>OX438868.1:5922570-10922570 GCA_949315895.1 Anania crocealis
TAGGTGAGGCTAACATATTTCAACAAATATGACTTTTCCCTATAACAACTTTAAACGTCTGGGTAGTTTCATGTATGATGAACAGAACCACAAGCTCTAATTTTGTGCGAGATATTCTGAATAATCACAAACAATGGCTAGACATGCTAAATGTGAGAGTTTTCTATTAGGCAAGTGCTATCACTCGAAGATAGACATGCTTACATTAAGGGCAAGAGCTAGTATGCTGGAACTAGATGCCTTCATATTATATGAGCATGAGAGCTACCACATTTTTGTAGACAATTTGCTTCTTTGTACAGAACAATGAAAATTGTTCCTTTTAGATGACAATCATCTTACAGAAGAGCTTCTGCTGGCTCGGGAAAAAGAGGGTGTAGGAAAAGCAGAAATGGGAAAGCCTATCAGGCCGGATTCTTTCCCTATACGGGGCGAATATAACGAGAGAAGGCCTATGAGACATGCTTACATTAAGGGCACAGGCTAGTACGATGGGACTAGAACGCCTTCATGTTATCAGTACATAAACTTGAAAGATCATGTCTCAGGCGGGACTCGAACCCGCATCTCCTAGCATGCGGGGCGGGCGCTGTATCGTTAAGCCACCGAGACACTGCGACTCAGTGCAAAATTTTTCTAACATAATCTTAACGCTGTAAGCCAGTTGCTTACCCTTATAGTACATGGGCTTATGCCGGTTCTTCACATAGTGGTACCACATTGCGGGTAGGCAATTTGCTTCCTTGTACTGAACAATAATAATTGTTCCTTTGAGATGACAACCCTCTTACAAAAAAGTTTATTTTTTGGCTCTGAGAAAAGAAAAAATTGGATAGACTATCAGACCAGAAGTTTCCCTACACGGGCGAAAATTATGACAGAAGGTCTTTGTAAAGAAGTACGCTCCAATATCTAGGAAAATACAAACTCCTTCCTTTTTACAGCTTTAAATATTTTATTTATAAATGGCTTGAGATTACAAAGGATGATGAATCATGGGGAATATGAAATCCTTTTCAGCACCATTCCACCCTCCGATTTCCTAGAACCACAGCAATTGCCTTTCATAGAGAAAAATATAATTGCCTATGAGATAAAGTAACTTAAAATTCAGGGAGCATAATCTGTGTGCCCATACTGTATGTACAGAATAATTTCTCAACAACTTTGCTGTATTCTTGGTTGCAAAACCCAGTGGTACTTACAGTTTTATTTCGAACTTGAAAAAACTTTTTATAAATAATTATAGGTACAGAGATTTTGATTTTGAGAATATTATAACTGCTTACAAAACTTATGTCTGTTATATGGCATCAAAAGATTTGAAAGAAACTTATTACTGAACCGGGATTTCCAATGTAATGTTAAATATAATATATTTATAGATAACATCGTATTTACCTTCTCAACGATTTGAAGGAAACAAACAATTGCAAAGACAACATTATTGTTGCATGCAAACTCTTACATATCTTAAGTTATGAACTTTGAGAAAAGTGCATTGTTCCCAATTAAAATTGCAAATACTTATGAATTATTTTAAAATTCCACAGACTGATTTGAAATTTATTTATTTAAACCTTCAGTCGAGAAGTTAACTTAAATCTAAAAATACAGAGTGTTCAAAAGTAACCTTTGTGTCTGAACTGGAGTACCCTGTATTTTTTTTTGGACTTATAGTCTAAAAAGTTATACAAAAACATAAGAGCAAGACTATTCTTAAAAAGTTAATACAGTTGGATAAGAAAGAATTTGAAAAAACAACGCCCCGTTGGTCTAGTGGTTGAGGTACGGGGCCAAGATCTCGGGGTCCCAGGTTAGAATCCGGGGTCGGGCAACAAAAAATTTTGAATTTTCAAACGTTTCTCGGCTTTTGATCACCAACCCACATTTGGCAAGAGTGGTGATTATGCCAGTACACCCATCATTGCTGTGGGAACTTGAATTCAATGATGGAGGCCTTTTTTCCCTGCAGTGGGATGATTATAGGCTGTTACTTTAAGAAAAAATTGAATTCAGAGAAATTGTTTGGTACCTACACTTAAGACAATTTATCCAGCTGTTGTATAGATGGCTATATACAAAAGTAATGGAAAAACACAGACTTAAGGAATTACTGAAATCACATGAAAACTGGATTAAGTTATGCCTAGCATTAAGGAAATAAAGATATAATTAATTTGGGGAAAAACAATATGAAAATTAGCAATTCAAAAATTATATATTAAGTAAACAACTTAACCGTTTCATAGAAATACACACCAAGGCTTCAACCCCAGGACCTGGGGTGCTGTATGTGGGCCATAATAAGGCTTCGGGGTCTTGGTCCCGTGCAGAACAAACACATCATATTAATCATATTAACCATTGAAAATCTTAATTGTGTAATAAATTCGTATTATTATTATTCTTATTTAGAATTAAAAGCTGCACTGTTGGACCTACAATGTTTTACTTTAACTAGAAAATTTTAATGAGTATTGATAACACAACCGCAATAGCTTATTTTAATAAAATAGATACACAGGTACACAGTCTCCTCACCTTGTAATTAAGTTATTTTAGTATTCTCACGAGCCCTATTTGAGAAAGCGGATGCGGGTGTGTTATTGGGCCGATATAAAAAATCTTAGGCCAGAATCCGTTTTAGTATCACTAAAAACATGTGACAATAATGTGAAAGTATATACTGAAGAAAATTTCTAGGGAAAAAGGAATCAAGAAAAGTTAAATAAGACTCAAAAATATTAGTTTTCCTCTATTGGCCATTACAACCATGGTTTCCCCTAGTCAAAAAGCCATCGACACTTATTAGTATTTTTATTAAAATAATTTATTTTTATTTATTTAAGCTTTATTGCACAAACGAACAGTTATTGTACAAAAGGTGGACTTAATGCCACGAGGCATTCTCTGCCATCGGGCTAAACAGAAATGCTATGCAAATATATTTGAGCTTAATAGAACATTATTTTAATTTCAAAGATTACTATCAATTATACCAGCAGCTTACCCTGGCTGTAGGGCTGTTGACAGACAAGAATTTATAAGGTGGTGCCCTTCAAAACTTAGCACTTGACATAATGGTCAATTCTCTTTTCTAAAATGCCCTAAATATTGTCATAGTTTTTTCCCTGTACACAATTATGGTAGTCTGGTAAACATCATTCTTTTGCGATAAGACCCCCAAAATTGTACATCTTAATATTATAAAATAGTATGTTATTCCTTTATTTGGTGTGCAATAAAGAGTATTCCATTTGGGTATCTAAAAGCGATATGACTCACTCTTAAAATTATGGTGACTATTTTGCAGAAAAGCACAATATTGATACTCATGCAGGAGGTTCCCATTCCTCTCATTGTTAGTTTTTTAAACACAGATCTATGAGAATGATCAGCTCTGTGTCTACTGATTGGTCCTACAGTTAGATCAGATGACAGAATGTGTCACTAAAAGAGTTAATTGAAAAACGGGACGCATTACTTGGCTCTGTGGGCGTTTGCAAACGTTCTTGATGTTCAAAATATTACACATACTTCAAGAAAAGAAAATCCTCAGTCTTCTTTTCAATTAGAAACCTTTGTTCAGTAAAAATAAATTAATATTGTGTCTACAATAAAATCGTATATAGAGAAGACCAACTTGTCAAGGAAAAAATGATAACCTTTTGATTTTAACCATCAAAAATCCAGTCATAAGTTGGTGGATTAAGTAGATTTTGAGAAAAGCTGGTATTAATGATACATATATTCTTGGATTATACCACAAGACATACAACAACATCTGCTGTGCAGCAGAGGTCACGTGTTAGAAATGATTTTATATTAAAAAACACTGCAGGATGATCTCAAAATTCTTCTATATTCTAGGCCAATATTTCAAATTGTAGCAGAATTCAATAATACAGTGTGTAATAGTATTTTTCAGAGTGAAAAAATTAAATGTTTTTACTTACTATTAATCTCTCTCAAATTGTTTATCTTATAAATTACAAAGTTTTAAGGTTTCATTCTTTAAAAATTGTACTAATGATTCACAACCCATCTTCAAACATCTACATGTAAAAATCCATCTCGGACAAGTATTAAGTATAATTATAAGATTAAACGAACTTACCTTAAGTGAAGTTCAATCTTAATTATACGAAGATACTTGTCCGAGATTGCAGTCCCAAAAACCCACCCACTAATACTAAATTCTATAGTAGGTATTATCCCATTAGTTGGGTTGTTCTCATTGCTTTAAACGTAATGACATTTGATAGGTTGCCATAGAACACGTTCTGTTTCTCTTTTTTTTTTAGCTTTGAAAAAATTGTGGCTCTGCGCTAGTGCTTCGCCGTTACTACATGTAAAAATCCATCTCGGACAAGTATCTTCGTATAATTAAGATTGAACTTCACTTAAGGTAAGTTCGTTTAATCTAATAATTTTACACTAGCTTATTTCTAGCCACTACAAAAGTATTATAAACTGGATGACATTTTTATCATCTTCAAAAATTTTAATAGGTTCAGTATCGTATTATGAGCCCATTTATGAAGTAGAAAATGTAGGTCAAGTTTTTACCCGAAAATATTTTTTACACCTGTGGCCTAAGGCCTGTGAAGCCATAAAGGAAAGAAGAAAATGAAATCAACAATTCATGAATTAGTATGCTTTAGAATGAATGAGATGCGCATCGCGTAAAAAAAGTGTTGCTAGGAGGCCGTATCAAAAATTTTAGATTTTTGGCGGACATTTTCTAAGTGCTTTATCTTGACATTTTTGTACTGAACTAGAACAAAAGAAAAAACACGTCATTTGTTTTTTGTCTCGTAGATTGTTACGTTTAAATTAGGAATATGGTTAAAATATCATTCTGTATAGCTTGCCTTGATAAAATTTCCTTTTCAGGCCAAAGTTAAGAGAATTTAGTTATAAAAAAAAGACAACCGAACAAGTTTTGTCATTTTATTAAAACCTATCGCAATAACCAAAACATTTATTTTATGATTAGAAGTTCCTACTTGGCATACTTTACATTGGTACATCTAGTTTTTGTACATACAAAAAAAAATAAAGGTAACAAGATTATAGACCACATGGTCTGGCTTGCTGGTATGGCAGACAGTCGCTGACTCCCAGTTAGAATTAAGTTTAACTTCCTATTTGTATAGTTTTTTATAGGGTATGATAGGACTGGCATATTTTAAAAAACATTAGTGTGTAGAGGTCGTTATTATTCATACTCTAAGCGAGGATGAATTTTATCGGTCAGGATGCGAATGAAGATTAAAGGGTCTTTGCGTTAACGATGCATCGTGCTGCAAGGAAACGGTACTATCTTATCTGTGATAGAAATCAAGGACAGCCTAACGTAGCGTAACTTGTAGAAGCGACAACAATGCGTTTTATTTGAACATTTTGAACAATCGAAGGGATTGATACAACCAGATGCCTTACTCTGCAACACGAAGCTCGTATTTACGGATATATCTGTCTCTTTTAGATACTGTAAGAATCGGCATGAATGATAGGGACATATGGATTCGAATATAAGGACATTGCGTTGCGAAGTAAGGCCTCAGATATCTACAACGGTAGCAAGAGTTAACGACGCAATGCAACTTGTGCTAACCGTGTGAGTTAGGTCTTTGTGTCAAGCATGTTCAGTGCAATATATATAATATGTAAAAAATATATAAAAGGAGGTATCCTCTTATTTTTGAAACCGTTAATAAATGGATATAAATTTAACAAATTAAATACATTTTACGTAAAATTTTCAATTTATACAACTTTTTACAGCAAACCTACCAGATGATTGTTGATAAACTTGAGTATGAATATATATATATTTTTTTACATTTACATAGAACTATTAAAAATATTAAAATATTGATTTAATTCTATAATATTAATCTATTTATATTTATACATAAAGTGTAATTCTTTAGCTTTTCTTTTGCAAAGGAGACCTTATAACCCAGAAATAAGTTAATCCCTCAACCCCCAGGAGGCACTCGGGTGCCACGATAACAATTGATTTCAATAACTCACGATCGAGGGATTAAGCTGACTTGTCCTATTATATCTCAATAATTCATTTATTTCATCTAAACCTAAATTAAACACTTAATCGGTAGATGTAAATGTTATTTTACTTTACTTTACCATCTATAACAATTGGACTAATAAATTGATCTTAGTTAAACATTCCCAGTCAGGCGAATACAAACTTAGCTGTTCTGAGAATAATTATTACTAGGAGAATCAAAAGTACCAACTATGAATAGAATATAATTGATGTGAATCGCAATTCGCAAGTGATTCGTGCAACAAGCTGTTAATTCAACATATTTTCCCACTGTATATTCGTTCATTCAATGTGCTATCACGTAATTAATCATCTTCAATACCATATAATTGATTAATACTAGACATAGGCCTCCTCCAAAAGAGGGATTTTTCCATAATCACCATGCGGGTTGGCCATCGCAGTTTGACATACTAATAAATAATAATAATAATAAAAAAACCTTTATTTCTTACCACAAAGTATACAAGTACATGGATATATAATTGTGTTAACAAAGGTAAAATAATTCACTTTGTGAAAGACTGGTGCCTAAGCTAAGCATATAAATGCCTGTTCATCAGGACACCAGGTTCCCACCTCTAGGAAAAACATACAATGTTCATTTTTATTACACTGTTACAGATGATAAGAGGTATGTATGTGTGTGTGTGTGTGTGTGTGTTTGTACGCGGAATACTAAAATACATAGGTGGAGGAGACTTTGATGGTCTTCTTCTGCTAGTATTGTGTCTAGCGTTGCTCCTTCTCTGCACTAGCCTTTGTCCCGAAGCACTCGTAGGTCATTATTAGGACGTGTAAAAGCACCATTGGGGCCTATTTGCAGAAATAAAACTGATTCTAATAAGTAATTTCTATTCTTTTCGTATACATACAAAGGAAAGTCATGATTTTCCTTCAATAATAGTCGCGTCAGAGTTTCAGTCGCCTAACCCTTAAGATATTGTCGAAATATATTTATTGTCATGTAATCTATTTTCATTCTGTACATAATGATTATTGTTGTTTGTTTGTCACCGCGAATCCTGTTTTAAACCCTTAGGTGTGCAATTTTTATTTAAAGGTTAATTAAAACTTACTCAAAGTCCAACAAAACAAAGAAAATAAATCTAAATCAATCAAGTCCAAATAAAATCCCATCGAATTGAGAACCTTTTATTTTTTCGTCTTTAGATAATTAAGCAAGGTGCCTTTGATACATACAAATGTATATTTTAAGTACTGCTTCAGTAAGAATGGCAAATCTAGTTCAACTTCTAGGATGTACTTTTGAGCATTTCCTCCGAGAATAAAAAGGAGGCAATCGACGCCGCTGACGTTCCAAGTTTTTAATAAAGCAAAGAGGCTCTCAATAGAATGGCGCTTCATTATCTCTGGTTAGGATCTATCATTTTCCTTTTCATTTGATTGAAATAATAAGGTCCGATTTTCCTGCAGCTTTATACCACAGTCAACACAATTCAGTAGTCAATCTATTGCAGTTTTAATGAATTTCCATAAAAAATATAGTAACACCCCATTGGTCGAATGTTCAAGTAGCGGACCAAGATCACCGGATCCCCGGGTTAGACAAAAACAGTTTATGATCACCAACCCGCATTTGGCAAGCGTGGTAATTATGCCTATACCCACCATTCCTTAATTATTTGGTGCATTTAATAATCTAGTGACAGTAAGAAGCAGCGCATATATTAATGTTAACAAATGTTATCTTCATGATCTTTACCAACTCATTTAGGTCAACAGCTAGCCTCTCCATAAGGAGCATTTTTGCATATTCATCACGTTTGGCAGGCGGGTGGGTGATCGCAGTTTGGCCAATGATGGGGGAAAGACACTGCTGCCTGCCTCCTTCTGGCGTTTCTCCTCACAGAACATGGTAAAAGGTTAGAAAGACTGTCATGCGCCCTTTGTATGAAAACTGTATTTGATGTCGCCGCTTGCGCCCCACTACACATGAACGAGTTCAAAGAACGCCAATCAAGCGAATTATTTTGACGTCGCGTGACCAATAGGGTCGCGCATCGTCAAAAGAAAGCAATCACAGCGCTCACTTACGAGCATTTGCTCATAACCTCTGGGCTCTGTGGCGCGCCTGCCCCGCCTACATCGCCTTTATAACCTTTTTACATGTTCTGTGTCTTTGACTCTTGTATGCAGGCCTAGGCGCTTTGCTTCGACAAGTTAGGATCATCCACACCCGGGCCCTGAACTAGCGGGCGCAATTGGCCCCTTCCAAATGCAAAGAGCCTAGTAACCCTCTTATTTTATTTATTTATTTAATCTTTATTGCACAGACTAAAGAAAAAAAATACAAATGGCGGACTTAATGCCGTATCTTACCATACCGACAGAAAGAGATGGGGTGATGCTGTTCTCTAAACAAGCCGGCACCACACAACACTAGTAATAATACACGATGAGATCATTATTGAATAAACCCAACAATGCCACGCCTGCTATTATTTTATCCATAGATATTAATATTATTTAAACCTCTTTATTACCATATTGGCTTACAAAACAAATACTTTACTAAGCTTTTATGCAAAATGTTACATAATTTTACAAAATCACCTATTCATAACGAAATAAAATACGTAGGTATATCATAGCTTTAATTTAAATTATCATACACATCACGAGCACATTTGCCCTTTACGGAATTCGAACTTTCAAAACTTGCTGACGGTTAGACCATTTGATATAATAGACCAGGGCCCTGTTTAATAAACATTACATGCTGTAAATTTTAATTGTATATTACAGGCTACAATTTTAAAAGTTTCGAACTCGAACTTTCGAATTTGAACTTTCAAAACTTGCTGACGGTTAGACCATTTGATATAGGTTACTATAGACCAGGGCCCTGTTTAATAAACATTACAAATTGTAAATTTTAATTGTACCTATATTACAGGCTACAATTCTAAAAGTTTCGAACTCGAACTTTCGAATTTGAACTTTCAAAACTTGCTGACGGTTAGACCATTTGATATAGGTTACTATAGACCAGGGCCCTGTTTAATAAACATTACAAATTGTAAATTTTAATTGTATATTACAGGCTGCAATTCTAAAAGTTTCTGTTTAATAAACAATACAACTTACAAATTCACCATGGTGGATAATCTACAAAATTGTAGAATTGTACCTAAAATTTTACAAGTTTCCGTTTAAAAAACATTTTCTCTCTACAGGTTACAATTTACAGATTTGTAGGGAAAACTGTTTTATTGAATGCTTAAATTGTAGTTACAAGTTTACGGCAGCGGCGAGTTTTTCGTAAACGGACAAACTTTACTTTTAATGTGACAGATTTTACATTTAACGAAACCAATATTTTGTTACTATGCTCCATGACTTTACGAATCAAACACATAAGAAAGTACTTTATAAAGCAATGCTACTAAATGTTAATAAAATCTAGCCTCGTTAATTAAGAATTGTCAACAAAATCTTACATTTTATGTTAATTGTAACTTACATCTACAATTTGTAACAATTGTAACTACAATATTGTCATCGAATTACATATGTAAACGTTTATTAAACAGCATTCATAATTACAATATTTTTAAAGTTTTTACTTGTAGATTTTTTATATACATACTTGTAAGGTTTATAAAACAGCACTTGTCATAAAACTTAACAAATATGTAAGTTATTTACAAAATTGTCTGATTGTAATGTTTATTAAACAGGGCCCAGACTTTCGTCAAATTTTACGAGTAGGTACTAACTTACCGGAAACTGGCCTACATACAAAACCACCGAACTAAAACAGACTGAGTCATAGACAAACCTCGATCATTAACCAATAAACACACGGTCATCAATTAATTAATGGTCATAATACGTCAGCCTAAGCTTTCATCCGTCACACAGTCCGAGATGAATGTCTGAGACGGGTTATATTCGTCTGAACACTATAAACCTTCTTATTCTGAAATATGAATACGTCTACGTAGCATACTTAATTATTGAAAAAAACCACTCCAAAACATTTTTAAAGCTGTTTCATCATAACCCAGACACTAGCCCAGACTTGTCGCAAGCAGTGGTAGGTTTAATAATTGTAAAAGGGCCTCCAGGGCCTCTTTGCAGAAATAAAACTGATTTTACTGATTTACCGATTTTACCGCTTGTAAAATACTTCGAATTTTTTATTCAAGCAGGGTTTCTTGTATTTTTATAAATAAGTTATATACCTATTTCAGAATTCACTAGTCCACTTCACTAAATTAAAAAAAAACTTCAGACATTCTTATTTTTTGAAGATTTTTTAATAGAAAAAAATACAAAATAATTCGTTATAATAATTTTAGCCGCTTTAAAACTAAGACAGCATTTATTTACAACACTACCCACCCCCGCACAGTAGTGCGTTATACCTAATATCGCAGCAATATCTTACAAAAGGCGCACAGACCTACCCATCCAGCTTTCATTGCCTGTGCAGTACTCTTAAAATAGGTCAATCTGCGATCGCCAACCCGCCTGACAGGCTTGGCGGTTATGGCAAAATCCTCCTTTTGAAGAAGCCAAACAGTTTCAGAACTTAGCAGTGGGCAGATTATGTAGACTGACGAATGACTAACAAAACAAGTGCTTATTGTGAACCGAATCCGTTTTTTGGAAGTGATCGCTTCCAGCGATAAGGGGACTACCAGAGATATGTTCTGCCCCCAATTAATTTTATTTTATTACTTCTAAACAAAATCAATTCTCAAAAAACTAGACTACTAAATATTACCATAGCAAATTTCCTCTAGTATTTATTGAATCACAGAATTTTTTTCATTTACTTGTTTATAAAGTCGAATTTTTCGCTAACGCTAAAAGCGGCTGCTTTTAACAATAATTATCAATAAGAAAGAACGCCATAATGAAAAGCAGTTAACAGTAATTCAATAAAGACCAGAGGTAATTTGCTAAGGTAATGATATTTTGAGAATCTGATACTATGCGAATAAAGGACAGTGATCTAGTTTTTTGAGAATTGATTTTGTTTAGAAGTAATCAAATTAAATTAATTGGGGGTAGCACAAAGCTCTAGTAGTCCCCTTAAGTTGAACTTTACAGCTTGAAATGTACTCGTAGTAACTATGATGGAAAATACAATCACTTGGATAGAAACTTTATTCTACTGCCTAAGGTGGAACTTGAACCCACAGCTTTCCGCTTACCGGGCGACTGTTATAACGATTGATTTACTCTGACATTTGTGTGTTGACAAATAAATTCAAGCCTTTACGCTGTAAGCCAGCGGAGTTTCATCAATGGTTTTGGTTATTACCTCCAGGGCAACTGCAAGGTTGTAGGATCGAGTCCCACTCCCACCACAGGTAGACGAAGTTCTTAATCAAGGAATTGTATTTTCTTTAGTATCTATCAAATGCAGTGGTCTCGAACCTACCGATTTTTCGGTATTTCTACCGATATGGGCTCTGTTCTACCGAAATACCGAAATATAACGATTTTTCTACGATTTCAGAGTATACATGAAAACTCACCTGATTTTTCTACCGATTTTACACTATTATGTTTTTAAGGCAACCCTTTTCATTTATGTTTAATGTTAAGGGAAAACCCTCAATAGTAAGTATGGACCTAGTGCAGAATTTTCCATAGACCATATATTTTGGGGAATACCCTTGTGTCCTACAACTCGATGTTATAAGGCTGTCTACTGAATCAATCACATGCGCACTCTCCATTTCCACTTCGTACGGTGCAGACGTCCGTCTGCCCGTGCGCCCCTTCCTTTCCTACCGGTGATAGGCGAAGGCCATACACCAGCGCTCGCACTTGCTACGTTTGCATCGTTGTGCACTTAATCTGTTATTTTTAGTTCCACTGTTTGTATCAAAACAGTGTCACTTTAAATAACCGATCGCGTTTGAGTTGGTTGATACCTTACGGTGGCAACGAAGCCAACTGAGCGCACCCGGCTCGCTCTCTAGGGCCTCCAGGCCCTGGAAAAAACCGAAGTCCCGGACCCATTGCACTTGGGCCTAGTCCCAAGGGGAAGGGAAGAGCGGCTATCCATTAGGGATACCTGCTCACTCACCGCCCCCCCCCTCCCCCCTGCCTCTGGCGGGGGGTGTCTCTTTGTTCCCTCTTGCCATCCATTCAAACTCTCCGCTATGGATATAGCGGAATTAGTAAATCTGCTCACTAAAACTCCAGCCTTGCTGGAGTTTATGCAAGCCAACCTTTCGAGGTTTGTCTCCCCCTCAGTCGTCCCGACCTCACCCGGCTATGCCACCCCCGCGGAAGTCCACTCCTCTGAAGAGATGGACTGTGCCCGCTCGCCTGCCCTCCCCCTCAAGCGGACCTTGTCTGAAAGGTCCGTTTCCCCCACTTCTTCCCAGGAGTCTTCCGCTCCTGAGGACCCCTTCCTGCCCGTCACCAGCAGGAAGAAGAAGAACCGGAAGCGCGCCAAAAACAGGCGTTCGCCGGTCCTTGATTACCCGGACTCCCCATCCCCAGCCCCATCCCCGGCTACTCAAGCCGCCCCTATCAACATCCCCCTGCAGGGAACGGGGCCCGTTCTTACGGTGTCCTCTTCACCTGATTCGAACTCCCAACCCCGTCTGCATACGCGGTCAAACCCCGTACCCACCAAGCCCAAGCCACCACCCCCAGTATTTCTTCGACTCAAAGAAAAGTGGACCGAAGTGTCCCGTCTCTGCTTTGAGTCAAAGATCTCATTCACCCGAGCGTCCAACACAGGGACTGCGATCAAGATAGAGGTGCCAACCATCTCTGACTTCCGCAGACTCATTGACCTCCTCACTACGCATAAATATGCGTACCACACCTACGCTCTTCCGGAAGAGCGTAAAGTACGTGCGGTCCTCCGTGGAGTCCCCATCGAACTTCAGCCTGATGAGATCAAATCTGATCTCATTAAACAAGGCTTCCCAGCCGAATCCGTCCACCCTATGTTCGGCCATGGCGGCCGCCGATTCCCTCTTGTCTTGGTCGCAATGACCAATAGCCCCCGAGCTAGGGATCTGTTCAGATTCAAAGACATAACTGTCTGCGGTCTGTCAAAGATCCAAATTGAGCCCCCACGAAGCCGCGGAGTCCCCGCCCAATGCCACCGCTGCCAACTCTATGGGCACGCGGCGGCGAACTGCACAGCCCCGCCAAGGTGTGTTAAATGCCTTGGCTCTCACTTTACCAAGGAGTGTGAGCGCACGCGCGACTCCCCCGGTGAGCCGGCGTGCGTCAATTGTGGCCTTACTGGCCATCCCGCCAACTGGCGGGGGTGTGCACGCGCCCCGCGCCCGAAACCTCAGTCCCTCACGCAAGGAGGAACCAATCAGCAACCTATTAAGAGGTCGCAGGCTGGCCCTCCTTCTAGTGACGCTCACAACTTCCCAGCCCTCCCGAAAGCGGTTGGCAAGCCAACAGCTCCGGTCACTAGACCGGCAGGGAGCTGGGCTAAGTCGCTCACGACCCCGCCCCCCGCCCCCGCCCTGCGTGAGCGCTCCCAAACGCCACCGTCTTCGCCGTCTCAGGCTATAAACGCCTCTGGTGAGGGCGACATAGGCTTTCTCGGCAAACTCACAGCTGACATCGACTTTGACGATATCACTGTAGCTGCCATCAAAGTTAGGAATGCCCGCAGCTCATTAGAAATTATGACCGCCTTAGATCAACATCAGAAAAGCCTAAGGGCTATTCAAAGGATCTATAGGTCTCAACAGGCATCCCTCTGCTAGGCAACCGATTAGTTACTCAGTTAACTACTCGGCTGGTAGGCAATTAGGATATTGATTGACTAAATAGTTGCCGAGTGCAACTGATTAGTTAATTTAATATGTTAGGTTCTTCCTCCCCTATAATTAACACCGGGGCTCCCAGTGCCGGTCGTATCAAACCAAAAGGCTTATCGCTTGTTAGCTTTAACACCCGTTCCCTACGCTTACATATTTCCGAAGTAAGAGACTTCGTAAGCAAAACGGGAGTTGACCTGCTTCTCCTCCAGGAAACGTGGCTCAAACCACGTCTCCGGAAGGGATTCACAATCCCCTCGTACACCCTACTACGTAACGATAGGGTACCAGACCCCACTCCCAGCCGTACTAGAGAACCGAATGGAGGCGGTACAGCCATTTACTATAGGAGGAGTTTGCATTGCTCACCTATACCAACCCCTCCACTCTCCAACATGGAAGCCACGGTGTGTAGACTGGCTATGACCGGTCACCGCACCATTATCATAGTGTCAGTCTACATACCGTCTGGCACTACTCCCCTCCTGAGTGACTTTCAAACACTCCTATCCCTAGGCGAGTCAGTTATCTTCTTTGGTGACTTCAACTCAAAGCACACCGATTGGACGTGCCGCCAAACCAACACCTCTGGCAATAGGTTATTAGAAATCACTGAAGCCCATGACTTAACTGTTATTTCACCTTATGAGCCCACACACTACCCCGATCGACTAGATTGCGAACCTGACGTACTAGACTTTGCGCTAGTTAAAGACGTATCCTTAGACCTTAGATCGATCGAAACCCTCCACGACCTTGGCTCAGACCATAGGCCGGTGTCACTCGTCCTAGGACACCGTGATCCACCTCAGCCCCTTACTAAAACCATCACCGACTGGGACGGTTTTGAAAAGTCACTCAAGACGGCAATGGATGCCGAAAACTCGCCGTACGCTATCGAACCCGACTATCTTGATAGTCAGGAAAAGATAGACAGTGCGGTGAGCTCCCTCACCAATCTTATTCAAAAATCAATTGAGGAAAACGTAAAGTCTGTCCCAGCGAAACCTCGCAGTGGCATTCCCGCGTCCCTCAGGAAATTGATAACGAATAAAAATCGAGCCCTTAGAAGGGCAGCCCAATACCCCACTCCCGAGTATAGAGCCACTGCCAATCGCCTTCAACGCCAAATCCAAACCCAACTCAAGGAACTGAGATCCAATCAGTTCAACGACCTCATGGCCGAGATCACCCCATCCCACCAAGCGTACTACAAAGTGGCTAGAGCCCTTCGTACCGACGCTATTACCTACACTCCCCCACTCATCCGCCCCGATGGCTCCACAGCCTTCGAGGACGATGAAAAAGCGGAATGCTTTGCTGACAGCATTGCTTCTCAATGCTCAGTCAGTACCCAACCCTGCGACCCAGCCCACATCCGGAAAATAGAGAAAGAGCTCAGTACTCTGAACTCTGCCCCTCTATCTCCCGACACTGACCCCATTTCGATCTCTACTGATGAAATTAAAACCTTCATCAGAGAGCTTAAAGTCAAAAAAGCCCCTGGAGCCGACGGCGTCTCCAACATGGCGCTGAAGTACTTCCCAACACAAGTCCTGACTTTCCTCTCCCTCATCTTTAATGCCTGTTTCAAACAGAGCTACTTTCCGGACTCCTGGAAAGAAGCTATTGTAATAGGCATTCCAAAGCCAGGGAAACCCCTAAACCAACCGTCGAGCCACCGCCCCATCAGCCTCCTTAAAGCCATGGCAAAGCTTTTGGAAAAATGTATTCTGGCTCGTATGAAAGAGCACCTCCACGGTGAGGATCTAATCATTCCCCACCAATTTGGCTTCAGAGCTAAACACTCGTGCCCCCAACAAGTACATCGCATTGTCGAGTTTGTCCTAAACGGTTTCTGGCCACGCAAGTACAAGACCGTAGCAGTCTTCTTTGATGTTGCCAAAGCCTTCGACAAGGTCTGGCACACCGGACTTATAGTCAAACTGTACAGACTCAATCTGTCAGTTCGGTTAGTCCGGCTGATCGCCTCTTACCTACAAAATCGTACTTTTCGGTTTAGGCACGAAAAAACGCTCTCCTCTCCTAGGGCTATTACAGCTGGTGTCCCGCAGGGCTCGGTCCTGGCGCCATTACTGTACATAGCCTATACTAATGACATCCCCATCCCGACTAAAAAAGTCGAATTATCCCTCTTTGCCGACGACACGGCCTTATATGCACGCGCATCCTCCCTTAGTGGAATCCGCCCGAGGCTACAAGCCTCAGTTGACAAGCTAGGAGAATGGTTTTGTAAGTGGCGAATCGAAGTTAACCCGGAAAAGTCTTCCGCGATTTACTTTGATTCAAAACAACACATACTACCTCCCAAAGACCGCCCCCTGACCCTACTAGGCAAAGACATCCCCTGGGAAAGCTCAGTAAAATACCTAGGTGTCACTTTAGATCAGAGACTCAGTTTTGTGCCTCACGTTCAAAAAGTGGCACGTAGCGCCCGATTCTATCTAAATAGATTGAACCCAATGCTAGGTAGATATAGTAAAATGTCCCTTCTAAACAAGCGCACGCTTTACAAGGTTTGCATACGACCGGTACTGTCATACGCATCAGTCGTATTCGCTCACGCCAATCTAAACACACTCGAACAACTTCAAAGAGTGCAAAACATCTTTTGCCGCCGTGCGGCCAATGCCCCCTACTATGTCCGCAATGCGGATTTACATAGGGACTTTCAGCTTCCCACACTCCAACAACACTTCCGGAAGGTCTCCGAGCGATTCTTCGAATCCGCAAAGAACCATTCCAATCCTCTGATCAAATCCGCGGCGGACTATGTCCCACCCACCTCCTCTGATCCTTCACTATCCCGCAAACCCAAATCAGTCCTAAATGACCCGCCCGATGAGCTCACGGCCAACCTGAACTGCCTATTGGAGGCTCAGGAAGCCGCAGAAGCGATCCTCTCCCAGGACCCTTCAGGTCAACCCCACTTAATTCCACAGGACCCTTCAGGTCAACCCCAGTCCTCTCAATCGGCAGTCACCCCTTCTGGGAGTCAGTCGAATTTAAGTTAAACTTATTTTCATTTCGGCCCACGTCCACTCTGGACACAGGTCTATCTTTAAACTCACTTACGGCTGATCATTCCTTCTGAATGCCAGCCCTCTTCAGTGCGCACTTCGCCTAGGTGAGTGACGCCCTGCACCACACCCCCTCCAGGGGGTGTGGTCGCTCAGATATGCTATAACACCATTTGGTGATAGCGATTATAGGTGGTGTTTAGTGAGTAGGAGTCTCACATAACCTCACAGCCGGCTGTGAGGTATCCATGAGGATTCACCACCTCCTTCCCCCGTGGGAGGGTTGCCGTTCGAGCGATCGTTTCAATAGGAAACGACCGGTCGTCCGTGTGCAAAAAAAAAAAAAAAAAAAAAAAATCAATCACATGCAAAACGACTCTTTACTACAGCTACTACTTCGAATTTCAAAATCATAATAATTAATGATTTTGAAATTAATTTGAAGACGACCGCGGCTATGGCCAAATTGATAAATTAGTCTGTAAGTTTTTTTTAAAATAAATAAACGAATTTGATTCAATATGGTTTTTTATTTTGTCTAAGACCTATTTTTTATACAAATATACAGATTTTAGCTGGCAACTCTACCGATCTCGCTCTATGACGTTCGAGATCACTGATCAAATGTCCACTATCAAACTAAGTAATATTATATCTATGTCGACAATCTCCGTGACAAAGTGGCGTATCACCGGTTTTCAAGGTGTCGCCTGCTCCGAGGTCCCGGGTTCGATTCCCGGACGGGTCAATGTAGAAAAAAAAGTGTTTTTCTACATTTTCTCGGGTCTGGGCGTTTGTGGTACCTTCGTTGTTTCTGGTTTCCAAAATACAAGTGCTTTAAATAGTGAATCAAATTGGGATCAGGACAATGTATGTGATGTTGTCCACATTTATTTATTTATTTATTTTATTTTGTATATAGGTAGAAGGCAATTACTGTCTGTGTCTGTATTACACTTTCCATATTCTGAGAGGACAGTGTTTTTCAGTGAACTGATATGTTGTTATTAAATAAAACATCATATCAACAATAAACGTTAAAAACTGTATGCACTCAACATAATTGTGTTAATTGAGTTTCATTAAATCTTTGTCATTGTCCATCAAAATTAATTACAAAGTTGTACTGGCAATAAAAGCCATTCAAGCGCATGTTGCGTCACGGGCAAATAAGTAAATAATAACATGTTCAATAAAAAACATGTTTTAATTTTTTATAATAAATGGCGCTTAATGAGTTAACTAATAAATATAGTCGTGTAGTGCCATTCTAACGTAGAAAAGCATCAGCCCTTCTCATCCACTAGTGTCATAAAATGCGGCTAAGAGATTAATGCAAGAAGACGAGCAGTAGCGTCTTTTCGCCACTGTTGGCCAACTGCGATCGCCTAGCCAAGTGTAGTGATTTCTAAACAATCAAGGGAGCTCATGTCCAGCTCAATTTCACAGCGGGCAAGTAAATAAGCGACGCTTTGGGTTTCCTATGAATTTGTGCATTCCGTGGGGTAATCCGAAGGTGAACTTAGGCAACGGGCAACGAAGAAGCGTGCGAGCGAAGAACATTATAACAGTGGGCCATAGCAAGAAGAACCATTGGCCGCTGGGACAGAGATGTTAAGGCCCCTAATTCACGTAACCAAATTGTTTCACAATCGTAATTGAATCGCAGGTTTTTGACAGTTCTAGTATGGGCTAAATGTCAAAATCGCCCAATTCAATCACGATCAAACTGCAATTGAAATAGCTAAAATGGCATCCGCTCAAGGTGAAGGTCGTTGAAAGAGTATATTCAAACAACGCAGAACTGATCGACGTAAAGATCTTTAGAGGCCCGGGACCTATTCCAATCTGTAGGGCACAATTTGTGTTTAAAAATGTTCTGGTATTTCAAAACCAGTAGGTAGACAGTTACATGTAACTAATTTTGGTGATAAGCTTGACACCTTGAAAATTGTTAGAACATAGAAAATCATACTTCAGAAGGTCAACGACTTAAAACAATGGTGTTCTCAGTCAGTTTTGTCCTTCATCTGCCACCAAGTTAATGACCGCTGTTTTGAATTGATATTAAACCGTCTAAATTAGAACTAGCACAGTCACATACAAAAGTATTATTTTGACTTCCTAAATTTAAATATAAGCAGCTTATTAATATTATGTCATGTGTTATGCCCAACGTAATGAAAATTCGACCTTACAAACATGACTTTAAGATTAATGTAACTAAGGTGAAAAAACACCCATATTTAGTTTTTTCATTTGGTGAGGAAGTGTTTTTGTCACTGAATGTGTTTCTAGGTCTTTAAGCCTAAATGGGCTTTAAACCTATAGTCAATTCTACAACGCATTAAGAGTTAAGTCCCAAACTTAATACTTTATAAATGACATTTTGTTAATCTTGGTTTAGTAAAAGAATTATAAGGACCTTCCTTGGACGGAGGAATATTTAAAAAAGCCGAATTCATCCAGCCATTTTCTAGGATTGCCATTAAAATATACTACATATAAAAAAACTACGTACAAATTTAGCGATTATCATAGTTTCTTGAATTTACTCAAACACGGCACAAAGAAAAACGATAGATGCTAATAAACGAGAGTTAGATCCGTAAATCTTTCTCTTATTTTAATTTAGCATAAATTAACTTTTCTTGCAAATCTATGATAATCATACTATATAGGTATTTTCATATATCCATGTCATACTAAAAGAAACATAATTTTAATTAAATCTAATTTTGTATACAGTACATTTATTCTTAACTGTTTTTATTTAAACATTTAGCTACTTATCCTATTTTTAGTTTGACAACTTTTGCTGTTTTTACGAGATCTCTTTAAGCCACTAAACATTATTTAATGCTGATTTCTACGCGGTCTTGAATTTTTCAGACATTGCTTGGTGAAATAATTTTAGATTATGTTTTTTAAAAAGTCGGAGGTACAATACTAACCGAAAGCATCGATGAAACACCGCTGGCATAAATTCGTCGACAAACCAAATGCCTGTGTAGCTCAATGGTTAGAGCAGTCGCCCGGTACGTGGAAGGTTGTGGGTTCAAGTCTCAACTTAGGCAATCAACAATTATGTTCAAAGTTTTTAATTACCGAGGATTGTTTGTTTATTGCATTATTTATAACCGTACAGACTTAGTGCTGCAAGTGCAAAGCTGAAGCCTAGTTAGTGATTTAGTGCATACCGATTATCAACTATAAATCTGTCAGACAGAGTTCAATACACATTGATAGAATCAGTATATAAACTTGAAAATTTTTGTCTCAGGCGGGACTCGAACCCGCATCTCCTCGCATGCGGGTTCGAGTCCCGCCTGAGACAAAATTTTTCAAGTTTATATACTGATATTATAAGTGCAATTAAGTTGCTAAAATATCAAATAAAGTACATTGATAGAACTTGAAGTTTGTGGTCGGTTAACGAGCTGACTCCGTTCATGCTTTCGTATTCTAAAATTAACAAAATTTATAGTTTAATTATGTAACCATGGAAACGACTTCAATCTTTGTCTTGAATTCACAAAGCACTCAAGTATTAGAACTACTAAACTAAAACTGCTTAGGTACTTAAACGCATCCGATACTGTTGTTAAGAGAATGGGAAACTCAATTAACTAATAATAAACTCTATCTTAAAGACTTTAGCTTGAAAATCGACTGGTGATGTTTGATGAGTTGAGAGATGATAATTAATGAGTTTTAATAACACAACATTACCGGCCGGTCCCAATAATCTATCTATCGCCAGTTTTGACATTTCAGAGATAGGAAAAAGTTTCTGTCTCTGATTTTGCCGTCCAGAGAAACAAAGACGAAAGTTGTTTTCTATCTTCGATATGCTAAAACTGAAGATAGATACGTTACTGGGACCGGCCGTTAGTCTAATGGTTGTACAGACAACAGCACGTCAACATACCACAAAACGTCAAATTTTCTCAATTGATAATTGAATTCTAAAATGATCTCTACCTGTTGGATTTAAAGTTGAAAATCAATTCAATGACCTTTAACTTTTTGGGTAGGTTGACCTACCGTTATCTGTACCAGGCCAAGGTCTCAGGGTCTTGTGTTCGATCCTCGGATCACGCAACAAGAGTTTTGAATTATCGGAAACTGCTCGGGTTTGTGATCACTGATCATGTGCCTCTACCCATCGTTGCTGTGGTAACTTGAATTCAATGATGCAGGTTTTAGCCCTGCTAAAACCTGCATCATTGAATTCAATGATGCAGGTTTTAGCCCTGCAGTGAGGTAATTATAGGCTGTAAATTTTAATGAGTGTTACTATAATACTTGCCTATAAATTATTAGATACGTGTATTTTTTTATTCTTATCTTGGCCGACGTAGTTTGACCAGTTGGTGAGAAGACGGTCCCGCCCTTCTTTTTCCGGCATTGCTCGTTTAGCACCTCATACGACTAGCCAAAGAGAAAAAAAACTGGCCACACTGGCACTGAGGGTTCCGTACCAACTTTAACTGATTAAGGGGTCCACTTACATCTACTTAGCCAAAAATACCACAACATTTAATTGACTGCAAAAATAACTTTGTTTTTTATATACTATAAGGGTTCCGTTTTTTGCCATTCGGTTAAGGAACCCTAAAAAGGGGTAGGTAGTGCTTTTCTTTTTCAGTGCCGGCACCACACGGCACAATATTTTAAAATAAAATAACTAATTTAAAATATGCATTTTTTTTTTTATCGAAAACAATCCTTTCACTTGTCGTTATCTTTCCTAAAGTCAGTAGATGTAGATGATTGTCTATAAACTACTGAACGAACTTCCTTATTACTTAGCTAAGACATCAGAATAACATTCAGGTTATAATTTATCCCGAAATTCCTTGTGGTTATTTTAATTTATTTTTCATTATTAGGGAAATAAACAGCTTAATTTATTTATTTTTATTTATTTATTATTAAGGTTTACCAACAGTTTATTTACACCCATACATATTACAAAGATATATCTAGTATTAGAAGTAAACCAGTGTAATAACTTCTTACAGGTAAACACAGCATGCACATAAAACAAAAAATACTAGAAATTTGTGGATCATTAATAATAGGGGTTAAAGTATGAAATTGCCGATTATTTTCCCACTTTTTATTTTGTTTATAGCTCTTAAGTATAGTCATATTATTGCGTAATTCTTTTTGTATTGTATCAAAAACTAAATAAAGTAACTTTTGACTAAAAAAAAAGGCAATACTAGTGCCTATTACTTCAAAGGAAGTCGTTGAAAAGACCCCTTACAATGTGTCAGCTGACCTTCTTGCTTCAATTAAGTATATTTGTATTATATACTTTGATTTTCAGAAATTTAAATACTAAAATGCGTAGCTTTATAACCATCTAACTTTTACCTTTAATTGCATCGAAAACTAAAAAATTGTTAGTATGGAAAAATGACTTTTCTCGATTTTGTCCATACAAAACGGCAATTTCATATTTTAACACCTAATATAACACATTAAGACTTATTAAATACAACTAACACACTAGCCAAAGTAGTTTCCACGAAGTCGCGGAAAAAAAATACGACAATATGTAGTAAGTGGTTTAATATCAGTCTGCAGGAATGTGCATAGGTATTGCATATCACTGTTGAAATGGTCCAGATAGTGTTGTGTATAAACAGATAACTATTGCATTACACTGATATGTTTAATGATAAAAGGAAATAATACACTTATGGACTAATATTGACAATGAATATTTTATCATTGTCTGTTCAGAGCGTGTTGATAACTGAGCTAGTTCATCAAGCCAGCCCATCTAAATTCCAATAAGTAGAGTCCTAACGTAACGTACTCGTAATATTAACATCAACCAAGAGATGTTTGTTACAAAAAACGATGTAACATGAATGCTGGTGTAGTGATGTGGTGGTCCGCTTACCACTCAAGTGTTCCGGGTTCGATTCCCGGTCAGGTCAATGAAGGAAGCAATCTTTTCTAAATAGGGTTGGGTCTGAAGGGGATCTACAGTCGTGGTTGTCCCAGTTTCTGTATATAAAGTCGTAAAAAAAAATCAGAGACCTGTAATAAGTGGTTTTTAAAACTTTGACACTAACTGTGACTAAATACTAACTTTTTTAGCTTAACTGCAAAATTTTTCTACATTGAGGTTTTTTTTTGGGTAATGAAATGGGATAATTTCGGGAAAACTTCAAAGAAAACCTCAACTGGTCTACTGAAAATTTATAATCAGATTTCTAAAAGTGTGCCAACATTATTATAACATAGGTACATATACGAGTATATGTTATACTCAGATACTTTGTAGAGCGCTGGTAGTTCAATATTCAAAGTCTCGTTTCTCGTCTCTCGTCATCCAGAAGATTGTATCCATTTGCATATAAAATCTGTAGGACTCCAACTTTTGTAAGGTCTAGTATTTATTTGATTTACCATAGAATAAAACTACATTCATATTATACTTTTTTCATTACAAAGAAGTATTAATTTGGTGATATTATACTGGCCAGTGGCAACATTAATTTTAAATATTGAAAACAAATGAAAAGGGTTTTCCCTGAAACGTAGAAAATTTTAAAATAAGGTTTTGTTGAAAAAGCGATTTATTCAGTGTGTGTGTTAGAAAGAAAGAAATCTTCTTATAGTGACGGGAGAGGAAACTTAATTTGGTCGATCCCTTATAATTAAACAGTTGAATAAAGGTTATAGATAATAAGATGATTATAAAAAGTATCTCCTTGTACGACAACATTTAAAAAACAGGATCTTGTATCTTTTTTAAGTTGATTATTTATTATCATAACAATAAGCTCAATTTATTTTATAATTAATGCAACTTTTTTATTATTTGTTCGTAATAAGACCGTCCGTAATAAATTGGGTTATAAATTCAATTTCCAAACTAATTGTATCTTTTGTGAAGAGTTTTTTTTCGTAATAAATTTGTGTATAATTAAATATTTTAGAGAAACAACTATGTCTGTTTTCTAATAGTAAGCTTATAAGCTAATCCAAGTTCAAAACAGTACTAACGAGAATGTTAAATACCTAGGTAATTAATCTTCGATATCAGCAACGGACGATAACGTCCGCAAATTAGGAACCCTTAGGAACTTCCTTTGAAGGAACTATACACTATCAGCCTAGGTAGGTATTCAAACATAATCAACCTCAACCTCGTCATAAATATGGAGTTCCATTAGTTCCGCAGCGTCCACCTTCCACATTAACGTGTTTAAGAAAACACCAGAGTAACAGTACGGACCAGTAGGCGATTCTCAACTTTTAAATTAAATTTCTCTGTACCCGCAAAGTATTGTAATTTCGCGCGTATAATTAAAAAGTGCTACAAGTTCGTTTCTAGATTACTTACATTTTCGCAGTGCGGCGGCGGTAAATCAGATGATGAACTGAACACTAGAAACACACAGTCACCAACACTTCAATTTGTATATGGCACTCGACATCGTAATGTTGTCACTCGCGGGCTCGACCGACATAGAACACACGTCGCGTCTCTACGGCATGCGCCGGGGTACTGAGTGTAAAGTTGCTACGAACTCTACGAGCTACAGCTACGAAGGGCCCACCCTACGGCTTTCCGCGTAGCGGCCGATGCGACGCACTGACACTTCGGGAAAATTATAGCCATTTTCAGGATACAGGTCGCTGGACCATACCGCAGGCATCTACTTAGTATGCTCGTGTTTTTAATAGGTTTTTAGTAGATTTTAGTATTTAGTAGGTGCAGTCTTGGTATGAACAGTCTAGTTACATGCTCTTGTTTGAACGACTATAAAAAAATGGTATTAAAACGGTGACCGAAGCTTCATATCATATATGTCATTGTATAAGACTTTGAAACTTCAGAAGACTTTAGATGATATGTGGGCTTAACGATAAAAAATTTTCAAATTGAGAGCATTATTTAAACGATTGAGCTCGAAGCACACTATAAGGAGATAGCCATGTTAAAAGTATTTAAGGAAAATAAACGTAATTAAACATTTATCGGGACTAAGATTGGCAATACATTAAAAATGTATATGATTTACTTTACCAAAATATTATGCACTAAGTGTGACACTCGGACAACGGCTGAGAGTCATCACGTCCATTTGTATTCTGTGGGTAGTGTTTCGACGGCTCGCCAATAATTTTCAATTTTGTTCATCGTGCTATTATAATTAGCTAATTATTTTCTTAAGTGATGTTAGGGTCGTTAAAGAAATGAATAATTCTATCTCGGAATCATCTTGTTTTGACGATATTAGTTTAATCCCTCGATCGTGAGTTACCTATTCCAGACACAATTGAAATCAATTGTTATCGTGGCACCCGAGTGCCTCCTGGGGGTTGAGGGATTAATACAATTTCATCAAAATGGAAGTTCAAAGTTTTTATTACAAATCATAAAATGAATTTGAAACTCTTTAATTACATGAATTGTTATCAAAGAGTCTCAACTCAAGTGTTTATATAAGTAACTGGCTAGTTTTTAGAACGCAATCATCTCTGTTCATCCTTGATCTTAATATTCGATTTTTGGATTAAGTCCTTCAGTGAAATTGGTCGCAGCCGAACTCCAGAATGGGCCTAACAAAGGGAAATGTTTTCTCACACGAATTCTGTTTGCGCCCTTTTATTGTTATTTCGATCGCGATTAAATCTGTCTTTGTTCAGTTCCTTTTTAAACGCCTGTCGATTTTTATCTGGTAGGCTTTGATAAATCCATTAATCTGAGGGTGGATAATTGATGATTTGCCCATCGATTACATCAAGGAACGCTTAATCTTACAAAATCGCACGTAAGCTAGCCCAGAGACGGGGTAATGAAAATCTTATCCTGCGATTTGCAGGTACCTACTTATTGATGGTGATTATAAATGGGTGAAAGTTGTTATACACTGTGCTTTTTGAACCACCTGGAAAACGAAATCCATGTTATTGGACCATTGAATAACATCATGGCCGTGTTAATTATTTTAAAATTAAAAATAATTTAGGGAAAATTTTTAACTTTGCTTCAGACTTTTGTAACACGCTGTGACGCGCATAGACCTAATATTTTGCTTCGGGGGGGTACCGGATGAATGAACCTTACACAGCTACATCTATGCACGACACATCGTGTTTCAAAATAAATATCTGAAGCAATATTTAATATTTATTTTTAATTAAAAAAATTGTGATAAGATAATTTAAATAACACTGCGAAGACGTTATACATAATGGTATATTAACGTGTGCTTTGATTTACAGGTGGTTTAAAATGCTCCGTGTATATACGAATACCGACTAAAGATTAGAAGTACTCGTGCATGCTAGAAAAATAAACAATATAATTTAAAAATAGTATAAAGTCTAAGTCTTTTGACAAGAACTTTAACTGAGAAAGCACATGTACTCTCCTGGCTGACTATCAACATTGTACACTCAATCAAAAGACTCAGTAGAAAACTTACATCTGAAAATTAGTTTGCTTTGTAAATAAAATGAATACTGAAATATAGTGAAAGGTCATATTTAAAAAATAGATTTGATTCATAAATTGTAAAAGAGAATTTTTCTCCGAAATTGAATTCCAAATAATTACTTTTGATAGGAATTTGAAGAAAGCTGGTTTTTCTAAAATTCGTCTCTAGAGTTTGAAACTGAAGATGAATAGTGCTATAGGGCCACACTTTTATTTAAGAAGTCACAAAGAACTGCTTGTTGTTAAAGACATTTTGGATAAATCAAGACGCATGTCCGTAATGAGGAATGTTACCAAGCCATATCATTTCTTTGTAGGTAATATTATAAATCCG
Organism: Anania crocealis; assembly: GCA_949315895.1. Classification (NCBI taxonomy): domain Eukaryota; kingdom Metazoa; phylum Arthropoda; class Insecta; order Lepidoptera; family Crambidae; genus Anania; species Anania crocealis. Next base: position 5,949,293 of record OX438868.1, read on the forward strand.
AAAGTAACTCTGTCTTTCTGCCTGTCTATACAGGATGAAATTTTAATCACTTTCCAAATTTTAATACAACAATCTACGAGACAAAAAACAAATGACGTATTCTTTCTTTTGGCTTAGCCCAGTACAAAAATATCAAAGTGTCCGCCAAAAATCTAAAATTTTTGATACGGCTTCCTCACAACACCTTATTTTACGCGATACGCATCTCATTAATTCATTACGATACTATTCAAAACTTGTTGATTTTCCTTTCATACATTCACAGGCTCAGGACCGTTTTTAAAAGGATGTTGCGAAAAATATTTAAGGGCGACAACTTGACCTAAATTTTTTACATAAAAATGGGTTTTAAATACGGTACTTAATGCCTATAAAATGTTTGACGGTGATGAAAATGTCTGGTACGGTTTCACGCCTAAACTCTTAACCGATTTTAATGAACTTTGGTACAAAATTAGACCTTGAGAATGGACAAAGGCTGTTTTGCATCCCACGACTGGTCACAGATTTGCGACAACGCAATATAACGTATAAGTTCACGCGGACAAAACCAGGTGAAAGCGCTAGTTTTACATAAATATGTAGTTATTTTGCCCCCAATTAAGCAAATCGAATTGTGTATTAGATATATCCTCCAAAAAATTTACATAGTTAAACAAAATCAAAGTATAATAAATCTGTATTTTTCATAATATGGTAGTGTTGTACTATGACGTATGCTGCATACCTACATTAATTAAAAGAAAAAGTTTGTGATATTGCTGAAACAAATGTATTTGAATATCAGTCTATTATTGACATAATGCCATTCATTTGTGGTGATTATGCCAGTGTCATTTCTGTGGTAACTTCAATTCAATAATGGAGAGACACAACAGACATTGAATTTATTTAATGATGGAAGCCTTTTCCCTGCAGGGGGATGATTATAGCCTGTTACATCTATTTTGTAACATTCCTCATTGTGTAAAATATAGTCATTGCTAGTTAACATGACAGAAACCATGATTAATGTGAGCTTTGTATATGAAATATGTCGTATATCAACACAGTACTCGTACACAGCTGTAGGTACGTGGCACAGATTATTTGGTTAAGAAATATTCAGGAAATTGATACCCATAAGCTAGCCAGGATGTTGATTTTTTAGGCTGGCACCTATATATATACAATCCCTAAATAAACATTTTTCGACTGTCTTAGTCGGGACTTGAACCCACAATCTTCGGCTAATGGGTGACTTCTCTTACCATTTGAGCTTCCAAGACATTGTTTGTGTCCACAAATTTATTCAAGGCTCTTTACGATGTAAGCCAGCGGTGATTCATTTTTATTCAACGAATTATACAGGGTGTAAAAAAACTAAACGCAGATCCTGAAGCTATGCAATCTGTAAAGCAAACCTAGTCATTTTACAAAATATTATAGCTGGGAAATTATTTTTATTTTTGGGACTCAAAAAATATTAAAATACAAAGAGCGCAATGTATAGCAGCCGGAGCTTGGACTGCTGCGCTGGAGATGGCTGCTAAGTTTAAAATTCGTCCACGCTGAGTCGTACATTGCGAATTTTAATTAAAAAAGCCTTATTATAAACGAAATAATAAAAAAATACTATGTTTGTAAGAAGAAAAGTTTTAAAATAACCTTTGGCAACAGTTTTTGTACTAAAATGGAAAACAAAATTCTGACTTTGACCCTTCAATATCTTCGGAACCCGCTGTTTCCCAGGTATGGTTCTGAAAGAAAAAAAAGATCCTAGTGATGGGGACAATACGTGGTTTTCGGATCTGTATTTGATTTTTTTACACTCGTTATTTACAAGATACGCCAGTAATTTATTTGCTTAAAAAAGAGTATCAAAACATGAATCAATATCAATAATTTAGTATGTAGACGCTGATACGTAGAGATCTAGTATCTCTACGTATCAGCGGATCTGTCTGGTAGAGATCGCTGCAAGCGATAAGACCGCCTAAATTGTACTAATCTAAATCTTACTCATGTGTTATTTTTCAATTTTATGGTGTGCAATAAAGTGTATCTATCTATCTATCTATCTATACGTAAGTACGAGTATGTAGGTTCCACAATTTAAGCTTGTTAAGAGAGACATAAATACAAACAGGCAAACACTCTTTCACTTTTGTAATATTAGTAAGGTTTGGATTAGGGCCAAACATTTATTTAGTCCATTTTGTAGAGGTCGCAGATACGAAAGACATAGGGAATATCAACACTGCACAGGATTTGATGCAACGAGGAATGTCATTGCTGTCAAAATTGAAAACGAAATCTATAAAACATGCCAACAATAGATTTATATTCAAGAACTTTTGTTTTAATATATCACAAACTTTAAGTTTTTTTCAGTGTAATATTGCAAAGTAAAATATGACATCAAAGTAAAACGCCATTTTGAATGAAAAATTAAAGACCATAACTTTTATCTTGTCTAACTTCGTAAATTTTGGTCGTACGGAGTCATCCATAAATTACGTCACACGGTTTTTGAGATTTTCAGACCTGATTGCAAAAATCTTGGTAGCACTACATTTAAATTATTGCTTTATATCCCGTGTAGTGTTATGTTTTAAATGATGCTTTAAATCAAAGGGTGTCAAAGATGTCATATTGTGACACATAAATAAATATGAAAATTAATTGAAAATTACCTAATTAAAGCATAATAAGCATATTTTTGTTGGTCAGCTGTGTCCCTAAGCTTTGTTATAATGACATCGAATATTGTTAAATGTACAGGTTGCAATCTTGTGATCAGTGAAGTTTTGGCTTTTGTGAAGAATAAGCTGGATGTAATGGACGAGGACAGTCTAAGTCGTATTTGTGTAACGGCATTTACGCCAGAGGAAATACTTTGTGCAAAGAAGTTGTTGTATGACTCCTTACAATCAGAAAAGAGAATTAAGACCCGTAAAGGCGATAAGAAAACTCAACGAGACATAGATGACATAATCACGCTCTTTAAACGGACAGATCCTGACTGTATTCCAGTCTTTGTGGCTCGTGATCTTCAGAAACTACCACCAATTACTTTTGATCATGTTGATGTGACGCGTCTTCTTAAGGACTTGCTGATACTAAAAGAAGAATTGAAGTTAGTCAAAGAGCGTTATATCACAGTGGATACATTTGGAATGCTTAAAAAAGACGTTGAGGACCTAAAATTGACGCATTCTATAAATCTCGATGACTGCTTGAATGTAAACACAAAAAGGGGAACCTATCATTTAAAGAACTGCGATAACGTAAGTGGATTGCATGATATCTCAGATTCTAGCCTCAATAATAATAATATATCATTACCTGGCCCTGGAAATCCATTTGAATCATCTATAAATTCATACATACAAGTACCAAAGTCTAATGTGGATAGGAATATTGAACAAAATGCCATACATGATTCGTGTGCGCAATCAACACAGCGAATGTCGAGTCAGGTGTTTGATGCTCCACCCTTGATGATTTGTGATGAACCTAGCTTGACAAAACTTGTGCATACTAGTTCGCCTATGTCTATCAATACTAGTGCGCATGCTGAAACACCTTTGTTGCCGTTGGATACGGATACTGCACTTGTAGAAGCTCAAGTGTGCATACAAGATTCTCAAACGTCTATAGCAGATAAGCTCAAGGCACCGGGACAGTGGAAACCTGAATTTCTTTCCGAAGAGTGGAAACTAGTTCAGCGTAAAAGGCTACGAAACAGAATTGTAGGAAGAAAGGGTACATTGGCCACCGAATCAAACGTTAACTTTAAGGCAGCTGATGTCAAAATACCACTGTTTATTTATAATGTTGACAAATGTACAGTGGAGAGTGATATAACTGCTCATGTATATAATAAAACCCAACTTAATGTCTCATTGCATAAATTAAACTTAAAAATTGATAGAGGCTATAACGCCTTCAAAGTTTTAGTACCCAGAAACAAATTGCATATTTTTCTTAATGAGACATTTTGGCCGGAAGGGGTGCTATTCCGTCGTTTTATAGATTTTTCAAAGTCCCAGCAAAATGATAAAGAAAACAACATTAATCATGGATAATACACGTTCATCTTCAAACTGCACACTCCTAAGTTTTAATTGTAAAGGTGTCTCACGTTCACTAGACTGTGTGAGGACATTGTGTAAATCAGCGGACATCATCGCTCTCCAGGAAACATGGCTGCTACAGCAAGACATACCACTACTGGGAACAATTGATACAGCCTTTGCTTATACCGGCAACACAGCTGTGGACTTATCGGCAGGAGTTATACGCGGTCGTCCCTACGGGGGTGTAGCTCTTTTATGGCGAAAAGATCGATTTCCTTGTGTTTCTCTGTTACAGTGTAAATGTGTTCGCCTTCTAGCTGTTAAAATTACTATGAGTGATAGATCTATGATTGTCTTTTCTGTATACATGCCTAACGACGAGCGCCTAAACTTAATTGAATTTACGGAATGCTTAGGCGAAATAAATGCGATTATTGATAGTGAAGATGTGGACTTAATATATATTTTGGGTGATTTTAATGCTCATCCTGGTACGCCTTTCTATAATGAACTCAAGAGTTTTTGTATTGAACAGCAAATGTATATAATGGATACTGAAATGTTGCCAAATCACTCATATACTTATATCAGCGATAGTCACGGATGCAGACGATGGCTCGACCACTGTGTGACTACAACAGCCGCAAAAGAAACAGTAGTAAGTGCTAAGATTCATTACGATGTATATTGGTCGGATCATTTTCCAATTGAAATAGTTTGTAATTTAAATAAGAATATTCCAAAAATTGTAATTAATAACATAGACGGTCACGATATTAATTTATTGAATAGTATATTATGGGGTGAAAGGGAACAGTCGCAAATCAAGGATTATTATGATATATGTAATAACAAATTAAGAAACATTGATTTCCCAAAGGAATTTAGATTTTGTTGTGATAATTTATGCAATGACATAAATCATAGGCAAACCATAGATATTATGTATAACTCAATTGTCACAATACTTAAGGAGGCTTCGGTTTCTAGTTGTAGTAAAAAGGGGCGAAGCGGAAAGCATTATGTAGTAGGTTGGAACAAACACGTTAGAGAGGCACATCAAAGGGCTAGGCATTGCTTTAAGGAATGGTATTTACACGGTAAGCCATGTTCAGGGATACTTTACGAGGAAATGTACTATTCCAGAAAATATTTTAAAGCAAAACTCAAATTCTGTCAAAACCATAAAGATCAAATTAAGATGGACTTAATTGCCTCACATCACAGAAATAAAAATTTTGCAGAGTTGTGGAAGTCAATTAATAAATTAAATCCAAAAGTATGTCTTCCCGTTTGCGTCGATAATGCTAGTAAACCTAACGAAATAGCTAACTTGTTCAGGGATCATTTCAAAGTGGAACCTTGGGCAACGGATATGGACGAGCCGATGTTCGATGTTAGGAGTCGTGAGGGGAGCAGCCTCATCAAAGTAACACCAGCAGAAATTGCTGAAATAATTCGTCACATGGCAAGAGGCAAGTCTCCCGGACATGACGGTCTTAGCATCGAACATCTGCAACATGCGGGTTTCCACCTACCTAGAGTACTTTCACTGTTCTATACTTTCTGCATTCGACACAACTATTTACCAGACGATCTAATAAAGACTATAGTGGTACCCATAATTAAAAATAAGACAGGTAACATATCTGACAAGTGCAATTATAGGCCAATATCCTTAGCCACTATATTAGCAAAGGTATTGGACAGTGTGCTTAATAAACATCTAAACCAGCATGTGATTCTCAATGACGCTCAGTTCGGCTTTCGACCCGGCTTATCTACGGAGTCAGCAATATTATGCCTTAAACACACTGTCCGGTATTATACAAACAGGAATACGCCTGTATTTGCGTGCTTTCTGGACCTGTCAAAAGCTTTTGACCTGGTGTCATACAATGTTTTATGGAATAAATTAAGCAGTCATACGAGTTTACCGACTGAACTAATCAAAACATTCAAGTACTGGTATGACAACCAAACTAACCTAGTTAAATGGGCTGGGCAGTACTCAGAAGCTTTTAAGATGAAATGTGGTGTAAGACAGGGAGGGTTGTCTTCACCTACTCTTTTTAACATATATGTTAATGGGCTGATTGAGGAGCTCAATAACGCTGGGGTGGGTTGTTCGGTAGACGGCTGTTATGTTAACAACATTAGTTATGCCGATGACATGGTGTTGCTGAGCCCCTCAATCAACGGGCTTAAGATATTGCTAGCAATATGTGAAAGGTATGCTGTGGCCCATGGACTCAAGTACAATGTTACAAAAAGTGAGATCTTAGTTTTTAAATCTGGCAACAAAACTTATTCAGTGCCACCAGTAACGTTGAGTGGGCATCCTCTTAAGATTGTTACAAAATTTAAATACTTGGGTCATTGGGTCACGGACAACCTAAAGGATGATATAGACATGGAAAGGGAGCGCAGGGCGCTTTCGGTAAGGAGTAATTTGCTGTCACGGAGGTTTGCACGTTGTTCTCGCGAGGTAAAAATCACTCTTTTCAAAACATACTGCCAAACTTTATACACGTGCAACCTCTGGATCAATCACACCAAAAAGACCTTTAGTGCTCTGCGCGTCCAATATAATAATGCCTTCAGAGGGTTGTTGGGGTTGCCCTGGCACTGCAGTGCTTCAGGGATGTTCGCAGAGTGGAACACTGATGGTTTCGGAGCGGTGCTGCGCAAGCGAGTCGCTTCACTCTGGAAAAGAGTGCAGGGCAGCACCAATACTCTTCTGAAGGTTATTGCTGAGAGAATGGACAATCCTATACAAAAGTTTTGGATGTCCTTACATGTATATAGTAATGAAAACTTTAAATTCTATTAATTTTTCTTTTATCTTTTTGTATTATTTTTAAGAATTGTATGTGTTATTTTATTTTTTAAGATGAGTAGTTGTAAGTTAGTTGTAATTAGTTATAATATGGATTAATATCTGAAAAATAAATTTGATTTGATTTGATTTGAATATATTTTTGTAATACACTTATGATGCCTGCGCATATAGAGATTAATCTCTAGCGTTTGACCCGACTAGAGGATGAGGTCTATATTGTTCAGGCCACTTCCAACCTTTTTTCACTTTTTTAAATTGACGCGACCATTCGAATAAGGAAGCACTGAATGCGCGCAGTTCAAAATTCGAATTGGTGAAGAAATAAATGAACGCAAGTTACGCACATTACAAATTGTCGCCCCGCTATCACTGTCCGCTGTTCCCGTTGTGTTTTTACTCGTATATCTTTAATAAACTTGAAACGGCTTATTCCCAAAGGTTCACGACTCTATTGTTTTCAAAAAACGTAAGTTCATACTTTGATTCCCAAGAGGTCCACGACATTAAAAATAAAGGAGATTTTTCGTTCCCAGCGGGTCCATGAGAATATTTGGTACGGTCAAGCGTAAAAGCTGGGTAAAGGGATAGAAATTAAAATTATTAATTATGAAATAAAATACTAACTATCTTTGGAATAGATTTAAAAAAATGGTTTTAGAATAATTACTCGTCTTACACTAAAACAGACATAAGCATTAAAAATCACAGTTATGGTAGAATCAATATAAATAATCTCATCTTACACAAAAATAGTCTTAAACATTACAAATCACAGTTTTAGTATAATTATTGTAAATCCTCTCATCTTCGACTAAAATAAACTTTAGGACTTTAGCACTAAAAAAATCACAGTTTAGGTATAACATTGTAATTCATTTTTATCTTAACTAAAATAGACTTAAACATTAAATAATCACAGTATTGGTATAATAATTGTAAATTATCTTACGCTAAAATAGAATTATTGCTGTTGATGTAGATGTTGGCCATTATGGAAATAGCTCCAGAAACTGAAAAAATACAGTTTTTGAAGATGAAGATCATCGGTGAAAAATATAAAAGAAATTCAATAATTATCATCGATGCTTTTAACAAATTTAGTGGCCTTGAAAATTTCCGTAATTTATTTGACTAGTTTTATTTAATTAATACTCATGAATACTTCATGATGCGCTTTTTTGTGATATAAAATTATGATTTTATTAATGTTGTGATTTCCTGAAACTGTGATTTTTAATGCATAAATTTATTTTAGTGTAAGATATTATTATCCTAAAACACTGGGTTTACCCTAACTTAGGAAGCAAGTTCATATTTAAAAACATAATTAGTATTTAAGATGCACTGTTACTGTTACTTTGTATAGATGTTATTTAATAAATGTGTTAAATAAATAAAAATAAAATTAAAATTAAAATTCGGGAACTAGCGAATAAAAAAAAATAAAAAAAAGATAATTTAATATGATAATAACAAAACTGTGATTTTTTAATACTTAAGCCTATTTTAGTTACGAAAAAATATATCTCAACTGTCTATGATTTTTTTAATGCTTAAGTTTACTTTAGTCGAAGATAAGAGGATTTACAATGATTATACCAAAACTGTGTTTTTTTTAATGTATAAGACTTTTTTTACATCTGAGTACATTTAAGTTGATTAGCTTACATTAAACCTACCCTTTCTACAACAATAACCAGTCACACGATTCACCAAAAAAAAAATGGTTCTGGCGATTCAAATAGCACAAACTCTCGATACCAGAGAGTTTGTGTTGTTTTTGCTGATTGTACTTTGAAAAAGTCTCGTGGACCTATTGGGAATTCATATATAAAAATTTAAAAATACATTTTAGAATTTTATGGACCCGGTGGGAATATAAGAACAATAGAGTCGTGGACCTTTGGGAATAACCCCTTGAAACATATTATATACTAAGTCCAGGAATATTTAAGATCTGCATTTCAAGATTATATCTGTTTAACAAGAACCCATAGACCAATACCAAGTAAAGGAAAGGTGGCCACCCGTCGGAGATATTGATACCGAAGCCGCTGCAAGTAAGTGTTTTACCTGACTTCTTAAGCTAGCGAATGTTTGAATTGTGTTGAAGATGGGAAGTGATCTAATATATTTTCTACTTTCTTCTATTTTTCCCACTATATGTCGTTCTTTCTTTGACTCTATTACCTTTGTACACCTGAACCTTTTTACTGCTCAAAAACTGCCTATTTCCTGTGGGTAATGTTTCATTTGGAACCCACATCTATACAAAAGGATCCTTAAGGATATCCTCAGTGATCGGTGCCGTAACGAAATAAATGATGATTTTAAACATCAATTCAAAATTAGTTACTTCCGTTTTGATTTCCGCCAAAACTACTTTTTAAAACTTCATCATCATCACACGTTTTTTACTACTGAATGCCATTCCAGAAACTTTCGGCCACAGTTCATCATACTTTATGCCCTACTGCCACTGCTGCTCCGCAATTCTTCGACTGATGTCGGTTATTTAGTTCTCCTACGAATTCCCTCATACCCGATTTTATCACGTAGAGAAATTTCAATTATTAATCGCTCTTTCCATTGCCCGCTCTGTGATCTTGAGCCTTCTTATGAGAAACTTATTATTTAAAAAAATACGAACGAACGAAACAAATCAATCTCAAATGTGTTACGTGGAACGTAAACATATAAAGCTATCTATTTGTAGAGTCGTTGTGTGGAATGAAGCAGACTCAACGACTTGCGTCCTTAATGGAGTCGGTTATCATTTGTGCTTCCAGTTCACACGCCTTCTAATGTTCTTGCACGAGCCGTATCAAAAGTAATAATCCATTTCACTAGTGGCATAAGGTTTTACTTTCTTACGCAACTTTTTTTAGGAATCATTTTACTGCCTAGTTTTACTAATACTAACTAGTATGTAAATGCTATGTTTCAAACGACGTAAGAAGTAAAGTTTTCAGTTCACAACCTTGTTATAAGCATATCTAGAAAACAATTTTATGGTGACATTTAAATTTTAAAAAAAATGTGTAAAAGCCATATTGTTTTCCCTACGTCGTAGGTTTATTTTGGGAGACTACCTACTTCCAAAAAGTTTACGGATGAATCGGGCAACTCCAATAAAGCCCTTTACACAAGTTTGGTTCAAGTAATCAGAAAATCCGCAGTACCACTACGGTTTCGCGAAATAATTGTAAAATTACCGAACTTCGGTATTAATTCCATTTAGAGTTCGGGATAATAGCCCAACCACGGCTTATTTGCATTTATAAATAAACTTTTGAAGGAGTTAGGGTTTTCAGTAAAAAGTCATTAAACAAGATTTGGATATTCGATTCCCTGGGATGTATTACTTAAAGTGGACGCTGAATGTATTAGAGAACCAAACAACACGTTTTTTTTACTTTCAATTTACTTAAAATTTCTATCATATTCATCATCAACGTAAAATCGGGAGGAAAATAATTATTTATTAATACTAAGGTGTACTCGTAGTTACATGATAGCCTAGCTGTGAACACATGTTTTGGAATAACTCCTAGCATTAAGTTTTACCTACTTTTGTATATTGTGTTGTATATGTCGTTATTCTGTTTTGTGTTCCTAAACAAATAAAATAAAAATAAAATAAAATAAAAAATCATCAAAGTATAGTATACGTCGTGCTTTTTGAACCACCTGGAAAACGAAGTTCACGTTATTGGACCATTATGTATAACATCATGGCAGTGTTTTTTTTAATAAAAATATTTTTTGAATAATATTAAATTTTGATTTAGACTTTTAAGTTTGTAATACGCTGTGACGCGCAAAGCCGTATTATTTTGCAGCTGCAGAGTCCTCCGTCGGTTGAATGGCCCTTACATAGCTACATCTGTGCGCGTCACAGTGTGTTTCAAAATAATTAGCTAAACCAATATTTAGTGATTCTATAAAAAAAAATTTTGCTACGACGATCTATGGATAGGCCCTCCAGGTTGACCGACGATCTGAGGAAGATCGCGGGGAGGCGGGGGCGTGGGACCGATCGTGTGGGGGAGGCTTATGTCCAGCAGTGGGTGTCAAATGGCTGAGATGATAATGATGATAAAGTTTTATTACTAAAAACTATAAAAAGTGCGCACCGGGTAGGGTAGGGTTTGGTAGTAATTAACTGCTGTTGTAATTCGAAATTCAGTTCTGTGATGAAATAGTCGATTGCCGTAGAAAAAAAACCATTAGAGAATTATATTTACTATGAAAATTTTACTCCTAAAGAGTATACCTTTTACTTACCTTTAAAGAAAATCTTATTGTTCTAGACGTGCCAGGGCATTGGTGGATATAAAAAAAATATTAAGACGAATTGACAACCTGCTCTTTTTTGATAGTTATCTTCGTCAAAGTTGTCTTTGTACTTGAAACGACTACAGCAAACTGATGAAATGAAATGAAATGAAATGAAATATTTTTTATTTGTCCTTGAAGAAGGTACATTTTAGTTGTTACATAGAGTTGCGAACCTCTTCCTCAGCAAACCAATGTTGCATACAAATATATTAAATTTAGCTACAGTACATAATTCTTTAATTAATTCAATCCTTTCTTAAAACACATGCATTATTTATATTAAATTTCAATTTAGATTCTTTATGTAAATCAATGTCAATCTTATAAAATCAATCAATTATACTTAATGTCAATATTAAAGAAAAACAAATGTCAAAGCTAGTGTTAAAAAAAAAAAGAAAACAAATTCAAGCCTTACAAGGTACATGCATTATTATAACAATCGTGCTTTAAATATTCGTCTACAGTGATAGAATGTAGGTATGTAAGCAAAAGACAAACAAAATAATAATACATGCTTGAAACCCAATCAGTCAATCGGACAAACAATACCCATTCGTAGTCAATACACATTACCAATTTACATATTTGTGAGCTAAGTAAAGTAAAGTAAAGTAAAGTAAAGTAAAGTAAAGTAAAGTAAAGTAAAGTAAAGTAACAGCCTATAATCATCCCACTGCAGGGAAAAGGCCTCCATCATTAAATTAAAGTTACCACAGCAATGATGGGTGTACTGGCATAATCACCACGCTTGCCAAATGCGGGTTGGTGATCACAAACCCGAACAACGTTCGAAAATTCGAAACTTTTTGTTGCCCGACCCGGAATTCGAACCTGGGACCCCGAGATCTTGGCCCGGTATTTAAACCACTAGACAAACAGGGCGTTCCACAGCAATGATGGGTGTACTGGCATAATCACCACGCTTGCCAAATGCGGGTTGGTGATCACAAACCCGAACAACGTTCGAAAATTTGTGAGCTAAGTAACGTATCTAATGTTGCCAACGGGGACCGAGATAAATTTCTCGATATTCGAATACGCATCGAACACGTAACTACAATCTCATTATTCTACCACAAACTTATCTGACAAGCGGTCAATGTTATGCATTACACGACACACTTTAAGCCTTATTACAGTGGTGTAGAAATCCTAATGTCCCAGCACACTTACAATAAACGGTGGACCATTCAGAGCATAGCTGCACCAAATCCAGCCTTTCATCTGATGCTTTTAACATCATAAAACCACACAAGACACAATGGTCGCGTCACAAAGCTGCTAATAGTGATGGTTGTCAGTCGTCTCTATGATATCGAGAACAGTACTTGTATCAAAGTATGTTACGTTCATACTTACTGGGTGGTGAAAGCCCGGTATGTTTAGTTGTTAAAATATCTTAAACTTAAAGTATAATATTTAAAAAGCTGTTTCATCTAATTGACTGTCAACAAGGGCCGTTTTTCCATACAAACGTAATCCCCTGTTTCCTCCCTGGATAAAGCCAGTAGAGCAATAATTTTTATTACAAAAATCTATGGCCACTATTTGCATGTTTCTTTGTTTTCTGTTTTTTTATAAATTAATTAATAAAAGAGATATGAGCCTTCAAAAATCTAAAAAATTCGCCAGATTTTCCGCTGTGTTCAAACATCCAGAAAACAAATTTGGCTAAATTTTGGAAAAAAAGGACATACGAACACGGCCAAAGCCTTTCTTTAACTTTTAATGAAAAAAGTATTTAAATCGGTCTAGTTTTGGAAAAGAAATAGGGGGACTACGAAACGTTGATTTGGTGTGCTTTTAGTAGGTATTTTCGGTCCAAGAAGCAGTTGCCTTCATCACACTCTGCGGTGAAGGCGTTTGGCACTGCGCGACAGCAATAGATTTTACAAATACCTATTTTTCAATTCCATCGCCCGTAGTGTTTCCTCGGGTGTTAAGAGTGCAAAACTCCTAACATTTGATGAAACTACGCTGGCTTTTGAAGCCAGCGTAGTTTCGATAAAAAAATGCTTGAAAAATAAACTGTGACGTAGTGTCTAAATAGTAAAGCGCCGCGCCCGGCATGCGAGGAGATGCGGGTGCGAGTCCCGCCTGAGTCAAACTTATCTGACAAGCGGTCAATGTTATGCATTATACGACACACTTTAAGCCTTATTACAGTGGTGTAGAAATCCTAATGTCCCAGCACATTTACAATAAACGGTGGACCATTCAGAGCATAGCTGCACCAAATCCAGCCTTTCATCTTATGCTTTTAACATCATAAAACCACACAAGACACAATGGTCGCGTCACAAAGCTGCTAATAGTGATGGTTGTCAGACGTCTCTATGATATCGAGAACAGTACTTGTATCAAAGTATATTACCTTCATGCTTACTGGGTGGTGAAACCCCGGTATGTTTAGTTGTTAAAATGTCTTAAACTTAAAGTATAATATTTAAAAAGATGTTTCTTTCGGGTGTTAAGAGTGCAAAACTCCTAACATTTGATGAAACTACTCTGGCTTCTGAAACCAGCGTAGTTTCGATAAAAATATGCTTGAAGAATAAACTGTAACGTAGTATCTCGGTGGCTAAATAGTAAAGCGCCGCGCCCGGCATTAGAGGAGATGCGGGTGCGAGTCCCGCCTGAGACATAATTTTTCAAGTTTAACTACAGATATTATAAATGGAATTAATTTGATAATATATCTTAAGGAGTAAAAAACTCAATTCTTCAATACATAGTCATGTTGTCGATAAAGACATGTCAAGACACCACTAGAAGCCAGTATTCGGTCAATATTTATTTTATATCCTTTGTCAGTTTTACGATGAATTGTACGCTTTCATAGCCCTTACTGATAAGCCAGAAACGGCCTGAAACGTTGGTGTATATTTTATATCGCGTCAGAGATTAATAGAATATTAAGTAGAAGGCAAACCTTCCTAGCTATCTTCATTTATTGCTCCAAGGAAATTTATTTTGCCACAGATCAGCATTTGGGTATCTTGCATAATTATTTATTATACTCGTACTTTACTAGCCGTTTTGCCCGCAACTTCGTACGCGTCAATTCCTGTTATTATAATTATTATAATCGCGATTATTTTTGCATCATTTTTCACTGATGCTTCGCTCCTATTGGTCGCAGCGTGATGTTATATAGCCTAAAGCCTTCCTTGATATATAGCCTATCCAACACAAAAATATTTTTTCAATTCGAACCAGTATTTCCTGAGATTAGCGCGTTCAAACAAACAAACAAACAAACTCTTCAGCTTTATAATAATACTAGCTGTTCCCCGCGACTTCGTACGCGTCAATTTCAGTTTTTAAGATCGCGATTATTTTTTCAACATTTTTCACTGATGCTTCGCTCCTACTGGTCGCAGCGTGATGTTATATAGCCTAAATCCTTCCTCGAGGCATGGACTATCCAACACAAAAAGAATTTTTCAATTCGAACCAGTACTTCCAGAGATTAGCGCGTTCAAACAAACAAACAAACAAACAAACTCTTCAGCTTTATAATATTAATAAGTATAGATTAGTATACCTAGATTGTCTGAGGTCCCGTTTGGTCTCGTGGTTTAAGTGGTCAAGATCTCGGGGTCCTAGGTTCGATCCCCGGGTAAAACAACAAGTTTTAAACTTTCATGGTCACTATCACGCCATGATCACAAGAGAACTCAATGTTCTCTCTCTCAACTTCAACTCAACTTCTCCCGTGATCATGGCGCTTGCAACAGTGCCGAAATATCGGAAACTCATAATAAATAAGGTACATGGTATAAATCCCGAATTAAATAACTCTAGAATAATAATAATAATAATAAATAATAAATAAATATGGACAACATCACATACATTGTTCTGATCCCAATTTGAATAACTATTCAAACTAGAAAACAACAAGTGTTTAGAATTATCGAACATTGCTCGGGTTATTGATCACCAACACGCATCTAGCAAGCGTGGTGATTATGCTGTACGCATAGTGTACCTAGAATTCAATGATGGATGCCTTTGCTCTGCAGAGGGATGATAATAAACCGGTACTTTTTTTTCTGATGTTTTTGATCGGGTTAAATCAACCATAGTCACAGCAATATGGCCGTAACAGTGATTCACTACTTTCGTTTTCCTTGGTTATAATGACTCAAGAATATAAATGTTTAGCTCTTTTAATAAAACAGTAAATAAATTAAAATTTACCGTTAAGCTGCATGCTGTTTATCTATAATTTTTTTTAGCAATGGTTGTTAATCTTTTGGTTTGCTAGCACTAGAATAATTTAATTCTAACTTAATTTAGAGTTTTAATAAATTTAAATAATGAGTAACGATAAAAATAATAGTAAAGTTTTTCCTATTTTTAAATGGCATTCTAGATATCGCCTTAATACGATAGAATCCAATTTTCTGCAAAACATAAACGAGTGTAATCTGAATGAAAATATACAGGGTGTCTGATATGAACGTGAACCATTGATATTATTCCTCATTCCTCGAATGCATTAAAAATTCTGTTTTTTTTTTTAATTAGATGTTTTTACATCAAATTTTACACGATATTGACGTTAGATGATTCATTCACCTTGAATTGATCCTGGAAGGATCAATTCCCGGTTAATGTCAATTTAGATAACGAACATTTATAAATTAACTCGGGCTGGTGTAACTGTGACAAAATTTATTGTCCGATGTCTTATTTTTTAAAGCAGATTGTTAGTTCGTTTTTACGAAGCAAGGAAATTATGCTGCATGATGACTTATGCATAAGAAAGCCCCTTTTTTATGCATAAAAAAATAAGAGAAGAACACTTATTCCACATATCTTTTTAATTTTAACTCTAAAAATATAAGTAAACGCCTTTCCTGCAGCACCGTCTTTCTATTTTGGTTTTTGTAATTTTAGTATAAGCAATTTATTTATACTTTTTCTGGTGACTAAGACGTGATACATTTATTTGCCTATATAGGCTAGTCCAGCTCTGGCTACAGATGACGGAGAGGTATGACAGACGTCATAATCAGTCAATAGCCAAGAACTACAGCGAGCAACGTTCTCATCGCCGACGAACATTGGATACTTGGTCTGACACTGTTAATAATTTCTAATTTACTTGTCTTCAATAATCCTTTATTGCAATGTAATAAAGTTTAATCACAGGGTAAATTATTTCATCTACTTGTTCAAAACATCAATTAGTCTTAATCCGGCACTGAAGCCATTTATACTGTCTCTTTCAGATACTCTAATTCATTGGTATGAGTGAGAGAGATAGATAGAGTCGTAGAATATACGGGCATTGTGTTGTCCATGTCAGTAACACTGCCCGTGCGTGGACGTGGATGTTGTTTTCTTATTCGAAACCATGACAGTTGTATTGTGTGCAATATTTGTTACTGGATCACACAAAAACTGTAAAATTGGATTAGATGAAACTTGTCATTCAAGTACAAAACTTGAATAAGTACATAGAGTGTTTTATATTCCGGGAATGTACTCCAACTTCAATTTCAATTTATTAGCATTCTTTAATGTTACAAAGGTATAATAAAATATTGTATTAGACGTTACTTCGGTTCTTGGTGACCACAGCAATAATTAGAAAAAAGGATGATATATTTATTTATTAATAAAATAATATATAAATTATTTTTTCTACTTTTTGACTATAAATGATTTAGTGTTATTCAATTTCAAACCAATAAAAAAATTGTATATTTCTATTGTAATTTTATCTTTTTTTTTCTAATCGATACTTAGAAAATATTTTTTATAATTATTGTTATATTTATTAAAGAAATACTCGCAAACAGCGTATAAGGTTTTATTAAATAGTAGGATTTCAAGCTGGGTTTTAAATTTACTAAATGCAGTTAAATTTTAGTCAGACTAAGTTGCGGCTACATAAAGTATTTAATATAAAGTTATGGCATACACGTCTTCGTACCCACCCTGTATAGAGAAAATATAAGCGAGCTAGTCATAAATGTTCTGTTGTTTTAGAATTCCGCCGGCGCTTTCGATATGAAGATTTATAGGCACCGGACCTGACTCCACTTACCCCTACCGTCTCAGCTTTGTTCACTTTAACAGTACTTTGCAGTAAAGTTTTAACAAAAAAGGATACTGGCAAAAATCATTCATTTCATTTGTTTTTGCAATTTGGCACCAACTCAAAATTGGTGGCTTTTATTGTTTTTTATTGGGTCCGTTATTGGTTAGACGTTGGACAATTTTGTTTTAATCAATTGGATTTTACTATAAGGCCAGCTCTATCTTTAAATAGGATCAACTCCGTATCTAACAAAAACTAATCGTTTGTCTGTCTGTTGTCAGAGTTTTTCAAGCTGCCTATTACAGCAAGTCATATTTTTACGGCTTCCATCCTTCAGCAAAAGCCCGGACCAACGGCTTAACGCGCCTTCCGAAGCACAATTATAAAACCCTCATCCCTACCAGAGCCATATGATGTGTAGGAGCATCTTTTTTCGTAATATAGATGTCATATTGGACAGGAAAAAGATTCGTCGCTCCTCCTAATCATTATAGCAAAATCTCTGTATACGCAACAAAGGCAGGGTGCCTTTAATTCAATTTACAGCTACAGTTTCACATCCGTAGTATTTAATACCTTCCAAATCGTAAATTGAAAACATGTACCTTAATTGCTACAAAGAAATCATTAATTACTGTCCAGCAGGTCCCTCCGCCGTTTGAAGGTTTTCACACCAATGGTATACGGCCCTGTTTACCGAAATACTAATACGTTAAAAATACATTGATAATATTTTCAAATTTTTTATATTTTATGGTATTATTTTACACTTGCGAAACTATTAGGGGTTAAAGTATGAAATTGCCGTTTTGTATGGACGAAATCGAGAAAAGTCATTTTTCCATACTATCAATTTTTTTTTTTTTTTAAAATGCCTGAACCCTTTTCGATGCAATTAAAGGTGAAAGTTAGATGGTTATAAAGCTACGCATTATAGTATTTAAATTTCTGAAAATCAAAGTATATAATACAAATATACTTAATTGAAGCAAGAAGGTCAGCTGACACATTGTAAGGGGTCTTTTCAACGACTTCCTTTGAAGTAATAGGCTCAAGTATTGCATTTTTTTTTAGTCAAAAGTAACTTTATTTAGTTTTTGATACAATACAAAAAGAATTACGAAATAATATGACTATACTTAAGAGCTACAAACAAAATAAAATGTGGGAAAATAATCGGCAATTTCATACTTTAACCCCTATTATTTTCACAGATGTCAAACTGTAGCTGTAGATCGAATTAAAGACAGGGTCCTGTCGTATACAAAGACAAAAACCCCCATTTTGGTAACCGCTATGCCTAAAATTGGACTGATGCGGCATGAGGTGTTTTAAAAAGGTACTATGGTTAAACTCAAACAGCCTTATCAAACATATTAAAAGCGGATAACCATTCGCCAACCTCATTAAATCCGATAACACTTACGCTGAATATCAAACCCAACACTAAAAATAGATAACCTAACTTTGAATAGTAGGCTTAGACGTAGCACAAATACATCAGTTGTAACAATCAAACTCTATGATGATTCTACGATGACAACCTGAAAGGTGTGATGGTGCGAGGGTTAGCCTACTACCCAAGGGATCGATTCCCGGTCGAGCAAATTTGGGAAACGATCCTTTTTAAATGGTTTTAGGCCAGAGAGCGTACAAAACCTCCAAAAAGATTAGAATGTACTTTATGCATGAAAATACCTTGTGGTGTGTACCTATGCGCTAAATATAAATCACCACCCTTTCCTGCCCTTATACCTAAAGAACTACTACCCTTTCTTGCTCGGGTGCAGTAAGAGGTAATTTAAGAATTATTGCCAAGAAAAAGCCGGGCAGCTGCTTTTCCGACCACCATTGACCACCTGCGATCTGATCACTATTAGCCCTCTGTGTCGTGTGGTTAAGGCACAATAAAGAAGTTCTGCCAGAAGAAGACGTGCAGCTACGTCTGTTCTCTACCATTGGTCATACTGCTATCGCCCACCCAGTGATAACGTCAAAGTCTTCCTTCTGAAGAGGCTCGTGTTTTGCTGTAAACAAATATAGAAAAGTAAAGTAACAGCCTATAATCATCCCACTGGAAAAGGCCTCCATCATTGAATTCAAGTTACCTGCAATGATGGGAACTGGCATAATCACCACGCTTGCCAAATGCGGGTTGGTTGGTGATCACAAACCCTAGTAACGTTCAAAAATTCGAAACTTTTTGTTGCCCGACCCGGGGATCGAACCTGGGACCCCGAGAACTTGGCCCTGTATTTAAGCCACTAGACCAACGGGGCGTTGCGAGCCAAACAAATATAGCCTAGTTATAATGAAGCGATGGCTAGCGATGATCCGGCTGTCTTAAGGCCGGTCCTAATAACCTATCTATCTTCAGTTTTGGCATATCGGAGATAGAAAACAACTTCTGTCTTTGTTTCTCTGGACGGAAAAATCAGAGATAGAAACTGTTTCCTATCTCCGATATGTCAAAACTGGCGATAGATAGATTATTGGGACCGGCCGTTAGTGGCACTGATGCTCCCTGAAACAAGCTCAGCTAAATGTGGAAATGAGGCCTTTCTCCTTGGACTGTGCCTTAGGCCGCAACGACACGAGTCATTATGAGTTCGGGGCCAAGCGACCTCGGATTTGAAAATAATCAAGTTTCAGATCACGTCCGCCAGAGGTCCCCCGTCCAGATAATCTTGCGTAATTACAGACTTACCCGATAAAATATATTCGGAATAATAATATGGCTTTATGCTAAGTCGACAAAGTTTTACAATTCATTGATGACGTTATTTTTTCTGAGGTGTGTTCGGTTTAATATGATTATTTCCGTAACTTTTCAACTTGATTTCTAAATAATCTGATAAGATGAGAAATATCAGTATATTTAGAAATATTCATTTGATAGTACATTTGGTGTATCACAATGAAAATAAATAAGCCTTAAATATGTAGCATTTTATTAAATCGTCTTGATTAATCAATTCACACAACTTGTGTAAAATTACTAATAAATAATTATTTTGAAGTGCTGTGATTTTGTGTTTCATAGCAGCCTCTGATTTTCAAATGTGTAATAATCACAAAATAACCATGCAACTGTCCAAATGTTTTCAAAGTAATAACGATTAACTATTGGCTAGGCCTGTCGCATTTGGATCATAATTAAGATGACACAGACTAGTTTCTACATTAAGACAGAAGAGAGTGTTAAATATTTCTTAATCATCAGCATCCTTAACTTATAAGAGTACAGCTGGACATCTACCTCTTCAAATGAAGGTTTTTTTCCTAAAATAACCACGCTTAGAACACCCTAAAATTCTGCTGCCTGTCTTCTTCTGGCATTTTATCGATCCATTAAATTATTTTATTGATACACATACTCTCTGTTTATGGGTTTGTGTGTAGATTTCCCCTAAAAAGCTAAGTGAATACTTGTCGAAATACTACAAATAACAATTCGGAACTTATTAAAAAAAAACTTTTTAAATTATCACAGAATTGACTAACCGACTTGAGCAGGATGTCTAGCGAAAGAACTGGCATTTGTTTTTACATTTTAAAAAGGGTTTAATTTTATATTTACAATAACTACATATTTATTATTTCATCGTCATCTCATTTGGTTTTTGTATTTCTTATTATAAACTTAACATACATCAAATCAGATCAAATAACACACTTTTTTATGTAAATGGTAAACTGTAGCAAAAAAATTGCAATAGCACTTACACATTACTTTGTTTCCTGATTTCTCAAACTTTTTTAAAGGAAAAACATACCTAATAGAAATGTAATTTCTTCAATTGTTGAATATTTTAGCTATTATACAAGCTGTTGAAACTGTTCCACGGCAACTTGCTGAGCCTATGTGCTATCACATGTGTGCTGGCTATAGTCTATAGTAACAGCTTATAATCAACCCACTGCAGGGCAAAGGCTTTCATCATTGAATTCAAGTTACCATCAGGCCCGCCGTAAGCGGGCGTGCAACGCGTGCACCGCACGCGGGCGGCACGTCAAGGGGGGCGGCAAATCGATCGACTCATCACGTAATTCAAGTCATAATTATTTATAATTTATTTATTTCAATTAACAAGGATCACTAAAATAACATTAATATTCGAATCAAAATTATAAAATTATAAACTTAACTAAGAATATGCAATTAAAAGATTATTTTGACAGAAGTCATTACATGAACCATATTGCAATAATACCCACCCCATCTGAAGTATACGGAAAAGGGAACGTGCAGGAACTATAGGTGGCAGCGGCAGCCAATGATATTACATAAAATATCATTGGTAAACAAAATTATCTCTTCAAATATATATATTATTTTTGAATTTTATATTAGTTAAATATGGGTTATGGTCAGTGCAGGAATCACACATTTGCCGCCCCTACTGACCTCTAAAATTAGATACAATGTTCACATTAACATTAATTCCTTATTTTTTACAACTTTTTCGGTACATTTTTAAGCTAAGATAAAACAAAGTTTTTTTTTTACTGCTCCAATTATTATTTTTTTAGGCCCATTTTGCCGCCTCCCTAATTGTGCCGCCCTAAGCTTCAATATCCGGCACTGGTTCTGGTCTAAAGTGGTCTATCAAAAATTATCGTCAGCGTGGTCAAAATAAAAAAATGTCGAAACTGCTGTTTAATTACTTGTTAAATTTTGTTAATGATAAGTATTAATAGATAGATCCGAATTGGCATGGCATTGGCAATCGTTGTGCAGAATGTTATCGCCCAGAAAAAAATCTGACAGAATGACGTTAACACTGCATAAACCCTTTAACTATTTTTTTACCAATGATTTAATTTCTACATTTCCGAACACACTTAGAATATACTTCTTACACTACCGGTTTCAGTTGCAGCTGGCGAATGGCCATTTTCAAAATAAAAAAAATTGTTTGAATACAAGAAAGTATACGTATATAAGTATATATGAATACAAGAAGGTTTCGCAAGTGTAAAGGCAAGAAAAGTTAAATTTTCGTAGATTAACATTTGAGCATATTATAGTTTTACACATCAGTAAAAACAACTATGTAAAAAACTGAAAAGAAAAAAATTTGCTATACGATCCGAATTCAATTCGCAGGCAGATACAATCACCAACCAAAAAGACTGTGGAAGCCACGGCCGCTTGCTTGATGATTATCCCCGTCTGCGAATTGAATTCGGGATCGTAGAGCTTGTTTTATTCTTTTCAGTTTTTGATATAGTTTTTTTAGCAGTCGAATTTTTATTTTACATATTTTAATAATCAGCCCCTGTGTCTGGCATTCGTAGATTTCGAGAAAGCCTTCGGCTCAATCGAGACCTGGGCGGTTCTGCAATCCGTGCAGCAATGCCAAGCAGCCAAGTCGACTGGCGTTACGTTGAGGTGATGAGATGTCTGTATGACGCCGCGACGACCGTCCAAGTACAGGATCAAGAAACCAAACCGATCAAGTTGCGATGCACCAGAGGATGTTTTCAAGACCCTGGACTGGAAAGGGCGCGGCATAAATATAAACGGCGAATACATCTCACACCTCCGTTTTGCTGATGATATTGTCGTGATGGCAGAGTCGTTGCAGGATCTGGCGGAAATGCTATACAGCCTTAACAATGCCTCTCGACATATGGGGCTCGGAATGAACTTGGACAAGACAAAAGTCATGTTCACGTCGTTCGAGAGCCCCTGTTTGTCGGAGATTCGGCTCTCGAAGTTGTTCAGGAGTATGTCTACCTTGGAGTATCCAGCTTGGTAGAAACAACTTCGAGAAAGAAGCCGATAGAAGGATTCAATTGGGCTGGGCAGCATTTGGGAAGTTTAGGTAGACAGAAACTAGCATATTCGTCAGAGGACAAAAGTTATCGACATAGCCCAAAGGATAAGCACACTGAAGTGGCAGTGGGCTGGTCACGTCTGCCGTAGAACCGACAACCGTTGGAGCAGACTAATACTGGAGTGGAGACCGCGTTTAGGCAAGCGTAGTGTAGGACGCCCTGCGATTCGATGGTCTGATGACCTTAGGAGAACTGTTGGCAGCGGCTGGATGGGGAAAGCCCAGAAGGATAGACAATTGTGGCGTGACTTGAAGGAGGCCTACGTTCAGCAGTGGACGGACAATGACTGTTGAATTGAATTGAATTGAATTTGGTTTATTTCAAACTTTTTGGTGTGAATCACGGTAGATAGAGCGGTGCCAAGTCAAGTGCTAACGCCTCACCCGTTTGTTCCATAGACTTGGAGAGAAGCGCCCTCCAAATTTTTCTCATTTCCACGAAAAAAATTTTATAGCATATGCCGCTCCCACAACGTTCAGGCTGCAAAGCGTGCCAAACTTTTTGATTTGGCGCCACAAATCCGCTATTTTATATATATCCATTGTCATTCTGACAGTAAATACATATGTAACGATACCTTCAGGGCAGAGTGTAGAGCGTGCCAAACAAATATACATGCATAACATACATACATACTCTCAAAAAAGTTCAAAAAACATAGCCCTCCTGGCGCAGACGAGTAAATATCAGTACTTATTTGATTAAAATAAATGTTTTATTTTTGTTAAGTTGTTTTCTTTTTTCCACCACTTTGAGGAATCTTCATTAATTATACCTTTTTTTATAAAACTCCGAGTAACTAAGTAGTCATAGGGAGGCATAATCGGTATTTCACGCGGACGACGAAACAGCTAGCGGCGGGCCTGGTTACCATAGCAATGATGGGTATAGGCATAATTGCCACGCTTGCCAAATGCGGGTTGGTGATCATCACAAACCCAATCAATGTTCGGAAATACGAAACTTTTTGCTGCCTGACCCGGTGATCGAACCACCAACCAACGGGGATTTATCACAGATTTAGTTCTTTATCCCTCATAAATTTCATGCAGATCCGTGAAGCCGAGCTGGCGTGCTTGAGTAACAAGCATCCATCTAACATGTCTCATTTATGATATTAGTCAGAATAGTAAGAATAAAAGTTATGAATTTTGTTAAATTAGTTTGTAGCATTTGAACTAGTTTCCATGGACCTTTGGTACTTTTGTTTCACCCTGTACTCTATGTAACCGTTAAAGCCACAATGCCGGAAAGTCGTTTGAAGTCTTCTTTACTACGCTACATTTTTGTACAATGGGGGAATGTCCCACATACCGCCCTGAAGCGAAGAGACAAGGCGGTTAAAGCGAACATAGAGGCACTGTTTATCTAATGCCTCAGACAGATACTCTGTACTCCTATTTATTGCTAGAAGTTACATTGAAAAAAATAAAAGTAATATGATCACGGTTTTATATTCGATTGTAGGTAACTTACATATATTTATCTACATATACCTATTTAATTAATAATACACAATACAAAACAAAATATGCAAACTAAAATTATATCTGAATTAAAACAACTTATAACTATTTATTTACATATTAAAAACATTATTATACTATTACAAACATATATTTAATATTACATATTTATACTTAATATTTACATTATGAACATAACAATTTATCGTACTACATTATCTAAATAACGTAACGGATCGAACAGTGTAATTGCCGGCCGAGTGTAATGGAAAGACGCACATTGATATTTTGCGAGTGTCAGCATTATTGCAATGCGTAGATGCATTGGCCGCTAGGACGGCATACCAGTCGAGATTTACTTTTCCTCGCGAAGCCTGTGTCGCTTGATGACCGCTTGTATGAATATTACGTTAGCTACTTATTTCGCGAGTGATATTTTCTTAGTGCTAAAGCTTTGCTTATTATTTCTATCTGTACTGTCTATCTTCTTCCTGCTGACTTTTAAATTGCATATGTATTTTGCGTGTGTAGAACAATATACTAGTGAAACTACAAACTTTCGTTATTAATTATTCTACGGAGTTATCCCGCACACATATCTCAAAAACGGTTGTTGGCGTCATCCTCGCCACAACCAAATTGGTGACCACCTCCAGAACACTTCGAGAAGATGGCAAGTAATAGTGCAGAATCTAATAAGTCGGTATCTGAAGATAATCGCACTGAGCAGGTTAGTCAAAATGGCGATGCCGGAGAACGCGTTTCCACTGTCTCATCCGACATTTGTCGTGTCGGCATCCGAGTCGCACCTTTCTGGCCGGACAAGCCCGCGATATGGTTTGCGCAATTAGAAGGCCAATTTGCAATATCCGGAATAACCGTAGATTCAACCAAATTTTACTATGTTATATCTCAACTCGACAACCAAAATGCTGCAGAAGTAGAAGACATAATCGTTTCGCCTCCATCCACGAATAAATACGAGAAGCTTAAATCAGAGCTTATTAAGCGCCTCTCAGCTTCGAAGGAGAAAAAGGTCAAACAACTCCTCATGCATGAGGAACTTGGGGATCGAAAACCCTCCCAATTTCTTCGACATTTGCAAAACCTGGCAGGGCCAGGCGTTCCGGAAGATTTTGTGAAGACGATTTGGACTAGTCGCCTGCCACACAACATGCAGCAGATCATCGCTTCACAATCGACATCTCCGATCGAGACCTTAGCTGATCTGGCAGACCGAATTCAAGACATTGCACCCCCAACTCCTGTGATTGCAGCGACTTCATCGCGCAGTACTTCATCCAGTACCTTAGATCACATGGCAAAACAGATCGCAGAGCTTACTAGACAGGTGCAATCTCTTACGTCTCAGCGTTCCAGACCTCGACACCAGTCGAACAATCGTTATCGCAACCGTAGCCGATCTAGCTCGCGCCACAAAAAGCATCCACTCTGTTGGTACCATGCCAAATTCGGAAGCAAGGCCAATAAGTGTGTTACACCCTGCGACTACACGGCGGAAAACTTAAAGGGCGGTCGATAATGGCGACGGACGATTGCCCTAAGACGACTGGTCGCCTGTTTGTGACGGATCGCAGATCAAAAGTCCAGTTCCTGGTGGACACTGGGAGCGACCTATGTGTTATCCCTCGATCTGTGTTTCAAGAACGTCGTGCGAAGACGAACTATCAGTTGTGTGCAGCCAATGGATCTGTTATAGAAACGTATGGTTCCGTGCAGTTAAATTTAAATCTTGGACTTCGTCGTGACTTCACATGGAAATTCATTGTAGCTGATGTCACGAAGGCTATTATTGGAGTAGACTTTCTTTCTTTTTATAATTTAATTGTAGACATTCGAAACAAAAGACTCATTGATAGCCATACCAATGTTTCTACTGTAGCTACCATTTCTTTTTCAGACACCCTAATTTCAAGTGTAAAAGTCTTGACTGGCGTCGGTAAATTTCATAAGATCCTTGGTGAGTTTCCTGAAATCACTCGACCGGCTGGCACACCTCATACACCGAAACACAACACGGTACATTATATTCGCACCACACCAGGCCCTCCAGTTTCATGTTCACCCCGAAGACTTGCACCAGACAAATTAAAAATTGCCAAGCTTGAGTTTGACGCTATGTTGGCAACTGGTACTGCTCGTTCTTCTGATAGCCCTTGGGCGTCGCCTCTTCATCTTGCTCCTAAAAAAGACAACAGTTGGCGTCCATGCGGCGACTACAGACTGCTGAATTCAAGGACCATCCCAGATAAGTACCCGATCCGCCACATACACGATTTTGCTCAAAGTCTTTCAGGTTGCAAAGTCTTTTCCACTATTGACCTGGTAAAAGCATACAACCAGATCCCGGTGGCCAAGGAGGATATTGCGAAGACCGCCATAACAACCCCTTTCGGTCTTTACGAATTCCCTTTCATGACGTTTGGTTTAAGGAACGCCGGACAAACCTTTCAAAGATTTGTTGACGAGATGACTCGTGGCTTCGATTTTTGTTATCCTTACTTAGATGACTTTTTGGTCTTTTCTAAAACTGACCTGGACCACGAAAATCATCTACGTCAGCTGTTCACGAGAATGCGAGATTACGGCATTCTTATTAACACTGCCAAATGCGTTTTCGGTCAATCCGAAGTTTCCTTTCTAGGCTATTCAATCTCGCATTCTGGTGCTCAGCCTCTGAAAGGTAAGGTCCAGGCCATAAAAGACTTCACCGCACCTAAGACAGTTAAGCAGCTCAGAAGATTCTTGGGTATGATCAATTTTTATAGGCGATTTTTGCCAAACTCTGCCCAAGTTCAAGCTCCTTTGAACGCAATGCTGACAGGCTCCGTTAAAGGTTCCTACCCAATCGTCATGGAAGGAGATTCCCTAATTGCATTCGAGGCATGCAAAGAAAGTCTTTGTAATGCTACCTTGTTAGCACACCCTGATCCTCAAGCTAAACCGATGCATCTGATGTGGCAATTGGCGCTGTTCTCCAGCAGTATAAAAATGATGGCTGGCAACCTCTTTCATTCTTTTCTCGCAAGTTGAGCCCATCACAGCAGAAATACTCACCCTACGATAGAGAGCTCCTTGCTATCTACGAAAGTATCAAATACTTCAGATACATGTTAGAAGCCCGCCATTTCATTATTTACACTGACCATAAGCCGTTATGCTTTGCTTTCCATGAACGAAAGACTAACTGCTCACCCCGTCAGTACAGGCATCTGGACTACATTTCACAATTTTCCACCGATATCCGTCATATAGCCGGTAAAGATAACGTCGTGGCTGACACGCTTTCCCGCATCGATGAGGTACAGATGCCCGTCAACTTAGAAGTGCTTGCTTAGTCTCAAACTACAGACCCGGAATTATTACAAGTCCTCCAAGGTGACACTTCTCTTCGCTTGGAGAAACTGATGATTCCTGGGAGTCGCTTACTTTTATACTGTGACGTTACTATGTCGAATCCACGACCTTTCGTTACCAAAGAATTCCGTCATCAGGTCTTCCAAAACTTACACAGTTTCAGTCATCCCGGTGCTAACGCTAGCGCTAAGCTAGTCGCTCAACGTTTTGTCTGGCCATCAATGAGAAAAGACTGTCGCATGTGGTCCAAAGCATGTTTGGCTTGTCAACGAGCTAAGGTGAATCGACACGTGTCTGCACCTGTAGGCACGCTAGATTTACCGAAAGCTCGCTTCAAATATGTTCATTTGGACTTGATCGGTCCTCTACCTCCATCTGCCGGTTATCGGTACTGTTTGACAGCAGTCGATCGCTTCACGCGATGGCCTGAAGTTGTCCCAGTTACTGATATAACCGCAGAAACTGTGGCTAAAGCCTTTATATCTGGCTGGATTTCCCGATACGGTTGCCCTACTGACATTGTCACCGATCGCGGAAAACAATTTGAGTCAGCCCTGTTCCAACAGCTGGCCAAATTAATTGGATTTAGACATCGGAGAACGACAGCATATCACCCGCAATGCAATGGCTTAGTAGAACGTTTTCACCGTCAGCTGAAAGCAGCCATTACTTGCCACGGTGATACAAGGTGGACTGAAACATTGCCGTTAGTCCTACTTGGCATACGTAATGCGGTAAAGGAAGACTTACAAGCAACTTCATCTGAACTTGTTTACGGAGAAACACTGCGGATGCCCCGTGAATTCCTAGGTGACAAAATTGATTGTCACACCACCGACATCCATGACTTTTCAACTCGCTTAAGATCATTTGCTGCTAAACTTCAGCCAATTCCAACTGCACACCACCAGAAGGATAAAATTTTTGTTTACATAGACCTAGCTACTTCTACTCACGTTTTCGTCAGAGACGACACCGTACGTGGTATTTTTCAGCCGGCCTATAATGGCCCATTTGAAGTTTTAAATAGAGGTCCCAAAGTATTTAAAATAAAAATCAAAAATAAACCTGTCACAGTGTCGATAGACCGTTTGAAACCAGCCTATACACTGTCGGACAATTTTATTATTAATTATAATTTTTCCACTAATACCACTTTAGACAATAGTATAAATACCAACACTAATAACACTTCCTCCAAAATAGTTACAACCCGTTTTGGACGTCAAGTTAGGTTTCCTGACTATTATCGCCCGTAGACTCGGTCTCTGGAGGGGAGTGATGTAGGTAACTTACATATATTTATCTACATATACCTATTTAATTAATAATACACAATACAAAACAAAATATGCAAACTAAAATTATATCTGAATTAAAACAACTTATAACTATTTATTTACATATTAAAAACATTATTATACTATTACAAACATATATTTAATATTACATATTTATACTTAATATTTACATTATGAACATAACAATTTATCGTACTACATTATCTAAATAACGTAACGGATCGAACAGTGTAATTGCCGGCCGAGTGTAATGGAAAGACGCACATTGATATTTTGCGAGTGTCAGCATTATTGCAATGCGTAGATGCATTGGCCGCTAGGACGGCATACCAGTCGAGATTTACTTTTCCTCGCGAAGCCTGTGTCGCTTGATGACCGCTTGTATGAATATTACGTTAGCTACTTATTTCGCGAGTGATATTTTCTTAGTGCTAAAGCTTTGCTTATTATTTCTATCTGTACTGTCTATCTTCTTCCTTCTGACTTTTAAATTGCATATGTGTTTTGCGTGTGTAGAACAATATACTAGTGAAACTACAAACTTTCGTTATTAATTATTCTACGGAGTTATCCCGCACACATATCTCAAAAACGGTTGTTGGCGTCATCCTCGCCACAACCAAACGATATTCAATATTTAGTGTTTTTCTTTAAGTTATCATAACTTTTATTCTTACTGAATAAAATTATAAAGCCATATAACCTAAGCCATATTTGTTCCCTTAGGTAATCATTCCGCAAAGTGTGTACCGCTGAAAAATCACGTTAATTGAGGAAGAATTACGCGATACTCAAAACCTATACTGTTTTTGAAACATACTATTGTAATCCTATTATCATTTGCCACGACCTACACGAATGGGGAATTTGATATATGAAATAAAAAAATGACGAGAGCAGCCATATCAACGATTGCTTCACTATTTTCAGTTCACCTGTTTTAAACTTTTGACGTAAATTAACAGAGACAAATGAAAACCCTACAAAATAATTCAGCTGCACATTTGTTGTCACTGGACGTCAAGTTCATAAGACTTAGTGTCACTAACACGACAAAAATTTGCCAATGATTTGTTAAAATTTTGCTAAACTAACATTTGACGTTTAAAAAACGAACCAATATTTTCGTTAAATACAAAACCCGCATACATCTATAAACATTCTACTTATTATAATTACCGGTTTATTACCTAAATTGCAATAAAGCCGTCGTTAACAAGCCCAAATAAGGTCTCCCTCAAAGTGATTTTCATTATCCTCATATTTCTTAGGAAAAGGTGGCATTACTGCGTTCGCTACACCGGTCACGTAGCTGCGACCGGCGAACCAATGTACCGACTTAGGTAGGTACCTGAACGTACCTGTGTACCTGCTGGTCTGCGAGATAAAATTTAACGCCTCGCACGCTTGCTGATCGACCAAGCCGAGCGACACTAATGCCCCTAGCGGAACTCTTACACAAATCCCAGGTGAAATAAAAACGTTACGAATAGTGATGTGCAGTTGAAAGTCAATTTAAGGATTGAGTACGCATGAGTGCAAGACTACAAGTAAGGTATGAGTAATACCACTATAAGCTGAATGTGTGCTATATGCGACTATAATTATAATGCGAGCGTTACATTGAATGTTTGTATTCGATTACCCTAACTATCTAGGATGAAATTAAGCAGAGTTACATACAACTGCAGCGATTAGATGTATAGCCACTCGTAGCCGTTCGTTAACTGGGAACAACCTTTCATTAGCCAGGAAGCTAGCGAAAGGTTGTGAAACGCCGGGATAAACCAAAATATATTGTGAAATTAACGCGAATCTTTCATTTTAATGAAAAGTTGTGAGTTTGAATGAAAGAGAAAAAAAATTAATTTGATTTTGGCCCCAATAAATTTTTGCGTTAACTACTTTTAAACTTTGCGTTGCATT
This sequence comes from Anania crocealis, assembly GCA_949315895.1. Lineage (NCBI taxonomy): Eukaryota > Metazoa > Arthropoda > Insecta > Lepidoptera > Crambidae > Anania > Anania crocealis. The sequence continues at coordinate 5,980,513 of OX438868.1, forward strand.
ATCTATACTAATACTAATACTAATCTATACTAATATTATAAAGCTGAAGAGTTTGTTTGTTTGTTTGTTTGAACGCGCTAATCTCAGGAAGTACTGGTCCGATTTTAAAAATTCTTTTTGCATTAGATAGTCCATTTATTGAGGAAGGCTTTAGGCTATATAACATCACGCTGCGACCAATAGGAGCGAAGCATGAGTAAAAAATGTTGCAAAAATAATCGCGATCATAATAACGGAAATTGACGCGGACGAAGTCGCGGGGAACAGCTAGTTATTTGAATATGAACGAAAACCCGATCTAAACGCCAGGCAAAATAATAAGGTATGATCGCGTTTAGTATTTGCGTTATTTCGGTAACTACCAATAATAAACTGACCCCAAAGGCCGTTTTATATGGGGTCATCATTATTATAAACTGATTGGAACTACCGTGTATTTCTAGGGAAAATCTTACGCATTATCACTGGCGTTTGGCAACCTAGTCACGCTTACGCGGCTATCGGCGACCAATGTCCGTCAATACTGACCCACGTGCACCCTTTACGAGATAGCAACACCCTCGCGTATAATCCTTACCAATAAACTGCTGATAACTCTCACTATCGGAGTTGTGTTGTGAAGAAGCAATTTTTTGTTGTTGAAACATTTCAAAGTAGTACCTACAGCACAGCGTGTGAACAAAAGGTGAGCTTGATACTTTAGGTATGAATAAAGAAAGCTGAGCTAATATAGTACTAAAAAGTAAGTGTATATAAAAGTGAGACAAAAGCAGTACATGCATAAAATTGACAAGCTTTCTTTTTCTTCAGTTTTTAGGGTTCATTTGCACTGCAAAAAAGAGTAATTGAAAATGTTTATTGATTGAAGTGCATGTCGCTAATTATTCTTTATCAATGAAAGTTTTTAAAAAACTATCATAATCAAGAGTTTGCAGTAGGTTATATTTAACATATTTAACTCATACAAATTAGATAATTACTGATATATCACGGAAGATCACAGAAGAATCAAGGCATCAGTGCCGAATTATTGGAAACTTATAAAAAAAGGTAAGTACATGGTATAATTCCCGAATCATTCAATCAAAGTAGAAAGTTAAATCAGTATGGTTCTAAAGTGTTAAAAGCATGCGTACTTCTTACTGTCAGTACATGAGTAAGGTAAAAATCTCTTTCATACTCTTCACATCACTAGTGGTGGTTGTGTCGGCGGGACCAACCTGGCTTCTTTTTACTTACAAACAGGTGTCAGAGCAACTTCTATACTGTTCCACGGTCGTTTTTGTTTGCCTTCGTCGTTAGGGAAATGTGTTTGTTCTGCGATGTCTGTGTAACGGTATTAATTGTCTTTTTGCTCGCCCTTGCACTATAAAGGATGCTAACATTGGTTTTTATTCCGTGCGGATCGTTGCCTTTACTACTTTGTTCGTGTTATTTGGATAATATCAACAATATGAAATTTTCTGAAAATGTCAACCTTGTAATTAACATCTAGGTACGTTTAAAAAAAAATTGGACAACATCACATACATTGTTCTGTTTCCAAAGTTAGTAACCATTCAAACTCGTTTTGTGGGCAGAAACAGCGAAGGTATCACAAACACGCAGACCCGAGAAAATTAGGAAAACACCTTTTTTCTACATTGACCCGTCCGAGAAACAAACCCGGGACCTCAGAGCAGGTGACACCAAAAGGCGAAAAACCGGTGTGAACGCCAAAGGCGGAGGCCTTGGACGTCGTCGCAAAAAAACTATATTTTATCGCAAATTAAATTAGTACAACCAGTTGATTGAAAGATGATTGAAAGTAAGTGCAAAACGCACTGAACGGTTCTAGTGGGCGCTCATTAGATGACGACATTTATCTATCGCTGATCGTTTATCGAGTTTTTCATGTTATACCTACTTACCTATCTACGTTAGGTACTAACCTATTGTTATCACAAAAACAATTTGCCAGCAATTCATCCTCCCCCCAAAGTAGATAACATAATAGATTTTTAACACGACGATTAATTACATAAAAATAACCAATCTTCCCTCTTAACAACTGACAGTGATGCGTCATCACTGTAATTTAAGAGGGAGAATCTTATTTATTTAAAAAATGTAACGAAGGGTTGCATTGTTATAACCATAGACAAGTAACGCGTGGCATCTTTATACAATAACACGATCTGTAAAAAGGTTGAGTATTTTTCTGTCGCAATGAAATTACTGCAAAGTGACGTCAGCGTTCTTTGGTAAAAATTCTTCAAAGTACAGTCAACCAAGAAAAGGTAAGCCTAAGTAAGTTAAGTAACATAATTTGCAGTTTATTGACAAAATGTTTGATTGTTTTTATTTAATAAAAAGGTTTTTTCAGGACTTTGAAAATGGGCCCAAAACATTATGCCCTTTGCGCGAGATCGCTTTACATTACATTAATTTACACTTGACGCACGTCTGTATCGGTTTGTATGACTGGAATATTCTTTATAAATCTAAGCTATAACACTATTTATTCATGTGGCTATACTGCTAGCATTAGAAACTAGATCGAACTTGACAAAATTGTATTAAATAGATAATCATAGTATTAAAATCTGAAAAGACATGCTTTGAATTGAGTGCCTCCCCTAATGTTCGTTGGTTAATTCAATGTTAAGAAAAAAAATCAATTTGTTGAAAGTTTACATTATAACTTTTGAGTTCAATTCCAATATGGAAATGGCGCGCAAGAATTGAGGGTTTGACACAATTTAAAAAGGAGACAATTTTTTCAAGAGGTTTAACTTACTCACTATGACCTTTATGAATATAGCAATAAAGTACCATTTCCTAGCATACTTTGTTTCGTAAAACAATCAAAAACTTTTAGATTGTAAATAAAAAGTAATTTTATAAATCTGACATTTGTCTAGAGAGTTTAGAAATGGTTAACATTTAAGCCAAAATTGTTCTTAATGTCTCTTGGTGGATTTACCAGTACAAGTAAGAAGGCATCGGTTGAATAATCGCGCACCGGACGACGATCTGTGGGTATCCCCTTCGGTGGTCCTACGTCTTGTTGAAGGTCGCGGTAGCTGCTATATGTATGCGGTTGGCGAGGAACTCATTGCTGGAGATCATTAAAATATGGACATTAAAATCAGTTTCATGTCTGCAGACAGACAGAGAACTGAGAACAGACTTCAAGATTTTGCACGTTCTTAAATAATAAGCTACCACTGCTTCGGGTCAAGTGTGGGCTAAACCTAAGAAGAAGAACCTGGTGACTCTTCTTTTTGAGTAATTATTTTGTTCATGGCTATTACAGCCTCTTTTTCATGTAATTTTCCATAAACGAATTTTCTGCTTTTAGCAGCAGTATATTTGGCCGAGATGATGATTAATCAAACAAAAACTTAAGTAACTATTGGTGTCATCACCAGTTTTTTCTTGCCTACTGTACCTGCCTCTATAGTTTCAACTGCAGTGACTGGCAATTCGTTTAGACGTTCTAATATTTCTGCTGCTAAGTTCGAAGTTAGAAAACTCTTAACCAACGAAAGAAGATGAGGCTCTTAATTTGATGTGTAATTATTTTAATGTATGAAGAATAACTTGTTACCTGTGGTTTACCGATTCCAATTAAAGTTTATGGTTCGATAAGATTTAGTTCAAAGTGGATCCAAATAAAAAATTTAAAGTCGCCTCTAAGGGGTCATCCATAAATTACGGCACACGAATTTCATGATTTTTTGCCCCTCCACCCGTCCTTGTTAAAAATTATTGAATGAGAACAGCGGTTTCGAAATCAGTATTATTTTCATTTAAATTATTTTTTAATAAAATTAACATCAAGTCGAACAATTAACATAACAAAAAATGATTGACTATATTAATTAAAGAAATTAACAAACCAAAAACTATTAATACAATTATATAAATTAAAGATACAAACTTAATAATATTGAGACCATGGACTTTGAACCCACTCCTTTAAATTATATATAACTGGCATAGCAGCCACTTCATTCTCGTTTGGGTTGTTTATGTCAGGAACATTAGTTGTGTCAACATCCTTTTCATCCAACCATACAGCATCATCGTCATCATCCACACAAAGAAGTTCTCTGGCACGTCTAGCAGCAGTTCTTTGAGGACGAACCTTAGCGATAGGTAAAACTTCTTGTTGCCTCTTACGTAATTGCTTGTGTTGATTAGTGGCCTTCTATGATGCAAAATATAGACCACAGATGCCACATGATCGCTTAAACAAGTATGCTTCGACACTAGGGCAATAGCTATCATACGGAACTTGCTTCAAATGTAGCGAATTTACCGTCGGAGTCATCTTTTTCTGTGGTTTCGTACCCGTTTGACGTCTGACTAATTAAAACAGGTGGTGGTAAGAACCCCTCTCACAATAGTCGCCAAAGACTGGATCGTCGCGGCCATCCGCTAACGTCAGTGGTCAAATAAAATAGAAACAAAGAAATCACCGCTAGGCGCAATGCATTTGGCAGCATTTATCAAAGGGCGCCTAGGCGGTCGGCGCGTAACACTAGTAGAACGAGTGGTTGACAAATTTTTTTTTTATATTATCTAATGGGCTTGCTCTTGACTGTATACTTAACTATACGGTTAAGAAGAAGCCTAAGATGGAGCGAGCTTATATACCCAGAGGTACTGGTTCTCGCACACACTAGCGGAACACAGAAAAACTGTTTGGCGCTGGACTCCGGCAGGAGAGTGGTAGCATCCAGGCAGCCTCTTACGAAGCCTACCACCGCAGAGGGATATGTTAGCCGCCATCATTGGTTAGAAAACCAAAGATGCCCAGGGTGGACCACTAGGAGGTAGATCCTACCACCTTTCCTTGTATCTTATATACGTTATAGTTTTATATGTTTTTGAGGCTTTCGTAAAGTAATAGTTTAAAGTTCGTGTTTTAACACTTAGATTATAATAGATTTTGAAATGTCTCGTCACGTAATTTAGGACCTCTCCCCCCCCCCCCTTAACGTGTGACGTAATTTATGGATGGCCCCTAAGAGGAAACACAAGGGCCGTTTTTCCATACAAACGTAGTCCCCTGTTTCCTGCCTGGATAATGCCAGTAGAGCAATAGTTTTTATTACAAAAATCTATGGCCACTATTGGCATGTTTCTATGTTTTCCTTTTTATCATAAATAATTAATAAAAGAGATATGAACCTTCAAAACCTAAACCTAAAAAAATTGCCAGATTTTCCGCTGTGTTCAAACATCCAGAAAACAAATTTTGCATTTTTTTTGAAAAAAAGCAAAATATACGAACACGGCCAAAGCCTTTCGTTAATTTTTAATGAAAAAAAATTTAAATCGGTCTAGTTTTGGAAAAGAAATCGGGGGACTACGAAACGTTGATTTTGTGTGCTTTTAGTAGGTATTTGCGGTCCAAGATGCAGTTGTCTCTATCGCGCTCTGCGGGGAAGGCGTTCGGGACTGCGCGACAGCAATAGATTTTACAAATACCTATTTTTTTATTCTCTCGCCCTTAGTGTTTCCTCCTAAAGGCAAAAATTAAGTTTGACAGCCATAAAAAATGAACTGACTGACTGACTTATTTAAATAAAAAACGAAAAACGTGTAATACCAATTTTGGAGAGCCAAGCAAGAAGTTACCGACAATCATCATGGATCATCACCACCGACCGAGCACAAATTTTAAATATAGAAGCGTCTGTCTGAGTGCTTATTTTTTTATTTCTCACACCGTTTGTAAAATACGACGACCACTGATACGCCACCGGCCTAACTCCCCGGCTGCCCCGTGGTGTTGCCACATTTTGAATGTTGTGATTGTAATGATAATCTGTGCTCAGTATAAAGTAGAGCAATCACTTTATGCAATTAAGTAGTAAGTTTAATGTTAATCAAATATATTGCATTATAATATAAGTAAAAGAGCTTGTTGGACCATTGTTCACTTGCCTTCTGATAAGAAATAAAATTTGAAAAACCTAGTCATAAAAAAAAAGTTTTTCTGTTTTATTTTAGTTGACAGTTTCATTAATGGGGCAATTACATGCCATCGCAATTCCTATAAGATTGGAACTTCAACGTTTTTTAAACAACATTTAAAAAGAAGCAAGATCACAGAACATGGAAGTGGTCAAGACAATTAAATAGTGACAGAGTTTCTTGAGCTCTCAGCCCTAGACCACAATGGGGGCTATCGCTAGTGAATTTGCCACTAGAGGCGCTAGTGTCGCGTGAGGTCCAATATCATTCACTTTGTACTGGTTTTAGCGGAATTTGTTGCATAAATTATAATTTCTTTAATTTACCTGCTGGAAAGTGATCTCTTTCGTAAACTATCGCAAATATGGATTATTTGGCGATTAATGTGAACGCTTTAAAAGCGGAATTAAGAAAAAGCGCAAAAATAGGCGGCCTCAAGAGCAACTATTTCAGAAGTTAGTTTGTTGATATCAAGATAGTTGTTTATAAACAATATAACCTTAATTAGATTCAAGATATAACACTTTGTTTCGGCGCCAATCGCCTTTGACAGCTATACCTCCGGACCTCAGTCTACAGTGGCGCCAAGTGGTGAGCAAAGAAACGGTAGTCCCCATTGTCCCGAAGCAGAGGTAGGTTTAAATACTGGGATGAGTAAATTTAGGTCTAGCAGAAATAAAACTGATTTACTGATTTTAAACTAGTGTTAATTACTGAAAAATACGTTTCCTTGAAAATCATTTTGAGCGCTTGAAGATCAGCCATTTCCCGGACACCTCAAACAAATTTAAGAAATTGTATTTACAATCTACATTAGCAATTAAATTGCTTTAAGAATAGTGATATCGTATAACAAGAGTGACAAGTATTTGAGTTAAAAAGACTGTAAATAGAAAAGTGGTTACTCTTTAATCATAGATGCAACACTAACACGTGAAACTACTAAACTACCTACCGGAGGAACACAACAATACGTGAGTATAATAATACCAAATAAATGAAAAGACGTCTATAAAAGCATCGCTTTCTTACATAAATACGCTTAACATTTCAACATAAATTACGAGCAAACAAGTGTAAAGAAACTAGTCAAATTACATTGCAATTTATTCTGATGCGCTATTCAATCTGCTTTCTCAAGAAGATGAATGTTCTCAACAGATACTTTAATTAATAAGGAGACTGGCATAGATTTTGCTTACAAACAACCAAGATGAGAGCTAAGATGAGCAATGGAGTAAATTTTAGCTGAGTAGTGTTTATTTAGATTATTAATACATTTAAGTTATTCAAGTGGACTGTAATAGTACAAAACAAATAGGCACAGAAATCAATTTCATGTATAAACTGTGGGTCCATATTGGGTTAAAATTAAAAAAGCATATTTTCAGGCTGCATAACGTTTTTTTGCATTCTCTTCGTTTCGCGTAACGTTCATTCAGAATCAATCATTTGGCATACTTTATTTCCCCATAACTTCTTTTATAATAATGATATATCAGCATCAAACTTTCATGCATAATTGTTTCTACAATAACGATTACTAATCATAACATTTATTGGCATCTCACCCTGTGGCATATAGATTACAAGTCATACATATAGAATACCATGATGTTAACATTTATAACATCATTATCATATACAGCTTGAAAATATGCTTCTTTAATTAATGCAACCCAATATTGACCCGCAAACGCAAGCAAGCAGCAAGCATGCATATGCAAAGTGCGTAAGCAAGCATGCATGCAAACATGCAAGCAACCATGCATGCACGCAAACGAGCAAGCATGCGAGCATTTGGATTTCCTCTTCTCCGGCGCTGCCGGAATAGCAGCCTCTTCGCCCATACGTAACAAATCACAGACGTCCACGCTCGCTCTATGTTTGCGTTGCAAGAGCGCACCTTCAAAATTTTTATAGGCGTTCAGAAGCGTAATTAGAGCCCATTTATGAAGTAATAAAATTAAATGTAGTTCAAGTTTTCACCCGAAAATATTTTTCGCAACATAGTTTTCAATTTTTACGTTCCTCAGCTGGTTAAGATATGAAGGGAAAATCAAAAACATATAAATAGTATCGTAATTCATTCATTAATGAGATGGGCATCGCGTAAAAAAAGTGTTGCTAGGAGTTTTTAGATTTTAAGCGGACATTTTCTAAGTATTCTACCTATCTAGACATTTTTTTACTGGGCTATACAAAAGAAAAAATACGTCATTGTTCTTTTGTCTCATATATTGTTGTATTAAAATATGGAAGATCTTTAAAATTTTATCCTGTATCTAGGTTGTGTACTCTTTTGTGGTAATAGGCAGCTTGGAAAATTCAGACACTAGACTATCCTAGAAGGATCCTAGAAGCATAGTCATACAAAAAGAAGAAAATCTTCATAATATCAATTATTATGAATACAATATTGGAAAGAATAGGCTGGCTTCTCAGTTTTACCACGTTATTGCATGTTTCTAAGCAACGGGTGTGTGAAAGAAAGAATCATTTTTATTTGACACACATGTGGTAAACAGTTGCACAGAAACATTACAAATAAATTTAAAAAGAAAAAAAAAAGGACAAGCAAAAGATGTCAAAGAGGAGTTTAACTGTAGCTGAACATATATCGTGGCAGCTTAAGGCGTGCCACGGCGCTGTTATTCTGCGTGTGTTATTTTATTGAAATAAAGTATTTTTATGAAATTTCAAAATTTTATATAAGTAATAATAGTACTAATAATGATAAAGTAACAGATTTATTAATAACGATACGCTTTTTTCAATTAATTTTTTCAATAAAAATAAATTTAAAGATGATACAAACTTACTTGTTTTTTTTTTCCGATGAATAAATCATGTAAATAAATAAAAATACGGAAAAGGTTACTTTGATCTATAATACATCTAGAAAATAAAATTATTTTATGCAAAATAACTGTAAAAAGAAAAAAAAGTGTTTCAATTATCGGGTATCTGTTGTATAAAACAAATTTCTTCTTTGCAATATTATGTATTAAAATAGGTACATCTCTTCAAATTATTGAAATTCGAACAGAAAAGTTTCGAAAGTAAGATAGGTTACCGTCTCTTCTCCAACCAAGTACAGAACAGTAAGTAAGATAAAAAGATTAATATCGACCTGAAAAAGGGTATAAAATCTTTAGATACCAACTCAAAGATTGTTGCTTAACTTATATACTTTTTACCAGATAAAATTAATGTTAGTAAAAGTATTTATATTCGTACCTGCCACCCTATATTTCTCTCCTGAGGGGTGAAATGCACAGAACAGACAAAGGTGAAATGTCTTTTTAAATTTACCATACGGTTAACTCCGCAAATTGCTTTGCATGGTACTTAACACAAAGTAAAAGTTATGCCTGTACCCATCATTGGTATGGTAACTTGAATTCAATGATGGAGGCCCCCTTTGCCCTGCAGTAGGATAATTATTGGCCGCTACTTTATTTTAATGCTGTTTACCGATTCTGGATTTCTCATCCATTTCATTTTATTTTAACCACTGTTTTCTTGAGTTTACTCGAATACTATACATTGAAATGAAAGATAGTTTAGAACGCGTTTATTTTTTATTTAACCAATAATAGGTTGGCTTTTTTGGATGTGTTGTTTATCAGGAATCCGGATCATAGTTTGAGCACCACAGTGTATCGGAAAGCGACTCATACTGATAGGTACCTAAACGGTGACTCTCACCATCACCCTTCACAGTTAGCTACTGTTGGAAAAACTTTGTTTCAGAGAGCCCAGCGGATCAGTGATGACCACCACCGGCATGCTGAACTCCAGCATGTCAAGCGAGCACTTAAATTCAAAAAACTTTAAGTACCGCGACTCCGCTTCACGGACCGTCAAAAACCATCCACAGTTGAGCGTCTACCAGCGGTACTCCCATACATGAAGGGTGTCACAGACAAAATTGGGAACATCTTGAAGCGCGCTTCTATCAAGACCTACTTCAAGCCGCCGAAGAAGATCAACAAATTCTTACGACCAGTCAAGTGTAACATTCCCCTTTAAGTACCAGGCGTATACAAACTCGACTGTGAATATGGGCTCTCTTACATAGGTCAAACTAAACGCAGTATAGGTACTCGGGTAAAAGAACACATAGCCGATATGAAAAACATGAGTTAACGAAATCTGCAGTCTGTAGTCATGCGTTTGATAAGCCCAACCATTTCATTAGATTTGATAAACCTAAAGTTCTTACTAAGGAAAACCGATATGTACCTAGAATGATACGCGAAGCAATAGAAATTAAAAAACATCCTAATTTCAATAGAGAAGATGGTTGGAATTTACCAGCTGCTTGGGACCCTGTCTTATCATCATTGAAGTCCACAAACCATGGCAACACTGCGAAGACTTCGGACACAGTTAGCTCATTTTGTGTGAAAAGGAACATAACTGACGATAAAAATTAGAGGCGGTAGTTAAACATTTTTTCAAATTACCATCTTAAAGACGAATAACACCTTACTCTACCCGTGACCATGAACGCTGTAAAGGGTTCGAAACGTCGGGTTAAATCAAAAAAATAAACGCGTTCTAAATCCGTAAACTATCTTTCATTACAATGTTATTTTAACCAATTATTTAATCAGGGCAGATAATGGCGATTAACAGTAACGACCCGTTTGGTGTAGTAGAACGGCGGCGAGTCTTTCCTCTAACCAAGGGTTTCCGGTTCGATTCTCGATGAAATTAGGAAAAGATCTAAACAGACTTGAGTCTGGAAGGAACGGGTACGAAAACTCTTTAAACCATGTTTTCTATCGAAAGATGGAAGTTTTCCGAAACAAATAATACGGAAAATAGCATTTAAACACTACTTTGATTGTGATTATTCACAAAATCCTTGTACATCGTGTAAATCGGATGCTTGATCTCAGCACTCCATGATTTATGTTTCCTTATTCTACTGTACAAAATTGAATTTACATTTCTTAAAGGATCGCAAGCGTAAAATCAAAGATTTATCCGAAGCTCCCAAGAGCTTGGCATAAAAATGTTTTAATTTACGTTACAGCATTATTGAGTTGGCATCGACGGGCTTTGACTGGCAATGCGATGTAGACTATATTTGACTTTATAATATTTGACGTTAACGATTTCATGCGACTGATGAATTCGAAGAATTAATTTAGGTTTTTTCTTGCTCAATGGATTATTTGAATACTAAATTAATATTAATGCATTTTGTTTTTATTATCTAGGAGCTAAGCAAGAACGTCAAAGTTAAATAATGTTGTTAGTACGTCAAAATTTCTGAAAAAATATTTAGTTCAGCATTCTTTGCATGTGTTATATTTTACCTTTGTAAATTAATGTTGAGGTAATAATGAAACAATTCATGGAAACATAGTAAGCCTCTAGAGCCCTTAAAAGGAATTATAAACACGGTTTGTTTGACGTATTTAACCTAAAACTACCTAAATTTCTAAATTCATCGGATAACGACCGGGTTGTTCGAATTCGATGATTTAAAATTTTAAACAAATATTCTAACCCAAAGTAAAAAAGAAGGGTTGAAAAATAAAAGACTATTACTATTAGGTATTGCAAAAAACAATCCAAATCTACGTATGAAACTTGATGATTGTCGTTGATTTTTTGTATCGCCAACCATAAAACAAGGAATCACCGATAAATTATTAGCACCGACACAAATTAAAGTTCTTATTGCATAGATTTCGATAAGGGTTTCGATGACAAGTTAAGGTATTCGTACTCTTTCTAAATCGGCTCGAGACTATAGGTGTCGCTATCAAGACTGTCTGGTATTTTGTTTTACCACAAAGAGTGTTCCTTACTTACTTTATGGCAGTGACTAATTTGTTTGTTGTCTGCCGGTAGATCTTTTTGACGCTTAACCTATTGGTGATAGATGGCGGCCCGTCATCGGTAAGATTAAAAAAATACTCGGTTAAACGTCACTGAAGAGATACCTACAACAGTAGAATAACTGAGTATTCACTATACCCGTCTCCTGCGTGTTTAATTAGAACACCATGACTGACATGATTTTTAGGACTCTAGACCTGCCTAGCCTGTGTGATTAAAATATTTTTTGTCTAGATTTGTGTCCCGGAACTTGCTGAATTGCACGGCGAAAAGAAGGATTGCGATCCTAAATAAAAACATTGGATTTAAAAAACACAGTATTAACACAAACTACTAATGTGGCAGATTTAAACTCAGCTCATATCTATATACTAATATTATAAAGCTGAAGAGTTTGTTTGTTTGTTTGTTTGTTTGAACGCGCTAATCTCCGGAAGTACTGGTTCGATTTGAAAAAATCTTTTTGTGTTGGATAGTCCATTTATCAAGGAAGGCTTTAGGCTATAAAACATTACGCTACGACCTATAGGAGCGAAGCATTAGTGATAAATGTTGCAAAAATAATCGTGATCATAATAACAGAAATTGACGCGTACGAAGTCGCGGGCAACAGCTAGTTATATATATTGTCGTTGAATTTTTACTGAACAGTAACTCTTAGAGTTGAGTCTTAGGGTGTAATATAGGTAGCTTAGATAGATTTTATTGTTCAGTTTTTTTTTGGTTTCCCGTAGCAATTCTATTAAGAAACAGATTAACAGGCGCATCATACCTTATTAGACAAAAAAGCATTAAAATCGACGTAGAAAGATCTACGTCGTCATAATACGTAGGTAGCATAATTTTTAAAAATACGAATCTAACAGTACAGTCCGGAGGCAGATGTGGCCCTTTTATTTGCGGAGTGTAAAGATAGGGAAATAACCGTTTATCTATACTAATATTATAAAGCTGAAGAGTTTGTTTGTTTTATTGTTTGAACGCGCTAATCTCAGGAAGTAGGTACTGGTTCGAATTGAAAGAATATTATTGTGTTGGATAGTCCATTTATCAAGGAAGGCTTTAGCTTTATACATATAACATCACGCTGCGACCAATAGGAGCGAAGCACCAGAAAAAAATGTTGCAAAAATAGTCGCGATCATAATAACAGAAATTGACGCAGACGAAGTCTCGGACAACAGCTAGTTTAAAATAAAAAGGAAAAATAAAACAGAATTTATTATCTCGATTGAAAAAAAAAACTACATTTGATCATAATAATAACTTTTTTTTGTTTTACTATAAAATTACTTAATGATTACAAACAAAATATATGGGAATTAGCGAGACTATAAACTTTTCTAAACATTACCAAAAAGGTTTTATTACAAAAAGCGTGAGTATACTTTCTGTTAAAACTTTTATGAAAATTATTTAATACGTCGCATACGACACTTGGTTTCGAGAGCGTGTGTTTCTTACTTCTTCGCAGGTTATTTTACCGCTGTTTTAAGGTATTCAAAAAATTTACTTATCTCACTCTCACGAGGCCTTAAAATCTACACAGAGAAATCTGAACAAAGTTGAAATACAAAGGAGATGCGGGTTCGAGTCCCGCCTGAGACATAATTTTTCAAGTTCAAAATGGTATACTTTATTTGATATTTTAGCAACTTAATTGCACTTATAATATCAGTATATAAACTTGAAAAATTTTGTCTCAGGCGGGACTCGAACCCGCATCTCCTCGCATGCCGGGCGGGCGCCATACCATTAGGCCACCGAGACACTGCGACATGGCGCGAATTTTTCAAGCATATTCTTACGCTGTGAGCCAGCGTTGCTTCATCAAATGTTAGGAGTTTGCACCCTTAACACCCGAAAGAAACATCTTTGCAGATGTTTGACAGTCAGTTAAGACGAAACAGCTATTTATATACTTTATTTGATATTTTAGCAACTTAATTGCACTTATAATATCAGTATATAAACTTGAAAAATTTTGTCTCAGGCGGGACTCGAACCCGCATCTCCTCGCATGCCGGGCGGGCGCCATACCATTAGGCCACCGAGACACTGCGACACGGCGCGAATTTTTCAAGCATATTCTTACGCTGTGAGCCAGCGTTGCTTCATCAAATGTTAGGAGTTTGCACCCTTAACACCCGCCCGGCATGCGAGGAGATGCGGGTTCGAGTCCCGCCTGAGACAAATTTTTTCAAGTTTATATATTCAAAATGGTACTTTACATTGCTTTTATTTTGTCTAAAGACTTTGTCTTAAAACACTGTTTAATAATACAGCCGTTCTTTTCTAAAACTGTCAATTTAGGCGGTTATTATAATTCTGCAGGTTTCCAGGTCAAAGCGATCTATAATGAGATTTTTATAGATTCCTTTCTGAACGAGATTGAAGCTTTTCAACGACAACTCACCTCAAATATACCAAAGAAAACAGTAACCTAAAGCAACGAGTCCCATCGGGCCCAAACTTATAACATGAATATTGGCAAAAACTAGGATCGCGAAGAAAGGAACGCGGCCGTATTCACAACACGTCCTCCATTTCGCACTCCGCGGGTCTCGCTGAGAAACACTCTGACAAAGTAGGATAGAGTGTGTGTTACAGAGAAGTAAAGGGCCCGTACATTTTAAAGTCTGAAAATCTAAGACAACCAATGCACACGGCGCCTTCAGCCGTGACCATGTATTACCTAACTAGGCTCAAAGGCTCAAAAAGGTTACAAAAAGACTTAATGCATTTCAAAAAGGACATAATATTTAAATATAATACTCCAATTTTTTGGTGCTTATCTACCAAGTTGTGTCTATAGAAACTGTAACTGAAAGTACTGTTAGCGAGACTTAGTTTATAGTAAGTACAAAACCCACCCATCATTGAATAGTAACTTGCATTCAGGGCGAAGGTATCTAGATTATAGGCAGTTACTTTACTTTAAGTAAAAACAAACGACGAACTGTATGTTAGGTATTAGTGGCGCGGTCATGCATAGACAACAGCACGTCAACCTACCACAGAACGTCAAATTTTCTCAAATGATGTCGACCTCTACTTGTTGGACTTAAAGTTAAAAATCAATTCAACACCTTTAACTTTATGGGTAGGTTGACCTGACGTTGACTGTAATGCACAGAGTCCCGGATTCGTGTGCCGGTTTGGGCAATTAAGAAACGATATTTTTTTAATAACCTTATTGGTCTGGAAAGGACGGGTGGGGTGAAGTCTTGAAAAAAGTCGCGATAAGCTGTTGGTTTCTTCTTTTATGCCAAGATGGAAGTCATAAAAAAATAGTTACATCAGAGGCCTGAAAAACTGATTTAGATTACCTACCCTTGAAGGACAAACTATAAATTAAAAAAAACCCTTTTTTTAAGGCTATGTAGGCTAAGGAAAATGGAAGCATCTCTCTTAGCATACTCTATCGAACAACAGAACAATCGAATTGTAAATCTCCTATTTTTACTTGAAAAAGCAGAACCTAACGCAATTCCGATACGACCGACTGGTCTAGTGGCGCGCAATACAACAAACGGTAGGAGGATTCTAATCCCGCAAAAGCCACTGTGTGTATGATGAGGACCACTTTTTTACTTGAAGCATGGATGTAAAAACCTACCTATCCTATGTTAATCCGTTCGCTATCGTCATAAAATATGTTTGGCTTAGTTTGGGTCTAGATAGTTGTAACTGTTGGAATAATTTATTTAAATGCGATGACCGACCGCTCAAAAGTTTTCAAATGTATATATTTGTTTAATCCCTTAACCCTCAGGGGGCACTTGGGTGCCACGATAACAATTGATTTCAATTGTGTCTGGAATAACTCACGATCGAGGGAATATATATCGCTTATTTTGTCACAAAAGAAAAACACGAGATACAGTTTTGGTTATAAAAGAGCCTCACACTACCTAAGTGAGGATCAGGTCATCAGGTGCCTAAACCGTTTGTGGTTCACTCTTTTTTCTAGAATTTATTCATACACAGCATTCAAACGAAGAATCAAAATCTTATGATTACTTTATAGGATGATAGAAGTAGCCCTTTACATTATAGACCATGTTGATGATGTAAAAAATAAATTAGTAGGAAACTACAAGACGTGGTTCGATAAATAACACGGCCATTCTTTTTACGGAACACCAAAAAGTTGGTTTAGGTGGGAAACGCACGGCACTCGAGATATCGACTCTTTCTACGAAATCAGGCGAAAAATGATTAAGGAGGTAAGAGTTTTCTGCACTCCTAGAGATCCGCAGTTTAATAAAAATACCTTTTTCAATACTATAAATATAATTTCGTAATTTTTGACTAGTGCAATAATTGAAGAATAAAACTACATTGGTAATTAATTTTATATTGAACTTCTGAAATAACGTTGTTTGCGTGTAGTTGCTTGTAGTGACCAGTAGTTTTCCTTCTGACGGCTATGCTAATAGCAAGCTAGAATTATAGTAAATAATACTATTAACGACCTTTTTATTAAAAGTTGCAGAATAGCATTACTAAAATATTCACCTATTGACCAAAGCATTCTAATGTCAACATATCTTGTCTTCTGAAATCAGCGGTTTCGCTCCAAATACTTACCGTCTATTTTGAAAGGACTTGAGCAAATATTTGCTCCTTACGACTAAACGGGCCTGACAACTTATAAAATAAGTAGTTTTAGACCTATCGCGTGTCATCAAAACCCCGGGTGAAGTGACTAAAATGTTCAAAAGACGCAACCCCAATTTTATTCAGCGCATGTAGGTCACCCTAAGACGCTCACCGTTCCTTAGGATACGTTGGAAACTAGTTCCGTGTCCTCGTCATCAATGGACCCCACTTGACCCAGTAAACTACGGACGTTCACATCATTTCTCGTTTAGCCCGAGATCCGCCTCAAAGGTTCCCCACATAAAAATTTCATGAAACGAATAGAGGCGCGTACATCTTTTTAAAATTGCCGCAAAGTTGTCACTCCTCCCTCCGCGATTCGGTGAAGTAGTAAAATCATAGCGACACCAGTGGAAAGTCCACTCTAATGCTTACAGATGGGGTCGAAAATGGAATGGGGTGGGTGTAGACCTGACAGCCTTCCAGTTCTTGTCATTATGATGTATCACCAGTATGAAAAGCGCGGAACCGCGACGCTCTTTTCGAGGAAACTGTGACGCAATCATTCTGAGCCAGATAATTGCGGATGGAAACTAACGGCCGCATAATTTCATTTACCTCCATAGGGACATTTTAACATAAAACTCGAGCACTTGGTTTTTAATAACTTTTAGACTTTATAAGGAAAGCGTCTGAATTTACAAAAAAAAGTTACTGTTTAGGAATAAAAATTTGTAAAAGTTCTCTTCAATATTATACTCGTATGTTTAATGTCAAAACGGCGGGCTTACGTAACCTGTTGGCATTATGAAAGTAATGTATAGGTACCTAATAACAGCCTATAATCATCGCACAACAGGGCAAAGGCCTCTATCATTCAAGTTACCATAGCAATGATAGGACCAGGGGCCTTATTCAGCTATTTCAATTGCAGTTCGATCGTGATTGAATTGGACGATTTTGACATTTAGCCCATACTAGAACTGTCAAAAACCTGCTATTCAATTACGATTGTGATACGATTTGGTTACGCGAATTAGGGGACTGGCCTAATCGCTACGCCTGCCAAAAGCGAAAAAAAATTCGAAATTCTTGTTGCCTGACCCGGAGATCGAATCCAGGACCGCGAGACCTTTGTACTTAAACCACTAGACCATCAAAATTAAAGAATAATGTAATAAGAAGATAATCATATATAATCATATTTGTGTGCATGAACGTGTCTGTTTGTACTGGTCTGGGTGTTTTCTATATATTATAAGTATATACTTACAAAAATAAAGTATATAAGTAAGTTTATCGGTTGTCTAGTACCCTATAAGACAGGATACTTAATAGTAGCTTAATTTGGGACTAGATGGCTCTGTGTGACCCAGTGAAGCATGTCTTAAATATATATATATATATATATATAAAAAAAAATGTTTTAATAAGTTCCATTTAGTGAATAATTTTATTTACATAGAACTTACTTACTTACATAGCAACTAACTAAATGATCCCTGCTGACTGAACTGATTGGGTTGGATTGTAAACTATGTTAATTAAAATATCTACATTGATATCATAGTCGCAATTGCTTTACATTATTTTTAAGAGTACTTAAACGTAGTTTAGTTCAGGAATAGACTGAACCTTGAATAAATTGACCGAAAGGTTTTGTAGTTTATCTTATTAACAAAAAATGCGCTGATATTGCTTCAGCAAAGTAATCAACGCCTCTACAACAAAATAATGATACAAAAACACTGGCAAGGACGAAAAGTGAACAAAAAGTGTGGCCTGGTTGCCCAAAACACCAATCAAGTTTGGTCTCCGCCTAATAGCAAAACAAACAGGCTGTGTCCCACAAAATAATAAATTGATAGCAAATATTGACGACACCCATAGGTCGTTATTTTATTCGAGTCCTCTGTAAATATACACTTTTCTTAAATGACACATAACATATTTACAAATCGCTTAACCAACTACCTTTATGATATATTTATTTACTTGGTTTTATTTCTATTATTTCACCAAAAAAAGTCCACTGTAAAAACTGATGATGACTTTACAAGCTTTAAAGGAAAGGTAAAAGTTTGTAAAGTAACAGTCTTAATCATCTCACTGCTGGACACAAGAGATGTAACAAACCGTAATTATGTAAGTATTCGTTTCTGAATAACGTCCTGTATAGGTACATATACATAGTCAGGTCATAAGTTCTGTCACACAATAAAAACTTTTGAATTTAGAATGCTGGCCACAAAAAAGTTTATTGAGTTCGAATTTCGAATTTTTCATGAAAATAAAAATGTGTACTTTTTAGAATTTTCCTCATTTTTAAATATGGAGTGGACTCTTAAAGAAGACCGTGTCGCGGTTATTGCGTTGCATCGTTGCAGTTACGCGCCAATTCAGATTTTCGACTTACTGAAAAATTTGAATATAACCAAAAGATTCGTTTATCGTACCAAAACGATACAATGAAGACTCTAGTGTAGATGACAGGTCAAAAAGTGGTCGCCCTCGCTCTGTTAGGACTCCAGCAGTGATAAAATCTGTAAAGGCGCGAATTCAAAGAAATCCCATACGTAAGCAGAAACTGTTGGCCCTTCAGATGGGGTTAAGCAGGACCACGGTGAAAAGGGTGTTAAATGAAGACATATCGAAGAAAAACAGGACATCGTTTGGACGCTCGTTTAATGGACCTGAAAAAAGCATCGGGAAATTCTTTTTTCGGATGAAAAAATTTTCACCGTGGAAGAGAGCTACAACAAACAAAATGATAAGGTGTACGCACACAGCAGTAAAGAAGCGAGCAACCGTATTCCGCGTGTCCAACGAGGTCATTTTCCATCCTCGCTCATGGTTTGGTTGGGAGTCTCTTATTGGGGCTTAACTGAGGTACTTTTTTGGGAGAAAGGCGTAAAAACGAATGCAGTTGTGTATCAAAATACAGTCCTCAAGAACCTTGTGGAACCTGTTTCTCATACCATGATTAATAACAGGCACTGGGTATTCCAACAAGATTCTGCGCCAGCTTATAGAGCGAAAAGCACACAAGACTGGCTGGTGGCGCGTGAAATCGACTTCATCCGGCACGAAGACTGGCCCTCCTCCAGTCCAGATTTGAGTCCGTTAGATTACAAGATATGGCAACACTTGGAGGAAAAGGCCTCATCCTGATTTGGAGTCACTCAAGGCATCCTTGATTATGGCAGCCGCCTATATTGACATGGACCTCGTTCGTGCTGCGATAGACGACTGGCCGCGCAGATTGAAGGCCTGTATTCAAAATCGCGGGGGTCATTTTGAATAAACTTTATTACCATATGAATCTATGTTTTATTAAGTTCATTTTGCTATATAAATGGTTACATAAATAATAAACATGTCTAAATTATTTCATATTACACATGTGACAGAACTTATGACCTGACTAGGTACATATTAGCAGCCAGCCTCTATGGCTGCTGTGTTGTAGGTGCTGTTCGTGGACAAAAACGTAAAAAGAAATTTGAATCCACGAAGAGCACCAGCCCAAAATATCGATAGGTGCTCTTCGTGGACTAGGCCAGGTGCTTTTCTCGCAGGTGCTATTCGGGCGAATGCTCTAAGTGGAATACGTCCAAAAATGCACCTCACTCAGCTAATTTTGTAATTTAGAAGTATTTTATTTCATTTCATCTCATTTCATTTATCTACATATTATGATTGTTGCGACTAGACTCCGTGTGGAAACGTACGGAAAACGAATCGATTTGTTGTTCCGAACTGCGTTGTTAATGAGGAATCAAAAGTAACGAGTAACGTAACGATACGAAAGTAACGAGTAGGTACTTTTTGTCATAGAAACAAGTTCATACGGATACCAACGCAATTTTTCGTTACTTTTACACCTCTGCTGCACACAGATCTCTCCAAAAGGAGGATTTTGCCATAATCACAACGCTTGGCATGCGGGTTGCCATTCAAAGTCTGGCCAATGTTGAAGAAGAGACGCTCCTGCCCGTCTTAATCTAGAAGTACTCCTTTACGCAATATGAATGGAAGAGGTGGTTCTAAGTAGGTAAGTACTCGTATCTTTAAATTTGACACGAAATTCTCATTGCACTCTTTGTGTAAAGCCAGTATGATAGTTTGTAGGTATTTATATCTGATTGATTGTTGCAAGAATTATGTAGTTGAATTGTATTCTACAATCTCCGAGCAACCTCAAGATAGTAATTATGTGAACAATCAGAGCCCTGAGCTGGCTTGGGCGGCGACAAGCGATCGCATACAAAGGGTAAAAGACACACCTGCCCATTAGTGTAACGTCCATACCTAATCAGTGAGTTATGAACACTAAGCTACTTGACTCACATCAAATTTGGCGCAATAAATGAATAGTTTCTGCAGTATTTCACAATAAACCAATATTTATCTATTTTAGTTAACACAAGTGCAAGATAGCTACATATTTTCTATTAAAATAATGTCCTTTTTTTTGAGTTCTGAAAACGCTGTCGGCAATGTTATGACGTCATTGGGATCTAATCAAACTTCATGGCAGATGTCACGAGAAAATTTCGTTATGTTGCCTATGCTTTGTCAATGTCATTTTTGAAGTGACTCGTAAGTGCAGTGATTGAGGTTTAATCTTCGTAAAAACCCCTTATACGAGTGTAATTGATACTTGTTTTTATTGATACAAACAAACATGGATATTAGATTCGTGAAGGCAGATAGTTCATATCTGAATGTTGGCTAAAAGTTGACGTCACAGAACAGATAATCTATAAACCAATATGGCCGACAGCGTTTTCGTCGGTGAACTTTTAAAATAAAGTGTAGCGGTTATCTAGAAACTAAAAATATAGGGACAATATTTTTTCCGTCTAATCAGGCAATAATTGATCATTTAAGATCTACTTCAAAAGAGTCAAGTAGCCTATTATACATATGACCTAAGCATCTATTTAATATAGGAATGAATAATAGGAATAAAATATATATATTAAGCATTATGTAGGTAATTTTATATTCTGAGTGTAACTATGTATTCGCAGTCAAACCTTTTTAAAGGTTTTGCGAGACCTACCTATAATATATACTAAAGATATTTGTTAATATAAATAAATAAATAAATAAATAAATAAATCTGACTGTTTCATCCAGATCCGAACAGCTGTTCCATCATACTACATCCACATACTTAATGACTTCAATCATGCATCTATTAAACTTTCGGAATCATAATCTAAGGAGGATAAAGAAATACCTAGCAAAATAATCAGTAAAACAATTGTTATGTTGTCAAGAGAGGACTGTGTTTTTCGCACCCCCCCCGCTCCAAATATGTTTGCGACGGTCTAGGCTTTACGGTTTGACAATAAGGTTCAATTTAGTAAGCTACTTTTGCAACGATATTCGCTCAGCTACCTATCATTCATAAAACTCCTTTCTTCTCAGATAAGGGATCTGAGTTCCTCTTTTAAAATTTACACAAAATACATTTTAAAAATAGTAAAACATGCTACCATCACCGCTTTGAATAAGTTCACGTAATTGCCATCTCGCCACAAAAGCTCCCCCGTTTATTCGTATTTTCAATCAGAAATGAGTGAATATCCAACCATTATCCAACCATGACGAAGTTAAATTTCGAATGTTTACTTTTTTTAATACAAAGCGCAGAGTGCCAGTAATACAAACCGTTTGAGTAAACACGACAAAAACTCAATACGGGCAACTCTTTTTAAATATTAACGCTTCATAAAATTAAAACCAATGTGTGTTTTCGTATAATAAATATTGAGTCCTGAAATAACTGACAAAAGCATGACAAAAGTAAGTACGTTTTATTCACCAACATTGCACACAATATGAAAGATAATTCGATGCATTTATACAATCAGTACTTCTTTAAAATTTACGATTTAATATATTATATCTATGCGAAAAAGCTGCGACTTAAACTGGACTTAAATCGTACCGACCGGAAGACGATCTCTATCTCACCATGTTTACGTCGTCGCGACGATCTGGTAAAGGTTGCGTGAATTCGCCGGCGCGGGACTAATCGTCGTGGAGATTAGGGGAGGCCTATGTGGAAATCGTTTGGCTTTGTTTTGTTTTGGCTTGGCTGAGATGATGATAATGATGATTAAGATAATATATCTACCATTGGAAGCACGATATAACCAAGAACCTAATGTGTCGGGAGTACGATATACCTAACCAAATTGATCGGGGACGAAGCCGTTGAAGAAGCGCTACTCTTTTCTACCTATACCTTACTAATTACAAACGCGTATGTTTAAATGTATGGATATTTTTTACATCAGAATTATAGATGATTAGGCTATTTATTAATCTCAAAATTCCGTGTAGTTACAGCATAAATACGGTATATCATTTGTATATTGGGTGAAGTAACGTGACACAGACGATCGATGGAGCTGCCGTTTGGATACCATATTACTATTTTAAAGCAAACATTCGTTTCTATGAACCCAATACCAACGTTGCAGTGGAAGTCGCGGGCAAAAGATATATTTAATAAAAAGGATCTCCAGAAAAGTGATGAGGTAGCTGATGAGCCACAGTCGTGTCTTCAACTCTTGTAATTGTTGTGGTTATACTTGGTCTCTTTGATATTGTAGTTGGAGTATCTTCTAAACTCCCACCCTTTAAAGACGTAAAGACCTTTGTATGTTCGGCTGTATTTATAGTAGCACTTGGCTGTGATGTAGCTGGCAATAGTGTTGTGGACTTCTGTGTTTTAAATGCTGCTATAGTCTTTATTGTTGGAAGCGACTGGGTAGCAGATAGCGATTTTGTTGTAGTTGATTTCCCAGTTGCAGCTGGCGATTGGGATGTGGATGGCGTCGTAAGTGGTGATATTGCCGTAGAGATTTCTTTAGTTGTAGTTCGCGCTGTAGCTACCAACAAGGTTGTGGATAGCGATTTTATCGAAGCTGCATTTACAGTTTTAGTTTCTGTTACAGCCGCCATCTGGGTTTTAGATGTCGATTTTGTTGAAGGTGTTTTTGTATTTGTAGTATTTGTCATAGTTGCCAATTGGGTTGTAGATGATGTTGTAAACTCCGATTGTGTAGTATGTCGCAAACGCAATGGTGTTGTAGTTGCTATTGTAGCTGACGATTCTGTTGCAGGCGACGATTGTGTTGCAGACGGTGATTGTATTGTAGATGGTTTGTAAATTTTATTGGAATTTGTAACGTTTCTATTAGGTATTTTAGCATCTTTCATCTTTTCAATTTTAGTCTTTGATTTTACTATATCACTATCGTTGTGATTTAGATCGGACGTTACTGATTTCGTTTTAAATTCTGTTGTTAATCTTTGAATAGGTAAATCTACATTTTCTGCGCTTAGGTTTGTTTTGTCCTCGTGAATGTTCTTATTGTCTACAGACTTAACTGTTTCATAATTTGAAGGTTCACTCTTTGCAAGAGTTCGTGTCCAAACGGTTTTTGTAGCTTTATATTGATGCTTTTTAACGGTAGCTGTTGGATTTGTGGTGAACGCAATAGGTTTTTTAGTATTTTGATACAAAACGCTGATCTTTATACTGGGCTTAGAAGAACTTACCATAATATTAGGAATAGCGCTTTGCTTGGAAACTACTCCTTTGTGTTTTCTTGTACTTTGTATAACAAATAATTTTTGTTTCAGCCTGCCTCTAGCTTTATGAACAGTAGTGTAACCTGTGGAATTGGCTCGTATTTCCAAAACTCTCTTCACTATATCTGCTGGCAACCAATGGCCAGGCAAATCAGATTCTATTGGGTTTCGTATAAAAACGATATTCATGGCGGTATGAGTTGGTAAGCACCATGCACTGTTGAATATTTTTAGACTCATTATGACAACTACTATATTGCGCACTGTAAAGAATAATTAAAAATTTGTTAATATCGTAGTAAGTTAACTTGCCACTCCTTGCAAACCACTTATAGTGAGAAAAAGAAACATATTATCTCAAATAACAAACAAATCAATTTGTTATAATAACGTTAAGGAGAAACAAACATTGGGTACAGTTTCACAACTTAAAATAGTTTTTATATTTATAAGAATAGGTATTAATACTTACTCTCGTCATGTAATGTGTGTCGTATTTTGCGTCATCGCTGAACTATTGTTAGGATCACATAATCAAAGATATTATTAGCATTGTATTTATATGTGCGTGGATAATTTAAAACGGTACGAGTAAATGTCAGCGTGCGGTAGAAATAACTACTTAGTTTGCGTAGGTACTTGTGATCTATGATGCATAAAAATCGATTTCACCCTTGGGTGGTTTTTACATAAAATGTTAACCAAAGATGGAATACGTGCGTCTCAATCTCAATATTCTGGGAGTACCTAGTTTGAAAATGTTACTATAATGAATTGCTAGCCAGTAAAGGAAAATAAATCCTGAAAAACCTAGGTATTAAACAGTAGGCAAGTATATAGATCAACTTGGAACAAAAAATTGTAGAATAAGTTCGGTGCATGGATAATTACCATAGTTTATATGATATTTTAGCAACTTAATTGCAATTATAATATCAGTATTTATAGTTGAAAAATTATGTTTCAGACGGGACTGGAACCCGCATCTCCACGCATACCGGGCGCGGTGCTTTACTAATAAACTATGCCACCGCGACACTAATTACGGCACAGACGCCAATTTTTCAAGCATATTCTTTTCGCTGTAAGCAAGCGTAGTTGCATCAAATGTTAGGAGTTTTGCACTCTTAACACCCGAAAGAAATATCTTTACAGATATTTGACAGTCAGTCAAGATGAAACAGCTATATAATACTTTATAATATAATAGCAACTTAATTGCAATGAATGTCTTTTGGATTTCAATTAGTTTATCAGCTTATGCATAGTTTACTACTGACTTCATACTTTTGAATCAATACGCCTTTGCGCGGCAAAACTTGTTTGGCTTGCAGTAGAAGCTACATCAAAGTAATTCATCGCTTACCGGGAGCTACTTGCAACTTGTGAAATTACAGTGGCTTCTGTAGATTAACCTGTTGCTGTAAATTGCACTTGAGCAACATAACATATATGACAGTTTATAAGGCCCTGTTTCTGAAGATACGTTTTACTAAGCTGTTTGCTTGAGTTTCATATTTTCTTTCCTCTTAAACGATAGTTTTGGCCTACCCATAGTAGCTGACTATAAGGAAAAGGAATAGAAATGGAAAATATTTTTTTATACGTAACTTTTCTCAACCGATTGATAAATACCTAAATATCTAAATGAAATGAAATGAAATGAAATGAAATGAAATGAAATGAAATGAATGAAATGAAATGATTTATTTGCATTTGAAAAAGGGTACATTGTGGTGGTCAATATAATACTCGTAGCATGGTTCAGCTTTTTCAGCCATATATAAATAGCATGCAAAATACAAATTATAATTATGTCAAACTATTACATCATAAGATTAATTAAATATTAAATGTCGGAATTTTAAATAAAGCATCTATACAATAATAATATCAATAAAAAATGTATGAGTATGTCAGAATTTTAAATAACAAAACACAACGACACAATGTAACAAAAAAACAATAGGTCAATACAATTAAAACAACAAAAAGTACTACACTGTCACATAAGGTTTAGGTATTCATTCACACTGTAAAAGCAATGTCCATTAAACCATTTGTAGAGGGCACCTTTAAATCTACTAAACGGTAAATCTTTTATAGACTGCGGTATTTTATTGTATATGACCATACACATTCAGTAGCAATTCTTTTTGTAACGAGCACTCTTTGGTATGATTTCGGATATCAGTCTATTGCCATTTCTGGTATTACGTGTGTAAACCTCTTTGGCCTGCTTAAAGTAATGCATTTTTTGTTTAACAAACTTAGAAATTTCAAATAGCGGCCTACAAGGCCCATCAGGAGCGGTGCGACATATTGCTCTTAAACATTTTTTTTGGGCAATGAATGCCTTATGTACATCAGTGCTATTGCCCCAAATTATAAGTCCATATCGCAGAACGGACTCAACATAAGCGAAATACGCAGTAACAGCTGTATTTTTTGTGGCTACTTGGCGCAGTTTGTAAAGGGCGTACGAAAATCTGTAATTTTTTTTGCAAACGACTTCTACTTGATTTTTCCATTTTAGTTTTTGATCTATCCATATACCTAGCAATTTTAAATTGTCTGTACTTTTAAGTGTTTGTCCTTCGAAATTAATATTCATAGTCTGAAATAATGTGTCATTAAAATTTAAAAAATAAGTTTTGTCCAGATTTACAAGTAGATTGTCCCTTTTAAGCCAATTTATTATTACTTGAACTGTATTATTGATGTCATTTATATGGTCATTTAATGTCAATTTACCATCTGTAGTCACTATCACAGATATATCGTCAGCGAATAAAGTGCATTTGTATTTAGTCACAGCCGGCAGATTATTAATATAAACCAAAAATAGCAGTAGACCCAAAACCCGACGAGTTGACGTCAACCTACCACAAAACGTCAAATTTTCTCAATTGATATTGATCTCTACTTGTTGGACTTAAAGTTGAAACTCAATTCAATGACCTTTAACTTTTGGGTAGGTTGACCTGCCGTTGTCTGTGCCTACATATTAGAAAATTCTAGCTGCTCTTACCGAGGGTCGTATCTGAGTCGCTTTTAATAATTATGTCTCAGTTAGAGATAATATTTTTCTAAAGGAATGGCGCTTTACATCACCTCTTAAGCGATCTTATTAATCTTAATATCAATACTGCGAGGTAGTATTCCCAGGTAGGTATCTAAACTACAAACAAAATAAAAATGAAACCACCTTCATATAATAATTCATGGGTACGACAGCCATAATAACCCTTGTGTGCGCCGGAGATAGGCGTCTCCTTACTCCAACATCAGCCAAAGACAGTAGCATTGAGTTGTTTGGTTAATCCAAGTTTTCTGTTCTCTGTTCAAGTCAGCATCACGATTCAAACGAATTCTGGATATACCCTGTGCCTTTAGAGTCTATAACACACATTTAAAAATAGAAAAACAGAAGACACGCATTGGTCTCACTTTTAGGGGTTAACTTAAATAGCACCATAGGGAAAGAAAGACTACCTTTCCCTACGATAGCACGAAACACAATTTGGCGTACCTATAACAGCTAAGATGTCATATTAGAAATAGGCAGCAGGGTACTAAGTATTATTTATTAATTGAAGCACTGATCTATTTCTTTCCCTATGCTCTTACTATAAACTCGTGACTTGTGTAGAAAAGAGATTTGAATTATTACAAAAAAAAACTTGCTCAGTTATTAGACGACCAAAAGTTGACAACGCAAACTACAACAGCTGGACTTATAAAACGTATTTATTACTGCCAAGAGATTGTACAGTTAGCTGCAAAAGTACGTATATTATGCTTATAGCTGATGTTGACTCTTTATACAGAGTCATAAGGTTGCTAAAACCAAAAAGTGTTTACAATTTTTTGCAGCTGACTACACGATTGAGCGTCACTATGATGAGATAGGGCCAAAATATTCCTGTTATGCGCCTAATTGTTTAATTCAAGTAATACTTCTGCTATAATAAAATGTCCACTTTCAACATTAAAATATGTTTAATAATTTACAAACACTACAGTTTATTATGCTAAAAAAAATCGCTAATTATCCCATTTTTTCGATATATCGATGTATTCGCCATCGGGTGATTCGTAGTCTTTAATAGGCGGCGTGGCCACTGGTCCCTTGACCGTGTACGGTATCAGTGATAGATCTGGCTGTAATCAAATAAATAGTATCATTTAAAAAGAGTTTCCTATATTTTACCACTTGATATAGTCAAGTATATCCATTACTTATGTATCTTTTACTTGATACCCTTTTTAAAGAGAAATATATTGAGTGTACATTAAATAAATTGAAAATAAGATATCCACAGATATAGTAATTTATTGAAAAAATATTTGCAACAATCTATAAATTGAAAATAGGATATCCACAGATATAGTAAATTATTGAAAAAATATTTACAACAATCTAAATCAAGCCCCCCTACAATAATCTGAATTTTTCAATTGATTACTACAGTTTTATTTTTAATTTTTAGTTCAATCTGTTTTAAAAGCGTGTTTTTTTAGTTTTTTAAGCTATAATTTATTTTTTACTTTTTAGTTTAGTTTATAAGATTTGATTCCTTCTTTATCGACTGTAAGTCCAAAGCTATGCAGGAATCGTAATTGATACAGATCGCGCGCTAGCTCTATCTCTTTTACTCCCTCTTACAGAGGAAAACTGGGAAACTGTTATTAAATTATTGCATTGTCATCGGTCCTTGATACGTGTGCAAAGTTTCAAATTAATCAAACTTCTAGAAATTGGTAAAAAGTATGCTCAAAGATTCCATTACATACAAAGATACAACCCAAACTAATAAAAGCGTGGTAAAAAAATAAATAATACAGAACAGTAAGATACAGGCAATCATCAGTTGTTCATAAGCTTCAGCTTGCCAGATCACTCATAATAATAAAATATAGATAGCGCAGGTGAGGACATTTTCCTCCAAACTTTGGAGACTTATTATTGTCAAATTCAAAAGAACTCACCATAATAGCTTCATTGTAAAGATCTTCAGATTCCTCATACAATCTATCTAGGGCTCGCCTCTGAGCGGACATGATCCTATCAATTTGTGCTACATGGCTTATATACTCCTGTCGTTTGTATCTGGTCCACTCTTTCTGGAGTAATGCTCTGGCTTCCAGAACTTCAGGTGATAGGTTTACTGGTGGCCTTTTCCGTTTCCTGGACATTAGGGATAATTGAATGAATTCAAGACAAATAACAGTATAACTCTTAGAAGCTGGAGCAATGCTGTGGGAAAAGATTTTGGAGGTAAAAATGCTAAGTCATATGATAAATACAGGATGTGGATATTTGTTATTTACATTGTATTTTTTCCCATAATTTATCATAGTATTCTGACTGCAATAATAATTTAAAAATAAATAAAATCAAAGGTTTTGCCATATTACATAACTATCATCCACAGCTTTTAAGTATTTTTTATTATTACTTTAATTGGATAATAGGCTATTTGACTGGTTTTTGAAATCCATTTTATATTATTAAGTAGAGGTTGAAGAACCCAGTAAAAGTAGTTTTTTTAATTCAGGTACATATTTGCTAAAAAAATATAAAAATGAAAATTGAAAGTTGAAATAGCGCGCAAAAACGCTATTTTGTCAATATGGCGCTGCAATGGGGTCGATGACATCACCTGCCTGTCTTGTGATCTGTAGCTCATAACATCTACATACATTTGTTGCAAACAAATAACGAAAGTGCGATTGTGTGCAAAATGTATAAATAGGTACTTCAATAAAAACTTCGGAAAACAATTTGTAAGTGTTCAAAAGAAAGTCTAAGTGCGCCGAAAGTGATTGCAAATAATTGTGAGGGATCATAATAAATAATAACAAAGCAAATAGTACAAATATTTTCTTCTGTAATGACCATTTCAATGTAAGTAAACATAATATTTATATATTTCAATAATTCATTGCATTAGGAATGTAAACATTTTGTTATTGGTTTGAAGTTATAATAATGCCTCTTGCAACTTACTTCGAATATATCCGATGTTTTCATAATATTAGCTATAAATTGTAGCTACAGTCTTATGATTTCAATAAACATTACACTTAAAGATCCCGACTAACTAGTTTGTTTGTTACAGATTTTAAATGAATAGGCAGATTACTGCTTTTTGCTTTACAAAATCGTCCATGGTAAAAGAAATTGACAGACTTTGTAAAATATTGGAAATAAATCACACAAAAACAATAGATACTATTATTATAGGAAAATATTATCAAAACATTTTGAAAAGCTATTAGAACACAAGTAGGCAAACGAAGTTATCAAGCAGGTGACGTCATCATAAACCCGACCAATCAGGAGTGTTTCGTGTCACGAAGCAAATGTTTAAATTAATGCATTTTTATTTCTGAATTTATAAATAAATCGTTTATTATTTTTAGCTTCTGTTAATAAATAACCATTTTGAAACTCATAATATATACTGATAATAGTAATTGGCACTTTATTTTTTGCATTGTCAAATAGCCTATTGATAGCATAGACAACCATTTCAAAATATATTTTTTTAGTTTTTAATAAAACTGAGAGTTACAGTGGTAGTAGTACTTCCACCAGTTGGAACAGTATTGATCTAGCATAATACAGTATCTAGATGTTTTAAATAATAATAATAATAATAATAATAATAATAATAAACAAATAACTAGCCTTCGTTCATATTTTCACTGCAAAAGTACGACTTCTCCATTACATTACGGGATAACTGCGAATGACTTTCACTTAACACCTCTAAATTACATGACAGAACACCCCAGAAAAACGAAAAACAAACAGACAAACAAACTAAATTAGATGAATGGTCCCGGAAGTCTCTGCATGGTAGACATCGCCACGACTTAACTCACCCAAACGTCGACAAAGATGCGTCGAACGAGTGGTTAGTCCGGGGAGAATTGTTCCCAGAGACTGAAGGGTTTATGTTAGCTATTCAAGACCAGATAATAGAAACACGAAATTACACAAAATACATCATTAGGTCTCATAACTTGCCATCCGATCTATGCAGAAAATGTAGCAGTGCCACAGAAACTATCCAGCACATTAATGGAGCGTGTAAATCAATAGCCCAAACAGACTACAAACATAGACACGATCAAGTCGCAAACATCATTCACCAAAAACTAGCCGAAATGTATAAACTGTTACCTCAGCCACCTACAGCATACTACAAATATAAACCAGAATCCATCCTTGAAAATCAAACACACAAGCTCTATTTTGATAGAGCCATACTTACAGACAGAACTACACACTTTAATAGACCAGACATAATTTTGATTGAAAAACAAAATAGAGTAGCTTACCTTATAGACGTAGCAATCCCTAACACCCACAATATACAACCAACAATAGCTGAAAAACTCACAAAGTATATTGATCTTAAAGATGAAATAACACGGTTATGGAAACTTCGAAAAGCAATTATAGTCCCGATAGTCCTTTCCACAACTGGTGTGATACCAGTACAATTACATCAATCTATACTGACACTTAAGATGCCAAAATACATTTATACAAACCTCCAAAAAGCTGCCATACTAAATACTTGTAGACTCGTCAGGAAGTTTCTACAGGTTGAAAACGACACAACTTCTACACATCAACTATCAGGACAGCACTTGGCTTAGGCCCGTGCTGTCTTGAATAACCGGTTACAACAGCCGAGAAACATAAAGAAAAACATAAATAATAATAATAATAAAGCCCTTTATTCCGAGGTAGAAATTTTACAAATAAATTTTGTTTAAGATAACCGAAAAGTTCTAGTTTACAAAATGTCCCTACGCCCGGTGTGCCTTTCGGCATAGGCCTCCTCCAGTGTCTTCCACTGCTTTCTGTCCGCTGCCACTCGTAGCCATAGAGGACCTAGAGTGAATTTTAGGTCGTCCTCCCATCTTCGCATTTTACGACCTCGGCTCCTAGTGCCATCTCTCGGATACCAGACTGTCACTTGTTTGCTCCATTTTTCGTATTTGCAACGAAGCATATGCCCTGTCCAACGCCATTTGAGCTGATCGATACGTGTCAGGATATCGGTTACTTTTGTTTTGCTTCGAATGTCTGTACACCTGACTTTATCTCTTAGCTTTAATCCTAACATGCTCCTCTCCATGGATCTCTGGCATTTAGCAAGTTTGTCTCTGTGACCTTTAGTTAGAGCCCAGGTTTCGCAACCATATGTTATGCAGGGAAGGATACATGTATTAAAAGTCTTTTTCTTGATCATAATGCCCAACTCCTTGCTTTTCATAATTTCTTTTAATGCCCAAAATTTTTTCCATCCGGTAGCAATTCTTTTGTCTATTTCCTTGGACATTTGGTCATTGGGTGATATGATCTGGCCTAGATATACATACTCTGTTACGTATTCCAGTTTTTTCTCATCTATGATTATGTCTACTGCGTCGGAGTTTGTCATTATTTTTGTCTTTTCCGAGTTCAGTTCCAGACCCACTTCCCGGCTCTTGTCTGCTAAGTTCTATATCATAGATTGCAGCACCTTTGGGTCCTCATCCAATATAATTAGGTCATCGGCGAATCTCAGGTGGGTCAGTCTCTGTCCGTTTATGTTTAGTCCCAGATGATCCCAATCTAATTTCCTGAACATTTGCTCTAGAACTGCTGAGAATAACTTTGGTGAAAGTGGATCACCTTGCCTGACGCCCCTATCGATTGGAAAAGTGCTGCCCTTAGATTCCAACTTGATACAAGCTTTGCTTTCGCTGTAGATGTTTCTTATTATGTTAATATAAGTGTTATGTACTCCCTGTTCTAAAAGACTTTGCCAAACTGATTCGTGATTGAGGCTATCGAAAGCTTTGGAGTAGTCTATAAAAGCTAGGTAAATCTTCTTATTATACTCGTTATATTTCTGCATAAGCTGCTTGACAGTGTGTATATGGTCGATTGTGCTAAAGTTTTTTCTAAATCCTGCCTGTTCTATTGGTTGATTTTCGTCGAGCCGGTTTGTTATTCTGTCGAGTATGACTTTTGCAAAGACTTTATACACATTAGAAATGAGAGAAATAGGTCTGTAGTTGCCGATATCATCTTTTGAACCTTTCTTGTAAAGAAGTATTATGTGTGATTCTGCCCATTGCCTCGGAATGATACCAGTTGTTTTAAATAATTAGACCAAAATAATTTTACTTCAATATTTCTTTTTTTTTACTATAGTTAATTAATTTATTGTAAGCTCCTGATAGCACCAACACCAACTCAGTAGTTTTAGGTGCTATCTTATATAATTGTTTGATAAGTCTTTTTTATAATGGTAATAAAAAAAAATAAGAACAAACAACATAATTATAAGATAATAGTGTCTAGTATTAAGAGAATAGTGTAGCCAGTACCTACTTACTATGTTATCCTATTAGAATATTAAAAGTAAATAAATTACAATAGTTATTTGTCTTACTCTAGTTGATCAAGCAAATGCAAAGGAACTTCATTCTCGTCAATCGGCTTTAGTTGTTGAGCATTTTTCTGCAGACGTCTGATTTGTTTTTCTATCTTTTTTCGGCGACGTTCCTCACGTGCTTTGATAATTTGAGGATCCATCTTTTTTTTCTTTTTCATTGGCTCTGCACTGGAATAAGAAAGGAAGTTTTATTATTAAAAGAAACTTCTTTATCATCATCATCATCGCCAGGCCAGCTATTTCAGTACACTGCTGGACACAGGTCTCTCTACAAAGAGGATTTTGCCATAAGAACTTAGCAGGCATGTTGGCAATTGCAGTTTGACCAAGGGTGGAAGGAAGACGCAGCTGTCAATTTTCTTCAAGCTGTGCTACTTTAGTCACTTCTTATGACACCCTAACAAAGAGAAGGGATAGTAAGAATAGTAATTCTTTTACCGCCGGTCTCAATAACCTATCTATCTTCAGTTTTGGCATATCGGAGATAGAAAACAACTTCTGTCTTTGTTTCTCTGGACGGCAAAATCAGATGTATCAGATTAATGTACCAGCACCACACAAAAATTTTCTATAACAACCTTTAGTAATCCTGACTACTTCCTACTAGCCGACTTTAAATAGCATAGTAATTTAATAATACACCTCGCGTGTCCAACTACTGGTGCGTCTTTTCTCCAGCATAGAATCAACTGCAGTTAATAACTGGCATGCCTAGTGTGGCGAATATGGCAAAATAGTGTCCCATCAGTTGGCTACTTGTAGTTGCATACTTTTTTGACCTTTTTATTGCTCCAATGGAATGCCATTTCATTTTTACACCATAAATAAGGCTAAGAATGAGTTTGGATACAAACATAGATGGTCTGTTATTAAAACTAAATACCCATAAAAATGTTTGTTACAGTAACCTACCTACAGTACATACCTAAAAGTTACAGTAAATACCTAAAATAATCACATGGATAAAGACAGCTTGGTATGAGACAATGTAAACAAACACTAGTAAATCTAAATTTGAATTTACCTAATATCTAATTAAACTTAATATGTTATGAAGTTGTGATAGTACTAAACTACAGCTTTTGGTCATAATTTGATTTGAAGATTCAAAACAAATTACTGGCAACAACATTTTTGCAATACTTATTTAATCTTAGAATATTGCAAAAATGTTGTTGGCTCAAGGAAACAAATAAAAATTACCAAAGTGGTTCAGTCATGCGGAATTGAAGCCCAGTAGCTGTAGATATAGGTCTTGCGTTTATTTGCAATTTGGTTACAGGACATATTGATAATCTGAAAAAAATATCCTTAATATGAACTACTTTAGAGGTTATGTTTATACCTGTATTCATACGACAAAAAATACCTTGTAAACTGTCTAAGGATAGACATATTAAACATTTTTGTTGTTTTCTTTCTTTGGTAAACCAAAAGGAAAGTAATTTATGTATTATTTTAACAAAAAACTGAATTATGACAGCGGAAAAGATACTTTTTTTTTGTCCCTTATAACCATAGATAATACATATAACTGGCTAAGGTCTGAGATATTATGCTGCTATGTCTTTAGTAGGAATACTACATTTTCAATAAATAATATTATCATAACAATGCCACCACTTTATCACAATAAATGTCGCTTAGGATAATTTCACAAAAAATTAAGCTAACTAATTAGGAAACTAAGTCCATCTTTCTTTTCTCGTTTCCCGCGCAAAACTCAGGCAATAATCGGACAAGAAGTCAGCAGGAAACTACATGTACCTCTTGTCCGATTTCAGTCGAATTCACTTTATCATCAGTATCATCACGGATACTCATGGTGTACCACCACACTACACGGCTTTTGTTGCAGCACTTTTTAACATCGGTAACAAACTTTTACGAAATATTTTTACATATCTTCCAAACTTTTATCAGGATTTAGCCTTTGATTTACATACTCACGAATACCGTGTAGGTACACACTTTACGTACGTACGTACGAGGGGCGTTCAATGTATTCTCGGTATCGGGGTAATATACTAATGATGAGGGTAATTAAATTATCTCATTAGTTTATGACATTCATTAATGCCTCGATCGTGTATATATAAATAAATACAACATTTTATTTGATTGTCTTCATTAGTATTCAAAATATCATTTCGGAAAGGCAACTACGATGACTGATAAGACAATGATGAAAAGAATCTAGCATCGCGCTTTGATAAAATTCCTCACAAAACAAGGAAAGGCTCAAAAAGTAATTCACGAAGAAATTATGGCTGTTTACCAAGATTCTGCCCCTTCGTTTGTCTACTATTCAGAAGGATCCAAGTGAATTTAAACGTCTTAGACAATGTATTGAAGACGACCCTCGTGCCGGTGGGCCGGTAAGTGCCGCTACTAAAGAAAACGTGAAAATTGTTGAGAAACTTGTACTCGAAGATGCCAGTGTGAGAGTGAAAATATTAGCAGAAAGAACCAAGCTATCCGTGAGTACCATTCACACTATCCTTTATGACCATCTGAATTTGTCAAAGGTCAGTGCAAGATGGGTGCCGCGAATGCTCACAGCACTTCAGAAACAAGTGCGAGTTGATTGTTGCAAGGAGTTTTTGGAGCTCTGTGGTGAAAATCCGCAAAGTACCTATTTAGGATCGGATTGTTACTGGTGATGAAACGTGGGTTTATCACTATGATCCTGAGAGCAAGCAGGAGTCTATGCAGTGGCATAAAAAAGGAACAGCCCCACCGAAGAAGCTCAAAGTCATCCCATCCGCCGGAAAGCTCATGGCCACAGTGTTATGGGATTCCAAGGGAATTATATTTATTGACTACACAAAAAAGGTGAGAGTATTACTGGCGAATCTTACGCTAACACCCTAAAAGAAAAAAGACGGGGAAAATTGACCGCAGGTGTATTCCTACTAACTAGCCCCTAGTGATTACTTTTTGTTCCCAAATCTCAAAAAAGAACTTCGAGGCAAACAAAAATGCTTGCCTTTTGCCTTGCAGCAATTAACGATAATTTTTCAGACCAGGAAGAAAATTATATTTTGGAGGAAATTGAAAAGTGATTTTCCAGGACAAATAAGTGTGTTCAAATCCTAGGGGACTACATTGATAAATACATTTTATTCAGAATTTTCTGCTTATTCTTTCATGCCTATACCGAGAATACATTGAACTCCCCTCGTGTGTGTAACGAAACATACTTTAGGCAAACGTTTCATTTTAAGCAATATTTAGTTCATTCTAGTGACGAAAGAGACTCAGGCGTTTAAGATTAAATTTGACGCCTCACGACTGACTCAGTTTTTTAGTCCCCAACCCTTAGTCAGTCGTAGTCTTTTAACGTAAAACGCTCAGCAGTTACTTAAACAGCTTAAAAGCCTTAAACAGCTTAAAGGACTTACTCACCTTAAAGGACTTAAAAGACTGGCAACTCATCGCCTGAGGAGTCTAGAGTCGTAAGGCGTGTGTTGATGTAATAAATACTTTGCTTATTGTACCTCTGCAACGCCCAATTGGTCTAGCGGTTAAATACCGGACCAACATCTCGGGGTACGCGGGTTCGATCATCGAATCGGGCAACAAAAAGTTTTGAATTTTTTTAGTAAATTTCTCGGGTATGTGATCACCAACCCGCATTTGGCAATGCAGGTTGGTGATCACGCAGCTTTTCTGTAGCTATATTGTTTTATCCAATTTATTGTGTTGAATTTTCGTTTTTAGTCAGAATCATAATACTTAACCACCCTATATCGAAAAAATTAAGGGATAAAAAATTATTATATATTATGGTTACCTACATAGTTTCACTCCATATTATATCCAAAAAATCTCATTGCAAGTCCTGCAAAGGACTTAAACGACCCGAGGTGTTTAAGACCTTTATGCCGTTTAAGCCTTTAAGGCGTTTCAGTCCTTTAAGTCTAGTACCTAGTCTAAAACGACTTAAACGCATAACTGACTGAGTCTTATTATTTAAGACTAACAGCTAAAGTCTTATTTTTTATGCAAAGTCGTGTAAAAAGAGGCTAGTTTTATTCTAAACGACTTAAAGGACTGAGTCTCTTTTATCACTAGGTCATTCTGTCTAGAATCATTCATGTAGGTAGGTACAAAACACTTAGATATTGCACTAAAATCGAAAAAAAAAGACGAACTTTGTTCGTTTCATTTATAAATTATTCCTATGAAAGCTGTGCTGAAATTATTGGGATGATTGACTGGGGTGACAATTAAGTAATTAATAAGTAAGATAATGATTCGTTCCTCTTATTGACGACCTCCATGGCGGAGTGGCGTACACACCGGGTTTCAAGGTCTCGCCTGCTCCGAGGTCCCGGGTTCGATTCCCGTCTAATGACTTTTTATTGGTATTCATGTTTTTATTCTAGATTTGTTGTATTATTCCACAGAATGTATTTTCTTTTTGAATAAATAATTGAATTGAATTGCTTTGAATTTGAGGCGGGCGGGTTATTGTATTTGATGGTTATTCGTTAAGTTGCCTCCTTGGTTCCAACATTAGTGACCTCCAAAAAAAATAAGCAAGATCTAAGTCTTACCCCCGTATTTATAAACAAGTAAAAGTAATTACTTGACTACAAGTAATTACTTGAGAGACAATTTGTATGCCTTATTCAAGAAATTACTAGAAGTTATAACTACCAAAAGTTAGCATTTTCAGCCAAATAATATGACTATTAATGGTGACCAATTTCTTTCACTGAAGCACTAGGTATGAACACTTTAAGTTATGACTTTCTTAAGCAATAAGTAATTACTTCTTTATAAATACGGGGGTTAGATTACCTGTCTGTCTTGTCCTGGAGATGGCTTCTGATTTGTGATCAATTTTTCCCTTTTGTTATGTAGAACATTAAAATTGGCTATCTTTTATATTCCACTAAGTTTTTATAACAACACTGGCAGATCTAGGATTTTTTTCTGTCTCGGTAGGTACGTGATTATCTTTTAGTTATAAAAACGATTTCCTTCGTCCTTATACATAGATGCTTAGATCTTTAAAACTACCCTACGGAATGCGATGCGTTTTTTTTTTATAGTTGCGATATCCTTCAGGATGAAGTTTTATATTTTATTCTCTTTTATTGAGTATTAGCATTGCCCCGTGCGAAGCTGGGGCGTAAGTAAAACCATTCATATAAATCTACCTCTACCAACTTAGCTTCAGCGTAAGTACGTTGCTGGAGCTGAAGCGAGCTCTGTGGTCTAAAACAGAACGAAGACCAATTTCTTTTTGGTCTGAGGGTCTGAATTGATCTGCCAAGTAACAAAAAAATATGTAATTAATTAGTTTTAGGTAGGTACGGTCGGCCAAGAAAGTGTTTTATCAAAGTAAGGTTCAAAATCATTCAAAAAACAGGATTGGTTAATCAAAATACCTAATAGACGTAACATTTAGCCTTAGATTTAATTCAGCAGTATATTAAATCTATGCATTTAGCCATCCTGTATTATGTTCCTGTACTAAGTGGCGTGCATTTGGATAGGCCTTTGTCCAGCAGTGGACTGCGATAGGCTGCTGATGATGATGATGTATAATGTTTATGCTTGATCAGTTGTGTTGTATCCGTGTGTAGATGAAATTCCATATAACCGCTGTTTTCGCAAGTAATGATAAAAAACTCAGTAAAAAAAATTAAATTACCTACTTATATTATAAGATCTAGGTATTAATACCTACTAAAACTATTACTATGGGTAGCAGGGCAAAATAGCAGTAATCCTTTTCGTTAAAATTTTAATTTTATCGACGTAATTTTGAATTCAGTCACAGTTGACAGTCGGAGCCAAACAAGAGATTACTAAGATTTACAAGGAAAATCCTATTTTTCTATTATTAAATTCATAATATTTTATAAACTAAAATGATAGCATTCAAATATTTTAAAAATAAATAATAGTTTGAAAAACTAAAAAACCACGCTTTTTTAAACAGATTGTACTAAAAAATTTAAAATAAAACTGTAGTAATCAATTGAAAAATTCATAATTATTGTACAAAAAGCGTGGGGTGCTTGTTATGATATCCACAGATATAGTAAATTATTGATAAAATATTTACAACAATCTAAATCAAGCCCCCCACGCTTTTTGTACAATAATATGAATTTTTCAATTGATTACTACAGTTTTATTTTTAATTTTTTAGTTCAATCTGTTTTATAAGCGTGGTTTTTTGGTTTTTTAAATTATTATTTATTTTTTACTTTTTAGTTTAGTTTATAAGATTTGATTCCTTCTTTATCGACTGTAAGTCCAAAGCTATGCAGGAATCGTAGGTAATTGATACAGATCGCGCGCTAGCTCTATCTCTTTTACCTTACAGAGGAAAACTGGGAAACTATTATTAAATTATTGCATTGTCATCGGTGCTTGATACGTGTGCAAAGTTTCAAATTAATCAAACTTCTGGAAATTGGTGAAAATTATGCTCAAAGATTCCATTACATATATAGATAGATACAACCCAAGCTAATAAAAGCGTGGTAAAAAATATTTTTTTTAACTAATGATATTTGTTTTCACAAAATTTCTACTGACGAAGAGCTTCTTGCTGACATCTACCAAGCTTAGACTTAAAATTGGTGGCTATTTACCTACGCTTTGCATCAATAAAATTTTTGTGAAGTTTAAACGATTTCTATGTTGCCCTGCTACCCATAGTGAAAGTTTAAGTATTAGTAGGTAGATCTTTTAATATAATTGCTTCCAGGTTATTTTTTATCCTAACGAGCATCGACGATGTCATTACATGTCAAAACAGTGGTTATACTTATCTATGGGATATCTTCAAAACAAGGATACAACAAATCAAGCATAAACAGAATACAGGGTGGTTAATATGTTTTATGAAGTCACAGATTTTTTTACGTGTGGTTACGTGGCTTTATATAATCTTATTGTAATAAGTAAATAATTAGTTTTTCTTAATTAATGCTGAATAAGTTATGAGACAAACTTCTTAACGTCCCATGGATTCAGCGTGCCATTCTCTTTCTGCCACATGGTCCATCGTGTGGCAAAAAGAGACACTCCGAGTAGCTCCCGGGACTTGTGACACGGGTGTATGTTTAAGGGGCCCCTTTCCGACGTACATCAACACGTTATGTTTAGATTTTGCGTGAAAAAAACTTACTTACTTTCTACATCACAGCTACTGAAGTACCTACACGAGAATAATTTATATGAAAAACATAAAAATATGTAATAAAGACACAGAGCGACCGCGACATGTCGCTCACAAAAATTACTCTTCGTAATGTTCGCAATTGAATTTGCGCTGCTGGTTGCCATTATGTGTCATACGGCATACCTGCTTATTGAAAATTCGACCTTACGCACATTAATTTAGTTGTAATTTATTTACTAATGCTACTAAGTAAAAAAAGCATCTAAATGTTTTATTTAGCGCTCATTTGGTGTGTATAATGAAAACGTAATTTTTACTCGCTGATTCAGTAGATAATTTTATATCTACGGTGAAAGCTGAAAATGTTGAAACTACTTTACCGTGTGATTTTAGAAATTTATTTGCAACTAATAATATCAGTATTTAAACTTGAAAAATTTTGTTAAAGCTATTACGTCACAACGTCAAGCATATTGTCTTGATCGCTGTAAACTGCAAACGCTGTATCGTACTGTCTATGTCTTAAATGGACAAAGCGCCGCGCCCGCTTGAGGCAAAATATTTCAAGTTTAAATAGGTAAGTACCTACTGATGTTTAAACTACATACAATAATATAAAGACAAAATTTTGCCAGATTGATATGATTCACGTGGAACAACAGTAATGTTGTTACGATTCCCTTGTAATGATTTCGGACTGCAAAATGGGCCACCCTATATACATAAATCTCTAACTTTGTCACAACCTCATTATGGTAACAAAAATTTGTATTCAAAGCGAGTGACTTGTATAGTATAATCTTACAATAACATTGCAGTCACTGATCATTATGCATTGTTTCCACTAATTTCAAAAGGAAAAATAACTGGCAAAGTGTGTCTTGGATAACGTGGATTCAAGGGTTCCTGTATGTCATCAGTTCATCACTGACCAAAAAAGGAAGAGAACATGTTCTTTTTTACTCACACAAAAGCTTTTTATTTTTTCAAGTATATAGTATCCCGGTAATAAATAAATAAATAAAAGACAACCACTAGATGCAACTCTGAAAAAACCATAATGTTTTATACATATTGCAACTGAAAAGCACACTGTATAAATAACATAGTAAAAACTCTAAAAT
This sequence comes from Anania crocealis, assembly GCA_949315895.1. Lineage (NCBI taxonomy): Eukaryota > Metazoa > Arthropoda > Insecta > Lepidoptera > Crambidae > Anania > Anania crocealis. Next base: position 6,022,314 of record OX438868.1, read on the forward strand.
ATTAGGGGTTAAAGTATTGAATTGCCGATTTGTATGGACGAAATCGAGAAAAGTCATTTTTCCATACTAACAATTTTTTAGTTTTTTTAAAAACGCCTGAAACGTTTTCGATGCAATTAAAGGTGAAAGTTAGATGGTTATAAAGCTACGCATTATAGTATTTAAATTTCTGACAATCAAAGTATATAATACAAATATACTTAATTGAAGCAAGAAGGTCAGCTGACACATTGTAAGGGGTCTTTTCAACGACTTCCTTTGAAGTAATAGGCACTAGTATTGCATTTCTTTTTTAGTCAAAAGTTACTTTATTTAGTTTTTGATACAATACAAAAAGAATTACGCAATAATATGACTATACTTAAGAGCTATAAACAAAATAAAAAGTGGGAAAATAATCGGCAATTTCATACTTTAACCCCTATTATGTACTTTAAACTAAAAACTTCTTATGCCTTATTTGTCTAGATAAGAGTAAAACAAAAGGTACCTACTTAAGTATCTTGTCTATTACAAATCAGGTTTAACGTAATGTAATAAAATGTAGTTTAACGTTTTCAGGAGTTTCAGATTAATGATTAATGTATATTTTATATCAATATGTAATGATCTATGCTTTTGAAAAGTTTTTCCGCAGCCAATAAGTACCTATATATTTAAAATTAATACTTACCTAGGTATTGATATTCACGCATCATCTTTATGTTTAAAAATTTTGATATACCTAAGTACTTTTAGGTAGAAACAACATGGTTCGTACCTACTTAATTAGAATATAAAAATTGTTCTAACCTGTAAAGTGGACATAATTACGTTCCATTATTTACGAACACGGAACAATAAAATAACCCATTCCGCATCTACGGAACCATAAAAACGTAAGTAGTCTCATTATAACAAACAAAACTTACTTACTTACGCTTTATCCTCAACTTGCGGCGTGTATGGGCTCTCATTCTTAACGCGGATCCCAAACAACAGACATGTGCTCATAGTAGCTTAAGTGGAGTGTAATTTTGGCAAAATGGATTCCAACGTATCGTCTATTTTCAAAACAAATGTGACCCTTCATCAAGTGATGGACTATTTCAACCTAAGCCTTGTTAATGTGACCAATGATAGTGAAGTGTCTAAAATTCAACTGTTCGATCTATACGAAGCATACAGAACCAGAGAAAAAGAACAGTTGCTTACTTACAAATGGGTTGCCTATACGCTGGGAGCTCTAATCATCCTGAGCAATTTGACTGTGGTTATATCTAGCGGTCTTATTCTGAGAAAAGGTACGCATTTATATTCTTACTATAAATTTTATTCATACGTAGGTACTGACTAGTCTTTTAGATTGAAAGTCACAAAAGTGAATAGGCCCAAAAAAAATATATTAAGTAATATCGAACTTATAAGTAGACCCACAATTACATACATGATCAATGATCATAGTAAACATTGCCCAATCATAGTTGCGTATTGTCCAAGGTATCAATTAATGAGAAGAAAAAAACTCAGATAAACTTACCATAGGTGAAAATGTTTTATTAGAAATTCTTAGGTATATCAATAACTAGCTGTTGCCCGCGACTTCGTACGCACCAATTTCTGTTATTATGATCGCGATTAATTTTGCAACATTTTACACTGATGCTTCGCTCCTATTGGTGGCAGCGTGATTTTATATAGCTTAAAGCCTTACTTGATAAATGGACTATCTAACACAAAAACATTTTTTCAATTCGAACCAGTACTTCCTGAGATTAGCGCGTTCAAACAAACAAACAAACAAACAAACTCTTCAGCTTTAGTACAAAAAAAAGTACAGGCTCCGTTGCTGGCCACACGGCGGCGGTCGCAGCGCCCTTTTTATTTTCAAATTAATTTATTAACAACTAAATAAAAAGTTTACAGCGATTTAATAAATACTAGGGGTAACTTGCTAAAATGTCACTGTTCTAGATTTTTGAGAATTGATTTTGTTCAGAAGTAATAAATTTAAATCAAAAATGGACGGCAGGCACTTAGCTCTAGTAGTCGCCTTAAAAATAATTAATAGCGCGGTAATCATTTGAGGTTTACTTTTTAGCACAACCTTTTTCAATCAAATAAAAGAAGAAAAACGCTATATATGTATACGCATCGGATTTTAATGCGTTTTTCATATGGTGGTTCAAGAGAAAGTTAGCTGATATGAATACCTATGTATTTGTATAAAATATAAATTTAAAATAGAAAAATTTACACTATATTATAAGCCTTATCTTTGATCCTTTTTAGCTTTTTTTTCCTAATTTCAATTTCTTTTAACCTTTTTAGTTTTTTTTTATTATATAGTACTTATGGTAATGATACCAAATGTTGGCACACATTATTATGATTGTAGTTTTCACTTACTACCGCTAAGTATTTACATAATAGGACCTTTGATCAAAGAATAGGACCAACTTTGAATGACATATTGATAGAATATCGTAACAAAAAAAACATATGTGACGTAAGATGGACTTTGGAATACGGCATTGAAATCAACGGAATTTGACGGTGTAGGTCTAAGTATGTAAATGAATTAATCTCTAGATATAAAAAAACAAATATCTATGGGTGATTGATATGTGTCATTTATAAAATAAAAACTTGTAACTGTTCATTTGATTTACAGGGTGTAACAAAAAGCTTAACGTTAAATCTCGCATTCGGTTAATTAAACCAAATCGTATGTAACAAAAATAATCGCTGGAAAACGACTTTCTTTTTAGGCACTAAAATATATGCCCGCAATGTACAGCGCGCACGAAGGATGGTGAACTAACATACATTACCATTCATTACCCAGGCAGGTATGGTGTCTTGGAAAAAAATCGTACAAATGGGTAAAATACGTGGTATTCGGCTTCGTTAAGCCTTTTGTTACAGCTTTTATTATATGAGATATTGGTTAATGAATAATTAATAACCGTTTTTTAAATGTTTATCTAAAGTTAGATAAGTCTTGTTTGTATCGGATGGACTCCGAAACGGCTTCACGTCACTAACAGCCCATGTTGTTCACTGATGGGCATTGGGTTGGCTATGGCAGTTTGACTAATTGTGGAGAGAAAATTTGAAGGTGTAGCTAGCTTTAGCCATCGCATTAGCTACATTACTTAGTCGGTTAGCATAAGGTTTGTTTTTGATTTATTTGAATGCAATAAAATAGCGATGTCGATCAATTCTTAACAATTATGGTAATAATAATTCGTTGAAATAGTCGTTGCGAAGATTCTTCCCTTTGTTCGCCTCTTACGCCTCTTACGACACCCTTATAGGAAGAGAAAAAGGTTTTACCTACTATTCTAATTTTCTGCTAGCCCAACACGGCTCACGCACAAATTAAGACAGTCTTTTGTTGGTTAAAACATGAAATTAAACTTAACACGTTGCGGGTAAAAGGCTTTATCAATTCAAGACACAATAGAAGTTTCATTGTTATCATCATGTCGACAGGCGTGACAAATCAGCTAAGTTTCATTGGCGATAAAACATGTGTAATGCAAGATAATCTGATCAAGACGATATGAACTTAAATTTTTAACTAGTTTGTGCCACCCAAGCGGGTCACGACAAAAACATGTAGCTTTGATCACCAAGGTGTTAACTGTTATTGTTAAAATACTTACTCGTCAGTAATGTGTCAAAAACGACAACTGGCATTCGTTTCGTACATAAATAAAAAACTGATGTCCCAAATAATACAAACCTTGACTTCAAGTTTGGCCATAATTGAATGGCCAAACATTGATTTAATATAGGTACCTACGCTCTAATCATGACTTGATTATATGATGAGGAATTACAGAATATTTTTTCTTGACGTGTTCCTCCACTTGAGGCTGCCTCGAAGCGGCTAGAGATCGAACTTAATACTATACTTTACAGCGTTTTTTTTCTTTTTCGTACTTTGTATCTTTGCATTTTTTACCTAGGGTTTCTGTTTTTAAATTTCTTCACCATAAATCACCAGCCTCTTTAAATTAGTATTTTGTCATAGTCGCCACGCTTGGCAGGTGGGTTGGCGAACGCAATTTAGGTAGAGATAATAAGGTTGCCCGTCTACATATAGTTTTTGAGTCCTTTAGCCGTCTGTCATAGCCACAGAACATGGAAAACCTCTTTCTATGTTCTGTGGTCATAGCAAAGGGAGGGGGGATTTCAAAATTTTTAAATATATCAAATATCAAACGATAGAAATCGTTGACGGAGCTAGTAAAAAATAATTAAGTAAATGGAAAAACTAACTAAGTCCAAATAAGTCATCTTCGTTAAAACAAAGTACCTAATAATCTAAATCAATATTTGAGATACCCAGCTATAAACTTGTAGTGTACCTAAACTACAACACCCCACTTGTTCTAGTGGCTTAAATACGGTCTTTCGATCCACAGGTCGGGCAACAAAAAGGTTGGAATTTTCGAAAAATTTTTGGGTTTGTGATCACCAACCCGCATTTGTCAAGCGTGGAGATGTATGCCTGCATCCATCATCGCTATGCTAACTTGAATTCAATGATGGATGCCTACAGTAGAATAATTATAGGCGGTTTAACTTTTCTTATGATGGCGATGATTTTTTGATTTAAAACTACTCGTACACAGTTAAACACGGCGCGCTCTTAATCATCTATCTCGATAACGGTTAAACATATTAAAATATTTTTCAAACAATAGTTGTAGAGAATTTTGTTCTCTACAATTATATTGAGCAACATGTAATAGCATTATATAAAACTTATTTAATACCTACGAAATTAAGATGAAAAAATTTTTAGGATGTGTCATACAATAACAAAATTTTATACAAGTTTATAACACGGGGTATTTGAAATTCCGAGGTAAAACCCCTATGACTGGGCTATACTCTTTTTGTGTTTGCAACTAACTAGCAACGTCACGTTCATGACAATTAAGCTTCGATGCCTATTGGATGTTATCGGGTTGATAAATAGATTTGGACTAGAGATCAAATACTTATTGAAACAAACATGACCGATGGGAAAGGTCGTAAAGGTGACGCCATGACTAATCATGTGATCCGACGTGTGTACCTGTAGAGTTTTTTCAACGATTATTGTCAACTTAAGTCTATATTTATATGGAGGCCTTTTTTCTGTAGAAGGATGGTTATAAATAGACTTTGAAATAGTTTAATGAAGCCTTTTACAACCTATTTAGTGATTTGGAAAATCGGAGATCGCTATTACACATGGCAGCAGTGCAGCATTTCAAACTATACACCGGTGTACCTTTTGTCGATGAAATAGGTGCGATATTGCAACAAAAATGTAAAGTCTAATGTGCAGACCATTGTACTACATACTACCAAAATGACAACAGCTAAACATATTCTTATTTCGTTATTACTTACACAAGTCTGTTGTCTGACTGAATGTTTAGGATCATACCACTTTAAGGAAAAAAACTACGTTGCTGTTTATGTACTTAGATGTAATACTATTCAATGATAATTATTTATTCATACCGACAATTTTTGTTTATTTTGTAGTTCATAGCGGCCTCTAATTTCCTTTATGTGGACACTTATCAAATTCAATTGGACTTAGTTAGACTGAGTTTTTTTAAAAAGTGGTCCACTCGTCACATAAAGTCTCGGTCGACAATGAAGTGAATTAGAGATGTGACTAAGATAGGGAAGTTAATATTTTTTAAACAGTTTTTTATTTACATTATTATTTTCTAGGACAGCAGCCAAAAAGTACATATCTACTGCTAGGCAACGTATCTCTAGCAGACACTATCATTGGGATATCAATTATATTCGGCGCATCAATTGACAATGCCATGAGCTCCAACCAGCTTTGCATCTTCCAACTCGGTAAGTTCAGTCGACCTATCTCAGATATGGAAACCTTCAGAGCACTAATTTTGTGCTTAGCAGATGGTGTAGATTAATAAAGAGCTAAATTATGGTATCAATCAACCTTATTTATGGTTTTTATCTGAAATAAATGTACTATACAAATATGGTTTCTGAGCCCAAGGAATTATTAGCCGTTGACAAAAACCATTAATCTACTATTACCTAACGTTTTATTCGACAAGTTTCGCCTGTGCAAAAGCCTTATCAAAAGCAGAACTCTGCCAAATAAGACCCATTATTCAATCTTTTCCTGGCAGTGCTGCTTTGTAGTCACATCCTACGATACCCAGAACTAGAAGGGGGTAGTGATTTTCTCTTCGAGGCGGCCACCTGACCACATCTAGTAATTTAATATTATTTGCAGGTCAGGTCAATTCTACTATGTACATTTTTATTATTGATTTTAATGTCGACAGGTATGTTAGTTTGCCCAGCTATGGTGTCCATCTTCAGCGTTGGTCTCATTGCAGTAGACCGGTATATCTACATCCTGCACGGCCTTTATTACCAGAGGTGGTTCAATACAACACGCGTCAGGATTGGAATCGTCTGTATATGGATGATCGGTAAGCAAATGCAACTAAATGACAACAACACGAAAGGATCTAACATGAAAATTTTAAAGTCGCTTACCTCAGCCATGGGTGACTCTGCAAAATTCCTTACGTCAACTCATAGTAAGTAAGGTACAGCTTACTGCGCCAAGCACGTCATTGAGATGACTAGTTGGCTCAGTAAGTGAAATTAATGAGTGTTTCTACACATTTTGAAGAAGTGAGAACACATTCGGCGCTGTAAACTATATTGAATTTGTAGAGCAGAATTACACCATGTCTAGTGTACATAATAATATCTTCTAGCTTTGTGTTTAGTTGAGATTAAAATTAGTGAATGTAATTTTGACATCACATCTTATAGATAAAATTAAATGTTGTACACGCAGCTTTGACTAAAATATAGTATGTGATTAACAGTTCCATGTTGCTTTTTGTTTTCCAGCAATCAGTCTTGGGTTTATGCCAACCACTGGATGGGTCAACCACGAACTCGTTACCGCTCGATGTAGCTACGTCGCTGTGTTCCCAGGCCCACTTATGTTATTCAATTCCTTACTCAGCACTATACCTATTGTAATTGTCACTATATTGTACTCTATCATACTCTTACGTGCGCTTAAAACACTTAAAAACATCAAAGCCACAGAGAAATCCGTAAAAACAAGTTTGGAGTCCAACGACAAACCTAAACTAAGAATTAATCGAGGAAACACAAAAACAGCAAACACTCTCACATACCAAACAAAAAGTAAGGGTTGCAAATTAAAAAGATGTGCTTCTTTTAATATGAATGTTGCCAATCGCTCTTTACAACAACCGCATATAACAAGATCCAAAAGTATTGATGATCTCAATGTCAGTACAATAAACACATCCGTACCTTATAGAGAGAGCATTACTGTGAACGAAACCAGACACGAATCAAACTTTAGCGTCTGTACAGTAGAATCGAGCTCAAATAAATATTCGTTGAATAATCTAGCTACATCTACATGTAAAACCTGTGTCAAATCATGGAAAATAAAACGGAAAGTGAAGGATCCACCTAATAAGTGGAGAGCGATCTCTATAGTGATGCTTACTACCGTAAGTTTTATAATCACGTGGATGCCTTTCTTTATTTTAGTTTCATTTTATGTACTTTGTGAAGAGAAACTGACAAATCCTAAATGTTTGCATCTGCGGTATTTGCTAGTTGGACCCCTCGCAGCTCTAGCGTTAACTAATAGTTTATTTAATCCACTCATATACGCTTGGTGGCACAAAGGCTTTCAAAGAAGCATAAAGAAGCACTTTCAGAAGTTCTGTCGTAGATACATTTGTAAAGATGTTATAAGATGATTTAAGCGTTCGTGAAGTTGCGTTACTTGTGTAAACATTAATCGGAATATATTATATCGGTTTTGAGCTAACCATGACTGTCAATATCTTATCTAATTATAACGTTAGTTCCGCATTTATTTCTATTTATTTAATGATAAATATATTTTCTAATTGCATTTAATATGTCATGCTCCTGCATGTCTAAACTTAAAGGGTCACGCAAGTGTCTATCCTAGACACAGACCACATACATATAGGAAGGTGGTCTGTAATCCTAGATTTCTATCCTAGACTTTTATCTCTCCCCATCATGATCAAACCATCTCAAAGATTTTTGGCGACTAATAATAAAGAAGGTTACGCACCTTAGTGCCCAATGTAAATATTGAATTTTATGGGAAACTTCAATATTTTGGTCGTGCATTATGAATGCACGAGTTATAAGTATACTAACGAATCCACAATACCAGCACTTATGTGAATATTAAGTTAGATATTATTATTGTTGTGTTTTCAGGAATATTCATTGCATGTTTACCAGCGATGGGGTGGACTGGGCAAACGTTCAGAGATTTCCGATGCTTTTACATAGCTGTGTTCCCTCCCTCGTTATTACTCGTCGTCTCTATCATAGTTCTGTCTGTAATAATAACTGTTTGTCTCCTTTACATCTTGATATTGCATAGTGCTGTAAAAGCTGTTGACAAAATCCGTGAATTCAAAGAAAGTAACATAGCATATGTTAATAAAGCTTTTGAAGACTCTAAAAGCGATGAAATTTCTAATACGACTGTATCAATAACAGTGTCTACGGAAAGAGTAACCAACAAGGAATCCTTAGAAATGCATGAGTTAACAAAAACGAATATCGAAGAAAAACGAATCGGTAATACTTTTAGGCAGAAAATGATGAAAATTTCCCGATATTATTGTAAATCAAAATCCTTAAAGTCCACGCCGAGTAAATTAAAAGCGGTGAAAACTGTTTTGTTGGTGACTTTTTGTTTTGTAGGAACTTGGGCGCCTTACTATGTCGCGATAATAATGTATGTAAAGTGTGATATAATGATTCACGGATATGATTGTATACCTTTAGAGCTGTTGACACTAGGGCCATTGTATCTGCTAGGGGCTAGCAATAGTCTATGTGATCCCCTTATTTACGCCTGGAGGCACTCCGGATTTAAAAGGACTGTTAGGAGAATATACTGGAAATATGTATTAAAAATTAAAACTTAATGATAATATAACTCTTTGTTAATAAGGCTAGGTATAATATCTTTGTGTCAAAGATACTAATTCTTACTGAATAAAAAATTATAGAAGACGATTTGTATTATTGAACGCCTCCAAACCTGCCGACGGACGTGACTTGTTACCAATGTCAGTACCAATGGCTTAGAGTGCTGTCCAAAGCACATCTATGTGTGGGTTATTTTCAAAGGTCCACATATTATCATAGACATAGTATATACAGGGTGTAAGAAAAAGGTACGAGCCAATGAGTGGGTGATTGTCAATCGAGTTAGAATACAGGGAAAAAATAAAAAATATATATAAAAAAGTATTGCCAATGAGTCTATTATTTACTGCGGGAAAGTCACTACGTAACTACAAACGTAGTAGTGTAGAATAATGATTTTGATGAGGTTTCACTTTAATTATTTCTAAACTTATTACTATTGATAGATGGACAGTCAACTTATCTGTATAACAATTAAACGCAAATAAAAATTGTTTGCAACAAAATAAAATTCAACTTTTATATATTTTTTTAAATAGGTATATTTTTCCTGTATACTAAGCTCGATTTACAACCACCCTCTTGAATTTGGCTCTTACTTTTTCCTACACCCTGTATATTAAGTCAATAGTGTGTACCTATAGATAAGCTTCGGAAGGCACTTTAAATAGGTAGAGAAAGGTGTGCCTTTCTCTACCTACCCTCAAAGGAAATTTATACTTACGAAAATAATTCCAGTCGCTTTTAGCTTTACTGATAACTGCATAGTAGGTACTCATCAATTGTAAATTCAAAAACGAACCTAATTTATCCATCAAACTTGAATGTATAAAACAATAAAACCGACAAGGTTATCAATTATTAGTCAATAAAGATACTATTGCCAGCTATCATGGAATTTAGGATACTTAGTATCAAATAAGTATTCGATATACTGTATGGTTAGTTGAGTAGACAATAATAATATGGCCGTGCTAGTGATCTTACTTCTTCTGTGTGCCGTGGCTGTCCACGGGAAACATGAAAAATATGAAGGGTAAGTAGGTACTATTAAACAAATTTTAGAATAATCATAATTAACTCCTCAGCATTGAGTTAATTATGCTTATTTTGAGAAAAATAAATCTACTATTAAGAGGAAACACTACGGGCAAGAGAATCGAAAATATTTGTAAAATCTATTGCTGTCGCGCAGTGCCAAACGCCTTCACCGCAAAGTGTGATAAAGACAACTGCTTCTTGGACCGAAAATACCTACTAAAAGCACACAAAATCAACGTTTCGTAGTCCCCCGATTTCTTTTCCAAAACTAGACCGATTTAAATACTTTTTTCATTGAAAATTAAAGAAAGGCTTTGGCCGTGTTCGTATGTTTTCCTTATTTTCTAAAATGTAGGCAAATTTGTTTTCTGGATGTTTGAACACAGCGGAAAATCTGGCGAATTTTTTCGATTTTTGAGGGCTCATATCTTTTTTATTCATTAATTTTTGAAAAAACAGAAACATAGAAACATGCTAATAGTGGTCATAGATTTTTGTTATAAAAATTATTTCTCTACTGGCTTTATCCAGAGAGGAAACAGAAGACTACGTTTGTATGGAAAAACGGCCCTTGTATTTCCTCTTAAGTTTTACAAATAACAGTAACATACAGTACAATGTGTAACGTACATTCAATTTCAAATATTCATTGATTACCTATCAATCAATTTTATTTTACTAAAAAGACCCTTAAGCCGGGCCATTCCAATTAGTCATGGGCATTAATTAACACCTTCTTCGTCATTTCGCAGCATAATAATCTTGTAAATGCTAATAAGATAAAAAATCTTTGGAGATTTTATTCATTCAACTTTTGCCTTGCAGAAAACAAAAAATATTTTTTCAAGTTTTAAGTTGCTAAAATATCATATAAATAAAGTATTTAAATAGCTGTTTCATCTTAACTGACTCATACATCGGCAAAGGTGTTTCTTTCGAGTGTTAAGAGTGTGAAACTCCTGACATTTAATGAAAATACGCTATTAATAAAGTGATAAGAATATGCTTGGAAATTTGGCGCTATGACGTAGTGTCCTGGTGACTAAATTGGTAAGGCGCCGCGCCCGGTATGCTTGGGGATGCGGGTTCAAGCTCCGCTGAGACATAATTTTTGAAGTTTAAATACAGAAAAGAAAAAAATTAATTAATATTAAGTTTCATAGTACCTAGTTAATATTATAAATGCGAAAGTATGTATGGGTGTATTGTTACTCAGTGACGCCAAAACGGATATTACCCGTCAGATCAAAGAGAAGCTGGAAGGCAGCTTTTCATCCGCGAAGAAAATCGCTTCCAAGTTAAAAAGATAAATTTAAGATATTTCACGATTTGTTCTATGGTGGTAACTCCTTAAAGCCTTTACTTGTTTAATATGACCATTTTGATGTGTTCATCGTCAACCACAGGAGAGAACCGTCATAGTTAAGGTTCTCATTTTATAATTTTAGTCACCAATTGTACCGCGTGGCTGGACCGGTAGAAGAGATCGCTGCTATTGAAGCTTCCCTTGACATCCTATCGGCATATCCTGCTGCTCGTACCACTTCTGGTCAACTTGAAGCACTGATCAAGCTTTCACCTGAAGAGAAGCAGAAATGGATAACGCACTTCGACTCGATGAATATGCCTTATTGGAAGGTTGCTGACAACCTCGCTGAGTGAGTAACATATTTAGCTTTACCCCATTATAAAGGCTTTTGATTCTAGCAACCACTGCTAACTATAAAGGATTTCTGTATTAAAAAATTTTAGTAACAAGTTGTGCGTAATTCTGGGTAATGTTTTCGAAGGATCATTCGGCAAGAAGAATATCAGAACCTTGAAGCTAAGACAGCTGCAAGGCAAAATAGTCGCACCATCACTTGGGACGCTTACTATCGCCATGACGAGGTAATCAATATTACATTCTCATTAAATTTAGTCTCGTGATCCCATTGCTGGGCAAAGGCCTCTCTTCGGACTTGCATAGCCCTCTAAGGAGTCCAGTTAATCCCACCATCTTCTTCTATGTCTGTGCCACGCCACCCGCATAAAACTTTTTTAGTCTAATGTTTTTTAAACCTGGTCCTTTAATTTCGAACTTGGCTCTTTACGGAATTTACTGCAACCAAATGATTATTCAAAGGTAAAATACGATTTACCTTGTTGGTATTTAACCCATATTTAACCTCTGAATACGGTGGCAGTAAATCCCACAAAGTGTTAAATTTAAAATTTTTGTAATCCTGTACTAGTCATTTAACGATTAAAAAAGTTTTGAAATATAAAAATTAATGTTTTGATGTAATGTACTCTTGTCTACACTTATAATTAGAGAAACTTACTGCTATATTTTTAAAGTAATTTGTTTCACTTATCCCTAAGTGATACTACTTATTATGTTTTCTACAGATTAATGCGCACCTGGATACGCTGGGAGCTTATTATCCAGACCTTGTAACAGTAGTCAACGCTGGTCTTAGTTACGAAGGACGTCAAATCAAATACGTCAGAATTTCTACCAGCCGATTCGAAAATCCTAAAAAGCCCTTAATTGTCATCGACGCCGCAGTCCACGCCAGAGAATGGGTCACTCCTCCCGTCGCTCTGTACATCATCAACCAACTCGTAGTAGATGCTGTCAATAAGAAATTGATTGATGATGTCGACTGGGTCATTATTCCAGTTGCAAACCCTGACGGCTATGAATACTCTATCACTCAGGTAACGTTTTTTTATATTCTTTCGTAAACCTGTCCCTAAGAATGTCAATTTTTTTTTCCCTCTTAACAATCTGAAAAGATTCCTGTCTCACTGATTTATTAATTATACTTTACCCAATGTGTCTAATTTGTAAAAATCATTGAAACTTCTTATTTTTATAAGTCCCACACAAGTCTACACAAGTTAAAAATACTTATACTTAAACAAATATGATATACGAGTTCCATAGCAATTTTTTTATACCTTATACTGATTTCCTATAAGGACTGCTAAAACAATACCTCCAATCATACTAAATGCCGTCACGAGAAAAAAGGAATTGTTTAAAGACAGAATTTTAACAAAATACCGAATATCTGACACTGAGCCACGCCAGCCTGCATAGTATGCCACAATATATTAATTTATCATCATCATTAATATCCAAATTACAGATTAGGATCTCTATTCTCCACGCCGATAGGTCCATCCAGTGGCTTCCCGCGACCTTCACCAGGTCGGCCTTCGAAAGAGGGACATATTGTAATCAACAGTAATCCAGCACGCGATCGATTTCAGAACCTTTCCGCCCTAACAGGCATCGTTTCTTGATACTATTTGCAGATAGCAAGAAATGAAGTCGGTATGTCACTTTCATCAGAGATCTAACATATAAACTAAAATTATCACAGGACCGTATGTGGCGCAAGACCCGCTCTCGATCCCATGCTGGTGCAGATCAGTGCCCCGGAGTCGACGGCAACCGCAACTTCGACCACTACTGGGGTACCACCTCCTCCAGCTCCAACCCTTGTGCAATCACCTATGAGGGCCCTTCAGCATTCTCAGAGCCAGAGATTCGGGTGATCAGAGATGTAGTTTTAAGGGACCTTGCCAGAACCCGACTGTATATCTCTTTGCACAGCTATGGAAACATGTTCTTGTATGCATATGGAAATAACGGTAAGTTTTATACATTACTATCAACAGTCTACATTTGCTCACTGCTGGACTCTACAAAAGGATTTTGCTATAATCACCACGCTTAGCAGGTGGGTTGGCGATCGCAGTTTGGAAAATTGAACAAAGAAGAGTGACGCTGCTGAACGTCTTCTCCTCACAGTAATACCATTAGTAGCTTCTTTGACACCTATATGAAGGGAAAGGGTCGCGCCATTTTTTGAATGTGCCAGCACCACCAGGACTTCTAATAATATAATTTAAAGTACAAGACATTTTTGCCGTTAAAGAAAAAAAATATGTCTTCTCCAACCTAAAATTAACTCTTAGGTAAGTCTGGCAAGGAGAGTGTGATTATTTAAGCTATACGAAAGAACCAATCAGCCGGACTCAACTTCTTTAACAAGTTCATCTATATGTATTTCTTTCTTCTTCGCACCGTAATAGTTATTCAAATTAGGATCAGAACAATGCATGTGATGTTGTCCACATTTATTTATCTTTTCTTTGCAGCTACTCTCCCAGCGAACGGACTTGATCTCCACATGGCTGGCACGAGGATGGCTTTTGCGATCGACCAGCTAGCTCTCGACAAATCCAGCCGCTATATAGTGGGAAACGCAGCCCAAGTCCTTTACTACACCACGGGCACATCCAGAGACTGGACCCGTTCGGTGGGCGTCCCCTTCACTTATACTCTGGAGCTACCCGGATACGAATACGGATTTCTAGTGCCCCCGAATTACACGAGGCAAATTGTCACAGAGACCTGGGCTGGCATTGAAGCTGGAGCCGAATACGTGCTGAGCGGTGGTATTTCAATGAGCTACTTTTCAATAACATGCTACTTGGTGTATTTTTATGTAGCTTGCATGACTTACTCTGTGTTGTATTAAACACTGTATAGAAGAGTAACAGCAACGCTCTACTCGATTTGAAATGTGTGACAATAATAATTTATGAGTTGATGTAATGCAGAATATGAATGTAAACTACGAATAGTATCTTCTAAGATGTTGGATAATATATATATTAAAAATCGTTATTTTTAAAGCGGTCTTTTCTTTGAACGTATCATTATTATTTTTTAAATATAAACTTACAATGGATATTTACAATTTCACAATCATACGATGAAATACCGTAAATTTTGAAAGCTATTTAGACTTAATTGCTACAACCTAGCCTAGCTTTCGCAATTACTATAATAAAACCTATTTTAATGATACATTTATATCCGTCAAAAGTTTTTTTACGGTGCCTTTATCTAAAATAACATCCATCAAACCGCCTTTCTTGTCCTATACAGGATGAAATTTAATCGACATTCAAATTTTAATACAACAATCTATGAGATAAAAAACAGAATATGTATGAATTATTTTTTCTTTTGGTAAACCGTATAGCCCAGTACCAAAATGTGAAAGTTAAAGCACCGCTAGAAAGTGTCCGCCCAAAATCAACGGCTGAACGATTGACGGTGGTGAAAAAGT
Organism: Anania crocealis; assembly: GCA_949315895.1. Lineage (NCBI taxonomy): Eukaryota > Metazoa > Arthropoda > Insecta > Lepidoptera > Crambidae > Anania > Anania crocealis. The sequence goes on from OX438868.1 coordinate 6,037,520, forward strand.
CTTTCTGTATAATTTGTCGTAAGAGGTGACTAAAAGATTATTGCCAGATTGGCATTAAAGCGTCTTCTCACCACCATTGGTCGAAGGGAAGGCGATCGCCATTACCCATTCATGTCAATCACCTCCTTTCCTTTACCTTTACCTTTTGGCGATCCGTTATGACTGATATGGGCTGATGATACTGATCATATTCATTAACCTGATAACGAGTTAGTCTCGAAGTTTTTCCTACTTACCTAATATTATTGAAATCTCCCCTTATCGCCTTTGTTACAGATACTAATGTACTAGATACTAGATATTTGTGTAAATCAATAAAAACCGGCAAGATTATTACAATTACACGATTATTAGGCAATAAAGATAGGATTAACGGTTATCAGAGTTGAGTATATTACAAAATAATCGGTAGCACATTTAGTGGCCAAAATGGCGCGGCTGGTCATCTATTTACTGTTGTGCGCGGTTGTCCATGGAAAACATGAGAAATATGAAGGGTAAGTACCTACTTTGAACCTAATTTTACATAAAACTGGTATAATTTAATATATTGTTGCAACTGCGATATACGCAGTAACTTAGAACATGACCTTACCTAATAAATAACTGTCCATTACAGGTTTAATTTGACTAAAACAAAATAAGTTTCCTTCTATCCTTACCTATACCTTTGCCTATATTAGCCAATAAAAAACATATACTGTTTTGCTCGTAAACTTTATATTTTTGAAAAAAATGTGACTTATGTCCAATTCAGTACCCTTCACAGAGAGAAGCAGTAAACTATCCGGTTTTGCTTGTCTTCGACCAATGACCTCGACGTGTTAGATAAACTTGACCCTCGCGTGACTTTTCTATGGATATAACCATAGATAACTAATTAGTCGTCGTTAATAGCTGATGCTTAACATCATAAACCGAAGTTCCAATTATAAATTCTAGCCATCAATTATACCGGGTGGCTGGACCGGCGGAAGAGATAGCTGCTCTAGAAGCTTCCCTGGACATCCTATCGGCATCGCCTGCTGCTCGCACTGATTCAGGCAAACTCGAGGCACTAGTCAGGCTCTCCCCTGAAGACAAACAACAATGGCTGGCGTATTTCGACTTGAAGAACATGTCTTATAGGAAGGTGACTGACAATCTCGCAGAGTGAGTGACAAAACTAACCTAGTTATAAATAATTACTGTCGAGAAAAACAGTCATGTCAGAGGACTACAACAGGCGGCTTCAGAAATTCTGTCACCAAACTACTCTCGAAGTATGGTCATGTGATGAGAAGAGGGAAGTACCTAATTTAGTAGTAACATAAAATGGGGCCCTTATAATATAAATAAATAATTATTCAAATAAATAAATACTTAAATGTGGACACCATCACATACATTGTTCTGATCCCAATTTGAATAACTATTTGAAGCACTCGTATTTTGAAAATAAGAAACAACGAAGGTACCACGAATACCCAGACCCGATAAAATGTGACCCGAAAAACACTTTTTTCTACATTGACCCGTCCGGGAATCGAACACGGGACCTCTGAGCAGGCGACACCTTAAAAACTGGTGTACACGCCACTTCGCCACGGAGGTCGTCAAAAACTGATCAATCACATTGAAGACCTCATGGTCCAGTGGCATAGACTCATTATCGTGCCTGAAAGGTCAAAGGATTTTTTTTATTCTGGATGTATGGTTATTCCTTAGAGATAATCATTTTCAGGTTATTCAGTAAGTGATGTTGTTTGCATGATTAAAAAATATGTACTAAATACTCCAATACGAATTATTTTGTGACATAACAAAACTACATCATCACAAGTCCGCAAGTTGTTAAACTGTCAGTGTAATACCATAGGGAAGTATATTGCTTTCCCTATGCTAATACGCAGTCTTTTAGATTATTGATGTCATGTTCGCAGTATCATTCGTGATGAAGAATCTAAGAACCTTGAAGCTAAGTTAGCTGCAAAGCGAAGTGGGGGCTCCATCAGCTGGGACGCTTACTATGGACACGATGAGGTGGTGAAAATTTCGAATAAAGTAACATGATTCGATTTTCAAAACTCACCTACAATATTCCTGTAAATTTTACAGATCAATGCACATCTAGATGAGCTAGGAGAAAAATACCCTGACCATGTAACAGTTATCAACGCTGGTCTCAGCTATGAAGGCCGTCAAATCAAATACGTCAGAATCTCTACCAGCCGCTTCGAAAACCTTAGGAAGCCTGTGATCGTCATAGACGCGGCAGTCCACGCCAGAGAGTGGGTCACGCCTCCCGTCGCTTTGTACATCATCAACCAACTTGTCGTGGATGTCGTCAATAACAGAATTAAAGAAGAAATCGACTGGGTCATCATCCCAGTGGCGAATCCTGATGGATACGAATACTCTATCTCCGAGGTAAGATCATCTAGGTACCTTAAAATGACGCTATTAAATACTAGCGCTGCCCGTGGCTTTTTTCTCGTGGTCATATCTCGCACTTTATAGATTTGCGCATAGAGAATTTCAGGTGTACTGTAGGACGTCTTTAAGGATATTTGAACGAACAACCTAAGCTCCTGGTTGCAACTAGTTAGAGAAACAAGTGATCGAATAATTTCAATGAAGTGCAAGCCTACGTTCTGCAGCGGGACGTAGAAAACTGGTAATGATGATGATGATACTAAATCAAAATATTTTTTTACAAAGAGCAAATACTTAGACCGTATGTAACTCACTTATGGACAGTATCCACTTTTTTAATTTTTACACGGTAGGTGCAGGTGTACTGAGTTAGTACTCAAAGTAATTAAACAATATTTCCTTGTAGCAATTAGATACCTTTGATTTCCATAGGTAAATACCTCTTATCATACCTTCATTGATTAGGGAATTCAATAACGTAACAGCTCATTGGCTGTCGTACCATTTCACTAATCGGGAACTATTGTGGGATATGTTAGGTATATAACAAAATAAAACTATGAGATATCAATTTCTTACTTTAAAACCATCACAATTAGTAGCTGTTAGGCTCAATGGCATAAAGAATTAAAGGAATGCAGTTAATTTTGTTACACCTTGTATAAATTCGATGAATTTCGTGTTGGAGAAGCGTCCACACCGGTTCTCAAGGTGTTGCTAGCTCCAAGTTTCTGGGTCCAATTCTGGACGGCTCGATAAAAAAAATGTTTTTACTAAATTGTCTTAGTTTTGGATGTTTGTGGTGCCTTCGTTGTTTCTGCTTTTTAAAAAACAAGTACTTTTATAGATATTTACTTGTATGAGATGTTGCCCCGGATACTTATTTGTTGTAAATAAAATATTTCCAATAAATATAAATCTGATCATTACTTCGGAAAACCTATTTGGCCAATCTCTATTTTTGCTTTGTATTTAGTTCTTAATTTTTTATCAATTTACTCCAAGGACCGTATGTGGCGGAAGACCCGCTCTCGCTCCCACGCGGGTGCAGACCGGTGCCCCGGAGTCGACGGCAACCGCAACTTCGACCACTACTGGGGTACCACCAGTGCCAGTTCTAACCCCTGTGCCATCATCTACGAGGGCCCTTCACCATTCTCAGAGCCAGAGATCCGGGTGATCAGAGATGCCGTACTCAGGGACATAGAGAGGACACGCCTCTACATCTCTCTACATAGTTTTGGAAACATGTTCTTGTATGCGTGGGGTAATAATGGTAAGTTCATTAACGAAAGATGCTACTTACATTATTTTCTTGCAGATGAGATTTTAATTAATATGAAGATGGCTCTTCCTCGTGTTCGTGTCGTCACATAAAAGTAGCACCACCTGTTCTTTCTCTGTACTGGCGACTTAGGGAATACTGAAGTAGATGGGCCGCAGCAACTTATCTCTACCATTGGCCAAGGCGTTCGCCAAGTTGGGAAAGCCTGCCAAGCGTGACGTTTATAACAAAGTCCTCTTTTTGCAGAGGACTGTGTCTAGCAGAATACTTTATGGAAAATCTGATAACAGAGTTTTTCAAGTCTCCTATTACAGGCCTCAGCTGACATGACTTGCTTTTACGACTTCTATCTTTGCGACAGAATTTGAAACCAATTTTTCAATGTAGGGCTATACTATCACTATAGCGATCCCTTCCACGTAACCTTCAAGTTGATTTAAAGAATAGGGAAATCACATTTCAAGGATGTAGAGTTTGCTTGATTGGGTTTATAACAATGATTTTTATGTATATTGTGCATTCCGTTTTACTCGTATGCCGCGGGAATTCCTTTATAAATGTAACACGATGACATTTTAACTGCAATGGGCGTGTCTTGATCCGATTATTTACCTGACCTACCAAATACGGACTTCTGACCGCACGAGGCCATTCTTGTTGACATCCTGGTGGACACTTGAATGTGCATGACGTCATTAATAAACAAGATTTTCGATGCCTCTTAGGACTTTAATGTCAACAATGCACGCAAACTGCGCGTTTAAAAATGTATGTACCTACTTATGAATCATTCTTACTTAAATTACGTCGATACGTACGCCTACTACTTAAAATATAATGTTAATCGCAGAAAGGCTTTAATAAATTATATTTTTTATTTTATTTGATTATTTATTTGGACAACAAAACAGATTACAATTATATATAATCTAAATAATGCAACTACAGCTTCGACCAAGATTGGAATCCTTAGATTGTTGACACATCATCATTTCACAAAAAATCTAAAACAAGTGTAAGAGTGCTTAACAAACTCAGTTGTTGCGATGGATTATTTCTAGGGAAGTAGCCTAACGGCTTTCCTGAATACATTGAATCTAGGATCAAATATATCCAGGCTAGCCTGGATATATTTGATCCTAGATTCAATGTATTAGAATAAAGACCCTAGGGTCTTTAATAAATACTAATATTATTCACTTTATTTCTCTATTGATTGAGGGTTTCAGGTATCAGGTAGTCAAAGTAGTTTTTTGAAGTGAAAACTTCTTTAGCGGCGCTGAGCACTTTTTGTTGGATGGGTAAAAACTTCCAAACTCGCGTCAGGGTCACGTGATGCTGATCGAAAAAGCGTAAGATCGAGGGGAAGGGAGAGGAACTAGTATCTCCCACTCTTTCTACCGTGCCTGAGTGTGCTTAGTCTCCGCTTAGGCGGCACAGGGCGCTTGCGCGAATGTCCGTCTGTGTTTATGTACAGCGTGCCACGCGTATCCAAGGATGGTAACAGCTGATGGCTTGACTGTTGTGTAGTAACCACATTGTTGTGTACTCGTATATGTGAATTGTTAATGCGTTTAAGCGACAGCGCAATAAATAAACATTGTATTCTACCTCATAAATGATAGTATTTTTGTACTTATAATTAAACACAACGTTAATACTAAAGTTTTCACTTCTGCCGGCACTCCCGGAGTGCTACCGGTGTTTTTTTTTTAACTACTTAGTCATTTTAATCTGTGTGTATGTGTGTAAAACAGAAAAAAAAAACTTTTTCATTATAATATGGTATGTTGTACAAACATAATATTGTAAAATTCTAGTATTCGTTAAACAACAATATTAATGCAACACATAAATCAATACCATGACCGTGACTAAAAATAGCAAATGGCAATTTGCTATTTGTAACTGTTGTATTATTGCAATTGATATTCGATTCTCGCTTGAGACATATTTTTTATGATAGGATTAAGAATTTGTACTTGTATGTATCTAGTCACCATAGTGTACCTACACTCAGTGCCATTAATATATACCTAAATACTTTGACAAAAGATGACATTCAATATAAGGTACGAGTTTGAAATGGTTACTGTGCCTTAATAAATAAAATAGCGCAACCCCATCTCTTCCTATGGGTGTTGAAGAATTTTACCCGAAAATAGTTTATATGTTGGAATAGCACATCTAGGCTACTTATTATCCCACCAAAAGTACGGTGCCCGTAGGATATTTAATGCCACTCGTACGAAGTTGCGGGAAAACAGCTAGTATTTAACAAATAAATATTTCTTCAGGTACCCTTCCATCAAATGGACTGGTCCTTCACCTGGCCGGCATAAGGATGGCCACTGCGATCGACCAGCTAGCACTTGACAAAGCTGACCGGTACATAGTGGGCAACGCGGCAAACGTCCTATACTTCACCACTGGCACATCCAGGGATTGGACACGCGCTCTGGGCATCCCCTACACCTACACCCTGGAGCTACCAGGATACGAGTACGGGTTCCTGGTTCCTCCGAAGTACATTAGGCAAATCGTAACAGAGACATGGGCTGGTATTGAAGCAGGAGCCGAATACGTGTTGAGCACTTTGTAATTTGATAGAATATTAATAAAGTTCTAAATCATTTTCTAATCTTGTAGTTAATTTCCAAAAGCAACAATGTTCTTCTAATATAAGTACTCGGGGTACTTTCTAGTCTATAAGTACCAGGAGGTTATTGACTTGAAACCAGCTGTGGGAGATTTCTCCTGCTTATAATTTGATCAGGTAAAACAGGTAAAAAATTTTTTTTTTAAATAGAGTAGTAATAGTTCCTGTTACCTTTTACTTATTTAGTATTGTAGCAAAGTTCTAGAAATTGCTAATACATTCTAGGTGAGATATTACAAGATAAAAACCTTGAGTACAAAATAATGTATTACGGGTTAAAGTATGAAATTTCCGTTTTGTATGGACGAAATCGAGAAAATTTATTTTTACATATTTAGTTTTTTTAAAAACGCCTTAACCTTTTTCGTTGCAATTAAAGGTGAAAGTTAGATGGTTATAAAGCTACGCATTAAGTATTTAAATTTCTGAAAATCAAAGTATATAATACAAATATACTTAATTGAAGCAAGAAGGTCAGCTGACACATTATAAGGGGTCTTTTCAATGACTTCCTTTAAAGTAATAGGCACTAGTATTGCATTTTTCAAAAGTTACTGTATTTAGTTTTTGATACAATACGAAAAGAATTACGCAATAATATGACTATACTTAAGAGCTATAAACAAAAAAAAAGTCGGAAAATAATCGGCAATTTCATACTTTAACCCCTATTATTATTATCATATAGGTATACGAATGCCTTGGGTATGCGAAGTATGCGAACGCGTAGTTATGTTATATTAATGTTCGTCACCTTATTTCGAAACCATGAACACAATTGATATTACATCTAAGTGTACACCTCAATGGATGGTATGAGTTTAATTCCATGGAAGATGGGCCGGGTACTGGTATGGGATGCAACCTGTTCAGACACGCTGGCCCCTTCCCATCTACATGGAACCAACAACAGAGCTGGTGCGGCTTGTGCCGCGGCTGAAAAACCTAAAGTACTTGCAAGTACAGGGGTGCGACCCGAAAGCCGAAAGCGGGAACGCTACACGCTGCGCACTGCCCATACCGCCTGGTAAGAGGGCGGGCAAGCCAAAATGGCAGCGCCAAGCGGCCAGAGAGGCGAGCGGCAAAGCGGCTGCGAAGACCACTTCGTCTAGTGGGGGGAAGAGGAGTCGTCCTGACGACACCCTACCGCCCCGGGATGAGGGAAAACGCGCCAAGCTGAGTGGCTCGTCTCTGGGGCCGAACGCCATCAGATACGCGGTCGCGTAAAAACCAACGACCTTTGTGTCGCCATCACGTCTGAGCCGTTCTACTTCCTCACGGAAGAAGATTCGGCTCACATACAGAAGTCCATCGTGGAGGCCTACGATGCTACCCTCTTCTCAGAGGACACTAGCGTTCGTACGCCATTCTTCCGAGGAAAGGCCTTCCTAAGCGAAGGAGTCGTCAAGATGTGGTGCGAGGACGACTACTCGGTGGATATTCCAATGCGAGTGCATTGCCATAATACAGGCTGCCACTGCCATAAAGAAGAGAGAGGTTGCTGACTACGGCATTCGCATACTCTCTGATAGCATGGCGGTTCTCAAGGCCCTGGAGAGTAATATCATCACATCCAGCCTTATTTACGAGTGTCACCTGGCCCTTGAGGACATTGCCATAAGGAACAGTGTCACCTTACAATGGATCAAAGGACACAGCGGCTCCCTGGGCAATGATGCCGCAGACCAACTCGCTAAAAGGGGATCAGATCATACGGTTTTCGGCCCCAGGCCACACCTGCCTATCCCCTTCAACCAATACAGGTCATGGCTGTGACATCAAACCCTAGTCAAACACAACGACCGCTGGGCCAATATCAGCAACTGCAGACAGTCCAGAGAGGCCGTACCGGCTCTTTCACCGCGTCTGACTCGCAACTTAATCACCCTGAACAGAAGTGACCTTCGAAGAGTAGTGGGATCACTGACTGGACATATCCCCCTAAATAAACATCTCTTCACCATTGGTGCCACAGACAGCCCCCTATGTGGAGGTTGCCTGGAACAGGCAGAATCGGCTGCCCATGTGATTTTGGAATGCACAGGGGTAGCCACCCACCGGGCATCTATCCTCGGCACACCGAGTTCCCTTTCAGAAGCCAGTGAACGTCCTAAAAGACTTCTGTGCTTCTGGAAGGAGTTGGGGTGGTTGGACTAACCACCCCAATCCCCCCTATGCATAATGGGCCAAGTGGAGCCTAAATGCGGAAAAGGGAGCCCGTTACCAATACCAATACCAATACAGGGGTCTAGGCTACGAATATGATTTTGTCCCATTCGGTGTAGAGACCCTTGGTCCATGGGGTCCTAATGCTATAATGCTTTTGAGGGAAAAAGCAAAGTTAGTCGACATCACAGGAGGTGACCGTCAGAATCGCAGGACAACAGTCGTATTTAACTTTGAAATTGTGTCTAAAAATTGCTAATGAATTGTTTATATTTGCTTATCATGATGAGAGAATTGCTTATTGCATAATTTAAAAGAATTTATACATTTAAGGTTGACCATCCATTCTGATATCAGAATGGCTGGTCAATCTCTGTAGAGTAGTAACTACTCGTATTTAGAATTACTGAAATTTGTATGGGCCAAAAATTGCTTATCAATTGCTTTTTTCACAATTTGTAACTTTTGTAAGCCTAGACCCTGTTATTCTTTTCATAAACTAGGTTCGAGTTTAAAACTCTTAAAGCGTGAGAGCAATGTCATTTATGTTGATATTGCGTTTATATTACAATAGGTTTTAAAATGCCTGCCAATATTAAGATGAAATGAATCTACCCTACGTTATTACCCCCATTTAACAAATTTAGAATAGTATTAAGAAAATGGTTAATGGAAAAGAGTTTTTATTCAATTGACGAGTTCTTTAAATTTAAGATTATGCTTTAGGTAGGTACACATTACCTGTCAAAATAGAAACTGTGTTTAGTGAGGTATTTATGACATATTTTAAGATTAATTGATGACTTGACGACTAATTTGTATTAATTATGTAATGAATGTAAAATGACATCAAGAATCAATTATTGTTATTATTATTATTATTTAATTCGAAATTCAATTTTAATTCTTTAATTTAATGTTATTTAATTTATTTTGTGTTAATTTGCATGCTATAAATGGAAATAGCTAAATAGGTTCAAGGATCTTTGACATATTTTTAACATCTACATTATGTACATACCCTATTTAATGGCAAATAAAGTATTTTGTATTTTGTATTTTTTAATTTATTTCCTATCGTCGTGTCGTTTTTTACTTGCCCTAACATTTATGTAATTGTATTGTAGTTGCTTTGATTAAAGGTTACAAGCAATAAAACTTTACGATATAAAAGCGCCTTTTTTCTTCTTATGTTAAATGCATGAGAGACACAGTAAAGCAATGTTACTCGCATATTTTTAACAGGCGCTAGGGATGTTTAGCTCCTACCTAGCATATAGAAAGAGTAACAGGTTCTAGGCTTACAAAAGTTACAAATTGTGAAATAAGCAATTGATAAGCAATTTTTGGCCCATACAAATTTTAGTAAGTCTACATAGTTACTACTCTACAGTGGTTGACCAGTCATTCTGATATCAGAATGGATGGTCAACCTTAAATGTATTTATTCTTTTAAATTATGCAATAAGCAATTCTCTCATCATGATAAGCAAATATAAACAATTCATGAGCAATTTTTAGATACAACTTCAAAGTCAAATACTACTGTTGACCTACGATTCTGACGATCACCACAGGAGACCAAAGAGCTGGCAGCTTCCTCGGACAAAGAATTAGTCTAGCTATTCAAAGGGGGAACGCTGCCAGTATCCTAGTGTACACCTTAGTTTCTTAGACGTATTACCTTATATTTAGACGTTTGACAATCAGACTCTAAGAACTGTTTTTTCGTGCGTTTGCCTACCCAACAAACCTAGCCTAGTGTAAGCAACTATTTGCAGGAAGTAGCTCCTTTGTTTCTGTTTCTACGAACATACCATACGTTAGTTAGGAATTTCTCAACTACAATACAAAATAAAGCCAGGAAACCAGTACAGTCACAGAAACAATCATACAGGATGACTTTTTCTTAGCCTTCCAAATTTTTTATAGGAGTTAGGATTCGTGTTTAAGCCCATTTATGAAGTAAAAACTGAAGGTCAAGTTTTCACCCGAAAATATTTTTCACAACATTTTCAATTTCACAAATTTACAAAAAAAGTGTATCCAATCAAATATTACCTGTTTAACCTTAATAAATAGTGTGCTCAATAAATTCCGCGTGCCTACAGAGGTTCTTGCATTTTTATTATTACTAGTGGCCCGTCCCGGCTTCGCACGGGTGGACATAAGATTTTTTTATTAGGATCCCAAATCTTATTTAGCAACACATTTTAATATAGCCTATGTCACACAAGGTGAATGTAGCTTTCCAATAATAAAATATTTTTTGAAATCGGCACATTAGTTTTTGAGTTTATTCATTACAAACATACACACACACAAAAATACAAATCTTTCCTCTTTGTAATACAGTGTAGATTTAGATTGCTGTAAACATAAATGTTGTTCTTGTTTCCTTTAGATCATGAACAAAAATATGAATCACTCATAACATAATAAGCAAACGATTTATTATACTCGTATTTTCGATATTTTGCTGTCTGTACCAACTGTTATAAAGGACTGTAACCCTATAGACGGATGACTGTTTCAATCGTACCCTTACCCTCGTACATACAATACTGCGGTATAGGTAGTGTAATTTGGAACACCGTCTGCTCTCCGTTATGATTATTATCCACAAAATATTTTATCTATTGACAGTGTTTCATATACCAAACACTATTTGTGACATCCGATTTAAACGAACAGTAGAAGCGGTTGAATATCCTTACTACAAAATATTGTTCTCTTTGGGGACTTGTAAAGGTGTGTACTAGTTTAAAAAAATACTATTAGATGTTTTTTTTTTAATTAAAACGTTTTAAAAAAAACAAATTAAAAATACTGAAAATCAAAAAATAAACCAAGCCAAGCCAAAGCGCTTGAAAGCACACCACGCCCGACTGGTCGTTGTCGAATCGGAGGGCAACGTCTTCATTTTGGTTTTCAGTGTTTAATTTTTTTTTTTATTTTGTTTAATTTTTATCATAATTCAACTTCATGTGTAAGACAGGACCAATCTAATCGCAAAAACAACCCTTGTCCGTACAATCCTCATTCTGAACTTATTCCACGAGAGAATTGACGTGTTTTGGGGTAACTTGAGTACTCTCGAGAAATACTTATAATTTAACTAGCTGTTGCACGCGACTTCTTCCGTGTCAATTTCTGTTATTATGATCGTGATTATTTTTGCAACATTTTTACTGATTTTTTGCTCCTATTGGTTGCAGCGTAAAGTTATATATCCTAAACCAGTAGTACTTCCTGAGATTAGCGCGTTCAGACGAACAAACAAACTCTTCAGCTCTATAATATTAGTATAGATATATTTAAACTAAACGTGTTTTTTTTTTCAATTTAGTTTTGTATTTTTGTTTTGCCTCTTTACCGCATTGGTTATGTCTGTCGTGATAGATGTTATAGATGTCATTAAATAAATAAATAAATACCTATCAGTATTGGTAGGTATTTTAATGTATTTAAGAGATTCACCAACAGCTATTATATACCTAATTTAAATTTGAAAAATGATGTCTTAGGCGGAACTCGAACCTACATCTCCTCACATACCGGGCGCGGTAATCAGATCATGTTGTTTGATGCCCATAATGAAAAAGGACCTCAGCATCTATGTTTAACTAATTTGGAAACCAACATTGAACAATTGTAGACATAATAAAATCATTATTTTCGTTAAGCTAAATACCTATCACCTAAAACTCTCTAATAGGGAATAAATTTAGGTGATTTATTAGTTGTAGTTTATCAGGCTGGGAGTAAAAATAATATATAATATTAAGCTTTGGTTTAAATAATATATTTGAATTTTAAGATCATTTTACAGATTTTCTGTTAGATACCTACTTACTACCTAACTGATGCTGAAAATAACCTACTAGTCATAAAATTGGACGGATTAATAGGTTTAAAAAATACAATATCATTTAGTTATATTTAAAACTTCTTTCTTATAATTTAATTTAAAACATCCGCTATGTTTTTACTGTAATTCTTTGAATCGTAAAAATATTGATTGCAATATTGTTTAGAAAATATCTATGTAAGCTAACACTGTACAATCTAATAATTGTTGGGTTGAAAAAATTAAAGGATATTTTATAGTGTGAGAAAAGTTTCGGCGACGTTTTAAGATTACGATTTACGCTACAAATTACAAAATGTTACGTTTGTTCCCGCCAATTAGAAAGCACACCGCGCAAGACCAAAAATGAGCTCGCGTTCCGTTTATTTGAAAAAAAAATGACCCAAAAGCCCACAATGGCAGTAACAGAGCTCATTATCATTTAGACCAGTTTGGCTCAAAATTAAAGGAACGTTGTTACAAAACTATGCAACTATCGTGAATAACATACAGAATAATAAATATGTCCTTTGCAAACATATTTTTTTACTATTCCAGAAAGAATACTGTTTGAAGATAATAAAATATGGGGCAGTCTACGGCTGAATCGAATTTATGACATTTACTTCAAAACATATGATGGTACACTATTGAACTATTATGCTTACGTACGAGAACTCTTAGACCTAGTCTAATTGCTAATCTGCTAGTCGGCAAGAAACACCTTCCGTTATAATTTACAGACATAATGCATTAATTCAGCTCCATTAACCAATCAATTCTCAGAAAATAATAAAGTGTGTAGGTACCCAAAATATATGTTTTATTCCAACAGGAAATACGATCTCATCTGTAGATATAAGATTAGTAGTCAACAACTCCGATTGCATATCTACTTCCAACACAGGCGTTGGAGGCACTAAATTTTCAGCGTTCATAACTCTGCCTACAAATATTGGAACATTGTTTTATAATTTAAAGATATATTCGTGTGGTGACGTAAAAGAACAAAAATACTCAGAGGCTGCAGGTTACATAGAGTCATCTAAGCCTAGTTAATGAAAACACACTAAATAAAATAAAAGCACTGATCGTACACTGCCCATTCTGTTACTTACGAAGAAAAAAAACTCTAAATGTTATTCTTTTCCCGATATTTACGTATGTACATACATACTTCTTCCCTTATAATCGAAAGCTCAACATTATCTGACTGCAAATACAAAAATACTATGTGATTATCTGCCACTAAACAAATGTCAAGCACTTGAATAATCTGTGCAAACAAATCAGCTGTTTCCGGTCTGATTTCTGAACGAACAAAACTTTGAGTGAAACGGAACGTCATGTTTATTTACGTTTATAAGTCAATCGCACGCAACACGCAAATCACAATAGTCATTACGCACAAAAGTAAAAATTCTCAGTGTGATGAACATATTACCGTGATTAAGATGGTTTGGTATCTACCATGGTCTGAAAGCATCAAAAAAAGAGCCTGCAGGTACCTTCTACAGCGTTACCTGGGAAATTTCCTTGAAGAAAAACTGACTTTGGATCAGCTGAGTGTTGATCTGTACAATGGCACAGGGACGGTATGCGATGTTAGCCTTGATTGCGAGGTAAGTTTATTACATTAACAACTCTTTAATGTAAATAGAAACCATGTTAATCCCCTCAAGTATATTATTTAGTTGTATTCCTGCCTAAAACTCACGCCCCCCTGCCAACTTCAAATGCGCGTTACTTGAAAAATAACACGTGCGAAAAGCGTTGGACAAGACAAAGAAAAAAATATCTACCTACACTTAAATATTTCTACTGTGATTTCACATAAATACCGCGATTTTTAAATACTAATGTAGAGCTTTAGTACAAATAAAATATTACTTTTACCTCAACTACATTTTCTTTAAAAATCAACATACAAATTTACATTTTGTTAATTATTATTGTGAAAATAACCACCACATTGTGCTTGGACACACATTTTTATTTTCTACCTACATTATTATATTAAAAATGTGTTGGTTTTGGATAATTTCTCAATTTTTACGTTATTTTTGTGTTTGGGTATTGTCATCCTGTATTATTGTTAAATTCAAGTAATAGTGCACTGTTCAAATGTAAAATACCATGTGGATTTTAATATGCTTGCATATATTAAAAAGCAAATTAAAATCCACATGGTATTTTTAAAAAAATAATTAAGTATTAATAAAATTAACTATCTAGTTTTAAATGACTTTTAATGGTATTTAAACGATGTAATGAAAATGTGATGAATAGAAAGTTCAGCATTTAATAGCATGTGGCTTTCAAGTAATTAAAAGTACCCCACAAACCCCATACTTTAAATACAAGTACAATTTGTTACAAATGTTTCTACCCTCAAATTTTTTATAAGTTGGTTGACTGCTCTTGACTGCAAACCCTCTTTTTATGCTGCTACTGCAAATTTTTCCACTTATCAACCTTTTAGCTGATACAGTGGGGACGACACTAAACTCTAACAAAAATTAGCTTAATATGTCTGCCAAACACGAAAACCTATCATACACTATAGTAATTCAACCTCAGTTTACTTGTAGGGAAGATGCAATGCCTATCCTAAATATATATTTTTTACAACTATTTTAGCATGATCCCTTGATCGTGAGTTATTCTAGACACAATTGAAATCAATTGTTATCGTGGCACCCGAGTGCCTCCTGGGGGTTGAGGAATTAATAGAACTAACAGTCTCTGTGGTTAACCACAGACGGACAAATAGATAGACTGACATGGAGAAACTGTAAGGGTTCCCAGTTTGGAACCCTAAACATTTAATGTAAATGTTATGAAAATCAGCTTTCTAGACTTAAAATCTCAGGTGTGTAGTGATTGTAAGGACAACTATTTGTATGCCCTCAGCCCTGGTTTATTTCTATGTTTTTATCATTTTTCTCATTGAAAAGATTTTACCCTGAATTAATCCCTCAACCCCAGGAGGCACTCGGGTGCCAAGATAACAATTGATTTCAATTGTGTCTGGAATAACTCACGATCGAGGGATTAAGAGATATTCTATGATTGCACTTAGATCAAAACTAAATGTAATATTCAGAAGAAATAAAGGCTATTTTAATTTATTATATATATATTAGCGATTATGTATTGTATTAACTAAGCCTGTTTATTTTCGGACGAAAATTATTTATGTTCTTGTTTACTATCATTTATTATGTTCCTAATTTCCTATGCCTATGCCTATCCTATCCCTGCAATATCCCTGCAATCATAAATGCTGGAGTCTTACTTCTAGAATAGACCAAAAGACCATCACTGAACAGACATTTAACTATTACTATCTTACATTCATAGGCACTCAATGAGTTGGGTGACTCACAAAACTGGCCGTTGGAAATAGTTGATGGTCAAATGAGAGAGATAACAGTCACTATTCCATGGTCCACCCTACTTAAAGATGACTCCATTGTTGAAGTCAACGGCCTATCACTTACAGTTCAGCCTAAAGTACGACCCGAAGCTGGTAAGTTATTTATCTACCGTGTTAAAATCTGTGTTGATGATTCACCACTTCCTGAATATATACTATATGAAATAAGTGTTGAGTAGTTAAGTATTCAATAGCAATCATTAAAGGAACACAGAGGAGTCTAATGTTAGGATAATGCGTACGGAATTGTCCTTATTTTCCATGTGTTGTTTTTTTTGTTACCTATTTAAGAGGTATTATCTAACTTTAAAGGCCTCCATCATTGAATTAAGTTACCACAGCGATGATCGGTACAGGCATAATCACCAAGCTTGTTAAATGCGGGTAGGTGATCACGAACCTGAGCAATGTTTGAAAATTTAAAACTCTTGGTGCCCGATCCAGGGATCGCACCCAGGACCCCAAGATCTAGACTAGAATGTAAACGAGGTTTTTTTTTAATTGGTCTGATTTTATTTTCTCACTAGAGTGTATTTATTTAAAAATATTGTTTATAAAATATGCAATGATATCAGGGGCAATACCACATTTCTTATCAACACAGCAATAAGTAAAATTATAGTTTTAAAACAAATCATAATTCATATTACTATTCTAAGCAAATATTGTTAATATCAAATAAGTAAAGTGTTTTTAAATAAATACATTCCTACAATTAAACGGAATTATAATGTAGACTCAGAAATGTTTACAAATCGATTATGTTGTATCTAGCTGAAAACAAAAATAAATGTTTATTCTATATCTACAGTATCGTCCATGCTGGAGTCAATGTGGTCTTCTATGTCCTCATCGATGCAACTGGCCGCTGAGTGCTTACGCGAGGAAGACGGACCTCAGGAGACACACCCTGTGGAAGGGATTGAAATGTTTGCACATACCATAGACTCAAGTAAGTAACATTTATATTTCTGAATTATTGTTTTTTAATATTTGAATTTCTATTCCTAAATGGTATTTAATTCCTTTTATTGCAGTTTTAAGTCGAGTGAAAGTTAAGTTTGTAAATACAAAAATAAGATTAGAACATGTTCCTAAGAATGGTGATAGAGGTATTGCTCTAGAAATCCATATTAAAAGGTAAGTTTTTACATTTCTTTCTACAAACATAACCTATTATTTTTATTAATACAGCAAGGGCTCGTCAACCCACCCATAAATGTCCAGTTTCCCCAATCTATTGTCAGCTTTAAGACCAAGGTTGAAAGATCAATTTTGTTAAAGAAAATTTGAGGTAGGTTGATGAGCCATTGTTGGTATAAGTAGGTGCTCAGAGGTATAAGTAGCACAATGCGTTAGAACTTCCTTGTTAATGAACTGACCTTATTGGAACTGATTATTATTTAAAGCAATCATTATGATGACCTTCAATCACATATCTCTGAATGTCATTAAATTTAGTACAGTGCCGATATCTACTTTATCTGTTATGAGAATTAAAATTTTTCATTTTTTTTCTTTAAAAAAGTAAAATACTTATCTGTTAAAACATAACATTCTTTTATTTTATTATTGCTAGTTTTTTTTAATACTATATCTAAGCAATAAACTTCCGATTTTGTTTTCGCGATATAAATATGTTTTTCGTTAGTGACTTACTGTCAAAAATACGCAGGTTCAAGCAAGTACACAATTTCATATTAACCCTGTAAAAGTATTACATAAAATTAGTGAAACTGCTTGTCTACATCCAGGACAAAAAAAACACAATGCAATGTTTTTTCTCATTGGTTTTAATTCTTCCATTAATAGTACCGATAGTAATAAAATATTATATGTTATTTTAGCATAGACTACTTCGATGAAGCCGGCGTGGAACCAACGCCTGAAGTTACGGACCCTGACAAATCAAAGACTTACATAGTCGCTACTTACACAAATAAGAAAATTCGCTTTGAAGGAGTCACGTTATACACAGATGAATTCCCTTCAAAATTGCGGACGATGGCGCGCAGTCTCATTATGGAGAAGTCCGTATCATCACAAGGTGCCAAATCTGACGCATCTCCTATTGATCCATCAGATGTCAATTACCAAAGCACAGTGTCTGACGTTTTCTACGAGACTCGCAGTATAATATCGACGTTAGAATCGGATCCGATCAAAGAAGTTATACCCGAGACTCGAACTCAAACAGAATTCAAAGAAGCTACTCCGGAAGAAAAAGCTAATCAGCCGGATCCAATCCTGTTTGCAAAGTTGACTGGGCAGCAGGAGTTGGCCCTCAAAGTTAAGCACTCAGAAGAAGTGGAAGGGCCGAAAGTGGAAGTGAAGATGTTGTTTGGTTCTTTAATCGTGTTCATATCACCGAGACAGTTGCATACGTTAATTGAACTGGTTGATGCGTTAAATCAGCCACATCTGGAAGACACTAGGTAAATTTTGCTGGTATTATTTATAGTTTTAGATCTTGACCTTGGTTTTGTCTGCACTAAAACAAAATCTTCTTTTCACTCAAAAACATTTTATGTAAATAACTAAGTTACACAAACCAAATTCAGCGTTCTATGTTATTTTAAATACTGGCCCTTAACGAATTTTAGCCATTTGACGCAATCATGATAGACAATCAATAGCTAGTCGCTAGAAACCGCTGTCTATTTATCAACAAACACTGCCTTTTGGAAAGATGTATAGCAGGGTGAAATGTAGCATTACTAAATGTTAATTTTGTTTCTAGCAATATACCACTCCGTCCAAGTAATGTTAATGTGCAGTGCAAGCCAATGCAGCAGGCTGACTTCCAGCTCATTGAAGCCCAGCTACTCGGAAACTTTGAGAGGCAGAATACTAAGCCCAGCAATACTAAGTACGGCTGGTCGGGACCTAGCTTTGGTAAGTAATAGTCAATAGTCAATCCAACGCTAAAAGTGAAATTTAATCATTTGATATTTATCTTTATACTAGAGGACCCCGCGAGCCTCAGAATATTAAATCGCCTCAGAAATAATTTTTATTTTTAACGTTAACTTTTTAGCGTTTTTAATACTTATTATCCTATTCCTGACGAGGACAAATACAATAAACACCAAAATCATAAAAATAATTCCAGTTATTCTCGAGTTATAAGTGGTGTAACTAACACGACTTTCTTTTATATAATATACAGGATGAAATTTTAACCACCTTCCAAATTTTAATCTACGAGACAAAAAAAAACAAATGACGTTGTTTTTCTTTTGGTATAGCCCAGTACGAAAATGTCAAGATAAAAGACCTTAGAAAATGTCTGCAAAAAATCTAAAATTTTGATACGCCGCCTATTAACACTTTTTTTACGCGATTCACATCTCATTCATTCATAACGATACTATTCATACGTTTTTGATTTTCCCTTTATACCTTACCAGGCCGGGACTTAGGACCGTAAAAATTGAAAACTATATTGCGAAAAATATTTTCGGGTGAAAGCTTGATTTACATTTTTTACTTCATAAATGGGCTCTAAATACGATACCAAACGCCTATAAAAATTTTGGAAAGTGGTTAAAATTTCACCCTGTATAGGTGTATCGGACTTTTGGTTGAAAAACCCAACAAGACTCATAGGCATGCTAGGTACCGACCATACAACGTTATTAACTTGAAACTGGCTACTAAAATAATCCGTATAAAAACAGTCTTCTTCTTTTCGTATTATTATCGTTCAAGGAGAATCTGATGTCAGAGTTTTCCAAGCCATCAATTGCAGGCTTCTACGTTACTTGCTTTTTCGACTTCAATCCTTGCTACAGTAGAAGTCAGTACCAACGGATTAACGTGCATTTCGACGCAAGCAATTCCAGAACGATCTAAATTAGAAAAGATCCTTTTCATCCCACCGGTAATCGAACGGCCGGTTACGGTTTTCGGCCCCAGGCCACACCTGCCTATTCCCTTCAACCAATACAGGTCATGGCTGCGACATAACCCTAGTCAAACACAACGACCGCTGGGCCAATATCAGCAACTGCAGACAGTCCAGAGAGGCCGTACCGGCTCTTTCACCGCGTCTGACTCGCAACTTAATCACCCTAAACAGAAGTGACCTTCGAAGTGTAGTGGGATCACTGACTGGACATATCCCCCTAAATAGACATCTCTTCACCATTGGTGCCACAGACAGCCCTTTATGTAGAGGCTGCCTGGAACAGGAAGAATCGGCTGCCCATGTGATTTTGGAATGCACAGGGGTAGCCACCCACCGGGCATCTCATCCTCGGCACACCGAGTTCCCTTTCAGAAGCCTGTGAACGTCCTAAAAGACTTCTGTGCTTCTGGAAGGAGTTGGGGTGGTTGGACTAACCACCCTAATCCCCCCTACGCATAATGGGCCAAATGGAGCCTAAATGCGGAAAAGGGAGCCCGTTACCATACCATACCATACCGGTAATCGAACCCGGGACTCTTGCGTAGAAGTTCTATTAAACAGTGTTTGTACTGCAGGTACTTTAACTAATCTGCCATTTAATGTGATCATCATCATTTGAGTAAATATTTTTTGTGAGAGGCCACAACAGTATCCTACTATATTCATATCCCATTACAGAAGAGAGCGACACAGAAAGTGAGAAGTTCCACCCGATGACGTCGCCTAACATGGCCGATAGTTTCTCCTCGTCCGTAAGCTCTATGAGCGCCAGCATGACATCGAGCGTGAACATGCCCACGCTTCAGCCACGCATCAAACGAAACAAAAAAGGTATACACTTTGCCCAGGTTTTTGTCTGAGTTAGAAATTATTGATTCAAACATTGTGTAACATAAAAAAAAAGATTCACAATCAGCATCAAAAAACCGTCCCAACTAATTGTGCATCCATTTGACATATTATGTTGGAACATTTTTTATTTATTTTTTTAATAAATGTAGACATCGTTACATACTTTGTTCTAATCCCAATTTGAATAACTATTTAAAACACTCGTATTTTGGAAACCAGCAACAACGAAGGTACAACAAACACCCAGACCCGAGAAAATGTAGAAAAACACTTTTTTTCTACATTGACCCGTCCGAGAATCAAACCCGGGACCTCGTAGAAGGCGACACCTTGAAAGCCGGTGTGTACGCCTTTCCGCCACGGAGGTCGTTAAAACACTCACTGCACAATCTATAACAATCGAATAGATACATCATGACATAATATTGCATGTCGACATAATTTGGTCAGGTTGTTAAGAGGAAACACAAGGGCCGTTTTTCCATACAAACGTAGTCCCCTGTTTCCTCCCTGGATAAAGCCATTAGAGCAATAATTTTTATTACAAAAATCTATGGCGACTATTAGCATGTTTCTATGTTTTCTGTTTTTTCATAAATTAATTAATAAAAAAGATATGAGCCCTCAAAAATCGAAAAAATTCGGCAGATTATCCTAAAAAATACTAACACGGCCAAAGCCTTTCTTTAATTTTTAATGAAAAAAGTATTTAAATCGGTCTAGTTTTGGAAAAGTAATAAAGGGACTACGAAACGCTGATTTGGTGTGCTTTTAGTAGGTATTTTCGGTCCAAGAAGCAGTTGTCTCTATCACACTCTGCGGTGAAGGCGTTTGGCACTGCGCGACATCAATAGATTTTACAAATACCTATTTTTCAATTTTCTCGCCCGTAGTGTTTCCTCTTAAGTTTACTCTGGCATAAAATTAACGTAAATTATTCACACGACACTTAAAGGTGGCGTTTTTGTATCGAACTGTGTGTGTATCTAGTACTTATTAAATATCGATGGATAATAGTAACAAAGCTATCTTCCCAGACCCTTCAGACGGCCTTATAGTGCTTTAAAATTTAGGCTACCGTAGCGCTTCAAGCCCCAAGAGACAACCGGTTGTCTCGATAACAATTGATTTTAATTGTGTCTGGAATATCCGATCGTCAAAGGGTAGTGTCTACTGGTGAGCTTTTTACATTAATAGATTGAAACCTGCACTTCAGTCTAGGTTGTTTGTAAATATGTATATTTAAATTAGTTTATCTGATATCTTGTCCCTATAGAATAGGCTTTATTTAGTTTGCCGCTGGTTAATTTCAATATGATTTTAATTAAATAAATAATAAACAATTGTTCCACAGTTCCTCACATTGATGGCGACCCTACAGCAGAAGTCTCACACATCAGTTTTAGGGTTGCTTCATTATCCTGTGTTCTTCTACACAAGGTAAGAAAATACTTACCCCCTTATTCATAATAACGCAAACAATCTATAAACCGGTTTTAACTGTTACACTGTTTTGTCTCGTTCTTTCTTAGCGCTGTCATCATTTGAAACAAAGTGACAAAACAGTGTAATAGCTAAAATAGGTTTATTAGAATGTAGGCGTTATTATGAAAGTGGGAATTAAAATATTTATAAGTATTGTGATTAATAATTATATTATTAATTATATTAAATTATACCAGCTGTATAGTGTAATTAAAATAATTACTTTAATCTCAAAGTTATTGAGCCATAAAATTAAATGGTTAAATTTTCGTCATAAAATCTATGCGTATATTGCTGCCTTTTATACTAGATGACTCATTTGTTTTCAGGATATCTTGGCACCTACTCCAATGGGTTCTGACTGTATCTCCATATCCTCAACGAACAAATTGCACAAAATATCACGCGAGTACTTCGAGAATCTATCGCCGTTTGCTGTAGCCGACGGTGGCAAGAAAGAATTCGCTATGGCCAACGAGGCCATAGACAACGCTGCTAAGAGAAACCATTTGAGGTGAGATCTGATTAACTGAATTGAATTGCCTTTTATTTTAACTTTATTGCAAAAAAAATATGATAAACGTGAACTTGTAACATTATCTGCAAGCCAGCTGTTGGGCTATACCTTTGATTATATAGCCAACGGGATTGGCCATGAGTACTAATATCCATACAAATAATTCTGCCACTTTCGGTGCGGGGGGCGAGGAACGCACACTAACAGCGATTACAAACAAATGCATTTTCGATCATGTCGTTACGCACGCATATGAAGAAATTGTCAAACACAAACACAGACTACACGCACACATGTTTAAACACACGCATGAACAGCCTATCAGTATACAAGATGACGTCATTTTCGTGTAAGGAATGCTAGAGTTAGACACTATCGATATAATATCAGTATATAAACTTGAAAAATTTTGTCTCAGGCGAGGCCCGGCATGCGAGGAGATGCGGGTTCGTGTCCAGCCTGAGACAAAAAAAAAAAAAATTTTTCAAGTTTATATACTGATATTATAAGTGCAATTAAGTTGCTAAAATATCAAATAAAGTACACTATCGATATGTCACTATCGATGAGTTCAGCCAATAATTAATAGGCTACTTGAAGTAGAGATGTAAAAATACGGTATAATACGAAATGGGCGGCATTTTTCAGGTATTTTACAATAGAATATGGTATTTTTCGTATTTTATATTTTGATTAACAAATGCAATTTACTTGACTTTTTTACGTATCATCGGTGAATTAAATCATATAAATTCAATTCAACTTCGTTTTTTTTTCCTTGTTTATTTAAATTAATCGCACTCCCGCTAACAATTAACAAATCTTTTATGTAAATGTAATGCACTGCACGCACAATACACAACAAAGACGTGGGACTTGCGCTTGCGCGACGTTGCCACTGAAATGATCACCTCGCGAATGAAATCCTTCTTTCTCTCTCACTCAACTTAGATGCCGCGCGCGAACCGCGTTTTGTAGTTAGTTTTCGTTCGTGTGAAACGTTGATGCGCCTAGACGTTCTTAGTACGAATCAGAATTAATTAGTCAAAATTACACTATGAGCGATGTCTTTAATCGATCTTTCCCTACTAATATAATGAATATTAAAGTATGTACCTTACATAATAATATGTTCCGTTTTCACGCTAAAACTACTGAACCAATTTTGAGAAATTTAAATATTGAGATGTATTGACTACTTAGACTAACATTCTCCATTTTTTTCCAAATTCAAAATAATAAATAAGTTTTAAAAAAAAAGTTTAATGTAACAGTATTTATGGCCAGACTAGTTATCTACAACTTAACAAAATCTACCTATAAAGAGTATAAAATAAAAAAATAAAAAATAAAATTTTAAAAACCCTACCCACACAAAAAGTTCCCTTAAAAAGTAAAAAATAATAAATGAAACTCAATCTTAAAGTACCTAATTACGTATTAAAAATATATGTCGCGTAAATCATCGTCATTATTGATAATGTCGATATCGACATTTGTTTTAGGCTGTCACAGCCCTAATTTTCCTTCAGTGTGGTCAGATCTTAAATTCAAAATTGCATCATTTCGTGATATGTTTACTAGAACGCATTTAAAACAATTAGAGAATAACGATTTAAAATATAAATTAGATGAAACTTGCTGATTTATTTTTATGATTTATAAATAAATAATGAATTGAATAATTGATAATAGATTATAGATTGCCATGTTTTATTTCGTCGAGACATAATTATGCAGTTATATGTTTTCAATAATATATCATAGTAATAAACAAAACCCATATTTAATTAGACGTTTAAATCAAGTCAAATTTTATGAACTACATCTTTGAAAATTACCCTAAATTAGATACGATTACCATTTAGTGGCAACACTATTGATTGGGAATTTTTCATGTTATTTTGCTAATTTATTGTATTATTTGTTAATATTAAGTCAAAATAATACTTAGAAATGGAAAGTAAAGTTATCCTACTGCAAACTAGAGGATTCCGACCTCTTTTTACACGCAAAAACGCTGCAATTCGGCATTTTTAGCTCAGGTCTGTTGTGCGCTTCTGACATTTGCTGAATGACGTGGAACGTGCGGCAACTAGTTTTATATAACCAGTATGACCGGCGGTCTCGTACCTTTAGCAGCGGGGTACGCCTGTAAATAGCGTCTCCCGTTGAAATGCTCTAAGGGCTATACAGATATACCCCGAAAAAGAGCAATATTTGATGTGGTACTGTTACTTAGAAATATATATTTTCTTTAAGACATATATATACCCCTGCAATTTGTGTATAATTAGAGATTTTGTTTTGTTTACCCAAGTGACAATTAATGCTATTCAGTACTATTTCAGCGATACCATTTCTTTATAACACCTTCCAAGTAAACACTAAAGATATTTTCAAACAGAGTAAAAAAAGACATTTATTTACTTATCTGAGAATGATAACTCTTCATGTTTGTGCGCTAGTGTTCTTCTACATGCAATAACACAAAACGAAGCCCACGTTATGTAACCATTATGTATAACATCTTGGCAGTGTTTTTATTATTTTTATAAAAGTATAAAATATTGGTTTAGATACTTTTTTTTAAACACACTGTGACGCGCACAGATGTTGCTGTGTAAGGTTCATACAGCCGGAACCCCGCCGCAGCAAAATAATACGTCTGAGCGCGTCACAGCGTGTTACAAAATTTAAAGTCTGAATCAATATTTAATATTTTTCAAAAAACTATTTTTTTTGATAAATTAAATAACCCTGCTATGATGTCATACTCGTACACAATGGTCACATATCGTGGGTTTCGATTTCCAGGTCGTTGAAAAAGCACCGTGTATAAGTTCTAGCTAAAATTATCTTTACAGGCTAATAACATCCGAAGTGACCATAGACGGGAGTGACAAAACTACAGCACACGGCAACCAGACAGTTTGCGAGGCCTCCATAGGCAGGATGCTGGTCAGGGAGTGCCTGTACCCGCCAGGAGAAGAGACTAACCCACAGGGCTTCGACCTTATACGGTTTGACAGCAAAGGTAAAGATTTTAAAAATTATGATATTGTTCTGAATTCTTAATGATGTTGTTTATTCATTGAGCATTCTTGAGGGATACAATGTTTTAAAATTTTTCAGTCAAGTTCAGACAGATCATGATAGTCAATTTAAAAAATCCTTAAGATACAAATGATTATATAGGGTCACATAAAATGTCAAATTCCTTTCTGTTCATATTTAATATTGTTAAGACAGTAACCTTTTTATAAGCTTACTAAGATCACGCTAAGAATATATCTGCCCACCCTCATCATATATCTCTCACCCTCTTATATGCGAATGATTAATGACATTAGAAATAAATTGCCATATGGCTCAGATCTGTGCTTAAACAGGTTAAGGGTCTTCATTTTCGGTTTTATTTATCAACATAACAGCACACCAACTTGTTACAATGCAATTGAAAACTTTAACACCTGTATGTTATTTACAGATGACGATGACAAAAAGACCACGCCCACTCGTGCTAACGTCAGAATACACTTCAAACAAACGTCCAAATACATGAGGATATCTGGTGAAAAGAAACTAGTTCATCCGACTACCGACATTGTGTAAGTACCTGAAGAAATATACATGCTAACTGAGCGTAGAGAGAAAATTTTTGGGGACAAAATCTATACTCTATATTAGGAAAAGAATGTTTAATAAATCATAAATAACTTATTTTGTAAAATCCTATTAATATGTAATACTCGTATATTTTGTGAAAATTAGATGCAAAAAAAAGTTCTGATGTGTTTAGAAACTATCACTCACGATGCAAGCTTTTCCTTAGTTAATGAAATAAAATATTTAAATGTATTTAACATCACATTGAATAAACTATTTAAATAGCTTGTTTTAAGAAATCGCAAACAAGGAAGGCACCTCAAACACCCAGAAACGAGACAATATAATTGTTGTTTTTAATTTGTTTATAATTGATTTTTTAATGGATCGAACGCGGTACCTTAGGACTGTGATTTAGTAAACCACTGTATACGTCAACAGCAGTTGGTCCTTATTCATATTGAATTTTGCAATATTTAGAGCTGTGATTTAGTAAACCGCTGTTTACGTCAACAGCAGTTCTTCGTTATTCATATCAAATTTTGCAATATTTAGAGCTGTGATTTAGTGAACCGCTGTTTACGTCAACAGCAGTTCTTCGTTATTCATATCAAACGTTGCAATATTTAGAGCTGGGATTTAGTAAACCGCTGTTTACGTCAACAGCAGTTCTTCGTTATTCATATTAGACTTTGCAATATTTAGAGCTGTGATTTAGTAAACCGCTATGTACGTCAACAGCAGTTCTTCGTTATTCATATCAAACTTTGCAATATTTAGAGCTGTGATTTAGTAAACCGCTGTATACGTCAACAGCAGTTCTTCGTTATTCACATTAAACTTTGCAATATTTAGAGCTCTGATTTAGTAAACCGCTGTATACGTTAACAGCAGTTCTTTGTTATTCATATTAAACTTTGCAATATTTAGAGCTGTGATTCAGTAAACCGCTGTGTACGTCAACAGCAGTTCTTCGTTATTCATATCAAACTTTGCAATATTTAGAGCTGTGATTTAGTAAACCGCTGTTTACGTCAACAGCAGTTCTTCGTTATTCATATCAAACTTTGCAATATTTAGAGCTGTGATTTAGTAAACCGCTGTATACATCAACAGCAGTTGGTCGTTATTCATATTGAACTTTGCAATAATTCTTTCTGTAGTGTAAAATGCAGTCCGTTCCACGTGGACGTGGATCTGACCGTGGTAGAGCGTATGTCGGCGACGTTCTTCGGCGCGTGCTCATCGCCCCCCGCGCCGCCCGCCCCTCCCCCGCCGCAGAACCAGATCAACTTCTCGATGCAGTGTCCCAACTTGAACGCTGTTCTGAGGTGAGATTTACTACATAATTTAAAAAATTAAAAATATATCAATTTTAAACACTGATACAACATAAGGGTTATGTCTAGCCACAGCAATGATGGGTATAGACACAATCAGCACGCTTGCTAAATGCGGGTTGGTGATCACAAACCCAAGAAATGATCGAAAAGGAAACGGACCGACTTCCTTAGAACCTTGGGCCTAAGGTGTAACACAGTAAAAGTAGTGTTATTTGAAAGATAGTATGAAATTAAAGGATTCCTGAGAATTTGGAAAAAATTGGCAGTCCGTGATCTGAGATATAAAATATTATGAAAAAGTGAGAGAGTTAAGAATAGCTTATACCGAAATAGTTAACTTTTACAAAGAATAGCGTATTAAATCATTTATTTTTAAAGTAATGGAGCACTTTATATAATACAGATAAGTGTATTTATGTTACTAGAGAGTTTGTGACCACATTAGATAAAAGTATTCCAAAAGCAGAAAAAGAGCACACTCAAAACACAGCAAGAAAACAAAGCAAACAAGTCGACTGTCATTTTTTTTCTTTCTCCTGTCAATGTCAATTTTTTTACGGCTTTGGCACCAAAGTGTTTAAATGAATAATCGATTACAGTTATTCATTAAAAAAACAAGCTTGATAAGATCTATTTTAAGATGATTTCTGTGTTTTATGCATGTGATATTATTAATATTATATATTTTAATTGCAGTGAAACGATTAAGAAATGAATCAAACAACGTGATCGATTTGTGATGTTTGATTCATTTTATTCGTTAACACTAACTTCTAACGTTGTTTTCTTTTTTCCTAGACTGTGGATAAAGCTGATATTTTGTATTTATCTTAACTATTTAAGAAGTGTTTGAATGAACAATATTTCATCTTGTTACATTTTGGCCCACCATGGTCCGTCTCCTTTTAAACACTAGTTGCCCGAGCCTGGGATCGAACCCAGAACCCTGAGATTTTGGCACGGTTCCTTAACCACTACTCCAACAGGGCGTGTGGTATAGTTTTGTAATTCATAATAAATATTTTGAAAATAAAAACTGAGATTTTATAAGTCTGATTTTATTTATTTCTGGAAGCAACAGCAATTTCTTAAAAAAACAAAATTGTAAAATTGTATAGCTTATTATCAGGTAAATGTCAATTACAGGCTTTTCGGTTGCTATTTTACTAAATAAGAGTATTATAGTATGAATTCACCATTACAAAACTAATTTGCCCGCAGTGGAATAATTATAGGCCGTTACTTTACTTTAATAAATACAACAGGTTCCCAGTAGCGGACCTGCGGCCTGGCGTGAGCCGGGAATTCCGTCAGGTGCGGCAGGACTACCTCACGTTCAAGTTCCAGAACGTGACGGCGGGCTCGCAGCAGAGCCCCAGCGCGCGTCCATTGCCTACCACTGTCACGCTCAAATCATCCATCCTCGACTTGTTCTATCATGTAAGTTTATAACATCAGCTAGTGTAAATGTTTCACCTTATAAATTGGTGATGTGGGACGCGATTCTCATGTAATTGTTTTTTTTTTGTCTAATAATTCATGAATTTTCCGGTTCTAGTAAAAAGTTAGAATGTTTCGTCTTAACTCCTATTCAGGTGCACCTATAGAACTATTACTATATGTAATTTTAATCAAAAGTTTTACTGCCTCGGCCATAAATCTATACAGCCAAATCCAAATATGAAATTGAGCATTACATAGACAATATCTGATGTTTCGTGATTACGTTTCTAAAAAGCCACAGCATTTAAACCATAAAAGTCCATCTTAAAATAGTTTATATGATAACATTTTGAGATAAAGTCCATTTATTTTTAAAATGATGATCGTAAAACTCAAACATTTAAATTACAAAACATTATGTAAAATCATGATTTATTTATATTTCCTAAAGTGCATTGGTATAACATACCGGCTTAATAGGCTTTGAATCGAGAATTTTCTTGGCATTAATTGTCGCTAAATGCGAGTAATATTAAAATAATTGTTAATAAAAATACTTATCACTTCATCTAGTTACTTTAAATATAATTACTATGAAGACGGACGGTAATTGAATGCAGTAAAATAATATATTTATCTTTGCACAGGAAAACGACAGTTTACCAGCTACTCATATAGCGCGGTCAACAATGAGCGACCCCATGGAAGGGAACATACTGGGAAGCAACGCCACTATTCCTTATCCCACGTAAGTATTGATATATACAAAAATAAAACTTTTCAACAAACAAAAGTAAAGCTATTACTTTCTAATCATTGAATAAAAAAGTGCGGGGGTGGAAAATATGTGGTGTACTTTATCCAGCTCTGCTTTAGTAACAACGCAGCTTAATTTTGTACCGGTATTGACATACAGTTACTATAAAAATTGAGAGTAGAGTGGAGCGGACTGTGAATTGATGAATCATGGACCACGAATGTTTGATCTGTGGATTGATTGGTCAATTCAAAGCCCGCTTCTTTTCACTCAGCCAAGCTCCGCTTCCATGGAAACGAAATGCGGTCTTAAAGATGTAAATGTAAGGATCTTAACTAAAGTCTAAACCTCCATCGCAACAGGATCTCAATAACGTTCAAACCTCGCAAAACCAGCAAAGGGCCATTCGACAATCTCTCTGACGAGGCGTCGTTCGAACCAGCCGCTTCCAACCCGATGACGACATCTATGTACATCATGAACAACCTCCACAACGCCAATCCTAGCCCGTTCAGCGCGAAAAAGATGGCCCACCAGAGTATTGCGAAACATGACAACGATACACAGACAAGTGAGTATTAAAAATCGGCCAAGTGCGAGTCGGACTCGCGCACGAAGGGTTCCGTACCATTGACTAGGTAAACAACAGTAGGTACCTACATTAATTAGTTAATGTACTAAAATAGGCAAGAAATGGCGTTTTAAATATAAATTTTATTTTAATTTTATTATTAAACTTAAAATACAACTGATTGTTTTTTGAATATTTCAAGTGCCCACCTGTTCAACTGTCTAGCTATTGCCATTATTAATATCGAGCAAAAAAGAGCAAAAAAATCGCGTTTGTTGTATGGGAGCCCCCCTTAAATATTTATTTTATTTTGTTTTTAGCATTTGTGGTTATTGCGGTAACAGAAATATTATATAATTTGTGAAAATTTCAACTGTCTAGCTATCGCGGCTCTTGAGATACAGTCTGGTGACAGAGCGACGGACAAACGGACAGACCGCGAAGTCTTAGTAATAGGGTTTGTACCCTTTGGGTACGGAACCCTAAAAAACAATAATCTTACTTCTTACTTATATTACAAAGTGTGAAAATTTCATTTTTAAGTCCATCGATTCTATCTTTGAGATAAACTTGTTTCTTCTCTCATAAAATCATTTACAATTTTATGTCAAAAACATTAAAAAAGAATATATGTATTATTCTTATATTGTAGAGTACTTAAATAATATATTTTTTAATCTGTCATATTTTTAAAATCCGGGATCGATTCGATGACCATGGAAATAATAATTTTACAAAAATTATATCGAATATTATGGTCACATGTTATTATTTCACAATTTAATATCCTAAGGTCAAGAGGAAGAGCTTATAGTGCCTGGCAACGACGAGGAAATGGCGGAATTCACCAGCAGTGCCATAGAACATTCGTCGATACACCTCGAATTCACCCTGCCGATACTCAGTCTGCAGCTTGAGTAAGTACTTAAGTTTTACCGCAGTCAATACGTCGAACGTATAAAGTATTGTAAATTGGTAAAAAAAAGAAACTGGCGAATGCCTTATATGATGTTTTTTTTTTGCTGTCATTAAATAGAGACCGGGAATTAGTTTTTATAACTTT
Organism: Anania crocealis; assembly: GCA_949315895.1. NCBI lineage: Eukaryota > Metazoa > Arthropoda > Insecta > Lepidoptera > Crambidae > Anania > Anania crocealis. The sequence continues at coordinate 6,068,884 of OX438868.1, forward strand.
ATAAAAATCTTACCAAATAGGTAGATCAATGCGATGATTGTGAATAGTACTTCCAGGCGGCCGTTTTTCCATACAAACGTAGTTTTGTTGGAAAAACGCTGTTTCTTCCCTGGATAAACCCAGTAGAGCAATAATTTTATTACAAAAATCTATGGCCACTATTAGCATAATTCTATGTTTTCTGTTTTTCATAACTTCATTAATAAAAAAGATATGAGCCCTCAAAAATCGAAAAAATTCGCCAGATTTTCCGCTGTGTTCAAACATCCAGAAAACAAATTTGGCTAAATTCTAGAAAAAAGGGAAAATATACGAACACGGCCAAAGCCTTTCTTTAATTTTTAATGAAAAAAGTATTTAATCGGTCTAGTTTTGGAAAAGTAATCGGGGTCTACGAAACGTTGATTTGGTGTGCTTTTAGTAGGTATTTTAGGTCCAAGAAGCAGTTGTCTCTATCACACTCTGCGGTGAAGGCGTTTGTCACTGCGCGACAGCAATAGATTTTACAAATACCTATTTTTTTAATGCTCTCGCCCGTAGTGTTTCCTCTTAACTCCTGGCATAGGATTAAATCTTCAAGAAACGCGTTACTGCCAATTTAGAAGAAACTGTTTTCAGTTTAAAAAAAGTATTCTATCTCTGTATGACAGCATTTGATCACATCATGATCCTATCATATTTTGTTCAACAGATCTAAACAACTGTACGAAATAATCTACAACCGCATCAACTCTGACCTGCTACTTTGGGAGCCCCGCATCGTCGACCCGTATGAGATAAACCCTCTTATGTACACCTCTATTTACCCCACTTTTGGCGAGTTCAAAAGCCCCGGGTATGGTAAGTTCGAACATATTGTCTTTCAATTTTTAAACTGGTTACTTATAAAACTAGATCCAGTTACGCTAAGGTCGGTCAAGAAAATGGTGTACCAGTTTTGTCAATATTTCATGTGACCTTATAATAGCAATAGGGACGTTTTAGTATTAGTAGCTGTCAGAATATATTTGCATGGGAAAATCAACCCTGTTGTTCTCTGACGCGCGTATGACTTTCAACCTTAGGGTGATATACCACTTTCATGGCCGACCGTACCATAAAGCTCTTATTCTGTAAATAAACATTTTAGTAGCTGGCTATTTTAGATTTGAATTAATAATAAGAAGTTGGACTTATGAGAAGTTGTACATAGTATTCGTCTGTAAACTAAGAGTACTCTCTCTCTCTCTCTCTCTCTCTCTCTCTCTCTCTCTCTCTCTTTCTCTCTTTCCCTTTCTCCCTTTCTCCTTCTCTCTTACATAACTTTTTAAAATAGTTAACGCATAGAAAAGTTATGACATTTATGATTGTCGTCTAATTAGAAGTAGCCAGCTACTGAGTAGTCTAACCCTTATTTTAATGAAATATCTTCGTAAGTTTAGACAACATTATTTCCAGATTCGGACTCCGATAGCACCTCCTCCGAAGAGGAGAACCTCTACTACTCGACTTATGACAATAAATTTAAGAAAGGTCACGCAGCGGGGAAAATTGTACACGAGACCAAAGATACGCACGACTTCTGTCTTACCCTCAAAGTCGGCAAGGGCTTATTGACAATTTATGCTCCAGTCAGGGTGAGTGGTTTATTGTAAACACTATATTTCACTCAATGAACATGCACTAATCGATATTACAGTAACCGAATAACGAATGAAATATGCCTGTAACAAGTCGTGGCCTTTGCAGACCTCCGTTTTACTACTTGGATTTGATTGAAGAATAGAATAGTATTTTTATTTTTTTTATTTTTATTGGTCGAAACTTAAATGTATGCGCCCTAAAGTTAAGCACTAAAAGTTACGACTTACGTCGACTAGAACATTTGAATTTTTATAGCTATAAAAAGCAATACAATACTTGTAGACATAATGTTTTTCCTGTGTCGCGGATACGGTTATTGGTACATTATCAAATAAATAAAATTAATTTATTGTTGCTACGAGTATAAGCATACATGCCACATACACATTCCACAAACACCAATAAAGAAGCAAAAGGATTTTTTGCATGGTACAAGTGCGATTGAGATGATCATCACAGCGATCATTGAATTTTTTTTTTCGAAAAGTTGTCAATAGATGGCATTGTTTCAGTGCCATACAAATCATGTTTACGCTTTCGTTTGAGTTCGATATAGTAAAGCTCGCATTTATTTGTACCGGAGTTTTGAATGTCATATCATATTATTGTGATTGTAATTCGAATCTATTTATCGTACCTAGGACAGCAACAAACGCGTAGTGCCCGGTCAGATGGGCGAGTTAGTTCTCAAAGCGCAGAAACTGTCTCTGTGCCAAGTGAGCGGACTCAATGGGCGCCCGAAGACCGCCCAGCTTTGTCTGCGAATGGGGAAAACTACTCTGTATCACGACTGTAAGTATAACACTTGGTGGCATTGGTTTTATTGTGGAATCAGATCAAAGCGCTTGGCAAGGAAGCCATATTCTAGATTTTATTTCCAATTGCTTTTATCTGTGACTACAATCGTGTGGATTTAGCATCATGAAATGTATCTTCTATTAATGTAAGTTAGACATAGCAATAGATTAGTGAGAACTGCATTCAATTTCATGCAGTAGGTTTTGCTTAATACGCGTACAAACACAGACAATAAATGTTCGATTATGACACGACGACTCCAAATTATGTTGTATTTCTTCTAGTATCATATCAGATGACGTGTACTTAAGCATGACTTATAATATTTTGAAACACGCTCTAGTACTTATCCAATAAATCATTATTTTTTTTTTATATGAAACTGCACAATTTTCTATGCCTTTAATTGAGATTAAGATATATTTTAAGGCTCTTAAATATTTACATGTTCTTCTAGCTCTAATCACAATACCTGCGGAAAAGCCGAATCTTCGATTGTTCGGTAATCTTCTACCTTCGCATTTGAGGAGCACAATATACCCCTCCACAAAGGGAGTCATAATCAAAGAGAACTTGAAACCTAAGGATATGTTCTCTTTAGCTCTTAAAGTCGAGCCTGACTCCGAGACGCCGAACTTGAAGGTACTTTTTTATTATTGTTTAATTTATATCTTAAAAGGTTACCGGACTTATTTAACCTAAATAAAAAAAATCGTATAATAATGAATACTTAAACCTTTTTAGTTTCTCTTTCGAAATCGTTAAACGAGCATCACTCTCTATCTTTATTTATCCCTATATTATTTAAAATAGTTATCCCTGAACGGTTTACATAACTGAATTTTAACTCAACAGACAATCTGCATCGCAATGGGCATAGAACAAGCTACCCTTCGCCACAGAGGGGACAAGGGTATAGCGTGGCTATCTCAACTGATGGACGTGATAGATGTACTGGACTACCCTGTGCCAGGGTATACGCCTTCCACAGTGCTTTCCGAACTACATGTGCATGTGTGGGATTGTGCAGTGGATTACAGGTAACATAATTTAGGTAATACTAGCTTTTTTGCCCACATAAACTGCCGTTATATCGCCTAGGCCAAAACCTGTGCCTAGCAATAGGGCACAAAATGACCTGTGTCCTTTGCGTAAAAGCATAACAGACATATAGAAACACAGTTACTTTCGCGTCTGCAATATAATTCTTGTGAGGATAAGTGTTATTTTTCTGAATCCTGGACTTTTTGTATTAAGTCTGTTTGTAACTTTTATTTTTACAAAATATTGAAAAGTGGAAATATAATCATGTTTATGTCAATGCCTACGAAAAATAATTATATACAAATAACACTATACAAAGTTTTCAGCTTTGATTATGGGTTATATTTACGCACAACCTAACAGAAATTACAACGAAATAATAATACAAACATAGATTAAACTTCGAGAAAGGATATAGGCCAGTATGTGTCCCACTCCTGAACACAGGTTTTCGCCTGCGCGATGTAACGTGTAGTGCCCAAATAGCTATTAAACTAAAATTATGTAATTCGAGACGTGTGATCGAATCTAATTTTTTATATATTAGAAACGACACCTTTTCTCCTTGCATTAAACATTATATTTATCTTTCGCAGGCCCCTTTACTTGCCAATCCGCAGTCTAGTGACCCTGGGCAACTTTAGCGTCTCCAGCAACCTAATAGCTGAAACGAACACCTCGTGTCTTCGGTTCCTAGCACAGGAATGTACGCTGTTCCTATCTCATCTAAACCTCGCGAAGCCAAACGCTCGGGTGCCTCAAGATGACGATAAACACCCAGATATTAATAAAGACTATGTTTGCATTATTGATCTGGGTCTGTTTGAATTCTCGTTGAGGATGGACGATAAATCCAACCCTGTAAGTATTATTCTAATATTTTTTGATTCGTCGTTAACGCGGTATCTATGTATACTGTACTTTTATATATTATAGCCGAAATATTAATGAGCCCTAAGAAATTTACCTTACCCTTGCGAAAATTATAATTAGGAGTCTCAAAATGTGAATGTACTCGTATAAGACAGTGTAATAAATTAAATATTTCCTTTCCAGTCAAGCGAACAACCCCAAGTTGACCTAAGTGCGTCAAACAATATGGTCAACATATACACGTGCTGGGACTCCGCATCAGCGCTATGCAGGATGCTGACGTACGTGGCTTCTGACGGCGACTCGCAGCCTCCTTTCGATCCGTCATCAAGGCATACCAGCATTTGCTCAGACCAGCCACTGGAGCAACTTGTCGGTGAGTAATTGAAGTAATAGTAACTCTTACCAGAAGAACTACGTCACTTTCCATATTCAAACTTTCTTCACCTCTCTTATCCGGTAGGATAGCCTTTAGTTGGCTTCCCTGACATAAAAAAATCTTATTTTATGCATAGTTAAGTTCACAGTACGTTAGCAGACGTTTGACCCTAGCGACTATATCAATAAAAGTAAGAGGTACTGTTTTGAGTTACAGTTAATATGAATATTATGTCTCTTTCACTCACAGGTTTGGAAGATAGGCCTGTAGAAGAAATAAGAGAACTGTCGCCTAGCGAAATCCAACAAGTCAATAACCTAATGGCTGAAGCTATGAAAGAAAGTCCTAATACAACGCGTAAGTAGCAACTGCACCTTTTTTTCTTCATAGAATATCATATAAGGATAAACAGCTTATTCGAGGGTTATAATAAGCACTCTGAGGTACAGGCTTGTTTACTAGTCATAGCGATTGCTAGAGCTAGAGTACTAGTTTAATTTAGTACAAATTCAGAGCTTGAAAGTTGTATCATTAAGAAAAAACAAAATATTGTGGAATGAGTCATAATTTTATTGCTAGTAACTGCCAACAGCACAGTATAATTTTAACAACATCTATTTGTTCTACCAATGTCTCAATCTATCCAAGAAAGTCGTAGTCAATATCTATAATAATTATTATTTAATTATTTATATCTAATTAATAATCTTGTTTCAGTAGACGAAGACGAACTAAACAGTTCGACAGAGAAAGAAGGAGTGGAGATATTCTTCTTCCCCGATGAGTCAAACATGAAACAACGCCTGTCTTCAGAGCCCGTTGAAGAATTCGAGCCGAAATCCGTAGAGTACGAAGATTTCAACATGGGACCACCCATAGAGGAAGCGATGGAAGCGAAACCGACCAACGTTCATGTAGCCAAAGAGTTGGGCGATCCCAACTCAACGCCCAAAGGGTCGCCGAAAAAACCGAAACGGAAAAAAGTATGTAATTACCGGGTTCTGCACAATTTACTGTCACAGATTATAATTCATCTTTCGCCTCAAATTATATCGTAGAAAAATAATTGAAATTATCGTCTTACAGTGATCTCTGACCTTTACCATAACTGCAAGGAGGTGATAACCAAATGCCCGGATAATGACAGGACCAGAAACCTTTAACACTAAAAGAAAGTGTTTGTTCACCTAATTCATTCAATGTTTATGTTCATTGTTATGCGTGCGACTTATTTTGCAGACTATTTTATTAATTGATTATTAGTGATAGTCCTATGGGAACAGTTATTAGAAGGTGTGGAATATCAGCAAATAATGTTTTACTACTCGATAATATCGTGTCCTTCTTTATACCTTTTGTAGATAACCACTTTGGAAGCGTCTATCTTCAAAATTTTAGGCTTTTGGAAAAAATGGTTCTAGGAACCTCTATGTCATTTTAAAAGACCTATCCATAGATACGCATATGTTTGAGTAAAAAGAAATATTTTTTGTTTTAGTTCTATGTATAAAAAGCCCCCCTTAAATATCATTACTATTTTTTGTATGAGCATTGTAAAGCGGTCAACAGGATACACCTATCAGAAGAAAGTGGCTGTGACATACGGACGGACAGACAGACAGACAGACTTGACGAAACTATAAGGGTTCCGTTTTTTGCCATTCGGCTACGGAACCCTAAAAAGCGTTGACTATTCTTCTGAGTTGTTGGATAAATATTGAGTAATAGATTTCTTGCTATTTATGATACAAATTGGCGTTTGAGTAATTTTTGGGTTATTCAGGCATTTTTTTTCTGAGTGATGAGCATAGGCTTTTTCTCTGAATTCCTAAGAAAATGAAACTAAAATATAAAACTTACATTACTAAATCATTCTCATTCCTAAAGTTGCTCTAACTTGTCCAACTTCGCCAATGTAAGTGAAGTTTCGTATCCTCTCTATTCCCGATCAGAACTACTAACTACTACAGCAGTAATTTAAATTTCTCACACCAGAACAAATCGGGTGGCGATACGGACGACGAATACTGCATCGTTGATACCGAAGAGTATGGGCAGGATGACGACCTGGCCGAACCGATTGTGACATGGTTTGGATCTCCTCCGGAAATGATCGAGAATCACTTCACAATTCCCGCGGCTCGCACTGACGTGCTTAAGGCGCCAAAGAGTTTCCCTTCGCCAATCACGAGGTGAGATCTCAGAATACAAAAGAGTAATTACCAAAGAACATAAAAAACGATAGAAGTAGTAAGTAGGCGGGCCCCGCATACCACACATCGGCTACGGATGGCGCATATCATGTTTCCGCCCCCTTTTACGCGCTTCAGACGGTCACAGTTGCTAGAACGTATTGACGTTGTGCTAGTCTGACAAAAATCTTTAAATATCGGCCGACCTGCACAGTATTAGAGTGCAAAAACACAAGCACTAAAAAGAGTTTATCCAAAGGAGGCGTGTCATACCATTTGTAAGGAATATTATATCGTAATTTTAATAGAAATTATAAATTTTGCGGATAATAACAATCCTTAAAAAGTACAGCCTAAAACCATTCTACTGTCAACAGAGATAAGGTCGAAACTATATTTTGGTAATTACTTATTTTTGTAATGTTTCAAAACGCTATTCATTTAGGGATGTGGTAAAATATGGATAAGTTAGTTATCGATACTTATAATTATGTATTATGACACATTAAAAAGTACAGCTTATAAAAAAGATTTATAAATTGCTGTTTTTTTTTGTTATTTATAAATGTAAATAAAAAAATTGAAAAAGTACAAAAAAATAGTAATCTATGAAAGTACCAAGTTACAAAAGGTCATTAAATATACCAGGTCTTTGGTACATTGTGTGCCCAATTTAAATGGCTTGCAGCGAGAGCCTTTGCTATCGTTTCCTGCCTTAAATTTTTTTATCTTATTTTGTAGTCGTATGTTTTTTTGTATATAAGTAATAACTTGTTTAAGTAAATCAATACTCGTATTTAATTAATTCAATCCAAACATATACGGAAAATGGATTAAAGCAATCGGTAGGCAAAATTGGTATCCCGGAAAAACATGCACCATTTGCTCTAAACATTTCTGGGAATACGATTTTGAAACAAAGAAAGTATTTTTTTCATTTAGAGTGAAGAAGTCATTAATAATTTATAATTTTTTTGAAAAGATGTTAGGTTGTAATAATTAAGAAGATGAGAGAGACAATGTTAAACATAACGCTGGCTCTCTTATGTTGTTATAACATAAATATCGACATTTGTAAGTGTCGATATTTGTGTTATGATTATCGTAATTGATAGTGAATAAGAGGCATCTAGTGACGGGTAGCGAAACTATCTGACAGTTAAAGTTAACCAATCGCTACATTCTTAGTGTGATTTAATCACAAATGTGTTAGTTTAGTTACACTGGTTTTCATACAAATAGGAGTGGATGCTACTTCTACTCGTTTTTTATGTTCTGTGGTAATTACTATTAATTGTAAAGTTTCCTCTAGAAGCGTAACTAAGAAAAAGAACCCACAGTACGCTGGGTGCAAAATGACGACTGGAAAGTAAATAAGGAATCTTGATTGGTCTTTTAAATAATTAGGCTTGCAAATATTTTATTTCATTGTTTTAAACTCATTGTAATGTTTAAAAAAAATACAGTTAATAACTAATGGATAATCAAAGCAATGAGATCGGGCATCTCTAAATTGGCGAATTTAATCTGACAACTATATCCTATTAATGTGTTAAAAAATTATCCTCTATTATGACGTGTCAGCTAATCAGTTTGTATGTATGACGTAAGACTTGTCAGACTTAATCCCGTTTTAAACCTTTTTAATGGTGTGAAAGGAGAAATCATCATAGATTTAATATATATGATAGATTGGCAATTAAATCCTGAAAACGAGACCAAAACTAGGTTACGCTAGTGTGCATAAAGTGAGCATGTGCGTGAGATAAATAGTGCTGGTACTGCATTGTACGCTTGCTATCGATATCGATTCCATCGACACAGTTTACGTTGACGCAGGTGACTTATTTTTTAGTATTATTAAAAGAATGCCAAAAAACTGGAAGTAAATACCTAGATATGTTTTTTATTTTATAATTACTTATCCCCGAACAAATTCAATCTATTGTAAAAAATATCGTAGGCTTTACTTGCCAGTATTTAACAATTTTGCCTCATTTTGCGATCGCGATCGCCAAAGTTGAAATGAAACTAATATTAATTTTTCAATTACACATTACAAACGTAAACTAAATATACATATATTTAATGTTTAACTAATGGGGATTGATGGGGGCTTGAACAATATGGAGATTGAGCCAGAGCATAATTTTACAGGCTGAACGCCTCTGTGTTAAAAACACTTAGGGTCTAAATGTAAACTGCAAATGCTCGAATATTTATTGGGCGAACTTTCAACCATTTCTAACGTATTTCAACAATTTAGGCTGTATGCGGTTTACAATGTGAAATATGTCAGCTAATGAAATGTCGATAAGATATCGACAACGTCAATCACTAAAATACAAAAGTGACGTTAGTAATTGCTGAAATTCACGTATTTGATATTATTTTTAATTGAATTCATATGAATTTAAATCCTTGTTCTGATGAAATGCCCTATTAATAAGTATACAAAATTTTAGTCAAAGCTCTGAAACATTGCATTTTGCCGCTGATAATCGCGATTGTGTGTTGACGTGTGAAATGTACAATTATGTTGGTTCCCTTTTTTAGATGAGTTACTTCCAGGTACTGAACATGTAACCATAATGAAAATACATGAACTCGACACTTTTTTACAATAACAAAAATGAAACTAGTAAATCTAAAGGGAATATTGTGTTGCGCGTGACAGACGTTAGAACTCAGAAAAACACTACGGGTTCTTAGCGTGTACGTGAATGGCCTTGTGATCTATCTCATTCTATCATATAGCTGCATTATATTCTGTCTCTTTTCATTGCCAATCTAACAGCAGTATATTAAATCTATGGAAATCATATAATAAAATGTGTAGATATAAGTACACTTTGCGATTGTAGACACCTGCAACTATGCAAGTTTCTAATTAACAATTGTACGCGCACAGTGCACGTTGCTGATGCCAAAAAGGCCATCTATTGCCACAGGGTTGCGATAAAAAAAATTACACTAAGTTTCTTAAGTAATAAAAAGTAAGTTTCATATTTACCACTTAAACCATACATATTTCCGAAATATTTACGCGATTTCGTGGTCAAGTAATTCGAAGTCAATTCGCTGTAGGAATTCCGATACTTAATTATTATTATTTTTTACAGGTATTGCTTACGCGAAATGACGGTGGTATGGAACATGTATGGCGGTAACGACTTCAAGTCGGCCAACGACGCGTCCCCACCTAAAAAGACAGTCACCATCGAAGGAGATCCCAGGAAGCAAGGCTCTCCGACAACTTCCAAGTAAGTCACAAAACACCTACGTCGTATGCTAGAAGCCTTTCTGAGTCTATTTATATTAGGTTAGTAAACTCCTTTTTGAAGTAGGTTTTAAATAATTAAATATTGCCTGATTAGACGAAAAAGTCCAAATTCAAAACACTGTCAGCCATATTGGTCTATACATAGTCTATTCTGTGACGACTCGTCTTAGTTTTCCCAAATGCTGCCAACCCAACTGAATTCTTCTGTTCACCTCATCCTCAAGTTGTTTCTACCTAACTGCAATGTCTGCCCAAGGTACACATATTTTTAAACAACTTCGAGGACGGCGCCGTGCACCGCAATCGGTTGCGGTAGTACGTGTTCATTGAACATAACCTTTGTTTTATCCGGGTTCATCCGCAAGCCGATGCATACAGCCAGGTCAGCATCTGTTGTAGGTCCTGCAGCGTTTTTGCCATAATGACGATGTCGTCTGCAAATCGCAAGTGAGAGATGTATTCGCAATTGATGTTGATGCCTCGTTTATCTACTTGGCAACGTTGCAAGGACTCCTAAACAGACCACATCTCGATCGAGTCGAAGGCTTTCTCATAGTCTACGAATGCTAGACACAAGGGCTGATTATACTCTTCGGTCTTCTTTATAATCTACTGCACTGTGTGGATGTTGTCTATGGCGCCGTATCCGCTCCGAAATCCAGCCTGTTCCGGTGGTTGAAATTCGTCGAGTCCTCGCGCAAGGCGGTTTCGTCATGACTCTTGAAAACAGCTTATTAGACGTGGCTTAGAAGGGAAATGGGTCGATAGTTCTTCAGCAGGGTCATATCTTCCTATTAGAAGAACAGGACGACCTCACTCCTACTCCACGCCTCCGGAGTTCTCCCTTCAAACAGGACAGCGTTAAAAAGCTTTTTAAGTTCCCTCACCAGGTTTACCTCCAGCCTTCAGCAACTCTGTTGTAACGCTATCCTGTCCAGGGGCTTTACCATTTTTCAGCTGTTTAAGAGCCATCTCGATTTCGTCAATGCTGACTCCTGGCAGGTCCTGAGTGTTAACGCGTCTCTAGGGTCCTTATTTTCGGGATCAGGTCGAGATGCATGCTAAGCGTATAACCGGCTATACAATCGTTCCACTTCGAAAAGGACTGCTGACTTCGAAGCAACGACTTCACCACTTGCTGTGGTCAGTTCCGTCAGGTGGCTTCTTCCAAGAGATTGTACGAACACTTACTACCCGGATTTTGCTCGATCGCTCTTTCAATCGAAAGAGTATTGGAGCATCGCAGGTCGTGTCGTAAAAGCTTTTTGATCTCTTGGTTTAGAGCGCCCTTTCCTGACGAAGTGACGGCGTGTTTTCACGTCGTTCCTTCCCTAGCCCTAAAAACCTTTCCGAAAGCTTTAACTTCCTGCCCGCCCTTCATTTCATAAAATCTCGTACCTTTTTCCCTGAGGATCCGAACCACATTTTCGAGGTTCTGGTTTACGTCTGTTGTGGTTTCCACGGCAGCTAGTCGGTTCTCCAGGCTTGACTAGAACGTTTCAGATCCTATCAGGTTCAGATCCCAGAGGTTTTTTGACCGTCTGTTTGTTCCAGGAGGAGCAAAGACTACGAGCCGTACGACAGCTCCAGGGGGCTCAGCGGGGGCGTGAGCTGGGCGGCCGGCAGCGAGCGCGCCCGCGCCCACCCCCGCGCGCCGCCCCGCCGCGACGTGCGCGCGCGCGGGGGCGCCGCCCGCGACCACGACGCCTGCGTCAAGCTGTGCCTCACCAAGGTACTGCCGCCTGTAGTGAGACAGCGCTGGGGGCTCAGCGGGCCGTAAGCCGGGGGCCACACCCGCGCGCCGCCCTGCGCGTTTTACAAATACATGTATCATTAAGTCGACATAATCCAAAAGCTTAATTTTTGCGTCCTAAGAGCATCGGCTTAGTATGTTATGGGCACTCTTAGTTCTAAGCTTACGTGAAATAAGCTGGCACTCAGAATAAAGCCAATTTACACGGGATCTAAAAGTTCAGGTTGTTTTAGGCTAAAACATACCATACTCATAATGTGCTCGCTTCCCGATCGTTGCAGAAATGCATAGGCATTGCCGGTCTCTAAGTCTTTTTAGAACCGTTAACACTTTAATTTATCCGTGACATCAAACGATCTTAAGTCCTCGATACGTTAGGATTTTATAAATCTTTCACATCAATACACTATATTATAATTTAGTTTATATGCTTCCTTTGAGAAGTAAATAATCTACTACAGTATCAGTTACGCATTGAGTTTAGTATCTCGTTTCTATAATGGATCCTATTTTTTCTCTGTCTCGCTCTCTGTATAATTCATCTGAATGTTAACCCAAACATTTCTGCACAGGTAAAGTTCCAGCACGACACGTACCCGTCTGGTGGTACGCACGCGTCGCGGCAGACGCTAGCAATAAGCAAGATCGAAGTGTTGGACCGGCTAGTATGCAGCGACATCAACAAGTTGCTCAGCCAACACAAACTCAAAGACGAACCAGAGAGAAAGAATGCGCACATGGTAAGAAAGAAAAAGATAAATATTTGGCACTAAAATCAAAACACAACGCAAAACATTAAAACTAAGAAATAAGTGTCAAAAAAGTTCCCGGTCAGCATTAGTTGCAACTAAAGATAGGTCTATTGTTTGTTATGCCCGGGCATATTCACATTATGCCCAAAATTCCAGATCGTAACCCCAATATAGAGATGGGTTTATGATCGAGCATTTATCCAATATGGCCAAAAAGGTCAGGCGTAACCCTATCACTGGGATGGGTTTATTACCAGGCATTTATCTAATGTCTAAAATGCTAGGTCGTGTAACCTAAGTTTAATAAAAGACTACATACCTACAGACAAAAGATTTTTTTAATCTAACCGGTTTGGATATACAGGGTTATCACCCTTCATTCATTTTTCATCATCTTCAAAAAAAATTATAGGCGTAAGTATTTTATTTAGAGCCCATTTATGACGTAAAAAATGTAAATCAATTTTTCACCCGAAAATATTTTTTGCAACATAGTTTTTAATTTTTTACGGTCCTAAGCCTGTTAAGGTGTAAAGGGAAAATCAAAAACTTATGAATAATATCGTAATGAATGAATGAGATGCGCATCACGTAAAAAAGTGTTGCTAGGAGGCCGTATCAAAAATTTTTGATTTTTGGCGGACATTTTCCAAGTGCTTTATTTTGTCACTTTTGTACTGGTAGCCCAGTAAAAGAAAAAATACGTCATTTGGATTGTTATATTAAAATTTGGAAAATGGTTAAATTTTCATCCTGTATTAAGACACATAATAAATTAGCTAGTGGCTGAGTTTTTGATGTCATTGATATTCAAGTTGCACTCAGGAGGAGCTAATGAAGGCCACGGATAATGCCATCAAAGTGGCAGAGTACTGGGCCTGTAACGTATGACAGAGTTCGTCATCGACACAATATCCAAGTAATCCAGTGTATCTATTCGATAATCTTGTTTCTTTTGCAGTTGGTAATAAAAGCAGTGCATTTGCGGCCCGACCCGGCACTCTCAGCCCAAGAGTGTTGCTTAAAAGTGTCTCTCCTACCTCTCCGCTTCAATCTCGACCAGGACACAATGGCGTTCATGGCCGGATTCTTCTCCAAGCTCGGCACTGATGAGACTACGGGTATGAAGTTTTACTACTGCATTTACTGTCTAATTTCTTTCGTAATATTTTTAAGGATGAAATCACTCCACTACCTATGTAGTATTGAAAATTATAATAAATAAAATGTAGGTTTTCGAATTAACTTCTCAAATCCGAACGAATTGTACCATCACCCATCTCTTCAGGCTACATATGTCCACAACTGGAAATAGACTTCTCTAAAAAGAGGATTTTTATACAACGTTTTCCTTTTGTTATCCCATAACTATTGGGTGGGTATTAAACAGACCATAGTAAAGAATCAAATTGCATATGAATTATTTTTCAAGTATTAATTTTTTTTTTTGTTTAATTTTTTCATACAAAATATATCTAAAAAGTCACGACTGTTTATGTAAAACACCCTTACCTTGTTATGAATGAACTTTTGAATGAAAACGATTTACTTGTACCTACTTATCAATGAAACACCCACACACGTCAATGTTTTTTACAAGTTACGCTCTCCCGCTACTTTACTACTACACTTTAGTGTAAATTTGCCAACGTCCCGCAAAACTAAGGATTCGCCATACTGGTTACATTTTTTTTACAAATTTAACTAAAATTGATGTTATATTCGAAACTATTGATTTTTGAACCACATGTTCTAGGGCGTTATATTATTTTTACCTATAGAACATACCCTTAAGAGTTATGGGATATTAAAAGGAACACGTTGTATATTGGTACCCTTGGCAGGCAGGTTGGCAAGTATTTTGGCCAAAGACGTCTTTGCGATATAAAACAGACATTAGAAACAAATAATCAAAACGTATATTTATGTGCGTTACTGAGCTAATTTAGTTAGGTAACCGTGTTCGATTAAGAATAAATAACTATGTGCTCACAATTCATTTTATTCCCAGACGATGATTCCAAAAGTGTGGGGGGTCTATCTACTGACTCGAGCGGGTCTAGGCAGACGACTCCCACGCACCGGCCGCCCGTGATGAGCATCGCTAGTCACCTACGGGACCCCCCGCCTACCCCGACATCGCTTGGAGATGCCGACTCATTATCCCTTAACGATACTGGTGAGTAACACACATATATATAACAATACAATTTTATCGATAAATCTGTGTACACCAAAGTTTGTGCTGTTTTATCGATCGTGTATATGGAAAACCGTTGCAGTTTAGCGTGCATCAGTGACGGTTGTAGTTTCTATTGGATATATCGTTGTCGATCGTTTAGTTCGGCATTTATTATGGAGCTTGCTTGTTAGCGCACGCGCTGATTGCATTATTTGCTACGTGTATGACGAAGAAAGAGTTGCTATGATCGTTTTATAAAAATGATGAATAAATTGTGTGAGCTTCTGTAAGAATTGAGGATTGATGACAATATCGGTGGCAAACCTTACGTCTTTGAAAATGTGCCCCGACTCATATTAGTGGGGACTTTTCGGCAGTGATTTTTATTTTATTGTTTGCCTACATATTAATCTCATATTATTTCATAATAAAATAATGGTTAATGCCAAATAAACTTCGTTTTCTGCATCTATTATACCCTAGCTATTTCTCGATCTATTATACCCCAGAATAATTACAATTTCATTATTATTTTAGTTGTTCGCGACGAAGAACCCCTAATGGAAACCTACGAAGCTGAGCGGTTAGTGTCAGAGAACCTGATACAGCTGGAAGAAGACTTTCAGAGGCTCGGCGTCAGCCAGGAGAAGCCGGCCGCGAGGCCGGTGGACCACGAGCCGGCTGACGACTCGCCTATATACTTCAGGTACATACACTGTGACACATATTAGTAAAGTAAAGTAGCAGCCATAATTATCACACTGCAGGGCAAATGCTTCCATCATTGAATTCAAGTTAACACAGCAATAATAAGCTTGCCAAATGCGGGTTGGTGATCACAAACTTGAGCAAACTACAAAAATTCGAAACTTGTTATCCGAATGTGTGTCATCGTGGTTTAAGAAAGAGTAAAATATGATTTTTATTTATGGGGCTCGTCAAAACAAATGTAATGATCATAACATGAACATTTTTAAGCGCGCTATTTACTTTCTGCGTTGTCATACCAGCTGAATGGTATTTTAAATACTCTATAGTCCATTGCTGGACATGAGCTTCTAAAAGGAGGGTTTCGCTTTAATCGCCGTATTTGGTAAACCGGTTGGCTATCTCAATTTAGATAATGATAGGTATGAAGCCCATTTTTTTTTTGCCTCTTACGATGCCCAAAGGACTAGGGGTGATGCTTTTCTGTGTTGGGTGGTACAAGGAACGACGTTTATTATCAACATCATCAGCCTACCAGCCCACTGATGGACACATGCCGCTCCAAAAGTTTTTTTTTTTCATTTTATTTATAGCTGATCGTTTGGCGATTGCTATTTGCCCAATGGTGGCGAGAAGACCCTGCTGCCCGTATTCTTCTGGCAGTAGTCCTTTAGTATGAGGATACTTAAGTACTACTGCCATAGAAAGAAAAGCGGTGATGCTTTTCTCTTTTTTGCCGGCACCACACAACATGACACAAATGAAGTTATTGACTTGAAATGTTATTTCCAGACCATAGATGTCATTTATAACACTAGTGTTCACATAATTTCTACACAATCAGCGCCAAAAAAGTGTCCCAACTAACAGTGCACCCATTTAACATAAGGTTTCACTTTTAGTGCATCATATTTCATCGATCGATTAGGTAAATATCCATACTATTGCTTGTCGACATCATTTGGCCGGGTTATAAAATTGACACCGACACAATCGACGCTAATCATTTATTGAAGAACTGTTTCATGTATCATTTCGTCATCATCTTGTATCGGACTGTGTATATTGTTCTTATTTTAACGGATGTAAAAAAAATCAAACGCGGAGGATCCGCAAACCACGTATTGTCCCTATCACAATTTTTTTTTTCATGTCAATACCTGAGAAACTGCTACAAACATAATAAAAATGTTTATCATTTCGTTCATAATAAGGTTTTTTTTACAACACGCAATGTACGGCTTAGCGCCGCTCCGGCTGCTATACATTACGCGGTATGAATTATAAAATTAAATTACCTATAAAATAATATTTCATGAGCCCTAAAAATAAAAATCATTTTTCAGCTGCAATATTCTGCAATATGCCTAGGTTTGACTTTAAGATTGCGTAGCTTTAGGGTCGGCGATTGTTTTTTTTACATCCTATATGTCGTTGTTGCAGACGTATCGTGTTCTCGCCTGAAGTGCCGATCCGCCTGGACTACGTGGGCAAGCGCGTGGACCTGTCCGCGGGGCCGGTGGCGGGCCTGCTCATGGGGCTGGGGCAGCTCAACTGCTCGGAGCTTACACTCAGGCGGCTCGATCACAGGTATACGCGATAACTTCCAACTGAAAGGTTGGGGATCCAGCTTACTTTACACGTCTATAAAGTAGAGCCAACGAGCACATACGCAATGGAGCGGTAATACAAGCCATCCATTTACGAAACTCATTAGTGGTTTTATTTTTATTTATTTATTTCGACCAATCAACATCTGTTTACATTAAAAAATATCACAACAATGAACAAATGCAACAGACAATTATAGGTTAGCTCCACATGGACTAAGTAGGAAAGTAACAGCCTATAATCATCCCACTGCAGGGAAAAGGCCTCCATCATTGAATTATGGACATGGACATGGACTTTTAACTTCTAAGTCTTAAAAACGCTCAAGTAGGAAAAAAAATACACAAACAATCCTATCTACAAAAAGTGGGAAAATTTAAATTTGATCAAATTTTTAATTTCAAGAATTGTATAACTGCTTTGTAGTACCTGCCATATCATGATGCAAATCAACCAGATCACTGCATAAGTTAAGGGTTTTGCATAACCTACGTACAGGGGAACTGTTCGTCGCACATGAATGTGATTTCACATTAATACTCTCGCTCCGTCTCGCTTGCGCAGCTTGCGCCAGAAGAGTACGTAACCTTGGATCGGCCAATAGGAGCGCAGCGCCCGCTGCAGTGATTTGGCGGAATCGTTGTCTAACAAAATAAATTTCATTTCTTCTCTATTGGGTATGTGCTCGATGACTAGAGCTAAGTGCTGCCCCCAATTGATTTAATTTTATTCGGTACTTCTAAACAAAATCGATTCTCAAAAAACTAGAACAGTATCATTTTAGCCAATTACCTCTAGTATTTATTGAATCACAGTAAACTTTTCATTTAGTTGTTTATAAAGTCGAATTGTCGCTATCGCCAAAAGCGGCCGCTTAAATACGAAATAATGCCAGAATGAAAAGCAGTTAACAGTGATTCAATAAATACGAGAGGCAATTTGCTAATAATTGGGGGCAACACATAGCTATATAGTAGTCCCCTTAAGCCGCTAATCCATTAGCCGGGCCACGGCCCGGAAGACGTCGGCGTTGCCCCACTTCAACCGACATGTACCGCAACGTCGCGCAACTTGTATCTAGTCGCCCATTCAAATGAGTAAAGTATCAACTAAAATGAGGTGGACGGCGACAAGATATCGAGCGACGTAGGGCGATGTTCCGCGATGTCGCCCGATGTCTATGAACACAAATGTCGGTCGGCTAATATCCCCTAGTGAGTACGCAGCTTTAACCTCTTACATGTACCATATCCAGAGAAAAAAGATTCAATTGTATAAGTTATTTTTTTATTTTTTCGTGAGTAGCTTTTTTTTAAGTCGGTTCATTTTTTTTTATTCAATTAGTTATTATACGTCACTGCATATGCGTGCCTATAGACATTTTAATTATATAATTATATTGCTATCTCAGGAATGGCAAAGTTGTAAACATGACATTCTATTCTAGACTGGGTCTGCTTGGGCTTGAGAAGCTCGTGCAGTGGGCACTACACGAGTGGCTCTCGGACATCAAGCGGCACCAGCTGCCGGGCCTGCTCGGTGGCATTGGGCCTATGCACTCACTGCTTCAGCTCAGTAAGTATTTATCTTATTTTAACTAGAAAGTAAAGTAACAGCCCACAATCATCCCATTGCGGGGTAAGGCCTCCATCATTGAATTCAAGTCACGACAACAATGATGGATGTTCACAATGGAGGCTATCGCTAGTGAATTTGCCACTAGAGGCGCTAGTGTCGCGTGAGGTCCAATATCATTCACTTTGTACTGGTTTTAGCGGAATTTGTTGCATAAATTATAATCTCTTTAATTTACCTGCTGGAAAGTGATCTCCTTCGTAAAATATCGCAAATATGGATTATATGGAATTAAGAAAAAGCGCAAAAATAGGCGGCCTCAAGAGCAACTATTTCAGAAGTTAGTTTGTTGATATCAAGATAGTTATTTATAAACAATATAATCTTAATTAGATTCAAGATATAAAACTTTGTTTTGGCGCCAATCGCCTTTGACAGCTATACCTCCGGACCTCAGTCTACAGTGGCGCCAACTGGTGAGCAAAGAAACGGTAGTCCCCATTACCGCGGGTTGCTAAATGCGCGGCGCAAATGCGGGTTGATAATCTCATTGGTTGATGATGACCCGTGGATCGAATCTACGTTCCCAAGATCTTGTCCCGGTACTTAAACCACTCGACCAATAAAATAAAATAAATAAATAAAAGATTTATTTGAATTTACAATTTTTTACCATAATAATAAGGTTCCATTGATAAAAGTTTAAAGATTGATGTTTATTCTTATCACTTCTTTTAGTCTATGACTGAGGATAGTATCTGATTTTGTGGATCTTATTAGTATGTCGTTAACCCGATCGACTACCGGTGCTAGTAGAACTGGTTCTGGAACTGGGTATTATTGAATCAAGCTCCAGGTAATTACGGGGATATCCCGGTACTATTGGAGTATATTCAGTACCGGTACCAAACACGACAATCCCGGTTCTCCCGGGTCCATAAAATTTATTTATTTGACTAATTTTCCAATTTTACGGGCGCGCGCTTCAAGACCAGTGTCGCCAACAGTTAAAATAGCTTTTCAACAGATATAACTTTTAAAACAACTAACAAAAAAGTATCCCACACTCAAAAACGCTAAATGTGCTAAATAAAAAAAATGCTTTACGTAATTTTAACCTATAGGATTACTCTTTCAAATTACATTTGGCTTATGTTACTAGATAAAATACATGGTTATGTACAACTTTCGTCATCTGTTTCTTGTCCTGTGATTGTTTTGAACTTCGAGCAACGCGGCCTTCCGTCCCGTAAGGGAGTAGCCATACGAAGCGTTTCCCCTCTGTCAAAAGTATAAGCCCAATTGGGCATTAGCGTTTATAAAAACTAGTTGCGCTCAGATTTCTTCCTAGACCGAGTCCAGTCGCGCAAGTGAACGCTGCCGTATTAAAAATGCCGAATTGCTCAGTTTTCTGTTGTAAAAAGAGGTCTGCAACATCAAGTTTACATAATGATGGTGTTACATTTCACATATAAGTAAATTTGTATCGTATTATTGTCATTTAATTACATTTAAACACTAAATTCGCATATTTTATTCTTGAATAGTTGTTGGATTTTTTCGACAACATCAGGTCCGCTCGCCCGTGCAAATTTCATATCGGTCGCGCGATAAATCCGATTTCTTGCCGCTGGGCAACATAGTGATGTTATTACTTTCACATGACATAATGTTTGTCGATAAAGGGTGGTGGTTATCGACGACGACGTTATATAATATATTTAATCACATTAGACAAATAATTGTTGATATGGTTTTATGTGTGATGTAAAATCTCTTTTCTGTTATTAAGTTTGAAACTCTTTAATAGTAATAACATAATAGTAATAATTTATTTTTATTTGATTTAATCATTCTAGTTAGTAGTTTTTAGGGTTCCGTACCCAAATGGTAAAAACGGGACCCTATTACTAAGACTTCACTGTCTGTCCGTCTGTCCGTCTGTCCGTCGCTCTGTCACCAGGCTGTATCTCAAGAGCCGCGATAGCTAGACAGTTGAAATTTTCACAAATTATGTATTTCTGTTACCGCAATAACAACAAATACTAAAAACAAAATAAAATAAATATGTATTTAAGGGGGCCTCCCATACAACAACACCAGAGGCCCAATTCTGCTAATTTATAAATGGCTCAATAGCATCGCAATCGTATATTTTGACATTACATCCATATTATATGTGTCAAAATATACAGTTGCGATGCTATTGAGCCATTTGTAAATTAGCGGAATTGGGGGCCCGTTTTTTTGGCCTTTTTGGTACGGAACCCTTCGTGCGCGAGTCCTACTCGCACTTGGCCGGTTTTTATTATGTATTGTGTGCAACTCTTTTCCTTTGTCATTGAAATATATATAAATGATTTTAATGTATTCATTTAAACTCGGTTTTTTTATTAACTTTTTTTTAATTAAATTTACTTGCAAGATCAATCATGGAAAAATATATTGACACCAAAATTTCTTTTTTATGGAATAAAATTGCATCCGCCAAATTTAATTTGCACAAAATTAATTCATTTTAAGACGCAATGAACTTCTTATCACTAATTTTCACGCAGATACGTAATTTACTATTCTCAAATTCATTATTAATCCATAATTAGCGGATCCGGCAGAGTTCGTCCCTCCCATCCCTCAACCCATACCTCCAATCCCTCCAGTCCTTCCCATCCCTCTAATATTTTTAAATGTCGTGTCACGGTTTATATGGTGTCACTCCTCTAAACAGCTCATTTGTAGCGATAGCGGTATAAAATCATCAGCTCTTAGCGGTATAAAATTAAGTCTTCGTCCTAGTTTCGTACCCATCAAATCTAACACAAAAAATCAACATCAAAATCGATCGTTATTTGAATATCAAAAGTTGTTGTTAAGATCCTACTAATAAATAAATGTTTCACTTTGTTACTTTTATTCCGTCTTCAGAAAAAAAATATCGATATTGCTACATGAACAGTTAAGTCCAACTCTATTTACGTTGAAAACGGGGCAATGTGTGAGTTGTAACTTATCCGTACACGAATTGTTGCTGAATTGTTTAATTTTTTGTGTGTGAGTGTCGTCACTACAGTGTTGTTTTTGTATGTGAATATGCAAACCTGCGCTTGTGTGCACATTTCCCCCCCGCAAAAAATGCCAGAACTTTTTGTATAGAATAGAATCGCTATGCCTACTCCCTTCCGGGACGGAAGGCCGCGTTGCTCGAAGGTTTTGAATTATCACGAGGAACCTGAAGTATCTGGAGAACCGGTACTGAAGGCGCTTCAGCACCGGGAATCAACATTCTTGAACTGGTACCGTTACTGCAGGCCCTAATATCAAGTAACTGGTGCTGCGGTAATGTCATTTCCTAGTCAACTTAGATGCCAGTACAACTGTTTTAATTGTTATATATGGTTTTATATGTGGTTACTGGTACTTACGGTTGTAGCAGAATATTTAGAAGTTTTTTGGATTTTTTTATTATTTAGTGTTACTTATTTAAGAAAACCAGTGGTCGAAATTAGACCATATTTTTTATTGATCAAATGTGCTTGTATGCATAATTTTAAAACGTATTAGTGTGCGAAATTTCATACACCTCTGTCCGCGCAATTTTCGTAAAAAGCTATTCAAAGTTTTGCTTTATGAAACTCATAGATTTATTCCTTGTGAAGGTTATCGAAAAGAACGAAGTTCGACCGGTCCGCTAGTTAATAATATTAGTAAACTTTATTTGATATTTTAGCAACTTAATTGCACTTATAATATATATTAGTAAAGTTTATTTAAATAAGATTTGTAGTCCAGTGTTTTATGCTTGCATCATTATCCCCAGTAACCGGTATCCGCGACCTAGTATGGCTGCCCGTGGAACAGTGGCGCCGCGACGGAAGACTCGTGCACGGGCTGAGACGTGGATGCGCGTCCTTCACCGCCCGCACGGCCGTCGCAGCCCTTGATATTACTACGAGGCTGCTGCAGCTCATACAGGTACTACTACCATCATCATTATTATCTCAGCCCACTGCTAGACAGAGGCCACCCCGAATGATCTCCACTAAGAACGCTCCCGCGCACCCCGCATTAGCGGCTTCCCGCGACCTTTACCAGATCGAAGGTCTACTTGCCGGGGGCCTACCCACAGATCGATGACCGCGGTCGCCATTCCAGAACCTTTCCGCCCCAACGGCCATCGGTTCATCTTACGATGTGTCTCGGCCACTGCCACTTCGTCTGTCGCGACGACCTATAACATTACTGACCATGATCTACCTCTGCTCTGATAAACAACCACCTGTCGTCGCCTGAACATCACCACGAGGCTGCTACACCTCACATAGGTACACACACATCCATTCATTATTTCATTCATTCATTCATTCAGTCATACTAGCTGTATAACGCGCGACCTATTACATGATTGCCCTTAATTTAGCTCTGCCCTGCTGCTATTTCTCACCTTTCAAAATTATCAATCACAGTAAGAAATTTTTCACCATCCAAATGTCACTTAGACAAGTGAACATCACAAGCCAACAGCTCAAATCAGCATTCATTCTTAACACCAAAGCACTGAGCACTCGGGCTCAGGTGACTCCTACGCCTATCCGAAGCAGGGAGGATATATTAGCCTCCTATACGTTTCGCTGAAGTGAATGATGTAGCATTGTAATAGGTATTATATTATTTAGGTCCTACGTAAGATCGTTAAACTTAACAGTACTAGTACTATTTAAAACTGCTCTATAAGCAATTAAATTATTGACAGTGTACATTTTAAATGCAATTCCTTGAATAAAACCCACACAACCTTCCGCTTGCACAAGCAATGACTTGGTGGGTAATGTGGGTATCATTTTTTAACCACAGAACATGGAAAAGGGTAAGAATGGCTGTCATGCGCCCTTTGTATGAAAACTGATGTCGCCGCTTGCGCCCCACTACACATGAACGAGTTCAAAGAACGCCAATCAAGCGAATTATTTTGATGTCACGCGACTAATAGGGTCGCGCGACGTCAAAAGAAACCAATCACAGCGCTCACTTACAAGCATTTGCTCATAATCTTGGTAGCGCGCCTGCCCCGCATACATCGCCTTTCTTTTCCATGTTCTGTGGTTTTAACTTTGTAAACTGTAAAAAAAAATTACACAGTCACTCGGTAAGTGGAAGGTGGTTGTTCAAACCCCCACGAAGTTTTAATTCAAGGAATTGTATTTACACTGAACTACCAAAACTTTTTCCTCAGTCTTTGTTTCATCTCCCTACAAGAATACCATCAAACGTTTCGTTTCAGGCGACAGCCGAGACAGCTTTCGACATGTTAACCCCGGGCCCGACGCTGCGGCTGCAGGCGGCCTACGACAGTCGCCGCCGCCGCCGCCGCCGGGACCCTTCGAGGCATCCCGCCGACATTCGCGAGGGAGTCGCCACAGCGTACCAGACCGTTCGCGAGGTTAGTTGACAATTGGATGGATAAAGCGGGAATAGATGCAGTGTTCTTTTTTCAAATTTTTTTTTTTCAGCTGAATTGAAAGGAGGTTTGCAATCTGAAGAGTTTTATTTTTATGTGTGACTTATAACTTTTTTGTAAGATGATTGATTTTGTTTTTTTTGGTTAGATATGGATAGATGAGTAGCCGCTGTTGCGCGAGACCGATCGTTGCGGAGATAAGAGAAGACCTATATCCAGCTGTGAGCGTTATTTGAGTGAGATGATGACGACGGGCTGATGCCTTGTTGCAGGGCTTCGCCGAGACGGCAGCGACTATGGCGCACGCGGCTCGTAGCGAGAGCGGCGTAGGCGTGCTACGGCACCTACCCGGCGCCGCCGTAGCGCCGCTTGCGCTCGCCGCCGCCGGCGCCGCCGACCTACTGGGCGGCGTGCGCGCGCACCTCGCGCCGCACCACGCGCGCGACCACGCCGACAAATGGCGCCCCCACGCGCCGCCCTCAGGTAATTAAATGTCGTAGCACTGTGTCAGTAGCGGTGTAAACGTGCTACGGCACCTGTCCGGCGCCCTAAGGTAGGTATACTTCGTAGCATTGTGCCACTACCGGCATAGGCGTGCTACGGCACCTACCCGGCGCCGCCGACTTACTGGGCGCACCTCGCGCCACACCACGCCAACAAGTGGCGCCCCCACGCGCCGCCCTCAGGTAGGACAACTTCGTAGCATTGTGACACTAGCGGCGTAGGCGTGCACCTGTCCTTCGCTCTTAGGTAAGTAGACGCCGTAGCATTATGTCACTAGCGGCATGACGCCGCTAGTGACATAATTACAGCAGCCGCAGTGGTAGCCACTAGCGTAGGTGAGCTAAAACACCTGGCATAACGTTTGGAACTTTTCTAGACAAGAAATTATTGTCCTGTTTTCCTTTGAAGTGACTAGGTTTTACTACTTATTTTCACCAGAAAACGCATAACAACGAATCTCCCACCACCATCGTTTTTAGCAGCTATTTCTGGGTTAATAAATGCGCAAAAAAAACCATAAAAATTAACGTAATAGTGAATTCAAGAATAATCATCTTTAGGCATCGAGAAACGAGACTAATTACTAAGCTAACCTAAACTCGGACTCGTCTCTTAGCTTTCAAGGTGAATCATGCAAAGGCAAATCTTATATCATTTTCGTTTCTCTCGTTCTAGACTCGGCGGAGTAACAGCCAGCAATATGGACGAGGGGATGGTTCATCCGGAGAGATGTACGGCTCATTAGAATAACTTGAATATATGTTAGTCAAACTTAGATGCTTCAGTTCGCATTATAAAACCTAATTTCCTAGTTGCCTAATACTCAAACGTCACTCAAAAGTTGAGACTCCTCTATTTCTTAATCATTGTAATAAGAAACCTATTAGAAAATATTTTTACGGGTGTTTTGCACAGATACAGGATAGGGTCTAGTTAATACAGGCATCAAACATCCATAACCTTAGCCTATTAGTGCAAATTTTCCAACAATGTCTTAAGTGTTCTGAGTAGTCATAGAACGGTGTCTCACTTTGAGTATCGTTTTTTGAAGGAAGTCTTTTTACCACTTGTTAATAACTTTACACTATCGTAACGGTCAAGGAACTTCACCGAAATAAGTCCTCTGAAGTAGGTAGCATAGGTATTTATTAGCAAGTAGTAAAATTGGTATTAGAAACCCCGTTTATTCGCTTAAATGGTTTGAGGCACTCTTCAATGGTGGAAATGATATGATATGCCAGAACGTGAATAAATAAAGCATCCACTTTATAGTATAGTGTCGTAAATGTGATGTATTTTTATAAGAAGAGTTACAAATGTAAGACGAGTCATATGGTACAAAATTTTATAATTTTACAAACGAAATTTTACAAAAGTACTATTGTGATGATTTTTTTTAAACAACAAGATTTAGTTTGTCATTATAAATTTAATTTTGTGTTTAAAAACGGAAACAAGACTTTTCCAACGCAAACACAAATTTTGGAAATGTTAGAATCTTGTAAATGGAACTAGGCACCAATCCATTTCTGTTTTTAGATATAAATATCAAGTTGTGTAATTACATAGATATATATGTATTTAATGGTAAAAACTCTGATATTGCGGTGTGTTTGCACTTTTGAAGAAACACTGAATGAAACATTACGCGCAATGTTCTATGTTATAGCTCGCGCCAAACTTACAGTTCGGTTTTCCGTTGTTTCAAGTATTTTTAGTTGAACTTAAAATATGTATGTAATGAGGTTTTTATTAATCATACCTAGATAAATGACAGAGTTAATATAAAATATATTTTGTTCATGAAAAAAACACTTGCATTGCATGCACTTGAGAAAAAACTACTAGTTTCATGCGAGATAATAATTTACTAGCGTTTCTATCTCGATAGATCAACACCTTTATATTAAACATGTTTTTTCTAAAGTGTACACACACCTTCACTGTGTTCATTTAATTTTACTGTCAATATTTTAATATTTTTTAACAAAAGCGGGCGTGAAGCTGAAAAGATGCTTTTTGCCCTCTAGAGACTGTGGTGCTTGATTTTATTAGCATTTTAGAGCATTTAGTGGCATATTGCGTAGTCTAAAATATTGTTGTAAATATTTTTACCTAATTTGACAGAAGAAAATGTCGGGTGCCATGACAGGATGGTAAAATTAATAAAATATTATCTCCATTTTATAATGCCAAATAAGTAATTTTCGAAATAAATGACTATGATGAATGATTAACAATTTTATAACGGTATTTTATCGGAAATGGTGTACACGCTCCTGACTATAAAAATCACAAATCTAGACAACAACATAAGATAAACTAGGTACCTACATACTAGAGTTATTTGAAGCGCCATGATCACGGGATAATTATAAATAAGGTACATGGTATAAATACCGAATCAAATAACTCTAGTGATCATGTGACCATGAAAGTTTAAATCAGTATATTACCTACATACTAGTTAAACCCAACATATCCTTGCGACTGTGTACACACTTCCAAAACATGAATTCTAATTAATTATTGTGATCCTTTGCTCTTTTAGAATAGTAAGGATGTAATTACATTTATTTTTGTTTTGTATTCAATTAATAAATATGATAGAAGAAAAACCTATTATTTTGATATTTGAAATCAATACTTAATTATTCAATAAATAATTTTAATAAATCGCTCTATGGTTTTATTTACGTGGGCTTATAATGACAACAAATATTATTTGTCTATATTACATTTTAATAATTAGTGCTAAATCTATACAGTACTTTATATTAAATTTAAGTCTCTTTTTCAACTTGTTCTTCAGGGTATCTATCATTCAGGAAGCTCTTAACTTCACCATATTCAGCTTTTAAGTTTAAACGAATTTTTTCATGATTTCTATATTTTTCATATTTCTTTAAATATATTTTGTAGTGTGGCATACTCTCATAGAATGGTCGAAATCGTTTTTTCTTAAGAATTAATTTGTCATTCATGACATACTGGGTAAAGTCCAGTGTCTCATCTTTAGGTATTTGCTCCTTTGTCCTCACCTCACTGGGGCTGGCCACTACTTTTGGGAAATAATTGTTTTCTGCTTTGTATTCTACTAAATGCAGCTTTTTCTCTTCAGCCAGTTGTTGATGAGTTCTCTAAAATTTTAAGTGACGTTGATATACTGCATAAGCTGATTACTTTACTTAGTTATGTTATCAGTGATATGATTAATATGATCAATGATTTTTTTCTCGTTATAACTATACAAAATGATTATGCTAAAAAGTGCAACGCCCAAAATCTTACATACCTGTTGCAAAAGACCAATAAAGAATGCTTTGACTAAATGCTGAAGATTGTTTGAACCCTCCATTTTGGCTCTCAAGTCTTTGATGCCAATAGCTTGGCAAATTTCTTTGATGGCTCTATGACACTTCAATCCGTATCCCTCGTTTTTCTTTTGTACAAATATTTTTGTTTTACCAAATGCTGTGTAAAAATCATGAAAAACTGAAAAAAAATCCAACTGATTAGTCAAGTTTACTTACCGTCGCCTCCTTTCGAGAGGTAAGAAGTGCGTTGTACGCAACACGTCGATCTCATGCGTGGCGAACGATAATAAAATCGAACAACTTCACCGATTCATTGCGGCTCCCACTTTTAGGGACTTTTTTCCATGGCGGCTAACAAATTATCTGTGACGCCTCCGTGCGTCAGCCGCCACCCATTAAAGTGACGCCCTTGCGCGTCTACAGCCATGACTGAACACATTTTGTTTTAAGTTATGATTTTGGCTGGTTTTAAATGCGTGTTTACATTCAGTCGGCATCAAATGTCAAACGCAAAGGTTGTGTTAATTCGTTTAGAGTGTTACAAAGTGACTTATCTACGTGATTGAGCTGGAATGGCTGGTAAGTCATTTATTTGGATCAGTTGTTTTAAACCTTTTGTGTATTTCTAGTAGATCGAGGTTGACAAAAGGGTGTATAAGTAAGGAGTGCCTATATTTAGGTTATTAAATCTAAAAACCATAATTACATACGAAAATTGCATACAGGGTATGCCTACGAACTTTATCAAGTCGTCAGTGCATCTTCGTAATAGTTGGACGTCTTCGTATGAGTTTTGAGTCAAACGAAAATCTTAAACTTTTCTTAATTACGCAAAGTGTGTGGGCAAGTTTTGCGTTCATAATGTTTAGGCGCATGAAGGTGAAACGCGGGAGGTTAGAAACACATTGTATTGTTATGATTAATAAACCTAGGCACTTAAAACGCCTTTAGTATAACATAAGTAGTAAAAGTTCTGCTGATTAAGTTCAGTTGATTTTAAGAACAAAAATTCCATGTCCCCATGTGGCGTCATACGCCATTCGTAAAAGAAATTAAATTTGATGACAAAAGGTTTGCAACACCTGAAGTTTTATAACTGGCAATAAATCATAAAACGATTAATACAGGCATAATCTACGTGACAAATAATGGCAATTCTGTTAATTAGAACTCTCTAAATAGCCATTCCATAGAATTTCAGAGGAATTGTTTAAGACGCCATTTGGCGTCAAACGCCATACGCAAAAGATATAAATGATGCTTCATAGCGTCATCCGCAATGAATCGATTAAGGGCGTTCTCATCTGATCCTGCGCGCCAGTATATTCGAAAACAAGGGCTTATCTATATTAATCTAACAAATGAAGTTGTTGAGCCGTAGCAACCTGTTAGTAACAAAGACATAAATGACGAAACTCAAAAAGAGAATAGAATATTATCTTATCATTGAGTAGAATAATGTGTAATTTTTAAATATTATGCACTCTGTGTTACACCTTCTCCTTTGATCATATTTTTGCCTGTACTTTTTGATCCACCTGAAAAACGAAGCCTACATTATGTAACCATTATTTTTAACATCATGACAGTATATATTATTTTATCAATAAAAATAATTTTAGAAAAATGTGAAATACATTTTGGTTCAGAATTTTAAATTTTGAAACACGCTGCGATGCGCACAGCCATATCATTTTGGTGCGGCATTTTCCCGGGAGAATTCATTTACTCAGCTACATCCTTGCGTGTCACAGTGTGTTTTAAAATCAATAGCTTAATCAATATGTTATGTGTTTTTAGGATTACTTATATTGGTAAAAAATTAAAATAACACTGTCAAGATGCTATACATAATGGTAACATTACGTGGGCTTCATTTTTTCAGTTAGTTGAAAATGCACAGTGTAGAGACAAGACTACCTTGTGCATAGCTAAGTAAACATTTGACAATTATTACTATGTTTGTCATTACTACATACAAAGAAGAGTATTCTTTTCTATTTGATTACTGATTAAAAGTTAATATATTTTTGTTCTTACTTGTGTGGCCATCATAAATCTCAAAATGCATCAACTTCTGCCCAGCCCTGTTTCTGGCTTTCCTTAGAGCTGCTGGGGCTTCCTTTGCTGTTCCCAATCCAAAACCAGCAAGGCCTTGACCATTACCAGTCACAACCTTAAATATTAACATCACTTTTAAAAATGTTTATTTTAAGAAATAAGCTTAATTTTGTGCTGCAATTTTATGCAAATAATAATCAATTTAATGTGATGAATAAAATAACAAATCAAATCCTCACCATAGCCTGATAGTTCCTAGTGCGTCCTAAACTACCTTTCATTATAAGTAGAGACCTCAACTGAAGAACCTTTGTATCAAACCCGGTAAAAACATCTGAAATTATCACAGAATAAATAATAAATACTTAAAATGTCATAATAGTGTTGTGATTAAAAATTCGTTAAATACCTTCTCCAATAGCATCTGGTGGACCAATACTGCGCCCTGGCATACGACTGCCAGACCAACCTCTTTCAATCGGACTAAGTTTCATTCTTCGGAACTTAGTCATTGAATCTCTGAGCTGTATTAATTTTTCCATCCTATAAAGTTTAAAAAAAGCATTAACTATATAATCCCTCGATCGTGAGTTATTCCAGACACAAGTGAAATCAATTGTTATCGTGGCACCCGAGTGCCTCCTGGGGGTTGAGGGATCAATAACACTTAAAACAAGCATTTAAAATGTAAATTAAACCTGCCTTTCTGGGTCATCAGGCAATCTTTGCTGTTTCAGCAACTCTCTGCCTCGTATAACAGGGGCGGACAAACCAGGCCAAAGCATATTAACTTTACCAACGCCTATCACTTGACCACGATTCAAATCACGGATCCGAATACGACCAGCTCCCTTACCACGACCTTTTTTAGCACCAGCATTACTTACTGATGTCACTGATTTCCATAGTTTTTCTGCAGGTACTGTATAGAAAAGAGGTTAACATGAGCCACAGCGAAAAGGATTCGGATGACATAACTTAAATTTATTGAAGCTAACTACTGGTTTACTTACATTTATTGAAAAAATTTACACACGTAACTGATGAAGTTGAAAAAGTTTTGAGGTTAGGTGTTGTTTTATTTTGGCATATTAGAATTTGTCTTAATATAGCATTAGTAGGTTGTATCAAACTGCGCAACGATAATAATTTAGAACACATTTTCAGAGCCAAAAATAGCTCTGTTTGTAACTAATCGTTAATTTATTTACAAAAAGTATTTCTCACCATCTGACTTTGACAGTTTGTTTTTTAATTTTTCTTTTTACGTTCAATATATACGTTATCGAAATACACAGCATTTGTCTACGATTTATGTTAAACATATTTTCTATTAACTTTTATCACATTGGAAACCCCAGCTAACCAGATTTTCATTATAATTATATCTGATTCATTTTAATGAAGGTTCTACGAACAAAAACTTCAAATAACTAGAAATATTATTGAAAAAATGTTTTTTTTTTACAAATTATTAAATTATTAATCGTCTGTGGATATTTTTGACAGTTCATTTACGTGGCCGATGATCACTCTGGTATTTTGCTTATTTTTAATGTTTTCAATTTCTTTGGGCAGCGAAAGCGACTGGAATGTTTAATTTTACGTATAAATAATAAATAACGTTAAAGTTAACACGTACAATATGGGTCTATGTAAGTGTCCAAAACGGCGAGTTACAAATCAGTTTTGCTTTGAACACAGAGTAAATGTTTGTGAATATTGTATGGTGACGAATCATCCAAAGGTAATTCCTTCATAACATATGTATAAATTAAAGCAGGAGCCTGTTCTTCTTTAATTATCAGTTATTGGTTTCAGTGCATCATACAGTCTTATCTACAGTGGTTACAAGACAGCGATTATAACCCCATATGCGAGATTTGCACAAATAGCTTGAGCGAAGGAGAGTGTATCCGTTTGACTTGTTATCGTAAGTAATACCACTTATTAATGTCTACTATGTATTTAATGATAGGTAATGTTTCAAATGTAATTGTTCTTTTTTAGATGTGTTCCATTGGTCGTGTGCGGAAGCCCGATACCGTGCACTACCACGCACGACTGCGCCGGCTGGTTACCAGTGTCCGTCTTGTGCGTCGCCTGTATTCCCGCCCCCAAACTTAGTTTCACCCGTAGCTGATGTTCTGAGGGAAAAACTGGCTGGAGTGAACTGGGCTAGGGCTGGTCTTGGTCTCCCTTTGGTAATTTAAATTTTGTATTATCAAACTTTATCAATATACTGTGATTCTCATATCTAAAAATACAAATATATAATAATACCTTCATTGCTAGCCATTTAAAGATAAGGACCTTAAAAAAGTAAAAAAAAAGTAAAGTAACAGCCTATAATCATCCCACTGCAGGGAAAAGGGTCCATCATTGAATTCAAGTTACCACAGCAATGATGGGTGCTGGCCTAATCACCATGCTTGCCAAATGCAGGTTGGTGATCACAAACCCGAGCAATGTTCGAAAATTAGAACCTTTTTTTTATGCTCGACCTGGGGATTGAGCCCGGGACCCTGAGATCTTAGCCTGGTATTTAAACCACTAGACCAACGGGGCGTTAAGGACCATAAAAAAATTCTCATTTGTTGTCATGTGTACTTTGTTACAGCTATCTGAAGATCAGGATATGAAAGGTGCAGCTGCTAGAAGAAGTCAATCTCCAATTGATCATTCCCAATATTATGCAAGTACAGTTGACAGTCCAAGAGGCACTCCAGTTGGTGCCAGTGATGATGAATCAACTAGTAGATCAGCTAATGGTACTCCACACTCTGTTGTTCAAATCTCTGATGACCCTGTCAATATTTATGATAACACTTCCATTAAGAGAACTGACAGTTTACAAGGTAACAAATTATACATAAGAAAAAAATCATGACTGGAGTACAGTATTATAAATTATATTATTTAATGTAAATAAATTAATTTAGGTGGCCAGGCTCCAAGAAAATCCTTCAAGTCTTTAGACCATCCCAAACCATTATCAAACTATGACCATGATGAAAACAAATATAAGCAAAAGTCAACATTTGCTTGGATAAGCAGATGGTGGAAGTAAGTTGATAAATTTTTTAAGAATTTGAGTAAGAATTGAAGTTTTTTTTCTTATCATATTTTTATTTATACAGGAACACCCTTCCCAATTCACGTGTACGACGTGCTGGTGGCATTTACAGACGTTACTGGATTCTACTATTTATACTTATTGCAGTACTAGTTATCTTAGTGCTTCTCAGTGGCCGAGATGTTGATGAGGAGAGTCCATTTGCCTTCAAAGATGAAGACCGAAGAATACTTCAGAAAAACTAATCATGTAGGTTACTATAACAAGTATTTATTTGTGAAATCAAGCAATTTAAAGGGCTATGTACCTATTAGGCATATTGTATAATGAAGATTTAATTTATAATAAAATGTGAGAGATACTGTTGATTCACCTTAGTTTTAAAAACGCAAAAGCAATTTTAACCTATTTTTTAATTATTGTATAAAAATTCTTGATTACAATACAATGTGATACAAATATAGAGTTGAGTAATTTACAAATTGTGTGACATATTTTATTTAGATTACAATACTTTTGTGCAGGTACTAACTTCTCTATTCAAAAACATAACTGAGAATATATCATTGTAAAAGTCGGGATAGTATTCGCAAGCACGTTGGCAATCGGGCATCCAGTTGATTTCTAACAACTTTGGTTGTATTTTTAAATCATTATTTTTTTGGTTCCAACTAAGCATAATATCAGCAGCATATAGAGCTCTTGATTGTGGACTTTTCGCGATACCACAGGGAGGGTCTTTTGCAGTGGCAGCAATGAACAGTTCTGATATCATTTGAAATATAGATTTTTCTACCTTATCCCAATCAAAGCTAGCATATTGCTTGGACCATTCTTGCTTAAACTGCTCACAAAGTAATCTGTACAAAGGAGCTCCTTCAGTGTAGTTCATAACAGTGAAATGTTGCTCATAGTCTTCAAAATTATTAAGAGCAAATGATTTATTAGAAAACCTAAGGAAGAAGTTATTGTAAACATAAACTTCAGTGGGATTGACTGATTTTAAGATGATAACATAACGAATATCAAATTTTACCATCCCTATGTCAGGCCTATCAAAAAGTACTGGATTTTCAATATACTTTTGTGCAACTTTTGGTCCTGTTAATGGTAAGCGACAGAGGAAATCTAAATTACGAGTAATGTATGTGTCCAGACCCCTTGCTAGATTGTATGGCTTACAAATCCAATGGTTATCCAATCCAGCTTTTTGTCTTTGCATGTAATAAGCCACTAATTTAGGTAATTCTGTCTTCAGGTTGTAAGTTGTTGGTAGCCAAAGTGGATGAGTCTCGAGGTCTTCTTGTGAAGTGTGAAGAGTTTTAGTACTTCTTCTTGCAACAATAGCTAGAAGATCTTTGATTGTGATAACATACTCAAACGGAAATTGGTTAATGTATTTATTGGGTGAGGTTTCACTTAATTCCCTGAAATTTTTGTAATGATTTATATACCATAATATATCAGCATCCTCTTCGCTGTCTACTATTTCAAACTCTTGTGAGTTCAAATGCTCATTAATGTATCTATACTCTGAAAATACTTTCAGCTTTTTTGGTAGTGGTTGCCTATCCGTAAGAATGTCCAATGAAGGTAAGGTCTCAACAATGTGTCCTTCAATAAAGTAATCTGAGTTAGGTTCTTCCTGTGAAAAATTTTCACCAAAATGATCATAATGTTTCCAGGGTATAAGCATTGCTTCTCTCTGCAGTGAATTAGTATAAGACCCCTCAACAAAGTTTCTTGTGATTATGTCACCCTGTTCAACATTCTCAATCGGAAACAAAAGTGAGTATGTCATTTGTTCAGAAACATTTATAAAAGGCACTGTCCTGAAGTTAGGGTTATCAGAATGGGTGATTCCTGAGCCTAATTCATCCAGGACATACCAAACAGGAACTCTTTCTTCAATAGAAAAATCACTCCCTGCTATAGCATAAGTATTAGCATACTTCCACACATTTTGAGCGACAGTTTCAATTTGTTCTTCGATCGGAACAGCCGTAACCTGCATCATAGCACACATTCTTCGCAAAAGTTCTGGTACATTTCGAAGGGTGTTTTTAATACTGTTAGCTTTGAAAGTCCAAGCATGATCGAGTAAATAAATATGCGTAGGATCTGACCGATCGAGGTCTGTTATGGCCATAACACTCCATAAAGGATCATAAGGCATTTTTTCGCAGTCTTCATAGTCAATTTGAACTAGCTGAAAACTTAAGCCGGTATCAAAAATTTGATCCTTTAGTTTCTTACATAAAGTCGGCCAAAAGTGTTCTGGCACTCCGGATAAAAGCAGTTGAGGTTTGTGTAGAGCTAAAAAGCTGTTGTAGGTTGATATACCGTCCATTTTCACACATAAAAATATAAACTTTTGTAAAAATTTTAGGTTAAGTTCACAAAACAAATTACTCACACAAAAAATTGAGATTGATTGATTGTCAGTTTGACAGCTCGGCTGTTTTTTTTTCTTCCAGAACCGGCTGAGGTCTGAGACCATACTTCCAATTCATTAGCGTTTGTAAATTACTCTTTCATAATAAATATAATATAAACATTTGAAATGGTTACTTACACACATAATAGCAATCTAAACTAACTAATTGGATCGTATGGGTGGTTTACACATTTTAGAGATCACAGGAGTTTTTTTGGGAATGTCAATTCAAGGTAGACAAGAGAGCCTTTCTTTATTTCGCACTTTAGTTAGATTTATACTTACTGACACAGGTGGTGTCACCCCATCGAAAGTAAAAAGCAATAAATTTTATATGATAAAGGACATGGATCATTTATTATTTATAATATTGAAGAAATAACAAAACACAATAATAACTAAGACAGAAAAGGAATTGTTAAACAATTAAAATTTCTTCTTTCTAGCTTTGACATCTGCAAACTCAGCAATAACTTCATTGAAATTTATATTTTGTATTGCCTCGTGTTAGATGGCTAATATACCAAGATTGCTAAGCCGCGATTGGGTCATTGTTGCCCGCAAATAGTTTTTTATTAATTTTAATTTACTGAAACTCCTCTCACATGAAGCTATGGACACGCAAACCGTCATGAACAATTTCAGTGCAATCATAAGATTTCGAAGAGATTCTGTAAAATCCAATCCAATGGGCCATTATCATGCCATGCTGATGATGACCATTCGCTGTACACTGTCGTGTGAAAAGTTGACTTTACGAAGGCCGAATTTCTCTCTAAAACTATAGTAAACCACAGTAATGTACAGCGAATGGTCACCATCACAGCCCATTGTAGAGGAGCTATAAAACTACATTTATTTTAATAAGCCTTTAAAAAAGGAGAAATATCGATATATCAGCGTACTAGGCCGATATATCAATATCGATTTAGTTCGATATATATCGATAATTTTAAAAACTTTGCATCCCTATGCGGGAATCCCCGAATTATACATAGAGCTGAGCTAGTGCTAGTGGAGGAATCCCCGAAAAATAAATTTTTGTGCTAGCGGTTTATTTTTTGTTTGTACATTGTTCTTAAAGTTGAGAGACCAGGTGGGTGTCACCCCAAAAAAGGTGACACCCGGTGCGGCCCGCCCCCGCCGCTCCCCTTTTGCTACGCCAATGGCTCAAGTGTAACGACAGACATTCCGTACCCACCTTAATTAAAAACTAACATGCAAAATTAAACAACAGTAAAATTTTAAGATCAATGTATTTACCATACCAGTATTTCAACTTACATGGGGAACATTGATGATCCTTAAAACTAATTAAATTAATCGATAATATAATAGATCACATATATTTTCATATTTAATAATAAACTATACAAAAATGAAAACTGCCTCTGCTTATGCCGCCACTACCACCAAGGATCTTTTATCATCAAAAACAATTTGAATTGAATTACAACTAGAAAAAAGCGTGTGTTTAATAATATTAAGTTTTTTATCTTGTCCAGTATAGTGACAGTTGAGCATAAATATGAATATAAAAACAGTGGCAAACTAGCAGAGCGTCCACAATCAGTTCGAAGGACTACACCTACAAGTCGAGTCTTAACAAACAATATAACAATAGCAGAAGACAATTGTCGTTGAAACGTTCCTGGGGCGGCGAGGAGGGACTATGCTAATTTCAGACAGTCGCGCGCGTATCGCTGGAGTCAATTGTGCAGGTTGATACTTGAATATAGGAACTCAACCTACGCGAGTAGCTGAGGGTGGACGCGCGTCCATGTATTTATTTAAAAGTTCTTTACGCACGTAAGAACGAACGCGCGACCAACTGAACTTAGCCTAAACTTGCGTTCAACTGGGTATTTTGAATGCTAGAATAACAAACATTACGGATAGTATACGAGTAGTGTTGAAATTTTTCATAAAACATTTTTGCTCGATTGTTTTATCAATTCATTTATTTACTTGAGATGGCGCTACTATTGTCAATGATATACCTGATAAAAACAATGGGTACGGCAAAAAATAAGGATTTTTAGGGTTCCGTACCCAAAGGGTAAAAACGGGACCCTATTACTAAGACTTCGCTGTCTGTCCGTCTGTCCGTCTGTCCGTCGCTCTGTCACCAGGCTGTTGTATCTCAAGAGCCGC
Organism: Anania crocealis; assembly: GCA_949315895.1. NCBI lineage: Eukaryota > Metazoa > Arthropoda > Insecta > Lepidoptera > Crambidae > Anania > Anania crocealis. The sequence goes on from OX438868.1 coordinate 6,106,661, forward strand.
GATAGCTAGACAGTTGAAATTTTCACAAATTATGTATTTCTGTTGCTACAATAACAACAAATATCAAAAACAAAATAAAATAAATATTTAAGGGGGGCTCCCATACAACAAAAACGTTTTTTTGGCCTTTTTGGTACGGAACCCTTCGTGCGCGAGTCCGACTCGCACTTGGCCGGTTATTACAGTTATGAACTTATTTTAATTATTCATCTTGTCACGTGATTTCTATACCGAAAGCGCCATCTCTCTGCGTTGTTGCGGGAACTATCGGTATTAAAAATTGCCTATTGATCACCTGGTATCTGAAAACATCCCTCCCACGCCACATAGCTGACAGGATTCAAACCAAACGACGAACCGTGAATATCAAACGGAACAAAATCGATGGATCTTTCTACGACCGGTTCAATTGGAGTCCGACTCCATGTGGTTTCTGTAGTTGCGTCGGGCCTTTTTGACCCGCTGCCGGAACTTGAGCGCCTGGTAGTCGGGGTCGTCGGACACGTCGTCGGGCATGTGTGTTGTACGCGTGCTGCTGCCTACGCCGGTGTGAACGCCGCTGTCGGGCGTGTGGGGGGTGAGGGGGGTGTGGGGGGGCCACGGGCCGCTTTCCGCACTGCAGCTGCTTTCCAGCTCGCTCTCGTTTGTCTCGTTCATAAGCCGCGCGACGGTCCTATTGTAACCACCTATGGGGGAGAGCCGCTCGGCGACTGAAGTACTCGCGCGTTCGCTTGCATCCTAGATCGTAAAACGCAGAGATTAGTATGATTTGGACGGCCCGGAGTAGGTATTGGTAATGCGCTGTGCGTATGCAATAGGTCAAGGCCCCTAATTCAACTAACCAAATCGTATCACAATCGTAATTGAATAGCAGGTCTAAAAATGTCAAAATCGCCTAATTTAATCACGATCGAACTGCAATTGAAATAGCTGAATAAGGCCCCAGAGCAATTAGTTTACCGTATTGGGTCAAATAAATTCTTTCCTAAATTAAACAAAAATATATGTTGAATAAAAAATTCGACTGAATAGAGCTTATAACCTTTCGCATATTGAGCGACTTCTACATAACTAAAAACATTAATGAAATTATGCTGCCATATAGCGTTAAGCCTCGAATACATTCGTCGACACAAATAATGTTAATAACTATGAGCTATTGGATCTGAGCCCGATCTAAACAAACAATAATCACCTATTTACAATGAATGCACCGTATCATGTGGTGTCGGCACATAGAGTTTGTAAGATACGAAAGGCCTACTGCCTGCAGCAAGTAAAGGAGTACTGCATTTGCAGTTTGGAGAATAATGGAGATCATTGACCAAACTGCGATCGCAAACCCATGGCGATTATGGCAAAACCATCAGTTTTGGAGAGGCCCTTTTTCAGAGTAGAGTGATATAGGCCGTAGAAATTTAGTATGATTTTAGTTATTGAAACTATGTTATCTATGCTATCATATACCTTAGGCGGCGGAGACTCGCTGGAATCGGATCTGTGTAGGCCGAGACGTCCGTTCCTGCGCACCCTTCTGAAATTAACTCGGGCGCGGGTCTCTGTCGGCGACGAGTTGTTGCTTCGCGAGTCGGCCGGCTCGACCCGAAGGGAGTCGCCTAATGAAATAAGAAAATATATTTGCTTTAACTGTGTTTGCACAGTATTCAAAACTATTGTTTCAAATGGAATAAATAACTATAATTATTCATGCACTATTTCTAAAGGTCCAATTCATGTAGAGCCGCTTATAAGTTAGAGCATCGAGTGATTTCTTATTTGTTTTAAATTGTGACGTAGCAAAGAAACCACGTAATAAAAGGATATAATAAATGTATTAGAATTACTATGTATTTACAATATAACAAGGTGATGGCTACCAAACGAGAACAATATCGAAACTATTTTTTTATACAATCCTGTTGCTAGGCAAAAGTCAAAGACAAAACCACAAAGTAAAAAAGTAAAAATGACTATAAAGGCCTAACAGCAAGGTTGCCTGATCTGTTTCCCACACAAATTATTAAATATTGTGTATTGTCTATGAGTTCGAAATAGTTAGTTGGGGTCCCAGGTATAAGCCCCGGGTCAGGTAACAAAAAGTTACGAACTTACGAATATTGCTCGGGTTTGTCATCCAACCGCATTTAGCAAGCGTGATGATTATGACTTGTACCCATCATTGCTTTAGTAACTTGATGATTATAGGCCTTTTCTTTACTTTTATTTATATTATGCTGTCAATTTAACAAATCGCCCACTACGTGCCCCCCCTCCAAAGCACTACTAAAACTTCCTCCCTCCTCCAGACCAGAAACAATTTAGAAAAGATTATTAGGGGCCATCCACAAATTACGTCACACATTAACTTTTTGTGAATTTGGGCAAAATAGTATGAGAATTTTCGTAAAAATGTGTGACAAGGGAAAAAGTTTCGTAAAAATGTCTGAAAATCTCAAAAATCGTGTGACGTAATTTATGGATGCTAAGCTAGGCCTGTCCCGTAGGGAATCATCTTTCAACAAAATACATAAACTTATAAAAATAATGTACCTAGTTAAGACTGTTTGAAGTAACGTCCGGTTTTGTGTAGAACTGCACGCTATTTTCGTTTGAAAGTGGTTAGGCGTCAGAGACCCCCACCGTAGGCGTTGTTGCCTACTCATTTGATCATACCTATAGAGTCGCGCGATCCGTTGACAGGCGTAGGTATGATGCTGACGAGATCTGGTATTTGCGGGGCGCCGTTCATGGCACGAGGCGAGATAGGCCGGCTGCCAACCGACTGGTCGTCGTCAGAATCCACCTCGGCTATTCTAAACAACGCTGAGGTACTCTGGCCTCTGTAACCTGAAGATGTGATCGCGATTAATTCGATGTGCGTCATCAAATGTTTAAAAAAATATGCCTTAGACAGGTGAGTGTGTAACAGTTAATTAGTGTATCATAAGGACCAATTTGTTTACATACTGAAAAAGTTGGGTGAATTAGAATGTAACTTTGAAATTGAAAGATAACTTTACAGATTTAGTACGCGTTTATTTTTTGATTTAACCCGATGTTTCGAACACTTTACAGCATTCATCGTCACGGGCAGACTCGGAGGAATATATGCGTACTAAATCCGTAAACTTATCTTTAATTTCAATGTATAGTGTTCGCGTAAACTCAAGAAAATAGTAGAATATAACTTGTTTTAAAACTTGGATTTGAAAACATGAAAAGATTAGCTTTTGTGGCTAATATCCTAATAAACAGGTCATTATTTCTATCGCAAAACAAAATATTTGATTCAACAATATTTTACACATCCTATAATGAAGGCTCAGTACAACTATATCAGGTTTAACTCGATGTTATTTAGATCCTTAAATTTCCTAGCTAATTTCCTTAAAAAATTACCAATATTAGTATTTTTGCATATTTTTATGTTACAAATGTGTTTAACCTAAAAACTTATTTTTTATAGAATAAAGATGTAAAACAATTGAAAAATAAAAGTCATTTCTAGTGGATATCTGTAACAAAACTTAATTGAAAGACCAATCACCCAGATATCATCACATAAAACGGTTGCTCTATAGTTAAAAGATTATGTTGGAAATTTTATTTACCACGAAAAAACATCTACACCCACAACGGGGAATCATTCATTTTATCTCTTTGCAGTCCTTCTGACAAACTAGTCCATCAGATTCTTTTGCAAGGACATCAATGTGTAAATATATTATATTAAAGGGAAATTCATTTCACATACCTGTACTAGTGCTCGGCAATGCTAGATTTTCCTCATTGTCAAAATTTGCATAACTGTTATTATCACTACTGTCTTGTGCTAAGGTTCCTGCAAAAATGTAAAAACAAAACAGTAAATATTTATTTTCGCAAACTTGTTAAGATTCCAGTTTAAAATTTATTGACACTTACCATTACTTCTCAGATTCATAACTTTCCTATAACTAGTGACTTTGCTTTTTCTCTTGGACGTTCGTGTGAGGTTTATCCGCCTTCGTAGAGGTCTAATAATCTGGAAAATAAAGATTTACTGTTGTTACTTATTAAATTAACCCAAAAAACTATATCAAAAACCTCTGTGATCGATGTTTTTGAATTTGAAAAATACGTTTGAGACGGTGATAAACGAAAAATCGTCGACAATTATTATGCACCGGTTTAAAAATGAAAGCTTATTTCGTATTATAGGCCGTCACTTATTAACTTGTAAACAACTTGTTAATAAAAAATACAGGCCGTAACTTACAATAGTAAACACATCACTACATACTCACCCTGCCAGTGTTCCAATAAAGTGCATGTGGCGGCTCGTCCGAGTCGGTCCGCTCGCTAGATGGCGCTGATAGTCTAGAATGCGCGTGAGCGTATAGATGCCTTTATGTCGTAACTTACTTATTTACAATAGTAAACACATCACAATGTACTCACCCTGCCCGTATTCCTGTACAGCGCGTGCGCCGGCTCGTCCAAGTCGGTGCGCTCGCTAGATGGCGCCTGATAGTCTCGAGTGCGCGTGCGGATGATAATTTATTATAGGTTAACTTGTGAACACATCACATAGTACTCAATCTGCCACTGTTTCTGTAGAGCGCGTGCGCCGGTTTGTCCAAGTCGGTCGCTGATAGTCTCGAGTGCGCGTGCGTGTGCCTACAGGCCGTAACTTACTTACTTACAATAATAAACACATCACTACATACTCACCCGGCCCGTATTTCTGTACTGCGTGTGCGCCCGGTGCCAGCTCGCCCGTAACGTTCCGCTCGCTAGATGGCGCCAAAAGTCTAGAGTGCGCGTGCGCGTTGAGGTGCCTTTTTGTCATAACTTACTTACAATAGTAAACACATCACAATGTACTTACACGGCCAGTATTTCTGTACAGCGCGAGCGCCAGTTCTTCCGAGTCCGCTCGTTAGATGGCGCTGATAGTCTAGAATGCGCGTGCGCGTATAGATGCCTTTATGCCGTAACTAACTTATTTACAATAGTAAACACATTACAATCTACTCACCCGGCCCGTATTCCTGGACAGCGCGTGCGCTGGTTCATCCGAGTCGGTGCGCTCGCTAGATAGCGCTGATAATCTATAATGCGCGTGAGCGTATAGATGCCTTTATGTCGTAACTTACTTATTTACAATATTAAACACAGCACAATGTACTCACCCTGCTCGTATTCCTGTACAGCGCGTGCGCCGGTTCATCCGAGTCGGTCCTCTCGCTAGATGGCGCTGATAGTCTAGAATGCGCGTGCGCGTGTCGCGGGTGGTGCGCGTGCGCGTGCGGGCGGCGCGGGCCGCGCAGGCGCCGCGAGCCCGCGCGCTTGCCTTTACTCCCCGCACACGACGACTTGCCGAGAGACGAGCGGGTTTGCTTGCTGCGTCTGCAATAAATAAATAAAAATAAATAAAATAAATATTTAGGACATGCCTCACTGGGCCACACAGAGCCATCTAGTCCCAAATTAAGCTACTATTAAGTAGCCTGTCGTATGGGGTACTAGACAACCGATAAACGTACTTATATACCTTTTTTTTCTAAATATATACTTATAATACATAGAAAACACCCAGACCAGTACAAACAGACATGTTCATGCACACAAATATTTGTACTGTGCGGGGATCGAACCCGCGACCCATGGCTCAGAAGCAGCGTTTACTACCGCTGATCCAAATGGTCGTCGGTGCAATATTACACTCTGGAACTCACCTGTTAGTTCCTTGGATAAAGAGACTACATTGGCGCAGTTTTATAAATATCAAGGGTATACATTAGCGTGCACATCTCTGGTGCTGAATGTCCATACAGAGAGTTTGATAATTAGACGTTTACTACTAGATTATGATGCATAATTTGGTATTTCTTTAAAAATTTTACAAAGATTTATGTGATTTGGTGTCAGAGGTTTTTCACGTGACGTGATCGAATCTTGCAACAGAAGCCGGGTTCAACGGCTTAACATACCATCGTATACATAACACATAGCGCCTCTTTAATATTTATCTAGGTAACATTTCTACGTACGAGTATCGCGAAATCATAAGAAATTAGAAATATAACAAAAAAAGCCATTGTAAAATTTCAAATTAATTTTTTGATTACAACTTAACACTTTACTGGGTTTACTGCAACCAAATTAGTTATTCAAAGGTAAATAGTAATTTACGTTCCCAACGTTTCGATTGCATTGCACAAATCATGGTCGGGGAAGACTGGAGCGCGTCCAGCTAAGTTTTAATTGTAAAAATGCAACAAGAAAGTTTAAAATCTTGTATTCTTGGTGTTCGTGACACATACGCACCTAAGAGATCCTCGCTTCTGCGACCGAGCATTTTTGGAATACCGCGACGCGACCAAACGCGCCAACCTATTTGGACACCTTTGACTGCGATTCCCGTTTGGATTTACTGTAACAAAATTACAATATTAGCGAATGTGCTATTTATGGTTCTTCGAGAAGAACCTTTTTTTTCTTTTAAGACTGACAAGTTTAAATTCAAAGTTTAATTCCTACCTAAATTCTGTTGCTTATGTACCAAGCTACATTGTACTACGATAACAACCAAATCTTGTACTAAATCACTTGTTTATTATTAAAAAATCTGCCCGTTTTACGTGAAATCGCATTGTTTTTACCTTGCTCTTCTATAAAACTATACAGTCGTCCGACGCCTTTGATCTAATGGAAAATGCCAACAACGTCTAGACAGTATTGCGACGGCTAGGGTTGTCACAAGTAAACAATATAGAAAAATATTTATTTATTGCAGATAAACACTCGTAATTAGCACCCCAGTCCCCAATGAACATCAAAATTTACACCCATATCAAATTATAAAAAAATACGTCCGCCATCTTGGATTTTAAAAAGGATGGCATTTTGGTAATCAGCACCCCAATGAGCCTCAAAATTGACATCCATATCAAATTATAAAAAAATACGTCCGCCATCTTGGATTTTAAAAAGGATGGCATTTTCGTAATTAGAATCCTAATTAAACTGATTTCACTGATTTTATTAGAACTTTGAAAAAAAAACTAAATTATATTTTATTTAATGTACCTATGCTGTTCATACACGTCATAATCGTGAATTTTTTAAATATTTAAATATGGAACCTCTTTCTAGACCTCTTTTAACTAACCTCGCTTAGGCGGCAATGGCAGTAAGTCCACGACAATTTGCTCGCTATCCGAAGAGTCAGATCCGTTGTCGTGTAGAGTACCGCCCGAGCTGGACGCGTCAAGGGAGTCCGTCTCCTCGGCCAAACACTCGAGTTCGCGTTGGACGAGCGAGTCGAAGTACGCCATCATACGCGGGTCCTCGCTCGTAGACTGTTCCGCGTAGTTGTGGGAAATGTACTGGAAATATAATAGAAAATTGCTTTGTTGGAAACATAGATCGACTGTCTAAGGATTTTTTTGTGCGATATGCATGCCACCTGGGCCCCTCTTCGTGTGACGGCCTCTTTTGAAAGATTGCCACTTTTCACGACTTTTTGCCACGTTAAACCAATTTCTTGTTCCAACTTTACTTTACTTAGTTTTTAATTTTAAAAAACTAAAAAATACGAAACTCTATGGCTTGGGCCACTTTGAAGCCGGCGGCCTCAACTATCCCAAAGCAGTAGAAGGATAAAATATTCAAGGCACGTTCCGATAGCGTATCGTGCAGAAAACAAAATTTATTCTTACAGCGTTGTTCGAAACGTCGTGTTCGCGTAAACTTAAGAAAAACAGTTTTTTTACAGATTTTTATCTACAGACAATAGCACGTCAACCTACCATAAAACGTCAAATTTTCTCAATTCATATTGATCTCTACTTGTTGGACTTAAAGTTGAAAATCAATTCAATGACCTTTAAGGTCATTTGGGTAGGTTGACCGAAGTTGTTTGTACATTTGATTTTTTGTAGTCATCCTTACTTGTCCACTATGATGCACTAGAGAAACGTAATCCTCGTGACTGTATATTTCGCGAGGGTTGTCCGATCCTTGTGCTTCTTCAAGCAATGTGCCTCGCATCTGCGGGTACTCTAGGGCTGACCAAACCTTTATAGTATAAAAAGACGTTCAATTAATTATAATATTAATGTTTTTTTCGAACACACACAGCAACGAAGCATATCATAGAAATTATTTAGCGATGCAATGTTAGCATTTTTCCAGGCCTTACTTTATTTTAGATTTAGAATTTATTGCAAGTTTACTGATTGTTTGCTATATAATAAACAAAGCATTGAAAAACAATGCTGACTAACATAGTAATCTACTAACAAAACAACATTTTGTTGTCTTGTTTAGGTACTGAAAAGACCAGTATCTTTTTTTTTTCATGTGAATGACGTGAAATATGTTTTGTCTTCTTTACCTTTATAATTTTCTCGACCCCAGACGAGGCGATGAGGCAGTAGTGCGGGTTGTACCGCACTTGATTCACGATTGACCGGTGACCATACAGAACTACATGAGGCGGTTCCACCACCATATCTACAAACAAGAATATTGTTCAGCCTACTTACGGCGTCAATGGACAAAAGTAAAAACTTTAATATATCATTCATTCATTCATTGATTCATTCAACCTAAGAGTAGTTATGTTCGATGTCCAATGCACCTATGACATCCTCGCGAATTTAGTAACAAATATGCTACAAATAACTATGTAATTCATTCTTATGGTCTGAAAATATTTATTTTAGAGATGCTGACATGCTTGACACATGCTGGAGATGTTTCCTATCAGGACTAGATCTGTGTCAATTCAAAATTGTTTTTCGATAATACCTGACTGAAAATGCAATAAATCACCTATTCAAATCACAACTAGTGTACAGTCAGTCTTAAAAAGAATAAGCTCACCAATCCCCCCACCATCCGGTATCTTCCACATATAAAGGTTGAAGTCATCCGAGCCGGACATCACAAACTGATCACCCTCGCCGGCGAAGCAGCAGCTCTTCATTGTGCACGAGTTGTAGTAGTCCTGGTGGTAGAACTCCGCCGCGGGTTCCGGGGAGTGTACAGAGTACAGGACGGGCGGTAGTCGCCTTCGAAGCGCGAGAACATGCGTACCGGCCGAGTTGAATCGCACGCTCATACTGTTCTGACTTGTACCGCTGTTACCCACGTATCTGACGACAGGGCTGAAATCGTTTATTAGTATCATAGATATAAAATACGAAACAGATACAAAATCACGCGACAAATAGCAGAGAAACCAGCTCAGAACCATTTCATGATAATGAATAGAAAACCTATTAATCAAGTGACATTATTAATTACAAATCACCAAGAATCATGTGTACAGATCATGTGTAAATACTATTTTTGGGGTGGTGGGATCTACTTCCTAGGGGTCCACCCTGGGCAATGGCATCTTTGGTTTTCTAACCAATGATGACGGCTCCCTATGCGGTGGTAGGCTTCGTAAGATGATGCCTGGATGCTACCACTCTCCTGCCGGAGTCCAGCGCCAAACAGTTTTTCTGTGTTCCGCTGGTGTGTGGGAGAAGCAGTGCCACTTTCCGGGTAAGCTCGCTCCACGTTAGGCTTCTTCTTAACCGTTAGTTAAGTATGTAGTAAAGAGCAAGTTCATTGATTATAAAACATTGAAGAAGATAAAAACGTGATTTATCTATTTGCATTTTGATCTGAAATGATCCAAAATGGAGATTCAGCTACCATCTTACTTCTTACTAATATTATAAACGCGAAAGTTTGGTGGATGTTTGTAACTCTATCTCGCGAAACCCGCTCATCGAATCTTGACAAAAGGCACGGAGATAGCACATAGGCTACTTTTAATAAAAAAACAGGTCCTGTGGGATTGTTTCAAGTTAAAAATTCCACTCGTACAAAGTCACCTGAAAGCTAGTATGGAAGAATTCCTCTATCAATCTAGCTAGTAATGATATAATAACTTACTGCTTGGGGGAACGTAGATCCCAGAGAGCGACGCCATCACGAGCATTGGCAGAAACAAGGACACCTAACTGCTGTGGGTGGAACATGACACCATGGAACGCTTTTCTGCTGCGTGATATTACCAGTGACTCTATAACAAACATGAGGTTCAGGAGCAAAAATGCATTTCAATAGTATGTTAAACAACACTAAGATTTGTGGCCGATAGTTGTTTTTTTTTTTATTAAAACTTATTTACTAGTACTTAATTGCCCAAGATATTTTAACAGGATATGCATAAATATATCATTACAGAAAAATTAACTTTATATTTAAGATTATCGAAGCTGTGTTACGATACATAACTTAATAGGTACTATTCGCTAACTTCTGATTATGTCAAAAGTTATAGTATTAAATGCTGTGAAGACATGTCTTATTTAGAGTGCAGCAACTATAGTAAATTTGTAGATTATAGTTAAATATGAGCAAGCTGTTTTGTTTGAGTGGATGCCAGAAGACACTTTAGATCAAATCAGCAATTATGACCTCTGCTTGTCTGTTATAAACATTATTCAACTGAAGTGAATATTTTCAAGGACATCCAAAAGCTTTTCTTTTAATGGCAACACTAGTTAAACTGCATTTTATGCAGCACACAATGAATATAAAATATTATATAACATTTATTAAATAATAACAGTAATAAAACTTACCATGTACAGACTGACGTGTGTCAAACAGCAATAAACGGCCATCATTACCAGCTGTAGCCACGACCCGGTCATTGAATGGATCTATGCTAAGACTGCATACAGCCCTTTGGTGCTGCAGTACCTCCAGAGGACACTTGCTTTCCAAGTCATGGACAATTACCTGCAAAAGTCGTTAAATATAAAACTATGACATAAGGCATCAGCTTTTTGAAGGTTTCATGATTTTTCCTGCAGGATCTGGGTTTTATCAGATTCCACAATCATGTAAACCTGCAATTGAAGCCTATTTGCTAAGTGTTATGGCATTTTATATATAAAATCAAGTCTTTTCAACGAAAAAGCCGAAGGCTGTCATACATTTCATAACATGGGCCCTTAACTGGGCCATCAAGTAGACTAAAAAGTTCTACCTGTATGGAATTACAGAGCCGAAATATGGACACTGAAAAAAGTTATTTCAAGATCACTCTAATATTTTTACTGTAGTGTGAAAACCATGGTTTTTTTTCTTATTATTTAAAATATATATCATGCTTTCTTTCAAAGGATTCTTCATTAATAAAGGGCTTATCCAAGCTGGATTCGCTGCTAAAGAGCTGAACATGGCTGGCACAGAAACGGTGACCGCTAGAACAAACTAGTCCTGTACAATTACGCCCCCACAAGCGTAGCATATGATGCTAAGCAGCTAGTATAGTAACTAATTTACAACGTGATAAGGGCAACATCAAGCTAATACTTGTTACGCACTTTCATAATTTAAGATGTACAATTTATTAATACGCAATATACATGATATCATGCAATGGTTTGTGCCATTAGGGCAAATAAGACTAAAACATTTCTGAATATCTTAAGAAAAAAGTTTTCAGTAACTTTTTCTTAGAAATGGATTGATATTATTTATCCCAAAAATGTAAAATCCTTTTGTACTTACAATGTCATCATTTCCACCAGAGTATATCTTCTGATTGTCATTGGTAATACCCAAACAGAATATGTTAGACTGATGGACAGCTTTCATCGCCTCTGGCTTGCCATGGTCCAGCAAAGCTTGTCCAAACTGCCATAACATTACCCTCCGGTCATCTCCTCCTGAGTCAAGACCAAATAAAATGAAGAAACCAGTTCCTCTATCTGTTCTATTTCTTTATATATTATGCGATCCCACTAGTAACTTACAATGGCAAAAAATATTTAAATTAGTGTAAACTAATGAATGAATGAATAAAAGTAAGAATAACATTGCTAGCAGTTAGGGGTTTGAATTTTATGAATATTTAATTTATCCAAAGCTGTTATCAGTTGACTGATAAGTCGTACTAACAAAATAAAATATTGTTTACAAATAATCAACATTTCTAGTTTGCTAGCAGTTAGGGGTTTGAATTTTATGAATATTTAATTTATCCAAAGCTGTTATCAGTTGACTGATAAGTCGTACTACCAAAATAAAATATTGTTTACAAATAATCAACATTTCTAGTTTCGTGCGGCCCCAAGATATATCACAAGTAAACTATCTGAATAAAAGCTGCCAATAACAATAATTGTATGGGTAATAATTACCTGATACGAGTAATTCGCCATTGCTAGAAAACTCAATAGCATTTACACACCCAAAATGACACACTAAATCCCGGCGATATAAGTTTTTAGCAGCATTGAGGCGCTTGTTAAATAAATGCGACTTAAATTCTGGTATAAATCCATACTCTCTTTTAACGAGATATGGTAAGGGACTAGCGATATTAGCCATATTTATAACAAAACCACCATTTTCTGACACGACTGAAACAAAACTTATCCTAGCATCTCCGATCGTCGATCAGCTGTTGTACTTTTATTTTTAAAACATTTGCCAGTTGCAAGCACTTGTACAAATATTTCCCCACCTTAACTTAAATTTAAAAAAAAACTATTTTGGAGGCAATTATTAAAATCTCTCGTAGTTTTTTTTATTTACTTTTTGTATTTAGCCTATTTCTCCCTCTTTCTAATATTTCTTAAAGGGTGTGTTATTTTAGATAAAATAATTTGAATATTATTATTTTCACATGAATAATAAATTCATAAAAATATTGTATATATAATTTTTTTTTACCGAATCTTATTTTACTGAAAACTTTACAACTAATTTCGTTTCGACTTTTTTCATTTAGTCGAAATAACATTTCGGACTGTATGTATCGTTACCCCGACGTTTCATTTGATCGAAAAACTTGTTACCGATCTTATGCTTGGCTGAAATAACATTTCTTCGAAGTATTTTTTTCGAACATTCTTTACACCACTGTTATATTTATCATATTTTTATAAAAATACTATATTACATCAAATTCATTAATGAACTCGATGGTAAAATTGTGTCTACGTAGATACTAAAGCGTTTCATAATGGTGTAATGTAGTTTAGCATGCAAGCAAGCATGCAACATACCAGCAAGCATGCAACGTACCAGCAAGCATGCAGCATGCAAGCAAGCATTAGGAGTTCCTCTTCTGCGGCGCTGAGGGAAGCCTCTTTGCCCTTACGTAACAAGGCGCAATCACCCACGCTCGCCTCCGCAGCTTCGGCTTGTTGGTCCAACCTCAGCCGCTGCAGCTCACCCGGGTGCCTGCGCTTAGTTACAGTGAGCGAAGGCTGCTCTCCCTCCGCACCTCCGGCTTTTAAATTACACTCTAGTATTGGGCAGACAAGTACCACGGCGAAGGACCATGGCGAGTCACACTGGCGGGCACCTACTAAAACATAAATAATTGTAGCCTAATAATATTCGGTAAGATGTGATTTAGGTCAAGTGAACGTATGGCAAATAAGCCAAATGGTAAATAAAAAAAGTTCAAAAGGAACTTCGGCCAATAGTAAAAAGTTATCATGAAAATCGATGAAACGTAGTTCGGTAAAATGATACGTATATGATTGATTATGTCAAGAGATATTTTGATGGACTAAAAATATGTCTAATGATACATAAAGCAAAAGAAATGTGTCGGTCTATAATTTTCGGACAACTGAAATTCTGTCAATTAAATTTCGGACAAGTAATCGGTTCCCAAAAATTGGACTAGGACATGGACGTGTCGCGTGTTGCGTCGCGTACGATAAACATCGAGTTAAATTTAAATATATACATCAATGACGATATACATAGTGATTACTAATTGTTCAATTGCACTGGGCGTATGCTATTTACCGCCCTACTAGGCCGGACGCTGGACGGGTTAATAGTTGTTAAATTTGTTTTTAAATGGCAAAATCTTGTTGCTCGAAAATTAATTAGTGTGGTCAAGTAAGTGTGGTGGTGACTCATAATGCTCATAATACGAGTAGCCCCAGAATTTGGTGTGGAAAGCGAGAAGAGGAAATTATCAAATGATGTTTCCCAAAAAAAAAAAACAATAAGATTCATTCAATTTCCTGGCATTCCTGTAATAATGTGTCGGTCAGTAGGTGCGTACATCACTTGATAAATCAAATAAAAGTGAGTAATAAAGAAAGACGCGCATATCGAATTCGGATCAATAGTACCCCGTCTCCCTTGATCCTTGATATTTGTATACCACACCTAAATTTTAATGAGTTATGGTTAGTTGAGGCTAAGGTTAGGTTTAGTTATTTGTTTAAGTAAATATTTATGATGTAAAATGATAAGTGAATTCACCAATAACCTGGCAGCATAGTCTCTTATCTTAGCCGGTTCTGAACAGAATAGAAAAAAGGAATGAAAACAAAAAAAATCACAGCCAATCGTATATCTAGGTACAATAAACTATACATTATTTAATTTTGTAGTGACTTGAGCATAGTTAGTAGTAGGGTAAATTGTGTTCTGTGGTTAGTAGTGAGGTGCAGTGAGGTGAACACAAGGTGAGCGAGAGAGAGTAATAGATAATCACAGGTCACAATGATCTTCAAATTGTGTTCTGTGATCGTACAAACGTTTATTTATGGTATATTTTTAAATAATAGAGTTAAGAGTATCGAATAATAACACCAAATAATAAAAATAAAGATTAAGCATAATTATACTAATACAGGTTTATTATTTCACCGCAGATAAATCAATTAATCTCCGGTGATTTTAATCAATTACTTTTACCGGTTCATCACCGGAGATTCTCCGGGTTGTTTGCACCCGTGGCTACTCGCTATCAGTGGCTATAAGGTTATGACCATATGTATTTGACATGAACTTTGTTGTCATTGGAAAGAAATTCGTAACAGATATTCTCATTGTTCTAAAAAGGATTGATTGAATCTACGCATAAATTACAGTAATTAATAATGGTTGTGGCTGAGCTTGTCAAAGAAAAAATGAACAAGCCGGCGTTGAAAGTTTCAGGTAAGGTTACTATCAATGTTGGTCGTTCTAGCATTGAACTTACTTTAAGCATTTTAATTAAAAATATTATCTCAACATCAATTTTAGTGTCATCAAATTCGGATTCTTCGAGCGTTGAAGATTCGGAAGATTTAGAGCATGAGGTTGAACAAGTTGATGATGTTGAAGCCGAAGCGGATGTTGAGAGCAGTTCGGGTGACGATGTTTCTGACGACGGCGATGCTATTACTACAAATGCAGGATGGGCGGACTCTATGGCAAAAATTCTGGGTTCTACTAAACCCAAACATAAGAAAACATTAGTTCTATCCAGGGCCAAGAAATATGCAGAAATCTTAAAGAAAGAAAAAGAAGAAAAACCTGCGTTTGAAGTCATTGGCGAGACGAGTGCAGACAAAACAGAAGTTAAAAAGGATATCAAAAAAGAATCCAAAAATGAAGATGATTCAACAGAACCTGCAACCAAAAGAGTAGTGAGTGTTTATATTTTTCATGGCAATGATTAATATAATATTATTTACTGTCAGTCATATTTTCAAATTGCAATTGTTTCAGAAACATGAAAAACCATCTATCAGAGCAAAACCTAACATATTAGAAAAAGATAGAGAGAGGTTACTGGCTAAAATAGCGACAAAGGGTGTGGTACAGTTATTCAATGCAGTTAGAAATCAGCAAAAGACTTTGGATACACAAATGGACAGAAATGATATATCTGAACACAAAAAAGAAAAAATATTGAAGAAATTTGATAAGAGAGCATTTTTAGATACCCTTATGGGACAGACTAAGTCGGTTATCGTAGATAAAGAAACAAATCAATTAAAAGATGAAATGAAACCAAAAGATGATAAACCTAAATGGAGTGCTCTAAGGTAAATATACTAATAATGGTATATTATAACTTTAAAGCCATATATGTACTGTATAATATTATAAAAATAATAATGTAACACATTTTAATTTGCAGAGATGACTTCATGATGGGAGCTAAAATGAAAGACTGGGATAAAGAATCTATAGATGAATAAAATGTATGTTCATTAATTTATGCATTTTATTTTTAATAAATAAACTAAAAATATAATTTTATTTACAACTAAGTAATTTATAAGATTTGGGAACTAAGAATTAATCACTTTATCAACATTGTATAAGCATCATTACCAACAGAATGTTGGGTGATTTGTTTGGGAAGTGTTGAATAAATTTTTACAGGGAGATTCCAGACCATTGTTTCAATTGGCACATTCAATGGTGCATTCCAATCTTTTTCCTCTGGATTGGGCAATAGTGTTTCATTTGTGGTTACAAATTCGAAATGGAGACGCCATTTTAAAGACACTGAAAAAGAATAGAGTTCTTTTATCTGCAAGAAAACAATGGTTAATAATTATGTTGTATTGATATGTCATAAAAAGTTACCTTCATCCACTTCAAATGCTGGTGTTATGTGTAAAGGAATGGGTAGTATGAGCTGTGAGTGTGTAAGTCCCACTGTGACTTCATGATATCTTGCTACAGTCATGGATCTGCTACTTGTGTCCTTGTTAGCATTTTTTGATGGCGACGTTGATTTGATTACTTCTTCTGGCTGTAGGGACACAGATACCTAAAAGAAACAATTAATTTACAAATATAATTTAATTCATGAAACTATTATTATTTTATGTAATTATTTGTTATGTACCTGCATACAAGTTACTGTTCCCACAGAAAAGTCAAAAGTACCAACTATATCTTCTCCCAATTTGTAAGCTGATTTGAAAAGGCAAAATCTTCCAACTTTGCCTCTAGTGTTAGTTATCATGTATGAGTTAGGACTCCTTCTTGCTGTGAGATTCTGAAAATATCGGAATTACAATTACCTATTAATTTGAAACTGCTGCTTTTATAGACAAAGGTACATTATTTCCTATATTCTATCTATATTGTTATATGTATACACACAGAGCTTAGTATGAGGTTGTTCACCTCACATTCAACAATAAGCATGTTTTGGTTTTGTGCAGAAGAGAAAAAGCACCTAAAATTTTTCAATATAAGGTTATTGCAATACAAATTCACATTTACAAGTTCAACAAGTTAAATCAAATACAATACACACTAAGCACACAAAACGCAGATCAAAGACAAGAAATATGTTGAAATACACCTGTAAAACTTGTAAAGCCATTGTCAATGGTGTTTCAACTTTTCTTTCTTCAGAAAATGGGTTGGTTGGTTGTAGTTCCTCTGTAGTCTCATTGCCACACAATGCTGCCAAATCCTGCATGTTCATGATAGGACTGATAGGCAGAACTCTGAATGGTATTCGCACCATTTTGATATGTGAGCCTACTTTCTGAGTTGCTATTGTTACTTTGTAGGAATATTTTACTGATGTTCCTCGGTAAGATGGTGCTGCTTCGATTGGTAGAGATTCACGGTACCAAACTAAAAAATAATATTGTTGTAACTAACGATTTCTAAACACAAAGTCAATAATATAATAAGCTGTTAAAAAATTATACTCTTACATGTTTTACTCTCTCCTAGAGGAATTGTAAGATCACAGAACAGTATTTTAGGCTTAGTATGGAATATTACATCTCCAATGTCGCTTGATGTTACTTCCAATGAGGTGGTTTTGCCAATTGTGGGTGTCTTTTCTCCAGTGTTTCCTGAAGTTGAGTAGAAGCAATGTATCTGTGCTGAAGACCAAGCAATGTTTTCAAGAATATCACTAAAAAGGAAGTAAAAATGTAGTTTGTATTAGCAATATTTGTTTAATATTTTCATGTTTTTCCAGTAATGAGTAAGGTATTTTCTGCCCCCAATATCACTACATTTACGTACCTATGGCTTTGAGAATTCCTATGCTCAGGTTGTGTTGTATGGCAAAACGTAATACAACATTCCAGAGCTTCACCAGCCAAATAAACTGTGCCAGTCGTAAGTTTTGCTGAGAGCTCTATCATTATTAATTAATAAACTAAGACAAATTTTATTATGAAGAAACAGGACGTCGGACGAACTTCTTTAGAAATTTGTAAATAAAAACTTGACAGTGACAGACAGTTCATAACAAAAAGTAACTGTTGTTGTTTTCTTTACCCATTCTGGGTAGGCAAAGGGAACTATGCCCATACAGCCAAATCTTCAATAGAATTTTTTTATTGTCCCTCGATCGTGAGTTATTCCAGACACAATTGAAATCAATTGTTATCGCGGCACGCGCGTGCCTCCTGGGGTTTGAGGGATTAAGAAATGAAAAAGAAATTTAATGAGATGAAATAAAATTAAACCTAACCTAAGTCATTAAAATGTATGGGTGGTTTATACATTTCAATGACTACAGGAGTTTACGCGAGAACGTGGATCAGAGTCAGATAGGAGCGCCTTTCCTTGTTTCTCACTTTTATTTGATTTATCCTACTCACTGACACATTATTATAACAATGCCACCACTTTATCACAATAAATGCCGCGTAGCGCTTCAAGCCCCAAGAGACCACCGGTTGTCTCGATAACAATTGATTTGAATTGTGTCTAGAATATCTGATCGTCACAAAATTACGAAACAAAGTCCATCTTTCTCTTCTTGTTTCCCGCGTAAAACTCATGTCTAAAAGTAATTGTTGTTGTTTTCTTCACCCATTCTGGGTAGGCAAAGGGAACTATGCCCATACAGCCAAGTCTTCAGTAGAATTTTTGTCTAAAAGTAAGTAGGGAAATGTCAAATAGCATTTTCTTTATCATAAAAAATTTACGGCTTTGGACGAGTCCATACAGTCTAGTCTTTTGTCATAATGTCAATTTAAAATACATGTATAAATGGCGCACGGATTTAAATATTAACCTGGATCGAGTACTTCTATATATCTCATATTTTCAAATGTGCACTCTAAAACAATAGCACTAAGATTACTTTTTCTCTGCCA
The DNA here is from genome assembly GCA_949315895.1 of Anania crocealis. Classification (NCBI taxonomy): domain Eukaryota; kingdom Metazoa; phylum Arthropoda; class Insecta; order Lepidoptera; family Crambidae; genus Anania; species Anania crocealis. The sequence goes on from OX438868.1 coordinate 6,125,563, forward strand.
AATGGCAAAGTAGGAAAACGAGCCAAGGAGATAACTAAAATAGTAGTGTGTCCTTGTCTAGCAAGTATGTTATGGAGAAGGGTTTCCACGCTATAAGTAATTTATGATAATAAGTTTTTTTAATTTAGAAATGACCGGTTTTTTTTTCACTGTGTAAAATTGCATATTTGATGGTTAATGTTTAATAATGATAGCTTTATTAATTAATCCTCAAAATGTGTGCTATTATTGTGTAGTATGATAATTATTTATGATACAAACATGAATTTAAATACTAATTAAAAATCATAAGATTAAGCCACTGCTGGGACTTGAACCTGCAACCTCATAGTGTGAGTCAGGCATTTTTCCAATCGGGCTACCACGGCTCATAAATTATTAATTAAATATTTAGTTAGATTTTACTCTATGTGTATTTTATTGCTGTACAGGATGCCTAAAGATGAATCTGTTGCTGGAAAGTGGAAAGAAACCTGGCAAAAAATATTTGTTAGCCACCAATGACAGCAAAATTTTTAGAAAAAATATCAATTTTATCCTCGCTTAAATGATATTCCTCATCATCCAGTACAACCTCTCACTACTGAATCAAGACACGAACTAATTAAAAGTATCACAAACAAATAATTAAGCTTAAGATTAAAAACGTACGCCAACGAAGATACTCTTAAAATGACGGGGAAAAAACTGACGATGCGACAACCGCTGCATATAATAATTTTATTCAATAATGTTTAAATTTCTAATAGGTAATTTTTTTGTTATTAATTTCTTGTTTTATTTCCTTTGCTCCGATTCGGTCCTAAACGAGTCTACTACCACTTCAACTTAACGATCCACTGTAACTCTCCTATTCCACAATAGTAAAGAATATACCTAATTAAATAAATACCTAATTAAATAAATAGCTAATAAATAATAGCTAATAAATAGCATGGGCTAGCAGGTGACTATTAGTGCTTAAAATCCGTTTTAGATAGTTTCCAATACAATAAGTATTTATCAATGCAGTAAGGCTATCCGAGAAGATAATATTTTATGGACACCGTATTAGAAAAGGAGGCACTTCTACTTTCGAACCTCTCTCTCGGCTCGTTTTTTTTGAGATACTGTGCAGTCCAGCTTTAAGTGTAGGTTCATGAAATGGCGTGTCAGTATTTTTTTTTGTTATTTTGTCCCTTTCGGGACCGGCTAAGGTCTGAGACTAATTCTACATTTTCAATAAATACATAAAATATCATAAATACTTACATAAAAATAATAAATAACTTAAACTAAACTAACCTATCTTATTGAAATGTACGACCGATTGAAATGTGTAAAGTTGGTAAAGATACGTTGTGCATGAATATTCACCTAAGGTTTCACCCTTAAAAGATAAGAAAATAGTATCGACAGCTTACAGACAGTAGCATTTGTAAAATTTTTAAATGTTTTCAATTTTAAAACTCAAACCTGTCATAGCATTAATATGCTGATGCTTAGGTCGTAAATTATAAAGAAAAATAAAAATGTTTCATTGCACGCATTATTCGCTCACACTGAAATGTTCATAAGGTCATGTTTTTTTATAAAATCTTACACGCTATTGAAATTTCGCATCATCAGTAAATCATAAATGTTAAATTTTAAGTTACTAAGTGTAAAGATTAAGTTTTGAAAGATTTATATTTAGCATTAATAGTTACTTTCATTTCGAAGTAAAGTGACATTGGTATGTCATGTTTGCTTGAAACGTAACGGTTTTTAACGAACGATGTAAAATTTGAAAACCTGGATCGACATTTTAATTTGAGAAAGTGTAAGATGTTGTTATCTGACGGAATAAATCACGCAAAACTACAGTCTATTATAGTTGGAGAACTCAAAAAAGCTGGATTAAAGCATCGTCTAAAAAAAATTATTCTTAAAAATGTCAAAGTAAGTGTAGCTGCTACTTCAGTAATGTTTACTTATTTACTTTGTCTAAATTCCTTGTGTAATTTTGTATTAAAGGATCACAAGGCAGTTTTTGGTGCCCCATTGGTTAAGGTTCCATCATGCAGTGTTATTTGTTGTGGGAGTACTTTGAGTGTTCCAATGGTGGTCGCTGAGATGTCGGCAGTGCTCAGAGCTAACGCCCAAATCGAGGGTTTATTTCGGAAAGCCGGCTCCCAAAATCGCCAGAAAGATATTAAGGTATGTTTGCTTGTTTATTAATTGCAAACTTTGTTTTTGTAATGTTAAATAAAACTTGTCTTCTTCAGCGATTACTTGATGCCGGCGGTTGCGTATCTGATGGCCACCATCCCATTGATGTGGCAAGTGTCTTAAAGCTGTACTTGAGATGTTTGCCTGAGCCACTTATCAGTGCTGAGGTTCAAGATTTACTTCTAAGATGTAGGCTATCTACGGGGGATAATGCCCTGAAGCCTATACTACACACTTTGCTCCTTCTACCAGTACTACATGTTCATCTTCTACATTATATTATGGAGGTAAAATTATTTTCAATACATTAAGACGTAAGGACAAGTATCTCCTTTAAAAATTCATAAATTCTTTACATGAAAAGAAGTGTAAAAATAAGAAGTGTTTTTGATTTTGCTACTTTACTGTTTGATTGTTGCTAAATAGTAATACTGTTTTCTTGAGTTTATGCGAACAATGATTATAAAATAAAAATGATTTTTTTAATATGCTACTATGTAAAGGAAATGACATGAAACATAAATTTCATGTAAAAAATAGTAATGTTTTTGTAGTGGTGTAAAACATTCACTTAAAAAAAGCTTTATTTAGTAGGTATATTGGAAAACTTATTATGATGTTTGAAAGACATCTTACAAAATACTTGTCTTATCAAATAAATTTGTGGAATTCTTTTAAATTTTAAAAGTCTGTCTTGAGTGTAGGTTTTACCAAGGGAATAGTTGTTTACTTGGTTGTGTAGTAAGTTAGGTAGTAACTTACCAGAATTTGATTTATCATGGAAGGATTCAGATGCTAATGCTTTAGCTACTTTGTACCAAGGGATCTGATACTTGTTATTATTCACTCCATGGCACATTGAATAGCTTCATAAGGAAAGAGTTTTAAGGGTCTTCCTGCCACAAAAGCAAACCAAATTTGTCAAGTTAGCTATTCAGATTATTAATGGCGTTTGGCTCAAATAATATACAGATTAAAAATGAGATGGCCTTTACCTGCACAATAAGGTTTACAGGTTGAGACTGTTGCGTGGCTAAGAAGTAAGCCATAGCTAGGTGGCTAGGAAAGCAAAAAGCAAGCATGTACACTATAAGCTAGAATTTTTGATAGTGTTTTATTTTGGTTATTTGTACTAGTTATTCAAATGTATGATCTTAGCTCAAAAATTCAAGTTGTAGAAGCAATTCAAGTTGGCATGGGTTACAATCATATACTCAAATGATGCAATCACTCACACCTGTATCCAATAATACCTCACGATGTTGTGAATTAGTTGGCAGTTAAGAATTTATGATCTTTTAAGATATGCTTAGTTAAGGGTATTTTTAATATTTTTCTCTGTTTTGAGTTAAAAATTAGTGTGACTCAAAATTTTCACTTTTGAACCCTTTTTTAACTTGCCATTAAGAATGTAGTGTAGTTGATTATAACTTATGAAAGAGTGATTCAAAACGATTATTTTTGCAAAGAAATGAGGAAACCTTACTTTTAAACAAGTTATTGTTTGTTAACTACTTGTTGTGGCCGAAAATTTACAAGTACAAATTTAAAAAATCATAATTTCAGAGCACTTAAAAATCGCAGAACATACTAATGGGGTTTTTTCTATAGCACCTAAGTCTAAAAAAATCTTTAAAATATTTGTTGACATCATTTTTTTAACTATAGGTAGTACTGTATAAGTAAATCTTGTAAACAAAGTAATGGGTTTTAATCCCTCGATCATGAGTTATCCCAGACAATTGAAATCAATTGTTATCGCGGCACGCCTCCTGGGGGTTGAGGGATTAAGCAAAATCAGAAAGTAATAAAAGGTCTGTATCAAGATTTCCTATGTTACTTTAGCCTGCAAATGCTTTATTTCAGTGGTCATCATTACTCAATACTTACTCAATTATTTATCATTACATTTGATTGTAACCTCATAAAATCATTTCAGTTACTGAACTTCATTGCATCCAGGCACAAGGACAACCTTATGGACTCGTCCAACCTTGCCATAGTCCTGGCTCCCAGCATCATGCCACTGCCGGCTGCAGCCTCTGCACAGCGACTGGAGCACCATGTTGCACTTGTTAAGGTTATCATCATAATAATGTAATATCATTATATAACAATACATTTTTATTTAGCAACTTTTTAACCACTGCCCTGCTCGGGGGAAATAAAGCTCAAGGACAGAAACCTGTGCTCATCAGTAAGATACAAATTAGCCCATGTCCTTTTTTAAAGTGTAATCTATATTTGTACCGAATTTAATCTAAATCAGGTCAGAAGTTCATGCGTCAAAGCATAAAATTAGTCTTATTTCTGCAAATAGGCCCCTAGAGGCGCTTTTATACATCTCAATATTCAAACCTAGTTCTACTGTTTCGGGACTTAAGTAACAGGCAACAGCAGGACAGACAGCTATTTCCGCATTTATATTATTAGTAAGGATTAAGAGTTTTTTAATTTTCTTGGCAAAATAAACAAAGCATGGTCAGTGGACTAAAATAACAGACCCTAAACATTATTATTGGTCTCATTTATTTTTATTCTGGAACGAAAATAATATTTTTGTATTCATATCATTTTCATGCAAAAGCACAATCATTAGTCATTGCATGGTTTTTCTTGTACATGACAATGCAATATTCATTCTATTTGATATTTTATGTAAATCTTTTCGTTTCAACTGAATAGTATGGATCGAACAACATGTTTGTCATTTTGTAGTATTGATTTATTCCTCTTATATTTTTTAGATATTCATCGAAAACTCGCAGCACATAGGTTTACTAACAGACGATCTCATGACGCAACTAGACGACGACTCTGATGTGTATCTTGCAAGGAGAAAAAAAAGACGAAGTGGGTCTCTCAATCGTAAGTTTCTTACAAGTTCTTTTTCTTAAAGTAAGGAAAGGGATTCGTAAAACTAATTTTTTATTATATTTCTTAGGTGTATTGAGTGGCCTTCGCAAAATGGTGTCAGGCAGTGTTAATACTCCTGCTACAGTCCGGGAAAACACCAAAACTCCTGTCTTGAGCAAGTCTGCTGCCAAACGAAAGTTTGATAGTTATGAAGGACTTTCTACAAAAGCAAAGTAAGTATTGTTACTTACTTGGAATGATAGTACACCTGAACCAAAGTAGTGAGATCCTAATTAGGGCTTTATAAACTGACCCTAATGTGTTAATTAATTTTACAGGAAAGAAATAGCCCTAGGATTGCCACAAAAGGAGCTATCCTTCACACCTATGAAAATGTAAGTTAACGTTTATTCATTTTATAATTGCGAAAATTTGTATGTATGGATGTTTGTTACTCTTTTACGCAAAAAGCTATTGAACGGATTATGCTTAGAAGGGATTATTGTATTGTAGCTTAGACCAGATATAACACATACGATATAATTTATCTAGAAATTACGTGTAGTTCCGGCGGAAACGGCGAATTTTGTGTAAAGGCAGTTTTTCATTTAACTACATTATTGTACCTATTCCTACTTTTGTTTCCATTTTTTCCGTATTCACATCGTTTAGTTGTTAGAGAGAGAAAGCGGGGGCTCATAACTCGATTATCACTTTAAACTTAGTAAACTGTACAAATAGATTTCAAATCGAAAAACGCTGCTCAAACCTCAATTTCTATTTAAAAAGCTATCCATTAACGCAACTTGGGGTAGACGAGTTACGAAAATCGCCAACGCCTCACATAATTAATTTGAAATGTAGTGGAAGTACCCAAACAAATTATTTTACAATATATCGGCGTGATTATGCTAAATAATGTGTGCCGTATCTTTATTTCAGGGGTATGGAACGCAAAAGATTACGACTTAGCCTAATGGATGCAAGAAGTACTCCTGTCATCAACTCCGATTTCAGCTCCCATAAAAATTCAGAAACCAGTATTAGCAGTGAAGACTTACTAACTTCATCCGAACATTTATTTAGTGCTCATGACACAATAGATTTATCTCCAGATATGAAACAGACTGACAAAGATTATGTTAGGATATCCAAACAAGAATATGAAGAAATTAAAAGCAGAGTTTCAGCTATAGAAAATAGGCTATCTAGAGAATTTACAGACGTAATACCGAGGGTCCAGCCACTGCAGCAAGTGCAAAATGTTTACGAACAAACCTTAGAAGAAGTGGCGATGTTGAATTGTGCAGGATCCGATCACTTAGCGCGGCGGTTAAGCAAAGAACTAAAGATAAGACCCAACGAAGATGCAAAAATAATTCGGTCACCCAGTGCTCGGAAGATTGGTTCCATACGACGGCGATCCAAAGAAAATATAACGAAAATCGTCAGGCACAAATCATGGAATGCATCTTCACATTCTCAAGCTAGTCGAAACGGGGATAGATTCTATCCTTACATAGGGTTATCTCGTCGAAGCAGAACAAGCACTGCAAAACCAGATTTTGCTGTACCTTCGTCAAAAACCACTTCAACACCAAATAATTGGGATGGATCATTATCAGAAAATTCACTCAACACCTCAAATTCTAATAAAAAGTATCAATCACGCAAAAGAATTAGTTTAGCATCCGACTATAATAATTTAGATAAGACCATAGGCAAACATCAACCGCGCAGATCTTTGAATATAACTGCAGAAAACAGTTGGGATAATACGTATTCAGAAAATTCTATGAATAACACGGGAAATTCGAGTATCAAATCGATTCGATCAGATATTATGAGACATTATCAGAATGTTGTGAATAGAAATTCAAGTAAATTGAATAAACAAAGTCCACAAAAGCAAAAATGGCGCAGCGCAGCTGCATTCTTTATGGATAAAACGGGAGAGGTAGAAAGTACCAGTCAGACTGGAAGGCCATCGGTTAACAAATTGCGTCGGCAGAATGCTGGAGCCGTTCTCGCCAAAGCTAAGCTTTTCGAGTCCAGTTCAGATAAGTCTTCAGAGAGGAATGAGAAAACCGCCCACACAGGATTTGCGAGGAAACCTAGGAATAATTTGCAACAGGTCAAACCACCGAAACTTGTAGCTCATGTGAAACCCAAAGTTCAAACTAGCTTTTATGATACAACTCATAATATCCCAGCAAGACTGCAGAGAGTGGTTGATGTAGCACCGAGTATGCCAATACGTCCACAGAGGCAGCTTAATCTTCACACGAAGGACGAGGTTGAAACATGGCGATTGAATAGGAAAATCACGCCTACAAAGAAGATTACTTCACCTCCAAGTGCGCAGATGAAGACACCTCAACAAACACCAGCGCTAAGAAAACCTCTATGCACTCCAAGAAATATTCGAACTCCAGCAGCGATCAATGATTCTAGAAAAATGAATACACCCATGAGAGCCGTGCACATATCGCCCAGAAGGCGATCGCCGCGGCAAAAGCGTATTCTATAGTCAAGCAAAAGACTTATTTTAGATATAAAAATTAAAGATGACCAGTGAATTAATTATATAAGAAAAGTGTGATTATTGAAATCAAGTGGCCATGTGTAAATATGTAGTATTATTTTTTATGTAAATCATACGTCTCTGATTACATTTTAATTAAATAAGTTATACAAATAAAAACAGTGATATTTTTATAATCCATTGTTCACTGTTAAACGAAAGTAGAGTAGTTTTTTTTTAAAAGTTCTGACGAGAACTGAATTCAAACTGTGCTGCTCAGTTCGTAGCGTCACGCGTTCTCGCAACCATCTAGTTAGACCATCATAATATTGAATCAACAAAATTTTTAATTATAATCAAAAGTCGGTCACGACTCAAGACGGGCTCCGCGATAAACAAGGTCAACATGCTGGTTGTCGTAACATTATGTACAATGTCCGTGCTATGCATATTATTATGTCTAGGGACTATATTATGGTGCTAACGAAGTTTTACTCGCCGCCTTGCATTTTATGAATCATCCATCGATTGCTGATGTTATTGAAAAATACAAATAGCTCGAATTAAAAATTTCGACTACCTTCGGTGTGACTAGGAACCGAACCTTGCGCTTACCTGGCGACTGCTAAAACCAATTTAACTCCAGAGACATTATAGGTCGACCGCTTAAGGCCGCAAACTGGACGGCCGCGGATGCGGTCGCGCGGCTCGCGCGACTTGATATTTAGGCTTAAGTTTGTATTAACCGTTCTGGAGGGCCGCGGCGCGGGCGGCGGGCAACAAGCCTCGCCGCCCACGCCGCAGTCGCCCCCGCGCCCGTCCAGTTTGCTGCCTTACTGAATCCTATCTGACGTCACTTTTGTCGTCTTCCCCTCCCAATTTATGTACTCAATATTATTATTATGAATTAAATGGTCTTCTTTTGGGTGACAAAAATATCGTTTAATTCATAAGAATGGTATGGAGTACATAAATTGGGTGAGAAATGAAAATGAAGACGACAAAAGTGACGTCAGAAAGGACTCACGTTGTTTACAGCGTGCTAGGTAAATGGTATAACAAGCTGAAACCTTATGTTAACTTATGCAAGCTATGGTGAATTCAGAAAGATTTTTGAAAAAAGTATGTATTTTCATGCAAATCGGAATTTAATATATTTATTTTAAATAAAAATGATATCTAATTTCCGACTTCACCGTAGTATTTATATGCATTTAACATGGATGGTTTCGACTTGTTATAAAATATCATTTACCTAAAACCCTGTATACAGAATGAAATTTTAACCACTTTCCAAAATTTTTATAGGCGTTCAGTATCGTATTAAGAGCCCATTTATGAAGTAAAAAATGTAAATCAAGCTTTCACCCGAAAATATTTTTCGCAATATAGGTAGTTTTCAATTTTTACGGTCCTAGGCCTGATAAGGTATAAAGGGAAAATCAAAAACATATGAATAGTATCGTAGTGAATGAATGAGATGCGAATCGCGTAAAAAAAAGTGTTGCTAGGCAGACGTATCAAAAATTTTAGTTTTTTTGCGGACATTTTTGTACTGGGCTATACCAAAAGAAAAAATACGTAATTTGTATTTTGTCTCTCGTAGATTGATATATTAAAATTTGGAAGGTGGTTTAAATTTCACTCTGTATGTACCTACCAACCTAATGCATTCAACAATTTTTTTACTCTAGTGATTGTATTTTCAACTAAGTAACACCAGCAATTGATTTACCTACTTGTAAATGAAAATAGATTTAGCTAGTTTCAAGGAGTTTACAATAGGATCGTACTGCTGCTGTCTCTGCTTTATTTGAGCAAAAATGCACTCGTTTAACCACGACCATTCATTTGCTCTAATCGGTGTTGTAGTTACAACAAGGTAGAGCAAATGTTTGTTTTGTTTTTAGAATCTTCTTATTTTGACTGTCTTTTGTTTATAAGACTATTGTTTTTATGCATGCGTGCATAACATAATAATATTCACGTTAATAACGAACTAGAGGAGGTAAAAGAAAATGCAAATTGATAATATTATATGATGTATATCACGGCTTTTACAGTGGTATTTTTATGTATAAACAAAATATCCTGATTTGTATTCAATAAATTAAGAACATACTGACGATTCAATAAATAACAATTTTCACATTCAAATATATAAAGAATCGGCGCCACAATAATTTTGATGATAGAATAGTCATAATTCTGCTTGTGGGATTCAACTAAAATAAATTCACTTACACATTTAGCGATGATCACAGATTGAGGATTATAAAAAAGCAGATTCAGAACATACCGTGCTATGGAGAGACGTTTAACATTTCGAAACTTGCAATAGTGAATACTGAGTAATTTAGATTTCATTATAGCTTATCGCCTAACTTACCACTATCAGCACTCTGGCCACACAGCGCGGCTCATCCCAGTTAACATTGCTTCTCGATTGATATCAATACCAAATTTAAATTAACAATATAATAAAATATCAATTGTACCTAAGATCTTTTCCAATTAAATACGCACATTCGTTCTTTATTTGCATCTCAATATACACTAACGCGCCGCACGCGGCTTGATATCCGGAACGAGCGGCGAGCCGCCTACATCATTCCATAATAACATACATGTTGTGATCAATAATAAAAATATAATGATACAAATACATTAATTGCTACATTTTCGATTATTGTGTGACATAAATATTTACAAAGCGCACCGCGAGCGCGTCGACGCCCCGCCGCGGCGCCGCGGGCGACTGGCAGCAGGAGAGCTCTAAATGCCCGAAAATAAAATTCAATCTTGTCGTCAAAAAGATAAAAAACATTAAGCATATCATTATAATACAGTATAAGCCATCCTGACCGACACAGTCGCCGGAAACTAGGCGCTAGGTTACGGATATCTCGTTCAGGAATACAAAACGATACATCTTTCCCAGCGATTTACGAAACTATAGTAGACACTATATATAATACGTTCCTACATCTTACAAAACGAATAACATTACTCTAAATAGCGATGCGCGATCTCTCGATACGATAGGACGATTACGATTCGGGAATGCATGACACTACTCGACGAAATACATAATTATTAAGTACCGATGATTCGAAGACGTCCTTACGAGGACTGATGAGGGTGCGCGGTCTGGAAATTTCGGCTCGTCAGCCGGAAAGTATAAACTTGAAAAATTCGACGGAGCTTCACGCGCGGGCTCCGCGGCGAGGTACCGCTACACCGCGGTCTAATGGCGAGTTTAGTCTTACCGGGCCGGGCCTGAGTGCAGTTACAAATCAAACAGTTTACACAATACCCGGCTCGATGCAATTCAAATTGTTTCTTACTAGAGATGAGATACACAGGATCGCCTCTACTTCTCTCAAATTTTTCTTGCGCATTACGACATAACGTAATTATCTCGGTTAAAATATGGCAGTGGAGACAGCTACAGGCGATCAGGTGTTAAGTGTGCGTTTATCTTAAGCTAGTGGTGGGGACGCGCGACTGCCGACTATATATTTCATTAGAGCTGGCACGCACAGATTAAATAAAATGGAAGAATGAGAATAATTTGAAATCTAATTCGTAATGGAGGCTTATAGGGGTTGGCACCGACACTGATAGTTGGGACATTGTTAACTGTCGTTCCAGTCTGCCCGTGCCAGTTCTAGAGAGAGACGGCAATAGGGCTCACATTAAGTCTGTTCTTCATATCAATAGTTTTGGAAGCGGCAGTTTGTAAACAAGAGTTTTGACCTTTTCTAATCTATGATAAACAATGACACATTTGCAAAATCCGGTACTCAAGAACATACTCAAGTAGAAGCCCTTTACACTAGCAGTTGTCCGGCGTCGGGGTTTATAAAACTTAAGTGCACAGACGCATACCCTCTACGTACAACAAATGCTAGCGTGAAAGCACACTTTTGTCGGACATTCTAAAGTTTACAGTAGATATTCGCTGGCAATGACATTTAATTTGTATAGCCGTTTATTCGGATTGCAAAACAAAATACCTGAACCAAATGACGCATTCTCTTTAACTTCCCTAGTAACATAAACCAATGTGATGGTCGTGAGAAAATAAACTCTAGGTCAAAAACATAGAGTTCACTTTTTAAAGTTTTTGTGATAGTATTATAGACACACCGCATACGCACATGTATTACAGTGCACGCGCTAATGCATAAGAACAGTTGAAAGAAACCGAAAAGAAAGGAGTAATTTAAAAAACATAATTTTTGGCAAATCACATAAAACACATTGTTTTGTTGACTGCAATCTAGAGGAGTAGTCGTCACTCCATTAAGCCATCTAAACTCAATCATGATTAACGGCATCGCAGGCGACTATATACTAGTAAACTCTAGAGAGTTACTTAAAAAAAGGTTTTGAGTAACACCAAAGAACATCTAAACAATTCGAAACACATGACTAACATTTTAAATTAGTTAGGTATTATTTAGTTATTGTTGGGGCCAAGTGTATATGACGTTACCAATAAAACAGTAGCCAAAATTGTATTGTTCTTCTCATAAAAAAATCTATTCTATAATGATGAAAAAGAACCAGCTGTTTCATGTTTTAATCCGGTACCAAACTTTAGGATGCATTGAAGTCAAACTACACTGTGAAATCAAGCAAAAAAAGCTGTACCATAAATTTCGTTTAGTAGCATACTAACTTCATTTGTCTTACGTAAAACTCAACCTCACTCAAGGGAGGGTTCCCTTATTCATAATAACGCATACAGTCTAATAAACCTATTTCACTGTTTTGTCTCGTTCTTTCTTAACGCTGTCATCATTTGAAAGAAAAGTGTAATAGCTTAAATAAGTTTATTAGACTGTTTGCGTTATTATGAATAAGGGGGTTAATCTACAAAATGCCTACTATTTGAACGGTAACGTCACTGACAAACATACGGTAGTAACGTCGGGCCAGTGTCCAGGCCCCCAATTCTGCAAATTTACAAATGGCTCAATAGAATCGCAATTGCATCTCAATTGTATATTTTGACACATTTATTAAGGTAGTAATGTCAAAATATACGATTGAGATGCAATTGCGATTCTATTGAGCCATTTGTAAATAAGCGGAATAGGGGACCGGCAGTAACTACTTTATATGAAATTAAAGCAATTTAATTGCAATTATAATATCAATATTTAAACTTGAAAAATTGTGTCCCGTCTGAGACATCATTTTTCAAGATTAAATACTGATACGGTAGTAACGTCAGGCCAGTGTCTAGTAAGTAGTATATGACGAGGAGCAGTGGCTCAGTTCACCATGAGCGTGTGCGACTCCATGGGCGCGGCCGAGTCGTACAGAGTGTCCGTGTCCTGCGTGGGCTCGCCCTGCAGCTGGCACTGGTTCGACAGCGTGCCCGCGCCGCAGTCGCAGAAGAATCTGTTAGAGGCAAACCGAAATGTATTGTTTTATGATCATCAAACGGCGTATTATGTTCAAACATTAAACATTTCACGATATTGGTGGCACTCTGGGTCTCACATTAATTAAAAAAAACCCTACTTTCGAAAACCAGCAAAGGTTAACAAGGTACTGAAAATACTACTACTTGAACAAAAAAAATACCTGCTCAATAGCACAAAAAACACCTAGTTTAGACAAAAAATCACCAAGAACCATAAAACAATGTGTCGTGCTTTTTGCCGGTAAAAACAATTTATACAAAATTCAAACTTTACTGTGTGATATTAACACATAAAGAAGGATACCGCCCCTTCTCTTCATATGAATGTTGTAAGAGGCGACTAAAGGAGTACAGACAGAAGATAATGTGCAGTAGCTACATCTCTTTTGGCTTAACTGCAATGACCAAATTGTCTGCCAACAGTGGCCATTTTGCCGTCCTTTTGGAGCAGCCTGCGTCTAGGGCCAGATAAAGGCTTGTGCTGGCCATGACATACAAAATAATGCTACTGCTAAGATAATATCTTCAAACTATTTCAGATGGTATCACGATTACACCGATAACCATTACCATAAAAAAATATACTTCTCATTAGCTCTGTTGCAAGACCAGTCAACAGGATGATGATTTCTTTTTCTCTATTATATTATAAAATCAGATGAGATTGAAAGCTACAACCTCCCACTACCAGAAAGATTGCTTTTCCACATGAGCTGAGGCGGCATTATCTGCGTCAGGGATTTTTGCATTGTCATCTTAAGGCTGACATCCAAATTCGTTCTGATTCTAAAGGTTAAATAAAACTGGCGAGCATTTCTAAAAATAGTCTCAAATCGCATTTTGAAGGTGAAGACGCGGTCAAAATATGCGTTAGCAGGTAGACGACATCTATAGACCAAGCAGGAAAATATGATATAAATATAATTCTTACCTGTCATGGCGGATGAACTCAACATCGTGTCCAGAATGGCATGTTTTGATACAATTTACGCAGATAGCATTACGGTCTGTCGTGTTGCAAGTCTGGCACCTAGAATAAAATAAAGATAGGTTATTTTACATAAGCTACAAAGGTAAAATAGAGGTTTTGTACTCCGTTTTTATAAAAAGACAGAAAGCGAAAGGTTAAACTAAGAAATGTATAAATAGCTGACCTATTGCGAGTGCTAAGACCTTAGCCCTTGAAACATACACGGCTTTATAAAATAAAGTCGTTATATTCGTGGTTAGTGTCAAAAGCTAAAATCAAACAATGTACCGTTCAAGTTAATTTAGTAGTAAGACGCAACTTGCTATAATATTTTATTTGTATTACACAAGTTTTTTTACCTGGGGATTATTATTAATCAGCACTTCTTAACGTTTTCAAAATTAACAAAAACGGTAGAACCATCACTAAGGTTGTTAGCAAAAATCTCGACCTATCCATATGTTTACCTGTAGAAATCGTGCATCGGAAAGGACGTATATGATGAGATTTTGTATAGACATTGTCCGCCGCCGACGGCCTTCTCGACAGCGTCTTGGTTGCTGAAGATCTTGTTGCCGCGCACCAGCGGCGACACGCCCGATGCCAGGCACAACCCGCCGAAACGGTTATTGAAGATCTAGGAGCAAAAAGCACAATTTATAAACGAAATTCGCTTCTCCATGCCTACATTAATATGCATGCCTTCTTGCTTAGGATAAATTGTATTAATTGCCGGAAACTACTGATATTTTAGCTCAATCACTTGTAGCCGCGTTTGAGAAACGTAAGAGGGAACTGGCAGTAATTGCGTAATTGAGGTAAGCCTCGAGGTACAGATAAGTCTGCAGTGTTAGTTAGGTTTATTTTTCCTTGGTTATTGGTATATTCGCTATAAAAAAAAAACTACTTCGGAGGGGACGGCTACAGGCACAGTATACAGAACATGTTCGTGACAAAGCCAGTTTAAGGCACAGACTGTTGGGACATAGGCTTCCCCAAAGGACGACGCGTATTTAGCGCGTAGCGCATTAGATCATCAGTCTACCTCTTCATGCAGACCAAGCCGTACAAAGTTTACTTAAAATAATATATATATAGCTTTTGCCCGCGACTTCGTCCGCGTGAAGTAGTTATTATTTTTTTATTAATAAAATAACATCACCCCCTTTTTTAAAGGCGGTTTAAAATTCTAGCTAGCCTATATCCTTCCCCAAGGTCTAATCGACCATGGTACAAAATTTCATCAAAATCGGTTCAGTGGTTTTTGAGTTTATTCATTGCAAATATACACACACACAAAAGAGGAAATCTTTAAAATATTATAGTGTAGAAAAAGACGCTATATGTGAGGCGTCACAGAATCCATATCTCTTGCCACATTAGGCAGTAATTTGTAGAACACATTATTAACTTAATTTTACAAACTTTACTAAAAAGTTTTACTGTACCATACCTGGTTGTGCTCGAGCGTGGCGGTAGCGTTGTTGGTGATCTCAACGCCGGCCGCGAGCCCGTCGAAGATGCGGTTGCGTCGCAGGACGGGGTGGCTCTGCGTCGAGATCAGCACGCCTGCCTGCGCGTTGCGGAAGATGTCGTTCTCCTCCAGTACGCCCTGTCGACGTTCAAATCGTTTTACCAATCATCGAATCAGTTAAAATCAGTTTTAGTTTTGCAAATAGGCTCCTAGAGGCGCTATTACATGTCCCCATATTTAAACCTACCACTGCTTCGGGAGAATTGTGGGCTAGTGCCGAGAAGAAGCAGGATCAAAACTAAAACGTGGCTTTTATTCGCTGAAAGTAACAGCCTTTAAACATCCCACCCCTGGGCAAAGGCCTCCATCATTGAAATTACCACAGCATTGATGGGTACAGGCATAATCACCACTCTTGCCATACGTGTTGGTGATCACAAACCCGAGCAATGATTAAAAATTCGAACTGTTATTGCCCTATCTGAATTAGTCGCTAATGTGCAACCAATTGCTGTACTGCTGTAAAATGAGAAGTAACAGTAAAAAGAAAAATTGGCTTACCTTTCCTCCATTAAAAATACAGATGCCACCATCTCGTCCATCAAAAATCTTATTTCTCTTTAAAGTGGGATTGGAATCAGTCTTTATCCATACGCCGGCCATGGCGTTATCAAATATCTCGTTCTGCTCGAGCAGGCCTAGGCCCCCGTTGTAAACCAAGACGCCTCCATTCTGGCCGCCCCAAATTTTATTGCCCCTGATCACGGGGTTACTCCCTGTCCGGATCTGGACACCGGAGTAAAGGTGGTTGAAAATGTCGTTGTCTTCTAGTTTGCCGTGGCCGTTATCGTAGAAGTATACGCCGACCTGCAATCAAGTTTTGTGTTAGGACTAGTGTTCCATTTGGATTTTAACGATTTGTAAGGGTGACTTTTGCTTACAATAAAAAAAGTACTAGGTCTGCGTGGATAAACCTTAGTTTATCCCTGCATTTAGTCGTTTAAGACTACTTCACATAATTACATTCCTTGTTAAACGATATTGGATGTTAGTACGCACCTGTTTCCCAGAGTGGATACGGTTCCGACGCAGCACGGGCGTGGAGCCGGTGGTGATCCAGACGCCGGCGAGCGTGTTCGCGTACACCTCGTTCTCTTCGATGAGGCCCTGACCCTTCTCGTGCACGTAGATGCCGCCGTGCTGACCGTGGTGAATCTTATTGTGCCTAACTATAGGGTCGCTATTCGTGCGAATCTGTACGTGAAAACATATTTGTTTTAGTTGGTTGGGCAATTATTTTGGTGTCTTTCTTTAAAGTCTACCACGCTTTGAATATTCGCTTTTGACCTAGAACCGTGCTTAGTTATTTTATTAAAGAGAGAAACCCTTTCTAAGACTAAAAACCTTCGTAAGCAGCAGTTTAACCACAAAAATGAGAACAGTATTCAAAATTCAAAAATTATTTATTTCAATAACAAGTGTTAAAGTATATGTCATAAAATTTTGAGTTGCTTTTAAGATGAATATCATAATCATGAACTAACCTGTATACCAGCTAAAGCGTTTCCATAAATATTATTGTGCTCAATGAGACCGCGGCCTTCTCCAAATATGTACACGCCGCCCTGATGGCCATTGTAAATCTCATTGCGACGAATGGTGGGATTACTGTAAAAAAAAACCTTCGTTTATTTCTGCAAAAAAAATTAATATCCTAGCACTTCAACTCAAATGAAACAAGTACATTACGAGGAATTGCTATAAATGCAACTAGTCACATAAAACCACAGACAAATAAATAAATAAATAAATAAATAAATGTGGACAACATCACATACATTGTTCTGATCCCAATTTGAATAACTATTCAAAGCATTCGTATTTTGGAAACCAGAAACTACGAAGGTACCACAAACACCCAGACGCGAGAAAATGTAGAAAAACACTTTTTTTCTACATTGACCCGTCCGGGAATCGAACCCGGGACCTCGGAGCAGACGACACCTTGAAAACCGGTGTGTACGGCACTCCGCCACGGAGGACGTCGTCAGATATAAGCTTAAAGTAAGTAAAGCAACTCATAATCTATAATCATCTCACTGCTGGGAAAAACCCTCCATCATTTTATTCAAGTTACCATAGCAATGATAGGTACAGGCATAATCACCACCCAAGCCAAATGCGGGTTTGTGATCTCAAACCCGAGCAATGTTCGAAAATTCGAAACTTTATATTGCCCACCCAGGGACCGAACCCAGGATCCCGAGATCTTGGCCCGGTATTTAAAACCAGTAGATCAAAGGTGCGTTAGATATCGACATGTAGTAAAATAAAGATCCACCGACAATATTCTTACCTGTTAGACGTGATCCACACGCCAGCAAAGTTGTTCGAGTGAATCTTGTTGTCTATGAACTGTCCTAGGCCAGACTCGTGGACGTATATGCCGCCAGTCTGCCCGTGATGGATCTCACAGTGTACTACGGTGGGGTTCGCGCCGGCTTTAACTTCGAAACCAGCGATTCTGTTATTGTGGATATCATTCGCTTCAAAGTAGCCCTGTAGACAGAAATGGAAGTTTTTATTTTTATGTATGAACTAGCTAGCCATCAGTTTCTACTCAATAGTATACTTTACAAGCAATAGGGCGTCAGACAACACAAATGTCATGAACTCAAAGAAAGAAATCAACATCATAATTTTACAAGGTTGTGCCTGAATTGTGCCAAAATATAGGAGGCGTGACTTATTACTCCCTGACACCAACGGCAGACAGAATTTGAATTTAAAAAAAATTTAGTTTCAATTGAAATGACAAAATGAATAATATTCCAGGGTCAGCAAACAGGCCAAGGACCTCAACCAGTTGTATTGGGTTTGAATATTCACAATCAGGGGCAGTCAAACTAATAATTCCAAACGCTGTATAGTTTCAAAAATTCAAGGGCAGACTCACCAGTCCATTCTCAAAGGTGAAGATGCCAACATCACGGCCGTGATGTATGTGATTGCGCCGCATGATAGGGTTTGCAAAGTTCTTCACCCAAATGCCGGCGAGGGCGTTGCGCGATATCTCGTTATCCTGGTATGCGCCCTGCGCGTAGTCCGTGATGTACAGCCCTACGTTCTCACAGTCGCTGATGTCGCAGTGCTTGATGACAGGATTAGCGCCCGCGCCGCTGACGCACACCGCCGCGCCAACTGGTTTATCGAGGAAACATTCATTTAAAAAATGATAGGACATCAAAAAAGAAAAGAAAAAAAAGGATATGTATCGATAATTTTTTTGACTTTGAATGTGATATACCTAATTATTCTATGAAAAACGAGAATTGAATGAAAGACAAAAAAACATTCCATTTCATGATAGGACGGGCGAACTGGCGATAGCTAGTTCAGCTAATTTATAAGTGCAGAGAAGAAGAACCTGCTACCAGTCTTTTTCCTACAGTGCTTCTTTTTATATGCTGACACCACACGACACGAAATAATTTGAATGATATTTAATAGGTTTTTTATCGCTAATTCAACAAACTATACATTTTATAATTTTTGCAATCGAGTGGTCTACATATCGACTATAATTTTTGTTGTAATATCCAAGCCCCAGTGTTTTGCCTCACGTGCTGTCATTTCAGACCTCCTCAAACAGTAAGTTAAATTGAGGCCTATAAATATAATATGACAACATGGTCCAAATAAATGGAAAACCTTTCTCCAGGAATACATCAGTCACACCATACACATGTCTGCCACACTCACCGACGCTGGCGCTGCGTATGATGCAGTGGTCGATGGTTGGCGAACAGTTGTCGGACACCTCCAGGCAGTAGTGCTTGTGATGCTGCATGGTGCTGGTCGCGTCGGGCGAGAACTTGAGCGTCATGTGGCCAGCGTAGGCACGGTTCGCGCCCTCGGCGAACGTGAGCGTCGATTCCGCTTCGCGTTCCAGCACAACAGATTCGGCAACATTGCCGGGGGCACAACCTGTGATCGTAGCGCTTGGTTACTTGATGTCTATTTGTTGTAAACAAAAAGTTTTACGAGAGGAGTGAATTATTTTATAGAAGTGTTTTTTTTTTTGTATGAAACTGAAGAGTTTTTGCTTGGTTGTCCAGAGCCAATGCCAAGCGTAGCTCGCTTCGCGGTCCACTAAATCACCTTAAGTTTACTTAAAAGTTCACCAGTTAAGGACTACGTTCTGGAGCAGAGACAGTACTGCCAACTAACACATTGTTTAAAGTATTCAGTCCCTGGGGAATATGGTCAGGCATTTAAAATACACATATACAACATAACTTGTAAGACATTATAGAAACAACCGCGTCTATCGCGTTAGCCGAGAAAGTTACTCGAAACAGTGCGCGAGTTTGCGATCCACGTAAAACCTTAAGGCCTTCCACTGCTTTTACAATTCTTTACCGCATTTGTAAAAAAATACTAATTGCCGTTCTTATAAGACAAAGGTCACTTAGTAGGCTAATGAAGGATTATTTCCGATTACCTATTCAAATCATTTATTTCAGATATGCACAAGTCCATACAGTAAAAATAATTATATGAATTAATATTGCGTCAGCTACGAATTAAAGAAATATCATAATAAATAAAAACAGAAAAAAATTATATGCTGTTTACGTTTGAAATGAAAGATAGGTTTGCGGATTTGAACTCGCGTATATATAAGGGGTTAAAGTATGAAATTGCCGTTTTGTATGGACGAAATCGAGAAAAGTCATTTTTGCATACTAAATTTTTTTTAGTTTTTTTAAAAACGCCTGAACCGTTTTCGATGCAATTAAAGGTGAAAGTTAGATAGTTATAAAGCTACGCGTTATAGTATTTAAATTTCTGAAAATCAAAGTATATAATACAAATATACTTAATTGAAGCAAGAAGGTCAGCTGACACATTGTAAGGGATCTTTTCAACGACTTCCTTTGAAGTAATAGGCACTAGTATTGCTTTTTTTTAGTCAAAAGTTACTTTATTTAGTTTTTGATACAATACAAAAAGAATTACGCAATAATATGACTATACTTAAGAGCTATAAACAAAATAAAAAGTGGGAAAATAATCGGCAATTTCATACTTTAACCCCTATTATTACATTTAAATTTAATTTATCCCGACGTTTCGAACATTTTACAGCGTTCATAACGCTAAGTGTTTTGCATTGAATGTATATTGTTTTATATCCATGTATAGTGTACCTACGCGTACCTAAACGCATGAAAACAGATCGTTTGTTCCCTTTTCAATCATCTCCTCACCTATGAGCTGCACGTCCGTGTCTATGGCCAGGCACTCCTCCTGGTAGAGGCCGGCGTGCACGAACACCAGGGCGGGCTGGTGCGCGGGCGCGGCGCGTCGGCACGAGCACGGGCCGGCGCCGCACGGGCACGCGCCGCCCGACGCGCCCGCGCTCGAGCCTATCGTGCTGCCAGTACTGCTGCCGGTGCTGTTGACAGCGACGGACCCGCCGCCGCGCTCCTCCACGTATTCGAGAGCAGACTGTTGGAGAGAACGGGTTTAGTATTAAAGAATAAAAATATTTTTTTTTTTGGTAAGTTTAACGGCCTCGGATACTTGTCCATACAGCCATTTCTTTAGTAATATTGTCTTTATTTCTGCATTAAAACGTTGATGTTAGACGTTTTAATGCTTCGATGAAGTTTTTGGAGACAGTCGAAAGATTGAAGGAATGTAGAGAAGTCCCCAAGAAAGAGGTGAACTGATCGCGTTCCCGCGCAAAATTCACGGTCCACTTTTCTTGGTTACGACCCATACACCATGTTATTTCACCGAACTGTATATTGTTCACTCGCACGACACTTTGTTTCGCAAAATAACACCACTTTTACGAACCAAAAATCACTATAAACAATAAAAATTCGATAAAATAAACGAATTCCAAACGCATACTCACGAACTCCCGCCAAAAACCCCAGTAAAAATATTTGTAAAAGTATGTGGCGATCCTATCCTATTATATGATAAACGCGAAAGTGGATGTTTGTTACCCTTTCACGCTAAAACTACTCAACGGATCTGAATGAAATTTGGCACGGTGTTAGTTTATTGGCTAGAATAACATAAAGGCTAATTTTAATCCCGGGAAAAGGTACGGTTCGCGTGGGATAATTTTAATACACGGTTTTAAATTCAAAATCCACACCTACGATTTTGCTGGCAACAGCTAATGATACATAAAGAAATACAATTAATCACTATGTTTGGCAATTAACAAGCTTACATATGGTATGGCTTATGGTACAGATATTTACGTTGTTAAAATATTCGGCCACATTAAGATTATATTTTGTTGCTTGATTTAATAAATCGAATGTAAGCTAAAAGCAAAAATTACTACAAAATGCAAAATTGCACAAAACACAGAAAATGCAACGTCTTGTTTAAAAATTTAATAAAAAGGTTTCGAGAGCTGAACTGAAGTTAATAAATTTACTTCCACACAACATTGAACATGTTATGTATACTCGTACATATTTAAAATCAAAATTTCCAGGGTTGATTATGAAAGAGATAGCAGTTCTAGAACGTTCAAAGGTAGTAGTAGCCATACATGGAATATGCAATAAAAATAAAAGACATTCTACAGTAAATCTGCCTGTCAGGATAGTAAAAATAGGCAAGATGGTGTTGCCTATTTTTTACCACTAAGCAATGTGCCCTGGTTAAAAAAACAGTTGATTGATCTGCAAGAGAACTCGATATATCTTGCTTTTGTGTGATTTCGAATGTAAGGGGAAATAACCCATTAGGCGAATAGTGCCTACTCACAACACAAAACAAAATCCATGACTCACTCTGATTGTGTTGAAGTGTTTGATCCGCGAGTCCTTCTTAGGACGATAATTGGGGCGTACGTGGATGCCGTAGTACAGCTGCCGGAAGCTCTCCTTCCAGGGGTTCTCAGCATCGCACTCATCAGCCGGGACGAACTCGAACTGGCAGGGCGCCGAGTGCATCAGGGGTGTGTCGAACTCGAACACTGACTGATAGAGGCTTTTCCTATTAATAAAAATAATAAAGTCGTTAAACTCTACATGTATTAGGCAGTCGACTTTGTCGTGTAGTTTTTATCGCAATACAATAGCAAATGTTATTTTTGTTGCAAGTACATAGTCAAGAAACAGGAAGGAACGCCCTATTGGTCGTGTGGTTTAGGTAGTGACCCCGTCAAGATCACGGGGTTCTGGGTTCGATTGCCGGGTCGGGCAACAAGAGTTTCGAATTGCTAGGGTTTGTGATCATTGATCACTATACTCATTTGGCAAGCGTGTTGATTTTGCCTGTACCCATCATTGCTGTGGTAAATGATGGCGGCCTTTGCCCTGCAGTGGGATGATTATAGACCATTATTTTAGTTTACAAGATGGGTTTTCAGTTTCAAATGAACAGTTTATTCAACTTCTGAATGGAGTTTATTAAGGTGTGACTTGGTATCTTGCTTCAAACTGACAAGGATCACAACTAACAACAAACTAATATGCCAGAATCCTCATTAATTCTTACCATAGCTCAGTGTCATTGGCGATGGTGTTGAACCTCTTGCAGACCTGTGCGACGCGGCACAGGTCTCGCTCGGTGAGGTGCGACAGAATACAGAGCAGCACCTCATCAGGCAGCTCATATTGCAAGTACTGGGATACGTTGCACACGTCGACGCCCTGAGAAAGCGACCTAGGGACAAAAAAGTAAAAATTTAGATCTGATGACTGGAATCCAGACTTATCTAAGTGGACTTCAGTTCAGTTAGGTTTAAACCATGATTTACATAGTATTATTATGGAATGGAATACCATATTATGAAAAATTACTATTATCATATTTTGTGCATTGTTCAGTTAGATGAAATGCACATTGACAATGTATGTCCTATCCCATGTCCCCTGTTTTCATTATACAGTCGAATATAACAAGTATATTACATAGTAATTCTATTATTTACAATGCCACAACCCGCGCATTAATCCTAAGGCCAATCAAAGTTATTTCATGTTAGCTAGTTATGTATATTTTATTTATTTATTTTGGAGGAACAATAATGAAGGAAACGTTTTTTTTAAAACATACAGCAATTCTCTACCGATATTTAGGTATGACAAGTTCATGAAAAAACTGTTTTTGAAATGGTTTTTCTAGTTTAAGTTTAATAGTTTTTCAAATACAACTCATTAATTACTTCCTTGGTTGTTACTGCCCAAGGGTTTTACGTAACATTTTGTTCGTGGTCACGGGTAGACAGTCCATCCATCGGGATAGACCAAAATCTATACTAATAATACAAAGCTGAAGAGTTTGTTTGTCTCTGGAAGTACTGGTTCGAATTGAAAAATTCTTTTTGTGTTGGATAGTCCATGTATCGAGGAAGGCTTTCGGCTATATAACATCACGCTGCGACCAATAGGAGCGAAGCATCAGTGAAAAATGTTGCAAAAATATCATAAAAACCGAAATTGACGCGTACTAAGTCGCGGGGAACAGCTAGTATAGTTTAAAACCCTTAAACCGTTGAATCCGTAAATTTATCTATCATTTCAATGTATAGTGTTCGCGCAAATACGAGAAACCAATGTGATACATGTATTAGTTACATGATTATCATTGACTTTGAATGCAATTCGTTGGCTGTTAACTTTAATAACAACAGATGACTACCTACCCAAAATTTTTAGAAGGTTAATTACTCATATAACACATATTGCCGTGCAAGTAATTGAAATTGAATTTAGTAAAAATATTTACATCCTCACATGGTAAATATTAAGGTAATAGGAATCAGTTACAATCTGGAAAAGTGAAAGTACAAACTGCGCTAACATCAAACTTACGTAAATGAATACTTATAGCTATCGTACATACATGGTAAATGGGTACATAATAGCAAGCTTTTTCCTGCGACAATATTAATAAATACAATCACCTAGGGCTTATACATAAGCTACAAATGTATGCAGTTCTGGAGGTTGCAGAATTCAGATAACGGGTTTTCTCTACTCTACATATCTATGAAAACTGTACGACATTCTTTACATCTACGTTTTTTTAGACTTACTAAAGCCCTGTAAGCTTTAATTTTGAACAATGTGCTACCACAAACTGCCGGAAATTACCGGGATCTAGGAACGAAAGTTCTTAGCATCCATGGATTCACCGTGCGGGTGCCGAGCAGGGTCCCATGGCGTTGACGAAAAGGGTACTCAGGTGTGTGTGTCTGTGTGTGTGTATGAGTGTGTGCGCGCCTGGTACTTGCAACCCAGGTGTAGTGTGTATGAGTGTGTGCGCGCCTGGTACTTGCAACCCAGGTGTAGGTTTAGGAGGCCTCCTTATGACGCACCTTCCATGCTAAACTACGAACTTTAAGTACCTAGTATGATTCTACTAATACTGCTAACATTAGTTTTAAAAGAGGATTCTTAGGTAGAACCAAGGTTATATAGCAGGTCAGAAATGGGTTTTAGCTGTTATTCCTCTAGCTCTTACTGGTTAAGTGGTTCGTAAGTTATTTGGATTTAATGCGTAGTCTTTAATGATGTTTCGTTTCCACCGGTACCGTATATTTTAGCACGTTAAAGTATCTTGAGAATACAATTGATCCTTTCCGGGAGATTTCGACACGGCAACCACTTCGACTCCTAGTTAGTTCGGCGCTCGTGCGCTCGGAAATGGCTGACGTAGCCAATCTTCGAGGTGAACTCCCGCGCACACAGAGGGCACGTGAGACCGGTCTGGATGACGCAATACCTATATATTCAGGGATTTTGTAGTGCTTTTCATACGTATTCATTAAAAGTTGAGTCGTCTTTTGGTTGTTGCCAAACCTTTTAATAATAATTTAAAAAAAGTAAACTAAGGCTTTAGTTTTAATTCATTTCTACAATACATGACATGTTTAAGCAAATTAATTATGTAAGTGTATTTTCTAAGGGATTTAGTTAAAACCATTCTTCTCGAGTAAAAATGGTCGTGAATAATTCGTGCATCAAAACAAGTATTTATCTTCATAGTAAATATATGAGTCACTTGAATGTTTAATTCGTTTATTCCACTTCTCATTGATACATCGATGCACATTTTGACAAATGACGCCAATCAAGCGTTACTACAAAGTTGACTGCAGTCTATCTTGCCGTAAACATGTTTAGTAGAAATTATTCTGACCTGTTTCATCGGGAATGTGAAAACATTCGAAGAAAATCTATGGTTGGTTAAAGTTACAAAACACATGAAACCCAGTGATAAAGTTATGAAAATTATCATCAGCCTGAAAATAATATCACCAAAAACATTTGCCGTTTGGGCCGGGACACACCATGAGCGATTGAAGAGTGATAAATCTGAAATCTTATTTAAAACTTTTAACAATTAACGAGATTTACGGCAACCGAAGTAATTATTAAAAGATAAAATACCTAGTATGTTGTGATTCACGGATGCCCGCCCTGATGGTTAAATTGCAAAATTTACAAATCCGTTATTAGACCTGCCTTAATGTACGGATCGGATTGCCGGGCTGCTAAGAAGACGGATGAGAAGCTATGCATGTAGCAGAAATGAGAATGTTAAGATGGATGTGTGGGGTACAAGAATGGACAAGATAAGGAATGAGTATATACGAGGAAGTCTGAAATGGCACCGATTACCGTGACTGAAGATGGTGGGTCATCGTCTGTCTTGGTTGGTACGGTCATGTAACTAAAAGAGTGATGAGTATGAATGTGGATGGCTGGAAGATGCCGACCGAGAAAGAGATGGATGGACTGTGTGAAAAAGATAATGAGTGTTAAAGTGGGTGTGGATGATTCAGTGTCGAGTGTGATAAACTGGGAAAATGGGCAAGAGAATGATGATGTTAGCTTCCCGTCCGACGATTCGATCCGATTGCACGAATCATGGTCGCGGCCAGTCTGCCCGCTGCCAATCTAAATTTTTTTTATTCTTCTGTTGTTTTGTTGTATATGTATGCAGACGATTTCCAAATATACTATCAAGGGCGCTTTGAAGACCTTTCCATTGTTGTAGACATAGTTAATACCTACCTTCGTCATATACATGACTGGAGCAAGTCCTTTGGTCTCAAGGTAAACCCATCTAAAACGCAGGTGATAATTTTAGGAGGTTCTAAGCAAATTTCTAAGATTGACTGGCCGACCTTGAAGCCCGTTTGACAGTGTCCAAATACCTTATATCAAATCTGTTAAAAGTCTTGGCATTCATATCGATAGCACACTTATTTGGGTCAAACAAACTGGGGAAGTAAGTAAAAAAATATACGCAGCAGCAACATCGTTAAGCCGACTTAAAAATTTTTTACCTACACCCACAAAATTTGCTCTTGTCCAGGCTTTACTATTTTTTGATTTTAGACTATGCAGATTGCTGCTACTTAGATTTAAATGAGAATCTACTTGATAAACTTGATCGCTTACAAAACTTCTGTATACGGATAGTGTTTGGTCTGCGGAAGTTTGATCATGTTACCGAATACAGAACTCATTTAAAGTGGCTCCCTATACGGCTTAGACGGGACTTCCATATTATTTCCTTATTTTTACTATTTTATTCAATCCACAGTCTCCGCCGTACCTTAAAGAGCGCTTTCATTTCCTTCAGTCTTCTGTGCGGTCTTCCAGTAAACTACATCTTAAATTTTCTCCCCATTCCACTAACTATTATTCTCACTCATTCACTGTACAGTCCATTCGCTTGTGGAACTCCCTACCACTAACAATCAGACAATCTGAGTCGTTAGCAATTTTCAAAACCAGGCTCAAAACGTATTTTCTAGCGCTTTGATCAAAACAACTTTTGTCACATTAATCTCTTCTTGGTCACCTAGCTAGACACGACGGTTTCTTGTTCATATCAAGTATGTATTTAAGTGAATGTAGTGTATATTGTTTAAATATGTATTTATATTTATTAATTTATGTAGTTGTTGTGTTGTATTAAGTTAATTTAATATGTAGGTAAGTTAAATAATAAGTTTTTATTGACTAAATACCATCATTTTTAACTTAAATTGTATTAATTTTACATTTTGTCTCAAGTACTTAGCACCACCTTCCCCTTTCTTTATAGTGTTTCCTGTAAAGGTTGTCTTGAAGAGATCGCTAACGGCGATAAGATCGCCTTAGTTGTAAATCTTACTGTAAGAATAAAATTTTGTAATTTCTTTGTGGTGTGCAATAAAGTGTTTTCATTCATCCATTCATTCATTCAATACAACATGTTTATCTATCTTATGGATTTTAGCCGTCATCTTTGGAGTAGGAACCTCAGCAGTTCGACTCCTAGACGTTTAGCATTCCTTGTTCTTGCTCTGTTTCATTAACACACGAAATTAACTTTTTATCTTTGCGAAGATATTCAGTTCGGTTATTTTTCTAAAATAGCTGTCTAAAAAAAAACTGACCGCAGTATAGGCTTGAAATTTTATTGCAGTCATTCCAAGCTGTCAACAACTTGTTACAAGTTATGTTGTTGTATGTTACATCCAATTTGGGCATGTTGCATTACGCCCTTGTAAAAAAAAAACAATAGAGCGGCACACACTACGACTTCAAGTAGTTTAGTCGATTTTGGGACTTTAGGGGGGCCAGATGGCGGAGACTGGACATAAGCATCCACAATCAGCGTTTAAACTTCCGAGATGCCGGCATCCGCGTTTCGAAACTCGATAGCCGTTCTCGTTTAGTTTTAAAAGTTTCTTAAAAAGGATAGATGTTTTATTAACAGCATATCACAAGTTTAAAAAAGTTGTTAGTGTCCCCTACTCTTGGGGCAGTGAATTTTTTTTTATGTTTTTTTGGTGTCTGTATTTAACAGAATTACGTATTTTTTGTAGCAGTATGTTAGGGATACTTAGCACGACGTTTTTTTTAACAATAATAATAAATACACTTTTACGTACTTTGCTACTATGAGAAAAGAAAAACCGTAAATAAAATAATAAGAATGCTCTAACACTTTTCGCTAAACCAAATTAAATATTTAGAAACATTTAAAGGAGATAGGTTCTAACAAAACAAAGTTTTTAAACAGCCCTTGAAATTGCTGATCAGGTTAGATATGAAAAGTTAATAGTAAATACATAACCTGCGAGTTTTACTATGAAATCGACTTTATTATCTTTATCATCCTTTTATGAAAGCAATGCAATTGAGGGCATAGGCTCGTGTCCGGCGGATGAGGATGTGGCCGCATGGGTTGCTTGCCTATACCACAGAGGCAAGTGAGGTAAGTAGCAGAAGACTTACCTTTTTTATTTTATTCATCAGAATTCTAATTATTTAAGCCTTAGGGGTGCATTTAACCATTTTCATAAAGCAGGTATACTGAGATTCAAATAACAATAAATAATGTTACTAAATATTGATTAAGATCCTTAATGATACATAACCAAGTGTGCTTATTATATGAATATAAATTAGCTCTATTATGATGAGATGAAGTCACAGTCTTAAAGTTGCATAAATCATATTATTATTCTTCATCATACTTTAAAGAAAAATATCAAGTCTCTTTGGACAATTATGTGCCTAAATGCCTAACACTTTCTCAGTATTCCAGACACAATAGACACTGTACTGTTATCACGTTAATAGAGTTGGCGACGACTGGCATGGGTGACCTTTATCTATACTAATATTATAAAGCTGAAGATTTTGTTTGAACGCGCTAATCTCTGGAACTACTGGTTAGAATTGAAAAAATATTTTTGTGTTGGATAGTCCATTTATCGAGGAAGGATAGGAGGCTTGAGGCTTTATTCTTTTAATAACTTCTTAATGGCGATCATAATAACAGAAATTGACACGGACGAAGTCGCGGGCGACAGCTAGTCATTTATATTTATTAGTCAGGACTCAGCAGATTAACTACAAAACTTTTCAATTTAGGAACTATATTATGTTATCCATCTTAGTAAATAATAACTCTATAAACTCCACGACTGGACAGATTTCGATGAAATGATGAGTGTATTTTCAAAGGGTTCCTGGAGAATATAAAAAAAACAATTGGTGGACCCGGAGGTGGCACTGCTTTTCTAGGCAGGATAAAGTCTGTCAGGTCCGCTAGTATCGATATAAAATTACAGATATGTAGCAAGTTGTTGACCTGTAAGATTGATTTTAAGTTTCACTCACGTTCTGGGCCTCTTCCTGGCGGGTAGAGAGCATGTGCCCGACGGTCCGGGCTCGTGGTACGCGGGCGGGGACTTCCGGCGCAAGTCGTACGGGCTGTGGTGGCCGGCCGTGGTGGCTGGCGCGGCCGCCGGCACGGGCGGGGAGCCGCCACCGCCGCCGCTGCCGCTGGGGCCGGCGCAAGCCGCTGTAGCCGCCATAGCGCTGCCGGTTACGTTGTTCGGGCAAGGGACTGATTCACATGGCTCACCTGAGAATAAAAATTTAATATAAATAATCATTGTTAGCAATGGCATAAAGTATGGAAAAAACAATGATAAAAAGCACAAAAGTATCATGTTTTTTTTATATTTAAATATCACAAGTAGGTAAGTTTACCTAAATAAATACACAACATTGTAATATGTTTCATGAGATGCAGCTGTTTTTTCCTAATTTTTGTTACCACTGCTGCTAATGTTTGTGCAATTAATGAAACTATACTATATGTTTAACTATAATGATAGTATAATTGTCAACATAATTTCTAACATTTTGAAACCGATGACCGTTTGTTTCTGAATAAATAAATAAATTAATTAAAAAGATACCTAGTTCCATAGTTTGCAATTTGAAAATAAGAAACCATTTGATAATAATTCAGTAAAGTATTTGTTTTTTTTTCTTTAAAATATTGGATACTCAACTCGATATATCTGTGTAATAAAATATGGACAACATCCCATACATTGGTTCTAAACTCAAGTTCTCCAAAATTTTATATACAGTAAAACTTTGTAACTTTTATTATTATTTGTTATTTATCTTCCAAAATGTTAATTCAAAAACCCTGAGTATACTTTTTGATATTTTTTATTAGTTGCATTGTCAATAGTTACAAGTTTGATAATTTTTTATACGAGTACTTACTGCACCAATGTGTCTGCATGACGTGTTATTTGCTTACAGTCTATGTCTTATATGCTTACAGTAAGAAGAAATGGTTCATGTGTGTAAGAAGTATTTTTTGAACAAATAAATTTAAATGACCTAACCATTTTTGAGTAATTTGACTTGCATCCCTTTCCCTGGTAAGGCTTTATGAGCGGATTTGACAGGTTTAACTGCGCATTTGGCAGTCAATCCACTAGCCCAGGCGCAACCAACACTCGACTAGTGCGGTCGGTTTTGATCTTAGTTAAAATTTTTTTGACAAAATAAATTAGTGATAAAAGTAAATTGTACACATCTTTTCTTAGTGAAATATAAAACCGTTGATCAGTAAAGAAAATGAAGCCTACTAGTGAGCACCCAATACTCAAATGTGCTCGATCAATTGATTTTAAAGATGATTTTGAAGTGATTTTTATAATTAAGTTACTGAAAACTATGAACCAGTATGTAATTCAACTAATTAAACTTAATTATGTGATGTGTGATGTGATTTTGGTATCAAAAAATTTCTATCGTACTTTTCGAAATTCTTCGTAATTGTCATTGAAACTTGATATTTCCATTAATCTTGGTAATATGGTTAAATACATTAAATTAACTGTGTACGTTATCAAGCTTAAATTTAAAGCAATCTATTCGCCAGGATGTATGAATTTTTAGAAAAAAGCATTTTTATAAGAACCCGTACTCTGCCATCATTTTTTCACTTACAACTTCAATCAATTTTAAATAAAAAACTTGTATAGTCCTAAATAAATATTTTTAGCCATAGATGAACCTTATTTATTAGTGTCCTATTTTTTTGTAAAATTAGAAGCAGAATACTTTCAGTCACTAAATATTAGCATATTTTTCTTTTTGAATATGTGGTTAGTAACTGAGGTAGGTACTTTGGAAGTAACAATTAATCCCTCGATCGTGAGTTATTCCAGACACAATTGAAATCAATTGTTATCGTGGCACCCGAGTGCCTCCTGGGGGTTGAGAGATTAATAACTTAAAATAAATACATGATAAATAATATTGAACCAGCTATTGATTTCTTCAAAATATTTATACTAACAATCTTCAAGTCATACTAAATAATTGCTGTCACCAAATCCTTGTATTTTGTTTATTTTTACATTGTGTATTTTACTGTGTACATATCATGGAGATAACAAAAAACCACAAAATAAAATGATAAACAGTAATCCAACTACCTATCTAGTTACTATTACATGAAACAAATTTCCAATTTGCATTTACCCAAATTAGCTAAACTTATGATCTTATTTTCGAATTTATAAAATGAACACTAAAAAATTATTATAATACCTAATGTAAATAACAAAAAATCAATGAGTTAGGCATTTCACCGCATCACGAAAAGGAGACGAAAACATGTTTCGTCTCTAGTTTCTAAAACACAATAGGATGAGATGCTTGATGAGAACAGCTGTTTCGCCATGCCATGTAAAATAAGTTTTCTTCTAGTAAATCAATACCCATATTGCGCAAAATGTCACTGAAATGCGCTACTCAATAACTTTGCCAAACGTGGAATGCAAAGAAAACGATGTGAATTTGCATGCCAATCAACGCAAGGAGAACAATGATCAATCGAATGAAAACCGAGTGTAAGCTCAAAAACATTTTTTTCACAATTTTAACGTCAGGAATCAAAGTACCTGAGACGGATCGTAAACAAATGAAAAGTTAATCGAGTAAAATCCAATTTCATGTAATTCAAATGTTGCACATTTAAGGAAATGTCGTTATCGAGCCATTTGGAAAAGATTGAGACGACATCGGCGACCCGGATTACTTACTTGATTGTGTTCTAGAAGGTAGAGGTATCCGATGTCCGCCTTTTCTTCGCGATCTACGGACGTAAGAACGCGAAGAGGAAAACGAGGCACTAGGCATTATTTCTTTCAACACTTATTTTCACTAGAATCCAGCCCTAAACAAAGGAGACACCCGCACTAAAACCGTCGGCCATTTTCTGTTTAGATTAGATTGGGAAACGGATCGAAAAACCTATAATTCACCACATGAGTAAACATATGAGTAATAAATTAATGTTCTACAAGATTAACAATAAGCACTGATCCTAAAATTACAATAGTTAACTCATAAAATCATTATCTAATTATTATACTAAAATTCACACTACCCCCGAGCACTGGGCGACTCTTCACAAAATATGGCGGAACAGATTTAACATGGCGGCGTTATCATGCAGTGACATCTGCTGGGTAGAATGGGAAACTCATTATTTTTATTTATTTTTAAAAAACATGACATGTAGCATGTAGGTCTTTGACTAAGGATACAGTCTGTACCTTTCCTTTCTACTATGTTTTATTTTCCATAGTTTGGTTTAGTTTTAAAAGAAATATCTCAGTATATAAATATTCTTCCGGACGTATTATCACAACTGGACCGGCATCGAAATTGGCCTAGGTATTTGAACAAAATATTCCACCATGTTCATTGATTTATTTTAATAATTATTTCTTTCGACAATATTTTGGCGTAATTAAATCAATAGCTTCAATTTGTTACTAAGTTATTTAAGCCAAAAATCGAATAAAACTAACACCTTAAACTTTAAAAGTTAGATTAGGAAATACCATAGGGAAAGTATATTTCTTTCCCTATGGAAATACCTACAATTGAGTCGCATTACATTTATAATCAAATAATATTGAAGCGCCTTTAAAGACCTGTTTGCGTAGATATTCTATTTGAAGATTAAGGACCTAATTATTGTACTCGCTGTTAAGTTTCAAATTAAATATAGGTTATTAAGGTTATCTATATTCGCGTATGACTTGAGATTGTAATAATGTACGCCTATCATCGTTAAATAATATCTTTTTATTTAATTATGAAAATAGTTATGGGATAGTGATTGCTTGTTCAGTAATTATCGTTCTTTTAAATTCGTATTTAATGTTTTGTCCGAAAAATTAGAAAAACAGACGTAACGTTCAAGAAATAAAGTTTTTCAATTTTTGTGTTATTATTGTCTTTCAGAACAATATTTGTAGGTGTTTGTAACAGTTATTTTCTTTGGTGAATGTGTTTATTTGTTTCAAATTAAATGTAGTAGGTTTCTCGTTCCACGCAAAAATTGGCAGTCTTAGTTCCAAACAAAACTTCTTATGATTTTCTTTTAGAGACACTTATACAAACTAGCATCAACAACGCTGATCTCGCCAGGCTGAGGGCTGTGTCTACTAGAGAATCCGGTTATTGGCTACAGGCGTATGTTGGAACCCTATTAGACACAGAAACTCTCCGTGTGGCGATTGGTCTGCGTGTTGGTGCAGAGGTTTGCAGTCCACACAAATGTCCTTGTGGTGCTGATGTCAACTCGTTGGGTCACCACGGGCTGTCTTGTGCAAAGAGCGCTGGGCGGTTATCGCGCCATGCCTGCATTAACGACATACTCCGACGTTCTCTTGCCACCATAAACGTGCCGGCTATACTTGAGTCGAATGGTATCGTGCGTGATGATGGCAAGAGACCTGACGGTATGTCGCTTATTCCCTGGCGGATGGGTCGGACTCTAGTGTGGGACGCTACCTGTGTCGACACACTGGCGGCCTCCCATCTGCCCGGAACTAGCCAATGTGCAGGTGCGGCGACGATTAAAGCCGAAAACATTAAGATAACCAAGTATAGTCAAATAGGCATCCAGCACTGTTTCGTACCTTTTGGTGTGGAAACCCTAGGTCCGTGGGGTCCTAATGCACTCTCTTTATTTAAAGAGATTGCTAAACGTTTATCTGACGTCAGCGGTGACCCAAGAGCTGGCAGCTACCTCGCACAGCGACTGAGCATCGCAATCCAGCGAGGTAATGCTGCCAGTATCTTGGGCACCTTACCACGAGGACCATTTTTATAATTTTTTCCCTTTTTATCTAGTCTATCTAAGTATTTGTTTCTTTTTATGTTACTTTTTATTTATAAGTTGTACATATTGTAGTTTTATATGATTATGTTAATATAGTTCCCATGGACAATACTTAGATATAATTAAGTTAATCGTCAAGATATTTTAGTTAAACAAGTAAAATTATATTATTTAAAAAATGTGTTAGAAAAAAAAAAAACAAAACTAGACAAGTATGTACGTTGTCCTTTGGTTAAAGAAGTCCTTGGAACCTATGATGATTACGTTCTTGTTTAGACTTTGTTTGGATCAATCAACTTGTCAAATGCTACGAACAATATGTGAATTATTAAGACAAATAACGTCACCTGTCATTTCTTGACTTCATAATGTCAGGGGGCTTACCATCAGCTTATAGCAAGCCACTCAATTTCCAGGCAGTTCAATAGTAGGGCTGCTTTTGCCCTGCTAAAAATCATACCTTATCCGCTGAAAAGATGAACGACTTTAGCATCGCTAAACCAAAAGGTGAACAGCTAAGCTTGTCTATGGTCTGTTTGTCTGCAGATTGCATGAACGAGATAGAGCTATACTGGTTCAGATAAATCTGTCTCTTTTTAGTTGAAAACGTTCAAATACACAAATACATGATTTATTCCAAATAACCGGTTTTTGAAAAACTTTCTACTTATTGGATTTTAAAGAGAAAAAGTCGATCTAAATGTTACTATTTTGCAGGAGGTTAGTTAAATTACTAAATTCTAGTAAAATTACCTTCTTGGCGATAGTACTTAATGTAGTGTTGGGTTATTGAAAATGTGGATAATCATTTTAACGTGATCATGATTGGAACGGTTCTGCCTGCATTTTTGGCGGTAACATTCAAAAATTGAAGAAATATTCCATTTTCCCGGAGTAGTACGAATGTACGTTCTAAGACTATTTTATATTTACAGTTAAACATTGAGTTAAACCATATTTTCACAATGTCATACTTGTGTTTAATTATTGAATAAAGTGAAGTGGAATTGTAAGTAATTTTATTAAGATATTAGTATATAAAAGTGATCATCCATTGACTTTCAGTGAAAACCAACAAAAAAAAGCCTAGTTTCTCACACCCAACTGTATAACCTTTGGGAATAACAGTTAACAAATCTTTAACAGCTGGAGACCACTCCAAGCAAACGGCAAGGGTGGCAGAAATTTAAATTCTGCAGGCGATGTAGTCATAAAATTAGGGTTTGAATGAAGTTTCTGATTCAGTCACACTGTGTATTAAAAGAGTACTACAACTTTTTACATAGGTAAGTATTATAATAATCTATTCTATTTTAGTATTGACTGGGTAGACTAAATGCAAAAAATAAAACATAAAATAATTAATGATTCAAGGAGAGGAAGAGGAAACAGAAAATTATATTACATATTAGGTATTCTCTACCAGTCGAGCATTTGGTTAAGTAGACATGTTTTGCAGAATTTTTGCAGTAAAAAAAACAAACACATGATTTCATATTATGTTATATAATTACAAAAAAATATATTTCAAACACATATTAAAATAAAAAAGACATACATAATATAAAAATACTTCAGTTTTAAACCTAAATTTAAAATCTAATAAAACAACCACAACTTAGTATATGTATTAACTGGTCGGTTACCGAAGTTGTGGAATCGAGCCATAAGACAATTGATTTGTGTCTGGAATTAATGGTATAAAAGGGGTTAAAAAATACATCAATACATAAGCTTATTGGTGAACCTCTTCATCTGTGAGATAAATTTGCTTGATCTGTGAGATAAGTTATTAACTGCATTGCAAAATGTAATGTAGGATTACACATGCTTTTGCAATAAGGCCAGCTACCTGAGGCTGGTAATGTAACATTGAAGAAGAGTCTGTAGAACACCTATTGATCTCTCTCTGTCGTTAAGAGTTTTTACATGTCTCTGTATAGGTATAATAGGCTTTAGAAAAATCTAGTTCTGCTTTAACAATTGTTGTCATCATAAATTTGAGCAGTGGATATCTAGAATCACCTACAATAAAATGAAATATTCATTAATTTTATCATCTATGTAAGACTGCTGCAAATGTGTTAAGTATATAAGAACTAAAACTTTGTTGTCTTTTACACCCAGGCAATATTTAAACAAACAAAATCAGCAACATATTCATAACACAAGGGTTTTAGGTGCTATAACCTGTAAAATATGTTTCTTTATCTTTTCTTTTTACTCAATTGAACGGAAAGGACATATATTTAAAGTTAAACTAAAATGTGTATTGTATGTTTACCTAAAAGCCATACAGATGCTATAGTGCTCAGTTCATTCAAGTGAGACTACAAAGGATGATTAGACCATATTTTATTGTAAATTAAATGAATCATAGCCATCATTTACACTTATAATTTCCATGTATTTGTTACAAATCTGAAAAAAGTATTACACATAAATATTAGTAAGAAAGAAGAGTTTTAAAATTTAAAAGTACAGTTTTTTCAATATATTCTTTTGTATATACCTATTACATCACAAAACCATGCTAACAATTTTGTCGAAATTGTATTTTCATTTTGGTAAATGATATAAACATTTTATACAAAATACTAATTCAAAGACCTTCAGGTTTCTTTACACTGTAATTAGGTTCCTTAATCTATAATGAAACGTGTAAATTTTCACAAAACTGCTGGAAAAAGTCTGAGAAACGCATAAAATATGTCGAAAAAGTTAGTCTCCTAGTAACTTTTTCAAGATGGCTAGGATGACATTAGCTTCGCTCAAAAGGATGTTTACGTGCTGTCAAATTGAGTATCATGGTATGAAAAGATTGAAAAGTTCATAGTAAAAAAATGGTGAACGGTTTTGAAACGTCAACGTAAATTGGCCTGCCACAGGCCTGCTAAAAACGATGTCATAGTACAAAAGAGCAATGCAGTCCAATAGCAGTCCTGCTTTAAGAGCTAATGGTAAGGCCCCAGGTTTTGCGCAGGAAACGAGAAGAGAAAGATGGACTTTGTTTCATAATTTTGTGAAATTATCCTAAGCGACATTTATTGTGATAAAGTGGTGGCATTGTTATAATATGTCTCAGTGAGTAGGATAAATCAAATAAAAGTGAAAAACAAGGAAAGGGGCTCCTATTTGACTCTAATACACGTTCTCGCGTAAAACTTCTGTAATCATATTGAAATGTGTAAACCATCCACACATTTCAATGAGTTAGGTTAGTTTAGGTTTGGGTAAGTTTAGGCTATTATGTTTATGTAAGTATTTATGATATTGTATAGGTAATATATTATTATTATAAATGGACATTATAACTAAAGACTAGGCTGTATGAACGCGTCCGAAGCCGTTAAATTTATAGGAAAAAAAAACTGTCATTGTCACCATCTGTCATACTCATGTCTGTCATAAATTCAAAGTTCAAACAATCAATCATTCAATTTTTATAATTTTGCTGGCGAAAATTAATTTTGTTAACTGTTTTTTTTTTACGGAGATTTAATACTGTCATCTGTAAAAAATGCCTCAAAACAAAGGAGTGCAAGGCATGTGTTTATTTTCAATAGCGCCATGTATATTGCTCACCTTTTTTTATGTTGCGAGTCTATATGTTTGGAGAACCAAACTTAGCAGGTTGGTCAGTTAGTTTAAGATCTACTAAGTATCATCATGAACAAAATAATGTAACTAAGCACTGAACAACTAGACTTTAATCTTTTAATTAATCTTTGTTTAAGGGATCATCCGTCTACCATCAAAAGAAGATTTTTTAGTGTCTTCTGTGTGATGCTCCTGGCACCATTTTTAACATGGTATTTTTTAACTGAAGAAGCTATAAATAGGGGCGATATGTACGAACAACTAGGACTCCGATGGCCGGGATTGATCACTGCTATACTGTCACCATTGTTTCTTACAGCTATTTTATTTTTGGGACCTATGACTATGCACTTTATATCTGGATCATGGAAGTTATATGCAGGTATGGTTTTCCTTATTGATGTTTGAATCAAATAAATAAATAAATATAAGTACCTTCATGTGACAGTTACTCTGAAATAATAACTTATGTACAACTCATGCAAATTAAACTCTTTCCACTGGCTTCACTGCTGCCTTACAGCTGCTACTCTATTTTGGAATGGAGCTAGAGATATCTGTATTACATTCTCCTAATGTTACTTATTTCACCAGTATTATTAATAATTATTGTTGCAGAACCATTGTATTGGATATCAAGCTGGCAAGATCTGATGTGGGTTCGTAATAATTTTATGGCTCCATTGAGTGAGGAGTGGGTGTTTCGTGCCTGCATGATGCCTCTTCTCCTGCAGTGCCTAGAGCCTCTAACAGCAGTGTTCACAGGGCCTTTACTGTTTGGTATAGGTAAGCAAAAAAATATCTCTTTTTTGGGTAGTATTACACATTTAATAAATTTAAAACTTCTTATTTTTAAAACATTGAAACAAATATATGATTTTATATATTTCTGAATTTAATTTAACCCATTTGTAGTTAAATATGTAAGGCATAGTTGTGAACTTTTATTGCAGC
The DNA here is from genome assembly GCA_949315895.1 of Anania crocealis. Classification (NCBI taxonomy): domain Eukaryota; kingdom Metazoa; phylum Arthropoda; class Insecta; order Lepidoptera; family Crambidae; genus Anania; species Anania crocealis. The sequence continues at coordinate 6,164,585 of OX438868.1, forward strand.
ACATTTCCATCATATGCTGGAACGACTGAGAAGTGGCTGTAACTTTAAAACTGCTTTTTTGGTCTCTGGTAAGTTGAATGTTTATTGTAGTCTTACCAGCTCAAACTACCAGGTGGTCTCCTTATCTTATAAGCCACATCAGTCCATTGCTGAACATAGAATTTAAAATAGAATACAATAGAATAATATGTTAGCCTTTCCAAGAGGAGTATTTTGTTTAAGTCTGCCGATGTTATATACACGGACTTTATTAAGGCATTCGACAGGGTTAATCATGATGTGCTTCTCTGGAAGCTTTCTGCTATTGGTATTACTGGAAATTTGTTAAATTGGTGCAGATCATACTTAAACAACAGAAAATTAGTAGTAGTGGTGAATGGATATGCATCGGATCCCATTGATGCTTTTTATGGAGTGCCTCTATTATACTAAGGAAGTACTGGAAAAACGGAAGCAGTTACAACCACAACTGGAAGAGGAGAGAAAGAAAGGAAAAACCGCCTTTCTGAAATAAGACAAACTCATCAAACACGGAACAAAATCAAAACTAATATCGCAACATTATTCAAACCAACATACGACAAATACACCCCAACCCGGTTGGTCACCGTGGGGGAAGACGACCACTACCCTTCATAACATAAAAAGAAACATAAAAGTATAAATAAAAACAATAACATCGAATCTAGTTATGCAGATAAAAGTAAAAGTATGAAGTGTACTAGAGAACAAGGCCTTATAATATGCACATACAATGAGAGATCACTTTCAACAGTAGAAAGAACATTAGAATTAAATAACGCAATAAATAAAATAAAATGGGATATAATGGGACTCGCAGAAGTTAAAAAGATGTGATATACTACTGAAGAACACAAAGAATATGTATTTTGTTATATAGGGGAGACACAGGGTCTACATGGCGTAGGCTTTTTGATAAAAAAATACTTGAAGGGCAATATAATGAGCTTTATAGGCATATCGGAGAGAGTGGCTCTGCTAAAACTGAGCTTCACAGAAGGACCATTATCGCTAATTCAAGTTCAAGTGAAGAAGAAATAACGAAATTCTACAGTGACTTAACAAGAGCACAAGAAATGGCTGATAAAAACAAACTAATAATGGGCGATATCAATGCTAAAATTGGACAACCTAAATCTCACGAACATCCTGTGATGGGCCAATATGGGTATGGCATTCGGAACGCTAGAGGTGAACGCTTAATACAATATGCACATGAGAACAAGCTAGCAGTAATGAATACATACTTCAAGAAGAAAAGTTTAATAAGGTGGACATGGATGTCACCAGATAAAAAGACAAAAAATGAAATCGTCTTTATAATTAGCCCAAACCCAAAATCAGTGACAAATGTAGAAGTTCTGAACAAAATAAGCTTCCCATCCGACCATAGAATTCTAAGATGCTCAATAAAGACTTAAAAACCTACAATTAGCCGAAGATCTTTTAAAAACACAACCAACAAATTGAAGACCTCACAAGACAAAATAAACTATATACAAAATCTAAAAAAGAACTTACCAAGACTAAATAAATTAGTAAAGAAGAATGAGAACGTACAATCCTTTAGTGACAACTTAGAAGAAGCAATAACAAAAAGCCTAAAAATTGATAAAAAAGCAAAAAAAAGCAAAAAACATCAAAGAGATTATCAGTGAACACACTCAAAATCTAATCCTTAGAAGAACTGAACTTATATTCACAAAAATAAGTCCAAAGAAATGAAAGAAGAACTAAAAAGTCTGTTTAAGCTAACTAATAAATCAATTAAAAGAGACTATGCAAACCATAGAAGAAGAATTATTGAAAGGAATATGTATAATTCCGAAGTTCTAAAAGAGCTTTTAAAGAACTTATTACACACAAAGACTGGATACAAAGTTTAAACAGTGGAAAAGGCCAAACAAAAGATAGAAAAGGTATAATAGAATGTGTAACTGCGTTCTATACTTCTCTTTATGAAAAACCATCATCACTACATAGTATGACACAAGAGGATGAAGAAGTTCATAGTAAATCTGAGAAAGATATTGCAGAAGCAGACTTAATAACAGAAAGAGAAATAATGACTCAAATCAGAAAACTAAAACCCGAGAAGAGTCCAGGAGAAGACGAAATCACAAATGAAGCCCTGAAGATCGGTGCGCCAATCCTGGCGGCATATATGGTAGAGTTCTTTAACTTAGTACTGACAAAAGAGCAAGTACCATCACAATGGAGTACATCAAACATAATATTATTGTACAAAAAAGGGGACCCGCTTGACATCAGCAACTACAGGCCTATTAGCTTACTATCGGCAATATACAAACTCTTCTCATCAATAATCCTAAGAAGAATAGCGCCAAATATTGACAGGAACCAACCAATAGAGCAAGCGGGCTTCCGGTCGCATTTCTCGACCATAGAACACATCCACACATTAGAACAAAATATAATAGAGAAATATAAAGAATTTAATAGACCAATATATTTGGCTTTTGTGGACTATTCCAAAGCATTTGACAGCATAGTGCATCCATCTATATGGACTGCTTTAAGAAATAATCATGTGAACAAAACATATGTGAACATCATAAAATCCATCTATGCTAAGGGTGTGAATAGAGTAAAGCTGGAAAGGCCAGGTGAAGAGTTCAAAATTGAAAGAGGGGTGAGGCAGGGTGACCCGTTATCTCCAAAGCTATTCATAGCTGTACTTGAGGACATTTTTAAGAACATTAACTGGAAAAATAAAGGCATATGGATACTCAATGAAAAATTAACACACCTAAGATTTGCAGATGACATTGTCCTTTTTAGTGAATCAGCGACAGACATAGAATCAATGCTACAAAGCTTAAACTCTGAAAGCAACAAAATTGGCCTCCACATGAATGCATCCAAAACTAAAATTATGTCAAACAGTCAAGAGAAAATAATCAAAGTCGATGAGAAAACGATAGAGTATACAAACGAATATGTATACTTAGGTAAATTGGTGTCATTCAATGCAAATAGCAATGAAAATGAAATAGACAGACGAATAAGTACGGCCTGGAAGAAATACTGGGCCCAAAAGGAAATTTTGAAAGGAAATTATGGCCTTAGTATTAAAAAGACTGTAATGGATTCTTGCATTCTCCCGAGCTTAACATACGCCAGTCAGTCATGGGTCTTTACTGAAAAAGTAAAAACCAAAATTTCTTCTTGTCAACACGCAATGGAGCGAAGTATTTTAAAACTAAGGAAAATACAAAAAACAAGAAATACAGACATCCACATGAAAACGAAACTGACAGATGCTCTTCTTTTTAGTTTGAAACAGAAGTGGAGCTGGGCAGGGCATTTGTCAAGATATGCAGATAAGAGATGGACTTACCAGACAACCAAATGGCATGGCCCAAGTGGCAAGCGAAGTGTAGGAAGACAGAGAAAAAGATGGGCAGATGACTTGGTAAACGTAGCAGGCAAAAATTGGATGCATACGGCCAAAGACAAGGAAAAGTGGAAAGGGATGGAGGAGGCTTTTACTGGGGCCACATTACATTGAAAACGAAATAAATATCAATTATATATATATATATATATAATTGATATTTATTTCGTTATATATATATTGTTAAAAATTTATTGTAATCTTAATGTGTTGTGGAAATAAAGCTGTAATAATATTGCAGTAAGATGCTTGTAGGGATCTTGAACGGATTACCTGAGAGCCGTGTAATACCTCTCCACTCCTCAAGCACTTTAGGCTATGTTGCCCCCTTGCCCCTACGTCACTTTGTGCTAGCGGCCGTTTTCGGGGGCCCATTAAACGAGTGTGCGAGTCACCCCCTGCCATTTTATCCGTGTGAGTAACATAGGTCAGGCAGGGGCCATAGTCCTTCCATAGTCCCAGTTACGAGCCTCTGCGAGTTGGCTTCGGCCCCTCATACGCCTTCCAAAGGTCCGGGACTCCATAGTCCCGTGATTGGAAAATGACCAACATAATAATAATAATGGAGTACCTCAAGGCTCTATCATGGGTCCTGTATTCTTTAATATCTTTATTAAAGACATATGTTCGTGTTTCACTGGTTCCAAGAGTTATTTGTCTGCTGATGATCTGAAAATACTCAGGCAGATTGACTCGCTTGATGACGCATCTCTCCTACAGCAGGATTTGGATAGCCTGGTGGAATGGTGTGATAGGAACGGGATGTCTCTTAATAAGAAAAAATGTTTCGTAATACATTTTACGCATAAAAAAATATCATTTCCTTGATCTTATATAATAGGAAATGATAAAATGGCGAATTTAGACTGTATTCGTGATCTGGGAGTGACTATGGATTCTAAGTTGCGTTATAATACACATGTAGATAACATTGTCAATAAGGCATATAAATCACTCAGATTTGTGTTGAGAAATACGAAAGAAATATATTAAATTAAGTTTACATTGAGCATGCAGTCAAATTGGCAACATACGAGTATTTATTGAATACTTTTGTTGATGTAACCTTGTTGGTGGTCTGAACAAATAAAAAAAAAGTAGTGGTGTTCCTTGTCGGGCAAGAATTTTGACTTCTCAAAATCCAATTAGTTATAACAGTTTTTATACATAACAGACAAAAGTCATTATAAATATCGCCATTTATGCTTTCGATTAAATTTTGTTATTAAATTTATCATGATATTTTTTCTTTTCAGCTTTTCAATTCACTTATACTAGTCTGTTTGGTGCTTATTCTGCATACCTGTTTGCTAGGACAGGTAAGTTTTACCAAAACAAGTGCTAGTGACATTGTATGTTTAAATCTGTCAATCAACATGTATAATTATTTTAAAAAACATACTTATTTAATTATAGGTCACTTCGCAGCCCCACTCGTTGCACATATGTTCTGCAACCACATGGGCTTCCCGAACTTCGTTGAGGTAGGCCACTACCCCCCCTTGCAACGAGTGCTGATCATTTGCAGTTTTCTCTTAGGTTTTACATTATGGTGCATGCTTCTACCGCGCCTGACTAGCCCAGACATCTTTGACAATAGATTACATTGGGAAACTTGAAAAGCTATATATGTATCATAAGATTTATCCTAAATTACTTACTGTTTTTTTTAAATTTATATCAACAATTTGTAGTTTCTAAAACAGGTTCATTGTACTGATAAAAGTATTATTACCAAATTTTATAAAAAACATCAAGTAGGTATATTGAAAATAATGCACATGGAATATAATGAGATCTCCTTTTAATATTTTTTTGTGGTTTGCGATTAGCGTTGAAAATGGCGAAAGATACATTTTGTTTATTTCGAATGTTTGTATTTTTCCTGTAAGATACACGCAATTTAAATATTGTACAAATTCAAGGTCAGTTTGAAAAATACAATCACGTAAAATTCTATAATACTGTGCTATATTCATATTTATCAATGTTCTAGCAAATCTTGCTCAAGACGCGCGGAAACGCGGGTAGCGCTTAAATATAACGCCGCGCTTGGGACACTACTACCGCTCACACTAACTTGTGATTTTGAGAAACTTAAATTAACTTTGTAAGAGTATAATGCAAATTAAATTAGATGCTGGACCCTAATATTTAATATTGTATGATCTATTTCCAATAAATCACTATCCTATTATTAATAAATCACTATCCTATTATCTCAGAATTGGAAGGAATTAAAATTGACTACATTAATAAATAATGCGAAAAATACACTGTAAAAACTTCGAACTGAAAATTTTCGAAAGATTCAACTGAAGGTCAAGGAAAGTTTCTGTATTTTATTGAAAAATACAGGGGTCATTTGAAAGATACATCTATTTTACATGTCATTTTCAACCCTATTTACGATGTTGGTCTCATAAATAAAGTTGGTTATTACATTCGCCATCTAGAAAGAAATTAAATAATAAAATATGACCTTATCAGCTCACTAACTAGTATTATCAGATTATATTCCTCGTCTCTTTCGTTCAACAAATTCTAGATGTAGTTCAAATATTGATCCAATTGTTGGAATAATTAAGTTATATGTGCGATTAAGTCTTAAGCATAGCCTCTTATGCATTGGGAGGCAAATGCAAGACATTTTGCCAATACATTTGTTTCCTAGTGAATATAAGACCGTCCGCCACCGAAATGTTACCATTTTTTTTAATATATTTTATTTTGAAGTTGCCGCACATCGCTTCTGCTTATGGCTGCCGCGTGCCGCTTTGTGGCTCTCGCGTGCGAGCAACGATACAAGTATGCTTTTTCATAAAAATATAGCCTTATGATGTTTACGCCCGTTGCGATTTGATTGTAAGCACGAGTACCTTTTGAACCATAAAGGTCAAAAGCGTATTAAATATTAGCGCCAGCTACGCGACTTGTTTCGCCGCGGGCCTTCCCTGCTATAACACCGCGTACCGTAGGCCATGGTTCATCGTTTCTTGTATTAAAACTGCCGCGGGCCCGTACATTACATCTGTACTCCATTTAGTCTGCTCGAGCATTAGTAATTGCGAATAAAATGTGAGCAAATTATTTCGAGTCTGCATACAGTTAATTGTATTAGCTTCTATACCATTAATAAAAATAAGGTTGCCATTATCATTGTACACTTCCAGCGAGTCTACTTTTACTATTTAGGACAACTTTATCAAATTCATTAATGTTGTTTGTAATGGGAGGTTGCAATTTAACAGTACTGCCAGTGTTCTTGTCAGTATTATAGTAATAATGACTATTCAATCATTACTTTTTATTCAGTAATTTATTTGGGTATTTTATTAGTAATGGTGTCGTTGTGAAATGTTCTGTTTTTAAATAAGACATTCATAAATATAAAAATATAGGGTTGCGAGGTTGAAAACTTGAAAAAAAAATGAAAGCCCTACTAATATATTTGTATTCGAAAGCACTTTTGAAATCTTATACTTAGAGGTTGCAGCTGAATGAAAATCTTACACAAAGCCCTGATATTATATTACCTAGCAACCATATCTGGATACTGAATAAGTAAGTGTAGAAATATTGTTAATTATTCATGAATAGCTCATGAAGTCTAAAGGCAGGCCAACATATTTTTTGTTACTATTTTATAGTTTACATGTCTATTTCAAGTATGATATCTTTTGTGTGGTATTTGTATTTTTTTACTAGTATAGTACAGTTTTTGTTACTTGATTTGTGCCATCATCCCTATGATTAGTATTTTTAAATGAACAAAGAAACGATACGTATTATTTCATTATTTACAGGGTTCGCACATGGGTATTTGTAACAAATTGCCTCACTAGTCAATTGATATATTATTTAAACTATTTAGTTAGGTTTTTAATGTATTTGATCGTAAATAGTAACAATTGTAATACGATTGGAACTCTCTTAGCTGAACGTGAAAAATCAAAATGGCCCAAACTACACCGAAAGTTAAAGTATTTGTTTGTAAAATTAAACTCTTGATGCAACATAATGACAACTGTGCGGTTTTGATTTTTCTTGGGATCGAATTACAACGGTGAATTAAAATAAGTAGGTTCATTATGTGATGTGACAACAAGTAACTTGGGAGGAATTTTTCATCCTTTGCATAGTATTAAGTTATGTATTTGATACTTGAGTGACAATTGGTAGAGGGTGTTGGATGTTTTTTTAGAATGTTGATTCAATGCACATTGTGTGGATTAAGTATTCTAGCCAGCACCTAAACTAGTTACTACTAGGTAGGTTATTCGATTCGTGTAAATATGATAATATAATGATTTTATTGATGTAATTGACAACCTAGACAAATAGACAAACATCGAAGAACAATCTGCACGATTCAGGTCGAATTGAATCACCAGCAACATTATCACATAGTTTTTGTGGCCTGTTGCAACTAAGCTCAGTTATAATGATTACGGTCGGAATTAGGTTGTATAAGTTATACACACTTGCAATGGAATCTTGGTATTAACTTGGGACTATATCATAATTTAGAAATTATTTTTGAATTCCTAAATATGATGGATGATTCACGATAATTAAAAGTTAATTTTAATTTAGAGTTCTTGAAAATGAAGCAAAAAAAGTTACGAGGGCGGGTCAATAAGTCCGTGACTTTTGGAATAAAACACAGATTTTTTGATAAATAAATCATTTTATTTTTCAACGTAGTCTCCCTCGAGCTCTATACACTTTGTCCAACGCTTCTCCAATTTTTTTATCCCTTCCAAAAAATATGATTTGTCGAGGTCCTCAAAATAGACCTTTGTTTGCGAGATGACTTCATCATTGGAGTCAAATCTTTTTCCACCAAGCCATTTCTTTAGGTTTGGGAACAAGAAGTAGTCACTCGGAGCCAGATCTGGAGAATAGGGCGGATGAGAGAGCAATTCATAGCCCAATTCATGGATTTTTGCCATGGCAACTGCACATGTGTGCACCCTTGCATTGTCTTGGTGGAAAAGAACTTTTTTCTTGGCCAAATGAGGTCGGTTTTTTTTTTCAAATCGTCATTGAAGCGGTCCAATAAGTTGGCATAATATTCCCCATTGATTGTTCTTCCCTTTTGAAGGTAGTCAATGTAGATTATCCCACGTGCATCCCAAAAAACAGTCGCCATAACTTTATTGGCTGACAAACCCACCTTGGCCTTCTTTGGCGCTGATTCACCCTTAGAAACCCACTGTTTTGACTGTTGTTTGGTCTCTGGTGTGTTGTGATGGATCTATGTTTCGTCCACGGTTACAAAACGGCGCAAGAACTCCTCCATATTGCGACTAAACAACGCCAAACCTTCCTGTGAAGTTGTTACACGATTGCGTTTGTGGTCGACTGTGAGCAAACGCGGCACCCATCTTGCGGAAAGCTTTCTCATACCCAAGTGATCTTTCAAAATTGAAACCACTGAGCCATGCGAGATCCCTACGGCTTCCACAATCTCTTGCACTTTCAATCTTTGGTCGGCCAACACCATATCGTGAATTTTTTCGATTGTTTCGGGTGTAGAGACCTCAACTGGGCGTCCAGGACGTTCGGCATCTTCAGTGCTTGTACGGCCACAATGAAATTCAGTAAACCACTTTTTTACCATTGAAATCGATGGTGCAGAGTCCCCATAGTATTTATCAAGCTTAGCCTTGGTCTCGGTAATGGTTTTTTTTCGCAAAAAATAATGCTTAATAAGCACACGAAATTCACTTTTTTCCATTTATTCCTCATATTACTGGGTAGTCTGATAAAGATAGCTGTCAGACACAAACTAACTGACGCAGCAAGTTCAAATTTTGGTAGGAGTCAACTGACAGATACCTGTTGACAGGAGTAGTGTTGCTTTTTCGGTAAAGAGGTCAGAAATTCAAAAAGTCACGGACTTATTGACCCGCCCTCGTACATTCCAAGTTTCGAGCGCTAAACATAACTTATTTAGGAGCTAAAATCTTACTTGAATAATTCCGACGTTAAATGAAAATAATTGTGTCCAAATTATCCTCCTAAATATTTTTATACAACAATCAGTAGTTTTAAAATATTATGGAATATTAAGAATTTTATGTTATTATTTTATTTTCAATGCAGCTTTTGAATACTTTTTCTGCCACATGGGTGAAGTTATAACTATACAAAGATATTATTATCATCGTTATTTTTATTTATTTCACTCCAAGTTACAACACTGTTAGTGTTTATACACTCACCGGCACGGAATCTTGGCCAAGCACAAAACTTACGATTGCGTGAATTTGGTAAATATTAAATATTTTTTTTGAATGCAGGGATATTCAATAAACGTTAGATTATTGTTTAATGCGATTTAATAAAGCATTTTGAGACAAATATTGAACAAGCATTTGTTTTTGACAACAAGACAAGTTTTCACTACAGCAAAATTGTTACTTCTAAATTAATTATAAAAAAGTTTGAGCTTATTTTTTATTGATTCTTAATTTTAATATCGAGTATTACCTCCTCTTGCTCTGATGCTTTACTCTGCAACACGAAGCTCGTATTTACGGATATATCTGTCTCTTTCAGATCATTTATGACTTCGGTTAGAGCGATAGGGACAGATGGATTCGAATATACGGACATTGTGTTGCGGAGTAAGGCCTCTGATCACAGCCTGCATTCGATCTGGCATACACTGAATGAGTTTTTGATCTCCACTTCACTAAGGTCATCCCACGCCTGCAGTGCCGCGATTTTTAGCTCCGCAAGAGTTTGTGGAGGGTTCAAGCTGGATCGTATCTTTTTTTCAGCATGTCCCAGATATGCTCGATCGGATTTAAATCCGGTGATCGAGCTGGCCACTCCAGTTTCTGAATACCGACTTCCTGTAGGTAGTCATTTACACAACGGGCAACGTGCGGGCGCGCGTTATCGTGCATTAGCAAAAATTCTGCTCGTCCGATAAACTCCGGATAAGGCATAACGTGATTCTGAAGGACCTCCTCAACGTATCGAGCAGCAGTTAAGCGGTTGTCAATGATAACCAACTCCGTACGCGCATTAGAACTTATTCCGCCCTACACCATTATGGAGCCTCCATGAAAACTCACAGTCTGTGTTGTGGTTATGGGTAAATACCGTTCTCCTTGTCGTCTCCACACTCGTTCTCGGCCGTCTGGAGCTCGCAATGCTATCCTACACTCATCAGAGAACAAAACCCTGGCCCATTGCTCATGGGTCCAGTTAGCGTGTTCTCTTGCGAATCGCAGTCGTGATACTCGGTGCTGTCTGAGGAGTTCAGGGCCTCGTGCAGGTCTACGGGCTCTTAAATTGGCTTCCTCCATTCGTCTTCTTATCGTACGCTCGCTTACATTTATGCCTCTTGCGAGTTGGAGCCGCTGTCTTATCTCGACTGCTGTAAGGTACCGATTCCTTAAGATTTCCAACACGATAAATCTGTCATCGCGTGCTGATGTGCAACGTACTCCTCCACTTCCTGGTCTGCGAGAATAGTGTCCAGTCTCCTGGTAACGCCTAAGTGCATATTGCATTGATGAACGCGGAACATTGAGCACTTCAGCAACTTCACGCTGGGTCATCCCTTCGCCGATCAAAACTACAGCTTGTGCAACTTGTTCTGGTGTTAATGGCATTTTCAATGGGAGTTTCACACTTGACAGTAATCTTAAAACCAAGCAACAACAAGAAGAGCTTAACTACAGCAGTTAACTTTAAAAAAATAAGAATCAAAAAACGTGTGCCGAATGCGCAGGAGATCCACTGACAAGTAAATGTTAAAACAAATGTCTAAAAACGCATAAACATAACAAACTACCCACTTAAATTTAAGAAAACAATGTTTGGAACCTACCCTCATTCAAATTAATCAAAAACAACCGTTCAAAATTTTGTTCTGCAACTATAAGTCTTTGGCCAAGTTTCCGTGCCGCTCAGTGTATGTACGACACAATCCACAATTAAGTTAGCCTAAGTTAGGACACCCCCAAAAAACAATAAATTAAAATGTGTTCCAATCAACAGTGATAAATTGTGAATTTTAATAATGTAATTGAAATAAAACAAGTCCTCACTAAATTAAATACTTGCCGAAATACACGTTTGAGACTTATTTTTTCCTGTTTCATTAATCCCTAATTAGATAAGTTATTCGCTTAGCAATTCATAAGCCTGATGCTTGGATGAAACTTTTAAGAGAAAATTTAAAAAAATAAATAAATTATTAGACATTAAATTAAATTCATTACTATGTGTAAATAATTTATTCACTTCATTGTATATACATAATGTACATAATTAGGTTTCCAAGCTTGTATATTGTAAAAGCTCTCTATTCTATTATCCTACTCACAAATTAAGACTTATAGAAGTATTTTTATAATTCATTTAATAGACATTCAGAGAGAATTACTAACAACAAATATGTAATATTATTTATGATATCTGAATAGAGAAGAAAATCTATTACATGTAGTGCTTTGAAAATCTTTTATAACTACGTGACGTAAAACAATTGTAAAAAATAATAGTTACAATAACATACAGGGTTATTACAATTTTACACTTGAATGTATTTGCAGTGAATTCTGGTGCGATCGTGACTCGAGTCAGTGGCGGTGACTGGACATTTTCAAAGTGTGCAGCGGAACTGATAGCTGTCATTGACCAAGTGATTAAGTTTGACATAAATGAACCGCTTTGAATGTATAACGAACACCACTAGTGTTAACAATGATACAATTTTTGATGATTATGATATTTTATCGTTCTAACTGGGTGCTCCTTGGTCGTTATAAAATACAGAGCAAGCTGCTTCGTCAAATTAGATCGATTGAAACATTAAGCAAAAAAAACGGATGTACCACACTTCAATGAAGTAGGTTAAAGTGATACCAATTTATACTGCATCAATGGATACCAATAATATTATTTACTTTCTATTTTGACAACTTATAATGTTAGAAACATAAAGTTTAAGCCATGGAGTTTCCTTTGAAATACGTAATATCGTATTGATGATAATGCGATTCTACTGCTTTGCATAAATTACACAAGTAAAAAGCAGCTTGTGTTCAACTGTCACGTGAGGCTGCACGCTCTTATTCATAATCGAACAAAAGTTCGAGGGATAATTTTAATGATTGGAATTATAATATTTGAAAAGGGCAACTCTATTATCTTGGCTCTCAAAAAATTTAATCGTTGAAAAAGAGTATTGTCGCCACCGACTTTTTAATAGACTCGTTGGCCCGTTCGTAGAGTAAGACAAGAATGGATATGGAAGCTATTGTTAAGCGACTTTGTTGCTAGCTATATCTACAAAATATACATATCATCAATTACATACGGTCCCGATACACAAAATTATATTCAGTCAAACGCACAATAAAAACTATCAACATTTCAATATGATAAAACATTAATTTTTCAAAAATAAACACTTCATTTTTAAATTCATTTGATTGTTTGAGCCTGAAAATAAAATCAGTCTTCAATACTTTAAAATTTCACCAATAACAGGCTTCTAGTCTGGCTATAAATAACGTAAAAAAAGACTTAAAAAATATAAAGAAATATAATATTCGGCTAGCTTTTGTTTTGTAGAATGTCCGTGAATATTTTGTATTACAGAACAGAAGCTAATTAACCGGAAGCATATAAGTGTGCGAAACTTTCTCACAATTTGAGATAATATTTATAATCAAATTTAATTATCTTGTCTCTACCACCTGGTTTAATTTTTACGTAATCTATACAAAAATAACGAAAATAGTGATAGATTGTGATGAATGACAACGCCATTCTCTCTACCTATTATAAACCCAATAAGATCTATAATGATATTTTCTATAATTGTTATTCAATGCACCCTTGCAAATGTAAGGAACGCAATAAAAATGTATAATAAATTGAATTGAGTAGATTACAATGTGGGGCTCTCGAACACCTTACATAAATTTAGATTTTAACTAGGTATAATTAATAAAAGACGACGAACAAAACCGAAGCTAGCCGATTATTAACCATATCTCTTCCTACTTGCCAGTACCTAGTCTGCCATTGGATATACCTAGTAAACATTATAATTCATCATAATCATAGCCGATGAGATAAAATATTACTTCATAGGCAAGATGTCCAATAATCATAATATTAATTAATTCATAACTGCATATAAACTACAAACAAAACAATAATACTCTTATCAATCAACACAATCATTAAACGATACTTTAAAACTTTCGCTTTGCGTGATTGTTCAAATGTAAAACAGGATTACGAATGTGACCACGGTTTCCAAAGAAAATAAAAGTTAAGGCAAAACAGACGCGGTAATTCCCGTTTGACTTTTAAACGATGATTTAATTTATAAGCATAACAAGAAATTCGATTTTTGTACAAATTAACACGGAAGCAGTGCAGTACAGTAAAGATAAATTGCAATTATTTTCCGTAGACTTTAAACAGAAGATACTTGTTGTATTTTAGACTCAGTGAACTTCTGACAGCAAAAAATTAAAAAATCTCTAGTGATGTGTCATATTTTTGATAAATAAACACAAATACTCTTTTTTAATTTTTATAAAAATAATTTCCTCATGTTACGGAGTAGACTTGCTGATATGTAGAATGAATGGTAAAAAACCAAAAATACTCATTACCCATCCATTCCAAATGGCAAGTTTCTCCAATTCTTGTCACCATCATAGCACATGCCCAATGTTTTCTAAAATCAATGATCCCTTGCCACCAATTTAAATCCAATTAGGTCAAATACGTTGCATTTTTTGTCTTGGCTCCTTATACTGCAATACAAGTCTCACCAAGTCAAATCTTGCACAAGTGTCACAAACTGAGCATGTTCAGACCGGTTCAGTCGAACGAAACGTGTAGTAGAGAGTCGATGCTCAGTATCAGGCGAAAATACGATAGGAAAATGACAATGGAACACCGGTCGCATAACGTCGTAAGTTCACGCGTTGAGTAGAGCGGAGAAAAGCCTCAATATAGGGTGGCACAGGGGGACCAGTCTTCATGGCGCCTGTATTGGCCGGTTGGGTGACTGGGGCATGGTCGGGGCGGGCGACGCGTCCAAGTCGCACGCTGAAAGCAGACGAACTAGCTCGTCCGGAGTCGGACCGCCGTCTGGTACTGGAGATTCTTCGCCTTCTCCTAAAAAAAGGATGGTTGTCTTAGTATTTTCAACAGAATTTAATGTACAGAACATTTTTGATTGGTTGCTCTTGTTCACAATAATGTCATACACTTCTAAGTTACAGAAATGGGGGGAGGCCCCCTGCCCCCTAAATAGTTGCTATTATATTTTAACTTTATACTTTGCGATGAAATTCCTTCACCGATTAGGGTTACAGCTATAAAGCCGATTCTTGAACGCGAAATAAATGGACAAATCTGGGCATAGCGAGGTTGTGGAAGAGAACTAGTTGGTTTTTGCTCTCTCAGCCCCCTTCGCTAGCCTCTCGAGGTCGAGCCCTGGCTTATATTTCTAAGTGCCGATTTGCTACCTAAACATAATGCACTATACACTAAGCATCAATGTATTGTGTACATACCTCCATTGCCAGCAACTGGCTGGATTAGTTTAGCTGCCTTGTCTATGGGCGCAGAGAGATCCCACATTTGAGTTGCGCCGGATCTATGCCCGCATAACAAAAGTCTTCTTGGACGCAAAGCGCCTTCGCACTCGGCCACCACGAAGCATGACATCGCTGATCCATCGACTGATCTTATTGTGCAAACTCTGAAAATAAACAAATAAACTAGTTTGACCGATGTTCACATATCTCTTTTAAATTTAAATACCGAATCACACCGCACCGAACCTGTAAGCGACTACGAACGAGCACATATAAAGAAATGTGAAGAATCAAACAATGACTTGGAAAAGGATCCCTCTGTGAGTCGCTGCGGAAAACTACTGTTTTTATTTTTGGACATTCAGGTTCAAGGTTATAAAGTATAATAAGATCGATTCCGTCTCCTCTGAGTATTTTTTTTAAAAGTTTATATATCTAAATTATTGTTACTTCAGTTTCATTTAGTTTTGTCTGTCGCACCGCCTACAAAACTTTTCTGCTTAGCCCAATGATCGACTGGGAGATAATGCCACATGGCAAGTCCACCAATTGTTCATTTATATTTATTTTGTGCAATAAAGTTTTAAATAAATAAATAAAGTTTATATGTTTTGGTAACTTAGTATAAATACCTCTTTCCATTAGATGCCAAACGCACGTATAACGTGTCAGTATCAGGTACGACTTTCTGTATAAATATTTGCTCTTCATCTTGTTCACCGAACGGTCCTAGAACAAACGATAAAAATCGTTATCGGGCAAATGAATCGTCTTTTGCCGGTCGTCTGCTTAGGGATGGATATGGCCCAAATGCCTATAGGGCCTTTTTTGCTTAAAACTGTACCACTTTTTAAATGGGCCACAGCTAGGTTGGAAACATGAAAAGCGTGTGGTCTCAATTGATTTCGGTTGTGTGTATGCCGTGTCAAAGGCATTGTTAAAAAGAAGTAAATATTGAAAGTCTCGTTGGGGAACCTAATATTATTTTAAAATTATCTAAGGCAGTTTTTTAAATTTTACATTATGCAAAGCGAGTTCTGCGACTGAAATGTCAACGTGATATCATTAAGCTCAATAGAACCGTAATTGCATCTCAATCGTATATTTTGACATTACTACCTTAATAAATGTGTCAAAATATACAATTGAGCCATTGGTAAATTAGCGGAATTGGGGGGCAGCTTAAAAGAACCATTTTGAAAAATAAACACTTACCACAGTCGTTATGTGGTTGGGCCGTAGGCGCTTCCAGTGCGAGGACTTTGAATGCAGCTTTGGGCGTGGTGCCCGGCTGCGTGGATATCATGCCTCGGAACCGGGTCACGCGCCACGACCTCACGTGGTTGTATTCGCTGCATACCGATATTAGGTAGTTTTCGGACAACGATACCTGTCAAATTGCGATGTAACAGAAGCTAATGTTAAAGAAATAATGAGGCCAATGATGTAAGCATCGGCGTTGTATAGCAGAGTAATAATGACATGAAATTTGCGTGATACGACTTAGAGGTGATGCTTTTTTAATTTATTATGACAATCTAAAACTTAAAACATTAAAAAAAAAAAACAAATGCGAATGACTTCTATGGCTGATCAGGCAGCACTAAAATGCATATTTTGTTATTTATCATTGATTACTCTTCACGAAGGCTCCTACTAAATGATAATGATAATGATAAATTATTTATTTAATAGAATATGGTATTTACATTGGGATCTTAAAGCTAAAAGTTCAGCATATTCTGCCATTGTTATTGGCGTAGAAATATAAAACATGAATAAAATTATTAACAGATTTTAGATAAACCATTTTAAATTAAATTATAATCTTAAAGGCTATATACAGTTCAAACTATATGCCCAATTGTTGGTATAAGAGCGCTCTCTATTTTAGAAGCCCTACTTCCTAAGCCCTAGACGATCGTATAAATTTTGGCCTTTCTATCTCTTTCACTTACATGAGCTTGGCATGAGCAAGTTTATATAAGTTGGCTTTAGACATTAACTTGGCATGAGTGAAAATAGTCTTAAATAACGAATAGATACGGATACTAAAGGCTATATACTGTTCAAACTATATGCCCAATTGTTGGTATAGGAGCGCTAATAAATCGACTCTATTCTAGAAGCCCTACATAATAAGACGAGGCGTACACATTAGGGTCCTTTTGTCTCTTTCATTTACACTCAACTTATCAGTATTTAAACATGAAAAATTATGTCTCAGGTGGGACTCGAATCCTCATCTCCTCGCATGCCGGGCGCGGCGCTTTAACCAATCAGCTACCGAGACACTACGTCATATGCGTAAATTTTTCAAGCATTCTTATCGCTGTAAGCCAGCGTTGTTTCATCAAATGTTAGGAGTTTGCACTCTTAACACCTGAAAGAAACATCTTTGCAGATGTTAAGATGAAACAGCTATTTAAATACTTTATATGATATTCAAGTAATTTAATTGCAACTATAAAATCAGTATTTAAACTTGAAAAAATATGTCATAAAGCGCCGCGCCCGGCATGCGAGGAGATGCGGCTTTGAGTCCCGCCTGAGACATATTTTTTCAAGTTTAAATATTATAATTGAAATTAAATTGCTTACATATCATAAAAAATATTTAACTTAGCTTGGCATGATTGAGACCTCTAATAAGCGTAATGAACGAGTACAGTTTTGCAAAGTCGCGCCGGTTGGTTCAACTACTACCTTACCTTAGTAATAGGGCTTTGGTGGACTGTGAATGTCTGGAAAAGCTGCGGCCCATGCCCCACCGTCTCTGGGTGTTGCACTATCACACGCACTGATCCGTACCGGGTGCCGTATGCTATCTCAATCCAGTTGCCGCAGAGATCTGTATTATCAGATCTTTTATAAAACACTATAAGTTTTATCTAAGGGATTATATATTTTCACGATCACATTAAAAAATATATGTTTTATTTTTACCTAGTCTTAACTTTTTTTGGGGAAGTTTTACATCAAACAAACTTCTATAATTGGTATTTATGAATACTTATCTACTAAAAATAAATAAATTCGGTGCTGTCAAACATTGGCCAAATCTACTATAGTTACCATGACATGATCAATGATTGATTTCAGAAAAAAAAACATACATACATTTTGCACAGTCTACAGAACAACTAAGACTAGTCAAAATTAATAAATATTTCTAGCAATTCTAATGTTGGTGTTTTTTTTGCGATAATCCCATGATTGTAACACATTTACGGCCGGTCCCAATAATCTATCTATCGCCAGTTTTGACATTTCGGAGATAGAAAACAGTTTCTATCTCTGATTTTGCCGTCCAAAGAAACAAAGACAGAAGTTGTTTTCTATCTCCGATATGAAACTGAAGATAGATAGGTTATTAGGACTGGCCGTAAGTCATCATGTTATCGGCATTTATGAAAAATAATTCTTAAATCTTAAAGTGTAATACAAGAAAAATATGAACAGCAATTATTCCACTAAATAGAACCCGTGGTGAACGAGCTAGTTTTGTGGCGACATAATGTCTGTAAATATTGTATGTAGAGCTCTATCCTTAATTTGGAGACCATACTATGAACCTTATTAACTTGAAATAAGGTAGTTCCAATGAAAAATTAAAATGCAATCGTCTAATTTAAAAAAAAAAAAAACGAATCTGTCATTGTTGGCGAGTTATTTCTCTAAAAATGTATGTTAGTAGATAGGAATAATATTCAAAACAAAACAACTTACTTGTTTTTGGTGTGAGATACACTGATATTGCGGTAATAGGTTCTTGATTAGGGTCCTTATACAGTTGCGTCACTAAGAGATCATTGTCTTTCATACGGAGAGGAAACTTTTGCATGTCTGTAACAGTAAATTAAATAAGTATAAATTTTGAAGCTGGCAAAAACATCAGGTTGCCTAGCAGTGTCGTCAGTACTGCGTGATTGTATGTGCATCGGCTTACATATTAAATAATGCGGGTTGGTGATCACACACGAGCAATATTCGAAAATTAAAAACTCTTGTTGTCCGACCCGGGATCGAACCTCGCAGTCCGGAATTTTAAGCCTGGTATTTAAACCAACCAATGGAGCGTCATATAACGTACTTAATATGAAACTTTAGGAACTTCATTGCAATTATAATTTCGTTATTTATAATTAAAAAATTATGTCACAATCGGTACTTGAACCCGCAACTTCATATATCCAATTTCTGACTTCACCATAGTACTTATTATGTTAACATAGGCTTGTTTCGGTTTTAATTAGCAGGTTTTAATTAACATTTTTTAATCAGCGATCAAGGGCCTCGAGTTTTCCGTACCGATGTAGTTGATGGCGCCTGTAGCAGTGCCTAAGAGTAGGAATGATCCAGCTGTATCATAAGTGGTGAGGTGCGCCACATCCTGAGTCTGCCAGTGTTGCGTGCTGGTGTGCCATACGCCAGCCTTACTGCGACTGCCCGCCCCACTCAACGCCACCAACTGTGGACCCACGAAGAGTAGATGCTCTACCCGGACGCCTAAGTTGAATGTACCTGAAATTGTGATTTGAGTTTGATGATATTCATTCTACAATAAGCGTAGATTTTAATATGCTAGTTTCACAATATTTTAGCTGCTCAGCGCAATTTAGTTTCGCTTGATGTGCTATACCTGCCACTTACTCTTATTCAATATTTCAATCTCTACCTTTCCTACTCTTACCCAACTCCTGTTTACTTCTACTCTGAGCTACTTACCTACTTTATACTATTTTAGATTTAGAAAACAAACAGATTGCGACACCTACCAGGTCCAATTGTGGTTAAGAACCTGCAAAATTGGTTCTCCCGTGTTGCGATGATCAAGGAAAACAGAGATTTATTTTCATTAGTAGTAGTATTCAAACAGAGTGATTTATTAAATGCATTCACATTAACGTCTGTAATGCATTCTAGAGTCGCTTATAGTCTTAAGCTGAGTGCCTTACGCACTCGCCAAACTGACCAATGAAGCTATAAAAGCCTTCTGCTAACAGATCTTAAAAGAAGTCTGTTCATAATTTTTTTTTTCGACGATACATTGTATAGTGGCCAGCACATCAACCTACTTATAAATGTCAAGATTTCCCTAATCGGTTTTCAACTTTACATAAAAAATTCGTGTCCAATTTAAAAAAAAAAGTCTTAGGAATGATTTGCTGTGGTGTGTGCATTGCGAGTACCTTCGCCATAACTTGCAATTCAAGCTATAACTTTAATCGCGATGTTTAAAGCTAAGGCTTGACTCAAATCAAAATGTCACTTTTTTTAAGTCCTGCTGTTGAGCCTATAATCTGCAGACAAAAAAATAATGTCGACCCTTAAATATCAACCAGTACTTTTTTTACTTTGTCGGTTACTTACCAATTAAAGTCCTTCTTACAGGTTCCCCATGTGTTGAAAATGCCCATAAGCGCACCAAAGACCCACTTGCGATGCCCAGCATTACATCAGTGCCTGTATTATTATTTCCACTTGAATTTGCCCCCCCACCACTAGTTTTAGCGTTCAACGCTATTCTCTCTATCAAGGACTCTTGAACCGGAGATTGGAAAACGACGTACCAGCCGCAAGAGTCTGTTAATCTGAAATACCGGGATATGATGTTTGTACTATCTTTAAATGATTAAATACAACATAAATTGGATATGTGCTTGTAAAAAGATTGTGATGCATTTTAAAGTAGTATGTATGTATAAAAAAAGAAAATTAAGAGAATATCTTTAAAAAATAATAGTCTTGGTTATCAACTGGTTTACATTTTAATAATCTTTATTATTTAATTGAGACTTAATTTAGTAGGATAAAATGCTGATGCAAAGCCAGTATGAAACTCAGTGTAGTTATGCATTGAATAATGATGTTTATTTATTTATTTTTCAAAACTGACATAGAATAAGTAAATACCTGTATCCTGTTACGAAGTGAGAATATGCTACAGCTATCCAATTGTGATGTGCCTTTATAATTTGGACCTTCAAGCTGTCTGACCATGTATTTACTGAAAAATAAATTTTTTGGTAGAATTATTTAAAAATAACAAGTTTTTATGCCAAGTCCTTGGTACTTACTTTCTGGTGGTCGAAGACCTTTGTGACAATCTGCATTACCGAGAGAAGCAGCCCTGGAATGTCCTCTACCACATCGGCTGAAAGAGAAAGCATATTTAAAGCACTTATAATTAAAAACTTTTTTTGTTCAAATTATGCAATATCTTATTTAAAGAAATGACATAATAAAGGTTATATATACCTGATTTGATCTTGAGAAGGTATTCTGCCAACAGTGCGTAGGTCCAACGATGAGTTCCTAGAATGACTCCTGTTAGCCGACACGTCTGAGCTGGATGCTGTGGAGTTTTTTCGTGAACAGCCATTGCTTCTTGCACTACTGTTGCTGGCCGGAGCTGTGCTTACTGAAATAGGTTGGTATTTTCTATGAAAATTATTTTTAAACCAAGTGCCTGTACAACTTAATAAACAAATCCTTTTTTTTGCAGATACTGTTTTACAAGAAACATGTAATTTGCAAAAATACTTAAAAATATTGTGTTAGTGGTATTAAGGTGATGAGGAACTTTGGTACAATAATTACTTAGCCCTTTAACGATTGGATATTCCAGACAAAATTAAAATCAATTGTTATCGTGACAACCGGTTGTCGTTTGGGGTTTGAAGCGTTAATATGATATTAATCCTATGATATAAACAATTTGCAAATTACAGTTCTTTATAAGGTTGTTTATATTTTATTTACATTTTAAACACAGTTATAATTAATTATGAGATACCTAATACTATAATTAAATTAATTAGATAGCTTAAAATGTTATGATTATTTTATCTTCTAACGTAACATAATACAAAGAACTATTTTAACGCTTTAAGCCCCAAGAGACAACCGGTTGTCTCGATAACAATTGATTTTAATTGTGTCTGGAATATCTGATCATCAAAGGGTTAAAACAATTAATCCCAAATAAAATGATAAAACACATTTTTACTATGACTTTGAAAACTGAATGAAATAAATAAACAAAGAGTTCACAAATATACAATAAATAATTGATAAACCACAACACCACAACTATGATTAGATAACTTACATGGAGGTGGCAAATAGCCATAGAATAGGACATCACCACAGGAAGAGTGATTCATCTCATCACACAGAGCTAGTCTCCTACTTAAAGGGGTGATACCAAAGTAATCACATTCATGCCTGAGAGTCCTTATATTCACATTTTCTAGATCTATATCTCTTGTTCTCAGAAAGTTCAAAATTAGGCCAAACAGTTGGGGATCTCTATCTATGAAAATCGCGCCAGTCTCATCTCTAACAGTTGGTATCCGCCCACTGAGGAGTGCTGTGAAAAATGTGTCAGGTACCCAGGTCAGCGTATGCCATGATGTAGAAAATCTGAAAGAATGACATGAAAATAAACGCGAGACTGTTAAAAGCTAAGCAAGCGCTATAACTTAAAACATTCGATAACAATAAATGCATAAATCGAAATATAGAATACATAATATACAGTTATAATCTACGTTAGAAATTATTAAAAATAAGTTGGCACTTTCTAACACTACCTTGTACCACCAACATTTAGGTTCACAATTTCTTGATAGTTGGACATATTTTTATAAATTTTTCTAGATATATGTATATAGACTTTGAAAACATTTACTTCAGCAACTTTAGTAGTAAAACAAATTTTAAATTAAAAATAGGAATGAATTTATTTACAACTTGATGATAGATGCAAGCGATTGTGTCAATTTATGTACAGTCAATGTCAGTCAATCAGTCAACTGACAACTGAAATGTCAACGTCAACCATTTGTTATTAGTGGTGAGACAAGCACAGTGAGATGAAAAAGATTGAAAAGTTTCACAGTTTCGCTGAAAAGAAGAAGATTACACCAAAACACAATTTCAAACATTTTCTATTTACACGTAGAAATCGGAGCTCCATTATGATGACGAGCATATTGAAAAGTGAGTGAGCTCACTAATAGCACTTTTCTAACAAAGTTAAGTTTATCATCATGTATTTCTGAACTAGAATAATATTTTAATTGCTGGCAACTTTTTTAAGAGAGACGTGTCCGTCAGTCAGCGTAAAGTCAATTTTCCTAAAATCGAATTGCTTGAACTGATGTATGAAACTACAATTGTTGTGATTTTTAGATTAGTTAGCTAAAATACCTCAATTTGAAATGCCGGCCACCGCCGTTGCGAAGCCGGAAAATGACCGCAGCAAAGGGATATTCCATAACACCGCCGGCTTAAGCACCCTCATCACTGTTACGGTTCTGTCGCTTGCTTGGCTGGCCGGTTTTGCCTCCCGGCTCTTTGCTGTAATTCGGTTCGAGAGTATAATTCATGAGTTCGATCCATGGTGAGTGCCCTTATTCTTAGTATGCGATAACCTGAAGAAATTATTTGATTTCTTGATAATGTGCATACGTGTTCTAGGTTCAACTATCGTTCTACGGCGTACATGGTTCAGCATGGTTTTTATAATTTCTTGAACTGGTTCGATGAGCGGGCTTGGTACCCACTGGGCCGTATCGTTGGTGGCACTGTGTACCCAGGCCTGATGATCACATCAGGCACCATCCATTGGATATTACATGCACTGAATATCCCTATTCATATAAGAGACATATGTGTCTTCCTGGCTCCTGTATTCAGGTAAATACTATAATAGTTGGTGAGAGGGTATCCTTAGGGGCGGAAAAAAATAAATTTGTAATACAGGTTAAAAGAGAAAATTCTCTCAAATCAAGTATTTAAGCTTAGGAATACTCCAAGTTAGATCAATTAAAACTGTTTCTAATAAGAATTATGTTTAAACAAGAGAATTAATTAGATGGTGTTTATATTTTCAGTGGCCTAACAGCAATAGCTACATATCTGCTGACATCTGAGTTGTGGTCCCGTGGAGCAGGTTTATTTGCAGCTTGCTTCATCGCCATAGTGCCTGGTTACAGCAGTCGGTCAGTGGCTGGGAGTTACGATAATGAAGGCATTGCTATATTTGCTCTGCAGTTCACATATTACCTCTGGATGAAAAGTGTTAAAAGTGGCTCAGTCTTCTGGTCCATATGCACAGCTCTTTCTTATTTTTACATGGTACATACCTATTTAATTATTATGTTTTACATTGTTAAATAAGAATGTAAATTTTAAAATTACTAGGTAGTTCAAAATCCAAGTCTGTTTGCATAAACTCTATATCAGAAACCGTCCTGGTGTTACATAAATTTTCAAATTTATATTGCTTTTCTAATTTCTATAAATAGTTTAATCCCTCAACCCCCAGGAGGCACTCGGGTGCCACGATAACAATTGATTTCAATTATGTCTGGAATAACTCACGAGGGATTAAGTGCTAACAAACAACAAAAACATTTCTATGAACATTACCAGTTGTGGATATAATTTGATGTCACTTGTCTCTAGATGATGATCGATTGATTGATCTCTCTTTGATGTCAATTTGTGTTTACTAAGTTACAGGATGTTATAAAATTTAAGAAATACAAAGGCAATCTTATAAAGTATGTCTTTTTAGTTACTGTTTTAGCTGTCAGTATAAATTATAAGCATATTAAGCAGCAATCATATACCACAACTATAACTTCAGTAATTTTTATGCTACTAAGGCATGTGCCCTTGTGTTTTTTAGGTAATTAGGTATATGTGAGAAGAGTAAGAGAACTCAGTAAATTAATGAAAATTTAATAGTCTATTAAATTGTTTTAAAAGACATTTAATCTGTTGTTTTAAAAGAAATTGTGATGGTTAAATGTACAGAAAATATTGTTTTTCTTGATAGCAAGCACAAGATGTATGCTAACTGCAAACATCAAAATCACTGCTCTGTCTACTGGCAGAAAACCATTAGCTGTCTCAAGTAATAAATAATATGTTTTCAGGTATCAGCATGGGGTGGCTATGTGTTCATAATCAACTTGATCCCGCTGCATGTGTTTGTGCTTCTTATCATGGGACGTTTCTCGCAGAGACTGTTTGTCAGCTACACAGTCTTCTACATCATTGGGCTACTGCTATCGATGCAAATCCCCTTCGTTGGATTCCAGCCAATACGCACAAGTGAACACATGGCTGCATCAGGTGAGAATAAGTGTTATATTTTTGTATATTTTTAGATATCGAAAAAGGCTTGAAATTTTCAACCTAGGTTCTGAGACGACAATGTAAAGACAAAACTAATAAATAGAATTTATCATCAACCTGCCACTTAAAAATTAATGGCTTCAAAAATGTATGATATTGTACTTGTAGTACTCAACATGTCTTTTGATCTGTGCTGTGCACTGTAAAGATAATTACAAATGCCTTTCAACCCCAATTTAAATTTTACATTTACATTTACAATTTCACCGTGTGTATACATTAAAATGCATGTATTACAGCACTCAACACTGATAAGGCAAATAAGTGAGTGTCGCCATCGCACCATGACTAATTTTCTGCTTGATGGTTTGTTGCTGTAATTGAAACTGGAAAAGATGCGTGCTACTTTAGTAAATATTAAAAACAATGGTGGTATTGCTGTTCAAACATATTTTTTATGCTGGGTAGGAAAAAAAAGTAATACGAATTTTGACTCGATTATAAAAAAATACTATGTAGGTAAAGTTGGAAGCTTGGGTTCCCTAAAGAGTGGCTTAAAACTTGTTAACTCCTACAGGATCATAAGACCGCCGTCTCGGCGGTCGCGATGACAATTGATTTTAATTGTGTCTGGAATAACATACAATCGAGGGGTTGAGATGTTGTACTACATTATGTTTAAGTAGCATAACAGATACAATACGTATAGTTTGTTGAAGAGTAGTTGACTGACAAATAATATGTAAAGTTGTAATAGCCTTAGTGAAATAAAACAAATTATTAAGATGTTTTAACAACTGTTGTTAGCTTTATCTCTGGCTCAGTATTGAACTCATTAAATATTCATTGACAAACACAATACATAAATGTTTTATGTAAATTATTTATTACACCTACAATTAGGGTTGCCAAATTGATCCCAAAATAATCACACAGCTAAGATGTGGGACTGATACAATTTAGATGCAGGTCGGACCTTATAAAAAAGGCTAAGCAAGGTATAAGAAACAAAAAAACACAGGGCCCTATTTCGACATTACAATTACTAAGCGCCAATTAGCTCACCTTGTCTACAATGTGGTTTAAAATGTTCTTTTAAGTACTTTATGGTATAACAAGACAGGGAATATTATCAATATGGCTTTTAAGAGAGTAACAGTGCAGGCTTACCAATCACTAAAATCCTGAACAATGTTATAAGCTGAAAATGCGGCGAAGAATTTCAAATTCAATTATAGTGATATAATAAATAATGGAAGATTAAAATTGTTTACTGTACCATGAGGAACGGGATAATTAAACGTATCGTTTGCACGATGCTTTCTAGTCCCTGCTCAGCTCACCTGTGATGGTTGGCAACCCTATTCAATTACGAAACCAATGTTGGCTCAATTAGTTTTCAGTGTAGATGTATGACCTGAATGTTTCTAGAATGCTTGGGGTATCACATGCTATTCAAAAAAGGCAATAATAGAAGTCATTTCGATTATACACATTTCATTTGATAATTTTTGTTGAACATAATTATGCGTAAAACTGGCAGTATAGAATATACAGGGTGAAATTTTAACCACTTTCCAAAATTTTTATAGGCGTTCGGTATGGTATTGAGAGGTCATTTATGAAGAAAAAAATGTAAATCAAGCTGTCACCTGAAAACATTTTTCGCAATTTAGTTTTCAATTTTTACGGTCCTAGGCCTGATAAGGTGTAAAGGGTAAATCAAAAACGTATGAATAGTATCGTAATGAATAAATTCGATGCGAATCGCGTAAAAAAAGTGTTGCAAAGTGTTGTATCATAAATTTTAGATTTTTGCGGACATTTTCTAAGTGCTTTATCTTAACATTTTTGTACTGGGCTATACCAAAAGAAAAAATACGTCATTTGATTTTTGTCTCGTAGATTGATATATTAAAATTTGGAAAGTGGTTAAAATTTCATCCTATATATATTTGTAAAAAAAGCATTAGAAATAGAAATATGTGCACAACACTAAACCTTACCCTTTTTTTTATAATCGAACAGATCAGTAAAATCAGTTTTATTTCTGCAAATGGGCCCCTGAAGGCGCTTTTACACGTCCCAATATTTAAACCTACCACTGCTTCGGGACAAATGTGGGCTAGTGCCGAGAAGATGTTCTATAATCCTCGTCAGTAATGATCAAACATGCAACCATGTTTGATAGATATAATTTTGATTTATACAGGGTGTTAACCAGGACGAAGATTCATCTTCAGAAAATATGCGTTTTATATTAATAAAAATAAAATTGAGTAAATAGGTTAAGAGAATATAAAAATAGATACAGCATTGAGCACCAAGCTTTGGCATGTTTTAAAGAAAAACATTTTGTAGGTGTCTTCGCCTTACTGATGGCGGTGGGTGCCATGAAGTACTTGCACAGCCTGAACCCCAAAGGGCAATGGAAACAGCTGCTCATAGTAGGCGGGTTCCTGGCCGCAGTAGCAGTCTTCCTAGCTGTAGTATTGCTGACGTATATGGGGGTCATCGCACCTTGGAGTGGACGGTGAGTGATTGAGAGTCTAGGTTCCAGTGACCAAAATCCGATAGAAAAATCCAAAGTTTAAGGATATTTAGTACTATAAACTTAGACAAAGACATGTTGACGGGAAGGCAAAATAATAGGATGATGACCTAGATAGAGGAAAAGTAGTGTCGTGTTGTGTCTGAAGGTCAAGGCATGGCATTGAATAAACTTTAATAAAAAAACACTGTCTGGTTCATAAAGACGCAGGGCAATTATGTCTCATTTGCTGCAACGCTGCGTTTCAATCGCCAACGCAAATTAGGTCTACGATGGAATTATTCTCTAAACAGAAGATGTCAAATAAAATAAGGTCTTCTTGAGCGTGAATTACGGAACCCCTGGGGTGGATCGACTTTCTTTTTGATTGTCTCAGTCAGTTTGTATGGTTGACCAAGAAAGTGGTCAAGATGGTTTTGACAAAATTTCCTGTGTACGTTTTTATTACTTTCTTAGGCCCGAGTTCACCGACAGACGTTTAAGTTTAAACAGCGTTTAAAATATCGGGTCTCCGGCTGTTTAAGTGTTGTTGAACTCGGGTCTTGACATTGAAAGAGATGCTCTGACGTATTAGTTTTAGTAGCTGTCAGAATATTTTTGCTTTGGAAAATCAAACCCTGTTGTTCTATGACGCGCGAATGATTTTCAACCTTGGGTGATAGACTACTTTCTTGACCGACCGACACACACGCATCAAAATTTTAAGGAAGTTGCGGGCAACAGCTGGTATGTTATAATGATAATATAATATAAATGAAAATTTATTGCAGGTTCTACTCCCTTTGGGACACGGCTTACGCCAAGATACACATACCGATTATAGCCTCTGTCTCTGAGCACCAGCCGACGACATGGTCTTCGTTTTTCTTCGATCTCCATGTCTTAGTGTGCACTTTCCCTGTCGGTCTGTGGTATTGCATCAAGAATATTAATGATGAAAGAGTTTTTGGTAAGTGAACATAATACGACATCAAGTTTGGTAGCGTTTGCCTTTTTTTTAATGTTAATGTAAATATTTCATCAAAAGAGTCCAAAAAGCTCTCTTTGGACACTTTGACTCTCTGAAACATGATCTTGATAATATGTAAAAATCAATTTCCTAAAGAATTTCTCTTGAAAGTAGGCTTCCTTATGAAAAGTAGCTGAAGGAATTGTAATTTCAAAATTTTGTAAAACAAAAATTTTACTTTGTAAGGAATTGTTGGGGCAAAATCGACCTTGTACGATTACATTAAAAGATAATCTCCCTTACAGTGGCGCTGTATGCCCTAAGCGCAGTATACTTCGCGGGAGTGATGGTGCGACTGATGCTAACCCTGACGCCAGTGGTGTGCGTGCTCGCTGGCATCTCTTTCTCAATCCTGCTGGACCTGGTCCTTAGGGAGGATGAGCTGTGCCCCCCACCTGTAGAGAATGATGAGTCCAAGAGCCTCTATGATAAGGTTTGGGAATGTTTTTATTTTATTTCTCAGTTCTATAGATAAAATGATGACTGTGGCTGCTAAACAGGAAACAAAAAGATACTTATTTCAACATAGTCAACGTCAATAACATGACGACCTCCGTGGCGGAGTGGCGTACACACCGGTTTTAGAGGTGTCGCCTACTCTGAGGGTTCGATTCCTGGACGGGTTAATGTTTTTTACGTTGACTCGTCCAGGAATCGAACCCGGGACGTGTTTTTCTGCATTTTCTCGGGAATGGGTGTTTGTGGTACCTTCGTTGTTTCTGATTTCCATAATACGAGTGCTTTAAATAGTTATTCAAATTGGGGTCAGAACATTGTATGTGATGTTGTCCACATTTATTTATTTATTTATTTATACTGTGATATATTTACACAAGAATAGATCTAGGCTTAATTTTAAGCTTATATGATTTTTTAAGAATAGAACACTTCGAAGAGATACCTTTGTAGTGTTCTATTTAAGACCAAATTTAAATCTTTGGGTTAACTTTTGTTCATCTATTTGTAATAGCGTAATAATAGGATGTTACACACTTTGGATAAAATAAAATAAGATGTTATGATGTCTTCATTAAATGTAACGAAATGTGCAATCAGATTTGTAATAAATCAGATTGCAGACATTTTGTTTGCATTAAAGTCATTTATCTTCGCAACTCTGATCTGGTATTCAAGAATGTTTTTAATTTTTCACACAAATTGATATTGTACTATGATGTCATATTTTCCTCCACTTACATTTTAAAAAACCAGCTATTGCTGTAAAAAATCAACAAATAAAGATATTTGAATTTTAGTCTACTCTAGACATGTTGTTATGAATTTCGTCGACATCAGTAACATTCTTGATAATGTTCGCATAACAAAAGTAAATCAAATAAAAATCATCCAACTGCAGGGCAATGGTCTCCATCACTGAGTTCAAGTTACCACAGCAAATGATGGGTACAAACACAATCACCACGTTTGACAAATTGCTGACATTTTAAACAGGCTGGCAAACTGAAGAAGCGTCCGCACGAAATACCCAACGGCAACGAGGGCGGGCTCGGCATGAACGTTCGCTCGGGCACGCTGATCGCGTTCATGATCCTGCTGATGCTGTTCTCTGTCCACTGCACGTGGGCCACCTCTAACGCGTACTCCAGCCCGAGCATCGTGCTGGCTAGCTACGGGAACGATGGGTAAACGTTCATAATAATCACATAATAAACTTAAATAGGTTTTAAAACTCCAAATACTCAAATCCTCGGACATCCCAATTGATTTTAAATTTAATAAATCGATTTATCGAATAAAGTTACCAAACTGTTTGTGCGCCACGTTACGCATTTTTAAAGTTTTTACTAAAAATCTTTTGGTTTTTAAACGGTTTTATTTAGCTCACCCCGTTTGTTTTATTCTTGGGTCAAATTTAGTAATTCAAATATTCGATAATTTGTAGACAATTGACGTGCCCCATGGTTTTATTTTAGTCTAGTCTATGCATATGTTTATAATTCCCACGACTGTATCTATTTTATTATTTTTTGGTTTTTAGTACATTTATCTTAAACATTGCAATGTATGTTTAACATAAAACCGTTTAACTTAAAAAGTTTTTTTACCTATTTTTTAAGCTATGAGTCGCTTTGTTAGATGCGCACGCAATAGTCTTATTGCATTAACTCTCGCTCGCTGGTTTATGTATTTTTTTTTTATTCGATAAAATATAGTTTAATTGTTGTACTTTTCAATTTGAAAGGCAACAATGAAAAAATCGTGTGTAAAGATTGTCTATTAATATTTTTTTTGTAGTAAAATTCCTTATAGAGGGCTAGTCTTATGCTTAACCCAGATAATCTATGGACCATCTTTTTTTTAGTATAATTCATATGCCATAAATCTGTTATTTGTGTTCCGAAATAGATCTCGAAGAATTTTAGACGACTTCCGAGAGGCGTACGGTTGGCTGTCACAAAACACAGCCGAGGACGCAAGGATCATGTCTTGGTGGGATTATGGTTATCAAGTAAGTTATAAATTATACCTCAAACTGGCACTTACATTCTTTATGTCGTATTCCAGCGACCGCCTTAGGAACTACTTCCAAATTTTCAAGTTGCATCACTATTTAAAAAAATTGAAAGGTTTTAAATGCGAAATATCCTATTTTATTGCCTGAAGTTTCGACGGGTTACACCAAACGTGGTCACAGGCTGTGGAGGGCAGATTTATATAAAACTGCTTTAGAATATATATTCTGTGGGTGGTAGCTTAGTCTTAAAATACCCTCATGTCTTTATTTTGCACTGACCGTGTCCCTGTTTGGCCTACTCGACTGCAACCTAAGATGAGGCTGTGTTTTTTCAATCACTAAATTACATGTTGCGATTACTGACAGTTATAGAATAATGTTTGATTTCGCATCAATAGATAATTCAGGATTTAGGGATCTATTTCTCGAAATCTTCCTTTCATTGTCAAAGAACTAAAAAAACGGTATTTTTATAGATTGCCGGCATGGGTAACCGCACAACACTAGTCGATAATAACACTTGGAACAATTCGCACATAGCTCTCGTGGGTAAAGCGATGGCCAGCAATGAGAGCGCCGCCTATTCGATTATGTCGGCTCTAGACGTTGACTATGTACTAGTGATATTTGGTGGTGCTATTGGTTATTCTGGAGATGACATCAACAAGTTTATTTGGATGGTGCGAATCGCCGAAGGAGAACACCCTAAGGATATACACGTAAGTGATTAGATTATTTCTGTAATAATTAACGGTTGTTACTTTTTCACAAATATAATGTTCGGAAGAAGTTTGACTCACATGTTTTGACGATTCAACTCATAAATGACGAATTAATCTGTAATTACGTAAGCTATCTTATTTTTGTCCGCAGGAAGCTGATTACTTTACAGAAAGAGGAGAATACAGAGTAGATTCGGAGGCGTCAAAAACTATGCTCAACTGCTTAATGTATAAGCTATCATATTATAGGTGAGATTTTCATATTCATATGAATTTTCATGGGGTGTGACATTTTTGATACTTAGCATAACTATAAATCTACCGTTCCAAAGACACAATATCCTTGTATTCAACTCTATTGTTTTTCATATTCCCTCTCCCACTCATACTCGTTCTCATTTACAAACTCACATTTTCACACTCACTCTCACTCTTTTACTCATTCCAATATGACATGAGTGTGAGAGAGTCATAAGAAACCAAATATAATGGACGTCATTGGAAGAAGTCATTGAGCATATTTTTTTTATGTTTCATTAATTGATATGTTCATTGCGTAGGGAAAATTTTTATAATTTTTGAGCATTTTACGACAGTCTATTGTGAAACTACTACTTTGACGACCATTTGGATCAGCGGTAGTAAACGCTGCTTCTGAGCCATGGGTCGCGGGGTCGATCCCCGCACAGTACAAATATTTGTGTGCATGAACATGTCTGTTTGTACTGGTCTGGGTGTTTTCTATGTATTTACAAAAAAAAGTATATAAGTAAGTTTATCGGTTGTCTAGTACCCTATACGACAGGGTATTTAATTTGGGACTAGATGGCTCTGTGTGGCCCAGTGAGGTATGGCTTAAATATAAAAAAAAAACGTAAACCACATGGCACAATGATTATAATTTAATTTTACTCGCTAATGATAGTCAATTAATTACTCTAAAAAAGGTTGTCTAAGTCAAGAAAAAAAAAACAATAAAAAAAAATTTTGGAACTACTTCTGCCGTAAACCAGCTCAGATGCGCTAAAACCTGAATCGTCACGGATGCAGCTCCTTAGCCCTAATAAAATTGAGGACTTTTAATTTCCTGTGAAATCTTTCAACCATTACATTCTTACCATTAGTCCTTCGCTGCGAGCGAACATCACTACTTACCTTGAATTCTGTAATATCAGTCACGGGCGGGTATCGCAAAAACTAGCTAATTTCTAAGTCGCAAGCGTTACGTTATTCGTTGTAGATACGACAGCGGAGGCAGCCCGCCGGGGTACGACCGCACGCGCGGCGCGCTGCCCGGCAACCGCGGCTTCAAGCTCACATACCTCGAGGAGGCCTACACCACAGAGCATTGGCTCGTTAGAATATACAGGTATACATGTGTGCATATAACTCCTACTAATATTATAAACGACTGTGCGACTGGCCAATCGGCGCTGCGTCACTCGCTGTTGTGATGCATTATTTTTATGAAGTTGCACAAGGCAACCGCCACGCCGCAGCACGACTGTATCTGTAACTTGACGCCGAGGTGAACCACAACCGGGGAGCGATATCCTGACCATCGTGTTTTTATTAATACGCACAACACCCTAATGGCTGGTCGCATTCCTGGTAGAGATGGGCCACGTGGAGGAGTTCCGAGAGTTGATCCGGATCGCAGAGAAATGGTGCTTGAAGAAATTCAACGAAATCCATTCACAAGTACAAGAAGTATGGCTCGGACTTCGGATATTCCAAGGACGTCTATTCATAACATACTTCACGAAGAAGGATACCACGCGTTCCACATTCAACGAGTCCAATCTTTACTGCCAGCAGATCACCAATTGTGGGTTGATTTTTGTCAAACAATGTTAAGGATTAATGTTAAGCAAGAGGATTCTGGATTTTTTAATAAAATTCTGTGGACTGATGAGTCACGGTTTGAACGAGTTGGAATCTACAATATTCATAATTTGCACAGGTGGGCGATCGAAAATCCACACGATGCGAGAGCTTCTACATTCCAACATCGTTTCAGTGTAAACATGTGGTCTGGGATCCTCAATAGTGAACTAATTGGTCCGATGCCGTCAAGACTTAATGGAGAACCCATTTTTTATTTTTTTTATTTTTCATACTTTGCAATTTTGGAAAAAATCATAATAAAATCGTAACTCGAAAACTACGAAAAATCGCAGAACATACATAGGGGTGATTCAGATATTTCTCAACACGAGGCACTTAAATAATTTTTTTGGACGTCACTCCGCTGGCCACCCTGTATACCCTTATTCATAATAACGCAAACAGTCTAATAAACCTATTTTAGCTATAACACTGTTTTGTCTCGTTCTTTCTTAGCGCTGTCATCATATGAAAGAAAGTGACAAAACAGTGTAATAGCTAAATTAGGTTCATTAGACTGTTTGCGTTATTATGGATAAGTTATAACTAAAATTCCGGTTAGTTCCTGCGAGAACACTGCGTAACAGTTGTGATGTGTGTGAAGCCCCGTAATAGATGGCTGGTTGCTCATAAAATATGTGAACCAAGATCTTTCCTAATTTATTTGCAGAGTAAAAAAACCTGACGAGTTTAACCGTCCTCGCCTCCCACTAGCTAAGAGGACTATCTCAACCACCAGTTCAATTTCTAAGAAGGTCAGTATACAATATTTATTGAACAAAATATATAAGTACAGACAACAGGTCAACCTACCCAAAAAGTTAAAGGTCATTGAATTGATTTTCAACTTTAAGTACAACAAGTAGAGATCAATATCAATTGAGAAAATTTGACGTTTTGTGGTAGGTTGACGTGCTGTTGTCTGTACAATCAGGATGCATCATCATCATCATCAGTTTATATCAGTCCACTGGTGTCAAAGGAGGATTTACCCCATAGACCCCACGCTTGGCAATCGTGTTTGCGATCGCAGGTTGTCCAATAGTTTAGAGAAGACGCAGCTGCCCGTCTCCTGGGAACACTTCTTTAGTGGCCTCTTACGATAGAAAAAGAAACGGTGGGGCTATTCTTTTGATGGGTCGGCTCCACACGATACCAGCATGAGATTGATTGATATTATTTTATTATTTAGATAAAATTAACTAACATAAAGACATGTGCTCTGATAAAACATTTTGATTGTAACTAAAGCCCTTTCTTATGTATTCCCGATAGGTGAGTAAGAATTGTTAGCTGAACATTATTATTATAACTACACAGGATATTAGGTAAATGGTATAACAAGAAAAAAGCAGTCTATGTTAACATAGGCATATAAATACTATGGCGTAGTCAGAAATTTGGTATCATTTTTTTTTCATTGTATATTCTGATTTGTATGAAAATTAGATATGCGCCGAATAATGGTTTCACCGAATAACCGAATACTATTCGGTTTAACCTTTACCGAACCGGATATTCGGCCAAATTATTCGGTTTACCATAATTTCATTGCTATGCCGCGTAAACAAGTTCTTTCATGTCGCTACGGGCAATATGACGAGCGGACCGTAAATGTCATTGGCTGATTTAAGATTTTAAAATTTAAAAAATGTTGACTACAATACATACCTAGTTTAAGAAATATTTTCATTTTTGGTTTAAAATAAATGTTGACTTGAAGTTAAATTCATTTTCAGTTGTGTCTGTTAGTTTTATATCGGGCCATGTAGCCAAGAAAATAGAACCGAATATATTCGGCACCAAAACCGAATAATTCGGCCGAATACAAATAGTGGAAAAGATGCCGAATACGCCGAATACCGAATACTGAACGAATATTCGGCGCATCTCTAATAAAAATATTGTTTTCAAAAATGATTATAATATCTAATTTCTGACTTCACTAGAGTATTTTATCACAGGCTGGATTTGGCTTGTGGCTTGTGGCTTACATTTACCCAACCATTACCTACCTAACTTACGCTGTTAAAATATTATATTTTAATAAAGAAAGAATCAAAAATAAATATACTCATACTTTTTTCGATGTGTTCGATGCAGTTGCAACGCGAGACAGGAGCGTTATAGTAGCGTTATAATCTCATAGTATCGTTCCAGAATCGCTTCTGGATTGCTAAATCTTCACGATAGTTATTTGGGTACCACATATCTAGATGCAGTATCAAAAGTATCAAATAGCTGTATTAATTAAACATGGACTCCGTTGTTACAGCTTGCGATAGGACCCGGAACTATGGTACAGTAATGCTCTGAAATGATTGGTTTTGCATGTTACCGTGTTGCCATGTGGCGTTTTTGAATGTGTTACGTATTGGTTCAATGTCTATTTAGTTTAATAATGAAAAAATGTGTAAACGCCCTGCTTGATAAAGTTTTACTATGTCTTCTTTTTCAGATTTTATTTTAACTAAACTTAAATCAAAAGTACACCTTTGCATATAGCATTTGCATGAAAATATTGGTTTTTATTTTATTATTGAGTTTGCTTCGACTATATTTTAATTTCACTCCAAATCAAACTCAAAACGTGACCGTAAGTGATCATGAATATAACAAGAATCTGGTTAAATGGTAGACTATTTTTCGGACATGCATATACTATGCAACACAATGATAATATTATGCTATAGTTATCTCATTGGTTAAAAATAGTCATGTCCAATCACAGTAGGATTCATAGTAGACCGATATATCGCCGGCTTGTTCTCTATTTGTTGGCATGCATTGTGAACGTTGGAGCTGTTAAAGTTGATGCCATCTGCATATTAGTTTGTATTAAATATGTGTAGTTTGTTGGTAAACATAAATAAGTGTGATTGTCGGATGATTATGATTCGAATCATTCAATAGCAAATTGTATGAATTTGCTATTGAATGATTCGCGCGTGCTAAGTAAGAAAAAAAATACTAATGATTTCGTTGTTACAGACTTCAAAGAGAAGAAAAGGCGTTTTGAAGAACAAGCCGACAGTGGTGAAGGGTAAGAAGGTGGCGCGCCTGGAGTGACGAAGCCGCGAAGTCCCGCCCCAGGTAACGCCCCATATCAGTGGTAAACTTGCTAAGGGTTTATGATAACATCTTTACGACTGCCATACTGTTCTCTACATCTCCGAAACTTTTCTCTCACGACAAACTATTAATCATTGAACAATCCTAATATGAAAGATAGATTTTTTTTAATACAGTTGCTCAAAAAGTGGCGTATTGCAGGGACGTATAGCGTTCGGGATGTGTAGCTTTTTCTTTACCTTCCGAACTCGTGCGTTCTCTTTCCCAACTGTCAAAATAATGTCTATTAAAAAGAAAAAAACCAACCACGAAGTTTTTACTAAAAAAATTCATAAAAGTTCTTATGATTCATGCAAATATTTCTGAAAAGAAGCTACTAATTTGTTTCAATGTCAGATTTAATGATTTCATTCAATGAGTTAGGTTAGGTTTCATTTCATTTCATCTCATTAAATTTCATTTTCATTTCATATCAATAAAAAAATTCTACTAAAGACTTGGCTGTATGGGCATAGTTCCCTTTGCCTACCCAGAATGGGTGAAGGAAACAAAAAAAACTCTGCTTATATTCTTGGCGTTGGCGCCATTTATTGTGTTTTTATTATTTTATTAAATTGCTTCATTTTTTCGCAACTGTATTAATATAATAAAATAGTTGTTCAGTACACGTACGGAACCGTCATTGCAACTTGTTCCGACTGTCAACCCTTACCTTCGTCTGCGTTTCGGCTCGGGTAGAAATTTGTCGGAACTCTTTGCAATGACAGGCTTTCCGCACTCGTAATGAAATATACTATTCCACTCTACTTATTTTCAATTCTTTTCCGGAGGGTGTTAATATCATAACGTAAAGTGCAATGAGCCTAAAAGTATGTTTACTACTAGGTTAAATATTGCGAAGTATATCGAGGTACCTAGATTTTTTTGTTCAAATATCAATAAGGTCTAAAGCGTAATCCCAATATGTATTGATAAAATACTAAAAATAGAATAACATACCTCTTAGTAAAACTATAATCTTGTCGACATGCCATTAAATCCCGTGTTTGAAATAAATTTCAAAGTTATCGGATTATTTTCATGACTAATTATTACCTACAATAAATTATGTAAACTACTTTTTGACTTATTGTACTTGAGAAAACTTCACAAGTCGTTAATTTTAAATAACTTATTGTATAAGACACTATTTACTATTTCTCATAAATAACTTTAGAGAACAGCATGGTTGTGTACCGACTTTATACTTCACACTTAAGTACTGGTAACTTTCACATTTTTGTAACATCATTACATGATTTACCCAAAAGATATGCAAATATATCTTTGAATAAAAATATCTTTACTGACAGGGATCCCTAAACCATTATGTTTCAACACAACATTACATTTGTGTTCTGACCACCATGTATACTGAACAAGTATAAACTAAAAATATTTTGTCACAATAATATAATAACTACTATTTAAGAACAACCGAGACAATATAACGAATATAACATCAATTTTCGTCTTGTAATACTTTTATTAAGTGAGAAACTGATCGCTTTATTTCCATATCCGATTATAAGTTACGATAATTTAAGAATCGAACACAAACCATTACTAATTGTCGCTATAGCTGAATTAGTTCTAATTTCGAGAGAGAAAAAGTAAATTTGGGACACAATATTTTATTACGTTACATATGTTACTATATTGTCATAGCAGCATAAATACGTAGGTATCGAAGTTCCTTGATTTTTACAAAGATAGTTATTTTATATCTTCATAGATCTACCTAACGATGTTTTATTTTTATAATATTAAGCATTATAATATGACAGAAAGTTGAGACTCCATTACCAGTCAGCACTATTTTTGTGAACCTTGAGTTGTGTATACCTTGCAGTGTTACCACTGACTACTAATATTGATGAATGACTGACACCAATATGAATTTAGTCTATTAGTTGAATGTTTTTCGTATAATATGTATTAGATGGTTTAATAAATATGTTGGCACTGGTTGTTGGCTTGTTTGACGGTAGTCGAAAGGTGCGTGTCGCCTAGACGTCGAAACATCGCTAAATAGAAACTCATGTTCCTCCTTTTACTTCTTAATAGGTTATTATCCATTTTATATCATATCTTCCATTGTGTCTCTTGGTTACATAACCAAAGAATAGAATGGCTACGATCCACCTACCGGCAATACCAGAATCAGCAGTTCTCTTTGTGACGAAAGTGACTGACCGCGACTCTTTGCAAGGGTTGAGCGTCACGCTGTGTACGTGAAACACTTTGTTCAATTAGTGTGATAGTATGTAATAAATAAATAAGTCATCTTAAACTAATATTTATGTCAATGGGAGCAAACTGACCGCAATTCATAGTTACTTTACGTAATTGGGCTATAATTTTTTTTATGTCCCTGGTCATGTAAGTCAGCAGTGGTAACCCTAGGCATCACACACACATCTACGCTTGTCGGGCTATGCTTTATGTCTGTCTTACGGCCGGTCCTAATAACCTATCTATCTTCAGTTTTGGCATATCGGAGATAGGAAACAACTTCTGTCTTTGTTTCTCTGGATGGCAAAATCAAAGATAGAAACTGTTTCCTATCTCCGATATGCCAAGACTGAAGATATATAGGTTATTGGGACCGGCCGTTAGTAAGTGAAGCGTGTCGATGGTATGGTAATTGTCGTATGTCGGTATGGCATCGTGAAATTTACGCCTTCAATGTTTTTTTCCTAAATTGTACGATTTGATTTATAGCGGATGGCACAAACAACAATTTCTCTTTCACGTAGAATGCCAAGAAGCCTTACTAATGTAACCTCTTTTAAAATATGCAATGATGATTATTAAATT
Organism: Anania crocealis; assembly: GCA_949315895.1. Classification (NCBI taxonomy): domain Eukaryota; kingdom Metazoa; phylum Arthropoda; class Insecta; order Lepidoptera; family Crambidae; genus Anania; species Anania crocealis. The sequence continues at coordinate 6,204,352 of OX438868.1, forward strand.
TGAATGCAGTTACACGGAGGTAAAAAATTAAAGTCCTTTGAGTAAACTTTGCTATTAAGAATTATTAGTCAAAGGTTTTTTGAAAATTTGCATGGGTTCTAACATGGAAATAAAATAAATGTATTTTTCGTGATATTCGAACTAAACTAACATGAGTTTCTAGGAAAGCACTCTTTTATATTTCCACTATACGTAATATGTCACGTAATTTCTTATTCCAGTACCAGTAAAACCTGTATGCGATTTCATATCAAAACAAATACAAACTTCATGTAAACATTGTATAATGTTGTTCGATCGAAGAGAGTATATTTGTAATTGCAACGTCCAATTGTATAATAATTAAATTGATAAGTGTTTAGAACTATTTGTCACGGTATTTGGTCACTCTTTGTTTCGTGCCTTTGACGGTAGAGGCGCTCGATCATTTCAGTACTTACCACAATTTCAGTTTTGGGTCACGTGTTTTGGTTTTAGTGTGAGTATTGATAATCGTCAAAGATTGCAATAATATTTTGTGACAACTTGTTATAGTATGTATTGTAATTAATGATAACTACCAAAGTTTAAATACATTTGATATATTATGTGTCGTCGTTGTTACGCTCTAATGAGGTCTTTCATTGTATTCTAAAGTGATCAATTGTAAGCATGCTGTTCCTATGCAAGTTGTGAAACTGATGTTTTTTCTATTTACTTCAGAATTATTTTTAGTATATTTTATGACGCCCTACATTGTTCAGGATATATGTCGTCTTGCATGAGCATCAATTGCTGTGATTTGATGAAAAAAAAGCAATAGAGATTAACTGTAAACAGACTCGTTCCTTCTTTATTTCGATTAAGGGCAGTACCGGCTTACATGTTGGTCATCGGTGCCAGGTTTTCATTTGGTATTATCTCAAATATTATTTACTAAATTAATATACAGTCTAGTGTTTTACATGTTGCGTGTTTAATTTTATTGTTGCCGGACACTTTGTTTTCGTAATTGTAACAGAGTTTTATCGATCTGTAAATAAGGATTCATTGTGTGTACAATGTTCTTAATAAACGGACGAAGACTAAATCTGGATTTTCATTTAAATATCGCCTCTGCTTCGGCATAATTTTACTGACTTACTAACTGGTAAATTATGGCAAAGGTTAGGTAAGGAATAAAGTATGAAATAAAAACAAATTGACAAAACCTTCACCATATATTTATTAATAAAGACAATCTAAAAGATCACGTAATAGTCATTGTCTTAAAAAATTAGTTACCCTAATAAATTTATCAATATATATAATAGAGTTTTTATTTTATTACTTATTGTTTCAAAGATATGCGAAGTTGTGAGAAGTCGCCTAGCGCGGCGGACAGGACTCGATTAGTCGTTGTTCTTACGAATCATCACATTGATCGAATATAACAATGAATCTATCCATACGTAATACAATACATCTTCCAATGAATACCTATGTCTCATCTACATGCTTAAACTTTTGACCTAACGTGTCTACGCGAAGAATTGTGCTAATCTAAAAAGGTGTCTACAAATTTTCTTCATAGTATTTCAAAGAGTTTTGTAATTTACAGAACGTTCAAAATCACAACACAGAGTGTAATATCAATTATCGTGCGTTGGCACGCGGCGTTACCGCCTGCAGTATATTACAAGTACAGTGCGTATTAGTTACGCAACATCGAAGTGAAGGGGCGCCGACACTCCGACGCCGACACTCTTTACTCGATACAAAATTAGAAGAATATAATATCCATTTAGACTTACAAAATATTATTACTATAGTAACATTTGACACTTTCATTAAATGTTGACACAAATACAGAAGTACTTACACTTATTCTATGTGCCGCAGCGGCTAGAGGACTACAGGGGAGGATTAAGGTCGGGCACTAAGCGAACGTAATCTGCTTGGGACTAACATTTAATTTATGTATTTATATATTCTTTTGAAAAGTCGCTGTATCCTTTGGTTGGAATAAATTACGATTACGGTATTAGATTTCTCTTAAATTTAGATTTTTCATACAATTGACTCGTAGTTATTGTAGGTATAGATAGTCAGTTATATTTTTGATTAACCACGGTACGTCGGGCCAGGCTTGTCAATTTTTCTTTTAATATTATATTCATTTCGCCTGTTAGTTGATCACTAACACGATAAAAAAAACAACACATATGTCTTAAAAAATGAAGTAAGATCCACATGAAATATCAATTCTGACCGGACAGAATTACTTATGTAGATCTGAAATAAATGCATTTTCCAGTGCTATAAAAAAAAAACGAAAATAAATTAATAAACAGTACAAAAATTAAATTGTAAGGCACTTCTATATTTAAGTTGAAGTAAGATTGTTCAATCGACGCTCCTATGTTATAATTTTACACTAGCATTTGAGTGCATATTTTCTATAAGAATACAGCGGATACCCTAATGAGACTAGCGCAGGCGCAGACGCGCGGCGCGATCTAACACCGAAAACTCGCTATTATATTTGGTTACAGTATAATAGGGCATAATACATAAAGCTATACCCTGACTAGTATGACATTTGGCACATGGAATGGGTTAGTGACACCATGAATACTAACAGTAATAAAGATAAACAAATTACAACGTAGAAAAATTACTAGTAAATTTAGTGAACGTAAATACGTTTTGGAGAATTTAGAGAGTACCTTCAGTCTTAATAGCTAAGAGTATTGTTAAAATTATTTCTGGAGGGATTTGTCTTTAATAAATTGTAAATTTATGAAATAGAGCTACATATCTCCAGTAATAAAGTTAATTTGAAAAAATATTTAATATTTACACAATAGTAAGTTATTATTATGACTAAACTTTATATTTATGAAAATAAGTTTGTATGCTCTGAAAGGTTTTAATAAATAATAAGCAATCTATATCGAATAATGAAAATGCCGTATTAACACGCAACTATGTAAATTTATATGGGACAACATGTCTGCATTTAAGTACTTCAACAATTACCAGTAGGTACTGATAATTTGAAACCTTGTCTTACATTAAATAATGGTAATTACAATTTCTCTAAAAAGTAGTTCACCTAAATATGGCATAATTAATCAATTTATAATAACATGAGTTTTGGCAATTTTTGGCATCAAGTTAGAAAGTAAGAACATTAAATACTTATAACGTTAGAAAATTTGTCTACATTGTTAATATAGAACACAACCAAATAATCACACAAGTTAGTGATGTACAAATAGCATTTAACTCTGCATTATCTTATAAATAACCTAGAGCAGTACCTGCGGAGTGTCTCCGGCGTACTGGCAGAAGTCTGTTCAGGTACTCATGGAAGGAAAACGAATCGTGTATTTGAAAATAGATATTAGAAGAATAAAATACAATATAACATCTTTCAATTCTTTTTTAAATAATTGCCAGTACCCCGTCGCACTAAAACGATAGCTGTTACAATAATTTATTTTGTTCACTGGCATTCACGCCTTATCAGTTTAGAAAGGTAGAAGTGTAAAATATTATTTTTGTACACATTTGATAAATTAACTCCACTCCAATAACATTAACTCCAAACTTAGTATCGTTCGAGTGCGTCGAGATATTTTCTAGAATATTTCAAGATACATAATACTGTTAGCGTTAAACGCTCCCGCAATAATTATTTTAATATTAATATAAAGAGGGATCGTTAATAATGTCAAACGATAAAGAATATTTTAATATTAACATGTCTTTTTCAAGGAATACTGCTCCAAAATTAAAATTAAAGTGTTTTACATCGGAAGACAATACGAGTCGATTAAGAAAGATCACAACCACGAAATCTTGATACTTGAGTGAGAGATATTTAACTTTGGCAGCAGTCATGTCCGTGTTCGTCGACCACAGACCATGTCTAATTATGGCATATTTAATCAATTTACACCCACTAAATAAAGTTGTCTATATATTCGACTTTTGAATGTTATATTTAGTATGAGACTTGACGAGTCGAGACAGGGTCCAGGGTCGAGGCATTTACAGAACACTCGTATGATAAAGATAGTTGCTATAGTTACGTTTGAGCAAATTTTATTGCCCGATTTGTAAGTCTCGATAAAATCATAGACAGAATCGATAAACCATACATTATCACAACACGTAGGTACACAGTAATACATTTAATTCATATAGGTAACTACATAGAAAAAAAATGTAAATTCAAAAATTAACTACTTAAGTACATTTCAAGTATCAAATAATATCGTATTCAAGAACAATTAACAAGGAACTAGATAATAATATTACCAACATAAAATATATATTATTTGAGCATTTCAATAATATTTGTGTAAAAAAATATTATCCCTCCATTTTGTTATTTGTAGGTACACTACGAATGCCTCTGGGGGTCAAGTAGCTAACTTGACAAATAACACATTCATAGCACATTCGTTGTTTCATTTTGTTTGGCTTATTTACAGATTAAGTATCTACGTAGTTATTTCACGTAAGATACGGCCAGTGTCAGGGGAATAGATGCAAAATAAAATAAGTAATGCTATTTTATTTAGCTTAAATGAGGCTTCTCTTTGAATTTAATCCCTCGATCGTGAGTTATTCCAGACACAATTGAAATCAATTGTTATCGCGGCACGCGCGTGCCGCCTGGGGGTTGATGGATTAAGCTAAAACTACTGCGTGTGAGCACTGAACCCTGCCTCATTGCCCTGAACACTTGACCCCAACATTCGAGACGTACGTCATTTGTCATTTTGTCTATACTGCTAAGCACGCTGCCGAACAGAATCAACGTAGATGTGACTAGTAGGCACCGACGCAATCCACTAATAACGAAGTTTACATATTTTAAGTAGGATTTTCCAAAATTATATTTCACCCAATAGAAAGCATTGTATATTACTCTACGCCCGATCGAACTTGCCTGGCTCCATGTTGTACCAATAAATTGTGGAATGAAAGATACATTTATAGCACACAGTAAGATATAACTTAAAATACTTATAAGTACTATAGGTTTTGTATTTAGCAAGTTAAAGACATGCAGTTGTTTTTATGTTACCAGGTAAACGAGATATTTTTGGAAAATCCTACTGAAATCCACGCAAATCCGGTGTGCAATAAATTGGTCTAATACGACTAGAAAATGAAAACAGTTAACAAGAAATAAGTATGTAACAATGAACAAAAAAGCAAATTTAATATGAGCTGGGCTCGCGATAAAATAATAAACGAGGTAGTGTAGTTACTACACTTATGTATCACACATATATAATTATATAGTTTGTAATACTAATAGATCAATATTCCGATGGCCGGCTACCAGACAAAAGTGCCACAGCGATTCGACTTTCAACTTGAGTGTTCTCATGTATTCGCTATGACGTATTTTCATTACTTTAATTTATTCTATAATTTATAAAAACAAAAAGTTACATCACAAAAATATAATACATTATACTGAAGGCACTCTGACTGAAGAAATATTTTATAACTAGGCACAAGGATGTTAAGTGATAACAAGTATAATTTTATTTTATTTCATAGTATTATGTATCGGTAAATATTTTGTAAGTTTAATTCGATGTACTGAACAGCTAAATATCCCAAAAGCAGATAGGCCCTAGTGAAATTCTGATTAGAAGGATGTTGCTTGCGAGTCTAACGAGTCCAAAAAAAATATTAAATAATGTTGAAATTTTCTACATTTATAATGCAATATGTCTGTTTCAAAGTCCTAAAACTAGCTGCAAATGTTATTAATACCGTCAGAGAGACCTTGCAAAAATCACAATCCTCTTAAAGAACAGAAGACTAGCGCAAATGAGCAACATAAAAAATGTATTACTGAATTAAAATAACTGAAATTTTGTACTGACTGTACTTTTTTTTGTTGATTAAATATTGTACAGGTAAATATGCAGAATTTACTTAAGTATTAGTGTAATGCAAATGAGGAAAATTGCATTATTAAAAAAATAATTGGTTTATTACGGTTCATCTTTAAAAACTATGAGCTAGTCTCCGAATGAAGTATTAAATAAGCGTAGACTATCCTCACTGTACCGTATAACTATAAGGTCGCCAATGTTAAAAGAAAACTGTTTTCAGCAGCAGTCGCATCGCTGTGGCGGCCGGCGGCAAATGCCATCGATGTCGGCGTTAACAACGAACTACAGTTTATTTACAACATCACACTTGCAAGTCACATTAAGAAGTCTGTCATATAAAAACTTTACGAACACCTACCTATTTTATCAATCGTTATACAAAATATCTTTATGCGCTCTCTTCAAGCTTAGCATTACGAGAATTTGGAAATAATTAATTACATAATTATATTTTATTTAAGATTTATCCGAAAGCTAACTCTTCTAGCTACTAGTCACTACGCCGCTCTAGGCCTTCTTTAATCTATACTTTATAATAGTAAATGCTTATACGATTCAGCATTAGGTCCGAGTGCGAGCGAGTCATTTGTAAGGTTGGGGTTTGTTGTGCGCGGTCCCAGCGAGCGGTTATACGAATAACTTATCGAGTTCGATGGTGGCACGATGACTGTCTGTTGCGCATGTCTTTGGAAGATAATTTTAGTTTACACACGGAGAAAAAATATGGCACTTATCAATGTAACATCAACTTAGCTTCTATGAACTACCTAATAAATAACATTAACATTTACGTGCATGTGTAGGATTTAATCAATTAATAAAGTCAATCATATACTACTCGTTTATTTTATTGACCTGCGGTTACCACAGTGGGAGCGCATTGGATCTGACATAATTAAGTACTTGCTGAGTAAGTCACGAGGACAGTAAACCATAACTGTTAAGCAGTTGATATTATACCCGATTTTAATGTGTACTTGAGTAAACTTAAGCGAGTTTAGTGCGCAGCCTATCATAGACCCTAGTGCACAGTTGCGCAAACATACTCTAGTTTAGTGCTCAGCTTATCAAAGAGCCTAGTGCACAGTTGCACAGTTTATCCTAGAGTCCAATACACAGCCCCGCAATCATACGCGGGTCTAGTGTGAAGCTTGTCAAAGAGCCTAGTACGAGCTGAGCAAATACAAGAGTTCGGTGCGTAGTTGAGCAGACCATTGGTAAGTTTAGTGCGTTGCTGAGCAAACATCCAAAGGTTTAGTGCGCGGCTGTGTAATAGGTAAGTCTGAGACGGTAATTATGTACTATGCCCGATCGCCGGTCTCGTGCGACCTTTTCATAAGGCTTTCCGAGCTTGGCTCTTGTCGGCGGCGTCGAGTGGCCGGTGCGACTTCATGTGTGCGCTACGACTTTTAACTTTGTTAAAAACTCTGAAACATAACAGGGTACACTATTAAAATTGCAAATCAATACGAAAATAAAAACAAGCGAACACAAACCAATATGAAACAAGCAGAAACCCGCTAAAGCGAAGCGTGAAGCGTTAGTAACTTATATACATATCTAGAACGTGATACACAAAACATTTCAATCGTTAATCCTAAGTTGATTATAAATAAAATATTCTATACGTGTGCTATCGCTTGATTTTCTAAGCGATCAAAACATTAATTTACTGTCTTATTCGGACAAAAATAGACCATTTGGTTTATATTTACACAAAGCGATGTGAAATAAAGTCTATAAGTAGTGCCGCAATCAGATTTTGACCTTGATACCTCGGCAAATTATATTCTAATTATTTATCTTGTTTTTCTTTCCGATATTCGTAATCAGAAGATTAGTCAATGTGATCAATGATTTGATTATATTTAAAAATATTCTATTCAACCAGTTAGTCACTACGCCACGGTGAACAGACATTACACACTATTCGTAAGAAACAGTAATTAAGTAGTATTTACGCAAACATTAACTTGACATGCAATCAACATCGAATAACACTGAACCGGGGCACCGTCCCAGCCACGGCGCTACAGGAACAAAAGGAAAACTGTGACGGTGTGTTCGCAACGCTACGTTACGCAACGTTCCGATGCGACGCTTATAACGCTACCCGTCGTCACAGCTTCGTAGCAGTAAACATCGTACACTGAGCCGGTGCGTTATATTAACTTAACGTATCTTCGATTCATTTAGTTAGACCATAAGCTGCATACACCTAATCCCTTATTTAAGCATGCACAAAGGCAATTTAGGTGAAACCTAACCTATAGAGAATGTGAGAACTGGCCGGTTTTTAATGTTTATAGTTTTTCAGATATTTCTCCTGCGATGTAAAAACTATCGTAATTAGGCAATTGAGTGAGGCGTGTAAGACACTTAGGGGTTAAAGATACATTAACATCAAGTTTGTAGATTAGAAACGTGTAAAAGAAGCATCCCTAGCGAATTATGTAGGGTACTTTCAATTTCCGACACCAAAAGTTCAAAATTGTGAATATAAAGCAAGTTCCACGTAAATTGCGTTGCGTTCGCTGCTGGTGAAGCAATGGGTGCCTCGGCGGTTCGCACTTACTTCCCGCAGATTTTGCAGGGATACTCTTCGCCGTCGTAGGTGGGCGACGAAGCTGCCGCGGACGGAACCTGGCCTACTGACCCCGGGCCCAAACCCTGGCTAGCACCGTGACCTACAGGACCCTGAGGTGGAGAAGGCGGTTAGATCACTCCTCGAGTTTGAAGACAAAGTGTTGGAGCCCACTGGAGGCGGTGCTTACATGTGTGGGGTCTGCGGTCCAGCTCCGGAGGTACAGCGTCTTGTAATCTTTGGTCACCTTCTTCCAAAAATAGTAGAATTGCACGCATTGCTTCGAGTCTTTAGTTCTTACCTGAAAAGAAAGTAGATAACATATTATGATGATTTTACAAATTATTGCATGCACGAGCCTAGGTTACGATGAGCAAACGTAGAAATATAGATAAATAATATCTTGGGGCTCCGCCACTCAAAACCTGTAACGCTGTAGAATTACTTTTGCACACACAGTAATCGTAAGGACAGAAACAAAGGGAGATACAAACTGCACAAAGCACCCACCAGCTGAGCGATCCTGTAAAAATCCTTGTCGTAGTGGCCCAGCGCGGCTAGGAAGGTCTCCACCTCGTCGGGGGCCCAGCGCGCGTCGTGCTGCCCCTGGGCGGCGGGCCGCGACATGAGGCGGAGGGTCGCGGCCCGGATGTCGCCCCCGCACTCGCCCAGCGTCTGCAGCGCGAACTCACGCGTGTGCCCGCCCACTGGCATGGCCGCGCACATCGCCAGCTCCATGAACATGCGGACTGAAGCAAAAATATTTCATTACTAGTTCTCCGCTCGCGCCTCGCGTGGACTACACGTTGTATCGCGCGGCTAGGAACCTGTGCTAAGCAGTGGGATACAATATAGCTCATGTCCTTCAGCAAGGTCTGATATATTTCTGTAGCAAATTACTCAAAATCTGCTACGTAGTTTAGGCAGAGGAGACAGACACACACAGTGATTTTCGAATTTATAATAGGAAGAATTAAGACGTAAAGCTTAAACTTTTTTATTAATAAATTACAACCAAAAGAGGCTGATAATGATTTTTATTTCGGGAAAGTCGCAGCCTAGATCAAACTGCCTGTGTCTATTTCCTGACCAAAAACTTAAAGAAAAATTTAAAGGTTGCAGATTTGTAACGTATACCTCTGCATACGTTACAAATATTGAAACAAATGATGAAAGATGCTGTGAATGATCATTTTGACGCCTAAGACATTTTGTAATTGTATGATGACACTATTGGATCAATGTTACAAGCATCATCATCATCAACAGCCTTTGTCCACGGTTGGACACTGGCTTCTCCTAAAGCAGGATTTATCCATATTCGCCATGCTTGGCTGGCAGTTTGGCGATCGCAGTTTCGCCAATGGTAGAAAGAAGACGCTGATGCCCGTCTTCTCCTCGCAGTACTCCTGTAGTCGCCTCTTAAGACACATAGGCATAGACACGTTAGCTTAGCTCAATGGCTAGTTCCAATTATGATATTCAGATGTAAAAAGTTATGAATACTCACCCTCATTGTCGTCGAGGCAGTCGTTAATGCCGGGATCCCACAGCAGTTGTTCAGGCGCGCGATGCAAGTCGATCCGGTCGTTGCACAACTCCGGGATGTCAGCTTGGTGATCTCGACCGATATTGATCTGAGGATGTCTAGGCTCTTCTATCTGGGATAATACTTCGCTTTCTGATGAAAGTCCTGTAAAAATAATAAAAAATGTTCAGCAATAACATAATAAAGTTCCAAATACCAATTAATACCCACATTCTAATAAATAACTTTAAACTGACAGGTAAAACTTTATTACACTGTGTATGTGTGACATAAAAATGTAAAAATTGGTTAGCTTGCATAAGCTAATAAACATTTCTAGATTTTTCGTATTCATGGTAAAGGCTGCCCTGACTAAGAACTGTCGAAGATATGATGGAACGCTGCTTGGCCTCAGGAATTCTGACTAAAGGTAACTTCAGTAGTTACCTTAGGTTACCAGTAGGTACTATGGAGACATTTTTTCAATCAAAGTCAATTTAAAATTTGTTACAAAATAAAGTAGATATGTCGTTGAATCGTCTCACCTATTAGTTCCACCAAGAGTCCAGATCCCTCTCTATCGGGTGGTAGGATCGGATGCGGCACGTAATGGTTGTAGCTCCGCCTCATCCGCGACCGGTACGGGCCGGCCGGGGATGCCCGTCGCTTGCGGCGCTGAGGAGATGCTGGCACGCTGCTGGGACTCAGAAACACTGCTGGTACAGTATCGCGGCCTTCAACACAAACCTGTTTAACAGATAGAAGTCGTCAACAATCAGTCAATATATAATAAGGAAAAGATAGAACGACACAGACAAGTATTTTTTTAAAGTTTCATTTTTGAATAATTTGCTTTTTGCCAGATTAATGACACTTACCTGTAGAGACGTATCGTGCTGCCACTGATCTATGGACGATATAGTGGAGGTAATGCGGTGATGCCGCCTCAAAGGCCGCTGATGCGAAAAATCGCGTGGGCTACTGGACAGCAAAGGGTCTTCCGAGTTCAGCATGATCCGCCGCGGCGTAGGCGATGGTTCCAAAGCGTACGCGTCTAAGGATCGGCATTCTTCTGGGAGCACTTCTTCTAACGCTTCTTCGACCTAAAAATGAAATCAGAATATAGATTTCATTCAACTTAGATACCTAATGGACGGCGAGTGAATATTACTTACTTCTTCTTGACTAGACATAGTAGCCGTGAAAAACGCGGCTGACAATGGTGATGATGCCCGAGGTGCCGAATGCGCTGGTGAGTGAGCATCGTGCGAAGCAGGTGGCGTTGGGTATGCAAAACCTGGTGATGGTTCAGGTGCCGAATATGTCCCTCCGGGCGAGGCGGCCGTGTATGCCAAACCAGGAGAATCCCCAGTAGAGTATGATAATCCTGGCGAATTTGCCGTATAGCCAATTCCAGGTGATGGAACTGGTGATCCTCCATGACAAGCCCCAAAATCAGCTAAAGATTCTGGTAATGGAGAATTTAACACGGCTGCCAATCGTCGACTTGATGGAAAAGGAACCGGCGATCGTTCTCTTATTGAGGCAGCAACTGTCGCGTAATCTTCTAGTGAGGCTAGTTCCTCCAGTTGCTCTGGTGTTGTTGCAAACTGGAAAGCATCCTCATTTAAAGCCGGCGAGAAGTAGCCGTCATCCGAATTGAATGAAACTCCAAATAGCTCTGGTCGAAAAGTGAATTCCTGTTGGGGTGAAGACTGTCCAGGGTCGGATGCTGATCTTTTAACGACCTGTAAAAGCAGATGTAAGTTAATGGTTACAATGTGGTTCAGTAATAGAGGTAAATTGGTTTGTAATACGAACCTTTGTGTTGCCTTTCTTGAGGAGTTCGATGAGAGTGGAGTCTCTAGCGATGTTGGCGGCGTTGGCGACGGTGACGACGGGCGGCGCGCGCGGGGACACAAACTGGGCTGAGCTAGAAGCTGGCAAAGCTGGTGAGGCAGATGTGCGAATCGTTGAGAGTGGCGGTGGAGCTGGTGCCACAAAACCGGCACGAGATACTACGGTGTCTGTACTTGTGCCTAGGCGAAAGAAAATTAATATCAATTAAAATCACCTAACAATACCAGATTGTTTATGACCGCATTTTACAACATAATATTTTTATGCTTACTTGTGGACGGTGTTGATGTAGCAGTGGCTCCTCTGCGGCTAATGATCTTCTCTTCTATGAGAGCCCTTACTGATACTGAAGCGGTTTGTAATGGTGGACCTGATGATTCTTTTTTATCCAACTTTTTGCTGTCCGAGTCCTACAAGAAAGTCAAAATCGTATTTAATAATAATAATATAATAATAATAATAAATATTTAAGACAAATGCCTCAATGGGCCACACTGAGCCATCTAGTCCCAAATTAAGGTACTATTAAGTACCCTGTCGTATGGGGTACTAGACAACCGATAAACTTACTTATACTTTTTTTTTGTAAATACATACTTATAATACATAGAAAACACCCAGACCAGTACAAACAGACATGTTCATGCACACAAATATTTGTACTGTGCGGGGATCGAACCCGCGACCCATGGCTCAGAAGCAGCGTTAACTACCGCTGATCCAAAAGGTCGTCTAAATTTATTGACATACAAACGATATAAAAGAGGATTTGAATATAGAAATTGTGCTAAACTAAATGCAGGCTGAGAAAATAGTAGAATTGGCTACATACGAGGGCGGGTCAATAAGTCCGTGACTTTTGGAATAAAACACAGATTTTTTGATAAACAAATCATTTTATTTTTAACGTAGTCTCCCTTGAGCTCTATACACTTTGTCCAACGCTTCTCCAATTTTTTTTATCCCTTCCAAAAAATATGATTTGTCGAGGTCCTCAAAATAGGCCTTTGTTTGCGAGATGACTTCATCATTGGAGTCAAATCTTTTTCCACCAAGCCATTTCTTCAGGTTTGGGAACAAAAAGTAGTCACTCGGAGCCAAATCTGGAGAATAGGGTGGATGAGGGAGCAATTCATAGCCCAATTCATGGATTTTTGCCATGGCAACTGCACATGTGTGCACCCTTGCATTGTCTTGGTGGAAAAGAACTTATTTCTTGGCCAAATGAGGTCGGTTTTTTTTCAAATCGTCATTGAAGCGGTCCAATAAGTTGGGCTAATATTCCCCATTGATTGTTCTTCCCTTTTGAAGGTAGTCGAAGTGGATTATCCCACGTGCATCCCAAAAAACAGTCGCCATAACTTTATTGGCTGACAAACCCACCTTGGCCTTCTTTGGCGCCGATTCACCCTTAGAAACCCACTGTTTTGACTGTTGTTTGGTCTCTGGTGTGTTGTGATGGATCCATGTTTCGTCCACGGTTACAAAACGGCGCAAAAACTCCTCCATATTGCGATTAAACAACGCCAAACCTTCCTGTGAAGTTGTTACACGATTGCGTTTGTGGTCGACTGTGAGCAAACGCGGCACCCATCTTGCGGAAAGCTTTCTCATGCCCAATTGATATTTTAAAATTGAAACCACTGAGCCATGCGAGATCCCTACGGCTTCCACAATCTCTTGCACTTTCAATCTTCGGTCGGCCAACACCATATCGTGAATTTTTTCGATTGTTTCGGGTGTAGAGACCTCAACTGGGCGTCTAGGACGTTCGGCATCTTCAGTGCTTTTACGGCCACAACGAAATTCAGTAAACCACTTTTTTACCATTGAAATCGATGGTGCAGAGTCCCCATAGTATTTATCAAGCTTAGCCTTGGTCTCGGTAATGGTTTTTTTTCGCAAAAAATAATGCTTAATAAGCACACGAAATTTACCTTTTTCCATTTTTTCCTCAAATTACTGGGTAGTCTGATAAAAATAGCTGTCAAACACAAACTAACTGACGCAGCAAGTTCAAATTTTGATAGGAATCAACTGACAGATACCTGTTGACAGGAGTAGTGTTGTTTTTTTAGTAAAGAGGTCAGAAATTCAAAAAGTCACGGACTTATTGACCCGCCTAAAAAAAATATGTTACTCAACATATTAATAAATTTACTAACACTTATAATATCTCGGCTATAGCGCGTTTTCGAATATGTCGCTCTTCTTCATTAGGAAAATATTGATTCCATATGCCTACTTCCTAATCACTTTTAACACCTTAATGGTATGATTTCAAAGACAAATCCATCTATAGTGGTAGTTTTCAGGGTCTCAGGGTTCAGCAAATATTGATTCCCATTCAAACTTACACAATAAGTACTTACCATTCAAACTACCCATATTTTTACCTTTGGGTATGTCATTTCCCGAGCCAACTCTCTCTATAACAAATTTCACTAGTTTTTGAATTTATTACATACAAAAATACAAATCTTTCCTCTAATACCTATTAGCGTAGATATAGATAACTATTATAACCATAGATTTAATATAGATGATAGATTGGCAATTGAATCCTAAAAACGAGACCAAAACTAGGTTGCGCTAGTGTGCGTAAAGTGAGCATGTGCGTGAGAGAAATAGTGCAGATACTGCGTTGCCTGCTTGCTTTCGATATCGATTCAATCGACACAGTTTACGTTAACGCACGTATTTGGTATTATAGGAAGAAAACAAAAAAGAACTGCAAGTAAATAGGTATGTTTTTATTTTATATTTAACTATCCCCGAACAAAATCAGTTTATTGTAAAAATATCGTAGGCTTTACTTGCCAGTATTTAACAATTTTGCCTCATTTTGCGATCACAATCGCAACAGTTGGAATAACATTGATATTTATTTTAATTACACAAAATATACATATATTTAATGTATAACTTACGGGCATGAACAATATGGGGATTGATCCAGAACGTAATTTTACAGGCTGAACGCCTCTGTGTGAAAAACACTTGGCTCAAAATGTAAACTGCAAATGCTCGAATATTTATTGGGCGTTCATTCTTTTCTATTAAGCATTTTAGCCATTTCTAACGTATATCAATAATTTAGGCTGTATGCGGAATACTATGTAAAATGTGTCAGGTAATGAAATGTCGATAAGATGTCATCGACAATGTCAATCACTAAAATACAAAAGTGACGTTAGTAATTGCTGAAATTCACGTAGGTATTTGATATCATTTTTAATTGAATTCTTATGAATTCAAATCCTTGTTCTGATGAAATACCCTATCAATTAGTATACAAAACTTTAGTCAAAGCCCTGAAACATTGCATTTTATTGCTGATAGTCGCGATTGTACTTACGTGTGAAATGTACAAAATATGTTGGTTCCCTTTTTAATATGAGTTACTTCTTAATACTGAACATGTAACCATAATGAAAATACATTAACTCAACACTCTATAACAATGATAAACCTGAAATTAGTAAGACTAAAGGGAATATTGTGTTGCGCGTGACAGTGTTTTTCTGAGTCCTGACACTCAGAAAAACACTACGGGTTCTTAGCGTGTACGTGAACGATCTTGTGATCTATCTCGTTCTATCATATGGCTGCATTTTATTTTGTCTCTTTGCATTGCCAATCTAACAGCAGTATATTAAATCTATGATTCTATGATTATAACTTTAAGTTACCTTTTTGAAATATCCTCCATGTAATCTCATGTGTCCATTGAGAGCGGGTATGTTCTTAAACTTGCGGTGGCACAAATTACATTCGACCGGTTTCACATCGCTGACCCGCCCGGAGCCGGTCGCCGCTCTGCTAGTCGCTCCGCTTCCCGCGCCGCTCGAGCTCCCGCCACTGCTTCTTTGACTTCCTTGCTGCGCCTGTGAAAATTTACGATGACTTTACAAAAGTTCAAAAGACTTTCAAACCTATTACGTACTTCGTACTTTCAATGTTTAAATTTTGGATCTTCAGTGGCTCGTTAATATTCCAAGTAATTAATGGATTTTGATGGACTTCTCGTGATCTCCGCCAGTTTAATAGGATTAATTATATGCCGATTCAATGCCGTAAATAGATCCTATTGGTGTGTTTATGGTAGGCTTACTTAACACGCATTTGATTTGGTGTATATAAATGTAGGGAATTGAAAACCGAATGTGTATTGCTGTGAATTTTACACAAAGCCTGAAAGCGGCGCAGTGCAGTTATTCATTCATGTAGAATTTTAATTAGTTGCGGATTTCCGTCGCACCGTGGTGTGGCGAGGCGAGTGTGATGCGGCCTAGCCGGTAAATTATGCAAGACAAAAAGTTTCATCACTGGCCTATTATAAAAATGTAATACCTACATGCAACAGCATGCATGCACTTAAACTAAATAAATAAAAATGAATCACCAAAATTTATAGGCATAACTTCTTTTTTTTGATACGTTTGTAATTTATTAGGAGACGTTTTGTCTGTGTAAAAAAAACTGTTTTAGAAATCCACATCAAAAGTGTGTAAAGAGAAAAAATTATCATGAACTAAATAGACCATTCGCTTTTATTATCTTCTTTAATGACAATTCCCGTGTAAAGTCGGGACGGATAGCTAGTTAAGAATAAAAAATATTAAGTCTAACGTGTTAGATACTGTTGTTTGTAGTTAACATGTAATTAATTTTTTAAGATTTAGCTAGCGCTTATTAAGATTTTACATGTCATTAAGTTTTATCCCGATTTTTCGAAAACTTTACGTCTTACGTGGTAGATTTCTATATTTATGAATAACACTAATCATGTTTGTTGTAATAAGTACCACTTCAAAAACATAAGTTGTACACTGTAGCACGATTTGCTGTCCTTACATACTTAAATATTTGCAATAAGTAGCTACAACAATAAAAAGGTAAATAATGCATACCTCTATCTACAATCACCTACAGTAAAATAAATGCATTTAACTAGTTTGCAGTTATTCCTACGATTTAACATGACTACTACTACTGAAGGCTTGATTGACAGTTACATAACGTTATTGATTGATTATCATATAGCTGCATTATATTCTGTCTCTTTTCATTGCCAATCTAACAGCAGTATATTAAATCTATGGTTAGAAACAACTTGAAATCAGAATCAATCAATTTTTTTTTGTAGTGTGATATTTTATTTTAAATCAACAATTTTTTACCCTTAAGTGTACCTGGAACTAAATATTGTACAATATAAGTACGCGATGAAAATATCTCTTCTTCTTAGTCGATTAAAAAATAACAAGTAACTTTGCCTTTTTCTGTCATTTCTTAAATTCATAAACATTTTACGTAAGTAATACAAAAGGTTAAAAGTCAAAGGTATATTAGCATGCGGTCAGGGCTGGCATCTTGTCAAAGCGAGTTCAAATTCAAACAATGACACTTGAGAGCTTGCCCGGGGCATGGCAGCACCTCAAACGCCGTTATACCAAACCAAATACGCAAAGTCGTTATTCTGTTAAACTCGTTGACTTTAAAGGACTTGCGAGATAAACATTCCACAGAGATTTTCAAGTCTTGCCATAAATGGGTCATCATAAAGATTTTGCGGAGTTATTAAATATTTTTCTTTTGAGACCACGTTTACGACATACACAAAACTTATTGGATCGTTTTATTTAAAGGAGCATTCTCAGGACTAACTTTAGCATACCTATTATTTTACGGTATTTTATTTTAATTCATTTTTTAATTTGTTTTAATTCATTTAATTAAACAGCCGGCTTACAGTTTAACCCAACGCGACGGCAAGTCATACACAAATTATTATGTCCAGAGTTAAAATAACAAGTAATCAATTAAACTAAAAAATAACAGAACTTATGGTCAATACATAGCAATAAAATAATACATATTGACTTGTGTTCTGAACATTATACGAAACATAACGGTGAACGACGACAACATTGACCGTTAACGCAGTTCAAACACGCGTAATAAAATCGACAACACGTACATATTCTACGTGTTCATTCGTAGAGATAAACGTTTTTTGTCGCTTGACTAATACGACACATGTTAAAACTGGGTCGGACGTGTAATTTATTTGATTCAGTTTTTCGTGTGCGCCAGCCCTAACGGCGCCATTAGGGCTGCTCGTTAGTTTAACGCGCGGTGGGCGCGCAGATGTGGAGCGCGGTGGTGCGGCGTTTTTGCCATACATCATCTATGTACCTACACCAGGGGCACCCAACATTTTTGGTTTGAGTCAGTTTACCTATGCCCTGTGCACGCTAGATAAGTAGTATGCATATATGCACGCGTGTACAAATATGGTTACGTTTATCCGTAACCATATTTGTTTTGATGTCAAACTGTCTGTTTTATTGTTGTAAAGTAAATAAATCTTAGTAGGTACGTGTAATAATACTGAGTAGAAATTATGGCGATCCTAGCTGCTTATTGAGGATATACTGTTATTATTTAAAAAAAATATATATTTTTTTAAAATAAAATGTCTTTCTTACATTTTGAGCGAGCTATGCTCAACTATAGATATTTTGTCGTCTCTGCGAAGTCAAACGATAACTTAGTCTCACATAATTAAACAATTTACTATATTGATGTATGGGAACATCAAATAAACTCACAAGGGATATTAAACAATATTTTGCTTAACAATGTTGTTTTTACGTCATCATTTACCTACATTGATAACAAACAAAACAAGGTTGATGTGCCATATTGTTTTATGAAATCATGTTTAGCCAATTCTACCGAAACCGAAATCTCCGAAAATGTAAACGCAGTTAAGACGAGTAGGTAAGCTGTAATTGACACTAATATTGAAAAGAGCTCATTTATAATTTGTTTTTACTTCTAACTCTATGATGAAAAATATTTGCAATTGACAAGAATTCAACAAGTAAAATGCGATTATTTGCTAGAGAAGATGCTATGTTGGGAACCAGGGGAATAAGTTCAGCTGTTGGTTTTTCGGTCAGGTATTCTTGTTGTCAAAGCCAAGGGTGGTAATAAATAGCAGCCGCATATTGCACTCTTTAGATTGTTTGCTAAATTTACCAAATTTTTATTAACAATAAGGTCTTGAAGTACTTTTGTCTCATCCTGTTTTGCAATGCTTTGAAGCTGTTTTTCCAATAAACTTTATCTACTAATACGATGCATGATTGTATAGCTCAAGGCTGCTCAACCTTTTGAAGAGTCGGGCCAAACGGTAGATTCAGTCGTTAACGACGGGCCACTTACATTTCCTATTCCTTATTCTTAAAATTCAATAATTACTTAAGAAAAAAAAATTGAATTATTGCTTATTAGGAACAAATTTTCATCCTTTGCACACAAGGCTTCCTGGTGGATAATGCAAAAATACGAAAATAAATTTCGACCTAAGAAATTTTGTAACAAAGCCACACAACCATTCTTTTTTCCAATCATTGCTGGTGCACCATCAGTTCAAATACATAGGTAGTAATTTCAGTATATAAACTTAAAAAATTTTCAAGTTTAGATACTAATATTATAATTGCAATTAAATTGCTAAAATATCATATAAAGTAAATACCAATTTGTCCCACTATAAAAATACGATAAAATTTTCAAACCATACTTGCGCGGGCCCCTTAAAATTCTTTCGGGCCTGGGGTTGAGCAGCCTTGGTATAGCTCAACTACGACACAAGGTTGTTTATAATGACATAAGTTATAATAAAAAGAAAGAAAGTCAACAAATACAAAATTTTAGCTTTTAAAGTTACACTATAATTAAATATTAATTAACTAAACTAATAAGTACCTTGGGTTTATTAAACGTTGGCGTCTGAAACAGTTGAGTGATCCAATTATCCATTTCTAAACTAAACCACTTTCACTAAAACAGTTTGGGCACTATAATATAGATCGTCTTTATGGTGTTCATCTCACGATATCCCAAGATAGAATGTTACAAAGGATGGGAAAGATATTGCGATGACCCCTCCGAAGCGGCTCGCGAATCGTGAGATAAAAATTAAATGACCAGTCGATCACAAAGCGAATTCGAACTTATTTGCATACGCTATTTAGATTAAAGGATCTATTATTTCTTAGGTGAATTTTATGTGAACTACAAATGGCAGCTGAATGATGAAGGGTAACGCGATAACAATAAACAAAATTGTTCTATTTCACTCATTTTGTAGATACCTTATAGGTAATAGTATTATTATTTGTCTCTTGCATTAATTTAGATCTAAGAAGCCTGTTTTTTTAAAATAATTATGGATCTTGATTTCTGATGTAATGAATAAATAAATAATTAAAATTAAATAAAAAAGTAACAATAATTATGGAACGTAATGAAACTAACTTTGTTGTCTTTCATGAAATTAATAGTGCATTGTCGTAAAGAAAATGAAAATAATCTTAGCATGTTTAAGAAAATAGGAAAAATTAAAGTCACGTCAACAAGTTAGTTATGCTAAAGCAAGCTGACTTTTCTGAAATTTTCTACGAACTTTCAAAATTCCTTAAAACTTTACATGTTTTTTACTGAGTTTTTACTAGTACCTATAAAATTGTAGACACTTGAAACTGTTGAACAATTAATTCTTTGACTGTGCCTTGTTTGTCAAATCCATAGCTTATTGGTTTCATAAGCATCCATAGCTTGGCTACATAACATATTTAGGGCGGACATAGTGTAAAGGTAAACATTACAGGGCCATTTTTCTCAAAAAAAAAAAAAAATATAAAGGACAATATAATTATTGAATTTGTAAATTTTAAGATTGAATAGCCAGTCGTTATTAAAAAATCACCAAAAAGGCCACTTATATGTTTAATCATTTTTTTAATCAAGTAATTTTAAATAACCTAACTGGTACTTACTTAAAATTATCAAACTGCTTAGGCTAAAGGTCTTCTGTGCTAATACTTTGATTAATTGATTTTGAAATAATAATTATTAACCACTTGACTATTGTTTATTAGTGTTTGTATTTTATTGCTACTGTCTTTGTGAAACTGTTTTTGTTGCCAATTCAATAAGTGTGGCATTAAAATCAGTTGCTATTGTTGGCATCGTGAGAGAAATTAAATATGTATGATTCTTCTATGCTGTTACTAATAGGGTCAAGAACGCCTTGCCAGGGGTCGCCACGTGGCGAGGTCACTAAGGTCAAGAGATTACCTTCAAATGGGGCGTCTGCTCCCTGGGGTACATGATTTAATTAACATTTTTAATTACCGCTTTAATCGGATTCGTGCTTTATGTTTTTGTAGCGTCTCTAATTACGTTGCCAAGGGGGCGTGATGGAAAATTAAACAGTGATGGGCCGGCAATCTCGTAGTTGCAATTTTGTGAATAAGGTTTAACGAAATGAAATAACATTTTTTAACGTGTTAGTAAGCGAGGTTATTCATAAATCTATTGAATAAATATATGAAATAAAATTTCATTTTTTTTATTATATTTGTAACATTAAATATATTTTTTTGATCTTCTGGTTTTATCTAATTTAACATAAAAATAAAGTTTTCAAATGTTAGTGTCAGATCGTAGGTAATTTCTGAACAGCACCTGTCTGCAGAACGCTAGTTCATAATATAATAGCTCAATATACTCGTATTTCACCTGAGAATTTTAGTATCAACTAACATGCTTCAGTTTTAATTACTTAATAAAAATGTTATTTGGCTAGAGAGCAAGTAAACGTTTACGTTAATATTATATAAGACTATCTCTAAGATGTTCCAAGAATTATCTATCACACTAATGCAAATGGTTTTCACCTAAATTACTGCATGTCTTAATGTTGGCAGTAGCCATGAATCAAAGTGAAAATTCTAGAATTAGGTCTGACTAGCTACGAGTATATTAATATGTCTTAACACGCTCCTTATAAATGCTAGCATATCTACTTTATTTTATAACATAAGCAGGAAGATGTTTTACAGGGTTTAGATATAAGTACGTGTTAAATTAATAACTATAAAGTTTCAAGAAAAATAAACATTATTATAACATGTAGGTATAGCCTTTTATATAACATGAATGACTATAGCTATTAATAGTTGATATTACATTTAGACAAAAAAACTATTCCAGCACTTTGAGTGATTAAAATTAAGAATGTTAATATAAGTTATTCCATAACTAAAGCCTTGAATAATTCGTCGACACAAACAATGTCTTGAAAGCTCTGAAAGCTCAATTGGTTGGATCAGTCACCCGGTAAGCGAAGGTTGTGGGTTTGAGTCCTAGCTAAGTCAATTGAAAAGTTTTTATTCAAGGAATTGTATTTCCATTACTATAATCAGCAATTCAATGCACCTTAATATAGGATGATGCTGAATATTTTATATTACTTACAATAGTATCCCCTCAATGAGATCAAGTTCAAAGATTGCAAGGAAAAGTTCGAAAAGGTTGCAGTCTATATCCAAGCACTTACTCAATGTATTAAAAACTGATCCATCACTAACGCGTTTCGCACTTAGCAGATAGAGGCTCACGCGTTCAATTATGCATCGCGGCGTTTATCGGCGCCCGCGCGCACCTGCGCCGTTGTCACCCTATATTATTAATGGATGCGTGCGAACAACTGTGAACTGTTGATACATTCTAAACGGGACGAAGAGTTAGATTACGTACCAAAAAGGCTGATTGTGACTAATTTAAAAGGTGAGTGTAGTAATAATAACGGCCTATAATCATTCCACTGCAGGGCAAAGGGCTACATAGAATTGAATTCAAGTTAAGATAACCAAGTATAGCCAAATAGGCACCCAGCACTGTTTCGTACCTTTTAGTGTCGAAACCCTAGGTCTGTGGGGTCCTAATCTCTCTTTATATAAAGAGAATGCTAAACGATTATCTGACATCAGCGGTGACCCAAGAGCTGGCAGCTACTTCGCACAGCGACTTAGCATCGCAATCCAGCGAGGTAATGCTGCCAGTGTCTTGGTCACCTTCCCACGAAGACCATTTTTATAGTTTTTGTTCCTTTTTATCTAGTCTATCTAAGTATTTGTTTCTTTTTCATGTTATTTTTTATTTATAAGTTGTAAATATTGTAGTTTTTTATGTTTATGTTAATATAGTATGTCAGACAATAATATAGTAATTCAAGTTACCACAGCAAAAATAAGTACAGGCATAATCACCCCGCTTGCCGAATGTTGGTGAACACAAATACGAGCAATGATTGAAAATTCGAACTCCTGGGTTCGAACCCCCCCAGGACCCCTATGGCCCGGTACTTAAACTACGAGTACTAGACTAAGGGAGCGTTTAAAAAAGTAACTGACTATTTTTTTAACTTTTGGGATCAATTGGAGAACAATGATTGTGTTCTTGCCCACATTTATTTTTTTCAAGGCGACTACATAGAGCTAAGTGCTACCCCCAATTTATTTAATTTTATTACTTCTAAAAAAATCAATTCTCAAAAAACTAGAACAGTATCATTTTAGCAAATTATCTCTAGTATTTATTGAATCACAGTAAACATTTCATTTAGTTGTTTGTAAAGTCGAAATCGTCGCTAACGCCAAAAGCGGCCGCTTTTAGCAATAATGTACAATACGAAAGAATGCCAGAATGAAAAGCAGTTAACAGTGATTCAATATAATTATATTAGAGGTAACTTGCTAAAATGATACTGTTCTATTATATCTATGAATAGTTTAGTTTAGTAGTAATAAAATTAAATCAATTGGGGGCAGCACTCAGCTCTAGTAGTCGCCTTAATCTTCTTATCGTTTGACTGTCATTCAAGGATTAGTAAAGAAAGTAAAGTAACAGCCCACTGCAGAGAAAAGGCCTCCGTCATTGAATTCAAGTTACCACAGCAATGATGGGTACAGGCATAATTACCACGGTTGCCAAAATGCGGGTTGGTGATCACAAACCAGAGCAATGTTCGAAAATTCGAAACTTTTTGTTGCCCGACCCGGGGATCGAACCCGGGACCCCGAGATCTTGGTCCGGTATCTTAACCACTAGACCAACGGGGCATCATTCAAGGATTGTCTTGTGTTAACCGCGGCGTATGCATCTGACGTGAGTTGTTTTAACGACATCCAAGCCGAAACCAACGACTCAACGTGCTTAAATCTAATGCTGATTATTATGAAATGCTAGCTTTTTGCGAGCTGCCCGCGAGAAGTATACATTATATACCGTGGAAATCTGTACCTAGCAGTGGGATATATAATACGCTATGTCGTTTCTCTGGTCTACCTAGCTTTGGATTATTTAATATCAAAATTGGTTCAGTAGTTTGTCGGACATAAAAGCTTAACAGACAGACATACAGATTTACTACCGCATTTAAAATTGCATTGTAAGAATTAGTTTTTGTTTCAAATTATCAAAGTTAACACTACCTATAATTTGAAAGTATCAACTAATTAATTAGCTTTACTGCTAAGATACGAGTATCATACTACGATTAGACTTTACGACTGATTACAAATAAAAATGACAATCATCAGTTCCATAACTTGTAAAATTAAAACGATTTATGCTGTTAAATAATTTAATTCCTTGACTGTACTACTGTAACAATAGAATTGTATGCATAAAATATTAAATTTGTTTTCGCAAATTATTCAAGTCGGGTCAATTTGTTCTTATACAAAATGTTGATTAGTTGATATTACTTTTATGTTTTACTCCTTTTTTAATTTTTTTTTAATTTCATATGTATATGGAACATAGTTGAGTCGAGTTTGTTTGTTTGCAAAAGATTTCTCGGGGGAATGGATGACTTGTATACTTTGATATAGTATAAAAGTGTTTAATTATCATGGTATTAATTGGAAAAACTATATGATAGTTATCCTACTTTTTTGATGTATTCCCTATGATACAAAAAAAATGGGATCCTAGTATCGGATAAATCAAAAAATAGGATACGCAAATCAAGTTATTAACCAGTTGCGTGGACTGGATCTAATAGGATTAGGAACCGTATCTTTATAAATACATCAGTCGAAAATAGAATCAATTAATTTCAGTTACGTAACATTTAGTAGTTTATCGGTGCCCTCCCGAGCGCACCTGTGTCGTTGGTCTAAATTATTAATGCGTGAGTACGTGCGGTGTGTCTGGAGATAAACCCCCAAACTAAATTATCGATTTAGACCCACATTTAGAATCAATAACCTTGGAGATTCAAATAAATAAACCAATGTGAATTACCGATATCTGTTTATTTCATTATCTACTTACGGTCGGTCCCAATAATCTCTCTATCTTCAGTTTTGGCATATCGGAGATAGAAAACATCTTCTGTCTCTAATTTTGCCGTCCAGAGAAACAAAGACAAAAGTTGCTTTCTATCTCCGATATGCCAAAACTGAAGATAGATAGGTTATTGGCACCGGCCGTTAGTGACGGTATTTGAGGTTTTACTGGGAAATGAGAAAATATTAAATTATCTTCAAATCATGGGATTATCTTTGGTAACATGTAGGTTCTCAGGATAAAGCATTCCACCTCTAAGTGAACTTCACTATTACTATACTACTACTAAAATTAACTATTCTACTAAAATTGTTCAGTTGCTTTGGCGTTTATGTTCAAAACTGATATTTAGGGTCATAATTTTGTGTCTGTGTTCTAAGTTCTAAAGAATAAGAATACAATTCTTGTTCGCCGTGTGGTAACGGTAACTTAAACGAGTCTGAATAATAATAAAGTTTTCTATTTATAATTATGATCAAATATTATTAACAGACTTACAGTAAAACCAAAATAAGGTGTTCTAATTTGATTAAGCTAGTACGAAATAGCCAATTCTTGATGTAATAAGAAATGTAAATGTGTCAGTCTACAATATGTTCGAGTTTTATTTGTACTAGAAAACTAAGTCGTCTTAAATTTTTACAAACGACTCAATTTTGCATGCCATGATTTATACGTTTTCAAATGTATTTTTCTTAAGTAATGTTTTTGTTAAATACGTAGAGTTTTTTATGTATTGTCAGTACAACGGGTAGAACACTGCTTAGGCAGGTGTGCCGAGGCATGACAGACGGCAGGTTAAAACCCAGACGAAGGATCTTTATAATAAACGAGCACCAGAGTAACGGTTGAGCTATGAAATATGAAAATGATAGTTGTGTGACAGGCGAGCGCCAAGTTATTAATTGTGTAGGATCGTGAATAGCTCGCACCGTTCGCAGTTAAAATATAGTAGTAGGTATCAAATATTTATTTCCTTAAACTATCGTGTTAAAAAAATCAATCTCAAAGATCACGAATTCGCGACATTTTGCTCTACCGACTGACATAGAAATGTCTCATCATCATCATCATAGAAATGTCTGCTATAAACATATTTATAAAACCGATATTGAAGCCAGCCAGTCAATTTTCATTTTTCGAGAGCAGTGTTTAATAAAACAAAACCAAAAAGCCGTCCTTTTTTGTAACAAAGATTAGGCACACTATCTTATTCATATATAAAACAACTTATATACAAATATAATACTTTCCACAAATAAAAAAAATAAAAATAGAACTTTGTATCCGTATATGAGATCAATAAGCATGTCATATTATAAAGTTTCATAAGAATCAGAAGATCCATTTGAACACTTACTAAAATAAGAATTTATTATACAATCCCATACAAAAATGACACTCTAAAACCTGCGATTAAACCAACGGGCGTAGCTGTTTACATGATTCATACCTGCCTTATCAAGATAATTATTTTAATAAATCTAATAAAAACAATTTTAAGCTCCATTTCAAAAAATATAATCATTTGTGTCGCTAAATTTATTCCAAGTGATTTGCGCTGTAAGTCGTACAGTTTTGTATATAAATGTTTTTAGTTTTTGTATTTACCCCAACGCACAGTGTGCCCTATGAATTCAATAGACTCGGGCGTTACTTTGCAGAAATACATAACTCAATACTTGCAAAAAGTAAGTAACGGCCTATAATCATCCCGCTGCAGGGTAAAGGTCTCCATCATTGAATTCAAGTTACCATAGCCATGATGGGTATGTTGAATGCGAATTGGTAATCATTGGTAAATCACAAACCCGAGCAATGTTCAAAACATTTTGTTGCCGGCCCCGGGGATTGAATCGCGCACTATGGTCAAAAAGGCAGACGAAACATTTTTCTAGCTAAAAATGAGAAAAACTAAATAAATAAGTCGGTTACCTATCATACAATATACTATATGATGTAGGTAAGAGAATAATAAGAATAACTTTTCTTATCACGTCGCAATTGGCTGAAAACGTCACGAACAAAGTAATATCAAGTTCTCATTTTTTGGAAAGCGTTGCTATAAGTAATATTGAAAAGCCTCGCTCGTATAATGTTATTTTCCATTTTTGCCAAGGAGATAACATCTGGAAAACTTTGACTTATTTCCTGCGAAGGGAAAGTGCGGCGTATGAAATATTCAACCACTGACAGATGAAAAGAATCGAATTTGGCGAGGAGCTGGGCCGAGGCGCACGTGGAATTCAATGCAGACAGGACAGTAACAAATTCTTTTGGGACGAGTTACAGTAAGGTGTACACGGCGTCGGGGCGAGAACTACTTAGCTTGTTTATGTTTTGTTCTAATTTTGGGCCGAACTAAGAGAATAAGTAGACTTATCTATTTATCTGGATATATTGATTACGAAATATGCCTGAACGTTTATATGTTTGTCTTTGAGTTAAATCATTTACCAAAATCGCAGTTACTAAAATACTAAAACATCTAGTATATGTAATAAATCTATGGGCCGGTAACGTGTTGTTGCTGCACAACTATTCTAGTTGAAAAACTTTGTATGAACTATTATATTTTGCGTACCTAATCAAAATGAAATACCTACCAAATATCGTTAGAATAAAAAAATAAATTAAAGACTGACTAGACATAGTCAGTTTTCATCTTTATATTTGTTCAATATCAATTGCCACCTCGTCGAAACATGTAGGCACGTATGTGAACCTAAATAGTATTTTTTACGGAAATCTTCCTAATATTCCGTCCGGAACCTGACTTCTGTGATGATAGTAAGCTAGCAACTGAATATTAATAAAAAGGTCAAAACAGAGACTCTAAACTGAATTGGTCGCATACAACGAGATTTTCCGAGTGTCGAAAGAAAATCAGGACGCGTCGGATCCGCCAAATGCAATTTGTGGTGCCAGCAGAATTTGCAGCGTCGACCTGCGACTTGCAACGATACTACCCGGTACAAGCACCCGGATACGTCTGACTCCACCCGGCCAACCCGTTCGCACGTTCGGTGTTGGACGACTGTATAGTATTAGGGTGTCTGTCTGCGTTGAAAATTGGCGTCCAATAGTGGCAAATTGGTGGTATTCCCGGAGGAGTTACGGTATTTTGATCACGACTTTTTGTGTGTATGTCGACGGCAGAAAGCGATTTTGTCGTATCTCAAAAAATACGACTTTACACCAGAGCCAAAAAAACTATTTCAAAAAATTCTAAATCATAAATTAAGAAAGATAGAAAGTTGCAATTTGAAACATATTTCTACCTCTCTAAACATTATTTGATGAAGTTGATTGAAATATCCTAGAGTTACTACTTCATTGACTTTTTACTAGTTACAGCAATTGATTATTTAATATTGAGCTGCAGAAATGTTGTACCTGTAAAGTAAAATGTATGACTAATTAAAGTGGATCTAAATTTCCATGCAGCGGATTTGTTGTATCTCAAATATGTGATAAAGTTAACATGGTTATTTAGCAGTATGAGCTTTCAATGAAATTACTTTCTACATATAAAATGTTTTAAATACAATAGAGCCAGAGATGTAAACACAATAAAATACTGTATCTTTTTCTGAATCCTTTTATTTCAATTTAAAGAATATAATGACACAAGAAAATCAGTCTGCCATAATTTGTATTCTTTATTAATATCAGTAATCAGTCTGTTTAACTTCTTATTTATTAGTTACATAAATCCTTCCTCTTCATTCTTTTCAACAATCAGCCTGCTATAGTCTCTCTTCTTTATTAATTTTAAGAAGTACTTTATCTTCAATAGTTTAACAGTCAGTCTGCCATAGTTCTACTAGTGGTGGGATCCTAGTGGTCCACCCTGGGCAAGGGCATCTTTGGTTTTCTAACCAATGATGACGGTGAACAAATCCCTCTGCGATAGTAGGCTTCGTAACAGGATGCCTGGATGCTACCTGCTACCCTCCTGCAGGAGTCCAGCGCCAAACAGTTTTTCTGTGTTCCGCTGGTGTGTGGGAGAATCAGTACCTCTGGGTAAGCTCGCTCCATCTTAGGCTTCTTCTCAACCGTATTGTTAAGTATGTAGTCAAGAGCAAGCCCATTATTTATAAAAAAAACTTCTTCATTAGTTTCAACAATCAGTCTGCTATATTTGGTTTTCTTTATTAAATAAAATAATCAGCATGTTACTTTTCCTTTTCTTCATTAGTTAAATAAATCAATCTGCATTACTTCCTCTTTATTTGTTCCAACAATTACTCTGCTATCATAATCATCATCATCATCAGCCTATAGCAGTTCACTGCTGGACATAGGCTTCTCCAGTTGCACGCCACTTAGGTCGATACTCGGCTTCTCTCATCCAGCTCCTGCCAGCCATCTTGTGCAAATCGTCACTCCACCTGGCCTGAGGGCGCCCTACACTACGTTTGCCGAGACGCAGTCTCCACTCAAGAACTCGTTTACCCCAGCGGTTTTCGGTTCTGCGGCAATTTTTTTTTTAATTTCAGCTTCTGTTGTAGGTCCTGCAGCGTTTCTGCCATAATGACAATGTCGTCTGCAAATCACAAGTGATCTCGATTCGAGCCAATTTTGTTTGTAAAAATCCTCGCACATTGCGGGCATGAGAGCACACCGTTCACATAATTATAGCTGATAGCCGCAGGTGGTCGGGCTTTCAGCTCGTCTCGTTTGGCATCTAGCTCAAGGAGCCGCCGGGTTTTCAAAGTCTTTAACGCTAAAATTAATAGACTCAGGCGTTACTTTGCGGAAATCGATCATCATCATCGTGCTTGCTCAATCAGTGTTAGTGTAGTGCAGGTGCTTCCTCAAATCAGTGTTAGTGCGGGTAATGTGGTGAAGGTATCTAGGCCGGTATATTAACAAGCGGAAATCATTAACAAAATAATTTTCTAAATCCATAATTTCTTTGACGCTAGATTTAACAAGCGCTCTCTACTCCGGCCGTCTGGCAGCCTGCTGCTCCCACAACAAAGGATTAATGTCGCACTGCTTCATGTGTCGCTTCAGCACATCTTTGTACCTGAGGAGTTGTCCGCCATGCTTCCGCTTGCCTTCTTCAAGTTCTGAGTAAAACATGCGCTTAGCAGTTTATAGACGTGACATGGAAGGTAAATGGGTCAATAGTTCTTTAGCAGAGTCTTATCTCTCTTTTCGAAGAACAGGACAACCACACTCCTACCCCACGCCTCCGGAGTTCTCCCTTCAAACTAGACAGCGTTAAAAAGCTTTTAAAGCTCAGTACGGGTTTACCTCCAGCCTTCAGCAACTCTGTTATAACGCCATCCTCTCCAGGGGCTTATCCATTTTTCAGCTGTTTAAGAGCCATTTCGAGTTTATCATTGTTGACTTCCGGCAGGTCTTGATTGTAGTGGCGTGTTAACGCGGCTCTAGGGTCCTCATTTTCGAGATCAGGTCCAGATTAGAGTAGCGTATAACGAAAAACGAAAAACTTACAAAAGCACACCGCTAAGAGGAGAACCGAAGACCAGATAATGACACAATCAAAAATGACGGACCAAAATGCATAAAAATAGGAAAATTAAAAATAGACAATAGAAGTAAAAAAGTGTTTACATAAAATCCGGTCCGATAACCGATTTGTAACACCCTTAAAACCTATCGGTACTGAGAACCCAGTTTACCTTTTCTTTATGTACTCGTATTTGGTACTTATAATGTAACGTAATCCTTCAACACTGCATCGGTCAATGGAGATCTAAGAAAAAAAAAATCTGTAACAGATAACCTATTAACTAATTAGTGGGCGACAACCTTTTACGCCTACTTTAAATCTAGTCTAATCTTTAATTAGCTTATCATTTGTCAAAACATACTCAGTAGGCTTACTAATATTGGTTTATTGCTTTTATATTCGACAAATGCTGAACTTATGATACTAATAAACTAAACAATACAGCTGCCCACGTCAAAAAAGTAGGTAAGCTTTCGTCCTTTACTTACTTATTTGCTACTATCCTAGAATTTTATACTCGTTCACTAGGTACTTAGCATACTAGGTACCTAGTATGCTAAAATAAACAGAATTTCAACACATTTCACTAAATATAGGTCAATTTTATTACTTAAACACCTAATTAAAAACTCTTTAATTATATTTTTCTCAATTATTACAATTCCGCGTTCTTACTATTGGCGCTAACGCACATTTGCCGCGCGATCGAAATGGCGTAGATGGAAACTCGTCGGAGCGGGGGAAGGGGTTCTGTCTGGCTAAAGTTCTATTCTAATGATGTAAGTGAGATT
Source organism: Anania crocealis (assembly GCA_949315895.1). NCBI lineage: Eukaryota > Metazoa > Arthropoda > Insecta > Lepidoptera > Crambidae > Anania > Anania crocealis. Next base: position 6,235,712 of record OX438868.1, read on the forward strand.
TTCGCTATTAGATGAAACGTTTAAAATGTAGTAACTATTCGATAAGTACACACGCCAGTTCGGACCATTTGCTATATGTTTGACAACGTAATAATTTGGGTCGGCTGAAATGCTGTATCTCTTTAAAGTCAATGTCGGACTCAGGAAAATAATGTTGTAACTGTTTATCATACTAGTAGTATTGTCGTATCTATTTTATTTTCAAAAGTTGCGATTCTCTCACTATTTACAGCAATGGTAGAGCCAATTGTAACCAAAATAGAAAAAAGTCAACGACGTATCTTTAATTTTTTTTCCTCGTAGAAAGACGAGACATATACCATTCAACGCGGCTTTTTTTTCTTATATACAATACAGTAAAAAGTCATATAGGTCAATTATTGAGATACGCCATTTCCGCTTTCTGCCGTCGATGTGTACTTTTTATTCCCAAAAAATTGATTAGTAGTAATAATAGTAGATGACAGTTGAGGTAATTTTTGTGATCTGTTAAAACGCAGTTTAGATTTAATATGAAATTAAGACGTCACGATTACCATTTTCAAAACTCTCTTTGTTAATTTGAAAGCAATTTATTTTTATTCAACAAATGGCTCAAATGAGTCTAGGTTTTAAGGCATTAAATAAGATATATTTTTAAAGGCATTGTGTATTCAAATTATTTGTGAATGGTTTCCTAATATCAATCAACTCAATTGTTAGTATGGAATGGTTATGGTTGATACGGATTCAACAAAGGGTCATTTAGAATCTGCTAATTTAACTGAAAATAAAATTTCACCACTCAAATAAGTGAAACCAGCGCTACCTACAACCTAGTGGATACCTTCAGTCGTACAATGAACTTTACGAGTTTCATCTAAATGCACACCAAACTATGCAGAGCAACACCTTGTTACAATCACCACAAATGGCTGATAGATTTGCGATCGCAGTTAGGCCAATGGTGAAGAGAAGATGCTTCTACCCATCTTCATCATCATCTACAGAACGTCTTTCGTCAACGCTTACGATTATCATAGGACAAAATAGGGTAGAACACAAATCAGACTTGCATCAGCTATTTTATATTTTAAGACATTTAAGACATGCCACACTGGGCCACACAGAGCCATCTAGTGCCAAATTAAGGTACTATTAAGTACCCTGTCGTATGGGGTACTAGACAACCGATAAACTTACTTATATTTTTTTTTTTTTGTAAATACATACTTATAATACACCCAGGCCAGTACAAACAGACATGTTCATGCACACAAATATTTGTACTGTGCGGGGATCGAACCCGCGACCCATGGCTCAGAAGCAGCGTTAACTACCGCTGATCCAAATGATTGTACAGACAGCGTCAGATCAACCTACCCAAAAAGTTAAAGGCCATTGAATTGATTTTCAACTTTAATTCCAACGAGTAGAGATCAATATTAATTGAGAAAATTGGACGTTTTGTGGTATTTCGAAGGTAAACACCAATGTATTTTATGAAATTATGCAATATTAATCTAAAAGTTTGCGCAGTGCGTGCAGGCTGCATCATTACGGCCAAGTGGTTTTAATTTTAGATTGGCCGAATGAGCTCTGTGTTAATCGAGTTAGGCTATACGCAGCCGAGAACATGTTTGCTTGTTAGTAGAACTGTGCAGTTTTTGGCAAAACATCGAATACAGAGATAATTAACCAATGTTAAAACTAGATTTTCCGGATCAATGAGCATGCATAATCAAGCGTAGATATGTGAAATCGTAAACATTCCTTTCTCCTGTTCTGATCATGCGTGAATGTAAAAAATACGACTTCGTACGCTTGGAATCTGATATTATTATCCTAAGGGAACCATATATTTTTCCAAATACATACATACATACATACATACATATTATCACGCCTCCTTCCCAACGGGGTAGGCAGAGACCAAGGACTTCCACTTACTACAATCCTGGTATACATCTTTCGCTTCTTCCACATTCATCAATCTTTTCATGCATGCTCGTCGGTTTAGAGTACTCTTGACCTGACCTTTCTTCAGAACATCCCCGATTTGATCGTGATAGGTTCGTCTAGGTTTTCCTCTTCCAACGTTCCCTTTCACACTCGTCTTGTAGATCTGTCTAGTCATTCTTCTCTCATTCATCCTCTCTACATGCCCAAACCATCTAAGCATCCCTTTCTCAATCCCTGTAACAATATCTTTTTCCAAATTCACAGAAAAAAATAAAGCAGTATTGTTGGAATACTTTAATACAGACGGAAGCACGGGCGGGCACTGCTAGGTGGTAAGCATCGCTCCGCTCCCCGCGTTGCTTACTTCGAGCACAGATCGTTCCTAATCTTTGCATAGAATGAAACACGCCGCTTTCGAAGCGAGCGACTTCGTGCGTGGTTGAAAATTGTGATCATAAAGCAATAACGGAGTGTTTAAAGTACATTTGACTATATATACAACGTGTTCCTTTTGATATCCCATAACTCTATGGTTATGTTCTATAGGTAAAAATAATATACGCCCTAGAACATGTGGTTCAAAAATCAATAGTTTCGAATATAACATAGATTTTAGTTATATTTGTTAAAAAAATGTAACCAGTATGGTGAATCCTTAGTTTTGACGGGACGTTGGCAAACTTACACTAAAGTGAAGTAGTAAAGTAGCGGGAGAGCGTAACTTGTAAAAAACATTGACGTGTGTGGGTGTTTCATTGATAAGTAGGTACGAGTTAATCGTTTTCATTCAAAAGTTCATTCATAACAAGGTAAGGGTGTTTTACATAAACAGTCGTGACTTTTTAAAATTATTTTGCATGAAAAAATTAAACAAAATAAATTTACAATTGAAAAATAATTCATATGCAATTTGATTCTTTACCATGGTCTGTTTAATACTCTAGAGTTATGGGATATCAAAAGGAACACGTTGTATAATTTATCTTAGTTGAAATAACCGTCTTGTAGGTTAAATCAAATATTTATATATTTTAAAGCTATTTAAAATTGTGACTGCATACAGGTGAAAGTTTAACCACTTTCCAAAATTTTTATAGGCGTTCAGTATCGTGTTTAGAGCCTATTTATGAAGTTAAAAATGTAAATCAGGTTGTCAACCGAAAATATTTTTTGCGATATAGTTTTAAATTTTTACGATCTTAGACCAGTTAAAGTATAAAGGAAAAAATAAAAAAACATATGAATAGTATCGTAATGTATGAATGAGATGCGCGACGCGTAAAAAAGTGTTCGTATCAAAGATTTTAGATTTTTGGCGGTGGTTTTCTAAGTGCTTTATCTTGTAATTTTTTCACTGGGCTATACCAAAGGAAAAAATACGTCAATTGTTTTTTGTCTTTTAGATTGATATTATTAAAATTTGGAAGGTGGTTAAAATTTCACCCTGTATGTCAAAACGGCGTAGCTGTTCACAATAATTATTTATATTTAATATCCATAGCCCTCAGCGTGATTTGATTTAATCGCAAATCCAAGATAATACGCGTTAATTTAGTGAAATGCATTGTAATACCCGTCATTTAGTAATTAACAACTGATATCGTATTACTAATTTCCTCATTAGATCAGATATATTATTGCTCGAACAACATATGGCAAATCTATGATGTTGAGCTTATGTTATGACGTCGTAGATTGCCAGGGCCTATAGTAATAATTAGTAACGTGAGCAGTACCTAACTCGAGTTTACGCGATAATAAGCTATTAGTGAATAGGCAGCAGTACGGCAAAGCTACTAATGACGCCTTCTATTAAACACACATTACTCGTATCTTGTTACAATAAGTAATTACATGATTTATTTTAAGCGTATCTACAAGCTTTATAGACACAATAATAAATCCTTAGAAACGAAATAGGTAGGGTACACGTCGATTTATTAAACCGTAAACTCATTAACGTTAAAGTTTTGTTTCAAAGCATAAACCATCTAATTGTACAGCATACGCTAATTGGTTAATTTAAAACTCAACAAAAACAGTAACATTACCACAAATTCGTTGTTCCGCGGCTGATGGCTGAGCGAGGCGCAACGTTGCCAACAAACATGATGTGGAATTAAATTGGCCGCACAACGCAGATTACATTTCGAGTGCCTATTCGCAGTAACTCAATACGAGCCGGTCGAATTCACAACAACTTTCATTAATAAACGTAATACTGTTGTAATTATGTTCGCAAATTTACCAATACGGATTCAATAATGAAGTGGCTCAAAGCCGATCTGCCTTCAAAGGCATACCGCTGTCAATATGTTGTGAACAAAACAAAACTCGGTTGTAATTATGAGCCAGTGTTTGTGCGGGGCGTTATTACTTCCTGCAGGTGACGTTAAATCAGGGGCCCGATCAAAGTGAGCGCTTTTAATAAAGCCGACCGCACTCGCTGCCTGCTCGAGCGAGACCCTGGGCGTTTATTCGTTCGCGTTAGTTTTCAACAGTCATCTATGCTTCTTTGGTTCCGGCAGGGTTCTGGTTTGACTGGTCGCGCGTGTCAATAGTCTGCCGATGGTCTACCGGTGATATTATATTATGCGCCGGTATTTTAGTGTCCGTCTGTCTGTGTATGTATGCTCGTCTCTCGGTTATATTCCTGACAGTTTGGAATTTACCTCTCGGCGCCGTGACAAAAGGAAAATCAATTAGCTCGTCGAGTTGGAAGTAATTGTATTAGTATGATTAAGCATTCGACTAATGTGTGCTGACTTGGCTTTGATCAATGCTGGATGTTAGATAATCACTAGTCAAAACGTGATTGACTGACGAGTGGCGAGTCGAGTGGAGACTACAACAAGCGATCAAATTGTTTTGGTGGACATCATCAAATTTTGAACTTTAAGCAATTGGAACTGGGAATGTTTTCAAATAACTGTATAAAAATGGATAGAAGTATAACTTAGTGTTGTATGTTGGCCAACATATTGTTTTGTGTGTACTATTGACTCTGACAATTGGAGCTATGCTGTGTCAACCAATTAATAGTTGAAAAATTTTTGGAATTAAGTGACATACTAAGTAAATCTCTTGTATGGCTGAGGATCTGATGATTGATTAAACTAATAAAGGTTATTTAACTTTATAAAGGTAGGTTTATTCTTCGGAAATTTAAGCAATTTAAAACATCACTAGCCTAAAAAAATGTTTTATACAATATTGGATAAGCTTTTTTTTTTTAAACACGCTGTGTCGCGCACGGATATAGCTGTGTAAGGTTAATTCATCAGGGAACACTTTGCAGCGAAGTAACACGTATGTGAGAGTTACAGCATATTACAATATTAAAAGTATGAATAAATCTATACTAATATTATAAAGCTGAAGAGTTCGTTTGTTTGTTTGAACGCGCTAATCTCAGGAAGTACTGAATCGATTTTAAAAAATCGTCGTCACATAACGTGGGCTTCGTTTTTCAGCCGGTTTAAAAACTTGTATTTGAATTTTTAAAACCTATCTGACTATCTGAGTCTTATAAAACAGCGTTTTAAAGTCTGGAGCCCCTAATCTGTTAAGATTAAAAGATTAGGGGTTTGCATATTTTCATAAAATCTAACAATACTAGGTTGTGCAGCATTGATGCACTTGCACTGATGCTTTTACGTTATTGTAACTTGTTGATGTACTGTACCCATCTACTCTTATAATAGCTGAGTCATTTAATTTACCGAAAAAAAACTAAGTTGACTAACCTCGTCAAAACTAATTACAATATGAATAAGTTTCTGAGTTGTTAGGAACTTCAAAAATTATAGATTCTTGTTTTGAATATTTCTGACTAGGCGTATACACCTCTTCATCCAAAATGACATAATAGTTGGTGTAGGTACCTACATCTGGCAGTGTAAGAGTAATTTAGACGCAACAATGAGCACACACCGCCATTGTGACGCGTTATTGTCGTTTTGTGCTTTATCCCGCTTCAAATCGGGGATTACTCTAACGACTGTTAGTGGTTACATTACGTAACTTGCGTCAAATTGCCTACTCTGGTGTACGTGCTTTCATTGTTACGAACTGGAAATTCGATTGGGAAACAAGGTGAATTTGTAGAGATAAACTCATTTATTTGGGTACAGTTTAGTATGACTTAAAACTGTTATTCAACCGACAAAAGGAAAGAGTTTCCAGTTTTTTATGTTATGGCATAAACAGTTTTATCAGGTTATACAAATTTAGTTTCACAGGCTTTGAAATAAATGCAAAATAAACAAAAAGATTAATAGCGTACAATGCTACCAATTTTGAGTCAGTGCCAAATTTAGATATCACTAATCCTCATCATGCACCGACTCAAAAATAGTGGCTTCTTGCATGCTTTCGTCGGTTCAATTATTTGTTAAGAAAGTTTTATTAAATAATGAAATTGGGTACATTGTGCTTTAATTAAACAAAAACATTATTATTCCGACTGCATTAGGAGAGACTCGATTTTAAAATCTATATTGACGTACCGAGGTTGTGACATACTTGTGTTGATGAAACGTAAAAAAACAGGTTAATTTTATCAACACTTTTCCCTATTTACTTAACAATGTACGAGTATTAGGAACAAATATTCGTGCAAATATTTAACGAAGGGTTAAGATAAAAGTTCTAGCACCCAGCTTCAGTCATTATAGCACTTACAACAGTGCCGAAATATCGGAAACTTATAAAAAACAAAACATATGGCCAGTGTCCCGAAACAACCAACGGCTTTTTATATGTACAGTTTAGTACTTGTACTCTTTTTATGACTTTTTCGTGATATTACAGAAAAATAGAGACATACTACTTGGAAAAAGGAATGATTTAACATTGTGTGTTATGATGTGATTAAAACCAGAATATTTTATCACCTACAAATAAAAAATTAAAAACTAGGTTTCCAATTCTAGTTGTTTGAGAAACAATTTATTAATAGCACCTTTAACCTTTAATACTTATTTATAGTTACATACAACCACATTTAACAACATCTTCGATCATTCTAGATAATTTATTTTCGCACAGAACAGTTGTTTAGCATAATACTAGAACGACAAGTCACCGAGCCGGTCGGCCGGGGTCGGATAAACCCCATTCCCTTCGATCTACGCTTTATGGGGCGCGAACAGGTGCATGGCCAGTCCCACGGTGGACCGTGTTTTGCGATATCGGACCTTCTACCAAGGCACTCACTCGTTAGTGAGTCCGAAGATCCGTTGATTTTAAATTGAAAATCTGAAGTACCATTAAAGTATACTGCAATGTTCTCTTGTCTAAGATATAATTTTGAACAACTCTAAACTTTTTGTTTAATGACGATCGTGTTTTACTATATCGGATTCTGTGTCTTGGTAGAGATCAATACACACACTAACGGATCTTGATTTAAAAAATCATAAATACTTTTTTAAAATTTTGATAACTGTATCGTTTTACTGTCTTTTGTAAATCGGGTTTGCACGACCTTTAACATACATACGCAATCACAGCACGTATCTGTACGATTTATCGGAATATCCGTACGGATTTATACTACTTGCTCGGTGGTGAGGGAAAACGTGACGAATGCTAAACTAGTAAGGTCAGCACTGGAAGTCGCTGAACTCTTTTTAGTGTCATGTCAAATTAAAAATGTTTCAATTCCCTATAGGTACCTTTTGGAAAAACCTAATTATTATTTTGACATGGTATCAAAGTGCGACTACTAATTAAATAAAATAAAATAAAATAAAATCAATTTATTTCAGACTTTAGGGTCCATATTTAACAATAAAGTATGAATGTACAAAATTTAATTGAAATATTTAATTCAAATATCTGCCCCGGTCTGGGGCGCCGGGCACACATTTATTGAACCATCACCGTTAATTATGTAATAATTCGATTTGCTTTCGAATCACGGTCAAGCGAAGTACGCATCTTGTGAACTAGGAGCCAGACAAATCACAAAAGAAAGATATACATTTTTTAAGTATTGCAACACATGTAAATAATTCGGTAAATTGCTAAGGGTAGAGGTCACCAACAGACGTTAAAGTTTTAAACAGCGTTTAAAACTATTATTTGACATAGTTTGTATGGGAATTGTGTCAAATTAATCGTCAATCTATGTTTACCGACTGTTTAAGAATTGGTGAACTCGAGTCTAAATGTGGTAAAATAATGCAATTATTTAAAAAACTCATTGAACCATTTACGTACGTTGTTGCACTTTATGTCACAATAAGCGATAAATGTATCGTGTCCATTCGCTTTCGTGGTACTGGGTCGGTCTGCGGACGGTTCTAAATTATTAAACCCGTACTACACCGGCTGATGAATGGCCGATTTAATCCACTGGACGTTTCGCATGCCCTGCCAATCGCCATTTACATAAGAATCCGCGCCCCTTTCCCACGGAGTCACTTTGTTTCGTTTTAATAATTCTGCGCCCGAATAATAATATCTAATTATTATCTAGGCGGAGTTGCCAGTACTGAGGTCTTGGAGATAAATTACCAGTTCATAGTTCTACGAAGTTTCGATGTTCAATTATTGTTGAATTATTTTAACAACTATCAGCCTGAATGGAAAGACCTGAACATATTTTGTTTAAAATGTGTTTGATTAACGATGAAAGCTTTGAGTAACTCTATAAATAATACGAGTACTTTTAGTTACCATTTTGAATCAATTAATACGGTCCATGATTAAAAACTGTACAGCAGAAATGAAATGCATGTTTTTATTTGTGATACCATGTATTTTAAGAAAACAAATCCATATTCGCGGTCGCTATCCATTTCGGTCTAAACGTCAATATCGAATGGTATTTCGGAAAATATTTGTTGTTAGGAATTCAGGATACCTGAAATTCCAATAATGCTGTAGTTTGTAGAGTTTGTTTTCACTGTAAAATTCACTGATATCTACGCCAATGCAAAAAAGAAATACGGATTTATTATAAAATGGTACAGTATTGAGTATCTGAGCTATTTACCTATTGATAAACAAACAAAGGTATAACAGTCAATATACATTATTAGTACGACTTTTTTGGCGTGACCCATATAGTAAAGGAAAGGTTTCTACTATTAAGACCCGAGTTCACCAATTTTTAAACAGCCGGTAATCATAGATTGACGATTAATTTGACACAATTCCGATACAAAATATGTCAAATAATATTTTAAACGCTGTTTAAAACTTAAACGTCTGTTGGTGAACTCTACCCTAATAGTCTTTGAGGTTATCCGCGGGCAGACAGATAGATAGTCAGGCATAGCGATACAAGTAATGTTCCTTGTCTTCATTGGGCAACCCAAAACGCTATCAAGTTCACCAAAATGTTTTAAGACTGGGACCCGTCTCCAAAGGTATTACAACTGATTGCGATTTCATGTTAGCGTTAAATCTTTAAGAAAACACCTGATCTTGTTTCAGAGTTGAAGTTCATATTTGCTTTTATGATATATTATAGCACGTTCTCGTTATGTATACAATCGTAGAATCTCGTATGTATAGTCAAACAAAAGCTTAAACAACCAGAGCGAACCGCTTACGTACTTACTACGAGTCGGACGGAGGATTTGCTACGTCAGCTACGAGTTAGTGGGAGTTGGACTACGCCGTAGCACTTACTATGCTACGAATACGGTTTACGTTCTTTTAGCTAGCTACTAACTCAATCTTATTGGCTTTAATTAGCCCAAACATTAAAAAAAAAAACTAGATAGATACACATTAGCTTACAGACGAGACACTTCTTCAGATTGAATCTATAGGTTTTGTGATGTTTGATACCTGCCTTAATATGAATATTCAACTTTATAACCATGAAATAAATTTGAAAGCTACTAAGTTGAAAGATTACCCAATGGTTTAATGGTCTCATTAGGTACGAAGTTTTTTGGTAGCTGATTGCGTGTTTTTTATTTTATATGATTACCTTAACCTTAATTATCAGTAACACAGCGGTCCAACCTTAGATTTCTCAAGGCTATATTTTGATTCTGAAGTAATAATTGGCAGATAATTACGTATACATTATTTTGATTTTACTTCTACTGACAACCCATTATTTTATTTATCCATGGGTTTGGAAATCAATTTGGTTATTTATGAGTTCCATTGATGTCGCCATAATGTCATAAAAATGAGGAAAAACAAGAGATCACTGGCGCCTAAGAGTCGCACAGTTTGAGTAAAAATGGTTTTATAGTGAATTAAGTAACTTTTAATGAATGCCATTTGAAAATCAATGATTTAAGAAGAGTTAAAGTTTTTATTTGATCGGGCAGAGTGGTTCATAGGGGAGGTCTACGTAGCAGTGGATGGCTAAAAGCTACTTATGATGATACATCAAAAAGATAATCAATGATTTAGGAAGAGTTAAAGTTTTTATTTGATCGGGCACAGTGGTTCATAGGGGAGGTCTACGTAGCAGTGGATGGCTAAAAGCTACTTGTGATGATACATCAAAAAGATAATCAATGATTTAAGGAGAGTTAAAGTTTTTATTTGATCGGGCACAGTGGTTCACAGGGGAGGTCTACGTAGCAGTGGATGGCTAAAAGCTACTTATGATGATACATCAAAAAGATAAGATTTTAAAATATTTCGATTTCGCAAAAAAAATTTTATACCAGTTGCTCGACTTTTAAAAACGTTGACGATATAAATTTTGATCTGTTTCGGTATTTAAACAGTAAACTGTTTTATGTGATTAAAGTATAGTCTTCTTTCCACCAAAAGTCGTGCTTATGGCAAAAACCCTCTTTTGGAGAGTCCTACAGTGGACTAATGTTAGCTGGTAATAATAGTTTTCTTTTTATATAATCGATAGGCTTGCTCTTGACTACATACTTAACTCTACAGTTAAGAAGAAGCCTAAGATGGAGCGAGCTTACCCAGAGGCACTGGTTCACACCGGTGTGGACACACACCAGCGGAACACAGAAAAACTGTTTGGCACTGGACTCCGGCAGGAGGGTGGTAGCATCCAGGCAGCCCCTTACAAAGCCTACCACTGCAGAGGGATCTGTTAGCCGTCATCATTGGTTAGAAAACCAAAGATGCCGTTGCCAAGGGTGGACCACTAGGAGGTAGATCCCACCACCCCAAAAATGGTGGTGAAATTGGAACACAATAGGCAGACAATACAATTTTGTTTTCCGTCTGAATTAAAACCCTGGCAATATAGAGCGTTGATCTGACCTTATGACTGGAAGACGAGCTGGTCTTCGGCCTAGACTTGGCAGGCTTGGGCTTGACAGGCGGGGTGGGGGGCGCGGGCGGCGTACACGGCGGGCTGCTGTCGCTGCCGCCTGCGCTTGCGCCGGTCGACTTCTCAGAACCGGAGTTGCTTGACTGGAAGAAATAACACAGATTAATCTATCGTATGTTTAAGTGCCGTGTGGTGACGGCTCGTTAAAAGAATAACACCACCCCTTCACTTCCTGTTGGTGTAGTAAGAGGCGATAAAATATGACTGCCAAAAAGAGACTGGCAGCAGCTTGATATGGACTGGTTAAGATGATGAAGTTAAATTTATAAGCTTTTTACTATTATTATTAGATATTTGAAGGATTAACCTGAATTAGTATTCAGTGGTTGGTAAAAAGCGCCGCATGAGGCCTACTTTTATAATAAAAATCCATTTTACTGATAGGATTATTTTATCACCTTCAACGAAAGCTCATAACACAACACCCCTGATATAACAATCTCTGTAAATGTACCGTTTGTTAATATTGCACCGCTTACATTATTTCAAAATCCAATGACCCACAAACATCAAGTGGCGAGTGGTGGCAACTTGTTTGGTCGTGTTGACCCGAACCTGTTTGAACCCCCGAATTAAAACTTGTGCGTTGGTCCGCGGAGTGTTTGCGGCGGGTCGGGTAGAAACGGAACACGCCGCTACTCATTCATAACTTTTTTGGCGAAAACATTTGTTTTAGGCTGGGGTTTCACTTGGAAGGTACAAAGTTAAATCAATTAGGGTAGTACCAACAGGTAGCTTAGCAAAGATTATTTAAAATTATATTTCGTATCACATAAAGTGAACGAAATAATTTAATACTTGACCTATATTAAATTGGATCATTAAAATGAGCTTGAAAAATGATTTTACAAGATCAAGTTGGAGTAAAGGATAGTTTGCAGTTAGATAAATAACGCATTACCTTCATATACGAAAAGCTAGACAACTTGTCTATTTATTCGGTCTCAGAATTCATACACCACTGAATAACCAATAAAAACATTAATTATTTCGGAGTTCCTTGTTTTTTAATAGTTTCCAATATTTAGGCACAATTGCAAGCACCGTGATCCTTTAGTTCTTCTATGGTCATGGCGGTGACAAGGTACACACAAGGTGCAGGTAGAAACCCCGATATATGATAGTTACCATGCAAGTTTAAATCAGTAAATGTTTAATAATTTGGTAAAACATGAGTTTTGGAAGTCACCCTTGAAAAGCATGACACAGTAAATGTCTGTGCTATACGTTGCCATAACTCAACTCCCCCTACCCTGATCAGGCCATCGCTTTATTGCGAGGAGTAAAAAGTGCGCATCGCAGATTTCGGCTAATTGCTTAATTAATAAGGGCTGGCCATTACACTCGCCAGGTGGAACTGTGCCAGATGCACTTAGTCGGATAAAAAGAGAGATTAAGGACTGTCGGCGCAACCGACCGTGTACCTGGAACATATAGTGAAATAATTCATCGGGTGAAATGGTATTTTTGATGGTTGTAGATGTTGTTTCACAAACAACTTTTGGCAAGCGTGGTGATTATGCCTGCGTACCCGTCATTGATGTGATAACTTAAATTCAATGAATTTGGAAGTGGAATAATTATAGACCGTTACTTTACGCAAATAACAAGACGCCAAAAGATCAGTGACAGGGCGATCCGATCCATTACATAACTTAGTTTTGGCGTAAGTAGTGGGTTTTAATTTTAACTAATTTGTTATGTACCGATAACACACCTGGAGTATATAACGATGTACATGATTGAGTGTAAATTTATAAAGTTTTTGATAACGATCACTCATACAGCTGTAAAGTTCAGTATAACAATATATATAAATATATATATTGCTTGTTCAAAACGGAGCACGTTATAAAAAAAAACCGCATGATTATAGATTTTGTAGCATGCACAAAATCCAAATCTTGTAATTAAATTTATCCCTTCCATCAGTACTTTATTTTCCAAAAAAATATTGTCTCAAAAAGTGGTCTATTTACCTCAGAGTGTGGTGTGTTGTTCCGCGCGGGCGATGGTGGTGAGGCAACCCGCTGGGAGTTGGACTCGCGCTCGCTTGCGGTTGAGCTAGCACCGCTGCTGTTGCTACTGGATGAACCTGGGATTAAAAGCAATATCTCAAAAAAATGGTTATTAAAAATGATTAGACCGTAACAAACATTTCTGAATTCTCGAACTCCGCCACTCTTCGTTCATAAAGAAAGAAGTGACCATACCTTCACGAATGAAGAACACAGGCACTATTTTATATTAATATCAGCTTTTTGACGAATTTGTTGTCAATTCATTTTATTCAAAGATAATATCATTGATGTAAGATTCTAAAATTATTAAATTAATACGTTTTTAGCGTGATTTATATTTAGATTAACTAATATAGGCACTATGCAATTCTAACCCTTTCGTTGGCACTTGCAGAGAAAAACAGTTACTCAAGTAGAAATTCAAACCTTAATTAATATATTTCTAATAAATTCTTTTTTTTTGTAGATAATGCGAATAGCCCTATTATGAGTTCAGTTTAAATATATAAGTCGTTACCTTCCAACAGATTTTACTTTTGAACAAACAAAATATGAGTTCGAATCGTAAGGGATGTTTTTAATCAAGATAGCTTTCAAGTTTTCAACTATATTTGGTGAAAATAAAGGCAGTCATCTCCAATATTATTATTATTGAAACTAGTAAATTAGTAAAACTAGTAACAGGAACACAGCAATCTTACAACTAAAATTTCCATTGGTTAGCTTTAGTTTTATAAGTAGTTTTTATACCACTCAGAATATTTTTAGCTAGATTTTCAAATCGCTGCCTGTTTACACTGCTGGCGAGAACTCGCTATACTAGTTTGTCATACAACACACTCGCTTCCCGCTACTCGACAATTCGTTTCAAGTTTCAGAGGCCTTACTCCGCAACACAATGTCCGTATATTCGAATCCATCTGTCCCTATCACTTATACCGATGTCTTAAATTATCTGAAAGCACTTGCAGTTATCCGGCATTGTCACACTGCGTCTGAGGCCTAAATCAACGATCATTATGGTTTAGATTGGAATTAATTGTTTGATTAATTGACATTTGTGTCGCGGTTTGGTACGTCTTTGACGTAATATAATTTGTGTAACAGATATTTACTATTTACTCAAAAGTTTATAATAATAATTTAACGTTAAGCATCCTAGTTTTAAGATAAATTTTTTTTTCAAGTTCAAACTTTTGAATGAATTCTGATAAGGATTTGGTTAGGTATTTGAGGATAGGAAAGCTAAATAATTATTTTCCTCTTCTAGACCAACCTTTTAACACATGACGATCCAACCACATAAGGTCATTTGTCTGCTAGCCTGAATCGTTACAATGTCAAAGTCTACCCAGCTATATCATGTATTACATTACGTTTAGCATACAGTATGCAGTAATTAGTGTCTTGTGGGGCATTGATGATATGATGATTGATTAATCTGCCCGCCAAGCGTGGCGATTATCCTCGCCAAATCCTTCTTTTGGAGAAGCCAGGTGTCCAGCAGTGGACTAATATAAGCTTTTGATGAAGAGGATAAAGATTCAGACGAATTGGAGCTTTTTATAAAGAAATGAGAAATAAAGTATGTAATTAAGTGGTAAAATTCTTCTTCATCAACATGTTTGAGAGTTATTTTGTAAATGGAAATGGTGGAATAAAACACACACAGCGTTTTCATACTTAAATGGAGTAGTTTGCCTTCTTCATTATTCACCCCAGTTTACAATTGAACAGTTACGAGACGAACCTACGTTGGTATACTTACATATACTCGTATAACATTTTGTGCCAAACCTATAGTTACATATCCTTCTTTAGGTACTTACTATGATAATCTAATAACAATTTTATTAATACTTGTTTTTGAAGTTCAATAATAAGTATTTTATTTACAAATTTAAAGTTATGATTCTTACAAAAAATGATTAAGCTATTAAAGATAACATCCTGATGATTAAATCTGATCAATAAAAAGTTAGGCATAACCTTTCTTAATAAACTGCGGATTTAAAATTCTTAACTTGAGTTTTTTTGTCACAATTGACTACGAGCCGGTAGTTCTACCCTCATAATAAACAGTAATAAAGTGTCTAAATATTACTGCTAAGTTTAACTAATGAGGTTCCCAGACGGTTTTGGTAATAGCGCTTAGCGTTACTTGCTAGGCCCCTAAACATTGAGGCCCGTATTCTAAAACATCGCTCAAGCATAAATCATTCATGACTTAAAACTAGATTCAAGACAAGATTTTATTCTAAAATTATACTTGAGCATAGATTCGCTGATCACAGATTATGCTTATTCTAAAACGTCACACAAGCGCCAATCGTTGAAATTTGATCTGTGTTTACTCAAGAGACCTCCTCACCACGCTTGAGTAGAGATTTGACTTAAATTGGACTGTTTTTGCAATGGATCCATTAAATATATTCGAGGATATTGATTATTACGATCGTATTCTCGGAAAAAATAAATCGTACACGAAAACAGACTTGTATCATAGACAAATCGAAATTTCTCCCTTAATCTAGTTTGAAACTCGATTCAACTGATACTTGTTTGAAATGCGTTTTAGAATAAGTACTGTACTTGAGTGTTGATTCTTCACTCAAGCAATGATTGGATGATTTGAGTTCAAACTGCGCTTGAACGACGTTCTAGAATACGGGCCTGAGTGCGTTAAACATTTAAACTCACTGTTCTCAGCAGGCGGTTGGTGGTGGTTCTCCGTGTGTCGGCGCAGCGAGCGCGCGTCGCAGTACGACTTGCCGCAACCATCAGCTTTACACTCGTACGGCTTTTTGTTTCGGTGGGTTAGCATGTGACCATTGCTGCATGAAAAAAAAAACCTAAATTTTAAAGCATTAATAGATTCACCATACTGGTGCAGGGTCCATCGCGTTGCTGAAAAACATACTCGGGGCATCTCATGAGATAGCATTGTACCTCGCCTAAGCATATTTTGGTACCTACCTAGTTGATACTTTCATTAATTGACATAGCTACTTTTCATGATCTGTCAAAACGATGTTCTTCTGTTTTGTATGGCAATAGTAACTATGAGGCCACAAGTAGGCATTCAACTAACTATTTATTTAATAATTTCAAAATATTAAACATCAAATTAAATAAATCTTTGATATTACATAAGATTTTTAGTCCGGAATCATTTGTAAATGTAATAAAATCAAATAGCCAGCCAATACCACCATACTGAATTAACGTTTGACTCTAACCTAATTCAAGTTAATGAAATGTAAACTATCTGCGTTATCTACTCTTTGGTCATACAAACGCGACATATGTTGCGGCGTGAGGTGTCGCTTTAATCGGTGTGGTTCGCACCCATGAATATTGATGAACGACATCGTGTCCTCGCCATATTGACTGAACACAGCATCACGGTGACCCACTTAAACTACTAACAGTTTCTTTATGGCAACAATTAACATCGATTTCTGATAGCTACACGTTATAATGCATTTTGCTGTACGATAAGTGCACCTAGTAAAATTATATGGCGCTGTCTAGAATCTAAATTACCTTTAAAATACGTACAGGTATTATGGTTTTTTAAGTTAACGTATATTTACTAACTAAAATAACTAAAATAAAAATGGCGCTACATTTTCAAATGTTTTTGGCGCTGGCGCATCATCAATTTCTGAACAAATCATTATAACAACAGTTTCAATTAACTAATTTGATAGTTTTTAAACTTTTTGTTAAACCATGAAAAAGTGTATGATAATTGTCACTTGAGTTTTATGCGTTTTCAAAGTTTTACTTTACAACTAAGATTTGTAATTTTTTTCAACAATTTTTAGGTGGTGGTTCCTACCAAGGAGTTAATGAGTTTAACAGTAAATAGAATAAAACACTTACAGATGGTCTTGTCTTTTAAAAGCTTTTGCGCATGTGATACACACATATTTTCTTTCATCGCTATGTGTGAGTTTATGCTTCGCGAGCGCTGACGCGTTCCCGAATATCTTATTGCATACCTGAAACAAATAAAATAGGTATTAAAGTCACGATCCATAAAACATACCTTCTATTCATCATCATCATCAGCCTATCACAGTCCACTGCTGAACATAGGCCTCTCCAAATGCACGCCACTTAGGTCGATCCTCGGCTTCTCGCATCCAGCTCCTGCCAGCCACCTTGCGCAAATCATCACTCCACCTGGCCTGATGGCGTCCTACACTACGTTCGCCGAGACGCGGTCTCCACTCAAGAACTCGTTTACCTCATCGGTTGTCGGTTCTGCGGCTAATATGGCCAGCCCACTGCCACTTCAGCTTGCTAATCCGGTGGGCTATGTCGGTAACTTTAGTTCTCTGCCGGATCACTTTATTTCTGATTTTATCCCTAAGAGAAACTCCGAGCATAGCTCTTTTCATAGCCCGCTGAGCGACTTTCAACTTGTGGACTAGCCGTACCGTCAGTGTCCACGTTTCGGCTCCGTATGTCATGACGGGTAGGACGCACTGATTGAAGACTTTCGTCTTGAGGCATTGTGGGATCGA
Organism: Anania crocealis; assembly: GCA_949315895.1. Taxonomy (NCBI): domain Eukaryota; kingdom Metazoa; phylum Arthropoda; class Insecta; order Lepidoptera; family Crambidae; genus Anania; species Anania crocealis. The sequence continues at coordinate 6,253,498 of OX438868.1, forward strand.
CGATGAGAAGACTCGACGTAGTTTCCCAAATGCTGCCCAACCTTCTAATACCTATTATTTAAATATTATTTGGATGTAACCTTATTCTTCATTGTCAGTAAACGTAATTCAATGGTTTTTTTACGGTTTCAATTTACGTACAAGTACGAATTCAAATATAAACGCCTTACATAATTTATTCAGGTCACAAGAAACCATTAGACGGGACAAAATTGCAAAAGTACCTGCGATTATTGTAAGGACTTGAGTCTGAAAAAGTCCTCGCAAACAAGGCTGACTTGCGTCTTTTGAAGTCCACGAGGCACCAAGATAATTAAAATGAAGGGCAACTCAATATTCAGCTGTAATAAGACAACAATGGGACAGAGAGGTCTCCGGGCGAGAGATGAAATTAAAGGGGCTTGTACACGTGCTAGATTAATCGAATGTATTTGAGATAATGCGTAATAGCATTGGATCCATCTTTTGTATATTTGCTTTTAATTTGTGAAATTGTTGTGCCTAGTAGTTTTGTACAATTTAAGGAAATAGATATCACTTGGTACAATGTTAAAATAAACGCAGTGAAAATATAATAACTATAAGATTATAAATACACTTTATACAGAAATCTCGTTGGTGGTTGGTTTTTGTTAAGCTTTTCTCTTACTACAACTACTTTTTCATTGTTTAATAATAGTGATATCTATCTGTCTGTCTGTCTTTCAAAATATGCGTTACATTACGAAACACAAAATATTATTAGTACAGAAATAACAAGTAACAATATTGTAGTTATAACAAACAAGACATTTTCTTGTTCTTAAATGTTCTCTAAAAGTTTAAATTAAAGACAATCCGAAGTGAATGTGTGCTAACTCGGAGTGTGTATGGACCTTAACACTGCTGTTTCCCATCTAATTAGGCGGCCTTTTCTCTGTCCTTTTTTATTTCGGTTCCGCAGGCGTAGTGTATTTGTCGAAGAAGCGTATTGTTCCTCGGTCAAAACACGTGCATGTAATGTGTACCCAGACTTAGCTACGTATTTATCAGGACTTAAAAAAAAGTAATAACCCATTTCGCTCACTGTTGAGCACGGGTCTCTCTCTTTCTTATTGGAGAGGGGTTTATTAGGAATTCATTCTAAAGTAATCAATTAGGTAGAAAACGGTGCACTCTACCTTAGGTAGCATAGGCCTTCTGATGCATGGTCGATTGTTTTGTTAAGTGTATCATAAGGCATTATGATCCTCGTTTATGATTTAAGACATTTATTTCTCAAAGCAGAATATTACAATTCACTTACATGAGAAACATTAATAGTAAATCAATTAACACATAGGAAACGAGAAAAATATAAAATATTGACTATCATAACATAGCCTACATCAATCAACTGCTCTCCCAAAGAAGGATTTTGTCCCAATTGCTATACTTGGCAGGCAGGTTGGCGATGGTAATTTGAGCAGTGGTGGAGAGATCTTTCTCTGGCAGTACCTACTCCTTTAGTTGCCTCTTACGACACCGGATACGAATTACGGATAAGAAGAAGTGGTGCTTGTCTATTTTAGGCCTGCACCACACGGTCATATTATTCTATCAGCATAATTTGAATGCTTTGAAAAAAGAAACCTTGTTTATATTCTTTTTGTTGTAAATGATCTTTTTATAAAACGATGTTCTCAAGTATTTTGTAAAGGTGAGTTTGCCTTAAGACAATAAATCGAATGGTTAACGCAAACCAATATAGTCTGACGGTAACACCGCTAATCATGAAACTTTTAACAAAATAATAGATGGAACCATAGGTGGTGTACCGATACAAATGCGAGACGCAAAATATTGTACGATCATTTTAGTAGGTAGGTACAGCACTATTTTAGTATTAGATAGCGTGTACCTATATAAGCAGCAAATAGAGCGTGGTTCATGCCTATGACTTTATTTTGACCTTATCTCTATATGTAATCATAAAATATGTTTTAATAAAAGGGGAAGAGGCCGAGTCAAGTGTTATAGAAGTGCTTTAGTTGTTATCCACTCCAATTCATCAAAATTTGTTAGCGGCCTTATTGAAATATCGAATTCGTTCCTAAAATATGTATCATAATATTGTTATTATTAAAGTTTAGACACTAACAAACTATTCAATGGAACTATTGAAGAGTTATTTCATAATTTTCTAGAATAATGTTCATACTACGAAACAAATTACAAGCAACCACAATAAAGACCGGCACTCCTTTTGTAAAGTTAACAAGGGTTGTACCTGTATTGCAAGTAATTGATTATATCAACAGCGACGTAATAAAGTTAGGTGCCGTATTCCCGCTTCGTAATAAACGGTAAGTACCTAAGTACCACGTGTCGATAACTGATAGTGTGGAGACGGCAGTTTTGCGAACCTGGTGGTCTTCTACAAAACAAGTCTAACGATGATAAAAACCTAAAAACAAAGCTTTGGCAGCTGGAAAACACAATCTAACGATTTGGTTTAGTAGAACCGGGATTTTCAGAGATACCTATCTAAATATCTTACCCATAACTATTGCAGAATCAGTATCTCTTCCCATTTTTAAGACCAGATTCAAAGCACTTTTCCTGTAGATGTTACTTTTTTATATTAACTATTGTTACTTATTCTAAATATTTGTATATATGTCCTATTGTTTAGGTAGGTTTATGTATCTTATGTAGGTATATTATGTATTATGTGTATTGTTTTCTAGTTATATGTATGTTGTTGAATCTGTCATATATCGCTTGTTTTGCACTGTGCTACCCTTACACCACTAAAATATAATTTCATCTACCCTAAGGTTGTCTGGTAGAGATCGCTTAAAGCGATAAGACCGCCTAATTTGTACTTTCTCCCGGATTTGTTATGATTTTTTGTGCTTAGTGCAATAAAAGTTTTAATCTATCTATATAAATGCTTCATAGCATATTCAATATCCTTGTATGCACTGAATGATCTCAAAATATGCTATGCAGCATTTTCAAATATGCACAATGGGGGCTATCGCTAGTGAATTTGCCACTAGAGGCGCTTGTGTCACGTGAGGTCCAATATCATTCACTTTTCACTGGTTTTAACGGAATTTGTTGCATAAATTAAAATTTCTCTAATTTACCTGCTGGAAAGTGATCTCCTTCTTAAAATATCGCAAATATGGATTATTTGGCGATTAATGTGAACGCTTTAATCCCTCAACCCCCAGGAGGCACGCGCGTGCCGCGATAACAATTGATTTCAATTGTGTCTGGAATAACTCACGATCGAAGGATTAAAAGCGGAATTAAGAAAAAGCGCGAAAATAGGCGGCCTCAAGAGCAACTATTTCAGAAGTTAGTTTGTTGATATCAAGATAGTTATTTATAAACAATATAACCATAATTAGATTCAAGATATAACACTTTGTTTCGGCGCCAATCGCCTTTAACAGCTATGCCTCCGGACCTCAGTCTACAGTGGCGCCAGCTGGTGAGCAAAGAAACGGTAGTCCCCATTGCACAAGCATGATCTAAATACGATGATGATGAAGACACTAACGTAAGTAAATTTATTGTACCATTTGGAGGTTTTTTTTCTTAGGCATTGTATGTGTAATATAATGTAGAAATCGTTTTTTACATCATCAAAGTTAATCTTATCCGTAAGAAGATGCTTTAACTGTCGACTAGGCTGGAATTTTAAGGAACAACTCTAACAAACATGTTTTTTTCTTTTTTATCTATATGAAAAAAAAAAGATTCACAATGTTTTCCTTTGCAATTTAGTATTAGATTGCTAAATACACGTATACAGAGGTTCATGCTTTTGTGCGTGCTTTGAATTTCTGACTCATCGACAAAATGCAAGAGTCTCACGAATAAGCTAGTCAGAATGATGAAATCAGAAAGAGGCTGACACTAGTGACCTTGATCGCGCTGCTTCTTCTTGGCACTAGCCCACTCTGGTCCAGTCAGTGGTAGGTTAGTAAAACACTTATAAGGATGTGTTAAAGCGTCTCCAGGGGTCTATTTGCAGAAATAAAACTGATTATAATTGATCATTTTAGAATATGGATCATAGTTTTTGAATTTTCATTCTGTGTGTGTCCCTAAGCGAATAGCGCAGGGCCTTCTAATGTATCCTATATTGTGAATTAGACACTATCGATAGGTACAGTTCCGTGCAGCATCATTGTTCCCAGAAAACCCTGGGGACTGTTTTCGAAGGTATTGTAGGGCGGCCCGGTTAATGATTAATTCGAAACGTCACAAAGTGGACCTTTTGAGGGTCGCTTGTTTTGAGATGGACATGAAAATGTAATATCGGGTTACTGGAATTGATGTGACTTAATATTGCTATTAGAATACAACAAACATGTAACATTATTTTGGGTACGTTGTAATGGATATTATATTTTTGTATTTTAAAATGTAACTATGTCGTAAAAATTGCGTACATAATACCAAAAAATAAACATGTTACGTTAATATTTTGAACTGTGCTGGTATTTGCATAAGGCAGAACGTAGAATACTTAATATTACTATCAAGTTTTCTTTTAATTACAAATGTATGGAAACGTAGAGAACCACATGTTTAAAAACAGCTACGTACTATTCAAATAAAAAAACGTCAGTTCAGATCTTGAGAAATTAATCGATAAAGATCTCGATAATATCGTCTGCCGCTACGAAGACTAGGCAGGAAACAATATTTTCTTTCATTACAGACAATTCCGGGACACAAATCTAAACTTGAAGGGGAAAAAGTCTCTGTCGCTCGGAAATTCCCTATAGAAGACACAGAGTGCCGTAGTCATGCCTGTCTGTGTGGCGTCCAAGTGTTGTATCACTATTATATATCGAAACGTTTACGGTAGTCATGTGTGATGTACAGGGTGTTAAGTAATGGGTTTAACAGGCCTTGATCAGCCTATGTTAACTAACATATATGCATATAAATACTATGGAAAAATTTAGATTTAAATTTTTACAAGCAAAAATTTTGAGATTCCGATTTGTATGTTTATTTAAAAAAAAAATGATGATATCAAAATTCTTTCACCTTATTAGTTATATGCGTTAGCAAAAGCTTGTTATAACATTAAGACGCTGACATGAGCCAAATTGAGCTCAATGAAGATTGTTTTGCTTTAAGCCTATGGCTCGTATTCTTGCCAAATTCTATGTAGTTGTGTTGGCTGTTTCCAAAACACGATACTAAAAACTTTTCTCGATCGAAAAAAATCTCAAAGTAGCCTCTGAAAATACATAAATTACCATTTTTCTCAGCAGTCCGTATAACAATGATAATAAAATTTTGCTATATTGTATATTACATGTTGCTTAAGCAAATGGCTGATTTCGATTTTTAATAAAATGGCAATTTTAAATTGCACAACGAATTTTGTTGTTTGGCACTTAGGCCCTTCTATTCCATGCGCTTTTTCTCTGTCACTCCTACGAGAATCGACAGTGATAGCTGTGGCGCGTTCCAAAGAAATTCAAAGACGAATAAATTTGTGGGCGTGTTCATTGCTCAAGGTCATCGGCTGCAGTCAGCGTCTTAACCTAACATTCTGTATATAACATTCAGCCAATAACTTTTATTTATTGCATTGCATAAATGTAACAAAACCATGTAAGAGCAAAGAGACTTTAACGGGTAAACTTCAGTCCACCAATGACCACAAGCCTGATATCCAATTAATCCAATTAAAAACATACAATATAATAAAATGTATTCTATTATTTAGGTTCTAACATTTAGTACGTTTTCAGCTTTAATGGAATAAAAACCAGTGAATGTTTATCTATTCGTTACATCTTTCGATCAGACAAGTGATGGAAATTCTATCGACACTTATAAGTAGGTACCTACAGTTAACTCAATCACAAGCACAACACTACTACCCTACTCACAATGGACTTTCTCTCCGTGAATGATTTCGGAACCGCCAAGGATATCCATAGAGTAGAAAGACATCAAAAAATATGTAATGTCTTCCTCTTTGGGCTCGTTTGGGTATCTCCCGGACGGATCGATGTTTATGGCACGGAATATGGTTTTATTGGCATATAAACTTGCCCCGACTTGTACTATCGTCTATGGGCTGTACAATCTATGCGGATGCGGGATTTGGCCGTAAAGTACATTCGTACAATTTATGGCCTTTAAAATGTTGCATGTATCCCACTCATTCAGAAGTAGATAATAATCTAAATATATAAAATGAATCCCTATTTCCCTCGGTCACGGCATCACGCGTTAACGGCTGGACCAATTTGGCTAATTCTTTTTTGTTTTCTTCGTTGTTGTCAGGAGAAGGTTCTTATGAAAGAAAAAATTTAGAAAATTTCGTAGAAAATTAGAAAATTTAGAAATACTCATTCACCATATTAAATTATTTTAGCGCTTCTGACAATTTAAGCTTATGGTGCTTGAAATGACATTGACAGAATACGTGCTGCAAATTCGTCAAATAGTAAAAAATTGATTTTTTCCCATGGTCAGTTATATGTTGCAATACCAACCATTAAAATAATATACAATTTGGACCTATTTAAAAAAAAAAATTATACCAATTCTAAATCAATATTCATACTTAGGTATACTCCACTAGTTAGAAATATAATTTGCTTTTAAAAATCAGATATTATGTATGTTTTCTTGAATTTACATGACTTTTAAGACAGTGACTTTGTTTGATTTGTTTTTAAAATTATCTTGCGTTTTTGATTTCGCGACAAGTTTTTTATTGATAAAGAAGCAAAGGAATTATAACTTATTCAGGTGCAATAGTTTTCAAGTAATCATTCTAAGCATGTCAGTTTCGTTTGTTGCGTGAATATTTTACCTGATTTACAGTAGCGAACAACAAAGTTAAAAGTTCAAAACATTTATGTATAATATGATTTGTGTGACAAACTCGTGCATGTCGTATTTTTCATTTTTACAGTGCATTTTTGTGATGTGGCGTCCTGCCGGAGAACCATGTAGAATAGGGTAACAAAGAAATTTTATTTTCACGGTATTTTTACTTTTTATCCTTATGAAATGGTATGTTGATTAATGTTCTGATTAGAAGTAAATATAATTTGCTAATGGAAACTCAAACTCAAACGTTTATTTGCCAAGAACAAAGTTATTAAAGTTAACAAATAAAAGTAAGTAGGTACAATGTTCAGTCTGCTCGCAGACGTGAAAAAATTAAAAGTGATTGGAAGTGCTTCATAATTTAATTAAGTGAATAAAGTTATTGGTTAAATTAATTTAGATATTTTAACAGCCGGAGAACTAGACCCAATTAACATTTTATTGTTTGGAGGTCACCCCCGTGTTAATGTACCTACTACGAAACCACAAAACGTCATTGATATTGATCTCTACTTGTTGGACCTAAAGTTGAAAATCAATTTAATGACCTTTAACTTTTTGGGTAGGTTGACCTGCCGCTGTCTGTACCATTAATTGGTATGATTTAGTGACCATATTATTAAATTCCTTCATAGGCGAAATTGTTTGAATTGAGGTCCACTTAATTCACAAATTATTTTATTAACTCACTAGCACCCTTAGTCCTTACTCTTAAACTAACACTGTGAAAAAAAATTGGTTGTTTGTAAAGTAGGTTTACGGTCGAGATGTTTACGTGATAACACACACGTGTCTTTTTTCCATCTTTCATTACTTTTACAAGTTTATTCAAGAATGTTAATTGTTAGTAAGTAGGCTATTTTATTCACCTTTTTTTGTTGCAATTGTTGTAACACTTCACTTGCACTTCACATTTTGTCTCACTGTTAAACATTCAACGAAAACTTAACCGCACGAGAAAATCTCCATTCGTTTGTATGCCGCTAGAGTGAGAGAGACGGAAGATCGGTCCACTCACTCGAACGCTATGCCAGCCTCCGCTCGTGAGGATTCCGCGTGACAAGTTTCACGGAATGACTGGCAGCGCTCGAGATGAGACGGGAGATCGGTCCGTCTCTCTCTCGTTATACCTGCGATCGCGCTCGTGAGGTTTTGGTGTGACACAAGTTTCTGAACATGTCACCCGACTAAAACGATTTTAAAGACGTTATCACGTCAAAAAATGCACGTAAAATCATTAATCAACGACAATAAAAACCCCACACGGAGAAAAAGGTCTAGTTTTAGTAACCAGAATATTGAGGAAGTTAACAAGAACGCATAGTGCTATGCGTGACAACTATACATTTTGTAAATGTTATTTTATAAATCTAGTTTTTAGCAACATTTTTCAGTACACTTTACCATCAAATTTGTACTGCTAGCAATACTTAAACAAAGCTGTGCCCATTACTAACTCATTATTTTGATCTTTACAAATAAAGTAGTTACTGATACTATTTGACATGTTTCGTACACATAACTTATTTACCAGATTTTTTTAGTATTTTCAATCAAGCGACTATTTATCCTTAAAACTAGTTCTGACAGCACTCGCAGTTTTTTATTAACTTTTAATAGATTTGTTTTTACAAGTCGTTCTGGTAGTATTGTAAAATATTTTTTCTGGAGTGGTAAAAACAGAAAATTGTTACCAGTTGTTACATAACACTTGGTGACTCTAGTGTGGTGACCCAATTCCCCGCAGCGGGCCTTGACCCACATTGAAATGTGCATGCAGAAATCGGAGACAACTTCTAATACACACAGAAGAGTCATTTATCTCTATTCTATGGCCATGTAAAACTTTTAAGGTTTTATGTAGAGACAATTTTGTCTCAATTACTTGAAACAAACAAATTGTGACATATTTTTCGGTTACATAAAGTACGAATGTTACAGAAAAAGTGTGGCTATTGATTCAAAGAAAATATACTGGAAAACTATGGTAGACCACCATTATCCCTTTATTCCTTATAGAGACCCACAGGATAGTAGATCTAAGAGTTACTTCTTCTATAGTGTTTCGGTCATGTTCATTGGTTGTTTCTAGATTCTTAATGTCAGTGAGTAATTGGCAAGCGATTTAACCGTAAAGAAATCGTGTTTTTGCTAAATTAAGGGATTCCGTTTTCGGAATCCCCCCGTTAAACTGAGTCTAGAGCTAATCTCCAGTTAATTAGCAAAACTTAGCTCCGCTTCAGCTTTCGGTTCGTCATTATCGACTTTGATCTCTGAAACTCCATTTACTTGCCTATCTTAATTTTACCTAAGTATACTAACAGGAGTTTTAATTTGTTCTTAATGATAAATACCTACTGAAAGATGTTAATCTAGAATGTTTTCTTTTACTTACTGAGATGAATAACGTTTGGTTTATTTGCATTTTTGAAAATTGCTGTTTCATTCTGAATTACTTTTATAGTTAATGTAGAGATCATTGAAACATCTTAATCTTAAATTTCTTTGATAATAAAGTGGATTGCTTTTGAAGTCCAAACGAAGAGCTTCAATCAGGAAAAAACTATGGCAAACATAAATATTGTAACATGGATAAACACTGCCCGGATTAGCTTTCTACGCTTGCACAACTATGCATTTGATAAATAAATCTACTTTCTCTACCTCTCGACGAACTCTCTCTCGTTTTGTTTTCCGCCCACGATTCGCTAGTGCTAAGAAAAAACGCTGGAAAACCGGGTTGTCTGGACCGTGCAATAGGTGCAATAGGAGCTTAAAAACCGGATAAATAGCTAGATAAACTACCAGAAACACGGACAAAGGATTCCTAGATCCAGACTAATTGCCGCTACAGCGAGCTAGTATATTTATGATCTGATTAATTGTACCACACGATACAATAATAATAGCGATCTTGTACGACAATTAATACTTCTCGATATATGAACAGATATCGTGTAAAAGCACTTAAGGTATCTAGTGCTCATCTCCGTGTAACAATACAGATTAATTCCCTCTGGTCGATCATCAATCTGTTATCTGTCTCTTTGATTGATTAATTAAAGATATGTATCAGTTAACAAGAGGCTTCAAGTTCCATTTCTAGTTATGTCAATTTAAGTAATTAAGTCAAATAAGATTTACACAAATATTCTATTCTAAAGAAATATGATATTAAGTACATTACGATTCTGTTTAAATTCCGAACGCAAAATCTTTTGCGTACAATCAGTTAGAAGATTCGGTTTTCAAATTGAATCGTAACTCTAATCTACATGTCTTCAACAATACGAACTGCGCAATTGCTACTATTACATAATATATGTCAGGTCGTAAACTATCTACCTGTGACACGTCATGTCACTGGCCGTGATTTGTGACTTCTAACTATTGGCTAACATCTGGAAAGCTAGAGGTAATATAATAGAACGTAACCAGTGAGGCGTGTTTAGTTAGCTACCTACGAAGATCTTAATTAGAATGCTTATTAACTTTTATCTCTTATATTCTGTTCAGCAATTGGCGATGATAATTTGTTGAAAATATGAATGCAATGTCCCATGAACGAATTGCCCACTTTTCGCAGTCTGAATCCTGGAACGGCAAGTTTATCTTTATTTCGGGTATTCAAATTGTGTATTTTTGACAATTGCCTTATCTTTCTCACCAAAGCTCCTTTCTGCATTGCTTTAAAAAACAAGAAATACGTAGTTTCTATTTTGAAGAATGTAAATAATAGATTCACGTGCAAGGGATAAGAAACTTACCTATTCCATTCTATCTCAAATGCAGAGCCCAATCAATACCGCAATCCCCTTTTTGCAATTCAAGTCATGTGTTCGGGGCGAAACCAACTTATCACATAAGCAATGTCAAGACAAGACCAAGATCGATTTATCAACACGGGCCCAAGTCATTGAAAAATTCGGTGCGTGCGACTCGCCTGCCCGCCTGGATTAGCGGGCACCCACAGTGATCCTACCCTTTTTATGGAAGGTGTCGCCAAAAATTGGTTTACTGGATTTTCCGACTCAAACGATTTTATGACAGTTTTTATATGTTCTTTCGTATTTCCTTACTGTTCGAAGCGGGAGTTTATAATGCGACAGTTTTTTTAATGTGTGTGTGTGTGTGTGTGTGTGTGTGTTTAACGTGATATGTTTAATTTGATGGATTTTTAAAATTCATTTCTTTTACCTCTCTTACCTTATTAATTCTACTAATATTATAAATGCATAAAATACTCAATCACGCCAAAACGGCTAAATGGATCTTTAAATTGTTACCGTGACATAGTTTCAAACACAACATTTTACGCGTATGCGAAGTCGCGGGTAACATCTTAAGTTTTTGAAAGAAATTTTTGTTTTTACTTTTTGTACATCAAAAATGGCTTTTTTAAATTAAATTTCATATTTAGACAAGGTTTCACCTTTCAAAAGTACCAATATGGTCGTATTTATTGTAAAAATACAAATTGCAAAACAAAGGAAAAAACCTCTTTGTCTGGAATGGTCTTTTAAATGCACAATTGATTGAAAAGCAGTATTATCACTATAACTGTAAATGGTAATGGAGAACTTATGAAGATACACTCAATAGCATCACAAATACAGTTTTTACAACCCTGGATTCAACCGTAACGCTATCTTAGATGTACTTACATAGGCTGTATCGATTGGTTTCCATAGTGGGTCTAATTGGCCCGGCTCGACGGCCACCGGCGGGTCGGTCCCAATTACTGGTATTGATATCAGCTCCATTTTTGTTACGATCGCCTCCAATCGGGATACAGATGGTAATCGCATCTAATTTGGGAGTATATTGGTGTTTCTCGAAACTAATTCGTGAATATTGACCGGCATTGATGAGAAGGAAATAGATAAGGGAATGCCTTGAAAGAGGCTGTGTCTTTGAAAGCCAAGAATTAGGTTAGAAAATCTATTGTTTTTGACCGTAGGGCGTGATGTAAAAAGGTAATTAAAACAACTAACTCTTTAAAAATTGGGTAAGGTTAATTGGTTAAGACAATTTACTAACTTTTTTGCCAGTTTTTCTGTTCTGTTTAGTAGTATGTAACTGAATTATAAACTTCATTTTTGTCTGGATTAGTTGAACGCTTTGGGGATCCACGCGACAGCCGGCTGTCGCGATAACAATTGATTTGAATTGTGTCTGGAATAACTGGGCGCCGAAGGGTAAATCAATCCATCATTTAAAATAAAGGGTTATTTTTAATTTTGAATGGCAAAACCTTTTCTTAATGGATTAACTTTTAAATGTAACAATAAATTATACAAATCTTCACTGTTCATTTTGGCGGCAGTAAAATGTTTTATGAGATTTCAAAACTGGTCCATAACAAAAGTTATAACAGTTTTTGCTTCTATTTCAAATCCTTAGAGAAAAACAAAGAAATAAATTGTATTTTTGTTAAAAGTCGAAGAATGAAGGATTGTGCCATAATCGCTATGAAGAGAAGATGCTACTGTCCGTTTTCTTCTGGACATACTTTTGTAGTCTCCGATTACTCGGGTAACACTGAAAATTTTTAGAACTGGCCAGGTAGAATCATTACTAATGAAAACTTTTTTGAATTTCAATTTTAGAACTCTTTGGTAACTTTTGTCATTGTCATTTGTCATTTCATCTGTCATTTGTTTTTGTGAATTGGCGGCAAATCTAAAACTAATTGTTACACGTGAAAATGAACCTAACGTGAGAAAATTTTCGGTCAATGATTTATTATGACTTTCGTTGTGGGCTTACTCAACAACAAGGCCATGATAGGCTGCGATTAGCATTTTTTAATGAAGCCCCATCTCGTGGCACTATTTATAATTGGTTTAACGAGTTTAAGCGTGGACGTAGCAATCTCAATGATAATCCGCGTGAGGGATGTCCTTTAACAGCGACTACTGAAGATAACATCAGTGCTGTGCGACGCATGATAGAGGAAGATAAAAGAGTGACCTATCAACAGATACGGGCAAGCCTAGGCATTGGTATGAGCCAAGTTCAAAAAATATTACACGAACATTTAGGCGTCAGGAAGCTTTGTACCAGATGGATTCCCCATACTTTAACCGACGACCAGAAACACCTTCACATGGACTGGTGTCGCCAAATGTTAGATAAGTTCAACGGTGGTGACTCAAATGCTGTATTTGACATCGTCACAGGTGATGAAATCTGGATATATTGCTACGAACCCGAAACCAAAAGACGGTCAGCTCAGTGGGTGTTTCCTTTCGAGAATCGGCCAACAAAGGTAAAGAAAGAAAGAAGTCAAGGAAAAAAGATGATTGCCTCATTCTTTGGTCGGGAAGGTCATTTCACGACAGTTGTGCTAGAAGATGGAAGGACAGTTACTGCCGACTGTTATGTCATTCGCTGTTTGCCTGTTGTCTTGGCGAAAATTCGACAGCAGCGCCCTCGAAGCAGGATCCTTCTTCATCACGACAATGCTTCAGCGCACTCTTCATAACGGACTGTTGAATATTTGACTATAGCAGGTGTCGAGATACCATACAGTCCTGACCTGGCGCCCTACGACTTTCATTTATTTCCAAGAACTAAAGATAAAATTCGAGGTATTCGCTTCACGAGCACTGAAGATGCGGTACGGTATACGGTACAAGCGTACGAAAATGCCATAGAAGAGGGGTAAGGAAGAATGGGCCCACTGCTTTTCTCAGTGGTTCCATCGAATGCGACGATGTTTAGAGAGAAACGGAGATTACTTCGAAAAACAACCACACGAAAAGTCACCACACGAAACTTGAACACTTCAATACTTACAGCAATACTTTTTTAGATAAAAGAGAGACCCGTAAAGTGTAAAAAAATTGCAGATCATAGATTCACATGAATTATATTTGAACCAAATCCAAAATTTATTGAAATATCTCAAGAGGGTAGTATAGGCAGCTGCATTCTAGTATATTTATCCATTTTGTGGAAAGCCTTCTGCTTTTGGACCTACTTGATCCTGATCTACATGTATATTACATCTTAACTTTACCAACACTTCTAGTTGTAAAAATTGTTTAAAACTCAATATTTAGTTTATTAAAGAAAATTTAATACATCTAGACGTCTGTATAAAAAAGAAATTAGCTCAACTACATCGTAAGGATAACGGTAAAAGTTTTATTATACTATTAGTTTAATCGTTTTCAATATCGAGTTTCTCCGTACTTCGGAGGGCGAGTTAAGTAAGGTTTTAACTGTTATTAAGTGACATTAAAAGCTATAATATATAGCACTATGAGTGAGTCGCGTGACCTAGTTTTTAATTTTATCATGACTGAAGTAAGTGCGGAATTGAGCTGTATGAAATTTCCTTACGATTGTTTCTTCTTTTTTTTGTCGATGTGGAGTAGTAACCTATTTAATTTAAGCAACATATCGTATAAACTTTATTTTTATATTGTGACGTTAATTACATCTGTTAGGCACTGCATAGCGTTGATGGTAAAGTATGGGTAAGGATAGTTTTGAACAAATAATATTTTCTTGCTTATGCTATATTCATTGATTGAACTAAACCGTTGATTAAGAACTAATAATACAGACCAATAGTGACAAAATTTCCACCTACTTAGTAGTTGTTTCTTAAAGTTATAGAAAGCAAAACGAAACATGAAGTCAGTCAAAAACAGTCTTAAGACGGTATAATAGCGTTTAATTTCCGATATACTTGTTTTTGATCGATGTAATTACGCTTATACTATAATACTGACTTTCAAAAAGCGTCTACTCCAGGGTTTCAGAATAATTACGAACACCTACACTGTAGGCGCCTACCTAAAGTGCGACGCGAACCACACAAGTCGGGTCAGACGTGACTGCTTTGCAGCGTGTGCACACGAAAGGGAGTGAATTACTCTTAATCATTACGATGGGGGCCTCATTCGCATTCAGAAAGCGTCACGATGGCGCCGATATGCTTTAGCGTTAAGTCTTTAAACGTGAAAAAGCACTGCCTTAACCTCTTGTATCTGGGTAATTCCAGACACAATAGAAATCAATTGCCATGGGAGCCAGACTGCTAACCGATTCTATACAGCGTAATGCACATTTATAAATATAGTAATTTATCGTTTTATATGGTTTAATAAGCAAATATATTGCAAGTGTAAAAAAGTGAAGCTGATACTTAGTTGAATACTTTACTTCTATAATATCAACACTCCACACCAAGCGCTACACAGCTAACAGCTACGAAAGCTCATAAACAAAGTTATACTTAGTCAGCTTACAGATCCGTGAATAGAATTTGCAGAGCACGCTTAGTTAGGGATAGTCCATACTTGAGTAGTTGATATTTGTTCCAAGTTAAATGCTGTGTGCGGAGATTTGTGGCCGTCTCAACAAACTTCTTCATCCCCCATACGTTTGCGTGCAAACTTGCCGAGATATTGCTACAATTTTTGCACTCCAACCAACTTCGACAATATCAATCGTTATTGAAGGGAAGTTTCTACTTTTGCATGTGAAACAGACAGGGGAAATGGAATATATTTATTTATGTTTGCTGTAATTTTATTTGATGATGCAACACACATTTTTTTTAACTTCAGTTATAGATAGATATATAATTATAGATGTATATATATACATATAAATTATTGTGATAGTCACCCACATCGATTGTACTAAACTGACACTATTGAGATACTTCTTTTTGTAGTACGATTATCTTTCATAGATAGTCTGGTGTCAGAGAGAGAAGGGGCGGTGCTAATATATTTTAGGTGGGCACACGGCATATTAACTACTTAGAACAGCAACAAATTTTTATAACGGTTTTTCTACCACAATAATTTTACATTCTTGTGATTTTCATGTTGCTTTAAATAAGTTCTCGACTTTATTCATTTATTAACATTGGTTCAGCTATAATACCTATAAGCAAAACGTCCAAAAATAATAGTTTTCTACGGGTTACTTATCAGCAAATAATCCCCGGCATTCGTATATCGGATTTTCTTTTATGTATCCATTTGAAAACCCTCTGACGAGAGTCCATTGTTGTTTTCTTTCAGATTTGTATCCTGTTTTCGTCGTTTTGTCAGCGGGTCTCCGATGTGTGCCAGCCAGGATTAGTTTTATTTTTGACGGAGACAAACTTGCTCGCACAACTGTCCAATATTTTTCGGAAACTGAAAGTATACATTCGCTTATGAAAAATAAATCTGGTTTTCATTTCGAGAGGCGATATAAATCCTGGTTTTGTTGTGAATTCTGAAAAGTATTCTTTATTTTTTGGGGAGGTGAGTTAATCTTATAGCGATATACCTAATAAAACAAGTGCTATGTATCAATCATGTATGTAAAAACTGTTGAAATAAGTATGAGAAAATTTATTCTATGTCTGTTTCAATAACAACAATTATGAGTTTCATTTCATAATAATCGACTGCCTCAGTACGGAAACTTTTTTTCTGTGTCTAAAAGAATACTTTTCATTCAACTTAGCTCAGTTTTAAATTACCGTTATTCATATAGTATAAGTCTTGTTTAACTAAGTGTATTTATTATCAGTATTTAATCATTAAAAATTATGTCTCAGACGGGACTCGAACCCCCATCTCCGCGTCCGGCATGCGACGAGATGACATAATTTTTCAAGTTTAAAAACCGATACTATAAATGCAAGCATAATATATAAGCAATTAAATTGCTTAAATATCATATAATATTAAAATATTATATTAATTATGCTACTGAGATCCCATCAAAGATTTGGCGATAATTAATTGTGAATCAATTTGTATACAAAGTCTATGTAACTAATTATAGATAGTATAACCAACCTATTATTTACATATGAATACTTGCGTTTTATAATAGAGCTCATGATAATAATGCTATGAGAAAGTAAAAATATTCGATTTGCGATCTAAATTAATAATATCACTTTTAGGAAAAATGTTCCACTGTATTTCTACTATTCAAGGCGGTTCTGTAATTGTTATACCTTAGGAACCGGTGCCTGCTATTTGTCAATGTTGTTCAAGCTTTTGTCTTTCGTTCCCAGATATTTATCTTCCGGAGAAATAGAAAGGAGTTAATTGCTTGGACCAGTTATTGTTAAAATTCCCTTATTCGGTCGGAGACAGAACAGGTAGTCTTAAAGGAGAACCCCATTTTTGGGCCCGATGTTACAACAATGGAAATTATGCCAAAAAATCCCTTTTATTTTACTTGCCTATTTCTCTAAAAAAATAGTTTAATTGGCAATGGACAAGTGGAGAACGGATAAAATACATATTGTTTTTCTAATACTTAAACAGTCTCTGTAAACTGTTATACACACATTTAATTAGAACGTGACTATCTCCGTAAACGCTCTGTCACTTCATAAAGCGGCGCTTTTATCGTTTTAATCGATATGGAATAAATCGATTCATAGTAATACTTTTTTTACAACTGCGTTTTTTAAGGAATAAGCTAAATAGTTAGTACTTTATTTGATATTTTAGCAACATAATTGCACTTATAATATCAGTATATAAACTTGAAAAATTTTGTCTCAGGTGGGACTCGAATCCGCATCTCCCTCCCGGCATGCGAGGAGATGCGGGTTCGAGTCCCGCCTGAGACAAAAATTTTTCAAGTTTATATACTGATATTAAATAGTTAGTTTTAAAAGCCTGATATAAATATTAAAAACTTAGAGAATGTAATTAACATTTTTTTCCACGAGCTTTGCAGTTCAATAAGTAATCATTGATAAAACAATTGAACATTTTGAATAGTTCAATTCCTGATGTAACAGGCTGCACTATTATTGAGAATATCAGTTGACAATGACAGTTAATTGTCATTTGTCATTCACTCCAATTCACTGACGTTTCGTTGCTTAAGTTCTAACACCGCGGAAATCATATTTTGACTAAATAACGTTACGCATATCAAATACATCAAATTTCAAAATAGGATTAGTTCCTATTTTGTAATTTGATGTTTTTGCGTGAATGACACAGCACTTCAATTCGTATATTAAATAAACTTAACACTATAAGGTTATTATATCTAACAAAAAGTTGCGTATATTGACATCCGCGGTGTTACTACTTAAGCGACGATTTCGTTTCGTACATAAAGTACATTTTAACATGTTGCGTACTCGTGCGCAAGTTAATGTGTTTTGTATTTTTCTCACTGCTCTGCTGAAGTACTCTGTTTACTACCTGTATCTCCTATAGATAGAAAAGGAACCTAGATCTTATCCAGTTAAAGTACCGGAATGGTATTTTTTAGTAAAATATTACATGATATAGGTTATAAAATAAAATAAGTTCATTGCTTGATTTATGTAACTTTCCCATTGCAGAAAGTTGTGAAAATAGGGCTTATTATTCTTTTCAATATGCTTTAATTTATGGCCAATTCCCACCGTTGTATCGTCAGGCCCGAGATTGTATGGGAAACGTGTTTGTCCTTTGTACATTATTATCTTTATTAAATTTTTTTTTAAATATTGGTCTAATTATTAACTTAAAGTACTTCATATTTGATGACTTCCAAACATATTTTGTAACAATAGACAGCTTGCTCGACGTGGGTTAAATATATGTTGAAAAAATGGTGTAAAACGACAGCACATCGGGCTAAACATTGGGACATCTTATGTAGTTGAAATAAGTGTGATTTTGCAACAAAAATGTAAAGACGTTTAGTTACAAACGTTTACCACTTAGTGCAGGTCTCTGTACAATTCGAGTACTACTCACTTAATTGACTACACTCGGGCTACGTTTTCCGATATTTACAACTGTCAGAAGGAGTTTCTCTTACGTTCTAGGTAGGTTGAGTATTTCCACTAAACGGGAACTCTTTCAGTTAAGTTTATTATTACTACAGTCCACCTTTGCTATCGCATCTCGTGTCGTACCGTAAAAATTATATACTACTGCAGCAACGGTTTGTATACGACTTATCAAAATTATTCGTTGGATCACTTGAGACGACTTCTAGAATCTTGACGGCCACTATAGAACAAAAAGATTTAATTGTCAATATAAAAGCTCAAACAATGATTATTGCACGACACAATATCACCTGTTTAATGCTTAAAAGAACGTGTTTCAGAATCGAGTTTATTATCAGGAGCAAAAGAAGAACGCCTTTGTTAAAAGAATACTCTTTTATTTTTGCACGAGCAAAATTTTATTAAGGCCCTTTCTAAGGAACAATACGGGAGGGCATAATTTTTATTACGAAACGTCAATTTTCCTTGTTTAACTAACCGTCGCACGTTTCCGACGTCGGGCAATAAAACTGACCTTTTTCTTTTACGGGCGCGCGGACAATCGCAGAAAAATAATGTGAATTTGTCAAGAAAATCCGACACCTTGCGGATTGGATCAAGTTTACCTTTTTAAGAAAACAGTGTTGTCTCCGGGGAGAGGTGGGATTACTAGGCCCACGGCCCACGGCCCAAGTGCGTGTGCCCAGCTCGTCTTGCAGGATAAAGCGGATCCATGTTAAGCCAACAATAGAACTCCACTCAAGTGCAAAAGTTTGCCTTCTATGCCGGTCGGGATTCCGTTTTCGGGATTTCTCGTAACTATCATCAATCATGGTTGTCGCAATTCGTGGTTATGTTAACAAGTGATTTTGTCTCTGTCAAGGAACACGATAGTCCGTGATATATGGATGGATGTTAGGATTGGTGCACACGAGATGTTTAGAAGACTATAACTAAGTAATATTGTTTTAACCTGGTGTAAGCCAATATTGCCATAAAATAGAACACTGCATGATTTATCAGTAAAATCAGTTTTATTTCTGCAAATAGGCCACTGGAGGCGCTTTTACACGTCCCAATATTTAAACCTACCAGTATTGATGTAGTTTTTAACTAGTAGTTGCCAAAATGATGCGTTCTTTAATCTAAAGCGTATGGTATTGAAATGACAAGTCTGCCATAAAATTACAGCATTGCGTTTGAACTCAAGCGATTGGAACTGAACGGAATTAGTATCTAATTTAACAGGAACCAATGAATGATGACAGTATTCCTTTCATGAGAATCTGCATAACACATGCATAACAAAAATAATTAATAAATCAGCAATTAAATTTACTTTCTTACCTGGAGCATATATACAATTTATGCAATGCAATATTTAACACAATTTTTCCATTACATCAAAGTAAGTACAGTACGATAGTAAAAGTGTCTAAAATACAAATTATCAAAAGGTGTTACAATTTAAAAGTTATACTCGACAAAATTGGACATTTGCAGAATAAACTGCGTTCATAACTCGGCCTCCCGTTCCGTTGCGAGTTCGGTTGCAGTAAATTCAGGCTACTCGGGACATGACCACACCGTGGTGGGATTACCTGGCTGGCATGAGGCCAGCAGTATCTAAGGCCTCGTTTATGGAGGCGCGGAGCTCGACGCGAGCGTGAAAAGACCAATTCAAACAAATTACAATCTAACAAAGCGGTTAAACAGACGCTTCGTTCCGGAATATTAAGGTAAATTGTGAAGCGGACTTATGCATCGGCAGTAAACTATTATGGGATACAGTTGTTTGCATCAGTGGCATACTGTTATGAGATACAGTTGTTTGTATCGGTAGCAAACTGTTATGGAAAACACTTGTTTTTATCGGAAGTACACTGTAGTGGGATATAGTTGCTTGCAACGGAGGCACACTGTTATGAGATACAGTAGTTTGTAATTGTTTGTATCAGTAGCATTCTGTAATGGAATACAGTTGCTTGCAGTGGAAAGATACTGTACTGGGATACAGTTGCTTGCATCGAATGGATAATTTAGAATAGAATAGAATATGGGATACAATTGTTTGCAATTATAGCACATTGTTATGGTATACTATATAGTTGTTTGCATCGGTAGCACAGTGTGATGAGATGCATTTGTTTGCAATAATTTGTATCGGTAGCACTCCGTAATGAGATACAGTTGTTTGCATCAGTAGCACACTATAATGGGATACAATACAACTGTTTGCAACGGTAGCATACTTTTAAGGTATAGTTTTTTTTTGCATCACAAGCACAATGTCATGGTATACAGTTGTTTGTATCGGAAACATTTTAATGGCATATTATTTTTTCCATCAACAGGAGGATTTTTTCATAATGGCTACGCTTTTTCGTTTCTCGCTATTTTGTCAATGGTGGAAAAAAGACTTTTCTGGGCATCTGGCAGATATTTCTTTTTAAGAATTCTGTGTAACTACTACATTACTCCTAGTAGCGTTTTTCCATTCCACCACCACACGACACAAAAATGAAACTGAACATTAATATGCTCGAAACGCGCCTTTATAACTTTTGCGTATTCCTAAACAAGGCTTTATAGAGCCCGCAAATGTATGGTAGCATTTCCGACTTCATGCTTTTAAAACTGGCCAGCGTTTAGCAACTTGATTAATGGAGCGCAATCGATCGTTTGATGAATATTGGAAATTCTCTATTGACTTGCCGTATCTATGGAAATTAAGCTGTTTAAAAGTGAGCATGGAAGAATTTAATTTTAGATATCTAATAAATTTTAGAAGCTATTAAACTAGAATTACTGCTGGCGTTCTGATGCATAAAAAGAGCGTGGAGTGTTTGTAGATCAGTGGCACTAGCGTTTTGATTATGCCTACAAATGTTGGGATAGCATGGATGACTTAATACTATTACTATCATCATCATCATCATCAGCTTACATCTGCCAGTGGACTGATGTGGGCTGTGTGGGCTGATATCCAGCCATGGCTGGAAACAGGTATATTCAAAAGAGGATTTCGCCATAATCGCCTTGCATGGTTGGTGATCGCAGTTAGACCACTGGTGAAAAGGAGGCGCTGCTACTCCTTTAGGCTTCTTACGAAACCTTTAAGAAGAAAAAGACGGAGACGGAGTCCAAAGTGGAGACGAGTAACTCAGGACAGACCCCAGTGGAAACTGTTAGAGGAGGCCTTTGCCAAGAGGCACACTGAGATTAGAGACATTTTATAAGCTGCCATTTCAAAAATGTTTTGTTTATTTTTCTAATCCCAGAATAAAGGGCTTTATAAAAAGAAGAAAAAGGATTGTGTGTCAGGATTTTAGTTTCGTTGTGTAGTACTCGTATAATAATGCAATCAAATACGAATATATTATTATACTCAAATTCTAAACAGAGGCACAAATGCACCCTGTGGCGTTGATGGGCACTGCTTGGTGACGAAGGTGCCTTACACTTTTTCCTACTGTGTGTCGGCGCTACAGTATTACAATATTAGTTACATGTCATAAAGTAATTAAACGAAATATAATAATTTGTCCTGTAGTATGCTATGATTCTAATGTAGTACATATTAGATGAGAACTACTACAGCCGACAAACTGCTGAGCAGTTTGGCATAGTACGAGTACAAACGTAACAACTAATTATACAATTGGATATAAATAAATCAATTAAATAAATAAATAATGATTTCTTCATTTTGATAGGTAATTAGTATTTCTAGTTGAAATATTATTTTATTTCCACTATGGTGGATCGCACCCTAAGCGTTTATCGATGGAATGACTTCCTACATTAGTAGGTAAGTACAGTTTCAGTAAAACAATGCGGTATCCGTTCACCAAGATCTGAATTTATGTATTCAAAAGAAAGTCTTTCTATCTCTAATACTATATTACTAATTTTGATGGTATTCGGTAAGGAGAACGATTGAGACCGAATAATACTATAGGTAACGGGTGTAAAAAAACCAAACGCAGATCCGAAAACCACGTATTGACGATCACTAGGATATTTTTTTTCTTTAAAAACCATACCTAGAAAACAGCTGGTTTCGAAGATATTGAGGGTCAAAGTTACAGATTTGTTTTCCGTTTTACTACAAAAACTGTTGCCAAAGGTTACTTAAAAACTTTTCCTCTTACAAACATAGTGTTTTTTTATTATGTCGTTCATAATAAGGCTTTTGTAAGTAAAGGAGGCGCTACAATACGCAATGTACCGCTGAGCGCGGACGAATTTTGAACTTAGCAGACATCTCCAGCGCAGCGGCCTACGCTCCGGCTGCTATGAATTAAATTTTTTTAGACTGCTAAAAATAAAAATAATTTCCCAGCTATAATATTGTTTACTATGGCTAGGTTTGCTTTTCAGATTGCGTAGCTTCAGAGTCTGCGTTTAGTTTTTTTACATCCTGTATATTCCTTTTTAATCATGACGTTATGAAAGTATGACCAGAAAGAAAGAGTGTCACGCGACAGGCTTTTAAAGTAAACTAGCTGTCGTATAGCTTATTTAACTTTTTTAACATAACAGTAAACTTTAATCTAATCTCATACCTAATTTTACAAGTTGGCCCACTTTTACAATCTTTGGTGTTAGTCGCGCCCATGTGAGGTAAAAAGTGTTCCACATAGGGTCGTATCGCCACTGGCAGCCGCCCAAATGTCTTGCGGTGTAATGTAACCGCGGCTTAAGTTTTATATCGCACTTTATTAAATATGAAAATATTTATATTTTAAGAACGTTATTTTGTAGTTTGATGGATCGCATAATGCATATTGATTGATTAAACTGAACTACCCAGAACTTTTTGCTTATGTAAAACCACCTATAAATTGTGGCTTTGATGTAGTTGCAACTTTAAACTTATGTTTACTTTAGTTTCAATGAGTATTCAAGTATTTTGACAACTCCATCGAGGGTAGTGCTGTTAACGTTAAACTTATATTGTGGAATGCCTCTTAACTGACCTTTAATGGTTAATAGATTGATATACATTGGCTGATAAATATGAATGAATATTGAATGGCTTAGACTGAAAACTACAAACACAGTTCTCTTTATCATTCTAACCAATTGTTGAAACAAATGAAGACTTTATTCATTCATTTTAACTGCATTCTTCTTCTTAAAGCATTATCAGCTATTTTATTATTCAATTCAATTAAAATTTCTTTATTTAAACATTAAAACAAGAATAATACTTAAAATATACAAATACAAAGTGTTCAAAATGTATTCGAATTTCGGATGGTTAAAGAGTGTATTATTGATATTTCTCGCTATCAATTGGGGCGTACCTACCAAGGGCAATCGAGAGCAGACTTAATAACACACGACAGGGCTGCAGTTGGGTTTATCACTGGCAGCCGGCCAGCTGGGCTTTGTTCGAGTCTCATAGTGTCAGGCTTCATTGCTGACCGGTATGACAGTGGCGAGAAAAATAAAATACTTTATTCTACAATATTCGGGGTTCTACCATGTAAACTTTTAGTATTCGCTAAAAACTAAACAATGATGACGACGTAGTAGGGATATAAGGGATTGTTATACTACTTAACGTAGTTTGCTTTAAAATTCCTTAACATTATTATTACTATAGACCAAACTTTCATGTAAATGCTTTCGTGTTGATTTGCTGTTTTGTTTGCTTTTCATTTTTTTATTATCTATCTGCACTCCACGATCTATGCAACTGAAGCTCTACTACGTAACCCATAAATGATGATCTGTATGTCTCTGTCACATTAAGACGCTGGCATCAGTAGGAGAGACAGATGAAGAAGAATATACGGACGATATGTTGCGTAGTAGGCCTCTGGTTGGAAACATGAAGAAATATCCAACTTTATAAAATTGTTATGTGTTTAATTAATCAACATAATCTGCCTGTCTTGTTATAGTAGCGTTTCTTGTGGTCGTAGATGGGATTTGAGTATATACTTTTTTTATTTGTGCGGAGTAATGACATTAAATAATAGCTTGACATGACTTAACTGATAAGTGAGTAGGTGTATCATTTTAAAAATGTTTAATTATAACATGTTTTTGGTGTCGTGTAGTACCGGCACACAAAAACTAATTGCGATCATCAAACCGCCTGCCAAGCGTAGCGATTATGGATTATGGCAATATACTCCTTTTGGAGAGACCTGTGTCGCGCAGTGTTCTGATACGTTGGTGACGAATGAACGTGTATTTTAGAAACACTTTCATATGTTTACCTACGTCATATCTCCATTGCGCCAATAGGCCGTCTGCCTCAAGGCATTAGCTGGGGCAGCCTTAAGCCGCCCGCCCAAGCCCGCGGCTGCTGGGCGGCGATACCGCGCGTCTGTAATTCAACACATCCCACATATCTTTGTCTGCTACGTGTCGACTATGGGTTAGGCTGCTTTGAAAAATATGTACTACTGAGCTACGAGGGGACGCTAAAAAATTATCTACATGTGATAGAAATACACAGATCGATGTTTTTCTTTATTTGTAATCTTCTCATAATAATATAGAATACATTAATACATTTGTGACATTGGCCAATGAGTATCATTATGAAAAAAAGTTTAGTGATGTAAGTCCAAATGGTCAAGCAAAGGAAATAGTCACAGGGTGGTTAATCTAGGATAAAGAGATGAAAGACGTTGTGAATGACCATTTCGACTCCCAAAACAAGACTTTTTTTGATAGTCATTATAATCAATAATTATACGACTTTATTGCCAATACCAATCATGTATTCTGTTTGCAGGATTTATGAAGAAAAAAATACACTATTCATGTACTTTTTAGGGTTCCGTACCCAAAGGGTAAAAACGGGACCCTATTACTAAGACTTCGCTGTCTGTCCGTCTGTTCGTCTGTCCGTCGCTCTGTCACCAGGCTGTATCTCAAGAGCCGCGATAGCTAGACAGTTGAAATTTTCACAAATTATGTATTTCTGTTGCCGCAATAACAACAAATACTAAAAACCATTATTTAAGGGGGGCTCCCATACAACAAACCAGTTTTTTTGGCCTTTTTGGTACGGAACCCTTCGTGCGCGAGTCTGACTCGCACTTGGCCGGTTATTATATTTAGGCAGATTACTTTCAACCTCCACTCGATTGTCAAAATAATATATTATTTGATTTTTAATGTTTTGATTGTTTAACATTCATTTCATTCATTTGTATCTATGTTCATTACAGATAACAACAAGAAACACTATTCCCCTTATTCATAATTACGCAAACAATGTAATAAACCTGTTTAACTGTTACACTGTTTTGTCTCGTTCTTTCTTAGCGCTGTCTTTATTTGAAAGAAAGTGACAAAACAGTTTGCGTTATTATGAATAAGGAGGTCAGACAATAAACTAGTCTAACGTTAACACTTTTACAGTGGGCAAATTAATTAATGCAAATAGAAAATTGACATTTACAAAGTAACATTAGAAATTTCTTAGCCAAGACAACCGTTCGTATTTTGTAGCTAGACGCTTAACTGTTCCCATTCTTACACCAAGTGAGTTATTTTGCTTTATATATATTATTATAGTGCTGATCTTCTGGCGTCTGCATTGCTAGACACAGAACAGTCAAATTGCGTCCCCTAGACTGATGCAATGCAACAAATAGTTTACTTAAATGGGTAACAATAAACGCAGTCCAACATAGAAGATACTCATAATATAAAGATGCCAAGTAGGGAAACATGTCGACGTTTTGACTAATAAATTGCATCATTGTTGTATACAGGATGAAATTTTAACCACCTTCCAAATTTTAATATAGCAATCTACGAGACAAAAAACAAAAACGTATTTTTTCTTTTGATACAGCCCAGTACAAAAATGTCAAGATAAAGTACTTAGAAACTGTCCGGCAAAAATATAAAATTTTCCTCCTCGGCCTCTTAGCAACCCTTTTTTTAAGCGATGCGCATATCATTTATTGATTACGATACTATCCATAAGTTTTTATTTTCCCTTCATACCTTAACAGGCTTAGGACCGCAAAAATTGAAAACTATGTTGCGAAAAATATTTTCGGGTGAAAAATTTGATTTAAATTTTTTACTTCATAAATGGGCTCTAAATACGATAAAACGCCCATAAAAATTTTTGAAGATGATTAAAAAGCCACCTGTATTCTTGTGTAAACACATGCAGTGTGATTATAGGGTCTATGGCGATCTTAATAAGCGGCAAAAATAAGTAAAACCATGGTTTGTTGGTATTTCATTAAATTGCAATAAATACGTATTATTTGTATGTGGGTACATCCCTTTTAATATGCACATGGCATAGCGGTCTCGGGTTTGAGCCTTAATAATGCAAATTTATTGTTGATAATGTGTAGTATCATGCATGACAAATTTAAGCTACGCTTCTTATGGCTATCTGAGTGACTACTGAACAATTCCTTTATTTTTATCTAGAATTCCTTACCAGCAGTAGTTTTCCTTAGAATATAAAACTACAATGTTATGAGTAGGGGAGAGTTGGTTATATCGTACCAGTTTTCAGTTTTAGCGAAATATCTTGGTTCTATGTAAATGAAAACAAATAATTTTTCTATATTACCTAGATAATTAAACCCTTCATCTTATATCGCAATGTCAAAATCATACTCTTAGCCGGTTTTTCAAAATAAGCGTTTTTCCAAAAGCTTTCCATTGGTACAATTTAGCTGACTGGTTGGTTTAAATGTACCATAGGTTTAGTAAATTGTACCAGCATAAATTAAGGTATGTTCTGTAATGATAAATAAATAATAACTCAATGAAATGTTATTTAGAACATTTCATTGAGTTATTATTTATTTATCATAAGTATTTCAGGACGGTATTTTAATGATGTAATAAAGAAAAAGTTCTAATAAAATAAATATTTTTTTCCCAATATGTAACATTTATAATAAGCTATCAAAAACTGAAACATTTAGCAAACTTAAATACAACAATTCATTTTCAGTAAGAGTATTTTTATAATAATCAGTTATTCTTTATTAAGTTTAATTATTTTTTACTGCGATGATATTATTTAGGACATTTTATTTACTTTATTTTAGTTTAAACTACTGTCACGAATATCCAGTCAACGTTTAGGCCTTTTTTATCAAAGTAGTGAACATCACATAGGGCACAAATATTTTCTTTGCCAGCTCTATAACAAAATCTTCACTGCTTGATAGAATAGATAAAATTGAAATATAATTTTAGAAATACTTAGAATAAGTTTTACATATTTTGTTTAACTCATTTCTTCGTTTTTAAAGCTGATAAAGCCCTCACCAAGTCTTCTTTATTCCATATATAATATTTTGTACCATTACAATTAAGAAAACTACTGGTGGTACATTTTATCGAACTAGCTTATTTCAAAAACATGTGTTTGTAACAAAATAACCTCAAAATCTAGTACGATCATCACGTTATAATTTAAGAGGTAAATAAATTACTGTTCACTAAAAAATTAAAAATTAAATAAAAATTACCTTTTCATTGATTTATGTTCTTAGGTTTGCGCTTCAAAAATTGTATCAAGCACACCCAAAAACGTTTTTATTTTCTCAAACTGAGTGCGCTTGCCGGACACCAAAACAAAAACAAAAGTAGTAGGAGGCGCTGTCAGCGCATAGTTTTGTGTTACCAAAAAAGTAAAATAATGACGTTTAGTAGGAAATATCAAGGTGGTACAATTTATCATGCAGTACAATATACCAGACTCTCCCCTATTACTTAAGATAGAAAAGTATGTACAATACAATGTAAGTACTCTGCATTGTTGTTATAACTATGAGTACAAACACAATGAAAGTGCATTGTATAATAGTTCTGCAGGTTTCATTACTTTTCTATTTCCGGGTCAAATGTCAAATTCTCGTAATATGCTCAGACTGGCAGTTCTAAAGTCCATTAAGTCATAGGGAATCTTTCCCTATGATTAAGTGAAGTATTAGTTGAGTCCATCAGTCGCGAAGTTGTTGGCTATTGGTTGAGCATACACGACCGAAGTATCGGCGGCCTTTTAGTGGTCATTGTTAATGTTTTATATTATTTTTACCTATAGAACATAACCTTAGAGTTATGGGATAACAAAAGAAACATGTTGTATATCGCGGGCAGATCGGGGCGGATGAAAAGCTAGTTAATATACACAACTATTGGATTTGCCGCTCATAGCCCAATGCTTCTTTTTGATCAGTTTCTGTAACGATTGACACTGGGAGCGGTCACTAGTTGGATGGGTGACCGTTTGTAGCATCATGAGCGCTTCCGTGCTTCGGAGGGCACGTTAACCCGTCGGTCCCGGCTGTTATCATGAGATAACAGTCAATAAGCCCTGTTGGAGGCCTTCGGGCAGCTTGAGAAACGTCTAACGCGGGGTTAGGTTGCCACAGCGTCGCCCTCGCCGTCCACCAGCCAGCACTAGGCCAGCGTGGTTGAACTAAGGCCTTTACCCCTCTCCTTAAATAGGAGTGAGACCCGTGCTCAACAGTGGGCGAAAATGGGTTGTTACTTTTTTATTGGCATATTGAATTTACGCTAAAACTTTACATTGGTATGTAAGCCATGTTTACGATTCGCGTTTATTAGGATTTTAGTGCATGGTCACGGGTAGAAGAACGCTGTAAAGCGTTCGAAACGACGGCTGGATAAAATAAAATCTAAAATCATAATAAACGCGAATTCAATCCTTAAATTTATCTTCACTAGCTGTTGCCAGCGACTTCGTCCGCGTCGATTTCTGTAATTATGATCGCGATGAATATGAATATTATTTCCCGGTATTACTAAAATTTTCCACTGATGCTTCGCTCCTATTGGTCGCAGCGTGATGATGTATAGCCTAAAGCCTTCCACGATAAATGGACTCCAACACAATAAGCATTTTTCAATTAGAACCAGTAATTCCTGAGATGCTAGCGTTTAAACAAACAAACAAACTCTTCAGCTTTATAATATTAGTATAGATTTCAGTGATCTCTAAGAATGTGTTTTTTTAATTCAGGATACACCAAATAATAATAACAAAGGAAAATGTAACGTACCAAATTATTTATATGATTTCCGATAGCAAAACGAGTTTCACTCGAAAACAAATAAATTACGGTGTAAATTGATATGAGCACGTTTATCAATTTCGGCTTTCAAACATTTGAGGAGTGTACTTGGAGCATAATTTATGTAAAATGTTTCCAAAGTTACATCGAGACATGAATAAGACTCTTCTTAAATTATTGCGGCAGTCTCAGAGACAAAACTGTAGGGCTGCTAATAATAATTCCTATTCATTTGATACGAAAATTAAGTATTTTAAAATATTTAAACTTGATGCAAACGATAATTAATTTTAAACCTGTCTTATTTTTTGTACGACAAGGTTTTTCAAGGTCAACATTAAGTCGCCGTTTCCGTATGAAGTGAATATTTGATTTATATATTTTTAATAAATTTAATTTCAATTTAGATAGTGGGTAACCCTAAATCATCAAACGTCTGGAATCCATCGTAAACAATAAAGTTGTAACAAGCTAACAGCATTAGGCATTCGCGGCGCGTTCCGGCTCCAACTCGAGGATCGTTAAATGAAATAAGAATCTGTCATAATTTGTTCCGATGAGGACTGTTTGCGGAGAAATTTCAAGATTGACGTAACGGGTTAGTCAGGGCTTAATTAATTTTGATGAGCGTAGTTATGTGCGCGTTGCGCAGGGGGCTATTAAGGGTTAACTGTAAACGAGATGTAGATTATGTATTTATAAAAAAATAATCGCTTTAAAGTAACCACTCGGAATCAACATTTACGTTAAGTACACTGAAAATCAATGGGAATTAAAAAGTACTGTTTGCATATAATATAAATAAATCCTTTTTTCGACAGATGTTCTGGTTCTTAGGTTCGATCAAGATGCTGTAAATACAGTTATTAACAGTGATTTTTATCATATCTATTTCAACATGAACAAAAAGCAATTTTTGACTTATGGCTTGAAATCCATACAGTCTAATCAGCCTAAAGCAGCAGATCTTTTCTGGTCACAGGTCTTTCAAGAAGTATTTTGCCATAAACGCTATGAGAAAAGACGCTATTGTTTGTACGTCTTTAACTGGTGGTACTTATTTATTACAGACCTTTAGTGACTTCCATAAATGTGTAGAACCAAGGAGCTCCATTATTTGTGCAGTCAATTCACCGCAATTTGTTGCCGGAAGAGGAAAAAGACATTTTCTACATGTGCTTTGTCATCAATCATTTGTGGGTAATTAATCCAGTGTAGTTTTTATTCCTCACACAAACTAGGAAGGAAGTTCCGTATCGTTTTGCACTAGGTATTTTACTTCCAAACAATTTAGCGATGAAATACCGACAGCCAAAATGGCCGCTAGTATCAGAAACAAGTCACAAAAAAGTTTGTTGAGTTTAAGCGATGTTAAAAAAAAAACATTTTCACTGTGCAGAAATACAGTTTTATTACATCTAAATTTTGAATCTAGTATTCCAAATTCTAGATTCAAAAGCAGATGTTTTTGTGATTAAACATTACACTTCCGATGTCAAAAGCGTTTGAAATAAATAGACAAAATCAGTAGTATTTTACTTAAGAGCATGATTTCTATGCTACTTCTGATCTCACACAAAAAATAATTGCTTAAGCAACTGATCTTTATGGAGTGTGTTTTTTTTTTTAGTTTGTCGACATTAGTTTTCAAAGGACACCCTTAAACGCGAAACTGGCAAATAACGAAAACGCGTTGCGCGGATCTTCGTCGTTAATTGCTTGATTAATTATTAGCAGCGGATGGGGTTGCTAGACGAGGGCCGAAGATGTGCGGGAGACATCAATAAGCTTTAATTGGTATAGACCACAATAGGGTTGTCAGGTCTAAAAATAAGATACCCTTTTGTCTCTATAGGAGTCGAGGTCACCATTTTTTTTTCATGTTAGGAATAGCAGAAGTCGTTATTTAATTCCTAGTAGGTAGGTTTTTGTTGATATCCTTAGAAGAAGCTATAACATGTGTAAGTTTTGCAAGAAGTAACATATTTTTGAATGATGTAAGAATAGTGTGATATTAAGCATCATTTTGTAAATAAGAAGATTGAAATTAAATAATTAAAAGAAATCCAAAATAGATTTATATCATTTTATCAATATACATATTGTATCGAGCATATTAAATGTAAATAACATTTATTTGATATTTTCCAAAGTTCGTCAACATAAATGTAGGTATTTTTTAAAAGTTGTCGAATGTCGAAGTCTTTGGATTTATTAAGTAACGAAAGTTGTCTAATGTGATCATGCAATTCATCATATGATATTATCCTACATACCGCTTGAACATTTTTCAAAAAGCGCTTTGTTTTAGAAATTATTAAAGTTGCCATTTCCCCAAGTAAATGGACCTCCTAAGAACAAAACCTCCTTTGATACCTTAGCTTAGTTTTACGTGTTGGCAAGTCTGGCTGTGCAGATTTTCTTTTCCCATTCTATTTATTCCCCACCGAGTCCATATGTTTTTTGCCATTTACATACACTGGCATGTTAAAAAGAGCCTTTTGGATTTTCCTGATCAGTTTTGTGTCAATCCTTTTGTTTTATCTTCATTAAGAATTGAAATTTTGAGTTTACTGTCAACCCTAGGACTTTACAGCTCACCCAATTAGAGGAATCAGATCAGAGTGCAATCTACAATGTTTCTGTATGGTGACGAATGTGTGTTTTTGTTTATTCATAGTGATACAGATATCAAAATGAGATTTCTTTGACAGTTATAATATTAGGTATACAAAAAAAAATACGTAAGAGAATACTAAAGGAGCACTATCAGAAAAAGACGGCCCCCACCGTCTTTTCTCGACCATCCTGCAATCCGAACCGCCTGCCAAAACTGCGTGATTATGGCAAGTCCTCTATGGCTGGTGATAATGATGGGATTTTAGTGCCAATATTTTAACAATTTCTGTAGAGCTTATAGGTTGCATTACTGGCATTTTCTAAACAAAAATTCATAAAGTTGGTTTAGAAAAACCAGTCTATATTCAGTTTTCGATTTTAATTCGTAGCCATAAGGTTGATTTGACTTGAAAGTAGCTGAAAGGGTCAAAAGGCAAAGAGTCTATTTGACGTGTTTGCGTTCATCTAAACAAGATTATGAAAATAATTTGTTTGGATTTTTTCGATTGATCTGTTGTTTTAAATAGAGCTTAAATAATGATTAGCACGCACGAGTTATCATGGAAATTACTACGAGTAACAGCTTGTATATGGTTATGTAGAATATCCATAGTTTCACGTTAAGCTGATTTAACGAGATGGTTTGTCAAACGTCATGTCGAGCGCTGTGATTGGTAAGCGAGTTACAAACCAACCAATTAACATGTGTCGAATAGATGTTCTGTAGTTTATGATAGTATTTGTATGTCACTGATTTGGAACCTAGTTAAAATTTATAGTGAATAGAATAGAGTAGAATTAAAAAGATGGGCATTCCTACATTGTAGTTGCACTCTACCTGTACATTATCAAGGTAAATATAAACCATGTATAGCAGAAAATATACTTACAAAAACAGTAAAAATCCATAGCAAAAATGTTCTTTCGCAATTTCAAGCTAGTTTTTAGTTTCCGTTCTCACACAGGGAGCTCGTACGGGGAGTCGTGGCCGGTGCCGGCTCGTTTCCGGATCATAGCGGGCGGTGGACCGTGCCGTATCCGGCTATTTGTCTTCTCCCGTAAAAAATATAAACTCTGCTAACTTTTTATCTTACTGCTATACAGGGAGTCATTTTAACGGCCGCTGATCTTGCTAGTAGTAGGTCGTTGCGTTGTATTGCAATTATTTCGAGGTAGCTTTCAAGTTTCGTTTTTTAGAACAGAAAACCTTTAATCTTTTGATTGTACTCCTAAAACATTACGCTGAGGAAGAGGAACCACTTAATATTTACCTTGTTAAAGTCTAGTATTGGCTACGCTTTGTTAGCGTTAATCATAGTGCTTTCGAACCATGAAATGGACGGGGCAATGGTGGCTGCATACCACATTCTCACGCGGATGAGTCGCGGTCGAAGAAGGTTTAAAAAAAATCACGTTTTACACGTTATCTATACTCTGAAATAAGCACCTTTAACTTTTGTATCTGATATACTACGAGATTTGTAGATCACGGGCACTGCTACAATAATGTATGATATGTACCACGTCGATCGGTTAGTTGTTATGTCGGCAAATGTTTGCGCAGGCGGCTGAGGGCGGCAAACACTTAATAGCCACCTACAGCGCCCAATTACGAACCAATCAAAAACTATCGTCCCTCGTTGGATTACACCGAGAACTTGCTGCGGGAAATAATAAACGGACGGTGAATGAATACTTGAAGGCATCATAATAACGTGCCGCTAGCCTTGTGGTTCCGGTACAAAAATAGAAAAGCATCACCTTCTTTCTTCCTATGTTGTCGTAAGAGGTAAAGAGTACAGCCAGAAGAGGACGGGCATCATTATTTATCCACCACTTTTAGCCAAACTGCAATGTGCCAAGCGTGGTTATGGCGAGATCCTCCTTTTGAAGAGGCTTCACCTGTGTCCTGTATATGACTGAAAGGCTTGTGTCCTGGGTGTGGACTGATGTAGGCTGATGATAATGATGATTAAAATGACATGCTAGCATTAGCACGATGCAATTTCTAGAATATTAAACTGAAGAAAATAAGAAAAGGTTCTCAAAAGAAACGAAAACATGTGTTTAATATCGAGTAGAAGTTAATAAAATACTTATTAAGCTTTATACAGTTCATGGATATATAAAAGACGTAATATTCTCTATATCATGTATCTCCGATGTTTACTGAGAACATCGCAATAATACCGTGTAATACACATTCGTGCAATAAAACTATACCCGATGATAGGGATACGGGGGGTCGTAAAAACTATGGAGAAAGGTTATACAAACACTAAAAGGCTTTGAGTGTATCATTTCCGATCTTTTTTCCATCGGGTCACGCGACGAGAGTTGGTACCAACGAAATAAATTGGATAGCGAATTCGAAGTAATCTTTTTCTTTTTGTGTTGGATGAGGGCAATCGACGGGAAAGTATTCGCAGTGTGTACCTTTCATAAAAAAATTGGCGAAGCGCGAAGCGCGCTTTGCAACGCCGCTGGGGGCATCGCATAGCAAAGCGCTGCGAATTGTTTAACCAAGGTATCAAATTTCGCCGCTACAAAATTGAGTTATTCTGTTTTGAAGTACAGGATTTTGTGACGTAAATAAATTTGTGAGAACAGTAAAACGACCCGATCTCCGCAGAGGTGCGGTCGCCTTGAACGTAACGTTCCGGAAATTTCCGGATCGGAATAATTTTTAAAATGGCGATTCTTGATTTGGCCTAACCAAATCTCTGGGTGTGACGTCTTTGGCATAATTAATAAGGTCTCGATCAGAACAAGAATATAATAAGGACGTGGGTTTGAATCCTAAGTAACAAGTTTGTATGATTTCTCTTTTAAAATAGATAATACCCAACTGACCCAGCTGATATTATTATTTTTGGTCACAATGACGTTGTACACATGGTACATATCAAATAACGTATTTCTAATGATGTCTAGAAGTAATGTTACCATTTGATGGCTCGTATGATAATTTGCTATCTTTTTATCAATAGACATATTTTTTTTATAAAATATTTGTGTAGTTTCAGGGCTCTAATACATTTGTAAGGGACAAAACATTTTTGACGTATTAGCTACCTACTTATAGTGTCAATACTTTGACAAAGCATAATTAAGTTGCTTCACAATAATAATCGCGACCCTTCAATTGTGAACTACTCTTGAAGAACGTCTACAAACATAAAATTATATGTCATAAGGTCGGGTGTTAATTAATGGGGAAGTACCCGAGAGCGGATCCGTGTTTGTAGGTCAGGCGAACGTCAACAAAGGGGTTGGGGGGGAGGGAGGGATGCGCCATGGGGTGCCAATGAACCCCCGCCGTGGGAGGCGTAGATTCGGGCTCGGATTATATTTATGGGATTTGATTTTTGGATAAATTGGATATGGAAACGTACGCTTCTGTTGTAATGACTAATTATAATTATCGTAATGATATTATTACTGTCTGCGATGAACTGGGTTACCATACGCCATTAACATAAAGATATAATTGTATAACAATAACGAAACAATTAATTCTCTTCCTCTACCAAAAGTTTTTCTGGAAAACCTTTTACCATGAATTAGTAATGAGTGTTACCGTTTCACCTTACTCAAACGCTTCATGCCTATTATTTTGGTCAAGCGTTAATTCTATTATCTGCAACAGGAGGAACTGCGAAGACAATATTATATCAAAAAGATTTATACAACGCTTTTAATTGTTGGTGATTTGGGGTGGTGGGATCTACCTCCTAGTGGTCTACCCTGGGCAACGGCATCTTTGGTTTTCTGGCCAATGATGGAGGCTAACAGATCCCTCTGCGGTGGTAGGCTTCGTAAGAGGCTGCCTCGATGCTACCACCCTCCTGCCGGAGTCCAGCGCCAAACAGTTTTTCTGTGTTCCGCTGGTGTGTGGGAGAACCAGTACCTTTGGGTAAGCCCGCTCTATCTTAGGCTTCTTCTTAATCGTATAGTTAAGTATGTAGTCAAGAGCAAGCCCGTTGTTTATAAAAAAAAGATTTACACGTACGTAACATTACGATTAGAATCCCTTGTATAAAAGTTCAAGTTTAGTTAAATCATTCTAACAGTAGCCGTTGCTTATTTTCTAAAGTTTATTATTTCTATAAATATACCCGATACCCCGCCATTTTTTTTTCAGAACTAGTTAATCTTCGGTGCAGATGTATAGGCTTTCAATAGCAATTCTGAAAACTAAGTAGTAAACAAATAAACATGCAAGATAGCTACTTACTTGGCACTGTTGCGGGCCCTGTCTGTTTGGCGAAGCCGGCTTGGGCCGAACTTTCTTCGCCGAGAGTGGCGCGCGCGCCTCCAGGCCCGCCACCGCTACGGACACCCTCGTGATGCCTCTCAACAACCCGCTCGACGACGATGAAGTGCAGTCTGTGGAAGAAAAAACAATGATAGAAGTCTGCAGTTAGTTAACTCTTAAAGTCTAACAGATTAAAATGTATTTTGCCTATTTTTATCTTTACAGATAAAACATAAAAACTAGATACGTAATTAATTACTGACAGAAAAACTTTTTATCTTTACAGGTAAACATTATTACTGACAGAAATACGTCCTCACAAAATAGGTTTTTATCCCTACAAATGAACATAAAAGCTAGATTACATCATTACTGACAGAAATAAGTCCTCACCAAATAGGGTTTTATCCGTACAGATGAACATAAAAGCTAGATTACATCATTACTGACAGACCTACGTCCTCACCAAATAGGGTTTTATCCCTACAGATAAACATAAAAGCTAGATTACATCATTACTGACAGAAATACGTCCTCACCAAATAGGTTTTTATCCCTACCGATGAACATAAAAGCTAGATTACATCATTACTGACAGAAATACGTTCTCACCAAATGAGCGCCCAATATCAACCAAAGTATCAGTTTTGGGATTGTAAACATTATAAAAAAACAGTTTATTTCAGACAGTGTCCATAAAATTACAATTACATTCCATAATAATACTAATTATAATAATCAATTCAATAAATACAGAGAAATAACTAATTTCAATTAACATATTCATATTTTTTATTATTATTGATAAATTCAGTTACAAATAAATATTAAATCTAAATATATAAAAATGAAAACTGATTTAATGACTGACTGACTGACTGACTGACAGACATATCAACGCACAGCCCAAACTACTGGGATTTAAAATCTGAAAATTTTCATCGTGCTTCCTTTTATAGTGTAGGTGAGCACTAAGAAAGGAATTTTGGAAATTCCGCCTCTAAGGGGGTAAAAAGGGCCCCATAAGTTTGTATGAAACTCCGTCAGTTTTGAAGCTAAGTTGATGAAAATTGGTATGCAGCTACCTGATTTAAAATTAAGAATGACGTCTTTCAGGATTTTTGAAAATTTAATTTTTAAGGGGATAAAAAATGGGGGCAAAGTTTGTTCGGTTCCGCTTCATATCCATACTCTTTACATATTTGTACTCTCTGACTTTACTTAGTTTGTTATGACATTCAATGTGTCAATCAGAAAATAAATAGGTATTTTCTTATAAATTTTAGAATTTAATAATTGGCGCCGAAATGGATGAATTAACTGAATTAAAACGTGTAGAATTTTAATTAAAGGCTGCATTACAAAATTCGGCAGCCAGATACAAAACCTACGAGAAATTTCTGATTATGAATTAAAATTAGTGAGTGATCAGCTGGTGAAGTGACAAATGAACAAATTTACCAAGAATAATTTGGAAGAGATACGACTACAAATAATATTACTGATGACCCACAGTTGGAAACTGAGATTGAAGAAAAAAATAACCTTTAGGGTATTACAACACAGCTTAAACTAAAACTGCAGAGTTTGAATTCGATAGTACGAAACAATTCCATGTATGCAGAAGGTACTGAGGAGCAAAGGTCGGTCACAAACAAATCTTAGGACATCTAAATTGAACTCAGTACCATTAGACAAGGACGAAACATTCAAAAACATCATTAAACGGTTGGATACGTACTTAAAACTGAACAGATGTGATGATATCGATACAAGGAAATACACGTCAATCATACATCTTTGAGCCCAGAATTACATCAGAAAACGTATTATATTATATTTTTGTGCTCCATGGGATCCTTGTGAGTTAGAATTTGAAGAGTTGGATAAAATTCAGTTAGTAAATTATCAACAACTCAAAATCGGAGAGATTACTAGAAGATTTAACAATGGTGTTTGACGGAACTCTTGTTTGAATATCAAACTACAAAGCTCAATTAGTGCTTCAAGAAAATGTGACACCAATTTTCATCTAGCCGCGACGTATTCCATAAGCCCTGAAGGACAAAGTTGACGAAGAAATAATGAGGCTATGTAACGAAAAGACAAAACTTGAAAATTCCTATTGGATGTCTTATCTATATGTATATTGGTACATATTCAGAAAATAAATATCGGTACTTACCATAAGAATGGTATTATTTAGAACTTAATCATTTTTAGGGTTCCGTACCCAAAGGGTAAAAACGGAACCCTATTACTAAGACTTCGCTGTCAGTCCGTCTGTCCGTCTGCCTGTCACCAGGCTGTATCTCAAAAGCCGCGATAGCTAGACTGTTGAAACTTTCACAAATTATGTATTTTTGCTACCGCAATAACAACAAATACTAAAAACAAAATAAAAACAATATTAAAGGGACAAAAAATTCGCGATTTTTTTGTCCTTTTTTGTTCGATATTAATAATGGCAACAGGTAGGCACTTGAAATATTCACAAAACACTCAGTTATATTTCTAACTTTAATAATCAATAATTAAATTAATATTTAAGGGAGGTTCCCACACAAAAAAAAACTATTTTAAACTATTTAAACCTACTGTAGTTTTCGTAGTCAATGGTACGGAACCCTTCGTGCGCGTGTCCGACTTGCACTTGACCGATTTTTGTTTATACGGTAGAGACAAATGTTGGGAAATCGAAAAAAGTGTATAGAATTACACTGTTGTACCTTATGACATTATCAACTATATTAAGCAGTACAAAAATAATTCCTAAACTGGGCATAGACCCGTATCTCAGGTAAGAAAAGGTAACAGGTGTGTTGCAACAACACTAAGCAGCTGACTGGTGGATTAAATTAATATAGACTGGTAGACCATTTGACAAGCTTCCATTTAGAAGATAATTTGATAAACTTCCATTTAGTAACGATTTATTTTTTCTAGGACGCACCGCTTTTGGGGGCCTGGCAAAGTTTGTTTAGTAAAACTGCCTTTCTAACGCATTTAAATTATCTTTTTATTTAATATCCTCCATATTTCAAAAAATACACTTTTAAAACATGAAAATAAAACGTTGAAAAAAAAAACACCTCACTTCATAATTCCGTGTTGTTTAACTTAGGAATAGCTACCACCACGCACCCACTAATGACCAAGCAGCAGCAATTAATGATGTTTTGCTGACATCATTTGAAGCTGAAGAAATATAAAAATTTGTAGACACAGTGGTCAGTACAGTCGAATCAGTTCTCTATCCTGTCAAGTTTCTGAACACTTTTTATCCTACTGATCATCCTCTACCATTCATGCCTCGAACCCACATCCCACATGAAAGTTTTGTGAAACTACGTCAGCTTTTTGGTATAAATTTTGTTATGTTGTTTATAAGGATTTTTTTATAATTAAATATTTGAGGGGGTGAAAAACGGTTGAAAACTTTGTGGTTCATTATTTGTGTTTAACATCATATTGAGGTACTTGAAACTTCGTTTATTGATCATGAAGGGAGAATGACAAAGGACTGGCTTTTTCAGAGCTCTACACCGATGCTGGTACTACCCGGTCTTCTATCCAAACGTAGTATGCAAGCAAATTGTCTTTGTAAAATCGCCTTTTTAACGCTAATGGTTCGAGAAAAATGGTAACCTACTTTGTTGGAAATTAAGAATGTGGTTTTTTACACAGGGCCACTTCTTCCAGGGCTCTACGCCAGTGTTGATCATATTCGAAAAAAGCCTTGCAAGCTGCTTTGAATGGTTTGTTGTACTACAGCGTTGACAGTTTTGAAAGTTTCAAAGGATATTGTACTTCAGATTTCATGTTAATGCAAACAGATGTAGTGCGAGCTCGCTTGGACCACGGTTCGCTAGGAGAACTAACACCGGATCCCTAAATAGTTTAAATCGGCCTCTTTCATCCAACTATTGTACCAACGGGCCCCGGTAAGTCGGCAACGACGTATCGGCTCCCACTAAGTGCCCACCACCACCTCGCCCGAGATGGGCACCCTCGGCACCTTAGGCAAAGGAAGTGGAGGAGAGGGGGGTGAATCGTGACGAAAACTTTGTAACAGATCAAAACCCACGCGTGCGAAGCCGCGGGCATCAGCTAGTCAAGTACATATAATGCAAGACGAATAATTTCCCTTTAATTTATACAAGTAAGAACGTATGTGTCCAAACCCTCGGGGTGAATCCGCACGCTACTGGTTTGTTAGAAAAATAAGAATGTATTTCCAAACAACGATGAAGATTCGTCATCTGTTGTTTTCTGCAATATCTATTAGGTAAAGATTCAAATTGACTATATGTTCAATACAATATCTCGTCTTTAGTTACGATATTTTTAAGAGTCATAAAATTATTGCGTTGTTGCATCGAGTCAATGCACCGAGCATCGCATCAGATTTCGCAAAAAGAAAACATTTCACATCGCCTTTACCGATGCAGCTCTGTGTTTACTCTTCAACTGCGTTTTCAGAATCACTTGAGTTATGACAGCGTCGTGTAAATAAAGAAGAAAACGTTATTTGTATTTTGTTTTGAAGTTTTATGATTCTCGACTAGAAGGCGATGACAATATAAGAAATGTCGTTTCATTAGAGGGTTTATTTTGTTGCTCTATGGAAAATGGTTATGGCTTCAGAGTTCGGAATCAACTCTATACATTAGGACAATGTTTTACAAATGATTTTTACACAAAATTTAAATGTCTCATACAAGTTAAAGTTATTAAAAGGATTTTTCGACTGCCAAGGGTTTCAACTCACGATTAGTCGATTTTTTTAGAGATTTACTGCTCTGTTAGAATAGGTAAAAGTGTCAAACATCGTCCCCACTTCGATTCAATG
Source organism: Anania crocealis (assembly GCA_949315895.1). NCBI lineage: Eukaryota > Metazoa > Arthropoda > Insecta > Lepidoptera > Crambidae > Anania > Anania crocealis. The sequence continues at coordinate 6,294,894 of OX438868.1, forward strand.
TCCAGTTAATTCTACTACCATACACAAAGGACAACAGAGTTCTTTATGAAGCTTGCAATAGTGCCAATATAAAAAACACGGTACATGGTGGAAGAAACAAAATGTAATTATATCTTATTTATGAAAGGAAATTAAATGAAATACCTTTATTTGTTTAGAAACATGGTACAGATAAGGTGACTTATATATTTTAATGCTCAACATGTTTTGTCTGGGTAAGACATGCAAAATTTTAATTAAATTTAACCTATTACCACTACTACTACGATTAACAAATTACAAACATTAAATTATACAAAATGAATAATTTCTATCAAACAATTAAATTGAATAGTACTTATGCTAAAATTTTTTATTAATACTTTAGAAATTCATTGACCGTATAAAAACATTTCTGTATGAGCCAAATATGCAATTTTGCTTTAAATTTGTTCATGGCTTTGATAGCCATGATAAAACAGTTCTTACTAAATAAAGCAGTTTTTTTTAATTATATATCATACCCATCATTGCTATGCATTTAGTTAGATGACGATAGGCCGTTACTTATTATCATAGTGCCCCGTTTGGTCTAGTGGTTATGATACCGGGCCAAGATATCGGGATGTTGGGTTTGATCTCCGAGTCGGGCAAAAAGAGTATCGATCTTTCGTATATTAAGTATTGCTCGGCTTTGTGATCACCAACCCTCATTTGGCAAGCGTGGTTACTATACCCGTACCCTTTATTGCTGTAGTAACTTGAATTCAATGATGGAGGCCTTTTCCCTGCAGTTTTATGATTATTGGCAATTACCTTTTTAAATAAAATTATCATGAAAGTTTTAGTCGTCACACACATATTTTTGAAACGAAGCTGAATCACCAAGCTGTTTAACAAACTTTTGTGTAACTGAGTCTCGTGTAAGTCGCCGTAAGACCTGTTATACCGCGGTATCAGCGATATTGGAACATAATTTCTCGGTCCCTAAATTTCCGTGGTTCGGTTTTAATTTAGGGCGGACGGTGCGCAAACAAAGCCGTTCGAAAATGAACGGAAATTTCACGAATTTATACTTTCCTTTTTCGTTGCGGCAAAAAACTGCTGAATTAGGTGAAAGTAGAGATTGTTTGGGGGAAGGATCAATTTCGCGAGAACACGGATCTAACTGCTCAGTGAGAATTTCGCTCCGCACAGTAGTCGATTGCAACCAGATTGCTAACAATTTGGGTATCGTGAATGAATTATTTTTTGCGTTCGGGTCGCATTACTTTTATCGCTAGAGTTTGTTTGCTTCAACAATAACCTAGAGGTATCTACAAAAAAAAAAATCAAGTTCAAACACAATCCCGTCAGCAATAAAGTTGCACTTGAAGTAAGTAATTGTGATACAGTACACAAACAAAGCCCTTTACATTAATTTATTAAAATTTATCAATAAATATCAATAAGAAGAGCAAGTCCAATACTCAAACATAATGGCAGATTAAATTCGTATAATGCAATTATAAGTAGGTATTCGTATCTTATATTTTATTTATTTATTAACTAAAAGGTCCCGGTTTACATTCCCAGACGTATCAATGTAAAAAAAAGGGTTTTTCCTTATTTTCTCGGGTCTGGGTGTTTGTGGTACCTTCGTGGTTTCTGATTTCCACATTACGAGTGCTTTAAATAGTTACTCAAATTGGGATTAGAACAAGGTATGTGATGATGACCACACTTATTTTGATCATAACAGGTTAACCTTTGTAGCGTACTTACCAATATTCATGACGATAACCCTGTCAACTCTGCTGTTACTCTATTGTCTTTAGATAGATTTTGCCTACCAACAGGGTAATATTATTTTGGGTAAACATCTTCACGGTAAAATCTGTCAAATTTCAATATAATTATTTTTAACCAGATTTCAGATCATATATGCTACGACATAGAAAAACATAGTGCACAGATTTCGTAAAGTTTAATGACAAAAAACAACCATTGCCATGTAACTACGTGGGATGAAATAAAAATTACCTGACAAACATGAGGATTAATTAAAATAAATACAAAAGGTAGAGAAACATAATCATAATTAATGAGCACTGTATTTTTCCTGTAATGCAGATGCGCGCTCAAAGCGAGAATCCAATAATTATTATGATATTCCGCTCGCTCTACGTTAAGCCGTGTACTCACGTACGAACACGAACATAGCGAACACAAACATCAAACATGAACATTTGGTTTGTACGTATGGACCGCATATTCGAACACGAACGCGAACATAGTTCGAATCGAGTTCGCGCACAACAGTTGTGAACTCTATCTCAATAGCCATGGCGGCGATTCTATATAGCTATTCCGCCGCAAACATGTTTTCTGAAGAGGGTGTTCGATATTCGTTAGTGGTATACACATGCGAACAGAGTTGTTGCGTATCATGCAACACAACAAATTGGTTCGTACGTGTGTACACGGCTTTACACTACACACAGATTAACTACATATTAAATTACGATTGGTTCCACGAAAACAACTGTGTAAATTAATGTTTCCGCTCGCCATCAAAAGGATTGATGTGGAGCCGTTCTGTTTACTTTAAAACTGAGGATTATTGAAACTGCAATGTTTTATTTTAAAGTTCAATAAAATAAAATTGTATGCTGCGGTGAATATTTAACTGAATGTATTTGCTATAGAGCTCACTTAACGGATGCAAAATACGGCGACGACACTAGAAATGTATGGATGCTATTCATTACCCGTAGACGTAAAGAAAAGTTAGGAAAATGAATCACAATGTAAATAAAAAACTGATCCGCACTTATGTATAATTATAACCCCAACCCCCTACCTACGCATAATGCCAATAACAATATCAAAATATGTATAATTATTTAAAATATAATTGCTTGAATACAGTATTTTAATTAGGCAGCCTAGGACTCGAACCCACAAGTCCACAACCTGACGCGTAACGGGCGTGTGCTCTGACTAATTGAGCGACCAAGACATTGTTTGTATCGGTGACTTTATTTAAGGCTTTTCTGTATGCCAGCGGAGTTTAATTAATGTCTTTTGGTTATGTACCTGTAACATCCGAGAGATAAATATTTTTACAAATATTTAACAATCGGTAGAGATGAAACAGCTTTTTATGTTTATAAACTTAATTAATTGTTTAAATTAAATGAATATTAATTTACCGCTCTGCTATCTGTTGCTGTTCTCCATGCCGCCTGTAAAAGCCCCATTAAATCGCTACTATTGCACACAGTACGAGTACCTACCGTCGTGCTGATTAAGCCGGCGGCGAAATGCATGGAATGCCTAGTTACGCATTAGCCGCCATGATCACGCGCTACACGCCTCGCACAATGCCACTATGCCGCATGAATTAGCTAAGTAACTATTGCAACTAATAGTTACATCTGAATAGAGTCATTGACGATCGGTGAAGCAGATTACGAACGTGGACAATGCAATGGATGCACAAAGCAAGTGTAATGTACCTACTCATACTCGTACCCTGACTTTAATCATTGTGAGCGGTCGAAGGCACTCAAGACTAGATAGTATCGACACACGGTCCCAAACAAGGGCTAAGTTCCGTCCGTTCGGTATTGATTCGCAGGCTCCGCTCCCTGATGGGATGTTCTTTGTCACGGCCGGCCGATAGTTTGTTTATGTTTGTGCGGCCCGCATATCCATCTCGGTCGATGGTTACTAATGGAACCTAAGAAAAATGATCAGCCATCTCTTTCAGACCCCCCACGACCAAAGTGGACGCTTTTGAACATATGACATGAAAAATCGGATATGTCGAGGATGTTTCATTACGGTTTAACGATATTACCCCTCACCTACGCAATTTATTTAGGGTCCTAAGTACCCTGAGAGTTATTATGGCCAACTTTGCGTAACTCCGTTTATATTCGAACTTTTTGAGGCGGCCCCCGTTTTAATTAATGAATCCGACCACGGTCGAGTGTTTGACTACGTTATTGGAATAAAACGCCTGCTTCGGGAAAAACAATCTATGAACAAGTTGAATCGTTTAGAATTGGGGCGTGTTTGTAACGGAGAGACCGCGATAACGTTGTTTAGGCTGACCCTTTCTCAAACGTGACACATAACGTGATAATGTTTGTTGATGGGATACAAATAAAGCTTGCTTATTTAATTTAGAACAAAAGCTTTGCTATGCAGGATAAGCTGAATTTAGATACTCGTACATAGAATCCCTCTTCCTTTTTGTTGTTTTACCTCTTCCTTATCTGTGCTATTTACCAAGTTAGTAATTTCTTGACAGATTGTTACGATCTAACAGATTGTTAATTTTCTATACAAGAAATAATGAAACGAATTTATGTACAACTTAAATGATTTGGATATTAAATCTAAAAGCTCTGATTTACAATATTATTATTATTATTATTATATTATTATTAGATTTTGGTACCTACAACATCGTAATTTATAATAACATACCATGGGTATGTTCTCTTAAACCTTTTTTAACAAGAAACTATTTTCTTGACTTGATTTTAATAAACTCTAGAAAGCACTCCAAGTAAGAAAGTTAAACATCAAGTATTTTATTTGTTTCGCTTGCATTTACACTCCAAATGCCTAACCACTATCAGTGCATGCACGCACAGTGAAATCCGTTAGCTTTACCACTAGGAAATTGCTTCTTCCTGAATGTCACTTCTAGGTTTTTCGTAAAAATCCTCATGACAATTTAATGTTTTTAAGAAATAGGATAGTTATCCTTAAACTTAATCTAAGAAGAGAATTCATCTATACTAATATTATAAAGCTGAAGAGTTTGTTTGTTTGTTTGTTTGTATGTTTGTTTGAACGCACTAATCTCAGGAAGTACTGGTCCGATTTGAAAAATTCTTTTTGTGTTGGATAGTCCGTTTATCGAGGAAGGCTTTAGGCTATATAACATCACGCTGCGACCAATAGGAGCGAAGCATGAGTGAAAAATGTTGCAAAAATAATCGCGATCATAATAACGGAAATTGACGCGGACGAAGTCGCGGGGAACAGCTAGTCATAAATAAATCCTTCGTACTTGATAGCGGACTTCGTACTTGGAGTTTTTGTTTTTATTCACCTCTTCTGTTAAGGGAATGTAATTAAGTAAATACCACGCTGTGCAATATTGTAAAATGAAATCTCGGCACTAGTCTTGTACGCGCAGATTATATTAGATGGGGGGGACAAAGCACTGCGTATTATCTTCTATTTAATTATGGTTCACAAGTTTTTAAACAGAAGCAAGTAAGAACGTTGAACGCCTACTACTTACAAGTCGTGTTCATAACATAAAAGTTACTGATACTGTTTTTTAAATCTGTGAAAAAGCAGTATGTTTTATTGACAAATAGTTAATAGTTTTAATTTGATATGTGTTAGTCACTTTATTAGTTTTTTTTAATTTAAGTACTTAACCGTGAGACGGTTAAGTAAGAGTATTGCCTTGGGTTGAAATTGTTTTAAACTATCCAAGACAGCATGTGATTTAGTAGCAAATGAAATGAAGTAAAGGCGAGATAGTTCTAACTTGTTTCCTTGAACCCTGCAGCGATTTCAGTTGACGCCATGTTGAATTTAGGTACTAAAGGTCTCTCGCCTAGGCTTTATGAAGGCCGTTAAGCAGGATGAGTTAATGAGAGACCCCGAAGGATTGCGTGCTATAGCCTGTTCCTAAATTATTTATATATGTTGCCATCGACTGAAACTGTTGTGTGCTGTTCTTCGCGTCTTTTGCTGCAATTACTAAGATGACAATGAAATAGGTCAGTTTTTTTCTTGAACCCTGCCTTTTTTCAACCGTTATCATTTGTTTTGCAAATGTACCAATTTCAATTTATTTGCATTCTTAATTACTACCAAAGTGGTAGTAAGTATAATTATCTTGTGCAATACCTTTGGATCTTGGATCTTCATAACATTATATAAGACACACTTTTGGATCTTTATGTTATTTGAAGATCCGTTAACTTATTATTCAATTATCATTTAATGTTTCTAGTAATAAGCCTGACAAAGAATAAATTAAATTTAAAGATTTAAAGCCTTACATTTGGTTTTCGTATCTACTGTGCGGTTAAAAATAAAAAATGTAACCTTGGCGTTTAATTTTAGCAACGTACAAACGCTTCGAATATTCTTTGAGTTCCGACAAAACTTTAGTCAATAAAATGCCTTAAGTACCAGAGAATTTTTCTTTTTATAGCCTTAAAGCGTAGACGACAAAACCTCCAGCGTATTATAAAAGTTTCTTAAATATACAACGTAGCGAGTTTAAGTGGGTTAGGCGATTACTTGGCTCCTGAAGTAGTATTGCTATATGTGTTTGGTCATGTGATACTACAGACGACAGTCAAGCTCTATATAGGGGAAACTTATCATAGAAGACATAGGGTCGAGTTTGCAACAAAATTGTAATACCTGACTGATGGGCAGATTATGTATGCAGGCTACTGTACATTCTAAATTGACACATTTTATTTAATTTCTAGGCTCAACCTCTATGAGAGCTTAGAATGATCGTCAAGTTTTTAATATACCTACACACAATAATGAAATTGACTCCTAAGAAAGTTTTCCATAATAAGATTTCTTCTTAAACATGTCATACTTATGTTTCAAATTCAAAATCGTGTCTTCATGTTGGTTTTCACGGGGTGTGTGTGCAGAACGAGTTCCAACTTGATCCAGCAACGGAATACGAGGCACCATAATTTCTTTCAATTGAATAACAATTACTTTAATTCTATAATTTCGGACTTCTCCTATTGTGACTTTAATATGAATGTATATTGAATAAAATTTTAAGCATTTTTTAGTGATTGATAAACGTCCATACAATGGTGATAGCTGATGGTCCTGTGAATATTAACAAATAGTGTAGACAGCCAGCTATGAACTAAAATTTTGACCAATATATCTGAGCGGCGACAATTATCCATTATGAAAACTAAACGCATGCCTCGGGTACACTATTTTAGTCTACAAATTAATGCATAATTTCGTAAATGTTCCGCCATTAAAGCACATTGTAGTCCAAAAGTATAATAATTTCATTATATTTAGTTTCAGCGAGCTGGACAGAGCTGAATTAGGTTGGGATAATAAGAGAGTCCCGTGGGAACGCCGTTTAAACTGGACCGCTTGTAACGGGCTCTCCACACTAGTTGGGAAACAGTTGTATAAAGTACTTCGGAGAAAATTGTGTGAACGTAAAATTTTACACGTTTCATATTTTCTGTTTTGGATAGCAAACTAGCCATCTAGTTGTTTATGGTTCCGATTCCCGACCGGATGAATTTTAAGAAACCGATTTCTTCTAAATTGGCTTGATGCGGCTAGGTTTTAGCCATGTTTTGGAATGCCCGGCTGCGTTAATTCAGAAAAAAAAAATCTATTTAACATAAATTATGTGCTTTGTGGCTAATTACTTAGGGATCAGAACAATGTATTAGAAGTTATACATGTTTATTTAGAAAAGAAAACCTATCGGTCGTTGAGTAATCTAACTACCTATTTTGACTAAATTCTGTCAGATCTGTCAATTTATCTTTATAGGTTCAACTGGTTCACTGCAATGTATGTAGCTATGTGGTATCCTGACTTATATCAAAACAAAAGAATACATAGCTTGTTACACGCTAAATGTAAATGGCCCTTTACCCCATATGACCGTGTACCAAATAATTGATTTATGTACCCATCGATATATACGTCATAGTAAGCTCGTTGTTGCGAATACCCCTAGATACCCGGTAATCGTTCCCGCTATTCGGCGGGTAATAGAAAGAAAATAGGGTAAATTTTCCCATAAGGAAAAAAATACGGTCGTAATTTACCGTGCTGATTTATGTTAAAAGTATTGTTATTGCTCGAACTAAGTATATAATAGAGGATACAACTTTAATGATTATTATTGGTCTCGATAACGTACCTAGTCAAAGCATTGAATTAAAGTATAATAGTTATAAAAGAAAACGATTTTATTTAGATTTTAAGAAACACAAAAAAGGTACGTTTGCCAATAAACTAGAAATCGTTGAAACATAATGTGCTTTCTATCTGTACCTTCTCGTAAGACGAGTAGCCTTTTTGGGTTTCGTGTAAACAACAAATCTTTATAGGTAAGTTTACCCGTATGACACATTTGTGTACCACGTAGTTTTTTTTTGTTACATTTATATACCGTCCCCTTTGCTTCATGCGACATTCTCTAGTACTTACGCAAATGTGAGTGCGCACTTGTCCGGTTTTCGTCTACTAAAAGTTTATATTTGCTGATAATTCCTGCTGCTTGTTCGTGATTGTAAATATTATGAAATACCTGATAGGGGATGCCTTTGAAGTGACCCTTTACCCCGATAACTTATGTTTACAAACATTATTAAATTCTATTATAAAAGTTTGGAACTAAATTGGAATAAGGGTTTATTTAATTTTAACTTTCCCAATTGCAAATAACTTCTATCAACTCTAAATTGATGGTTACCTAATGAAATAAAACCTGAACATGTACCTTAAATCTCCACTTATGATACTAATTACGAAATAAATGAGAATGTCAGGCATTTTGTTATGAACGGCGTTCGGTTACTTATATATTTCAATTAATGAAAAATTTATTACAAACTAGATTCCAAATGTCAAAATGTAAGTAGGGTCGCATTACTTTCAAATCATATTATATCTTAATAGAGAGACTTTTATTGTTATGGTTTATGATTAACTATTTTAATATTAAGCTGTGATTTTTTTGTATTAGCAAGGATGTACTTTATTTGATATTTTAGCAACTTAATTGCACTTATAATATCAGTATATAAGCTTGAAAAATTTTGTCTCAGGCGGGACTCGAACCCGCATCTCCTCGCATGCCGGGCGGGCGCCATACCATTAGGCCACCGAGACACTGCGACACGGCGCGAATTTTTCAAGCATATTCTTACGCTGTGAGCCAGCGTTGCTTCATCAAATGTTAGGAGTTTGCACCCTAAACACCCGAAAGAAACATCTTTGCAGATGTTTGACAGTCAGTTAAGATGAAACAGCTATTTATATACTTTATTTGATATTTTAGCAACTTAATTGCACTTATAATATCAGTATATAAGCTTGAAAAATTTTGTCTCAGGCGGGACTCGAACCCGCATCTCCTCGCATGCCGGGCGGGCGCCATACCATTAGGCCACCGAGACACTGCGACACGGCGCGAATTTTTCAAGCATAGCTAACATTTGATGAAGCAACGCTGGCTCACAGCGTAAGAATATGCTTGAAAAATTCGCGCCGTGTCGCAGTGTCTCGGTGGCCTAATGGTATGGCGCCCGCCCGGCATGCGAGGAGATGCGGGTTCGAGTCCCGCCTGAGACAAAATTTTTCAAGCTTATATACTGATATTATAAGTGCAATTAAGTTGCTAAAATATCAAATAAAGTATATAAATAGCTGTTTCATCTTAACTGACTGTCAAACATCTGCAAAGATGTTTCTTTCGGGTGTTTAGGGTGCAAACTCCTAACATTTGATGAAGCAACGCTGGCTCACAGCGTAAGAATATGCTTGAAAAATTCGCGCCGTGTCGCAGTGTCTCGGTGGCCTAATGGTATGGCGCCCGCCCGGCATGCGAGGAGATGCGGGTTCGAGTCCCGCCTGAGACAAAATTTTTCAAGCTTATATACTGATATTAGCAAGGATGTGTTTAATTAACATAAACATAAAAAACTAAATATTTACAACTTATAAATAAAAATAATAGGGGTTAAAGTATGAAATTGCCGATTATTTTCCCACTTTTTATTTTGTTTATAGCTCTTAAGTATAGTCATACTATTGCGTAATTCTTTTTGTATTGTATCAAAAACTAAATAAAGTAACTTTTGACTAAAAAAAAATGCAATACTAGTGCCTATTACTTCAAAGGAAGTCGTTGAAAAGATCCCTTACAATATGTCAGCTGTCCTTCTTGCTTCAGTTGAGTATATTTGTATTATATACTTTGATTTTCAGAAATTCAAATAATATAATGCGTAGCTTTATAACCATCTAACTTTCACCTTTAATTGCATCGAAAACGGTTCAGGCGTTTTTAAAAAAACTAAAAAATTGTTAGTACGGAAAAATGACTTTTCTCGATTTCGTCCATACAAAACGGCAATTTCATACTTTAACCCCTAATAGCATGAAAAAGAAAATAAATAAATCTTAATTTAGTTAGTAACGCAAAAGTTTGTGATACAGTTTGGATATTTGTTACTCTTTCACGCAAAAGATACAAATGGATTTATAGGTTTTTAAACTTTCTTGATGCATTGTTACACATAAAACTTATCACTAAACCGGGATTTTTCAATGCACTGTTATAATTGATAGGTAATAAATCGTATTCCTTCCCTACCTTTCGATACGATTGTCCGTTGATCCGTCCGTGTTGATCCGAAACGTCGGGAAGGTGAATACGATACCTACGATTTACGTACCTATAAATTATAACAGTGCATTGAAAATCCCGGTTTAGTAATAAGTTTCAATTGAATCCATTTAGAATTTAACTGAAACTTTACAATAATTTAGTTTATACATCAGATAATAAATCAGATAATAATATTGAGGCTATAATTTACCGCAGGAACACGGCATATTTTGTATGAACACACGTGCCACATACGATAGATGGCAGTTTCGTTACTATATCAATTTTTTTATGCTATCGTTATTATTTTTTCTTAACCGAAACCCAAGTCTACGCTGACGAAGTTGTGGAAAAAAACTAGTACTTTATAATTCGAAGTAATATTTTGAGTAAGTTCCAATTTTACTAGCAAAAGTATCTTCTCAGACTTACAATCTAAGTAAATCATCTTTGCCTTTTTCGCGGGCCTTGAGCGTGGAGACCGAATCCAGAAATTCCGTAACGATAATAACCTAACACCCCCCACTCCGACCGGCACAGCGGTGATACTTTTTAGTTTTATAATTTAAGTTGATAAAAAATGCTATGCAATAGCTTTACCGCGGCAGCCTCCGAGTGCCACACGTCTTTTTTTATTTTATGTTACGTCTATTGTAATAGGAGGAGAGGAATATACAGAATGTTAAGGCCTTTTCGTATCGGGATCTGAAAGCGTTGATTTAGGGGTTTACTATACATGGTGAATTTTAAACCGCCTGGAAAACAAAGCCCGCGTTATGTGACCATTATGTTTAACATCATGGCAGTGTTATTTAAACTATTAATAATAATATTTTTTGAAAAATATTAAATATAGCTGTTCCCCGCGACTTCGTACGCGTCAATTTCAGTTTTTAAGATCGTGATTATTTTTTCAACATTTTTCACTGATGCTTCGCTCCTACTGGTCGCAGCATGATGTTATATAGCCTAAAGCCTTCCTCGAGGCATGGACTATCCAACACAAAAATATTTTTTCAATTCGAACCAGTACTTCCAGAGATTAGCGCGTTCAAACAAACAAACAAACAAACAAACAAACAAACTCTTCAGCTTTATAATATTAGTATAGATTTATTCAAACTTTTAATTTTGTAACACGCTGTGATGCGCCATGACTTATTATTTTGCTGCAACGGGGACCCGGATGAATGAACCTTACACAGCTACATCCGTGCGCATCACAGCGTGTTTCAAAATAAATAGCTGGAGCAATGTTTTATATTTATATTAAAAAAAAATTAAGTCTAACGAAAATTATAAAAGTTTGACAGCAAAAACGGCTAATTGGAAACTAAGAACAAATTTCTCCGACCGATTGGCGCAAAGATTTAAGCTTTCCTCTTATCCTACGATATCTATACTAATATTGTAAAGCTAAAGAGTTTGTTTGTATTTTTGTTTGTTTGAAAACGCTAATCTCAGGAAGTACTGGTCCGATTTAAAAAAAAAAAATTTTGTTTTGGATAGTCCATTTATTGAGAAAGGCTTTAGGCTATATAACATAACGCTGCGACCAATAGGAGCGCAGCATCAGTGAAAAATGTAGCAAAAATAATCGCGATCATAATAACGGAAGTTGACGCGGACAAAGTAGCGGGGAACAGCTAGTATACAATATCGTTGCCTTTCTAGCAACAAGTGATTAATATTGTGTCTATCTAACTATTTTTTTTAAATATTTCGCATTATCGTGGTTCCGAAGGTTTTTTTTAAACTGTTTTCCTACTGGACTGCTGTGGTGTTTTTATGGCCATTTACAATGGCCCGGCTACCGATATGATATCCAACCGTTACTGTGATAAGACCCTTACGTCGTTGTTACAAGAATTTAGATAAGAGCGATATTGCGCCGCGGGCGCGGTCCGAGGGATGCCGACTTAACAGTTTTTTGGGGTTGTCGCATGTATCTTTATAGAAAGGCACTTTTACGTTGCTAAGTTATTGAAAATGAACATTACATCTCTGCAAGTCCCCTTTTCAACGCTTCAAGGCAAACAAAAGTTAGGGTGGACTGTGTTTATCACTTGTGTTTTGGACACTGTCGTTTATTTTATCTTTTTATGGCAGTGAACCAGCACATTTGACACTATTTGTGTGGTATAGTGGTATTTGGCAATTTAACTTTATCAAATGTATTTTTAGTAAATCTCGGTTTGTAGAGGAAGCAGTTTAGTATAGACCGGAATTTATTTAATTAACATGTATGATAGACAGATATATGTATAAATATCAGTAAATAAGAAGTGCTTATCTCCGAACTTGACGAACCAAGGTCGAGGGTAATTTTTTTTACGACTTATGCGACATTACTATGCCTTTCCTGTCCACCTCGTCTACTTGTCAGCTAACTGCATCTCATATTCCGGAATAGATTAGTTAGACTGTTGTAGTTTTCACAAATATGATTTTCTATTATTGGTACGACCATATCAACATCAGCCCACATCAATCCTTAGCTAGACTTAGGCCTCTCTACCATAATCACTGTCACCACGCTTGGCACATAGGAGAGATTAACACTTAAATGCGCCAAAGGAGAGAGAAGACGCTGCTGCTACCCCGCAGGACAAATTCTATTTTGGGGCAAAAATTCAAAGTTTCTACTATCTTCCCTTTTCCCGAACTTGGCTAGCTCTTGTTAATATTCGTCAATCTAGCTCGAGGCAATAAATCCGGTCGATCCATCACAAGTCTGAAATGATCACTGCTAGTTGCAACTAAATTCCAGTTTGGGGATTAACACTTAAATGCGCCAAAGGAGAGAGAAGACGCTGCTGCTACCCCGCAGGACAAATTCTATTTTGGGGCAAAAATTCAAAGTTTCTACTATCTTCCCTTTTCCCGAACTTGGCTAGCTCTTGTTAATATTCATCATCTAGCTCGAGGCAATAAATCCGGTCGATCCATCACAAGTCTGAAATGATCACTGCTAGTTGCAACTAAATTCCAGTTTGGGGATTAACACTTAAATGCGCCAAAGGAGAGAGAAGACGCTGCTGCTACCCCGCAGGACAAGTTCTATTTTGGGGCAAAAATTCAAAGTTTCTACTATCTTCCCTTTTCCCGAACTTGGCTAGCTTTTGTTAATATTCGTCAATCTAGCTCGAGGCAATAAATCCGGTCGATCCATCACAAGTCTGAAATGATCACTGCTAGTTGCACTAAACTAAATTCCAGTTTGGGGTAGATTGTCAACTGTGACCACTACGTTAGAGGTATATTCTGGTTTGGGTACTGGTAGATTTGTGTGCAGGGAAGTAAATTTGTGTGCTAGGAGGTGAACTGAAGTGTGTCACTGAGTATTGGGGTGTACCGGAGCGTGGATCCCTCGCTCGATGGGTCGGATTTCAAATTAATTAATACACATACTCCCAAACGTGTATTCAAATCATCCAAGCATAGCTTAATTACAATAGGTAGCAATCACAATCATAATCTTAGTCTATGATTTACATATTGTGAAATCATGTTGATAGTATGTTTCTTTTTTAGAGTACCTAACCCATGAAGTGTTCCTAAAAGCTTTAGTACCTAAAGTAACAGCCTATAACCATCCCACTGCAGGGAAAAGGCCTCCATCATTGAATTCAAGTTACCTCAGCAATGATGGGTACTGGCATAATCACCACGCTTGCCAAATGCGGGTTGGTGATCACAAACCCGAGCAATGTTCGAAAAATCGAAACTTATTGTTGCCCGACCCGGGGATCGAACCCGGAACCCCCAGATCTTGGTCCGGTATATAAACCACTAGACCAACGGGGCGTACCTAGTACCTAGTTGAGTATCAATGTCTGATATTACACATAGTTTTTCATTAGCTTCAAACAGAAGTGTCTGATGAACTAATTTAATTCAGTGTGTGTGTTAGTAAACACAAATGCCATAAAATATTTTTATACAAGGCATGTAAATGTGTGTCTATCATAAACAAATAACATCAATTGTGCTCCGTGACTATTATATTTGTGTTAAAAATGACAATTCAATTTATGTGCAGAATGATACTAACCAAGCTTTTAGTTGCTTTTTTGATTACTTGTTAGTCAGCTTTCGAAATCATCTTGGTGCACCTGAATACAGGATAGGTAGTGTACATTATTGTTAAAGTTAAAATCAGTATATCTTGTAGCATCTTTAAATGTTCCCACTAATGTTTCTCTAGCTCGGTTTCATTGATTCTGAAAACTGAGTTATAAAACGCTAGATAAATACTATTGTGACGGTATTGAATATTTTCTTAAACTAACTTTTCTTCTACTAAATGTTAGGTAAGATTCGGCAAAACTCATATGAATGCAGATAATTACAAAAAAGATGGGTCTGTGTAAACTGCGGTTTGCTTTGATGTTATATTAACGTTTACCTTTTTTATTACTTTTTAGGGTTTCGTCGTTAACAAGGTTATAGTTTAACCATGTTTATCTGTTTGTCTGACCATGTGCAATTTGTAGCAGACAAACAGTAAAAGTACTCGTATATAAAAGTAAAATATATACCTACTGTACATGTTAATCGTGTAGCTAACATACTTTTGACGACCTCCGTGGCGGAGTGGCGTACACACCGGTTTTCAAGGTGTCGCCTGCTCCGAGGTCCCGGGTTGGATTCCCGGACGGGTCAACAAAGACAAAAAAATTTTTTTACATTTTCTCGGGTCTGTGTGTTTGTGGTACCTTCGTTGTTTCTGGTTTTTAAAATACGAGTGCTTTAAATAGTTATTCCAATTGGGATCAGAAAATGTATGTGATGTTGTCCACATTTATTATTATGTATTATTACTTTACACTGCATGTAATGATGAGGTTTGTTTTTCACGTAAACTAACGAAACATTAGCTTATCGTCCTAATTCTTATATACCATCTTTTTACTGAGTTAAATCAATGAACTTTGGCAGCTTCATTGTCTATTTTCAGCTTTGTGAAGAATCAGAAATGCTTTTGTTAAATATTGAATTGCTATTGTATTGGCTTTTCGGCAACAGTTTTTGACAAGGGTCGCTTTAGATTGGTGGGTACCTATTCTAGGGTTCTTTTATCCTCGTCACTGCGAACGTGGTGTTAACTACCTTTTTTCTACGGTATCGCCTGCCTTTTTCGACTGTTACAAAAATTGTATTCATAAAAATACTTACTTTTAAGTATATTCAAAGAACCAGTTTATGTAATATAAAATTCAAAGTTTTCATTGAAACCAATAAACTTATTTGACACAAACTTTTTTCAAATAAATACGAGCATTAATAGGTAGGTACAGTAATAGTACTTAACTGACAATCACATCAATTGGATGAATTAATCGTAGTAGATTGTATACTTGAATGCTAGTTTGTTAACAAAGTTTGTTCCCAAAAGTCTACACGCTGCCAAACTTGGCAGATAGTCTTGCTTATTAAGACAAGCGAAAACGGTTGTTGCCTAAGTGGTATGAGGGATTTGGTTCCTAAAGTACTTACTATTATTGTAATAATTTGAAAATATCGCTGTCCTACAAAATCACCTGAAACTAATTTAAAATACAAATTACTATCTTATTAGGGCAGCTGATATCGAAAGTTGTGAGTTCAAACCCCCGTCTGAGCCAATCGAAAATTATTTAAAAAAATCAAAGATATCCTATTTTTCGTAACATTCCGCTTTGTTCGAGGACATACAGTAATTTTGCTGACTTATTATACCAACACAAACAGTTCGCACGAATCTGTCTGAGTCAGGGCGACGCAGCCGCGACGGAAACGCCAGTGGCTTTGTTGTCAACAACGAGTAACTACCGAAATAAAGTTTTCGGGTATTTATTGAAGATATTTTAGCTGAAAGCAAAGTTATTCATTAATTGTCCAATTGTTTGGTAAAGGTAGGGTTACGGAGTTGAGTTGAAACGAAGTAATAACAATACGATGCCCGGTAAAGCTGGGGTTTCATTTGATGGAGGGGAAAAAAACTTTTGGAATTAACGTATTACCAATTTTCTTACAATAAGAACGCTGTGGCAATAGTTACCTACAAAGTGCAAACAATAAGCTCATATTCACATACGATTCGAAAAAAGCTATTTAATGGTAAGCAATTAAAAAATATATTCACAGGAATGCTTAACAATAGCAACAAAACATTTTCTACTCTGTTGTTATGTGAAAGAGATCACTTCTGGAAGCTTGCTTTTAAAACGAGCATTCATCATACAACATTATTATAGTTAAAATATTATTAAAATGCACTAAAATTGTTTTTGAAGAAATTAAATTGCTAATGCGAAATGAAAATACAATTCCTTAAATAAAATTTTTTCGTATATCATAAGTAGGTATGGTATAGGTATTGTATTTTTAGAATGTTAGTGTCACAAAAATCTATTTCGTCATAGAAGCAATAAACTTGTAAACTTTAAATTTTTCAACATATTATATTCCACTCAAACATATGTATTTACTAATGAATTAAACATTTACTATCGAATCTTTCAGAGGTCGGCGTAAAAAGCAACGATAAAAACGAATGAAATATTCGCACAGACGCAAAAAAATTGAGGGTTTCAGCCACAAGAAGCGAAAGATGATCCATCATTGAGAACGTTATTTATTACTTCTGTGGTATCTACAAATTGCTGGATTTATTGCTGATGTACCTACGAATGCTTTGATAGATGCCAGTTTTTAAGACAGTATTTTATAACGTATTTAAAATATAGCTCCTAAAATAAATAAATAATTTATTTAAGGAGGAGAAAGTAAATAAACATTAGAATTAAATAGTTACATAAATAAAATAACAAAATATACAATTAGGCCCTACGCACTACGATGACATGTATATCACCGCAATGTCTCATGTAGGGACAATCTAGCCGGCCAGCTATTATTGCTAGAACGGTCTTGGAGCTATCCGGTACTTAGCGCACCAGCGACGCGCTTCGCTTGCGCACATTCGCGTTGAAGTAGTCCACGCGCGTCGCCGCGAACATGCCTGAGGCGCTGCAGTAGCGGTGCAGCCCCAGCACTGCCCTGAATGCATTGTTAAACTGGACACGAAGGGCGCTGTAGACTCTTTGCGAATAATCAGCCCATAGAGCACAGGTGTACAGTGGGGTGCAGTATGCTTGAAATAAGCTAATTTTTACCCCCACTGAACACCGCGCAAACCCACGTGCCAACATATTCGCACGTCGTAACAGCACCCTTCGCTCCCTTTCTAAATCAGCATGGTCCTTGAGATCACTGGTTACAATATGCCCCAGATATTCCTAAGATCACGATCGCTGCCCCACGATCGCTGTAACTCGGTCTAAACGTCATGTTAGTCTAAATGTGTTAGTGTAGGTAAAATGTCTCAGCGTGTGGTGCATTCTCACAGAGTTAATTAAGGCGCTTAGTAATGCACAACTACTATAATTGAGAACTTTAAAAAATAAATATATTTTTCATAGATTATATTCAGTTGAGCGATTGTATGGTGCTTATTCAAAATAGTATAAAACTCCGCTAGCCATAAAATGCCACAAGTAATGTATCTATGTCTTTAATAACTTACTACTTTGAAGTGAAGGAAGCTTTTTGTAACACTAAACTAAATACAATTTTTAAAATCAAATAAGAGCAATGAATGCGTGTGCATGGTATAAAAAAACAATTAACCATCAAACAACCATCAATTAACCAAAATAGTTTATTTAAAATCAAAAATTTTTTGATCATTTACTCAAATTTAAATTTGTTTTAATACTTAAATCGGTTAATTGCTGCAAACTGTTTCGATTCATTGTTTTAAAAATTTTTCAATGTTTCCTCGGTTTTATTTTCACTAATTTCTATCATCTAACGTCTTAAGCAACGTGTGGCGAGATAAATAAGCCACTATAGAGCTGATAAATGGCGCTTCAACCACAGTCTCGCACGCACGTAATTAAACTGTCAGTCTCCAACTTAGTTTGGGACATTTTAATTGCAAAAATATGGTAGGTACTACTACTCTGCTGGCAAGGATTTACAGTGCCTGACTTTGGAAACCCTTAACAATCGGGTCCGTCATTACAAGGACAGCTTGTGGCATTGAGGTTACTGTCAACATCGAGAAAGTTGCAAGTGTAGAGTTTGCTTACAGACTATCTTTCTTTCTTTTGTAAAAATATCGTCCGATACCACAATACCACGGACGCTGCTCTAGCAAAAACAAATATTTTTAAAGTGGTAGTTATATATGTATTAAATTTATTCTTGTTAACTTTCACACTGAATGTATTTCAGACTTTGGTAGCGGCGAAGTAACTTGCAACGCAATAAATCAGTCACTACAAACGCGCTGATAAATGGCGTCTAGGCGTTCTAACACATCACACGTAATTTAAGTGTCTTGAATTTAGTTTTAAAACTTGCTTTGATTGCAGTACTAGGGAATGTATACCATATGTACCTATTTTTTAAGTCGATATTTGTAACTCTTATGTACCTGCCTATATATTAGTCCACTGCTGGACACAGGGTTTCCAAAAGGGAAGATTTTCCATAACTAGTATTCCAACAATCATACCTACAGTCCTAGTTATGATCTAGGGCTTCGATCGGTTCTCTTAAAGAGGTTACAAATCCGGTAAAAAACGTTTAGGTTCTATATTCCACGTATCATTTTACGTTGGAAAACTTTGTCGGCGGTCGCAAGTCCCATGCATGAATCTTTTATCATAAAACTGCCAACAGTACGCGTGTTTTGCTGCGATGGTACGGTGACAGCGTATGACATTTGGTAAAGACGTTGAGCTTATCCGATGTCGGTTTCAACCTGATAAACATCGTTGCTTTTATAGAAATAATAACGCTGTTTTCACAGTATCAAGCGGGCATTCGTCCCTTTACCATTCATTGTCATGTGTTCTGCATTTTAAATTTTGGCAATTGCAGACCAGGCTTGGGGTTTTATCATAAATGCTAGTTGGCCGACCAATAGTCTCAACGATGTTCAATTCTCAGTCTAGAAAAAGAGTAGGGCAGAGTTATAATCGTGCTTTGAAAGCCTTAAATCATTGGTCTCGCCTTTTGCCGCTAGGTATGAGTCTTGAAGAAAATTACGACCCAGACTTGTAATAGCCATGGAACACTTTGTCACCAGTTAGATAAGAAGAAAGAAACCTTCCGGTCGGGTAGGTCTGAATACCAAAATGGACTGGTCCGATTCATGTTCAAACGGCAGTGTTGTGCTACGTCAAACTTCATTATTGAGTATCATGTTGACCAGAGAAAAATTTGGAATGGTTTTTAACGTATTGTAATGTAGGGCAATAATAAAAATCATTATATTAGTATATATAAATCCCGGCTTGCGAGGAGATGCGGGTTCGAGTCCCGCCTGAGACAAAATTTTTCAAGTTTATATACTGATATTATAAGTGCAATTAAGTTGCTAAAATATCAAATAAAGTAAATAATCATTATATTGATCAAAATCTTCGATATGTAAATGAAGGATTTTTCCATTATCATTAGGGTCAACGATTGTAGTTTGACAAATAGCAGAAAAATATGCCGCTGCCAGTCTTTTTTAGGCTGTTCTATCCATTTACGACACCCACAGGATAAGAACAGGTGGTGATATTTCCATTTTACACAAAACCGAGGCCATGATTAATAACTATTGCGTTAGAACTGAAAAATCAAGAATAGAGTCGAGAAATTCAAGGTTGCGTTTTCGTTTGGCTTGCGACCTAAGAAGAGATGTCTCTATGAATACAAATGGATCGTTTGCGCATAAACCCGAATGGGTACCTGTTTTTATTCTCCTTTCACTTACGTAAAATTACGTTTGGGATGCTTCTATAATGTTTTATATCGTCTAAATTGTTTTGTTATACCGTCGATTTAGCGGTTTCCTTTGTTTGAATTCTTGAAGTCTCTTACGGCCGGTCCTAATAACCTATTTATCTTCAGTTTTGGCATATCAGTGATAGAAAACAACTTCTGTCTTTGTTTCTCTGGACGGCAAAATCAGAGATAGAAACTGTTTCCTATCTCCGAAATGCCAAAACTGGCGATAGATAGATTATTTTTCAACCGGCCGTTATAATAAGCAAATGTACGATTATATTTCCCATTTACGTTTTTCATATAGGTGGATGTTTTTGCTCTTAAAAAATCTTTAATTAGGTCAAGTTATAAAAGTACATAATCGACCGTAGCCTTCTTCGTAAAATTCGTGTCAAAATAAAGAAAAAGAAAATAAAATAAACATATTACTTCATCATCATCATCATATCAGCCGAACGACGCCCACTGCTGGGCATAGGCCTCCCCCAAGGATCTCCACAACGATCGGTCCTGTGCTGTCCGCATCCAGCGGCTTCCCGCGACCTTGATCAGATCGTTGGTCCACCTTGTAGGGAACGTCGTCCGGTACGCGGTCGCCATTCGAGAACCTTTCCGCCCCAACGGCCATCGGTTCTCCGCGCTACCTATGTGTGCCGCCCACTGCCACTTCAACGATGCAATCCTTCGAGCGATGTCGGTTGTTTTAGTTCTCCTGCGGATCTCATCATTTCCGATTCGATCGAGTAAGGAAATACCAAGCATCGCTCTCTCCATTGCTCGCTGGGTGATCTTGAGCCTTCTTATGAGACCCATAGTAAACGACCACGTCTCACTCCCATAGGTCATTACTGGCAGCACACACTGGTCAAAGACTTTCGTCTTGAGACACTGAGGTATTTCGGACGCGAATATATGCCGGAGCTTCCCGAACGCTGCCCATCCGAGCTGGATTCGACGAGACATCTCTTTCTCGAAGTTGGACTTACCTAACTGGACTATCTGTCCCAGGTAAACATAGTGGTCAACAACTTCGAGTGCAATGTTCCCAACGTTAACTGGAGCGGGTGCAACATGGGCATTTAACATGATTTTCGTCTTGTCCATGTTCATCCTAAGACCCACTCTTTGAGAAGCATTACCGAGATCTTCGAGCATAATGTTTAGGTCTTCCAAGGTTTCAGCCATTAGAACTACATCATCGGCATTTACACAACATATTACTTAATACGATCAAAATATAAAAAAAATATAAAACACGTTACAGGATATAGTGGGATTTTCAGTTGATTTATAAGCATTATGACGTATAAGTGCCTCGTTACTCTTATAGCTTAAATATAGCTTAAAGTGAAATCTAATAAAATTTCATTACAAAAATTTTTATACATGAAAGTTTGTATGGGTGTTATTTACATCATAACATAGGAACATTACATAGGAATCATTACATAAGAATTTTACTGCAGATTTACATTTTTTTTATTATGCTGGGTTATAGTTACAGATTGTCTATGTAGCATAATCTTTATCCTTATCTTTGACATAAACCGGCAAAAATAAAGAGACTCTTCCAAAAACATGAAATTTCTGACTGCACTTGTAACAGCAATCCACATTTTAGCTCTCAGTTCCATTACTACAGAACTAAACGCGAGTAGTTTGACCATCCAGTCCGGCTCCAAATTACACTCCTGGGATGTTATGAAACTCTGTACTCGAAACCGAAGCTTTTGGGAGTTGTTCAACAAATACGCTCTCTGAAAGTTTCAGTTCAATACCAATCATTATTGTTACGGCTGAAGTGGAATACACCAAATATCAATTCTTTTTGAAGGTACGTTTTCCTTGAGAAATGGTTTTTGTGACAGCTTCTAGCGGTATTTGAACCCACTCTCTTTTGACATCGATGTATTATTCCGTAAGCATATTGTGCAGTCCCTCGGTCGATTGAACATACTTACAACAACTTACGGAGAAATCTCTCGTGATTCCTTATTTATTCGCTTTTTATACAAATGATAAGTACTCGTAGCTAGCACCCCGCCCGATTTATCAACCGCGGCGAAATAGTGTTTTTTTTGCAATCTGTCAAAAACATAGTCAAAACGGTCACCCATACATTCAAAACCGTGGTTTAGAAGCATGGGTTATATAACTTTGGTGATAAATGAGGCAGCCATTACTGACCCACAAACACATACTCTAAAAACAATAACCTTTGCAGTCGTGTACAAAAATGTGTCGATTGAACAAAATAGTGAACAATAAGATCGAAGACCGAAAGAGTATCATGAAGTGAGGAAGAGTATCGACAGATTGTATTAACGTGTTCGTATTTGGCGCCGAAGTCTGTGCCTCCTTTCAATAATGCTGAATAGAATTTCGAACAAAGGTTTCAGTTGTGAAGATTTATTTAATTACTAGAGGTTTGCCCGCGTCTTTGTTCACGAATTCGATATAACGCTCCCGTTTATATTGCGTTCCCGATTACATCGCGCTCCATAGGCATCACTACAAATTTTCGCTTCATGTATATTTATACCATTTAGAGAAATCATTGAGTCAACACAATATTCTTATCATTATTATTTATAGCATCTTTACGACTGCGTCTTGACTACGCCCGACTTCATGATTCTATTAGTAATCTTCAAGGGTTTGTCTCAAGGGCAAAACCTGTATGTACTTTTCAGGGTTTTAAACTATCTTCACAAACATGAAGTATTTGTTGATTACCCGTACAATCTTCCAACCATTTTTCATCCCCTCTAAGGATGATTGCTATAACATGAACTGTTTTGTGTCCTTTTCCTGGACTTCATTACATTACTACCTTATATTTTAATCGATCCTCTAGTTATTGAGAAAAATACATGATAAAAATCTTATGTCTTAATTATCTTAGTGTAGATAGATGTAGATACCTACGTACGTTAATTGGTAATAATTTCGACACAGATGAAATATTGTAATATTATGCGCTTAATTAACAGTCCACCAGACTCCCAGCAGTTTAATTGGGATGCGGTTCGGCCGACGTGTGCGGCGAGGAGAGATAATTGTGCGCGATGGAGTATCTTAGATGACAGTGCTATCTTTTGAGATGAAAATGACAAAATCAATGTTAATGCCAGATTCTGTCATCTTAATATAGATAATGCTTTCGTACCTGTGTTTGTCGCATAATTAATTAAAACCTAAATGGCCTTATTTGGATGAAATTTTGAGTATCTATTTCAATGGGTTCTGGTATGGTTTGAAAATACAATAAGGGCCCGGTGGCTCTGCTTTTCCAGGCAGATAATGTCTGCCGTTAGTATATTAAAAAATTGTTAATAGGCCCATGTATGAACATTTGTGATGTTGAACGAAAACCATTTGTCTTGAATAGAATAACAAAAACTAAAATAATCAACATTTCAGCCAAAACGCGCTTGCTGCTTCACAAAGGGCTTCTATAATGAAAGATGTTAAAAAATCTGTTTTTGGGCCCAAGAAAAAATCTGTTATAAGCATCTTTTTGTCCGTCTGTGTGTTTGAATGGATGAAGAATGAAGACTAGCAAATGAAACGATACACCCGTTAAATTAACTTCCTTGACTGGAAAACTACTACACAGAATTGAACGCAACTTTTGCCGATGTATTATTAGAGTCTAATTTGAAATAGGGACTCCATTTCATAATTATAAAACATAGAACAAAGCGGGGTCAAAAGATAGTTCTTACTTAACAATTCAAAACAACTGCGGAATAAACAAAAATATATCATATCGAACAAAAAATATTGACTTATAGCATAGGACGTAAGAATATTTTTTTCGCTAATAGTGCCATCTATAATAAATTTTACTTTAGATACTAACACAGACTTTATTTGAGCAACTATTTATCTTTTCGTAACTTTGTCCTTTGTATCAGTCTAGTGTTACGGGGTATCAAAACAAAAAGGTTATGTCACATTGAATGTCAGCTGTCAGAATAAAAGACAGGGATGCCAATTTTTATGCGAACTTAATACTCGTATGTACCATAATGATACATATCTGATAGCATCTATGCGTCATTAGAAAGACACGGTACAAGAAATGTATACGTGTACATCGGTACACGTATACATTACTTAAACTTAAACTAAGCATAAATCACCAATAATTATTATTAATGCAACGACCATGACTTAAACTACTAGACCAATGGGGCGTTACAAGACCAACAGAGCGTTACTAGACCAACGGGGCGTTACCACCATCCATCGAAAGGAATAAAATGTTAACATGCTCCAATATTATATCCCACCGCTGCTTCGGGTCGATTGTGGGCTAGGTCACTAACTACTGAGCGCAAATAGTGAAACTACCGTAGGGATTCTGAGAGACGCAGCCGTGTGTGTTGTATACGCTTGTGACTTTGTTGTCAACGACGTCAAATAGACTAAAATAGAATAAATAGAAATTAACTGGCGCAGTAATATGAGTAGCCTAAAGTGTGCTGAGTTTTAAGTTCCATTGCTGTGATTAGATCTTGGCGAACTGGGGGACTATTTTGCCGTGAGAGTAAACTGCAAATAAACTGGGGCCCAATTCCGCTAATTTACAAATGGCTCAATAGAATCGCAATAGCATCTCAAAGCATGCACTGACGCCTTTTGACCCGCGTTTGATTCGTCGAAATGAACTTGTCGCCTCCCGTAATTTGCTGAAGACTTCCTTTTCTAACAAATTCTTTATATTTCTCGGCCCGTATATATATAATAAATTACAAAAATTGCTAAGTATTTATGGCATGAATTACTATAATTTAAAATGTAATGTTATCAATTGGCTTCTCGGACAGTCTTATGATGAAACTGAGGCTTTACTGAAAATAACTCGGTAGACTTTATATGTATCCACCTTTCTTTCCACTTTGTGCATTTGTGGTAGTCTTTCTAGTTTCGTTAGTTTTGTGGAAAAAGTTCATGGTCTTGTTTTAAATTTTTCATCACACATACAACACATCTTTAATTCGCTAAGTACATACTGTTATGAGAGGTGGGACCTGGTGTCCTGTTTCAACGGGTTCTTACTACCCAATACAGGCACCAGCGATCCACAACCTTTGACTGTATTTTACTGTAAGTTAGCATTAAGTTTCTTGTTAAGGTCTGTGGTGAGAAATAAACATTTTTTTTTTATCGTATATTTTGACATTACTACCATAATAAATGTGTCGAAATATAAAAAGAAAAGAGGGCCAGGAAAAAAAATTGGGTGTTTGTAATAATTACATTATAACTACTCCTACTACTAATAATACAATTGTTGAAGAAGGGTCATTTGGTAATATTTCGTTTGACATATACTATCACTTAGTCGTTACTATTTTTAATAAATAAAGAATATAGTTTTGGCAACCCTGATAACAGGTGACATTCGGGACGGCTTAGTGTCAGCCTCCAAAGGCTCTTGCGTTGCGGTTAAGCTTTTTATTTATTTATTATAAAACGAAAATAGCTTTTACCCTTGTCATTATTCCATAGTATTGGGCTAAGTATGCAATACTATTATAAATATAGTTCAATTGGAAGTTTGTATAGTTAATAATCAATTATTTCCAGTTAAAATAAAGCTCTGTATGTAGATAGTTTCAATCCTGAGAACTAGAAATAATAGTTTTAGTACTTGCCATCATCCCCGCAGTGGTTAAAAGGAACTAACAATACCGGTTGCTAAAAAAAGCGATTTTTAGGAGAGCGATATAATCAGAAAAATAAATGATATAACCAGGAGTGCGATCCTAGTGGACGGAGCGCTGATAAGTTATGGAACATTTTGGCTGTCAAAAATTTTAAGAGGACTACTTGGACTCAGAAGTAAGCTATTAAATCACATTAAGCAAGTGGATGCATAGACTAAAGTACCTATTACACAAATTAAACCACGGACAGCCGATCGATACAAATATCCCACTAAATACGTGACCTTGTCTGGACTAGCAGAATCCATCTTTACACCAAGCGATGTAGCGATGAAACTTTTATCAAGTTCCGAGCAAATCCTTAAAAGTACCCGAGGCGTTTTAAGAGCCGTCCCTTATTACACATCAACAGAGGGGCGTGGGAAGCGGGTGGGGTTGTACCTACCTACCTCCAACAATATCTCACGAAAATACAAAAACTCAGATTGACATCGGATAAGATTTCGCGATGCAGAATTTTCTCAGCTTTATCAACCTCCATTTACTGATATTTATATTTACCTGATTATGTAAACTTGAAGAACACTATACCAAAATACCAGTTTTTGAGTAGGTAACATTTATTTTGTTTAACGTTTTCAAAATAGCTTTATAGTTAGTATGAATTAGATTGTATGGAGAGGCAAAGAACGACCTAAGAGGAGACAAAGGAATTATGTCAGAGATGATAATTGATGCTGAAGGTAAATGGCTCGACCACGATGCACAGGACTACTCGTAGCTTTTGGAAAATGTAGTTATGATAGAAGAATCTGTTTTATACGATTTAAAATTTCCGGTACCGTTTCGTCTTTGTTGATTAATCAAAATTTTGTAATAATGACTTTATTTTACAGTTCTCGTCTGTAATCGTATTATAAATCTTATTAACTCACATTAACGAACTCGGAAATCTCGAAATTCCACATCACAGCGTTCATTCGTTTGTATTCTAACCATATTGTTGTAATGGCATTTCCTCAATTGGTGTTCCGATTTCGAAGCATACAGAACCATAATGGTTACGACGACGTAAACGTTTTGCTAACTTGGTTTAGTCAAAATAAATTATTTGACTTTAAACATACATTTGTTCCTAATTTATAATGTTTTTCAAGAATAGACATGTATTAGTTCACCTTCTTTAGCTTAAGTTGATGATAACTTTATCTTAGCACTTTTATACGTAATTTGGAATCTTTAAACTCTTAATTAGATCAGTGCATTAACGTTTTAGTACAAACAAATTATTTTATGAAGGTAGTAAAGGCAGAAGCTCCTTGTGTTGTTGTACTTAGCTAAACTAAACTAGCACATGATAAAGAGTTCAATTAAATAACTACATAGTATATTTGTTGAAAATTACTTAGATAATACGATAAATACGAAAATGCTTCTGTTATAAATATGTGTACTAGCTACAATTTCGGCACAAAGTTTGTCAATGTGGTAAAGACTGAAGACCGACGAGCCGTCTCGAGAATCTCATTTGCTAATGCAGTTTGCAGCGAGCATTTTGTTTGAGCATTCAAGCGATATTGCATAGAACGAAGAAAACAGTCAGGCCAATATTTATTTTGAAATAATTTTCAAGCAATCCTAATACAATTTAATTTTTCAATCTAACACATTATTTGACTTGATATCATCATCAACAGCCCACATTAACACCCGTATTTATGAAGAAGTAATTACTTATTGCTTAAGGGCCTTATCATACTAGCGGTTTGGGAGCGGTTGCGGAGCGGAGCGGGTGCGCGGCGAATGCGTTGCGAACACGCCGCGGCTGCGCAGCGAATGCGTCGCGGACGCGTGGCAGATTCGCAACGTTTTCATCGCGTATTTGTAGCGGGTTAACGACGTTCAGTACAGTCAGTAACAAAATGGATTCCGACGAGGAAACTGCTATTAGCTTTGTTACTTCGAAGACGCCAGAGAAGAAAACGAAAACATCGACGCATTTGGGTGGATCCATTATCAATTAATCAAATGAAGAGAGCGACTACTATGTGTTGTTTTGCAAATGAATAAAAAAATGTCAACTGATCGGCGATTTTGTATAGGGAGGTGTTTTTTTTTGCAATTTTGGTGTTGGTCTCATACTAAAAGAGTTTGTATTTGAGCACCAGAATTATGTTTAAAGATGTGCGTTTATTATGTTACACTTTGTATACAGTTATATTATAAATCGATACGTAAATATACCTATAGAAAGTAATTAGTTGTAGGTGAATATCTAACAGATGGCGCTAAGCTCGCATTAGAAGTTCGGGTGACATTAAAAACTGTGTAGAGGGCTCTCTATTTCCAGGGTATTACTTTACTCTATAGGACTGACGATTGAACGAGACTATACAAAATGGAGTCCACGTCGCTATTCGCAGCGGTTACGTTGCGCGTCCGCGACGAATTCGCCGCGTACCCACCCGCTCCGCTCCGCAACCGCTCCCAAAACCGCTAGTATGATAAGGTCCTAAAAGTGATAAGTTAAGATGTTACTACCTAGTACTTAAATGAAAAAAATGGATCACCATTCATAGACATATCATTTGACTGAGAATCCAAACTTTTGGCAGTTCTAACTTCTAGTAATTTCTAGATTAAGGCATACAAATTGTCACCTAAGTAATTACTTTTAGTCAAGTAATTACTTTTACTTGTTTATAAATACGGGTGTAAGTCTCTTGGACAAAGGCCCACCAACTAGAGGATTTTTTTATAGTCCCAAATTGGTGATACATACAAGTTTTGTACAGCGAAAAACATCCTTAGTGAACTAAGGTATCAAATATATTTTTCACTGATATTATGTGAATGTCCTATTGGTAACAATGAAGGAATTACATATCTTTCTACATGTACTTAGTTTAGTATCACGTTGTCCTTCTATGACAAGCATTCACATTATGTTTCAAGCTTAAAACAAACGAGTTGTCGGTTCTCAATGAGCAATGATTCTAGCATGTCTGTTCGAAGACAAATTGGCTTGTACTTGTCTTTGGCTCGTGCAAAGATATTATGATGTAAACTTGTTAAATTTGAATTGAAATCTGTTTTGCAATGAAAATTCAAAACGCCGAATTTATAAACATGTTTCCACGTTTGCATTTTCATAATCGCATTACGAAATGTATGTGTTTGATGCTGTGTTTTAAACCCGCTGCGTTAATTACAACAAATTAAATAAACAGACAACATTTCCAACTATGAATAAATTGTTTAGTTTCAGTTGCTTTATAAAATTAATAATTTGGGTCTGTTTTCATCATTCTGCTGTTATAATTTTACTTATTCTGCTGTTTCTTTGTTTTCAAATGTTAGTTTGTAACAGTGTACATTAAACTTAACATATTAGTACTTTATATGATATTTCAGCAATTTCATTGCAATTATAATATTAGTTTTTAAACTTGAAAAAAATAGTTTTATGCGGGAATTAACCGGCATCCCCTTGCATACTGGGCGAAGTGTTTTGTTGGCTATTTAATCGAGCTTTACAATTAAACATTCCCTGTTCTCTTACATTTCGTAATAGCCACTCACTGCTTTTTAAGTGAAGCCAACTTCACATAGGTACACTTTACTACTTACATTATTTAGTTCACTATAACCTCAAACAGATCTTTAATTCAAAGGAAATCACAAATGTAGGTACAAAAATGTACAAATGATTAGAACTAGATTCAAAAACAATAACACTTAACACTTACGGGGTTTAATGCAACGAAATACTTTATTTAAAGGTTAATAGTAATTACCTTCCCGCGGCGCTTCGATCCAGTTGCACGAATCATGGTCGCGGGCAGACCCCGTAAGTGTTAAGTGTTAACGGCCGGTCCCAATATCCCAACTGAAGATAGATAGGTATCTTCAGTTTTGGCATATCAGAGATAGAAAACAACTTTTGTCTTTGTTTCTCTGGACGGCAAAATCAGAGACAGAAGATGTTTTCTATCTCCGATATGCCAAAACTGAAGATAGATAGATTATTGGGACCGGCCGTAAGTGTAAAAATGCAACAAGAAAGTTTAAAATTCAAAGACAATAGGCAATTAATATTAAAAATTCATATTCAATAACGGATTAAAAATAAATATAACCGAAGACGGATTTTAATTTTATATTACTACTACCGACGGGCACGGTTGTTAAAAGTAATACACAATGCATCTGCAGTACTATACAAAATTGAATACGTGCTTTGCATAAATAAAATGTTAAAATTTTCGTGTTGCAAACTACCAGTTAAAAGTTTTAGAATAATTAAAACAACTGCCAACCGTTAAAATAGGAGCACATCTAGTAATATGATTCGGAACAATTTTATGACACACATAGTTTGGACTGTTCCGAAGTTGTGCCGCGAACTCGCAGGCTGTATGAAGATGTATGCTCATGCATGTTTCATGTTCCAAACATAACCGCAGAACCGACGCTATCTGATGTGCGCGATATCTGAGAGTAAATGCGACACAACGAAATCATAGAGTGACATTTTTATAACAATGGAGATAAATTTAAATTAGGAAAGCGGTGTTGTACTGACATTTTTATATTGCATCCTATTGCAAATTGGACGCGTAGTTTATGCCTGGTAAAAACAATGTAAATTGTTGTATATGTTTCTTATGCATGTTTTATGTTAGGAACGTAACTTCAGTGGGGACACCCAAAAATTCCGAAATATTTAATTCCGAAATTGAATATTCCGATTTTCAAATCTCCGAATATCAAAGTTCCGGAGAATCAAGATTCCGACTATTCAAAACCATGATTGAAATTTTACAGAATATCAAAAGTACGAATATTTTATATTCCGAATCTCATTAATACGAAGGATGAAAAATCAGTTGTGTTATAATATAAATATCCGAAAATTAATTGTACTAATAAAGAATTTAGTTGAATCCCGACTCGCCGTGGTCTTTTTGTCGTGGTTCTTGTCTACCCAATACTAGAGAGCAATTTAAAAGCCGGAGGCGCGGAGGGAGAGCAGTCCTCGCTCGCAGTAACGAAACACGGGCGTACGGGCGAGCTGCAGCGGCTGAGGCCAGCAAGCCGAAGCTGCGAAAGCGAGTGTGGGTGCCCGAGATTTGTTATGCAAGGGCGGAAGGACTGCACTTCTTGCAGTGCCGGAGAAGAACAAAACTAAATGCATGCGTGCTAGTCTGCTTGCCTGCATTAATACATATTTGCCTGCTTGCCTGAATCCATGCATGCTTGCCTGCTTGCCAGAATCCATGCATGCTTGTCTGCTTGCTTGCCTGTATGCATGATTGTATGCTTGCTGGCCTTTATCCATACTTGGTAGCCTGCATGCTTGCTTGCATCCATGCATGTTATCTGCATGCTTGCATTTGCACTTGGCAGCACCTAGTTAGAGTAGCATTTAATATGCATTAGTATTGTGTAATAATTTAATATTATCGGTAGATTCTTAGGTTCGGGAAAATAATAAATAATTTAAAAAATGTTTTTTTATGAATAAAAAAACAATCAAGCGTTTAGTTTTTGGTTTTGTGTGTTTTCGGAATATTAATATTCGGAATTCGAATTTATGATATTTCGAATTATTAAAGATTCGGAATTGATATGCTTCAGGATCATGAAACTCGGCATTCTGAAAATAGTAGGTACTTATAAACATTAGGAATTTTTAAATTTAGGTTTTATAATATTAGGACTTATGATAGATCGGATTTGTGATTTTCGGAAATCTGTATCATTCGGAATTATAAAAATCGGTATTTTGAAATTCGTGATTGTCAATATCGGAATTAAGTTTTTCGTTTTTATG
The DNA here is from genome assembly GCA_949315895.1 of Anania crocealis. NCBI lineage: Eukaryota > Metazoa > Arthropoda > Insecta > Lepidoptera > Crambidae > Anania > Anania crocealis. The sequence goes on from OX438868.1 coordinate 6,326,662, forward strand.
TAGTGTACCAAACTTCAGTGCCTTTCTGACGTGTTAAAACGAGTATGAGATTGACTGACGGTAACGTGACAGTAGTAGGGGGTGGCAAAATACCTAAATTAGAAAAGAGTCTTGTGTTATTGATTTGTATTTATGTTACACAATAAAAGTATAATAAATATATTCAAAGTGTAAAACTGTCAACATAGGTAGAATAAATAACAGGCTCAATCAATGTATTATTTTAGTGGAGTATCTAAATGGCGTATGAAAAACATTAGTGTAGAATACAAAATAAATGACTTTACTAACAATTACTTTCATCCTATTTTATTACGTAAAGACTCAAAGTCAAAGACTTGAAATGTCAGAACAGTTAGACCCTAGTCTAAAATATTTCTTCTATTTGAACGGATTCAACATCATACCTAAACTGTTACCCAAATACTAACTCGTATTCTTTAACTTGTTAATGGGGGCTATCGCTAGTAAATTTGCCACTAGAGGCGCTAGTGTCGCGTGAGGTCCAATATCATTCACTTTGTACTGGTTTTAGCGGAATTTGTTGCATAAATTATAATTTCTTAAATTTACCTGCCGGAAAGTGATCTCCATCGTAAAATATAGCAAATATGGATTATTTGGCGATTAATGTGAACGCTTTAAAAGCGGAATTAAGAAAAAGCGCAAAAATAGGCGGCCTCAAGAGCAACTATTTCAGAAGTTAGTTTGTTGATATCAAGATAGTTATTTATAAACAATATAACCTTAATTAGATTCAAGGTATAACACTTTGTTTCGGCGCCAATCGCCTTTTACTGCTATACTTCCGGACCTCAGTCTACAGTTGCGCCAACTGGTGAGCAAAGAAACGGTAGTCCCCATTGTAATTCAATCACCATTTCATTACAACAATGTTAACTGCAGTTGTCAACAGAGTATTTAATGCAGAACTTTACAACGTCGTGATTAAGTACCCAAGTTAAACAGCAATTCCTAAACTTGGGCGTTAACTATAAAATAAAGTAACATTGTATCGCGACTCTGAACATATCTGGTCGAGCAGAGCGATAAAGCTGAACTTTCAGACTTACTGCAGTGAGATTTTGTATAACAATCACGTGCCGCAGCCACAGATCCTGTAACTGCGTTAGTGTAAGGCGACCCAAAGTGCAAGAAGTAAACATTAATAATTTGATATGAGCTATCAATATAAATGAGTTCCTAAGTGGAGACCGCGTTTCGGCAAACGTAGTGTAGGACGCCCTCAGGCCAGGTGGAGTGATGATTTGCGTAAAATGGCTGGCGAGCTGGATGCGAGAAGCCGAGGATCGACCTAAGTGGCGTGCAACTAGAGACGCCTATGTCCTGCAGTGGACTGCGATAGGCTGATGATGATGATGATGAGTTATCTATTTCAGTACTTTTATAACTAAAGGGTTTCGGGGTCATCTTTATCAGCTTACATCATAGTTACACTGCTGAACCCAGGCATGTCCAAAAGGAATAATTTGCCATAACCGTAACTTGACAGGCATGTTGCCGATCGCAGTCTTCTGGTCAGAAGACATAGATGCTCGTCTTCTACCGGAAGTACTTCATAACATACCCCACAAGATATAAATTAATACTGTTGCATTAAATCCTATGTGGTGTTAAAATCCTATGAATGAGTTGTAATAAATCTGAAGTGAATATCAAGCTACTTTAGCTTATTATTAATATCATTTAAAATAAACCATGCGAAGAAGGCAAAGCAATCACGCCCGGGCTCCGCTAACTTAGAAAAATTCCATCTTTTACATATAGGTAGGTAATAGTCTAAGCCCTACATGGTTACTTCCTTCAGGATGTTTGAAGTATGTTAACCCATGATGCAAGGGTTCTCCAATTTTCGTTATTTCGGAGTCAAACATGGTCAAGATCAAAGTAAATTTTCTGTTTACCCGAATGCGGCGAAGCCCTGTGTTTGACCTGCATGTCCGTCTTTATGTTTCCTGGTAACACTAAATAAATCGACTTCGACTGGTAAAACGTTTTTTTATGGTGTATGTATCACTGGTTGCAATAACAAATTAAAAACAATATGGCGGATTTTTCAGCCATAACACTATGTGTTTAGGTCAAACTTTTTATTTTTATGATGCTCATTGCAAAAACGTGGAAAAGTAGTAGTAAGCTTGAAATGAATTACATTATAACCTGATTCACTATTCCTATTAGGTATAAAGTCAAGCACGTGTTTGAGCAATGACAACAAGCATTTGTTCAATAAAATCAAAAAGTTTATTTGCAAAAACACAGTGTTAAGATCTCAGCAGTTTATATAGTAATAGTTCGTGTGTTTAGCCAGGCGTGCAAAAAATATACTGTTAAATAAATCTAACAACAAAAAAAAAACCATTTGACGTCGGCAATTAAATAAACGATTAAATTAATATTATTATAGTATCTCAATTTATTATCTAGGTACATAGAATTAGGAATGTCGCCAATTCAATAATTCCTTGTAGCTATAGAAACATTTCTCCATAAGCCATTCCGTTAACTTATTTTTAAACACTGACCCATCCAAAATCTTTACTTCGTTAGGGAAGTAGATTGTACGTACATTGCTATGTTTGAATTGTACGCATTCCGTCTATATATATATCTTTACGACAGGGAGGTTGATAGACTAAGTTAGTGTATTGTTGTCTTAATTGTCGCATTGTAGTCTCTCCGCGAGTTTTATAATACATAGGGTGTAACTTGACGAAAATGGAAGCCTCTCTAATGTACATACACGGTAATGGAAGCAATTTAAATTGTCTGAAGTGTGGTTTGCAGCTGTCCAAATACCAAATGTTGCTTAAGGCACGAATGCACCTCTTTTGCATCACCGTTTGTCGTATTCTCTTTATGGCAAAAACATAGCGCTCTAGCTTTTTGCATATAAAGTCTATGTGTTCTTTCCAGTTAAGATGTGTGTCCAAATGTATACCTAAGAATTTAAAAGTTCCTACTTCGTCAATAATTTCATTGTTATATGCTTCATTTGTTGGTTGCTTTGCAACACCGTATGAGTGAAACTGCATAGCATAACCAATAGAAGCGAAGCATCAGTGAATAATGTTACAAAAATAGTCGCAACCATAATAACATATATTGACGCGTACGAAGTCGCGGGCAAAAGCTAGTTAAATATAAAACAGAGACCTGTGTCATAAAGGTTGATTATTCCACATCAGATGTCGTAATAGTATAAACACACTTATACAGCCACACACATATCCAGCTAACTACACTTAATTTTCTGCAACAATTATTCAAGTCTCGTGTGCGAATTTGCATTTTAAACGACAACCACATCTTGCCCCTTAAAAAGGTAAACTGTTTGACGTAATCGCGTTCCCAAAGTGGCGTAACTACTAACAGACTCCCTAATGTTTGTGACATATGCCACTTTTGGCACAACTAAAATAGCAATGCGCTTTTGACCTTTATTTCTTTAAATATAAGGAAGCACATACATTGTTACTTTTGCGGCAGACTGTACAACAGGGAGCCCTCCTCCAACTGCTATTTGTCATCCTCGTCTGCATCTACAGTTTCAAAGCGAGTTTATTTTGAGAGAGGCGTAAAGGCCCTTACACACTCGTATAAGGTTTCAAACGTGAGTATAATTCTAAACGAACATGAAAGATAAATTAGCTCACCTTGCGAAACACAAATTATTGTCTACGTACTTAACAAAAGATCTGATCTAAAATCTTATAAATAAAATTCTCGTGTCACAATGTTAGTTACCTTACTCCTCCGAAACGGCTTTACTGATTTTTACCAAATTTTATATGCATATTCAGTAGTATGAGAATCGGCTACTATCTATTTTTCATACCCCCAAGTGATAAGGGTTGTTCACCCTTAAAATTTCTTTTTAAATTTTTGGACACAATTTTATTTTTTTTATTTTTCTATAATGTGGCATTAATAAATACATACAACCCAAAATTTTTACCCTTTTATCACCAACCCCTATTTTTTAATAGCCATTTTAGTAATTTAATCATTTTTATGGCAAAACAATGTTTGCCGGGTCAGCTAGTATTGTTATAAAAATGGGTAATTGGTCATAATAAATTTAAAGAAATGGCTAACTTGTGTTCCAACTCGTACTAATAGTTTCGTAGGACTTTTGCAAGTAGTATACATCTGTGCTAAATGTTACCTAATTAAGCCGATTTTCAACGAGCGCCTGCCTCAATATGGTCTAATCTCCAACCACGCTCGAGTTTGTGACTGGCACTGAGGAGCGTTGTTCATTAGTGAACTCAATACATTACTGAACTCAAACATGAATGAGGTACAGGTTATTTATAGAATTATGTTGTAAAATTGAAACGGTGTGATAATCTAACATAATGAGCGACTCATATCTCAGGCAACCATAACTAAAAATATCAGGTCATTCTTTGTAACCACTCCATGTCAGTTTACTTATGGTCATGTCACCAGCTAAAATCACTCCACTGCTGGCCTGTATTTTGACATATCTTTCAATTCACAACGTGCTCTGTGGTGAATGCCTGTAATAGGAGAGACTCTTCTCGTCATGGTTTGACGTAAGAGGCGACTAAAAGAGTACTGCCAGAAAAAGATAGACAGCGTTTTCCCTCCACGGCCTCCACCATTGGCCAATCGCTTGGCAAGCGTGGCGATAATGACGAAATTCTCTTTTTGGAGAGATAATAGGCACAACAGTTGAGAATCGGACTCAATGGCAATGCTCGTTTCTATCGCTTTGTTGGGTCTAGTTGAAAATCTGTCTCACTGTTAATGCTCGCTCCTCCTCTCGCTGAGTCTAATTGAGAATCGGACTCAATAGCAATGCTCGCTATTGCCAATATCCGGCTATTGTTCATTTGCTGCTATCAGCATTAATTATCTCTTCGCAAAATAGTTCAAATAAGTGTATACGAGTATTTATGCAAAAATCGAAAAGGTTCCTCACTTTGATGTATTTGTTATTATACATCGATGGTTCCCCAACATTCGGGTATACCTTACTGATGCTATCGCGCCCCAAGCTCATTACCGAACACAACACGTTCGTATCCGCGACGCTATCGCGACGGCTTGTCGGGGTGAAAGGTACTCGTAATTTGAGCTGCTTAGACCACGTCATCGTTCATTGTAAAATTGGAACCTTACGTGGGCGACGGCAGCGTGGATAACAAATTTTTCCTGCCATTTTTTGCAAGTGTAGAATACACTTAAAATTAAATGTAACGCATGCGTTACATCGTAAAAGTAGATTTGGATTTATCATAATACAGATACCTTAGTGACATGATATTTGCATCTACCATTTAACAGAAAGCAAAACTAACAATTTAGTATCACAAACTTATCTACATCTATATATAAAATAAAGTCGTGTAAGTTCCACTTAGCCACTAGAACGTCCGCTTACCTATGTATGATCGATCAGTAATCGATTACGCATAATTTGAAGTATTACAGTTTCTTGATTATACACAATTTCGTCTTTTGTCCTCAAATCCACAAATTTTCGCTCACCGGTGAGCAGAAAGTTGTGAGTTTAATTCACATAAGACAGTTTTTTTTTTATTTAAGAACTTGAATTTTCAATTAACACTAGAAATTTTAAATGTGTACCATGTTAACAGATTTAAATGCCTTTTTTTGTCGATTCGAACCCACCCTGAGTATTTATTTCATTTTTTCAGTTTCGCTTTTCGTCAGTTTGTTTTAATGTGAGAATAACTGCAGTAAGTACTACTTTACTTTACTTACTTTTTAAATAATATTAAATGCTGCTATACACCTGATTAACTAATGTACACCTACTGCATAGGTATTTCACGAGGTGATAGGATGGTATAACGTAGCGAGGCGCATGTTAACATGAGTGTTGTTAATGAACATAATATATATTGTATAGCCTACGGTGGTGTTAGACACGATCCACACCTAGTGTGTATTGAATACGAAAGTGATAGGTATTTTCAGTACATGAACTCTCTCTTAGCTACGTTTGAAGTTAGTAGCTTTTTTAAAGATTAATTTTGGTACGGGACCTCGGAGAGGGGTGACCGTAATGGTAAAAGTAAAGGGGCTGTCGCCGCTGTACATGTATTTGAATATATTGCTAATACAGCAATATATCAATTTGATACAACAATTTTCTTGGACCATTGGAATGACCATTGGAAGACCGACCAGAGACACTGACTGTACTACTGAATACTACCTACTTGACTGAGACTTACTTGACAATGGTAAGAGGAATAAACTAGTAGTATATACTTCAATGTTTCAAGATGTTAATCTATACTAATATTATAAAGCTGAAGAGTGTGTTTGTTTGTTTGTTACGTAAGTAGATACTGGTTCGAACTTAAAAATTTTTTTGTATTGAAGTGTCCACTTATCGAGGAAGGCTTTAGGCTATATAACAGCAGGGCAATAGGGCACAATAGGGCAGCAGCTAGTTGACTATAATTTACTTCTCTGAGAAATATCCTGCTTGTACGTCAAATAGTTTTTGATATTTCCTTTAATATATACAGATTATGATATTATTTTATCACTACAATAAAAATATTGTCATAATTGTCTAAGGCTTTACATTTCATGTAGTATACTACATAATTGTCGAGCGTTATTCATTTTATTTAGTCTACTAGGGCAGAAACTACTGTGTTAGTTATCAATGTGCTCATTAATATATCTTAAAAACTAAAAACTCATGTCACCATGACGATGCTTAATTAAAATAATTGTCATTAATTTCCCGAACTGGTCGACATGAGGTATAATCAAAATTTCACGTTGAGAGCAATCTCTTAGACATAACACCTATGTGGATTTGCCTCACAGAACGTGTTCATTAACATCTAGACACTGTGATGCTATCTCAACAGGCTTTCTGCTGAAAGCTGTACATTAGATCTCTAGTTCACTAATTAATTGCGAAAAATATAGTCGTGCGACGTGAAAGGACTTGAACAAATATGCAAATAAGTTTTGTTTATGCTTGTATTATTAATAACATTTCATACAATAATTAAACATTTAACAAAGGATAGTACTTATTTAGTAGTGAAACCTGTGGTACAATAAAACCAACTAGTTAGGTAAATTGTTCCAGAAGGAAACCTTGTCAAACACGCATATTTAAAAACATCTATCAAGGGTACGGACTCGATTTTGCACCATATTATGATAAATAAGACTATAAACAATTTGGTACTTAATGAATTGTTTGTATGAATTAATATTAAAACGAGATATTTTGCTGATACTGAAAAATGGTACTTTATATCCGACTCTCCCCTATTATCGAGTTTATCGGCATATTATCTAAATGGCAGTTGTCAACTATTGTAAAACAAGCGCCTTTTAAACTAACTAGGTACAACTAGGTACAGGTGACTAGGATGTAGTACAGGTGACAGAATAATCATGCATGTATATTTTACTCTATTCATATAAATAGAGTTAGTCCCTAAGTTTAGTCAAAACTTTAATAGCATACTATTACCCACATAATTTTAAAACAAAAAATTTTACCGACGAAAATCTTTACATAAGCGAAATTTTTGAATCGGTGCATAACCATTATTATCTATCACTTAAAACGACTTAAATGCTAAAGCATATTCATGTATTAATACTGAAGTAATTAATTTCAAAAAGTAAAGTGATTCTAAATAATCAAAATAGTGCTTAATACGCAAAAACTGACCCATCATGAAGTTCGAATACGCAAAAGCTGGTTTTGTATACCGGTTTGATCAATTAAAACCTATGTATCTAACCTTTTTATTGTTAGCTATGCTTCCACAAATCACTCTATATTGGCGATAATATAGACTTCAAATACTGCAGATACGGCGTGGGTTGGTGCCAACTAGTGCATTTATTAATATCTTGTTTATGATGTTTCGTTAATTAAGAAGCAGATATAAATGTTATTACACGTTTAAAAGTAAAATAATGAAGAATTTTGGTATAAATTTACTTTATTCTTCATTACATTAGCTTACATTAATTAATTTAATATAAGCAGGTATATTGAGTTTTTGAAATCTACGTATATTTTATAGGTATCTAGTTTTTGTCATTTATTTCTAAATAGAAGTTAAATTTGTGGATTCTGAAAATGTATTTAAAAACTAGGTTCTTTACTAGCCAGAATACAACAAAATATCAAAAGATAGCATAAGTAATAAATCTTGTTTAGGTAAGGTTTTCAGCAAACATTTTAGACGCTAAAAAACTTTAGAGGAGCCAACTGGCCTCCAACAGTGTACGGGTTTTAGTACTATTTTAAATTTATATATAATTATTTAATTTAGGGCTACATTGGATGATATAAGGTAAGTATAAGATAAGTATAAGAAAAATCTCAGGAATTAACTGCACAATAGTTATAATAAAACCGTAACAGTGTATCACGAAGTAGGATCAAAATGACTAAAATGTTGTCGACGATTGTTTTTTAGTTATTTGCATTTTATTCAACAAAGTCAAACAAATTAACTAGCCATTTACATTAATGTCAAACAATGTACCAATCATATCTAAATTTGCAGTCTATTTTGCTTATTAATAATATTTCCATCTTATAATACGATTCTTTCTTACAGTACCTACTGCTACGTAAAAAGTAAACACTTGCTTTTTTAACGAAAGTAACTACGTTGACGTTAAATATATTTTTCTAGTGTAAAAACGGCAAAGCGAAATAACGGTAAGTCTCGTTATTAAACTCTCCAACCATCCTGAATAAATATGTCATATATTCTACGACTGTATCTCGCGGTGTATCAAAGTAGAGTACGTTTACATAAGTCGATGGTTAGGGTACATTTACACTACCAGTGTACACCCGTGTTCCAAACGACCAAACGTTTGAAGAAGTGAGTATATTGTGTTCTTCACAAAGACCTCAATACTGCTGTGCACCATAGAAATCAGCGTTGTGTCTCTTCACCGTTGTCCAAACCGCATGCCTCCATGGAATCCTCCTAATGCAAAGGCCTATGTAGACCTGAGAAGCGGATTAATACTGGCTGATGAAGACATTCAAACACATTTGAAAGAATTTCATCGGTATAAACGCACCGTTACAATAGAATATTGGGTCCTTTACTTAATTTCGTATAGGAACCAAAATAAGTCAAAGAAAACGCCAGTGACAGAGTACCTATTCAGTCTCTTTGGAGATGTTGAAATGCTTTATTGTACATAATAACGTACGTCTACGTACCTACGGCATTCACTTTGAAGTAATTTGCATTCAGTGACGTTTCCAAGTGCCAATATTTCGTGTTTTCGAGAATTTCTTGTTATATTATTCTACGAATGATACTTATCTTAGTTGAATATACGAGTAGTAACTACAATCAAGTCTCTTTATTTAAAGACAAACACATATTAGTTCACGAAATCGTTAAAAGGTCTTAACATAGTTCCGCTCCTTGTCAGAATAGCATAGAATCTAAATGTTAAAAACCTATTAATGAATGAGTAATAAGGAAGTCGCCTCTCTGCGATGTTTTTGTCATCGAAACGGTACAGAGAAGTATGTTTGAAAGTCTTATACATTCAGGTGACGGAGGAATTTATCCTTATCAGAAGGTTATCCGGAAAATATGGACGAATATTAATCGTAAATGTCCTCCTTTCATAATTACACCTCGCTTCACATTTCATCGTATTTCCATTTGAATTGTCCTATCAGGGCACAAAGCGAGTTACGTACCATTGTCATGGTCCGGTATTGGTAGACTGTCAGAGGCGTCCGAAGCGAGCGCCAAGTCGGGTGATGCCGAGCCCAGCAATGCACTCAGCCCGTCGTGTTCGCCATCTGCAAAACCATGCCCTATTACTGTTGAATAAGGATCATGTTTGCAGGCGGTGACAGTTAACGGCCTGGAAATCCATCGCGGTGTAGAGGAAATGTGCGCGGAAACTGCATTAGGCGTTCGTTTAACGACGGAAAGAAACGATGTTGATTTCATTGATTTCATTTGGTGGTGTGTATATGTAATTGCTTTATTGATAAGATATATGGCGATAAATAAACAACATTCAGGGTTGATAGCTAACCTAATAGTTAGCTGCGAAGCTGTGAAGGAAATATTTTTGCACTATAAAATGATAACAAATGTGAACAACATGTCTTACATTGTTTAAATCGTAGGTAAAGTAGTACCTAGATAGTAAAATACTTTATTTTGTAGAAAAAAGGAACAACGAAGGTACCACAAACTCAGACAAAACAAATCAGAGACTTGTTAGTATAGAAGTAAGAAAATCTCATAAATATTTCTATGGCAAAAAAGTGCTTGTTTGAAAAACCGAGAACCGAGAAAAGAGGGAGAAGTGTAAAAGCCTTTTCCTTACCAAGGCAACGTTCAGAATCAATAGAGCGGCTTCTAAATTTGTTGCACAAAATGATCCCAAATAAAATATCTGACAACATAATTGCCTCAGTTCGCCAAGGGACTGTAGACCAGAGACCTCTCAAAACTTGTACCGCTTCGAATCCTTATAAATTATTTATGGCATTTGAGCAATTTCCTTATTCCCAGCCGCGGGTAGTAGCTTAATTATGTAAGATTTCAGTAGCTCGTCCCACTGATCCTTGACTGGATATTAATGAAGATTCGTCTAATTGAGCAGTAAATGGAAATTAATTAACAGACGAATCACGTGTCGAAATGACGTTTTTGCGTCACGAGCAGAAGGTACTTGAACTTCGTCACTTAAGTAAAGAGAGAAATCATATTCCTAATTTTTAAATAAGGATATTTAATTGTTTGTAATATTATCTCTCTTCAACTTAATCAAAGAAATTCCATGAAACTTTCACGCTTGAAAATATGAAAAGATACAATTAGTGTTTTGTTTCAAATTTCCTTAAAATATTAACTATTGCAAATACATTTATAGGTAAAGTAAATATTTCACTGTATAATATTTTTTAGCTGTAAACTTATGCAATTGTTACCATGCTTATGCAAATGTATGTTCTTTTCTCACCAAATAAACGTAAAACCACCGCGATGTATTATAATACCCCATAACGCAGAGACTAAAATTGGTTGGATCATGTACGGGACAGCGTTATAAAATGTTAATTGTATAAAGTTTTTGTTATTTATTATGTTTTGTTATATTGTGATATGTTTGAACTTTGAATTTGTAAATTATTGTAAAACTTTATGGGAAATAAATGAATGACAGCCGGGGGTTTAGGAAACACACCCTAAGTAGGCACACACCCTCGTACAGGATAACGAGGACTAGGAAGGGAAATAGGACGCGGCTCTCTTTACGGTATTGCCTTTTCGAGTCAAAATGCAAGCCCGTACTATTTCCCTCTCTTTCTAATTGTGAGATGGCATGCGGCTCTCCCTACGGTATTGCCGATCGACCGCGGAAAACACGCGCATGCCATCTCCCCTCTCGCTCGCACCGACCTCTCGCTCACACAGTGATTGCGTGGGTGGGGATTTTCCCGCCAAAAATTGTGAATATAAGGCGAGCAGGGGGTCCATAGATTCATTCGATCCAGCAACAGCAAGGAAGAACCTTCTCTCCTAAGCAAGTAGGAAGAGCCCTAGAAGATCAACCTGAACAGATCCTGGGAAGAAACATAGGAAGAATACACAGCCACCTCACCGCATACAATACAGTCCACACAGTAAACATTGGGTTGGCTGTTACTCCGTAACCCGACATAAGGCGTTATCATTTCATTAACATCATCATCAAACAAGACGGGCGTCTGACCGTCTGGCTTCCTCCCTCATCTTCGTACCAAACCCGGCCACGTGTCATCCGGCACATTGTTGGTCCTTCGAGCCGGATCGTCGTATTGAAGATTGAAGATTGAAGATTGTCAAGATGCCCGTCACTCGTTCCCGTACACAAGAAAGATCGCCTACGTCGGAGACGGAAACATCGTCGGGGACCGAAGTCACTGGTACCACTATGCCAGATACCTCGGCCACAAGTCAAACGACCAGTCCGCTGGCTACTGAGCCAGAACGCCGCCAAGAAGAGCAGCTGGCGCCGCCGGCTGCGCCCGCTCAGGCGCAGCTGCCCGCAGCACACACGAAGAAATTAGCACCTTCTGTAATATCAAAGAAAAGCAAGAAATTACTGAAGGCCAGGGAAGAACTACTGCACATCCAGCTACAGCTCGCCGCCGCCAAGATAGCGGCATTAGAAGCGGAAACGGACACCGACGAAGACGACATTGACACCGTGATTGATGACTCCGGCAACAACAACAACGAACGCACTGTCGCCTGGGTTGACGATAGCCGCTTGCAAGTGCTGGCTATCACCGAGCAACCACACAACCCAGAGCCGCTACCGCCGATACCGACGCAGGCGTCTGCCCCGCAGATCGCGACGTGTCCTACGGCGGGAGTGAACGAGACAGCGCATATCGGCGTCTCACCGGCGGGAGTGAACGAGACAGCACATATCGGCGTCTCACCGGCGGGAGTGAGTGAGACGGCATGCGTCGGCGCCCCACCGGCGGGAACAATGAAGAGTGACATCGCGCAACTAGCTGCCGCGATCACTATGGCTACAAGAGCAAGTCAACCGAGAATGAACATTGAATTGCCGATATTCGCCGGGTCCCATCAAGAATGGCTGATATTTAAAGCTGCTTACGAAGAATCGAAGAACGGGTTGACATCATTGGAGAACCTCGCCCGTCTTCGCCGAAGCCTCAAAGGACGTGCAAGGGAAGCAGTAGAGAGTCTCCTTCTATACAACGGCAACCCAGAAGACGTCGTGAAAACCTTAGAAGCAAGGTTTGGTCGTCCGGACGCTATCGCGATGTCCGAACTGGAGCGGCTGCGAACGCTATCGAAACCTCAAGACACGGCGCGGGACTTATGCATCTTTGCCTCCCGGGTCTCGAACATCGTCGCAGCACTAGGTGCCATCAAGAAGAGGCACTACCTGTACAACCCGGAAATCACGAAGAACACCATAGAAAAACTGACCTCCACCATGCGATATCGGTGGTACGACTTCGCGGCTGAACAAGACAGTGAAGAACCGGACCTAGTCAAGTTGTCGCGCTTCCTGAACCGGGAGGCCGAACGATGCGGCCCCTGCGCGCAACCTGAACAACCGGACAACGTCGTGCCAGCGAAGAGGCCTCAACGGGCCTACAGTACAAACACCACGGAACCCGAACAGAAGACATACAGCTGCCTACGTTGCGAGAAGACAGGGCACGCCATCGGGAACTGTGAAGAATATAAGAAGCTGAGCGTCAATGACAGATGGGATTTCGCCAAAGAAAAGAGACTATGCTTTCGGTGCCTGCGGTATAGAACCAAAGTACATCACTGCCGCACCACGAAATGCAACATAGACGGGTGCCCCCATCCACATCATCAGCTGCTACATCACACTAAGAGTGGTGAACAGAAGACAGAACAGAAGAAAAGTGAAGTAGTCAGTTCCACGTGGACGCCAAGGAAGCCTCAAGCGTATCTGAAGATACTGCCTGTGACCATCGTCGGACCGAAGAGGAAAATCGACACGTACGCGCTTCTCGACGACGGCTCTACGATCACGCTCATCGACGAGAGCTTGGCACAGCGCGCCGGACTAAGAGGACCAGTGGAACCACTACGCATCGAAGCGATCGGTGAACGGCAAATTGAAACAGGATCTTCAAGGCGGCTCAAACTAACGATCCAGGGTGACCAGAAGAAGCGCCACACCATACAAGCCAGAAGCATCAATCAGCTGCGACTATCCCCGCAGACCATCGACGAACGCGATCTGGCTGGCTGCCGTCACCTGGAGGGCCTGAAGAATCTCACCTACGAACAAGCCAAGCCGGGAATACTCATCGGGCAAGACAACTGGCCACTCCTCCTGGCAGAAACCACTCGCGTCGGTGACAGACAGCAACCAGTCGCCTCACTTACGAAACTGGGATGGGTCCTTCACGGAGCACAGGTGCGGACGCTGGGACAGAGAGTCCACTTCGTGAACCACGTGACAACGGAAACAGAAGAATCAGAGAGAATCGACGAACAATTGAAGAACTTCTTCTCTCTAGAGTCATTCGGAGTCGCGCCGAAGAAACCACAGAACGATCCAGAAGCCCAAGCCTTGAAGATTCTGGATGCGGAGACCAAACGCCTCGAAGACGGCCGTTTCCAGACCGGGCTGCTGTGGAAATCGGCGGACATCAAGCTGCCTGATAATCGAGACTACGCGCTAAGAAGACTTTGTGCCACCGAGAAGAAAATTGAGAAGAATCCCAAATTGAAGGCCAAGGTCCACGAACAAATGAAAGCGCTCATAGAAAAAGGCTACGCTGAAGTTGCACCTACGAAGAAGACTGAAAACAGAACATGGTACCTGCCTTGTTTCCCGGTGATCAACGCTATGAAACCGGACAAGGTCAGGATGGTGCATGACGCAGCAGCCATCACGAAGGGTTTATCGCTCAACGACACTCTACTCACCGGACCAGACCTGCTGCAATCACTTCCTGGAGTGCTGCTGAGGATGAGGCAACATCAAATCGCAGTATCAGCAGACATCACAGAAATGTTCCTGCAAGTGAAAATCCGACCAGAAGACAGGGATGCGCTCCGCTACTTATGGAGAACAGATCGTGACGCTCCACCCACCGAATACAGAATGACGTCACTGATCTTCGGAGCCACCTCGTCCCCTGCCACAGCGATCTACGTAAAAAACCGCAACGCGAAAGAAGCCGCCGAAAAACATCCCGAAGCTGCCGATGCCATTGAACGCAACCATTACATGGACGACTACATCCAGAGCTTCGAGACTGAAGAACAGGCAATCAAGGTCGCAAGAGAAGTTGGAGACATCCACCAGCGGGCACACTTTGAACTAAGGAAGTGGACATCGAACTCCGACGCAGTGTTGCAGCAACTGGATCCGGGAAAGAAACAAGAAAACATGAACCTGGCCGAAGATGACAAGACTGAACGAGTTCTGGGGCTCACCTGGAGAACGTCAACCGACCACCTGGGCTTCAACCTGGACCTGTCGCGCCTGCCTGAAGACATCCTACAGAAGAGGCCGACGAAGAGGGAAGCCCTGAAGATCGTCATGTCCCTATTCGACCCTCTAGGACTAGCCTCGCCTGTCACAATCAGGGCAAAGCAGATCCTCCAGGAGATATGGCGAAGGAGCACGGCGTGGGATGAACAACTGGAAGAAGGCCTGACACTGGAATGGAAACAATGGACGACGCACCTCCAGAGGCTGAACCAAATCCACATACCCCGGTGCTACCCGAACTACAGTCGCAGCGACAATATCGAGCTCCACGTGTTCGTCGACGCCAGCGAGGTCGCCTATGCAGCTGCGGTCTACTGGCGCATCGAAGATGAAGACGGGAACATCCAAACACCACTCATCTTGGCCAAGGCGAGAGTGGCTCCCCTGAAGGTGACATCGATCCCGAGGCTGGAGCTACAAGCAGCGGTGATGGGCAGCAGGATGGCGCAAGCAGCCATCGAGGAACACGATCGGAAGCCAGTGTCCCGAACATTCTGGACCGACAGCAAGACAGTCCTGACCTGGCTGAGAACAGGAGCCCGATCCTTCAAGCCCTTCGTCGCCCACAGGATCGCCGAACTCGAAGAAAACACCAAGACAGAGGAATGGCGTTGGGTTCCCACGAAACTCAATGTAGCTGACGACGCGACACGGGACGTCCCCAAGGACTTCGACGAGACCCACAGATGGTTCACCGGCCCCAGCTTCCTGAAAGAAGATCGATCGACGTGGCCGGAAGAGAAGAAGACCATTCCTGAAACAACGGGAGAAGAACGAACACTGAACCTCAGAAAGTCATCATCGACCGCAACACAAGTCGTGCCTGACGTAACCAGGTTCTCAAGATGGGAACGTCTGGTCCGCACCACAGCCAGAGTCCTACAGTTCGTCAGCCTGCTGAAGACAAAGAAACACAGAACATTCTTCTCAAGAACGAAGCCGAACAAGACAAAAGATCCTTCCTGGGGTGCTCAGCGTGTCGACAGAAAATTGAAGAAATTAATTGAAAAGGTTCATGAAGAAGACAAATATTTGAAGATTCCCGCTGAACTCATCATCGAAGCTGAGAAGGTTCTCATCAAGGCGAGCCAAGAAGACGCCTTCGAAGAGGACATAGAACACCTAAGAAGAGGACATCAGATCAGCCGTCAGAGCAGAATGAAGAAATTAGCTGTTGAAATGAACAACGGTTTGATCACCCTGAAGTCTCGAATCGACGCTGCAGAAGGAATACCCGAAGTAGAACGAAGACCACCGATCCTGGATGGACGTCACCACATCACGCGACTCTACATCGCGCACGTCCATCTCACCGGTCATCACCAGGGAGTGGAAGCCACCGTCAACCAGTGTCGCCAGAGGTTCCACATCCTGCAACTTCGGCCGACTGCAAAAAAGATAGTCAAAGAGTGCCTTCACTGTCGCAAACGAAGAGCGGCACCCTCAGCACCATCAACAGGAAACCATCCGCCCTGCAGGCTGGCCCATCATCAGCGACCCTTCTCCTACACAGGGGTCGACTACTTCGGGCCTCTACAAGTCACCGTCGGACGAGCCACACACAAACGCTACGTGGCCCTCTTCACGTGCCTCACGACCAGAGCGGTCCATCTGGAACTCGCCGCTACGCTATCCACTGACTCAGCGGTGATGGCATTGAGGCGATTCATCGCGAGGAGAGGCTGCCCGAAGGAGATCTGCTCTGACAACGGAACCAACCTGCACGGCGCCGAGAGGGAGCTGCGCCGAGCCATCGACAGCGCAACAGAACTTGAAGCCAGCAAACGCCGCATCTCTTGGCACTTCATACCACCGGGCGCGCCGTTCATGGGCGGCGCTTGGGAAAGGCTGGTGAAGACAGTCAAGACAGCGCTATCGACAGTGATGAATGGACGCACCACCAACGACGAAGTCCTAGCCACGGTCCTCGCAGAAGTGGAATTCACCGTCAACAGTCGGCCGCTCACCCACGTCGCGGTCGACCCTGATGAACCTGAAACATTGACGCCGAATCACTTCCTGCTTTTGGAGCCTGCACACGAACCGGCTATGGGACAATTTGAAGACAAAGACCTGCTGGGCAAGACCCATTGGAGGGCGTCCCAGAGAATAGCAGACATGTTCTGGAGCCGATGGATACGAGAGTACCTCCCTGAACTCCAAGGCCGGCGGGAGCCGCACGGCCGTGGCCCAGAACTGAAGACCGGAGACGTCGTGCTGATCGTGGACAACACTCTGCCACGAAACACTTGGCCACTAGGACGAGTAACGGCTGTCTACCCAGGGCCCGACGGCATCGTGCGAGCTGCAGACGTGCTGACCCGAGGAGGTATCCTGCGACGCCCTACGAAAAAGCTGGTGAATCTGCAAATAGAAGAAAAGGACGCCGCCCCTTCCACAAGATGAGTGTCTCTCCGACTGCGCTGCGACACACGGCGGGAGAATGTACGGGACAGCGTTATAAAATGTTAATTGTATAAAGTTTTTGTTATTTATTATGTTTTGTTATATTGTGATATGTTTGAACTTTGAATTTGTAAATTATTGTAAAACTTTATGGGAAATAAATGAATGACAGCCGGGGGTTTAGGAAACACACCCTAAGTAGGCACACACCCTCGTACAGGATAACGAGGACTAGGAAGGGAAATAGGACGCGGCTCTCTTTACGGTATTGCCTTTTCGAGTCAAAATGCAAGCCCGTACTATTTCCCTCTCTTTCTAATTGTGAGATGGCATGCGGCTCTCCCTACGGTATTGCCGATCGACCGCGGAAAACACGCGCATGCCATCTCCCCTCTCGCTCGCACCGACCTCTCGCTCACACAGTGATTGCGTGGGTGGGGATTTTCCCGCCAAAAATTGTGAATATAAGGCGAGCAGGGGGTCCATAGATTCATTCGATCCAGCAACAGCAAGGAAGAACCTTCTCTCCTAAGCAAGTAGGAAGAGCCCTAGAAGATCAACCTGAACAGATCCTGGGAAGAAACATAGGAAGAATACACAGCCACCTCACCGCATACAATACAGTCCACACAGTAAACATTGGGTTGGCTGTTACTCCGTAACCCGACATAAGGCGTTATCATTTCATTAACATCATCATCAAACAAGACGGGCGTCTGACCGTCTGGCTTCCTCCCTCATCTTCGTACCAAACCCGGCCACGTGTCATCCGGCACAGATCAGATTCACAAAATGTATAAAAATATGTATAAAAGAGTTTGTAGTTTGTTGAATATTTTTAGACGATTTAGTTTATTTTCACAAACAGGTTATATTTCGACGGCTTTTGAAAGGAACTGAATAAACATCGTTAAAAGTAAATATAAAACAAGAGCAAACAAGCAGGGAAATCAACGTAGGTTATATTTGCGTGAAAAATGAATGATATGTGACTCACTGCAAAAACTAAATAGATCATTGGAAAATAAACCGTTATACATAATATAGGAGGTTATCCGTTCCATCTTTTTTGAACGATAGTTGGTGAAGATGAATATACTAACCTTACATTTATTAAATGTACACATAGAATAATAGCGTCTGTGATCTTGATAATTTTTAAGCTATGATGATGCTGGAAAATATTAAAAAAAAAACGAAATCTTTTTTAATTATAAATATTATATTTACAGTGTGCACCTTACAGTAAGTTATTTGACATGATTTATATTTTATTCATGTCAACAAGATATGAATTAGCGGCTTTACTTTCTCGTTGCAAGTGCATTAAGTGAGAAAGAGACATCTTCTGCAATAACACTCATAATTTTACTATCGCGTGAATTGGCGGTACGTTACGTAACATCAGCGGTGGCATCTTGCCAATTCTACTGAAAAGGCTGTGGACATTCAGCGCTACCTATTGTTCTGTATCGTGATGTTTTTGGTGTCAAATTAAAAGGAGTGCGGTTCCATGCGACCCCTTCTAAATCATACCATTATAAAAGATAGTTTCAGTTATAATATGATTTGTTTACAAATATTGTTTTTAGTTCTATTATGTTTATTAGGCATACGCAGGAAAATTTCAATTTAACTTAAAATGTATCCTATTGTTACGTTTTTTAACTTTACAAAACTCTCACCAGGCTTTATTATTCATGTTTTGAAAGTCTATGTACCCAATCTGCCGAATACCTCAAGACAGTGAATATTGCTACCTGTAGTTATTAGTTAACACCGAATCAATAAGACATTCTATCTTCGTTTCCACGAAACTATTCATTCAGCCGTGAAATATCAAAGAGCTGCTTCGCAAACACAAAACGTCTGAGGACTACGCTGCTCAATGTAACTATCGAGCCCAATAGAAGCAAGTTCAGAAAGCTCACTTTTATGCGAAAACAGTAAAAGCTTACTCAGGGAACATAGTTCTAAGAACGATTTTCCATATCCTTATTAGGGGTATGCTTGACCACATAATGCGGCAAGTCTAATCATAACATTAAGAATGATTGTCATCTGTACATAACTATGGGCAATATCTACTTTTATATGCATGGGCACATTTTATATCAATGGGATTCTTTGGTATTCGCTAAGAAAATAGTATAAATCTAAATATTAGGCATATAACTAATTTTAAACGTCAGGCAAAATAATAAGGTATGATCGCGTTTAATTTCCAGTTAAAATTTTAATAATTAGACATATATATAAATAAAGCCAAATTAGCAGAGATTTCGTCCCGTCACAGTTGATTTGATATCATCGTTCAAAACCATCTTAGGCTTTTATAAGTTCAAGTTCACTGCTGGATAAAGCAGTCCCCCCAAAGCATATTTCCAAAGCAAATTTTGCCATATTCATCACGCTTTGGTGGCACTTAAATGTAATACCAACACCCGTGGGGCTAGGGGAGAGGGAAGAAGGTCCAGCAGTACCTTTGATACAAAGAGCAGTACACTTATAGGCTGACGATAATGATTATGAAGTAAAATATATTTCAGGAAGATAATGCGTTCGACTAAGGCAATAATGAGCAAGAGCTCATGAAACTGACGAATTCAACGGCAGTCAGTAACAGCTGACGGTTTTTGTTCCCAAAGAAAACAGCAATAATCCCATATATGGGAGTAACATATTGAGTGTTTTTGTGAAGGACAAAGTGTTACCGTGCTAATGTTTATTATGTATAGTCTGTGGTCCAACTCTCTTGCGTTATTTCAGAATGGTCAATATTAATTACAAAGTGAGCCAACACGAAAACCGGACTTCAATTTATACAGCTTAATTAAATGACGCTAAGCAAACAACGACTGCAAATTGAAGGCAGCCTATTGTGGCCAGTGTGAGCAGTTTTCGACTAAGTCAGAGATTGTCAAGTTTGTATTATATTATAGCATTTAAACACTTTTTAAAATTTTACGTGTCGCATAAAATATTTTTCATTACTTGCGGTGAAATGAATGATTGATTTCGAATTGAACTACCCTTTTGAACGACACATACAATCGAAATGGATCAACTATGATTTTTCTATAAAAACTTAACAAAGATGGTTATAAAAGTTGCGATCGATGAAAGATGGATGAACTTCCAGACCAGAAGTTTTGTTTTAATTAGCTCAAGAGCTGCCCTGAAACTTGGGAACCACTGGCCAACTCCTCAGCGACTCAGTTTTGGAACGATATTACTTCATTTGCAACTTTATGGCGGCATTTCCTCCACGCGGTCGACGAATGCCGCGCGCTCTCGGTTATTTTATGAAAAAAAAAACTCCCCGGCAGTTTTCTTAAAATTATTATCCCGTGCCCGGTCCTTTGTTCCAGATATAGTGGGGTAAATAGGGCGTTCACGGACGAGTGGTGTTTACATTTTATGGTGCACCCACACTGCAGTTAGAAAATTATGTGTCGTTTGCTAGTTGTCATTTTGTTTATTGAGTAAAAAAGATGTACTTACCAAAAAATCAAGTAAATTAGTTAAACAGATATTAATTGTGATATTAGAAGTCTGAAGAATTGCAAATATATTGAGTAATATCTAGTGTGCCATAAAAGAAATTCCAATAAAGACCTAAGTATGTTCCGTTTAAAGAGGGTATATAATTAACATACATTTATAACATAGACCACAGGCCGGGGCATGAAGTTGGGAGGCTTTTAGGCTGAGGCAATTAAAGTAGACTAAATATGGTTCTTACGAGGATATGAGAACGCCTACGTGAATTTTAGTTTCAGTATTATTCCGTTATAGTATGAATATATAAAACAGTATATAGCTTAAATCTGTGTTACTAAGACATTGTTATCGTCAAGGCAGAAATAATGATAGAGCATTACCGACGAGAATATTTTAAAATATCTTTACAAATATATTGTTCTTTAGTTAAAAACTGTACTGTAGATTCACCTTTTATAATTTTAAACTGTCGTTTCCATTATCGCAGCAATCACGATATTTTGAATGGGTTTTTATTACACTATATATTTATATTTTAGTGGTCCGAAATATTTTTAAGTAGCTAGTCTAGTGTGTTACATCTTTTTGCTAAACAATGTTGGAATAATTATATTATATTGCATGTTGGGCTTCCTTAGTAATAGTTCTCAATAGATGAAAGCAAATTAGTAGAGAAATCCTACTTACAAAAGTTCTACGGAAAATATGATCTCCGCTAGCAATTGAAACGGGAAGTATAAAAAAATGCTAATAACCCATTTGCCTTTACATTTTTTATTGCATTCCTAAGTTTTCATTTCAATAGAGTTGGTATTTTAGTTCCTTTTCCAGGAGACTGGATAATCCAGCGTACTTTATTATAATGTCTGTGCTCTTTTGGATTCAGTTATAAAGTTCGTTGGTTCAGTTCGCAACTCCAACGAAAATAGTTTACGAATTTAAAAAAATAAGTTTGCGAAATCGTTCAAATATGTATCGGAAATATGTTTTCTTTGATGTTTTGTTATTTACCAATGATCGATACTTGTGATCTGATATTTCGCGCACCTAGATAAAAGGGATTGAACTTAAAATTGTATTAAGAATATAATTTCTTGGCAAAGCTAAGTGCTACTGTAGCTGTATTATCCGTGGCGGAGTGGTGAACACACCGGTTTTCACGGTGTCGCCTGCTCCGAGGTCCCGGGTTCGATTCCCGGACGGGTCATTGGTAGAAAAAATGTGTTTTTATACATTTTCTCGGGTCTGGGTGTTTGTGGTACCTTCGTAGTTTCTGGTTTCCAAAATACGAGTGCTTTAAATAGTTATTCAAATTGGGATCAGAACAATGTATGTGATGTTGTCCACATTTATTTATTTATTTATTTATGTCAGATGTTTGTTTACTTATAAGAAAGCACAAAATATTAATAAAGTCTTGCGTGCGCCGGCTGTTGGCTGTATGAAAGCAAGAAATGATTAATTTTATCCTATTACATCCAATTGACTGATTTCGTAAGATTGAGAAAATAAACAGAAATTGTCGATTCAATATAATACGACGACGTTCGTGCCACATCATCATTACCATAAAATAAACAATAAAATATTTAAACCAAAGCTACATATGAATTTAAAAAAAAAACCTTAGATCCAGGGCTATCCAAATTCTACCCTTTACATGTTACCCGAATTTTCTTAGTTTTCGAGACATTTTTTTTTTAAATTTGGATAGATCTGGATGTAAGGAAAAAATATATTTAGACGTCACCGTTTGGACCTACCTGTATACGTAGAATACGTAATTGTACGTGTGCTTATCCCACCTGATTGCATAATATCTTACTGGTTTTCTCAGTATACCCTATTTATAAATTAGTTATAAGCAATTAAGTGAATTGGGATCAAAATGAAGACACCCCAAAATGTTTTGGAGCTCTCATAACACGAAATCATCTGTTAATGATTGCATTAAATTTTGCGGCGTTATTTGAGACGGTTAGAAGGATCCAACACTACGTGTAGCAAAAGCAAACATTACAATGCTGTTGCTTTCAAGTTTGATCAAAATCGCTTTGTACCTTTTAATAATTGATAGAAATTATGTGCCACTGGTCGCTATCCCTTTAACGTAATAGACTGGAGGGCTCGATTCGACCCTTGACGCACTCTAGTCAAATTGACATCCAGATTACTGTCGCATAAATAAATTAGAGAGAAGCTCTCTTAGCGGATGACTTTAAATCTTAGTTTCAAGTTGAACTTTGAGACGGTATTTAAATTGTTAAACATGTAGACTCTAGGTTAGCGGATTATAATTAAAATAAATTGTTGATGCTCCAAATTATTTGATTTTATACGTCCTGTATAAGTTTTCACCTACTTTTAAATATAGAGTTATTTGATAAAACCTATTTTAGTAGAAATATTGTAGTCAGTAGTTTGTCAAAAAACCAAATATGTTTTCCTGCAAATAAAGGGTTACGTAAAATAAGTGATAAAATATTATAAAACCAAAGCTACGTTTGAAAAAACTATAATGTTTACTAAACAAAATGTACGTCGACTAAGTAATTACACAAATAGTGTGTACATAATCATGTTTGATTACACAACATTTTGATCCTTAATAAACCCCATTTATAAATTAGTTTAAGCAATTTTGTAAATCGGGAAGAAAATAAAGCGACTCAATGTTTTTCAGCTCTCATACACGCAATAATTTGTTTATGATTACATTAAATTTTGCGGCGTCATATAATATCGCTGCGCGTGCAACACCGCGGAAGAGCAGTTTGTAAACACCGCGTATCTGCTTTTAATTTTTTAACCCCCGACGCAAAAACGACGGGGTTTTATAAGTTTTACGTGTCTCTCTGTGTGTGTGTGTCTGTCTCTGGCATCGTAGCTCCCGAACGGATGAAGCGATTTTGATTTAGTTTTTTTATTTGAATGATTAATAAGTCGGGAGTGTTCTTAGCTATGTGATGAAAATCGGTCCAAAATGGCCGCCGTAACAAAATGGTGGATTACATTTTTTTTTAAACTCGCTCAATATGGGTATCAAATGAAAGGGCTTGACTAGTAAAATACTTTATACTATGACAAATTTCAAATCCAAGATGGCCGCCGTAATAAAATGGCAGATTACATATTTTTTAAAACTCTCTCAATATTAAATAAAGCCAAATGACTAAAATTTCCAGTTTTCTTAACCTCTTATAAAATTTTATAAAAGCAGACACGCGGTATTTACAAACTGCTCTTTCGCGGTGTTGCACGCGCAGCGACGATAAGACGGTTACAAAGAATCAATACTACGTGTACAAAAAACAAATATTACACTGCTGTTGCTTTAAAGTTAACGTTATATCAATATATATTTTAAAAATAAAAATCAGTTCAACACACAAACTTGATCCTTGCAAGATTCGAACCGACTTCATTTGCGTTGAAATCAAGATCTCTCGAACCAGAAGACAAAGATGGTCGCCGCCTAGAGATGAGAGTAATTATAATATTCTACAAGCAATCAATTTGCGGAGGAAGTTAATATAAGCCTGTATTAAGTTCCAAAGGGCCTAATAGAAATGCGAACACTAGTTTCTTACTCCTCCCAATATTACCTTATATATACGGCACATACAAGTTATTTACCAAATTCATAAACAACTTAAAATAGTTTCCCCTGTTTCACTGTCAAGCGGGCCCGATATATTGTGACCTTTATTAACAAAGTTGTATGAGGGTTGTGTTTGTCGTAAAATTTAATAGAAACAATCCCTTGAGGATTTATACGGACCCAATTGTGATCCGCATTTGCTAATCATAACCTGTTATTTTGAATTTACCATCTGGTAAAAGTGAATGTTTTTAACTTATTTTATCAGATATAAAAATCCTTGTGTTGTCATTATATTAATAATAAAGTGTTAATTAAATATATTCTTGCAAGGATTATGAGCTAATCATGTATTTTGTGGCGGGATATTGACCCACCAACTTTTGATATAGCATCTGCTTTTCAAACGTATTATGTGCTAAAAATAAAGTTTAACCATGTTAATTTATTTATAATATCGCTGATTAAGGTAACCAAAAAGCATTATTGGCAGAATTAATTTCAATGGAATCAAATGGAACACTACAGGCACTTCTAAACTTTGTCTAAATTACTGCAGGTATTTAGAGGTATTTGTAGTACCCTGTAATTAGTATTAAAAACATTTTATAATCATTAACTCATATCACCAAGCTAATAACTCGCTTGGCAAGTGGATCGTAGTAGCCTATATGCGAACGAAGACACTACTTCTATTTTTCTGGCAGTACTCCTCCAATAGTCTATTAAGAAACCCATAGATATAAGGTCAAGAAACTATTATATTTAAGGAAAGCACCATACGCTAAAAAAATACAGTATAAGAATGTATACAGCACAGTCCAATATAGATTCCAAGACCCGACTTTAAGTTAACCTTTATTTTGATACCTTTTTCGAAACATTCGGCACAAGAACGAATATGCTTTTATCTAAGCAATTTACTTGGGTAGGATATAAGTTTGCACGCTCGAAACTTTAAAACTGAATCGTTCTGATTCAAGAAAAGACGTCCGAACAAAAACACCTCGCCAAAACAAAAGTTGAGCGCGAATTCGTGTCTCAAACGTGCTCGAAATCGAGATATAATTTAAGTATTACATTTTCTACTTTATATTTTACCACGAGCATAACGCAATTTTAAGCCCGTGACCATTTCGAAAGTGACAATTCATCTTTCTAAGTGCGCCATGTGATATAGGTACGTATTGAATAAAATATGCAGAACTAACGCTTACTCATGGCTGTTTGTTTGCTACGCCTTTGCCTTTTTACTGCCACAAGGAAAAAATAATATTTTAAGGCTTCCGAAATGTCTGTTTGATTGATAACAAAAGTGCGTATCACATTTAGCACGTTATCTAATGCGTTGGAAAGAGGAAAATAGCGATTAGTGTCGCATTCGAAAACAAATTGGGATATACGAGTGTTGCATTTCGTATATTTTTATTGTGCTAAGTGGA
The DNA here is from genome assembly GCA_949315895.1 of Anania crocealis. Classification (NCBI taxonomy): domain Eukaryota; kingdom Metazoa; phylum Arthropoda; class Insecta; order Lepidoptera; family Crambidae; genus Anania; species Anania crocealis. Next base: position 6,352,699 of record OX438868.1, read on the forward strand.
ACGGGGTGTTGTTTATGTTGTTGTTTCGAAATGCTCAGATTGTGTTTTGTTGCTGTTGTGATTGTGACTAGCAGTCAAATACGAGGGCTGCACTAAAAGTATCGGGAATGGAATATTTCCACTGTTCCTGTAATATTAAAATCTTTTTAATTGCAAACTCCTTTGTTTTAAAAATCGAATACCATTTATTTATTTAAAAAAAGATTCTCGGTCTTATCACAAGGTCTTGTCGAACTTGTGTAGTCGTTGAGAAAATGGAATTGACTCGAGAAAATTCAAGAGCGATGATTTATTATGACTTTCGAAGTGGTTTAACACAAAAACAGTGCGTTGACCGGATGATTTCTGCATTTGGTAATGAAGCCCCATCCAAAACCACAATTTATCGCTGGTTTGCTGAATTTCAACGTGGACGTGTCAAGCTCAGTGATGATCCCCGTCAAGGTCGTGCAAAAACTGCAGGTGGTTCAGGCACCCAAGAAAACGTTGATGCTGTGCGTAAGCTGATTGAGGAAGATCGACATGTGACATACCGCGAAATAAGACATTGGCATGAGTCAAATACAAATAATCTTGCATGAACAATTAGGTGTAAAAAACTTGTTTTCCCGATGGATACCGCATTCGCTCTGTGAAGAGCAAAAAGCGGCTCGTGTTACTTAGTGCGTCAGAACTCTCGAAAGATTCCACGCAGGATCCTCAAATGCTGTTTACAACATCGTATCAGGTGACGAATCCTGGATATACGCGTACGAACCCGAAACAAAAAACCAGTCACGAGTTTGGGTGTTCGAAAATGAGTTAAAGCCAACAAAAATTGTTCGTTCACCGAGTGTTGCAAAAAAAAATGGTGGCCACGTTTGTCTCCAAAACCGGCCATGTTGCGACTATTCCTCTTGAGGGACAAAAAACGGTTAATGCAGAATGGTATGCTAGCATTTGTTTGCCACAGGTCGTTTCTGAACTCCGTAAAGAGAACTGCAACCGCCGCATCATCCTCCATCACGACAATTCTTGCACCGCGCACAGAACAAAAGAGTTTTTAGAGCAAGAAAACATAGAATTATTAGACCATCCGCCGTACAGCCCCGATCTAAGCCCTAATGATTTCTATACTTTTCCTAAAATAAAGAATAAATTGCGTGGTCAGAGAACAAAACGGCCATTTTGGAGACCCAAAATTCCGAATGGAATGGTTGCTTCAATGATTGGTTCCGTCGTATGGAAAAATGTATCAAATTTTGCGGAGAATACTTTGAAAAGCAATAAATACATTTTTAAATAGTAATATTATGTCACTTCCTTGATTCCCGAAATTTTCAGTGCCGCCCTCGTACCTTAGTTGCCATTGTTTCTAGGTTTTGATATTCTTTAATGTAACACGAGTTTGTAAATAAAATTAGAATAAGACAATGATATTTTCTTTGTAATATCATTGGAGTAAGGTATTAGTTATTTGAACGTTAACGGAAACTAAACGCGATCATCCCTATTATATCTATTGCCTGATAAAAAGGTATGATCGCATTGCATTCCCATTCATATTCAAATAAAATATGTATGTTGTGATTTACAATCTCGTGTAATGTTAAAGGATGTTAGTATTGTAAAGAAACACCATATTCGCAGAATTCCACCGAAAAAGTTATGTTTTCCTCACAAAAATAATAGATAATAATATGCAAAATGGTATTGTGATAAACAATAAAGTTAGTAGGACAAACCCGGAGGCCTAATGAAGTTGTAGATCATAATATGCTAATTAAACACACTCTAAGGACCCGCCTAATGGAATACTGTTATGCTGGAGTTCTGGAATGATAACAAGATATACAGATGTAACAGACAAAGGTACAAACATATAATGAATTTGATTACTTGGCAGTTCCGCGGCTTTATTGTATTAGGTATTGTAAGATTTGACTGAAGAAAATATTCCAATAATATTTCATGAGGATAGATATCTCAATTCATATAGATCTTTACACGTTGTCAGTGGGGAAAATCTGATAAATCGAGATATGTTGACGGGCTGTCGATTGTACTAAAACCTATTTGAGTAGGTGAGTAGGTGAAAGTTGTGATATTAACAGAAACCGGGTCAAACGTTAATGGTTAAGTTTCTATCTATCAAGAAGGTAAAGGACACGAAAATTTGTTATTTAGAAGTTGCAGGTGACCCCCAAAGTAGTAGTTTCATTAAAAGAAAAAGTAATTTTTTGTCAATTAAAATTCTAAGGTAAAAACAAGAACTTTAAATTCTTAGGTAAAAATTTGACGACCTGTAATATGTATTTGCAGCTTGATCCGAATTTTCAATGTCAATAATTTTTCCTGCTATGGTAAGACTATGCTAAATGTTATGAAGGTTTTAGTTTATGGCAAACACATCTCGTCATGAAAAGAAAATACGATTTCCGTCATTAACTCTTTGTCGGAAGCCGTATCATAACAATTGTGCGTCAATTTAGTAAGTGAGACGAAACGATTCTCAAAAATGTTATCCCAAAATTCTAAATAGATGTTTTCCATCTAAACCGTCTTTCGCAAATATTATTCTCTTTGCAAAACCGAATGAAAACTTCTTAATTGAAATGCACAACAGTTGGATCTTTTCAATTATGCGCCCAATAATAGAAGAGGAATTTTCATTGTTCATTTAAGGAGGTCTAATTCAGTTAGGAGCCTTGAGAGGTCGTTTGCATGACTTTGCATTTTTAAACATAATCGAGGACCCGAGTGAGTTTTGACAAGTTGATGTCCTCTCGCTCCCGAGAGAGCGAACGATTCACAAAGCCACCGAGCACTCGTACAATTTAAAACTAGATAACAGGAATTTAAAACAGTTCAAAGCTCTTCTAATAATTTGCGAAAGGGCGTACTACTGTGGGGGGATTTATTATTGTCTAATTAAGCCTCTTACAAAACAAAACAGTTTGCAGTGATGGTAAGTTGCATACTTTGTTGCATTGATTGCTGTAAACATTGCAAACAAATAATAGTTTAATTTGTGAAAAGTAATGTAAAAAATTGTACGGTAAAGTATACATCATGTAAACCTACTCGAAATCATCACATACTATATCAACATCATATTTAAAAACTATAATTTGAAATGCTAGTAGCATAAGCTAATAAATTATGTAATCGCTTTCAAACGAATAACTTCATATTTTGGCATTTGCTATTTAAATAAAGTGCAAATATTTGGCGCCTTTTTGTGATATATTCGACCTATTTCCTACAATCGTTCAATCTAAATGGGTTCATAGCAAATAGCAACGCTGTCCAGCAACGCTCGATGCCAGTTTCGAATGCAAAATTATATATTTGAATTTCAAAACATCTACCATAGCTCGCGGCGGAAGTCGTAGAATCGCCTCTCATGATTCTTCTTGGCTTGAATAAAATAAGTTGAACACTGCTGTCACATCTGAATATCAATTTGGTTGACTCTACAAAGATGTTCCCCTTTCGAAGTGTAGTTTGAAGTTATGATTGATTTGATTGAAAAGCAAAAATCTTGCTTTCGATAAAAATAAAATTGATTTCAAAGACGTGACGTTCGTGACAAGTGACGGTAACATTTCATTTAAAATACATTACAATTTTTTGATAGGCTTTTTTTTTCAGTGGTTCATATAAATAAAGCACTGGTAGACAAATTTCCAGTAACTCACGTGTCTGGAACTTATTATGTCCTAGCACAAAGGACAAACCCTTTTCCCATACAATCTTGGGCCTGACATTACAAGGCTGGGAATTGGCCATAAATTAAAGCATATTGAAAAGATTCATAAGCCCTATTTTCACAACTTTCTACAATGGGAAAGTTACTTAAATCAACCAATGAACTTATTTTATTTTAAAACCTATATCATGTATTATTTTACAAAAAATACCATTTTTGGTACTTTACCTGGATAAAATCTAGGTTTCTTTTCTATCTATAGGCAATATAGGTAGTAAACAGAACACTTCAGCAGGACAGTGAGAAAAATGCAAACCACATTAACTTGCGCACGAGTACGAAACATGTTAAAATGTAGGTACTATAAGTACAAAACGAAATGTGAGTGAATTGGAGTGAATGACAAATGACAATTAACTGTCATTGTCAGCTGATATTCTTAATAATAGTGCAGCCTGTTACATCAGGAATTGAACTATTCAAAATGTTCAATTGTTTTATCAATGATTACTTATTGAACTGCAAAGCTTGTGGAAAAAATTTTAATTACATTCTCAAAGTTTTTAATATTAATATCAGGCTTTTGAAACGAATTATTTAGCTTATTACTTAAAAAATGTAATTGTAAAGAAGTATTACTATGAATCGATTTTAATTCATAGTAATACTTCTGCAGGCTTACTCTTGACAAGTTCGAGTTACGATCAAAATCGAATCGACGTCGAGAATCACTGATTTGGTACTCTGAAAAGTGAACCTAAACCTTTGAGTCGATGGGGATTACGTTATCAACCGAAATTGTTTAACGGATCGCACTTTTAGATCGATTTTTACTTGATTTTGATTTCGATTCGATTGAGTTTGTTCAGATTTTGGCTAGGTCGAATCGAGATCGAACTTAAATCAAATTCAAGAGTAAGGGGGCTGATCGACGATTAAAATCGATTCCAAATCGATTAGAACGTTAAAAGCCCCGCTCTATGAAATGACAGAGCGTTTACGGAGATAGTCAAGTTTTAATTAAATGTGTGTAAAACGGTTTACAGAGACTGTTTAAATATTAGAAAAACAATATGTATTTTATCCATTTTCTCCACTTGTCCATTGCCAATTAAACTATTTTTTGGAGAAATAGGCAAGTAAAATAAAAGGGATTTTTTGGCATAATTTTCATTGTTGCAACGTCGGGCCCAAAAATGGGGTTCTCCTTTATTAACTAGGTAGTTGAAACATTTTATTGGTGATTATAACAAATTTGATTGGCTTTTAATGCTAAAAAGCTTAGTGGAACTGCAGCTATATGATATGACAATATTTAAAGTTAAGGCTCTGTCATTGTCAGTCATCGCGATATAAGTAGAATAATGTTTAACGGCCGGTCCCAATAATCTATCTATCGCCAGTTTTGATATTTCGGAGATAGGAAACAGTTTCTATCTCTGATTTTGCCGTCCAGAGAAACAAAGCCAGAAGTGGTTTTCTATCTCCGATATGCCAAATCTGAATATATATAGGTTATTAGAATCAGCCATTAGACGACCATTTGGATCAGCGGTAGTAAACGCTGCTTCTGAGCCATGAGTCGCGGGTTCGATCCTCGCACAGTACAAATATTTGTGTACATGAATATGTCTGTTTGTTTTCTGTCTGGGTGTTTTCTATGTATTATAAGTATATATTTACTAAAAAAAAGGATTTAAGTAAGTTTATCGGTTGTCTAGTACCCCATACGACAGGGTACTTAATAGTAGCTTAATTTGGGACTAGATGGCTCTGTGTGGCCCAGTAAGGCATGTCTTAAATGTTAAGTAAAGTAATGGAAGTCACAAATTTAACAGTCACTGTATTTCTGTATTCCTGGATCGCTGGGAGTCACCACTTCACGACATTCATGCTACACATATACAAAAATATTAATTGTGGCCAGTAAACGATGTCACTAGTACTAATTTCTAAGATAAATTTTTACTAACATAATAGACTCCGCCTGAAATAAAAAAACTGAATTAGAATTAGAATTTCAGTTCGTTAAAATCTTTTTATGTCGGTACTTTGTTACTCTCTTTTAATTATGTTTCACTCTTTCAAGCTACATATTCCAAACGTTTCAATAGTTCGAGCAAAGTTTATAACAACTCTGTGGCAAAAGTAGGCTACCAGGACTATCAGACTGTAGTTCATTTATATAATATTTAATCAGAATTGTAACTAAGCCAAAAAGGTTCCATGAAATAGAAAATAAAAACATTTAAAAACATAACCTACCGCTATTTCTAGCGATTCTCTAGATGTGTCCGTTAGTAGAGTTAGTTTTACGAGTAATTTATGTTAATTGCTGAATCACTGTTGAATGCGATAACTTACTGTATTGCAAAAGGAGGATTGTACAACCTAATTTAAGAATCTCGTCATTGGCTTTAGTTCTGTGCACATTATATTCAGATTTTTTAAGCACCTACAATGTTGTGATATTGGCTAACTAAAAGACTATTAATTTTATTGCAGTAAGCTTGTGCGCGTCCATTTTGTAGCAATGTTAAGTTACTACGAAACTCGTAGACAAATCTCGTAGTCGGCCTTTCGTAGCACCGTTACCGATTAGCTCGTAGTAGATACCCAACCTAAGCTACGGCAGCGCCTACGCTTTGAGGGCAAGCCGCAATAGTATTCTGAACGCATTCGCGGGGTTTAACTGTCAGTACTTCATGTACTGACTATTATATAAATATACTTTTCGCGTATATGTCTTCATTTTTTTGATCCTATTATTTCATCTATTCAATCTATTCAATTTGTCATCTAATTGATTTTTAATTAATGGGATTGAATTGAATGGCTAATATAGGCATTAGTGTCTGATGAGAGCTAGTGAGTAATATAGAGTTTTTTTCCACAGGTTACAGCTTTAAGGTGATTACTAATAAATAACTTCTTTATACAACATTGCCTTATGACAACATGCTAGCTAGACTTTACTGTGTAGTTTGGTAGTTTGTAGCTTGTCAAAGTATCTTTACATTTTTTGCACCATCCTAACATATTTTTTAATAGCCTTATATGTGCTCAAAATTAGTTTGTTAGTTGTGTGCAGTTAATATTAATTTCTGAAAGAAATACCAACTTAAAATAGTTGCACTAATTCCTGAGTTAAAAAGTAAAAACCTGTTACACTATTAAGGCATACTGCATGTACATACCGATGTCAGCGGCGGCATGAAGCAGGTCTGCCAGCAGTTCAGGTTCGTTACAGGCGATCGCTAGCCTCTCCTCGTGTAGCCTGGCAGCTTCTAGCTCGCCTGGCGCTGCCTCGCGCAGCTGCAGCGCTACAGCTCCCTCGCCACCGACTGCAGCGCTGTACATCAGCACAGCGCGAGGCGAAAACGTTGGCAGTGGCAGCCGGGCTGTGTGCACCTGCAAAGATAAATAAAAAATATTTAGAAAAAGATATACATCTTGCAATATTAACGCGTCATCCGTTACGCGACAATACGAGGGGAAGCTGAAATGTAATAATATACCTAAGGTCGCATTCACGTAGAAAGCAGGCTACCGGCGCCGATCTGCCAGCGCAGGCAGTCTCTATACTTTTGGTTCGGCTCAAAGTATAGGGACTGCCTGCGCTGGCAGATCGGCGCCGGTAGCCAGTTTTCTACGGAATGCGCCCTTAGTTGAAAAAATTATTAAGATGGACTTTTTATTTTTCGTTTTAATCTCCTAGTGTCAATACCATGAACAAAAAATGTAAACCATTTTTGGTTCATAAAAAGGTAACTATAGTGTAAAAACGGTGTCTCACAACATCCATCTCCTCCTTATCCGTTAAAAATCAGCACACTCTTAATTTTTTCTCAAAATAAAATTTTATGTAGTCACTGAGTGCTTTGTCTAGGCTGTAAAAGACTTAGATTACCAGATAAGATATTCAACGGATAAAGAAATGAAAAACCTTGTAAATGACCACTTCATTGATCAATCTCACAAATGTATTCTATTTACGGGGGAATACGAAGATAAATAAAAATAATATTGCTTCAATTTTTTTATATATTTATTTAGCTAGACTATTTTCCAGTCTCCTCTTCTGTCGCAGAAACATGTTAAACCATGACGACTAAGTAATTAACAACCGATTATAAACAATTGCTACGTTACCTTTAATATTGTTAAATTATTATTTACATGTACGAATTTTTCTTTAAACTAATATGTAGTTGCATATATGATTTATTAACAATGCTATTAATAGACAGATACTCGTATTTTCAGGATACTTGTCCAATTAGTTACTTGTTGACATGATATTAATATGCTTTGTTCATTAGTTTCTATTTGACTAAATTATGTACTGATTAATTTCTCATTGTCCCCAATCAATTGTTACAGATAAAGGATACTAGAGTCTGTCAGTATGTGAATAGTGTTGAATAAGATAATGTATTTTAGTTATTCATCTTGGCACTGATATACTTTTTTTTAAATAAATAATGGGCTTGCCTTAACAACATACTTAACTATACGGTTAAGAAGAAGCCTAAGATGGAGCGAGCTTACCCAGAGGTACTGGTTCTCCCAAACACCAGCGGAACACAGAAAAACTGGTTGGCGCTGGACTCCGGCAGGAGAATGGTAGCATCCAGGCGACCTCTTACAAAGCCTTCCACCGCAGGGGGATCTGTTAGCCGTCATCATTGGTTAGAAAACCAAAGATGCCGTTGCCCAGGGTGGACCACCAGGAGGTAGATCCCACAGCATCCCAACATTTTTTACGATTGACACATCAATTACAAGACTTTTTAAAACTAGTCATTAAGTTAGAGGCTAGGAATAAATACTCGCTTACGAATCGTAATTGAGTGGGTAATTCAAATAAAATATTTTATTCTACATGTAACGATTTATTGCTAAATAGTCCACCATATTTTGGTAACGTAACTAAAATTTAAAGGCAAAGTTTTGACATTTGTCAAAATCGATAAAATCAATTTATGCATCCACTCCATTGACTATCTTATCTTATTATATAATAGAAAGTCGTGTTAGTTACACCATTTATAACTCGAGAAAGGCTGGAATGATTTTTATGATTTTAGAGTTTTTGAATTGGTCTCCGTCGGAAATAGGATAATAAATATTAAAAACGTTGTTAAGTTAACGTTAAAAATAAGAAATTGCATTTAATACCAACCATGCCATATTTGACGACAATAACGTCAAAATAAAATACTATTCTGAGGCGATACGAAGATCGCGGGGTTAGCTGGTAATATAATAAGAACTAGCCTATTCACAGATATATACAAAAATGACACCCAAAACTGTCCTCATTTGAATGATTGACAATGATTTTATGTCAGTGTCAACTTTATAACTTAAAATTGTATTTGCGTAGTGTTTTTTACAGTTTTAAGGTATCTGTGTATCCTATAATAGGTTGTAGGCAACAGATCAAAGTGAATCAGTGTTGGGCGGTGCCTACATCGTAGCTGTAATTGTGGCGTAATCAGCGCCTCTCCCCCGGGACCCTGGCTTTACCGAGGAGGCGTCAGGAATGTATGTCTGTCTATACAAGTGTACAGTCTATACATTTGGTTTGTGTTTAATTACGTACATTTAAATTTTCGCGTTGCACAATTATTTTATCGTAATCGGTAGTTAAAAAGCATCAGGAAAAATAATCAGTTATGATCGCGTTCAATTACCATTTATTTGTACTCAATAATGTAAGATGACAATGTTTATGATGCAAATGAAAACATCTGCCAAGAATAAAGAAACTGATGACATACAAATGATGAAACAAGTGTTTGTCTATGACATAAAAAATGATCGTAGATATAGATACACGTAGAGGCATTGCGATTATTTAATCCAATTCTCTTTTTTCATTTCCCACTAATACAAATATACCTATTTGATGATAAAAAACCTTAAATTATGATTTTTTGCACTCACGTGTAACAATATTTATTTTTGCAACCGATTGTCTGCGTGGGAATCGGTTATAAATCACTCCCAGTGATATCGCTTAACCGAATATATTATCACTCTCCTTAAAGATAGATTGTTTCAATCGCTAACTGTAATTCTATTACCAAATAAACAACATATTGATTCACCATGTACACTTGTTACACCATTTCTTTCAATCTTGTAACAATATTTTTTTTTTACTTACGTGGAACAAAATTAATTTTTACTACTTTGTCTGCATGGAAATCGGTCATAAAGCATTCCCAGTAGTTATTATCGCTTTCCCAAATATATTACTCTCCTTAGAGATAGCTTTTTTTTCAATCGCTAGTTATTCTAGGTATACCAAATTGATTCATCATACACACTTCCGACCCCATTTCAGCCTTTTTAGGGGAATTCCTTCAGAACAGTAAAACTAAGCTTTATACTTTTAAGGATATATATAAATTTCTTTTATCCAAATTTCATCTAAATACGGTGACAATTAATTGATTCCCTATACAAACTTTCATTAACCTTTCCATCCTCTTATAGGATGATTTCTAACATAAGGACTATTCTTTATCCTTTCTAGAAGCTAAAAATAATTTATACGAGTATATGCAATTAATTCAAAATGATTGTTGCATTTTTGAACATTTTGAAGTTTTAGTTTACATCATAGATTTCGTATACTGTTGAACTGAATCTATGGTTTTTTTTAAATTGTTGAAACTTTAAATTCTAGTTAACATTTATTTTTAGTTAATTACAGTTATCTTCCTGTTTTTTTATTCTTTCCTGTACGTCATTGTGTAAACTTTATAAGATTGTTATATTTAGCTTTATATAATAGTTGTAAGAAAGGTATGTGGTAAATTAGAGTGAAAGCAAAAATTGTACTTAAAAAAAAAGAGGAATCTTCATATTATTATTTTATCTTACCATATTTTATTTGTGTAAATAAAAGTACTTACTTACGAAAGTTTTTCTTAAAATAAGCGTTTTACGGCTTCGAACGGACTTCATATGTTGAACATTTAGCTATAACGTTTTGTATCTTTGTTCCATTATAAATTTACGAAGCTTCGATAGATTATGCACGTAGTAGCGCAGATTCCCTAAATTACCATCCCTAATCGCGTGCCACAATAAAAGTACGTGCGAATTGATCACTGACCAATATCTACATGACTTTTATAGATCAACCTAGAATATAAAGCAAGGTAAACCAAACCTTGGCCACAAGGTTTAAGGTTGCAAATTGTATAACAATTTTAGAACATTATAGAAAATGTGCCCGAGCTACCGTTATTGCGTTAGAGCTTAGGGGCTCCTGTAATAGTATTAATTTGTACTATGACAGAATTAGCACGTCCCCCATTTTGTTTTAGTTCGTTGTTAATTGGTTCATTGGAGATAACTGATATTTATTTTGATGTTAGCTATAAGAATATTAAACAGTTTCCTATAAGCATAAACTTGATTTAGATCTCTTGTAGAGTGTACATGTTTTTTTTTGTATATTTAAAAAGGTACTGTGTCACTAGAAATAAATTTTCACTGAATGTTTATGATTTTTCTTATTAATTTTTTTTTGATGTAATTTAGTTTGGTATTGAATAAGAAAATAAAGTTTAGCTATATTTAAGAAAACAAATAGTGACAGATCTTGTTTGTTAACCAATCTTACAAGTTATAGTGATTTAATTGAATTACGTTAGGTACCTGTTGCTTCAACTACAGTTACAGAAAAATAAATTATTAGTAGTTTGTTATAATACTTACCAGCTCATCTATTACCCTACCCTATCGCTTTTTTTTATTCAAAAACAAATAGTTTCGGACTTTAAAATGATGATTGACTGAAAAATTAGTCACCGTTTCCATCAATAACATTCTACGCTCCGAAATATTCCGATTTCAATATTTACTCCATTCTCAATACATTGAGTACGTATATTCTGCGTGTGTGATACCGCACAACACTAGTCAGCTCAAACAAGAGACAGGCACAAATAAATAGTTGCTTGAGTAATTATCGGCGAACATTGTTCCAGTAACGAGCGCGTAGATTATAACGCGATTAAAGCCCACACGGGCCTTAATGGAACCAACGATGTAAGCCATCGCAGACGAGAGCAGTCAGCCCGCTTTTAAAGGTTGCAATAAGATTAGTTTATGATTTCAGATTATAGTAGATTAGAAAAATTGTTCTTATTGACAGTAAAAAATAAGAGTTCACTTAATATTTGTTCTTCTTCTGATCTATCAATGACGATTTCAAATGGATTACTTCAATAGTCGACCGATAAAGACAACAGTTTTCATGGGGTCGCCAGCTCTGAGGTCCCAGGTTGGATTCCCGGACGGGTCAATAATTTTTCTTTATTTCCTCGAATGTAAGAGTAACAGCGAATCAGAGTAACAAAAACGGTTTCCATCAGAGAAACAACCCTCGTTAGGTTAGTCTGATGGGAAACGGCAACATTCACGGCACTCTCGGTTGAGGTCCTTCATTGTGCAGGTATACTTAGGGACCTACATAACATAATAGTAGGTGTTCCATAGCTTTTGCTTCAGCTTTACATTCGCTCTGTACTGTTCCATAGCTTTTGCTTCAGCGCCTTAGTTACGTCCGCTCTGTCTATCGTTACTCAGCCTCCCATTTTCACCAAATTCCACTTACAATGGCTGACATCTATGCGAATACCGTTTGATGTTACCCAAGTTAGCTCAAACTATTAATTATCTGATGGAAAGTAGAAATTCAGGTATTTTAGGTGACTAGTCAGTACTGTCTTTCAGCTGTTCAGTAATGCCTTAAAGACTGGGTGGTTATTTTTATCTAAAACAAACGCAACCCCCTAATTAAACTTCCGACAGGACTGGTTCCCTATGGGTTTCTACCACATGAGCCTTTTTTGTGAAACTGCTACAGACTATTGTTCATTTGCTATAGTCCAATATTTTTTTTATTATTAATCAAAATAATAAACAATATTTACCATTACAAAAAGGTTGTAAAATTATCGGAATTTAATAAATTGTGCTTTCCGAGTTACAATGACAGTGTGTATTGATATAATAATTAATATTGGTGACTGAACAACGCTTCATCAACATTAGCGATGAGGTACGAGATTAATGGATCTGTCTGTGTCCCACTAGCAAATATTTTGATTTCACTATTAACATCCAATTAATATCGATTACATATTGAATTTAATTAATATTATGGCTGAACAAGATGATATGATTGTAATTGGTTTTAGTTTGATTAGACAGTGATTTCTTTAAGGAGCCCTACATTTTTTTTGTCTATGTTCTACAAATGCTCCTTATCGTAGATCAGCATGATTGTTATATTTGACTGTATTATTTAATCTTAAAAGTTTTTTTGTATCATTTGTAGCTTGTAACAATATTGTTTTTCTAAATGAAAAAAAAACTTTTGGAGTTACAATTTGATAAAACAAAAGCCTATTCGTTCAACCCCGTGGGTTTGGTAAAAGAGGGTGAGTGATAGCAGGAAACAAAACTTTATAAAATATTTAAACGTCGAATTTGGAACTTTCATTTGTTATCGTTCCTCAATTAATTAATATTTGTGGCAAAAGATAATTACAGGAATACCGCTTCATTTTTTCCAAAATGTAAGTAACAAGACGATAGCAAAAACTATTCTTTTGGAGAGGCCTGTACCTATATTGCATGAAATACACGCAACATAATATTTTAATTTTAATAAGCATTAGTCGTTTTTAAAAAACAGTAACGAATGATTTCTAAAAATCGGCATGATGTTGTATTAGTTTCAGTTCAAAAGGGTTTTAAAAATGATTGTTGTTAATGTTTAACAAAATACACGCAGAATAGGAGCGGTGAACTAGTATCGTGAGCTATTAGCCCGTCCCCCGGCGGAGCGAATCCTCCGCAATTATACCCTGCTGGCCGGTAAATAAAAGCGTAATACGCTGATATTTTACATTAATTTGCGCGTAATACAAAATGAATACCCTGTAGGGTTCCATTCAACATAGTTCTATGATTCAGTGAACCATCTAACGGAGGTTCCAATTATGTTGTTATTTAAATTTGTTTCCGACAAATAGCCTCTATGCGATGTGAGATGATTTGATTTAATTTTCCTGCTTCGTCTAATATCTGTTTCTTTTTTATTTATTCTTCGCTAGTCAGGTTTCTCTGTGATCTCGGATGTAACTTTTTGTGCCATTTAGTATTATTTACGCCAATTATACATTCATTTACTGCTTTAAAGAATGACCTTCTGACCTCATTAGTTACAGTGAGAGTGACAGACTTCGGCTTCTATCGACTAGAATCTATAGTTATTATTATTAACTTTTAAAAGCTTAATTGCCATGTTTGGCAGTAGGATTAATCATCGTAGTCTGGCCGATGGCCGAGAGAAGACGATCAAGTAAGTCGCCATTTTCAATGTGTAATTACGTAACTTTGTAATGAACTATACTATACTCTAGCAGTTTAAGGTCATCATCAAAACAGAGTACATATTAATAGCCTTTTCTAAACGAAAACAATATTACCCTATTATACTATTTTCTTGAGTTTACGCTAACACTATTCATTGAAATGAAAGATATGTTTACGGATTTAGTACGCAGTCTGCCCGTGACCATGAATGCTGTAAAGTGTTTGAAACGTCGGGTTAAATCAAAAATAAACGCGTACTAAATCCGTAAACATATCTTTCATTTCAATAACCCTATTATTTTGGTGAGAAAGCGTAGAATTTAACTATGTAAGTTTTTCATTCTGTTAGTCTTAACCAAACAAATAATCAATAACGATCAAAAGCGTATGGACACTACGGATTTCAATTACCCACGTTATTTTTTCTTAAACAGATATAAATTCAAGCATACGATCCGGAATACACATGACAAACGCAAAATGTTATGTATTTTTAATACAACACTAATGGCCTTTTTATAGCTAGGAATACCAAAAATCTCATATTTCCCTTTTAATACCTCAATTAGTTAGAATTTAAAATTTCCTGAAATCCTCGTTACTCGACCTGTGCGCAACGTTTCCCAGCGACATAAAATAACCCTGTAAACTGTGTCTGTTATTAAATTTAGACTAAGTTAGGTCTGATTACGTATTGCTTTGTAATTATAATAATCATTACCACAGCGACAAGTAATCCCTGCTCTCATATATCTAAGGCTAAATTTAGTTACACACAATTTCTGTTCTGTAATTGTGTTATGCCGTATACCTACGTGATCAGTTTCGATGCTTATTACGTTTTGGACTATATTGGACTATATTGTCGATCGTAAAAAGTGTACGTTTGATCTACACTAATATTATAAAGAGGGAAGATTTGTATTTTCGTATGTGTGTATGTTTGTAATGAATAAACTCAAAAACTACTGTGCCGATTTCAAAAATCCTTTCATCATTGGAAAGTTACATTCATCCTGAGTGTATATTTATTGCTAGAAAAGATTATCCCTAATACTACTAACTATCGATCCTTACTAACCCGTGCGAAGCCGGGACGGGCCGCTAGTGTAGAGATAAACAGGTAACTTGTTATACTACCAAAAAAAGCTAATTACTTTGTACGAAAACATTTTGGGGTAGTGGTGCGGAAATCTATGCAAGGGTCTAGGGTTCGATCAATCATCAATGGAGGAGACGAGTTTTTCTAAATTGGCTAGCGTCTGGAAGCAGGGCCGTCTTAAACTAGGCTGGGGCCCTTGGGCACACAAGGATTTGGGGCCCTTTTGGAAAGTAAAAAAAGCTAATTATAATAACATTTTTTACTAAGTATTGACCATTTATTATAATTGATGACTGATTTGTAAAAAAAGTGTAATGTGCACGACAAAAATGTTTTGAGAATAAACGTGTGAGAGAAATTATCGGTCCTTCGGGGCCCCCTGAGAATGGGGCCCTGGGCACGGACGCAGTGTGCCCTTATGGTGAAGACGGTATTGTCTGGAAGGATTAGGGGTAATTACCGTTAGTTTTGGCTTCTGTTGCAAAGATAGAAGTATTAAAAACTGGTCATGTCAGAAGCATATGTCATATAGGGCTTGTATAACACTGACATAGGTTAGTCATAATAGATAGTCATACAATTATGGAAGACTTAGCATTGGTTTAAGTCACTCTTTATACAAAAAATAAACCAACATTTACCCAAAAGTATAGACAGCTTAATTTATTATCTTACGATATTATACAACTATTAGATGTGGTGATGACTTCTCAATAAAAGATTAACATGACTTTGATATGTACCTTTTTAATAAGAAGTAGGTTTAAAAAGATACATAACTTGTTTTTCATAGTAATTTAGATTTCATTCCTTAAGAGTGTAAAAGTATTTTATTAAATGAATAAATAATTTATTTCAGGATTCTGAAGTCCCTTATCCATAGTAAGACATTAAATTACAAAAAAAAAAGAACTTTACTAGAGATTATGCTCGCTATCCTATTACAATTAACTTCTTTCTTCTTTTGCTTATTCTACTACATTTATCTCAGGTATATTTATATGACATGGAAAATTAGGAAAAAGTAATTAAGCGAAAACAACGAGTCAATAATGGGATAAGCTCTCCGAAATGAGCTCTGACAATAGAGGAAAAACCTGGACAAAAACGTATAGAGGAAGAACACGCATTTTAGTTGGTGAAATACAGCGCAAATACTACGGCCAGGTTACTGTACTGAACGTTACAGTTTTATTTATACCAAAATAAAAAAAAAGTCTGGGTGTTTTTTTTATTGAATTAAACCTTGTTTATGAATCGGTATTATCAGAATAAGGCGGGCAGCAGCGTCTTCTTTTTACCACGCTTTTATTAGCTTGGGTTGTATCTATCTATGTATCTATGTATGTAATGGAATCTTTGAGCATAAATTTGACCGATTTCCAGAAGTTTGATTAATTTGAAACTTTGCACACGTATCAAGGACCGATGACAATGCAATAATTTAATAACAGTTTTCCCAGTTTTCCTCTGTAAGAGGGAGTAAAAGAGATAGAGCTAGCGCGCGATCTGTATCAATTATGTTTCCTGCATAGGTTTGGACTTACAGTCGGTAAAGAAGGAATCAAATCTTATAAACTAAACTAAAAAGTAAAAAATAAATTATAGTTTAAAAAACTAAAAAACCACGCTTTTAAAACAGATTGAACTAAAAAATTAAAAATAAAACTGTAGTAATCAATTGAAAAATTCATATTATTGTACAAAAAGCGTGGGGGGCTTGATTTAGATTGTTGTAAATATTTTATCAATAATTTACTATATCTGTGGATATCATAACAAGCACCCCACGCTTTTTGTACAATAATATGAATTTTTCAATTGATTACTACAGTTTTATTTTTAATTTTTTAGTTCAATCTGTTTTAAAAGCGTGGTTTTTTAGTTTTTTAAACTATAATTTTACCGTTGCCGTTTGCCAAAATGCTGCTATGCAACAATCTTTTGCAGAGGCCTTTGGTAAGAGTAGACTTATGTATGCTTGAGGATCATGGACGGACTATAATTATTGCTGATACAAAATTTTATGTCGTGTTGAAATTTTGTCATTACGTTATTATTCTCATGCCAATAGGTGCTCTTTATTTACACGAAAACAATCTCTCAAAATGTTTTGCGTTATTTCTGTTATCAGCATATAAACTTGAAAAATTATGTCTTAGGCGGGACTCGAACCCGGTCTAAACTTAAATGAAAGAACAGCGCCCGGTATGCGAGGAGATGCGAGTTTGGGTCCCGCCTGAGACATATTTTTTCAAGTTTATACACTGATATTATATACGCAAATAAATTTCTAAAATATCATATAAAGTCATTTCCGTTATCTTGACTTTAAGTGACTTCATATACTTAGCTGATCTATGTAGTGACTAAAACACTGCTTTACCTTCAATTTCAATTTATTAAAGCATCCTTTTGGCAATATCCTCTGGTAAGTTTGAAGTGCCTAGGGTAAGTAATCATTATGGAGACAGAACAATAAATAAACGTCTACCCTATGTACTTAATGGCTTACCGGAGGATATAAGACACGAGTCTAACAAAAAAAAAAAAAAATTGTTGAATTGTTTTTTATTAGATACTGTTAAGATAGTTATTTAGTTTATTTTATTAAAACGTAGATTAATAGTATAAGTAGAGTATCTTTTATGCTTCTTTTTTTTAAATTATTGTAAATTATTATCCTTTTATTTTTATTTTTATTCCACAAACAAACATTGTAACAAATAAACATTGATCTTAAAGTGATAGTAATAATAATGGCATTTGCGAAAACACTATTTCTACTCGTACAACTATCTTGGTTTATCTCTCTTGGCTGTAAGTGGGAGGCACCATTTTAGCACAATACATGAGCTTAATCAGTCACGCAATTTCACGAATATCACGCACTTTGAGAGGGAGAGTGATTTGGAAAATCCCATCTCGCATGATCTCAGCTGATGAATTTCTGTTATGGGATCGAACGCAGGCACGTAAAGCAGGATTGAGTGTATTACGAAATTTATAGAAATGACTTTGGAAAAACTGTGTTTTTTTAACTATCGTTAAATAAGCATATCTCAACTAATAGCTTTTGTCCAATCAAAAATCTGGAAAAAATATTAAATTTAAATTTCTTAGACAATAGTGTTTCAATTAAGAACTACCTATATTGATAATTTTTTGATAGTTAACAGTAACTGAGTTTTAGAATCCTAAAAAGAAATTATCAAGTAAAGTATATCGTTGTTGTGTCCTAATCAATGTGTGATTACAATTAACATTTAAAGGTCGAGCGAGCTTGCGTCATTATTATCAGATGTATTTTTATTTATAAAAAGACAGAGCTCTGCTTTTCTGCATTTTAAGTTAATTAAAATGATTCTATTTACGGTTTTCTATTTACATTCATACTATTTTTTATTTTTAAAATAACAAATAAAACACAAACCATCTTAACAGAGTTACAATAGTACTAAGCAGTTGTACTAGCACCACAAAACAGAATACCATTACAATAAGACTGAAACTCTCAGAACACTAACTAAAATAAATTGATTTACTTAATTTTCATAGCAACTATCCCAAAAAAGAAAATACAATCGTGAGCAAGTGAGGCGTTGCCGCCACAGGCGCTAACCAAAGCTAACAACTAGCACAATAAAAAAATACCCGCCGATATTTCACGCTGGCTGGAATACTGATTTCATTTTTCTCGCCTCGTTTGTATAGACGCAATGACAATAGCTAGTATAATTGTTATTGCGTGTACAAGTTGCGGGGTTTATTATTTTAAATACTACTGGGGATGTGCATTTTGAATGATTTTAATCCAGTGTACTCGTTCTCCAAAGAAATATAAATCATTAAAATCTAACCATAAGAGAACGACCGAAGGCATCATATAAGCAGTTATTAAATGCAGTCAAGTGATTACATTAAGCTAATTGGGGTTAGTTTCTTTTATATATAGGTATAATAAACGCGAGTTAAAGCCGTAAATTTAGCTTCCATTGTCAACTTAAATTTAAAGATCCCTTTTTTTGAATATCCTATGCTAGGCCAATAGCTTATTGCCGAGGGTACTGAAGGCACCTGTCAAGAGGCGAATACATCTAGTAGCTGCACAGACTGGTCTGTACAAGTGTACATGCTATTGCGAAAAGCATACTAGCCCTCAAGGGCGCATCGCAATTTTGATTATGCACAGAAGTAGGGCACTTCTTTTGGCAATACTCTTTTAGTCGCCTTTTACGACACCCATAACCAGAAAAGGGGTGGTGCTAATCTACTTTAATAAGCACACGGTGATGAGAAGGTTGAAAAAAAAACCGTTAACTATTCAAACCTAATACAAAGTAAGAATAACAAATTTCCAAGTAATCGTAGTATTCTGATTTATTTTTTATGTTTATTACCAAAAAATAAAGTATTTTCTAGTAAGGCTTCGCATATTTTATATCTAGAATACATGTCTTATTAAGTAATCGTTGCTATGGTAACCAGTCTCGCTGCGTACCTCGTTTTTCAACCTTTAACCTTGGAACGCAGACAGATACTTCTAACTTACTATAATAGTAAGTTAGCCCAAGCCTGCCTTATTTGATTGGCGTTAAAACTATCCAGCCAACTGTATTCGGAATGTTTACATACGATTCAACCTTGCCCCTATTGTTTGGAGCCACTCAATGAGATTTACAAAGGCAATTGCTACTTCAGCGAACTCGGGTATTGGAAGGTAGGTATCTCTAATTTTGAATTCAGTTTAGATGTTTATTGAAATATCTGTTTCATATGTGCCTAGCGTATTTGAGCAGTGGTAAAGATTAAACTATGCTACATGAAATTAATCTGTGGCCTATATATAACCTATAAACCTATTCCAATATTTAGTGAGTTAGGTAATACATATAAAAAAAATAGTTAATTAACAAGAAGGTTTGTTTCTCCGTGACTAAAAGTACTAACAGTAAGATTTCTTAGTGGATTTCCAAAAATACATTATAAAATATAGAGTTAGTACCTACTCACTATTATCAAATATTAAAGTTGCCAAAAGTAATATTTTTTATTAATGTGTGCGCACATTATACATTAGCTATGACATCAGTAAAATTAATTTTCAATGCGACGTATGAAAGCGGTTTATTTCGATTTGTTTTTGGGAAAACTCGACCTTAAACCATTCATTTTATAGTATACAAAAAATAGACTACCCTCGCACCCAATGCGCTCGTTCGCGCGAAGGCTTAACCGCACAATAACAGCAACACATTTTGTGTTACAAAATGCATTACAAAATTTTGTTACGGACAAAAGAAGGATTTGGTATTTCACTCGTACGCAAAGTTGTCGAATTTTGTATTTTGCGTGCCATACAAAATCAGGCTCGCTAATTGGGCTACCGATATCGATTTTGTATTACGTCGAAAATAACAAAAGCACGTATCGTTATGAAGAGTTCGGTACTCGTTATTGGCATCAGTAATAATAACGCATCATTCAACCGGTTCGCTGTATTCCGATGAAGGGTTTGAAATGAAATATTATTCGGAAACATAAATGCAATTATGCCTTGGTAATTGACAACATTTAGTATGTCTGTGTTGTAAAATTGGTTGTCGGCTCTTGCAAATAACTTGAGCGCAGTATGAAAAACGCATCGTTTTGAAGTTGAATTCTTTTGACGGAAAAGACCGGAAACCATCCGTAAAAGTGTCCTTTTGTGAATGAACAAAATAAAAATGGATAACCAAATTAATCCCTATTCAACTTTACAGACGGATTTCGCTTGTATTTTGTTTTTCGAGTGCTTTTATGCCAGTTGTTTCATTTTTTGTTTTGAATCAAAAGCATTCACTCGTCTACATATAGTTACATATCTTTGAAAACAAAAATGTGGATGTGCAATTTGTCTTTTGTCTATAACGGTCCATTCTGTTCGAGCATCAAGCTTTTCATGAAGTATGAAATAAATATTTTACAAATATGCGGGTCGCTCGTCGTTGTTTGATTAATTATGAAATTCAACACATGAGTACATTAATTACAAGGAAAATCTGATTATAAGATTATTTAATAAATGTATACTAGAGTAAAAGAAGTCTTCTCAGAAACTTTATCGTCTGAAAAAGTTAATGTTGTTGGATTTTTACCCATAGTATAAAAATATGTTTGGTTTATAAAATCTGTTGAACATTTTGGAGATTTAGTTCTGACAGATAGACAAACACGGGAATTCTGGTTCAACATTTTTTATATAAATAGAAAGCAGATTCACTCTACATTTCAATGTCATGAATTGGTTTTAGTAAAGGTTGGGCGAAGCAATAATGAATGAAAGACCCACGTCGTTGCATAAATTAATAAGAAGTCAAATCATCTCTTCATTTTCTCAAAAAGGATGAAAACATACAAAATTATCTGGACGCAGCTGTATAAGTGTAACCGAGTTAATTCTGACGAAATCCACTTCATTTGGCCACATGATTACTTGATATAAAAACACTATCTGCCGGACCCGACCGGCTTATTTCAAGCTTCAGTACCAGTGATATTTATGAATAAAAAACGACCGTTACGAGAGAGCGAATTTTCCAATGTGTGCAAGGGTGGATCTATAAGCACTACCACCCGAGGCGGCTTTGCGTGCCGATTAATTGAGGCTTATACTATTGATTTTGTATTACACTAAGCCGATGGAACTTACCGATATTAGACAGTTGCAGATGCTGGTTATTTATTCAAATTGCTTATGTATGGGCTTAGTGCTTCTTGCATGTTGTATGCGTGTTTGGGCTGGGGTTGGGAATAGCATGTTTGGAATGTGCTTTAGTGTAGAATATCAATGGGTATGTGCGAATACTTGTGACATGGTCATAGCCTACATAAATTAGCTAATTTCTTAGAACAATCAATAAAAATAACGAGTTATAAATCAAATATAACGCACAACAATAGTCTATTGTTATACTTAGGTTTTTTTTAATAGGACAACTTACAAAACATACACAAGATTATACTAATGTACACGCGCTATTAGATACATGATTACAGTGCTGTTTTAATTACAAGTTGCCACGGCTTGCAATGAATACAGAAAATAAAAATTATACAAAAATACTCAAAAATTTTTGAGCTATTAAAACTAATTTAATAAAAAAAATGATTTGAAATATTTAGCAATAAAAATAGGATGTTAGACCTATTTAATGACGTATCGCATTTTTACCAATAAATCTCAAAGTGCAAGTTTGCAATTTAAAAGAATGATAAAATTAAATGTTTTGCATAAAATTGACTTGCTCTGTATACTGACGGATAATAAAATATTATTCAGTCAAATATTGATATTGTTGCGAAATTGACATCAGTATTCGACACCGTAGATGATAAATTGGATTACGAATTCAGCCACTTTACTGTTGATCAAATCAATGTCTTTTGGTGTCTTTGTCTGACGGTAGTACCTACTAATGAATTTATGAAGGCGTCTGTCATACTTGTATTATATCGTATTGTATTTAAAAGTTATGACTTACACAACTTGGACTCGATTGGATCCATGATCTCCCGGATGTGAATTTACTTGGGTCTGTAAGGGGTATGGGTTTGTCATAATTCGAAATACATGTCAAGCAGTCCCTGCTGCTTTTGTATGATGGAAGTCGTAAAAATATGTCATGAACAAAATGATTAATTAAATTCTGTTTGTTTTACGTTTTATAAGTAGTGATTAAATGGTAATCGTTTTGTTTATTTGGTTAATTATAATACGAGACGTTAGGTAGAACGACGTGTAAGGATGGGACCTAGGGAGCATAGAGTAAACAATTAAATCTGATGTAATTTATGTATTAATGCAACTATTTCATATTCTGAGTGATTATATTAGCACTTACAGTTACTACACTACAGAAGGTCATAGTTCCACTGTGATTTTCTGGAAAATAAGGAAGATAATTCCTATTAACTTTTAATATGGGACTAAGATGAAATAAAACAGATAACTTTACCATACGTTTTGGTTGACTCAGTAGTATTTTATGTATGGAAAGTCTTTTTTTTTAAATTTGTTTATATACATGAAAAAATGATATATTGCTATGCTTTCATATTTTCTGATCATAATACCGTTATCAGTGCTGAACATAAGCCACTTCAAAGAAGGATGTTGCCATAATTGTCACGCTTGGCAGGCGATCAAAATGGTGAAGAGAAATCGCAGCTGCCCGTAGACGAGAAGGGCTGGTGCTTCTAATTTAGGGCGGCACCACAGTTAAAATCATCAGTTAAAATCAGTTTTATTTCTGCAAATAGGCCCCAGGAGGCGCTTTTACACGTCCCAATTTAAACTTACCACTGCTTCGGGACAAGTCTGGGCTAGTGCAGAGAAGAAGCAGCGCAAGAAACTCGGTCACTATTGTCAGCCTCTTTTTAAATACATTTTTACAAGGTAAGGTAATTTTTACAAGGTTTAAGCAAGTACGAGCTGGGACAACTTAATGCCATACATTTCTATCATTTAAATAATCATTAACAGTGTAATAGCCCTTTTTCATTAAAATAACTTTGACATACGATTTAAGTTTATGTACAGGAAGTTCAGCAATATCCTTTGGTAATTTGTTGAAAATACGGATACAATTTCCCATAAACGATTTTCCTACTTTTCGCAGTCTGAAGCCTGGAACGGCAAGTTTATCTTTATTTCTGGTATTGAAATTGTGTACGTTACTTTTCTTAAGAAATAAATGTATGTTCTTACGAACGTAAACAATATTCTCGAGAATGTATTGAGAAGACACTGTAAGTATATTAATCTCTTTGAAGAGCTCTTTCAGCGAGTCACGGGGTCGAAGGCCGTAAATAGCCCGTACAGCACGTTTTTGTAATATAAAAATTGACTCAATATCCGCCGCTGAGCCCCACAACAGAATTCCGTATGACATGCTATGAAAGTAGCTAAAATATACTAATCTTGCCGTTTCAACATCAGTCAATTGCCTTATCTTTCTCACAGCATAAGCAGCAGAACTAAGTCTTCCAGACAGCACCCTAATATGAGCACCCCATTGCAAATGAGAGTCTACAGTTATACCTAAAAAGGTAGTTAAATCTACAGAGTTTAGTGGTTCATCTTTAACAATTATATGAGTAGCAGCAAATCTTACATTGGGCATGGTAAATTTTACACATTTTGTTTTATTTGCATTTAGTAAAAGATTATTTGTTGTAAACCAATGTAATAATTTAGAGAGGGTATTGTTAACATCATCAAATGAACATTTGCCCCTCTTAGTTTTAAAAATCATTGATGTGTCATCTGCAAACAATACCATCTCACAAAGATTATGTAAATAACACGGAAGGTCATTTATATAAATTAAAAATAGCAGGGGTCCTAATACTGATCCCTGAGGGACACCCATAATAAGGGCAGACCCTGAAGACTCAGCTCCATTTATGCAAACCTTTTGTGTTCTGTCCTTAAGGTAAGAACTTATTAGATCCAAGGTATCATTCGATGCACCATAATGTTTAAGTTTTTTAAGTAATGTTACATGGTCTACACAATCGAAAGCCTTTGAAAGGTCACAAAATACTCCTATGGCATCTAGCTTACTCTCCCAAGCATTAAACACATGTTGTAGAAGAGCAACTCCAGCATCGGTAGTATTTCTACCTTTTCTGAAACCATATTGGTTGCTATTTAATAATTTATTTACACTAAAGTGTGATAAAAGCTGATTAAACATTATTTTCTCGAAGATTTTACTTAGCACTGGCAAGATAGATATAGGTCGAAAATTGGAGGGGTCACATTTTTCGCCAGACTTATATAAAGGAATGATTTTGCTAAACTTCATTAAAGTTGGAAACTGTCTATCATCAATACATTTGTTAAAAATAATAGCGAGTTGAGGGGCTAATGAACTTATAATTGTATTGATAATGCTGACAGAAATTCCCCAAAGATCCTCCGTTTTTTTCATATTGAATTCTCTAAAAGTTTTTGTAATTATGTCAGGGTTTATATGCCTAAAATTAAATAAAGAATTGCACTCATCGACAACAGACTTGAGAAGGGATTCAGCTAGATCAGCAGAAGAAGCAAGCCCTTTAGTAGCCTAACCTCTGTGCTCGTGTTTATTAGCTTATCCCCTAACTTGTGAGAGTAAGTAGGATTATTTGGTTTTACTCTACATGTCTCTTTATTAATAATATTCCAAGTAGTTTATGCCTTATTGTTGGAAGCCAAAATTAAATTATAAAGATAGATTGACTTCGCTTTTGCACATACTAATTTAAATAACTTAAAGTATTTTTTAACATGTTCTATAATATGTGGGTTTTGAGAATCTGCCTTTAAACTATATAAATCATATAATGTTTTTCTGCTTTTATAAATACCAGGTGTAGCCCATTCATTAAACTTACACTTCTGTTTATTTATTTTTACTTTTTTCTGTTTAAAATGTTAATCAAATTCATTTTTAACTAAACCAAAAAGATTCTCATATAATTCATCAACATTCTGATCATCATGCTTTAGCAAATTTACACCCTCTTTAATTTTTTTCTTTAAATTTTTCTATTTTATTAATAGTAAATTGCCTATACACAGAATTTACTTTATTAGAGACATAATGGTGCTCGAACGATGCTTCTTGTCCACTGTGGTCCGAAATAAGACAATTTAAAATGGATTTTTTTAACACTCCACCATCACAAAAAATATTATCTAAGCAAGTAGCTGATGTGGGCGTTACTCTGGTGGGTTCATTAAAAAGATTAATTAGATTATACGACTTAAAGAGATTAAGAAACCGGGTGGAAGACTGCGTTTCTTCTAATATATTAACGTTGAAATCTCCACATACGACTACTTTCTTATTCGATTTTGAGAGCTTTTTCAGAGCCTCATCCATAACAGATTCAAAAACGTGGTAGTTAGCTTTGGGGGGGCTATACACGCTAATTATGATATATTGTTCCAGCTCAGCACACGCTAGTTCAATAGTTCGTTCAACCGAGAGCGACACAATGTCTTTGCGTTCTTTACATTTTAATTCATTTTTTACAAGAATAAGTGACCCTCCTCTTGGTGCAGACTCCCTTATGAGCGAACTAGCGACTTTATAATTTTCAATGTTTAATATTAGTTGATGTTTTTTAAACCAATGTTCTGTAAGACATATCACATGAACATTATAATCTTGTAGAAATAATCCTAAACCTAACTCTTTGCCGGCCAGGCCTTGTATGTTTTGATGAACAATATTAAAATACTTATCAGGCCTAGCTTTTGTCTTCCCTCTTAGTTTAAAGCCTCAGAGGTCGTCAATGGCAAAATATTTAAATTAGTACAAGTAGTAACATGTTCAAAAAATATATTTTTGCTTTTTTTAGCAAAAAAGTTAATATTTATATTATATGCTAACAAAGTAGCGATTTGTTTTTTTATTTTATGAGGCAGGTGTACAGAGCCGCCTGTCAAAATAAAACTATTTTTAATAAATTTGTTTGTGTCAAAAAACACAAACTTGTCACTATGTCTTTGACATAGGTTATGTAATAAAGTATTCATTAAATGAATACTCATATTAATATTATTCAAATTATTTTTACAGAATGGAAAGGCACAGAGGAATATTTTTTTAACACATAATTTATCCAAAATAGAAAATGATTTTATAATACTATTTTTGGTAATTTTTTGACTATCACCTAACATTAAAATAATGGTACTTGAGGCTGAAAATACTTGAGTATTTTCTATTTTTTTAATTATTTCATCAAAAGATGCATTCGGCATGCAATTATTTATTACATTACAATTTAATTTATTGTTTAATATAGAGCCGTAACCAATTCCTAGCCTAACCGAATATAAAATGACATCATTCAACTCCTCCTTAGATGTTGCCTGAATTACATTATTTAAATTTGAATTTAAATTTAGGCAAGACAAATGTGGATTTTCAACTCTCTGTTGGTAAGTACACTCTGTGTTGAATTTATCGTAATATTTGGTAATGATTTATAACTAGTATTAGCATTGCCAAGATCTAGTAATTGGTTTGCAGCCAGGATGTGTTCATTAATTTGGTCCTGGGCAGAGTTATATAATAGTGTCATGGATTCCAGCGACTTATGCAACTTTGAGATGTCATCCTGCAATTGTCCTATATCAGAGTCATGTTTCAACCTACTTTCTTGTAATTTTTGACACACCTAACGGGGCTCCATTTTCCAATATCTTGGATATTTTTCTATGGAAACAAAACTACTTATGTATTATTTCTATTCGTAAAGTTCGTGTTCTGATACTGTAAATATTTACGTTTCCAATATTTCAACTTTCTAACCTCACTATGTCTAATGAAAGTAAATAAAAGTTATTATAATCTAAACTTTGATCAATACATTTTGCAATTAATGCTTTCAGTTCGTGATGTTGCGAAATTATTAAAGAACATTCTTTGATCTTGCTTTTATAAGCTATTATTAAATAAAACATACGTAATAGTGCACCGCCGCCATTGGTTCATAATCCATTTTCCATTATTTGCCCGCCCGGTAAAATATTCCGCAACAGTGTGTACCGAAGAGATTATTTTCATTGTGAGCCCGCCTGTACGCGTCCATATTTATTAACCTTTTTGTTTGCCGCCCGGGGTTCCATTCAAAATGGACCGAAATAGTTTTCCGTTTAATTAAAGATACCTACATCACCTACATTGTTAACAGCCGCTTGAAACATTTATTAACTTGACCGCGCTGAACATTGTTTACTTATACCTTGTCTGTCTGTTATTTAAGATAGAGAAAAATATTAGATTTTGGCGTCTACTAATTATGGCATCCAGTAGTAGCCAAGGTTCTATTCACAAGAATATTCAGAAAAAAACATCAGCCCATATCAGTGCGCTTCTAGAAAAAGGTGTGCGATATGTCTGCAAATTGAAATGTCCTCTCTATCTATCATTGGCTTAAATTTTATCACCAACTCGCCTTCTAAATGTGGCGGTTAGTGAAAAATTCACCTTTTAGAGAGGCATGTATTCAACAATAGAATAATATGGTCTGATTGATGATAAAGCTCTTAATAAATGATGTAATTAAACTATTAAAAAAACGAACTGACGAAAAACTTGGAATAAGTCACCAATTTTGAACCAATGCATGATGATTGTCGGTAACTTCTTGTTTGGCAGCGAATCTCAAAGGCAGGAAGACTCTCAAAGTTTATTTATTATTTATTACCGTTTCGGGTGGATTAAAAATTTTCAATTCGACTGGAACTAATTTTGAACTATCTTCTTATGGATAAAAAAACACAAAGTACCTGGTCCAAATGTACGCGTTGTCGTAATAAGGCAACACTGTGGCACCTCTAACCTGAGACCCTACTCTATTGATTCGAAGGCGTCTTGAACATGGTTATAACTTATAGTCTATATTTTCGGTGATCTAATAACAAGATACGTAAGGAAGCTGTCGCTAAGAGACAGGATGTCGAGTATCGGATATTGGCGATGTGTTATGTACAAAAGCCCTTAAGGAAAATATAAGGGTTTACATAAAGTTTGAGTTGTTACCATGGGAACTACATGTCAATGATCTCTTAGTAAGAATTCGGAAAAGCAAATAATATAATTACGAAAAGATTAATACAAATGGAAGTATATTTAATTAAATTAAATGTTTTTTACGGTTGTTAAGCACAACAGTCTACCGAGTATATATGTGACGTGGGTTTATTTCCCATAAGATGTATTAGTACCTACTGTGTTTTTTGATTAAGACAGATGTTATACCTCCAGGAACTCTAAAATGCTTATATTAATTAGATCCCCACATCATCTTCACCAGCCAATATTAGTTCATTGCTTTGTTTGAACGCTTCGCTTGGCAGGCGATCGCAGTTTTGCTACTGGTGTCCAGGATATCCTGATACCTGTCTTCCTTAATCAATACTCTTTTAGTCACCTCTTACGACACATATGTAGGTATAGCAACAGAAGGGGTAGTACTTTTGGCGGCACCACACAATCCTTATACAGAATTGTAATGTATAATTGTTTTTAACTTCCACAAGTATCCAAAATAATATGGACTATCTCGTTTCAATTTAGATAACATTTTAGCTTGAATGGAAAAATCAATTTCCTTACTGCAAAACAATTGTTGCAAATTGGGCAATAGTAACCTACATTGGCAGTTATACTAACAAGAGTGGAGGAAACGTTTCAGTTTCTATGTATTGCTATATACCTACAATCAACTAAAAAAATGTGTACTTGCACGCATTGCAAGCTTACGTCAAAGGAATAAGGTCTAAAAGTGTATAAATATTCTCGCAAACGACCGTACACGACCTTTTTTCACATCACCTCTCCTCCATTATTCAGGTTGGCTTTTCACACACGACTTTTACACGAGACTCGGGAGTGTTTAATGAATCGTTCCGCCGAACCCAAAACACATAATACCTCAATTATACGAAATTAATTTCATTGCAGTCTTCGTTGGAAAAAGCGACGGTTTAAAGCGACATCCTAAAACGTTTTATTGGCTTGTTCGAAGGGAGGGTTGCCGCGGATGTGTGATTGCTTGGATTAGCTTTACCTACGCCTAACAAAAAAGTGCATGTCGCTATTAGATTAATTGCTAGATAATAAGCTAGCTTTTATGATTTTAACGGAAACTGTACTATATAATGTACTGTGTTTAAATCACAGTGCATTGAGTTAGTAATTAGAGTCGCCTGAGGGCGATTAAAGTTTGTAGAAGTAATTGGCTTACGATGAAACTGTTTTCATTTCTGATGAAGATGGAGTATTTTGACGAAAAGGCAATAAGCCGTAAACTCTTTGCATCTTTGATAAACCCTTCTATATGTGACAAAATTTTAATTATAAATCATATTTTCAAATGCCAGTGACCTCCACTCGGAAACCAGGATATTATATAATTGTATATGGCAGCCCTAGAGAGGTAATGGTCTAAATTTATTGGGTTAAATGGCCCGGACGAACGGAAATTCGGGATAAATTGTTCGGTTGTCTAATTTTTGTGGATTTGATGCTTTATTTCACAAACCGAAAGGGGATTGGATATTGCAGATTTTGGAAACCTTTTAAAATGGCAACTTTGACTGCACGCACACAGTGCATTAGACTATACTACCAGTTGGCTTTCTATGTTTGTATACATGTCTACCTGTGTCCACCAGTTTGTTATAGAGTACCACTATGTTGCGGATTCGAGAGGCACAAGCTTCAAGCATTGGAGTCTTTTCATGTCATGTTAAAAAAGAAAACCTGTAGCCAGCGAGGTCTAGTCTCCCAAATGATTGTGAAACCTGCTTTCCAAATTAAAGGGAAAAATAAGCAGACAGCTATGTAACAATGACTTTATAAAATTTGTTATCTAAGTAAAATTTGTTATTTTAATTTTATATATCATCAACAACAAATTTATTTGTAATCTTCTTCTTGTCGGAGGGAAGGAATAGATGGGGAAAGGAAGTAGTAGAAGAGCCTCTGATATGACTTGGTTTTACGACATCTACCTTGAGACCGAAGCCAAAACCTACCGCTTAGTGCTTCTTCCTAAGCCAATTTATAAAATATAGCTAATAATATCTAGGTATAAATTAAAGCTCAATCTTAATTATTTGGCGTTTGCATAAACTGTTTAAAAAACGGTCGGTACATTGGCCAGCACATCAGCTTACCCATAAACGTCCAATTTTCTCAATCGATTTTCATCTTTAAGCACAACACATTGAGTTCATTTTCGATTGAGAAAATTTGTCATTTTTGGTAGTTTGATCTGTTGCCATGCGTAGATACCATAAAAATGGATACACAGTTGAATATTTCCGATACACTCACCTCACTGATAATAAGGCTGACTCGGCGGCAGACGAACAAAAGCCCCGAGAGGAAAATCGCAAGAAAAATAACGACGTACACGTTAAATCACAGTAAATTTGAGTCTGGAACACAATAACTCAGCGGAACGCGGCCATAACTGTCGCAAACATTGTTCGAATGATTCACGCATTAGGTAATATCATGTTTTTCTCCGCTCGCCCGTGCTTTTAGAGCTTGGAAAAGTCGAGAGGCCGTTCCGTGATCTTCAGTTCCGACCAAAATAAAGTTCGTCAAAATAAACATTACCTACTCCAACCACAAGACTATTCATTACAGTAATGTATTGTTTGCAACTATAATTAACTTGCTGTTTATCTGTTAAAAACACAGATGGTCAAAATATTATTTTAAAATGTTTCTTTGACATTTTCACTCATTTAATCTTACGGTTTTAAAAAAATGTATATTTAGTTTGCGAAAGAAATAAAAAACATATTTGTCAAGTTGAGTCGAATGAAATCATGCCTTATCAATGTTGGACATTACAATATTTATTGCTGGTTTCAATTTAGGTATTTTTTAAATCGTGAAGAATAGTAATACTAGATAATTTACGCGTAACTTTATTTATATGGTACTACCGAATTCAATGATGCATAGAAGACGCTGTTTCCTGCGCTTTTCTGGCAGTAATCATTAAGCTTACGACATTCATAGGAAAAGAAGGCGAATACTGTAATTTTTTTGTGCTAGCACCACAAGATCTCAAAAAACAAAAACAAACAAGCAATTCTGTCATCACATATTTTACTAAGGGTATGTGCAAGTTTTATGCCACATTTTTTTCTAGTTTTGGACATCAAAAGTTTGGGTGAAGCAAATATACCTAGGTATACTTAACTACGAAATAAACTCTACGATCCATTTATTTTTCACACGTGGCGGAATAACATACCGTTACGGGCGACTTTCGTAACGCATTAGGTAGTAAATCCGAAGGAGGAATTGAATCAAACGACCCTCTCGACGCGTCGGTGATAATGCACGATTTATGCCCCGCATTGTCTGTGTATCCGCTAAGGAAACCACGGTGAATTTTTAATTTAATTGCTTTTAAACACAATCGTCGACTGGCTGTAGAGGTGATTCGGGTCGCGTTCTTATCTGACGAAGTTTAAAACGTCGATTTGGCTGTCGTCGCCTTTTTGTTTGAGTTTTCAAAAGTGCCAGGATCTATTGAAAAATGTTAGGTTATTGCAATAGTAAAAATTCCAGAGTTTTAACTTTAAGTGATTTAAAATGTTTTTATGGTTTGAACACTTTACAGCGTTTGTGTCTGTATGGAACTACGGATAGACTATCATGCACTTTGTTTTTAGAAGATAATTGGAAAACGTACTTAATCTACCGCCTCTAATTGCTATCTGAGTTTTTCTAGTCGCTTACAGGACATGACTTGTTTTACGACTTCCAAGTTCTGACGGAAGCAGGGAACAACGACTTAAGTGCCTTATGCCTTACTCTATAAAACGAAGCTCATATTAATAGATGTCTCTTTCAGATACTTTAAGACATCGGTGTGAGTGATAGAGACAGATGGATTCGAATATACGGACATTGTGTTGCGGAGTAAGGCCTCAGAGACAATCTAGAAAATAGCGTTTCCGAAATTACACCGACAGGGAATGAAACCCAAGATCCTTGCGTATTGGGTGTATCTCACACCACTACATCGGGTCGTCAGTAAATCAATAAGTTATTATCTGTAGCTCGAGGGTGCGCTGAGAGGAAGGAAAGTGTTTTTCAAGGTGCATGTTTTTGGCAACCATTTTGTGAAATATGGAGTTTCGCTGTGATCAATGGATGTTTACATCATTCACCACTTATGAAATAAAACTTTTCTCAGGGCTGCTAGCTTATTTTGTGGCTTATCATAATTTTCGTCTGTAAATTTTCTTGATATGAAGGTTTTATTAGTTTAACATGTTAATCTTATTTTAATACACTTAAGGTAAAAATTTTGTTCTAACTTTTAATAGGTCAAAATTTGATATTCACTTACCGAACAACTAAATCGATCTTACGAAATGAATATTTTCAATATACTTATAAGATCATATTTTTGACTATGTCATAGTGTTTTTAAGATTAGCTTATGCTGAACGCATTCTTAATGCCGATTGTTTTTTTTGTTAGGATGAATATCATTTTACTAGAGGTAAAGGCTTCTCAAACAATGAGAACCGAATGAAATCAGAGTAGCGAGTGGAACAAACGTTTGCGTAACAATTTCGATGCAGACAAAGAAAGCGTAATAAATATTGGGCCTATATGATACGATTGCTTGTTTAGCTATGGGGAACTTGGATACGACGATGCGTGAACGTTCCGTAAACAAGGTTTATCATGATCAATGTAGATATTATTTCATCCAACGAAAAAAAGAAGAGGTTTTCAAGTTACCGCATATAAAGAAGTTAACTTTCCTACATTTTTAATAGTTATTATCCTATTCCCGACGAATACAAATATCTATAAATACATTATTCATAAAAATAGGTCCAGCCTTTCTCGAGTTATAATTAGTATAACTATCATGACATTATTTCATATAATAAGAAGACAGAATAAAAGTCACTATGTCATATGAGTCAATATGTTTTTAAAGACACTTTTGAAAACATAATTATTCACTATTATTATATATTCACACATTAAGAGTTCGCATTTATGCGCTATTAGCTCCATAAGATGATACACGCATATATTTTGTACCAACTGTACATAGGCCGTTATTGAGTTCCCGGTGTCACTTTCATTGACTAAGTCAAATATTATTCAGAACAAACGAGAAATAAATGAGGCTGAAACTGAAAATAAAAATGTCTTTTTAAGCAAGTCCATCAATCACAGCCCCACAAAACTGCCTAAACCTGTGCCTATATCACAATGAATTGAGTTCGCCTGATTTATGAACTTGTATTGTTTCCAAATATAAAGAAAAGTTTGGAGGGCACCTATACCGAATTCAGTGCCTAATACCTACTTACATCGTTATTTTGAATATTTAGAGTAGATGTGTAAGCCCGCGCCTCATATATTTATGGTATGAATAGATTAGTTTTAACAAAAGGCTCGTTTAGAGGTTGAAACTCTATATATTATCCACCTATAAATCTATGTTACTAACATTAACGCGATATCTTGCGAGCGGGAAGTTAACCTTATAAAAATATAACACACTTATTTAAAAGGGAAAACATATGATGACTCAGAAAATCTATTATTAGTTATTACATAATTAAGCATACCTCAATACAGCAAAAATGCTAGCTAAGTAATTCAGTATTTCAGTAGGTTAGGTTCGTATTTGGATATTTGCTAACATAAAACAACAAATACGAACTCATTTGTGAACTCATTATTATTGTGTAAATGTTAAATAAGCACTAACCTACATTTTAAGAATAGATACCTAAGTAACAGGCAAACTATTTTGCTTAGTTTAGGTATATGCTATATATATTACGCACTAACCCAAACATACCCTAGCATAAGTTTTTGTATTCTAGGCTAAGATTATACACAAATAAATTTTATCTTTATCTTTATCTTATATAGGAAGAAATCACATTAAAATTATAATATAGAATAAATATTGGTCATGATATTTAGCATTAATACCTGGTTAAGTCTTGAAAAAACAAAATGTCTACTTAATGTGTATAATTGTAAGGTCTCATACCTATCGTTGTAAACCCCTCGGGTGTTTGATAAAAACAATAAAAGTGGAGAACGTGTTATCAATCGTAGGTCAGAGCGGATTTTACAAAAACAAACTCAGAGAAAACGTAATAAATTTTCTTTGTATCAGATAACAGGGAGACCTATTGTTAATTAAGTAGAGTAATCTTGTTAAATCCTATCAGATTGGAAACGGAAGAGAAATCCATTAAAACTGTTTTTTACCTGAATCTCCCGAGGATAAGGTAAAAGTTGTTTTTATCGAGTTATTTTTAGCTAAATTCGTGTTTATTTAAAGTTAATTTAGGGGATATCAGTATATAAACTTGAAAAATTTTGTCTCAGGCGGGACTCGAAGTTTATATACTGATATTATAAGTGCAATTAAGTTGCTAAAATATCAAATAAAGTTAATTTAGGGGAATTGATGTGGGATGCAGAGTATTAAAACAAAACATTTAAAAAATCTAAGCTAAACTTATCTTTCCTGTAGCACCAGCCACTTTTTTACATTATTAAGTTTTTTTAAAGTATTATTTTATTTTATTTTTTTGTGTTTTTGTAAAAAGTTCAAAGTCTTGATTTACTTTAACAAATCTGTTTTGCGTATTTTTTTTCCCATTCGTGAAGAGAGTTTGCTTTTTTTCATAATTTTATATCAAATTTGGAATGTTTTTTCGATGTTAAAGAAACAATAAAAAGAAATAAGTGTTACATGTAAATAATTGTTTCATTTAGAAAGGCAGAGTGGTCAACACACCAAACCCAAATTTTATTGAAATCCCAAAAATTTAAAGCAAGTTTATTACTTGAAACTGTAATAAAAATGCCACTGGATCCTCGTTTGGGCCGAATAAATTTGCGGAAATCTATTGGGGAAAGAATAGTGCGCCTAAATTTACGGGTCAGGAGGGGGTAGTAATGTCTCGTTATGTTGAGCTATGTCCTGGCCGAGGCATATTACCAAAACATATATCTTGGTTCAGGTTTTGATCCATACACACTAAAGTAATGGTACCTACAGATGCAACTTTTAGTTTTGTTACATAATCTTTTTATAGTGTCGTGTGGTGTGGGCAAAGTGGTGTGGTATCGGCAGTGTCGTGAGATGTTGGCACATAAATCGAATAGCACTACCCCATCTCTTCCTAGGGGTGTCGTTAGAAGCGACTCAAGGTGTGCAAGGCTTCGTAAACCCATACAGTAAGCCACTTTGATTAATTCACCTATCAAACTTGACACAACATTTTTTACTGCCTGCCTACAAAAAACGTACCAATACATTAAATGTCTTGGCGCGTTGGCACGTCGTAAGCGTTCCCACGATTAGACATTAAAGAACAAACTTTGCCTGCGAGGCCCTGAAAGTGTTTTTTCCTGTCCTCTTTTCCCTGTCACTTAAAAAATGACCTGTATTCGCGGAGGTGGAAATCGAATAAAAAGTTGCGTCCCAATGCACTTAATTATTCATAACGTTTTCCTGTAATCTCTCTTGCTCCAACTTTTCTTGGGTCTGTCACGGGCTTAAGTGACAAATTATAGCCGAAAATCGAACCTATTTTTCAAGCGAAATTATGAACGTTTTGTAAACTTTAAGCGTGTGTGTGAATTAATGAGGAACAAGAATTTGGGTCAGTATTTCAATTTAGGTAAGTATCATTCTAAATGGTTAGTGATTTATGGTTTTATCTTATATTACTTAGTATGACGCTTACTCACAGATACTGTACACTACATTTAAAATTCATTTGATTAATATCCTGACTTATTAATAGTTCATTAGAGTCAGTAGAGTCGGGATTTTTACCTTGTAGTAAGTACCTAGTCCTTATTATGAGTTTCCGATACTTCGTTAGTGTTGCAGGCGCCATGCTCACAAAAGAATATAGTAAATTTAGCAATTTTACTAATAAAATACATCTACAGTAGTTTCCGAACTGCAAGAAAAAAGGCGCAAATATGAAATAACTACTACTGTCAAATAAATGTTTTACTAAACCGTTGTGTGTGCAAGGTACTATGAACATATTTTTAAAATTGACGCAGCAAATCTAAAATGCCTTTAAACTTTTTTACCCACATATTTTTACCAAACAAAGATTGCGTATCCAAAATCAAATGTATTTGTTCCTAGCAGCTCAGAATTTGCATTTGCATCTTCAAGCATTGATGATCAAATAGGTCATCAATGCTCTTGTATTTTCAATAATAAAAAAGATAGTAACCTAAGTAAGCTTACAAACAGGCCTGCTGTCACGGTGTAAATAAAAATCCCGCCAAAATAAAATGTCTTTGTTTGGGCTGGGGATTTGCGTGACACGGGCGCGGGCGGCTTATCGGCGTAAAGGCACATGCCATAGACAACCCGCCCAATTAGATGATGCATAGCATGTATGAAAAATCGAATAAAAAAAAGTGTTTTTTATCGGGCAAAAAAATAACAGGTTTTCATTGCAATTCGTAGCATTTATTTATTTATTTGGGAGATTCAAAAGGAGAATGGCGGCTACAAAAGAATATAAAATATAGATATAAATTTTAATTCATACCATTTGTAATATAATTTTTACAAAATGACTTTTATTTGTCGTCGAGTCAATTTCAATAATAATTTCTTTTTTAGGTTTTAAAATTTTAAACTTAAGCTTAAACTAATTGTACACCTCAAAATGGCCGATTATTTCAGTGACATCGAAAAACTACTACTTATTATAGCAAAAATATCAACGCAATACATGAAGCCTCTGATCACCTAATTTGTCTATAAAACAGGTACAATGACGCAGTTTGAACGCCGCCATGTTTTCATATAATTTTCATACATACACTCACAGTTATGAACTCAAGAGATTACAGATTTGGATCTTGCTTAGGCATATAAACGATTCTACGAGAAGATAACATACATTTTTTAGGCTAGATAACAAAAACTTCATTTTATGGTAGATTATATAAGAAGTGTGCTGTGTTGTGCTTGTCCAATTTTGAGCCAAACATGCACTCATAAATACCTAGGAGTTACTATTGACCAAAACCTTAGCTGGGGACCTCACATTTCAGTAGTTAGCAGGAGGGTTCGCAGGTTGCTTCACATTTTTAAAAGCCTACGAGATTCGGCTAGCGTTGATATCATAATACAAATATATTATGCCCTCTGTCAATCCCTTCTTACATATTGCATTCCGGTCTGGGGTGGTGCTACCGTGTCCTACCTTATAGAACTAGAACGAGCACAGAGGGCTGTGATTAAGGTCATGCTGTGTAAACCTAGAAGATACCCAACAAAAAAACTTTACGAGGAAGCGAGGCTACTGACCGTCAGGCAATTATTTTTCCTTAACTCAACATTACGCCACCACAAGGCGATTGACGTTACGAAGCTACCGCACAATAAGAGGCGACTGCGCACCTATGTACCCACAATGTTTGCTCGACGCCAAGTGACTTACACTGGAGCATTCATATACAGGCATTTCAATGATTTGTGTAAAATTGTTAAAATGTGTAGTACCGGCTTGAAGTCAACCCTTAAAAACAAACTTGCTGAGCTAAGTTACAACGACACAGAAAGTGTTTTAATATCTTATAAATAGAATTAATATTAGATAGGTGTATATAAAACTGTGTAAGTGCATAATATGATAAGTGTTTCTTTTTGCAATGTATTCAATTTCTCTAATAATAATGTGTGTGTGTGTGTGTTAAAGTTTAAAATTGTTAAGTATATATATATATATATTTTTGGTATTTATTGTGTGAAACTAGTTTTTTACTGATTAACTGTATGGGGTGGAGGGTTAATATCCTGAACAACAGGAAATCTCGTATATCAGGTATTAACCTGCCACAATCTTCATTGTGTGCATGGGTGGGTAGTTTAATTATTAACTTGTTTGTATTGTGTTTACAACTTTTTTTAGTGTTGCCGCCCATGTATTATTTAAACATATCAACTGTGTACTGTTTGTGGTGAGAAATAAACGTTTATTATTATTATATTATTATTAAGTTCTTGCCATTTGCTCATGGTGACGCTTGATCCGGTGAGTCATGTAGGTAGGTATAAAAAATTTGATAGGATCAATATGTAATTATACACGTATTGGATATCATCCTAGATAAAAAGAAATTGCATCAATTGGGATGGTATTTTCTTTGATCATGCCAAAAAAAGTTA
Organism: Anania crocealis; assembly: GCA_949315895.1. Classification (NCBI taxonomy): domain Eukaryota; kingdom Metazoa; phylum Arthropoda; class Insecta; order Lepidoptera; family Crambidae; genus Anania; species Anania crocealis. The sequence continues at coordinate 6,391,692 of OX438868.1, forward strand.
TTCAACAATTGTTACTTTTTCTTTTAAATACATGTATTTCCAGCTAATTGGAATAGCATCCGCTCGGATATCGAAAGGTCTTGTGTTCAAAACAGACCTTTATTCAAGTAATCATCTTTACTTAAGAAATCAGTGGAAAATGTTAATTTATTATCAAACGTATTAACATAAGACGCGTGTGTTTTGTTATACGAGTGTTACATAACAGTGTTCTAGACTTGTTTCAGCTGGCGCTAAGACTGCACCTGCCTTCGTTCCGGGTCAGCTAGCCAATATTATCATATCAAACACGTTATAGTAGCGAGCGATTTTGACGGGCATCATATAACATTACGTAACAATAACTTGGCTTAAGGAATATGACGCTATCCCTCAGTATACAGGCTAACTAGCTATTTTACGAGTAGCTCGCAGTAAATTTGATTTTGATTGGACAATAATGTGAAAAATCAAACTGACCGACTTCACTGAAGATTCTACGTGAACTCTTACTCATTCACAAACAATTGGGCTATTCTGACCGTTGCTTGAGTTGTGAAATAACTAATTTTGTGGCCCAACTACAATAAAAGCGAGGCTGTAGGTACAAACACTCAAAAGCTTATGTAGCTTCCTGCGAAACGAATAGGGCTTGTCTGGTGGCCTCAAAAAGTCCCCTGTGGGCCAACTTTAATGTTTTTCACGTCAAAACCACTCATGTCAGGCCTTTGTTGCCAACGACCATCGCCCTCGGTGTTGCTATCGTGACCCAATAGACTTTGACCCTTTTAACTTAACAGCTGCGAGTGACCAGCATATTTCTGTGACATATGACGTTTATACAGAATACAATGCACTCTAGATTGTATAAAATTTTTGAATTTTATATTTGATCATTCAGTTTAAGTAACTAAATCTAACTTTTTAGGACAACAAATCTGACTATGTATTTAAATTTTAACCTGTTGCATAGTGGGTTGATTCTAAAGTTTTTTCTTATTAAAAATTTTAGGGATTTTGCATAGTCTGGATTTCAATTTTGTAGCATGCGATATTATCTATATGTCATAAAGATTATTAGGCCAAATAAAATTATGTATAAGAAGGTTAGGGTATAAAATAGATAGCCACCTAAAAATGTCTGGTAGATATAGTTTGAAGCAATAAATTCGCAATGTGTTTATAAAAAATTAAGAAGCAAAATTAAATGATAATACGAATGACATTAAAAATTAAAATGTATTATATACATATACATGTGATTTTTTTAAGTCAATCAATTGACTGAATATAGAAGTAAAAATAAATGAAAAACCTTACTGTAAGTTGGAGAGATAATATTTCAAGAGAATATGGTTAGATAAGGTCCAAGTAAATAGTCCTTTTCAGATAAGAGGCTTTTCTGCTGCCCGTTCCTGATAACGTCTTTTAAGTTCTTACGGAAAATAGATTGAAGAAAACACTTAGTAAGGTAAATTGTATTCTGTCATTTTCTCAGAGTCTTGTTGATAATGTTTATTTAGTAGGTACTTATGGGAAAAAGCACCAACAGGGTCGTCTCTCCATTATTGGCCAAACTGTGATCGAAAATGCTGGCCATGCGTGGCGATTATGGCAAATTCCAGCCTATATCCAGTTGCCGGATATGCGTACAGAATGAGTTTTTCATCACCGTCAAAATGTTTATAGGCGTTAAGTATCGTATTTAGAGCCCATAATTTATAATATAAAAAAGGACAAGTTTACGCCCGAAAATATTTTCCTTAACATAGCTCTTTAACACATTGAGCGCCATAAAATAAAATTTTAATTGTGTCTAGTACTTCGGCAGTTAAAGTCTTAAGGTCCTAAGCCTGTAAAGGTATGAAGGGAAAAAAGAACATCTTATGTGATCAACGATCGTAATGATGATGAGCACATATGATTATTTAGTCAGTTTGTATAGAGTATTTTTTTTGTATGACCACTTATGACTTTTGGAAGGTTACACATTTCGTTTTGCTTTAAGGTGTATTTTAAAATAAATTATAATGACCTTCGTAATGGTAGAAAATTTGAATTGACTGACATAAGAAAATTTATAGTAGTATTCTAACATAGCAGTATTGATGAAATATATAACACATTCTGAGTAGGTGACAAATAGTCAATCAACAGCAATGTATTTTTTTAAATATTTCTGGCGTCGGTCCGTTTATGGTTGCAATTTTTTATATGATTCATTCTTTAAAACATTTATAGTTCTTCCGTGGTCATGGCGCTTGCAACAGTGCCAAGATATCGAAAACTCACAAAAAACAAGGTGCACGGTAAACCCCGAATCAACAAACTTCAGTGAATCATGAAAGTATATACCAGTACCTACATAAAACAAATTAGTTCTGTATGTTTTCGTATCGAAACTTAGTAAGTATTAATTTAATAATCTTATGTCTACTTTTCTTCCGTAGTTAATATATTAAGTACCTATGATTTTTTTAAAACATTTAAATATCAGTTACTAGATAAGTTTACCTAAATAGATACAAAACATTGTAATATGTTTCATGAGATGCAGCTGTTTTTCCTAAAATTTGTTACCACTTCTGCTATTGTTTGTGCAATTAATGAAACTATAGTTGTCAACATAATTCTAACATTTTGAAACCTGTATAATATGACCGTTTGTTTCTGAATAAATAAATAGAAAAGAAAACAAATATTTGATTGATATTAACGTATTAACGTGTATACTTCCAGAAATAATTTGGATTTATAACTAATTTTCAAAATTATATTTCTATATTCTAACTAATTTTCAAAAATATATTTTAATGTTCCAAAAGTTATGTGTCAGACAAAAAAAAATTTTAGTAATTCAAAACCTCGAAACATAGTACAAATACTCAATCATCATTATCATCACCCCTCATCAGTCCACTACTGGACAAAGGCCTCTCCTAAAAAAGGATTTTATCGTAATCGCCACGCTTAGCGGGCGGAGAGAAGACGCTGCTACCCACAGAAACATTTGGGGTGGTGGGATCTACCTCATAGTGGTCCACCCTGGGCAACGGCATCCTTAGTTGTCTAACCAATGATGACGGCCAACAGATCCCTCTGCGGTGGTAGGCTTCGTAAGAGGCTGCCTTGATGCTTCCACCCTCCTGCCGGAGTCCAGTTCCAAACAGTTTTTCTGTTTTCCGCTGGTGTGTGGGAGAACCAGTGCCACTTTCTGGGTGAGCTCGCTCCATCTTAGGCTTTTTCTTAACCGAAAAGTTAAGTATGTAGTCAGCAGCAAGCTCATTGGTAATAAAAAAAAACATGAAAACCTCTTTCCATGTTCTGTGCTGCTACCCGTTTTCTTCTATCGGTTCTTTATAAATCGCCTCTAACGACACCAATAGGATGAGAAGGAGCGGTGCTGTTATATTTCAAGCGGTCTTCACGCAGCCTCTGTCACACTATAAGTGCAGAAACAATAATGAACATCATCGCACTACAGTATAAGTACAGTGGAATAGTTTAGAGTAAACGGTTTAGCTTATGTAACTAGATATAACAATATTCAACACAATGTCAGCATATTAATTTTAAAAGCAAAAAAATATTTGAGCTAATACACACCATATGTTTTACTAGCTCTGTTAGATTTCAATAATATAGAAAGAAAAGAAAGAAAAAAAGAAAGAAACATTTATTTGTCGAGACCCAGAGTACTAGGCCGATAAGAGTGTACAAAAAAAAGGTTGCAGCAAAGTAAGAACAGTAATAATGAATTAAGAAAAGAAGAAAAGTACACACCCTAAAACAGTAACACAAATAAATGCGGCCTACGAGTCTCAAGGTCCCGGCAGAAAGGCAACCACCTCAGCATATGTTGTGCGCGGGCACACACGCTGGTCTTCCGATGGAGCCACCGAGTGAAGCACGGACAAAAACAACCAAAAAATATAATAAAAATAAAAATAATAATAAAAAATAAAAACAACTTAATAGCTTAATTAGCATATCATAACCTTTTTTTCCCTTTTGCCGAGCTTGAAAGTGCGATATAAGTGAAAAAGTACATAATTTATAAGATGTATCGTGCAGTGAATGAGAGGTCAGAACGTCAAATTTTAAAGTTCAAAGCAGTGACAACTCATGCCGTAGGTAGAATCTGCAGAGAACAGAAGTTATTCATTTAATTTCAAGACTAAGAACATTTGCATTTCATAACATTACATTTATCGTATACATTTACTGAAACGGCCATTTTGTTTTGGCGATCACATTTTCTTATCTGAAATTTCTTTTTCATTGTTATTTCCTGCTTTACATAATTATTATAAAGAATAGAGTAATAATAATAAAAATATAAATATTTACATAACAAAGCCTATACTAAATACCTACATGTAATTAAACAGATAATTTATTTATAGGTAATAACCTATAAATAGAATATCTGTTTAAGATCACTATCTTGTGGAAAGGTGCCCAGCAGGCTGGCCACATTACCGCGTTGAATAGCCAAACTTATTCTTTGGGCCAGGTACAGGCCAGCCTTGGTATCGTGAGATGTCTCGATCAACCTTTTAGATAACTCACGATACAGTTTGTGGGCGCTTGGTCCCCACGGTCCCAAGGTTTCTACCCCAAACGGTTCAAATATGTAAGTCTCACCAAGACTTTCATATTTGCGCCGTTTGAGGAGCTCCGCAGAAGCGGCAGCTGAACCTGCCCTGTTGCCAGTCGATGAAAGATGAGAAGGCGCTAGAGTATCGACACATGTAGCATCCCACACTAGAGGCCTACCCATCTTCCAAGGAACGAGAGTCATACCATCAGGACGCTTGCTATCGCTACGAGCGAGACCGTTTGGTTCCAAAACGGCCGGTATACGCGCGCTGACAAGAGCCCGACGGATGACATCGTTTAAACTGGCATGACGGGGGATTCTGCCAGCACTTCTGCAGCAAGAGAGACCGTGGTGAGCAAGCTGATCTACAACCTTTCCACAAGTACAGAGATGTGGAACAGAATTGAATGCTCCTAATCGAAGGCTTAAGGCAACTCTAAAAGAAACATTATCTATTAATGTGCCTAGGGCAGGAGAAGGGAGGGACTTTAACCATAAGCCTGATTCCCATTCAGTAACAGCTAAAAGACGAGCACGGTCTACAGAGTTGGTTGTCGTTTGTAATAAATTATCACGCACAACTCTACAAAGCGGCTCGTCCCACAGCCGTTGAGCTGACTGGTTACGAGGTAGCTCATCTGAGGTTTGGGTTCTCCACGCGTCAATAGCATCGGCCAAAAAAGGAATATAAATGGAGTTTGACTGATGGGAATTTCTGAGAATTTTGCTAATTAGGTCAAAATTACGATGAGTTGAAGACAGATAGGCTGGAAGACTGACACTGGATATTAACCTAATTCCTAGGCCTCCATGCCGAATAGGTAAAGAAGCTTGTGACCAAGTCCGGCCTTCCAGCTTAATGTTCAATGTTGATGAAAGAGTATGTTTTATGATATTGTCTAATTTAGATAGTAAATCCGTATGCTTCCAAAAATGTGATGCACGAAGAGCGTAAATGAATTTTGGTACAAAGAGGCAGTGCCGAATGATGGTGTAGGCAATGTGGCTATTAATTTTCAGTAACCGATCAGTAACTGAGTTAAATTTTGTTATTTGTTCAAAAGTATAATCCGGAAAAGATTCATTAAAGATTGGAGAACCGAGAAGACGAAGTGAAGATTTAGTAATAAGTTTTATGTTTGGAGCCAAAAGTCTGAAACGGTTTATTATATCCTCACGCTGCGTGCAATTTGGAGGAATATAAAGTTCGCATTTAGAAAAATTTAGTTCTAAACCGCAAATTTGAAAAGCTCGTATTAAGGTCTCAAAGTCTTCTAAAACTACTGAAGGATCACCACCAAGGGTTCCGTCGTCTAAGTACCAAATGTTAAATTTAGATTTTCTTATCTGTGGAATGCGTTCCAATTCTGTCAATTTAGTCCCTGGCTGAATAGAATCACAGGATTGACGCCTTTGCTGAATCCTTTGTAGCGAGGCATAGCGGCTCAGGCTCAACGTGCCATGAGCCACGATGCTATGAGTCACTGTCACGTAGCTTGCTAAGTTTCTTGGACCACCTCCAGATAAAATCAAGCATTTGAAATATTAAGAATTTGGCACCCGTACTGTCTTAAATAAAAATAGTGATGGCTATTTTTGGAACAACAGACTTTTGATTTTATAGTATTGTCTGCGTTCCTGTTTTGGCCAATCCATTTAAACCTTATAATATAGTTATGATAAATTTCAAATTAACAATTCCATTGGTCAGGCAGTAGTTAATAGTTTTTTATAGTCATTTAAATGTTACGTCGTCGCAAGCTAGTCTGTCTACGCCTTTAAAAACTCACAAGTGATCTATTTTTTTTTAAATAATAAAGATTTATTAGATTATTGTTATTTTATATGTTACTAATATTAAGTTGTATTAGATTCTTTCAACGTCGTTGCATCGATTTTATATCTCTTATTATGACTTTTACTTTTAACTCGTCTTCAACAATATAAGTTTTGCTTAATATTTTTAACCATCAATATTAACGTTTTTTGCTTGAAAAGTGCACATTAATAGTGCAGAGTGTTATGACATTAAATGAACAGATTTGCCAGACTGTTTAAGTGTTTCTGTTATAGTTACTTTCGCAGCTATCAACCTGTAGAGGCTGACAATAGTGACCGAGTTTCTTGCGCTGCTTCTTCTCGGCACTAGCCCAGACTTGTCCCGAAGCAGTGGTAGGTTTAAATTGGGACGTGTAAAAGCGCCTCCTGGGGCCTACTTGCAGAAATAAAACTGATTTTAACTGATTTTAACTGTAGTTTGCAAGCAAATGCGTTATGCGAATACGTTAGAAGGTATTGAAGTATAATATTATATTATATTAAACCTCCTTTTTGAGACAGATGTAAATCATAGGTACTTAGATAAGATATTTCTCTTGGTAACAAGAAATAGGCCAATTTTTCTATTGCGATGAGGTCCTGTGATGAGGACGTACGGACGGACGACGAAACAAAAAATATTATTTCTGAAGAAATAGGTACCTTCTTGTATCACATGGTTTTCGTTCCTTTATAATTCTTATAGTAATCCATTCCGCCCACCTTGGAAAATATTTTGCGTCAGAGAATTTTGCAAACAAAATAAGAGCTCGAATGTTATTGACATTTTCCTGTTGCCGAACGTCGATTAGCAGGATATTGAAGCTGTATGGAACATTAAAAATAAATATGGCTACGTTATTAGGGGCCAACAAACATCTAAGTGTACGCACGAAAAGGAAAAATAATTGAGCCATCACAAAAACAGATGTTATAATAATAAATATAAAAAACTGACGAATTGGCTAAACTTAGTAGTCTCTAGAGTCGGTCAAAATTGGTGGCCTGTTTCACCGTCATCACTGATTATGTTTGACTCTGTCTGACTTTATCTACGAAAAATGTGCTAGTTTTCAAAAAAAAAAGCTTACAGGCATCGCAATAACACAATAAACCACACCAATGAGCGTTAAAAACAAGTATATAAAAAAAACTTTAAACAAGTATAAATAAAAAAGGAAGGTATTAACTGCAGCACATCAAGGTTAAGACTTAGAGGCATCTTATGTAGTTGGCATAGATGCGATTTTGAAACAAAAATGTGTTGTCTGATGTGTAGGCCCCTGTGTTCATACATAAAAATAATGCCCTACCAATGCAGTGTCGCTATATGCATCGCTAAGCCTTTACTCACTCAGCTTTAGTAGTATCCTACGTACCCCACGTAGGCCACGATGCTGGTATTTTTAATAGGCCCGGTGGTTGTTGTACACGTACTATATTATTTAATTAACTCGATCATCTGTACCATGAGATCAGTGTGTTCACGGTGTTCTAACGGTGTTTGTGTTGGTGCAAGTCTGCACTTGCAGATAGCACATGAGTAGTGCGTTAGTAGTGGGGTGATATAATAAAATAGATAAACAATAGCTCGCAATCTGTGGCTCTCGAAAGAGGCGACTAAAATAATACTTTTGGAAGAAAACGAGCAACATGATCTTCTTTTCACACTGGCTAAATTTATATCGCAGATTCCTGCCTTTAACACGGAGAAAAAGGTCTAGTTTTACTAACCAGAATTTTGAGGAAGTTAACTAGAACGCATAGTGCTATACGTGACAACTATACATTTATTAAATGATATTTTAAAAATCTAGTTTTTAGTTACGTGAATTTTCTGGTACATTGAACACATTTTTCGGTACACTTTACTATCAAATTTGTACTGCCAGCAATACTTAAAATAGTTGTGCCCATTACCTATGCCATTACTAACTCATTATTTTGATCTTTACAAAGAAAGTAGTAGCTTATACTATTTGACATGTTTCGTACACTTAACTTATTTCGTACACTTAACTTATTTACCAGATTTTTTTAGTATTTGCAACTAAGTGACTATTTATCCTTAAGATTTATTCTGATAGCACTCGCAGTTTTTGTTAACTTTTAATTGATTTGTTTTTACAAGTCGTTCTGGTAGTATTGTAAAATATTTTTTTCTCCGTAAAAGCATAGCGAATATAGTGAAATTCTCCTTGTGAAGAACCTATGTCCAACGGTGGACTGATGTGGGCTACTTTCATTTAGAGCTCATTATATCATACGAGTACGTAGGTTCATACCTACGTTAATCTCGGAGAATTTGTCATCAACATTAATATTATAAGGAGGAAAGATTTGTATTTTTGTGTATGTGTATGTTTGTAATAAATAAACTCAAAAACTACTGTGCCGATTACAAAAAATATTTCAACATTAAAGACCCCCATTGGCCTTGAGTGACATTTATTGCTAGAAAAGATTAGGAATCCTTACTAAAACTTAACGGGTCCACCCGTGCGAAGCCGGGCCGTGCCGCTAGTTTCCCATAAAGTACATAGTTCATTAATTATGCGTACCTGCAACAAAAACAAAATATAATTAAGAAAGGTCCAGATCTAATATTTATATAATCTGATCGACATGTGAATAAGAAATAACATGCAACCAAAAGAGGAAAGGTTTTAAATAAATTTCCTATTTTATAAACTGACAAAAAATAATAATTTCTCAATACGACATCCATATCTGTCCTACACATGGTATGGTGAATTTGTTTTACATGGATGATCGATGATGGCTATTATAATATTTTTTATCCATAAGTTAGTAATGTAATGGGCTAAAAAATAAAAAATGAAGCTAACCAAGGGCATGATATAACTGAAAACAAAAGAATTGCATTGCTACTATTCAGGATTTTTATAAAAACAACGTTTATTTATTGATTTCCAAAGCAATCATTGTTAAGTTTTTGTGGAGGGAGAAAACCAGCAAGATCCTCTTTCGGTATTTTTCTATTCCAAACCACTTTGTTATGGAGCTTGAAAAAAATAGTAGTTTTTCTCACAACGAAGCTAAAATAGAGGAAAGAGTACCAACTCTTTGTTAGCAAACAATGTCATTTTTGAATCATAAACAGTTATATTTTTATTTGCTTGGTCTCATCATGAAGATGACAGGTCATGTAGGGAAGACTGTGATCAACAGTAACCCAAGTAATCTAAATAAATAAAACAGAAGAAAAAAAAAACCGTAATTGAATATTTCAATTTAATATTAAATATATGTAATAAATGAGAAGATGTAAGTACCTAAACAGAGTATTTGTAAAGGTCTATTCATTTTAGAAATCAAAGTAACCGTTTCATTAATAATAGGGGTTAAAGTATGAAATTGCCAATTTGTACTGAAAATCAAAATTTATTATTTTTTAATTTTTAAAAAAATTATTTAATCAAAATAGTTACCATTATTATCTATACATTGCTGCCATCTAATAGGAAGGTCATTTATGCCTTTGTGATAGAACTCTGAGGATCTAGACTGCACAAACTGTGTGAAAGCATTTTGTACTGCCTCCTGGGAAGAAAACTTCTTGTCACGTAGATAATTGTCCAAATCACGAAAAAAATGGTAGTCCATTGGAGCAAGGTCTGGCGAATATGGAGGATGTCGAATGGTTTCTAATTGCAGTTCCTGAAGGGTCAAAACGGTTTCTCGTGCTGTATGAGGTCTCGCATTGTCATGGAGCAATAATGGTGAAGATCGATTCATGAGTCGGGGCTGTTTTACTGCTAGTTTTGCCAACATTGTTCGGAGTTCGGCACAATAGACATCTACCGTTATTGATTGACCAGATCGAAGAAAACTATAGTGAATAACACCATGCTGAGACCACCAAACAGTTACCATTACCTTTTTTTTGGTAAGTTTTGCTTTAGGACACTGTTGTGGCGTTTGACCTGGGGTCAGCCATTGCATTTTTCTTTTACGGTTATCATAAAGAATCCACTTTTCATCATATGTCACAATTCGATTTAATATTCCTTCATTTCTGTACCGATTCATCAAGGCAACACAAGTTTCAACACGCGTTTCTTTCTGCACATCAGTCAAATCATGAGGCACCCATTTTTCGTATTTTTTTATTTTATTGATTTGACGCAAATGAGTCAATATTGTGGGTAAGGTTACGTTAAACCATGCCGCTAATTCCTGGGTAGTTTGACTAGGATCGGCTTCCACCATCTCTCTTAATTCATCGTTAATCACCTGTGTGGGCGGTCTTCCTCGTGGCTCGTTCTTCAAGTCGAAGTTTCCATCACGAAAGCGTTTAAACCAAAATCGCACGGTGCGTTCATTAGCAGATCCCTCTCCAAACGCAACATTGATATTGCGGGCTGTTTCTGCCGCGTTACTTCCGCGTCGGAACTCGTATTAAAAAATCACTCGAATTTTCGCAGTATCCATCTTTCTTGTCTAAGTTAAATAACAAAAACAATTGAAAGTAGATATTCAAATGTTTCACATCATAGAAACCATGTGAAAAAAGTTTCATTCGAAAACCTCAAACCATGAAGATTCTATGTCAATTCAAAGAACCTATTACAATAAAACGGCAATTTCATATTTTAACCCCTAATACAAGCGAACATCCCTTTTTGCAATCGTTCTGCAACACTGAACCAAAAAGCACATAATTAAAGGGACTTAAAATCGGCGGCCATACTTCGTTTTAATCGTGCAATTTATAATGAGGAATATAGTCCGCTCTACCCGCGCCTCCCCATTTAAGACTGCGTCGCTGAAAGTAAATCATTTTAAATTATAATGGCCCTTGCACTTACTGTGATTGATATGAATACTTCGCACCCTCCCTTTGATTAATGATGACAAACCTTCTCCTAAACCAAGGTCAGCCGCAAGAGCTTTTCAGCATTCCGCGGCCGAAATATCAAACAAAACATGATCATAGTTTGGACTAGTGATTTCGTGTGAGAGGAGGAGACTATAAGGCGCGATCCACCATACCACTTCACCGGTTATTTTTAATGTATAGATAAAGATAAGAACTACCTAGTTCACACACAGTCCCAAACTCAGTCAAAATGTCAGCGATTGAATCTGTAATCTGTAATCTGTTTCATACCTGCAATACTGTAAATTCAACCTTATACATACAAAGATTAGGTTGAATGCTACCAAGTTGAAAAACAACCGAAAATTTCTAGCGGCACTCATTTGGTGAGTACCTTTTTTGGTGGTTGTGTAGCTAGTTTTTTATGATATATCCATGTTAGGTAAATATTACAGACACATTGATACACCACTAGAAACCTGTTGACCTGGATGATTAGGTGGTTTGATAATTTAGAAACTAATTTCTTCATACTTTACTTGCGTTTGGAAGGGGGGAGGGGTCATGCTTTAGAAGGCACGTTAAGCCGTTGGTCCCGTCCTCTGTTGCAAGATATATGGCGTAAGGGACTTTCGAGGATATACTATAAATGTAATTTCGCGTTTTTATTCTTTTTTTATTATGTACAACCTTTGAAACAGTTTTTAGTACGTAGGTAGGTACGTAATATGTAAAAAAACTGGCCAAGTGCGAGTCGGACTCGCGCACGAAGGGTTCCGTACCAAAACGTCAACAAAACGGGTTTTTTGTATGGGAGCCCCCCTTAAATATTTATTTTATTTTGTTTTTAGTATTTGTTGTTATAGCAGTAACAGAAATACATAATTTGTGAAAATTTCAACTGTCTAGCTATCGCGGCTTTTGAGATACAGCCTGGTGACGGACAGACGGACAGACGGACAGACGGGACAGACGGACAGACAGTGAAGTCTTAGTAATAGGGTCCCGTTTTTACCCTTTGGGTACGGAACCCTAAAAACGTAGGTTGGCGTTACTACACCCACGTCTTTCAACATAATGGATAAAGTAAAATAGAATAAAATGCCGTGTTAAATTAAATAAGATTTGGTCTTTACAAAGGCTGTAAAGAGCTTTTTTTCTTGCTACACCCGATAAAAGAAAACCTACCTGCCTACAACCTAGTTAACCACTAGCAGAGGTTTAGGAACGTGTGGCTCTGAACAATGATTTCAAGAAGGGGTTTAGATAATTTGTCACAAAGAAAAAAGTCTTCACTAGGTACATTTTCTTTTTTTAAGTCCCAGAAAACTACTTTAATTACGACAACTATATTAGGCTTTTGATGATTCGAGCAATTTAAAACCGTTTTCTGTCAGCCAACTTTTTATATAAATACAGTTGGCTGACAATTAATAATAATTGCTTAACTATCAGCAGGTTAGTAGAACAGCTAACTGCTAACTGCATTCACCTAAATAATATTATTGGATAGATTCGCTTTGTTGTTCGCTCACGGCTGATCTTTGTTCCGTTAAGTGTTTTGTTAATGTCGTAACTTCGCCGTATCGGACCGCTATTCAAGTTAAATTTGTGTCCCGAGGAACCTTTATAAATCGGTGTTAGTTTCTACTCGAAGGAAATTTCTCTTGTTTGATAGTCAGCTTTTACAAATCCTTTGTGTGTGAAGCATAAGACTCAAGAAAGGTGTTCTTGATAGACGCGTGCAGCAGTTGTAACCTGTATAATGAACAGATGCTACAAATAAATGTTGATCAATCAACTAGTAGGTATTTCAAAAATGTTTCCTACCAATTAACTTCCTAAAGGTTCAATATAATCAAGATACAAACATATACAGCCAACTATTCTCGAATCTGCTAATATTAGTAAAGTGTTTTCAAATTTATAACAGAAAACATAATTTAAGATTGAGCCAGGAAAGCTTTTAATGTAGGTGTATCTATGTAGTGACTACGATTTGTATGTTTCTTCTGAGACTAAATAGTTATGTCTGTTTTATCAATTGCAACAAAAGAATGGCTGCCATACAGATTATTACGTATCAACGCTTTTGTGTGAGAAGAGGAGACTATATATTTTCTGGCTGATCTTATGTTTTAGTTTTATTAATTTTATGTATTAGGGATAGCAAACAGCTTATACATTTAAAATATATTACAAGCACAACTAAGATATATTTTTCAATATGAAGCCCACACCGTTATCCTCGACTTAATACAATGTGATACTCGATTTATAACTAACAAATACCTACAATAAACATATTAAATTCGAAAACAGAAAAATAGTCAGTTTAATAAAGAGTGCAATACATTAACAAAAAAACATATAAAATCAGATCAACTTAGTATAATCTCAATGACATGTTATTTGAAACAAGATTCTGAGTCTGCAAAATATCTAGAATCTGTTGATACCACAAAACGTTTAATACGAGTACGTATATTTATTATTTCTGTAGCAGCAACTGTACTTAATAACTGTCAATTTGTATGAATCCTTATAAGTTTGGAAATTTCCCTGATTATTAGGATTCATATATAATAATATAATTAAATGTAATATAATTGATCAGTTCACAAAGGATACGTTCGAAACGCCCACTAGGATCCAATTAAAATAATGTTTCTCTGCGACAAAATTTGTCGTGTAAATAAAACAGGGTCAGACTCGGTCTAACTTATATAAAATACTAAACGGCCCACGTGCGACTTTCAAAGCTCAGATTTTATGGTCTTTCTTTTTACCGAAAGAATGGGGCGTTGTATTTAAAGCTTTAAATACGTTACTTGAATCGCTGTCAGTTTGTTAGATGCTTTAGAAATAAATACTCATGGCAGAAATTTTGAGAGATTATTCATACTTTCAAGATTTTAAATGTACTCGTATTAGTAATTGATTTATTTAATTTATTTCCTACTTTTCCGCAATGATGTGAATCATAAAATCAAACTGAATGAGCGTTTGTATGTGAGTGTTGTGAAGCAGCTGTTGGAATACAAACTAATTGTCTTGAAAGGGATGAATGTTTTCATGAAGATTCATTTTAGTTAGTTTTTAATAGCCAAGTTCTAATAACAAAACGGTACCTGATTATATGGAATGTAGACACATAAATTCATGTTCCCATATCTTGCGAAATGTAACTTTTTAAATTTGTGCTTAATCCGCAAATTCCGTGCTAGGAGCAAACTTGCACTTTTACTAATTAGAGCCGTATCTTCGCTGTGTAGCAAGTCAGCAATTTTGAAACACAACTTTTTAATAAGAGCTAGAAAAAGCTCAAGCGGAGTTTTAGATTTTTTGTCGTGCTGTTGTTATAAGAAGTCAATGTGTATGAGTTGTATGTTATTAATTAAAAATTTAATGTTTTTGGGTATTTCTTGATTAAATTATCATCAACTAATGAGAAGAGAGAAGAGTGATTACTCTTCAAAATAAGCTTAAAGTCATTAAACTTTGTAATTGTTTTTAATAAAAAAGCCTTTTTTTACATTCAGAAAATTGTATCGACTAAATAAAAAAAAACTCAAACCCACCGCTGAAATATGAGACAGTGATTAATTACCCAATCAAAATGCGGTATGTAACAGAAATACAAATCAATGAACCGCAGAAACGTATACTGTAGCGGACTTGTAAAAAGACGGAAACAAGCTTTTATAAATCCGAACACGTAAGCTGGAGTCTCCTTGTTGGTGCCGTTACTTCCCCTTGCTACCGAGAGCCTGAGGGCTCGTCCTTAATTAGGGCACTTCTAAGTCCAGCCAACTTACAAATACAAGACATTTAAGATCATTGGTTCTCTACTTGAAGCGACCATTATGACTGTTTAAAACATTGTGTTTCTTTATTTTAACTATATTTAAAATCAAGAAAAAAAATTATAAAAGAACAATCTTTTTTGTGATATCATTGTTAAACTTAAAGTCAAAATTTTTGTAAAGCCCATTCCCTAAATAAATATCTAATGAAATATAAATGACAACGATGACAAATAAAAAACAAAATCTATATATAATGAATCCCTATTTCCCTTGGTCATCGCATCACGCATGAATGGATGGACCGATTTCGCTAATTTTTTTATTGTTTTGTTTGTTATTGTCAGGAGAATGTTCTTATGAAAGAAAAAAATAAGGAAATTGCGCGGAAAAACAGAAAATTTTTGAAAACTTAATCACCATACTAAATTATTTGTAATGAAACCTTAGCGCTTTTGACAATTCAAACTTTTTAAATGTAACACTATGGCGTTTGACATAACATTAACAGAATGCGTGCTGCAAACGGTTAAAATTTCCAGTGTGGTTCAACATAAATTTGTATCAGAAATATTTTTTTAATTAACCAATTTGAAATTAATATTTATAGTAAAGGCAGGACAGCGTCTGTCGGGTTCGCTAGTGAAATATAAGAATGCTCATCCTTGACCAAACCATTGCTAGTACGATTAATCGAAAATAAATAAGCTTATAACTTGCATTTATCTATACTAATATTATAAAGCTGAATAGTTTGTTTGTTTGAACGTGCTAATCTCTGGAACTACTGTTTCAAATTGAAAAGCGTTCCTCGATAAATGGTTATCGAGGAACGCTCTAGGCAATATTCTTTTAAAAACTTCTTAATCGCGATCATAATAACAGAAATTGACGCGGACGAAGTCGTGGGCAACAGCTTGTCTCAAATAAGTACATAGGTACCTACTGAAAAGTATATAACTGACTTCCAATATCGAATAATCATTGAAGGTTCTAAAGGAACCCGCTTGATGGAAACCATAGCTATTCTTGATATGACATACTTTGTCGAATATTAAATCTCTTTGCTTTGCATAAAAGAAGAGAAATAGCTTCCAGTTATTGGTTGCTTTTAAGGCTTCTTTTTAATATCGTGAGGAATGTTTTATATTAGTTCATTGTTTATTGACTATATTTTGTTAAAGTGATTTTAAGCTACCTCTATAGATCAATATATCAATTATTATTGCAGAATGAATGTTAGGCCTATATCTATTTAATGAATACTTTTTTGTAGGGTTTGTTCATATCTCTGCTTGCTTCTGTTTATTGTTGACGACAAAAAAGAAGCTAGGTATACATTTTTCATTTAAGCGAGTGTTTAAATATAACTATAGACTAAAAGTTTTATGTCCCATTTCAAAACGTATAACGTGAAAGGACGGTATAAATTTCATTGGCGACGTATCTCATCTCCGGGCGCAGCCCTGCGCCGCCGCATGCGACTTCCGAACTGCGTATTATTTCCGCCTTAAGACGTTGGCAGGGTTGACAAAATATAGATTAATAAAAAAAACGTATTTACTAAAAAAAATTAGGTCGCAATACGCGCGATACATAAAACTAACTTTATTTAAGATGCTGTTACAACAAGTACTACACAACGCCTTTTTTCCATTTTTTCTCTACAATAAATAGACGATTATCTGTGACTGATTACAGTTTGGAATAGCACATGCCTACTTTTTAACCCAAAAATCCATATGTCTCGTGAGATGAACACGTGTTTGTTTTTTTATACTGAAAGGGACTGACATAATTTTTTTCTTAATAGTAGTTTCGGGATTGGGGTCAGGCTACATTTAATCCGCCAGCAAAGTCGCGGGCGATAGCTTGTTAATGAAAAACAATAAATATTTCAGATGGTGCCACGTGATAACCCTACAAACAAAGACATCGACAACTTTAAAGGTACCGCTCGGGTTGTCTCATTTAAAACGTCAAACAAGAGACGGGAGAGCGCCGGTAAATTTATGAGCAAACATTTATAAGGTTCCTTTATACACATCGCAATTCACGTTCGCGTCTGTAACTTGGGTTTCTGTCTAGAGACGATACGAAAGATTTTGTTTTTTTTTGCAAGGGATGTGCCATTCCAATTCCAATTAATTTTAATTATTGAAATTCTAAAATGTAAGTTAGTCATACCTTTTTTCTAATATCTAGTGAATGAGTCTAAGTAGAAATGTAAAACCATAACCATTTAATGTTGATATTACCCGAACTCATATCGAACTATAGGCCCATCTCAATTTTAAGCACTTTCGCGAAAGTTTTCGAATCACTGCTCTGTCCGTATATTAAACAACACCTAAGACTCTATCTTGCTGACGAGCAACACGGTTTTGTTGGGTCAAGATCCACAACCACAAACCTTTTGTCCTTTACCGAATCTCTAATTTAGGTTATTGATTCGGGAAATCAGTACGACGTGATTTACACAGATTTCTCTAAAGCATTCGAAAAACCTCTCACAGGATCTTGATAAAAAAACTTTCAGCTTACGGTATCCATGGCCCGTTACTTTCTAGGTTCGCTTCCTATTTGAGTGATCGCACTTTTTGTGTTGTAGTCAACCTAACGGGTATCAATCCACTAGTCGAACAATAACGTCAGGTGTTCCTCAAGGCTCGCACATTAGTCCAGTCTTATTCACCCTTTTATCAACGATGTATCTATCTATCTTCGTTCCTCTGATGTGTATGCCGATGATTTAAAGTTTGAACGTGAAATTAGAGATAAAAATTGTCTCCAAGCTGATTTGGAAGAACTTGTCAAATGGTGTCTTAATGGTATGCATCATGCAAAAAAATGTTGCCATGTTAAATTTTCAAGAAAACTACAACGAGTTGATTCCAATTACTATATAAATGGCGAAATGGTTGAAGAGGTAGATACAATTAGAGATTTAGGTGTTCTTTTTGATAAGAAAGTTACTTTTGTACCCCATATCGATAATGTGGTTAGTAAAGCTTCTAGAACTAGGGGTTTGTAATTAGAAGTGTCAAGGGCTTTCGTAAGCCTGAATTGAAAATTTTGGTTTATAATAGTTTGGTACGTAGCAGCCTGGAATATTGTAGTGTGGTGTGGAGACCGCACTATGCAACACACACCTTGCGTCTAGAGTGTGTGCAGAAGCGTTTCTTATGGCATCTCTCTTTTTCTGCCGGTAAGGCTAAAATACTAAAATCTTATAAATATAGGTTGCAGTACTTTAGAATGTATTCTTTGGCTATGATTAGAGAACTAAGAGACTTTCTTTTCTTGTATAAGTTGCTGAGAGGTTAAATTGATTGCTACGAGTTGCTCCGACGCTTCCAATTTCGCGTACCTTCTAGAATGCCTCGTTAGAGTATTACTCCTTTATGTTCACCTTTGCGACGGACAGTTTTGGGTTCAAATTCCCCTGAACCTAAGTTATGCAGAACCCATAACTCATGCAGTGATCTGGTTGATTTGCATCATGGCTCATATATATGGCAGGTACTATAAAGCAGTTATACAATTCTTGAAATCAAAAAATTTGTTAAAGGAGATGTCCCAAATTGTATGGAGGCCAGGCCCAGAACCTGTACACCCCACCAAAAGATAGACCAATACACCTACAAGATTTTGTTTTTATCCAATTCTTTTAAAATGGCTTCGTTAAGTGGATCAAATAAAGAGATAAGTAAGAAAATAGCAATACAAAACAACAAAACCATCATGGCGTAAGATGACATTTTGATGACGTCTGTCAGTTTTGGCAGTTTCAAAATCGCGCATCTAGGAGTCGAGTGCCATCGCTTGCTGTAGTAACAACAAACATTATGAAAGTAATGTGCCGATCAATACCAAATCCAGAAAACGAAAAAGAGGTCGTTATAATGAACTACATTTAAAACGCGACAAGCAGAACAAAAACTTGAAGTGAATGATTACGCCAAAGTGACAAGGGATATCTGACAGCTACTAACATTTAATGTTTTTTTAGATTGACGCCATCTTGGAATGCCTAATGGAGTTTGATAAATTATTCGATCTTATTTATTTTAGAACCACTAAATTATACGTTTAATAAATTTATATGTATTTTTCCCAGAAACAGTAAATTTTTCTTGATTTTTGAAAATGGTGTACTATGTCTGGGCCTATTATGGGACATCTCCTTTAAATCTTCCCACTTTCTGTAGATAGTATTGTTTATGTATTTTTTAATTTTTTAAAATTTAGCAAAAGGAATGATAATGATTTCAGCGATTAATGTATCTATGTTTTTAAACTCAGATATGAATGAATAAGGTGTCAATCGTTTTTTTATTGTGGCCTGATTAACTAGCAAGTATACATTACCTTACACAGAAAGTTTTTTTATAAACATAACCAAAGGCGATTGAAAGTATTACTTCTACGCAGACAATCTACGAACACCAACTATGTTCCCAAGTATGTTGCCATTAAGTTACTTCACTGTTCAGCAATCAAAAGTCACTTATAGCAAGAATCGTCGAAAATACACACAAAAAGGAACATATCTTTTTATACTTATTTTGCAAATGATAGGTGCCATTAAAATCCGTTTTTAAAAACCGTTTTTAAATGTACAAACGAGTTCTCTTCAAAAAAGATATCAGATTTAAGCACTGCATTTTCTGCTATGGAAAATAAAACCAGCGATTTTATTTTAAGAGCGAGCAAAAAATTATTCTTGTATCAACTGGCTACGGTCTGACATCGTAACCGAATCTGTGTGGCTTCAGCACTGTTTAATTATGAACTCGACTCCCACCTGTATTTTACGAAATGTTAATTGAAAGACGTATATACGATATTCGTAACATATTTTCCAACCGTCAGAAAAAGGTGGTACTCAACTGTACACGGATAATTTTTTAAATATATCCGTGTAAAATTGAAGTATAGGAGTAGGAGCGAGAGGAATTCCAGCAAAATCTCTCTATAACCTGTTGAAAGACCTTGGCTTGGCCAGAACTGCAGTAAGTGCTGCACTAGAGCGAGTGTCTACAGCTGCATTAGCAGGTTCGTACCAGATTTGGCTGGGCAGGTAGAGAAACACGAGTAGTGGAGGTGAGTATTGATGTACGTCGGAACGGGGGCCCCTTAAACCTACACCCGTGTCACAAGTCCCGGGATCTACTCGGAGTTTCTCTTTCTGCCACACGTTGGACCCGGCACCCGCACGGTGAATCCATGGAACGCTAAGAAGTTTGTCTCTGTAATGTAATGATCCAAACGCAAAACCTGAAAATTATGAAGTACCTACTCAATCTTGGTGGCTTGATTCACGCTTTCCGTCAGTTCAGTTTTCGTGAAAATAGTTTTATTTGTGGAATATAAGTATCATTAAGTCTTCTTGTCCAATGAATGTCGTCAGAGTTGAGTGATAAGAATACTGCCAAAAACGAACAATTTGTTGTAAATCCTTCTTTTAGGGATGACTGTTTCAAGTACCTAGTCTCCTTGTTCTTCGCCTCTTTCCATCTCGTGACAGAAGCCCTCACTAACAGCTTAAAGTGGCCTCCAAAGCACGACAATAACCACAGTACCCCTTTCAGACTTAAGCCAATTTAGAAAAGTTTGTTTCTAAAAAGTTATCTAACCGGAAATCGAACCCCGGATCCTTATGTAGTGGGCAAGTCAATAGCAACATCAGTAGACTAAAGCAAATAATTATGTATTAGATATCAATGTTAATTGTCATTAAAATTATTATATTGGACCAAACTAAATATGTTTTCTAAGTAGCCGTGGTCGACTTGTTAGGTTATCAGAGGAGGTTTCAATTACCGTTCTTAGTTACTTAATACTTATTTGTTCTATAGTAAACCAACACCTTTAAGATCCACCTTTGTGGTAGATCGCGCTGAGCTCAAAGTTTGCCTGTGTGCGCCCGAGTTTGTTTAAGTGCTCGAGTTTGAAATTGGGCCAAGTTACCCCAGAAGGCAAATTACCCCTGCGTTTAGCATCGTACACATCTTCACGTACTTTTTCAAACTTTGACAATTAGCTCCGGAGAGTTTTGAAATACTGCTGAACGGCGCAGAGCATTCTAACTGATTTAGCGAGAAGTCACACGGTGCGTTGACGGTGTTTCGTTTTAAGAATAAATCACAGACATGTTTTATGCTGTCAGAGCGGGCGGATTTTGTTTTAGCTTTATGAAGTACTTGCTGTCCCGGCCAATATTGTTTTGCTATATATGTATTATATTAATTCGTGGCAGAAGAATGTTTTTTTATTGATGAATATCATATCTTTAATACTATCCTATTCCTGATGAAGACAAATCCAAAACACCAAAACACCAAAATCATAAAAATCTGTCTAGCCATTCTCGAGGTATAAGTGGTGTAACAAACACGACTTTCTTTTATATATACATATCAATCTTTATATACATAAAGATTGATAAAGTAGAGCAACAACTTAGCGCAATTGGTGACTAGTATGTCGCCGAATTTTAGACTAGACAATGTCAGCCAGAACGATTTAGAGCAAACTGACGCACTAAAGTAGAAGAGTAAACAACATGTAAGAACTCTAAATACTTTTACCTATACCGCTTCACTTTGTTACCTCAATAGGAGTACGCTTTGATGTACTTTTTGCAGTGCAGCTTTTGGAGCTATCGGCTACAGTCCCTCGACACTCTTTTACGAGTGAATAAAATACATTTTGATCTACTACTAAAGTTATACACGTCCTAAATATGCCTTTAGTATGCCGTGGTGCCGATATCAAAATAAAATAGGACCAATGAGAGTCGAAAGAGGCGACTTCTACAAGAAGATGCCCATCTTTTCTAGCCGTGTCTGCTCTCCAGTATTAGCAAAACTGCGATTAGCAATCCAGACAAGTCCTTTCTCTAGCCGCTGATTTAGTTGCAGGTTTTAGGTTGTCTTATTACTATTAATAATAAAGTTATAACTATTTCCGTGTGTAAGCTGAACATTTACTTCGTATCGGCATACAAAGAAATAAATTCTGTAGATATTTCTTACCAATTTTATTAATTTAAAAACTCCATTGATGGTTGTAAAATTTACATGACGTGTGCCTGGCACACTGTGCCGGAGCTATTAACATATTATCTACAATCTATAGGAATAAAATATGAACTTTAAAATCATAGAGAAAATTGAGTCACAATCGAACCGCGTTCGGGCGAAGTTTGAGCACTGCCTAAGTGCCAAGTCTGTTAGTAAGTGCCTAACCGAACTAGGGCGCACTTTGGGAGGCTATGACAGTTAGCCTGAAGCTTTCGGGGAACCTGATTGCGGGTTTTATTGTTATAACTTAAACTTACGATGCATGGCTACTTGCAAATGTATCATCATTACGGTTTCACAGAAAGGTATAGCTTTCGTTGATTTTTAAATGAATGAAAGGGGTTTGTTAGGGATTAAGAAGTATTATGTTATTAGTTATTAAGTTTATTTGCATAATTAATAAAAGTAATCTTACAACCACGGCACATGTATCATAGTTGTAACTATGCGATATTTTCAATACAACACATAACATGGATTGGATTACATGTTCACGATCACGGAAATTCTTTAGACCCCGAATCTATCAACTCTAGCTACATAGCTAAAGATAGAAATAAAGAAATAATCGATTCTTTGGACATCCAAAGAATCGATTATTTCTTTATTTCTTAGGGAATTCAAAAACTTGCTTATTTTCATTAAATTATGGCACGGGGAAAGTCGTCTTTAGTTTCAATCTAACCGGTGCAATAGTCGAAGTTTTTCGTTTAAAACCGCGCTGAGTTCGGCACTTTATAGCAAGTTCTCTGTTCAACTTGAGCGCATAGTCTGTGAGTTACGGCCTACAGCCCTACAGCATCAGCAGGGTTACTTAACACCAAAATGAAAGGTAGATTATGAAAATAATAACTTTGTAAATTATTGCAATATAATTGTTATACGTATTCACTCTACATGGTGCATTCGAAAATCGACTAGAGAGTGAGAGTTCCAATTAATGTTATAAATGGCAAAGCAAAATTGAAATCGGAATGGAATAGAACATTTATGCATTATCTCTTTAAAAGAAGTACGATTAACTTTTAAACTTATCCTACTCGTATAAATAAAATAATATTTACGAACTTGAATGGTAACATTAATTACTTGCAATTGGAAATAAAATAAATAGATTTTTTATAGTGTCAATTTCGTTTTTTAGTGGTTTAGTGACTTATATTTTATTCTCGAACGTGAGTGACACATCATTCATTTGTTAAAATTTCGTCACAATCTGATCAATGGTTCAGAAACGCAAAGAAAGTAAACATTAGTTAAACAGTTTTTATAAGCAGCATACCTGCAGGACTTATAAATCGTTTTGGTATATTGGGACCAATGCAAGAGCCAAAGTTTTCAGAAGCTAAGCACTTTTGAGCGAGTTCAAAACGTCGAACTAGGGCGCACTGAGTCTGAGTTACGGTCTCTCACGCGATCCCACACAGTTACGATTATTCTTGACGAAACTTTATTTTAATTCAACCTCAATTTGACGACCTCCGTGGCGGAGTGGCGTACACACCGGTTTTCAAGGTGTCGCCTGCTCCGAGGTCCCGGGTTCGATTCCTGGGCGGGTCAATGTAGAAAAAATGTGTTTTTCTACATTTTCTCGGGTCTGGGTGTTTGTGGTACTTTCGTTGTTTCTGGTTTCCTAAATACGAATGCTTTAAATAGTTATTCAAATTGGGATCAGAACAATGTATGTGATGTTGTCCACATTTATTATTTATTATTTATTTATTTATTATTCAAAGGTGGAATTGAATGTCGAATCATGAAACTATCAGTTAATACCTAGCCTTAGTTCTTAATGTAATTTACGATATTACTTTGGTAAAACTAAACGGTGTTTTGCTTTTTGTGGTTGATTATTATATCCGACACAAGACAAGTCATTTTGGTTCTAGTGTATTAGTTTTGGCGATAAAACCTCTAACTGCATAGTAAAATGTAGGTAATGATCCCGCAATATTAAAAAAGGGCTATTTAACATAATTTCAATTTAAATGACATTTTTAGGTTCAAATCTCCAGTACTCGTTGACAATGATATAACAATATCTGTAAGTATTACCTAGTGATAGACTTTGACAAGCTTGTTTTTGAAGTTAATTTCATCACTTGACTTAATTTCGTGACTTTTTTATATAATATGTAATCTGAATAGGATTACGTTGTGATATAGGTATGTTACCATCTAACATGCGTATCACAAATATTCGTTACAGTTGAAATTAAAATAAGATGATAGATTCAGAAAAAAAATCGTACAATTGTGGACCATAAACACGATATTTAAATAGTTCGACATTTTATAATATATATATACTTAATTAGGTTTAGGTTTAAAGATGACTTATTCTCATAAGAAACAAAATACAATTAAACAATATTAAACATTACAAATTTCAACGCGCGAGCGAACAATATAAACACGTTAAATTAAAATCCTAAAGTCGTTTGTTTGTTTGTATCATTCATAACAAGATCATTAGTTTTACAATCCGATTAATTCCGATAGATAGCATTATTGAATGGTTTTTGTGTTTTTCACAACGGGAAAAGAGTCACCGCTAACCCGTACGGGTCGGTAGGAATGGGCTAATACTCAATACTCAATAATTTATTGCAAAACAATAATGTATACAGAAAGATGTTACAAAATAAGAGACCAGTGTTATGGACCCTGTCGGGCACGCAACTTAGGGCTAGGAGAGAGGAGACGTCTTCAACTAGGATAAAGTAGAGTAGCTAAAGTGATCAATCAGCGAGACATATCAATTATTGATTTTACCAATATGTGTCAGGTCAATTAGTCCTTATCAATTGATCTAATGAACACTTTTGTCGCCTGGTGTACTGTACTAAATGTAAGACAAAATCCAATTATAAGTGGTTTATGGAAACTTTTCATTTCAAATACGCCGCACGAAGTTCGGAACACTTACGTGTTACTAGTTCCAAGCTGTGAGTTACGGCCTATTGCGCTAGTGAAGTTACGACAGATATTTTAATAGTGTTGTGTATTTTTCAATCATTTGACGATCGACATTCTATCATTTGATCATATCAAAATGCAGTCAGTCAGCAAAATATTTAAGAGCTCAAGACATTTAAAAGATAATTTTACGCGTAATTCCGACCTGCATATTTTCCTCCTGACGATGCCGCGAGGCTCTGAATAATAGTGATACAGTTTTATTTGCATATTTCTATAGCCAAACGTTTTGTTATTCGTGCACAGGGGTCTACTTAAACAATGTCATCACTTCTAATGCAAATTGTTGACATATCTTGGGCAGTAATTACCCTGAACTCGTATGCAAAGATTATTAATAAACCTGCAGAACTATTGATATCATTAGATCAACCGATTTTGATGTACGCACAGTTTTGCCCTAATTTTATAGCACAGAGAATATAAATTACTAATGGTAAAGATCTACATAGGTACTATAATCCGGATATATTTGAATCTATCGTGATTTAAAGCTACAACGTCACGATCATATCGATAAGTGTTACCTGGCAACACTATCGTCGACAACAATTGTGTTACGGCATTGTCGCAAGTTCGGCCCACTTTGTCGTTACAAGTTGGGAATGTAAACATCCGGGAACACGTCGCTCGTTTGTCAAATTAAACTTGCAACTGTAAATGATTTGAATACATCTCAGACGGAATAGGGGGAAAGAATTTATTATTGGCGGTGCTAAATGTAATTCGCAGCATCACTCTCCCAGATAGCTACATGTTTTTTTGTAAGAGGCTTTATGTAAGCTGGTTTGCCTGAAGGTTGAAGGAAAATTATGAAGAAAAATAAAAATTTAATAAAGGTTTATAAATTTGATTAATTTAGTGAGAGACAGACTTTAAGACCAGCTTTTGTGTATTCGAGTCCCACAATCGTGTGATTAGCACAAGTTGTTTATAAATATTTTCGGAGTAGTAAAAATAAAATTACAAAAATGCCTTAAGTATGTTGATCCTGTAACTAAAGGTAGAATTACTGTATCTATAAACACTTTTGCGGATTGAATATAACCGTCATTCATCATTCGAAGAATTGCTCAGCAATTCTTCCAAATAGGGCATAATATAGTGAGAAGAACCAATGGCCGACGCGACGACGATCTGTGGATAAACCAACGGTTGACCAACAATCTGGTAAAGGTCGCGGGTAGCCAATGGATGCAGATGGCGCGGGTCCAATCGGCATGGATATCTTTACCTGACCTATGTCCAGCAGTGGGTATAGTTTAGCGGAAATGATGATGACGCATATTTAAAGAGTTTATATGTATATTTTAATTAAATTATTAAATTTTCTTTATTTGATATTTTAGCAACTTAATTGCACTTATAATATCAGTATATAAACTTGAAAAATTTTGTCTCAGGCGGGACTCGAACGCGAGGAGATGCGGGTTCGAGTCCCGCCTGAGACAAAATTTTTCAAGTTTATATACTGATATTATTAAATGTTATAAGTACCTACTTAAGATATAATGTCCGTTGTGTTTAGATTACCATTAATATAAAAACTTCACACTGGTGTGTCGCATTGTGTTTGAAGTTAAGTAGTCGTGAAACTGGAAAAATCTCTTCTAACTGGAAAATGGCTACATTTGCATTACAAAATGGACTTGCTCTGTGAATAGATGGAACTATAGAACGTATTATGAATTCGGAATACATTTTTTTTTATTAGGTAATCGTGTCATTTGTCTAAAAGTTACACCACAGTGTAATAGAGTACCTAACTTTTTTTCAAGTTCTGCAGATCCTTTTATATTCGTATTGTTGTTCGTATGCTCTAAGTTTTGCCAAACATTGTATCTTAAAGCCACGAAGCTAATATAAAGTTCAAAATTAATTTAGTCCAGTTTTGGAAACTCAATTTTCGTATCGCCAATATTTACTGAATATCAATTATCTGCTATAGAACGAAGTCGCAAACGAGGCATCAATCCAGCTAGCCTTTCGTGGCAATGTCCCATAAATATTCATGATGTGTCCACATTTATTTTTTATAGACGTATCTAAGTCCATACCGACACAAAATAAATTTATATAGTAGGCTTACTTGGTTAAAGGGCTGATACGATTTATCTTTTAAATGTGCAATACTCCTGCCTACGCAATCTTTACTAATATTATAAAGCTGAATAATCTCTGGAACTACTGGTTCGAATTGAAAAATTCTTTTTGTTTTGGATAGTCCATTTTTTTAAAAACTTCTTTATAGCGATCATAATAACAGAAATTGACGCGGACGAGGTCGTGGGCAACAGCTAGTAACCATCTAACCGACAAAATTTTGTAATAGGTAGGTACACAGTTTATTGTAGGTATATACTGATTCATGCAACAGCTGATCTAAGTTCTGATTCAAATTCAAGTGTTCATTGCAAACTACGTATGTTACATCAAAGGTAACAAAAAGGTAGAAGTTTTAAGAAATATTTGAAGATTTTTTTTTAATTTAGTACCTGGTTTGTATTTGAATCTATGATATGGTAAATATATGCAGACAGTATTTTTATGACAAATATCAACTAATATTACATAATTGTTACGTTACAAAACATATTTTTGTGAGTAGGTATTATCTCTTGTATTCGATGATGTCTTCTCATGCCAACACTAGTGATCGTTTTCATTATAATTTTGTTTTGTATGCTCTGAATAAATTGAATCAACCTATGAATGTATCTTGTTAATTATATTACTTGTATCTTTCGGCTTGATTTTTGTTTGAGAAACATTGTGCGGAGTTATTCTACTGCATGGACTTCTACTATTATACCGAACTGTATAACTTTTTGCAAAGTTCGGCACGTTTTTAAAGATTCATGGGCAAATGCGTTGTTTGCGATTCACTGTGAATTTGTTATTCCTGTTTGTTTTCTGTTTTGGCTTCAAATGGATTAGTAAGTGACGCAGCGTGAAATAGAAATTTTAACTAAGCATTATATTTTGGGCAAAGTAGGTATTATCAACTTAACATCTTAACATAATTAAGTAATTTTGATTTTTGATACATTTTACATGATATACGCTTAATAATATGTTTGCTAATGTTTCTGCGCAGGTTTTCAGTTTTAAATAGAACAGAAGAGTTGATTGCAAAATAAGGACCTTTTGAGGTTACAGTACATAAAAAACTTTCTTAAATGTTACATCTAACTTCATTGGCTAGAGCTGTCGCCCGGTCAGCGAAAGGTTGTGCGTTCAAATCCCACCTAAACCAAAAAGCTACTTAAGATTTTTTTAATTCTACACTATACCGGATGACTTTGGGACTGGGAGCTGCATAACTACAGTGTTACAATGTATTAAAATGTACTCTACAAAGTAGCTTCACCTAAATTTGGCCATCTACAGTTCAAGGGAAATAAACGGCAAATAGTGCAAGTTTATAGCGGTGTTTAGGGGCTTGTAAAACTGCATAATATTAATATCTAATAATGAATTCATACCTCTACAGACAATAAACATATTATAACAAAATATTTCGTGTGACGTTACTTAGTCAGGAATTAGTAATATTTTTAGTTCACTAGATATTGCCCAAATTTCGCGTGAAATTTTGAATTTGAAAATATCCAAAGGAACCGTAAATTTTTCCTACCTACCAAATAATCACAAAATATAATTCAAACTTAGCAAGCCGTTTTGAAGGAGATTAGTAACAAAAATGTTACACTAGTTTTTGTACTTATTTTGGATTTATATTCTTCATAAATGAAAGCAATGCAAACTATTTTATCCAAGTATGGACAGCAAAACGTTGGTGTCTTTGTTCGGTAATTTAAAAAAATTGTGCTTATTCTAAGAACTCCGTATTCGTACTCAACGTATTGTGTAAATTTAAGTCTTCAACCACAAGGGCTGTCGAGTTATCGACATGCATGTCAGTTAACGTTCATTCACAAGGTTGCATATATTCGTAGGTAAATAAGATTCCTTCCTTCCAATGAGATCGGTAACGAATCACACCGTCGGGAGCTGATTGACAGATGGCCTGTCTCCGTAATTGAGACGAATGCGAGTCGGCCTGTCTGCCCCGATAAATCTTTGTTTTAACGATATTTTACCGCTTTATTAAGTATGACAGGGCGTAGTATTAGTTGTATACGTGTAGCATTCATAGAAGAACAATTCATGACTGTGATACTATTAAATTTTGTTTACCGCCTACCAATACTATGAATCATGGCAAAACCTTCCTTCTGGTATGGCCCATCTCCAGTTGTGGACCGATGTGGTAAATGACTGTAAGCGTTAAATGTCGTAAGTGGTGCTGTTAGTAATTTTAAATGAACATCTTAATGGAATGCCAGCATTAGTAGATCGTAGTAACAGGACTAATTTGGACGTTGTTCTAAACAACATTATAAATTGAAAAGCACTTCTGATTTCGGTTTCTAAATGACAGCGATCTGATATAACCAAAATTTAAAAGCAATTGAATTAACCTTTCTTAATTCGATAAAAAAAACGATATTTCCGATGAATCTCAGGCGTCTAGATCAATAGAAATCTTACTCATAAACTGCAGAAATTATTCCTATCACGCGCTGTATGTCCAGCTAACTGCAAATTCAGCACTTTTTACCATCAAACTAGTCGGCCAACTAGTTGCCGAACTAACACAACTAGTTACGTTCATGATTAAATTTCGTGAGTTATGTCCGGACTAGCAGAGCTTTTTTGGCCATCCCTACATTATTTATCGGCGGCACGGAATATGCATTAATCATAAGGGCCTCTGTAAACAAGTTTCTTCAATAAAATGTTATGTTTTTAAGCATGTCATTTTGAGTTACGCGATGAATAACAAAGTTATTTTTGAACGTTCCCTCCAGGATG
Source organism: Anania crocealis (assembly GCA_949315895.1). Classification (NCBI taxonomy): domain Eukaryota; kingdom Metazoa; phylum Arthropoda; class Insecta; order Lepidoptera; family Crambidae; genus Anania; species Anania crocealis. The sequence continues at coordinate 6,421,686 of OX438868.1, forward strand.
TTCGGGGGAAATAATTATCATCTGAAATGGGATGGCCGTGAAAACAACGGAGCGATGCTTTTGTAAAATTTAAGGCCGCGTTATAAATAAAATATCTATCTCCGGAAATGTTGTCGATTGGTTATGTAAACAATGTCTTGGCTGAATAAATAATACTGAAATTGTCTAATAAATACGATTATAATGTTATTAAATTATAGCTCAAATATATTTAGTGTTAGGTTTTAATCAAAAAATACTATGTTCTTAAGACGTTACGTATTTTATGTTTATTGATAGATGAGGCGTAATATTTCACGTCATAATTGAGTTTGATTTATATTTGGATATAAAATCCACTCCCTAAGTATATATTGGTATAGCTAAGTATATATGGATCATGGCGCTTCCGACAGTGCCAAAATAACGAAAGCTCTTGAAAACTCGAAACAACTGACTCTTATGTCCAATAACCAAGAAAGTTTAAATCAGTAAACTATAGAAGCAAAAAAAGAATAATAAATAATAATAATAAATTTATTTATCTTCCACACTTAGACACTAAATTAAGTAGATACTTATAAATGGAGGTACCAATGATCAACATTCACAGAAGTCTGTCACAAAAATATATAGAAGGAAAACTTAACGGAACCTGCATATCGCTACATTATACGCAACGGAAGGAAAACCGTGCGGAAACCATTCTCACGAGAGTTGGAAAAAGACGGAGAATTATAGCAATTCATAGAATCAGTTAAGCTGGAAAGAGATGGGGAATAATAGTAATTCGCAGGGCTAAAATATGCCGAGTGACGTCAGCTGGCAGCGGTGCTACTCGTAATAAACGCAAATTGGTATCGGAATTGGAGATTGTAGTAATACCAGCATGTCATTTACATTAATTGTAAGCTTTTTTTCTAGCCATGACGTAGAATGGTTAAGGTGTAACCTACTTAATTTTGTTTGATTTGATTGTTTAATATTGTAGCATCCTAATTGCTAGCAATCTAGATCGGTAAGTAGGTACCTACTTACTTTTTTTTGTGGTAGCGCTTCAAGCCCCAAGAGACAACCGGTTGTCTCGATAACAATTGATTTTAATTGTGTCTGGAATATATATATTCTTTATTGCGCACAAAAAAAACATAAAGGTTGTTACAGCAAAAACAGTTTACAAAGGTGAGCTTATCTCTTTAAGAGATCTCTTCCAGCCAACCTAACTGGTGTGGAAGAAATGGATTTAAACGGGCACAGTAATGTGCATTTAGAAGATAAAAAGAAAATTTACAAAATATAAAATTAAAAAAAACTAACAAGATAATGATAAATATACCTACTTAAACTACACTCTAATATACTTCAAATTAAATTATATATATAAAAAAAAAGGATAAACCTACTTATAAAATACATACAACACATACATATACCTACATAAACTAAATACATTGTAATGATTGAGATAAATAGTGCTCTTTTAAACGAATCTTGAACGATGTTATAGAAGGGCTGCTTTGTATAGCCTTGGGGAGTTTGTTCCATAGTCGCACAGCTTGGGAAGAGAAGGAGTTGAAAAAGAACTTAGTGTTTGCTCTAGGACACTCTAACATCGTAGTGATGCAATCGCGCCTAGAGCGGGGATCAGGAGGTAAAAGTTGGAAGCGGGAGCGAAGGTACTCAGGGGTAGCAGGATCATACAGGATCTTAAATAGGAAAGAAAGGATGTGCACATTACGACGAAGTCTAATTGGTAGCCATTTTAACTTAGCGCGAAATTCGGAGACATGATCGTATTTGCGAAGACCAAAGATGAAACGAATAGCCAGATTTTGTAGGCGCTCAAGTTTGTTTGTATCCGATCTCCGATCGTCAAATGGGTTAACATACTTTATCACATCAGAAGCTGTATCGATTTGTGATGCTAAAATCCTAAATGCTTATACCATACCTTGCAGTTTTGGTTATTAAATAAATTTTATATTAGATTTTACGTCTCTTCTGTAATATCGTAAACGAATGAGATTGACATCCGATTGGCACACAATGTATACTTCTATAACCAAAACGGATCGTGAAACATTGTAATATATGCCTTAGGCTGTCTGTCGTAATGTTTATTTTCGATCGAAAACTCCCTCGAAGTGATATCCTTCCACGGAGCTTTGGTCCAAAATTCTCGTGTCAGTCGACCGCGTACAGTCCACATACGAAGTAACTGTTTGTAACTCTCTCCTTATGGCGATTGAAATAAGGGTGATAGTTGGTCATTTACGCTTAGCAGTGAGCTACTGCACGTCGTAAATAATATCTCACGTTTACGACCGCCGTTATACCTTACAAAGTTTTGCAATCGAGAACGACTTAGTTTTATGGTTAGTATGTGAAATCTTCAATCGCGGCTTCCGTTTTAATGTTCTTGCGGGAGTATACATTTCTAAATTCGTAATAGTAGACCTTTGTGCTTGAACACCTGCATCGTTAGCTTTACGGTTTCGATTATTGTTTCAGACGTTAGCAATACTAGAATTAGCCACCGATCTACGTTTTACCAAAACAGAGCAAGCGCTAGTAGTACATGTAGGAAAACCCACTCACCCTCAAATGCAAGCAGCACAGATAGTACAATTACCTATTAGTACCCAAAGCCAATGTAAAAAAAAACTGACGCGATTCGCCACTTCACGTGGTATCCTCAGGAGACATTGTCGCCTTCACTGCGCTCTGACGAATCGAAAAAAAGTGTCATTTAGCGCTTTTGTTTTATGCAACGAAAACTGTTGGTATTACTAAATCACTTCACTTCCCACCTAAGCGTCGGCTTCGTTCGGTTATTGCTCAACTCTCGCCAAAACAGATGCGACTCATTCTCAACTTCGTGACTAATGTTTAAAACTGCACTGCACATGAACATTTGCGGAAATGTATTGTGATCGTTAGCATTCGAATAATTAGAAAAGTTTAGAACGAAATGATTAAAAAAAATAATGAATCATTAAAGCGCTCCAAAACGCAATTTGAAATACGGTTAGATATTATTTTAATTTTACTAAATCAAACCCAGGTTATAACTACATACAATCACACCAAAAGAAGCAGTAGAAAAATTTTTAGCATTTACATTTTAAATATTCAAAACGATATTTTTCCAATAGCTTATTTAACAAATTTAAACTTAATAATTAAATAATAAGCATTTCTAATATTAGTGAATCAAAGATGATTGATTGAAATTTTACTAATATGTTTTAATTGTAGTGGCTACAATAATAAAACTAGTACCAACTTGAATCGGAACAAAAATTTTATTGTTGAAAAAGTTTACACTACAAAACTGGCGATAGGATTAAAAGTATTAGGACAAGAATATACAGACCACATTTAAAGGAGGTACTTCTAGTGTCCATATGACTATTACATTAGCATAGTGGCGTGCTGATTTGCTTGAATTTTTCTTTTTGAATGTCACACATTTTCTCAGGCTTGGACGTATTGGCGTTAATTGCAAATTTCTTCCTTTCAAATAAGTATATTTTGTAACACATATAATTATTAGTCATAATCGTAAAGTATGACTGGTGAAATATTCCAGAAAATAAAACCAAACAAACTCTCAGCGTGGAAGCTCGTGCATCGCGACCGTCACAAAAAATAAATTACTCAATCTCCTTGAGTGGGTTGTGCGATTCTGCATAACACTCCCAGAGCTGCTGTCCCACGGGACGTCTTCATAAATATTACATCAACCAAACCCCACTTGCTTCAAAAACCCCACTTATTGCAACAAATGGACGATTTACGTAAACGACTTAAACCTTTTTGAATAAAATAAGCTTCGCTAAAGCTCGTTATGCATTTCAGATTTAAAGCAATGTCTTCTAGAACGTATGGATGCGATTTGTTGAATCGGATCCCAGCAAAAGAGAATAAGTCCGTAATATTTTATGAGCGCCAAAGTCTGAAACACCTAATGCAAACTTTAAATAAATCTTACGACTTAATAGGAAGTTTGTTCAATGAAAAACTTGCTGCACTTTGTTATAAGTTTGTGTTTTTTTTGTTGAACCTATGCTGTGGCAGAAGGTCTTTACGGCTTCACCGGGCGGGTTTTAGGTGAGTGCGGAAGGCACTCAGCCCAAAAGCGGCCTGCTAGCGGGTACCTCGAGCCCGAGGCGAGTTACGAGCGAGAGCGAGCTACGCGAAGCCTAGGGCTCGCCCGCGCAAGGGCCCCGTTCTGGGCAGGGTGAGGTGCAATCGGCATCATATCAAAATTTACTTAAACTAGCGAGTCGCCTAGTTAGTGACAGTACCAAAGTTACTTGAACTGCCGAGGATGGCTGTACACTTTTCTAGCCGAATTAAACTAGGATAAAGGATACGTTGACATCTCATAAGATCACCTCACAGTAGAATAAAATGTACCGAATTAACCATTATTGCTCATGATTATAATTGTATGCATAATAATCGGCACAACTGCAACTGCAATGCTATCGAAAGAGTTAACTCATTACCTTATTGGGGTATAATTGTGGATGAGGCTTTTTTTCTGGTCAAAGCATACAGAGTACGTTTGTTCTAAGTTGCGCCTATTGTTAAGTAAATTTTGCCATTTAAAGTATAGGGTTCGTGTTAAAATACTCAAATGTTTGTACAAAACTCTGGATGACTCGGCGGTTTCATATGCTTTGGACAGTTACGGTCTCACTTATAAAACAAATATTGAAAAAATAGAAGCAATACAAATACGGTTCTTAAAGCTATTGGTCGATAACAAAACAAAAAACAATTGCAAAGACAACTACGAGTATTATAAATTATTCAAAATTTGCAATATATTACCCGCTAGTTTTAAACATAAATATATTTTACTAATGAAAAATTACGAACATCGTGAGCATTTGACACTGCTACGGCATGGTCATACCCAGGTAACTAGAGCTGTGTCACAAAATAAATACGTTGTGCCTAGAATGACGAATATATATGGCGACAGGACTTTATCTAAAAGAATACCTCATACTCTCAATATGTTACCTTCCGACGTACTAAATAGTAATAATAAGAAGTCATTTTCAAAAAACATTCAAAAACATTTAATCTCTAATCTTCCTTGATCTAACAGTTTATTGTTAGCTGCATTTTATTGGTAGTAGCATTTTGTTGTTATCAATATTTTACTTATGTTATTTAATTTAATATAGGAATGAATAATAGGAAAAAATATTAAGCATTATGTAATTTTATATTCTGAGTGTAACTATGTACTCGCAGTCAAACCTTTTTAAAGGTTTTGCGAGACCTTACCTATCATATATAATAAAGATATTTGTTAATATAAATAAATAAATAAATAATCTTTTTCGCTCCAAACTATTATTTGTAATCTTGCAAAAAAAAATAGTTCTTCACTCATCTAGGTAGTCGGCTGAATGGTAGCTGAAAAAGTAAGCGTTTACAAGCTTTCAACGTTGTATAATAAGTCGTTATAAAACCGGCCAAGTGCGAGTCGGACTCGGTACTGAGGATTCCGTACTAACTATCTGGAATAGGGGTCCACTTACTTCCACTTAGCCAAACTACCACAATATTTTGTTGACTGCAAAAAGAACTTTGCTTTTCATAGTGTTTGTATAAAGGACATAGTTATATTTGCGGTTGTTGAAAATGTGCTATATCTCAATAGCTACCGGTTTGGTCTCGTCCAAACCAATTTTCGTTGAAAGTATTTGTTAAGATCTACATTATGTATGTTTTACAAATTTTTCACTTGCTTAGTTCAAAAGTTAAAGGGAGGGGGGGGGACGCCCATTTAACAATGTTAGACTTTTGGAAAAAAATGGTTCTGGGAACCTCTATGGCATTTTAAAAGACCTATCCATAGATACCCCATACGCAGAATTAGTTTAAGTAAAATATTTTTTATGTTTTAGTTCTATATAGGAAATATCATTATTTTTATTTTTTGTATGATAATCGTAAAGCAGTCAACAAGATACATCTACCTACCAAGTTTCAACTGTGTAATGCTAATACTTTCAGAATAAAGTGGCTGTGAAATACGGACGGACGGACCGACAGACAGACTTGACGAAACTTTATGGGTTCCGTTTTTTGCCATTCGTCGACGGAACCCCAAAAATCAGCAAATTTAAATATGATTATATTGGAGACTGGTTGACGGTGCGTTTTTAACCTTTTTTAAAAAAAGAAGGAGGTTTAATTCTCGTCTGTTTTACATATTATTGTTATCGCCTTATTGTACCAATTTTCTGTTTTCATATTGTTATTTTTCTTTGTATTTTGTTTTGTGCAATAAAAGTGTATTGTATTGTATTGTATTGTATTGTATATTTTATGTATGTTAAAATAATAATTGTGGGCCGATTTTGGCAAGTTATATAATTGCAACGAGTAATTTAAAAATATAAGTCAGGTTGGTGCAGATTATAGAAACCTTAACCACAGATAATTTAAACCCTTAAAATAATTAACACTTCAACATGGACATTAGCCTACTCTACAGTATAAAATAGGGTTGTCGTGTAAAAATCATCACCTGGTTTTATATGTATTGAATTCTAACTGGGAAATAATACATAAGTAACAAACTCAGTTGGATTTCAGACAAATAATTCATGACGGAAAACAAACAGCAGATTAGAGCAGGGTCTTATCCGAAATCAAACAATAGCTTCAGGCATTAACGAGATGAAATAACTTAGCAATTAAAACAGTGCGCATCTCAAGAATCTTCTGGAAAGTCAATCATGGCTTTGAGATAAATACTTAACTAAACAATATCGCAGTCAATGAATTTCTGACGTTACTAATTATTTAGCCGGCAGACGCCAGTCGCGTCACCGTGCCAAGAATTTCTATTCGAATCCAATATAATTGGCCTTTAATTGCAAAGTGGGAGTAAAGGGGAAAACGGCTTGTTACCGGAAACTTGAGAAGAACTCATATTTAGCTCGTAAACGTTATGAATAAACTTGGAGCTTCACAATAGGACCTAAGTGCACGTGCTGAGAAACCGCAGCAATAAAATAACATTTTTAAGAGTCTTACGCTCATTATGCTGCTCCTGATTGCTACATTATGAATAGCAATATGCAGTTTAAGAAGAGAATTTCACAGTAGGCATTTTTTTGTTTCCATTTCAATATAAAGTAAATAAAATAAAAATAATCTATTTACTTGTATTATGTGCTGTGTGGTGCCGGCGCAAATAAATAGTACCGCCTATTCTTTTATAAGATACGATAAGATACGATAATACGATAAGGGAGAGAAACACGAGTAGTGAAGGTGAGTGTTGATGTACGTCGGAAAGGGGCCCCTTAAACCTACACCCGTGTCACAAGTCCCGAGAGCTATTCGGAGTTTCTCTTTCTGCCACACGATGGACCCGGCACCCGCACGGTGAATCCATGGAACGCTAAGAAGTTTGTCTCTGGAATAGATCAGAACAATTTATGAATAATATTTGGATGTTTTGAATCTGTAAACCATCCTAAGGGCGTCGTAAGAAGCGACTAAAAGTGTACCGGCAGAAAAAGACGAGCAACTGTGTCTTCTTTCAATCATTGGCCTCTAAAACTGCGATCGCCAACCCGCCTGTCAAGCGTGGCGATTATGGCACTTTGCCTTTGTAGTAGTTGATTTTTTTTATTCCTGTGCTGTGTAAGACTTGTTGTATCAGTTATTTAATTCAAGTATTACAGATTTACAGATAATAAACGATTTTCGTACTTTCGTAAATATTATTCAGCTAAGTCATAAGTAACAATAGGCCGATATAGCAGGCGAAAATACAGAGGTACTGTCACAAACAGAAAAACAAAGTGACAGAATAAATAAAGGCACATTTCGCCTACCAAAACGTGTAGGTGTATCTCATGTAACATTGTGAAATTACCTCGAATTAAATATTAATTGGTAGATTATATATATGTCAAAGCAAGGGGATTGCTTATATTTTCACTAAGGAAGATTCTGAAGACTTAGGTGTATTTGTATTTGAACCACGGACTTTGGCGGATTTGCTTTTAATAACTTTAGATCGAAGCGTACATCTCACTTTTTAGTTTGACAACTGTTAAAACGTACAATGACTTAGGGTACTGATTGAAAATAAAATAAATAATTTATTAAATTTTTCTTGTATCCTTTGTTATTATACTTGTATACCTACTATAATAGAATATTCCAAAACTAATTAACAAATTCAATCAATAATGTAGATTTAACGGCCAAAGGATGATTTTAATTGTAATATTTGAATCACCCATTGGTGGATCGCAAGATGGTTCATCCTCTTGATCTACATTTGATTGATTTTTGTAATAGGCCAGTAATACTACATTACTGTCCCACTCTGACCCAAAATGTTTATTCAATAACTTTTTCACATCGTTGATTTTTTCTTTTATTAAACCCAAATTGTTTTTTGGCACCGGCAGTAGAGCAACATCTTTAAATGATTTACCCCTTTTCAAAGTAGATTTAAATTGTGTAAAGTCTGATGTGTAGTGCAGTTCTCCTTTTACTTTGATTTTGTTACCAAATCTTTTAATATAAAAACGTTTACTTTGAGCAAACTGAAAGTGTCATTGACCAGGTGGCTTAACAATATCCTGTAAAGCACTATTCCAGTCATAATCCATCTCCATTTTTACAACAGTTCCATAGTTACTAAAAAAATCATGATACTCTTCTAGTTGTATTATTACCTCCTTGCGTTTTAACGCCTTCTCTATGTTACCAAACACTCTATCTGCTGGTAAAAAGAAATGTCCCGGTACTGGGAAAACAAGTTTAATTGTGTCTATATGACTTGGAGCATTGCTTAACCACACACAGCACATTCCAATAAAAATTGAATTTTTATTTTGCGCTCCGCACCCATGAGCCACAAGTCGCAAAGTTTGAATTTCATTTAGATCTAATCATTCATTCGATGATACATAGAAGAGGCTATTTCATTAGCTACTTTTTTATATTCATTTTCATTCCATGTGTACAGATATGCCTTGTCTTTATTTAGATTTTTTCCTTCAACGCCCAAAACAACTGCAAAATTGTAAATATAAAGCTGCCTGCTATAATACGCAATCTGATAGGGTATTTTTGGTAAGACCTAGTTTTTTTTGGCAGTCGAACGATAGTGTTACCATTCCGTCTCGTCTTTCATTTAAAAGTTCGTAAATTTTTTTAGCTTTGCGTTTGTGAATTGTCTTTTCAATCGTGTATTTGGCTTTATCTGATGGATTTTTTTCATTTTTGATCTATTCATCCAACTCTGTACATTTTGAACACACGTCAGTTCATGGGTTACCAAATGCAATATTGTATTGAGTATTGAAGATCCTTTGGAAATAGCACTGTTTGACCGGATTCGTAGCTTGCTCATTAAACATTCGCCACATTTTTTTAATTCAAACATTTTCTTTCTGTACTAGGTCGACAGTAGTGAGATTCTATGCACTTAAAAGACTCTATAAAAGCTTTAACATCCTGTTATTTGTGAACATTTTTATGGGATGTGTGATCTCCGCCTCTATTCTCTTGCACAAGACCTCCAGTTTTTTTAAATACTTCTGAAACTCTACGGATTCTATTACGCGGTATTTGGAGTACACCCAAAAATGCTGCTTGATACACGTGCATTAAAGTAGTAGAATTCCGTTTTTTTATGTCCATTTTTGTCGAATAATCTGCCTCAGTTACAAGGCAGAATTTAATTAGCATAAAAAGGGTCATGAAATCTTTTAGCATCAACCACCGTCACATTTTTGCACTCGTAAATAGCTTTTTTATTGTGCTGACATGCAGGTAATTGTAAAAGATGTTTTGCAGAATACCTTAATTAAGCAAAAAATAAATAAACGTTACCATGCGCCAAAATTTAAACAGACGTATTTTTTTGTATAACTGCGTAACCAGATATTATTTTAGCAAGAACAAAATTAAAGTCACTTTCGTAAATATAGGTTAGAAATTAATTAAAAAATTGGTATCAAATGGCCATTGCTGCAGACCTTACCATTAACGTGCAAAATTCTAGTGATCTTTCAAATACCTTTCTGCCTTTTCCTGTACACGCTGCCATTGACTTTCATTTCTAACACGTTTTCTGGCTCGTTCTGGATGCGCAGGTTGAATATTTTCTTCCATAACAATCAAATATTAACAGGAAAACACAAAAAACTAACACTATTAATACGCGACTTACTATGAAAAGTAACAGATTTGCCATCTTAGAAATTTTGAAATAGTAGCTTCTGATTGGTCGATTGTGACTGAGACGGCTTTGCTCCCAACAAATTTTGGATCGAAGCTGTTTTCTCCGCAAATGCTACTTTTGAAGTACTTTTGTATGGGATTGAGGTGAATTTGCACTGTCATGCTTAAATAAGAATATTGTGACCTTTGAGCACTTCAATTTAGTGTGCCTAGTTTAAAAAATTCAAATATTGGACTGAAGCGTTTTTGCTTTTACACCCCTAAGTCTACTATTTAATCTTGTGTTTAGTGCAGTAAAGTGTAGGAATATTTAATATCTACGTGTGGTGCCGGCCTAAAATCTAGAAAAGCACTATCCCGTCTCCTATGAGTTTCGTACCAGGCAACTTAAAGAGTACTGCCAGAATATAAACAGCAGCACCTCCTCTCAAATTTTGATTACGATTGGCAAAAGTGAAATCTCCTGCCAGGCATAACGTGGCAGCAAACATGAAATGAGGATGAAATTATGTCTCTAGTTTTAAACACCAAAACATTTACACCCTTCGCTTACTCCATTAGGTGCAACAAACAAAAATGAATATTACAAAGAATACTCTAGAGTACATACACAACAATAGTAAAACTACAACTGTAAAAATGAAACCATGGGACTAGAATGCTCATAGCAAAGCTGCTCGTACGCGGAAATGGGCAATACAATTCGCTTTCAAAAGTGAGTGAATAGCGAGGGCAATTAGAACTGGAGCGTGGTCTGTGGGGGACGGACTTAGGGGCCCCAGAATACATTTCTCGAATCTATGTCAGGATAACATTACTTCAGTCTTGACATCTTAGATCCGATGAAAGTCACATTTTTTGTTCGCTACTGATATTTTCTTCGATATTAAAAAAATACAGAAGCAGAGAAGGATGTTACATTTAGATTGATAAGATTATTTACACAAATAAAAGAAATTATAATAGATGTTTACAAAAAGATGTACAATTATATCCTACCTTGACTATTTGTATGATTTAATCGTTGTAATTAGAATAAGTACAAGGACCACTAAATAGATGTCTCGTAACTAAAGTTATCAAGAACTGAACATAACATATTATTAGATACTCAAAGATAAATTTAATGTATTTGTATATTATATACATTATAATTATATATTATGTATCTACATATTATGCTACTCCTAGACTAGCCCTAAGTTCGTTCCTGGCCAGCTAGCAATTGTGAACAGGTCATGTCGGATCGCTCTTACAGAATCAATGGATATTTTGCATAATGGCAGGATTCAGGTCAGCGGGTCGGTAGCCAATCTTTTTTACGAGTGAGCCGAAAGGGTTCGTAATTTGCACGGTTAAGCAAACGCTTAATATTGCCGTTTGTGCATTCAGGATGCTTGATTGATGGGGAGAGTTGGGTCATAGGTAGGTACACCCTGATGAAAGTTTTAATTAGAATGCCTGATAAACGTTTTGAGCATTTTTTATACGGCTTTAATATGGATTTTCGGGACTCTTAATCGATTAGCACATTAATACTATTACCTCATCAATAAAGTTTGTCCTTAGGTTTAGAGTGAATTAAAGGATCGTGAGTACCAAAATAAGGTAAACTTTCACATTAAAAAAATATTCTTCACTGACACAGAAAGTTACAGGATTTCTGAGATCGTAGACTATTTAAGAAGTCAAATCCACAGTGTACTGGTGGGTGGTATAATTTCTGAACTTTAGTACCTGTACCTTTATTAGTACATCCGTGCAAAGCCGAGTTGGGCAGCTAAATAAAAACGTGTTTTTGCCGCAGTATTTACCAATCGCAACAATGGTAACGTACATGTGCGAATTAATCCGGTCTCCTTATAAGCGTTAGATTAAAGTATATCACGTGAGGTAGCTTATTGAATTTCGCCTAAGTATTCACTAGAAGCACTCAAGTAAGACTAAAACGCTTACTCCATTGAAGCTTAAGTTCCATGAACCCTTTTAGGTTAACAAGTGATATGTAACTGCCTTGGGCGTTGGGCAGGTACTATTAAACTGGCCTGATTGAATGAGAATAACCAATGCCGCAGGTGTTAACTCCACTCGATTAAGCGGAACTTTGAAAGCTACGAAGCTGAAGTTTTGCTTCACTGGGTTTCTATTAAGTATAACAGAGAATTTTTAAATATCGAATATCATTTTATAAGAGGTCTGCAAATTCAATATATGTATTTCTTGATTGACCGAATAGCCAATCATTACCGTTTCATACCATGCAATATTTTTTTTATAAAGGTAAAAAAGGTGGTTTTGGTTGCCAGAATAACAGTCCATTGATATAAAATTTCATATTACACGCTAGTAGGTACCATTAGTTATTCTGTGATATTACTATCAGGTTATCGATAACACTGTTCATTAAACATGGTTTAGGTAATATTTGATGGAGCACATTATATTATATATTTTTTTGTACCTGTATTTTTTACTGTTCCTAAGAATAGATGGAGTCAAGCGCACGGCGGCCGATCCGAACGAATTTCCTACTCTACTATAATTTTTCTACAATAATTTTCTACTATAATTTACAAAAATTATAGTACCGCTCACTCCCTACTCTCGAGCAACACCGATTCATTCAAACAGCTTTAGCCACCGCAATCGATACGACTATTTTTCTTCCACAGCACATAAACCTATATCTTGGCAGAACAATAAAAGGCAGGCGTCACATTTCGCTCCCCTTGCATAAGTGAGGCAATATGTATGTAAATACGGCGACAATAGACCGGCTTAGCGGCTTATCGGGCCGGCCTCATCGGGCTGACACAACATTCGGTTCATTAGCACCATTCGCAAATCATTCAATCAGGCTTATTCGATAGCTCCTATCGCGAGAGCTATTCGTTCAGATGAATGAAACTTACAGTACGTTATAAATGTTATGTTCTGTCAGTAGGTTTCTTTGAGCCATTTTATTTCAGAGGCAATTTATTTTAAGGAATATCATTAAAAGAAGACGGACAGCAACGTCATATTCACCATTGACAAAACTGCGAATGCCAACTCGCTTGCCAAGCGTAGCGATAATGGCTGAACACTCCTTTTGTATGGGCTGATGATGATTAGGCTTCAGAACAGAGATTAGGTTTTGAAACATGAAGGAAATGATATTCATTCATCATGTTGCAAAAATACATCGAAAGTAACACATGCATAGACATTTTAGACACATTATCTAATCCTGATTTCTATTTGGATTTAATGGAAATGTTCAGTTATTATTGATCGATAATAATGTCAAACGGTTTGGCACAATATAGGTCATAGATTTAGTAATCTATTAAGTCTATGATATAGGTATTTCAGAAATATTGCATATAGGAGATTTATTTCGCACCAAAAACAAATAAATAGTTACTTGTTATTCATGTAACTAAGCAGTGCTAATTGTAATGAAACATAAATAAAAAAAATAAAAAAAAATATATTGCTTAAAGAATCATATAATAAAAAAAACACATGTACCTTATAATTATTATTTCATTTATTTCGCTTTCACAATGATTATTGATAGTGTTTATAAGTTCACTTTTTGTAATTAAGATGTTTGCCAGCAAACAACAAAACGAACTTTAATATACTTCAGTCTGTGATATTGTACCAGCTGCTTTGACCTAGACAGAGAACAGCAAAATTAATTTCAACGAAATATTGCAACATAGTTCTGCTTTGATAAAACAATGAAAACACGAACAATGGTATGCGTATTTGATACTTCGTAATTAGTTACTTTCCTTCTAAAGATATCCTTCTACTCTCCTTTCACTTCAAGTTATTAAAAGTGCCTGTGAAGCCCTGAAGATTTTAAAGAAAATATAGGTAGACTGATGGGATCATTTTGGCTCCAGGCAACAATACAGAATTGATAATAGACATTATTACAATTTTACAAGGTCTCACCTTAAGGGGACTACTAGAGCTATGTGTTTCCCCCAATTTATTTAATTTAATTACTTCTAAACAAAATCAATTCTCAAAAAACTAGAACAGTATCATTATAGCAAATTACCTCTAGTATTTATTAAATCACTGTTAACTGCTTCTCATTCTGGCATTCTTTCGTATTGTAGGTACATACATTATTGCTAGAAGTAGCCGCTTATGGCGTTAGCGACAAATTCGACTTTATAAACAACTAAATGAAAAGTTTACCGTGATTCAATAAATACTAGAGGTAATTTGCTAAAATAATACTGTTCTAGTATTTTGAGAATTGATTTTGTTTGAATAAATAAAATTAAATCAATTGGGGACAGCACTGGCAGACAGCAGTCCTCTTAAGCCTTTAGCTGCCGAAGTACTAGACACAATAAAAATTTTATTGTTTGGAGGTCACCACGAGTTCAATAAACAAATGTGTTCCATTTATTTTAAGTAAGTAGGCGGACTTTATTAACCATTATAGGAAACTAAAAGTGGAGGAAAAGAAAATATCTTGTCCTAGAAACAACGCAAGACAATTCCCGTTGATTCCGATGTATCAGTCACTCTTACTTAACCTGCGGTATGCTGGTATGAATAAGTCATGAATAGATACGTGAACTGTCTTTCAGGGTAGAATATTAAAGTACTCTCGGTGCAGGCGTACAATTGACTTACGTTTAATTACATTATACTCAATGAAACGATCGACGGGGTGCTGATTGCTACTCGTAAATTTAATGTAGTGCTCTTTCGAACGAATTTTGGGTAGGTTCAAACAAATGAAAGCGTCATCTCTCCAACATTAGACAAACTACGATCCGAAACCCGTTTCTCAATCGCGATTATGGCAAAATCTCTCTTTTGGAGAGGTCCGTGTCTGGTCCAGTGAGGCTGGTGATGATATTTATTGTCTTTGACATGACACTGAACAAAAAGAATGTACATGTAAATAAAAAAATTGAGGATGTACAAGTCCATTTTTTTTCTCACTTTTTTTTTCTTTTTTTTTTTATTTATTTAAAGAAACATACAGCTCAAATATTTCATTTGGATGTAAGAGTTATGTTATTAATACATTAGCCAAAACAGTTTTCAATGTTGAAATTTACATAGCGAAGATTTAATATAAAATTTTAAATTACGAGTAACTTTATGAAGTTATTACATACTTACAGCGTTTTAATGACCAGAAAACATAATACAAGGTAAGTTATTGTTTGAAAAAAGAAAAAAAAATGGTTTACATTATTATTATACAATAGGTAGCTTAGTATTACAGATAAAATAATAAAAAGAGTTCCACTTATGTGTAATCAACCTGCTTAACAGATGAAATATAAGCACATAGTTTACAGTTAAATATATTAATATGGTTATAACGATTGTTATGTGTGTTGCAAGCACGGACCAGAAACCGATTTTTACAATATTTAGTTATGCAAAGAGGAACTGAGAAAACTGCGTTGGAGCGAGCACTCAACCTTGGGCATCTTAACGAAAGACGACTGAGGAGAAAGGGAGAATTTATGTAATTATTCAAAATTTTAAATAGATACACTTGATCTCTATGTTCACGTCGCAATTGCAAAGACTGAAGTGGTGCTGAATGGTCTCTAAATTTGTAACTCAATCTTTTTAAGAATCTATTTTGAATCCTTTCTACTTGTTCTATATAGATGGCTTAATAGGGTTCCACACTGTTGATGCATATTCTAGATGACTTTTAACTAAAGAATTAAACAGCATAATGTAGGTGTTTATATTTTTAAAGTCGTTACATTGTCGGAAGACAAAACCCAACATTTTGTAAGACTTTGCAGTAACCTTATCTATGTGAGAGGCGAAACCTAATTCACTGTCAAGGTATACGCCCAGGTCTCTCACCACGGTCACTCTTTTAATCAAGTTGTTATTAAACGTGTAACTGTAATTAATCCGCTGTTTTTTACGCGAAAAAGTTATAGTATGACATTTATCAATGTTTAATTTTAGATTATTAGATGAGCAGTATTCATAAAAGTTATTTAGGTCATTTTGGAATAGCTGTGAGTCTTTGTCGGATTTAACGAAAGTAAATATTTTAGTATCGTCGGCGTATAATAATGCTTTAGAATGATGGAAACAACGCATAACACCATTGATAAATATATTAAAAAGAAGAGGGCCAAGATGAGAGCCCTGGGGCACACCAGAACTGATCGGCACAAAACAAGAGGTGTAGCCTTTTACCGCTACCGCTTGGGATCTGTTGTGCAAATAAGAGGTCAGCCATCTCAGGAGATCGCCATGTATAGCGATGTTTTCGAGTTTAGTCATCAATAGATTGTGTGAAATTTTATCAAATGCTTTTGAAAAATCGGTATACACGGCGTCAACCTGATAGCCATTTTCCATGGCCTCTAAAGTTAAGTCCAAGAATTCACATAAATTAGATTCAGTGGAACGTCCTGGAATAAAACCATGCTGACTAGATGTTATCAGTGGCCTAATTGCGGGGAAAAGAGAATCGTAAATTATCTTCTCAAAAAGTTTGGCCACAACAGACAATTTGGAGATACCACGGTAGTTGGCAATATTATGCTTGTCCCCATTTTTAAAAAATGGAACGATAGTAGATTGTTTCCAAACCGAAGGTATTTCACCTTGCTTTATAGATATATTAAAGATATTGAAAGAGGCATTGCCAAATGCTTAGAACATTGCTTCAGAAAGACTGGATGAATACCATCAGGGCCAGTACCCTTGTTGACGTCTAGATTCTTTAGATATTTCTCAACTATGGCACTATCAATGTAAACAGAATTAATTATACAATCATTATTTACCTCGGCACAGTTCAAAGCACTTAGATATGGTGGCTCAAAGACTGATTGGAAAAATGAATTAAATAGATTCGCAATTGTTTGACCCTCTGATGCATGCACATCACCAAAGTATAGAGTATCAGGAATCCCACCACTATTCCGCTTAGATTTTATGAACGACCAAAAGTAATTAGCATTAATTCGTATGTTTCCCTCAGCGTGAGCAATAAATTGATCATAACACAAGACTTCATACTGTTTAACATCACGACGAGCGTTTGAGAAGTTCTCATAGTCACTTAGTCTCCCATAAATTTTCCATTTTTTATGAAGCTTTAATTTTCTATTGATAAGTTTGATCAGACGTTTACTAAACCAGACTGGGTATTTACTATTATTTTTGACAACCTTATTAGGCACAAATCTGTTTATAACATCGTTTACAATCGCATAAAACTTCTCCACAGTACCCTCAATGTGTTTTCCCAAGTAATACAAAGTTTACTATCTTTTATTTTATAATAGACAAAACTAACAAATCCTAGCATATAAAAACCGATCTAGCCATTCAGGTCTTATTCCCTTTTATTGTACCTAATACGGTTTTCTTTTACTCGTATAAATATAGATCAAACAATCAGTGAAAAATGGCCAAGATCTCGGGGTCGGGCAACAAAAATTTTCTAATTTTCGAACATTGCCTGTGTTTGAGATCTCCAACCCGCATTTGGCAAGCGTGGTGATTATGCCTGTATCCATCATTGCTGCAGTAACTTGAATTCAATGATGGAGGCCTTTGCCCTGAAGTGGGATTATTAAAGAACGTTACTTTACTTACCTTTATAAAAAAATAATTACAAAAAAAAAACATCAGTTGATACATAGTCAATTTTAGGACGAGCACTTCATTTGTAAATAAATAATAACAGCATTTACGTAAAAGTTTTGCTTTGAAATTTGCGTTCGTTTTTTTGTCGAAAAGCGAATGAAAGTTCGTTCAACAACAAATATGCGAACTAGATATGGCGGATGGCCCGACAAACGTACGCAAACATTACAAAATGTCAAAGCGATATCTTGTTTGCAGTGACGTATGCGTTTGTACGCGCAGTATAACATGTGTACAGTGGAACACAAAATTGGATTTGAATTTATATTTTAGTAGATACGCGTCAAACGACAGCGAAATTCTATTTTTGTGCGAATGTTGTTACAAAGATTTGTATATAGGTATGGTAGTTGGTCGTGGTCAGCCTCAGATTTTTAAAATGGGAGCTTTTTTAAGTAGGTAAAATGGGCAACATTTTAGCTTCTTAACAACTAGTTTAAGTTTTTCTTGATTTGTACTATTCTGTGTGTTGGAAGTAGACCTTGTTTCCAATCACAGTGTTCCAAATCTTTTGTCTACGGATTTCGAAAACTCTGACCTGCTCCTCGCCACTTTACCCAGCTTCGCCTCAATGAAAAGGTAAAATAATCTAATGTTAAAATATTTTTTAAATTTTTGAGACATTTAATATGTGTTGCTGTCACGAAAATTTTACCTCCCTGAAGGCATTCTAGTCGAGAGTATTTTTTTGATAAGTAATGTGCAAACAATTTTTAATTTAAAAAAAAATCTAGTGATCTTAAAACATTTTTGTAGGTACCTATGAGACAAGGTAAGCTGACCGGCTCGTATCTCATGCAGTTCCATACATTGCTATGAAACGAAACGTGCACGACCACGTCTTTGTTTTCACTTTCAGTAGGTATGCATGATAATATCAACATGAAAGTATGTCTGTTTGTCTGTATGTTAGCTCTTAATGTTTTAACCTCTATGCTGATTAAGATTTTAGAAATAGAGATAGTTTAAGTACTCGGAAGGGATTTAGGATATTTTCATGTTAGAAATCATCCTTTATATGATAAAAATGAGGATAGATGGCTGTTTTTAAGGAAAGCATTATTTCTTAACCGACTGATTTATTATATATTTTTTTAATTTAGATGAAATTATTTGTTGGTACCTACTTAGGAAACTACGTACGTGTTGTCCTCGAATTCATCCTTAAAAGGTTTTGAAAGCATGAAATCAAGTATGGAGAAGCGATATATTTTTTTTATTTTATGAAAAAAAGAAAAGAAAGTAATACAATCCGGATCACAATATAATTGAAAGTACCATATAATAACAGATTACCATGAAGAGGATAGCTAGTCAGGACATACATTCACTTTGTATACGAAGTGAAATATTTGCGCAGCAGAACATAGGTATGGAGACTTAATTACATTTTTACATTAAAACTCCGTCAGCCGGTACTACAGTTTTACATTACGCATCCGTTGTTAAATTACATTGCGACTCAAAGCAAGGAATGTTGGCAAAAATAAATAATCATTTCTGAATTTGAGTTAAGTACCTTTTAATCGTGTTATCCCTTGTGCTGTCAAATATAAACAGACAATTAAAACTGGAATACGTTAGTGGTTTGTTTTTGATTTCAATAATAATTTTGTAAGTGAATTTTGATCCGTTATAGCTATGTAATATTGATATATGATTAGATAGACAGTGATAGTGTCAACAATACAAAATTAATATAGGTACTTTTTCCCCAAAAAAACATTTTGGCTACCAAGGTGGGATTTGAAATAACATTTCGTTTGTCTATCAAATCAAAAAAATATTATAAGCGAGGCCACAGTTTGAAATGTTTTTTTTATGAATGGTATTTCCTTATTTACTTACAAACATGTCTTGTGATGTCAGCATATAAAAATACAGGAATTTTAACCACCTACCAAATTTTAATATATCAATCTACGAGACAAAAAACAAACGACGTATTTATTTCTTTTGGCATAGCCCAGTACAAAAATGTCAAGATAAAATAGGTATAAGTATAGGAAATGTCCGCCAAAAAAATAAAATTTTTGATACGGCCTCCTTTTTTTACGCGATGCGCATTTCATTTATTTATTACGATACTATACATAAGTTTTTGATTTTCCCTTTATACCTTCACAAGCTAGGGCCGTAAAATTTGAAAACTACTTATGTTGCGAAAAATATTTTCGTGTATAAAACTTGAACTACATTTTTTACTTCATAAATGGTCTCTTCTAAATACTATACTTAACACCCATAAAAAATTTCAAGGTGATGAAAAAGTCAGCCTGTATTAGCACAAAGGGTATTTTCTTATGGATTACGTAGTGCGTACGAAAAGGTCCTGCCAGAAGAAGGCACCAGCCAAGCGCGGTGAATGTGACAAAATCCTTCTCTGGGAAAGGTTGGTGTCCAGCAGTTGACTGATAAGCTGTTATTGATGATGATGATTTACAAACAATAACATTTAATAATAAAACATAAAATCGGACTAGGTAGGTACTCATATATGTGGCCTTACACAGTTAATAGTGGAATATCCGTTATTTTATTCCTTCAATATTCCTATTAACTATATAAAATTATATAAGTACTTCGTTCAATTTAATACCTCGTACTAAGTTAAATTCAGAAAATAGTGAACTAAAAATAAAATGTACCATTTGTCTGAGTGTAAAACTAGGTATTCATCTGTTGGAAAACACCTGAGCCGACGGTCGTAAAGTGAAGGAACGACAGAAAAAGAAAACGAAGAATTCTGCCGTCTCTGAGTTTACACTCATCGGATCCAGATAAAACCTAATCGATTCTTTTATCATAAAGATTGAGCAGTTTGGACAAATCTAAAGATATAATCGATTGTACATTGTGGGTAGAGTACCTTTCGAAGATGATTTTTCAAGTTTGCTTCAAATTAAAAAAATAAGCTGAAGAACAATAACACTAAGTGTCTTTAGCGCAATTATTTATACAAATAAGTAAACACATTTTAATACATTAATATACCTACATTCAAGTATGACCAAAGTATAAATGCTAGTACTCATTTCAACCCGTGATGCGGACCTGCCACTTTCCATAAAGGCGTCATATAACAGATCAGGTACTGATACACGGCACCGATACATGAAATTCACTGCCCTTATAGAAATACAGAGTGGAATTCAAACGTAACATGTGTAACGCTTCCAAGATAAACTTGCCTGCTATGATCGAAGAAGCTTCGAGAACAAAAGGTAAGCTTCTTACGGTCTCCGAATGGTCTGCGCGCCTCGTTACTCGCTAATCAGATTACAACTCGATTTTGGTACAAATTCTGCAGGTTCCTTCAAATATATTTCAACCTATGAATGGGACGTAAAAATTGCCGAGCACGTTTTCAGAACGAGATGAGTAGTTGCTTTCATTACGAGGTGTTATTTTTGTTATAATGAAATGAAAAACTTAGTCGTTAGAAACTCCTTTAGATTTGCTATTTGAAGAAGAGCATTAATAAAAGCTGCAAAAGTAAAGTGCAGCTTGTATTATATTTATAGTAGGTATTCGGTGATAAGACAGTCACGGAATCAGTTTTGGATAGAAAACCTTGTAGCCTATATAATAATAGGGGTTAAAGTATGAAATTGCCGATTATTTTCCCACTTTTTATTTTGTTTATAGCTCTTAAGTATAGTCATATTATTGCGTAATTCTTTTTGTATTGTATCAAAAACTAAATAAAGTAACTTTTAAATAAAAAAAAATGCAATACTAGTGCCTATTACTTCAAAGGAAGTCGTTGAAAAGACCCCTTACAATGTGTCAGCTGACCTTCTTGCTTCAATTAAGTATATTTGTATTATATACTTTGATTTTCAGAAATTTAAATACTATAATGCGTAGCTTTATAACCATCTAACTTTCACCTTTAATTGCTTGGAAAACGATTCAGGCGTTTTTAAAAAAACTAAAAATTGTTAGTATGGAAAAATGACTTTTCTCGATTTCGTCCGTACAAAACGGCAATTTCATACTTTAACCCCTAATATTTAATTATTTATATCATATTTTTTACTGTTTTGGCTGATGTATGGGCAATGTAATGCTAACATCCATCTTTCCATAATTTGTTATCTCAAATACATGTCGAGCAAATAGTGTATGTTAATTACTGAATTTAAATTAAATATCAAACAACAGACTATTTCCAAACCAAGTATAGCGCTTTAGATCTGGTTTAGATTTTACTATTATAATCAATTCATTTACAAAAAACTAAATAGGTATCTTAAATTTAACTGCATTAGATCTTCTAGTTTATGAGAGTTCATTGTTTCATGGTTTCTACTTCTTTGTAACTATAAGTTTATGAGTTTCCAATATTTCGACACTGGTGTAAGCGCAATAATTACGAACTTATAGTTACATAAGTGAATTGTGCAAGCAACTCCAATATTACTATTAAAAAAGGTTTATTTAGCAAATAAAATTAAAGTCAGACGCACATAAGTTCACAGACTAAAACAAGAACCTAAACTAGTATGTAGTTTTGTTTGGCCTTAAAGAACTCAAACTAAAATCCCGTAACTCGTAACTAGTGGCGGCTGTCGGCGTGTCGCCTGCAGACGGCCACATGTAAACATGCAGCCCGATTAGTGTGGTACGAGTAAACTATCGATATTTTGAAACTTATTATATTATGAGTGCCGAAATATCCGAAAGTCATAATAAAAATAATTGATGGTAGAAAATTTGCTGGAATTGTCAAATGATTGTGACTTGAAATTTTAAACTATTTAACGTCTGTAAAATTTATAATGATAGATGCTTGCAACTAGGATGAGCGGGATAAAAAATTGTCTGCTTCAAAATTCCAGGCAAAAATTTTAATAAAAGAATTTCAACCATTTGACATTAAGAGACCTAGAATCACTTAATTTCTGGTGTCAATAGTGGTACATTGCACTATTGATATTGGTATCTCAGTTGAACTTTCTTTAATATATATTTTTAAATTGTAAACCTAATATTTTAAAAGTTTACCGTGATGAAAACATTTATTAAAAAAAATTATAGTGTTATATGATATCTTTTACCTACATTAAATCCTTACTGAAAGCACCTATTAATGTTTTTTTATTAGTAATAAAATTTGATATAACGCTAGACAAGACTTTCAAACAGTAAAACTAATAAACGAACTATCATAAAGTTGCACGTAAAATTTTCCTTATTAGTCATACAATATGTACAAAATAAGTTATAGTCTTTTAAAAATTTTATAATGTCGATACCTAGTTAGTTATATTTTAATATGCATCACTAATTCCGATTTTGCTGTTTGAACTGCTATGTTCAAACTTTACCTATGTACGTTTAGATATTTCACAGTCCTTCTGATTCAGTGTCCGACTTAATTAAATGATAGTAACGAAATTAACTGGTTTAGCTCTCTGGTCAAATAGTGGCTCACAAATAGGGTGTTACACGAGCTCACTAAAGATTAATTAGTGTTTGTATGCATTGAAATGTTCCGTTTGTAAAATTTTATAATATTGTTAGTTCATGCGAAGCGAAATGTCGGTAGATAAATAAAAAAAAATCCATAATACTTTGAATTAATCAGTTAAGAGGGGCTATCTTACTATGGTGCTGATCCACCAAATGTAAAATGTTACTAAGCACAAGGTAATTTGCAGCCTATATATATAATTAAAACATCGTACACGTCGAACTAGTCTCTGACAACGATTTTGAACGCGTGAAATTTATAATTGGGTTCAGAGAGAAACGAATATGTGATTAACGTTAAGTAGACAATGGACATCCCGTTTTATCGTCCGTGCACGTGACTTCATACAAAATACAACTGTTTTCCACATTCCTGTGGGATATTATGTATTATAACCTATATGGTAAGTATTCTGATGTCTTCCAAATTTATAATATTAGTAGGATCTATTTAATAACCCTTTTTTTCAGCAAAACGTCAAGCTCTGTCTCCCCTAGTGTTATTTGTAGAACCTTGCCTCGTTAACAGTACTAGAGATTTAAAATTCGTACCGATAGAAAAACGATAGTTTTTTCCAAAGTAAAGATGGTTACTCGCACGCAGAGCTTTCAAAGGTTGACTACGTTCAGTAGTAAGCTGAATGTCACTGGCAAAGTTTCTGGCAATAGCTAACCAGCTATATTTAACCTCAAAACATAAAGGTCCGAATTCCGTTCTATTTGCTCAGTAAATAGGTCAGACGAGTAGTACGTGTGTTTGCTGCCGGCTGTTCCGGTACATTAAACGCTGTAGGGGCTGGTAAGTTACTTCTCAAGAATCGGTAAACGGTTCTGGGCTATGGTTATGCCACAGTATCGAGCAAAACAATATTCTTAAACTTAAGTTGCCACTGCCACTGATGGCAGTGGGCATCATAAACAGTGGGTTCAAATAGAAAGCAGATCATAAGAACCTTAGATAAGGTAATACATTGATTTTAAACTATTCTGGTTACATACTTTGTATTTTTTCACTATTGTTTTACACTCATGATCACTTGGAATTGATCATGAAGATGTAGACAATTATTGCACTAATCGCAAGAAGCCAAAAAACTAAAACCCAGATAAAATTTACAATAAGGCAGTTTTACTTCCAACCAACCTTTTATTTAAACTACCCAAAGACGCTTATGTCATTGTTTTTAGTAGGTATGGAACCTTCATTAAATCTATTACTACTCCCTCTTATAGCGGGACTGTAGTTAATCATAATATCATAATGTTATTATTAGTTTTCTGAAATGGATTGTTGAGTTGGCACTAGAAGAAAAAAAGTGTTAATTGTTTATTAAGTCTTACATGAACGGTGGCTATAACTCGTAAACCTATTGTGTGTATGTTCTGCTTATTATGTAAGATAAAATAGTATATTTAATGCATGTCTTGGCGGCCTATAATTAAGACTTCGCATTTCGATTATAAATTTTTTGCATGAAGAAACATGATTGTATAAATGTGACTGTTCTTGTTAGTTGTCGTTAATAAATAAAATAAAGAAAAATAAACAATCATTATGCTCAATTTTAATAAATGTCGACGTTCGAATACTTTACAACGCTGTAAAGTTTTCGAAACGTCAGGTTAAATCAAAAATAAACACATACTAAATTCGTAAACATATTTTTCATTTTAATGCATAGTGCTCGCGTAAACTCAAGAAAACAGTATATTTAAGCTAGCTTAGACTACACGGGATCATTGGGAACCACACTAGCGTCTTTCGAGCGTTGACGTCGTGGCACTCGTGGCAGCATCCAATCAGTGTTGACGCAACGCTCTGGCGCAGCGGCATTTACTTAACGTTGATTCGATACTGCCGCGACGTCGATGCTCGAGAGAGGCTAGTGTGGAGGAGGCCTAACATAGAATAGCATCCATCACCTGTTTTCTTGGCATAGGTGTTATAAGAGGCGACTGAAGGAATTCTGCCAGAAGAAGGCGGGCAGCATTTCTGCCAGAAGAAGGCCGTTAGCAGAGTATTCATCCCACAATTGACTAAACTGATATCCAGACCCACCTGCTAAGCATGGCGATCATAGCTAAATCCAGGGGCTGAGGATGATGATGACGGATTTTATATTTATTTTTCATATTGCGCGCTTTTTGCAGATTGAGCCAATGCTCTGTCCCGTTTTTACTGTAATGATTCCAGTTATACGGTGGGCAATTTCTAAGTGTTATTATGGCTTTCAAGGAAAGTATATCGACACCACTATTGGTGTTCATGTTGTTAATGTATTGTGCATAGAAAAAAATTGTCCTATTCATTTCTCATTTGTAGCGATTATTCTCTAGGTTTCCTGCATTTGTTGGAAGCTGGACAGTTTGTATATAACCTACACTTAATTATTATTTCCCATGTAAGTGATGGTTTTTATTGATGTTTCATTAAAAACTACATACAAAATCAGTGCAACACAAAAGACCTCACCGAATGAGCAACCACTAGACATTTCGGTGCTCTTTTCCCTTAGTTGTATTCATCTTTTAAGACTTCTTAAGTTATGATGTAGTTTGTAATTTGCATTACGATAGGTATGACATTGACAGCTTATATTTTAATTTGTTCAGTAGGTATGGACGAAGTGACATTTTTGAACGCAACTGTGTATTTAGTTGCTATATATGTTTTGCTACATTATATTCTTATTATCCTTAAAAATATTATAAATGCGAACGTAACTCTGTCTAGCTATCTGTAACGCTTTCGCACCTAAACCACAGAACCGAATTTGATGGAATTCCATGCAAAGATAGATGAGACGCTTAAAAAAGGGTATATAGGCCATTCTGTATGCAACTGCTGGGCACGACACGATATGTCGTGTAGTTGACTAATGCAGAGCCATGGACAATAAAGCTAATGAGAACTAAATATTCGTTCACTTTACACATATTCAACAAATTATTATCATTACACTACCTATACTATAATAATATCTCCGAGGACTTCCGTCTATCGCGTCGTGGATTGATATCAATAGGTGCCGGTTTTCAATGATATCATAGCCATCAAACACTTGAATCGTGTAATTTATTAAGAAAGCCTAATATAAACGTCTTACTGTTCCCTTGTTTATGGTGGTTTAGGCCATACTTTGTCATGCGGGCCAGATGGGATTTTGTAGAAGGGTGACGTAAGGCAAGACTAAGTGACTAATCTGGCAAATGTAATTATGCCGCCCTAAAGCCTCTGACAAGGCGTCACGACAAATGCCAAGTAACATTTGGATCGAACAACTTGAAACGTTTCAGTAACACTTAGAAGAATACTAATAAAAAATATTAGAAACAATGTTTACCACCACAAGTTTTGATTGCCATTTCACCTATGGTGCCACCTGTCTTACTCTATAGATGTCGTAAAAGACAATTTAAGGAGTCTTCTTTTTACTGTACTGTCATATTTTGCCAATATGCTATCGTCAACCCGCTTGTCAAGTATGGCAATCATGGCAAATTCGCTTT
The DNA here is from genome assembly GCA_949315895.1 of Anania crocealis. Taxonomy (NCBI): domain Eukaryota; kingdom Metazoa; phylum Arthropoda; class Insecta; order Lepidoptera; family Crambidae; genus Anania; species Anania crocealis. The sequence continues at coordinate 6,448,566 of OX438868.1, forward strand.
TTGTAGAGGCCTACATAGCAGTATACTAATTTGGGCTGAGATTTAAGCTTCTGATATAACGACCACCAGTTGCAAGCACCATAACCGTTGCTAAGTGGACTACGTCAAAATATTATTGGAATCAAAAGTGATCTGGTTTTAAGATCGAGTTAAAATTATTCTTGCATCGTCTACAACACCTTTTTGCGATATCTCTGAAATTACATATTTTTGCACATGTTTATAGTTATTAGACTCGTATAAGTTTCTTTTAAAAACGAAGTCCATTAAAAATACGGTTCAAATGTAAGGGCACGCTCCTACTTCAATTATATTTTCAATATTTATCAACTCCAAGAATCATTTTGAAAGGGCAGGCCAAATGTCAACGCGGAGCGACAAAGACGTCGAATTTCCTCCCCATTCACACGGAAGGGCAGCTATATCGCCCCCATTAGAAATTATTGCCCCAAAGTGAATTCTGGTGCGGACGGAAGTGGGTCGAGATGCTTTATGGATCAGTTTTTTTTCAGTGGTTTTCAAACTTTTTTCGTTGTCACCTTTCAAAATTTTTAGTTTTTTTTATTATTTTAATTTTTAGCAGTTGAATAACGTTAACGCGTAAAATTGATGTTGTGGATAAATACATTTCTCATAAGATTGTGTCAATATTCATACGCAAATGATTATCTTGCCCGTCTATCTGGTAAACATAAATAAGAATTTTATTTGTACGTCTTTTGAATTTTAATAAATTTTAAGGAGCTGATGACTTGTAATGGGCTGATATAGGCTGGTAATAATTTAGAAAGACCATAACTTTATTGCTAGTAAACATAAATTATAATAGCTTTAAAATAGTAACATTATTTCTGAATGCACTTGCGCGAATTTTTGCAGTTTTTATCTTACATCTGAAGTGAATAATTGGAAATTATTCGCCGAGTAGATTTTTGCGGGAAGTGGGTCGAGATGGTTTACGACCAGTTTTTGTACTGCACCCCGCCTTTTTGTAACAAGTCTAGCTTTTGTTTCGCGACAGATTAATCGTTGTGCCTTATTCCACACCTGTTTTAAATATCTTTTGAAACTTGCAAATGTTATGCGAAAAATTGAGACGCTGGTTAGTGCAGATATTGTATTGATAAAGTTTACGATATCAGATTTCAGTTCATTCAGACTCATTCAGAGTCAAAGTTGGAATTTAATTTTACTTTTATTTAGTTACTAGGTCTTAGTCGAGACTTATAATGTATGGAGTTTCGAATTTGAACTAACCCATGGGAATCATAAATTTTTCCTGATGAAGCTAATGTCTTATTCTTGCCTATAATCGATATGCGTCTTTCGAATGCTGGTGGATCCGTAGAACCTTCTGGTGTGATTGTGTGACAAACATCAATCGAAGCTTTCCGTTTTTTTAATATTAGTAAGATTTATAAGATTGTACTTACTGCTATCTTTGTTATGTTGACTAGCGTGATAAATTGTTAGATAAGACAAGTCTAAACACCACATGTGTTCCTCGATGATTTACCTACTATTAGTAGTTCTATGTATATTATTATGACGATATGTTAAACTAACAGTAAGTATATAAAACATTTTTTTATTACTTTTATCATCATCATCATCACAAGATCATATCATTACAGTGTTGGACACTCTCCTGAAGACTCTCCTTTTACGACAGCCAGCCATAGGAAGATAAAAGGTAAGTAGTGATATTTTTTTACGTATCACACAATTACGGATTTAGAGATCCGAGTGTAAAAAATACTTCTTTGAGAAATAATATCGCTAGTGGTACGCAGTGCTGTTAAAGTTATAGTTTCACTCGTAGTCTTGGTGCAATTAAAAAGCTACTAGATTAATGTCTAATAATGATTTTAAAATTGAATAGTGCACAATGTAAGAAAAATGTAACGACCATTTGGATCAGCGGTAGTTAAAGCTGCTTCTGAGCCATGGGTCGCGGGTTCGATCCCCGCACAGTACAAATATTTGTGTGCATGAACATGTCTGTTTGTACTGGTCTGGGTGTTTTCTATGTATTATAAGTATATATTTACAAAAAAAAAAAAGTATTAAAGTAAGTTTATCGGTTGTCTAGTACCCCATACGACAGGGTACTTAATAGTACCTTAATTTGGGACTAGATGGCTCAGTGTGGCCCAGTGAGGCATGTCTTAAAAATATTTATTTATTTATTTATTTTATTTATTTATTTAATGTTAAAAGAACTCACTAGTAAGAATAAAACTAGTTACAACCAAAGCTATTGTAGTGCAATAGTCCTACGAGAAATTTTATCTACACATTTATATTTGAAACTGATTGCGTTAGGTGTCTTTGTTGCTATTCTTGTTCTCCAGTGGAAGCGATTCTAACCTATTTTTACTTTTCAACATATAATAGAAAAACCTTAATTCTTTTCAGGAAAACATAAATGATATTTTTTTATTACAAAAAAAGACTGATGATTTACGTAAATAAGAAGCTATTTTTCACAACATGTATTATTGACAAATTTATAAAGGTATATTTATAAGTCTTTATTTTCAACTAAAAAGAGTAGGTCCTAAATTCAATGCGTAATTTATTTGTTCTTATAGCCGCATTTTTTTAATTTCATACACATACCTATACTTTTTTACCAGGTCAAGCAATTCTGATGAATGAATGTTTTTATGATAGAGTAGGTATAGCTTAGTGTTGATCTAGTGGGATTTTTAAAATATCCTCGGGCTGTCCTAAAATTAAAACGCTTTTAAAAAAGAAAATAAAAGATTTTTATAAAAAATATCCGAAATAAAAGCGTAAAATATGCCATCTATTTTGAGTCTTTGCCAAACAAGGAATGCCCAACGTCTTGCAATGACTCTAAATTGGTGATTTTTTAAAGCTTCCTTATCTTGTAAATATTTTGTAAAGATTGGATGTTTAAGGCATCATCCTATTGATAGATTGGTTGGAAGAGTCTTGAAATGGCATGAATATTAAAGGGCCGTAAGGTTCAAATCGATCATCGGAAGAAGAGTTAAAAATATTTTTTTTAATATCTTTCAACAGTACACTATATTTTCATTATCGCTTGCTATTCACTGGACTTGTGTCCTGCCGTCTTCCGATACTTCACACTTGTCTTACCCTCGTGTTCCTGACGGTTGTTCATTTATTTTCTTAAAGCGTCTATTTTCTTTAAACTTTCTTACTCTGTTTCTGTGTCGATCGTATTAGGTAACGCCACGATCTTTATAACGTTATGTCCTTTTGTTTATTGTACTACAAATGAATCAAGGTTTAGCATACAAATGTACATAAAATGTTTTATTTTCACTGTATTTAAATGAAAGTAATTTTATTGTTTATAGCACAGATATTGTTTTGTTATTAAAACGTATAATTAATTGTTATAAGTGCTGCGTGTTAGTCAAATAGGTATTAAAATTATGTTTTTTTTAATTATTAATGAAGTGATGTGTCTGTTCACTTTCGCTATTCAAGGAAGTGCTGCATAAATGTTTATTTTGATTTACTTGAATATTTACTAAGTAAAGCGATCTAAAAACGAACTGAACGAAATGAAAGTCACTAAATAGGATATTGTAATTAAGACACACTTACTTGACATAAATTCGTTATCAAGGGACCCGAAGAATTACGACGGAAATTGGCTTACCTGTAAAAGAAAAATAAATATTTTTATTCATAACTTCCAAAGTGTCAAAGAATATTGAAGTACGAAATCAAAGGAAGTAAAGTTGCGTGCTAACTAGATCATTTTTATTTGCATCCAATCAAAATCTTTTTCGAATGTAACTTTTTTGAAGACATAGTTTGTCAAAAATGCAATACAAAATACGTTAAAACTGCTTTATTAGGAAATAAATTGACGTGTTATTTAAAAAAAAATATATATAAGGTTACTAGGCAACTTCGTATGCGTAGAGACTATAATTTAAAATATTACCACAGGTACCGACCTTTTTTCCGGGATTTTAGGTAGCCTATGTGCTATCCGATTCATTAAGCTTTCCTGTTCTAATTGAGTACAAACATCTATGCATACTTTTGTATTCAAAAAAGTAAAAAAACAAGATATATAAATGAAATATTGCATTTGCTGTTTTATTTTTATGATTAAAATATAATTTACTAACTATGCTTCTAAATGTAAATATCGTTTTAGCCTGTCTTGTTTGTTGGAAGGATGTTATTTCTCTCTATTTTAGCACTTCATGGTCGACTACATAAATAAAGTTCCCTGCTATAAATTTTCCCCTAAATTTGGACCAAGTAGCATTAATTGTGAGAGTATGACTCAAGGTCCACCAGGCAATTCAGCGCAACTCGGAGTACATATTATATCCCATATATTGATATAAAATGAAAAGCGATTGTACTAGGATAGTGCCCTAAGGGGCACCTCTAAAACAATTTGCTTATCTGATCGCAGAAAAGAATCAACTCTACGAATTGCGACCGATTACATAGATTACAGAATCCCTGCCAAGCCTATGTAACAGTATACAACTTATGATTATGACACTATATGGCGAAAAACAAAATATAATCACCCTTATTTTATTTGAGTGAAACAAAAACTTTGCCTTAGACTTCTATACGAGAAACAAAACATAAAACTTTAAGTTTCAAGCTTCAGTCTGCCAGATTTTCGTTTCTACAGCTACAAGCTATAGCTACTAGCTAGCTATACCTAGCAAATCGTCTAGGAGGCGACACTGTCAAAGCGTTGAATAGCAACGCTAGCGTCTATTAAGCCTAGCACGGCATGAAATGGAGTTACGCTAACAAAGACAAACGGTGTCACGTGACATATGTGATACGGTAAATGTGACAATGACTACGCGACATTTAATTTTGCTGTGGAACTTGTCAATCATAAATAAAATAAAGGAAATTAATGCATTTATATGCAAATAAAAAAATGTGATTAAGATGATGAGCTGTATCGAAAATAAGCGCTACGCACATGTCTGGCTGTATGCTTATATGTAGGTATTTTCGGAAACAAACACAGCATTAAACGACCATTTGGATCAGCGGTAGTAAACGCTGCTTCTGAGCCGTGGGTCGCGGGTTCGATCCCCGCACAGTACAAAAATTTGTGTGCATGAACATGTCTGTTTGTACTGGTCTGGGTGTTTTCTATGTATTATAAGTATTTATTTTCAAAAAAAAATGTATATAAGTAAGATTATCGGTTGTCTAGTACCCCATACGACAGGGTACTTAATTCATAAAGTTTTCACAAATTTATAATATTTAATTTGCTTAAAATTTTGATAATTTTGTATTACATTAATAAAAAATAGACCCAATCCAAGATTTTGTGTTTATATACTGATTTAAACTTCCATGGTCACTATCACTAAAGTTAATTGATACGGGGTTTAAACCATGTACCTTAGTTTTTATGAGTTCCCGGTATTTCGGCACTGTTGCAAGCGCCATGATCACGGGAGAGTGCTCCCGTATAAACCCCGAATCAATTAACTCTAGTGATTTTGTGTTTAATACATAGCTAATTACATAAAAATATTTTAAGCCATAGTAAAGTTATAATAAATCAACGTTTTTTGACACAACTTTTTTGCTCAAAACATTATGATATTTATCGTTACCCATTTTATTTCAGATTGTACAAAAAGCCTATAAGTAGATCAACATAGCAATTCACCACTATCATTTTCTGTTGTGCACATACCGTGATTGACTGTCACAGATAAATAACAAAGCACATATATTTTTACATTGGTAGCTTATCGCACTGGATTGAAGCCTGCGGGTTGTTAGTTAATTATAAAAAAAATGGCCTTCACCGCTTTTGTTGTGGTACTAGATTTTGATTTCCGATTCCACTATAAAATATAAAAAGAGGGGTATTTTACCTTATTCAATAGGATTTCTTAGCTTTAAGTTAATTTACTTTCCACTTGGAGTGTGTACATTGCTGTTTCACTCAACTTGTGACCACAGTCGGTATAACCCGGACTTTGTGTGTCCACCAATAAAATATAGTATGATAAAGTCTCTTGGTGCGTACCTTTTTTTAACAAGTATGGCCAAGTAGATAGAGTTGATCCCACATTAAATGTGACTAAACGAAAACAATTCATCCCATATAAATAATTTTCAATTTATAGCCGCTATACAAATAACCACTGAGAATTAAGGTAAACCACCTAATTATACATATTTTATACTCGTAGAGCCCATCTTTTAGACCAGTCAACTCAATGTTTAAAACAATTTTAATGTTCCGTATTTAAATACTGCAAATTTCACTATAATGCGGGCCACTATTACATCAATCTATATTTCTGTGGCTTTACAGAAACTTTCCCATTTGAAAGTAAAACTCGAAACAAACCTGGCTATTAATTATTCGAGAAAAATCTTGAAAATCACGCCTTGTTTGAGCGAGCCAGTAAAATTATTCCATTCTTTAATTTGTTACGCGTCGGCGATTGGACGAGGGCCATTAGAAAATTAGAAACATTTTTATAAGATTTTGTACAAAGTTTATTTGCCAAGGGAAAATGCAAGTAGCTTTAATGGATTACAAACCAATACGGCGAATATTTCTGAAAGTATAAGGTGAAAATAATAAACTTCACACCCACAGGATATAAACTTTTTTTAAACGCTGCTGTAACATCTTATTTTAGGCAGAGTACTTAAATATGAAAGTTCTTCGCGACACACATAAAAAAATACGCGGATACGTTTTACAACTTCGCCAATTTTTTCATGTGAAGTATTGAAATGAGTGATTAAAATGAGTATTATAAGGAATGTAGGTGTTGGTATAGTGGATTTTGTCATTTTTATACCTAATATTGAATTATAAGATAATCTCAAACTTTAAGACGACGCGAAGTGAATTGGTTGCTTTGTTTAGACTTTTTAGAATAGATATTTCCATAATAAGCCACCAAAGTTGAGTCGGTACCAATCAAAAAGTCTTCACCAATCGTTGTGCATCAACTCGTGTTTGCCAGTATATTGTTAAAAAAAATCTTTATGATACTTGACGTGAACCATTCAAATAACTTCGCCAAGGTTCTGGTACTAACAGTGAAATGAACAAAAATAACATTTCAATGAATATTATGTGAACATGATCATTCTTGTAAGTGCAGTAAAAAGGTTTGCAATATAAAAAAGTACATTACGACATTCTTCCACAAACTCACAGACCATTCATTTGGTACTTAGTACAGGTAGATTGCAGTACATTAAAAGTTTTAGCCTTCTTCCAGCACAGTTTAAATTGTACTCTGTACCTTCGCGTCCATTAATCCATCATTGTGTCTAGAACATACAAATTCAAAGAAAATTCAACCGTATTACCAATGACTAAGGTGGGAAATTGAGCACGAAAATTGACTGCAGTTTCACGAAATCGCCTTTTGGCTCTTATACACCCAATCGTTAGCCGTCCATTTTTCTAGGCCATGATGTATTACATGTAATAATGATAAATGCATTTTTAAAGATTACACTCAATATGTTTGAGTTATATATTATGTATATGTAATGATGGAGTACACATAATTAACAAATACTGGCACGAATCATCTGAAATGTTATCAAAACGCATATTTTTTGTGATATTTTTTGTTGTTTGATTTACTGTTGTTTATTGAATTTTAAATAAAAAAAACTTGAGAGGTGTCAAGGGACACCCAGATGGAACGAATTCCTTTTTAGTGAAGGAATTGTAATAAAATGATATTTTATTTTAAATTTATTTAAAAAAATAAACTTTCTCTCTCTCTCTTTCTCATAGAGAGAGAGCACGCCGCACGGCTTACAACTAATAGCAAAAGGTATCGTTACAACTTTTGGTCTTAATTTTTTCCGTCTAGCCCCCTTTCGCAACGCGCGATAAGGAGCTTCGTTCCAAAAATAGAGAAGATTGCAATATTTTTTAACGTTTGACTACAGTACTACTTCGGCATAATTTTCAACGGGTGTGGTACGTCCGTTGTTTCTACGATTGACATGTCCTCGAAATAGTCACTTAATTTTGAATCAGAACAATTTCAAGTCGTCCACCTTTTTCACTTTCTTACTCTGGTTATGGTCTCGTGTTATTATTACGTTTTTATAATTATTATTTTATTCGTTTAACTAACTTGAAATATTTGTTTCACAACTCTGAAAACGGGTCACGACAATAACAATGGTTTAAACCTGTTCTGACAAGACTGATCTGGAATTCCGTGAACTGCAGATGGAGAAAGTAATTAATAGTGGCTGTGCTTCGAGGAAGCAACAGAGGTAATAAATACTAGGTGATGTTGAGAATTATGACACTGAAATTTATCTTGGATCAAAATAAACAATATTATAGTATAAATGCGCAAGTATCTAATTGCATTTCACGCTTAAACCGGTAAATCAATCTAGATGAAAAGTCTGGAAGTAGTTTTAGACCGTAGAAAGGGAAAGGGACAGAAGGTTTTACGCTAGAAAATCTTTAAAGCTGTAAAAAGGCTGAAAGTTTATTTGGAAAACCAACCATTTCTCAACAGATTTTAATTTTGTATAGAATATTGGCTCATTTGTCGTGGATATCGCTCCTTGCTGATTTTGTACTTAAGTCTTCCGACTCAGTAGTCCAAAACACGCATCACTAAATCAAAGTGGTCGTCAAATATAAATTAAACTCTTTATTAATAAAGTTATCTACTGGTGAAAAGTATAGGAAAAGTAGCACAAGGGTGGTGCTGACACATTTAAATAAAAGTATCATGACTTGTCTTATGGGTGTACAAGACAATTAAAGGGGTACTGCCAAAAGACGGGAAGCAGCGTCTTCTCTATTTTCAAAACGCGATCGCCAACGTTTATTATGTTATAATCCTTTTTTTGGGGCTGTGTTCATCAGTCCAATATGGACAGTTGCTGATAAAGATGATAATGATACGAATGCCTGTAATAGGAGGCTTGTGAAATTCTGACAGCGAAACATTCTTCAAGGATAAACACTAAATAAGAAGAAGTCCACTACATGACATAGGCATTTTTAAGATGAGTGTTTTGCTAAAATTTACGATTACGCGCGTACAGGTTCAACCAATACTGGTAAACAGATTACGCTGCTACTCGTCTTCGTCTGGCAGTACTTCTTTACAGCATTGATTGAAGTTTTTGTTCTAAATATAACTCCTCGTGTAATCGGACGGTAGTTGCGGTACAGTGTTCCTATACCTATCGTGGCCACGTAACAAAGTGTTCCGTAGCCTCGGAACATTAGGCGGAGGATGTTACGCGCCATTAGGCAGCGAATGTTAGTTACTTTGTATATATGTAGTTCTGTTTCTTTACTTGTATGCTGTAGTCTGAGTACCTAGGAACTATTTATCGATTATAGGGCTGTTATTTAGACTAAACTAAGTCTCAATGTCATACTTTAATCTATCCATAAGAAGTAATTTTAAGCGTGAAAGTAAAATGTTAATAGATATTACAATTCAGCGACTGCTCTGCACATTAAGTGGAAACACTACGGTCGAGTGAATTGAAAAATAGGTATTTGTAAAATCTATTGCTGTCGCGCAGTCCCGAACGCCTACACTGCAGAGCGCAATAGAGACAACTGCATTTTGGACCGAAAATACCAACTAAAAGCACACAAAATCAACGTTTCGTAGTACCTGATTCCTTTTCCAAAACTAGACCGATTTGAATACTTATTTCATTAAAAATTAAAGGAAGGTTTGTTCGTATAATTTGCTTTTTTTCTAAAATTTAGCCAAATTTGTTTTCTGGGTGTTTGAGCACAGCGGAAAATCAGGCGAATTTTTTAAGATTTTTGGAGGCTCATATCGTATTTGCATGTTTTCTAGACCTATCAAAGGCATTTGACCTGGTTTACTATGACATTTTATGGCAAAAACTTAGTGATATCAATGTGCCGACAGAATTAAATAATATTTTTAAATTTTGGTATCATAATCAGGTCAATTTTGTAAAATGGTCAAACACATTATCAGAGCCATATGGGTTGGAGTGCGGGGTGAGGCAGGGTGGACTGACCTCTCCAAAGCTTTTTAATTTATACATTAACGCGTTAATAGAGGAGCTCAGCAGCACCCATGTCGGCTGTCATATTGACGGCATTTGTCTTAATAATCTTAGTTATGCAGACGACATGGTGCTGCTGAGCGCTTCGGTTTGTGGTCTCTCGAGGCTTTTAAAAATTTGTGAAAGGTATGCTCTCGCCCACGGATTGACATACAATGTTAAGAAAAGCGAATGCATGGTGTTTCAGGCCAGAGGAAAATGTCTCTCTACGGTGCCGCCTGTTAAGCTAAATGGTACACCTTTAAGGAGAGTGGACCATTTTAAATATCTTGGACATATAGTTACCTCTGACCTGAAAGACAATGCAGATATTGAGAGAGAGCGCAGGGCGCTGTCTGTGAGAGCTAATATGATAGCCCAGAGGTTTGCACGTTGCTCCACTGAGGTCAAGGTTACTCTTTTCAGAGCTTATTGTTCATCCTTCTACATGAGCAGCCTCTGGATTAGCTACACACGGAAACAGTACAGCGCACTGCGCATACAGGACGCTGATGGGGCTGCCTCGATTCTGTAGCGCGTCGGGGATGTTCGCTGAGGCGCGAGTGGACTGCTTTTATACCACCATGCGCAAGCGGTGCACGTCCCTGGTGCGCAGGGTGGGGGCCGGCGCCAGCAGCGTCCTGGGCATGTTTGCAGCGAGGCTTGACTGTCAGTACTTGAATCACTGCTCAATGATTCATGTACTGGCTAATAATTGAATAAAATGTATTTAAGTTAATTGAATTTAGTATTTGGATTGGTTGAATTTAATATTTGGATTGATTGAATTTGATATTTGAATTAATTGAATTTAATATTTAAGTTAATTGAATTTAATATTTAAATTGATTGAATTTGACATTTGACTTAATTGCATAATTGATATTTGAATTGATTAAATTTAATATGTTAATATGCTGATTAATGATTTTTACTAACACTAGGTTAAGAATTTTTAAATTGTTACTAACACAACAATTCTGTAATTTAATGATCCCTGATGGTCGAAATAAATAAAAATTTAATTTAATATCTCTTTTATTGATATATATGAAAAAAAGGAAAACAGAAATATGCTAATAGTGGCCATAGATTTTTGTAATAAAAATTATTGCTATACTGGCATTATCGAGGGAGGAAACAGGGGACTACGTTTGTATGGAAAAACGGCCCTTGTGTTTCCTCTTAAGCAGAATGTTGTGTGGGTTAAGTCCCACCTAAGGCAAATTTAATAAAAAAAAAGCTCAACTCTATCTGTTAAACGCTAGTAACCTTTTCTCCTGGAATAATGTACGGTTCCGTGAAATAGGTACCTACATGTTTTCATATTTGAAATTTTATGTGTATGAAGTCAGGGGCTACAGCTGAACATTAATGTGAGAACAGTAAAGATTGGATATAAATCAGCCTGTTAAGATCGGCAAACGTAACGCTTAATTTGTTCTCAATTACTCGTACCAATTCTTTGAATTCTTGCAAGCCTTTAAAATTAATAAATTGTATTGTAATGTTTTTCTCTTTCTAACTACAGCATAGAAGAAAAGGAAAATCACGTCTCATTGAAATCCGAGTTATGAGAAAGTTAAATAAAAGGATGAAACGCTCCTCGACAACATCGATTTTTCCAATGGCAATGCTGTTTTCAAAATTACACTACCTAATATTATCGAGGTTGGTAAGTAATTTCAGTAAAAGAGACCGAAGGATAAACTACAAATTTACATTTCATTGAAGACGTGCAATGCTGTTTCGCATTTTTAACAGGATTCGGATTTGAACTCTAGTCAAATCTGATGACTCGATCTTCTAATACATAAATTATTTCCTACAGTTAGACAAATGGATCAGATGAAACATAATAATCATGATAATAAGTTAGTTGACTAAAACATTGATGTTGCATGAAGAACAATGCAACTTAGGTAAATCATAAGGTAAAAGGTAATTAAGTAAATGAGAGTTTTTCTTGGTATCATGAATCATTTATATTGGTAAAACTAAAACTTATTTTATAATGGTTTATCTTCAAAATTAGGTTTTATTCCACCGATAAGAAAGAAATGCAATGCAATATCGATAGCCATTCAAAGTATCGAGTTCTGAAACACTACTAGGTTGTGTAAATTTTGAGCCAAGTCGGAAGGCTTTGCAGGAGTTAAGGGTAGTACGTGACGAGATCCGAACGAATCTATAGAAGTTGAACGCTATACGTAAGGATATGGTGACATATAGCTACCATAACGTTATTTTTAATGCATTATTTTGTCATGCAGTTAATTTATTGAGATATTTAACAAAGGCAACTCCGTGATTCTAATTTTATTTTTAAACTATTGCTTATCGAAAGAAAACTTAAAAGCGATTATCTAGCGAATAGCTTTATATCATGTATGTAAAAAAATGTACTCTTGCTTGAACCCTAATAAGAAAGTTGAGCTAATATTAAAAATTCTCTATACTCACAATTTTACTTTATTCCTTTATGCTGATTTCCAGGATTCTCAGACGAATTGATTTGACAGACTAGCTAGACAATGTATTAAGTAAAGTATTGACACTGTATTACACTTTGGTAACTCTATGAATGTTATGCACATTTAGACAAGAATAAGTTTTGGATACGTTTTTCTCTTTTAAATGATTACATAATATTTACCCATTGCCGCTCAAACAATTTAAATGCCGTCTTCGGTGGTCGATTTAAATGTAACAAAATGTTTTATTTTTTTCTGCTTTTGGTACTTAATCATCCAGCTAGAGCGTTGATAGTAGCTGTGAAATTTGACCACGACGGATGGTCATGAATGATTTTTAAACTAAATATCAATAGCGATGTTTTTCTGGTAAATTTCAGACCAGATTTAACTTTTTACGTACAATGGCTTAATCAAGAGGCTATGGGTGGAGAAATCCATTGTCCAAGGCGACAAGGAAATGACATGAATACTTAAATAAAAATACCTTATTGTCGCTGGAAAAATTATCATTGGAGGTGTGCCCTGTAATGTGGGACTCCACCAGACCTCCATGTGAGATCCATTTACTCACTTAATTACTAGCGGTATTTCTCCGATGCCTTATGATCTTATGTTCTTAAGCACTCAAGACTAAGCTAAACTATGCATTATAATAATGGCTTACAACATTTTATGGAGCTGATCACTTACTTTTTTTTTTCAAACTTATTCAGACTTCAATACCTTACGAAGCAATTTAAAACTTGATTTAAGAACTAAAAATTAAATAGTTTTGTATACTGAACAATTAAATCTGTTTTGTAAAGAATATGGCTTTTTTATGACTTCCTCATAACTATGAAAGCTACGTAGGCATGATTTAATCACCCTGTTAAGAATAAACTTAATTAAGCTAGATATCTGTGGTTGTTTGTTTTCCTCAAAAATACTTACTACACAATTTTTACTTTATAGTTACTCAAAGCTTGGTGCAAATTTAAAAGAAAAATCGATTATCTCTAATTCTTAACATAATTTACATTTTTGTTTTTGGTATTCCATTATTCATACAAGTATTTTGATCACAACAGTTCTAAAACACCTATTAATTAAAGGCATCTAATATGGCTTGTTTTTGTCTTGCAAAAGAAGACGGGACAACTATAACCCAGGTGGAATAAGTCGTGCTTTTGTTATGTATTAAAAAATCCGTTTAGGAATCTAAAAGGCTTTTCGTGATAGGAGGACCAACATACCACTATCTCCGGGTTATCGGTCAGTGTATAACAAATGAACTACCTAAGTAATCTTTGATAAAGATAGTAAATTTTTAAATGTAACCAGCCATTAATTCTTCCACTAAAATGCAAGCGACCTTTCATCCATTAGTTTTAGATTTAACTTCGGCCAATGATTTAATATTCAAACGTGTACATACCAAACTTTCCCTATATGGCCAGAGATATTTTGTGATATATCTCGATAACAAGCAAAGTTTCGCCCTTTGCCGACCATAAAGCCTTCTTGTTTGGTTCAGCTTGAAAGCAGGCCAAATATCTAGTGATCATATAAATAGGTAGTTAATTAGACTAGGACTGTGATCAATTCTGTTTTGATCTTTTATTAAAGATTTCTACTACGATTTTATCCACAAAGTTTTTCTACGCTCTGCTTTTAGCTACTTTTAAAATGACAGTTGTAATATCAATAATAGTTTTAAATCGAACATAACCGTAGCATACCTAAGCTTTTTTACACTTGGCCCCTACCAGCAATAAGGAGCGGAAGCGTTTATAGGTTTTGAATAGCAATGCCTTGTTATTAATGTTTTACTAGCCTAATGTTTTTGTAACGTTATATCAGAAGCCCCAATAACGAGCAGTATAAAGTTTATTAAAACTACTAATCGTTTTTTTCCCTATTTAATATTTTCATCATATTTGATACATATTATTATGGTATTATTTTAAATATAATTACTGCAACCCTGCAATAAGTAAATAAGTACGTATAATGTTAAGCTATTTTCATAAACATTCCTGTGCTGTCTTCTTAATGGTAAGCAAACCATTTCAAATTGCAATGCAATTGTGATTAATGTGTTGCCCCAGTTTTCTTGAGAAGAGGAAAATTCAGCAATTTTTTGCACATGCCAACACTATCTCAGTTTGAAAAATATAGTGTTTTGATTCTAGTTGGTACTTTGGTAGCCTATTTTTATCATTTGTGTAAACAAAGTTAGCTTCACCATGTCATAACAGTTGAGTATAATGAGAAAATATTAATGGCGTATCAGTTTTTGTTTTAATCGCCATCTCTGATTTGGTATTTGTTATTAAGTATTTGTTTTTTTTCCTCACAATACGTCCTAAGCTAGAGACGCCTAAGATGTTGGGCAGTATTCTGTCTGCATGTATGGAAAAATCACAGTTACTATTCTAATAAACATTAACGAGACAAACACAACACCAAAACACTATCTAATTAAATTAGAAATGGAGCCTGAAGCCGAAGACACGACCTGTCAAATTGCCCCAGATTAATTTTGATTCATTCTGTGTTGCTACCACCTGTTCGAAATTTAATTACGTTACTTCGTTGATAAGTAGCTATCTTGTTTCACATGAATCCAAGGTTCGTAATTAAATTCTTTGAAGGCACCCGATAATGATTCTCGAAGATCATGTTCAACGACTAAAATAACGTGAAGTCGTACAAAATTAAAATGGAACCTTACAAGTGTGAGATAATCAAGTCTGAGATAGTCGCTGAAAATGCCTACCTATATAATTAAACATTATTGTGTGTGGAAATATTCTCTTGTCAGAGAATACCGCAAACCAAATTTTCTATAGTAGTAGTAACAGCCTATATTCATATCACTGCAGAAAAACAACTTCCATCATTGAATTCAAGTTACTGCAGCAATGATGGGTGCTGGCATGGCTGCAAATGCGGGTAGGTGATCACAAAACTGAGCAATGTTCGAATGTTCGAAACTTTTTGTTGCCCGACCTGGGGATTGAACCCGAGATCTTGGCCCGGTATTTAAACTAGACCACAGGGGCATGTTTAATTTTAAATAACTTATTTTGAATTGAGCCCGAAGAAAAACATACTCATATTTCGCTTTGTTATTTCAAACAATCGTCCTGCAAAATGTTGTAAAGCCAAACCACTTTAAATGATTGCACAAATATTTGAGCAGTATTTTTTTATTGGAAAGTAACAAGCAACTAATGTATTGACTATCCGTGTTCATTAGTATGATATAAAAATGTTATTGGAAAAACACAATAGGCAATTTAGCTACTTAAATGTGAACATGGTTTTCGATGAAAAACTTCACTAATAAATCTTTGATCAATATTACAGGTAATACATTACTGTTAATGGTTGCTCCTCTTTTCATTCAATTTTTGTTTTTATATTCACTCCAAGTTGAATGGGATATGATCGATATATTTGTTTATCGCAATAGGTCATTGTTGGTGTAGTTTCAATTTAAATTAAAAAAACTAAAAACCACGCTTTTATAGCGAATTGAACTAAAACGTAGAAAATAATTTTAATTACAAGGAGTTTATATTTCAGTAGTAGAAGATCGAAGAATCAATCATAACTAATTACTTCAAAATTGAGGGATGAAGACAACCTATGACGTTTTATTGTGAAGATTAATATCTGTGTTGGTTCCAAATGAAAACAAAATTTAAAAATCAATTTTATTTTATTTTATTAATACATTTTTAAATTTCTTAGCATCACCCTAATGATAGCATAGGTATTTAATTGCTAAGGTGTTTATACTACAAATATTTAGCCTTGTGTTTGTGTTTCGTTAGCTCAGTCTAAACGTCGTGTGCCTAATGACTTCGCCTTCGACATAACTCACTCTCGTTACCGGCCAATATGCAGACAATCCGATTGTGCGAGATATCCTTGCGTGTTACTATCAACTGTCCGAGGTTATCTCGGGCAGGGATGTCACCTGGACACTGGGTATAATCGAGGAAAGGAATCGAGAATAAAAACCGAATGGAAACTACGTTGAAAATGCGCTTCAGAAATAAAAATGTCGACTGCCTTAAGTGATACTGGAACGAACAATCTTGCGTCCCGGGCGATTGTTTTGACCATAGAGCTGCCAAAAGTTTATTCATAGTTACAATTAGGTACTTAGTATACCCAGTCAACTTTTACTAGTCAAATTAGTATATAACTTTTACTAGTGTTATTAAGAATAACAAAACTTTGTTTAACTCAAATTATTATAAAATAAAACCGGCCAAGTGCGAGTCGGACTCGCGCAAGAAGGGTTTCGTACCAAAAAGGCCAAAAAAACGGGTTTGCTGTATGGGAGCCCCCTTAAATATTTATTTAATTTTGTTTTTAGTATTTGTTGTTATTGCGGTAACAGAAATACATAATTTGTGAAAATTTCACCTATTTTCGTCTAGCTATCGCGGCTCTTGAGATACAGCCTGGTGACAGCGACGGACAGACAGCGAAGTCTTAGGTAATAGGGTCCCGTTTTTACCCTTTGGGTACGGAACCCTAAAAAACTCGTGGAATTCGGTTATATGGCACTTTCGGCTATATCGCAATCATGATTTTATCGCATGACCCTTTTCTGTCGCGTTCTATACAGACACAATTTTTTTTGTGTAAACAAATTTTTGTTTATTCAAAACTTTCTCAGTACTTTTTTATTCTTTCTATTGGATGATTTGCACTATGACAAAACATTGTATATTTTCGTTATTTGGTTTAGCGATTTAACCATGAAGAACATACTGAAAGATAGACGCACTTTCTTATTTAAAATATTACTATGCATATCATGTATGTCCTACACTTTTGAAAACGAAACACGAGCATAATCTTAAGCCCTATACGATTCCCTCATTTTCCCAGAGACCAGGCAACCCTATCACGTATTAGTGTTGCTCCTCTAATACATAATGACAGATAGAGACAGATCCTATTTCCTAACCGACACCCAGGAAACGTCCTGACGGGGATTAATCCCTTTGTCTACGGGTAACAAGTTAAGAAGACGTGTAACTCAAGACACACACGTAATGTGACTTTAGAAATGGGACATTTAGAAATCTCTAAATAGTGTTAAACAAGTGTTTACTTTGGCACTTTACACACTACACAATACATTTTCATAGGATTTGTACTACGGTTTTAACGTTTTATTCTAAATCTAATGAAGCAGTTTTTGTTATTTGGATTGTTATATAATACTGCAGTACAGCTGAGTTTAAATTTGACTGGTGGATATTTTTTCTGTATTAGGTCCCTACGTATTATTAAATTATTATGTGGCGAAAGCTTTTAATGTTTACAACTTTACCAAATGATGTGCATAGGTATATACTATCAGTGTACCTTATGCAGTAAAATA
This sequence comes from Anania crocealis, assembly GCA_949315895.1. NCBI lineage: Eukaryota > Metazoa > Arthropoda > Insecta > Lepidoptera > Crambidae > Anania > Anania crocealis. Next base: position 6,466,518 of record OX438868.1, read on the forward strand.
CAATCCAAATGAACTAACTCTATGCTACCTGCAAATTGAAATGTATACCAGTAAGTAAAAAAAATCAATGTTATTTTCAAATCTTGAAAGTAATCTGGAAAAAAAATTAAATTATGTAGCCATAAGAGAATAAGAACCTCGAATCACATTCATGCCAACAGTTAATTAAGGTATTGGTATTTGCAGGTTCCAACAGTTCTAACTAAGGGTCAGAAGAACTTTTTTACTTTTACTAATGCAGGTAAACTTCCCGCAAAACTTTCTACCAACGGATCGTCTTCATCAATAGTAAATAGTCTTGCAAGTTGAACGACCAGTTCGACTTGCAAGACTACGGCTTTTAAATGTAGGAACAAATAGCAGGCTCACTCCATTATTAAAATTATCGCTATACAGATTGAGTTGAAAAAATAGACCACTCTATAAAACCACAAAATCAGTAGCTTCTTTCGTATTGGGCCATTCAACAATTAAGATAAAGCAATTATTCAAAAACCTTATCTAGCTTATTAACTGTTTTAGACATAGAACCAAGTTTGTCTATCATATACCTCAGCAATGATGCAACCACATGTCTATTGATCACTCAAACTGGGTACCTTTGCTGGACACAGTAAAATCGTACTTAAATGCACGGTATTGCTGCAACGGAATCACCATATGGCAAAGAATTGGGAGATTGCTAATCTTCCCGCAGCTGTAAAAAATTTGGGCCCACAACATATTATGTACACAAAAAAGTGAAACCACTTTGTCTTCTTTCCTTATAACGATACTTTCAGAAGTTGGTAACAAACTAGGTTTCTGTATAGCGCCATTCCTTTTTGTGCCAAGGCATTTTATGAAGCAGCGACTACATACTCTATTGAAAGATATCGGAAAAGTCTCGCTACAAACAAACATTTGTAGCAAATTAATAAGTGCATGAGATACTTCTATTTATTTCTCTAGCTTGTAATAAATATTGTCTAAACTTTATTGTATTGTAGAAAAGAAGTTATTAGAGTAATCATACAAACATAATATAAAAATAAATAAATAAATATGGACAACATCACATACATTGTTCTGATCCCAATTTGGGTAACTATTTAAAACACTCGTTTTTCGGAAACCAGAAACAACGAAGGTACCATAAACATTTTCTACATTGACCCGTCCGGGAATTGAACCCGGGACAGGTGACACCACGAAAACCGGTGTGTACCTACGCCATTCCGCCACGGAGGTCGGCAAAATATACATTTTGGGTAAATGTTTTTTACTGAATCACGCTACAAGCTTAACGGATCTGGAACTTCTGGAAGAACCTCAAATACCGTGATCCGAAAGAAAGAGAAAAATACTTGAAGTGAAATTGAGTTGAAATTCTTAATAAAGAAATGGAACCAGGGACCTCGGAGCAGGCGATACCTTGAAAACCGGAGTGGATACTACTCCATTACGTAGATAGTCAACAGAGAAATATATATGATAGATATGCTATTTATTTTATCATAATAAGTTTTTTTTACTACATAAAGATTAACTTTAAGACTGTCAAATATGGCTGCAAACCCCAGTATAAGATTAAAAATAAATATTACTTATATTTTACACAAAAAGTTTTCGTAAAATATGAAGTCATATATTTGAAACAAATTGCTAAGTATTATGAATTTATGAAACTTGCTTTTTGGGATATATGTGATACTTGTTGTCAATATCGCCATAGTATCCCCAGGCGAGCGATTGTACTCGATTCGATGTTGCTTTTATCAACGATTAATTGAGGGTTAACTATACTTGGGGGCATACTCTGTGTGTCATAAACAATAATATGTTCCGGGTGCAAAAACCTGTAGCGTGTCTCGAATATTCAGTGATTGTCACGTAGATTAATGCCCTAAAAATGCACTGGATCGCTAAACCCAAAAGCGGAGCGGAGAAGAGAAGCAATTTTTGTACCGACATTACACGATATTTTAGTACCTTTCCTAAGCAGTACCATACGAATTCCTTTTTTTGACCTCTGACTATATACTGGATACTCATAAGTCACAGCCAGTGCTATATAAATTGATTTATGAAGTCGAAAACACAACCTATTTTGTTTTAACAAAAATATGTTAAAAATATCAGGTTAATTGTGGCGCTACTCGAAGGAGTCCTGCGTCCAGCAGTGGACGGACAATAGCTGTTGACAATGAATATCATCAAAATTCTAATTTTTGAAACTTATTAGCCATAAAGAACTAGCTTACTCAATCAAATCGCTCACAAATTGTAAGAATCTATAACTGTAGGTAGGTACTGTCATTTGCGGCTTAAGATTAGATATAATGCTGTTTTTTCTAGTACCTATATAGAACCTTCACAAGTCTAGTAATTTAGATTATACACAATTATCAAAAATCTAAGTCTCGTCTTAACCTTATCGTAAAATGTCAGTGCCTGAACTTTGCACAAGCGAGCTTAAATTCCCTCGAAAAACTTAAATCACAAATGCGCTAAACCTTTACCTGGCTCACTTGATCACGTGATATACATAAATTTCTTGAGCCGTGCGTGACACGAGTCCCAATCATAGACAATTTAATATAATAGACATCGCGTGAGAAAGGAAGAAAGCGAAGAAAAAGATTTAAAGTAAAATTGTCTTTTTTAAATCTTGTCTCTTTTATTTTTTCCCGTCTTACAGTAAATTTTGACAAAGATCACTACTGTTAAAAGTCACAACTAACTTCTAATCTCGAAAGTCTTTTTGACATTGAAATATTATACACAAGCTGTTGCCCGCGACTTCGTCCGCGTCAATTTCTGCAACATTTTCACTGATGCTTTGCTCCTATTGGTAGCAGCGTGATGTTATACAGCCTAAAGCCTTCCTTGATAAATGGACTATCCAACATAAAAATATTTATTTAATTCGAACTAGTACTTCCTGAGATAAGCGCGTTCAAACAAACAAACAAACTCTTCAGCTTTATAATATTAGCATAGATTCTAAGCTCACAAAAAAGTGGAATAGTATAATATCATTAAATCAGAATCGAATGAGCATTTTTTTGTACAAATTTTTCAAAATGTGTTTTTATTCGATCGTGATTGATCGTAATTTGTGTTTTGATCGGATCCAAACATATGTATTGTTACCGATGTTGCATCATCAACAATAAATGTCAATTGAAAATCGCGTAGTGCCTATAGCTAGGTATTATTTTGGTCATGTCACCTTATATCATATTATCACCATTAAAATACATATACGTTGTTGCAGCATCTGAAAAATAAGCGGTCTGTGAATTCGAGTAACATTGTATCCTGATAGGGAAACGTGGTTATATGGAGCAGGCGGCATCTTATTGACATTGGATAATAGTGCAGGTATGGTACAGTTCTGCTAAGCCTCGATTTATTTGCATTGCTCCGATAACCTCTCCTGCACTTGGTACGTATGAACGTACCCGTACCGACCAATAAATGAGGCTCTGGCTACAGGCAAATGGCAAGTGAAGTCACGGGAAAAAGCTAGAATTTAATATGTGAGACATAATGGAAAACACCCAAAGATAAATAGGTAGGATATATTGACGAATGTGCATTGTATATAGAAGCATACATCGCATGCATACAATAGATACTCATACCAACCAAGTCTCTCATACCGGTCAGCCAAGTAAGTGCTCTATCACCAATTTATTATTTTGATTAAAAATTATTTGCGCCTTAGAGACCACAAAGTTGATTTTTTAATTTAAAAATTATTCTGATAGCTTAACTAATACTAATATGTTATAGCTGTGCATCGCTTTTATTGTTAAAAAGGTAATAAATCAATGAGTTCAAGTTTAACGCTTTTAAGATCGTTTTCTTGACCGAACATACAAGCCATAAAATTACACATACTGAACTATCAAATTAATTCAGTACATAATAATATTTTTGGGCTATGAAGTATGAAATTAACGTATTTGCGAAACGTAACTCAGTTCCACTGAATTTAATTATTGACGATACATAAATATTCATTATGTTCCCAAAGGAATTGGAACGAATATGCAGTAAAAAGTGAATTTAATTAAGCCTGCATGAACTCTGGCCATTGGAACTTGCATCTTACGCCCCTTTGGGAACCGAATGGAACTACGTTAGTTTCTCAGATGTATCTGTTTCAAAGGGAATATGGGCAGCCTCTTTTCTAGGTCTTTGGGGAAACTAGCTAGGTCAAAGATCTGTTTATTTAAACGGACGAGTAAGAGACAACTTACTGTTGATTAAGTCAAAATGAATAATATAAATTTACGCCCTTATTTTGCAAAAATAGTGTAATATTATTACTTGGGTAGCCATTGCAAAATATTCTAATTTTACCATTCTTTAAAATACTTCAGCTTAGAGGTGACTATTAATGAAAAAAGAAACCGTTATTAGATAAATAGAAGCGAAAAAAAATATGTTATCATAACAAAAGTTCCTGTTCAAGATTATGTACTTACTACGGTTATGAATTTGTATCAAAAAGCTATTATCTATACAGGATGAAATTCTAACTACTTTCCAAAAAATTTATAGGCGTTCAGTGTCGTATTTAGACCCTATTTATGAAGTTAAAAATGTAAATCAAGTTGTCACCCGAAAATATTTTTCTCGATATAGTTTTCAATTTTTACGGTCCTAGACTTGTTTAAGGTATAAAGGGAAAATCAAAAACTAATGAATAGTATCGTAATGAATGAATGAGATGCAAAACGCGTATAAAAAGTGTTGCTAGGCGGCCGTATCAAAAATATCAGATTTTTGGCGGACATTTTCTAAGTGCTTTATCTTTTTGGGTTCGTAGATATCAATCTACGAACCCAAAAACAGATAACGTATTTTTATTACCTATATTAAAATTTGGAAGGTGGTTAAAATTTCATCCTGTATAGATAAAATAAAACGTGAACTTGTAACCATTTTCAATGTCACTCTTTAATGAATTGTTTATTTTATACAATACTACGACTCGAACCGTAGTTGAAATGATATTTATTATTATTATATTATTTATTCATTCTTCGTCTTTCAGCTTAGAAAAATCGATAACATCTTATCTCATTTTCTCATTTCTTTGTGGAATTAACTTTATCCTTTCAACAAAGATAGAAATCTTTCACGACAAAAAAAAACTAAAGTAATGACAGATAAATTATTTTCGACAGAAGTTGACGGTAAAATCGGTTTTATTTCTGCTTCGTTCACGTGGGTCTATCCGACAGCTACAGAACAGCACATTTTCTTTAATAAAAAGTTGAAATTCCTACAATCCTTCCACATTTTGCAATTTTACTAAAATATTAGTAAAATTGCAAAATGTGGTTTTGCTTAACTTTTCCATTTGTTAAAGATATAAAAAGGCACTTCAAAATAAAATTACAAAACTTAGCACAAAAACCAGTTTTTTCTTTCAATTTTGTCACAGCATTTCGAAAAAATCTTTTACACTCACGAGATCAAACACAGCGTTGCCCAGGGCGCGATGTCGACGTATCTATGCACGTGAAACAACATAGGGTTTTTTATAAATTTGTCGCAATCAGACATTGCTTACATTGTTAAAATCTGTGCAGAGATTACGTTATTGGTATTTTTATCACAAACCTTAACGAATGCATAAAAAATCAGAATCAGAAAAGCAAGCAAGATGTTTTGTTAATATGGTGGTATAATTGCAGTTGTAGGAAAAATTCCAATCAGATATGGTTACCAAATAAATCGCGAAGGGGAACAGCCACATTGAGTTTGATGAATATTATTGAATATTTTAAAACACTTACTTGATCTTTGATACCTATTTTAAAACTGATAGTTGGGCCTGTTCCGTTTAACACTTTTCAAAACACCTGGTTTTGATCGTCAACTTTCTCTTTTACGAAGTTAATGGTAATTTTAGTTCAAAATTTGTTGTCTGTAATGAGATCAGCATCAGAAAAAGCTTAAGTAAAGATGTTAAAAAAATTCTCAAAATAATATTTATTTTCGTAAAGCATTCTTCAGATTCGCGATAATTTAAATTCCAAATCTTTTATCAGAGGGGAAAGGCACCTAGGGACGTAGTTTTTTCGGAGGGTCTATCTCGGCTTCTCATTTACCCGATAAAAGGTGGCATTCCGACTCGTAATGACAGAATTCAAGCCCAGACTTGCCATTAGCGAAACGGCTCAACGTCAGATTCCGTTATCGTTAAGGTTCCTAAGGAAAAAATCCATGGTAAAAAGCCAACTTTCAACGTAAGTCACTTTTAAGTAATGTAGACTGTGCCACAGTTTAGGTGTGCACAGAAAGATCATGTCATTATAAGTGTGCGACTTAATAGATTTTAGAGTTTATAAAAATTACCTACTCGGAATCCGTAACTCGACGTAAGATGATTGTTTGATTACAATTTTGCTTTATCAACATTTTTATTTACGAAATTGCTGTTTTCTTGAGTTTACGCGAACACTATAATACATTGAAATGAAAGAATTTCTGCCCGTAATCATGAACACTGTAAAGTGTTCGAAACGTTGGCTTCTATCTTTTTACGAAGTTGTTTCAAAATAATAACTGGAATCGCTTCCCCCCTCTTTAGTCGGTTGAAATATCTGGACTTCATTTATCAGATGCGAATGAATCAATCACATCAATCATGTGCCTTATTATTATATCAATTATGCAACAAAAACCAAAATCTTGCTGCAATTTGCAAATTCCGATGCCAACTGCGCCTATGTCAGTTAAGTTTGTAGTTTTTGTCAATCTAGACAAAGAAAAAATAAAACGAGTTTGAATAGAATCTTTTAAAAAGCTACTGTGCTGACCCTTGGCCTTAATATGTTTAAACCCTAGATGTCGGCACTACTACAGAATGTAGTCTTTGTGACAGGAGTGCCATAAGTACTACCAGAACATGACGGGCACCAGTTTTTTCTCCCCACCATTGGCTCAACTAGAATAGCAAATTAGTGCTTTTAGCTAGAGAGGTCTGTGTCCACTAGGGGTCTCTGGCTTATGAAGGGGGTCTGATTAAAGAGCTTAGGAACTGGATGTCTACGATAAAGTTTACTTTTCCTTTGTATGTTATGATAAAACTTTGAGAGTAAACGTCAGCCCTCAGTTACAGGAGTTAATAGTTTTGACGAGAAATCCAATGACGGATTAATTAAAATTACCTTTGGTGCCGTTCGTTACCTAATAAAGGATTTAAACTGGAACCACCTTATTAGGAACTAGCGGACCCTTGAACTACCTACGTATCGCCTCCGATTAGTATTTGGTTTTGACGTCTTAAAATGTCAGTATTGTCAAATATGGCGGGGTAGGGAATTTGTATGTAGAAATACAGTTTCTAAGTTAGTTATTTTACGTTAACTTTCTAATGTTTATAACACATATTATTCTATTCCTGACCAAGACAAATCCAATAAAACCAAAATTATAAAAATCGGTTTAGCCATTCTCTTGTTATAATTAAGTGTTGTAACTGACACGAATTTCTTATAAATAAATAAAATAGTGTTGTAACTGACACGAATTTCTTATACATAAATAGATAAGTTGTTATTATTTCAAATTTCATAATCCATCTGTCAGACCGTGCTCTTTTTTATAAATTTTTAGCGTATGCTGTCATTTATATTTTTGTTATAAACCTTCGTATAAAAAGAGCTCTTTCTTTTTCCGTTGGTGTCGTAAGCGACTGCTACAGAAGATGACTGGCAGCAGCGCATTTTCTCATACATTGTCTAAACAACGATCACTAACCAGCTTGCTAAGCTCGGCGAGTAATGCAAAATAATTTTTAGAAGCCTATGGAAAAATACAAAACTAGCATCGCAGTTTAGATCAAATCCACGTAACTGTTGTGTGTTATAATCATAGCTAAACTACATACTAGTGCCGGATTTGATCAAAAATCAAAATTGCAAGTTTAATTTTATTTTAAAGCTTAATTCGGTTGACCGTAAGCCATACACGAGCTAGATCCTGTTATCCGGACATGACACATCGCTGGCGCGAGTCCAGCCTGTCCGGACGATCTGGACACGAAGCTTTTCTATGTCCAATATACGGTTAACTGAACATTTTTAGTTAAAGTTTCCCGTGGCGTGACCTCTATTGATGGGTTTCTTATTTCATTTAATACTTTTTAATATAATTCTTACACTTTTTGGATCGTCTATGTACATATTTTGATGTTTTAAAATGGTGATCATATTGCACTAACAATTAAAAGAATGAGGTTATATTTTTATATTTGTTCGATAGGATATAGTTCATAGTTGATCATATTTAATTTCAAAAAATAAAATATGTCAGTATCTAAAATTAGGTTTAACTTAAAAACCTTTAAAATAAATAAAAAAAGTTTTGTAACTAGTAATGCTGGTCTGACCCATAAACATAGAATATAAAATCTATCGTCTAACCTGATCAAACAAACGACAAAATGGTGTTCCTTAGTTAATCGTAATTATCATTTATCAAGAATTCAAGATCAATAGCAAAAATGTATCACAATGCAAAACTAGCAATCCACACGACCCCAGCTTTATATCACAAAATGTCTGATAACCCTCCACGTCCTAGGTGGATGGTGTCACGTGGACAATGTCGGGTCTTTGCGACCGGGCGTCAACTCGGTATGACACCAATTTGCTATAAAGCGCCCGCAGCAGTCAGCTTTATGCTTGCTTCGTGCCGCAAATGTATTCAGCCAGTGTTCAAGATTCATAGTGGAGTGTTTTCGTTATTTAGAATAAAGCTTGTTTTTTCAATAAATTTCACCTTCCACGATAGCTTGCATAAAAAACGAAATAAGTACACCATTATGAACCCGTATGTAAATGATAAATAAAATAAAACAAAAAAATTTACATAATATCACATGCATTCTGGTGATACCAAAGTCTCTATTTATCTATTTATAGCACTTGTTTATTGGAAATCAGAAAAAACAAAAGTACCATAAACACCAAGAAAATATAGCTAAAACTTATCTTCTTCTTTAAGTCACCCGGGAATAGAACCCGGTATGTCGAAGTTGGCGACACCTTGAAAATCAGTGTGTAAGCTCTATCATAGAGGTTGTTAAAAAATAATGTGAAATCAATTTCTCTGTAGTGTACGTGAGCAAGTATACCATATCTATACCAACCTAAATCTTATTATACATCAAATCAAAATAATTCAATTAGTTGCGAGCATCGCAAACAGGAAGGCCTTATCAAACGGTATACCTACTAACCATAGATCGCGTGCCAAATGCTTTCAGAAAATTTGACATGAGCGCCGAAATGAGTTAATCTCAATTAAAGTTGAGCAAACACATCCCTTTTAGACGGCCCAAGGTCTAGTACCGGCTTGCGGTGCCCACTTGGGTGGAGGGTGGGGTGGACCCACGCACCCACTCGAAGGGTTAAAGCCTGAAGGATAGTTGTCATGTCTATTTCACTTGTGTATCTTGGGTATGTAAATGAAATATGTCATCCACTATTTTTTTACCCTTTTCGTATTCCTTTGTGTCTATTTTAGGCTTAACATTGTTTCCCTTCATTTTGGTTATCAGTTTTATTCCGATTTATTTTCCTGTGAAGGTATGTGTGCTTACAGCAAGAATTGTATTTATTTATTCGTTGTTTAGATATCAAGATACTGTGTTTGTAACTAACTTATGTATGTCAGGTGTATCTTGCAAACTCTTTTGATCTCTTTTGATAAAGATTTACCGAGATTTGCTGGTCTAAAATAGAATAGTCCCACCTGTGGTGGATTGATGACGAGATGTGAGGTTTGATCAGTAGTGTCAAAACAGTCGCCGATGATAATAGGAATAAATAAAGAATAACTAAATATTCTAAATCAAAAATACCTAAATATTCTTAAGGCTCGCGCATATATTCTTAAGGCTCGCGCATATGATGGTAAGAATTTCATTGAATCGTTTTGCAATTATGTTCTTAGATTACTTTCAAAATTTTAAATTTAATAAAATTTTGCATAGCTCAATATGTGACATGTAAAGCATTGAATTCGCGCAAAAGAACTATCCGTTTTACTAATAAAAATAATCAAATATGAAATCTGTTTACGGCTGGTTCAAGACATTTAAATGATACCGTTTTCATTCTTCCTAAAAGCAATTACCTACATGAAGTTCTGCTTATATAACGCCTTGTACCGCTATTTGGCTACGCTAAAGCGGTGTTTAGTGCGACTGCTATCTAGGGACTAACATTCTCTTGGTAGCTAACTATTTTGTTGCTTTTGTACAGCTGTTTTAGCACTATATCAGAGTTAATTTTGTCTTGAACTCCGCTCAATAAATACACGATAAAATTAGAAAAACGACTGTACTTATGTTATTATTTTAGAAGCACAATTATTTCAAAACCAAGTCCAACGAATGAAATTTATGATTAAAAAATTATTATATTTGAATCTTGACACTATTTAATACAAACTTTAAAAATGTGCCGAAATAAATTACGTCTTTCCCTGAAAAAAAAATATCGTATAACCATTAGCGCAAAACCAACCAAGTGCTACAAAAAGGTTTCAATCTCTTGACGTAACCTCAAGAACTCCCAAATAAATTGGCAAGCCGATTAGCGAGCCAATAAATTTATCAAGATATTTTAATGAGACGTCTTTTCCAGTGGAAATATAATAACGCTTTGAGTTTTTAATTAAATTGAAATATTCGTTCTTAGTATACTTACCGACATTTATATAAGGACAAAATTTTACGTAACAAAGGATCCTCAGTCAGATTAAATTTCCGGCGGGTCCACTTCTGTCCTAGTTAGGGTGGCCAGGCGTCTGGAAATGTCCGGGAATTGTGTAATTTTTGACCTTTGATATTGGGTATTGTTATTGGTATTAATAACGGGCTCCCTTTTCCGCATTTAGGCTCCACTTGACCCATTATGCGTAGGGGGGATTAGGGTGGTTAGTCCAACCATCCCAACTCCTTCCAGAAGCAAAAAAGTCTTTTAAGACGTTCACAGGCTTCTTCTTCCGAAAGGGAACTCGGTGTGCCGAGGATAGATGCCCGGTGGATTACTACCCCTGTGCATTCCAAAATCACATGGGCAGCCGATTCTGCCTGTTCCAGGCAGCTTCTACATAGGTCTGTGGCACTAATGGTGAAGAGATGTTTATTTAGGTGGATGTGTCCAGTCAGTAATCCCACTACTCTTCGAAGGTAGCACCTGTTAAGAGTGATTAACGGCCGGTCCCAATAATCTATCTATCGCCAGTTTTGACATTTCGGAGATAGGCAACAGTTTCTATCTCTGATTTTGGCGTCTAGAGAAACAAAGACAGAAGTTGTTTTCTATCTCCAATATGCCAAAACTGAAGATGGATAGGTTATTAGGACCGGCCGTAAGTTGCGAGTCAGACTTGGTGAAAGAGCCGGTATGGCCTCTTTGGATTGTCTACAGTTGCTGATATTGGCCCAGCGGTCGTTGTGTTTGACTAGGGTTTGATGTCGCAGCCATGACCTATATTGGTTAAAGGGGATAGGCAGGTGTGGCCTGGGGCCAACTGTAAGATCAATCCCCTTTTAGCGAGTTGGTCTGCGGTATCATTGCCCAGGGAGCCGCTGTCCTTTGATTCATTTTAAGGTGACACTGTTCTTTGCGGCAATGTCCTCAAGGGCCAGGTGACACTCGTAAATTAGGCTGGATGTGATGATGTTGCTCTCCAGGGCTTTGAGAACCGCCATGCTATCAGAGAGTATGCGAATGCCGTAGTCAGCAACCACTCTCTTCTTTATGGCAGTGGTAGTCTGGATTATGGCAATACACTCGCATTGAAATATCGAGTTATCTTCACCCAGCGGTGTAGATTGATATTGGGTAAGTAATGTTTGACCTATTACTAGTTTTCATCTAATAAGCTTATAATAGATGAAAACTAGTTCTATCCAACTGTTGACCAAACGCTCACCCAGTACTCATCCACTCTTTTTCTATTATTTTTTCTTATTATTTTTGTTTGCTTGTCTGCCACAAAGGCACCTTCTTTTATATTTTAGAAACATGAAAGGGCTTGCAAGGGTTTGATAAAGTCAAAGACAAAATCTCTTTTGAGGTCTGCCGGCAGTACAGTATAAGCATGTTTGCTTTATACGTTCATAGCCCACTTTACTAGTGCTAATTGATTTGGGGTTAAAGCCCGCACACAGTTTTTAAGCGCCATGATCACGGAAATACTGATCATAGCGTTTGCAGCAGAGCCGCGGCACCGGGAACTCAGAGCCGTAAAAGAAATAAAAAAATAATCTGAAACTCATAAAAAACAAGGTAAACCATTTCAATGATCAAATTTGTGGAACGTAATCACAAATTATCCCGAAAAAAAAAACGACAGTGTAATACCCCTAGTTTTAGTAGGCCCTTTATTACCCCGTTACAAAAGAGCCCTTGTTGTAGTACTAGAAAATTAGAATCCCTCTCATTCATTTCCTCTTTGGTTTGCTTTGCTCCTTTCGCCGGAATTTCGCATCCGTGTTTGGAACACGCAAGCTACTGATAGCGTGGAATGTGATGTGTATTATTGGGGCGGACTGTACCTCCGAGTTCAATAATACTCTACCAGATATGAAGCAAAACTATTTTAGATATATGTATATTATTATCACTCGTATAGTATGTAACTTTAAACGTTTTCTTTAGACGACCTCCGTGGCGGTTTTTAAGGTGTCGCCTGCTCCGAGGTCCCGGGTTCGATTCCCGGACGGGTCAATGTAGAAAAAAAGTGTTTTTCTACATTTTCTCGGGTCTGGGTGTTTGTGGTACCTTCGTTGTTACTGGTTTCAAAAATACGAATGCTTTAAATAGTTATTCAAATAGGGATCAGAACAATGTAGGTATGTGATGTTGTCCACATTTATTATTTATTTTATTTTATTTTACTATTACTTTAAAAAAGTTAACAGAGCTATCTGGCCAGAAATACTATCAACTTAATTCTGTGACTGATTGAAAATATATATGACTGTATCTTAATTTTTTTTCAGTATTGCTTCATTATAGAAATCATCAGAGAATGTTGACATAAAATAACTAACAATATTTGCAGAATACTTCTCTGTAATGTCAAAGATACATTCATATTCGTAATGTTTTACTACTACTATTAAATTTTATTTGAGAAAATATGTTTTTCTTTCATCAGAATTAAATTTCTCTATGATCACAACGCAGGTAACACAATTAATGTAACCAACACAACACAACCACAAATAGTAAGCACTTTTGTTGTGGAAATCAGAGACAATGAAGTTACCACAAACACCCAGACCCGAGACAATAGAGAAAGGATACAAGTTATTTACGGTCCATAGATGTTTGATGATATGATGTTTTCAAATTTGTTTTTAATACTGAAATAATGTCATTTTTTAAAAGGAAATTACAAGAACTTTAAAAGAAAATCAAGCAGAAATCACTACCCACTTAATTTTAAAACGTTTTATTTTTTTAAATTTTTATTGGTTAGATATGTTTCGTTAAAGCATTTCTGCATAGAATAATCATTGGGTACGTAATTCAATGAGAAATTGCCATCACCGCAGCGTCACCCTGACGGTTATCTTTCACGCTCCTTTTATTGCTCGAGTTGAGCCGTATCCACGTCTGAATGGGACGTTACACACGACAATGTTATTCGGGTACCTACTAACGTCGTGCGAACTGCCACTAAACACTTTATTAGGTCGGAATGAAGCACCCTGTATACCGCCATGTGATACGCAAACGTTACGTTTTCATATTTTACGCATAGTAAACTGGTCGGATAAAATTGTGGTTATTAATTTGTATACAGGCGACTTTTATATCATCTTGCAATTTTTTTATAGGCGTTAAGTATCGCATTTAAAACCCATTTATGAAGAAAAAAATGTAGTTCAAATTATCATCTGAAAATATTTTTCGCAACATAGTTTTTCAGTTTATACGGTCCTAAGCCTGTGAAGGTATAAAGGGAAAATCAACAACGTATGAATTAATGAGATGCGAATCGCGTAAAAAAGCTGTTGTGAGGAGGCCGTATCAAAAATTTTTTTACAATATCTTGACATTTTTGTACTGGGCTATACCAAAATAAAAAATATGTCATAATAATATGTTTTTGGTCTCGTAGATTGTTTTACTAAAGTTTGGAAGATGGTTAAAATTTCATTCTAATTATGGAAATAGAAAATTATTTTGCTAATGATTTCCGCTTGTTAAAATAATTTTCTAAATCCATGATTAGTTATGGATTTCCGCAAAGTAACGCCTGAGTCTATTAATTTTAAAATTTCATTCTGTATAGGTTCGCCTTAAAGTTAATTGCTTTGGTAAGTTTCGATACTAGCTCCAAAGGAGTTAATTAAGTTGTGAACATGTAGTTTCAAATAGGCGTTTTACAAGACTTAGATTAGTTGATGTAACCTCGTTTATTTGATCTTTGACTTTGTCGTCCCTAACCTTTAAACTTAAATCGATGTAGAAAGCAATTGAACAGTAGATACTTTAAATTTTATTGTCCCAATCGCTTAAGTTGGCATATCTAAAGTTGGGAATCACCCCCGTACCCCATACAATGAGTTCACGTACAGTTCCAATTTCATCGAAATTCACTCACCTTCGTTTTATTGCCTAGGTTCGAAGGGGACACGTTTTCAAACCATTGGGTTCTAAGCTACATCGCATTGTGATTTTGCCTGAAAATTACAATGCGTTATCCATGATTTCATTTGTTTACTTCAACTTTAATTTGTTTAATACTGGTTTTTAGGACTTTTGCGAACATTATACACTGAAATGAACATTTATATTACAGATTTAACTCGCGTTGATAAGGGTATTACATTTTATTTTGGTTTGTGATACCTCTGAGTCTGTGACCACGATCGCTGTAAAGTCTTTAAAACGTCAGCAGGATTAACCAAAATATAAGCTTAAAATACTGTTTTCTTGAGTTTACACATTGAAATGAAAGATGAAGGATTATGTTTACGGATTATAGTATAGGCAGACTGCCCGTGACCATGAACGCTGTGAAGTGTTCGAAACGTCGGGTTAAATCATAAATAAACGCGTACTATACTAGTCAAAACAAAATAAGGGCCAACATGTTTTTTTAGTAACCCAATAAATGTATAAAATTTAGGGGTTGACAAATGATTAAACTTAATTTAATGATTAATTTTTAATGCTTTAACATTAAAATTAACAAGGACAAATAAAAAACAAAAATAATGTACGATTTTTGTGAACTAAAGGAATTTTGGCTAAAAATACAATTTGTGAAACAACATGTTAAAATTTATATAATCCGTAAACATATCTTTCATTTAAATATAATCTTAAACCCTGATTTACGTAAGTTAATCCGTGAAGTTATTTTGAATTTAACTGAATTCGTTTTACTTACAATTCTACAAAGCAATATCTAAGCAATGCATCATTTTTAAATAGTGCTCGGTTTACGTCTTCTGTTTAGTTATTTGTCCAACAAATAACGATGAGCTCTAATAATGAATTATTATTGAAATCATTTTTTTAAACTGCTACATACAGGTGCTGTCTTCTTTTTTAATCTTTATGACTAATTAGCATTTTAATAATACATTATCCATTACTTTTTCGACGTGATCAATTTACAAATCCGCCAAATTATGTCTCTACAACGAAACTATGTTCCTTATTGAGTACGGAACCCAAAAGACTTTTACAGTACAAAAAAAATATTGCCAAAAATATTATCAAATCATTCGCATATTTACGTTATACTACGTAAAAAGATTTCCATGATGTTGAATTTATCAAATGACTGACGCTGCTCCTGTCAGCAAAATTACGGGTGTCTGAATCAAAGAGTAATTGTTCGTTTACAGTCTCCGCTTTTTTGAAATTAGGGTGGTGGAATATAATAAAACCAGCTGTTTTTGTGCTTCATTGTATTTTGAAAGTATCCATTCAAGATGTACAATTAAAATATACTGTTCTAAACTTTTATGATCTCTGTTATTTAAAAACAAGAGTGAGACATTCCAAAACCAGTAAATCAATTTTATTGATATAGGTAACACAAATTTAACCTTTATTGTACATTTTAATATAAAAATTGTATGTTATTTCTTTATTTGGTGTGTAATAAAGAGTAGTCTATCTATCTATCTATCTATCTAAAAGTTCAAACACAACTATTATTTTAAATTGGGTTAACATCCGATTAATTTACATTTTATCGCTTTTTTTGTTATTATAGACAGTAAGAACTGCTCAGTTAATATAAAGTTTTTTTTTTCATGCTGGATTTGTACAAAAAGTTTGATTCGAGCATCAGAATCGTCTCTTAGATTTTGCGTTAGTTCAATCAGACCTTGTATATTATCTGATGGATGTATTTGTAGAATTTCTTACCATTTACCAGATTGCTGTGAAACTTCAGTTAGTGTTTGTAAGCTTTTCGGGGCAGGTTTCGAAATTTGATATGTAGCGAGTGAAGTGGTTCTAACTAACTCTGATATATTTCATAAATGAAAACCAGGGTATCCTGTATGATATTAATCTATACTAATATTATACAGCTGAAGAGTTTGTTTGTTTGTTTGTTGGAACGTGCTAATCTCTGGAAGTTCTGGTTCGAATTGAAAAAATATTTTTGTGTTGGATAGTCCATGTATCGAGGAAGATTTTAGGCTATATAACATCACGCTGCGACTAATAGGAGCGAAGCATCAGTGAACAATGTTGCAAAAATATTAGCGATCATAAAAACTGAAATTGACGCGTACGAAGTTGCGGGGAACAGCTAGTTCAACCATACCATGATGTCATAAGAGCTGACTGAAGCAGCGTCTTCTCTTCACCTTTGGTCGAACTGCGATCGCCAAACATGCCAAGCATCAACCCACTGATGACCTAGACCTCTCTAAAAGTATTCTTGCCATAATCACTCGCTGATCATGGCACGAATACTTTTAGAGAGGTCTAGGTCATCCGTGGGTTGATGAGAGATCATAACGAGGTAAGAGCAAGAGACACCAAAATTATACCACTTAAGAATAGCTGGTTATAATTCAACAGAGCTTACTGCATTCGCCCACTGTAGACCGTTTAGAGATCGTTGAAAATAGATCGATAAGAGTCATTAACCGTCTATTGCCCAATGCAGTTTCTATTCAAATGCGATGTGATTTGGAAGCAGTCCATGGAGAAACGGTGGATCTAGCGCCATTAGATAGCTACCAGTTTTATTTGGCACCTCTTGTCAGTTTCCGATTTCAACGCGTTATCTGTCCGAAGAGTATACGATTGTAATTTTATTTATCGTTTTATTTATTTTTATTTTTGTTAGTTTTTATCAACAGTTCTTACCTACATAAAACTTACCAATTTACCATATCAAAAGGTTTAAATTAAAATGAACAAAATTATGTTAAATTTTATTGACATAAGAGGATTTAAAAAAAAAATAGATAAAAAAATAATTTTCTTGGTTATTTTAAATAATCGACGTTTTGACTCTAACGCAGTGAGGTGAGTTATTAAGTAGGTACTGTTTAAGAATTCACGTACCTATCTTAACATTCTGGTTTTACTACGTTCTGGTAAAACAAAAATTTAATAACGATGGAGTAATTCAGGCGGAAGGTATATACATATTATTTTTATAATAAAATACACTAACGAAGCTGTGGTGGTTCGTTAGTTTCTGCTAAAAAGAAGTTCATTTTCTAATTATTTAAAAAAACACTTATAACAGTTATATTAAATATTTTTCAGTGTCAGGCAGGTCGGATACTTTCCGGACATGTAGTGCAACGTTTTTAAGGGTTGGAGAGGGTGTTGGGGTTGATGTGGATGGACAGAATGAGGTGGTAAATAAAGAGACGAGCATGAATTGACAAAATATATTTATTTGCTCCGGCTAAGCTTACCACCTCTTAAAAGCTACACAGAAATCTCAGGCGTGAGTCCTTTGTAAGGCTCTGAATTACCCCTACTTCTGAGCGAGTTGTACCACCAAACTTATCATGTAAATTATACTAAACGGAATAATCTGAATTTAATTCTGAACGGAATACTAATAAACGGCAACCGGAAATGTAGACTGCTAACTGGATTAAGAAGATGTTTCCACTTACTTCATCAAAGATAGGGTAGGGTAACCTTATGCATCCACGTGGCGTGGTACCAACCCGAATCTCATCGAGACAAGCTTCTTGCGTCTTTCATTTGATCAGCGGAAAGTCAGCGTAAAACGGTAAGGTAATGTGCTAAGCCTGGTAGCCAAACCAAGCGGCCATCAAAAGATCTGAAAGAAACCACTTATGTTACAGAACTGCATGAAGCAACCAAATAAACGAAATCCTACCAATCAGCAAATATACTTACGGCACTCAACCGGAACAAAATCAAAATATTAAATACGGCTATTATAAGCCGCAAACAAAATTGAGGTGTCGGCCTCCATCCTTCTCTTTAGGTTTCCTGGCCGACAGCCAGAGCGAAGGTGTCCTCCTCGACATCTTCACAACACCAAGCCGAATGCCAGAATGAAATCAATCAAATGAAATCCTCGAACGAAACCTCCAAATTGCAAAAATGCAAATCATTGTCACGAAGGAATTTCCGAGTGCCCAGTTCACTAACTCAAATCTCCCCAAAACAATCGAAACAACACAAAGAACTATTTCTTTGTAAAACACATATTAAACTAACAAGAAAACATTCAAACTTTTTAGGTTATTGATTTACATTATTTTAATATTCCAATTACTTTTATTAACTAAAGGCTGGTCGTTTATTTAAATTGTTTCTTTACCAACCAGTCCTCAAGACAACGTATTTTTCCCTAATCAATTCCCAATGTTTATAAACCTGCCATACTACTATTGTTTATTACCTTTTTTAAACATCTGTCTAAGGTCATAAACGTCATTCTGCCAGGCTCATGAAAATTACTTCGGCTGCGTGAAGTTTCATAAAATAATTTAATGTCAACACACAATCTTAAAAATATAGAAAACAAGTATTGTTATATTTATTAAAATAAATCATTCACGACATTTGTGAAATGAGTAAGTGTTCTGTGCGTTTGCTAAACGTAGACAAACGAACGTAACGTTATTTTAGTCATTCGGAGCATACGGACAGTCGCATGCGCATCTGACAGCTCTCTGACAGCAGCTTGTCATTGACAGATCAATAACCAAAACAACGAAACTCGATTATTATTGAAGTGAAATTAAATGTGTTTTAATAATGAAACAATGAATGTATTAACTAAACGTGAGTATTTAGAGATTAGTGCGCAGCTCAGAAATCACCACGTGACAATACACCCCCCCCAACGAAAAATCGCTGCCCTCAGCGATGCTAAGGCAACACAGAAAATACCGGAATAAAACGAAAAATAGTGCAGGTGAACTACTCTTGGCATTTTGAAAAATGCGTCAAAAGCCTTCGAGAAGACAACCTATTGAAACACCGAACTAAAACATAAATGATGTTGGTAACTCTCTTGGCATCGTGTATCACGCATCAAGGCCTACGAGAAGCTAACCAAAACATCACTCGGAAAACTAACGGAAAACCAAAAAAATATTACTCTCTTGGCATAATGCTAAAAACTGACACGCCCTTGAGAAGTTAATCTTACGTAACTCTAGTTCATTCTAAATTAACGGAAAAACTCTTGATCCATAACAAGGGATCAAAGAGTCGGAAAAACTGCACCAATGCAGCAACGGAAATAATCCAGAAATAAACCAGTACAAATGATTACTCTCTTAGTATCGTGCAATAACACACATGTACGCCTTTGAAGAGTTAATTTTACGTAACTCTAGCTCATTCCAAACCAACGGAAAAAATCTCTCTATCCATAACACAGGATCAAAGAGTCGGAATAAAACAAACGGAACTAATCTAAAATGAGCCAGAACTAACGGAAAACCTCAGAACACGGAAAATTAACGGAATATTAAAAAAAACAACTATTTCCTTGGCATAATACAAAACACGCATCTAGGTCTTTAAGTCTTTAATATGCCATTTACCCAAAGGATGGCCATCGAGTCTTTCTAACTCGTAAACTAAGGGAGACAGAACTTTAGTTACTCTACACTTTACATATTTTGGAGCTAGCTTCGCCATTTTAAACTTCTCAGCGTCACTCTGTGTGTAGGTAGCCTTCCAAACTACATCTCCTACGGAAAACTTCGCATCTCTACGTCGTAGGTTATAGTGCGTGGCATTCTTCGCATGGGCCTTTAGCAACTGTTCACGAACCTGATCGAAGATTTCTCTTAAACAGCCGAATTCCCCCGCATAATCTTCACGTGGTACACCTGCTTCGTAGTCTCGTGGATCTTGGTAGAAGTCACCATTTATGACGGGCTCTCTAGCATGCACCAGGAAGAACGGAGAGAAACCTGTGGATTCATTTACTGCACTGTTAATCGCAAACTGAATCTTAGGCAGGTGTTCATCCCACGCTCTGTGATTGTCCTGTACATAAGACGCGACTGCCGTCATCACGGTTTTGTTGTAGCGTTCTACCAAGTTCACCTGCGGTGTATACCTCGGACCGTAATGCTGCTTCGGAATGTTGTACTTCTTAAGTAGTTGACGGAATTCAGATCCAGTGAATTGTACTCCATTATCTACAATCACTGTTTCCGGAACACCATGAACAAGAATAACACTCTCGAAATTTTTAGCCACTGCCGCACTTGTAGCACGACGAAGAGGAAACAAAAGTGTGTACTTCGAAAAACAACAAGTAACAACCAAAAGAAAAGTATAACCAGAACGTGAACGCGGTAGTGGTCCAACTAAATCTGCTGAAAGCGCCTGAAAAGGCCTATTGCACTGCTTCGGACGTCCCATGAGTCCAGGAGTACCTTTGGTGGAATGTTTGTATGCTGCGCAAATGTCGCAGTCCCTGATGAACTTTTGGATGTCCGAAAACATTCCAGGCCAAAAGTATCTCAGACACATACGTCTGTGCGTTTTGAACACACCGAAATGTCCAGCTGTGGGTTCAGCATGGTATTCCCTAATTAGATTTAGCCTCTTACTTTTGTGAACCACTTCCTTCCACTCAAATTCACTAATCAAACTGTATTTACTTTTGCTGAACCGGAATAATTTATTATCTTTTAAACAAAAATTTGGATAATTCTTAGGAAATTTCTGAATTCTACTGAAAATCGTATCATACCATTCATCTTTTTCACCATTGCTTGCGATGTTAATAACCTCTACCTTCAGTAGCCTGGACAAGGAATCCGGTACCACATTGTCTGTGCCCTTTCTATGTTCGACTGTAAAGTTATATTGGGACAGAATGCAACCCCATCTTGCCAGTCTACCGGTAGGATTTTCAAGGTTCAAGAACCACTTTAAAGATGCATGGTCTGTGACGACTGTGAAATGTCTAGAACCTAAATAAGCCTGAAACTTGTCGACCGAAAAAATTACCGCAAGAGCTTCTCGCTCAGTCACGCTGTAATTGCGTTCATTCTTGCTTAAAGTACGGCTAACGTACGCTATAGGATGATCGCTTCCGTCGATCTCCTGAGTGAGCATTCCACCTAAACCGTAAGCTGAGGCATCACAGTGAACTGTAAATGGTTTTGAAAAATCAGGTAAGGCTAAAATTGGAGCGGAAACTAAAGCGTTTTTCAAATTATTAAAAGCGTCCTCCGCTTCAACAGACCATTCGAATTTGTTATTGTCTTTACCTTTACTGGTCAACTTATTGAGCGGTGCCGCAATAGTTGAAAAGCTTCTAATAAAACGCCTATACCAGGAACAAGTACCTAAAAATACCTTAACATCACGTGCTGATGTAGGTGTACGGAAATTCAGAATTGCTTGCACCTTTTCTGGATCAGTTCTCAGGCCATACTCGTCCACCACATAACCTAAATATTTGAGGGAACTTCGGAAAAACTTACATTTTGTCATATTGACTGTTAAGTTTGCTGAGCGTAGCTTATCAAGCACTCTGTTTAAAAGCAATAGATGGCTACTGAAGTCATTCGAAACCACGACAATATCGTCAATATAACAAAAAACTAGTCCCCCCTCCACATCGCTACTGAAATTTTGGTGGAAGAGCATGTCCATAAGACGCTGTTGCCTTGCGGGTGCTCCGCAAAGTCCAAATGGCATTACCTTAAATTTGTAAGAACCACGTCCCGGAACGGTGAAAGTGGTCTTATCTTGCGAACTATCCTCAGAATTAAGCGGAATTTGCCAAAACGAAGACGACAAATCAATCGATGTCAAATACTTTGCCTCCTTAAGGCTATCTAAAATTTGCGGAATATAAGGAATCGAATAGGAGTCACCCACTGTAACCGAGTTCAGTTTCCTACAATCCAGACAAAATCTCCAATCTCCGTTTGGTTTCTCCACGAGCAAGACAGGGTTATTCCAAGGGCTCTCACTTGGCGTGACCACGTCAAGCTTAAGCATCTTGTCTAACTCTGTGTTCAAGGCTTGTTTCTTCTCGGGAGATAGGGGATACTGCCTAGCTTTGATAGGGGGTGAATCACCAGTATCAATGGCGTGACTGATAAGAGTGGTCCTTCCTAAACCTACTCTTTCGAACGAAATCTCATGAAATTTGTCGACAATAGTATTTGCTAATTCTCGCTGATCGGAAGTTAAATTATCAAAAGATGTAATAGAACCTAATTGTTTATTATCAACTGAATGAACGGAATAAAATTGTTCTGGAGGTTTGCGATAGTCGATGCTATCAAAAATCTCCAAAGCCAACTCGAAAATCCTCATGAAGTCACAACCAAAAATAACATCTGTAACGATGCTCGGAATAACGAAAAATTTGACAACATGAGTCTTATCTTTAAATGTTACCGGAATAAACATGTAACCAATGGATTCCAAATGAATGCCATTAGCCACGCTGCAAGAATTATTTTTATCTTCTTGGAGCGTGTAACCTAAACTTTCAAAATATTTGTGCGAATTGTTGCCTAGAATGGAAACACAAGCACCAGAATCCAGTAATCCGATTACTTCTATATTACTTACTTGAACTTTTAAATAAGGCCGAATATCATCAATTTGAGTAGAAAATAAGACTGTAGCAATTGAACCGAATCCATAAAATTTTTGTTTAGAAACTGAATTACAATTATTTATATTTAATAAATTACTACAGTCTGAATTTAGTTTTTTTGACTTATTTAATTTACATCTGGGACAAGTTCGGGATAAATATCCTACTTGGCCACAAGTAAAGCAACGGATTACGTCAGGTGTTTCCTTGCATGTGGCGAAATCGTGGTTAACTTTACCGCATTTGTAACACACATCAGAACCTTTACTATTTTTAGAGGACTGAACCGTATTTCTACCCGAATATTTATTTTTCTGAAAATTACCCGAAAAATTTTTGGGACCGGAACCCTTTCTGGATTGATCAAAATTGTGTGCAACCGCAGACACCTGCTTAACCCTTCCGTTATAAGCAAAATCGGAACCTAGCACGCTGGACGCTGTCTTCGACGGTTCTGTGAATAATGCTGCTCTCTGGCTTGCCGCCTCCAACTGTCTGCATTTAGTTTTAAGTTCAGCCACTGAAGAGACCGGAACTAATGCCAGCTGCTGTGAAAAAGTTGGCCGAATGTTGTGCAACAAGATCTCGAGTTGTTCCTCTTCCGATAAGGGTGTCTTTAACCTAGCGAACATGCAACACATAATAGAAAAATAAATATGCACGGGCTCATCACTCCCTTGAGTGCGTGCACGGATCTCTCCTAACAACCGATAGTTGTGGTCCACGGGTTCGAATTCGTCTAAAAGTAAAGTTTTTAACTCTACCCAGGATGAAACCTGCGATCGAACGCCTCGAAACCACAGCAGCGTCTGGCCGGAAAACAAAAGAGAGGCGGAATTAAATAGACCTTGGTCTGAGATGCCGTACGCCGACTGCAGCTCCTCAACATTTTGCAAAAATGTCCGAGGGTCCATCCCTACATCAAATTTTACATTCCACTTCGAAACATTCTTGTCTCCTAGGTCTGGTTTAGACAATTTATGCTCCTGGTCTAACGATGTTACTAACTTTTCCTTCTGTTGAGACATACCTACCACCCTGTCGATGCGTTGAGTAAAACTTTCCAACTGCTTAGTTAAGTCAGCCTTCTTTTCTAAGACGGACTTGTCCGAAGTCTGGACTCGCAACAGCCTATAACACAAGTGGTGGCTTAAGGCACGAGCCCTTGTACCGGAATATTTATCTAACAATTTGGAAAATTTGTCAACCAAAACTGCTAGATCGCTAACTTTCTGCGCAATAATCGCTATTTCTTCTTTTGGATCAAGCTCTGTGGTCAGGATCAGATCAGAAGGTGTGTCAGTAATCAACCCTTTTAACTGTTTCTTCAACCCTTCTACGGTTGAAACTGGAGTTTCTAAACGTATTAAAACTTCGTAAACCAGTTCGTCCTTAACCAACGCGTGAATGTTTAAAAAATTATCCATTTTAAAAAAAAATATTTGGTGGTAGACTCCCTCGGAATTACAAACGTATGGATTATAAATTCAAACCAAAATAAAATAAAATTAAAATCCGCAACAAAATCAGAATAGAATTACAATCCGCAACAAACAAAATAAAATACTTAATCACAATGACCGCACAATGTAAACGCAATCCAGTTATACAAAACTACCGTTAAAACAAAATATTCAAAAATATCACACAAAATAAATTATAACTGTATTTTAGTTATAAAAACAATATTTTAAAAAAGACCGCTAGTACTTATATTATTTCAGAGTAGCAAGAGAACACAAAAACAAAATTTAATAAGATAAAATTTTTGTGTAACCCTGTATGACTAATTTGTCAAAACCACACTGTATATGTAGCAAAATATTTCAAATTTTAATATATCTCAAAGGATAGTTAAAATTATCATCTATAGTTACTTACTAACTGTGCTAGAATAACATTTAAATGTTAACAAAATGTCCATACATTATTGTGTATGAATACCCTCAAATTGAAAAAAATAATCTTAATATGTTAAATTTTACAAAAAATGATTTATTTTTGTATAGAAACCAAGAATATTACAAATTATATGGTTGTCGCTGATAATTGTCCAATAAAAATAAGTAATAAGATCACAATTTGAAATATTAACCAAAATTGTACAATGTGTGAAATTTAATAAAATTTTCTTAAAATTAAGGTAAATTGCAGCTAATTCATCTAAATTTCACTTTAACTATGCTAAGTAAACCCAATATACTAATTTAAATTAAGTTTTTATACTGAAATAAACACTTGTATAAAATTGTTAATCGTCGGAAACACAATATCAAAATTTTTATTTCAGCGACACCATAATTGCAATTCTATTTTAACAAAATACACTAAATTAAGACAAATGAGGGTGGTATGATGGTACAATGCTCAAAAGAAACCTCTCCAACCACCAAAGTTACAGAAATTTTTATCAGAAAAAATTACAAGAACGGAACGGAATACAGAAAAATATTTAAATTCATCAAAATTGTACCGGAATCCTTAAAAAAGTGGGCGCCACTGCAACGTTTTTAGGGGTTGGAGAGGGTGTTGGGGGTGATGTAGATGATCAGGATGAGGTGGTAAATAAAGAGACGAGCATGAATTGACAAAATATATTTATTTGCTCCGGCTAAGCTTACCACCTCTTAAAAGCTACACAGAAATCTCAGGCGTGAGTCCTTTGTAAGGCTCTGAATTACCCCTACTTCTGAGCGAGTTGTACCACCAAACTTATCATGTAAATTATACTAAACGGAATAATCTGAATTTAATTCTGAACGGAATACTAATAAACGGCAACCGGAAATGTAGACTGCTAACTGGATTAAGAAGATGTTTCCACTTACTTCATCAAAGATAGGGTAGGGTAACCTTATGCATCCACGTGGCGTGGTACCAACCCGAATCTCATCGAGACAAGCTTCTTGCGTCTTTCATTTGATCAGCGGAAAGTCAGCGTAAAACGGTAAGGTAATGTGCTAAGCCTGGTAGCCAAACCAAGCGGCCATCAAAAGATCTGAAAGAAACCACTTATGTTACAGAACTGCATGAAGCAACCAAATAAACGAAATCCTACCAATCAGCAAATATACTTACGGCACTCAACCGGAACAAAATCAAAATATTAAATACGGCTATTATAAGCCGCAAACAAAATTGAGGTGTCGGCCTCCATCCTTCTCTTTAGGTTTCCTGGCCGACAGCCAGAGCGAAGGTGTCCTCCTCGACATCTTCACAACACCAAGCCGAATGCCAGAATGAAATCAATCAAATGAAATCCTCGAACGAAACCTCCAAATTGCAAAAATGCAAATCATTGTCACGAAGGAATTTCCGAGTGCCCAGTTCACTAACTCAAATCTCCCCAAAACAATCGAAACAACACAAAGAACTATTTCTTTGTAAAACACATATTAAACTAACAAGAAAACATTCAAACTTTTTAGGTTATTGATTTACATTATTTTAATATTCCAATTACTTTTATTAACTAAAGGCTGGTCGTTTATTTAAATTGTTTCTTTACCAACCAGTCCTCAAGACAACGTATTTTTCCCTAATCAATTCCCAATGTTTATAAACCTGCCATACTACTATTGTTTATTACCTTTTTTAAACATCTGTCTAAGGTCATAAACGTCATTCTGCCAGGCTCATGAAAATTACTTCGGCTGCGTGAAGTTTCATAAAATAATTTAATGTCAACACACAATCTTAAAAATATAGAAAACAAGTATTGTTATATTTATTAAAATAAATCATTCACGACATTTGTGAAATGAGTAAGTGTTCTGTGCGTTTGCTAAACGTAGACAAACGAACGTAACGTTATTTTAGTCATTCGGAGCATACGGACAGTCGCATGCGCATCTGACAGCTCTCTGACAGCAGCTTGTCATTGACAGATCAATAACCAAAACAACGAAACTCGATTATTATTGAAGTGAAATTAAATGTGTTTTAATAATGAAACAATGAATGTATTAACTAAACGTGAGTATTTAGAGATTAGTGCGCAGCTCAGAAATCACCACGTGACAGTAGATAGAATAGGTACTCTTTATTGCACACAAAAATAATTACAATCCTTATAAAATGTAACTTATTAATCTTGACTTGTACTCTGTTGCTGTACCTTGAGTAAAAAATAAAACAAAAGAAAATCGATGTTTACAGAAAAACGTGCAATTAAGGCGGATTCACCCACAGAACATAGAGGATTCACCGATCAAACAGCTTTTTCAAAAATTAAAGAAAAAACAATAGGTTTCACCGCATAAGGGCAGGTTTTACCACTCCAGAAATTCTAACTTAGTTAAAAACACAAGGGTCCATTTAGCTTGGGCGCGTTTACCTGCGAGCGGCTTGATGAGCCAACTGTGAACCCCAATGGCAGGCTGTTAAGCGCTAAACGGGGTCTTAAGAAAAAATGATGGCAGATAAAATGGAGACCAGCCGTTTGGAGAGCCGTAAACCAAACCCGATAACAGTTCTACATAATCGTTTAATTGCGAACAAAAAATGTTAAAAATAATCTGGTTTTGATTGAATGTGAAAAATTACTACAATTGGTAAAATTTAGATAACTTTAACAAGGAAAATAGGTTAAATTTACTTTATAGCTTTTGTTAAGTGAGGTTTAACCTTAACATTAGAGTATTTGATTATAATTATCTATTTAAGTAGGCTACTCTGTTATTACTTGAAAGAAATACCAATTCCAACGAATGTATGGTAAAATATGTTGCGATTCGAAAAACTGGAAAAGACCTAGTCAAAGTCCAAGAAGTTTAATGAGAAAAACATGTTTATTTAATTAAAAAAAACTTGCGGTCACCCAACTAAATATAGTTTCTGAATCAAGAATAAGACCAAGCAAACGAAGTCGATTTAACTGGAAGAGAATTTAATCGATAAACGTCAAGTCTATTTACAAAATTTACATTTCTGCAATCTATTTTTAACTTAATAGTCGTTAGACTAGAAAGAAAAACATCATTGGAAATATCAGTATATAAACTTGAAAAAATTTGTCTCAGGCGGGACTCGAACCCGCATCTCCTCATCTTCGAGTCCCGCCTGAGACAAAATTTTTCAAGTTTATATACTGATAGGTATTATAAGTGCAATTAAGTTGCTAAAATATCAAATAAAGTATCATTGGAAATAATCAGATTTTTTTTAAACTCTACCTACTAATTAGAGCCAGTAGCCCAAATTTGTTCCACTGTGGAATGTGCCGCTGTATGTAAGCGGGACAAAATTCCGTCAGTAACAAATCCAGCTCGTATTAAGATTGTGACTGTCCCCAAAATGCAGAGACAAAACAAAATCCTCCCGTTGCGTGTCACGTTTCCATTATCCATTCTAAGGAGAATTGTGCCAATTAACAACTATATAATGAGCCCGAGTTTCACGAAAGATTGAATCCTGCTAATGAGTTTGTAGCTTCCCGTAATAACATTGAATTATACGCTATTAATGTTAAGTCCGGATTTATGTACTGTTACGTTCAGTGAAATAATTCGGGAATAGGCAGCAATGAATTTATGGTGAAACGTTCGGCCGCGCTTCTAGGGACCAGTTGAATGGAACATTTATACTACAGTATATCATCTGTTTTCAGTTCAAAAGGATTGTAGGTACTAGTACCGTAGGTGCTGGCACACTAAAAGAATAGCGCCATACCAATGGATGTTGTAAAAAGTGGCTAAAAGATTACTGAGAAGAGAAGAGCTCCATCTTTTTACCATCTTCTTTTGAAAAATCCTGTGTCCAGCAGTAGACTAATATAGGCTGTTCATGAAAATGATGTACTACTACTACAGATGACAGTGCATCAGTCTAATACACAATTATTTTGACATGTTTGGAGGTTGTCCTAAGGAATAGTGTTCCTTAGGAGTTCAATATTTTATTTTCGACTATAAACCTCTAAAACAAGGTCTGAGCGATATCAGCTTTGCGCGATCTCTAACTAACATTAGGTATAAAATTTTGCCACCACTTTAATCTAAAGAAAATGCAATGAAAGCCAGTTCCTTTTACGTCGTTTTGAATAAGAAAACCAAGAAACTTATGCAATGTACTTTAAAATGCAGAACCCGGACATCGCAGTCTACTCGAGCTTAACCAGTTATGTGTATACTGAGCTTACCGAATTTACTGCGGCCATCACAACATGGGCGTTCCCCGCTCCGCCAATCTGGTCACCAGCTCATTCTGAAACAAATGGCGACGTAAATCAGCTAATTAATTACTCAGTGGCAGCTAAATATACACGCACATCCAATAACGCTGTGCCAATAACCTATATATTCTTTACCAAACAATGACATTCGGGTTGTTTTGAAGTTACGAGTTTACCGAGGACCAAGACTAGGGTTCAAGACAAGAATATAATTATTCTTAAGATATAGTTTACTCTTTAAAATAAGCCAATTATTTATAAATGGCGTGATGACTGAAAAACCAAAATAATATTGTTTCTTAATAAACTATTATTTCTCAATAAATTGCGTCGATACTCCTTATTTATTCAAATACTAGTTGACCTCGCGAATTTTCTGAAATTCAGCTTTCAATCTTGCTAAAGTACTTATAGTTTATTGAATAACGTATTTGAGCCTTATAACCAATTGCGAAAAAACTAACTCTATTGTATGTGTATAAAAATGATTGTGGGATTGTTTATGTAATACGGAAATTAATACGAACGCCTCATTTCCAGCCAACGCGATATGGCAAGCCCGTAGTGCTGCAACAGTGTTGTCTCCGAAAAACGTAGTACAGTCAAGTCAAATACGTCGAAGACAGTCATTAAAGTCGATCGTAAAGTAAATTAGCCCGGGCGGTATCTCGTAAAAGCGGGTGTAGCGCGTCCTTGTTGACATCTTGTGCGCTGACTCAGTGCAGTCTCGCCTTGCGTGTAGGGTTGACAACGAATTTTAATTTACTTAAAATAATTTAATCCCAAAGCTGCTGATGTTTCAATGCTTGTAGAAAGTACCTTAAATAAAACTAGTTCTTGGAAGTGTTATCATGAACTATTTTTATTGAAGATGTGGTGAGTGATGAGATGGATTATTATTTAATTATTTAATATATTTAACAGGAGCTTCAGGCGGATCTGTTACTAATGTCCACTATCCGTCTGTAGTTGGTCACATAGATTTAGATTAGGTTAAAATGTCAAAATTAGTGACTCAGGTTATTTTAGATCGTCTGTACTTGCGTTTCATTGCATTATATTTGACATGAAGCTAGCTGCATGACAGTTGTAGGTATATTATAATAATGAGAAGGCGAATCTCTTTTCTTTTACATTTTATTGAATGGTTTTCATTTAATCTTGTACGTTTCTGTCGCAAATTCTTAGTATCTAAGTAAGTTAAAAAAAATAACTGAAAAGAATAATAAGTGGATCACTCATATACTACAAAGATCATTTATCTTCAACAGTTCGGTAGTATTTCTACTTTTGGTTATTTGTATTTACTTTTACCCTCATCTAGCTCTCATTACTACTTAAACAGCAAACATAATATGATTTGGATTGAAAGTAGCCTTGAAACCCAAAATAAACAAAAAAAAAACATTATCTCAATTAAAAATCTTTAACACTTTATTCAAAACAACTTTGAATGCCATCGCCAGCCCTATTCGTAGAGCATGATCGAAATCACAAACGGGGACAACCGAAACCATGCTTAAATACGATAGCATAAGTCACAATTTCTGTCATCGGACACGGCCATAAGACACGTCTAGCGACAAATAGAATAGTCGCGCTCTGTTAGTGGGGCAAACGTCCAAGTCCATTAATAAAATTGAATCAGACGGACATTCCGAAGTACAATACGTGCACGTGTGGGGATAAATAAAACTCAGAATGTCAGGGAATGGAAAAACTGACGGATTTTGCAGCGTAGCTTTTCTTTTGTCCAGCGATTGTCAACTTTTATGCTTTGACATTACGTCACAGGGATTTAAGTGTACATCTACTAATTGGTTATTGCTTAAACAGTATTGTTATACATTGATTCGCCGAAAAACTTTTATGATAAAATTGTTAAATGCTGACCTAATTATTAAAAAAAAACTAAAGTCTAAATAGTTCGTATGTGAAGCAAGAAAGTTGTGACAGTTTTAGTAATTAAATTTACTCGTAAAGTATAAGAATAACCATAAGAAATGAATTTTATTCAAATAGTAACAAGGATTCACAAAATATGTTAGTAATAACTTACAACTAAATTAGTGAAATGCATGAATCAAAATAATCTTGAAATAATCTTATAAATATACTAAACACTACTTTTAACTACTTTTGGAGAAATAAACATTTAGAAGGTAGATTTATATGAATCTACCATCCCCTCGGAGTGAGTGCATCGCTGTCTCCAGTCGGCCTGTGACCATGGTCGGTGCAACCCGATCGAAACGTCAGGCAAAATAATAAGGTATGATCGCGTTTAATTCCCGTTATCGTTTCAAATAATATACTAAACACTTTGTACCCACCTGAATATTGGCAATGATATAAACAAGTGTGCAACCTGTTTCTAAGTAACATTGCCGAATCGCCATTGAATATGGTAATTGTAATACATAAACCTTCTCAGAACCCGAGCCATTAACGAACATAATATTTCAATTTCAGCCTGAGCGGAACCCATTGACACAATTTAATTAATTCCATCCCGCTTTCAAAATAACAGCATTTTTAATTACCGCTTAAGCGCTGGCTTAAAAATAAATACGTTTTTATTAAACCTTAGTTTAGAACGACCCGAGAGGGATTTAAAGTATAATTTATAATAACGTAGCCGTGCCAAGCTGGACCGAAGATTGATGCCCTGTCACTGCGTATTGGTACCGCAGAAATGTTATTTGAAACATTGAGGTGTTTATATTATAAATTATTTTATTGCCAGCGCAATTCTCAACGACCAATGCTTAGTAATGAAGACATTCATCATTTATTGTTTACAGATTTGTATTCCAACATTTTACTGTCTGAAATTTTGATGTATTGCCTACCTCGAAAAGCGGTCCATTTATTTGTAGAGCTATTCTCTGACGATTTGACGGTCGCAATGTGAATAAGTACCTACAAGGTTTTGTGTCACTGCTGTTTATTTTTGTTCGATAAGGTAGGTATAGCTCAAAATTAGTCTAACTGAAATTTAAAAAAAGAACCCCTTGAAGGGCAAATATCGTCATCGTAACTTATATACCTATCCATGCAATATGAGCTAACTGTGTCCGGACTCCGGAGTCTTGGAGTTTTTGGTATGATGGAGTCCTAGGCGGCTAGTAGATTCCAATTATCATCTCTATTGAAATTAGGGTGTTTCTTCTCTTTGAATGTAAAAGGCCAAAAAAGCTATTATGTTTCATCGATTGAGGCGTAAAAACGTCACAGACAGACGGAGTTGCTTTTGCATTAATACGTAGTATGGATGTCTATTATGTGATCGTTAAGTCGTACCTATCGACTTTCTATAGTACTTAAAATGTATTTTACCTAAAATTTATGCGTTTTCCAACTACTGATGATCATTGTGTATAAACCTCAGTGATAAAGTAGTGCAAACATCGGTTATCAAGTTCCCCAGTTCCGAGGTTCCGGATTCAAACTCTGAACTTGAATACCGGTATGTAACTACGCGAAATCGTAAGTTAACCGGTCTAACTGAATGTCTTAAATCACATTCCTAAACCGTGCAGGATGCATGTGACGTGACTGTTTTGAAAACAAACATTAAACATAATAAATACCCACCTACATGTTTCATAAATATATAATTTCTACCTTTTGCATTTTCATCATGTAAACCAAAAAAATCCCGGCCATCACTTCAATGTTTCAAATTACGTGACGTCGCCCCAGTCTTTTTAAGCGCATCGTTGTAAAATAAGGCTATACGCAGCCTTAACACTTTTTGTTATGACTGTGGTCCTCTGAATATGATTTATGTGTTTAGTGGTTGACGACTGCAATTTATGCTTTTTATTTTAATTGATTCATAAAAATTTAGGTAAGTGCAATCAACTAAGATATTCAAATATCTTTGGTAAATTATTGGTATAAATTTAAAATAATGAACTGGCTGGCAGAATTACCCACCTTTGAATAGCTCAAGACACTGAACAGACCAAGGTGTAATTTAGAAGACTAGGCGGCGCCTAGTTTAAGGCATTCGATCAAATTCATCGAAAGAGTAAATGTGCTTTTATAAGGCACTGATGCACCGCTATCTAGTGTCAACTTTGCGAAATTAGAGCGATAAGTTTGTTCGAGTAAAACTCGGACTAAGCACATAGATAAAAATGTCTTATTTTAAGGATTAAATGAGAGAACTAAAAAATGTATGTTACACATGGAACGCTGAATGATAGATGCTATACTGTTTTAACGACAATCTTCAACCAGAAAAAACAAAACGAGCTGAACAGACAACAAATATTGTTTCATGAGATCATGTTATGTCCCATAAAACATTTAAATTTAACATTATTATTATAAATATCTCCCTTTGCGCTCCGCCTTACAATAACAACGAAATAAATAAAAAAACAGTGTCGCTCTCGTCATTTTTATCACTTTGCACGACAAGTTTAATAAAGCAAACATAGCCGGTGAAGTATTACATTTTTATGCACATGCCTTATTTTAATTTAGTAGAGAGTAGAGCGTGGCTGCCTGAGGGGTTGCTACGTTAACAATTTGATTACGGATCTGCAGTGCAAGACTGTTGCTTTCATAAAATATGTATGATTGCATGGAGACAGCGAACACTGAAATAAAAACAGGTAAGGAATTTCATTTTTGAAAAGGAAATAGTTACAGTGTGTTTAATTTAGGTTGTGACTACGTACATTCTTTAAAACAAATGAAATGTGGAAAATGGGAGGGTGCAGATTTTTGACGGACAAAGAAATGAAAGACACTCTGATTCACGATTTTGGATCATACGAAAAAACTTTTTTTTAATACTGTGATGCTTGTAATTGACGAAGGACTCAAATTTATTTTATTGCATATAACAAAACAATTTTATCCATCTTTTTAGGTGCTTCTATGTAGATTACTTTGCAGGCTCGTACTTATTTTGCTTCATTGTAATTATGATAATCTTAACTATGTTTAAACTTATAATTCAATACACCATATATTTTTTTTAAATTATTTCTGTTTTAAATGTTGTTTTTGATGACGTCTAGGGTATAGGCCTCCCAACGCGTGTATTTACCTCTACATCAGATAGGTACCAGTAATTAGTTTTTTTTTCTTCAAATCGTAGTGCCAGGGAAACGTAAACGATGGTCATATTTCCTATTCAAGGTAAACTGAAAGATATGACTCCGTAAATTAATGAAGCTAATAAGATGCTCGTTACCAGGAAATGGTTCATGCTTTGTTTGCTCTGCATACATCAAAGCTGCTCACTTTGAGTGCAATTGCTATAATTTATTCGGGTCCAATAATATTTGCAGTTCTAGGTAACGCACTCGTATTTACATGGAATTGACAAATACCGAACGATTTTATGACTGTTTGGAACTGGTTTCAGCAATTTTATCAGCGTGGAATTTGATTGGTTCTACATATTAATTTTCAACTCTCTTTTTTGTCGTTTCACTGGCGGACATAGGTTTCTCTCTCCCACTGCACTGCCAATCCTCAGTTAATCTTTCCCACAGTAAAAATAACAATGTTCTCCTCACAAAATGAATACGAATAAATATTATTATACTACATAATATCTTATACAAAGTAAGAATTTCATTACATTATCATTACTATGATTAAACTATTCTAACTTTGACGATAATTCAAATAGTTGTACAGACCTCCTTTCAAAAAACCGAATCTGTTAAAATGGTCAGCTCTCAATATCCCCACATATTGAAGAGGACGTCTACCAACCCAATTCAATGTAAGCAGCGAGGCAAATAGCCAAAACCATTAATAAAATTGAATTAGTGACCGGCACAGAATGACAATAGTACTTCACGGCACAAAGCCGCGTAGTCCGCATAAAGAAAATAAACTAAACTAGCCTAGTATCCCCCTACTAGATGATGAAGCTTGTTTGAGGAAAAATTAGCCTTCAATTGAATAGACGTTTTCAAAGTTCAACAAAGACTGACGATTGTACAATGCACCTCTATCTGTTTTTAGGATTACGTACCTTTAAACAAAAAAAAGTCTCTCTAAAATTGAAAAATCACTTATAAGTGCGCTTGTCTTTTTGCCTGTATGTCAAGACTCCTTTTCTTAGGAACACGTAAAAGTATAAAATTTAAACTAATAACAAATACTGAGAACCAAGCAATCAAAAGACATGGCTGTCTAAGTTGCATAACCCAGACATTTGCTAAAGGAATCAAAACTTATGGGGTACTTCCCGTAGTACATGGAAGAGAGAACCGTAAAAAGTAGCTGGAACCACTGACTTTATAGCACATGTACGAGTACCTATTGGAAATAATCAGAAAAACGTGCATTTATTCTTACATCAGTGTACTCGTATATCATTCAGTATAGTGTGGTGGCACGGAACTTACAGTACCTATGCGAGTCCAACAAGTTTTTATTTGAATTAAATTTTGCTCATTACCTTTTGTTCTAAGTCGATGATTGAACAAAAAATCATTGTGATAACATCACAAGCAAAATTGTACTCCAAATAGCACATCCAAAGTTAGTGATGGCTGATAATAAAGTTTCATATCAGCCACGAAGTGCCATCAGTGAATCAGACAACACTAGTGTGTTGGGTGCATTACTATTGTTGGATATTGCCATTGGGTACAAATTTGAGCTGGCTTAAAAACTGTTTATCACATCCATGTTTTGACATATTCAAGACAAAATGAACATGAACACGAACAAGATGGTTAACCAAAGTTCAAAAGAAACTGTGTAGCTACTCGATGAAAGCCGTCGTCAATCCCAAGAGAATTGGTTGATTAAAATTGGGGAAGGCTTTGCCGTCCTGGGTGATTTGAAAGATGTTCAATTGCTGACGTGGCCGCAATAACGGCTAGTACGTCTATCGCTGTAAGTCAGTAAATTACGCATTTTTAAAAATATACAATCACGACATAAACTCGATTATTATAAAAAAGCTTGTGTACCTATTTGTATCCATAATTTAAAAAATTAATTTTTTCTTTAATAATTTTGTCTTTCAATTTGAAATAAAGTAAGTAAGGTTTTAAAAAAGTCTATCCGGCTATACAAAACACATTGCTCTACCTAATATTTACATAATTGGTTTATTTTTAGGAGCCCTTGATTTTTTCAATATATTTTTTTATCTTTTTATGAGTACTTACTCATAAAAATCTTTTAACAGTAAAAGTATTTAAGGTGAGTATCACATTATAAATTATTACGAAGATTTACGATAAAATTGCCTTTTCGTACTTGCATTGAACTACTTAAGAACCGTCAGTCTGTACGTGGGGTAACATTGTAGGTACACACGGCGGCACATCAGACTATACATGTTGACCTTGAGACCGCCTTTATGCCCTACGTAATAAAAGCTGTTATCGCAGTTCAACTGTTTAACTTGATGTGCTGTCGAGTGTACAATACTTTGACTTACTCTCTATCCGACCCTTTTTAATTTAAAAAGCAATTTGAAAAATTACATTGACTGATTCATTTGAATTAGGTCGGTGCTGTTATAGCTGAATACGTTGCCAATATCTATTGTATTCTTATAAAGATTAAAAAATGTCTTTGCCTCGTTCCTACCTAGCGAAAACTTACTGATGATTACTTATATAGATTACTACTAATTCATATCTAAAAAGAACGTAACTATTTATCCGAAGCCTTGGTAAAACTGAAGACAATTTAGAAAACAATGGAACTTGTTACATATTCATAACTGCAGTGTATACAGGATGATATTTTAACCACCTTCCAAATTTTAATATATCAATCTACGAGACAAAAACCAATGACGTATTTTTTCTTCTGGTATAGCCCAGGACAAAAATGTCAAGATAAAGTTAGAAAATGTCCTCCAAAAATCTAAAATTTTTGCTTCGGCCTCCTAGGAACACTTTTTTTGCGCATCTCATTCATTCATTACGATACTATTCATAAGTTTTTGATTTTCCCTTTATACTTTAACAGGACTAGGACCGTAAAAATTAAAAACTATATCGCGAAAAATATTTTCGGGTGACAACTTAATTTACATTTTTACTTCATAAATAGGCTGTAAATACGATACTGAACGACTATAAAAATTTTGGAAAGTGGTTGAAATTTCATTCTGCATAAACTGTGATAGGTACCTATTAAATTTTACTGTGTACGGAGCCCAAACGTCTTATTAAGTTCCATTCATAACAAACATCACCATATTTCCGTGTAGACGCTCGCGTACGCAAATTACGTCTATTTTTGCATACGTTACGTAGACATTGTTTGCCAATTTAGCGAGCTACCGCGGGCTATGTTCCGAGATAGCGCGTATTCTTGACATATTAGGTAGGGAACAACTGGGTGTGACGTCGTGAAGGAGAATACAACACAATTGCGAGACGTTGTAAAATTTTTTTGACGTAAGATTCTTATTTGGTTAAGATTGCTGGTAAAAATTTTGTTCTATTAATGCCTAGAATTAATTATAATAAACCATGAACATTGATAGCATCTATAAGTCGATAGTAGATATAAGTATCGATATTAAAGGTACTCGATTTTCGCTGCTGTAACAAGTAACAAAAAATGCCTCGTTGGTCTTGTGGTTTAAGTACTGGGCGAAGATCTCGGGGTCCTGGGTTCGATCCCCGGGTCGGGCAACAATAGTTTCGAATTTTCGAACATTACTCGGGTTTGTGATTACCAACCTGCAATTCGCAAGCGTGGTGATTACTATGCCTTAACCCATCATTGCTGTGGTAAAAAGTGGGATGATTATGGGCCATTACATTATTAACAACAAAAACTTGAGAGGTGTCAAGGGACACCGGGATGAAACGAAGTTAATTTTTAGTGTAGGAAGTGTAATAAAATTTTATTTTATTTTAAATTTATTTTTAATTCTCTCTCTCTCTCTCTTCCACTTCCTCTACATCTCCCTCTCCATCTCCCTCTCCATTTCCCTCTCCCCCCTCTCCCTCTCCCTCTCTCTCTCTCTCTTTCTCTCTCTCAGAAAAAGAAACACGCGCACGCCGCACGGCTTACAACTATAGAAAAAAGTGTCGTTCAAAAAGTGTCGTTACAATTTTTCCGTCTAGCCCTCTTTCGAAACGCGCGATAAGGAACTTCGTTCCAAAAATATGTCTGAAACCCAACTGAGACTAAACTCCATTGGAACACAAGGTGTGTTTATTCGGTGCCATTTGCAAGCAGCGCACTTCCCGCGTTTTTAAATGCCGCGTTCAGATAAAAAGCGGCCCACAGTTTGGCCACGCGTTTACGTTCGCAATGAGGGTTGTTCGTAGGTGTTACGTAAAAGTTCTCATTGCGAGCCGTAAGGTCGGGCCTCAGCAGCAATGATGAGTTTAGTCTCTACTCGATTACTCGATTATTGGCTATGTTTTCTGAAACTCTTAAATTATTTTTTTTGCAAAATTGTACTGCAATCTTTACGAAACAAAAAATTTAGTGGCATTAATATGAACATTTTTATTTGTCTTTTGATTTTTGTACAGCTTGACTTAATAATAATCTTGTAACATATTGGTTGTGCTGGTTAATTGGTTCCAATAAATGCCTATTTAAATCTCAAGTTTACATCAAGGTACTCGTTATTCATATTGATGGTAAGATAAAAAAATAGTTTTCAATTTAATAAATGTGTTTTTTCAATTGATTGTAATCAATTATTTCTGCAGACAGGCCTTAGGAGGCGCTTTTACATTAACGTAACTTACCACTGCATCGAAACAAGTGTATTAGGCATGGTAGGCAAGTGTCGCGCTCAGGACCACCAAATACGCAAGATTTCGGTTCCAATCCCAATCCCGAACGAATGTCAAGAGCAAGTCTACTGTTTATTCGAGATTCTTTTGACAAACACCGTTACATCACTACGACTGTCGACAGCCGACGCGTCAATGGGAGTCTACGGAACCCTGTTTATATCACAATAAAAGTCCGTTTTATGAGGGACGCAGCACCATTCTGT
The DNA here is from genome assembly GCA_949315895.1 of Anania crocealis. NCBI lineage: Eukaryota > Metazoa > Arthropoda > Insecta > Lepidoptera > Crambidae > Anania > Anania crocealis. Next base: position 6,505,778 of record OX438868.1, read on the forward strand.
AGCGCCGCGTCACTTTTCTCCACTTTTTTAAAGAACAATTGGCGAAATGGAAAATGTAACGGGAAATGTGAAAGATATAACCATAGATACAGATAGTAGAATTATAAAACTTTTTTTTACTAAAATACTGCCGTAAAAGTGCGCAAAAGATTGTGAAGGTTACCATGGTGTTGATACTGCTGATACGATTATGGTAAAACCCTACTTTGTCGAGGCCTACGCCCAACAGTGGACTGAAATGAACTGGTGATGATAAAAATAATAATAATTAGTTACAGCGAACGGTTTAATAGCGAAGAGCCATGACCAGCATCTCAAGAGGCTCTCGCTAGGGGGCTGGATCAAGGAACAGATACAGAAGGCAGTACTCCTCGACACGACACGTATTGTTAGGTTCTTCTCTCTGCAGCCCTAACCACCGGTAGCTTGGGCCATGCCACGCTACCGACGGCGCACTAGGTTAGGTTTTTATAATGTTTTTTTTTTTTTGTAATAATACTGTAAAAACCTAGGCTAAGTTATATTAATAAATAAGTTTATAATAATTAAATTGTATATTAAATTGCGTATGATCTCTTCTAATCCTAATATTTTCTTAAATCTGCTTATATATTTCATTTAAAATATTTATAAATTTTAATCTCTAATCTAACTTTCTGTATTTTGTGTGGCAAGCATAGGATATTTGCTATGAGAGAGAGTTAGAACTACAATACAGATCTTCTTTAACGATTTATGCTTTTCGTAAAACTGCTTCCATGTTTTATTTGCAACTGAGCAACGCTTTTTTACAACCACTAAGTAACAAGTGTACGCTTAATTTTTTAACGGCTTTTATTAAAATACAGTTCCTGGAATAAAGTGTGGTGTTTTATTATTTTGTTCCGTTACGTTTTCTATGCTGTGAAAAAAAGCTGTCGATTATGAAATATGATTTACTATTATAGATGCCTAACTATATATGTCAATAAATCCCTATTATAGCAATACTTTTTTTGGAGAAACCTGATCCAGTGCTGATATGTAATAGTTTGATAGTGATGATGTACATTGGTGTAAGTACTTAGCGTGTTTGTATTCCCGCATCACATTTGAAGAAGGGAGTTCGCATGTAAGAACGTAAAAGTAAATTCGATTTTTGTTTCGGAATGGGGTTTAGACGATTGAATGTGATAATGTGTGTAAATTGTGAAATGAAATTTGATTAAAATTGATATAATTCAAGTTCATAAAACACTTTTTTTTGCTAATACCTATGTGGATTAGGCATATCATGAATTAGATAGGCTATATCGTAGGTAGGTATGCATAATTGAGGCAATATAGAGGACGTCCCAGACAACACCTACACAAAATCTCATGTCTTTAGAGTAAACTAGCTGTTGCCTGGCACTTTTTACGAATTGAATATTAAATTTAAAACTTTAGATTTTAGAGAAATATGAAATTTTATATTTTTAGATTAAAAAGTAGCATATCTGTTTATAATTTATGTTTAAACTGCTAAATATTATTTGGAGTAGGTAAGCCGTGTCGGTGCGGTTTCGTAACGAAAATCCGTGCATACTTTTCCATTTATAACATACTTAAGTAAATTTGTAATATTCAACCTGCAATTTTAACCAGTCAGTCATATTATGTTTAAAATAGTCCTTATTAAGACACATATCAACCAAACGTACGTTCGCGGCATCGCTTGAATAAAGTGTTTCCCATTCAAACTGAAATCTGGCAGCCAAAATACAATAGCTCTCGTATATAAAATTATCTTCGTGACTTCGCGTAGGTATCAAAAGCGAAAACTACTACGAAGAAAAGGAAATGGAAAGACCGGATTCAAGACAAAGTTTGAAATAATAAGAGATTTTTCTGCCAACTGCATTAAGCGTCGGACCAAAGTTTCTGCCGAGCTGATTTTTCAGCGGGATATTTCCCGTTTGACGGATGGTAATTCTGTTTGCCATGAATATCATGGTACGTTGAGATAGCACCGATTTTAGTTTCATTCATAAAGGTGTGCCCGCGTCAATACCGTAAATAAACCGATGACGGACGACTACGAGTTTCTGTTTGAACTTATAATAGATAGATGCGATGGAATGGAACCTTGGAATATATTATTTATTACAGCCTAAGTCTGCATGTACATCTGTCAAATTTTAATTTGTTGCAAAATAAGTGATTGATTTTGAAAATTATTTTGTTAATTACTTCCGCTTGTTAACACCGGTCTAGGTACAGATTACGAAACGAAAACCGCCCGCCCTCCCTTAAAAATGCATGCAGTACAGTTAATGCAATTATTAGTACCCAACACCGATATAAACCTCGACACGTTTCGCCACTTCACGTAGCATCCTCAGGAGATGTTGTGGATTTCCGAAAAGTAACGCCTGAGTCTATTAATTTTTAAAAAGTTAAGTATTTCAGTGCTGCATTAGTATCTCACGTTAGAGAATAAAAAAGTAGTTTTGTGACAGAAGCCGAGAACAACTGCCTAACGTGGCTTCTGAAGCTCAAATGCAACCCCTCGTCTCTTCCAGACTAAAGCCAATTTAGAAAAAATATTTCCTAAATTGATCCTATCTAGTAGTAGGCAGGTTCAGAATCACTACACCAACCTTTCGATTTCTTATATTATCTGTGATTTACACAGTGTTGAAGACAGACTTCGCAGGAAGTCTGCTTTAATAAATTTATTTTTCCTTCACTCTTCATCTGCACTTGTACCATAAAATCTCCTATGTCCTGGGGGCAATATTGCACAAGTACATATGACTGTAACTGTAAAACAGTTAAATAGCTCGAATATAATATTTCCACATTGTAAATGTTTCCTGTTCTCTGCCGGTATTCACTGTATTTACCCATTCGTGTTGGTTCTTCCGAGGCGGGCTACAGCCCCGAGCGGTGTTCAACTACACATCCACGTTATGACCATGTATTCAAACATTTGTGGAATTACAATTGCAGCAATAGAGCAAATGAGGTTAGTCTAGTTGATAGACTGGTAATTATTATTATGTATAGAAATCAAAGTCATTGACAAATGCCTCATACAAATCAGAACAACTGTGATAAGAAGAGTTTTTTTGAGAATATCCAATCGGATTTAGGTTTTAAAAATCATTTTGTTCATAACTTTAACACCACTATATAATATTATTGGTATTTTAAGATGTGAGTAAAGACCAGTAGTAGATGCACATTAGCGTCTTCAAATAAAAGAAAATAACAAAAAATAAATACATACCTGCATACATTTGAATTTACTTATTTTACAAAAACCCTTAAGTATAGTTTGATAAGTATTATAATATGTTTTAAGATAAAAACAATCGTCGGTAGTAAATTATTGTATAAGCAGATGCAATGCTAAAAAATGACTTCATTTCTAAATTAATTGGAAGTAAATTATTTATTTTTCTTTTACAAAACCCATTACTGGCTGGTTGAAAGCTGCGAATTGTGTAGAGAAGTAAATTCGTCATGGACAAAACGAACGTCCATGTTAATTGCGACGAGCAACAAACTGCATGTCTGTATGCCGAATTTGTGTTCCAGCTTTTCCGTTTGTATTTAGTTTCAAACCTCAATTAGACAGAGGAGTAATGATCTACTGAGAACATGTCATTATCATTTGACTTCGCAAACAGGTTTGCAGTACAGTTTTATCCCATTTTGTGTAAAACTGTATACATTACAAAATAAGAACAAGAGTCAATGGAGGAATAGTTTAAAACAAGTACAAGTTTATCTAGTGGCATTCTTTCAGTTACCTCTTACAACGGCCACAAATATATTCACTTCAACAGTTCAAGTTTACGTCTTATCTTAGGTACTTCTTAATAAATTATAAGCAAAGTTTGGATGGATGTTTCTTAATCACGCCAGAAGGTTTAATGGATCTAAATCAAATTTAACCACAGATTGATATAAGACTGGAATAGCACATAGGTCCTCTTTTTTCAGAGAAAAGTACGGTTCCCATGGAACCAATGATATTATATTAAAACGAAGCAGGTATGTTATTTATAAGCGCGCGCGTTTACAACGTCCGCGTCGAGTGCAGGGGCCTTATCAGCTATTTCAATCGTGATTGAATTGGATGATTTTGACATTTAGCCCATACTAGAACTGTCAAAAACCTGCTATTCAATTACGATTGTGATACGATTCGGTTACGCGTATTAGGGGCCAGTCACCAGCGGTAATCATTAAAAAATTATAGCAATCTCTTTCATTTGCGTGCTATTTTGCATCTTTTGTTCTGCTTATCAGTGAAACTTGTCAATGTGTGCAGTTTTGGATTGAACAGATTTAATACGCGAATTACTAAGAAGGTAACATATCTATGTCGCAGGGAAATAAGGATATCAGGGATGTCATGAAATCCCTAGGGATATCACGAAATCCCGGTAGATGTCGAATATTCTTGTTTATTACGTCTTCTTACTGAAAGTATCTAGCGATATGACAAAATACCAATTTATCGTCAGTGATATGTCGTTTCACTATACTTAATCTAGTGAAATGTCAGAAAAGCGGAAAGTGCCGAATAAAAATCGAGCCATGCATTTCTCTCGCTTGCTCTAGTACCCATAGGGGGGGGGGGGGGGCACTTAGTGGTAGCGAAAGAAATGCGTCGCTCGAGCTGTCGCGGCTCATATTATTTTAGTCGTTAATTATGAAGGTACAAGTCAGAAATGGACTGCTGACTGCAACCGCAAGCTAACGGCTAACGGCTAACGGCTGCGAAAGACTACAGTGCAGCCTTCGGTCGTGGTTGATTCTATTCCAAGCGCGGCTGCATGCCATAGAAGCAACCACGACCGCAGGCAGACTTGTACCTTTAGAATTTAACGACTAAAATCACACGAGCTGCGACAGTTCGAGCAACGCGATTTTTTCACTCCCACTAGTTCCCTGTGGGCACTAGAGCAAGCAATAAATTTAGTTTAGTAGAACGACATATCACTGACGATAAATTGGTATTTTGTCATATCCCTAGATACTTTTAGTAAAAAGACGTAATGAACAGGAATATTCGACATCTACCGGGATTTCGTGATATCCCTAGGGATTTCATGAAATCCCTGATATCCTCATTTCCCTGCGACATCTATACTTTAACATATCATTGCATGGAACATGGGGTGGTGGGATCTACCTCCTAGTGGTCCACCCTGGGCATCAGCATCTTTGGTTTTCCAACCAAAGATGACGGCTAACAGATCCCTCTGCGGTGCCGCGGTGGTAGGCTTCGTAAGAGGTCGCCTGGATGCTACCACCCTCCTGCCGGAGTCCAGTGCCAAACAGTTTTTCTGTGTTCCGCTGGTGTGTGGGAGAACCAGTACCTCTGGGTAAGCTCGCTCCATCTTAGGCTTCTTCTTAACCGTATAGTTAAGTATGTAGTCAAGAGCAAGCCCATTATTTATATTTAAAAAAAACAGTGTTAAATGAAATTTCCTCGTCTAAAAAGTTGCGGGCAACAACTAGTAATATTGTAAGCAGCTAACGTCATGTATTTCATCTACCGTTATTCAAATTTGAACATTAGGTTGAATTTTCGAACCTTACTTCATAAACATTACTTTATAAATTAAAGTTGAAGCGTAACTAGGTTAAAAGAGGATCCTAGTATAAGTAGATGCTCATTTTAAATCTATGGCTGTAAAATCTTTATATATAAAAATTACGTGTCACATGTTTGTCCGCGATGGACTCCTAAACTACTTAACCGATTTTAATCAAATTTGCACACCGTGTGCAGTTTGATCCAACTTGAAAGATAGGATAGCTTACATCTCAATTTATAGTCGCAATATTATTTTATTGCAAATTTTCTGTGTCACATGGAAAGGTAAACGCCATATTTGATGCCAATGACATTGTGTGACGTCTGACGTCAAAATCCAATTATATTATTCTGAGGCGATACGAAGTTCGCTGGGTCAGCTAGTACCCTATAAAATTTCAAAAAGACAGCTATCAAAATCTATATTATCCTTGTATTTACTTTAAGAAATATGTAACAAAACGTAAACGTTCTTATAATAGATCGTAACTCAAATACCTGTCTTTAGAGAATCCACAAAAGGTGAAGGTTTTCCATGGAAATGGAAAGGGTAGCCCCCTCTCTTCCCCCTTGGAACGTGATGTCTGGAGGTGAAGGGCTCAGTGAGCTTTTTGCGAGATTTCTCTATAATGTTGTTACTAGGTACAAGTTCAAATTCGGCATTCCGATGTTACGATTAAATTATCCCTGTACAGTCGGGGTCAGAGATGATATGATTATCAGATGATGGGTATAACATAAAATACAAAATAAAATATGAGAGGACCTTTAATATTCAAAGAAACGTAATCCACTCTATTCGTAGCTATTTTTTCACAAGACACATAAGGACCTAAGCATAAAGGTCAAACGATGATCCTATCCTAATTCCTACTAATATTCGACGACCATTTGGATCAGCGGTAGTAAACGCTGCTTCTGAGCCATGGGTCGCGGGTTCGATCCCCGCACAGTACAAATATTTGTGTGCATGAACATGTCTGTTTGTACTGGTCTGGGTGTTTTTTATGTATTTTATGTATGTCTTTACAAAAAAAAGTATATAAGTAAGTTTATCGGTTGTCTAGTAGGATGACAGGGTACTTAATAGTAGCTTAATTTGGGACTAGATGGCTCTGTGTGGCCCAGTGAGGCACGTCCTTTAAATAAAAAAATATATGTAAATGTGAAAGTCTGTGAGTATGAATGTATGGATGTCTGGATGTTTGTTGCTCTTTAACGCTAAAACGGCTCAACGGATCTGACTGGAATTTGGCACGGTGTTAGTTTATTGGTTAAAATAACATAAAGGCTACTTTTTATCCTGAAAAAACGATATGTATTCCGTGGGATAATTTTAATACGTAGTTTTAAATTCAATGTTACACGCGTTCCAAGTCGCGGGCAACAGCTAGTTAAGTAATATTATTTATTGAATCTTAAAACAAAACAAGGTTGAAGTAATATTGTTGTACAAAATACTATAAGGCAAGTGTGCTAAAACAGAAGAATAGATAGCCCTAAATAGTGATTAAATTAAAGATATCTGTATTTTGAGAACGTAACAACTGTTATTTTGGCTTTGTATGTCTTTCTTTTTATCGGTGAAATACATGTAAGTATTTTTTATTTTTATTTGAAAGTTTCATTTCATATTGACGGTATTAATCATAATGCTGATAATAGTTGGGACATTTGTAAAACATACTTTGAGGCATAATTCTAAATTTAAGATGTTAAAAAATATATAACAAACAACGTAAGTTTTTACCAAGTTTTTTTTTGTTATCTGACGAAGTTTAATGTAAGTACCTATTAATATTAAATATAATCTTTGTCCATCGTTGGTAGTGTTTGGTGGAAAACCATTTTTATAAGCCACGGACGAAGTGAAAGTTACTTTGAAGTCGTTATGTCACCTAACTCTACATGCCTTAGCCAAAAACTGGCTAATTGAAAAAAAAACGTCATAATATAACCCTACTTATTTCAATCGCACTTGTTCTAGTGTTATTTGTCGGAATTTGGCGGTTCCCAATCCAGTTAGGTTATATTGTCGTAAAAGCCTTTGGCACGTGTGGGCTCCACGTCACTCGTACGCATTATTCTTGTAGTTACGTTGTTTTTGTGCGATGTCGTATTACTGTTCCGAGCCAAGAATGTAATCCGTTTAATGGATTCGTACGCAATGTATCAAAGAACATTTTTGTCATGTATTTGTTTGTTTGCATAACGTAAATATTGTAGGCAGAAAACGAGGAACTAATGGAGATTTACGTGACGTTTCCAAAGATTAAGTAGTTGACCTCACTGGCAGAGCATCAATCATTTCAGGGTCCACAGTTAATTTGCAACTTAAGATAAAATAACTTTCTATGAAGGTAAACTTCCATTATAATTAGAGTACCTATTGAAGAGAAACGATTCAAAGTTCAAGTATTTATTGTGTTTAATAGAATTTACCTTAAAACGCGCATGAACATTAATATGCGCAAAAGGTAGGTAGTTAAGTATTTTCCTGAAGAAATTTATAAATTGGAACTAATTAATTTCAAAATATAATTTTAATTTAAAGTAAACTTACTAGGTAAAATCCTGCCTATCCTAAAATCTCTATTCCACTGAGAAGAACTTGGTCACACATGGTTTAAAATAAAATAAATTTCTATAAAATTGACTTGGTCTCACAATGGTGGACGGATGTTGTCAAAATGTTACTGTTATCTCAACCTTCTTCGATCACAATAACTATACAACTATCGTAATCGTAAATAAAGTAAAAAAAAAACATCAGTAATTCGAAAGCCCATTCGACATTTGAATTTACCGACTTAAAAGCCTAAATAAGTAGGTGCTTAAGTTTAATTACTACTGTGACTATACGAATTGTCCGTTGGACGTTCGTTTGTCAATAAAGCCGTTAATTATTTGGGTGCAGTGCTAATAACATTACTCCGAATTGGCAGCCACCGTTGGTTGGCTCGGTCTCTACGAAGATACAGTCATCCACACCTAGTATTGTGTAACTTTAACCCTAATTCCAGTCGACTTAAAAGCTAACATGTGTACGTGGTGCTTAGGTTGGCTGTACCTAATTACACAGTGCTGTTAGTGCCTATAATTATAGGATTTGCCATTATGTTAAGAATTGGTCTAATTATTCTCATTATTACAAGAATTATCGAGTGCAATTATAAAAATATAATATAATTATATAATTTGACTGTAAGAAAATGCGTCTAGCATCCTACACAAAGTACCTACAATTTCATAAATTTCATTTTTGGCACCTTCGTCCTCAGCTAGTACTCACCTCTAGTGTACGCTTAACCTCATGGTTCATCCCAAGAACCGGCTAGTCAAGCTGTTAGCATCAGCCCAAATTAGTCCACTGTTGGACTTAAGCTTCTGCAAATAAAACATTTTACCATAATCGGCGCGCATTGCAGGCGGGTTGGCAATCGCAATTCGATGGTGTGAAATTAATTGCAAAAACTGCATTAGCACTTAGCAGTGGTTAGTAAGTAGTATTTCACGGAGTCAATTGAAAGAGAAGGGGTGGTGCGATTCTATTTTGCGGCAGGCGCAATACAGCTTAGCTTAGTGGCGGGTTTTTTTTAGGAATGTCATGTTTCTTGTTATGAAACCAAAACTACATATACAAGCGGGGCGGGTTCATACGTTTTTAACAAATCGATATCGTGATTGGTATTTATAAAACAAAAAAAATCGATTAAAGTTTTTTTTATAACACGAAACCCTATATTGTTGCTTTGGCAAGACTTCATAATATTGCAATGAACAGGCAGAACTTCATTGAAGGTAGAGAACATGATGACATGGTCCGGATAACAATTCCCTCAGAGTAAATTCTGCACGAGCTGCATTCATTCATGATAATGTTTATATGGATAGCTAATCATCACTTTTATGTTTCGGGTATTAAATAAAAGATAGAGTTTAAAATAATGATTTATTTACAAAATGTACCTAATTACGAACATTTATCTCTTATTAAGTAAGTAACTACATACAAGAAAACTAACAAAGTATAAATAGATCAAAACAGTTATTAGCTTACTTTTTGTGAAGTTGCTCCCGTGCTTTAGCTTTTATCTTTTCTATTCGTATCGAGGGATTTGTTTTCAATAATCTGAGAGTACTCTTTAAGCACTGTTCGAAATAATTGCTTAAACAGAGAAGAATACATATTATTTAACCACCTGTAGTAATAAAAATACTCTCTCTTGGCCTAGCCTTAATCCCATTATTTGGGGTCGGCTCTGCTAGTTGTACTTCTCCAGGATGTTCGGTCCTGGGTAGTCTCAGTTGTTATGCTTGCATCTTACATGTCCTTATTTACAGCAGCCATCCATGTGAGTCGGGGTCTTCCTCGTCTTTTTGGAGCTGGAAACATATCTAGAACTTGCCGGGTCATATAATCAGGAGGCCGGCGCGACCGTACCATCTGAGTCGGTTTTCTACCAGCTTTTCTTTAATGGCTTTTACCCGGAAGCTACCGCGTACGTGAATGTTACGGACATGATCCAGTAACGTTACGCCACCTGCCCACCTCAGCATTCTTATTTCAGCGGCATGTAATCTGTCCTCTTATTGTGTTTTTGAGGGGCCAGCATTCGGAACCGTATGTCATGGCTGGCCTTACAGCGGTCTTATAGACTTTGCCCTTGATGTGCACTGGTATCCTCCTGTCGCACAACAGTCCAGTCAGCTCTCTCCACTTTACCCAGCCCGTATTGATTCGGTGCGTGATATCGGCGTCGAGTAATTTAAAAAATACTATGTTATTAAATTAGTAACATGATTCACCTTTTCTTTTTCATCCCAGTTCGCGGAGCGATTGTTTGTTTGACTCATTTTTTATGAATTATTTTAAATTAGTTTAATAATTATCAAAAATATGTAATTTTAAGCGAAAACCAAACACAATTTCAGATCAATATAAACAACAGTGACTTTTCACGTTGACAGATGACGTTAATTCGCATCGAGTTCATTCTTTATACATTTAATTAATCATTCTTTTTACTTTTAAATATTGTGAGTTGCCATAACATACGTACTAAACCCGGTGTAAAGAATGTATTGTTACTCCAAGGTTACTCCTTGTTTATTAATGACGTTATAATTACTAACTTAATACTTTCTTACTCTCGGATTAACAAGTCCCAGTGTAAAGTCATACTATCTTAGGAATAGGCGATTTTTATTAATAGCACTGCATGTTTAACAATTGTTGTCATGCAAATTATTACATTAATTAAAACTTTAAACATTGATTTTAAAAATTAATATTTCAACCATGATTATTTGGTATGTAGGTAAAGAACTTACAAATAATAAATAAAGTATAGTATAGATGTCACACTTAAAATGTCTAGTTAAACTACACATGTCAAACGATAAATTAAATAAATGTCAACAAAAAATAGTAACAAAAATTAAAGCTATAATTAGCTACCTTTCATCAAAGTACTCCTGTAACGAGTATTCCTGTATAGTACTAATCATACGGCTATTGATGACCCGGTTCCAGCTAATAAGTGAGAGTACCGGGCTTGATTCCCGGTCGGGCAGTCAGGAACTAGTTATGCTTTTAGATTCAACTAGAAATAAGTCACGCCGAACCCGATCGAACCCGAACCACAAAGCTGGCAACCCATTCAAAGCTGGTGACTAACCCACTTGACCACGGCGGCCATCAGCCTGTATACATAAAAGGTATTTTCACTTAATGCTCATACAAACTCATTATTTCCTCTAGATGCACCGTAAAAGTTTAATTAAATAATTATTTATGATCATTAACTTTACAATTGATAAGTAATTAAAGCGCTTGATCAAGCAATTATTTCTTTTGTAATCGTTTATTAAATGTAATGAAAACTGAATTCGTTTCGCGTGTGGCTGCAAATGTATCCATTTTACTAAATACTCCACGTCAAATCCTGTGCCTAATGGTGGCATATAGAAAGATAGATTAGGTAGACTTAATACATCGTGTCTGTTAAACCATTGAAATACACGTATACAAAATTTCAGCCCAATCGGTCAAGCCGTTTAGTAGTTGACACACCGACAGCAGCGCTACCTACCGGGTCCCGCGGTAAAAAGTATCCTATGTTTATCAGGGATAATGTCCGCTACTAATGTTAAAATATTTTTTCAAATGGGTCCAGGAGTTTTGGAGCCTATTCAATACAAACAGACAATCAAATCTTTCCTCTTTATAATATTAGTGTAGATAATACAATGACGCTACCTCTATTAGGGTTCCGTACCCAAAGGGTAAAAACAGGACCCTATTACTAAGACTTCGCTGTCTGTCCGTCGCTCTGTCACCAGGCTGTATCTCACGAGCCGCGATAGCTGGACAGTTGAAATTTTTACAAATTATTTATTTCTGTTGCCGCAAAAACAATAAATACTAAAAACAAAATAAATCAATATTTAAGGGGGGCTCTCATACAACAAACACGATATTTTTGCCCTTTTTCACTAGATATCAAAAATGGCAAGTTGGCAACAGGTAGGCACTTGAAATATTTACAAAGTACTCAGTTGTATTTTTACTTTAATAATAAATAATAATATTAAAATAAAATATATATTTAAGGGCCATACAAAATACAAAAAACGCCTATTATTGCCTATTTTTGCTATCTATAAATGGTAGGCACTATATTAACTAAATTTACTACATACAATAATCAATGGTACGGAACCCTTCGTGCGCGATTCCGACTCGCACTTGGCCGATTTTTTTGGGGATAGGCAGTAGACGACTCTTTAAAAGTGTTTCATTTTGGATGATTGGTATACATCAATAAAAAAACTAGGTACGTAACCAGTTACACCTCTTCCCTTTCTGTTTTTTCGTTTTGTTTATTTTTATTTTTGTATGTAATTTAAACCTTTAAACTGTTTTGTGTATATTCCTTTATTTATTCGTTTTTATTATTCCTATTATTATGTTCTTTGTTTATTTTTTTATCGTCACTCACTTGTTTTGTGTTTACTTCCTGTTTTATATTATATGCCTTAAGCTAACAAATGCTGAGCGGGGGACCCTTTTGGCATCATTTTATTATTTTATTTTTTTATGTTTTGTGTATTATATTTTTATTTTTTATTGATAAGTGTTTTATTTTTTTTTCTAAATAATTAATTTTTCTTTCTTTCTTTCTTACAAAAAAACGTCCTCACCAAGTGAGCACCCACTGAATATTTGGATGGTATTTCGCTTTCATCATTATTATAAGGTTGAATTTGATTTACGGTAAGTACTATGATACGTATGGCATTAGCTGCGTATAGGTATCCTTTATATCGCAATACATACGTATTTAAACTTGGACAAATCAAAGTAATATTTTTATATGACACTGTTGTATCTATTTCTTATATTTTATCCAAGACGTCTAAAGCCTAGGCTTTAGATCTAGATTGTCTGTAACAGTTTTGAAAGTCGTACTGCAACAAAGCCCACGAAACAATTCCGATGGAAAATTCATTACTTACCTACTCCAAATATTGCACGATATTTTTCAACTTATCATCTAATTTAGAAATGGCACAGCAATAAAATTCCGTTGAAAAAACACGTTCGACCCCTCACAACAATCCGAACGTCCCTTATAAGTGGTCGGACGATTTTGCCCAAACTTTCAACTCATTGTTCGTGATTGAACGCACAAAACAAGCCGAAGTTTTGCTTTGCGTATAACTTGAAGTGGGCAGAATAAAACGTGCCTTTGGAATTTTTGTTGACTCGCCTTACAATTATTTTAAGCGACCATTAGGTTTGTTCTTTCAAAAAACCAATATTTTAAACAGTCAAAACAAAGGTTTTAAAGTAAGCACTTATTTTTTTGCTTGCATTACATACTTCTAAGAAGTTGACAAAATTCAATGAATATTGAACAACATGTTTTTCTTTTCAGTGAAAATGGGGGTAGAAAACTAATTTTTAACTACAAAAACATTATTGCTGCTTAGTTTTAAAATAATTTTTTTGTATAATATTTAAAATAAAATAAACTCAGCATTTTCCCCTTTCGTGACATGGGCCTTCGCCATATTATAAAAGAAGAAGAAGATTATAAAGCAGACAGCCCACTTTTTACTGCCATACAGTACAGTTGTATTACGCATAAAAGGAATCTGATTTTTTTTTCTAAAATTGTAGCGTGTCAAAGAGCGTGTTTTCAAAGAAGGTATCTAATATTTGGAATGGAATATTCGAATTGGAAGTTATACATTTTTATTTAGACTTTTGCTGGTGTTGATCACTGGGTAATCCGTTACTTCTAATCTAGTTAGTAAGCACTGATTACATACAAATAAAGCACCTTGAATACGTAAAATTCCAGACACAAAAGCCACGCTGAAAATCAGCGTCGTGATAAGTATCGATGTCTGTCCAGACAAACGCTGAGATTTTTTGACACTTTAATTTTATAAATTCATCATTTTTTAGTATTTCCTGGTTGTATTAATTTAGTCAAATAAATAGGTACTTATTCTTTTAAATTGTTATCGGGGCTGCCACGTGGGTTATAAAAAGTTAATGCCAAGAGCATTCATGCAGTCAATCTCATTTCTGACCAAACATGAGTGATACAAGTATAGTACAAAGTGCCTCAGTGTAGATCAACCACTACTCGATACATATAGTACATGAACGGAATCAGAACCGGCAGTAAAGGTAAATACGCGGTAGTTAGCAGTAATCCTCTAGACCGACGAACAGAGCAGTGTGTGCGCAAATGATCCTTTACGAGCGAAACGACCTCGGGTTAGTATTTATGTATCTACCGTTTCAACCTTTTTGTGGGTTTGATTGTTTAATTTTGCTAAGGCTATGGGAAAGTGTTACATAAATGAATACTCTTTATCAAATACACTTTATTTTAGTATTAAGACAAAAATGTAGGTAGGTAAAAATGTATCATAAAGAAAAGTTCCCTACTTTAATTTACATTTACTATCAATTAAAGTACGGTTTAGTAAAATATTATAATTCGTTTTACTAGGACCACAGTAATTTTGAGTAGGTGCTTGTCAATTCTCAGAAATTATGGCATGATAGATTTAAAACTAAATTTTATTGTTTTTTTAATCGCACAAAAATTAGACTAGATTAAATCATTCATCTAACACTGTCACCCAAAGTCTTGTATTTATTTTAAAACATTCTCTAGAGGTCAAACATAACGCTAAACTTACTCTTAACTATAAAAATTTTAGAACTAATTCAGTTCGTAAATACGTTGCTAAGTCATAAAAATGCATATTTTTGTGCGCACTGACATAATGTTTTGGATTTATCACATTTGTGGCGATGATATAGCATGGAAACTGGAAAAAAATAAAGATGCGTTCTGAACATAAGAAATAATTTCAGAATTATAACGATAGTTTCGAGTATAGTGGCGGCATATAAAAAGGATTGCATCCCCTTTCTCTTCCTATTGGAAGCAACTGAAGGAGTACAGTCAGAAGAAGGAAACAGGCCGCAACGTCGTCTCTACCACCTAATAAAACCAAAACACAAATATAAATCTTTGATCTAAAGTAGGTTATAATCCCATGTGAAACCTTCAACTTCAATTCAATTAGGCTCACTATTCCAATTTAACAAGATTGAATTTTGAATATTTCAACTTATCCACTAACCACCGTCTAATTAAAACGGAAGTCAAAAGGGTATTTATAGTAACCAACTTATATAATCTATATAAAGGGCCGTAAAGTTTCAAACTACGGAATTGACCAGGATTACCTGGTCCCGAATAATCCGGTGGAAAAGTTTCATTTTCATTAGAACTAGTGGACATGTACAAGTTTGGTTTCGCTCTGAAAGGGTTCGCTAACTTGCTAAAATGTGAGCGGTGTGTTCCACTGACACGCTGGTTTAACAATATTGTTGGAGCTGACCGCTATTAAAGTCTCGTTGCTGGATTAATTTCCTCTTTGAACTAATCGTTCACTAATGAGTAGTGGTACATGTTATACGTAACAGTAAGTGTACACTGAAAGTGTTTTGAATTATAATTGTAATCACCTGCATGCCAATTACATATAAATTTATTATATTATAATACGAAGACAATATTGCGTTAATTTAACCTCTGTTACGTGACCGGAACTTCAAAGACGCATATCGCGTAGAGTATCGTTTTTTTTTTAAATAACAGTTATAATGCAACTAGTGTCATGTGTTGTCAGCACATTAAAATAACAACATCCCTTCTCTCGCGGGCGACTAAAGAAGACAGGCAGTGTCTTTTCTATACTACTAGCAAACTGCGATCACCAACCCACCTGACAATGACTACCTCCTTACTCCTAATCGCCATACTAATACGAAGCAAATAAATACTACAATCCTAGAAAACAAGTACACTTTGGCATAAAAACTTGTAAAATATCTATATTATTAGTGATTAATCCATGACGGTTACGCAAGGTACTAAAGAAAAACCATCACAGTTCCAACAATCTAGACCAGTTTTTAAGTCTTAGATAAACACTAACAGAAGCTGTAGAAAAAGTGAGGACACTCGGGAAAACTGCGGGCGGGTCGTTAGCCATTTTGAAACGAAAAAGGAAAAGTACGAGTTGTTAGCGGTTGGTGCGAGTGGTTTGTGTAGGTGTTGGTAGAGCTTTTAACTTGAAAATGTTTTTATAAACAGCATTTGACCTTAATCTTCCATACTTACTTCTTCTGGACTTGTGTCCGTTATAGTAGGTATATTGTAATACACGTACATTTGGATGTTGTTATAATGCATTGTGGTCAATGATCCATTACCGGAAAAAATACTTTGTTACCAGGTGAAAACATAGTTTGGGACCTTTTCTCATACTGCCAAATTGGAAAAAAATACTAAAATAGGTTTTAATTGGGTTTTGGGTAAGAAGGTCTAAACAGATATACAGATGAACGGTCAAACAATAATGCGTATCTACTTACAAATGTACTGTTTTTTTTTCCTTTTTAGTTAAGAAATCGGAAAAAAAGGATGCCTTTGTTCTGCACCTCAAAAAACACCAATATTTGATATTGAAAAACGTTAGTATGTAACATACTGTTGAGTTATTACAAAGTGGCAGATTGTGGTACGTCAGTTTAAATTGTTACGACCGGCGCAAAATGCATATATTACATGGTTACTAAAATCTAGTAGGTAATAAATTAATTTACTGTTGACATTGTACAAAACTCAATTCTGCTTCTCGTAAATTGTTGCATGCGTACATACTTAGGTACGACTAGTAAACAATGAATGGCTTTGTTACGATTTCA
Organism: Anania crocealis; assembly: GCA_949315895.1. NCBI lineage: Eukaryota > Metazoa > Arthropoda > Insecta > Lepidoptera > Crambidae > Anania > Anania crocealis. The sequence goes on from OX438868.1 coordinate 6,522,667, forward strand.
GTTATAAATTAATATTGTTGTTATAATAATTTGAGCATGACCTGACTACATTGTTATTAGATCAGTGGCTGGCATAGACCCAAAACAAGTTATGTCTGAATAAGCCATAAATAGGAGAATTTTATGCCTCCGGTAATTAATTATCGAATATCTTACAATTCAATAAAAGCCAGTAGTAATGAGATGCAATTTCGGTTCAGACTTCTTTCGTGGTTTGGTAAAATGAAATTGGTTGGCTCATAATTTCAATCTTATTAGATTTTTACATTGACTGTACTTAATGAAATTGTAATACTTAAACTTGCCTATGCATTACTAAAATCTTGCCTTCAATAATTTAAAGTAAAGTAAGACCTTGGTAAGTCAAGTTTATTGTAAACCGTATTTCAAATTGAATGTATTACCAGAAAAACATTTAATTAAGTTTCTCATTTTAAGCTGTCTTATCACAAGACGTGATGTCTTCCAGGAATCCTTGAGGTAGAGGACAGTTAGAAAAGAAAGAATTCTATTTCGAAGTCAAGTGAAGAGTTTTAAGAGTATATGTAAACACAATACAAAATGTGATTAAAAATGAAATAACGTTCAACGTTAGTAACAGTAATAAACTTACATTTTAAACATACCCATATAGTATAGTTACTTCAAATTGTCCCAAAACATAATAAAAAATATAACTTTCGATTTTTAAACTATCAATCAGAATGCCACCATTATCGCACGACAAAGTTAAAATAATATGAACTCATTGGTTAGCTATAGTTAACCACCTGAGTTCATCATTAACAAGCTTATGTAGGCAATAAATAAACATATACAATAATTGCTTGTTACTCCAGGGAAGCGTGAGACCCAGTGGTATGATGAAGACAACTGCATAGCCGTCCAATTTTACGCTCGCCCGTGCATGTTATTGTGAAGCATTTCGTGTGAGCTTGGACTTTTTTTTCGATACAGCCAACAACCTATCAACCATAAACCATTTTAAACATAATATGTCTATTACAAAGCAACGTTCCACGACAGATTTTCAACTCAAAGACACCAGTAAGTTATTGGTAACCAAGTGTGTTGAAAATGAGGATTTTGGTTACATCGGGAAAGTAAATAGTTACTATTTACTTTTATTATAATTTATAACTTTTATTATAGTTGGATTAAATTTCGCGTAGTATTGAAATGTAAAAATTGAATGAAGGTTAGGATTTCTCAGGGTTTTCTTAACCCTATTTTTTGAACCTTAGTTTCATAATGGCGTAATGTTAACTAACGAAATAATTTTGTATCGAGGTGTTATATTTTGTAGTATATTAATAAATATAAGTGGATCTTAATCTATTATAAACAATATCGTAACATTTTCAAAGGTATTTTTGTACTCGAGTAAAAAAAAAATTATATTTAGCTGCCTCGATAATTATTATTATTGTTATTCATTGATTAGAGATAACTGGCATGAAAATTTATTTTTTAGAGTAATTAAAGGAGATTTCCCAAATTGTATGGAGGCCAGACCCAAAACCTGTACACCCCACCAAAAGATAGACCAATACACCTACAAGATTTTGTTATCATCCAATTATTTTAAAATGGCTTCGTTAAGTGGTTCAAATAAAGAGATAAGTAAGAAAATAGCAATACAAAACAACAAAACCACCATGGCGGAAGATGACATTTTGATGACGTCTGTCAGTTTTGGCAGTTACAAAATCGCGCATCTAGGAGTCGAGTGCTTGCTGTAGTAACAAAAACATTATGAAAGTAATGTGTCGATCAATACCAAATCCAGAAAACAAAACAGGGGTCGTTATAATGAACTTCATTTAAAACGTGACAAGCAGAACAAAAACTTGAAGTGAATGATTATGCCAAAGTGACAAGGGGTATCTGACAGCTACTGACATTTTAAGTTTTTTTAGATTGACGCCATCTTGAAATTCCTAATGGATTTTAATAAATTATTCGATCTTATTTATTTTTGAACCACTAAATTATACGTTAAATAAATTTATATGTATTTTTCCCAGAAACAGTATTTTTTTCCAGATTTTTGAAAATGGTGTACTATGTCTGGGCCTATTATGGGACATCTCCTTTAGTTATTAAAATCAACGAATTACGAAGAAATGTAGTTATTAAAAAAATATCTATATTTTCTAATATATTATAACAACAAGGTTTTAAGAAGGTGTTAACTAAAAGTGTGATCTTTCATCAAAAAGAATCTGACTGTCTGAACTGTCTCAGACTAACAAAGCACTCAAAGCAATTCATGTAACACACAAATAATATCTCGATGGCTCAGTATATAGGAAAACTTACCAAGTCAGTTGACAAATGAGCTGTCTTTTCTCTCCCATACCATACCTACCATAGTACCTACTGTTTTCGTTTATGTTGCCAACTTTTATGAACAAAATGTTAACTTTTTCTTTTTTTAAACACACTTGTAATTTAATAGAATTGATCGTCATAACAGGGTTTCAGCAAAAGCTACTTATTAATTATTTTAGGGAAGGGTGAAAACAAAGCCTGATTATTAATGCTCATTAATAATCATGAAATTTAAAACTCACTTATTTTCATCTTATCACATTTAATAATATTTTAAAGTAATTTTATGTATTTTTTTTTACTTTTACCACGTAGGTAGGTGGTAACTTACCTAGACGTAAAGTTTTCTTATCGACTATTCACTAATTATCATCATCTTCATCATCAGCTTACATCACTTATGTATAGTGGTAGATAGAATCAGTTCACAGCTGTACCTAGGACTCTCCAAAAGAGGGATTTTGCTATTATCACCACGCTGGATGGAGAAACATAATGATGGAGAGAACGCTGCTGCCCGTTGCCTTCTGGCGGTACTCCTTTATTCGCTTCTTACGATACTCAAAGGGAAGAGGAGGTGCTATTCTAATTTTAAATAGTTACAAGTATTTTGGGTGGTGGGATCTACCACCTAGTGGTCCACCCTGGGCAACGGCATCTTTGGTTTTCTAACCAATGATGAGGGCCAGCAGATTCTTCTGCGGTGGTAGGCTTTGTAAGAGGCCGCCTGGATCTGGAGTTTTTCTGTGTTCGGCTGCTGTGTGGGAGAACCAGTGCTTCTGGGTAAGCTCGCTCCATTTTAGGCTTCTTCTTGATCGTATAGTTCAGTATGAAGTCGAGAGCAAGCCCATTGTATATTAAAAAAAAAAAAGTATTTTTAATTTTATTAAAAAATGGTATTTGTACAACACCTATTAAATTGAGTTATCATTTCACGTTAAATTAGCCAAGCGGTTATGAAACATTATTTTTGTGTTAGTGCAGCACATGTACTTCAGAAGTTCGATAGCATTTTAAGTCACTCAAAAATAGGTTTAAAACAACTATCATAAAGCTTAAGAGGAAATACAACGGCTGTTTTTTCCATACAAACGTCCCTGGATAATGCCAGTAGAGCAATAATTTTTATTAAAAAAATCTATGGCTACTATTAGCATGTTTCTACGTTTTCTGTTTTTTCATAAATTAATTAATAAAAAAGATATGAGCCCTCAAAAATCGAAAAAATTCGCCAGATTTTCCGCTGTGTTCAAACATCCAGAAAACAAATTTGGCAAAACTTTAGAAAAAAAGGAAAACATGCGAACACGGCCAAAGCCTTTCTTTAATTTTTTATGAAAAAAGTATTTAAATCGGTTTAGTTTTGGAAAAGTAATCGGGGGACTACGAAACGTTGATTTGGTCTGTTTTTAATAGGTATTTTCGGTCCAAGAAGCAGTTGTCTCTATCTCACTCTGCGGTGAATGCGTTTGGCATTGCGCGACAGCAATTAAATAGATTTTACAAATACCTATTTTTCAATTCTCTCACCCGTAGTGCTTCCTCTTATCAGTTATTTACTAATTTTATGTAACAGAAGTTTACGCAGTATTTTTCGTAGCACTGTTCTCTCAACGTGGAACTCGTAGTCCGTAGCTAAAACTCGTAGGCTAATCCCTATTTTTCGTTATACATTTTTTGGTGGACCTATCGAAAAAGCCTCTTCTATTCGATTTCGCTCCGCAACGGGGACACAGGCCCACTGATCCGTAACGGCTGTGATTGGATAAAGGGTCCTGCCACAATGAAGTTACAAAACAGTGGGTTAAGAATAGTAAATGTACGAAGTAGATATCGCACTAGGAGAAGTGCTCTTACCTATAGAATCTGGTGATTATGTTGTCATAACTTTTCTTTAAATTATCTTTTAATGGGGTATGATGTTTCTTTACATGAATTTGGGTCTGCAAGCGTTATTGTCTACAAAAATATTCATGTTTATCATTATAGACCATATAACGGTCAGTTTATAAAATTACCCATTCTAAAAAAATTTGTAATATAAATAATAATATTAAAAATATTTGAATGCGGTATTTAGTAAGGCTTCTTTATTAAAAACAACCAAAACCGCCGTTGTATTTGTAACGTACTATTTAAATCTTAATGAATTTTAAGTTAATTTAGAAAGTCAATGTGATTTGTTAATGGTGTATTTGTTTAGTCTTGTTTTCAGACCAGCAGGTTAAGTTATTCAGAAAACTCAAAACCATCATCGGTATTCTGTATGACTAATGAGATAGGGCGTGCAGACAGGGTTCAAGCTTTCAACTTAAATACAGGGTGAAATTTTAACCACCTTTTAAATTTTAATATATCAATCTACGAGACGAAATAAAAATGAAGTATTTTTTCTTTTGGTATAGCCCAGTACAAAAATGTCAAGATAAAGTACTTAGAAAATGTCCGCCAAAAATCTAAAATTTTTGATACGGCCGCCTAGCAACACTTTTTTTACGCAATGCACATCACATTCATTCATTACGATACTAATCATAAGTTTTTGATTTTCCCTTTATACCTAAACAGGCTAAACTGTAAAAATTTAAAACTATATTACGAAAAATATTCTCGGGTGAAAACTTGATTTCAACTTTTTACTTCATAAATGGGCTCTAAATACGATACTGAACGTTTACAAAAATTTTGGAAAGTGGTTAAAATTTCATCCTGTATAATTATGATGTTATTTCGTGAACAAGTATGTTGCGCGCATAATCATTATACTAAACTCCTCTACACGTTGTCGTTAATAATAAGTGATTTAAGTGAGTACCTACGCAATTTGTTACGTACAGACAACGGCAGGTCAACCTACCCAACAAGTTAAAGGTCATTTAATTGATTTTCAACTCTAAAAGGGCCGTTTTTCCATACAAATGTAGTACCCGGTTTCCTCCCTGGATAAAGCCAGTAGAGCAATAATTTTTATTACAAAAATCTATGGCCACTATAAGCATGTTTCTATGTTTTCTGTTTTTTCATAAATTAATTAATAAAAAAGATATGAATCAAAAATCGTAAAAATTCGCCAGATTTTCCGCTGTGTTCAAACATCCAGAAAACAAATTTGGCTAAATTTTAGAAAAAAAGGAAAACATTCGAACACGGCCAAAGCCTTTCTTTAATTTTTAATAAAAAAAATATTGAAATTGGTCTAGTTTTGGAAAAGTAATCGGGGGACTACGAAACGTTGATTTGGTGTGCTTTTAGTAGGTATTTTCGGTCCAAGAAGCAGTTGTCTCTATCACACTCTGCGGTAAAGGCGTTTGGCACTGCACGACAGCAATAGATTTTACAAATACCTATTTTTCAATTCTCTCGCCCGTAGTGTTTCCTCTTAAGTCCAACAAGTAGAGATCAATATCAATTGTGAAAATTTGACGTTTTGTGGTAGGTTGATGTGCAGTTGTCATGCAACATGAGCGTAACGGAGGACTGTGTTTTTATGTGTATATTAATCTATATAGTATACGCTTTACGCACTTCTACCCGGTTTTTATATACCTATTTGATTTATAAATAATACAGTCCAATTGAAAATACAATTCCTAGAAAGTCTTGACTTCCTAAGGTGTGTTCGAGGTACATAAACAAAAAAATTATGAAACTCCACTAATATACAGCGTAAAGCCTTAAAAAACCACTGAAACTTATTGAATTTGCTGAATGTTTCTACAGTGGGAACGTCGTATTCAAAGGCTGAGTGCATGGCGCTGTCGGTCTTTATGCCAAAGAATTATTTATGCCATTCATATTACGGTGTTATACGAAAGAAATGTTCCGAACCCGTCAAGTACAATAAGGTAAGTTGCAGGTCTTAATGTTTTGCAAAGCTTTTACTTCGATGTAATCCCTCACTCAACGTTAATAATCCGTTATGTTATATCTGTATAAAATATTTACTGTGAGCAAATTTCAAACGAGAAATGATGATTAAAATAACTGAATTTATATTTTCAACAAAAATAATGATCAGTTATTATCCATCAAAATCAATAGCGGAAACTGTAATGAAGTCACAACAAAGTGGACATTCGAATAAAATCCTTAATCAAAAGCCTCGCGAGCCGTAAAATAGCAAACAAAAACATTTGTTTGTGGCATTAAATTGAAAATTGCAGTGTCAATCAGCACTGTTTAGTTAGAACATGTACATTAATTATGCGAAACAGAGTAAACAGCATTACTGAAACATTCATTGCAATTTCGAACCTTGTCCCCAAAAAATTGTGATATGTTTTTGGGTGGATTGTACCGACGGAAATCACTTCATTTGCGATTGTCAAAAGCAGATTTTCTCTTTAGCCCAAACACAGACGTTAAACAATACTTTCGTCGCAAAACGATTACACGAAATGTTGTTTTTTGGGAATAAGATTTGACAGGACAGATTTCGGCATCGGCTTTATCAGGCCACAAGGTTTTTTTTATTAAAATACATCGGAATTATTTTATCCATAAAAAGAGAGTTTTGATGTTAAAGTAGGTATTCAAGGATAACATCGTTCACTAAAGTGACGTGTAGGTATTTAAAACATTAGGGTTCTAATTTACCTATATTGTTTTGTGTTTGTAATTTTTAAAAAGTTATAATATTATATTTATTTGAAATGATGTGGCTCATCTAAATATTTGTAGATAAAATGTTTTATTTGTAGTTTGAGAATAAGGGAAAAATTTTTTTAGAGACCAATGGTAGTCGGCGACCTTGACATGTCATAAACACATACGTTGTATAAAGTGTTTCAAATGTGGAGATAAATCAAATAATAGGAATGTTAAATCGTAATAAACTCAGTAATAAACAGTTTTGTTTATTTTTATCACTATTTACTGGTTTTATCACTTAGAGTTGTTTCAACGTACATTTTAAAATAAATTTAAATTAAGCAAGGTTAAAAACAAAAAAAAATATTTGATACCAAACAATAGGTATCAACTAAGCACCGTCAGTCAGTATCAAATAGTAGTTTTATTTTACCTAGTTTCAACTATTCATAACCATTTTGAATTCTCCCTTCTATACTACATGACCTTGTTATACCGTTAATATTGGTGAGCTATTCGTAAGTTCAAGGAGAATCTTTCCATTTAACAAAATCGTCAAACCGATGAAAATGTTTTCCTGACATCATACCTATTTACCCTTTGCTACTTGTGTATTCTAGGAATAGCGACGTTAATCCTAATCTATCTATACTGTTGTCCATTATTCGTAAGACGTTGTCAAAAACATAATTATGTCTTCACTAGCTGTTTCCTGCGACTTTGTGGATATTTTAATTTGGATCTATCCCACAGGAATATAATATCTTTTTTTTGCCACTTTTTAGCCATTCTGTCGTGCGTGATTGTGTGACAAAGATCCATCTAAACATAAGCGCTTATAATATTAGTAAGATACGATAAGATAAGCAAGATCAGGGCCCAATTCCGCTAATTTACAAAATATGGCTATTACTCTCTCTCTCTTTACGTTTTGTTCTTTCAAACATTGGGAAACATGCCAAACAGCAATTTAAAATATATCGTCTTATGTACAAGGAGTATAGGTACCTAATATTTATCGTCATATTATTTTTAGACATTACTACTCGCGGAAATTTCGTACTTTTTAATATACCCTCCACGTGTAAGAGGGTGAATACGAGCTAAAATATCTCAATACGAGCTAAAATATCTAAATATAAGTGGTGTGAGTTATTGTCATTAGCTCTTCAGAAGACTTTCGGTTATTTATGGCTACAGCTGCCTAAGACGTGTCGACACCTCTTTATAATAACTAGTTTATGAATAATTTTATACGCTCGTAAAAATAAGATGACAGGCGTCACTAAGGTGGCTGAAGATCGAACGCTAATACGTTTTTATTGCCCTCAAAATTGTAGACTGTGATTAATTGGGCTTATAGTCTATATGTTTAAAAGAATGATAAAACGAATAAGGTAAGGTTTTCCACTCACTCTTTTTTCTTTAACCTGTTTTCGTTATTTTACAATATTATATTAAATACAAAAATACCACCATACAAGTCTTATCCATAGCTACGATTATTAGTATAAAGTAAATCGGTTGCTTTGGTATTTTTGTTCAATGAGTATAACATCACGAAATAATGAAATAATGTAAGCCAGTGAATAACAGTCGACATTCACTATATTTTGGCGCTGATTAACAATTAGTAGCTAGCGGTTTTTGTTAATAAGTTTCATAATATTTTTCTGTCATTAATAGAATACAACGTACTTTTAGTATTTTATGGGTTCAAGCAGTTTTATGATCACCATCACTAAAGTTTAATTGTATGCCTTGTTTTTATGACCCGTCAACAATATTTATGAGTAGTTGCAATAAAACTATTACAAATTTGTCTATCATTTTTTTTGTCCATCTTTGATATTCCATTCATACTAAAAGTTGTTCGACAATGTTAAAACGGTGACGTAGCAGCAACACCAACTGATTGACTGAAAAGGGGTTAAGTAAATAAATAAATAATAAACCTAAATAAACGTGGACAATATCACATAGGTACATTTTTCTGATCCCAAACTGAGTAACTATTTAAAGCACTCGTATTTTGGAAATCAGAAACAACGAAGATACTCCAAACACGTAGCCCCGAGAAAATGTAGAAAAACCCGGGACCTCGAAGCAGGCGACACCTTGAAAACCGGTGTGTTCACCTCGGAGGTCGTCAAATACCAGTTGATTCAAAAGTTTCGAATACCATCATGTTTTTCATAACGAAATGGAATGTAGTTGTGTGTTTAACCGCGACGCGTCTATTCCGGGCCCGATGACCATCTGGAATGCGCGCGCATCTGTCGCGTACTAACTCACGCGTTTGAACAATAACAATCTAGGAGAACGTGCCTAAAGTTAAATCAGAGCGAGATTTCGTGTTTTCAAACCAAATTCATGTTCATTATTTGCACGGCAAAATATTTGAAGTTGATTTTTCTGTGAATCCAATCCAACCTACGATAGCAATCCAACGATAGCAGATAGGAGAGTTAATAAGTGTGTGAATATAACGAACTACTTACATTTTAGAAGTTAATTTTGCTGAATTTTCAGTTTTATTTGCGAGAATAATACAGTGAAGCAGTTTCCAGCCCTGCAAGAAGGTGGAGTGGTGAAACTATACTACAGTAGGGCTAAGCTCTTCTAACTAAATTCATCAACAATGGTCAAAATGTTTCTTTCCTACATCAGACGGTCGTAGTTCAATTTATACCACAACATACTAAAAGATTTAGACATAACAATAAGTATCTTATTTCTTAAATAAACTCAAGTAAAATCTAGCAAGAACGTTTTTCATTTTAAAATAATACTGCATTTACATCACTTTTTGAAAAGACACCTTGACTCTTCAAGGTGTTAAAATAAATTTGCAGTTCTATAACTGCATATTGAAAAGCTGGATGTGTAAGTCTGAAATCAACAGGGTTTAATGTCTGATGCTCTTTTTATACCTTCATTAAATATGAACAGGTGTTAGAAAAAGCGGCAAACTTAAAGTAATAAAATCTGACAATGAATACACGGTTTAGTAAACAATACACGTTTTGGGGTCACCACGGATGCTGCAGCTATTAGGCCGCGTAGTTTGTTAGGCTGGCTCATAAAGGCGCGAGCTCCGATGGCACTTAAATAGCTTTATTGATCACTGTAACGACGCCGTTAACTTTTGATGGGACACTCATAACGCGGTCCAGTTGATAGTATTTACATTGTAGATTGTTGTCCGACGCTGGGTTATGGGTAAGAAGGATGGGCCAGAACGGGAAACAGATACTTCACATTGAAGCCTTACTTCAAAGAGCGGCATAATAAATTGTTGGGATTTGACTTTAGAAATCCACTATTTTGATACCTACCTAGCGTATCCCGCTGTCCGCTAAATTCAATTGCTTGCTAGAGTCAATTTAAAAACGTTTTTTTTTTTCACGACTATGCTTGGGTTTGTTGTTTGATCACTTAGTATTTGCTTATGGTTGTAAAACACGGGATGCTGGGATTTTTATATTTTATTTTTTTCATTTGCTTATCCAAAAGATTTAAAGTGTACTGTATTCATGGTATAGTTACGCAGACTACAATTCTAGCTAGCTAGAATCCTGCAAAGGGCAATTACCCATATGATCATACATATGGGACACATATGATCATGACAATTTGTACTTTTTCCAAGGCAGCATGTAAATAAATTTAAATTCTGGTGTAAGAAGTTTGATTGTTGGAAGCAGATACCGGTGACTCCATCACAGTCAAGGAAGTGATACGGTTATTTACCTGTAAACCTTTTTCCTCAAATTTGGTTTATTGATTTATCCGCGACACCGAAAAGCCGTCTGTTGTGCAGTGTGTAGTCTAGCGTTGTCGTGTAGCAGTAGCGGCGTAGAACTTGACCAGCCTCGGTTGTTTAGTAGCGAGATTTTCTGTCACGGTTTGCAATTGCTGACAATAGACAAGCTGTAATGAACGACGCCGGCGCTAATCCACCAAACGCTCAACATTTTTGGGTCAATTTTCGTTTGGGGCAGGATTTGGCTGGCTCGCCGTGGTTCGGCCATTGCGATGAGCGCTTTCGATTATCGTACAGTATTCACTTTTCATCACAGATGATGATTCGATTTAAAATCCCTTCATTATTGTGCCGGTTAAGTAATTTAACGCAGCAGCCGACGCGCGTTTCGCGGTTTGCTTCACTCAATTCGTGAGATATCCACCTTTTAAGCTTTTTAATCTTCTCAATTCAGTTTTATCACTAACACCGCAGCCTGCAGCCAACTCTGACGTAGTTTGCGATGGATCCGCTTCCACGATAGCCTTTAATTCTTCATTATTAACTAGGGCCTCCGGCCGTCCACGGGGCTTGTTCTGCAGGTCGAAATTTCCAGAACGAAAACGTTAGAACCAAAAACGCACGGTGTTTTCTTTTGCGACACGACTGCCATACACATCGTGAACAATTCGAGCCGTTTCTGCAACACTGGTGTCACCGTGGAACTCGTACTCGTAAATAACGCGATATTTCAAGATATTTCAATATTTCTCGTAAATAACACGATTTTCATTTTGTCAACTAAGTGACGCAAAGAGAAAAAAGGAAAAAAAAATGCAAATGAATAACAGTTTACAAAACACAAATACATGTGTAAGTAGCTGGTATAAATTTAAATTTGGAATTCCTAACCGAAGAGGAGATTTTTCAGATCAAAGTGGCTAGTACTGAAATTGGCGTATTGCGCCAATTTCATATGTAAGGACCTAATATAATATACATACATTGTTAAGAACAGTGTAAGTATATTCATCTCTTTGAGTAACTGTTCGTGAAAGATGCACAATAAGGCTTCAATTCATCAATTTTAAATTACCTTTTAAAGACTCCTGCGAACGTCGAATGAAGCTCTAAAAGCTCTTCGCTGAAATGCTCGAGCAAAAAATTAACTGATGTCTGAAAATAACTTTCATTAGGTACGTAAAGGTAAATAAATAAGGTATTTAACTTAGTTAATGATTACTTTGACAAAATGTTATTAATGTTTTAGCGACCTATGTGGCCTAATTGCATAAAAACATGTTTTCAGGTGTCTCCTCTGTAGTCCCGGTTTAACCTCGGAGAAGATAATTAACTAAATATTTTTTTTTAGTGCAATATAAAACAGTTTCTTTACAATATAATAATTATAATAATGCGCAAGTTTGAATAAACTCTTTTTCTCAATCAAGCCAAAATATCGAACATGATTTGGACGAAATTTGGCACGGACATTAAACATTGACTGGAAAAGCACATTGATTACTTATTATTCCGGGAAAAGTTCCCGTGGTATAGTAGTCGACACTCAACATCTTGTAAATATGTATTTATAAGCATTCCTTATCGTATCATTCGAAAAATATTACTTTAAATTTTGATGTCTTGTTTATATCCTCTTTTATCAGTTTTTCAGTTTTGAATTTGTAAACATAACCAATAAATTTTATATAACAATAAAAATAAAACAGGCTGTAAATAAACTAAGTATAATTCAGCACTGATGACATTTTGTATTTGTAATTATAGTAGTTATTATAAGTAGGGTAAATCAAATGTTTTGAAAAAACAATAAATTAATATTTAATTTGACACACATCTTAAAGCTATTATTATTTTTATATCATGATTGTCCAAAATAAAATGATCAATAACATTCGAAAGCCGAACTGCGCTGACAGTTTCTTTATTTGTTAAAATAACAAATCCAGAATTACCTGCAGACCTTGAAAATAAATTCACATCGTTAAAATGTTCAAAACCGTAATATTTTTGGCAAACCACCTACTCAGGAGTTCATTAGATGAAAATGTATTTTTGTAGGAACGTGGCGGATGCCACCGGATGACATAATCTCGATGCATCCGTGTTTAAGATTTAACTCGGTCAAGTATAAGATGAAACGAATTTATATACTCTTAGTAGGATTGTAGTGTGATGTAAACCTTTAGTTTATCGTTATGGTTACACACTATGGTGTTTCTGTTAAAACTTGTCCTAAAAACTGGTTACAGATTGTTTGTTTTTTTTTTATAAAACTGAAAAAAGAAAATGGATCAGTAGTTTGTGAATAGTGTGAAATGTATTTATTCATATTTCATGATATTTAATATAGGAACTGAGTGGCTGAGACTGAAGGGCTAAAGAAATAAAAGAAGATTGTAACATTGGTAATATTTCAACTACCAAAGCACAAATGCGTGTGTCCGTGAACTGGAATAGTATCCCTTTAGTATTTTAGATATTGCCAATGTTATATTTTGTCCTCTACTACTTCTGCTCACAGTAACCCCACCTAGTGCCGTCAAGCATGTTTAATTTTACCGGGGACATCCTAACATTTTTTTTTTATAAATAATATCTTCAGTGTTCAAAATCACACATTTTATTAAAATTTACTCACTTAAAATAGCTATAAATTTATCCATGTACTTAATATTACGTTAGTTTGTAGCGAAATAATTCAAAAAGCGTTCGTTTATAGCTAATTAATCTTCCTTCTAGCGCATGATATAAATTGAACAAAATTATTATAAACAAACCGCTCCGCGCGACCGTTTACGCTCATCGTCCATTATGCGGAGAAGTGCTGAAATTTCACTTATATTTGTAACACTTACGTAATTCACATAATAATATTTTATAAATAGATATCACAGCCGAATAAACAAAGATAAAGTTTGTGTCGCAGTAATAATTTTGTTATTGTAGCAAGTAATATTATTAACACTTCGTTGTTAAATATTGTGGCATTAAGAAACTTCTAGAAACGTGGTTTCCAGAAACTCTAAACATAAAAACATCATAATGATCTCAACTAAACTACGCCCACTGCTGGACAAAGGCCTCCCCTAAATATCCTCCACAGTTATCGGTCCTGCGCCACCCGCATCCAGCGTCTGTCCGTGACCTTCGACAGATGGTCGGTCCAGGTAGTAGGGGCTACCGAAGATCGTCGTCTGGTATTTGGTCTCCATTCCAGAAACTTTCCACCCCAACGTCCAATTGAAAATCGTATTTATTGTCAGTTGAAGATCAAAACATCACACTTCAGTTAAGCGGACTAACACAAGTGGCTTTCTAATATCGTGTTTTGAAAATTACATAAGCTTACGATCGTTCAATCGTTTGTTAATGTCTGCTAGTTGTATATGTTTTCGCATCACAACTTAGTATTTTTTTAGGGTTCCGTACCCAAAGGGTAAAAACGGGACCCTATTACTAAGACTTCGCTGTCTGTCCGTCTGTCCGTCTGTCCGTCGCTCTGTCACCAGTAATTAATAAAACAATAGGTCTTGTTTTGTCAACATAATTCTTAAATTTTGAAACCTGTATATGACCGTTTGTTTCTGAATAAATAAATTAAAAAAAATTACATTTTCATACATTTGTTTTCTATTTGTATGGCGTAAATGATATTAGAAAGCCACTTGTCTAAAGCCGAAATAGTGTATAAATTCGGCATCTATCAAACGTCACGATTTACTGCAGCCAAAATAGCAACAGACTCGGGAATATTTCGCTATAAATTTATACAGAAACGCTGTGACTTACATGATTGTTATTAATATTTATTGACTTTACAGATCGGTGGCAAATGTATAATGTACACGTGGTGCTGCATTTTAAGGGGACTACTGGAGCTATGTGCTGCCAATATTTGACGACCATTTAGACCAGTTAGTAAACGCTGCTTCTGAGCAATGGGTCGCGGGTTCGATCCCCGCACAGTACAAATATTTGTGTGTAATAATTCGATCCCCGGATCGGGCAACAAAAAGTTTCGATTTTTCGAACATTGCTCGGGTTTGTGATCACCGACCCGCATCTGGCAAGCGTCGTGATTATGCCAGCACCCATCATTGCTGTGGTAACTTGAATTCAATGATTAAGGCCTTTTCCCTTCAGTAAGATGATTATAGACTGTTACTTTACTTTTTTACTTTTACATCGCTTTTGAAAGTTTAAACTTTTTTATAGTATGGCGTTTTAATTATTGCAAATATCGTCAAATTAGGGGGTAAAAAAATCCTTTACTTTATAGTAATATGTCACCTATAGCCGTATCGGAATACCTACCAACAAAACTATTTATATAAACGCTAGAAAAAAAAACAAAGAATGTTGTATATCAGCATAATAATAATAAACAATTGGTGACCTTTTTCTTAACTGTAAGTACCATCTCGTAATGAATATTCATAGTTGAGGCAGGACAACATCTGTTGGGTCCGCTAGTTCCCTTATAAATTCTGATTCACTGATTTCTACACGAAAGTGTACTTTAGTTGTATCTTAACTACACGACATAGACCTTCCTCAACACGAGTCTAAGTCATTAATCAACAATGTTGACTGGTTGTGCGGCTGTGGGCGTGTTTAGGCCGAAAGCCAATCCAAATACTATTACACTAGGAACTTTAAATAGATTCAGTACTGTTTTAGTAGGCTAGAATCTATATGAGATGGATACGCTTGAAAAGGACGTCCTGTCCAATCATTATGTTAGTAACTCAAAATTTAAAATGTTTATTTAGTAGGATTCTAAACTTCTAAACATTGAAGCAGTGTCCAAAAAAAAATTTAAAATATCATTTTGTTGTATGCAATTTGAAATAAAGATGTGTGTGTTTGTCTATGTGTAAAAACGCTACTTTTATAGACTAGTAAGAATGATTTGTTACCACTTCACAGACTACGACCACTAGTATTTATATTGCCTAATAAACCACGTTGACTGTATTCGTTAAGTTATTAAACCTTTTAAATGCGGGTATAATTATTTTACCTGGTAAAGGTCAGTAATTTTCAAAAACTGTGTAACAGAGAAAATCCTATGAAATAATTCGAAGAAAGTTATTAAATATAGACAAAGCTCCGAAATTAACAAAGGGTAAGTAATGAAGATGAAAGATTTACATAGAACTAACTTAACTTTTTTGTACTTTCCTGAATAGCTTTTAATTATTATTATAAGGATTATGTGCTATAAATTTGCGTACTTACATAATAGATTACTTTTTACTGACCTTTTCTAAGATAATAATACGAACCTTGGCATGATTCTGAAGGTTGAATTATCGAGAAGCGGACTGTATTAATACTTTATTTAGTTTACCGATATTTTACAATCACAATAACCAATAAATGTCATTTAAATGTATAGTATGATTATGAAGAAAAGCAATACCCTAAAAGACGTAAAAAAATATTAAACCTTTTTTTATTTGATTTGGCTACTCGTTTAGCATCAGAATACAATAAGTACTTATCCTTATGTTTTGTGTAGTTTGATACTGACACATTAAAATACTAGTTTCACCCTATGTCTTCCTATGGATGTCGTAAGATTAAGCAACTAAAACCTACAGTACTTTTTACCGGAGTAAAAAGTAGACTACCTATGTGCTATTTTAACCAATTTTTTTTTTGCTAAGTTAAGTTCAATTTTCAGCTATCTTTCTTCAAATATGAGTATTGACAACAAAGTCTTTGATACCTCCATGTCTCTTCAGCTTTAAAATTAAATTGAAATTTCACACCAGTATACCGCCATATACATACCGCATTTTCGGTGGCGTCATACAATTCTTGGCGTTCATACAAACCTTTTCAACGATTGAGTATCAAGATAGTATTCTGTTAAAGAACTAATAATACAGTATCAAACCTCCTATACTAAATCAATCGCTAGACCAGTAAGTTTGTTTGAGATATCTAAAATTAATTTCATATCTCGTAACGCTCCGCTCACTCAGCATTTTTTATCGTATGATGTTTTTTTAAATGTTGGTATTGATCGCTAATGCTATACTTTAAAAAGGTTCCATTAATGTTTTCGAGTTACGGAATACTAAAAATTTGCACAAGTAATTACGCATCGCACGAATTTTCCGGGTTTGTTTAGCAAAATTTCAACAAAATTAATTAGGTAGGAACAATACAGGTATCAGAATCTTTGGTTCGTTCGGCCCACAAAGAGAACATAGCTATTGTTTTCGTTGTACGGGCATAATTTGACAGCCGACCCACATTTCGCTTGTATTGTATCGTTTCCCTTCATGATAAGCGTTGTCCTCCTGTCGCAATGTTTTAGAAAGTAGCAGATGAAGTCTGAGATGATGTTTGAAACTAATCTACCTACCATTCAGCAGGACAGAACACACCGCTTTGGTAAGGTTTTATTTTAGATGTTTGTTTAAATTTTTTATCCAAAGCAACTAAGTTAGATAACATTCCATTTTATGCTCGATCAAGCCAAATAGGACTACTATTATTGTAACATTATCTATCTTAACTTTCAATGTAACTAAAGCTGCTACTTTAAAGCAGTCTCAATTTTAGTTCCGAGCACTACTTAATCAAACACATATAAGCTGGTCTAAACATATCGTTGCAAAGTCTAGTTCGCAAACTCGGTTAATCCGTTCTCCGGAGTTACTGCCCGCCCCACTGTTGACTTGTCGAAATTAATTTAAATACATCCTTGTCTTTCCGCTCGGTTGAGCGTGAGTCGATTTGCAATTTCTACACTTGGATAGCTCCGTTTCGTTCACCGACTTGAAATTACAGCTGAGTCGGTAACTTCGCGAGGTTTTTATTTGTTTCGATTGCTTTACCTATTCGCTTTAGGAGAATCTCCGAGCTGATAATTACCTGCAACAAAATTAAAAATTATTTTATAAATATATAGTAGTTAGTATGCAGTAAAGTCAAAGCCTATTTTCATTTCACTCAAGTTAAAAATCAACATGCATAATCACAACCATTGCCAAAATGCGGGTTTGTGATCGATCACAAACCCGAGCAATGTCCGAAAATTAAATTGTTGTCTGACCCGGGGATCAAACACAGATTCGAGATCTCGACCCGGTAACTAAACCACTAGACCAATGGGGTTTTTCACTCACACCAATGGGGAGTAAGTAGTTAGCTGTATTCAATATTTTGTCAAATAAATTGACGTATGTAGTTTCAAGCCACACTGAGAGCTATAAGACTCGGCCACAAATTGCTTGGCACTGGTGTATGTGATCGAGTGGCTGACTCGAATGCTCACAGTGTGCGCCGACTTGCTCTGATATAAACTAAGTAGTTTACACAAAAGATGTGCTGTCAATGCCACTGGCAAGCAGTTGTAACCCTTATTGTATTCTATAATAATATTATAAAGCAGAAGAGTTTGTTTGTTTGGTTCAAGGTGTTGATCTCTGGGACTACTTATTTGAATTGCAAAAATATTTTATGTCGGATACCCCATTTGTCGAGGAAGGCTTTAGGCTTTATAACGTCGCTGCAAACAATATGCTCGCTGTGAGACATACCAAGCAACCTGTTGTCCACGCGAACGGTGTCGCGGGCACAACTAGTAGTTTATATGTACCAATATAATACAACAACAAAATTTTATTTCTAACCTATTACATCTTATGGTCATTCAGCTTACAATTTACAGAAGTCTCTATCAATTATCATAAAAACCATAAACGTAGAGTATATATTAAAATGTCTATGATAAAAACACATTTAAACATTACCTAAATAAAGACAACGCAACACATGAAAATGAATTACACACATTCATCGACCTCGACGTGATCAAAATGGCGCAACCTAATTAGAGCGTTCGATTTTTAATTTAAAAATAACAGGAACCGCCGATAGTTTCCAGCTGTCCGTCACACGAGAGAGGAAACGTCCTCGCGTCTGAATCGGACGGATCATTTGGACGCTCGGAACAAATGGAATCATGTCACGGAATGTTCAAAATGACTGACGGTTACGAACCAGTGGCTACAGTCCCGCGTGTTTTTTTTTTTACTTTTATATGTTCCTTTTCGTCTTGTGGTGCCGTCACATAATAAAACAGATCCACACACGGATTCCACAGCAGCTTTTTCTGTATTTTTCCAAAATTGAGTCGAACTTACAAAGCTTTAAAAATTATGTAATAAAGATAAAATAACCAATATTGAAATCTAATATTCCCAACAAAATGTCTAGACAACCTTCAGATATTTAAAATGTTTTATAAAGGTTGTAATTCTAATCTCTATTACATTTTTTCGTTCTTTAAAGTAGGTAACAAAATACTTAGCTTCAACTTTATCATAAAACCGAAACATTATTTTACTAAATATTCCAAAAACATATATAAGTGTAGATTATTTACATTTTGTTTAAAGTAAAATCACTTAAATGTGTATACGCTAAGATATTCGCATGTAATACTTTTTAAACTACACGCTACTATTGCTTTATAAATAAAATACAACAAAAAACTATAACAATAAATAAATATATTCGCCTTAAACAAATTCGTCAAAACACCAGATGTCTGGGGAGCTCAATGGTTAGAGCAGTTACCTGAAAAGCGGGAAGTCGTGGGTTTGAGTCCTTCCTCAGGTAGTCGAATTGTTTATTTGAGGAATTTTAATTTTAATTTAGACTAGCAATTTAATTTTGCGATCAATCAATATATATTAAGTAAATACTAAATAACATATTATAAGGTGTTTTTTTGTTAATATCGAACCTGTCTCTAGGCCTACAGTCACTCGAGCCGCGCTCGCGTCATCTACTAATAAACACTAGTACGCACTGAAAATAAAATATTATGCGATCGCATTCGAAACGCATGGCCCGAAATAACTGCGTGTGTCACCGACCAGCGTGCCCACTCGATTCGGTAGAAGGCGACTCTAACTGTCCGTTACAAGCCAAACAAACATTATCTATTGGACAGTAAAAGTAAGCGAAAACAAGTTTCAGAGCTTATTTTTCAATTAGATTTAAAATTCACTGATATCGTCCCAAATAACTTGGCCATCGAACCAGATGGAGTTTTAACTGTTTACAAGATTAAATTAACCAAAATTGTATAATTTATATGATATTCTAGCAATTTAATTGCAATTACAACATCAGTATTGAAACTTGAAAAATTTTGACCCAGGCGGGACTCGAACCTGCATCTCCTCGCATGCAAAATTGTATGTTCATCATCCATTTCTATCATCATCACCAGTCTATACAGGGTGTAACAAAAGGCTTAACGAAGCCGAATACCACGTATTCTACATATTTGTACTATCATTTTTTTCCATGACACCATACCTGGGAAATGAATCGTTATTGAGATATTGCGGGTCAAAGTGAAAAACTTTTCTTTTTCATGAAAATCTTCTGTTTGTTGTTACAAAACTTTTTACTTTGGAAACATGATGCAAATTTTTAGAACTTTTTCATAAAAAACGCTTAGAGAGCAATCCGCAATGAACTACGCGCACGCACATCTAATTATTTGAAGTTAGGTTACCATCCTCGTCTGTAGCGCTTCGTGCGCGCTATACATTGCGGGCAATAAATGCTTGATTTATTTTAATGCCTAATAAAAAAAAGTCGTTGTCCAGCGATCATTTTTGTTGCATACGATTTGTTTTGATGAACCGAATGCGAGGCTAAGGGCTTCGTTAAGCTTTTTGTTACACCCTGTATAAGTCATCCAGCAGGATTTTGCCAAATTCGCCACGCTTGGCAGGCGGATTGGCGATTGCAGAAGACCAGGTAGAGAGAAGACGCTGCTGCCCGTCTACTTCTGGCAGTACTTTAATCGCCTCTTACGATACTCATGAGAATAGAAGGGATGTTGCTAGTATTTTTATGTGCCGACGCCACGCGACAGGTAGCACGATGAGAAAAGTAAGATATAGGTTCTAAATAAAACCTTTTCTAAGCCATGTATTCCCTAAGGAATACCTATGGTAAGCACTTGAAGTAATCTACAATTTAAGGGTTAAGAAAAAGTTAAGCTAAAACGATTGGTTAAATTTCTTACAAAATTTAGTTTATGACAAGAAATAAAAACAAAAATTTGAATATCAATGTGAATTATATGACAAAATTTAAATTCTTAATAGAGATTCCACCTATTAAAGTTGGGGAACCCTCTTCCACAGACACACTGTATTTTCTACTGTGACACATTCGCATAGCCAAGACATCTCCATGTGTTTAGTGATGAGAGTGATACCTACTTTGTTTTTATTGGTATAGTCCGATTAGAGTTTCGTTCCCATTTAATGTGGGCGTGTAACTAAAAAGGGTTAAAGCATCTTACATTATTAAATTGTGTACCAAAGAGATTTTGTTCGGTTGCCAGTTGAAAGCCGCACTCACAATCGGCTTAGTAGCCGCTATAAAGCGACTCGCTAATTAAGCTACTAATTAGCAATAAAAAGCAAAATAATATGGTGGAGGTGTCGGTGGCTTAATTATCGGTAAGTTGTAGTCTTAAATCGGTTAAAGAAACTGATTTTAGATCTTATAACTTTTAGCATGACAATGTACTAATAGAATGGCTAGAATTGTTGTTAAGACAATACCCATTCCCTTAAAACTTTACACTTAACGGGATTTACTGCAACCGAATGAACTATTTAAAGGTAAATAGATTTCCAGAGTTCTCGCAACCATTCGCTTTGGATTGAGACGTCGGAAAGAGATAAGATAAGATAAGATTAGATAACACTTTATTGCTCACATTAAAATAAGTACAATCCTTTGACTAAAACTAAATACAATTATAATTAATGTGGGCAAGGGCGGCCTTATCGCTGTAAGCGATCTCTTCCAGGCAACCCTGTAGGACAGGAGAGATAAAAAATAAATAAATAGCAGGTAACAAGAAAAGTCAAGAATAAATACATAAGAGCAAGAACAGTTTATAGCAAAGATATAAAGCCAAGACTTTTATTTGATTTTAATGAAGTATTAATGAAGTAATAAACAATAGCAATACATACATAGAAATACTTAAATGCAAACATAATAAGGAGGTAAATATCCAATAATATAAAAGAAAATATCTAATTTAACATGCGACCTTGTTCAGAAGATGGGTATGCAGCTTAGACTTAAAAATTGCAAGTGACTTTGACTCTCGAATGTCACGCGGTAGATACTATTTATCTTTAATTTATTAATTGGTTGCATGTTTGTTTTTAGATCACGCCAAAACGGCTTAACAGATCTGAATTAAAATTTGTCGTGAAAAAATATTATCGGTTCGATTAGCACATAGACTACTTTTTATCCCAGTAAAAAAAACGGTTTTTATGGTACCTATAGCGTCAAAATCTACGCGTACGAAGTCGCGGGCTACAGCTAGTAAAAATAAAACTCCTAAAATATTTTTTTTTGTATATCATACAAAACCACCAAAATGATAACTGTCATATCGGTTGAAAAATTAATTTTGAAATATTCTTAATCGTAGCCTGGTGGAGATTGAAGATTTAATTTAAGAATACAGAACGCGGCCTATAAAATTTCTTAGATTTGATAAAATTTTCATCAGACGGTATCAAATTTGTAATTTGCTTATTTATTCAAGTGAACATTATTTTTTTACGTTGTCTAATTAGTATGAAATAAATAGGCTTGCTCGAAGGCTAACTGAATGGTTCTTCAGCGAAACAAGAAGCAGGCTTAAATAAATCTAATTAAATCAAATCAAAATTAACTTCTTATGCGTTAAGCGTTAGATTTCCATTAACGCTTAATGTTGACTGAACAATAGTTGTTTGAATTATAAAGTAATGAATGCTGCTTCTTTTAACAGGTTGACGACAGGTCTTCTTCATTTATATACACTAAGAGAAAAAGAAATTTTTTGATTTTTGTTGCTCTATTTATGATCTTTACAAATTTAGTTTATTTTAACTAATGGATTCATTTAAAAAAATATTAAATTTCATTATTGTTAAAGAAGATCTAGGTTTATCTTCTTTAACAGCATTTATAGCAAGTAATAATGTACCCCATCCATTTCTATTATTATCATTAGCTTTTTTGTCGGCAAGCCCATAGCCGTGCACTGTCCCCGATAGTGTTGTGTCACCAGAAAACCCGCGATGATATTACAATGTCTCACAATTGTAATCCGATATGCCGGCTGAGGATACCCGGATGAGAAATAATAAAACAAACGATTACTTACACAAATGCAGACCAATCCCGTTCATTTGGAGGGTTGGTTCGTGACGGGCATGCTCAGACGACGGCACATCACTGGGCCATTTCTATTCCGTTCTGGTGTGGGCTGGGACACAGTCAAAATGTGTCTAGTAGGTAGGTACTGATGACCTGATCTTTTTAGTGTTGTGGTTCGGTTTTCTACCTACTACGCTAAGCTTCTAGGTTCGATTTGCGGTAGGATCAATTTTAAGGTAAGGTCTTTTCTAAATTGGCCTACGTCAGAGTTGTGCTTAGGAAGGTGCGTCAAGATTGAAATCGTAAAACAGTCACTTTAGGCGGTTGGGAAACTCCAAACTCAGATCATTTATTATTACCACCACCACCAGTGTTTACATGCTGAAAATAACTTCTAAATCCTGCCACACATGAATCCGGGCATAAAAAGGTTTGAATTTTCCAACATTCCTCGGGTTTGTGATCACCAACCTGCATTTGGCAACCTTGGTGATTATTCCTTTACCCATCATTGTTATGGTAACTCGAATTCAATGATAGAAGCTAATGCCCTGCAGTATGATGATTATAGGCCGTTACTTTACTATTTTACTGCCGCACACACAATTACATCACCTAGCTCTTTTGAAGATGGGTTACTGTTATACATATATTTACTATGATAACGCAAAGTGTTCCAAACCTAGTGCGCAGAATTAATTATTTTCTGAGCCTTAGGCTGGTCGGAAAAGTTTGATTGGGATTGTAAACTAAAGGTTTATATGTTTGAAACTTACGCTTGTTTTATGTTTGTTTAGACTGGCGCTGTGTCTAGACTTAGTTTAATCTGTAATGGAATGGTTGGTCGGCTCAACTTACTGCCACTGAAAGTAAGACGCCTTGGCTAAATTAATTGCTAATACGTATTTAACAGAATTCAGTCATTATAAAGTTTTCTAAAGAGATTACAAATATTTATTACAAAATTGTCACTCCTTACAAACTTGTACTAAAATTCCCTTTTACCTAGTCAAAAGGGGAATAACTTAAAATAGCAGTTGTTATTATTATTGCTACAAATTAATTTAATTGCGCTAAGGAAAGCTATAAGAAATTTACTTAATGGTTTAAATAATGAATTAAAAGAAAATATTTCAAATAGAATAATATCCATAAAAATATTAATTTAACTACCTTAGTTATAGTTTTTAAATTATTCATACTTGATTGAATAAATTCCAATCAAGTATGAATAAATAAAAAACTCTTTATTTGATATTTTTAGCAACTTAATTGCACTTATAATATCAGTATATAAACTTGAAAAATTTTGTCTCAGGCGGGACTCGAACCCGCATCTCCTCAATATCAAATAAAGTATATAAATAGCTGTTTCATCTTAACTGACTGTCAAACATCTGCAAAGATGTTTCTTTCGGGTGTTAAGGGTGCAAACTCCTAACATTTGATGAAGCAACGCTGGCTCACAGCGTAAGAATATGCTTGAAAAATTCGCGCCGTGTCGCAGTGTCTCGGTGGCCTAATGGTATGGCGCCCGCCCGGCATGCGAGGAGATGCGGGTTCGAGTCCCGCCTGAGACAAAATTTTTCAAGTTTATATACTGAAATAAAAAACTCCTTAAATAATTTTGGCTAAACAAAATCATTATTAATCTACTACTATTTGAAAAGGTAAAACCTATTATACCTAACCAGTCTTTTAGATGTCAACAAATTAATATAATATTCCTTTCATAGAAAATGTAGGTAGCTAAATAAGTATCATCGAGAAACGTTTGCGTCAAAGGCTGCAAAAGATGAGATAATGTGATTTATTTTGTAAAGTTGTACACGAATTGCTATTTTGAATATTTGGACAATTTGCTGAGTTTTGTGTGTAGATAACAACTGTACCGTAATCTTCAAAAGGTTTGTATAGACAGAAGTGGAATCCATGGTAACAGACGGTTTAATTACATTCTCTCTAAATGGATAGAATTAAAATTAATACGAGATATGGTTACGAGTCCATATTCTTGATATAAAATTTTGTATTGCTTAAAAAAACTCTTAAATACTTATGAGATATCGACATTTATTACGTGATCCTCACGTGATTAATATACAGTCCCTGAAGCTGATAAAGATGTGGTGTAAAAAGTGACTTAGGTAAATGATGTTCGACATTAATACAAAAATTAAAAATTTTGCTGTCATTCCTTTGAAGATCTTAATTTCCTTGTTCTGCTAATACAATTCTTGAATCAAATATCGTTGTGACAAAAGTCAGTTAGTATTAATGTCACGCCTATTTCGCAGATGTCACGGGAGAGGGCGCGACGTGACGCTGTAAAAATTAAAAAATATAGCCTTCGCGTGATTTTAATACAATCGTAATAACGCAGAGACAAGCCCTGTTTCAGCTTGTTCCAAGTCGACGTTCGGGCGATTTGATTACGTTTTTATTTGTTCTATTTTTGCAAAAATCACCATTTTAATATAATATCAGCCATTTAAATAAAAAATAGGTAGCTTCTTTAAATGTATTCGTCGGTTATCATCACCA
This sequence comes from Anania crocealis, assembly GCA_949315895.1. NCBI lineage: Eukaryota > Metazoa > Arthropoda > Insecta > Lepidoptera > Crambidae > Anania > Anania crocealis. Next base: position 6,548,132 of record OX438868.1, read on the forward strand.
GATTGTATCAGTGCATGACACACAGGCCTCTCTAAAATGAGTATTTTGAAGAGGACTGGATATCGCAGTTTGGCATTCAAATAATATAATGGTGAAAAAGAAGCAGCTGCTGTCCATTTTTTACCTGTAGTCCCACTCCCAAAGGAACAGAAGGGCTCTTCTTTTTATGTGCCGACAATACACGAAGCTTTCTTGCACAAATAAAAATAATACTTGCAAATATTAATGACGTGACATTTTCTGCCAGTCAACCATCGGGCTAAACAGTTGGTTTTCTGTAGGACGGACGTAAAAAAACAAAAAATTACAAAAAAATATATAATATTGAAATTTAATAATAGTAAGAGGACTACAAACTATAATTATTTAGATATACATGATCTCAAAGTATATTTGTCCATAATTCGGGATAGTTATATCTGAAAACAGAATTTATGACAACGGTAGGTCAACCTACCCAAAAAGTTAAAGGTCATTAAATTGATTTTCACCTTTAAGTCCAACAAGTAGAGATCAATATCAATTGTGAAAATTTGACGTTTTGTGGTAGGTTGACGTGGTCTGTACATAAAGAATATGTTTTGATACAATCATGCCGATCTCCGTCCGTAATGGACTGTAATTATTTGTACTGTGGGCCGAAATAGGTAAACAGAGTAAGGTTTGCAGAGAGATTATTTTTTAACAAAGTAAAAGCACCTATTATCGCCGCAAATGGGTATTAATGTTTGAGTATATCGAACTTTCAACCACAGTGTTTTAAATTTTAATGTAAATAACGTAGGTTCTTCGGTAATGTTAAGATATTTTGTTGACATTAACATATTTTTGCTATTTAGACTGTAATTTGGTGTCACTGATACAAAGTAACAATGTTCTTCTATTTCTTTACATTGAAGTCACAATAGAGTATCTACCGTACGTCACTTGTAAAAGTGCTGTAATTTTGTAACCAAAGTCATAATGCCTCAAATCATTCCATTCCATGTTCAAATTCAAATTATCTAAACCTTGAAAACATTTCCAAAGCATCGAACTGTCTGAAAAGTCTTGATCCAATGTACAAGTACACACTGTGCTCATTCACACATTAAAAAGATTTGCGTTGTTGTATTTTCCCAGCGACTAAGTATCTATATTTAGGACTCGTTTATTATCACTTAGAATATTGTATTACTGATTGACTAGTATGTGAGAAACTGTTAACAGCCTACAATTATTGAAGTCAGGCTCAATTTAATTTTAAAAAGATTTTTTTTTAAAAATGCAGCGCCATTTTCTTACAAATTTCTAAGCAATAACTTCCTATCGATGCTTTTTCGGTCTCTACAATCGAGTGGGCGGCTATTGTTCTGACAGACGCGAGTGTCGCCATCTGGCGGTCTGCCAGAGCGAATGCGGACCCATGAGCAATCCTCAGCAATCCACTTAATAACATGTATCGGTTAATCAACTCGATACGAAGGTTACAAATGAACACCGACTGCCTCGATTACCGATTCCGAGGAGATAGGTAATTTTCATGTTTTCAGAGCAGAAATATACGCGTAAAACATTCACGCCAACTCTGATCGCCAATTTTAATGATGCGGTAATTGCGATACGTACCGCATTTTAAGCATCGTAAAATATATAATTAATTTAAAATGTTTAAGAAATAACAATTTAATTTTTTACTTTTTCTGGCGGATTTTAGAGGCAAATAATACACCGTGCTTTGTGTATAACATCATGGCAGTGGTATTTATTTTTTAACAAATATTTTTTTGAAAAATATTTAATTTTGACTTAAATTTTTAATTTTGTAACACGACATGACACGCTAGAACGAATTATTTTAATGCGGCGGTTGAATGGACCTTAAACAACTACACATGCGCGCGGCACAGCTTGTTTCAAAATAAATAGCTAAACCAATAATTAACATTTTTATTTAAAAAAATTGTTAAAAAAATTAAAACAACACTGCCAAAATGTTACATATAATGGTTACATAATATGTAACTTCGTTTTACAGGTGGTTGTAAATGCACCGTGTATTAGCTGCCTTTATTCCCGAAGGAAACAACTTAAATATGTTTAGCTTTGTTTGAGACATTCAAATCACCCAGACACCACAAGGTTATTGTTGCAAACCCCTCCAGAAGCATTAGAAAACATGTATTTTTGCAAATAACATACTCTTCTACAGTTGTTTACGGCATAATAGTAAGTATGTAAAATTCTGCACAAACTAGTAGTTTGATCTGTGGTTTATCTGTTGCTAATAAATGAGGTGAGTTTATCATTTTAGTTACGTTTTCTTTCCACACGTCTAGAGACTTCTATTTGACAATTTGGGTGTTGCATGAAAAGTAAAATCTTGTCAATTGAATACCTAATACGTGGTTTGTTCCTATATTTGTCATCAGGCCAGCAAAAAGGATATATTTCTATTATTAATAGCCTTTACTTAATGTTTTACATGAATACTTGGAAGGAATGCGAATGTCAGACGACGTGACTATAACCCTAGACGCGTGATCTAACTGCGAATATGTTACATAAACCTTCTAAACGTCATGGCTAACGCGATTTGACCTCTTCATTTGAACTAACCTCTTGAAACCTGAAAGAATTGTCAGGCCTAAACATAGTGGTCGGTATCCTAACGGTCATTGCAGGTTATTATGAAGGGATATGACGTAGTTCACACAAAACGGGTTGTCGGACAAATGATTGCTATTTGCAGGGGCCAAATATTCTACTAATTAAATACCAACTGTTACAATAAACAAATAAATGTGAACACTATTTCATGCAGAATTTTGATCCCGAGATAAATACAAAGGTGGTTTATAGATTCATTGACACTTGCGAGATTCGAACCCGGGATCTGAGAGGCAACGGTCTTTAGAAAACTACCACCAAGATGGTCCATAAACTGTATAGATGATAGTAAAATCGATAGACTTTTTATCATATAAAGATAATTGATAGTGCCCGTTCATACATACAAAAATAAACCTGAAAGATCACACGGACAAAACTTGGATTTGACCTCTAAAGTTGAGTCAGCACACATCACACGGTCAGCAAAAACAAAGTAGATACATGGTCTAAACACCGAATAATATGTCTAGAAAAAGAAATATGTCTTGCAAAAAAATAAGTTAGTATGAGCAAACTAGCTATGCCACGCTGGGTCGAGAATTTTATGTTGACAACAATCATAAAAGTAGGCAAACAAATATATTATTTTAAGCAAGTTTTATGGAAAATGTTATCTTATTTGTCAAATTAGTCAAGATGACGTCACATTGAAATTAATGTTTCCAATCTCAAGTGAATACCGGCACCCCAAAATTATTAAATCGAGGTTAAAATATAAATCTTTGTCGGCTACCGGCTTTAGCAACTTAAGTTCTAAACCAATCCGTAATTAGCTAACCGAGATTCTAATTTGTACATGCAAACAAACTCAATGATATTCTTGGAATTTTACTTTAAGACAAGTAATATTCGTAAGTTAGTACATACATTTAAGAAGTATGCTTTCTAAAGTACACATAAGTGATATTATTTAAGTCACTTTATACATAGCTAAGCTAAAAATTACTTCCAGGGACCATCGTTCAACTACTCGGCGGTATTCATATCCGTAGACTCAGAAAATATCGTATAAAACATCTTAACAGTTTTATTATTTCACATTCAAATTCTCCAGCTCAACGCATGCAAATCTCAAGCTCAACCATGTTTCCCTTACGGCTCCGTTATTTCAGAGTGAAAAAGTAAAAAACATTTGCGCCCAAGCAAGGGTTGGCACTGAAACATTCAGGCCGCCCTCTCATTGTTTTTATTATAAGCAAGCATTGCGGGCTTTTTGTTCTTTCCCCAGTTAGAATTATGATAATGGTGCCTTTTCAAAACGTGCGATTGTGTTAAGCCACAATGAATGTAAGCGTTGCGTTAGACAACCAGAGATAGCGGTGGGCAAAACGTTTGAAATCAATGTTACCGCTGCTGAAGTTACGATAAGAATTGGCTCATGCGTGGGTTTTGTTTATAATATTATTCACTCGGGGATCATTAAAATATTATTGTCCTAGTGCTAATCCTTATTGTTCGTTTATTAGGGCCGTAGGAATACAAAACGCCGTTTTTCTATTAGTCTTCCTTTAATTTACTCACTAAAACAATAGTATTACATTTTTAGTAACCTAAAGAAAAATACTTCTACACACTTACATTATAACAACCGGAAGAGAACGAGAGACGCTTCTAACCATTGACTCATAGATTTACCATAAACCTTAGTGTTGCCACATAACCATCTAAGACAAAAATCACTATATCTTAACACTTATCGTTCGTTATTACTCGTGGCCTGACCTATAAAACGTGCTCTCAACACACATAATCATCATTATAATCGTATTGATATATTTAACTGTAAACTGTGTTCTTACATTTCAGCTGTTGGAAAGGTTCAACACGCTTAGGTGGAACTGTTACCATGTTTTCTTGGCTATAGTAGTGTTTTTTGTTTTTTTTTTTCTGAATAACCTTCCTTGCTCTACCAAATGAAGTCTTTTTTTTCTTTGTGTATAGGTTGTTGTGTTTTAATTCTAATACCTCTCATGTGTTTTGTGTTGTAGGTACCAAATTTTTGCAAAGTAATATTATCGTTGTTCTTTTAACAAACAAAAAAAACATGTTTGAGCGAATCGTACTAATCTACCTGAGTTGATTATTACAATGTTACTATGCATTGTTTGTACTTACTACTCTTAGATTATCATTAGAGCTAAATCAAAAATTATAAGTAGAATTTCAGAGCGAATAAAGATGTTCGGAACAGATTACCGAATTAGTGACAGAAGAACTGGTGGCTAGAAAGATAAGTTCTAGAAAGTATTTATGCACTTTGACGAAGACAATATTAAAATTCTGTTTCGTATCAAAGTCAGCTTTCTATAACAATGTTATTAAAAAGGAGTTATGGCGATGAACATTTCCTTGAAATGTCGTAATCTGCGTTAACTTAACTTAAATCTAACACCAAAATAATAATGTTGGAAAATAAAATTCCTTTGTTGACATTCAGACGAAGACACACAGTCATTATGCTCGGCGATTCCTACGTAATCTTATTATTGTACGTGTCTAAGTAGACATACTGAAATAAAATTTACTTTACCTGAAGAAAACATTACATAGAACCAAACTACTAGATACTGATATATCTATAGCAAACTAAACTTCCAATATAAGTCTTCAGTAGACCCTTTTTCACCAAGTTATCCTAAAATACCCCTAACAGCATTAAAAACAATGTAACTTGTATGCTAGAATTAACACATTTTTCTGTCCTTGTGTTTCCCGAAACTTCGATCAAAACCTTGCTTTATTTGTCTTCATTAAACGAGCATACCCCAAACGGCTTATCCTCTTTGAAAGGAAAGGGCTCTTCACAAAATAAGCAGGGTCTCAAGCGCGCTTATTAAATAGCTACAAGTTCGTTCACGTGTCCATTTGTCCGAAAATTGGTGGTTCACCGAGTTTTCCAACCGTGAGTCGCGGGTATAAGTGAATTGGCCGCCGGCGCGACTATCTACCGCATTCGAATATGGAATCCCTGCTTACTAACGCAATTCAAATTGGAACAGTAAACTTACTGAATTTAAATTTCAGTGACTATAGGCCCATTTCAGTGACATATATAAAATCAGAAATGTGGTGATCCGGCAGAGAACTAAAGTTACCGACATAGCCCACTGGATTAGCAAGCTGAAGTGGCAGTGGACTGGCCATATTAGCCGCAGAACCGACAACCGCTGGGGTAAACGAGTTCTTGAGTGGAGACCACGTCTCGGCAAACGTAGTGTAGGACGCCCTCAGGCCAGGTGGAGTGATGATTTGCGCAAAGTGGCTGGCAGGAGCTGGATGCGAGAAGCCGAGGATCGACCTAAGTGGCGTGCAATTGGAGAGGCCTATGTTCAGCAGTAACCTGTGATAGGCTGATGATGATGAGGCCCATACACAGAGCCGCGTGCATAAATCCACCATTTTCAGTTCGTCTTAAAATGAGAATGTCCAATTTAATACCTTAGTTACTTATTTTGGTTTTTTCAGACGTTGTTAAAACATTGCCAGCATAATATTAAGGTATTACTAGAATTATAAGCAATCTCATCATCAAGCATAGATCATCAATATAATTTTTAAAAATAGTTTGAAATGAAAAATTAGGTCAAAAAAGCAAGACCAAAACTTTTATAAAAGCCCTGGGATAAAATAAAAACTAATTTTACGGTCGCGGAACCGTAAGCGTCAGCAATTGAGAAAATGATCGAGCTTTCTGTGCGTTTCTTTACTATGGCAACTAGCTTGTGGCTTTTATAGCCCGAGTTTCCCCCGACGAAAAGAGTTGCCGATATCTACCCTCTTGATAAATTGTGTTGTTTTCGCCAAGCGCGTTGTTTGTTCCAGAGGCCATGGTTAGGTTTCGAACGTATGCCATTAGCGGACGTTTGGCGCGAAAACACAGAGGCGCCATCTTCTATTTTCTGTCTGTGGTATTCCCAACTTTTATGGCTGGTTTCTTTTAACTTTGTCTGTCAACATAATTATGTATTTACCGACTTTGTACAGGTGGAAAACAACTGTCTGGAAAAGTTATTGAATTAGCTAACAAAAATAGTAGCACAACTAAATCTGATGTTAATCTTTGATTAGTCTATGACGAAAATGACAGCCTACTCGCCTATCTTTTATGTGACCTTTTATAAAGAACTTGGTTGTAATGACTTAAAAGCCTTTATGGCCAGCATCGAGTTGATATTTTATTATATCCCTACTTCTCTACTAATATTTTAAATGCGATAGTAACTATGTCTGTTGCGCTTTACTTAAACCAATGAACCAATTTTGATGTAATTTGTTACAAAGTTAGATATGACCTTAGGAAAGGATATAAGCTGTATTTTGTATCCTTCTGGGCACAGGTTTTGACCGTTATTATATCAAAAAAAATGGTAGTAGCCCCAAAACAATTAACGATTAGAAATTGATGATGCATATTGTTTACAGGAATATGTTTTTTAAAGTATTGGAATCCAATCTTTTTTGATCTAAAAAATATTAAATTCACTTAAATTATCAGACTACAGATTGCCGTAACGGTAAAATTGTGCTTAAGTTGCTCAAAGTACAGCACTAAACAAGAGGTAAATTCGCAAATTTCAAAAGTAACACATTGTAAAGGTCACGCAAGTTCGCGTGTTGTTAGAATTAACAACAATCACGCGATAACCTTTGCGGGAGCAATACTTTGTTACGTTTCGCATGCTGTGCAGTTTCCGTAGTCGTGAATTTATTAGATTCCTGCTTAATGCTTATCCGAATACTTAAAAACTCAATTTGAAGTTAAATAAAGATGAAGCTATAAATATTATAGTAAGACTTAGTATTTTAATTTATTTATTTAACATCGTTTTTAAATTAGAATCGGTAAATGTAGCCATTTTGAACTTTACTTAAGAGTCTATTAAGTTAAGATTATTCCGATATTGTTTCTATAAACGCATTAATTTTAAATTTATTTCAGTATACAAATTACAAATAAACCCATATCTGACTTAACCATATTTAAAAAATACGAAGACTGCAGTCTGTAGCCAGCAGTAGCGTTCGAAAGTTATAAGCACATATAAGTATGACTACGAATACAATAACGCTACGTAATACTCGTAGTCTTAACACTCTGGAGTCGTAGCATCATACTACGACGACTACGAAAGACCTTTCACTTAATTCGCCACGGATATTCTTAAATCTATTTCCCGCGAATTTTTACGCATTTACTTCCGTTTTAGGTTTAGTGAGAAATGGATGTTTGCATAATTAAATAATAATTATGGTAACCAACCGGCAGCGCCATCTATCGCCTGTGTCACGAGACTTCACACAAAATACAACTGTTATGCCGGTTGCTCGCGGTAACTATATTAATACGGAATTATGGGATACATTTTAGCCTATATGTTTTTCTGATGTCTGAACTTTATCACTGAAAGTTTCATCAAAATCTGTGCAGTAGTTGTTACGTGAAAGAATAACATACATAAAAACTTTTGTGTTTATAATATAAGTAAAGAATGTGACTAAACTATCTTTAGTGTTTCGTTAAAAGACCTACAAGTAAACGCATGTTTTGAACAGTAATTCAAATAATTCTAGACCCAGCTTAAAATAAATCCGTAACGATACAAACCACGGAACACAGTGCTTAATTCTTTGTGCGATATTGGAAACTCGCTAGAAAGTACTGGTTTTTTTTGCATATTCTAAACTATTTTAATAGATATATTTTGTTGCAAAATATTTCAGAATTCAAACAAAAAGAAATCATACACTATAGGTATACAAATCATGTTCAGTTTAAAATAATTCACTTTATAACCATTCTAGTGCATAGGCAAGTTAGAGTAAATTATTGACTCAATTGACATTTATCTTTTCGGCCTTTGCCGATGCTTAAATTAAGTCCACATTTTCCAAAATAAAATGTAAGCAATGACAAACGTAGTAAGACGACTAGGAGTACACAAAACGAACAAAGCGTCTCAAATTTTAATTTTGTTTGTACGACGAGTTTTCAGACAAAAAGGGACCGATCTATTATTAAATGGCACTCTTTAATTAAATACTGCTTGACATTTCAAAGAAGGAGGACATGCGTTTAATTATAATCGAACACAAATATCATTGGGCCAACAGTTGAGACGAGTGATTGCAGGTTGCGAGAAAGAGAGGTGAGGGATTAGGCGTATGAGTGACAAGGACAGATATAGGGATTGCCCTCATTTCTGAGCAATCAAAGCATTGTTTGTCGCGCCGAGCTGCTCGCATAATAGTACGCGTTGTAATGTCAAGATAGATATCTGGTTGTCACACTGTCTGGAGACCTAGATGAGTCAAGTAATAATCGTGGCGAGTAGTTATTGCAGATTTTCGTTTGCGAAACCATGTGGTAATTGGTTGTTTTAAATGTAGAGGAGGCCGAAACTCATTAAAACTCCTCCATATGTAGACGTTTTGTATTAATATAGCAAAGATATAAATATTGCATTTAAATATGCACCCCCAAAACGAACTAATACGACACACAACATTCCATAGCTTTGAGTTCCATCCACTCGCAAAAAAACAAAACTAGCACATTTTTCTCTAATTGTACAAAATTGGTCAGTAAATCTAATACGAAATCGGACTGCAAAAATGAAACTGTTTCTATTGGGGCGGCAAAAAAATAAAAAAGTATGGCCGCCACGCTTCATTGCTTTTGACGGGAGCGCATAAAGGTTAATTATTTTCTCGAATGGATTTCCCTCAGCTAACTCCCGATTTAAAAGCTGGTCTCAAAGATTATTTTTCGACTTTCTTCTAATGAGATTTGAATCGCCATCTGGTCTTGTTCCGATTGATGTTGACGGTGTAGTTTCATCGCTTTTTAAACGGAACACGAATCATGAAATTTCATTGATTACATTTACGGATATATATGTAGGTCACCAATTGAAAGTTTTTATATCATCATCATCGTTATAAGTAACCTTCTAGAAATAAGTTTCTCTAAAATTATTTTAATTTGTAAAAGTTTTGCATACAAAAACCGTCAAATAAGCCGTAACGATGCAAAATTTGGTTTGAGTCGTTACTTACGAGGTGATTGACGGTGATTTCTTGCTAAGCTCTGACTCTGACTCAAAATGAAGGGAATAAATTTGTTGACACAAAAATGGCTGAGCAACTCAATAGTAAGAGCAGTTGCCTGGAAAGCGAAAGGTTGTGGGTTCTAGCTTATACACCGTGCATCTTTGACCACCTGACAAAAGAAGCCCAGGTTATGTAACCATTATAGTACCAACCAATAAGTTTACGGATTTAGAACGCGTTTATTTTTGATTTAACCTGGCAGTTAAGAGGAAACACAAGGGCCGTTTTTCCATACAAACGTAGTCCCTTGTTTCCTCCCTGGATAAAGCCAGTAGAGCAATAATTTTTATTACAAAAATCTATGACCACTTTTAGCATGTTTCTATGTTATCTGTTTTTTCATAAATTAATTAATAAAAAAGATATGAGCCCTCAAGAATCGAAAATAATCGCCAGATTTTCCTCTGTGTTATCGGTTATCGGTTGTCTAGTACCCCGGACGACAGGGTACTTAATAGTAGCTTAATTTGGGACTAGATGGCTCTGTGTGGCCCAGTGAGGCATGTCTTATATATTATTATTTATTTATGTTATTATTATGTATAGCATCTTGGCAGTGTCATCTTTATTTTTGATTAATTAAAATAGTCTTAGAAAACTTACTGTTTTATTGAGCTTACGCGAACACTATACATTGAAATGAAAGATAAGTTTATGGATTTAGAACGCGATTATTTTTGATTTAACCCAGCAGTTAAACATTTGAACACTTTTCAAATTACCATCTTAAAGACGAATAACACTTTAGTCTACCCGTGACCATGATCGCTGTAATGAGTTCGATACATCGGGTTAAATAAAAAATTAACGCGTTCTAAATCCGTAAACTTATCTTTCATTTCAGTCTTAGAAAAATGAAATAATAAAATAGGACTATTCATTTTGTATCATACTGTGACACGCACGGACGTATAATTTTGCTTCGGCCGGGACCTGGATGAATAAACCTTACACTATACGTCCGTGTGCTTCACAGCGTGTTATAATTAAAACGAATAGCTAAATCAATTTTGAATATTTTTGAAAGATATAATTTGAAAAAAAAAAAAAAAAAGACACTGCCCAGATGTTAAACATATAGTGGACATCGTTTTACAGGAGGTTCAAAATGCACTGTGTATAATGTCTCAGGCGGGTCTCGAACCCGCAGCATGCCGGGCGCGTGACATAATTTCCCGCCTGAGACATACTTTTTCAAATTTAACTACTGATATTATAATAATTGCTTAAAATACGAGTATCATATAAACTTGGACAATTCAAAGTGTAATTTTTGTATGGGATTGTGCTAGTACATTTTATTTTATTGAAGATATTAGTACCTAAATATGTCTTATTGAAAGAATCTGAAAAACAAATTCTTTTTTCAATTAAACACTTTGGAATCTTTCAAGATGAGGCACTTCTCATTTGTTTCGTTGAAACAAGAAAAGTTTTAAAATGGCGACAAGTTGGAAATAAAATCGCCGACTTGTTTATTGGAATTCAGTTCACTTTGTTAGGAGTTTATTTTTATTCGATATTTAAGTTTGTGAAATAATTAATAAGTACTTTTTAAGTATTTAGCTAACTCAGAACCTACATAAAACAATTTCGATAAAACAGACTTATTTCCTCTTTCTCTATCATTCCCCGTACGCAACTTTAATTCAGGTAAAGGCTAATTATCAACTCTGATATAGAAGTTGAGACAGGCGTATAGGCACTTTCAATAATGAAATGTCAAGCACGGTGTCGCGCGGCACACATTGCCAGCCATACTCATAATTAAATCCTTCTGAGATGAAGCAAAACGGAAAAAGCGAAGCAAAGAAAACAAGTCTGTAGCTGCTAGGGCTGCCAGTCAATTAAATTTAAATTAAATTATTATTTTCCAATTAAATAATTCGGGTCTCGATGTAAGAATTAACATCCCTATCTACTTATCGAAATATATTACTTATTTTCAAACTTCAAGTTAACAGACTTATGTAAAATTGAAGCAAAATAGTGGGTTTATTGAATTTGAATTAGTATGCTCAGTTCCTTAGAAAACAATATAATATTTTATCAGTATATAAACTTGAAAAATTTGTAAGTGCAATTAAGTTGCTAAAATATCAAATAAAGTATATAAATAGCTGTTTCATCTTAACTGACTGTCAAACATCTGCAAAGATGTTTCTTTCGGGTGTTAAGGGTGCAAACTCCTAACATTTGATGAAGCAACGCTGGCTCACAGCGTAAGAATATGCTTGAAAAATTCGCGCCGTGTCGCAGTGTCTCGGTGGCCTAATGGTATGGCGCCCGCCCGGCATGCGAGGAGATGCGGGTTCGAGTCCCGCCTGAGACAAAATTTTTCAAGTTTATATACTGATATTATAAGTGCAATTAAGTTGCTAAAATATCAAATAAAGAATATAATATTTATTTATTTTCTATGGTATGCAATAAAGAGTATCTAATTATCAAGCTCAGTTTCTCAGTCTCGTTTTTATCGTAAGTAGAAAGTTTTTTTAAAACAATAACTGACCAAATAAAATTGATTAGTTAGACACTGGTTTACCGCCTCTTTAATAAAATAAATACATAAAACTGCCCTGAATTTGATGCCATGTAATATGAATAATGTTTTATATAAAGCATTTCATTACAATCATATGGATATTATGAGTTTCAATGGAATCCATTAACCACAAAACCACTAATTGAAATTCGAACCAGCAATATCGTTTATTTGCGAATATAATTTAATATACGCCTGCTGTATAGTTTAGAATATTAATAATTTAAACGAATTTTAACGCCCCGTTAGTCTAGTGGTTTAAATACCGGGCCAAGATCTCGGGGTCCCAGGTTTGAATCCCGGGTCGGGCAACAAAAAAATTGTTTTGTGATTACCAACCCGCATTTGGCAAGTGTGGTGATTAAGCCAGTACACACATCATTGCTGTGGTAACTTGAATTCAATGATGGAGGCCTTTTTCCTGCAGTGGGATGATTATAGGCTGTTACTTTAAACGAATTTAACCATAAATGTCGATTTGTATAATCGACTTTCAAATCTAACGAATAAAGATCTTTTTCAGTCAGGAAATTTTGTCATTTTGTGGTAGGTTGATTGACTGTCTTCATAAACAACTGGTACAGAGAGAAGCACATAAAGCAAACGTTTATGGTATTTTAAGTGGTGGACATACGTGCGATTTTACAATAACAAGTTTAAGTTACACGGCACAGTATTATAAAATGAATTATTTTAGACTAGCTCTTCATCCGCGTGGACTTCGGAAACGATTTTGAAAAGAAACGATTAATATGTGCTTAAAAAATAAAAATGGCACAAATTGGCAGCTATAGCCTGTGTCAAGTCGCTTTGTAAAAAATACAGCTGTTATGCCATGTTCCCGCGGGAACTATACGAATTGTTCGGGATAAGTTATAGTTTATATTTTATTCTGATTTATAAGCTATATTATTTTATGGTTCACTTATTTATGGGTCTAGCTTTCGGGGTACCTTCGTTGTTTCTGATTTTGACAAAAAATGCATTTATAGCTAGCTACTTACTTCGGGACAGAAATCTGAATAAGGTATTTCTACATTCCTATTTCATCATCAACAGCATCATCAGGATACATCAGTCCACTGTGGGACACATAAACCTTCAAAGGAGGATTTGGCGGGACGGGTTGGCGGTTTTAGTATGGTCAATGGCGGAGAGATGTCATCGTTACCCTTCTTCTTTAGAACTGCTTTAGCTCGACCCTTAAAATACCTAAAAACACGACACTGTAACAGTATACAAGTCTGGTTAATACTTTTTAAATTTTGGATTTATAACTAGTACTATGTAGGAGGTCGAAACAATTTTATTTATGTGTCATTCTTAATATGGGACCGTCGTACAGATGGTCTTTATTGCACAAAAAAAAGTGTCAGAGCTATTTGCCGTAGTGAACCATATGACTCATCCTTGAAATATTTGAATTTATAACAAAGCACTCATATTTATTTAAAAGATCAAAGGATGTTTAGTAATGTTTACCCAAGAAACACTAGATTCTCTGACAGACTTATAATAGATTTTTGTCCGTAAACCGTATTTTATAAGAAAAATTGTTACTTATAAATTCCAGATAGATTTAAGACAGGGACCATCGCTGTAATGTCATATCAACTTAAAGAGTGGCTTATTGACAGTTGTTTTTTATAATGTTAACGAATTTATTAACGGACATTTTGCATGCTGACAATAGTTAAGCAGGATGGTACCTCATTATAAAGACCAAATTATGTACCTGTTCTATGCAAATAAACTTTGACTTTGACTTCCTAATTATATTAGCATTTTGATTGCACATAAACAGTTTAAATACACGTTCTAATTTAATTCATGTGTCGTGATAATAGTATTAGATAGACCACCAACCCTGCGCAGAATCCGTCATAACCTGCGCCCTGTGAGACAACTTGGAAACTTGCCGAAGAATATATTAAAACTTTGTCAAAGCTCTAAGTTCCATTTCCTCGGTAGAGTCCGTACGATGGGAGGGTAACTTTACGATGTGCCTCTTTGGAATTGACAGACCGACAGACGCGATTAATTTGTTCTATTAGACGTGACGGGACCTTTGCAAAGTACTGTTGAGGGTTAGCCAACAAACTAAAATTAAACACAGTTTAAAAAATGCCTTAGTGTAGTTATACATCTGGCAGATAAAATAGCCTTACAGCAGTAGATAAAGTTTTCTTCTTATACAATAACAAATACAGTATTTAATTTTATCCATAGTTGTAGTAGATTGTCTCTATGAGTTTGTTTTTGCAATAAATAAATAAATAAATATTTAAGACATGCCTCACTGGGCCACACTAAGCCATTTAGTCCCAAATTAAGGTACTATTAAGTACCCTGTCGTATGGGGTACTAGACAACCGATAAACTTACTTATATACTTTTTTTTTGTAAATACATACTTATAATACATAGAAAACACCCAGACCAGTACAAACAGACATGCTCATGCACACAAATATTTGTACTGTGCGGGGATCGAACCCGCGACCCATGGCTCAGAAGCAGTTTTAACTACCGCTGATCCAAATGGTCGTCAAAAATAAAACAGTTCTTTTTGTTTCGTGTGAACATCTAAGTAAAAAAACCCTTTGTTATCGCGGTAGCCTACCGCCGCGCGGGGCATGAAAAAATAGTGAAGGTGTGCCATAAAGAGCATCTTTGTCACTATTTATAAATAGTGAAATAGTGAAACTCAACGACAATCTTCGCCAGATTGTCGGTCCATCTGGTGGCACCCACAGATCGACGGCGGTTTCGCAATTGCCATTTCAGACATATTCTGCTCGGCCTACCGATCTGTAACGGGCACTTCAGTTCAGCGATTCTTCGAGAAATCATCTACTAATGTATGATAATCTCGTCACACAAAACCTACATAAAGCCCTTCGATATTCATGTAAGTCAGCAAAAGGTCAACACATTTATGCCCTTGTTTTTGCATCTTGTAAGCACTCTAGAATCAGTAATTGGGAGGCCTAATCGCCGTTCGTCCGATACGTTACGGCAGATTTTATAGTCACCATAACATTTTTACGGGTTCGTCTCCCGACCAGTAAAACGAAACCGAACTGGTAAACATATAAAGTATAGAAACAGCAACTAAAAAACCGACAAGCAATCGACACGTCGTAAGTAAGCAAAATTTTAATTTCATATTTGGAATTTTAACATCGTTTAATCTGCCATTGTATCTTATCTTAATTATCTAGGTACTAATATATTAGATGCGAAAGTTTGGGTAGACGTTTGTTACTCAAACACATCAGAAAGGTGGAACGGATCTGGATTAAAATTGACATTGAGATAGATTAAGGCTCGCATTGTACAGACAACAGCACGTCAACCTACCACAAAATGTAAAATTTTCTCAATTGATATTGATCTCTACATGTTGGACTTAAAGTTGAAAATCAATTCATATGCCTTTAACTTTTTGGGTAGGTTGACCTGCCGTTGTCTGTACATTGGCTACTTTTTATCATGAAAACTGTATGGTTCGCTTTCATTCAAAAATATAACTCGTACGGAGTCACGGACAACAGCTTGTATGTAGTATATATCACATTGCACGTCAAAGGATGGTGTTGCTGTATTTTAAGCCAACGTTACACGCCACGTATAGCGTAAAATATTTGCTACATTTAGTAATCCTACAAAGCGTTTCTATGCTTTTCTCTTTTGCTGGACCTAACACAGAATCGATCGGTGTTTTTTCTTGACCATTCCGCAGGGTCGTTAAAATATCCCAATTTTACGCCAATTCCAAAATTTATACCTAAACATGAGGGAGTAACGATCAGAGTACCAACAAGAATAAAAAGATTAAACGGTGTGAATATAAAACAGGAAACATAGATCATTGATCAAAAACATTCTCGTTTGGATTGGAATAGCAGGTAGGAAGTAGTGTTTACTACAAATAGTAGTCTATGAATGCTTGAAAATCAACGGTTAGGCACCGTTGATTTTCGGATGACCGTTACTCGTCTGGTAAGAATTACTCACTTTGCCATAATCTACAAACTTGGCAGGGTTGGCTATCGCAATTTCTCCAACGTGGAGAGAAGACGTTGCTATCTATCTTCTTCTTGCGGAACTCTTACGGCCGGTATTAATAAATAAATAAATAAATAAATATTTTAAGACATGCCAATTACGAAAGCCACAGCCGGAGGTTGCAAAGAATACAAAAATTTAATTAAACTAATTTATTTTAAATAAAAAATTACAATACTAACTACTAGCTAGGGGGTGACGATTGATCGAAGAATGATCATAAAGTGAGGACATTTGGGATGGCATCGATCTCATTAGAATATGCTGCGTAGACGCTTCGTGCTTAGCCGTTTCCGTGCGGAGGTAACCGGGTCACGATTGCGTCAATGCTGATTGTCAGTATCCATGGTCTACCAATATGTAACACCTCCACCCGCAGTTCAGCAACTATTTAAAAGCTCTGTTTGAGATAGTTGCTGAGATGTTTCTATGATCTACTCTTATCTCATCAGGATTGGTAGATTTTGTATCTGGAATTGCACAGATGCCGTTAGCAACATCCGTGCTACTTTCAATGACGTCGGTCTTCTTTCAAAGACCACTCTTTCGTAGTCGTCGGCTTGCTACGACGATGATGAAGGCTATAGCGCTAAGTAGTAATACTACGTATAGGGGGATCGTAGTATGGTACAGCGACTGTTCAGCGGCATCTCTCAGTTTCACTGACGACTGTAGAGATACTTTGGTACTAACTGTATGAAGGTTTTCTAATTTCATAGTGTCCAAGGTAAACGATGGAAGATCCTGGTGCCTCGACTCATCATACTGAGGCATTTCCATTATCTTCATGGCGTGTCCCCTGATGTGCTCGTTCAGGTTGGCTACGGCGAACTCCGCTATCTTGAGGAAGCAGTTGATCGGGATGCTAGATACATTTAGACTCATCTCGGTTGCTGTAGTTTGATGAAGCTTGGCAGAAAAATTATGAGTTGATCTTCGGACATTCTGTCTCTATATACCTATAATCTGTGCTAGAAATTGCTACATAAGGTGAGGTAGGACTATAAAGATATTATGATTTTTGTTCGGGATGATTGATAATCTATATCGGATATAAGGTAAAGGATAGACAATCGGCACCTTCGTTGTGATTCTATTGCCTATATATAAATATCCTAGCTTAATTTCGTCATAAAACTCCCTATAATTTATGTCAAGAATTTCATGATTAGAATATAAAATCCTTATTTTCATAATCATACATATCCTTAAAATTATTTAAGCCTATAATAGATAAGGGGTGCTCGATGCACGTATAAAGGCTAAAGTATTTTCTAGCTTTGATAACTCACGAGATAAATCTTCGATGCTATCCTGCGCCGTAAGAAGTTTTAGGTACCTAAATTAAATGAAGGTGAGGACTGAAATTTTCTATCGGAAGTGTGTTCATTACGTTGCTGTAAATACAGTGTATTAATTACATCATGCACAAATTCTAAAGCCTGTTCAATACTATCGGGTCGCATGCACCGAATACGAGTGCCTAGTGGGTCGCGCAGACCGCGTAGATATAATTGAAGTGTTAACTTTTTATAGAGCGCGCGTTTCGCTTCGATTGTACTCGGTATATTTTCATGCAGACTAATGTATGTCATTAACGTACTAAACAGATTTTGACACTGTTCATAAAACTCTTGAGGGGTTCCCGTACCTTGTGAAAGTAAAGACAAATCGTGATAGAGTGAAGTCTCATCGCGGTGGTCGGCAAATATATTAATTAATATCCTACGAATCTCATTCCAGTTCTCCGGGATACCGTTAGAATTTATTATAGAGGATGCGGGGCCGGTTATCTTGTTTAAGATACCATTTATTAAAGAAAGATTTCTTAACCTATATTCATCACCTTCTCTAACAAATTGAATGACTAATTGATCACACAAATTTACAAACCGCGTTAAAATATTTGAGTGGCCGTCGAACTCGGGAACGAGCTGGAGGGCTTTATAGACTTGGTCTACAGGTGAATCAGCCATACTGCTAGATTTTAAAATATTCTCCTCGTCTATAGTTCCTAAATCCCTATTAGAATCTAACACTAATAATCTATTAACGCTAACTAACCTACGGGACCGCGATTGCCTTGGATGGAAAATCTTGGTGAATTATAGGAAACACAGTAAGGAAAGCAACTCTAGTAGATCTAGGTACTCACATACGCATTTTTGATTTCTGCCGTATCTATGTCTGGATACTCCTCTGGACTGCAGCTCTTGTAGGTTCTGGATAGCCGCTCGCCGTGATCGATTCACTGACTCTAATTTACGACTATCCTACCGACTGCGCCAATTACGAAAGCCACAGCCGGAGGTTGCAAAGAATACAAAAATTTAATTAAACTAATTTATTTTAAATAAAAAATTACAATACTAACTACTAGCTAGGGGGTGACGATTGATCGAAGAATGATCATAAAGTGAGGACATTTGGGATGGCATCGATCTCATTAGAATATGCTGCGTAGACGCTTCGTGCTTAGCCGTTTCCGTGCGGAGGTAACCGGGTCACGATTGCGTCAATGCTGATTGTCAGTATCCATGGTCTACCAATATGTAACATGCCTCACTGGGCCACACAAAGCCATCTAGTCCCAAATTAAGCTACTATTAGGTACCCTGTCGTATGGGGTACTAGATAACCTATCTATCTTCAATTTTGGTATATCGGAGATAGAAAACAACTTCTGTCTTTGTTTCTCTGGACGGCAAAATCAGAGATAGAAGATGTTTTCTATCTCCGATATGCCAAAACCGAAGATAGATAGATTTTTGGGACCGGCCGTTAGTCGCCTCTGATGACATATATTCTATTCTATTTATGTGCGACATGCTAAAACATTTTATAATCTCTGACTTGAGAACGATCATGTTAACTTAAAGATCGATAACGCTTATAGACCGATCTAGAGCTAATTGAGCGAAAAATTGCTCACAACGCGTTGTGGTCACTGTGATATATCCAAATAGCGAGATTCGCGACGCGACTCACGACGCGATGTTGCGATCATAAAAAGACCACATATTTAATAAAATTTATGCCGTGGCTGACATGTTTGAAGTCTTTTAGCGTGACAGATGCACAAACAACATATCTACCTAAGGACATCCTATCAGCTCTAACTATCGAAGCACAATAACAATAACCTTACTTACTCACACGTCTTGGGCGCATTGTTCGTCGAACAGAAGCGATTTAGTTCTAAAGTGCGTATTAGTGTGGCACCACGCAACGTTGGTAGAATATCGATGATACTATCGACAAGTCAAACTTGTTTGTCCGTTCAAAGCTGAATAAAATCAAACCGAAATGTCATAATACTCTTAATTGCGAGGAAAATAAAAAAACACGAACACGAAAGTATATTAGGGGTTAAAGTATGAAATTGCCGTTTTGTATGGACGAAATCGAGAAAAGTCATTTTTCCATACTAACAATTTTTTAGTTTTTTAAAAACGCCTGAACCGTTTTCGATGCAATTAAAGGTGAAAGTTAGATGGTTATAAAGCTACGCATTATAGTATTTAAATTTCTGAAAATCAAAGTAAATAATACAAATATACTTGATTGAAGCAAGAAGGACAGCTGACACATTGTAAGGGGTCTTTTCAACGACTTCCTTTGAAGTAATAGGCACTAGTATTGCATTTTTTTTTAGTCAAAAGTTACTTCATTTAGTTTTTGATACAATACAAAAAGAATTACGCAATAATATGACTATACTTAAGAGCTATAAACAAAATAAAAAGTGGGAAAATAATCGGCAATTTCATACTATAACCCCTATTACTAAGATTACAAATGCTAAAATGTAGACCAATCACGCCAGAATATACAGATGTATGAAATTTGGCATAGAGTTAGATTAATATGGATTGTCTGGAATAAGTAGCACATATATTAAAAAAAACGGTATTGGCGAAGTAGATCTGTGTTTATTTACACAGAGAACTTATATCGTTAAACTTATATCATTGCGGATATGTATAAAAATACAATGCATATGTCTTTGACAAGAAAATTATTATAATTGTTAAAATTGTTTAATGACTACATTCTGTTTGAACAATTAATATTTCTTCCTCTAGCTTCTGAAGATGTTCTACTTTCGCAGATTCCTAAATTGCTCTTAAATGCCAATAAACGTAATTACGTACAAACAACGACGTCTTTGTAAAATAGAAATGAAAATACCTAATTTCTAGTAATTTATTGACAAAACATTTTTTAAATAAATACCTATTTAAAAAAAGCTTCTTAACAGATTCCCGGAGCTTTGTGGTACCACCGCCCCGTTGGCCTAATGGTTTAAATACCGGGCGAATAATAGTGATGGAAACCTCGGGGATCTGGGTTCGATCCCCAAGTCGGGCAATAAAAAGATTTGAATTTTCGAACATTGCTCGGGTTTGTGATAACCAACCCGCATTTGGCAAGCGTGATGATTATGCCTGTATCCATCATTGCTATGGATGATTATGCATAGGTCGTTATTTACCCGTCGTAGCTGTTATAGGCCGTCACTATTCGGTCCTTCGTTGTTTATAATTTCCACAAAAACAATATTTTAATGTATGCGATGTGTGCACATTTTTTTCAATCGTATCGACATTGGGCAACTTTATGTTTCCTTGCAAGTCTACCCAACACGTCTCAGGCGCATTGTTCACCCAAGAAAACCGATTTAGTTCTAAAGTGCGTGTAATTAAGCAGTTCTGGACAACAGCCGACATTAGGCAGAACAGCTCGACTAAATTATTCAAGGGTACTAAACTGGGAATGTTTCGTATGGGTGAACTGGGGTAAATTATCCTACAAACGGTATCATTTAAAGTTTCGAATACAGGAATTCGTAAGATATGGCCTGACAGAGAAAATCTTTAGTAAATGTTGCATGAAAGTGAACCATGTAACGCGAAACTTGCTAAGTACGAATCATATTCGTACCAAATTGTGGTATACCATTTTTCAATTCATTGATTTACCACAAGTTCTAACTGTGATGCTCCTTACCCTACGAGACCTGTATGACGTACAGGACTTGAAGATTCAATTATCTTCATTTTTATGAAAATGAAGATAATTGATCTTAGAGATTTACTTTTCATGGATAAGACCAACGCTGCAACGTATTGTTGAAAAAAAGTTGATCATTCAAAAAGTGATATGTTTACATAACACACGATAGGAAGTTCCTAAGAGACATAATCAAAAGTGTATTGTAGGTGCCTTAGTTTTTTGTGGAAATGAAACCATATTATTGCGTGCTTAATGGTCAGTCTACATGTGCCACCTATGTGTGCATAGCCCTTAAGGCGGTTCTCGTCCGCTGTTCAAAGGGGGAAGAACCCCAGGTATCTTTGCGACAGTTAAGTGCACAAAATAATTATTTGCAGTTAGCATAAATATGTTCCTGCACAAAGGGAAATTACTTTTTCTATTAAATTAAGGCCTAAGGAGCTAATAAATCTTTGCATAGGGGATTTTAATAGTAGTATAGTTTCTAACCGCAATTCTAAAATATGAAGTTTTTATTAATTAGGACTAGAAGTTTTTGTAAATGAAAAATATGACTGTGAAGGAAAGTTATTAAATTCAATTCTTTATTTTTTTTTTCGGACGGAACTATCACTGAAACCTTATATTGAGGGCTTTATTCAGTTAAACCGGACGGAAATTTGGCGAGCGCTGAGGGCGCTCAGCCTAGGTCCGCCGCGCTAGCGGTCTCCCGGCGCGGCCGAAGGGTGAGGCTCGCGCCAGGGCCCATACTAGCGGGCAGTGTGGGGTGCAAAAGGCATATTATTATGCGCATTTTAAACTTTCTCATTGCATTATATATTAATAACTGTTATTTATATAATTACTACTTAGTTCTTTGTCGCGTTACAGCAGCCGTGGTTACGAAGAAGAGTTCATACTCACAATGTAGTTACACACTGAATATCGTATTTAGTCCCATTTTTATAAATAACAGATAAAATTTTGTTGAGCACAAGTTTATTAATTTTACAGAGCGGGACAGACAAACAAATGACAATTGCAATCAAAATATTTACGGAATGACGTGATTTACCAAAATATTAAAAACCAAACACTAATTACTTTTGCCTGGACTAAGTGTAGATTCTATCGTAATCTTTTGATAGAACCACGTATTTCTTGTTGTTTTTAAAAATTTGTTATGTAAAATATTCAACATTACACAATATTTAATGCACAAACGCATTGAAATCGTGGTTGAAAAAAATAAGACGTAAATTAGTGTAATAATGTCTTCCTGCAAGCAATGTCGAGCAAACATGGCGACGGCTCTGTCAATCGAGAACGAACGCACAAATTGCGAGAAACACAAAGAGCTCATCAGCCACATAGAGCGCCTTCCGCTGATTATAACAAAATAAACAGCCACAAGATCAAAGCGAGATCGTCTGTTTCATCTCGCTCATTTCCTCCACAAACTTCGCCTTATCTTGCAGTAAAATAAAAGAAAACACAAACCAATAGAAGACACATTACTGATTCTACAACGCCGATAGAGCGAGCCTGCATCGGCTTCTAAAACAATAGACGAAAAAAGAAAACGAACGGGCCCGTTAAAACCCTCGTGACGTCACCTGAACGAATTAAGACTTCTATCCCTGTCTTCCGCTATGCTGGTCGGACCCTCTCCTTCGCACATAGGGGGCAATTGACCCATTTTCGTTGGTCCTGCAATAATTTCGCGAAGGGCGGCCTGTGAAGCGTAGTTATAGCTTTCGCTGCCTTGCACATTCTTAGGGTCAGATGGCTGAGTTATATTTTCAATTCGGAAGGATTTCTAATCGATGTTGACTGTGCAGATTAATGTAAAGAAACATCGCGATGGAAAAGTAAAAATCAGGAATAGATCTGACATTTCAGAAGATGAACTTTAATAACATTGGTAGAGTATGTAGTGCTATTTATTACCGAGTTAACTAATCTTACTATTTATTTATTTATTTAATATTTATGTAATAAATAATAATAAATATATTTTTTTAAACATAACAAAAAAAAAGTTTCGAATTTTCGAACGTTGCTCGGGTTTGTGATCACCAACCCGCATTTGGCAAACGTGGTGATTATGCCAGTACACCCATCATTGCTGTGGTAACTTGAATTCAATGATGGAGGCCTTTTCCCTACAGTGGGATGATTATAGGCTGTTACTTTACTTAATAAATATTTATTTATTTTTTCTCTCACAGAGACTTACAATATAACATATATCTAGGAAAAATGAAAAATGTCAACGTTTCAGTGAGAGACTGGCGACTGTACTAGGAGACCCGTATGACAGATTGGCAGTCTCTCCACATCCGGATCGAGGGTATGCATGCAAGAATGCAAGAATAGAACTAGAAACCTGACAAAAAAAATGTGTCCGTCAGAATAAGAATGTGTTAATAGGTTTCGACCTTTTACTTCTGTCGTGAGTTAACTTATCTCAGCATACTAGAGTATCTTCATTCTTAATCTATCTAAGTTACATTAATTACAATAATTGGATTCTCTTTTCAGGAAATCTGCTGAAAGTAACTCGCAAGTTTGTTATATCGCGAAGATACTTATCGCGAGCCGGCACCAATATGTAATTCCGCTGTAGGTTTATACGGCGCCATAATCGAACTTGTTTGTTTAATCTCAGATTAGTTACTGCTTATAGACTAACAAAGTTGTTCTAATATACTCGTAGATCTGTTACATATATGCAATGACATAAAAAGAAACGACAGAGAGAGAGATATTGAGACACAATTACCAGTAGCTGTAACAAACACATTTTGTTGGTCGGGTATTGTGCTACGCCATAGTTACAGTTTATAAATATAAATGTTGACAATAACCCATTTTTACGTGACTCATGTTGATATGAATAGTCCAGTTAATAAATAAATAACATTTTCCCCATCCCTTGAAAGGAGCGTCATCGTATTAACTCATTAAACCACAAAGAATATACAGCGGGGATTTTCTTTTACAAAATGAAAAGAGGACAAACTGGGTATTTTTCTGTAATAGAGACTTCCCCAATCAAGGCCTTAGCTATTACGTCAAACAAAAGCTAATAAATGTTGTTGATGCCTTATTCACAGTTAAACTTTTCTATATCTTAATAGGTCGGTGTATGATAAATATCGGTGGTGTTTGACACCGACGCCAATTTCCATAGACTCAACTTTGAGCTACGAGAAATTTCGTCGTATTTTTCGTTGTTATTATATTGTTATGAGATTATCGAATTACTTTGTATAAATAATTCTGTTACTTATCTTTAGTTCCTAAAAATACATAAACAAAATGCATGTGCCCTGTGGTGCCACAGAAAAACATAATAGCATTACCCCTTCTCATCTTATGGAAGTCATAGAGGTGAGTAAAGGAATAAAAGAAATAAAACCGGTAGTAGCGTCCTTTGACAAACTGCGATCGCCAACCTAACTTGACGATTATAGCAAAATCTTGTATTTGTTTGGTTTCCAACAATGAATTGGTTTGTCTATTTGCATTATTATGAAAACATTTTAACTTCGATATTAACAAACTATAACAATATAATCAGTGCTATTCATTCTTACTAGACTGCGTTGCAAGCTAAAAAAAAAGAAACTACAGACAAATAAACTTTCATAATAAATTCGTACTATCGGTACAAAGGGCCAGCCTCTCCCTAACCAAACCGCAGGCACGTGACTAGAAGTAAAATCGTTTGTGACTCCCTTTACTTTAGTGTTGCCCAATAGAATAGCCAATAGTCAAACTATCGATAACTCGTCCTTACCAACGAGCATTGTCGAAATTATCATCAATGATTTTAGACTAACCAATATACACTATTAGGCTTCTAACCTTTCTATACTGTTGTAAGTTTTGTATAAACATATATCTATACTTTTTGATTTAAGTCAATGTCAATAACAATCTACATAATTGTCTTTAAAAATTATTAATTTAAATATAAGCTGTGTAAAAGCATAATGATGGCTTCTAGGTAAATGTACTAGGTAAAGGCCACTATATATAATAGTATAATACGTTTGGTAGAAAATTTAAATTTTCGGAATATGCCGATTTTTGACGTTACCCGAATGCACCTTACTGATATAACTGTATTTTGTATGTTTATGTGTACCTGTATAAATATGTATGTATTTAAAATTATATAATATGTATATATATATATTTATTTTTGTATGATTTATATGTATGGTCGTATGTATTTTTATTTTCAGTTTATTTATATTTAATAAGTTAGATACACACTTATTACTTTGCACCACGTCGCGTCACCCCTACTCCACTGATACGTAGTTTTACTTTTCTACCCAAAGGTTATCTGGTAGAGATTGCTTTTAGCAATAAGACTGCCTTATTGTACATATGAGTCACATTGTTATTTATGTACCTTTGTTTTGTGCAATAAATTAATTATCTATCTATCTATAGATAGAATCTATGTTTTAATAAAATCGAGGTTCGTTTTAAATTGGTGTCGACACAGAGATTACTTACTAGGTATATCACTTTTAATGATTTATCGACAGTTTGCTTTCTCATATGACTTAACAACACTATTCTAATACTGGTTTATTGACAGTTTGCGCAAAAAATGGAAGCGTATGAACGTCAGCCTGCCCTGTGCACCAACTAATAAATCTTTTTCGTGAAATAGACTGGGAGATAGATAGATAACTATGAATACTGTTTTTGCGATCGAAAATGTTGCAACGTGGAACAATTGATCGAAATGAAAAAAGTTACGCCAGAAGCTGGCTTTCATTTAAATGTAGATTTAGAGTAAATGTCAACTGCGGGTACCTACAAGACGAAAAATAATGAAGGAGTTGCATGGAAGTTTTCATCTTTTGTAATTGGGGATAAGAAGACGTTGCGTGCCACAATTAAAACTGAAATTTTTAGATTAAAACTATTTTTGTTACAAATAATATATTTCTTCAAGAGCCACAAAATTAAATTTACCTACCTATGATACAAATGAAACTTTTTCCATTAATTATCATACAGGTACATATTTAATATTGGTATCGTTTGTAGAGTTCATGTTTTGTATTAAACCTCTGTAACTTTACACATCAATTAAAACAACTACTTACCTTGTTTGTTAATATTTTTTGGAAAGTCTGATACAATATTTGATATTTTAGCAACTTAATTGCAAAAAAATCAGTATATAAACTTGAAAACGCATCTCCTCGCATGCCGGGCGGGCGCTATGCCATTAAGCCACCGAGACACTGCGACACAGCGCGAATTTTTCAAGCATATTCTTATCGCTGTAAGCCAGCGTTGTTTCATCAAAAGAAACATCTTTGCAGATGATTGACAGTCAGTTAAGATGAAACAGCTAGCAATATTTTGGTGTACTTACCTGTGCTTTATGTTAATTGTGTTTACTGTGGCAAAATAAACGATTTCTTATTCTTTTCTTGTTAGCTATTTATATACTTTATTTGATATTTTACAAGTCTGATACAAGAACTGTTTTCGGTTTATATGATTATGTTTGCTCATACAAACCGAATACATATAAATACAGTAGGTATTCAAAGTAATTTTAAAATTCAAAATTCAAAGTAATAGTAGTAGAATAAAGTAGTCATAACTTCAGACTTTGAGGTTACAACCTGTCATACAAAATTAGGCCTCAATCGTTTTTATTTTTACATAGAGAATCCTTTATTTTTCCGCAGTGCAGACAAAAGGTTAATAAGCAAGCCTAGCGATTATGAAGGCAAGCCGCTGGTCTATAAAGCTGATCTCCAGTAAATCCCGGCTGCGTGCGTGTTGTGGTCCTAACGCCGTACTGTTCTCCCCATTTGTAAATCATTCACGTTTATGCCACGCTTTACTGGACTCTAGCTCTATAGGTGTGTAATGGATTTCATTTCGACTTCTGTGCTAAGATTTTTAGTTGTGTAGCTGTTCATTGTTTCAGTACGCCTATGCAAGGAGGATTAAAATGGATTAAAAAAAATGGTTGCCTGTAAAGTCGGTTTTACGGGCGAAGATTTTACGTGACAACGTCTTTTTCTCGGTAGAATATTTATTGATATGAATATAATTAAATTGCACAATAGGAACAAGGAATTGAATGAAAATAAGAATTGCACAAATTTTAAAATGCGCCTAATTCTCTAGTGCTGCGCGCGCGGCAGACCGATCATAGTTGAGTGGGAGAGAGACGCAAGGCATTCGGCGGGCCTCTCTCTCGTTCGGTGACTCATCGTAACGTTACCGAGCGTTACACTTTTTCATAAGTGACTCCCAGCCGCAACCTAATTTAAGACGTTGTCACGTCAAAAAAAAACAAATCATGTGATAGGATGACTCGATAGCTGTATTGTCTAAGGTTACTCTATCCTAGATCAGAGACGGCATCACAATTACACAACATTGAAATAAAATACAGTAAATCTTTTTTGCGGCATCATAAATTTTGAAACTAGGTTTTTAAGCTATTGCATAGCTTCTATCGCGCGCCTTGAGCGTGGAGACCGAATCCAGAAATTCCGTAATGAAAATAACCTAACCTAACACTCGGGGCGAGGCACGATCGAACAATTTAGAATTTCCGAAATTTAAAAGAATTTAGAAGAAAATAAGGATTTTGACAGTATGGTTGCCTATGGTAACCATATCTGCCAAAATAACAAAATACATGAAGAAAATCACTTCTAAGGCAACAATGTATCGCTGATATAATGAATTCAAGCACGGTCGAGTAACTTTGGGGGATGAAGAAAGAAGTGGTCGTCCTTTGACGGCTGATACGGATATAACGTTCTAGAAGTGAAAATAAAGATAATAGACGAGTTACGCATCAAAAGAATTGGGAAGCCATTTCAAAATTCTACACGTGCATCTTAGCGTGAGGAGAATAGCTTCACGCTGTGTGCCGCACAACCTCACAGACGATGCTCAGAAGTAGCCCCGGGTGGAATGGTGCCGTGATATGTTTAACAAATTTAAAGCAGGCTTGTCTCGGCGTATTTAAGACATCATTACAAGTAATATGTCCTGGATTTATCAATACATTTCAAAAACGAAGCTTGAGTGTTTCAAAACAAACCAACGCCTACCAAAGTAAAGGTTCGAAACGGGTAAAACTTTTAATCACGAGCTTTTTCAGTTTGACTGGCTAATTGATGTCCATTCCTTTTCAGAATCAAAGAAGCATGAACGCAAAATGGAGTACCTTTATGCTGAACAGAAATATTTTGGTACTCCCTGTTGTGACCAAGATCTCCTGCTCCACTACCTACTTATAAGAACGCGCCTGCACACACCGCTCTCAAAATAAAAGATAGTCCTTACAGTCCTAACTTAGCACCGCATAACTTCTTTTTATGGCCAAAATTCAAATATCAGCTCAGAGGGATATCATTTTTGTCGCCGGAAGATGCGCTGTCATTGTTTGAGCAGGCTGTAATTAGGTGTCTGCAGCGAACTGGAAAAAGTGATTCGAATACTGGCTCAGCCGCATGAAACTTTGTATAGAGGCTAGAGCAGGGTACTTTGAAAATATACTTGCTGTAATTTTTTTTCTTAATATTGTAAAATTTCTGAGTGACCACTTACGTAAATGACACATTTTAACATTTTGGTACGTGAATCGATAAGTATTAGGGGTTAAAGTATGAAATTGCCGTTTTGTATGGACGAAATCGAGAAAAGTCATTTTTTCATTCATTGTTTGAATTGTTTTTTAGAATTTTTAAAAACGCCTGAACCGTTTTCTATGCAATTAAAGGTGAAAGTTAGATGGTTATAAAGCTACGCATTATAGTACTTAAATTTCTGAAAATCAAAGTATATAATACAAACATACTTAATTGAAGCAAGAAGGTCAGCTGACACATTGTAAGGGGTCTTTTCAACGACTTCCTTTGAGGTAATAGGCACTAGTATTGCATTTTTTTTTTGTCAAAAGTTACTTTATTTAGTTTTTGATACAATACGAAAAGAATTACGCAATAATATGACTATACTTAAGAGCTATAAACAAAATAAAAAGTGGGAAAATAATCGGCAATTTCATACTTTAACCCCTATTATTATGGTTATCAAAACTTACACAAACTTGTATAATAATAATAATAAGGAATTTATGTTCGGCTGTTGTGATTTTTTGTTAGGTACTCTGCATCTGATTTTCGATATCTTTTTAAATGTTACGTTATTAAAATGCGAACGTTTAGAAGGATGTTTGTTACTCTAACACGCCAGAAAGACAGATCGAATCTATAATCGATCGAATAGTACATAGGTAAGGTACTTTTTAACCCAGATAAAAGCAAGGTTCTTGTGTGATACTTTCAGGTACATAAAACCATGCGTATGAAGTCGCGGTCTATTAAGATTAAAGAGTATGCTGTTAAGTGACCAAAAATAAGTAGTTTTTTAAGCTATTGCATAGCTTCTATCGCGGGCCTTGAGCATGGAGACCGAATCCAGAAATTCCGTAACGAAAATAACCTAACACCCCCCACTCCGACCGGCACAGCGGTGATACTTTTTAGTTTTATAATTGCATAAGTTGATAAAAAATGCTATGCAATTGCTTTACCGCGGCAGTCTCCGAGTGCCACACGTCATTTTTTTTTTCATTTAATTATCATTATCTATTGTCAATTTCAGTGTGAGGTATAAATTCATAGATTTAATAGTATATTAAATCTATGTATAAATTTGTACTCGACATTATGTTTTGTTAGCTTAATTTTAGTCGTAATAACCTGTTAATCATTCGAAACGTCATTACAACCAGAACAAGTGATTCCCCCGCGTCACTTGACGAATTTGGCGTAATTAGTGCTACAATCTACTACCGCGTCATGATGAAAGACTGAGTATACTCGTCATACCTGCTCACTTAATTCTTGGCTTATTGCCTTGTTAACGTATTTGGGATATATAACACTTTTTGGTGCAAATTTACACTTGCAACACAACACTTGGCGGGACTCAACTCAAATCTGCCCGCAGCCTGATTCGTGCAATCGAAATGGTTGCAATAAATATTTTTGATGTATTTAATTACTTACCTAAAAGACAAAATAATGTTTTGAATCTTAAACCTACTTTCAGCATCATTTATTGTTTATTTACAAAATTTATAGTAGCGATTCAGATTTGAAAAAAAACCCTTTGGTTCCAAAGTTAATAACAACGAACGCAAGCAACCAGCGCAGCGCTATAAAAGTAAATGAACATTTCATTTGTCTGATTCAATCGATTGTCAAATGGTTTCTACTTTTGTTTTCTAACATTGACCTCATTTTTAACAGCGATAATCTTAGCTGTGTAAATCATACGTGTCGTACCCACGATCACAGTATAGCGGTAATAGCAGCTAACAATCGCGTTTTTATACCGCCATAAATACTACGCGTTTATGGTTTCATGATATTGAATGGTTAACGAGTCCATATTAAAGTTAGGTAGGTACATTCGAATTTTTACTGCGCCCATCGAAATATTTGCCCGATATTTGCTCATTTGGTTCCGTTATAAAATTGGTGATATAATTTTTATACGCAATAACCTTGAGTGTTTGAATACAAAAAAAGAAATAAAAGTAAACAGTAAAAATAAATTTGCTAATGCATTTCCTTTGCAAAAGTTTATGCCGTATTTTAATCCCGATCAAGCGAGGTAACAATAACCTTTATTTCTACTTTTAGGTTTTTATAATTTACTGAAGTATCATATAGGTATTATATTATATGTATGATGGATTATTTATTTTTATGCTTTTAATATCTGAATCTTCATATAAATCTTTTTACTTATCGATTTTTTCAATGAGCAGAGAAGTAGTCTGGAAGTAGGTACCTACTGTAAAGTAAGAGTATTATTGGACAGATTCGTCAAAATGCACAATTGGCCGTAAAAGCTGAAAGGCAACAAACTGATACCATTTTTTTTATGTTTAACTGTATTTTTTTGCCCGCCTTATTAATCGAGTAGCTTTCCTTTGGCTGAAATAGGTCTACTTTCTACCTTCAAAAAATTATGCATATGAATATGTATTTTTGTGCTTACATGTGATCCCTTAATTTGATACAGCTGTTCATGTAATACACTAGTATAACATTAGGAGTAGGAGTAGAACTAGTATTTGTAACATCCGAGACTGCTATGCGAAGTGCTACATTAAGCAACTACGTCATTAGTTAGTATTCAAAACATTTCGGTGTGCTATTCTATGATGTAAACAATCGGATTCAATTTACACGGCACGACTCCGTGCATTAGGCGAGCGAGCGTTGCGTAACGGGCATTCATCACGCGGCGAAGCGACCGTCTCCGTGCGACAACATAAATCATTAGTATTCGGCCCCCACCCCGCTCTGAATCATAGGCCAAACACGACACAGATTCAAAATAGGAATTAAGAACAACGGTTCTTACAACCCTCGCGAAACGTCTGGTGAAATGTAACGGTGTTGCGCCGTAAGGCTGCGTTTCCACAGTTCCCGGGATCGGCGGTTTCACTTCGGTGGACACACAGTATAAGAATGTACGTGACAAGGTGACTTTTTAAATAAGGATCTACTAAGCCAGGTTTTACAATAGTAGTGGTCCATTAAATAGAAAAATCCTCTACTTTTTTGTATGATGAAGTAGTCAGAGACACCACACAGTAGTAGACACCACACCACCCCACCATACACACTCACACATACACACACACACACACACACATTTATATATATGCTTATATACATTGTAATTGTGATTTACCTTTGTTTTCTGATTGGGAAGTAGCGAGTCATTCTCCATACGAGTATTTTTAATTGCTCAATGGGAAGGCTCAACACAACATTGTAATAAGTTTTTTATGTAAATAAAGATTTTATTTTTTTTTAAGTAGTACCTGTCATACAAAATAAAGGTCAAAAGTTTGGTATTGCAAAGAGATTACTATTACGATTATAATAAAGGCATACTAAGCGTTTGATAGATGAAAGCTGGTATACTTTATTTCTATAAAAATGATAATTGATCACGAGCAACCACACTCATTTTTATGGAAGACGATTAATAGTGTCGGCTATTTTAAAAATTATCTGAAATTTTTGATATCATAAAGGTTTGAATACGCTTAACGGCTACAATATAGAAAGAAATGTGACCTAATTAAAACCAAATTTTTAATTTAAAAAATGACAATGAAGAAATCAATACTCAGCTTAAATGTGTTCAAATAATTTCATTGACATAATTGAATAAATCACGAGATATTTAGTTCCCATATTAGATTAAATAATCTAAGGTTCCCACCAATTTCTCGAAACAAAGAAAATATTGTGTATTGATAATAAACACGTGGGTATCAAGCGTGAGGTCTCGATGCTTTTTATTTTGTTTTATCGTCAAACAATTGCGTTATTCTATTTTCGAAGACTAGAGCTTATTTTTAACAAGCTTTCGCGAACATCTCACGGAATTCGATTTCCACCCACTTTTATAATCGTACTAACTTGAATTTCCCAAACTTATCTAACCTTATTCTGGAAAAGTCAACGGAGGTAAAAGCCCGCAAGTGAATACCGTAAGAAAATAAGTGAACACAGAGCTATGGTGATTTTATATCGAAGCCATGCTAAAAGGTCACGGTGATGTCCACATCTTCATAGATGTAAGTTTTTGCTACCTCAATCCCATACTTCACCGGATGTAGGGATACTTAAATCATCATAATTCCTTGAATAAAATATCAACTGCCTGAAGTGGGACTGGCACCCGCGACATAGGCTATTTTGTGTTCAACTGCTGGGCACAAGTTTTCGGCCACGCGTTTTAAAGAGTAGTTCACGTAGGCAAACACGAAGCAACAATCTAGTATGAGATATTTTAATGCTTATTAATAAATCCGCTAGTCTCAGATATTATTTGTTTTAATATAAAACCTTAATTGTTATGGGTATCGTTTAAGAATTATTAATTTTCTCATGCCTACAAAGAAGTTATTCCCTAATTGGGGCCATGGTTGATGTGTGACTCAGTAATTCACAAATAAGCAAATCATTATAATTCTGAAGTCACTTGACTTCCTTATTTATTCTCGTAACATATACACTGTGGCAGCTATAAATATTTATGTAGCGGATTTCAAATGTCGCTAACATTATCCTCATTCCTCCATAAGAAACGTATCTTCAATCTACAGTCGCGTAAGCAACGAAAGAAAAGACCGTATGAAAAGCGTTACGTACAAAATCTTTTTATCTATCCTATTTGCATCGACACACATTCAAGCAAAGATATAAGGTATCCGATGACCCATATACAGAACAAAACGCATCCGAAACTTCTAAAATACATCACGGATGTTTTGACGTCACAGCCGTGTCAACATGATCGGTAATTTAAACGCTGATTCATTTCTACCATACATCTTTAACGCTACCAAATCGTTCTCCTAACGGCCTTAGAGAAAACAGTTTCCTTAAAACAATAGTTTTTTTTTTCTAGCGCTGTTATAAAGCAACTCGTCCAAGGCCGCAGACAATTTCAGAGTTTGGACACAAGCCGTAAGTTCTGAAAATTTAGGGTTAAAAAAGGGTACTTTCATCACGATAATGGTTAATCAGCATAAAATCTTATATCCCCGCTGCCCGCATGTTGTGCGGTGTGATGAGGGTTACGTTGCAAGATTTAGTAGAGGTCCTTATGACCGGCCCAACCCTCCTGCATATTTATCTTGCTCCCGTCAACTGTCATTCCGTTATTGAAAATTTGAATACAACGCTAGTAAAATATTGTTTTATTTACGGCTTTTGGTAGGTGAAAATAACGGGAGTATTCTTATAGTTCACACACACAAGGTGTTGGGCCCAAATGAAAGATATTGTAGTTGAGAATTTGAGTCATCCCGTTTGATAGAAATAAACATCAACGATGAAGTATCAATGATAATTTATTATTTTTATTGCCAGAAATCGTAGAACTATCATTACTACCAAATATTAGGCCACAACTAGATATAGGCAACTCCAGAAGGAGGATTATGCCATAATCGCCACGCTTGGCAGGCGGATAGGCGATCGCATTTTAGACCATGGTATAGAGAAGACGTCTTCTTCTGGCGTCTAGTCAAATAAGAACGAAATAAGTTCTTGAATAAAAGTTTCTTAATAAGTAATACTATTGTTATTAGTGGCGATAGGTTTTGGTGACGAAGCTTTACAAATGCTGCCCAGTCCAATTCGTCACGTCTTTACGTCATCCCTGCTACAATGTCTGAAAACTAATAAAGTCTACAACCAGTGCGTCCTCAGTCATGGCCTACTAAAGCTCAGATTAGAGATTTCTGGCGTAACTAGAAGGAGGCCTACGGTTTGGTGCGCCACTATAAATATGTTAAAAATATTTCTAGCTCGATACTAAACTCACATAGACTTTAACCGAAAATACTTGGTTTAAGAAGGGAACTAATTAATAATAAGATTGACAGATCAGAATGAGAAGCATTATCCACCAATTGTGTTCGTCATGCCAATATGCATTTAGATGAAGTCATAATTTATAATATTAATAAAAATACAGTACCTACTTAATAATAACTTTTTGAACAATCAATTTGTAGGTCTCATAACGTCTGAACAATCAGTTTTGTTTACTAGTAATACAAGACTTGTGAAATTAATTTCTAATCTCAAACTTATTCAAGCAAGTCAATTTACAGCAACAAGTCAAATTTTCAAGTAGGTACGCTCTTAATAAATAAAGTGTACAGTCAGGTGGAATAGTCATTAGAATCGAATACAATTGTATTCATTCAAAACATCTACTGCTAAAGTGACACTTCATTTTACTAGACATCTTAAATCGCAGCTGAACAAATAATTTCTTACTTCAAAAGGTGTTGAACAAATCGTTTGAACAATACATTTAACGCCTTTAGCTGAAAGGTCCTGAGTAATTTTGTTTTAACAAAGGCACAAAAACATAATTAAAAGTCAAAATTCATTATTCTAAATTAGTTTACTATTTAAAAGTAATTTAATGAATAAAATAAAATATAATTATATAACATATTAAAATAAATTGACAATTGGAATTACTATATGTGCCTACTACTTAACTGTTATAATTATAACGAAGCACATTTATGACATAAATACTCTTTTATACTGTAGAACAATGTATCATAAAGCTATCTGTACATTTCAGTCTGAAGTTGATATTTTTTTATAAATATTTTCAGACGTGCCACACTGGGCCACACAGAGCCACCTAGTCCTAAACTAAGCTACTACTACGAAGCTTGTCGTATTGGCTACTAGACAACCGTTAAACTTACTTATATATTATTTTTTTGTAAATATATACTTATAATACATAGAATACACCCAGACCAGTACAAACAGACAAGTTCATGCATAGAAATATTTGTACTGTGTGGGGATCGAACCCGTGACCTATGGCTCAGAAGCCGCGTTTACTACCACTGATCTAAATTGTATTATTTGTTTTGGTATCTTATTGGAACTATGAAGGAACCTCCAATGGCAATTTCTATAAAACATCACGCTCCTTGGAATGACAACAGACAACCAGTCTATCTATACTTTCTATACTTAATATTATAAAGCTGAAGAGTTTGTTTGTTTGTTTGTTTGTTTGTTTGAACGCGCTAATCTCAGGAAGTACTGTTTCGATTTGAAAAATTCTTTTTGTGTTGGATAGTCCATTTATCGGGGAAAACTTTAGGCTATATTACATCACGCTGCGACCAATAGGAGCGAAGCATGAGTGAAAAATGTTGCAAAAATAGTCGCGATCATAATAATAGAAATTGACGCGGACGTAGTCGCGGGCAACAGCTAGTTACTATTGTTACGAACGTGGAGTTCGGGATTTGGATAAAACACCGTTGACTTATTAGAAGAAATTAATAGGCGATAAACAGGTCGCAAACACTATCACAAAAGCCAAATCACAAGAATCGTAGTCCGGTGGGTCGCTGAGGTCGTTGGTTCCAAAACACTATTAGCCAATCCTTAGAGTAGTCCTTAGATCCGTTGGTATCGCTAAAGTCGTCGTTACTTCGCACTAGATCACTTTTCGCAGGTATCGCACCGAAAGCTCAGAATGAACTGACTGCGGCGTCTTAAGTCCTGTTATTTATATATCTCAACATCGATGCCGGTCGTACATACTAGAATGTTCATTTTCCAGAAAAATCACAAGGACGTTTAAACGTAAACAACTCTAGTGAGTTAAGCCATTTTGCGCCTTAATTTGTAAACTTAAAGTCCAATGTCGCTTGCACTAACATCTTGTTATTACTTTGTGGTTCAACTTAGGTAGTTATGTACACTCGACAGCACATCAAGTTAAACAGTTGAACTGCGATAACAGCTTTTATTACGTAGGGCATAAAGGCGGTCTCAAGGTCAACATGTATAGTCTGATGTGCCGTTGTGTGTACATTCCTCTAGCGATATCTCGAAGCATCTAGCATGTCCGCGACACTATATATGCCAAGCTGTATTAATGTTACAACTCCTTGTTGAAGCAATGAAAGTTGTAAATATATAACTGGAGTTAAACGCAGACATAACTTCTATTATTGACCAACAAAAATGTGCTTACATTGTGGTAATGTAGTGCGATAAATATTTTCAATTAAAATCCTGATTATTAATTTCAAAGATGTCGATTGTTTTACAAAAGAGCTTTTGTTCGAAGACTTTTGAATCCCACTGTACCTACTTGAGAACCGAGTTAGTGTTCCGCGAGTAAATAATCTGGGATTAGTCAGTAACTAAAAGTAAAGTTACTGTCCAAATATTTGCAAATGATTCTGAGGAGAAGGTTCCTGATAGCTTATATTATAGGTACGTTGAAATCTGAATGGGTTAAAATATCTACTATGTAGTTAGATTTAGGTCGGAATCCAATTTATGCGCTCGCTCGCGATGTGTTGTTTTCTAGTATGTATTATTATTAAAAGCAAAAATCCCGTGCATGTTCAAAAAAAATTATATAAGGAAGAAATTTCCTTATTTATTTTTAAAATAAATAAGGAAATGTCTCTTATGTCTCTAATGAATTAAGTTCAAAGTATTCCATTCAACCCGTCTATGTTTTCGCTTTAGCAATCATTTTCTCGTTCCAAAGAAAATGTATTATTTAAGGGAAGGTAAGGTAAAAGAACCTCACCTAACCGTTTCTAAATAAAACGGAACGTCTCTAGGGGAAACACAAGGACACTTCGGAAGCTGTGAGTAATGTGCGCTGCTATTTAGGTGTCACCCTCGATGAAACCGTTCGGAGGCAATGATTTATGCTCTGCCTTCGTTGCCTGTAAAGCATCGATGAGCAACCGGGTCGGGAAATCGGTTATAACTGATATTAGTTTGGTCTTGTTCAGTTTTCATTGGGTCTCTTTTTAGATATAGAAGCTAGCTTAATATACTTTTTTCCGGAATAAAAAGTATCCCATATGCTATTCCAGCTTATAAACTATCCAATCCATCTAAATTTCGTTAAGATCTATTTTGGCATGATTGGGTAACAAACATTCATTCAAACGTTTACATATTTATAATAATAGGGGTTAAAGTATGAAATTGCCGATTTGTACTGAAAATCAAAATTGTTTATTTTTTAATTTTTAACAAATTTATTTAATCAAAATAGTTACCATTATTATCTATACATTGCTGCCATCTAATAGGAAGGTCATTATGCCTTTGTGATAGAACTCTGAGGATCTAGACTGCACAAACTGTGTGAAAGCATTTTGTACTGCCTCCTGGGAAGAAAACTTCTTGTCACGTAGATAATTGTCCAAATCACGAAAAAAATGGTAGTCCGTTGGAGGTCTGGCGAATACGGAGGATGTCGAATGGTTTCTAATTGCAGTTCCTGAAGGGTCAAAACGGTTTCTCGTGCTGTATGTCTCGCGTTGTCATGGAGCAATAATGGTGAAGATCGATTCATGAGTCGGAGCTGTTTTACTGCTAGTTTTGCCAACATTGTTCGGAGTTCAGCACAATAGACATCTGCCGTTATTGATTGACCAGATCGGAGAAAACTATAGTGAATAACACCATGCTGAGACCACCAAACAGTTACCATTACCTTTTTATTGGTAAGTTTTGCTTTAGGACACTGTTGTGGCGTTTGACCTGGGGTCAGCCATTGCATTATTCTTTTACGGTTATCACAAAGAATCCACTTTTCATCACATGTCACAATTCAATTTAATATTTCTTCATTTCTGTACCGATTCAACAAGGCAACACACGTTTCAACACGCGTTTCTTTCTGCACATCAGTCAAAT
Organism: Anania crocealis; assembly: GCA_949315895.1. Taxonomy (NCBI): domain Eukaryota; kingdom Metazoa; phylum Arthropoda; class Insecta; order Lepidoptera; family Crambidae; genus Anania; species Anania crocealis. The sequence goes on from OX438868.1 coordinate 6,586,853, forward strand.
TATTTTTTTATTTTATTGATTTGACGCAAATGAGTCAATATTGTGAGTAAGGTTACGTTAAACCATGCCGCTAATTCCTGGGTAGTATGACTAGGATCTGCTTCCACCGTCTCTCTTAATTCATCGTTAATCACCCGTGTGGGCGGTCTTCCTCGTGGCTCGTTCTTCAAGTCGAAGTTTCCATCACGAAAGCGTTTAAACCAAAATCGCACGGTGCGTTCATTAGCAGATCCCTCTCCAAACGCAACATTGATATTGCGGGCTGTTTCTGCCGCGTTACTTCCGCGTCGGAACTCGTATTCAAAAATCACTCGAATTTTCGCAGTATCCATCTTTCTTGTATAAGTTAAATGACAAAAACAATTGAAAGTCGATATTCAAATGTTTCACATTTTTTAAAAGAAGAACATCATAGAAACCATGTGAAAAAAGTTTCATTCGAAAACCTCAAACCATGAAGATTCTATGTCAATTCAAAGAACCTATTACAATAAAACGGCAATTTCATATTTTAACGCCTAATATTAGTAAATAAAATAAATAAATAAATGTGGACAACATCACATACATTGTTCTAATCCCAATTTGTATAACTACTTAAAGCATTCGTATTTTGGAAACCAGAAAAAACTAAGGTACCACAAACACCCAAACCCGAGAAAATGTAGAAAAACTCATTTTTTCTACATTGAGCCGTCCGGGAATCGAACCCGGGACCTCGGAGCAGGCGACACCTTGAAAACCGGTGTGTACGCCACTCCGCCACGGAGGTCGTCAAGATCTTAATCAAGATTAAGATTAATAAGATAGCATATCTGATATTATCTTACTATCATAACATTTGCAATAAAAAAATATCAAGCAAAGATTTAATTTCCTAATGTAAACATATTACGTGAAATCCTCTGTCATATGGCTAAACGTAACTTTTTTAACTGTTTTTTATCGATAGCTCAGCCCGCCCTCTTGTAACCCATCCATGTAACATATCAAACTGGTATTATAAATTACCTACGTAGAAATATAATCTAAGAATCGTGTTAACTTCAAATTACAACGCGTTTAGATATTTCTCCAAACTCAAAGTAACTTCGAAGTAATTTAACTTTTAACTTCGAACAATTCGCAAATCTGTTAAGTACAATCAAACGCAAGTAATACAAAAAGAAAAAAATCAATAAATTACGTTTCATTCAAAACGCTTGAGGCGAACCGCTTTTCACATTTAAATATGGGATCCTAAAAAGACGAATGGAGGCGTGAAGCCTTCAGCCGTAGCCGTTCCGAAACAAGTGCGCGCTCATTTTAATATTTCCAACTTTGCCCGGTCCATAGCGTCATTAGGCGACGAAAGAAACGCAGCGGGGGAAAGTGGGCCAACGGGGATCTCCTTAAAAACCCGCCACTCTATTGTTGTATTTTTTGTACCTCCGAGCTTTTCGCTGTAGGTACAAAGAATTCACTTGTTATAAGATTTTCGGTGATTTATTTTTGTGTAAACTCAGCCTTAGATTGTGCGTTTCGTGCTGCGGAATATTGTAGGGTAGAAAATTTAATTTGCTTGTGGAATCAAATTGTTTATACTAAAAAATATTTTTCGAGTGATTGGATCTACATTTATTCGTATAATGCTATGTTAGAGTGGCAGTATCATATTGAGTAAATAACAAATTATCATAATAATTTAAACTAAAATGACTCTTGTACTTGAAACTTATTTAATTGCTTTAAATTAAAAATACTGCTTCTGAACGTACGACCTTTTGTTAAGACTTAATTCTTTCAACTGAGCTTCACAACACTATTTAAATTTTTAGTGGGTTGTAAGCCAGTACAGTTTAATTCACATTTTTAGTAAGCCTCTAAGAGCTCGAAGCTACTGACAATAATTACCCACAAATATAAGCATCAAAGCAGAACCTCTTCCAATTTGAACACTGTTAAAAGTAACTCTCCTTCAATTATCGATTTTGAATGTCGTTTTTTGTACGAAATCCAATTAATAGTAATTAAAACAAAACATTATTAACGTTAAGTTTCTTGAAAAGGTCATACGGTGACTTTACGTAACGTAATCCAAAAAAAAACGTATATTTAACAATAGATTAACGTAAGCTGTCTGACTGAAAAAGTTTCACGTATGAATTTTGAAGTTAACGTGATAATAATTAATTTACCATCAAAACTTACTAAGACGTAAACCCCACTGTGTTTTAGTGAGAACAAGCATCAGTATTCTGGTTTGGGATCAGTTCCACCGCTTCCATAAATCAGGCAGTTGTCAAACTGTGTCCAACTCGTTTGTTATAAATTACAGTTACAGCTTCTGGACTGCCTCGCTTTACAATCGAGAAAAAATATACAATGCCGTGAATTATCATGTTCGACGAATTGTGGCAGCTGTAGGCATGCCGACTTATACTTTGACCTTATTACACTCGGGTAAAGTACCTAACTACTATAGAATAGTTACTAATTGTGAATTTTGTACTACTGAATATTAACTGATGTTCACATAAGGATCCAATACGTGTTCGCTTAATTATGAGTCTCATAAGAAGGCTCAAACTCGCACAGCAGGCAATGGAAAGAGCAAATGCTTGGTATTTCCCTACTCGATAGAATCAGAAATTAGGAAACCTGTGGTAGAACTAAGATAACAGCAGATGGGCGTAGAAATTTGTCCAGAAGTGGCCGCCGTTTTGTTAATATATTGATGATGATATATTTTCCAATATAAAAGAAAATTGCCAATGTATAGATAATTAAGGTTGACCTATTACCTAAGCAATTGTACCTACGATTAAAGCGTCATAACGACTATGACAAATCACATCAATTGTTTTGAAACCTTCAGTGGCGTTACTTGGCGCGCGTACGATGTGCATAATTCGAACTCATTTGACTCATGCAGTGCAGCAACAGTACTAAATTGTACATTACAGACTGAAATACTGTTTTAGATTGTGACGTCTCCGTGACGAAACGTGGGGAACATGCCTGAGATTACTCAACTGGATTTACGTCAGCCGGCAAACGGTGTAGGCAGACATTGTAGCCATTCATAACGAGGATAAGTTAATGTGTGCTGTAATTACAATGAGGATAATTAATTGCGAGTTTTTGTTTTGTATCATAGAGTTTACGACGTGTGGGCAAATGTATATACTTGTATATACGAAACTTATTACCCGCATGAAATTGAATCGACGAAAGGCAGATAGGTAAGTGCATGATGATTGTTGGTGACTTCTATAATATTCGGAGCAATTTTTTTAATTAAAATATAAAAAGTATAACTTTTTCAAGTTGCTTTATCTTAACATTTTTTTACTGGGCTGTACCAAAAGAAAAAATACGTCATTTGTTTTTTGTCTCGTAGATCTATATTAAAATTTGGAAAGTGGTTAAAATTTCACCCTGTATAGTATGAAATTGTTTTTATCTTCTTCTTCTTTAAAATTTTTCCATATTTTTTCATCGTTTAAACTTTATCTGGATTACGACAATCATTTCAAAACCAAAATCAGCTAAATCGGCCCAGCCGTTCTTGTGTTTTAGCGAGACTAACGAACAGCAATTGATTTATGTATATATAGATATGTTATTAATTTTATTCTATGTCATGTGTTTACATATAACACAACCGTAAATAACAGAACAGGAATCTGTCTATTCCGTGGAAAGCTAAACACCTCAATTTAAAAACTACTGTTAACTTTGGTCAGTTTACGTAAGTACCTGCCTATTATCATCCCTAAGGTTCATTTTGAAACTTATTTTCACTGATACGAAAACTTACAAAACAGAATATCTCTACCAAAAGACCCAAAAGTTCCCAATAAAAACTTTACTGTTCAATGCGAAAAAGTAATACAGTCTAACTCATCACAAATTTTCACCGTACGCCATAAAATAGTTTTACGAGCTAAAATCTAGTTACGCATTACAAATTCTGTTAGGGCTGCCACAGAGCAGATATTCTCCGTCTTGACCAAAAATTAATCTGCAGTTTCTTCTACTACCAATGACAAAAGTAGAAAGAAAGGAGGAAATGTATATAACATTAAACACAAGTTAATCTTAAATAAATCCATGCCGGCCCCGTTGGTCTAGTAGCTTAAATACCGGGCCAAGATCTCGGGGTCTCGGGTTCGATCCCCGGGTCGGCCAACTAAAAGTTTTGAATTTACGAACATTACTCGGGTTTGGGATTACCAACCCGCATTTGGCAAGCGTGGTGATTATGCCAGTACCCATCATTGCTGTGGTAACTTGAATTCAATGATGGAGGCATTTTCTCTGCAGTGAAATGATTAATTGATTGTTACATCAATCTTAAATAAACTTATACGTAGTAAATATATACATATATAGGTGATGATGTACCGCTCAGAAATGACGGCATAGTGCTCAGAGTTATTTTCTGATATAGTAACAGCCTTCTTAGCATTATTCACGTTGGTTCATTTCACAGGTAAATTTTTTCCAAGGGCTTGTAGTCTATTAAACCTACGTTTAAAGAAAGCGAAAGTGTAAAACCGTTAGGTTACAGCTCAGTACTGGATCTGACAGTCGCAGACTTATCACAATTCCGTTTTTTTTTTTAAAATTTGGTAAAAATCCAAATATTGATATTTAAACTGCATCTAAAATACAAACAGAAGCGATTTACTTTATTTTAATCTCACTTAAAAGGTTTAGTACGTCCTGAAAAAGTTTTTTGACATCTGACAACCCTTATTATTCAGGTGTGATGTTATGGGGTTCGGGATGGGAACTTTTATTCATACCGCATTGCGTCAACTATGCCTCAATAACATGTAACCTAGGAAAATATTTGAGATAAACCTTGAAAGCTGAGTTCTGTTTCTATAATGTTGTTTTTGTGTGTCATACAAAATTTTTGGCAAACAAGTTTTTTGTACTGTGGTATAAGTGATCTACTAATTATTATTTATTTATTTTGAATTTAACAAACCTTTCTCCCATTTAATTTATAAATAAAAAATGGAAAATTATGCTATTTCTGAATACAAATTTAAATTAAAAAATAGTTCACAAACGATAAATTTCATTTTGAAAAATTCTATTAAAATTACTAACTAAGTCACATAATCCTACTATGTTTAAAGATAGGTTCTTCCTTCCTTCCGTTTCATATTTTTCAATTAGGTAATATAATTTATGTAATGTATCACTTTAGTGATATTATTTGTAGCCTACATTATTATTTAAAAGACAGTGAAACTTTGTAAACAATTTGATAAAATCTGCTATGCTTAGATTCAAATACCCGACATAACCGATGTGCATATGAACTTGATTGGTTAATGCGATTAAATACTGCTAGTTTATAACACACGGTTATTTGTTTGATTGTTTCTTTGTCCAAAGGATCCTGGTGTCTGTTGGTCGGTCGGTCATAAGCACAAAGCAGTAGAAAACATTGAATATTGAATGGATTATCTTTAAAGTCTACAGTAGTGTACGAAAACGCGAAAGTAGCTAATAAACAATCTAGAAGCATTAACGAGTCGTTTACTAGCTCGTAGCGGTAAACGCCTAGGAGCTTTATGGTGCCACGAAATATTAGTTCCACGTTAGCATCATTCATTGGGATCGTATTCGTAGAGTTTATCTTCTAGTGATTCTGTATAATCTAAATTCTGTAGAATTTTAACCACCTTCCAAATTTTAATATATATCAATCTACGAGACAAAAAACAAATGACGTATTTTTTACAGTACCAAAATGTCAAGATAAAAAGCATTTAAAAAATGTCAAAAATCTAAAATCAATCATCATTTATATACATGCAGAAACGCGATATTTCGCATTACGCCTTTTGAGGTGGTACTTTGAATATCATGTTTCTTGTGACTTGTTTGTTACCTTCTTAATGATTTTACTTTAGAATGTAATCCTTTCCTTATCTACCTTCTCTTTTATGCCTCATTAGACTAGCTGAGATAGCTGAAATTTTGCCAAACCCGAAACGAGAGAATGTCAGTTCTAATTTTGAATCACGACAGGAACACTACGCGACAAATGTAAAATACTCATAAACAAAATATTGTATGTACCCATGTTCTATTAAAAACAATTGGATACGCCGCTTTGGGTTTGGGAATGTATGACGAATAGACAGATATTTAATTTTAGATGCGTTTCTTTTTCGACAATTCACAACCTTGACTTATGAATAGCTCTTTGTTTTCGCTTACGAAGATAGATCTTTAACTTATGATTAATGGACGGCTGTGGAGGAATACCTTCAGTTAATTTTCTGAAATAACCTTATTAGTTTTAAATGGCAATCATCACAAAGCAAGCAATATTATATTCCATGACAAATAACTAAAATAATATATTTTTCATTTTTCATCAAACATTATCATCCAACTGCCTTGCTGGTCTATATCCATCGCCAATGACTCCCAATCCCTTATCAGTCTAACCAAATCAGCGCACCATCTGTTTCTGAGTCTACCTCTTCGGCGATAGGCTTTTGTAGGTAGTTATATAATATCTATATTAATGACGTTTATTTCACATTTTCATTTTATCCTTTAAATAGTAATGTTGAGCGCGATCGACCAAAGATAAGTTACTTACAGCAAAATCGTTTAGACAACTTTCATCATGAATTAGAATTTGTCAGGGCCTCTGTGTAACGTTAGGAAAAACTTTGATCCATCCATTACGAAGTTGAATGAACAGTATAAAAAGATAATTACGAAACAGATTAAAACATTTTCTTTTTTCTTAATTGCTTCACAAAAGGTAGAGCTACGATAAGCCTCGCTACTCTCAATTGTCTTTACATTGCTATTTGCAGAAAAATAAGGTTTTCTTTGAAACAAATGAATGAATTTATACATTATTCACTGGCATTCAAGTTGTCGTGTTATTCTGATGAATTGTATCACCTAAAATAGGTACGTTACTCTTTCTTAATTTATTACTTAAAAAAATTAAATATGCATTATTGTTTTAATTCTAATGTTTAAACTACTAGGTTTCAACCGTGACTTATTATAAGACGGCTGATTTAAGACGCATGACACTGACGATGGGATTATATAATGGTAACATTGATTAGTCATCGTTTATGTTGGTTTGAAAGAAACCAAAAAATATTAGTCTAAAACAGTCTAGACTAAAAGTTATTCCTACAGACATTCTTTAGGTTTATGACAGACTAGTCTTAAACCTAAAGAATGTCTGTACGAATTCGTAAAAAAAATAATTTATTGATCTGGAAGTACAAGCAACAACAAGTATGCCTATGAGTTATAAACACGATAGAAATAGTTTGCTAGCTATGAGTTAAATTAAAAGTTTTCCGATCCAAACAGACGTTTGTTGTTCATTTATGTGTATTTTTATATGTGACGTTAGTTAACATACGCGTGCCATGTATTATCCCAACTTTTACGCTGAAAAACGGTTTATGCATGCGAGATAAATTACTTTTTAGTTTCATCAATCATGCGAAAAGTTTTGATAATAATCTTTTTTACAAATTTTGCAGTATTGTTCATGAAAATTTATTGCAATTGCTCTACGATAGAACCATATTACATTAAATAATAAAAGTAATGCCTAGGCTTTAAAAAAATATGTCTAAAGCAGTAAAAAATAACATTTAAGGATTAGTAGATATGCATACTTTTACGTCACAACAGAATAATTGATTCATATTACAAATTATGAAATACATTATGTAAAATGCCTGAAGGCAAATAACGGCATGTTTATTGTTTTTATTCAGCTTTTATCATACCTTCACAAAGACCATTATAAATCATCTTTAACCTACGTTTTGCCGATTCGATATGCCATGACTAAATAGTTTTGTTGGTTTGAACTCATATTATAGTTTAAGCAAATAGTTACTATTGCACATTCAAAATATAGATAATAATATTTAAATTTATACCCAACTGCAAAGAAAATTTTAGATTTCGAGGTTGAGGTAATTAGGTAGATACATTCTCTTAAGTCCTATTACAATTTAACACATTTTATTTTTGTTTAGCTTAGCCATTGTGACGAAAAATAGATTTTAATTGAATTTTCCAAACCTCATGGAATAATTTGGGCTCGAGCTACGAATGTTATCCATTGACTTTTACATATAAAATGTTATGCTTAATGTTTTATTATGTAAAAGTCAAGTTATATATAAGTTGTGGAGTAACTGTATTCATTAGTGATAATTATGTAAAATAGATTACAAGATACGAATTAACCTTAAACCTATCGACTATCATAGTAGGTGACTGTAAGTTTTGGCGATCTAAGGCGGCCATTATCATATAAGGCACACTAATTTCGCATTTTTCTGACCATCTTCGTGTGAACGTACTATTAATGTGTAGCATAAAACACCCAAGATAATGCTTCAGTTAAAAGAAACTCAGTAGAACCGCTTCCACAGGATTTACTATACTTACATTGCCTATGCGTAGTAATTACGTTTTGTTAAATAGATTCATTAGACTGAAATTAACTTTTACAAACTCAACTCGCCTTTATTAGGGTTGAGCTTGATATTTTGGTTCCTGACGTTTCTGATGTATCCTGAAGTTTCTCACTCTTAGCAATGACAATTATTGTACGTATTCGCCATAACTTTTTGACATTCAAAATACCAATACACTGAAGTATCGATTATTTAAAACTTAAGATGGCTTACCTTTTGTAATTATATCAGTCATATTCATATTTCCATCTCTGAAGCCGTTTATAATGAATTTGCAATAATCTGAGGTCCGGCCGTAGGGTGAGCTTGATATCTATAATTGGCTAGAATAGAATGATTGAAAGGTATCCACTTCAGTTTGCTGTTACATGGACCTTCTATGCCTATCTATCTTTATTGTAGAGATACTTTCTTGTCTCGTATACGTGACCTCATTTGCGACGAATAGAAACGGCATCGCGACAAACTATCCCGCGCACTTGCCAAAAAACTTTCTGCAGACAAATGACATGTATTGTACGTATTCGCCATAACTTTTTGACATTAGGAATTGCTAAATGGAATACATTTTTCACAGATACGTCCAACATAAAAGATAAATTACTTCATAATCTAAAATAAAACGCTGCATGTAAACTTTCAATATCAGTAGTAGTATGTTTATTAATATATTCGTACTTCGAGTATGCATGTCTAATCACAAACGTCGATTATAATAGCTTTTTGATGCTGTTTTGCCTATGTCAAAGTTAATAAAAAAACAATGCAAGTTTAAAGTAATATTCTTACATGAGATTGTGGTTAGTTAGACCTGCGGAGATTCGAACCTTACAAACCTAGTTAATGTTTCGCAATAATTTGGCCTGGCCTGACTTTAAGGCTGTTCTCAATCATTTATTTATTTTAATAAACTAAGCTGCAAATATTATAAGAAACTTTTGATGGAACACACAATTTAAAATGCAAAACCTATTTAAAGTATTCGATTTGTTTGGTGCATTAATTAACTTCAGTAGTCAAGTTATCGTACGTGTTTTTTATTAATTAAGTAAAAAAGAAACATAGTCGCGATGAAACAATATTGTTGAATAAAAAGCGCAATTATACCAGCTTTTATTGGCTATCGCTGATCCCGGCCAGAACGAAACTGAATACGATTATTTAAATGACTATAGTTTATTTGACTTTGTTTCAGGAATCTGTTCAATATTATGTTCCCTGATCCAATTTGTATCGAGTTTCTTCGGGGTACCAAATACACGGTGATACCTTGCAAGCCTTTTTTCTCAATAAGATTTGTGAATGAAAACTAAATTAGAATTTTAATATTTGGAATCACTCCAATTCATCCAGTTATTTTATTTTATACTACGACAAGATAACTACTACTAATGTTATTTGTTAAATTTAGCAGAATTCGAATGTTTGTTACGTCTGAATATTATGACGACAATGGTAAAACTGTTTAATGTCTGTTAATATAATTATGTTCATTCCTTATATTCTTCGATCGTGCCAATGGTGTGTTGTCTGGCGTATATATTATACCTACATATATTGCTTCATTCAAAAATAAGTTCAGATTCAGATCAGAGAGTACATAAATTCCAAATGCGAAAGAGAAATAAGTGAATGGTTTTCATTCAACAAAATTTGAATGAGTCATTTCCGCGACACAATTTTAACAAGGTAAAGTAATAAATATAATGTTATGGGTACACAATCAGCGCCTGAAAATCGTCCTAACCATAAAAGCGCACACTACAACTTGCGGATGATCTTATAACTTAGTAGCATTCGACTTTATGTCATACAAGTACGGTTGAATTTTCATTAATGCTGGGTATGAATCTTGACTCAGCTACTACCAGCTACGCAGACACTTTGAAGTATCATTTTAGTATGAGAATAAGTATCTAGTTATTTTTTTATATCTACAGGTAAAGATTATAATCGTGTACCTTCATAAGACACAATTCTTATACAAGTACAAGCTGCCGAGCATTGGCAATAATAATCCGCTCGTTTTATCTAGATAAAACGTCCATTTGTAAGAAAACTGCTGACCAGCTGCATTTCAATATCTGGCAAGCTTACACCTAAACAAATGTAGCAAGAAATCTGCAGTTGAATTTCAAATTGAGCATCCATATTCATAGCCATTGCTTATTCGTAACGGAGCCATTTGGTTGCCAGTGTACATTTCTGGTTGGCAATCATTTGTTTTTGTTTGGCATCCCAAGTTTTGTTCTCTTGAATCGTTTCATTTCAAATCTTGGAGTTCATTATTTAGCCCAGTGAGGTATACTTCCGTTATTTAAATGAAAGTGTGCATTGCTAGCAGTATGAACGCACACACATAAAATGCATAAGGCTGCGCGTAAGTTATAATAATAAGTTTATCATTTTTCAATACCTATAATACTAAACCGAATAGTAAGAACCGTACAGTATCTATATACTTTACGGTTCTTACTATTTGGTTTTCATGTATAACCATTGTCAACAAGGGAAAATCTATCTATTAAACGGGCTTAAACAATAATTATAACATTTTTTAATATGTACTTAGAATGCTAAACCGAATAGTAAGAACCGTAAAGTATCTACATACTATAGTATCTATATACTTTACGGTTTTCATATAACCATTGTCAACAAAGGAAAATCTAACTATTTAAACGGTTTTAGTATTTTTTAAATAACTGGAAATCATAGACAATGATTATAACGTATTCAACAGAATATATTTTCAATGGATTAAGTTTGCGATTGGAAGGCGTTCTTAGCCATGCTTAAGGTAGGTACACATGTAATTAAAAAATGATTATTACATGCCATCTGCACCACTGTAAAACAGAACAGAGATAGATAGTTGCATTGTTTATTTGTGATTGTTTTGAGTTAGTGCAAGAACAAAAGTATTTTTACAAAAAATATAGGTTATTAAACATATAAAACATATAATAGAAAATTATCCAAGGAAACACTATGACGTAGTAATAAAAATAGATCTCTTTTATGTGTATTTTCCTACTAGTACCTATGTTCATGAGTACCTAATTGAGTTTAGTACGGAATTGTATAATTTCAAAATTCTGTCATTGCCTTTGTCCATAGTTATGTAAGATAGGCTGGTTTCAGCGGTTACAGGTTAACAAAAATTGTAAAACATAATAGTGTTGTAAATTTGTACTCCATTATTTCTTTTAAAGTTATATACTTCTAACTTCTAACATAAAATACCAATATAAAAATAAGGGCTCTTGTTCTTGTAGTTTACGGCTCTATAAAAAATACATTATACTGTGTCATTTTATTTGCTCATAGCTTCATATGAAACGAAACTTTCTAAAATGATAAACAAGTAAGAATAATGTAGTTGTAATATTGCTAAGTCTGTGTTTGCATCAAATATTCAGGTAGAGTTCAAATATACGAGTACATAAAATTTAAGAACGCTAGTTTAATATAAGTAACAAGTTCCTGCATAATATTCATAAAATAATGATATCAGCTCGTGGTATACACTGTGATATACCTACACCCTGCATCCGTAATGGAATGGCATGCACACCGGCTTTCAAGATGTTGCGAGGTTCCGAGTTCGATTTCCGGGCAAGAAAATGACCATAATAAAAATATTTTACTTTAATGTATCGGGTCTGGTTGCTTATTTTAGCTTCGTTTTTCTGATTTCTCCAAATTAAATGCTCTAATAGTTACGAACTTTAAGATCAAAGCAATGTAAGTGATGTTGTGCACATATATTTTATGTGTTTATTTATAATTGATTATGAGTTTATTCAATAGTTTTATGCGTCAAAATAAAATACTCTTACACGCAGGCCATTGTATAACTAGTCAATATCATGTAAATGCCATAGAATAAGTGATAAAAAAGCAACTTCACAACATAAATAACCGTACATAAAAGCAGTCAATTCAATTGTAGAAAGTTCTGTAAAGGCTTCGGATAAAATTCTTACAAAGTACAATACTGTCCGCGAAAGGTTGAAAGTATAAGCATAACTCACCTTCAGAAAGCTCCTTGACTGGCGAGCACAAACAAATTCAAACGCGTTCAGTCCACCACTGTATCACTTTATATGCAAACAACCACCATTACAATATGCCACATCTACATTTGAATGATAATGGATCCTCCAAGTTTTTCTCTCAGTCCGTTAACTGTACTATTCACAACCTCTAGGGAAATTATGGAGGTAAAGTTCCACACAAACCCTCACTTCGACGATGCTAATGGAAAAATGTGAACACCAGAAAAGGTAGACAAGACAATATTTACATAAATACTTAAACATTAGCCATCGACGACATAAATATATCTGCTAATCACTTACAACAGAATTACAACCACTTTGATTCTTGATAAGTCTTTGAGTTATGAGCCTGGGACGTTTCACATTCTGAGTGTTTCTTCTATGTTATCACAACCATCGTAGATCGGATCTACATAGTCTATTGGCAGCTCATCCATCCTACTTATTTTAACTACATAATTTATGTTTTAATACTATAATAATTTAAACTAATGTCATTCACAACACTGAAGAGGTAAACATTGATTTCATCCCATTCACATCTTGCTAACTCGTGTCTCTCAAAGTTAACGAAGAATATTCCATCCTAACCCACAGTTACATCACTGAAACTCACATTCGCCGCGGAAATCCATTTTTGATTGTTGGTTTATCTTATTGTTTTTGGCACAAACGAGTTTTCGACAGTTTTCATGTTTCGCACGCGAGTTTTAACGAAACGCGAAGACGCAAGATATCCGCGAACACTGAGCCATCCACTGAGCACGCCGCTAGAGATTATGCATTTATAAATAGTTATATATCGTGTCGGCCCATTTCACTAACACTCGGTGCCGCAGTTCGGGACGGCGAATGTCAGGTGATTTCGGAACTGTCAGTGAAACTGTTTTTCGGTTTCTCGATGCGACGTGTGTGAGGTACTGTTTGTGCTCTGTTACTAGAGGCACGCTTCCACACTGCAACTTCTGAAAGGCGAAACCTGTTGAAATAGGACAGGGTGCTGTGAGTGAGCGAGACGGAGACAGGATTGTCGGGAACACGTTGAGTTTCAGCCGCTTATTTTGCTACGCACGCGTGTGTGCGTGAAAAGTTGCGTGCTACGAGCCTCGAATCGGTGTTAGTGAGTTGTGGAAAACTCTCTTTAGGGCGCCTTCACAAACGCGCGGGATTTTCTTTACGTATTTTTCGGGATCCCTAATTAATCCTATTGAATGCTACATGACGAATGTTTACGTATTTTTTGTAGACAGTATTGTTGTTTACACAATTCTAAAAGCGTCTTTTATTGATGCTATCTACATAAAGCTTTATTTGAATAATTATCTCGTTATTACCTTAGTGACATGAATTTTTAATTTCTTTTCAATATTGGATTTTGTGAAAACGTAATTGTATGATAAAGATATTATTAATAAGGTAATCTTAGAAAGTAGTTAAATATTATTCCATATCGAATATCGACTTGCTGTTGATTGATATTTCACCAACAGGTTTTAATGTTATCCGCAATAGAACGACCTATCCAAAAGGAATGACTTGATTTCTTACTTACTAATGACAAGCAGGTAGAAAATGGGTCACGTCACCACAATCCAATTAAGCCCAGCTGAATCATAAACAGAGCGTACCCGTCAAAACCTCGAGCTGTCATAAGAAATCGAAGGTGTCGTTGTGTTAATCAATTTAAAGTAGCATCAAGCCCAATATAAACAAGGGGACACACAGACGCGCGTAATCAAATAGCACGCAGTTAGGCCGAGAGCACAGGTCCGGAGAGGCTGTGGAGGAGGCGGGATGACAACACGCTCCCTGCGTGCGCAGCGTTCGATACACCCACGGCCCCACCGCACTCACACCCGCCAGAAATCTATACCGTATCCCCCCTCTGACAGTTCTGTACCAATGTACCCTTCATTATATTGGGAATCAATTGACAAATGGGCGCCTCACGGAGCCACGCGCTGCACGCAACCCAAGGACGGGTTCCTTTGTTTATCTTTTACCAATGCCTCTAATGGGCAGACGTCCTTCATGACCTTAAGATACAAACGCCTCTATGTCTGCGATCGCTATTTGTTTAGATTCGCTAGGTCACGTGTCTTCGCGCAAAGGTTGTCAGAGGCACTTTTCATATGTAAGGCTCAATTAATAACTTTATATTGACAAAATGTGCAAAATTTTGTCTAATGAATGACAAATGTACAAATATACAAGTACATGTTACGAGAATATTTTGTTGCTCAAAGAAAAGCTGCTCAGTGTCATAAAAATACCTTTAACTCCACTAAAAAGTTGATGATTGATTAAACTGCAACTTTAGAACGAAGTTTTGAGGGGAAGTTTTAGGAAGTTCTCGATATTATGCACATGAGCACGTTGGTACACAAACTATACAAGCGAAATCGAGAGTCCTTTATCCACAAATGTACTATAGGATTCAGATTTTTAGTACAGAGGGTTGGTTGGAGAATTGCCTAAAATCAGTAAATAGTAGGTCGTGTGTTCATATCCAATAATGTGCTAGTTTTTTGGAATCTAGTAACCATTTATCGAACCACTTCTTTCTTAAAGCTGAAGAAATTTAGCAATCAGCACAATGATGGCAATGGACAAGTAACCGAGAAAGGTCCAATCAGTCTGGTTCCCCTGAAAAAAGGTTCTGCCGCACCTTTCGTCCGTCGTCAACTGAGTTGTCATAATGGTTGTTATAAATGGCGACAAAAGAACTACTGGCAGAAGAAGACATCCTAGGCGGCAGCGCTTTCTCTGAAATCTACGATTTGCTTAACTGCAATAACTAATTGCCTGGCAAACATAGTGATTTTAACAATATCATTATTTTGTGTCATCTGCAGTGAATAATGATTTAACGTAGGATGATAAAAGAGGAAATAAATATTATTTATTTATTTGATAGATATTTGGTATTCTGAAAGAATTCAGATTTTACAGATACTATGATATACTTTACCTATCCAAATAGTTTTAGATGTCATTTTTGTAAAACACATTTCCTTTTTTCAACCGAATAAGATAAAGTGTCTCTCGAACAATTTGTTCGGTTCTCTTGGGCCTTGATTAGTTGAGTGTGCCGGCAAACAGGGAGGTTCCTTTGAGTTTCCCTGATGTAACATTTTTAATTTTTGCTGTATAAAGTAAAAATGTTGCTTCATTTATTAATTTTCAGATGGTCAGGTAAAATTCATTAGAGGTAAATTATGTATAAAGATGTTAAGCTAGATACCGATACGGACATTAAGAATGCAAAAGTAACTTTGTCTGTCTGTCAACAAAACAAAGATTTTATTCCGGAATTGAAAATGAAGTTGATTTTTAATGGGTAATCAATTATTTCCCAATTTATTTAGATAAAAGTATGTGATAAGGAAATGTTTTAGTGCATATCCGAAAAATCGGAACTTTGTATAGATGATAATGGAGATAGGAATCGGGATGAAAAATCAATTATTTTTCAATTTGTTATGAAATTCTGATAACTAAGAATTGTTGTATTTTCTAAGTAACGGAAAACAATCCGACTGTTTATACTACGATTATACAGGTGACTTTTTTATCACCATTAAAAATTATAGGCCTTCAGCACGTATTATGGAGTAAAAAATTTTGGTCAAGTTTTCTTACGAAAATATTTTAGCAATTATTTTTAAATTTTTGCGGTCCTAATCTTATTAAAGTATGAACGAAAAATCAACAACTTTATAATGAATGAGATGCGCATCGCGTAAAAAAATAGGAGACCGTATCAAAAATTTTAGATTTTTGGGCGGACATTTTTAAGTACTTTATTTTGACATTTTTGTAGTGGGCTATACCAAAATAAAAAACACATCATTTGTTTTTTGTGTCATAGATAGTTATATCAAAATTTGGAAAGTGCTTAAAATTTTGTCTTGTATGTATACACGATGCAATTTCAAACACCTGTAAAACGAAGCCCACGCTATATAACCATCATGTGTAACATCTTGGCAGTGTTGTTTTAATAAATAAAAATTTTGAATAAAAATATTAAATAATGGTTTAGCTATTTATTTTTAAACACGCTGTGATACGCATAGATGTAGCTGTGTAAGGTCCATCCAACCGTGACCCCACCGCAGCAAAATGATTCGTCAGTCCTTCAAAGAAAATTTTTAACAAAAAATAAATAACACTGCTATGATGTTATACATAATAGTCCAATAACGTGGGCTTTGTTTTCCAGGTGGATCAAAAAGCACGGTGTATACAGGGTGAAATTTTAACCACTTTCCAAATTTTAATATAGCAATCTACGAGGCAAAAAACAAATGACGTATTTTTTCTTTTGGTATGTGAAGATAAAGCACTTTAAAAATGTCCGCCAAAAATCAAAAAATTTGATAATGCATCCTAGTAGCACTTTTTTACGCGATGTGCATCTCATTTATTCATTACAATACTATTCATAAGTTTTTGTGTTTCCCTTTACACCTTAACAGGTCTGGGACCGTAAAAATTGAAAACTATATCGCGAAAAATATTTTCGGGTGACAACTTTATTTACACTTTTTACTTCATAAATAGGCTCTAAATACGATACTGAACGCATATAAAAATTTTGGAAAGTGGTTTAAATTTCATCCTGTATTATGGTTCTAATTAAGGCAACACTGTACTTGTACAATTAAGAATGTTTTCTGCTATTGAATGCGAAGGTATGTCTTGTAAACTGTCCAAAAACAAATTAATTAATAACACAAACATAATATAACACACAATATACTGCTTCAAAGTTACTATCACAAAGAAAAGGCCTTTGGTACTCGTAATCATGGCGCTTGAAATAATGCCGAAATATAGGAAGCCAAAAAAAACAAGCACAAACCCTGAAATAATTTTATTTGTTTTTATTGTGTTTGTTTAAAATAATGTGCGTTATTCTTTAATCGCTCTGCTACTGACCGCATTGCACTTCTTCAGCCCACTTGCCATGTCTGTTAGAGTGTTTAATAAGTTACCCGATCCCATAAAAACATTAAAGATGGAAAACTATTCATGGCCAAATTAAAGCAACTACTTATTAAAAAGTGTTATTACAGTATTTCCGAATATTTAGAAAATAAGAGGATCAAATAACAAAGTTATGTATAAACAAAATGTTCCTTCTATCTATTGTTGTGCCCATCAGGTTCCATAGAGATACCATAACAGTGCAACACCTTTTGTAACCTATGGAATGCAATAAATTATTGAGTATTGAGTATTGACTTGCGTAGGCATAACAAATATCGTGGACTCCGCGTTTAGTGGTGCCTTAAAAGTTTACAGTCTGGTAAATCGTTCAATTAATGCGACTGTTCATATTGTCACCGTGCCAACGGCTAGAAATGTCTTTGTTAAAATATAATTAGTGTAACAGTGGATCGGGAAGAGAAGGCCACGTTACGATGAAAGAAACTGATGAAGTGCGAATTTAAACTGTGCGACACGTGTTTTAAGACGTGATAATATTTATACCCTAAAAAGAATTCTTACATAATACTGAAGTTAATTTTCACTTTAGTGCAAATTGTGTAATAATTGGCTTACTAAATGCTATACAATTCATTATCTGAGACAAAAGATTAATGATTTGTATGTTATTCAATGTTGTTGATGTTATAACAAAGATAATAACAAAAATATAAATACTGTATAAACAGAATTAGTCGGTCTGACACCAAAATATCTGATGTTCAGTAAAATGTATTTAAATAGGTACTACAATACATTTTCTTTCATATCAAACGATTAAATGACAAACTATTATCATTTTGCCATTAATATTACCTTTTTATATCTGGATGATTTTTTAACGACTCCGGTAATTGGTACTATTTTATATTTCGACAAAGCCTTAATTTCTTAGACTTAGGAGGGTCTACATCCAAACGATCTGACTTGGCAACCTTCAGGATAAGCTGAATTATATGAGATCAAGATAAGGTGTAAGTCGAGATCCGTCTTGCCTATTTCCTTAGGATTGTACCTAAATAGTGTCAACAAGACTTACGATGCTAAGCCAATGCCATCCTTTAGTCTGCCTCGCCTATTTATCTAAAGACCTATTAATATAATGATATGAATCCTTCATGGTCACTATTAGAGGAGGTAGTTGTTACTGGAATTCTGCCATATACCTTGTTTTTTATGAAGTTCCGATTTTCGGCACTGTTTTAAGCACCGTGATCACGGAAAAACAATTATTTCGCGGTCATAACGCTTGAACAGTGCCATGGTATCAAAACAAGGTACATAATAATAGAAACCCCATATCAACTAACTTTAATGTATATTTTAGTTACGACCCATGCTTGAACTCCCAAAGTTGAATGTTCGGCTTACAGGAGAGCAACCACCGTAACCGAATGTATTATAATGTTGTCCTCATCTACCTCATACGCATATTTAAGGTGGAGGTTTTAATTCAGAACCACTAGATATATCAATACCACATTTTAAAGTTGAGTATATAGGATCTCCAAAATGTAAATTTTGCTATAATCACTGCGACATGATTGGCAGGGGGATTGGCGATTGCATATTGACCAATGGTGGAAAAGAGAAGCTTAACCCGTCTACTTCTGTTCATACAAAAAGAACCTTCAGTCGCGTTATTACGCTACTACAGTTACCTATTTAATTTAAATGTCACGTTGGGATACAGGGATTCTGATCTAAGGAATAGATCTGTTACTTACAGAGATAGGTACACGTTTCACTTTGTATACAGACACACAGAACAAAGTAGGTACGATCGCTAAAGATAAAAGGCACGGTACCTACTTGATTCACTTTGTAAATGCACTTACAAAGTAGTAGCTGTCAGTCAGCTGTTTAAGTAGCATGCCACATGTAAGTAAGTTTTTAAAATCAAAATAGTTAGGCACTTTGACATGGCATTGGTATTGTCAATGCATATAACATCGAGGTTCAAAATTGAAAGCCAAAGACCCCTCACAGGTGTTTACTCATACTAAAGCCTAAAAGCAATCCCTTCAAGTTTGTCAGAGCTTGCGAGTCAGTCAATAGTTGCTTCACCAAGCAGTATCACCTCAAATACTGCAGATACGTGTACGAGTACCCTAGTACTAGTATGTCCTAACATAACACGTGGCCACGTACTTTTAAAGCCTTCTCAAATGTTTTTTTAACTGTTCTTTAAGCAAACAAATTGCTGCTATAATTGAAAATACAATTTCTTGAATCCTGAAATGCTTTATGAAATCGCAGAATAGTTAAATATATTATATAGGCATCAATATTTTCCATTAGGTTATGAGCAACAACATTGTATATACCTATAATAGTAAATTGATTCGCCCACCCTTGTATTCAGGTCGAACCTACAAACAGTCGTGTGGTCGTGAATGGATACAATTTCCTTGTTTTGAATTGTTTTATCAAAAAACTCTTCGCTATTATTTATTTGTCCGCGGCGGAAATGGGTCAGTGTCGGGCTAAAATAAAAATAAAATGCCCACTTGTCTCCCGCTAGTGATGGGATGAGTTAACCCGATATTCGTACGTTTAACCCAGATACGGTATTGGCCGTTTTTATTTTTAAATATTAAAATAAAAAGTTGTACGTAAAAAAAAATTGTTTAGTTGTTTTTATTTTTATTTGTTGTGATTTAATGTTCTGGATTACTACCGTTTATGACAACGAAATATTTAATACGAGTAGCATCACCTTGATCTTTATTTTTATAAACAATGGGCTTGCGCTAGACTACATACTTAACTCTACAGTTATGAAGAAGCCTAATATGGAGCGAGCTTACCCAGAGGCACTGGTTCTCCCATACACCAGCAAAACACAGAAAAACTGTTTGGCGCTGGACTCCAGCAGGAAGGTAGCATCCAGGCAGCCTTTTACTGCCTGGATATCTGTTAGCCGTCATCATTGGTTAGAAAACCAATGATGCCGTTGCCCAGGGTGGACCACATAAAGGTAGATCTCACCTATATATACATCATTAGACCACAACTGAACAGCCCAGAGCTAGGCATGTCAGAAGGAGGATTTTGCCATAATACTATGCCTTGGCAGGCGAGATTGCGATCGCATTTAGGTCAATGGTCTATTATCCATAGTACTTAAAAGCTTAATTTGGGACTATATGGCTCTGTGTGGCAGAGTGCAACCTGTCTTAAAAAATATATATTGGAAGGAAGACGTCGCAGGCCATCTTCTTCGGGACAGTACGGCTAAAAGAAGGTTTTAGTTGCCACTTAAGACTATAGGGGAAGGGGTGGAGCTATTCTACTTTTTACCGACGTCGCTAAGAAATACTTAAGTTAGGTCAAAATAATATGTTATTGTTCAAAATTTACTGCTTAGCTGCAATTTTGTCTAAACAAACCATTAATCTAAAAAATTAGTATTGATATATTGCATTCAGCTATTGTCTTTTATAATCTGTAGCTTTAAGTAGCGTTAGTAGTCATATAGTTGCAAAACATACCAATGTAAACATATAATTAAAGTATTAATGCTTTGCAATGTTTGGTAATTTAATCATACGAATAAAATCCTATAAGTTTAAAATTCAAAAGTACATGTACCAATTTATATTAATTTATTTTAAGTACTGAATAAAAATACCAGTTGACATTGTTGCACCACATCCCTATTATATTCTGCGTGCCCTTTTCATATCCACTTAGGCAGAACTAAGATGAACGAAATCGTTTGCTGGGTTGACCGGTTATTGTATTTCAAAGGGTTATTTATGTTTGTATCGATTCGTTTTTTTCAATAGAGACGAGATCTTGGCAAGGGATACCCAATCGTGGACCCGATTAAATTGAATCGCATCACATGACAATGTATTTCATAATGCAATGTTCACATGTGAAACACAAAATAAAACTAAACTTAAGTAAATAAAAACGACAAAAAAATATGTTTTCAATGACAGTCCAATCAATGTACGTGACTTATTGCCGAGAAGACGGGCCGTTTTTTCGTTGTAATGTCAAAATTATACGTTGGCCGAGAAAGCGCCCACCCACCGATCACTGAATGGCTTGCCTGTACAGCTGATGATTGCCAGGATTGACGGTCCATGTGTCCTGACCCTAAACCTCAAATCTTAAGGTGCTTCTGCCGCATGCCTGACAGAGATGACCAAAGGTGTCAACCATTGGGTCATCGTCGTGCTCCGGAATTCACATTAAGCCGTTAGTACTGACTTCTGTCACATCTTGCTATAGTCGTAAGAACAAGTCACGTCAGAGACCGTTAAAAACTCAACGAAAGACAACCTTTGAAGTATAGTCGCACGATATGAAGAAAAAGAACTATCAAAATTATTGTTTTCCGATATATTTAATTATTTGCATATCATTTAGGACACCGATGCTACAGTTTTGGAACACAAAAAAAATCGGCTAGCATTTGGGAGACGTTGTAAGTAAGTGTTTTGTAAAGGGAGTTTATCATTGGCAATGTGACTCTATCATTAGTACCTCGATCACTCGAAATTAAATTTGTTACGACAACTAAATACAAAACAAAAGGCTAATTGGTGAAAATAATATTGACTTAAGACCAAGAGCCATCTTAATTACAGATCGTCAGGGAATGCAAATAATTAAGAACTTTATGATGCTTAATTAACTGATGAAGTTAGAAACTTTTGGCTAGACAGGCACTTGGGTTGAGATATAATAACCACGCTTGGCAGACGGGTTGGCAATGGCTGTTTAACTAATGGTGAGGAGAGAACTTATCGGCCCATCTTTTTTTGCCGATAATACTTTACTCGCAACACTCATAAGTCGGGAAGAGAAGGTGCTATTTAATTTAAGGTTTTTTTTTGGGAATCCAGAAATTAATTATTTTGTGGAAAAGAAAAACAGCGAATGTACCTACATCAAGCACTAGGTAATAAGTACAGAAATATTTTTTTCTACATTGATATGTCCGGCAATCGAACCCGGGAAAGCCAAGAAGGCGACAACTTGAATACCGGTTATTACGCTACTCTACCACAGAGGTTGCCAAGATATGAAAGGAGAATGCGTTAATACTCCCCTGAAATCAGAAGAATATTCATTCTCAGCTTAACATGATTTTATTTTCTTACGAGTGAGTAACGACCTGCCATATTATTTTTTGCCTTGACCTGTACGGTTGAGAAGTTCCATTTAAATTCATGATGCCCGTAACCTTCTGCAGTATTGTAGACCCAGACACATTGCAAACGACCTCGGCTTTAAGTAAACTCTTTTTTAGGGTTCCAGATAGAAAA
This sequence comes from Anania crocealis, assembly GCA_949315895.1. Lineage (NCBI taxonomy): Eukaryota > Metazoa > Arthropoda > Insecta > Lepidoptera > Crambidae > Anania > Anania crocealis. The sequence continues at coordinate 6,609,689 of OX438868.1, forward strand.
TGTTCTTTGGATTTTAGGAAGCAATGGAGTATGTTTCAACGATGGATAAATAACGACCTATAATCAACCCACTTAGGTGCAAAGACCTCCATCACTGAAATCAAGTTACCATAGAAAAATGATGGGTAGGTGCACTAATTATCACCATGCTTGCCAAATGCGGGTATAATTATATAGGTTGTTTATTATGACTGTTGTTTTTTTACCTATTTGATTCTCTTAAAATATAGGTACATTATTGTTCGCTATCTATTGTAGTACATTTAATTATTATTTTTTCTAAAGCTTCGTATTTCACACCTATAGATTTGACATTAATTGCTGCCATAATATAAGGAACCATTCAGTATAGCGTGATTCCCACTTGAACGGTTATTTACTCCCAAGCTAAGGTATAAGTAGGCACTTTCTTCCTACAATATTACAACATTATATCATTGTCACAAGTACTATGTTATTAAACTCACCGTAGGGCCTTTGTGAGAATAAGTAGATATATTTATTGAGAATAAGTAGATAAACTTATAGGAAAATTCAAATTTTCAGGTCTTTATAAAAGGAAATTAGTTATTTTGCAAATTTTCATGTGGCCATTAGGCCTAATCCTATATTTCAATTTTCTTTCATAAACCACCAATAATAAAAGATTAATTTTAGGATTTGAATCGTGATTACCAAAATTTTATTTTGATTTATCTCAAATTTTCGATTACTTAACAGCCTTTGTGGTCACTGGTATTCTACCGAGCTAAACCCGTAATAAATCTTTTAATTACGTATTTAATGAGTAATTTATTCAAGACTATACTACTCTACTTTGTGCTGTAGTAACTTGAATTCAATGATGGAGGCTTTTGCTCTGCATTGGGATGATTATTAAAGTACTTTTTCTTTAATTTTTTTTACTTTCAAGATACGTTACGTACTTGAAATTGCTATAGGTGCACCTATAGCAATTTCAAGTATCATAATATATTATAATACACCAATGATGATAGATAATTAATTTAAGAATTTATTTATTTATTTTCTCCTAAAAACTTGCCAAACCACAGTGGAACGGACACCCTGAGTGGTGTGTGACATGGCCAGTGAAGCGTGTAATCGCGCCGACCAATTGATTCGTTCGGCCGGCAAACGCGATTCGATGGCTGTCTATATCGACTCTACAAGAGCGTAAGCTCGTGTAGAGTCGATAGTCGAAACTTATTTTACCATAAATTTGATCACTGTACTTTACCACTAGTGAGCAAACTACAGGGCACATACAAGCAATTCATTCGTAATTGTAAGAAATGTTAATCACAGCTAATTATAAATTTAAATAAAGAACTCTCCTTCTGCATCAAAGAATATTTAATAATCTTTGTTCTGTATCACACTTTTTCATAGACACAGTATTTTTTTATGTATTTTTATACGCGTTACGCCATCTATATAACGTGACGTAAACTAACAGTCCTGCTTTTTTGTCCTCCAATTTAATTCAATGTGATATCATAGATCGCGTTGTATAACTTTCAAACACAATTAATGTTCTTCTTAAGAAATTTAATTATCTACATAACAATATTACATCACATTGACGATCAGAATTACACTCAGACCAAATTAATAACGTAAGGCTCCTATTAAAACGACCCCTTAAAATTGGTGTACTAATAACGACCTATTTTTCAATAATTCATGTTAGACTTTGTATAGGTTCTAGTAAAGTATTAAGGTGTTTTAGTTGGTCGTTCGGTTCAATCGTAAGTTTTTTTTTAATTTGTAAAGAGTTTATTTAATACTTTATTTATATTAGAATCTAGCCTATTGACTAATTAGTAAATACATTTCACCTAAATTACTACATAAACATAAATCTAAGAATGCGTCCAATAACACTCACTTAGTTTTTTGTTAAGGCGAAGACACTTTGTTCATGTGTTATTTGTACGCGGTACTTATCACTGCATTTATTTGTTTGTCACTCAAAACACTACACTAACTCGAACAGTTTTGTCCGTTTTAGTCTTCTTAGTATATTAGTGATGTCAAGGAGCTGGATTGCCCCTACATTCACATGATGTTGAAGTCTCTTTTCATGAGCTTTGGCATATTTTTGTATGACTCTATCTACGACGTCAATTTTTAAATCCCGATGTAGATCGCAGTTTCTAATGTACCAGTACGTCGATTCTGTAAAATTCGCTTAACAACTCGCATCTCACTTCAATGTTCACTCACACTTCGCATTAGGCTACAAATGACTTGGATTTTGTATTCTGTAAACATCACTTCGTCACTTGCGAAGTGAAGAAGAATCCCCTTCATGCCAAACTTTATCGAAGGCTTGTGCTACATCAAGAAATATGGTAGAACAAACCTTTTTTTCTTCTAGCGTAGTTTCAATAATATTAGTTAGTCTATGCACTTGATTAATTGTTGAATGCTTTTCTCTGAACCCAAATTGATGATCAGGAATAATTTTACTTTTTTCAATAACTGATTTAAAGTCTTTTCAGCAATAACTTCTCAAATAATTTTGCTATTAATGGTAGTAAAGAAATTGGTCTATATGAAGCGGGTTCATGTGGTGCTTTGCCAGGTTTTGGTATCATAATTATTTCAGCTACTTTCCATAGGTCAGGTACATGATTTAATCATTTCAATTCAAACAATCAATAAAAGCAGCATTTATAAGGGTGGTGAGTTATTAGATCGTAACCAGGTGATTTTCGAGAAATTATGTGGTTCTTAATCATATTCGACACTTCTTTTGGTGTGACCAGCTTTATTTCTAAGCTATCATGTTTCGGGTCAGTATCAATAAGTTTAGCGGAATTTGATGTTTCATCGTTGGGCTGGAATACAAATTCTAGGTGCCGAGCAAACCTATCAGTCTTTTGTTGATTAGTTTTGGCCCATTTCCCGTTTTCTTCCCTCATAGGGGGAATGTGTGCTATAGGTTTTTTGATGTTTTTAGTCACCTTTTTTAGTATAATCGGACTTAGGGTCTGTAGTTAACTGACGTAGGTAGTCATTAGTAAGCAAATTGTTGTGACTTACTATTTCTTTCTTCAGACGTTTAGTCAGATTGTGAGGCTCGGTTTTATATCGTGGGCTTCTAGTTAGGTGCCATCATCTCCGTTGCCTTCGTTTTTGCATTATAAGATTTCGAATGTGTTCAGGGTATATATGGTTTTAGATATTTGTTTTCCCTTAAGAATAACATATTCACTTACAGAGAAAATAGTATTACTTCATCAACAAACGAAAGCTTTTAGCGATTAAATAAATGGTACAAAGCAAAACAGCAACCAACAGAAAGTATTTGGAGGGTAGGTAAATAACAAAATTGTAAGGACAACGTCTAAGGTTGCAACTGATTAAGCGATTAGGGACATATCCTTCAAAATGTGGTTTTTAGGAATTTTTTTAACGATGTAAGCGACTTTGCTTCTTTTATGTCTTTAGGCAGCTTGTTGTACAGTTGTGTGTTGTCATACATTATGTTTATATAGTTTATATAGTTTTCTAAATCCGTATTGGTTGGTCAGGAGTATTTTGCCAGGCCAGTTGTATATTTGTTATAAATTGTCTAACTTCTAAATTTAATTGTTCGATCGTTTTTAGAGGAACTTTTAATTCTATGCTATTGTCTATATCTATTCCAGTCAGTATACTTATTGACTAAGATCGGTTGTTAAAATGAATTTAATTTGTGTGTCTAAATAGTCAGTTAACAAAATAAATTGACAGTAAGTGGGTTGCGCCCGAAATGAATGCACATTTCATAGTGTTGTGCCTCCAGCCACATAAGAACCCCTTAACTTTACTAAAGGAAAATAGGATATTGAAAGTAGATTTATCTTTTTGTTTTCACTTAAAAACTGTAATGCATAGATTGTTTTTTTAAACTAACCGTTAATAAAGCCAAAATTTTTTTTTATAAGTAATTAATGGACTTGCTCTTGACTACATACTTAACTATACGGTTAAGAAGAAGCCTACGATGGAGCGAGCTTACCCAGAGGTACTGGTTCTCCCACACACCAGCGGAACACAGAAAAACTGCTTGGCGCTGGACTCCGGCAGGAGGGTGGTAGCATCCAGGCGGCGTCTCACAAAGCCTACCACCGCAGAGGGATCTGTTAGCCGTCATCATTGGTTAGAAAACCAAAGATGCCGTTGCCCAAGGTGGATTACTAGGAGATAGATCCCACCACCCCAAATGGTATTTTTATGGTATGAAATCATATTTTAATTAAAGGAGGTAATAGAGTCCAAATCTCATAACTTTATGCTTATAACGACCCATGGCGTCGTAAGAAATTCAAGAATATTTATATTTTTTAAATAAATGTCTATAATTAACTAATTACTATAATTTGATTTTGTATTGTTCTCTCGATAAGATTATTTTACTTAGTTAGATCAATTAACGACAAACGTTTTTCCTAGAGATTTTGAGTAAAATAATGATTAGCGTTCAAACGAATTTTACATTTAACTTTACGAAATTTACAAGTTAACATCTTTTTGATAACTGTATGGCAGATAAATTATTTGTGTTACTGATTTATAATATCTAATTAGTATGTAGATAATTAAAAGTAAATATATAATTATTTGAAGACTGATTGCCGCCATGTATTCGTTTTTCTGAATTAATTAGTAGAAAAAAAAGATGCTTAATAGTCCTGAAATCAACATTGTTATTTTTAATCTAATAATGTTATCTATAAACTGTAATTAACACTTAATGAATACCTCTTACTACTTTCTTATTCAATTTAATTGTATAGGGAAAGTGTAAATTTTTTAGGGGTCGGTAATAGAAGCGGAAAAAACGGTAACAGAGTCTAACAGCATCCAAGGAACGGTAATAGAATAAACTGCTCTTTTGGATTAAACTATTATTTATTAATATTTGTGCGATCTAATACTGAATTGATGTTATTTGAACTAAACACTGTAAAATGTAAGTAAATTAGGTACCTATTTTTTCTAAAAATGTGTCGCTATGTTCTGTTCTCGTTTCCTATGTGTCAATTGATTTACTATTAATCTAGTGTTTCTCATGTAAGTGAATTGTAATATTCTGCTTTGAGAAATAAATGTCTTAAACCAAACCATAAACCATAAACCATTTAAGTACTGAATTTCGTAGAACATTTCATTAGGATTGAATATAATACATCATCATTCCTTACCAGCTTATATCTCTATTTTTTCAAAGTGAGTCCCAAGACAGCTTAAACTGGCGGTAATAGGAGCATTAATTAAACTTTTTGACTAGATCATAAATTTTTCTTTCTCATACACGTCATCTTTGCCGAGGACTCAATAACATGTAATAGGAACTAGCATAATATTCTTGTGTATTTAAGATGAGTTCCGTAGCATTACTGCAAATTATTCGCTATAATCTACACTAATACACTGTTTCCCAATCCTGACATACGATTCAGGACACACATCGACCCATATTATTCCGCTTCGGTGTTCCAACTTCGGTAGGTCATCAACCTCAATATTTTTCTTTTGTTTTCCTTCATAATAAATGTAGCACTGTTGTTTTGATGAGATATTATCACATTCGGGGTTAGTGCTTCAGGCGACAACAAAATCTTGTTGGATTGAATAGTAAACCCCTCTATGCCAATTGCAATGACGTATGTACCTAATAACATTTTTTTGAATTCGTTTTTGTAACACTGCCTGTGTTAGGTTTAAACTGTAAGAAAACGTTAACGGGCTTTTCTTTTTATACACGTATGACTTTCCTGTAGCCGTAAGAACATGATTCATGAATAAACTATACCTACATACACTAAACAATGGGGTACCTATCTTACGTAGTTGATCTAAGTGTGATTTTACAACAAAAATGTTTAACCTGATATGCAGGCCGCTGCACATACGTAAATGGTTTCATCATTTTAGTAATTTATCATAGCTCAGGCATAACTATTGTTGTCTTTTGCTGTTCATTATCAGGCTTACCTACTTCATTATCACCATACAACTCTCTCCAAGCGGATGGTTTTGCCATAATCGCAACAATTGGCAGGCAGGTTGGGGATTGCAGTTGGTCCATTGATGAAGAGAAGACGCTACTCAACTGCCACTCTTCTCTTGGCAGTACAGCTTTAGATGCCTCTGACGTCACCCATAGGTCAGAAAGGGACGGCGCTATTCTAATACTACCAGCCGGTACCAAACAGTAGGTTTGCAAGTTGTGGGTACAGTTTGTGATAGGACGTTATCACCATAGCTTAAAACGCGACCTTTTCTCTCTGTCAGGTTATTAAGCACCAATTGTTTTTACTCAAACAGAATACAGTCAAGTGAAACTAAAATCAGGATACTCAGGTACTCTATCGTAGCTAATAATAGCTATACATGCCACGGTAATTAGCTATAGCTGAAAACGATGTATCGACATACTGTGTATTGCTTCAAAAAATACTTGTATTGAGTGCAATACTATAGATATCTGATAACTTTTTAAAGAAACAACACTGTAGCATCTGTGTTTCAACAAAGAAAAGGTTCTCAATTAGGTACGTGTACTAGTTATATTTTGTTTGTAAGACCACGCGTGGTCGTTTTTTTTTATTAATAATGGGCTTGCTCTTGATTACATACTTAACTATACGGTTAAGAAGAAGCGAGCGAGCTTACCCAGAGGTACTGGTTCTCCCACACATCAGCGGAACACAGAAAAACTGTTTGACTCTGGACTCCGGCAGAAGGGTGGTAGCATCCAGACGGCCTCTTACGAAGCCTACCACCGCAGAGGGATCTGTTAGCCGTCATCATTGGTTAGAAAACCAAAGATGCCGTTGCCCAGGGTGGACCACTAAAGGGTAGATCCCACCACCCCAAAAACGCACTCATTCGTGGTCACCTTTACTTATGATCAGGTAGACCGTGGTCTATGTTGTTCGATAGCTCAATGTTAGTCACATTATAATTTGATTAAAAATCTACCCCGAAAGTAATAAAAAGTGTCTATTTTCTTTTACAAAAATAAAACTTACGAAAAGCGTGAAAGAGACACTTATTTTGTGTCGATGCCAAACAAAAACCTACCGTCAATCATCATGCTTTGCGGTAGTAAAATTTTAAGTAAAACAAGTTTTTACGCATATGCTGGCACCTAGTAACCTAAACAAAGGCCAGGCAAACAGTCTCATTGTCTTAAGCCTCATAAAACAATGATTGCCTTTCTCACCTAATGCGGTCTCTGAACCCAGGGACGGATTGAGAGTTTGTGCGACCCAGGGCTACAAAAGGAATGCTATGTGGAAGGCTAGATACCTATTTATGATACCAGAAGTTTTGTATTCAAAGATTAATACCACAATATAATCTGTTGTTTTTGATTAGGTTTTTTGTACCCAGAGGCCCTGGGCTGCAGCCGAAAAAGTCCTTAATATATAGATCCGCCCATGCCTTAACCCAAATCTAATATGAACCGGCTATTATTCTCCATCTACTACTAGCAGCTTTAGCCAACTTGTACCTAACGTGACAGAAATGGTAACTATTTATCCGTTTTTTTACTTTTAACTTACTAATTCTTCAATCTTATCCAAATTCCTATATAGGAGTACCTAGGCTAATAAACTTACCTAACAAATAAAATTTATGATTTCAATTATTTGGCTATAAACTTAAATGTAACCAAAATACGAATGCATTTTTGGCATTTGAATTTATGTTAATGACAAAAAATTTTGAATTTATGTAAATGAATATTTTTTTGTATAGCTTTTAGTAGGTGCTGAGCCGTTTAAAAAGAAAAACAGAAATAAACTTAAAGAAAAAGTAAGTGCACAGTGTTTTATTAACACTTTGAAACCCTTACGTACGTAATAATAAGCTACGATATAATAAACATTTATATGCATTCAATTAAAAATACATTTACGCGATAGTTATGAGCCTTCACTTTTTTAAGCAATACCAATAAAAGATATGAAAGATCTTGAGAGAAGAAAAATGAACGAAATGAATTAAAAAAGGACATATTAACAAGTAATTTAATAAATAATAGTAACAACAGTTGCAAAACATATCACAGTCTAGTCGTCCGGGAAACAGAATCCTCCTCTTGGCACATAGCCCACAGGACAATTGCCTACCGCAATCCCAAGCCGATTTTCAATCTTAGGCAAATCTGTCTTAGTCTTCTGTGCAGCTTTTTCAAGTGTTGCCTTCACCCCTTCCTTCAAGGTTTTGTTTTCGATTTCAACTTCTTTGACCTCAACGACCGCGCTGCGATCTTCCGACGGTTTGATAGAAATTTCAAGCGTCATCCCCTGAGCTGGTACTTTGAATTGGTTCTGTCTGATGATATGACCATTGATGCAAGCCACCAAGAAGCACAACGCAATTATAGAAACGATAGACGCCATTTTGCTTATAGTGTTCAGGTGTTGCTGTTGTAGCGGGATGACTGTTTGTGTGTTTTGGAGTTGGAGGCAGACGCTTTTATATGATTTAACGGCGAATTTTGCCTTGTTGTTTTGTTTAAACGAAGTTCCCCTGTTGCGTAATCGTTGTCCCCACGACGCGTGCGCAGTGAATCATAATGACGGCACGCGAGACCATGACTTGAGCACATTAAAGGATCGGATTTGTTATGAATTAATTTTCTATTAAAAAACTGAGCAAGTTTTTTTGTTAAGTACCTAGTTCAAATCTGATTAATAGGTTGTTTACATGCTAAGGAAGTTACTTAACGTGGCATAAAGTTTCAGTTTTGGTGTAGGAATAGTAGGTATTTGAAACACACCTACTGATTGTAATAACTCTAAAGAGGAAATGATCGATAGTATAGATGTTTTTGTTACTTACCAATATTGAATGCGATGTTCCATTTCAAACATAATTAAATTAGACATTACTTGCAGCCAACATATAGTAACAGCCTATAATCATCCCACTGCAGGGAAAAGGCCTCCATCATTGAATTCATGTTACCACAGCAATGATGGGTGTACTGGCATAATCACCACGCTTGCCAAATGCGGGTTGGTGATCACAAACCCGAGCAATGTTCGAAAATTCGAAACTTTTTTGCTGCCCGACCCGGGAATCGAACCTGGGACCCCGAGTATTTAAACCACTAGACCAACGGGGCGCTAAGCCAGCATAATAGGTGAAAGTAAACTAAACTTTATCAGCATCAGCCCTCACACGGCTTGATATTAAAATTTAATGTAAGCCAAATTTCAGCCTGCTCAATACTGTAATTACAGTAAATTAAGCTATTCGTGAAAAAATTAGTTAGTTATCGTTTTCCTTTTGTATAATATACAATTTCAGATGATATTATCATCTGCATACCTTAGGAAGATATAGAGCTGAGATATTAAGATGATTGGCTTACGGGTCCCAATAATCTATCTATCGCCAGTTTTGACATTTCGGAGATAGGGAACAGTTTCTATCTCTGATTTTGCTGTCCAGAGAAACAAAGACAGAAGTTGTTTTCTATCCCCGATATGCCTAAACTGAAGATAGATAGGTTATTAGGACCGGCCGTTAGTGCTTAAAGTAGGTACCTACCGGGCCAAGATCTCCAGGTCCTGGGGTTCGATCCCCGGGTAGGGCAACAACAGTTTCAAATTATCGAACTTTGCTCGGGTTTGTGATCACCAAACCGCATTTAGCGAGCCTGATGATTATGCCTGTATCCATCATGTTGTGGTAATGTGAATTTAATGATGGAGGCCTTTGCCCTGCAGTGGAGATGATTAAAGGTAGTAATTTTTCTTAGCTTTACTTTTACTGATTACCTAATACCTACTGAGTAATTCCCTACGCTATTATTCTCGTACCATTATTCAAAACTTGAAAATATCATAATGCGGGAAACAATTACTATGACCATGTCACATTAAAACAATTATATGTTATCATTTTATACACGTCAATACACATAATGAAAACACAACCTGCATTTTGAAAGTAGAATTTAAAGCTTAGATATTAAAACACAGATTAAAAGCATAACAAAATAAAAATAAAGCATTGTACAGCGAGAAGTTGAGCGCCAATACTTACAGGAATGGCTAAAAGTAGTTTGTGAAATAAAATAACTCATTTAAAGGCATAATGAATTATCCTTAAGATCATTAAATTGTGAGAATTAGTTAACAAAGCAAACACAATTACATCGCCATAATAATAGCTTTCTTTGGTCTGGTTTTTCTGTGACTAAATCAAATGTACGACTTCTCAGTTTAGGTATATCAAACAAAGTAATTTAAAAAAGTTAACAACTCCTAATTCCAATTAACATTAACTTCTGGATAGTTCAAAGTGTGTGAACTATCCAGAAGTTGATGATGTAACTTAGACTATAGAACAAAAAACTATGTAATTCAAAAAATCTCATATATCTTTTCCTGCTTGTAAAAGCAGTTAGGTACGATTTGTATGGAGTTATATATTTTTATATTAGCAGTGTTAGAGCTCCAAATAAGGCAAAACTCATCTTTATGCCTGAGTATCTGGCTTATTCTTTGGCGAGTATAACGGAGACATTATATTAAATATGTCAAAAGACAATAACGGAATATTTAGAAACTAAGAACTAATTTCGTAATCATCCGTAATATAAGGATTATTACAAATACCCTGCGAAATGTTTATAAATATCCATTAGTCATGCTCCTTACGCATACGTTGCAGTTTCGTTGTCATATACCTACATAATGAAGCGACATGAGTTTCATTGGAGTTTGTCAAGGATCGTCGCAAGAAACCACATTAATATGCTAAATTATAGTACCTACTAGGTATTCGCTATTAGTGTTGTTCCGATGTAAAGCGATTTGTATCAGGATTATTAAAACAACACTTCTGTTTTACTTATGAGGGTTTTATAGAAAACTAGCTCTTCGCCCGCGGCTCCGCCCGCGTGAACTCCACGTCATAACGCGCGGTGGAAATCCTGTGCGTAGCGGTGGCAAAAAGATAGATTAGGTAGGATTAATTTATTCGTGTCTGTTACACTATTGAAATTCACATACAAAATTTCAACCAAGTCAAGCCCTTTAGTAGTTGATATAACGACAGCAGCGCCACCAGCGAGTCCCGCAGTAAAATGTAGCCTATGTTCAAAAGGGATAATATCGATTTTTTTTTTAAATAAATAATGGGCTTGCTCTTTACTACATACTTAACTATACGGTTAAGAAGAAGCCTACGATGGAGCGAGCTTACCCAGAGGTACTGGTTCTCCTACACACCATCGGAACACAGAAAAACTGCTTGGCGCTGGACTCCGGCAGGAGAGTGGTAGCATCCAGGCGGCCTCCCACAAAGCCAACCACCGCAGAGGGATCTGTTAGCCGTCATCATTAGGTAGAAAACCAAAGATGCCGTTGCCCAGGGTGAACCACTAGGAGGTAGATCACACCACCGCAAAATGGCTTCTAATGGTAGAAGAATTTTTCAAATCGGTCTAGTAGTCTCGGAGCCTATTTAATACAAATAAACAAACAAATCTGTCCGGAAAACCTATGATTACCTATTTTAAAACCGAATTGTTTAAGTACGAATTTTATTTTTCCGAAAACTGTTTTCTGGATAATGAAACATCTATAAAACAAATTTATTATTTGCAGTATTATGTATTAAAATATATCTGGTATTCAAAACTTCGTTAAACCGTTTTCGAATTACTGAAATTCGAACAGAAAAGTTTCGAAGGTAAGATAGGTTCGTGAGCGTGGAATCTGACATAAAATCATACGAAGGGGAATACTCTTGCGTAACTGGCTTGGAGTAGTCTAGTCTCCATGTTTCAAATGTGAATTTACACGTGAATATAGTTAAGTAGTTAGCAACCATACTAATTAATACGATTTGCATCAATCAAAAAATGAAAAGCGACGAAACCTTAACACAATTTTTTTTTTTTGTCTAAGCTTTCATGGTACAATTTTTTCCTCGTCTCTATTTACTAAAGATGGGGTAAACAAATATTTTTTGGCTTGGCGTTAATGAAAACAATGTGAAACTAAGCTCTGCAGTCAAGTAATATGTTTTTCACTTAAAAGATCACTGACGTAAAGAACGATAAAATTCCTGGACGCTATTGAAATTTACTAGAACATTGAACCATTACAACCAAACCATAATATTTTAATGCATATGTTAGCATAGGCCAGTTTCGGCTTGATACGAGTATAACTAAGTAACAGCCTGTATAGCATAAGGTTACATTTACCATTTACCAATTTTCTCCGTCAATCACCCATAAATAAAACAGACAAGTTATCCTGAGGTTAACGCGTTCAACCAAACAAACTCTTCAGAATATAAAGTTAGTATAGATATGTTCTTAAATATCTACTCTAGGATTTAATTCTGTACAAATAACTCATATACACCATTGAAAAAACATTTAATTTCTTCATATAATACCTATTAACAACAATCATAAATAATAACACTACATGTTATAAAAACTAATCAGTAGTCAGGGAAACAGATTCCCCCTCTTTGTTCGTATCCGACTGGACAAACTCCACTCCTGATTCCGAAGCGATCCTCAACTTTCACGTTCACATCCTTAGGTTTTAATTTTTGGTGCACTTCACTTAGAGGAAGGACTTGTGTCTCACTGTTGTGTTGCATTTCTGAAGTAGGCCGTATGATCACCTCCACTGTCATTCCGTCGGAGAGTTCTATTCTCGGAGACTTGATAACGTGACTCCGTACCACAACCACAAAGGCTAATACAGCAATCCACAACTTCAGAGCCATGTTGGTGGGTTGAGGAGGAAGAATAGTATGAGCGTGCAAAGTTCTAGTGGCTTTTTAAATACTGGCCGCGGTGTTGAGGTAAAGTTTTGGACTGGCTTGTGGGTCGTTCCCCGAGGGTCAACGTGTTGTGATTCAGTCACAATGACGCATCCCGTGAGAACAATGACAATATCGTTTGTCGATTTGATTTAGGACGGGAAAAACCTCACCCTTAGATTAATTGGATTATATTACTTAGTGGAATTAAATGAATATTATATTTCTTATAAGAAGCATTTTTTAATGCCTAATCAATGCGTGGTTCGCCGACCGCTCTATATTGTGGATACAAAAAACTCGAAATGTTGTTGAAACCAGATATGCAAACTAGATGATGTGACGTGATTTAATTAAATGTAGGGTACACTGTTTTATGGTTGGATCAGTAGACACAGGCCACATTTAATCCAGTATTCACTTTTAAAAATATAGAACGGAAATTTAAAACGTAGGACAGTAATAGCCCGTTAGGGTTTTTTTTAAATAGCACACTGAATCGAAAATATAACGAGACATATAATAAAATAAACATTGTTATTATGTTCGAAAGTTATGCAATGCCTTTTTTAAAAAACTAAGCATCTAATAGCAGGAGCTAAAATAAAAATACAATTCCTACCTTAAACTAAAACTTCGACTGTCTTAGGTGGCTTGAAACCACAACCCTTCGCTTACCGGACTGAACCTAACTCCCAATTGAGCTACCAAGATATTGTTTGTGTCAACCAATTTATCCAAGGTTTTTACACCATACAACGGGTTTCCTACTTGAAATCGAATTCCCTTTCCTCGAATATCTTAATAAAACTTTAATAAAACTTTAATAATTCCTCGAAAAATTTTAAATCGACATATCATATCAATGATTTTTGTCCTCCAACATCCGAGAGAAATGTTTTTACAAATATTTTACAATAGGTTATGATGAGAGTGATGAAACTTTATAAATAAATATATCGAAAATGATTTCAAGCAAATTGCTGGTATTAATTGAAAAAACAATGCCATGTAAAGGGTCTCACCTAAGGCACAGATAATATAATACTAGTCCTAAGGCAATAGGAGTAGGAGTATTATTCAAGCCGTTTTATTTTTAGACATACAATTTGTTTGCAAATATAACAAATAATAGTAATATCACATTTTTGGTGAAGGCAACGCTGCAAAAAAAAACCCCAACAATACAATTTCAGTGTCTGCTGAACAGCGGACGAATTAACGATGGCCTGGTGAAAACTATTTTAGAGTTAGAACCGTGTTTTATAAACTTAAGCCAAAGCATAAAAACTTTTCGTAAAAACATTCAACTTACGTCTTTTCATAAAATCAGCACGATTCACGAAATTAAAAGACTGTATATTCAAAATATTCAACTGATCGTCGTGGAGATTCTTCGGGGCTGCCCATTACTAGCTGGGTCCGTCGTTTGGTTAAGACGATACTAATGATGATAAATATACAAATCGATACGTATACTTATGTATATTTTCATTATCTTAACGTTATATGAAATATTAATCTACTCTTCGATATAACTCCGTATAAATAAATCAAACTCATTTATAAAATCAAACATTTACTTACTTCGTATAGGTAATGCATATTAATAATGACATAAAATTTACACAATATTATACACATTAATAATTGCTTGCAGGATAACAGCGTCCGCCTATTAGCACGTATCCTACTGGACAATGACCACCTCGTATTCCAAAGCTGCCCGAATTTTCATCTTTTGGGTTTGGTTTTACACTTCGAGGGAAGACAGCGTGCGTCTTACCATTGCCATTATTCTCTGTAGTAAGTGGTCTCGTCTCCTCCATCGCCATGCCCACAAATGGCTCTACTCTGTGACGCCTCATAGCGTTACCCTGAACCACAACAGCAACAACTAATACTGCAATCCACAATTTCAGAGCCATGTTGGAAGATTGAGAAAGACGAATGGTATGAGCACATAATTTGCTAGTGGTTTTTTAAATACTAGCGGATATTGAGATAAAGATAGGGTCAAAGTGTTGTGATTCATTTACGATGACACATTCCGTGATAACAATTGCAATATCGAATAATAAAAAATTTGGTTTGGATTGGGAAGAACCTATGTAACAAGATAAATAAATATGGGATTTTTATGAGTACTATGTAGTTAGTCATAGTAACCAACATCTTTTATGTGTACCTACCTACAAATAGTCAAAATATTTTCTACTTTTGGATTAATAACTCGGCA
Source organism: Anania crocealis (assembly GCA_949315895.1). NCBI lineage: Eukaryota > Metazoa > Arthropoda > Insecta > Lepidoptera > Crambidae > Anania > Anania crocealis. The sequence continues at coordinate 6,624,741 of OX438868.1, forward strand.
GATATAGTTCCTAGGTATGCAATAAATTACTTTTCCTTCCACTTTTAGCGGCTCTTATAGCGGAAAAATAACAACACAGTACTTAAATCTTTGTTTTATAAAGTAACGCTATGTTTTAATGTTGTGGGCGTTTGGATGTACAAAAGAATCAAAATTTTTTTTGTTTTACCAACCTTATGACGTTGTATTATAAGTCAACGTTGTAAGAAGTGGAGTTATACATACTTTTGCAGCTGACTGTACACCATTTTTCAATTCAGGGATTTAATTTTAATATGTAAATTTTCGTTAGAGTTAAGTAGGCTTTTACAGGTTATGATGACTAGAAAAGTGAGATGTCATAGCGAATCATTTTAAATCATGTAACGAATCAACTAAATATACGTTTGCGACGTATGACTACGGAACCCTAAATTGCGCGTAGGACCGGGATTTTTGCGTGACACGCTACTCTGTTATACCACCAAAAAAACCCGAAGTTTAAAGGTAAAGTATTATGTTACGTACTTAGGTATGGCTAAAGAGCGAGCAATAACAGCGGAGATGTTTTAAATGAAAGAGGAAATAATTGTAACTAAAATTTTTTAGACGAATGGAACTCTGTCTGTCAGTCTGTTACCGGAGTATTGAACCAATTTTGCTAAAAGTAGGTTCCAAGACATATAAGACCTTGCGAAAGAAAACTTATAGTTCACGCGGGCAGAGCTGCAGGAGAAAGCTAGTGTCACTATAATAATATTTCAGATTTAAAAAGTTGACGCCACGAATGCTTGAGTATAGTAACCGTTCATTATCATACCACTAAAGTAGCTACCCACAATAAAAGGATGTTACAAATATGTTATCACTAGCTGACCCGGCAAACGTTGTTTTGCCATAAAAATGATTAAATTACTAAAATGGCTAACAAAAAATAGGGGTTGGTGGTAAAAGGGTAAAAATTTAGGGTTGTATATTTTATATTTTATAAAATTTTAGTATTATACTACCCTACCCCTACCCTACCCCTAAATACCGGACCAAGATCTCGGAGTCCCGGGTTCCATCCCCGGGTCAGGCAACAAAAAGTTTCGAATTTTCGAACATTGCTCGGGTTTGTGATCACCAACCCTTATTTGGCAAGCGTGGTGATTATGCCAGTACCCATCATAGCTGTGGTAACTTGAGTTCAATGATGGAGGCCTTTTCCCTGCAGTGGGATGATTATAGGCTGTTACATACAAGGTCTGCCTAATATTTGTATGTGTAACTTAAATTACATACACATACATGATTTATTTGCCTAAAATTGTGTGACTAGTAGACTTACATTAATAAAAGTGAAGTAACTGCGGCATAATAATAATATTATGAGCACATAAAGAACGAGACCACGTGAGTCTGATCGGCTCCCATGAGTCCCGATAAACGTGAAATACTGGACGGGCCACTCAGATTATGGTAATAAATACTGGGAATATGCTACGAACGTACTGGCTACCGGGAACGATCCATAGACCAAACATAGATGGATACTTATAATACTTATAACCTGCAAATCCGAGCATGAAGGTTTAAGTTTTCGACCGACGTAAGTTTTACTTTTAATTTATGATGATCACGCATAACTCTTTACCAGGTTGACTGATTTCAATGGGTTTTTTTCTATAGTCTAATAGATAATTGAATAAAAAGCTACTGTTTATCCCGGAAAAAGGACAGTTCCCGTGGGATAATCTTAATACATAGTTTTAGAATCAAAATTACACGTGGTTATAAGTACATACATAAGTAGGTGATAAGTAAGTACATACATACATAAAATAAGTTAAAATAAGAAGGAAACTTTAAAATAATAAGTCAGCAGCAGGTTTAACAATCCATTTTTATTTCATAATCTCATTCATACCGACTAGGCGACTCTACCTAGGTACGAGTACAAGACACCCACGGTCTCAAACTTACAAAACATTGGTAGTCCTAATCTAGTCACACTATAAGTCATTATATTGTATTCAATAACTTCTGATACATTTAATGTCAACTTCAATACTTTTCATTGCTGTGCGTGTATTCCAATAACAATAAATGTAAACAACATTACAACTTCACATTAGTGTAATTTTTCAACCTTAAACATAATTTAAAATTCACCTGCGCTTTTATAATATTTTAATGTAAGATCTGCATTCATAAATAAAAACAACTGTCGCTAAGCTGTATCCTACTAAAAGAACTACGAAAACATCCCTGAACTGATGGAGCCATTCCGGTGATTCCACCTTTATACTTTGCTTTGCCTCTTTTAACCGAATCAAATGAAAAATATCTTTTTTATTCTTAATTGAGAGACCAGATACGGTTGATATTTGAACAATTTTATTATAGCTTGAAAGCAAACTAAAACCACGCTCAAAATAGACTGTCCTAAGAAGTTGGAGCAGCGGTTCCAAAGTTTTAACAATTTCTCGTTCTCCCTTCGAATCGACAAAACGCCAGCTACAGCCTCAAAATTTACATCCCCGACTAATGTATACAGTTTTTCTTTTGGTCTCATTGTTAACTCCTGTAGACATTCTATAACAGTTAAGCACTCGGGAGCATCTTCAGTCCCATAAGTTGCCAACTGCAAGCTACTTATCAATGGTGTACACTTTGACAATGCCTCGCTCAAGTGTTTGATTTGATGCTCTCTCATCGGGTGTGTGGTGATACTTAATAAATAAGCCTGAACTAAGAAATTCATAAAGAAAACAAATATTAACATGCAGCAAACTATCAACCTTAGCGAGTTGTTGTTTTTTATGGTTCTCGTATCAACCGAAATATTGGTGAAAATATAACCAATAACAATGAAGAGATCTCGAATTATGTCCCTATTCTTCTTTTCGAAAATAGAATAATATACAACAGCAAAGCAAAAGAATGCAACAAAAAAACAAATATTAATAGTCACGTAAATACTAAATTGCAATAACATCGCACGCCAGTTGCTCATGATTGGAGCACGAGCAACCACCACTCGATTATAATCCAGAGAATATGGATACGAATAATCCATGGCCCTTGTTTCTGGATAAAAAACTCCCATACCACCTGCAGCAGCATTCGCTTCGCCTCTCCCAATCAAGGTAAACATTCCTGTAAATGTAAAGTTCTCCAGAACTGTTCCGAAGTCCTCATCTTTATGATGCTTAACAAGTTCTATGTTTATTGCCATTGACTCTGCCCATAATTCCAGATGATACTGTGTCATGCCCAATACATCAGTTTTATTGAAACTTACGAAGGGCCAGTAATTGTGACTGATTATTTTAACATGGCACCCACGAAATGTTTTTGGTGTTTTAAAGCGGAAAAGTTTATCTGTAGATTTCACCCTTGAGCATTGGGTAATTAGTTCTAATGTCATGACAGCTGGTTTTCCACAAGAATCAGACCTAGGCTCAAATGCATATATATCATAATCATCCTCACCAGAGGTCGTAACGACGGTCACATTAAAAATGTTATATCTTATTAATAAGCTCGAAACAAGACGGATGCCATCGTTAATATGTCCAAAAACTATGATAAACTTTCCTCTTGGATTCCAATAAAAATCATTTCTCATATGCTGCACACCATGTTGAAATTCTTCAAAATTTTCACAATACACGATATAAAATGTATTTATCAACTTATTATTAGGTCGAAGGAATAAACGAGACGAAAATTTTACTTGTTTTTCACGTAGAAAAGTCAGATCCATAAATTCTTTAAAATTGACTATAGTTAAATCGATAGTTGGTCCGGCTGTTTCAATAATACTTTTAATGCAATTAGACACTTTGTTCTCTCCTAAAACCGATATAGTCATGACGTTCGTTGCTGTTATTGTAGAACAGACACACAGGATAAGAACATAAAACGTTTTCATATTATTAAGAAAATACAGGCAACGCCTGCAATGTACCTTTGTGTACTACCTTTAAAGTTTTTGTTGTATACAAGTAGCAAACATTATTTTCTTATGTAAGGTGTGTTAAGTAATGAAGAAAATATAAGTGAATTATCCAAACCAACATTAAGCTTCAGTTAATGGAAGAAAGTAATAAATCACCAGGTACTCGTTTGGATAGGTAACGTCTTGGCAAGTGAAAATTACTGCATCAAAGTCAGCATAAGTGATACTTTTAGTTTATTAGACAGTAACAAATTACAAGTTACATAGATAAATTTATTAATGAACTAAGTAATTTAAGAGTTCACTTAAACACTGGGTATACATCGTAATAAAAAGATTTATTTAAATTAAAAAGCAAAAATTAAATCAATCAAATCAAATCGAAATAAATTTGAAATCCTAATAAAGGATACTAAAATCCGTAATAAATCTTACATTCTAATATACAGGGTGAAATTTTAACCACTTTCCAAATTTTAATATAGCAATCTACGAGGCAAATAACAAATGACGTATTTTTTCTTTTGGTATAGCCCAGTACAACAATGTCAAGATAAAGCACTTAGAAAATGTCCGCAAAAAATCTAAAATTTTTGATACGGCATCCTAGTAACACTTTTTTTACGCGATGTGCATCTCATTCATTTATTACAATACTATTCATGAGTTTTTGAATTTCCCTTTATACCTTAACAGGTCTAGGACCGTAAAAATTGAAAACTATATCACGAAAAATATTTTCGGGTGACAACTTGATTTACATTTTTTACTTCATAAATAGGCTCTAAATACGATACTGAACGCATATAAAAATTTTGGAAAGTGGTTAAAATTTCACCCTGTATAGATTTAAAAAGGTGATATAAGTATGTAATATTTTTAAAAAACAAACAAATATGTAAAAGATCCAAATTCTAGTAGACTTACAGTTTCTCAGTCAGTAAACAAACAGGATTGTTTAATGGATCCCAATTTTAAATTAAGTATTTTTCCTACCTACATATTATGTCTTTAGATGTAATAGAAGTTACCTCTAGATAAATGTACTGTGTATCTACAATTTTCAGTTGAATTTATCTGAGAGATGTAGAGTTCACATTGCTCGGGACTTTGTCCGAGTGGAATTGGGTAATATAGATTCGTGATGTTGCATTGCATTCCTTGGTTTTATCGCAAAATTTTCAAAAACACTTTATACCAACAAAGTTGTGAGATTATAATTGAAACTTAAAATAGTCGATTTCCGGGTTCAAAACTATTATTTGGCTGTCTTAAGGTCTCAAACAATCTTTAAAACAAATTTTATCTAAATCGGTTCATAAGTGAAACTTTGGCCTAGATATTAAGTAAATACCAAAAATTCAAAGCCAAAACAATCTAATTGGGCCAAACCTTGCATTACTACACTGGGAATTTGTCATTCAGCCTAGTAGAGTAATTACTATGCCAAATGAGTTACCAAATAAAGAACAGCAAAACATTTAAGCAATTTTAAACTAACATAAAAAAATAATTATCTTACGCATAATGATATCTTCTAATATGCGTTTAATGTTTATTGGCAAACAATATCTTTTGCTGTAGGCGACTTTAACACAATTAACTATAATGATTACTTCCACAAACAACTCAACAGTACCTATGACATCATTTCACTTTCAAACACTCTTTAATGATAAAAAAGTACTTAAGTATCAACGCTATTTAAAATATCTTAATGTAAGATTTGCATTCGTAGATAAACACAGCCGTCGATAAGCTGTATCCTGCTAAAAGTACCGTATATACATCCCTGAACTGATGCAGCCATTCAGGTGATTCCACTTTGAACCTTTGCTTGGCCTGTTTCAAACGAATCATATGGAAAACTTCTCTTTTATTTTTTATTGCAATACCCGACACGCTGGATACTTGAGCAATTCTATTAAAATTTGAAAGGAAACTAGAACCACGTTCAAAATATATTGTTCATAGAAGTTGAAGAAAAGGTTCTAAAGTTTTTACTACTTCTGGTTCTCCCTCCGAATCCAGAAAACGCCAAGCAACAGAGTGAAAGTTTACTTCCGCTAGGGACGTGTAAAATTTTTCTTCTCGTCTTTTTATTAACTCCTGCAAGCATTCCATAACAGTTGAGCAATCAGGAGAATCCCTAGACCCATAAGTTGACAGGAGCATGCTACTTTTCAATGGCTTACACTTTGATAATGCCTCGCCCAAGTGTTTTATTTGATGCTCCCTCAACGGGTGAGTGGTGACGCTTAGTAAATATGCGTGAACTAAAAACGTCATAAAGAAAACAAATATTAACATGCAGCAAACTATCAACCTTAGTGAATTATTGTTTTTCACTGATCTTGTATCAACCGAAATATTGCTGCAGAAGTACCCAAATACAATAAAAAGATCTCTTATAATGTCTTTTTTCTTTTTAACGAAAATTGAATAATATACAACAGCAAAGCAGAAATATGAAACAAACAAACAAATATTAACGGTAACGCTAAGACTAAATTGTCATAACACCGCTCGCCAATTGCTCATAATTGGAGAACGAACCACCACCACTCGATTATAGTCCAAAGAATATGGATACGAATAATCCATGGCCCGGACATTCTTATAAAAAATAACCAATCCACCTGCAGCGGCATTCACTTCCCCGGTCCCAATCAAGGTAAACATTCCTGTAAATGTAAAGTTTTCCAAAACTGTTCCAAACTCCTCATCTTTTTTATGTTTTATAAGTTCTAAGTTGATTCCTGCTGATTCTGCCCACAATTTTAGATAATGATGGGTTATACCCACTACATTAGTGTCATTGAAACTCATAAAAGGCCAGTAATTGTGACTAATAATTTTAACATTACACCCACGAAATGTTTTTGGCGTTTTAAAGCGGAATAGATTATCTGTAGCCTTTACTCTTGAGCATTGGGTAATAAGTTCTAATGTCATAAAAGCTGGTTTTCCACATAGATCTGACCGCGAATTAAATGCGTATATTTCATAATCACTCTCACCTGAGGTAACGACAGTCACATTAAAAATATTATATTTTATTAATAAGTTCGACACAAGTCTGAAGTCTCCGTTAATATGCTCAATAACTATAATAAACTTTCCTCTTGGATTCCAATAAAAATCATTTCTCATTTGCTGCACACCACGTTCAAGTTCTTCATAATCAACACATTTGACAATATAAAATCTGTTAGTCAGCATATTATCTGGTAGAAAATAGAAACGTGATGAAAATTTTACATGCTTCTTACGTAAAAAAGTTATATCATTAATTTCTTTGAAATTTACAACAGTTAAATCGACGATTGCTCCAGTTGTTTCAATAATACTTTCAATGCAATTAGCCACATCATTTTTTCCTGAATTAATTGCCATGCCAGTTATTGTAGTACAGACACACAGAATAAGACCACCAAATGTTTTCATATCTAAATACAAATTATACAGACAACTCTTTCAATTACAGGACCTACTTTAATTTACTACTTTTTATTCCGTCAGACAGATACATGTAGAAAACATTATCGTCTCATGTGTCTTGTGAAAATGTAAGTGCAATGCCCATATTACATACCTACTTATTTGTCAGCTTAAATTAAGCTTCCGTTAATGAAAGTAAGTAATAAATCACCTAGTATTTGTATACAAAAGTAACATACAATATACATATTGTAGGTAAGTAAGTAAAAATGCCAGCATTACCTACATAGTTTCAGCTCAATTAGAAAAAGTATATAATTTTGGTTAGTTGGATAGTAACAAATTACTAGTTACTCACATTAATCCATTAACTATGTAATTTAACTAACACGACTTTCTTTTATATTATACAGTGTGTTAGGGATACTTTACCACGGTGTTGTATGTTAAATTTTATCGACAAATAAATAGTTTAAAAAACTTTAACCCTACTACGATGCGATGATTTCAAAGGCACCCTGTATACTTGATGAAAGTATTTTTTATACATTTTTATACTCAGTTTTTTTTAATAACTGTAATATATTGTTTTAGCATTCGCCTAGCAGTTTTTTTTTAACAAAGAGTAGCCTATGTTACCCGGACTGTAAGGCTAAGTTGCGGCATGTGTGCGCTCGGCAGTACCTACTCATTTTTCAATAACTCATTTTTCCTACGTATAGATATAGGACAAACGACAAACGTTTGATGACGGACAAACATGTGCTTCAAGCTGGAATCCTCATATTTGAAATCTCAATAAAAACTAATTCTGACAATGCTAAAAAATAGTCCTGAAATAGTCATAAATAGTCGTACAAGTAAAAAAATTGGTTGTTTGTAAAGTAGGTTTACGATCGAGATGTTTACGTGATAACGTCTTATTGGTGATATAAGTTTTTGGGAAGTAAGGAATTAATGAAGATAACAATTTTTTCAAATTTTAAATTACATCTTAAACATTCAACGAAAACTTAACCGCACGAGAAAATCTCCATTTGTTTGTATGCCGCTAGAGTGAGAGAGACGGAAGATCGGTCCACTCACTCGAACGCTATGCCAGCCTCCGCTCGTGAGGATTCCGCGTGACAAGTTTCACGGAATGACTGGCAGCGCTCGAGATGAGACGGGAGATCGGTCCGTCTCTCTCTCTCGTTATACCTGCGATCGCGCTCGTGAGGTTTTGGTGTGAAACAAGTTTCTGAACATGTCACCCGACTAAAACGATTTTAAAGACGTTATCACGTCAAAAATAGTCGCATTTTAGTTTCGGCGTTATAGCTACTCGTATAGGTTAGTTAGGATTATGGCTTGAACGTCAAGCTGTAATCCTCACTTCTGGTGCAAGCAAACGGTAAAGTCTATCGAATTGGTTTAGGTTCCAAAAAATAGTCATGAAATAGTTTTAACGACATGCCAAATCTCAGAAATATTCCATAAGAGATTCCAGAGATATAAAGGTACCCTGGTGAGGATTATGACTTGAACATTTGAAAACTTCAAATTTCTCCGAAACGCCTACGATTTTCCTTTTTAAAATATGTTTGTTACATTGTATATGTACTTAAATATACCAAATCATCAATTTTCCCTGTTTTAAAAGCAATTTTAGTCGTAAAAGTATCACACGGTATTGTTTACATTGAGGTTACCCACGTATGACGTAACACACTGATTTATATCGTTTGACATGAGAAACATTATAAATGTCGTAATTATTATAGTTTATTTATTGTTCTAAAATCATTATCTATTTTACGTTAATATTAGTTGAAAAATCGTTAAACTTTGTGTATAATCTATCTATCTATATTTTTCATTTTTATAAGATTACAGTCCGGTCCCCTATTATTCGAACAGGCCGACGAATATGAAATGCGCGCAATGTATGGATGTGGAGTGGAGCGCAGCTACTACTATAAAATAATTGTGTATGTGCAGTGCAATCGTTTAATAGTCCAGTATTAATTATTATCATTAGTGTTTCCGTTTTGTGATATCGATGTAAGTATCCTTGAGCTATTACGTTAGTAATAATTATGTTTATAGTATAACGCCTGGAAGTCATTGAACCGACTCAGAACTCAGGTCGGCCGGAGTAAGGATAATCTGCGCAGGTGGGGGTTTTCTGGTGTTCTGGACGATCGTTGCGAGTGTGGTTATCCCATACAAACAATGGACCACCTATTATCCTGCCCTGCGTGCCCCGAAAGCTGCTCGCACGGGGATCTCCTTCAGGCCAATGAAAGGGCAGTAAAAGTGGCTGAGTTTTGGTCCAATAAAATTTGAATTTGCTTTCGACTCGAAGAAGAAGTATAACGCCCCGTTGGTCTAGAACGCCCCGTTGGTCTAGTGGTTTAAATACCGGGCCAAGATCTCGGGGTCCCAGGTTCGATCCCCGGGTCGGGCAACAAAAAGTTTCGAATTTTCGAACGTTGCTCGGGTTTGTGATCACCAACCCGCATTTGGCAAGCGTGGTGATTATGCCAGTTCCCATCATTGCAGTGGTAACTTGAATTCAATGATGGAGGCCTTTTCCCTGCAGTGGGATGATTATAGGCTGTTACTTACTACTTACTTACTTTTATAATTATTTTTAAATGCCATATACAAAGCCGTTGGCTTCATTTGGCTCCTAGTTCCTTAGCCATATTTGAGAAGATGGGATAAGATATTTTAAAAATATTCTGAGGTAATATTACTTCAGAATATTTTTACAATATCTTTTTTGTGTTTTTTAGTATGTATCCTTGAATTAAACTTACATATTTTCAGGGAGTTTAGGCGGGAGTTCGTGAGACACGTTTAGAGTCCATTTATTTTATCGATTTTTTATTGTTTATAGTAATTTTTGGGTCGTAAAAGTGGTGTTATTTTGCGAAACAAAGTGTCGTGCGAGTGAACAATATACAGTTCGGTGAAAATATAAGTATACCATTATAAATTTTTTTTTTTGTTTAATTATAACAGCTGTCATGGAAACCACCTAATTGGAAGAAATATTATATTTTAAGCAGAATATTTCACAATAATATCAAATGAAGTAAAACATTTTGTACACGACTGTACCTCCATAGAAAAGTAGGGAAAATAAAAACTTTATTTTCAAATTAAATCAGCTCAAATTTATTTTCGCTTCATACGACTATTTCATGACTATTTTTGGCACTAACTTGAAACCGAAAATCAAGGCGTTACGGAGAAATTTGAAGTTTTGATGTTGAAGCCATAATCCTCATCAGGGTACCTTTATATCTCTGGAATCTGTTATGGACTATTTCTGAGATTTGGCATGTCGTTAAAACTATTTCATGACTATTTTTTTGGAACTTAAACCAATTCGATAGACTTTACCGTTTGCTTGCACCAGAAGTGAGGCTTGCAGCTTGACGTTCAAGCCATAAACCTACTAACCTATTAGCTATAACGCCGAAACTAAAATGCGACAATTTTTTTTACTTGTACGACTATTTATGACTATTTCAGGACTATTTTTAGCATTGTCAAAATTCGTTTTTATGGTGACTTCAAATATGAGGATTCCAGCTTGAAGCACACGGACAAACGCATAGGCGTCGTCACAGGTAAGTAGAACTTGAACCGCGCGGTTCGAGATCTTGCGCCCGCGGGTCCGGAGTCGGGACGCGGTATCACCACGCTGTAATGCAGGTACGAAAAACATCGTTTACTTTGGTCTTGTACCGCGCGGTCAAATGAACTTAGCCTAATGTAGACGATAATCTCCGTTTACTTGGTTCTTGTACTCTTGTACCGCGCCATACCGGTAGGTACTAATATCATTTTGCAGTGCAAAAATGATAGTATAAGAAAAACTCTTAAAAATGGAGGTATTTCATATCACAGGTAAGCAACAATATCGTAGTTTTTAAAAAAAAACTTGTTTGATTTCAATTAATTAAAAATGAAATTAATTTCAAACTAAAATCAATCAAGATTCTTCAGAAATAAAGCTTGCTTTGGATTACACATTCTAAGGATTACACATAATAATATTCTCTTCGTATTCTGAAATACTTTCCGCTACTTATTTAGTGATGTAGTCTAATGCGATAGCAGGTTTATCGATATCTGCTGATGTGTTAAAATTCTCACAAAAATAAATATACGTTAATGATTTTTACCCCTTACCAAAATAAAGGGTTGCTAAAATTGTAACTTATACTGTGTATTTATGAGTTAATTTTTGTGTCATCGGGTTGTATTTAAATCCAGTTTCATAAAACATTTTGTTATTTTTTTTTTTTACTTCGTATCGCTTTGGTAGGATGAATTACATACATATTATTGTAATTTTCTAATGGTAATAAGACGCGTACATTTATTCATGTGCATTATCAATTAGACAATTACAATATCATGAAATTCGCAAAAAAAAAAAAGAAAACAATTTCTGTAGGTAAAGAATAATGATCTTAGTAAGTTTTGGTCAATTGTTGAACTGGATTATTCTTATACAATAGATAATAATACCCTTTGTATCCTTTAACAATTTAAACATTTTAAACAAACCAAATCGGGTCCAATCTATTGATAATGACAATATTATATATTATGTCACCGAACTGGCTAGAGTAGCGTTATAAATATTTTTTTAAGGAAATGTCAATCTTATTTCGAGGAGGTTACAGTGCAAAGTAATTTTTCTACTTTTGCCTGCCATCTGTAGTGGAATAGCTGAACTTTTTCTGAAATCGGAGCTAGTGGATTCAAAATACGAAACGTCGAAATGCTTTATTTTATTTATAGCAAAATGAATTGTATTATGCAGTATGCAGTACGTCGGTGCGCCTGCCAAACCTTACATGTGACTTTTTTTAATTTTTTTTTTATTCGCTAGATGTCACTAGTTTTCAAACGCCGAACTGATGCAAAAACCCGTTTGTGCATATTCCGTATAGAAACAGCGTTGCCAAATTACTTAAGTACACTTTAATCTAACGACAGTTACTTTAAAATTTGGTATGTGTAGTAAAGTCACATATCAGTTTTTAAAAGTATGTCCAGTGACACATGTCAGATTAAATTTTTCGAATCCCTTTTATTTTTTAATCTATGTGTAGCACATAGCAGGATTTTTGAAGTTGGGTCGGGGGGCTCAACGCTCGCATTGCACAGCTTGCCAGACTGGGGGTGATTCCTGGTGTACAGGATCACCCATACTTTATGCCTGAGCGGGCCTCAGGCATAAAGTATGGGCATAGGCCGTACGTAGGCGGTGCATGGAGGGCATCCTAAGGGAAACCCATACACTGCCAACATACGTCGCAAGGTACACCGCAGGTCTTTGTAGTGGGTATGCTTGTCGGGCACCGACAAGAGAGTCCCACATAACCTACTGCTGCCCCTGAAGCAGTAGGTATGCGAAATGCATTTTTTCCTACGTAAACAAAAAAAATTAAAGGGAGAGTGTGGTGCAAGCAGTGCTAATTTAGCCAAAACCGTAGATAGTGTTCTACTGTACGTGACTTCGCGAACAACGAGGTTTTAAGCCCTGCTGCGAGCGTGTTAAGTTGGCGCAATGAGTCCCACATAGACGGTGGCGAGCGTAACTGCAAAATTTTGCAGGAAGGATCTGTGTTAGACGCGGGCAGCATGTCTGACGCGTCTTGCTCCACAACTCGATCTAGGTCTGACTCGTAAGGGATCGTAAAACGCTAGGAGAGATTCGGCAGAATCTGTAGGTGCGCCTAACAACCTACTCCCAAGAACTACATTATAGGGAAACGCGGAAGTGGCAGGCCATCTACCAGAGGGACCAACGCTTCGAAAATGGATGCAAGAGAACTACTTAAAAACGAGTCTAAGAAGGAGCAAAAAGATGAGGTGGAGGAGGCCATGGTGTGGACTGAGGTCCCGCAAACTTCACCAAATAAAGGAGAGGGCTAAGCTTCAATCTCAAGAGCTAACAGTGCAAGAGCTGGTGCGAGCTATCCGTACCAGTACTGATAACATTATTCACTGCGCTAGGCGAAGTGGGATAGTCTCAGGAGTATTCGAGAGGAACTTTAAGGATGCTGCAGCTGTTGTCACGGCATTTGTTGAAATACTGGTGGCGAGATCAAAAGATGAGGAAATCCAACGCCTCAACGCTGCTAACACGAGGTTAACAGAGGAGCTCCAAGAGCTAAAGTAACAAATGGAAATCCTTAAACAGCAACAGCAAAATTGACGAACCCATGCTTCCTACTCCTTCCTTGGCGTTGGCACAGGCCCTATCAGAACGCGAAGAAATAGAGCGCAGCTTAATGGCCAAATATGGTGCCATGATGAATGCTCAGTAACGATCGGCTCCTACCGGCTAAACGGCTTATCCCATTAGCCATTGGCCGCAAACGAGATGAAGAATTGGCAGGTGCAACACCACTACCATCTACGGCAGAAGCACTGTCCTCCGCGCCAAACAAGACGGTAGGTTCCCCTAAACCGGCTACTTCGAAAGATAGTACAAAATCGATCCAGAAAGCAGGGCCGACGCCGAAAGCAACTAAGGCTATCGATGCTCAGCCAATAGCCACGACATCACTGATAAACAGAGGGAGCCACGGAGCCAAGGCTACAACGACGAAACCTCCACCAGGCAGGGCTCGAAGCAGACAGCGACGAGTGCCTAGTGTGCCTACTGAAACCGAGCTCGGCCCGCTTCCAGCACCACTTCCACCCATGAAGGAAGGGTAGACTACGGTGTTCAAGCGGGGATCATCATATCAGCCGAACGACGCCCACTGCTGGGCATAGGCCTCCCCCAAGGATCTCCACAACGATCGGTCCTGTGCTGTCCGCATCCAGCGGCTTCCCGCGACCTTGACCAGATCGTCGGTCCACCTTGTAGGGGGCCTGCCCACGGAACATCGTCCTTTCCGCCCCAACGGCCATCTGTTCTCCGCGCTATGTGTCCCGCCCACTGCCACTTCAACGATGCAATCCATCGAGCGATGTCGGTTGTTTTAGTTCTCCTGCGGATCTCATCATTTCTGATTCGATCCAGTAGGGAAATACCAAGCATCGCTTTCTTCATTGCTCGCTGGGTGATCTTGAGCCTTCTTATGAGACCCATAGTAAACGACCACGTCTCACTCCCATAGGTCATTACTGGCAACACACACTGGTCAAAGACTTTCGTCTTGAGACACTGAGGTATTTCGGACGCGAACATATGCCGGAGCTTCCTGAACGCTGCCCATCCGAGCTGGATTTGACGAGAGATCTCTTTCTCGAAGTTGGACTTACCTAACTGGACTATCTGTCCCAGGTAAACATAGTGGTCAACAACCTCGAGTGCAATGTTCCCAACGTTAACTGGAGCGGGTGCAACATGGGCATTTAACATGATTTTCGTCTTGTCCATGTTCATCCTAAGACCCACTCTTTGAGAAGCATTACCGAGATCTTCGAGCATAATGTTCAGGTCTTCCAAGGTCTCAGCCATAAGAACTACATCATCGGCAAATCGCAGGTGTGTTAGGTATTCGCCATTGATGTTGATGCCGCGTCCTTTCTAGTCCTGAAGCTTGAAAATATCCTCCAACACAGCTGTGAACAGTTTCGGAGAAATAATGTCTCCCTGTCTCACGCCTCGCTGTAGTTGGATCGGATTAGAGCTCTGGTTCTGTAATCGGACCGACATAGTGGCGTTTTGGTACTTTAGCACCTCGATGTACCTGTAGTCTATTTGGCACCTTTGGAGAGACTGCAGCACTGCCCAGGTCTCAATCGAATCAAAGGCTTTCTCATAGTCCACGAATGCTAAGCAAAGTGGCAAGTTATACTCTTCGGTCTTCTGTATAACTTGCCGCAGCGTATGAATGTGGTCTATGGTACTATAGCCTTTTCGGAACCTGGCTTGTTCGGGAGGTTGGAAGTCGTCGAACTTGCGAGTGAGACAATTCGTAACGACTCTCGAAAACCACTAATAGATATGGCTCAGAAGCGAGATGGGTCTGTAGTTCTTCAAGAGAGTTTTGTCACCCTTCTTGAAGAACAGCATCACATCGCCTCTGCCCCATGCCTTTGGCGTTTTGCCCTCGAGGATGACAGAATTAAAGAGCTTCTGGAGGACCTTAAGTATCGGCTTACCACCCGCTCTAAGGAGCTCTGTTGTGATTCCGTCATCGCCCGCCGCCTTGTTGTTTTTAAGTTGCTTGAGAGCCATTCTAATCTCGCACGTCTGACGTCGGCTGACGTCCGGGATATCTTCAGAATAGTGTCGGGTAAGCTTGGCTCTAGGGTCTTTAGCCTTGCTTTCAACAGGTGTTTTCGTGGAATATAACTGTCCATAGAAACTCAATCTCCCTCAGGATTTCAGGTGTTGACGCAATGATGCTACCTGTCTCAGTTTTCAGCCTCGTCATTAGCTTTGCCCAATAGACAGATCTCTGGCGAACACTTTAGAGCCTTTGTTCCGCTCAATGGCCTCTTTAATACGCCGGGTATTAAATTGACGAAGGTCGCTCTTCAAAGACTTAGATATCTGTCTATTGAGTTGCCGATAGCGATGGGCATCCGCTGAGTTCTGTAGCCTCATTTCGTTTCTCTGATCCATGAGTAGAAGAGTCTGACTGGAGAGTTTCTTTGATTTGGGACAGCGGGTTTTAAAGTACTTAGACCCTACCGTACGGACAGCATCCACCACCATGTTGTATAGATCGTCCACATCGAAGCGGGGATCAAACAGACATAAAAAGAGCGAAGCCACCCCATCTAAGGCAAATGCTTAGCTTAAAGGCAAAACTTCTAAACCTTCAGTTGGAAAACCCGCCACACCAAAACTTCGCCCACCCAGATCATACTGATCCTGCTGCCAGGGGCACTAGAAAAAGGGGTGACATACGAATCAGCTATCCGGGATGCCTTATCCCGGATAAATATTCAAGAGCTGGGCATCAGCGGGATGCTATTCTCTAAGGCGAAAACTGGGGGTAAATTACTTGAGATACCCGGTGCCACAAGTGGTGAGAAGGCAGACTCCCTAGCCAAAAGACTGCAGGAATACCTCCTGCCGTCAGATTTAGTAAAGGTTGTCAGACCTATAAAGACCACCGATGTGCGGCTTACAGGCTTAGATGACTCTGTCTCAAAAGAAGAGGTGGCCGAAGTAGTGACAAAAGTTGGTGGTTGTGCTAACGATATTTTTAAGGTCGGCGAGATAAGGCAATCCTATACTGGATCTGGATTTGTTGTAGTTAAGGTGCCAGTTGCTGTTGCCAAGAAGTTGTCGCAAGGAAGGCTATTAGTAGGTTGGGTGTCAGCACCGGCTCAGGTGTTAGAGGCTAAGGTCCTGCGATGCTACCGGTGCCTAGATACAGGTCATGTCCAGGTCCAGTGTAAAACCAGTGCCCCGTGTCCCAGGTTAAGGATGATGAAAAAATATATGAAAAAATGGTTTTTAAAATATTATAATAATTATTCCGGTTGTTCTGTGGTACATAATGTAGGAATATGTAAAAGTTACCTTATTTAATAAGGAGAGCGCCATCTAGCAATAAACAAACTAATAAAAATATTTAAAATTGCTTTAGTGTTTTCCTAACTTAGGTATCTTGAGGAACGAATATTTATAACTGAATAATACAGTTGGATTATTGTGTCTTTGCACATTTTATTAATGTTAATTGTATGTTTAAGCACATAACTACAGTGGAAATTAAAAAACTGAACCATTACAATACTTCTATGTGATACATTTTGCACATACGCTAATATGCAGGAACAAACTTTAGGCACACCAAATATGATATATGCACAAAAATGGAAAAAAAAATTATAGAGACTAAAGCTTTGTTTCGTAGTTGATATATGGTACACTATCTAAAGCGTTGTATTTTTCTCTATCATATAACATATTTATAATTTTTAAAATCAAAACAGTTCACGAGAAAAACAGTTTTTTGTTCCTCCTGAAAAGTTGTCATTTTACACATACCAGGATTGGCAGGCGCACCGACGGTGTTTTGTTTAGGCCAATTTGGAATAGGAGCTAAAAATCAAAACTATTTTTCACTAGTAGCGCAACGTATTAGGTATTTACAGTTTCTATGTGTGAGTTTGGCGACAGCGGTTCTAGTATTAAATTTGCTATATCGCACTTCCACTGGTTTTTTCTGTTCCGTGGTTCCGTGGTTATAATAATGTGTCAGTGAGTAGGATAAATCAAATAAAAGTGAGAAACAAGGAAAGGCGCTCCTATTTGACTCTGATCCACGTTTTCGCGTAAAACTCCTGTGATCATTGAAATGTATAAACCACCCATGCATTTCAATGACTTAGGTTAGGTTTCATTTCATTTCATTTCATTTCATTTCATTTCATTAAATTTCATTTTCATTTCATACCAATAAAAAAATTCTACTGAAGACTTGGCTGTATGGGCACAGTTCCCTTTGCCTACCCAGAATGAGTGAAGAAAACAACAACAACGTTATGATTCCAAGGTGTCAATGTCAAATTTTTACTTCCAAAAAAGTTTGCAAATAATTTAACTATGATCTCATAGCCGAAAAAATTTTGTTAGTGCTATACTTAGAATATTATTATTCTAAGGTGCTATAGTAAAATTCAACATGCAGCAATCACCATTTGAAAATATTTTTAACATAATAGGTGGCTTATCTGAGGGCAACGAAAAGCCGATGAAACATGGATTTTACAACGCCTTTGCTCTCTTCATATTAACTATATGTTGTGCTGCAGTGTATGTTCTCTTTTTGATCTTAGAGCCCTTTTTCAAACCTCTATTTTGGGCTTTGTTAGTTGGTTCCATTCTCCATCCTTTCAAATACAAACTTTCGCGTAAAATCAAATCATGGTTCGAAGATCTGGACAAATCCAACACTTCGGTGTTAGTTGGATTAATGGTTATTCCTATGAACGTGATCAACTTTGCTTCAGACACGGTTGGACACCAATTCAGAGAGCATTATAAGGTAATATACTGATTTAAACTTTCATGGTCACTATCACTAGAGTTATTTGATTTGGGGTAT
Source organism: Anania crocealis (assembly GCA_949315895.1). NCBI lineage: Eukaryota > Metazoa > Arthropoda > Insecta > Lepidoptera > Crambidae > Anania > Anania crocealis. The sequence continues at coordinate 6,643,146 of OX438868.1, forward strand.
AAACCATGTACCTTATCTAATATGACTTTCCGATATTTCGGCACTCTTGCAAGCTTCAAGTTTAAAGCTTCAAGCTTGAAGCATTGGTAAGTTAAACTTAAGCTATTCTTAAATTTTTCTTGACACATTGACCAAGGGCTCTTAAAGTTGCCCAAAGTACAAAGTCTTCTGAATTCTAACTATAATGTGGTTTTTATTAATGTAACTTGTAAAATTCTCAATCTGCCAAATAGTTGAAAAAAAATAAAGTTGTATCAGTATTTAAAGTACAGAAAACTGGAAATAATTAATGCAAAACAAACATAAATAAAACTTTGTTTAACTTCTTTTCATTTGTAATATTTTACTTGAAAAATTAATATGAATAAAATTGAATATCTGGTAGGATTTTGACTGATATTTCTGATCATTATTCTTATAATCTTTCATTTGATTCTTTTCAGACTGTGATAGCCTTGCTCTCCACAATATATGTGCTGCCATGGCTGTACAACTCAGTGCCAAGGAGTTTTGCTTGCATATTTTGGCAAACATGCAGTTTCATTGGCTTCTCCACTACAATGCTCATTACTTTATGTAGTTCATATATTGTAAGTCAAAATTGTTAAAGTTATGTGGCTTGTTATTGGTGATATTTGTTGTTTGTGGTTGTATGAGTAAAATAACTTTTTTTCTTGTTGGTTTTTGTCACGAATTAATGTAAATACATTATAATTAAAGTTTACTAGACACCTATTAGAGTTACCTAGACAGTTTACCTGAATTGAATATTTGTTAAGAATAAACTTGAAAACTATTTGTATTAATAGAAACTTTAACCTAAATATATTTTAATTTATGGGACTGACCAGATTTTATAGACAAAATTTATCAATGCTTTTGCAGCACACTGTTTATACTAGGTAATATTATATGTACTGGATGTAGATATCCATTTTTTTTAAGAATTACATTGTTTTAAAAATAGACTGCCTGACTGTGTTAGTATGAATGTATCATACCAAAAAACTTGGGCACTTTATCTAAACTATTGAATAGAATCCTATTTATTGTACACTGCCTACACAAACTACATATTGGGATTGATATTTTGCTAGTACAGCAGATAAATTAAATTACCATCTTAGAGATACTTAAAACAATTTAAAAAATTCTAAAACTTTTTTTTTCAGACACTCACCATAGCCTTGGCTTATTTTATAAGCGTTTACATTTTATGGACCCCACAGAGAGCAGGCCTGTTCAGGGCAACTTCACAGCTTCTCTGGCTTGTGATTACCTGTTTCCTAGCCAGCCTTACTGGCTCATTCCAGGTGTACACTTTTGTATTACTTCAAGCAATCTGTATAGCCGGCTTTGCACTTGAAGTTTTGGATGTGCATAAGAAATTATTACTAAAAGGTAATCTAATTTTTTTAAATATTTTAACGCATATGAAATACCAGTGGGAGTCATGCAGTTAGATAGGGTGGATAGGGTAAGAGAGAAAATGAGATAGGGTTTTTAAAAAGTTAATCAAAAAAATGACAACGAAATGCTAATTCTTATTTAGAGTTCAAAGAGTGCCAACATTGGCCATTATGAATCAATTAGACACACAATAAATTTGATAAATAAAATGTATTTTATGTGATGAATGATGAATTATCATGTTCAATCTTATACAATAGTATGAAATATTAAGGTGCAAGTCCCACTCACGTAGTTGCATGAAAATTGCAACCGGGGTCTCCCCAACGCAACAAACTTTAATCCCTCGATCGTGAGTTATTCCAGACACAATTAAAATCAATTGTTATCGCAACAACCGGTTGTCGCTTGGGGTTCGAAGCGTTAATGTGTATTAATTTTAAAAACGACACACATTCCACACCTCAGTTTACTGTACAATTAGCAATTTATAATACTATTGAAAACTTTTAGATCCTGAAGCTTCAATGATTGTTGCAATACACAAAGTCATCACGAATGACCATCTAGTGATAAGCCCGACTGAAGAAAAACCACCAGAAATCGCGCAATCAGCGAGTGAACAAGAATCATCCCCTGAGAAAGAAACACCCTCACCGGTCACTCCGGACACGGTTACTAAAAGGGGAAGCTGGACTTCAAATGAACCGATACAAAGCTCTCCGAGACATGCCAAAATGCTGTACAAAACTAGAACTCTCTCGGCGTTACCTTTATCTAATACAAAAACGAAAACTGCGTTTGAAAATCGACTGATAGCATCTTTCAAGCAACGGTCATTAGACGAAAATTATATGCGAACTAACTTCGACAATGATGAAGAGACAGCTTTATACTTCAAGTTGTTGTTCTTCGGATGTTTCTGTATGCTCGTTTGGAAACACATTTGGTTGCTGCCAGTGATGCTTTTCTTTTTGGCTATTCACGTTATTAAAAAACTGCTGGACTATTTCGGCGTATGGTTGTTCTGCGAAAATCAGTATAATAATATTATGAGCAAAATCAAATGCTGGTGGGATGATAGGTAATTGGAACATATTTTATTTTTTAGCAAAATACGATATAAATGATCGAATTCTACGCGAATGAAGTCGCTCGCTGTGAACTATAGTTAAATGTAGAATTATAATAATATTTATATCATCTAGTAAAGGTAGATAATCAAAAAAGAGAGTACTTTGTATGAGAAAATAATAAAAATTAATAAGCATAGAATTAATGCAATGACTTTGAAGTTCAGTTTCCAAGCCCAATTATTGTCAGAGCCCAGGCATTATAAAAATATGCATTAATGTTTTTTTCTGTTTTTCAGAAAATCTGCATTGATTCCTGCTTACATTCGAGGCATCGGCAAAATGATGTCAATATGCAACAGCAGATTTAGCGATATAGCGTACGACTCTGTCGACACAGTGTCTACTTGCATTGTTATTTGTGGACTTATATTCTTTGTCACTGTCGCTACAATATTTATTTGCATACAGGTGATTACCAGACTCTACCAATTATAATCTCAATTTTTTTTAAGCTCTAGAAACTTAATTAAAATTTGTATACCTCCAAAAATGTCTTTTAAACAGTGATAGAAAATATTTTTGTATCATCACCATCAGCCAACATCAGTCCACTGCTGGACATAGGCCTCTAAAACATGATGTATTTGCCATTATCGCCGTGGCGATCGCAGTTTAGCCATTAGTAGGAGAAGACACCGCTGCCCGTCTTCTGACAGCCTCCCTTAGTTCATTTTAGAGGGGCACCACACCGCCCTCTTCTTTGGTTCACATTTTGAAAAAGTAGTATATCCTAAAGCTGACTAAGCTACTACTAAGGAGCTTGTTGCTTGTATACTAGACGACCGATAAACTTAAATTTTTTTGTGTAAATATATACTTGTTACAAACAGACATGTTCATGCACACAAATATTTGTACTGTGCGGGGACTCAGAAGCAGCGTTTACTAATCCAAAGGGTCGTCCAAAAGGCATTGATACACAAAGTCTTATCACTCATTATATTTGTTTAGTTACACAAGAATACATGTTTTGTAGATATATTCAGAGGCGATAGTAGTGGTGCAGCTGAGCGGCAGCCTGCTCAACAGCACGTTCGTACAGAACAGCGAGCTGCACGCCTACCTCCCGGAAGGCTGGGAGGAGAAGCTGGACTCGCTTATAGACAACGCGTACACTTACGGAAGGGAGGGGATCTCTACTGGAGTGAGCTAATGTTTTTATCTATCTAGAGATTATTTAAAATATGTAAGCATTTATTTTAAAAGTGAATGAGTCGTTCCGCATGGAGTTCACTTTCCTTAATTTATGACAACTACCCTCGTTACTGACATAGTTTTTATGAAATTAAAGTAAAATTTTATCAAGGCTAAAGTTTCCTAAAATCTTAATAGGTTTTGATAGTATTTACGTTGATTAGATAATTAACTATTGTATTTTGCTTATTCTTAGAAAGTATCAGAGATTTTAGTCTTACAATTTTTTATAAAATGCTCTGAAGCAGTAATTTATTGTTTTAATAATAACCAATTTCTTGAAATGGCCCTCAGAACTTAATTAGGTTTTTTATCCTTATCAATTTAAAAAACTTAATCAGGTTTCTTACGGTACTTTTATCTACAATGTTCTTATCGACAAATGAGGTCATGCAAAATGGGAATTCACAGCAAAAAAATATGTTTTATTGTTGTTTTATAAACTTGTAAAAACCTTATTATGCTTGCGAACGGATACAACATTTACAGATAGCAAAATATGTAAGTACAAAATATTTCAAAGTAACATATTCCATTCACTGTGCATTATCCAAGTAACCTGTAATATAACTACTAAAGGAACTCTAAATAAAACTTGACTTTAACTAAACATATTTTAATACTTTTGTTTTGATTCTGTCAATAATTTAACGATTTATTTGATTTATTCACATCAACTTAATTTAAAAAACCATCCGTTACTTTCAAATATTCTTAATATTAATATCAATTTGTATTCATATCATGTTCAATTCACGTCATTAATAAAAATGATACTATACTAAATTAAACTTTCGTAGTCACTATCGTAAGAAGTAGTTATTTCGAGATTTCTTCTATATACCTTGTTTTTTATGAGTTTTCTCTGGCTGTTGCTTGCCATAGGTACTAAATAAGGAATATTACTTTACAAAATTTGACAGGTAAAAAGCATTCTCAAAGAAGGTGACCCAGAAAAGATAGCTCGCGTCGAACAACAAATATTAGAGATTTGGGACCGCGTATACCAGAGCTGGGTCTCTGGGCACTTCGCGTCCCAAGTAGGGGGTCCTCAGGTCGACAGCTCCGCTATCCAAGACTCTTGGGATAGCTTCGTTAACGATGTCTCCAATACTCCTGGTAAGCGACTAATAAATTGTACAAATATTTTTTGTTTAATTAAACTTTTCTAAAAGATTTCTGAATTTTATAAACAAGTATTTCGTTGCAATCAAACAAATACTAAACCAATTACACAGATAGTGAAACAGATGCAACGTGTCAATATTTATAATTACTAAACATTTCAATCACCCTACATCTAAAGCATTTTCTTAAAACATAATTTCGATTGCGGTTTACTTATCTACAATTTAAATGTAATCTATATTTCATATCATTATGCTTTCTTACATCCCATGCAAAAACAATCGGAAAGACTGATCTTAGCCTGATCTTACATATTTGTAGATATATGTCAAAATCGAAAGATTAATTTCTCTAGGGATGTTCGACTATTCGGGCATAGTGGATTGGGTGCAAGCGAACGTGGGAACTTTAAGCGCTATAGCTTCAAGCATTTGGGCGCCACTAGCGAGCAACGTGTCTCTACTAGCCGGGTCGGTGGGCGCCTTCACTTCGCTGCTGCTGTGCGGCGGTGGAGCTATCATCAACATGTTTATTAATTTAGTAAGTACGCTATACCAAGTTATTGATTAAAGTCTTGTGCATACCAAAAACATGGCAGTAGGAGTTTGAGAGTGAACACGCACAAATTGTAATACAAGAAGCTCTATGCACTACGTCACACCAAATTTGAACGCGGGCTTGCGTTCAAACGCTATAAAACTGGCGCTACGTTAAGTGTGCTGTCTTTGGTATGCTGAGCCACAGATAAGATAATACTAGTTGAACCCGATCCAACTTTGAAAAAAAGAGAGAAGAACGCGGCAAACTAAAGTATGTTGCCGTGATGTGAGTTTGAGCTTACACATTCGTAAACAAAGAATAAAAAAATACATATTTCTAAGAAATATAATACGTTACATATTTGCAGTTTTAACACCATCACACTTGAAAATGTTGAGATCATTTGAAGCAAAAGAAGAAAATCTATTATACCTACATATTTTTTAAATACCGGTTATTTCGTCAACTTGCTCTTTTATGGGGACACCCGGAGGGGTAACTACCGCCGTATCTGCCGTATCAAAGCTTCCCAACTTCGATGGGACATGAACGCCTGTCAGAACTGTCACTGTTGTCCATTGAGGTAGAAACTTTTGAAAAACTGAAGTCATAAGCTATAAGAAATATTTTAATAAATCAGCTCGCAGAATACAAGGCAAGGAGAGTTTATTAAATATTTAATTTGAGTTGTTTGGAAAAAGTGACAGATAGATAATTATGATGAATAAATACCTATTTCTTTTAAATTTATGCAAAAATGTTTTTTTCTTTTGTGAGAAATCTTTACCCTTCATAAGGGCCTCGCCAAGGCACACTACGCCACTGGGGATACCTTTACTAATAAATAATAGTTATATATTTTTTTAAACTTTTTATATAGTGACCGCCTTTTTATCCTTTAAAAAGTCACAATTTGCAATTGACACGTAATTGATTTTATCTGTGAAAACTCTTATTTTACAAGTAGTCTAATATTTATTAGAAAACTTAGCTAATAACAACTTCATTTTCAGATTGTGTTCTTCACGACGCTATTCTACTTGTTGGCCTCAAGCAATGCGTTGTACAAGCCAGTAGAAGTAATAACTCGAGTTCAGCCTAACTTTGGACCACGATTGGGCATCGCACTGTCCGTTGCCATTAATCAGGTGAGACTAGACATTTTTATTATTCTATTGGTATATGTAATAGATATGGTCATCATTGCTGTGATAACTTGAATTTAATGATGGAGGAGACTTACTGCGTTTACATTTACAGACGCTAGAATTTATGCTTTAATTTATAATAAGGTTCAATGATATTTAAAAAGTAATAGATATGTTACATGCGCTCTCAATATGCGTCCCTAAAACGTCACAATTGTGACGTCTTTTCAAATCCATGAAAGAGAAAGTAATTGTTCTTTTCACGAGTATGACAAGGACAAAATAAGAATTACGCATGTGTGCAGTTGTTCGCAAGCGGCACATATATTTCGATAGTTTTGTAAGGGCATAACCTATCTATACTTTTTAAATATCATTGATAAGGTTTTAAAAAGGTGTGGTGCCGTTCTATTGTTGAATAGTACAGTCCCTTTGATCACCCGCATTGGACAAGCCTGGTGATTATGCCAGTACCCATCATCGCTGTGGAAACTTAAATTCAATGATGGATGATTATAGGCTGTCACTTTATTAGTTACTACTTACAGTCCCTTTTCGCACAAGAGGCGACTATACAGGTACTGCTAGGAGAAGACGGGCAGCAGCGTCTAATACCTGTCTACTACTGTCCAAACTGCGATCGCCAATCCACGTGCCAAGCGTGGCCGTTGTAAAAAAACGTTTTGTGCGGTGTCCACAAACAGGTTTTAGTCTCAATAGTTTAATAGCTATTATGTCAAAATCCCCTTTTTGGTTTAATATCTAGCTGTTGCCCGCGACTTCGTACGCGTTAATTTCTGTTATTATGATCGTGATTATTTTTGTAACATTTTTCACTGATGTTTCGCTCCTATTGGTAGCAGTGTGATGTTTAATAGCCTAAAGCCTTTCTCGATAAATGGACTATCCAACACAAAAAGAATTTTTCAAATCGGACCAGTACACTTCCTGAGATTAGCGCGTTCAAACAAACAAACAAACACACTCTTCAGCTTTATAATATTAGTATAGATAATAAAGGTACAAATATACTGTTATTAATCCTGTCATTTGAATACATTTTGTTACGACTTTTACAATAAAACCCTTAAAATAGTCATATACACAGACGTTAAACTCCTTGTATTTATAATGCAGGTATAATACATACAAATCTCGTGTCACAGTGTTTATTACCAAACTGTAAAACGGCTTGATCAATTTTTGTTAATTTTTTTGTGTATATTTGGTAAGTCTTAGAATAGGCTATTTTTTATTCTAAAAAAAAAATTCCGAAACGAATAGTTTCACAAGTCACACAATTGTTATGTGCGGGCAAGTCGTTTAATTAAATTAGTAATATCGAAGCCCTCTTTGCGTTACAAAAACTTCTCGGAGTTTTAAAATTATGATATTAGATTATGTTGTATGTTATTGCTGTGTTGAAATGTCTATAAACCAGTTCTCATAATAGTATCTGTTCCAAAATAATATATCACCTTCGTATAGAGTAAATCGCCGTTGATCGATTACCTATCCTTGTATACAGCTTTTATTCGATACACGAAATGACTGATTTTAATTTTGTAGGTGTTCAGGGCTTCATTTAAAATGGCCCTCTTCTACGGGTTGTGGACGTGGCTAGTTCATAACTTCTTCGGGGCCAAAGTTGTCTACCTGCCGTCCGGTAAGTATAATATCTAATAAATCTCGTGCCACAGTGTTTGTTTGATCTACTCCGAAATTTATCATTATGAAAAACTACTTCTGTTGATCAATTCCGGCCGCTTTTCCCCAAATTTATTCATTGTAACGTATTCGATGTGGGCACTACTAGAGATTCGAATCTATGGTTTTATTTATAAAATGATGTCTTTCCAATCTCACCAAACACCCAGCATCACCTATTATGTATTTATCTGGGTTTTGTTAGTTTCGGTTTTCCACGTTCTTAACGTAGGTGCGTTCGTATGTGTTTATCTATTAATAAATAAACTACATTAAAACCAACCAAATACAAACATGGTGGAGATTTTTCATCAAATTTATGCACACAAAATACAACTTAACATACCTACGTTAATATATGTACGTCACTGACTGGATTTTCCAAAAACGTAATCCCCAATGAGAATCAGATCATAATGTCAAGTTCAACAAACTATTAATTTCGTGCGAAGAGATAAACGATCCGATTTTACGTCGTGACATATTTAGCTGAATTATCTCAGGATGATGCCCATGCGTGGATCGTGTGATATTTTTATTGCGCGCTACGTCGCCCTCCGCGCTCCAAGCGAAATGTACGCGTTCCTCTGAAATGGCGTGCAAATACATCATACCTCTTATTGTCATCCTTAATTCCGCTACTGGAGTCAGAATCAACTTCACGAGTTGTCAAAGCCCCGAATGGAGTTGCAACAACAATATCCCTAGCGATATAGTGTACACCTGCACACTTGTATTGAGCAATGTAAGTAAAATTCCATCTTTTTTTACATTTCATTACAAATTCAAAATAAAATATTATTATATATTTAAACCACTAAAATTGTTTTAGGACTTCATCATTCACCTCAAGGACTACTACACAGATCATATAACAAGTGTAACCGTGCAAAATTGCAGAGACGTGAGAGTCGTACTCGACTGTCCTATACTGCAGCGACCTTCCCAACTTCAACGGTTCAAGATAATGGATTGCGACCGAGTCGAATTCGTGTCTTTGTCGAGCACATCATTGTTACAGACACCGCCTGAAGTTACAATAGAAAACGTCAGAGAAATAGTGTCTCTACCCCGAAAGATATTCAAATCGCCGGTGACTAACACAGAATTGAAATGTATAGGCGCTCATTCGATGAAAAAAATACGCGTAATCAACAGCAAAATAAACACAATCAATACGCGAGCTATTTATAACGTGACTGGTATCAAAAGTATCGAATTCGAAAATGTTACAATTGCTAACATAGAAAGCCAAGCGATAGAAGCTATTATGGGCAATGATAATACACTCTTTTCCTTAGTGAACTGTAAAATTGAGAACCTGGAATTCAAAGGAATCGTCGTAAGGAGCAAAACGGCCATGATAGATAACAATATGTTCGATGACTTGATTGCAAACGTTGTCAATATAACGTCAGACTTCCTGCAAATGACAAAGAATACTATTAAAGATATTTATTCCAACGCTTTACTACTACGGTCTGTAAATACTGATATTACAAACAACAACATCAATCTACTTAAAATTAACGCTTTAGCTGGTGTTAAGTGTTTAAGGAGGCGAGTTAACAATAGATATTTTATCTTCTCCAAAAATAAGATACAAACAGTGGAACCTCATTCCCTTGGATTTGACTATGCCAGTTGTAAATCAGCGGGGACCGCAATCAGTGTTAATCAAAATAAAATCGATTGCAAATGTCGGAACATATCATATTTGGCCTCATCTGCTACAAACGCGGAGCTTAGTAACTTAATTTTGGATGTGTCTAGTAACAACACATGTATATCTGCACCGTGTTCCCTGCCCGTTGAAGTGGTGAAACTACTGTTAGACAGTGACATGTGTCCACTAAATCTAGACCCCCAGGTCATGTGTTTGCTCTATAACGACAGGAAAAACAATAATAACAATGAAATGACTACAGACGAAGATGTCACCGAGCCCGCACCTACGTTTTATCTGATCCGTCAAGCGAACTCCCCAAACGGCGACGCAAGCGCAGCCATGACGGCGATAGACAAAGACTATCTACTAAAAGGCAGCAATTTGAATATGACGAACAGAACTGCAATCAAAGTTGTATTTGACTCTTCGAGAGATTTCGTAGAGACATTAAGAAGTACTGGCACACATAGAAAGCCAGTTGAAGAACCAAAAACTCCTTCGACAGATGAATACGTGAACCGCTGTGTAGGGAACCAATGTCGGAACAACGTGGTCTATGATAGACAAAAAGCGTTAGACTTTTACAAGTATGTCTACGCCCAGCTACGACCGCCTAGGCCAAATGACAAGAAAAAGATTACGTGATTGTTTATTAAATGAAATAAATTACGGAAAATCAATGTAATTGTTTTGTCATGTGAAAAATGTATAGGAATTATATCATCAACGCCTTATTGATTGTACCGAAACAAAACAATAATCCTTTTACATGACTAGTAAATTTATCAATACCTATTAAAAACCGTTTTTAACTTTGTTTATTTTTATTATAATATAACAATAATAAATAGTATACTTTTGTCTTAACGCAACGTTGGTCTAGTTGTTTAAATACCGTTCCAAGATGTCGGGGTCCCAGGTTCGATCCCCGGGTCGGGCAACAAAAATGTTTTGAATTTTCGAACATTTCTCGGGTTTGTGGTCACCAATCTATATTTGGCAAGCGTGGTGATTATGCCAGCACCTATCACTGCTGTGGTAACTTGAATTCAATGATGGGGGCCTTTTCCCTGCAGTGGGATGATTATAGGCTGTTAGTAACTACGAGTAACAATAGATAGATTGCAAATATATTTACGCCAGCCAGTTTGTTTTATGACACAATTTAAACGAGCGGATATTTAGTAAGTTGTTCTGGCCTGCAAAGTATTAAACAAAAAACAAAAATGTTTTCTTGCTTGTATTATATTTTGATTTTAGCAACGTTTGGTCAAATCTCTATTATTAGTAGATTAATTGTAATTTTAAAGTCGATGTTAATAACGCTACAGAGGACCATTATTGAAGTACAAAAAATATACCAATATACTGATTTAAACTTTCACGGTCACTATCACTAGAGTTACAGCTTACAACAGTGCCGATAATAATAGAAATTGTAGCGAGCAATGGGAGCTATCGCTAGTGAATTTGCGACTAGAGGCGCTAGTGTCGCGTGAGGTCCAATAACATTAACTTTTCACTGGTTTTAGCGGGCTTTCGTTACGTAAATTATAATTTCTTTAATTTACGTGCTGGAAAGTGATCTCCTTCGTAAAATATCGCAAATATGGATTTGGCGATTAATGCGAACGCTTTGAAAGTGGAATTAAGAAAAAGCGCAAAAATAGGCGGCCTCAAAGAGCATCTATTTCAGAAGTTAGTTTGTTGATATCAAGATAGTTATTTATAAATAATAAACCTTAATTAGATTCAAGATTTACACTTTATTTCAGCGCCGATCGCCTTTGACAGCTATACCTACAGTCTACAGTGGCGCCAACTGGTGAAGTTAGTTAGTTGGACTTGAATTTTCCGCACTTAGCCTCTTGAGTTGGGCCTTTGTGCGTGACTAAAATTTTAGTTTTATTCATACCATTTCAGGTCCGTCCAGAAACTCACTAGGCCTCGTATATTTTTGAGTGCCTCTTGTATGGACCGAGATTCCTTAAGGAATTCTGTCCGTTGTGTACTTACGCTGTTACACTGTGCTATCACATGCTCTGGTGTTTCCTCCTCAATCAGACATCCTCTACAGAGAGGACTATCTGTTACGCCTATATTTAAGAGGTGCTTATCGAGAGCACAGTGACCGGTTATAATACCTGTAATAATACTCAGGCTCTTTCTATCCTGGTGCAGAATTTTGCGAGATAGGTTTTTAATTGTGGTTTTTAGAACTAGTTTGCTTTGCCTGCAATCCTTAAGCTCCTCCCACTGCTTATTGTGAAGTTGTTCTGTCCTATCTCGTATCCAAGTCTTGACCTGATTGAACGGTATTGGAACAATAGGTTCCGGTCCTATCAATTTCGTTGCGGATCCCCTGTTTGCTAGTATGTCTGCCGCGTCGTTTCCCAATGATCCGCTGTGGCTGCGTATCCATTGTACGGTTAGTTTATTGTGTTTTGCCAATTTTTCAAGCTCCTTGTGGCATTCTAATAGAAGTCCACTATTGAAGTGGTTCCTGTTTAGAGCTTGTAAAACTGAGGCGCTGCCAGATACTATACGTATCGATAAATCACGCACGTTTCTCGCTGTTGCCGCAGATGCTGCTCTGGATATCCCCACACATTCTGCTTGGAAGATGTTGTTGAGGTTACCTAGGGTGGTTACTATATTTATATTCAGATCCTGAGAGAACACTCCGGCACCTGATTTGGTTTTAGATCCGTCTGTATATATTCTTATCTCGTGAATACCAGAGCTATCTGTTTTTTCCTCCTGGAGTTGTATTGAGTAGTTTTTAGTAAATACATATGTTTTTGGAATTGTGTCACATATTGCCTCTATCATGGGAAGGTCTTTTTTGACCTCCTCCATGATACGCGTGTGAGCGACTCTGTTGTCTTGTTTCCAGTGTCCTGCTTTTTTAAGTCTTATGGCTGCTGGAGTTGCTTCTTGTTGCACAAAGAGATCTAGTGGTCTGATGTTTAACATTACCTCCATTGCAGCTGTTGGAGTAGTTTTCATGCATCCTGTTGTTGCTGTGCATGCAATCCTTTGGAGGCTTTGCAGTTCTTTTCTAGTGGTGCTTAGTTTAGTCCTGGGCCACCATACCAAGGCACCATATGTGATCATTGGGCGAATTATGGCAGTGTAAATCCATAGTGTGTATGATGGTTTTAACCCCCACCTTTTACCCACCATTCTTTTACACTGCCAAAACGCTACTCTTGCTTTGTTTATTTTTCCTTCTACGTGTTTATTCCAGTTCAGCTTATTGTCTAGTGTTAGCCCTAGGTATTTGACTTCAGCCGAGAGGGAAAGTTCTATGCCAAAAATAGTTTTGGGAGGTTAAACTCAATTAGTTTCTTTTTCCTTGTAAAGAGTACTAACTCGGTTTTTTTCGGATTAACTTTCAGTTCGTGCTCAATGCACCATTTTTGCAGTATCATGAGCGCTGATTTCATCCTGTTACTAACTATATTCTCAGAGTTGCCTTTGATTAATATAGTTATGTCATCTGCGTATCCTACAGTAAAATGACAACTCTTATTCAGTTGTATGATAAGGTCGTCAACCACCATATTCCAGAGTAGTGGTGAGAGTACTCCCCCTTGTGGGCATCCTCGTGCCACTATTCCTCTCGTGGTTGAGTTTACTGTAAATTGTATTGCTCTTTGTTTGAGGAGTTTCTCAATCCAGCCACTGATGGTTGGTTCCACCCCAAATTTTTTGAGCGATTTGTCTATGCTAGTAAAATTTGTATTGTCGAACGCTCCTTCTATATCAATGAAGGCACTCATGACCATGAGTTTATCCGACAGAGCCGCGTCTATCGTACCTACTACAGAGTGGAGAGCTGTTTCGGTAGATTTACCTGTGATGTATGCGTGTTGATGTTGACTGAGCGGCTTTCGCTTTAGGACACCATCTCGCAGATGCCTGTCGGTTAATCTTTCCAAAGTTTTAAGCAGAAAGGAGGCAAGGTCGTCGAGCGAGAATCTTACCTTGCCGTAACACAGTCTTGACTTATACGGGAGGTAAAGAATTCTTTATTTGTATACCGCCAATGAGTTATTAATGTAACTAGTACTGAACTAAGGTAATTTATGTCTACTGGAAGCTATTTTATTATATTCAGGATAAGCTACCGAACGTTAAGGTTAATAAGTAGATGTATGTTATAACTGGTGTACAAATGTCTGTATTTTTATATGAAATAAATCTATTCTATTCTATTCTATTCTAAGGCTTATAGGTCTATACGACTTAGCCTGAGTGTAGTCTGTTTTTCCCGGTTTAGGAAGGAATATGACTTTCACTTCTCTCCATTGGCGAGGCATGTAGTTATGCGCCAGACATGCTTTGAATATCTGAATCAGGTGTTGTACTATGGTGTGCTTACCCCATTGTAGCAATGCCGGGAATATTTCGTCAAGTCCAGGGGATTTGAATGGGAGAAAACTGTCAATAGCCCATAAAGTATTCTCTGTTGTTATTACAGAGTTAGCTACCCTCCAGTCTATACTGGTTGGACTCCTGTAGGTTGTTTCTTCCCATTGAGTATCCTCTTCCGTGATCTTACAACCTGGGAAGTGGGTCTCTATAAGTACTTGGCTTATCTCCTTATCAGAGGTTGTGTATGAGTTATTTTGATTTTTGAGACATCCTAGAGTCCTGTTGTCATCTCTGGACAGCAGTTTCTTTACTCTGGCTGTTTCGCTTGTGGTGTTAATGCTCTCACAAAAACTTCTCCATGCCTCTCCTTTTCGAGCTCTTATACGTTTTTTGTAATGGTATTGGGCTGTTTTCTATTTCTCCCAATCTACCGGTGTTCTGGTGTTTTTAGCCCGGTTGAAAAGTTTTTTGAGATTTTTCTTTAGTCGCTCAAGCTCGGTACCCCACCATTTACTCCTGTCTCCTTTTGGTGGAAGTGTTAATTTGCATGCTTCTTCGAAGCTTTGTTTAATGCATGATGTTAGGGTGTTAGTGTTTGTTTCTATGTTGTCAGTGCTGTACGTCATATCCTTAAAACTAGATATTTGTACCTTGTGTTCGAGAAGTTCTTGGTACCTGGCTACGTCCGTCTTACGGGGGTTACGCCTGGGCTGTGGGTCCTACTCAAGCACTGCTATAGTGTAGCAGATCCTCCTATGATCCGCAAACGATGGTTCTGGCGATACATGCCAGTTGTTAATAATGGCAGCCGCCCCTTCAGAAGCCAACGTGATGTCAACAATGGTTTGATATCTAGAACTAACAAAGGTAGGCTCGTTGCCTCTGTTAATTAAGGTTAGGTTAGTAGAAAAGATGTAGTTTGATAGGTGCTCACCTCTCTTATTTGGAGTCTCACAACCCCATAGTACGTGGTGTGCGTTGGCATCAGCTGAGATCACCAGGTCCCAGCCTTTGTCCTCACAGAAGTCCACTAGCTCGGCCACCTCTCTCGACGGGATCTCCCCGTCGCCGGGCATGTAGACTGATGCAAGTACCAGAGGTGGTCGATCTGAGTCAGGTGATGTTGCAATTTTAACCGCGGTGATGTCTCTGGAACATAATTGGTTGAGTAGCAAAGCTGGTATAGAGTTGGGAACATATATGCAGGTCCTCGGTTGTTGCACTGAGGTATCTAGCATTATCTTACCCATTTTGTTGTTAAGACCACATATTTTGTCTTTTCTAATCCACGGCTCCTGGATCAGCGCTATGGTCCTGGGTTTAACCTCCAGCAGTCTGCGTAGGGTAGCCGTTGCGATCTGTTTATGCTGGAGGTTGGTACGTCAATCTGACGAACAGGAGCTAAGGACAACATCGTCGTCTTCACACCCCTCCTCGTCAGATTGTTCGGTGCCGCTGAGGTCCACTATGCTGGGCCGTTTTTCTGCCTCTGCTCCAGTGGACGTCTGTATTGTTGAGGACTGACGCGAAGTGCTTGCGCTGACCTCAGGTGTAGTCTCTTGGGGTTTGGGTTGGTTGGTGTTAGCTGATGTCTCGGTGTAAGGAGCGTCGCTGAGCCCCGCAGGAGTGTGAAACTTAACGTACACACTCCCTGTGAGGAACGCTAGTCTCCTCTGCCGCTCCATCAGTTTGGGGATCTGCACCTCTGGGATGCGCAAAGTTAAGAAGTTGCCAAGACTTGACAGCCGTCCACGGGTTCTGCACGCTCAGGAGACGGTGGATCTTCTCGGTATTCTCGCCAACAGTCTTCGGCAGGTACAACGCCGCGCGGATCCGTTTTTGGATCTCCGACTGTTTGATTATGGCGAGTTTTGTGTCTGGTATTGGTGACTGCATACCAGTCACCGTTCTTTTCAGCCAATCTAAAGATTTCTCATCTTCACACCACATTTTGAGTACGCCCTCCGCTGGGATGGGCTTACCTCTGAATGCAGGTGCGTAGGCTGGTTCATCATCTGACCCCATAGCAAGGGCTGCCTCTATGATTCTATAGAATTCATGAGCTGCTGGCCATGCTCTGCGGTAAGGTCCGCTGGCGGCACCGTTGTAATTGCTATCAGCAGCTGCGACTGTGTCGCATCCGCGTAGCTAATCGGTGCTCGCCTGTGTGTGAGGTCCCGTTTCGTACGCTTCACGTCTACCCTCGGCGATAAGGTGTCGTCTGGGCGCATCCTCTTGGCCGTTGCCGGCTGCTGAGGGACACCGCTCGAGGGTTTATGGTGATGCGTCACGTCACCGAGACCACGTTTACCTCTGGGTGAGTGCCTGCTGAAGGCAGGACCCGCGTCCGTTGTTCTTCTCCGTGCAAGCTGGGCTGCGGCATTGCAGGTTGGCTTTGCCTGCGCCTCTGTTGTCACGTCTGCGGTCTGTTTACTGTGCTGGGATGTCGATGGTCGGGCTATATCCGCCTTCGTTTGGTGTTGTATGCGGACATCACCAGCTGCAGTGGTCGGTTCTAGAGCGAGGGGTGCGTGGGCCGTTATAACAGGTTCGCTACACCCTGGCTGTAGATCTGTAGGTCTCGCGCGCCTGGATCGGCGACTGCGTTTCCTGGTATTTGATGGGGCTTCTCCTGGTGTCTTCGCGGAGCTGGGGTCAGCGCGCGGTGTGCGACTGCTTCCCCCTGCTCGACGCGGTACCAGTTGCCAGGAGGTACCCGGTCTAGTCTTGATAGTAGGCATGGCTTCCGCCAGCCCCTTCAAGTCTAGAGCTGCCGATTCGGCAGTCTTTTGTGGCGTACGTGAAATTTTACCCCTCCCAGAATACGTGGGGCAGCCCGAAACGGGGACGGATTCTCCAACATCAGTGATGTTGGTACCCTCCTGGGATAATACTTCTTTGAATTTCACTTGATCCATTTCTTTAGTTTCTTGGACAGTCCCCAAGATGGACGAATATGTTAGTGTTTTTGTTGTGTCTTATGTATCTGTGTGTTGTGATATTGGGCTGTGACGCCCAATCTCACCCCGCACAGGCACTGGTGTATGTGTTTCTGTGTGTTGTGAAGTGTAGGTGGATATGACTACAGATTCAAGTATGCCCGCTTTACAGCCCGTTGGCTCCTTGTGCTCTGCATTCATGATTACCCTCACCATTTATCCGGACTTGGGACCGGCTCCATACAGGATATTAAAACAAGTAGCTGCTGTAATACCCGGCATGAAGGTTGGTTTTTGGCCAACTGGTGAAACGGTAGTCCCCATTGTATAGACGCGCGCTGCCGCGCGGATTCGAATACTTTCCTTTCTATACGTGTTTGTGACACATTTTGAAGAAATGTGAAATGTTGAAGTCCTTTGCCCTGCAGTAGGATGATCATAGACCGTTACTTTTAACTTTTACTTATAAGATAAAATCCCACCATACAACGACCTTCACCGAGCTGATTATTGGATGAAAAAGTATTTTATATTCAACAAAATATGCCAATAAATATATTGCAAATGGGTTGTCTAAAAAATTTCAGTCCAGAGTAGAATTTTTAAAATTCGACAACCGATTTTCAGGACTGGTTTTTCGCATTCAACCCTATACGAAATAATATAATTAATTAAATAATATTTATTTTCATTTAACTTTATTTAATTAACCAGACCGGTGCAAGTTACTAGTATCGATTTACCTGTTTATACCTGCCTACTCAAGAGTTGTGACGGGAAAAAAATAGTCAACCCAAAGTTTGCATATTCCATGGGCTTCATACTTGTGATTGGTATGAAATTTGTCTTAATAGTTTTATAATTTTTGTCTTAATTTTTTTATTCAACCCATTTGCAATATATTTATTGGCATATGTAATTGAATATAAAATACTTTTTATCCAATAACCAGCTCGATGAAGGTCGTTGTATGGCGGGATCTTAGATTATTACCAAAAGTCACAAAAAAATGTGTAATTTCAGTTCTTGCAGCAGTTCTGGGTGCGGCGCCGTTTCTAGGTCCGTACCTAGCCGGCATACCCGCGGCCTTGGACGTGTGGCTGCAGGGCCGGCCCATGTCGGCGCTGCTGCTGCCCATAGCTCAGGCAGCGCCTATAGCCTTTTTGGACGCCGCCGTCTACGCGGAGATTAAAGAGTTAGTACATAATTTATTACTAGCATGAACGCTAAACTGATATTATAATTTCACTGGAGAAATTATAATTACACTTATTATTGTCAATCGTTTGCATTACTTAGAATTTAAAACACTACTTACAGTGCCATTATAATTTCACAGATACGGTGATATTGTAAGGCAGTGATATTTTGACTGTAACACTGGTTTAAGATTATCAGAGCGATCTCTAACCTAACTTAACCTAACCTAGATTTATTATAATATCAGTATTGCGGCCCAGTGAAATTACAATATCACTGAAAAGAGCCCGTGAAAATATACGAACCAGTCGTCATTGACAATAATCAGTATCATTCACTAGTAAAATTATAATATCACGTCTTTGGCAAAATCCCTGCGACATTACCATAAAACTGGTTGTAATCGCCTGCATTCATCAGGTTTCCTCCGTGTGTCTGCAAGCAGGGTTTTGTAGATGCTACTATTGTCTATAGACACGGCGTTAGGCTTTACGGACGCCACTGCATGGTCAGGAAAATAAATGCATTTTTCTCAAGATGTTTCCTCTGATAGTCTATCGATTAATTGACGCTTAAATTAATCTACTTAACTACAAGTATAAATATGGCGAATTGAAAAATCCAAAATCATCACTAATAGTAAGTGTTTGCCTCTTCGCTACCGAGGGGATATTTAAAATAAAATAATAGAGACAGCTCTACAGTTTCTTCGTCAGTTATTCCATTTCTGGTTATTGTTGCAGCGGTGGTCATCCATATGTAACTGGCCTGGCCATAGCGGGCGGCATCTTCTACCTAGGCCCAGAAGGCGCTATCCTAGGCCCACTTCTACTGTGTTGCCTGATGGTGGTCCTCAACTTGTCCTCCACATTCCTAAGAGATACGCCCTCTGAAGAAAGAGCTGCATTACATACGCGAGTCAGGTAAACCAGAATATTTGTGTACCTTGACGACTTTTGTTTTTTTTTTGTTTTTGAGTGTATCCAAGCATGTTATACGAATGAGATGTGATACACAAGTCTTCTCTAGACACAAAATATGCAGTTATGTTCTTACCAATATAAACATGGTTGTTGATGTTTAATTCCGATCTTAAAGTACTTGTCAATCAATTTATAAAAGTCAAATTGGTGTTGCATAAACAATTTTATGAAATGTTTGAATTAGATATTATAAATCTTTTTTGTATAAGAATTATTTAATAATAATATTTTTCTTTAAAGTATCTCGCCTGTTCCCACTTAAACATGTTACTTAATTAGGTACTTTTAGTTCCAGTATATTAGGGGTTAAAGTATGAAATTGCCGTTTTGTATGGACGAAATCGAGAAAAGTCATTTTTCCATACTAACAATTTTTTAGTTTTTTTAAAAACGCCTGAACCGTTTTCGATGCAATTAAATTAAAGGTGAAAGTTAGACGGTTATAAAGCTACGCATTATAGTATTTCAATTTCTGAAAATCAAAGTATATAATACAAATATACTTAATTGAAGCAAGAAGGTCAGCTGACACATTGTAAGGGGTCTTTTCAACGACTTCCTTTGAAGTAATAGTAATATACTTTATTTAGTTTTTGATACAATACAAAAAGAATTATGCAATAATATGACTATACTTAAGAGCTATAAACAAAATAAAAAGTGCGAAAATAATCGGCAATTTCATACTTTAACCCCTATTATAATACGTCGTAAAATAAAATTTCTTGTACAGTGTCTTCCTTAAACAAACCTCATTCGCAAATCTCTGCCTTATGTAAATAATATTTTTCTTGTCTCTTAAACCAATAAGATGAATTGTTTTCGTTGAATACTCATGTAGAATAATGTTCTGTCAATTTAGGTCATTATTGGGATTGTTTAAATAATAAGGTGTGTATCAATTACATGTACAGTCGCTTGTGTATTTTAATTGTTTATTTTGTTATTTTTTTGTATTTTTGCGTGCACATACTTCTATACTTAAAATAAGCACCATTATTAGTTTGTAGTTTATGAATATTACTTGAAAGAATTTTCGGTAAGTGTTTATATTATACCTGCATTTTGCATGTTGTTCTAACAGTTTGGCCTGAAATGGTATATAGCAAACATGGTATATAGCAATCTAAATTAACCTTGCATGCACTTAACATATTTAATAATTAGTATTTATTTATTTATTATTACAAAGAGATAAACCTATTTTTCAGTCAAAACTCAGAATCTCAAATAAGAGTTTATAAAAAAAACATACCGTTGCCCGTGAGTGTGTCCTTTATTTTGGTTTAGACGTACGATCAAACAGTGATTTTGTCTCTACCAGTGACTGGTGTGAATAAGTCACTTGTTGTTATCTAGTTATTTAACAACAAAAAACTGTCTAGATTCAGAATTCTGAAGAATCTGTGCTAGATTTATTTACAAATTGCTTCATAATTGTACTGAGGATTTATTTTGACTTGGCTGTTGGCAAACGATTCCGGAATAAACAGATTTTCGTTTACAGATTATTACATAAATGAATGAATAACACACAAATTCAATTTAATTATGTACCTATGTGTATCGATTTAGAATAATGTATGTATTTAAATTATTGGTGACTCTATCCACACACTTATATATGCCGTGTCTACTCTATTTAAGCCTTATACAAAATATGCATACTGCATGTCAGCACTAAAATAGAGCTGCATTTTTGTTTATTTATCTTTATATTAAAACGGCGCTTTAACAATTTAATGTTTCTTTCCAGACTCGGTGCTTTTCTCTGACGGGCTTGCATGGACAACTAACGAATGTATGACAATTTGTTGTAATTGAAAGAAACGGTAATTTATGAGCCGTCATTCACAACAATGTTACCATAACACGGCTGAAAGGTCTTAACATGAAGTAACTATGGAATTTTGTGAATGTGTATCTATGATGGGCACTGCGTTGCAGTGTTATGTATCCTGAATAAAATGTCTAATATCAGTATATAAACTTGAAAAAATTTGTCTCAGGCGGGACTCGAACCCGCATCTCTTCGCAGTCCCGCCTGAGACAAAATTTTTCAAGTTTATATACTGATATTATAAGTGCAATTAAGTTGCTAAAATATCAAATAAAGTATATAAAATGTCTAATTTGGAATTTGCACATTCACGCGATTCTAGAAGGAATCAACAATCGTGGGTGTGAGTTACAGTAGCCTGCACATTATACATATTTTGTGCAAAATCACACTTATTACAACGGCATAAGATGCTCCAGTGTTTAGCCTGGTGTGCTATCGTCTTTACATATGGTCAATCGTAATTAACCATAAACTATGGATAATAATTATTTAGAAACGTAAACCTCCAGCAATGACACAGAAGTCAGAAACTAACAGCTTATTAAAACAAAATTAACACTATCTTAATGAACAAAGCTTACATCGATTGGTTACGCCAATGTCAGAAGCCCCACTACTCATGAGATGCTCGTAAATACGGTCTATGTAAACATCTCAGTCACTTACTTTAAGACATTGCCATGAGTGAGAGAGTCAGATGGAGCCGACAAATAGAAACATTGTGTTGCGTAAGGCCCTACCCACCATTGTGAGGGTTATATTTCTTGAAACCATTATTTTTGGCTTATTTAATTATTATTCGTAATCCATGAATGATAGGTCCATCCAAAGTAAACATCATCTACACATAAGTCATGCATACTAAACGATATTGCAGCGGTGACTAGTGTTATTACATCATGCGCCCGCGCAAACTTGTATGGTACGTCTGGTGGATTTGTCCGATAAAATGTCAGACAATTATATAACAATAAGTACTTCATTTTAATACAGATTCATTTGTAATATTAATTCATTTCAATAACTAGTCTGTGTTTGTAATGTAACTATACCTACCTTACAAAATTTGTACCTTACCTTTGTACTAGCTAAGACTACTTATTGTAAACAAAATCTTTTAAAGTTTTGACTGAAAGCACACGTCTGTGTTTTTGAGTCTTTTTTTATTGAAGCTCTGTACTTTATCAGAAATGAGGTGATCCGGCAGAGAACTAAAGTTACCGACATAGCCCACCGGATTAGCAAGCTGAAGTGGCAGTGGGCTGGCCATATTAGCCGCAGAACCGACAACCGCTGGGGTAAACGAGTTCTTGAGTGGAGACCGCGTCTCGGCAAACGTAGTGTAGGACGCCCTCACGCCAGGTGGAGTAATGATTTGCGCAAGGTGGCTGGCAGGAGCTGGATGCGAGAAGCCGTGGATCGACCTAAGTGGCGTGCAATTGGAGAGGTCTATGTCCAGCAGTGGGCTGTGATAGGCTGATGATGATGATGATGATGATGACTTAAAATGTTCAAAACCCAAACATAAACCGGGCCAAAGCCTAGCCGTGATCAAGAGCCAGTAAAATGAATGCGTCTATTTATTTGAACTGTATGTGTGGTTCTACGTACTGTGTTCATACATTTTTAAAGCACAGAGTTAAATACTCTTTTCAATTTTAAAAGAATCTCATTCCGTAACAGATCTTTATTAATTTTCTTAGATATTCTAAAAAAAATCGTAAATTTGTAAACGCATTGTAAATTTCGAATCAAATGTCGATTTTATTAAAATTATATTTATTTAATGCTAAATTGTTGGGCGCCAAAATTCAAATAATTGTGTTAAATCAAAAAAGTGGTATCTTTACAAAGAGTAAAAAATATTTTTTATTGGTCTTATAAAGGCATTGTCATTATATTAATAGATCCAATGTTAGTAAAACTGACGTGAGTTGTAATAAGTGAGATATTCTGCCAAATACTAAAAAAGAAAAAGCAATCAAAGTATCATTTGGCATCAATCATACCTATTATTTTGTTTCTAAATGTGGTTTGACGAATGCAATGCAAGTAATCTTTTCATTAACCAATCGTCTGTATAAGCACAAATTTGTGCCATATGATCATTATATTGTGTTTATAATTAATTGGTCTAAGGCCCCGTTGGTCTAGTGGTTTAATACTGGGTCAAGATCTCGGGGTCCTGGGTTCAATCCCCGGGTCAGGCAACAAAAAATAGTTACGAATTTCCGTACATTGCTCGGGTTTGTGATCACCAATCCGCATTTGGCAATGATTATGATTATGCTTGTACCCATCATTGGGAAGGTTAATGAAAGCGGCAAATGGCGCTTCATTTTGTGCTCAATTTTAATGACGGGTCTATTTGTTAAAGTTGATTTATATATCATCTCTACTTTAAATCGTGCCGGGTTCGTAACCAAGTATAATATGTCGATGCTATTCTTACGACAATGCTATTTTCGTTATTGTATCTGTTGATCGTAAACTGTAGCGGCCCTAACTACACTGTACTAAGATATTTTGATCGTTTTCTAAAAAAGCCGGTTCGAACCTGTGATTTTCTAATCTAAAAATTCCCTTAGGACCAAAGCAGACACTGCCCGGCAAGTTATAAAAGGATGATGTATCTAAATATCCATATTATCTGGATGATGGGTAATAAATACTATGCTACGTGCAAATATGAAAAATATATTTAATAGTAGTCTATTATTATTAATAATATTTTACTTAATTTCTACGTAAGTTGACTTAGGATTTGAAATCTCTTTGTAATTGTAATCTCGTTTGAAAAAGGAAAGTAAAGTAAAAAACTATAATTGCGAAGCGGTCAATCCTTTTACCTGTTTAATGATAGCTTATTCGGCGTTGTTAGTATTTCTGACAAAGCATGTTAATATTACAAATCCAATGTATTATCTAGCAACATTTTATATATTCATTTACATTTTAAACAAACAAAATTAAGTCGGTGATGGTTGATACATAAAAGTATTTAAATTATAAAAAAGTACTTGATTATTAAATGTATATCAATCTTCATCAAAAATAACTGAATGAGTAGATAAGACTAAATGATAACCTAAATAAAAGAGTGAGAAATTATATTTATTGCACTAAAATAAGATTTTTAATTTTATAAATAAAGTATATTTCTTGTTTAGCTTTTGTTTTTCTTTTACTGGATACATTTGCGGCTCTGTAATGACAACTGTTATTTATTTTTATAAATTAATTTAATGCAATCACTTGTTATAACATGTTTCTATAGTTCTTATTAGTTTGATGACTCTGATTCAATTAGAAAATGTAACGACATTTTATTAAAAGTAATAGGTTCTTAAAAATACAGTAACTATATTTCGTGTTGAATTCGAACCGAATATTTAAAAGGTTTATATAAGGTATTATATATAATTCATACAAAATGTTTTTATCAGTATTACAGGCAGATAACAAGAAAGTAATAATTTTAGCATGTGTAGTGAGTATTTGTGATGAATTAAAATTGGTGCTTTATTTATTTTAGATTGTGTGTTTACATAAATTTACAACTGTTTGTTACGCGTGCGGAATAAAATATTACAGCGAACAAGCTCAAACTTTTTGCGCTGAATCTGCACAAAAATACTTTCAAAATAGTACATGGTGGGTAATTTCACACATTTTAGCTAGTGTAAATATAATATACACCGTGCATTTTCAACTGAAAAACGATGCAATCATTATGTATAACATCTTGGCGTTTTTCAAAATATGAATCGGTTATAAAGCTACGTTCAGAAGCGGAGGTGGGTCGAGAGGACTGTGAAACGACCGTTTATAGTGGTAATATAATCTATAATCAGTACAGATTTCTGCCACTGTCAGTCCACTGTAGTCTATTCATGTTCTGCTTCTCTTCAATTCGCTTCTGTGAAAATGCGGAACTTACCTTAGAATTAATGATTTCGCAAACGCAACAAAATCACAAATGAATGGGAAAATGTAACCATATGATGGTGTGTAGCTAATGTGTATTTTATTAGCATAGTAACACGAAGAAAAGGGTTGTACATTTCAAGTTACATGCTAAATTAGCAAAGGTCCCAAAAAAAAAGTTACAGGCCTATAATAATCTGAATATGTAACCGAAGTGCTCAGTAACTAACACTGTGACAAGGGAATTTTATATATATGAAGACTAGTGGACCCGACAGACGTTGTCCTGTCTTAACTATGAATTTTGATTATAACAGTTTGCAGCACGCATTCTGTCAATGTTATGTCAAACGCCAGTGTTACATTAAAAAAAGTTTATCTAAATTGTCAAAAGTGCTAAGGTTACATTACCTACAAATAATTTAGTATGGTGATTAAGTTTTCTTAAATTTTTAGTTTTCTGCGCATTTCTCTTAATTTTTTCTTTCATACGAACATTCTCTTGACAATAACAAACGAAACAAAAAAAGAATTAGCGAAATCGGTCCAGCCGTTCAGGCGTGATGCGATGACCAAGGGAAATAAGGATTCATTTTAATATATATACTTAGATATAAGCTGTTAATGACATTATTGCCAAAATTGTATACTTGAACTGTATTACCCTTCGCTTACCATATTATAGTATAGTGTGCTTCCTACTTTGCCAGACAATTTAACAAATGAAATTATTGAGATTAATAACAAAATAAATAAAAATTAGTTATGCATGTACCTACAATGTATTGAATCTAAAATATGCAATCATACAACGATACTACAATTTTTTGCTTTAGTTCTGGTTATCAAATAAGAATCGATTGTCTCATAACAATATTGCAAATGTGCAATTATTTTGTATTTTTTTACGGAAATATGATGTTAAGTAGCCTAAAAGATTATAATGAAGATGTAACCTTTTTCATGTGTATCTAATACTCTTGCATTAATAAGCAAATCATTGGAAAATCGTAAATAAAATATTTTGTAAATATTAAAAAGAGAGTAGATGCAAGGTGAGATATATACAGCTATTATAAATAAATAAAGTAATAAAATAAAATGATGTATAAATGTTTTTAAGTTCTAGTCTTTGTGATACCTATGGGCGATGGTCTCGTTTATATTGTTTAAGAAAAAACTGAAGTCAGAGACAGACCTAAGCAATTTTAAAATATTTATCGACTTTTATAATGATAATATGTGAACTATTTTACTCGGATATTATGAAATATAGGTACTTAAGCCTAATCATGTTTAAAAATAGATTGTATTTGTAACTACTCTCTTATTTTTATTTAGTGGTAAACAAGACACCGACCTCCGTGGCGGAGTGGCGTACACACCGGACTGGTTTTCAAGGTGTCGCCTGCTACGAGGTCCCGGGTTCGATTCCCGGACGAATCAATGTAGAAAATAAGTGTTTTTCTACATTTTCTCGGGTCTGGGTGTTCGTGGTACCTTCGTTGTTTCTGTTTTCCAAAATACGAGTGTTATAAATAGTTATTCAAATTGGGATCAAAACAATATATGTGATGTTGTCCACATTTATTTATTAATATTCACCGATGATAGGCAATGTATTCGCCAAGATGTCACAGATGGATTGTAAAATATGTTTTCTTGTGCCGAATAGATTGTCACCAATTGCCAATTTTTTAAATTGCTTAGTTCGACACTGAATGTCCAGTTCTACAGTCCAACTGCAACATGAAATAGTTTAAGCAGCCCTTACCAGTTCAAGAATTGTCGTCCAAAGATTAATTTAGATGCACTTATTGTATATTGTATTGCAAATCGCGTATTTTGTATTAATTGGTTCGTTATTGCAGCACGCTTATTCGTAATGTGGACTGAAATAAACGTGATTATTTGCTTTTTAATCTTTGTTTAATTTCATACTTAAAGTATTCTTTACAATTATTATTTAAGGTAGCACAGAAAAATATTTTTGTCTTAACTGTACTGGTTTTAGTTTTATAACAAATTGTAACAGGTCTAAACCTAAAAGTTATTCGTTCGGTTTATTTTGCACAACTTACTTACACATGTAAGTAATAATATGGATACTTCAAAACCTAGGCACAACTTAGAAGAGGAAATCGCTCCTTTTAATACATAATTAGTTTAAATAATATTGATATGTAATTTTCTTCTGCAACTCTTCAGGCTTCATCAGGGTTTTGGTCCAGAAGTAAGTTTGCGCTGCAAGAGGACTAGTTGCAATAAAACCGTTGTCCTCGAAGTAACCGTTAATATCATCTGCTTCCAGCCAAAGGAACAGTACTATTGTGGTCGCTCTAGCCGTTACCGCGTAGCGATACTTTCGCTTCACTAATTTTGGTTTCCAAACTGCAATCTAAAACAAAAAGTAATTATAATTTTTATATGTCATTAACTTGCAAAACGTACGCATTTATTTTTCTATCAGATCAATTTTATTCTATCAGAAATGAAATCACTAATCCACAACTACAGTTACTTATACAACGAATAATTTTTGCAATTGTGATAATCATCTTTATAATATCCTACAAAAATTTGAATCTTTGGTAAGTGTTTACCTCAATGCTTTTTATATGATGCACATAACTAAATTCGTCATCTCCCAATTGAAATTAATTCTATAAAGGGATCTTGTTTAGATACTCCCGTGATCGGAACAAATCACGCAAAATCTCAAGGAGAGGGTGGGAGGAAATATCCTCCCAATAACGCTGTATATCTGTGATACGACGTGGCTAATCCTAACGGCGTCTGCTCGATAAAACTGCGAATGCTCGATGTTCTGTTACAAGTAAATTCTCTAGTAACTAGGTACATACTCACTATAGACCATAGTGCCAATTTTTGATATGCTTTGAATAAACTATGATTTTGCAGTGGCTTTTTTAAAAGGTCAAACAGGTGAAACCGGATAAAGAAAGATGCAATTAATTATGAAATGCCGACTTGAATCTGCAGGCAAGGCGACAGCAATTATTGTGAACTTTGCGACAGGTTGACTTGTTAAAACGTTACAGCAGTTTATTTAAAGTCATCGATTTGTCAAAGAGAAAAATGTACCTAAAAGGTTAAAAAATGGTCTGGTAGTATCATAAATTAAATCAGCGTTTCCCATTTGCCGGGTCGCGACCCGGTACCGGGCCATCAAAATAAAATACCGGGTCGCACTCGCAGCATTCCCGCCTTGTTTATAAAATAAAACCTACTATCGATCGAGGTATGGTAAATATTCTTCTTAAACTTTCGTCATTTTCAGGGAACTAAAATTCTTTAGTAAAACATAGGTAGCGTGCGAAGTAGGTATTCGCAATAAAATTTAGTTACTAAATTGTTCACAATGGAATCAGTTTTGTTTTAAAAGTGTTAAGTGGGTCACAAAGTGGCCGAGTCACTGAATTAAATGATCTCTTCCTATTAAATTATCATAATAGGCCCAAACTTGGGCATTAACAAAGAACCCTACTTTCTTATAAGCTATCATTTTCATATCACCATTTACCATGCTGGGAGTTATTTTTCCGTCGCTCCATCTTCCTTATCGCTAGTTACTACTAATGCTGCTAATAAATAAGTATTCGCAAACTTACCGAAATGGTAGGTTTCCGCAACCCGATGATCGAGTTCAACGGTCTAGGGAACAAATAATTGTCCGGTGATTCGACTCCTTCTGCTCGTAGTTTGAATTTTAAAAATATCGAATAAGTATTATTCATCCACAAGTTTATTCTGCTTGTCTGTAGACCCGCACTCAGCGCCGGGGCATCGGCTTGGAATTGCATTGTCCTTGCAGGAGTAAAACTGTCCCATGTGTACACTTCTACAGTGATTGTAGCGTTGATTATAGGGACCAGTCGATCATTGAGGAGATACACACCCACAACCCCCGGAGAAATTTGAGATGGTGACACCAAAACTGGCGCGAAGAACCTTTTAGCAAAGTAGTGAAGCATTTTCCATTTGCCGCCATATTCTGTAAATCAAACAGATTTAATTAAAAACGTATTTCACGCAAGCAATTATTGTACCTAAGTATGACAATTGTTCGATTCGAATGACGAGCAACTCTTTATATTAAATATCTGCTGGGTCTTAACCCCATTGGTCGAATGATTTAAATTCCTAGCCAAGATATTCTAGCCTAATTTCATATGATTTAATTCACAAAATAAAGACTCCGGTTTTTATGTTTTTTAGTGAAATAAAGTGAAACATTTTTGTAATTTACACACGAGAGGCAGATTAACAATGATTGGACCACGAGGAACTAGATTTCCTGGTGGTCCTACTAGTAGAAGCAGATTAACAATAATATGACCACGAGGAACTAGACTTCCTGGTGGTCCTACTAGTAGAACAAATTAGTAGGACCAGGAGGAAACGGGATCTGAGGTCCCGGATTCGATTACCGGGTCAGACAAAAAGAGTTTAGAATTTTCGAACATCGCCCGGGTTTGTAATTACCAACCAGCATGTTTGCAAGTATGGTTGTTATGCTTGTATCCATTACCTAACTGTGGTTAATTGAATTTAATGATGGAGGCCTTTGCCTTGCAGTAGGACGATTTTAGGCTGTTACTCTTTTTTTATCTTCCTTCTGTTTTCTTGAGTTTACGCGAACGGTATACATTGAAATGAAAGATATGTTTACGGATTTAGTACGCGTTTATTTCTGATTTAACCCGACGTTTCGAACACTTTACGAACGGTATTAAGACGAATAACACCTTAGTCTGCCCGTGACCATGAACGCTGTAAAGTGTTCGAAACGTCGGGTTAAATGAAAAATAAACGCGTAGATACTAATATACTTTATTTGATATTTTAGCAACTTAATTGCACTTATAATATCAGTATATAAACTTGAAAAATTTTGTCTCAGGCGGGACTCGAACCCGCATCTCCTCGCATGCCGGGCGGGCGCCATAAAAAAATTTTTCAAAAAAAAAAAATTTTCAATTTTATATACTGATATTATAAGTGCAATTAAGTTGCTAAAATATCAAATAAAGTATATAAATAGCTGTTTCATCTTAACTGACTGTCAAACATCTGCAAAGATGTTTCTTTCGGGTGTTAAGGGTGCAAACTCCTAACATTTGATGAAGCAACGCTGGCTCACAGCGTAAGAATATGCTTGAAAAATTCGCGCCGTGTCGCAGTGTCTCGGTGGCCTAATGGTATGGCGCCCGCCCGGCATGCGAGGAGATGCGGGTTCGAGTCCCGCCTGAGACAAAAAATTTTTCAAGTTTATATACTGATATTATAAGTGCAATTAAGTTGCTAAAATATCAAATAAAGTATATAAATAGCTGTTTCATCTTAACTGACTGTCAAACATCTGCAAAGATGTTTCTTTCGGGTGTTAAGGGTGCAAACTCCTAACATTTGATGAAGCAACGCTGGCTCACAGCGCGTAAGAATATGCTTGAAAAATTCGCGCCGTGTCGCAGTGCCTCGGTGGCCTAATGGTATGGCGCCCGCCCGGCATGCGAGGAGATGCGGGTTCGAGTCCCGCCTGAGACAAAATTTTTCTTATATACTGATATTATAAGTGCAATTAAGTTGCTAAAATATCAAATAAAGTATATAAATAGCTGTTTCATCTTAACTGACTGTCAAACATCTGCAAAGATGTTTCTTTCGGGTGTTAAGGGTGCAAACTCCTAACATTTGATGAAGCAACGCTGGCTCACAGCGTAAGAATATGCTTGAAAAATTCGCGCCGTGTCGCAGTGTCTCGGTGGCCTAATGGTATGGCGCCCACCCGGCATGCGAGGAGATGCGGGTTCGAGTCCCGCCTGAGACAAAATTTTTCAAGTTTATATACTGATATTATAAGCGTAGATACTAAATCCGTAAACATATCTTTCATTTCAATTTCTTCCTTCTATTTAAATAATTATCATCAAGCAGTGACCACACTAACCGATTCCGGACCATGAAGGCGCTTGCCAAACGTCATTCAACTGCCAATACAGAGCACCCATCGTGTACCAGAAGTCTCTACCCTGCCTGTAATATTCCGTCTGCGTCTTAATTGCCATTGCTTGCGAAATCTGAAATAACGTTCAAGGAACATCTACGTAGTGGAAAAAAGTAGGTACATCCATATTATTTGAAGCAAAATCATGCAACATTTTTCAAACAGTATAATTGTAGGTTTGTATCATAATCAGTCCAGATCAGTCAACTGCGGGACAGAGGCCTCCCCAAAAGAAGGATTTTTTTGCCATAATAGGTGAACTCAGAATGGCCGGACAAAAACGTATTTTACTTTAAAATTGTGTCTAAAAATTGCTTATGAGTTGCTAATAATTGCTTAGCAATATGAGAGAATTGCTTATTGCATAGTTATTACAACAAAACTTTTAAGGTTGACCGTCCATTCTGACGTCAGGATGGCTGGTCAACCTCTGTAGAATAGAAACTAACTAGAATTACTGAAATTTTCGTGGGTCAAAGATTGCTTATCAGTTACTTATTTCACAATTTGTAAGCCTACACCCCCTTATCTATACTTATACTTATAATATTATAAAGCTGAAGAGTTTGTTTGTTTGTTTGTTTGTTTGTTTGTTTGTTTGTTTGAACGCGCTAATCTCAGGAAGTACTGGTTCGATTTGAAAAATTCTTTTTATGTTGGATAGTCCATTTATCGAGGAAGGCTTAAGGCTATATAACATCACGCTGCGACCAATAGGAGCGAAGCAGCAGTGAAAAATGTTGCGAAAACGGGGAAAATTATTCATATCATTTGACGCGGACGAAGTCGCGGGCAACAGCTAGTTCTTTCATAAGGCTACGAGCTTTAAATCCAGCAATTTTTAAATTCCAAAGTCAAATACGACTGTTGACTGCCCATTGCAACATTCACCATAACAGCTCGCTTGGCTGGCGGGTACATACATACATACATACACGCCTCCTTCCCAACGGGGTAGGCAGAGACCAAGGCCTTCCACTTACTACGATCCTGGCATACATCTTTCGCTTCTTCCACATTCATCAATCTTTTCATGCATGCTCGTCGGTTTAGAGTACTCTTGACCTGACCTTTCTTCAGAACATCCCCGATTTGATCGTGATAGGTTCGTCTAGGCCTTCCTCTTCCAACGTTCCCTTTCACACTCGTCTTGTAGATCTGTCTAGTCATTCTTCTCTCATTCATCCTCTCTACATGTCCAAACCATCTAAGCATCCCTTTCTCAATCCTTGTGACAATATCTTCTTTCACACCACAACGTTCTCTTATCACACTATTTCTTATCCTGTCACTCAATTTCACTCCTAACATACTTCTTAGCGCTCTCATTTCTACTGCATTTATTCTACTTTCATGCTTTTTCTGCCATACCCAACTTTCACTTCCGTACATGAGTGTTGGAACCAACACCCCTCTATGCACGGCTGGCGGGTACACGAAGAAAAAGGTCTAAGTAGTTTTACTAACCAGAATTTTGAGAAAGTAACTAGAACGCATAGTGCTATACGTGACAACTATACATTTTGTAAATGATAGTATTTTAAAAATCTAGTTTTTAGTATCGTGAATTTTCTGGTAAGTTATTATACTCACTGTTAGTACTAAAATATATATAATAAATGTAACGTAATTCGTATCAGATTAATTACATGTGAGACCATTGTTTCTGTTAATGAATGTTTTTTTACTATTAAAGTCAAATAAATGCCTTGTAATTCGTAAAAGACAGCGGTACAGATAACACAACGAGTTTTTACAAGTCGTTCTAGTAGTATTGTAAAATATTTTTTTCTCCGTGTAGGCGATCGTAGTATGGCTCCTTTAGTCGCTTGTTACGCACCCATAGGATGAGAAGTTAAGGAGGTAAGTACTAAACTACTAACCTACCTTTTCTTCCTGGATTGTAAGATTACTAGCCTCGCAGCTGTTCACTTTCTCTTTCTTCCTGGTTTTGTTTGCCGGTCAGGTCAATTTAGGAAACGATATTTTCTAACGACCGGTCCCAATAATCTATCTATCTTCAGTTTTGGCATATCGGAGATAGAAAACATCTTCTGTCTCTGATTTTGCCGTCCAGAGAAACAAAGTCAGAAGTGCCGAAACTGAATATAGATAGGTTATTAGGACCGGCCGTTAATTGGCTTGGTTCTAGATGGGCTGGGGGGGGGGGGGGGGTTTCGTCTCAAGATGGAAGTTGGATGAAAGATGGAAGTTGGAGGAAAGATGGAGAACTGACACAAGACTGAGGATAGTCTGGTGTCAGTTTAAAGAAAGAAAGAAAGTCATACGATAAGAAGAAAAAGTTGAATATTAATCAGTTTAGAACTGTTGGGTGGGAGAAATTTAGTGTCAAAGTAACTTACCTGACTATAGAATATGAACTTCTCAAAGTACTTAGTATCATTTTTATGCAACATTAACCTCTTGTCCATTTGTGCCTCTATAAAGTTATAACCATTCGGACTGTGTTGTCTGTGCTTAGAATATTCACTATCTAAACTGAAGTCTTCTGGTTTTTCAGCGGATTTTCTCATGGTAGAAAGAGATGGCAGAGACTGAAACCCGTATTCTGATGCAAAACGTGTGCGTGGATATGTGTTTTTATCCCAGTTATCGGCGAGGTAGTTGTAGTAATGAGTATCACCGAAGTGGGGATCGTAAGGGTTTAAAGCAACGTACCCCTCTGTTTCAGATTCTAATCCATTAGTAGGACTGGAAACAAGGTACGAATCCGTACCAACAAGGGCACTCATAATAGGTTTGATCGTGGTGACATAAAGCTTTACATAATCTGCTTTATATTTTTCAAATTCTGGATTAGTGTCGTACCAGTTACCACGTAAAGCAGCTTCATTTTCGTTGTTGCCTGCCCATAAAACAATACTAGGATGGCTTTGCAGGTCGATGACTTTCTGAGTTACTTCATTTCTCACGTTTCTAAAATAATACAGATTCTTTAAAAATGCCAATAACATAGTTTTCATTTCAATTCAATTCTAAACTGACTTACACTGTTCCTCAGTTAATTAGTTTGCTAAAAAGTTTATTAACCTACTTAAGTACACAAATCAACTTTACCTACCTAATGAAATCAGTGTCTACGGGATACATGGCGCAAGCAAAAGGCAAATCCTGCCATATCATGATGCCGTACTGGTCGCACAGCTCGTAGAAGTACTCAGACTCGTATAGCCCGCCGCCCCATACGCGTAGCATCGTCATGTGGACATCTTTGGCAGCCTTCAGCAGCTTCTTCGCTGGTTATATTTAAGGTATATTATCTATCTTATCTATATTTATGATTGTCTCAGAGAGATAGATATTACCATACATGAAGGTACCAAGGTTTTAAAGTGAATTAATTAGGAAGCTCTTTAGTGGGAAATCGTATTATCATTAGCATTGTAATGTACTCGTAGTCTATTGCTTAACTGCCTTCATACAAACTTAAATCAACTCGCTTATGTCAAGCCACGTTAGTTAAGAGAGGAATTGCTTGTGTTTTTCTGAGGTGAACTGAATGATATTGGTATTTATACAGGGTGTTAAGAAAATGGTATAACAAGCCGAAAGTAGCCTATGTTAACATAATGAATTTTACTTTAAAAATATTTTCATCGGAATCTCAAAATTTTAGTTTGTATGAAAAGAAAAAAATAAGAAATGAAGATATCAAGTTTCTGACTTCACCATAGTATTTATATGCATGTGTTAACATAGGCGGTTTCGGCTTGTTCTACCTTTTACCTAACACCCTGTATAGGTATTCAAAAACATAAACTTTCTAGAAGATGACCAAGTCATGATTATAGAAGCAACTTACTACGGGATTTCTCGTAGCTATGTTCAGGCAAGATGTGTTGTGGGATCCAGTTGGAACCCTTCATAAATAAAGGGTAGCCGTTAACTTCAAAGAAGAAAGTAAGTCCTTGTGCAGCTGTGCTGTTTGCTGAAAATAATATGAATTCCATAAGAATGGATTAGCTTAGAGAGCTCGCATTAGACGAATTTTTTTTTTTTCATGAGACTAACATTGAAAAATTCATTGAAAAACAGGAAGTAAGCCACCATTTTTTAGCTTTGTGTACAAAAATAAATGAGCGACGGTCGTCAAATTATTTATATCTTCTTTTGAAATAACCTTTATATTTTTTCGAAAGTACACAGTGACGCTGACGCTACGATAATTATTGTAAGTTGTTAAACACAAATTGTTGTCCTCTGCCATTAATGCTTTCCTGATCTTAAAGAATACCCATACATTAAAATATTCGCACTTAATCAAACTCACGTGGATTCAAAGGTACAGTAGCGGCCGAAGTTTGGGTAAGTTTCACTGAGCGGAATCCAATCCTTCTGTGTAGTTGGGAGTAATCGTGGTGATCTCCAACAGTGTATAGTATGACAAACAAGTCGTATAGCGGTTGGTCTCCGTAACCGTTGGGCCACCAGAGCCTTACGGCGTTCTGCAATAATAAGTAAGTGGTGATAGAAGGCGCAACGAAGACGATAAAATTGCAAGAAAATTTGAATACGTATAAGTTACTTGTTACATTTCCATAAGGGGAAAACCTTTATCAAGAAGTAGAGTTTCAGAGGCTGATGATAATGATGAAATTTATCATAATTTGACCTCAATAATCCATAGGTATTTATTTTTATCTATTGGTACAAACCTCGCTTATGTTTAGGTCAATCTCTACTTCGATGTGTCCGTCATCTCTAGTCTCTAAGGTAAAGTCCCTCTCAACATGCACCGTCTGGTTGCTCTCCAGTTTTATCCACGCATGGACTGTAACGTTTATCTCTTTTGCAGCCATACTCGATTCTATGAGGTTAGTTATCCTTACGTTCCAAAACTTGTCTTTCTTTTCGTAGTTAACCATCAATGTCCTTAATATTGCCACGTCATAAAACTCAATTTCCACAGGTTTCCTGAAAAATTAAAGGATCACATAAAGATAAAACAATAGTTTTGTTTCTTCATTTTAAAACTAGTATTAGGTGTTTTCGCAGCTTTCAAGTCCTTGTCTCTGCTATCGCTTTTCATTTTGAGATTATAATAAATAATGAATATATTATAATATACATAAATGATGATGATGAATATCTATACACGATTCGTCGTCTATACACGATCCTACCATTCTTTAGATTTCTTAAGTTCAACGCTAAAAACGTTAGTAGATACCGTTAAATAAGTATCTACAATACCTACTCATATACGCAAAACAAAACGAAAAAAAATATTGGTGTCATGGTTGGATTCATCGAAGAAGTAGGACTTTATAACTGGAAATCTTTCTGTCAAAAGATAGCTTATAGGTATGTACTTAAATACTCTATAATTATGTCGGCACCCTGTATCTGGGAAACTACTAAACGTACTTCGGGTGTTAAATAAAATACATTTACTTACCATATACCAACTGAAGGGAAAGCTGGACCCCAATCCCAGCTGAACGAAGCCTGCATCTTCCTTATTTGGTTGACGTGGCACTCCCCATTGTATTCCGGTGGAACGCATTCCGGTGCCACGAAATTTTGATCGGACCGTATTTTAGCTACTTCTACTGGCGAGTTGAAGTTTAACTCCAGTTTGTTTAACCCCACCTAGAACGATCGCAGCGATAAGACCCTAATCTTTAGTTGTGTTGATGTGGCAAACCTATAAAAAAATCTATGTACTGACTTGGCATCTACCCGGTTGGTGGTGGTACTGATGGGTGTTGTACATTAGTACGATTCCCGGTCATCATAAGAAGGCTGAGATGGATGACTTGGTAAAGTATTACCTACATCACTAGCACAATAATTAAATTGTATAATAGAACCCACTTTTATAATTTTGTTTTGTTATTCGGTGCTTGTAGCATTTTTTAAATCAAATGTAATCGAGTAGTTTTTACTGAAGTTAGTATTTTTTTATCATCTTTAGTTTTTTGTCGTGCTATACAGGATGAAATTTTAATCGTCATCTAAAGAAAAAACACAAATGACTTATTTCTTCTTTTGGTATAGCCCAGTACAAAAATGTCAAGATGTAGCACCTAGAAAATGTCCGCCAAAAATCTAAAATTTTTGGATACGGCCTCCTCGCACGCGTTGCGCATCTCATTCATTCATTACGATGTTGTTGATTTTCCTTCCTTACCTTCACTGGCCTAGGACCGCAAAATTTAAAACTATTTTGCGAAAAATATTTTTTATTTCATAAATGAGCTCTAAATATGTTTTAAAATTTTGTATAATAAAACGAAAAATCAATGTTGTCAATAAATATCTGACTGAATTGAAAAGTACCTGAGCAAGTTGAGGCAATAGTCAATTTAATGAATGACACTACGTAAATTGGACCACACAGTTTCCACATCATCATAGCAATGAAGAAGCGAACTACGCAAACGTTTACCGGCCGATTACTAATTAGCCTACTTAAGTAGGTACCAACCTAGGCAACTAAGTACATATAAGAATATGGGAACGAACAATAGATATTACGCTGTCGAAAAACTATGTAGTTAAACCCACTGAAATATCCTTGTAAGTAATTATATCCTAGAAACATTCAGAATGTTTGATACCTACTTAGATTAACACCAAAAATATAGGCAGATATGTTATTTCGACTTAGAGTTTTTATAGAATAGTAATACAATAGAGTAGAAATAGAAGTTCACTTATGAAAAACAAAAATTCATAAAATAAATATAAAACCGGTCACCTATGTGCAAAAAAAGGTCCCTACTCAGCATTGATCGCAACAGTAGCCGAAGTCATAAATACGACTTTACGGCGCGACGCTAGGAACGACAGTAGGAGCCTTTTTAAAATCGGCGTTAAATTAATTTCAAACGTCCTATCATATCAAAATAATATGTTGCATTCTATTGTAATAAGCAGAAGTGTCACGCAATTTATCGCTAAAAACTCGAAGGTCTCCTCAAAACAAAGTGCATAAGAAGAAGTAGATAATCTGATAAAAAATATTGGAAACATTTTATGACAGTCCCTCCGAGATTTGGCACACAGAAGCTAATTTGTTGCAGTATGTAATCTATGTCATATTAATGTACAATTACCTTTAAGTGCGGTTTGACATCATACACGAATCTGACGAACATGTTGTCTGTAGTGCCAAGTGTGTGTCCATTTAAAGTTATTTGTGCATATGTGTCTATACCGTGGAAAACCAAACGGGCTACTGCTGAGCTAAGCTGGTCTTCGGTTGCTGAAAATATTTATTACGTACAGACATGAAAATTTCGGTACATAATAATTGCGTTAATTATTATTGAACGCCTTTGAGCTCTTTAGACTACTAACGTAGGCATACAAGTTTGTCTTACTTTGTCTGGCCTGCCTCAATAGGTACCTACCTGTATATGTAGGTGTATCTATATAATTTACTGAAAAACATTTGATTTCAGGGTTAGTTGGAATGTTTTTATATTTGTTGTATTTAGCATACAATACAAAATGAATAGTTGGGGTTAGACAAACAGATGACATTCTGCTTACGTATTTTATGTATATTTTATATTTATATTTTATTTTTGAGGTTTACAAGCGCTTGTGTATAATTATACTTATTCAAATTTTTTATTATAGGTAATATTCTAGCTGATTATCACAAACAATTATAATAGGGGTAGTACCCCTATTATAATTGTTTGTGATAATCAGCTAGAATATTACCTATAATAAAAAATTTGAATAAGTATAATTATACACAAGCGCTTGTAAACCTCAAAAATAAAATATAAATATAAAATATGAAAGTATAAAGTATGAAATTGCCGATTATTTTCCCACTTTTTATTTTGTTTATAGCTCTTAAGTATAGTCATATTATTGCGTAATTATTTTTGTATTGTATCAAAAACTAAATAAAGTAACTTTTGACTAAAAAAAAATGCAATACTAGTGCCTATTACTTCAAAGGAAGTCGTTGAAAAGACCCCTTACAATGTGTCAGCTGACCTTCTTGCTTCAATTAAGTACATTTGTATTATATACTTTGATTTTCAGAAATTGAAAAGTCATTTTTCCATACTAACATTTTTTTTTTTTTTTATAAACGCCCGAACCGTTTTCGATGCAATTAAAGGTGAAAGTTAGATGGTTATAAAGCTACGCATTATAGTATTTTAATTTCTGAAAATCAAAGTATACAGGGTGGTCCGTCCAATGACGTCAAGAATTTTTTTTTTAATTCCTCCCTCCTAGGGGTACCCAAAAATACCCCATGTATGTTACCCGATTTTTTTTAGTTTTCGAGATACGATTTTTTTTATGCTTTCATCGAAAATTTCGCTAGTGTTTACATAAAAAAATTACATAAAAAAACTGATCGGTTTTTTTATGTTTTTTTTTTTTGAAACCTAATTCTCGTGAATTGTTCTTTTACATGCATAAGAATTAACTGCCTAACATTGCTGCATGTTGTAACAATTTTGATCCAAAGTTAATAAATTACGTTTCTGTGAGCTAGAGTTAAATTTTCAAATTCAAATTAAAAAAAAACAAGAAGGTTGCAAAGATTCTAATAATTCATTTAAAAACTTTTCTAGTCTCTAAGCTTTCCAAAAAGTACAAAAAAGTGGTAGGAAAAGGGGCCATTATTTCCTGTAATCGGGCTTCAAACGTAGCGGGGTGAAAATTTGACCAATTAAGTAACTTCAATTGAGGAACTTGAATTTCATGAAAATAAATTCTAACGCCTTAAAACATTTAAAAAATTCTCCTTAGAGATTTTTAAAATTGTATTATTTATTTTATTACATTATTGCTTGGTTTTAGGATCACTGTCAGCGATCCAAACGAAGCTAAAACATGTCACGCACAAAAGGATGACTCGTCAAACCAGTTAGATAAGGGACCGTTTTTACCTGCCTTACCACCCCTCACCTCACCTCTGATTCATACTACTTTTGCTTGTTACCCGGACTCTTGATTTGCCTTGTGATTGACCTGTGCCTGTGCTTCGGATTCTGACTGCCTAGTGATTTGGATTAAAGTCGACCTGCATCATGCCATATTCACTTGGTGAATACGCAGAGATACATTATTATTATGGCGTCGCGCAAGGCAATGGCCTATTAGCTGCGAGACTCTATCGAGAACAGCTAGAGCGGCGAGGTGAAGTACGAGAACATTACCCAGACCACAGAGTTTTCATTAACACTCACAACACTGATGGCTTGCCGAGTTCCGGGAACTGGTCGCGGAGGCGGACATATTGCTGATCCAGACCGAAGGGATATGGTGTTGGATGAGATCGCAATTGATCCATCTACAAGCTCAAGAAGAATAACTAGATCAACTGGAATACCGCGAACTTCAGTTCTGAGAATTTTGAAATCAGGTGAGCATTTTTTAAACATTTTTTACATTCTTAGGTAGCTTAAGTTGAGCCTTACTCTGTCAACCCATGGAGTATACCTTAGGTGCAGTCATGGTTTTCCCTTGCACTGTAACTTTTGTGAACCCCTAAACAACCCATTAGTAGGCAAATCTCTGCCTCATCATCGCCCCGCTGTCGCTGTCTGTCGTGATCGAGTTTTTTTTTTCAGAGGGCTACCACGCCTACCACATTCAACGCGTGCAACAGCTGCAAGCTAGCGACTATCCCCGGCGAGTCGCTTCCTGCCGAGAAATGCTGGCAAGGTCACAAGAAGACCCAGATTTTTTTAGAAAAATTCTTTGGATGGATGAGTCACGGTTCGAAAGGACAGGAGTGTTCAATATGCATAATTATCACACTTGGGCTGTGGAAAACCCACATACTGCAAGAGCCTCTAATTTTCAAAACCGCTACAGCGTGAATTTGTGGTCAGGAATACTCAACGGGCAGCTCATTGGGCCTTTTGAGCTGCCAGCAAGGCTAAATGGACCAGAGTATTTGAACTTCCTGGAAAATAATTTGATAGATTTATAGGAGAAGTACCTCTAGAAACGAGAAGGAGAATGTTTTTCCAAAACGACGGTGCTCCCTGCCATTATGCAAGAGAAGTAAGGGCGCACCTCAACGAAACGTTTCCAGGAAGGTGGATTGGGCGTGCCGGGCCAATTGAAAGGCCTGCACGCTCACCAGACCTAAACCCAATCGATTTTTTCTTGTGGGGGTACTACAAAGAAATAGTTTATGCGCGGGAGACGAATAGCGAAGCCAAACTACGCCAGAAATTGAACGAAGCGGAAAACCAAATAAAAGCAAATAGAAGTGCGTTTCTTAGATTAAGGCAAAATTTTTTGAGGCGCTGTAGTTTATGTATTGAAGTGGGAGGGAGGCACTTTGAAAATTTGTTATAAATTTAATTTTATTAATAAATACTTTGATTTGATTTGTATTGTTTCATTATGAACCTCAAAAAATGATACACCAGTCATAAAAATTATTATTATTACCACCAAGATGGGTTTTCAGTAATTTGGAGCAATCACCTATTTAAAATTATGAAATTAAAGTTCCCCAATTGAAGTTACTTGATTGGCCAAATTTTCACCCCACTACGTTTGAAGCCCGATTACAGGAAATAATGGCCCCTTTACCTACCACTTTTTCGTACTTTTTGGAAAGCTTAGAGACTAGAGAAGTTTTTAAAATTGATTAGTATCTTTGCAACCTTCTTGTTTTTTTTTTTAATTTGAATTTGAAAATTTAACTCTAGCTCGCAGAAACGTAATTTATTAACTTTGGATCAAAATTGTTACAACATGCAGCAATGTTAGGCAGTTAATTCTTATGCATGTGAAAAAACACTTCACGAGAATTAGGTTTCAAAAAAAAATTTTTTTATGTAAACACTAGCGAAATTTTCGATGAAAGCATAAAAAAAATCGTATCTCGAAAACTAAACAAATCGGGGAACATACATGGGGTATTTTTGGGTACCCCTAGGAGGGAGGAATTCAAAAAAAATTTCTTGACGTAATTGGATGGACCACCCTGTATACTTTGATTTTCAGAAATTAAAATACTATAATGCGTAGCTTTATAACCATCTAACTTTCACCTTTAATTGCATCGAAAACGGTTCGGGCGTTTATAAAAAAAAAAAAAATTGTTAGTATGGAAAAATGACTTTTCTCGATTTCGTCCATACAAAACGGCAATTTCATACTTTAACCCCCAATAGGCAAACACAACTTGCACTGTAATATGCTCATAACATAGAAGTACCTACACTTCTATATAGATTTTGTCTCGAAACAAAACTAAACTAGATAAAAAAGTTCATTTTAAATAATTTACTTAAGTGAGTACCTACCTATAACTAAACCTACAAAAACAATTTGGAAACTACTGAACAGAGCCTAGCAGGTGAGTCGTGGTGAATATCTATAACATCACTGTATTCATGGATTTAGAAAATTATTTTGCTAATGATTTCCGCTTGTTAATATACCGGCCTAGATACCTTCACCACACCACCCGCACTAACACTGATTTGAGGAAGCACCTGCACCACACTAACACTGATTGAGCAAGCACTATTTCATGCAGGAAAACCGCCCGCCCTCCCTCAAAAATGCATGCAGTACAGTTAATGCAATTATTACTACCCAACACCAATATAATAAAAACCTCGACGCGTTTCGCCACTTCACGTGGCATCCTCAGGAGATGTTGTCGCCTTCGCTGCGCTCCGACGACTAAGCTGTGAAAACTGGCGATTACTGGCGAACAGGCCTTTTATAGAAACTTCCCACTACGACAACAGGTTGTGACGTTCAATCTGCGTTGTTATTGAAATTGGTTTGATTTGATTGAAAGTGGTTTGAGTTTTAATTTAAATGATAATTATGATTTTAAATTTAATTAAATTTGAATTTAAATTATAATTATTGTGATTTGAATTTAAATTTTAATTGTGATTTGAATTTGAAAAAATATTGAGTAGTGAGGAAGTGACGAAACTGACCTGTTCATTCAACAATGTAAGCGTGTTGTCTTTTTTATGTTTTACTATTTCTAATTGTTCTAACACTGACAGTTTTAAACTTTTTTTACATGTGTGTAAAATTTAAAAAGTATGATCGTCTGGGATACTATGTCCCGAATCTATAAGATGTTTTGCAAAATGAGACTTTTCTGGGTGATTATTTCGATAGGCGGATATGTGTTCTTTATAACGTGTGTTGAAACTACGGCCGGTCTGTCCTATATAAGATGAGTTACACTCCCTACAATCTATCTTATAAACACCAGATTTCTGAAGTTTATCTAACCTATCTTTACCGTTACAGAGTTTTCTTAATAAATTATTTGTGTTAAAGGCTGCGTATATGTCGTGATTTTTTAGTGTTTTAGAAATACGTTCTGATAACTGACCTAAGTAAACCATACTAGAACTATACCTATTTTCTTTTTTGTTGGGAACAGAGTATAATAAATTGGTAATGATTTTGTGGATTTTGTTTTTTATTAAATTGTCAATAATGCATCTCCTGTATCCGTTCGATATGGCGATATGATATAATGTATTAAGTTCTTTTGTATAATTTGTTTTGCTAAGTGGTACTGAAAAAAGTCGATGGATGTATGAGTTAAACGCGGCCATTTTATGTTGCCACGGATGACAGGAGGACGCATGAATGACAGTGTTCGTATGTGTCGGTTTACGATATATGTTGAAGTTATGTGTACCCTCTGCTTTTGAAATAGTTAAATCTAGGAAATTTATTGAATTATTTTGTTCTAATTCTAGCTTAAATTTAATTTTTGGGTGTGTGTTGTTTATTTTATTTAGGAAAATATCTAACTGACGAATGGTTCCGGTCCAACAAATCAATATATCATCTACGTATCTATAGTAATAGAGAATATTTTTATCGTGTACTAGGTATTTATTTTCGAAATTATCCATAAAAATATCTGCCATCAATGGGCTCAAAGGGGAACCCATTGCTAGGCCATCTTTTTGTCTAAAAT
The DNA here is from genome assembly GCA_949315895.1 of Anania crocealis. Classification (NCBI taxonomy): domain Eukaryota; kingdom Metazoa; phylum Arthropoda; class Insecta; order Lepidoptera; family Crambidae; genus Anania; species Anania crocealis. The sequence continues at coordinate 6,687,315 of OX438868.1, forward strand.
ATTGATTGTTGAACCGGAAGTAATTCTGCTTCATACAAATTGAAGTTAATAAAATAAGATCGTCTATCTCCCCCGGGTGTAATCGTTGTTTTTGTAAATGTGTTTTTAAGATGTCTATACTTTCTTTATATTATGGTACGTTGGTAAATAAACTTTCTACGTCTAATGATAACAACTTAGCGTTCCTAGGAAGGGAAACAGACTGAATCTTGTTAATTAAGTCTAAGCTATTTTTAAGGGAATATTTTGGGTCGAATGACGATTTCGCTCTCAACAATGTATTAAGTTTTTTGGCTAATTTATACGTTGGTGCTCTTTTTTTACACACATGTAAAAAACGTTTAAAACTGTCAGTGTTAGAACAATTAGAAATAGTAAAACATAAAAAAGACAACACGCTTACATTGTTGAATGAAAAGGTCAGTTTCGTCACTTCCTCACTACTCAATATTTTTTCAAATCACAATTAAAATTTAAATTCAAATCACAATAATTATAATTTAAATTCAAATTTAATTAAATTTAAAATCATAATTATCATTTAAATTAAAACTCAAATCACTTTCAATCAAATCAAACCAATTTCAATAACAACGCAGATTGGTTGTCGTAGTGGGAAGTTTCTATAAAAGGCCTGTTCGCCAGTTTTCACAGCTTAGTCGTCGGAGCGCAGCGAAGGCGACAACATCTCCTGAGGATGCCACGTGAAGTGGCGAAACGCGTCGAGGTTTTTATTATATTGGTGTTGGGTTCTAATAATTGCATTAAATGTACTGCATGCATTTTTGAGGGAGGGCGGGCGGTTTTCCTGCATGAAATAGTGCTTGCTCAATCAGTGTTAGTGTGGTGCAGGTGCTTCCTCAAATCAGTGTTAGTGCGGGTGGTGTGGTGAAGGTATCTAGGCCGGTATATTAACAAGCGGAAATCATTAGCAAAATAAAAAAGTAACGCCTGAGTCTATTAATTATATCACTGTATTCATTTACGAGCCTACATAGTCTAGCAACTGGGGAATTGGAACCGAAAACAATCCGACGCAACGGCCGAAGCGGTGTGATCGTCTTGCGGGGGTACCTCACCGGGACGCAGAGATTAAGTTTACCTTACATTCCGGGGCAATCTATTCTATGATTAAAAATTTTAGATATGTAACATAAATCCAATAAAATTCTACTATTAGACAAGGATGTGATTCGGAAGTATTCTAAACGTTTAATATACGATGGGAGTTTCCTTATTTGTATACCTTGGTTGGGAGTACATAAGGTGCCACGTAAAGCGTTTCTGCACTCTCTCCAAGCGTAGTGAGTGCGTGGCATAGTGGGGTCTCCAAACTACACTACAGTAGTCCAAGATACTCCGGACAAGACCATTGTAAAGTAGTATTTTAGTTCTACAATTACGGAAACCCTTAATGTTACGGAGTACCTACGAAACCCAGTATTCTTGAGCCACGATTTGAAATGCTTTCGATGTGTGGGATAAATGTCAGCTTTTTGTCAAATAGAATACCTAAGCCACGTATTTCGTCTTTAGTTCCAATTTCAGTGTTACGTATTTACGTGAAATGACGATATGTTTCCTGCAAAATTGAACAAAATAGCATTTACTTGCATTAAGTGCCATATCATTCGTTTCACACCACTCAAAAATACTGTCGAGGTCCGATTGAAGTAAAAGTGTATCCTCAGGTGTGTCTATCACTCTACAAAATTTAAGATCGTCCGCATACATAAAAGGCTTAGAGAATTTCAGACAACCGGGCAGGTCATTTACAAAAATATTAAATAGAATTGGCCCAAGGTGGGAACCCTGAGGCACACCTGACGTTATGTATCTCGGTTCTGATTGATAGCCATTGACAACTGTAAAAAACTGACGACTGCTAAGGTACGATCCCATCTACCGTATCAAGATAACACTGAAACCATAGGCTGACAGTTTTCGTAGCAATATATTGTGGCAAACTCTCAGATCATATAAAGAAATAGATATGAAATGGGGGCGTGGCGCGTGCGACCCCAATATGGGCAAACAGAACTATTGCACTCCACACCGAAATATTTAATGAAAACATCCATGTAACGATAATTGTATCGGCACAATATACATTGAAGGCTTGATACTAACTAGCTGTGTTGTGAGTACTATGCGATTGCGCAATGTATCGAGGTTTAATCGAAGCGTTCACTGCCGGACGTGTGCGTCGCGACCACACTTTGTAGCGACTCGCTAATTTGCACACACCAAATGACGCATTGTGTAAGCGAGTAAGTGGTAGCCGCTGTGATTGGGTCCATGTTTGTGTGCGCACCAATGAGCGTTGTAAATGATATAGTGTGATCCTTATGCTTACAACAGTGTTATTGTAGTGCGTTGCACACATAAATAATTCGGAGACACGGGTTCGCTAAGGATTTCCGAGCAATTTTATATCTCCTTCTTTATATGATCTGAGGGCAAACTCGATCAAAGGCTTACCTTTAAAATCATCAAAGTTTACTGCTGCTATGAGATTTCATGTAAATTAATCTTTTTTTAATGATTAAAAAGTTTCAGAAATTTATGTTACCATTAAATGTTCCAGTATAAGTCCATTCATCATAGGCAACCCATCTGGTCAGAACATCGTTGAAACCTTTAAGAATATCGCCAATAATTCCAGCTCGCATTAGATCGGAATACACACCTCCGGGAACAGATCCTGGTACTTTGATTGCTATAAAAACAAAAGTAACAGCATAAATCGTGAAAGTTGAGGCATTAGTAGACAAACCCTCTACCTAAGTACCTACCTAGGATAATTACAAAGCAGTTAGTTTTACAAGTATCGTAAAGACTTGAGGTATGAACTATTTAGAAGGATCCATGACAATGGAATATTGAATAAATAAACATTGGATTTACATAACATAATTTCCCCTAAGGCAACAGGTTCGGGTTTTACCAGATAGGTTAACTATTTTTCAAAAGTGCCTTACTTACTCGTATGTTACTAATATCATAAAATTGTAAATGTTTAAATGGATTTTCGTTACTCAATCACGCCAACACGACTGAATTTAGGTAGGTATCTAAATAAAATTTGGCGGGAAGTTAGTATGAACAGGAATAGCATATTATACATATTTAGTATTATTTACGGTTCCCGTGAGATTACTATGTTAGTTATAAGTACATATTTTAAGAGACTGTCATGTGTTTTTGTGCTGTGGTAGGCAAGGAGTCAAAAATAAAATGGTCCACTTAGAATATTTATTTTTTCATCAGAGGATTGTAACGCGAACGAAGTCACAGGCAACAGCTAGGATTAAAATAAACTTTTGAATGTTTTTGATTTTAATAACAACCAACAAAATTGCTGAGACGCATTCTACATACAGTCATGTTTATTACTGATTAGCTGTTGCCCGCGACTTCGTCCGCGTCAATTTCTGTTATTATAATCGCGATTATTATTTCCATATTTTTCACTGATGCTTCGCTCCTATTGTTCGCAGCGCTATGTTAATAGCCTAAAGCCTTCCTTGATAAAAAGACTATCCAACACAAAAAAAAAAACAATTCGAACCAGTGATATATTTATTAACATAATTATTTTAAAGAATAGAGTAATAATAATAAAAATATAAATATTTACATAACAAAGCCTATACTAAATACCTACATGTAATTAAACAGATAATTTATTTATAGGTAATAACCTATAAATAGAATATCTGTTTAAGATCACTATCTTGTGGAAAGGTGCCCAGCAGGCTGGCCACATTACCGCGTTGAATAGCCAAACTTATTCTTTGGGCCAGGTACAGGCCAGCCTTGGTATCGTGAGATGTCTCGATCAACCTTTTAGATAACTCACGATACAGTTTGTGGGCGCTTGGTCCCCACGGTCCCAAGGTTTCTACCCCAAACGGTTCAAATATGTAAGTCTCACCAAGACTTTCATATTTGCGCCGTTTGAGGAGCTCCGCAGAAGCGGCAGCTGAACCTGCCCTGTTGCCAGTCGATGAAAGATGAGAAGGCGCTAGAGTATCGACACATGTAGCATCCCACACTAGAGGCCTACCCATCTTCCAAGGAACGAGAGTCATACCATCAGGACGCTTGCCATCGCTACGAGCGAGACCGTTTGGTTCCAAAACGGCCGGTATACGCGCGCTGACAAGAGCCCGACGGATGACATCGTTTAAACTGGCATGACGGGGGATTCTGCCAGCACTTTCTGAGATTAGCGCGTTCAATCAAACAAACAAACAAGTCATCAGCTTTTTAATATTAGTATAGATAAAGAACTAAAATAAATAAACTTATAAAAACATAAATACCTATAGGTACCTATTCCCAAATCAAACAAGACTTGTTTCGTGATACCGATTCATATTTGAGACTTTCCCTTCATATTGTATGCTATTTTTATAATCAAAACAAAATCACGCGTAGCTAAAATCGTATTTTGCATACTGGGTAATAATACTAAGTTAAAAAGGAATCTAAGGCAAAATAATGACAGTCATAAATCAAACAGTACATAAATATTTGCCTACTGATAAGTTAATGTGGTTGCCGTGTAAACACTCGATAGGTAGTAGCAAAATGGATCGATCGATTCAAACCGTATGTAAACAAATAGCAAGAATCCATTCATTTCTCAATTCGTATTACCTACACGATATTGAAATAAAGGTCAAGAAATAAACAACTTCTTGAGTAAGTGTGTGTCAAAATACAAGGTTACTTACACCCGTTTTTGTTTTCCAGAGTCCATGATACATGTTTTGATGACAATAAACTTAATTTATTAAACGCATAAACAGAACTATAACCATCCGCACAAATGATGAACACAAATAAAAGTTTTGTGAAAGCTCTCATGGCTAAATAGGGTTTTTTTATAAATTATTTAAACGAAAAAACTTATTGGAGACGCTACTAAATACAAGAGCATTGCTATCACTGACGACTGATCGTCTTTTATAAACACTTCAAAATGTTGTTGCATCTACATACCTAACCTTTGTGTTATCGATAAGGAAAAAGTTTAATTTTGATAAACTATGCATAACCAAAGAAAATAAAGATAAACTTTATTTTCTTTGGCATAACATAGCTTAACTTGTTATGACATCTAGAAAAAAAACTTTTGATTATGTACCTACACCACGTGTAGGTTCATGACCTATACAAAAAAAAGTCTGGCCCCTAATTCGCGTAACCAAATCGTATCACAATCGTAATTGAACGACAGGTTTTTGACAGTTCTAGTATGGGCTAAATGTCAAAATCGTCCAATTCAATCACGATCGAACTGCGATTCGGTTACGCGAATTAGGCCCCAGAACGCTCTTGAGTTTCAGACGTAATTTATTTTATTTTTGTTTTTCTGTAGTTGTTTTGTGAGCAGCCAAATGAGGCCATGTATATCAGTTAAGATTACTATACATTTAATATGTTTAAAATGTATATATTGCATTTGTTTTAAATATGTAAGTAGTTGCTTTCGATTCTAACGCTACCAAACTATCTTTTCCTAAGACAGACAACCACGAAAGTGGTTTGCGAGGCACAAATTTTAATACGGATTTAATATATATATTACATAAATAAATAAGGATATTATTATGTCATAATTATTTTATATTCGAGATATCCGCCTCTGCATACCTACTTTACTTCCATTAGTCAAAATACCTACTTAACTCGTGAAAGATACTTTAAGAATTACTCCAAGTTCTGACGAGAAAAGGAATTAAAGAATGTCGCTATTACCTAGTCAGGTCATAAGTTCTGTCACATGTGTAATATGAAATAATTTAGACATGTTTATTATTTATGTAACCATTTATATAGCAAAATGAACATAATAAAACATAGATTCATATGGTAGGAAAGTTTATTCAAAATGACCCCCGCGATTTTGAATACAGGCCTTCAATCTGCGCGGCCAGTCGTCTATCGCAGCACGAACGAGGTCCATGTCAATATAGGCGGCTGCCTTAATCAAGGATGCCTTAAAAAAATATTGTAAGTAGGTAAATAGGTTTTAAAACAAAACATTGTGCTTGTGTTATTTTGTACTTTTCAGTGAGTTTTTTTTTTTGAAGTCGGTTCAATTTTTTATTTAAAAATTATTTTATTTTTCTCTTTTTAGTGTTAAATAAATTACACAATTATTAATCCTCTGTTGGCCGGTAACAGAATACATAAATAGCGATGACGACTTCTCTGAAAATGTATGAATTTTATGAGAAACTCCTCGGTATAGAATCTTAAGAATCATCCTCCAACTCCTAACTACTTAGGAGTTTGACCTTCCATCATCAGCTCACGTGAATAACTTGAAGAAAGACAACTATCTATACGCGCCTATGATATTTAAAGAATAATCCTCCTACTCCCAACCGTTAAGGAGTTGTACCTTCGTTCATCAGTTCATCAACATAAAATGATGAGTACCAGACCCAAATACTGAAAAACCTTAAGAAAGATGTGCAAAAACGTAATACGTCCTTATAAAATTTGAGGTATCCCTCGATTTTCCCGGTTTACACCATCAGATCAGGACTTAGTTAATATAGGACCACACGGGAAGCACCAGCTTTCAAACAAAAAAAGAATTTTTAAAATCCGTTCAACCAGTCCAAAGTTCTGAGGTAACAAACATTAACAAAAAAAAATACAGTCGAAGCCCGATCCCGGGATCAGATCGAGTTGGCCACGGATCTCGCCGAGTTGTATCCACTGATACCGGGATCCGTTTCCATCAAAAAATGATGAAATGTTTTTATCCACTGATCTCGGTATCCGTGGCTACACAAAAAAATATATAATTCTTTTCGATTTAGATAAACAGTAAGCATATTTTTGGTTTAATTCTAACTTTTTGATACCTAATATTATGTACATTTCCACCAATTTAAATAATTGTTTATTTATGTTTATCTGTTCTGTGAGTATTCCCATCTGTTTAGTTTACTTAGCCAATGTTTTTTTATTAAATTTACGTTCTTCTTCTTTTGAACTGTACTTACCTTAATAAATTGATATAAAAAACAATTTAATCTTATTTATAGATACTTTGTACGGTGGGTTCCGTTTCGAAAAGTATTATTTTTTTTTTGTGTAGCCACGGATACCGAGATCAGTGGATAAAAACATTTCATCATTTTTTGATGGAAACGGGTCCCGGTATCAGTGGATACAACTCGGCGAGATCCGTGGCCAACTCGATCTGATCTCGAGATCGGTGGAGACAAGCCCGAATTGAGAATCTTATTTTGGAAGTCGATTAAAAATTCGAAATTCGAATTCAATAAACTTTTTTGTGGCCAGCATTCTAAATTCAAAAGTTTTTATTGTGTGACAGAACTTATGACCTGACTGTATTTGTACTGTCAAATTAGACCTCATCTTATTATTCTGTGGAAGTAGACCAAAACATTTTCCGTCTGATTTTGTGATTTGTATATTTTTCTTTAATAACTATTTTCAAGTCTACAGAGATTAAGTGTAATCTAATAATAATAATCTAACAGGATTGTCTCTGTCATCTCTGTGACATCTTTATCGCAACATCGACATGTTCACGACACTATCAACAATTATCTGGCACCGGATACTCCGATATACAAGCATCGTTTAGTACCTCCTGTCAGTTTTTACATCAGTAACTCTCCAATATCATATACTATATCACAACAATAAGAACACAATGGGTATGAGTAAGAAGGCTCTCTCTCTCCATTGTGTACCTATAGAACATCACCTAATAATGTCAAAGTTCCTTAACGATTTGTGATAAATTTATCAGCTGTTCCTTAACATCTCACGCCACATGTTGCATGCTACTGGATGCGAGAGTACTGCATCACGATTGTAAGAGTCTTCTCAGTTTACTGAAGTTAGAACGGCCGGTTTCAATAACCTATCTATCTTCAGTTTTGGCATATCGGAGATAGATAACAGTTTCCATCTCTGTTTTTGCCGTCCAGAGAAACAAAGACAGAAGTTGTTTTCTATCTCCGATATGCCAAAACTGAATATAGATAGGTTATTGGAAATGGCCGTAATAGGTACAGATCTACTGGCATTATTTGTAAAAACGTGTTTTATTGTTGTTACCGATCATCTGTTGAGTAGTTGTATTAGGGGTTAAAGTATGAAATTGCCGTTTTGTATGGACGAAATCGAGAAAAGTCATTTTTCCATACTAACAATTTTTTAGTTTTTTTAAAAACGCCTGAACCGTTTTCGATGCAATTAAAGGTGAAAATTAGATATGGTTATAAAGCTACGCTTATAGTATCTAAATTTCTGAAAATCGAAGTATATAATATAAATATACTTAATTGAAGTAAGAAGGTCAGCTGACACATTGTAAGGGGTCTTTTCAACGACTTCCTTTGAAGTAATAGGCACTAGTATTGCATTTTTTTTTAGTCAAAATTTGCTTTATTTAGTTTTTGATACAATACAAAAAGAATTACGCAATAATATGACTATACTTAAGAGCTATAAACAAAATAAAAAGTGGGAAAATAATCGGCAATTTAATACTCTAACCCCTATTATTATGGTGTCTATACTTGCTTGAGTTTTAGTAGCCAACATGGTATCGCGACATTGGATACTGCCATTAAATCACGTTAATTACTTATTTAGGAGAGAGACTTTTTTAATTATCGAGGTTGTCATATGACACGAAATGGATACTCCAGAAAGCATACCTAGATGTTAAAAAACTAGATACGGAGCCAGCGACAGAAGAACCCCTACGCCAAATGAGCATTCATAAGTTTCGGTGCTCTTTTAATTCATTATCATGCCGTACCGTAATGTTCGGTTACAATTATTTATAATAAATGACATGCACATTGCACATACGCCCCGTTTGTTTAATGGTTTAAATACCGGGCCAAAATCTCGGGGTCCCAAGTTCGATTCCCGGGTCGGGCAACAAAAAGTTTCGCATTTTCGAACGTTGCTCGGGTTTGTGATCAACAACCCGCATTTGGCAAGCGTGGTGATTATGCCAGTTCCCATCATTGCAATGGTAATTTGAATTGAATGATGGAGGCCTTTTCCCTGCTGTGGGATAATTATAGGCTGTTACTTTACTTTTTTTACATGCACATAGACATGTAGTCTAGAAGGCTAAACAAGGAATGATATACTTTCACTATATGTTATTTTAGCTTTATTTCTCCAAAGAAATACCTAACCAGAATCAATAAAAAAAATTTTATTTAACTCTTGCTTATCAGCGGTATAGGTTTAACAAATATAGGTAAATATAACTGACTCATCTGAACTTAATTCCTGACAGTTTCCTAATTCCAACGTTATGAATAGAGTAGAATAGAATTTTTATTTTATTAGTCTATCCTTACCGTGAGGAAGGTAAAAATGAAGATTGCTGTAGTATTTTTCTGTATATTAGCATGTTTAACACTTTTCCAGACTGAAAGATACCCAGAGACAGATCTATATCCCAGCTTCAGAGCTTATTGTTTCGAACCTATTTTCACATTCATTGACTTTTGACGTCCTGACTCCTGAGTACAAAATGTCTAAGATTATTATTGATCGTAGTGGTTCATGTCAACACTAAATAAATTACAACAAAGAAGTACAAGTTTAACACGATGTAAGTTCCTTGTTTTAAGCAAAATGGACAGAATATCCTTGTTTGAAGAATACCGATTAATTGAAAGAAGTGAATTAGAAATAAATGGGGCTTGGAAAGGTATATTACTTATTAATTCAGTTTACAATAATAAAGTCTGTAAAACAATGATATTTTCTTTGTAATATCATTGCTGTAGGTAAAACCACCACACCTGTGGAAGAACTTCTTAACTGTTATATTTTATCTGGGATCAGTTTTGCATTTAAGTACTTACCTAACGTAAGTATAGAAACTGTGTCTCTGAATTAAATTAATTAAAAAAAATTCATGAGAAACGATAAAATGTGAGTAACTTCCTGAAAATATTAAATTTAATAGAATACGACTATAATGTTGCTGAAGCATCAGCAGATATCTATTGAGACAAACGTGACAAAAAAGGACTTCAGACAATATCCTATTGAGTTTTCTATACGATATCGACGTTTGTCTCGTAATAAAAGAAAATTTTACGTGTAGGTACTTTGGCGGAATACTCTTTTTCACAACTTTAATCTTGCATACTTTATTTGATATTTTAGCAATTAAATTGCAATTATTATGTTAAAATCAGTATATAAACTTGAAAAATTATGTCTCAGGTGGGACTCGAACCCGGAAGCGAGGAGATGCGGGTTGGAGTCCCGCCTGAGACATAATTTTTCAAGTTTATATACTGATTTTATCTTGCATTTATAATCTTATCATATTGGCTGCCAAACAATAAAACATTATAAATGCAAGAAGTCACTTGTCAACTTATGTAATAGGGGTTAAAGTATGAAATTGCCGATTTATTTAATCAAAATAGTTACCATTATTATCTCTACATTGCTGCCATCTAATAGGAAGGTCATTTATGCCTTTGTGATAGAACTCTGAGGATCTAGACTGCACAAACTGTGTTAAAGCATTTTGTACTGCCTCCCGGGAAGAAAACTTCTTGTCACGTAGATAATTGTCCAAAACACGAAAAAAATGGTAGTCCGTTGGAGCAAGGTCTGGCGAATACGGAGGATGTCGAATGGTTTCTAATTGCAGTTCCTGAAGGGTCAAAACGGTTTCTCGTGCTGTATGAGGTCTCGCGTTGTCATGGAGCAATAATGGTGAAGATCGATTCATGAGTCGGGGCTGTTTTACTGCTAGTTTTGCCAACATTGTTCGGAGTTCGGCACAATAGACATCTGCCGTTATTGATTGACCAGATCGGAGAAAACTATAGTGAATAACACCATGCTGAGACTATCAAACAGTTACCATTACCTTTTTATTGGTAAGTTTTGCTTTAGGACACTGTTGTGGCGTTTGACCTGGGGTTAGCCATTGCATTTTTCTTTTACGGTTATCATAAAGAATCCACTTTTCATCACATGTCACAATTTGATTTAATATTCCTTCATTTCTGTACCGATTCAACAAGGCAACTCAAGTTTCAACACGCGTTTCTTTCTGCACATCAGTCAAATCATGAGGCACCCATTTTTCGTATTTTTTTATTTTATTGATTTGACGCAAATGAGTCAATATTGTGAGTAAGGTTACGTTAAACCATGCCGCTAATTCCTGGGTAGTTTGACTAGGATCGGCTTCCACCATCTCTCTTAATTCATCGTTAATCACCTGTGTGGGCGGTCTTCCTCGTGGCTCGTTCTTCAAGTCGAAGTTTCCATCACGAAAGCGTTTAAACCAAAATCGCACAGTGCGTTCATTAGCAGATCCCTCTCCAAACGCAACATTGATATTGCGGGCTGTTTCTGCCGCGTTACTTCCGCGTCGGAACTCGTATTCAAAAATCACTCTAATTTTCCCAGTATCCATCTTTCTTGTCTAAGTTAAATAACAAAAACAATTGAAAGTCGATATTCAAATGTTTCACATTTTTTAAAAGAAGAACATCATAGAAACCATGTGAAAAAAGTTTCATTCGAAAACCTCAAACCATGAAGATTATATGTCAATTCAACTTCACCTATTACAATAAAACGGCAATTTCATATTTTAACCCCAATAACTAACAATTTTATTGCTGATGCGCGTGTCGACTTTGTAATACCATTGATATTACAAGAATACAAAAGTCAAGATCAATAACATGTTAGATCGTCAATGCCAGCTTTTGTATGAGTAAAGTACGAGCCGCTTTAAATAATTCATGGTTACCTCTTACCTACATGAGGCCAATATTGCAAATTGCTCTATTCACTAATTCAAGTAACAAGGTCATTATCGGAATCAAATGTTGGCTTGTTATCCTTAACAAAGATACTAGTGTAAGGTCTCTTTTACTTTCATACTGGAGTTGCACAACCTTACATAATTACTGCTACTCGTATTATATTTATGCAAGAAACTAAATTAACCGTAATATTCTGTTTGTTTACCTACTTTTTTCATAAGTGAATAGGAATTACATAGACATTTACACTCAACAGAACAATGCACGTTTCTATTATGGAAAACTTTATCTACCTAGTTACATTATTTAGATACTCTTAGGGGATACAATTAGAACATCTAATGATGATGCAAAACTTACTGCTACGCTTTCATGAAATAAAATTCGAGCAACCCGCGGAATGACAGGAAAAGCACATTTGATCAAAGTCGTGACACCCGGTCAAAGGGGGTCAAAGCAAGGCCACAATGCTTAGCCAAATATGAACTACAACAGCTTTAGATGGATATAAATATAAAAATATAAATGTGGACAACATCACATACATTGTTTATTTTTAAAGCATTCGTATTTTGGTAACCAGAAACAACGAAGGTGCCACAAACACCCAGACCCGAGCAAATGTAGAAAAACTCATTTTTTTCTATATTGACCTGGAATCGAACCCGGGACCTCGGAGCAGGCGACACCTTGAAAACCGGTGTGTACGCCACTCCGCCACGGAGGTCGTCAAAATATGTACTTGTGCCACCTCTAGGTGCTCACCTTCTCCTATTCTTCATGGCGTTCGTGTTCGGCTCCTTCTGCACTTTTTGCTTCCACATGCTGATGTACCTGTTCGATGAGAAGTGCGTGCTGTTTCCAAAGCTGCTTTCGCTCACCTCGCTTCGACACAACGTTATCTATGAGTTTATACCCGTTGACAAAGAGACGGCGGACAGTAAGTATTATGTTATCTGCAATGTTTGCATTATTACTATCGACCACTACTATTTTCGTCAACATCAACCCACATCAGTCCCCTGCTGGACACATCATACCGCAGGATGAAATTTTAACCACCTTCCAAATTTTAATATAGCTTTATACGAGATAAAAAACAAGCGATGTATTTTTTCTTTTGGTATAGCCTAGTACTACAAAACTGTCAAGATAATAAATTAAAGAAAGAGATTAAAGATAAATTTAAGATTAATTAACGTAGAAAATGTTCGCCAAACATCAAAAATTTTTGATACAGCCTCCTAGCAACACTTTTTTACGCGATGCGCATCTCATTCATTCATTGCGATACTATTTATAAATTTTTAATTTTCCCTTCATACCTTAACAGGCTTAGGAACGTAAAAATTTAAAACTATGTTGCGAATAACATTTTCGGGTGTACACTTGTCCAATATTTTTTACTTCATAAATGGGCTCTAAATACGATACTGAACGCCTACAAAAAGTTTTGTAGGTGATGAAAAGTCATCCTGTATTGGGCACATCATACGGCACGACACCAATGTTTTAGGTTATCATTATTATCTTTGAAACTATTACGAATGCCGCAGATGAAATTTTAACCCTTAATTGGATATACCTTTCGTTGCCCGGCGCTTCCGACAGAGCTACGGAGAAATTACTCTTGTCGACGAATTTATTTAAGTGATTTGCACTATAAACTAACATAGTTCATCAACCGAACATCATATTACGAATACCAAACAATCATCAGAGAGACAAGATAAGATTAATGAGAGTAATGTGAAAACATAAGCATACTTGAAACAGTTGATGTTTTTTCAACAATACTATATTTTGACAAGACATAACAATAGATTAAATCTTTTTGTTATATCTCTGTGTGATTATCAATAAAATTTTAATAACTACCTGTCGCCGTCCGCGCATTATTCTAACATAACATCTTGCTTTTAAAAAGCTGATGTTAGTAGACAGAACCCCAGTAATAAGTTTAATCTTAAAAAAAAACCTGTGACTTTCCTTTTAGTTAAGTAACAACTATAATCACTTAAACCAGAAAAAAAAGTCTTACTAAAACTCTAATCATATCTAAATTTATATGTACTTCGGTAAAGTAAAAAATCAACATGGACTTACCTAAATATTCTCGTGATTGTGTTATCCTGAAAAAATACAATACCAACCAAAGACCGCGGGTTCAGAATCTAAGTTAACAATAAAGTACCTACTTACAGAATGCCAATGCTGCCATAATCGACTCTTAAATGCAGCTGGACTGAGAAATAAGTTTCCTCTTTCGATGATGTTCTTAAAAGTAAATACCGACATCAAGAGATAAATGAGTCATGAAATTTTTGAAAGGTTTTCGTTGATGAGGACATTGATACCCGCGCGCCGGGTTCATTTAAATAAAATAATATCCGTGCAAACGCGGAAGCATACTCAAGGTGAGAATATCGAGGCATAATAATTGCATGACCGATCTAAGGGCAAGGGGCATTGTCCGATCGACGCATAGAATATATTTTCTCTTGTCTCTTTTAATCAGAAGAACTTTTGTAATGGTTTGACCCGTTACAGGGTCGATAAATTATTGAGGCCACATTAGAACCTTATCGCTAGGCAGTGACAGGTACCTCAACTATGTTGTAAACTGTTGAATGAGGAGTATGAATGGGTGTAACAAAGTGACACAATAGATAAATAAATAAATAAAATAAATAAATACAAAACATTCAACAAAGATATTATTACACAAATATGAGTTTCTTATAAATAAATAAAAAATGTTGATCTTTTTTATATAGTGTAACGTATCTACAGACTCTTGGATGCTCTACAATTGTCAATGGCTCAATAGATATATATGGCAACTTAAAATGTATTTGTAGCAAATGGAGCAAATGTACTTTCTATTTTAAACAACTAAGTAAAGATTACACTTAGAAAACTGAACTACTATTAAGTACCTGTGTATTAGTAAACATACAAGTCTCGAAAAATTTAATTAAATGTCTTTAATTGACTGAATCAGGTTGTATCAGGATTTGGCTTTGTAACAATAATAACTTAGAGTATTATAAATGAACTATACTTAGTTATACGTATTATTTGTCAATGCTACTCGTATTGTTTTTTCCAAAGATATTCTCCATAAAAATAAATTCTTTTAACATGCTTCTGATTAGCTTTGCTGAAATTTTATTGAATATTTTTTTCCCCCAGTGCTCCCAGTTGATTTCGTTGGTACACAATGGGTGGAAAAGAGCGCTTGCTACCTGCCGACTTATGTTCCGCTTGTGTCCGGCATCTTCGGGTTAGTGTGGACTACCATGTTCCTCATGTGTTCCACCGGCAGCAGGACTCTGACTGGGTATTCCATTATAACCTGTTATCTGGAATTGCTATGGAACATACCGATTGCTAGGGTATATATCGAATTGCCGAATTATTTGTACTCTTAATTGTCACTGGCACACAAACTTTTAGCCTAAAATTTTTTCGCACATTTTCACTCTTCCTAAACGTGTTTAGCCTATATTTACTACGCCTTACTGTATATCGCCGTATTATAATTTGCCAAATGCGACATTTAGCCGAATATATCCTAATAACTACCATTTACAGTTCCAAATTTTTATTCGTAAAAAGTTATAACTTTATCAATATTTTAAAGAAGTAAGCATGCATGCATGCAAGCAAGCAAGCGCAAGCAAGCAAGCATGCTTGCAAACAAACAAGCGTGCATGCAAGAAAGCAGGCATGCATACAATAAAGCAAACATGCATGCAAACAAGCAATAATGCATGCATCCAAACAATCAGACTTCCGTGACAGCTTCGGCGCTGCGGGGCTCCGGCGGTCCCACGCGTGCTAATCGTCGCAGATGGCTTACACTCAGCACCGCAGCTTCGGCTTTCTGGCCGGCTCACCAGCCAGCCTCAGCCGCGGCGCCTCGCTTACAGCCTCCTGCTCCTCAGCCCGCGGGCCGCCTTGCCCCTCCTCCTTTTGGTCCGGGTTTCGCAAAGGGGGTGCACTAACCTAAACCTAACCTAACCTAACCTATTTCCAGCGCAATCGTTTTTGTCACTAAATGTATCATAGTCAGCTGATTGGCATTTTAACGAATAGTACCTCTAATTTTTTTATACACTAGTGTTTCTGTTCACGCGCGAAGGCAAGCTAGGCGTGCCAATTTTTAGGTTAGAAATCATTAATCGTTTTTTTTTTTGTTTTTTTGAGGCGCTCGGCGGCCGCTGCCACGGCACGTTCGCTACGCTCTCTCGCCTTCACGCCTTTGTGTGGTTACTGTTCTAACCTAACCTACACTTTTCCTAACCTACTGGACTTTGTAAACAATTTAATATCATTAAATGTTTCTTTTTCGATAATAGTGTAACAAAAATGTATGGTGCTTAACCATACATAAAACCACACATATACCAAATCTTTTATCAAAAAGCTGACTATGACACATTTAGTGGCAGAAACGATTGCGCTGAAAATAGGTTAGGTTAGGTTTAGGTTAGGTTTAGGTTAGTGCACCCCCTTTGCGACACCCTAACCCTCCTTTTCAAAATGAGAAATAAGTCCTTTTGAAAAGTCACTCCTCATTGCTACCTGTGTTTTTATGTACGTTCCACAAGCATCCGGTTTCTTTAGCCTATGATGGCGATTGCAATGTAGAGTCACTCTAGACCAAGGTTAAAAAAAACACATTTTTGGTATGTTTTTAAAACTGTTTTTTAGCAATTAGTTAATTTTCTATTGTCAACTGTAGGTTTGAGTCTCACAATATAAGGCAGTATAGTTTTACTCAAGTTATCGTTTGATCAAACTTATATTGAGATTAAGATTACAGTTACTTGAATTATTTTCTTATTGTTTGTGTAATAGGACAAATTGTTCAACATTCATTACTTATACTTTTGATATAGAATAGTATACCGTGTCCTTTTTGATAAAGCCTGGTATCTGGTCTCCATAATACGATACACCCAGACGAAGTTTTTGGAGGTGCAATGTAGGTATCTTTAATAACGTAATTTCAAGCATAAAATGTAAAACGTTCAGTAATCAATTTCACTACTGATCCACTGCCGTGTTTTATTATCAACTGCATAACGAATTCAGTTAATGAAGTAACAATTAACTGTTGCTGCAAATTGATGGTTTTGGTATTAAAGAAAATACGAGTAACTTAAACTTTTTTTTAAAACATCCTTATTTTTACTGATTACAATTATTAATACTGTCAAAAAGATTAAGATCACTGAAAGTATGAAAAGCTGACTACTGGCATTTTAAACTTTACGCGCCGGTGTAAAACAAAGGAAGTTAAAATAAGTATGCGTCTTTTATTAACTTTTACTTTTTAAGGTTATTATAACATGTAAGTACATCAAAACTCCGAGCGAACGAAGTGACGAGAAATAGCTAGTACAATAATATAAATACGTACAAGACACCTAGCTATTTTCTTTCTTTTCAATGTAACGAATGTTCTTGATCGTAAAAATTTTAGATTGTCCCAGCTCCACCACAAAATGTACAGACTTTACATTTTATGACGTCGCGACGCGTATTTTGTGCCATTGCCAAATGCAATGACCATTTGGTGACAAATAGTGTTTTAAGGAAAACCGCGGATGTTTTGATGCTTTTTAACGAATGACATGAATTGGCCAGCAAAGGAGTTCATATAAAAAGTTCATGCGACAATACTAAACAAATTCTCAAAGAATAATCTTCATATTGATTTATTATCCGGTAAGAAAATCGTATACTTACTTGAAAATGTTTAAAAAAAATCGGTTATTATGTATAATAGGTTTCCTTACTAAATCAGGGACTGATGATGTGAAACAAATAGGTACTTAGATGTTTGATTTATGATGTATTTATTGTTTATTTCGTATACTCTTTCAATAGCTCTAAATTGTTCCCTATCAAATAATTTAGACGCATTATGAATGAAGATCTGCCTGACAATAATTATCTATAACACCCTTACAGCATTGAATGCTCTAAGATAACACCTCTTTTATAAGTTCTAGTAAAATAGTTTAAGCCACATGTATGGGTTTTATGTATCTGAGACAAATATCATTACTATTATGACTATTTATATTTGAAAAGGAAATCCTATCTCAAAAAATAGGTTCCAGACCGGAAAATGTCAGAACTTTTTTAACAAAATCTTAAACCGATAAAAATCACGAAATCATATACCAAATTTGAGTCAGTGCCAGTCAGGAGATCACCGTTAATCATGCTGGAGCGACTCAAATTTGGTGGCTTCTAAGCGCGCGCCTCGCCTCGCCCGCGGCATCGGTCCGCAGGTACACATCCGTGCCGACGCACATACGCTCAGCCCTGCTAGCACGCACGTATCAAAAATTTACCATATTTAGTTTACACTTGACCATTCTCTTATCTGGGCTTCAGCTGAACTCTTCCAATTTACGAATTAGATTGCAGCGTCCATGGCGAGTACTTCCGCCCGTCTTCATATTTTCGCTGGCGATGGGCGGGCTCTGCATCTACTCCTCAGCGGTCACACACTACGGCTTGAACGAGCTCTGCATCAAACTAGGCGAGATCACCGGGAGCCCCACGTACGTTTTTATTGCTTTTTTATTAAGGTTCACCATTGTTTGCTTACATTAAATATACCTATATATATATCATGATTGTACAATTAATTAAGCTAAATGTAACAATCTTCCAAGGTGAACACCGCATGCAATGAAAGAACAAGTAATAATGATGTTAATAGCTGATTTCTCCATACACACTAGATCGCCACTAGAAGTCATTACGTGTTTAGAGAAATTAAAAATTATTGGATCAAATATAGGAAATAAGAAATAACAAGAACAACTTGACAACCATAACACGCAAAAGAGTTGATATTGGGTTAAGACAACTAAGAAAACTCAATCATAAGGGCCATGGATGCTCAGTACACTGTGCAGACAGACACCTCTAAACAAATTCATTGTTTGGCAGATAGGTTGGCGATTGTAGTTTGGTCAACGGCGGAAGATGCTACTGGCTTTCTTCTTCTGATAGTTTGTTCAAGAAGATAATTAGTTTCTACAAAAAAATTTGACTGTAATTGCCTTCATTCATTGTAAGTAATTACTTACTTTCAACAAGAATAAGAACAAAACATAACAACAGAAATAATTTATACCTAGTAATTTACACGACTTCGATAAGGAAGCTCGGTAAAAGTTGTCCAGTTTGTACACAATTTGGTGAAGGGATTCCCCGTCTTGCCTGACCTGCCATGTTATATACTTATATCAAGTAACCAATATGATACGAAAACTTTCCAATGTCTTCGGTAAACTGACTAACTATCAACTAACATTCAGAATATTTCTGTGGTACAGTTAGAGTCCACACGAAAAGTCGAATACTCGTAGCTGTTTAAAAAGAAATAACATTTCTGAATAAATATAAATTGTTCGATTACCTCTTAACTTAAAAAAAACCGAAAAAAGTATGAACAAAATAAACCCACCCAATAGTAACAACTGTCGGAACATTTATAACTCAAAAATTCATGGTTTACTGTATAATCTACTATATTAGTACTTTCAGTCAGTTCAAATTAAAAAACATATATCTGTCTCAAACGTCAAACCTACACTCTACAATTCAAGTAGACGATAGAGATTACCGGTCAACACCATAAAACAAACCTTTTTGATTGTGATTTTTTTTATTTTGATCGTGATTAACTCCCCTTTTTTCGTCGGCCGAATAACAGTAAATAGTGACCTTGTAATGATAAGCCATGTGTCGGCCGGACGTGAATGTCTCGCTGCCGCGCGTGGCCATTAACTTGGGTTGCGCAAAAGCAAACTTGAAGTTCATTACTTTCCGACGCCGTAAATCTCTCCTTTGATACTTATTGATGTACATAATATTTCGGAAGTGCTTGCTAAAGTAGATAGGTAGGTTAGAGGAATAGGCAAGAGTACACGTACTTGTACAGACAACAGCACGTCAACCTACCACAAAACTTCAAATTTTCTCAATTGATATTGATCAAAAAATTTTTCCTAAAATCCTTCTTTTTTCTCGAATTTGGTGCAGTTTATGCGAACTTGTGCGCGTACAGACATTTGGGTGTTTCATATTTAATTACAGAGAATAAGTAGATTCTTTGAAGTAGTCAATGTATCTATGCCTATTAATTGATTTGAAGTTCATAAATATATATTTTTTAAATATATGCATATTAGTGCTTTGGGTCGGTTTGGGTATATAATATGTTGGTCATGTGATGTGTTGAGTTTCCTCTCTTCTCGTATTTAGTATTTAATTTTTATTTTTTTATTTGAATAGATACTTGTTTATTGCTTGCTTGTTAAATTGTATAATGCGTCCACAAGTCTGTGTTTCAAAACATACATTTGGTTTTTAATTAGGGAAACCTGTCATTAGCTATACTTTAGGTACATTTCATAATAATTTATACTGTAGTCTGTAACGCTGTTGGTTTCTATAATAAACAAAATAAATAAATAAAAATCTCTACTATCTTAAAGTTGAAAATCAATTCAATGACCTTTAACTTTTTGGGTAGGTTGACCTGCCGTTGACTGTACATATGCAATGAAAATCGAATAAGCGTTTTTGATCATGACGTGTGGTCAATTCTACCTATAACTCAGGATATTATTTAATAAATTAAATATAAAACTAACATATTATAACTTATTGTAATTTGCACTAATCATTAAAGGTATTTTTCTGTGATTGACAGCTGCACTTACACAGTGAATGTAGCAACATTAGCGTACGAGCGTCGTATCCGCGGGGTGTACCAGGCCATCCGCCTGACGATCCTGTCAGCCTGGTTACACACCGTTTGTTGGCTGCTATCGGCTCTGTTAACTTTGGCAAGAGTGGCTTTGGCCGTGGACTTCCAACTGGTGCGCATAAATGTAAATTTGGTTGGAAACATCGACAAGATGTTGGTAAGAAAATTCATTAACATATTTATTTCGACAGTGCATTAGTCACGAGTCTTGACAGTACATAATACCGAAACTGACGCTTAGCTATTTTGCCAACTATAACTCTATATTAAGCGACCACATATCAGTTCCTTAAGTCATCACACGCACTCTAAATTGGACTTTTGTCCCAGGCACAAGGTCAACGACTTCAAGTCTGGTACTCCCGATTCAATGTAGAGCGGCATTAGAAATTATTTTCGTCTTTTCTATGTTCATCTTAAAACCATTTAATTGAGAAGTACTACTAAATCTGCAAGCATTGTCTGCAAACCTTCCAAGGACTTACTATGAAGGAGTTACTATGAAGGTTTAAATGAGTATTTTACCTAAATTAAATAATATCTACTGTTACAATTCACAGGAGCATCATGAAAGACAAATACGTACCGTGTCGCCCGATGTATGGTTAAATGACGAAAAGGATTCTGAAAATGCTCGATCATACAGAGTCAATAGCCAAGGCAAAATAAGACATAAGACTTTTATCAGCACACAAACTGAGCTTAGACTTGAAGATGAAAACGTTGAAGTACTCTACAGAGGCAAAAGTGATATTCAGTACGTATCTAAACATACTGAGCATATATCTGAACACTCTTTGCTGCCGGAAGAAGATTCAAAACTTGCTAGACTAGCTGCTTATAAAAAAGTACCAAAAGACATGCAGTTCATTGTTAAAATGGTATACGATCTAGTACAAAGCATAAGCCAGACAGAAAACGATTCTTCTTCTTTACCAACTACAGATTCCGAAGAAGAATTATTGCGAACAGAAAGTGCAGTATTGGACATTATCAGACAATTGGGACAAGAAAAAATGTCTTATAAAGATGTAAAGTTTGATAAAACTGCTGGATCTATCACGGAATTAGCAGATTCTGAAGACACAAAAAAAACTGCGAAACTGATTAGACACATGTTACAAGAAAAACTAAACGCTGAACTTCTCGAATTACACAGACGTGAGTCTGCACCAGTGCAAACGACATCATCATCCGACAAAAAGCTGAGTACGTTATATGAATCTACCCTTAATATAACTGAAGAGATGAAAAGTATTATTGAAGCTAAAAGAGCGAGTGCAGCTAGTGAACGCCCAAAATTAACCGTTCATGATGTGCCTGTCGATAAAGCCGATAGTGCCAGAGTTGTAAAAAAGTCTAATTTAAAGAACGCTTCTCTGCAGACTGACAAAACTAAAACCATATCAGCCTCTCCCAGAGTACAGATCACGGAGCCTGCAGACGTAGACGAATCTACGGAAACCCCTCAAGACGCCGAAAAAGAGACACAGACTTCCAACTATAAAGAAAAACAAGACTGATAGCACTGCTGATAAATTGTTTTCTGAGTAAGTATTAGCAGTTGTTTTAGTATAGGTAAAACCTGGTTGTCTAATAAATAAAGTGTTTCGATTTAATGTGTCTATTATTATATTCATACGGTACTACTAACTGTTATCATTCCTAATCCAGATCATGATTCCTGCCTGCCTTGTGACGTTTCGATCCACCCAAACGTCTAGCAAACATAAACACCTGATCATACAACTAATTACATTAAAGAGTCCATTAATGTTCTGTGGTTAAAAATAAACTTATACATCGCGGTATTATTAAATAATACCGCGATAAGATTTCACCTCCATATTTTAGTAATTAATATAATCTGTTGCCTGAAATAAAAAAGTAGATTTTCGTAGTAAAATCTTGTTCTTTGAAATACACCAGCATTGTGGTGTTATTCGAATTCTTATCATGGATTTTATTTGTATGAGTATTACTCGAGGATATTAATTAATATGAGCAAGGCAGATTTTTAAAATAGTGTTGTATACTAATACTTTATATTATGACATTGGTTTGAAGTTTTGTCATCATCGTTATCACCAGCCTTCATCAATCCACTACAGCATTGCTGAACTTCACATAGGCCTAATTACGATAAAGATTTTGCCATAATCCCCATCTATGTAATATATATGTTACAGGAAATGTATGAAAGCCGTCATTGTATACAATTCCTAAGAATTGTATATAATTCCTACAATCACCCAGAAATGTGTGATGTAAATTATATTAGACACATTTCCTAGGAAACTTCTACATTTCCTAAACAGCAATCGGAAATGTAATACATGATATATATTAAAGATTTATGCGGTGACATGCGGTGCGAGGGGAGAGTATGTTTATCCGAGAGTTCTTGAGGTTATGAATGTACCGAGTACGGAAATTGCACTACGTTCAGTTGCAAATCTACAATCCACTGGAACTGGCCAAGGGTTTAAAAAATGCCTTTGCAAGAAGTACTATTATATAGTACAGCAAGGTGTATGTGCTATAAAAATAAACTATTGTGTACTTCCAAGTGCCATTCCAGCTTGCCCTGCAAAAATAAATAGCATGTCCGGCCTTGTTTAGTTTCTAATGTAGTATTAAAATAGAAATACTTTTACTTTAATATTGTGATGTAGAATTACTTAAATGACAGACTGTTTACTTACCAAATAAAACTTTGAGCTTCATATGAAAATATAGTAAGTTTTGTGTTAAATGGGCCTTAAGAATAAATAAATAGTTGATTTATTAAGCCTAAATTAGTAAATTATGAAAACTATATTTCCTAAATTATCAAGAAGTATGAACATATTATAATTTATAAACTGTATGATTGTTACTTGATTGTCTCAATGAGAGCGTTAATAAAAACTCTGATCCTTGAATTAGAAACAAGCAAAGATATTATATACTGGATGATTACATAATTGTCTGAATGAGATTATGAGACCCTTTCTAAAAACTCTGATTCTTTATTTAAAAACGTGTTTTATTTATTTTATTCACTCATAGCGTTCGTTTTATACATTTCCTAATAAGATATTTGAAATTCTATAAAATTCCTAGGAAATCTATACATTTCCTAGGATATGTGCGTATTAAATAATCTCTGAATCATTATTTTATACATTTCCTAAATAGCTTCGGAATCGTATACATTTCCTAGGAGTTGTATACCTACAATTCCTAGAATTCATACATTTACTGTAACATATACAAAACTAGATACAAAATTTGCGTCAAAAAAGTGTCGTAACTAAATTTGCATCCATTTGACATGGCATGGGTGCAAAAGGTAAACAGACGGGTTGGCGTCTCATACAGGGTGCAGGTATCCCATTGCGTTATTTCGATTCAAGAATAAATTCTAAATTCAGATTTAGTCTTGCTATATCTATATTTTATAATATCAGTATTTAAACTTGAAAAAATATATCTCAGGCGGGACTCGAACCCGCATCTCCTCGCATACATGAGCGCTATACATGATGCCATACCGCATGGTCGCATTACCGAGCGCGGTAATGCGTTTTAACGTGCGGTTACCATACGACACCTACCAGTCCTACCACACGTACCACGGTAACCTACCACAACACAAAATTATTCCACTATCCGACCGCTCAAGCAAAGTTTACGTAACCGACCGACCACCGGAGATCCACCGCTTAAACATGAACTTGACTCAGTTACACAACAATACCTACATATTTACTCACCGTTTTTGCAGAATATGTTATTCTAGTTTAAGTATAATTATAATATTATGTTTTACAAAAAAAAAGCTCTGAATAAAAACTATAAATAAAAAATGAACCTACAAAAAGATAAATTATTAAAAAAAAAATGTGACATAGCTGATGCATACCTCGCGAGTCTTTTAATATTTTGTATGCGTCGAATTTAGATCCTCTTCTTTCAAACATTATAAAACAATATGCAATATTATTTATCTAGATCCGTTCATTTCTATCATGATTGAGTAACCAAAATGCATGCCATAGAGTTTATATTGTTAATAACATGTTTTATAATATAAGTAAGATGGTAAGATTCGTAATTCGTAAGGTTATTTATGTTTGTTTTAAGTTTACCTAACTCAACTCAATAATTCCGTAAATAACTGTGGTACCTATTGCTCATTGTGTATCTTCATATTCCATCGCCCAACGCCAATAGATAGGATTAATGGTTTATTTGCTGCACCGGACCGACCTTGTCCTCCTCTCTGTGCTAATGTTAGTTCAGACAATTGCATCATATAAGGTTTCAAAATTGAACTTGGCACATCTTTATATGTATAATGTGTTGTTTATATGACTTGCAAAAGTTTATGAAACCGATCCTAAGTAGCTCACTGTTGTTAGCGCCATTTTAAAATGCATTTTGCAAATTTGGACTTAATTGCATTTTATGTAGTTCTATAAACCCGTTATGCAGACAGCAAATCCTACTTAAATATTTATAAATGTTTATTATATTATGTATATATTATAAAATATCTATTTTTGCAAGATAATGACCTCGTTGCGCGGGGGATTCGGGTGGCACAGTACCGATCTTTGTGGACCACAACAAACTTGTGAGATCCTAAGGAAAGGGCTATATCCAGCAATGGGCCTTTGGCTGTAAAGATGATGATGATAACCTTTCCATGTCAAACTATAATTAAAATCTTCTGCTATTAAAAAACACTCCTTTCAGAACCTGCTCTTTGGAGTTACTGATGATTTACTAGTACTATTTTTACCAAATAAATTAAAGGTGCATTAGTTTCTTTTGCTCTAAGATTAGTTTGCAAAGAGTAGAATAGAATAAAAAACAAATAATTTTGAAATACATTTATTTAAAAACAAATAAAATGACTTTCCAACTCTCTTCAACGTACAGTTATTTAAAAAAACCAATAATAACACCAATACTACTACCTTTAAGTCTTACTTTAAGATGGCTCTACCTATCGCTATAAGCTACATTAAATAAATGATCTAGACACAGCTAATTCTAATAACATCGCAATATTACAGTCGTACCTATTAAGTCGTATCGTTTGACTCCTTTGCGTGAACAACTTCTGCACAAAAGTTCCTGTCCTAGCAGATTCACAGAACTGATCACCCTTAACAGTTTGGGCGGGAACCAAAATACTGTTTAAATATTATGTTTTCTGCGGAAGTTTTCTAAGTTTGATCCACACGTCGCCCTCGGCCTGTGGCACCAGGCTAGAGGTCTTGATTCTCATCGGTACCAGTGTCCTCTCATCGAGAACAAGCTCGTATTCCGGCAAGATCTTCACTAGAGCCATCTTAGATTGTATGTACCCCTGACGAACACCTGAAAAGAATCACTAGTCACAGTACAGACATCACTGTACATCTTCTTCTTTTATTCTATGGCGAAGGCAGTGCTTTGGCCAAAGCCTCACGATTCCGCCAATACAATAAAAATAATGACATTTACAATGAAAAAAATCAAGTAAAAGTAAATCAGACAGCATAAAATGTTACCTAAACAGACAATTGCCTTAGATTCCTTTAAGAGCAGATATTTTTTAGTAACTCTATATTATTTCACAATGACTTCATTGAAAATAATTACAACATACCTATTATAAATCTAATGATATTTTCTATGATTAATCAACAAATATTGGATAAGCACTAAACTTACTAAATCATTACAGTATTAAAATGTTCAAACAATCGAAGTTATCATTGCATGATGTAATGTGTGTCTATGACGCGTTGATCAATGACCCCAATGTATTTTCCATAATGAGTATAACAAAATAAACCAACAGCTTTACTACTGAAGTTTCTATAGCAAAAACGAACAATGCAACTAGTTACCTCATCTAGCAATAGCTATTAGCTACCTACATATAACAATTGCAGTGTGAAGGTGAAGGTCTTGATCAAGATGATTCTTGGTAATGGTGCCTAGGTGAAGGTCGATAAATTCTTGCATGATTGATTTTCGAACATCCGAGAAGCATCAGGTCAAGGGAGGGCGGCAGGACTTCCGTCACAGGCCGTTAATTACTGAGAACCAGCTGTAATTATTTCCTACCAGGATAATGGTTTGATATAGAGACAGCATTTTCGAAAACAAAAAAAGATTCTTACTGAATTCTACGCGGACGGAATCGAAGGCGGAGCGTATAGTAGCTGCTACCTACCTATTATAATTTTCTTTTTAATAAACATGATAGAGAATGATAAACATTCCGTGATAGTTTTGATTCTATACTGTTTTAGCAGAATTCAGGATCCTGCTAAGACTTAAAGCTCAGGATTCAGAACAGATTTCTATACAAAACCGTATTAGTAAGACTCAAAATTTTCACCAATATCTTGTCCTTTCATCAGGATCCAAAACGTTTGTTATTATTGAGTGGTAAAGATCCAAGGAATAGCTCAAAATATAGTAGCTTTAAAAGAAACTGCGACCATTTATTTTATCCGCAAATTCACTCATCAAAACCTATATGGTATTTCCCGTTGACCTAGAGCCATAACATTGGGCAAGAAGCAGTCTCGCAGTTCAAGTACCTAAATATAAATTCGTATCCGAATGTAGGTAACCCCTAGAAATATGTACCTGACAGGCACTTCACCTGCCTTTTCGAACATCTATTAATGTGTTTTTTTCATAGTCTTTACTAAAACGTATAAAGACATCCTACTGAAAATGTACTAACAAAGTCAACAGCATTTTGAGCGAAATAGATGTACTTAAAGCATGTAAACCAATAACAAATGCACATTACAACACGGAAAAAATAGACTATGTAAGACGATCTTGAACTGGTGATTAATTAAGGTGTCCAATCCCAGTTTTTTTGAGATGGCTTCGTAAGTATAGTATGTTTGGCTAGTGAAAAACTCCCAATTGTCCTATTAGTTACAATGTGATATTTCATTTTACTTTGCTATTGTATATTAGTTACCTACTTTTAGTTGTCAGAAACACTATTTTAGTTACGTTCTAGCAGTTCGTCTTTCTAGTGAGAGAGTACTACCCCTAGCTCTGCTTGCTTTGCTGTCTCGCCTCGTGTGGTTTTGTAATCGCTGTTCTAACCTAACTAACCTAACTTTGAACTTACATATGTAACAGTCACAATAGCAGACACTAATTAACATAACTCCACAGGTTTCGAGTAAAATACATACCTAAACACTTCCTCGGTCCTTCCCCGAACGGCATCCAATGGCAAGGATGTAATTTGGCTTTGTTTTCCGGAGTAAACCTCTCCGGATTATATTTGTGCGGTTCCGGAAATATTTCCGGGTCCATCTGTATAGACTGGCAGGGAACGAACACCAGCGTACCCTTCTCTATAACCAGGTCTGTGCCTGGCAACCGGTAGTCTTTGGTGCACCGCCGAAAGATAGCACGCATCGACGGATACATTCGCATCGTCTCTAAAAGGAGTAAAATTTATCTGTAAATGTATGTAGGTTGCAACTTGTACAGTTGTCAGTTAAATTACCCAATCCCTAATATAAGTGTTATAGCAGAAGTTTTGCTTTAAAGTGAATTTTTAAACATGGTGTAGGTAATTCGAGCATCTTAGTTTATTCATAAATGTAACAACCGATCGACCGAAACATTATGGTAACGGACATCCAGGGTTTATATTTATAAGTTAATTAATCATACCTACTGTTAATTGCTGAGTGATTAATGTAGAGACGTGACCCATTATGTGTTTATAATTATACTTTTGCTTAAAACTTTTTATGGAAAGAGTACTTAAATAAAGAAGAGGCAAAGACCCTTTGGGGTCAGACCCATCAGCGCCAATGTTGAATGAGTCGTTAATATTATCTCAACAGTAGATCAACTGTTGTATTACATACGAACAAGACAATTCTATGGGAGTAAAGTACGTCTAAATAAATTACTTATTAGTATTTTTCCATCAAGCCTCAACAGGCACCGATGAATTAATCCGGGATTCATTTATTCTTGTTGATCAATTCAACTCAAGGCGAGCTGCTTTTAAAGCATTGACCTGCTGATATTTTAACTTAATTCAATTAGATATCGACATTTTTCTATGGCATAATGTTTGGTGTATGCTTCCCGTGTATGTTATACAATTTTACTATATATTTTGTTGCAGATATTACTCGCAAAATGGAAACAAATCGAATAAGTACCTCGGACGCGGAAGTCGCCAGTGTTAAATAAAACTATAAGTCTACTTGCATGCTCTCGTTTGCATAAAAAAACGTCAATGGGCGAAAACTAATTGGTAAACACATATGTTTATATCTCACCTTCTAACACCATATTGAAATATACCATTTCGTTCTGGGCCTCGTAGGTGCACTCTCCGCCATGTTTTTCCAAAACTCTGATCACTTCCTCTCTCACTTTGTCCTGGACGTGAGGGTTTAATGCCAATTGGTATGCAGTAAACTGACCTTAAATATAAAATACCAATAAGAATACACATTTTTTAAAAATAAATCAATATCAAATAGTGTGAGTAGCATAGGTGCTATTCCGACCTCTTATCAACATGCGTGTCAAATACCCGTTCAACTCTTTTGGCGTGATTGAGTCACATACATTTATTTCGCACTTATTAGTAAGAAAATATTATAACATTGCCGGCCTTTGAAATAGATACCTGTAGTGGCAGAAGTTTCATATCCAGCTATCATGTACAGCATCGTATTGGCCGCTAGGTCATCCATGGAAAATGAGAAGTCGTGTGATAGCCCGACTCCATCTACATTAATGGAAATATAGGTAATAATTCAAAATTTTCCACTTTCATCTGCACACGAGCAGTAGGAGGTAATAAGAAACATCGAGCATCAACAGCAGAAAAAATATAAACTGGCACAAAAATGTGATTAATGAGTTTCAGTACGGGTTCAAAAGCTCGGGGTTCCTGGATTCGATTTCCTGGTCGGGCAACAAGAGTTTCATATTTTCGAACATTGCTCGGGTTTATGATCACCAAACCGCATTTGCCAAGCGTGGTGATTATGCATGTTTTGATTTCATTGCTATGGTAACTATAATCAAGTTGATTTCAATGATGGAGGCCTTTGCCCTGCAGCGAGATGTTTGATCTTTCATTTACTTAATTACCAATTCTGCGCGTCAGCCTACAAAACCAGATGTTGCGGCTTCAATCGCTCAAGGAGTAAATGTTTGGTGATGCGCTAGATATTCACTTTATTTTATTGTCATCCAGTTGTAATAGTAAGTACAGGTTTTGATTTTTGGAGCTTATTATTTGGTAACAATCACACTGTTTGTTAGACATTTAGAGACAAAATAAGGACTACGAAAATCTTTTCTAATTTTATATCGTATGTGTGGTCTGCTTTTTAATCGTATGTTCGTTACATACGCTGTAAACCACGTTACTTAAGTTAAGTACCTTTTCCTTCCCCAGCCTGGTTCTTCAACTCGATCAGAGTCTGCAGAAAATCATTCCTCCTGTAAGCGTGCTTCTGCCTGTGTTCCACCGTGTGTCTCACCAAGCCATAGAAGAAACTTTCTATTCGATCACTGATACGCTTGATTTTAAGCTTATCGAATGTGTCAGGCGCTATGAACGAGAACGCACGGATTATGGTCCTGTGGGAATAATAGGTACACTGTATGACTCGTAAAAGGCGACTGGAGGAGATTCACCGAGGAAAACAGGCAGCAGGGTCATTTCTCCACTAATGGTTAAACTGCGATCGCCGAACCGCCTACTGCCAAGCGTGGCAGTTAGGAGGACACAGGCCTTTCCGAACTTCTTATTCTGGAAAGGTCTGTGCCCAACAGTGGCATGACAGTGTATGACTTGTTAGTGGTATTGTTCGTGAACGTGATGATTGATTGTGAAAGCGTGACAATGAAACATTTAACCGTGAACGTAACTAGTGAATTAAGTTTGATGATTCGCCACTTTTTCGTTTAGTTTAAGTTTCTATAAATAAATATTTGGAAATTTGATAATTGATTCCGGAAAAGTTAGCTCACTTAATACATTCCAATCAGTAAGGAAATCTTGAACAATAGCTACAACACATAGCTTTTTAAATCCAATTAATTTTTCATCGTCGTCAGTAAGGATTACTCAATACTTAACCACCACGGCCGATGCAACTCGATCGAAACGTCAGGCAATAAAATAAGGTATGTTCGCGATTAAATATTATTACATCTTAAAAAAGGATTACTCAGTAACTCTAACTATCAATGTATCGCTATATGTACTACCACCTACTACCTACTACCACCCTCAGAAAGTATTATGTTTTTTCCGTGATTTTACAAATAACTTCGCTCATCTGACTGTTCAAACGACTTTAATTATTGTCTTATTACAAGTTGTTTCTTTATATTATTAACCTATAACACTTTGGCTTTACATTCCAATGTTAGATGATGGATTTTGTTGTTTGTTTTTTTTATTGTAACTATGCGATTTGTATAAAATACAATGAATCTCAGCTATGTAAGACTTCATTACAACAATAAGCCTAATAATGCGATATAGAGTAGGTAGGTACTTCACATTGTTATTCTGACTTTAAAATTGACCAGTCGTAAAGGGTGATTCTATGGAATAAAAATAAGGGTTTAATTTACTATAACAGTCCGGTTAATATATTTATTTTCAAATATCCTTTCATAACGACTTTATAGCTAACGTATGCCAAGATTGAATCAAATTTATTGAAGGTGTAAGCTAATCGTTGATATACGTTTACCTTTTACATGTTTATTGATAAAGTTGAAATATTTTAATCTAAAAGTCAATAAATTGTTACATGAGCAAGCTGTTTGTATTTAACCCATTCATCTGTCAAACTCTACATCTCTCCTTCCTTCCTAATCTACACTTATAATAATATTATAAAGAGGAAAGATTTGATTGTTTGTTTGTATTGAATAGGCTCCGAAACTACTGGACCGATTTGATAAATTTTTTACCATTAGAAGCCAACATTATCCATTTTTACCGCGGGATCCGGCAGGTGACTCAACTGTCGGTATATACTAAACGGCTTGACCGATTGGGTTGAAATTTTTTATGTGTATTTCCATGGTTTCACAGACATGAATGTATTAAGCCTACCTAATCTATCTTTCTATATGCCACCGTGCTAGGCACAGTTTCCGACCGCGCGAAATGACGTAGAGTTCACGCGGGCAAAGCCGCGGGCGAAGAGCTATTTCTTACAAAGCAACACACACTTGACTACGATCGCAGGTGAAGAGAGCCTTTAAGTGTGATTGATGGCTACATTTTGTTTTAGCGTTTGCCATCAGGCCACCGTTAACACAGTTTGAAGTCCGATAATCTTACAAAAAAAATCTTAAAATTTAATAGCCTACGCGTTTGTATTTACAACTTTTATACTTTTAGTCTTTCTCTTGACCATTTAGTCCACCAACCAAATGGAACATCGTATATGTTTATTACAGTACTAGGACACACGGAAAACGTTAATAAAGACTCGGAAAATTAGCGCAACTGTGACCCATTGTGTTTTTAAAAAATCTAGAAACCCATTGAAATATACTTAACACAAATTTCTGACGAGAAGAATTATATACTTATTAAGATTTAGATCTATTGTAAACAAATGTTACAGACTACATATTCTCTGTTTATCAATGTAAATAAAAAGTCAAAACAAATGATAGACACTTTTCTTTTCTTTTGCAAGTTTTTGTAATGTCGTACTTTACAAGAAGTTGATGATTTTGTGCTTACCCTAAATGCGTTATTTTACGTTAATTTTCAATGTGCGCTTTGGACAAGTTACTTTTTACAAGAATATATTAACGAATGTTTAGTCTAAAGCAGTGACATGAAAATTTATCACTGACAATAGGTAAAATAAAATACTTACCAATATAATGTTCGAGGATCAAAATACTCACGGCCTCTATCGTAAAATTCGGATTTAGCAGACTTGAAACCGTTACATTCCAAGCCAAATCCGATATTGGCTATGATTTCCATAGCGTATCTTCCGTATAACTCCGAGAAGTTGACGGATTCACCGCTGGAGTGCAGCATATCGGCGTAATCTTTTGCGTCATTCGCAATTTTTTCCACCATCGGGAACATAGTTTTGAGTTTACCGGGCGTGAACGCGGGGGACATTTTCAACCGCAGTTTCTTCCACGCCAGGCCGTGGATGTTGAAGAGGTTGCCCGCCAGCTTATCACCGAACCCGCCGGAGAACGTGCCTCGCGACTGAAAGTGCTCGAAATCACTAATCAGTATGTGCTTCGCCAATTCCAAGTCGTTCACGCACAACACCGGCCGGTGAAAACAGTACAAGCCTACATACGGCAAATGCTTGTACTTAAAGTAAATGTCGCAGTACGGTTGGAAAAACTGAGCTTTCCTCTTCACCACTTCCTTTATGTTGCCGTAGGGAAACACCGGCTTCGGGCAAAACACTCCTCGTCTAGCCCAGTAGGTAAATCGGTATTGATACCACACATACGTTAAACAGAACACACAGACCGCCAATATAAGAAACACGGCCATTTTTGTGGTTGCTAAATATTTATTGTAATTCACTTCACTTAGTTAATAACGGTCACTTAGTTGTGTCATTAAGTTTGGAAACATTGAAGAACCAATTTGACCATTATTTTTGTAAT
Source organism: Anania crocealis (assembly GCA_949315895.1). Lineage (NCBI taxonomy): Eukaryota > Metazoa > Arthropoda > Insecta > Lepidoptera > Crambidae > Anania > Anania crocealis. The sequence continues at coordinate 6,720,654 of OX438868.1, forward strand.
TCATGTGCTTTGCGTGCAATGGTTGCGACGCCAACAGCATCGACTGAGACGCCGAAGGTTGAGTGCCTGCGCCTGCGCTGGAACCAACATTTCAAAATACATCAGTCTGAGGTCACTATACACGTGAATGCCGACATACCTATACGAATTTCGACAAAACCAGCTCTGGATTATTATATTTATGATACTACATGGCAATTCTTTCCTACTTACGTCAACTTACTTATTATTGTTATTGCTTGTAAATTGAAACTATTTTAAATTATTTTAATTTATATTTGAAATCAAATATTGTCTACTTATAACATTTTTTTACAAAATCTATAATAAGTAACACTAGCGATATCCCGGATGATTGAGGGTGCATCAACCTCAATAAAAAAACATAATAATCCTACCGTGCCATATATTGTAAAACAGCTAAAGCTATGCCATTCACTGCTACATAACAATTCTAAATAAATTTAATTACCAGTACATAATAATCACATTTATGTTCCTCTTACAAATAAATTAATTTATGTGATATTATTGATAGTAGTTTTAGTTTATATACCTTAGTTTACGGAAACAAATTATGAATGATGATCATTATCATTATCTTATTTCAGTCAACTTCATTCATGGATGAGCTATGCCTACATATTCACAGAGTTTATTTATACTCTCGCATCTTTTAGAGCAACAAACATACAGCGTGAAATTTTAACCACCTTCCAAATTTTAATATATCAATCTACGAGACCAAAAACAAATGACGTATTTTTTCTTTTGGTATAGCCCAGTACAAAAATGTCAAGAAAAAGCACTTAGAAAATGTCCGCCAAAAATCTAAAATTTTTGTTACGGCCGCCTAGCAACACTTTATTTAGGCGTTGCGCATCTTATTCTTTCATTACGATACTATTCATAAGTTTTTGATTTTCCCTTTAAGTATACCTTAACAGGTCTAGGACCGTAAAAATTTAAAACTATATCGCGAAAAATATTTTCGGTGACAAAGTCCAAATGGTTTATTTAAAACCTGGAAATTACTAACCTGGTTCATTATTGTGTTTGTAATTTGTTGAGGAGCTAATTTATATAAATGAGAATGAAATGAAATGAAAATATTTATTTCAGACATAATAAGTCCATACAACTCATTACATTAAAAACAACAACATTTTTGTTAGTATAAAATAATAATAGTAGTTGGGTCATTAAAATGTATACTGCTTATTGGATGGACATCCAATACGAGAGAATGGGACTATCCATCCTTTCTGCTGTGACCTAATTTTCCAAAATTCATTCAATGGTTTAAAATAGCGAATGATTTTGAAGTTATACTTTATTTGATATTTTAGCAACTTAATTGCACTTATAATATCAGTATATAAACTTGAAAAATTTTTTGTCTCAGGCGGGACTCGAACCCGCATCTCCTCGCATGCCGGGCGGGCGCCATACCATTAGGCCACCGAGACACTGCGACATGGCGCGAATTTTTCAAGCATATTCTTACGCTGTGAGCCAGCGTTGCTTCATCAAATGTTAGGAGTTTGCACCCTTAACACCCGAAAGAAACATCTTTGCAGATGTTTGACAGTCAGTTAAGATGAAACAGCTATTTATATACTTTATTTGATATTTTAGCAACTTAATTGCACTTATAATATCAGTATATAAACTTGAAAAATTTTGTCTCAGGCGGGACTCGAACCCGCATCTCCTCGCATGCCGGGCGGGCGCCATACCATTAGGCCACCGAGACCGAGAAAAAAAAAAAAAATTTTTCAAGTTTATATACTGATATTATAAGTGCAATTAAGTTGCTAAAATATCAAATAAAGTATATAAATAGCTGTTTCATCTTAACTGACTGTCAAACATCTGCAAAGATGTTTCTTTCGGGTGTTAAGGGTGCAAACTCCTAACATTTGATGAAGCAACGCTGGCTCACAGCGTAAGAATATGCTTGAAAAATTCGCGCCGTGTCGCAGTGTCTCGGTGGCCTAATGGTATGGCGCCCGCCCGGCATGCGAGGAGATGCGGGTTCGAGTCCCGCCTGAGACAAAATTTTTCAAGTTTATATACTGATTTTGAAGTTGGTTTCTGCCAGCACGATCTCCGAGATAGTTGCTGTTGGTAAACTAATGAAGCAATGTATTATCATCTCCAGACCAGAGCCACTTAGACCCCCCCCCCTCCCACCCCCTTGATCGGCTAATGACGAGGATAATAAAATTAGTAGATAGGCCAGTCCCCTAATTCGCGTAACCAAATCGTATCACAATCGTAATTGAATTGCAGGTTTTTGACAGTTCTACTCGTAGTATGGGCTAAATGTCAAAATTGTCTAATTCAATCACGATCGAACTGCGATTGAAATAATAATAAGGCCCCTGGTTATCGGTTTGTCAACCGATGAAAAAAAACTTACCAATTCGAAACCTGTTCTATGTATTATGTTATGAAGATGGACGGACTAGTAGCCCCAAAACTACTCCCCTTTGACATGAGAATGACAAAAACCAGTAACATGTTTAAATAGCTTTAAAAACTGTAACTGAAAAAGCAATAATTACAAAATCAGCCCTGTATGTTTACTGTATTGTTTTGAATATTTTTGTACTCAGAATTTTGTCTTTTTGTCATATTATTATGACACCTGTTTTCCAATATATTGTTGAACTTACATGTAGTTTTTTTATTAATATTATGAAATTAATATCCTATGACACCCGGACTAAAATAAGGAATCGATGAATACCTCATTCACCAAAATCAACTCAGTAGTTTAGTCGCAAACGGGGAACCCACATAAATACCCACCTACATAATAGGTACTTATATACCTACATAGACTGCTGAAATCATAATCCTTCCTGTTAGCTTTGCCGTAGTACGGTAAAAAGTAAAACAATGAAACCTAACCTAAAACCACGATTAACTGATGAATCATGAAACAAGGCTTTTAATCGGCGCCAAACAAGCTATTACCTATAAACACCATCATAAACCGACTCAAAATTGGTGGTTTTTATGCTTTTTGGAGGTTAATATTTTTGGAAGTAAATAATGTTTTATTAGAACTGTCTACAGATTCCTATAACTTGAACTTTAATATAATTTCCATTCATCTCACTACTAAACGCCGATAAACCTAACAATGCAATCGAGTCAGCTGAATGGACGTGACTAAGAAGTAGAAGCAGCCGGGCGGGTCCTTATTCAGGTTGTTCTTGTAACTCGTGATGCGCTTGCGCAAACATTTCGCCACTTGCAAAAACTTGGTCACATTCGCATACACCCATTGGTTCGGGTCACTTTGTTTATACTTCGGAAATCGTGTGCTAATAATAATATTACATATATCGAACAGATTGGAGTAGTGACGCGGTGTTTTGCCTTGAACGTGGGTCACGGGTTTGTGCATTAAACTGGCTTTTACCCGCAACTCCGCACTTGTGGAATTTAGAAATATAAAATGGTGCCTATAGTGTAAGGTAAACCTCTTGCAATACATCCTGCATTTCATGCAGTATTAAAGAAAGACAGACGGACAGAACTTTAGCACAAAAGGTACATACAGGTACAGAAGTCAATCTGATATACATATATGTATGTACTTCAACTTTTATACCTATCGGCGGTAAAGCTTAGGTCGTCAAGTTTGGCTTATGCACGAAACCTTCGTGGTAGTGAGAGGCACTGTTCGATTTATTGTTTAGAATGAAACAAAACGTAAATATAACCATATATAAAATATTACAATATTAATGCACCAAAAAATCACAGGCGCTTATCACAAGCAAATGACAGAGATGACACCAGTAGTTGATACCTAGGTAACACTGAAAATGTTTAGAAAACGGCTTAATGTAGAAAGTTGCCAATACTTTTATTGTTTTTCAAAGTAATCTCCGTTCCTCTCTACACATCGTCGCATTCGATGGAACCACTGAGAAAAGCAGTGGGCCCATTCTTCCTTCTATGGCATTTTCGTACGCTTTCACCGCATCTTCAGGGCTCGTAAAGCGAATACCTAGAATTTTATCTTTAGTTCTTGGGAATAAATAATAAATAAATAAATATTTAAGACATGCCTCAATGGGCCACACTGAGCCATCTAGTCCCAAATTAAGAAGTACTAGACAAGCGATAAACTTACTTATATACTTTTTTTTTGTAAATATATACTTATAATACTCGTACATAGAAAACACCCAGACCAGTACAAACAGACATGTTCATGCACACAAATATTTGTACTGTGCGGGGATCGAACCCGCGACCCATGGCTCAGAAGCAGCGTTAACTACCGCTGATCCAAATGGTCATAAATGAAAGTCGCAGGGCGCCAGGTCAGGACTGTATGGCGAATGACTCATTATCTCGACACCTGCCATAGTCAAATATTCAACAGTCCATTTTGCGGAGTGCACTGAAGCATTGTCGTGGTGAAGGAGGATCCTGCTTGGAGGGCGCTGCTTTCGAATGGTCCAAACTGAGGCCTTACTCCGCACACAATGTCCGTATATTCGAATCTATTTGTCCCTATCACTCATACCGATGTCTAACGGCCGGTCCCAATAATCTATCTATCTTCAGTTTTGGCTTATCGGAGACAGAAAACATCTTCTGTCTCTGATTTTGCCGTCCAGAGAAACAAAGACAGAAGTGGTTATCTATCTCCGATATGCCAAAACTAAAGATAGATAGGTTATTGGGACCGGCCGTTAATGTATCTGAAAGAGACAGATATTTCCGTTCGTACAAGCTTCGTGTTGCATGATATCTGGTCCCAGATATCATGTCGGTGCGCAGTGTCTACTCGTATATTGTGTACGTTGCTCGATCACATTTTATATGTAGATTGACTTCTGTGCCAATCTCTCTTTTGTGACTAGCTAGTTTTAAAGATTAAGGTAACACTAACCAAGTACGTATGTTTAAATGATAATACAACAAGGATACACGAAAACTCATTTATTATTGTCTACATACAAGGACATACATTTCACTTTTACTTATGCTAGGTAATATGTGCTTATTATATTTTTTTAAAGAAGTCGTATGGTCCACGCACTGCGTCTTGTGACTATACGATCTCTTAGGTCATAAATAATCATAATAGATAGGTACACCGTGCATTTTCGACCACCTAAAAAACGAAGCCCAAGTCATGTAAGGAACCACTAGCTTTTGCCCGCGGCTTCGCTCGCGTTAAATTCGGGGTAACAATAAAAAAAAAAACCCCTCTCTTAAGAGGTTGGGGACGGAGTTAAAAAAAAGGATGCACGATTTTTTTGTTAGTCACAAAGTCGGTATACCAATTTTTAGCTTTCTACCTTGAACATTGCGGAATGCTCCATACAAACTTCCACCCCCTCATTTTAGAGAATTGGGGAATTATAAAGGGACAAAAAGTAGCTTATGTCAGTCCCCATCCCTTCAACTATCTCCACTTAAAAAATCACGTCAATTCGTTGCTCTGTGTTGCCGTGAAAAACGGACAAACAAACAGACACACACACTTTCCCATTTATAATATTAGTATAGATTATATTTAACATCTTGGCAGTGTTATTTATTTTTTTTATCAATAAAAATAATCCTACAAAAATATAAAACATTGAATTAGCTATTCATTTCGAAACACGCTGTGACACGCACGGCCGTAGCTGTGTAAGGTTCAATTTCCCGGGACCCCGCCGCGGCGCCGCACCAAAATAATACGTCTGTGCGCAACACAGCGTGTTTCAAAATAAAAATTTTGAATCAATATTTATTTTTTTATTAATAAACTAGCGGACCCGCGAACTACGTATCGCCTCAAAATAGTTGATTTTGACGTCTTAAATGTCATTGTTGCAAATTTTTTACGTTAAATTTCCAAAATTTATTTTTTAAATATAATATTCTATTCCCGATGAAGACAAATCCAAAAACACCAAAAATATAAAAATCGCCCAGCCGTTTTCGACTTGTAAGTGGTGTAACTAACACGACTTTCTTTTATATACAACCTGTTCCTTTTGATATAATAACTCTAGGGTATTAAACAAAACAATTAAACAAACAAAGAATCAAATTGCATACTATGAATTATTTTTCAATTATGAATTATTCTTTTATTTATTTTTTTCATACATAATAATTCTAAAAAGTCGCGACTGTTTATGTAAAACACCCTTACCTTGTTATGAATGAACTTTTCAATGAAAACGATTTACCCATACCTACTTATCAATGAAACACTCACACACGTCAATATTTTTTACAAGTTACGCTCTACCGTTACTTTACTACTTACTACACTTTCGTGTAAGTTTGCCAACGTCTCGCAAAACTAAGGATTCACCATACTTTTTATTTTAACATTTTTATATGTATACTTATTAAAATACTCTTGTTAGTAATTTTTCATATTTCCAAGAGAACTGTCTGTATCACAATCTCCTTTGACGACCTGCCTCCGCAACTGTACCAAATGTTGTAGGTATTCTGTCGGCATTCGAGCCGAGCTATCAGTCCTGTAACCACTTTTTTTGCCATTATTGTAACCGGACAAATAATTTTCGTACTTATTTACAGACGTTTCTAAACTTTTGCATGAATTCAATAACTCTTTTTCCAGACTTCCAAAACTGTTTATGTTTCTACTCCTAAACTTGAGTTTATCTTCAAGAAAACTTTTTCTGCGTCTAAAAGAAGTGTAAGATATGTCACGTGATTCAACACTATCGCTTGAACTGGTATCGTTACTCTTCGTTGACGTAGAAGAACCATTATAACAATCTTCCTCTTTGTCTAAACCTAAAAACTCCCTGTACAATTTGGCTTTAGCTTTTGCGTACTTAACTCCTTTGCGAATTGGTGTGTAACTTTGTTCTATAATAATGGGTTCATTTATTTCTTGCAGATGATTCAGATTTTTTATACAATCTGATTGTCTATCGTCGCCTTTCTTCCAGATAAATGAATCAGTCCCTGCTTTACTTGATTCAGTAGAATCTGAATAGAAATGAACAGGGGTATCTTGATAATCTAGTATGTTAGCTTTTTTCTCATTATTTAGTGGCTCAGAATTCTGATTCATTTCATAATTAGTGCTTCTGTTTTGAGTTTCACATGTTGCTTGCGAGGCTACAGACGTTGACGGAATATCATCATCCTGGAATTTCACCAATCTCTTTGTGCTGTCTACAGCTCTAGGTGGTGACAATATTATATTGTAAGGATATGTATTTTCATTTCGACCTAATATCATATCTTTGATGTCATTGGAATTCACTCTTTTCAAACAATTTACAGTAACACGGGGTAAAATATTATCGTCTGTGTCTGAAAATTCGTCATCTCCGTTTCGTGAAACTTTAGGGGAAATGTTATGCGTATTTTCGATTTCTTGACCTTCATTCATACTATACATAGTATGTTGATCAACCGTAAAATTTTTAATGCAGCTAGGATCTAGCGAACTATGATTAGTTAATAAGTCCGGAGTCATGTTGACTGATTCTGATTTACTACAATTGTTATCGTTTAACGTATTATCTGAATTATCATCGGATGTTTGTGATTCTGAATCTGCTGGGTAGATTTGAGAAATGTTAATACTTATAACTGGAGATACACTTTCAAACGGATCTTTGCTTTTGTCTGAATTATGCATACATCTGCAAAGTGCTCGTCGTTTCCTTCGTGGAGGAGGAAGTATTTGGGTTTGAGTTGGGCGATCACATTTAGTAACTATATCCGTCATAACAAAGGAGCTTTTGTGAATAATTTTCTTTTCTTCAGTTGTGGTAGCCTGATCATGAAAACTTAACATTCCATATTTGGATCCCACAGCTATTTCCTTGCACCGAGGAGTCATAGGTACAGTCTCAGTAGCTACATCGTGGCAAAGTGAATACAGCTGTTTATTTCTATAAAAATACCTCTCTAAATCTGTCTGCACATCGATACCTTGATCTCTTACCCTAGTAACCATTTTTCTTGTTTGTGTGTGAGCTGGGATTCCTATCCTTCTTTTGTTTCTTAGTGCTTTCTGACTTATTTCCATTAACCTTTGTCGCGCGTTTGTACAAATTTTCAATTCACTTAGTGGTTCCATTATCTTCTTATCTATAACTGACTCCATTTTCGACGCAGCTGCTTCCTCTTTCTTTTTTATTTTGTTATACAGTCGCTCTGTGACTGATGCGACAATATCTGCTCTTTGACTATCATATAGAATAGGGATTTTTGGTTTATCATTATCTTTCTTCGCTTCATTATGGCCTGGTAGTTCACTAATTGTGTTATCCCCTTGTAATTTTTCAACTATAGGTAAAATTTCTTGTGATTTGTATTGCCTTCGCTTATGTCTAAGAGGAGCAATGACTTTAAGATCATTGTTACTTTGTGTTCTTTCTAGTGCGGGTCCGAATAATTTATCTACTTCTTTGCTTATTTCACTTGATATATCGATCTTTATATTTTTACCATCTGCAGCATTGATAACATCCGAACTACCGCTCGCTGCTGATGAAGCTGTAGAAGAATGAGCGTCAGCTTTCGGATGCAACAAATTCATAATGTTACCTATTTTAGCAGGTTCTTTGAGAAGTTCCGGAGATGGTGGCTTTACATAATTAGTATTTAATTTCCAGTGATTGTCATCATATGAAATTTTACCAGTTTCAGGCACCTGTAAAATAATAATTACATATTAATAATTTTACTAGGACGCTACTTATATTTTAATTTGATACATGGTTAAGAATTAGTCGAGGCTTTTGTTTTTTTCTTGTATAGGAACATTAAATTACATTAAACGTATCAAACTTATTCATGCAATATCGTTATAATCATGCAATAACATATTTTTTTCTTCTGTGAAGAAGAAAAAAATATGTTATTGCATGATGATCGTCGTTAATTATTGGTTTCCGATTACCAAAATTAGCAACCTACTGTAGAGATGGGATTCTACCCGGAAATATTCCCAAAATGGGAAAATACCCGGGAATGTTCCCATTGAATCTACCCGATGGGAATTTATTCGGGTATTTATTTTTTATGTCTAAATTGTACTCTTTGGTCCCTAATATAGACGTCGAGACTTAAATTTTGGTTATTTGACAGAGATAAAATGTGTTTTACACAAAATAATAATAATAAATATACATATTAATAAAATTGGGATCTTACATCAAAAAAGTTAGCATATTGCCATATTCTGCTATTAATATTGGCGCGTTGGAGTAGAAATATAAAAAACAATTCAAGTTTAGCATAAAATTAACATATCAGCTGAACGACCGGCCTATGCCCACTACTGGGCATAGGCCTCCCCCAAGGATCTCCACAACGATCGGTTCTTTGCTGTCCGCATCCAGCGGCTTCCCGCGCCCTTGACCAGATCGTCGGTCCACCTTGTAGGGGCCTGCCCACGGAACATCGTCTGGTACGCGGTCGCCATTCGAGAACACAGAAAATTGATGTTGATGTCGCGTCCTTTCCAGTCCAGTAGCTTGAAAATATCCTCCAATGCAGCTGTGAACAGTTTCGGAGAAATAATGTCTCCCTGTCTCACGCCTCGCTGTAGTTGGATCGGATTAGAGCTCTGGTTCTGTAATCGGACCGGAATGGTGGCGTTTTGGTATAAGTACTTTAACACCTCGATGTACCTGTAGTCTATTTGGCACCTTTGGTGAGACTGCAGCACTGCCCAAGTCTCAATCGAATCAAAGGCCACGAACGCTAAGCAAAGTGGCAAGTTATACTCTTCGGTCTCCTGTAGGACTTGCCGCAGCATATGAATGTGGTCTATGGTACTCCTTTCGGACCCCGGCTTGTTCGACGAGAGCTTGTAAGTCGTCGAACCTGGAAGTGAGACGATTCGTAATGACTCCGAAAACAACTTACAGATATGGTTCAGAAGCGAGATGGGTCTGTAGTTCTTCAAGAGAGTTTTGTCACCCTCCTTGAAGAACAGCATCACATCGCTTCTGCAGCATGCCTTTTGCGTTTTGCCCTCGAGGATGATTAAAGAGCTTCTGAAGAACCTGAAGTATTGGCTTACCGACCGCTCTAAGGAGCTTTGTTGTGATTTCGTCATCACCCGCCGCCTTGTTGTTTTAAGCTGCTTGAGTGAGAGCCATTCTAATTTTGCAAAGGCTGACGTCCGGGATATCTTCAGAATAGTGTTGGGTAAGCTTGGCTCTAAGGTCTTTAGCCTTGCTTTCCACAGGTGTTTTCGTGGAATATAACTGTCCATAGAAACTCTTAATCTCCCTCAGGGTTTCAGGTGTTGACGCAATGATGCTGTCCTCAGCTGTCCTGTCTCAGTTTTCAGCCTCGTCAATTGGCTTTGCCCAATAGACAGATCTCTGGCGAACACTTTGGAGCCTTTGTTCCGCTCAATGGCCTCTTTAATACGTCGGGTATTAAATTGGTGAAGGTCGCTCGTCAAAGACCTAGATATCTGTCTATTGAGTTGCCGATAGCGAAGGGCATCCGCTGAGTTCTGTAGCCTTATTTCGTATCTTTGATCCATGAGTAGGAAAGTCTTACTGGAGAGTTTCTTTGATTTGGGACGGCGGGTTTTAAACTACTTGGACCCTACCGTGCGGACAGTATCCACCACCATGTTGTATAGATCGTCTACATCGATGCTGTTCTCAAGGGCTTCGAAACGGTTTTTTGATTGCTTATGATAATTTTTATTTGAACAAATATTTTACCCTACAAATAAATTTATTACTTCTTTACTACTCAATTATACTTAACTTTTATGAAATAGTAAAATTTAATAGGATCATTACGCCACTTTGTGATCATTCATCACAAAGCGGCGGCGCATGGTGTTTTTTGATTGGTTCATTTACTTTACCTGCGAAACTTACCTTGTGCTATTGTTTTACTCAGTATTGACTTAGATATTGAACTATACACGGTGCATTTTCGACCACCGGCAGAGCGAGGCCCACGTTATGGGTCTATTATGTAAACATCATTGCAGTGCTTTTTTAATTTATCAATAAAAACATTTTTTCAATATTGATTTAGACCTTTAATTTTGTAACACGCTGTGAAACTCAGAGACGCCTAAACCTATATCTTAAATTTTTATGATAAAAAATGAAAATAACAATACCAAGATGTTATGCATAATGGTTACATGATGTGGGCTTCGTTTTACAGATGGTTGAAAATGCACCGTGTATATGTAGATGTTAGATGCTTTTTATAAAACGATTTTTTACTCAAGTAGTCACCGTCACACTAGTAAATCCCTATGTCAAGAAATGCAAAAAGTAAGGAAGATTTATGGATAAAAATCCCGTGCCACAATCGGCGCCTAAGTTTCGCTTGATAAGGAATGAATCAACATCATGATATATGTTGATATATTTATAGTAAACAAGATGTTATGATTATATCGAAGCCAACTAAGTATAGCATTAGAACTAAGTAAAGTACTTTTTTATGTTTTCAATATAATTTTATTGTTGATTCGAAGTTGTTTTTACAATGTTATGTCATACCGAGCATGATAATTCAAGATTCACGAAACATTTTGCATAGTCTTAGGTAACGACAAGTTGTTGATTAATATTTTATTATTATATGATGTTTTTTTTTTCATTGGTTAGGACCAACCGTAGATTTGTCTGTAAAAAGAGCTACAAAACCAATTTACCCTCGAATCGGGAATATTTCCGGGTAAATTCCCATTTTGGGAATATTCCCGGGTAAATTCCGGGTAGATTCCGAGAAAGTTTCCAAGCTGCCCATCTCTAACCTACTGCTTTTTTATTTTATGCTGTTTTTTTTTTAAACATAACCCTCCTTCTGACGCAGTCGGGTATAAAAAAATGTAGTGAAATATCTGGACCAATAGTAATTGTTACCTGTGCCTATATCCGATAGTGTTAATTATTGACTCACGTATCGAATGTAGTTCCTGGAGAGCTCAGCCAGCAGATGGTTGTACTGCGCCTGCAGCACAAGCCGGCCAGCAACGGCGCTGGCACGTGGCTTGGGCAACTGCCTCGCCCGCTCTGCCCAGCGAAGTGTCGACGCCGACTCCCCGTAGCACGCGAAGCTTGGGGACACCGCTGTTACAAATAGAAGTTACCGCATTACCTACATATACTTACATCTATCACCCATGTGATGGATTCACCGTAAAGGTACAGTGCCTAGGAATTGCGATGCAAAAAGTTCCGCTAACGATGGTTTAGTCCGAGTATTAATCATTAGTCCGAGTAAGTATGTAATGCATAGATTTAAATATTAAATCTATGATGTAATGCATCGATGATCTTAACCACATAGAATCGCAATCAACAGAAAAAGTAAAGTAAAACATAGATTATTTTCTGTTGAATATAATCCAGACGAGTACATATTCAAGGTTATTAAAATGACAGATTCTAAATGCTTTTATTATTTTCAAGTTCAATACTCATTAATATTTACATTGGTGATGCATTGCTTATGTGGAAACGTAAACGATGAAATAAATATTACAAACATACTAGCAATAAGGAAAGTAGAAGCGCCTCCTGTGAAGCAGTCCTTCAGCAGCCAAGTGAGGGCCGAGTCCCGGTACGGCACAAATCTCCCGCGCCTGCTTACTACAACAAGTTCAATCTTTATTTAATAAAGCCCAGACAAACTGTATATTATATTAAAATAGGAATAACATTAAAGGAGACAAATGGGGGATAGGTATTATGTCATTACTAAAAACATAAATTTTTCGGTCTTTGTCTTCTTTTTTAATAATAGGGGTTAAAGTATGAAATTGCCGATTATTTTCCCACTTTTTATTTTGTTTATAGCTCTTAAGTATAGTCATATTATTGCGTAATTCTTTTTGTATTGTATCAAAAACTAAATAAAGTAACTTTTGACTAAAAAAAAATGCAATACTAGTGCCTATTACTTCAAAGGAAGTCGTTGAAAAGACCCCTTTTAATGTGTCAGCTGACCTTCTTGCTTCAATTAAGTATATTTGTATTATATACTTTGATTTTCAGAAATTTAAATACTATAATGCGTAGCTTTATAACCATCTAACTTTCACCTTTAATTGCATCGAAAACGGTTCAGTCGTTTTTAAAAACACAAAAAAATTTTAAGTATGGAAAAATGACTTTTCTCGATTTCGTCCATACAAAACGGCAATTTCATACTTTAACCCCTAATATTAATAAAAATATAAAGTGCGGTTCTGGCGCTCCTCTACTCTCTACTATAAAATTACTCTTACCTAAAGCTGATATAACGTTACTGAGGGCAACCAGTGACTTATTTATATTTGCACCTTCCTTCTGTCGGCCGCCGCTTCCTTCCCAACCAGCTTTCTCACTGCATATGAAAAGAGAAGTCCAATAAATATCTTTTATCAAATAAACTGATACACTGAACTTCCTTCTACATCGTAAAAAAACATAGATTTTTTCTTTAGTTGAAAATTAGCAATTTTGATATTTGTAACAAAAAAAATAACATTTAAGAAACTTAAGATCCTGTCATTAATTAAAAAAAAGAAGAATTTTAAATTAGCTTTGTACTTAAATTACCCTGGTAAATTTTTTACCTATACCGAAAATTGCGCACTGGGTTGGGTGGCTTATATTTCTCAGCTTACAAGTTGTAAATGGCTACAACTGTCGCTTACCCTACATTATTACACAATGAAATTACAAGGAGGTGGTGTTAAAATGAATTGAACGCCAATATCCTAAACTCGTTAACCAGGCTGAATCCATGCTTTCCCAAAATTATAAGTAAGATTTTAAAATATGTACCCATCGAATTGTCTTTTATTTTGTTTTTGTTTTCATTCAATTGTCACCAAGCTAAAAGCAACCATGCTGTACCTACATGTCCAAACAGATGATAAGTAAATCTTTTAAAATACGAACTTTATCAAGGTATTTTAGCAACAAGGAGAATTTTTTATGCAAATATGATATAGTTTTTTTTTTTTAATAGTTAACATCAGTGTCATTATCACACATTATCACAAGTAGTGACCTAAATACCTAAAACTGGTCATATAACGAAACTGTTTCATAGCGTTTCCTAGACGTTTCATTGCGTTTCATAGATTCTCCTAAACGACATTCAAATTAGAATGTAACCCATGTACAATTTTCGACATTAATTATCCTAGTAATCATTTTACATGTATGGATCAGCCTTTTAATTGTATAATAGGTACTTTGAACTAGTTCTTGTCAACTTTAGATCCTACGTCATTATTTTACTTTTAAGGCTTCCATATCTGTGCGCCATAGACTAGCAAAGTTGGATTAAGGGTAAGCATAGCCTTTTCCTAAGTCATTAATAATTACTTTCAATTTATAGTGAATTACTTAGTAGCTTTAAAGAATACGAACGAAATAAATTGATTCAGAATCTTCGCGTGCAGATAAATAATAAATAATATAATAAAATAAATAAATGTGGACATCACATGATTATTCTGATCCCAATTTGAATAAAGCACTAGTATTTTGGAAACCAGAAACAACGAAGGTACCACAAACACCCAGATCCGCGAAAACACATTTTTTCTACATTGACCCGTCCGGAAATCGAACCCGAGACCGCGGAGCAGGCGACACCTTGACAACCGGTGTGTACGCTACTCCGCCACGGAGGTCGTCAAAATACATACTTATATTTTGTATACCTAGGCATTAGCAAAACTCTAATCCTAACTAGCATTAGGTTTTGTATTAAAAATAAATAATCACTTTTTTTAATTATCTAGACATTTTATTGGCTTTGTTGTAAAAAAATGAAGTGTATAGCTACTTCATGATTCCAGATGTACAATTTAATTTGAAGGTAATAGTAGTAGTTAGTAATTTTTTTTTTTTTTTTAGAAAATGTTTTTTTTTTTTTTTTTAGAAAATGTGGACAACATCACATACATTGTTCTGATCCCAATTTGAATAACTATTTAAAGCATTCGTATTTTGGAAACCAGAAACAACGAAGGTACCACAAACACCCAGACCCGGGAAAATGTAAAAAAACACATTTTTTCTACATTGGCCCGTCCGGGAATCGAACCCGGGACCCCGGAGCAAGCGACACCTTGAAAACCGGTGTGTACGCCACTCCGCCACGGAGGTCGTCATATTACTTACTATTACTAACTCATATGGTATACCTGCCAGCTAAATCAGCGAGATGAAGAGTGGCGTTCGGTGTGGCTATCTCCAAGAGCGCGTGGGATCGAGACGATGTCGAGTTCCGCCTGGTCGCGGCTGTGCGGCGACGGCGAGTGCCTTCATTCACTAACGCCAAGAGGGCAGCTAAGTCATTGATAGCAACTCTTCGGAGATCTATAAGGCAAAATACTGAAATGAATGAGAGCGGTGTGATGAATCCTATCACCAGAGTTGGACCACGATACATTGAGTTTCTTACTTCCACGTGGCTTCATGAGGTGCTGCGCTTGCACTATATCCAACGCTTAGAGTTTAAATACTTTATATGATATTTAAGCAGTTTAATTACTATTATAATATCAGTACTTAAACTTGAAAAATTATGTCTCAGGCGGGACTCGAACCCGCATCTCCTTGCATGCCCAAAGCGCCGCGCCCGGCATATCTTCAGTAATGCTTCAAACTGCAAATGGTCTAGTTCCTCACTTCCTCTCTGTCTCATTTGCGGCGCGATGGCCTTCTGTGCCGAACGCTAAGTGCAGTTCGCAATCGAGTTTCCACTATACATGACTTGCCGCATTTCTAATCATGGTCAAGCAGACTCCGACTAGAAACAAGACAAAGCACTTGGAGATGGCGCGCATTTTAGATTGTTATAGAATATAGAATTAAGTAAAAGCAGATAGTTGCATTTTGAGATAGATGCCAGAGTTTTAAATGAGCTGTCTCAGATATTCCTTACGTAAATGCTCTCTTATAACGAGAAACACTGCTCCCCTACCCCTTAAAATAGGGAGCTCGCGTTACTTTCTCACCGAATATGCGAAAACCTTCTGCAAAAAGGCATTTACGTAAATACAATAAATTTATATTTTAAACAAATATTATTCTATCAAAATCAATTTTAATATACGAGTACATTCAGCATATTTCAAGTAAACACTTAATTAAAACTTACCCTGTAGAGCTTGTAACGCTCCGTTGCCGTTGGTCTAATGGAACGCCCCGTTGGTCTAGTGGCTTATGTATCGGGCAAAAAGCTCGGTGTCCCGGGTTCGATCCTCGGGTCGGGCAACAGGAGTTTCAAATTTTTGAACATTGCTATACATTGGTTTTGTGATCACCAACCCGCATTTTGCAAGCGTGGTGATTATGCCTGTACCCTTTGCTGTGGTAGTGGGATGATTATAGGCCGTTACTTTACTTTAAAGCTTATACTGTACTCAGTAGAGTGTCAAACTTACTTTTTACATAGGCGCCATAGCTACAGGGGTCACCCTGGCGGAGTGTTCCCTCACGCGAAGGTCCTAGCGCGCGTTGCCCCCGCGCCTAGGGCAGCAAGTGGAAGGCGGGCGATGCGCTATCACCAGCCAAGCCGACAAGTCTAGTACCTACGCGCTCGTTGTAGATATCCAGGAAACAAATACTACGCTGTAGAGCTTTTAAATTTACTCTAGTAGGTGCCGTGTCAAACTCACTTTGTACATAGGGCCCCCTGGCGGGGTGTTCCCTCACGCGGAGGTCCTTGCGCGCGTTGCCCCTTCGCCTGGGCAGCGAGTGGCAGGCGGGCGGCGCGCTATCGCCAGCCAGCAAGTCGTGTACGCGCTCGTTGTAGATCTCCAGGAAACTGATCACATAGACAAATTTAATATTAATTTTACAAGACACGAAAAAGGGGAGAACCCTTCAGTACTTACGACTCTCCTTTTCCTTATTAAACCTATTTGCAGATTTGTATTTATTATAAACAAATTCTACTTTTTCAAATTTTAAATTTCTCGAATAGTTCTTATCTAAGAATTCACTTCATCGTTATTTCCATTTCAACAGCAGCTATGAGATGATGATCAGCTGAGCATTATTTTTTATGCATTTCATATTTTGAAATTGAATTTTATAAAATTTACATAAGTAATAGTGTTTTAATAATTTGAATTCTGGTATTGTACAGTAAGGAGTAATTGGTTAAGGTATTTTAAATCTTAAGGTATTTTGAGTTCGTACATTTTAATTAAGGGCGTTATGGTTTTTGAGATTCTAATATGCACCCAGTTAGAAAGGATACTACGAGTATTGCATTAATGCAGCAGAACCTAGTGTGCAAATAATAATCGTCACGCTTTGCAGGCGTGTTCAAATTATTGGGTTTAAAATGATATTCGATATCATGAAACCAGCTATTTAATGAATCACGAAATGTATGAGAAACAACCAATAAACTAACACATAATATCTTGCACTGCCGTTTTATCTTATAGGATTATTTGTGATTAACATTTTTTTTTAGTAAATATTTTCTATGTTGTAATGTTAAACATGTGATTCATAATTTCTTTAGGGGATGAATTATACCTATATTAACATCAAGAATTTCAGAGGATATGTCATGCACACATTGATAAAAGAGCTTAAATTCAATAAGAAAGTCACAAGTTTGTCAGTCTCGAGTACACAATTTGGATTCCGATAATACGATCGATTTAATCTAAGTGATACTATGGTGATACATACATCATAAAGAATACAGACAATGCATAATTTGATTAGTTGGATAGTAATCCATGTAGTAAGCTGTGATTGTAGTAACAATCACAGCTCGTTCCAACGATCTTATAAGAGTCACATCTAGATGACAAAAGAAACAACTTGCACTTGTCTCTGCTTACTTAAAGAGTCCCAACAGTAATTTTGTGAATAAGTTTAGGCAGTGACTATAGCGGTATGATGACGCGTCGTCCTTGCGCGACGCGTGCGTCGGTCGTGGCGCAACGCAACTATCATTTTGTAAGGTCTGCATATTTTACTTAATTGACGTTTGATAGAACTCACTGTTTGGTTGGTAATTAGGAAACAAAACAAACCTTAACATTTGAACAAAATGTTATAATAACTGGCAGCTTGTTCGAACTTGTTCGAACAGTCTGGGCACATGAGTAAAAATCCCTACAGAGTACAAGCTTCTTGACTTTTAAACTATTCTGATAGGGCTGACACCTGTTGCAAGTCAGAAAAAAAAGGTAGTAAATTAAATACGGTAAGTACGAGTACCTACCTACATACTAAAAAGTGTATTTCAAAAGGTATAAAATATAAGGTTTAGTGTAATTTGACAATACTAAAGTTAAATTAGTTTATAAATGGCTAACCCTAAATAATTTATTTTTCTTCAAATATTTCTTATTTCTTTATAACGTGTGTTACAGTCTGAATCTAATACCTACAGTTTCCTTAAATAACTGATCGGAAAATATTCGCATGGCATGTCAAAAGATAATTAATTTATAATTTTATTTTTATACTTATTATCACATTATTAAAATAATCTTAATATGTTTTTTTTTAATTTAACAATAAAATAAACATAATTATCTGGACCTGGCAGTATTTTAAGGAACCCGGCCTGTAGATATGTTACCTGCATTAAAGCCTTTACGATGAATAAATAAGGAATCATTGCTTATATTTAAGGCATTTTCCGATAGGATTTCTATTTCTTGCACTTGTGTCGATCCAGACATTTCCTATACAATTATCATGCAACAAACCATAGCAGTGCGTAACTGACAATATATATAAATAATTGAATCATAGAAATGTTAAAATCACAATTTGTCAGCCAAATCACTCAAATAAATGTCGTCTAATGCGCGCGACGTGCAGGCGGCAGCCCTGTCATTTATACCGCAATTGAACCGGCGAAAACCAGTTCTTACCCCGGCGACTCGGCGACGCGTCGGTGAACGCGTCGGTGAGATGTCACGCGTACATCGCCGCGCTATGTGTGAGTGGAACAACAGCGGGCCGCATATAGGTAGCTTGTATTCTGGTGGGAATATTTATTCATGTGGTCTGGGTAAACAAATATAATTAAAGTATTAAATAAGAATGAAGTCGGTCTTATATTAGATTTTGAAGCTTAAAACTACGAGCCGATTGAAATGAATAGTTTTGAAAGACCTTAGGAAGGAAACTGAATGATGCTTATCCTGGACTGGATTATTTTTACCTGGGAACACTAAAATCATAATAACGTCTGTAGGTGACGCTAATTCTGTACGACGGCCATTTTGCTACAGTTCTGGTTAGCGGTCTACAAGTCTTTTACTGAATTGTGCTGGAAAAATACACAAAATTAGTTTCATCTTAATAACCATTCCAGTAAACTAATGATAAGTGTATGTTTAGCTTTTTATATAGTTATTTCAAGGATACTTCATGATATATTTAAAGACATAAACAATTTGACTTATAATAATAAATAATAAAATTGTTTATTTCTTTAACTTTTTTACATAATTATGCGATTGACCAGAACCAACCCAGGAGGCACGTTATAATGCCTGTAGTGGGAGGTTCCGCTCTTCCTGGATATAAATGGTTATAGTTAAAAATAATTAAAGAGTAGGTAGGTAACAGGCAAATTAATTATTCTACAAGACAAGACAGTAAACTATATAAAATTAAACAAAATGTAAATTAAGTGTGTATGTGTGTTTATGTATGTTTGTATTTGTGTGTGTTCGTTTGACTTAAAAACATCTCCTAGTATTTTTCACACATTTTAGGTTGTTTACTCACGAGTGTTTTGTTCCTTTTTGTTACGGATTTGTTGCATTTATTTGTGACGTAGTAAATATGAAATAACAAATATGAAGTAAAGTCGCACTCACATTGTAAATAGATACACATAACTGATAATGTAATGTTGACAATTAAAAAAAACCCTGATGTTTGTATGAACTGAACTTTCTCATACTATTTTTTTTAATTGATATTAATATGACTTGGATTACTAAAGTTAAAATACTGTGATTTTTAGGTGGATTTGCAAATAACAATATTAAGTAGGTAAGTCGAAAGTAATACAAACTAAACTTGCTGCTATTCTTTATTAAAATAATCAATCAAGATACTGCTTTTTACTCAATTACAAATTTACATTCCAAATTAATGCACAACATAAACTAGTCCCAATAGTTCATATTTGTTATTTTTTTGTAACATCCAGTTATTTTTATCTTTGTTTCCTGTTTGTTATATGTACAATTTTTTTGCATTTGTCCCACCTAAATTCCTAAAACAATCATTTCTCAACGGATTTATACATAAGATCTGGTAGGTAGTTTGAGTTCCTGGGAAGGATATTCGATACAGGATAGAGATTGCAAAAATTTGATGTGATTTCTAAAAATACCTTTTCACATTTTTTATGGTTACGTGCGAAGCGCTCCTACGATAATGCACCTACTAAAAGGTTCTAGCTCTAATTAATGCTTTAGTTTTTGCTGAGATTTTTCAAATACTCTTAGGATTTTATTACACCCCAAAAAGGTAGCTCACTTTGTATGTGTATTATAAATTATTAATAAATATATAGGATACGTTTCAGTGGAAGGTTTAAATCCTACGAGTTTAAAGAAAAACTTATTCGTATGTATTTAATTATAATTTATAAACACGTAATTGTATAAACTTCACTGCTCCTCCGTGAACCGTGACCGGTTAGCCTTTACCCATTTTGATTTCTATAAAAGATAGATAAACATATTCATCACATATTAATTTAACTAGGTTGTTGTCACGTTAAATGTTGCGTAACCGATCATTGACCTATTTTATAACGCGTACTCAATTAACAGAAAAACAATATGTATAGATATAGAAAGGAAACTTGTGTACCTTGTCGTTTTTTTTTCCACCTTGACATTGTACTGAAAACTTTAACAGAAGTCAACATAGTTTTGAAGCAAAACTAGCTCAAGACAATAAACAACTGTTTGTCACGCCTATACTAATGATGGAGTTTTAATGAAAGACCCAACTTTGGGCGATACTAAACAACATTATAATGAGGCTATGATAATTCACACGCGTAAACATACGGTTTATTTGTTTGATATCTGTTAATTATGCGATAGAAACACATGATCTACCTTTGCTGATCACGTCAGGTACAACTTTGAACACCCCAAATCATATATGTGAGGACAACATTACAAGAAAACATCCGATATAAGAATTAACAAATGAGTTTACAAACAAAACCGTTGGATTCGGAGGTTCGTGTGGTAATAGATGGGAATGTGTCGATAATATTCGCGATCGCTGTTCATGTAATTTCAGTGAATAACAAAAGCTTTAATAGCCTTAGAGAAGTTATTTAGGAATCGTTCGAACACACAATTCAGCCACATTACAGAGCATAAAATTGTTTTTTTTTGCAGTCCACACAAATGGCCTTGTGGTGCTGATGTCAGCTCGTTCGGACACCACGGGCTGTCTTGTGCGAAGAGCGCTGGGCGGTTATCGCGCCATGCCTGCATTAACGTCATACTCCAACGTTCCCTTGCCACCATCAACGTGCCGGCTATACTTGAGCCGAATGGTATCGTGCGTGATGATGGCAGGAGACCTGACGGTATGTCTCTTATTCCCTGGCGGATGGGTCGGACTCTAGTGTAAGACGCTACCTGTGTCGACACACTGGCGGCCTCCCATCGGCCCGGAACGTGCCAATGTGCAGGTGCGGCAACGATTAAAGCCGAAAACATTAAGATAACCAAATATAGCCAAATAGGCACCCAGCACTGTTTCGTACCTTTTGGTGTCGAAACCCTAGGTCCGTGGAGTCCTAACGCACTCTCTTTATTTAAAGAGATTGCTAAACGTTTATCTGACGTCAGCGGTGACCCAAGAGCTGGCAGCTACCTCGCACAGCGAATGAACATCGCAATCCAGCGAGGTAATGCTGCCAGTATCTTGGGCATATTACCACGAGGACCATTTTTATAGTTTTTTTTCCTTTTTATCTATAAGTGTTTGTTTCTTTTTCATGTTACTTTTATTTATAAGATGTAAATATTGTAGTATTTTATGTGTATTGTTTCATGTGTTGACTTTAATAAGTGTTAATATACTTCAGTACTTAAAAAAAAACAGATGAGATTATTTAGCCATATTAAGCCAACTTGTGTTATTCCTTAAATAAATTGTGTCTTTAAAATTCTATTAATAATAAAATGCATTCCACACTTTTTTGCATATCAATCTGTTTTTATATCGAGCGATTCATGAATGGAGACGTGTGTAGAGGTCTAGGGAATCGCGTGCAGTATCGTGCCAATAGAGACTAACTCGTCGCAGACACCCTCGGTAAACGTAACCGCTAACAAAACTGCCACTGTGTACACTCGACCCCAACACACCAACATTTACTAAAAACGATTTTTAATCCCTCGATCGTGAGTTATTCCAGACACAATTGAAATCAATTGTTATCGTGGCACCCGAGTTCTTCCTGGGGGTTGAGGGATTACGTATGATTTATATTTTTTCATATTGTGGGAGGAACCTTTGCTCTTTCTTTGTAAACTTAAATTAAAGATTTATTGCACTGTCATTAATGCTTTTATCATCATTCCACATTTCCTTTTTTTATTTTAAGCCCGCAACAAATAGTTTAGAGAAAAAGAGACTGATAAAAGTTATCTTTTCTGGAAAATATCTTGATAATCTTTCACCATGATCTATCAACCGACAATGACAAAGATGTTTCGGAAGAAATTTCACAGTAATTTCTTTGCCTTCTTTACAGAATAGGTACGACAATAAAGAGTTTCTATTTTTACCACGCTTTTATTAGCTTGGGTTGTATCTATGTAATGGAATCTTTGAGCATAAATTTGACCGATTTCCAGAAGTTTGATTAATTTGAAACTTTGCACACGTATCAAGGGCCGATGACAATGCAATAATTTAATAACAGTTTTCCCAGTTTTCCTCTGTAAGAGGGAGTAAAAGAGATAGAGCTAGCGCGCGATCTGTATCAATTATGTTTCCTGCATAGGTTTGGACTTACAGTCGGTAAAGAAGGAATCAAATCTTATAAACTAAACTAAAAAGTAAAAAATAAATTATAGTTTAAAAAACTAAAAAACCACGCTTTTAAAACAGATTGAACTAAAAAATTAAAAATAAAACTGTAGTAATCAATTGAAAAATTCATATTATTGTACAAAAAGCGTGGGGGCTTGATTTAGATTGTTGTAAATATTTTATCAATAATTTACTATATCTGTGGATATCATAACAAGCACCCCACGCTTTTTGTACAATAATATGAATTTTTCAATTGATTACTACAGTTTTATTTTTAATTTTTTAGTTCAATCTGTTTTAAAAGCGTGGTTTTTTAGTTTTTTAATTTATCACTAACTGTACTAACGATGAAATCAATTTGAAACACATTTAAGACAATTTTTACTATAACAATCTGTTATTAAACATATTTCAAATCAGTTTAAAAGACACAGCAAATGTTGTGTTATTATTGCTTATAATATAACAGTATTTGTTTATATCCATACCACATTACTTGAACATACATTTCTCACCTAGAAAATGACACTTACTTACTAAAACAATAATCTTTCCACACAATGACAGTGACATACGCAAAAACTCTTAACACAAGAAATGCGACCCATAGTTAATTGAGCTTAGATTTTCATATAGCCTCTTAATTCGAACCATTCTCTCAATCAACAAATAATACATATTACTTAAACATTTCTTAATGCCAAAATCTAATGAAACAAACTCACCTAAATTATTTTCCTAATAACGTTTCAACACTTTATTTGTTCACTGGGCGGGCGGCTCGTAGGGCGGACGCGGTACTCCTGTCACTGGGGGTGTGAAACCTTACTAGCGATTGACTGGGCGTCGCGCGAGCCAGGCTCTGCCACATCACATTGCCGTCAGTAAAACGTTTATTGCAATTCGTGTAAATAAATGCCTGGAGGAGATCGCCAATTATTAAAGAACTTAAACTTCAAAAAGTTTCCTTCAATGTTAATTCAATGTGCAAAATAATTCAAATACTTAGAAGTTATTAACTTCAGAAAAACCATACTCGCGCACTGAAAATCCGTACAAATTTTTAGGTAGATATTGTAGCCGCACATAATCGTAGTTAAATTAACCTCGTTAATGGATTTCGAGCTTTAAATAAAGACAATATATTTTTCTGATTTTATTACAAGGGTTTTTGGGGCACTTTCTCTAACTGTTCCCGAGACAGACAGACGAACGAAAAAAAACTGATCCTACGAATTCAGTTTTTTTAAAAACACGCATCCTATCTTATTAATTCTTCAACACAAGTATTGGTCGCTCGGGGTATTATCCCATCTGAGGCAGTTGAGTTCAGGCCAAAAAAGATTTATATTGGAATCATCACTCACTTGATTGGTATTTCATCTAGTAATGTCTTTATTTAAATTACAATTGACTTAGTAATTTTTCTGGTCATGAGATAGTTCCTAAATGTATGTATGTACTACTAAGCTTGATGCTTAGCAGAATAAGAAAGACACTAAAAAGGTAGATTCATACGTCACATGAATATATTATTCTTTAATAAGCAAGCTGTTAAATTAATAACGTATAACTTCTTAAAGACTAATTTTTAAAAATATAAAAAAAAATGAATATACTATACACATACCTCTGTCTTCTACATCCAGCTACTTTATCTTAAACTCTACCAAACATCCTGTGCCGTGCATAATATACGATTTGCCTACGACATAACAATTGGTCGCAGTTGCAAGATATTAACGGAGATAAGCTGAAGGTGTGGCCCTTGCGTGTCGCGGCAGCCTTGGACCCAGGATCGAGGGTCTTTATTACCTCCGGCTTAATCGAACACCAGCCATAATGCGAGAAACAAAACAGTTTACGATGTTTTATTTTTTATTACTACTTTCCGATCCGGAACATAGGTACTTACCTACATTTATAGCTTTATTCAAGTTTAGAATACTTACAGTAAATCATTCCCCTCGATTGTATGTTATTCCAGACACAATTAAAATCAATTATTATCGCGAGATATTGATATTGTTATAGGATTTAAAATGCATCGAAAGGTTAATCTATGATTTTAGAGGCTTTGCTCCGCAACAGAATGACCACATATTCGACTCTGTCAGTCTCTCTTACTATGCCAACGTCTCAAAGTATGTGACAAAGATAGATAGATCCCTATGTACGGGCATCTCGTTGTTTAGTTGGACCTCTGAATCGAGTGACTTTGAACTGGAAGTAAACTTATCAAGTGTAAACATAACGAAATCATAACATTGAAATTGAGGCATTAAGATTTTGGGTTGTCTATTGTTTGCCCGAAAAATATATGCAATAATAAATCATATCATGCCTGAATTTTACTTGCCCGAATTTCATTTTCCCGAACTGTTTATTTACCATAAAAGATATGTGACATACCTACTCTTATTTGCCCGTACATTAGATTCCATTGATGTGAGTGCCATACGTATTGTTATCAATTTTATTAATTGCAATAATATTATTTAACAGAATATTGCAACGCCATACTTAATTAATTTCGAATATATCTAAACTATGCATTTGCTCATAAAATTCCTATAGGTCCCCTAAAATTATTTAAAAACTTGTTCTAAATACATTGGTATATAAAACAAAACATTTTTAGGCGATATTTTTTGACAATAGTTTATCACAAAACTTTGCCGATGCTTGGCACAATCAAATTAATACATTATTGGGGAAATCCTATCCCGGCTTTCTGGCACTTCGCCCTGCCGCGGCAGTCGGCACGCTCGCTTCGCTTGCTCGCGCTCGGCTCGACTCGTGCGTTGTCTTTCATGTTCTGACCATTTTTTTTTTCGCGAGGAAAATGCGTTACGCTTTATCACCACTGCCCCGGGGGAGGGCAGGGCGGTATTTAGTTTAAAACGATTTTATGATTTTTTTCGAACCAATTTCGATGGCAAATGATGATATGGCATATGATAATTACGGCTTACAATGATGATAACAAATGATGTTATTGAAATTGACTTTATGGGAAACAAAGTTTCTATTACGTAACTAATATACAACGTGTTCCTTTTGATATCCCATAACTCTAGGGTATTAAACAGACCATGGTAAAGAATCAAATTGCATATGAATTTTTTTTCAATTTTTTTTTTGTTTATTTTTTTTCATACAAAATAATTCTAAAAAGTCACGACTGTTTATGTAAAACACCCTTACCTTGTTATGAATGAACTTTTGAATAAAAACGATTTACTCGTACCTACTTATCAATAATCACCCACACACGTCAATGTTTTTTTACAAGTTACGCTCTCCCGCTACTTTACTACTACACTTTAGTGTAAGTTTTCCAACGTCTTCTGGCTTGTCGTCGTCAAATTTGGGTTTAGGCCACGTTTATCCACAGACTGTGCCATTCTTTGTCTCAAGCAGACTGTCAAATACTACACATCTAGAAAAACGCCCGTTAACGCATGTTACCTAGATCTTTCGAAGGCGTTTAGTATCCTATAAACATACTGTGGGATAAGCTGAACAAGGAGACTAATGTACCTTCTGAAATTGTGTCAGTATTTAACTATTGGTATAACAATCAAAGAAATAGTGTGAAGTTGGCAGGTGCGCTCTCGGACGTGCATTCAGGGTGCTGCTTGCCTGCCGCGATTTTGTAGCGCGTCGGGAATGTTTGCCGTGGCGCATACCGATGGCTTTCACACGGTCATTCGAAAGCGGTGCGCCTCGCTCCTTGATCGTTTTCGCGGCAGCACGAATAGAATCCTGAAGGCATTGGCTGATAGGTGGGACTCGCCGATGCTGGGGCGCTGGATTAGTCTGCATGCCATCAAAGGTTTGTAGGCTGCTCTTGATGTGCTATCATCGACCTGATCTGTTCGTTTCTCTTTTTTTTTATATTCACTAACATGAGCTATTTAAGTAAAACTGTCACTAACACCAATATGGACCATGGTCTGAAATAAATTTCATTTCAAAACTAAGGATTCGCCATACTGGTTACATTTTTTTTAACAAATTAAATAAAATTGATGTTATATTCGAAACTGTTGATTTTTACTTATACTCGTAGAACATAACTTTAGAGTTATGGGATATCAAAAGGAACACGTTGTATATAGCAAACAATGAGAATGACATATAAATATTATGAGAAACAATGTTATGTCTGTTGACCATTATAGCAGATGAAAATATGGCAAATGAAATTCTGGCAAGTGGGTGTAACCCAAGATTTTGAAATGGTATTTTAATTTCACGTTGTCACAGGAACACGACAGATGTAAAATTTTCGAAACATCCATAAAACGAAATAAAATGCAAATAAGTATTTTAATTTAATATATGTAGGTATAGTGTGTATTCGCAATAATAAACAATACCAGAAAAATGCTAAAATATTTTATTACCAAAATGTTGATGACACGTTCCATCTCGTAGGTATTTGAGCCGGTAGTCAATCAATAGAACAAATTTGAAATCAAATAATGAATTCTAAATTATGCATGCGAGTGCCTAAATCGAAATTTTGAAGCGATGGGCTAGGCTAGACCACCCAAATATTCCGTTTGGCTTGTGTCGTCGCGTGTTTCGCACCTATAGCTCCTTCACACGGCATGCATAATGGCGCACATCACAATATATTTAACATCCTGCAATGAAAACCCGACACTCCCGAAACACAATACAATGCTGAATCATGACCTCATAAACTTTTTCTTTTTGAACTAATATCAAAAAGCATACATTCTAAATATATAAAAAACAACGTTATTGATGAAAACAGTCCGACCAAATTGTTCTAAAAAGTTATTTTGAACGTATTATTTTTAGGTTTCAGTTTAGAGTCGACTTTGTTATAAGCTTTGCCGAAACTAGATTAGGTGAAAACCAACTAAACTAAGTCTATATATATAAAAAAGAAAACTGATTTAATGACTGACTGACTGACATATCAACGCACAGCCCAAACTACTGGGATTTAAAATCTGAAAATTTTCACCGTGCTTCCTTTTATAGTGTAGGTGAGCACTAAGAAAGGAATTTTGGAAATTCCGCCTCTAAGGGGGTAAAAAGGGCCCCATAAGTTTGTATGAAACTCCGTCAGTTTTGAAGCTGAGTCGATAAAAATTGGTATCCAGCTACCTGATTAGAAATTATGAATGACGTCTTTCAGGATTTTTGAAAATTTAATCTTTAAGGGGATAAAAAATGGGGGCAAAGTTTGTTCGGTTCCGCATCATATCCATACTCTTTACATATTTGTACTCTCTGATTTTACTTAGTTTGTTATGACATTCAATGTGTCAATCAGAAAATAAATATCATTTCTTACAAATAGAATAGTATTATTTTAGAATTTAATAATAGGCGCCAAAATGGATGAATTAACTAAGTTAAAACGTACACGAACTTCATTAAAGGCTGCATTATAAAATTTGGCAGCCAGATACAAACCCTACGAGAAATTTCTGATTATGAATTAAAATAAGTGAGTGACCAGTGACAAATGTACAAAATAACCAAGACTAATTTGGAAGAGATACGACAACAATAATTAAATTACTGTGGGTCACAGTTGGAAAATGAGATTGAAGGAAAAAATAACAACACATCTTAAACTGAAACTGCAGAATTTGAATTCGATAGTACGAAACAATTCCATGTATGCAAAAGGTACTGAGGAGCAAAGGTCTGCCACAAACAAGACTTAGGACATCTAAATTGAACTCAGTACCATTCGACAAGGACGAAACATTCAAAAACATCATTCAACGGTTGGATACTTACCTAAAACTGAACAGATGTGATGATATCGATACAAGGAAATACACGTTCCTAACATCTTTGAGCCCAGAATTACATCAGAAAACGTATTATATAATATTTATGTGCTCAACGGGATCCTTGTGAGTTAGTTAAAACTCAGTAAGTAAATGATCAACAACTCAAAATTGGACAGATTACTAAAAGATTTTTCAATAGTGTTTGACGGAACTCTTGTTTGCATATCCAACTATAAAGCTCAATTAGTGCTTCAAGAAAAATGTGACACCCATTTTCATCTAGACGTATTCCATACGCCCTGAAGGACAAAGTTGACGAAGAAATAGGAGGCTTTGTAACGAAAATTTTGATAAAACTTGATAATTCCTATTGGCTGTCTTATCTATATTTAGGTACATATTCAGAAAATAAATATCAGTACTTACAAACAGAATGGTATTATTTAAAACTTTATCATTTTTGTTTATACGGTAGAGACAAATGTTGGGAAATCGAAAAAAGTGTATAGAATAAAATTGGTGAGTGAATTTATTTATTTGTACAACCAACGCTACAATATACGTATAATAAAATTCCTTTACATGCAATATGCATGCAAAACTTAAAGTAAGTAAAAATGGAATAGGTAATGAATTATCAAATCTTATAAACTACACTGTTGTACCTTATGAAATTATCAACTATAATATTAAGCAGTACAAAAAACTGGGCATAGACCCGTATCTCAGGCAGGATAAGGTAAGTGTGTTGCAATAACACTGAGCAGCTAACCGGTGGATTAAATCAATATAGACTGGTAGACCATTTGAAAAGCTTCCGTTTATTCTGGTTTGCTGTACTTGGCCAAAGTGTATCTTACAGGAACAAAAGCGGGGATTTTTCAAAAGTGTATCTACGAGGAAAGTGTATCTTAGAAGAATGATTCGATGATTTGATAAACTTCTATTTAGTAACGATTTTTTTTTCTATGACGCAAAGCTTTTGAGGGTTAGGCACAGTTTGTTTATTGAAACTTCCTATCTAACGCATCCAAATGGAATTTTTATTTAATTTTCACCATTTTTAAAAAAATAACCTTTTAAAACATGAAAATAAAACGGTGAGAAAAAAAAACCTCACTTCATAATTCCGTGTTGTTTAACTTAAGAATAGCTACCACCATTCACCCACTAATGACAGTGGCAGTAGTAATTAATTATGCTTCGCTGACTCAATGATGTCAGCTGAAGAATTAATAGACACAGTGGTCAGTACAGACGAATCAGTTCTCTATCCTGTAAAGTTTCTGAACACTATTAATCCTGTTGATCATCCTCCATCCATCCATGCCTTGAACCCACATCCCACATAAAAGTTTTGTAAAACTACGTCAGCTTTATGCTATACTAGCTGTTGCCCGCGACTTCGTCCGCGTCAATTTCTGTTGTTCTGATCGCGATTATTTTTGCAACATTTTTCACTCTCCGCTCCTATTGGTCGCAGCGTGATGTTATATTTAGCCTTAAGCCTTCCTTGATAAATGGACTATCCAAAAAACAAAAATATTTTTTTATTTTTAATCCAGTACTCCCTGAGATTAGTGCGTTCAAACAAACAAACAAACAAACTCTTCAGCTTTATAATATTAGTATAGATGTTGTATAAATTTTGTGATGTTGTTTATAAGTTGTGAAAAACGGTGGAAAATTATGTGGTTGATTATTTGTGTTTAATATCAAATTGAAGTACTTAAAACTTCATCTATCGATCATGAAGGGAGAATGACATAGGACTGTCTTTTCTAGAGCTCTACACCGATGCTGGTACTACACCGTCTAGGTCTGACGTCCACCGTCCGATCTAGGTCTTTTATCCAAACGTAGTATGCAAGCAAATTGTCTTTGTAAAATAGCCTTTTTATCGCTTATGGATCGAGAAAAATGGATTTACCTACTTGGTTGGAAATTAAGAATTTGTTTTTTTACACAGGGCCACTTCTTCCGGGCTGTACGCCAGTGTTGATCATATTCGAATAAAGCCTTGCAAGCTGCTTTGAATGGTTTGTTGTACTACAGCATTGACAGTTTTTTAAGCTTCAAATGATATTGTACTTCAGATTTCATGTAAATGCAAACAGATGTGGTGCGAGCTCGCTTGGATCTAGATACGCTAGGAGCACCAACACCGGATCCCTAAAACGATAGTATAAAGCGGCCCCTTTCATCCAACTATTGTATCAACGGGCCCCGGTAAGCCGGCAGCGACGTATTGGCTCCCACTAAGTGCCCACCACCACCTCGCTTAAGATGGCCACCCCCGGCACCGTAGGCAAAGGAAGTGGATGAAAAAAGTGGAGGAGAGGGGGTTGAGTCACGACGAAAACTGTGTAACAGATAAAATACCACGCGCGCGAAGCCGCGGGCATCAGCTAGTAGTACATATAAGGTAACAGCAGAAACAATATACTTTTAACAAAAACTTTCCCAAAAATTTAAGTACCTACCTAGACGTTATTGCTCAAGACCAGGGGTCGGCAAACCATATCACGCGATTCACATATCACAAAATAATAAATTTTAAAATTGGGTAAGTCTTACAACATGCTTGGAAGTGTTTTGTTAAACCTCTTTTAAATGCCATCTTAATCTTAATTCAGGTGTTAGGTATAAATATGGACAACATTACATACATTTTTCTGATCCTAATGTAAGTGAGAACTATTAAACGACTCTAATTATGGAAATTAGAAACAACGAAGGTAATACAAACACCCAGACCCGAGAAAATTTAGAAAACCACTGTTTTTCTACGTTGACCTGTCCGGAAATCGCACCCGGGACCTCTGAAAACCGGTGTGTTTCTACGCCACTCTGCCACGGAGGTCATCGTTCGAACGTGTACATCGAAAGTATCATCAATAATAAACTCCTTAGATACATTTTAGTTTTTTATTTAATTAAATAAAATAAAAAAGTTTGCATCAGAATTGTTGTTATGCAAACAGCTTTGGGTGAAGTTCTAAGGTTTTGAAAGCTCAAAATAGTGAAAGCTATAGCTGACCAAGCAAAAGACCTAAAAATTAAATTGGTTGAACAGTATATAATATAAATCTGAAAGAAGCCTCGGTTGCTAGTGTAACGACGTTTTGCTAAATTTGTTTTCTGATTGTTGTGCAGCTGGCGCGCCGCTGCCTCAACACGGTAATGCGAGTAATTTCACGAACTTTGTGACAGAGTATACACCGGTTTTCGAGGTGTCGCCTACTATGAGGAGTTCCCGGAGAAACTATAGAAAAACACTTTTTTTACATTGACCCGTAAAAAAAACTGTTTTTCTACAGTTTCTTAAGTCTGGGTGTTTAAGGTTACTACCTTCGTTATTCCTGCTATAAATAGTTACTTACTTTGGGAACAGAACAATGTGTGTGATGTTTTCCACGTTAATTTATTTATTTTAATAATCAAGTTAATTACCTCACAGTGAGATCGAACGGCTGCACCTCAGCAAGCGCCATGCAGATCCTCGGCACGAGCCCCGGCTCGGCTTCGGAGCCCATCATCGTATAGGTCTTCCCCGTAGCGCTTTGCCCGTACGCCAGCAAGCACGTAGGGCTCCCGCGAGAAACGCTCTCCACCACTTGGCGACCGATGGTGTCAAACACCTGAAAAAAGTTGATTGGTAACCCTGGATAAAACATCATTTTTTAATTATTCAATTAACTAGGTACTTCTTCTTCTTCTTTTATGGCGATGAACAGTGCAACAATGCCACCAGTGTGTCAACTATTTTTATTAAATACTAGCGCTCCGTCCCGGCTTCGCACTGGTGGACATAAGATTTTTTTATAAGGATCCCTAATCTATTCTAGCAATAAATATAGCCTATGTCTGAGGGTATACCCAGGGTGAATGTAGCTTTCCAATGGTGTAAGAATTCTTGAAATTGGCACAGTTAGTTTTTGAGTTTATTCATTACAAACATACACACACAAAAATACAAATCTTTCCTCTTTATAATATTAGTGTAGATGTAGATGCAGATGTAGATGTAGAAAATGTTAAGCTGTCAACGTTAGAAAATTTTTCGAGCGCCTAAGTTGATATTCATACGACGACCTTTTGCTATTTGGGCATCTGCTCTTCCGATGAAGGATGATATTGTACCTGTAGCCTATAGTTACTATTTGGAATTCTTTAAGTCTCGGTAGGTCAATTAGAACAACAAACGCCTACGTTCAAAAATAAATGAGGTCAGTTGAAATTTTTTTTTCTGGAATACGTTTGACACTTTTTGACTCTGTTTTAGGGTGCGCTTCTCCTAGATCAAAACTAGAACGGTATCCATTAAGTATTTGTTCAGGGGCAATTACAAATTAATTATGTTATACTTACTGAAGTAAGTATAACAAAATTAATTTGTGTAAAAGTGTAAGTGTTGACCGTGAGAACGACTTTTTTTTTATTTAGGCCTTTGAAACTAGGCAATGTTTGATGATGATTAAGTTAAAATTATAAATGAACCTTTTCCTGTGAGGCATAGTCAGGATGAGCTTTAGGCAGTGCGCTATCGAACGTGTAGTCTGCGTAGTATCGGCGCACGCGCTCTCGACTGTCACCTGCGCCTGACACGCTGACCTGAGCAAACACGTGAAAAGTTTTCAGAGAGCATGCATCATTCCGACTGATTCCGTACTTGATTCGATCGTAAACGCGGACTTGCAAAATTATAGGCGTTTCAGAAGATGTTAAATATATTGCCTAGAAATAAAGTAGTAGAATAACATAAAATACCTACCATAAACGACATTTACTATTTTTTCATCTATCCAAGGCTGATTAAATACAGTAATGTTCAAATGTTTGAGGGTTCCTATTAGTAGGTTCATATAAGTTAATGGCTATTACATGAACATCTAGGTACATCGTACAAAAAAGTAGTTATTTTGTTGTTCTAAGAACAACCATCTTCTACTGGGCACATGACAATTCCAGTAAACGTTTCATACGCATCCGTTTTAACCGTGTTTTAAAAAAAAAAACAAATTTCCTGTCATTAAAATCAAATTATTGAAATAACCTTGTTGAAATAATAAATGATCACTTACTTTGACATTTGTAATTGTAACATTATTGTCATCTACGATGCTAACAACAGGTATTCGGTCTTTGTCATTTCTAAGCTCCCTATGAAAATAGAAAATTTGTTAAGCACAAAGGTAGGGTAAATTATAAATTATAAATCAAAGTAAATCTAAATTCATATACCTAGGTACAAACCTTTCAGTAAAAGGACGTAATCTTATTCCTAACTTAACATTAGACATCTTGAAATATATAATTTAGTCACAGGGTTGTAATGAGAATAATTATTTGTGTTTTAAACAAACCGCTTCGTTGGCAATCAACACTTGCTCACCAGCCATACTGATGTAGTACCCAATTATGAAAAAGGAAACAAAAACCTTTAACTATTGTATACTAACTGTAGATTTATCACTATATCGAATTTAAAACATTGAATTGCAGTGCTGCGATGCAGCAACCCCGTTAAACTAAGTTATTTTGGTCGCCACGCACACTTCCTGCAGTAAATAGTAAAAATAGAAAACGACCAAACGAAACTAAAATAATGGAAAGAGTTTTTATCATCGCCTCGCATAGAAAACACCTGACCAATAGCAATATCAGATAGTCAGATGAACTTAAAAGACTAAAATCGAGCTAAATTTTATGGCGGAAGTTCCAGGGCTTTGTTTACCACTTATTTAAAATTTGAACAGCTTTACGTACAAGTCCGCTTATAGTAGTAGATATGTCGCAATTAATACCTACTTACGACTCCGAAATGAACGCCTTCGATAATCAATTGTTCCAATAGAGAAAACTCGTGAACCGAATTAGCAAATAAATCGTTTTTTTTTTGGTTTCGTACCTAGAAAGGAAAAAACGGAACCCTTATAGGATCACTTTGTTGTCCTTCCATCTGTCTGTCTGTCAGTCAATACCCTTTTTCTCAGGAACGCGTGGAGGTATCAAGCTGGAATTTATATAAAATATTCAAGTCTACTGTCTCTTGGAGCTGTGAAAAAATCAATCTTGTAAGCCAACGCAATCAAAAGATACATCTGTTTATGCCGCAAACTTCCGACACTCGCAAGGGAATCAAAACTTACAGGGCTACAGGGTATCTTTTCGATGCTGGTCCAGTGGAGATAGCATGTTCAAGATGTCGAATATGTACGAAGCCCGTATCAAAAATTTTAAATTTTTGGTGGACATTTTCTAAGTGCTTTATCTTGACATTTTTGTACTGGGCTATACCAAAAAAAAATGCTTTTTGTCTCGTAGATTGTTGAATTAAAAGTAAGGTGGTTAAAATTTCATCCTGTATAACTTATAGTGCGTAGAGTAGGTTTACGGTGGGGTCGCCATTAGTTGTTACATTCTTCGTTTTCACATTTCTTAAAATGAGTACGTCGTCGCACTCGTCCCTCTACTTCTCTCGAGATAGGGTTGCCAGATGGTCGGGAATTGGCAGGATTCTCCCGACTTTTTGTATGTCCTCCCGACTCCCGACAAAGTATAAAACCTCCCGTTTTTTTGTATGTCCTTCCGACTCCCGACAAAGTATAAAATCTGCCGAAAAACAACTTCGATTTTAAGTTCACATTTTCGTCAAGCAAAATGTACGTACCGCTGCGGAACAAAGAAACGTTGCCGCTCCATCCAAGTCACTCGGAGCGGACTCACATTTGCATTTATATTAGTAAGATTATTGTTCTTTTTAAGAAGTCTTTAATTTAAATCGGCTATAAAGAACGAAAAAAATATTTTTTTATTTTATTTTTTATTAATAGGACAACTTACAAAACATACACAAGATTATAGTAATGTACACCTGTTATTAGAAGACATGATTACAGTGCTGTTTTAATTACAAGTTGGCACGGCATGCAATGAATTCAGGAAATGAAAATTAAAAATTATACAAAAATACTAAAAAAATTTAGAGCTACTCGTATTAAAACTAAAATAAACACAAACCAATTTAACCCGTCTGGAGTCCGTGCATCTTCAGTATCTTTATGTCAGTGAGAGATAGCGAGTATGAGCTCATGTGTGAGATTACGTGTGTAGTAGCGTGTACGTAGCCTCGGATGTATGACGCGGGTGTGGGAGCAAAATTAAATTACAAAATGTGTTTTAGGGTTTTTTTTGAATGATTGTGTGCTTTATTTATGGTGTAATAGTAATAATACGAGTAATTAATTATTATTTCTTTAAATTTTAAATTCTTTTTTAATTATTGGTCCTATCTTTTCATTTAAATATATATTTTTTTAAGTGTGATTTAAATTTTGGTCGGTTATATCTAAAGATATCACAGTTAGAGAGCTTTTGCAAGGAGTTATAAGATTTTTGCAATCGTGGGATTGGGGAATTGAGTCCAAGACTAGTGCGTGAGAGGTGTAAGAAAAGAGCACGTATCTTCCCTAACAGGGCAATTTTAGGGGGATATAAAAATTAATTTTACTTAAATTATGTCAAATGACTATTTTTTAAGCAACTGCAATCAAGTCAAAAAAAATAACAAATGTTGTGTGTAATGCATACTTTCTTGTCCTATGAGTAGCGTCTACTGTGAACGAGTTTTAGCTTACAAAATAATATACACAATTTTTTTACAAAAAATTGAACCAACTTCAAAAAAATCTCACTAAAAAGTAAAAAAAGAAGTCACTAAAAAGTAAAAAAAAACACAAGTAAAACATTTTTATTTTAACTACTAACAACTTACCAGTTTGATTAAAATCGTTGTCGAGCCAAATAGAATAGGTAAAATCATCGTGTGTGTTGATTGCCGCTCGCCAACATATATTTTTTTAATTTCATATTTGATTTGTGTTGTTTGTAGAATTATTTTTGTATTGTTTGGGCTTGGCTCCGACTTCAGTCTATTCAGTTGTTAACAACTATTTAAAATTATTTAGTAAATAGGTTTAAATAAAAAACGTTTTTCCTGTGTTATTTTTTGCTTATTAGTTAGTTTTTTTGACGTTGGTTCAAATTTTTGTAAAAAATAATTTATTTTTATTGATACAATTTTAAGACTTTTTAAAACAATGAAAAAGGAGAAATATTAATCCAATCCCTAAAAAGCATTGAAAACCACTTTTGGCAAGATAAAAAATAATAAATATGCTCATTCGGTTCCTTTCTTCTGGGTTCTCCCGACGAGAAAGATTCGATCTGGCAACCCTATCTCGAGAGCACAGTCATGAGCACAGTCAGTACACAGGCTTTACAACGGGCTGTACAGCAGTCAAAAAAAAAAGACATAAAATAAAAATAATAATGTCAAACGTCATATTGACAAGTGCATGGTGGCACTAGGGATGAAAAGTTTTTAAAAATATTCGATATATCGATATAGATATATATATCGAATTAAGTCGATATTGATATATCGATATATCGGTCTAGTACGCCAATATATCGATATTTTATCGATATTTTTCCTTTTAATAAAATAATGTAGTTTTATAGCTACACAATGGGCTGTGATGGTGACCATTCGCTGTACATAACTGTGGTTTACTATACTTTTAGAAAGAAATTCGGCCTTAGTAAAGTCAACTGTTCACTCGACAGTGTACAGCGTATGGTCATCATCAGCATGGCATGATGATGGCCCATTCGTGTAGAGGACAGGAATACTTCAAGTACCTTCCAAACAATTCAAGTAGATACTGATTTACCTACTACTACTTATGTCTGAAAGTTTTTTACACCTTAAATTTTTTCGATATTTCGTTACGATATATTAATATATTTTTTCGATATTGATATATCGATATCGGCGTATCGTCGATATCGATAAATATCGATATATTTAGTCATCGATATATCAATATTTATTTATCAATTTTCCGATATATCGTTGCATCCCTAGGTGGCACTTTCAGAATTTTGTTAAATGATAAAAATCTATTTTGAAAAAAAAAGCGCGGGAAACGTCGTGTTTGGTGGTCGATTTTTCTTAGCTGTTTTTTGTTTAAATTAATTTGTAGGATATTGGATCAGAAAGGTAGAAGAAAAGTAGTTCCTAGTTATATTTTCATTTAGTTCTATCTATTTTTGTATATAATTAGCTGAGTTTTGGTAAGTTAATTTAATTTTCTTTGTTCGCCATGGAAGAACCTGAGGATCCCGGAGGAGGGACTCCTCAAGTTTCTCAATTTGTTACTGTGGCATATAACAATCATCCAGACAGGGATACGGAGGGATCAGTAGTTGATACTGATGCTTCTGAGACTAATAAGAATGGTATTAAACGAAAAAGGTCTTCAGCAAAGAAAATATGTAAGCATTGCAACAAAAAACGTAGGAAGCATCACAAGTCATCTAACATTGCTTTAAATGACGCTGATTGTCAGTGCGTAACTGACGATACACGCGATAGATCTCCAGCAGTTCGTCCTAGCTACCAATCTAATGTGACCAAAACCTCGACATTATCCACAGCACCGGAACCTACTCCAATCTTACCTGACTCAATTCCAAATGTCTCACATGGTAGAGAGCTTTACCAAGCCTCAGATGTATCTCCATATGTTGTTCATGTGCAACGAGAGCCAGCCTCGCCCAATGAAAACTGTTATGTTCACCCAGTTAGTTTTGGTTTCTTTTTAAAGAAAAACAAATTCAAACACATTATTGATGGATCTTTGAAGAAAATAGGTAGAAACAGATTGACAATATCATTCTCAAGTCACACCAGTGCTAATGATTTTATAAATAGTAATACATTGA
The DNA here is from genome assembly GCA_949315895.1 of Anania crocealis. Taxonomy (NCBI): domain Eukaryota; kingdom Metazoa; phylum Arthropoda; class Insecta; order Lepidoptera; family Crambidae; genus Anania; species Anania crocealis. The sequence goes on from OX438868.1 coordinate 6,759,289, forward strand.
AGTCCCGCCATTATAAAGCTTTTGTCCCAATATTTAGTGTAACACGTATGGGAGTAGTTCGAGGTGTACCTTGTGACTGGACTGAAGAAGATATACAAAACAATATTACAGTCCCAATAGGCTGTGGTAATATCATAAAAGTAAGAAGATTAAAGAAAAAAACTGTAGTACAAGGAAAGACTGAATTTACACCAATTGAAACTGTAGTTCTCACCTTTGATGGGCAAGTTCTGCCTAAACGAGTTTTTGCATGTTATAATGCCTTGCCTGTAGATTTGTATATATATCCAACAGTACAATGTTATAATTGCTGCCGTTATGGTCACATTAAAACTCAATGTAGATCAACACCTAGGTGTTTTAAATGCGGTCAAAACCATACAGGTGATGGTTGTTCAGTGGATGAAGAAGATGTTTCTTGTTGTCTTTGTTCTGGACAACATTATGCCAATAGCAAAAAATGTCCTGAATTTAATAGACAAAAATCAATTAAAGAAACCATGGCTAACAGCTGCATCTCTTATTCAGAAGCCTTAAAATTACACCCCCCTGTTTCAAAATCCTATGCAGATGTACTGACTTCATTACCTTCTCAATCTTTTAAACAACCAACGCCTAAATTAAACTCATCAGCTCCTGTAAGAAAACCACCAACTTCATACAAAAAAACAATTTTATTAAAACCAAATAGTCCCTACAAACATGAAAAAGGATATGACCGCTTAACTCATGCAGCACTTATAAAAGATTATAACATACCTCTGTCTCAAAATGGTACAGTAATAAACAATAATAATTTAAGTAACAGTTCCTTTTCTGATTTATCAGTCAAGGAATTAATGTTGACTCTTATAAATACTTTGTCACAATTTAATTCAACTTCAAATTCAACACCGTCCATCGTTGCCCAAATTGAGAACACACTAGAAAATAATTTAACTAATAGTAAGTACGGTTAATCCTACAGTTATCCAATGGAATTGCCGTAGTATATTAAGCAAAAAATCTGATTTGTTGTATTTAATAAATAAATACAACCCTATCGTTGTCTCCATTCAGGAGACTTGGCTTTTGCCAAACATGAACTTTAAAATTTCAGGTTTTTCCTCCATTAGAGAGGATAGGTCTGATGGTTATAGTGGAGTAGCTCTTCTTATTAGCCATTCAGTTGTTTTTAAACATATCCCCCTCCCTCCACACAGTAACACTTTTGCAATAATTGCAGCTTCTATAAATGGAATTTGCTTTGTTGCACTCTATATTCCAAAACCCACCTCAGCAATATATGACGAAATTGACTCCATAATAACTACACTCCAAAGACCTCTTTTGATTACCGGAGACTTTAATGCACAGCACGTGAGCTGGGGAAGTAGTACTTCAAATCATTATGGAGTCAGGGTGTTAGATATTCTTGAAAAAGCAAATTTATGCATATTAAATACAGGCAGCCCCACACGTAGAACCAAACCTCATGAAGGAAAAAGTGCCCCTGACTTAGCGCTTAGCTCTCCATGTTTAGCTTCTACCATTGATTGGGCTACTCATTATTCTACATTCGGTAGTGACCACTATCCAATTTTTATAAGTATTTCAAATATACCAGTTAAAAAAGACTACAAAGATAATCATCGTTTGAAATATAATATAAACAAAACAAGTACAGCTGATTGGCAACTTTTTAGGCAACAGATTATACACAGCATTTCCTCACTCCCAGAAATAAAAGAAAATAATCAAGCCTTATGTGCTGATTCCCTTGCTTCTTTATTAATAAAAACTGCCAATAAAGTGTTTCCTATTAAAAAAAACAGAAAAGGATTTCCTTCTCCCCCTTGGTGGGACGAGGAATGTTCTGCTGCTATTAAAAAGAGAAAAGAAGCAGAAATTACCTACAAAAACCATTCCACTATAGACAATTTTAACTGTCTTTCTAAAGAAATAGCCTCCACTAGAAAGCTTTTTAAACAAAAAAAATGGGAAGGTTGGAAGAAATTTTGTCTTTCAATATCCCCTGATATTTCCCCTTCAGTTATTTGGTCCAATATTCGGAGATTTAGATCCGCTTTCAAAGAATCTACTCCTCCTCTTCTAGATAACACTACATTAGATCAATTTCTTGATAACCTAGCCCCTCCTTTTGTCCCCCAGCAAGAATTGTTACCTTCCTTTATAGCTCTTCCTAATAATGAAGAACCCTTTATCAGTTCTCCTTTCACCCTCACCGAATTGAAAGGAGTTTTATCTTACGTCAAAGACTCAGCCCCAGGGTTGGACGGAATCCCCTATTCATTTTTATCTCATCAAAGTGATGATGTGCTTATTTACTACCTAAACCTTACTAATTCTATATTTCAAACAGGAAACATTCCGCCTTCTTGGAAAGCCCAAGAAGTTATTCCTATTCTTAAACCTAACAAACCTACCACTGACCCATCTTCGTACCGCCCCATTGCACTATCGTCAGTCTTAGCTAAACTATTGGAACATCTTATTAAAAACAGATTGGAATGGTTTTTCGAGAGCAACAATTTGTTATCCAATAGTCAATATGGTTTTAGGAAAGGCAGAAGCACAATGGATAGTATTGCCCTACTAATAACTGATATTCGGTTAGCTTTTTCAAATAATCAGTCAGTTTTAGCGGCATTCTTAGATATAAAAGCTGCGTACGATAATGTATCATTACTAATCCTCAAGGATAAACTCCTTGGACTAAACATTCCTTTCAAAATAGTAAACCTTATTATAAATATGTTATCTGGTCGTTTCCTTCATATTCAACAAGGAAATATTACAAAATCGAGGCAAGTCTTTAAGGGCTTACCTCAAGGCTCTGTGTTAAGCCCTCTGCTTTATAATATTTACACTTGCGACCTTGAATCGGCGATAACAAACGTAGATGGAATTAAAATTCTGCAATATGCTGATGACTTAGTTTTCTACGTTCAAGGGCAGTCCGTTGAAAACTTAAGTACACAGCTCACTTCTTCTTTATCTTTATTAGAATTGTGGTTAGATAGGAATAACTTAAGTTTATCTGTTTCGAAATGTATTTCTATTTTATTTACAAGATCTCGTCTCCCTCCCCCTTTTACTGTTTACTTTAATGAAGATGTCATCCCTGTTGGTAATGAGGCTAAGTTTTTAGGAATCATTTTAGATTCTAAATTATCTTTTCTCTCCCATTGCTATTATGCTATTGGGAAATGTGAAAAGATGTTAAATATTTTACGATGTTTATCAGGTGTTTGGTGGGGATCTCATCCTTTTTCGCAAAAGCTTTTGTATAATGCTATTATTAGAAGTATCTTGGATTATGCTAGCTTTTTTATGGAACCGTGTAGTGTAGTTGCTTTAGATAAATTTAACGGTATTCAGTCCAAGGCTCTCAGAATCATAACTGGTGCAATGAAATCTAGCCCCATTAATGCCCTTCAGATGGAATGCTGTGATCCCCCATTGCCATTACGTCGACAATTCTTATGTGATAAATTTTTATTTCGTTCCTTACAACTTCTGTCTCACCCTTTATACTCTAAATTACATACTCTATCTAATCTGATTGATACTTCCCCGTATTGGAGTCATAAAAAAATTCCATGTTTAGTCATTAGTTTTCGCAAATTTACTTCCTTACAGTCTCCTATACATAGATCCCAGTACCTTCCTATTTTTTGCAATAGCTTTCAATCTTTAATTATTTCTCCTGATATTCACACAAACTTAAATATTCATAAAGATGATCAAAATGCAAATGCTAACCTAAATTTTATTCTGGATAGAGACTGGCATGATTGGCATCACATTTACTGTGACGCTTCTAAACATTCCTTATCGCCTGTAGGAATAGGGGTTTATCACCATCAGTATAAAATAGTTCAGAAGGTAAAACTTCCCCCGGAATCTTCTATATTTACTGGAGAATGTTATGGTCTTCTAAAATCATTAGAGTACATCTTAGTTATGAAATTGAATAAAACAGTTATTTTCACAGATTCTAAAAGTGCTATAGAAGCACTGAATAAGTTCCCATTCAAATGTAATTCCAACAATAATGCTATAATAATGTGTAGAGACTTGCTTTATAAAATTCATCTAAAAGGCCTAGTAGTCCACTTTGCGTGGATTCCTAGTCATTGTGGTATCACAGGAAATGTTATAGCGGATCGGCTGGCAAACGATGCTGTGACATGTGGAGATATCCACCCATATAAAAACTTTTGCAGTGATCTGGCTACTCTTCCCAAACAATTCCTTCGAACATCTTGGGAGGAAGTCTGGAATCAGAGTAGTCAAAATAAAGGTAAAATGTATAAATCAATTCAGGAAACTGTTCCCATTAAACCCTGGTTTTTTAGTATTAAACTTGGAAAGTTAGCTACATCATGCATTATTCGTATGAGATTAGGTCACGTAGTTTCTCCTGCCCATCTTGCTAGACTACGGATTGTAGACAGTGATTTGTGCGAGTGTGGTTCTGGTGTTGGCGATTTAAACCATATTTTCTTTGCTTGTCCAATATATGATAGATCCTGTTTCATGTCATCCCTTTTATCCCTCCGAATCCCCTTTCCAACTTCTATAAATATCCTTCTTAATATGTGTAATTATGATGTATATAACAGTATATCCTTGTATATAAACAAAAACAATATAAAATTGTAAATATTGTATGTAGTATTTTACTTCTCTGATCCTCTCTTTTTAGAATAGAATTCCGTCCTTTTCCTTTGTATATCCGTTTCCCTACCTTTTTAGTCATACCTTTCGCTGTGGCTGATGCACAAGCCGTGCTATGCCAAAAAAGAAAAAAAAAAAAAAAAAAAAAATCTATTTTCTAACTTTTACTCAGTGTTGCCGTTTTAGTGACTTTGTCGCTAGATCTAGTGGATTTTTGACGAGCTTGGTGACATTTTTTTACAATTTAGTAACTAGAAAAAATCTAGTGCTTTTTGGTGAGATTTTGAACCTCATCGATGGACACTCAGTTTGTTTTGATACTCAGGATTTTTCACAAAACTGTGACCACTGCTGATTAAATATTTACTTCTGCTGCTACTCATCAAGTTTTACCTTATTAATCTAGTTAGTTACAGTATCAAAAAGAAATTAAATATTGCGTATGACACGATAATTAAAAACGTTATTAAACTGCTTCAAGTAGTGCAATTGCTGTAATAATTTAAAGGTAAGTAGAAAATCTGATTTCATTGTTCATTATTTCATAAAATATCGTCGTATGATATAAATACTAATACCATCTTCTGACATACTATTTAAAAAAAAACCCTGTTGTAGATCTTTTTTGTTACGAGGTTACGAGTACATATAGATAAATAATTAGACTTATTAAAAAGTGAAATTAATTAAATGTAAACGCAAACGCGGTTTTAAAGTTTGTGTATGAAGAGTTTGCCAATTTGTATCACCAAAGACTATAAGTTTACTTGTTTAAATTGCTTATAAATAATCATAGTCTATGTAATAGAAGTCTTAGATAATCAGACAATGTTAGACTACACCAATACACATACAAAAGATGCTAATTTAAATCTCAATAGGAATAATAAACCTGTTTTAAATTCTATCTAAAAATACCATTGTGGTTTATCTTTTCTGACAATCTCCCTTAAACTTAAAAGACGAATGTAACTAGACTTATGCTCATTGTATTGTGTTCCTTCTTTTAAGATGCTTGTACGAAACTTGTCGAGGGTGCTATGGAACTCATTACGTGTAGAAAGGAGGTGTTTTGCATCAGAACCGGTAAAGCCTCAACCAGAAACAACTGATGTAGAGTCTGTGCAAGTATGCTTACTTTCATTTTATTAATACTTAAAGTAAATTAAAATTCTATGTTATCAAAGTTTTACTGTAATAGAAAAAGGTGCTAAATTTTATCTGATTCAATTACCAAATGTTTAAGAAGTAAGTGGTGATGTCCCAGGTTCCTAATGCATATCAAAGCTCAGTCCTATTGTTATAAATAAAAATAAGTAACTAGTGTATGTACGATGATTTCTACAGCTATTTGTAAAAAAATACCTCCGACACTACACATATTCTTTGGATGTGTAAATGTGATCAACATCTGATAACCTTGACTTCTTAGTGAATTGCTGAAATTCTTTAAGTGATTTTATGAATATTATTAAGAAGCTTTTACAATTGATATCATAGAAGAGATTTTAATTCCTGTGTTTATATTGAATAAAAGTATATAAATATCAGGATTACTCTTGAAGAAGTGTATCTCAAAAGGAGTTATTTAAGTTTTGTTTCCATTTTATTCACCAAATGCATTCATATTTACCTTATTTTATGTTCTTTCCTAGGCTGAATACTTAGACAAGGATATCTGTCTCCTGGTTGATGAAAAAGACAATTTCATTGGAACAGCAACAAAAAGAGAATGCCACAAAGTGGGCTCTGATGGCAATGTGTTGCTCCATAGAGCATTCAGTGTGTTTCTATTTAACAAACGAGGTGATATACTGTTACAAAGAAGATCAAGCCAAAAAGTAAGTTTAATTTAGATTTAATTTAAAACATAATATACCATTCATATTTATCTTGACTCTTTTTAAACTATACTGTTTAAGGGACAAGCTTCAAGGATGGGATAGCGCTTAGGACTTGTGGCCCAGCGTTCCGTCGCATATGGTCAAATTCGCAATCGGTCAAGTGACTGAAAAACTGTCAAAATCGCATTCAGTCAAATTAGCGATTGGTCCATGTCTTGAACTGTCAAAATAGCAATTGGTGCATTATTTTCTAATCGCAAATGGTCAAATTCGCCAACAGTCAAGATCGCAATCGGTCCAATATTTTACTTCACATGTAGCTCGTAGTTATTCATGTGAATAGTGTATTACTACTACTGACTGACTGACTGACTGACTGACTGTAATAGCAGGCAATGTTAGATTGCCTGCTATTACAGTCAAGTACAAAAAATAGCAAAAATGAAATAATACAATTAAGGTTTAATAATATTTATTCGCGCACTCTCTAAATGCGCCATATTGCCGCAGACGACGGAGCCAGATTTTTCTATTGTGTCTGGAATTACCCGCCTACGAGAGGTTAATCATCATCGTTTTTTTTATGATATAATCAACACGAATAACTTTAGCCACCCGGTATATAATATTTATTTACAAAAAATTCATAATAATATCAGTATTTAAACTTCAAAAATTATGTCTTAGGCGGGACTCGAACCCGCATCTCCTCGTATGCCGGGCGCGGCACTTTATCATTTAAAATGAAAAATTGACGCCTGTGACTAGAGTGCACAGAACATTAAAAACGAGTAGAGTTTTTTATGTTCTGTGCTAGAGTGCCTCGGTGACTAAATGATAAAAAGCAGCGCCCGGCATGCGAAGACACGGGTTCGAGTCCCGCCTGAGACATAAAGATGAATTTTTCAAGTTTAAATACTGATTTTATAATTGCAATTAAATTACTTAAATATCATATAAAGTATGTCATAATAAAGTTATTTTAATTATGTTAAGTACTGAAATTACCTACTATTACAGTTAAATACAAAAAAAGTATACAATAAAAATAAAATTAAGAAAATTTACTATAAAACTTATTTATTACAGTTACCTCTTTAGTAAAATCATATTTTTTTTTATATTACGTATAAATGTTAAAGTAGACCAAAATGTTATAGATGTTTATACAGGTGAAATTTTAACCACCTTCCAAATTTTAATATAGCAATTTACGGGACAAGAAACAAATGACGTATTTTTTCTTTTGGTATAGCCCAGTACAAAAATGTCAAGATAAAGCACTTAGAAAATGTCCGATACAAATCTAAAATTATTCATACGGCCTCCTAGCAATACTTTTTTTACGTGATGCGCATCTCATTCATTCATTACGATACTATTCATAAGTTATTGATTTTCCCTTCGTACTTTAACGGACATAGGACCGTAAAAATTGTTAACTATGTTGCGAAAAATATTTTCGATTGACATTTTTAACTTCAGAAATAGGCACTAAATAAAATACTGAACGACTATAAAATTTTTTGAAGATGATGAAAAAAGTCATTCTGTATAGAAAGATCTTTTTGACGTGACAACGTCTTATAAATTGGTTTGCCGGGTGACACTTCAAGAAACTGCGTTACGCTCCGCTCACGTTATGCGCTCACAATGAGAGCGAGTGAGAGGCACGCGTCCCTTCCACTCGGGCATGGTTAGCCCGCCTAAGAGCGAGAGAGACAGACATAAAAAGTGAAAGGCACGCGTCCCTTCCACTCGAGCACAGTTAGCCCGCCTAAGAGCGAGAGAGAGAGAGTGAGAGAGATAGGCATACACACCGGTTCATGTCTTGCGCTTCTATAAAATCCAGTTCAATAAAATTTTGTTAATATGAAATTCAGTGCGAGATTCTTTGTATAAATTAATGTTTTAAATATAATTCTTTGTATAAATAAATGTTTTAAATTGTTACTATTATTTCATCCTTCTTCCTACTATACGAATGAATATTCACATTAAAATTATTTTACCACTCAAAGTCGTTGTCACGTAAAACTTTCGCCCGTATACCGACTTTACAGGCAACCAATTTTTTGTTCTGCTTTCTTGCTAAAATGCTGAATGATTTTGGAAAATTGTGGCAAACAGAATCAGATAACGTATGATCCTTGAAAAATACATACAGATTACCGACACACTTTTTAGTATACGTATTAACATAGCAGACAAGCGCAGCTAACTGCTCGCTATTTGACGTTATGCTATTTTGACGCTTTCTATATAACGCTTTACTATTTTGGCGGTTTGCTAATTCGACGCTTTGCTATATTGACGCTTCGCTATTTTGACTAACTGCGATTTTGACTAGATGCGATTTTTATGAATTTGACCGATTGCGAATTTGACCATACGCGACGGAACCGTGGCCCAGTTGTATATTTATGAGGCCATTCTCTGCCTTACAATGCAGGGAGTGCAGAGATTATGTATTTTTTCAAGAACTGAACACATCTGATGCTTTCCTGTACAAAAACATATTTACTTGGGACTCAGTTTTATCTTTCACTGTCAATCTAATGATACATATCTTCCAGGTGACGTATCCCGACTACTACACAAATGCATGCTGCAGTCACCCATTGTATGTAGATGACAAGCCAGAAGAAGTGATATCAGCAGCACGGCGCAAACTCAATCATGAATTAGGTATCCCATTAGATCAGGTAAGATAAAACAGATCTTAAGTTGTAAATTAATAGGTATGTTAATGTTCGTTCTAAATCCGCGTTTTCACTACTAAACTAGATGAGGTGGAAGAAAATATTGTTAGAAAAACTATAAAACTTGATAATAATCATGATAATGATAATGATAAATTATTTATTTCATAGAATATGGTATTTACATTCGGATCTTAAAGCTAAAAGTTCAACATATTCTGCCATTCTTATTAGCGTAGAAATATAAAACATTTTAAATTAAATTATAATAGGCATTGGAATATTACAAAATCAAATATTAAATTATAATAGGCACTATACAACAATTATAAATAATATTAGCACATTCATCTCTTTAGTCGTCAGTTATATTAGTAGTCAAACATAGTCTTTCAATTCCGCATCCATAAATTCTTTGAGAGAGTAAATGACATGATTAAAATAGGGTCTGATTACCCTGTCCAAGAAACGATGGTCATTGACTCCTTTTGCTCCAAATCGCGAATGCTGCATCGAAGCGAGATACTGTTTAGTAATGGTAGTAAGTTCTAGAACCAAGACAGCATATTTTAGTAACATCCCATCAAATCCAAGTAACAAAACTACCGTTTGTGGAATTTAAACAAGACAAACTATCTTGTTCGCTTTCTAATATCGTTTATGCTAGACGAATCTGATGTCAAATGTATGAAAATAACCTAAGCTTACGATCGTTTGTTAATGTCATTTTGATACATTTGTTATTTCTTTTCGTCTGAAGTAAACGATATAGAAAGCCACTTGTCTAAGGGTGGAGGCGATTCGTTATAATACCCTTTGCTATACAGATGGACCCTGAACTGTTCACGTACATGACCCGCGTGCACTACCACGACCCCGGAGACGGAGTATGGGGCGAGCACGAGATCGACCACATACTGTTCTTCCAAGCCGACGTCAAGGTCAAGCCGAACTCCGACGAGATATCAGAGTACTGCTTCGTTCCCAAGAACGAGTTTAACGCGTAAGTTTAATTATATGGTATAAGTAATTATCTTTATAATTGTTTTTCTTTTGTTTTTTATTACCAAGGTTAAGTTCAGCTCATAATAACAGGGTGTAAAAAAACAAATGCCCAGAAGCTACGCAATCTAACCATCAAACCAAATTATATTACAAAATATTATCGCTGGGAAATGAATTTTATTTTTAAATCAAAAAAAGTAATTCATAGCACGCTATGCATAGCAGACGAGGCGCGCGCCCGCTGCGCTGGTGATGGCTGCTAAGAAAGTTTAAATACGTCCGCGCTTAGCCGTACATTGCGTATTGTAATTTAAAAAGCAGTTTTTGTAATAAAATGTAAAACAAAATTGTTAAGGAAACGTTTTAACGCATTTTAAATTCGACGTCGTCTCCTAAAGCAATTTTTTATTCAAGGGACTTACTTACGGGTAAGTTCAAAATTCTAGATTTCTAAGCTGATTCTGTATTCCAGACTTTCAGTGGTGTTTTAATTTTAGGTTTTTGCCGACACTCGAGGGGCCCATCACACCTTGGTTCAACATGATCCGGCGCCATCGCCTCAAGCTTTGGTGGGACAACCTCCATCGGCTTAAGGAGCTCACGGAAACGGACAAAATACACAAGTTCACCTCCTCCGACAAATAGTATAACCTGTATTTATTTTTATTTTTTTCATTTATTAATAATTACAAATGTATTTTGGTTATTATACCTTTACTTTAGAAATTATTAAATAGGGCAGAGTCGCTGTTTCGGTTATAGCATTTTAAATATAGAAGTAAATAGGTTTTCTTGCGCGTCATATGTGAGGATAAACCTAAACTGTTTCTCGGTTCATGTGATTTTATAAACATGAAATTCATTCTTTTGTTGTGTTCAGTATATGATCTTTAAACTGTATAAACACATTACTGCATTGTAAAGTGCTCTCTAATGCGATCTGGTAACATTTTGTATCTGTCAATATCATATCACAATAATAATTATTATTCATAATCAAAGAATTATCGTGTCAGTTATTCACTATGTATAGTATGTACTATTCGGTACGGAGTTCAATCGCTAACACTTAGATGCGCCTTTGCAAGATTTTTTGAAATACATATTTACTGAAAAAAAAAAAATTTACTGTGTAATATTTTATTAACAAAAGATTGTCCTTATAGTATAGACAGCTACGAGTAAGCTTTAAAACCTGTCTTTATTATTAAATGTAATTATTTAGTCTTGTTGATGTATTCTGATTTGCATTTGTTATTTTTATCTTGTCGATCTTAATTTATTCTTGTTATTAATAATCATTCCTTCCTTTCTTCAGTTTGTATTGCAAGTATTTAATATAAGTTATGTCTATTAGGATAGTGGCTAAACTGTATTACAGTAAAAATGGGTGCTTTAAAATCATTTTTACTCAAAATATATAAATGTTATTGGCATGACACAAACTGTTTTAGTCGTTAACTTTTATTTTATCTTATCACACTTTGAAAAATACATGTATATCTATACTGATTAACTGAGTTATTGATCAGGAATGCTGAAAGTATAAAACGTAGATACCTATTCACTCGATGTGATGGATGAGCTACCGATTCTAACTGGCTCAAAGCTCAGAAATTCACAAGAAGTAGTTAAAAGTACCATATTAATGAAGTATTCCGAAATCATGATATTTTTGCCCCTTTAGCCTTGAACAAGTTTTTCCTATAGGTCCTATAGCATTAAAATAAGCATAACGTGAGCAGTTTTCTTTTATGTTATAGACACCGCCTCTACGAAGTGCGTTTTGTCGCTGGAAAAATGCATTACGCATACCTGCCACCCTGGGAGAAGTGATAGGTTATGTGAATCGTTCCTGTGCCATTTCAGGTGGTGTGGTTAGGGGCAGATTCACAAAATAATTTTAATTGTAATTGTCTTATTCTGATTTTATTTTACTAACATAGTTTAAGTGCACATGTATACTAACAAAATGAGTCTCAGTAACTTGAATAAAAATGAAATTTATTATTATTATTTATGTGGGACTCCAGACAGACCTCCGCATGAAGTCCGTTTACCCACTAAAAAACCAGCGGTATCCCTCCGGTGCCTTATGAACCGAGACTACGGAATTTTCCGTAGGTCTATAACCACTGGCATGTTCCGCAGTCTCAGATCGGCTGTGGCTCGCTAAATAATAATCATGCCGCCTGCCCTTACGGTACACCGCACGCGGCTACTAGCCTGATGATGCGTTGCGTTCTAGGTCTAATGCGGTTGAAGGTATTTTAAGGAATAGTATTTTTAAAAGGTCATAGTTTGATGGTTTATTCGTAGATAGGCTTGAGTAGCTCGTCGGAACTGTTCGCGTCAGAGGCGGAAGACATGCCGCGCCGCCTGGCTGCGGCCGGCCGGTTCGGAGTGGTCACCCACTGCAGCGTGCGTACTTGACGCGTTTTCCGTTTGCGAAACACCTACGTAGAAGATAAATTAATAAAACCAGACAAAACAATCGGAAAGTTTATCCAAGTGTTCAGTGCTATTTTGTTTATAATGTATAATTATTTTAAAAAAAAAATGTTAAAAGGGTCCCATGTCTAGAAATCACTCAAAATGCATTGCCTGAAGAATCGCCTAGATTATGGCTAAGAACAAATAGTCAAATGTAAAAAAGTATAGTAACTTATTTTTCATACCACTGCCCGGGCAAATGCCTCTATCGTTGAATTCAATGATAGAGGCCTCTGCCTCATTACTACAGGCATAATCATCACGCTTGCCAAATGCAAGTTGGTGATCACTAGGCCGACTCGAGGATCCAGCACAATACATGGGGCGTCAAACAATGGTGCTTTAATAGTACTTAGGTACTAAATAGGCCTAACTGATGACAATATTAACCTTTTTCTTCCCGGTGGCCTTAAGCTGGGACTCGGTGTCTGTGAGTGACCGGAGGAGATACGCTTTACATAAAATAGGGTTCCCGGCGTGTAATCCGTTCCTATATGCTGTATGCAAGTACCGCACTGCGATCACCTGCAATATCTTCATAAATACATTAGATGTGTTTCTTAAGTGCTTATTAGCAATTAAATTACATTGCTAGTGTGAATTAAAAATACCATTCCTTGCTAGTTTTTTACTGCCTTATGAGAACTGATGTCGCCGCTTGCGCCCCACTACTACTTGTGCACAAAATAAACACAAGCTTTCGCACACATTAAAGAGTTCAAAGAACGCCAATCAAGCGACCTATTTGGTCGCGCGACCTCAAACGGAACCAATCACAACGCTCACATACATTTATGTTCGGTCCGAAGTATGAGAATTTGCTCATTACCTCTGTGGTGCGCCTGCCCCGCCATCATCGCCATTCTAACCTTTCCCGTGTTCTGTGACTGGGCTGCTCTGACCATTATGCTACTGATACATTAATGTGTAATTTAGCTGTTTAGTACGCAGTCGGATGACCCTTGTTATCTTCGAAGTAAATCCTTACCTAGGAACGTAAATTGAAGATTAAATTATTTACCATTGCTATGATTATTAAAGCCATCACAGCGTTGAACCGCCACGAGACCGTCATCATTTCGCTTATCAATTTTTCTTCGCATCCGTCCTTCCAAATAGTGAGCTGTTTCTGGTCAAGATCAAATTTATCTGCTGGTTCAGTCAGTATAAGTAGGTCCTTACCTCATACTCGAAAGTTAAAATCATAGAAATTACTCTACCTACTGAGCGCATTACAGCTAATTCCCGATAATAATCATTTCCAGAAATGAACCAATTGTTAAAGCACATTGATCTCATATTAACAAAAATTTATTCTGGTCATAAAAATGTAATGGCATACTAAAACTTACGGTAGGATTGTACTTGTAAATGGAGCCCATTTTAGTAACACCGTGATGAATGCAAGGCCAAAGCGCGTCCATGGAACAACAACTGTATGGAACGTTGTCAGCGACAAATCTACGGTTAGCCCTGGCAAACATTAGAATAACATAATTAGTATTTCTGAATTCTTCTCTTACACAGTATAAATGAAGTAAAGTAGTACCAGCCGATAATCATCCCACTGCAGAGAAAAGGCCTCCATCATTTAATTCAAGTTAGATGGGTAATGGCATAATCACCACGCTTGCCAAATGCGGGTTAATGATCACAAACCCGAGCAGTGTTTGAAAATTTGAAACTTGTTGACCGACCCGGGGATCGAACCCGGGACCCCGAGATCTTGGTCCGGTATTTAAACCACCCCGTTGGGTGTTACACAGTAAACTACTTTTAATTTTACTAAGTTGTAATCTCGCAACTAAACTGAAGAGGTTCCTCCCCTGATGCAAAATACCTAAACAAGCTGTTCTATTAGTTTTAAATCTATGAGCTACACTAGCTATCAAGTGTTCAATGAAACTAACAAATCCTTCGAATCGACTGACTCTCCTGTTGTATACCAAGGTATGTAAAACCATTCTTGGAAGTTGACACGTCCGCAACAATGGAAGCGAGTCTGCAGTCGATCTATAGCTACTTTTGACGGTAGGTGACTGGAGTATCGAAGCATTGCTTTGGTAATACCGCCTTTGATTTTGGCTGCAAATCCAAATTATACTCTTGACAGGGCGTCAACAAGCGTAAATGCTTTCGTTTCATTGATTCTTCTTTTCTTTACCTCTAATAATAGTTGATTGAAGCCCTGAATAAAACATGATGGCGAGAAAGATTATAATCATTACGATTAGTGACCAAATATAGTAGTACAGTCCGTTTGTTACATTGTATTCTCTTTTTGGTAGACCTGCCTTAAATAACTGATATAAGCCGTATAACTGGAAGAAAAGTAGACATCAATGGATTATCGAAGTTTATTCTTAGCAGATTCTTTCTGTACCTATGTGACACCTAATCTTGATAGTCTCAATTCACATAGGTAGGTACATTTGTTCACATTCGGGTACCTTTATTTATTTGAACCCTTATCAATCAACAACACCCACGGCACTTGCCTCAATAACCACCGCAATTACAGAACCAGTGGCAATAATAACCGGAATTGCGTTACCGTCTGGCCAGCATACCAGATCTAGTAGTGTTCCTTCTTCACTTCGTATACCTTCAGAAGTATTAACCAACCAAATTAGATAAAATATTACTACAGGCATACACGCCATTAAAAGCATTCTTATATTGTTAAACGATGCCCATGTTAAATACATTGCCATCTCTCTTAAATATTAGTCTTTTTAAAAGAAAGACAAGTATTTCAAAGAATTTACCATACAATAAACACGGACAATAAAGCAATATTGCCAATATTGTCATTATATGTCAATACCTTGGATCAATAGATACTATCAGTTCACGACCAATGATATTAAAAAGTAAATACTTTACATACCTGTTATTATTCTAAGTTACATAGGTACTTAAATATCATTGTTCGCGACTATCAATAAATTTGTTTTTCGTTAATTTGTGGGTTTTTTATATTTTTTGATGAATCTTTTTAATGGATTATTTTTGTTGACAAAAAAGATTTAGGTAAGTACCTATATAACCTTAGAATAATAATATTCTAAGTATAGAGGTAAGACTTTTTATTGGTAATAAAATTACAGTTCAAATTAAAACAATACTTAAAATCTAAAATTTTAAAAAAAGCCTACCTATGTACAAATACAAAATCAAAAATATTTACAAGTAAAAAATGTGTCCCAAATCGCAGTCCAGTGATCGCGACATAGTACCGAGAAGGCTGGCCACATTTCCCCGTTGAATGGCCAAACTGATACGTTGACCGAGAAATGCGCCAGCCCTCCTATCGCCTGTACAGTCGATTAGCTGCTTCGCTAACTGACTGTACAGCCGATGAGCGCCAGGTCCCCACGGACCAAGTGTCTCGACCCCAAAAGGGCTCAAATATGTAGGAGCTCTGTAGCTCTACATATTTGCGACGCTTGAGGGATTCTGCTGTAGCAGCAGCGGTACCAGCCCCTGACGAGGTTTGCGGAAGATGGGTCGGAGCAAGTGTGTCAACACAGGTTGCGTCCCACACTAAGGGCCGACCCAGCTTCCACGGGACCAAAGTCATTCCATCAGGCCTCCTGCCATCACTCCGCACCAAGCAATTCGGTTCAAGAATAGCCGGAATGGAAGCGCTAGCAAGAGCCCTGCGGATGATGTCGTTTAGGCTGGCGTGTCGGGATAAACTCCCGGCGCTTCTGCTGCAAGACAGACCGTGATGACCAAGCACGTCAACCATATCGCCACAGGGACAGCGATGTGGGACATTGCAGGGTACCCCCAAACGAAGTGAAATGGCACGGTTAAATGTGATGTTACTTAGAAGTGTACCAATGTGAGGAGATGGGAGTGAGTGAAGCCAGAGTCCCGATTCCCACTCGGCCACGGCAAGGAGGCGAGCTCGATCTGCTGGACTAGTGGACGTGTCTAGTAAATTATTCCGTACCAGTCTGCAGAGCAGCTCGTCCCATTGCCTCTGTGAAAAAACAGAAGAAGGCATATCTTCTCCACACATTTGTCTCCAATTTTGCGAATCCCAAGGCCTCCGAACCTGATAGGTAGAGAGGCCTGGGTCCAGGTTCAACTATCTAAAGACATGTTAAAAACATGAAAGAATGTTTCTAACCGATTCGTCTAACTTCTAAGTAAGTCTAAGTATATAACTATATATAGGTACTAAGTATAATACCAATTTTTTGTATTTAGCATTGTAAAATACAGAATTTGTTACATCTACGGTAGTGGCATTGCCTAGTTATAAATCAGTTAAAATCAGTTTTATTTCTGCAAATAGGCTCCTGGAGGCGCTTTTACACGTTCCAATATTTAACCTACCACTGCTTCGGGACAAATGTGGGCTAGTGCCGAGAAGAAGCAGCGCAAGAAACTCGGTCACTATTGTCAGCCTCTTTTTAAATAAACATGTTTACATAAGATATATGCCAGTGCGAGCTGATACAATTTAAAGCCAAACGTTCCTATCATTTATATAATCATCAATAGTGTAATAGCCCTTTTTCATTAAAACAACTTTGATATATGATTTGAATTTATGTACAGGGAGGTCAGCAATTGATAGTGGTAATTTGTTGAAAATACGGATACAATTTCCCATGAACGAATTACCTACTTTTCGCAGTCTGAATCCTGGAACGGCAAGTTTATCTTTATTTCGGGTATTGAAATTGTGTACGTCACTATTTTTGACAAAAAATTCGAGGTTTTTACGGACGTACATAATGTTTTCGAAAATGTATTGAGATGCAACTGTTAGTATGTCGATCTCTTTGAATAGCTCTCTTAGAGAGTCACGGGGTCTAAGGCCGTAAATAGCCCGCACAGCACGTTTTTGCAATATAAAAATAGACTCAATATCTGCCGCTGAGCCCCATAACAAAATACCGTATGACATTATACTGTGAAAGTAGCTAAAATATACTAATCTTGCCGTTCCAACATCAGTCAATTGTCTTATCTTTCGCACAGCATAAGCAGCAGAACTAAGTCTTCCAGACAGAGACCTGATATGAGCACCCCATTGCAGTCGAGAGTCTACAGTTATACCTAAAAAGGTAGAGGAGTCTACTGTGTCTAATGGCTCATCTTTTACAATAACATTTGTGGCGGAAAACCTTACATTAGGCAAAGTAAATTTAACACATTTTGTTTTTCTTGCATTAAGCAAAAGATTATTCGTAGCAAACCAATGCAATAATTTAGAGAGGGTATTGTTAACATCGTCAAATGATAATTCGCCCCTCTTAATTTTAAAAATTATTGAAGTGTCATCTGCAAACAATACCATCTCACAAAGATTATACATATAATATGGAAGGTCGTTAATGTATATTAAAAATAGCAAGGGTCCTAATACTGATCCCTGAGGGACACCCATGATAAGGGCCGACCCTGAAGACTCAGTTCCATCAATGCAAACTTTTTGTGTTCTACCTGTGAGATATGAGTTAATTAAATCTAACGAATCATTCGAAACACCATAATGTCTGAGTTTTTTAATTAACGTTTTATGGTCCACACAATCAAATGCCTTTGACAGGTCACAAAAAACACCTATAGCATCTAACCTACTCTCCCAAGCATCGAATACGTGTTTTAGAAGTGCTACTCCCGCATCAGTGGTATTTCTACCTTTCCTGAATCCATATTGATTATGATGTAATAATTTATTCAAATTAAAGTGCGATAAAAGTTGACTAAACATAATTTTTTCAAATATTTTACTTAGTACTGGCAAGATAGATATTGGTCGAAAATTAGCGGGATCGCATTTTTCGCCGGATTTAAATAATGGAATAATTTTGCGAAACTTCATTAAAGTTGGAAACTGTCTATCATCAATACATTTGTTGAAAATTATTGCGAGATGAGGGGCTATTGAATTTATAATTGTATTGATAATATGAACGGAAATTCCCCAAAAATATAAAAATATAAAAGTAATATTAGGTATAAAAATAAAAAAATGTGGACAACAGTCAACAATTCAACATCACATACATTGTTCATGCATTGTTCTGATCCCAATTTGATTGATTAATTATATTATTTTGGAAACCAGAAACAATGAAGGTACCACAAACACCCAGACCGAATAATATAGGTACTTAATATTCACGATGACCGCTCGTGAAATGATTGCGCTCAACGCATACAGAGTAAACGAGATTAACGAGAGTCGATATCTAAGAACAAACGAAAGACTCGGGCTGCACTAAACGATCCAAAAACTCATAAAAAACCACAGCAATAATAAAATATTTGTATTTGTGACATCAAAATTCTATTTGTGACTAACAAAAAAATCATGCTTTTTTTTTTTAATCAGCCCCAACCCCTTAAAAGAGGGGGTAAAATTTTATTAATACCCCGAATTTAACGCGAGCGAAGCCGCGGGCAATAGCTAGTGAAGAATAAACCTACACCTAAACTGAATCTAAAAAAAAAACAAGCCGAAGGAAAGCTTCGAAAGTAGATGTGCGTCCTTTTCCAATACGGTGTCTATAAAATATTATCTTCTAGGGTAGCCTTATTGGATTGATAAGTACTTACAGTATTAAAAACTATCTATCTATTAAACGTATTTTTTGCATTTACAGTCTCCTGCTAGCCCATGCTATTTATATTAGTTGAATTATGTATGTTAGGTTAATTTAAGTCCGTGGCCAATGCCGCTAGACCTCTAAAACACTATCTATGTCAGAAAAGGAGATGTCCCATAATAGGCCCAGACATAGTACACCATTTACAAAAATCAAGAAAAATTTATTGATTCTGGGAAAAATACATATAAATTTATATAACATATAATTTAGTGGTTCAAAAATAAACAAGATCGAATAATTTATCAAACTTCATAGGCATTCCAAGATGGCGTCAATCTAAAAAAACTTTAAATGTCAGTAGCTGTCAGATACCCCTTGTCACTTTGGCATAATCATTCACTTCAAGTTTTTGTTCTGCTTGTCGCGTTTTAAATGTAGTTCATTATAACGACCTCATTTTCGATTTCTGGATTTGGTATTGATTGACACATTACTTTCATAATGTTTGTTGTTACTACAGCAAGCGATGGCACTGGACTCCTAGATGCGCGATTATGAAACCAAAACTGACAGATGTTATCAAAATGTCATCTTCCGCCATGATGGTTTTGTTTTGTATTGCTATTTTCTTACTTAACTCTTTATTTGAACCACTTAACGAAGCCATTTTAAAAGAATTGGATAATAACAAAATCTTGTAGGTGTATTGGTCTATCTTTTGGTGGGGTGTACAGGTTCTGGGCCTGTCCTCCATACAATTTGGGACATCTCCTTTACAGTTTGTAACTTTTTGTGATATTGAATGATGCATGGACGTAATCGACGCCGAAAAGCGAGCCGACCGAGATAGGTAGTACAGAGGCAGCATGTCCCTTTCTAACAGGGTGACAATAAGATTTGGGTATGTGAGACCAATTCAAACTAAATTGCAATCTACCTACTAGTTCACTATAAACACATTGAAGTTATTATTAGCAATGAGGAGCACAAGTACGCATTTTTAAGCGATTACAAATGTTAAAAAACCCCAGGCGGTGTCCCAACTTGGATGAGTGACCCAAGTGGCAAAAAAAATCGATAAAATATGGATTATGAAAGAAATAATACAAATAGTAAAAGGTGTTTATTTTATAATTAACCTTAATGCTATATTTCTTGTGTAAATACTTAAAAAAGTGCAAGTTATTATTTTAAACCTTAATCCCTCGATCGTGAGTTATTCCAGACACAATTGAAATCAATTGTTATCGTGGCACCCGAGTGCCTCCTGGGGGTTGAGGGATAAATATCAAATTATAACTTTTTGGACATGACTAAATAAAACATGAATACCTTTACCTTTCTCTTTAAAACATCTTCTACAGGGCTTAATACATTTAATAGATACTGTTTAATTGTGTCTAGAATATCCGATCGTCAAAGGGTTAAACACCGACTTCCTTTTCGTTTGGGCAGAGTTTCTTCCTTGGTGGTTCTTCTTTAATGCATGAACTTGTCCCAGCAATAACAGGTGTTTCTAATGAAGTGGCAGAACGTAGGATTTCCTCATCGGAAGTGACTGATTGTGGTTGTTGTAGCGATATATCACTGAGAACTTCATTTTTTTTTTTTTTTTGAACTGTAAAATAAACATGAAATTATATTTTATCCCTTTGACGATCGGATATTCCTGACACAATTAAAATCAATTGTTATCGTACCAACCGGTTGTCTCTTGGGGTTCAAAGCGTTAAACACACTCCGTCTTACGTCCAGTTTATGACTTACAAATCATAGTAATATTAGAAGTCATTCCTCAAATACCTCTAAACAAAACTATGTACCTACCTACCTGAAAAGAGTGTTTTTCTAACACGCTTTGTCAGCAGTCGTTGATAAGTCCTTCCAAACTTAAATAAAATCTTTCCGCTTGAAATGGGTCAAAATCGAGTTGAAATGAGTTAGTTGACGGGAATTAACAGTATAGAAGCAGGAAGGTTTGAAGTGACGACTGCATACGACAACATTTTGTAATATTTGGCTCCACGAGTATACTGCTGAGCCATTTTTGTCTCATTTCTTCATTTTTTGGGAAACTGTCATAATAGAAAAACAATTAAGACCTTACTAGATCACACAAATTGACCCATTACAAGAATTCATGGTCACCATATTTGTTACATTTACAGTAATATGATTCACTTGGATAAGTTTAAACACAACACATTTTCACCATTTTTACTAATGGTACGCCCTAGAACTGTTTTAGTAACCAACGAATGTATTGACAAACATTAACAAAATCTCACTGGGCGCCATGACATGATGATTAACAGTGAAAATAAGTAATGATTTACATTTTCTTTTCTAACTTCAGAACATATTCAAAGAAATGATTGCAAATATATTTGTTGCTTAACAATTGTTAAAATAACATTAAAATACATGTGTTCAACTGAGTTTTTGATCAGGCTTTTACGATCAGGTTTTTTTTTTATGCTGACAAGATGAAAGAACGAGACACACGGCCTTCGTTATTACTATCCCTGTCGGCTCGGATTAACCTCTGTGTAAGGCGCAACAGAATATAATACATAATTTACATAGAAATAGGATTCATTTTCGGAAATGCAAATTTTCAGAGCTATCGGTCCTGTTTTATTATTACTTCAATGTACTGATGTCTATCTGACTCATGTCAAAGCTGGCAGCCTGACAGGTAGTACTGGTGGTCGATCAGACGTTCCGGATTGAGCTTAAAACAACTTAAACGTGTAGAAATTGGAAATTGAATAAATTAGCCCTTACATTACTCAAGTTTGAATGTATTAAATTAACTCAGGCTCATGTTGGAAGAATAAGCTTGTTTGTTGAAGTACTTATTTTTCTCTGAATCTTGAAAGTTGTTGTTGATTGATTGAACACAAAAATGATAACAGTGATTAGTTGCTTGCTTGGCTGATAAAACTGAAAGTGTCGATTTTACGTTTCTATTGAACTCGATATTAACTTACTTTTAGTCTTAGGGCGTGCTAAATGACTAAAACGAGAGCCACAAATTAATATGAATGAACAAACTTCTTTTAAATTATGGGTTATAAAATTTTGCTTAAAACTCATCTATCCAAAGTTCAATTACCAAACATTTCTCGTCTATCTTGCTATAAAGTATAGGATTAGCTATAACAAGAAGGTAATCCGACAGAAAGATATGAATGGATTCGCTGTCAAAACAATTCCGACAAGTGTTTTCAGATTTCTAGTTCAGGATTATTTGGATGATAACCTACCAGTTCTTCTGCACAAATGCATTGTCATTTCAAGAGAAGAATTTATTCAGCTTAGCAGCGAAAATTTGTTCTACATCGACAATGGAGTCCTATGGCTTGCCTTAAAACTTACTGCAGAAATTAAGAAGAAACATGGAGGCTCTAATAATAAATCTAGGACTGACAATATATTTAAGCACAACCTAAACTTCATGACTACTGAAATTCATAAAAAACTATGGAACGAAAAATCATCTACCAGCTTGGAAAATATAAAAATCGTACCTGTAGTTGGTTCAAAGTTAGTGGGAGATAATATTGCATATACTAGTGAAAATGAATATCACAGTTTAGTCTCGTCTTTTGGATTGAACAATTATGATGACATAAAAATTTCATTCCATCCAGTGCCTTCACTGGAATGTGCTCCAAAAATAGCAGCTACAGCTGAAGTGAGCCTAGTAGTTAATGATTATGATTTATCAAATGATTTTGTTAAAGAAGTTCTGAGCAATCATTTTGAAATACCAAAGCTAGTGAGTGTGGATGATGTGTTCAGCATAGAACTCTCACCAAGCATCACTACTAAATATCATTATAAATATTTAGACTTAGTAGAAAATACAGGGAAACTGTATTTTAAATGTAAAAAACTGGATATAGCAAATAGTCAAGATGATAAGAATGGTACTTTGAAAGAAAACATTATCAAACCCTACTTCATTGTAAGAGGGGTCACTCAGCTGAGCTTAGGGGAAAATGTACATACACTGAAGCCAAAAGATGAGTTCTTTAGAGTTGATGAGCCAACTCTACTCAGTTTATGCCCTTCTGGCTTGAAAAGTAAATTTGATCAAATGCAGGAAACAATTGCACCATTTATAACTGGAGAGCTAAGTAAGTTTTTAAACTATTTTATATTTTTCTAGAAAAATTAATTTAAAAATATTTGTTATACCTTTTAGGTCATTAGGATAAAAGATAATTGTTTAGGAAGTTCACCCTATATTGCTTAGTTATACATGAGCCTCTGATACCTCTTCACAGACTGACTTTAATAAAAACAAAGCAAACTATACATATGTATTACATTATGTATCTCATATTTCCACACATTTAAATTTTATTATTACTGTTTCAGATGATTTGTCATCATCCATGACAAGTCCTATTATTCCGATGCTACTTCTCACAGGATCAATGGGGTCAGGCCGACATTTGCTAGTAAAAATTCTAGCAAAATATAATGGCAAGATTAACTCTTTTTTAACTACCGATTAGTGTTAAAATTAAATTATATATAATTATTATACAGCATTTTTCTCAAGTTGAAATTTGAACAAATTAATTTAGTAAAACCCTTCTTCGCTTTCTTCTTTTGATGTTTTTTTATTTCAGTATATAAACTTGAAAAATTTTGTCTCAGGCGGAAAAAAAATTTTTCAAGTTTATATACTGATATTATAAGTGCAATTAAGTTGCTAAAATATCAAATAAAGTTTTTTTATTTGTTAATATATTGATCCAGTTCGATTCTGCAGTCTATTATTATTGATACACCGTATAAAAATTAAGTTTCCTAATAAAAAAATATATTTTGTAGGTATGAATTGCATGCCGATTGACTGCAATGGTCTACAAAGTTCCACTGCTAAACAGACTGAGAGCAAAATAAATGCGATGATACAAAAAGCCAAAGCTTCAGCACCTGTTATAGTGTTGTTAGACAATTTTGAGGTAAGCTAACCATCACTACAGATAAGTGCCATCACTTAAATTGCATTGTAAAATAAAGATTTAAACAATCTTAAGTATAAATTTAATTAACTGTTCATATTAAATCTGTTTAACTTAAATTTTTACAAGATTAATGTATGTCCATTGTGTCTAACTGTCTGGTCCTTAAAATAGAGGTTAATAATAATTACAATGGCTTGTTATACAAAGTTTTATAGAATACTTGTAAATAATTTCTTACAGATATTTGCCGTAGATCCAGAAAACAATGAAGACTGCAGAGTGATGGAGTATTTCATAAACATAATTACTGAGCTGTACCAAAATTACTCCAAACACACAATTATATTTCTTGCGGTCACAGAAAGACTAGACTTGAAGCCTAACATGTTAAGGATGTTCTTAGAAAAAATCCACATTCCACGATTAAATTCACAGCAGAGATCAGAAGTTCTGCAGTGGTTCACATCTGTTATGCAGCTTAAAATTAATGGCGAAGAGTCCTATAAAAGTTTAGGATCTATTGATGAAGAAAATAACGAATTGTCACTTAGTACAAATTCCAAGGAAGTTTTACAAAGGGTAGCAGCAAAAACTGAGACATTTCTGTATGGTGATCTGGATACACTGGTGCATTTTGCAATGAGAGAGTCTTACTTGAAACAACAAAACTCGTATTTAACTATAAGGCCTAACCCAGACTTGCGGCTCTTGCAAGAAGAGGATTTCAACTCTGCTCTAGGTATTTGTTGAGGTTGATGTACAAGAACATACAGCCAAGCAAAATATATTTAATGATACTCACCTTTTACAGAATCTATCCGAAGCCTGCAAAGCCAACATTTAGATGCTCCAAAAATACCAAAAGTTTACTGGGAAGATATTGGTGGTTTGGAAAAGTTAAAGAAAGAACTTTTAAAAACAATTGAATTCCCTATAAAATATCCCCACCTATTTAAAAACTCTAGTCTTAAAAGATCAGGTAAGTACATATAAAATACCTACTAGAATAAGGTCAAGTGTTTAGGAATTACTATAAAAATAAAATAAACAATTGAATTATTTTCATTTTCAGGAATTTTATTGTATGGTCCCCCGGGCTGTGGTAAAACCTTAGTAGCAAAAGCAGTTAGTACAGAACTTAATGTCAGTTTTCTCAGTGTGAAAGGACCTGAATTGCTCAACATGTACATTGGACAATCTGAAGAAAATGTTAGAAAAGGTTTGCTGTACATATAACATTATTTAATAATAAAATTAAATGTTTAAATTTAACATACAGTGTAAAAACGAACATAATATAAACAAATATAATATCTTGATTGTCACTCATAAATAGAATAGAACAGAACAGGTTACATAGTAAACCACCAAGTCGATGCATGGTGCTGGATCACACGCATGTCGTCAGACACGCAAGTGGTCATTAATCTTACAAAATTTGTCTTTTTCAATATGAAATAAATATTTTATTAATGGCATAGTGTAAAAAAAAATCATAGGCCTCTGACATCTGCTTACAAATTTCAGTCCAGTTGCGTATCTGTCGAAATGCGCATCTGTCCAATTGCGAATTTGACGAGCTGCATATTTGACAAGTAGCGAATCTGGCAAAATGCAAATTTGACGAGTCGTGATTTTGACGATTTGCGTATTTTGACTAAATACATATTTGACCACTTGCGTGCGTATCTGACAACATGCCAACAACCTTTAAAATCGTGTATACATTAATTTGTAAATGTTGATAATTTTTATTTTATTTTAAACTAGTAACATTCCTCATTGTTTTGGTCGCGTAGTCTAAGTAATTTTAAATTTACATTCAGTGTTCGAATCAGCCCGGGCGTCGTCGCCATGCATAGTGTTCCTGGACGAGCTGGACGCGCTCGCGCCGCGTCGCGGGGCCGCCGGCGACTCGGGCGGCGCCAGCGACCGCGTGGTCAGCCAACTCCTCGCCGAGCTCGACGGCGTCGCCAGCGGGGAGGGTAAAAACTACTACACATCATAATCAGCCATTTATGAAGTACAAAACACTAGACACATGTTCCTGGAGTCTGGACGAGCAGGATCGGCGTAAGACCGCGTGGTCAGCCAACTCCTCGCCGAGCTCGACGGCGTCGAGGGAGGGTAATCACCTTCCAAATTTTAATACTACCATCTACGAGACAAAAAACAAATGACGTATTTTTTCTTTTGGCATAGAGCACATAAAAAATTTCCGCCATAAATGAAAAAAAAAATTGATACGGCCTTAAAGCAACACTTTTTTTAAGCGATGTCCATCTCATTCAATCATTTCGATACTATTTATAAGTTTTTGATTTTGCCTTCACACCTTAACAGGCTTAGTAGGATCGTAAAAATTGAAAACTATGCTGGGAAAAATATTTTCGGGTAAAAACTTGATATACATTTTTTTGATATACATATCTAAATGGGCTCTAAACACGATACTGAACGCATATAACAAATTTTGAAGGTGATTAAAAAGTCATCTTGTAAATCTTTACTTTACTTTACTTTACTTTATCATAATCTGGGATTGATGTAATATAGAAAACTAGATACACAATCAGCTACAAAAAAGTGTTCCAATAAATGTTCACCCATTTGACATATTATAAGGATACACTTTTAGTACAACCTATATCAATGGGGGCTATCGCTAGTGAATTTGCCACTAGAGGCTCTTGTGTCGCGTGAGGTCCAATAACATTCACTTTTCATTGGTTTTAGCGGGTTTCGTTACATAAATTATAATTTCTTTAATTTACCTGTTGGAAAGTGATCTCCTTCGTAAAATTATCGCAAATATGGATTTTTCGGTGTTTAATGTGAACGCTTTGAAAGCGGAATTAAGAAAAAGCGATAAAATAGGCGGCCTCAAGGAGCAACTATTTCAGAAGTTAGTTTGTTGATATGAAGATAGTTATTTATAAATAATAAACTTTAATTAGATTCAAGATTTAAAACTTTGTTTCGGCGCCGATCTTAAGTCGCCTTTTACAGCTATGCCTCCGGACCTCAGTCTACAGTGGCGCCAACTGGTGAGCAAAGAAACGGTAGTCCCCATTGAATAGTTACAACATGACATAAATGGGTTGGGTATCCATACTATATATTGTACGCCGATTGTATCAGGTGTCATTTTTGTATCGGTAAATACTATATTATATAACACAGGTCATAAGCTCCAAAAGCAAAGTTTTGTGGTAATCGCCACGCTTGGCAGGCGCATTAACGATCGCAGTTTAGTAATTGTGGAGAAATGACGCTACTACCCGCCTCCTTCTGGCGGTACTCAATGGATAGCTTCGATTTTGGTTCATATTACCCACACAAAGTAACAGCAGTTTTGACGAATCACTAACATCTTATGCACAAAACGTGCGCGCGATTGGTGTCAAGGTCGCCCCGCCCACTTTGACTTCTATTTTATAAAACCGGTTTTTTTTTCACACGCCTCTCATAAGTATTTTTTTTTCTTTTCATTTATTTAGGACAACAAACAGTCTTATAATGATTCTTAATTTAGAGTCATACTTAATAAATGTTACTAATTCTAAGACCAACAACACTGTCAACATAATGTAAATATAAGAATATTCTCTGCTGAGAGCAGAAATTAACAATACTCAATACTCAATATTTTATTTGCAACCATAATGTACAGAGGATGTTAAATTTAAATTCAATATGAGCATTATGGACCCTGTCGGGCACGCAAAAGGACAATAAGGCAAGACTGTAGGATGTTAACAATATTAACTAGATTACAATGCGACAAGTTGTAAATTATAAATAATATCTACCGACAACATAACTAAGCAATTTAATAAAATACAAAGAAATTAAATATGAACAAAAAAAACTACATGCTTAAATATACACAATAATACAGTAAGAAATCAGTAAATCTTAGGAAGGGAAGTAAAATATTTTAAAATTATTATTTCTATATCAATTTTCTTTAAGTTTTAACAGAATTTTACTTTTAAATTTAAGTGGTTTCGTATTAAATAAGTCCACATCATTAAATCTACAGTTATATACCTTAAATATTCATAGAGGAAAGGTGTAGAATGAAAGTAAACTCATTATTTTTCTCGTTATAATATCCTCGTTTTTTTATTCAACAGATGCCGACACATCAAGCTTCGTATTCATAATGGGAGCCACAAATCGACCGGATCTATTGGAGCAATCGCTTCTCCGCCCGGGACGTCTAGACAAACTCATCTACGTCGGCCCGTACAATGGTCTCTATGAGAAGACATCCGTCTTGAAAGCGCTGTGTCGAAAGTAAGCATAATAACAAAATGTAACGTTTAAAACAAGAGCTTTAAACTTTTAAACCCTCTAGTACCAGATAATCCTAGACAAACAGGGCTTGAAGAGTAAGCAAAAAAATATACATACTTACTTTAGATCAGAAATTTAATGTCGTCCCCATTTATTTATTTATAATGTTGTATAAGTTTATAATACTCATGTATATGAGCTACCTTAAAAGTATGGAACCAGTAGTGAAATAAAAAAAAACCTGTAACTTCCGATTTATTGCTTCTTTTGTTTCTTTTACAATACTAACATTTCTACGCCCCATTCTATCATTGGTATTCCTCTAAAAGATATCATGGTATTCATCTAGCTAGTATTATATTTTATACTAGCTATTTCCCGCGACTTCGTTCGGTGGACTTTGAAAATGTAACTATCCCATGGAAACTGTACATTTTTCTTGGATACAAAAAAAGGCCATGTGCTATTATCTATATCTGTGCCAAATTTTATGCATGTCACTTCAGTCGTTCTGGCTCGATCTAGTAATAAATATTCTCACAATTTTTCAGGCCCCTAATATGCGTAACCAAATCGTATCACAATCGTAATTGAATAGCAGGTTTTTGACAGTTCTAGTATGGGCTAAATGTCAAAATCGTCCAATTCAATCACGATCGAACTGCGATTAAAATAACTGAATAAGGGCCCAGATCTATGCTTAAGACGTGACAAAATTACTAGCGCTTCTATTTCTGCAAATCAAATTCAAATACTTTATTTGCAATAAACAGGGTTGAAATGTTCATACAATACTGGTAATGTAACTTGCAGACCTACTACTCGTTTAATCAGCTGTATAAAAACAGACAATATTGATTAATGAACATATTCGTTACAGCCACAAAATGCGAGCAGAGGTGAAGTTGGAAGACGTCTCCGCCGCGCTACCGGAGCGCTGTACGGGCGCAGATCTATTATCCGTGGTGTCTACAGCGCGCTCCGCTGCCGTGCGGGGACTTGTCGACAAATTGCACAAAGGTAACCAGTCAATATCAGTTTTATTTCTGCACTAGCTTTTGCCCGCAATTTCGTCTGCGTGTAGTAGTTATTTTTGGTATTTTTTTACTTTTTGCATGCTATTTTTGGTGCACTTAAATATAATAACACCGACCGTAGTGTCACAGTGGCTAAATGGTAAAGCGCCGCGCCTGGTATGAAAAGAGATGCGGGTTCAAGTCCTCCTTTTTTAAAGTCAGTTACAAAGTAGCCTATGTCCTTCCCCAAGGTCTAATCGACCTTCATACAAAATTTCATCAAAATCGGTTCAGTGGTTTAGGCGTGAAAGTGTAACACACAGACAGATAGAGTTACTTTCGCATTTATAATATTAGCAGGGATATAAGCACCTAAGGACGCTTTTAAACGTCCGAATCGACAATATCTTCTAACTTCCCGTTAGTAGTGTTTCTCAAAGTGGGGTCTTGGGGAATGTATATCAAAGGTCACAGATGACATGTGCTTCTCATTGAGACCAAACAGCAGCACTCTTCTCATTAACTTAGTATGTAGTAAGCTTGATTAAACTTCCAATAAAAGTACTTTTTATTAATATAAAATAATATAATGTAAGGCTATTTTTGTATTATTAAAAAAATTTTGACAAGTGTCAATATATTTAATAAAGTAAGAGTGTATAACTACATTTATATCCTAATGTTTGTTACAGGCTTGGTCAAGGAAAGTGAACTTAGTCCGGAATCAGTGATACTTGGCGTGTCAGAGCTATGGCAGGGCGTTGAATCGTTCCGGCCATCTGTTACGGATGAAGAGTTGGCCTATTATGAATCCCTTCAAACACAAATGTAGTTACAGAATATTATAATGTTGTTCAACACAATTTACTGTATTTTATTTATTTATTTATTCATTCATCAGATGATAATCCATTTCCAATCCAATAATGTAATATTATGTTTACACCAATTCCGCTATAGTTGCGGAACTTTGTACTTAATACCTGAGCAAAACCTATGCGATGTTTACCTCTTCCCACAGCGATAACAAATACCGCTCAGTTTTTTCAATATTTGGTACTATATCATTTTTTAAATTATAAAGTTGCCACTTGTAAGGTACATTTTTTAGCGACAAATGGTTTTAAGTCAAGCTCCGTAAAGCAATATCTTCTCTTTTTAGTTACGGAGTTGGAGTATCGCAGGGATTCGTAATTGGTTTAGTCCCTTAATCCCTTAAAACACACTTACTAGTGACCGCAACGCCAATCTCTTACAATCTAGATATACATATAGTTTAGAGGAGTGATCGCAGAAATAAATTAAGGGAAAAAAACTATATCTAGAGATGAAAGGTGTCAAGGCCTTAATTAAAATCAAGATTAAAATAAATGGCACTTGACTTTGTCATGACGGTTTATTTTTTTAACTTTATTCTAAAGGACCCTAAGGCAAATGGTAAATCAACCAACCAGGGCCATAGTAGCCCAGGGTTGCTGGACATAGTATGCAGGGTCTTAGGGAGCACCAGGCGATCGCCATAAAAATGCATACCTACACAAAAGCCAATACACGACATGAATGATACATTGTATCATCCATCAGTCGGTCATACGTAATCGATCAATTTGAAAAATTCCAGCGTGATTATCAAGCATACGCCCATTTATTTCGCATTAATAATAATTAAACTGAAATGATGATTACCCATGAACAAAATTATAAGATTAAACTAGAACAAAAAATATGTTGTTAGTAAGGAGGAGGCTGTCTTATTTCCGCATAATATAATCAGATTTAGACCACCTTTGTATAAGCATATTACTTATTACTAAAGCCCCAATTATTTTATCTAAGACTGAGACAATAAACTTATTGTCGCCAACCTTGGTGTTTGGATTCAACGAAAATTGATTAGGGGTCCGTGAGTTAGATCAAACCCTTTTTAAAAAAAACCACCCAAGTGCGAGTCGGACTCGCGCACGAAGGGCTAGTCATAGATTTCTACGTTTATGGGGCTAGTTACATACCTACTCTTTGACGAAGGGTTCCGTGCCATTTAATATGGTAGTAAATACTTATCAAAATATACGAGTGCGATGCCATTGCGATTATATTGAGCCATTTGTAAATTAGCAGAATTGGGGCCTAGTTTGATACAGACCATACATTGATATCGATTATCAAGCAAAAATAGGCCATAATGGCGTTTTTTGTATGGAAGCCATATGGGAGCCACAAATATTTATTTTATTTTGTTTTTAGTATTTGTTCTAATTGAGGCAACAGAACTACCTACATTATTTGTGAAAATTTCAACTGTCTAGCTATCGCGGTTCTTTTGATACAGCCTGGTGACAAACAGACGAACAGACAGCGAAGTCTTAGTAATAGGGTCCCGTTTTTACCCTAAAAATGTGGTTCAAAAAGGAACGGTCAATGAAGACGAATTTAAACAGTCAGCCAATATTATTGAGAATAGATAAGTTTAGAATAACAATAACAAAAGTATTTATTTTCTCCACAATCTTTAAGTAATAAAAACTAATTATAAAAATACATAACAATGCATTAAACTAATGTAAGATTGTGAGAGACTGGCGACTGAACTAGGACAGCCTGTATAAACTAGTTACATACTCTTTGGCCTGTATTCCAAATAAGAGGGTAGAAGAGAGGAGAACCATCTGCATTTATTAAAAAGGGTCCGTCTTTATGAGCATATTAATAAGGTGGCGCATAGTCGCAAATGGAAGGATTTTAAAAAATGTGCCACCAATTTTATATTTGCTAAATTACATGTCACTACGTAAGTGGTTGAGATTTTCAATATTACATAATTCTCAACTACATAATCACAACACAGTCACAAAAAATAATAAATTTTGCAATCACAACCATTGCTAGATTCATATCGTTTCCATTAGCTAAACTAGCACCATTTTAGTGGGTCTTTGACTTTGATTATATAGCCAGCGGGATTGGACATGAGTACTAATATCCATACAAATAATTCTGCCACTTTCAGTGCGGGGGGCGAGGAACGCACACTAACAGGGATTACAAACAAATGCATTTTCGATCATGTCGTTACGCACGCATACGAAGAAATTGTTAAACACAAACACAGACTACACGCACACATGTTTAAACACACGCATGAACAGCCTATCAGTAAGATATTTTCGTGTAAAGAGCATTCTTTAGCATTCTTTACACACTATCGATATGTTACTACCGATGAGTTCAGCCAATAATTAATACTAATAGGCTACTTGATGTAGAGATGTAAAAATACGGTATAAATGGGCGGTATTTTTCAGGTATTTTACAATAGAATACGGTATTTTTCGTATTTTATATTTTGATTAACAAATGCAATTTACTTGACTTTTTACGTATCATCGGTGAATTAACTGATTATATAAATTAAATTCAACTTCGTTTTTTTCCTTGTTTATTTAAATTAATCGCACTCCCGCTAACGATTATCAAATCTTTTCTGTAAATGTAATGCATGCACAATACACAATAAAGGCGTGGGACTTGCGCTTGCGCGACGTTGCCACTTTGTGCATCACCTCGCAAATAAAATCCTTCTTTCTCTCTCACTCAACTTAGATGCCGCGCGCGCCGCGTTAAATCAAAATTACACTATGAGCGATGTCTTTAATCGATCTTTCCCTACTAATATAATGAATATGAAAGTGTGTTTTTCATGTTATTTTGCTAATTTATTGTATTATTTGTTAATATTAAGTCGAAATAATACTTAGAAACGGAAAGTAAAGTTATCCTACTGTAAACTAGAGGATTCCGACCTCTTTTTACACGCAAAAACGCTGCAATTCGGCATTTTGGCTCAGGTCTGTTGTGCACTACTGATATTTGCTGAATGACGTGGAACGTGCGGCAACTAGTTTTATATAACCAGTATGACCGGCGGTCTCGTACCTTTGGCAGCGGGGTACGCCTGTCAATGGCGTCTCCCGTTGAAATGCTCTAACGTCTTTGAACCAGTTTGAACCGTAATTTGCTGTTTACAGGTGAACACTTTTTTAACTTGTTCCCCTTAGAAGATGGTTCTCCTTTTTTTCTACCCTCCATAGTTTAGGACAGGGACAATAAAAAAGTGTTTTTTTTTTCTTTAGATGGTTTTACGGCCTCGGATACTTGTCCATACAGCTAATTCTTTAGTAATATTTTTGCATTAAAACGTTGATGTTAGACGTTTTAATGCTTCGATGGAGTTTTTGGATACAGTCGAAAGATTGAAGGAATGTAGAGAAGTCCCCAAGAAAGAGGTGAACTGTTCGCGTTCCCGCGCAAAATTCACGGTCCACTTTTCTTGGTTACGACCCATACACCATGTTATTTCACCGAACTGTATATTGTTCACTCGCACGACACTTTCTTTCGCAAAATAACACCACTTTTACGACCCAAAAATCACTATAAACAATAAAAATTCGATAAAATAAACGGACTCCAAACGTATCTCACGAACTCCCGCCAAAAACCTGATTTTAAGTGTTCTGTAGACCATAGATTTAGGATACAAGTAGTAGACCAGTTTTGATTTGTCAATGTGTGTGTTAACTAGTGACGTACCTTAAACATTTTTAGACTATCGATAATAATTGCAGTTCGTCGTTTGGAAAATAATGTTTACTGTCACACTGTTTTTATCTCAAGATTATGCACCTACTTTGCGGCATAACCGCCCTGACTTCTTACACTTATAATAGTGGGCAGTTAAATGTGCCCGGTGAGTATATTTTATACATATGATTTAAAAATAAATAGTTTTAATTTATAACAATAATAAAAGCGATTGTTAATTAGTTTTGTTTATTTATTTCTTCAAAAGATTTTCCCGTGTCATCTGCTGTGCCGTGTGAGCTCATCAATGGCAGTAATTAAAAAAGACGTGTGACACTCGGAGACTGCCACGGTAAAGCTATTGCATAGCATTTTTTATCAACTTATGCAATTATAAAACTAAAAAGTATCACCGCTGTGCCGGTCGGAGTGGGGGGTGTTAGGTTGTTTTCGTTAAGGTATTTCTGGATTCGGTCTCCACGCTCAAGGCCCGCTATAGAAGCTATGCAATAGCTTAAAAAGAACAAAATCTGAACAGACATTAACATTTTGATGAATCAATCCCTTATTATAAATAAATAAATAAATAATAAATAAATATTTAAGACATGCCACACTGGGCCACACAGAGCCATCTAGTCCCAAATTAAGGTACTATTAAGTACCCTGTCGTATGGGGTACCAGACAACCGATAAACTTACTTATATATATATTTTTTTTTGTAAATACATACTTATAATACATAGAAAACACCCAGACCAGTACAAACAGACATGTTCATGCACACAAATATTTGTATTGTGCGGGGATCGAACCCGCGACCCATGGCTCAGAAGCAGCGTTAACTACCGCTGATCCAAATGGTCCAATTGATCCGCTGATCCAATTATAGACCTTTAATAAGATTATCTTAGTTATGTGATTCCTTACAGTTTCCTTCTTCAAATTGTTAAGTTGACATTCATTTGAGACGCTAAACGTTAAGCAACATCAAATTTCTCCGGAAACATTCGAGATAAATGACGACAACAGTATCGATAAATTTGAGTCAAGCTCTAGCGTACATGTAAAATATTTCGATGAATTAATTATCCACCAAAATAATGTAAATAATCAATACATAGAACGTCATCTTCACAAAATATTAAAAGGAACAAACGGATTGAAATAATTTTATATTTACAACATAACAACAAGATCAATTTCAACAAAAATAACGCATTTTTACGATGACGACTTTCTACGTATTTACCTATGAAATGAGCAATTTTCTGGATTATTTTTGTGGTTGATTCCACAGGCACTCACAGAACATGTGACCATTGTTAAATAAAATTGTATTTACTTTAGATAATCTACGATGTACTAGATAATTCCATAAAATGTTGAAGCTTATATCGCACATGCCACTGCATGTCACTCTGTCAATTAAGACAGATCACAAAACGAAAAGATTTGTTATCTTTTTCTATCTTGCTAGATTTCCATAAGAGGTTTTCTTCTGTCTCGCAGGCTTTGTCCGTCTATTAAATTCTACGTTTATGCTGTAGACACAATCTCTATGGCAAACGTTGATTTCCGGGGCGAGCGTTCAAAACTTAAATGCGTTCCATTCTAACTAATAAGACCACAAAAAATATTTAATTTAATTAACCTAAAATATAGCCATTGTTGTACAAAACGTAGTTCTAAGCATGTTCTAAGCATAGATATAGGTTCTAAGTGACTTACCAAAGTTGTTTGAGTTTTTTTTGTTTTTGTTTTTATTAAGTGCACATAAATTCATGCGGCCGGCTTTGGAACATATTTAGCTGTCAAATGTCAAACAGAAACATGGCATTTTAGTTGTCTGTCAAAGTGTCAAGTCTCTTTCCGGTTTCAACATGGTGAGTAGCGTTTGCAGAAGCCGAAAATTTGAAGAAATTAATGTTTCACGATAGTATTATAGTTGCCTTAGTGCATCATCGAGTTTGAATAAATATACTTTCTTAGTCAATATGTTATTTTCGCCTGCTATCATGTTAGCTTGTGATTTGACTAGTCTACCTCGTGGTTGTGCTTACATTCAGAAATACTTTTGTGATTTTAGCCGCCCAAGAAGGACACAAAGGCTTCGGCCAAGCAGCCGCAAAAAACCCAGAAGAAGAAGGAAGGCTCAAGCGGTGGAAAAGCTAAGAAGAAGGTAAATAAATTGACATGTCTCAAAGAGGTTATGTGACTGTTGTCAGTTCTTAGTTTGCTTAGTTTTTAAATTTTACTGTTTTGTGATTTTTATATTTGATTAATTCTACAGTTTTAAAGGTCGCTTCATTTCTAAAAGGTTAATAAATAATAAATATTTTGGTTTGATAAATATATACACAATGCCATGTGATTACACTTCTTACCTTGAAGGCTGTGAGAGTAAAATCTGATATATTGAGGCTGATGGCATTGCCCCCTTTCAGGTTATATGTCATTGATGATGTGTATTATTTACTAATATAACCTATTGCTATTGCAGAAGTGGTCCAAAGGAAAAGTCCGTGACAAGTTGAACAACCAAGTATTGTTTGACAAACCGACGTACGAGAAGCTGTACAAGGAAGTACCACAGTACAAGCTGATCACACCTGCCGTAGTCTCAGAAAGGCTGAAGGTCCGAGGCTCATTGGCAAGGCGAGCCCTCATTGAGCTTAGGGAAAAAGGTACTTTCATGTTTTTAACCTGTTCTTGAATGAGTGATAAGTTTAATAACTGGAATCTAATATTTTCAATCTTTATGATGATCTTTTCTACTGGATGAACCCTGACAGTTAAAAACTGATATATTGAGTCTGACTTCTTTGTTTGATATTCCTAATGATTAGTGTATTCTCATTAAAAGCATTATTAACTTAATTTATTGTTTTTAGGTCTCATCAAACAGGTAGTTCAGCATCACGGACAGGTGATCTACACACGGGCAACCAAGGGTGATGACCCAGTTGCGTAAATTTATGGATAAGTTTAAAAAATAAAAGAAAATCCAAAGATTTGCATTTTCATTATTGACCCCCATTTAATAATTCCAATAAAATATTCACAAACTTTTACAAGTACATAATTGACTTAAATTTGTACTGATTTAAATATTCATAGTACTATGTTGCTTCAAGATTGTAAACTCTTCATAATAAGGCATATGATAGGAAATCTCGAAGCGACTCAAACTCATATAGTATTGTTAATAATTTGTTTATAGCTCGTGGGGATTTCTATAGAGGACCAAAAATAATTGTTATCTAGCTGTTATCTTGTGTTTCTCGTCGAGATCCACAATGGCGAATCTGGCTGAAGGATATTGTTCCCTAACATGCTCTTTGAAATTTGTTGCGTGTTCCTCATTTGCAGTCTCCACTACAACATTCGCCTGAAACATTATTATTACTGTTTATATCATAAAGGTACTAAAAATAAGTCTTGTTGAAAATCCTGATGACTCGTTACATTTTATCTAAGATTATACTAGATTTTTTTTAAATAAAATTTTATAATTATTACATTTACCCATGTAGTGCCAACGTCGCTATGCACCCACATCTGTTCGGTGACAAGGCTCTTCAGCATTGCGTTCTCGTCGGCTATAGTCTTTGCGAGTTGCTCCAGCCCGCCGCGGTGGTCGGGCACGGCGACAGCGAACCGAAGCAGGCGCCCCATCGCGCCTAGCCCGCGCTGGATGGTGCGGGACAGACGCCCAGAGTCGATATTGCCTCCGCTTATCACACACACCGCGCTGTAATAGGTTCATTGTCCAGTTCACTGGAACCGAGGCCTCTACAAAATAGTTGCAGCAGGCTGGTTAGACCAATAGTGAAAAAAGACGCTGCTGCCGATCTTCTGACAGAACTCTTTTAGTTGCCTCATAAGACAATCACAGGACAAGAATGAAGAGGTAATGAATGTTAGTCTATTTTTGGCCGGCACCGTATAGAACATGTTCAACAACAGTAAAATATTTTCGAAATGTTACTATTTTAAAAGCTTAGCGACTTATCCCGTCTCCCCCGATGGATTGATAAAAAACTGGACCGGAGTTATAGAAAATATGTTGTAATCAGAGGTTGTACAAAATAAAATATTAGTTTTTGAATGTCTAACATAATATTCCAGGCTCCCCGCTGAAAATAAGCATTCAAGATACCATGGCGCACCAAAAGTTACGTGATCGGGTTACCGTTTCCCGCGTAGCTCCGGGACAAGCCCTTGCATGACGGCTGCGATGGCGCAGACTCCCGCGCCGTCCGCTACAAGTCTCTCTCGCTCCAGCACACTGATTATGGCCCGCGCTACATACGCCTCCTCCACCACCAACTGTCATCATCAAAATAGATTAAGTTACACAGTTTATGTCAATTTTGTTAGTAGTAGTAGTGTAGGTAAATATTAATAGTAAAGTAAATAACAATAATATTTCAATATCAATAAAAAATACTTTTCTACTACCAACCCTTAGTACCTGTATCCTGTATGGCTGGCTTTTGCTGGGTCAGCTGTATTTGATACATAGGTATTTGATTGTAGGGGGATCGAACCTGCGACCCGTGCCTCAAGATATTAAGTTTAATTTATTGTTGATTTTGCCATATTTTTACCAATTGTTAAGTTTATTATTTTTTTCAGTTGCCAGATGTTAGTGCTTTTTTTGTGGTTGCTTTACTGAGCGCATGTTAACGGCCCACAGCTATGTTTAACAATAGCATTAAATAATTTTCAATCTTTATCCATTTTTGATTTTTCCTTAAGATCAGAGCCCCTATGTAGGGTGAAGGTATAAGTGACTACTGAACACAGAGGGTGTAGTAGACACTATGTACGGGCCTTAGTAAACAGTGGCTCGATTCCTACGTAGCCACTGTGTACTGCTGGAGCCACTGTTTACTAGGGGGTAATAGCCACTGTATACAGGTCGTAGACACAGTGACTCGACTCCAGTTTTGTAAAAAAAATCGATATCGCTTTTTTGGTAACAGTAGATAATAGCAAATCTACTTACTACGTTTGCAAGTTTAATAACGAACTATGCTTTGTGCTTGCTACAAATATTTTAATAATTTATATTTTTTTAAGCAACAGCCTGATAAAAAATCCTAGCCACTGTTCCCACCCTGACCCTACTGGTTGTCATCAGTGAATCTGACTGTGCTTATGGAGTAGCTCTATATCTTTGGAAAAGCTACGATACTAGTTAAAATCATTGTAATCATACTTAATAATATAATTATTAATCCCTCAACCCCCAGGAGGCACTCGGGTGCGACGATTTGGTTGCAATGAACAGTTAGATATTATGGTTTATTCCGAAAATAAACATGGTTCTTGTGGGAGATGTTTGTTTTTGCATTTCATAGAACAAAGGGATCGACATTATTATTTATTTCATTTTCACACTTAGATACACAACAAAACCTTCACGAGTGCAAAGTCTCAGGCAACAGCTAATAAATAGGTACAGAAGTTGATAACCCAGTCAAAAACACAAACTAGAACCGACAGCATAATCTCACTAATGAGTTGGGGCATTTTTGATTCAGTAATAGGAATGGTAACTTAAAACATGTAACGTATTCACCATCCTGTCGAGCCGCCCCTTTAGGGTAGCGAATGCATTGGATCCGGCGATGGAGACGCTGAGCCCGCCAGCCAGGTTGGGCATCACCGGCACCGACACCGGCCGCCCCGCCTGCAGAGCTTTCATCATCTTCGGCACTTTTGCGCATTCAGCACCCTGCCTCAAACATACGTTGATAACGTCAGTTACCGACCGGTTTCATTCAAAACTCAAGATAGAATGAAAGTGAAAGAATCTTTGAATCATTGTTTTCAAACCCGCTACTAGCTTTAATCAGACAAGCACACGTAGGTAGGTATACCCGTTTAGAG
Organism: Anania crocealis; assembly: GCA_949315895.1. NCBI lineage: Eukaryota > Metazoa > Arthropoda > Insecta > Lepidoptera > Crambidae > Anania > Anania crocealis. The sequence continues at coordinate 6,799,383 of OX438868.1, forward strand.
TAATTTAAAATAATTGACACTGCCTATGGAAATAGTTAGATTAATCTATCGGTTTAACTACCGGGCCAAGATCTCGGTACACAGGGTTCGATACTCAATTCGGGCAACACGAGTTTTGAATTTGCGAACATTGATCAGGTTTGTGATCACCAATCCGCATGAAACACGCTCTGTGTTTTGTTGCAACCACAAAAAAGGTTAAGTTAGATACTTATAACTTCTGTAGTTGCAACTAGGATCGAAGGCTAAAGTCTATAGGTATACGGAACACTAAGAACACGACTGCCGGACCTCCAATAAGCCCAGTAACTCACGTAAATCAGGCAGGAACACTTGAGCTTCTTGCAAGCGACGAGCACGGATGCTAGAAGCGCGCCCGACGCCACCGGCACGATCACCGCGTCAACCTCCGGCAGCTGCGTGACGATCTCGATGCCCACTGTGCCTAGCCCGGCCATCACAAGCGGGTCGTCTGAGCTGAAATATGTCAGTACTTTCCTGTGGGTTATGCAAGTGTCAGTATATCAAGCTCAAAAAATAATTTAAAACAAAAATGTTCTCCTTTACATTTTTTAAGCTATTTAATACATATTGTTCATAATGATTTTTTACTAGGGAAAGTTCGCGCGTTCCTCTGAAAGTTCCAAAACTTAACTTTTAAGGAAACACAAGGGCCGTTTTTCCATACAAACGTAGTCCCCTGTTTCCTCCCTGGATAATGCCAGTAGAGCAATATTTTTTATTACAAAAATCTATGGCCACTATTAGCATGTTTCTGTTTTCCTTTTTTTCATAAATTAAATAATAAAAGAGATATGCGCCTCCAAAAAATCTAAAAAATTCGCCAGATTTTCCGCTGTGCTCAAAAGCTCAAACATCCAGAAAACAAATTTGACTAAATTTTAGAAAAAAAGGAAAATATACGAACACGGCCAAAGCCTTTCTTTAATATTTAATGAAAAAAGTATTTAAATCAGTCTAGTTTTGGAAAAGGAATCGGGGGACTACGAAACGTTGATTATGTGTGCTTTTAGTAGGTTATTTTCGGTCTAAAATGCAGTTGTCTCTATCGCGCTCTGCGGTGGAAGCGTTCGGGACTGCGCGACAGCAATAGATTTTACAAATACCTATTTTTCAATTCTCTCGACCGTAGTGTTTCGTCTTTTCAGCTTTAGCCCCCTTGGTCAGTAGTTTAAGTACCGGCCAAGATCTCGGGATCCTAAGTTCGATACCCGGGTCAAGCAACAAGAACTTTCAGTTTTCGAACATTACTCGGTGATCACCAAACCGCATTTGACAAACGTGGTGATTATACCTGTACCCGTCATTGTTGTATTTATATATCAGTAACTAATAATGGAAGCCTAACATTGCCCTGCAGTGGGATGATTTTGTTCATATTAATTTCAGATCACATAAGATAATAGGCCGTTACTTTACTATAGATGTGAAGTGGAGAATTAAAATGTACCTATACTGTTGATTGTATATGAAAAAAACCTCAGTAAGATCTGTCTACTGTCCCGGTGCACCTTCTTGGCGTAGGCGACTGCGTCGTCGCAGTTCTCGCCGCACAGCACCACGTCCGCGCCGAGCTCTGCGCAACGCTGCGCCTGCGCCGGTGGTGTTCGGTCCGGCAACACCACTGTCACCTTTTGATGACACGACATGATAGGTTGTGAAATCTATGTTAGGCCCATCTATGTCACGCAGATTAATTAAATACTTGCTACTGCCTGAATAAATAAAAGATTATTCGTGTATTTAAACTTGAAAAATTATGTCTCAGGCGGGAGTCGAACCCGCATCTCCACATACCGGACGCGGCGCTTTACCAATTTAAAGCTAATACATAGAGAGACATAATTTCTCAAGTTTAAATACTGATATTATAATTGCAATTAAGTTGCTAAAATATCATAAAAAGGTTTCTTCATTATTGCAATAGATTTTACGATTTTCTCGGGTCGCAGTTGGAAAAGCAGTCGCTTGGTTAGCGTCATCTTATTCCTATCTTAACCTTAAAACGATAAGTACATAGGAACGAAAATATTTTCATTAATATCATACCGGCACACCTAATGATCCACCATGATACGCGGCAGCCATCGCCATGTTCCCGTTAGAAGGCACTATAACTCCGCGAGCGCTTCCTTCTTGTCCAATAGCTAACAGTGCGTTGCGTATACCGCGTTCGGCGCAGCTGTTTTATAAGTAATTGTTTAACATTACCTAATGGTTTTTAACTTAATATTAATAAAAAAAAGTAAGGCAAATTTGAACATTTTACCTACCTGCCAGTGTATTGCAAGTTTTCGCATTTAAGATAAATGTTATAATCCATGAATTTACTTAATTTGGCTTCCTGTAATAAATAATAAGTTACAAGATAAGAGTGATTGTCAGACTTATTAAGTTGTGATAATAGAAGTACTAACACAAAGAGGGGTGTGTATTATGCCCCCCTCAATTCTTTCAGCTGCTTGTTTGATTTCTGTAAATGAAAGGATGTGTGGTCCACCAGTGTCAAACTCCTCCTAGAAATTGAATTTACCTACCGTTTATTTTATAACTAAAAGAACAAAAATAGTTCATATCAATAGGATAACTGTAGTTGGTACTAGCCATATTGAACAGGCAGCTCTTAGTTATCTTAGTTGCACAAAAATTTTGATTTTAAACAAGATCCAAAAATGTTTATGAATTTGATTGACAGAATAATGACAAGAATAGGTATCAGAAACAGGTATCGAATATAGACCATAGATTTAATTTAAGAATATTAAATCTAAATATATAAAAATGAAAACTGATTTAATGACTGACTGACTGACTGACTGACAGACATATCAACGCACAGCCCAAACTACTGGGATTTAAAATCTGAAAATTTTCATCGGGCTTCCTTTTATAGTGTAGGTGAGCACTAAGAAAGGAATTTTGGAAATTCCGCCTCTAAGGGGGTAAAAAGGGCCCCTTAAGTTTGTATGAAACTCCGTCAGTTTTGAAGCTAAGTCGATGAAAATTGGTATGCAGCTACCTGATTACAAATTAATAATGACGTCTTTCAGGATTTTTGAAAATTTAATTTTTAAGGGGATAAAAAATGGGGGCAAAGTTTGTTCGGTTCCGCGTCATATCCATACTCTTTACATATTTGTACTCTCTGACTTTACTTAGTTTGTTATGACATTCAATGTGTCAATCAGAAAATAAATAGGTATTTTCTTATAAACAGAATGTTATTATTTTAGAATTTAATAATTGGCGCCGAAATGGATGAATTAACTGAATTAAAACGTGTAGAATTTTAATTAAAGGCTGCATTACAAAATTCGGCAGCCAGATACAAAACCTACGAGAAATTTCTGATTATGAATTAAAATTAGTGAGTGATCAGCTGGTGAAGTGACAAATGAACAAATTTACCAAGAATAATTTGGAAGAGATACGACTACAAATAATATTACTGATGACCCACAGTTGGAAACTGAGATTGAAGAAAAAAATAACCTTTAGGGTATTACAACACAGAGACTAAACTAAAACTGCAGAGTTTGAATTCTATAGTACGAAACAATTCCATGTATGCAGAAGGTAGGTACTGAGGAGCAAAAGTCGGTCACAAACAAATCTTAGGACATCTAAATTGAACTCAGTACCATTAGACAAGGACGAAACATTCAAAAACATCATTAAACGGTTGGATACGTACTTAAAACTGAACAGATGTGATGATATCGATACAAGGAAATACACGTCAATCATACTACATATCTTTGAGCCCAGAATTACATCAGAAAACGTATTATATTATATTTTTGTGCTCCACGGGATCCTTGTGAGTTAGAATTTGAAGAGTTGGATAAAATTCAGTTAGTAAATTATCAACAACTCAAAATCGGAGAGATTACTAGAAGATTTAACAATGGTGTTTGACGGAACTCTTGTTTGAATATCAAACTACAAAGCTCAATTAGTGCTTCAAGAAAATGTGACACCAATTTTCATCTAGCCGCGACGTATTCCATATGCCCTGAAGGACAAAGTTGACGAAGAAATAATGAGGCTATGTAACGAAAAGACAAAACTTGAAAATTCCTATTGGATGTCTTATCTATATGTATATTGGTACATATTCAGAAAATAAATATCGGTACTTACCATAAGAATGGTATTATTTAGAACTTAATCATTTTTAGGGTTCCGTACCCAAAGGGTAAAAACGGAACCCTATTACTAAGACTTCGCTGTCAGTCCGTCTGTCCGTCTGCCTGTCACCAGGCTGTATCTCAAAAGCCGCGATAGCTAGACAGTTGAAACTTTCACAAATTATGTATTTTTGCTACCGCAATAACAACAAATACTAAAAACAAAATAAAAACTTTTTTGTTCGATATTAATAATGGCAACAGGTAGGCACTTGAAATATTCACAAAACACTCAGTTATATTTCTAACTTTAATAATCAATAATTAAATTAATATTTAAGGGAGGTTCCCACACAAAAAAATCTATTTTTTGCTTATTTTTGCTTGATATCAATAAATGGTAACAGGTAGGCACTACATTAACTAAATTAATGTAGGTACCTACTGTTGTTTTCGTAGTCAATGGTACGGAACCCTTCGTGCGCGTGTCCGACTTGCACTTGGCCGATTTTTGTTTATACGGTAGAGACAAATGTTGGGAAATCGAAAAAAGTGTATAGAATTACACTGTTGTACCTTATGACATTATCAACTATATTAAGCAGTACAAAAATAATTCCTAAACTGGGCATAGACCCGTATCTCAGGTAAGAAAAGGTAACAGGTGTGTTGCAACAACACTAAGCAGCTGACTGGTGGATTAAATCAATATAGACTGGTAGACCATTTGACAAGCTTCCATTTAGAAGATAATTTGATAAACTTCCATTTAGTAACGATTTATTTTTTCTAGGACGCACCGCTTTTGGGGGCCTGGCAAAGTTTGTTTAGTAAAACTGCCTTTCTAACGCATCCAAATTATCTTTTTATTTAATATCCTCCATATTTCAAAAAATACACTTTTAAAACATGAAAATAAAACGTTGAAAAAAAAACACCTCACTTCATAATTCCGTTTTGTTTAACTTAGGAATAGCTACCACCACGCACCCACTAATGACCAAGCAGCAGCACCAACAATTAATGATGTTTTGCTGACATCATTTGAAACTGAAGAAATATAAAAATTTGTAGACACAGTGGTCAGTACAGTCGAATCAGTTCTCTATCCTGTCAAGTTTCTGAACACTTTTTATCCTACTGATCATCCTCTACCATTCATGCCTCGAACCAACATCCCACATGAAAGTTTTGTGAAACTACGTCAGCTTTTTGGTATAAATTTTGTTATGTTGTTTATAAGGATTTTTTTATAATTAAATATTTGAGGGGGTGAAAAACGGTTGAAAATTTTGTGGTTCATTATTTGTGTTTAACATCATATTGAGGTACTTGAAACTTCGTTTATTGATCATGAAGGGAGAATGACATAGGACTGGCTTTTTCAGAGCTCTACACCGATGCTGGTACTACACCGGTCTTCTATCCAAACGTAGTATGCAAGCAAATTGTCTTTGTAAAATCGCCTTTTTAATCCCTCAACCCCCAAGCGACAACCGGTTGTCGCGATAACAATTGATTTTAATTGTGTCTGGAATATCCGATCGTCAAAGGATTAACGCTAATGGATCGAGAAAAATGGTAACCTACTTTGTTGGAAATTAAGAATGTGGTTTTTTACACAGCGCCACTTCTTCCAGGGCTCTACGCCAGTGTTGATCATATTCGAAAAAAGCCTTGCAAGCTGCTTTGAATGGTTTGTTGTACTACAGCGTTGACAGTTTTGAAAGTTTCAAAGGATATTGTACTTCAGATTTCATGTTAATGCAAACAGATGTGGTGCGAGCTCGCTTGGACCACGGTTCGCTAGGAGAACTAACACCGGATCCCTAAATAGTTTAAATCGGCCTCTTTCATCCAACTATTGTACCAACGGGCCCCGGTAAGTCGGCAACGACGTATCGGCTCCCACTAAGTGCCCACCACCACCTCGCCCGAGATGGGCACCCTCGGCACCTTAGGCAAAGGAAGTGGAGGAGAGGGGGGTGAATCGTGACGAAAACTTTGTAACAGATCAAAACCCACGCGTGCGAAGCCGCGGGCATCAGCTAGTACCTAATAAACCAAAAAAATCTGAGTCGTATATAGGTAGGTAGTACGCAGTATAAATGAGCCAGACTGACTGATGCCTCTGATAATAAGAATTTAACATTGGTTGAGTTTTTGAGCTTATATTTTTTTGTGGTGTGTGATGTTGTGTAAGAAACATTTATAGGGGTTGCGAATTATTTTTTGATCTCAGTGAGTACCTAGGTAGGTACTTACTTGCCTTCCTATGATGAAAACTTCCAGAATTACTTTTACAGCAATTAAATTGCATGAGTTAATTAAAAATGTGTGGTTGTTTTAAATTAAACTACTTTTTTTTTTAAATTGCAAAAATATTTCTTACAGATGTTGGAGGTATAACATAATGTCGCGGTCATGCTAGAAGGTTCGAGATATCGCTAGAGGATTGTACATAACTACTTAAGTTGAACTACAAAGTAATAACAAGATGTTAGTGCAAGCGACATTGGACTTTAAGTTTACAAATTAAGGCGCAAAATGGTATAACTCACTAGAGTTGTTTACGTTTAAACGTCCTTGTGATTTTTCTGTAAAATGAACATTCTAGTATGTACGACCGGCATCGATGTTGAGATATATAAATTAAGAAGCCGCAGTCAGTTCATTCTGAGCTTTCGGTGCGATACCTGCGAAAAGTGATCTAGTGCGAAGTAACGACGACTTTAGCGGTTAGCGATACCAACAGATAAAAGGACTACTCTACGGATTGACTAATAGTGATTTGGAACCAACGACCTCAGCGACCCATCGGACTACGAATTCTTGTGATTTGGTTTTCGTGAAAGTGTTTGCGACCTGTTCATCGCCTAATAAATTCTTCTAATAAGTCAACGGTGTTTTATCCAAATCCCGAACTCCACGTTCGTAACAATAAGTTAGCAGTCGCGTCGCCCGGTAAAAGGGGTTTTGTGGGCTTGTGGGACTTGTGAGTTTATTTAAGTAATTTTCAATTAATATGACTTGTGGTTGTCGCTGTATGTAAGCTGTAGTGATTTTGATTACTTACCTGCAGTCATGGCATCATCAATCAAGATCATATTATTACATACTAGCTGCCATGATACCGCGACTTTGTTCGCGTGAAGAAGCTGTCACATCGAAGCCGTACTATTTTCCGGAATAAAAAAGTACCCTACGTGTATCTACATTAGATATTCTTTCTCCGTGCCAAATTTCATCCAGGATCCGTTTAACTCGTTCTGGCGTATTTGAGTAACAAACATCTATCTAAACATACGGTTTTATATTATTAGTAAGATTAACAAAAATATACTACTCACGAAATTATCCTTCTGATGTCCTACTTAGTACCTACATTCGTTCGGGAAAAATACCTTTTACCTAGCTATAGTTTACCTAGGTATAGTATAGGCGCCGAAATAATAAATTAATTTTTTGTCAGTTTAAAATAATATTGGAACGTAATTTTGCTCAATATACTTTAATTTGATATCTAAATATACTTTGTAAAAAATTACACATAAATAAATGTTCAGTGATTACACCAATGAAAAATGGGAGTGAGGATAATCCTTCACCAACTTCTTTTCTAACTCTTTTGCATGATTCATATCGCTCGTTTCAATCAGCAAGTTTACCTGAAATCATAAGAAAAAATCCCAATTATTTTTTATTTATTTATTAACACTTTATTGCACATACAAAAGCGGTACAAATGGCGGACTTAACACTAAAAGCATTCTCTACCAGTCAACCATTAGGTCAAGTAGAAATATTAGAGGCGGTGCAAATGAGTACTTAAAGACTGTTTGCAAAACAAGTACAGGTTGCAGACCAAAAAACATTAAAAAAACAAAAAAAACAAACAAATACATATACAATATGTTATAAAAACCCTGTCAGATCCGAAAGGGTCATAAAGTTGCTATATTAACATAACCAAAATCCTAAGTATCAAAATTACGTAATTCATGAATACAACTTTTTTATCGATTTTTAAAGTCAACAGGTTTATCACCCATTTACCCTACAACGGGGAAATTTTCAAAATGTGTTAACACTCCCCGTCGCGCGGCTCTATTGTCGGCATTGACGCAAGCAAACTACTCGCTTTTCGGCACCGCAATAAACATAGGCGGCGCCTTTGGCATAGCGTAAAGGTAGCCGCCCGCTTTGATTCAACTCGCCGCGCGGCACGTGTCGGTAGATATATCCTGATCATGCATTATTATTTATTATTAGGACAGGTCAGTTTCGCGAAGACATTACTTCCGAGTGGTCGTACCGTTCTGCTCCGCGAAATGTCGTATTCTACAAATAGTTCTCATAAAATTATGTGACAGTGAAGCAAAATGCGTGTGCGGATTGTTGCGCTTAAAGCGGATACGAGTGTGTTACAATCGGTGCGGGACAACCTAGTGCGACGCTGTGAAGCCTGTATTTCTGACGGTGGCAGAAATATGGAACAACATCTTCGCCACAACCATCAAATCAGTGTCCTTATTGAGTGACCTCATACTACCAAATAAAAAAGCTACTTGCAGAGCTACCAAGAAGTCTCAGTTTCGTACAATTGACACATTATTATCTGACTAATAAGTACCGGGGTCAACTGGGGTCATGACTTCGCTACCTGCGAGTGCGAGCGCTGGCGCATCTCCGCGCCTCCCGCGCGTCCGGTCACCGCCTCTTGGGATTACCATGTAAGCTTTTTTAATGTAGCGAATTTTGTATTTTTTTTTCATGGGGTAATTTCTTTCTAATGTTTCATGAAAATTATTACACAAATATAATCTTATATAGATTCCTAATAACACCTTAATGGATCTGACAGGGTTTTTATAATATATTGTATATACTTACATACAAATAAATAATAATGAATATATTAAAAAAACTACATAACTACACATAAATGATTGCACATATAAATTATGTCAGCGAGATTCAAGAGAGGAAGAAGAGAAATTTAATTTGCGAAGTGGCTTCGCAACGCCTTTTAAAGATGAGTCCGTTCCAGAGTCGTACAGCTGTCACAGAGAAAGAGTTGGACATAAAGCCCGAGAAGTGTGTCGTGGAGTGAGTAACTGAAGGGTGTCGACAGAACGAAGACTTCTATCGTGAGAAGTGTGAAGGAATGAGAACTTATCTTGAAGGTAAGATGGAGATTTGGCGTCAAAGAGTATGGAATACAAGACGCAGAGAGAACGAACGTCCCTGCGTTGTTTAATGGGTAGCCAACTGCTGGCCAAAAGCAGGGAGTGAAACTTAGACATGTGGTCAAATTTGCGAATTATGTAGGTACGTACCTACTTAATTAAATCGCGCTTATATATTATCAAACGTATTTTTCAGTAGCCTAGGCTTCCTTTTTTGATTGAGTGCCTAGAGTCACGTAACATTCCATATTCTATCGGAAATCAGAAATATTTATTTGCTTTTAACATGGTTTTACAAGATATTTAACAAGAGAAATGTCGACATGTTTGACTTAATTAGTCATGCAAATATATAAAAGTTAATATTAAATGCACACAATATAAGAAAATTACAAAAAAAAAAAGATTATTATTACAATGTCAAAGGGATTATTAATAGTTATATAATCATACTGTAGTGTCATGAAAAAAAAAAACAATAATTTAAATGTCAATAATTGCTAATATTGACATTTAAATTATTTCTACTACTTAAGTAGCGTCACCTAATCAGTAGACGTATCGTCCAGCAGTGGGCGTCGTTTGGCCGAGATGCTGAATGACGGTATTGACGTACGTACATCATATAAACCTGCAGCAAGTTATTACCTACAGAAAACTAAGGAGTAAGAGAACCGGCCACTTTGATAATGTGTGGGCTATGAGAGAAAGAATTGAGAGGTGTTGCAGTCTCACCAATAGATGCCGCCACAATGTTAGTTCCGTTTCGTTCGACTACAGAATCACTACACTAATCCTATAACACGGCAGCCCGGCGTGCGAGAGACAGATTTTTTGTTTCCAGCTTCAAGGTTGGAAAGAACTAGTTATCAATCATCATTGATGTGTGCGCGTTTAGCCACGACCTGGCTTAGCCGATGATAATTACCTATTATTATACCATGGAAAACCTCAAAACAAGTCTGATTTAAGGGCCCCCACCGAGTCGGTAGATACTTACACAAATATTAAAAACATCTTTTCTCATCCAAGTTCGTTCCGGCACAAAGCTCTTCACGTCGGCGCCGCTGTCGGTCACCTTGTTCAGCAACTTGGCCATGGCGCCGGGCGCGTCCGGGAGTGACGCTACAAACTTGACCAGCCGGCCCTCTGCCGACATGCCACGGTCTACCACGCACGACAACCGGTTGCAATTAATGTTCCCACCAGACAATATGCACACGACACTAAGTACAAAACACAATATACTGTTAAATAAAACGTGTACCTACCTACTTTATTTTTGAGGCTGGGAAATACAATAACGCATACTTTTGTTTCGTCCGGCACTAAGAGACCCTGTTACAGACACTTATTCCACCATCCGTGTCCTCCGGTGTAATTCTGTGAGTCCCGAGCTGACTTACAGAATTGCACATGGTGTACGGCTGCGCCCCGGTCGTTCTTAACGCGGGCAATCATCCGTAGTATTAGTAGATTCCTATTATACTGTGTTCAGCTGTTCCGGCATAAAGTTGAGTAGGTAATAGTCATGCAAACATACATTCAATTTGATAAAGAAATTTATGGTAGGTAACTTATTAATGTAGATATTTACTTTTTGCCGCGAAGTTCTGGTACTTTTCCTGATATGATCGCGGCAACTGGGCAGGCTGCCGCACCTTCAACCATCATTTTTTCGCGTTCCATTATATTAATCATTGCACGTGAGATCCACACTTCGTCGACAGTTATCTAGCCAAAAAACAAAATATAGTTCAGCATTACAAAAGAAAACTAAGTTAAGTCGAAGAATTCAATTGTTCAGCAGATTCAAGTCTTTATAGTTTTTCCAGGATCCCGAAAATCATCATCATCACCATCATCATCAGCCTATCATAGTCCATAGAGAGTCCAAGACATAGGCCTTTCCAATTGCACGCCACTTAGGTCGATCCTCGGCTTCTCGCATCCAGCTCCTGCCAGCCACCTTGCGCAAATCATCACTTCACCTGGCCTGAGGGCGTCCTACACTACGTTTGCCGAGACGCGGTCTCCACTCAAGAACTCGTGTACCCCAGCGGTTGTCGGTTCTGCGGTTAATATGGCCAGCCCACTGCCACTTCAGCTTGCTAACCCGGTGGGCTATGTCGGTAACTTTAGTTCTCTGCCGGATTACCTCATTTCTGATATTATCCCTAAAAGAAACCCCAAGCATAGCTCTTTCTATAGCCCGCTGAGCGACTTTGAACTTGTGGACTAGCCGTACCGTCAGTGTCCACGTTTCGGCTCCGTATGTCATGACGGGTAGGACGCACTGATTGAAGACTTTCGTCTTGAGGCATTGTGGGATTGACGATTAGAAGACTCGACGTAGTTTCCCAAATGCTGCCAAACCCAACTGAATTCTTCTGTTCACCTCATCCTTAAAGTTGTTTCTACCTAACTGAAATGTCTGCCCGAGGTACACGTATTTCTGAACAACTTCGAGGAAGGTACCGTGCATCGCAATCGGTTGCGGTAGTACATGTTCATTGAACATAATCTTGGTTTTATCCAGGTTCATCCGCAAGTCAGAAGAATCAGCCAGGTCATTCAGCATCTGTTGTAGGTCCTGCAGGGTCTCTGCCATAATGACGATGTCGTCTGCAAATCGCAAGTGAGAGATGTATTCGCTATTGATGTTGATGCCTCGTCCTTTCCAGTGCAGCGTCTTGAACATATCCTCCATTGCATTTGTGAACAATTTCGGGGAAATGACGTCCCCTTGTCTCACTCCTCGATGCAACGGTATAGGTTTTGTTTGCTGATTCTGTACTTGGACGGACATGGTGGCGGCTTCGTAGAGACATCTCATCACTTGCACGTACCCCCAATCTACTTGGCAACGCTGCAGGGACTTCAGAACGGACCAGATCTCTATCGAGTCGAAGGCTTTCTCATAGTCCACGAATGCTAGACACAAGGGCTGATTATACTCTTCGGTCTTCTGTATAATCTGCCGCACTGTGTGGATGTGGTCTATGGTGCCGTATCCGCTCCGAAATCCAGCCTGTTCCGGTGGTTGGAATTCGTCGAGTCTTCGCGCAAGGCGGTTCGTGACGACTCTTGAAAACAGCTTAAATATAGACGTGGCTTAGAAGGGAAGTGGGTCGATAGTTCTTCAGCAGGGTCTTATCTCCTTTTTTGAAGAACAGGACGACAACACTCCTACTCTACGCCTCCGAAGTTCTCCCTTCAAACAGGACAGCGTTAAAAAGCTTTTGAAGCAAAGTAGGTCGGAGCCTTGACTTCATCAGATAGACACGTTCAGCCTTAAAATCGATATTCAGAGAGCCTCGAACGAGTCGGTGATCGCTTCCGGTATTAAACCTGTTGATCACGGAGACGTCTCTGAATATATGCTTCTTGTTGGTCATGATGAAGTCAATCTCATTTTTCGTCATAGTGTCGGGGTTTGCCACGTCCACTTCCTTTGGGGCTGTTTCTTGAAGAAGGAGTTCATCAAGAAGAGCCCCTCCCGTTCGAGGAAGTTGACAAGCATTTGCCCCTTATGGGTTCTGCATCCAAATCCATGGGATCCTACTACCGATTCGTTGCAATTCTGTACTCCCACTTTAGCGTTGAAGTCCCCCATAACAACGCTGTAGTGAGTCTTAGTGGTGAAGTAGAGGGCCTTTGATATGTCATCAAACATATCCTCCACCTCTTCGTCCGAGTGTTTTGAGGTCGGTGTGTACGCTTGAACCACCTTGAGGCTATACCTCTCGGTGAGCTTAACAATAAGGTACGCTACCCTTTTCGACACACTGGACACTTCCACAACGTTGTCAGAAAGGGACTTATTTACCAGACACCCAACGCCACCTTGGGATTGTTGGTCTCCCTCGCGAAAGTACATTAGGTGGCCCGACTCGAGGGTTATGGTGTCCTCCCCCTCTCTTCGAACTTCACATAACCCTAGGATATGCCACCTAATCTTCCCAAGTTCCACCTCAAGTTGAGCCAGATGCGAGCCGGCCGACGGCTAGACTCCCGAAAATCACTGCACACCAAATCTGCTAAACAATAAGTAATTATTTAATTACTGCAACTCTATACCTACTACTTGATAAATTTAAAAAATGTTTACCGACCATTTTATCCAAATATCCTCGAATGATATTGAAAGCGTTACTGCTGGCAATGATCTTTCCAAGGCTGTCTGCGATGGAAGGCGTCATTTGAATCATTACAGGCTTCTTCTCCTGCATGGCCTTCGTCATGGTCGGTGCTGACGAACATTCCACACCCTAGATCATGAATGAGTTAAGAAAAATTTTTAAATTACATACTTACCTTCTACCTTTCCCTATGCTTCTACCTACACATGACATCGGTAGGTATAAGTACCTAAGTGCTATGTTTTACAATTTATTCCGTTATAGGCCCATCCGGTTTAGGTGGGAACACCCAAAAATTCCGAAATATTTAATTCCGAAATTGAATATTCCGATTTTCAAACCTCCGAATATCAAAGTTCCGAAGAATCAAAATTCCGACTATTCAAAACCATGATTATCATTTTACAGAATATCAAAAGTACGAAGTATTATATTCCGAATCTCATTTATACGAAGGATGAAAAATCCGTTATGTTATTAACCCGAAAAACTTTATTTCCAAATTTCCAAATACGTCCAAAAAGTGGTACGTCTTGTCTGCCCAATACTAGAGTGCAATTTAAAAGCCGGAGGCGCGGCGGGAGAGCAGTCCTCGCTCGCAGTAACGAACCTCGGGCACCCGGGCGAGCTGTAGCGGCTGAGGCTGTCGAAGTCGAGGCTGTGAGCAGGTCGAAGCCGCAAAAGCGAGTCTGGGTGCCCGAGATTTGTTACGCAAGGGCGGAAGGGCTGCACTTCCCGCACCGCCGGAGAAGAGCAAAACTAAATGCATGCGTGCTTGCCTGCTTGCCTGCATGCATGTTTGCCTGCTTGCCTAAATCCATGCATGCTTGCCTGCTTCCTTGTCTGTATGCATGATCGTATGCTTGCTGGCCTGTATTCATGCTTGGTAGCCTGCATACACGCTGCTTGCCTGCATGCACGCTGCTTGCCTGCTTGCATGCTGCTTGCCTGCATGCATGATTGCATGCTTGCTTGCATGCATGATTGCATGCTAGCTTGCATCCATGCATGTTATCTGCATGCTTGCATTTGCACTCGGTTCTGTGTCCTAGTTAGAGTAGCATTTAATATGAATAAATAATTTAAAAAATGATTTTTTATGAATAAAACACAATCAAGCGTTTAGTTTTTGGTTTTATGTGTTTTCGAATTATTGAAGATTCGGAATTGATATGATTCGGGATTATGTAATTCGGCATTCTGAAAATAGTACTTATAAACATTAGGAATTTTGAAATCTAGGTTTTATAATATTAGGACTTACGAGTATGATAGATCGGACTTGTGATTTTCTGAAATCTGTAGGTAGCATTCGGAATAATAAAAATCGGTATTTTGTAAATTCGTGATTGTCAAATCGGAATTAAGTTTTTCGTATTTATATAGTGTACCCGGTTTAGGTCCGAGGTCCCCTTTTTCGCAAGGGTACGATTTCTGGTCAGGTCAATTTAGGAGACATTAATTTCTAAATAAGCTTGGGTCTGGAACAGCTTCGGAAAGCACGTTAGGCCATTGGACCCTGCTTCTGCAGACATTTTGAAGTCGTTAAAGCAATACGTCACATCAGTGCAGGGACCTAGGCTGTAATAGGCAACTTAAAAAGGTCTGACACCAGACTATCAAGTCATACGAAAAGAATATCTACTGCTTGCTCAGACAACTTCATGGATCTCTCTCAGATAAGTTTGGTGACTCCAGTCTCGAGGTCCCAGGTTCGAACCATTGTCGGATCAGTTTAGAAAATCATTCCTCTATGTTATGATATTTAGATCTTTCAAGGCTTTATTTTCACCATTTAGGTTCGGAGAGCGAGCGGAGCTTCCAGAACAAAGTGACTTTACCACTCTAAATAAGGCAGGTCTGCGGCTTTAGCTTCACGGCAGGCAATCCAAAGAGAATCTCCTTGGATTGCCTGCCAAACTGGAATTTTAGACCTAGGCCTGATTCGACATAATATTATTTCTATATAGCATTAATTAAATGTGTCGTGTATAGGTAGGTACTAGCACTGCCACCCTTACCTTCTTACCCATGCTTCTTATGAGTGTCGTAAAGGGCTTTATTATTAACTGTTATAGACTTTGGAGATATACATACGTATATCAAGCAATTGGGCTTGAGACTCTTGACGGCAAGCACGATGCTGGCGACGAGGCCCCCGCTGCCGACCGGGCAGATGATGGCATCTATTTTGTCTAGTTGGGACAGCAGCTCTAGACCCATGGTGCCGTAGCCCGCAATCAGATCGAGACGGTCCGTACTGGGTTGCATTATTATAAAACTTATAACATACGTTTTAGTTTACCTTTGATTAAAATAATGTTTTTATTTTAAACAAGGTAGCTACCAATTTTATACGAAACTAACGCTTAGCCTGCAATTTCGTCCGCGTGGGAATCTACTTTAGGTAATGCGTTGCAAATGTTGCAATCACTAGCTATAGGTAATGCGATGCAATCAACTATCTGATATACCAAATTAAGAAAATATTGATACCCCATACAAACTTGCCTCGCTTGAAGTATTTAGGTATCATTTCTTGGATAAAAACTACCTAAGTAATTATCCGTGACTGCAATTATCTCTAATAACAAGATTAAAAATATGTATATGTGCTTAAGCCTCTTGTTTTAATTCCGAACATACAAATTATTTTATCAGTATTTAAACTTGAGCTTAATGGTATAGCACCGCGGCCGTCATGCGAGGAGATGCGGGTTCGAGTCCCGCCTGAGACATATTTTTTCAATCCTTTCTCTTTATCATCAATAAGATGATAAAGAGAAAGGATTGCTTGCTTGGGGTATAGATCAAAAAGATACTCTTTACTGCAAATTAATTGTTTGTAACACAAGAGACACATTTACAGGCATTTAGGCAGCCTTATCGCTAGAAACGATGCAGAATATCGTATGTTCATAATGATCAAATTATATGAGGAATTGGTACCACCTAAGAACTTATTAATATTATCACAGAAAAGTTACTCCTATTGTTTATTATCTGAATTATACTAAAATACATAAATAACGTATACCCATGGATGTAGTTAGAGCCGATTTCGTTGCAATAACTCAATGCATGGAGACTGGCATCGTTGATATTGCTCCCGTATACTTTGACTATCGCGAAGTTCTCCTTGTATCTATGTTTGTCTGCCAGAGGGCAGTCCTTTGGAACGACCACATTCATCGGCACGGACTGCTTAAACCCGTAGTACGTCATGGCGCAGAGATAGTTGCGGCCACCAGATATAGTACAACCTTTGCTCTTCTCGTTGGGAGACATACTTGAAAGAATATTACATGCTCCACGTGCCTTGAAGCTGGATGACAGGTGGGTAGTAAGACATAATTTAGTTTATTAATAGAAACTTTTTGGAAATCAACTCCTTACCTTCCTGTGTATTGAAGATTTTCGCACTTGAAGAAAACATTGCAAAAGTTTTTACCTATATGTTTTGCTTCCTAAAAAAAATATTATAGTATAATAATATAGTAAAATAAGATGACGACCTCTTTGGTCTAATGGCTCATTCAGGAGTTTGTAATGGGTTGCCATAGATCCAGGTTGCGATTTACAGACGTGTCCATGTTATAAACTAGTCGAGTTACATATCTTTAATTTTAATAAATAGATACTTTAGCCTTAGGATCAGAACAATGGATGTGGTGTTGCTTATTTTAGTTTCACTGTAATAATCCTTGTTTGAAGATTATTTCAGTCAAAGAGATTTCTAAAAAGAAAGTTGGACTTACTATTACTGGAGTATAAACTATATAATTTTTTATTCGTGTGTGAGCATCTTGAATATCTTGTAGTTTCAATTTGATTTTACTTATCGGTTCATTTTTCTGATCAATACCCTGCATTACAATTTTTAATTAGCAACTTTTCAATGGATGATAATACCAAGTCCTAGACTAAATAATGATCAGAAATACGATCCATGTAGTAGGATCCAAGTGGCTAGACATAATTTTTCAATAGTAAAGAATAGTTCCTTAACTAGTCAGTAATAATTTTTATATCTTAAAATACCTCTAAATGTTGTACAGTTTGAATACCGTCTCCAAATATGTTCCATCCAGGATCATTCTGTTTTAGTTCCACAATTTTCTCAGACATAATTAATTTACGATTCTATAAAATTTACTAAAACCTGAACAATTTTGTGTGTCCCATATAATAAAATACTGATTACATGAATTGACAGATAAGATTGTTCTAAAATGTCTTGACAGTTATGATTTTCTTCTAAAATTGTCATTTGTACATTTTATTTTAAAAAAATAAGTAAGTTTTACATGACATGTTTTTTTTTGTTAGAAATTAATACAGTTAGGTAATAATTAAAATAATAAGTGTTTCATTTCATTTATTTACTCATCTAACAAGTTATTAATTGATAGCCAGAGCATCATTTTGTGCTTCTTGGGCTAATTGCATTTGTAGGTTTAGCAACTTATTTTTTAAAACAACAATGCCCATAAGAACAATGTTTTCAGGTTTCAGGGAGCCCGCTGATTCGACATTGTAGAAAAATTTGTTAGGTTTAGCCTCCCAGTTGAAATCTGCTTCATACTGGTCTTCATCGAGTTCTGTGTGTTCGCTTTTGGGCCATTCGTCTGGTTTAGGATATAATGTATGTCTCATGATGTTGTCTGGGTCATACTCAAATGATACACCAGCAGTAGGATTCCATTTTGCATGTTCCTTTCCAAAGCCTTTCTTAGCATAAGCCTTTAACTTTAACTCTTGACCTTTACGAAGTTTGATAATCAAGATTTCATCAGCTTCTCCATAGTCTGCTTGGTCTTCATCGCGGTGGCGGGATGTGGCAGGTTGCACTCGTGGGTCACTGGACTTTAAATCAGCAGTAGTAACATGTCGTGTTTGTTCATCAGTACACTTAACATCCAAAGTAAATTCGACACTGCACTCTGTACAAAAGTCTACACACATACAATCTCTTGAATAGCGTATTTTGTCCACGACCTCATCAGATATTAGGGGAATAAGACCAATGCGGTGAGCAAGGAATTCATCACTTAGAACAGTAGAGTTTGCTTCTAGCTGAACCCAGTCGATTGCCATTGTTGGGGTCTCTGCAATAAACACGCGTCGCATGCTGTTTGCTACACTTAATTCCGTGTCTTCTACGACATATTTTACATTATCATCGGTTAATTCTGTGATGTGTACAGAGGGTTGATTGGCGTAAGGCATTTCGAAGGATAATCACAAAAGTCAATATAAACTTATTAAAAACACTAACTAAGAATGTTTTTCTTCTTAACTAGCACTTAAGTTAATATATTTTCTGTTATCTAGATTAGTACATTGAGGAAACCAATCAATTTAAGCGTACAAATAAAAATAAAAATATTGAAAACATTGTCAACTCAAGCAGACAGACAAGCATAGAGTATAGCATAGATGTTGTTGTTGTTGTTGTTGTTTTCTTCACCCATTCTGGGTAGGCAAAGGGAACTATGCCCATACAGCCAATTCTTTAGTAATATTTTCTTTATTTTTGCATTAAAACGTTGATGTTAGACGTTTTAATGCTTCGATGGAGTTTTTGGATACAGTCGAAAGATTGAAGGAATGTAGAGAAGTCCCCAAGAAAGAGGTGAACTGTTCGCGATCCCGCGCAAAATTCACGGCCCACTTTTCTTGGTTACGACCAATACACCATGTTATTTCACCGAACTGTATATTGTTCACTCGCACGACACTTTGTTTCGCAAAATAACACAACTTTTACGACCCAAAAATCACTATAAACAATAAGAATTCGATAAAATAAACGGACTCCAAACGTATCTCACGAACTCCCGCCAAAAACTTTCGTATAGCATAGAGTATAGTAAATATACCAAAAGGAACAGACAAGTGTCAAGTTGTTGTTGTTGTTGTTTTCTTCACCCATTCTGGGTAGGCAAAGGGAACTATGCCCATACAGCCGTCTTCAGTAGATTTTTTTTTATTGATATGAAATGAAACTGAAATTAAATGAGATGAAATGAAATGAAACCTAACCCACTGAAATGTATGAGTGGTATATACATTTCAATGATTATACAGAAGTTTTACGCGAGAACGTGGATCAGAGTCAAATAGTCGCCATTCCTTGTTTCTCACTCTTATTTGATTTATCCTACTTACTGACACATTATTATAACAATGCCACCACTTTATCATAATAAATGCCGCTTAAGACAATTTCACAAAATTACGAAGCAAAGTCCATCTTTCTCTTCTCGTTTCCCGCGCAAAAAACCACAAGCGTCAAGAGTGAAGAGAGAGAAGCAGAATAGAATTCGTCCCGTTCTCGGGACAGGCGAAGACATGAGCCATACTGCCTGGTCTTTTATAGAGTTTCTTGATCTAATATACTTACATAAACATAATAGCCTAACTTAACCTAAGCCAAAACTAACCTAAGTCATTGAAATGTATGGGTGGTTCATACATTTCAATGATTACAGGAGTTTTACGCGAGAACGTAGATCAGAGTCAAATAGAGGCGCCTTTACCTGTTTCTCACTGTTATTTGATTTATCCTACTCACTGACACATTATTATAACAATGCCACCACTTTATCACAATAAATGCCGCTTAGGATAATTTCACAAAATTACGAAACAAAGTCCATCTAACTCTTCTCGTTTCCCACGCAAAACTCCTCTGACAAGCGTCAAGCAAGCAGCAATGACGCTGAATGCAGTGTTGCTGCCAATCAAGCTGTCAATGCTAGCTTTAGTACAGCCATTGATTTAGGATACAAGTAGATCGACTGACATGACAGCCCAAAATGCGTGACCAGTTTTGACATGTCAATGTGTGTGTTAGCTAGTGACGTACCTTTAACATTTTTAGACTATCGATAAGAATTGCATTTGTCGTTTGGAAAATAATGTTTACTGTCACACTGTTTTTATCTCGAGATTATGCACCTACTTTGCGGCATACCTCACCACCCTCACTATAATAGTAGGCAGGTAAATGCGCCCGGTAAGTATATTTTTTACATATGATTAAAAAATAAATAGTTTCAATTTATAAAAAAAAAACAGCCCTTGTTAATTAGTTTTATTTATTTATTTCTTCAAAAGATTTTCCGGTGTCATCTGCTGTGCTATGTGAGCTCATCAATGACAGTAAGTGAAAAAGAACAAGTTAAGAAAATCTGAACAAACATTTACATTTTGATGAATCAATCCCTGATTATAGACCTTTAGCAAAATTATCTTAGTTATGTTATGTTAGACGACCTCCGTGGCGGAGTGGCGTACACACCGGTTTTCAAGGTTTCGCCTGCTCCGAGGTCCCGGGTTCGATTCCCGGACGGGTCAATGTAGAAAAAAAGTGTTTTTCTACATTTTCTTGGGTCTGGGTGTTTGTGGTACCTTCGTTGTTTCTGGTTTCCAAAATCAGAATGCTTTAAATAATTATTCAAATTGGGATCAGAACAATGTATGTGATGTTGTCCACATTTAATTAAATTATGTTTAATTAATGATTAGTATTAAATTATGCGTCAAAATTCAATAAGTTTGCGTAAGTTTGCGTATGTGATTCCTTACAGTTTCCTTCTTTAATTGTGAAGTTGTCATTCATTTGAGACGCTAAACGTTAAATAACATCAAATTTCTCCGGAAACATTCTAGACAAATGTCGCCGCTGAAAATCAGCGTCGTGATATGCCCCTAGCTGTCACGACTAATGCTGAGCGGGAACCTTTTTGACACTTGTTTCCCTTTTATTTATTTTTATTTTTGTGCTTTGTGTTTGTTGTTGTCAAATAAATATTTTCTTTCTTTCATTTTCTTTTCTTTCAATAGTATCGATAAATTTGAGTCAATCTCTAGCGTACATGTTAAATATTTCGATGAATTAATTATCCACCAAAATAATGTAAATAATCAATATATAGAACTTTATCTATACAAAATATTAGAAGGAACAAACGGATTGAAGTAATTTCACATTTACAAAATAACAACAAGATCAAATTCAATTAAAATAACGCGTTTTTACGATGACGACTTTCTACGTATTTACCTGTGAAATGATCAATTTTCTAGATTATTTTTGTGGTTGACTCCACAGGCACTCACAGAACATGTGACCATTGTTAAATAAAATTGTATTTACTTTGTACTATGTACTAGATAATTCCATAAAATGTTGAAGCTTATATCGCATATGCCACTGGATGTCACTCTGTCAATTAAGACTGATCACAAAACGAAAAGATTAGTTTTCTCTTTCTATTTTGCTAGATTTCCATAAGAGGTTTTCTTCTATCTCGCAGGCTTTGTCCGTCTATTGCATTCTACGTTTATGAGTACAGCGAAACAATTTTTTAAATGTTGCTAGTTTGCCAGATTTTCTTACTACAAAAAGTCGCCAGAAGTAGCTAAATGTTAATAGAGTGCAGGTTACATTACAATGTCAATTTCTAACAATCATTTTTATTTTTATTAACTGCAACAAGAAAGCAAAAATAAAAATTACGTCATTGATCAACTAAAAAACTAATAAATAATTAACTAATCAATTAAATACTAAGATGTGGATGGCATGGCTGAGGTTGAATATCTTTCATTAGATATTTTTCAGCAGTGCCCATAGGCAAAAAGAGTTATAATAATAACATCATTTGCTGTTGTTGGTTCTTTAATTGTAAGTTTTTTAGTGCAGAAAAGGCAATAAAAAATACCTTCCTGTGCATGTACTTATTCACTACACAAACCATTCAAGTTACCATAACAAGACACATAAAAAATAAATATTAAAAATATTCTTTATTTAAAAAACACTTGCACTTTACAAGGT
Source organism: Anania crocealis (assembly GCA_949315895.1). NCBI lineage: Eukaryota > Metazoa > Arthropoda > Insecta > Lepidoptera > Crambidae > Anania > Anania crocealis. Next base: position 6,821,713 of record OX438868.1, read on the forward strand.
TCGAACTGGTCTCGTTTATGGTTATCCTGTGTTACGAGAGACAGCCTCCTCCTCAAGACATCATCTTATATTAAAATTAATAGCGAAAGTGTACAATTTGAATGGGTACCTATATTATTAACTTTGAGAAAAGATGGCTATATTTAATATAATATTGCCTCTGTGCATACATATGTGTGTGTGTGTGTGTGTGTGTGTGTGTGTGTGTGTGTGTGTGTGTGTGTGTGTGTGTGTGTGTGTGTGTGTGTGTGTGTGTGCGCGCGTGCGTGTGTGCATGCGTGTGTGTTTGTTTTGTGTGTGAGTGTGTGCGTGTGTTTAATGTACATTTTACACGAAACCGGTGATTGAGCTAATCAACTTTTCCAAGTCATCGTAAGAGTCTCAGATCATATAAATTAATAGTATTAATACTCTTAAATGCTTAGAAGATAACCCGTGTCTCCAAATTATTTATGTGTGCAACGCAACTACAATAACACTGTTGTAAGCTTAAGGAACACACTAAATAAATTTACAACGCTCATTGGTGCGCACACAAACATGGACCCAATCACAGCGGCTACCACTTACTCAAATTAGTGTGTGCAAATTAGTGCAGCGACAATGTATGTCAATTAGACTATCGATAATCTTGTGACATTGCTAATAAGTTTACCAAAATCTGTTGCATATTTATATAAAGCTTTCGTAAAAAGAAAACTTATTTAGGTAGATAAAATAATAATAAAATGGTAGCCATTTCAGCTTAACGAAGAAAAGGAGATGTTATTTTCTGGGCTTACTATTTCTTAACCTACTATGTAAAACTTTTCTAGTAGAATTCTCTTCTTAAATTAAAAACTTTTAACCTAAATGAAAAATTATAAAAGATCACTGGAAACCAAGTAGGCCCTCTGCCAGTGGCATTTTTCTGTTTTTCCTTTATATGAGAATTATTTGGAAAGCTGAAACAAAGTAAATATCAAATAGTGACTATCTATTTAAACTTCATGTTTACCACGTTACGTACGATATTACCTCTATTTAAATTTAATTAATTATCAGGTTTATAATATCGGCAAAAAAGGTACCCCTTTATGTGCGGCTTTAAAATACTTATTTTATATCATAAGATTATATTAAATTACAACTTAAATTTTATACACGAAATTATTCATGAAACAGTCACGTATAAAACTAAGAAAACTATCGATAACACTCGGATCGGACTACATAGGTACCTAATTAACTGGCTACAAAGTGTCGCGACGCAAACGTCTGGCAGTGAACGCTTCGATTAAACCTCGATACATTGCGCAGTCGCATAGTACTTGTATCACAGCTAGTTAGTACCAAACCTTCAATGTATATTGTGCCGATACAATTATCATTACATGGATATTTTCATTAAATATTACGTTTATTGAATTTATAAGCAAATAAATGATGACATTTTAATACCTATACACCGTGAAATTTTAGTGGTTGTTTACCCGCAGTAAAACGATTCTATGTTAGTAGTACAATAGATTTGTGCAGTTTTTTTTATTCAAATAAAAAAATAGCAGTTTCACGATTGTGATAAACGAAACTTGAAAGCAACTTCGAACCAATGGTACCAGTCGCGCCGCAGCCGGTCACCGGCCGGGGTCATTGCCCCTCGCGCGGTGAAGTTTATGCTGTATTACTTAGTGCGTAGAGCATCTTTTGCTTTGAACATTGATTTCGTGCGGCAAGCAGTACCCAAACACGTTACATTTTGTAAAGATACTATCGTATCTCACGCTTCTGAGTTGATGATTATTTTTTTGATTAGTTGAGAACAACGATATCTTTATTTTCAAAAAATAACTCGCACGATTCGATGGTGCTACTAAAGGTAAATCGTTCTGTTGCGGGAAAACAACCACTAAAATTTCACGGTGTATATGGTACGTAACTCCATCCTTAATGTAGTCTTTTGTTACACTTCTACATTGTCAGGTCATAAGTTCTGTCACATAATAAAAACTTTTGAATTTAGAATGCTGGCCACAAAAAAGTTTATTGAATTCGATGAAAAGATCAGTATTCATACTAGAGTTTGTGCGAAAAGAGAACCGTCGCGTCGCACGATTTGAGGGCGCATCTGTGTTTAAATAATGCTTTTGTTGTGTTGACAACACTCAACTGATACGTCATTAATACATAGTCAGGTCATAAATTCTATCACACAATAAAAACTTTTGAATTTAGAATGCTGGCCACAAAAAGTTTATTGAATTCGAATTTCGAATTTTTAATGAAAATTTAAATGTGTACTTTTTAGAATTTTCCTCATTTTTAAATATGTTAGCGTTGCATCGTTGCGGTTACGCGCCAATTCAGATTTTCGACTTACTGAAAAATTTGAATACCTATAACCAAAAGATTCGTTTAGCGTACCATAAAACGATACAATAAAGACTCTAGTGTAGATGACAGGTCAAGAAGTGATCGCCATCGCTCTGTTAGGACTCCAGCAGTGATAAAAGCTGCGAAGGCGCGAATTCAAAGAAATCCCATACGTAAGCAGAAACTGTTGGCCCTTCAGATGGGGTTAAGCAGGACCACGGTGAAAGGGGTGTTAAATGAAGACTCGGGGCTTAGGGCATATCGATGAAAAACAGGACATCGTTTGGACGCTCGTTTAATGGACCTGAGACTGAAGAGATGCCGCGCTTTGTTGAAGCGGTACGCGGGAAAAAAGCATCGGGAAATTCTTTTTTCGGATGAAAACATTTTCACTGTGGAAGAGAGCTACAACAAACAAAATGATAAGGTGTACGCACACAGCAGTGAAGAAGCGAGCAACCGTATTCCGCGTGTCCAACGAGGTCACTTTCCATCCTTGCTCATGGTTTGGTTGGGAGTGTCTTATTGGGGCTTAACTGAGGTACATTTTTGTGAGAAAGGCGTAAAAACTAATGCAGTTGTGTATCAAAATACAGTCCTCAAGAACCTTGTGGAACCTGTTTCTCATACCATGTTTAATAACAGGCACTGGGTATTCCAACAAGATTCTGCGCCAGCTCATAGAGCGAAAAGAACACAAGACTGGCTGGCGGCGCGTGAAATTGACTTCATCCGGCACGAAGACTGGCCCTCCTCCAGTCCAGATTTGAGTGAGTTTGAGTCCGTTAGATTACAAGATATGGCAACACTTGGAGGAAAAGGCCTGTGGTGAAGCGGGATGCGGAGGTGTACTCAATACCTATTTAAATAGAAAAACGAAATAGCGTATGGCGGTTTGGACATTGAAGTTACATGAAATAACGAGCAAATTCAGTGAGGGACAGCAGGATAAAGGGATTTGTAACTTAGTGGAATGAGACTTACTTGGTTGAACTTCTATGCGCAATATGGCGTCGCAACATCTGATTGCGCTTGTGTTGATGTAATTCACTGCACTTGCACTATAGTCTGGTTTTCGGCCGGCCGTGCTGTCCTTTATCACTTAATTCACTTTCATATAATTTTATCGCGGTTTGAATACTCTGAAGCGGTGAGCGGCGACGAGCTGCAGGCCTGCAGCTGAACGTGGGCGCGTTCAAATCTCCAACTGAATTCAGTATCGTCAGACATTCCTTTCTTCTCATGAATGTCAAATTCAAATTGATGTTTCATTGTTCCTTCCGTTGGTTGTCTCTATTCCACAGTATAGAAGAGGGCATAGGAAGGAAAGGGACAGAATATTGCTCATTGAAATCAAAGTAAGGGAAAGTTCTAGAATGCGGAAGTGAAATTAAATTGAACGTTCTTTATAAAAAGTCAATTGACAAATCAATAAGTATCTTGTAGGTACAAAGGATATATACGCAGTGTTTCTCAAATAAGAAATTAAATTGAAAGATAAATAAACTAAAATTATGCTAAACTAAGATAATGACTTAGTTGGTTAAATAATTATTGTGAAGGCAAAGGACATAATTTAACGATAGGTCTTTTGAAAGATCCATTAGCACATTTAACTAAGGCAACACGGGTAATACCGTCTTTACCTGGATACACCTGACTTATTATACCCAGTGGCCAACGCAGTGGAGGAATATCATCTTGGTGTATGAGAACAACAGTACCTATTTTAATATTTGTGGGATTATTTAGCCACTTTTGTCTAATTTGAAGATTATGTAAATACTCCGTTCGCCATCTTTTCCAATAGCTACATATCATTTGATCTAAAAGTTGTTTCCTATGAGTCAATGACTTAGTAGTTTCAGGAATATCATGTACTGGCAATGAAGTTAAAGGTGAAGCCATAATAAAGTGTGCTGGAGTAAGCGGTTCTGGAAATGGATCTTCAGTTAAGACACAAAGTGGTCTAGAATTAAGTAAGGCCTCGATTTGAGTGAGGACCGTGAGCATCTCTTCATAAGTGAGCAGTTGTGAACCTATGACGCGGTATAAATGTGACTTAATACATCTTATATTAGATTCCCACAACCCTCCAAAATGTGGTGCCCGGGGCGGGATCATTTTCCACTGAATACTGAAGCGGTTAGTCACAAATTCCTGAAGCTGAGCCTTAGCTCCTACAAAATTGGTTCCGTTGTCGGAATAAAGACAAGAGACTGGACCCCGACGTGATATGAATCGCTTAAAGGCGGAAATGAAAGTATCCGATGATACATCAGTCACCAGTTCAATATGTACTGCTTTAGTACTGAAGCAAATAAACAAACATATATAACCCTTGACACTCCTTTGACCTCTTCGTCTACAAAGGGTTATTTTAATAGGTCCGGCATAGTCGACACCGGTATGTACAAAGGCCTTGGTCTCCTGTACGCGGCAAGGGGGCAAATCAGCCATTTTAGGGTTTAAAACCGAAGGTGCGGTTTTAAAACAATGATTGCAGGAGTGAACTCTTTGTCTTATGACACTTCTAGAAGCAAGAATCCAATATTTCTGACGCAACAACGAGCTTAGCAGATTAGCTCCAGTATGAGAATATATGCGGTGATTGTAATCAATAATAAGATGAGTAACGTGGTCATGTTTTGGTAAAAGAGCAGGGTGCTGCGCTTCATAAGGAAGGTTAGCATTAGACAATCTGCCGCCGATTCTAATTATTTTATTCTCATCTATAAAGAGATCGAGATGTTTAAGCGGTGAGCGTAATTTACCCTTGTTTATTTCTTCTATAATAGTTTTAAAATGAACTTGCTGCACAGCACGAATTAAATATATTTCAGCAATATTTAGCTGACCAATCGAAATTATATTATTTAATTGAAAGCAAGGCCCAATTCGTGCGAATTTAAGAATGTACACAATTATATGTAGAATTTTATTCCAAGATGAAAACCTTTGTGCCAAACTGTAAATTAAATTAACTTCAATGGACGTATTACACTTAAATGTTTTGGTTTTATATTCTGGAAGATTTTCGCCACTATCTGGAATAAATGGAATAATAGGCCACTCAGAAACTGGATAGCGAAGCCAACGTGGGCCATGCCACCACAAGTAATGTGACAATAATTGTTCGGGTAAAATACCTCTAGAAAGACAATCACTAGGATTTTCTTTACCATTTACGTGATAGAAATGTTTAGGATGAAGATTTTCTTGACATTAAGCGACACGGTTACTAACAAAAATATTCCATCTATGCGGAGAAGAGTTAATCCATGAAAGAGTTATTTTAGAATCGGAAAAGGCGAATACATCAGAAATAGCTACGCGTGTGCGGTAAATATCATGAACCAATTTAATAAGTTTAGACATTAGAAGAGCGGCGCATAACTCTAGTCGAGCCAGCGAAACTACCTTTATTGGTGCAACTTTAGATTTTGCGCACACCAAGCGGACATAAATATTACCATGAGCGTCTACAACATGTAAATATATGACAGAACCATATGCTTTCATACTGGCATCGGAAAAACCAACGATATTAATTGTATAACCTATGTCAACTGCTAAATGACGCGGTATTTTAATTAAAGAAAGTAAAGGTAATTGTTCTTTAAACCTTTCAAAAAGCGATACTATAGAATCAGGTGGTGTTTCATCCCAACCTATGTTAAGAATCCACAGTTCTTTTATAAGTAATTTAGCGAATAATACTACTGGGGCGGCAAATCCTAGAACGTCCCATAAGCGGGCAATAGTGGAGAGAATAGATCTCTTAGTGCAAGTTTCCTCAACAACAGAGGTGGTAAAAGTAAAATTATCTTCTGCGGGAAGCCATTTCAGGCCTAGAATTTTTATGTTATTAGTACTATCTGAAAATTCAATAGAAGCGCGGTTAGATTGAGGTACTATAGCCAATAATTCAGGAGAGTTACTAGCCCACTTAGTTAAATCAAACCCACCACTCTTGAATAGGGCGATGAGTTCCTGTGTAAGAACCTTCGCATCTGCCAAGGAAGGCACGGAAGTGGCCAGATCGTCCATATACATTTCACATGACGCCACAGAAGCAGCATGTGGGTACTTATGTTGTTCATCTGTGGATAACTGTCGCACAGTGCGCATGGCTAAGAAGGGACTGGACTTTAAGCCAAAGGCAACACGATTAAATTGAAACTCCCGAATAGGCTCATCAGTGTTGAATCTAAATAATATTTTTTGATATTTTCTATCTTTATTATATAATAAAATTCTTAAATACATTTGTTTTATATCGGCTGTAATAGCGATTGGAAATAAGCGGAAACATAAAAGCAAATTGAATAAGTTTGCCTGTAAATTAGGCCCAGTGTGCAATACATCATTAAGTGATAAACCATTATGACATTTGGCACTGGCGTCCAATACAACCCGAACTTTGGTTGTAGATTTATCTTGACGAATAACAGGATGATGCGGTATAAAATAACCCTCTCTAGCATCGATAGGTAATGCTTCGGATAAATAATCATTATCAATATATTCCTGTATGACAGCATTATAAGCAGCACGGAGCTCTGGATCTCGAAGCCTCTTTTCCAAAGTAAGTAAACGGCGCTGAGCAACTGAATGAGAATCACCCAATAAGCCTGGATCTTTAGCAAATGGTAAAGCTACACAGTATCTGCCTTCCGAATCACGTGGCACATGTTCTGAAAATAGCTGTTCACACTCCCTGTCGGCGGGACTCATAAAACTTTGGGTGGGAACTTCTTCGAGACTCCAAAACTTATGAAGAGAATCATTCAAAGTTGTGAAAAGAGTTGCAGAATATAGCGAAATATTTAAAGGGTTAGATTCGCATGAAATAGCGGGAATGTCACCCATAAGAATATAACCGAAAACTGTTTCAATAGCAGACGGCGCGGGGGGTGCTATATACTTTCCACCTAATAGTAAGAATGGAAACAATTGTGCACCTATAAGTAATTCGACCTCTCCAGGTAGATACCACAGAGGGTCTGCGAGCGGTAAATTATTTAAATGTTGAATAAAAGACACGTCAACTTCATGAGTAGGTAATTTATCTGTAATGCAATCAATTACTAATGCAGTAATATTAAACGAATTTAATTTATCTTTAGAAGTAATTTTTAACTGTACGTAACCTATAATTGGGCTAGGAATTGAACCTACACCTTTAATGTATGAATCAGAAATAGGAATTATGTCTAAACCAAGCCTTTTGCAACAAGCTGACGTTATTATATTGTTTTGCGAACCATTATCTAATAAGCATCTAACAGAAATAAATTTATTATTTTTATCATTAGTATAAACCTGAGCGGTTGATAATAGTATAGTATTTTGTTGTACTACGCTACTATTCCGAGCACATAACGACATCTGTGGCTTCACGACTGTCCTAGTCTCACTCGATAAAGCGGCTGTACTAACGATAGCTTGGCTAGATGGTGTTGCAGATTTATTATTATAATCTAAGTGTAATAAAGTATGATGACTTTTCTTACACATTTTGCAAACATAAGTTGATCTACATTTTGATGCGGTGTGTGTAAGACTTAGACAGTTTACACAGCCACGCTTATTTTTCACAAAATCTAAACGAGATTTGGGATCAATACTTTTGAAAGGAGTACAATTATAAAGTTGAAAATGATCATTTTTATTACAGAATAAACATGAAGCAGATTTATCACATGTAACAAGAGAGTGGTGGACTGTATTATGCGGTTTATTATTGTAATATCGCGGGTTAATATTTTTAGAAATATTATTTGGAGAAGAATAAAGCGGTTTGTGCCCAGAAGCTGGTGCATGGCGTTCAAGTATCTTCACTTGAGACCTAATAAATTGTACAAAATCCTTATAAGAAGGAATTTCTTTGTTTCTCATATCTGTATCAAATAAGTTAGCGGTGGTTGAATCTATCTTTCTCATAGCTAAGTTTAGCAAGGTAAAATCTTTTAAATCTTCAATTTTTAATTGTTGTAAAGCGGCAACTAAAGCATCAAAATGTTCTATAAAATTATTTAAAGATGCAGAGTTATTTAACGCGGGTTTAATATCTATTAAATTACTCATATAGTGTGACCCTAATACCCTGACATCTTGATATTTTAAAACTAAACTTTCCCAAATTGAATTATAATTTTCACCGGACGGTATTATTCCCGCAATTACTTTCAATGCATTACCTGTCAATGTACCTATGAGATATTGAACCCGTTGTGAGTCTATAAGGTTGATATTTGCGTGAATATTTGATTTAAATGATTCATAAAATATAGGTCAATCTTTCCATCGAAAGAAGGTATTTGAATTGGTGGGAGTTTAATATGACATTTAAATTGCGATTGCACATTATTATTGTCATGTATTTGCGATGAAGACAACGACCCTGTCCTTGTAGCGACAAGAGACCGAACCCTTTCTACACGCGTGTATACATTTTCAAAAGAAATCAATGATTGATAATCTATTTTGAATTTGGGATTAATGCGGAGATTATATGCGTTAATATTGTCTACATTGGCACTAAATTCTTGCCTAAGTGACGATAATGTTTCAGTATCGGCCATAAATGTTTCTGAAGAACGAAGATCCATTTCTGCCGTCGTATTTATTTTCTTAGAAGACTCATATAAGAACGTTAAGCGTTCATACAAAGCTTGATTTTTAGATCGAAGTAATAAAATCTTTGTTTCATAATCTTCCATGTTGAGAAAAGATGGCAATCGGTAACTTTTTAATGTATTTTAAATTCCTACTACAACTGCCAAAATTAATATAGTAACAATAAACAAATGTGGCTAACGTATTTGTATAATAATATACAGTAGGTATTGGTAAATATGAATATGGCTATATTTGCCTTGAGAACAAAGTTATTACTAGCGGGAACTGTAAGCACGATAGTCGTACCTACCTACAAAGAAATATATGGCTACTTGCCTATAGCGGTTTACGTCTTGTAATGACGCTTTTAGGTATAAACCTAAAATATTGTTTGAAATGCGGGAATATTATATGAATATCAGAAAATGCTATTAAAGCGATTATTAGGTACCGAATACAACCGATTCATAAGGAATCCGGTCGAAGGCGGACCAACAACTATGGTGATGCGGGATGCGGAGGTGTACTCAATACCTATTTAAATAGAAAAACGAAATAGCGTATGGCGGTTTGGACATTGAAGTTACATGAAATAACGAGCAAATTCAGTGAGGGACAGCAGGATAAAGGGATTTGTAACTTAGTGGAATGAGACTTACTTGGTTGAACTTCTATGCGCAATATGGCGTCGCAACATCTGATTGCGCTTGTGTTGATGTAATTCACTGCACTTGCACTATAGTCTGGTTTTCGGCCGGCCGTGCTGTCCTTTATCACTTAATTCACTTTCATATAATTTTATCGCGGTTTGAATACTCTGAAGCGGTGAGCGGCGACGAGCTGCAGGCCTGCAGCTGAACGTGGGCGCGTTCAAATCTCCAACTGAATTCAGTATCGTCAGACATTCCTTTCTTCTCATGAATGTCAAATTCAAATTGATGTTTCATTGTTCCTTCCGTTGGTTGTCTCTATTCCACAGTATAGAAGAGGGCATGGGAAGGAAAGGGACAGAATATTGCTCATTGAAATCAAAGTAAGAGAAAGTTCTAGAATGCGGAAGTGAAATTAAATTGAACGTTCTTTATAAAAAGTCAATTGACAAATCAATAAGTATCTTGTAGGTACAAAGGATATGGCGTAAACAGCCTGCTCAAAGCCTCATCCTGATTTGGAGACACTCAAGGCATCCTTGATTAAGGCAGCCGCCTATATTGACATGGACCTCGTTCGTGCTGCGATAGACGACTGGCCGCGCAGATTGAAGGCCTGTATTCAAAATCGTGGGGTCATTTTGAATTAACTTTATTGCCATATGTTTTATTAAGTTCATTTTGCTATATGCTATATTACTCATGTGACAGAACTTATGACCTGACTAGGTATTTCTACAAGTAATCACAGCATTTTAATTAAATGCGGAGATCGTTGCGTCGGCGCGGGTGAAGTGCTACTAATCCGCCGCTGAGTGCCATAGTTCTGTTTGCCCATATCGGTTTCACACGCGCCACGCCCCCATTTCTTTTCTATCTCTTCTTTATATGATCTGAGGTAATAGTACTTTTCAAGCCATTTTATAATGAAAAGTTTAAATGTTTTGGAGGTTAGTCGTGGTATGTCTTTACTTTTCAAGAGAATTCTATAGTAAAGTCGTGGCGCCATGTATTTAAAATATCGTTTTGAAAATGAGGAATGAATTTTGGGCATATTGAATCTAGGGACTCTTCTATTTTTCAGTGGAGTATACGGAACTATTTTGCTATGGTATCTACATAATGTAAGTAGAATATAAAGTTTTCGTACCGGGAGCACTTTTGCTTGCTGGTACAACTTTTCTGTTGAGAATCGGTAGGGGAGGCCTAGAGCAATCTTTAGTATGGCTCTTTGGGCTATTTCGAGCTGAATCATGTTAGTCATTGCGGCATTTCCCCAGACACATAGGCAATAATGATTTATTATGACTTTCGTTGTGGGCTTACTCAACAACAAAGCTATGATAGGCTGCGATTAGCATTTTTTAATGAAGCCCCATCTCGTGCCACTATTTACAATTGGTTTAACGAGTTTAAGCGTGGACGTAGCAATCTCAATGATGATCCGCGTGAGGGACGTACTTTAACAGCGACTACTGAAGATAACATCAGTGCTATGCAACGCATGATAAAGGAAGATAAGAGGGTGACCTATCGGCAGATAAGGGCAAGCCTACCAATGCCTTGGTATGAATCAAGCTCAAAAAAATTTAACCGAATATTTAGGCGTCAGGAAGCTTTGTACCAGATAGATTCCCCATACTTTAACCGACGACCAAAAACACCTTCGCATGGACTGGTGTCGCCAAATGTTAGATAAGTTCAACGGCGCTGACTCAAAAATGCTGTATTTGACATCGTCACAGGTAATGAAAGCTACGATATATTGCTACGAACCCGAAACCAAAAGACAATCAGCTCAGTGGGTGTTTCCTTTCGAGGAACGGCCAACTAAGGTAAAGAAAGGAAGAAGTCAAGGAAAAAAGATGATTGCCTCATTCTTTGGTCGGAAAGGTCATTTCGCGACAGTTGTGCTAGAAGATGGAAGGACAGTTACTGCAGACTGGTATGTCAATCGCTGTTTGCCTGTTGTCTTGGAAAGAATTTGACAGCAGCGCCCTCGAAGCAGGATCCTCCTTCACCACGACAATGCTTCAGCGCACTCCGCAAAACGGACTGTTGAATATTTTACTATGGCAGGTGTCGAGATAATGAGTAACTAAAGATAAAATTCGAGGTATTCGCTTTACGAGCCCTGAAGATGCGGTAAAAGCGTACGAAAATGCCATAGAAGAGACCCCTAAGGAAGAATGGGCCCACTGCTTTTCTCAGTGGCTCCATCGAATGCGATGATGTGTAGAGAGGAACGGAGATTACTTCGAAAAACAATAAAAGTATTGGCAACTTTCTACATTAAGCCGTTTTTCATTTTCTAAACATTTTCAGTGTTACCTAGGTACTTTGGGTTTGGCTACACATGCTGGTAGAGTCTGTGCGGAAAGAGAACCGTCGTGGCGTAAAATGGTACTAACATTAATGTTTTTGTATGGCAGCCCAATCCAGCTTTCCATCAAATGTCAATTTTTGTTACGAGTTTATTCAATATTGCTTATCGTGTGTTCAATTTGAAATTATGTCGAAAAGGGGTCAAGCTTTTCGCAGTTCTATTAGGGAAATAATATTTAATAAGTACTATATAGTTGTGCCAAAGAGACAAAGCGGTAAAACTTGGGTAAAACACACCATTGTTGATCTAAACAAAGTTACGGAACTTGTGGTAGCTACGGCCGGTATGTTAGTTTTATAGTTCTTTTTGGTTACCATGTGCTCATAACATTTCAAAATATGTATAATTAAAAGGAATTCATTTAAACATATGTTATTATTTATGTTATAAGTTTCAGTCAATGTTTCGATACGATAGTGGGTAAAAACAGTGTTGATACTTTTAATTCGTTATTTAACTTGAAATATTTCCTTTCAGGCATAAGTAACGATACGGTATCTAAAATAAAAAAAGAAGGTTCTACAAATAATGGAGTGTGGTGTACACCTGGAAAGAAACGTAGGTATAGGAAGACCAAAAAACGTCATTTTTGATGATTTTGATAAGTGCACCAACCGTAACAAAATTCGTGCAATTTGTACTTTTATAAATTTCCTTACTAATGCATAATTTACAATAAACTTTGTGATTAATAAAATGGTTCTTGTTTCATTGATTTTTCCCTAATATTTAATAAATTGATATATAAATTTACTTTAGCATAAGCAGGAGTTTTTCAGAATCCCTAGGAAGCCGGGTTATTTATCATTCAATTATTAGTTTTATTCTCAGTATAACTTTGGTTTAAACTGCCCTTAAATCTATTTAGAAATATATTTAACTAACTTCTTCTTATGGCTTCTTTTACGTCGTGTCCTTCTCATATAAATGCGAAAGTTTGTGAGGATGGATAGATGTGTGTTATTTAATCACGCAAAAACTAGTCCAACAAAATTTCTAAATATCAAAATGTAACAGTCGCACTATACCTAGTCAGGTCATAAGTTCTGTCACATGTGTAATATGAAATAATTTAGACATGTTTATTATTTATGTAACCATTTATATAGCAAAATGAAGTTAATAAAACATATATACATATGGTAATAAAGTTTATTCAAAATGACCCCCGCGATTTTGAATACATGCCTTCAATCTGCGCGGCCAGTCGTCTATCGCAGCACGAACGAGGTCCATGTCAATATAGGCGGCTGCCTTAATCAAGGATGCCTTGAGTGACTCCAAATCAGGATGAGGCTTTGAGCAGGCCTTTTCCTCCAAGTGTTGCCATATCTTGTAATCTAACGGACTCAAACTCACTCAAATCTGGACTGGAGGAGGGCCAGTCTTCGTGCCGGATGAAGTCAATTTCACGCGCCGCCAGCCAGTCTTGTGTGCTTTTCGCTCTATGAGCTGGCGCAGAATCTTGTTGGAATACCCAGTGCCTGTTATTAAACATGGTATGAGAAACAGGTTCCACAAGGTTCTTGAGGACTGTATTTTGATACACAACTGCATTAGTTTTTACGCCTTTCTCACAAAAATGTACCTCAGTTAAGCCCCAATAAGAGACTCCCAACCAAACCATGAGCGAGGATGGCAAATGACCTCGTTGGACACGCGGAATACGGTTGCTCGCTTCTTCACTGCTGTGTGCGTACACCTTATCATTTTGTTTGTTGTAGCTCTCTTCCACAGTGAAAATGTTTTCATCCGAAAAAGAATTTCTCGATGTTTTTTCCCGCGTACCGCTTCAACAAAGCGCGGCATCTCTTCAGTCTCAGGTCCATTAAAACGAGCTTAACGAGCGTCCAAACGATGTCCTGTTTTTCTTCGATATGCCCTAAGCCCTAAGTCTTCATTTAACACCCCTTTCACCGTGGTCCTGCTTTACTCCATCCGAAGGGCCAACAGTTTCTGCTTACGTATGGGATTTTTTTGAATTCGCGCCTTCACAGCATTTATCACTGCTGGAGTCCTAACAGAGCGATGGCAACCACTTCTTAACCTGTCATCTACACTAGAGTCTTCATTGTATCGTTTCATGGTACCATAAACGAATCTTTTGGTTATATTAAAATTTTTTAGTAAGTCGAAAATCTGAATTGGCCCGTAACCGCAACGATGAAACGCAGTAACCGCGACACGGTCTTCTTTAAGTGTCCACTCTTTATTTAAAAATGAGGAAAATTCTAAAAAGTACACATTTTTTATTTTCATGAAAAATTCGAAATTTGAATTTAATAAACATTTTGTGGCCAGCATTCTAAATTCAAAAGTTTTTATTGTGTGACAGAACTTATGACCTGACTAGTGACTATGTAATGACGTATCAGTGAGTGTTGTCAACGCAACAAAAGCATTATTTAAACACAAGATAGATGCGCCCTCAAATCGTGCGACGGTTCTCTTTTCGCACAGACTCTAGTATGAATACTGATCTTTTCATCGACGATTGAGACATTTCAGCAAGTTTCAGCTTTCAAAGACAATCATCGGTACATTTACTTACGGACAACCACGTATCATCTTTCACTCGAAGCGCTTAATCATAGTTGGAACTAATGGTTGCAAAGTTGCAACCAATAGACGTTGGTCTAACGTGGCGAGTTGACTTCGGCCTCTCGTTTGCCTTCAAAAGGCCCGGGACTCCATAATCCCGAGATTGGAAACAGAACAACATAATTTTAAAAATAATAATTTATTATGTTAAGTGATTAATTGTGTACCTCATAGTTAACTGTTGCAAGTTTTTACTTCTAAATACTTCCTTAGCATTTTAGCAAGCATTTTAAAATGTATGAGTACATCATCTGTTATTATTGAAGTCATAATTAACAAGTTCTTGAGGAATCAGATCATCATCTATTGTCAGTCTTCCAGCCAATCTACCTTCCACTGACAGTATCTACATTTTTGACCTAAGTACTTTGTTGAAACTATCACACCTAACATATTTTTAGGCCGATGGTGTTTAGGCATGGAGAACCCAAACCTCAGATTAGCTACCTCGAATGGAATTTATTACAAACGACTCTGCAGAGTGCAGACCGCGATCGTCTTTTAGCTTTAAATGGTAATCTGGCCTGTGGTTAAAATCCCTTAAGAAATTAATTGATCTTTGAGTGGAGCCTACGTTTCTCCTAAACGTAGGCTCCACTCAAAGATCAATTAATTTCTTGTTAACTTTATTTCTCCATTCGCTATACTTGTGGAAAGATGGGAGATCAGCTTACCCATCACGGCCTCTCTTGCTGCAGAGGTGCTGGCAGACGCTTAATGGAGATCGGATAAATGACAGAACAATGTATGAATTGCATGTCAATTTATTTTGTGTCCGTTTCGAAACAATTATAAAACCTAGATTTTTAGATTGAATTAGCTCTTGATGATATCATGTTTGGTATGTCTTTAGGAATAAACTAATAAAGAAATGTAGGTACTATACGACACTCCTGGCCTATTTTTCTATTGTATGATGAAAGTACTGGATGTTATGCATATGCTACTAAGCAGTGTACACATAACTGCTAGTCAGAACGTTGGATCAGTTGAATAAAAACTACGTTATGAAACGAGTCGACGTTAGTACACTCTGAATAAACAGAACAGATCGGCAATACTTATTATTGATGTAATGTTTTGAGATGGAACCATTGAATCCTGAAGTAAATGATTCGTTGTTTAAGATGAGTTATGTAGTTATTGTTTGTTGATACCTAAGACTTGAAATCAGGTGTTTACCTAAGTACTTAATTAAAATTTGAAAATTTTCCGTGTTTACCATAAATAATTTTGTAATTTTTAACTTCCTATGAAAAGCTAAAATATATTTAATTTTGTAAAAATGTTTCTATAGGCTGAAAGTATAGTGACGTTTACAATTAATAACATATGCGTTCTTGATTACTATCATTTTGGTACAAGCATGTATACCGATATAAGCATAAAAAGCAACATTCATTACGCGTATGTATCGTCGCGAAATCGGACGGATTTTCTGATCAAAAAATTCAATTCGAAGATGGAGATATATAAGTGCGATGTTTCGGTAAGATTAAAATATTAGAACTATTATGTTATGTTTGTTTAACTATTAACTAATTAGTTAAGATAGCGGGCAGTGTTGCTAACAAGGTACAGGCATATTCCGTAATCAATCTGATTTACTTTTGACCTTCTTTCATCAGTTACTATAATGTCTCATTAGGTAGTTGAGTTCTATGTAGATAACGCGAACGCTCCCGTTTGAGTCACTCCACCTCTGGAAGTCACTTGGGTCGAGAGTAGAAGTGATCCGGATTATGTTGGGAAAAAATAATTAAATAAATGCAACCATGGTGTTCCAGACAATAGAGTTCGACCCTATGTGTGACAAAGAGAATCCTCAGAAGATATCCTTCGAGGATGTCTCCGCAGCAGCGTTTCGGATACGAAGTGGGATTGTCAAAACGCCATGCGTGGTAAGTTAAAGCCACATAAGCAGCCAAAAGATTTGACTCTTTCCGTTATTTATTTATTAAATTCATTTAAATTATTATACGTGTTTACAGAAATCTCACATGTCTTCATCCATTGACATGGAGGTTTACCTCAAAAATGATTTCTTACAACATACTGGAAGGTAAGACATGTTAATTACATATTTTGAACGTCATGTAAAGCCTTAATTTATTACGGCCATGAACTTTTATTCACATTTCCTTATTTCACTATTACTAGGTACTTATATTTTGTATCACTTTATAATTTACAAGTAACTAAATGAGTGCGTGTTTTTTTCCGATTGTAGGTATAATATGTGTGTTACATAGTCATTTAATATTAGATCTTTTATAATCCCAATAATGAGTAGCGAGTTTACAAGAGTTCTTATTCTTTCTGGTTCAATGTTCAACAAGCATCTTGTCTAATTATGAGTTTCTAATTACGATCAGTAGAGTAGATTCCTAAATCGTTGCGCTTGCGAAAGGCGAATTATTATCGAAAACTTACAAAATCATCGCCTTTTTTTACGACATTTAATCTGAAACATTGCTATAAACAGATATTACAACATTATTCAAGCAAAAACAAACTTTACTTATATTATAAGACAATGTGGAACAACAATTCTGCAGATTTACTAGCGCAGCTAGTATTCGCAACTATTTAAATAATCGCATAGTAATCCCATTGTACGGCAAAAGCCTCTTTAATTGAATTTAAGTTACCACAGTGTGTCACTCACTGTGGTAACTTAGTCACCACGCTCGCTGAATTCGAGTTGGTGCAAACCCGATCAATGTTCGAAAATTTGAAACTCTTGTTGCCCGACTCTGGCATCGAACCCTGGACTCCGAGATCTTGGCCCGATTCGGAAACCACTTGACTAATGGGGCGTCTAACGCGGGAAAACTTTTTAAGGTTTATCTTAATTATAAAAATGTAACAAGGAATTAATAACTTAACAGTTTCAAGGAGCGTGGTGCGCGGAACGCCTTGCTTCTGCTCTCGAACGAAGTGAAGGAGCGCGGCGTTATCTCTGCCTCTCTGGGGAACCACTCGCAGGCCATCAGCTACCACGCGAACCAGCTGAACATCCCAGCTACCGTGGTCATGCCCAACGTAGCACCGATCATGAAGATACAGAAGTGCCGGACATACGGCGCCAACGTCGTCATCCATGGCCACGACATGAAGGAAGCCAAGCATCACGCCATGTCGCTGGCTAAAGAAAAGGAACTCACGTACATTAATGGGTATGTGATATTTTTCTCATATTATTTTGCGCACAAAATCTTTAATGCTCTAAATATGGAATTGCCTGAGGTGCGACTCGAACCCACAACGTTACGTTAACGTTACGTGACTGCTCTAACCATTGAGCTACCTACAGGAATTTGGTGTATCGACAAATTCATTCAAGGCTTTACGCTGTAAGCCAGAGGTTTTTTATCAATGTTTTCGGTTAGTTCCTCCAACATTAAACTTCTTTTTCTTTTTGTGTGTCTCTATTTTCAGGCTAGTCTGATGTCTTACACGTAACTGGTTTTTACGATTTCCATCTTAAGACAAGCCTGAACCAACGGCTTAACGCGCCTTAAGCACGACCCGTTCCAGACCCAAGCAAGCTACCGACCCAAACCGAAGTGTAGACCCATGCGTAGTAGTTGGCGTACCACCGCACCACTTCACCAAAAGATTTTTTAGTAAATGAAAATAATAATATGGCCAGGCAGCAGTTCGTAATTTAAACATCGCTGGGATGTTTCAACTAAAACAAATAGTACATGGTACATATTTTTAATTTTATTATTTAAGTTGGTATACACCGTGAAATTTTAGTGGTTGTTTTCCCGCAACAGAACGATTTACCTTTAGTAGCACCATCGAATCGTGCGAGTTATTTTTGAAAATAAACATATCGTTGTTCTCAATTAATCAAAAAAATAATCATCAACTCAAAAGCGTGAGATACGATAGTATCTTAACAAAATGTGACGTGTTTGGGTACTGCTTGCCGCACAAAATCAATGTTCAAAGCAAAAGAAGCTCTACGCACTAAGTAATACAGCATAAACTGCGCCGCGCGAGGGGCAATGACCCCGGCCGGTGACCGGCTGCGGCGCGGCTAGTACCATTGGTTCGAGGTTGCTTTCGAGTTTCGTTTATCACAATCGTGAAACTGCTATTTTTTATTTGAATAAAAAAAAACTGCACAAATCTATTGTACTACTAAGATAGAATCATTTTACTGCGGGAAAACAACCACTAAAATTTCACGGTGTATGTATTTTTATTGTATGTATATATTGTTATAATGGATATCTATGTAGGCATATTTTTGTTTAGGTTTATGTAATAAATAATAGGTGTATATATATACATTTTTTTCTCTTATGTATCATCGTATATATATACCTTCCCCTTTTTATAAAAATTTACTTTCACCCAAAGGTAGTCTGGAAGAGATCGCTCTTAAGCGATAAGACCGCCTATATTGTACATATTTCTGTGTCGTAATACAAATAAATCGTCTGTTAATAACTGTTTTTTTTATTTGTGTACAATAAAGAGTATTCATTCATTCATTCATATAGGTACACTATTAAATCCCTAGACTAAAACGCAACTTTTTATCTGCAGATACGACCACCCGCATATAATGGCCGGACAAGGCACTGTGGGACTGGAGATCGTCGAGCAGGTGCCCGAGGTCGATGCGGTACTGGTGCCCGTGGGCGGGGGCGGGCTCCTGGCCGGCGTGGCCACTGCCATCAAACATCTGAAGCCGCATGTCCTCATATACGTAAGTTAAATGCACAATGCGCATGACGATCTAAGTTTATCATCATCATTAGCCTCATCGTCTGCTGGAAATCAGGCCTCTACAAGAGGACTTTGCAGAAATACAGAAACGTAGGCCTCCTTCAAGTCACGCCACAATTGTCTATCCCGGACTTTTCCTACCCAGCCGCTACCACAGTTCTCCTAAGGTCATCAGTCTATGGAGCCACAAGGCGTCCTACACTACGCTTGCCTAAATGCGGTGTCCACTCCAGAATTCCATTATGCCAAAAGAGCAAAAAATAGTTAATATGGCTGCTATATGCGGAAAGTACAATGTTCTTAAACGCGCTTGTGTCAAAGGTACCCGCTATCTGTCGTAGCACGAGCCGAACTAATAGCTTATTGTCGTGTATCTTTGTATTCGTATTGGTTCATTAAACTTTGATTTAAACGAGTCCATTATCAGTTGTGAGTTAAAAACGTAGCAATGTTGTTGCCAGTCCCGGAGCTACCTTATCTACTGTTTTTAAACCAACTTCATTGTTATCGAGATAGAATAATGTAGTTATTTTGTCATAATGTAATTAAGTAGGTAGAACAACACCTAACATTAAACAACGTTACAGTTACAGCCTAAGTTATTGTCAATAACCCGTTAAGTGGTTTGGTAGAGAACGCTGTATAGGATTAGTTCGACTATGAAATAGCCTTGTGTGAGACAATTCAAATAAAGTATTCAATAATTATAGTATAAACGGCTTAGCTAGCTCCTTTCCTTCCGTTAAGTTTCCTGTAACATCTCTATACAACATTTAAGCGAAATAAAAAAACCAATTCTAATTCCTGATAAAGATTTGTCTTGGTTTTTGGTTGATTGCATGTCACATGACCATGCTTGATCTAAGTCCAGTCAATTAAGGTATTCGCTACCTTACGCCTGTCCCAGACAGACGCGGCCTAATAGCAGCCGCCGCCGCGGACTGCGCCCCAATTTTGGTTTATATTTAATATGGTAGTAATGTCAAAATATACGATTGCGATGCCATTGCGATTCTATTGAGCCATTTGTAAATTAGCGGAATTGGGGGCCTGTTGTGTAGTACAGGCCGCTACCTTAGGCCGCGTCTGTCTGTTACTCATATTAATCTCAATACAAACACATGGGCGGGCACACGCTTATAAAGTCATTTTAATAAATCTGTTTAAGCGCTTTCCATGGACAAAAAGACAATCAATTTTTAAGACGTTGTTGATTGTACTCTATATGATATTTTAGCAATTAAATTGCAATTATAATATCATTATTAAAACTTGAAAAATTATATACTTATAATTATTATCAGGTGGGCCTTGAAACCGCATCTCTATGCATACCAGACGCGGAACTTTACCGTGGCTTTATTGGAAAAGTTCCGCGCTAGGTACGCATGGAGATGCAGGTTTGAGTTTCGCCTGAGACATAATATTTCAAGTTTAAATACTGATATTTTAATTTTATTTTCTCAGGGCGTGGAGACCGAGAAATGTCCCAGCATGAAGCTTGCCATCAAATGTGCGGAGCCGACAAGTGTAGAGATACGATCGACTTTAGCAGACGGCCTGGCCGTACCTACAGTGGGATACAACGCTTACCGCACAGTGAAAAATCTTATTGATAAAATGGTAAATTTCTTATTTGAGTCAGTTTTATGATTTTAGACTTTACGCTGCTTTATATAAATTTAATCAAATATTGATCGATCGAGTCTTTAGCTTAGAGCGTTGGTTTAATGCTCTAGTCTCTAAGGTCTTCCGTATAATTTTTAGTGAAAAGAGATTTTTTATGTCTATTTTTGAGCATAATGCAGTAAACTATAGAATGATATGAATTATCTATATAGGTGCGTTTATACTCAGTATTAATAGTGATTTCTTGCAGTTTACGTCTCTTTTTGTAAGTGGGTTGGTCATCATGATTATCAAAGGTCGAAATGCTATCGTATCTTACGTTTATTGTTTGCTTATTCATTAAAAGCTACAGCGCAATTTGATGTCACTCGCCATATCAAGAACGTGATTTATTTACGAAACATTTGATAATTACTGTGTATACCTAGGTAACACTGAAAATGTTTAGAACATGAAAAAAGTTGCCAATACTGTTTTTCGAAGTAATCTCCGTTCCTCTCTACACATCGTCGCATTCGATGGAATCACTGAGAAAAGCAGTGGGCCCATTCTTCCTTAGGGGTCTCTTCTATAGCATTTTCGTACGCTTTCACCGCATCTTCAGGGCTCGTAAAGCGAATACCTCGAATTTTATCTTTAGTTCTTGGTAATAAATGAAAGTCGCAGGGCGCCAGGTCAGAACTCTATGGCGGATGACTCATTATCTCGACACCTGCCGTTGAATATTTGACTGTGGCAGGCTGCCACAGACAGTCAAATATTCAACAGTCCGTTTTGCGGAGTGCGCTGAAGCATGAGGCAATCACCAAAGAATGAGGCAATCATCTTTTTTCCTTGACTTCTTCCTTTCTTTACCTTAGTTGGCCGATCCTCGAAATGAAACACTCACTGAGCTGATTGTCTTTTGGTTTCGGATTCATAGCGATATATCCAGTTTCATCACCTGTGACGATGTCAAATACAGCATTTGAGTCACCACCGTTGAACTTATCTAACATTTGGCGACACCAGTCCATGCGAAGGTGTTTCTGGTCGTCGGTTAAAGTATGGGGAATCTATCTGGTACAAAGCTTCCTGACGCCTAAATGTTCGTGTAATATTTTTTGAACTAGATTCATACAAATGCCTAGGCTTGCCCGTATCTGCTGATAGGTCACTCTCTTATCTTCCTCTATCATGCGTCGCATAGCACTGATGTTATCTTCAGTAGTCGCTGTTAAAGGACGTCCCTCACGCGGATCATCATCGAGATTGCTACGTCCACGCTTAAACTCGTTAACCAATTGTAAATAGTGGCACGAGATGGGGCTTTATTAAGAAATGCTAATCGCAGCCTATCATAGCTTTGTTGTTGAGTAAGCCCACAACAAAAGTCATAATAAATCATTCACCGAAAATTTTCTCGCGTTAGGTTAATTTTCACGTGTTACAAGAGTTATTTGATTTACCGCCAATTCACAAAAACAAATGAGAAATGAATGCAATATACTACATTAGGTTACCAAAGAGTTCTAAAATTGAAATTCAAAAAAGTTTTCATCAGCAATGTTCCTAACTGGCCAGTTCTAAACATTGTCAGTGTTACCCACGTACTATCTTATTTGTGCATAACCTACTAAATAAAATAGTTCGTGTAGTGTTTAAAACTTATTTAACTACAGAATATTGCAACTTTGTCTTGATTTCGACTGTTTCATATTAGTTTTATTTAGATTAGATTGATTAAGGCCCGGTAATTCAGCATTTATGGATTGATATCCATCGAAAGCCTATTACGCGCCAGAGCGCGACAGTAGGGGCCTCACTCACGTATTACATTAAATACCTATATAGTAGCTTTAAAGGAGAACCCCATTTTTGGGCCCGACGTTACAACAATGAAAATTATGCCAAAAAATCCCTTTTATTTTACTTTCCTATTTCTCTAAAAAATAGTTTAATGGGGGCTATCGCTAGTGAATTTGCCACTAGAGGCGCTTGTGTCGCGTGAGGTCCAATATCATTAACTTTTCACTGGTTTTAGCGGGCTTTGTTGCATAAATTATAATTTCTTTAATTTACCTGCTGGAAAGTGATTTCCTTCGTAAAATATCGCCAATATGGATTATTTGGCGATTAATGTGAACGCAAAAGCGTTTTTAAAGCGGAATTAAGTAAAAGCGCAAAAATTGGCGGCCTCAAGAGCAACTATTTCAGAAATTAGTATGTTGATAACAAGATAGTTATTTATAAATAATAAACCTTAATTAGATTCAAGATATAACACTTTGTTTCGGCGCCAATCGCCTTTGACTGTTATACTCGTACCTCCGGACCTCAGTCTACAGTGGCGCCCATCGGCAACAGACAAGTGGAAAAAATACATATTGTTTTTCTAATACTTAAACAGTCTCTGTAAACCGTTATACACACATTTAATAAAATTAAAACGTGACTATTTCCGTAAACGCTCTGTCACTTCATAGAGCGGCGCTTTTACCCTTTTAATCGATTTGGAATAAATCGATTTATAGTAATACTTTTTTTACAATTGCATTTTTTAAGGAATAAGCTAAATAGTTAGTTTTAAAACCTGATATAAATACAAAAAACTTAGAGAATGTAATTAACATTTTTTTCCACGAGCTTTGCAGTTCAATAAGTAATCAATCATTGATAAAACAATTTAACATTTTGAATAGTTCAATTCCTGAAACAGGCTGCACTGTTTTAAGAATATCAGTTGACAATGACAGTTAATTGTCATTTGTCATTCACTCCAATTCACTCACATTTCATTTCGTACATAGAGTACATTTTAACATGTTTCGTACTCGTGCGCAAGTTAATGTGTTTTGTATTTTTCTCACTGCTCTACTGAAGTGCTCTGTTTACTACCTATATCTCCTATAAATAGGAAAGGAACCTGGATCTTATCCAGTCAAAGTACCGAAATGGTATTTTTTAGTAAAATAAATACATGATATAGTTAGGTTATAAAATAAAATAAGTTCATTGCTTGATTTAAGTAACTTTCCCACTGCAGAAAGTTGTGAAAATAGGGCTTATAAATCTTTTCAATATGCTTTAATTTATGACCAATTCCCAGCCTTGTAAATTCAGGCCCGAGATTGTATGGGAAACAGGTTTGTCCTTTGCATAAAAATGTTGCATCAAATGTCCGTGGGACAAAATACTTTTGAGTGCCTAATCCAACCTCCCAATCTGGGATTTCAAAAAAAATTATAGTAATTATTTTCTTGTTTTCCTGTGCATATCCATTCGTTATAGTTCAATTTATAATAAACAAATCTCAGCAGCCATAGTTTTAAAAGGTTAACTACATTTTTGTTAAATAATATGTCAAGGTGTCGAAAAAATAAACAACAGCGTAACTTTTTTGAAAATTTAATTTTCTTTATTAAAATTCCACTATAAGACACACTAATATGTCAGTTTAAAGCTGTAACGCTTGTATTAACCTAAGATAAAAGAAAAATACAGAAATAGTCAGTTTCAAAGGATATTCTTATTAATTTATATTACTGCGTTACCAAAGTCTAATTTCAAAACCTGATTTTTTCTATTAATGCAAAAAACAACCCTTTTAATTAATGCCAACTGACGACAAGATCTCCTATTTTTGATGAAAAATACGTACGTATAAAATTGATGCATTTTAAATAATTAGAAGCATATTATATAATACTGAAAATGCTAATATAATCATAGGGACATAAAAGTAACGCAGTAGTAAGCTTAGTAACACAGTAGTATTATCTTCAATCAATACTTTGTACCTTCTGTAGAGATCGAGTATAATGATAAAAACAAAATAAAACTTAACTCCTTAAGACTCAGCATAATAATGTAACTCAGATAATTTCAAAAACAGCGTTTAATATTTTCCCAGTTTGATCTACTGTCTTGTAAAACATATAATTTTGACGTCTTCTTCTTTATCAACTCCACTTTTAGCAACACCGAGGTAACCGTATATAAACTTGAAAAATTATGTCTCAGGCGGGACTCGAACCCGCATCTCCTCGCTTACCGGGTGAGGCGCTTTACCATTCAGCCACCGAGACACTACGTCACAGGCGTCAATTTTTTAAGCATATTCTTATTGCTGTAAGCCAGCGTTGTTTCATCAAATGGTATATGAGTTTTACACTCTTAATCTGATCATCTTTCATCTTAACTGACTGTCAAACATCTGTAAAGATGTTTCACCCAAACAGCTATTTATATACTTTATATGATATTTTAGCAATTTTATTGCAATTATAATATCAGTATACAGGATGAAGTTTTAACCGCTTTCCAAAATTTTTATAGGCTTTAGAAAATTATTTTGCTAATGATTTCCGCTTGTTAATATACCGGCCTAGATACCTTCACCACACTACCCGCACTAACACTGATTTGAGGTAGCACCTGCACCACACTAACACTGATTGAGCAAGCACTATTTCATGCAGGAAAACCGCCCGCCCTCCCTCAAAAATGCATGCAGTACAGTTAATGAAATTATTAGTACCCAACACCAATAGTGAGGGCGGGCGGTTTTCCTGCATGAAATAGTGCTTGCTCAATCAGTGTTAGTGTGGTGCAGGTGCTTCCTCAAATCAGTGTTAGTGCGGGTAGTGTGGTGAAGGTATCTAGGCCGGTATATTAACAAGCGGAAATCATTAGCAAAATAATTTTCTAAATCCATAATTAGTTATGGATTTCCGCAAAGTAACGCCTGAGTCTATTAATTTTATTTTTATAGGCGTTCAGTATCGTATTTAGAGCTTATTTATGTAGTAAAAAATGTAAATCCAGTTGTCATCCGAAAATATTTTTCGCAACATAGTTTTCAGTTTTACGGTCCTAAGCCTGTTAAGGTATGAAGGGAAAATAAAAAACTCATGGATAGTATCGTAATGAAAATTTGGAAGGTGGTTGAAATTTCACATGTATAAACTTGAAAAATTATGTCTCAGACGGGACTCGAACCCGCATCTCCTCGCATACCGGGTTCGGCGCTTTACCATTTAGCCACCGAAACACTACGTCACAGGCGTCAATTGTGGGTTCGAATATACACCGTGCAATTTGAACCACATGTAAAACGAAGCACGCGTTATTAGACCATTATGTATAACATCATGGCAGTGTTATTTTTTTTTTTATTAAAAATAATTTTTGAAAAATGTTAAATTTTGATTCAGCCTTTTAATTTTGTAACACGCTGTGACGCGCCCAGATGTATTATTTTGCTGCGGTGGGGTCTCGGTTGAATGGACCTTACACAGCTACATCTGTGTGCGTCACATCGTGTTTCAAAATAAATAGCTGAACCAATATTTACTATTTCAATAAAAAAAATTTTGGTATAAAATATAAAATAAAATAACACTGCCAAGATGTTATACATAATGGTTACACAACTTGGGCTTCGTTTTACAGGTGGTTAAAATTGCACGGTGTATAGCGACATTGTTTTTCTGCTTTCGTTAACGCCAATAAGTGCAGATGATTTTTCTGAAAAACAGGAGTAAAAGTTTTTCGGTTTTAATTAAGTATTACTGACATTAAAACATCATCAAAAACAACTGCGTTAATTATTCTTGTAACGCAGTATAGCAGTTACGCAGTTGTAAATATTTGACTATGTTGTAAATTATCACTAAATAAAATAACAAAATACAGCTATTTTAACAAACACAGAACCTATGCATGACTAACTGTGCACAAACGTAATAATAATGTAAATATCGTCAGTACACACCTTGACAGCGGTAACTCAGCGGCCACGCAATAAATACACGCACCTCTCTTAACGCGTGCGATGCGACTGTTTCGGCTAGCGTTATCTCCCCGCGCGGTTGCTTAGATTTGATATGCGAGTTACAACAAGTCGAATCGAATGAAGTACAATTGAAGTACAATCGAATGAAATACTATTTTAAGGTTTCTTATCACGTAGTAACGCAAGGTAGTAACGATTTTATTCTTTGTTAAGGACATATGCAAAATCCTTTTTATTGCATTAAATGTTTAACGTAAAAAATATCTATTGCCATTGTAAGAAGGTTCAAAACTTATATTTCTAAAGAGATATGCCTCTCTGACTTCTCTGGAGAGTTCCTCACCTACCCCCTGCCCCCCTCCCCCTCTCTATCCCCTTAACTCTATGGTACAAGTCCTTAACTTTTACCTCAAACTTTAAAAACCTAATATACTTTAATATCTACTTGGTACTTTCCTAACCTCCTAACCTTTCCTAACCTCTAACTTAGTAATAAATTAAAATTATTTTCAATATTTACATACTATGGAAAATAAAATTATGAACAACGACGTTATGAGTTGAAGTATGTTCATAGTAACAACATTATTAATTAAGACAATATGATCATTGAATGTTATGAAAAAAAAAGATATGAAAAGAAAAATTATGAATTTAAACTGGTTATTGGTAGTAACAGTTAATAAAAAAATTATGATCACTAACTGTTATGAGCTCCAATGATAGTAATAAAAATGTATTAATAAAAAAAGTATGAAAATTTAAATTATGAAGAGTGATTATTATGAACACAAATCGGTAGTAACACAAAGAATAGGATTTAGAATTTTATGTGAGCCAATATGGACCCTTCTTCCAGACTTTAAAACGCTATTTCCTAAATCTCAGATGGGTTTTAAAAACTCAAAAACGCTGCCTAAAAGCTGACAGAAGCCAATCAAAACAAAGTATTTTAGTCGTACGCTTCGTATCGTACCTTCAACCTTCCCGGAAAATAAAGTTCCTATAGCCTCTCAATCCGTTTTCTGTACATTGTTGTCCGTTCCCTATCTATATTTTATGGAAATGTTTATATTGTACGAATGGAAAAACTTTTGATCGAACAAAGTTTAATATCGTGCGAATGCAAATGCGAAAACTTTAAATAATATATACAGGTTTGATGCTACCGACTTACCTAAAATAAACGCCTCAGATCACGGTGAACGAAGACTGGATAGCCCGCGCCATCTTGAGGCTGGCCGAGCAAGAGAAATACGTGGTTGAAGGCGGAGGGGCGGTCGGCGTCGCCGCCATCATGGCCGGCCTGGTGCCCGAGCTCGCCGGTAAAAAGTATGTATGAATGAAATAACTAAAATAAAATAAAACGGCAGGAAAAACGACACGATTTGTCTAAATGACGAATTGACCAATATCAGACGTGACCGAAGTCGTAACACTCTTGTAAATTGAAAAATAAACATTTCTCGACCGCCTGATTTGGGACTCGAACTGAGCTAAGCGGAAGTTGGGATTCAAGTACCATCACGTTTATGTTTGTTCCGTAACTTTTTACGGACTAAACCGTTTATTTTATGTTTTTGTTAGGTAAAAAGCTTAAAGTTGAAAATAAAACTTAGTTTTTAGGAGTCCGGGCTATAAAATTTGTAAGTAATTATGTATCCTATTTTTGTTGCAAAATTATGTACGGTAAAAACGAAAGTCGCTTGCAACAGCCAATATCTCATAATTTTAAATATGTTGTCTCTTGTGCATATTTGTGTAGGTAATTCTAAATACGAGTATCTGTCTTCTCATGAATCACAGAGTAGTCTGCATCCTGTCCGGCGGCAATATCGACACAACCATCCTAGGCCGGTGCCTGGAGCGCGGGCTGGCCGCGGAGCAGCGGCTGGTGAAGTTCAAGGTGACGGTGAGCGACCGGCCCGGCGGCATCGCGGAGCTGTGCAAGCTGATCGCCTCCATCGGCGTCTCAATCAAGGACATCATGCAGGAGCGCGCGTGGGTCTACGGGGATATCTTCAGCGTTCGAGTGAGTGACAATAGGCTAATGTATACTGAGATTCCTACCTTGAACCTAATTTCAAAAGCCTATGCCAAAAGAAATGTCAGCAGAAATATTACTAGTGCTATTAGTACAATTGTTATAGCGCTTTACCTGGTTCTACCTTATCGTACTGGTAAAAGTCAAATTTTTTTATTTACATTAAACTAAAAGGTTGCAGTTAGTCCATTATGTCGCAGTTACATAAAAAGTCTAACAAATTGAATACAAGAAAGAATAAAACAGATAATCTTCCTGAACATTTATACCCCAATATTAAAGTATAAGCAACCGGACCTCAATAAAAAATTGAAAGAATTAATAGATAAGTAATGGCCTATATCATCCTACTGCAGGTCAAAGTCTTCCATCATTGAATTTAAGTTATCACAGCAATGGGTGCAGGAAAAACCACGCTTGCAAAACACGGGTTGGTGATTAAAAAAATAATTACATTTATAATAATTACAGGTTAAAGTAGTGTGCGAGACTCGAGGCCCTGAGCACTTGGAAGAGCTTCGCGAGACGATCGCCAACTCATACCGCGAGTACTACTTCACCGGCGAGGCAGATTACTACGCGCGCCGACAAAGCCTTTTCTCGCTAGATGATGTGTCGCATTAACAAAACACATAGTTTATAAAATCACCGCTCACAAACCTGTTATTATTACGGTTAGGTAATTGCTTCTTACTGTAAAGTAACTCTTCAAACGATAATCTATAAATCCCAGTAATCATTAAATGAACTTCAAACTTATAACTAATTTTAATGAATACATAAATTATAATAAGCAACGGATATAAACGCACACCTACAAACAATGTTAGTAATAAACATTATCTAGCTTTTACTTTATTTGATATTTTACCAATTAAATTGCAATTATAATATCAGTATATAAACTTGAAAACTTATGTCTCAGGCGGAGATTGCGAGGAGATGCGGGTTCGAGTCCCGCCTGAGACATAATTTTTCAAGTTTATATACTGATATTATCTAGCTTTAAATTTAACCCTTCGACGCTCGGATACTCCAGACACAATTAAAATCAATTTTTATCGCGACAGCCAGCTGTCGCTTGGGGTCCGAAGCGTAGAAACTTTAAAACTATTCTCAAAATACAGGTACCTGGTTGAGTATTAGGGGAATCAATGTGATTGTCCTATCTATATGTAGAGCCCATAAACTTAGAATATATGTAGAGCCTACCCTAGTATGTATTTATATTAAGTAGAATGATAACTATGGCAGAGCCTAATCTGATGAGCAAATACAATTTAATTTAGGATTCAGGATATTCCTCCTATTGATATGCATGTTTATTTGAAATTATCAACACCACGATTATGGCTGAATTCTGTGCATAAATTTTAATCTAAGGTCTTTAGGCTGGGCTTGTTGCACAGCTATTATCAATCAAGTCTTATGTGGATGTCATTACTACGGTTAACGAAAATCTTTGCGCACAAAACTATTGTCTAGTTGAGATCGGGAGGTCTACGACGACTACGAGTAAATTCTGCTACGAGAGAGCGTTGATGTCTTTTATATGACTGCCCCAACCCGAATTTTAAAAGTTAGTCTTTAATGGTTGTATTGATATTTTTGGTATGATGTAAAAATTATAAAAATAATTCAAACCGTTTATAGTACGTTTTCCATTCGTTTTAAGTAGGTAATTTGACCCTAAGTTTTACAGAAACATTTTGTAATCATCAAATTCCTGCGTTCTTTAAGCATGAACATGAATAGATAGTATCTGTGATAATAATAAATACCTATATTATACAATGTATTTGTATTATTTAAATCCCACACGATGTGCAATGGCACAGTTAATATGTGACTTTTACTAGCAAGACTTATGTTTAACTCGACTTATGGATTCGACTGCAACAAAAACAGCTAAGCATTTTGGTGGCGGTTGTACTTGGACTTAGCATTGTAGGTACTTTTTACCAAAATACTTTGTAGTTGTACTAATTTATTTATTTAGGAAAATACCTATCAATTATTATTTTTTAATTTTCGGTATAACTTACAGGTGAGATGAGAATAATAATATTAGATGGGAAAATTAGGTCGCATAGATGATGATGATTCATGAAACATTATTGATACAATACGACTCTAACATCAATAAAAACAAAATAGTAAAATATTAAAACATTATTTCTATTTAACTAGCGCTTGGCCATCGACTTCCGTTATGTTCTTCATTTATATTGTGTTCATTAGATGTACCTAACTTAACATTTACGGAACTTTTATACTTACTTACTTCACTCAATAGAGAAATAATTGGTACCTGCACTAACCGCTTACATTTTTACCCACATAAGACATGATTTCCTACAAAACTATCCATTTCCATTTCTATTGCAAGTAAATCGTTTCAAAAAAAAACTATAAAACCTTTAATGACTTTCAAAAACAGTCCTTTTTATGATTGGCAGCAAAAAATTATATACTGTCAAAATTTGACAACACGACATTAATTTTACAAAAAAATACCATGGCTCTAACAAAATTGTAAAGAAATATTCGACTCATAAAGACCAATGTGAAAAATTAATAGTTTCAATAGAAAACAGCCACCAGCATGCAGGACGTAAGTATGTCGCGCTCGGATTTCAAAGATTTTTTTAGTAATATCGTTTGACCGCTGACCGTAGTAAATACTCTAACAAATATTTGTTTTAGGATTTAGAATTTGACGAAAATTGTGATCCAAATAACCCACGAAAAATCAAATATGACGATATCTTGGCCGCGTCGCGCCGCATTGTCGGCTCCGTCATACGGACGCCTTGCACAGTAAGCACAGAAAATATTTAGTTTAAGTCAAGTCCAATAAGTGGTTCTGAAGAAACTTTGGAACACAGAAAAATAATTAAAACCTAAAAAATATATATCGAGCGTAAAACACCCGCTTGTAGACTTTTTTTCCAGACACAATTAAAATGGGGACAACTAAAAATAATTAAAACCTAAAAAATATATATCGAGCGTAAAACACCCGCTTGTAGACTTTTTTTCCAGACACAATTAAAATGGGGACAACTCCCCCCAAAAAGTCTACAAGCGTCTACCTAGAAAACACCATTATTTGAAATTAAGGATTTTTAAATAATGAGTCCGATCGTAAACGTAGGTCATTATTACTGGACCTTCCATTCTAAATAAACGTTATTAAATATTTTTTCTGTACGCTAAAAAACCTGTATTTTATAGTCTTTTTCCCATCCCTTTGAATTGAGTATTTTTTAAACAACCTACTTAAAACTATTAACATGTATTGTTCAGGCAGTTATCAGTTCGATCGAGCCCACTAGAACAAAGCCCGCTTCACAAATTTACAAGAACAGAACAGAACAAATTACACCGGGACTATATAGTGCCGGTCCACTGCGGTTTATCCATTAGTCGGGTTCAACACCTCTTGGCCTAGTGCTCTAAGCACCTGGCACCTCTAAGGCCGCTTCTAAGCTAATTGCCTTCAGCACTCGCCAAACTGTATGGTGATTTATAGCTTAACTTGCCTTCTGAAAGCAGTGTAGATCAAAAAACCGCCAAAAATAATTACTTTCCACTTGGTTAACTTAAATTCTTGACTTTGTAATAAGGTTTATGTATTGTACGAGTAATAACTTATAATTATTTCTTACAACCAATTTTAAAAATTCTAGAAAGCTCACATGTCAGAAAAACTGGGAATGGAAATATATCTCAAGCAGGAATTTTTGCAATTCACTGGATGGTAAATCTAAAATATTTATTGCCGTACCCTGTAGTTCATATCTAGTTTTGTGTTTACACTAATTTATTAGTTTTAAGGAACGCGGAGTCCGTAACACTTTAATGCTGCTTTCTGAAGACCAAAAAAAATATGGCGTTGCTGCCGCGACTACTGGGAACCACGGGATCGCGTTGTGCTACCATTGCATGCAACTCGGAATACCCTGTCTTATTGTAGCGCCGACGAGTGCTGCCATCAACAAAATTAATAAATGCGAAAAACTTGGCGCAAAACTTATTATGCATGGGTCTAGTTTAGCAGAAGCTCGGGTGCATACATTGGCGATATGCAAGGAAAAAAGGATGCTATACGTTAATGGGTACGATCTAACTTATTCTTCATTACTATAAAATTGTTTTTATTTTACATTACGTGATACCGACGTAAAACATGTAACTGGTAACTATTTCAGTTTCGACCACCCGAATGTAATAGAAGGGCAGGGATCTGTTGGCATAGAGATAATCGAACAGGTCCCAGCAGTCGATGCTATTTTGGTCCCAGTAGGCGGAGGAAGCCTTGTCACTGGCATCGCCATAGCAGCGAAACATTTGAAACCAGATACTGAAGTTTACGTGAGTTGTAATAATATTTATAATAATATTATTCTTTAATCTTAATCTAAATAAAACTTTCAAATTTTTTTACTCAGGGTATAACAACAGACAAGACTTGCGCCATGGTAGAAGCACTGCGTAAAAATGAAAGAGTCCATTTAGATATCGATTCAACTATAGCTGATGGAATGGCGGTTAATATGGTCGGAGTGAATACGTTCCACAGTTTGAAAGGAGTAGTTGATAAAATGGTATGTTAAAGCATAATAAACACAAATTAAAGATTCTCATTTAAAATAAATTTCGTCTGACTCAGGCTTGGGTTTAAGCCATCGAGGCTGAGGCAATGCATAATTTTAATTATATATTAAAGAAAACATTTTCAATAAACATTAATAGATTGCAAAAATATTATTGAAGTTCTGTATATTATCTAGATCGTGGTAAAAGAAGACTGGGTAGCTCGAGCTATAATGCATATTGCAGAAGACGAGAGATACGTTGTAGAGGGCGCTGGGGCGGTTTCGATAGCAGCTATTATGGCTGGTTTGTTCCCGAACCTAAAAGGAAAAAAGTAAGATTTATCGAACGGTTTTCTAAATATATCCTATTTTGTGACCCACGCACCGACAGCAGTAAGGATATATTTTCAGGCACATTTTTTATAATTACAGAGTGGTATGCGTTTTATCTGGAGGTAACATCGGCACAACGATCTTGTCTCGCGCGTTGGAGCGGGGCATGGCGGCCGAGGGTCGGCTGGTAAAGTTCAAGGTGACTGTGACCGATCGGCCGGGAGGCATGGCTGAGCTGTGCGCCCTGCTGGCCAGCATCGGCGCTACGCTACGTGACTGCGTACCAGAGCGAGCGTGGGTCAAAGGAGACGTGTTTAGCGTGGAGGTAGGCATTGCTTAAGAAGATGTTTGTTTGACAGTACTAGTTTTTTTTCTGTAGAAGTAATAAGTTGGATGTTACCATTATTCAATGCGTTAAAAATTACTGTCTCTATGATTATTTGTGACTTATTGTTGACATAGTGAATAATAATTTTTTTGTCAAGATCCCAACTAGGTACTCATTTTTTTCAGTTAAGAGTAATATGTGAAACAAGAGGATGGGACCACACTAAAGAGTTAATGGAACAAATAAAGAAGCATTTTAAGGAGTACTTCTTCCAGGACATGAGCGAGCGAACAGACAAAAATGCCGGAACGCGACGTGGGCCCTGCCTCGCACCTAACCCAGTCTGCATGCAAAAATGAACCATATCATACAGCTACAATGTAATCTCTAACACAACTACAAGATAATGTAAAGATTAATTCCGGAAATAAATATATTTACTATGGTTAAAGCTTTGTTTTTTTTCTGCCAAAACTCTTAAAATTTGGGGGTCTACTAATAATTTTAAAATGACACAATGATTTTTTTATGTATATTGATTTAACAATGAAACCAAACAGATATAGGGAACTATTTTCCCACATAGAAAAATAAGATGGATATAGGGAAACTACTTCCCACCCAATTTGAACTTACAGAATGACTATACGATTCAGTTTCATTCGCTGTTTATTATGTAAATGTACGAGGGATATAGTCTAGTAATGGAAAAAGACAATTATCTACGTACAGGAATTTTTTTTGCCCGTCAGACGTAAAACACTTTACAAGTACCCAAATTTTGCGCCAAAACCGACAAAAAATACCGACCTTTGCATTTGAACTGGCATTGACTTATGGTGTGGCTAATGCCCTTCGGAAAAAAGTGTTGCCATTATATAAAAATATATAATTGTAGTTTTCGTTGCGTTAAAACAATCGATTGTATCGGTTATTGTTTAGGAATAAAATACCGATATGTATAACGTTGTCGGGTGGGAAATAATTTCCCTTTATTTGATTGAGTGTTAACAAGGTAGTAAATGGTAGAAACGAAGCAAACAACTCAACCGTTAAAGTATGAATTGAGAGTTTTAGTTTAGCCTACTAAATCTATATTGAGCTTAGAGCATGCTCTAAAGATATTGAGACGGGTAGTAGACAATGTCATAAAATATAAAAATAATATTATCTACTCTCTGCTTATGCTCTAAGACTCTCTGTATCTACTGCTATTATTTATGGATGCTACTTCTCCTACGCCACGAGCTTTGCTTTTCTTTGACATAAAATTTTAGAGGTAGTGATGTATCTGACTTTTGAAACATACGAGAAATGTAGTGCTTATTTTATGTTTCCTTGTACTAGGGTCAAACTCGGCCAATAATGTCAACCACTGTAACAAAATTATAATAGTTGTTTAATAGCTCTGGTCTGCCGAAGAACGTACGTTCCAAAATGCCCAAACAGAAAGAAGCAGTGAACCCGCCTCCAGATTCAAAAGAACCTCTTGGTATCGCTCCGGGAGTCCTTGCTAAGCGGGACATTATCAAAACTAATACTTGGTGTCCCAATCCCGTAAGTACATTCAATTGAATTGGGAAAAATCCATATAAATACAAGATTGCCTGCCCGTATCGGTTTGCTATAAATGATTTTAAACTCTCGCGATTTGAACACATAATATTATTACTGAGTCCTTTAACGGGTCGTTATCGCGTATCTATACTAATATAATAAAGCTGAAGAGTTTGTTTGTTTGTTTGTTTGTTTATTTGAACGCGGTAATCTCAGGAAGTACTGGTTCGAATTGAAAAATTATTTTTGTGTTGGATAGTCCATTTATCGAGGAAGGCTTTAGGTTATATAACATCACGCTGCAACCAATAGGACCGAACAGAAATTGACGCGTAAGAAGTCGCGGGCAACAGCTAGTAATATTATAAAGGTTTAAAAAACCTATTTATTTACCTGACGTTTCGACTGGATTGCACCAAGCCGTAGTTACGGGCCGACTTAGCACTAGCTAGCACATAGTGACGTAGCAACAAGGGGGCAACATAGCCTGTGGTGCTTGAGGAGTGGAGAAGTATTCCACGGCTCTCAGGACAGTCCCGGTAATCCCTACAAGCATCTTACTGGAATACTTCTTTCCTCCGAGCATTTCTGCTCTAGCGACTCTATTATTATTATAATTTTAGAAACCCGACATTGAATTCGATCCGTGGTGTGATCCACTAAATCCAAAAACTGTAACATACAAAGATGTTCTCAAAGCTGCATCTGCTATTAAGGAAGAGATACCTAAAACTGCTCTCGAGGTAAGCATATTGTGCTATATTTATCACATACTTTAATTTGGTATCTCAAATTCCAAAAGTGGGAGAGGCACTTCGGAGTGTTCCTGTTTGGCATTTTCCTATCTTGGAATATCATCTAATTACTTTCACTGAAAAATTCTTACAGTGGTGACACGTTACCTACCTTAACGCGTTGACTATATATCTCGCTTTAATCCCTCGATCGTGAGTTATTCCAGACACAATTGAAATCAATTGTTATCGTGGCACCCGAGTGCCTCCTGGGGGTTGAGGAATTAAAACGAACTTTATGTTATCGTAATTAACTTCACCTTGCCAGATTTAATTATGTTAAATAAATCATAGTGACTGATTAGCTTCATGGCGGTAATCATAACGTTTTCCCGTTAAATAAAAAAAATCCCGTTAATTAAATTTTATCAACGTACAGGAAAAACGGCACCTGAGCAAGTATACTGTGTTTTATTTCAGAAATCTCGAAACTGCAAACAATTTGGCTTAGAATTGTATTATAAATTTGAACTATTTCACCGCACAGGAAGGTAAAAATTTAGAAGTACCTACTATCTACTAAATTGAATTTCATCCCAGGAACAAAATTAAATAAATAGGTAATATTGTTTTCAGTTTTAACGAACGAGGTGCTCTTTATTCGTTGATGATACTCAGTGACGAACAAAAAAAGAATGGCGTTATTTCAGCATCGTTAGGTAATTGGGCAATGGTACGTTTAAAATGTACCTACATCACATTGTATCTTTGGATTTTAAATAAAATTAAGTTTTAACCTTTATAGGCTTTGGCACATCAAGGCCGAAAACTTAACATTCCTGTAATAGTAGTTCTTCCAGTCCACACTTTGCTCAGTTCAGTAGAGAAATGTCAGGATTTTGGGGCAACGGTCGTTTTAAACGGTACTAACCTCGCAGAATCGAAGAGACACGCCTTTGCTATGATAGCTGATAATGGCAGAACCTACATAAATGGGTAAATTGAATAACTTATGTATGTACTACAAAAGTTCTTAAGTTTATGTAAAAAGTTATCAAATAGTTTAAGTTTTTTTTTTCTTAGCTATGATCATCCTCATGTAATCGCTGCATCTGGATCTATCGGACTAGAAATAATGGATCAATTACCACAAACGGACGCTGTTCTCGTACCTGTGGGCGGCGGAGGGCTTATCGCTGGCATTGCTACTGTTGTCAAGCATCTGAATCCTCAAGTTCTTATTTACGTATGGTTTCATAGTCTTTTTTTTACTATAGTTGTGATTAGTAATCATTATTGTATTTATATAATTTATGATAGTAATTAAAATCTATTAACGATAAAACATTTAATACTTCA
The DNA here is from genome assembly GCA_949315895.1 of Anania crocealis. Taxonomy (NCBI): domain Eukaryota; kingdom Metazoa; phylum Arthropoda; class Insecta; order Lepidoptera; family Crambidae; genus Anania; species Anania crocealis. The sequence continues at coordinate 6,859,436 of OX438868.1, forward strand.
TAGGGTATAGAACCTGAAAAATGCTGTAGTTTCTTCAAAGCCATGGAAAATGAGCATCCTTATCAGACAGCTACAGAGAGAAGTTTAGCAGAATCTCTTGGGATTGCAACCGCAGGTTTCAATGCCTTTCACACGGCACAATCTCTTATCGATAAAATGGTAAATTTATTGATGGTGATTGACTAAACAGGTCAAAATTAAAGATAAATGTATTAAATTGAAACATTGTAGGTTTTGGTAGACGATGACTGGATTGCGAGAGCCATATTACATTTGGCAGAAACCGAAAAAGTTATTGCCGAGGGTGCCGGTGCAGCTAGCTTAGGCGCACTTTTTGCAGTTCCAGATATTCTGCCCGAACTTAGGGGAAAAAGGTAATCAGTGACGACTGTCGTGCTTGAGTAAGCGGCAGGCAATAGACTGTATAGGTAAAGAAAGGTTTGAGAACGAAATATAGTATTTATTTGCCTATTATTTATTTACTAATATAGTTCCGTGCTAGCAAAAACTTTTAACATTATTAGCGACAGAACAGCTGATAAGACATTCGTAAGTGGTGCTTCCATCATTGCAGTGGTAACTTGAATTCAATGATGGAGGCCTTTTCCCTGCAGTGGGATGATTATAGGCTGTTACTCTAAGTGGTACTAACAAAGCCTATAAATAGATTGTGTCAATGACACGTACTTCTTTAATCAGGTTTCCACAATTTTTTTTTTAATTCCAGCGTTGTTTGCGTAATAAGTGGAGGTAACATCGATTGTGTTACCTTACCTAAGTGTATAGAAAGAGCTAAAGCTGTTGAAGGGCGACTGATAAAATTAACGGTAATACACCTTAAATTGTGTTAGTATTAGAAATTAGATGATTTTATAGCAATAAATACTAATGAATAAAAGCTATGTTTTAGGTATCACTCCCAGCTGACAGTATGAAGAAACAATTAAAAGTATTAAGCATGATCGCTAACGTTGGTTGTAATGTTCTCCAGTGTCATGTGGAGCACAGCTGGCTTACTGAGAACGATTTTTATTCTATTTACGTAAGATACAAGAAATACCTTGTAGAGTATTACTTTAGATTTTCAAAAACTTAGAACTTCTAAGCTACAAATTTTATCAACATTTTGTAGCTCAGAAGTAAGATATTGGTACTTCGCCATCGATATGCATTTTGGTTAGACATAATAGTAAGAGTTAATTGTTTCAGGGTTTCTTTCGTTCTTATTTTTTGAAGTCATGTCGCTTTCAAATATCGGAAAGCTACAAAAAACAATGAAATCCTGAAACTTATGATAGTGACCATGAAAGTTAAAGCAATTTAAGCCCATCGAGTAGGGGCTCGTTTTAATTTACTCTCCTGAGGATAGAGCGCTTGTATGGCAGTTCCGCTATTGTGCGAAACCTGCCTATCCTATAGATTGTAATGTAAAAATTACGGTCGAATTGTGACTTAGAACCGGGAATAATGTTGGACATTTTGCACTACTTTGATTTTAACCTTGATTCTATTGATCATTGACCTTGATTTTAAAAACTAAAATTATAAGTAATTGCGGGAGAAATGATAAATGGCTAGTGTGACTAATGGCGCTGCCCGGCTACTTTGAAACTGTGCATGCGTATCTTTGAACGCACACTCTATACCTATATTTATTTATACTCTAAGGAGCACCCTGAAAATTTGCTATTGTAAATATTTTTTTTTATTCCAGCTCACACTCATTATAGAAACGTTCAGTTTGGATCAAGCGTGTACGTTAAAACGTGTGATGGAGCGTTTGTTTCCAAACATATGCAATTTTCTTGAAGAACCTTTTAGCCCTGTACCGATATGTGCGTGTTTTCCTAAAAGGTTTCCATAAAACCTTCATATTTTCAAAGTAATAACTTTTGAATATAGCAAATACACGTTATTAGACTTACTTTAATTTCATTTATTATACCTATAACACAATTAATGCATTTAATTTTTTTCATTTTTTAACAAAAGGTGAAATGTATATAATCTACTATGGGATATTGTATCTAATGTTTTGAAACTGACTGATAAATGACGCTGGTGTAAATTAAAAGAAAAATCATTTCCTTGAATAAACATAGGATTTCTAATTATTTGTCTTGTTATTGAAATTACTGCTTAGAAACCCTTGCATTATTTTTAGTGACTTTACGAGAAAATAATAGCTAGCATGTGTATTCCTTTCAACGTGAAGTTTATACTACCAACAAAAGCAGTCGATCCTTAAACAACAAATTAAAAATTAAAATGGCAATCGAACCCGGGAAGCGATTGCTCAAAGCTCTAACTGAGAAGCTGTAAGAAATGGGACGATCATCGATCATAGACCAGCGAAGCTCATGAAGTAATCTTTGGTATCAAGATATAATTTAAGTATTGTGTTATTACCACAGGGTAGGAGCAGTCGTTAGTAAAGCAAAGAGACGAAAATTCTAGTTTCCTCATTTTTAGGGTACCGTACCCAAATGGTTAAATCGGGACCCTATTACTAAGACTTCGCTGTCTTTCCGTCTGTCCGTCTGCCTGTCACCAGGCTGAATCCAAGAGCCGCGATAGCTAGACAGTTTAAATTTTCACCAATTATGTATTTCTGTTGCCGCAATAAACAACAAATACTAATAACAAAATATAATAAATATTTAAGTGGGCTCCCATACCTACAACAAACCCGTTTTTTGGCCTTTTTGGTACGGAACCCTTCGTGCGCGAGTCCGACTCGCACTTGGCCGGTTATTATAATATGCCCTAGACATGGATGGAACACTTTGATTATTTAGCCAATTTAGTTAAAATGCTCTAAGATGGAACAGGTTCTATCTGAGCTTAGTAAAACCTTATTGGTTATTATGTTGTTTCTTTATGTCTAAATATAGTGTCAGTGTTTGGTGATGAATGTCAACAGCTTGCAGAAAGATAAAAACTCTGAGGAAGAATAAAAAGATAAAATTTAGCAATAAAAAAATTCAAGCAGCTACTACAATGGATTAATATATCAGACCCAAATATCATTTGTTTAACAGTTTCTGCCCAAATTTTATTGTATCCACTAAACAATAATGTCTCGACGTAATGTAAGTTACAAGTAATTTTGTTATTTCGTTGAGGCAGTTAAACTATCAGTGAGGCTATTTAAACCTTAGATTTAAACCATGTAGGCCAAGATGATATGGAATGGATACGGACGGATTTCGCCGATTCGCCACAATGCTAGGCGCTAAAATCATTAAAATATCCTTAAATACCTTAAATATAAATAAAATTTGTCCTTCTAGGAAGATTTTGACGAATTTTGCGATCCCGAAAACCCTCGTCCTATTAAATATGCAGAAGTGATGGACGCAGCAAGTCGACTGAAGCCTTATATCTTGAACTCGCCATGCGTTGTGAGTTTTTAGATAGAAACAGTATTTTACTTTTGCAAATTTAAACCAATTTGACATATATATTTTTCGTTCGTATTTAACTTAAATATTTGGTTTAAGCCGTCACATCATCAACGAGAGTTTGTGATGAACTTATATTACAAATGCGAAAACTTACAGAAGTCGGGAAGGTAATACTATTCAAGTTGTAAACCGTTTTGATCTATTTCAATTAAGTACCTACCTACCTAGTAACACAATCACATCACTGTTTCAGTTTCAAAGAAAGAGGTACCTTAAATGCTCTTCAATTATTACCATTGGATAAGAAAAAGCTCGGCGTTGTCGTTGCATCGATAGGGAATGAGGGCGCAGGGCTCTGCTGCCATGCTTCAAGGATGGGTATACCTGTCATCGTGGTAATGCCGAGTACTGCTCCTATCGCGAAGCTGCAGAAATGCCACAGTCTCGGTGCCAAAGTGGTCGTGCAAGGAGGCAATCTGATGGAGGCACAACGATACGCTCGAGCTATTGCAAGGGACAAAGGACTGACATACATAAATGGGTTTGACTTGTGCTTTTTTATTTTGACTCGCTGTTTTATAATTAGCTTAAGATACAATGATTACGAATAACGCAGTCCAAGTAGAGACCAAGAGCTAGTGGACCCTCCGAGTAACGGTATGTCTGTAAGGCTAGAAATTCTTATGGTGATGAGTCATAGCTAGCTAAGTACAGTAACCATCACCTGGCACGCCTCAGCCCTGCACATCAACAACCCCTATACATTTGAAAGTGTAGGAAACATTTGAAAAATAAGCTTGTCCTGTAAGTTTGAAATTTGTTTAAGTACCATTTTGTTTATTCCTTACAAAGTTTGAAAAAAAAAATTACGACAGGTGAACTTAAAGGTGTATAAATTAAAATAAACTTTATTCTGTAAAGTTGATATTTGTATAGGTACGTGTTTCTTTAAGCGATGTAAGCACAAGTCCTTGTTGTCAGGCGAGGGGAAAGATGCTATTGGAGTGCGATTAAGAGGCGTAACGTAAACGCAGTGGTGCAAATGATTTTATTAGTTCTAACAATGAACAAAATGGTATAAAAATTGCAAAATTACAGGAACAAGTATTTTTTTCAAAAGTTTCCTACATATAGGGGTATAGACTTTCAAACATATAGGGGTTTTTAAACATTTTTTCAAATATAGGGGTTGATGAAGTGCAGGTCTGAGGCGCGCCAGATGATGGTTTTTGTACTTAGCTAGATGACTCATCACCATATTCTAGTCTAATAGACACCGTTAATTGCAGGGTCTACTAACTCTCTTATTAAATCAGCCGGACATTGGCCCCTCCAAAAGGAGGATTTTGCCATAATCGCCACGCCTGACAGGCGGATTGGCGATTATAGTTTAGCTAAGGTTTATTTGCAAAAATCTGCCGTAATATTCACACATTTGCTTGTCTAGACGAGATCATCCACACGTGCTGGCCGGCTACGGAACCGTGGCCCTAGAGATCGTGGAGCAAGTGCCGAATGTTGACGCAGTGCTCGTCCCGGTCGGCAGCGGAGGACTGGCGGCCGCTGTCTGCACTATGATCAAAGCCGTTAAACCAAACTGTCTTGTTTATGTGCGTCTGCTATTAGTTTATGTAACTACACACCACGTCGCCTTTAACGCGTCCCAGCGCTTGCCATTGGGCGGTACCTGACATCAGTGGTTTGTGCCTAACAAACGAACCGCTGACCAGCTTCAGCCCATTTGCATCACTGCAACACACATGTTCTCTTAATTATTTTAATCTATATATATCCCATTTCTTTTTGTTTATATTCCTTTTTTTTTGTTTCTATGTAAGCAGTTGTATAGTTACACACACACATCTGCCTACACACAGCCACTTAGATGAATACAAACTCAAGTTAGAATTCTGCTTTCTGGGAATTTTAACCAACGACTATAAGTATATTTAAAATTTCAAGTACGCACCTAAAAGTAAAGTAACAGCCTATAATCATCCCACTGCAGGGAAAAGGCCTCCATCATTGAATTCAAGTTACCACTGCAATGATGGGAACTAGCATAATCACCACGCTTGCGAAATGCGGGTTACCATTATAATTGGTACGAGTTACCATTATAATTTGTTTTTTATTCGTGGCATTTCGCGACGTATTGTATAAAGTTAAATGTAAGTACCAGTATTGGCTAGTTATCTATTGTCGAGAACACGCTACTCATATTCATGTTACTAGATTACAAATCTTAAAATTTCAAATGCAATAATCATGTTTAAACTTTAATGAATATTTCAATAGGGAATTAAGCCTCTTTTAAGCCAGAACTCCACCAAAGCGGATATAAAATGGGATATGACGTTCATATATAAGGTTATTTTTTTTTAGGTAACATTACTTACACAGAGTCGCTGTTTATATAAAATAAAAATATCCCTATAATTTTTTCCAAACAAAATATGGCTAGTTATCATTTTATTTTTTTCTAACAAAAGAAATAATTATTTTAAAAAGCATCCTGTCTAACTCTCAGCGATCCCTACGTAATCGCCTCCGTCTCACTCATTCCAATGCCCCACTCTTCCCACACTTCATTCATAGGCATTCGGCGCTAGTGCCGCGGTGCGCAAAGCGTGGGTGGGGAGAGAATGGAGTTAATTTACCTACTTATCTGTCTCGTGCGAGCACTACGTAGAATACTGCTATAATTTACATAAAAAAATATGAAAACTTGATCGAGAAATCTCAATCAATTAGTTACTCCGAAAAAAACCAAATCTAGCGCGATTTAAGAGGGCACAGCGCCATCATAAAGGACCAGTTTTATCAAGTAAGTTCTGGGCAGTGCTAAATGCCAGCCATATACTTAATACGAAATGACGTTTTTTATTCGAACAATTCGTTAGGTAGTGCTTAAAATTTTATTGATAAAATGATAGTGTCCAAGTAAGCACTACTCAACAAGTATGAAGTATCTGACAGATAGCACTAACAGGAACTTACTTGGAGATTATGAGTATGGATATGCAAAACACAGTTTCGTTTAAGTTTAATTTATTAGGTAAATAAACAACACATCATAAACACTCTTTAGCAAAACAACCTGGCGTGTTTAAAAATCATAATTCATTGATATTTACAAGTCATATTTACATTGATAATCACAAGTCATATTTACATTTTTACACCACCTATTTAGGTTAAATGTTGGACTTGACGGCCTTCTACTTGTAAATACATCCATGCACGGTCCAGACAATGCCTCCGAACCGAAACGAGAACATCTTCACTTGACTTAAAATCGAACGCGTTTACAATTCGGGCACGTAACTATTCCACGGTGCGAATTGTGTGGCCGTCATGTCCGTACACTAGGTCCTTCGCTCCACCCCACACGTGGAAGTCCAGCAGCGTCAGGTCAGGTGAACGCGGTGGCCAGCGGATAACGCTGCCGCGGCCGATCCAGCGGCCTTGGAACGCCTCGTCCAAGTACGCTCGTACCCGTAAGCTGAAGCGCGCCGTCGTGCTGGTAGAAACGGGCTTCGTTGCGTAGGAGCCGCCACACATAATATTGGCTTACGCCAAATACGCGGGCAGCGTCTGCGGTGCTATCCAGCACGTCTTCCTCCAAGCGGCTGGGTGTCGTTGCCGACCCACATCGAGGCGCGGCCGGAAGCTTCCAGACTCCCGGTGCCGCTGCACAGCTCCAAGTAAGGTGCGTACGCGCACAGTACTCCCGTACTGCGCGGCGTAAAGCTGTTGCGACCGCACCATGTTTTGCCCCGCTTTGAGGTAGGTACTCCTGGCCGTAAAAGCCATACGGCATTATTACGATAACAATACGCGTCGCGTACGCACACATTATCGCTACGAATTTTTCTGGCGAATATCGAACGAACTCTTGTATCATTTGGAAAACATAGCTTTTCCTCTTTAGGAAGCGGAACTTTGCGTGGTGTAGAGGAGCGAACGTCAAAAATACCAACTATAATACTCGAAATAAAGAGATCAAAGATTTTGAGCACTGTCAATTCACGTCACCGCAAAGCTCCGCTTCTATGGAAACGCCTTAGGAAACGCAGACTTAATGAAGATTCTTGCATCGCGGTCCAAATGATGAAAAATAATTTTGTCTGTCGTACTTTAAATCATATTCAATGCCAATAAAGAAAATATCTATAATCATCATCATCTGTCTAAGGTGCTGTTAACAAATTATCATATATGGCACATTTAGAGATTGAGGCTTTAAATGTAGTTTTATTTTTATAGGGAGTGCAGCCTGAAATAATGCCGGCGTTCTTTAAGTCATTGGAAAATGGCGACCCCGTGATTGTTCCGGTGCAATCGACGGTCGCGGATTCTATCGCCACACCCAATATTGGTGTGAACTCCTTTAGCAACGCTCTACAGCTTCTTGATAAAATGGTAACTCTAAACAGTTTGTTTCGAACTATTTAACTCGGTGATAAAAAACTTTTTGCTTTGCAGTTGTTGGTAAAGGAAGACTGGATAGCGCGGTCAATATTGCATTTGGTCGAAAAAGAGCGTTATGTCGTAGAAGGCGCTGGCGCATGCCCACTTGCTGCCATCATCGGTAATTTAGTTCCAGAATTTAAATTAAAAAAGTAAGTTAATAATGGAATCTTTATAAAACAATTTTCTGATACAATTTATACGATTGAAGAAGTCTTTGTGCTATACGATAATAAATTAACAAACGATGTGTTTGTACCCGACTGCTGAATAGGTTTAGGTTTAAGTGCCTTACAGAATCCCTAGAGTTAAAATCTCCCCTTTGGTACCGCCTTTGCGAACTACGGTGTTAGGTTCTAGTTCATTTGTACCCAGGTTGAGCAGACTCTTGAATTGTCATGGAAAGTTCACGGATATTCACGCAGCAAGTATCATTCAATTCCGTAAACACTTGCAAGAAACCCTTGTCGGTGGATAGGTCCAGTAATGTTATTTTTGTATTGATGAATAGTTTTTATATTTTGTACTCTTGAGTTGACATAGATTTTATTGTACTTATAACACACACTGTAAAAGCCTAAACGTATATAATAATGAAATAATAATTACATCTTGCATGTGGTGTTCATCTTAAATGAATTGTGCATTTAGATTTTTAACTTTAGACCATGTTTTAATAATAAGTAATAGTGTAATAATTACTGGTGAACCAAATAATTAAAAATAAAATAAAAAATAATGGTAATCGCTAATTATAAATTAATTATTGCTTCTAATTACCTGTTATTTTGTCACGTTTTTAGCGTCGTGTGCATACTGAGTGGCGGAAACATTGACCATATATCCCTGAACAGATGCCTAGATAGAGGACTTTCGGCTGAAGGTCGCTTGGTGAAGTTTCGAGTAAATATAATTATAGTTAGATAATTAAGTTCTTAACGAGTTCTTCCGTGATCATATTATTATGGTGCTTGCAAAATCTAAATAATAGAAATTCTGAAAAACCATCTACATGATTGAATCTTGAAACTACGAAATCTTATGATAATGGTCAGTAATATTATTATTTGCCTGTATAGCTCAAATAAATAGTTAGAATTCTTAAGAACATTTTTTTTACGAGTAAGTATAATTAAATCTAAGCATACTTACATTATGGTTTCAATAAATGGTTAAAATAAAAGAGCATTAATCTTAGGTTTAATAAATACCAGCCACAAAATTAACCAAAATATATATACCTAGTAGTGTGTATCTTATCATGATTTGTAATATTGTACGCAGGTGGGTATTAAGAACAACCTGTTAGCCAACGCCCAATTATTGAAACTACTTGCAAGCGGGGGATACAATGTCGTGCGGCAGTTTAGAGATGCATGGTGGATGGAAGATGAAGCCTACAATATTGAGGTTTAATAGCTCAAAATATCTTAATAATTTAAAGTACCTATAGTTCATGGGGGAATGCCTACAAAGTCCAAAGTTTTTTTAAAAATCTTATTTGATGTCCAGGACTTGTATCTCAAATATTGTCAGTCCAGTGAACTTGGAGAAATGTTCTACCATCTAATTAAACCTTTTTAGGCTAAGCTGTTGACAAAAATTTGTTTTTTTAACCTTGAAAGTAAGGTCAAATGAGAAAGAGTACACCTACATAATAATAATTCATTACTTGTTTCAACAGGTAAAACTTGTATGTGAAACAAAAGGCATGGAACACGCCTTGGAGCTAAAAAGAATAATTGAGAGAGCCTACCCTTGCACATCAGTTTTTGAAACTGAACCATTCAATGACAAGAGGACTTGTCCATGCTATGTCAGAAAGTCTATCTCTTAAAAGAAGTTACCCACCTCATAGCCCTTACATTTGACAATAGCCGAGCCAGTATGTCCTGGTAGGTAAAAAATTGGTGCCTTATACAGGTGTTTGATTTAACTTCAGGAAGGACAATATAATATACTGTTTGAATATATTGTTTTTACCAGGCCAATAAGTAAAAATTTAAACTTATGAAAGGTATTTAAAATGAAGTAGGTACATTTATGATAAATAAAATATATTTTTTAACAAAACAATTAATGTTGGTTTTGGTTAAATATTAGTAAACAATATTTAATAAATCACTTTAAATCACATTAACATTATATTGTTTGTATAGGTACCTTTAACTGAAGTTCTTGTCCATAAAATTGGCCATTTTAAGATCTCTTTTGCTTAATCCATTTACATCATGTGAAGACAAGGTTACCTACAAAAATATAAAGGATTAATAAAGCAAGTAGGTATTTAAATTGATACAACTGATATAGTGTCTAATTTTGGTATACATAATTAAGTTGTACAAAATACAACAAGTTACGGAAAGGATATCAAAACCACTCAACAAAATGTATCATCTTAATTATTCATAATTTTTATCATACTTACTTGCAACTTATTATAGACATTGAACCATTCAGGGTGGTGGTCCATTTTCTCAGCCAGCAAAGCCACTCTAGTCATAAACCCAAAAGCTTCATTGAAATTTTTAAACTGATACTCCTTTTCTATGGCATCTCTGTTACTTTGCAGCTTCCAGCCAGCTTTAAGTAAAGCCTGTAGTTGTGTGTCACGGTCTTCTTGAGTCAGTTTATCAGCCTGTGTACAAATTATATTATGTAGATTTATTTCATTCTACACGTCCTATTAACCGTCACAGGAGGTGTAAACAAAATGGTAGAAAACCATAGCATACCATTTTCCTGTTACTGGACACAACCGAAGACGCACTGGCCGAGCCGACAAATGAAATAGAATTGAGCGACGGCCGCGCGCACTTCATCGACCCCGCCGGGTGAAAGTGTATCGCTAGTAAGACCCCCTTACATAAACTTCTGTACAATGCCATAATAACATCTACTGTTAAAAAAATATTTTTGGTCTATCTTGATTGAAGTTTTAACGTCGGGCGGGCAATCAGCTCACGGTGCGTTTTATTTTTATGTTACTTCCAATTATTATTTTCTTAGACCTCTATTTACATTAAGTAACTGTTACAGCCTTACAGCAATCATAAGTGTTTTTTAACGCAAGGCTTTTTGTTTGTGAATACTAGGTACTTATTAAGCACATTAATTTATAAAATAACCGCCTATTTTTTATAGCGAATAAAATCCAATGACAGGCATTGACAGGTGACCTCATTAACTGGTTGGTTTCTTTCTCAAGAGGTTCAAAGGCCGACCTTGACCTCAGATTTAAAATTTACAAGGACAAGGAAGGAAGTTTCATTTTTGTTCCTTTCGGAACCGGCTAAGGTCTAATACCATGCTGCCATGTCTCTAGTGCGAATTCTATCATTCAAATATATCTACTGAAAACATCGCATGACATGGCAGCATGGTCTCAGACCTTAGCCGGTCCCGGAAGGAACAAACAAAAAAAACAAAATTCAAAACACTGAGCAAGTAATCACTAGAAAAAAGCGCGGGAATCAGCGGTCTCGGTGCACGCCTTTTTTTCGGTTTTTCAGTTTTTAGCTTTAAAACGTATAAAAAGGATCAGGGCAGTGAAGTATTGTTTTTAAACTGTGTTTTCTATATTTATTTATCATCATAGTAGTGTAGTTTTCTTCATTTGGGTAAGTCCTTAACTTTGTATTTGTATAGTGGACGATGAGCCGCACGGTCCCGGTGGGACAGTCCCACCGGTATCTAACTTTGTTACTATTTCTTTCAATATGGATATGGATACTGAGGGATCAGTTAGAGATGTATCTGATTCTAATTGGAACGTGAATAATGCTAAACGTAAGAGATCATCTTTGCAATTTGCAAACATTGCAACAAGAAAAGAAGGCACACCCAGGAGGCACTCCGGTGCCGCGATAACAATTGATTTCAATTGTGTCTGGAATAACTCACGATCGAGGGATTAAACGATTCTGATTGCAAGTGGGTAGAAAATTTTGTCAGCGAAGAACCAGAACTTCACAAACCAATCACTTCCACTCCAACCTCAACAGCCAATTTGTCGATGTCTACAGTTACTGCTAATCCATCTTCTAACCCTGTTGCTAGACCTTGTTATGTAGCTTCGGATTTGGCTCCTTATGTAGTCCATGTCCAAAAAGTTCCATCTGACCCTAATGAGAATTGTACTGTGCACCCTGTAACATTTGGCTTTTTCCTGAAAAGGAATAATATTAGAAATATTATTGATGGAAGTTTAAAAAAAGATAGGCAGAAACCGACTATCCATTTCTTTCTCTAAATTTGAAGATGCTAATTACTACCTTGATAGTGGGTCTTTAAAGATTAAAAATTATAAAGCCTTCATTCCCTCATTCAATGTCACTCGTATGGGTAGGGTTCGGGGTGTCCCAATAGATTGGTCTGATGAAGATATTCTCAGTAATATATCAGTACCAACAGGATGCGGTTCTATTTTAAAAGTGAGACGACTCAAAAGGAAAATAACAATCGTAATGTAGTTCTCAGTTTATTCCCATAGAAACAGTTGTACTAACATTTGATGGGCAGGTTCTTCCTAAAAGAGTTTTTATGTTTTTCAATTCATTGCCTGTTGATCTTTACATCTACCCAACAATACTCGTACAATGTTTCCATTGCTGCCGATATGGACATGTTAAAGTTCAATGTCGTTCTACACCCAGATGTTTCAAGTGCGGTTTGGGCCATTCAGGAGAAACCTGTTCAGTAGATGAGTAGAGCATAAGATGTTACTTGTGTTCTGGTCTCCATATGGCTAATAGTAAGGCATGCCCTGAATTTTTGAGGCAAAGGAATAATAAAGATAATAAAGAATCTATGGCAAAAAGTTGCATAACATATACTGAAGCTCTCAAATTACACCCCCCTAGTAGCAAATCATATGCAGATGTATTAGTTTCAGCCCCTTCTAAAAATTCTAATTTTTCTTAAGATATTACGTCAAACAACTACAATCCCGACAAAACCTCATATAAGAAAACTATCTTCCTTAAACCGAGGACACCACCTAGATTAGAAAAGGGTTATGACCGTTCTACTCATAATGACCTTGTCAAGGGATACAACTCCCCTATATCATTAAGTAAAAGTATTTTAATTAATAGCAATGAAAGACAAGACTTAACCAATCTATCTCTAAAGGAATTGATAATTGCCCTTACAACAATGATATTTAAAAAGTATAGATAGGTTATGCCCTTACAAAACTATCGAAATATATGTGCCGCTTGCGAACAACTGCACACATGCGTAATTCTTATTTTGTCCTTGTCATACTCGTGAAATGAACAATTACTTTTTCTTTCATGGATTTAAAAAGACTCACAATTGTGACGTTTTAGGGACGCATATTGAGAGCGCATGCAACGTAGCTATTACTTTTTAAATATCATTGCCTTACAAACTCTCTTTCTCTAACTTTGTTTCTCTACCGTCCAACGCAGCCACTATCACAGATTTATTTATTTATTTATTAATTTATTAAACAACAATGTTTATAATTGGTTTTACAGGCATTTATACCCACAAAGCCGACTAGTCGGCTTGACTGTGGGTTCTTAGTATAAAATTAAAAATAAAAGGGACGACAATTTACAATAATTTAAAAAAGGAAAAAAGAAAAAAAGATAGGTCTACTCTACTTATAACTATTAATCCACATTTGAGTAAATAAGTTAAATAAAATAAATATCTAAACAGTCTCTAATAAAAAACATATCAACAACTTCTTAAATTTTTTCTTGTTAGACTCGTGTCTCATATCCTCCGGTAAGCCAAGGTAGACGTTTCTTAATTGTTCTGTCTCAGTAATGATTACGTACCCTAGGCACTTTAAACTTACCAGAGGATACTGACCTCGTCTGATGGTCGTGTTTTATTAAGGACTAGCTGACCCGGCAAACGTTGTTTTGCCATAAAAATGAATAAATTACTAAAATGGCTAACAAAAAATAGGGGTTGGTGGTAAAAGGGTAAAAATTTAGGGTTGTATATATTTTATAAAATTTTAATATTTTACTACCCTACCCCAACCCTACTCCTACCCTACCCCTACCCTACCCTACCCCAACCCTACCCTACCCCTACCCTACCTCTACCCTACCCCTACCCTACCCCTACCCTACCCCTAACCTACCCTACCCTACCCTACACATACCCTACCCCTACCCTACCCCTACCCTACCCCCACCCCTACCCTAAACCCTTCCCTACCCCTACCCTACCCTTACAAAAAAGACGATAATTGATCAGTTATCGAGCGGGATGAAAAATGATTAAATTACTAAAATGGCTATTAAAAAATAGGGGTTGGTGATAAAAGGGTAAAAATTTAGGATTGTATGTATTTTTGTATGTTGTATCATAAAAAAATAGAAATTAAAAATTTTGTCTAAAAAATAAAAAAATAAAGGAGACAATTTTTTTTGGGCCCAGTAGCAACGGTACCGTATAAGGATGTCGTTGTATCCTAAAATAATAACTTATTTTTTTAGACAATTAGACAGAAGATCATGTTTAAATGAAACCGGAATCATAAAATCAATTTAAAAATGCGTTGTATTGACTTTTTTAAAACACGACATTCCTCCATTTTGGAGTCAAAGCAAAGATAACTTATTGTGTCAAGGTCTTACTATATAATCCATGTAAAAGGATCGTTATAAAAATAAAATGAACCATTTTAATTAGGAGATAATGTTTAGACCACATTTTATCTACTTTTATTTATTCTAAATAAATGGAATCTCAGTAAAAAATGTTTTAATACAATTTTTAAGATTTTTGCTAAAATGTTTATTTAGTAAAGCCGTGGAACGGAACGTAATTCCGTCTTGATGTTTGACAGTTATTATCACAGACATTGACAGGAGTGAGTTGAAGGACAGTCATTTATTATCATACTTTCCGTTTGTTTCGAACTGAGTTTTTATGTTCTACGATGTTTTCCTTATTTTTAACGAAAAATAGAGGAAAATGGCATCAAGTACAGCTTCTATTCCACTAAACCGTTGTGTTAACTGTGCTGTGAGATTTCAATGGAATGTGCAAAGTAAATTACTTTCATAAACGACTGAAAATGTGCTTAAATTGATCTGAATAATTATCTTCTTCGTGGTAGGATACAATCAAGACAAGTCACTACTCGAATAACGTATTATATCTAGGATTCTAGATGACCCTAACCAATCAATTTCTAACACTAGAGCTACACTTGCTGGATACTGTTGCAATTGTCTGTAAGGCAGACACACTGTCGGTTGTTGTGCACATGTGATGTCCATTGTAATAGTATGGTCTTTATCTTTGGCATGCTACCAGAAGAAGTACTGTTACTAAGAGACGATTTCAAAAATGATGATTCTTAGAATTAAATGTATTTTGGTTTGATTTCTCTGTTGTTTTATTTTTATACTTCTCCTACGTATATGTGGTTAACATGTAGGGACATAATTATTGTTATTGATCACTGATCCTTCTGAACTCTATTTAGAATATTATGTATAGCTCTTAGAATAATAACACCTATTCTAAGGTATAGCCTAAGGGTATAGCTATATCTTTTTATGAAAAAAAAAAAAAAAAAAATAATAATAATAATGATTCACCTTAGTCAGCGAAGGGCTGGTGGGTTCGATTCCTAGCTAAGACATGTATATCTTTGATATAAATAGCATTGTTTACGCAAATAATCAAATAAAACCAGTAAGAAGTTTTTAGGTTATGTCCTGTTATGTCATTTAAGTTTGGATTACTTTCTGAATATTCCCGTTAGATAATGAAATACTAATATTGCTAATGTTTTCTAGACATTATAAGGAACAATTTGATATATTTTTCATTACTATACGTCACAATTTTCTGGTGGGCCCAATTGCCATACAAAGAAAAATTGTCTCCTTTAGGGTTGGACTACACCTAACATTATCCCCGAAAAAATTGTGAATCTAAACCATTCCCAGATCCCCTTGAACACACACAAAAAATTTTATCAAAATCGGTCCAGTCGTTTGAGAGAAGTTCAGTGACATACACACAGAAGAATTATATATATGAGTATAAAGATGGGCAATGCTCTTGATTGCCATGTAAATTAACTGCGAATAAAAATTTGTGTTTTAAAGTGGCCGGTAGAATTTTACATATTTTAAATAATTTCATAGATTTTGTTTTGCATTTCCTTTTTGTTTTATTATCTACCAGTAACTTAAGAAATCTTATTTGTAATTTATCAATTTTTTCCAAGTTTGTTTTACATGTTAATCCATAGCAATCAAGAGCATAAGAAATAATTGAATCTACTAGTGATAAATAAATAATATTTAGTATATTTTTGGGTAATTTAAAGCTTAAATGATAAAATTTTCCTAAAAGTATTCTAAGTTTCGAGCAGATGTGGTCAACGTGGTTCGTCCAGGAGAAATGTTTGTCTACTTTCAAACCTAAGTAGGTGACATCATCTACTTTCTTTATGGGACTACAATTGCATTTTTTGATGTTGTCATGAATACATTGGTATGAATGCGTATATATACAAGGTGACGATTCAGGTTAATTAATAAATGGGGAATGAATAATAAGGAGCTTAGTTTTTTCAGCGTTGAGTACTATGCCATTGTCGTGGGCCCATTTCACAACTGCATCCACGTCTTGTTGAACTAGAGTACATAACTGAGCGATGTCGTTGCCAGCAAGTAGCACGCAAAGGTCATCTGCGAACATGTGTGCTGAGCAATGGCGTAGTACTCCGTACAGGCTGTTGACGTGCATGAGGTAGCAAACGGGCCCACAACCGGAGCCTTGTGTGACGCCGCACCGCATGTCTGTCTTCTCGCTGAGCTCGTCGCCCACCCGCACGCGATACGAGCGCCCGGCAAGGTAGTCGCCAAACCACCGATTTAAGGGCCCGCGTACCCCGCACTCCTCCATAGCTTTTAATAATGTAGTTGGATCCAGAGTGGCGAAAGCTTTTTTGAAATCGAAAAATATAGATACTAAAATTTTTATGTCGGCTAAATATGAATTTACTTGATTGGTGAATTCTGACAGCAAAGTGTTTGTGCTCCTGCCTTTCTGAAAACCGTGTTGATTATTACTTAATAAATTGTTATTATTTTAAAAAGTTGCATTTTGTTTGATTATTAGTTTTTCCATGATTTTATCTACACTTCTCATTTTTGTCACCTTTTTTGTGAATAGGACGGACTATTGCGTTTTTCAGATCGCTCGGAAACTTAGAACTTTTAACTGATAAATTGATCAGTTTTGCTAAAACAGGACTTACTTTATCACCAATTGCTTTTAGATCGGACATGCGAATTCGATCGCAGCCCGGAGATTTTCTTGAACTCATATTACTGATAGTTGTATATACCTCTCTACTATTAACAGGCTGCTATCGAATACTCATATCCGATTCTGTAACATAGGACTTCCGATCTAACCACTTATCACTACAATTATGTTTAATAAGACCAATTTCTCTAGAAAATGTTACAGCAAAATTATTACATATATTTTTATTATTATCTTGATTATTAAAGTTTTTTAAAATTTGTGAATCTAATGACTTTTTTTCTTTACCTAACATGTTATTTAATTTATCCCAAATTTTCTTAATATTATTATTACAGTCTAAGATACTTTGTTTTTCAAATAAAATATTACTTTTAGATATTGCCTTAAAACATTTATTTCTATACTTAGTATATACAAGTCTTTTAACCATATTTTTGGAATCCTTACTCCAAATATCAAATAATCTATCTCTTTCTTTGATCATTAATTTTAAGTTATTGGTAACCCAGTGTTTTTTATTTCTTTTGCTATTACTATTTTTTATACTTTACATAACAAATATTAGACAGAATTCCTTATACAATTTTTCAGGACATTCAAATAATAACAACTTATTAAAATCCGTAGCTAATAATTTCTCTCGAACCATACGATTATCTAAAATACTACGCATACCGAGTGTAGGTGGTAGTAGACCCCGCGAGGTGCGTTTCCACTCCACCGCTGCAGCTACAAAATAATGGTCAGATATTTTATGTTTAATTACAGCTGATTGTACTTTTGTTAATGGATCCCTGATAAATATATGCTGCATGCATGATTCTACAATTTTCCCATTAAGTACTTCTCTTCGAGTTACATCATTAATACATTTAATGAAACCGTATTCCGATAACATAGTTTCGTAGGTTACTACGTGATTACATTTTGTATTTAATAAATTAATATTGAAGTCTCCGCAAATAATAACTTTAGAATGTTTAGGTAAACTACGCAGTACATTATTAAACTCTTCTAAAAATTCTAATATTTTATCTTTCTTATTAATTTTAGGCGGTCTATAAATTGATAGCAGATATATTAATTCTCCGTTGCTGTTTAGTGTAGTGGAAACGCACTCCGCCGTATGCATTTTCGGTAATCGCACCGGCATGGACAGCACACCTACGATACCCGCGCGCGCCTCCCGCCACTCACGCACGTAAACCAGGACGCCCCCACCACTTCGCTTTAAAAAGACAAAGAAGAATGATTTATATTGCACTCAGTTAAAATAATGATATCAATTTGGTTAATTTTGCTATTGACTGCTACTAGAAATTCATTAGAGTTTTTTTAGGGATCGAATATTGACATGTATTAATGAAATATGTTTTTGTATTTCAAATGAGTTTAACCAGTTATCAAGATTGTTGACGCAAATGTAATTTGAGGAACTCAGGTTTATGGAATCAATAAGATCGATGTTATCTAATGGTGTGAATTTTACGAATGGTTTTTAAAAATTATATGAACACTGCTAGAAAAATAATAATTATCTAAATAGTTGCTCACTATTCCTTTAACAGGTCAATAATATCACTTTCACTTCTTACCCAAATCGATTTTTTACCGTCTTCTTTTTTCACCAATATTTTCCCGTTAGACACCCATACATACTTGTAGGTTCCATGCAGCTGTTTCTTTGTATACCATAAGAGTGCCCTCAGAGTCTTAGTCAGGTCCTCATTCACGAAAACTTTGTTTACCTGCGCCCCGCCGGTAACCGTGCCGCTCGTCACTCCAGCTAGCTTGCGCCTTTGAGCCAGCCACTTGTCTCGCGATTCAGTGCCAGAGCTTTTAAATTCCACAATGATTGGAGCTGGTTTGTTACCCAGTTTTGATGGCTTGGTTCTTTTTGCTGATGCAATATCCCCACAGGTAACATCCATTAGTTCTCCTAGTTTGGTAACGACCTTCTTTATGTCCTCGTCTGGTAGCTGTTCTACACCAACAATTTCTAGATTATTTTTTCGAGAAAGTTGTTCGAACTCATGCATTTTTTGTTCCAGTGCAAGATTACACTTTTCTAGGTAAATACATTTATTATTAGTGTTGGTAAAAAATTTTTCAAGCTTAATTATTTTCTCCTTATGTTGTTCATGTTCAATCAATAAACTATCATACTTGTCTGAGAGAACGCTCATACTTTCTTTGATAGATTCTAATTGTTTCTTCAGTCCTGGTAACGAACTAACCTTGAATTGAATGTCTTTTAGAATCTTACTAAGGTTATGCGTATCCTCCTCGGATTCTTCTTCCGATGCTTCGTCGATTTCGCAGTTTGTACAACAAATTCGATTTCTACCTGCTTTCAAGTCCTCAGCTAGTCCTTTGACACAGCTTCTATGAAAGGTTCCTCCACAAGGACCTTGACACATGAAATGTGACCCCCGCTTAGAAAGCACTTTCTTACACTTTAAGCACTCCATAATAGCTTTTAATTTGTTAATAAATTGATATCACTCTGATTTGGAATGAAAATTTAGGAAAAGATGTATCATAAAAGATTAACAGATAGTTTATTGACAAGATATTTACAGAACGAAACAGAGAGCCTCAGCAATTCAGTAAATTGCCGCAGCATACAAATTAGAAAAAGTGATCTTTTATATTTAATTAATAAATATAATCCATTTATTGTTGCCCTCCAGGAAACATGGCTTCAGCCTAAGGCTTCAGCCATTTTCCAATTTTAAAGTTCCAAATTATTCTTGTGTTAGAGAGGACCGTAGTGATGGATATAGCTTTACTTATAAGTCATACTGTACCATATTCTCATATACCAATCCCTCAACATAGCACCGGTTTTTCTATCATTGCAGTTAAATTAAAAAATATTACCTTTGTGTCAATTTATATACCTCACCCCTACTCACAGGTTTATGATGAAACACATAGGCTGAACTAAAAGTATCGGGAATGGAATATTTCCACTGTTCCTGTCATATTAAAATCTTTTTAATTGCAAACTCCTTGGTTTTAAAAATCGAAAACCATTTATTTATTTAAATAAAGATTCTCGGTCTTATCACAAGGTCTTGTCAAACTTGTTTAGTCGTTGAGAAAATGGAATTGACTCGAGAAAATTCAAGAGCGATGATTTATTATGACTTTCGAAGTGGTTTAACAAAAAACAGTGTGTTGACCGGATGATTTCTGCGTTTGATAATGAAGCCCCATTCAAAACCACAATTTTTCGCTGGTTTGCTGAATTTCAACGTGGACGTGTCAAGCTCAGTGATGATCCCCGTCAAGGTCGTCCAAAAACTTCAGTCACCCAAGAAAACGTTGATGCTGTGCGTAAGCTGATTGAGGAAGATCGACATGTAACATACCGCGAAATTCAGGCAACTTTAGACATTGGCGTGAGTCAAATAAAAATAGTCTTGCATGAACAATTAGGTGTAAAAAAGTTGTTTTCCCGATGGATACCGCATTCGCTCTATGAAGAGCAAAAAGCGGCTCGCGTTACTTGGTGCGTCAGAACTATCGAAAGATTCCACGCAGGATCCTCAAATGCTGTTTATAACATCGTATCAGGTGACGAATCCTGGATATACGTGTACGAACCCGAAATAATAACCAGTCACGAGTTTGGGTGTTCGAAAATGAGTTAAAGCCAACAAAAATTGTTCGTTCACGGAGTGTTGCAAAAAAAATGGTGTTCACGTTTGTCTCCAAAATGGGTTTGATACCCAATGTCGACAATCATATGATCGACGTTTAAATAATCAAGGCCCTAATAGCAGCAACTTAAAAGACCAACGATTCAAAAGATCGACAGATCAAAATATCAACAGTTGATAAGAAGTTCATTTGATCAACAGGCAAAAGGACAACAATTTAGGTATAAAAAAAAATGATTCGATCAACACATTTTTCACTATAGGAACTTACACTCGAATGATTTTGCTCATAACCTCTGCGGCGTGCCTGCCAACATCGCCTTTCTAACCCTTTTCGATGTTCTGTGGTTTGAACCGTGATGTTAAAGTTCTGGAGTAGCTAATATGAAACGTAAGTACTCCGTCAGTGTTAAGATGTACTATTTGTTAAGATATTATTTTAACATACATACTTTAGTATGTTAACCTGTTTAGTTTGCTTGCCTGTCACAGCGTAATCTATTATTGTTTATTACTCCTGTTAATACTTTTGAATAATACATCAAGTCATGTCATGTTGCTAATCCTAGTTTTATTATAAGTACTACCCAAAATATAAAAGGTTATGGGCGTTATAAACATGATTAAACTACAATAAAAATTGTAGTAGTATATAAATAAATAATCCAGGGACGTATCATTTGCGGTAAGTTGTATCATTGCAGTATTTCAGCCACAACGGTGAAAACAAATGATGGCATCTTCCAATAACAATATTATGTCACAATTGGATGAAAAACTAAATTTTTCCAATTGGAAATTTAGAATAAAAATATTATTAGAAGAAAAAGGCGTAGCTAACGTGCTATACGAAGATGCCCCGAAAGATGAGAAAGAAAAAGAAAAATATGTACAAAATGATGCAAAAGCAAAACGTATAATTGTGCAATATGTGTCAGATAAATACTTAGATATTATAAAGAAGGCAGAAAAAAGCAAAGAAATGATTTGCAAATTGGAAGAAATATTCGAACGAAAAAGCGTTTTTAATAAATTATATCTGAAAAAGAAATTATTGACACTTAAATGTCATGGAAGCCTACAAGACCATTTTTTTAAATTTGACGCCATCTTGAATGAAATGGAGGCCGCAGGCTGCAAGTTAGATGAAAGCGACAAGGTTGCTCACTTATTACTCACATTACCTGACACATATGAAACCGTCATAACGACACTAGAGACTATGAGCGTGGAAAAAGAATTAACAGAAGATTTTGTAAAGGCCCGATTATTAGACGCAGAACTTAAAAATTACGGGAAAGCTCAATCATCACAGCCAGAAGTGACTTTTTTAGCCTGTTTTAAATGCGGCAAACGAGGGCACAGAGCAACTGAATGCTATAACAACAATTTTAAACAACAAAGAGGCCGAGCTCCTCACCAAGGCCCAAACTCATATAGAGGACAGAGCAATTTTAGAGGAAGGTCGTATAGAGGTGCATCTAGGAGCACATATTGAGATCATAGCCCACACCGTTCAAATGATAAAGTATCATTCATAGCAATGGCCGCAATTGAGAATACAGATAACTTTATTTTAGATTCGGGAGCAACGAATCATCTGCTAAAAAAAGAATGTGAAAAATACGTTACTGAAATGAAGGAACTGGCAACACCAATAAAAATTCAAATTGCCAATGGAGAATTTATGATTGCACGAAGAAAAGGAATTTTAAACACCAAATACCAAAATTTGGAAATTGAAATAGAAGTGCTATTGGTTGATGGATTAAAACACAATTTATTATCGATTAATAAATTAACTGAAAAAGGCTTTAACATTACCTTCAATAACAGTAATGTACTAATACAGAAAGGCAATATTTATATAAAAGGAGGCAAATATAACAACTTATACACCTTAAAACTTGATTTGGCTATTAAAGAAGATTGTTACATAAGCGCAAAAGAAACTGATGACATATGGCACAAAAGACTTGGCCACATAAATTATAACGACTTGAAACTGTTAAACCTACCAGTACCCAACAAGGTCTGTGATACTTGTATCGAAGGTAAAAGTACAAGAAGAAGTTTTTATTCACAGAATAATAATAGCAAACAAATCGGAGATTTAATACATTCCGACGTATGTGGACCTATAGATCCAATAGGAATATATGGCCATAAATATTTTCAGGTACTCATTGATGACTACTCTCACTATCTTGTGATAAGACTATTGAAGACAAAAGATGAAGCGGAAAACAATATTATAAACTTCATTAAATTTATAAAAACTCAATTTGGACTTAAAACAAAACGAATAAGAGTAGACAACGGAGGAAAGTTCAGTTCAAATAAATTTAAATTTTACTGCAATAATAAAGGAATTCGACTCGAATATACGACGCCGTACACACCCCAACAAAACGGAACGTCAGAAAGAATGAACAGAAATATCCTAAATAAAGTACGCACTAAACTAGCGGAAACAAAGTTGCCTAAATACCTGTGGAGTGAAGCAGTCACAGCATCCGCTTACGAAATAAATAGAAGTCCAACCTCAGCGTTAAATAGGGAAACACCAGCAAAAATATGGTTTGGTAATAACAATTTAACAAAACTACGAGTTTTCGGCAGCCAAGCTTGGGCTGTAATATTACCCAAACCATCAAAGAGCCAAGAGCTAAGAAATGTATAATGGTTGGATATAGTGGCTCGGGATACAGACTATATGATCCCAAAGAAGATAAAGTAATAATATCAACAGACGTCAAATTCAACGAAAATGAAACCACATTCAAAGTGGAAAAGACAGAAGGCAATCAACATAAGTTTGTACCTTACATGAATTATGAAGAAGATGAAATTGAAATGATTAATGACAAAAGTATAGTTAATGATAAAGACGATAAAGAAGATGAAACTTATATGAATGATGAAGAAGATGTAATTGAGATGAAAAATGATAAAAGAACAGTTAATGATAAAGATGATACAATAGATAAGCCAACAGATGGATATATTGAAATGGATATACGTAATGCAACTTTAACAAGGCATGATAGTGAAGAAGAATATAACAATAGTGGAAATGAAAATGATTCTTTTCACAGCATGAATGAACCTGTTGTTCATGAAACAACAAGATCAGGAAGACTAATAAATAAACCAACCCATTTAAATGATTATGAAATATATATGGCATATTGTCTGGCGAGTTTCGAAGATCCAGCAAATTTTAAGGAAGCAATAAAAGAAAAAGAATGGCAAAAAGCAATTAGAAAAGAAATTAATTCGTTAGAAAAGTTGCATACTTGGGAAGAAGTAGAAGCTAAAGGCAAAAAAGCGATAGACACAAAATGGGTCTTTAGAACCAAAGAAAGTGGACTTAAGAAAGCTAGATTAGTAGCAAAGGGATTCCAGCAGAAAGAGAGTTATTTTGGAAATAATTACTCACCAGTAGCGAGAATGAATACAATTAGAATGTTTTTAGTACATGCAGTACAAAATGATTATAAAATATGTCAGATGGACATACCAACAGCTTT
Organism: Anania crocealis; assembly: GCA_949315895.1. Lineage (NCBI taxonomy): Eukaryota > Metazoa > Arthropoda > Insecta > Lepidoptera > Crambidae > Anania > Anania crocealis. Next base: position 6,883,805 of record OX438868.1, read on the forward strand.
TCTAAATGGAGTGTTGGAAAACGAAGTATACATAAAAGCACCAGAAGGAGTGAACGTTGGTAAGAATAAAGTACTAAAATTAAAGAGAAGTTTGTATGGATTAAAAGAAAGCCCAAAATGCTGGAACGAAAGACTGAACAACTTCATAACAAATGAAATAGGACTAAAACGATCCCACTATGATTTTTGCCTGTACTATAACAGTAAAGTTTGGATGTTAGTATTTGTTGACGACATACTAATTACAGGAGAAGAAGAAGAAATAACAAAGCTGAAGCTCCAGTTATTCAAAGAATTTCAGGCCAAGGATTTAGGATCAATTAATAAATTTCTCGGAATAGAAATAAAAAGATCAGGTGAAGGAATGAAGATCAGTCAAACCAAACATATTGAAAAGTTATTAGAAAAAATTAAAATGACAGAATGCAATGGAGTTAAAACACCAATGGAGAAAGATTTACAGGGTAAAATAACTAAAGATGACAAAGATGTCATAGATGTCCCCTACCGGGAGATAATAGGAGGTCTCATGTTTTTGGCAACAGTAACTAGACCAGATATTAGTTATGCAGTGTCATACTTAAGTCAATTCTTAGATAAACCGGACACACAATGTTGGAAGCAAGCAAAAAGAGTTTTACGATATCTTAAGGATACTATCCACTACGGCCTGAACTATAAAAAAGATCAAAACGAAATAAATAAAATTGAAGCATACTCAGATGCTGACTGGGCAGGCCAGAAGATAGACAGAAAAAGTACGAGTGGAAGTGTAATCACGTACAACGGTAATGTTATCGGATGGCATTCAAGAAAACAGCACTGTGTTTCTTTGTCAACGGCAGAAGCCGAATACGTCGCGCTGGCCAACACATGTTCAGAGGTAGTAAACATTATAGGATTAGCCAAAGATCTCGGTAAGTGCTTAACTCCTACCATTTACGTAGATAACATGGGAGCCATCGCCATGTCAAACAGCTTCGAGAACAGCAAACGTGCGAAGCACATCGATATAAAATATCACTTCGTGAAAGACTTAGTGAAAAATAAAACAATAACTGTTTATCATATAGATTCATATAATAATGCTGCCGATATGTTTACGAAGGTACTGTCTGCAGATAAATTTGCTCATAACAGATTCCTGTTAAACGTTTATTAACATTTTTATGTTTTTAGTGTTCAAGTGTCTATGTTATTTATGTGTGTTGTCGTTACTTTTAATATTAGTTTGTTAACTTGTTATTTTAATATGCGATTATAAATGTTTAATGTTTTACCACATTTATAATCGAGGAGGAGTGTTAAGATATTATTTTAACATACATACTTTAGTATGTTAACCTGTTTAGTTTGCTTGCCTGTCACAGCGTAATCTATTATTGTTTATTACTCCTGTTAATACTTTTGAATAATACATCAAGTCATGTCATGTTGCTAATCCTAGTTTTATTATAAGTACTACCCAAAATATAAAACTATTCACAATTGTTTTTCTAGCTTTCCTTGTAATGAAGTTAGAAGAGTGGATTGCAATAGTGCGAAAGCAACGAAGTGAATCAGACTGGATGTAATTGTGTAATATCTTTTTGTTAAAATTGTACATAAATATTTCTGTTAAAAATTCTAACTTCTGTAACTCTCATAATTCCAATGTATGTTTCGTACTTACATAGTAAAAATATTTTTTCATATAACACAAACCTGTTTTATTTCTCTCTATTTTCTACCTACTTTCAAATATTTGTACTGTCTGATTTTGGTTACAATTCCTAATCTATGTAACTGTCATCGTGCAGCGCCGTGACGTTTTGCGAACGCAATTTAATATGAACATAACATAATATCTATTTCTTTGTAATATCATTGGTTCCGTCGTATGGAAAAATGTGTCAAATTACGCGGAGAATACTTTAAAAAGCAAAAAATATTTTTTTAAATAGTAATGTTGTGTCACTTCCTTGATTCCCGAAATTTTCAGTGCCGCCCTCGTAGAAAGAAATTATTAATGATCTCCCATATGCCTGTTCTAATATTAGGAGATTTTAATGCTCAACATCAGTCTTGGGGTAGTGACAGTTCTAATTGTTATGGCAATAGAGTTTTGGATATCATAGACAACGTTCAATTGTGTAGGTATATTAAACACTGGTACTGCCACCCGTAGGACTCCTCCTCATGAAGGAAAAAGTGTTACTGACTTGTCTCTCTGTTCTCCTAATCTAATGCTCTAAGTGGTCAACGTTCCCGATAACTTTTGGTAGTGACCATTTTCCGATAATTTATGATTTTCCGGATAACAATAAGCATCAGAATATACGTACACCCCGCATGAAGTATAAACTTGATAACGCTGATTGGTGTTTATTTAAAGAAACGGAAGAAAAAGGTATCCCATCACTACTTGTTATTAAAGAAGACAACCAGTCTGAATGTGCTGAAGCTCTGGCCTTACTTTTAATTAATACTGCTAACCAAGTTTTTCCTATCAAAAAAGGCAATACTAACAAAATTCCATCACCGCCTTGGTGGGACAGTGAGTGTTCAGATGCCGTTAGAAAAAGAAAAGAACCTGAGATGAAATATAATTCTCTCTCGACTGAAGAAAATTTTAATTCTTTGTCTGAAATTATTACCAGCACCAGAAAATTATTAAAATGCAAGAAATGGGAAGGGTGAAAAAACTTTTGTGTTTCCATCTCGCCTGATATTTCCCCGTCTGTTGTTTAGTCAAAGATTAAATCAGATCAGCTTTTAAAGAATCACATCCTCCTACCCTTCACACTCCATTACTTGACCAATTTTTTGATAAATTAGCACCTCCTTATGTTCCTGAAGATATTGTTTTTATAAATGATGCAGTGTATTTTACTGACATTGACCATACAGACCTTAGTGCTCCTTTTTCCCTACCCGAGCTGGAAGGAATTTTATCGTATGTCAAAGACTCTGCTCCTGGCAGTGATGGAATCCCTTACTCATTTTTCAGCAACCTGAGTAAATCCAGTTTGGTATAATATCACCTAAATCTAATTAATTCTATCATGACTTCAGGCCCCCAATTCCGTTAATTTACAAATGGCTCAATAATTGTATATTTTGACACATTTAATATGGAAGTTGTTCCTGAGTGAACCTCTTTGTATTCTTTTATGCTTTTTTATAATTTTATTGTCTATTTTTTTGTATTGTTTATTGTAAAATAATTGAATAGAGTTGTTAAGTCAGTGAGCTGCTGTGTACGTGTGTCTGGTTATTTCTTCCTTCCATTATCCTAAATTCCCTATAGTCATCCCAGTATCAGTCCCTTACATTTGGTCCTTCTCCCATTTAACTAAACCAGAAATTCAAAAACAAGTTTTTCCAAATTCTAAAATAATCTTTTTTGTATAATGGAGACTAGGAATCAAGTGAAAGCTCGGAAGGGGGAAACTAACCACCAAAGTAAAATTGGTGAAGTATCAGCAGTGCATAGTGTCTGTTCTAGAACAACTTCAAGAACTTCCAGATCATCGAGATCGTCGGCTACAATCCTGGCCCAGAAATTATCTTTAGAGGCTGCGCACGTTAGGAAAGTTGCTGAAGCTGATCGTGCTGCGGCAGCAGCTACGGCAGCAGCTACGGCAGCGGTGGCAGCAGCGGAGGCAGAGCGAGTAGCAGCTGATCTCGAACTTCAAGCTCAGCTTGCAGTCTTAGAAGCAAGAAGTGGAGGGAGTCGTAAAAGTTCCCTATCTTCAGAACGTGTACAACAATGGTTAGTGGAATCTCATAATACTAGTAATGACGTTCCGGTAGAGCATACTACTCGTGGTCCTACCGCTTGTGAACGTTCGGAAGACGCAGAATGTCGCCAAAATCATTTATATGGTGGAAGAAGGTCACTAGGGCCTATCTCATCTCCCACCAAAGCGAACATTCCAGTCCCTTCATGCTGTCTTCACAAAAATACTAACATACGTGGCGGTGGAAACCCTTTAGGGTCGCACTTACCTACCATCACAAGAGATTCCCAACAACCTACATGTTCGTTCAATCCACAACAAAATGCTAATACTTTGGAAGTGAAACAACGTAATGATGACATAACTTTATTAGCACAGGTTATTAGGCAAGCGCAGATGGATGCAGCCGCAAGACCCAAGGCCAGCGTTGTCCGTCTTCCATTATTCGATGGAAAGCCGCTAGATTTTCTTACGTTCAAGCAAGTGTTCGAGGATACGCAGGCTTCGTACTCCAACACCGAAAACCTCACAAGGATTGGTTTAAGCCTACGAGGAGCAGCACGCGAGGCAGTAGCAGTACTGTTGGTCTCCTCTCATGATCCTATGGAAGTGATGGAAGCTTTAAAGTTAAGGTTTGGCAGGTCTGAACTAATAGTATTGCAAGAGATAGCCGCTGTCCGATCGCTACCTAAATTAACCTCAGACCATTGCGGTGATCTTAATAAGTTTACTTGTAAGGTAAGAAATTCTGTCGAAGTTATGAGACTTCTTGACGAGAGAAGTTATTTGGACTCTCCTGACCTTTTTCAAACTGTTTTAGGTAAACTTACTCCGCTACTACGAAATAAGTGGACTGATTTTGGTATGGCACACTTCTCTCACCAGGGAAAGTCGAAGCTCGAGTTGTTAGCTCTATTCCTGGTTCGCGAAGTCGAACAACAACTCAAGTTTGGCTTGATTGCAGATTCCTCAGTAGGTGTTAAAAAGTACGAGAAGGTGCATGCTGTCACATCCGTTAATAGTTTGAAAAATTCATCAAAATCGTTACCTACCTTTACGCTTAAAAATTCTGAAATTTCACCGAAATCTGAAAATAAATCGTGTTTAATGTGTCAAAACATACATAATTTAGCAAAATGTGACAAATTTCTATCGTTGTCGATTAGTGACAGGTGGCAATTCGTTAAAGAAAATAAGCTTTGTCATAAATGTCTTAAAAAAGGTTCACATAGTTATAAATTTTGCAAAAATAACAAAGAAGTTTGTAATGTGTCAGAGTGCAAATTCCGGCATCACAAACTTTTGCATGATAAACTATTAGTAGCGCATACAGTTTTAGAAAACGAACTTGAGAATAATATTTCTACGTCCTCGGAAATACCAGTAGTCGAATCCGATAATCAGTCCAATGAATTAATTGCACATACTAGCTCTTTACCAAATTTATGTGGCGATAATCAAAATCAAAGACCTTTGTTAAAAGTTATTGCAGTGACGGTTTCAGGACCGCTAGGCAGTGTTGATACTTTCGCTTTATTGGATGATGGCGCCACTGCAACATTTATTGATTTTCAGCTTTGCGAACAGATAGGTGCTGTAGGACCTGAGTCACACGTTCGCCTTGACTGTGTAGGTGGTTTAGGCAAAGAGGTTGAGGTTCAATACGTAGATTTTAATATTAAAGGTACGCATTCTGCGGAAACGTTTACTATTCGTAAAGCTCGGGCGATCAGAGATTTAGGCTTATCGAAACAGAGCATCCGTATTGAAAGTGTCAAACAGTTTCCTTACTTAGACGATATAGCTGACGTTCTCTGCTATGAGCACGGACAACCGAAATTAATAATTGGAATCGATAACTGGCATCTCACGATTTCTAAATCGACCCGTAAAGGCAGTCGATCTCAACCAGTTGCAATTAAGACTGACTTAGGATGGGTGTTGTTTGGTTTTGAGTCTAGTAAAACCAAAACTATAGACGTGGTCAACCATGTTCATACCTCTGATGACTATAATGAGCTCAACATGCTAATTCAAAATTATTATAAATTAGACTCTCTTGGGATTACTAAAAAAGAATATCGTAGTGAAAACGACACTAAAGCCATACAAATTCTAGAAGCTACTACTTGCCATCTTCCGAATAGCTCATATGAAATAGGTCTTCCTTGGAAGGACAAGTATTTTAAAGCTCCTACTAGTTTCGGCTTAGCCATGTCGAGGTTTAAAAGCTTAGAAAAAAGGATGGCCAAAGATCCTGCCTACGCTAAGCTTTACAGGTTAAATATGCAAGATTATTTCGATAAAAATTACGCAGAAGGTCCAGTAAGCAGCAGTTCTTCAAACTTTAAATGCTGGTATCTACCACATTTTGGCGTTACCAATCCTAATAAGCCTGGCAAGCTACGCATTGTTCACGACGCGGCTGCCAAGTCAAATGACGTAAGCTTAAACACCATGCTTCTTACTGGACCCGACCTTTTAAACTCGATTATAGATATTCTGTTCCGCTTCCGCGAAAGTAAAGTCGGGCTTTCTGGCGATATTAGAGAGATGTTTCCTCAGGTGAAAATACGCGAGGCTGATAGAGATGCTCAACGTTTTCTTTGGCGAGGTTCACCTGAAGAACCAATTCAAATTTATAGGATGTCGTCTATGATATTCGGTACGGCGTCTAGTCCTTTTTCGGCCCAATACATAAAAAATAGAAACGCTATCGAATATCAAAACGAGCTCCCTGAAGCTGTGGATGCTATTCTGAATAATCATTATATGGATGACTGTATAGTATCCGTAGATTCAGTAACCAAGGCAGCACATCTTGCTGCAAACATAGTAAAGATTCATAAAAAGGCCCATTTCGAGATGAGGTCTTGAGTATCAAATGACCCATCAGCCCTAGCTCTCATCCCGAAAGAGCTCTTGTTATATCCATCCTTGGCTAATAGCAATAATGTAAACGTAAACTTAGGTAAATTGGATAAGTCGGTTAGAACTCTTGGTTTAGTTTGGCAGCCTTGTAGTGATAACCTTAGCTTTGATGTAAAAGGTTTAGTCGTTAAATCTATTTCCGACCGTTTTACAAAGCGCGAAGCTCTCTCTTTATTGATGTGCGTTTACGATCCTCTAGGTTTTTTGGCCCCACTTGTAGTTAGGGCGAGGATTATGTTCCAAAACATTTGGCGTAAAGCGGTTGATTGGGATCAGCAACTCACTCATGAAGACTCATCGGCTTGGAGAGAGTGGCACAAAGAATGTCTTGAGTCCATCTCTACTTTAAAAATTCCACGCCGATACAACTTAAGCGAGTTGAATGCCGCCACGAGAGAGCTTCATGTGTTTTGTGATGCGAGCGAGTCCGCATATGCGTCAGTAGCGTATTGGCGTTTTCTGTTTCCAGATAATACCATCGCAGTAGTACTGATCGGTAGCAAAGTTAGAGTAGCTCCATTAAAACCAGCTACAATTGCAAGACTAGAACTTCAAGGTGCCTTGGTAGCCGCACGTCTTGCCGACACCATCTGCAATGCTCACAATTTGAAACCAGATACTCGGGTTTTCTGGTGTGACTCAATGAATGTCTTAGGCTGGCTACGGAACGACGCTCGTAACTTCAAACCTTTTGTAGCTAACCGCATCGGCGAAATCTTGGCACTTACGAGTGTCGGAGAATGGCATTGGGTTCCATCTGAGATGAACATAGCCGACGACGCAACACGTCTTACTAAAGCGTCGCTAAACATGGAGTCACGCTGGTTCACCGGTCCTAGTTTTTTGTTATCATCTGATCAATGGCCTGTAGAACCAGTTGTCGCCATACCATCAACTGGTCAGAGCGAGCTAAAACCAAGGCATAAAATCATTTGTCATGCAACATCCGATCAGCCATCTCATTCCATGTCTCCCATTTCAGCTAGCCCGCTACGCATCAGTAGGTGGTTATGTTTGGTTCGATCCACTGCATTAGCTCACTTATTCGCACGTAAACTCATCTCCATCCATCGTAGTGTAGGAAATAAGGGATTTATACCTAAGGACTTATCTGTGAAAAACCTGCAAGAAGCGGAGACTCACATTTTTCGGCAAAGCCAGATAGATTCCTTCCAAACGGAGATAGCTTGCCTACAACAAGATATTTCCCTGCCACGCTCCAGCAGATTGTTGAACCTGTCTCCAACTATCGACGAGGACAACCTGCTCCGGTTATCAGGACGAATCACTGCTGTCACTGGTATCACCACTCAAGCTAAGACTCCAATAATTTTAGATGGAAAACATCCAGCCGTACGCCTCTTAGTACTCCACTACCACCAGAGAGCCGCCCACGCCAACACAGAGACAGTCGTAAACGAATTACTCCAATTGTACTGGATAATCCACCTAAGAAGCACAGTTCGATCAGTCGCCAACAACTGTCTCTTTTGTCGACAGCGGAAAGCTATGCCGTACAACCCACCCATGGGACAGCTACCACCTGCTCGACTAGCGCACAACCAGAGGCCATTTTCATACACAGGCTTAGATTACTTTGGACCCGTTCAAGTTACCGTTGGGCGCAGAAACGAGAAACGCTACGTAGCCCTTTACACCTGCTTAGTTACCAGAGCGGTCCATTTGAAAGTTGTTCACAGTCTCTCCACTGACGCAGCAGTTATGAGTCTGAGGAGGTTTGTAGCACGAAGAGGTTGTCCCCGTCAAGTATACTCCGATAATGGTACCGCTTTTGTCGGCCTGAATCGAGAGCTCAAAAAGTTATACGGTGACCAGATTACTACGTTTGCTACCAACGAGAAAATTGAATGGAAATTCATTCCTCCGGCAGCACCGTTCATGGGAGGAGCGTGGGAGCGTTTAGTCCGCAGCATAAAGACCACACTGAAGGTCATCCTGAAGGAGAAGTCACCCTCGGACGAGGTACTGAAGACGGTTCTAGCTGAAGCGGAAGCTCTCGTCAATAGCAGGCCACTCACGCATGTTTCTCCCGACCCCGAATATCCTGAGGCCTTAACACCAAACCATTTTCTAATCGGCACGTCATCGGGAAGAAATATCCCCACCAACTCGTCCGAGGGAGATTTAATAGGAAGACTCTCGTGGAGGAAGGCGGTACATATGGTTGACAATTTTTGGCGCCGTTGGGTTGTGGAGTACTTACCGCAATTGAATTTAAGTAAAGGTGCCGGACAGAAGCCAGCCATCGAAGAGGGAGACATTGTCATCGTCGTCGACAGCAATCTCCCGCGTGGAGTATGGCCCAGAGGACGAATAGAAAAGATCTACCGTGGCAGGGACGGTGTGGCAAGAGTAGCCGATGTAAAGACATCCGCTGGTTTATTGAAAAGACCATTGAAAAAATTAATACCCATTTTAAAAAAAAAAGGGGAATGATGTTCCTGAGTGAACCTCTTTGTATTCTTTTATGCTTTTTTATAATTTTATTGTCTATTTTTTTGTATTGTTTATTGTAAAATAATTGAATAGAGTTGTTAAGTCAGTGAGCTGCTGTGTACGTGTGTCTGGTTATTTCTTCCTTCCATTATCCTAAATTCCCTATAGTCATCCCAGTATCAGTCCCTTACAGAAGTAATGTCAAAATATACGATTGCGATGCTATTGAGCTATTTATAAATTAGCAGAATTGGGACCCAGGTTGTGTGCCCCACTCTTGGAAATCACAAGAAGTGATTCCACTATTAAAACCACATAATCCTTCTAATGACCCTAATTCCTATAGACCAATAATAATTGCACTTTCATCTGTTCTTATGAAACTAGCTGAACATCTGGTAAAAAACCGTTTAGAGTGGTTCATCGAAAGTAAAGGTCTACTGAGTAACAGTCAGTACGGGTTCAGAAAAGGAAAAAGTTGTTCAGATAGTATAGGTATTTTTTGTACAGATATTCGGCTTGCCTTTTCATGTAATGAGTCTGGGGCCTTACCATTAGTTCTTAAAGCAGGACTGCTATTGGACTGCATTGCTCTTTTGTACTATGACATCGTTTTTAGCAGGCCTGTGGCAGACGTTTTAATATCAGTTCTTCGAAATAAACTCTATCAGCTTCATGTTCCTAATATGTTAGTTAATTTCATCATAAATATTCTTTACGAACGTTCTATAAATGTAATTCAAGACAACATAACTACATCTAGATTATTATATAAAGGTATTCCTCAAGGTTCTGTCTTGAGTCCATTCTTGTTCAACATTTACAGCTTCGATCTAGAATCTTTTATAAATAATACAGCTAACATATTGCAGTATGCTGCTGACTTGTTGATTTATATTTCTGGTAATGATATACAATCTTTATGTAAATCTCTATCTTCCTCACTTACTATGTTAAAGTCATGGTTAGATAATAATGGACTTAGCTTATCTCCATCTAAAAACTCAGTAGTATTATGTTATGTTATGTTTATTTTAAGTATTTTTTATCATTATGAATTTATTGTGTAAATATTAATCTGCTCTTTTTATATTTTGGAATTATTATTTCTTATTTAGTCTATTAAATGTTCAACGCAATAAGTGTTTGCTATGAATAAAAATTTGAATTTGAATTTGAATTTCAAGATTGCGATTACTTCCTCCAATCAGTGTTTATTTCAATATTATTCAACTCCCTGTTAAAAACCAGGCCAAATTCTTGGGAGTAATCTTAGATTCTAAAATGACCGGCAATCCCCATTTTTATTATATCAGTGATAAATGTGAAAAACATCTCAATATTCTTAGATGCTTATCCGGAGTGTGGTGGGGTGCCCATCCATTTTGTTTGAAACTTTTATATAATGCTCTAGTTAGAAACATTCTTGATTATGGGACATACTTTCTGGAGCCTAGCAACGTTATTGGCACTCGTAAATTAGATTTAATCCAAAGTAAGGGCCTCAGATTGATAACGGGTGCTATGAAATCAAGCCCCGTCAATGCTCTTCAAGTTCGGCGGCAGTACCTATCAGATAGATTTTTATTCCGTGCTCTTCAATTGGCACATCACCCACTTCGATTCAAGCTCCATAAATTATCGGAATATGTAGATTCTGCTCCATATTGGCGTTATTAATCTTATTTATTTATTTTATCTTTATTGCACAGATTTAACAAAAAAAAGTACAAATGGCGGACTTAATGCCGTATGGCATTCTCTGCCAAAATCTTGTCCATGTCTTATTGTCAGCTGTCGTAAATTTGTATCTCTTGAAGCTCCTACTCATAAATCTTCTTATCTTCCATTATTTAGTGTAGAGTATGAAGAGTTATTATACTCTCCAGATATTCATTTTAATTTAGGTATTTGTAGCGGAGACAGTAATGCCCAATCGAGTTTTAATTACATAATCAACAACGATTGGTTTGATAGGCATCATGTGTATTCGGATGCCTCCAAACTTTCAACTAATTCTGATGTAGGCATAGGAGTTTACCATAAAGTAAATGAGCATTTTATTTTACTTTTTTTTTTTCTCTTAATGACATTTTAATTGATCTTTATTTTATTTTGTTTAATTGTTTTCTTTTTTATTTTATTTTAAAAATTTGTTTCTATTTTGTATTTTACACTGGTTGACCTGCCAAACATCGTACTACCGTATAACCTTAGTGTGAACGTTTGTTTTATGTAAATGAAATGGAATGTGTAAAATATTAAAGACTGTGTTTCAGAAGGACAAAAATGAACAGTTACTGAGTTGATGAACAGAAATAAGTGTATCAAATTGTCGACCGTTTTCGTGTTAGTGTTGTGCATACTGCTTGGGACTAGACACTATAATTTTATTTATGAACTAATTATTATTTACGGTTTTCATTTATTGTTATGGTCATTTTTGCACCATTTTTAACTTAAATATGGCTACAATAATGACAAGATCCAAAGCAAAGCAAGGCAATTCGTCAAAAGAAACAGATGAGGAAACCAGTGAAACCAGAACCAACTATGTTAATGTTATTGACAAACTGAAGGAGAAATTGGAAAAGCAGGAGAAACTAAATAAAGTTCTTTTAGAAGAACACGAGATAAACTCAAGAGAATATGAAAGTCAATTTGAACGTATTTATAAAGAAAATCAAGCGCTAAAGAAGAAATTATGCCAGGAGGAAGAAAAAAATAATCAATTTGAGGAAGTTATCTGTAAAATAACTACTGAAAATTCTATGCTAATGGAAGAACATGACGAATACGAAAATACATACAAGTTATCACAGTTAAAAGAACAACTTTATACTAAGACAAAGGAATATAAAAACCTGCAATTAAAATATAGTGAATTACTATTTAAAATACATAGTACTGAAGATGTAAAGAATATGACAAAGAAAAAGTTAGTTCATATGAAAGCCAAGCAAAAGTCTAATAATAAGTTTAAAAAAAAACTTAGAAAAACAAATGCATTGCTTAAGAAGCAAATCATAACTAATAACATTTTACGAAGAGAAATAGGAAAACGAAATGAAATAGTAGATGGAATAAGGGCAGAAAGCGAAAAAATACTACAAATTATACTGGAATATGAAAAAAGGTTAGAAGACCAAGATATACTACGTTCAAAACTAGAGTTCTTAGAAAATCAGTTAGAAAAACTGCGAACAGTGTTAAATAAAAAGATATACATAGGACAGCAAAAAGAAAATACATTAGACGTAAGGGAAGCCGAACTTTTAGATCGAGATGTAAATGAAAATAAAAAAGAAGTTAAAATGTACTCAGACTCGTCTGGCAGAAATATGGGACAGTTAGTTAAGAAGAACTTGCCGGAATATTATACAGTTATGAACACTTGCCAACCAGATGCTAAAATGGAGGATATTTTAAACAGCGCATTAATGCATAGGCAAAATAAAGATTACACGGTAGTAATAATGATAACAAACTTCACCACGATTCGAAAACATGCCAAAAATTATGTTAGTATTATAAGGAAGTTATTACATCAATTGAAATTATTAAACAACAAGTTAATTATCACATCAATAGCATATGGGAAAGAAAGAAGCGAAGACGACAATATTATATTTGAAGTTAATACAGATATTTATAACTTAGGTTTACTCTATGAAAATATGCATTTTATAGATGTTAATACTTTACAAAAAACTCCCTTTAATGTAGTATCTAAGAATATTTTAGCTAAGCATATTGCTCTGTCATGTCAATGTAATACGAATGTTATGAACTGCAATTTAATAACTTTGGTTGATAATGAAATAAATGGTAGCGAAGGTTATAAAAATATGGATTTTCCGAAAATACAACGCAAAAATCCAAACAAATAGTTATTTGCCATCAAAATGTACAAAGTCTCTCGAAAAAAGATCTCATGCTGAGTTTATTTCTCGAATCTGAAGATATCGACATAATGTGTATAACAGAATCATGGTTAAATCAAGAAAATATAAATCTATTAAATATAAATGGCTATAAACAAACATCAGTGTACTGCAGGAAAAACTTAGTTGGAGGTGGAATAGTTATTCTGTCCAAGAATAAATGGAAAGCCAAAGCTAGGCTAGACATTCAAGAACTATCAATAGATCAAGAATGTGAATTTGGAGCTATTGAATTGTTAAATGTGATTGTAATCGTAGTATATAGGTCTCCTTCCGCTGACATAAATATTTTTAAATCAAAACTAGAAGAGTGTTTAGAAAAAATAACAAAAAACAATAAAAAATCCATAATTTTATGTGGAGATTTTAATGTTCATTTTTCTATAGTGAATGACAGAAATGTGTTATCTGATATTTTAGATTGTTTTTTACTTAAACAACAAGTATATGAATATACAAGAGTAACACCTCATTGCAAGTCGTGCCTCGATAATTTTTTTACGGATCTAGATGTATGTAAAGTTAAGGTTATAAATGGTATTAAATCGGACCACCAGGCTCAATTAATTGTAATTGAAACTGACATAGAACAAATACCTTCTCTTACACGACTTATTAGAAAAGCTTCATCCATAAATATAGACAATTTTAAAGAAGCTTTTGACATTGATTTTAATAATTTGACTTTACTGACTAAAAATTACAAAAATTTTTTTGACTCTTTTATGAAAAATATTGAAATCCACATTCCACTCAGACCTGTTATCTCTCGAGTGCAAAATTGTTTCAATAAATGGGCCACCAAAGGTATTCGCATTTCCAGAGAAAGGTTATTTGAACTATACTCTTTGCGCAAATCAAGTAATGATAATAATTTTAGAGTTTATGTATCCAATTACAGTAAAATTTTTAAGCTTGTATGTATTGACGCTAAAAGAAATTATATCAAAAATAAGATAGAAAATAATAGTGATAAAATTAAATGTGTGTGGAAAATCATAAATGAAGAAACAGGTAAAAAGAAAAATTCAGACAACAGTATTTGTAATAAGCTTAGGAACAAGAATAATCACATTGTATCTGATCCTTTTGCTTTAAGCCAGTGTTTTAATGACTATTTTACAAATGTTACTAAAAACTTGACAAAAGATTTAAATCCATCAGTGGAACAAGCTATGATATACCTAAAAAAATACACACCAACTGCATCACACTCCTTTAAACTAGAATTAATGACTGTACATGACGTAGATAAAATAATGAGAAACCTTAAACCTAAAAAATCTAATGACCTGTGGTACATATCTCCTTTTTTAATGAAAAAACTAGAAAGTGAAATTGTTTTACCGCTAAGGGATGTTATAAATAGTTCAATTGTAAAATCTATATTTCCCGAGGAAATGAAAGCAGCTAAAGTTATCCCATTGTACAAAAAGGGCGAAACCTCGGATCCTAATAATTATCGCCCAGTATCAATACTTCCATGTTTTAGCAAAATTTTTGAAAAGTATATAGCGGAAAATTTAACAAAATATATGACATTTCATAAATTATTTAATACCAGGCAATTTGGTTTCCAAAAAACAAAATCTACTAAACATGCCATAGCTACATTAATGGATGATATATTAAGGGGACTGGACGAATCAAGGAAAACTTATGGCATTTTCTGTGATTTGTCCAAAGCGTTTGATTGCGTAAGGCACGACATTTTGTTGGCTAAGCTAGAACATTATGGTGTTAGGGATAATGAGCTTAAAATTCTAGAATCATATTTGTTAAATCGACAACAAATTGTCGAAATAAATGGAGTTAGATCTCACGATAATCCTATAGAGTTTGGTGTACCTCAGGGCTCTATTCTGGGTCCTTTATTGTTCCTAATATATATTAATGACGTATCTGTAGTTTTAAGCGACGCCGACATTGTTCTGTTTGCTGATGATACTACTCTGATTGTAAAAGATAAAGATTATGATAAACTAGCTCAAAAAATTCAATATAATGTTAACGCAATTATAGATTGGTTTTCAAAAAATAATTTACTCATGAATGTAGATAAAACCCAATTAATCAACTTTAGACTAGGCAATACAATTACGCCTCCATGTGTGCGTAGCACCCTTGACGATCTTAATTTAAGTGAAAAAAACTGTGTAAAATTTCTTGGTATTACATTAGACAATAAGCTTACTTGGGCGGTTCAAATAGAGGAACTTTCACAGAAATTGGGATCAGCTACATATGCCATCAGAAAAATTAAAGAATTAGGAGGTTTTTCAGCGGCTAAAAATGTTTATTTTGCATATTTTCATTCTCTTATGGCATATGGAGTTTTAATGTGGGGTACTGCAGCTGAGTCCAGCAAGATTTTTAATCTACAAAAAAGAGCTATCCGATATATTTCTGGCCTAAAATATAACGACAGCTGTAGAGATAAATTTAGACAATTAGGTATTATGACAGTAACTGGGGAATTTATATACCAAAGCATCTTATATATTAAGGATAATGTTAATAACATGACTAAAAAGAGTGATAACCACACGTATTCCACTAGAAAAAAAGATCAGATAATACTTCCAAAACATAGGTTGGTTAAATATAGAAAAAGTTTTTTGTTCATGGGTGTCAAATTTTTTAATAAAATACCATCAGAGGTAAGGGACCTACAGAAAAAAGAATTTAGCGAATTAATTAAAAATAGACTAATATTTAAAAGTTATTATAATATAAATGAAGCGCTGACGGATAATGACATTTTTAATTTATGACATTTTTTGTGATTATATGTTTGTTCTTATTATATTATTTGCTATGTATGACTGTTATTGATTATTAATTTGACATTGAACAATGTAATTTAATTGTAATAATTTAGTTTTAAACTTTGAATAAGTAATTAATTTTAATTTAAAATATTATTGTTTATTTTTTAAATTGCTTGAAAATGTAAATAGTTGACGTGTCTAAGTGTATTGTATTACCAAAAGATGAAATAAATGAATATGAATATGAATATGAATATGAATAAACAGTATAATATTATTCAAAAAATAAAATTACCCCCCGAAACCTCTGTCTTTACAGCTGAATGTTTTGGTCTTTTTAAATCTCTTGAATACATTTTAATTATGAAATTACAAAAAAACTATTATTTTCACGGACTCTAAAAGCGCTCTTCAATGTCTCGCTAAATTTCCTTTCAAATCCAACACCTTTTATCCTATAATCATGGATTGTAGAAGAGTACTATATAATTTCTAACTAAATGGTCTTAAAATATCTTTTGGATGGATTCCTGGTCACAGTGGTATTCCAGGAAATGAAAAGGCTGATGTTCTAGCTTCTGATGCAATAATCGACGGTGATTGTTTCCCTTACAAAAACTATTGTCACGATCTACCGTCTCTTCCCAAACTTTATCTAAATAAATCCTGGGAAATAATCTGGAATGATAAAGATCTAACCAAAGGGAAATATTATAGAAACATCCAACCTGTTATTCCTACCAAACCCTGGTTTTTCAAGTCCAAGCTAGACAGGGTCAGTACTAGTTATATCATTCGTATGAGATTGGGTCATGTCTGCCTACCATTCCATTTGGCAAAACTTAAAATTGTAGACAGTGACAAATGTGGTTGCGGGGATGAAGTGGGGCGATTTAAATCATCTATTGTTTTCCTGTCCTAAATATGACCGCTCCTCCTTTATCATCTCTTGTTTCTCTCAGTGTTCCTTTTCCAACTAATGTATCATGTTTATTATCATCTAACGATTATTCTGTTTATCAATCTATATCTAATTTCTTAGCAAAAAATAAGATTAAAATTTAAAATTGCTACTTATGTATTATATTATAGTGTTTAAGTAGACAATTATATATTTTTCTATTCAGTAACCTTTCCTTCCTTCCTGATTCTTTATAGATTCCCGGTTTGTTTTCCTTTCTAATAAATGATTCCCTACCTTTTACCTGTTGTGGCGATGCACAAGCCGTGTAAGCAAAAAAAAAAGTAATCACTACGTTTTAAGAGACGGGACTCGGTAGTAAAAAAAAAACAATACCAATCTATGAAACATATGGATTGGCTCTGTGCCAACCTAACGAAACTAACTAAAACTTCAACAAACCAATGTCGCCAACATGAACCAAAAAAATAGTGTCTAGTGTTATCGATAAAATGGGGCTAATGTTATCGATAAATGGGATCGATAGTATTAGTTGCGCTAGGAATAGAGTCCTGAGGCTCAATTACTACAAAAAAAGAACCAATCTGAACAAACATAAATATCAAACCTACTTAAAACTGCTAAAGAAATGCATACTACGTGCTAAAAAACATAGCAATAATAAATATGTACTAAAAAGTAAAAACACCTGCAAAGCAACGTGGAAGGTGATTCAGGATGAAATAGATCTTAAACCGTATTACAACAATTACATTGATACCATTGAATCGGGCAATAATTTTGTAAGTAGTCCAACTAAAATTGCTACCACTTTTAACAATTATTTCATTGACCTAACTAATAAAGAAAATAATGACATTCTAAACGAAAAACTTAATGACATTTTGACCAATTCTATTTATCTGACTCCTATTGACGAATATTATGTAAGAAAAGTAATTATGACGTTGAATAATAGTAACTCAGAAGGTTATGACGGCGTTTCCACTAAGGTTATTAAGGCTTGCAATGATCAATTATTATTTAATCAATTTATTAATGGGTTCTGGGTCATTTCCTGATAAGCTGAAACTTTCTGTAGTAAAACCCATGTTTAAGAAAGACGAAAAATCAATTTTAGATAATTACCGTCCAATTACTCTAGTGCCAGTATTGTCAAAGGTTTATGAAAAAGTGATGCACGCCAAGCTTACATCTTTTTTTGACAAATACCATGTTCTGAAGCACAATCAGTACGGTTTCCTAAAAGGAAAATCAACTGCACATGCTGTTTTTGACATGGTGAATGAGACCCTCACGTGCCTAAACGATAAACAATATACAACTGTACTCTTCTTTGACATGTCGAAAGCATTCGACTTTGTATCACACAAACTACTCTTGAATAAATTGGGAAATTTTGGCATTAGAGGAACTGCTTTAAATTGGGTGAAAACCTACCTAATAAATAGGAAACAAACTGTCGAAATAGCGAAACTTGACTCTAACTCTGTAGTCCAAAATTATAAATCAGATTTTAGAGAAAACAAATTTGGAGTCCCGCATGGTAGTGTTTTGGGACCGCTTTTGTTTCTAATTTACATTAATAATCTTCCAGAGTTAGTTAGGCATAGATGCATCTTATTTGCTGATGATATATCCGTGATAGTCAAAACTAATAATAAATTAAGTATAGATGTCCACATAAATGACATAAATAATACGATAAAATCAATAATTTCATGGATCAAAAATAATAATTTAGTTATAAACATTGACAAAACCCATTTTATTAACTTTAATAATTTAATAAACCAGACTATTAATATTCATTTCGAAGGACAACCACTTCAGGGTACTAACGTAACGAAATTCCTTGGCCTATGGATTGACCAGAAACTAGATTGGACGACCCAAGTGGAAAAAATATGCAACAAATTTAATAGATTTTCCTATGCACTGTACAAATTAACTAAAGTTGCTACTAAAAGTGCAGCCCTTACAGCATACTTTGCTTATGTTGAATCTGTACTGCGTTACGGTATAATTGTATGGGGAAATGGTACTGACGTGAAAAAGGCATTCATTGCACAAAAAAAATGTATCAGGGCATTATGTTGCACAGCACCTGATGAGCCATGTAGACCTTTATTCAAACATCTTAAAATATTACCACTTCCATGTCTTTATGTATTTGAAGTTTCGAAGTTTGTTAAGCAAAACATGCATTATTTTAAACAAGCCAAAGATGTATATATGCGGAATACCAGAAATAGCAATAGACTAGTGTCTGATAAGATTCCTAGAAGTGCTAAATTTAGGAAAAACTGCTATTGGATGTGTATTTTAATCTTTAACAAAATACCCCAAGACATAAAGGACCTGCCGTTTAGTAGATTTAAGTGCGCCCTTTACAGTTGGCTAAATGGGCATTGTTTTTATTCTGTAAATGAATTTCTTAATTTTAATTGATGATTTAATTTAATTTATTTACATTATGATAATAATCGGAGTTCTGAAATACAGGATTATCTTAGCTCAGGCTCCAGTCTACTATCGAAGACTGGAGTTTTCAATTTTGTTAAACTAGAAGACATCCAAAACGATCAAAAGAAAAATGAAAACATTAAACTGTATAAAATTAACTAATACTTAAAGATAAAGTATACTTCAAAAGGGTAGGGAAAAAAGAAAAAATTATACTAACTGAGGAATTTAGTAAAATAATAATAAAAAAAATACACTATCGATACCTTCAGGTTCAATTGTCGTATAAACCAAAACCGTACTTTTCAGGAGAGCCAAAAAACGTTTTTTTTTTTTTATAAAAAAAATCATAACTTTTTTATTTCAGAAGCTATTAAAAAATGACCAAGAGAAAACATTCTTAAAATTTTGCGATAAAAAAATCTAAATATTCAAAACATGCCCATCTTCGTTAGTTTTAAAGTTAGCTTGGATTTACGTCTTTAAAAAATACACTCGGTGGTTTATACGACGTCATATAATGGATCTAAAAATATCTCTTTACGTCGTATTTGAATTTTTAGTAAACATGAGATTGCAATTGCTAACGTAAAGACCGATAGATGTATATTTTTTGGTTTTTACAACCATTGATTATAGTGATTTATTTAAATGAATTAATAAAACATTGTATAAAAATAATGTTATGTTGTTTATAAGCACACTTATATTGTTTCGAGAATGTATAAAAATATATTTTTAGTGTTATAAGTATATTTGGTTGATGTAGATTAAATAAAATTTCCAGATTACGAAAATAACTTTCTATTAATGTTTTTATTTTACAATTTTGTAGCAAAATTATGGCATAAAATTAAGAATTTTTAATAACTCTAATTAGAAAAAATCACCATATTGGAACTTAAAAGACGAAACTAATATTCACTTCTGTGGACCATGCTTTGTCCAGCTGATGACCGCCCAGAAAATCTTGTGGTTCAGAAGGAATGGGACGACATCCTCTGTAATTTATTGTATTCTCGTTTGTTGAGTGGTGCCGGAGGAGCTGATTTGGCGCGTCTGAAAGCTGTCATAAGGCCTGAATCTGGTGCGTGGTTACATGCCTTTCCTTCTCCTCAATTGGGCATACTGCTCGATAACGATTCTTTAAAAATAGCAGTGGGTCTAAGATTGGGGGGCAAGGTGTGTGAAGCGCATCGCTGTATTTGTGGTTTGATGGTGGCGAAGAATGGACACCGTGGTTTAAGCTGTCAGAGATATGCGGGTTGCTTTCCGAGGCACCATTCAATTAATGAGATTATTCGTAGGGCCATGACATCACTAAATATTCCGTGTATTTTAGAACCTCCGAGACTATCTCGGACAGATGGTAAGAAGCCAGATGGACTTACATTGGTTCCATGGCGGAGGGCTCGGTGTCTCTTGTAGGATGCTACGTGTGTTAGCACTTTTGCTGCGTCTCATTTGAAACAAACCGTCATTTCTGCGGAGTGGGTGGCGGAAAACGGTGCGAAGTTGAAACACTCTAAATATTCAGCATTAGAGTCACCCTGCGATTTCGTACCGTTTGCAGTTGAGACGGCAGGACAGGCAGGCTAGTGAGGCTCAAGACCTTTTTAAGGAGTTAGGGCGACGGTTACGAGAGAAAGGGAATGATTCCCGCTCTGGGTCCTGGTTAGTTCAGCAGGTCTCCATTGCCATTCAACGTGGCAATGCAGCCATCATAATGGGAACCTTCGGATCGGCCAGGCAGCGCGGAGAGACTGGAATTACTTCTTGCTAATAATTATTTTGTAGTTAGTTATATTTTATGTTGTGCTTTTTTATATCATTAATGTTTTAGCTTACAAAGTTTATAATTTTGCAATTATGGCAAAAAAATTAAGGTATCTTTCCCGGTTCAGGGCTGCCGCCAATAAAATTGATTTCGATTGGTTGTGATGAATTTGATACTTCTGAACAGGGAGTAGAGCCACGGTGTGCTCGGGAAAGGAATTTGTAGTTTTTTGAGAAGTTCAATGGTGAATTTATCGTTTCACAACTTTTATTATTGCTAAAAGTGACCATTTATGGCAATAATTAAAAGTTTGGGTACTTTTAAAGAAAGAAATTCATTAGAAAGCATCTCAAAAAGTTTTAAATTGCTTTCTTCAGTGTGGCTCGTTTTCTTTGTTTTAAAGTCTTGAATTTATCACATTTAGTCGAAGTCGATAGGCAGCGGCACTGGACCTGAAAAACAGCCTTATAGTTATGAAAATAATTCCAAGTAGAAATAATCAACTATAAGTTTTTAGTGACTAATAAAATAACATATTAATAACAAAATAAGCCTAGGCCTATTTAGAATATGTGAAACGAAATACTAGTCAATCCGCTCTTACTCATCTTCTATATACAACCTCCTGAATACGTGTCTTACGACATTGAAATCTTTGAATGCGTCTTAACACTCTTAACGTAAAAACCATTTGCAATCATCATAGAGTTTTACGCCCGGGCTTAAAAAAACGTATGGTTATTACATCTTAACAGAAATACCAAAAACAACCACTTGGCTTTTACACTGTTTTTATAGAATTTGTTTAACTTTTCGGCAATATTTTTTTAGGGTGTATAAACATTTTTTTTGTGAATTTAAACATTTGAAAATACTTGTGAAATATGCATAAAAAATAAATCTAGAACTAAATTTAAATTTGGATTAATGTCTCATCTGGGTCCCGCTACTTTCCCTTTTGAGATTGTCTCTGTGGATACTATCGGTGGATTTGTTGGCTCCCGCTCTACTACTACGGACTTTTTGTGTGTTTAATGCAGCCCAATTGTCTGTTCGTAATAGTAATGTTTTTATGACATTATGAATGAAAGTAAAATTTATCTATTATTATTATTATTTTTAGAATTATTATTATTGCTTTTGTTGACTTTCTCAGCGCAGATGCTGGTAGATTGTAAAAACCATTTACGGGCTTTACCAAGTAAATTATCTTTTTCCTAATATTTTTCAGTCTATGAAAGTGAGGTTCCTATATTAGGTTCATCCTGCAAAAATCGACGTACGATTCGGCATGTATTTAAAATTGCAGCTTTTTGCATGGTGATGTAGGTATGCTCCGGTAGTTCTAGCAATTTAATACTGTGGTGGAGGTAATGCGGTATTACTCCTGTGCTGGAGAGCACCAGTGGCACGATGTAAACTTTTTCTAAATCCCAAATCCTAACTATCTCTTCCTTTAGTTCAGTGTATTTATGTATTTTATCTGTTATCGTTTTTTTATGTTGTGCGTGTTTGGGACAGCTACATCTATCAAGTATGCTATTTTATTGAATTTGTCAACTACGGTAATGTCTGGTCTATTGCAATAAATAGTTTTATCAGTTAAAATAGCTCTATCAAAATATATCCTATAACTAGATTTCTCCAGGACAGACTTGGGTATATATTGGTAGTATGGTTCTACTTTTGGCGGTAGTAATTTATGTTTAATTGCAAGTTTTTGATGTACATAGTGTGCTATTTGGTTGTGTCTGTGTGTGTAATCGTTTTGAGTTAAGACTGGACATGCGTTTATTATGTGTTGTATTGTTTCTGGATTCTTGTGGCACTTTCTTCATCGATCATCAAGAGCACTAGGGTCTTTAATTATGTATTTTCGGTAGTTTTTTGTGTTTATAACTTGATCTTGAATTGAAATTAAAAACCCTTCTGTCTCAGGAAACAAGTAACCTAATTTTAGCCATTTGTTTGAACTTGCAGAATCTATATGTTGTTGTTCTAGATCTTGAATATGTCTGCCATGTAATGTCGCAAATGGGTATTTATAAGGAACAACCAAGCGTACACAAAATAGATATTTATTAAAAATATAAGGTTGAGCACTATGGATATGGGTTCGTATGCCCGACTGTTAAATTGCTTCCGCAGGCCCGTACTTCCTTTGTGATGGTGACGCGAGGATAGATGTTGGCTCGTTGGACGGACGGCAGCAAGCAGCATGCGAGGGTAGATGCGAAGGTGTGGCCCAATTTCAAGTGTTAACTTCGTTCCCTGGAAAAACGTCCCAGCTTAATATTCAATCTCCTAAATTAATCCGCTGATTGCGATCGCCAACATTTCCCATTTACAAGCCAAGCCAAAGCAAAGAAGACGGGTTCTATATTTTAGTAGATGGTGATGTGGCTTTAAAAGATCGCAATCAGAACGGAGTGCAAAAGCTAGGTAGGTAGGTAGATAAATAAATGAATTTAATTTACGATAAACTACAATTACAGATTATGCAAATATGGAAAATAGTTTTAATTTAAATTAGGGATTTTGTTGAATATTTTATTTTTATTAATTTAATATTGTATTACAAGGTAAAAGTATAGCTTGGCAAATAGGTACCTAATTATTTTAGTTTACACCGAAGCAAAAAGCGAAATAAAGTCTAGGCTGAAGAAATACCTAAGTAGATAGGCCACTATAAAAAAAGTTAACAATTTACAATAATCCTACTCAACACAATACGTTCGAAACACTATTACGACTATGGTTCGCTAAATTAAAAGAATACAAGTTCATCACTTACCCTATCGGGGAAAACTCGTCTTCCTATTACGTAGGAAGTAAGTATTTGAAAACAACTGTTAATAGCACGACTGCGAATAAAATAAGTCTATTCGAATTTTAACTTCTGGTCTAGAATATGTCTAGGTATTGCACTTATTGCTCGAGGAAGTAACGTCCTCTCGACTCAGTGTGAAGTTAAGGTGTGTCGCAAAGAGTAAAGTAATATATGTGTGTCGGCCGTGCCGTGGTAAAAATGGTCTTCTGCATTCCACTTCCAGCGACCGGCTGCGGTGGCTTGGCCCCGCCCCCAAGATCATACGATTTCTCGCAAACAAAAGGACGAGTTAGGGATCCGCACAACACTCAAGCGAACCATTAGCTTAAAACGCTTTATGAAGTTAAGTTTTATTCAATAGGATATAATTATTATTTGGACAGTTAATTATTTAGTTTTTTATTTACTAATTATGAATCATGTTTGATGCATGTGATATTTTGATTAAGAAATAATATTATTTAATTTTAAGAATGTAATCTGTATCAGAATCTTCAATTTTTATTAGTTTGATGTAGATTAACTATTAACAAAAGTTTTAAGTATTAACAAAAGTTTTGAGTTTTAATTATTATTATTTTTTTAAAAAAAAAGAACATTATTTAACTAATTTAATTGTTTCTGTCTCCAAGAATCTAGTTTCCCTCTTTCACTGTTCTCTATTGAGGTAAATGCCATGTCGATTTGTTTTAAATTTAAGGGTGTCATTTTCTCGTCAATCTCTGCTATGGCTTTGTGTATCATACTATCTGATTTATTGTAGAAAAAAATTCTAAGATTGTGTATTTGGCTTTTCCATAACCTTTTTAAATCAATTAGCCCTCTACCTCCTTTCTCCCTTTTTATGGTCATTCTTTCGACTGCGGATTTAGGGTGCAAGTATTTATGTATAGTTATGGCAGCTCTTGTTTTAATCTGTAAGTTATTTATATCAGTATTGGTCCATTTAATTATAGCAAATGAATAGGTTAATATAGGAACTGCGTAGGTATTTAAACAAATTTTTAGTTGTTTTCTGCATATTAAATTTACTCTTCGCAAGTATTCTGTTTTAAGTTCCTGCTTTATTTTTGTGTGATTTATATATTTATTTTGTTGTATCCCAAGATATTTATACGTTTGATGTACATCCATCGCTGAAATATTTATTTCTCCATTTATACTATAATCTCCTGTCAATATTTTCCCTTTATGTATGTGTAAGGTTTTGCATTTGTCTAATCCAAAAATCATGTGTATATCTTTGCTGAAATCAGCTGTTATTTTTAACAAATACTCCATTTCTTCAAATGACTTACTGTATAATTTAATGTCATCCATGTACATGAGATGTGATATAGTTGCATAATTTGTAAGTTTGTATCCTCTATTAGATTTATTTAGTAAATTTGAAAGTGGATTTAGTGCAAGGCAGAACCACAAAGGACTAAGCGAGTCACCCTGAAAAATGCCGTTATAAATGTGAATTTCATCTGTCATTATTTTATTCGACCTAGTTGACAACGATAAAGTGGTTTTCCATTTAGTCATGGCATCCTCCAAGAATGTTATTATTGTCGGATTTATTTTGTAAATTTGCAAAACTCTTATTATTATTATTATTATTTTATATTACTTATCAATCCTAAAATAAAATCTGACTTGTTTTTTAGTTTATTTTTTATATGTATCGTGCTGGACATTTAATTGACAATAATTTAATTTATTTCGACATTTGATTGTTTTTTGATATTAAGTTATGATTGCTTTGTTTAAATATTTTGCATGGTATCTCTATATAGTTGAAAAAGCTGAACTTTATTATAAAATAACACCTATATTGTACCCTTTTTCATACGCAAATAAATTTCATTTCATTTCATTTCATAGTTAATACTTTTAATTTTGTCAAATAAAACATCAAATTTAAAAAAATATCTATTATAATTTTTAATTACAATAAATTAACTTATTATATAATTTATTATTATATAAAGACATATTTGAGAAAAAACAACAATGAGGAAAAGAAATCTTGTAGCGAAAATCTGCTACTTCCAGATACCCATGGAAATGAACCTTTGGTTCCAAATGGTAATTTGTCAACCTCAAATGAAAATTTGCCAGTGTTGCATTTAGAAGATATAGACGACAATGATGAGACAGAATCATTTGGCATCAAACAAGCATTTGGAAGAACTGTATAAAATGTTTAACGAAGAAAGCGCTGCCGCTGAAGGATCTGGACTCCGGGTGTGTTGATTCTGGAGGTTCTGCAACAAATGTGGAATAAAAGTAAAAGTAAAGTAACAGCCTATAAACGTCTCACTGCAGGAAAAAGGCCTCCATCATTGAATTCAAGTTATCACTGCAACGATGGGAACTGGCATAATCACCACGCTTGCCAAATGGGGGTTGCTGATCACAAACCCGATCAACGTTCGAAAATTCGAAACTCTTTGTTGCCCGACCCGGGGATCGAACCTGGGACCTCGAGATCTTGGCCCGGTATTTAAACCACTAGATCTGAAATGGGTTATGTCTTATTCAGTAATATTTTAGTTAGGCATTATTAGATAAGCGTTAATCTGCTACACAAAAAATTTTGTGTTTTGACCCGTTTTTCTCAATGAGTTTCTTTATGTAAAAAATCTAAATAATACTGTCGTATTAATAATAATATGATATGTACCTCTAGCCTAGCATCTAGCATAAATAATACAATATAAAAGAAACTGCAACAAACCTTTTGAACATTGCTGTATTGAAGGATCGGTGGCATCAAACTGTAGGTGTTGGTCTTCTACAGCTTTTTTAGGTAAATGGAGCGGGAATTCACTCAATACTTCATCGCTCTGGGGCTCGGCCGTAATCCCGACAAATGGAAGAGCATTTCTTCTAAGTTGTCTTTTTATTTTTAAAATCCTTAGGTCGAAAATGCTTTCCACAAATATGTTTTCTATAGGCACATAGGCCAAATCCTCTTTACTTCTTATTTTAACCCATTGTTGTCACCTACAAAGTAAAATGATTAAAGCACATGAATATCTTTAATTCAAAAACTATTTTTGGGTATATATCGGGTTGCCTAATTATTTGTACTCCTAATTGTCATTGGCGCACAAACTATTAGCCTAAAACTACGCAAATTACTAATAAACAGATTAATATTTATTTTACTTTAAAAAATAAAACTGCACAACAAACCACGAATTAAATTGACACTGACTGACTGACATCAGACATTGACGGATTGTAAAGATGGCCGCTGAGACGTAATATACGGCTAAAACAGGAGAGTAAGAGATGTCTTAGCAACCATTTGAATATGCACTGACTTCCCTACTTTGACGGGTTCTGCCGCCATTAAAGTTTCCATGCGTTTCATACTACTACCTTTTTTTAAAACTGAGTTTCGCCAGACTGATTCAAAATTCAAAAATAATGGATTGATTGTTTGTATAATTAAATAAATAAGTATTAAGTTAACCATAGATTTTGAAGTTAACAATGGTTTGTTTGTTGCTGGCAACAAAGGTCTGCAACTGAGTGAGAGAAGGCTTAAAAGGGCTAGAACCCAAAGCCGTAAAAATAAATTAATAAAAAAAAAACTGAGTGAGAGAGAACTGAGATGATCAGATTCAGATGTTATTTATTATTAATAAATTAAACACCGGTAATTTTGTACCTAAACTCTGTGCCTAAACTTTCAATGGAAAATATGAATTCGTTATATGACATTCTACCATCAAAATTGTATGAGATATTAGACAGAAATGGAATTAGCACTATGAAACAAATAAGTTTACTTTCTGTTTGGGATATCAAAAAGTTAACGAATCTGCCGAAAGAAGATATTGTGTTAACGAAAAATATTGTCAATGAATATATAATGCCCAAATGTACAACAAGTGATATTTTATTAAAACAAGAATTACAGGAAAACAGAGTGACAACAGGATGTGAACCAGTTGATAACATTTTAAAAGGTGGCTTTCGAAAAGGTGTTATAACAGAATTATATGGTGAAAGTGGTTCCGGAAAAACACAAATTGGAATTCAGGCAGCTGCCTTCAATTGGCATAAAGGAAGTGTGTACATCTGTACTGAAGGCTTGTTTCCAGTTAAAAGATTTGAACAAATAAAGAAGAATCTACTTAACTATAATCCTGCTTTTGATTATGGAAAACATATTTTTGTAGAACACGTTACAGAATCCTATGATTTATTATCATGCATTAGAGTGCGCCTGCCAAATCTGCTGTCCAAAAATAAAGTATGTCTAATTGTTATTGATTCAGTTGCTGCTCCTTTTAGAGTTGAGTACAGTAATTACATTCAAAGAGCAGAAGAGTTAAGAGAATTAGCCATGCAACTAATAAACATAGCACAAATTAATAATTTAGCTGTCCTTTGCATTAACCAAGTAACTGCAGCTTTAAAAGAAGGTTTCGATGTGATGCCATCTCTGGGACTGGCATGGTCAAACATGATTTGTAATCGTTTATGGTTAAAAAGAACATTCAGTTCTGTTAAATCAGGGGACGAAACTTGCATTAATAAAGATAATTCATGTCTACGAACATTGTCTGTAGTATTTGCCTCAGAACTGCCAAATAGTGTAGTAAACTTTGTTATAACTGAAAAAGGTGTGCATGAAGTTGAGCCTAATACTTAGTGTGTTAAATTATATAGGTATATAATATAGAAATACTAATAATAACATGTGTTTAATTGTGTTACACTTTCTTGAATGAATTGTGATTATTACTACATTTTTATTGTGTGTGCTCAATAATTAAACACTGCACAGAGGTGTATAATATTATCACTCATGCCTATTTGAAATGTAGTTTTGCTTTCCTGTACAACTTTATATTGTACAATAAGTTAGTTGTGTAAATATGTGTTGAATTAATTTATTGGTTTATTTTGCAAAGGAACCTGACAAACTAGCTTTTGTTAGTACATCCAACGGTACACCAACAGCAATATATATATACTAATTTACTTTTAAGTATAAATATGCATTAGAGCACTACTGCTATAATACACCAATGCAAATGTGAATGGTTGCCACGCCCCTTTTATGAAATTGTGCATCCAAAGTGCAATCAGCACTATCATTGCACAAAGCCCATGGGTTAAATCCCTCGATCATGAGTTATTCCAGACACAATTGAAATCAATTGTTATCGTGGCACCCAAGTGCCTCCTGGGGATTGAGGGATTACAGTGAATATGCTCTGCTCTGCTAAACAGGTGCAGTTCGATTTAAAAGTAGGAGGGTTCTAAAGTCAAACTGGCCCCCAATTCCAGTAATTTACAAATGGCTCAATAGAATCGCAATTGTATATTTTGACATTTTTATTAAGGTAGTGATGTCAAAATATACGATTGAGACGCCATTGCGATTCTATTGTTGAGCCATTTGTAAATAAGCAGAATTCGGGGGCCCTGTACAAAAACATGCTAGCTAGTCTTTGTGCGCTAGTGGATTTTCAGTCCCCAGTCCATAAACTCCCCTTCGCCCTGTTGGTCTAGCAGCTTAACCTTCCCGAGTCCTCCCTTCCCCGCGCCGGCTAGAGTCAAACCCGAGTCAAACCCGCGCCACTTGACACCGCGCCGTTATTTTTTGCTACGCTAGTTCCTTATCGCTTTGTTATTGATCGTGAGGCCAGATGTTTAGACTGACGATGGTCATAGTTACAATTCTGAGAAGCTATGGTAACAAAGTAACCACTTAAGCTGATTCAAATGTTTTATGATGTTTACATCATTTATTATAGGCCAACAAAACTGCTATTATTACCCTGACGCACCAGAAATGCGTCCGTACCAAATGAAATGATTGTTATGAGTATTATAAACAAGTTACATTTTGATACTATGTACATTTATATTCTACAGTGTATTACCTCTCTATCAAACGTAAAATATGGGTATAGCCCCATAATAATAATATAATCTTTAGGCCGATGAAGTTGGGCGACTTTTCTAACATACTTTGGAAGGCGAAGCAGGATGCGCGCTTTTGAAAAAAAAATTGTGAAAAGATTGTTAAATTTAGCCACTTCATGTTGACAACGTTATGTAGGTAACTTATTCAAGAATATAAGAGTGTTTTTTTTGTTTCATTTTACTAATTGGTATAGGTTTTAGAAAGCAATTAACGGAAAAGGTCCCAATGTTGAGGTGTCGATGTTTTATGGTTGAACTTCTGTGTTATGATCAATTATTTACTATTCTAAATATATATCAATATAGTCCACGAAATAAGCTTTTTAATGACATATAACACAATAGGCCTTGTGATACAAAAAACATAATAAAAAATTGAACAAAGTTGATAAATATTATCGCGACTTACCGCGCCGTTTTAAAAATTCGTTTCTGCGCTAACTTTCAACTTCGGTAAATCAACTAATATTGCAAACCCACTTATCAAGAATGGTTAAATGTGTGTTAATATGAATATTTATAAAAATATATCTGTAAATAGTTTTTAATGTTTCAATGCACAATAAACAAAAACAATGGCGTCGCTCGCGCGCCGACAAGAACACATCATTTTCCAATTTAATTTACACGCTAAAATTACAATGAAATACGATTGTTAACACTTGTTATAACATAAAAACTAAAAACAATAGATATTATGGGAAAAAACTTACCTAAACTACACTAAAATACACATAAATCGTCTAACTTCAATCACAATAGCACACACGCACGTCACCGCGACAGTACCAACTAGTTCCAAAATAACCTCAAACTTCACCAACTCATTTCTTTTTTTTTTTCTTTGACAGTCTATTTGTCTTTGGCATGAACTGACGGGGGCTTTATCATTCATTCATTCAAAAAAGTGTCAGGCCAACCAGAGCCTTAGCGTTTTAGTAATCAGACGACTTTAGAGTCAATATCGACTGCGGGAGCCATGTCATGATATAATGACAGCTGGTCTCAACTTAAAAAACACCTAATCTGGATTCATGACAATAGGTCCTTTAAAGGTTAATCCCTCAACCCCCAGGAGATACTCGGGTGCCACGATAACAATTGTGTCTGGTAATTGTGTCTCCATAACTCACGATCGAGGGATTAACCCTTTGACGATCGGATATTCCAGACACAATTAAAATCAATTGTTAATTGTTATAGATTTTTAATTATTTAGTTTTACTCATTTATTATTTTACCTAGTCAGTACTATCCTTAGAATAATAACGCTATCTTTAATAGAATCATAGATTTAGGATACAAACAAGTAGATCGACTGACAGCTAGAGCTGTAACAAACCGTATGTATTCGGTACTGAGTAACGGGTACTCCGTGTAGTACCGAGTAACGAATCGTTACTCACGAATGCCTTTCGTTACTCGCATTTTCCGTATTAGGTCGCAAAAGTATCATTGATGCGTGTGTTGTAACGTTTGCTGAGCGTATGTTTTATGAATTCGTGCCTAATTCTGTTATTTGAAAAAAAAACAATACGAAATGCTCCTTAATTTTGTAATTTAGATGTATATTATCTACATTACGATTGATGCGACTCCGTGATATCATACTTTATGTATGATATCTCGTACGGAATACTACTCGATTTGTTGTTACGCACTGTGTTATTAATGAGGTATCAAAAGTAACGAGTAACGTAACGATACGAAAGTAACGAGTACTCTTTGTCAAAGTAACGAGTTCATACGGGTACGCTATATTTCGTTACTTTTACACCTCTGCTGACAGCAGCCCGATAATGCGTGACCAGTTATGACCATGCCAATGTGTGTGTTAACTAGTGACGTACCTTTAACATTTTTAGACTATCGATAAGAATTGCAGTTCGTCGTTTGGAAAATAATGTTTACTGCCACACTGTTTTTATCTCGAGATTATGCACCTACTTTGCGGCACACCTCCCGGCCCTCACTACTTACAACTATAATAGTGGGCAGTTAAATGTGCCCGGTGAGTATATTTTTTAGATATGATTAAAAAATAAATAGTTTAAATTTCAGTTATGTACATTCCTCTAGCGATATCTCGAAGCATTTAGCATGTCCGCGACACTGCCCTCCTCTTAGAGATGCTCGTCCCGAGCGTCATCGTTATTCCCGTTATAACGTGCCAAGCGATCGATGTGCTCCTCTCGGTGGCCGTTGGATCCGGTATGTAACATCGTTTATTCGCGTGACAACTTTGTACGGCCCTTCCCATCTAGTCTGTAATTTAGGTGCCTTTCCTTTATTCCGTATCGGGTTATGTAGCCAGACTAGTGCTCCTTCATCAAAACCACTGGTATTCGCTTTCCGGTCATATCTCGTCTTCATGTTTTCACTCGACTGCAAGCCGTTTTCTCGTACCATGGCATAAATGTTCCGCATCTTGTCTTGCAAATCGGAGACATTATCCTGTACGGTGACGTGATCGTCTGGCGCTCCTCCGGTCACAAGGTCTACCAGTAACCTTAGTTCTCGTCCGAAGTTAATATATGCCGGCGTCGTTTTCGTGCTCTCATGTTCCGAAGCCCTGTAGGCGAGAAGGAACGGTGCAATGTACTTGTCCCAGTCCCTTTGATGGTTGTCCACCAATTTTGCTAAATGCTCTCTAGTGTTTGGTTAAACCTTTCTACCATGCCGTCGGACTGAGGATGATAAGCAGTGGTTCTCGTCTTGAGAATGCCCAATATTTTGCAGACTCCTTGAAATACGTTCGACTCAAAATTTCTGCCCTGATCGGAATGAATTTCCAGGGGTACACCATATCGGCATATGACTTCTTCAATCAATTTAGAGGCTACGGTCGTAGTTTCTTGGTTAGGTATAGCGAAGACTTCTGGCCACTTGGTGAAGTAATCCATGACGACCATAAAGTACTTGTTCCCCGACTCTGTCACAGGGGATGGTCCGGCAACATCCACTGTTATCCATTGCCATGGTGCCCCAACGTTATAAAGTTGAAGGTGTCCTCGACTCCTGGTGGATGGACCTTTTACTGCAGCACAAGTAGTACATTTCCGGCACCAATCTTGTACATCAGCTCTGCAGTTCAGCCAGTAGAATCGATCCCGTAGCTTTGTCAAGGTCCTTTTGACACCCAGGTGCCCTCCTGATATGCCATCGTGTACCTCTCGAAGAACATCCTTGATCCTTTCCCTTGGGACGACCAGCTGTAGGTGGAACTCTCTACCGTTAGGTTTTTCCCATTTCCGGTAAAGTATACCGAGTTCCGGTAGAATATTGCAAGACGAAACTGTCCCATTGAGCCCAGTACGCTTTAGTCGTAGCACTCGTAGGCGCAACTTCATGCCATCTCGGCTTGTCGTTACCGCGTTTCTTCCATGCAACGATGAGTCGTATGTCTTCGTCTTTTTCCTGAGCTTCTCTCATGGACTCATCTTCCTAGGATTTCGGAGGAGCTTTTGTAGACAAAAGCTCCTCCGAAAAAAGCTAAACGCCCACTTGGCGTCTTGATAGATCAAGACGCCAAGTGGGCGTTTAGCTTGATGGGCTATGAAGCTGCAATCATATAGTATAATATGATCTGGACATTGACTACACGCCAGGTAAAGTCAACGTGATTGCCGACACTGAGTCGACCAGTGAGGGACTCTTGTGAAGAACAAGGCGATAATCCTTGTAGTGTTTGCCCGGTGATCGTCGATTTGCCTCAGCGCTCGCCTGAAGATTTACGACAGGCTCAGCTAGATGATCCGGATATAAACATGATGTGATCATTAAGGATTTTGAGGATACTGCGAATCCCGATGCTGCTCTCCGTTGGACAGACCGAGGTTATTACCTCCCACAGGGTATCTTGTACCGTTTCGACCCTGAAGGGGAGTCTGAAGAACCACAATTGGTTATTCCCGTGACTTTGAGGGCGGATCTTTTAAAGGAACTACATGATGCGCCGACTGCTGGTCACCTAGGGGTAAGCTAAAGGAACGCTATTATTTCAAGAATATGAGGGCATATGTGACTCAGTATCTTAAGTCTTGTGAGGCATGTCAGAAATTCAAGCCGACGAATCTGAAACCAGCAGGGCTCTTGCAGACGCCTATCCCGCAGCAACGATTCGAAGTTCTCGCTATGGATTTATTTGGTCCTCTACCCGAAGGTATGAATGGGGAAAAGTGGATATTTTTGGTGGAAGACACCGCAAGCAGGTGGATTGAAATATTTCCTCTGACAGAATCCACGGCAGAAAAGTGCGCCAAGGTATTGGTTGAGGAGGTATTTATGAGATACGGTTTCCCACGACGGGTTATCTCTGATAACGGAACACAATTTGTTTCGGCTGTCATGCAAAAGGTGATGCATGTTTTAGGAGTACAGCAAAGCCTTATTCCCGTTTACCATCCCGAAGCAAACCCTGCCGAACGTAAAAATAAGGAGATGAAGCAGATGATCGCGATGCTAGTTGACCCTGAACACCGCCGTTGGCCTGAAGTGTTGCCGGCGGTACGATTTGCTCTAAACACCGCCCCTAACCAAGGGACAGGACACTCAGCAGCTTACCTTACCTTCACACGGCAGTTTCGGTCTCCAGTTGATGTCACCAACGACCTGCGGACAATAGTAGATCAAGAAAACTACATTCCTCAAATCACGCCTTACCTCAAAGACTTCGCCCGACGTCTGCAGGAAGTGAAGTAGCGTGTTGAGCACCAGCAAGATGTTCGTAAAAACGCTGCCGATAGGAACCGACGTGAGACGGTCTCTTATAAGGAGGGAGACTTGGTTCTTGTGGAGACTCACTTGACGAGCAACGCCGCGAAAGGTTTCACCAATAAGTTTGCTCCTAGACGGGAAGGCCCGTATCGTATTTCCAGGGTAGTTAGCCCAACGTCTTATGAGGTTGTCGATGTTAATGGGGTTCCAAGGGGGAAGTACCATGCTAGAGCTCTTACAGCATACGTTGTTTCGTCATCACCTATCGAGCACCAACGTCGTCGTGGTCGTCCAGCCAAGTCACGTCCGGGTCGAACTAGTGACTTGGGGGGGGGGATGATATAGCGCGCCTGTCGATCCTTACGTCGCCTCCTCGCCTCCCTCCACAGTCCCCTTGCGAACGAACAGACTGAGCACCCCTTTGTGTTCGCCCAAAAACCGCCACCGATTGGAGCGCTGATCGCGGAGCGCGCACCGTTGCACGCTCCAGGAGCGTGAACGTATTCACTGATGGAGCAGTTGCAAGAGCGCGGAGCGCAAGAGGTTCGCGAACATAGTGGATATCCGGCTTTAGACTCCTAGACTCGAGTTTCTTACAACACTACTTCTTCTTCCATAACATGTCTTGTCGTTTTATTGAGCATATCTATGCTGAAAAGCAATTAAGTAGGTATTGATAATTGTTCCTAAGAAATGCAGTTACCTGCTCCAGAATCTTTCAATTCCACGTGAACTAAAAGTTTCTTGTATGCTATGCTTCAGTTTTTCGAGAACTGGCTTTTAAAAGAGTATTGTTTTCCATTTTTAAATTGAACAGGAAACTACATGCCGAATTAAGAAAATCGAAAATCTGAGTGGCATTATTTTCATTCAAAGCCTTTTTAAAGCCACATTTACTAGGTGAATTAAAAATATCAAACATTTTTAATAAGAAGCAAAAAAAAATTGAGTAGCGGTGATGTCTTCACAAGTTACTATTTAAAATTATTTTCTTCAAAACTCTATGGCTCCTGCATGCCGCCACACTTTGGCTGAACAATTGAGTAGCCAGTTTTACTTTCATTCGCTTATTTTCGAAGATAATGTGATTGATTTATTAGACTAATTAAACTTTTCACTTTCTCATAATTTGTTTAAATTTCTATTAGATACTCCCAATGAATTTCCCTGTTATTTTCATCAATTAGGCTTGGAATGCGTTCTTTATCAATTTGATGATATGGCAGGGGTCTAACACAACCACAATAGGTGACTTAGATATCGGATGCTCAAACTTTATGTTGCCTTTCTGAAACGAGCAACCCAATTTTTTTGTCGAATTAGCTGCACAACCGTCAAATGTTAGTGCAATTATTTTTATGCCGGTATCATGGACGTGGTCCAGACATTGTTTTACTACCTCAGACCTCTGTGCCCCGGATACACCATCTACTAAAAATAACCTACAGGTGTCTTAAAATGTGCGTTTAAGGCAGTAACCATAAAAAACCAGGGCTTCCTTGGCATCTGGTAATTGAACTCCATCTAAGCCGGTTCCTACATCAACATATCCATGGAATCTCTCCCCATCCTACCTCATTTTTGTTACGTTCTAAATCCTATTTTGTTTATGCTTATAATACATTAACGAAATAACGGACGTGACTAATCATAAATGCTACATATCTATAATAATAATTGTGACAAGTGATAAAAAGAATAGTAATGACATAGAAATCGATGAAGAAGAAATTAAAAACAATATTGACAACATAACGTAATGGCTAGACAAAAATGATCTCAATTAAATGTAAATAAAAACAAACTATATACAATTCAATAAATCCAAACACATTCAATACAGTATTTAAAAATTATGTCTCAGGCGGGACTCGAACCCGCATCTCCTCGCATATCGGGCGCGGCGCTATACGTACTAAGTAAACTTAACCACTCTTCATTAGGAACTTCTCCTCCAAAGTTTTTAAAACGTCTTCAGTTTTTGCAAGTTTTTTCTTCAACCGCCAATTTTGAGATGTTAATCTCTTGATCTTTAAATTCTGTAACCTGATTACTTTTTCTTTTCTTTGCAAAGCTAATGTTTGTGAGTTTGGGTATGGCTCTTCTTGCGGTTTTTGTTTCGGCAAAGAAGCAACTGTTGTAGCATCTGGTTCAATTTTTTGTTTTATTTGAGTTTTATCGAATGTTGTGTTGGAGCTCGTTGTAGGCTTGTTTGGTAGCTCTGTCTGCAATATCAAATTATTTAAAAAAAATAATCATCCCAAAAAAATAATCATAATGCTAACTTGGGTAATAAGCTTAATACGGGATTGCTAATATTATGTACCTTACTATTGAGTTTTTGATGATCAGGCAGCCATGAATACAGAGTAACGAAAATACGAGTATTAGGTCCTTACATATGAAATTGGCGTTTGGTATGGGAGGAAAATGAAGTCAAATATATTTTAATACAATATATGTATTTAATCAAAGTATGTACCATTGTTAACTATGCACTTTTGCCATCTTATGGGTAGTTCATTGATCCCTTTACTAAAAAAACCATTCGGACGGCAATCAATAAAATCTTTGAAGGCGGCTTGTTTGATTTGAATTTTTTCCCTTGTAAGTAATTATACAAATTTCGAAAAAAATGGTAATCAGTTGGAGCAAAGTCCGGGGAGTACGTTGGATATCCTAGGCATTGGAGCTCCTCTAATTTGGTAGCCGTCTGTTGTGCAGTGTGTGGTCTAGCGTTGTAGAGAAGCAGTAGTGGCGTAGAACCATTGACCAGCCTCGGTTGTTTAGCAGCGAGCTTTTTTATCATGGCTTGCAATTGCTGACAATAGACATTAGCCGTAATGGTCTGGCCATATTTGAGAAAGCTGTAATGAACGACACAAGCGCTAGTCCACCAAACGCTCACAAGTAACTTTTTTTGGGTCAATTTTCGTTTGGGGCCGAATTTGGCTGGCTCGCCAGGGTTCAGCCATTGCGATGAGCGCTTTCGATTGTCGTACAGGTTCTACTTTTCATCACAGGTAATGATTCGATTTAAAATCTCTTCACTATTGTGCCGGATAAGTAACGTATTGCAGCAGTTGACGCGCGTTTGGCGGTTTGCTTCACTCAATTCGTGAGGTACCATCCTTTCAAACTTTTTAATCTTCCCGATTTGCTTTAAATGGATTAAAACAGTTTTATCACTAACACCACAGCCTGCAGCCAACTCTGACATAGTTTGCGATGGATCCGCTTCTACGATCGCCTTTAATCCTTCATTGTCAACTAGGGTCTCCAGCCGTCCACGGGGCTTGTTCTGCAGGTCGAAATTTCCAGAACAAAAACGTTGGAACCAAAAACACACGGTGTTTTACGCCATACACATAACAGGATAGTTTACAAAACACAAATACATGTATGTGTAAATAGCTGTATAAATTTGAATTTGGAATTCCTAACCAAAGAGGAGATTCTAACTAGATCAAAGTGGTCAGTACTACAATACGCCAATTTCATATGTAAGGACCTAATACTTAATTGCTTTGGTGGGTTGTTATTAGCAATATTGGTAGCAATCCCGTTATATGA
Organism: Anania crocealis; assembly: GCA_949315895.1. Classification (NCBI taxonomy): domain Eukaryota; kingdom Metazoa; phylum Arthropoda; class Insecta; order Lepidoptera; family Crambidae; genus Anania; species Anania crocealis. The sequence goes on from OX438868.1 coordinate 6,921,854, forward strand.
TTATTTTAATGTTAGTGACTGCAAAAGATGAATAACTGCTGTTTTCACTCACATTATGTGCTCAGACAGGTGTGATGATTAGTTGCACATAATTTGAGTGTCATAGTATAGTTTTTAAGAGTACTACTAGAGCTAATTGCTGCCCCCATTTGATTTCATTTTATTATTTCTAAACAAAATCAATTCTGAAAAAACTAGAACAGTATCATTTTAGCAAATTACCTCTAGTATTTTTTGAATCACAGAACACTTTTCATTTGGTTCTATAAAAAGTCTTATTTGTCGCTAATGCCAAAAGCTGCTGCTTTTGGCAATAATATTTTATACGAAAGAATGCCAGAATGAAAAGCAGTTAACAGTGATTCAATTAATACTAGAGGTAATTTGCTAAAATGATACTATTCTAGTTTTTTGAGAATTGATTTTGTTTAGAAGTAATAAAATTAAATCAATTGGGGGCAGCAATTAGCTCTAGTAGTCGCCTTAACCAAAGTTCAGATAGGAAAACTTACCTCAACAAAATATAAAATATTACGGGTCGGTATAGCCGAATCGGCTATATATCTCTTACCGCTATTCTTTATGTCAAAATCGTTTTCCGAGAAATGTTCAGAGCAAATGGTGCATGTTTTTCCGGGAAACCAATTTTGCCTACCGGTTGCTTCAATCCATTTTTCTTTTATGTTTGGATCTTTAGGGTACCTTAATAAATAATATGATATTATTAGTTATTTACGAAAAAAAAATAAAGCGATAGTAAATGAGCCATTTTTTGGCACAAACCCGATATCTATACTAATAGGTATATAAAGCTGAAGAGTTTGTTTCTTTGGACGCGCTCAGGAAGTACTGGTTTGAAATGAAAAATTCTTAAAAATTAAATTGAAAAAGTCACATATTCCATCCATTTACAATACAGTAAGTACATAAATTTAAATAATGTAGTGCCTACATGTTACCATTTATTGAAATTAACCAATAATAGGCAATAAATGGCGTGTTTTGTATGGTTATAATATATATTATGGTATAATTAAATATTTATTTTACTATGTTTTTAGTATTAATCCCGCGATCGTGAGTTATTCCAGACACAATTGAAATCAATTGTTATCGTGGCACCCGAGTGCCTCCTTGAGGGATTAATTATAAATACATAATTTGTGAAAACTTAAACTGTGGCTATCGTGGCTCTTCCTGAGATACAGCTTCGTGACAGACAGCGAAGGCATGATATATTATTATTAATAGGGTCCCGTTTTTACCCTTTGGGTACGAAACCCTAAAAAACAAGCAATATAACATTTTTAAAAGCTGTAGTACAATTTTATTAGGTATACCTAATCAATCTATTGTTGTCGCGCGGGGTTCGGAGCGTTAATTGTCATATATAATAATAAGTATCGTTATCAAACTTATCGATATTTTGATGTAGTCATCCCTAGGAGTAGCGTTTCGAAACATAACGAAAATAAGTAATAATCAAAATATAGTTTCGACTTTATCTCTATGGATAGTGGAGTCGTTTTAGGTTGTACTTTTTCTGGATTGTTATTATCAGTAAAATTCACAATTTGTGATTACTTACCGATGGAATGACACGCCTCCTTTGGATAAATTCTTTGTAGTGCTTCTGTTTTTGCACTCTAACACTGTGCAGGACGGCATATTAAAAGATTTTTGTCCGTATAGCAAAACGTCTTAGTTGTTCTAGCAACTGTCACCCACTATCACCGTCTGAAGCACGTGAAAGGGGGCGGAAACATGAGATGCGCCAAGCGTGGCTTGAGTCGTTCACGGGGCCTACCTACTCCTATTCGTTTTTTATGTTCTGTGGATTTGACGTAGTTAACTGTAGTGAACACGAAGACTTGTATGGGGTACAAGTTGAAAAAGTGTCCATCTTTAATCAGCAAATTACAGATAGCGCTAAGTGGCGCTAAGTAAGTTAGTGGAAACGATATGAATAATATTGCGGTTATTACTTTTTCGATCCACAGTACGTATATTATTTTACACAATACTTTGATACTGAAATTAAATTATACAATTTATTTTATGCTGAAAATGTTTTTTGTTCATTTTTATTATTGTAGGTACTTTAAAAAAAATTTTTTTTTGCATTTTATACGCGTTTGAATGAGTTTTATAATTAGATTATAATAATGAAATCCTTGTTTAGAAATGTTACTTTAAAAATATGTGGCCCATTTTTTAAATCCTTCCACTTACGACCATAGCGCCAAATTATAATTTGCTCTTTTTTTACGGACACTTTTTGATTTAAAATGCAGATGGTTCTACTATCTATGATCTACGTTGTTCACTCATCTGCATTCACCTATCCTCTCTTACTTACTGTGGTTCTGGTTTTGAGTTTGACGTTTGTTTGTTGTGACTTGTGTGGTGATGTGTCTTGTGTGTGGGGTCTATTCGGTATATTTACTATACTCTATGGGTCTATTTTTATGCTGAGATATTTTTTCTTTGTTGATTAATTAATTTAAACAACATTATGGCTTGTAATTCTTGTGCTAAGCCGTTTACATTGTTTCGTAAGGAAGTAAGTGAATAACTGGTTTTAATTTCATATTTTTGGTACAAGTTCCGTAAATTGCAATTATTGTTTATTTTCAGAAGGGCTGCCCAGGTTGTGGATTTAGCTATTGTTCGAGTTGTCTCGACAATAAGATATTTTTACAGAAAGTTAATGCTTTAACTAAGGTCATGAGAACACTTACATAAATTAAATTATAATTGTTAGAATTTTGAGGAATACTTATTTTTGATATTTTTTTTTCTAGGTATGCACCAAATGCAAAAACTCTACAGGTATAAACTACAAAAAGACTATAGATCCTCCAGATGCTTACCTTAAGTAAGTAATTTCTTTAAAATATTTCGATTAAAGGTTGTAAATAGGTTTAAATTAAATTAAGTTAATGGTTTACTGATTCTAATTAACAGGAGAATTAGGATGTCTAGCACTGAATCAGACAACAGTATCGGCACCACACAGAAAAATGAGAAGGAACTAGAAATTGAAAGAAGATTACAGAATTTAAAAGATGAAAGAAATAAAATTGTTAAAGGAACAACAGATGCAGAAATATTGAAACGCTTACAAACCATTAAGGGCAGCCAACCTACATCATCAGATGCCGAATTGCAGTCACGACTAGCAAGTTTGAAAGGTATTCCTATTATTGAAGAACAGAACAAGGTAAGTACATAATTTAGCTAGTGCTGTGTTTTATTTTTTACTCAATCTCAAATACTGGAATGACTTCAAATTCCCTAAAAGAATCACAAATAAATGTGCGCTGGTGTAACATACAATGCAAAAATGTCAAGGTGGCACTTGAGTAAATACATTTATAAAAGTAATGAGGACTTAATAGTAGTTTTGAGAAAAAAAACTCCTTAGATCCACACCCTAAATTCAGGATCTACCGAGAACAATAAATCTCAATAGATCCAACATTTATTTATCAAAATCAATACATGCTAACTTACAGTGCTACCTAAGACGCCAGCATAGGATAATACATACAAAGAGAAACATTAGTAATATAATAACATCCGTGCCTGGCGTGAAAACATTGATAAGTCGAGATGCATGAAATTTTTTTTATCAATCTATTTGCTTCCTATGCTTAGGACCCTTTTGGTGAAAAAAAATCAAAATCCTAATATGTCAAAAAGTAAAAAAAAATGCATGTGCGTTTTTGATCATCTCAACTTTATGCAAACTTTTTGATATAAAACGACATATCCAATCAAAAACAATACGAGACAAATAAATAAAAGTTGACATCTGAACTTATTGCATTTTGCCCGTTCTAAACGTTAAAAATATTGGACAAAATGAGTTATCACAATAGGACCCTATTAAATGTTAACTCAAAGCTTGATATGTTGAGTTGTCAAGTTATTTCCGCTTCAAGCCTGGCAATTTAAATATAATATCTGTAGTTGTTCAAAATTGATCCAGTGATTAAGATTTAAAAGTGACTATGAATTAAGATTAAAACTTGTCTGTATTAATTAAATTTAACATTTTAAGCATAATTACCTACTAAAAAAACTTTTTAGTATTAAATAGGTACTTATTAAAAAGAAGAAATACCTAATAATATTATTGATGTTATATTAATGGTGGATACTTAGTTAAGATAAAATTAATTCAAGTTAAACGTATTTATGTAAAAGAATAATATTATTATTTATTCTAAATGTGTATTATGAAGCTCATTAAAATTATAATCGGCTATGTCTCGTAAAGTAGCTGTATAAAGGTATTTAACATCCGAAAACTATTACAAACAAATCAATACCGAAGAAAGGGTTAAATATACCTAATTATTCTTCATTCGAAATAAATAAAGCTTAGAAAATTTATTCAAGAACTTTGTTGCCATGGTGTTGCGATCACGCAACAGGAATCTTATAGAAAAAACACTGAAACGACTGAACACAAAATACTTTTCCTTAAATAAAATAAAGTCATTTGCCTTAAGTGGGACTTGAATCCCATCAAGTCCCACCTAAGACAACCAAAAAAAGTTTAATAAAAGAATTGTATTTTCTATGTAAAGCAGCAATTTATTTGCTTAAAAAACCTTCTCAAAACATTAAGGTTGGAGTTACTTAACAAAGACATTGATGAAACACCGTTGGCTCACAGCGTAAAAAGCCTTGAATAAATTCTTCAACACAAACTTGGTTGAGGCTTGAACCCACAACCACATCGAGTCCCAACTAAGACAGTCAAAAAAAGTTTTGTAAAGGAATTTTATTTCATATGAACACGAGTAATAAATTTGCTTAAAAAACCGTCTCGAAACATTTATGTTGGAGTTACATAACAAAACATTAATGAAACACCGTTGGCTCACAGCGTAAAAAGCCTTGAATAAATTCTTTTACACAAACATGGTTGGGGCTTGAACCCACAACCACATCGAGGCCCAACTTAGACAGTCAAAAAAGTTTAGTAAAGGAATTTTATTTTCTATGTACACCAGCAATTAATTTGCTTAAAAAACCGTCTCGAAACATTTAGGTTGGAGTTACATAACAAAAACATTGATGAAACACCGTCGGCTCACAGCGTAAAAGCCTTGAATAAATTCGTCGACACAAACTTGATTGGGGCTCGAACCCACAACCAAGTCCCACCTAAGAAAATCTAAAAATGTTTATTCAAGGAATTTATTTGCATAAAAAAGTTCTAAGATTATACTCATGACCTTGGAAGGTTTTTTGGATTTATCAAAATTCAAAACCAAAAAGGGCCGTTAAGAATATCTAAAGAATAAACTATGTGTCAGATGAAAATTTTATTTGACAACCAATCAAAAGGTTACACTAGCTCTATGGTCGATTGTCAGAGATTGCCATGTAGCATTAAGTTCGATTATAGAAGCGCTTTTAAATTTGCAAGAAAATATTAATAAAAAAATAAAATAAATGAAACTATTCAGTTTTATAAACCTTGGATAGCAATTCTTGATTAAAATCAATTTAATTCAAGAAACTATGAAAGTCCGGCTTGGAATCTTGTAGCTTAAATCAAATTTAAACATCAATTAGCGAAGATAAAAAAAAGAAGGTTTTATTGGATCTCCTTAATTAATCGATGAGACATTTCAGGATATATAAACCTAAATGATGAACTGAACGGCTTAAAATTGAAACTACAGTAAAAAAACTTATCTTTTTACCGGAAAGGATTATATTTAAAATTGTATTTGTTTTTGAATAATAAATTGACAGAGCTTTTAATCAATTTAATTGTTTTTGCTTAACAAATACCCCTAATATGACGGTGAATAAGTTGACATGTCATCGGTGCACAAATTGATAAGTCTTATATATCAAAAAATAAAATGAATTTAGTAATTCTACTGATACCGATCGGTCCACTCACTCGAACGCTATGCCAGCCTCCGCTCGTGAGGATTCCGCGTGACAAGTTTCACGGAATGACTGGCAGCGCTCGAGATGAGACGGGAGATCGGTCCGTCTCTCTCTCGTTATACCTGCGATCGCGCTCGTGAGGTTTTGGTGTGACACAAGTTTCTGAACATGTCACCCGACTAAAACGATTTTAAAGACGTTATCACGTCAAAAACAAATTATTTCTTAACTAAATAACGGAATGTCAATAACAGAAATTGCAATGTCAATATTCAATTATGAGTAACTGTTACCAGGAGCGATAGAAAATAAATTATTGACGTGATAACGTCTTTAAAATCGTTTTAGTCGGGTGACATGTTCAGAAACTTGTGTCACACCAAAACCTCACGAGCGCGATCGCAGGTATAACGAGAGAGAGACGGACCGATCTCCCGTCTCATCTCGAGCGCTGCCAGTCATTCCGTGAAACTTGTCACGCGGAATCCTCACGAGCGGAGGCTGGCATAGCGTTCGAGTGAGTGGACCGATCTTCCGTCTCTCTCACTCTAGCGGCATACAAACGAATGGAGATTTTCTCGTTATCACGTAAACATCTCGATCGTAAACCTACTTTACAAACAACCAATTTTTATGTACAAAAAGGCTTTGCAACCCAACTGACTGAAACTGTCGGCGAAAATATCGTGTGCGTTACTGGGACGGCACACAGTGGATCGATCCCATACAAGCAAAGGGACTTAGGCAACTTAAATATACAAGTGTCAGTTATTGAAATCCAATCATTCTATCGTATACGCCTACTTATTAGCTTTAAAAAACATAAGTAGCATTTTATTATTGGAATCTTATCTTGAGAGCAGCTCATAGCATAGCTGCTATGATTTGATTTGCTATCACGATATAATTTGCTATCACGTTTGGTGCCATAGCAGCTATGCTATGTGATTTATTTGTATGGGAAATGGCATAAAAAATTATGTGCCTTCCGATTCCCGCCGTATTTCAGCTTGATTTTTTTATATGGTATTAAAACATATATTTGCTACATTTTCTTCAAACAAACATGGTGCGCCACTCGCGCCCCATAAGTGCTATAAGCGCTTACCGATTTTTTCATCTTATCTACAAAGGAGATGTCCCAACTTGTGTGGAGGCTAGGCCCAGAACCTGTTTACATCGCCAAAAGATAGAGCAATGTACCAACAGCACTTTTTTTATCCAAATTCTTTAAAATAGCTACGTTTAATGGCTTAAACAAAAGGAAACTTATTAGAATAGCAATAGTTTTGTCAATTTCAAAATCGCTCATTCTCGATTCGTAAAAGTGATATTGTGTGTTTACTTGTGCTTGTTGTAATAACAACAAACTAAAACTTAGAGTTCTAACTTGTGTAAGTATATATATTTGCGATTATATAATATTAGCTTTACACGTGAGACGATTGGCAAAAACTTGGAAAGAACGGTTATGTCAATTATTGACATAGAAAATCTGACGGATACTGAAATTTAGTTTTTTCGTCAAACGCCATCTTGTATGCTTAATTGAGAGGGATATTCATTAGATTGTATTTATTTTTGAGCCTCTATATAGGTACAGTTATTTATATTTTCCCCAAAGTCAGTAGATTTTTCTTGATTTTTTAGAATCGTGTACAATGTCTATAAGGTGTAACCATCACCACCAAGATCAGGCTGGTGCGCGCTCTATTATTCCCAATATTCCTGTATGGCGTGGAAACATGGACTATACGAGCCCGAGAGCGGCAAAGGATTGATGCGTTCGAGGTGTGGTGCTGGAGGCATATATATATGTTAAGGATACTCTGGACCGCCATGCGCACCAATGCATCAATCCTTACACAGCTTCGTATCCGAATCCGGCTATCCACAGATTGTCAACAGCGCATCCTATCCTATTTTGGCCACATAATGAGGAGGATGAGAGTCTTGAAATGCTGATCATAGTTGGAAACACGGAGGGCAGACGAACCCGTGGACGGTCTCCAGCTAGATGGAGCGATCAAGTGAAAGGCTCATCCTCAACCAAGTTCTCCTCAATAGTCAAAGATGCGATGGACAGGCGACGGTGGAGGCAGATAGTGCAAACTAGATGTAGAACATCCAAATCCATCGATGACCACGATCCTCAGTCATGAGGGAGCAACCACAGAGAGAGAGACAATTTCTGAGCCTGTTTCTGGACATCCCTTTTATTCATTAGTTATTATTTCGAAATTATTTTGTCTCCGAATCTTCGTCCTAAATTTTTTTAATTGGTAGGGCCATAAATCATTAGTGTCAGACAAAAGAGGCATATGTGACAAGAAACAAGGATTTTCGTAAATTTAGAGAGACTTACTCAAGAAAAAAAGCAGAGTTACTTGTAACGAAGATGTACCATGTTTATGAAAACCAAGTATAATTTTATTTATTTATTTAATATTCGGAAGACCAACAGCTAATGCAACATAAAAAAACAATAACAGATAGGTATCAGAAAGCCAATAACAGGTCCTCGCAATTAACAATAGACTAGGCGAAAATACATTAAGCGTCGAACACATCGAGTTAAACAATGCTTACATATTATCGAGTGCCAACTTCATTTTAATACAACATTTACAGAATTATAGTTTAAACAACAAATAATGGTTTGCAAAGTATCCAATTAATACTTACTTATGTGCCAAATCATCACCGAAGAACTGATTGGTTAATTTGCGCTTCACCTGACCACTACTGGAATTGAACAGATCAAAATCAATTTAACTGGAAATTTTATTAAATCTTTTGCCTGCACGAATTAAGAAACTATTTTGTCGGTAATTAGTTCCTGCGGATGGGGTATATATGAGGGAATTTATTGTGTCGAAGCTGTCTGAGTGGTGCTGTAATTGACAAAAGTGAGAGAAGCATAGGGCAATCGACTTGACTATTGGCAATTTTAAAAAGGTAAGCCAAATCAGCAATATCACGCCTTTTGTCAAGTGGAAGAAGATGAAATTTTTTACATGTTTTAAGGTAATTATTAGAATGGTATGGTATATTAACACGATAGCAAATATGTTTAATAAACTTTCTCTGAATGCGCTCAATACGATCTATATAAACTGCATATCTGGGATTCCAAACCTGGGATGCATACTCCAGACAAGTACGAACAAACGTGCAATAAAGTATTTTAACAGTTTTTATATCTTTGAAATCTTTGGATATACGCAGAACAAAACCAAGAGCTCTACTTGCATTGGTAACAATGTGATTAACGTGCTCATGAAACAATAATTTAGAATCGTGAATAACACCCAGATCCCGCACACAGTGGTTTCGAGTCAACAATTCACCCTTGAGTGTATAGTTGTAGATCAACGGATTAGCTTTACGACTAAAAGTTACAACGCTACATTTAGATGGGTTTATGATGTAACGAATTTAATAGGTATGTGATACCGAAGAAGCTGAAAAAGTGTCTGAAGTTCTGTGACTAAAACTTATTTTTAATTGGTCTGACAAATTATTTCGAAATTTATTACATAGATAGATACTTTTTGTTATCTGTTGTATTATGTTGTTATTACTGTATTTGAAATGTATGTTGTATGATCTTTATCATAAAAAATATTTTTTCCAATTACGGCCAAGCAAGCAAAGAAAAAAGCCTGGTTACTTCTGTAATGAAAGCTTATCTAATTAGCTTAACAGCCAATATCTATTTCGCATCATAAATTAATACCATCGTTTCCAGAGATTGCGCCTATTTCTATGGTTTGGTAAAAATTGGTACTACTGTGAAAAATGTAACAAAAGTATAACAGATCCATTAGCTATCGATACTCTTTTAATATGATTGTTAAGTTTGACTTAAAAAAAAAAACAAGTTATGGGAGATTAGCTACTAATTAGAATAATAACGAAAAGATCATCAATACACAAAAGTTGAGGTAATCATTAATAGTAATAAGAAGGCCTCAGACAAGGCCTTATTAGGCGCAATAAACACTATGGCTAGAAGGTAAACAACACAATTGTTTCCTGAGATAGCGTAAAATAAAACTTTTTCTGACAATCTCCTATCAGTGCACCGATAGTATTTGGCCTGCCCAATTAATCAGTAAAACACCACTGAAGTAAGGTTCGGAGATAAAATATGTAGAAATGAATAAATTTGTAGATAAGAAGAAAAAATCGGTAAACGCTTACAGCTCGAGTGGCGCACCATGTTTCTTTGAAGAAAATGTAGCAAATATATGATTTAATACCATATAAAAAAATCAAGCTGAAACACGACGGGAATCGGAAGGTACATCATTTTTTTATGCCATTTCCCATACAAATAAATCACGTTTGGTGCTATAGCTCTCAAGATAAGATTCCAATAATAAAATGCTACTTATGTTTTTTAAAGCTAAAAAGTAGGCATATACAATATAATGATTGGTTTCTCAATAACTGACACTTGTATATTTAAGTTGCCAAAGTCCCTTTGCTTGTATGGGATCGATCCACTGTGCGGCATGTCGACTCGGATCGAGATCAAAGTATATAGAAAACTTAGAGCCCTATATCCCATTCATGTGCCCCAAAAATCAAATTAGTGCGCTTTAAGGTCTCCGAGTAACTTTAGGAAATAAGATGCCGCTGGCGTTACGTCTGAAAACGTTACTACAGCGGCATGATTTTTACCTATTGGCCCTAGCTAAATTTAAAGTAGCCTAAAGGGTAGCTTATATTTATGCCCTCTCTTGGCTGAGTAGCGGCATTTGTGCCCCTTGTGAATTTGGTGTAATTGCAAATGCCGCTGGAGTAACGTTAGGCGGATTTCCATATCTGCGGAATGGCTGGACGAACAGATTGATTTTTTGTCAGCTGGTGTGTTGTAATTTGTGCCCTAAGTGCCCCAGAAATTTTTCCAAAAAATTTGGACGGTGTATCAATAGGACGAGTTTCTCTGAAAATCGAAAATAGCTTCTAGTTCTTGAACTACATAAAATGGGTGTGCGTTCCCCCAGCAAAAAGTATCGCCTATTCGAAAATTGGATGATGCAGATAATTAGTGCCTTATGTCGTGTAAATGTGCCCGAAATTTTATATTTGTGCGTCCAACAGCTTCAGAGTTATTTTAAAAAAACGGATTCTGCTGTACGAACGTTCGCCCAGCAAATTTTTTTTTAATTTATGGGTCAAGCTGTATATTAAATATGCAAAAAAGGTAGCTTAAATACGAGTATAAATGTGCCGTGAAAGCCAAATTTGTGCCTCTTAAGATTTCAGACTTTTTTAGTTTTTTGCTGGGCGAACGTTTCGGTAATTGCCGTATATCGGAAACGGTTGAACGCACACTCATGATTTTTTGTATACAGATACAGTAAATTTGTGCATATTTGTGCCGCAATTTTCATTAACATGACTAGCATGGTTCAGGATCTATTCTTTTATTTCCTAAAAAATGAAAAAATGCTCTGGCTCTCGAACGGACACGACCAAGGACTTCGCGTTAGTGCCGAGTGCCGAGTGATACCCATTATATATTCACATGATCCTGTAAAGTTTCGCCGGCCTACTACATAATAGTTCTCAACGATTTTGTCTTTGTTTTGAGATTATCTTGAGTGAAATTACTTAGAATACGAAAACACTAGTTTTCTGTGAGCTGGCTTATTACACGCTTCTACAAAAATATGTGCGCTGTTTTAAGAATACGTATGCAAAAAATCATGTATATATATGCCCATTACTTTTGTTAGCATTTTTTGTAGCAGAAGGAAAATAGCGACGTTTTACCTGAAAATAAAACGTTTATTAAACATACTTACCTTATTCGAAGCCTATATTATGAGAGTAGCATTTCCGTTTCCGAGTTGTGTACTAGCCATGACGTACGTTCTGCCCACGTGACCAGCTGTTTCCGCTCCCCACCGCCGCCGTCATGCGACACTAGCGTCACCTATGGCATTTCGAACCGAGGTTCGATATTTTTGACATTGGATGTTTTATGATATGACACCAGGTAGGGTTAAAAGTAGGCTTCGAATAAGGTAAGTATGTTTAATAAACGTTTTATTTTCAGGTAAAACGTCGCTATTAAACAGTACTGTACCGTTATTCGAAGCCTATATTATGAGAGTCGTGTTTATTATCGCCTGGTGGCGCTGTGTAGTCGCCAATGTGATCAAATGAAGAAAAACACAAAAATTACACAGTGAATTAATGTGCAACACAATTTATTTATCATACACTCGTAATGATATGAACAGAGTTTCAGATTAACAAATGGTACCGAAAGGTAATCAACAAATATTTAACAGAATAACAGATTTATCAATTAATTAATCATTTGCAGGGGTAAATAAGTGCGTAACAGATCTAGTGATTGTTGGTGTGGGTGCAATCTCACGTCTGTAGTATTTCATGAATGTGTTTGAAGATCTCCAGTTTGCTCTGGACATTATGTCATCTAATTGAAAATTCTCAATCCAGCTTTTTGATGCGACAGCAGATCTGACACTACCAGGCGTAGCCTCTACACCTGCTTCCTCGAGCATCTTCTTTACCCAGCCGCCTATGATCGTACGGGTAGCAGGTTTAGGTTTTCCAGTCAGAGTAATGAAAAGACAGTCAGATTTAGCTTGAGGACGTCTCTCTTGCAATAGTAGACATAATTTCTTAGTCCAGTGAACAGGGCACACGGATTTATTACTTTCATGAGCTAACAGTTTCCAGTTAGACTGACAGTGACAAGAGTCGGTTTTTGACCCGAACACAGGTCTTAGGATTATATAGTCGTCACAGACTGGGTAATGTTCCGAGGATACTCTTAGAAGAGTAAGGTCGTGTACTCGTCTACCCGAGCAAAGTAATAGTATAGTCGCAGTGCTTTTACAAATTTCGAATAAGTTACAAGTATTTGGATCCTTGTTACTTATGCAGCGTATTAATATGTCTGTATCCCAGATAGGTGGCTTGATTGGTTTTGGTTTAGCCAATCTAATTGCTCTAAGGATCTGTTTAACTAGATAATGTGAACTTAGTCGTTCGTGGCAATCGGGATTAGTAAGTGTGGATACTACAGATTTGTGCACCAAGATAATACTCAAAGAGAGCTTTTCTTTCTGGTGGAGGTCGGCAAGAAAACGAGCTAAGTCAGATCCATTTGGTTTCAGGATGTCTGTACCGTTAGCTGCTGCCCACAATGTCCATATATTCCATGCTGGGCGATAAGTGTTTAAAGAAGACTTGCGCCAACTAGACGATAGCAGAACTCTTTGTTCTTCCGTCCAATTCGTCAAGGATTGATCCCACCATGACACTTCCAAATTCCTATTGTCATTTCCGACACCTTGGGTGGAGGGATTCCCGTTGTTACGTCGACTAGTACTTTGTCTAGATCCCGGATCGTGAATGGTGGGGCAAGCGCCAGACGTTTCAGGTCGGGTCTCCAAAATGCGTTTCTCCAACGCGGGGCCACTATTAGGAAAATCCCCTTGGCGTTGTTCAAATGTGCTAGTACTCTCGGTATGAGATGAGGTGGTGGGAACACCCAAGCGAGGTGGAAGTCCCAATTTAAGCTGAATGCGTCGTAATAAATCGCACTGTGGTCTTTCAAATCGAGTGTGCAGTACGTTTGTACTACGTGAGCATTGCGTGACGCAAACAGGTCGATAACTGGGCTCCCCCATTTGTTGAACACCTTGTGAGTGATTTTCGGCAATAGATGCCATTCTGGTGATGGCCTTTTTCTGGAAAGCCGGTCTGCATCGCAGTTGTAATTGCCAGGGATATGCTGAACAGTCATGTGAATGTGAAACTGGTCCAGTATCTGTAAGGCTTTTTGAACGAGTTTCGTTAGGGCATCGGATTTCGTTCCTCCTTCGTTGCGGAGGTAGGACACAACAGTTCGGTTGTTGCATTGAATGAGCAAAGACTCTGAGGTCAGGTGCTGAGCTTGATCTTCTAGGACGTTTATGATGGCCAACATTTCCTTGTAGTTGCAATGGAGGTGTTGTTGATCTATGGGCCACGTTCCCTTCCAGTCTATATTGTCCAGTTTCGCACCCCATCCGACGTCGCTGGCGTCCGTTGTCAAGTAGTGAGATGGCGGTGGAAAATGAATTTTCGAGTTGGTTTTGCAGTGGGTAGCCCACCATCCAAGTTCGTGTCTTGTTTCCTCTGGTAGGGTAATAAGTTTCATTGTCTGTGACCTCAACGCTTTGTTGCACACGGTCTGTAGGGCCCGGTAGTGCAAGCGTCCTCTCATTATCACGAAGCTCGCGAAATTCAGCAGTCCGATTAAAGTCTGTAGTTCGTTTATTGTTACTTTTCTTTTTTTCAGTAAGGTCTCCGTTTGGTATTTTATTTTGGAGGCGAGTCTGTCCGGGAGATATTTGATATTCCGCCAGGGGTCCCATATGACGCCTAGGAATTCTATGGCCTGCTTGGGCCTGAGGGTCGACTTCCCTATGTTTATTGTCCAGCCTAGATGCTGTAATAGCTCTAAGGTGTGATGTATCTGGCTCTGTAATACGGCTGGGTTCTGATTGACCAGAAGGAAGTCGTCCAAGTAAACGAGGGTCCGAATACCGTGATCTCTGAGCAGCTCAGCGACCCAATTCGTCAGAGAGGCGAATGTTTTCGGAGCTGAACTGAGTCCGAAGGGTAAGCAGGTCATTTGCAACAATTGGTCGCCATAAATTAGCCTCAGGAATCGCCTGTGTGTTTGGCATACCGGCAGGTGGAAGTAAGCCTGGTGGAAATCGATTTTTGCCAGCCAGTCGTTTAGTTGTAGAAACTGTGGGACCCGTTGAACATTTATCAGTCTGAATTTGCCTTGGTGGACGAATTCTTCAGATTTTTCAGATTGAATATCGGCCGAGACGTGCCGTCGCCTTTGGGACGAAGAAACATCGTCGAGATGAAGCTGGGAGTGTTTTCCGCTGCTTCTTACACACCTTGTGACAGCATGTCTTTGATCACATTCGAGAGTTCTTCTGAGTGAGGTGTATGATGTTGAAAGTTGGGCGCGCAAAGCGGCGGTTTGGTGTCGAATGGGATTCGATATCCTTTCAACATTTTGAGGATGTGGGGCGGTGCCTTCATGTCCTCCCAGTGCGAATAAAATAGGCGAAGTTGTCCGGCACGAAATGACCGAGTCGAGTCAGTTTCTTTTTGAGTTATCTCTCCTATCCCGGTGGGATGAGGGAGAGTAGGCTCTGGCTCCTTTGTTCTTGTCATCGCGGCCTTTATAGGACTTACCTTTTCCACGAAAAGAAGCGGGTTGTTTTGATCGTGTTGATACGTCATTTCTTTTTTGTGCGGGCTTGTTTTGAAATTTTTTCGGAGCCTGGGTATGGGACGAGGTTCCTAGATCGTTCTGCGGAGCAGAGTTGCGATCTTTGTTCTTCTGCCAAAAAACTTTTCGGACACCGCCTGCTTTTTCCAATATGGAACTGAATTTTTCTGCATCAAACAAGTTCGCAGCTGACGGGGGGATCCTACGGAGAGCAGTTTTATGGACGGGGTCCTTTACCGCAGAAAGGATACTCTCCCGTCTTTGTTGGATGAGCTCAGCTCTATGTCCACACACTAGCTGCATGGTGTCATCAGCCGCATTGCTATAAACGCCTTTAGTAAAAATGTCATTCAGCCTGTTATAAATGTCTGGATAAGCTATGGACTCATTGTCGTTAACCCACGATAAAAAACCGTTCAATTCGGTTTGTAAAGCTTTGCGTTGCTTTAACAGTGCATATGTCAGACTAGCGAAAGCTTTTTCCGTATTAGCTGTAAACTTAGAACTGTCAAATTGCTTAACTTCGTCGTTCACCTCCAAATTGGTAAAGCCAGGGAAAAATAAACAACGCTTCTGTACGTCTGCATAACGTACATTATTCCAGTCAGAGAGTTGGAAGCGTTGAAGCTCCGTTAGTTTTTGAAGCATAATGTCAGGTGTGTTAGGAATCGTAGGCTCTTTGGTCTTGGTATTGAAAGCAAGGTTAAGTTTGGCATTGCTGGTAGATGGTAAAGTAACACTGACAGGTGCCTCGTTACACTCGTACAAATCGCCACTGACATTCGGGTCGACGTAATCGTTTTCATAGCTTTGTGGTGTGGAAGAAGCCACACGGTGTTTGAGCTCGTTAACATCACTGATTAATTGTTTAAGTAATCTTGTACTTACTGTTTTATCCTTGGGGGTCTTACGTCTCTTCCGTCTTTTGTGATGGTCACTTGATGAGCCTGAGCTCGACGAGGAGCTGGTATCTGACTCGGAGCTTATCGACCTCGTGCGCTTTCTCTTCCTTTTTGTTGTCTCCTTGGTAGAGTTTTCCATGGTGTCCTCCTCACACGCGGGCATATTCTCACTGTTCATTCTGAAAACGTCACACGTCTAACGGAAAAACCGTTAGAATCAAACGTTAATTCACAGATATAACGAGAAATTAATAAGTGAGGTAGATTGAAAATAATCTAACTCCGAACGGTAACACCATTTAAAAAATGAACATTAATATTCGAACTAATATAAACGGCAATCGCTAAAGATCATAGCGATCGCCGATCTTTTTTAAATATTCTTACTGTTTTTTAATTATTTAGAGGTACTTACGCCTTTTGGTGATAATATTTTACCAAATTTTTACCAATGTGTTCACTACAAATCACACAGTTCGTGACTAGTACAGGTGAGGCAGTCTTAAATGAGCGGAGCTTATTTTGTGACCGTCTCGGTCGGGAACTAAAACGCCAATGTCAAAAATATCGAACCTCGGTTCGAACTGCCATAGGTGACGCTAGTGTCGCATGACGGCGGCGGTGGGGAGCGGAAACAGCTGGTCACGTGGGCAGAACGTACGTCATGGCTAGTACACAACTCGGAAACGGAAATGCTACTCTCATATTATAGGCTTCGAATAACGGTACAGTACTGTTTAATAATATAATTTATTTGTAACAAGTATTTAAATTGTGATTCGGCGGGTAGCCGCGATATTACGAGCGAGTGCCGAGCTCTCGACCGATCGTTGGGAATCTTGCAATGCATTCGGTTGTAAACGTTAAAACTGTAAGGAACTAATCATAATCTGTGCAAAGCAAATAAACTGTGGTAAAGTATTGTTGCGTATTATTATTGCCAACTACAGGCGTTGAACTCAGAAGTTAATAGTTCAGAAGTGGTAAATAACAGGAATATTACCTAATATTCTAATCACGCCTACTTTGGAATTCAATCACTGGACAGGTAAAACATTTTGGTTACAAAAAAAGGTGAGTTGTATATTTTTCTTATTAAATCCATTAAAATCTTTTCGATCATGAGTGTTCTCTAACTAATAATTAAGAAAACTTAATCTCGGTATATGAATATTTGCGACGAAACATGTAGTTTGTAAAAATACCCTCGATTTCATTACTAGTCTTCTAAATATTTATATAGTGTAATTGTAATTTACCTATTTGATTGATCATCTTAACAAATAAACGTTGAGTGTAACATATTTTAAGAAAAATCGTGCGGAGATTGAACGGCGAGATGAACCTCGTCGAGAAATATCCAGAGAAATGGTGCCCCAAGACGGAGGGACGCCGCCTCACAGCCGCTGTCGCAGACGCACGCGGCGGCTTCGCAAGCGACCAAAGAGGAGCAGCTCTGGTGCACGGCGCTCTCGTCTTGCAAGACGGCCCACCGAGACTTTGGATCGCACAGGATCCAGGGGCCGTTCAACGCGAAGGCGAGATGGCTCCGGTGGCAGCACACGACGTCGCAGAAGATGCAGAACAACATCGCTTCGAGCTGGTGTGGCTAGAGCGCGGCCTTCGCGATCGCGCTCGCGGTCGCATTCAACATCATCATCTAGCGAGCGCGAAGCAAGACGAAAGTACCGGCGGCGCAAGAGTGAAGATCGACGCGGTTCCAGCTCTCGTGTGGAAAGCCGAGGACCTCACAAACGTAGGCGTTACGCAACCGTAAGTGAATCGTCTAGTACTTACAGTATTGATAGTTATCATAGCATTTGTAAAAGTAATACAAATCAATCTTTAGATTTAGTATTCAGGATGTAATGGATTTAATTAAATCGCTACCCTCATCGACGCCTCAATCACAAAACCACTTCAGCATGTCCTCCAATGCCTTACCAGAGTTTGACCCTGCCAATAAAGAGCAAACTATTGATATTTGAATTAGAAAAGTGGAAGAATGCGCGTCCTTGTATAAATGGTCAAAAACTCAATTACTCCATCATGCGTTACCTAAATTTACTGGCCTGGCTAAGGTATGGTACAATGGCTTACGGACTTTACATTATGATTAGGCGAAATGGAAGGAGCAGTTACTTGCTCAGTTTCCTACCGTTGAGAACATAGATGTAGGATGTACAAGATACACAATGACGGTTCGGTGACGTGACAAAAAAATATTTATACATGTGTTGGTGCATGCCTATGTGTGAGTTAAAAATAGTGTTGTCCACGATACACCTTTACATTTTATCGATTGTTTCAGTTAACCTTTTTATAGGAAGCAATCGTATCGATGATCGTGAGGAAACCTCATGGTGTTACGTCAAGCACAATAGTGCAATCCATATAAATAAATAATTTAGTTATTTACAAGGTCTTAAATCGAAATTATTGATTGTTTTGCCCAAGTACAAGAGTTAAATAAGTATTTTTCTTAAATTATCATTTGATAGCCCGGAATTTACGCATTAAGTTAGGTCTGTGTAAATAGTCAAAAGTAGCCACTTTTGTCAATTTCTACAAATGTTACTTATTCGTAATATTTAAAGTTTTAAATTAACGATTGAAAAATACCTTTTACACTTATCTTCGCAAAATACTCAATAAAATTGTATTAAATAGTGAAAGCTAAAACATTATAATTAATACTAATAGTTCAGGTAATTAAAACACATTTATATTTTTGATAAATTTTTATTGCCCGCGGAATAATACAATTTTATTTAAGTGTGTTCGTAACATTTCCCTATCCAATTTTAAAAATTTGCTCTCATGCTTTAATCGTAGTTCAAAATAAGTTTAAATTATAGTTTTCATAAGTAGATATCTATGACTGTCTAAGGGGTCCTGATCTAAAACATGATTTCTTAAATTCTCAAACAATGACTGTACGTTACGTAGAACTTTTAACACACATTTAGCAAAAACTAGATCCGTCATAACTTTCTTCTTCATGTTTTCCCTGAAATAACTCTCAGCATTATAGCATAATGTAATAACGTCATTAGATGGGTATGTAAGATAACCTTTGTTTGTTTTTGAATAATCCTTCTTGACTATCAATGAATTGTACAATATTTCAGAAGATGTTGACATTGAACTTTGTACGCAGACATCACATTTAATCTTTTTAGCAATTTTTTTTACAACAAATCCCGAAACATATGAAACAATCATCATAGACATTTGAGAAAATGAAGCAGTATTGTCTAATAGCACTATCTGCTCGTCGAAATCTTTTTCTTCATTTTGAGCATTGGCATCATTACTGTTCTGAAACAAGTCTTTGAAAATTTTATTATAATTTGATGAACTATTAATTTTGTCTATTGTCGACATGGCGCTAGTAGACAATACTGCTATTTTTTCTAATTCTAAGCAATTGCCACTCTCGCTTATTTTTATTTCAGTATGACAAATTAATCTCTTATACGCTGCAATGAAGTTTTTTACGGTTGGATTGTTGTCAAAATCCCCTTTGGATCTGATGGCGCTGAAGAATGTTTATAAGTGGTCCTGCGACAATTTATAAACAGGAAGGAATTTTTAAGCAGTCGTTTTCTATGTAATTGACATACATCCACTTCAGCGAAATAATGTTAATTATAAATCCCAAAAAACCTAGACGTCTCGGTGTATTTATTATAAGTCTACCATCATCACACTGGAGTGATTGAAAATACTCGTAAACTTCATCTATTTTGTTAATAACATCTGTTTTATTACTCGGACAAAGAGGCTTTTTAAACCCATAGTTGTTAAAATTTCTTGAATTGAATATATCAAAAATGTCATTTACATTGTGAAGAAACTGCACCGTTGCCTCAGAATTCTGAAATCCAGCAATTCGTAGATCCTTATTACAAACATCTATGGCAACACCCACTGACCTGCTTGCTTAGCAACTGAGCAGCTAGTCTGACCTTCATCTTTTGAGTTCGGAAATTAACATGTCGCGCTGTTAATTTGTTTGCGAGATGAAGTCCTTCGCTTTTTTGTAATGACTGCAACTGTTCCACGAATCTGAATTTGATTTTGCGCCCCATATTGTCACAAAATGTTTTGTGGACAGCAAAACAATAATTCCTAATTAGTTTAATTAGATGACATGGATCAAACAAAATATTGTACTTTCTGCCATTATAAATAAAATATGGTTTATAAGGTGGTTTAAGTATAGATGCACCAAGTGATTTCGCCATTTTAAGTTTAGATGCGATACCGTCAAAAGTTATAGCAACCACTTCACAATTCGCGTCTTTTAATAAATCGAGACATATTTTTGATAATCTTGATTTTTCACTCGCTGAGAAGCTTTTAGCCGGAAAGAAACCAACAGGCAATTTCCAGTAGCCATTTACAGCTACTACCATAAAAACAAGAATTTCTTTGGCAATTTCTATCTTGTCACCATACAAATCGTTTCCTACATTTACGTATCCATAATGTTTTTTGCCTACAAATTCAGTCTCTTCTCTTATTTTGATTTCATCAAAAGTCAGGTTAACGTAAACAGGTTTCTTTTTACTGATTTCAGAAATTGTGTTCAATGATTCTTTTGTGAACCCTGGCTCGCAATTTAAACGAGAATACCATTTTTGCAGAGAATTAACATGTGGTAAACATAGATCGAATTTATCTCTAATGTAAACATAACTCCTAGGGCTGTAAAAATGTATAGTTAAAGCAAATTTTTTGAGCTCTTCGTCATACTCAGCCGTGCGACTAATTTTTCCTGTGACCCTTCCATTTACCCTATTTACTAAATTTTGCAATAAATTGTTGCGGCACGCGACCTCAACATCATTGCGATGATTTTCAAGTCCGGGCCTATTATTTAATTCTTTGATAACCTCCTGTAAAGTTAGAAGTCGTTTAGCCATTCTTTTGGCCTTTTCCTTTAAATTTCTCAGAACCTTATTTTTTCTAAAATCTTTCGTTTTAGACGTGTATTACAGTCTATCAATTTTTAAGCTATTGCATAGATTCTATCGCGGGCCTTGAGCGCGGGGACTGAATCCAGAAATTCCGTAACGCAAAAAACCTCACGCTCCCTACTTCGACCGGCACAGCGGTGATACGGCTGTTCGACGAGGTGCGTGCGGTTTGTCGAGGCGTTTGCCATTCGACGAAGTTAGCTTTAAAAAACATAAGTAGCATTTTATTATTGGAATCTTATCTTGAGAGCAGCTCATAGCATAGCTGCTATGATTTGATTTGCTATCACGTTTGGTGGAAACGTGATTTATTTGTATGGGAAATGGCATAAAAAAATTATGTGCCTTCCGATTCCCGCCGTGTTTCAGCTTGATTTTTTTATATGGTATTAAAACATATATTTGCTACATTTTCTTCAAACAAACATGGTGCGCCACTCGCGCCCCATAAGTGCTATAAGCGTTTACCGATTTTTTCATCTTATCTACAAAGGAGATGTCCCAACTTGTGTGGAGGCTAGGCCCAGAACCTGTTTACATCGCCAAAAGATAGGGCAATGTACCAACAGCACTTTTTTATCCAAATTCTTTAAAATAGCTACGTTTAATGGCTTAAACAAAAGGAAACTTATTAGGATAGCAATAGTTTTGTCAATTTCAAAATCGCTCATTCTCGATTCGTAAAAGTGATATTGTGTGTTTACTTGTGCTTGTTGTAATAACAACAAACTAAAACTTAGAGTTCTAACTTGTGTAAGTATATATATTTGCGATTATATAATATTAGCTTTACACGTGAGACGATTGGCAAAAACTTGGAAAGAACGGTTATGTCAATTATTGACATAGAAAATCTGACGGATACTGAAATTTAGTTTTTTCGTCAAACGCCATCTTGTATGCTTAATTGAGAGGGATATTCATTAGATTGTATTTATTTTTGAGCCTCTATATAGGTACAGTTATTTATATTTTCCCCAAAGTCAGTAGATTTTTCTTGATTTTTTAGAATCGTGTACAATGTCTATAAGGTGTAACCATCACCACCAAGATCAGGCTGGTGCGCGCTCTAGTATTCCCAATATTCCTGTATGTCAGTCATTATTAATATATTGTGTAACTTCCTGGGGAGGTACATGTAAGACGGTTCTGATAGAGTTGGAAAGGGCTCAGAGGTCCATTCTTAAGGTGTGTACATTTTAAACCCTTTCTATTCCCTACCTACGACCTCTTCCAATACTGTCAGGTCCTAACTGTACGCCAGATATTTATTTTACATACCGTTCTCAAACAACATCGCGTTACTAATTTCGACCCCACGACTACCCGGCGCAACCGTTTAGTAGCGCGTTCATCTGCGTTTAAAACCTTTTTCTCTCATCGTTTCTTTTGCTTCCTAGGTCCATTTCTTTACAATGCACTTAATCGTAAACTAGATTTCTACTCTTCACCTAAATTCATTTGTAAGACCAAGGTGTCAAATCTCTTACAAACCCAGACGTATGCAGAAACTGAAAATCTTCTTCATCCAGCCAGATAATCACATACAACCATCCATACACTCTCACTCACTCACACACACACACACACAAACTCAAACATATACACACACACATACACACACACATACACACACACACACACACACACACACACACACACACACACACACACACACTCACACGATCGCCCATCACCCAGTGTACTAACACACAACTACTTTTGTATTAAAATTCTTTTGATTCAGATTGTATAAAAACCACTATTTATGTGCACTTGACCACCATCAAGAGAGGGGAGTACTGGAGGCCTGTATGCCAGGCCTTTGCCTAGTTCAGACTCCAGTCCTCTCACAACCTATTGTAAATAGCTACGCATTTAAATATGTTTTATACCAATGTTGTTATTCCAGATTGTGAAAGGAAAATAAAGATTTTTTATTATTATTAATATTCCTGTATGGCATGGAAACATGGACTATACGAGCCCGAGAACGGCAAAGGATTGATGCGTTCGAGATGTGGTGCTGGAGGCATATATATATGTTAAGGATACTCTGGACCGCCATGCGCACCAATGCATCAATCCTTACACAGCTTCGTATCCGAACCCGGCTATCCACAGATTGTCAACAGCGCATCCTATCCTATTTTGGCCACATAATCGAGGAGGATGAGAGCCTTGAAAAGCTGATCATAGTTGGAAACACGGAGGGCAGACGAACCCGTGGACGGTCTCCAGCTAGATGGAGCGATCAAGTGAAAGGCTCATCCTCAACCAAGTTCTCCTCAATAGTCAAAGATGCGATGGACAGGCGACGGTGGAGGCAGATAGTGCAAACTAGATGTAGAACATCCAAATCCATCGATGACCACGATCCTCAGTCATGAGGGAGCAACCACAGAGAGAGAGACAATTTCTGAGCCCGTTTTTGGACATCCCTTTTATTCATTAGTTATTATTTCGAAATTATTTTGTCTCCGAATCTTCGTCTTAATTTTTTTTAATTGTTAGGGCCATAAATCATTAGTGTCAGACAAAAGAGGCATATGTGGCAAGAAACAAGGATTTTCGTAAATTTAGAGAGACTTACTCAAAAAAAAAGGAGAGTTACTTGTAACGAAGATGTACCATGTTTATGAAAACCAAGTATAATTTTATTTATTTATTTATTTATTTAATATTCGGAAGACCAACAGCTAATGCAACATAAAAAAACAATAACAGATAGGTATCAGAAAGCCAATAACAGGTCCTCGCAATTAACAATAGACTAGGCGAAAATACATTAAGCGTCGAACACATCGAGTTAAACAATGCTTACATATTATCGAGTGCCAACTTCATTTTAATACAACATTTACAGAATTATAGTTCAAACAACAAATAATGGTTTGCAAAGTATCCAATTAATACTTACTTATGTGCCAAATCATCACCGAAGAACTGATTGGTTAATTTGCGCTTAACCTGACCACTACTGGAATTGAACAGATCAAAATTAATTGAACTGGAAATTTTATTAAATCTTTTGCCTGCACGAATTAAGAAACTATTTTGTCGGTAATTAGTTCCTGCGGATGGGGTATATATGAGGGAATTTATTGTGTCGAAGCTGTCTGAGTGGTGCTGTAATTGACAAAAGTGAGAGAAGCATAGGGCAATCGACTTGACTAGAGGCAATTTTAAAAAGTAGGTACATAAGGAACATTATGTAGGTACATAAGGAAGTACATATTAGCAATACCACATGAATAAATACTCATGTGGCAATACTATGTAATGACCATAGATTTAATATACTGCTGATAGATTGGCAATGAAAAGAGACAGAATACAATGCAGCTATACGATAGAACGAGATAGATCACAAGGCCGTTCACGTACACGCTAAGAACCCGTAGCGTTTTTCTGAGTTCTGACGTCTGTCACGCGCAACACAATATTCCCTTTAGTTTTACTAGTTTCATTTTTATTATAGTAAAAAAGTGTCGAGTTGATGTATTTTCATTATGGTTACATGTTCAGTACCTGGAAGTAACTCATCTAAAAAAGGGAACCAACATAATTGTACATTTCACACGTCAACACACAATCGCGATTACCAGCAGCAAAATGCAATGTTTCAGAGCTTTGACTAAAATTTTGTATACTAATTGATAGGGCATTTCATCAGGACAAGGATTTAAATTCATTTGAATTCAATTAAAAATAATATCATATACGTGAATTTCAGCAATTACTAACGTCACTTTTGTATTTTAGTGATTGACGTTGTCGATGATATCTTATCGACATTTCATTAGCTGACATATTTCACATTGTAAACCGCATAGAGCCTAAATTGTTAAAATACGTTAGAAAAGGTTAAAATTGCCTAATAGAAAAGAATGTTCGCCCAATAAATATTCGAGCATTTGCAGTTTACATTTGGACCCTAAGTGTTTTTAACACAGAGGCGATCAGCCTGTAAAATTACGCTCTGGATCAATGTCCATATTGTTCAAGCCCCCATCAATCCCCATTAGTTAAACATTAAATATAGTATGTATATTTAGTGTACGTTTGTAATGTGTAATTGAAAAATAAATATCAGTTTTATTTCAACTTTGGAGATCGCGATCGCATAATGAGGCAAAATTGTGAAATACTGGCAAGTAAAGCCTACGATATTTTTTACAATAAATTGATTTTGTTCGGGGATAAGTAATTATAAAATAAAAACATATCTATCTAGGTATTTACTTGCAGTTTTTTGGCGTTCTTTTAATAATACTAAAAAATAAGTCACCAGCGTCAACGTAAACTATGTCGATGGAATCGAAATCGAAAGGAAGCAGACAATGCAGTACCTGCACTATTTATCTCACGCACATGCTCACTTTATGCACACAAGCGTAACCTAGTTTTGGTCTCGTTTTCAGGATTCAATTGCCAATCTATCATCTATATTAAATCTATGGTAATGACATAGTATTGCTAATATTTACTTTTTTGACGTTTAGAGCGACTTGACGTTTTCGTAGTTATACTACATATGTTCGTCGCGTTTAGACCTGTTAATACAAAATATAGTTATAATGCAAAGCAAAAATCTAAAACATTAACTGTCATTTTAGTTTTATTGATATTGTTATTGTTATATATTGTTATTGATATATTGAGTTTCAAAAGCTGGTAACCTGCGTCAACTTGCCAGCGCTGGTATGATTTTGTTGGTGTTGTTACGCACAAGTAGTAAGCGGAATTTGGATATAACTTCCTTTTGTTCTTTACTTTCTATTACGCAATCTCTTGTTCTTCTCCTTGACATAATCAGAATATGACACTGTTATAATCAGAGTATAACACTGTTATTATATACTCTGATTATGTAGATAGATATAGTTTTAAATGTGCAACTAAGGTAGTTGCACTTTTAAAACTCGGTCTCTTTTCTTTGCTTTAACTACCCGTGCGGACCAAAGCCAAAAAGCACCGATTAGTGCTGGCAAATCGGCACAGATTATTAAGCTTTGTATAATGGCATATAATACTATTTACCTTCCACGAGCAAATGTAGTCTTAACTCTCACATTTTCATCATAATCCGATTTTATTTTTTATTTCAGTTTCACATGAGTAGGAGAAACATCATAGCTTTGGCTTTAAGACGAAATAATGGAGCGAAAGAACCTCCTTCATCAGAACCGACTTCAAGTCATAAGTGCCTATTGTTAAACATACTGTGATGTTTATATTATAATTTAGAGTAAGATTACCTTTAATTATTATACGTCCATTTTGTGATTTATTAAATATTTAAGACTGGTTACGCTTACGGTGATTTTGATCTCAATATGTAGAAGTGGTTGTGATTGTTTTTTATCTTTTTAATGTCTTTTGAAGAAATAAAGACTGTATTTGATATTTTAGCAACTTAATTGCACTTATAATATCAGTATATAAACTTGAAAAATTTTGTCTCAGGCGGGGCTCGAACCCGGGTTCGAGTCCCGCCTGAGTCTAAATTTTTCAAGTTTATATACTGAAATAAAGACTGCATAAATACAACTCTTTTATTCTGTAATGCTACCATTTTAAACAATAATTTATTGATTTATATTATTATTTGCTTCTTTAGACTAACTTAAATACTTATATATGAACGCAATAATCGAAGTGGTTAATGCACTTAGTTAGTATAAGTAAACAAACCGGTAAAAATAGTTCTAATGAAAAGCGCATTGAAATGTTTTGCTAAGCATAATTGCATTATGTACTATAGTTGATGCCTTTATGATTAGTTTAAATTGGATAAAACAATAATAATTGCTAACAATAAGTACCTTTTTTTAATTTTACGCATAATTTTAATATTTTAATAATTTTAATAACAAAGAGAGTGTAGCTTACGCTCTGCTGCGTCTCCTAGTGCAAGTTTCACATCAAAGTTTGCCTTAGTTCCGGAGATACAAGTGAAATAAGAAAAAAAACTTTGAACGCATTTTTCTCAGAAGTTGACATAAGGTATTTAATGCGTTTTTCATAAGCGCGGCAGAATTATTATCTTTAGGCAGCATATATGTAATGCCCTCAGCCAAGTACTTTGGTATGATTTCTGGCGTTGTTATAAATCTATTTATGTGATCATGTATACAGGGTGACTGGAAATTAGTGGCGGAGCCGTTAATGGGAGGTAGACTAGGGTTATTCTGACAGATATCACTATGAGACCTACCGTCCTTATTTAACCCTTTCCAAGATATTCCTACTTAAAGAGTATAACCAATTAATTTTCAAATAGTAATAAATCCAAAAAAAAAATGGATTTTGGCCTATTTTGTTTTGTTTTGCAACCAAGATATTCTAAACAGGTAATATTAATTGTTAAATCTTTGTAACTTTCATTGTTTTATGCAAAAACTGCTAAACAAAAACAGAAAATGTAAAAAAAATACTTCGAAGGCTGATAAAACATCAATTTTCTTTAAAAAGTAACTCTTTATTATTACGTACAAAATAATTAAAAAACTTCTACGTTTCGTTGCCTTTCAAATGAGATATTAAAATCCAAAATCGGTTAAGGAACCATAAAGATAAGACTAATAATAAAATTAAAAGACAAAACCAAACTATTGAAGAATAAATTTATTAAAAAAAAAGCTGTTTACTACAGTTCATTTTCAAAGTGCCCACCATTATTCCTAATACAAGCTCGTGCTCTTCTTACGACACCCGTTTTCACAACCCTTGAGTCTGTTAGCTCCCTTTGTATTTCCTGCGCTGCGTTGATGATTCGGTTGCGCAAGTCTTCAATGTTTGGTACAGGGACGTCAGTGGAATAAACTAAAGTTTTCATTCGACCCCACACGAAGAAGTCCATGGGTGTGATGTCGGGGCTACGTGCCGGCCATGGTATTGGACCACCTCTACCTATCCATCGGTCGGGGAAGTGTTGGTCTAGCCAATTTCTCACAGCTAGCCTAAAATGCGCAGGACAGCCATCATGCATGAATACCATGTTTTGCCTCATTTCTAGCGGCACATCTCCCATTAATTCATAAAAGACATTCCTCAGAAAATTTTCATATTCAACCCCATCGAGGTTTTGCGGTAGGAAATGTGGCCCAATCAAGCGGTCATTAATTATACCCATCCACACATTCAGATTAAATCTTCTCTGTGAACCTTTTTGTCTTTTTAGGTGTGGATTACCCATGGCACGTACACTCCAGTAATGAGCATTATGGTAATTCGTAATGCCGTCCTTATCAAACTTGGACTCGTCAGTCCATAAAATTCTTCTAAGAAAATTTCTATCTTCAACGTCCGCATTTAATAAAAATCTGCAAAACTGCATTCTTCTTAAAGGGTCCCCTTCTTCTATGGCCTGAACAGGTGTGTAATGGTAAGGATGGCAGTCATTTTCGTGTAGAGTGTACCACACCTTCCATTGAGAGCGTCCTATACGGCGAGCTATCATTCGTGTAGATCAGCCAAATCGTAAGGAGTCACAGAAAACAGGGCGCAGTCCAAGTTGTCGGGAAGTGAATCAAATACAAAAGTCCAGGAAAAAGCCAAGTCGTTAGAAAAATCAAATCTGAGAGAAAGTAAGCACATCCGAACACAGTAAACCGTAAGAGCGGACTGAGCAAGAGGGAGGGGCAAGCTCGACTCCTGCGCGTCGACCGAGTCCTTTGTTCTCGGAACACAATTACTCCTCGGGCGGGCTCTACGGGTTTTTTCCATTGACCATATCTTTATTGTTCCTTAACCGATTTTGGATTTTTATATCTCATTTAAAAGGGAACAAAACGTAGAAGTTTTTTAATTATTTTGTACGTAGTAATAAAGAGTGACTTTTTAAAGAAAATTGACGTTTTATCAGCCATCAAAATAATTTTTTTACATTTTCCATTTTTGTTTAGCAGTTTTTGCATAAAACAATAACAGTTACGAAGTTTTAACAATTAATATTACTTATTTAGAATGTCTTTGTTGCAAAACAAAAAAAAATAGGCTAAAATCGCTTTTTTTTAAGGATTTATTACTATTTGAAAATTTTTAATACGCTTTTTTTGTTACACTCTTTAAGTAGGAATATCTTGGAAAGGGTTAAATAGGGACATTTGGTCTCATAGTGATATCTGTTAGAATAACTCTAGACTACCTCCCCTTAACGGCTCCGCCACTAATTTCCAGTCACCCTGTATATGGGTAAGTGCAAGTGAGTTTTTTATACCAGTAGTTATGGATTTTATCAGTTCCCGGTGATTTCCAGTTATGTAATCGTGCTACCACTTTAATAAATGTGTCTGTTGCTATGTGTCCGAAGTGCATGTCATTAACTTGTGTATCTTTCAGTTTATGTATCCAGTCAGCGTTTTCGTTGTGTGTTACGGGATTTTCCCAAATATCTGACCAAAATTGATGCAATGTTTGTGGTGTAGGAGTTTGGTTGTTCTTGGGTGGTGTTGTGTTGCCTAAATTACGATAAAAAGATTTTTCATTGTTAACAAACATTGTTTTGTTTTTTCCGCTTAGTACATGTTACATACCTTTTCAATCTGCTGGCTGTAGCGCTAAGTTTTTGTTTTAAAGTATCTAGAAATTGCGATAAATCTGAGTTTATGTCTTCATATTGAGAATGAATCCTATACTTTTCTTTAATCACCTCTACAGCTTCTACAACTCTAGTATTTCTGTTGCCTTTTATATATTCCGTAAGTCGCCCAATATCTCTTTTTAACTTGCCAATTTTTTCTTCCAATCTTCGTTGCCATGGTGGCTTATTTGATTTATTTGGGCAGTGAAGTATTTCCTTACTTTAGTGTACACGGGTTCCATTGCATATTGCTGCAGTGTAAGCTGCGCAATAAATCAAAGTTTGTAACATAGAAAAATCAAGATCTGGTTTTAAAAATTTTGGCAAAATTTCTTTATTTAACTGTTCGACTGTAAAGTTAAATTGTCTTGTAATTTTTTGCTTTGGCAAGAATGGCCTCTCCGTAGGTTCAGTATCTTTGAATAAAACTAGCGCTGTATTAAACTCCTTTTCAATAATCTCTAAACTAGTAAAGTGTGTACTATTATTTGTTTTATTAAAGTTGTGTGATTCGTGTATATTTTCTTGGGATTGATTGTGTGTATTATTATATTCATAATTTTGTACAATAGTAATAGGTTCATTGAGGACGTCCGTATTGCTGGTCATGTCTATATGAATTTCACCGATGTGTGAAGTTTGTGTTTTATCATTTATTGTATTTAATTCTTCTGCGACTTCAGCTTCAATTAATTTAATCTCTCAGGAGCTATCCATTTATTTATCATTTTTAGCCGTCTTTGGTCTGCAATGCGTTGTTGAGATATATAACTGAGATGAGGGAATTCTTCTATAAAATCCTGATGGATTTTCTTCCTATAAGCAGACTTTTCAGTTTCTAATAAAGTCGCTTTAAGGTAAGATCTAATGATAGTTTCATTATATGCATTTGTCCATGTCATTCTAGTTCGTTTTCCTATTTGTGAGTGTGGTAAGTTTGGTTGACAAGTTTGCGCAATGGGTGTGTTGGTCTGAGTTATGTGAGTTGCATTTAATTCTGTTTGAACTTCCATGTAAATTGTGTCAATTGTGTCTTGTGGCAAGAGTTTGTTGTTTAATATTGCTCTTTTTTGGTCGCCTAGTCTTTGCCTAGTAACATGCATATCGGGAAACATTTCAATGAAATTAGAGTGCAAGATTGATAAGTAGCCTTTGGTATTAGTGTCAAGATTTGTTATTCTTAAATAGGTGCGTAGTATAAATTTGTTCATATCGGTAGACCATTTTCTACGCTTACAGACTTTATTCGAGGTGGGTACAGGTTCAGCGGAATCAACCGCATCCTGTACAACATCCACGGTCTGTTCACTATTATCTGAGGTAGGAGTAAAGACGAAATCGGATCTATCGATTGACGAATTGCTGGGGAATAGTGATTGAGTATCAGAAGAATCTGAAAACAAAATATCCGTGTCGTTGTCGGCTGTAGCATTCTTCTCGACGGAAACCCGCCTGTTCAGCTTCTCGTCGCCGTTGGTTCGCATACTGAGACACCCAGCAACGGCTCCAGGTGCGCCCCGGCGACCCCCGGGCAGCGGCCGCAAATTGTACTTTTTAAATGACTTCTCCATATTGATGGGTTTGCCCTTGCCCTGTTGGTCACCCGTATTAGCCCGTGGCGTAGATGGTCAAGCTCGGACCAAAGGTTGGACTTTAGGGGGCATTATTATTATTATTATTATTCGATTTGTCGATTTTACCTCATCACTAGTGATTAGGAAAAATGACGTAACCTTGTAAAGACGTCTTTTCAAGTTAGGTATAATTTTTGTGACTGGATTATTTTAATGATTTTAACTTTAAATATCTATTTTATATAATTAAATTGATTAATATGTACAGCAATGTATAAAAAAAAATTCCAGTGCCAGTTACCAATATTTTTTCGTGTGCAAATGTGTTACACTTGTGTGACGCTGGTACAAAGTTACGTCGTCTCTTTCAGTGAGAACTGTCATTCTAATCAAGCTATATTTTAAGGACTATAGGGCACAAATTACAACACACCAGCTGACAAAAAATCATATCTGTTCGTCCAGCCGTTCCGCAGATATGGAAATCCGCCAAACGTTACTCCAGCGGCATTTGCAATTACACCAAATCCAAAAGGGGCACAAATGCCGCTACTCGGCCAAGAGAGGCCACAAATATAAGCTACCCTTTAGGCTACTTTAAATTTAGCTAGGGCCAATAGGTAAAAATCATGCCGCTGTAG
Organism: Anania crocealis; assembly: GCA_949315895.1. NCBI lineage: Eukaryota > Metazoa > Arthropoda > Insecta > Lepidoptera > Crambidae > Anania > Anania crocealis. The sequence goes on from OX438868.1 coordinate 6,953,757, forward strand.
TAACGTTTTCAGACATAACGCCAGCGGCATCTTATCTCCTAAAGTTACTTGGAGACCTTAATGGGCACTAATTTGATTTTTGGGGCACATGAATGGGATATAGGGCTCTAAATTTTCTATATACTTTCATCTCGATCCGAGTCGACATGCCGCCCCAGTAACGCACACAAAATATCTGTGTTAAAATCATGAGCGAGCATATCCCCAATTAGACGCAAAGCGCGAGTAGGCGCTTAGGAGCCAATAGACCCACTTTACCCAGTGTGCGTTCGCCCAGCAAAAAGTATCGCCTATTCGAAAATTGGATGATGCAGATAATTAGTGCCTTATATCGTGTAAATGTGCCCGAAATTTTATATTTGTGCGTCCAACAGCTTCAGAATTATTTAAGAAAAATGGCGCCGATCTCGTTAGTAGTTTGATAAGAATTCAATAAGTCTTGGCGCAAAACCCATCACCGCCAACTTACGCAGCAAAATATCATTGTCCACCAGGTCAAACGCTTTTTTAAAATCAAAGTAGGCAACATCCACTTGCCTACCAGCGTCTAACATAGCATATACAAAGTCCAGATGAACCACTAGATTGGTAGTTGTAGAACGAGAACTTCTAAAACCGTGTTGACTATCATGTAGTACATTTACAATGTCGATTAATTTGCTGACATAACACTATCTCAAATATTTTTGCGAAAACTGATAGGGCTGCAATCGGTCTAAAAGAAGATAATATCATCATGCATCTGGCCAATGGATCTTATGAGATTGAAGGCCCGAAAAAAAGAGGCGAGCAATGTTGGAATTTCAAAATATACTTTACGAAGAACTACATTATTGTTAGGATAATATTATTATATTTAAATTATTATTACTTAGTCTAAAACTGAGGTGACACATAAATTGACTTGTATATCATTTTTTTGTACTTAATGTATTTTTTTTTTTCAGACATTACTGTATACACCAGATTTAAGAACAGAACAAGAACAAGCTGATGATTTAATGAAACAGTATTTAGAACATTCAAATATTGACAAACAATACCAAGAAGGATTCAATAAACAGCTTGATGATATTGAAGTAAGAATACAGAAGTTGAAAGGAAACTCAACTCCTACAACATCTCATACCAATACAAAGGAGACCACTGAAGTTTCTGAAGATGAAGAAACTATCATAAAAATGATCATTGAAACGGTAGGAAGGAGTTCACTGTAATATTAATTTGCAATTGACCAAAATCACTAAAATATGATTTTGATATTTTCAGGCCAAGTCTAAATCAAGCTCCACAGATGTTGACGAGCCAACCTCAAGCAATGATGAGTTACCATTCTGTGAAATTTGCAATGAAGATGCAAGAATGCGATGCTTGGGATGCCGTTATCTGTACTGCAAACAATGTTTCTTAGAACATAAAGATGATGATGATGGTTGCAACAAATATGAACCATATGAACCAACAAAAACCGCATAATAAAGTTGAAAATAGTAGGATATTCTTAACATAAAATTTATTAGAAGGGAATATGCAAAATGTTTTACTATGATCAATTCTTGTAAGTACTGTACTGTTGTAATACCTGCCAATGCTCAAATATAAAGATTAGTAATGTTGGTGTCCCTTTTGAAATACATATTATTATATAATGCTTTTAAAACTTGGCTTATTTTTATATTTAAAGTATTTTTTTGTATATTTTTAATATTTAGAAACCTATAACTTATTAAGTTTACTGTTGAATACAGTTTTATGTACCAAAGTAAGTGACCTTATCTAAAATTTTGGCTATATTATTTATTGTTTATCATCTAAAAATATGTTTTATAAAGAATTAGTGTTTTTAAATATGGTCTAAAATAAAAGAATTATAGATGGTTTATTGGTTTTTATTGAAATTCTTTTGTTTCTCAAACTCTTCTATTATACCTGGTATAAATTTAACTAAGTCATCTGAAGTTTGTTTGTATTCATTGTCAATCCAGATATCTTTGAGTTTATTTATGATTGGCCCATACATTTTTCCAGGAGGTACACCTTTTTCTTTCAGTATTTGTCCACTCACAGGAAACCGTGGTACTTTCCAATTAATAAAGTGCCTTAAAAGATCTTCTTCACCTCTGTATTTTAGAATTTCTTTTACATATTCTACAGCATTTTGCTGTTTAATTTTAGTATTTAGAACAAGTTTTTCATATGCTCTGAAAAAGTAAAAATTGGTTTCATCTATCCAAAAATAAATATAAGATTAAAGTAATGAAAATGAAAACATACAATAATGGTCTGTCTGTAGAGTCTTTATCACCTCTGTGCTCAATTAAAAAATATGCCATGTCTCTATCATATCCTGAGAACTTTAAACGGGAATAAAGTACAGTCACTTCATCTATATCCTTTAATAATGCTGCTAAATAAGTCATTGGGTGTAAGCCTAGATGTTCTCCTCTTGTAAGTACTCTGTTCAATTCCTCAACATTTGGATGGCATGGTAAGCCTGCAATAACAAATAATATTTCTACTTAGATGGATCTGGATACATGATTCAATCAATTCAATGTTGCAGACAAACTCACCTATGAACTGTCCAACACCAACATCCAACATTGTCTTCAACAAATTACCAGCAAACTTACCCTGTAGAGTCTTTTTAAGTTCTATCCAAATTCTTTCTCCTGATATATTTTGCAAACCATCTACATTATCTCTGAGAACTTTAAGTGTATTTTCTTCGTGAGTATCTGGAGTTAAAGCAATTTTCCCATAAAATCGGAAATACCGCATTATCCTCAAATAGTCTTCTTTTACCCTTACATTAGGGTCCCCAACAAATGCTACCCTTCTTTTCTGTAGATCTTCATATCCAAAGAAGTAATCATATACACTTCCATCAAAACCTATTAAATTCCAAACATAATTAATAATGTTTCCAATTCAGAACAAAATATATTAAGTATCTGAAATATATTCTACCTAAAAACATTGAGTTTATTGTAAGGTCCCTTCTATTAGCATCTAATTTCCAATCAGTTGTAAATTCAACTTCTGCATGACGTCCATCTGTGATCATGTCTACTCTTAGGGTAGTAACTTCAAAATTCTCTTTGTCATTGATTCTAGGCGTGATAGTTCCATGTTTTTCTCCATTCATATTGATCAGCCTGATGCCTTCAGTTTGGAACATATGTTTCATTTGTTCTGGTGTAGCTGTGGTAGCAAAATCCAAATCAGTAGGCTTTTGCCCTAATAGGAGATCTCTGAAAATATTTATTGTGAAATAAAATTGTGTGTTTAAATACAAAAAATATGAAGCATGTTTATGAAGGCATGTAAACTTCAATTCTTATGAATAATCACCTCACAGCTCCACCAGCAACTCTTATTTCATACTGGTATTTTTCAAATAAGGCCTTCAGCTTTTCAACCTCTGGAGTAAATATACTCTGAAATTCAGGCGAGTCCAACTTCGTGACCACAGGATTTTCCCTGGATTTCAGCATAATATCAATTTTTGAACGCACTCTTTGCCGGCTGTTAGTCGAACTACTATATGTAGCCTGAAAAGCAAAATATTATCATCACATTTATTTATTATCACATTTGATTATGTAGCTAAATTATAATAAGCTCGCCGCTATCCACAACTTAGATTATAAGTTTTGTTATTTACGTTAACATTTCATAAAGTTGAGAAACCTTCAATAGTCCTCGAAAATTTTGAAACATAACTCGGTTAAATCATATGAATAACCACGAAGTAACAAACAATTTATATTTAAAAAAAATAAATGAGTTTAGTGACAGGCACTTATGTTGTTGTTGTTTTCTTCACCCATTCTGGGTAGGCAAAGGGAACTATGCCCATACAGCCAATTCTTTAGTAATATTTTCTTTATTTTTGCATTAAAACGTTGATGTTAGACGTTTTAATGCTTCGATGGAGTTTTTGGAGACAGTCGAAAGATTGAAGGAATGTAGAGAAGTCCCCAAGAAAGAGGTGAACTGACAGGCACTTAATATAGATAATAATAATATTCAATGTACGTACTCTGTGGATGATAATATTTTTTTTTTAAATTTATTTTTACGGCTCTGGGTTCTAGCCCTTTTAAGCCTGTAGTTACAATTACAACACACCACTGGGGGCTTACCATCAGCTTATAGCAAGCCACTCAATTTCCAGGCAGTTCAACAGTAGGGCTGCTTTTGCCCTGCTAAAAATCATACCATAACCGCTGAATAGCTGGGGGCTTACCATCAGCTTATAGCAAGCCACTCAATTTCCAGGCAGTTCAACAGTAGGGCTGCTTTTGCCCTGCTAAAAATCATACAACCGCTGAATAGCTGAACGACTTTAGCACCGCTAAACCAAAAGGTGAACTGCTAAGCTTGTCTATGGTCTGTTTGTCTGCAGATTGCATGAACGAGACAGAGCTATACTGGTTCAGATAAATCTGTCTCTTTTTAGTTGAAAACGTTCAAATACACAAATACATGATTTATTCCAAATTACCGGTTTTTGAAAAACTTTATACTTATTGGATTTTAAAGAGAAAAAGTCGATCTAAATGTTGCTATTTTGCAGAAGATTACTTAAAATACTCAATTCTAGTAAAATTACCTTCTTGGCGATAGTAATTAATGTACAGTATTGGGTTATTAAAAATGTGGATAGACATTTTAACGTGATCATGATTGGAACGGTTCTGCTTGCATTTTTGGCGGTAACATTCAAAAATTGAAGAAATATTCCATTTTCCCGGAGTAGTACGTACGTTCGACTATTTTATATTTACAGTTAAACATTGAGTTAAACCACATGAGTAAATATTTATTCATGTGGTTAAACCATATTTTCACAATGTCATACTTGTGTGTAAGTATTGAATAAAGTAAAGTGGAATTGTAAGTAATTTTATTAAAATATTAGTATAAAAAAGTGATCATCCATTGACTTTCAGTGAAAACCAACAAAAAAAAACGCCTAGTTTCTTACACCCAATTGTATAACCTTTGGGAATAACAGTTAACAAATCTTTAACAGCTGGAGACCACTCCAAGCGAATGGAAAGGGTGGCAGAAATTTTAATTCTGCGGGCGATGTAGTCATAAAATTAGGGTTTGAATGAAGTTTCTGGTTCAGTTACACTGTGTAGTAAAAGACTACTACTACTTTTTACATGGGTATTATAATAATCTATTCTATTTTAGTACTGACTGGGTAGACTAAATGCAAAAAATAAAACATTAAATAATTAATGATTCAAGGAGAGGAAGAGGAAACAGAAAATTATATTACATATTAGGTATTCTCTACCAGTCGAGCATTTGGTTAAGTAGACATGTTTTGTAGAATTTTTGCAGTAAAAAAAACAAACACATGATTTCATATATGTAATATAATTACAAAAAAATATATTTCAAACACATATTAAAATAAAAAAGACATACTTAATATAACAGTACCTCAGTTTTAACCCTAAATTTAAAATCTAACAAAACAACCATAACTTTCTAGGTATATGTATTAACTGGTCGGCTACCGAAGTTGTGGAATCGAGCCATAAGACAATTTATTTGTGTCTGGAATTACAAGGGGTTAAAAAATACATCAATACATAAGCTTATTGGTGAACCTCTTCGTCTGTGAGATAAATTTGCTTGATCTGTGAGATAATTGATTAGCTGCATTGCAAAATGTTATGTAGGATTACAAATGCTTTTGCAATAAGGCTAGCTACCTGAGGTTGGTAATGAACCATTGAATAAGAGTCTGTAGAACACCTATAATTGATCTCTCTCTGTCATTAAGAGTTTTTACATGTCTCTGTATAGGTATAATAGGCTTCAGAAAAATCTAATTCTGCTTTAACAATTGTTGTCATCATAAATTTGAGCAGTGAATATCTAGAATCACCTACAATAAAAGGAAATATTCATTAATGCAAATGTGTTATATAAGAATTAAAACTTAGTTGTGTTTTACACCCAGGCAATATTTAAACAAACAAAATCAGCAACATATTCATAACACAAGGGTTTTAGGTGCTATATTCTGTAAAATATGTTTCTTTATCTTTTCTTTTTACTCAATTGAACGGAAAGGACATATCTTTAAAGTTAAACTAAAATGTGTATTGTATGTTTACCTAAAAGCCATACAGATGCTATAGTGCTCAGTTCATTCAAGTGAGACTACAAAGGATGATGAGACCATATTTTATTGTAAATTAAATGAATCATAGCCATCATTTACACTTATAACTTCCATGTATTTGTTACGAATCTGAAAAAAGTATTACACATAAATATTAGTAAGAAAGAAGAGTTATAAAATTTGGAAGTACAGTTTTTTCAATATATTATATTGTATATACCTATTACATCACAAAACCATGCTAACAATTTTGTCGAAATTGTATTTTCATTTTGGTAAATGATGATATAAACATTTTATACAAAATACTAACTCAAAGACCTTCAGGTTTCTTTACACTGTAATTAGGTTCCTTAATCTATAATGAAACATGTAAATTTTCACAAAACTGCTGAAAAAAGTCTGAGAAACGCATAAAATATGTCGAAAAAGTTAGTCTCCTAGTAACTTCTTCAAGATGGCTAGGATGACATTAGCTTCGCTCAAAAGGACGTTTACCTGCTGTCAAATTGAGTGTCATGGTATGCATGGTCCAATAGCAGTCCTGCTTTAAGAGCTAATGGTAAGGCCCCTGGGGCCTTTTGTACTATGACATCGTTTTTAGCAGGCCTGTGGCAGGCCAATTTACGTTTACGTTTCAAAACCGTTCACCATTTTTTTACTATGAACTTTTCAATCTTTTCATACCATGACACTCAATTTGACAGCAGGTAAACGTCCTTTTGAGCGAAGTTAATGTCATCCTAGCCATCTTGAAAAAGTTACTAGGAGACTAACTTTTTCGACATATTTTATGCGTTTCTCAGACTTTTTTCAGCAGTTTTGTGAAAATTTACATGTTTCATTATAGATTAAGGAACCTAATTACAGTGTAAAGAAACCTGAAGGTCTTTGAGTTAGTATTTTGTATAAAATGTTTATATCATCATTTACCAAAATGAAAATACAATTTCGACAAAATTGTTAGCATGGTTTTGTGATGTAATAGGTATATACAATAGAATATATTGAAAAAACTGTACTTCCAAATTTTATAATTCTTCTTTCTTACTAATATTTATGTGTAATACTTTTTTCAGATTTGTAACAAATACATGGAAATTATAAGTGTAAATGATGGCTATGATTCATTTAATTTACAATAAAATATGGTCTAATCATCCTTTGTAGTCTCACTTGAATGAACTGAGCACTATAGCATCTGTATGGCTTTTAGGTAAACATACAATACACATTTTAGTTTAACTTTAAAGATATGTCCTTTCCTTTCAATTGAGTAAAAAGAAAAGATAAAGAAACATATTTTACAGGTTAAAGCACCTAAAACCCTTGTGTTATGAATATGTTGCTGATTTTGTTTTATTAAATATCGCCTGGGTGTAAATGACAACAAAGTTTTAGTTCTTATATCATTTATCATCATTTCATTTCATCATTTATTTGGAACCCAAAAATACACAAAACTTAGACAAATTATTTCTAGGGTTTTACATAGTACATAATACAAAAAAGTGTTCCCTGACCCGAAAACTACTTGAAACTGTATTATACATATAACACATTTGCAGCAGTCTTACAAAGATGATAAAATTAATGAATATTTCCTTTTATTGTAGGTGATTCTAGTTATCCACTGCTCAAATTTATGATGACAACAATTATTGTTAAAGCAGAACTAGATTTTCCTGAAGCCTATTATACCTATACAGAGACATGTAAAAACTCATAACAATAGAGAGAGATCAATAGTTGTTCTACAGACTCGGTTTCAATGTTACATTACCAACCTCAGGTAGCTGGCCTTATTGCAAAAGTATGTGTATTCCTACATTACATTTGAAATGCAACTAATTTATTTAACATACGAAGATGTTCTCCAATAAGCTCATGTATCGATGTATTTTTTAATACATATACAAAGTTATGGTTGTTTTGTTAGATTTTAAATTAAGGGTTAAAACTGAAGTACTTTTATATTAAGTATGTCTTTTTATTTTAATATGTGTTTGAAATACTCATATTTTTTTGTAGTTATATTACATATATGAAATCATGTGTGTTTATTTTTATTGAAAAAATTCTGCAAAACATGTCTACATAATCCCTCTATCGTGAGTTATTCCAGACACAATTGAAATCAATTGTTATCGTGGCAGCCAAGTGCCTCCTGGGGGTTGAGGGATTAACCAAATGCTCGACTGGTAGAGACTACCTAATATGTTATATAATTTTCCTGTTCCTCTTCCTCTCCTTGAATCATTATTTATTTTATGTTTTAATTTTTGCATTTAGTCTACCAGTCAGAACTAAAATAGAATAGATTATTATAATACCTATGTTTAAAGTAGTAGTAGTCTTTTACTACACAGTGTAACTGAATCAGAAACTATTCAAATCCTAATTTTATGACTACATCGCCTGCAGAATTTAAATTTCTGCCACCCTTGCCATTTGCTTGGAGTGGTCTCCAGCTGTTAAAGATTTGTTAACTGTTATTCCCAAAGGCTATACAAGGTGTGTGGAACTAGGCGTTTTTCTTGTTGGTTTTCACTGAAAGTCAATGCATGATCACTTTTTTTACTAATATTTTAATAAAATTACTTACAATTCCACTTTAGTTTATTCAATAATTATACACAAGTATGACATTGTGGAAATAGGGTTTAACTCAATGTTTAACTGTAAATATAAAATATTCTTTGAAGTTAGAACGTACGTACTACTCCGGGAAAATGGAAACTATAAATATTTCTTCAATTTTTGAATTTTACCGCCAAAAATGCAGACAGAACCGTTCCAATCATGATCACATTAAAATGATTATCCAATTTTCAATAACCCAACACTGTACATTAATTACTATCGCCAAGAAGGTAATTTTACTAGAATTTAGTATTTTAACTAATCTCCTGCAAAATAGCAACATTAAGATCGACTTATTCTCTTTAAAATCCAATAAGTAGAAAGTTTTTCAAAAACCGGTAATTTGGAATAAATCATGTATTTGTGTATTTGAACGTTTTCAACTAAAAGAGACAGATTTATCTGAACCAATATAGCTCTATCTCGTTCATGCAATCTGCAGACAAACAGACCATAATTTCATTGTTGCGTTCATACCAAGGTTTGGCGGGCGGGCTTCATAGATGAGCTATGTTATGCAATAACATATCAACCCCAGAAAACCAAATCCTGAGAAATAAGAGGTCAAAGAATTTTGAAGCTTTAAAAAATAACCTAACCTACTTGGGTAGTGTAATGATGTTTGTTAGTTCGGTGTTATTGTAGGGAGTGTTTGATACATAGTGTTAATATTTTATATATGAGGTTGATAAAAAAAAAAGCTTTTTCTTCCTAGTTTGTTTATTGCAAAATCCAATCCAGAACTTGAACTAATTGCAATAAGCGTTTAATCCTAAATCGCTTATTGCAAAAATCAACGGACATTATTAAAATACTGCAACAATCTTCTAAACCCCTTTGATAGATTATTGCCATTAAAAAAAGTATATCAAAATTTACTTTCTTAATCATTACTCTTGATTATTAAAATCAAAATGACAATTTTAATAGTAGTTAGTAGTATGAACACTTAAAAAAATCAAAACATTAATAGCCCAAAATAGTAATTCAGTCTTCATCGTCTTCAGAAACATTATCAAAGTCTTCAATATGATAACCATCTACATCTTCTTCCGTAGTTACACCCTGAGAACCCTTCAAAAATTCATAGAAAGATCTGGCGTCTGCAGGTACAAGCTTCAATAACTCTTTTAAATCTTTTATTTTTTCTTTACTTAAGTTCTTTCCGTTTGGCCAACGTCCAGGTAAATCAATATTCTTAAGTACAGGTTTACGACCTTTGCCTGCCTTTTCAATGTTGACAACTTGGTGTGATTCATCCAGATCATTTTTTATTTTTAAAATATAGGGATAATCCTTTTCCATTACAATTTCGTGAATATTCAGCCAATTTACTTTATTTTTGGCGTTATCAACTTTTCTATTAGTAATAGCTTTTTCTAATAGTTCAACAGACAGCATATCGGGCGAAAGCATTCTCGTAACCTCAAACTTTTTTTGCTTTTTACTTGTCGTAATACTTTCAGCATAATCTTCTAATGTGTAAAGTCTTTGTTGCGCTTTCAATCGAGTTTCTATAACACCAAAATTAGCATCATTAGGCAAGAAACTATGGCCCGAAAGAAGGAATCGCAGTGTAATCGACTTAAGCGATGAGTGATGTTGCATAGTGTGAATCAACATGAGGACTAATTTAATGCTGCGGTTTTGTCCCCCACACGAGTCTGACCATAAAATCAGTTCCGTTATTGGATGTTGTATATTATTTAGTATGTACTTTCGCAAACAGGATCCTACTTCTTGCGTGCCCTTTCCACCTTCATTTTCAAGCCATAGGTTAAAAATAGATCTTTTGTTACTACCGATATAAATTCCTAAATTGTACAAATTTAACTGTCGCTTGTAATACGCAATATTAGATGGTATCTTTGGAAGTGGATGTGTTTTTTGCATGTCAAAAGTAAGAGTTTCTACAGACTCACTTTCCAAAGCCATTTTTAGATCCTCATTCATTCTACCTCTGAGTGCTGTGGCTTTACTTAAATGCACTTCACGTTTCTCTTTTATTTCTTCAGCATCTACACCTGATAATAATTTCAGCTTGGCTTCAAAAGCATCACAAGTCTTGCATGTGTCGCTTTTTGGAGCTTTGAATTTAAGGTTAAATTTTTCATAGAATATCTTCTTATAAGTTGCAAGAGTAGGTAAATTATCTTCAGTAGAATGCTTTAATTTAAATAAGTCATACATTTTAAAAAGATTAAGATCTGTGTTCAAATAACGACTATTAGTCTTGCCTCTGCAGTAGTGACTGATGTACTTTGGAAAGGAAATTATATGGTCAACTATTTTCTTGATATTTTCTTCACTCGTTCTATTATTTCCACCACTAACCATTCCTCTGTTATCTTTTAAATCTGATGCTGTATTTTTCTTCCTCATTGCAACATCTATTCTACTTTGGCAAATACATAAGGTTTTTAAAAATGCTTTTTTACAAATTTTATTGTCATCAAGAAAATATTTTCGAGTAACCATTCTCTTGGAATTTTCAGTAGAATAACATCTAGATTTATTAGTTTCTTTAACTTTAGCACAAATATAAGCACATCGGCCTTCATATGAGCCAATAGACTAAAATTGATGAAATATTCTTTTTCGGTCAGCTACCGAAATAATTTCCGTGCATTTCTTTTTACATCTGCAAAAAAAAGTCTGATCAAAAACTTTAGGTGATACTTCTTTTCCTTTTGCATTAATATATTTTTCATTTACATTAGCTCTTCGTTTCCGTTCTTTTCTTGACTGGTCTGCAACTTTTCGTTTCCTACCACGCTTAGGTCTACCTTTTACATTTTCATCTAAATTTTCGCTTGCCACAGTAGTTACACTATAAGTTATTTGTTCTCCTGTATTACTTTTAGCTTCGGACTGATTTTGTAAACTTTCTTCATTAGTAGTTGAATGTGTGATCTTGTCCGTACTACTAATATTATTGCCATTAGATATAAAAGTATTGTTGTCATTATAACAAATAGATTGAGTTTGAGTTTCAAGAAGAATTGTATTTAACATGTTCTTTTCATTATTTTTATTATCGTGTATATTGTTACAAGTCACGACTTCTATCTCTTCTATTATTTGGTTTCCTTCAAAATCGTAATCAAAAATTGCGGAATGTAAGCTTCTTTGAACAACATCTAAATCATCTAATTCTATCAAACTAGGGCTATGTATCAACTCTTCTCTTGTTTCAGTAACGGTTTCTTTAGGGTTTGGGTCACATATAAATGCAGTATTTTGAAGCTTAAGAACAGGATCGTGTTTTAACCGATGTAGCATAGTTACTTTACTTTCGTGAGTTTCTAAAATACCTTTTAATGGTTCTTCTTCAGAGAACGATTTTTTATTAGATAAATGGTTCTCACAAGCCATTGCAACTAACTTGTGTGCTCTAGAGTTCATGGTAGATAGATACCTACAACAACATAAATATTAATTGGCATAGTAGTTAGAAAACAGTTCTTTTGCACGATAAGTCTAAAATTTTTAATGCAATCCATCGTATTAAGTTTGTATTTTTTACCTTGAATAATGGTTTTATGTATCCTATTACCGTATAAATAACGAGGACTACCTAGCCCATTTTTCAAATATTTAATTTGCAATAACCAGTTTAACGTCACAGTGAATTATATTGATGTTTTTATAAATAATTTGCTACTTAATCCCTCAACCCCCAAGCGACAACCGGTTGTCGCGATAACAATTGATTTTAATTGTGTCTGGAATATCCGATCGTCAAAGGATTAACCACCTACTTTATACAGTGATCACTCATTTGACATAACCGAGAAAACAAAATTAGCAAGCAATTAATGTTTGTAATTAAGAAAATAATTAAAAAACTTTTGCAACTTACCTTCGTACCCGTTACCACAAGTAGATATTTCAAACCTTTAAAAATAACTTTAAGTCAACACTATGGTTGTTGTCATTGATAAAACATTATGTACAGGACACTAACTTTTAACTAAATTTATCTACCTATTGAAACTCAAAGAACTTTGTATTTTTAAGCCACAGCAAATCCGCGCAAAATGGTACGCAAAGATCCAAGGAATATATATGTATTATCTGATAATACATATATATTCCTTGGATCTTTGCGTACCATTTTCCCTTTTCTGCACTTTGCACTCATGCCACAGCTTTCGCAGATCTTGATTAATTATTGCTTGGTAGTCAGTGTGAGGAACTTTCATCAAAGCCGAACAGTCAACATCAAAGCCATTTCTTGCTGCACAATCCACTATTTCATTTCCAATGATGCCATTATGTGATGGTACCCACAAGAAGTTAACGTTTCTATTATTGATTGTACATATTTCATAATTTTTTTTTTTATCATAAATAATGTAATTTGAATTGAATTTGTAAGAGTTACTTTCTATAGCTAGCAGTACACTTTTAGAATCAGTTAAAATAAGGACATCTGAACATATATTAGTACTAATTACATGTTTTAAAGCTAAGAGGATAGCGTAACTTTCAGCTGTAAAGATACTACTATGATTGTTAATTTTATAACTTTTGACTACTTTTAACTGAGAATCATAAAATGCTGAATTTACACCATTCTCTGTTTTAGAGCCATCAGTGTACACCTTATAATACAACTTATTGTCTAAGAGCTGGTTCAATTCAGTTTGATTATTTACCTTATCCCATAAAATATTATAATTATTGCTTATAAGAACATCAAAATCTACTTTATACAGTGGCCACAGTTCATTTTTATACATATTTACAGAAATACTGTTTAAGTACATTGCAATTCTGAGTAATTCAGGGGTGTGCCTGGACAATAGTTCAGAAATGGTTATTTGTGAAGGACTTGAACTGATTTGAAATGATTGTGGTGGCATTATCCGTTCTAGCACAGATTTATTGTTAGATGATAACAATTTAAGACAGAAATTTGAGGCAAGTTGCATACGTCTTAGGATTAGTGGAGGTATACATGATTCACACTGCATGGCATTGATTGGGGTTGAGCACATAGCTCCTGTTATTATTCTGAGTGCTTTATTTTGTATAACATCTAATTTTTTTAATAAACTAGTGCTACAGTTCATATATGCTAAAGTGCTGTAATCAAAGTGACTGCGTACAAGGCTTTTGTAAAGCATGGATAGTGTTTTGGGATCTGAGCCCCAATTGACACCAGCTAGTGACTATCTATCTATCTATCTATCTATCTATCTATCTATCTATCTAGTGCTCGCAATATGTTTAAAGCTTTAGTTGAATTTTTAATCAGTAAGTTTATATGATTTTCAAATAACAGTTTTTTGTCTAAACATACTCCTAAAAACTTTTTTTCTTGGATCCAAGGAAGAATATCAGTATTATACAAGATTTGAAAGTCACCATCAATATGTTTTTTTGAAAATAACATGGCACCACTTTTGCTGGGGCTGATATCAAGTTTTAGTTTATTGCCATAAAACTGGTGAATTTTTGATAAAGCAACATTAAGACTATGTACAGCTATATTTACATTCTTATTTACAGTATAAATTAACAAATCATCAGCAAATTGAAGAAACTTTACATCTGACTGTTTTAAATATTTATTGATTTGACTAGTATACAAATTATACAGCAATGGAGAGATTGTGGCTCCTTGCATTGTCCCTTTATATACATAGTTGGGTCCATGAAGAATATTATTAAATTTAACATACATTGTTCTATTATATAAAAAGTTAAAAATCCATTTACAGACATGGCCTGGTACACCGATGTCTCTTAAAATATCAATTAAAATTGAGGGATTAACATTATCAAAAGCACCCTGCACATCAAGAAAGACACAAACTGTTGAAGAATGACTATGATATGAGTTCTTAATATCAGATACCAGAGATGAAATGCTTTCCGCTGCACTTCGACCTTTCCTAAATCCAAATTGTTCATTTGGTAAGATATTATTTGATTCTACATAATGATCTAATCTAATTTTTAACATGCATTCAAAAATTTACCTATGCAGGATCCATGAGTCAGGAATTACCTGTTCTTGCCATAACAAATTAAATATATCTAAGAGAAGTTTTTGAGCATTGATGTGAAGGTGACGAATGAGTTCATATGGGATATTATCTAATCCAGGAGTTGTATTTTTACGTGAGTCAAGGGCTATAATAAATTCTACAAAAGAGAAAGGTTGAGAGAGAAATGTTGCTTGTACTTTACCATTTTGACAAAAACTTTGTGTTAATAATGTGTTATTTACTTCTTTTTCAGGAGGAGATGAAGGGGCATATTTATTGATAAACGATTGAATCCATTCATCATTCTTTGGCAGTTTCTGAATAGATAAACGTTTAAATTTTCTCATGTAGTTCCATATAGTGCTGACAGGGGTATATCTGTTGAAGGATTCACATAAACGGTTCCAACCATTTTTCTTTTTCTCAACTAAAAGTTTCTTTTTAGTGGCGTCTAATTTTTTATAGTTCAGGTAATTTTCAATACTGGGATTATACCTATAAAAATTTAATGCTTGTTTACTTTTTTTACGATGCTACGAGGGCGGGTCAATAAGTCCGTGACTTTTTGAATTTCTGACTTTTTTACTGAAAAAGCAACACTACTCCTGTCAACAGGTATCTGTCAGTTGATTCCTATCAAAATTTGAACTTGCTGCGTCAGTTAGTTTGTGTTTGACAGCTATTTTTATCGGACTACCCAGTAATTTGAGGAAAAAATGGAAAAAGGTGAATTTCGTGTGCTTATTAAGCATTATTTTTTGCGAAAAAAAACCATTACCGAGACCAAGGCTAAGCTTGATAAATACTATGGGGACTCTGCACCATCGATTTCAATGGTAAAAAAGTGGTTTACTGAATTTCGTTGTGGCCGTAAAAGCACTGAAGATGCCGAACGTCCTGGACGCCCAGTTGAGGTCTCTACACCCGAAACAATCGAAAAAATTCACGATATGGTGTTGGCCGACCGAAGATTGAAAGTGCAAGAGATTGTGGAAGCCGTAGGGATCTCGCATGGCTCAGTGGTTTCAATTTTAAAAGATCAATAATAATTGGGCATGAGAAAGCTTTCCGCAAGATGGGTGCCGCGTTTGCTCACAGTCGACCACAAACGCAATCGTGTAACAACTTCACAGGAAGGTTTGGCGTTGTTTAATCGCAATATGGAGGAGTTTTTGCGCCGTTTTGTAACCGTGGACGAAACATGGATCCATCATAACACACCAGAGACCAAACAACAGTCAAAACAGTGGGTTTCTAAGGGTGAATCGGCGCCAAAGGAGGCCAAGGTGGGTTTGTCAGCCAATAAAGTTATGGCGACTGTTTTTTGGGATGCACGTGGGATAATCCACATTGACTACCTTCAAAAGGGAAGAACAATCAATAGGGAATATTATGCCAACTTATTGGACCGCTTCAATGACGATTTGAAAAAAAACCGACCTAATTTGGCCAAGAAAAAAGTTCTTTTCCACCAAGACAATGCAAGGGTGCACACATGTGCAATCCATGAATTGGGCTATGAATTGCTCCCTCATCCACCCTATTCTCCAGATTTGGCTCCGAGTGACTACTTTTTGTTCCCAAACCTGAAAAAATGGCTTGGTGGAAAAAGATTTGACTCCAATGATGAAGTCATCTCGCAAACAAAGGCCTATTTTGAGGACCTCGACAAATCATATTTTTTGGAAGGGATAAAAAAATTGAAGAAGCGTTGGACAAAGTGTATAGAGCTCAAGGGAGACTACGTTGAAAAATAAAATGATTTGTTTATCAAAAAATCTGTGTTTTATTCCAAAAGTCACGGACTTATTGACCCACCCTCGTACTACATTCATCATCCCACCATGGTACCGGTTTTTTAAATAGATGTGGTGTGGTTTTCACTACTTTAGGGATTTCACTACTCTATCTCTTAAATTTATTATTTGGTTATTAAACTTTTCATAAATCAGCATAGGATTGGAGGTATCAAAATTAATTGAATCTGACATTTTCTCTGATTCCAAATAAAACTTTATCCAATCTGCTTTACTATATATATATTTATTTACAGGATCGCCCATTTGATATTTAGTAGCAGAAGTCTGAATATCAGTTATTGTTGGATAGTGATAACTTCCCATTGGATCGTCGTGAACCTTCCAGACACATAGTGGAGCTACTGAAGCACTAATACAAGTTATGTCAATTGCCGAAGGATTATGAATAGATCTACCTACAGTAGTTGGTTGCGCCCGAATTAAGAATACAGAGATCGCATTCGTCCAAGGTGTTATAAACTTCATTGCCACGACTATTAGATGAAGCGCATCCAAATGCGATATGATGAGCATTAGCATCACCAGATAGCAAGAGTGGTTTTGGTAATCTATGAATTATCTGTTTCAGTTTGTTTATCCTGAAACGGGAACGACCTTCTTTAGGTGGAGGACAATATATACATAAGATATATAAATTTCCTATCTCAGTCTGTAGATTTATAGCTACAGATTGAAGAAAGTCGTAGTATGGAACTTCTAATGTTGAATATTTTAATACATCTTTTATCAAGATGGCAACTCCACCACGACCTTCCTTTTCTTTACTTAATTGACTTATTAAATTGTAATTTGGAATATGTAAATTACTTTTAGTTTTAAGCCATGTTTCATTTAATAAGCAAATGTCTATGTCGTTTTCTAATAAGAAGTTAATAAGCAATGGTTTTTTATTTATAGCACCTTCAATATTAAACTGAGCAATCCTTAAATAACTTTTATCCATTTTAATTATCCTTTAAAACTTTTTACTAAGATTTCTTGTATAACTGCGCTTGTAATAGCCCGGCTCTCATTGCCAATGGCGACTAACGCGCCGATCAATCCATTACGGATGAAGTCATTGGATAGAATTTCGTCAATTAATTTTTCATTTGTTTGTTTTTGATCATCTTTATTTACAGAGTTACAATTCAAAGTTGTAGTAGAGGCCGGGTTTGGAATAATAGTTTGTGTAGATACACCTTGTGTCTTCCTTGATGGCAGACTTGTTAAACCTAGGGGAGGCTAACGATGGGAAGTCGGTCGTGTATTTTTTTTATAATAGAATTGCTCTTAGCAGTAGAGACCACTTTAGCGTATGTCGATTTATTGTTTTTTTCTTCCATTTTTAATTTTTTAACAGGGCAGTCTTTTGATATTGCAAGGTGAGCTCCTTGACAATTTATGCATTTAATTACCTTGTTCGATTTACATTCACTAAAGTGGTGCTCTTCTGAGCAAATGGAGCATTTTTGCACAGATTTACATACTTTTGCACCATGGTTGAATTTAAAACATTTGAAGCACTGTAACAATGGTGCATTGTATTGATATACTCTAAACCTAAAAAGATCTAAATATGCATAGTCCGGTAATATTGTTGTTAAAAATGTCACGCTCACACTTTGGAACGGTTTAATTTGTCCATTTTCTCGTTTGGTAAATCTACGTACACATATTATTTCAGAAGATGAGGGCAGCTTTTTGAAAAGCTCCTCATTGCTAATACTTGTGGGTACGAAGCGGAGAACGCCGATCGTCTCTACTGCTGTTGCTGGGATGTAAGCTTTCAATTGGTGTTTAGATAGAAAGGTTTCGTCCTTTAAAAAGTTGTTGGCATTGCTGGACTGGGAGAGGGTTACGCAGATTTTGTTAGCGTTAATTCTTTTTAAATTCGTGATACCTTTTACTTCATTTTTGAATAGATTGGTGATGACGATTGGGTTATTATTTCCAATCTTTTCATTTTCTTTTAGGCTTTCTACGAATACGCTAAAATCTCCACTCACCGTATTCTCAGAGAACAACCTCTTGTAACCGGGTTTGGTAAAAGGTTTGTAGAAGTCATCTTCTGCCGCTGGACCGCTGAAATTTCTTTTGGGAAATTTTCTTTTTTCGGTTCCCCCGGGCGGGCCCTCACCGTCCCCGTCCGGCATAGTTAATACATGAATTTGTCTCGTTACTATTAATCAAAAAGAAATCTTTAACAATGAAAATAAGAATTTTAGGAATAATTCTTGAAAATCGCGCCTAGTTGGTTCAAAAGCCCGCCAAAAGTCTTCGATGATAATAATACTGAATCCAGTGTTGCCAGTCGGGTCTTATCAAAAGTTACCTGAAGTATAAAAAAAAAGTAACCTTTTTGTGTAAAAAATAACCTTTCATTTTTTTTTTACTTGAATGATATTAAAAGGTTGATAGAACAGAATGTTAGTTGTATGGCTTACGGAAACATTGATGAGTTTTTGAGCACTTGCCCGCATTTCTTGATTTATTCATATTGATACATTATGCTAAATATGAATTTCAATTTCTTCATTAGTTGTTATTATAGTTCTAAATTATATATTATATAATATTTTATTTAGTCGTATTGGTCGGTGGGTATTTATTACGAAAATTTTCCCATATTTGGTTGATCCAAACCTTAGTAACACTACCTATACCTACCTATAATGTTATCATTTTTGGCGGGATTGTGCAGTTATGATGGTATGTATGGATGTAGGTACGTGCTCGTGTAATTAATTTTTAAAAATGGATTATAGTGGATATTATCACAAATTGTGGGGCTTTTCTGTGCCTTAGGGGTCTAAAAACGAAAACTTTGAGAGGAATCGTTATTCGACTACTTCGACTTTTCTTGGAATAGTAGTCAATCACACCTGTTCATGGACACCGCACATAGAAAATTAAATACTAAACACCAAAATAGTACAAGTTTTACATAACAATAAAACTTGTATTATTTAGCAGAGACGATGCACAGCATCTGTGAGAGTGCGTCATACTTCCCTTTCCTTATTTCCGGTCATTTGCAACATCTTCCGTTTCTTTTTCGGCCAATCAGCGTTGAGTAAATTATCACGTGGTCTCCAGAGGCCTCTTGCGGTCGGTTTGCACCGACTTGATTCATAGAAGTCTCTCACCAGGAGATCTTAATGGGATGCTGTGCATCGTCTCTGCTAAATAATACAAGTTTTATTGTTATGTAAAACTTGTACTATTATTCGGCATATGACGATGCACAGCACCTGTGAGAGACCTGTTTATAGCTCCTGGTGACCACGCGAAGACGCTATGTGATCCATAAGCATAAATGCTCTGTAATAGGAACTATCTACATAGTCAATAATGAAATAAACGAGAAAAAGTAGGTATGAGTTATATCAACAATTATTTAATATGTGATAAATTATACATATTTTATAAATTGCATAATTGGAAATGATTTGATTACTTACTAATAACAAAAAATAATAATAATCATTCTTAAATAACATTACATTAGTTATCTAGTTAGTCTATAAAACGGGCTCAAAATTAGTTGATAAATTTGATTCTGACGGTCCTGATTTACCAATAATTTGCTTTTGGTAAAACTTGGCAAAGGTGTTTTGTCTACGCCAATTACCTCGCGCGAGGATCTCTTCTACTGGAAAGTTTTCATACCAGTTTAAGGTTGCCACTGCTGAGCGCACACTTCCCGGCAAAGCGGATATGCCCGTGTCTCTAAATACCGATTTCACCCAGTTTCCGATTACAGTTCGTGAAGCCGATTGACTTTTACTTCGTATTGAAACAAATAAGGCATTACCACACTCCGCTGTGCGCCTATTTGCCCCCAAATCGATAACTTTTCGAAGCCAATGAATAGGGCATACGTTAGAATTATCATGCTTTATTAATTTCCAACCTGACTGCCTATACGAGCATGTATCTGTCTTGTAACCAAATGATGGGTGTAATACACAATAACTAACAACCAACTTGATTTGAGTAAGGACTTTTCGGCGTCCGACCACTCCTTGGTAACATCGTCCCAGCCCCAATTTTCCAGACATAAAGTGCCATGCTCTGCACTCGAGGAGGGGATATCCCGGTAGTCTGGTCTATCAGTACCTGTTGTAATTGCTGTATTTTCATCGGTTGCCCGAGTGCTCGACGACGTAGATCTGGTAACCAGAATGCTCTTTTCCACATCGGGGCCACCAGCAGAAACACTCCCTCTGCAGAGTTCAGATGGTGCAGAACGCGCGGAATAAGACTCGGAGGAGGAAATATCCACGCCAGTTGAAACCGCCATTGTCGACTGAAGGCATTGCAGAATTGGGCCGTCTGGTCTAGACTGTCCTTCGACACGTAATCCTTTACAACCGTCGTCTTTCTGCTGGCAAATAAATCTATTTGTGGAGTACCCATTTGCTGAAATATTTTCATAGTCGCCGGTTGAAGGAGGTGCCACTCGGATGGACTTTTCCCTCTCGACAGTTTGTCTGCTATATCGTTGAATTTCCCTGGTATGTATTCGGCAGCGATCGAAATAGTCCATCTGTCTAGCAGCTTCAGAAGATGGTGAGTGAGCTCGAGCAGGGCTGAGGATCTTGTTCCCCCCTCTTTTTGTATGTAGGAGATAACTGTCCGATTGTCCGACTGCACTGTCAAATGGCGATTCTGTAATAGAGTTCTGAAATGCCTCACTGCAGCTAATATGGCTAACAATTCCTTCCTGTTGCAGTGCCAATGTCGTTGACTGGGCATCCATCTGCCTGATGTTACTATGTCGTCCAGCTGTGCACCCCATCCGTAGTCGTATGCATCTGTGGTTAGAAAATGCTGGGTTGATTTCGGGAATAAGCTGCTTTTCACTTGAGATGTTTCTAGAGCCGCTATCCACCACTTTAGATCGTCTACGGTGGACGCTGGCAGCTGAATCCGTTTTCGTGAACTTTGAAGTTGGCGAAGCCCTTTTAAAAATTGCTGTAGATGGCGGCAGTGCAGACGCCCTCTCAATACAGCAAAGTTCGAAAAGTTCAGGGTTCCCAACAATATTTGAGTCTCCTTTAAAGACATAACTTTTCTGAGGACAGCCTGTCTCAAGAGGTGGAGCGTCACTTGTACTTTCTTCTGCGGAAGTATTTTGAGGTTCTGTTTCGTGTTCCAACCTATCCCTAGATATTCTATCACTTGAGTTGGTTTGATCACAGACTTCTCGTAGTTGATAGTCCACCCCAGCGATTCGAGAGTGTTCAGGGCTATTTGTACCTGTAATCGTAACAAGCTCTCTTCCTGGCAGGCTATCAGGAAGTCGTCTAAGTAGACTATGATCCGCATCCCTTTGGAACGGAGGTGTTGTGCCACAAAATTCGTTAAAGACGAAAAGATTTTGGGTGTGCATGACAGTCCGAAGGGCAGACATGTCATCTGTAGCACACGGCCTTTGTACATCAGTCTCAGGAACCTTCGATGGTATTCCCTGATGTTCACATGAAAATACGCTGATGACAAATCGATCTTGACCATCCAATCCAACTTTTGAAGGAAGTGAGGTACCTGGAAGTGGGATATTAGACTGAAAGGCATTGGCGCTATGTATTGGTTCAATCTTTTTAAATTGAATATTGGGTTGGAGTGTACGAAAGGGTGCGCAAGACATAACCTAACCTAAACCTTTTTTTTTTTTGGTCTCCCGGGGGGAAATGCTTTGCGCATACCCGTCACTTTGGGGGAAGGACGGGTTATGTGGGACTCTCCCACCGCCAACCCTTCTCGTACAAAGAAGGGCCCGGTAGGAATACCCACTTAAATAACCCCCGGGGTGCACCCCTGCACGAAACCGCCGTTCCTGGGTCCGGGCTGGCCGAAGCAATCTCCGTACCCTGGCGGTGCGCCCCGGCCTTACGCCAGGGCTTCCTCCACGCCTAGGGAGGGGCAGTCCGGTGCACGTGGATCGCCCTCCAGACGAGTCAGGTCGTTTGGTGTGACCCGGGTCCCCCGACCCGTGCCACTGACCTGCTTAAGGGGGCGAGAGGAGATGTGCATAAACCTAACCTAAACCTAACCTAACCTAACCTATTTCCAGTGCAATCGTTTCTGTCACTAAATGCATCCTGCCGTCGTACGAGAGAAGGGCACAACTAACATTTTTTTTTTTCAAAATTGAGTTATATACATATTTAGAATCAGGAAAAAGAGGCGCATCTGCTCAATTTTTTGTAGAATTTTATCTTCAAGGAATTCGGCGATACAGTAGGCTTGAAAGGCACAAATGACACTAAATATTAATGTTTATAGAATGAAAAGACACATTTATTTACCATTACATTGAAAAGGCACAAATACGTAGATGTGACTTTTACTTTATACAGATTTTTACTAAAAACTGCTTTGAAAAGGCACATCTACAGCATAATATAAAGAAAAGGCTCAAATGCCAGATGTGCCCTGCCTACTTAATCAAGGATTCATGGATATCTTATTTAATTTACGTATCAAAGGCACAAATAACCAGTTGTGCCTTTTCTTTCAATTATTTACTATTAGGTGTGAGGTTAGGAGGGCAGGGTTTGATTGAAACGCGGCAGTTGTGCCTGCAACGTAGAAGCGACTCCATGCTTGTCAGCAGCCTGTCCGCGCTAGATAAGTTTAATTACGTTTTATCCACGTTTACATGTCGATGGTTATAATGTGAAAGGGCTTAAAGGACAAGTCGCCACTTTTCAGGAGAGCCGCAAAACAAAAAATGTTGAAAAATCAACATAACTTTTTTGTTTTTAAGCTATCGGTCTCAATTAAAGGCCATTTATTCTATTTTTCCAAGCCGAACTGTAAGCGACCGTTTAATGTATTCTAGATAGCGTACTTTTTGAGAAAGATGTCCTTTAAGAATCGTATTTTGAACATTTTGACCTTTAAGCTAAAGTTTTTTTTGAGATAGTTTGTCAACTATGGCTTATAAGACTACTTTAAAGTAGTGGTGGTATTAAAGGAAGGTATTTTTTTTTATTTGTCTTTTAAGCAAAAATATTTTTTGAAATTATCCTTAATAAATGAAAATTGGTTCTTTAAGATGGAATTTCGATTTAAAATATTTTCAAACTAACATACATTTTGTTCTTTAAACTGTTTTTCCTTTGAAATAGTATTGATTATTGAGAAGTTTCGTTATGCTGAATAGAATAGAAAAGCATCACCAACGTGCACTGTACTTTACTTTCTTCGGTTCGAGTATCAGTTAAATAAAATATCCTAGGTTAAAGAAGATTTTTATGTGATGTGTTAGAATGTGAATAAATAAAATAATCTGTGTTTTAGAAATTTTGTTTTATTAATTAAAAAAGATCAAAAATGTGAATTCTTTTATAATCAATTTTGACACGCACGTATGCATCGAAACAATCAAATCAACAATCATCAAACTACTACAAACATAAATTTTAACAGTTTTGTTTTAAATAACCATTAATTTTGTTCTTAAAACAATAATGTAACACTGCTTATTTATATCATTAACTGATGACAATAATAAAAATCTCTTTAATTCAACAAAATCCAATTAAATCAACATGTCGCATTTGACATGGAATGTATTGTATGTAAGTAAACATATTTATTATGTGTACCTACTACATGATAATACTCGTAACAAATGCACTATAAAAATAATCAAGTTTTCTTTTGCTCATAGCCACAAATATAATTAAATTATCTTAGGAATCAACTAAATAGGAACATTTCTGCAAAATCGTCTGATTAAAAACACACCAACAAATCAATTACAATCTATACTAATATTACGAGTATAAAGCTGAAGAGTTTATTAGTTTGTTTGTTTGTTTGAACGCGCTAATCTCAGGAAGAACTGGTTCGATTTAAAAAAATATTTTTGTGTTGGATAGTCCATTTATCGAGGAAATTTTTAGGCTATATAACGTCACACTAATAGGAGCGAAGTATGAGTGAAAAATGTTGCAAAAATAATCGCGATCATTATAACAGAAATTGACGCGGACGAAGTCGCGGGCAACATCTAGTACAATATAAGGTAGATCAATCGATCGTCAGTAACTTAACTATATCTATTAAGCTTCTCGCCACTCATCCTATTGACTCGATCTTTTTTATTATTAGAAAACGAAAATAGCAACATAGAATGTTATAATAATTTGAGAAATGTCGTCACTAAAGATGGTTTAGTAATGTCACAGATATCAGAATGTAGCTGAATGTAAACTTAATTAGCGTCGTTATTAATATCATCCTTTTCTTCCTCTTCATCTGTTTCAGGAAGTTGGTCTCGTGTGGTTTTAGAAGTTGGTAAACTCAGATATTCTTTATGGTATCGTTTGGGAATCGTTCCATTGTTGCAAAGTTTACGTAAATCATTGTATTTTGCTTCTGATATATCAATTTGCTTTGTGTAAAGAGGTAGCAACTCGATATTTTCGTAACTATTAATTTTTTCGGTTTTAGATTTTGTTTTATTCTTTCCTTTTCCTTTACCCTTCTTCGATGGTAGACTCTTAAAAATCTCTGTTTTATATGTTTCATCACTATCTTTCATAGAGTACTTTATTTCAATGTTCTTCAAATCTTTCGTCTTCAACGTAATTACTCTTACTTTTCTCAAATCTTTTAAAGGATCACCTCGAAAGGCTTTTGCTGCTAAATCATTTCAATTAATTATGTCACAATATTCAATAGTTTCAACTTTATATGGAAAGGGACTTTTGCGAGAAAATTTGTTAAGTTTTGTTTTAATTATTTGGATAAGCTACCAGAAATGGCATAATAATAAATATGTTTTATAGTTTATTAAACTTTCTTCACATGATTCATTGTTTTTTTTTTTTGTAGACACCATTAAGTCAATTTACATTAAAAAGGCACAATAAAACAAATGTGCCCTTTCTTAGACTCAATGACCATGAAATATTAACTAGAAAGGTCATATCTGGTTAACTATACCTTTTCTTTTTAATGAGTGGTATTTTAATAAATTTATTTTTTTAAGATGAAATGGTTTTTTTTAATTTATTTAATAATTATTTATATATAAAAACTAAAAAGTAAAAAATATAATAGTATTAACCTTCCCGCATATACCATCAGTATTGTTTTTTCTTTTAAGCAATAGGTTTCCACACTATGGAGCAGAATATGGTAAAAACTTTAATCCCAATTATCTCAGTTTGACCAAAATGATAGATGTGCCCTTTTCTCGTACGGCGGCAGTATCATAGTCAGCTTTTTGACAAAAGATTTGCATTTTTTTCACAATGTCAAATGAAACGCGTTTTATGTATGGTGCTTACACTATTATCGATAAAGAAACATTTAATGATATTTAATTGCTTACAAAGTCCAGTAGGTTAGGAAAAGTGTAGGTTAGGTTAGGTTAGAACAGTGTTCTTCTGGCGCAACTACAAGTGCCAAGAAACGGAAGGCGCCAAAACAGGCCCAACCTGTCGCCCCCCTGGCTGGCCCCCCAAAAGTGACCTCCAGGAAAACCTTCGCCTCAGCTGTGGCTCAACCAGCCCCTCCTAAACCTGCGAGTGGCACTATAACCCCGCAGGCTCCCCCGAGGGCCCAACCCCACCAACCTCAGGTGAGGCCCATCCAGCCCGTAAACCAACAGCATACGGCTCAAACGTCAGATGGCGAGTGGATCGAGGTTCGGAAGAAGAAAAAGGCAAAGAAGCTTTCCCCTCCCTCAGCTCCAATTACCTCCTCCTCTAAAGGCCAGAAGCCGAAACCAGGCCCCAAAAAGCAGGCTTCAATGACTCCCCCTCGCTCCTCGGCTGTAGTTATCTCCCTACAACCTGAGGCAGTCGAGAAGGGCGTCACATACAATGAGGCCATTACAAAAGCGCGTGAAGCTCTATCCCTCCCGGACATAGGCCTCAACCATGTGAGGTGCCGTAAAACGGCAACAGGGGCGAGAATGCTGGAGATCTCTGGCCCCGAAAACAGCGAGAAGGCCAACGCCTTGGCGTCT
The DNA here is from genome assembly GCA_949315895.1 of Anania crocealis. Classification (NCBI taxonomy): domain Eukaryota; kingdom Metazoa; phylum Arthropoda; class Insecta; order Lepidoptera; family Crambidae; genus Anania; species Anania crocealis. The sequence goes on from OX438868.1 coordinate 6,980,349, forward strand.
AAACTTAAGGACGTCTTGGCAGAGGTGGCCAATGTAACTCGTCCCACAAAGCGAGTTGACGTTAGGGTCACAGAGCTAGATGACTCTGTCACTAGCGCTGAGGTCGCGGCCGTCATCGCTGCGAAGGGAGGCTGTCCTCCTGACAGCGTCAGGGCGAGAAATATCCGTCCGGGCCCCAGAGGGGTTGGCGCTTGCATAGTCTCCTGCCCAGTGGTGGCTGCCAAAGCCATTCTATCTGGCCGTCTGTTGGTGGGTTGGTCTTCGGCGAGAGTAACACTTCTCGAAGCCCGTCCCCTACGCTGATTCAGGTGTCTGGGCTTGGGGCACACCACTCCACTGTGCCCGTCGTCGAAGACCAGAAGTGACTTGTGCTTTAGGTGTGGCCAAAACGGTCATAAATCTGCAGCCTGTACTGCCAAGCCACGGTGCGCCGTCTGCTCGGATGCAAAAAAGCCGGCGAATCACATAATGGGGGGCAAATCTTGCCGACCCCCCCCCCGATGAAGGGGAAAGCAAATGCGGCGGCTGCTCGGACCACAGCCGTCTCATCTTCAGTAGTCCCAACTGCCATTCCAGGACCATCGGCGGAAGCCCTGACAGAGCCTGTAGTAGAGGTTGAGATGGAGGAGAACACACCCAAGCTTTCTTGTAGAAGACCTACGGACAGGAAGGAGTCGGAGTCGCAGCTTAGTGACAACGAGTCGGTGGTCAGACCAACAGTGCGCACCCCGCATAATGCGGGTGATGTGCACTTGGCTGAAATCTCTATGCCTTACAATAGCATAGTCGATCAAATGCCAGTGCCTGGATCTTGGGTGCATCCATCTTGTCTTATACTTGGCGGCAAGTCTAAACATAATTTAACTTAAGCTAAGCTTCAGCAGCAAGATCCCTATAGTTTAGTCAATCGATTTAAATGAAATTTCAAAGACACTAATCATCTTGGATCATTTTTGCTGTTAGATTTTCGGATTAATATTGAAACATATTTTAGATAAAAGGATCCAAGCTTTGTGCGTCGTTTCATTTATTTTACTTAGATTTATTTGAGATTATCATAAAAATAGAACTAAACAGTTTGGATCGTTTTGCTGATAGCTTTTTCAGAATGTTAAATGAGAACTATTTTATGTGAAAGGATCCAAGTGTTTTGGATTTTGATGAATGTTGTGTTCAGTATAAAGCTCCAAGTAGTTTGGCTCGTTTTGAAGAATAGGAAAATAAAGTGATAAAACACGAAAACAACCCAGTCTGTTTGGAGCGTTTTCAAGTAATTCTGTTGTAGTACTGTATATGAACCACACAGCCTGGATCTGTTTCCATGAATGTAAATCTTAACCCTTCATACATTTGTGTTGGTACCTGAAGTGATTTATTCATTATTCTTTGGGCTTTTCGCCTGGATCTCTTTACAGATTAATAGTATCCTTAATTAGGATCAGTTTGGTATACTTAAGTCATTTATGGTCATTTTGTGGATTGGATCCTTTTACTGTAACTACGTCAATTAACATAAAATTTTGGCTAAATTGATTACCAATGTATGTTTATGCTGAAAAGAAAGGCCATTTAAATCCAATATCTTTTATTGATTAATACAGTTTTTATTACAAATGTACTGTTGGTTTATTCAGACTTCGATAAACATTTTAACCAGACATAAGCGCCAAGACCGTAAAATATACACAGAACTAATTCCTGACTACTAAAACTATACACAGTGCATTTTTAACCGCCTTAAATAAAAATAATCTTAGGAAAATATTGATTCTGCTATTCATTTCGAAACACGCTGTGTCGCGCACGGACGTAGCTGTGTTTTCATTCATCCGAGACCCGACCGCAAGATAATACGTCCGTGCGCGTCACAGCGTGTTTTAAAATGAATAGTCAATCAATATTTTATATTTTTCTTAAATTATATATTAATGATATCGACGTTACCTAGGAAAGTTAACTATTTAAAATTCAAAGGGTTATAAATCTGTGTCACAGTCGCAAATTGTCACAGACAGTTTTGCCAGAGATTTAGTAAACGCTCCCAATGTCTACATGGCGTTCCGTTTTCATTGGATGACAGTTTTACGAAATTGTAATTTAACCGATTCAGTGCGGCGGTGGTTTTTTTTAGACTTTAGCGCCTGGCGGCGAACAAATGTTTCGTGGCTCTTTTGAGGGCACATTCGCCATGATCTTTCATGGCTCCTCACCAGCGCCACCCGCCATGTAGTATAACTGATCGCTGTTTCGTCGGTTTCCACTTGTTTTTATTATAGTTTCAATTCAACAGCGATCAGCGGTCTTATAAAGCATTTAAAGTGTTTATAAGTGACTATTTAAGTGTTTATACGGAAATTGAAGGTAAGTGACTTATTTTGATCAGTTGTTGTAAGCCTTTTGCTATATGATTGGCACGATGGATTAATCAATTCGTTTCTTTTTATTATTGTTTAATACCACGCAGACGAAGCTAGTTTAGACATAAAAACACTCTATACCTTTAACAATTGTGAGTAAAATTGTTTCTTAATTATTTTTAAGTATCAGTATATAAACTTGAAAAATTTTGTCTCAGGCGGGCGGGCGGGAAGATGTTTCTTTCGGGTGTTAAGACGCTGACTGCAGCCGATGACCTTGAGCAATGAACACGCCCACAAATTTATTCGTCTTTGAATTTCTTTGGAACGCGCCACAGCTATCACTGTCGATTCTCATAGGAGTGACAGAGAAAAAGCGCATGGAATAGAAGGGCCTAAGTGCCAAACAACAAAATTCGTTGTACAATTTAAAATTGCCATTTTATTAAAAATCTAAATCAGCCATTTGCTTAAGCAACATGTAATATACAATATAGCAAAATTTTATTATCATTGTTATACGGACTGCTGAGAAAAATGGTAATTTATGTATTTTCAGAGGCTACTTTGAGATTTTTTTCTATCGAGAAAAGTTTTTAGAATCGTGTTTTGGAAACAGCCACCTGGTCGAAAATATGATCAATTACAACTACATAGAATTTGGCAACAATACGAGCCATAGGCTTAAAGCAAAACAATCTTCATTGAGCTCAATTTGGCTCATGTCAGCGTCTTAAGGGGGCAAACTCCTAACATTTGATGAAACAACGCTGGCTTACAGCGTAAGAATATGCTTGAAAAATTCGCGCCGTTTCGCAGTGTCTCGGTGGCCTAACGGTAAGACCGGCATGCGAGGAGATGCGGGTTCGAGTCCCTCTCGAATTTTTCAAGTTTATATATTATAAGTGCAATTAAGTTGCTAAAATATCAAATAAAGTATATTTTTAAGTAGCTAACATAAAAAATAATTCGGTATCCGTATTGATCATATTGATCTTTGTATTGAAAAGGTTTACAACTTCTGAAGTGTGTTTTTTCATGTAATATCCCGAAACGAACACTGAAATCGTAATCTGTGGTACAAATAAAGACACTTTACGTATTTTACATGTAAATATTTTGGCTCCTCTTGGGTGCCACCCGCCATTCACAAAAAACACCCATGGCGCCACTACGGAAACATCCGCACGGAATCGGTTAAAAAAAAAACGAGTTAAGACAGGCTCTTGACTTACGGTTGAGGACATTAAGGGTGAGGGCTCACGTCTAGTTATTGTTGAGAATCGTACTTATGACCAAAATCTTCTTTCATTTGCCACCCATAAGGCTGTTCATTCCACTTGAGCCTTGTTGAAGTTGCCTCATCATGTTATGAAGACCAGACATGCCTCCCATCTGTTGCAGTATGCGTGGATCCATCATTTTGGCCATTTGCTGATTGAGTTTCGCCATCTGAGTTTGATTAACGTTTTTCGCCATATCACCCCCTTTGAATAGACCTTTGATTCCACCCATCTTTTTGACCACTGCTGCAAATTTAGTGTATTGAGCAATTAAGTCTTTGACATCTTTTTCTGTCACACCTGCACCCTGTGCAACTCTGGTGACCCGTGTTGGTTGTTTTGAAAACAGCTTGGCACCGTCGCGATGGTCCAGTTCCCCTTCATTCATGGAATCCATTATTGTCATCAGACGTTTCAGCCTCGCCATAGACTCCTGTTCATTACCCTTTGACATTAAATCTTGAGAGAAGCCTGGAATCATCCCCTGAAAAACCAATCATGTTTAGTATTAAATATGTAACTAACATTAGTCAAATAACAGTGCCATAATTTAATTTTGGTAACTATGGTTTACTAAAACATATGACAATGACTAAATAGAGTGTGACCAGAGACTATTTTTAATATTTTTGATATTCAATACTATTTGATTTCACTAATATAAATTAATATTTAAAAAAATATTCTTATATTTATGTGCTATTAAATGTTTACATCTCTTGGTACTACTTGGTACGCCCAAGGAGATACACATTTTTCAAGTAATCATCTGTTACAGCCAGTGTTGTCTCATCAATGCTAAAGTGTTAAGGAAATAGCAACAGCTATAATATAAACATTATCACTTATACAAAAAATATTTTACTTAATTTAATAGGTTTACATTATATTTGGGGAAGCCAGTGAAACAAAATGATAAGATTGATCATTTAAAATTGTTTGAAGAATTTTAAAAGTCAGTTTAATTTACCATGATCTGTGAAAACGGTCCCATCTTCATGATATTCTGGAATTGCTCGTACATTGCCCGTAAAGTGAATTGACCATGTTTTAATTTTTCAAGCAGTTCATCATTATCATCTAGTTTGAGTTCATTCACTTTGTCTAAAAGTCCTTCTATATCACCCATACCCAACAGTTTATTAATGAAGGGCTTAGTTTTAAAAGGTTCTAAATCATCTATGTGTTCTCCAGTACCAATGAAAATTATTGGACTCTCTGTTGCTGCCACTCTGTAAAAGTTATTGATTTTTTTAGTAAGTAAATTAAAATAGCATAAAATGCTATAAATGAGACCTGAGATTTAAATGACTTCAACTGCTTTCCTTTTGCACTAAGATATTAGTATATATTTTAGTAATGTAATTTCTGACTTGGAATTATAAGTATTTTAAGTGTTTATAAATAAATTAATATACTTACGCTGACAATGCACCACCACCTTTAGCATGTCCATCCAATTTTGTGATTATTACTGAACCAATGTCAACTTTTTCCTTAAAAGCTCTGGCTTGGGCTTCACAAGCTTGACCAATAGTTGCATCCATCACAAATATAATGTTTTCAGGTTTCTGTTCATATAAAGATACATAGCTAATTATGGATAGACAAGACTACAAAATATTATTAACAGGAAAATATTAGGATTTCTTTAAAAATATATGTACCTATAATTGTTGTAGAAAAGCCCCTTTTTCTGTTTATATCTAGGTACTGACATATTAGCTTTTCAGTGTTTTATTTTATTTAAACTGATAATCCCTTAATTCTTAAATAGGAATTAAAATAAATAGAAAAAGATTAATTGTTAACTTACTATAGCATTGGCAACAGCCAACATCTCCTCAAACAGTGACTCTTCCTGCTTATGTCGGCCACTTGTATCCACAATAATCATCTCAAAGCCTTCCTTCTTAAACATTTCTACACCAGTAGTTGCTATTACAACCGGATCAACTTCTGTGTAACTATACCAAAAAGCAACATTATTTTATCAATCAAAAAATTTTCTACTTCATATAAAAATTCTAATAAAATACAGTTACCTTCCATAAAATGGTATTCTGGCTTTGGTACAATTCTGTTTCACTTGATCATAAGCACCGGCTCTGAAGGTGTCAGCACACACTAGACATGATTTCCAGTTTTTTCTTAAATAATGATACGCAAGCTTTGTGCATGTTGTTGTTTTACCAGATCCTTGCAGACCCACAAACATTATGACGTTTGGTTTACCTTTAATGGGTTGGTAGGGTTTCACTCCTGGGTCAACTAACTGAAACAATATATTAAGAATTTCAGTAGCAAACAATAACAAAGGTGATGGCTTATCACAAGTATTGTATGTAACACTGAATCAAAACATTCAGTACCTTAACCAATTCTTTGAACACTGCAGATTGTATCATCCGGCGCTTATTGAGGCCCCCTGCCATTTCATCAAAATCAATAACAGCTCGTACATTTTCCCTGAGGTTTTTTACTAAACGGATATTAACGTCAGCTTCGAGAAGTGCAGCGCATATTTGCTTCAGCATAGAATTTAAAACCTGTTGATCAAGAACACTAGTAGAAACAATCTCCAGGTTTTGGCTTATGTATAAATACGGTGTCCATTACTTTTCGAACTAATAAACTTACATCTTCGTTAATAATTGTAGCTCTACTAAGAGACTGCAAAGCGGTGGTGATCTTTCGACCTAAATCTGCTAAAACCATCTTGAAAGACTTGTGTTACTACGGCAATTTTTTTACTCTCCACACGCACACAAGATAAAATATTACAATAAATGAATACGGGAAGGGCTTTGAAACTTTAGTGACATCTTAATAAATCGATTATTTCAAAATAGTAATAAAACTATCAACACTTTCTATTTCAATTTTTCTCTCATTCAAAAATGTGATGAAAAAGTGACAAATGTACACGACGTACTCAACATCAGTCAAACACAAAACGAAACGTCAAATAATTATGTCATTGTCAGCCAGAAATGGGATTGGCTGTCATCTAGTCTTTCTTGTCTATGACATGACGATTACAAAGTTTTTTTCTTAAGTTATGGGGGCTTACCATCAGCTTATAGCAAGCCACTCAATTTCCAGGCAGTTCAACAGTAGGTCTGCTTTTGCCCTGCTAAAAATCATACCATCCGCTGAAAAGCTGAACGACTTTAGCATCGCTAATCCAAAAGGTGAACAGCTAAGCTTGTCTATGGTCTGTTTGTCTGCAGATTGCATGAACGAGATAGAGCTATACTGGTTCAGATAAATCTGTCTCTTTTAGTTGAAAACGTTCAAATACACAAATACATGTTTTTTTCTAAATTACCAGTTTTTGAAAAACTTTCTACTTATTGGATTTTAAAAAGAAAAAGTCGTTCTAAATGTTACTATTTTGCAAGAGATTAGTTAAAATACCAAATTCTAGTAAAATTACCTTCTTGGCGATAGTACTTAATGTACAGTGTTGGGTTATTGAAAATTTGGATAATCATATTAACGGTTTTGTCTGCATTTTTTGGCGGTAACATTCAAAAATTGAAGAATATTGAATTTATTTATAGTTGGTAACCAATTCCATTTTCTCTTTTCTTTTAACTCAATTGAAAGGAAAGGACATATCTTTAAAGTTAAACTAAAATGTGTATTGTATGTTTACCTATAAGCCATACAGATGCTATAGTGCTCAGTTCATTCAAGTGAGACCACAAAGGATGATTAGACCATATTTTATTGTAAAATGATGAATCATAGCCATCATTTACACTTATAATTTCCATGTATTTGTTACGAATCTGTAAAAAGTATTACACATAAATATTAGTAAGAAAGAAGAGTTATAAAATTTAGAAGTACAGTTTTTTTATTATATTATAATTGTATATACCTATTACACGCCAAACCATGCTAAAAATTTTGTCGAAATTCTTCGAAATTGTAATTTCATTTTGGTAAATGATGATATAAACATTTCATACAAAATACTAATTCAAAGACCTTTAGGTTTCTTTACACTGTAATTAGGTTCCATAACTATAATGAAACATGTAAATTTTCACAAAACTGCTTAAGAAAAGTCTGAGAAACGCACAAAATAAGTCGAAAAAGTTAGTCTCCTAGTAACTTTTTCAAGATGGCTAGGATGACATTATCTTCGCTCAAAAGGACGTTTACCTGCTGTCAAATTGAGTGTCATGGTACGAAAAGTTCATAGTAAAAAAATGGTGAACGGTTTAGAAACGTCGTCGTAAATTGGCCTGCAACAGGCCTGCTAAAAACGATGTCATAGTACAAAAGAGCAATGCAGTCCAATAGCAGTCCTGCTTTAAGAGCTAATGGTAAGGCCCATGGCCTGTGTCCGTCCCACAACAGTCGACACAAAACATTTTATTTACTAAGCCATAAAGCTATCTAATGCGGCTCAAGTACATTACATTAAATTCTAAAAGTAGTTTTCGTATACGACGTTTTAGCAAACATTTTAATGTAAAAAAAAATAAAAAGGGTTTAAGACAGTGCTAAGAAGTAATAGATTCTATAAATTATAGAGTTAGTCTTTAAAAAAACAGATTTTTAATGTTGGTAAAATGGGTAAAATAACCGAACCGAAAGTATCCATTCCGTTTCACCATCTTATCTGTGGTGATTCTGGTGGCACTGAACAAAAAATCACTACGTTGACTCCATAGATTTAATATATTAAATCTTAATACAACATTATTGACAGTAGGAAAAAGGTCGACGATGACACAAAAGAAAAAAAACTATTACTAATGTAACGATAGTGTTTCGTTAATAATCGATACATTTTCAATCGATACTATAAAATTAGATAAATTATTGGAGTATGCATTTGATCGACAAATACGATCGGCCAACTGCTCAGTGTTGTCGCATGAGTGGTGACAAGTTGCGATCACAGCCAGCTACACAGTATTCAAACACGGGCCTTCCACGTCCCAACTGGAACTCATACATTTACCGAAGCGTTTGGATCTTATACTCGTTTAAGTGAGGTGACTATAGCTTTATTATCTAAGTATTGAGAATGAATTGCGTAGCTTGCAACAGCGGCCTCAGCGCTGACTCTTTAAATATTCCTTTACTTTTGGCTAAGCTCTCGTCGTATGGATTTGACAGGGATACTGTTTCTTGGTTTGCGAGTTATCTTTGTGGTCGGTCACAGTTTGTGGAGTCGTATACAGATGATTCTATTCAGCGATCAGAGATGCACATGGTGCACAGAGGTGTCCCTCAGGGTTGTATCTTGGGGCTATTGCTTTTTATTTTATATAGCGCTGACTTACCAAAAACATTAAGGACATGTCAATACTACATGTACGCTGATGACCTTCAGATTTATATGTCATTTGATTCAAACAATACTTCGGAGGCTGTAGGTGAGTTTAACGCCGAGATGTGCAGGTTTGCCTCGTGCGTGAGCCAAGAGACATACTCTTACACTCAATCCTACCAAGTCTAAATTTATTTTGTTCGGTACAAAGAAACAAATTATGGCTGTAGAAGGTCAAAATCCTCTTTTGAAAATAGACGGTCAGCCAATTGAGAGGGTCTGGTCAGCCAGAAACTTAAGAGTGATGTTTGACGCTGATCTCCGCCTTGAAGATCACGTTAATGTACTAGCTAGACATTGTCTGTACAAGTTGAAGATACTATACAAAATCCGTGAGGTCCTCAGTTAGGAACTTAGAAGAAAACTCACCGAAGCTCTCATTTTGTCCAAGCTTAATTAATGTTATCCAGTATTTGGGCCTTGCTTTTTAGAACGGTCTAATCGCGTGTTGCAGCGTGTTCAGAACGCTTGTGTCAGATTTGCGCATTACGTGCTGCCAAGGACGCATGTAACACCGTTTATCAACGGAGCCGACATGCTCAACATGAAGTCTAGGGGAAACTTGCACTTTGCCTGCCTACTCTTTGGTGTTGTGAACAGTGAGCTTCCTGAATAATTTTTTATGAAGCTTAACTGAAAGCGAGTTCTGCGCGTTAAACGAGAAGAGAAGATGGACTTTGTTTTGTAATTTAGGTTTAGGTTAGGTTATGTTTATGTAAGAATATTAGATCAAGAAACTCTATAAAAGACCAGGTAGTATGGCTCATGTCTTCACCTGTCCCGAGAAAAAAAACGGGACGAATTCTTCTTCTCTCCTAACTGGAAGCACTCAGAATCTGTGTATAACACCTGAGGTAGGTCCTGGAATATCTCCATACTACAATACAAAACTGCAGCATTTAGAGCAGTTTTAGGTACCTGGCCACGAAGTTCCTCCTCCTATCAGACAGGCCAAAACGATGTTTATATTTAAAAGTAAACTTAAAAGGCATACATATTTTAGCAACGCAGAAACAATTAAATTGCCAGGTGTACCCAGTCTTTTATTGTACCTACATCATATTTTGTAATTTTAATATAGTTTTCTAAGTATCTTTATTTACCTGCACTTTATTTACCTGCTCTCCACACTGTATTTTTTTTATTGAATAATTGTTTTTATCATATGAATTGTGGTGGCGGCTGCTGCCATGCATCCCTAACTTTCGCCTCCGCCTGAAAATCAGCGTCAGGGCCTCGGTCTATGACACATGCTGAGAAGGAGACCTTTTTACTGCCAGAACACTGCTCTATTCCATATTCTGCAATATTGTAATTATTCTATTTGATTTGATTTTATTGTATTAATTTAATAATTAGCATGTTAATTAAGCAGCAAAATATTTTTCTTACTTACTCACATTAGGCTATTTGACTGGTTTTTGAAATCCATTTTATATTATTATGTAGAAGTTGAAGAACCCAGTAAAAGTAGTTTTATTAAATTCTGGTACATATTTGCTGAAAAATATCAAATTGAGAATTGAAAATTGAAATAGCGCGCCAAAACGCTATTTTGACAATATGGCGCTGCAATGGGGTCGTTGACATCACCTGCCTGTCTTGTGATCTGTAGCACATAATCATCTACATACATTTGTTGCAAACAAATAACGAAAGTGCGATTGGATCTATATTTTAACAATGACTTACGTAATAAAATAAGTTTCAAAGGGTATGCAGTTCCAAAATGTATAAATACTTCTATAAAAACTTCGGAAAACTATTTGTAAGTGTTCAAAAGAAAGTCTAAGTGTGCCGAAAGTGGTTGCAACCTTAGAATAATAACGCTTAGAACCCTAGTAGGCCCGAGCGTATTGATGCATTTTCAAGTCGGCCTTTTAAGGCTTAGTACGTTCGACGTCGCGTCAGTCGTCATTATAAAGTCTCACTATCAACAGCTCTCGTAATTTAATTTAAAAAGTGCATACTGCACAGTGAAAGGATGTCACAACGCGTCTCACAATAACTATAAGGATACGAAGATCACATTTCACCCGTAACTACTGTTTTGCAACTTATAATTCTGAGTTAAACATTCGTCAAAACTAGAAAGTAAAATGTAAACAAAACAGCCGCCATCGCAATGAAAATGTTGCCAGGTATAGGAAAAAAATCCCAGAATTTTCATGTTTTTTTTACTTTTTTGTGTGGCATTAATTATGTACGATTTAATAAGTAAGTAGGTAATATTACGTATTGATAGTTTCAGTTCTGTTATTTCTAATTTAATTCGTACTTGTTTCTACTTACATATACCATCCATGAAAACTTCTACCTATTGGCAGGTGATATAGTGAAGTGAAATATTATAAGAAAGGGAGCTGTCCCGTCGTGGCTACGCCCACTGCACTTTTTCGTCGTGGGATAAAAAAAACAGGAATAAAAGATAAATCATTAACGAATCTTAGACCTACCCGATAGGCCCACAAAATTTCATGAAAACCGGTCCAGCTGTTTCGGAGTAGTTTGGTAACAAACACCGCGACACGAGAATTTTATATATTAGATTTTGAATCAGTCGATCGTATTTTTTTTATTAACTAAAATGAATATTGATAATTAATGTACAATGCTATTTTCTGACTATTTATTTCACGACACATTTTGAAAACAATTTGCATAAAGCTGAGGCCAAACGACCGTCATTTGATTGATTTGACCGTATTTTGAGTTGTGATTTTTGGTCAAAAGATATTCTAAGCCGCAGAAAACTCATTTTGCGTCGCCATGTAGCACAAACATGACTTTTGTATGAAATCGAATGCAGCGTGAAGTAAGCGACTCATTTTAGGCCAGTGGGACAAAATTGGAAAACTGCAACAATTTCCCCGGTTTTTAGGGAAATGTCATTTTACTTGCAACATTATATCAACGCATAAGTGTGTGCCAAGTGACGTAATGGGGGCTATCGCTAGTGAATTTGCCACTAGAGGCGCTAGTGTCGCGTGAGGTCCAATATCATTCACTTTGTACTGGTTTTAGCGGAATTTGTTGCATAAATTATAATTTCTTTAATTTACCTGCTGGAAAGTGATCTCCTTCGTAAAATATAGCAAATATGGATTATTTGGCGATTAATGTGAACGCTTTAAAAGCGGAATTAAGAAAAAGCACAAAAATAGGCGGCCTCAAGAGCAACTATTTCAGAAGTTAGTTTGTTGATATCAAGATAGTTATTAATAAACAATATAACCTTAAATAGATTCAAGATATAACACTTTGTTTCGGCGCCAATCGCCTTTGACAGCTATACCTCCGGACCTCAGTCTACAGTGGTGCCAACTGGTGAGCAAAGAAACGGTAGTCCCCATTACGTGATGTTTGCGCACTCAAAGATAAGTAAGTGGCTTCAATGTTTAGCGAAATTATGTATGAAACTATCGTTCTAAGCGTTATTATTCTAAGGTTGCAACTATTTCAGAGGTATCATAATTGAGAAATATTTAGCTGGACTACGTAGTAGTAATGTAAGGAAACGCACGTCTAACCGTTCAATCATTTATTCGCAGACTGGTGCAACACAAAAATATACATAGCTACCTACATTTATTTAATAATGCTTATACCTACATTACACCTCCACCATTAAATCTAACAATCTTAAGTAACTCATGAAAACTAAAGAAATTATAACAATGCAAAAATAACATATTAAAAATAAATAAAGATTTACTTCGAGAGGGGACTAGGGATCTAGTCTATTTCAAAACCAAATCGTACTACGGGCTTACGTATTCCTTTAGAGCTATTGGGCTTAGGTTGCTGTTGTGTATGGGACGCTTCTGGTGCAGCACTTACTGCCTTCGGCATGATATGTTCCGGTGAATTAGCGCGCACTGGTTGATCAACATTTTTTTCATTATTTAGTGTTTCTACAGCAGTACCGCTATTCCCATCCAACACTGCACCTTCGACCGACACGACATCCTCCTTCCTATTGCCTTGAGTATTTGAAGGCGAGTCTTCCGTATGTGGGATTGATAGCCGGAATCTGCGACGTATCTGATCGATATGCCGTTTAAATTGACCATTACCATTTTCCTCTACACACCTACGCGACCCTAACCTGCTAACTATGTTGCTCTTGAACCATTTATCTTGTGTTCCGTAACCCCTTGTCCACACAGGTTCGCTGATACTAAAGCCTGGCTCCCCACCCCCTGCATATTTTACCTGATTGTCTTGCGCGTGCTTAACTCGCTCTTCCACGCCGTAATTACCGCGAAGAAGATTGAACCTTGAGCGCAACGAACGCCTTTGTAATAACCTAGCAGGAGATTCTCCAGTTGTACAATGAATTGAGTTCCTATAAGTTAGCAAAAAAGTCTAAAGAGCAGTATCGACATCCACATTATCGCGTATAGCTTTTTTTATTGCTTGCTTACATAGCTTGACTGCATTTTCAGCCGCCCCGTTCGATGAGGGATGGTAAGAAGGCAGAAATAGCTGTCTAATGCCGTTGTTTCGTAAAAACGATTCAAATTCCGAGCTCGTAAACGGTGGATCTTTGTCCGATACCAATGGGGGCTATCGCTAGTGAATTTGCCACTAGAGGCGCTAGTGTCGCGTGAGGTCCAATATCATTCACTTTGTACTGGTTTTAGCGGAATTTGTTGCGTAAATTATAATTTCTTTATATTTACCTGCTGGAAAGTGATCTCCTTCGTAAAATATCGCAAATATGGATTATTTGGCGATTAATGTGAACGCTTTAAAAGCGGAATTAAGAAAAAGCGCAAAAATAGGCGGCCTCAAGAGCAACTATTTCAAAAGTTAGTTTGTTGATATCAAGATAGTTATTTATAAACAATATAACCTTAATTAGATTCAAGATATAACACTTTGTTTCGACGCAAATCGCCTTTGATAGCTATAACTCCGGACCTCAGTCTACAGTGGCGCCAACTGGTGAGCAAAGAAACGGTAGTCCCCATTCCACAGGTAGACCAAACCGTGCGAATGTGCTTCTCAATGTTTTTAAAACACATGATGCAGTTTTTTGTTTCATTTCGTAAGCTTCGAGCCACTTAGAACTGGAATCGATCAAAACCAAGTAAGAAAAGCCTCTATATGGCCCTAAAAAGTCTATGTGGATACGCGTCCACGGCTGCGGCGCATACGGCCACGGGCTAGGGGCGGCCCGCGGCGTCGCGGCCGCCTCCTGCGCGCACGTCTCGCACGCGCGACACTGCTGCTCCACGCTCTCGTCGATGCGTGGCCACCAAACGTAGCTTCTAGCTAAGCTTTTCGTTTTCAGGATCCCCAAATGACTGGTGTGTAATTGCTTTAATACAACTGACCTTAACGTTTCTGGTATAATCATTTTATAACCCCACATTATGCATTCATTTTCCAAATACAATTCGTTCCGCCTTATAAAATATGGACCGAGCGTTTCTTCTGGACAAGTAACTGGCCAACCAAATTCAATACAAAATTTAACCCTGTTTAGTGTTTATCTTTGGATGTGGCTTCTTTGACATCGGCATTCGTTACTGGCAAAAAAACTTCTACAAAATTACTATATGTGACCTCTTTGGCATTCTTATTTTTCTCGCGTTTATTTTTAACCGGTGGTAGCCTCGACAAAGCATCTGCACTATTTTTCTCTGGGGTAACATTCTCACTATCATACTGATAACCCGACAAAATAACAGACCAACGTTGTAAACGCGATGCCGCCATTACTGGAATACCAACTTTATCGCCTAAGATATAAGTCAACGGTTTGTGGTCAGTTCTCAGAATAAAACGTCTTTCATATAAATGTCGGAGAATTTTGTGAGTATGACCAGACGACACGGTCTGCTTTAGTGATTATTTTGTTTATTCCAATGGCATCACTGAGTTGATTTTGTCGAGTGCCTAAATGCCATAGATTAAATGATGTTGTCGATGTCACATTCATAATTGTATCTGTCATTTGAACGTCTGACGTTGTCAATGACATTGTCATAGCTGTATCTGTCAGTTGAGCGTTCGGTCGAGAACTTCAATTGCTCTCGAGACGTCGCCTGCGCCGGACGTGCGCACTGATCGATCCAAATACAGCATGGCGGACACCAACGAAGAACATTCTTATTCGAATCCGTTTGAATCTGCGACAGCAGCGGTGGGATCACCTCCACAAACATTCTCCGAGTCCACCGCGATGCCAGCTACCGAAAATCAAGCATATTTCACGCCGGGACCATCAGTGTCAAGTGGTGTACCTACCCCCGAAACATGGGAAACGTTTTTTCAGAACATGCTGACGGGTTTACAAAGTTCTACTTCAAGACCTTCTACTGACGTTATCGAACCAAGAAAACTGAAAGCCAGTGAGATCTACCTACCACCGTTTGACCCAGATGACTGCCAATTCACTGCAGCTCAGTGGTGTGAGTGAAGAACTGGAACATCATAGGAAGAATAACTCTTGGACAGATTACGAAACCAGGAATGCGGTGTTTACACCTCTACAAGGACGTGCAAAAAAGTGGGCAGCGCGTTCATACCCTCTGTGCAAGACCTGGGAAGAGCTAAAAGAGCGGCTTACTCGACAGTTTGCGGCAGCGAAGCGGTTCCACGACCTCTTTCGTGATATGGTGGAGTACAAGAGTGACCAAGCAGCAACCTACATCGAGTATTCTACCAACAAGTTGGCGCTGATAGACCGTCTGGAGACCGGTTGGGACGAGGCAAAGAAAATCGAGGTAGTTATCTCCGGGGTTACAAATATTCAGGTACGTTCTGAATTGCTTAAAAATACTCCAGAAAATTTTGTTGCGCTTGATAGACACTTAGGTACATATCCTAACATTAAAAACTTTAAACGACCATTTGACAAGACGCGGAGTGAACCTGAAACTTTTCCTTATAAAAGACCTAAAGTAAATGATAAATTAAGTGATCGTCGCTGTCATTATTGTAATAAGGTTGGTCATTTGCGGCGTCACTGCTCATTGTTACATAATAGTGATAAAACTGAGGGTAACACCTTTTCCCGTGTGCCTAGTGATAAATCTAACTTAAAACCGACTCAATGTTCTTACTGTCTTAAACCTGGGCATTCTGAATCTACCTGTTTTACAAAGCAACGAGATGAAAAATCAAAAGATTTTAAAGACCCCAAGTTACAAACAAAGTCAGTTAACGTTTGTTCGTCTGAGAATGATTCTTTGATTGAAATGCGGGTAGGTGACTTTAACCTACAAGCTTTGATTGACAGTGGTTCAGAATAATAATAATAATAATAATAATCATTTATTTGCTCTTGAAAAAGGGTACATTTAGGTGGTTATACATGAGAAGTTCAGCTTTTTCAGCCATCTATGAATAGCATGCAAATACAAGTATTACATTATGAAAGCGATTAAAATTAATTATTTCTTGGAATGTCAAAGTTCAAATTGTATAAAACAATAAAATCAATAACATCAAACACAAAAATGTAGCATAATTAAAATAAATTGTCAAAATGTCAAGTAGTACATAGAGAAACGAAACACAGAATTAGATAATTATTTCAGATTTAGATATTCATTTACAGTGTAAAAACAATGTTGATTTAGCCACCCACTTAAGGCACCTTTAAACCTATTAAATGGCATGTCTTTAATATCCTGAGGTATTTTATTGAATATGAGCATACACATCCAGTAACAGTTTTTTCTGAATCGAGCACTTTTTGGTATTATTTCAGAAACAAGTCTATGACCATTTCTGGTATTACGCATGTATACCTCATTAGCTTGCTTAAAATAAAACATATTTAATTTTACAAACTTTGCAATTTCAAAGATATATAGGCATGGAAGGGGAAGTATTTTCAAAGATTTAAATAGTGGCCTACAGGGCTCCTCAGGTGCAGTACCACAAATTGCCCGTATACATTTTTTTTGCGCAATGAACGCCCTGTTCGCGTCCGTACTATAACCCCACATAATGAGTCCGTATCTTAGAACGGATTCCACATATCGTCGGTGCGCCTGCCAATCCTGGTATGTGTAAAATGACAACTTTTCAGGAGGAACAAAAAACTGTTTTTCTCGTGAACTGTTTTGATTTTTAAAATTATAAATATGTTATATGATAGAGAAAAATACAACGCTTTAGATAGTGTACCATTTATTAACTACGAAACAAAGCTTTAGTCTCTATATTTTTTTTTTCCATTTTTGTGCACATATCATATTCGGTGTGCCTAAAGTTTGTTCCTGCATATTAGCGTATGTGCAAAATCTATCACATAGAAGTATTGTAATGGTTCAGTTTTTTAATTTCCACTGCAGTTTTGTGCTTAAACATAAAATTAACATTAATAAAATGTGCAAAGACACAATAATCCAACTGTATTATTCAGTTATAAATATTCATTCCTCATTAAAAGCATCACGCCATAAGCGTGAACTTTTGCCTCGTGTGCATAGATGGTGGGCGTATATGCAAACCTTTGATTTTGAGATAGAGTACCGAAAGGGAGAAAGAATACCACACGTAGACTATCTCAGTCGTAACCCAATCAGTTGTAAGGAGGTTAATGTTATACGATTTAACGACGAATGGCTACAAGCCGAACAAAGGTTGGATTCAGATCTCAGGCGTATCATCGAATCTATTGAAAACGATACCATAGATGCTAACCTTAGGTCGTCTTACACTATAATAGACAGTTTACTTTATAGAAATTTTCAAGTTGACGGTAAAACTTTTTGTAGGGTCATGGTCCCTAAGAATTTTCGTTGGCAAATAATCCAAAAATTTCACGATGAATTAAAGCATCTTGGTTGGGAGAAAACTTTAACTAAAATAAGAGAACATTTTTGGTTCCCAAATATGACCTCGTCTGTTAGAGCTTATGTGAATCATTGCCTCCCGTGTAAAAGAAACAAGAACCCCTCTGGTAAAAAGCAATCAGCCTTACATCCCATAGACAAAGTCATTGAACCAATCCACACAATCCATATAGACACTAGTGGCAAATTGACAGGCGGAAGGGTCTCTAAGGAATATGTCATTGTAATTGACGATGCTTTTACAAAATTTTGCTATTTACATACTGTTAAGGACCTAACATCACGATCCGCTTGTGAAGCCCTTAGAAATTTTGTTTACATATTTGGAACACCGAAGCGAGTAATTTCGGACCAAGGTACGTCTTTTACCGGGCAAGAGTTCCAGAATCTTTGTAGAGAATGGTTTATTGAGTTTCATGAGGTCGCTAGTGGTATCAGCCGAGCGAATGGGCAGGTAGAACGCATAATGTCTGTTCTTACCAACTGTTTCACAATCGCTGAGAACCACGAAAACAGATCTTGGAAATCTGTTATTGGTGAGGTCCAACTTGCATTGAACTGTACGGTATCCAAAGGTACCGGCAAAAGTCCATTTCAATTGTTATTTGGTTGTAATAAAGTTCCTCCTAAATTAAACTATCCTCTGTCAGATTCTAAAATAGACAATAATCAAGGTTTAGGTGAAACTAGACAAGAAGCGAAAAACAGGATGGACGAACAGGCAATTAAAGACAAATTACGTTATGATGCTAATAAAGCCGCAATCCGCCCTTTTGTAGTAGGTGATTTAGTCTTAGTTCAAAAGAACCCCCGCGTCATAAAGAAATTAAGCGAAAAGTTTAGTGGTCCATGTAAAATCATGAAAGTTTGTCAGAATGAGCGCTATGTAGTTGAGCCAATATCTGGGGGACGCAGCCAGTATGTGTGTCATGAGAGATTGCGTAAATATCCTGCTAGCTTACCACAATTGTCTGAGTGCTTAGATCTTGCAGAACACAATTAATTTTTAATTATCATAATAAATTTAATCAGCCATAAATCGAAAGTTACATTTTTATTAAGTTGTGCAAAAGTTTATTAATGAGAAAATAGGTGATATTTTGGTTTGTCACAAAATATTATTAGTATCGCTATTATGGCCTGTAAAGAGTTGATTGATTTTAATTACTTTATTTTTATTCTTTACCTAATGCACTTAAAGAACCGTTTACCTTTTTTCTTTATTCCATTGTTTGGCCTCTTTTGATGATATTAAATGGCTTACGTGCTGATTGATGATACGAAAATTGTTTCATTGAAAGCTGAAAGCTGTTACGCTTTGCTTGACATGCGGATTGAAAGCTTTGTCGCTTTGTCTGCCTCAACCGATGAAAGCTATTACGCTTTGCCTGGAGTTATGGATTGAAAGCTTAGTCGCTTTGTCCACCTTAACCCATGAAAGCCATTACGCTTTGCCTGAAGTTATGGATTGAAAGCTTTGTCGCTTTGTCCACATCAACCGATGAGAGCTATTACGCTTTGCTTGAAATACCTATGGGCTTAGAGCCCTTACGCTTTGCTTAAAATAAGGACTAAAATCACTATCGCTTTAGCTGCTGAAAGCTACTACGCTTTGCATTGTGAGTTAGTCAACAGTAGTATTGCCTAATAGAAGGTGAAACTCATGGCGAGGGACACCTCACCTCATTGCGATACAACATATCCCAATCATGTTGAGCCTAGCCTTGTTATTCCTTTTGGCCGAGGCGTTCGGAGGCAACGCGAGAGCGCGTTGATAAGCAGAATGGCCGTGTCGGAGAATTTTGTGAGTATGACCAGACGACACGGTCTGCTTTAGTGATTATTTTGTTTATTCCAATGGCATCACTGAGTTGATTTTGTCGAGTGCCTAAATGCCATAGATTAAATGATGTTGTCGATGTCACATTCATAATTGTATCTGTCATTTGAACGTCTGACGTTGTCAATGACATTGTCATAGCTGTATCTGTCAGTTGAGCGTTCGGTCGAGAACTTCAATTGCTCTCGAGACGTCGCCTGCGCCGGACGTGCGCACTGATCGATCCAAATACAGCATGGCGGACACCAACGAAGAACATTCTTATTCGAATCCGTTTGAATCTGCGACATAAATACTGATGAAATTTACGTACAGTACAGCAAATACTATCGCCAATGCCTGTCGATCTATCTGAGCGTAATGGCACTCGGCGGGCGAGAGGGAGCGCGAAGCGTACGCAACCGGCCGCTTGCCGGCCGGCGTGACGTGCGCGAGCACCGCGCTCACGCCCACGCTGCTCGCGTCCGCCGTCAGCACCAGTGGCGCCATCGCCGAGTAGTGTGTGAGCACCTCGCTGCCCGCCAGTCTGCCCTTGACCTCCTCGAAAGCTCTATGACACTCATCACCCCAATCAAATTTTACCCCGGCTTTTAGTAAGTTTTACAATGGCGCTAACAAAGTACTAACGTTCGGCACAAACTTAGCATAGTACATAATCATCCCTATAAATGATCGCAGTTCAGACACGTTACACGGCGCGGATGTGTTAATAATGGCCTTAATTTTGTTTAGGCAAGTATGAATCCCGTCCTTACTAATAACACACATTTCTCTTTTTTTACTCTAAGACCATATTTCTGTAATCGCTCAAATACTTTACGCAAATTGTCCAAATTTTCGGTTGTATTTCTACCCTTATACCCTAAAATACCCTTACCCTAGGCAAATCTGAAAACATTTCTTTCAAAAGCCGTTGAAATATGCCCGGACTTGAAGCTAGTCCGTACACTAACCGATTATAAACAAATAAACCTTTATGCGTGTTAATTACAGTGTATTTATTAGAATCATCAAGCTTTCATGAACGCAGACGGGGTGGACGCACACGTGATCCACGTTCGAATCTCAGGGTTCTAGGTTGGGTACGACGCTGAAGGATAACACGCTTGATATTAACAACAGTCTATATATTAACAACTTAACACACATTACACAAAACAGAGTTCAAAGTTATTTAACAAGTTAGCACAAACTAAAAATGGCGGACGGAACATCACGGTTTAGCGTCTACTCGTGTTCTATTCAACTACATAATCGCGCAGCGTCCTTGGAAGCGCGCGGGTGCGCATACTCCGTGTAACGCACATTTTGGCGGGAGATTCTATCTCGCTCGCGCAAGTAGGATCGGAAATGGTGGGAGACAGAGAGGGTCGCACTCTGCAGTGTTGCCGCGTTACATCCTCCCCCTCCAAGTTACAAGCACGTCCCGGGCGAAACTTGGAAACATTGTGATGCGGCAACGTATCAACTTTACGAGGACGACCACGATGTCGTCTTAGTTGAATTGGCACAGAAACGTTCCCTGAATCACCTCGATACAGAACAAGGTCCGAGACATGAAATTTACCAAGGTTAACATCATTATCAACTTCGCTTATAATATAAGAAGTGGGGCTAACTATTTTGGAGATTTTGTAAGGTCCGTCCCGTTTAGGGAAAAACTTTTTAGTTATACCTTGAGAGGCTTTACTGAGCAAATGAGTTTTAACTAAGACTAGATCGTTGACTTTAAATTGGGGTATGGGTCGTCGTGACTGATCACCATAGCTCTTGCTTTTATCCTGCTGATTTTCCACTCTCTCCTTAACCTCATCCATTTTATCAATAAATGACCTTAGATAGGGCGTGACTTGTGGCAAGAAGTTTTCTTTGGCTAAAATAGCTCTTAAATCACGTTGAGCATCGAAAGGGGTTCTCATTTCCCTGGCAAACATTAAATAGGAGGGAGTACACCCTGTGGTATTACAGTAGGCACTATTCATTGCGAAACGAACTTCGGGTAAGAATTTTGGCCAAGTTCGGTGGTGATTTTTTACTAAGATGGAGAGCTGTGTCTTCATATCCTGGTTCTTCCTTTCAGCTGCGTTCGCCTCCGGATGGTATAAGGGGATTAAATTCTGCTTAATGCCGAGAAGGTGCATGGTCTGCTGCATCACAGCAGAAACAAATTGAACACCGTTATCCGATATCACCCTTCGAGGAAAACCATACCTAAGGAAATACTGCTCTATAAGTAATGGAGCTACGTCCTCTGCTACGGCTTCTTTGAGAGCAAATATCTCTACCCAACGGGTGGCAGTGACTTCAATCAATAGGATCCATTTTTCTTTATTCTCACCTTCGGGTAGAGGGCCAAAAAAATCGATAGCAAGAACTTCACCGCGTTGATTTAGCACTGGGGTTTGGAGAAGTCCGGCAGGTTTCTGGGTCAAGATCTTATACCGCTGGCACTCTTCGCAGTTTTTAAGGTAGTTGGTAACATATTGTCGCATACCTGTAAAATGATACTTCAGGCGTATCCGTTGAAGTGTACGCTCGATACCTTGATGACCGGCTGTCGGAGCATCGTGGAACTCTTGTAAGACGCTTTCTCTCATAGCGTTTGGCACTACCAGTTGAGGAGATTCAGTTTCAACTTCCGGATCAAAACGATAGAGAACTCCTTGATTTAACATATATCCTCTTTCTGACCAACGGCTTGACACAACGGGGTCGGTGTGCTCGAGTTCTTTTAGAATTTTGGCAACCTCAGGATCATTTAACTGTGAACTACGCAACTCTGTAGGAGTGATCTGAGGAATATCCAAAGTAGCGGAACAAATCCCACAGTCACTTTTGGTTTCATCTTTACAAGGTGGTCGACTTAAAGTATCAGCTATCACATTAGACTTACCTGTAATGTACTCATAAGTGATGTCGAAGCTTTGAAGTTTTAAGGCCCATCGAATCAAACGACCACTGGGAGACTTAAGTGTCAGGAGCCATTTCAGTGGTTGGTGGTCGCTTCTGACAATGACGGAATGTCCATCAATGTAGGGGCGGAACTTCTCAACGGCCCAGACAACGGCCAAGGCTTCCTTTTCTGTTGTACTGTAGCTGCGTTCTGCAGGGCTTAACATTCTGCTAGCATATTCGATAGGTCGCTCATTGTTCTTTTCACCCTGTAATAGCACAGCGCCTAATGCGTAATTACTTGCATCTGTTTGAATAATAAAAGGCTGATCGTAATCAGCTTGAGTTAAAATAGGAGCCGAAGTTAGTTTCTCCTTGAGCTCCATGAAAGACTTGCGTTGCGGTTCATCCCATTTCCAAGGTTCGTTTTTCCTTGTCAGTTTAGTGAGCGGCTGGGCGATGGCAGAAAAATTGGGAACGAATTTGCGGAACCACGCACAAGTTTGCAAAAAAGATTTTAGGTGTTTCAAGTTTCGGGGCTCTTCCATAGCCACAATAGCGCTGATCTTAGACTCATCGGGCTTGATCCCGTTGGCAGTGAGGAGGTGACCTAGATATTTTACCTCCTGGCACGCGAATGAGCATTTTTCACGGTTTGCTTTCAAGCCAAACTGACGGAGACGATCAAAGACTAATTGGAGATCTGCTAGATGCTTCTGGAAATCTCCAGCTGTAATCACTAACAAATCATCGAGATAGGCTAGCAATATAATATTTTGCAGGCTAGCCGAAGATCTGAAACGAACCATGAGCCTTTGGAAGGTCGCCGGCGCGTTCTTCAGACCGAACGGCATTCTTGTGAAACGGTAAGTCCCAAATGGCGTTATAAAGGCTGTTTTGTCTCGATCCTGCGGTGCGACGCTGACTTGCCAGTAACCAGCTTTAAGGTCAATGGTGCTGATGTAACAGTTCTTCTTTGTAGATTGGAGCAGCTCATCAATCACCGGAAGCGGATAGTGGTCAGTTTTTGTTATTTGATTTATTTTTCTGTAGTCTACACAAAATCTTATTTGACCATTTTTCTTTAGAACAGCAGGTGACGTCCAGGCGGACTCACACTCTTCGACAATTCCATCTTGCAACATCTTATCGAGTTCAGCTTTCATAATCTCCTTCTTGGCAGGCGTGAGTCGATAAGGCGGGACGGAAATGGGCAAATGATTGCCGGTGTCTATGTGGTGTTCTGCATAAGGTGTGGGGTCTCCCCCTGGATTGAAGATGTCTTCATTACATTTAAGTAAGTTGGCCAAGTTTATGCGTTCATCAGGGCTGAGCATAACACCTTCATCATCACGAAGCAGATCCAGCGAAGCACATGCGGTAAGTTTTGAAGTATCAGGTTCGAATTGGAGTGGGTAAACTTTATTCTCGCCAGGTAGTTGCCATGTTTTTGCATTAAAATTGAAAATAAGGCCACAACGCACAAGGAAATCGATGCCAAGTAATGTGTCGTTATCAACTGCATCAGGCAAAATAATAAAATCTGTGGTAACCACCTTACCAGATAATCCAATTTTCACTTCCAGGGTAGTGGTGAGCACCTGGCGCATCTGGGCGATTCCATCTGCCATTCTGACGCGCAAAGAAGTACTCACGAAGGGATGATTTCGTTGTTTGAGCAGCTTGAACAGCGTACTTCCAGCCATACTGCACTTCGCAGCGGTGTCAATCAACGCACGACCTCGATACCCCAATATTTCAATGCCTAAAATTGGACGTAAATTAACATTTTGCAATATTTTATTAGGAATATCCGTTGTGGATGAAAAACTCATGGTCACCCTACTTGAATTTGGATTTTCCCGTTTTTTCGGGTTCGAACTCATGGTCGCCCTACATTTCCGGTTAAAACGAGGATTTACTTCGGAAATCGTTTCTGTACTTTTAATAAAATTATTACTACTAGACGGACTTTCAAGGTTAACATTGTTGTAACATGAATTCGAATTATTATTAGAATTATTAAAAGCACTTGTACTTAGAGAGGATGGATGCAATGAATAGTTATGAACCGTAGTGTCGCAATCAAAATTATTAATTTTAAAATTAGGGAAATTAAGTTTACTAACCTGTTTACTAGACAAACCAATTGTAAACGATGAGGATTCATATAATTTCTGTTGCTTAGGCGGCGCGTTACAATCTATGGAGTTGAACTCGGACGTACTGCATTTTACGCAATTTGAGCGAATGACTCCTCTCTCTCCACAACCATAACAACTAACACTAGGACGAACAACCGCACTATCACTTCTTTGCATTAATTTACGGACGCTGGATGTTCTTTGAAACAGGTAAAACGGACGGCGCAGTCGGGGCCCTTGCAGGATGGCGCGGCGCGGTACTCGATGACGGCGGCGGCGCGGACGACGGCGGCTTCGGATTGTTCGGATTCATAGAACGGGGTTCCGTGATGGCATCCACGTTGTCAAGGGAGTCTTCAACTTCGCGTGCGATTTTCAATAACGTTGAAAAACTATCAAACTCCTCGCGGCGTATCCGCTCTCGTATGCGGTGGTTGAGGAGGCCATATAGCATGTCTAGCTCCACCTTTTCACTTAAATCTCCCGATGGTAGGCGCGCGAGTAAGGCTCGACAACGCGCTACAAAAAGCTCTGTTTTTTCCTCGCCTTGTGCACTTGAAAACAATTCTTTATATATACGATGAGGCGGCCGGTTGTCGCCAAAAGCGCTGCGTAAAACCTTGAGTGCTGTGCTCCAGCTGGTAATGGTGGGCTTCACGCCCTGCCACCACGTTGCAGCGTCGTGAGTAAGAAGCATAGAGAAGCCTCTAAGAGCATTCTCGTCGCTAACATTGGCGCAATCTTTAAAGGCTTGAACGGCATCTATAAAACCATCGAGACACTCGTCGGACGCTCCGCTAAAGCGCGCTTTGCACGTAGAAAAATTGCCGTGTTGAGTAGACGTATAGTTGGTAGCAGGTGTGGCGGAACGTCGATCTTCGTGTTGCATCACTCGATCGAGAAGACGTTCAAACGATTGTTGCCACGACGACATCATAACATTAATATCTGTTAAGCTGAAGTTTCCCGCTGCCGGTAACGGGGACGCCGGGTGTTGTTCCATCGGCGACTCCGGTGACGTCTGTTGCTCTTCATCACCGGCGACGTGCGAGTCGTAAGCCGTTCCTTGGCGTGTAATTGGCATTGTAGACGAGTTGTTGTCAATCTGTTGATTACTTTGTTTCCTTCAGGCCCGCGCTTGGGCAGCCATTTTTCATGAACGCAGACGGGGTGGACGCACACGTGATCCACGTTCGAATCTCAGGGTTCTAGGTTGGGTACGACGCTGAAGGATAACACGCTTGATATTAACAACAGTCTATATATTAACAACTTAACACACATTACACAAAACAGAGTTCAAAGTTATTTAACAAGTTAGCACAAACTAAAAATGGCGGACGGAACATCACGGTTTAGCGTCTACTCGTGTTCTATTCAACTACATAATCGCGCAGCGTCCTTGGAAGCGCGCGGGTGCGCATACTCCGTGTAACGCACATTTTGGCGGGAGATTCTATCTCGCTCGCGCAAGTAGGATCGGAAATGGTGGGAGACAGAGAGGGTCGCGCTCTGCAGTGTTGCCGCGTTACAAAGCTCTAATTGGGCGTAAGCCTGGGATAAATCAATTTTGCTAAAATGTTACCCGCGCTAATGGATAACGGTCAATTTCTATGATTTTATTTAAAGTAATTTTATAATCGGCACAGATCCTGATGCTACCATCCTTTTTTACGACCGGTACAATAGGCGTCGCCCAGTCAGAGCGCTCGACAGGAGTGAGGATGCCGTCCCGCACGTGCTGCTCCAGCGCGCGCTCCACCGGGTCGCGCAGCGCGTACGCCAGCGGGCGCGCGCGCAGAAACACGGGCCTCGCGCCAGCGCGCACCTGGATGCTCACAGGGCCGCCGGTGTACCGGCCCAGTCCCTCCGCGAACACATCACAGAATCTAGAACTGAGATCGGTCAACAATGACTGGTAACTGTATATTTAGTTCTGCGAGCCATTGTCTACCCAGCAAAGCAGTTTTGCCATTTTTAATCACATATAAATCCAATGTTTTATTTACATTATGATACCTAACATCTGGCTGTATCATTCCAATTGGTCTTACAATTTCTCCCGTATATTACCTTAATATTAAATTACAGGGTTTTACTTTAAAAGAACTGAAATGTTTTTTATACATATCGTGACTAATACAAGATACAGCACTGCCAGTATCACACTCCATCTGTACTACTTTACGGTCAATTTTATATGAAAGTAACATTGGTTTGCAATCATTTAACGTAAACTTATTTACCTCAATGAAAATTACCTCTTCACTACTGTCACTATCACTGCCGTAATCTTCACATTCACCTACAGCCTGCACACAGTGTTGGTTCGTCAAATTAGGGCACACCCGTTTTAAGTGTCCGAGACGGTTACTCATGCGACAGACGTAACTACGAAACTTGCAGCCCGAAACGTCATGCGAACCACCACACGCACTGCACATGTGACCTCGCTTCTCTCGCTCACCCAAGCGGGCTGGGCCGGGCGCTGTCGGTGCGCGTGTACTTTTTTCCCGCCACGTACCTCGTAAAAAGAACTCACGTACTGCCCTGTCGTAGCCGTGGTCGCGCCTCGGCGTCTTTGTCGCAATCAAGGCAGGTCTCGATCCTGTCGACATCGCTTGGCACTCCACCGTGTCCTCACACGACCGTGACCTGTGTCCTTCCACTGTAGCTGCGTCTTTTTCCGCCGCTTCCATGCTAACGGCGATGCTGTACGCCCTTGCAAAATCGAGCTTGGTCTCTGCGAATAAACGTTGCCGAATGCTTTCACTATTAATACCACATACTAACTGATCCCGTAAGCTTTCTTCTAGCCAGCTGCCGAATCCACAAGACTTGGACATTTTTTTCAGCACCACTACGTACTCCGAAATACCCTCGTCTTTCTTTTGTGTTCTATGTCTAAACTTATATCTTTCGGTCAGCTCACTTGGCTTAGGTTGTAGGTGTTTTTCCATAATGTCTACAATTTCGATAAACGTTTTATCTTTAGGTTTCACTGGTGTACATAGGTTCACTAATAGTTCGTAACTTTCCGTCCCCATAACACTGCAATAACTTGCAACTCACTTCGAATATTTCCGATGTTTTCATAATATAAGCTAAAAATTGTAGCTACAGTCTTATGATTTCAATAAACATTTACACTTAAAGATCCCGAACTAGTTTGTTTGTTACATATTTTAAATGAATGGGCAGGTTACTGGTTTCTGCTTTACAATATCGTTGTCCATGGTAAAAGTAATTGACAGAATTTGTAAAATAATGCAAATATATCACACAAAAACAATGTATACTATTATTATAAGAAAATATTATCAAAACATTTTGAAAAGCTATTAAAACACAAGTAGGCAAACGAAGTTATCAAGCAGGTGACGTCATCATAAACCCGACCAATCAGGAGCGTTTCGTGTCACGTGACAAACTTTTAAATAAATGCATTTTTATTTCTGGATTTATAAATAAATCGTTTATTATTTTCAACTTCCGTTACTGAACCATTTATAAACTCATAATATAAGCGGATAATAGTAATTCGCACTTTATTTTTCACATTGTCAAATAGCCTATTGACCTAGTATTAGTAGTTTTGGGTAGTAATTTGTCAGACTAGACGTCGACAAGTGCTAATAAACGTAGAAACAGGTTTTTTAGGGTAGAAATAAGAAGTGAGCAAGATGGCAAAATACAGAGATAAAAATAATTTTTTTATCATGTTTTCGAACGTTATTTACATACAAATTAGATATAAATTGAATTTATTCCACAATACTACTTCAAGCACCTATTCCTCTAGGATCTAGTCTTGCACTTATTTATAGAATCTAACTTGGTGGTGTTAAAGTCGAAAATCGTTAAATAGAGATCAATACTAGGTGTGCATGATAGACTGCGTATATTATGTATGCGAATTATGGTCAAAATTCGTAAAATTTCTAAAAATACTAGGTAGTTTAAGTATAAATATATAAAATAAGAATAGGTGCCGCCTAATCCTGTAAAATACCTAGTGCGTGGTCTGTTCTAGTAAATACGTTTCATCTCTACAAAGAAAGATGAGGGTAAAAAATTACAAGTGAATATTATTGACATTAATGCAGTTTGTTAAGATTTTATCTAGTCTAAATATAATGAAGACGACAGGATTCGAATGACTTAATGTAATGACAATCATAGATAAACAAGGCGCAATTTACATTCCAAATTATGATTAAAATACTTTATAGTGAGTTGCTTGACATGATTCAACTGATTCGATTTGATCACTAAGTTATTCAATCGCAATCATGACATGAACCTCCTTTTAATACTGGCAAGCCTTCTGAATGCCATTTAAGCTTTAGAAAAGTAAAAGAAACGTCACGTCACGTCGCCGTTCCCATACAATTTGTTTTTTTTCCTAGTTTCGCAAGGCTGATGACTGGTTCTAAAAGTTCTCTGTGGTTCTGTGGATTGAGATGAGTGATGAACGGAACTTTACGGAACGAATGACACAATCACAAAATTTCGCATTGTAATCGTGAGGAGTTTGTGTTTTCTGAAAATTTTATAATTTTGTGTTTTAAGTAAAATAACTATTTCCTGAAATGGTAAGTGGCAAACAATGTATATATATTTAATAAATAGATAAAAGCTACTCTTGTACATCAGCATTTCATACGTATATTTAGGGTCAAAACCAATCTGGCGGTGGCAGTGGAGGCGACAAGAAAGATGACAAAGACAAAAAGAAGAAATATGAGCCCCCAATTCCTACTAGAGTCGGCAAAAAGAAGCGAAAGGCTAAGGGTCCTGATGCGGCACTCAAATTGCCACAAGTAACGCCACATACAAGGTGTCGGTTGAAGCTATTGAAGTTGGAAAGGATTAAAGACTACTTGCTCATGGAAGAAGAGTTCATCCGCAATCAGGAGAGACTCAAGCCACAGGAGGAGAAAATCGAAGAAGAGAGATCGAAGGTGACAAAATAAACCTTTAACAATAGATGTCTCCGAGCAAAATGTGTCACATATATTGAAACTGTTTGCTAACCACCACATATCCATATTATATTTCCAAGACCACAATATCAATTGCCTTCTTAACATTTTCCAGGTTGATGATCTCAGAGGGACACCAATGTCAGTTGGCAACTTGGAGGAAATCATCGATGACAACCATGCTATTGTGTCTACCTCAGTGGGCAGTGAGCACTATGTGAGCATACTTTCCTTCGTGGATAAGGATCAATTGGAGCCAGGCTGTTCTGTTCTGTTAAATCATAAGGTAGGTCATATAACTTTAACATGACACAATTCATTTGATTTCAATATAATCTTTGTGCAACTTTCATAAAGAAAGATATTACAATAACTCAATAAATTAAATTATTATTAGTATTGTGTTAAAATGAGTATTTAGTTCTTACACTGAATATCAATTTATAGTTCATATTTAAATAATTCTGTTAGGTATGGCCTGTTTCTACGCTGTATGAATGCAGTTCTCGAGTGGTTTTAATTAAGGGTTCTTGCTTAGATTTGTGTCTTTTATAGTGATTTGAAAATTTTTGCATAGATATTAATATTTTCTTTCTCTTACAAATGTAAATATAAATTAAATAAGATTTCATGTATTCTTTAGTTTTAGATTCTGTTTACTAATACAATTTATAATAATAATAATTATTAGTCAAAATAATGTTTTAATATCTTTTTTAACCTTTATAGGTACCTTTTATAGTGTGAATATTGAGTTATTTTGCGAGTTAAGACATAATATATATATATACACAAATACATGTTTCATTTATCAATATTTCTAGGTCCATGCAGTAGTTGGAGTTCTGGGAGATGATACTGACCCCATGGTGTCTGTAATGAAACTGGAAAAGGCTCCTCAGGAGACTTACGCTGATATTGGTGGTTTAGACACACAAATTCAAGAAATAAAAGTAAGTCATTTATAACATAATAATATGAATAATATCAAAAGAAATACTGTATTTTTCAATCATCATACAGATAAATAAAGATTCTTTCTTTCTAGGAATCTGTGGAACTTCCATTAACACACCCAGAGTATTACGAGGAAATGGGTATAAAACCACCCAAAGGAGTCATCCTGTATGGCCCACCTGGTACTGGCAAAACTCTGCTTGCAAAGGCTGTTGCCAATCAGACCTCTGCTACATTTCTCCGTGTCGTAGGGTCTGAGCTTATTCAAAAATATCTGGTAACATATTTTATTGTTTTGTACATTTTTAAACTGTACAATCTTAATAGAAACCATAAACCACCAACAATGACTGAAAAATGTTGAAACTTATGGCTTTTGCAAATAAATGGAAGTATTGCAACTCTTAAATAGACTTAGTCATCCATCATACATTAGTCATTCTTTATTTCATTTATAACAAAATACATTGTGTCAGAAAGTAGATATGTCAGTTATAATTATAAAAAAGCCCTTTAGGCTTGTTTAGGTAAAAAAAGTTCATATGAAGTATTTGATAATAATAAAAAAAATAAAAAAATATTATGCTCAGTAGATTTGTATTAATTTGCAGAATCAATAATTTTGTGTACAATGTGACAGCCATTATATGCATTCTGTTGTTAACAATATTATTTTGTTTGATTTCCAAATATTTTTTTTTATCTTTAGGGGGACGGGCCCAAATTGGTCCGGGAGTTGTTCAGAGTTGCCGAGGAGCATGCACCGTCAATTGTTTTTATAGATGAAATTGATGCAGTAGGCACAAAACGGTTAGTTACTTGTCTGTAGTTGCTTTTATAAATTCTTGAATATTATAATATAAAATTATAAAATAATATTTTTTTATAAATCTAACGAGCATACTTTTCATTTTAGTTATGATTCCAATTCTGGTGGTGAAAGGGAAATTCAAAGAACTATGTTGGAGCTGTTGAACCAGCTAGATGGGTTTGATTCTCGAGGTGATGTAAAGGTACATAATAAATATTATATCTATTGTTATAATAATATATTGTCATAAACCTCTAAAACAAGGCTTCAAATATATTAATTTTCATTATAATTTATAACAAAGAGTTTTTGTGCATTCTAGGTCATTATGGCTACAAACCGTATTGAGACTTTAGACCCAGCCCTGATTCGCCCAGGCCGAATTGATCGAAAGATCGAGTTTCCACTGCCTGATGAAAAAACCAAGAGGAGGATCTTCACTATACACACATCAAGAATGACTTTAGCTGATGATGTCAATCTTTCTGAACTTATCATGTCTAAGGATGATCTGTCTGGTGCTGATATTAAGGTAGGTTTTGCCTACAAGTTTATAATTTAATTACCTAGTCAGTGGAATACAACAGAGTAGAAAATAGGCATGTATAGACTGTATGTTCCAGTGAAGTAGTCTAACTTGTTATATTCCGAAATATTAATATGTACAGATTTCCGATCCGTCTATGTGTTGCTGTATCATCAATTGCGCACTGCATTGTATGCATGCCCAACTGAATAATTAATACTGAGCCTGATCTATACACTATTAGAGCAGCTAAAAGAATTCATATGAAACATTGAAGGTCTAGGTTACATGTTTAAAACACAAATTTACTAGCAACTACATTAAATTAATATGAATGTCAAAATATACTTATGATATTCATGCATTTTTCAGGCAATATGCACAGAAGCAGGCTTGATGGCTCTAAGAGAGCGCCGCATGAAGGTTACTAATGAAGACTTCAAGAAATCAAAGGAAAGTGTACTTTATAGAAAGAAAGAAGGCACACCTGAAGGACTATATCTTTAAGCTATTTCTGCCTTTAAGTCCTGGTCCTCTGTATGATTTTCTAGATATAATATTAAAGTTGTATTGTAATCAATTTTTTTTCCACAATTGGTATGTGTAACACACATGCAATACTGCAGGATAGACATTGCATTAACTAATTAATAAAAAAATAAATTAATATAGCAGCCCTTTTATTTATCCCTGTCTGTAAATGAGTCATATAACTTAAAGCTGTAAGAAAAATATGCCTAAGAATTAATACGTCAAATATCACAAAACTCTGTACACAGGCCCGAGTTCACCAACAGTTTAAACAGCGTTTAAACGCTTAGGTGAACTCGTCGGGTCATCACTATGTTGTTCTGTGCTTCTGGTAGTGATGTTCTAAGTAGTCCTTGAAGTAGACATCTGACCATCTATCTAAACCTAACCAGTTTAGATAGCAGTGGGACCCATTTTTTGATTTGCCCCAGGACCCTTGGCTACCTAACTACGCTACTGCCTCAGGCGACACTAAGTCAACTGTCTTTAAGCTTAAAACAATAAGGGACAGTCAGGTCATAACTCAAGATGTTCTAGGTAGTTTAAATGTTCCCGAGGGAGTTTTGGGACCGGGCGCGTCCCCAGGTGGCGGATAAGGGAACGCCCTCCAGACATGGAGGGTACCGGCCATTTGTCCAGCGCGGACCAAAACCCACACGGGAGGCGCTTCCAGTGGGCTTGTGTAGCCTGCTGTTGAATGCGTCTCCTGACGGTGGTAGCGGGCTCGGCCCGTGGCCTGATGTGGCCGTTCGCGCTGGAGGGCGCGACGGCGGTGTTGCCGTTGGGGCGTCAGCCCCGCGGCGGACGGTAGTCGCTCGCTTCCCAGTATGGTTTGAGCTATGCTGGGCGTGAGACGTTGGCGGCCCCTTGCAACGACATGCACTGTCGTAGCAAAGGGTGTCCACGGGTCGGCGAGGTTGCTTGCGGACCCGACCTGAAGTCGTAGATGGGGGAGGACGAGAAGGCATACGCCGAACTCAACTTTCCCCCTCTAGCAGGCTAGTGGGCGTTGGGCTGGGGGGCTCAACGCTCGCATTACACAGCTTGCCAGACTGGGGGTGATTCCTGGTGTACAACCATACTTTATGCCTGAGGCCCGGCTGGCTGTACCTACGTAGGCGGTGCATGGAGGGCATCCTAAGGGAAACCCATACACTCCCAACTTTTTAGTGGGTATGCTTGTCGGGCACCGACGAGAGTCCCACAGAACCTACTGCTGCCCCTGAAGCAGTAGGTATGCGTAATGCATTTTTTCCTGCGTAAACAAAAAAAAGGTAGTTTTATTGCCTGCGCAGACGAGGGATTTTAGTCCGCGGACTTTTTTATCCGTTAAAATAGATCGCTTACAACTGTATCGAGTAACGCAAACGAGGGATTAAAAGTAACGCGTACAAAAAGTCCCCCGAATCACGGAGGACTAGCAGAGAGCGGACCGGACAAAAGTACGGGGGAGTCCCCGAAAAAACTAGAACTCGTGTGACTAGGCGAAGCAACGCACACGCAGACTTTAGTCCGCGTTGTGCGCTCGAGAGTGACGTACGTGTGGCTACACTGTGTGATATCGTGCCAATCCAGAAACAGGAAGAAACCAGCTCTGAAAAGAGCTATTTGTGCAACGTCAATTCAAAGAAACAAGAAGGCAGCTCTGAGAAGAGCTATTTATATATGTGTGACAGAAACAAGAAGGCAGCTCTGAAAAGAGCTATTTTAGTATGTGCACGAAGCACGTGCCCTTCTCGTCGCGCGGCAATTCACCGCCGCGCACTGCATCTTCTTCACGCACCGCTTCTATATGCACATAACACGTGTTCTTCTCGTCGCACCGCATCTTCGTCGCGCACCGCTGCATTGCCGAGACGAGCGCCCTTCTAGATGCGCGCACGTCTTGCAGTCTTGATTGCCACCGTCGAAATGAACGCGTGTTTTTTTTTTTTTTTTTTTTTGAATGGACCTATGCTGTGGCAGAAGGCCGTTACAGCTTCACCGGGCGGGTAAGCTTCACCGGGCGGGTGTGAACGCGTGGCGACGCCGCAGTTTGTTTTGTTCCGTTAGCACATCTCCGCTCTCGCTCACACCTATTCCTATTTCACCTAACATCGCGCCACCCCGGCGATAAGAGAGACAGTGTAGTGTTAGAGCGAAACACACTCTAAATTCCTCTAATTGGTGATAATGTAAATTTTCTTATTGGTAGTTAAGTCATTTCATTGTAAATAATATTGTATAAAAGTAGCGTAAGTTTTTGCATTAAATCATTCCATCCATATTTAACCATCAAGACGAGTTTCACTTACCTTCCTCAACATTGGCAAACCTCTGCCAAATACGTATGCACGACGATAATCTTTTTTTTTTTTTTTTGCTCGCACGATTTGTGCATTTGCCACGACGAAGTTTAAAGTTAGGGAAACGATTATGGAAAAAAGATAGGAAATGGAAGGAAAACAAAAACAGTATAGGATCAGGTTAGTAGGAATAACGGTGTAATATTTGATACATAAACTTATAATTTTATGTTATTACTGGAAATAAATATAGATAGTATAATATTATAAACGTCATATGAGTTCATATATAATAATGAAACAACTGAAGTAGGAAGAGGAATACGGAGGGATACTAAAGAGGAAAACAAAGAGGAGTGATCACGTAAACGACACGAAAAGAAAATGTGGTTCAGGTCACCTGTGTCAGCACCACACTCGCACATTTCAGTGTCTTTAATTCGCAACCGCGCAAGGTGACTAGGTGTACAAGCGTGTCCCAGCCTCATACGGATAATACATGCTGTAGCGATTTTACCAAGCGTCATGATGTGAAACCATGGCTTTAAAGGAATGTCAGGCTGAATACTTTTATAATGTTTACCTTTCATTTGACCGCTAACATCCCAATCTTCACTCCATCGGCTATGAAGATGAAGTTTAGGAAGAACGAGGAGATCAGAACAGTAGTTCTTATAGGGAAACATATTTCCATCCACAACAGCGTCACTCGCTAGTCTGTTGGCTCGTTCATTACCAAGAATACCATGATGACCAGGGATCCATCCAAAGTGAATAGTTTGGCCATTAGAAGAGGCCTTGAACAGTAATCTCCTACATTCAAATACCACTGGACTACTACTTGTACCACAATAAAATGGAAATCTTGCGAGGGATTGCAAAGCACTTCTAGAATCGGTTAAAATTAAAGCTTTGGGTAACTTCGTAAGTAATATGTACTCGATGGCTTTATACACTCCGTAAAATTCTCCTGTATGCACTGAAGTTTTAGGAGGGAGTTTAATCTTTTGGATAATTCCAAACTGGTAGTGATATACACCAATTCCAACTAAACCCGTATTGCCTTGCTTAGAAGCATCACTATAAATGTGATGCCAATCTTGCCAATCCTGATCGAGAATGTAGTTTAGAGTTGTATTAGCGTTACTGTCGTTTTTAGAGATACCTAGAGTAATTATAATCTGTAAATCTAGCGAATTATAATCTGTACAAAATATAGGTAGATATTGAGTTCTATGTGAAGGGGCTTGTAATGATACAAACTTCCGGTAGCTGACAATCATACATGGTATCTTTTTATGAGACCAATAAGGGGAACTTTCTATAAAATTGGATAGGGTTCTTAGTTTAGAACAAAGGGGATGATAGAGGAATTGCATAGATCGGAATATAAATTTATCACATAAAACTTGACGTCACAATGCTAATGGCGGCTCTCCACATAATGACGCCGGAAATCGATTGTAAAATTTTAATAAAAGAAGCCGAAAAAAGAACTTCTTTATATGATACGTCAAAAAAAGAGTATCTCAACCGAAATTTATTTCTATATCCGTATCCGTATCCCGATCCGAAACTCCATATCCATGACATCCCTAGTACGCGGTACTTTTAATTAGTGATGCTGACCTCGAAAATCAGTTAGAATATCGATAGGACTATCGATGGTATCAATAGCCCAAATTGGGGTAATACTATTGATAACTTGCAATACTATCGATAGTATCGATAGTATTATTGCTAGATATCACCAAACTATCGATACTATCGATACTATTACTGTTAATGGCTAGTAAACAATCGATAGTATTGATATATCGATACTATCGATAGTTTTAAGCTATCGATACTATCGATAGTTTTAAGCTATCGATAGTTCCTTATTTTTCGATAGTATTACCTAGATTTTAAGTTAAACTAAATTATACAGCATTACCGCTAGAGAAGTAATGAAGTTTTAGTGATTAAGGTCTGCGACTACCATAAAAAAATAAAATAAAAACAAGTAAAAAAAACCTACACCACTGTTGCCAACTATCATATGTTGTAAAAAGTATACAAGATGTAAATTATTTTACACAGTAAATTACGTACTCCGAGTTAAAACCTAAATTTTTTCCTGTTACTTGGCATTGAATAGTGACCGTTATACCAATAATTAATGAACAATAGTATCGAAAATAAAATGACCATCGACAGGTTTTTATTTACGAGGAACAATACTATCGATAGTATCGATAGGCTATCGATGCTATTGATATTACGTCAACTATCGATAGACTATCGATAGTCGACTATCGACCACCATCACTACTTTTAATCCCTCGTTTGCGTTACTCACAGAGTACATTGTAACATATGCGTTACTCGATACAGTTGTAAGCTATCTATTTTAGCGGATAAAAAAGTCCGCGGACTAAAAACCCTCGTCTGCGCAGGCCATTAATGTTACAGGAACTGACTGTTGTGAATAAGGTTGTACCGTAACTTGTGTCTAAATCGAATCTAGGTTCTAGGCCAAAGTGCTAAAAGATGTGATCACTGATCATTTCTGGACGACAGTTGATTATATGTCAATGTCATTGTACATGTCACAGTATATACGCCACAAAAAATAAAAGGCATCTATAGATCTACCCAGAAAAGGCAACTCAAAGGTTTTTCTAATTTTTATGCATTATTTCTATGAATCAAGCAGAAGTAAATTGTTAATTTTGTAAGTTAGTGTTCTAACTTCGTGTGAATTAATTGTCAATCGGCATATTGAAGCTAAAATCGCGGAAGACGAGCGGTTACAGAAAAAAATCCAGTTCTAAACAAAATGATAGTAATACAAAAAATTCATGAATGAGTAACCCCAGCAGTGACACCGAGGAAGCAACCGAGTACACAGCACTAATGGACGGGCACATCGCAGAAGCTCGCCCCGACAGGGAAATAGCTGAGCGTATTGCAAGAAAAAGAAAAACTAAATCCGATAGTCAGCGGTCCTATGGGGTAAACCGTTCATATAACTGATAAGCCTTTAATAATCATTTCTAGCATCGGTAATATTCCTAAGACTAGGTGGTTCATAGAATGAGGAGTTTTTCACACAAGCTATTATTTTGTAACATTGTTTTAATGTCAGTCAAAATTGCCAACTGCAAAGTGCTCTTTTACAATGAGCTACTATCTTAAGAACCTAAAATTAATAAGTTAATGATAAGCACATTAACTAAGAAGCATTCTAGATTTGTTTATTGTAATGTCTTTCTAAGGCATGTTCTGAGTGCTTTGTTTCATTCCTTGCCATGATCATTTGGCATGATCTGAGATAGGTTTAGTTAAGTTGTTATATATGATACCATCGGGCCACCGGACCATATCTTTAAGACAGGTGAATTGGACTCTGGATCTTGGTTACACATAAAATGCTGTAAAAACTTTAAATTATACTATAGGGAACCTAAAGCATTCTATTCATCATATCTTCATTACATTGCATCATTAAATCAAACAGGTTTAATAATTTTTACTTTTTCAAAAAAGTATGTTGGTAAATAATGACTTTCATTTCCTATAGATATATTATTGAGTAGTTGTCAGGAACTCAGGTATGGTCCAGATGAAAATAAAACCATTAAATTGGAGCAAATTAAGTGGTTATTGGCTTCTATATTGTCTTAGGTATACAAACTCAAAGAGAGAAATTTGTTTTAATCCCTCGATCGTGAGTTATTCCAGACACAATTGAAATCAATTGTTATTGTGGCACCCAAGTGCCTCCTGGGGGTTGAGGGATTAAGTAATTAATATGTCTGAGGAATTTTATTATAAATTTTAAACTCTTTTTAAGCAGAGGCGTTTTTGCTTGTTGCGTGCATAGCTTGCTTTGATCTCGACGGTTGCGTGTAACTATGTCAGATAACCGAGGAAAGAGGTGAGGATTGGCTCTGACGAAAAGAGCCACCTCCATTATATATAAGGTCAAAAGAGATGTCCCAGAACAGGCCCAGACATTGTACAGTATTCTAAAAA
This sequence comes from Anania crocealis, assembly GCA_949315895.1. NCBI lineage: Eukaryota > Metazoa > Arthropoda > Insecta > Lepidoptera > Crambidae > Anania > Anania crocealis. The sequence goes on from OX438868.1 coordinate 7,019,155, forward strand.
ATCAAGAAAAATCTACTGACTTTGGGAAAAATACAAATACTGTTTATAAAGTATAATTTAGCGGCTCAAACATAATTACAATCTAATAAATATTCCTCTCAATTAGGCATAAAAGATGGCGTTTGACAGAAAAAAAACATAAACCATAAACTCTAAATGTCAGTAGCTGTCAGATTTCCTTTGTCAATATTTGACATAACAGTTTTGCCACTCGTCATAATCTCACGTAAAAAGCTAATATAATCGCAAATATATATCTTTTAGGCATGACATAAGTTAAAACTCCTTGTTTTGTTTGTTATTATTACAACAAGACGTATAAGTAAGCAAACAATATCACTTGTTCGAATCGAGTTATGTGATTTTGAAATTGTCAAAACTGACAGATGTCATCAAAGTGTCATCTTGCACCATGATAGTTTTTGTTGTTTAGTATTGCTATTTTTATAAGTTTATTTTTGTTCGAGCCATTAAACAAAGCCATTATAAAGAATTTGGATAGTAACAAAGTGTTGTAGGTATATTGCCCTAACTTTTGGCAATGTGTACAGGTTCTGGGCCTAGCCTCCATACAATTTGGGACATCTCCTTTTTCATGTTATTTCCTTTTAACGATCGGTTCAGCATAAAAAAGAATAAGGTTTTACAAAAGAAAAAAATATTTTTATTCACTAGTTCCCGAATAAATCACTCCCGCCCGCGCCCCCCGCCTCCCCCGTCGGCAAACGTCGGCGCGAGCTACAACAGACATCAATCAAAAATCAATCAAAATTAATCAAATGACAAATCAGTCCGCCAAAAAAATTCGAAGCGACAGTATGTGCGCACGCGACGCGTAATTGTTATCGTAATAATGCCGTATAGGCTTTCCGGCCAGGAGTACCTCAAAGCGGGGCAAAACATGGTGTGGACAGTGGACGCAACAGCTTTACGCCGCACAGTACGGGAGTAGTGCACGTAACACCGTACTTCGAGCTGTGCAGCGGCACCGGGAGTCTGGAAGCTTCTAGCCGCGCCTCGATGTGAGTCGGCATTTCGGCAACGACACCAAGTCTGCTTGGAGGAAGACGTGCCGGATTTTATTGAACGTCACCCAGTGGCGAGCACCGCAGACGCAGCCCGTGTATTTGGCGTAAGCCAATATTAAGTGTGGCGGCTCCGCAACGAAGGCCTCCACCCGTATCTACCAGCACGACGGCGCGCTTCAGCCTACGGGTACGAGCGTACTTGGACGAGGCGTTCCAATGCCCCTGGATCGGCCGCGGCAGCGTAATCCGCTGGCCACCGCGTTCACCTGACCTGACGCTGCTGGACTACCACGTGTGGGGTAAAAGCGAAGGACTTAATTTGAACCGTGGAATAGTTACGTGTCCGAATTGTAAACGCGTTCGATGTTAAGTCAAGTGAAGAAGATGTGCTCGTTTCAGTTCGGAGGCATTGCCTGGACCGTGCTAGGACGTATTTACAAGTAGAATGCCGTCACGTCCAACATTTAATCTAAGTGGTGTAAAAATGTAAATATGACTTGTAAATATCAATGAATTATACTTTTAAACACGCCAGTTTAATACAAAAATAATAGCAACCTTTTCCATACCTTTACCTACATAATGATTTTACGATTTGTATTGGCTTGTCAGTCCAAAGATCGAAAAAGTGTGATGGACAATTACAAATAATTGCTAAAAAGTGTTAATGATGTGTTGTTTATTTACCTAATAAATTAAACTTACACGAAACTGTGTTTTATTGGATCACAATACAAGTATGCCTAACCATAAATACTCATCATAATCTACAAGTAAGTTCCTGTTTAAAGTGTTATTTGCCAGAATACTTCATATTAAATTACATACTTTATTTTAATTACTCGTTAGGTAGTGCTTACTTAGACATTATCATTTTACGTCATTTCGTATTATTTATCTGGCATAATTTATTAGCACTGCCCAGAACTTACTTGATGATTATAAAACTGGTCCTTACACACCAGCTGTTTAGTCACGATCAATAGATGGCGCTGTCCGCTTTTGAATCGCGCTATAATTCGTTTTTTTTTTGGAATAACTAATTGATTGAGGTGTCATAGTTGGTTTCATATTTTTTTAAGTAAATTAAGCAGTACTTACTACGTAGTGCTCGCTCGAGACAAGTACCTAGGTAAATGAACTCTTACTTCTCTCCCCACGCTCTCGCTCTCTCTCTCTCTCTCTCTCTCTCGCTCTCTCTCTCTGTCAGTTGAGTTACCCAGAAGATAATTCCGTATCTAAGAACAGATTTCACCAGTCCATAATAAGCTGTTGGACGTGCGTCAATATTGACTGTAGCAGAAAGTCTATACAAAACATAAGCCGAGCTACTGGTTCTTTTAGTTAGTGCTTGTATATGGGCTTTCCAATTTAATTTTTGGTCAATTTGTGAGCCGAAAAATCGGGTCGTATCTACTTCAGAAATGATAGTATTGTTGAAATTTACTTGAGTGCCAGTTGGGTTACTGGTCTTTGGTTAAAGTGCATAACGTATTATTAAGTTTATTTTTATTATTGATGTCAATGATTGATTTATGTCATTTTTATAAGAATTGATGTCATTACAGTTTATAGTTATAGTACTATCGTCAGCGAATAAGGTCATAGGTTGCTTAGTGGCATTTGGTAGGTCATTTATATAAATTATAAATAATAGAGGCCCTAATACACTGCCCTGCGGGACCCCGTATTTCACTAATCGCTCTGTTGATGAGCTCATGTCCTCAGATTTAGTACCCATATTTAGCCTACATATTTCTGTTTTTTGTCGACGGTTAGTGAGATAAGACTGGAGCAAGCTCAATACATTGCCTCTAATGCCATACACCTCCAGTTTGCTGATTAATATTGTATGGTCTACATAGTCAAACGCCTGAGTCATGTCATAATATAATGAACATATCGGCGTTCTGCTTGATAGCAGTACGCCGGTCAGTATTACGTTACGTATACGGTCAGTATTACGTTACGTATACGGTCAGTATTACGTATGTTATTACATTTTTATAATAAAAATCATAAAATGCCATATTTATAGTTTAGCTTTTGCGAAAGCCCTTTTGCTGTGTACAGAAAATGTCTTTTTTTTTCGAAATAATTGTTCAATTCATTGTATAGGTATTTTTCAAGAAAATTCGAGTATATAGGTATTAAAACTATGGGTCTATAATTTTCCATTGATTCTTTGTCAGCTTTTTTAAAAACAGGTTTTACAATATTTACTTTAAGCTCATCAGGAAAAGATCCCTTTTCTATGCTTAGATTGATGATGTAGCTCAGATGATTGCAAATTTCTTTATTTACAGTCTTGATTATTTTTGTAGCAATATCATCATGACCTGCGCTATTAGTTGTCTTGAAAAAGTTATAGGGTATTAAATTATGACATTTAAAAATGCATGCGGATGACTTGTTATATGAAAATAGCTACGTGAACAATACCTAACAAAAATAAGCCTTGTTTACATTAACTTGCCATTGATTGATTTATTTATTGTTTGACAGAGTGTGGAGCAAACTGAGGGTGGTAGTTCAAATGTCCCCAACCCCTCAGGGCCCAGTTCAGCCCCAATGGCTGCGACTGCAGAGTCCCAATTGGAAGAGTTAGAACTAAAGTATGGAGCGCGCCATGTCATCAAACTGTTTGTGCCAGTTACCTTGTGCATGATCGTAGTTGTGGCTACGATATCATCAATTAACTTTTATTCTGTTAAAGATGTATATTTGTAAGTATGCCTTTAGTATTCCTTTTTATCTACCTATTTAAAAGTTGAAAGTGTCTCTGTAGTTTTTCTTTCTGGTCTGTTACTATCACACTTAAACTGACTGACGTGAAATATAGTAGATATACATATACAACGTGTTTCTTTTGATATCCCATAACTCTAGGGTATTAAACAGACCATGGTAAAGAATCAAATTGCATATGAATTATTTTTCAATTATTAATTATTTTTTTGTTTAATTTTTTCACGACTTTATGTATAACACCCTTACCTTGTTATAAATGAACTTTTGAATGAAAACGATTTACTCGTACCTACTTATCAATGAAACAACCACGCACGTCAATGTTTTTTACAAGTTACGCTCTCCCGCTACTTTACTACTACACTTTAGTGTAAGTTTGCCAACGTCTCGCAAAACTAAGGATTCGCCATACTGGTTACATTTTTTTAACAAATTTAACTAAAATTGATGTTATATTCGAAACTATTGATTTTTGAACAACATGTTCTAGGGCGTTTTATATTATTTTTACCTATAGAACATAACCTTAGAATTATGGGATATCAAAAGGAACACTTGGTACTTAAATAGTTTGAGTCCCAGAAATAGATAAAGGGGTGAAAACAGGATGAAAGTTTGTAAAGTGATAGATTAGATAAATTATGGTGTGAAAATTGTTGGATACCCTCGGAAGCAAGAAGATAGTTTTTATCCAAGAAGAAAAAGGTTATAAGAAAGGCAACTAGATGACCCGGCAGACGTCCTTCCTGAAAAAGCAGCCACCTACTAAGTCCAACTGTCTTTTCAAACCTTCTAGTATCCCTAGAGTTAATGGATATGGGGTTTATACCATGTACCTTAGTTTTTATGAGTTTCCGATCATGGGAGAACATGAGTTCCCCCGTGATCATGGCACTTGCAACAGAGCCGAAATATCAGAAATTCCTAGAAACTAAGGTACATGGTAGATGCTAGAGATGCGCCGAGTGCCGAGTAACGAGTACCAAGTTTTACTCGGTTAATTTTTTTCTAAACCGAGTACTCGGCCGATTAACTCGGTTCAAGCAAATACCAGTTTTCTTAACCGAGTACTCGGCCCATCTCTAGTATAAACCCTGTATCAATTAACTCTAGTGATAGTGACCATGGAAGTTTAAATCAGTATATCCAGTATCCCATTGAAATGTACATACAAAATTTCATCCAATTCGGTTCAGCCATTTAGGAAGAGTTAGGTGACAAACACATGTACAGAACAATTGTAATATAATGATAAATTCAAATTACAATTTCTTGAACAATGTTTGTGACTGAGATATTAGGACTAAGATATTATATATCTTCTAATAATCCAAAAAAAATTAAATGAAATGAAAATACAAGTAGATCTACTGTAATTTATCCCTAACTTTTGTTTTAATAGGAATTTTAAATTATATTTTAGGGCATATACTCCATTTCATGAAGAAAGTCCATATGCAGTGACAAAGGTCTGGAATGCTCTTGCCAATTCCATGATCCTGCTGTGTGTGATAGCTCTCATGACTGTGCTGCTCATTGTCCTGTATAAGAAGAGGTGCTACAAGATCATACACGGCTGGCTTATACTCTCATCACTTATGCTGCTATTCTTATTCTCTTACCTGTATATTGAGTGAGTAGTATATTTAATAAGCTCTTAGGGCGGGTTCTTTTGATCGGTAGTTAAGTCAACCAATAGTCAGAAATCGTTACCAATGGTTTAATAATCATCAAAGTGGGTTTTTTGAACAATAGTTAGCCGAAGTCCGAACCAATGGCCAGAATAGTAAGCAATAGACAAATATTGTTACAACTGTCGGCAGGGTTTAACAATATGGCGGATGGTTAACTGTTAACAATTTGTCATAATGTAATGTCTTTCGTGTCATTTTTTCGTGAAAAGAGTGTATTTTAATATTTATGAATTTAAACATAGTGAGATACATTAAAGAGTCCGAAAGTTCGTCTGACGAAGACATTGTTATCAACAACATTTAAGATGATGAGATGACCTAAACCATTTGGACTTCATAATAGACCCTTGGAAACCTAGGATCATGTAGACTTTTGTCAACGTTATCGCCCTTCAAAGGAAACAATCATGTGTTTAGTTGATGAAATAGGGAATCTGAAATGACCTACGACAAGGTATGTAGAAACCAAGTTTTTTAAATAAGTCTATGTGTTAAAATTACATGTCAGTCTTAAAAGGGCTCTCACTTTGTTCTAATTTAACTGTATGTTTTTAGGAATCATGCTGTCACTCGAGCAAGTGCTATACTCACATTGAGATTCTTTGGCACGGGTATAATGCAGCAATGCTCTCGAGATCTTTTGGAATGTTGAAATCTACTGCTTGCAAATGCATCCATGCAGTCTCCAAAACTAGTACAAAATAAAAAAAACAATATAACAAGGCCATGCAGTCCTAAGGAAATAAGCAATGTAATCGCAAAGTTTTACTCCATTACATCCAAGTTTCCAAGTGTCGTTGGAGCAGTTGAGTGCCATATACGCATCGTAAACCCTGGAGGTGATAATGCAGAGCTCTATAGGAATAGACAACATAACTTTACTATAGTATAATAATCAATGTGAGTATAGTTATAGTAATCAGTAGTTGCTGATGCTAACTCAAAAATGTTTCAATATTGAAGCAAAACGGCCAGGTTAGGTACAGCACTATATTTAACTGCAGCACAATCAAACATTTATTTGAATCACAGCATATGGGTTGTGATGTATGACCTATGTATGTGTAAAGTGCTTTATATATAATTCATATACTTCCATGTATTGAGCAGTCACTATGTAACCAGCAAGGAATAAACGTCTTTTAACTGAATGCAATCTTTCACCGAATCGCTACCTTTACAGGGTGGGTGCTGTCTTCTAGGAGACCATGGCTATGCATTCCGAAGAAACTTTGTTAACAATAGTTAAGCGATAATTAAAATGTACACTGTTTATAATACAAAAGAAATAAAACAAAGTTTTCACTGATACACTTGTTTAATTCTAGTTCTGCTTTTTTGGATTCTTGCTTACAATTTTCTAAAATTAATTTGTGTATTGCTTTTTTTGGTTCATCTCTAAATAATGCAGCTCCTCCATGTTTTTTACACAATATTACAAGATAATCCTTGAGAAGCCACATTAATATATTAGTTTCTTCCTTGCAGAAGTAGAATTGCGGTCTCTGAAATAAAAATATGGTGTTATCAAAAAATAATAAGACTGCTGGTATAACTCAACAAAAAGCATACCAAAACATTATACGGATTTACTTACTTGTTTCTTGACATTATTACACACTTTAAAATCTAGCAAATAACGAAATACAATAATAAGGTGTAAATTAATGTACTAGGTTTCAGTAATTTGCAAAAATTGCACAAGAGTTGTTATTTTTTTATTGTTATGAAATGTCAAAAATGGCATTTCATTGTCTTATTTATTCAGTGTTGTCACTCAAAAAATATTATCCTCATTTAAAATGTAATATTTTAAGGAAATCTTCTTTCTTCGCAATGGCAACAATTTAACTAGAGGTTAATTTTAACGACTGGTAGAATTTACATCAAAAAACGCAACAAGGCTTTAACCATTAGTTATCTGGCAACTAATAGTTAAGTTAACAAATGGTTAAAGTAAACTTTACTACTGATCAAAAAACCGGCCCTTAGTTATTAATGTCTCTTAACCGCATCACTGTCCCTATTGGGTAAGTTGTTTTGGTATAGCTAGAATATAGTCTAAACATTCATACACATCAGTTTTGTGATCACTATTGTATCACACAGTGGCGTAGCGTGGCCGCCCAGGGCGGAAAAAAAATTTGCCGCCCTCTTATTTATACTATTCATATCGATCGAATATCGATATTTTGATACTCCGTAAAAATTGCAAGTGCACGTGGTGTTGCAAGTTGCTACAATGAACACGTCATCATTATACATTATTTGAACGAAAGGTGATTCCCCCATTTCGACACAAGTCAATCGCTCCAAATCGTAGTTGCCAAATGAATAAAAATGTTTAAATTAATTGCAAAATTTAACTATGATAATTATATTATATCATATTTTGCCGCCCCCTAAAAGTGCCTCCCGCGGCGGGGCGGACCGCCCCTCTCGCCACCCCTACGCTACGCCATAGATCACACACACACACAAAAGTGTATCAATTCTGTCTAAAGAACTAATAAATCTACAAATATAACGGTAACTCGAAAATATTGGATTTAAATTTAGTAACCAATAAAATAAGACCTAATGTACATAATACTGGATACTGTTTTTTTTTTCTAAGAGTACCTACAACACATCAATGTAAAAGGTTATTTACGGTTCAGCATTATTTAATAATACATTATTAAAAATAAAACACTAATGTTAAATATGCAGTATCACGTCGTGATTTATGGGTTTTTACAAATGGTTCTGAATTGGGTCCAGGTTATATTTGCAGTTCGGTTCTAATCCGAAAGATTAGTGTTGGAAACTTTAGTGTATTCAGCAGGGAAAAGTTCGAAAGACTCCAAATTTTACGATATTAATTATTATTATTAGTTCAGCATTTACTTTATTTCAGGGAAGCATTGAGAGCTTATAATATACCTATGGACTACATAACTCTAGTATTTGTAATGTGGAATTTCGGAGTAATGGGTATGATCGTAATCCACTGGAAAGGCCCGCTGCGGCTGCAGCAGGCATACCTGATATTCATCGCGGCGCTCATGGCGCTCGTTTTTATTAAGTACCTTCCTGAGTGGACTACTTGGGCCGTACTTGCTGTAATATCAATTTGGGGTAAGTTCTTAGAAAACACTATTGCAATAGTAATTATATATACCTTTTACAGTTAATTCCGCCTGTCAAAGTCTCTGCGGAAACGAGCCACCCACCATATACACTGGTGGCTACCGACAAGTAGTTTACATATTTTTATTATAGTTTTGTATAATATTTTGTATAAGACCTCTGACTTGCCTCTTGCGCAACCTTCCTTTGCGCGGTAAGAAAAGGCGTGCGGCAACTATAAGCGACAGTGAACTGAGGTACATTTGCTTAGATTCATAAAATCAATATTTGTTTACTTTCTAAAATTTATTGAAAATTGGAAAAAGGTACTAGTTTGTTTAAAGTACTTTTGTACACAGGTGACAGACACAATCACCCTCTATAACAAACACAATACACAGGCAAAGTTGGTCGTAATACATTTTCATAAAATAAATGTCAGTTGTATTTATTTATTAGGGGTTAAAATATGAAATTGCCGTTTTATTGTAATAGGTTCTTTGAATTGACATAGAATCTTCATGGTTTGAGGTTTTCGAATGAAACTTTTTTCACATGGTTTCTATGATGTTCTACTTTTAAAAAATGTGAAACATTTGAATATCGACTTTCAATTGTTTTTGTTATATAACTTAGACAAGAAAGATGGATACTGCGAAAATTCGAGTGATTTTTGAATACGAGTTCCGACGCGGAAGTAACGCGGCAGAAACAGCCCGCAATATCAATGTTGCGTTTGGAAACGGATCTGCTAATGAACGCACCGTGCGATTTGTGATGGAAACTTCGACTTGAAGAACGAGCCACGAGGAAGACCGCCCACACAGGTGATTAACGATGAATTAAGAGAGATGGTGGAAGCCGATCCTAGTCAAACTACCCAGGAATTAGCGGCATGGTTTAACGGTTAACGTAACCTTACCCACAATATTGACTCATTTGCGTCAAATCAATAAAATTTAAAAATACGAAAATGGGTGCCTCATGATTTGACTGATGTGCAGAAAAAAACGCGTGTTGAGACTTGTGTTGCCTTGTTGAATCGGTACAGAAATGAAGGAATATTAAATCAAATTGTGACATGTGATGAAAAGTGGATTCTTTATGATAACCGTAAAAGAAAAATGCAATGGCTGACCCCAGGTCAAACGTCACAACAGTGTCCTAAAGCAAAACTTACCAATGAAAAGGTAATGGTAACTGTTTGGTGGTCTCAGCATGGTGTTATTCACTATAGTTTTCTCCGATCTGGTCAATCAATAACGGCAGATGTCTATTGTGCCGAACTCCGAACAATGTTGGCAAAACTAGCAGTAAAACAGCCCCGACTCATGAATCGATCTTCACCATTATTGCTCCATGACAACGCGAGACCTCATACAGCACGAGAAACCGTTTTGACCCTTCAGGAACTGCAATTAGAAACCATTCGACATCCTCCGTATTCGCCAGACCTTGCTCCAACGGACTACCATTTTTTTCGTGATTTGGACAAATTATCTACTTGACAAGAAGTTTTCTTCCCAGGAGGCAGTACAAAATGCTTTCACACAGTTTGTGCAGTCTAGATCCTCAGAGTTCTATCACAAAGGCATAAATGACCTTCCTATTAGATGGCAGCAATGTATAGATAATAATGGTAACTATTTTGATTAAATAAATTTGTTAAAAATTAAAAAAATTTGATTTTTAGTACAAATCGGCAATTTCATACCCTAACCCCTATTATCTTTGATTTCAATGTATCGGCATTGTGTTTGTATTTGTAAGTTATATGACAACATAATATTATTCATGTTATTGTTTTTTAGATTTGGTTGCAGTATTAACACCTAAAGGTCCTCTTAGGATATTGGTAGAGACAGCGCAAGAAAGGAACGAACCCATATTCCCAGCTCTCATTTATTCATGTGAGTTAATTTAGACTTTCATGTATTGATTAAAAATTTAACAGTATTTACATTACTACAATGCTACCATTTTGTCAGAATAAATGCCGCGTATGATTAATTTGCAATATTTAGGAGCAAAGTTTTTTTTTTATTTCCCATGCAAAACCCTTTTGACATAGCAAAAGTACCTAATCTCTGTCAGAAAGTTTGTTTTACTAAGCCAGTAGTCAATGGCACTAAGACTGAAAAAGCGCGGCTTCATCGATGGCAAGCTGCCAGCATCGATATAATATAATATAAGAACACTTTTTATTGTACCTACATCAATATAATAGTAGCCAGTTAAAATAATAAATGAAAAGTTATTTAGGTAATGTGATTTGTTTGCAGCGACCGTGATGTACTGCCTGGCGGCCACGGGCACGGGTACGCCGGGAGAAGGTGAACAGCGGCCGCGTGAACTCCGCCCTCTCAACACTAACGGTCCGTAGTACTTTCGATACTTTTCTTTAACCTTTAGCTTGGCTCATAACTACACCAGCTAAACTGAAGTGATATTCAAATACTTTTTTTAATGTCTAAAAGAGGTTTTGTTAACTAGAAACAAGTTTGTGTTAAAAGTACAAAGTTTTTTTTTTTTCAAATTACACAACATAAATTGTTTGGAACAGACTGCGAATACTATCAGGACATCAGCATAGGATTTTTAGTTGACGAAGAGTAATGTATTTTATGCTATGATTAGGTTGTTGCTGTCGCTGGCTTTGAGTCATCGGTCTACTTTGCTGGTTCAGGAGTACCTCAGGGCTCCCACTTGGGACCAATCCTTTTCCTACTTTTCATCAATGATGTAACTTCCTTTATCAGCTTCAGTAAAGTATCTCTTTTTGCTGATGATCTCAAAATTTTTAGAACTGTTAGACATGAGTCGGACGTCAGGCTTCTTCGGGCTGACTTGAATAGTTTACAGACTTGGTGTAGTAACAATGATATGACTATAAATGTTAATAAATGTTCTCACATAACTTTCACAAAGAAGTCAAAACCAATAAATTCTAAATACAATCTTAACGGCACCAATCTGAAAACCTTTACCGAAATTAAAGATCTTGGTGTTATTTTGGACAGCAGGCTGAAATTCTCATGTTAACTCCATCGTTAAAAAGTCAGCTCAAATGTTAGGATTCCTCAAAAGACACTTGTAAGGTTTTCAAAACTTTAAAAGTGCAATCCTTCTTTATAACAGTTTAATTCGTAGCAGGCTTGAGTTCGCATCTATTGCCTGGAATCCAGTTTACGCGATCGCATCCCAAAGAGCAGAAAGTATACAGCGTGCTTTTACTAGACACCTTGCCTTCAAGACACCGGGAATACATCACATGGCTCCATACAATTCAAGATTATCATTTTTTTAAATGCCCTCTCTTAAATAGCGTCGCACTATGTTGGATTTGCTTTTTCTATACAAACTTATTAACCATCAGATATCATGTCCTGATTTGCTCAACACAATAAGACTAAACGTGCCTCGCAGGTGTCCTCGAATACCCCTCACAAAAACATTCTCATTGCCCCGCCACCGAACTAACCTGGGCTTGCACCATCCGAAAGCTCGTATTTGCACAGAGTACAAACGATATGAACGCAAAACTCACCGACATGGATATTTTTGGGATGTCACATTCAACTTTTAGGAAAAGCATACAGAAACAGCTCCACTAATGTAAATAAAAAAATGTACACAATAATTCAACAATTAATATTTTAATATTTTCAATTATTACTTAATTTTCTTTTCTAAATTTCATTTCGCTGGTTTTAATGCATGTTATATTAATTATGTATGGTTTTATATTTTCATTGTCTAGATTCAGATAGTTTTTTAAACAATGATGTTATAAATGTTGTGTAAGCTTTTAATTAACCTGCATATTTATCTATATGTTTAATTGTCATTGGAATTGTATTTAATATGTTTGGTTGTAAGCTTGCCTTAATTAAATGAATTAAAATAAAATAAAATACTATGGTCGAAATTGCAATGCTGGCATACTCCTATGTGGGATAATATACAAAACAACTTTTGAATTTGGTTTTATATGACGCGTAAGAATTGCGAAACTTTTTAACTTTTCACAATCCGACGCGCATATAAAATATTTTTTTTCCAACGGGAACAACGGTTAAGACGCAGAGACGTAGAATTATGCGGAGTGTGAGGGGCGAGACGCGGGAAAGCCGAGCCCAAACTGCGAACAAAACGATGTTAGTAGTTCGGGACACAGCATTCGTCGTCGTTTCCTAAGTTTCCAAAACCAGCGTCGATTCCTAAGTAGTGGGTAGCGACTTGCGCTGAGTGGGGGCTTCGCGACACGCATAACGACACTGTTCTACTGAAGAAGATAAACGCTAATTTATACCGATGGGTGGTGTCCTGTGCTCCATCTTATTATTTTGTTAATTATAACTTGTGTGTAGTTCAATGTTTTTTTTTATATATATATATCTTTATTTTCGTGTTATGTGTTGTAGTGATGCCCTTTAACAATAAATTTTCTTTCTTTCTTTCTTTCTTTCTTTCATTCATTCAGGGCTAACAAATGTTTGTGTTATAAATTATTTTATATTTGTTAATTTAAATGGTGCATACGACGTGTTTTGTGTAGAGTGCACACAATAATAATATTGTTTTTGCCATGTCATGTCACGTTAATAACGCCAACAATAGGTAGGTTAAGACCAAAGATAGGTACACAGTTATAGGTAGGGCATATGTGTTGGTTTTTTTTTATTCAAAATAATAACGATGCTTTCAAGCTTTATTGGAATGCTGATAATGAAAATAACATCTAATTATTAATTAATTTAAGATGGCGGACTTCTTCAGTATTTAGTAAGGGTGAATTTGGAGATGGTAGACGGTTTTTTTTTATAAAAGATAATATATAGTTGTCAATTTTGAGGTTAATTGGGGTGCTGATTACGAGTGTTTATCTGCAATAAATAAATATTTTTATATATTGTTTACTCTTGACAACCCTGGCCGTCTTAGTACTTGCAATTCCAGCCTATAATATATCTCCGTGCCAAATTTCAGTCCGATCCGTGAAGACACTCTGGCTTAATTAATTAATTATTTATTTTATTGATCAATCAAAATCTTTTGATTAATTAATCCATCCAACTTTTGCATTTGTAATATTAGTTAGATTAGAATGAGCGTTTTGTAGCCACTTATTTCTGGATTATGACGATGTATAAAAATAAATAAAGAAAACTATTTGATTTGTCACCGTGATACTACATGATATGGTGCGTAATAAATTCTAATGATATTCCATGTTTAAATTTAATTCTAACGTACAGAATCACGGCAAAACGAAGCAGCCGCGAACCGTCGTTCAAGTGGGGGGGACGCGGGCTTCGACGCCGACTGGCGCGCGCGGGCCGACACGCACGCGGCCCCCTCCCCCCAACCCGCTGCCCCAGCGCGCCCGCCCGCGCAGCGCATGCGCGTCGACGGCACCGCGCCCGCGCACTACACCACGCGCCTCGACCGCCCGCCGCCGCCGCCCGCGCCCGACGCGGACGAGGAGAGTGAGTACCTACTGCGGCACCGCCACGCCCGGCAGTGACGTCACTGCGCCCACACCACGCGCCTCGACCGCCCGCCGCCGCCGCCCGCGCCCGACGCGGACGAGGAGAGTGAGTACCTACTGCGGCACCGCCACGCCCGGCAGTGACGTCACTGCGCCCACACCACGCGCCTCGACCGCCCGCCGCCGCCGCCCGCGCCCGACGCGGACGAGGAGAGTGAGTACCTACTGCGGCACCGCCACGCCCGGCAGTGACGTCACTGCGCCCACACCACGCGCCTCGACCGCCCGCCGCCGCCGCCCGCGCCCGACGCGGACGAGGAGAGTGAGTACCTACTGCGGCACCGCCACGCCCGGCAGTGACGTCACTGCGCCCACACCACGCGCCTCGACCGCCCGCCGCCGCCGCCCGCGCCCGACGCGGACGAGGAGAGTGAGTACTTACTGCGACACCGCCACGCTCGGCAGTGACGTCACTGCGCCCACACCACGCGCCTCGACCGCCCGCCGCCGCCGCCCGCACCCGACGCGGACGAGGAGAGTGCACTACTGCGACCGGTCTTAATATTTTTGACGACCTCCGTGATTGGCCAATATAATATTAAACAGGGTGTACAAGAGCATAGAACAGCTGGTTAATAGGATTATCGCACATCAAAAATGTAATATATTCATATTGACACCTCATAAAAGTAATTCAAAATAAAAGATTTAGAGCTTCCCCTTATCGTTTGATTACAGTATAGTTGGGCATGTAAGTACTTTATTTGATATTTTAGCAACTTAATTGCACTTATAATATCAGTATATAAACATTGCACTTATAATATCAGTATATAGTATATAAACTGCGAGGAGATGCGGGTTCGAGTCCCGCCTGAGACAAAATTTTTCAAGTTTATATACTGATATTATCGGGCATGTAAGATTTAGAAGAAGAAAATTGATTCTTAACATCCGCGTAACCTGTACCTATTTTAAATGAAAAAAAAAATGAAATGAATAGTGTATAGTGACGCAATTTATGAATTTTATTCATGAAACTTTGACCTTTAATAACTTTGTGTTGTTTTTTTTTATTCATACCTATACTTTCTCCCAAAGACTCAAGATACCCCATGCTCTGGTACACCCTGTATTTCGTAGCAATGTCATCTCTTTGAACTATTATTCACTGAGTCTGCTAACTTAAGTAAGCTACATAGTCAACCATATACAAAATACCGCTAAAACAGTAAACAAATCAACAATTCTGTTACAGAGGGAGTGAAACTCGGTCTTGGTGACTTCATATTTTACAGCGTTCTTGTGGGGAAGGCAAGTTCTTATGGAGACTGGAATACGACGCTTGCGTGTTTCGTGGCTATCCTTATTGTGAGTAAACAGTGATCATTTAACGTCTATATTTTAATACTAGACATGCTTGCATGCATTTTTTGTTCCTGTTCGCAAAGGAATAAAATGCGTCAAAACTTATGTTATGTGATATACTATGTCATTTGTTAAGTCGTGGACAGGGTCGTCTTAACACGGGGGTGCATGGGGCACCTGGTCGCAGGGTCTTAGGGATAACGGCTAAATATGTCTTACGAATCGCGACAAAAACCCACTCGCCCCATTCTAGAAAGAACCAAAGACAATTTAGAAAAGGTTGTTTCTAAAATTTTCTTGTCCGGAATCACCGGACACTTGTGCAGTAGGCGGACCATTGCACCGCTACACTAAGGTAGGATTCACATCGACCAGCGCGCATCGGAGCGCGTCTGAACGGACTTACACGGCCGTAAAGAAAATAATATTTAATTACCAGTTCTTAACATCGTAATTGCTTACAACTGATACATTTTCGATCCGGATGGATGCGCGAGCATGCGTCGGAAACCGGTCGGCTCCGAGCGTATTCCTCGGAACACAAGCGACTACGCTCGGCCGCCGTCGGCAACGCTCGGCTACCGTTGCATTCGCTCGAATGCAGAATACAGTGTGAGCAGTAAACGATTCTTCACTAGACTGACTGCGATGTGACACTACGAGTATATTGCCACACCCTAAATTTAGGATCTACTGAGAAAAGTAAATCTCAATAGATCCATCATGGATCTTGCCACTGGATCTTATGAGATTGCACTGCCCATAACTTACTTGATGATTATAAAACTGGTCCAAACTCACCAGCTATTTAGTTAAAATTTAGCAGCACGATCAATAGATGGCGCTGTACGCTTTTGAATCGCGCTAGAATTAGTTTTTTTTTGAATAACTAATTGATTGAGGTGTCATAAATTTAGTTTCATATTTGTTTAAGTAAACTAGCGGACCCGACAGACGTCCTGTCTTAACTATGAATATTGATTACGAAATGGTTTAATAAGAAAAATGTTACCAATGGGGACTACCGTTCCTTTGCTCACCAGTTGGCGCCACTGTAGACTGAGGTCCGGAGGTATAGCTGTTAAAGGCGATTGGCGCCGAAACAAAGTGTTATATCTTGAATCTAATTAAGGTTTATTATTTATAAATAACTATCTTGATATCAACAAACTAACTTCTGAAATAGTTGCTCTTGAGGCCGCCTATTTTTGCGCTTTTTCTTAATTCCGCTTTTAAAGCATTCACATTAATCGCCAAATAATCCATTGTTGCGATATTTTACGAAGGAGATCACTTTCCAGCAGGTAAATTAAAGAAATTATAATTTATGCAACAAATTCCGCTAAAACCAGTGAAAAGTGAATGGTATTGGACCTCACGCGACACATGCGCCTCTAGTGGCAAATTCACTAGCGATAGCCCCCATTGCTTATTATTATTATGCTTTATGGGATACCACATTATTTGTTACGTAAACGGTAAAGGCGACGTAAAATATTACTGGACATGTGCAAAATTCAGTTTTCTTTTTACTTCCTAATTGACAATATTTGCAGCACGCATTCTGTCAATGTTATGTCAAACGCCATACATTAAAAAAGTTTAAATTGTCAAAAGCGCTAAGGTTACGTTACAAATAATTTAGTATGGTGATTAAGTTTTCTTACATTTTCTAATCTTCCGCGCAATTTTCTTATTTTTTTCTTTCATAAGAACATTCTCCTGACAATAACAAACACAAGTGAGACGGAGGCGGATAACGTAGAGATCGTTGTGAGTCAGACAGGATGCTTTTTAAAATAATTATTGCTTTTGTTAGAAAAAGATGAAATGTTAACTAGCCATATTTTGTTTAGAAAAAATTATAGGGATATTTTTCTTTTATATAAACAGAGACTCTGTGTAAGTCATGTCATCTGAAAGGTGACCTTACATGGATATAGGCGCTCTAGACAAGTTCCGCAAGCGCCATTGCGCACCAGGACGGGCCTGACGAGCAGACGAGCTCACGTGTTTTGTAGTTTTTAAAACATAGTAATTAAGAATATCATTTAATAAAACTTAGCGAATGTTTAACCCTTTCCACGCCACGCTTTTTTCCGGAATTCGTGTCCCTAACGCTTGGATGAATTAACCACTGGATATGAAACGCAAGAGCGAATGTATGAAAACATCATCAACCAATTTCTGCGGGGCGGGGGGAGATTGTCGTGTCAATTGTCGATATTTTTCTATCGATATGTGTTGAACAAATGAATGACCGAATCTTATGCAAAATGTTTTTTATTTTTATTACCAAAACAGAAATTACAGTATGGGCATGTTTAAGTAAGCACAAACAATTAAACAAATAGTCGCTCATGATTTTTTGCGTTATCATTAAAACACTCCGGTGTAAAATGAATACCACATATTCGGTGGTGTTTTGTAGGGATCCATTTTGCCTCTCTTCGGACGGCATCGACCCACTTTGTTTTACTTAATGGATCTACAGGAAATCTGATATTACATTAATAGGATGTATTGTAAGTTTAAAATTTTAAAGCAAACTGTTGTATTTTTAAGATTAAGTACTTTCATCTACACTAGAGTTAATCATTTTACAGATTTATCATTTATTTTATTTTATTTTTATTTATTAGGGATAACAAACAGCTTACACAATTACATTTAAAATCTAGTACAAGTATAAATAAGATACATTTTTCAATATGAAGCCCACACCGTTATCCTCGACTTAATACAATGTGATACTCGATTTAAAACTAACAAATACAATAACAATTACAATCATTTTATTTCAAAAGTATTTATACTATAAATTTATTAGTACATTTATCGATATGATTTATCGACAATTGTCAAGCACAGTTAATACTAAATTGACTAGGGAACGAATGATGAACGTACGATAATCCTACCGAATGAAGTATACGTCATCTTTTTGATTTTGTAGTAACTGACCACTACTCTTTTAAATGGCAATGTAACTTTTCTCTAGGAAAACACATTTCACTATTTTAAGAAAAATTAACAGCTTTATTGGGATAAAAAGTTACTTACGGATGAAAAGAAATATTTTTTGTCTTGCCGCTATAATTTTTACACAAAAATACGGCACATTTACCCATTTTTCTCGACAATGTTTCTCACCGAGCTCTGAAACCGTACTGACAAGACGTCACATGTAAGTGAGGCTAAAAAGCCCGCTTCGTTGCCAAGGGGGCACAAGCGAAATTGTCTGTCATTGCGCGTCCAGTGGTTTATTTGTCCAAGCCCTAACGCCACGGCTTTCTGAGACATAAATTAGAGTAGTGCAGAGTAGTACACTAACTTATCGAGGTTAGATAAAACAATATAATATGTTTTTTATGATAATTTAATATGTTTCGATTCGAATTACAATCATGTTTTTACTTAAATATGGAACGAATGAAGCAATTATACTGTATTTAGGATGATTCAATGTAATTAGAAACGCAATAAATATATCTCAGAGGAAATCCCTTGCCTACCACTATTTGTCTGTTATATCAGACTTTGGCGTACCTAACAGAAACAAGGTCTTTCAAGTTATAGTGAGGTGACTACTTCCGGTTTACCTAAACATCGACAAGTTTGTAACTAAATATAAACATTATCTAGTAATACCAAAATTTGGAAATACTTGTAATAGTATTTCAATTTTAAAAGGGCCATTGAAAACGTTAAATTCTGGTATTTACACTTGTTTAAGTTTGGCAAACATGTAATATTGAAGTGGAAAATAAAAAGGATTTTTTATTTATAATTGAAACACTGAAATCCTAATCATACTACCCTCCCCCACAATATTTCAAAAAATTCAAGCAATTGCAAATTAACTAGTTAGTGTGTTGTAGTAGTAACAGGTTGTGGTTTATTTTTTACAATTGATTAAGACTGCGGTTCGAGTTTATCTCAATAATAGTCATGCATGGAGGTAAGGGTTTCTGTTTTTACCCTAATTCAATTTTGATTATCATAGAGTTGGTGGTGATGACTCGATCTTACTAAATTACTCAATTTAGTCAGTACGTGAATTATTCAGTGATCTAGTTGTGTTTTAATAAATAATACAGTTTAAACTTTCACATATTTCTAGGTGTCGGTTTCGTCTAAGACTTTATTGATGCCGGGTTCGATTCGCGATCGGATCTTAAGGAAGTTATTTTTCTACATTGCCTCATGGTCATAATGTTCTAAGAGACAAAAACGATAAACGTCATCTGATACTTATCAGAAACATCTGTGAGTGAGATTAAATGACTCTCCGATCTAAATTGTCCAAAGCAGTTATAATAAAATAAACATGATGAACATTACTATCACACCTAGTCGATTGTAGCAATATAGATAGACAATATACTCATATTTTTTACATACCTGTTGAATGGTTAAATTTAAATCGTCACTTTCAAAGTCACACTCGTCTTCTCCCTCCAATATTCTAATTAATTCCTCGGTGGTAGTCATTTTTGTAGTAAGAAACATGAAGAGACTGATACGATATAATAATACTAACAAATATATCATCGTCGACGTCACGGACATCAGTAACGTCACGGACGCTGACAGTTCATACACGTTTGATTCCCGCTGCTTATTTAAAAATTATTTGGTACCCAATAACCTCATAAAACTGCTCAATTTTGTAAATCAGTGATAATTAAGTGTGTGTATATGTTAAAAGTGTGTTTTTGTTAACATAAAACAAAGATTTACAGCATCATAAAATTTAACTGTCGAAGACTTACCCGCATAGAAATACAAAAAAAAATCAATTCAAAGAATTTTAAATTTTTAAAAGTAGTAAATAGCCTTATTTAAAATTATATCATGGCTCCTAAGTGTAACGCTTGCGGAAGGTTCCTGGCTGCAGTGGAAGGTGTTACCTGCCACAAGTGCAGCGCTACATGCCACAGGGCTTGTGTCGGCGTTCTTATTGGAGTGCAGGTTCGTGGTTCATGGCTTTGCCCTGACTGCAAAGCTCGTCTGCCCAGATCCAATGCTGACAGCACCCCGGCGAAAAGCTCCACCGGGATTTAAATCAGCGACCAAACCGTATTCGAGGAACAACTAAATAACACAGCATTGGATGTGACAATGGAGATGCCCGATCTGGGTTTTGATTTGCGCACCTTCCGCGAAGAGATGAAGCAAGCGACTGAAGAGTGCAAGGCATGGAAGACAGAGATGGTAGAACTGCGGTTACTGATATCTGCGCTTGGCGAAAAAATGACAAAACTTGAGGAGAGGGTCGATATGATTGAAAGGCAGGTGGCTTCCGCGTGTGTAAATGAGGAGACCGTCGCTACAATCAAGACACTTGAAACAACAGTGACACAGCTAAAGACGGAACTCGATGATCGAGACCAAGAACTGCTAGTCAATGACATTGACTTGGCAGGTATTCCTGAAGAAGATGGTGAAAGCGTTCAGCACTTGGTGCTGTCTTGTGCGGCGAAGCTGGGCGTCGAATTGGGGGAGCGAGATTTGGTGCACTGTGCCAGGGTTGGCGGAAGTCGACAAGACGCACAGGGAATAGCACTGCGGCCAAGAGCTATTACGGTGCGGTTGGCGCGCCGGTCGGTCAGGGACCAATTAATTAAGGCGGCGCGAGTCCGAAGGAGCCTGTCCACCGAAGGGGGATGGGTCTACGCTCTCAGCCAAAGCCTATGTACGTGAACGAGAGACTGACGCGCATGAATAGGCACCTTTTCAACCGGGCCCGAGAGCTGGCTCGAAAAGCCGACTGGCGTTTCGTCTGGACGCGTGAAGGTCGTGTTTATGTGCGTCGGGAACACGGCGCGCCAGCGACAAGAATCAAGTGTGACTTAGACTTGGAAAGGGTTTTTTAAAGGTTCACAGTTAGGTTCATTTCGTTATCTGTTTATATTCTTTTCCGTTTGTATTCTGTTGCCTTTTTCAGTAACCGAACAGTGTCGTTGTGTTTTACAATATATATTTTTTAATTATGTTATGTCATATTTTCACATATTTCCATTGTATTTTCTATCGTCATTGCAAACATGCACATCTAAATCATCACACTATAAGACTCAATCACAGCCACATCACTACACTTCACTTTATTACATTTACACTCATACTGTCGAAGCAAAAAGTGCCCTAAACATGATAAGAAACCGGTATTCTATTGAAGTAAGTTCACAATTGAATAGCAAGACGCATTTACATATAAGATTTAATAGCCGTATATTGATCTTAAAGCGATTTTTGTCTGTTTGCACAGTTATTAAAAGGCGCAACTAAGCAACGTAAGCTTAAATTAGGATTATTTAATGCAGGCTCATTAGGTACGCGTCACGATGAACTTATAAGAGCTGTGCAGGATCATGATGTCGACTTACTCGCGATTAATGAGACGTGGCTTCGAGAGGGCGAAGAGGGCCGCGCGCCCGCCGTGTCCGGCTATCGACTGAAACACGTTCCGCGGCCAGCCAGTGTGCGCGGGCGCGGTGGTGGGGTCAGATTTTACCTCCGCAGTGGGCTAACAACACGGGTACCCACGCATCCCCAAGCTACTTATGTGGAACAAATGTGGTTGTGCATGACAGCAGGTGGAAAAAAAAATGTAGTAGGGACTGCATATAAGCCGCCATGGGTTGACATAGAAATTTTTCTTAATGCTATATCTTCTTCGGTTGAAGCGTTTGCATGGAGTGATAATTTAATATTATTGGGTGACTTTAACGTCAATATGTTGAGTGAAACCGATTACGGGAAAAATAGGGTTAAAGACTATTTGACATGGCATGGGCTTACACAGTTTGTAAAAGATCCGACTCATTTTACTCAACATAGTGAGACTCTTATCGACCTGGTTTGCACAGACATTCAGATGTGTGCAGTATTAGTAGATCATATTCATGATCTAGGAAGGCACGCGTTTGTTGTGTGCACTGTGAGTATTAGTAAAGTGAAGCCATCACCAATGAAAGTGAGACGCCGGGCTATTGGAAGTCTGAACCAAGAATTATTTAAAAAACATTTAGAGGAACTGGACTGGAGATGTATTTAGGAACTAGGAAATGTAAATGACATGGTTACATTATTTAATCGATATGTAGTAGATACTTTAGATGTACACGCACCGGTAAAAACTATTTTCTTAAAACATTATCAATATCCATGGCTCACTTACAATATAAAATTGATGATGAAGCGACGAGATGAGGCGTGGGCAAGGGCACGGGCCTCAGGACTCATTGAGCACAAAAGATTTTATCAGGATTTGAGACTTGCTGTACGTCAGGCTATATTGAGAGAAAAGAGAGCATATTTTGATCACTACATAAATAAAAAGTCTAATGATCCACGCGTGGTCTGGTCACATATAAAAAAACATGTACGGATCAAAACAAAATGTAATCTCCCAGGTAATATGTTCAGAGACCCTAACGCAGTAAATGATCACTTTCTTAATACCCCAGGGGACAGCAGTATCACATTATCACAACTTACTTTCTTTGAATTTGGCCGAGACAATTTAAAAGATGATCTTTTTAGTATTCAACAAGCTGATGAATTAGAAATCTTGAAAATTTTAAAAGGTTTAAAGTCTAATGCTATTGGCTTAGATGGTATTTCACTAGACATGATATTGGCTACCTTGCCATACTCACTGTCAGCTATAACTTCAATTGTAAATAGATCAATTGAAACATGCACATTTCCTAAGGACTGGCAGGAAGCCCTAATCAAGCCCATACCCAAAAAAAGTCTCCCGTTATCTATGTCTGACCTTCGCCCTGTAAGTGTCTTACCGTGTATATCAAAGATACTGGAGAGGATAGTAGCCGATCAAATCAAATGTTTTATTGAAAATAACAATATTCTGCCGAAGACGCAGTCTGGTTTTCGCAAAGGCCACAGTACCACTACGGCTTTGTTACGGGTGGTTGACGATATTTTGTATGATTGGGATAGAAGGGAAGGCACTTTGCTCGTTCTTCTGGACTTCTCCAGGGCGTTCGATTGTATAAGTATTCCACTATTGTTGGCAAAGCTGCGCTTCTATGGTTTTAGTCTTGACGCCGTTAAGTGGTTCCAAAGTTACTTCGAGTACAGAACGCAGCGTGTTGAGCTCATTGATGGGGTTGATAATTCACAAATGTCAAGTGCCAAGGTAGTTCACAAGGGAGTACCGCAGGGATCAATTTTGGGCCCACTTTTGTTTATCATTTATAGCGCAGATGTAGTTTCAAAGATTCGCCACTGTAAATATCACATATACGCTGATGATATACAATTATATATATCATGTAACCCAAAAGATACTTGTGAAGCGGTCTCACGTCTTAATGACGATCTACAGCGTATTGTTGATTGGGCAAGATCGAATTCGCTAGTACTTAATAGTAGTAAATCCAAATACATGATAATAGGAACAAAGGATCAGATCAGGAAAATTTAAAATAAAGGTGTTGATGTAGTAATTGCTGGAGAGGTCATAGAAAGAGTTAAAGAAGCCAGAAACTTGGGTCTTCTAATGGACGAGGAGTTAAGATTTGAAAAGCACATAAATGGGGTGATATGTAATTGTTTCTACCGTTTGAAAGTTCTTTATCAAATACGACAACACATCTCAATCGAAAACCGCATTAAATTATGTGATTCCTTAGTTTTGTCTAAATTTAATTACATGGATGTTGTATATGGCCCCCGATTGCTTTCGCGCACTAAGCAAGCTATCCAACGTGTGCAAAACGCCTGTGCAAGATATTGTTTTGATATTCCACCGCGAACACATGTTACTCCATATTTTAATAAAGTGAATATCTTAAAAATGGATTCGCGCAGAATGCTGCATTTCGCTACACTTTTATTTGGAACAATAAAGAGTAATATCCCTTCATATCTTGACGAAAGGTTGCTGAGGACCCGGGATGTGCACTGCAGGACCCGCCGTTCTAGTAGTTCGCTTATTCTTCCACCTCACCGCACGGTAGCTTTTCGGGGTAGTTTCAGATTCGCCGCGTCCAAGTGTTGGAATGACTTGCCTCCACCAATACGAAATTTAAAAACAGTTGGCACTTTCAGGAAAAAGTACAAAGTCCATCTTATTAACGAACAGCTTGGATGCGGTAGATGAACTTTCTGTGTGTGAGGTTTCTGACAATTTTTTTTTTAATATATTTTATTCTCGTTGACATTTTTTTATATTTTATTTTTATTTTTTGTAGATTGAAATTATAATAAAACAACAAAGGTGGCTTCACGGTCTACGCCTACAAATAATACCTACAGACTGCGCTTTAATTTCACTATTACACCACAACATTCACACGTCTCATTTAACACTAAACATAGTATAGTAGTTTATGTAAAGCACAATTATTTCTTTATCTAAGTATGTTTTATGTTCGTCATTTGTACGTGATTCACATTCAATGAGGCCCCACTGAAAACCAGCGTCGTTTCCTTAGTAGTGGGTAGCGACTTGCGCTGAGTGGGGTCTTTTTGTAATGGGCTTCGCGACACGCATAACGACACTGTTCTACTGAAGAAGATAAACGCTAATTTATACCGATGGGTGGTGGTCTTGTGCTCCATCTTATTATTTTGTTAATTATAACTTGTGTGTAGTTCAATGTTTTTTTTTTGTTTATATATTACTTTATTTTCGTGTTATGTGTTGTAGTGATGCCCTTAAACA
The DNA here is from genome assembly GCA_949315895.1 of Anania crocealis. Classification (NCBI taxonomy): domain Eukaryota; kingdom Metazoa; phylum Arthropoda; class Insecta; order Lepidoptera; family Crambidae; genus Anania; species Anania crocealis. The sequence goes on from OX438868.1 coordinate 7,044,298, forward strand.
ATAAATTTTATTTCTTTCTTTCTTCTTTTCTTTCATCATTATTATGTAGGGTAAGTTTAAAAAAAATAATACTCAAAATACCTTCAATTCACATCACTAAAAAAATTGTCCTAGAAGCATCCATTGTCTCTGACGTCAATTATCTTCCTGTCTAATAAATCAAACTTTGGCGATTAATCTAAGTTAGACGATTCATTAAGATAGTGTTCGGAAATATGACGATTGTTAAGTAAAATATATCATAAATGAAATCTGATTTTTATTATGATTTCGCATAAAATAATATTCATCATGAATAACCTGGTAATTATTTTATTCCTAAGTATCAAATGAATCAAAAAGTAAGTATTTTTGATTCATTTGATACTTAGGAATAAAATAATTACCAGGTCCACTTCGAGGTAAATATGACTAAAATAGTAGCGATAAATTATGTGTTGGTAACGTCACTATTGGTCACATTTATCAGACATTGGCGCTAGACATTAATGTGAAAAACTCAATAATTTTTACCATAAAAAGTGTTTTTATTTATTAAAAATTTAAGTAAAAACACTTAAGTATATTCAGTAATTGTACCTTTATTTTATTCCTTATATATCAAATGTTTGAAAATACCCACACAAACTTTATTTAATTCTATCAGGCAAGTAAAAACTATGTTTGTATTTCTATTATTTTTTTTGTCTGATATATCAGACGCTAACGTGGTGGGCACGGAAATGGTTTGTCTGATATATCAGTCATTGGCGTGGAAAGGGTTAATTTTTAATAAAATGTTATTCAAAATGTCTATAGTTTGGCCGTAATATGGAAAAAACATTACAAAAAGGTGTAGGTTTGTGATTTATTTTATCGAGTCAAGTTCATTAATTGTTTTAACCGATTACGATTGTAAGTAGACAAGATTCTGAAGTAATACATAGTACATAGGTATATTTTTCAGTCTTTGTTTTCTGTGTCTCAGATAGGTTTTTAAAACTCAAAAACGCTGCCTTTACTAGACTACCTAGCCTTAATGTAATTATTTGTTGCAGGGCCTATGCTTAACACTTTTGCTGCTGGCGATCCTCAAGAAGGCGCTGCCGGCGCTTCCTATATCGATAACGTTCGGGTTGATCTTCTACTTCGCCACGCGCTGCGTCGTCAAGCCTTTCGCAGACGCGCTCGCGGCAGAGCAGGTGTTCATTTAGCTACTTCGGCCATCATAGCTACTTGTGCCCGATCTCATTATCAATTATATTAAATACGTGCAAATCATTCATCATCATATGACCCTATTAAAAAAAATTACTCACCTAAACATGATAATAATATAGACTCACGTGTATAGTAACATCGATAATTTATTATTTAATATGTCTGTAACAAGCAAATAATAAACCCAAAAACAAATTAATTAATTAATAGCGTGTGTTATATTGGTATGACCTCCGAGGTTAGCCAAGTTACTGTAGATATCTACTATGATAGTGTTAAGAAAAATATATTCCCAATGCAATAAATCTATTTTTAAAGAAAAAGTGTTAACTGTGTTTAGTAAGTCTAAATTATTATTGCAGTTTATTATATTTTGACGAATAACCCATTATAAGACAGCAGTTTCTTAACGCAAGATTAATTTATCTTTTTCTTTCATTTGGTATTACTCAAGTAAAATAAGACAACTGATCAATATACGGGGACTTATATGTCACTTAACACTGGCTTTGTTTAACAACCTTTGTATTATTAACTTTAGAAACATTCCAAATGCTGTTAGGGTCTCGTTTAGGGAGAACAGATTTAACAGTGGTGATTTTAGAGTACAAAATGTATCTTATAAAACATTTTAGAAAAGTTTGTTTAGCAAATTGAAGTGATGTGTTTGACTCACTATAAATAATAAATATCGTTTATTTTCTAAATAATTTACTTTATATGCTTCACCTGAGGCTGTGTTTTTTCCTAAACGAGGCCTTATTACGCAAACTAATTATTTATTTTTTACAAAACGTAGAGTAATAAATGCTCTCTTTATACTGTTATTTGTGTCTGACAAGATCTGTTACTGTTACGCCTTATCTGACTAAAGTACGTGCCTTGTTTGTGCACGTGGTTCTTTTTTACTATTACACTATTGAGCAGTCTTTGGACAAGTCCAAAGGAGTAGGTTTTATAAGCTTGCCCATTGAAACTACTTGATTTGATACGAATATCAGTATAAAGAGTGGGAGCTTTTGTTCCAAGGCTTTGATAATAGCGCGATAATATCGTGCGATACCACCATAATATACTGGCAAAGACGGTTTATTTCTAAGTAGTAAGGTAAGCCCTTTCCTACTTACAAATATCTTGATAATACTTACCGTACCTACGTCGTCCCAGACAAATAATGCGGGCTCGCTAGAACTTTTCGCACTATGAATACACGATTAAGGCGGAGCGTATGCTGAAAGGCAACAATATTAAATTCTTCATTACGTTTTTTACATAGGCAACCCCTTCATTTTGCATACGCGCAACCTAAGTCTTGTATCTAAAATAAATTCCCTAGTATCACTTATTTAGGATTTAGTATGCCGTAATTTTTGAATTAGTCGTATCTATATTTTTGTAAATTAAAACTTTTTAAACCTATTATGTGTTTCAATTAATATCTTCCTTTCGTATTATCTGCAAGAGAGGGTAAGCTCTTTTCAATGTTATCTACTACTAATAATAGAAGTTTATTTTTAAAACATGGGTACATAATATTTGTGTTTAAATAAAAACTTTTTATTTTCAAATTAAATCAGCTCAAATTTATTTTCGCTTAATACGACTATTTCATGACTATTTTTTGGCACAAACTTGAAACCGAAAATCGTAGGCGTTTCCAAGAAATTTGAAGTTTTCAAATGTTCAAGCCATAATTCTTACCAGGGTACCTTTATATCTCTGGAATCTCTTATGGACTATTTCTGAGATTTGGCATGTCGTTAAGACTATTTCATGACTATTTTTTTTTGAACCTAAACCAATTCGATAGACTTTACCGTTTGCTTGCACCAGAAGTGAGGATTGCGTTGGACACAGCTTGACGTTCAAGCCATAATCCTCACTAACCTATAGCTATAACGTCGAAACTAAAATGCGACTATTTTTTTTACTTGTACGACTATTTATGACTATTTCAGGACTATTTTTTAGCATTGTCAAAATTCAGTGATTTCAAATATCCGTACAATTTTATGAAGGCGCATACCGTTGCTGAACCTTGATGATTAATGTTATGCCACTCTCCACTAATAGTTCAAGTTTATTTTTAAAACATAGGTACATAATATTTGTGTTTAAACCTGTAAAAATTGATGCAGAACTAAACCAAACAAGCGCGAGTTGTATTCGCCCACCAAGGGTTCCGTACAATTTTATGAAGGCGCATACCGTTGCTGAACCTTGATGATTGATTACGTAGGTAAAATAAAGACTATTTTGTTTTAATGTTGGACTGTAAACCTGAATATTATATTGTTTTTATTTGAACCCGATACCTCGGGTCTGAGATAAACAGTATTGACAGTCAAATGAGACAGACACAATAAAGACATCCATTCAAGGGTGCACTATGTGGTTTCTTTTTTATAGGCAGTTGCCTATAATCATCTTACTGCACGTCAAAGGCCTCCATTATTGAATTCAAATTACGATTGGTACAGGCATAATCCGATCAGGGGATCGAACCCAGGGACCACGAGATCTTGGCCAAGTACACAAACCACTTGACCAATGGGACATTACTACTCTGCGTGATAAGATAAAGTTACAGAAGTGTTTGAAAGTTACGTTGCTTTATAATAATTATTGCAGTAGCTAACTCACTAATCACGAGGCCGTTACAAAATCAAAATGGAACGATGTGATGTGATGTCCTCATTTATTGTAACAGTTGGAAACAGGCAACGGTTGGTTAGTTCCGAATAATATTAACCAAATGTTTGTTTTAGTAAAAATGATATTTATTGCTTAATATATAGATACTAGACATATATTGAAAGTAAATGAACAATTTAAAATATTGAGTCGTATGTACCAACAATAAATTAATAACAACCTTAACAGCCCTATAAGTTGATCACTTATTATAATGACGCAATATATTAGTAGCAATAATGGCCTGCGCAAACGAAGGACTTTTCTCCGCGGCGAAGAAAAAGTACGCTCCGCGAATAAAAAAGAATAAAAACCGCGTCGCAAATTTACCGCGGACTCAACGCACACGGTGTGCGATCATTTTCTAGTTTATCTTCGTCATACGTACGTCATTCTCGAGCGCACAACGCGGACTAAAGTCCGCCATGTGCGTTGCTTTGCTTCGCCTAGTCACACGAGTTCTATTTCTTTCGGGGACTCCCCCGTACTTTTGTCCGGTCCGCTCTCTGCATATCCTCGGTAGTTCGGGGGACCTTTTGTACGCGGTACTTTTAAACCCTCGTTTGCGTTACTCAGTACAGTAGTAAGCGATCTATTTTAGTGAACAATAAAGTCCGCGGACAAAAATCCCTCGTCTGCGCAGGCCTTAAAAGACAATGAATTTATTGCACTCTGATAATGACGGTAACTTCAATAAATTTAAATAATTATTGTTCAGTCATTTATTACAAATTAATTTGAGAGTAACATAAACTTTTACAAAACTGCAACAACCTTAAACGCAAACAGGTAACGTTACACGAAAATACTACCAAATTGGTCCAATTAATAATTTTAAATATGTACATCTTTAAAAACGAAAAGAAATACAATATAATGAAGTAAACAAAAACAGGGAATTTTAATAATGGAATGTAAAGTAAGGAATAAAATAATTTATAATAGAACAATGTATAGAAAAAATACCTAAAATTTTTCATTATATCAACCAATAGACAAAATATTTTAATTTATAATACCTATAAAAGTATAAAAAGTTCAAGATAAAACTATATTGTAAATCTGTAGGGAAGAGATCAAAATAAACGTAAAAAAGACGAGCATTGCCAAAGGTCAGATCATCATTAGTTAATTTTTATTGGAAATTACTTTTCTATACCTAGTCTATCTTATAAGATAGGTAAAATACTAATTTTGATATTGCTCTTTTTTACTTATGTACACTTATTCAAGTCTTGGAATCGCAGATTAATTCACTCACTTATTAATTTCAAGGTTTTCTTCCTACAATACAATAATATAATGAAATACTTTAGCTCAAGATGAATTATATGATCATGTTATTTATAAAAGTATTCAGAATGTAGTTTTTATTTGTATCTGGGTTTATAACTAAATGTACATTCAACTCTAGCTCACGCTTGCTCCGTACAGGTGAAAAATAAATTATTTATAATTCAGGGTTTGGAATTTCTGTTGGGCCCTCTTTCTTGATTACTTTTAATGTTTCTTTGTTTGGTTTGATAGTGTCAGAGGGTATTTCTTCAATGATAGGAATTTGTTGTGGATCAACTTTAACTTTAGGGCTATCAGGGTTTGCTGGTTTCTGTTTTTCGACTGGTTTCACTTTTGGTGTTTCATTCGTGGTCTTTCCCTGTTGCGCAACCTTCGGTTTTGGGTTAGCTTCCTGCGTAGGGTTTGGTTGTGCAGAAGGTGCATTTACTTTTTTCTCTATCGGTTTCGGGGTTGTAGTTTTCACGGTTTCGGCAGTTTTAGTGGTCGACTGTTGTGTGTTACGAGGTTCAGGAGTGGCTGGCTTTGGGCTGTCTTTTTTCTCTTGTGCTTTCGGCGGTGCAGGTTTTGGTTTCTCTACTTTGACAGGAGGAGGTGTGGTAGGAGGTGTGGTAGTAGGTTTAGGAGTCGGTGGCGTCGGCTTGGGTGTTTCTATTTTTTTCTTAACTTCAACCGGTTTTGGTGTGGTAGTTTTAACTGTTTCGGTCGGTTTCGTGGTGGCCTTAGGAGTTTCAGATTTTGGCGTTTCTATTTTCTTTTGAGTCTTTTGCACATTTGACGAGAAAGCCTTTTTCAGAAGAGGCGGCGCGGGTACAGCGGCTATGAAGTTTTGTGAATGAGGTTGGCCAATGTATAATTTGTCCTCGAAAACGATCGCATCGCTGACGTAGAATTCCCCTTTGTTGTGGTAATATGACGCCACAATATTACCGTCCCAGTCTACTTGAATTAAGCCAGAACTTTTCGGAGTGAATGTCTTAACGCTTTTAAAATGACCAATCTGAAATAGAAGTTTTAACATTAAGTATCGAAATGTAGATGCTGTCGGTGGAATAACCTCTTGACCCAGCTTTTAAAAAACAATACTAATATACCTATAAACCCGTCGTAGAAAATTATGTACTTAAATATCATAAGTAACTTTAACTAATATTAATTTAGGAAATAATATAGGTAGACATTCAAGTATTATAAACAAAAAAAAATTACGGTGGGCTTTTAACACTATAAAAGGTAAAATTAAGCTGGGACTGACAAGCGGCCGCTTTTAGCAATAATGTACTACACAAAAGAATGCCAGAATTAAAAGCAGTTAGTAGAGGTCATCCATAAATTACGTCACACGATTTTTGAGATTTTCAGACCCTCCCCCCTCCCCACGCATTTTTACGAAAATTTCCATACTTTTTTGCCCAATGTCACAAAAAATCAATGTACTTAATCAATGTGCGACTTAATTTGTGGACGGCCTCTTAACAGGGTTTTTTTTTTTGCTAAAATGATACTGTTCTAGTTTTTTGAGAATTGATTTTGTTTAGAAGTAATAAAATTAAATCAATTGGGGGCAACACTTAGTTCTAGTAGTCGCCTTAGGAGGTTAAGATAAATATGAGATACTGACACTGTAGATGATATCTTCGAAGATGACATGCGGGTAGATGGCGTGGAGGGATTCGACGGCGAGCTCGAGGAGGCGCTGCATCCGCGCGACGAGCTTGCGCGCGAGCGGCGCGGCGGCCAGCGAGCGCGTCAGCAGCGGGTCGCGCGCAGAGTGCGTCGCGTACTGCGCCACCAGCACACCCGACCCGTCCGGCAGCGCGCGCACGTTGTCCGGGGTACCTACGAGTGCTCGTCCATTACGAATCGATAAAAACTGGACACTAAAAGAGTTTCAACTGGTCTAAGGGTAGCTACACACACGAGCGGGCCGGCATATTCGGTTTAGCAGTATTTAGCGAACAACGAAGCCGACTCGAAGTAATTACTGCACATCGGCTTGGCCGATCGGTTAGTTCATTCGAGTTGACATATCATTCGGTTCGGAATTCCTTGTGGAACGAAAAAGTCTATGGTCACTTCGCACCCAGAATCTTTGTGATCGTCAGAATCGTAGGTCAACAGTCGTATTTAACTTTGAAATTGTGTCTAAAAATTGCTTATGAATTGTTTATATTTGCTTATCATGATTGGAGAATTGCTTATTGCATAATTTAAAATAATTTATACATTTAAGGTTGACCATCCATTCTGATATCAGAATGGCTGGTCGACCTCTGTAGAGTAGTAACTATCTATGTAGACTTACTAAAATTTGTATTGGCCAAAAATTGCTTATCAATTGCTTATTTCTTTATTTGAAACTTTTGTAAGCCTAGAACCTGTTATTCTTTCTATTTAATAAGCTAGATAGGAGCTAAACATCCCTAGCGCCTGGTTAAAATATGAGAGTAACATTGCTTTACTGTGTCTCTCATGCATTTAACATAAGGAGAAAAAAAGGGGTGCTTACATATCCTTTGTTACCTTTAATCAACGCAACTACATAAATGTTAAGGCAATTAAATAATGATACGACGATAGTAAGTTATAAAAATTAACGTAGGGTAGATTCATTTCATCTCAATATTGGCAGGCATTTTAAAACCTTTTGCAATATAAATATAAACTCAATATCAACATAAATCACATTACTCTCATACTTTAATAGGCGCTAAGACTTTTAAACTCGAACCTACTTTATGAAAAGAATAACAGGGTCTAGGCTTATAAAGGTCAATGCTCATGAAGTATGAGAATAAAACCCAGGCCCGGCGCAAAAGAAATGTAACTCAAAATATACTACTCGAGATTTTAGAGGTAACATAATGTAAAGGAACAGTAAACAGATACAGTTGTGATTTAAGAGTGTATAAAATGACATGTTTATGGCAACTTCTCTACTATTCTACCTACTTTTACAAGATAATAGGATGATAGAACTAAAAACACGATATGAATGTACTTTTCATTTTAATAATTACGCTTAAAAGTCATCGATTCTCTATGTCTAACACGACATGATCAAAAAATGATGCGGGATGCGCGAACTGTTCCTCATGTCTAGCCCACCCTAAGTAATATAAAACGCGGGTTGGAGTGCTGGATCGCGGTGCACTTCCTGATTGATCCTGTGCCAACAAGCATGACAGATCGATCTCGTTGCATCAAATGCTATCTGTAACAAGAAACAAAAATACTAATTCATAAAAATGGTCTGGAAGAGATCGTTTGTAGCGATAAGACCGCCTTTGCCTACTAGTTTAGTTGCTTTTTGTAATCTATACGAAGAAAAAACAACTGACACGGTTACTTGGTCTACTGATATTACTTATATAAGATAGTACCTCTGTTTCTGTCGTTCTGAAAATATTATGCGTACTATATAGGTATATTAAAAAGTACTCACCTCTCGTGGCGGTTGCAGATCCTGCATTATATGCTCCACGAAATCTCGTCGAGATTAAAAAAAACGTTGAGAGAGAATATTATTATGTCTTCGAAGCTGTCTAAGTGAACGGTTACACGTAACACAGGCATCCATTTTCACCGATAACCAATTGATAAGCAATCTCGGAATCCAAAAAAAGCAATTAGGTAGTCGTTTTTAGTACAATCGGTTTAAAATAACAGGAAAGAACGCACAGATCGCAACGAATACTGTCGATGGACTGCGCGGGCGACGCGGCACTCGCGCACGAAGTGAGAAGCCTATAACCGGCTCCGACAACGTGTGAACGAGGCAGAGAAGCCGTGCTCTCGACCGACGACCGATGGAGCTACTTTATAATTGTTATAATATTAAACACTGCTAAAGTGAAGTTAACCCGGTTGGGACAAGGCTTGCGTCGCATCCCAAAGTCCCGAGCTGTACTTCGGTATTGATTTATCTTTTTGAAAAAGCTTATTACTTGCCATATTACTTGTTTGCTGTTTCAGATAGCACTTTAATTAAACTATAAGTCCCAGCTGCTCATGATACCCCTGTAAAAATTCAAATGGCAATTTCACACATATAGCCATTGATTTCGATGATGCCTCCTATGCAGTATTTCATTACTTATACCTATAATTTGAGTTACTTTTCTTTTGCGCCGGGCCTAGGTTTTTTTTTAGCATTGTCCTTTATAAATAGTGAAAAAAGCAATTTATAAGCAATTTTTGGCCCATACAATTTTCAGTAATTCTACATAGTTACTACTCTACAGACATTGACCAGCCATTCTGATAACAGAATGGATGGTCAACCTTAAATGTATAAATTCTTTTAAATTATGTAATAAGCAATTCTCTCATTATCATAAGCAAATATAAACAATTCATAAGCAATTTTTAGACACAATTTCAAAGTTAAATACGACTGTTGACCTGCGATTCTGACGATTACGAATCTTCGGGGTTTTCGTACTAAAGAACCAGCAATAACAAAAAAACTTGCAGAAACTAGCAACACGTCGTATTCGTCCCACATTTTGTGTATGTGTGCACTGAGAACTAAATTTGCCGAACGTTTTTGATTCCCGAATATAAATTCATCTACATATATTCGATTTTACCGCCCGGCTTTGCCGATTAATGCCGGCCCGCTGTTTATGCCCGCCTAGTGAAAGCCAAGCGGTTTTTCCTCGAACATTCATCTACATAACTATTCGATTTTACCGCCCGGCTGTGTCGATTAATGCCAGCCCGCTTAAGTGTGTAGCTCTCCTTATACTGATTTAAATTAGCGCGGCGGCGCTCGCGGGCGCGCGGGCCTCGGCAACTCTAGCGACGGGACACCGCACTTATCCGCCGTCGACACCGCGCGCGAGCTCCCGTATAATTTAAAATATTAAATCCTAACTTTCACGCAAACAAGTAAACTTATGTTAATAAAGTCCACTTTAGTTTTATTTCTACGAGCTATCGATCTAAGGAACCCAAACAGTCACTATCACTAGAGTTAATTGATACGGGATTTATAACATGTACCTTAGTTTACATAAACCCCATGCCAATTAACTCTTTCTTCTTCTTCTCGGCACTAGCCCAGACTTGTCCCAAAGCAGTGGTAGGTTTAAATATTGGGACGTGTAAAAGCGCCTCCTGGGGCCTATTTGCAGAAATAAAATAGATTTTAACCGATTTTGATTTTAACTTTAAACTGGTCTACAACACGCCAATACTCAAAGCGTTATAGGAGTGGCAAATTTAATAGAAAATAAATTACTGCAAAGTTGATATAAAAGTAAAGCGGCGACAGCTAGTTTACCAACGTTTTCCGATTTTACCTATTTCTCATAAAATATGTTAAATTATGAAATAGCCCTTTTACAGAATATCAACTAAAATCGGCCAAACGTCAATCAGCAATACTTGATCGAGGCGCGTGCGCTGGCGCCATGGCGCACAAAAAGAAACACTGCAGATTCGCTCTATGTGCGGAAAAAAGTCAAAATCACCCTCTTTAGTACTTTTTGTCAATCTTTTTATTCGAGTAGCCTGTGAATTATACGCAACTGGCACACAGAGCGCTACGCGTGTAGTAGAATAATGCCTTCAGAACGCTGCTGAAGTCCCGGCGTTCCGTCAGTGCCTCAGAAATATTCGCGCTATAAATTATGTGCAAAAAGGTCGCGTAACTTCTGCGACACATGAGGACCAGCAAGCACAACTTTCTAAGGACAATAACAACACGTTCCGGCTGTACTAGTTAAAAAAAAACAATGGATATATCCAATGGACGACAGGCTAAATCACAGAACATAAAAAACGAGTAGAAGTAGTAAGTAGGCGGGCCCCGCGTATCAAACATAGGCCACGCTTGGCGCATCAGATTTTTCCACCCTTTTTTACGCGCTTGAGACAGTGACAGTTGCTAGAACGTGTTAGACGTTGTGCTATTCGGACAGAAATCTTTAAATATGCCGACCTGCACAGTATTAGAGTGCAAAAACACAAGCACTAAAAAGAATTTATCCAAAGGAGGCGTGACATACCATCAGTAAGTAATATTATATCGTCATTTTAATAGAAACTATAAATTTTGCGGACAATAACAATCCATAAAAAGTACAACCTAAAACCATTTCACTGCCCATAGAGATAAGGTCGAAACTATATTTTGGTAATTACTTATTTTCGTTATGTTTTGAAACGCTACTCATTTAGGGTAACTTACTTACTTATATTACCACATGGTAATATATTGATAAGTTAGTTATCGATACTTATAATTACGTATGACACATTAAAAAAGTACAGTTTAAAAAATAAGGTTGATAAATAACTATTTTTTATGTTATTTATAAATGTAAATAAAAAAAATTAAAAATACAAAAAAAGTAATCTATGAAAGTACTAAGTTACAAAAGGTTATTAAATATACAGGGTCTTTGGTACATCGTGTGCCAAATTAAAATGGCTAACAGTTAGGGTCTTTTGCTATCGTTTCCTGACTTAATTTTTTTCTTAATTACTTGATATTATTTATTTGAGGTTAAGTAAAGATCCAAACATAAAAGAAAAATGGATTGAAGCAACCGGTAGGCAAAATTGGTATCCCCGAAAAACATGCACAAATAAATACAGATTTTTCTTAAACATGCGTTTATCTTCCCTCATAATGAACATTGCTTTTAACCATTTATTCTGGGCTAAAGTTCTTTTTTTTTATTTATAGCCTAGAATAAGAAAGTCATTAATAATTTATATTTTTTTAAAAAGATGTTAAGATGTAATAATTAAAAAGATAAGAGAGACAGCGATAAACATAACGCTGTCTCTCTTTATGTTCTTCAAAAATGTCGACACTAACAAGTGTCGATATTGGCAGTTTCAAAATCGCGCATCTAGAAGTCGAGTGCCATCGCTTGCTGTAGTAACAACAAACATTATAAAAGTAATGTGCCAATCAATACCAAATCCAGAAATCGAAAATGAGGTCGTTATAATGAACTACATTTAAAACGCGACAAGCAGAACAAAAATTTGAAGTGAATGATTATGCCAAAGTGACAAGGGGTATCTGACAGCTACTGACATTTAAAGTTTTTTTAGATTGACGCCATCTTGGAATGCCTAATAGAGTTGGTAAATTATTCGATCTTATTTATTTTTGAACCACTAAATTATACGTTATATAAATTTATACGTATTTTTCCCAGAAACAGTAAATTTTTTTTGATTTTTGAAAATGGTGTACTATGTCTGGGCCTATTATGGGACATCTCCTTTACTTAAATCTATGGATTCTGAAATAAGTTATTTTAGTTATTTATTTATTCTATATTATAATAATTGATATTGAAAATATGAAGAGAAAGTTCCATCACAATATTTGTCAGTTCTCTAGTGTGGCAGGGTAAGAACCATTATTCTGAAAAAATATTTTGACTAAATAGAAGTATGTACATTCAAATTCTTTATTTAGTTTTAAGGATTTTACTTGACCATTAGCTAAACAGACAGACACGACTGGAAATGGGGAAAGTATGGAACTATAGTTCAAATTACTTTTTTGTATTTTTAAATTATAGCTTTAAATATTACTGTTTCTAACCTTAATTGGATCACTGTAGTCTGAATAAATAAATGCATTATTATTATTATTATTAATACTTTCCTTGATAGCTTCTTGATGACTACGGAATCTTAAAATGGTATGTTGTTTCCGTAAAAGTAAAAAAATAATAATTTGACTAGATTTATATTATTGCACAATTTTGATTCTTTCTGTAAAATTATTATTATCCTAAAAAACAATGCTGTAAAGTGTAGTAGCAGCTAGGCCATGAAAACCTGTTATAAAGTGTTTGTTTTTAACTTACAAGAACAAAAAGGTGCAGCTGTGTCAATATTATTTTGGAATTTATTCATTACAGTTTCTATTTCAATATATTGCCGCCTGCCTTGCCGGCGAGTGTGTTCTTATATTTTTGACATATTGACTTAATAATTTTTTACATAATCATGTTTTCAACAATTTTTATAGTTATTTTATTTTTAATATCTCAAATCGAATCGCAAACAATTCATGAAAGTGATATCAACTTCAGGGTGGAGGCTGGGTCGAGAACATGCTTTTTCGAAAAAGGAAAAGCTGGTCAAATGATGGAAGCTTACTACCAAGTGTTAGATGGGCAACATGGAGATTTGGACATTATCTTTGAAATTTTGGACCCAAATGGAGTAGTGCTGCTATCGGATTATAAGAAACCTCAAAATTCAATTATTATGGATATCGCAACAGATGGAGATTATGTCTTCTGTTTGGATAATACATACAGTATGATGAACTCCAAACTTGTGTTTGTGTATGTAATGATAGAAGATAAAGAAGGACAAGAGCGAGAAGCTGAAGTGAGTGTGGTGGATGGAGACGGAAGAGAGCACAACGAAGAGGAAGTACTGGAGTGGACGGGTGTAGACACAAATGGCGAGCCGTACTATGTTGAAGTGGAGCATATCTCAGATTCACTGACTACCACACTGAAGCATGTTGTTAAAGCTAGGCAGCTTCTAGACATGTATGGCGCAATGAAATCACGAGATAGTTATCTAGCCTTTGAAGATACATTTATAGTGGACCTGTGGTCAGGGTTTCAAATAAGCTTTATGTTATTGGTTGGCATGCTGCAAGTTTACATGATAAAGAAATTGTTTAACAAACCCGTCTGTGGAAAGGATGGTTATTATTAATATTAAGAAGATTATTATACCATTCTGTTTAATCATGATTACCTGGCAGACCGGCAACAAAGGTTTCCGACTTTCCCTTCTTTGGTCCATTGATGTAATATTTGTAAAGTTTAAAACTGCATGTAGCAGCCACAACTACAAATTGGTCATCTGGAGATACAGCTACTCCGTTTGCAAACCATATTTTGTCTAAAAGTACCACACTTTCATTTTTTGCAGCATTGTACTGAAGTAACCTGGAATTAAAGGAAATATTAAATGTACAATAATGTTTTATTATTTCAGTAAAAAGAAAATGAATATTTGAACATGAAATATCTTTCCTACATTCTGTATTATTCATACACCATGTTATTTTATTCAATGTAATATGCTAATGAATGCTAGATGCTGAATTTCATTTGTTTTCAATGCTATGTTAATAGATTCCAATGTTTGACAAGTTTGTATGATGAAGTGGTAACCATTTAACAAAGTTATAGTTTTCTTGAAATGTCATGTCATTTATTTTTCATCTGAATTGTTAATTATGTTAATAAATTTTTTTTTTTTTAGATTTCTCTATAACTAAAAATAATATTTTGTATTTTTATAGAACATTTACGTTTATACAGCTCATTACTGAAACTTATAACTTTTGTGTTATAATTTATTGACTTATAATTTATGAAAATCACAGTCATATCAAATAATGCGACGTTGCCAGCTTGAGCTTGAGTAAGAGGTTACAACCTTAGGAAATTTAAATTAATTTGCATTAAATTAGTATGAACATTTAAAATAAACAGGTTTATAGTATGTATGTTAAAGTTCATGTGCTTTACATTAACTTAGGATCGTAGAGTATTTTTGAACCCCAAGATGAAATAATCATATGGACTTATGAAACCAGCTGTGTATATGCGTAATCTTTTATGTGGAGTATCGAAATACGAGTAAATACCATCTCACTGGAACTATATTTTTTTTGTTTTGCCATGAATATTAGCCTATGTTCTACAATCTATCTGCTTGCCAAATTAGTTGATATCTATTTAGCAGTTCTAGTGAGAAAGACTAACAATTCGATGATATTAATTTCACCGATCTATTAGGAGGAAACACAAGGGCCGTTTTTCCATAAAAACGTAGTCCCCTGTTTCCTCCCTGGATAAAGCCAGTAGAGCAATAATTTTTATTACAAAAATCTATGGCCACTATTAGCATGTTTCTATGTTTTCTGCTTTTTCATATATTAATTAATAAAAAAGATATGAGCCCTCAAAAATCCAAAAATTCGCCAGATTTTCCACTGTGTTCAACATCCAGAAAACAAATTTGGCTAAATTTTAGAAAAAAAGGAAAACATACGAACACGGCTAAAGCCTTTCTTTAATTTTTAATGAAAACAGTATTTAAATCGGTCTAGTTTTGGTTTGGCTTTAATAGGTATTTTTGGTCCAAAATGCAGTTGTCTCTATCGCGCTCTGCGGTGGAGGCGTTCGGGACTGCGCGACAGCAATAGATTTTACAAATACCTATTTTTTCAATTCTCTCGACCGTAGTGTTTCCTCTTAAGATAGGTAATTACATAAAAAAAGTTTAAAATATTGACATCTGTAGTATTATTATTTTTTTTTGCTGCAGATAAGCTTTGAAATTGATCATTAAACTGGCATTGTGCTATGCGTTTTTTAACAGACATAAAAGGAATTACAAACAATTCATGCATTTTAAAAAAAATATATACTGGCATCAGGTTTCACAGAAAAAAAACCTGTATCTTGCACCTAACTTGTAAAAACTGTGCAGTACTTTTGGAGATTAGCAGATACATACAGGCATCCAAAGAGACAAAAAAGTATTATAAATATTTCTCTAGAATAATTTTTATTTAATGTACAGACAATTTCTATTACTTTATTACAAATTAATATTATTCAAATTTATGAAATATGTGTAATTTGCTTGTGTTAGTTTTTTTTTTCAAATATTTATTATTCATTACCTGCCAGTAGGATCAGTTAACATTGAATAAGTTCCATCTTTGAGGTCAAATTCAGTAGTAGAATGCGTCCAGTATAAATTGCCATTGCTATCGAGTGCCACAGAATTAAACAGTTTGGGTGCTTGACCATTGATTGCAGTATGGGGAGACACAAGCAATTGTTTCTTGTCTGTTGCTAAATCCACTTTCCAAATACCATGATAAGCATCAGCTACATACATCTGGTTTTTCTTTTCATCAATTACGAATCCCAAAATCCGGCCACATATATGTTCCTCTTTAATACCATCTGTAAGTAAACATACATCTCAAAGTAATATAAAAAATACTTAAATGACGAATACTCATCATTGCATTCCATACAATAATTGTAACTTAGAAAATATGTATATTACTGTTGCAGAGTTTAGAAAACTGGGAAGCACAGTTTAACATTTCTATTGACAGTCAAATATTTTTTTTTTTAATAGGAAAAATATTTGTATGAAATACTTACTGCAAGGTTTACCAATTTTGGTGACAAATGTGACATGGCCCCCAGGTGAAAGTTTTACAATCTCCCCAGTTGCCAAGCTAGTGTACACTTCTCCCTTGTAGAGCTGGAACGCCTCTGGGCCCAATAGTTTTCCAGTGTACAACTTTTCTGGATTGTTCAAGATTTCATTAGGAGCCAAAGGCCCCACATGTGGTTGCTGCGGTTCAAGACTAAATAAACATGAACATGATAAGCATATTTTCTTTATAAGTTTCTACATCATAAATGTTGGGTGGAGTGGTGATATGCTTATTATGCAAGTGTCCCAGGTTCGTTTTCAGATCAGATCATTTGAAGAAATAATATTTTCCAAATTGACTTAGGCCTGGAAAGGTCAGGTTGGATATAGTAATGCTTTGAAAGGCACCTTAGTTGCGAAAATAAGTTATGTTAGACAGAGCACTGTTAATGCACAAAGGATAATAAAAATGATGTTTTAAGATTCCAAGAAGAGCAAGAAAATAAAAATGTACAAACCAACACTAAAAAAAAGGTTGTAAGTTTCTTAGTACCTACTAATGCAATAAAATTATTTTACACATGTTAATTAAATTAGTTAATACTCACTCTATTCTAGTAAAAGAAGTGTAGGGGGGTAAATTTGGAATTAAGACAATTATTGCTGCAAATATAGTAAAGTAAATAAATATCTTTAATATTTTTTTTACAAGACCAAATATAAACCCCATGGTGCTCTTAAGATCCTAAAACAAAAAAACACTATGTAATGGTATAGGAAGTTCAATGCAAACAAGTATAAAGTCCACTATATCCAATGCAATGAGTTATTGAAATCATTCATCATGAAATCAATCAAATTTTTTAATTAAACTGTTTTCTACATGTATGTTGGTGTATCTTATTTGTTTTTCTGTATTTTACAAATGCGACATTGTTTTAAAATGTGAATAATACAGCTTTTAAGTTAGTACCACGAAAGTCAAAAAAGTGAAGAAGTAACTGTAAAAAGTTCGAAATGAAACCATGAAAACAATTATGGTCGATGTAGATTATTACTAATTTTTAACTACTCCACTAATAAAACAGTAATTATTTAACAACTTGAATAAAATAAGTTCGCACTACCTCGATCAGTAACACCTGGCTGAATTATTATATTGGAAAAAAGCGGCTATCGGCTCGGCAGTAAGAGTCCGCTCCGCTGACAAATTGTGTTCTCTTTCTTTCTATGCCGCTGACTGGACATATTCTGTCAAATTGGACAGATTATTAATTTGATTGATAGGTACTATTGATAGAATGGAAATGACGGCACT
The DNA here is from genome assembly GCA_949315895.1 of Anania crocealis. Classification (NCBI taxonomy): domain Eukaryota; kingdom Metazoa; phylum Arthropoda; class Insecta; order Lepidoptera; family Crambidae; genus Anania; species Anania crocealis. The sequence goes on from OX438868.1 coordinate 7,061,999, forward strand.
AATTATTTTTTTTCTTTAGTAAGTTTAACGGCCTCGGATATTTATCCATACAGCCAATTCTTTACTAATATTGTCTTTTTTTTTAAAACGTTGATGTTAGACGTTTTAATGCTTCGATGGAGCTTTTGGAGACAGTCGACTTCACGGTCCACTTTTCTTGGTTACGACCCATACACCATCTTATTTCACCAAACTGTATATTGTTTACTAGCACGACAATTTGTTTCGCAAAATAACACCACTTTTACGACCCAAAAATCATTAAAAACAATAAAAATTCGATAAAACAAACGGACTCCAAACGTATCTCACGAACTCCCGCCAAAAACTCGACGGCAGTACGACACTAATGAATGAATGACCAACCATTGGAGACTACCGTTTCTTTGCTCACCAGTTGGCGCCACTGTAGACTGAGGACCGGAGGTATAGCTGTCAAAGGCGATTGGCGCCGAAACAAAGTGTTATATCTTGAATCTAAAGGTTTATTATTTATAAATAACTATCTTGATATCAACAAACTAACTTCTGAAATAGTTGCTCTTGAGGCCGCCTATTTTTGCGCTTTCTCTTAATTCCGCTTTCAAAGCGTTCACATTAATCGCCAAATAATCCATATTTGCGATATTTTACGAAGGAGATCACTTTCCAGCAGGTCAATGAAAGAAATTATAATTTATGCAAGAAAGTCCTAGGCATGAGTTCGATATATCAAAACGTAACTAATAACCGTTTTCGGCTAGATATCGTATCGTATCGATATCGCATAACTACATAATCGATATCACAATAACTAAACGCGCGCGTAAACTCGATACGAGAACCAGAACTAACGGGCAACTAAAAAACGAAAACTGAACAAAAACGATACGCACGCAACTAACTTACCTTAGGCAACGCATCATGATATTCGCTCCTTCTCTTTTCTATAAACGTACTTAAGGTGGTGTAAGAGAGATGAAGCGAATATTGCTACCGGCGCGGGAACGGGAATGCTCGGGTGATTTGGTTATTCAGTAGAATTTCGCTATTAGTTAATTAGCAATAAGGTTCAATTTGTATATTGCGTAATTTGTAGAAGCTGAGTCGTCGGCCGATGTCACATAGCGAAGCGAGTGCTTACAAAGGAAAATGGAACTAAACAACATATGAATACGGTTTAATTTTAATTCAGGATATTCATAATATTTGTTACGACTGATATCGATATCAAAAAACTGTTTTTGATATCGATATCAAAACTAAATATCGGTTGCCTAACGGCTATCGTTTTTTTTTTTTTTTGGAAAGGACCTATGCTATGGCAGAAGGCCGTTACAGCTTCACCGGGCGGGACGGTTATCGTAAAATATCGAAAACGCCCATGTCTACAAAGTAGCGGTGAGGCGTATTTATCGCAACAGATAAATTTAACAGATATTTAAATACCGAATATAACAACTGTTCTTCCTAAGATAAATATCTGTTATAGGAAATAACAGCTAAATCTTAACAGTTGCCGTAAGAACAGTAGAAGAACAGATGCATAAAATATTGCTTGGCTGTTGCTGTTATCTGCGCGATAACTGTTATTGTATCATCCCCTCTCATTCATTTCGCTTATACACAAAAGAGAGGCACCTAGTATTGACTAAACAACAAATTTAAATCAACCTCACATTCGCAAATATCATAGGCAAAATGTGTCTTCTTAATTTGGTTTTATGAGCAGTTTAATAGCTCTATCTCTTTTTTTCGATCGCGTTGGAAAGAGAAGCTCCTAGTATTTATTACATGAAAAAATGAAGTGGTTACTAGATTACTCAGTTTTAGGTATCAGAAACAGTCCCCTACATTTGGTCTTGTGTTTGAGTGATATTTTGACTTAATGTTTGGATACATTCACAAAATAAAAACACAAAATGTTTAGGCACAAAATTCTTAAACGTTAGGTCTTACTACGTTAGTAGTAGTAAATGAATTGGGAAGTCTAGCTCACGCTGCTGTATTTCAACCGCTCGCAAGCTCGCTGCGGCGCTCCGCCCCCCTGAAATACAGCAGCGTGATCTAGTCCTCCCAATTCATGGGTAAAAAGGGATTGACTCGTATATGTTTAAATCATTTTGTAGAAACCCTTGGTTCAAAACAGTCGCTTTTGAAGTTGAATATGAAATTTCTAAAACAGAAGGAATCACTAGAATTAAAACGTATTTTTCCTGCTCTATTAAATGAACAAAAGCGACATGGTAACTTACTACCAAACACTATACGCAGCATTGTTTGTGGTCCATCAAATTGTGGAAAAACTAACTTAGTAATAAGTCTGTTATTACATCGGAATGGTTTGTGCTTTCGAAACCTTTATGTTTATTCAAAATCTTTATATCAACCGAAGTACATATTTTTAGAAAGAGTAATGGATATGGTGGCAGACACAACTTATAACAAGTATTCCGATAACAGTGAAATTTTAAGCCCGCATGAAGCATTACCGGACTCTATAATTATATTTGATGATGTTGCCTGTGAACATCAGAATAATATACGAGATTATTTCGCTATGGGACGTCATAAGAATATTGAATGCTTTTATATTAATCAAACTTACACCAAAATACCTAAACAACTAGTAAGAGACAATGCTAACCTTATAATATTGTTTAAGCAAGATGATATAAACCTTAAACACGTTTATGATGAACACGTTGGAACTGACATGACTTGGTCTCAGTTTCGCGAAATGTGCTCAACTGTTTGGAATAAACCATTCAATTATGTCGTCATCAACAAGGACTGTGACCGAAACAAAGGTTGTTACAGAATGATGTTTGATACATTCATAGTAGTTGACTAAACTTTTTAAGTAGCTGACAGGTTATTAACAAATCAGTTTTATTAGTGAAGTCGAAGAGACTGGAACCCTTTACAATGGAACGAAATCTTAAAGAACAAATTGTAAAATCAGCATCAGCTGTAAAAAGAAAGGTAGAAATGCTAAAAGATTCAAAAAATACAAATGATATGGTTCTAGAAACAATATTTAAACCTATTGTTAGTCCACTAAAGCTTTTAACAAATAAAACTGATGGTAATCGCCATATAGGGGAAGAAATTAAGCAAACTCAATCACCGAAAAGAACTAAGCACGCCAAAAGTGAGTTGTCAAATGCTTCTACTGAAGATTTAAATTACTTTAAGGAGGTTGTTCACGATCAAGAATATTCAGATAATAACGAAGAAAATTCAGATTATGATGTTTGTAAAACACCTAACAAAACCCTCACTACATCACCCTTTGAGGATCATGATGTCCACGAGAACTCATTTAAATCTCTTCAATCATCACCGAGTATTCCCAATGATTCTTTATCATGGTCCATGTCATCTGAAATAATGAAAGATATACCTTATGGTGTTAGAAATGTAAAAGGAAGACTTATGCTCGGAAATACACGTGTTCATGACGATGATCACATTATGAAAATTGGAAACCGTTGTTTGAAAAAAACTCCAGGTTTAAAAGAATTATTATATAAAAAAATACCAAATTTAGATATTGTTACAGACGAAGACTTACAAAATTATAAATTGATACTTATGGATACGAATGCGCACAAACGTAGTTGCGATTCATCCAAACCAATAAACAGTAACAAAGGATTTAAATATATGCACGTGATCAAACCATTGTTTAAGTACTCTAGAAGTCATACGAGCAGTTTAGAAAGTCTCCCAAGAGGAGAAGGCATCGATATTCTTAAGGAAGTTAAGAAAAATACTGATTTGGTTTACTGGGATGATCCAAACGAGCTAGTGGAGAGATTAAAATTACTACTTGCATCACGGGCAGCTGGTAACACCGGGGTGTATAATGAAATTTATGCAATCATCGAAGAATTGCATGAAGCTGGAATCATAAAAGACATTAAATATATAAAGCTGCCATCAGGAAGATTGGACAGTATCATTTAACTACAGAAGCCGACAAGACGACAATGAATATTGATAAATTTGGTCATCACGTACATAAACGTCTACGATTATCTGAGTTCACTGAGACTCTTTCCAATACATTAGTAAAATCAGATACAGGCGATTTTGATTTGAAATGGTCAAGATTAAAAGGACTACAAACTCCTGAAAAAGAAGATGAAGCTGTGAATAAAGAATACGTGGATAAATGTGTTCAGCAATTAAAAACTGAAATTAAAATAGTTCAAAATAATATCAAGAAATACCTAAACAATTTAGAAAAGTTAACTACCACCAATATAAGTACATTGTATTACACAAAAAAAGAAATTGATCTTATGATTTCGGCTAAACCTACGAAGGATGAGTAAACAAGATGTAGTTAATGAACTTCACAAAGCTGCAAGAAGAAATTTCTTTCGTCGGCATACGATCATTAAAGGATTCAATGACTTATGGCAAGCTGACCTTATAGATTTTCAAAAATATTCAACATATAATAAAGGATATAAATATATTCTGGTAGTAATTGATGCTTTGTCAAAATACGTTTGGGTTAGACCGTTGAAGACAAAATCTAAACAATGTGTTACGGATGCAATGTACAGTGTATTATCTAAATCAAAACGAAAGCCTAAAAATTTACAAACAGACCTAGGTACAGAGTTTTATAATGATTTATTTAAGCAGTTAATGAAAAAATATAGCATTAATCATTATTCGACGTACTCTGTTAAAAAAGCCTCCATTGTAGAACGAGTAATAAGAACTATAAAAAGTCATCTCTACAAAGTGTTTAGTCATTGCGGACGATATGAATGGTTCCAAAGTAATTTAAATTCCGTTGTGCATCACTACAACAATTCTTTACATCGCATTACCAAATTTAAACCAATCGATGTTAATCATTCAAATGAGGGTATAGTTAAGTCTAACATTATTAAAACCCAACAGCCAAAGCTACAAGTACGTCATGGGCCAACTTTTCAAGTTGACGACTTTGTTCGTATCAGTAAATACAAAGGAGATTTCTATAAAGGTTATACTCCTAATTGGTCTACGGAAATATTTCGCATCGCTAAAATAAACCAAACCAATCCTCAGACGTATCAAATTAAAGACAAACACGAGCAAAATATTTTAGGCTCTTTTTATGGATATGAATTACAAAAAACTAAATTTCCTAACATCTATCTCATTGAGAAAGTTATTAAGAGAAAAGGAAACAAAATTTTTGTTAAATGGTTAGGATTAAGTGATAAAGAGAACAGTTGGGTAAACATGAGTGAATTAGTGGTCTAGGTGGGTATATAAATAACACAGAAATACTACTCCATGACACTTACTGCGAACGGATGAAGGAAGGCAGTGGTTTATTTAATAATTTGATAGATCATTTACCGTTCGAGTTACATTTACCAGGATATCAATTTTGTGGGCCCGGTACAAAACTTCAGAAACGGCTACTCAAAGGTGATCGAGGAGTAAACAAATTGGACGAAGCTTGTATGCATCACGATATTGCTTACATCAATAAAAATTCGGGAGATCGACGTAAAGCTGACTTAGAACTTTTGAATATGGCTAAAAGGAGATTGAAATCGAAAGATGCTAGCAAAGGAGAAAAAATTGCGTCGTGGATAGTAAAAAATGCTATGAATGCGAAAATTAGAACAGGTGGTGGTATAAAATCATTTAAGAAAGGTGTTAAAAAAAATACAGTCCCAATTAAAAAAAATTAAATCTTTAGATCAGCAGGCTGCCATAAAATATGCTTATGCAGCGGCAAAGAAACTATTTGTTGATAAGAAAGGAATACGTTTGCCGCGTTTTATTCCTCTTCCGAAGAGTGGTGGACTTTTACCACTTATTCCCATATTTGCGGGACTGTCGGCTTTAGGCTCACTAGCTGGAGGAGCAGCAGGTATAGCAAAAGCCGTTAATGATTCAAAAGCTGCACAAAAGAGTCTTCAGGAAGCTGAAAGACATAACAGAATGATGGAAGCGGTGGCTCTGGGAAAAGGGGTATATATTAAACCTCATAAAAAAGGAGCAGGTCTATATCTAAGTCCTTCAAAAAACTAAATAAGCGGCTACCCAGACGTGCTCTCACTAACCTAGATATATTGGAACATGCAAGTGATATTCCGTACTTTCGCGGAGTTTACATGAGGGATACGTTACCTTTGAAACCTAGAAAGGCTGAATGTGGAATATTGAATTTGGATAGCAACATAAATCCTGGTACGCATTGGGTAGCTTTTACTAAGAAAAACAATTATGTTGAATATTATGATAGTTTTGGTAATTTAAAACCGCCGTTAGAATTTGTACGATATATGCACGATTTGCCTATAAACTATAATTATGTACGGCATCAAGCATTCGGGACCACAAATTGTGGTCATCTGTGTCTTAAATTTTTAAGGAATTTTTGGAAAAAGCACATATATAATGAACAAGTTAAATAAAAATGTCAGTATAAAAATGTCTTTCACTGTGTCTATAACTGGGAGAGGAGCCTCTTTAATAACCAACTATTCCCCAACTTTAGAACTCCGAGGAGACTACGAGTGTGGACTTTTGTATTTTTCAACGTTTAACTCTATTCCTAATATAGACGAACGAAATAATAAGTTTTATTATGGTGAGAATGAAATCATCGAAATTCCTGAGGGATCTTATGAACTTCAAGATATATGTGATTATTTAAAAACTAACATTAAAAACAGTGTGTTAAAATTAACTTGCAATAACAATACATTGAAAACGAATATATTTTGCTCCAAAGATGTACATTTTAATAAAAAAGATACTTTAGGTAAAATATTAGGGTTTGGAAAGGAAACAATAAAAGCAAATATAAGTACTGAATCTCAATATCCTGTTAGCATTCTATCAACAACCATTGTGCGGATTGAATGCGATGTAGTTAGTGGTTCATTCGTTAATGGAAAAGCAAGCCATATAATTTATGAATTTGTACCTAACGTACCACCTGGATACCGGATAATTGAAATACCAAAAAACTTGATTTATTTTCCTGTAAATCAAAATTCTATAAGTGCTATCAACATAAAGCTGTTGGACGCAGATAATAAACAAATAAATTTACGGGGTGAAGAAGTGCAACTTTATTTACATTTTAAGAAAAAATGATTAATTTCAATAAAAACAATCCTACAACGTTTATTCAAGCCAGTACTAAAAGAACATCTCACAAGGGAACACCGCTTCTGCTAAAAAAGAAACTTACGAAGACCAATAAAGAATTTATGAAACTAGTTGGCTTGATAAAATGAATATTTTAAATATATCACAACAAACGTCATACGATAACAGCATCGAGAGTTTCGAGTATCATTCATACAAACCATATGTGACAAGTTTCAACAAGAATGATGAAATACGAATTCCTATCAATCAGCAAGACCTGTATGTGCTGCCTTCACTTAGTAGTATATACATTGAGGGAAAAGTAAATGTTTATAACAGTACCACTAAAGAAAAAGTATCAAATATACATTTCGTGAACAATCCGGCACTATTTCTATTTCAAGACATTCGATATGAACTGAATGGAGTTGAAATAGATAAAATCAAAAACGCAGGTGTAACTACAACGATAAAATCTTATCTTACTCTAAATGAAAACGAATCCAAATGTGCTCGAGCTTGGGGTTGGTCAACTTCAGGAACAAACAATACTAATGGTGGAGCATTTTCCGCATCTATACCATTGAACAAGATATTAGGATTTGCAGAAGATTATGAAAAAATCATAATTAATTGTAAACACGAGTTAGTGTTACTGAGAAGTAATACGAATCTTAATGCGATCAAGTTAAATACAGGTGAAGTTGTAGATGATATTATAATAAACAAAATTGTTTGGCGAGTTCCTCACATCAAAGTATCAGATCGTGAAAGAATCAATCTGTTAAAACATTTAGAGAAGGACAGAGCTATTCCATTAGCGTTCCGTTGCTGGGATATTTATGAATACCCATTACTACCGAAAACACGTAAGCATACATGGTCTATCAAAACTTCATCACAAATAGAGAAACCACGATTTGTTGTAATTGCCTTACAAACCAACCGCAAACACAACAGTCAATTGTCAATGGCTGAGTTTGATCATTGTCATGTACGTGATGTAAGAGTCTTTTTGAATTCGTCATATTATCCATATGAGGGATTGAATGTTAGTTTTTTAGAAGACAAATTTAGTTTATTATACGAACAGTACGCAAGATTTCAACAGTCGTATCACGGACGTCGATCAGAGCCGTTGTTGAGTTTGAAAGAATTCAAAGACATTGCTCCTTTATTTGTCATTGACTGTTCGCGGCAACACGAAACGTTAAAAGGATCTATTGACGTGAGAGTTGAAATTGAAACAGATCAAGAAATACCTGACCAAACAGCTGCATATTGCTTAATTCTAAACGATTGTTTATTTGAATACAAGCCTTTGAGTAGCATAGTAAAGAAAATATCATGAACAGCGATATAATAATCGTGGATTTACAAGGGTTTAAAAACTATGAAAATAAGTTCTTAGTTAAAGAAATGGCAGTCGCCACTTCAGAGTACACTCACATATTTTTGGTAAAACCTCCATATCCATTTTTAACACTGAGTGAAGAAGAAAAAAAATGTGTTCGTTGGATAGAAAGAAATAGAGGTTATCAATGGAACGAAGGCTATATAGACTACAGAGAATTTCGTAGAATAATCAAAACTTATTTAAAAGATAAAAAAATTATTGTGAAAGGAGAAGAAAAAGTAAAATGGATGCAAGAGTTGTGTAACCATGATAGTATTTTAGACGTTAGTTGTAAGGGTGCTCCTAATTTGAATAATCTTAATGAACTCTATTGTAAAGATAAATTGTTATTTAATTGTTTTAATCATAAGAAATATTGTGCGTTACGAAATGTTTTAAGTATAAAAAAATGGTGTTTAGAAAATAATTATGTAAATTTTAAAAATATTTTTGAAATAAATTCTTGACTGTAATTTACATCTTTTATTTTAAGACAACCCAAATAGGTAATAAATAAAATCAGGTTTTTCATTCACAAATATTTATTTTTATTTTCCTTAATAATAACAAATTATAGGTGACTAACTTAGATTTAATTATCAAATTTCTTTCACTACATTACATCACCACACAGTTTTTTAGAAATTTTTCTAACTAGCACCTCCGTAAGGTCCACGATTTCATCTATAGAGTCTTGCACCACATACTGCGCGCTAAGCACTACGTTGTCTTCACTATCTTCCTCAGTCAAGTTCTGCAATGTAGGCTCTTTCGGCAGCTCCAAAATTTTTACCTGTATCAGCTTTAGCCCATGGTTTTCTTTGCTTATTACAAATGACTTTGCAGATATGTTGGGCTTCTTTTTTGGAAGTTCTCGCTTCTGCTTTCGTTTTTTAGGCTGATTTTTGAATAAGTCTTCATATTGTTGTGTGAAATTTTCCAATGGATCTTGTGCATATTGGCTGAACATGATTTCTGGTGTATCCTCCATTTCTGTAACAATTAAAGATTGAATGTATTTATGTCATGAAATCAAGTAACTGAAATAATAAACATTAAATGAATATGTGTTAATACTTACAAAATAAAATCTGGCTCCGATGTTATTCACAACCGAGTTAAAAGCGGAATGGAGCCAAAAAATACAATGATTAGTTGTAAACTCATTTCAAACAGCTAACTTAGCATTTTGTTGTCGCTGACCCAAGTGTATGTATGATACACGTGTCATGTGTAACAAGATATAACAAGTTTCAAGAATTTATTATTACAAAACTCGAAGTTATAAACAGAATGAGGTAATTATATATAATAATTATTATGACAATCATTATTGTGAAATTGCAATGTAAGTATTAAAACTGCTTAGTTTCAAAGTGCTGGGTCAAGTTTTTTTAAGCCACATGGAATATTTTATCAAGTCACAACAAGTATTTTTGACAAGCATTTAGAATTGCAAAACTGCTTAGGTTGTCAATTTGATTTTTATGATAAGTAGAATATTGCATCAAGTCCTAACAAGTTTATGCGCATTCAGGTATATTTAAACTTTCTTCGACTATAACTATAAACCCTATGACAGTAAGAATAAGGGATAATAAGTCAAACAAAACTTTGCGGGATACATTTTTATTAATGTAAGTAATTAAGAATAGTACATAAACTTATTTATAACTTATTTTAATTAGACCTACAATACATTTATTATAAATATAATAAATTCTCAATAAGGAAACAACAATATTCTAACATAAAGTTAACAACTTAACTAAATGTCAAGCGCAACCTTAATCAAATATCAAAGACAAATTTATTGTTAATAGGTTTTCATAATATTTACAGAACTACAAACTTTTTTTGTTTTTTTAATTTAACATATTATATAGGATATCAGACAGAGTTACCAAATACTGTTCGATGTGCATGTTTTACATGGTGATTTTGTAATGCCCCCAAGACACAGTCGTAATGTTATCCTGCAACACAAATCGTTTATCATCTTTTCGTGATAATGCCACTTTGTTTTGTTCTGTCGTAAAAATTCTATGTTTAATTGATTTAAAAAGAACATTTTTACCTCTCAACTCTGTACCTGTTGAGAGAACATTTGTATAGTCCGAAAAATGAATTTTTTTTGTAACATTCTTTTTTACCCCTTTTGCTTTTTTTAATTCATAATCAGCCGTTTTAATACTGTACAATTTAGATCGTAATCCTACAAATTGCAATAATATTTTACCGCCTAACTCATCCTTAAATAAACCAGGAACTTTTTTATTCCTAGGAAAAATACCAAAGCAATTACTTGAGTTATAGTTGCTGGTGTCAAAGTAAGGTAGGAAATTCTCTTTAAGATCAGAATAAAAGTCATCGGTCCTTATTGAATACAAAAGACTATCCGTATCTGTGTAACATAGAGACAATTTATCTTTGTAAAACTGTTTCATTACCGAATAGTGAAAGTCATACATGTGATTTTTTGAAAGCTCTAATACTGCAAATCCGATATAGATAGGTTTATTTAAAACAATTTTGTCACGGTTTAACTGTATGGCTACCAAATTTTCATCAAAAACTGTTGAACTGTGAAAGTTTGGACGAGATATAAGTTGTTCAGCAGAATGAACTTTATTTGTTTTATTCCATTTATCTTTCCATGTACTTACAAGTTTGACATCTACTCTACGTTCAGTATCTTCCAATGTTTTTCCGAATATGCTGTTATTTAATAATTTGAAAAAATCTTGCTCAAACAACGATGTAGACATCTGCCTCAGATGTGTATTTAAGTCGATGTATTCTTTAAGGAATTGAGACTGCTTGAAAGATATTGCCTTATGAATTCGTTTAAGACGTAATCCATGGGCTACACACGTTTTCAAGTGAACATAATGAATTACATAATTATGTTTGTGAAATAAGTTTGGTATTAGTTTTTTATTCTTTGCACCTGGAGGAGCATAGTTTTGTGCACAAAATGGAAGATCATTATGCCAGTCATGTAAACTGTCAGGATATTCTAGATCAACTTCGAGAATATAGCCATAATCGTTATTATCCGGAACGTTCAAAATGTTAAGTTTGTTGCATTCCTTCTCACTGAGAAATTTAAATTCAGCATAAGGTAAATAACTACACATGGCAAATCCATACAAATTATTACAATCAATATACACTAAGTAATTACTGGGTTGGGATGGATCAAAATCATGTTGATATTGGTTATTAGATTTTGCATACCTGTTCGAACACAAACAAATACCTCCACGAATACCTCTTTGAATCATTCTAATCATTTCTAAATCGGTAAGAAGTTCCAGTTTAACCTTTGTTTTTAATAACATTGCATCAAAGCTAAGGCTTGGTGCTGTAAGATAGAAGGCAGGATCCAAATCATAATTGCTTTTACATGTTTTACGAAACTTTTCGAAAATATCTGATAATATCAGAACATCACATTTAACATATAAGTCCGTATATTGTCCCAGATTTTGTATTTTGAAAGTATCCCATACATTTTTTGCGTGTTCATAATCAGATTGTGATATAGCTTCATCTGTAAGATTATTGTAGAAATTGTTGATTGAGGGTAAACATCTTTCATTATACACTTTCCAGCTAGACATATAATTGTAAGGGTATACACCCTTTCGAGACATTAATGACAATTGATTTTCATTTTGACAGATTTCTCGTAAATGTATAAAATCATTTTGTTCAAGATTTTTAGCTAGTTGTTCGATGCTTGTTCCTAAAAACTTAAAAGAATCAACAAAGCGTACCGCTAAGAAATTTCCTTTTGAGAGTGGGATGAATTTAGTAAATGAAATATAATTTTCCTTATTTTTCGGAATAACCTTAATATCGCCAGGAAAAGTACTAAGTTCACGAATAAATAAGTGGCAATCGTAACCCGACAAATTATGAAAGAAAACCGGGATGAATTTAGGTATACGGAATTTCAAGTTGCAATAAGAATGACTGGCACCTCGAAATCGACCTGTGAAGTGACAATGATCTTTCACCTTATCACCGACTAATAAATTGGAACATAAGTAACAATATTCCGCACTTTCAAAACTTTTCAAGTCTTCTTCATTTAAAATAATAGGAACAGGCTGTTCAGAAGCTAGCTGAATATGTTTATGGATTTTTTTCACATCTCTTTGTATCCGCTTTACAAATTGTGAAGCACAATCAGGTCCTCTGTATGATACAAGACGGTTGAGAGAACTATCGTGATTACATACAATATAATAGGCAAATGCAGCAGGTATATGACTCTGGACTTTCGATGTATATGCTCCCGAACTCTCCGAAATCGGTTGTAAAATCGTTTCAAAATCTGCATAGATGACGAATGGAACGTTTTGCATATTTTGATGATTTTTGAATTGTAAAAAACTATTATTTTCAGGCAAAATTGTTACTACTCCACCACACTCATGTTTGATCTGATCTTGATTTGATTTAAAAAATAATAAACAATCCTGACAAAAAATTAATTTCCCATGGTGCTTCGTCACCTGACTTCGAACCAATTTAGCAAAATTTTTTATCAAACAGTAATGAGACTTAGAGCCTTTTTCGATAAGAAGCATATTTACATGTTGCTTTTTTCTCATAGATGTTTTGTATAAAGGTCCGGTAATATCGTGTTTATAATTGATACCGTAAACATTAACACTAATATTTTGGTTATTTTGTTCAAATTTTTGTATATCTTTAAATGATACGGGGAAAGACATGTCATTAACATTTAACACTGTACTAAAGTGGGGATACGAAGAGACTCGGCTGGGATTCTTTACATGCGGATACAAAGCGCTCATCACAGTCCAGGCGAAACAATATTCGTCATTATTTTTAACATTGACACATGCCCGTTTTACCATAATTCTTTTTGGCAAATTGAGATAGCTAGATCCCCTTAGCGGGGAATACTTGTTAATATTTGTTTCAACGTACAAAATATCTAAAAGGGACCATCCACTTCCTCTTTCTTGAAATTCATCGAGTTTTTTGCACATGATTTGTGAAATATTATTTAATAAATCGTCGAAGTTATAATTTTGATGTAAAGAAAAATTTTTGGTTGCAAACGATTTAATCTCCATAGAATCGTCTTTAGGTAGTATGACTTTAACAAAAAGTTCAAAGTTAGCTTTAATATTTACATGTTCTAAAATTGCTGAATCCAGCACTGCGCGCAACCTTGGAGAGGTTGTCTGCAAGTATTCTGCCGGTGACGTAGAGGCCACGTCAGTGCCGTCAGGCGCGCGTACGCGGTCAGCGCTAATGCGATAAGAAACAATGCGTCCTTTAAACGCGGAACAAATTTTTTCAATTCCTGTATCAAAGTAAACTGCTGTATTATTTTTATGTAAAGTACTACGTATGTGTCCTGGGAAGGCTTTACCTAAAATCGACTTCTGGCATACCGAACAGAAAATACTCTTATTTTTAGCCATGCTAATTAATCAAAAATATATTATTATGTTTACAAGTCTATTATTAAAACTAAAGATTATAATGCTATTGAGACGCAAGAAAAAGTTAAATAGTGAAGCGGCATATTACAATGCAAGATCCAATCAAAATAAAATATGATAAGAAAATAAATAAAGTTACTTAATTATTATTTTTGTTGTCTGCGTAATACACCGGTTCACTTTTGAACCTTTTTTTACCGCTCTCGAAGACGGTCTTTACCTCCTGCCACAGAGGGTCCTCGTGGCTAATCTGTAGTCTTAATTGTGCACTCCACTTATCATAACGATCGCGGGGTGATCTATTAATTATATCTGCGGTGTTGTATACACGTAGGTCCACGAAGACAGGACCGTCTTCTAGCAAAACTGCTTGCCTGTTAACGCCTCCAGCTACGCGCCGCGACAAGGACGACCAAAGTGGCTGAGATCCTCGGTTTGTTGGCTCGAGCTCGTCTCCAAACAGAACGTTGGCTACGGAGCTAATGGTAGCCTTCGAGCTGTAACAATTGTTTACCATTAATCAATTGAATTGTGTTATTTTATTATTTACTTTTAAGTTGAATTTACTTACAATAACAAAGTATATTTACTAACTCTTTTAAGTTGAGTGGAATTGTACAATTGTTTTTTGTCCTTAATAAAATAAAATAAAATAAAATAATAACTAAAGTAGGAACGAACCTAGTCTTTTTCTTGGTATCCTTCGGAGATGAAGCCTTGCCTTTTTTACTTGTTGGTTTTTTGAGGTTTTTGAGTGGTGGTGGGCTGCAAATAATAATATGAAATAACGTCACTGTCTGAACTAATACGTTGACGACCGATTGGCGTATTGGTCGGTGTTTCACATTGAAAAGGCTTCCGATTCGATTCGCAGATGGGTCAATTCAACAAACTAATTAATAAAATCAATAAAGAAAATACATACCAATCTTCTTCAGAGGCAGATGACTTGTCCGAGTCTGAGTCAAGAGCAGCGGCACCGACAGACTTTTTAGTATGGTTTGAAGGCTTCCCTTTACACTTCTTAACTGAACTGTTTCTGGATTTTTTGGGTGGCGAACTGTAAATAAAAATTAAATAAATTCATTTTCAAGTCTTGTCTACAAAGGTTAATAGGTACTGATACGTTTCGACACAAACAAGGTTATTAACTAATATAAATAAAATACACACCTCCCGTTTTCACAGTCGGATGATAGGCCCGATTCCGAATCAAAGAGAGCAGCAGCCTTGTGTTTTCTGTATTCCGACCTTTAGAATAAAATTGAAAAGACTTAGAATTTTAATTCGTCGTAAAACACTTTAAAATATTGTTAAGATGTTTAAATCATTATAATAAATATATGCAACTTACGAACATTTTAAGGATAATGCACTTGTTTCGGTCGCGGAGAAAGATGCACGAAGCGAACGGTGATCAACACTCGATCAGTGATAGTGGTAATTGGATTCTAATAATTACCAAATATATATCCAAATTTTTACACACACTATTTAACGTAAGCACTTAACCCAACACACACATTTAATATTATATTTGTCAGCAATTTTTATTTCAATAATGTAACAAACAAAAGTTTTCGATTACATTCAAATCATCGGTTTCATCATTTTGCATACTCAACAAATACAGGGCGTACTGCATTGTTAACGTGTATCCCTATAGCATAGTGGTTAATTATTGAAGGTTTCGGGTTCGAGACTAAATAAAAAATATAATAATAATAAATCTCTTACGATTATCTAGGAGCTATAGGAAGTCAAACAGAGGATTTTGTAGTTCAAGAGGAAATTTAAAAAAGTAATGGAAACATCGAGTTAGAATAAGTGTATAAGTAAATTGCATAGTTTCTCTGAATTTACACATAGAGGCTATGTAACTTAAGCAATACTACCATGATTATTATGTGACCTGTTTAGTGTATAGGCTCGGCTTTTCGCTTTTGCTTTGAGCGCAAACGGTATCAGGGTCGATTCTGGGCGAAGTGGGAGACGACTTCGGTAAATATCGGTGTTTAGACTAGTAATATTGTATCGAAAAAGTGTTTCCACTTAACCCTGTATAACTAGCATATGAAATAATATTACAAATTTAGTTTTTATTATGTGAATATTTTATTGGTAGGATTTCAAATGGTAATTATTTTACTATACATTAAAATGTAATTAAGTAAAATGATATTATATTAGCACATAAAATACCTACAATAATATAATAATAAATGTGTTATGTGAATTATGTTTAAAGAAAGAAAGTAAAAATGTATCCTGCATGTATTATAAATCTGTCTGCAAATAATATGTTTGAATTAATCTTACATGCATGCATCATACATCAATTACCTACCGCAGCGCCTGCATTATAATATTAGTCATACCAGGTGTACTGTACACCTGACTACACGTGGAAGTCTTGTCTGGCGCAATACCTTTAGTCTGAGAATTTTAGTTCGCATGTAACTTCCTTTGTGCAATTATAACTTTAAACGTTTTAGTTCATTTTAGCATCCTCGAAGACCTACTGTATGTGTGTGTTTTTTTATTTCTAACATCATCACCGTAGTACTTTGTTTTTTTTTTTTTATTTATCTAAAAAATATCTGACTATAAGTAGTTAGATTTAATATTTTTATTTTAACGATTTTTTCTATGACTAATGATCATCCAGAGGTCGAAATATTTTTTACTTACCGTGGAATAGTGCTTCGGAATATTAAAAATAATTTTCCATGTAAATTAGTTTAACGCTATTTCCAACATCAGTTTTTTGTAAAATTATTATTGTTTGGATTAGTATCACATATGTCTGACAGATAGTGTTGGGTCTATTTGGATTTGAGACGAATGTTTAATAGCACCAATACCTTTGTGAAATATTCTAGAGACAATTGTGTTGATGAAGTGCCTAGCAGGTCTGGGATTTAATCTTAATTAAGTTAAAAAAGACAGTGTTTCATTCACTAGAATTTGAGACGATCGATTAGTAGCGCCTACACTTTCGTCAAGTGCCCTGCAGGTCCGGGATACAGTGATTGTCTTTTGAAAACTTTGAGAGACCTCACTGGTAGGGCGATTGTGTAGGTGAAGTGCCCTGCTGGTCCGGGATTTAATCATCGCCACATACCTAGTGGATGCCTTTACACTTGTCTTTTTTTATACTTAAGTGGTTTTAGATTAGTAGCGTCAATACTTATGTCAAGTTATTGTGTTGGTGAAGTGCCCTGCAATGCCCGGGATCTAAACATCGTCACATACCCATTGGACACAATTAACGCGTATCTATCTTTGAATTTGTGATTTATTAAAAGTGTGGTAACTTTAATTAATTATTGCTTTTTAAACTATAGAAAGCCGGTGATGTGTGTATGAAATATGTAGGTTCTATTGAGGGTTTCTGAATAAGACGCGTGTGTATCAAAACATGGTGCCAGAAAAACCTCTCAGGTGAGTCAGTAAATTAAGTTTTTCACCCATGAATTGGGGAGGCTAGATCACACTGCTGTGTTTCGAAGGCGCTAGCGCCGCAGCGAGCTTGCGAGCGGTTGAAATACAGCAGCGTGAGCTAGACTTCCCAATTCATTTACTACTGTTAGTATTAAAAGCTTAGAGATGATGGAATACATTGGGTGTATTCAGCCGATACAAAAACTAGTGTATCAAAATAAGGAATAACAGGCTGTTACTTAATAACAGATATTTGGAACTGTTATTTTTACATCACAAGAACAGTAGTAACAGATATCGACATTTACCTCATTACCTGTTATAACTCATCTCTACTACAAAGTCCGTTAAGACCAGTGAAAAGCTTGGAGCGAAAAGTGAATGATATTGGACCTCACGCGACACAAGCGCCTCTAGAGGCAAATTCACTAGCGAGCGATAGCCCCCACGTTAGCGATGGGTCGTTATAGGTTTCTGAGATAACTTAACGTAACCGTGATGTGATTTCCAATAACTGGTTTCATAACTAGTGATTTTTGTAACTAGTTATTTTTACAACGCTCTAAAGCAAACGTGATTATTATAAGGATAAAACGTTTGGTTATATAGCAGGTATAACTTAATCACTTCACGCACACGTATCGTCAAATATCGAATCGATCCTTTAAGAATCTCTGCCCTTCAAAATAAGACTCAAATTCCATTAAGTACAAGCGAGGGAGTGGATGAGAGCTGCTGACCGAAAGCCGAACATATACCTGTTTCATTCACACTTACGCTCGCGTCCTATAGTTGTTTCATTCATACACGCAACAAAGCTATCACTCTTTTGTTGAGATTCTTTTTTTGGACCCTTTATACATTACTCGTTTTACTCCTTCATGTACTCAAAACTATGTGTGGGATGTGCAATGTAAAACGTCGTTTTCAACTTGTCGTAACGAGTAACTTAAAACCAGTGATTTTGCGTGAGGAGTGAAGCCAACCAAATATCTACGCTAGACCTTTCACATAAGAGTGAATTCAATTTAACTTCAGAGCGTTGTGATAAAAGCAGTTATTGAAGACCGATGCCTATTTTGATCGTTTGAATGGCGTTATGAATCTAACTAGTTATTGTTGTTGCGGATAACGAGTGATCACTGTTCGGGCTTGTAACTGCTTTAATAACCAGTTACGGTTAATAACGCCCATCGCTACCCCACGTAGTGATTAAGTACTTGCTCAGTGGCCCCCATTCACATCATTTGTTGATCATTCATTCAATCATTCTTTTAAAAACTGTCAGGTGATCTGCTTGGTTGTGCATTTCCTTGCTGCTGGTGTAAATTATTTTTATACCAAACTATGGGTCACGCTAATATTTGGTATTCTCACCCCAGAAGATACGGACAGGGATCCCGGTCATGGTATGAACATTTCTACTCTGAAGTGTAACTTATATGTAAACCTTAACGTGCTGTTACAGTATTGTGAAGGTTAGGCACGTGTTATAATTTTTATTGTAAAGAAATTTTTTCTGAGGATTTTTAATTTTCTTTTCAGCCGAGCCTGCTCCAATCGACATGGACTTATTCGTAAATACGGATTAAATATCTGTCGGCAATGTTTCCGCGAATACGCAAATGACATTGGATTCAAGAAGGTAATATTTAATTATAATATTTAATAATTTAAATACCCCATTCATGACCACTTAATACTACTTTGTCTTGGGCAGCTGCCACATATATTCTGTTTAATAGAACCATGGGAAGAATTAACTGTAAACCTAGCAAGCATATCAGCAGTAAATTTCACACAACACAGTACAATACTGCACAAAAATTAAGATTATTCTTAAATTTTAGGCTTTTTGAGATATAAATCGAAAACTAAAGGCCGCTATGAAGTGTGAAATGAATAAAAAAAATCTATTAATCCCTCAACCCCCAGGAGGCACTCGGGTGCTACGATAACAATTGATTTCAATTGTGTCTGGAATAACTCATGATCGAGAGATCGATCGAGGGAGGGAGGGAGAGATCGATTAGTTACTGTTACTTGTAGTACAGACAACGGCAGGTAAACCTACCCAAAAAGTTAGTCATTGAATTGATTTTCAACTTAAAGTCCAAAAAGTAGAGATCAATATCAATTGAGAAAATTTGACGTTTTGTGGTAGGTTGATGTGCTGTTGTTTGTACATAATTGCTGTCAAACTATTTTGAAAGGAGTGTTAAATAAGTTTTTACACTGACAGCTTTAGTTTTGATGACCTTTTGTATCTGTTTTAGTAAACGCTGCTTCTGAGCCATGGGTCACAGGTTCGATCCCCACACAGTACAAATAGTTGTATGCATGAAATTATGGTGGCAAGATACTTGCCACTACCCTATAAAGGGTTAAAGAATAGTTAGGAGTGTCAAGTATTATGATTTCATCATGTCTGTGAACAAATCTGTGATCCAATGTTATTCAGAATTGTTAATATTATTATAGTGATAAGGCAGTTTCTGATGTCTGCAAATGAAACCTTAACACGTCGGCTGTGGGCTTTTCATAATGAATTATCCTAAAATACGGACTTGACTCGCAAACGCGTGCGTCGCACATGCTTTCAGCGAATATTTTGCCCCAAACACAGATGTGTGAAAAGCAGCCCAAGCATCGAATGATAAAACGCGTAAACGCGTTTCAGCAGCAAACATGTTAACAGTCTGTGTATTAATAATAACAATATTATGTAAACCATAAAAATGAGACTATATCCAAGACTGGTTAAATCAGTATTGTTAAGTGTCTTACCCATGAATTAGTTACATTTTAATGAACAAGATGTATTTACTAAATTGGTGTTTCTGTTTGTTTCAGCTGGATTAAATGTTAGGATAATAAAAAAATTTTAAAAAAAGCAAGTTTTTTTTTATCCTAATTTACCTAGTACATAATTTGCTGTAATAAAAAAATCTGGCAGTTTATTGGCAAAAAATAAAACACACATTATAGAAAGTTATTTAATATGTACAAAAGTATAAAAGTACCTATCGGAACTAACAATTAACAAACACTGAAATAAGCCAGCAATACATACATCAAACAAGTTACAATTTATTATTTGATTGTGAAGATCCTAGTCTTAGATTACCTAAAGTAGATCCAACTCTCTGCAACAAAAAATTTAACCTGATTAGTTTATATTTAATTAGAAAGGGAAAACAGGACGCGATTACTAAGACTTTGCTGTTTGTCTGTCACCAGGCTGTATCGCATGTACTGTGATAGACAGTCACCAGGCTGTATCGCATGTACTGTGATAGACAGTTGAAATTTTAGTGAAAACAACAAATACTAAAAAACAATAAAATAAATATTAAGAGAGCGCCCATACAAGAAACGTTATGTTTATCACATTAGTTTCCTGGGAAGTTGAGCTTTTTACAATTTTTATAACTACCCAAACCAGGACCTACTTGTCACCTCCATCGGATAGGAATCTACCTGAATCACGGATCTAACCATAAACAGGCGCATAGAAGGAAGACTGGGACTGGGAAAATCGACCCAGTGCGAGTCGGACTCCCGCACGAAGGGTTCCGTACTATTGACCAGGTAAACAACAGTAGGTACCTACATTTATATAAATATAATTCCTGTTACCATTTATGGATATCGAGCAAAAATTGGCAAACAATGGCGTTTTTTGTATGGGATACATATTTATTTTATTTTTTATTACTAAAGTTAAAATACAACTGAATGTTTTTTTAAATATTTCAAGTGTCTACCTGTTGCCATTATTAATATCGAGCAAAAAAATCGCGTTAAGTTGTATGGAAGGACCCCTTAAATATTTATTTCTTAGTATTTGTTGTAATTGCGGCAACAGAAATACATAATTTGTGAAAATTTCAACTGTCTAGCTATCGCGGCTCTTGAGATACAGCCTGGTGACATAGCGACGGACAGACTGCGAAGTCTTAGTAATAGGGTCCCGTTTTTACCCTTTGGGAACGGAACCCTAAAAATTACCAAGAAATACATTTTCTTAATTATTTTAACACTGACTTTTCCACTTTTAGGGTTCGCTAAGATTAAAGACGGAACCCTATTACTAAGACTTCGATGTCTGTCCGTCTGTCTGTCACTAGGCTGTATCTCAAGAGCCGCGATAGCTAGACAGTAGAAACTTTCACAAATTATGTATATCTGTTGCCGCAATAACAACAAAATTATAAAAACAAAATAAAATAATTTTTTTTTTCCCACACAACAAACTCGGTTTTTTGGCCTCTTTTTTGCTCGATATCAATACTTGGTAACAGATGGTACGGAACCCTTCGTGCGCGAGTCCCACTCGCAGTTGGCCGGTTTTTTTTTCATTTTTTCGAGTTTTTTTCAAAATAGCAGAAAAGAGCATCACATTTGTCTTCTAGACCATCGATAATCGATATTATCCTTTATCCTGTTTCTGACGAACACAAATCCAAAATCATAAAAATCGGTCCAGCCAGCAGGTCTCAACTTTTATTTTGGTGGTGTAACTAACGGGACTTTCTTTTAAATAATAAGATACTGGTACGGAACCCTGCGTGTGCGAGTGCGACTCACACTTGACCGGTTTTTTTAGTAACATCAACACCGTCACGTCATATTGATTTTGCCAAGTGACGGGATCAGTGTTGAGTTGACCTCCAATAGTCGACCCTTACTCACGTTTCTTCAGGAGGTATTACCTAAGTTATCAAAACATAAAAAGCAAATGGTGCCAAAGTGCCAAACGAGTGTTGGCAAATGAAAAAGATGAGGTCTTTTTAAATAAACATGATCACATTTTGTCGTTCATATGCAGGATGGAGCAGCTGACGCTATGAGAGAAATTATATGCATAGTTATACCAATGTAAGCAAAAAAAATTCGGAAAATACTATTCCATTACAAAGTTATTATAGGGTAAAGATACGTAAATATTCACAAGTTACGTCAATTTGAATGAATATGTAACAAACTGTTATACATATTATACGAGTAATATAAAACCCTACTATATGATCCGTGATCCTGATCTGTGTTGTACTTGCACACCCTGTATATTTTCTGGCAGAACGACAACTTCTTTTTTATTGAATTACCTGAGTGACTCCTACTAGGAGTGCTAAGAGACTGCGCTGGGGCGGGCGGCAATGCTTCTTGCCACCCTCTGCACAGCAAAGGTTTGGGAAGCAGTCTACACTGGAACTGCAGCGTTGCGGGAATAAATCTTGTTTTGGCGGTGCAGTGCACTGCAGGTATTGTTCCAGCATCCTTACCGCTGTAATCAGTGGTGAAAAAAGTTTACCTATTGTTGAAAACAATTAAAAATGGATGACAACATAGTTATTCAGTTTTTTGTTGTCTTATTGCATATATTTTTAGTATACCCGTGCAATATTCGAAAATTCAAAACTTTTTGTTGCCCGACCCGGGGATCGAACCCAGGACTTGATATCTTGGCCCCGTATTTAAACCCACTGGACCAACGGGGCGTTCTCTTACTATGTTTATGTTTGTTATAATTTATAAATACGGAAGGAACTCTTTGTGTTCCGCTTTTGCGTCTTACTGAACCGATATTGATTGGTACAAAGCTAGATTAGACTTTGCCAACTGACTTGAGGTAATTTCTTGATTTTTTTACTTAGTTAACCATATAAGTATGATTGATTGCTTAACGCTTCAACATAGCTGTTATACATTTGATTAAATGTTTGGCTTCAATCTCACATCAAGATCGTGCATGCTGAATTGCTGAGACCTGAACAACTAACGTATTAAAAACAGCAAAACTGAATACCTAGTACCTACTTTTAGGAGCGGTTAAACTTGTTACCTACTATATCTGCGTTTATGTAGGTAATAGAAATTGACAACGAGAGAAATGAGACGGCCCTGTGGTGTTTTGATGTGCTTCCAACTACGCAATCCCGGTTTCGATTCCCGTCGATCCAATTTAAAGAAACTGTCACCATATTATTATCTTTGAAGAACAATCATACGATTTAGTTTTGCCTATTTCTGTGTTTTCTCTTATTTCAATAAACATGGAAACTGTGCCCGTAGACAAGTTGCGTTCTAATATCGTTTACGCTAGACGCATAGATAACAAATGTATGAAAATGACATTAACGAACGATCGTAAGCTTATGTCTAGCGTAAACGGTATTAGAAAGCCACTTGTTTAAAGGCGCTGTTTTATTGAAGAATACATTGATTGGAAATTTGGAATGTTGATTCCCTAGTTATTCAATGTTATATACGTTGATAGGCACTTACGTCCATCAATTTGGTTGGCGACGGGAACCAGGTCGAGGCGAGCCTTCGCCGTGCGACAGTATGAGCGCGCTCCGTCGGGACAGCAGATGCGCGGCCAGCAGTCCGAGTCTGTCTTGCACGATTGCACTTCAAACAAAAGCTCCCCGAGCGGCGTCTTCGGACATTCACGTGGTATCACGCCCAGCAACGCTACATAAAAATGTTTGTCATAAAATTCAAGAAATGTTACGATATTTTATGATAACCTATATTTAACCAATACAAGCTAGTTTATCCTAAAACAGCTGCATATCAGTATTTGAACTTGAATTTAGCTACCGAGACACCACTACGACACAGGCGTCAATTTTTCAAGCAATGCTTATCGCTGTAAGCAAAATTGGTAAAGCGCCGCGCCCGGCATGCGAGGAGATGCGGGTTCGAGTCCCGCCTGAGACATAGTTTTTCAAGTTAAAATACTGATAATATAATTGCAATTAAATTGCTTAAATATCAAATAAAGTAGAGCTGCATATATAAAGGCAAGACTTAGGTACTCGACGAATGTACAAAATATTTTATTTGTGACCAGGTATGTACACTGATTTCGATATATATTTTTGTCGATCTAAAGTTCAAAGTATGCCCTGTTTAAAAAATAAATTTCATTATAAAACGTAGGTAGGTACCTAAATAACCGGCCAAGTGCGAGTTGGACTCGCGCACGAAGGGTTCCGTACCAAAAAGGCCAAAAAAACGGGTTTGTTGTATGGGTGCCCCCTTTAAATATTTATTTTATTTTGTTTTTAGTAATTTGTTGTTATTGCGGCAACAGAAATACACAATTTGTGAAAATTTCAACTGTCTAGTTATTGCGGCTCTTGAGATACAGCCTGGTGACAGAGCCACGGCCAGACGGACAGACAGCGAAGTCTTAGTAATAGGGTCCCGTTTTTACCCTTTGGGTACGGAACCCTAAAAAGGGCCTCTTCGTAACTTATTTTATTGATTGATTCGATCTTACTTATTTAGATAGTAAGTAGTAGACTGCACTATTTCCAAAGGTTTTTATACCATATGAAAAAACCGGCCAAGTGCGAGTCGGACTCGCGCACGAAGGGTTCTGTACCATTGACTAGGTAAAGAACAGAAGGTACACTTCGAGCAAAAAAAGGGCATAAAATCGCGTTAGTTGTATGGGAGCCCCCCTCAAATATTTATTTTATTTTGTTTTTAGTATTTGTTGTTATAGCGGTAACAGAACTACATAATTTGTGAAAAATTCAACTGTCCAGCTATCGCGGCTCTTGCTATACAGCCTGGTGACAGCAGAGCGACGGACAGACGAATAGACAGCGAAGTCTTAGTAATAGGGTCCCGTTTTTACCCTTTGGGTACGGAACCCTAAAAAGAGTACTCTAACGATCAATTATTTTGAGTCCGAAATCACGAGCACTCAATTTTTTTTTTCAATTGATTGTACCTAAGATTCCTAATGTGAGCAATAAAGTGTTTTATTTATCTATCTATCCAAATAGAAAAGAAAGAAAGAAAGAAAAATATTTTATTGGTACATATCATCACACTAGTTAAATAGGTACAAACAACATTGCTGCGATATGTAGCCAAAATGGTTTCCACTCAGCGGTTGTTCCATGGCAAGAGTAGCCATGTCGCTGGTTTTCTGTGGAAAACATAGTGGTTGAGGAGCCACCGGCCCACGCAAACAGTTATAAACATTTAAAACAAAAACAAAAAATATATGTATATACATAAATTTCCATATAAATTTTTGTGAATGTGAGTGTGTGTGTGTGTGTGTGTGTGTTTATGTGTACCAATTATGCATTTTAAAAAAGTTATAAATATTCGCAACAACAACACAGAACGATTGCTATTTTATTGATAGTTGCTGATCAATCAGAAGTTTTCTAAGACGATTTTTGAAGGTGACAACAGATTTTAAGTTTCTGATCGGGGGGGGGGGGGGGGCAAATTATTCCAACATTTCGTAGCAGCGTAGCGAAAGCTGCCACGAAACGCAGCCGTTCCATGCTAAGGACACATCAAGCGTGGGGCTATCCTTATCGCACGCTGTGAAAATTTTAATTTTTCATATAGGTAAACTGGTTCTTGTGTTTTAATTACATCAAAAAGCAGTGATGCAAAGTGTAAGGTGTATCTTGCCGTCATATTCAGTAGATTGTTGCGGTTCAAGAAAGGGGTTATGTGTGAGCGTCGTGGGATTGGAAAGCAATAACGAGCACAAGCATTTTGAATACGCTGTATAATCTTTTTGGTACGACCTAGTAAACAACTCCCAAAAACAGTGTTAGCATAGTTCAATTTTGAAAGAAGAAAATCTTAAGTAATTTGTTATTGCGAAAAATGATTTAACACGTCCGCTGCGTCTGTTTATCTTTAACAGCTTTTTTATACCTAAAGGTTGGCCTGGAAGAAATCGCGCTTAGCGAGAAGACGGTATTAATGATGTTATTTATTTAAAACTTTGACATCTTTTTGTGCAGTACAAGTACCTGTATTAAATCGAATCGATTTACTTACTAAGGCAATAGAAACGCCCCGTTGGTCTAGTGGTTTGATTACAGGGCTAAAATCCCGGGGGTCCCGGGTTCGATCCCCAGGTTGGGCAACAATTGTTTCGAAGTTTGACCCGCATTTGGCAAGCGTGGTGATTAAGTGATTATGCCTGTATCCAAAGCGTCGTGATTTTTGCCTGTATACATCATTATTCATTATTGCTATAGTAACTTGAATTCAATGATGGAGGCCTTTTCCCTGCAGTGGGATGATTGTAGGCTGTTATTAAGGCAATAGAACAACGCCGATTACTGATTTCAATTAAATAAAGATCTTCATACGTTGATGCGTTTTCGGCTTTGGTGTCGTGCGAGGCGCCGGAACCCCCTTGACGCAGCGCTTCTCGCAGCAGACCTGGTCGGATCCGCTGCTGCTGCGGCACTGCGCGCTGCTCTCGCACGGGATTGGGAACAGCAGCAACGGCGTCTGCCCCGCCTTAGGGCACACCAGCTTCGATTTGCCTGCGCTCGAGTAATCCACATTATACTCGTAAACAGTTGCAGAGTTGCGTGTATGAGAATAAGTTACGTCAGCGGTTATGTCAGAGCCTACGAACAACGCTCAGTTCAATATCAAAATGGCAATTGACCTTACAATTATTGTTACAGTTTCGTTTTATGTAGTCCAGCAATTTTGTAATTAGGTAATAAGAGTACCTCATAATATAATTTATTTTAAAAAGAATCGTTTGCAACATATTACGAGGGGTCTAAATTCTTATGTTAATGACAGTGGAGTGGGCACATAAAGATATATCGCGGATTAAGTTATATTGACTCGAATTTAAAATGTGCGAAATTTAAAACGACCTATTGAATACACTAGTATTATATTTTATATTATCTGTGGTATTACATAGGAAACAGTTAAGGAAGTTATCGATGCCTTATTCCGAACAAGGCGTAGGTATGCCTTACATCAACGGAGATAAGGAAAATTAAATTTAAGATATTGATCGGTGACAATGTTACAAATAAACAAAAACTCAGCCTAGTCAAAGGCATAGATTTAGTATACCTAATGTTGGACTAAATATTATAAACTAGTTTTGTTTGCCTGTGTGTTATTCTAGGGGGAAATTACTCCACTAAAATTAGTTTAGAATCTAACTTCAGACTGATCATACCTGTCTTGGGAGGTTTCGTTTTCACAGCCTGCGTGGTCTGGATGGGAAGCAGCTGAAGGAAGGGTCGCGGCGGGGCAGTTGTCGGCGCCGGCGTTGTGGTGGTCGTTGTCGAGCTGGTGGTACTTGGAGTTGTAGTTGTTGTTGTTGTTGTGGTGGTGGTGGTGGTGGTGCTAGTGCTGGTGCTGGAGGTGGTAGTGCTTGTGCTTGGCTGGACTACTCTACTCTTCGTGTCGTTGGCACTAAAAATCACCGTGTTTAGTTGCATATTAAATTTTTAGTGAAATTTACTTAATCTAAAGAAGGTACAATCATTATCTACTGTGAAATGCCAAAATTTTCTCACTTGATATTGAACTTAGTTGGTGTAGCTTTTTAAAGGTGAAAAATCTTTGAGTAAATTAGTGGTGTGGCGAGGCAAAGTTGTGCTTTGTTGCGTGCTTAGGTGTTTGTTAGTATATTTAATGTGCATGATAGCGTTGTTGAGGTACATAAAATATACATTAAGTAAGAACAGGGTGTACTATCCTAACATCAAGATTTAAAAATCAAGGGGCAAATAAATATTATGTTCTACAAAAATTACAGAACATCAAAAAGAAAGAGAATCGTAAAGTATTGGTATGTTAAGTAGGTACCTATATCAC
Source organism: Anania crocealis (assembly GCA_949315895.1). Taxonomy (NCBI): domain Eukaryota; kingdom Metazoa; phylum Arthropoda; class Insecta; order Lepidoptera; family Crambidae; genus Anania; species Anania crocealis. The sequence continues at coordinate 7,090,079 of OX438868.1, forward strand.
AGATAAGATAATATACATCTATAGAAATGTAGGTATACTTAGGTACAGTTAGGACATTTAGAACCTGCGTCTACGTACCTTAACTTCGATTTTGATTGCGACCAAATGGACTAAAAAACTATTCTAACTAAGCTAGCGAAAATCATGTATACACTAAGTAGGTAGGTGCTTATTCATGAAATGCTTGTGGCTCAAACCCTGAAGACATCAAAGTATGTTTGTACATACATACATTTTAACGTGTAGAAAACGTCTGGTACCTAACTAGTAAGCGTAGCTGCGCGGATTAGAGACCCGCAGGTATGAGGCATGTGCCTACAGTACCTACACTTAAACTGAACAAGGACATAGACTGCGGAGGTACGTGTATTTAGGATAGAAACCTTAATTACCGCATGCATTAACGAAGTATTAAATAACTATGCTTTAACTGCACTCGGCGGCCTTAACCTGCACTTAACGTTCACTTTTACATTTACTACATAGGAATCGGAAAGAACATGTCAACTAAAGTAATCACAAGGACTAAAAATATTAAAAGTGGTTTGCTGTCTCATGATTCAAGATTTTAGTTAGAGTTGTCAGGAAGATTAATGATAAAGATAACCTGATATTATCTACAAAAGTATTTATGTACCTACTTATAGAGGTTTAAGGATCGTATAATAGATCAAATATCAATATAATAGGTAAAACAATAGGTCCTATATCAAAGTCCAATTATTGACCACAGCGTTTAGATTATTGGGCATTTTGGCCTCACTCAAGGCCGCATAGGCCACTTTTTAACAAAAAAAAAAACTTTTTCCCAAAGTAGTATAAGTAGGAGTTGCTGTAGAATAGTTTTGATTCGTATTTCCTCGCGGGCAATAGCAATAGACAGTATAACTATGAGGCAGTTTGTTAACCTATTAAACGTACGTAAATTTATACGTTTAACTAGGTAGTTATTGGTCTTTACTTCGGACGATGCCCAATTGCACATGTCACAGCTACTTCATTACGTGTACATTACATTGATAATAAGAGACCCAGAGGTACATGTTGTAGGCACGTCGATTAGGCAATCAATTTTCATGATTTGATCAGATCAATGTTACAAAATTATTTATTAGAAATCGTCAATCGCCAAACTTTATTGAAGATCATGGTCAAGCTACTAACTAGCAAGAAACGAGACAAGGCTCTCGATTAGGAAGATCCGAGATCAAGTGAGATCTATTTTAATTAGCGTTCAAGTCGGTAAAAACAACTAGTATCTACCTATATATTATAATGTCGTAAGACTGGTGAGCTAAAGTTACGAAACCAAAAAGCTTGCCAATCACGTAAGTAGGTAGATAATAATAATATGCACTTGGTTACACAGTAACACTATTACATATTACTCGCATTTTGCACCACTTATTAAAGTAGACAGGCATACATTTTGTATTTAAAATTTACCTTTAAGTCACTGCTTTGTTGACCTTTTTAAGGTTTTGATCTTAACATACATGTACTTATTTCTAATCATAATTAGGCGCCGTGATTACAGTCAACTGCAGCGGAAGTAGCTTGATAATTAAATGCCATGTTAATATATAAAACTAATAATAAGTTTAAACCAAGTTACAGATCAAACTAGTAAATTACATAAATAAGCCAGTACCATATTAAAATATTAAGCCACTTTAAATGTTGACCGTACCTAACGAACTATACCTACTATAAAAATTCGCCAAGCACTGAATGAAACTACCCCAGCATAACGGTGTTTATCTATTTACTCGTAATTTGATTGATACCATTACTTAACAATATTAGCGCTCTTATGCGTCATTGAACGCCTGGTCAACTAATTGATAATGAATAGATACTTTCATATCAAATTACCAATTAGTCTACGTGAGCGATAGTTACACAATTTAACTGCAGCAGCAGGATGAATGGTATTAAATAGTTATTTTTAATAGTATCCTGGCTCATGGCGATTATACTTGTTAAGAGGACATTAAATAGCTGCAAATTGTCAGTCTGACTTGCTTTTCGGGTTCCGTACTTTAAACTTTTTTGTGTTCAAGAGATGCAATGCAACGATTGTTAAAGTTGAGCAATTACCCACCCCCGCAGGTCACACTTTAATTTTATGAAGCGGCACTATTACCAAGGCATACTATGGTTTTATAAGCTACCCCGCTGTCCCTTAGAGAATACCGCAGCAGAATAACGGAGGCTTACAAGAGTGTCCCGTTGCTTAAAACATGTGTTTAAATCTATCCGTGGAAGTTAATACTTAGGTACATCTTAGAATAATAATATTCTAAGACTTACATCAATACTTACATCTTCTTCTTTTATAATATGGCAAAGGCAGTGTTTCGGCCAAAGCCACACGATTCCGCCAATGTCCCAAATGGGAAAATACAGTGTTTTTATTTTATTTTAAATACTATAGAAAAAAAACTAAGCATACATAAAATCTTAGCATAAAATGTTTGACGTCTCACGTCTAGCAGGCAGTTTGATGAGATTTTATGGATAAACATATTTAAGAATTCATGTTATAAGACTGTGATATTCCGCACACTTATTTAACTTATACGAGGGCGGGTCAATAAGTCCGTGACTTTTTGAATTTCTGACCTCTTTACTGAAAAAGCAACACTACTCCTGTCAACAGGTATCTGTCAGTTGATTCCTATCAAAATTTGAACTTGCTGCGTCAGTTAGTTTGTGTTTGACAGCTATTTTTATCAGACTACCCAGTAATTTGAGGAAAAAATGGAAAAAGGTGAATTTCGTGTGCTTATTAAGCATTATTTTTTGCGAAAAAAAACCACTACCGAGACCAAGGCTAAGCTTGATAAATACTATGGGGATTCTGCACCATCGATTTCAATGGTATAAAATTGGTTTACTGAATTTCGTTGTGGCCGTAAAAGCACTGAAGATGCCGAACGTCCTGGACGCCCAGTTGAGGTCTCTACACCCGAAACAATCGAAAAAATTCACGATATGGTGTTGGCCGACCGAAGATTGAAAGTGCAAGAGATTGTGGAAGCCGTAGGGATCTCGCATGGCTCAGTGGTTTCAATTTTAAAAGATCAATTGGACATGAGAAAGCTTTCCGCAAGATGGGTGCCGCGTTTGCTTGCTCACAGTCGACCACAAACGCAATCGTGTAACAACTTCACAGGAAGGTTTGGCGTTGTTTAATCGCAATATGGAGGAGTTTTTGCGCCGTTTTGTAACCGTGGACGAAACATGGATCCATCACAACACACGAGAGACCAAACAACAGTCAAAACAGTGGGTTTCTAAGGGTGAATCGGCGCCAAAGAAGGCCAAGGTGGGTTTGTCAGCCAATAAAGTTATGGCGACTGTTTTTTGGGATGCACGTGGGATAATCCACATTGACTACCTTCAAAAGGGAAGAACAATCAATGGGGAATATTAGCCCAACTTATTGGACCGCTTCAATGACGATTTGAAAAAAAAACCGACCTCATTTGGCCAAGAAAAAAGTTCTTTTCCACCAAGACAATGCAAGGGTGCACACATGTGCAGTTGCCATGGCAAAAATCCATGAATTGGGCTATGAATTGCTCCCTCATCCACCCTATTCTCCAGATTTGGCTCCGAGTGACTACTTTTTGTTCCCAAACCTGAAGAAATGGCTTGGTGGAAAAAGATTTGACTCCAACGATGAAGTCATCTCGCAAACAAAGGCCTATTTTGAGGACCTCGACAAATCATATTTTTTAGAAGGGATAAAAAAATTGGAGAAGCGTTGGACAAAGTGTATAGAGCTCAAGGGAGACTACGTTGAAAAATAAAATGATTTGTTTATCAAAAAATCTGTGTTTTATTCCAAAAGTCACGGACTTATTGACCCGCCCTCGTAACTTTTAAGATAATAATTAATAGGTACCTACTTAATCTTAAAATTTTACCGAGGACCTAGTCCTTTTGCAATATACATATACAGGGTGAAATTTTAACCACTTTCCAAAACTTTTATAGGCGTTCGGTATCGTATTTAGAGCCCATTTATGAAGTAAAAACTGTAAATCAAGCTTTCACCCGAAAATATTTTTCGCAATATAGTTTTCAATTTTTACGGTCCTAGGCCTGATAAGGTAAAAAGGGATAATCAAAAACGTATGAATAGTATCGTAATGAATAAATGAGATGCGAATCGCGTAAAAAAAGTATTGCTAGGCGGCCGTATCAAAAATTTTCGTTTTTTGGCGGACATTTTCTAAGTGCTTTATCTTGACATTTTTGTACTGGGCTATACCAAAAGAAAAAATACGTCATTTGTGTTTTGTCTCGTAGATTGATATATTAAAATTTGGAAAGTGGTTAAAATTTCATCCTGTATATATAAGTGGTTTTATTTCTATGCGTTTTACAGTTTAAGAAGTAATGGTGACTTACCGCTGGGCAGCTGCGGAGCTGATTCCTTTAGTACAGAAACCTTTGCAGCATAGGTGTTGCGGGCCCATCACACTGCGGCACTCAGCGTGCTTTTTGCACGGCAGCGGGAACAGGTCCAGCCAGCCGCTGCTGGTGCGCACCGCAGGGCACGACAACGACTGACCTTCGACTGTTAACAAACAACCAATAGGGATTTCTAAAATTTCTTGTGATGAACAAATTTTAATTTATGTAGGTACACAGGACATAGGTACTGTGTATAGAAACTAAAAACTCAAGCCCGGTAAATAGGTTAATCGTGTAGGTTGCTCAGATTAACTCAGATACTAGAACTGGCCATTGCAAAAATCAATTTATTTTAAAAATTAAATTTGATAGTTCAATGACACAGGTCACAGTGACAGTATGTAATTTGAAACCTACGGTTGCTGTTAAGGGTTGCTGCTTATTTATTAAAATCGAGTATTGGAAAAAAACTTCATTACAATCATGGTTCTAACAAAAGAAGTGGAATTACCTCAATATGCAGAATTACAATCACGCGAGGTAAACGTATCGACTGCAACGTTGATGTCGGCTGCCCCTTATCTCGGAAAGGTTTGTGAGAACGTTAACAGCGAATTCATGCTGTGCAGACAAGAAACGAACGATCCAAGACCTTGCGTGGAACTCGGTAAACGGGTCACTGAGTGCGCAATTCAAGTGTTTCAACGAATCAAAAAGGAATGTCTCGAAGAGTTCAAGCAGTACGCCCATTGCATCGATAAAAGTTCGGGTGATTTCAGTTACAGCCAATGCCGTAAAACTCAATGTGCTTTTGACGATTGTATGGCTACAAAGTGCTGCCTATATAGACCTGATTTCGGTTACTTCTGCCGTGCGCGTGTTCATACCAGCTCGAGCAAAGCTCCGAATCCCCCGCCTTGTCCGTGCCATCCGCCTGTGCCCGATCCGACGCCGTCTTTGCCCGACTGCAAACCTCGTGAACGAGCTCGTTTCGGTGCCCGCCACCCATGGATAACTGAATAATAAACTCTACCGATGTTGGAGGGAGCGCCCGCACTCCGGCGCCAACCTAGAACCTCGTGTGACCCGCCTGACAAATAATACGACTGCACGCATAAACGCTGTTGTATTTTTGAAACAAATCGCGTCTGATGGGACGATTTTTGTCACACTTGTTCCTGTAATCCATTACATTAAAATTATAAATTTTATATTTGTTAAATTTTATATTACAATAATTGTTTAAAGGTTTTTGTCGGCCTTGGGGAAAAACTGTTAACTGTTCGAATCTATATTTACCACCACCACTACTTTTCTAATAAGTGTCCTAAAAGGCGACTAAAGTGACGCCTGCCTGTCTTCTTCTGGTAGGCGAGTACTACCAGAAGAAGACAGGCAGGAGCGTCTGCTCTACACCATTGGCCAAACTGAAATCGCCAACACGCCTGCCAAACGTGGCGATTATTGTGTCGTCCTTCTTTTGGAGAGTTCCAGGTCCAGCAGTGGACTGATGTAGGATGTAATCAAAATGAATAAGTTTTTTAATTAAGATTTTTTATGTGTCGCCGTCAGATATATTGGAGCACACTAAGTCACCAAATACTTCTGAACAGTTAAAAATGATAATAAGTTCCATACACTACAAGTTACCATTAATATCTGAACATTCATTACTTCATTAACGTCTGAGCTGATGCTAGTCAATAACTTCTATATACACAACTAACCAATAATATCTGAACACTCATAACGTCAAGTGTATCTACGCAGAATTGCAGAAGGAAGTGCTTCCAACTTGACTATAAATACTATTTTAAAATAGGATGTCATGTGTCGCCTTTACCCAGCTGCGTAGATACACTTGACGTTATGAGTGTTCAGATATTGGTTAGTTGTGTGTATAGAAGTTATTGACTAGCGTCTGCTCAGACATAAATGAAGTCTTTAAGCAACAATAATTCTCATGTAACAGCCATTAATATTATTAAGTATACCCTACTATTGTTGTGAATGACTTTAATGCAAGTCAATACCTAAGAGTAACGTAGTTGTCCATTTCACTTAACATGGACGTATTAATCTCTACATTGAACACGTCTTGTAAACGGTAGTACATAATAAATAACAGACCCAAAAACGCATGCACACACTCAATTATTATTGTCAAAGGCAGCTACCACATGCCCAGACCACATGCTTCACTTGAGGCTTCACTGTACACGACTACAAATAGATAAGAGCGTCCTAGGCTCTTTTTGATGTAATGATCAGGCACGTGTCCCCATGGGTCCCCGGTTCGATTCCCGGTGGTATCAATTTAAAGAAAGAACACAATCTGTTAGGTATATGTAGAGTCGGAGGGGAAGGGGGGAGTCTTGTAGTCGTGCTCTGTATGGTACGATCAGCTCGTAACCTTTGGTCCCTTCTGTCGTAAGAAGGAAGAAGTCGTAGCAAGAAGTCACGGCAGAGGTCTCTGTATAAGCAGGTTGGAAAACTCTGACTCCAGTCATACGATAAGAGGAAGACTAAATAATGTGTGGGAGTGTTTGAGACGTGACCTCAATTATCATCATAGCTAGATCAGTGACCTTGTGAAATGGATCTTTAGGTCACAACAGCTGTACTTTGACTAAAAGCAGATTAAATCAATCGTCTAAGATTTCACTAGACAACCTTGAACAAAATTATTTACCTACTTACAGAATCCAATGTCACTGTTCTATTGTATTACTTACTTAAATTACAATAAGTATTTAATGTTAAAGTTCTAAGTCAAATGTTTATAATAAAGATTCATAAATGTCGACGTCATACAGATTGATCTGAATTAAATTACTGCTATTTTGTGAATCAGTAATATCCAGACCTGTGGCCTTCACCGAAAAGTATTTTCTTTCTATTCAATTAAATATGCCAATAAATATATTACAAATGGGTTGCCTAAAAAAAATCAGTCCAGAACTCCGGAGTATGATTGCTCTGTGGTATGATTAATTAACAATTTTTTTTATTAAGCTATTGCATAGCTTCTATCGCGGGGCCTGAGCGAGCGGGACCGAATCCAGAAATTCCGTAACGAAAATAACCTAACCTAACACCACATGATTTTTACTCATGTGCTAACACTCGGGGCGAGGCACGATCGAACAAATTTGAATTTCCGAAATTTAAAAGAATTTAGAAGAAAATAAGGATTTTGACAGTATGGTTGCCTATGGTAACCATATCTGCCAAAATAACAGAAAAATTTAATTACAAAAGTCAAAATTAGAAAATACATAAAATTATAAAATTAAGCTATTGCATAGCTTCTATCGCGGGCCTTGAGCGTGGAGAGCGAATCCAGAAATTCCGTAACGAAAATAACCTAACACCCCCCACTACGACCGGCACAGCGGTGATACTTTTTAGATTTATCATTGCATATGTTGATAAAAAATGCTATGCAATAGCTTTACCGCGGCAGTCTCCGAGTGCCACACGTCTTTTTTTTAAATCTTTTCATTGGTTTGGTTAATAGACAAAGTCCTTAACTACCAATCGAAAGTATGAAGCCCATAGAATATGCAAACGTTAGGTTGACTATTTTTTTCCCGTCACAACCCTTGAGTAGGTAGGAGCAGGTATAAACAGGTAAGAGGTGTCAGTCGGAGATACCTCCTTGTGCGGCGGAATGTTACCAGTTACGTTCTTTCAATGTCGTAATTGGTAGGATTCCGTCCAGGTTCACCTCGGGCAACGGCAGTTGATAATCCCTGAAAAGTGATCATCAGCTGACGGCCAAAGTCTCTGAACGGGGGATCACTCTTTGCCTTGCTATGTTCAGCATAGCATTGCAAAGATGTGATCAGGGGGGCAGACCGTAATCCGTCCTTTTCAGGGCGGACCGGGGGCTCAGTTTACCTGGGCTGCGAGGAAGAAACCTCTATAATAAATCACCGCGCGGCAGTGCCCGCCTGTAGTCAGCCGCCGCTGGCTGGCGGGTCGCCGGGCAACCCGTTACCCTACGGAAGGGCCGGGGGCTCAGACTTATACCGCCGTATTTGTCCGGGCTGCGAGGAAGGCCACCTCAATAAAAAAACCGCATACCGTTCTGCCTTTCTTAAGGCGGGGTGGGGGGATAGCGGGGCTTTTGTCCGGCCCGCGAGGAAGGAAAACCTCTCTAAAAAACCCCCGTACACCGTTACCTGTCCTTCGGGATCGGCCGGGGGCCCTTCGGGGCCGCGAGGACGAAAACCTCAATAAAAAATCCCCTAGCTTCGGAGTCTGCAAGGGGGCTTCGGAGTGTATGACCGGTGGGGCTACACTGGTCGGAATCCTTGCATCATACCGTGTGCCTGCTCTTTTTAGAGCGGGTATGCGGGGGCCCTGCTTGCCAGGGCTGCGGGGAGTAAACCCTAATGGGAGGTTTTGGGGGCCGGGTCTGTTGCGGTGGAGTGTGGGAGGGGGAAATGGGATGTGCGCGGCTGTTTCCGTGTTGGCAGATTGTAGAGGTTCTGTCCTCGTCGGTCAACACAGTCACAGTCCCTTAGCATCACAGGACTCTAACCCACACTGTACCCCTTCAGCCCCGGACACCAAGGCTTCTCAAAAATCCTTCAATCCTCGTCGTTGGGGCGCCCTGCGGGGCCCAGCGCGGCGACGGGGTCTCTGACCTTGCGCGGAGTGAGGCAGAGTGGTTGGCGTAGCGGGATCAACCAACTAGCGGCCACCCTGGGGTTTGTCCGACCCCCCAGGCGTACTTAGGGTTACCCGGGTACTGCGGGATCTCTGCCCGGGTGGACCTTCTAGATCTCCCGCACTCGTGGGAATTTTATGGATTCAGCAAATAATTCTTTTGGGGATAACGGGGGGGATGGCAGCTATGCTGCAAATACAAAGGAAGTGACACGAGGCTCGACTCACTCGAGTCGGCCTCAACATGGAAGAGACCTGATGCGTGGACGCGCATCTTCATTTACCGGTCGGGACAGATCGCGAGGTTCTCGCGAGTCCCTTTTGAGTGACATCGGCCCCAGCACATCCAGGGGCGCGGGCAGCGTGGACGAGGACACATCGTTTGGTCTTCCAAAAGTCGCCAAACTGTCTTCGGGCAGAGGCTCGATAACCCGACGAACTATTTCTGCTGCAGATCGATCAGCCCAGGTCAAGGCCCAGCAGCTGTCGAAGGAAGCGGAGTTGGAAAAGACCGTCGCGGCCTATCATGAGTGGAGGGAGACTAGTGTATCCCAACGTCAACTTCTAGGAGATGACGATGAGGCGCTGGCGAAAGACCTAGCCAACCGAGCGCAGCGTGACGCCGAGATCGTCTACGAGGTCGCCACCAAATGCGGCCATATGAAGGGTACCTTCGTGAAGGCCCTGAAGGACGCCGCTCAATCCCTGAGCGAAACAGTGGAGGAGCTCCGCTTTCGAACCGCCAATGACGAAGTGTCTCGCATGGCGGACGAGATCACGAGGCTCCGAACCAAATACAGTGACGTCGCCCGGCTGGAGAAGGAGACCTCCCTACTCCGGGCCACCAACATTGACCTCACCAGGAGGATACAGGAAGCGGAGTCCACCATCACCAGCTTCCGCAAGGAACTGGCGGGCTACGCCACTGTCAAGAACCTCCGAGTGGACAAGGAGCGGTATGAGGATGAAGTGGACGCCCTCCAAAAAGAGAACGAGCTCCTCATCAACCAAATGCGTGAGATGAGGAACAACAATGGAGAGACCTCGCATCTCGAGGCTGAGAACCGAAGAACTTGCAGCAGCTCACCGTTCCCGCAAGCGTGCTGCTGAGCCAGCCGGGGCCTCTAAGCCCCAACAAGATCACCAGTCGGTGCAAACCGACACACCACCAGAGGCGCGGCCAGTCGAGGCCCCCGCTGCTGTTTCCGAGGTTCACCCTCCTGTCAGCGACCTTGACCGGCTAGTAGCCGCTGTTGTCTCCCAGGTCGGAGACATCATCAACGCTCGGCTGGAGGGCCTGGAACACGATGGCCGTCTCCTCCCAGCCAAAAGCTTGCGGCCGCCACTACGTGCCAATACAGGCAAGAGTGTGCCCACTATCGTGCCGGAACCCGTGGCCGGACCTAGTGGTGCACCTAACCAATGGAAGGGGAAGGGGAAGGGCAAGGGTGCGAGCAGCCGCCCCAACCCGGCCCCTCAACCGACACCCATCGAGGACACCGCTCAACCGTCCACCAGTTGGACAGAAGTGGTCAAGCGCGGGCGGAAGAAGCGTGGCAAAGGGAAGGAGTCCCTGGCCCTGGCCGCCCCAACCGCCCAGAAGAGACCTGCCAACCTAACCGGTGCGCAGCCGCAGAGGAAGACCGCCAAAGCGAAGCCTAAGAGGAAGAAGACCCCCAGACTACGCCCTCCAAAATCGGCGGCCATAGTGCTGGAGCTGCAACCAGAGGCACAGGCGAATGGCCTGACATTAGCCGACCTCCTTAGGGATGCCAAACGGCAAATAGACCCCCAGGAAATCGGAATTGTGGGGCGATTATCGATGCGGCCCTCTCGCATGTCCGGGAACCGGATCATGGAGATCAGGGCCGACAAGGAGAAACCGCCGGGTGAAACCAGTGAAAGGGCGGACGCACTGGCCGCCGCCCTAGTTTCGACGTTTCCACCCGGCTTTGTTAAAGTCACGCGACCCGTCAAGTCCGCTGATATACGACTGGCGGGTCTAGAAGAGGGCACGACGGCCGATGATATTTCATCGGCTATCGCTGAGCAAGGAGACTGCGATGTCGCCCACATCAAGGTGGGACGCATATCGAACGGCGGCGCAGGCGGTACTACCGTAGTTCGTTGCCCGGTGATGGCGGCCAAGACACTGGCACAGAAGAAGAGGCTAACGGTGAGCTGGGTCTCGGTGAGAGTTCAGCTCTTGCTCCCGAGGCCCCTTAGATGCTCCCGTTGCCTCGGGGAGAACCACGGCCGGGCTCTCTGCAAAGCCGCGGAGGATCGCAGCGATATCTGCATCCGCTGCGGCGAGCCTGGCCACAGGGCCGCTACATGCGAGGCCCCCTTGCGCTGCTGCCTTTGTGCAGCGGCGGGCCGGCCCGCGACACACCGCTTGGGCTCAAACAACTGCCCCCGGCCCAAGATCGACCAACGGCGTGGAAAGCCTCCGACGGCTGCCTCGAGAGCGCGTCAAACGCGCCGAGGTCAGGAGCGCAATCGGGTTAGGCCGGCAACGACTGAGGTCGTTACCGGAGACAGGGCTCGCAGCCCCCTAAACCCAGGCACCAGAACCAGAGACTCGTCTCCTATATTCTAGTGCCAAGTGGATGCGGACTGAAAACGCAAAACACCAGCGGGTCCGTTTCGGACAGCGCGGGGATCAGTGGCTATGGGATGGAGACCCATATCCACTGATGCCTCAAAAAGCGCAAGGGGCAACCCAGGTGGTTTTCTGCATTTATGCAGTTCCACCTTAAAAAAAAAAACCCGCCCTTCACAGGGAAGGAGTTTTGGGTCTCCTACCGGGCGCGTCCCCAGGTGGCGGATAGGGGAACGCCCTCCAGACATGGAGGGTACCGGCCATTTGGCCGGCGCGGACCAAAACCCACAAGGGAGACGCTTCCAGTGGGCTTGGGCAGTCCGCTGTTGAATGCGTCTCCAGACGGTGGTAGCGGGCTTTGGCCCGTGGCCTGTTGTGGCCGTTCGCGCTGGAGGGCGTGACGGCGGTGTTGCCGTTGGGGCGTCAGCCCCGCGGCGGACGGAAGTCGCTCGCTTCCCAGTATGGTTTGAGCCATGCTGGGCAGCGAGTGGGCGTGAGACGTTGGCGGCCCCTTGCAACGACATGCACTGTCGTTGCAAATGGTGGCCACGGTTCGGGTCGGCGAGGTTGCTTGCGGACCCGACCCGAAGTCGTAGATGGGGGAAGACGAGAAGGCATACGCCGAACTCAACTTCCCCCCTCTAGCAGGCTAGTGGGCGTTGGGCCGGGGGGCTCAACGCTCGCATTGCACAGCTTGCCAGACTGGGGGTGATTCCTGGTGTACAGGATCACCCATACTTTATGCCTGAGGCCCGGCATAGGCCGTACGTAGGCGGTGCATGGAGGGCATCCTAAGGGAAACCCATACACTGCCAACATACGTTGCAAGGTACACCGCAGGTCTTTTTAGTGGGTATGCTTGTCGGGCACCGACAAGAGAGTCCCACATCCCTACTGCTGCCCCTGAAGCAGTAGGTATGCGTAATGCATTTTTTCCTGCGTAAACAAAAAAAAAAAAAAAAAAAGGTATAAACAGGTAAATCGATACTAGTACATAACTTGCACCGGTCTGGTTAATTAAATAAAGTTAAATGCAAAAAAATCATACTTAATTATGAACACGGTGGTATAGGGTTAAATGCGAAAAACCAGACCTGAAATTCGGTTGTCAAATTTTAAAAATTCTTCTCTGGACTGAATTTTTTAAGTCAACCCATTTGCAATATATTTATTTATTTTAAGCCGTCAAAATGCTATATCTGCGGCGATACAAAGTTCGCGGGGTCCGCTAGTACTATATAGTTATGTATAGACAAGCGGTCCATATTGACCTTTGAGTATTGAACCCTCAGATCAATGATCTGAGATTTAACCAAATGTGTTGGTTTAATACTCAAAGATATTGACACGTCTTGGGATCGGAACCTTGGACCTACTACAACTACAACTACGGAGGTCGCCAAGGAATTGTGTTTTTGTTTCTAAAACTACAAATTGGTCGATTTAGAATGCATTAATTTCCTACAGGGTGTTAGGTAGTTGTTTTACCAAGTCTTTTTTTTTTTGATGCAGGAAAAATGCGTTACCTACGTTTACCTGTTAAGTAAGTATTTAGTGATGGTATAGTCAAAGCTGCAGGTGAGCCTGGGTCGCGGGTTCGATAACAGCATAGTACAAATATTCGTGTACATGAACATAGGTGTTGGGTCTAGATGGCTGTGTGGCACATAGATTTAATACATTATACCTAGTCAGGTCATAAGTTCTGTCACATGTGTAATATGAAATAATTTAGACATGTTTATTATTTATGTAACCATTTATATACCAAAATAAACTTAATAAAACATAGATTCATATGGTAATAAAGTTTATTCAAAATGACCCCCGCGATTTTGAATACAGGCCTTCAATCTGCGCGGCCAGTCGTCTATCGCAGCACGAACGAGGTCCATGTCCATATAGGCGGCTGCCTTAATCAAGGATGCCTTGAGTGACTCCAAATCAGGATGAAGCTTTGAGCAGGCCTTTTCCTCCAAGTGTTGCCATATCTTGTAATCTAACGGACTCAAATCTGGACTGGAGGAGGACCAGTCTTCGTGCCGGATGAAGTCGATTTCATGCACCGCCAGCCAGTCTTGTGTGCTTTTCGCTCTATGAGCTGGCGCAGAATCTTGTTGGAAACCCAGTGCCTGTTAATAAACATAGTATGAGAAACAGGTTCCACAAGGTTCTTGAGGACTGTGTTTTGATACACAACTGCATTCGTTTTGACGCCTTTCTCACAAAAATGTACCTCAGTTAAGCCCCAATAAGAGACTCCCAACGAAACCATGAGCGAGGATGGAAAATGACCTCGTTGGATACGCGGAATACGGTTGCTCGCTTCTTCACTCTGTGTGCGTACACCTTATCATTTTGTTTGTTGTCGTGGAAGAGACCACGGTGAAATTTTTTTCATCCGAAAAAAGAATTTCCCGATGCTTTTTTCCTGCGTACCGCTTCAACAAAGCGCGGCATCTCTTCAGTCTCAGGTCCATTAAACGAGCGTCCAAACGATGTCCTGTTTTTCTTCGATATGCTCTAAGCCCTAAGTCTTCATTTAACACCCTTTTCACCGTGGTCCTGCTTAACCCCATCTGAAGGGCCAACAGTTTCTGCTTACGTATAGGATTTCTTTGAATTCGCGCCTTCACAGCTTTTATCACTGCTGGAGTCATGTCATCTACACTAGAGTCTTCATTGTATCGTTTTATGGTACGATAAACGAATCTTTTGGTTTAAATATTTAAATTTTTCAGTAAGTCGAAAATCTGAATTGGCGCGTAACCGCAACGATGCAACGCAATAACCGCGACACGGTCTTCTTTAAGTGTCCACTCCATATTTAAAAATGAGGAAAATACTAAAAAGTATGTACCTACACATTTTTATTTTCATGAAAAATTCGAAATTCGAATTCAATAAACTTTTTTGATGGCCTGCATTCTAAATTCAAAAGTTTTTATTGTGTGACAGAACTTATGACCTGCAGGCTTACTCTTGACAAGTTCGAGTTACGATCAAAATCGAATCGACGTCGAGAATCAGTGATTTGGTACTCTGAAAAGTGAACCTAAACCTTTGAGTCGATGGTGATTACGTTATCAACCGAAAATGTTTAACAAATCGCCATTTTAGATCGATCTGACTTGATTTTGATTTCGATTCGATTGAGTTTGTTCAGATTTTGACTAGGTCGAATCGAGATCGAACTTAAATCAAATTCAAGAGTAAGGGCCCTGACTATGTTTATCAAAATAAATGTCATTATTTTTAACTATGTCCAATTAAATAACATTACATGGATTATTTAAAAAATGTCACAAACTCTGTTTTTTTTTTACCTGAGCCATTTTACAAGCTTTCTTTTGAAGCATATTTTTATCAACTGCTTTATGTCGATGGATTGAAATTTATAATAGGGGTTAAAGTATGAAATTGCCGATTTGTACTGAAAATCAAAATTGTTTATTTTTTAATTTTTAACAATTTTATTTAATCAAAATAGTTACCATTATTATCTATACATTGCTGCCATCTAATAGGAAGGTCATTTATGCCTTTGTGATAGGACTCTGAGGATCTAGACTGCACAAATTGTGTGAAAGCATTTTGTACTGCCTCATGGGAAGAAAACTTCTTGTCACGTAGATAATTGTAGTCCGTTGGAGCAAGGTCTGGCGAATACGGAGGATGTCGAATGGTTTCTAATTGCAGTTCCTGAAGGGTCAAAACGGTTTCTCGTGCTGTATGAGGTCTCGCGTTGTCATGAAGCAATAATGGTTAGATCGATTCATGACTCGGGGCTGTTTTACTGCTAGTTTTGCCAACATTGTTCGGAGTTCAGCACAATAGACATCTGCCGTTATTGATTGACCAGATCGGAGTAAACTATAGTGAATAACACCATGCTGAGACCACCAAACAGTTACCATTACCTTTTTATTGGTAAGTTTTGCTATAGGACACTGTTGTGGCGTTTGATCTGGGGTCAGCCATTGCATTTTTCTTTTACGGTTATCATAAAGAATCCACTTTTCATCACATGTCACAATTCGATTTAATATTCTTTCATTTCTGTACCACATCAATCAAATCATGAGGCACCCATTTTTTCGTATTTTTTTATTTTATTGATTAGACGCAAATGAGTCAATATTGTGGGTAAGGTTACGTTAAACCATGCCGCTAATTCCTGGGTAGTTTGACTAGGATCGGCTTCCACCATCTCTCTTAATTCATCGTTAATCACGTGTGGGCGGTCTTCCTCGTGGCTCGTTCTTCAAGTCGAAGTTTCCATCACGAAAGCGTTTAAACCAAAATCGCACGGTGCGTTCATTAGCAGATCCCTCTCCAAACGCAACATTGATATTGCGGGCTGTTTCTGCCGCGTTACTTCCGCGTCGGAACTCGTATTAAAAAATCACTCGAATTTTCGCAGTATCCATCTTTCTTGTCTAAGTTAAATAACAAAAACAATTGAAAGTCGATATTCAAATGTTTCATATTTTTTAAAAGAAGAACATCATAGAAACCATGTCAAAAAAGTTTCATTCGAAAACCTCAAACCATGAAGATTCAATGTCAATTCAAAGAACCTATTACAATAAAACGGCAATTTCATATTTTAATCCCTAATAAATTACATTATCAAATGCAATGATATTTAAAAAGTAATAGATATGTTACATGCGCTCTCAATATGCGTCCCTAGTGACGTCTTTTCAAATCCATGAAAGAAAAAGTAATTGTTCTTTTCACGAGTATGACAAGGACAAAATAAGAATTACGCATGTGTGCAGTTGTTCGCAAGCGGCACATATTTCGATAGTTTTGTAAGGGCATAACCTATCTATACTTTTTAAATATCATTGATCAAACGTCATTATTTTTAACTATGTCCAATGGGGACTACCGTTTCTTTGCTCACCAGTTGGCGCCACTGTAGACTGAGGTCCGGAGTTATAGCTGTCAAAGGCGATTGGCGCCGAAACAAAGTGTTATATCTTGAATCTAATTAAGGTTATATTGTTTATAAATAACTATCTTGATATCAACAAACTAACTTCTAAAATAGTTGCTCTTGAGGCCGCCTATTTTTGCGCTTTTTCTTAATTCCGCTTTTAAAGCGTTCACATTAATCGCCAAATAATCCATATTTGCGATATTTTACGAAGGAGATCACTTTCCAGCAGGTAAATTAAAGAAATTATAATTTATGCAATAAATTCCGCTAAAACCAGTACAAAGTGAATGATATTGGACCTCACGCGACACTAGCGCCTCTAGTGGCAAATTCACTAGCGATAGCCCCCATTAAATAACATTACATGGATTATTAAAAACTGTCACTAACTCTGTAAATTTTTTTTCCCTGAGCCATTTTATAAGCATTTTTAAGCATATTTTTGTCAACTGCTTTATGTCGTTTAGAATGGCGTTGTATATCTTAACACACATAGCATCACATTGTTTGTGATAATTTTTCAGTTCTGTTATATTACTGTACACTAATCTATTTGGATCTCTTACATTTATCTTATGAACGTCATTTCGCTTTTTAAACAATGTCATATTATTTTTGACGAACATTGCTATCTCCAGGATATACATACAAGGTAGGTAAGGGCAATATTTGTAGTCTCCTTAACACAGGTTCACAGGATTGACGAGGGGACATATTACAAATTGCTCTTATGCACTTTTTTTGCTTTTCGGGCGAGAGAATTGAAAAAAAGAATTAAATTGTAAAATCTGTTGCTGTCGCGTAGTGCCAAACGCCTTCACCGCAGAGTGTGATAAAGACAACTGCTTCTTGGACCGAAAATACCTACTAAAAGCACATCAAATCAACGTTTCGTAGTCCCCCGATTACTTTTCCAAAACTAGACCGATTTAAATACTTTTTTCATTAAAAATTAAAGAAAGGCTTTGGCCGTGTGTGTATTTTTTTGTATAATTCCGTTCAAAATGGGCGCTCAGATGGAAATTTTGTACTCTAATAGTAATTAATCCATTAACTTTTGCAAACTTTTTGAAATATTATATGTTAGTGCATAAACTGAGATATTTTGTGATAGCAATAGCACATCACGGCATCATGCTGGTTAAATATTATCACCTTCTTAAAATTTGGGCCTTCAGTTCTCCACTTTTTTGTTTTCGCTTTAATACTCTTAAATTAATTAAATAGGGTGACAACATTTTTTCATAAACCTGTACATAAAGGCTTTATCTACAGGTTTGTCATCCTATTTAATTATTTAATAAAATAATACTTGATTTTAATATAAAACAAAACGTGTATTTTAAGTTTACTGTATTTGTTGCACATTTTTTATTATAAAAAGACATGAATTTGTGTTTGTATTATCTATAATACGTTAAGAGTATTAAAGCGAAAACAAAAAAGTGGAGAACTGAGGGCCCAAATTTTAAGAAGGTAATAATATTTAACCAGCATGATGCCGTGATGTGCTATTGCTATCACAAAATATCTCAGTTTATGCACTAAAATATAATATTTCAAAAGGTTTGCAAAAGTTAATTTATTAATTACTATTAGAGTACAAAATTTCCATCTGAGGGCCCATTTTGAACGGAATAATGATACAATGTTTTTTTTATAATAGTTTGATTTCACAAATTTTGTTTGGCGTTAGCTTAAATAGTGACGTAAAGACTTTTTCTGTAGTGCCCTTAGTTTATCCGGTACAAGCCGTACAAGTGGGCCCTCAATCCTCTATGTGAGGACTGAGGGCCCAACTTTGAAGTCCATATCTCTCTTATTTGATTTTCACAAATTCTGGTTGCAACTGTCACATTTCTTTTGGAGTGTTCACTTAATCCTGAGCAAGTTTCAAATAATTCTGAGAGAGTGGCCCTCAGACCACACGCACATGACATATGACACAGTCTTCTTAGAACAAATACGTAACGGTTCACTTTCTACCTTAATGCCCCTATTTGTAGTTTCCAATCACAATTATCATGTATTAAAATCCCTAAAAAATTCATGTTATCAACTTCTCGAATACTTATTCCAGCATATTTAATGTCAAGTTTCAGCTTAGTCTGTCTAATTGTACCAAATTGTATCAAGTTAGTTTTATTTAGATTAACGAGAGATTATTATCATTTAGCCAAGTTACTATTTTACCAATTGTAGAATTTATAGATTCATACTCCTTAGCATTATTTCATACGACGACCTCTTGGATCAGCGGTAGTAATGGCAGCAATGAGCCAGGAAAAAATTTAAGGGCCATATTTCTACATTCCTATACACGAATGAAAAGTTATGTGTATCATTGATAAGGAAATTTAATTGAGTATCTAATGGCGTACTCACATCTGTTTTAAAGGCATCATAAAATGAGAAAATACCATTTTTTTAAATGTGGGAAATGGCTCATTTTGTACACCCAGGCCAGGAGCACACAATGGGCTGGGGGGCACACAATCAGCCAGGCATGTATACAAGTATTGTTATTATTTATATTTATTCTAAAAGTTACGAGAAAAACAGTAAATTACTATTGCTACTCCTACTACGTTAATTATTTATTGCAATCTTTTGAGGTCTTCTCCTATATTTTTTCTACTAGGTTTGGTTAACAGTAACTTATAAAAATCTTGTCCTAAATTTTTTCTCAATGGTTCTGGACAATCATCTGAATTAACTGAAGTCAGTGGTAAAGATCGGCCGATGATGTCTTCTGCATCTGTATTATCATTATCTTCAACAGGTCTGTCTGTTACACGGTCGATTTTTATGGTACCAAGCATTGTTGTAATAGACTTTAAATGGCCCGTGCATCCCAACATCTAAAGGCTGCATTTAAGCTTGCGGGTGAAGACTCAATACTGTGTCTCCATTAGATTTCACCAAATCAAGACTATCTAGAGACAGATGGCTCTCGTGATTATCTATAGTAAGAAGCGTCGGGTTATCCTTAGATGCCGATGCAACGAACAGGTCAGCAGTCACCCATCCACTTGGACTTGCTAATGCTAATCCAAGGGTTTCTGGTGAAGTTCCATAAATCATGTACGGTTTTTAGTTCTTCCTCGGGAATACCATTACTGGTGCTAGTCAAGCTTGAGCCACATGGTCAAGCTTTACTTTACGGTACAGGCAGTAGTATCTAAGACTCCCTGATCTCCGCTCGTTACTTTGCAAACATTCCGTCCTTTGAGTGCCAATATCTTTTGCGGCTTTTGTACTGTGGTTGTCAAAGTTAATTCCAGGTTGTGTAATCCACGACTGCCGTCGCCATATTAGGAGTGACGCTCATAGACTTCTTTCTAATTTGTATGGAACCCTTTCCCGCGTTACTTCTATTAGAAGCGGTTGGTTTTGCTAAGCTGCTGCCTCTGCTTTTCTTACTAATCTTATTCACTTCCCATGAAATATCATTTCAAGAGGCATTCATTACTCGTAGCATACTTTGCCTATAGGTAGTGTACTAAGCTGTCGACAATGAGTCGAGGAGGGTACACAATGAGCTAATGGCTCATTGAAAGCCCAAGAAAAATGGCCCATTGCGTACACGGGGGTCCCAAGCAGACACGTAGCTGCTTCTTAAACTTCTGTAAAAGAAGCTCAAATAAACCCTTTCTACGTGCAAGTTATTCACAAAGTAAAACAATTTACGGAAAATGTATAAGAAAACAAATTACTTTCGTTTTTTTTTTTACTTTTAAGTCACAAAAACGAAAAGGGCTTAGTGACACGCGCGTTTTTCAGCGAATCTTTTCAGCAACTTCAGAGAGAGGGGCGCTGCCGAACTCGGAAACCGGCCAGTATGCCTAAAACACGGAGTGGCTACGTCACATTGCCGACTTAGATGGTGTGACTCATTGTATACACGTGGCCACAGAACATGGAAAACCTCTTTCTATGTTCTGTGCACGTGGCTCACTGATGCCACCCCCACCCTACCTTTGCATTGCGCTGCGCCCGCAACGGACGTGTCGTCACTTTGCGGGCATCATCCATCAGTGATGATTTCTAGAATTAAAGCTATCCTATGTCCCATCCCGGCCGGGGTCAAAACCTCTTTTTTTTCATTTAAACCACTCTTGGATTTACTAATCGTAGGCTGTTTTTTACAATAAGTACCTTTTTAGGTAGGTACCTATGTTATACCTGTAGAATGAGAACGTTTAGACAAATCTCATCGTCGATCCCACAATGCCTCAAGACGAAAGTCTTCAATCAGTGCGTCCTACCCGTCATGACATACGGAGCCGAAACGTGGACACTGACGGTACGGCTAGTCCACAAGTTCAAAGTCGCTCAGCGGGCTATGGAAAGAGCTATGCTCGGAGTTTCTCTTAGGGATAATATCAGAAATGAGGTGATCCGGCAGAGAACTAGAGTTACCGACATAGCCCACCGGATTAGCAAGCTGAAGTGGCAGTCGGCTGGCCATATTAGCCGCAGAACCGACAACCGATGGGGTAAACGAGTTCTTGAGTGGAGACCGCGTCTCGGCAAACGTAATGTAGGACGCCCTCAGGCCAGGTGGAGTGATGATTTGCGCAGGGTGGCTGGCAGGAGCTGGATGCGAGAAGCCGAGGATCGATCTAAGTGGCGTGCATTTGGAGAGGCCTATGTCCAGCAGTGGACTGCAATAGGCTGATGATGATGATGATGAGATAAATACCTAAATGTGGACAACATCACAAACATTTGTTCTGATCCCAATTTGAGTAACTATTTAAAGCACTCGTATTTTGAAAGAACAAAGGTATGCACAAACACCAGAGAAAATGTAGAAAAACACTTTATTTCTACATTGATCCGTCCGGGAATCAAACCCGGGACCGCGGACCAGGCGACACCTTGAAAACCGGTGTGAACGCCACTACGCCGCGCAGGTTGTCATTTCCTTTTAACTTTTTGCATATAAGTATTATAATAATATGTGTATTATATTTTGTTATTTTTTATTTTAATTGATTACCTACTTGCTATTTTAACTCTGGTCATTAAAATTTGTGTATGACTTGCCGTGTTGGGTTAAACTGTAAGCCGGCATGTTAATAAATAAATAAATATGAGCTACACTTGGATGGAACAGTTTGCGTTGTTAAGAAAATTTTGAAAATGAAAGTTTGTATAAAATCGAGTGTAGTTCGTAAAATCGAGTTAGAGAAACCAACTCGATTTCTCTCTTGATTTTACCCAAAAATTATAACTTACATTGAAATGAAAAATAAGTTGACGGATTTAAACACGTGTTTAGCGTGGGCCAGACTCAGTCTTCTCAGGGTTTTCTTATTTTCTACGGGAGCTCAGTGAAACACAACCAACTTTGTTAGCAGCCATTTAATTTCTTCTTGAAACTATATACATTTCTATGAACCAATCAGAGCGCGGCATTTTTGGCGCGCTTACGTTTTATATCGAGAAGGCCTTTTAATTGGCCGACGTCTTTGGCGGAAAGGGGCCATCGGTACTTCCGGTGTTGCCACCTCATGACGCGCTACATGCTCCCCCTCCAAGTCGCTAGAACGTCCCGTTGGCGAATTGGACCTAGATAGCGGCGGGTCTTGGTTAATTCGCGGCCGTCCGCGCTGTCTACGTGGCTGTATTGGGGCCGAGACCTGACCAGACCTAACAAAGGGAGTGAGATCAGTAGTGTGAAACCTGCCTACGTGTTCATTAGTGGTTAGGTGTGATACGTCGTATGTAGTGGCACTAACAACCTTGCTTATTTGATAAGGTCCATCACGCTTAGGCATGAGTTTCCTAGAGCGTCCTTTTGCAGAATTACTTAATAAGTGGGTGGTAACCAGCACTTCATCTCCCACCTGATAACTAGGCGCTGAGCGGCGTTGTCTATCCGCGTCCTTTTTACGTCGATCCTGTTGGTGTTCCGCTGATTCCCGTACATACTTCCAATTAGCCACAAATCGTTGTAAATACGGCGTGATTTGGGGTACGAAATTCTCCTTATCCAGAATG
Source organism: Anania crocealis (assembly GCA_949315895.1). Taxonomy (NCBI): domain Eukaryota; kingdom Metazoa; phylum Arthropoda; class Insecta; order Lepidoptera; family Crambidae; genus Anania; species Anania crocealis. The sequence continues at coordinate 7,112,743 of OX438868.1, forward strand.
GCTCGAAGGTCTCTATTGGCTTCCCACGGTGTACGCATTTCTCGAGCAAACATCATCTGGGCAGGAGTGGAATTAGTGGCAGAACAAGAGGAACTATTTAAAGCAAACCTTATTTGAGATAAATATTGGGGCCAGGACTTATGTTGATTCTTCACTAAAATTGCGAGCTGCGTTTTGAGCTCTCGGTTTTTCCTCTCCGCTGGATTAGCTTCGGGATGATACAGTGGTATCAGGTTCTGCTTCACGCCCATTATAAACATACATTGCTGCATGGTCGCAGATACAAACTGTACCCCGTTGTCGGATATTATCCGGCGCGGAAATCCATACCTTAAAAAATATTCATTAACTAGTAGGTAAGCACACGCTTCAGCCTTGGCCTCCTGGAGTGCATAAAGCTCAACCCATCTTGTAGCCGTGTCCTCTACTAGCAAGATCCACTTTTCGCCATTTTCGCCTTGTGGTAGAGGACCGAAAAGGTCTACTGCTAGCACTTCACCACGTTGGTTGAGGACCGGAGTTTGGAGGAGTCCAGCTGGCTTCTGGTTACAGATTTTGTAGCGTTGGCACTCTTCACAAGTTTTGAGGTAATCGGTAATGTACTTACGCATTCCGACAAAATAATAGCTTTTACTGACCTTTTGGATGGTACGCTCTATGCCCGGATGGCCTGCTATAGGGGCGTCGTGGACCTCTTTCATAATATCTTCACGCATAGAGGCTGGGATCACCAACTGAGGTTCTTCAGTGTCGATATCCGGATTAAAGCGATATAGAACGCCGTTATTCAAAATATAGCCTCTATCAAGCCATCGAGTACCTAAGGGGTCTGTACCTTCGAGGTCATTAATAATCTTAGCCACGTCAGTGTCCAGCAGCTGTTTAGCACGAAGATCAGTGGCAGTTTCTCTCGGAACATCCACGATCACGGTACACACGTCGCAGCTGTTGAGGTTGGCTTCATCACATTGTGGACGACTGAGTGCATCTGCAATAAAATTGGTTTTACCTGGTGCATATTCATATTGGATATCGTAGGCTTGCAACTTCATAGCCCATCGCACCAGTCTACCAGTTGGAGTCTTCAGGGTAAGTAACCACTTCAAGGGTTGGTGGTCACTTTTGACAATTATTGGGTGTCCATCAAGATATCCCCGAAACTTCTCTACAGCCCATACTACGGCTAACGCTTCCCGCTCCGTAGTCGAGTAATTTTTCTCGGCAGCAGTCATCAAGCGGCTGGCATACTCTATGGGTTGTTCTTCCTTACCTTCACCTTGCATTAACACGGCCCCTAAGGCGTAACTGCTAGCATCCGTTCGCAGAATGAAGGGCTTCTCATAGTTTGCCTGTATAAGGATTGGGGCGGTGGTCAGTTTCTCTTTAAGTAACTGAAAAGCTTCTTTTTGATTTTCTTCCCACTTCCAGGTCTCAGTTTTTCGAGTTAGTTTTGACAACGGCTGTGCGATTTGAGAGAAGTTTGGTACAAACTTACGGAACCACGAACAAGTTTGGAGGAATGACTTGAGGTGCTTTAGATTTTTAGGTTCCGGCATCTGCATTACAGCGGCAATCTTCGCAGGATCGGGCCGTATCCCTTCAGCGGTGATTACATGTCCAAGGTAAGTAATCTCCTGACGACCGAAGAAGCACTTTGCTCTATTTGCTTGCAGACCAAAATGTCTTAAGCGATCAAATACCTTTTGCAGGTCTTCCAGGTGCTGAGAAAAGGTGGGCGACATTACCAGAAGATCATCAAGATAAGCCAGCAGCTCTACGCCTTCTAAGCTGGAACCGGAACGGAACCGATCCATCAAACGCTGGAAAGTTGATGGCGCGTTCTTTAGTCCGAACGGCATGCGAGTAAACCTAAAAGTACCAAACGGTGTCACAAACGCCGTTTTGTCTCTGTCGTCCTGGCTGACATTCACCTGCCAGTACCCAGATCGCAGGTCTATGCTGGACATGTAACAGTGCGGCTTCGTCGAGTGCAATAAATCATCTATTAGGGGAAGTGGATAAGTATCCGTTTTTGTGATAGCGTTAAGACCGCGATAGTCAACGCAAAATCGTACACTACCGTCTTTTTTAGGTACTAGGATAGCTGGTGAAGCCCATGCTGACTCGCATTCTTCTATGATGCCTTCCTGAAGCATTCTGTCTAACTCAGATTTCATTATTTCCTTTTTGGCAGGGGTAAGACGGTACGGAGGGACGGCGATCGGTAAGTGATTTCCCGTATCAATTCGGTGCTCAGCGAAAGGCGTCGGAGCTCCCCCAAGACTGAAGATATCCTCGTTCTGCTGCAAAAGGGAAGAAAGGCATTCCCGTTGATCAGGGGTTAACAACTTACCTTCGTCTTGCCTTAATGTTTCGGCAGCGCAGCAGGAGACGGATTGACTAGGTGACTCGAAATGAAGGGTGTAAGCTTTGTTTTCGCCGGAGAACCGCCAGGTGGAAGTCGAAAAATCTAAAATAATTCCAGCTGCTACTAAAAAGTCGATACCTAATAATGTTTCGTTACCTATAGCGTCGGGGAGGATAGCGAATTCTAATTCGATACACTTACCCCGACCAGCGTCGACTTGTAGCATCGTAGTACGAACTTGGCGCGTCTGAGCCGACCCATCGGCAAGTCTTACTCGCATGATGGTCTCCACAGATGGGTGGCCACGCTCCTGTATTAACTGGTACAGCGAACTCCCAACAACACTTCTCTTGGCAGCTGTATCAATGAGTGCTATTCCCTGCAGGTCTAAAATAGTGATACTTAAAATAGGCCTTAGCTGTGCCTCTGATATGCGACGTGAGTATGAAGACATCGAGGAAACGTCCAAAATATGGTCTTCGTCGGTCACTCTGTCAACATGCGAAATAATTCCGCAATCGTACACCGGACTCATGGTCACCCTACTTGAGGAACAGGACTCTGAACATTTGTCCTGAAATTCCATGGTCACCCTACTCTCAGGCAACATGATCGGTGTGTTATTGTTATTATTACAATTATTGTCGAAATTACGCTTATGCTTAGCCAGGTTGTTAGTACCACTATACGTAGACATTCCATATACAGATGAATTATTTAACGAACTGTTTTCAGTTACAAAATCTGAGGGAAGCACATTAAAAAAATCAGTTAACGAAATGTTAGATTCTTGATTAGACTTATTAACATTGTTGTGATAGTTGTTAGGCATAATATTTAAGTATTTACATAAGTCGATGCTAGTTTTATGAGGACTTTGTGAGGAACACTTGTTACGTTGTAAACTGGTGTTGTCTAATACATTACGACTATTACGAGTAAACGTTTTTAAGTGATATGACTGATCGATTTTAGAAGTAGTGTTTTTCACGGCCACAAAACAACCAGTAGTTTTACTTACTTGTATGTCTGGCTTACGCTTCCTTGGACTTGGAGAGGGTGGCAGTAGACACGGATTCAAATGATACGGCACTAAAGCGGGCATTGCATTTGATGCAGTCCGTACGAATAACTCCTTTCTCACCACATCCGTAGCACGCTACTTCGGTAATGTCTTTCACAGAAGGGAGACGACGGCACTCTTCACGACTGTGTCCACTTCTTCGACAATATACACAATATGAACGATTAGACGGTTTCGCGGGCGCGGCACTACGCGTACCCAACCGAGGGTGATTCGATGAGGACGGGTAAGACGACTCGTGCGACTTGGGCGTCCTACTTGACGACGCCGGTGCGTTCGGCGGCGGAGGTTGCGCTCTCGGCGGTCGTGACGCGGGCGCGACGGCGACACGGGTGGCGGCAAACGTAGGTTGCATGTACTTGTAGTCCGGCTCGCAGTCTTCGACTTCTCGGGCGCGGTGCAGCAGGTCAGCAAAAGAGTGCAGTTCCTCTCGTCGAATTCGGTTTCTTATTCGCGTGTGCAGTAAGCCGTACACCATATCAAGCTGTACTTTTTCAGTCAGATCTCCACGCGGTAGACGGGCAAATAGTGCGCGTGCTTTACTCACAAACAGATCTGTTTTTTCTAGTTGTTGCTTGGTGGCAAATAGCTCTAAATATATCCTGTGCGGTGGTCGGCGGTCTCCAAACGCACAGCGTAGTTGGTGTAATGCCTGTGACCAGCTATTAATCTCTGCTTTTACTCCATGCCACCACGTGGCGGCTTCATGTGTCAACAGCATTGATAGACCACGCAAGGCGTTGTTGTCACTGACGTTGGCGCAGTCCTTGAATGCTTGTAATGCATCTATAAAACCGTCGAGTGATTCAGCAGGCGCTCCACTGTAGGTGGCTTTGCAGGTGGCGAACGTTCCAGAAACGGGCGACGGCGTGGGCGTGGCCTGCGCGGCTTCCGCGGGCGCGGGCGAACGCGTTTCAAGTACCCTTGTGATGAGGCGCTCAAGCTGGTCGGCCTGCGCCTGCTGCAAGGAAGCCATCATGGTGGCGATGTCGCTCACAGAGATGGCGGCCGAAACGGCGGCGGGCGCTTCGAGTGCCTCGGTCGTTGGCGTTGTTGCAGCGTTTGAATCACAAGCGTCTTCCACGTCGTAAAAGTCCGTCTGACGACGCTTACTGCGCGATACCGGACGCGGCATCTTGCTTCTTCTTATAACAATATTGAATCTTGAAGTAGAAGTGAAAAGATGGCGGCGGCGCGTCGTAAAGTTTTGCACACCGAGCGTTGAGTTGGTTGCAGTTGTGTCCCGTAGATAACAGTAAATTTCTTGATTTTAATGTTGGCCCGAGTTGGGCAGCCAGTTTAGCGTGGGCCAGACTCAGTCTTCTCAGGGTTTTCTTATTTTCTACGGGAGCTCAGTGAAACACAACCAACTTTGTTAGCAGCCATTTAATTTCTTCTTGAAACTATATACATTTCTATGAACCAATCAGAGCGCGGCATTTTTGGCGCGCTTACGTTTTATATCGAGAAGGCCTTTTAATTGGCCGACGTCTTTGGCGGAAAGGGGCCATCGGTACTTCCGGTGTTGCCACCTCATGACGCGCTACACGTGTATATTTTTCATTTTATATTTTTAATTGAGTTTATCCTGACTTTTCGAACACTTCACATCGTTTGTGATCATGGGTAGAGAGTTGGTTTTTCAATAAATTAACGCAAGCACTTTACATTGAAATGTAAGATCAATTTAGTCTAGACTACCCATGACCACGAACTCTGTAAAGAGATCGAAACGTCGGGATAAACCAATCAATGCAATGTAGGTAAATCCCTAATAAACGCGAGTTAAATACGTCAATGTAATATGTTTTCAATGACAACCTCCGTGGCGGAGTGGCGTACACACCGGTTTTCAAGATGCCGCCTGCTCCGAGGTCCCGGGTTCGATTCCCGGACGGGTCAATGTAGAAAAAAAAAGTGTTTTTCTACATTTTCTCGGGTCTGGGTGTTTGTGGTACCTTCGTTGTTTCTGGTTTCCAAAATACGAATGCTTTAAATAGTTATTCAAATTGGGATCAGAACAATGTATGTGATGTTGTCCACATTTATTATTATTATTTATTTATTATGTGGAGCTACAAGTATAATGCATAGACAGGGTGGTTAATACGATCGCAAACTGAAAGAAAGAAACAACGTTTGGATAAACCATTGATGTAATAATTATATATCGATGGGATAAACTTAAATTCAAACAAACGTAAATTTTGTAAGTTGGCAGAACGGAAGTCCTACTAAATTATGCTGTGCGCCTGTGCCTCTTTTCAAATACAGAAATTATTTATACACGATACGTTTCCACTACGAAGGTTAAAGAAACTTACAATAATAAGCCGTACCATAGGGAAAGAAATATCTTTCCCTATGGCCGTACGTAGAAATCTATATATTAACACCAAAATAATCTGCGTGCAATTAATTACAATTCTACACCCCAAACCAAGTGCGAACCGGGCTCATACACGAAGGGTTCCATCCAATTTATAAGGTAACCTAACCACTATTTACTTAAAACTTTTTTCTTTAATACCTTACGGTGATAGCGGCAATAGAAGCACGAAGTAAGCACCCACTGAAAATCAGCATTTTATACTAAAAACGCCCTAAGGTTCATTATTATAATAGTAAATAAAATAATTTGAAAATATCGTCGCTTAACCTAACCGGGAATCGAATTAGGGATTCTTACGCAGTATAGGCGACTCTACATAATTGACGTTAATTATCATTTTATCGGTTCCAAAAATATATTTGGCAGGCGTATCTTGTATTTTGATCCTACAATGATTAGATATATTTCCTTTTGAAGATTGGAGTCCTAAAATACATGGCGCGCACGAGTAACGCGCGTCCAATATTCACTTGGCCGATTTTTAGTTATGTAACGAACGTGCCCCACAAGCTGCGACCGGTATCTGTGTATATGCAGAATGACCTGTTGCAGATAGATGCAATACGTTTTTCTCAGTAAATTATGTAGAAAGATTACGAAACATTGGTATAACTGTGGCAGCCAGAAGGTATATCTGGATTCCTGTATTGGGTAGGTAGGTATTGATTAAATCAATTAAGTATACAAATGTGATGTATGTATCTATGTAATGTCATCATCATTAGCTCACATCAGACTGCTGGATATAATAGGCCACTCTAAAAGCCACGCTGCACGGGCTGGTAGGCGGGTTTGCGATCGCAATTTGGCGTAAGAATGGTGGAGAGAAGGTTAGTGTTTGCCCTCTTTAGGCGGTAAACCTTTAGTCGCCTCTCACGACTGCCCACACCAAAGGAAGAGAAGAGGTGGTGCTTTTCTAATTTTGTGCTGACACTGTATGGCAATGACTAAGATGAATAAAATTAAATATCTTATTCTATTGCTGTATTGTTGTGCTAAATATAACACTCGGGCAGAAATATCAGGAGCAAATTGGTTGGGTAACAATTTTTTTGAATCTCTTGTCTATGAAGGAATAATAACAAAATATGTAGGTACTGAAAAACTAAACGAACATTATGTGCATTAAAACCCAGTAGGTACCTACTGCAATTAATATAACGATAGCAAAATGAAAACATAAATGGAAACGGCATCGGCAATGTACGAATGTTGCCATTAAAATAATATAAGTATCACATTATAACGTACGAGTAGGTACCTATAACTAACCGTATTATTGTATTGTTCCAGTTTTATACTTGGCAGTGGTAATGCTAATGGACAACCGGCATCTTGTGTAATCTTGACCTACAAATAATATGTCGCGGTCGCTAAACTTTACCTACGCATTGTTTTTGCAAAACTTTACCCATTTCTAAAATTAATATCTACATTTAGGAAGGCACCAATTTTGAAGTCGTGCAAAAAATCCGTAATACTAAATAAGCCAGCAGTTAAGCGAATATGGGATGAAGCCGACTGGTGAAAAATAATATTTTTTTGGGAGTTTGATTAATATCACATCATTGAGTTTAATGCCAGAATGACCATAACAAATGCTTAACTTATACAGAATAGTGTTAACTTTATCATAACCATCAGCCCACATAAGCTACTGCTAGGGCCACTCCAACATAGGGGTTTTCAAACATAACAAAGCTATTAATTGGTTTATCACATATTTGTTAATAATAATAATCTCTCTATCACTTTTATTAAATAAGTAAAATAGACATCAACATAAATTTTAACCCCTAATTTAAAATGTTAAAAAATTCAACAATTATAATCATCAAAATATAATCTATTTTTGAGCGATCATTTTTCTTGGTAATATCATGTAACACATACTTACGTTCTCAAAAACGACAAAGCATCAAGCATTTTATCGGACAGTGAATTTCATATCTTTCATACGAAACCAAGCGACGTGGGATAGAGTGGGTCATAACTCATAACCGATGTCTTAAAGGACTTAAATTATGCCGATGATATCTGCCTGCTGAGCACCTGCACCATGACATGCAATCCAAGACCGACGACTTACATCGAGAGGCGGGCATTATGGGGCTTAAAAGCTACTGCCGGAAGACCCAAGAGATGCCACCTGGAGAGTAAAATCGCACAGCGGTAACTCATAATACGTAGGGATTGGTGCAGAGGATGTGGTACGAGTCCACAATTTCACTAATACCTCGGGACTGCCGTGTCAGAAACTAGAAGTACAGAAGAGGACATCACTCACTTCACGCATTGCCAAGGCCCGAGCAACCTTCGCGCAACTTCGACCCGTATGGCGGTCACGGATATTGACTCGAAGGATTAAGATCAAGATTTTCGGGTCCAACGTCAGATCCGTATTTCTATATGGGTGCGAAACGTAATGTCATCAAGTTCATCTCGCACAAACTCCAGGTCTTCATCAACCGATGTCTTCGCCAAATTCTTGAAGTGTACTGGCCCGAGAAAAATTCCAACGAACACCTGTTTGAGGATTTTGCATACTAGGTACCTAATCGCAAGTATACACAACAGTTGTGTCTGTTTTTATTTATCTGATTTCAAGTTACGATACCTATGCGTGGGCTAGCACGTTAAATGTTGAAAACCCCTAAGTTTGATTCGCCTATTTATTAAAATATAAATATAACTTCCCGTCCCTATATTTAGTAGTTTCGCGCAAAGCATTTAGGACAGGACATTTGGAGTTACTTTGAAAGTAATTAATAACAGAGCAAATAAAAGTTTCCACATAATGAAAAATTAAGTAGGTAGATGGACATCCACCTAATAACAATTCAAAAGAATGTTTATTGTACATTTATTGGGATTGTTAACTGTTGATCTAAAAAATTTGACAGATATTGTGAAAACCTAGCATTATTTAACTATTAATCACCTAATATTCATTTTTGTATAAAACTTACAAATTATCATAAAAGTTAATGCTCCATTGAGGTAAATTATTGATCATTTTTTTTCATTGAGGTAAAATCATTTAGCCATTGTATGTACCTACTTACCATTACAAATAATAATAATAAAAAAGAGTATAAATTACATACCTAAACTAAAAAGTCCGATTGTTAACACAAACATAAATGAAAATTTCTTCATTTTGTCAGCTTCAGTTTCATGCAGTCCACTTTAATTTTTTATAAATTTAATATCACATTAAATCACAATTAACTATAAAAATGGCACCGAGTATTACTAAGTAGAGTTGTAAATAAACAAAGCGTGTTTTAGTAGAACGTTGCAGCCGGGAGCGCAGTGGCCACTGAAGCTGTCGAGCGGCTGCGCTTGCGTAACTGCGCCCAGGCTGCGGCTGCGCTGATACAGATTATCATTTGGGGGACACCAGCACTTTCGCCACATTTATTGCTTCAGTGATTTTGATCGTGTAGAGATTGTTCTCCTTGGCAATCTTTTTCGCCTTTAATAGGTAGGTATATCCGTGTGTTAAAATATTAATAGTCGATAGCAATTTTTAAAAAGCGTTTAAAAATGCACTATCTGGCACTTTGATAAAGCTACATTAATTTGGTAAACTATTAAACATTGTTAGTTGGTCATGACGTCGTTTCTTGCGTATTTTTAATTTTATTATTTATGTAGGTATATGTATTTTTATTGTATTTATATATAGTTATAATAGATATTTATGTAGGTATATTTTTGTTTAGGTTTATGTAATAAATAATAGGTGAATATATATATAGTATAATTATTCTCTTACTGTATCATCGTATATACCTTCCCCTTTCTATAAAAAATAATTTCACCCAAAGGTTGTCTGGAAGAGATCGCTCATAAGCGATAAGACCGCCTATATTGTACATATTTCTGTGTAAAATCATCTGTTAATAACTGTTCTTTTTATTTGTGTACAATAAAGAGTATTCATTCATTCATTCATTCATTAACACAATAATTTTGGGATTAGCTCCTAGGTCTGCAAGTGGCAAGAAAATATTTTGAGTCGGAGCCAAACAAATAATCAATAGCTAATGTCATACGCTGGTCTAATAATAAATATTAGATTAAAGCTCGTTTTATGCCTGTCTTTTGTTAAATTGTTTGATAAAAGGTTTCTTAACTACAGCTAGCTCCTTTATTTACTCAAGATCAAAGGAACTGTAAAAGATTACAAGTATCAAAATTTCCCTAGCGTCGAGTCCCTGTGGTTGTGAGTGTTAAATATAATTTACATCGCACACACAATGTTATTGATTTTTTGGGCTATCTTAAGGTCACACACAAAGGCACGGTGTTTTTATTGCAGTCCGATCCCCCCCTCCCAGATTGGGCCCGCCAGAATGGAGCCTGACCGTGATCCGGCATGCCACGGCAATCGGAGCCACCACTGGTGAGTTCGCCATTGGACGGGTGCCATTTGTACCCCAAATCGGCATCGGCCCGCTGCTAGTATCGGCCGCTGCACTGGCGCGGCGAACCTAGGCTGAGCGCCCTTAGCGCTCGCCGATATCAGCCCGGTTAAACTGATTAAAGCCTTCCCATATGGCTTCAGTTAAGTATAGGTCCATCCGAAAAAAGATGTTTTTTTTTTAAGATAGATAGATAAACATTTATTTCCTAGAATATGGTTACAAAATGATTACAAGTTCAGGTATCAGTTCCACATATTCTGCCATTGTTTGTAGGCGTCGAAATAATAACACATTACATTTAATTTTAATTAATTGAACTAAATTACAGTACATATGTTTTCAGAATTGCAAATTATAATACTAAGCACAAATGATTAATAAAATAACATACTACACAATGTCAATATTTATCCCTCTTGAGTCGTTAATTATTATTAGCAGTCAAACATGGATTCTTTTTTTTTAATTAGAAGCACTCTTTTAATAGCCAGTTATTTAATTTGTATTTAAATATATTAAATGTCAATGATCTTACTTTATTAGGAAGCTTATTATAAATTCTGATTGCATTGCAATACACATTATTGGAGTATATTTTAAGTTTTTGTCTGGGTACATATAATTTACATGTGTCTCTGCTATTAGTCTTTCCAAGCACCGTGTCATTCAAAGGAAAGAGATAGGTATGTTTTTTAACAAATACACATAGTTCCAAGATGTATTGGCAAGGTAGAGGCAAAATTTTAAGGCGCTTAAATAATGGTTTACAGTGGTCCAGATAGTCGGCACCGACGGCACCACATATAGCACGAATGCACTTTTTTTTAACTCTAAATGCATTTTGTACTTCCACTGAGTGTCCCCATATAATGAGACCATATGTTAAGACTGAGGAAACAGTTTTTGGAAACAACTTTTGGGTACAGCTTCCTTCTTAATTACTGAAGAAATCTCTATTTGGATCATTTGGATCAGTGGTAGTAAAAGTTGCTTCTGAGCCATGGGTCGCGGGTTCGATCCCCACACAGTACCTACAAATATTTATGTCTTATAGAGCATATTTGTGTGCATGAACGAACATGTCTGTTTGTACTGGTCTGGGTGTTTCCTAAGTATTATAAAGTATACATATACAGGGTGTAACAAAAAGCTTAACGAAGCTTTAAACCTCGCATTCGGTTCATCAAAACAAACCGTATGTAATAAAAAAATCCCTGGTAAACGACTTTTTTTGTAGGCATTAAAATGAATCAAGTACTTATTGCCCGCAATGTATAGCGCGCACGAAGCCCTACAGACTAGGATTGTGACCTAACTTTATACAAATTATATACCTATGCGTGCGCGCAGTTCATTGCGGGTTGCTCTCTTTAAATCTTTTTTTTTTTTTAAAGTACAAATAATTTTTTTGGTGTTTTTAATGGCGCGCATCTGGACTGCGCTGATCAAACGCGACGCGAGCGACTCTATAATAAATCTAACCTGACAGACTAGTTTTTAATTTCAGTAGCATGTTAAAATGTTTGATTATGCATTGTATTCTGAAAAAGAACTAGTTTGTAGTAACTAGTAAATGTTATTGTAAAAGATGAGCCATCAGACACTGTAGACTCCTCTACCTTTTTAGGTATAACTGTAGACTCTCGACTGCAATGGGGTGCTCATGTTAGGTCTCTGTCTGGAAGACTTAGTTCTGCTGCTTATGCTGTGCGAAAGATAAGACAATTGACTGATGTTGGAACGGCAGGATTAGTATATTTTAGCTACTTTCACAGTATAATGTCATACGGAATTCTGTTATGAGGCTCAGCAGCAGATATTGAGTCTATTTTATACTGCAAAAACGTGCTGTGCGGGCTATTTATGGTTTTCGACCCCGTGACTCTCTAAGATAGCTACGAGGGCGGGTCAATAAGTCCGTGACTTTTGGAATAAAACACAGATTTTTTGATAAACAAATCATTTTATTTTTCAACGTAGTCTCCCTTGAGCTCTATACACTCTGTCCAACGCTTCTCCAATTTTTTTATCCCTTCCAAAAAATATGATTTGTCGAGGTCCTCAAAATAGGCCTTTGTTTGCGAGATGACTTCATCATTGGAGTCAAATCTTTTTCCACCAAGCCATTTCTTCAGGTTTGGGAACAAAAAGTAGTCACTCGGAGCCAAATCTGGAGAATAGGGTGGATGAGGGAGCAATTCATAGCCCAATTCATGGATTTTTGCCATGGCAACTGCACATGTGTGCACCCTTGCATTGTCTTGGTGGAAAAGAACTTTTTTCTTGGCCAAATGAGGTCGGTTTTTATTCAAATCGTCATTGAAGCGGTCCAATAAGTTGGCATAATATTCCCCATTGATTGTTCTTCCCTTTTGAAGGTAGTCAATGTGGATTATCCCACGTGCATCCCAAAAAACAGTCGCCATAACTTTATTGGCTGACAAACCCGCCTTGGCCTTCTTTGGCGCCGATTCACCCTTAGAAACCCACTGTTTTGACTGTTGTTTGGTCTCTGGTGTGTTGTAATGGATCCATGTTTCGTCCATGGTTACAAAACGGCGCAAAAACTCCTCCATATTGCAATTAAACAACGCCAAACCTTCCTGTGAAGTTGTTACACGATTGCGTTTGTGGTCGACTGTGAGCAAACGCGGCACCCATCTTGCGGAAAGCTTTCTCATGCCCAATTATTATTGATATTTTAAAATTGAAACCACTGAGCCATGCGAGATCCCTACGGCTTCCACAATCTCTTGCACTTTCAATCTTCGGTCGGCCAACACCATATCGTGAATTTTTTCGATTGTTTCGGGTGTAGAGACCTCAACTGGGCGTCCAGGACGTTCGGCATCTTCAGTGCTTTTACGGCCACAACGAAATTCAGTAAACCACTTCTTTACCATTGATATCGATGGTGCAGAGTCCCCATAGTATTTATCAAGCTTAGCCTTGGTCTCGGTAATGTTTTTTTTTCGCAAAAAATAATGCTTAATAAGCACACGAAAATCACCTTTTTCCATTTTTTCCTCAAGTTACTGGGTAGTCTGATAAAAATAGCTGTCAAACACAAACTAACTGACGCAGCAAGTTCAAATTTTGATAGGAATCAACTGACAGATACCTGTTGACAGGAGTAGTGTTGCTTTTTCAGTAAAGAGGTCAGAAATTCAAAAAGTCACGGACTTATTGACCCGCCCTCGTATTCAAAGAGATCAACATACTTACACTGATTTAAACTTTGGTCACTATCACTAGAGTTATTTAATTCGGGCCGAAATATCGGAAACTCATAATAAATAAGGTACATGGTATAAATCCCGAATTAAATAACTCTAACATACTTACAGTTGCATCTCAATACATTTTCGAAAACATTATGTAGGTAGGTACGTCCGTAAGAACCATAGATTTAATATAGATGAATATTAAATCTATGGTAAGAACCTAGAGTTATTTGTCAAAAATAGTGACGTACACAATTTCAATACCCGAAAATTAAATAAGGATAAACTTGCCGTTCCAGGATTCAGACTGCAAAAAGTGGGTAATTCGTACATGGGAAATTGTATTCGTATTTTCAATAAAGTACCTCTGTCAATTGCTGAACTCCCAGTACATAAACTCAAATCATATATCAAAGTAATTTTAATGAAAAAGGGCTATTATACTATTAATGATAATATAAATGATAGTAACGTGTGGCTTTAAATTGTCCCAGCTCGCACTGGCATATAATTATCTTATGTAACCATATTTATTTGAAAAGAGACTGACAATAGTGACCGAGTGTCTTGCGCTGCTTCTTCTCGGCACTAGCCCACAAGCAGTGGTAGGTTTTAATATTGGAACGTGTAAAAGCGCCTCCAGGGGCCTATTTGCAAAAATAAAACAGATTTTACTGATTTTAGCAAACGAAGTTAGCAGCATGACTGCAGCTATGTAATAGGTACTCCCACGAAAAGTTTGTGGAGAATGAGGCTTTATAGAGAAACTATTTTTCTCTACTATCTCTTCGAACGATCGTTTCACGAGAGATAAATAGGACACCACTGCATTATTTTTTATGTCTTGTAATAAGGCGACTTAAGAGGAAACACTACGGGCGAGAGAATTGAAAAATAGGTATTTGTAAAATCTATTACTGTCGCGCAGTGCCAAACGCCTCCACCGCAGTGTGACAGAGACAACTGCTTCTTGGACCGAAAATACCTACTAAATGCACACCAAATCAACGTTTCGTAGTCCCCCGATTACTTTTCCAAAACTAGACCGATTTAAATACTTTTTTCATTAAAAATTAAAGAAAGGCTCTGGCCGTGGTACGAGTATGTTTTCCTTTTTTTCTAAAATTTAGCCAAATTTGTTTTCTGGATGTTTGAACAAAGCGCAAAATCTGGCGAATTTTTTCGATTTTTGATGGCTCATATCTTTTTTATTAGTTAATTTATGAAAAAACAGAAAACATAGAAACATGCTAATAGTGGCCATAGATTTTTGTTATAAAAAATATTATCAGTATATAAACTTGAAAAATTTTGTCTCAGGCGGGACTCGAACCCGCATCTCCTCGCATGCCGGGCGGGCGCCATACCATTAGGCCACCGAGACACTGCGACACGGCGCGAATTTTTCAAGCATATTCTTACGCTGTGAGCCAGCGTGACATAATATAAGTGCAATTAAGTTGCTAAAATATCAAATAAAGTATATAAAAAATATTTCTCTACTGGCTTTATCCAGGGAGGAAACAGGGGACTACGTTTGTATGGAAAAACGGCCCTTGTATTTCCTCTTAATCATAGTCTCCGTCACTGACCCCGTAATGGATATCAAATAAATTAATAATAGTGTAGTCAGTGTCAGGGTCACCACAAATACAGATCTCTTATTACTTATTATGTTCGCAGCACGCGTACGTCGTCGTGGTAAGACAAATAATTAAACACAGTACGACGAAAAAAAAAACCAGCTTCAGATTGACACTGTATTGGCACAGTATTGGTAAGAAACCCTATTATTTTTAATTATACCTATTAAAACAAAATGTATCAGTATTTTATAAGGTGTTTAATTCATCTAACAGTGATTTACACTTGTCTCTTAATATTTTTACAGCTTCAACAAAAATAACACTAGGGTGCATGGCTCCTACAGACTCCACACTAACTAAAAAGAGAAATACAGTTCATTAGTATTCATTTGTCATTGATAAAAAAATTATAACAAACATTATATAAACTCTTTGTACATACATATAAAGTGATCTCTAATCCTGCTCAGTACGACTGCATCCTTGATTTCATCATGTCTGTACACATTCCTGCTGCATGTGTCATATCGCGCGTCCTGAACAAATGCTCGACCTTCAGGGTCAATTCCAATGACACCAGGTGAGAAACAGCTCTGGAGCAATGTCGCATCCCCACCAGTTACCTCCCGAGTGAGAGTGATATCAGGTAATAAACGGTATGAGGCAGTTGCTGAAAGTTTTAAAGACTTAATCAAACAATCACACAAACTTTCGCGTTCATCATATCAGTAGAATAAGATTAAATAGGCATTAAGTCCGCTTTTTTTAACTGCGCAATAAATTAAGCCATATGTCTCATACCAACCAAACAAAGACTGTTTACAAAATTATAATTATTAAGTATGTCAATGTTATTCTTACCCACTGGCGAAAATTTTGCATGATCCTTTCCAATGCCTTTAACTGCTACTAAATGTAAATCGAGTTCATGGCCAGGCCTCATTTTTGAAATAAGAATGTCTCCATGTACAGGGCCCACATCAGCCTCTTTATGGACGGATGCTTGGTTGTTGATTGGGCACCACTTAATTTGTGATGAATAAACTATAAAACAACACAAATATTTAAGTCTAAAACTGGAAATTGGTTTCATTAAATAGATGGTATTTGTAAAAGTACTTAGTTTCATTTTGTTTTACACAGTTAACAACGAAAATAAATAGTCTACAATCAATACATAGTACCTATATACAAGTTAACGCATTCGCGGTTGAAGTTTGGGGACGTATGCATGCTGAGATCGAAAAATCGCATAGAAGGTCATACATACCTTCGCGTTTAGTAAACGGAAGTAAGCAAGACGTAGGCAGTTACTGGGTTCTACTAGGCCTGCGCGAGGTGCGTCTCATGTGATATACAATCATTTGATATAGTCAAACTTTAATAACGATTACTTTACATAATAATCATTTGTTACAACAACACATGATATAATTTTGTTTGACATAACGATTACTTTACATACAACAACAGTTTATTTAATACTATTTAGTATAACATTCATAACAAACAAAACATTTTGAAATAAAACTAATTTTATCTAACGTTCATTTGATATTTATTTATTTTTTATACGCATCATTTCGTATATCAATAATTTGAGATATAAACGTTTTAAATATTGTTGTTGTTGTCGTCCTATGGTACCCCAGTGGTACAGAGGGCCTTCGTGAGACGTCTCCATCCGCTCCTATCCTGCGCCTCTCGCTCGGCGTCCCTCCAACTCAGCCTGGCCGCCCGCAGCTCGGCGTCGACGGTGCGCTGCCATGTGTGCACCGGCCGGCCCCTCCGCCTGCTCCCGCGCGGCCTCCATGTAAACGCGGCCCTGGCAATGTTGTCCTCTGGTCTTCGGAGGGTGTGCCCTATCCACTTCCACTTCCGATGAGCAATTTCTTGCCTGATCGGGACTTGGTGGCATCGATTCCAAAGATCCTGATTGCTGATAGTGTTGGTTGATTAAAAGAAATAACCGTACTGACAAACATTGTTAAAATTAAGATTTTATATGAATCCCGACTCGCCGTGGTCTTTCCGCCGTGGTACTTGATTGATTTGATTGAGCCAGAGATTTGTTACGCAAGGGCGGAAGGACTGCACTTTCCGCAGAGCCGGAGAAGAGCAAAACAAATGCATGCATGCTTGCCTGCATGCATGGTTGCTTGACTGCATACATGATTGTATGCTTGTTAGCCTGCATCCATGCATGCTACCCTGCATGCATGCATATTTGCCTGCTTACGTGTATGCATACCTCCTTGCCTGCGTAGGTATTTATGGCATTTCGTACTATTAAAGATTCGGTATTAACACTATTTGGTATCTTTAAATTCTGCATTCTGACGATTTTGTATAAAGTAATCATTATCTGTTTTAAATGTTACATAAAAGGAATGTTATCGTGAATGAACGTTAGGTATACTAAATGTTACTATACTTAAAAAAAATATATTTGTTTTTAGCATTATATCATGTAAATGTTATATTAAATGATTTTATCTCAATTGTTACTTATACGTTTTAAAATTATGTTATTTAAAATCATAAATATCTTTCCATCATTATATTAAAAAAAATATATATTGTATATGTTTTGATCATTATATGATATGTTGTTATACCTCGTATATATTACACACCCTGCGCACTGCGTTTGCACGTTTAGACTTTTTGTCAAAAAGAAGACCAACAGTTCCTTGTTTACTGTGCTTATAGTATTAAAACACGTAGAGAAAGTCTTTCAATACTCGTAGTTACTGGGCTACCTTACTATTTCATATATTGCGTTTTGGTCAAGAACTTTATTACATTTCTTAGCCTTATAAGTCTTTTTAAAGTACAAACAAGGAATAGAAATTAGACCTGACATTTAAACTACATAGCAAGCCTAACTGCCTAATGTACTCACCAAGTACTTTTAGTAATTACTCAAGATTTACAAGATTTTATGTATCAATGTCTCTTTTTGATGAACTATAAAAGTTCTTTTGAAATAAGTCCTAAATCTATATATATAAAAATGAAAACTGATTTAATGACTGACTGACTGACATATCAACGCACAGCTCAAACTACTGGGATTTAAAATCTGAAAATTTTCACCGTGCTTCCTTTTATAGTGTAGGTGAGCACTAAGAAAGGAATTTTGGAAATTCCGCCTCTAAGGGGGTAAAAAGGGCCCCATAAGTTTGTATGAAACTCCGTCAGTTTTGAAGCTGAGTCTATAAAAATTGGTATCCAGCTACCTGATTAGAAATTATGAATGACGTCTTTCAGGATTTTTGAAAATTTAATCTTTAAGGGGATAAAAAATGGGGGCAAAGTTTGTTCGGTTCCGCATCATATCCATACTCTTTACATATTTTCTGACTTTACTTAGTTTGTTATGACATTCAATGTGTCAATCAGAAAATAAATATCATTTCTTACAAATAGAATAGTATTATTTTAGAATTTAATAATAGGCGCCAAAATGGATGAATTAACTAAGTTAAAACGTACACGAACTTCATTAAAGGCTGCATTATAAAATTTGGCAGCCAGATACAAACCCTACGAGAAATTTCTGATTATGAATTAAAATAAGTGAGTGACCAGTGACAAATGTACAAAATTACCAAGACTAATTTGGAAGAGATACGACAACAAATAATTAAATTACTGTGGGTCACAGTTGGAAAATGAGATTGAAGGAAAAAATAACAACACAGCTTAAACTGAAACTGCAGAATTTGAATTCGATAGTACGAAACAATTCCATGTATGCAAAAGGTACTGAGGAGCAAAGGTCTGCCACAAACAAACCTTAGGACATCTAAATTGAACTCGACAAGGACGAAACATTCAAAAACATCATTCAACGGTTGGATACTTACCTAAAACTGAACAGATGTGATGATATCGATACAAGGAAATACACGTTCCTAACATCTTTGAGCCCAGAATTACATCAGAAAACGTATTATATAATATTTATGTGCTCAACGGGATCCTTGTGAGTTAGTTAAAACTCAGTAAGTAAATGATCAACAACTCAAAATTGGACAGATTACTAAAAGATTTTTCAATAGTGTTTGACGGAACTCTTGTTTGCATATCCAACTATAAAGCTCAATTAGTGCTTCAAGTGCTTCAAGAAAATGTGACACCCATTTTCATCTAGACGTATTCCATACGCCCTGAAGGACAAAGTTGACGAAGAAATAGGAGGCTTTGTAACGAAAATTTTGACAAAACTTGATAATTCCTATTGGCTGTCTTAACTATATTTAGGTACATATTCAGAAAATAAATATCAGTACATACAAACAGAATGGTATTATTTAAAACTTTATCATTTTTGTTTATACGGTAGAGACAAATGTTGGGAAATCGAAAAAAGTGTATAGAATAAAATTGGTGAGTGAATTTATTTATTTGTACAACCAACGCTACAATATACGTATAATAAAATTCCTTTACATGCAATATGCATGCAAAACTTAAAGTAAGTAAAAATGGAATAGGTAATGAATTATCAAATCTTATAAACTACACTGTTGTACCTTATGAAATTATCAACTATAATATTAAGCAGTACAAAAAACTGGGCATAGACCCGTATCTCAGGCAGGATAAGGTAAGTGTGTTGCAATAACACTGAGCAGCTAACCGGTGGATTAAATCAATATAGACTGGTAGACCATTTGAAAAGCTTCCGTTTATTCTGGTTTGCTGTACTTGGCCAAAGTGTATCTTACAGGAACAAAAGCGGGGATTTTTCAAAAGTGTATCTACGAGGAAAGTGTATCTTAGAAGAATGATTCGATGATTTGATAAACTTCTATTTAGTAACGATTTTTTTTTCTATGACGCAAAGCTTTTGAGGGTTAGGCACAGTTTGTTTATTGAAACTTCCTATCTAACGCATCCAAATGGAATTTTTATTTAATTTTCACCATTTTAAAAAAAATACACTTTTAAAACATGAAAATAAAACGGTGAGAAAAAAAAACCTCACTTCATAATTCCGTGTTGTTTAACTTAAGAATAGCTACCACCATTCACCCACTAATGACAGTTGCAGTAGTAATTAATTACGCTTCGCTGACTCAATGATGTCAGCTGAAGAATAAGTAACAATTAATAGACACAGTGGTCAGTACAGACGAATCAGTTCTCTATCCTGTAAAGTTTCTGAACACTATTAATCCTGTTGATCATCCTCCATCCATCCATGCCTTGAACCCACATCCCACATAAAAGTTTTGTGAAACTACGTCAGCTTTATGCTATACTAGCTGTTGCCCGCGACTTCGTCCGCGTCAATTTCTGTTGTTCTGATCGCGATTATTTTTGCAACATTTTTCACTCTCCGCTCCTATTGGTCGCAGCGTGATGTTATATTTAGCCTTAAGCCTTCCTTGATAAATGGACTATCCAAAGAACAAAAATATTTTTTTATTTTCAATCCAGTACTCCCTGAGATTAGTGCGTTCAAACAAACAAACAAACAAACTCTTCAGCTTTATAATATTAGTATAGATGTTGTATAAATTTTGTGATGTTGTTTATAAGTTGTGAAAAACGGTGGAAAATTATGTGGTTGATTATTTGTGTTTAATATCAAATTGAAGTACTTAAAACTTCATCTATCGATCATGAAGGGAGAATGACATAGGACTGTCTTTTCTAGAGCTCTACACCGATGCTGGTACTACACCGTCTTGGTCCGACGTCCACCGTCCGATCTAGGTCTTTTATCCAAACGTAGTATGCAAGCAAATTGTCTTTGTAAAATAGCCTTTTTATCGCTTATGGATCGAGAAAAATGGATTTACCTACTTGGTTGGAAATTAAGAATTTGGTTTTTTACACAGGGCCACTTCTTCCAGGCTCTACGCCAGTGTTGATCATATTCGAATAAAGCCTTGCAAGCTGCTTTGAATGGTTTGTTGTACTACAGCATTGACAGTTTTTTAAGCTTCAAATGATATTGTACTTCAGATTTCATGTAAATGCAAACAGATGTGGTGCGAGCTCGCTTGGATCTCGATACGCTAGGAGCACCAACACCGGATCCCTAAAACGATAGTATAAATCGGCCCCTTTCATCCAACTATTGTATCAACGGGCCCCGGTAAGCCGGCAGCGACGTATTGGCTCCCACTAAGTGCCCACCACCACCTCGCTTAAGATGGCCACCCCCGGCACCGTAGGCAAAGGAAGTGGAGGAAAAAAGTGGAGGAGAGGGGGTTGAGTCACGACGAAAACTGTGTAACAGATAAAATACCACGCGCGCGAAGCCGTGGGCATCAGCTAGTCCTACATAAATCGAGATAACACTGAAAGCTACACAAAGGAAGTCTGAAACACTTATTTTTAGTTTGTACTTGAGATAGTACATCCGGCAAATATGACTACTGCTGCTAAAAATCAAAGAGCTTATAAGGGTACAAAAAATATTTTCATTTAAATACATACCACTATGATTTTCATACAAATCTTCTGGTCTAAAAGAATCTTTTGGTTGTGATTTATTATGTACACATTTAACTTTCAGGTCAAACTCCAGTGTGTCAAATTCAGTACCAACAATTGAATCTGTTAAAAAATGTTTTGATTAAAATCTCTGTTAAAGATTTATACATACATATTACATAATATCCTCAAAACTATGTTTCCCACTACAACTCAATGTTTTTCCCACTTCAATAAAGTTTTAGATACCTAAATTGTAAGCCTTCTACTATTAACTGTTATTGTTAAAGATTTTCTCTATAATAGTGTATTTTTCTAAACCACAATGGAAATATGCATCCAAAAGCACATAGATAGACATCATCATCACCAGCATATACCAACCCACGGCTGGGCATAGGGCTCTCTTAAATCTCCCCAACAAGCCCTATCTTGAGCCATTTTTATTTAGTCTAGTCTAGCTAGTGATACAATAACAATATACAAGTATTATGTATGCTGCAAATATCCAAAATCAAAATTAGCTTTGCTTCTCAGATAATTTCATCCATACATTATTTTATTTTTCTTATTTAAAATATACATAGGTATAACGGGTGTAAAAAAACTAAACGCAGATCCGAAAACCATGTACTGTCCTCATCACTAGAATTATTTTTTTCTTTGAAACCATACCTGAGAAACAACTGGTTCCGAAGATATTGAGAGTCAAAGACACAATTTTATTTTCCATTTTATTACAAAAACTGTTGCCAAAGGTTACTTAAAAACTTTTCGTCTCACAAACATAGTGTTCTTTTTACCATTTCGTTCATAATAAGGCTTTTTTTAATTACAATACGCAATGTACGGCTCAGCGCAGACGAATTTTGAACTTAGCAGCCATCTCCAGCGCAGCGGCCCACGCTCCGGCTGCTATACATTGCGCGCTATGAATTACTCGTATAATATTTATTAGACTCTCGAAAATAAAAATCATTTCCCAGCTATAATATTTTGTAATATGACTTGGTTTGCTTTTCAGATTGCGTAGCTTCAGGGTCTGCGTTTAGTTTTTTTACACTCTGTATATTTAATTAGGGTATTAAACATTTAAAAAGTAACAATTAACTTATACTGTTCATAACTATGTTAAAAAAATGTAGTCTACGTTTATGGTCCAGACAACCAGATGTCAGAATGTCAGGCCACTTTTTATTCACATTTCTTTTTACTATTTATCGAGGTACTAGATAATTAACTTTGAAGGTATTGAAACTTGATAGTCTACAAACAAAAATTTTTGCTCTTAGTCCAGGGGATCTGACGCTAACAATTAACTACTTAGATGTCATATGCTATATCTTACCTTCAGGCCTATACTCAAATAATCTGGGATCAGCTTTAAGAGGTATTAATCCCAGTCTATGAGCTAACACTTCATCTTGTATTATGGAAGTATTATTTTTAATCATAACTTTTTCAATTGCCATGCTTGGGACTTCACTCAACATTAATCTCCTAAAAGCATTTGCAAAAGCAGGATGGACACCAATCAAATCAAACTCTATCTCAAAATTATCCATTCTCACAATAACAATTCGCATATTCTTTGTAAATTTTTTAAAACTCCATTTTTCATCAGTCATTCCATAATCATCTGGAGCATTCTGTAAAGAAATAAAAAAGATACAAAATAACACCTGTTGCAGACCAGGATTAATCTATCTTTAACTGAGGATAGATTATAAACATTAAGTGTTAGAAGATAACTTATTTACACTTTGATTAAAGACATGGGTATGCAATTTTTATTTTACATAATGGCAGTTGTTCTTGACAGAGAAATAAATAAATAAATATTCTTTATTTGCAAAAAACATGGTATAAAAGGTGATAAACAAACTCATAATTTGTAATAAAAAATAGTTATCAATTAAATTAAATTTTACCATTCATAGCAGTAGGCAGACAGGTGTGTCAATTAAATAATTTATGAAAAGAAAAATTAACAAATTCACACTAAGTCATAAAATCAATAAGTCAAGTCAAACAATACAATCAATAAGAAACCATTAAATTCTAGTGTGAATAAATTCATTAACGTCGTACACTTTCTGTTCAATTAGCCATTTATAGAGCTTTGATTTAAAAAAGTTAAAGTTAAGATTTTTTATTTCATTTGGGATTTTATTATATATTTTAACACACATTGCTAAAACACTTTTTCTGAATTTAGCGGATCTTGGAATGACACTCAATACAAGTTTATTTGGATTTAATAGGTTTACTTATTTTTACCAGGATTGGTAGTTTATTGAGGTTTATTGTATAAATTAAATAATCCAAATTCTCTCTCTTCTTGTAACACTTTTGGAGGATAGAACCTAAATTGGACGTAGATATGCAGAAACGTTCCAATCCACACTGAGTTGATTTTGAGATAAACGCAATTTAGCGTTTTAGTGGTACACCTTTTATTCTAATAAGTAAAGACGAAACATATAGTTTTTCCATATGGATGAAATTTTTGCAAAATCGATCCGATACAAATTTTTTGAATATTTACGTTAAAACAGTAGATAATTAGGAAAAATCATTTGGAACGTTTTCGTTATTTAGCTTTTTGTATGGACGTTCAAGTTGAGTTATTCTGCAAAAACGTTCCAAACAATATTTTAATTAATTAAACTGATAATAACTTACGTATTTTTTGTTTTATTAACATACATTACATACATACATATTATCACGCCTCCTTCCCAACGGGGTAGGCAGAGACCAAGGCCTTCCACTTACTACGATCCTGGCATACATCTTTCGCTCCTTCCACATTCATCAATCTTTTCATGCATGCTCGTCGGTTTAGAGTACTCTTGACCTGACCTTTCTTCAGAACATCCCCGATTTGATCGTGATAGGTTCGTCTAGGCCTTCCTCTTCCAACGTTCCCTTTCACACTCGTCTTGTAGATCTGTCTAGTCATTCTTCTCTCATTCATCCTCTCTACATGCCCAAACCATCTAAGCATCCCTTTCTCAATCCTTGTGACAATATCTTAATTCACACCACAGAGTTCTCTTATCACACTATTTCTTATCCTGTCACTCAATTTCACTCCTAACATACTTCTTAGCGCTCTCATTTCTACTGAATTTATTCTACTTTCATGCTTTTTCTGCCATACCCAACTTTCACTTCCGTACATGAGTGTTGGAACCAACACCCCTCTATGCACAGCCAGACGAGCTTTCATAGAAATCGTCTGGCTATTCACAAAGGCGTGCAGCGCACCATTCACTCTGTTACCAGCATTTACTCTCCTTTCAATATCACTTTCATACTTTCCGTCCCTAGTAAACACCGACCCCAAGTATACAAACTCATTCACTTGCTCCAGTTCATTACCACCAATCCGAATACATACTTCTGTCATGCTCTCTTCCTTTTCAAACACCATAACTTTCGTCTTTTTTGTATTCACTTTCATTCCCTTTCTTTCCAAAGCTACATTCATAATAGTCACCATCGCTTGCAAATCCTTAGCCGTCGATGCAAGTAATACTTGATCATCGGCGTAAAGAAGACATTTGACGCGTAACTCATTCATTCTTAGGCCAAAATCACTCTCTTTCAGATCTGCCAGACAATTATCCATGAAAAGGTTGAACAGCCACGGAGACGCTACACATCCCTGTCTAACACCCTTTTGGATATTAAACCAATCAGTGTACGCTCCGTTTATCCTGACACAAGCACTAGAATCCTTATATAGGGAATTAAATGCCCGTATCAGCTTACTGCTCACCCCATGCACAGCTAATGCCGACCACAACTCATTCCTCGCCACTTTATCATAGGCCTTTTCCAAATCTACGAATGCACAAAAGACTTTTTGGTTTGTTGCCAAATATCTTTCTGTAATGCATCGTAGGGAAAAGACCTGATCCGTACATCCCATTCCCTTCCTAAATCTCGCTTGTACATCCCATATTCTGTCATCTGTTTCTAACATTACTCTTTCAATCATCACTTTAGCATACAGTTTGCCGACAACACTGAGGAGGCTTATTCCACGGTAACTTACACAGTCTTGTTGTGACCCTTTTACCTTGTACAACGGCACGATCACAGCCTTGCACCAGTCTCCCGGTACCCGACCGTTCCTCCAGCACAAGTTGAAAAGGCAGTACAACTGACTTGCTACTACTCCCTGTCCAGCCTTCAGCATTTCGACGGAAACCCTGTCACATCCCGCAGCTTTACCTGATTTCATACTTTTCAATGCTTTCATAATCTCTTCCATACTAATATCGCTTTCATGCTTACTCTCGTTCACTTCAAGAGGAGGTGCTTGCATTTGTGCTAGGCCCTCTTCTCTTTCAAAAAGACTTTCAAAATATTCCTTCCATCTTCTCAGCACACATTCTTCTCCTTTTATAATATTCCCATCCTTACTTCTGATTTTAGATAGCTCCGAGTTTGATGTTTTCCCTCTAGCTAATCTAATCGATTTCCAAAACAATTTAATATTGTCTTGGAAACTATCAGAGAGTCTTCTATCAAACTCATCCTTTTGCTCTTCTTTCTTCATACTGATCACATTTTTCACTAGCCCTTTCATATTTTTATAAACCTTTCTTGCCTTATCCACATCCTCTAATGTCGCCTTTTGTACTCTTTGGTTAGCCTTGGTTGCTAACCAATCCAGCCATGCTTTCTTCTTATTACCTACAACCTTTTGCACTTCCTTATCCACCCACTCTTTCTTCTGCATTCTTCCTTTTCTTCTCTTACAGACACCACATACGTCAATTGCAACCTTCACTACACCTTCCTTAAAACTTTCTATCTCACATTCCTTATCCAAATTAACAAATCGTTCTTTCAACCTTTTAACGTATTCTTCTTTCACTCTCTCCTCTTACAAATTTTCTACTTTCACGCGTTCTAGATTAGATTATTGTGTTATTATTATTGTGTTGTTTTATTAAGTAGGTGTATATTACTTATAAAATGAAAGAAGATTAATAAGAAACAATTCGTTTTTATACAATATAAAAAAAAAACGCAGCATAGGGAATCTCAAGAAACCAGACGGCAGCTTTACCAACACAGACAACGAAACCTGCGAACTGTTACTCCAAACCCACTTTCCAGGCACCCGGATCACCAGTGACACGGGCTGGTCTGGGGAAACGGACTACAGACCGCAGGACTCGGACTGGAAAACCACAATGGTAATTGTCCATGACGACAAAGTAAGATGGGCAATCAACACTTTCCTCCCATTTAAATCAGCAGGCCTCGACGGCATCTTCCTGGGTATGCTGAAGTGGTGTGCGGACGAGTTGGTGTCACACCTTGTCACCATCTTCAGGGCATGCCTAGCTTTCCGACATATGCCACATAAATGGAGAAAAGTAAAGGTCATATTCATCCCCAAACCCGGAAAAAGCGACTACACACAACCGAAGTCCTTCAGACCGACCAGCCTCACATCCTTCCTGCTCAAAACGCTGGAAAGACTCTGTGACATCATAACATAAGGGCTTATGTTCTTGTAAGCGAGACCCTACATCCAAACCAACACGCCTACAGTATGGGCAAATCCACAGAATCGGCCCTACACACTGTCGTAAATAAAATTGAGTATACATGCTCTTAATCACAAACAATCGACTTCGATCGAATGTCAATAACAACCCCTAGGTTTTTATTGACATTGAAGGGGCGTTTGATAAAACTAACTTCACCAGCATAGGACGGGCACTGTGTAGACATGGCCTCGACCCAACCATGGCGGGGTGGATCGACGGCATGCTAAGAAACAAAGCCAGACACAGCGGCTCCCTGGGCAATGATGCCGCAGACCAACTCGCTAAAAGGGGATCGGGTCTTACGGTTTTAGGCCCCAGGCCACACCTGCTTATCCCCTTTAACCAATACAGGTCATGGCTGCGACATCAAACCCTAGTCAAACACAACGACCAATATCAGCAACTGCAGACAGTCCAGAGAGGCCGTACCGGCTCTTTCACCGCGTCTGACTAGCAACTTAATCGCCCTGAACAGAAGTGACCTTTGAAGAGTAGTGGGATCACTGAATGGACATATCCCCCTAAATAAACATCTCTTCACCATTGGTGCCACAGACAGCCCCCTATGTAGAGGCTGCCTGGAACACGCAGAATCGGCTGATCTATCCTCGGCACACCGAGTTCCCTTTCAGAAGCCTGTGAACATCCTAACCGCTTGTAGACTTTTTTTCCAGACACAATTAAAATGGGGACAACTCCCCCCAAAAAGTCTACAAGCGTTTAAAAGACTTCTGTGCTTTTGGAAGGAGTTGGGGTGGTTGGACTAACCACCCTAATCACCCCTACGCATAATGGGCCAAGTAGAGCCTAAATGCGGAAAAGGAAGCCCGTTACCAATATTCAATATTAGCAAAACTTTAATTATTTTCCCGTTCTTCTTAAAAAAAATAATGCCAAAACGTTTCATGCATACATGGAACATTTTTCGTTTAATAAAACAAGCGATACTTAAATTCGCTAAACAATTCCATTGGAACATTACAACATTAGTGAATTGTAAAATAAAATCGCTCCATATCACATATTATGTTATATTTTTTATGGAAAGTCCTTATATGTGGATTGGAACATAAAACGAATGAAAATAATTACAAAGTATAAATTGGAGGCTGATATCTAAAATCAACCACACTCGCTTCAGCAAATTACATGAATAACTTTTTTGCTAATATTGGCAATGAACTTGAAAAGAAGATTAGTGTCAATGTAAATGAAAATGACTTAAATAAATACCTTTGTGAACTGCCCTCTCGGCCGAATTCATTTGTTCTGATCGACACCAATAATGAAGAAGTAAGTAGCATAATCACCAACTTCAAAACTGAAAGTGCCCCAGGGTGGGACAATATTTCCACTAAATACCTCAAATATGATAAGGATGAAATCTTACCTGTTATTACACATCTTTAACCTCTGCTTTGCGACTGAAACTTTTCCGAATTCCCTAAAACGATCTATAATCACACCTATCCACAAGGGTGGAGATAAAGAAGACATAAATAATTACCGCCCCATCTCAGTCCTTCCTGTTTTGGCAAAAATATTGGAAAAGTTATTAAATGTTAGATTACAAAATTACCTTGATGCTAATAATATACTTTCTCCAAATCAATATGGTTTTAGGCGTGGTATCTCAACGGAGTATGCAGTAACTTCTATGACCACATTGCTAACAGAACAACTTGATAAAGGTACAAAATGTCTCTCGGTCTTTATAGACCTCAAAAAAGCCTTTGATACAGTCTTAAATCACGTTTTGGTTAAAAAACTAGAAACGGTTTTAGAGGAATTCGATTGGCAATATTTATAGATTACCTATCCAATAGGAAACAAAAAGTCAAACTAGGAGATTGTGTAAGTGATGATACTGATGTAACATGCGGTGTCCCTCAGGGAAGTGTTTTGGGCCCCACGCTATTCCTCATTTACATAAATGACCTATGCAGTATGTCTCTAAATGATTCTAAAATATTTTCATATGCTGATGATACAGTTATCGTCGTAAGTGGTAGCAGTTGGAATGATGTGCAGAACAATACTGAACATGTCACAACCCAAGTAGCTATATGGCTTAAAAATAACCTACTCACTCTCAATACAAACAAAACAAATTTTATTTGTTTCAGTATTTTATAAGAGCTTGCAACCAAGTCAAGATTTTAGTGTAAAAATACACACTTGTGGTGCGACGAGTCTTAATTGTAAATGTCCACAAATAAACAAGGTTCTTAGTGTAAAATATCTAGGAGTAATGTTAGACCAAAGGCTATCTTGGTATCCCCAAATTGAACAATTAACATCGAGATTGCGTAAATTAGGTTGGATTTTCAAACAGTTACGATATATTGCCCCAGTAGGTGTTTCAGGTTTTTCCGGCATCTCTAAAAACCTACTCAATCAACTTTATATATCCCTGGTACAATCTGTTCTAACCTATTGTATCCCAATATGGGGTGGAGCTCTCAAGACAAGATTTCTAGAAGTTGAAAGAGCACAGCGGACTCTTCTAAAGACTATGTATTTAAAAAAAAAACTTTCTCAACTTAAAATCTTTATCAAATGACTGATCTACTGTCGGTACGAAAACTTTATATTTTACATACAATATTAAAAAAACACAAAAAAATATTTTTCAATAATTGCATGGAAGGCAGGAGAAGAAAGAATGTAGCTTGTGCCCCCTCTAGGAAAACCTACTTCGCAAAGGTGCAATTCGAAACACGTTCTGCTTTCTTATATAATAAAATAAACAAAGAAATACACATATACAATAAATCCTTTTACAAGTGTAAAACTATAGTTACTAATTGTTTAAAACACCTGAGTTACGACGATACTGAAACTTTACTGGAGCACAAAAAATAAATGTTTGTAAGATCTCCTTATTATTATATTAAGTACAAATTAGAGTTTATAGGTACTATTATAGGTATATAGATATAGATCACATATTTTTTATAGTAAATCTTATAATAGATTTATATAATTGGTTTAAAAAATTTTTTATGTTTTTCTGGATCTTTTGTAGATGTTTTTATGTGTCTTATACATAAATAACTTCAATAAGAAGGAGCGGAGCCTTCTGAGACAGGCATTTTCATGCTTAAAAGGAGGTTCCAACAACTAAAATGTCATGTAACTGTATTTGTACACAATAAACAATTTTTGGGTTTTTTTTTTGTTATTTTTATGCTGATATGATGAAAAGTGTCAAAATAGAAGGATTGCTCATATTAACTCAATTTCGCGTGACCTGTGGATTGGAACATTTCTGCATATCTACGTCCAATTGCCATTTACAGAGCCATTTAGTTAGACTAAGGCTAGTATTTATCATGCCTTTAAAATAATTTCCTTCATCTACTAAACCTTTGTGGTTGTATAGGGCATAGAATGATTTAACATACATTGGTATTAATATTCAATTTCTTCTTCTAGCACATAATTTAGGATATTTAACCTCAAAATTGCTTACGGACGAACGGACTTAAACGATGTTGAGGTTATGTTAGTTCAGGGTAGTTTTATTTAACAAATTGTCAGAAAATTACCTCCTTAAACATTTGATCAATAGATAACTATCTTCTAATATGTTACATCAAAAATTACAAGTCATATTTATTTTTAGAGGACCACTTCATCACACCATTAAGATTCAAGACTTACCTTCACACGAAATTCTTCTAGTATAACCCTGGGTTTTTGATCTAATTTTGACATGGTTGTAGCTAAAAAAAATTTAGTACTCAAGTTTATTTCTGTCGAAAACAAATAATCCTAACCTCTCCTCGACAACAACATCAAAAACACGTAGTTGTTGTTGTTTTCTTTACCCATTCTGGGTAGGCAAAGGGAACTATGCCCATACAGCCAATTCTTTAGTAATATTTTCTTTATTTTTGCATTAAAACGTTGATGTTAGACGTTTTCATGCTTCGATGGAGTTTTTGGAGACAGTCGAAAGATTGAAGGAATGTAGAGAAGTCCCCAAGAAAGAGGTGAACTGTTCGCGATCCCGCGCAAGATTCACGGCCCACTTTTCTTGGTTACGACCCATACACCATGTTATTTCACCGAACTGTATATTGTTCACTCGCACGACACTTTGTTTCGCAAAATAACACCACTTTTACGACCCAAAAATCACTATAAACAATAAAAATTCGATAAAATAAACGGACTCCAAACGTATCTCACGAACTCCCGCCAAAAACTCCATCAAAAACACGATCACGCACGATTGATAAAAACCATAAGTCCATAACTGAAAAATCTCTGAGTCCTTTTCTCCAGCCTTGCGAAACTAACTAGAAAGAAAGAAAAAACAAATTGTATGGGAACGGCGACGTAATGTGACTTTTTTTTTCTAAACTTTATTTATTTGGCATTCAGAAGTCTTGCCAGCATTAAAAATAGGATCAAGTCATGATTGCGATTGAATAATTTAGTGATCAAAATCGAATCAGTTGAATCATGTCAATCAACTCACTATAAAGTATTTTAATCATAATTTTGAACATAAATTGCGCCTTGTTTATCTGTGATTGTCATTACATTAAGTCATTCGAATCCTGTCGTCTTAATTTTATTTAGACTAGATAAAAACTTAACAAAATTATTAATAATATTCACTTGTATTTTTTCACCCTCATCTTTCTTTGTAGAGATGAAAAGTATTTACTAGAACAGATCCACGCACTTGGTATTTTAAATTATTAGGCGGCATAATATATTCTTATTTTCTAAACCACCTAGTATTTTTAGAAATAATACAATTTTTGACCCTAATTCGCATACATACGCAGTCTATCATGCACACCTAGTATTGCTCTCTATTTAACGATTTTCGGCTTTAACACCATCAAGTTAGAATCCATAGATAAGTGCAAGACTAGATCCTAGAGGAATAGGTGCATGACGTATTGCGTAGTGTTATGGATTAAATTAAATTTATGTCTTATTTGTATGTAGATAACGTTCGAAAACATGATAAAATTATTATTTTTGTTTCTGCATTTTGTCATCTTGCTCACTTCTTATTTCTACCCGAAAAAACCTATTTCTACGTTGATTAGCACTAGTTGACGTCTAGTCTGACAAATTACTACCCGAAACTACTAATACTACCCGAAACTACTGAATTAGGTGGAATAGGTACTTGGATCGAGTATTAGACAATACTAGGAATAGTATTGTCTAATACTAAGAGGATAGCATGACAGAGTGTAACATTTTGATAGAGTCTGGCTAACGAAAGATGAGACTGGAAAAAAGCGGCAAATTCAAAAAATCATCATATGGCACCTCAGGTTATAGTTGGAAATATAGTTCTGATACTTTTATTTATCTTAATAATATTTGTTACTCGTCGTGCCTACGTAAGATTTTTCAAACAGGATAAAGGCAAGGCAGGCTAACTTACCTCACGACTGCCACATAGTAATGGAACCAAGGTGCCTTCTAAAGCAAGAAACAGTTCAAGATATTATTTGTGGTCAACAATCCAAGTGCAGAGCACGCCTGAGAGTGCTAACATATGGTAGTAGCTCCTCCATATCGCAACAAACAAACAGTTTATAGATACATGCAAACATAGTATACCTAAAACATATCCACGCTGTCTGTCTATCCATCCACTGAGTACCTACTTATGTCTGTCCTTATGCTTATGCTTAGCCAAACCGATTTTGATGAGATTTATTTTATAGATATATATATATATATATATATATATTCAAGAGGAAGGGTTATATTATGAATAACACACACCTGTGCGACGCCTGGGCCGGTCGCTACTTATTCTGTAAAATATGCATCTAACCAATCATAGAAATTATACTCTTATTACACTATAACAAAGATATTATTTTAGGAAATAAACATAACATATACATAGCCTATGCCACTCAGGATTGAAATAGCATTCCAAAGGCGAAATACTTCAGTTTTTGAGTTTAATGCTTACGAACAAAAAAAACAACAAACAAAACTCCTCATCTTTATATTATGTATTAAGTAATATAGTACAGTTAAGTAATACAGATTGAAAAAAAGAACACCGAGTGAAAGCAAGAAAAAACATGATAATAAAAATACAATCTCATTTTGTTTAATCACTATAATCAAAATCTGAATCTAAAAATTCAACCGCGAATGAAGAGTCAGAATTACTATCACTATCATTATCTCTGACTCTTATTATGAACTCTTCCATTTCTGCAGTTATTCCATCTCGTTTTTTGTACTGCTCTTCAACATGAATAACGTGGTCCGTATTTTTTTTCCAGTCCTCTGGTGTTATACTATTAAAAGATTCTTCTATTAATCTTGCCATATCCTCCGCAGACAAACCAATGTTTTTACTGGCAACTTTGCGTTTCGCCAAACTCCATACTAATTCTATAGCGTTTAGATCGCAATGGTAGGGCGGTAGTCTTAGTACTTCATGTCCATGCTGCTTCAAAAGTTCATCAACTTGGTAGACCGGTGCTTGTTTATGCTCTTTTGCTAAAACTAATAATTCTTCCCTTGATAGATAATCTTCATATGAAATACCATTTGAAGAGAGCCATGCTTGGATTTCAGCTTTTCTAGTATTTGTTGTAGGGCCCTTATTGATTTGGACACAGTGATAACTAGCATTATCCATAACAATAACACTGGGCTCACTTAAATTAGGGATTAGTTTCTCAGATATCCATTTATTAAAATTTTGAGAGTTCATATCGTGATGATAATCTGCATTTTTAGATTTTGTGCTGAACACCAAAAGAGCATTTGGCACGAAACCTTTTTCTGAGCCAGCATGAATAATAATATATCTCTTACCCGAAGAGATATTAGTGACAGCACCACTTGTGGATGGACCCTGCCATGATTTTTTTGATTTATAGTTTTGATGGACATAAGTTTCGTCAAGATATACAATTTCTTTGCCTTCTCCAGGTTTAGTAGTGATTGTCCGCAAGAACCGATGCCTCCATGCTGCTATGTCATATCTTTCAATAAGAATAGAACGTTCATCTTTGTTTTTCTTAAATTCAAATCCATTTGATAATAGGATGCGACGCAATGTTTCACGACATCCAGTAAAATTAATACTATCCCTTAATTCACTTAAAAGGGACCTTAATGTTGGAATTTGTTTTTTTACGATATAAAACTCATTTATTTTGTTTTTAATTACATCAATATCAAAAGAATCTAAAGCTGATACTGTTGGCTTATGTGGTCTCTTTTTGCCTGGTGTGTTCCACATGCCTTCATTTGTTTGACCCTCCTTTGTAATTCTTTTCAGGGTGCCAACATTGATATCTGAAACAAATATTTAAATACAATTAATTTTAGCTAAGTAAAAATGTAGGGTTTATAAATAACACATTCATTGACAAGAATATTTTTTTTTATAATTCTTTTGAATTATAAAAAACCAATAGGAAGATAAAACAATGAGTTACAATAAGAAAACAAATCAATTAGATTTTATATATAATTGCTATGAAGTATAAAATAATGTATAAACATTTTACGGCGCGGCACGCATAGTAAGCACACACGTTACTGTTCTCTCCGGGCTATTTAAAATAGTAGTTGTGTAGAAGTGTATCACTTGTGATTAAACCATATACTGTGTTGAAGATACTGATCTGAGCTATCTTGTGGTGAAAACAGTGTTCGGAAATTCAAATAACTTTCGAAGTTATAAGAAGAAATAGTTCAAATAATATTACCAACGAACATAATATTTGATTAGTCATCGCGCTCGATGCGGTCTGCACGCCGGCCGCCTACCGCTGAGTCATCCGCATCGAGCAACACCGCGGCCGTCGGCCCATTTACACGCGAGCAAAGTGGACATTTTGTACTTAGCAGCAATAAGGACATTAAAAAATAAATGGCGACTAAATTAAATTGCGCAGGATGTCTTAATGCAATTAAAAATAGGCAATACATGAAATGCATTGCATGTAATGGCACATATGACTTGCCATGCGCGGGCGTTTCCGAACAGCGTTACCTCAGTTTCTACGGTGCCTCCGGCAAGGGCACTAAGCGTGAGTGGACCTGTCCAGCATGCGTTAACAAGCGTCCAAAGGGTGACAATACGGATACCCCTGTGCGAAAGGATATTATATCCCATGTTGCTGCTGGTATGGTTTCCTCACCTGATGACGAACCCAATGAACGTGAAAACGTAACTCTCCGCCAAAAAATCACTGCTTGCCCAGTGGATAACGAACTCATCAAAATCATTAAATTGGAAATAAGAGCAGCCCTTCGTGCGGAGTTAGCACCTATTAACGAAAAACTTAATGAATTGCAGAATTCCGTACAATACGTCAGCAATCAGTATGATGATCTCATAAAAACGAATACCAAAATCATGAATGACTATAAAAACTTGCAGTCGGAGTGTGAAGTTCTGCGTTCTACTGTTGACAGCCTTTCGGAGCGATTTAATGTCATGGAGCAGCAGACGAGGGAAGGTAACATTGAGATTCATGGAGTTCCTTATCATAAAACCGAGAATGTATTAGCGATTGTTAACGGTATTGCTGAAGTAGCTTCCTACAAACTAAGTGATGACTGATGGCGATGTATTGAAGTGCACTCGCGTGGCCAGCATCAATAAAGATAACAAGCGTCCCCGTTCAATTATTGTCAAGCTGAGGAGCTCGCGCTGCCGTGATGATTTCTACTCAGCTGTCACTCGATACAACAGATCCCATCCGAAAAATAAACTATGTTCGTCGTTGCTTGGCATTTCCGGTGACAACGCCCCTATATATGTGTCTGAGCATTTGTCACCAGCAAATAAATCTTTACATGCTGCAACGAGAGCCAAGTGCAAGCAACTATCGTATAAGTTCGTCTGGGTACGAAATGGCCGCATATTTGCACGTAAGAATGAGACATCTCCATTCATTTTTGTGAAGAATCAGCAAGTATTGGATATGTTACACTAAACCGTATACGTTGATTTAAAAAGACTACTCTATGTACTTTAACTATTTTTTTTTTCATGGATACGTTGTCATTATATTATCAAAATATTAGAGGTATGAAAAGTAAATGCACTGATATATGTAAATCTATTATGTCTAGTAGCTACGATGTTGTATGTTTGTGTGAGACTTGGCTTGATAGTTCTGTTTCTTCTTCTGAACTATTTGACGGTAGATATGTTGTTTATCGCAGAGACCGCCCTCCTGAATTTTTAAACACTTATAATAAAGCACACGGCGGCGGTGTGCTGATCGCTGTTAGGAGTAATCTTATTAGTTTGCATCGGTCCGACTAGCAGACATTCGTTGAGGACATATGGATCAATATCCGTCTTAAAAATTGTACCCTAACTTTGTGCACTGTTTATTTGCCTTCTTACCTAACGCTTGACCATTATCTAGAGTTTGTAAATAATTGCGAAGGAATTCTTATGGCTTCCTCTGGTGATTGTCTTATGGTGGGTGATTTCAATTTACCTGATAGTGATTGGACTCTAGAACATGATCGTTTGGCGTCACCAACTCATAAAGTAACTGCCTTACGAGATCTTATGGCAACCTGTGGATTAGTTCAATACAACAATATCTTAAATAAGAATGGTAAAACTTTAGACCTAATATTTTGTAATTCACCAATTGTCTTGGCCGTTACTGGGGCTCAGCCTATTGGACGTTGTGACGATCATCATCCACCACTTGAGACGGTTTTAAAGTGTAACCGATTTGTAACGTTAAAAGAAGACAATACTAGTAAATACCGATTCCGAAGCACAAACTTTAAAGCTTGTGTTGAGGAACTCTCACAAACACCTTGGGAACGGTATTGTGATCTTAGTTGCGATGACACCTTACAATACTTTTACAATCGTCTCTGGGAGACTTTAAGTAAACACACGCCTTTGACAAAGAAAAAGGGATCCTGGCCTTTTTGGTTTTCGCAGCCGCTTATAAAAATAATCAAAGAAGATAAGTATCATCGCAATTTTCGAATATATGGTAATCCGCGGGATTATGATACCTTTGTTATACTGAGAAATAGAGTAAAAAGTCATTTTGATGTATGTTTTATGGCATATATCTCAAGAATAGAGGATAGCCTTAAAACTGATGTTAAGAAATTTTGGAACTACACAAAAGCTAAAAGGGTAACCAATGTCCTTCCTAACCGGATGTTCCTCGATGATGAAACTGCGTCTAGCGGCCCCGACATAGCTAATTTATTTGCTAAAAACTTTGCATCCGTGTACAACAAAGAAAATAGAACAACTTATCGGCCTAATTTTCCTGAATCTAATAATGTCCTTGTGACTGTTGTTATATCTGACACTGAAATTGAAGCCACCCTTAAGACTTAAGATATAAATAAAGGTGCGGGTCCCGATGGGATCCCCCCTTTTGTAATAAAAAATCTTGCAAGTTGTTTAGTACGTCCTCTCAAAATTATATTTAATAAAAGTTTGAAAACAGGCACATTTCCCGAACTTTGGAAATTAACTAAAATTGTACCAATTTATAAATCTGGTAATAAGATGGATATAAAAAACTATAGACCAATTAGTATTATTCCATGTTTCGCTAAGATGTTTGAAAGCATAGTTTATAAGCATATTTACTTTAATTTGAAACCTATAATAAGTGACAGACAACACGGATTTGTTCCTAATAGATCCACTTGTTCCAACCTTCTAACATTTGTTCACCATATAAGCACAAGCTTTAACAGACGTACACAAGTTGATGCATTATATACCGACTTTTCTAAGGCATTCGATAAGGTTGACCATGTTATACTGTGTCGAAAGGCTCATCATCTAGGAATACATGGTTCGCTCCTCCGATGGCTTGAGTCGTATTTAACCAATCGTACCCAGTTGGTCATGGTTTATGGTTATGATTCTATGCCATTCCAGGCCCATTCTGGTATACCGCAGGGTTCCAACTTAGGACCTTTGCTGTTCGTGTTGTTTGTTAATGATCTTATTAATTCAATATCCTGTGACTGCCTGGCATACGCTGATGACATCAAAATATTTAAGGAGATAAATTCGCAAAGTGATTGTGAGATATTACAACAGAATATTGACGCGTTATATGAATGGTGCACTATTAATAATATGACACTAAATTTAAATAAATGCAATGTTATTACCTTCACCAAAAAACGGGTTCCAATAATGCGAAACTATAACCTCCATACTGTTGTGTTTGAACGCCTAGGTGTAGTCAAGGATCTCAGTGTATTACTTGACTCTAAGCTTTCCTATACAGATCACTATGACTATATTGTCTCTAAGGCTAACAAAGTTTTAGGTTTTGTGCTTAGAACTACAAAGCCATTTAGAAAGCCTGAAAGTATTGTTTTACTGTTTGTAACGCTAGTTAGAAGCATTTTGGAGTATTGCTCAATTGTTTGGTCACCCATTTACCTGTGCCACATAGCCCGAATTGAATCCGTCCAGAAACGCTTTCTTCGAATTCTGAGTGCTAGGTGCGGTGTTAGGCGTAGGTTTCCAACCTACGAGTCGAGACTAACAAATTATTTAATGACGTCTCTCTCTCAAAGACGCAGGATGGTGGAATTCTCGACATTGTTTAAAATAATAAATTCTAAATGGGATTCGCCCGAGTTGCTGAGTCAATTTTCGATTAAAATAGGTAGTGCAAGAACCCAAAATCTATTCTCTTTACCGGTTACTCGCAATAATGTCACACATAATAATCCTATCTACCGCATGAGCAGAACCTTCAACGGTGTAAGTAGGGACCTGGACCTTTTCAGTCAAACTCTCCAATCATACATGAGAGTTTGCGTGGAAAAGGTGAATGAGAATAGTTGTTAGATTAACTGTATTGTCTTCAAAGTGTTATTTTTTAATGTATTGTTTTTTATGTGAATGTTGTGCTCGGCTGTTATCGGAGTTCAGACTTAGTATGTGTAATTAGTGTTACCTTATGTATTGTGTTTTGGTTTGTTCTCTGTAGCTGTGCCTTATAAATAAAATAAAATAAAATAAAAATAAAATAAAATAAATCTAAATTTTATTATGAAAACAACAACTACTTAGGATATCTTTGTATTGCAATATTCAGCAGCAAAAGAGCCGCATAAAAGGGCCTAACAATAAACAAAGGGATATTTAAGAGGCAGACTGGGAATAAAATGTAAAACAATCAACACTTCATATTGCATTGTATTTTGTCGGTTAGGTGCAGGTGTTTTGATTAATAAAGACGGTACTCAAATAAGTACATACCGGTCATAGAAGAAATCTCGTCAAGATACTGATTTTGTGTCTTTAAACATTCTTTAAGGAACAGATCATTCAATTTTTTTATTGTTGCTTGAATGGTTTCTATAACTGGATTACTGGTAACATCTATGCTTCCTGCGAAATAATAAATATTAAACAAATCGTACTTATAATAATGTGCAATGCAATCAAGATGAAAAGTATCAAAATATCAAAGTCACACTAACCAATGCATTGAGATATTTCACGTAAACACTCTTGTTTTTCCTTGAAAACTACATTTCTTTCAAGTTGTTTCTTTTCAAATTTACTAATCATAGTAAAAAGAACCTTTCGTAAGTCGCTTTTCAATGTTTTCGTCATGTTTTCAATTAGAAATCACGAAAATCACAGAAATAATTTTCACTTTGACACATCAACAACTCAGGTTAAAGTGACAGTGACATTATTATTAGTGTTGCCATATAAATTTTCGAAATAAAAAGCCAGTCTCATCTTTGCCGGCAACATGGTGAATGGAGCGTTGCACGCTTTTATGAGCAGTCAGAAGGTGTCCGAAAAGGCCCGCCTGGCTGTGCACGGAGGGGTGTTGGTTCCAAGTTCCAACACTGATGTATGGGAGTGAAAGTTGGGTGTGGCAGAGAAAACATAAAAGCAGAGTAAATGAAGTAGAAATGAGAGCGTTAAGAAGTATGATTGGAGTCAATCTGAGTGACAGGATTAAAATAGTGTGATAAGGGATCAATGAGGTGTAAAAGAGGATGTAGTGACCAGTATTGAAAAAGGAATGCTTAAATGGTTTGGACATGTTGAGAGGATGAATGAAAGCAGGTTGACTAAAAAGATATACTATATGGCGAGTATGAATGGAAATGTTGGAAGGGGAAGGCCTCGACGAACTTATTTTGATCAAATCGGGGAAGTTCTAAAGAAAGGTCAGGATAAGAGAGTACCCTAAACCGGCGAGCGTGTATGAAAAGATTAATGAATGTGGATGAAGCGAAAGTAGTCTGTAAGGATCGTAGCAAGTGGAAAGATGTGGTCTCTGCCTACCCCTCCGGGAAAAAGGCGTGAGTGTATGTATGTATCTATGTATGTATGTAGGAATAGTTAGACTAAGTATCAAATTTACCTAGTACAACCCATCTCTATTTTTTTGGTTACTCCTGAATCTGTTACTTTCTAGTTAACTGTTAGTGTTTTTTGTTGTTGTTGTTGTTGTTGTTGTTTCCAAGTTTTTGATGTCCTTTTTAATACTTTTACACCGATTAAGTTCTAAAAGTTATGTTCCTTTCCTTTAAGCATTTACCGTGTATTTGCCCCAACCGCGACATTGGCTTTTGCAGTTGAGTTTGTCCCAGTCTATCAATGACCTCATGGGGGGACAGTATGACGCAGTGACTCAGGGGAGCTGAGACGGACTATCACCGGACCATGGTCCGAGTTAAGAGCATGCACGACTTCGAATGAAGCCTAAGGCCTACATTCTTAAGAATAGCCATGTCAAGAATATCGGGACCATGTTTAACGTTGTAAGGGTAGTGGGTGGGCTCCAGGGGCGAAGGATAGGGTTTCAGCGAGTCTGCTCAAGCGCGTGCCACTAGTGGTTGTACATAGGCATCCCTACTGGCTGTTTTTGCTATTAAAGTCGCCGCATATGAAGACGGTTTCGTTCATAGCGAAGAGGGCCTCGGAAGTCGCTCCTGAATGGGGTCTTGCTTCCAGAGAGGTAGGCCGAAGCGATGAGTATGGGCCTGTGGCCAGGTCAAAGGGTTCGCGGCTGCGACCCTTATAGAGGCGGTAGTCCTGCCTGACTAGGTAACCCCGGCCTTACAGGTCTCGAAGGATTGAAGGAGTGTCCAACTCCCTAGGGAGCCAGCGGATGATTACCCGCAGTTCCCTTTCCTTGGGGAGAGGATAGGTATGATAACTTATCATCCTCCCGTTGAGGAATTTGGTGAGGAAGCGGTGATCTCCCGAGGTAGGTACTACGACCTTGATGCCTACGGCACATGTTTTCGCATGCGAAAACGCGATTTTGCGCTCGTTCAGAGCGGCACTAATAACGTTCCAGGACGATTTGTCCTGTACGTAGATAGGCGGCACCTTTCTCGCCTGAGGGGGTAGGGGGTGGTGGCCTTAGTCCCAGATGGTTGAGAGGCGGCGACGGTTAAGGCTTCTTTTGGGTCTTAACGACCTTAGCCGGGGGCGGGGTTTTGCGCGAATTGCGCGCGCGCTTTGCCCGTTTCACCGAGATGAATTCATCATCGGTGGAAGAAGATGAGGTGGTGTCCGACTCCGGAGAGTCGCACTCCATTTCGGCAACTAGGGACGGGAGAGGGGCATGACTGCGCATGTTTGTGATCCTCCGGGGGGAGAGCGTGTGCTGTGCCAGCGGGAGCGGCGAGCGCAAGCGGGACGGAGTTGAGGGCGTGGAGGGGCGGGGAGGCGGTGGGTGCGTGGAAGGCGCACACACACACACAACCACTATATAACCTCAATCAATTTTGTTTTTTTTTTCGCTTTCGAAACCGGCTAAGGACTGAGACCATTTTAGTAGGGATCTAGTCTTTAGTAGGGATTCTACATTTTCAATAAAAATAAAAATATCATAAATACTTACATAACTCATTAAAATGTATGGGTAGTTTATATAATTCAATGATCACAGGAGTTTTACGCGAGAACGTGGATCCGTGCTCAACAGGAGAGCCTTTCCTTGTTTCACACTTTTATTTGATTTATCCTACTCACTGACACATTATCATACCACCACGTTATCACAATAAATGCCGCTTCGGATAATTTCACAAAATTACGAAACAAAGTCCATCTTTCTCTTCTTGTTTCCCGCGTAAAACCCTGTAACACAACGACAGAACAAAATCAACCAACCACTGAACACTGAACGAGTAATCATCACGGATTTAAATATTAACCTGGATCGAGTACTTCTATATCTCATATTTTCAAATCTGCACTCTAAAACAATAGGGCTAAGATTACTTTTTCTCTGCTAAATGTAAAAGTAGGAAAACGAGCCAAGGAGATAACTTAAATAGTAGTGTGTCCTTGTCTAGCAAGTATGTTATTGAGAAGGGTGTCCATGCTATAAGTAATTTATGATCATAAGTTTTTTTTAATTTAGAAATGATCGGGTTTTTTGACGTGATAACGTCTTTAAAATCGTTTTAGTCGGGTGACATGTTCAGAAACTTGTGTCACACCAAAACCTCACGAGCGCGATCGCAGGTATAACGAGAGAGAGACGGACCG
This sequence comes from Anania crocealis, assembly GCA_949315895.1. Classification (NCBI taxonomy): domain Eukaryota; kingdom Metazoa; phylum Arthropoda; class Insecta; order Lepidoptera; family Crambidae; genus Anania; species Anania crocealis. The sequence goes on from OX438868.1 coordinate 7,155,397, forward strand.
ATCTCCCGTCTCATCTCGAGCGCTGCCAGTCATTCCGTGAAACTTGTCACGCGGAATCCTCACGAGCGGAGGCTGGCATAGCGTTCGAGTGAGTGGACCGATCTTCCGTCTCTCTCACTCTAGCGGCATACAAACGAATGGAGATTTTCTCGTGCGGTTAAGTTTTCGTTGAATGTTTAAGATGTAATTTAAAATTTGAAAAAATTGTTATCTTCATTAATTCCTTACTTCCCAAAAACTTATATCACCAATAAGACGTTATCACGTAAACATCTCGATCGTAAACCTACTTTACAAACAACGAATTTTTTGCACTGTCTAAAATTGCATATTTTGATGGCTGATGTTTAATAATGATAGCTTATTAATTAATTAATCCTCAAAATGTGTGATATTATTGTGTTGTATGATAATTATTTATGATCCAAACATGAATTTAAATACTAATTAAAAATCGTTAATTTAAGCCACTGCTTGGACTTGAACCTGCAACCTAATAGTGTGATTCAAGCATTTTTTCCAATTGGGCTACCACGGCTCATAAATTATTAAATAAAAATATTTAGTTAGATTTTACTATATGTGTATTTTATTGCTGTACAGGATGCCTAAGGATGAATCTGTTGCTGGAAAGTGGAAAGAAACCTGGCAAAAAAATATTTGTTATCCACCAATGACAACAAAATTTTTCGAAAAAATATCTATTTTATCCTCGCTTAAATGATATTCCTCGTCATCCAGTACAATCTCTCACTACTGAATCAAGACACGAATAATTAAAAGTATCGCAAACAAATAATTAAACTAAGATTAAAAACGTACGCCAACGAAGATACTCTTAAAATGACAGAGAAAAAACTGACGATGCGACAACGGCTGCATATCCTGTCCTGTGGCGCTTGTCAAAATTAGAGGTCCAATCAAGTGGCAGACAGTAGGGTACGAAAAAAAAAAAAAAAGTTTGATTCCGCGGTAACTAAAACCGCTAATTTCTGCAAATTTTTGTATGAAACATGGATTTCATTTAAATACCAACGTAATCTACGCAAGATTTACAAGCTTTTACCTACATTTAATATTAATTTATCATGTAATTACTATAAGTTATTAATTGTTACTTCCAAAGTACCTCAGTTTCTAACCACATTTTCAAAAAGAAAAATATGCTTAAAATTAGTGACTGAAAGTTTTCTGATTCTAATTGTACAACAACATAGGACACTAAATAAGGTTCATTTATGGCTAAAAATATTTATTTATGGCTATACAAGTTTTTTATTTAAAACCGATTGAAGTAGTAGGTGAAAAAATGAAAAAATGATGGCCGAGTGCCGGTTCTTACAAAAATGTTTTTCTCTAAGAATTCACAAATCCTGGCGAATAGATTAATGCTTTAAATTAAAGCTTGATAACGAACACAGTTAATTAAATGTATTTAACCATAATACTTACCAAGATTGATGGAAATATCAAGTTTCAATGACAATTACGAAAAATTTCGAACAGCCACGGTTTTAGTACTATTTTGAAACCAAAACATGTCACACATCACATAATTAAGTTTAATTAGTTGAATTACATACTGGTTCATAGTTTACACTAACTTAACTATAAAAATCACTTCAAAATCCTCTATAAAATCGATCGATCGAGCACATTCGAGTATTAGGTGCTCACTAGTGGGCTCCGTGGCCTTTACTGACCAACGGTTTTATATTTCACTTAGAAAAGATGTGTACAACTTTACTTTTACCGCTAGTTTATTTTGTCAAAAATACTTTGAACACTAACTGTAAAGACATAGAGTTCTAAAATTTTAACTAAGAACAAAACCGACCGCACTAGTCGAGTGTTGGCCGAGTGCACATTAGAGGACGATATGCCACCTGCGTGATAGCAAGCTGTCATCCTCTAAAGGCCGGTTGCCAATCGAAGGGAATATTTTTATTCAAAAATGTTTAAATTTCTAATAAATTTTTTGTCATTAATTTCTTGTTTTATTTTATTTGCCCCGATTCGGTCCTAAACGAGTCTACTACAACTTTAACTTAACCTAATCTGTTTTAGATAGTTTTTAATACAATAAGTATTTATCAATCCAGTAAGGCTATCCGAGAAGATAATATTTTATGGACACCGTATTAGAAAAGAAGGCACTTCTACTTTCGAACCTCTCTATCGGCTCGTTTTTTTTTTAGATACTGCTCAGTCCAGCTTAAGTGTAGGTTCATGGTTCATGGTACTAGTCACAGAACATAAAAAACCAGTAGAAGTAGCATCCACTCCTATTTGTATGAAAACCAGTGAAACCAAACTAACACATTTGTGATTAAATCACATTATCACGCACACTAAGAATGTCTTGTAGCGATTGGTTAACTTTAACTGTCAGATAGTTCTGCTACCCGACACTAGATGTCTCTTATTCACTATCAAATAGTTCCGCTACGCGACGATAGATGCTACCTAAGAACTATTGATAAATAGGAGTGGGATAGTTACGATAATCATAACAAAAATATCGACACTAGTAAGTGTCGATATTTATGTTATAACAACATAAGAGAGCCAGCGTTATGTTTAACATTGTCTCTCTTATCTTCTTAATTATTACAACTTAACATCTTTTCCAAAACATTAAAAATTATTAATGACTTCTTCATTCTAAATGAAAAAAATACTTTCTTTGTTTCATAATCGTTTTCCCAGAAATGTTTAGAGCAAATGGTGCATGTTTTTCCGGGATACCAATTTTGCCTACCGATTGCTTCAATCCATTTTCCGTTTGGTTTGAATTAATTAAATACGAGTATTGATTTATTTAAACAAGTTATTACTTATATACAAAAAACAAACGACTACAAAATAAGATAAAAAAAATGGTTACCTGTAAAGTCGGTTTTACGGGCGAAGATTTTAGGTGACAACGTCTTTTTCTCGGTAGAATATTTATTGATATGAATATAATTAAATTGCACAATAGAAACAAGGAATTGAATGAAAATAAGAATTGCACAAATTTTAACTATAGAAATATATTTTGTTTACTAAAACATTGTACATGTAAACTTAAACTTAAATAATTCCTATTTGAGTGATTTTGTTGAGGATAGGACGATGATAGGAGAAATATGAAATGAAAGGAAGTGTTTCTGCTGTAATGTGTCTTGCGAAAGTCAAGTCTTTTTCCAACGCCAAGAACGTTCGAGAAAGACAAAGACAGAGACACAAGCATGCGCCGATTCAATACGCCTAATTCTCTAGTGCTGCGCGCGCGGCAGACCGATCATAGTTGAGTGGGAGAGAGACGCAAGGCATTCGGCGGGCCTCTCTCTCGTTCGGTGACTCATCGTAACGTTTCCGAGCGTTACACTTTTTCATAAGTGACTCCCAGCCGCAACCTAATTTAAGACGTTGTCACGTCAAAAAATTTAAAGCAGGAAACGATAGCAAAGGCTCTCTCTGCAAGCCACTAAGCCATAGCCAATTGGGCACACAATGTACCAAAGACCCGGTATATTTAATGACCTTTTGTAACTTAGTACTTAGATTACTATTTTTTTTGTACTTTTTAAATTTTTTAATTTACATTTATAAATAACAAAAAAAAGCAATTTATTAATCTTTTTTATAACCTGTACTTTTTTAATGTGTCATACATAATTATAAGTATCGATAACTAACTTATCGATATTTTACCACATCCCTAAATGAATAGCGTTTTGAAACATTACAAAAATAAGTAATTACCAAAATATAGTTTCAACCTTATCTCTATAGACAGTGGAATGATTTTAGATTGTACTTTTTAAAGATTGTTATTATCCGCAAAAATTATAATTTCTATTAAAATAACGATATAATATTACTAACAAATGGTATGTCACGCCTCCTTTGGATAAATTCTTTTTAGGGCTTGTGTTTTTTCACTCTAATACTGTGCAGGTCGGCATATTTAAAGATTTTTGACAGAATAGCACAACGTCAATACGTTCTAGCAACTGTGATCGTCTGAAGCCTTTGATTATTTAGCCAAAGGGATTAGACATGAGTACTAATATTCATACAAATAATTCTGCCACTTTCGGTGCGGGGGGCGAGGAACGCACACTAACAGTGATTCCACACAAATGCATTTTCGATCATGTCGTTACGCACGCATACGAAGAAATTGTCACACAAACACAGACTACACGCACATATGTTTAAACACACGCATGAACAGCCTATCAGTATACAAGATGACGTCATTTTCGTGTAAGGAATGCTAGAGTAAGCCACTATCGATATGTCACTATCGATGAGTTCAGCCAATAATTAATAGGCTACTTGAAGTAGAGATGTAAAAATACGGTATAATACGAAATGGGCGATATTTTTCAGGTATTTTACAATATAATACGGTATTTTTCTTATTTTAACAGATCATATAAATTCAATTCAATTTCGTTTTTTTCCTTGTTTATTTAAATAAATCGCACTCCCGCTAACGATTAACAAATCTTTTATGTAAATGTAATGAACGCACAATACACAACAAAGATGTGGGACTTGCGCTTGTGCGACGTTGCCACTTTGTGCATCACCTCGCGAATGAAATCCTTCTTTATCTCTCACTCAACTTAGATGCCGTGCGCGCGCCGCGTTTTGTAGTTAGTTTTCGTTCGTGTGAAATGTTGATGCGCCTAAACGTTCTTAGTACGAAACAAAGTTAATTAATCAAAATTCCACTATGAGCGATGTCTTTAATCGATTTTTCCCTACTAATATAATGAATATGAAAGTGTGTACCTTACATAATAATACGTTCCGTTTTCACGCTATAACTACTGAACCAATTTTGAGAAATTTAAGTATCGAGATGTATTGGACTACTTAGACTAACATAGGCTGTTTGTTACGAATATAAAAACTACTCTTTTTTTAGGTAGGCACATCCGTATCCGAAGACCAACTTGCCGGTCTCACTAACCAATAATTTCCCTCACGTATAAGAGATTTGTACTTATTATTACACTTTCAAAATATAATATTATTATACCAAAAATACCGTACTAAATGACATGATGCCGGCTAAACGATATTATTTTTCATTACGTTTATTAGCTAGTTACCCAATAATTTCCCCAATTTAAAGTACGTCTAATTATTTTACACTCTAAAAGATAAAATACCAAAAATACCGTATGAAATGGTATTATACCGTTTAATACGATATTTTTGGTATAATAACTCGGAGCACATTTGGTATTATACCAGCCTTATATCTCTAACTTGAAAGTAGTGTTGTTGTATCTGTTGATAGTACAATATACGAACATACGTCTGATAACAAGCTTTCGAAGTGTCTGGAATATGACCGGACTTACTTTTTGCAAGGCAACCACTGCAATCCTATTTTCTATAACATCCCTTTCCATATTGTAATTTGATAATGAACATGATAAAATATGTGATATTCCGCAAAATTGCAAGATTTTTTTCCAAATTTTAAATAATAAATAAGTTGTAAAAAAAAGGGTTTAATGTAACAGTCTTTATGGCCAGACTAGTTATCTACAACTTAACACAATCTACCTATAAAGATATAAAATAAAACAATAAAAAAGTATTATTAAAAAAATCCTACACAAAAAGTTCCCTTTAAAAAGTTAAAAATAATAAATTAAACTCAATCTTAAAGTACCTAATTACGTATTAAAAATATATGTCGCATAAATCATAGTCATTATTGATAATGTCGATATCGACATTTGTTTTAGGCTGTCTCAGCCCTAATTTTCCTTCAGTGTGGTCAAATCTTAAATTCAAAATTGCATCATTTCGTGATATGTTTACTAGAACGTATTTAAAACAATAGAATAACGATTTAAAATATAAATTAGTTGAATGTTTCATGTTATTTTGCTAATTTATTGTATTATTTGTTAATATTAAGTCAAAATAATACTTAAAAATGGAAAGTAAAGTTATCCTACTGTAAACTAGAGGATTCCGACCTCTTTTTACACGCAAAAACGCTGCAATTCGGCATTTTTAGCTCAGATCTGTTGTGCGCTACTGATATTTGCTGTGTGACGTGGAACTTGCGGCAACTAGTTTTATACAGGATGAAATTTTAACCACTTTCCAAATTTTAATATATCAATCTACGAGACAAAAAACAAATGACGTATTTTTTCTTTTGGTATAGCACAGTACAAAAATGTCAAGATAAAGCACTTAGAAAATGTCCGCAAAAAATCTAAAATTTTTGATACGGCCGCCTAGCAACACTTTTTTTACGCGATTCGCATCTCATTTATTCATTACGATACTATTCATACGTTTTTGATTATCCTTTTATACCTTATCAGGCCTAGGACCGTAAAAATTAAAAACTATATTGCGAAAAATATTTTCGGGTGAAAGCTTGATTTACAGTTTTTATTTCATAAATGGGCTCTAAATACGATACCAAACGCCTATAAAAATATTGGAAAGTAGTTAAAATTTCACCCTGTATAACCAGTATGACCGGCGGTCTGTCAATGGCGTCTCCCGTTGAAATGCTCTAAGTCTGAAGCGCGTAAAAGGGGGCGGAAACATGATATGCGCCATCCGTGTTTTATGTTCTGTGGTACTAGTACTAATCATTCACTCATTTTTCTTTTCTTTTTAGAACCAGCTAAGATCAGAGGCTATGCTGCCAAGTCATTTGTTAATTCCAACGATTTAGGATGCAAGTAGATCGACTGACAGCCCGATAATGTGTGACCAGTTTTGATTTGTCAATGCGTGTGTTTACTAGTGACGTACCTTTAACATTATTAGACTATTGATAATAATTGCAGTTCGTCGTTTGGAAAATAATGTTTACTGTCACACACGCTGTTTTTATCTCGAGATTATGCACCTACTTTACTTAAATAGTGGGCAGTTAAATGTGCCCGGTGAGTATATTTTTTACATATGATTTAAAAATAAATAGTTTTAATTTATAACAAAAATAAAAGCCATTGTTAATTAGTTTTATTTATTTATTTCTTCAAAAGATTTTCCCGTGTCATCTGCTGTGCCGTGTGAGCTCATCAATGGCAGTAATTAAAAGAGAACAAAATTTTAACAAACATTAACATTTTGATGAATCAATCCATGATTATAGACATTTAATAAGATTATCTTAGTTATGTGATTCCTTACAGTTTTCTTCTTCAAATTGTTTAGTAGACATTCATTTGAGACGCTAAACGTAAAAAAAACATCAAATTTCTCCGGAAACATTTAAGATAAATATCGACAATAGTATCGAAAAATTTGAGTCAAGCTCTAGCGTACATGTAAAATATTTCGATGAATTAATTATCCACCAAAATAATGTAAATAATCAATGTATAGAACGTTATCTATACAAAATATTAAAAGGAACAAACGGATTGAAATAATTTAATATTTACAACATAAAAACAAGATCAAATTCAACAAAAATAATGCGTTTTTACGATAACGACTTTCTACTGCAATTTTCTGGATTATTTTTGTGGTTGACTCCACAAGCACTCAGAGAACTTGAGGCCAAGAAGTGGAGGTCTAAGGTTACATCAGCTCGGGATGATCGGTTCATTATCTCGGTACATTATCTTAATGTTGATCAATTATATGAGGGCCTTTTCGGTTTGGTAAAAATGAATTTGATAATCATTTTAAGCAGATAAAGTAAAAATCAACAAACAGAAGTGTAAGTTTAATGAATGGGCTATACCTGGTATTTACAAAAGTAGAAAAAAATTATATGATTTGTATAGTCTAAAAGCGAAATTTTAAAACCACAACATTATAGACCATGTTAAAAAATACTCCAAATTATTTAAATTAGTATGCGCCAAAACAAAGTCAATTTATCTTCATAATTTAATTTCGGCTTCCAAAATTAAAGCGAAAACTACTTGGAATATTATAAATAAAGAAACATGTAGACTAAAACGAAAACCGAGCAATCCTGCTTACTCTCTCAAATTAGGGGATAAGTTAATAAACACAAGCACAGACCTGTTGCGAATATATTTGAGAATTTTTATTCAAGCATAGCTTCCTCCACTACTGAAGGGCTTGCTTCTTCCGCTGATCTAGCTGAATCCATTCTCAAGTCGGCTGTCGATGAGTGCAAATTTTCATTTCATTTTAGACATATAATACCTGATTTAATTATAAAAACTTGTAGAGAATTAAATATGAAAAAAAACTGGAGATCTTTGGGGAATTTCCGTCCATATTGTCAATACAATTATAAATTCAATAGTTCCTCATCTCGCAATAATTTTCAACAAATGTATTTATTTATTTTATTTATTTAAGCTTTATTGCACAAACTAACAGTTATTGTACAAAAGGTGGACTTAATGCCACGAGGCATTAAGTCTCTGCCAGTCTGCCATCGGGCTAAACAGAAATGTTTAGTAAGCGGTGCGATAAAACAAAAGTAGTTATCAAATAAAATTATTATCAAAAAAAAATACTAAACTACAAAAAGTACATATACTTACGTATAAACTAAACACTAATATTTAGACACTATTATATATACTAAATACATATAAACTATTAATATATACATACATATACATAAATAGCTCAAAGCATTAACTAAATGCTCTAAGATAAATAGTGACAAAAATATATTAATATAAATGACTTCCAAAGCTGAGTAGATTGAAGAACCAAGGAATTGGAGACAAAGCTAGTGCGGTGCAAAGAGTGAATTGAGACTTTAAATAAGAAGGAGAGTTGGGATCGTTTAAGATAGAAAATAGGGTGCATAAAATTCTGACGTTACGCCGAAGACAAAGTGAAAGCCATTAGAGCAGCAAACGGTGCTTGGAGATATGATTGTATTTACGTAAGCAGTAGATGAAACGCACACAGTTGTTCAATAAACGATCCAATTTATTAAGAAGGGATTGGTTCAAGTCGGAGTAGCACACATTAGCATAATCAATGAGAGAGAGAGGACACGTGATTGGACAAGGGAAATTTTGGTTTTGACCGGGAAAAATGCTTAAACCTGTAGAGGGAGCGTAGTGTAGCATTGACCTTTCGACTAACTTCATCCACATGGGCAATCCAACTAAGCGTGGAATCTATGTATAGACCTAGGTTTTTGACACATGAACAATACGGGATAACTACTCCATCGAAGCATACCGGATCGATACTGGAAAAATCAATACGACAAATTTGCCGCTGGCTACCAACAATAATATTAATAGGGTTTACAGCAACACCATAACGATCTGACCAAGAATAAATGTTCTTGAGATCATCATTAAGTTTTCCTACGGCAAGATCTAATTCGTCATAGCGGCGCTGCTGGTATAGTTGGAGATCATCAGCATACAGATGGTGTGACGAGCCAATTTCGAGAGTAATAGAATTTATGAAAATGGAGAATAGCAAAGGAGATAGTATGCCTCCATGGGGCACACCTGCAAGCAGATCTAGCCAGATGGGAAATATTTTGATCTACACGAACCGCCTATCAGCGATCCCGTAAGTAGGAGGCAAACCATTCCAAAGCATCTGAAGTAAAATTAAAATAAGCTAATAGAGATAATAGGACATCATGGTCAACTGTATTGAAAGAACGGTAAGAACGGTAACTTTTCCATGCTCTATGCCATCTCTAATGTCCTCGGTGACTTTAAGTAAAGCAGTGCTGGTGCTGTGGCCAGGACCAAAGCCAGATTGTATTGATGATAGACAGTTTCCCTTTTTAATTAAGTTTAGCAAAATCATTCCATTATTTAAATCCGACGAGAAATGTGATCCCTCTAATTTTCGACCAATATCTATGTTGCCAGTAAAATATTTGAAAAAATTATGTTTACTTACTCAACTTTTTTCGCACTTTAGTTTGAATAAATTATTACATCACAATCAATATGGATTCAGGAAAGGTAGAAATACCACTGATGCGGGAGTAGCGCTTCTAAAACACGTATTCGATGCTTGGGAGAGTAGGTTAGATGCTATAGGTGTTTTTTGTGACCTGTCAAAGGCATTTGATTGTGTGGACCATAAAACGTTAATTAAAAAAGTCAAACATTATGGTGTTTCGAATGATTCGTTAGATTTTATTCACTCTTATCTTACAGGTAGAACACAAAAAGTTTGCATTGATGGAACTGAGTATTCAGGGTCGGCCCTTATCATGGGTCAGTATTATGACCCTTGCTATTTTTTTTTTTTTTTTTTTTTTTTTTGGCATAGCACGGCTTGTGCATCAGCCACAGCGAAAGGTATGAATAAAAAGGTAGGGAAACGGATATACAAAGGAAAAGGACGGAATTCTATTCTAAAATGAGAGGATCAGAGAAGTAAAATACTACATACAATATTTACAATTTTATATTGTTTTTATTTATATACAAGGATATACTGTTATATACATCATAATTACACATATTAAGAAGGATATTTATAGAAGTTGGAAAGGGGATTCGGAGGGATAAAAGGGATGACATGAAACAGGATCTATCATATATTGGACAAGCAAAGAAAATATGGTTTAAATCGCCAACACCAGAACCACACTCGCACAAATCACTGTCTACAATCCGTAGTCTAGCAAGATGGGCAGGAGAAACTACGTGACCTAATCTCATACGAATAATGCATGATGTAGCTAACTTTCCAAGTTTAATACTAAAAAACCAGGGTTTAATGGGAACAGTTTCCTGAATTGATTTATAAATTTTACCTTTATTTTGACTACTCTGATTCCAGACTTCCTCCCAAGATGTTCGAAGGAATTGTTTGGGAAGAGTAGCCAGATCACTGCAAAAGTTTTTATATGGGTGGATATCTCCACATGTCACAGCATCGTTTGCCAGCCGATCCGCTATAACATTTCCTGTGATACCACAATGACTAGGAATCCACGCAAAGTGGACTACTAGGCCTTTTAGATGAATTTTATAAAGCAAGTCTCTACACATTATTATAGCATTATTGTTGGAATTACATTTGAATGGGAACTTATTCAGTGCTTCTATAGCACTTTTAGAATCTGTGAAAATAATTGTTTTATTCAATTTCATAACTAAGATGTACTCTAATGATTTTAGAAGACCATAACATTCTCCAGTAAATATAGAAGATTCCGGGGGAAGTTTTACCTTCTAAACTATTTTATACTGATGGTGATAAACCCCTATTCCTACAGGCGATAAGGAATGTTTAGAAGCGTCACAGTAAATGTGATGCCAATCATGCCAGTCTCTATCCAGAATAAAATTTAGGTTAGCATTTGCATTTTGATCATCTTTATGAATATTTAAGTTTGTGTGAATATCAGGAGAAATAATTAAAGATTGAAAGCTATTGCAAAAAATAGGAAGGTACTGGGATCTATGTATAGGAGACTGTAAGGAAGTAAATTTGCGAAAACTAATGACTAAACATGGAATTTTTTTATGACTCCAATACGGGGAAGTATCAATCAGATTAGATAGAGTATGTAATTTAGAGTATAAAGGGTGAGACAGAAGTTGTAAGGAACGAAATAAAAATTTATCACATAAGAATTGTCGACGTAATGGCAATGGGGAATCACAGCATTCCATCTGAAGGGCATTAATGGGGCTAGATTTCATTGCACCAGTTATGATTCTGAGAGCCTTGGACTGAATACCGTTAAATTTATCTAAAGCAACTACACTACACGGTTCCATAAAAAAGCTAGCATAATCCAAGATACTTCTAATAATAGCATTATACAAAAGCTTTTGCGAAAAAGGATGAGATCCCCACCAGACACCTGATAAACATCGTAAAATATTTAACATCTTTTCACATTTCCCAATAGCATAATAGCAATGGGAGAGAAAAGATAATTTAGAATCTAAAATGATTCCTAAAAACTTAGCATCATTACCAACAGGGATGACATCTTCATTAAAGTAAACAGTAAAAGGGGGAGGGAGACGAGATCTTGTAAATAAAATAGAAATACATTTCGAAACAGATAAACTTAAGTTATTCCTATCTAACCACAATTCTAATAAAGATAAAGAAGAAGTGAGCTGTGTGCTTAAGTTTTCAACGGACTGCCCTTGAACGTAGAAAACTAAGTCATCAGCATATTGCAGAATTTTAATTCCATCTACGTTTGTTATCGCCGATTCAAGGTCGCAAGTGTAAATATTATAAAGCAGAGGGCTTAACACAGAGCCTTGAGGTAAGCCCTTAAAGACTTGCCTCGATTTTGTAATATTTCCTTGTTGAATATGAAGGAAACGACCAGATAACATATTTATAATAAGGTTTACTATTTTGAAAGGAATGTTTAGTCCAAGGAGTTTATCCTTGAGGATTAGTAATGATACATTATCGTACGCAGCTTTTATATCTAATAATGCCGCCAAAACTGACTGATTATTTGAAAAAGCTAACCGAATATCAGTTATTAGTAGGGCAATACTATCCATTGTACTTCTGCCTTTCCTAAAACCATATTGACTATTGGATAACAAATTGTTGCTCTCGAAAAACCATTCCAATCTGTTTTTAATAAGATGTTGCAATAGTTTAGCTAAGACTGACGATAGTGCAATGGGGCGGTACGAAGATGGGTCAGTGGTAGGTTTGTTAGGTTTAAGAATAGGAATAACTTCTTGGGCTTTCCAAGAAGGCGGAATATTTCCTGTTTGAAATATAGAATTAGTAAGGTTTAGGTAGTAAATAAGCACATCATCACTTTGATGAGATAAAAATGAATAGGGGATTCCGTCCAACCCTGGGGCTGAGTCTTTGACGTAAGATAAAACTCCTTTCAATTCGGTGAGGGTGAAAGGAGAACTGATAAAGGGTTCTTCATTATTAGGAAGAGCTATAAAGGAAGGTAACAATTCTTGCTGGGGGACAAAAGGAGGGGCTAGGTTATCAAGAAATTGATCTAATGTAGTGTTATCTAGAAGAGGAGGAGTAGATTCTTTGAAAGCGGATCTAAATCTCCGAATATTGGACCAAATAACTGAAGGGGAAATATCAGGGGATATTGAAAGACAAAATTTCTTCCAACCTTCCCATTTTTTTTGTTTAAAAAGCTTTCGAGTGGAGGCTATTTCTTTAGAAAGACAGTTAAAATTGTCTATAGTGGAATGGTTTTTGTAGGTAATTTCTGCTTCTTTTCTCTTTTTAATAGCAGCAGAACATTCCTCGTCCCACCAAGGGGGAGAGGGAAATCCTTTTCTGTTTTTTTTAAGAGGAAACACTTTATTGGCAGTTTTTATTAATAAAGAAGCAAGGGAATCAGCACATAAGGCTTGATTATTTTCTTTTATTTCTGGGAGTGAGGAAATGCTGTGTATAATCTGTTGTCTAAAAAGTTGCCAATCAGCTGTATTTGTTTTGTTTATATTATATTTCAAACGATGATTATCTTTGTAGTCTTTTTTAACTGGTATATTTGAAATACTTATAAAAATTGGATAGTGGTCACTACCGAATGTAGAATAATGAGTAGCCCAATCAATGGTAGAAGCTAAACATGGAGAGCAAAGCGCTAAGTCAGGGGCACTTATTCCTTCATGAGGTTTGGTTCTACGTGTTGGGCTGCCTGTATTTAATATGCATAAATTTGCTTTTTCAAGAATATCTAACACCCTGACTCCATAATGATTTGAAGTACTACTTCCCCAGCTCACGTGCTGTGCATTAAAGTCTCCGGTAATCAAAAGAGGTCTTGGGAGTGTAGTTATTATGGAGTCAATTTCGTCATATATTGCTGAGGTGGGTTTTGGAATATAGAGTGCAACAAAGCAAATTCCATTTATAGAAGCTGCAATTATTGCAAAAGTGTTACTGTGTGGAGGGAGGGGGATATGTTTAAAAACAACTGAATGGCTAATAAGAAGAGCTACTCCACTATAACCATCAGACCTATCCTCTCTAATGGAGGAAAAACCTGAAATTTTAAAGTTCATGTTTGGCAAAAGCCAAGTCTCCTGAATGGAGACAACGATAGGGTTGTATTTATTTATTAAATACAACAAATCAGATTTTTTGCTTAATATACTACGGCAATTCCATTGGATAACCGTAGGATTAACCGTACTTACTATTAGTTAAATTATTTTCTAGTGTGTTCTCAATTTGGGCAACGATGGACGGTGTTGAATTTGAAGTTGAATTAAATTGTGACAAAGTATTTATAAGAGTCAACATTAATTCCTTGACTGATAAATCAGATAAGGAACTGTTACTTAAATTATTATTGTTTATTACTGTACCATTTTGAGACAGAGGTATGTTATAATCTTTTATAAGTGCTGCATGAGTTAAGCGGTCATATCCTTTTTCATGTTTGTAGGGACTATTTGGTTTTAATAAAATTGTTTTTTTGTATGAAGTTGGTGGTTTTCTTACAGGAGCTGATGAGCTTAATTTAGGTGTTGGTTGTTTAAAAGATTGAGAAGGTAATGAAGTCAGTACATCTGCATAGGATTTTGAAACAGGGGGGTGTAATTTTAAGGCTTCTGAATAAGAGATGCAGCTGTTAGCCATGGTTTCTTTAATTGATTTTTGTCTATTAAATTCAGGACATTTTTTGCTATTGGCATAATGTTGTCCAGAACAAAGACAACAAGAAACATCTTCTTCATCCACTGAACAACCATCACCTGTATGGTTTTGACCGCATTTAAAACACCTAGGTGTTGATCTACATTGAGTTTTAATGTGACCATAACGGCAGCAATTATAACATTGTACTGTTGGATATATATACAAATCTACAGGCAAGGCATTATAACATGCAAAAACTCGTTTAGGCAGAACTTGCCCATCAAAGGTGAGAACTACAGTTTCAATTGGTGTAAATTCAGTCTTTCCTTGTACTACAGTTTTTTTCTTTAATCTTCTTACTTTTATGATATTACCACAGCCTATTGGGACTGTAATATTGTTTTGTATATCTTCTTCAGGCCAGTCACAAGGTACACCTCGAACTACTCCCATACGTGTTACACTAAATATTGGGACAAAAGCTTTATAATGGCGGGACTTCAATGTATTACTATTTATAAAATCATTAGCACTGGTGTGACTTGAGAATGATATTGTCAATCTGTTTCTACCTATTTTCTTCAAAGATCCATCAATAATGTGTTTGAATTTGTTTTTCTTTAAAAAGAAACCAAAACTAACTGGGTGAACATAACAGTTTTCATTGGGCGAGGCTGGCTCTCGTTGCACATGAACAACATATGGAGATACATCTGAGGCTTGGTAAAGCTCTCTACCATGTGAGACATTTGGAATTGAGTCAGGTAAGATTGGAGTAGGTTCCGGTGCTGTGGATAATGTCGAGGTTTTGGTCACATTAGATTGGTAGCTAGGACGAACTGCTGGAGATCTATCGCGTGTATCGTCAGTCACGCACTGACAATCAGCGTCATTTAAAGCAATGTTAGATGACTTGTGATGCTTCCTACGTTTTTTGTTGCAATGCTTACATATTTTCTTTGCTGAAGACCTTTTTCGTTTAATACCATTCATATTAGTCTCAGAAGCATCAGTATCAACTACTGATCCCTCCGTATCCCTGTCTGGATGATTGTTATATGCCACAGTAACAAATTGAGAAACTTGAGGAGTCCCTCCTCCGGGATCCTCAGGTTCTTCCATGGCGAACAAAGAAAATTAAATTAACTTACCAAAACTCAGCTAATTATATACAAAAATAGATAGAACTAAATGAAAATATAACTAGGAACTACTTTTCTTCTACCTTTCTGATCCAATATCCTTCAAATTAATTTAAACAAAAAACAGCTAAGAAAAATCGACCACCAAACACGACGTTTCCCCCTTGCTATTTTTAACGACCTTCCATATTATATGTATAATCTTTGACAGATGGTATTGTTTGCAGATGACACTTCAATAATTTTTAAAATTAAGAGATGCAAATTATCATTTGACGATGTTAACAATACCCTATCTAAATTATTGCATTGGTTTGCTACGAATAATCCTTTGCTTAATGCAAGAAAAACAAAATGTGTTAAATTTACTTTGCCTAATGTAAGGTTTGCCGCTACAAATGGTATTGTAAAAGATGAGCCATTAGTAACTGTAGACTCCTCTACCTTTTTAGGTATAACTGTAGACTCTCGACTGCAATGGGGTGCTCATATCAGGTCTCTGTCTGGAAGACTTAGTTCTGCTGCATATGCTGTGCGAAAGATAAGACAATTGACTGATGTTGGAACGACAAGATTAGTATATTTTAGCAACTTTCACAGTATAATGTCATACGGAATTCTGTTATGGGGCTCAGCGGCAGATATTGAGTCTTTTTTCATACTACAAAAACGTGCTGTGTGGGTTATTTACGGCCTTCGACCCCGTGACTTTCTAAGAGAGCTATTCAAAGAGATCAACATTCTTAAAGCTGCATCTCAATACATTTTCGAAAACATTATGTAAGTACGTCCGTAAAAACCTAGAGTTATTTGTCAAAAATAGTGACGTTAGACGTACACAATTTCAATACCCGAAATAAAGATAAACTTGCCGTTCCAGGATTCAGACTGCGAAAAGTGGGTAATTCGTACATGGGAAATTGTATTCGTATTTTCAACAAATTGCCACTGTCAATTGCTGAACTTCCTGTACATAAACTCAAATCATATTATATCAGAGTAATTTTAATGAAAAAGGGCTATTATACTATTAATGATTATATAAATGATAGGAACGTTTAGCTTTAATTAAATTGTCCCAGCTCGCACTGGCATATATCTTATGTAAACATGTCTATTTAAAAAGAAGCTGACAATAGTGACCGAGTTTCTTGTGCTGCTTCTTCTCGGCACTAGCCCACATTTGTCCTGAAGCAGTGGTAGGTTTAAATATTGGGACGTGTAAAAGCGCCTCCAGGGGCCGATTTTCAGAAATAAAACTGATTTAAACTGATTTTTAACTGATTTTAGAAATTTTAAAAAACGCTGACTCGCTGCTGTTGTAATCCGATGAGAGCGTACGATGAGAAGACGCATGGAGGAGGTAAGTTTGAAAGCACGCAGACCAGCTCGAGGTCCAGAACTGCTCACACAGCGCCGAGTAGCTCCACTTAGATTCACCCGCGAATACGCTAATTGGACTCTCCAACAATGAGCAAGAGTTATTTTCATTGACGAGTGAAAAATTGCTTTGCGTGCACCTGAGGCCAACAACGTGTGTGCAGAAGATGAGGAGAGCGGTTCCTGCCAATCACAACAACAGAAACCGTCAGTTTTCATGGAGACTCTACAATGGTGGGGGGAGGAATTAGTTTTCAGGGTCGTATGGAATTAGATATCGTTGACAATCGATTAACAGCAACTCGGTACATCGCAGAGATCCTCCAGAAACATTTTGTGCCCTACATAGGGTTGATTGCATACGACGAGTTCCTTTAGATGCACAACAATGCCCGCTCACTCGTAGCTCTTTGTGTAGACGAATACCTTTAAGACGTTGCTTTACAAAAATTGCGTTGGTGTGCTTAAAGTCTTGACCTTAACCCTATTGAGCTAGGACATGCTGAAAAGCAGGATTAAATCCTCTCCCGTTCCACCGCCAACTCTCAAAGTGCTCCGAAGTGAAGCATTGATTGCTTGGGATAGCCATTCGCAAGTCGATGTAAAAAACATCATTTGAACCTACCTGATCGCATGCATGCTGTTATCAGGGCTCGAGAGTCCGGGAACACACGATATTAAAATGGTTGAAAAACCAACAAATTTTATTAGGTTTTAATTTTGAAGTATTTTAAAACAGAGTGTTAATTTTCGCGAATTTGACTGATTTTACATAAAAATGTTTTTCTCCCCTAAAATGTTATTAAAGCCTTTGAATACAATAATGAACGAATATTAAATCCTATTAAAAATAATTTTTAGTGATAAAAAAATATTTAAGCGAATCACATCAGAAATTGAACGTGGCTAAGTTTCCGAGCCGTTGAGTGTATCATAAATAGTAATTTACACAATAATAACTTAAGCTAGGTTAGCATATCATTTCAATTAATAGTGTTCGGGTAAAATCAAGAAAACAGTATTCTTGTGATCTTTAAAATATATAAACTACCCATACATTTAAATTTATTAGGTTAGTTTAGGGTAGGGTAGGGCTAGGGGCTAGGTTAAATTATCAAGTGTTACATTTATTTATGATATTATTATGTACTAGCTGTTGCCCGCGACTTCGTCCGCGTCATTTTCTGTTATTATGATCGCGATTAATATCAATATTTTTTCCCGCTTTTGAAACATTTTTCACTGATACTTCGCTCCTATTGGTCGCAGCGTGATGTTATATATAGCCTAAAGCCTTCCTCGATAAATGGACTATCCAACAACAAAAATATTTTTTTAAATCGGACCAGTACTTCCTGAGATTAGCGCGTTCAAACAAACAAACGAACTCTTCAGCTTTCTAATATTAGTATAGATTAGTATAGATTTATTAAGAATGATTGTCTTTAAACTATGTCAATGTTGAATTCGCTTTAATGACATGGCAGCATAGTCTCAAACCTAAGTCAAAACCTTAGAAAAAAAAACTTTTTTAAGAGGGAAACAAAAAAAACATACTCACTCACTCACTGTCACTGCTGGATGCACTGTAATTATTTTTATTTAGTGTTATTCAATGGAAACGTAGTAAATTAACGAATTTGATATTATAAGGTTTTAATTTTTATTAAGCTTTTGCTTATAAAAACAACCATTATGGGCAGTTTAGACAGAGCAGTACTTACTGGATTTATATGCAGACTTTGTTCGGAAATGCATAGAGTCGTTCTTCATATATATGGAGAAGAGGGTATTCGTTTGTGTATCTCTGAGAAGATCAATAGATATCTCTCAATAAATGTTAGTATTATTACCAGTAAGAATTTTGCTGATTTATGTTAAGTTAAATAAAGCTAAAATGCAAACTTTATTTCTAGGTATCACGTTCAGATCCATTGCCTAAAACCATCTGCAAGAATTGCTTGGAAAGATTGGAAAACCAGCATCGATTGGTGATGCGTATTGAGCAGGCAGCAAATCTTCTCAAAGGACAGCGGCGAGCTCGATTCATTAATAATTCTAGATACATTAATAGTACAATTTAATAATTATGAGATAGTTAGCTATAATTAAGTGTCCAATTTAGATTGAAATATTTGTACAACCAGGTAAGCACGATATCTACACAAGATACATTTTAATAGTCACCAATTGGTTGGATTCTTTATCGAACATTATAACCACAAACCTGATTGTTTACTTACATACATTTACACAATATCTTGCTTGTGATGGTATTTTACTATGCATATTATTTTTTACTATATGTTGGTATGTCTGATGAAATATGATCTCTATATATGTTGGTTTTATTATAATTTAAAGGTACTTTATCCTTATTTGCTATGTTTGTCATGTTTATGCCCATTACAAAAACATTCCAATCTACTACATGGCCCAAACACGTTTTGATGCACCAAAGTAATAGTTTATTTAAAGCAAAACTGTCTGTGTACTTCTTGTAGCCATAGAATTTAAATAAGGTACCTACATATTTGTTTTATCTTTTAGATAATTCAAACTTATAAACTTGTAAATATAGGCAATTTTAAAACATTTTTCAATGAATGAATCGAAAATACAATTATTGTAAATAGTATTTTAAAAAAACATTTTGCAATAAATAAAATAAAAATAAAAATATTTAAAAGTAATTTACTTAGATTTATATTTATTTTAGATTAAATCACCAGCAAAATGAAGAAGATTGACATATTGACCTTTTTATGTTGAAACCATTTCATTTTGAATCCAGGCGTTTAAGGGTTCCTTACCCAATATGGGTAAAACGGGACCCTATTACTAAGACAAGGAAGTCTTAGTAATAGGGTCTGTCTGTTTGTTTCCAGGCTGTATCTCATAAACTGTAATAGATAGAAAATTGAATTTTCAGAGATAATGTATTTTTGTTGCCACTCTAACAAAAACTACTAAAAAACAGAACAAAACAAATATTTAAGGGAAATACCCATACTAAAACTTAAGTTAAGTTTGTAGTATGAAACCCTTCGTCAGTCAGACTGAGTGTAAGTCAGACTCACATATTTTGTTTATTTTTTTGAAAGAATATTGGCTTGTATCAGATTTTCGATTTTGATATCAGAAATCGTATTTGACTTTACTGTCTCACACCACTATACAATATTTCGTGTGCGTTACGCCAGCGAAAAAGTATCGAATTTCTTGACTTTAACCACACACATAATAATTAGAGTGTCTGCTCGTGTAATTGTGCACATAATTTTGAATTTGTGCATGCAACCCCTATGGAGATATTCGCAAAAAATACTTTCCGCCGGAGTACCTTTACCGCAGCGGAACTTTTTTTTTTCCTGAAGATTTCTGAAAACATATTAATCAGGGAATTAGAGTATAACGTGCTGTAAATGTGCGTGTTTATCTTAAATTTGTGCGCCTCAAGGTTTTGAAGTTATTCAAAATGCCGCTGGAGTAACGTTTGCGTTGTTTCTATACATATATCAAGAACAGTTAAACGCACAAACTTCATTGTTTTTACACACGATGTGATGAATTTGTGCGTGTATTGATAAAAACAGAATGTTTAAAAAAGGTACCGGTTAGCAGATACAAAATATAATATAATAAACTTTGTCGGATCAAACCCCAATGCAAAGGCAATATTTACAACGTATTAACCCTAGAGTGGGCGCGTTATGAGCATTTTGCCGCCCGCGCTAATAAAACGTTAATTAATGGTACAACTATTGCCCAATAGGCTTATGGTTTTTAGTAGCTGCCCCCAGTTATGTTCACATTATGCTTTGAAAAGCTGGACACCATCGGTGGTTGGGGACCACCTCCTGCTTGAGGAGGAGGTTGATGCTGTCAGGTGTTGCCGAGCGGCAAACTGCTCACCGCGCGCCCACTCACGTAGGTAAATTTGTGTCATATATTTTTAGTGAAATTAAAATGAAGACTATATTTTCTGATGTATTTATTTGATGAATTAAGAAAAGGCTTTTAATTTCAGGATTTAATGCCTTCGTCATCATTTTTCAGGTTTAGCGCGACGAAAGTTTTACTGACATACATTCCTAAAAAAAATATTCCCAACATGCAAAGTTGTAATAGTTTCTAAGAATATGTCAATATTCCTGCTTGCTATTCGCCTGTGGCTCTGCTTTGCCCGCGTGAACTACAGCCTAAATCGCGAGGTCGGAAACCAGTGTCCAGCAGTGGTATACAAATTGATCTATGTCCTAAGTCAAATTTATCTTATTTTCCAAATTTCATAAAAAAAAAAACTGTAGTTTCGGAGTGAGACCGTAACATACAGACAGACGGACAGAGTTATTTTGATATTTATAAATACCTAATCAAGGTGTCAATTTTGCATAAATATGACAAAATATATGAAACCCTAGGTCGGCTGTGGCAAGCCTGGAACTATAACATTTTATAATGAAACCAAGAAGATGTTGACGTTGTTGACTATATGATAGCAGGCTATTCTGTGAAGAGAATGACTTGCAGATGGCCAATGAGGTTACCTATTCCATCCTCTTAAATTTTTTTAAGCAACTCAATTGCTTTCTTTGTACTTATTGATAAAATATCTTCCTCAAAGAGACAAATACAGTATATGCTCACTACAGAAAAAATAGGCTCAAGGAAAAACGGTGTTGCTGAGGCTCAAAATTACTGTGCAATGAACATTTTACAAACCTATGTGAAGACTTATTAAATAAAGCATATACTGTAGATTCAGAAAACATAATATGATAATGTTTCATTATTTTGCTTATTTTCAGTTTTAAAGAGTATTGTACAGGATAAGTGAAAAAAGTTACTAAAAATATAAAATTTTCTAAAATCTTATGTAAACCAAAGATCCTAAAACAGTATTTATTAAATGTGTGAATTTTTCATTACTAATTTTGCGTATTATTTAAATCATGAGAAAATTAATTAATTAAATCGCCACATTCCTACTTAAAATGGTGAATAAAAAGTAGCGGCAAAATGCTCCCCACGCGCCCACTGACGTTACGCAGAAAGACGCGCCCACTCTAGGGTTAAAAAGGAGTTAAACAAGCGCTTAGAAAAAGGTAAAAAGGACCTTATTATTAAGTACAAACAATGAATACCCACGATCATTTCCAATAAAAAAAACCTGTAGCTTCTTCACTACTCAAAGACCGACCTGCAGATAGGCTAAGACATTACTAAAAACGTATGAAGATATCCCATTACATTCAACGTCACTCAGATTTTTTTTATGCAAACCTACGAAGTATTCGAAAAAATGGCAAGTTCGATGAGATCAAATGTATATTGAGAGCTATCTCAAAGATTATTCACGTTATAATTTTCACAGAAACGTGGATTATGTCTGAAAACGATGCTAGATTATACGAAATACAAAATTATAGTCATACTCGTATTTATAATTATAGAAAACAAAGTATAGGTGGAGGAGTATCAATTTACATTCATAATAGCATAAAATACGAAATTACGGAAGATTTAGTTGAAAATGGTAATCACTACCTATGGGTTAGCATTGATAAATTATCTTTAAATATTGGAGCGATTTACAAACCGGAAGACACCAATTTAAACAAGTTTATGGATATATATTTATCGCAGCTGGAGCAGCAGCGAAGAGCTATTATCTTCAGCGATTTTAATGTTGATCTCCTTACACCGGACAATAATGGTAACCAATATTTAAATAAAATACATGAGAACGGATACGAGATATTAAATAAAATAAATAGCATGTACTGTACCCGAGAAACTAAAAGCACTAAAACCATAATAGATCACGTATGTACAAATATAAATAATCACTCATTCGGCATGACCATTATTGAATCCTCGTTATCCGATCACAAACAAATATTTGTAGAAATTGGCAGTATGAAACCACAAGGAAATAAAAAACTACACTACAAAGCTCTCGATTATGAAAGCCTATATTCTAGTGCTCTAAAGGAAAATTACATAAATGAAGATAATGAATCCTTGTACTTAGAAAATTTTATTTCTAGACTAGTAGCAACACACAAAAAGGGAAAGACGAAATTTCAAAACCAACTCCAAAATGACTGGATAAACAAAGATATTATTGCCGCTATAAATTTACGGAATAATTTATGGCAGCAAATCATGGGCGTAGCTACGGTGGGGCAGGGTGGGGCGCTTGCCCCACCCTGGATCTTACCTGTAAGGTACATAATTAAACCTAAAAAATAAATTATCTAGGTACTAACTAACCGTAAGAAACACACTCGACACAAAATTAGCGATCAAAACAAAAAGTTTTCCTCTTTCAAAATCCTTCTGTTTTTCGTTTGTGTGTGTGAGTAAGTGGTTGAGTTGAGAGGGAAAGCGACCCGCCACCCGCCGCGCGCCCTGCGTCTGCGCAGCGCAGAGGTTCTTGCTTCTTCTATCGCGGCATGATTCGCATTGTTTGCTTTTACTATTTTATTTTAAAAACATTCTCGACGAATCCCAACCACCGAAACAGGCTGGATTTCGGAGCGGATACGGCACCACAGACCACATCCACAAGTGCGGCAGATTATACAGAAGACCGAAGAGTATAATCAGCCCTTGTATCTAGCATTCGTGGACTATGAGAAAGCCTTCGACTCGATCGAGATCTGGTCCGTTTTGGAGTCCCTGCAGCGTTGCCAAGTAGATTGGCGGTACGTCCAAGTAATACTAAGATGTCTCTACGAAGCCGCCACCATGTCCGTCCAAGTACAGAATCAGCAAACAAAACCTATACGTAAACGTTGCATCGAGGAGTGAGACAAGGGGCCTTCATTTCCCCGAAATTGTTCACAAATGCAATGGACGATATGTTCAAAACGCAACTGGAACTGCACTGGAAAGGACGAGGCATCGCAACATCAATGGCAAATACATCTTTCACTTGCGATTTGCAGACGACATCGTCATTATGGCAGAAACGCTGCAGGACCTACAACAGATGCTGTATGACCTGGCTGACTCTTCTGTACCCATCGGCTTGTGGATGAACCTGGATAAAACTAAGGTTATGTTCAATAAACATGTACTACCGCAACCGATTGCGGTAAACGGCGCCGTCCTCGAAGTTGTTCAAAAATATGTGTACCTTGGGCAGACATTGCAGTTAGGTAGGAACAACTTTGAGGATGAGGTGAACAGAAGAATTCAGTTGGGTTGGGCAGCATTTGGGAAACTATGTCGTGTCGCTCAGCGGGCTATGGAAAGAGCTATGCTCGGAGTTTATCTTAGGGATAAAATCAGAAATTAGGTGATCTGGCAGAGAACTAAAGTTACCGACATAGCCCACCGGATTAGCACGCTGAAGTGGCAGTGGGCTGGCCATATTAGCCGCAGAACCGACAACCGCTGGGGTAAACGAGTTCTTGAGTGGAGACCAAGTCTCAGCAAACGTAGTGTATGAAGCCCTCAGGCCAGGTGGAGTGATGATTTGCGCAAGATGGCTGGCAGGAGCTGGATGCGAGAAGCCGAGGATCGACCTAACTGGAGAGGCCTATGTCCAGCAGTGGATTGCGATAGGCTGATGATAATGACGGTGATGATGATGAGATGCAAGGTGCTATGGGGTGTAACCCTTTTGTATGAAAAAATTAACCGGGGTAAGACCGTGGGAATAGTTTGCTAGTCATATTTTATACTGCTGCCCCACCCTTAGCCCATAGCTGGCTACGCCCATGGGCCAGCAAACGAAAGTCAATCCAAATGATAAACAATTATACACGAGCTATACCAAGGAGAAAGACAGAGTAAGAAGAATGATCAGGATCCGCAAGAAAGATTATTATTATTTTTTGTTCCATAATAGTAGAAATAATCCAAAACATATGTGGGAAATTATTAATAGCTTAGCATTAAACAAGGTAAAATATAGCTGTGCTCCTCCAAAGCTTAAATTGGATTCGAGCCTTATCATCACTGAAGGTAACGCAATATGCGAAGCATTTAATTTATTTTTTTCATCGGTTGGTGTGAGCCTAGCCAGCAGAATACCTATTAAATTTCATGTTAATACCGGTAATATACTTATGTACGAATACAATTACACACAGATGAAGTATCCCAAATTATTGATAACCTAGACAATAACACGAGTGCAGGACTCGATGAAATTAGCACAAAAGCGATCAAATGTCTGAAAAGCGTTATTGCTTACAATCTGGCCAAGTGCATCAATGTCTGCTTGCTATCCGGTGTTTTCCCCGAAACGTTAAAGGTAGCCAAAGTCAGTCCTATTTACAAGTCCGGAAGTCGAATGGATCCCAACAATTATAGACCCGTATCAGTCTTGCCCGTCCTCTCTAAGATCTTTGAGAGGGTTTTGTTTAGCCGATTAGATGCTTACCTTACGGAGAAAAAGATTTTTTTTATAGACCAGCATTACGGCTTTCGCTCTAAAGCGAGTACTCTTACAGCTGCAATAGATTTAATAACGAAAATAAAAACGAATATTGATGAAAAAAACATTGCGCTCGGAATCTTTATTGACCTAAAAAAAGCTTTTGACACAGTAAGCCATCACAAGTTATTACAAAAATTAAGTAACATAGGCGTCACAGGTACAGCCCTCAACATGTTTGCTTCTTACTTACATGGTAGGCGTCAGATTGTGAAGATTGATGACTTTATTAGTACTGCTCAAAGTGTCACATACGGCATTCCACAAGGTGCAATAGTTGGGCCTTTACTTTTTCTGATTTATATTAATAATATTGACAGAATAGGGCTGACAGGACATTTAACGTTATATGCGGACGACACGTGTCTCTTTTATTTTGGCAAATCTGTTAATGATATTATATCTACTGCACAAAAAGATCTTGACTTACTCAATGAGTGGCTAAAATTTAATTTATTAACAATCAATACGTCTAAAACATCTTATATGATTTTTGCGGCAAAAAACAAGGTTATATCTAATTTCTCGCCTCTGAAGATAAATGATGTATTATTGAAATGTTCAGATCGCGAGAAATATCTTTGTCTGTGGATAGACGAGAAACTTACTTGGAAAGTTCACATTGAACATGTTCGAAAAAAGTTAACTTCAATAATGGGAGCACTGCGTAAAGTATCAAATTGTATCCCAGTTAGAATGCGTACTATAATATATAATTCACTTGGTAAATTTAATTAAACTCATTTAGAATATTTAATTGAAGTTTGGGGATCCGCAGCCTTGACAAATCTTAAATGCCTACAAAGAACGCAAAATAAGATTATCAAAGTTTTGCATCACTATCATTACTTGACTCCTACGAAACAGATATACGAAAAAACTAAAATAATGAATCTTTCGCAGCTTTACGCCTATTATACTTGTATTTTAATTAAAAATATTACTACAAACTCAATTTAATCTAATATAAAATTACATGAAAAACCAAACACGCACAATCTACGAAACAAACACAATTTTGTACTTGCTAGGAAACGAACTAACTACGGGAGGAAAACCATACTATTCGAGGGAGTGCAGCTATACAATAACTTGCCGAATGATATTAAGGAATGTGATTCTATCTCTTTGTTCAAAAGTAAACTAAAAAAATATGTCTGCACTCTGTAGACTACTATTCGTAAGTTGATTAATAAGGCACCAGAGGTATAAGATATAAAATTTTATGTAAAACATTATTTACCTAATCTCATTTTAAGTGAAACTGTAATGTTTTTTATGAGAAATAAATTTCTTTAAACCGAACTTTAATCGGCCCTATCACTGTAAATAGGAGTCAAAGGGATGAATTATTGACAGTGATGCATAGCTCTTGATCGCCTGCAACGTATAGTTAAGTCTCGTTAGCCTACTGTAAGCCATTAACTAATAAGAGATGCATAATTATGACGAATTTTGATCATAGATTGAACGATTTTGGTATGGATTGCCAGGAATTCAGATATACCAACCAATAATTAGAGTGTTCATTCAGTGTTCATTCATCCACCTGCAAAATTGCAGCAAAATATACCTATTAATTATGATGTAGTTAAAATAAGAAACAATTACGACGCGCAAAACCGTGATAAACCGACCAAGTCTACATGACTATCAAAAAGCGGCCGCGCAATACTTACCTTTTCTTACCGGTACCTTTTTTTAAAATTCTGTTTTTGCTCAATACACGCACAAATTCATCACATCGTGTGTAAAAACAATGAAGTTTGTGCGTTTTACCGTTCTTGATAAATATAGAAACTACGCAAACGTTACTCCAGCGGCATTTTGAATAAATTCATAATCTTGAGTCGCTTAAATTTAAGATAAACACGCACATTTACAGCACGTTATACTCTAATTCCCTGGCTAATTTGCTATCAGAAAGTCTTCAGGAAAAAAAAGGTGCCGTTGCTGCGGTAACGTTACTCCGGCGGAAAGTGTTTTTTGCTAATATCTCCGTAGGGTTTGCATGCACAAATTCAAAATTTCGTGCACAACTTAGAATAATAACACCTAATTCTAAGGTGCACAATTAAACAGTCAAGCTGACACTCTAATTAAGTGTGTGGTTAAAGTCAAGAAATTCGATATTTTTCCGCTGGCGTAACGCACTTCGATTTATCTTTATTGACCACAGAACTACTGAATTCTTTTCAGAAATTTGGCATGTAGGTATGAAGGGCTGCAAGTGATGCCTGTCACTATCTTCTGATGGTGCTTTGTTTTTCTTATCCTTTTTCATACATAGTTTGGTACTTTTTTCTCGTATAGGTCTGCTGGGACAGATGAATTCATCATTTGTACACTTTATTGTACATGTATGTACTAAAGACAATAAGAAGACAAATAAATTACAAACTATTTAAGGGCCGGCCTCAACCTTCAGCTTATCGGGCGACTGCCCTAACTATTGAGCTACCTAGAAACCGTATCGACGAATTTATTAAAGACACTATTCTTTTTGTAGTTTGAGCTTTGATTTTGAGTCTTACCTCAGGCAGTCGAAATTTTTATTCAAAGGACCATTCTTGTGCAATTTTTTATTCAGCCATACTACAGTTCAAATTGTTTCGTATCACAGATAAGATAATAGGTACTAATTCGTATACATACTATTGCCTAAATTAAAATCGAAATTATTTTTTGAATTCGCCTTTCTAGCTAAGTTTTTGTGATTTTGGCCATGAATATTTAAAGGGCTGAGCTTAACGAAAGGAAGTACAGAAACGGAGCGGGTCAGTAGCGTGCCGAAGACGGCACACTAAAGTCGACAGCAGTTGAAACCTCGTTCAGTTTGACGGGTTAGGCTGGCATTTAGCTGCAAGATGTCTAATGATACGGACTCACATGAAACAATTGTATAACAAATACATTTAATTTACGAAAAAATTCGATAATATTTTTTAATACAATACAACAGTCGTCAACCGCTTTCGACGTGCTGTGCTGTTCTGCATCTGCACCGCCCGCAAACCGCGATGCGTTTTTTTTTATATATAAATATTGGGCTTGCTCTTGACTAGGTACATACTTAACTATACGGTTAAGAAGAAGCCTAAGATAGAGCGAGCTTACCCAGAGGTACTGGTTCTCCCACACACCACCGGAACACAGAAAAACTGTTTGGCGCTGGACTTCGGCTGGAGGGTGGTAGCATCCAGGCGGCCTGTCACGAAGCCTACCACCGCAGAGGGATCTGTAAGCCGTCATCATTGGTTAGAAAACCAAAGATGCCGTTGCCCAGGGTGGACCACTAGGAGGTAGATCCCACCACCCAAAACTAATGCTAACATGGCAAACCATAGTACTGAGCGGACCTGCGCGCGTGCTCTAGGTCCCAAGTTCGTGCCGAGGTCCGCCGCAGTCCCTATTTAGAGCAAATAAATAATTTTCACATTGGCGGGTGTGTTTTTTTATTCTACTAAAACTGCGGCATACATATTAATGTAAATGTTATCGAATCAGTGCGCAAAACAAATGTTAATTTAATTTGAACTGAAGACAAATTAATTTGTTTCGCCTTCGCCTTGAATCGATAGACATCTTGCAGCCTACTGCCAGACCCATCATACTGAACGTGTTTTTACACGGTACCGTCCTCGTTGCATCAGCATTATTACTGACCCCTGCGTTTTGTATGTTACCGTCAACCAGGCGTCTCCCGCATTTCTGACGGACTCGCTTCGCTTCTGTCGTGTCTTTGAATGATCATGCCTTTAGTTAACTATCTTTTTTAAAATACTTAGAAGCACACGTTATATCTATTAGCTAATCAGGAAAAAGATTTTCAGACTAATCCAAATCTAAACCGTGGCTTTATTTATTTATTCGTTTTGCAAAAACTGCGCAGAAGTTTTGTACCATTATTTGCTTCCTGAGTTCCTGAATAGGCTGAGGATTCGAATAGAAATACTCAAAAATATTTCTGTTCTGTTTTTGAATTATAAAATACAAATAGTCATGTAATTAATGATGGATTTATTATTTTTACATAATATTATAAAAAATATACTAGGTAAGTACATTTCCATTTTCTAGAAGTTTTTCAATTCTATTTGAATTTTTGTGTATTATAATTTTTAGGTCACTAATTTTATCATGCTTTTCTAATATATCTGTATTCAGCTGTTTTACTTTCGCATATAAAGGAAAAAGCGATTCGTCGTTGGCTCTGAAAATATAAAGAATAATACTTAAAAAAAATGATATTTCAAAGGGGATAGTGCAGAATAGGATCAGGAAAAGTGCAATAATTATCATTGACATCATCGTCACCCTCTAGAATATCCCTGCCCATAGCCATTTCGGCGAGGTAAGTTGGTGAATTTTTATTCTACTTGAGTAAAACTGAAAGAAAAGTAACGGCCCATAACCATCCCACTGCAGGGCAAAGGCATTCATCATTGAATTCAAGTTACCAGGTAAAGACAATCATCACGTTTATCAAATGCGGGTTGGTGATCACAAACCCGCAATGTTCGAAAATACGAAACTATTTGTTACCCGACCCAGGGATCGAACCCAGAGGACCCCGAGAACTTGGCCCGGTATTTAAACCACTAGACTGCTCTCAGTTTGAAACTCAATAATTTTGAAGCATATTTCTTGAACGAACCTGTCTGTCGAAACGTAATTCTGCCAAAGATTTGGAATGTACGATAGTAGTAAACTATGACATCACGATTACCTACTACCTATTAGGAAAACTGTTTAATGATTATCTTATCTAACAAATAGCTGAATTGGGACCGCTTTTTAGGCATTAAATAAGATTTTAATTAAAAGGAAAAGTTGTTTTAAAGTTTTATGAATTGATGCTTCAACCCAATGGGGACTACCGTTTCTTTGCTCACCAGTTGGCGCCACTGTAGACTGAGGTCCGGAGTTATAGCAGTCAAAGGCGATTGGCGCCGAAACAAAGTGTTATATCTTGAATCTAATTAAGGTGATATTGTTTATAAGTAACTATCTTGATATCAACAAAGTAACTTCTGAAATAGTTGCTCTTGAGGCCGACTATTTTTGCGCTTTTTCTTAATTCCGCTTTTAAAGCGTTCACGTTAATCGCCAAATAATCCATATTTGCGATATTTTACGAAGGAGATCACTTTCCAGCAGGTAAATTAAAGAAATTATAATTTATGCTACAATTTCCGCTAAAACCAGTACAAAGTGAATGATATTGGACCTCACGCGACACTAGCGCCTCTAGTGGCAAATTCACCAGCGATAGCCCCCAATAATATGTGTCCTTATATTGGTTTAACGTTGCCGTACTCTAGGGTTATTAATAAATTATAAAATATACTGACGTTTTCTGTATAGCCAGTTCTTTAGATGATTCCTCAAAAGTTTTCGTCCACTGGTGTAGTTCTTGACGCATAACTTCGACATCCTCTTGAATATGATCCAAAAGCTTACCTAAAGGATTTGCAACTCTAGACAAGGCTTGAATATCAAATCTTAACTGTTCTATTTCCTTGTTCAGAGCATCTCTAGCTTTTTTTGCACCAAATTGCCATTCCTTAAAAGAAAAATAATATTATTCGTAAAAAAATGATCACTTTTTTAGGGTTCCGTACCCAAACGGTAAAAACGGGACCCTATTACTAAGACTTCGCTGTCTGTCCGTCTGTCCTTGTCCGTCTGTCCTTGTCCGTCTGTCCGTCGCTCTGTCACCAGGCTGTATCTCAAGAGCCGCGATAGCTAGACAGTTGAAATTTTCACAAATCATGTATTTCTGTTACCGCAATAACAACTAATAGGTACTAAAAACAGAATAAAATAAATTCTTTTATTCTGTTTTCCCATATAAAAAACCGTTTTTCTGGCCTTTTTGGTACGGAACCCTTCGTGCGCGAGTCCGACTCGCACTTAGCCGGTTTTATCATAAATTTAAGGAACATTAATGTAGGGCTCATACTAAACGTAATATTAAAAATTGTGTTTAAATTTTAATACGAGTAAGTGAAAGAGAGCTAGAGAACGAGTAAGGTGGGTTGTTGAATGATGTTGATTAATATGCTATGCTATTATGATATGCAAATTATGTATTAGCCGTACAATTTCGGTTTTTCCAGTCATTTGTGAATATTCCTTTTGAGAATCCAGTATTTGCTGAACTAAGTGACCATGTTCATTTAATGAAGCTTGTATCTGTTCTTGTTCATCTTGAGCTACTTCTGGGACCTTTGCGTCATGCTCCACTATAATTATACTGGTATCTTCGTCCTGTAATGATTTAATTTCAAAATTAGTTGAATGAAATGATTGAATATACGTTAAATCCGTAAATCATGTATACAAAAAAATATGTAGATACGTACCTCTTCATTTGGAGCATTTTCTGTTATTATGTTCACCTTACCTACCATAATATTTTCAGTTTCAACTAAAATTGTATCAAGCTTATCTCTTGGTCGAGGCGCTCCAGGCCTTGAAGACGATGGTCGTACACTTAGTGGCCTAGCATTTTTTATTTTACTTGGTGATTTTGTTGTTAAAGAATAACCATCAGGTTTTTCTTTGACATTGATGTCAATGTTTGGCTTAGTTACTTCATCAATATTATCAATGTTATTTCTATCGCCCAGTGATTCTTTTTTAACCTCCTCATAGTTTACATGTTTAGTACTTAAAATTATCTGTTCACTATAATTGTGTTGTTCAGTAATTACAGTGCTGTCGTGCCTGGCGTTTAAATCTTCGCGTAAGGTTTCTTTTGTTTTAGTATTTTCAGTAGCCATCAAATCTTGGGAAGATAGTGAAGAATTTAAACCAGTATCAATAATTGTATATGAACTATTAAGATTCTGATCTTCATAACGATCTAGATTATTTTCAATGTTTGTTATTAAATCTGTGTTTGAATCAGCTATATGTGTCTTATTATCTAATTTTAACTTGTTTTCATTTTGAGTGATTTCACTAATTTCAGTATCTTTGTCTGTAACGTCGGGTTTTGTTGGTTTCGGTCCGATGTTGTTATCATTTCTTTCTGATTGTTGTTTCTCAAGCGATGTTTTTTTAGATATAGTAGGTTTTGATTGCTGTGATAATTTTTTCGGAGGAGATTCATTTTTTTGTGAATTTCTTTCTTTCTGTTTTATTTTAATATTTGTTTTATCGTTATCATTTTTAGATGAAGAGTGACTACTTGATTCTTTCTTGTATCCCTCTAATTTCTCGTTACTCTTTGACGTCAATTTATTAGGTTCGTTACTTTTTGTAACAGATTTAGTAGAATCTTTAAGCTTTTTCTCGTTGGTTTTGGTTGGTTTCTTGCCTTCTCTATATTTCTGTACCGCATCATGGGACGATAGATTTTTATCAAGCGCGTATGCTAAACATTGAAGTAATTCATTCGTTTTCTCAGGTTCTTGACCTGCTACAATTTTCGATGGTTTTACTGAAAGGGATTTTCCTGTAGTCCAACCTACAATAAGAATACAAACTACTAAGTTACACATTAAATTTTTATAGGACTGTGGATAGACAGCTGGTGGACTTCAAATATAGTCTCTCTTTTATTTAATTTACATATGGTAAGATTCAAGATAACATATTATACCTATCAGTGTATAAATTTGAAAAATTATGTCTCAGGCGGAACTCGAATCCGCATCTCCTCGCATGCCGGTCGGGATGCATGCGCATGCATGCGAGGAGATGCGGGTTCGAGTCCCGTCTGAGACCTAATTTCTCAAGTTTATATACAGATATTATAATTGCAATTTAATTGCTAAAAAAATATCAAATAAAGTATATTATACCTACTCTAGTTTTGTTAATGTAGGTATAAATATTGTTAGATAAATTGCTTTCTTGGGGGATCGTTTCCCTGAGCCAACCGGGAATCGATCTCGGGACCTATGCGTAGTAGGTGGACCATCGAACTACTACGCTAACTAATCTTGTGTATCGCGATGCCATAATTGAATGGCCAAAAAGTGATTACCATGAAATAATAAATTTTAAGAATCTTCCACATCACTGTCATCTTCACTATTTATTTCAACATACTTACCTAACTATTAAAATCATATTTAATGAGGATGGACTGAGTAGGTATATAGGTACACTCCAATCATACTCCTTATAATATTCTGGTTTCATTTTATATTGTTTATTTTTTTTTACTTAACTTTGTGCATTATGTACATTCTTAAGGAATACTTAGGTACCTTATTTTCCTTTTTGCTACATATGTTATGAAAATAAATATTATATCTATCTATTTGTCTAAGTATTTATAATTATTGCTTTTTATTGTTTTTGGAATATCAAGAACGTGACATATGAGATTTACGTTCTAGTGCTTCCGGCTGTTATTATGATTTACCTATAATATTTATAGGCGTCGCGTCGCGTTGGTGAATAATTATGTGCCAACTTTGATATTTTTACCGTACCATTTGGGTACTTGTAGGTAACTACCAGTTTTTGCCTATAATAGGTTCTTCTGTGTTCCTATGGTTATGTCCAGCAGCAATAAAAAGCAATTCTAATTCTAACTAACTGAGGTGAAGAGAGGTTTTTAATCTAGATCCATCCGAACTCTATAAACATCTTAGAATCAAAAACGCATGTTTTGGGGAAGTCACAAGAGGAATTAATTACACCCCTTCCGAAAGACAACAAGGCCACAGAACATGAATCTAGACTGCAATTCCACAAACAATTTATGGCAGGTGCATAAGTAAATAGAGATGGTTTAGGTGTGAGAAAGAAAATGGAAGACCGAGACATAGTAAACTTTCTACGACAACATGAATATGACAGTTACAAGTGCACGCTATTAATTTAGAAATGCAAAACGAGTGGTTATCTGTTGGTTAGTTTTGTATCTCGTTAGCTATGAGTACCGCACCTTGCTTTATGATTGGTCTTCTGCCCTACTAAAATTTTATCTAAATGCCTTTCAAACTTCCAAATGACCCTCCCTGACTAGATAAACTTAGTAAGGTACGGAAAAGCCTCTGAAAAATGTTTTTATACTTGTGGAAAGGCGGTATGTAGGTAAAGCAAGACATCTATTGGTAGGATGCTAGGTGCTCTTGAATAGGGGTCACTCACTACTCACATCGCCATGATAATGTACTTCAAATCATGCGTGAATCCATAAGCCTTTAAGTGGCTAGGGACCAAAAAGGATTGACTACAAAAAAAGACAAATTAACTTTATTAATGAAGGCTCAACTGCAAATTCTAAGAACAAGCCTTACTCAATCCTGGTGTGATCCTGGGTACAACACCTGACTGGACTATTTTGTTAATCGACACGTATGAACAGCACTATAAAATCCCAGAGGATGTGGGTGTTTCATCATCCGGACCCGACATTTTTCTTTTTTCTTTCTCACCGTGTCGTGAGAAACAAATGTACCTAAAGACCACGCAATGAAAGAAAGCAAATGTTATGATCTCCTAAATGAATTAACGAAAAACGGTTATGTTAGTCTATATGATGCGGTAGAAGTAGGAGCGAGAGGCATACCAGCCAAATCTCTCAATAACTTGCTGAAAGACCTTGGCTTGGTCAGAACTGCAGTAAGTTCTATACTAGAGCGAGTGTCTAAAGCTGCATTAGCAAGTTCGTACCAGATTTGTCTGGGCAGGGAGAGAAACAAGGTGAAGGTGAGTGTTGATGTACGTCGGAAACGTGTTACAAGTCCCGGGATCTACTTGGAGTTTTTTTTTCTGCCACTCGATGGACCCAGCACCGGCACGGTGAATCCATGAACGCTAAGAAGTTTGTCTCTCTTAAGAAGTTCGGTCGTCCTTACCTTTGATATTAAATTACTTACTTATATTTATTATGTGTTTACTTACCTACGACAGTGATTACTTTGCTAAGGAACGCAATTTTATTTTCTCTGTCTTTTACATTTTCAGAAATCAACTCCTCTTCATCAAACAAACCTTCAAAGAATCCTGTTGTTTTCAAAACCTGACGAGAAAACAAAAACTCGTAAATGTTATTTCGGCTTCAGAGTTCGGTTGCTCTAATTCTTTAAAGGCGAAAGTAATTCTTGTCAGTCTGCTACACTTTCACGTCTAAACAACTGAAAAGATTTTGATGAGATTCAGTACAAAGATAGATTAGACCTTGAGAAAGGACAGCTATGGGTATCATCAATACCGTCTTCTCCATAAGGGCACACGGAGCCCGTGCCCAGGGTCCCCATTCTCAGGGGGCCCTGAAGGACCGACAATTTCTCTCAAACATTTATTCTCAAAATATTTTTGTCGAGCACAATACACTTTTTTCACAAATCGGTCATCAATTATAATAAATGGTCATACTTGTAAAAAAATGTAATTTTAATTCGCTTTTTTTACTTTCTAATGGGCCCCAAATTCTTGTATGCCCAAGGGCTCCAGCTTAGTTTAAGACGGCCCTGGGTAACCTACTGCTGGGTACCTTAGGTTTCCGCCCTCGCGATATAACGTGTATTTCACGCAGGCAGAGCCGCGTGCGTAAAGCTAGTAATTCACATCGATTTTCTATTGATATTGTCCCTGTACAGACATCAGCAATTTACTAATAAACAAGGTGTTATTAGCTTATTACAAGCCGACACCAGCTCTATATCAACTATATTATTATGTTAGTAATGCAGTTTTGTGAATTTTATGAGTATTTAATTATGTATACATATAAGTATTGTTATTATCACGCATAGATACAAATTAAGTAGGTACTCGTACCTACCTATTATTTTTTACGGTAAATATTAAAACTATTTTAAAATAATTTTTATTGACTATCTTTTCGCACAATTTGTTTTGCACTGCATTACCAAGGGGTAATGAAATCTTATATTAGCATAGAAGGCTACGCTAATATAAGATTTCCTATACCCAAAACGTTGTCTGGAAGAAATCGCTTTTTAGCGATAAGGCCGCCTTATTGTACCTACAATTATATCTTGTCTGTATTAATTTATGTTCATGTATTTTATGCAATAAAGTGTTTATTCATTCATTCATTCTATAGCAAAATTTTATGTCAGCATTTTGAAAATTTTGTCATGTTGATAGGAGTCGAGAAGGTAGGTAGGTATGTATGAAATAAACTGTTTGATAAATTTATATGAAACAAAACTGTTTCAGAAATATCCACACTACCTACCTACTTAGAAGTGTCTTAGGGTACCTAAAGATTTTCATAAATAGAGCATTTTCTTGTTTTGTCTTCATTGGTAAACTTGTTCGCACATTGCAGCTAGTAAGAAATAAAAATAAAGTTATTGAGATTACTCACTCGTACAGATAGTCTCAATAAAACTGGATTAGACGTGATACATAATAAACAAAATTTTCCTTGTAAGTATTCCCTGAAGAAGGGAAATGAAGATTAAGACGGGACGCTCTTATTCTTTTTATCAAAAGGCAATTTTACCTTTTAGGGATATTTAGGTGTTAGAATTTTCGAAGCCTACTTTTAGAGGCCTCTGACGTTACTTGTTTTTACGATTTCCAACTTGCAGCAGAAGCCGGGACTATATAGCCCCAATTTCGAAAATATCGTTTCTTAACTGACTGAACCGGGAATCGACCAAAGCACCACTACACCAACTGGATGGTAAAGTAAAGACATCTAGCTCTGACTGAGAAGAACTGCTTATTTTTATCAACGAGCCAGACGACAGTAGAGTTATCGTGTACGTAGGTACATAAGCTAGTGTTTGCAGCACATTGCGAACTTGTGAAAGTAGAGGAAATTTGTTTTTTTGTTTTATTTAACAATCGTCTAATTTGTGGTACCTATTAGTGGCATTAATGGCAAACATACTTATTCCACAATATATTTTTATGTGCACCTTTACTGCTAAAAAGTACTTAAGATATTAATAATATGTATATATGTATACATTAGGTACTTAAGTCACAGTAAGTTTATAGCGTAAAAATAAACTTTAAGTAAATCATGTATTAGGATATAGCACAACCTGATTTCCCATTAATATGATTGCCGACGCCCCGTTGGTCTAGTGGTTTAAATACCGGGCCATGATCTCGGGGTCCCAGGTACGATTCCCGGGTCGGGCAACAAAAAAAAAGGTTTCGAATTTTCGAACGTTGCTCGGGTTTGTGATCACCAACCCGCATTTGGCAAGCGTGGTGATTAAGCCAGTACCCATCATTGCTGTGGTAACTTGAATTCAATGATGGAGACCTTTTCCCTGCAGCGGGATGATTAATAGGCTGTTACTTTAATTTTTTACTTTTATGATTGCCGAAGATAGAAGAACTTACACATGTTACAATATCGTGCAGAAATCTAAACGGAGGTTTTTTCAACAGTTTCTCCGTCAGTGGCGGTCGTTTCACATATTTTCCGAGGGAAGTCTGTGTAGCTTTTATCACTGAGTCTAGCTCTTTTTCCATGGCACATATTTTTGTTATTTAACTTGAGAGACTGTTTTTGAGATCACAACAGCAAAGTATATAGGTCAGAGAAAATTTAATTAGGTAGTCACTGAACAAGAAATCACTACGTTTTATTGAACAGGTACCTAGTGTTCTTGAAAAATTGTCATTCATTGTTTGTACACAAACGTTACCATGACAATGATCACGTACCTAGTTAGTTAAAATTACCATAGTGTTTACTGATTGATTACACGTTCGGTGGCATAATATTAACATTTTTCATGTTCAGTCTTAGAGCATTTTAATGCTCTGTGTTCAATGGTTAATTTAATATCATATCACTGAACAAGTAATCACTAGTTAATAAGGTAGGTAGGTAATCAATAAAGTAGGTACTTTTTCAGTGCATGTTAAATATGTTAGCCAACAGCCAAGATTTGGCAATGACCCTCCGACTCTTTGTCCAAGGAAGATAGTTAATTAATTGTCTAAAACAAGTTAATTATGTACCTAGGTAGCAGCGCACAGTATGATAAATTGCCTAAGATGCGGCCATCCATGTTTTATAAGCTCATTGGATAGCTATTATTGAGAAATACAACAATGTAGAAGTAACCATAGGTTTCTGTTACTTGGTTTTTGAGGTATTAAGAAACTCGAGAAAATTCCATAGTTACCATAGAAACTCAAAATTATACTTAAAAACCTTTTTTTAGATAAGATTGTAGCCATCAATTTGTAGTAGTCGGTTTGTTGATCTTTAAAAGTGACCATGAGGTTAAAAAAAATAAATTCAAAACCAGTAGCTGCCTTTTATACCTAAATATGAAAAAAAAATTTTCTTAATAAGAGTAGATTATTGGCATTCATTTTAAAGTCTACAAATCTTGTTTAAATATTACCTATCCATTTTTAAAATCTCATGCAAAAACAATGCAGGACTTCAGAGATATTGAACTCAAAATTTTTAGGCTAGGGTTGTCACTTGAGTATTTTACTTTCTGTAACGTCGTTGTTGTCTAAAAAATAAAATCGTACATGTTAATGACAGACAAGATATAATAATCGATGCATGAAATGCTTAAGAAACTAACATCAAAAGGACAAAACAAACAATATCGTCCATATAAAGTAATCCATAGATGGATAATTTTTGTACTGACTCTAGAGGTCTGTTCTGATGCCAACGTCCCTCTCGAGAGCTTTTCAACATTTCTATGTTGTTTCTCCAATGAAAGACATCACGTGATATTGGGAAGGGGTCCGCCCTCGTTAGGCTTAGGCTAAAGCCCAATATCGTTACGTGATATCTGGAGGAGCGGGGGTGAGGCGTCATGGAGCCGTCAAAGACCCATGGCGCTACTTCGCCTCCGCAGGAACTGACCCATTCTGCGGGGGGATGTCCTTCCGGGCCTCGACTTGTGGCACCAAAGGTTTCGGCGGGCGGGCTTCTTCTTCCTTTCCACCTTTATAAAACCTTCGTCATCACAACCGTCTTCTTGTCTCCGCGGTATATCCTTAGGGACCGGTCGTTCTTGTTGTCCCCCCACTTTTTTAACCCGCTCGGGTTGTCGCGCTTGGCGAGTTGGTTAGCAGTGGTGACTGCAGCGTATGGTCGTTGAGGGGTCGACGTACACACGCGTGACGTCTCCGCCGGGGCGGAGGGGGCGGCGGGGCGCGCGGCGGCGGCAGGCGGTGACGCATCCGTATGCGCTGAAGCAAAACTGCTGATGGATGCGTTTTGCCCTCCACGACGAGTGTTCACGTTGGCGGCCTCCGGTGACCTACTTACCGTAGCCGTGTTTCTTAACAACATGACTTCGGTTTGCAACCCACTGATAGTATTTTCGGAGGCCTCCAATTTGCACTGAATTTCAGCCAGACTCATTTTCAAGAAGATGATGTCCTTGAGTAGCCTGGTGACGTCAACGTGGTCGAAAGTGACGGGAGGCAGCTTATGCAGATCCTTCGCCACGAACGTTGGCACGTCATCTGGGTCGGTCTCCTTCAACAGGGTGATGATATCCTGGAGACT
This sequence comes from Anania crocealis, assembly GCA_949315895.1. Lineage (NCBI taxonomy): Eukaryota > Metazoa > Arthropoda > Insecta > Lepidoptera > Crambidae > Anania > Anania crocealis. The sequence goes on from OX438868.1 coordinate 7,195,370, forward strand.
CTTCGCACCTCCATCCCTCCGGCGAGATGGCATCTCATCGGCTTTACCGATGCTCTGATAAAGCAGCGCCTTGCCACTGCAAATCTCAGCTTCGTTGAAGTTCGACTTGCAGATCTGCACGATGCTGACTTCGTCCATTGTGTCGATGGCGTTCTGGATAAACGCCAACACTTCGTTCACTATGACTTGTTGTGAGCCCATAGTGAAAAATTACGCGCTACGGCTAATGCCGCGCGTGACGTGAATTAGTAATAATTCTCGCTTAGGCAGTTGTGCGCGTCCGTTTCCGATCGCGCATCGCACTGCACTCTTAATATTAGAATATACTGCTCGCTCTAGGGGATCAAAACATAGACCGTTAGATTTAACTGTCGAAGAGCGCACCAATATTGTTTTGAACGCTATTTACCCAAAAGGCATCTCAACTATTATGAATGACTTGAAAAAAAACCAACAAACAGTTTCCAAATTTTTAAGTAAATGCGAAAAACTTTATCAAAATAGTAAACGCACGAGAGCTTTATTTATAAAAAAAACAGCAATTGGTTTTCGACTAAATTTGATCTTGATTCATCGCCAACTGAACCATCTATCAGACTAACTGAAACACCTCTGATAATTGATCGACCATTATTACAACCCAGTACTGAACCTTCAACAAGAGAGTCAGAAACAAGTTTTGAACCTCTACTGAATGCTCCTTCTACTTCCAAAGCATATGATGAATTAAGTAATCGGCAGCAGCGTCGTAAAAGAAAACGGCTTGTAGATGTTCTGGATGACCGACCAGTTACAAAACTTACAAAAGTGTTTACTAATATTTTAAAGGATGAAGAAGGAAATACACTAAATAAAAACAATGCTAATGACTTGGAGTTCATAATCAAAGAATGCATGAAAGATCCCACTCAAGCGACATGAATTGCAAATATGATCAGATCCAATAGGGAAAGCGAATGTTAAGCGTATAGTCCAGATGAAGCACTTTGCTTAATTATAGACAGAAAATTTTCTGTAGAGGACTATAAATGTCTTCAACAAGGCGCTAAAGCCCGAGGATATAATTTATATCCTCCTTATTATAAAGTACATGCGGCAAAACAAAAATGCTATCCCGCTGATGAACTTCAAATCTCGGAACGAGAAGCAAGCGTTCCCGTGGCAAATCTGCTTATGCACACGTTTCGTCGGATAATAGAATCGATCGACAAAAACATAACAGAGTTTTGCAAACAGAAGCAGATTGACTTACTGGATTGCGATTTTGAGGGCTCGTGGGGATTTGACGGCAGCACAGGTCAATCTCTTTACAAACAAAAATTTAGTGATGAGGATAATGATGACGAGCATAGTTTGTTTACCACCACATATGTACCTTTACGTATCAAAACTAATGACAACTTTGTGCTGCGGTCAAATCCAAGTCCTCAATCGTTCAGGTTTTGTCGCCCAATCAAAATATAATATCGGTCAGAGTCAAAGGAATTGACCGCCAATGAAAAGAAAAGGGTAGAGGAAGAGATTAAAGAACTTACACCAATTTATGCTGAGACATCCACCGGATATTATAGTGTCATTGGGTATCCAAAACTCTATCTGACTCTGATCGATGGGAAAGTATACAATGCAATTACAAATACCAGTTCCCAGTTGCGGTGCGCCTGCTGCAATGCTACATGTACAGAGTTCAATAAGCTAGATCAAATCTCGAAAAGACCAGTCAGCGCAGAATCTTTAAATTATGGGTTGAGTCCTTTACATGCTTGGATACGGATATTTGAGTTTTATCCCGATTTTAGTGGGACGCGTTTGATATTGAATATAGGTGGACATTCGAGTGAAAGTCATAATTTCACCAAACAAAAAATTGATTCGGATAGCATTTTAAATGCTGATTAACATTTGTCATTATACATTTTCAATAAAAACGACTCTTTCATACTCAAAAAAAATATGTCCAAAAAAAATGTATGGAACAAAATCATTTTTATTTTTTTCTGGCCACTGTAGCAAACTGTAGCAATGAAACCTTATGCAACCGTAAGTACATGTTGTGCCTAATATATCCACATAAAAATTTCTCGCGTGCACGCGCGGCCACGCGTGCAATGGACATGCAAGGTTTTATTTTTTTTTATTGTTCAGCGATGGAGTTATTTGGTTTTAACTTGGATGATATACATATTTCACTCGCAATATCTCTCTTTCACACACTATATCTTTTTCTTTCACGCACTATATCTTTCTCTTTCAATCACTATATCTTTCTCTTTCACGCATTATATCTCTTACGAAAAATACTTAACGCTGATTGGCTGACATTACTTGAGGTTATAGTCACTAAATGGACCCTAGTGAGAGCTTACAATAAAGGTGCAAGAAGATAGTAGCTTAGTATCTTTTCAACTTTTGAAGACGCAACATACATTATTATTAGTGACGACATTTATATTAATTATTTGTTAATATAATGGCTGTGTTAGTGACAAATTTGGATATTTACATGTTTTTACGTAATATCGGAGATATGAAGAATTGGGATTCAATATACCAAGCTATTCTGAACCGCATCCCTAGTGATACCTGTGCTGAAGATTTGAAAATGATCAAATCATTTGCGATGTCATATTGTAGTAATTTACATCGTAGATGGATAAGTGCTGGAAGAAATCAAAAGACCTTTTTAACTAGATACACTGAGTGGTTACAAAATAATATCATATGGCCTAGTTGCACTTCTGTGAACTTAGAAGCAATTTTTCAAGATCAGGATGAAAACGTTGAAGACATTATTCTTCAAGAAGATACTCATTTTCAAGAACAGGAAGTCGCATCAACATCCAACGTGAGAACATCAACATCAACTTGTGTTAGAAAACCTTTCAGTGAGTTAGGCAACAAACAGAAGAAAAGACGTTCTGGATCTCTCTTGGAGTATTCAACAGAAGAACTTGCCTTTGCATTGGTCACGAAGTTACGATCAGACGAGAGACTTGACACAGCCCGTGTTATTGACCACATTTTATCGAACCCAGAAAGTGTGGCAGTTATCAAAACTACTTTATTCGGGAAAGATAAAAAGGATAGTATTGACAACGATCACGCTTTGGCTCTTTATACGTCATTAAATTTGTCAAAATGGAAGTACATTTGTTTACGACAAGTGTTTTCAGATTATGCTGCTCCAGTTTTACCATCGTATTACAAACTTCTTCAAGCAAAAGAAAGATGCTATCCAAGTGATATAGAAATTAGTGAGAGTGGAGCTAGAATCAAGCTGCAGTCTCTTTTAGATTTGACAGTACAAAGAATACTAGAATTTGCGAAGAAAAAGTGCGATTCATCATCTAAGGGCTTAAAGTTAATTAGCAAATGGGGATTTGACGGAGCTTCGTCGCAGAGCACATACAAGCAAAGGAGTGAAGATATCAATTTCGATGATTCATCAATTTTTATGGCAAGCCTGGTCCCACTCAAGTTAGTGATGTCGAACGATATCATCATATGGGAAAATCCGAAACCATCTTCTACACATTATTGCAGACCCATTATGTTCGAGTTCCAGAAAGAGACTGCTGACTTTATTAAAAAAGAAGAAGCTCGATTTGAAGAGGTATTAACAACCTAACAACTACAAAATGTGATGGCTTGGAAATTAGTCACGAACTTCATATGACTATGATTGATGGCAAAGTAGCATCAATTATTACAGACACTTCTGCTGCATCTGTTTGCAATATATGCCTAGCTAAGCCGAGTGAGATGAACAATTTATCACAAATTGATTCAAGACCAGTGCGAAAAGATATTTACAAGTATGGCCTTTCTTCTCTTCATATGTGGATCCGTTGTATGGAATGCGTGCTACATATATCATATAATATGGACTTCCAAATGTGGAGCGCTCGAGGATCTAACAAAGAATTGAAAGCTGCAAAAAAACAATTGACACAAGATGAGTTTAAGCATCAGATGGGAATTCTCGTGGATTTTGTTAAGCAGGGATATGGGACATCTAATGACGGAAATACCGCAAGGAGATTTTTTTCCAATTTTGAAAAGTGCCGAAATTACAAAAGTTGACAAAGGTCTTTTGAAACGTTTTGCAGTTATCCTTCAGACTATTTCATCTGGGAATACCGTTAACATCGACAAATTCAGAAGCTACTGCAGAGAGACTGCTGATCTCTTTGTCCATCTTTACCCATGGTTTTATATGCCAGCTAGTGTACACAAACTGCTGGTACATGGTGCAGATATTTGCCAATACTTTGGTGTTCTGCCCATTGGCATTCTTTCGGAAGAAGCAGGCGAGTCTATAAATAAGGACTTTAGAAATGTTCGAGAAAACCACACAACAAAAGTGAATAGGATAAAAACGAATGAAGATATACTACATAACTTTTTGATAAGTTCAGATCCTTATATATCTCAAATTAGACCAAAATACACTCAACATCACAATAAATTAAATCTTTTCCCTGAAGCAGAAGAATTGATAATAATGTCCGACTACCCAACAGAAGAAATAGAAATTACAGTTCAAGAAGCAAACCAAACTGAAACTGATCCACTATTGTAACCCGTTAAGGCAAATTTATTTGACATTTCACTCACACACACCCACACACATACACACACTCACTTTTTCTCTTTCTCACACACACACACATACACACACATACACCTTTTTATAAGTATTATTATTTAATTTTGTTTGTCATGTTATGATTTTAATTGTTTATGTAAAAAATGACACAATTAATTTATAATATATTAAAGCTTGAAAATAATAATAAATATTAATATTTACTTTTTAATTGTTCAGCGTTACTGGGCTTTTTTAAGTCTTTAATTTTTATATTGTAATCTTTATGTACATATATGAATATTTCAAACTTTTTTATGTTCATTTTGTAAATAGTTTTATAACCATAGTATTAATTAAGATGAAATAAATAAATAAAATAAATAAATAAATTGTTTATCCTACATTATTTAATAATAATAGTATATGACTTGTAAACATTCACGTTGCTTATTATAATATAGTTAATTACTATTAGTTACTTTATGTGCATTGAAATAAAAAAAACTCTAGCATAGCTGTAATACGAGTAATCAATACAAAAATATTTAAAACTTTGCATGTCCATTGCACGCTTGGCCGCGCGTGCACGCGAGAAATTTTTATGTGGATATGTAAGGCATAACAGGTACTTACGGCTGCATGAAGTTTCATTGCTACAGTTTGCTACAGTGGCCAGAAAAAAAAAAAAATGATTTTGTTCCATATATTTTTTTTGGACATATTTTTTTTAAGTATGAAAGAGTCGTTTTTATTGAAAATGTATAATGACAAATGTTGATCAGCATTTAAAATGCTATCCGAATAAATTTTTTGTTTGGTGAAATTATGACTTTCACTCGAATGTCCACCTATTTTCAATATCAAACCACTGTGGGACGTCCCGATTTTTAAATCAAGACTAAATGTCCCGCGCGGGGCAGGCTCAGTCCCGTTTTTCGGGAATAACTCGACCTTGCGAGAAGGAGAGAAAAAGGATAGAAGTTAAATCTTTACAGAAATATTATTAATAGTAATCTTAAAAATAATTATTCTCTTAGCCACAGCTCTTAGCTATTACATATTTGAAATGCCATATTTTTTTAAGGAATTAAACTTTTTTGATTTTGATTTTTTTTTATTCAGATGACGAATAAGACAACTTTTAACGACAGGGTTAATCTTAATTAAAATATCATGTTTTTATTATATACATTTTTTTACGTAAAATATGTCTAAAATCATAGATTTATTAAACTGATGTTAGATTGGCAATGAGAAGAGACAGAATATAATGCAGCTATATGATAGAACGAGATAGATCACAAGGCAGTTCACGTACACGCTAAGAACCTGTAGTGTTTTTCTGAGTTCTGACGTCTGTCACGCGCACGCAACACAATATTCCCTTTAGTTTTACTAGTTTCATTTTTATCATTGTAAAAAAGTGTCGAGTTGATGTATTTTTATTATGGTTACATGTTCAGTACCTGGAAGTAACTCATCTAAAAAAGGGAACCAACATAATTGTATAACATTTCACACGTCAACACACAATCGCGATTATCAGCAGTAAAATGCAATGTTTCAGAGCTTTGACTAAAATTTTGTATACTAATTGATAGGGCATTTCATCAGAACAAGGATTTAAATTCATATGAATTCAATTAAAAATAATATCAATTAAGTGAATTTCAGCAATTAATAACGTCACTTTTGTATTTTAGTGATTGATGTTGTCGGTGATATCTTATCGACATTTCATTAGCTGACATATTTCACATTGTAAACCGTATACAGCCTAAATTGTTGAAATACGTTAGAAATGCTTGAAATTGCCTAATACAAAAAAATGTTCGCCCAATAAATATTCGAGCATTTGCAGTTTACATTTGGACCCTAAGTGTTTTTAATACAGAGGCGTTCAGCCTGTAAAATTACGCTCTGGATCAATCTCCATATTGTTCAAGCCCCCATCAATCCCTATTAGTTAAACATTAAATATATTATGTATATTTAGTGTACGTTTGTAATGTGTAATTGAAAAATAAATATCAGTTTTATTTCAACTTTGGCGATCGCGATCGCAAAATGAGGCAAAATTGTTAAATACTGGCAAGTAAAGCCTACTATATATTTTTTACAATAAATTGATTTTGTTCGGGGATAAGTAATTATAAAATAAAAAAACATATCTAGGTATTTACTTGCAGTTTTTTGGCGTTCTTTTAATAATACTAAAAAATAAGTCACCTGCGTCAACGTAAACTGTGTCGATGGAATCGATATCGAAAGCAAGCAGACAATGCAGTACCTGAACTATTTATCTCACGCACATGCTCACTTTATGCACACTAGCGTAACCTAGTTTTGGTCTCGTTTTCAGGATTCAATTGCCAATCTATCATCTATATTAAATCTATGTCTAAAATAGACTCAAATGTATACACGGTGCAATTACAACCACCAGTAAAACGAAGCCCACGTTATGTGACCATTATGTATAACATCTTGGCAGTGTTATTTTCATATTTTTTTTATAAAGGTATAAAATATTGGTTCAGACTTCAGCTATTTATTTTGAAACACACTGTGACGCGCACGGATGTAGCTGTCTAAGGTTTGTTCCAACGCAACTCCGCTCCAGCAAAATAATACGTCTGTACGCTTTACAGAGTGTTACAAAATTAAAAGTCTGAATAAATATTATTTTTTTTACGAAAAATATTTTTATTTATTTAATAGATTATAACACTGTCATGATGTTATACATAATAGTCACATAACCTGGGCTTCGTTTTACAGGTGGTTGAAAATGCACCGTGTATACCTACAAGGTATATACATATTTTGAGTCTATATTACACGTTTGTTCTACGCTATCGCCGAGAGCGATCAATTGAAAAGCTAAAAAACAAACAACCATGGACGGATCATGGACCATGGACTAAGTACTTATTGACCAAAACAGTTTTGGTACCAGGCCTGTCTTTCTTCTGATTTCTGTAATTTCGATTTAAATGATACTAGAACATGGCACATACAACAAATGGGAGGATTCAGCTGATTAAATTCATGCTTAACACGTCGTTTGGTAGTTTTGCACGGGAAACGAAAAGATAAAGATGGACTCTGTCTCTTAGTTTTTTTGAAATTATCCTTTGCGGAATTGTGATAAAGTGGTGTCATTGTCATGTCTCAATAATAAAAGTAAGAAACAAGGAAAGGCGCTCCTATCTGACCCGGATCAACGTTCTAGCGAAAAACTCCTGTGATCATTGAAATGTAAAACCACCCATACATTTTATTGATTTAGGTTGGTTTTAAGGTTAGGGTTAGGATATGTTATTATTGTGTAAGTAAGTATGATATTTTATGTATTAAATGTTGAATAATTCCTTTTAATGAAATGGCAGCATAGTCTTAGACCTTAGCTGGTTCCGAAAGGAAAAAAGTGATTTGACATTGACATTTGTCAACGTGGCGAAGTGGCTGGCTGGCTGGCTGGCAGCAGCAAAATGGCTGACTTTACAAGCGCCTGAGTGAAAGTAATATCAAAGTTTAGAATTAAAGTTTTAGGACGTACATTTTCTAAGTAAATTTTATCAATTATATTGTTGGTTGGGTAAAATGCCTCCTAAACGGAAAAAGACTATAAAATCTACTAGAGTGAAGAAAAGGAAAGTAACTAAACCTAAACGATTTATTAAACTAGAAGTGAAGGAAGAAATTACTAACAGCAGTATTGATAGTCCAATTTGTGGTCTATGTAATGGAGTTTTTGAGAATGATAATTCCTTGAATGCCCGAGTAAAAGGTTGTAAGTGTCAGCAACTTCTTAGCAAACTTGGAGCAAAGGTAAACAAGTAATTCTTTATCCTTCATACTATCAACTCCTGCTGAATGCACATAGACATAGGTCGTAACCATTGCTTTTACTTTATAATAGTTGCCGCACTTAACTGAATTCAATTTATATACTCCACTTCAAGGTGTGAATAAGCCATAATAATATGTACAGTATTTTGAATTAAGTAAAATGTTCATATAATTAATTTTAATTAATTATTATAGTAGTTTCAAAATGTGTTTTCTTGTAAATTGCTAACACAATTACATTTGTATAAAATCATCAATTCATCAATAATCCTGTGTATTTTATTTTAAAAAATAATAAATGATTTAATAGCCATAGATTTTCATATCTAGCCTACACTCTATCAAGGTTTCTTGATTTAATTAGCACCTGCTATAAAATAAGGGTCAAGATTAAACCGGGTACTGCGATAACAATTGATTTAAATTGTGTCTGGAATAACCCACGATCGAGGGATTAATAAAGAGTTATGTTTACGAAGCTACTATAAATTTAAAATTATTTGTTTATGTAGTGCTTAAACAGGCTAAATTATGAAAGAGTTGACAGTATTTATCCGGAATACTATATTATACACACAAGTGGTATAATGACCTTTTTTCACATAATAACTATGAAAGTAGTTAATAATACTTGTTTTAAAATTTTACTTCAGCAACAAGTTATTTATCAATACTGTAGATAAGTACTTTGACAAATATTTTATATTTTTCATTACAAGTAGATTTACTTAAATATTAAGTTACTGTAACAAGAGTTATCAAGAGGCTTCAATTAATAGCTTATTTACCAATATATTATGTGGTTGTACCCTATATCTTAATTCTGTACATTTATTACAGAGGACCTTAAAATGCTTAAAGTGCCCAAAGCTTTTTAAATTTGAAAAGAGCTACATAAGACATTGCCTAAACGAACATTCCAAGACACCTGGTAGTGTCTCTTGTGCTCAGTGTCAAGTCTCATGTCCTAATAAAAATGTATTATTGAAACATATTAAAAGTACACATAGTAAAGAATTTATGTGCCCTAAGTGCTCTAGGAAATTTGTGAGACATGCACACGTATTAAGACATTTGGCCCAAAGTGGTTGTGATGGATCCCCAACATCATCATATCCATGTGAGGTAAGTGATTAACACTGATCATAATAGGTAGAGCTATTTTGTGTACTTGCCATATGTTAGAATAAATTAGATATTGCTCGAATCCCGGGATTTGCTTTTTGGTAGAAAAAAATAAATAAACTATTCACACCTTAGGGAGCAATGCAAGAATTCACTTCTTCTCGGAGGGGAAAGTTTAAGAGGGCGGGTTTAAGGATAGTATAATAAATAGATAGAAACTCGATTCATTAAACCACATGTATTTTTTTATGTAACAATTTCTTATATTTAGACAAGAATCAAAACAATCATTTAACATTTTTATTCTTAAGTTGTACAAATACATATTAGTTACAAATTATATGTTTCTCAAAAGAATTCTTTTGAAATTGAAAAGAATAAAAGGATCAAAATATAATCAAACAGAACAAACTCTAAGAACCAAATTAATCGAGTGAGACAACATTACATCGCTGTCGGTAAACAATTAAATTCTAGTGGTGCAGAAAGAGACAAAAATAGGTGCGTCACTCTAGTCTAGCGACAGAAACGCCCCCTGCTATTGTTTTCGTTTGTTGATATCACGCGTTTCAACAAAGCAGCAACGTCGCGCGTTTGACAAAATTTACAACGTCACTCGTGAATGCTTATAGGCTTAACAGAAACCATTTTTTTTACTTATTGATAAAAAGAATTAAAATAATTAAAATCCCGGGGTTTCAGTCGGAATCCTGTGGAATATCCATATAAACATCAATGTTTGCGGTCAATGAACCTAAATAGCTCTACCTATTCCGATCATTGGTGAGTAGGTTATTTGGTAACTGTTGTGTAGGTTGGTTGTTCTACTTCATAATTTGCATACAAACATTTATATATTCTATTTTAAAGTATGTGTGAGTAAATATTGTAAGTTATTTAAACAATTACATAGTTAATCTATATAATTCTGAAATAAATGCTTAATTTCTAACTACTGAAAATACTCGAGGTTTGTCAAGAGTTAACATCATTATTTACAGATATGCGATTCCACATTTTCTCGGAAAGATAACTTAATGGTTCACCTTCGTTTTCAACACATATTAAATAATTCATATCCATGTAAAGATACATCATGCAGCTATCAGACCAAGAATTTTTCTAAACTTATTAAGCATTGGCTCTACACTCATAATGGCAAGTAAAACTTTTGTAATACAATACAAAAATTTCAACTATTATACTACTTATTATGTTATATAGTGTGGCCAGAGGAGTGACGTCTAAAAAAATTTTTTTTAAGTGCCTCGTGTTGAGATGTATCTGAATCACCCCTATGTATGTTCTGCGATTTTTCGTAGTTTTCGAGTTACGATTTTTTTTATGAATTTTTCCAATATTGCGACCGGATCCGATTGAGACATTTCAAACAAAAAAGTCGAAGGTATCTTTGTTTTTTTTTTTGCAGCTAAATCTCTATGAACTGTTCATTTATGCATAAAATAACCAGTCTCATAATATAACGTTAATGAAAGTTACTACAAAATTGACCTAAAGTAGAGAATTTATGTTGAGTGAGTTATCGTGATAAGCCTCTAGCTGTCACGACCAATGCTGAGCGGGAACCTATTTGACACTAATTTCCTTTTTAGGGTTCCGTACCCAAAGGGTAAACGGGACCGTATTACTGAGACTTCGCTGTCTGTCCGTCTGTCCGTCTGTCCGTCGCTCTGTCACCAGGCTGTATCTCAAGAGCCGCGATAGCTAGACAGTTGAAATTTTCACAAATTGTGTATTTCTGTTGCCACAATAACAACAAATACTAAAAACAAAATAAAATAAATATTTACAACAAACCCGTTTTTTTTTGGCCTTTTTGGTACGGCACCCTTCGTGTGCGAGTCCGACTAGCACTTGGCCAGTTATTTTTGTTTTACATATTTTTGTGCTAAGTGTTTGCTTTTGTGTCAAATAAATATTTCTTTCTTTCTTTTTTTATCATTTAAATTTTCAACTTAAAATTAAAAATGCAATCTGATAATTTCTTAGTTTCTAAGTAGCTTCAGAAAATTCGCTAGAATCTAAAATTTCATAATAGTAAAAAAATTTTACTTCATAGGCTTTTTTTCGCTGAAATCAGCCATCAAAGACAGCGAGGTAGAACGTAAATTTTTAATACAATAACAATGAACGGCACTGCAACATTTTATCACACAATAGTAGTCGGAATTCCTCGGAGCGTCGTATGAGGGGGGGGGGGATCAGTGCGTCTGGCCAATCGGCGCTGTGCACGCGCCCCGCGCAGCCCTCTAGCCCCTCTGACAAAAATCACGTCACCTCACCTTGTGTTTACTGCTACTCGTGTCACCATTTTGTCTCCACTACTACACTCGCTGTGCCCACGGACTCCGCTGCTTTTGATTGATTTGACCACTGCTCGTTTATTGGACTTTGTTTCGCATTGTGATTTGGACTGTGTTTACTTGGAGGTGTTTGAGATGAGTTACACGTTAATTGAATATGCAGAGATGCATTATTTTTATGGAGTTGCACAAGGCAACGGCCACGCCGCAGCGCGACTGTATCGTGACCAACTTCGACGCCGAGGTGGACAACACCCGGAGCGATATCCTGACCATCGTGTTTTTATTAATACGCACAAAACCCTAATGGCAGGTCGCATTCACACGTGGAGGAGTCCCTAGGGTTGATCCGGATCGCAGAGAAATGGTGCTTCAACAAAATCCATCCACAAGTACAAGAAGTATGGCTCGGACTTTGGATATTCCAAGGACGTCTATTCAAAACATACTTCACGAAGAAGGATACTACGCGTTTCCCATTCAACGAGTCCAATCTTTACTGCCAGCAGATCGCCAATTGCGGGTTGATTTTTTGTCAAACAATGTTAAGGAGAGAGCAAGAGAATCCTATGTATTTTATGTTATATTATTTTATGTTATTTATGTTATAAATCATTACCAAATATTACGATAAATTCAACACAGTTTACTTACCAACAGAGAGTTGAAAATCCACATTTGTCTTGCCTAAATTTAAATTTAAATAATGTGATTCAGGCAACATCTAGAGAGGAGTCGAATGATGTCATTTTATATTCAGATAGGCTAGGAATTGGTTACGGCTCTATACTCAACAGTAAATTAAATTGTAATGTAATAAAAAATTGCATGCCGGATGCATCTTTTGATGAAATAATAATAAAAATAGAAAATACTCAAGTATTTTCAGCCTAAAGTACCATTATTTTAATGTTAGGTGATAGTAAAAAAATAGTACCTATTATAAAATCTTTTTCTATTTTGGATAAATTATGTGTTAAAAAAATATTCCTCTGTGCCTTTCCATTCTGTAAAATAATTTGAATAATATTAATATGAGTATTCACTTAATGAATACTTTATTACATAACCTATGTCAAAGACATAGTGACAAGTTTGTGTTTTTTGACACAAACAAATTTATTAACAATAGTTTTATTTTGACAGGCGGCTCTGTACACCTGCCTCATAAAATAAAAAACAAATCGCCACTTTGTTAGCATATAATATAAATATTAACTTTTTTGCTAAAAAAAGCAAAAATATATTTTATGAACATGTTAGTACTTATACTGTTTTAAACTTTCATGGTCACTATTGTAAGAGTTAGTTATTTCGAGATTTCTACTATGTACCTTGTTTTTAAGTTCTTCCGCGATCATGGCGCTTGCAACAGTGCCGAAATATCGAAAACTCATAAAAAACAAGGTACATGGTAGAAATCTCGAAATAACTAACTCTTATGTTAGTACTTGTACTAATTTAAATATTTTGCCATTGACAACCTCTGAGGCTTTAAACTAAGAGGGAAGACAAAAGCTAGGCCTGTTAAATATTGTTCATCAAAACATACAAGGCCTGGCCGGCAAAGAGTTAGGTTTAGGATTATTTCTACAAGATTATAATGTTCATGTGATACGTCTTACAGAACATTGGTTTAAAAAACATCAACTAATTTTAAACATTGAAAATTATAAAGTCGCTAGTTCGCACATAAGGGAGTCTGCACCAAGAGGGGGGTCACTTATTCTTGTAAAAAATTAATTAAAAGTAAAGATCGCAAAGACATTGTGTCGCTCTCGGTTGAACGAACTATTGAACTAGCGTGTGCTGAGCTGGAACAATATAATATCATAATTAGCGTGTATAGCCCCCCCAAAGCTAACTACCACGTTTTTAAATCTGTTATGGATGAGGTTCTGAAAAAGCTCTCAAAATCGAATAAGGAAGTAGTTGTATGTGGGGATTTCAACGTTAATACGAGTATATCAGAAGAAACGCAGTCGTCCACCCGGTTTCTTAGTCTCTTTAAGTCGTGTAATCTAATTAATCTTTTAAATGAACCTACCAGAGTAACGCCCACATCAGCTACTTGCTTAGATAATACAGGATGAAATTTTAACCACCTTCCAAATTTTAATATACGAGTATCAATCTACGAGACAAAAAACAAATGACGTATTTTTTCTTTTGGGATAGCCCAGTAGAAAAATGTCAAGATAGCACTTAGAAAATGTAAAGCCTAGCAACACTTTTTTTACGCGATTCACATCTCATTCATTCATTACGATACTGATCATACGTTTTTGATTTTCTCTTTATACCTTATCAGGCCTAGGACCGTAAAAATGTACAACTATATTGCGAAAAATAATTTCGGGTGAAAGCTTGATTTACATTTTTTATTTCATAAATGGGCTCTAAATACGATACTGAATGCCTATAAAAATTTTGGAAAGTGGTTTTTCACCCTGTATTTTGTGTGATTTGGAGTGTTAAAAAATCCATTTTAAATTGTCTTATTTCGGACCATAGTGGACAAGAAGCATCATTCGAGCACCATTATGTCTCTAATAAAGTAGATACTGTGTATAGGCAATTTACTATTAATAAAATGGAAAAGTTTAAAGAAAAAATTAAAGAGGGTGTAAATTTGCTAAAGCCTGATGATCACAATGTTGATGTATTATTTGAGAATCTTTTTGGTTTGTTTTTATCTATCTTGCCAGTGCTAAGTAAAATCTTCGAGAAAATAATGCTTAATCAGCTTTTATCACACTTTAGTGTAAATAAATTATTAAATAGCATCTAATATGGCTTCAGAAAAGGTAGAAATACTACCGATGCTGGCGTTGCTCTTCTACAACATATGTTTAATGCTTGGGAGAGTAAGCTAGATGCCATAGGTGTATTTTGAGACCTTTCAAAGGCTTTCGATTGTGTAGACCATGTAACATTACTTAATAAACTTAAACATTATGGTGCATCGAATGATTCCTTGGATCTAATAAGTTCTTACCTTAAGGACAGAACACAAAAGGTTTGCATAAATGGAGCTGAGCAGGGTCTACCCTTATTATTGGTGTCCCTCAGGGATCAGTATTAGGACCCCTGCTATTTTTAATTTATATAAATGACCTTCCGTGTTATTTACATAATCTTTGTGAGATGGTATTGTTTGCAGATGACACATCTTACCTTGCTGTTTTCTTGAGTTTACGCGAACACTATACATTGAAATGAAAGATAGTTTACGGATTTAGAACGCGTTTATTTTTGATTTAACCCGACGTTTCGAACCCTTTACAGCGTTTGTTGTAAAGGGTTCGAAACGTCGGGTTAAATCAAAAATAAACGCGTTCTAAATCCGTAAACTATCTTTCATTTCAACATCTTACCTTGGTTCACTGTTCTATCTGGTGCTCATATTAGGGGGCTGTCTGGAAGACTTAGTTCTGCTGCTTATGCTGTGAGAAAGATAAGGCAAGACTGATGTTGAAACGGCAAGATTAGTATATTTTAGCTACTTTCATAGCATAATGTCATACGGAATTAAAACTGAAAAAAACGGTCGGCTGCTTAGTCACGGATCCGAGCTATATGACAATTGATTTCAATTGTGTCTGGCTTTACCCACATACAAGGGGTTAAACCTTGTAAAAATCACCTTACCTTGTAAAAAAATATTTAAAAAGAGGCTGACAATAGTGACCGAGTTTCTTGCGCTGCTTCTTCTCGGCACTAGCCCAGACTTGTCCCGAAGCAGTGCTAGGTTTAAATTGGGACATGTAAAAGCGCCTCCTGGGGCCTATTTGCAGAAATAAAACTGATTTTTAACTGATTTTATGAGTCACCGTTTGAACAAGTTGGAATCTTCAATATTCATAATTTGCACAGGTGGGCAATCGGAAATTCACACGATGCGAGAGCTTTTACATTCCAACATCGTTTCAGTGTAAACATGTGGTCTGGGATCCTTAATGGTGAATTTATTGGCCCGTTTGAACTGCCGTCAAGACTTAATGGAGAAACGTACAAAAATTTCTTAGAAAACGATCTACCATTGTTGCTCGGAGACGTCAATTTGGAACTCAGGCGAACCATGGTGTTTCAGAATGACGGTGCCCCATATCATTACGCAACGCAAGTCCGACGTTATCTTACCGAAACGTACCCTAAAAGATGGATCGGACGCAACGGACCAATCAGATGGCCACCACGCTCTCCTGACCTCAATCCCATCGATTATGTGTGATGCTACCTAACACGACCACGAATGATTACCTTAATTTCAATGTGGTACATATTCATGAAAAAGTGTACTTTCTTGTAGACTAAACAAAGTCAGCCGCCAACCTGACATCAGGTTGGCGGGTGGTAGTTAAACGGTGTAAAATGCTTAAGATTAAAGATGTCAAACTTTAATAGTCCTTTGGTAACTAAATAAAATCACGTTAAATCTTATCCACGTCTTTCTATTTAGATAGGAGATATATTTTAACTTTTCCTGACTTCAGGAGGCCCGTCCAAGGAAAAAACATATCAGGAACGCCTAAGCATATTATCATAGCAACTTTTACTCGTAGTAGGTAAGATTCCCGATATTGAAAAAAATACTCCGCGGCGGACTTTGTTTTTAGTTTCATTTTGTATTTGTAGAACTATTAAATGTTTTTGCTTCGCTACCAAATACTACTTTATCATTTCTAAATAATTGAATATGTTTCATTTGATTTTATGACACCCTACCCGCGGTTCTGACGCACACCATTTTTCATCTTAAATTTGCTCAAAACTCCTAAAATCTATTGTGGTCGTGCCAGAAATATACTACCTAGCACGACCACGTCCTATATGTTATAACAGCAAAGATATGAGAGTACATTTTTTAAACTCTATAGTACAAGAAAGTAACCTTTTTTTTGATGAATATGTACCACATTGAAATTAAGGTAATCATTCGTGGTCGTGTTGGGTAGATCACACTCGATTATTTCCTTTTTTGACTACACTAAACAAAGTACTACAAAGAAATCACATACGCCCAAGAATGCTCGAGTGAAGAAGAGCTTAGAGAGAAGATTGAAGAAGCCGAAAGAGTGGTTAGAGCAAATCATGAAGCTTTCAGACATTTAAAGGATAATTTCTTACGCAGGTGTATTTTGTGCATTTGTGTGGCATTTTGAAAACTTATTGTAAATAAACTTAATTTTATTACTATCATCTTTGTTTTATTGAATCAATCCATCCAATGTACCAAACCTGATAAGCTATTTTCCAGTATTGTCAATCATACATTTTTTACTTTATTAATAATATAATTCAAAATTTTTCGACCCCGCTTCGTATTTGATGACTGATTTCAGTGTACTACTTTTTTGTTATTATTATGAAAGCTTACATTCTAGCGCATTTTCTGAAGCTACTTAGAAACTAAGAAATTATCAGATTCGATTTTTATTTTTAGGTTGAAAATTTAAATGATAACTTACTTAACATAATTCTCAATATCAGTATATAAACTTGAAAAATTATATCTCAGGCGGGACTCGAACCCGCATCTCCTCGCATGCCGGGCGGGCGCTTTACCATTAAGCCACCGAGACACTGCGACTCAGCGCGAATTTTTCAAGCATATCTTAACGCTGTAAGCCAGCGTTGCTTCATCAAATGTTAGGAGTTTGCACCATTAACACCCGAAAGAAACATCTTTGCAGATGTTTGACAGTCAGTTAAGATGAAACAGCTATTTATATACTTTATTTGATATTTTAGCAATTAAATTGCAATTATAATATCAGTATATAAACTTGAAAAATTATGTCTCAGGCGGGACTCGAACCCGCATCTCCTCGCATGCCGGGCGGGTGCTATACCATTAAGCCACCAAGACACCGTCGACTCAGCGCGAATTTTTCAAGCGTATTCTTAACGCTGTAAGCCAGCGTTGCTTCGTCAAAATGTTAGGAGTTTGCACCCTTAACACCCGAAAGAAAGAGGAGATGCGGGTTCGAGTCCCGCCTGAGACATAATTTTTCAAGTTTATATACTGATATTATAATTGCAATTTAATTGCTAAAATATCAAATAAAGTATATATATTCTCAACTTTAGGTCAATTTTGTTTTTAGGTATATGCACAGTTCGTAGATATATAGCTGCAATAAAAAAAATTGAAGAAACCTTCTACTTTTTTTTAATTTTTCAAACGGTTCGCAATTTTGGAAAAATTCATTAAAAAAATCGTTACTCCAAAACTACGAAAAATCGCAGAACATACATAGGGGTGATTCAGATACCTCTTAACATGAGGCACTTAAAAAGATTTTTAGGACGTCACTCCTCTGGCCAACCTGTATTGTTATTTTGGTGTTTAATATTTAATATTGAAAATTTCAGATCCTTTAAAATTTGAGTGTGATATATGTGGGAAGTTAACATCCTCCCGAACGTCAATGGCAAAACACTTGGAAATCCATGGAGAAAAAAAATTTGTTTGTATTAAGGTAAATAAGAATTATGTAATTTATTTTATGGTATAATTGAAGTCTTGTGGTTATTAATTTAATTTTCTTCCGCTTGCTTACATGGAAAAATATTATTAACGGGTAAGTGATAACGTATGTTAAATATTGTGGTTTGATTGTAAACTAGCGTAAAATCTTCAACTGCCTGGCATTTAATGATTACGCTGACTTATTCTACCTGGCTCTACCTATTTCCGATGCTCGCTTATCCGCGATAGTTTTATAGCCGCACAGGCACTCGCAGTGTTTGTTTGGACTGCTTTCGTGATAATGTCGTATAGTCATGACTTGCAGAATTTTTAGAATTTTAAGATCGACATGATTATTTTTTAACTAATAATAAAGCCCTTTATTTCGAGGTAGATTTTTGCAAATATGACTAAAGTAAAAAAAATTACGAATTTACAAAATAGTAGGGACACCCGGAGTGCTTTTCGGCATAGGCCTGCTTCAATGTTTTCCACTGCTTTCTGTCAGCTGCTACTCGTACTTAACAACCTTGGCTGGTGCCATCTTCTAGATACCATTCTTTTTTCAAATAAAACAATAAAAAGCAGTACCGGCTATCACGACCTTCCTACCCGGTTTGTTCATGGCAACTGTGTGGAACAGCTCACAAACAATTTACATTACATGATTTGCGTACTGTCTACACGTTAACGCCAAATTAAACAAATTACATCACACTCAGATTTCACAATTTTGATAATTATTTTTGAGTGCAATGTTGTCAATAATGGTTGATATTGCAGTGTGGATACAGCACATTTACAGCGGAGGTACTGAAACGACACCTGTTGACGCATGTGCAAGATAAGCCACATAAGTGCGAAATCTGCGGTCAGTCATATATCCAGCGCCTGCAGCTGAAGCGCCACCTGGAGCGCCACGTTTCCAACACCTGCAGTACCTGCGGACGGAAGTTTAACACCAAAGCCAGGTAATTAACATGCTGTTTCACTTTTATATCGAGGCAACTGCTCTCAGACATCTGAACTACTGGTTTTATATTTAAATAGTAATTTATTAAAACATTTTATAAATAAATATATATATTACTAGCTGTTCTCTGTCACGCTTTGCTGTGGCACATTGTGATTGAATGGTTTTTGGTTTTTATTGTTAGTTATGTTTTTTTTGTCGTGGTAGCGGATAAATAGATAAAAACTATCCTTCATGCGAATTATATATCATGTTAAAATTTCAGCTCGATCGGTGCAGAACTTTTTTTATATGTATATATAGATTTGTTTTATAAAAGTAATTTTCCTTTCAGATTAGTAATTCATGAAAGAACACATTTGGGATTGAATCGACTTGTGTGCCCATTTGATACATGCTCAAGTACAAAAGAGTTTAGTAGTGAGCTGAACCTCCACACTCATGTGCAAGCGCATATAAATGAAAAAAGTAGGTATACATTATATTTGTAATTAGAAATTTTGGTTTGCTTTTTTTGTAAATTGTTGGATAAAGAGAATAAAAATAGATCTGGCCTTAAAAAAAATTGAGGTGTTCAAAGGTACAAAAGCGAATAATTTCATAAATAAAAAAAAAAGATCTTGAGACCTAGACCCCACCTGCTTCATAATGTCGTGTGTTCAACGTTCTTCCTAACACCCTGTATTTCTTTGTTATCAGCTATATTTTTGACAGATGCTATAAAAATATTTTATTTGGTTGAGTATGCTCTCTCTTGAGGCCATATAATCTTCATTCATTGTTAATAAACATGGCACTTGCTTGAGCCATTGATCGGATTATACAATTTTGCATTATTTGCTAGCATTGCTATGTTATCAGCGTAAATTGACCATAGTAACATTATCTATCAAAAGATCTGCTGTAGTTATTCTGTACAATATTGGTCTCAATATTGATCCTTGTGGGATCCCAAATTTTGCTGCACACAGCCCAAAGATGCTCCTGTTTCCTTGACTTAAAATGGTGTGTTCTTCAAATAAGGTTCAAGTGGTAGGTAATACAATAATTATATGGCAGATAATTTTATTGTATACTGGAGTCCTTTGTGTGGCACATGTTGTCAAAATATGCTTGTTAAATATCGAAAGAAAAACAGATGCACAAAACTGTTATCTTCCAGTGTCGATATTATATCGTAGATTCAATACACTTATTCCAAAGTTGCAATATACAAGCCAAATGGGTGGGCAGGGATGGTGTTATTTTCATTTAATACTAGCGGACCCAACAGACGAATATTCAAATTAGATAATTCTTTAAAAAAATATTTCAGATACAAAGGAGATGTCCCATAATAGGCCCAGACATAGTACACCATTTTCAAAAATCAAGAATAAATTACTGTTTCTGGGAAAAATACATATAAATTTATATAACGTATAATTTAATGGTTCAAAAATAAATAAGATCGAATAATTTATCAAACTCCATTAGGCATTTCAAGATGGCGCAAATCTAAAAAAACTTTAAATGTCAGTAGCTGTCAGATACCCCTTGTTACTTTGGCATATTCATTCGCTTCAAGTTTTTGTTCTGCTTGTCGCGTTTTAAATGTAGTTCATTATAACGACCTCATTTTCGATTTCGATACTTTCACAATGTTTGTTGTTACTACAGCAAGCGATGGCACTCGACTCCTAGATGCGCGATTTTGAAACTGCCAAAACGGACAGACTTCATCAAAATGTCATCTTCCGCCATGATGGTTTTGTTGTTTTGTATTGCTATTTTCTTACTTAACTCTTTATTTGAACCACTTAACAAAACCATTTTAAAAGAATTGGATAATAACAAAATCTTGGAGGTGTATTGGTCTATCTCTTGGTGGGGTGTACAGGTTCTGGGCCTGGCCTCCATACAATTTGGGACATCTCCTTTATTTATCGACTTTGCAAATGCTAACCGCTTTGGAAATTGTAACCAATTGCAACACGGATTCTGTCAATGTTATGTCAAACGCCATAATGTTACATTAAAAAGGTTTAAATTGTCAAAAGCGCTAAGGTTACATTTCAAATAATTTAGTATGGTGATTAAGTATTTCTTAAATTTTCTAATTTTCCGCTCAATTTCCTTAATTATTTTCTTTCATAAGAACACTCTTCTGATAGTAACAAACAAAACAAAAAAGAATTAGCGAAATCGGTCCAGCCGTTCACGCGTGATGCGATGCATTTATATTTAAACTAGCTGATGCCCGCGGCTTCGCGCGCGAGTTATTTGATCTGTTACAAAGTTTTCGTCAATACTCAACCCCCTCTCCTCAACTCTTTTCCTCAACTTCCTTTGACTACGGTGCCGAGGTGGCCATCTCGGGCGAGTTGATGGTGGGCACTTAGTAGAAGCTGATACGTCGTTGCCGGCTTACAATAGTTGGATGAAAGGGGCCGATCTATACTATCGTTTTAGGGATCCGGTGTTGGTTCTCCTAGCGTACCGTGGTTCACCACATCTGTTTGCATTTACATGAAATCTGAATTACAATATCATTTGAAGCTTTAAAAACTGTCAACGCTGTAGTAAAACAAACCATTCAAAGCAGCTTGGTTTATTCGAATATGATCAACACTGGCGTAGAGCCCTGGAAGAAGTGGCCCTGTGTAAAAACACATTCTTAATTACCAACCAAGTAGGTAAATCCATACATAACACTTAACACATTACGGGGTTTAATGCAACGAACCGTTATTTAAAGGTACCTAAATACTAATTTACCTTCCCGACGTTTCGATCCGGATGCACGAATCATGGTCGCGGGCAGAAATTAAAATCCTATAGGTAAATCAATTTTTTTCGATACATAAGCGTTAAAAAGGCGATTTTACAAAGACAATTTGCTTGCATACTACGTTTGGATAAAAGACCTAGATCGGACGGTTGACGACGGACCTAGAAGGTGTAGTACCAGCATCACCAATTTTATTCTATACACTTTTTTCGATTTCCCAACACTTGTCTCTACAGTATAAACAAAAATGATTAAGTTCTAAATAATACCATTATATTTGTAAGTACTGATATTTATTTTCTGAATATGTACCTAAATATAGATAAGACAGCCAAAAGGAATTATCAAGTTTTGCCAAATTTTCGTTACAAAGCCTCCTATTTCTTCGTCAACTTTGTCCTTCAGGGCGTATGGAATAAGTCTAGATGAAAATGGGTCTCACATTTTTTTGAAGCACTAATTGAGCTTTATAGTTTGATATGCAAACAAGAGTTCCGTCAAACACTATTGATAAAATATCTTCTAGTAATCTGTCCATTTTGAGTTGTTGATAATTTACTAACTGAATTTTAACTAACTCACAAGGATCCCGTTGAGCAAATAAATATAATACGAGTATTATACGTTTTCTGATATAATTCTGGGCTCAAAATTGTTATAAACGTGTATTTCCTTGTATCGATATCATCACATCTGTTCAGTTTTAAGTAAGTATCCAACCGTTTAATGATGTTTTTGAATGTTTCGTCCTTGTCTAATGGTACTGAGTTCAATTTAGATGTCCTAAGGTTTGTTTGTGGCCGACCTTTGCTCCTCAGTACCTTCTGCATACATGGAATTGTTTCGTGCTATCGAATTCAAACTCTGCAGTTTTAGTTTGAGCTGTGTTTTAATTTCCTAAAGGTTATTTTTTTCTTCAATCTCATTTTCCAACTGTTGGTCATCAGTAATTTAATTATTTGTTGTCGTATCTCTTCCAAATTATTCTTGGTAATTTTGTACATTTGTCACTGGTCACTCACTAATTTTAATTCATAATCAGAAATTTCTCGTAGGGTTTGTATCTGACTGCCGAATTTTATAATGCAGCCTATAATGAAGTTCGTGTACGTTTTAACTTAGTTAATTCATCCATTTCGGTGTCTATTATTAAATTCTAAAATAATACCATTCTATTTGTAAGAAATGATATTTATTTTCTGATTGACACATTGAATGTCATAACAAACTAAGTGAAGTCAGAGAGTACAAATATGTAAAAAGTATGGATATGACGCGAAACCGAACAAACTTTGCCCCCATTTTTTATCCGCTTAAAGATTAAATTTTCAAAAATCCTGAAAGACGTCATTCATAATTTCTAATCAGGTAGCTGGATACCAATTTTCATCGACTTAGCTTCAAAACTGACGGAGTTTCATACAAACTTATGGGGCCCTTTTTACCCCCTTAGAGGCAGAATTTCCAAAATTCCTTTCTTAGTGCTCACCTACACTATAAAAGGAAGCACGGTAAAAAATTTCAGATTTTAAATCCCAGTAGTTTGGGCTGTGCGTTGATATGTCAGTCAGTCAGTCAGTCATTAAATCAGTTTTCATTTTTATATATATATATATAGATAGGATGTATACAGCGAGAGGGCAGAAGCAGGATCGTGCAACATCTGTGGCTGTTGCAGATGCATTTCTCTGCAACATAAAGCTCGTATTTACGGATATATCCGTCTCTTTCAGATACTTTAAGACATCGGTATGACTGATACAGATAGATACGAGGGCGGGTCAATAAGTCCGTGACTTTTAAAATAAAACACAGATTTTTTGATAAACAAATCATTTTATTTTTCAACGTAGTCTCCCTTGAGCTCTATACACTTTGTCCAACGCTTCTCCAATTTTTTTATCCCTTCCAAAAAATATGATTTGTCGAGGTCCTCAAAATAGGCCTTTGTTTGCGAGATGACTTCATCATTGGAGTCAAATCTTTTTCCACCAAGCCATTTCTTCAGGTTTGGGAACAAAAAGTAGTCACACGGAGCCAAATCTGGAGAATAGGGTGGATGAGGGAGCAATTCATAGCACCGATTCATGGATTTTTGCCATGCAACTGCACATGTGTGCACCCTTGCATTGTCTTGGTGGAAAAGAACTTTTTTCTTGGCCAAATGAGGTCGGTTTTTATTCAAATCGTCATTGAAGCGGTCCAATAAGTTGGCATAATATTCCCCATTGATTGTTCTTCCCTTTTGAAGGTAGTCAATGTGGATTATCCCATGTGCATACCAAAAAACAGTCGCCATAACTTTATTGGCTGACAAACCCGCCTTGGCCTTCTTTGGCGCCGATTCACTCTTAGAAACCCACTGTTTTGACTGTTGTTTGGTCTCTGGTGTGTTGTGATGGATCCATGTTTCGTCCATGGTTACAAAACGGCGCAAAAACTCCTCCATATTGCAATTAAACAACGCCAAACCTTCCTGTGAAGTTGTTACACGATTGCGTTTGTGGTCGACTGTGAGCAAACGCGGCACCCATCTTGCGGAAAGCTTTCTCATGCCCAATTGATCTTTTAAAATTGAAACCACTGAGCCATGCGAGATCCCTACGGCTTCCACAATCTCTTGCACTTTCAATCTTCGGTCGGCCAACACCATATCGTGAATTTTTTCGATTGTTTCAGTTAAAAATCAGTTAAAATCAGTTAAAATCAGTTTTATTTCTGCAAATAGGCCCCTGGAGGCGCTTTTACACGTCCCAATATTTAACCTACCACTGCTTCGGGACAAATGTGGGCTAGTGCCGAGAAGAAGCAGCGCAAGAAACTCGGTCACTATTGTCAGCCTCTTTTTAAATAAACATGTTTACATAAGATATATGCCAGTGCGAGCTGATACAATTTAAAGCCAAACGTTCCTATCATTTATATAATCATCAATAGTGTAATAGCCCTTTTTCATTAAAACAACTTTGATATATGATTTGAATTTATGTACAGGGAGGTCAGCAATTGATAGTGGTAATTTGTTGAAAATACGGATACAATTTCCCATGAACGAATTACCTACTTTTCGCAGTCTGAATCCTGGAACGGCAAGTTTATCTTTATTTCGGGTATTGAAATTGTGTACGTCACTATTTTTGACAAAAAATTCGAGGTTTTTACGGACGTACATAATGTTTTCGAAAATGTATTGAGATGCAACTGTTAGTATGTTGATCTCTTTGAATAGCTCTCTTAGAGAGTCACGGGGTCTAAGGCCGTAAATAGCCCGCACAGCACGTTTTTGCAATATAAAAATAGACTCAATATCTGCCGCTGAGCCCCATAACAAAATACCGTATGACATTATACTGTGAAAGTAGCTAAAATATACTAATCTTGCCGTTCCAACATCAGTCAATTGTCTTATCTTTCGCACAGCATAAGCAGCAGAACTAAGTCTTCCAGACAGAGACCTGATATGAGCACCCCATTGCAGTCGAGAGTCTACAGTTATACCTAAAAAAGTAGAGGAGTCTACTGTGTCTAATGGCTCATCTTTTACAATAACATTTGTGGCGGAAAACCTTACATTAGGCAAAGTAAATTTAACACATTTTGTTTTTCTTGCATTAAGCAAAAGATTATTCGTAGCAAACCAATGCAATAATTTAGAGAGGGTATTGTTAACATCGTCAAATGATAATTCGCCCCTCTTAATTTTAAAAATTATTGAAGTGTCATCTGCAAACAATACCATCTCACAAAGATTATACATATAATATGGAAGGTCGTTAATGTATATTAAAAATAGCAAGGGTCCTAATACTGATCCCTGAGGGACACCCATGATAAGGGCCGACCCTGAAGACTCAGTTCCATCAATGCAAACTTTTTGTGTTCTACCTGTGAGATATGAGTTAATTAAATCTAACGAATCATTCGAAACACCATAATGTCTGAGTTTTTTAATTAACGTTTTATGGTCCACACAATCAAATGCCTTTGACAGGTCACAAAAAACACCTATAGCATCTAACCTACTCTCCCAAGCATCGAATACGTGTTTTAGAAGTGCTACTCCCGCATCAGTGGTATTTCTACCTTTCCTGAATCCATATTGATTGTGATGTAATAATTTATTCAAATTAAAGTGCGATAAAAGTTGACTAAACATAATTTTTTCAAATATTTTACTTAGTACTGGCAAGATAGATATTGGTCGAAAATTAGCGGGATCGCATTTCTCGCCGGATTTAAATAATGGAATAATTTTGCTAAACTTCATTAAAGTTGGAAACTGTCTATCATCAATACATTTGTTGAAAATTATTGCGAGATGAGGGGCTATTGAATTTATAATTGTATTGATAATATGAACGGAAATTCCCCAAAGATCTTCAGTTTTTTTCATATTCAATTCTCTAAAAGTTTTTATAATTAAATCAGGGTTTATATGTCTAAAATTAAATGAAAATTTGCACTCATCGACAGCCGACTTGAGAAGGGATTCAGCTAGATCAGCGGAAGAAGCAAGCCCTTCAGTAGTGGAGGAAGCTATGTTTGAAAAAAAATTCTCAAATGTATTCGCAACCTCTGTGCTCGTGTTTATTAACTTATCCCCTAATTTGAGAGAGTAAGCAGGATTGCTTGGTTTTAGTCTACATGTTTCTTTATTTATAATATTCCAAGTAGTTTTCGCTTTATTTTTGGAAGCCGAAATTAAATTATGAAGATAAATTGACTTTGCTTTGGCGCATACTATTTTAAATAATTTGGAGTATTTTTTAACATGGTCTATAATGTTGTGGTTTTGAGATTCAGCTTTTAGACTATACAAATCATATAATGTTTTTCTACTTTTGTAAATACCAGGTGTAGCCCATTCATTAAACTTACAATTCTGTTTGTTGATTTTTACTTTTTTCTGCTTAAAATGATTATCAAATTCATTTTTTACCAAACCAAAAAGGCCCTCATATAATTGATCAACATTCTGACTACCAGGCTTTAGTAAATTAACACCATTTTCAATTTTTGCTTTAAATCTGTCTATTTTATTAATAGTAACCGGCCTATACACATAATCTACTATGTTTGGGACACGATGGTGCTCAAATGATGCTTCCTGTCCACTATGGTCTGAAGTTAGACAATTCAATATGTTTTTTTTTAACACTTTACCATTACAAAAAATATTATCTAAGCAAGTAGCCGACGTGGGCGTTACCCTGGTAGGTTCATTGAAAAGATTTATTAAATCATATGACTTGAAGAGATTAAGAAATTGAGTGGACGTTTGTGTGTCTTCTAATATATTAACGTTGAAATCACCGCATACAACTACTTTTTTACACGATTTTGATAGCCTTCTCAGAGCCTCATCCATAGTGGATTCAAAAATATGGTAATTAGATTTGGGGGGGCTATACACGCTAATTATTATAAATTGTTCCAGCTCAACACATGCTAGCTCAATAGTTCGCTCAACTGAAAGCGACACGATGTCTTTGCGTTCTTTACATTTGAATTCATTTTTAACAAGAATAAGTGATCCTCCTCTAGATGCAGACTCCCTTATGAGCGAACTACCGACTTTATAATTTTCAATGTTTAACATTAGTTCATGTTTTTTTATCCAATGTTCTGTGAGGCAAATTACATGAACATTAAAATCTTTTAAAAATAATCCTAAACCTAACTCTTTGCCGGCCAGGCCTTGAATGTTTTGATGAACAACATTAAAATACATATTCGGCCTAGCTTTTGTCTTCCCTCTTAGTTTAAAGCCTCAGAGGATGTCAAAGGAAAAATACTTGGATTAGTACATTTACTAATCGGTTCACTACAAAAAGTTTTTGTTTTAATAACAAAACTGTTAATATTGTAAGCTAGCAAACTTGCTATTTGTTTTTTCATTTTGTTAGGCAGGTGTATAGAGCTGCCAGTCATAACACAACAATTTTTTGTAAATTTGTTGGTGTCAAAAAACACAAATTTGTCATTATTTTGACAAATATTATATAGTAAAGTATTCAATATGTGAATACTGTTATTGTCATCGTTACTGTGATTTTTACAAAAGGGGAAGGCACAGAGGAGAATTTTTTCTATATTAATTTTTGACAAAATTGTACAATTTTTAATTAAATTTGATTTGCTAATTTTTTTACTATTTCCCACCATAAGAATGAGTGTTGAATTTGAATTTAAATTACTATTTTGTATGCAATCAATTATTTTATCAAATTTTGCATCTGGCATACAATTATTTATAATATTACATTTCAAATAATTATTTAATAAGGAACCGTAGCCAACTCCTAATCTATCTGAATACATAAAAACATCATTAGCCTTTACTTGTACACAAGGTTTTCGGGTGTAGAGACCTCAACTGGGCGTCCAGGACGTTCGGCATCTTCAGTGCTTTTACGGCCACAACGAAATTCAGTAAACCACTTTTTTACCATTGAAATCGATGGTGCAGAGTCCCCATAGTATTTATCAAGCTTAGCCTTGGTCTCGGTAATGGTTTTTTTTCGCAAAAAATAATGCTTAATAAGCACACGAAATTCACCTTTTTCCATTTTTTCCTCAAATTACTGGGTAGTCTGATAAAAATAGCTGTCAAACACAAACTAACTGACGCAGCAAGTTCAAATTTTGATAGGAATCAACTGACAGATACCTGTTGACAGGAGTAGTGTTGCTTTTTCAGTAAAGAGGTCAGAAATTCAAAAAGTCACGGACTTATTGACCCGCCCTCGTAGATTCGAATATACGGACATTGTGTTGTAGTAAGGCCTCAGGAACTATAGTAATTCGATTTGATGCTATTCGAGTGTTTTTGATTGTTTTGACGCCCCGTTGGTCTAGTGGTTAAAATACCGGGTAAAGATATTGGGGTCCCAGGTTCGATCCCCGGGTCGGGCAACAAAACGTATCGAATTATCGAACGTTGCTCGGGTTTGTAATCACCAACCCGCATTTGGCAAGCGTGGTGATTAGGCCAGTTCCCATCATTGCTGTGGTAACTTGAATTCAATGATAGAGGCCTTTTCCCTGTAGTGGGATGATTATAGGCTGTTACTTAACTTTTTAACTTAACTCGCAGAGTTCCCATGCGAGGTGTGCGGCAAGCAGTACTTCTCCGAGGTGAACATGCGGCGGCACCTGTCGACGCACCGGCTGGACAAGCCGCGCCGCTGCATGTACTGCGTGACCGCGCGCGCCTACATCCGCGGCGAGCAGCTCCTGCGCCACGTGCGCCAGCACCACCCCGACATGTTCGCCACGCACCTCGCGCACGTGCGCCAAGTGATGGTACGTGTGTGTCACTACATCAGTATAGTACTCGTATTTGATTACGAGTGCGGAAAGCCTGTCATTGCAAAGAGTTTGAACAACTATTTTTAATACAGTTGCGAAAAAATGAAGCAATTTAATAAAATAATAAAAACACATTAAATGGCAACCGTAAATGAATATAAGCAGAGTTTTTTTTGTTTTCTTCACCCATTCTGGGTAGGCAAAGGGAACTATGCCCATACAGCCAAGTCTTCAGTAGATTTTTTTTTTATTGATATTAAGTGTAAATGTAATTTAATGAGATGAAATGAAATGAAACCTAACAAACCTATCAAATCATTAAATCTGATATTGAAACAAATTAGTAGCTTCTTTTTAGAAATACTTGCATGAATCATAAAAACTTCTATGAATTTTTTTTAGTAAAAACTTCGTGGTTGGTTTTTCGTTTTTAATAGACATTATTAAGACAGTTGGGAAAGAGAACGCACGAGTTCGGAAAAGGTAAAGAAAAAGCTCGAGTATGTAATAGCTATACGTCCCTGCAATACGCCACTTTTTGAGCTACTGTATTAAAGAATCAGTTAAATCAGTTTTATTTCTGCAAATAGGCCCCAGGACGCGCTTTTACACGTCCCAATATTTAAACCTACCAATGCTTGGGTACAAGTCTGGGCTAGTGCCGAGAAGAAGAAGCGCAAGAAATGCGGTCACTATTGTCAGCCGCTTTTTAAATAAATGTTTATAAAAGGTTTAAGCAAGTACGAGCTAGGACAATTTAATGCCATACATTCTTATCATTTAAATAATTATTAAAAGTGTAATAGCCCTTTTTCATTACAATTACTTTGACTTACGATTTAAGTTTATGTACAAGCAGTTTTAAGAAATGTGGTAATTTTTTGAAAATACGAATACAATTTTCCATGAACAAATTTCCTACTTTTCGTAGTCCGAAGCCTGAAACGGCAAGTTTATCATTATTTCTGATTTTGAAATTGTGTACGTTACTTTTCTTAAGAAATAAATGTATGTTCTTACAGACGTAAATAATATTCTCATCCTCACAGGGTTTCACTTTACTTATGTTTATGTTCTTTATGTTTGTTTACAAGGAGTTTTCCTTGCTATCAAGTATCAAGTACCAGTATTAGGCATTTTCGAGTTCCAATGAACTAATTACTATTAGTAGTTTACACTTGGATCATCAACAGCCTACTTATCAGTTTTTTTTTAAAGTTGACCGATAACTTGATAATTGATTCCAACTATGCATACCGCTGCACTGGTTCGATTCACCTTAGTCAGGTTTATTATTATCCCTCTGCATAGCTGTATAAACGTGTTTAATGTTTATCCTCTAGGGTACAAACATCGCCATAGACCGGGTGAAAAAGTCTGAGTTGGAATCGATCTTGACGCTGTTGGACGCGGAGTCGGAGCGGATACTGGACGGGTACAGCGGCTTGGACGTGCTGTACGGCGGCATGCAGGAAGACTCCAGCTCACAGACCACCGTTACCACTACCACAGATGTACCTATCAAGGTAAACTTACATCCATACATGCATACATGCTCGATGTATTCATAAACACAATTAAATTTTATAGAACAAACTATCATTACTGTCTATATTCTTTAAGATAATTTAAAAATATATGCCCGAACGAGAAAAGTGTTGTTAATAGAAAATAGTATTTTACTAAGTACCTACATTGTATTTAACTTAAGGTCACTGCATACGTAACGTGTTTTTTCCCGGACGGAACGGAGACGGCACGGCGACGGGACGTTGTTAATATAACACTGACGGGGTTTTTTAATGCATACGCACGGTGACATAACAAAACATTTACTTTCTGTTTGAAAACTGGCTTTAATTGCTATTGCTTTATATGCCGAAGAAGCTACGGCCGTCAAGAAGAAAATACGATTTTCTGTCTATCCTACATGATAGCACTTGTTTTTTCAGTGCGTAATAGTTCGACTGCAATTTTGCCCCACAAATATTTTTTATATGTACTTGATGTGATCGTACACATTCGATTAATTGTTGTCGTCCATTCTCGCTTGCTAGAAATACAGGTGGCATCACTTATTTACTATTCGGAGGGCACGGGGCGACTGTGTATACTTAGCGGAATCACGGACGGGACGGGGCGGGGCGGGGCGGAATAAATTTTTCCCGCCCCGCGCGTGTGACGCACAGTGGTTCGAAACTGCTAATTTTGGGACTTAGGGTATTTTTTTCTTTTTCTTCTTTTTTATTTTACCAATCGATCGATTTTCTTAGTCTAATAAATAAATGTCAAATACATTTTTGTGTAAAATTAATCGTTTTACTGGAAAATAATATATAATTTTGTTTGTATGGAACGAGAAATTCAATGTGCTCTTGCAGCCAATTCTTAACTTTTACCTCCTTAAAACCACTCTATTGTCAATATTTAATATATTGACTACAATCCTACATAATTAGCGCGCGCCCAAACTTGCCCGTTCGCCTGGTATATGGATTACCATATACTACATAAAAATGCATTTTTTGAAAGTTTTTAAACACACTTATTATTTCAAATATCTACAAACATCGAAACCTTACATTGTTGACGTGTTTTAGAACATAATAGGTATTGTTTTAGCCATAAAATAAATAATTCCAGGAATTAATATAAGTACCGGTCTTGATGCTGTGAAGTCTTTTGTTATTAAATAGACATTTTACACACGTTTCTATAACAATATTTACCTTACCAGTCAGTACTCAGCAGGTCTCGATTCCGAAAAATTGTTAATGACTTTCTATTAAAAAAATGCTTATTTACTATTGTTAACAGCCATTATACTATGGGTGAGGCGCTTGTATTATTATCACATCCTTTATACGAATGAGATTAACGTTTGAGATAAGAGCTTTGCTATTGTATCTGTTCGGAAAATAGCAACAAAAATGTATAGAAAATTTCATTTGAAAAAAAAATGGAGTTACGAGGTCTGACACTTTAGCGGACGATATGTTAGTTATAATTTAAGAAATAGTCGTTAATTTTTTTTATTTTATTTTCAGTACGAACCTAGCCCACTGATGGGTGAAGAGGAACTTGAAGATAATTTGAAAAAGTTGTTGTCACAATTAATTGATCAAGATACTTTGGAATGCTTCGGGTGGCCAGACGAGAGCATTGATTCGGTAAATATCTACTATGCGATCAAAACAATTTGACGCGGTGCGGGCGCAGAAAACACATTCCTGTGATGCGCCCAATTAATTTGATCATAATAATATAGTATTCTGAATTGATAAATTATATAGTACACTTTTATATTTAATAAAAATTAAATATAAAAGGGTAGGATTAAAAATTTATTTTACGGTTCAGATAGGTTGGCAGTAAAATATTAAGTTTAATTTTTATCTTTTGTATGTGCGTTTCTAAAATACATCTGTGAAACCATCTTTGAATTCGGGATTCGAATATTTCAACATGAGTCTAGATTTTTATTGATTTTATTTTATTTTATTCGGAACACCAACAGCACTGCTACATTACATAATAACGAATTTCCTTATAAACTTAGACCCAAGTTCACCAACATTTAAACAGCCGGTAAACAAAGAGTGACGATTAATTTGACACAATTCCCATACAAAATATGTCAAATAATATTTTAAACGCTGTTTAAATTTAAACGTCTGTTGGTGAACTCGGGCCTTAGCCATTTAAATCAAATGTTTAAATTCAAAAACTCGTTAGGTCCTCCCATCCCAGTTATAACAACAATTCCACATCGTACAGGTTCTCGAGAAGGTGATAGTTCAGTGCGGCGCCCGCGCAGCGGACCGGTCCCGTTGGACGCGGGTGCAGTGCCTGCGCGAGAACACGAAGCACCTGTTCCTGTACGCCGTCGAGGACAAGCACATCGCGCGGATGCTAGACACGCACACCATCGACCAGATCGTGCTGCACATACTAGCTCAGGTCGCCGACGAGTGATCGCGCATACCCAGGGCCATTTTTTTTAACCGATATTTAATACGTTTTACCCGTTATAAGGCCTTTCGTTCTCGTGTTACGTTCGGAAACGAAATGAGAACGTTATCCAAATACTGGTTAATTCCGCCGCGCGAGGCCACAAGGTGAACTGAAGTAAAATTCGTATATGTGTGTCCTTCGTTTCGTATATAAGTATCGACGCGACGGGAAAGAACGAAATAAAAACGTTATTATTTTAACAAAAAAAGAAATGAAAATTTTCTTCTTCGAAAATGTTTTTATTTGTGGGTTATTGAACAAAACCAAAATCAAAGCGTTCTTAGGCATTTAAGACGATAACGTTTCGAAAATTAAACAAGAACTAAAGACTACACTGTGCTACGAGAATTGGGTATTTGACACATACGCAATTTTAATCGAAGACCGTTTAGAGATACTCCTCCATGAAAAGCATGAAATAAGCCACCAAATTTGATTTGATGGTTGTCAGTAATTATTGCTTGGCATCGAATCAAACGTAGCTTTATTCAACCATTTTGTCGGTATTATTAATGTAGAAAAAAGAATTGCTGAAGGGTAATAATAATCCTATTTTTCTATTCACAGGGTGCTCTTTTTCGTTAAATTGATTGAACCGTCAAATATGACTAATTAGCTTTTGGGAATTAGGGGTTAACTACAGAACCAAGAGTTAAAGCATTCTGTTTCACAACCAAGACATTTAGTAAAAATTTTTAATAAATTCTAGACCTCAAATTGCTGTTAGTCAAAGTCATTCAAAAACAATAATGGCGCTATCTGTAATTTGCTTTTGCCATCTCATTCTATGGTAGAATTGGGTGTTGAAATATGAGAATAATTGCAGTGTCAAGTACTCAATTGTGAATCTAGACTTAAATTTTATCGAATTCTATTTGCTGCCTGCGACCTAGTACGCGTGGAATTTAGGAAAATTAAACTATCCTTCAGGAACCGTGCATTTCTGGTAAAAAAAGGTAATCCTATGTGTCATTCAAGCCCGTAATCTATCTCTGCGCCAAATTTTATCCAGATCCGTTCAGCCATTCTGGCATGATTGAGTAACTAACATCCATCCAAAGATAGAATGATATGCGCGGGTAACTGAGTAAAAATATATAACCTTCTAGGGGCTGATACTGGTGGTGGATTAGTGGAAGTTGTAACAGCTGACCGTTCGTTAAATAAAAACTCTTTACTAATCATAAAAAAAATACTACATAATCATAAAAATAAAATATTTTTTCGATGGGACCACCCATCGAAAAAATATTTTTTTTTTATGATTTCGCGCGGATGGCTCCATAGAGGTGCCATGGGTATTTTTTGTGAATGGCGGGTGGCGCCCGAGCGGAGCCAAAATATTTACATGTAAAACTCTGATAAAATAGCATTTCTAAAGTTTACCCCCTTTATTTAAGTGTCTTTATTGTCTCACAGATTACGATTTCAGTGTTCGTTTCGGGATATTTCATGAAAAAACACACTTTAGAAGTTGTAAACCTTTTCAATACAAAGATCAATATGATTAATACGGATACCGAATTATTTTTTATGTTAGCTACTTAAAAATAATTAAGAATTATTTTATTCACAATTGTTAAAGGTAAAGAGTGTTTTTATGTCTAAACTAGCTTCGTCCGCGTGGCATTAAACAATAATAAAAAGAAACGAATTGATAAATCAATCGTGCCAAACATATAGCAAAAGGTTTCCAACAACTGATAAAAATAAGTCACTTACCTTCCATTTCCGTATAAACACTTAATTAGTCACTTCTAAACACTTTAAATGATTTATTAGATCGCTTACGTTCGCTGTTGAATTGAGACTATAAAAAAACAAGTGGAAACTGACGAAACAGTGCTCAGTTATACTACATGGCGGGTGGCGCTCGGGAGGAGCCATGGATGTTCATGGCGAATGGCGCCTCAGAGGAGCCACGAAACATTTGTTCGCCGCCAGGCGCTAGTCTTAAAAAACCATCGCCGCACTGAATCGGTTAATCTGACCAGAACCAGAATCGAGCATTAGAGATGTATTTATGTTTCTCATAATTCAATACTTGACTGCACGCATTTCGCATTGATTATTTTATTACAACTTGTTTCAAGTAAAATATTTCAGCATACTAAATAATATTTTCTTGTAAATGAAAAAAATATTTTTAATATTTTTCGAGAAAATCAAATAAACACATTTAAGTTAAAAAGTAAAATAAAACATTGACTTTATTTATTTAATATAGCGCCAGCACTAAGAACAGCATGATTGATAATTTACTAGAAGAATATTTAGTAGACTTTTAACCAATCTGGGATAAACTTACGTTGTTAATTTTATTGTTGTTGGCAATGGTCGACCGCCAATTTATAGCTTTTATTAACTTCCAACACTATAAAGGAATTTATTTTAACATAACCATGCAGCCGTTGGAATCAAATTAATTTGTTTACATATTATTTACGTTTGGTGTATATTTCATGATGTTATTTCTTTTAAGTAATTATTTAAATAAAACGTTAATTTAGTTAGTACATAGTTTTAAGTGAGCGAAAGAGACAATGAAGAAGTTAGTTCACTTATTTGAACACAGAACTTAAGTTGAAATAATGATAATATATTAGTGAAGCAAGTAAAGTAGCCTTTTGATTGTTGTAAACCAAAGTTTGGCCAATTACCTCGCCGGTGATTAATCGCATCTGCATAGGTGGATTCGGTTTCTATCTATTCGGAGCTGAGCGGAGTTGAAAGATATCGTCCATTCACGTTGCTTAAAATCTATTCCGTGTATTTCGTATCTTCTGTGATTTGTCGATTTTACACCATTCTGCTAATAGTGGAAACGGGGCCTTAGTCGTAGTCTGTACTCTGTATGGAGAGTCTTGCCCTTCTGCTTAGATTGAAATTTTAGTAACAGTCAATTCGTGATCTAATTCGCTTTGTTAATAAGAAAGTCCAATAATTCACAAAATTTTAATTGTTAAAAAAACAAAAATCGTTACTTATTTCAAATGCTCGTTAAAATGGAAGTTAACTTTAAACAAACCAATGTTGTAGTTAACTTTTAAAACACATTTTGCACTTTCATTTTACATTAAATCCTTTATCGTGCCTTAGTTGAAAAAATTACTTACTACTACGAGTATAATAAAGTTATTTCTAGATAAACTATATTATTAATATTTAGCTGTAGGTATGCTATTGCAATAAATAGTCCATAAGTTTAATCTTGTTAAATATGGAGCATTCTGATTGTTATTTTTGCAGGGGAAGGTAAAATCTGTCATCAATCAATAATCAAATTTTATGGATGTTTTTCTAGTATCGTCTTTAGTTTTGTAAGAGTATGTAGGTATATTTTTATTTTACTTTTATAATATCAATTCAGTACTTTGTTGGATGGAATAGATTCTGTAATTAACTACTTGTAAGTTTTATTTTCGATTCCCAAATATTATATTATACACCGTGCATTTTCGACCACCTTAAAAACGAAGCCCACGTTATGTAACCATTAAATATAACATCTTGGCAGTGATGTTTTAATTGTTTATGTAATCCCAAAATATATAAAATACTAGCTGTTGCCCGCGATTTCGTCCGCGTCTATTCAGTATGATCGCGATATTTTTTGCAACATTTTTCACTGATGCTTCGCTCCTATTGGTCGCAGCGTGATGTTATATAGCCTAGAGCCTTCCTCGATAAATGGACTGTCCAACACAAAAATATTTTTTCAATCCGAACTACTACTTCCTTTTGGGAAGTAGTAGTTCGAATTGAAAAATTAGAGCTTTCAAACAAACAAACAAACATACTCATCAGCTTTATAATATTAGTATAGATCATAGATTTAGGATTTAGGATTATATTCTACGTTTATGGTATAGATTGATTCAGCTATTTATTTTAAAACACGCTGTGACACGCACGGACGTAGCTGTGGGTCCATTCACCTGGAACCCCGCCTCACCAAAATAATACGTCTGTTCGCATCACAGCGTGTTTGAAAATTAAAATTCTGGATCAAAAATATTTAATATTTTACTAAAATTATTTTTATCGATTAAAATAACACTGCCATGATGTTATAAATAATGGTGACATAACGTGGGTTTCATTTGTCAGGCGGTTCAAAAAGTAAGGTACCTAATAAACGAAAATAGAAAGATTGTTTCCTAGTTTTGTGGAATTATCTTACGAGGCAGATATTGTGATAAAGTGGTGGCATTGTTTTAATATTAAGCAATAAGTAAGATAAGTTAATAAAAGTGAGAAATACAGAAAGGCTCGCGTAAAACTCCCTTGTTCTTTGAAATGTTTTAACCATCCATATATGAATGAGTGAATGAATGAATACTCTTTATTTATTGCACACCACAGAAAGAAATTACAATTCCTACAATGTATGTACAACTTAGGCGGTCTTATCGCCGACAGCGATCTCTTTCAGACAACCTTT
The DNA here is from genome assembly GCA_949315895.1 of Anania crocealis. Lineage (NCBI taxonomy): Eukaryota > Metazoa > Arthropoda > Insecta > Lepidoptera > Crambidae > Anania > Anania crocealis. The sequence goes on from OX438868.1 coordinate 7,233,252, forward strand.
ACAGGAAAAACAATAAAGAAAGGAGAAGGTGGTGCTTAGTACTTAAGTCAAAATGCAAAATAATAAAAAAAACTTATGTTAATGATGATGGAAGTTAATCAACAAAAACATATTATAACCTACGTGAGCATACGCTATATTACTTTTAAAAAGTAAGGTTTGCTATCGCGCAAAAAAAAAACGTTAAATTTGTATGTGTTAGTAAGACTTACATAATATTTCATAGTTTGTTGTATAAACTATCACAACAGCACGTTAACCTACCACAAAACGTCAAATTTTCTCAATTGATATTGATCTCTATATGTAATACTTAAAGTTGAGAATCAATTTAATGACCTTTAACTTTTTGGGTAGGTTGACCTGGCCATTGTCTGTAGGTACATAGAAGTACAAATGTAGTTAAGTGGGCCAATGTCTTTTCTGAAGCCTATGGGTTGGAGTGCGGGGTGAGACAGGGAGGGCTGACGTCTCCCAAGCTCTTTAAGTATATGAATGACCTCATAGTTGGGCTGAGCAGCATGCGTGTCGGATGTCGGATTGATGGCGTTAGCATAAACAACATCTGTTACACTCACAGAACATAAAAAACGAGTAGAAGTAGCATCCACTCCTATTTGTATGAAAATCAGTGTAACCAAAATATCACATTTGTGATTAAATCACATTATCACGCACACCGAGAATGTCTTGTAGCGATTGGTTAACTTTAACTGTCAGATAGTTCCGCTATCCGACACTAGATGGCCTCTTATTCACTATCAAATAGTACCGCTACGCGACGATAGATGCTACCTAAAAACCATTGATAAATAGGGGTGGGATAGTTACGATAATCATAACAAAAATATCGACACTTGTAAGTGTCGGTATTTTTGTTATAACAACATAAGAGAGACAGCGTTATGTTTAACATTGTATCTCTCATCTTCTTAATTATAACAACTTAACATCTTTTCCAAAAAATTATAAATTATTAATGACTTCTTCATTCTAGGCTATAAATGAAAAAAATACTTTCTTTGTTTCAAAATCTTTTTCCCAGAAATGTTTAGAGCAAATGGTGCATGTTTTTCCGGGATACCAATTTTGCCTACCGGTTGCTTCAATCCATTTTCCTTTTATGTTTGGATTGAATTAATGAAATACGTGTGTTGATTTATTTTAACAAGTTATTACATATGAACCAAACGACTACAAAATAAGATAAAAAAAATTAAGGCAGGAAACGATAGCAAAAGACTCGCTGCAAGCCATTTTAATTTGGCACACAATGTACTACCAAAGACCCTGTATATTTAATGACCTTTTGTAACTTATTACTTGCAAAGATTACTATTTTTTTTTTAAATTTTTAAATTTACATTTATAAATAACAAAAGAATCAAGCATTTTATAAATCTTTTTTATAAGCTGTACTTTCTTAATGTGTCATACATAATTATAAGTATCGATAACTAACTTATCGATATTTTACCACATCCCTAAATGAGTACCGTTTCGAAACATTACAAAAATAAGTAATTACCAAAATATAGTTTCGACCTTATCTCTATGGGCAGTGGAATGGTTTTAGGTTGTACTTTTTAAGGATTCTTAATATCCACAAAATTTATAATTTCTATTAAAATAACGATATATTATTACTTAACGATGGTATGTCACGCCTCCTTTGGATAAATTCTTTTTAGTGCCTGTGTTTTTGCACTCTTATACTGTGCAGGTCGGCATATTGAAAGATTTTTGTCAGAATAGCACAACGTCAATACGTTCTAGCAACTGTCATCGTCTGAAGCGCGTAAAAGGGGGCGGAGACGTGATATGCGCCATGCGTAGCCGATGTGTGGTACGCGGGGCCCGCCTACTTACTACTTCTATCGTTTTTTATGTTCTGTGGTTACACTGACATGATGCTACTCGGGCCGACTGTGAGTGCCATTATGAAAATTTTACGAGTTTGTGAGGATTGCGCTGACACACATGGACCCATTTATAATGTTAAAAAAGTGAATACATGGTCTTTAAGACCTCCTGATTACTTACATCTTGTTACCATTTACGGCCTGAACATAAATCGCGGGTTTAAATACCTGGACCACTTTCTTACTGACGACCTTAAGGACGATGTAGACATTAAAAGGGGACGTAGGGCACTGGTTGTCACAGGTAACATGCTGGCTCGCAGATTCGCCCGCTGTACTGACCAAGTAAAAAACGACGCTGTTCAAAGCATACTGTCAGAGTTTTAACACGGGCAGTCTGTGAGTTAAGACGGTGACTGACAGGTACACATCGCCTTTACGGAAAAGTATGGTGCCGAGGGTGATCAAATGAGAACTTTATCACCTTTGGTAATATTTTATTTTCAATTTCTCTAACTAACATTAGTTTTCCATTAGTCATTGTTTTAATGCACTATGAAATTCATTATGAATTAAATAATAATAAATAAAATAAAATAAAAATAGTTTATTTCGTTAACCATAGTTTACACTTTTCTTTTGTGGCCAGAACTACCCAGGAAACATGTTATAATGCTTGTATTGGTTGATTACTGCTCCTCCCTAGAATCACTCGTATAGTTTAGGTAACTAGATAACTATAACTATTTTACATATAATCACAACATAAGTTTAAGATAAATTAAGTAAAGATAAACATTTAAGTACTGGTTTGTTAGTTTGTTTGTGTGTGTGTGTGTGTGTGTGGTGTGGTGTGGTGTGTGTGCGTGTGTGTGTAAAAGAGCCTATTTACTATTCCTAATCCTGATTTTAGCCCAGCTGTATACAGTCATCTGAATTTGTTCAAAATAAATGCTTTTAATTTTGTATTCATGATATTTCATGTATTTATTCTAAATTTTCTAATGACTTAGCAGCATAGCATCTGATCTTAGCCGGTGGAAAGAAAAAAGGAACAAAAAAGTACTTGTCAATGCCTGTCACTGTTTTTTATATGTGGGTTTTTTTGGCGGGAGTTCGTAAGATACGTTTGGAGTCCGTTTATTTTATCAAATTTTTATTGTTTATAGTGATTTTTGGGTCGTAAAAGTGGTGTTATTTTGCGAAACAAAGTGTCGTGCGAGTGAATAATATACAGTTCGGTGAAATAAGATGGTGTATGGGTCGTAACCAAGAAAAGTGGACCGTGAATTTTGCGCCGGAAAGCGAACAGTTCACCTCTTTCTTGGGGACTTCTCTACATTGCTTCAATCTTTCGACTGTCTCCAAAAAATCCATCGAAGCATTAAAACCACGGAACAGAAAAAACAAATGGAAGTGCGAAGTAGGGGGGACCCGCGTGCCACTACTAAGCGTAGTTACGCATACTTGACCTTAGTCGTGCTCATAGAGTAAAGTAATACCCTGTCGTGCTCCGACATCGCGCCTAGTCAGTAGTCCTGCGGAATTCTTTGTTTGCGTAATTTTACAGCGAAAATGCCTTATAGTGCCATTTTGCAATGCAAAAATGATAGTAGGAGAAAAACTCTTTAAAACGGAGGTATTTCATACCACAGGTAAGCAACAATATCGTAGTTTTTCAATAAAATCTTGTTTGATTTCAATTAATTAAAAATAAAATAAATTTCAACCTAAAATAAATTATGATACTTCAGAAATAAAGCTTGCTTTGGATCATAGATAATACATATATAGGGAATAGATGCGCCACACGTAAAAAAATATTTTTTTAACTACACGACCTGTACACTAGGTGGCGTTAGTTTCTTTGCATACATACCTATACATATTGATATGTACGTATCTATATATTATATTGATTTTTACCGAGGTTTGTGTGCAAATAAAAATCTACCAAATCAAAAGCCACAAGTGAAAAAAAAACACTTCACGTTAAACATCCTTCAAAAACAAAAAAGTATGTATAATAATATTTTAAAAACAATGTGGCTTATAATCTAAGTAGCTTTTTATTTAACACACAGAAATGTTTAAAATAACACAAAACAAAATGAATATTATATTTATTATTTATTCATCAAACATAGACAATTAGAAACAACTTACTATACGAGTGGGACACTAATACCATAACAATTAAGCATAAATCAAAATATAATCAATAGTGTTTCAGATTAGTTTTGGAACCACAACGATTATTATATAATTTATTTTATTTTTATTTTTATGGATTTAAGAGGAAACACTACGGGCGAAAGAATTGAAAAATAGGTATTTGTAAAATCTATTGCCGTCGCGCAGTGCCAAACGCATTCACCGCAGAGTGTGATAGAGACAACTGCTTCTTTGACCGAAAATACCTACTAAAAGCACACCAAATCAACGTTTTGTAGTTCCCCGATATTTTTCCAAAACTAGACTGATTTAAAAACTTTATAGATTAAAATTTTTAAAAAAGGCTTTGACCGTGTTCATATGTTCTCCTTTTTTTCTAAAATTTTGCCAATTAATTTATGAAAAAACAGAAAACATAGAAACATGCTTATAGTGGCCATAGATTTTTGTTATAAAAATTATTGCTCTACTGGCTTTATCTAGGGAGGAGACAGGGGACTACGTTTGTATGGAAAAACAGCCCTTGTGTTTCCTCTTAAGTCACCAACAAGTTTAAACTAGTAATATGCTTATTAGGTGCACTAATAATAGATTAAAAAGACTAAGCGCAAACTTAATTAAAGGTTACAACAGCATATTTCCAAGAAAACAGCTTTCATAAATTACAGATACAAAGAAAACCTAAATGACTATTTAACAGTTAAATTAAACATAATACAGACTTAACAAATCTAATGTGGGATGGATTAGACAGTAAATTAACAGAATTTAAAAAGATATCAAGATTGCAGTAGTTGGACTTTGACAGCGAATCATACTTGGTTAACATGCTATTTAAGGGGGAGAACGAAACTAAATTTGATTTGAAGCTACTCGTCGTAAGTAAATTATATGGACCTATCCTAGGCAGTTTAAAAGAGACTTAAATTAATTCTTGAGAGCAAATCAGGACAGTCAAATATACCATTAATAACTTTTTAAAGAAAAACATTATCTAGCATAATACGGCGATCCTTAAGAGAGTTGAGTTTGAAGTAGCTGAGTCTGTTCTCATTATCAATTTCTTTTGCTAGATTGAGGCTGAAGGCTAAGTGATACAAAAGCTCTTTTGGACACGCTCGAGTTTCTTGACATACACATCGTAATATGGGTTCAGTGCAGTATTCAAAGCCACTCCGCACAAGGGCATCGTGCAAGATAATTTTTGTTTTTGCGTTTTTAAATACTTAGGTGTTTCGCAAAGCAAAACCAAGTATTTTATATGCCTTGCTGGTTATATTATCAATGTATGCATTGAAATAATTACAAAAATTAATTAGAAAATCTGCATGCAAATAGAAAAATAATAAATAAACTTATTTTAAATTATTTGTTCATGTATGTCTGCAATAGTTAAGTTAGTTAGTCTGCAATAGTGCAATCATAGAACAAAATCACTTTTTCTTTTTCTATAAATTTTATTGTAAGCTTTGATAATTGAAAAGCTAAAAGCTTCTAATTTAACTTCATCATTATTATCAAATTCATCAATTTTCCAATTAATATTCTATTAACACCTATTCACCAACTATAGAATATTAGATAAATTGATATATTATAATTTACGATGTAATCAATTAAAATCAATTTGTCTGCTACAAGTAATTATTGAAAAATCACACCAACAATGTATGAATGTAACAATTTCTTCTATATACAATTTCTTCTTAATTTTTTCAGCAATTTAACAAAATCATCATATTATTATGTGCTAAATAAGGATTTAATAGTACAATCGAAAAAAAAAAATTTAGAAGGAATCAGTATCAATTTCTGGTTTCAGACAATCATTTACACAATTTGGTTAATTTTTGAATATTATTCTTGTTTTTAATTTTTTTATAACATACCCTTCCACATTTATTAATTGTTAATATATGCAAAATCGAGTCATTATTTAAAAATTGTCATTCATTCTCGTAATTTAAGAATCTACATCACATCTATAATCTGGAGCTAGTACCTACTTACTTTATATGATATTTAAGCAATTTAATTGCAATTATAATATCAGTATTTAAACTGGAAAAATTATGTCTCAGTTGGGACTCGAACCCGCATGCCGGGCGACCGGCATACGAGGAGATGCGGGTTCGAGTCCCGCCTTAGACAATTTTTTTCAAGTTTAAGAACTGATAGTACCTACTTATCTAAAGTTATTTTTAACCATCAAATCTGGTTGATTGTGAGGGTTGATAATCATCTTTTTCACAATTAGCGATAATCAAATGAGATGCATTCATACCTTTCATTTAAAAAAAATACTTATAAGTATTGTTAAATTGCATTAATATCTCTGATTCCATTGCTACTATGGATCCAGCAAAATAAATTCTCCAGAGGAGGTTGATTAAAATTTCTGGTCAAAATGTTTTATACGGTAAGTACCGTTACGCGCCAGCTCCGCTATAATCTCTTAAAATACCTACTGAAAAGTGCTACTTTGTACCACCTTCTTTGATTCAACGATAAACAATAGCAGAAAGTGTTTTTTCCTGAGATAGTTTAAATCCTGAATCAAAATAATAGAGATTACAAAACTGGTACAGTTAGGCCCTTCTCAAAGTCAAATTTATAAATACCTTACATTTACTTAAAATATTGCAGCTTTATTGATTACAAAAATAAACTAGCTAAAAATACAAATTATTAACGATTTAATCAAATAACATTAATGATCTTTGCTTAATAACTTATAAAATTATTAAATGAAATATAACCTATAGTCAATTTATTCCAACTTGACTTATTTCGTAAACAAACAGCACTCATAGCAAAAATACGTCTTCCTGACTATCTCACTATGTATTCTGTGTATAGAAGTTTTGTATGATAAAACAACTCGTTAGAATTTGTTATTTATCGAAGTCGGTCCAGCATTATAATATCCAATTATAATAAAAATAATTTGGGGTGAGTGAGATTTTGAAGAAATAAATAAGTGTTTGTTTTATACAAACGAAAGTAGAAAAACAACCTGGTATATGACACACATAAGCAAAACTTGCTCCACGTGGTCACAGCAGCGGTAATGTACTTAATTTTAAAATCTAAGATATTAATTGTTTTGTCATCACGAATACTTTAATATTCGTAAGCTATCATTTTAAATTTCATTTGCTACTTCTATCAATGATCCCAACACTATCGATTGTCTATAGTCGCCCAGAGGCCATTATTGTTTACTAAATAAGCCAAGTTGGTTTGAATACAGTATACAGGGTTATATTTTACTTTTTTGACTACAAATGTGGCTACGGGCATATCAGCAATTTTTAGTAGGTATTTTATGTAGGTATTGTATAGCGGGACTGGTGCAAAAAGTTATGATTTAAAAATTTTCATATTTAATTAAAATTAAATTAATGTATGTTGGGAATCCATGCAATTTTGGCTAGAGGGTGCTTTGACAAATTTAAATGTTTCTGTGCCATAATGGATTTGATTTTACAATCAGTATCACCTCATTCTAGAACTGGAACTGTTGAGAATTGTTTTTAAGACAACCCTTGAGAACTTTTGCTGTACCACGGTATTAGGGGCCATTATAATTTAACAAAAAATAAAAGTAAATCAGCATGTCTTCACACTCCGGTGGTATTATTCTTCGTTCTGAAATGAATAAAGATTGTATTATTCGAAACTTTTTGTTCCAAACAAATAAAATACTTTGTATGTATATATTATTATGGTCCATCATAATTACTAGCTTACACAATTCTGCTGAAAACAAATATCTCAAAAAAATAAAGCAATAGTTTGCCATACACATAAAAAAGTAAAGTAACAGCCTATAATCATCCCACTGCAGGGAAAAGGCCTCCATCATTGAATTCAAGTTACCACAGCAATGATGGGTGTACTGGCATAATCACCACGCTTGCCAAATGCGGGTTGGTGATCACAAATCCGAGCAACTTTCGAAAATTCGAAACTTTTTGTTGCCCGACCCGGGTTTTGAACCTGGGATCCCAAGATCTTGGCCCGGTATTTAAACCACTAGACCAACAGGGCGTTACACATACAACCCATTAAAATGTAACGTTACTGAGTTTGTGTTTAGGCGAGAAATCAATGGATGCATCTGTGCTGTTTCATCATAGAATAATTATGTAGAATTTCAAGGTCAGTAGATTTTTTTCACCTTGTAAATCACATACACGTAGGTATCAGTACTAAACTTTGTTGGCGCGGTACTTTGTCCATTAAAGCTACTGAGACATTACAACATTAAGACCTGCTTGAAAATTTTTTTCTGTGAGGAAATGTCTCGGTAGATTAAATTGACAGAACACCACGCCCGGTCTGGATGCGGGGTCTATTCCCAACTGAAAATTTTTTTTAAAATTTAAATATTATATTATAATTGAAATCAATTTTTTCAAATATCATATCGTTGGCCTAGAAGACAAACGTGCTAATTACAGTCCTAACAATTTTTTAGGACAGTTTTTATTTATTCAGAACTTCTAGGTACTGTAACTTAAACCTGTACATAGAAATTGAGTATATACTGCCCGTACTTCGTTAGGGTATTCATCTTTATACTTGTCTATCATGAATTAGATAGGAAAAATCTAAAAATATATCAAAATAACAAAAAAGAGCATCACTATGTTTGCACACAAACTTTATATATTATTCATTCAACACTTTCGTGAATTGTATATGTTTGTATTAAAAATATTACTTCCGATGTATTTAAAAATAATAAGATTAAAATTCTTCTTACAATCAATATATGACAATAATCTATATATATATAAATCAATTGCTGTTCGTTAGTCTCGCTAAAACTCGAGAACGGCTGCGCCGATTAAGCTGATTTTGGTTTTGAAATGTTTGTCGTAGTCCAGGGAAGGTTTAAAAGGTGAGAAAACATGGAAAAATTGCGAGGAAAATAGTAAAAACGTTAATTTCATATTCCCATATAAAATGCTCTACATCAAATTTTTGAGCCATTAAGTCAGTAAGGGTAGGGGTAGGGTAGGGGTAGGGTAGGGTAGGGGTAGGGTGGGGTAGGGTAGGGGTAGGGTAGGGTAGGGTAGTAAAATATTAAAATTTTATAAAATATATACAAACCTAAATTTTTACCCTTTTACCACCAACCCCTATTTTTTGTTAGCCATTTTAGTAATTTAATCATTTTTATGGCAAAACAACGTTTGCCGGGTCAGCTAGTATAATAGTATAATCGAAAGCTGGAAGATAACATAAGTAATAAAAATATTTCGCTTATTAAAATTATCAATCATGTTATACACAAACAAAATGTTATAAATCTATTAAACATTTTCTAGTTTATATTTAAACAGATGGTAAATAGCTGCCATTACCATTTTTGGCTTTAAAATCACATCACTTACTATTAACGTACAACAAGAGTTTATACAGAAAGAGACGGAATTATGGTATTTAGATAAGTGCAAACGGTAGACCATGCTCATTTAATACATTTGGAGTTAAAATGTTTATTTATCAAAGTTTTGTAATTAGCACATTTATCTTCTAGACCATCGATATAAAGTACATCACATACACGTAGTTTGATAATCACGATGTCACCTTTTAGGTTTGTGATGTGTATTCATTTTTAAGAGATGGACACAGCACAAACATACAGTATAAAATTTAAACAATACAAACAAAAACTACTTTTATAAAATTACTAATATTAATAATGTGAATGTTTCGATGTATGTTTGTTACTCAATTACGCCAAAACAGAGAAACAGATCTGAATGAAATTTGGTAGAGAGATAGTATTTAGTCAGGAATAGCATATGGGCTATTTTGTACCAACACATTACAATATATAAAGCACATTAATACAACTTACTTGCTAGATATTTCCTGACAGGATACAGTCTTTGACTAGGCACCTGGTCTGCATATTTCACCTTTATTTTTGGGAGTCTGTCTGGATTTATATGGTATTCAGTCAATTTATTCCAAATTCTTAATTCGTCTTCTTCTTTATCTTCATTCAATAATATCTATAACTTTTCCCATTTCGCAACTTTACTCCCTTCAACAAATGAGGAGTGTCGACAAAAAGAAAATTTTCTTCTTGTCGATTTCAAATGTATTTGAATAGTCTTCCTTTTTGTTTTTAAAATATTTTTCTATTGTCTCATTTTGCAAAAGTTTTATAGCGCTCACATACCAGCTTTCTGTAATTCCAGAAAATATCCGATATTAAAGAATGTATCACAGATTTTTTTTGTAGTACTTTTAGAAAAAGTCGATAAAATTGGTTGCATTGATTTACTTTTTACTACTTTAAATATAAATACCAAAATATGGTCAGCAATATTTTTTCCTTTTTTCTGCCAAAGGGTAAAAACGGGACCCTACTACTAAGACTTCACTGTCTGTCCGTCTGTCCACCTGCCTGATACCTGGATGTATCTCAAGAGCTGCGATAGCTAGAAAGTTGAATTTTTTACAAATTATGTATTTCTGTTGCCGCAATAACAACAAATACTAAAAACAACAACGCCCCGTTGGTCTAGTGGTTTAAATACCAGGCCAAGATCTCGGGGTCCCAGGTTCGAATCCCGGGTCGGGCAACAAAAAAGTTTTGAATTTTTGAACGTTGCTCGGGTTTGTGATCACCAACCCGCATTTGGCAAGCGTGGTGATTATACCAGTACATACATCATTGCTGTGGTAACTTGAATTCGATGATGGAAGCCTTTTCCCTGCAGTGGGATGATTATAGGCTGTTACTTACTTACTTTTACTAAAAACAAAATAACATAAATATTTAAGGGGGCTTCCATTCAAACCCAAAAATATTGTGCACAACTCCTATGATTAAATTTACATTAAAAACAAATCTCACCATTCTCAAATTTCCGTTTTTTGGTGCATATGTATGTGTTTTCATGACAGCTAGGGTTGACGACTCAACTGGTTTTTCATATGGACAAATATTGTCTTCTGTAGATTTTGACGGGTCTTCTTGATAAAAATTAGTAGACAAATCTGTAAATATAAACTTATTGTATTAGTTCCTTTCTGTATTATAATGAGGAATGTTATTGATATCGAAATTGGGCACAAAATTTTATTTACAACAACATATCACTAATATTCAATTAACTATTTTAGCAATATCAATACTTTTTTCAATGCGAGGAGAATTTAATGTCGTATTATTTAGTACCAACAACATTATTTAGTATCAAAATTTAAAAAGTTCATACTTTGATCTTGCTTAACTTCATAAATATAGGAATTTTTTGCATGATAAATTTAATAAAATTTTTCGTTTTGTTCATCCAAGGATATCAGACAGCATTTTTAGATAAAAATATTCTTTTGTTTTAATGTAAAATTTGTAACTTTATCAAAAATTTTATAAATCACGTACAATTCTAAAATCCCTTTTCTCCACTTTAATGATCAAGGATACTAAGAAGCAAAATGTTAGTGTTCGCTTATTTTTCTTCTCTACAAAGTCGTTCGATTATTATTCAAGAATGACCTAATGTCTGAGCTGAGTTTTGATCCAGAGGGAACTTGTTTTTACGACTTCAATCTAGTGTCGCAATGACAGAAGTTGGGATCAAACCTCCATGTACTAACTTTGTTTACAATTGCTAAAGCTATGATCACAAATAAAACCACTAGCATACCCCAGCTATCTGGTGTGGTGAGATAACAGAATTAGAAAATGTGCTCACTGCTACATCATTATTTATGTAAGTTAATACCTATAATATAAGGACTCACCTTGATTTATATACAAAGTTGGAATTGCATTCTTTGCATGTTTGTTGCAAATTCTTAATTGATTGTAAATGTATAAGTCACCCTTGTCTTGAATAAAACTATTCAGAGCTGCTTTCCACAGTTGAAATCTTTCCACATCATTATCAGCCTTTGGAAAACGATGAAGTGGTCCTGAAATTTATTAATATAATAATAAACATTTTGTATACTGATGATGTAAATAGTATATTATGTATAAATTATATCTTTATGTTGTTCCTACTCTACATATTTTTAGCCATGCTCCGTTATCTAACATAGCAACATTCACCTCACCAATGTTGGTGACACTTTGACATGGGATGGGGAAAGATTTGGAAACATCCAGTAAATAGATGTGGAAGTTACACTATAATTTTGACCCTCGCCCACCAGTCAGTTGTAAAAATGTATGCAATATATTTCCAAAAAACACAGGTATTTAACATCAATCACTTAACTACTAAAACATGTTTGTTAATTTAATGTTTTTCCAAAAAACAAAAATGTGTCACTGAAAACCAAAATTTTAGCTATGAATTTTGTTTGAAGTAGCGTTGCTATTAAATCTGATACAACAACAGTGGTTCCTTAACACTTTGATAGCAATTTATCTTAATTTCGTCTGGAATAACCCACGCTCGAAGGGTTAAAGATATAACTCCTTAAAACTTAACACTTTTGAATGCAATTTTGATTATTCAGCATTGGTTATTCCAGACACAATTAAAATCAATTGTTATCGCGACAGCCAGCTGTCGCGAGAGGTTCGAATCGCTACGGGTAAAATAGTACCCATTTACCTTTCTGACGTTTCGATCCGATTGTTCGAATCATGGTCACTAAATCCCATCACTGAGCAAGTAATCACTAAATCCCATTCTAGTATTAAATATTATTCATAAAGAATGTTGAAAAACCTCTAGTAGCTCTTGCAATTATAACTATAACTGATTACTTCATTTATACCAGGTATCCTCAAGTTACCAACTTTGTTTGTTGTCATAAATAAATAATTATCTAAAGTTGCATTAGGCTAAAATGTTTACTTACCACTTTCTCCTCATCCGAATTAACGATTAGATCGTGGGTTTTTCGACATATTTGTCAAATCCGTAGAACGAGGCCAGGGTTTCGGAATCAGTCAGATCGGAAATATCAATCAGAGTCCATAAAGAATTAATGCCAAATAACAGTCACATAGGCATTCTCAGAGTCCAGAATTCACGCCAAGGTTAGTAAAGAAGTAGAATCCAACATCAAAGCAAAGAAAAAAACAACACAATCGAAAATACAGCAAAATCCAGTAAACGAATTTTTGACAGTGAAAAAAAACGGTTTTTATCTTCTAAGTGACCAGTGTTGCCATTTAATAAATATTTTTTTACCAATACAACTGAAGATTGTTTTCTTGATAACAATAAATTATTATTTTTTATTTTACTTCAAATAAAGGTTAAAAATAGAACATTTTTTTCTCTAACATGTTTCGTATTTTTCCTACTTAATTTGTTATGGAAATTTAGGACATTAATGTGATTAGGCACAGTACTGGCATCTAGTGAAGCTTTAATACATATATGTGATTTTTTGGCTCGCCTTGGACACTAGTTGCGCTAGTTGTCATACATTTTTATCAATCGAGGTTTTGTAGGGCTCTGACACGGCCATGCTTTGGATTACACATATTCCCTTTTTATTCTGAAATACTGTCCGCTATTCATTTAGTGATGTAGTCTAATGCGATAGCAGGTTTCGATAAACCTGATATCGATATATCTGCTTATGTGTTAAAATTCTCACAAAAATAAATAAACGTTAATGATTTTTACCCCTTACCAAATTAAAGGGTTGCTAAAATTGCAACTTATACTGTGTATTTATGAGTTTATCTTTGTGTTATCTGGTTGTATTTAAATCCAGTTTCATAAAACATTTTGTTAATTTTTTTTACTTCCTATTGCTTTGGTAGGATGAATTACATACATACGAGGGCGGGTCAATAAGTCCGTGACTTTTTGAATTTCTGACCTCTTTACTGAAAAAGCAACACTACTCCTGTCAACAGGTATCTGTCAGTTGATTCCTATCAAAATTTGAACTTGCTGCGTCAGTTAGTTTGTGTTTGACAGCTATTTTTATCAGACTACCCAGTAATTTGAGGAAAAAATGGAAAAAGGTGAATTTCGTGTGCTTATTAAGCATTATTTTTTGCGAAAAAAAAACCATTACCGAGACCAAGGCTAAGCTTGATAAATACTATGGGGACTCTGCACCATCGATTTCAATGGTAAAAAAGTGGTTTACTGAATTTCGTTGTGGCCGTAAAAGCACTGAAGATGCCGAACGTCCTGGACGCCCAGTTGAGGTCTCTACACCCGAAACAATCGAAAAAATTCACGATATGGTGTTGGCCGACCGAAGATTTAAGTGCAAGAGATTGTGGAAGCCGTAGGGATCTAGCATGGCTTAGTGGTTTCAATTTTAAAAGATCAATTGGGCATGAGAAAGCTTTCCGCAAGATGGGTGCCGCGTTTGCTCACAGTCGACCACAAACGCAATCGTGTAACAACTTCACAGGAAGGTTTGGCGTTGTTTAATCGCAATATGGAGGAGTTTTTGCGCCGTTTTGTAACCGTGGACGAAACATGGATCCATCACAACACACCAGAGACCAAACAACAGTCAAAACAGTGGGTTTCTAAGGGTGAATCGGCGCCAAAGAAGGACAAGGTGGGTTTGTCAGCCAATAAAGTTATGGCGACTGTTTTTTGGGATGCACGTGGGATAATCCACATTGACTACCTTCAAAAGGGAAGAACAATCAATGGGGAATATTATGCCAACTTATTGGACCGCTTCAATGACGATTTGAAAAAAAACCGACCTCATTTGGCCAAGAAAAAAGTTCTTTTCCACCAAGACAATGCAAGGGTGCACACATGTGCAGTTGCCATGGCAAAAATCCATGAATTGGGCTATGAATTGCTCCCTCATCCGCCCTATTCTCTAGATTTGGCTCCGAGTGACTACTTTTTGTTCCCAAACCTGAAGAAATGGCTTGGTGGAAAAAGATTTGACTCCAATGATGAAGTCATCTCGCAAACAAAGGCCTATTTTGAGGACCTCGACAAATCATATTTTTTGGAAGGGATAAAAAAATTGGAGAAGCGTTGGACAAAGTGTATAGAGCTCAAGGGAGACTACGTTGAAAAATAAAATGATTTGTTTATCAAAAAATCTGTGTTTTATTCCAAAAGTCACGGACTTATTGACCCGCCCTCGTATCATTGTAATTTTATAATTTAAATAAGACGCGTACATTTATTCATGCGCATTATTAATTACAATAATCATGAACTTTGCAAAAAAAGGAAAACAATTTCTGTAGGTAAAGAATGATGATCTTAGTAAGTTTTGGTCAATTATTGAACTGAATTATCCTTATACAATAGATAACAATACCCTTTGTATCCTTTAACATTTTAAACAAACCCAAATCGGGTCCAATCTATCGATTATGACAATATTATGTGTCACCGAACTAGCTAGTCTAGCATTATAAATAATGTTTTAAGGACATTAACCTTATTTCGAGGAAGTTACAGTGCAAAGTTATTTTCCTAATTTTGCCTGCTATCTGTTGTGGAATAGCTGAACATTTTCTGAAATCGAAGCTGGTGGATTCAAAATATAAAACGTAAATACTTTATTTTATCTTTCGCAAAATGAACTGTATTATGCAGAACGCATTAGTGTTTTGTTTTTGCACTTTGTACAATTTAGTCCAATTTGGAATAGAAGCTAAACGACAAATCAAAACCATTGTTCACTAGTAGTGCAACGTATTATTTACCGTTTGTGTGTGTGAGTTTGGCGACAGCGGTTCTAGTATTAAATTTGTCATATCGCACTTCCACTGGTTTTTTCTGTTCCGTGATTAAAACGTCTAACATCAACGTTTTAATTAATGCAAAGATAAATACAATATTACTAAAGAATTGGCTGTATAGACAAGTATCCGAGCCCGTTGAACTTACTAAATAAAAAAAAGTTTTTGTTTTTATGACACATCCAAAGAGTATATTTTATGTAATACGACCTCTGAGAAAAGAAACCTATGGAGATGGCATATTGTTCTATAATATGAACTATCGATTATACAAATATGAGTTAACTTGACATTGTGCTCATAAACTTATAGCCATCCTATTTTGACTTACCTAAAATACACCATGTAAAAAGGGACAACAATATATTTATACGTCTTAGTTTTGGCAACATTTAAACGTGACGTCATAGCAATGCATGATTGAAGCCGGTTCGCCATTTTAGTTTCTCACTGTATCAGGTAGGAATGCAAAGTTTTTAAAAATATCGATATCGATATATATCGAATCAAGTCGATATTAATATGTCGATATATCGGTCTAGTACGCCGATATATCGATATTTTAACGATATTTATAATTTTTGAACAGCTTATTAAAATTAATGTAGCTTTATAGCCTCTTTACACAATGGGCTGTGATGGTGACCATTCGCTGTACATTACTGTGGTTTACAATAGTTTTAGAAAGAAATTCGGCCTTAGTAAAGTTAACTGTTCACTCGACAGTGTACAGCGAATGGTTATCATCAGCATGGCCATGATGATGGCCCATTCGTGTAGAGTACAGGAATACTTCAAGTACCTTCCAGACAATTCAAGTACTGATTTACCTACTACGAATTACGTCTTAAATTTTTTTATACAGTAAAATTTTTCTATATTTCGTTACGATGTATATATTTTTTTCGATATTGATATATCGATATCGGCGTATTGTCGATATCGATAAATATCGATATATTTATGCGTCGATATATCGATATTTATCGGTTTTCCTATATATTGTTGCATCCCTAAATTCAGGTACGTAAGCTGTCAACGAGAGTTATATTTGCAGTGTTTTGTGTTATAATTATGATAATTTGACTCTTCTAGGGATTTCGGTCTCGGACGCATTTTCGGTCCCGGGACCAGTCTCGGACTTTTGCAGCCAGTCCCGGGACTCCCGAGAAATTTGAGACCAGAGGGTTTTTTTTTTTCATTTACTAAAATGGCTCTAAAGTTATGAAAATGTGTTATATTGTTTTTACAATAAATTATGTAGCTAAAATATGTTTATGACAATTAGACTTAGTTTTGGTAAAAATGAAAGATACCTACTAGAGTATGAAATTACGTAATATGACAATTTACAACCTGTATGAGGAATCAATTTTTAAAAGATAACGAAAACAATTGACTACTGCTATGCTATCTTGAGAATAAAATGAAATAAAAGATCATACTTATTGTTAAATCTTTTAATTAGAATAGAATTCTTATCGACCAGACAAAATATTACAATAAAAATAAAGAAAATTAACAAAGCAAATACAATAATATTGTAACTTGCTATTCATTCTTATTTTTAGTCACTTAAATAAAGAATATTGCTTTGCAATAATAGTGATCCATTTAAGGCATCAAAAAATCAAAAAGTTGCTATAGTCTAAGATCCCACCATACAACGACCTTCACCGAGCTGTTTGTTGAATGAAAAGTATTTTGTATTCAATTAAATATGCCAAAAAATATGTTGCAAATGGGTTGCCTAAAAACTTCAAGTCCAGAGTAGAATTTTTAAAATTTGACAACCAAATTTCAGGACTTATTTTTTGCATTCAACCCTATACCACCGTGTTCATAATTAAATCATATTTATTTGTATTTAACTTTATTTCATTAACCTGAGGTGCGATTGTGTAAAGCAATCGTATTCATTTGACAGTTCATAACGTACGGTATAATCTGTCAAACGGCTAATTCTAATTGTGTACGGAGTTCATTTATCGTTAACGATTGGGTCGTTAATTTTAAACGATGAGTGAATGATGTACATGGTTTTGACAGATAATTCGAATTGCGTAAGTCTTATGAGCTCATTGCTAATGTCAAATGATTGCGGTGACTCTTGACTCATGACAATCGTAAATTTTATCCTCTTATGTACGCAAATTTCTTCAAATTGTTACATTTTCTTTGAAAGAAAATGTTGTTTTATCTTTATTTAATTTAGGTACACTTTGTCTTGTTTGTTTTTGATAGAACGCCTTAATTTAATTTAATATTTTTTTAATTACTTGTGTTTTTAGTTAAACAAATTCAAAGTTTTCTTTCACTGTGACAGTTATCACTTGACATTCACAGAACATAAATAAAATAATATACTACGTCAGAGAACACTTTACGTAGTCCACTGGAAATTTTCGCGGAAAACGAGAAGAGAAAGATGGACTTTGTTGCGAAATTTTGTGAAATTATCTTAAGCGGCATTTATTGTGATAAAGTGGTGGCATTGTTATAATAATGTGTCAGTGAGTAGGACAAATCAAATAAAACTGAGAAACAAGAAAAGGCGCTCCTATTTGACTTTCGCGTAAAACTCCTGTAATCATTGAAATGTATATACCACCCATACATTTCAATGAGTTAGGTTAGTTTAGGTTTAGGTTAGGTTAGGCTATTATGTTTATGTAAGTTTAAATGATATTGTATTTAAATAAAAATTGACATTATAACTAAAAAGACTAGGCTGTATGGACTCGTCCGAAATCGTAAAACTTTTAGGGGAAAAAAAACGTAGTCCACTAACGCCACCTATTGTCGAGTAGCAGGAAACTCGTATTTCATTCGTTCTTTGCGTTTGGTTATTTCAATTGCAAAGGTAAGTTTTTAGTTTAAATTCAATTTTTTTATGAATAAAAGTTTGTTTTTGAATGGAATGGTTAAAATTACACAATTAGAATTTACATTAAACGATCGATGATCAATTGTATTCATTGTCCATCCATGAAAAACCTTACACAATCGCACTACAGACCGGTGCAAGTTACTAGTATCGATTTACCTGATTATATCTGCCTACTCAAGAGTTGTGACGGGAAAAAAATAGTCAACCTAACGTTTGCATATTCTATGGGCTTCATATTTTCGATTGGTATGAAATTAAAAATTGTTAATTTATCGTACCCTGGACTGAATTTTTTAATATATTTTTTGGCATATTTAATAAAATATAAAATACATTTCATTCAATAACCAGCTCGGTGAAGGTCGTTGTATGGTGGGATCTTAGACTACTATAATAATGTCATGTCACGTCACGACTTAATAAGTAATTATAAATCAGAGTTTATTTTTAAAAATATTGAAAAAAAAAACTGATTAGTTAAGAACATCTACCATCTATCCGGAAAGTGACTTAATGCTTGCCGGATAAATAGTATGTTCGTAACACACTCAGTGCAGAAATCATATCGTCAGTGGACGGTACATGGCGCGAAAAATGAATGAAGTTCATAAAGCGATTGAATCCGTTGGGGCGCGAATTTTTTATGATTTTTATGGAAACAAAACCTTTTTTTCGAGTTTTGTTATTGTTAAAAAATGTATATTTTGTTTTAGTGATTGTAAAATCAGATGATTTACCGAAACATCTGCTCTCGAAATTTTCGACACTTACTAGCAAAGTCTCGGTCTCGGTCTCGATGATTCAAGTACCGAGATTCCCGGGATTTCGAGAATCGACACTCCCGGGACAAAATTCCTAACACTTACATGTTAATAAATGTATCAAAAGGTGAAAGAAAGCAAAAAGGAACATGACATGCCTAATTGCAGTGGTAGGTTGTGACATCAAAAAATGCGAAAATCGTCCTAACATTACATTGTACCGGTACGTACTATTTATTTTGCAAAAATACCAAACAATAAAAGAAATGCCTGATGTTTTAGCTTTCCTATGAATAGTTTACTTAGAATTCATGTATTCAAATGTAGCTTATTGTATTAATTTTTGCGAGTTTTGATAGTGTATTTCAAGAAAATATAAAACTGTTTGTATGGCGATAAAGCTGCCCTCCAAGGCATTTGTCATATCGATATCTTCAAGTTTGATTTGTATTGTAATAATTTTAAACTGTTTCTTTTTAGTTTTAGGTTGACTAAAAATTATAGAATAGAAAACTGGGGCTGGATCCCAAAGGAATGGAAATCTAAAACTCACACAAAATACTACCGATGCTGGAGTTGCTCTTCTACAACATGTGTTTAATGCTTGGGAGAGTAAGCTAGATGCCATAGGTGTATTTTGTGACCTTTCAAAGGCTTTCGATTGTGTAGACCATGTAACATTACTTAAAAAACTTAAACATTATGGTGCATCGAATGATTCCTTGGATCTAATAAGTTCTTACCTTAAGGACAGAACACAAAAGGTTTGCATAAATGGAGCTGAGTCTTCAGGGTCTGCCCTTATTATGGGTGTCCCTCAGGGATCAGTATTAGGACCCCTGCTATTTTTAATTTATATAAATGACCTTCCGTGTTATTTACATAATCTTTGTGAGATGGTATTGTTTGCAGATGACACATCAATGATTTTTAAAACTAAGAGGGGCAAATGTTCATTTGATGATGTTAACAATACCCTCTCTAAATTATTACATTGGTTTACAACAAATAATCTTTTACTAAATGCAAATAAAACAAAATGTGTAAAATTTACCATGCCCAATGTAAGATTTGCTGCTACTCATATAATTGTTAAAGATGAACCACTAAACTCTGCAGATTTAACTACCTTTTTAGGTATAACTGTAGACTCTCATTTGCAATGGGGTGCTCATATTAGGGTGCTGTCTGGAAGACTTAGTTCTGCTGCTTATGCTGTGAGAAAGATAAGGCAATTGACTGATGTTGAAACGGCAAGATTAGTATATTTTAGCTACTTTCATAGCATAATGTCATACGGAATTCTGTTGTGGGGCTCAGCGGCAGATATTGAGTCAATTTTTATATTACAAAAACGTGCTGTACGGGCTATTTACGGCCTTCGACCCCGTGACTCGCTGAAAGAGCTCTTCAAAGAGATTAATATACTTACAGTGTCTTCTCAATACATTCTCGAGAATATTGTTTACGT
This sequence comes from Anania crocealis, assembly GCA_949315895.1. Taxonomy (NCBI): domain Eukaryota; kingdom Metazoa; phylum Arthropoda; class Insecta; order Lepidoptera; family Crambidae; genus Anania; species Anania crocealis. The sequence continues at coordinate 7,254,100 of OX438868.1, forward strand.
TCGTAAGAACATACATTTATTTCTTAAGAAAAGTAACGTACACAATTTCAATACAAGAAATAAAGATAAACTTGCCGTTCCAGGCTTCAGACTGCGAAAAGTAGGAAAATCGTTTATGGGAAATTGTATCCGTATTTTCAACAAATTACCAAAGGATATTGCTGAACTCCCTGTACATAAACTTAAATCGTATGTCAAAGTTATTTTAATGAAAAAGGGCTATTACACTGTTAATGATTATTTAAATGATAGAAATGTATGGCATTAAGTTGTCCCAGCTCGTACTTGCTTAAACCTTGTAAAAATTACCTTACCTTGTAAAAATGTATTTAAAAAGAGGCTGACAATAGTGACCGAGTTTCTTGCGCTGCTTCTTCTCGGCACTAGCCCAGACTTGTCCCGAAGCAGTGGTAGGTTTAAATTGGGACGTGTAAAAGCGCCTCCTGGGGCCTATTTGCAGAAATAAAACTGATTTTAACTGATTTTAACTGATTCTATGTTTATTTGCTCTCTCCGTTTTGAAGAATCGTGTTTTAATCGTACATACCTTGAATATCACGACAATATGAGATGATGCCGTTCATAAACCTATACTAAATCTATGATGCCGTAGGTATCATCACTAGTACCATACCAACATTTTAATTATTAACTTACAATTAAATAAATCGATCCAAAGTTCTATCAAAGCCCATTAGGTTCTTCTAATTTATAACCCCTTTAAAATGTACATATATTTCAAGAAATATTTTCCGCCAGCCAGCCCGATCTAGACGTGTTAGGATATAAAAAACTAGAATATCATGCCAATTCTTGTTGTATGAAAATAATGTGTTTTTTGGAATATTGAGCTTTTTGTTTTATTTTATGCATTTTGAGGTAATCTATAAAACGATACTAAAATTTCTATTTTGGGTGCCATACTTCAGGAACTATTTAAACGACGTTGGTTAATGGGACACAATCTTGGGTCCCACTAAAATAGTAATTTTGGTATCTTTTTGTTTATGATAATCTATACTAATATTATAAAGCTGAAGAGAGTGTTTGTTTGTTTGTTTGAATGCGCTAATCTCAGGAAGTACTGGTTCGATTTGAAAAATTATTTTTGTGTTGGATAGTCCATTTATCGAGGAAGGCTTTAGGCTATATAACATCACGCTGCGACCAATAGCAGCGAAGCAGCAGTGAAAAATGTTGCGAAAACGGGGAAAATTATTCATATATTAACGGGCAACAGCTAGTAAATAAATAAATATGAATATTAAACGCACATCATATTATTATATAATATAAATAAACCTTTACAAATAATATTTATGACCTCTAGATCCCTAGTAGTACTTTGAAATGAACAAAAACAAAAATTTAATGCCTGCCATGTTGAGGGGAATTTCTCTGGTTAGACAATTGTATAAATTAAAAAGCCCTTAAATTATCGCCGCGAATATTATCTAATAACAATTTCATCATTTTCATCTATAAATATATCGATGCACAATAGGACAGCACTACGGAAACGCGCCATTTTTGTTTCTCGATAAGTTTAGGTATACGTTTTTTTCGTAGATATGCCATCTCCATAGGTTTCTGTACTCAGAGAATACGACACTATCTGTCAATAATAAGACAGGATGATGACTGATGTTGCGAACTTATGACGTGTTGTTGACTGTTTTGGGAAAGTGAAGTAAAGATAATGTGTACTGTTACAGTTATTCTTTGATCTTTCTCGGGCTTTGGTACATCAGAAACACGTACACACCTACAGCAGTGATTGTTCTTGTAACCACGAACGATATAATTGTATAATTTTGTTACGTGAAAATCAGTAAAAAATTATGTCCTCGACCGTTCCCCTTGTTGTAAGATTGTTAGCTTCCTCAGTGTCAGTCGCCAGCAGAGCGGGAAAAATAGTTCGAGATGTTATGAGCAAAGGAGAACTCGGCATAGTTGAAAAGGTTTACATTTTACCATAATTTGGCACCCAATAACAATACAACAACAATAACGTGTTACTGTATCTGACTTAATTGTATTATAAAATACTGTACTTAACTGTTAAATCACTCATCAAATTTCTCCTGCACACTATTTGTCTGGTTTATAAGTATGGGGCTGGGGCTTTCCCTTAGCCCAGTAGTTAATTAATTATATTTGTGGAGTTTTTGTCACCAAACACACTTAGTACTACAATTACTATTACTATTGTACAGTACAATTACTGTAGCTACAATTTGACTCAGTTGTACATCTATAATTGAGTAAGGTCATCCTCATTAGCACCCTTATATTTCATTTAATTCAACATAATTGATAGTTGCAGTATTTGTATTTATAGGGAAAAGATGATTACCAGACTGAAGCTGACAGATCAGCTCAGAAATGCATCATAGCGGCTCTCTCTGCTCAATACCCCAAGATAAACATCATTGGTGAAGAGGATAGAGCTGAGAATGAGGTAGGTGTCCTAATATAATTCCTACATACTTTTCAAAATAATGTTTATAAATGTAATTATTTGAGACACTATAATCCTTTGAGGTTTGTTTTGAAAAAAAAGTAGTTTGTTTTAAATCAACATTAAATATAAAAGGTAGCATTTATTTGTATTTGTACCTAAATATATTTTTTATTTAAATGTTTTACAAAACATTATTAAAATTGGTACAAAGGTAGGTATTGATGGCAAATATACTACTAATTATATTCAAAGATGTAAAACCTCTTGTTTACGCAGTTGATAACTGGTAATAGTGAATCACCTGTGTAACAGCTCTTAAGCTGAAGTTTCAAATATACTTTTGTGAAAACTAGATCCTGATTTTGTTATGTATGCCGTACATTTTGATATACTTTGGAGTTAATATTTATTATTAAGTCTTGTGTATTTTTCAGCAAGATGTTCCAAGTGATTGGCTTGTAGTTGATGCAGACAAGGAAGTGCTGGCTTTAAACTGCCCTGCCAACCTCCAGGGTGTCAAAGAAGAGGACATAGTTGTTTGGGTGGATCCTCTTGATGGAACCTCAGAATATACTCAAGGTAGGTATCTAAACTCATAATACCTTAGATCACTAAGTAATTTATTTAAAAATCTCATCAATTTGTATGCTGTTTTATAACCAATCTGTTTATATTAAATTATTCTTGTATGGATAATTTTAGGTGCCCTTATGTTGAAGAGGAATCATTGGGAAAGATGGAAAATGTACTTAATGCATCCATTTATTAGTATGAAGTGGTATTTAAGTTTACTTCAGTCAAACTATGGTAAAGAACAGAATGATTGTGGGCTTAGAGGTGCTAATAAAAAGTTTTAATACATACAATTGCATGCAGTTTTCAGCATGTGTAATTGTAATAATTAACCTACATATTTTAACAATTTTACAGAATTAGTAAACATTCATTGATAGATATTGTAACCAACCTTAGTCTATTTTCTTTAAAACATTCACCACACCACGATTATCACAACTGTTTTAATACCAAGATATTTACTTTTGGGTGAGACCCCTGGGGTTATTTAAGTGGAATTTATTTAAAATTAGTTAGCCAATGTATTGTGTTATTTAAAAGGTATAAACCTTAATAAAGCCTGCTGTTTTTAATGAGATACAAAATTTTTTACCCAAAGCCCCAACAACTGGCCAAAACATGGAATTATGACAAAAAGTAATTTTATAATAACCATTCCATTGTTTTGTGTTGAGTAAAAAAATTACAAGAATCATCTCTTTTACTTTTAAATATTTATGCTGTTGCTGGAAACATTTTTTAGCATTAGTGGTTGTATCACCATATTATCAAGGCATCACATTTGCAAAACATCATATTCTCAAGATATGATATTCTTAAGATATCATATTTGGGAAAGATTGTAATCTCTAGATAAGTACCACATTTTCAAAATATCATACCAGACATGAGCTATTTTCACATTCATGTAAGTACAGTTATCAACGCAATAAACATACTAAAAGCACTTATTATTCCTTGAATAATCATTTAAATTATATTTCATAGTATTTGAACCTAAACAATGACGAAAATGATACGACCACGCTATACATTCTCATATAATATGGCATCTGACCTGTCATGCCATGGTTTGTTGACTGCATTAATACCAGTAGCTACTGTTCTTTTTAAATTAAGTACCTTCTGTAAGACGAATGCCACCTTAGTCTACACGTGGCTTCCTTTTAATAATTAGCTTACGAGGCGACAGGAAGCAAAATGAAATGTTATTTAAAATTAATTGAAATTTATAGCATCTATGGATTAGTTAAGCGAGCCCCGTGTTTATCACGTTGTCGATAAAGGTGCTCAGGGCAGTGCGTGGGACTTACAACCTAAGAGTAAGTTTAGGGGGGGACTTCCTTCCTTACCTTCACTCCCTGAGGTATTATTTCCTGCCTAACCATATTTGGTACGATTCTAGTAATGCCGCATTCGAAATTTATGAAAACATAGTTAATCGATGAATTCAATTTTGTTCTCAATATATACGGTGCCGACCTAAAGTAGAATAGCACCACCTCTTCTGATCCGTCTTGTCGACAGAGGCAACTAAAAAAGTATTAGCAGAAAAATACTGGCAGCATCATTCCACGGGCGAGAGAATTGAAAAATAGGTATTTGTAAAATCTATTGCTGTCGCGCAGTGCCTAACGCCTCCATCGCAGCGCGTGATAGAGACCACTGCTTCTTGGACCGAAAATACCTACAAAAAGTACACCAAATCAACGTTTCGTAGTCCCCCGATTACTTTTCCAAAACTAGACCTATTTAAATACTTTTTTCATTAAAAATTAAAGAAAGGCTTTGGCCGTGTTCGTATATTTTCCTTTTTTTCTAAAATATAGCCAAATTTGTTTTCTGCATGTTTGAACACAGCGGAAAATCTGGCAAATTTTTTCGATTCTTGAGGGCTAATATCTCTTTTATTAGTTAATTTATGAACAAAAAGAAAACAGAAACATAGAAATAGTGGCCATAGATTTTTGTAATAAAAATTATTGCTCTACTGAAACAGAGGACTACGTTTGTATGGAAAAACGGCCCTTGTGTTTCCTCTTAAATAAAAGATTTTTAATAGCATCAGTGATTAAACTATCATTTACAGCTTTAAAATATTGAAATTAGTACCTACACAGGATGAAATGTCAACCACCTTCCAAATTTTGATATATCAATCTACGAGACAAAAAACAATTTACGTATTTTTTCTTTTGGTATGGCTCAGTACAAAAATGTCAAGATAAAGCACTTAGAAAATATCTGTCAAAAATCTAAAATTTTTGATACGGCCGCCTAGCAACACTTTTTTTACGCGTTGTGCATCTCATTCATTCATTACGATACTATTTATAAGTTTTTGATTTTCCCTTTATACCTTAACAGGTCTAGGACCGTAAAAATCGAAAACTATATCGCGAAAAACATTTTCGGGTGGCAACTTGATTTACATTTTTTACTTCATAAATAGGCTCTAAATACGATACAGAACGCCTATAAAAATTTTGGAAAGTGGTTAAAATTTCACCCTGTATAATTTTCCGGTTCCCTGGTTTCCGGAAGCAATCCCTAAGGCGAGACGGTCACTAAGGCTGCTATTTCATGGTCAGCCTTGTTCGTATCCAAGCTTAATCTCAATGTGCGTTTTGACATTAATTTTTATTTTGTCGTATGACCAACCTATCTTTCAAGGATACTTAACTGGTGCTTCCGACTTATCATAACTTCCTTTTAAGATTTAAGCTGAGACCAATAGTTAAACGTTCTTTTTGAAGCACAACCTTACGATCCGCCCCAGGCCTCCACCAGACCTATGACAATTAAGAAAATACCCATTTCTTTATTGACCTGACCGGGTATCGAAACCTGGAACCTTGAGTAGTATGCGAACTACCGCACCACTACACCAACCGATTTAATCTTATTTTTAACTAATATTATAAATGCTAATTTTAGTATGGATTTAATTTTTCACTTAATCAAGCAAGAACTGCTGAACAGATCTAGAAATTTAACACAGATAGAGATATTTGGAGAATATGTTTTGTAAATACTATGATTTGAAACATGTGATATATTAAAAATATAGGCATAAAACGACTAATGCATTTTATCAACTGGGAAGCGCAATTTATTTTAGACCGATATCTAGTTCTTCACGCAAACTGCTAATTCCAACTCCCCAATAAGAGTTATTTAATAATATTTAGTACAATGTGTACGAGCCAGCCATCGTACATTCAACTACACTTACCTTTTCTTAAACTAAGTAAAACTAATTCACATTCATATATCATTCGTATTGCAGGGACTAAATAAAAAAACCTAACAGTCCTAAAGTAAATAAAAATCAATTACTGTAGGAATACTTTGTCTTGTAATCTTGCTTTTATTGTTCTATTTACACATTTGTCTTCATAAATTAACTTTTAGAACTTATTTAGTTGCACCAACAAACAAAATAAATGCACTGACTAAAAGTTGGCAAGGATGTCTTAACTTACCGATAATCAAAACAAAAAAATCATTCAATTTCACTTTATGGGGTTGAAGGTGTTGTTTCTGTAATTTACGGTTTATGCTACTTTTTCTGAACTTTTGAAATATATCTACTTTTGTAAATAATACGGACATAATCTGTTTAGTCTGTAATTGTCACCTAATTAAAGTGATTGTTCTAGGTTTTCTGGAACATGTGACTGTATTAATCGGTATATCAGTAAATGAGGAACCTGTAGCTGGAGTGATCCACCAACCCTACTACAAGACAGTAATTGGGGGAGAGAAAAAAATGGGCAGAACAATATGGGGCCTCAGAGAGGCAGGTGTAGGAGGGTTCACGCCGGCCCCGCCCCCTGACTCCCTTGTTATAACTACTACCAGAAGCCATTCTAACTCATTAGTAGAAAAAGCACTTCAAGTGATGAACGCTTCACAAATTCTTAGAGTTGGTGGGGCTGGTTACAAGGTATTTATTGTTTCAAATAATCAAGCAATATGCCGTATTTATGTACATTATTAGAACTTATGTTACTCTTTCAGGTTCTGCAATTATTAGAAGGGAAAGCTTCTGTTTATGTATTTGCTAGCAGTGGATGCAAAAAATGGGATACTTGTGCTCCAGAGGCAGTATTAATTTCCTCAGGTGGTAAGCTGACTGATATCTTAGGCAATCGCTACAAATACGGGGCGTCCGTGAGCAAGCCCAACAAGACTGGCGTGCTGGCCGCCGCCAGCCCCGAACTACATGATTACGCCTTGAGCAGAATACCACAAGAACTCAAAGAAGCTCTCTCTAAATAATCAAACAATTTGATGTAAGGAACGGATAAGAGTAATATTGAAAAAAAAAATGTGCAAAGTACATAATTTAGGTGATATTTAAGGAAATAAAATGTATTGTTTAAAACAAGTATTTTATTAAATAAAAATTGTAAAAACATAAAAAAAATATTTGGTAAAATGTCACAATATTTTCAATACCTTATAAAATTAATACTAAGTACTAATTTGTTGACATGTCCACTAATGAAATTAAATAAAATAATCTAAGAAAATGCACATTTCACTGGACATAAAATTGTCATTATAAATTTTTAGTAAGTACCTCGAATACTTCAAATGACTCCAAGTCACATAATACAACATAAAATTATGCTAAGCTAAAATTACATATTTATTTAAACACTTATCAACAACCAAATTGACTCTTTAATAACTTAGTAAAATTTAACATCGGTAAAATGAAAATTAGGTAGTAGTATATAGTAGTACATTTGCATAAATAGCAAATTTATAGTTTGCTCTTTGGTGTTTCAATAAGTTTCTTTAATTCTCGCCTAAGAATTTTACCTGCAGGATTCTTTGGGATTTCATCTACGAAACGGACACCTCCACGTAAATGTTTTGCAGACGATACCTAAAAGCAGAGGTTATAATCTGATAAAAGTAGATAACGTGCGATCATACGTTGTTACTGAGCAAAGTTCGAAGATAAATTATGAACGGTGACAACTAATTATAAATATTGAAATCACTCTGTATTCGTGTTGTCGTTATGCACGTAAATAAAAATGATGAAGTAGGTATAGAAAAAGAAGTTTGCATACCACACTGTTAGTGGGATATAAATGTCACAGGGATTTTGTAAAAGAAGTGATATAATATAATTTCACTTGTGAAATTATAATTACACTGATTATTTTCAACGACGACTGGTTCGTATAATTTCACATCAGGCTCTTTTCAGTGATATTATAATAAATCTAGGTTAGAGATCGCTCTGATAATGTTAAACCAGTTTTATTGTCAAAATATCACTGCCTTACAATTTCACTGTATCGGTTTTCATTGTATGGCACTGAAACTAGCCCGTTAAATTGTTAAGTAATTCAAACGATTGACAATAATCAGTGTAATTATACAGGATGAAATTTCAACCACTACTAGTGAAATATCACGGCTTTAATAATATCCCTGCAACATAAATGAATGTGGACATCATCACATACATTGTTCTAATCCCAATTTGAATAACTATTTTAAGCACTCTTATTTTGAAATCCTGAAATAACGGAGGTACCACAAACACCCAGAGAGACGGAGCAGGCGACACCTTGAAAACCGGTGTGTACGGCACTCCGCCACGGAGGTCGGGATAGTATTTCATAATTGATTTTCTCAAAAATTGTACCGAAAAAAGGCGTGTAAGTAGTAAGTAAGCTTTCAATTTTGAGTTGGTGCTTGATAATAGGCTATTTGACAATGTGAACAATAAAGTGCCAATTACTGTTATCAGTTTATATTATGAGTTTAAAAATGGTTATTTATTGACGGAAGTTAAAAATAATAAACGATTTATATATAAATCCAGAAATAAAAATGCATTTATTTAAACGTTTGCCACGTGACACGATACGCTCCTGATTGGTCGGGTTTATGATGACGTCACCTGCTTCTTAACTTTGTTTGCCTACTTGTATTATATTAGCTTTCCAAAATGTTTTGATAACATTTTCCTATAAAAATACTATCCATTATTTTTGTGTGATTTATTTCCAATATTTTACAGATTCTGGTAATTACTTTTACCATGGACAACGATTTTGTAAAGCAGAAAGCAGTAACCTGCCCATTCATTTAAAATCTGTAACAAACAAACTAGTTAGTCGGGATCTTTAAGTGTAATATTTATTGAGATCTTGACTGTAGCTACAATTTTTAGCTAATATTATGGAAAACAGTGGAAGTATTTGAAGTGAGTTGCAAGAGGCATTCTGTTAAATACATTAGAAGTATTATAACCTCAACCCAATAACAAAATATTTATATTCTTAAAGCAATGAATTATTAAAAATTATAATTTTTTACTTGAAATGGTCTTCACATAAGAAAATATTTGTAGGTACTTTTCGCTATGTTTTTATGATCCCTCCGAAAAAGTTGCAACCAGTTTCGGCGCACTTAGACTTTATTTGGAACACTTACAACTAGTATTCCGAAGTTTTTATAGAAGTATTTACACATTTTAGAACTGCATACCATTTAAAACTAATTTTATTACATAAGTCACTGTTAAAATATGGATCCAATCTCACTTTCGTTATTTGTTTGCAACAAATGTATGTAGATGATATGTGCTATACAGGCAGGTGATGTCACCGACCCCATTGCAGCGCCATATTGTCAAAACAGCGTTTTGGCGCGCTATTTCAATTTTCAACTTTCAATTTGATAATTTTGAGCAAGTATGTACCAGAATTCAAAAAAACTACTTTTACTGGGTTCTTTAACTTCTACTTAATAATATAAAATGGATTTCAAAAACTAGTCAAATAGCCTATTGTAAGTGATTTCTTGTTTGGCACCGATTCCAAAATTCTAGCTTCACGATTTTCGTCGGTTTAATTTTTGTGTAGTCAACCCATTTCCTACCAGCAGAGGTATTTTTTTCTAAATTTAAATGGAATCTAGAGTCTGTCAGCTTGGCAAAAAGTTGAGCGTGCATACTTAAAAAAAGTAAAAGTTGTTCACATTATAAAATTTGTAAGCACACATCATCTTTCGCTGGTAGGCCTATCAAAATTGATGAGTTTCCCATAAACGCCACGGTACTCGTAGCATAGCATAGCATAACAGATATCGGAAGTCAATCTAATCTAGGTACCTACTTCACTTTTCATACCTACGCTTGGCGGTCGCGTAAGGGTTATCAACTTTGGCCTCTGCTCAAAAAAATTAAAGTGGTAGCTTAGAACGTACCATATCTAGATTTGATTTATTGATGTAACAAGAAGAACGGAAACATAAAATCCAATAATTCACCTCATTAGTGGACTTTAACAACCGTTCACTGAACAGTTAAAATGTTTATGTTGTTGTTTCATATTTGCACAAAAAAGTTCACATTTCTCAAGCAAATTACTCCAACCGGTCAGAGATATCGTGTCCGTGTCCGTTGCTCGAGTGTACTTGATATATCTACAGGCCTCCCCACACTAGCGTCTTTCGAGCGTCGACGCCGTGTCATTATCCAATCAGTATTAAGTAAATACCACTGCGCAAGCGTTGCGTCAACGCTGATTAGATGCTGCCACGACGACGACGCTCGAAAGACGCTAGTGTCCCCACACTCTCTTACTCTCGGTCCCTACGTCTGGAGTTTTTCAAACCATTTTTGCAGACCCTAATCAGCGCAACGCAGCGAGTCAAAGTTAAAGTCAAAGTCAAACATTTATTTGCACAACATTGTGTAGTACATTAAGATGGAAAACAATGAATTCAAGTGCCAACAAGGTTCTGCCCTATGTCGTAGGCATGCAAATTTATAAGAACATTATCATACAATTTATAGAATTAGGAATCATATTAGAAATAATAAATTTAAATGTCAACAAATTAATAAAATTACACAAATTAAAATTAAATTCTACAATTATTAGCGAGTCAATGTCATTCTGTCCTAGTACAGACAAAATCACGTCAACCTACCACAAAACGTCAAATTCTCAATTGATAATGATCTCTACTCGTTGGACTTAAAGTTGAAAATCAATTCAACGACCTATAACTTTTTGGGTAGGTTTGGTAGGAATAATTTGTACCTATCTGTTTTTGTGGGGTACCCCTAAATAGAAATGTATTTCATAAAATAAGAACAATTGAGTCAAATTTAGATCATATCGTCCAAGTTGATGCTCTTTAAACCTTAAAGTGAATGTTTTACCTTAGAGGCGACGTATCGCACCAGCTCCTCCTCGGTGACGGTAGCGTGGGGCTGCCGCACCACGAAGGCGAGGGGCAGCTCGCCGGCGCGCGGGTCCGGCGCGCCCACCACGCCGCAGTCCGCCACGCCGCCGTGCCGCAGCAGCAGCGCCTCCAGCTCTGCGGGCGCCACCTGCAAGGCGTACAATTAACCCTCAGCTTTCCACTCTAAGGTCGAAAATCATTCGCGCGTCATAGAACAACAGGGTTGATTTTCCCATGCGAAAATATTCTGACATCTCTAATCGTCATAACGCTGCAACTCATTGTTACTCGTAAAAAGGTCAGCAGCGCCTCCAGCTGTGCGGATACCAACTTCAAGATAAAAAACGAACCGTCAGCTATAGACCCTAAGGGTGAAAATCATTCGCGCGTCATAGAACAAGAGGGTTAATTTTCTCTGCGGGCGCCATCTGCAAGGCGTACAAGGAACCGTCAGCTTTAGACTCAAAGGTTTAAAATCATTCGCGCGTCATAGAACAACAGGGTTGATTTTCCCATAGATTTAATATACTGCTGTTAGATTGGCAATGAAAAGAGACAGAATATAATGCAGCTAAATGATAGAACGAGATAGATCACAAGGCCTTTCACGTACACGCTAAGAACCCGTAGTGTTTTTCTGAGTTCTGACGTCTGTCACGCGCAACACAATATTCCCTTTAGTTTTACCAGTTTCATTTTCATTATTGTAAAAAAGTGTCGTGTTAAAGTATTTTTATTATGTAAACTGGAACTGGAACTGGAAGTAACTCATCTAAAAAAGGGAACCAACATAATTGTACATTTCACACGTCAACACACAATCGCGATTATCAGCAGCAAAATGCAATGTTTCAGAGCTTTGACTAAAATTTTGTATACTAATTGATAGGGCATTTCATCAGAACAAGGATTTAAATTCATATGAATTCAATTAAAAATAATATCAAAGACGTGAATTTCAGCAATTACTAACGTCACTTTTGTATTTTAGTGATTGACGTTGTCGATGATATTTTATCGACATTTCATTAGCTGACATATGTGAAATATGTCTTGTAAACTGCATACAGCCTAAATTGTTGAAATACGTTAGAAATGCTTGAAATTGCCTAATAGAAAAGAATGTTCGCCCAATTAATAAATATTCGAGCATTTGCAGTTTACATATGGACCCTAAGTGTTTTTAACACAGAGGCGTTCAGCCTGTAAAATTACACTCTGGATCAATCTCCATATTGTTCAAGCCCCCATTAGTTAATCATTATATATATGTATATTTAGTGGACGTTTGTAATGTGTAATTGAAAAATAAATATCAAGTTTTATTTCAACTTTAGCGATTGCGATCGCAACATGAGGCAAAATTGTTAAATACTGGCAAATAAAGCCTACGATATTTTTTACAATAAATTGATTTTGTTCGGGAATAAGTAATTATAAAGTAAAAAACATATCTAGGTATTTACTTGCAGTTTTTTGGCGTTCTTTTAATAATACTAAAAAATAAGTCACCTGCGTCAACGTTAACTGTGTCGATGGAATCGATATCGAAAGCAAGCAGGCAATGCAGTACCTGCACTATTTATCTCACGTACATGCTCACTTTATGCACACTAGCGTAACCTAGTTTTGGTCTCGTTTTCAGGATTCAATTGCCAATCTATCATCTATATTAAATCTATGGATTTTCCCATGCAAAAATATTCCGACTCCGATTCATACTAATTCATCATAACTCTGCAGCTGTGCGGGTGCCAACATCAAGGCGTACAACGAACCTTCAGCTATACATGGTCGGTCAGGCAAGTCCATAAGTTTGAAAATCATCCGCGCGTCATATTTTTCCATGCGAAAATATTGTGACATCTACTAATACTAATACGTCATAAACGTCATAGCTCTGCATCTCTTTCATTGTTTTACGGCTGGTCCTAATAACCTATCTATCTTCAGTTTTGGCATATCGGAGATAGAAAACATCTTCTGTCTCTGATTTTGACGTCCAGAGAAACAAAGACAGAAGATGTTTTCTATCTCCGATATGCCAAAACTGAAGATAGATAGATTATTGGGACCGGCCGTTAGATGTCAGCATCGCCTTCAGCTCTGCGGGCACCACCCGCAAGGTGTAACAGCGAACCGTCAGCTACAAATATAGGAGGCATCCCAAACAATCAATCAATCATTTATTTGCTCTAAATAGAGTAATTTTCACATTTTGTGGGTGTTTATACTTTCTAGAAAAGCACTTAAACCTATTTAGCTACTTTTATAGCATGCAAAATATAGATAATTATTTATTTAAAACGTATTCATAAAGTATTCACTAACATCATAATACCCTTTACCTACTTAAAATTTTGTCAAAATATTTTTAAATTAATTTTTTTTTTATAACATTGCAGAATATACTTCATTATTTCTTTACAACTTATCCATAAAATATTAATTAACATCATAATAACATTTACCTACCTATTAAAAGTGTCGTCAAAATATTTTTAAATTAATACATTATTTTTATAGCATGTAAAAAATAGTGTAAACTCCATGTAACGTCACTCGATTTAACGACAAACTCCCTAAAGCGTCGAAATCACTCGTCTTTGGTTGGTTTAGCTTGTTTTCCATACAATGATACACTCCATAATATAGCATTACACCCACTCTCAATAACGACAACAATTTAGTAATAATTTAAAAAGTACCTATTAAGTTGCTAAAATGAGTGAAAATCGCGCAGCTGTGTATGTTCTTTTGTCGCTTTATTATCCTAGCCCGTAATAAACTCGACTGTCGGCATCATGCAAACCAAACTTTCTAAAAAATTCGTTCTTTTGTTTACAAATTGGGATGCACGTGTTAGACTATTGTTGACCATGACTAATAAGTAGGAGTCATGGATTTAATACGTTATTTTTATTATATATATTATTATTTTTCTTCTTTAAATTTAACGACAACTCTCTATAACGCCATAAAATGTTCAGTCCCTTTAGTGTCGTTATATAGAGTATTTATCTATATAATATTTATTAACATCATAATAAAATTTATCTACTAAAAATTTCGTCAAAATATTTTTAAATTTATACAAATTCGGGTAACTTGGTATACAATTTTGGCGCCATTACAATGACACTTTTACTCATCAGTGCTGTTTTATAGATATCAGTATGGATCTGAGGATTATGTTGGCGAAGGTTGTACTGATAGTGGTGTTCTCTTAATTTGAAAAGTTCTGAATTGCTCTTAACAAAAACACAACACTCTTGTATATACAGACAGTGCAGGGCAAAGGCCTTCATTATTGAATTCATAACCATAGATATTATAGGTACGCCGTACGCCTGAAAAGTAATCTACCTAAATCCTTACTAATATTATAAGTGCGAAGGAAATTGTCTGTAACACTTTCACATCCAAACTACTGAGTGAGGACATAGGCTATTTTTTAACGCACTGCTGGGCACAGGTTTCCGCCCACACGATATAAGCTAGTCGTGTTACATCACTTATATAAATCAAGAACGGCTGGAGCAATTTTTATGTTCTAGGATTAGACTGCTGTTCTAGTCTTTCATTCATCTCTTTAACCGTTGAAAATCTGATTTCTCCTTATTTCTTTTCTTATAATTTTTGATAAGGTAACATTATGTTTAGATATGATCCTTAGGGGAGGCCTATGACCAGCAGTTGGCGTCGTTCGGCTGATATGGTGATGATGATGATGAACACTATTTGAAAAAGATTGAAACGGTGCATATTATCGATTGTTTTAGGATGGTGCGATTTCTCTGAAGCTTTGCCGGTATTTAGCCCCCATAAGACGAGAGGCGTGCTACTTTATATCCGGCGACACAAGGCACATATTTTATTTATTTGTTATTTATGCTTCAAACATTTGCCGCGTGATTCATTTTATCGAAAGACTTAACGTTTCACTAAAAACAACTATTTCATGAGTGCTAATTTAAAGTCTTTCGTACAAATGTGTACTAAGATAATTTTATAATTCAGGCACTAAGTATAATATTATCTTTAGGATTAATTCTTATATCATTGGATTATATGACCATTATCATTGAAAATTGAAAAATCATTGATAATAATTTAACTCTAAATAATCGAGCTAATATTTTCCTAAAAGAAACTGTTTAAAACCAATGCTTTTTGGAATAGCCTTTACGGTAATGATGATTATAGATCAAATCGAAAACCCTGATTGATTCAATGATGGAGATCATCGCTGCTGTAACTTGATACCACAGCAGCGATAGGTGCAGGCATAATCACTGTTTGAAAATTCGAAACTTGTTACTCGACCCGGGGATCGAAGCCAGGACCCCCGAGATCTTATCCTGGTATATAAACCACTAGACCAACGGAGTGTATTTGGCCGTAATGTTTTACCTGAAATCCATTGTACTTGATAAGCTCCTTCAGCCGATCAACTATGTAGATGTAACCGTCGTGGTCGTAGTACCCGATGTCGCCCGTCCTGATGTAGCCCTCGTCGTCGAGCAGCGCGTCGCCGGCGGCGGGGTCGCCCTGGTAGCCCTTCATGCGCAGCGCAGACTTGACGCACAGCTCGCCCTCCTTGCCTGGACCTAACTTTTGGCCCGTTTCTAAGTCTATCACCTGTGTGGAAAATTCTAGTTATTATTTATTTTTTAAACCAATGCCAATTTTAAGGACTGGCTTTTTTATATCGTTTAAATAATGGTTACATATGGTTATACAAAAAGAACAGGAAAACCTTGAAAAAAGCTACTTCATTGACTTCGCGCCAAACAAACAGTCAGATTACTCAAAAGGTACAATATTATAATTGATTCATAGGCTCGAATTATAGCGAGCTAGCTGCCGTTATTAAGTTTGAGCAGTTATGTTTAGATTAACCGATTCTTGATAGTATCTACCTAGTGAGCTAATTCTAGCCATATCTTAATGTAATTCTCGGGATTTTTATTATCATGTTTTTTACGAGTTTTAAATGCGTGCACTGCCTTCACAACGATCTTTTAAATAATAAAGCTTTTTAAATAGTAAGTGTCCCTGAAAGTTATGTCTGTATTTAACTTAGTTAACATTACAGCTCTTTGTTCAGAATCGCCATTTCCATAACTTTTTATAGATTTTTTTAAGGCGAACTTTTTGCATCTTGCTTGACTAACATAACGTTATATTGTAATTTTTGTTACTCTAAGACTAAGTAACTACCTTAATTTTCATTCCAGGACCAGGTATTCCGCAGGAGCCCACTTTATCTCCACCAGTGAGGTCCACACAGCACGCCATCGTTACCTCGGTAAGTCCGTAGCCTTGCTTAATGTATTGTAAGCCTGTTCTGAAATCAAATCAATTAATGTTTCAATGAAAATGAAATGCATGGTGAATCCATGCATATGCTAAGAATTCATCTGGGCCTAAAGCTTTGCTGAAAAAGGTACCTACGCGATAATAATGGATGGGACTAAGGACCTAGGTGTAAGTTTAGGACTTCAGTGTTCAGCTTCACTGATCAAGTTAGGTACTTTACCTCCCTAACCATGTTTAGTACGGTACTACCGGCTATCGATAATGCCGCTTTCGACATTATGTAGTCCAAGGTATTTTAGAAGATCTAAGACGGATTTCCTTGGCCTGACTGGCCTCCCACTAGTTGACAAACACTTGTATTGCATACTAGTTGCAACCTAACTTTACAAACTTTCACAAATGTTTAGTGACTAAAAAACCAATTAATAACAACGCAACACTATACACTACATTCAAAATAATTTTGTTTAACATGTTGTCGAAGATTTCACTTAACATCCTTGTAAGTGTGATTAATACACAATACATGTGTATTAATCTACAATGTACTATGCTACTGCTATTGTGATATGTTATAATAATTGGTTGGGTATATTAACATGCTTACCTACTTTAACCAATGAACCCAAATAATTAAATTTAACACACCTTTCAGATATAGCCTTCTGGATATCCGAGGATAATGGTGCAGCACCACACCATACTTCATTAAGAGAGGACAAGTCATACTTCAGGACCAGAGGGTCTTTTGCCAAAAAAACTGCTAGCGGTGGGACTATTGTAGTCATATTAATCTGAGAACAATGTTTGTAACTTACAATCTTGTTTTATCTAAATGAAACTTAAAACTGTAATAGATTTACTTACACCATTAAAATTTGATGTTGGTATGGGACCCAGTTTGTCTTACCTTGTATTTCTGTATAGTTTCCAAATATTGCTGTTGCTCAAATGTAGTTAAATATACAACCTTGATTCGCAAAGCTAAGACCGTAAATGTAGTAATGAAACCGTAAGCATGGAACCAAGGTATTAATGACAGTCCAGATAAAATTTCGTGATTTGTCTTCTTTACTGAAGAATTGAAATAATACCTAAAATTCACATTATCACTTATAATACTGAAAATTAGATGATACGCAAGTTTCCCTAAAGAAAGAAAAGCAATCTATTAAAAATTCGTTAAAAAATTTAACCAGGCAAAATATATTACAGCATTTATTATTTTGTCAAGTACATGCAATTAGAGAAATTTATTACTAAAATATTTCAGTTAACTGTTTTTAGTGACCAGTTATTTTACTTACTTCATATGAGCTGTTGATGTTAGGATGTTAACATGTGTTAGCATCACTCCTTTAGGGAGACCTGTGGTTCCTGATGAGCACATGATAGCAAGGGTATCATCTCTTCCATTCACATCTGCTATTATCACATCATCCACATCTATATGCTCCTTTACCAAGTCATTGTACATGACTGACGGTACAACTTCATATTCACCAAACATGAAGAGTTTTTCAACAAATGACACATTTTGACATGCTTCATAAATATTCTGAGCGGCAAGTGGTGAAATGAAAATATACTTTGGCTTAATTATATTAAGCATGTGAGTAATTTCCTCTATAACAATGACATAGAGCATTAGGACAAAGCATTGCAAATAATAATATTTAATCCCTCAACTCCCAGGAGGCACTCGTGTGCCACAATAACAATTGATTTCAATTGTGTCTGGAATAACTCACGATCAAGGGATTAATGAGTAAAAGTCACTAGAAATTAAAGTTCAATACTCTGTATTATACTCACCAGGAGTGTATGTAATGTTGAGGACAGATAATATACCACCACTGTACATCACAGCAAGGGCTGTGATTAGGAATTCAAACCTATTCTCACTACTAAGTGCTACTACATCATTTTTTTTAAGGCCTAGCTTTCGTAAAGCCACTGATAAATCAACACTATGTTGTAATAATTCTTTATATGTCATTGATTCTTCTGTGTCAGCAGAAATCTGGAAAGTTTGGATTTTATGTAGTGTGTCAAAAATTATAGAAATTATATTTTCTCTTTATTTTATTGCGATGCCATTATTTTAAATGCAAAGATTTTATCAACAAAAGAATGTAATGAAAATTTAATTATTTATTAACAGATTAATATATTTTTACAAATAATTAATGAACGGGCAAAAATATGCCACAATCTTTGACTAAACGTTGAAAAAACTTACCAAAGCTATATTGTTTCCTCCTTTTTTTAATTGGTCAAACATAAACTGCCCATAAGATAAATGAGCAGGAATATATTCTTCTTCAGGTCCAGTAACAACATTATTATGTATAGACACAGCCATGATTGCACGAATCGATACGTCAGGCTAATCTTACAGCTAAAAGAAGACTAGGTTTTCTTGAAACTTATCGTATAGCTATCCCTTCGCAAGAAAGATAAGATACTAAGTTCTACGGATAAATTGGCTTTTTTTAGATTGCGTTATGAATATACTTATAAACGTATATAGTAGGTATTTAGCGAAATATTTATTGTAAATTTTGTAAACAAAATGGTTATTTCTGGAACAAAACTGATACCTCAGAATGATAATAAATATTAAATTGTAAGCAAAGCAAAGTTCAAACTAAATTTGAATAGTACCACCAACCAGGTACATCATGCCACTTCGTTGTTGTTGTTGTTGTTTTCTTCACCCATTCTGGGTAGGCAAAGGGAACTATGCCCATACAGCCAATTCTTTAGTAATATTTTCTTTATTTTTGCATTAAAACGTTGATGTTAGACGTTTTAATGCTTCGATGGAGTTTTTGGAGACAGTCGAAAGATTGAAGGAATGTAGAGAAGTCCCCAAGAAAGAGGTGAACTGTTCGCGATCCCGCGCAAAATTCACGGCCCACTTTTCTTGGTTACGACCCATACACCATGTTATTTCACCGAACTGTATATTGTTCACTCGCACGACACTTTGTTTCGCAAAATAACATCACTTTTACGACCCAAAAATCACTATAAACAATAAAAATTCGATAAAATAAACGGACTTCAAACGTATCTCACGAACTCCCGCCAAAAACTCTCATGCCACTTCGTTTGACATTCCGAATAATTCCGATTTCCGATTCGAGCTAAGGTCTGAAATAATGACAGATGACAATGACATATTATTAAGAGTCGTTCCGAATTAAGCTGACACGTATTATTACATTCTAACTAAACTAGAGTGTACAGGTGACCTAATAATCACTAGAAATTTGAAAATATTATGTAAATATTTTTACGGGTTTAAGCCTGTGAAGGTATAAAGGGACAATTAACAACTTAGGAATAGTACCTATTCTTCTAATGAATCAATGTTATGCGAATCGCGTAAAAAAAGTTTGAAGATGCCGTATCAAAAATTTTGGATTTATGGCGGACACGTTTTCTAAGTGCTATATCTTGACATTTTTGCACTGGGCTATACCAAAAGAAAAAATACGTCATTTGTTTCTTGTCTCGTAGATTGTTGTATTAAAATTTGGAAGGTGGTTAAAATATCATCTTGTTTAAATTTTTCGAGATTCAAAATTCGAATTTTTGAAAAATTCAAAATTCAAACAAAATTCGCTAAAAATCGAGCCATATTATATTGTGTTATTATTTGTAAATCGTCGCGTAGTTTTTCACAGCGGCGTCAATTTACGAACTGCCGCAGCTGCAGTCGATTGTAATGCTACGTTTACACGCTTGTGGACACTTGGCTTGGCTTGCATGTCGCCGATCCGAGCTAGTGTCGGTTTTTGAACACAAATCAAAGGAAGCTTGCGGCAAGCGCTTGCGACGTATTTACATGTTGGCGCGTGTTTAGTGTCGTCGCTCACGAGCTCTCGCCGAACGGATGTGTTTACGTTGTGTTGTGCTGCGCGCTGTGTACCTACCTACGACGTATTAAACATGAGTAGTTGGTCGAACGACGATACTATGACCTTTCTTGAGGCATATCAACTTCAACGTCCACATCCATGATTGTCTGCACAGCTTGCCTGTCCGGAACACACTAATGCACTCGCAAGAGTGTAAATGGCATCCAAGCATTTGTAAAGACTTGGGGCTTGTGGACGTTTGCCAAGCTTCGGCAAGCGTGTAAACGTAGCATTAGGGTGTGTCCACACCCGGCGGATGTGCCGCGCGCAGCTCACGAGCTAAAGAGGCGCCTAAGGGCGCACCGAACCATTACAGTGACTGAATGCGTGCAGAGCGCGAGCGCAGTTTGCGAGCGGGATGCGAGCTACGCAATTACGGCGCATTCGCGAGATGTGAACGCACCCTGAGAGCACTAGAGGGTTCGTAGCGTCAATATCCTTTGGTGAACCCAGTATGGTGTCAACTTTTCACCTTTTTGTTACTAATGTATGCGTTCAATTTCCTTTGCCGTTCAAATAAGTAAGATACAATACGAAAATTTTGAAACGTTTGAAATAAACGGAATAAAAAGTAAACCGTAAAAACGTATAAACGTGAGTAAAATCCGTAAATATAGACCTTTTATTTCGATAACTAGTACCTTTTAGACTCGCACTGAGTTAGTCGAGTGATCTATCAAGCGGGAAATTGTACAACATACTTAATTATGATGTCTAGCTAGAACTCTACAAAAGCAAAAAAAAAAACACCGAATGCTTGTGGTTGATTGTATAAACATTAAACACTAATAACAATGTAAGTACTTCTTGATATATATTGACAGACAAAAAACCTCCTTTTTGCGCGTACACCCGCACCGCAATCTCACTGGATGGATACCGCAGTCCGCAAGTGTTGGCCACTAGCGGAAGGTTTGTCCGAATAAAAAAGCACCGTACCCTTTAACAATTTATTGCCCAATTCGCACGACTAGATATAAAGAGAGAACACGGCGGAGAAATATGGTTTTAGCATCGATATCGTTGCAGGCAGAAGTTAGATTTAAACGACTGAATGTTTAAGGCCGCCCCAAACTTGCCGTCAAAAACTCTGACTATATTATTATACAGGTGACTTTTACATCATCTTCAAAATTTTTTATAGGCGTTCAGTATCGTATTTAGAGCCAATTATGAAGTATAAAATGTAAATCAAGTTTTCACCCGAAAATATTTTTCGCAACATAGTTTTCAATTTTTACGGTCCTATGAGGAAAAAATCAAAAACTTATGAATATATAATCTGTATCGTAATGAATGAATGAGATGCGCATCGCGTAAAAATGTTGCTAGGAAGCCGTATCAAAAATTTTAGGTTTTTTGCGGACATTTTCTAAGTGCTTTATCTTAACATTTTTGTACTGGGATGTATTGTATACCAAAAGAAAATATGTGTTTTGTCTCTTAAATTGAATCAGAATCAGAATCTTTATTTGCACAAAACATGGTACAATATAGATAGTTAGCAAATAGATACAAAAGATCTCATGTTTTGCCAACATGGTGGCATGCAATACGTTTACAACCATAGAATTAGTTTATACAGTTTATACACCGTGCTTTTTGAACCACCTGGAAAACGAAGCCCACGTTATAGGACCATTATGTATAACATCATAGCAATGTTATTTATTCTTTTATTAAAAATAATTTTTGAAAAACTATAAATTTTGATTCAGACTTTTAATTTTTTAACACTCTGTGACGCGCCCAGTCGTATTATTTTGCTGCGGCGGGGTCTCGGTTGAATGGACCTTACACAGCTACCTCTGTGTGCGTCAAAGCGTGTTTCAAAATAAATAGCTGAACCGATATATAATATTTCAATAAAAAAAAAATTTGGTAAAAAAAATAACACTGCAAAGATGTTATACATAATGGTTACATAACGTGGGTTTCGTTTTACAGGTGGTTCAAATTGCATGGTGTATTTATAACTTACAATTTATTATACCAATTCAATTTCACATTTTAATGGTCACATATCCAATCAATGTCATATTAGTATATATTAAAAACTACAAGATTATAATTAAATAAGTCAATATTATAAAAGATTTGATTAATTAAAACAATTGAATAAAGACAAAATGTCATATTATACTTATATTAAAAACTACATTAAGTTTTGTGCCACAACTTTAAATGATATTCTTTTATAAACGAAACTCATATTTAATTTTAAAATCTAAGTTCAGAAATCATTAATTGCAAATTAGTAATAACATGGTTGTGGTAAGAAGTCATTAACTTTGTTTTTTAGCTTTAAAAAAAAACGCTCCGAGTTAATAATATAATTCTTGTTAATTTTAAGTAAACTTTATATAATACTACGCCACTGCGTTTTTTCTTTGTAACTATCGTATTAATAAAGTTATTAATAAAAACCCCTGAAGAGGTTGGCGTTACAACAACAGAGTTGCTAAGGTTAGATGTAAACCCTTACTGAGAGAGCTTCAAAAGCTTTTTAGTCCTGTTCTTTAAAAAGTGAGATAAGACCCTGCTGAAGACGTATCTACCTATTTCCCTTCTAAGCCACATCCAGAAGCTGTTTTCAAGAGTCATCACGAACCGCCTTGCACGAAGACTCGACGAATTCCAACTACTAGTAGAAGCTGGATTTCCGAGCGGATATGGCACCATAGACCACATCCACACAGTGCGGCAGATTATACAGAAGACCGAAGACTATAATCAGCCCTTGTGTCTAGCATTCGTGGACTATGAGAAAGACTTCGGGTTGATCGAGATCTGGTCCGCAGCGTTGCCAAGTAGATTGGCGGTACGTCCAAGTGATTCACGCTGCAAGACCTACAACAGATGCTGAATGACCTGGCTGACTCTTCTGTACGCATCGGCTTACGGATGAACTTGGATAAAATCACGTTTATGTTCAATGAACATGTACTACCGGAACCGATTGCGGTGCACGGCGCCGTCCTCGAAGTTGTTCAAAAATATGTGTACCTTGGGCAGACATTGCGCAGTTAGGTAGAAACAACTTTGAGGATGAGGTGAACAGAATTCAGTTGGGTTGGGCAGCATTTGGGAAACTACATCGAGTCTTCTCATCGTCGATCCCACAATGCCTGAAGACGAAAGTCTTCAATCAGTGCGTCCTACCCGTCATGACATACGGAGCCGAAACGTGGACACTGACGGTACGGCTAGTCCACAAGTTCAAAGTCGCTCAGCGGGCTATGGAAAGAGCTATGCTTGGATTATTCACTTAGGGATAAAATCAGAAATAAAGAGATCCAGCAGAGAACTAAAGCATACACAGGATTAGCAAGCTGAAGTGGCAGTGGGCTTGCCATGTTAGCCGCAGAACCGTCAACCACTGGGGTAAACGAGTTCTTGAATGGAGACCGCGCCTCGGCAAACGTAGTGTAGGACGCCCTCAGGCCAGGTGAAGTGATGATTTGGGCAAGTTATCTGGCAGGAGCTGGATGCGAGAAGCCGAGGATCGACCTAAGTGGCGTTCGACTGGAGAGGCCTATGTCCAGCAGTGGACTGCGATAAGCTGATGATAATGAGGATGATTTTAGTAAATACGCATAAAAAAGTGAATTAACTTAGCAAATATTTAGACATTTTATACAAGTAAACCAACTAAACATAATTCGATTAAATAAAAAATATTCAGTTGTTGTAGGTGTATTTACAGGTTTCAATATTTCATAAAATGTAACTGTTGTGATGAATATCTAACAAAATATTTGTTAAAGCGATACGTATATTACTTTAGGAAATAAGGGCTGTAATATATTTTTTTCTTAATTCAGGTAAAACCTGTTAAATGTAAAACCCTTTTTAAGATATATATATTTTATACATACAGAGTACATCTTCTTCAGTTGTTTTAACTTGGATCCTTAAATATATAGTTTGTCTTTCATAGCTATTATCAGTTTAGAGAATTTTATTGACTCAAAAAAGAACATAGTTCACTTACAATGAGCTTATAAACTAACTATTTATAAAAAGTATGTTATATTTCACTTGTCCAACGCATCGCACTGATTTAGAAGGTGTTAAAAACTTTGCTGTGAATATACTGCTTTAATTTTGATTTAAAGAGACCAAATGAGTCACACTCCTTTATGTCCTTAGGTAAACGTTTGTACATTTGTTCTCCCTCAAACATTATGTTTCTTTTACCGTGGCTAATTCTTGGTGTTGGCAAACAGATTTTATTTGTGTTTCTTAAATGATGCGTATAAGTACGTTTTATAAAAGATATTTCTGAGTGTATTTTGTTTGTTAAAATTTTTTGTATTAGAATGCAAGTGTTATATTTGTGTTCATTAGGCGATTATATCCAAAGAGAGTTTCAATAATTTTATTTTGCGTTGTCTGTAAACTTTTGAGATTGGTTTGAGCAGCACATCCCCACACCTCAACAAGGTACTCCAAGTGTGATTTCACCAGTGAGTTATATAAATTAACTCGCAATTATATCTACAATAACAAGATTTTTTAAATTTTAATGCCTAAATCTAGAATTAGAATTAGAATTAGAATTGTTTATTTGCAGTTAAACAGGGTACACTGAAGGTCTTATAAAATAAATGTATGTTCGGCCCATTTAGCCATTAACAATAGCATGCAAAATTTATACATTTATTTTTCTTTCAATTTGCGATACTGTAAAGATAGGTTCACTGCAGATAATAGGTTTTACCTTTAAGGGTGCGATTTATAGCAAATAAACAGTTGAATTAAAGAATATTCGTATTAGTTATAAAACCAAACATTAAAGTTTTTAGTATTTCAATTTGAAAAATTTTGTCTTAGGCGTGACTCGAACCCGCTTCTCAATGCATACCGGGCGAGGTGCTTTGTCCATTATGAGCCACCGAGACATTACGTCACAGCTCCAATTCTCCAAGTATGTTTTAATCGCCGTCATAAATCAGCGTAGTTTCATCAAATGTTAGGAGTTTTGCACTAACCGAAAGAAACAGTCTATGATCTCTACAGACAGTTACTCGTAAGATGAAACTGCTATTAAAATACTTCATATAAGTAGTATTTTAGCAACTTAATTGTTATATAGTTGTTAATATCAGTATTTAAACTTAAAGATTCTGTCTTATGTGGGGGGTGCCCTTCGGTTCGCCTAAAATTTGAAGTCCTAATTTCATTTGGCCGAACCGTATTGGCCTAAACTTATAACGTATAATTATTGTCTAGCCTAACAGTTGTTTTCGCACTATCATAGTTGGGTCTAAAAATTTAAAATCCTAATTTTAGTATGTCTAATATCGAATGCACTAAAATATATTCGCATCTTTTTTTTGGCATAACGCTAAGTAATGAAAGCCATATTTTTTTTTAAAACCGAAAATGTTAAAAAACGAATCGCTCACAAACCGACCCCAAGCAGTCTTGTCTGCCCTACCCCTAGAGTGTAATTTAAAAGCGCGTAGGCGCGGAGGGGCGAGGCGGCCCGCGGGCTGAGGAGCAGGAGGCTATAAGCGAGGCGCCGCGGCTGAGGCTGGCCGGCTCAGCCGGCCAGAAAGCCGAAGCTGCGGTGCTGAGTGTAAGCCATCTGCGACGATTAGCACGCGTGGGACCGCCGGAGCCCCGCAGCACCGAAGCCGTTACGGAAGTCTGATTGTTTGGATTCATGCATGATTGCTTGTTTGCATGCATGTTTGCTTGATTGCATGCACGCCTGCTTGCTTGCATGCACGCTTGTTTGTTTGCAAGCATGCTTGCTTGCTTGCAAGCATGCTTGCTTGCTTGCATGCTTGCTTGCTTGCTTGCATGCATGCATGCATGCATGCTTACTTCTTTAAAATATTGATAAAGTTTTAACTTTTTGCGAATAAAAATTTGGAACTGTAAATGGTAGGCATTAGGATATATTCGGCTAAATGTCGAATTTGGCAAATTATAATACGGCGATATACAGTAAGGCGTATTAAATATAGGCTAAGCACGTTTAGGAAGAGTGAAAATGTGCGAAAAAAATTTAGGCTTAAAGTTTGTGTGCCAGTGACAATTAGGAGTACAAATAATTCGGCAATCCGATATATACCCCTTATGTGGGACTCGAACCCGCATCTCCATCGGACGAGGTGCTGAGTCCAATTTAGCTACTGAGATATTACGTCACAGTGTCATTTTCCAAGTATGTTTTTATCATCAAATGTTTCGCTCGGCTGTTAAGAGTGCAAAACTTCTACCATTTAATGGAATTACTCTGGCTTACAGCGATGCGGGTTCGAGTCCCACCTAAGACAACATTTTTTAAGTTTAAAATATATTTGCAATAAAATTGCTAAAATATCATATAAAGTATGACAGATGTTGTTATGCAACGAAGTTGTAACAAACTACCTACTACGCCCAGTTAAAGCATGTAAAACTTTCTAAAATGATGACTTTTAAGTAGAAGACAGAATTATTAATCAGTCTTCCCGTGACTCTTACGCATGTATTATCTATGCTTACGCTGTAAAGTCCTCTAAACGTAGGGATAAACCAAATTAAGGTATAAAAAAATATACGCAAGTTTAAAATCTGTAAACTTATCTTTCATTTCAAAATATTAATGCTTAAAACTGAAAACTAGACAAAAATTGTCCGTTAAAAGTTTATGTCATACTATTCATCGTCATCATCGTCTCAGCCGAGTGACGCCTACTTCTGGACTTAGACCTCCGGGACCACTATACAGCCCAATCAAATTAATAATACCTAAGTAGTCATTTTCAGCCATCAGTTCCTCTGATCAGTTTATGTTTAGTGTTTCTTCCGTCGATGGCAATATTTATAATGCTTTTGAGCGAGTAGAGTAATATGTAACTTGGACTTTAGAAGTTAGCAGAGAAGGATCAAATGAGAGGAAATCGTTTAGTTTTCAAACATTTAAATGCAATGAAATACGGGAACACCGAAAAATTCCGAAATATTTAATTCCGAAATTGAATATTCCGATTTTCAAAACTCCGAATATCAAAGTTCCGAAGAATCAAAATTCCGACTATTCAAAACCATGATTAACATTTTACAGAATATCAAAAGTACGAAGCTTTTATATTCCGAATCTCATTAATTAATACGAAGGATTAAAGATCCGTTGTGTTATTGACCCGAAAAACTTTATAACGAATTTTAAATTTCCGAAAATTCATTGTATTAGTATAGACTTTAGTTGAATCCCGACTCGCTGTGGAGTTTTTATCGTGGTACTTGTCTGCCAAATACTAGAGTGCAATTTAAAAGCCGGAGGCGCGGAGGGAGAGCAGTCCTCGCTCGCAGTGACGAAACTCGGGCGCCCGGGCGAGCTGTAGCTGCGAAAGCGAGTATTTGTTACGCAAGGGCGGAAGGACTGCACTTCCCGCAGCGCCGGAGAAGAGCAAAACTAAATGCATGCGTGCTTGCCTGATTGCCTGCATACATGCATGTTTGCCTGCTTGCCTGAATCCATGCATGCTTGTCAGCTTGCCCGAAACCATGCATGCTTGCCTGATTGCCTGAATGCATGCATGCTTGCCTGCATTGCGTGTTTGCTTGCCTGCATGCATGCTGCTTGCATGCTTGCTTGCCTGTATGCATGATTGTATGCTTGCTGGTCTGCATACATGCTGCTTACCTGCATGCATGATTGCATGCGTGCATCCATGCATATTATCTGCATGCTTGCATTTGCACTTGCCAGCACCTATTTAGAGTAGCATTTAACATGCATTAGTATTGTATAATAATTTAATATTATCGGTAGATTCTTAGGTGTGGGAAAATAAAAAATAATTTAAAAAATGAATTTTCATGAATAAAAAAACAATCCAGCGTTTATTTTTTGGTTTTATGTGTTTTCGGAATATTAGGTAATATTCGGAATTCGTATTTATGATATTTTGGACTATTAAAGATTCAGAATTGATATGATTCGGAATCATGAAATTTTGCATTCTGAAAATAGTACTTATAAACATTAGGAATTTTGAAATTTAGCTTTTATAATATTAAGACTTATGATAGATCGGATTTGTGATTTTCGGAAATCTGTAGGTAGGTATCATTCGGAATTATAAAAATCGGTATTTTGAAATTCGTAATTGTCATTTTGTTATTATTGAAATTAAGTTTTTCGTATTTATGTTGTGTACCCATGAAATACATCCTCGTTCAACGTTAGGACGGCTCAGGACGATTGAGACTTAGCGTATTTTACCTTAAGCTAAGTTTAAGGCAACGACACAGTTCTCTGAATCATTGCGTACGCTGAGACACAGTGTAGTGGTACAAACAGCCACAGATAAATGTTTATGATACATAAAAGACTGCTATGTACGATTTCATTTTGCAGTCAACGAACATATGTATAACATTTTACCTTATCTGTTAAACGTATAACTTTTGCTTCTAGACGTAGCATATTTTTAATGTATGTGACCCTGTATGATAATTATGTTGAATCATAAATTCAAGATCGGCATTGAGTCTCGACTCTCGTCTCGCGTACTCTGACGCGGCGGCGCCTGTGTTTTAGTCACAGATTCTATACTAAACAAAGATAAGTAATGTCAAGTTTTGTTGCGACAACTACGTACATAAGATACAAATTTGTTTACTTGTGGTTCACATTCTGAACACTGTGTTACCTTATAATTTATAGAAGCTAATGTGAAGTTGGTTGGTAAGTACGCACCTAATATTCACTTATTTTTTATTGTTAACTAACTAGTAGTACATATACTGATCGGAAAAAGTAAAATTTTATATTTTTATTCAATTAACCTGCTCTAGCATTGCGTGTAAAAATTCCACATAATTTGTAGGTATAATAGGGCTTCCTAACTAGGTTTTAAGGTCCTAAGGCCTAAAGAAGGCTACAGGTTATGCAATAGTAAACAGATTGTGCCCAAACGTGTTGAGTCTGTCTGTAGGTAGGACAAGATCGTTTCCCTAATATGCAACGCGAAGACCGTATCTGTCTCTTTCAGATACTCTGAGACAATGTTATGAGTAAGAGAGACAGAAGGAGTCGAGCATACGCACATTGTTATGCGGAGTAAAACCTTTGGGACGACGAGCACGTCATATCGTGTGTAATTAGCATTATTTATAATTGTGTTGCTTTGATGTGTATTACCGACGGGCTAAACGAGTATTTCTTGCGCGTCACTGTCACTGCGTTCAGGAATCTAACAAACCTCAAAAGGTCATTGTATTGATTGTCAACTTTAAGTCCAACAAGTAGAGATCAATATCAATTCAGAAAATTTGACGTTTTGTTGTAGGTTGAGCTGTTCTCTGTACATACTACGTAATTAAAAATGACTTAAATTCTTATACAAAATTAATAATTAATATGCATTATGAGCATTTGAAATTCCCAATTTAAAGCCTTATGTTTTGTAGCTGTTTGTAAGAACATGCATGCATGTACATACAACGGCAGGATTGATTTTCAACTTTAAGTCCAACAAGTAGAGATCAATATCAATTGAGAAAATTTGACGTTTTGTGGTAAGTTGATGTGCTGTTTTCTGTACATAATTAAATGTTTCTTATTCTTTTTGTCAAATATTTTGCGAGAATAATTTTAGGGAACCCTGCCTACGAAAATGCCAATGATTTCAAAGTCACCCTGTATATTTGCTGTATTTTTAGTCTTTGGCTGTATTGTTTTTTCTTCTTTCATTTGATACCTCCAGTCACAAAACATGGTGCCCCCAGTCGTTGATTGTTATTTTTCCAAATAATAAAAAAAAATTGCAGTAAATGTGGTACATTAACTTGTGGAAATACATTATGGCATCTCACATTTAACCGACAAACATTTGGTGTGCAACATTTATAGATCAGCATGCATACAATTACATTTCATAAAAAAAAGTTACAATTCGGAACGGTGAAACCCTCATAAATACCCACATATATAATAGATGTATAATAGATACATAGACTGCCAAAATCATTACCCTTCCTGTTGGCTGTACCGTAGCCGGGTAAAACAATATTTTCCTCAACAGTGAAAATTAAAATGTACTGGGCTGCCGCTACACATTACTTACATTATAAATTTAAATGCTATAGACATTTCAGAAAAGTACAATAATAATAACATTTTTATGTTATCCATAGGTAAACTATTTTTATGCGAAATTAGGAATGAAAAGGTAATTCACCTGCAATGTATGTATGTATATTTGATAAGCAGTGCTAAAGTAATGGAAATTCAATTATTTTTTATAAAAAACGAAGAAAAATTATATATTTAAGCACTTGTGTGTGACATTACTAATTTGCGCCACCTATTGACGACCTATTTAAGGGGACTAGGTACTAGAGCTAAGTGCTGCCCAATTGATTTAATTTTATTATTTCTGAACCAAATCCTTTCTCAAAAAACTAGAACCGTATCATTTTAGCAAATTACCTCTAGTATATACAGTAGTCCCCTTGTTGCATGACGAAATTTCAGTAGAGCACGTCATGTCTTTATAAATTAAAGTACCTAAAGATATTATAATAAATTTTAATAATAGGTATGTACCAATCGAGTGTGCAAGTCAGGCAGAGGCGATATTCTTTCTATACCTACTCCTTAAAACTCAATTAAGGCTAAAACCAAATACAAACAAATAGGACAAACTAGGTAGTTTAATTATCCTGCCTGAGATAAGCGTAGTACCTACATGGTAGTAGGTACTTACCTATAAAAACCGGCTAGACTTAGAAGACTTAGAAGTTAAAGAAGTTGTGAAATTAGCACTGATTGTTATTATTGTGCTTTTACGAATGAACACCGGCGCTCGCGCGTTCTAAAAACAGTAATTTTCACTTTATTATTTAATTTATCAAACTACAACTACAAGCTATCGGCCGTCTTATGCGATAACATTGTGTAACAACATATTAAAACCTAAGCAGGTATTTGACATTTTTAATCCGGCTTTGTAAAATTATTATTACTAGACTAGCTTTTTGCCCTCGGCTCTGGACTCGTGAACTGCATGCTACATCGCGTGGGTTTCCTGTACCCAGCGTCTGCAGCTGTGGTATACAAAATAGCCTATGTTCTTTCTCAAGGTCTTATCCAACTTTGAACAAATTGAATTAAAATCGATGTCTTAGTTTAGGCGTTAAGGCGTAACAGACAGACAGATAGAGTATGTACCTATGTATAGTTTTTTAAGGATTTTTATATTTCATGCATGTGATTGAGTTGTGTTACTTACTAAGTTTTTTGTTTAAATCAATAGTTACTTCACTATCACAATAGGGCAACCTGTTATTAAATCAATACTAATATTATAATGCTGAAGCGTTTGTTTGTTTGTTTGAACGCGCTAATCTCAGGAAGTACCTACTGGTTCGAATTGAAAAAAATATTTTTGTGTTGGATAGTCCTTTTATTAAGGATGGCTTTAGGCTATGCATATGGCATCACGGTGCGACCAATAGGAGCGAAGCATCAGTAAAAATGACGCCAAAACGGGGAAAATAAAGGCTTCCGTTGCGTGTGCTGCGTAAACGGTTCAAGTTACCCAAAAAATATGTATTTATGAAAGAATTATTTCTCTTTTAATGATTAAAAAAAGTGTCCGCAACAGTACCTATGTCTATCTTTTAAAAACTTCTCAATCGCGATCATAATAACAAAAATTGACGCGGACTAAGTCGCGGGCAACAGCTAGTAAATAATAATAACTTAATAGGTTTCTTTTATTGGGATGTAGAGGGGCGAACCACCATCTTTCACCCCAAGCCAACCTCACCTGCACGCGGTGCATCCTCCTGGACGACAAACGAGGCTCTGGCGATAGACCGACCGATGGCGGTATAGCTATCCAAATTCAAGGCGTAGTTAAATATAGCAGGCCGGTGACGGGCAGCAGCGTCACCGGTGCGAGAAGCTACGCCCTGCGATTGCCAACCTGTCTGCCCAGCGTGACGATTATGGTTAATACCTCAAATGCAGACGCAAAATAAGCCACAGCCCCCAGTTCCCGGCGGTCCCGCTATTCCCGGTCATGGTGGCGACCACGGTCACTGCGGGACGGGGGGTGTGAAGAATCTCCGGGTTACGGGAGGCCACCAAAAACCATTGACCCTGGCGACGTACAACGGATCACGTTATGGCTAGGCTCGCATCTGGCCCAACTTGAGGTGGAACTTGGGAAGATTAGGTGGCATATCCTAGGGCTATGTGAAGTCCGAAGAGAGGGGGAGGACACCATAACCCTCGAATCGGGTCACCTAATGTACTTCCGTGAGGGAGACCATCAATCCCAAGGTGGCGTTGGGTTTCTGGTAAATAAGTCCCTTTCTGACAACGTTGTGGAAGTGTCCAGTGTGTCGAACAGGGTAGCGTACCTGATTGTTAAGCTCACCGAGAGGTATAGCCTCAAGGTGGTGCAAGCTTACGCGCCGACATCGAAACACTCGGACGAAGAGGTGGAGGATATGTTTGATGACATATCAAAGGCCCTCCACTTCACCACTAAGACTCACTACAGCGTTGTTATGGAGGACTTCAACGCTAAAGTACCCACTTTAGCGTTGAAGTCCTCCATACAGAATTGCAACGAATCGGTAGTAGGATCCCATGGATTTGGATGCAGAAACCATAGGGGGCAAATGCATGTCCCTTTCTCTCTCTCTCTTTCTTCAAGAAACAGTCCCAAAGGAAGTGGACGTGGCAGAGCCCCGACACTATGACGAAAAATGAGATTGACTTCAGGACTTCATCATGACCAACAAAAAGCATATATTCAGAACTTCTGAATCTGAATTTCAGAGACATCTCCGTGATCAACAGGTTTAATACCGGAAGCGATCACCGACTCGTTCGAGGCTCTCTGAATATCGATTTTAAGGCTGAATGAACGTGTCCGTCTGATGAAGTCAAGACTCCGACCTACCTTGCTCCAAACCATGATAGGATCTGAAACGTTCCAGTCAAACCTGGAAAACCAACTCGCTGCCGTGGAAACCACAACAAACGTGGAACCTCGAAAATGTGGTTCGGATCCTCAGGGAAGAAGGTATGAGATTTTGTGAAATGCAGTGTAAGGGCAGGAAGTCAAAGCTTTCGGAAGGGACTTTAGGGCTTATGAAGGAACGATGTGAAAACCCACCCGTCACTTCGCCGGGAAAGCGGGCTCTAAACCAAGAGATCAAAAAGCTCGTACAACACGACATCCGTTGCTCCAATACTCTTGCGATTAAAAGAGCGATCAAGCAAAATCGGGGGTCGAAAGTGTTCGTACAATCTCTTGGAAGAAGCCACCTTACGAAACTGATCACAGCAAGTGGAGAACTCGTTGCTTCGAGGCCAGCAGTCCTTTCCGAAGTGGAACGCTTCTATGGCTTATACGCTTCGCATGCATCTCGACCTGATCCCGAAAATGAAGACCCTAGTGCCGCGTTAACACGCCACTACACCCAAGACCTGCCAGAAGTCAGCATTGGTGAAATCGAGATGGCTCTTAAACAGCTGAAAAATGGAAAAGCCCCTGGAGAGGATGGCGTTACAACAGAGTTGCTAAAGGCTGGAGGTAAACCCGTACTGAGGGAGCTTCAAAAGCTTTTTAACGCTGTCCTGTTTAAAGGGAGAACTCCGGAGGCATGGAGTAGAAGTGTGGTTTTCCTGTTCTTCAAAAAGGGAGATAAGACCCTGCTGAAGAACTATCGACCCATTTCCGACCTCCGTGGCGGAGTGGCGTACACACCGGTTTTCAAGGTGTCGCCTGCTCCGAGGTCCCGGGTTCGATTCCCGGACGGGTCAATGTAGAATAAATGTGTTTTTCTACATTTTCTCGGTGTTTGTTCTACCTTCTACCTTCGTTGTTTCTGGTTTCCAAAATACGAATGCTTTAAATAGTTATTCAAATTGGGATCAGGACAATGTATGTGATGTTGTCCACATTTATTTATTTATTATTATTTATTTATTTCCCTTCTAAGACACGTCTATAAACTGTTTTCAGAAGTCATCACGAAACGCCTTGCGCGAAGACTTGACAAATTTCAACCACCGGAACAGGCTGGATTTCGGAGCGGATACGGCACCATAGACCACATCCACACAGTGCGGCAGATTATACAGAAGACCGAAGAGTATAATCAGCCCCTGTGTCTAGCATTCGTGGACTATGAGAAAGCCTTCGACTCGATCGAGCTCTGGTCCGTTTTGGAGTCCCTGGCGGTACGTCCAATTGATGAGATGTCTCTATGAAGCCGCCACCATGTCCGTCCAAGTACAGAATCAGCAAACAAAACCTATACCGTTGCATCGAGGAGTGAGACAGGGGACGTCATTTCCCCGAAATTGTTCACAAATGCAATGGAGGATATGTTCAAGACGCTGCACTGAAAAGGACGAGGCATCAACATCAATGGCGAATACATCTATAACTTGCGATTTGCAGACGACATCGTCATTATGGCAGAAACGCTGCAGGACCTACAACAGATGCTGATGTATCGGCTTGCGGATGAACCTGGATAAAACCAAGGTTATGTTCAATCAACACGTACTACCGCAACCGATTGCGATCCACGGTGCCGTCCTCGAAGTTGTTCAGAAATATGTGTACCTTGGGCAGATACTGCAGTTAGGTAAAAACAGCTTTAAGGATGAGGTGAACAGAAGAATTCAGTTGGGTTGGGCAGCATTTGGGAAACTACGTCGAGTCTTCTCATCGTCGAACCCACAATGCCTCAAGACGAAAGTCTTCAATCAGTGCGTCCTACCCGTCATGACATACGGAGCCGAAACGTGGACACTGACGGTACGGCTAGTCCACAAGTTCAAAGTCGCTCAGCGAGCTATGGAAAGAGCTATGCTCGGAGTTTCTCTTAGGGACAAAATCAGAAATGAGGTGATCCGGCAGAGAACTAAAGTTACCGACATAGCCCACCGGATTAGCAAGCTGAAGTGGCAGTGGGCTGGCCATATTAGCCGCAGAACCGACAACCGATTACCGATGGGG
Organism: Anania crocealis; assembly: GCA_949315895.1. Classification (NCBI taxonomy): domain Eukaryota; kingdom Metazoa; phylum Arthropoda; class Insecta; order Lepidoptera; family Crambidae; genus Anania; species Anania crocealis. The sequence goes on from OX438868.1 coordinate 7,289,619, forward strand.
TTCTTGAGTGGAGACCGCGTCTCGGCAAACGTAATGTAGGACGCCCTCAGGCCAGGTGGAGTGATGATTTGCGCAAGGTGACTGGCAGGAGCTGGATGCGAGAAGCCGAGGATCGACCTAAGTGTCGTGCATTTGGTGAGGCCTATGTCCAGCAGTGGACTGCAATAGGCTGATGATGATGATGAAGGTTTATTTTGCATGTATTATCTGTAATTAATGCATATAAATAAAAGCCCGCAACTTTATACGCGTGGAATTTACTAACAGCTTATAATACCTACTTACTTATTCCAGCCAATAAACTAACACGTGCCAAATTTTATTATGATCCGTAAAGACGTTTTTGCGTGAAAGAGCAACAAACAACCAGAAATCCATACATCCATACATCTATAAACTTTCATGTTTATACATTAAAAAATATTAAAATAAAAATATATAGAATAGAATAGAATAGAATAGAATATTTTTATTGCCGAATCATAACTTAATCTATTACAATTTACCTGTGATTCCTACACTAAAATAAGGAAATATGTCGCTCATATAACACTCGGAAAGATAAAGGTAGGACAACGTAGAATGCTAACTAATTTTGGTCAGGACAGGCAATTTTAATAAATTTTGATAGTACTTAGTAGGTTCGACTGTCAGATAATTTAATATAACATACCCACATTTTGTTTCCAAATAATAAACTACTTAGGTCTTTTCTTACGAAATTACTGTCACAGAACATAAGCTATTATTGAAAGCTGCTGCATAGATTTGTGTCGTTAGCTTCCACTATCGCATTTAATTTATCGCTGTTGACTTTCGTTGCATTTAGGTTAAAAGAAAACATGTTTAACGTAAACATGTTTTCTGGACTATATGTATTATTTGAATAAAAGTTTGTAATTAAACTCATTTATGGGTAAACGATTCTTTGATTTCATTTGTAATCATAAGTTATTTAAAAAATATAGTATTAAATTTGTTTTATGAAACAACACAACCGGTACCAATAAGATAACCTACTCTTTGTTAGTGTGATATTTGTGCATTCAATGTTTATACCATGTAAATATACAGTCTGTTGTTTACACTGCGATTTAAATAAAAAAGTATTAAACGTATTTAATGCTAATTAATTATGCATGCTGGCTTTGGTTTTATTACTAATAGTTATGCAACCAAAACTATTGCCAAAACCTATACATAGATACAGTGCGGATTTGCAGTCTCGGCCGCCCTAGGCCCAAAGCCATCAGCCGACCCTTTCTCAGCATCCACCTTAATATAAAATTAATAGACTCAGGCGTTACTTTGCGGAAATCCATAATCACCTTAATATAGACTACACTAGCTGACCCGGCAAACGTTGTTTTGCCATAAAAATGATTAAATTACTAAAATGGCTAACAAAAAATAGGGGTTGGTGGTAAAAGGGTAAAAATTTAGGGTTGTATATATTTCATAAAATTTGAATATTTTACTACCCTACCCCTACCCTACCCCTACCCTACCCCTACCCTACCCCTACCCCTACCCTACCCCTACCCTACCCCTACCCCTACCCTACCCCTAACCTACCCTACCCTACCCTACTTGTGACTCTAAACCATTCCCAGATCCCCTTGAACACACACAAAAAATTTCATCAAAATCGCCGGCATTGCCGCCTGCATTGGGTGTAGCAACCTTAAGGATATCAATTTTGATAAAAAGTATGATAAACTTCTGACAAAACTAAATTGTAATTCAATAACTCTGCAAGAATTTATGAAAAAAAAAAAATACATCTCTACAGTTGGTAAAATAATAAATACCTATACCATGATATTTTTTACAATGAATAGGACGTTTTTGATTATCATGTGCATGTTGATTTTTAAATAATATAATATATACCTGTCCGTACGTTGTTTTTGTAAGAATTTTGATTTTGAAACAATACACATAATTATTACTATTATATATTTTTATTTTTAATCCTACTATTTTTTAAACAATAGTTCAACTTGTAGGTTGAAAACAGTTGAAAATGTTAAAAACTAACTTTTACCTTAGTGTGACAATTTTGCGAATGGGACCAAATGCGAGTGGGACCATTTTGCGAATGCGACCAAATGCGAATAGGACCATTTTTGAATTCGTGACGAAATGCGAATGGGACGGTATGCGTCAAACCCATTGAATTGATTTTCAACTTTAAGTCCAACAAGTAGAGATTAATATCAATTGAGAAAGACGTTTTGTGGTAGGTTGACGTACATACATACATACATGTATTATGTACATACATACGTAAAATTAAGCTCTGACTAGCTTGAACGGAAACTATTGACATTCGGTAAATTTTTTGGAAACTTTGGTTAGGCTTATCTAGCTGATAATTTTATCTTTAAGTTTAATTTATAAGGATCATACTGCAAAACAAAATCCGACATAACATAATAAAAAGTGGAGACACCATTTTTTAAAACTAATTAATTACACCGAAAATTCTGAAAATTTAAGAAAAATAATTATATCTCGAAAACTATGAAAAATCGGGTAACATAATTTAGGGTCTCCTACGTAGTTGCGACACACGCTGTTGCGAATTTTTTCTCTACTGCCTCATAGGTTCGAAAGCTCATGGACTCGAATGATGTAATCACGAAAGACGCTGATTAATATGGGGTATATTTGGAAACCTGTTGCAAAAAATATTTTCGGTTATAAATTTGATCTACATTTTTAATTTCATAAATACGATACTTAATGCCTGTAAAAATTTGGAAGGTGATGAAAAAGTCATTCTGTATAGTAGAAATATTGGAATATCTAGTTAAGACGCTGACTGCAGCCGATGACCTTGAGCAATGAACACGCCCACAAATTTATTCGTCTTTGAATTTCTTTGGAACGCGCCACAGCTATCACGGTCGATTCTCGTAGGAGTGACAGAGAAAAAGCGCATGGAATAGAAGGGCCTAAGTGCCAAACAACAAAATTCGTTGTGCAATTTGAAATTGCCATTTTATTAAAAATCTAAATCAGCCATTTGCTTAAGCAACATGTAATATACAATATAGCAAAATTTTATTATCATTGTTATACGGACTGCTGAGAAAAATGGTAATTTATGTACTTTCAGAGGCTACTTTGAGATTTTTTTCTATCGAGAAAAGTTTTTAGAATCGTGTTTTGGAAACAGTCAACTGGTCGAAAATATGATCAATTACAACTACATAGAATTTGGCAACAATACGAGCCATAGGCTTAAAGCAAAACAATCTTCATTGAGCTCAATTTGGCTCATGTCAGCGTTAATTTGTACGGAGCTACTTGTTATTGCAAGTGCGGGTGGGTATTGTGGGCAAAAGTTACTATAGTATAGTATAAGTAATAGCTGCTAAATGAAAAATATATAGCTGTAATGGCAATAATGTACAATATACGAAAGAATGCCAGAATGAAAAGCAGTTAACAGTGATTGAATAAATACAGAGGTAATTTGCTAAAATAATACTGTTCTAGTAAAATTAAATCAATTGGGACCAGCACATAGCTCTGGATGCGGTATAGATTGCACCATTCAGTGCAGCCCGCCCGCCATACGCCATAATAAGTTTTTTGACACGATTGGGGCCCGTCCCAATGATATTAAATTAAAACGAAGCAGTTTTTATCCCTCGATCGTGAGTTATTCCAGACAAAATTGAAATCAATTGTTATCGTGGCACCCGAGTGCCTCCTGGGGGTTGAGGGATTAAAGCGCACGCGTGGTGAAGGCTCAAATACGTCCTAATTAGAGCGTTTTGTACATTATTTATCCTTCCTCGAGCCCAATCACGAGCGGTAGTCCTTATAAATTATAGCCATCTCTTTGATTTTCGTGCTATTTCGCATCTTTTGTTCTGCTTATCAGTGAAACTTGTCAATGTGTGCAGTTTTGGATTGCTCGGAAGAGATTTAATACGCGAATTACTATGAAAGTAACATAACTATATTTTAAAGTATCATTGGGCCGCCCTAGGCCCGGGTCCACCGGTCCCTAGGGTAAATCCGCCACTGCACAGATAAATAGTACCTACTTAAATTAAATACCTATTGAACTCGTACCATGATCATGTAAATATGTTGTAGTCTACGAGATATTATCTTATCTGCATAATAAACTGACTATCAATTGTTTCAAAGTTCTCTTTGATGAAGATAAATAAATATAGTGCGGACGTTGCAGTCGTTAAGGTAGGAACTATATACCGTAATGAAGTAATTTGAATATAGTATTTTAATAGGTACATATTAATAAATTAACATTATTTTTTTAACTGCGTGGTTATCAACCTTAGAGCAATATAATAAAAGTTATCAACACTCTATCCAGCACACAGCTACTTGCATGCATACTTAGAATACTTATTATTCTAAGCATGCATACTAGTTATCGTATATTTGCGGTTATTCGTGTGGCATTAATAAGCTTTATTTTTATTGTAAAGTTGATGTACCTAATATTTTTGATATTAACGCCTCGTTGGTCTATTGGCTTAAATACCAGGCCAAGATCTCGGGGTCCTGGGTTCGATCCCCGGGTCGGGCAACGAGTTTCGAACTTTCGAACGTTGTTCGGGTTTGTGATCAACAACCCGCATTTGGCAAGATTGTGGTGATTATGCCTGATACCATTAAACTTTAATGATAACTGATTACCCATCATTAAACTTTAATTCAATAATGAAGACCTTTTCCCTGCAGTAGGTTGATTTATACTTAGCCGACTTTTTAGGTTTTGATGTAATATTTATATTGTTTTCTTTCTTTACAGGAAAATAATACTATGGCAAAAATAATCAATAATGTTGTACACGGCGGACCCGCGTTCTTTGTTCCCGCCCACATATCTTTCGGCCAGTATGTGTTGGATAAGTTTCGCGAGATCCACGACACTGACGAGGGCAACCAAGTCGCCATGGTACGTACTGACCTAACTAGTATAAATATAGATACATAACGTGTAATATTACCCCAGGAATAAGAATTTAGATGAGCACCCATTCACACCACCAAATTAATCAAAGATGAGATTTCGTTATCTCGATAACCGGAGAACATTGCATTGATTGTGGGTTTAGGCATGATTAGGTGACCAATATGTATATTTTGGCTCTTGCTTTTAGGTCGGTGAAAATGTTTCTTCATATTCAACATATTATACAAGTTCAAGACATATTTTTTCATATTTTAATTAGGTATATAGGTACTTATTATACTCATACCTCGTAAGTACAACAAAATAATGTATGTTCCATTTTGCTTGATAACTTGCTGTTATCATCTCGTAGTTAGTGACATAATGCCCGTTGCAGTTATAAGACTTGGGATTTTTAAACAAACAAACGCGATAAGTCCTGTTTGTGGTTCTGACAGTCATCTCCAGATGTTAACCTATATCTACCCAAAGCATACTGAAGAGTCCTAAACGGGTGAAAATTAGGGTGCAAGACAGGACTGGATGGTGGACGGTTACCCTTCCCAACCAAGCTCAGTGGTCAAAGATATCTGTCTGGCGTTAGAGAGACTTTATCTTTTTTATTGACCAATCCGGCCGTTATGTCTCAATTTCATTGCTTGGGTTTCATTAGTATTGGCAGCAGATATCTGATTCGAAGGTTTTGCTTAGTGGTAAAAGCTCTGTAACTGCCAAAAGAGGACTGGCAGCAGCGTCTTCTCTCGACCAGTGGCTAAACTACGATTGCCGCCCCCCTGCCAAGCGTGGCGACTGGCGATTAGGGCAAAAACCCCGAAAAACAGTCGAAAATTATGCAATAGGGCGTAGAACTATAAGAATTATAAACCATTCGGTTTTGTTTTAGAGTAAGAACTTAGCTTTGTAAAATGCCATAAATATGTGTCAGTAGTTTCAGTCCTTTAGATCTTAGAACCTGCTTGCTTAGGCTTACTTGTTTATAAATACGGGGGTTAGTTTTTAATTTTAGCGTAGAATGGACTGTGGTGCTTTCAATTTATTTCTATCACTTTCTTCATTACATGTAATATTTAATATTTAAGACATTCCACACATTCCACACTAGGCTACTTACACAGAGCCATCTAGTCCCAAATTAAGCTACTATTAAGTACCCTGTCGTATGGGGTAATAGACAACCGATAAACTTACTTTAAATATACGTTTTTTTTTGTAAATACATACTTATAATACATAGAAAACACCCAGACCAGTACAAACAGACATGTTTATGCATACAAATATTTGTACTGTGCGGGGATTGAACCCGCGACCCATGGCTCAGAAGCAGCGTTTACTACCGCTGATCCAAATGGTCGTCAACATGTAATGATAAATAAACGTTTTTTTTATTATTATGATTAAAAATATATATTAGTTATTTTTCTTGAAATAGCTGTTACCCACTTTATTTAACCCATGAAACTAATGTAAGTATATTTAATAAAACCGGCCAAGTGCGAGTCGGACTCGCGCACGAAGGGTTCCGTACCAAAAAGTCCGTTTGTTGTATGGGAGCCCCCCCCCCCTAAATATTTATTTTATTTTATTTTTAGTATTTGTTGTTATTGCGGTAACAGAAATACATAATATGTGAAAATTTCAACTGTCTAGCTATCGCGGCTCTTGAGATACAGCGTGGTGACAGAGCGACGGACAGACGGACAGACAGCGAAGTCTTAATGATAGGGTCCCGTTTTTACCCTTTGGGTACGGAACCCTAAAAAGGGAACAATCGATTTTACTTTGGTTTTAGCAAATATATTAGTTGTCATGGCCAGTGCAACATGTAGGTACTGTACCTGTTGGTTGATTAACATAGTATAAGTAAACATAAAATGTTTATTAAGTACCTTAATAAGTATTAATATTTTAATGTCGTCAGTAAGTAATAGCTAGGTAGCTAAGTACGTAGGTAGTTACGAAAAGCTACATTATTATTCAAAACAAGACAAGCAAATATTGAATATGATGTATGAATCTATAATACTCGTATATACCTACTTAGATTATAATGTTTTCTTACTGTAAATATGGCTGTAAGACGGACGCCCTCGCCCGCGACGCGGTAGTTACCTAAGTAACTACATAAACGAGATTATAACTAAGACAATAGTTTATTAACTAAGATACCAAAATTAAGTATATCACGATTGTACCCACACACCATAATAACAAAATTAGCATCGAGGTGCGCGCCCCTCCGCATCTCCTCGACGGACCTAGTTAACTAGGACCTAGGACGAAATACCTATTTAGACCTAGACCTAGCCTATTTACTTGACATTATTAGGTACTTGACATTATTACCTATTTCACATTGGTACACAATGACTGCTAACTTCAGGAAACTTGCTTGCTACTAAGGCAAATATCCTGTCAAATCCAATTAATGTTGTAGATTCTATACATAGAGATAATAACTGATACCATTAAATTAGGATTAGAAAATAATTAGGTACTTATATCATAAATTGGTCTGGAAAACATACTTACAAACAGCTTAAATACAACCCAAATTAAGTTTTAAGTGATTCGTATCGTAACAATTTCATACTTAATAAAGATTATACTTGATTTTCATGTGGATTATTTTTAGATCGACGGTGAAACTGGTCAGAAAACAACTTACCATAAACTGTTGCAAGAAATTGTAAATATCGGTACGGGGCTGAAGAAGCTAGGAGTTAAGCGCGGGGACATAGTTGCTTTGTGCAGCGAAAACAAAGCGGAGTATATTTCGGCGGCGCTGGCAGTGGTCTGCTGTGGAGCCACCATAACTCCGCTAAACATGCAGTACAACAAAGGTGAGTCCAATGAATATAAAATTATAGGTGCATCCGTAGACACATTTTCAACAACATTTTTATACTCTTGACAATATTTTTACTGCGACGAGCACGAAAGAAGCTACTAATTTTGAGTTGGTTCCAAATAAGGAATCCCTGCCAATCAAGCACCGACTGAAAATTGGTGGATTGCTGTGCTGTTTGAATATTTCATTAAAAATATCTTAAAGATAATTAAATTATCAGCACAGTAAGGGTGATATTAGAATATCTTGACTCAGCATTTTTTCTTATCTAGATTAATGATTGTTCACGCTTGTAGCACAGCTCTAAGCTATATCTAATAATACGAGTAGGTACCACTGCATCAGCAAACAATAATGGCAATAGTTTCGATGACTCTAAATGGTGCGTCAGAGAAGAAATCAACTCATGTCAAACATGAGAGTGTCGAGTTGGGTTAGTTTTTCATGCTTATCACCATTTTCTGTGAATCAGAAGTTATTATCCATAAATCCAATAGTTATTAATAACTGCAATCCTACATTCACAGAGCATCTCAAAAAAGTTCTATATCTACGTAAAACTTTCTGGCTTAACTAGTTTCCACCACCACCACAGTCTGATCGTTCTTGTATCTTCCAGATGAAATGACCCACGTCTTAAATATTTCAAAGCCAACGCTATTAATAAGCTCAGAAGCGGCGATGAAACTGAACTACTCCACGTTTAAAACGCTGCCATTTTTAAATAAAATAATTCAGTTGGACGGTGAGCCTACGGTGCCAGGTGTCATAGCGTACAGAGAACTGCTGATACCCACAAACGTGTGGGCGTTTGAGGCGGAGGAGGTGGAAGGTTGGTCAGACACGGCGTATTTACTGTACTCCTCGGGAACCACAGGCTTGCCAAAAGGCGTAATGCTGACGCATCTGAATGTATTGTACTCTGCGGCTAGTTTTGAGTAAGTTTAAAAACTTATACTTACTTATACCATACAGGAAGTTAGGTGAAATACGAGTAGCATTACAAATTGAGTATCATTTTGACTTCGACTACTTACAGCAAATTCAACAATTTGGTATCAGTATTTTGAAAATTAAAATTTACCTACTGAACTCAACAACGTAGGGACTGTTTTGTAATAAATACAATACATGGGTAACACTAAAAATGTTTAAAACTGGTCAGTTAAAAACATTGCTAATGAAAACTTTTTTTTAATTTCAATTTTAGAACTCTTTAGTAATCCAATGTAGTATATTGCATTCATTTGTCATTTGTTTTTGTGAATTGGCGGCAAATCTAAAACTCTTGTTACACGTGAAAATGAACCTATCGCGAGAAAATTTTCGGTCAATGATTTATTATGACTTTCGTTGTGGGCTTACTCAACAACAAAGCTATGATAGGCTGCGATTATCATTTCTTAATGAAGCCCCATCTCGTGCCACTATTTATAATTTGTTTAACGAGTTTAAGCGTGGACGTAGCAATCTCAATGATGATCCGCGTGAGGGACGTCCTTTAACAGCGACTACTGAAGATAACATTAGTGCTGTGCGAGGCATGATAGAGGGAGATAAGAGAGTGACCTATCAGCTGATACGGGCAAGTCTAGGCATTGGTATGAGTCAAGTTCAAAAAATATTACACGAACATTTAGGCGTCAGGAAGCTTTGTACCAGATGGATTTCCCATACTTTAACCGACGACCAGAAACACCTTTGCATGGACTGGTGGCGCCAAATGTTAGATAAGTTTAACGGCTGTGACTCAAATGCTGTATTTGACTTCGTAACAGGTGATGAAAGCTGGATATATTGCTACGAACCCGAAACCAAAAGACAATCAGCTCAGTGGGTGTTTCCTTTCAAGGATCGGCAAACTAAGGTTAAGAAAGGAAGAAGTCAAGGAAAAAAGATGATTGCCTCATTCTTTAGTCGGAATGGTCATTTCGCGACATTTGTGCTAGAAGATGGAAGGACAGTTACTGAAGACTGGTATGTCAATCGCTGTTTGCCTGTTGTCTTGGAAAAAATTCGGTAGCAGCGCCCTCGAAGCAGGATCCTCCTTCACCACGACAATGCTTCAGCGCACTCCGCAAAACGGACTGTTGAATATTTGACTATGGCAGGTGTCGAGATAATGAGTCATCCGCCATACAGTCCTGACCTGGCGCCCTGCGACTTTCATTTATTCCCAAGAATTAAAGAGAAAATTCGAGGTATTCGCTTTACGAGCCCTGAAGATGCGGTGAAAGCGTACGAAAATGCCATAGAAGAGACCCCTAAGGAAGAATGAGCCCACTGATTTTCTCAGTGGTTCCATCGAATGCGACGATGTGTACAGAGGATCGGAGATTACTTCGAAAAACAATAAAAGTATGTGCAAGTTTCTACATTCAGCCGTTTTTCATTTTCTAAACATTTTTAGTGTTACCTAGGCATAGGTATTAATAAAATATTTATTTTCAAATCATTATAATATAGTGTAGTATATTATACTTTGTAATTTTATACTTAGGTACTTTGCCATATATTATTCGTAACCGAAGGCAGCCAGCGTAGTTATATAGCGATTTACCTACTATAAATTCTTGTGTTTGTTATAGAAATAAAAAAGAACCGTTGCCAGACTTAAAATTGTTAACCATTGTCCCGTGGTATCACGCATATGGATTGATGTCAACAATAAACTATCTGATCGTAAGAAAGCAGCTGGTGTACTTTTCAGGATTCAACCCTCAAAAATATTTAAATGCTATACAAGAACACCAAGTGAGTCCTTTCCAAAATAACTATTAAATTATATTAAATTGTATTATAAATTATTCAGCTAATTAACATTCAGCCATTCAAATTATAGCGTCTTCTAAGTTCGATGACAATTATTATTAATTTCATAAACAAATTGCTCCAATGTTTAATTCGTTTTTAAAACACCTGGTCTATTAGTGAAACAGCCAGTTAGTGATTGACCGTCCAGGCCTGTGTTCCAGGCGATAAGAGGGCTGGCGTTTTAAAAAAAAACTTTATTTTTTCACTACAATATTACACGTTCGCTTAGTATTCTATAATAAAGCTATACTAGAGGAATATTAACAGATATAAAATAATAATACAAACATATATAACATTGGGGAGAACTGGAGCCTAAGCTAGGGTTATCCTGAATTTCAGGACTCCAAGAAGTCCCACCCATATAACATACTATTCTTAGTATAACTATGTACTAACTAAGTAACAACAAAGAAAGAAAAAAAAAAATTAAAAACATAAATTGTATGAGTCTGACAAGGCAATGTATGATTGATTATTGTGCCTATGTTGTATATGGTGTGTGTGTGTGTGCATGAGCGCGTTTTTGTGTGTGCTTGTGTGTGTGTGTGTGTGTGTGTGTGTGTGTGTGTGTGTGTGTGTGTGTGTGTGTGTGTGTGTGTGTGTGTGTGTGTGTGGGCGTGAGTGCGTATGTGTTAGTGTCTATCACTTTAGCAGTGATTCTGTGTCATTGTAGTTAAGTTCCAGTAAGTAGTTTTTGATAGTCATTTTGCATTCCCGGATTATTTTCGTATACAAATTTAGTGTTGTGTTAAGTTTGTTATATAAGGTCAAATTTTTTTTGGTGATTTCCTTTTAACGACCGGTTCAGCATAAAAAAGAATAAGGTTTTGCAAAGAAAAAAATATTTTTATTCACTAGTTCCCGAATAATTCACATGAACACTTTTCAATTGAAGAGTAAAATAAAACATCCCGTTTGTTATAATGTACGACCCTGACCTTGTTCGATCGATACACGTGCCGCTTCTACTCACTCCCGTCCGCGCCCCCCGCCTCCCCCTTCGCAAACGTCGGCGCGAGCGACGACTCAGACATCAATCAAATCAGTCCGCCAGAAAAATTCGTAGCGATAATGTGTGCGCACGCGACGCGTAATTGTTATCGTAATAATGCCGTATGGCTTTTCCGGCCAGGAGTACCTACCTCAAAGCAGGGCAAAACATGGTGCGGTCGCAACAGCTTTACGCCGCGCAGTACGGGAGTACTGTGCGCGTACGCACCTTACTTGGAGCTGTGCAGCGGCACCGGGAGTCTGGAAGCTTCCGGCCGCGCCTCGATGTGGGTCGGCAACGACACCCAGTCCGCTTGGAGGAAGACGTGCTGGATAGCCCCGCAGACGCTGCCCGCGTATTTGGCGTAAGCCAATATTATGTGTGGCGGCTCCTACGCAACGAAGGCCTCCACCCGTATCTACCAGCACGACGGCGCGCTTCAGCCTACGGGTACGAGCGTACTTGGACGAGGCATTCCAAGGCCGTTGGATCGGCCGCGGCAGCGTTATCCACTGGCCACCGCGTTCACCTGACCTGACGCTGCTGGACTTCCACGTGTGGGGTAGAGCGAAGGACCTAGTGTACGGACATGACGGCCACACAATTCGCACCGTGGAATAGTTACGTGCCCGAATTGTAAACGCGTTCGATTTTAAGTCAAGTGAAGATGTGCTCGTTTCGGTTCGAGGCATTGCCTGGACCGTGCATGAATGTATTTACAAGTAGAAGGCCGTCAAGTCCAACATTTAACCTAAATAGGTGGTGTAAAAATGTAAATATTACTTGTGTTTATCAGTGTAAATATGACTTGTAAATATCAATGAATTATGACTTTTAAACACGCCAGGTTGTTTTGCTAAAGAGTGTTTATGATGTGTTGTTTATTTACCTTCTAAATTAAACTTAAACGAAACTGTGTTTTATTGAATCACAATACTAGTATGCATATCAATACTCATAATCTCCAAGTAAGTTCCTGTTAGTGCTATCTGTCAGATACTTCATACTTGTTGGGTAGTGCTTACTTGGACACTATCATTTTATCAATCAAATTTTAAGCACTACCTAACGAATTGTTCGAATAAAAAACGTCATTTCGTATTAAGTATCTGGCTGGCATTTAGCACTGCCCAGAACTTACTTGATAAAACTGGTCCTTTATTACACTGACCAGCTGTTTAAGCACGATCAATAGATGGCGCTGTGCCCTCTTAAATCGCGCTAGATTTGGTTTTTTTCGGAGTAACTAATCGATTGAGATTTCTCAATTAAGATTTCATATTTTTTTATGTAAATTATAGCAGTATCTACTACGTAGTGCTCGCACGAGACAGATAAGTGGGTAAATGAACTCCGTTCTCTCCCCACCCACGCTTTGCGCACCGCGGCACTAGCGCCGAATGCCTATGAATGAAGTGTGGGAAGAGTGGGGCATTGGAATGAGTGAGACGGAGGCGATTACGTAGGGATCGCTGAGAGTTAGACAGGATGCTTTTTAAATTAATTATTTCTTTTGTTAGAAAAACATAAAATGATAACTAGCCATATTTTGTTTGGAAAAAATTATAGGGATATTTTTATTTTATATAAACAGCGACTCTGTGTAAGTCATGTTACCTGAAAGAAAGTGACCTTATATAAGTGTTTGGCCAGAAAAATTGTGTGGCGTTGGAAAAATATGGTTTTGTGTTTGTCTATTTGACATACCTTTGCTTGGTACTTGGGGTGAATGAATGTCAACTGCTTATGCTGTCGAAGTGTAAGCTGCAGGACAAACAGCTGCCTCGCTGTCATAATTTTTGCGTGAAGTGAAAATGAAGTGTTTTCATAACATTACCTTTAATAAAGAACGCTGAGCACGTTCCATGTTTTACATACCCCGTCCCAGACCGGTATGCAATATGCTAGTACCGTCTGTACAAGAGCATAATTAGTTTTTACAAGTGTGGGCTTGAGTATATTTCAAATTTTTTTAAACAGCCAAATTAATTTTCTTATTCGTAAGGATAAAAGATCAATTTGGATTTTCCACGATAGTGTTTTATCTAATTGAACACCCAGGTATCTAATGTCTGTTACTTTTTGTAGTGGGACGCATGAGCAATTCGATGTGTCTGCGTTATCACATGTATGTAATTTTAATGAAATTTGTTTTATTTTTGTTTGGGTATATTTATTTATCGAAAAGGTAATGTAATTAGAGTTAAAAGGTTTTTGCTGAACCAAGCTAAGATCTAAAGAAGTCCTTGCTCAGCATGTAAGCGTGCATTATCCCAAGTCCTCCCCTGGAATACTAGGGCTGTGTCGTCTGCATAAGAAATTATTTTGCCATTTTGTGGTTTGAATTGACACAGCTCATTTATGTAAATCAGGAAGAAGCTTGGACCTAATACACTTCCCTGGGGGACACCGCAGGTGACGGGGAGGGGGGAGCTGACATGTACTCCTATTTTGATAGCTTGTTGTCTATTTGTGAGAAAACTATCAAATAGCTTCAGGGGTAGGCCACGGATACCAATCTGTTCAAGCTTATTTAGTAGATTTTTTATAGAGACTGTGTCGAATGCCTTTGCCAGGTCAAGGAAGACTCCGATACATCTTCGGCCACTGTCCAGTTTTTATAGGCCAATGTATAAGTACCGTACATACTTACAGGCCTCGGCACTATGACGAGTTAATTGGTGTACCTACCACTAAATTAATGGTAATGATTACCATTTGGGACACATTTTGATTTAGTACTTAATATATCATCATTACATAGAAAATTTAGTAAATATTTACCGTTTCACAGATTAATGTTCTAGTAGCGGTCCCCCCAATAGTGGTGTTTCTAGCGAAGTCGCCGCTTGTAGCTAAGTACGACTTGTCGTCGGTGCTGGTCGTGGTGTGTGGTGCTGCGCCGCTCAGTGTGGAAACCATCAACGACGCTTTGAAACGGTCAGTAGTATTATCTTATTTGTGGTAAAACTGAGTCCTAGGAGAAAAATAACAAGATATACAACTATGGAACTAACTTTTTCTTTTGGCGTTGTGAAAATACTACACACACACCTATCGCCCGCGCCCCGGGGAAAGTGGCAGATTAAGTGGAAATCCGGACCTCCATATGAGATTCGTATACCTACAAAAAGACGTGTGGCACTCGGAGACTGCCGCGATAAGCTATGCAATAGCTTAATTTTATAATTTTATGTATTTTCTAATTTTGACTTTTGTAATTAAATTTTTCTGTTATTTTGGCAGATATGGTTACCATAGGCAACCATACTGTCAAAATCCTTATTTTCTTCTAAATTCTTTTAAATTTTGGAAATTCAAAATTGTTCGACTCGGGGCGTTAGGTTATAAAATTTTCGTTACGGAATTTCTGGATTCGGTCTCCACGCTCAAGGCCCGCGATAGAAGCTATGCAATAGCTTAAAAAACTAGCGAAATCCCTCCGGTTCTTATGAACTGAGACTAGGGGTTTTGATTTAAGCCTATGGCAACAGGCATGGTCTGCAGTTCCAGTCCGGTTGTGGCTCGTTAAATTTGTGAGCGCCAGAATGAACGCGAATTGAATTAATTGTATTAATTGCAGACTTACAGCGTAAACTTAAACGTCATTACTGAAAGCAACTTGTTACTTCTATAATTTAATTACCCCGTTGCAGCTATAGCTATAATATATTATAATACCTCTATTTCCGTTTCAGTTTGCCAAGCTGTATCGGAATATTTCAAGGTTATGGTATGACAGAGACAGCATTACTAGCAACAACAGATCTAGATATTGAAAAAAGTAAACCGGGTAGTGGCGGTTATCCTGTTGCTGGTTTAAAAGCAAAGGTTTTACTATTAATTTTGACCTCTTCTGTTTCATTTTTCTGCTAAACAACAGTCAGTTAAGATGAAACAGCTATTTAAATAATTTATATAATATTTTTGCAACTTAATTGCTATTATAATATAAGTATTTAAACTTTTTTTTTTAATATTTAAAGATTTTTCTTTCGGGTGTCAAGAGTGCAAAACTCCTAACATTTGATAAAACCATGCTGGCTTACATGGATAAAAACATACTCGAAAAATTCGCGCTGTGACGCAATGTCTCGGTAGCTTAATTGGACGCGCCAAGTAGGGCGGGTTCGAGTCCCGCCTATTACAAATTTTTCAAGTTAAATACTGATATCATAATTGCAATTAAGTTGCAAAAATAAAGTATGATAAAAAATTGTTGTAAAATTACTTAATGAAATGGTTTTAGGTGGTGGATTTAGAGACCGGTAAGATTCAAGGCCCTAGGCAGAGTGGTGAAATTTGCTTGAAAGGTCCCCTAATAATGAAGGGTTACGCGGGCAACGAGGCGGCTACCAGGGAAATGATAGGCAGTGATGGCTACCTTAAAACCGGAGACATTGGTTACTACGATGAAGACGGGTGTTTCTTTGTTATAGACCGCTTGAAGGAGCTCATCAAATATAAAGGATTTCAGGCAAGTGTTGTTTTTCTTGACTTTATTCTACAAATAAATAACTGCGATTGTAAAACTTAATGTTAATATTGTTAATCTGTCCTTATAATAAAAAAAGGTAAGGGATAATAGTTTTAAAGTTCAAATTCCACGCGTACGAAGTTGCAGGCAACTTACATAAAATATTTCTCTGTAAGTGCGTGCCCTTGTCACCTAACGCCTCTTAAATGGCAGAATAAAATTGAATAAAACTATGTACGATATTTCTATTGGTTTCTGTTAACATACGTGGGTAACACTGAAAAAGTTTAGAACTGGCCAATTAGAAACATTGCTAATGAAAACTTTTTTTGGATTTCAATTTTAGATCTCTTTGGTAACCTAATGTACGAGTAGTATCAGTAGTAGTAACTATATTGCATTCATTTGTCATTTGTTTTTGTGAATTGGCGGCAAATCTAAAACTCTTGTTACACGTGAAAATGAACCTATCGCGAGAAAATTTTCGATCAATGATTTATTATGGCTTTCGTTGTGGGCTTACTCAACAACAAAGCTATGATAGGCTGCGATTATCATTTCTTAATGAAGCCCCATCTCGTGCCACTATTTATAATTGGTTTAACGAGTTTAAGCGTGGACGTAGCAATCTCAATGATGATCCGCGTGAGGGACGTCCTTTAACAGCGACTACTGAAGATAACATCAGTGCTGTGCGACGCATGATAGAGGGAGATAAGAGAGTGACCTATCAGCAGATACGGGCAAGTCTAGGCATTGGTATGAGTCAAGTTCAAAAAATATTACACGAACATTTAGGCGTCAGGAAGCTTTTTACCAGATGGATTCCCCATACTTTAACCGACGACCAGAAACACCTTCACATGTACTGGTGTCGCCAAATGTTAGATAAGTTCAACGGCGGTGACTCAAATGCTGTATTTGACATCGTCACAGGTGGATATATTGCTTCGACCCGAAACCAAAAGACAATCAGCTCAGTGGGTGTTTCCTTTCGAGGATCGGCCAACTAAGGTAAAGAAAGGAAGAAGTCAAGGAAAAAAGGTGATTGCCTCATCTCATTCTTTGGTCGGAAAGGTCATTTCACGACATTTGTGCTAGAAGATGAAAGGACAGTTACTGCAGACTGGTATGTCAATCGCTGTTTGCCTGTGTGTGCAAAAATTCGACAGTAGCGCCCTCGAAGCGGGATCCTCCTTTACCACGAATCACACAATCCAACACAAAACCACAATTCTGCCGAAAAGTTTGCCTGGGGACATCCCAACTAGTTTCAACGTACCAATCCCTGAAGCAAAAGGCGATACTGACCCACACAAATCTACAGCATTTAAAAGAAAAGCACGACCTCCCGCAATTTTTTTTTACATACTGATATTATAATTGCAATTTAATTGCTAAAATATCAAATATAGTATATAAATAGCTGTTTCATCGTAACTGACTGTCAAACATCTGCAAAGATGTTTCTTTCGGGTGTTAAGGGTGCAAACTCCTAACATTTGATGAAGCAACGCTGGCTTACAGCGTTAAGAATATGCTTGAAAAATTCGCGCTGAGTCGCAGTGTCTCGGTGGCTTAATGGTATAGCGCCCGCCCGGCATGCGAGGAGATGCGGGTTCGAGTCCCGCCTAAGACAAAATTTTTCAAGTTTATATACTGATATTATAATTGCAATTTAATTGCTAAAATATCAAATAAAGTATATAAATAGCTGTTTCATCGTAACTGACTGTCAAACATCTGCAAAGATGTTTCTTTCGGGTGTTAAGGGTGCAAACTCCTAACATTTGATGAAGCAACGCTGGCTTACAGCGTTAAGAATATGCTTGAAAAATTCGCGCTGAGTCGCAGTGTCTCGGTGGCTTAATGGTATAACGCCCGCCCGGCATGCGAAAAGATGCGGGTTCGAGTCCCGCCTGATACAAAATTTTTCAAGTTTAGATACTGATATTATAATTGCAATTTTATTGCTAAAATATCAAATAAAGTATATGACATAGTGAAGCTGAAACAATCAGCACAAATTACCACCTCTGGCTTGACAGTGGATGAACCACACAAACGTAAGCCTACAATAATAATTATTGGAGTTCCTTCAGCCATGCCCGAAAAAGAAGTTTTCAACTGTATTTACCAGCAAAACTTAGCCGAGAAGGTTCAAAGTATGTCACTCGAGACATTTTTGACTTCTATAAAATTGAGCCACAAATCTGGGAAGAAGGATGCTGAGACCTGTAATTTCATAATTGAAGTTCCTGCAGAAATACGAATGGCCTTAATAACTAGAGATAGAGTATTCGTGAACTGGGCATCGTGCCTGGTTAGAGACTTTACTTTTGTGACGTTTTAAATGCCAACAATACGGGCACGCGGCAAAGACATATCGCGAGGAGAGAACTACTTGTGGTCATTGCGGTGAGGTAGGCCACCTCATGAAGGACTGCCAGAAGAAAGCGGAGCCTCCAAAGTGTGCTACGTGTCTGTACTACAAAAAACCGTGCAACCACAAAACTGGGAATCCAGACTGCCCAGCAAAGATAATGGCCGAAAAAAGGTACATTAACTCTATAGACTACGAGTATGAAGGCGCCTAAGAGCGCCGCTCTAAGTTTTAGTTTTAGAACTCTACATTTATATTAATTAGCTTTTATGACTAATACTTTGATTTCTGAGCTAGATAATTTCTCTGTATCTGAGTCTAGCGCTTGTGACACTGAAAGATGCAAACTATATCTGTCTTCCTTTATTAATCCATTTACAATACTAAAACAAAACATTCGTAGGACTTTTAAGAATCTTGACAATTTTAGCATTTTTCAACAAAGATTAAACATTGACTGTGACCTCATAGTTTTAACTGAATGTTGGCTAAATAATAAAACAATCCCACATATGGCAGGGTATAGTGCCTACACCGGTAAGGAAATCTTTAATCAAAGCGATGGGATTGTGGTTTATGCTAAGCCAAGCTTATGTGTCACCGTTGAGGAGCCAAATATATCAGAGTGTAATGCTCTGCTGGTCAAAATTGGTCCCGATACCGTTTTATTAGCTATCTATAGGCTCATATATAAAATAATTTTATTATCTCACTAAGTAACACATTACAACGTCTATCATCATATAAAAATATAATATTAATAGGAGGATAATTGTCTGACAGATCTGAAAGAGAGTGATTTTGGCCTAAGAATGAATGAGTTACGCGTCAAATGTCTTCTTTACGCCGATGATCAAGTATTACTTGCATCGACGGCTAAGGATTTGCAAGCGATGGTGACTATTATGAATGAAGCTTTGGAAAGAAAGGGAATGAAAGTGAACACAAAAAAGACAAAAGTTATGGTGTTTGAAAAGGAAGAGAGCATGACAGAAGTATGTATTCGGATTGGTGGTAATGAACTGGAGCAAGTGAATGAGTTTGTATACTTGGGGTCGGTGTTTACTAGGGACGGAAAGTATGAAAGTGATATTGAAAGGAGAGTAAATGCTGGTAACAGAGTGAATGGTGCGCTGCACGCCTTTGTAAATAGCCAGAAGATTTCTATGAAAGCTCGTCTGGCTGTGCATAGAGGGGTGTTGGTTCCAACACTCATGTACGGAAGTGAAAGTTGGGTATGGCAGAAAAAGCATGAAAGTAGAATAAATGCAGTAGAAATGAGAGCGCTAAGAAGTATGTTAGGAGTGAAATTGAGTGACAGGATAAGAAATAGTGTGATAAGAGAACGTTGTGGTGTGAAAGAAGATATTGTCACAAGGATTGAGAAAGGGATGCTTAGATGGTTTGGACATGTAGAGAGGATGAATGAGAGAAGAATGACTAGACAGATCTACAAGACGAGTGTGAAAGGGAACGTTGGAAGAGGAAGGCCTAGACGAACCTATCACGATCAAATCGGGGATGTTCTGAAGAAAGGTCAGGTCAAGAGTACTCTAAACCGACGAGCATGCATGAAAAGATTGATGAATGTGGAAGAAGCGAAAGATGTATGCCAGGATCGTAGTAAGTGGAAGGCTTTGGTCTCTGCCTACCCCGTTGGGAAGGAGGCGTGATAATATGTATGTATGTATTAATAGGAGATATAAACATTAACATCATTCCGGGTGAAAAAGACTCGATTGCACAGGAATACCTTAATTTATGCTCATTTCATGACTTACTCCCAGCACATAGGTACCCTTCCTACGCACCAGAGTGGCTCGTGCTTAGATCATGCTATGTTGAAATCTAAATTCCAATCACTAGCCCTTGTTACGAACTCAACTATAACTGATCACAGTGCTGTTCTACTAACCCTAAATCACAAATTGCCTACCAAACCGCGTACGCAAGCAATGACAAAAATAAACATAAATGGACTAGGTGAGGATTTATGCTGCATCGACTTTAACCCAGTTTACAATGCTGCTGACGCTGACACTAGTATGTCTTATGTAATAAATAAGTTTCAACAAGCTTTACTGAAAAATACGAGGTCTATTCAGCAAAGTTGTAAAAATTACATTATTAAGCCCTGGATTTCACCGGGACTTACTCGTTGTATGAAACAAAGAGACAAGTTACATATGAAGGCTAAAACCGACCCTACGAATTTAACTTTACAAACATCATACAAAAGATACCGAAACTATTGTAATGACCTACTGAAAAAAGTAAAAAATAATTATGATAAAAATGAATTGGAAAAGGCGGGTACAAATAGTAAAAAGGTTTGGAAATTTATAAAAAATTCAACAAATTTGACGAAACAGCATGAACCGTCATCAAGTCTATTACAAGTACGCACAACACAAGTGGCATGTAAATGGGGTAAATTATTTTTTAATCAACATAGGATAAAACCTAGCCAGAAAAATGCAGAACAACTCATTTCAGTCTATAACTATTTCCACCAACTCCAACACTTTAAAATCCTTTGTTTTATTGAATACTGACGAGTCCGAGGTTGAGAGGATCATTTCAGGTCTGAATGATGATTCAGCGGTTGGTTGGGAGAGTATTACTAATAAAATCTTTAAAAAATTCAAACATATTTTTATCCACTACTTTTAAACTTTCGCGTTGCATAATTATTTGAAACGATAACGGAAATTAAACGCGATCATATCGCCCCGCTGTGAAAAATCGCCAGACGGCAAAATCTGCGATTGCGGAACATTTGCTTGAATCAGGCACCAATCACTGGATTGAATTTCATCAAACGCAAGTCCTCTCCACAGATCGCCACTTTTATTCAAGGGTTGTGCGTGAAGCGATTGAAATAAAAAAGCACAAAAATTTCAATTGGGAAGGCGGTTTCAAACTATCTGCGACGTGGAATCCGGTGATTGAAAATACAAAGCCTCCTTTTAGTACGCAGTCGAGTAAGCATCGTAATACGGACGCGGCAGCAGTCTCGCGGAATAAGGACACGGTTAGTGCCTGTGACCATGGTCGGTGCAACCCGATCGAAACGTCAGGCAAAATAATAAGGTATGATCGCGTTTTATTCCCGTTATCGTTTCACATATTTTTATCCCACCTCTAAATTACATTTTTCAACAGTGCCTGGCTACAGGAGTTTTCCCTGAATGTTTGAAAAAGGCTGTCGTTATTCTTGTGTATAAAGCTGGTAGTAAAGACGAAATAACAAACTACAGACCCATTTCGATACTACCTTCAATATCAATAATTTTAGAAAAAAACATAATTAATAGACTTGTTCAGTATTTGGAGAAAAATTGTCTTTTGTCTAAGAATCAGTTTGATTTTAGACCGAAATTATCGACTGTTGACGCTGTTCATCAACTTACTGACAGTTTGGTACAGAACCTTGACAAGGGAAATCGAACAATAGGAATATTTCTGGATCTAGCGAAAGCTTTTGACACAGTCTCCATTCCTATCCTCCTACAAAAGCTTGAACACCTCGGTGTAAGAGGAACACAGCTAAAACTTTTCGAAGATTATCTAGACAATCGTACTCAGTGTATAAAAATATGCAAATTTCTAAGCTCAGATCTACGGAACACCTCCTTTGGTGTCCCACAAGGAAGCCTTTTGGGCCCAACTCTATTTTTAATCTACATTAATGACCTCTTCGACCTTAACTTAAAAGGAGGAAAAATAATTTCTTATGCCGACGACACAGGCTTACTATTTAATGCAGATTCTGAGGTGAAGGTTTATGAATACGCACAAAGGGGTTTTAATGTAGTTAACAATTGACTTCAGCAACATTTACTTACACTGAACGCTGATTAAACTAATTATATAAAATCAGTAACTAACCCTATATTATACGCTCACCATTGCAAGAACTCTCGAGATAATTTATGCAACTGTCCAATTATTGCCATTACCGATAAGATCAAATATATAGGTGTTATAATTGATGAAATTCTCTCGTTCAAACACCATATTGAAGCTCTTAACGGAAGAATTCGTAAGTTAATGTACTCGTATGTTTCAAAATATTGCGTAATTTTGCAGATCATAAAATAAATAGACAAGTATACTTAACCCTATGCCAATCAATAATAACTGATTGCATCACTTCATGGGATGGTACGACTAAAACCCTTATACTAACCACTAAGAGAGCTAAGCGAAATGTTCTTAAGGTTGCCACCTTTCCCCCGTTTCTTCACCCTACCGATCATCTCTATAAAACATGTAAGGTGCTAACAGTAAGACAGTTCTTTATATTGAGCACAGTCCTAAAACAGCACTCCGCACTCCCCTTTATCACTGAAAATACTAACGAAAGACGGAAGGAATAGTTTGCCCTCAAAATGTACAGACCAAGCATGCATTCTTGTCTTCTTCTTTGTTCTTGTTATTCTATGTCTTCTTAGGACCTTTTCTTTATTATAGACTTAATAAAAACCTAATTATTTACCCTTTGACATACTATAATATAAAGAAAAACCTCCAAGAGGCTCTCTTAAATATGTCCTACGAAGATACGGAGGAATTATTGTCAATTTTAAAATAATCATCTTTAAATTTAGACTAGGTATATCTTTATGTAAAACACCAACGTAATATATACCTACCGTAATATATACAACATTATATTATTTACAATCTGTCAGTAGTAATAATATGCTGACGCTAACAAATATTATAATTCCGAGCAAAGAAAAATGCTTATGTGTCACATAGTTCAAAGTAGGTTACCGACACGACCCGACTTATTTTTAGCTTTCGTAAATAATTGTTTTGTTTTAAACTTAATTTTATTAAAATGTAGTACTTATTTAGATTTATTTTATTTACTTTTTAAGAATAGTCTTGAACATGATTGGACGTTATTGTATAACTTTTAGACTATAAGCCTGAAAAACAGGGAATCCTAGTTCAGGCACATAGGATATTTTTGAACACTCTGTATTTTTAGATTTTAAGTATACTTCTTGACTTAATGTTTAAATAAATAAATTTGAAATTTAAAATTTGAAATTTATTACCAAGAACTAAAGATAAAATTCGAGGTATTCATAAACATTTTCAGTGTTACCTAGGTAGAAGAGACCCTAAGGAAGAATGGGCCCACTGCTTTTCTCAGTGGTTCCATCGAATGCGACGATGTGTAGACAGGAACGGAGATTACTTCGAAAAACAATAAAAGTATTGGCAACTTTCTACATTAAGCCGTTTTTCATCTTCTAAACATTTTCAGTGTTACCTAGGTATAAGTTTTTTTTAATTACTGAAATAAAAATATCACAGCAATGTATGCTGCCTTCGACGCAACGTTTCGGTCAAATAGCAAGAATCATGGTCGCGGGCAGACTGATGGTTGCAGTTAATCCTAAAAAGTGTCAGGTGTAAAAATTGCATCAAGCCAGTTTATATTTTTATCTTTATTTTTAAGGAAAACAAACAGCTTATAAAACGGGTCGCAAAGATACCTTTAATTAAAAAACAGTAAGTCTGAAGGTTCTCACCAATAGCTTAGAATCAGTATTATGAAAATTTCAAATTTTTAATAAATGAAGTGACAAATCCGACTTACTGCATTAATACGGCCAGTTTTACGATATGGCTGTAACAGTTATAAACCTAGATAGGTATTCTTGGCAAATTACAGCTTTGGTACTAGCCAGTACCTACTTAGAGTCCCTGAGATTAAGCGCAGATAAACAGATAGACATAACCCGGAACCCCATTGTCAAAAACGTAGCGAGAAGATGTTCATGACTCCTCTAAAATTAACCATCTTGCCAGGGTGCTAGTCACGGGAGCAAGAATAGATAGGAAGATAGACAACGCAGGTCCATTTATTAAAACTAATTAAAACTATGATTGATAGTGATTGAGTATTCCAAATACATCGGTACCTCATAGCACGCACTAGTAAGCACTACCTATTAGTTAGAATAACTAATTAATTAATTGCACACCACCATTTAAAAAATAAACATTTTTAATACATAACAGCTTGAGTGAAAACATTGACTTGAAGACCTACAATGTTCAGTTCATTCCGTGGGTTGATCTCCTTGGATTAGTTAGTTTGGAACCTTGGTTTATAGTCTAGGTACACCAAGTCGTAATATTTTATTATTATGCTTTGTTAAGTTACTTAATCCTAATGACATTAAAAAGTAAGTAAGAACTTTCATTTATTGGGGTATTTACAGGAATTGAGCATAGTATAGTACGAGTATGTATTTAGTTGCAATGTTGAAAACTAAACGTCCTAACCTTGCTTCGTTTGTTTGCCTTATCCTGTGGGAACACTTTTAAATATGTTAAATGCATAAGTTTATAATAGGTACAACCGCCGTTGTTACTAGAGCCTATTTAAATATTTGTAACTAGCTGTTGCCCGCAACTTCGCATGCGTGGATTTTTGAATTTAAAACTGTGTATTAAAATTATCCCACGGGAACCGTACCTTTTCGCGGGATTAAAAGTAGCCTATATGTTATTCCAGCCAATAAACTAACACTGTGCCAAATTTCATTCAGATCCGTTGTGTAGTTTTAGCGTGAAAGAGTAACACACATCCATACATTCTTACAAATTTTCGCGTTTATAAAGAAAAACATCTTATTGGTACATATCATCACACACTTATATAGGTACAAACAATATTGCTGCGATATGTAGTCAAAATGGTTTCGACGCAGCGGTATTTCCACGGCAAAAGTAGCCATGTCGCTGGTTTTCTGTGGAAAACATAGAGTTTGAGGAGCCACCGGCCCACGCAAACAGATATGAACATATAAAACAAAAAACAAAAATTTCCATACTAATTATTTGTGAATGTTATTATGTGTACCTACCTACCAATTATGCATTTTAAAAAGTTATAAATATTCGCAATAACAACAATACAGAACGATTGCTATTTTATTAATAACTGCTGATCAATCAGAAGTCTCCTGAGACGATGTTTGAAGGTCATTTTAAGTTTCTGATCGGAGGGGGGGCAAATTACTCCAACATTTCGTGGCAGGCGTAGCGAAAGCTACCACCAAACGGAGCCGTTCCGTGCTCAGGACACATCAAGCGTGGTGCTATCCTTATCGCACGCTGTGAAAATTTTAATTTTTCATATAGATAAACTGGTTCTTGTGTTTTAATTACATCAAAAATTGATGGTGACGCAAGTCGCAGTGACGCAAAGTGTAAGGTGTATCTTGCCGTCATATTCAGTAAGTTATTGCGGTTCAAGAAAGGGGTTATTGTGAGCGTCGTCGAACCTCACCCGCATCTCCACATTACATAGTCTCGGACACGATAAAGAACTCTGAGTCTATAAAAACAACTACTATTTTCAGAATGCAGAATTTCATGATCCCGAATCATCAATTCCGAATCTTTAATAATCCGAAATATCATAAATACGAATTCCGAATATTTTAAAAAAATATTTTTTTATATTCCCAAACCTAACAATCTACCGATAATATTAAATTATAACACAATACGTAGTATTATATTATCTGTGACAATACTAATGCATATTAAATGCTATTGTAACAATCAATCAAATCGTACTTAGTAGTAAGGTAAATGAACCATAATTGGTATTTATTTAAATACCAATTATGGTAATAATTAAATAATTATTACCATTTATTTTATTGCAATGTATGATAGTTGACAAACAATTATTTACCTTAATAAAATAGTTATTAGCAATTAATAAAATTGTTGTCTCCGGTGGTAGGAAACAACGTTTTAAACAAATGGAGATAGGTAGTTATTATCTCTCCTTACATAATGATAATGAACAATTTCCAGCTGGACCAAATTCTTAAATAATATAAAATATAAAAACAATTTTGCGGTTTTAAAATTTACGTCATTTGTTTTTTGTCTCGTAGATTGATATATAAAAATTTGGAAGGTGGTTAAAATTTCACCCTGTATAAATATCTACATGATACCAGATGAGTCCAGATGATCATTGGGTTTGTCACTAACAATGACCACAGCCACAACACATTCGGAACTACTTTCGTATTCCAATGGAAAAATTATAACGTGGAAGTACTTATTATCAGTTTTTATCGAAGGATGCCTTTAAATATGTTTTTAAAGTTTAAATATGTAATCTAATTTATCCACATTTCTAAAATCCTCACCTCATGTTTATTGCTTTTTTCCGTATTATCAATACCTACAAAGATTATCATAATGACGAATCAATAATATTGTTATCAGTGAAATATATGTAAGCCCTGTACGACAAAGAATTCATTTATGGCTCATTCTCGCTATCAATATGCAAATAATGGCTTCGAAGACTGTTAAACGTTTATTTTTATTTTATTTTATTTTTATTTTTCATTTATTTGGAAAACTTACAGCTAAGTACTTAACTAAGATACAATGATGTTCTAAATATAGCCAATTACAAGTTTTCACATATAGCATTTTAAACAGTGGAAATGAAATGCGGACAAAGTTTTTTTTTTTTTTGTTAGTTAATGTCATTGCTACATTGTAAAGGGAAAAAGAAACCATTCGTGACATGTAAGTGATACAGTACATGCTATATTATTAATAACATATACATATTAAAGGTAAAAAAAAATACACATACCTAAGTATATCAATTTAACATGAAAAATCTTTTACTAAATTTATTTTTAAACTGGCTTACAGAAGTATTAAAAAGATCCAGGTCCATATCATCATTAGCAGTGTTGAATAGATTAGAAGTTCTGAAGATGAAGCAATTATTGCGATAGTTGGTTCTAACAAACGGGACATGAAGTATATTCAAATTACGAGTTACTTTAATGGGAGCATTCAAATAAAAAAGACTGAGCAGTTCTCGGGAATCTATAGCATTTTGAAATACTTTTAAAAGAAATGTGATATCAGCCATATCTCTTCGCATATACAATGGTAAAAAGTGTAAACGCTTACAACGCTGTGTGTAGCCTTGTATAAAGATACGATATTTGTATTGCAAATGGTGTAAAAATCGCATTTGAACAGATTCCAGCCGCGCGATGTAAGTTTTGTAAGCCGGGCTCCACACCTGCGAGGCATATTCTAAATGACTCCGGACGAAGACACAGTACAACATTTTTATGGTCTTTATATCTTTAAACTCAGCTGACATCCGTAAAACAAAGCCAAGGGCCTTACTAGCCTTAGCAACAATTGAGTCAATATGCCTCTCAAATAATAGTTTTGAGTCAAACACTACGCCAAGATCCTTCATAACTTGTACCCTAGAGATAATTTGATTGTTAAAAGTGTAGTCATATGTAATAACTTGGGCTTTTCTAGAAAATGTACATACGTGGCATTTGGATATATTTAGATCAAGGTTATTAATAGAGCAATAATTTTGAAAAGTATCTAGATCTCTTTGAAGTCGTAAACAATCTGAGTCTGCCCTTATAGGACATAGAATTTTCATATCATCAGCATAGAGCAGTACTTTACTATTAGAAAAACAAGTACCGATGTCATTAATGAAAATGGTAAATAAGAGTGGCCCCAAGAGCGAGCCCTGAGGCACACCAGAGGGTATGAATAGTGTGGACGACGTGTAACCGTTTAACACTACTGTTTGGCAACGATTACCGACATATGAGCTAAACCATCTAAAGAGATTGCCGTGTATACCGACCAGTTGAAGCTTTTGTAGGAGAATACAGTGATCAATTCGGTCGAAACATTTACTATAGTCAGTATACACTACATCCACCTGGGCCTGCGCCATATGCTCAGCAATAAAGTTATGGCATAACAGCAAGTTGGTTGTAGTGGATCTACCCCGCAGAAAACCATGTTGGAAATCATTTAGAAACGGTTGCAAGCTAGAATAAACTTGTTGATAGACAATTTTTTCTAAAATTTTTGCGAACACACACAATTTAGAGATAGGCCTGTAATTTTGGATTTGATTTTTCGAGCCCTTCTTAAAAACAGGGGTCACAAGAGCAGACTTCCAGATATCCGGCACGCAACCGGACGTTAATGATAGCCGATAAATATAAGCTAAGGGGGCAATAAGGCTATTTGCACAGTTGATTATAAATAACGGAGGAATGCAGTCTGGGCCAGCGGTCGATAATTTCATATATTTCTATTGAAGTTAGGTGCGATACTGACTCACTCTGTTGGGGAGGTAAGTAATGAGATGTGCGAGGTAGCTGAAACACAGAATGAAAGTATTCAGCGAATAAATTGCAAGCATCTTGACCAGAGCGAGACGAATGGTTACCGAAAAACATAGTTGAAGGGACTGAATTAAGCGATCTCTTGCTGTTTATGTACTTCCAAAATGCTTTGGGGTTAGTTTTTATATTAGATTCTATTCTATGTATATACTGTTTGTAACAGTCAGCTTCTAATACCTTAACACGGTTTCTCAGTGTTATGAAAGACAAGTAATCAAAGTAATTTTTGTACTTTAAATATTTCCTATGAAATTTGTGCTTTTCTTTGATCATTTTTATTAATGGAATATTATACCAAAGAGGATATTTAGCTCGTACTTTACTATTTTTAAAAGGTATAAATTCATCACGGAGTGTATATAGTAGATCATTAAATTTAGATGTACATTCATTCGTATTAAGTCCAGAAAAAAAACTAAGCCAATCTAAACCGTCGAGTTTTTTACAAATAGAATCATAATCACCTCTGCCATACAGATATTTAGTCCTTGAGGCGGGTGTGAGCATTTGAACATCATGTATTGGAACTAAAACACATAATGCTGGGTGATGTGAATCGGCAGACACGAGAGATTCCACACTATCAGAGACACTGAGATCAATATTACTGAATATAAGGTCTAATAATCTATCAGAAGAATTGTGTATGTGATTATATTGTAAGAAATTACATGTGCTAATATTATCAAAAAACATAGTTTGATGTGTGCCTAATATATTACTAGGCATGAGATCAGAGCCTTCTGAGGGTGAATTCCAGGAAATGTTCGGCATATTAAAGTCACCAAGAATAATGAACTAATCATCAACATTATTCAAAGTAATATTCACACAATTATTGGAAAAGTTTGTCAGTTGTGTCGCCATTGAGTTCCCCAAACCCTGTGTACAAATGTATGCGCAACATATGTGTATTTTTTGTGCATCAGTAGAAGTTGATTTACGCATAGTGATGGTGACCCATACATCTTCAGCCGCAGAACACCATTCATCGCGTCCGTCTGCCACCAGCTCGCGCTTAACAGCTATTAACACCCCCCCCGCCCAGGGACTGACCCGTACTGTTATAGTTTCTATCGCATCGCCAAACTAAATAACGATCGTCAAAAAGTTCATTATTGAGTACACTATCCGTCAACCAAGTTTCTGTCAAAGCGATAACGTCGTAAGAATTAATCAAAATATTTCTATAAAATGAACTTGTTTTCGTGCGTAACCCTCTTACATTTTGGTAAAATATAGTTAAAGCTGCCATCAGGTATAAGATAATTTTAGATATTTATAGTTAGAAAGAATAATACAGAACAAAGAGAATGCCAGATTTTTGAGAGGGTATACTCGTATCTCTAAAAAACTAAATTCATAAATGCAAAACATAATTAAAATTATGTTGACATAAATATCATACAAGAATAAAGATTTGTGCTCATATTGTTTTACAAGCTGAGAAAATAATATTTTGATTATCCAATTAGTAAACAGGCAATAGATATAACCTGAGAATACCCTCTTTCCTAAAAAATGAATTGGTAAAATAATATAACTAACACTATCGACACGGTAGAAAACGCACTTTATCAATAATAAATTATTGAAAGTTTTCTCGTAACTCGCAATTAAATCTCTGTTTAAATGAGTAAGAAAAAGGTACAGTGATAGAATAACAACAACAAGTAGCACAAGCGGGAGGCGGACGGCGACTAAACTGCAGTCGCATGCGTAACCCGCCTGCTTTACCTGAACAAAAGGAACGAACGGAATGCAAGCGCTTCTCAAACTATCGCATACACAAACACTGACAATAATGAGATGAACCAAGAGAAATGACATTATCAGATATAATATAACATAGTTAAGAGATAAGTAAAATGAATTTAGAAAATAAGCGAAACAAAAAAACCTTAACAATGCATGAGTTAAAGTTTCTTCAGGTCCAATTCTGATTTTATATTTTTTATAGGGGATGTAGAATTTTTCCTTAAAAAAATTTTGCAGTTTTTGACCCAAACAAAGGAGTACCCGTGATCTTTAGCTTCTTTCTTGGTCTTGTTTAACAGAACCTTATTTTCTAGAGTAAGATGATCGTTTACGAATATCTTGGCGTCATTGCTGTATCCAAGCACAGATGCATTGATGTTTTTATAGGCTTTGGCAGAAGCAACAAAGTTTTCTTTCAAATATCTATTACCAAAGCTGATAATTATGTTCTTGTTTTTAGGGTCATTACGAGTTGGCACACGTACTATATAATTTATATCAGTCTTATTTATTTTGAACTTAATAAAAGAACTTAGCTTGTCCAGAACCTCAAATAAATTCTCCGAGTCCTTGTAAGGTATTCCCTTCACTTCAGCATTATTGAGTCGATCAGTTTGGTCTCTTAGTTTCACTATACCTTCCAACTCTGTGACACGATGCATAAGGTCCGTGGTATCTCCATTATTTTTCTCCACAGCTGAAACTCTTATCTCCAGGTCAGTAATCTGTTCATTACAGATTCTGGACGACTCATGAGCGAATTCCACGGAGTTTTTAAGCTCATATAGATCTTCTTTAATGGTTTTGACATCGTGAACTAGGCTTGAAAGGGCCGTCATTTGATCGGATAGCTTCCTTATTTCCGACATAATCAATTCACTGTCAGGATTTTGTAGTATTGGTGACGAAGTGCTTGAAGATGCAGGTTTTGAAGTGGGACCATTTTTACAGCTTGGACATTTCCATGTGGCTTTTCGATCGCCGAGCTTTCTAAATCCACCCTCTGTTATCCCTGCGCAGGAAAAGTCAAAACAGCGCATACAGGAACTACATTGGGCGACATCCCTAGCTTCATTCATGCAGCTGGCACACTTCATTATGATTTAGAAGAAAATAAAGATTGAGAAGCACTGACTTATTGTGGGACGAATTCGAATTAGACAGGTGTTCGTCTGCGCTCACCGATTGCGACTGATTTATCGATGGGTATACGGTCTCATAACTAAGTGCAATCATGTAGTACCTAAATAGCTACGTTGTTCAATGAATTGTGTCATTTGACATAAAAATAACCACCCTACCTTCCTATGGGTTTAGAAAAGGGCGAGAAAAGGAGTTCTGCCTAAAAAAGGTTTCTAGCAGACATCGCTTCTAGTGATAAGACCTCCCAAAATGAGCAGCTCCAATAATGATTTTTTACTATTTTTATTTTGTATGGCGTGGAATAAGAGTACTTACGTAAACATACTGAATCCCTGGAAAAGAACATCAGTACCGTTCATCACAGATCAGTATGCCTGCTGTGCACAACATTAAAACGGTTTTGTTCCAGGTGCCCCCAGCGGAGGTGGAGAGCATTCTCCTGGAGCACCCCGCGGTGGCCGAGAGCGCCGTGGTGGGTGCCCCGGACGAAGCAACAGGAGAACTGCCCACAGCCTTCGTAGTTCTCAAACCAAACACCAAAGCCACTGAAAAAGATATCATAGATTTTGCAGCAACACGGGTCAGTGTCAGACAATATTTACAAACACAAGAGGTTTTAAATACCTACAGGTTTTTTAAAGTATGGCATTGTTATTACTTATAGCCGGCACTGATCCCAGCCTTTCTGTATGTAGCCAGTCGTAGCAGGGGTACCCCGTAAAGTAAAGGAGTACTGCCAGAGCCCAGACGATGGGCACTTCACTCCACCACTGGTCCAACTGAAATCGTCAACCCGTCTCCCAAGTGTGGCGATTATGGGAGAAACCTCCTTTAAGATAGGCCTATGTCCATCTTTGGACTGACATGAGCTAATGTGAACTTTTCTTTATTGATTTGAGCCCACACAGATGCTTGCCGATGAGTTCATAGCTCTGGCACATTTAATTGTGTGGTAACAGTCATGCTGAATGTCAAAATAATAATTATTATTATGCGTTTACGGGTGCTTAAATTTATTAATTGTTTACATTGCATTGAGTGTTCGATAAACACTTCCAGTTGAAGCCAGACATGTAGCAGCATAACTTGAGTCTGATTCTAAGGTCTGATGCAACGTTTTGCAATCGATTAATAGGTAATTAATACGTTAATTTGTATTTGCCTTTTTAGTTTTAAAAAATCGAGCCGATCGATATCTTAAATTACGCTCATTATAGGTATGTTTCTTACGCCTACTGAGATTAATACTGTAATGTAAAATGGTTTAATTTAGAACATAAGTAGTCTAGTACTCTAGTAGTTAGTTAGACTGATCGGTACGTTAGTTGGTTAGAAATCAAATCCAGTCAGTCATTGTGCCCCGAGTTGAGAGTATAGAAATCACAGGTCCCGATTTAAGTACTATGTATCTATTTATGAATAACCTTCATAAAAAGATACACCTCCATTGATATCTATAGCTAGGCGGGATAAATATAGCCCTAGTTGTTGTTGCGTAGGCAGAGTCTGGTAAAAAAGCCCTTGTTAGATTTAATCTGACTTAGGTACTCCCAGGCTATTTCCGCAATTAGGTATCTAAGTAGCTTATCTTCAAAACTGGGTATCTAAATCATGTCCAATAAATTACAAGCACTTCTGTACTTCTGCATAATGTTTTATTACGTCATACACTTTACGTTGAAAACGAAATTATTGAATTAATCTTTTTGTGTTGTAAATGAATACATATTAAATAATACTTTTTTCTACCCATTAGTTATCACCAACGAAGCGTCTTCACGGAGGAGTAATATTTGTGGACGCTATCCCAAAAAATCCGTCCGGGAAGATACTACGTCGAGTGCTGAGACAAAAGCTACAACAAAATAAAAAAAGTAAATTGTAAAAGTGTTAAAAAAGTTGTTTGTATATAATTTAATATAAGGTATTGGTTATCGTTACTTCTTTCATTCTGAGTTTAATTTTTAGTTCAGTTGTGGTTTAAGTTAGTAAAAAGAATAATGATGTTAAAAGAGACAAAACTATTTAGCACATGCTTATCATTACAATAAATAGTTTTATGTCCTTATGGTCTATTCTGTTCTTCTAATTAGAAACTATAACAACCTAAGTAGTTTTAAATAATGAAGCGCGATAGTAGGTAGGTATCAATATAATATTATGTTGCTCCACAAAAACTTATAATCTTCTAAGTTTTCTATCTATAGTACAGATAGAGATAAAGCAGATAGAATAATCTAATTTACTTATGCCTCTAGGAGTTCCCTTCCATCCATGATCTCAATCTTAGGGAATTGCATTCGTGGAGGGTGCAGTTTGTGTGGTAGGTAGGTGATGTTGACTGGAACTCGCGATGTCGCGATCATGATTGATTAAGTAGCAGGGCAGTGCTCGTCACTATACATCGACTATATTAGAACCATCCAATTATCTCTAATGGACTAACTCCCAACGCTCCTGTGGGCGGAGACGAGCGCTAGCGAATTTGGAAAATTGTTAAACAATTTGTCGTTTAGCAATATGCCCCGGGTTCGAATAAGTTTAATGAAAGTTTTAATGTTTGTAAAATTCGTGTGCCATTTGTGGGATTCAAATTAGCGACTTTTCACTAACTGGCCGAGTGTTCCTGCATCTGAGCTAATAAGACATTATTGTTGAGTTTATGCAAATATCCAGAGTAGTTTTTTTTTTATTGTTAGTGTTAGGTATTTTATTTTTTCGTTTTATATTTTAACAAAATTCACAGCTCATAAACTTTTACAACTATTAAATTTTATAACCAATTTATCTTTATACACACTTAAGTTTTGTGATACTACGTTGTGAGACATGATTACCCTGCGTAAAGAAAGAAACTAGAACAGCACACACCTTTCACACGCTCTTGAAACCAGATTCCGCGACTTATTAAAAATATTATTTCTAATTTTCTTCTTTTCGTGACTTTCTTTGAAGAATAGTTTGGTACATCAGGGTTTTCTTAGTCGTATATTTTAAGCCTCTGACGTAACTTATTCATACGACAGAATTCGGGATCAATGGCTTAACGCACCTTTCGAGCGAGGCACGACTAAATTTAACTTGGTGCCAAGGTTGCCTCGGAAGGTCGTGACATTTGTAATCTCTTTGCAACTCACTTTGCTTCTGTTTATAATCGAGAAGCTCCTCGTGATGCAGGTGTCTTATCTTCCAATGACGCCGGAAATGGATACATTGGTTCCGTCTCCTTCACTAGAGATCAAGTTTTTAAAGTATTAAAGAGACTTGACGTGAATAAAGGAGCGGGTGAGGATGGAATACCATCTGTTTTTGTGGTCAGATGCGCTGAGGCCTTGGCACACCCCCTTTCCATTATATTTAATAAATCCCTGAGTACTGGTATTTTTCCAACAAACTGGAAAACATCATTGGTTCTACCCCTATATAAAGCTGGGCATACTGATCGAGCTGACAACTACAGACCAATCTCTATTCTTCCCACCTTTGCCAAGATTTTTGAGTCGATGATGCGTCCCATTATCTCATGGCACTTTCGACAAATAGTATCTACGCATCAGCATGGTTTTGTGAAAGCAAGATCGGCTGCGACTAACCTGATTGGTCTGGTGGATGATTTGTCGGGATTCTTGGATAAAAGAAAGCTTGTTGATGTAATCTACACAGACTTCAGCAAGGCATTTGATAGGGTCAATCATAATGTGCTACTCAAGAAACTAGGTTCCATTGGCATCGCCGGAAACTTATTACGCTGGTGTAGCTCCTACTTGAGTGGCCGGAGATCAGTGGTTGTTGTGAACGGACACACTTCGGACCCTTTCAATGCTTTCTCTGGAGTCCCCCAAGGATCTATACTCGGGCCCATCTTTTTCAATATATTTATTAATGACATTTGTTCATGTTTCAATCATTCTAAAGCCTATTTGTTTGCCGACGATTTAAAATTTCTTAGACAAATAGATTCTCCTGATGACGTATCACTTCTTCAACAAGATATAGATAATTTGGTTGAGTGGTGTGATGGGAACGGTATGTCTCTCAATGCAAAAAAATGCTTTGTGGTCCAGTTTACTCGTAATAAATTTGTCGTTCCCAGAGTCTACACCATAGGCAACGATAAAATCACCAAGTTAGACTGTATCCGTGATCTGGGGGTGACGATAGATAGCGGGTTACGTTTTAACATACACATCCAAAACATAGTAAATAAAGCTTACAGGGCACTCGGTTTCGTTCTGAGGAATTCTAAGGAATTCGGGAAGCCTCAAACTAGAATAGTCTTGTTTAATGCACTGGTGCGAAGTACTTTAGAATACTGTAGCGTGGTGTGGAACCCACACTATGATGTGTATGTTAAAAAACTTGAGCGCGTCCAAAAAAGATTTTTGTGGCATCTCTCTTATAGCCTCAATCTGGCGAAAAAGTTACCCCACTATGAGGATAGACTAAGTTACTTCAAACTTAATTCCCTTAGGGATCGTCGAATCATGCTTGACAATACATTTCTTCATAAACTCGTAAATGGTACGCTGGATTGCCCCGATTTGCTTTCAAGGATAAACATAAACGTTCCTCTTAAATTGCCAAGAATATCTCGATACAATCTGTTTGTAACCAAAAGCTCCAAATCAAATTTAGGGTCACACTCCCCTCTGAATCGAATGTTTAAGAGTTATAATTTGCTGTCTAAGTCCAATTTAACTAACTGTGATGTTGATATTTACGGTGCCACATTAAATAAGTTTAGGTCCACGTGCCTTGTGAAACCCATACAGGGTTAATCAAGCTAGGACTTTGTAACTGTTTCTTTCTTTTTTTTTATATTATATACGATAATTTAGTTTCTTTTTAAATTAACATTGCTGTTGTCTTCTATGCATGCAGTTGTCACCTATAATTAAGCTTACATTTAGCATATGATCTTAATTTTAGTGTTACTTAAGCTGTTATAGTGTAAACTTGTTGGTGATCTAATAAAAAAATAAAATAAAAAATAAAAATAAAATAAAATAAAATTTTAATAATCCTCTACCAGACCCGAGCCAAATTAGAAATGATCGTTCTCAACATTGACTCAACCGGGAATGAACGTGGATTCCTAGCAGGGCTATCGCCTACGTTTAGATAATACCAAATTCGATATGTATAGAACAGTTTATTGTCCTCTAGTCAATTAATTTAGAAATAGTTAGTCTATTAAAACTATTTTTCTATAATTTACTTTAACAGATAGAGATGTTACTTACTTAAATTAACCTAATGAAAAATTATACTTATGGGAGTTATTGTTAAGTATCTCATTACTTAGGGTTAGGTTAGTTCTCCATCGGGAATTAAAGTAGGTACCTATTAGAACCAGCTGAATACAAATCGACCGACCAATCCGAACATTAGACATACCTACTATTATGGGATCTACCTCCTAGTGGTCCACCCTGGGCAATGGCATCTTTGATGACGGCTAACAGATCCCTCTGCAGTGGTAGGCTTCGTAAGAGGCCGCCTGGATGCTACCACCCTCCCTCCTGCCGGAGTCCAGCGCCATACAGTTTTTCTGTGTTCCGCTGGTGTGTGGGAGAACCAGTACCTCTGGGCACAGATAATATAATACTAGTTACTCTGGGTAAGCTCGCTCCATCTTAGGCTTCTTCTAAACCGTATAGTTAAGTATGTAATCAAGAGTAAGCCCATTATTTAAATATATAAAAAAAACAGAGAACAATCTGAATGTCTTATATGATATTCTTATGGATGAAAATATTTTGAGGCCCTGGGTGGATATAAGATAGTTTTTCCATGATAACTACTTATCTAGAGATATTTACGAGTAATTTTCTCGGGAGATCAAAACGAGTAAGGCGTATAATATTGAGGATTGAAGACTGCATAGACAATGTCATGGATATGTATGGACCAAGTGACTAATGCGGGCATTATTTATAATGCCCGGGCATTATGAATAATGCCTAGCTCTATCGGGCGAAGTGATTAATTACTATCGAAACATCATTATTTTTCACATTGCCCGGTCATTACTATATTGCTACGATACAAAAGGGCAATTTGATAAAAAGATAAAGATAATGAGTATGATTGAAATTACTAAAACTTCAGTGTCTTTCATCTGGTATAAAATAATATGTCAAACGTTTTTAAAAGTACGAATATGTTGTTACATTTTTGTTTCAAATTTCGCATGTTTTGTGTTACCTATCTTTTAAATATGACTTTCCTCAAGTTTTAAATGTATAGTATAGTATAGTGAATTCTTAGTAATGGAATCCTTCCTAATAATGAGTCTGATTAATGTATAATACTAGATTTTGCCTGCGGCTTTGCTCGCGTTAAGTTCGGGGTAACACGGTTCCCCTCTCCTGATTTTGAACATAGAAGAGAACTCGGAACAGAATATTATTATAAATCTAAACTAAACGAATTAATCCAATCCGAAAAACAACAACGGTACAACCTGAAACCGATTGTTTTCTGAAATCGGAAAACATAAACGCTTGTAGACTTTTTGGGGGGAGTTGTCCTCATTTTAATT
This sequence comes from Anania crocealis, assembly GCA_949315895.1. Taxonomy (NCBI): domain Eukaryota; kingdom Metazoa; phylum Arthropoda; class Insecta; order Lepidoptera; family Crambidae; genus Anania; species Anania crocealis. The sequence continues at coordinate 7,327,811 of OX438868.1, forward strand.
GTGTCTGGAAAAAAGTCTACAAGCGGATAACCAAGACAACAATACCAAATCGCAAAACTATACGAATAGCCAAAAATCGAAAGCAGTTAAATCAAATGTGAATCAATAGTTAAAATAATTTTACCTATACTCTTGATAGAGTTATAAGTACCGTATGCACTGTAGTATGAAGCGCTGTAGTATGAATTTATTTTAATTAAAATATTATATTATTCGTTTGTATCATAGAACCTGTACTAATTTTGCGGTGAGTCTCACACAAATTTTCATCACCTATTTTAGTGGCTTAAGGGGAAAAAAAATAAGACAGTTATTTTTATTTGGTAACAAAGAGTCTGAGTACCGATTTTTAGCTTTTTAGTTTTGGGGTGGTGCGATCTACCTCCTAGTGGTCCACCCTGGGCAACGGTATCTTTGGTTTTCTAACCAATGATGACGGCTAACAGATCCCTCTGCAGTGGTAGGCTTCGTAAGAGGCCGCCTGGATGCTACCACCCTCCCTCCTGCCGGAGTCCAGCGCCATACAGTTTTTCTGTGTTCCGCTGGTGTGTGGGAGAACCAGTACCTCTGGGTAAGCTCGCTCCATCTTAGGCTTCCTCTTAACCGTATAGTTAAGTATGTAGTCAAGAGCAAACCCATTATTTATAAATAAAAAAATATTCTACCTTGAAAACTGCGAAAAGTCCCATGTAAAATTTCATCCCCTCTTTTAAGGGGCGGATTTCCAAAAAAAATCATGCACGATTTTGTTATTAGTCACAAATGGACTATTTGCATACCAATTTTTAGCTTTCTACCTTGAAAATTGCGAAATGCAATCCATACAAACTTCCACCCCCCAAGTGGGGGTCGGAAAGAGGCAAAAAGTAGCCTATGTCATTCTCCAACCCTTCAACTATATCCACTTAAAAAATCACGTCAATTCGTAGCTCCGTTTTGCCTTGAAAGACGGACAATCAAACAGACACACACACTTTCCCATTTATATTATTAAGTATGGATTGAAATTGTTTAAATATAATAAATTTAAAAAAAATTAAAAAAAGGTATTAAAGGTGATTGTTTTACTCTGGTCGGTCCGGTCAATTTGATATTTGAATAATCACTATCAAATTCAAATTATGTATAATGCTCGATTAATTACTTGGTCCATAACAGATACAAAGATTGTTAAAAATGTTATGTGAAATCTTTGTATACCGTGTTTTATGCAAATAAATATATTATTATTATTATGTTTGTCATTTCCTATCACGGGACTATGGAGTCCCGGACCTTTGGAAGGCATACCTACGAGGGGCCGAACCAACTCGCAGAGGCCCGTTAGACAACATTGATCTAAATGATGTAATGTGACACCAGCGCACTATAAAAGTACACCCAAGGACAACCCCCGGTTAGTGCAGGACTATTGCAGAAAGTGGACAAAGGATACTGGGCTATGGGTTTAGGTGCTAGTGGACTGGGTAACTGGGACTATGGAAGGACTATGGCCCCAGCCTGACCTATGTTAATCACACGGATAAAATGGCAGGGGGTGACTTGCACACTCTATTAATGGACCCCCGGAAACGGCCGCTAGCACATAGTGACGTAGTGATTATTATTATTATTATTAGAAAATGCGTCGTACCTTGTTGTAGATGTTTCTCAATACATTGTAATTCTTAGGAGAGCCTTCCCAGTTGAGACCGAATGTTTGTGTTCCAGTCTTGTCAATGCGAAACTGATGCACCAGGACGCTGCTGTGAGGGCTGCAAATAAATTAATAGTAACCAGAAAAACTATCCGAAAAAGATGTTATTAAATATGTTATTAAGACGACCATTTGGATCAGCGGTAGTTAACGCTGCTTCTGAGCCATGGGTCGCGGGTTCGATCCCCGCACAGTACAAATATTTATGTGCATGAACATGTCTGTTTGTACTGGTCTGGGTGTTTTCTATGTATTATAAGTATGTATTTACAAAAAAAAAGTATATAAGTAAGTTTATCGGTTGTCTAGTACCCCATACGACAGGGTACTTAATAGTACCTTAATTTGGGACTAGATGGCTCAGTGTGGCCCATTAAGGCATTTGTCTTAAATAAAAAGAAAAAAGAAAAAGAATATTCTTATTAACAAAGTGTTTATGAACTAACTCTAGTTAGATTTTTGTTACATATTGAAAACCTATAGGTATATTAAGTAGCGGATGAACAAATCTGAAAAGTTGCTTAGGGTTCCCTCCAAAAACAAATAGACAAACGTTTCATATTCAATTCAAACTAGTTTCATATTTTTTTCATAAACCTCAAGTAAGACTTTGAAAGTCATTTATGTAACTAAATTACAAGAACTTGGATGGTTCATTAGATAAGTATTATACTCAAAGTCTCGAACCTTACGTACGGTTAATACCTACCTACCTATAGGTTTTGTATTTTCTATCAATTGGTTCTATTTGAGACTAAGATTGCCTAATTCATCTAAAGATATTAATCTACATATTTCTTCTATGCATGATTTTCATAGTTCCAATTTCTTGCCTGTGAGCTTTGAATTTTTTTATCTAAGTATGGACGATAACCTAATTAAAATCTATTTGATTGGCGGTAAGTATAAACCTACGTATTAGTAATGCGTTCAGTTAGAAGTACCTACCTACCTACCCAGGTGTAAAATGATCTAGCTAGATAGGTAACTGAGAATAGCGCGAAGGTTATGAAAGAAGGCTACTTACTTACCTACATGTTATCATCTGTAATATATTTTTATAGTATACCAACCCAGAATCTACAGTCATTCAAATGCTATTTGAAAAGCAAATAAATAAACCATGGTAAGATAAATTTATTACATCGTTAACAAATTTATTTTTGTTCATCCGTCATGTAACTGAACTTTCAAACAGCGATAGTCCGAATCTTCGGTAGGGCATAAAATTTAACATTCGTAAATCCGTGACGTGGTGTAGTTGATCGGCTTAGTGCGGAGCAGTGCGCGCGGTGGAGTCGCGGCTCGCGGCTACACCCGCCTCGGCACTCGCACTCGCGCCGCCCGCCCATCCGCGAATACCACACGCGCCACATGCCCACACAAACAAAGTTTGTTTTACTTTTTCAAGTGATTTAGTACAACTATTTGGCAAAAATATGTAGGTGAGCCAAAATCCAGACCCAGCACGATGTCGGTCTGCGCTCAGACGGAGGAGGACAGCGCGACGGAGGAGATGGGCGCTCCGATTCGCGATATTTATGAGCAGAAAGCCGTGAGCAAAGTAGTTCGGGTACTGACTGTGCTGGCGTACCTGCTGTCGGTGTCCCTAGCTGCCATCCTGTTGTCCGTTTACTATATCTGCGTGTGGAAGTCGCCGGAGCTGCCGTTGGCCGATGACGCGGCGGAGCTGAGTGCGCGTGTAGGCGATAGGGACCTCGCTGTGCCAGCAGCGGACTCGAGCTTCACTGCCGGTACGTGGCATACATCTGGTATCCTCAATATTTTACAGGTAAAGTAAGACTTTGATAACGAGGTACCTAGTCTAGTTTAGCTTTTCAAATCAAGATTAAAAGTATAAGAGAGATTCTATGCATATGCACTGTTGTAGATAAATCAGTGTCAATAATGTCCCCAGAGATTAAAATAAGATCGTCAGTATTTGCTTAGCGAAAGGAAAAGGCAAGGCTTCGTAAAAATATAACAACAATTAAGTCTTAGATGAGATGTGTTTATATTAAGCCAAGAAAATCTAAAGTCAATTATTAGGATTTTTAGGGTTCCTTACCCAAAGTGTAAAAATTAGACCCTATTAATAAGACTCCATTGTCCATCTGTGTACCTATACATACCTATTATATTTACTTTAAAAATGTAGGTATAATGAAATTAGGAGGAATTCAATAACGAATTATAAGATTTTTTTAATAGTGTAGCCGTTTACGAAGGTATGATACAATTTAGTTGCAAGGTTAGTTTGGTCTTTAAGATGATACTTTAAAGACTTTAGTCTGTACAGAAAAGATTTTTTTTACAATATAGGTAGGTACCCCCTAGTAAGTTGTTTATTTTTCATGTTCAAAATCTCTTTTTGTTACTAAGACTCCACTGTACGTCTGTCTCACTGTCACCAAGCTGCAGGTACCTCATGATAACAACAAATACTAAAAACAGAATAAATAAATATTTAAGCGTGGTTTCCATACAAAAACGTGATTTTTGCCGTTTCCGGCTTAATATTAATTACGGCAACAGGTTACACGGGTTGAAATATTTCAGAAAATAATTAATAACATTTCATTTTAATTAAAGTACTACGTTTGGTGTGCGGGCTCTATTACACCAAACGTGTTTTTTCTTTCTTAACAACATTCTCCTGACAGTAACAAACAAAAAAAGAAATAGTGAAATCGGTCCAGCCGTTCACGCGTGATGCGATGACCAAGGGAAATAGGGAAAAACTAAAGACACCCTCAATGTAAACACTCATTACAAGGACAGACTCTACTTGCCATACTCAAGAATAAAAATGTTTAACTGTAGTTCATTTTTCAGGGCTATAAAAATATGTAATAGAATAACTCACAACTCAACTCACAAAAATATTAATTTCTAGTTTCTAACTGTTTTTACACACTTAAAGAGTTTTTTTACAGAAAATAAACAATACTAAACCATAAATATAAATAATAATATAATATAAGACGGATGAACTCGTATTATTTGTATTAATAAGTTCATAAAATATATTAAGAATGATGTTCTCCTTAGTTTTAATCCTTTGACGATTGCAGCACCTAAACAAGGTAATTAAGTAGGTAGTCAAGCTCCATTGTCTGATATTAAAATCTTTGTAGGTAATAGGTATATACACTTGCACACACTTTTTAAACACATACTACATTCGCAATAGATAATTTTAATTTGAACATTTATAGAATATTCAGTTGTATTCAGGTTCGAATATGTATAAATAATATAAAAATGTTATGTTGGTTTTTGTACGCTTCAAAAACTCAAAAAGTTCTGCTCTGCACCGATCGAGCTGAAATTTTAGCATGATATAGTATAATCCGCGTCAAGGATTGTTTTCATCTATATATCCGCGACCGCGAAAAAAAACCATAAAGAAATAATAAAAAACAAAAACCATTTAATCACAATGTGCCACAGCGAAGCGTGGTGGCAGGGAACAGCTAGTGTATAAATAATTAAATTAAAGAACAGCACCCTTCGTGCGCGATTCCGTCTCGTCCCGTATTATTTGACTTCAATTAAACTGGGAGTATGTTACTAATTACTTCAGGTTTAGGTAACATACCTAAGTAGGTATGTCATGTCATTTGCACAAGTTTAACTTTTGAGTGACAATGCTCAGTTGTGAAAACCATATTATTATTAATTTACTATACGCCTGACAATGATTGCATTTAAATTGCATAACAATAAACATATTATGCTTAAAATTTTTTCAGTGCCCAAATATAAAAAATACTGCAACATTAAGTGAATAAAGTAACACGGAAAGAAAGTGGCTTACAAAAATCCAATTTATCGCCAGGAAACTCTACTAAGAATGAAGTCATACTTGTATATATTTACATAAAGACATTATGTTGTAAGAAACTGTTTGCTTATGTAAAATCTTATTTTGAAGGTTTAGTTTTAAAATACATATATTTAGTAACTACGCTGAGAACTTAATTCAGATAACTTAAATTTTTAACAGCTAACTTCGACTATAAGTGGGCCTAGTTTAAATGTAGAGTTCTTGTTCATCAGCAGAGCAGACATTATGGTAAGTAGCATCATATTTTAGTTGCACTAAAGTTTCTTGAAATCTCTTTTTATGACTAATCCGCGTTGCTTTATTCGCTGAATGATAGAAGGTACGTGAACATAGTGCCTTTTGAAACTTTTCCTACAATTTTCTTTTACAGTTAGGTATGAAATCACGATAACAATAAAAAAAAGAAAACAAAAACAAAACGCAGTCTAGTTAGGAAGGTAGGTACCTATAATCATTTTTAAGAATGACTTAGTTAAGGGAGTGTCACTTAATTACTTAATGTTACCAGCAGGGTGTAGTAAAGTAACCCAAAATTACTAAAGAGGCGTATCAGGTATAATACTTACTATGTAACACAATAATAACCATTTAACAACCTACAAACACAAATCGATGGCAATACTAAGTCAGTACCTAATGTACTAAGATTGTAAGTAGGTCGGTACCTATACTAAACAAATTCTTTATATTTAGATATAATAATTTTTTTCTTTAAAAGTTTTTTATTTATTTATTTATGTATTTAAAAAAACAACATACAGCTCTTCACGACATCATTCTTCAGCAGCTTCATTGGATAATTTCTTGCAAAGGAAAAAAATCTATTCCGATGAGGCAGTACAAACCGCCTTCAAGGATTATATTGATTGCCGTCCGAATGTTTTTTTTAGTAAAGGGATCAATGAACTACCCATAAGATGGCAAAAGTGCATACATAGATAACAATGGTACATACCTTGATTAAATAAATATATTATATTAAAAAATATTTGACTTTATGTTCCTCCCATACCAAACGCCAATTTCATAATGTAAGGACCTAATATTCAAGCACTCGTACTGTGGAAATCAGAAAAAACAAAAGTATCAATCAAATCAAACGCTCAGACCCGAAAAGATGTAGAAAAACACTTTTTTCCTACACAAACCCGCCCGGGAATCGAGCCCGAGACTTTGGAACAGGCGACACCTTGAAAACTGGTGTGTTCGCCACTCCGGCTCCGCTACGGAGGTCGTCAAAATTTTTATGATTTTGTTATAAGAATCTAAGCACGCTGAACAAGATTTCAGCTCAATTTGAAACGCAATATTCTTGCTACGATAATGGACGATTCATTAACGGCCGGTCCTAATAACCTATCTATCTTCAGTTTTGGCATATCGGAGATAGAAAACATCTTCTGTCTTTGTTTCTCTGGACGGCAAAATCAGAGACAGAAGATGTTTTCGGTCTCCGATATGCCAAAACTGAAGATAGATAGATTATTGGGACCGGCCATTATAAGTAATATCTAGTCATACTTGCTATCTCTGCTGTGTGTAGCTACAGCTAGTGACACAAACTGTATATGACATACAACAAAGTCGACTAACGAAGCAAGCCAAGTCGAGAGTGGCCCCTGCCCCGGGGACTCGTCAAACGTAGCCGCACGAACGTCGTTAGCGATGTGGATGGCCCTTCGGAATAACTTACTTCCACAATGAACTAGATTGTTAAATATTGTCTTTTGTTACGTAATAAATTTAATAAACTTAAATTCAGCATAGCAAACATTAGACCAATAATTTCTTGGGCTATTTGTTAAGGGGACTACTAGAGCTAAGTGCTGCCCCCAATTGATTTAATTTTATTACTTATTAACAAAATCAATTCTGAAAAAACTAGAACAGTATCATTTTAGCAAATTACCTTTAGTATTTACTAGCTGTCGTCCGCGTCAATTTCTTTTATTATGTTTGCGACTATTTTTGCAACATTTTTCACTGATGCTTCGCTCCTATTGGTCGCAGCTCAATGTTATATAGCCTTCCTTGATAAATGGACTATCCAACACAAAAACTAATTTTTCAATTCGAACCATAGCACTTCCTTAGATTAGCGCGTTCAAACAAACAAACATACAAACAAACAAAAAAACAAACTCTTCAGTTTTATAATATTAGTATAGATTGAATCACAGTAAACTATTCATTTAGTTTACTGATTTAAACTTTCATGGTCACTATCACTGAAGATATTTGATTCGGGGTTTATACCATGTAAGTACCTTATTTAATAGTGAGCTTCTGATATTTCGGCACCGATACAAGCGCCATGATCACGGGAGAACTGAGAACTGAATCGGTTCTCCCATAATTTAGTAATTTAGTTGTTTATTAGACGCTAACGCCAAAAGCGGCCGCTTTTAGCAATAATGTAACAATACCTAGGTAACAATGAAAATGTTTAGAAAATGAAAAACGGCTTAATGTAGAAAATTGCCAATACTTTTATTGTTTTTCGAAGTAATCTCCGTTCCTCTCTACACATCGAACCGTCGCATTCGATGGAACCACTGAGAAAAGCAGTGGGCCCATTTTTCCTTCTCGCTTCTTTGGCATTTTCGTACGCTTTCACCGCATCTTCAGGGCTCGTAAAGCGAATACCTCGAATTTTATCTTTAGTTCTTGGGAATAAATGAAAGTCGCAGGGCGCCAGGTCAGGACTGTATGGCGGATGACTCATTATCTCGACACCTGCCGTAGTCAAATATTCAACAGTCAGTTTTGCGGAGCATTGTCGTGGTGAAGGAGGATCCTGCTTCGAGGGCGCTGCTGTCGAATTTTTTCCAAGACAACAGGCAAACAGCGATTGACATACCAGTCTGCAGTAACTGTCCTTCCATCTTCTAGCACAAATGTCGTGAAATGACCTTTCCGACCAAAGAATGAGGCAATCATCTTTTTTCCTTGACTTATTTATTTATTTATTTATTGTATAAGGAACACCAACAGCATATATATAAAAACATTAAAAATAATAAATACATTCTTATATAAAAAAAGTCATATATATATATACCAATTATAGGCGAACCAAGCATTAAAATATTCTAATAATGAAATAAAAATTCGTACTCTAACACAGAAAAAAAAAATATTTTAAAACTAAAACGAAAGAAAAGAAAGAAAAGAAGAAATAAAAATGACCAAAACTTTATCTACTGCGCCTAAGCTCTAAGTTCCCTAAGCTTTTGTTTATATTTATACAAAGTGTCTCCAAAAATATCTAGCCCTGTTATCTGTTTTTTATTATAAAAAGAAAAACATCTAGGAAGAGGTGCATGAAGACCGAGATTGGTTTTAGCGGAAAGCTGGGCAAACGATTTCTTAACACTTTCACGCAAGCAACGTATGTATACGTCAAATTGTGGTAGATGTGGTGAAGCACAGCGTATTAGTACGTTCAGCTAATAAGTGTTGTGTTGAGCACAACGTAGTAGCACGGCGCCTGTTCATACTAATCTCTATTAGTTCGGTTGCTGTGCGACAACGCATCAAACTCTTAAAAATGTAGTGCTACACCGTGTCGGAAATTTTACACATCTTTGAAGACTCCATACACTGGCAGTGATTCGCTCCTTGTAGACGCACAACGTTACTATACGTCAATCAGCGCAGGTAACGTCATACATTCCGTTGACCTGTGCGAGCCGCAGGGTAAGGCGCGCGTGCGTTGCTGTCCACACACAGCCCGCAGTGAATAATATTACGCATAATCTTATTTTTTTACTATTTACGTAGTTATTACAATGTAACTATTCTAAAATCACTTCAATGGTATTTGATTTCTTATTAATTTTCAATATTTGTAAATATACGTCAGTATTTATACGTATATGCTCCGTTGCAAAACGGAAAAGTGAAGCAAACAGGTGACGACTTGGTACCCAAGGGACGGCACTAGAAGCAGAAGACGTAAAGTAACAAGATGAGAGGATGACTTAAATATTACCTTGAAATAAAAGTAGCGGCAGCCAGAAATCAGTGGAAAGAGTTGAAGGAGGCCTTTGCCATAAGGCTTGCCTAAATAAGATACATTTTGTAATAGGTGTAGCACAGTATAATGCAAATATTTTGGAAATAAAGGCTTTATTATTATATGTATACGCCAACGTTATTACACGTTGTTGGGAATTGTATAGATGTTTATCTGTACCTATTGGCACGACGTATGTATACGTTGACGTCCTATGACGTAAGTGCTTTATAACATAACACTAAATTCACGTGCTCTTAGCAGACCGTCTCTGGGCGTCGATCCAGTTTATATGAAAAAAATATGTGCGTAATCGCATCGAGCTCAGATAATAGCATGTTCGCATGAAAGTGTTAATAGGAAAACGAGGTAAGCGACTCGGTACTGTCAGTCTGATCCTCTCTACGAGATCACTACTTTTAATTTTGCCATTGACAAGCTTATATAGAAACATTAGGTCTTGTTCCAATCGTCGATGACGTAGTGTAGTCATTTTAAAAAAACCTGAGTCGATGGTCATATGGGGATCTATGTGATATACCTGGCGTAAGGAAAGCCAGATACCTCGTGAACGTACGTTGAACATTTTCCAATCGTTGAGAGTTGGCAACATATACTGGGTTCCAAGCAACACTTGAGTATTCTAAGTTGCTTCGAACAAGTGCATTATACAGGAGTATACGCGTACTATTCAATCGAAACCTTTTAGTATTCCTTCTTAAAAACCCCAACATTTGGGACGCCTTCATCACTACTTTATTAATATGGGATGTAAACTTAAGCTGACTATCCACCACAATGCCTAAATCTCTTACCTCATGCACCTCAGATAGTACTGTATTATTAATATTGTATGTTGATTGAAATGGTTTCTTTTTTTTGACTTCTTCCTTTCTTAACCTTAGTTGGCCGATCCTCCAAAGGAAACACCCACTGAGCTGATTGTCTATTGGTTTCGGGTTCGTAGCAATATATCCAGCTTTCATCACCTGTGACGATGTCAAATACAGCATTTGAGTCAACGCCGTTGAACTTATTTAACATTTGGCGACACCATTCCATGCGAAGGTGTTTCTGGTCGTCGGTTAAAGGTCATCAAAGTTGGTCATCAAGAGAGAAGGAAAAATGGGCCCACTGGTTTTCTCAGTGGTTCCATCGAATGCGACGATTCGATGTGTAGAGAGGAACGGAGATTACTTCGAAAAACAATAAAAGTATTGGCAACTTCAAAGTCATCTGGTACAAAGCTTCCTGACGCCTAAATGTACGTCCACGCTTAACCGTTTCAGTGCTGCGGTGGTTTTTTAGACTTTAGCGCCTGGCGGCGAGCAAATGTTTCATGGCTTCTCTCGAGCGCCACCCGCCATGTAGTATAATAACTGATCGCTGTTTCGTCGGTTTCCACTTGTTTTAATTATAGTCTCAATTCAAAAGCGAACGTCAGCGGTCTAATAAATCATTTAAAGGGGTGCCCTTCGGTTTGCCTAAAATTTCAAGTCATAATTTCATTCGGCCGAACCGTATTGGCCTAAACTTATAACGTATAATTATTGTCTAGTCTAACAGTTGTTTTCGCACTATTATAGTTTGGTCTAAAAGTTGAAAACCCTTTAAAAATTTAGGCTAATAGTTTGTATGCCAATGACAATTAGGAGTACAAACAATTCGGCATTCCGATATATACCCCATTTAAAGTGTTTAGATTATACGGAAATGGAAGGTAAGTGACTTATTTTTATCAGTTGTTTTAAACCTTTTGTTATATGTTTGGCACGATTGATTTATCAATTCGTTTCTTTTTATTATTGTTTAATGCCACGCTGACTAGTTTAGACATAAAAACACTCTATACCTTTATAATATTAACAATTGTGAGTAAAATTATTACTTAATTATTTTTAAGTAGCTAAAATAAAAAATTATTCGGTATCCGTATTAATCATATTGATCTTTGATTTAAACTTCCATGGTCACTATTACTAGAGTTGATTGATACGGGGTTTATACGAACTCAGTTCTCCCGTGATCATGGCGCTTGCAACAGTGCCGAAATATCGGGAACTCATAAAAACTAAGGTACATGGTATAAACCCCGTATCAATCAACTCTAGTATATTGATCTTTGTATTGAAAAGGTTAACAACTTCTGAAGTGTGTTTTTTTTATGAAAAATTCCGAAACAAACACTGAAATCGTAATCTGTGAGACTAATAAAGACACTTTAATAAAGGGGGTAATCTATAGAAATGCTATTTTATCAGTGTTTTACATGTAAATATTTTGGCTCCTCTCGGGCGCCACCCGCCACGGAATCGGTTAAACTCGTTAAACCAATTGTAAATAGTGGCACGAGATGGGGGCTTCATTAAGAAATGCTAATCGCAGCCTATCATAGCTTTGTTGTTGAAAATTTTCTCGCGTTAGGTTTGTTTTCACGTGTAACAAGAGTTTTAGATTTGCCGCCAATTCACAAAAACAAATGACAAATGAATGCAATAGACTATATTAGGTTGCCAAAGAGTTCTTGAAATTCAAAAAAGTTTTTATTAGCAATGTTTCTAACTGGCCAGTTCTAAACATTTTCAGTGTTACCCACGTACAAAAGAATGCCAGAATGAAAAGCAGTTAACAGTGATTCAATAGGGTAATTTGCTAAAATGATACTGATTAAGTTTTTTGAGAATTGATTTTATTTAGAAATAATAAAATTAAATCAATTGGGGCAGCACTTAGGTCTAGTAGTCGCCTTAACCCCCGACGCAAAAAGAGGGGTGTTATAAGTTTGACGTGTCTGTGTGTCTGTCTGTCTATCTGTGGCATCATAGCTCCCGAAAGGATGAAGCGATTTCAATTTAGTTTTTTTTTATTAATGGTTACTTTTGTGCGAGTGTTCTTAGACATGTTTGATGAATCGGTTGAGCCGTTTAAAAGTTGGGGGAAGTGGGAAAGAATAACCGAATGTCTGCAAACATACTCGAGTGGGGTCTCAAATGAAAGCTCTCAAATTTTCGACAGGAACCTATGTACGAGTATTTTCAACTTAACAAAATCTACATTACAATAAGTATGTAAAATTAATTTAAAATTTAAATAAACCCGACGCAAAAACGTAAGCTCTCTTTAAAAGTTAAAAATAATAAAAGAAACTCAATCGTAAAGTACCTAACTTTGTACTTTATATGATATTTTAGTAATTTAATTGTAATTATAACATCAGTATAAGTATAGGAGAATTCCTGCCTGTTCACATTGACATTGACATTCACTCCGAAAAGTATTTAACCTTGAAGATTTATGTCTCAGGCGGAACTCGAACCTGCATCTCCTCGCATACCGGGCGCGGCGCTTTACAATTTAGCCACCGAGACACTACGTCATAGGCGTCAATTTTTCAAGCATATTCATATCGCTGTAAGATCGGAGATACGGGTTCGAGTCCCGCCTGAGACATAATTTTTCAAGTTTATATGTACCATAGGGAAAGAAATATACTTTCCCTATGCTGATACCTATGTTTGTATTAATAATTTAAAAAATATACGTCGCGTTGGAGGACCGCTCCAAACCTAACAATTTAATTACAAACAGTCTTTTGCCTAACTAAGCAACATAGATGAATTTAAAAACAAAATTAAGAAAAGAAAATTTTATAAAATTATTTCAAAATATTGGAGTGGTCCCCAAACGCGACGTATTTTTTTAAATTATTAATACATACCTAAGTACTTTAAGATTGAGTTTCTTTTATTATTTTTTACTTTTTAAAGGGAACTTAGGGTTTTATGTCGGGGGATGTTAATCAACTAAAACTTACACCAATAAATATCTGTGGAAAAGTCAATAAATATCAGAGGAACTATTAATGGTCCGATTTCATTAAAGTTTTATTGTGCAAACTTGCTGCATTAGTGCACTGTCAACTTCAAGCACTTTGCTTGGACCAAAGTTATAATTTTTGTTGGTAAATCTGAGGACTCAGTAAAAGATAATCGCTACACGAAAAGTATATGTGTGCATAAATTAACTAAGTTGTAATACTTATTTCAATACAATGAATATATACGCTTCGCTTAGGTTTTGCCCTTAAGAAGAACATGGCAGTTGCTAACGCCACCAGTTTGGGACTTTTTGCCTTTGCTTGTTACTCTGATGCCTCTACTTGTGTCATAAAAATGTATCCTTTTTGCGCTTTGTCCATCCCAAAACTATTAATTCAATCTGTTATAAATCAATCTCTTACTAATAATAACTATGTTTAATACCTACTCGTAAGATAAGTACCATATTTATGTTTTAGTTTTGTAAGATCTGTACCTTAGTACAAATATCCATACTTAGGTACTTCCTCCTTTTTTGAAACGACTAGAATTTCAATTAATCAAGTAAAACTAGAAAAAAGAATAGTTAAAAGTTAAATAACGATGCCAACGAAATATTCTAATGTTTTTGTCTACATATGCAAAAGTACCAAAACGGTAATATGAACATTAGATTTAACACGAGGGGTTTCCTTTCCTGTAATCCAATTAACCGTTTAACCCAATTGTGTCCAGAACTGAACATCAATTACTACCTACCTTGTTCTATTGGTGACGTCATCGTCGTGTTCCAAACCAAATGAAGTCTATTTATATTGTAGATAGAAATTGGTTCAATTGAAAGCTGATATCTATAAAAGTAAACGATACCTACTTAATTGATAAGTTGACGATGAACTAAAGGAATGTCCTGTATTATAGAAAAACAGTAGAACGCTACCTGTTCAGTGTTTCAGTATCTATCATTGAAAATGGTAGGTTATTTCTAAACCACACTTGCATTCCATCAATCCCATCAAAATATTAAGTAAAAAATGCGGGAAATGTTGCGAGTGCGAGTGGTGTTTAACATTAAATTAATAACATAATGGCAAGTTATTTGCATTAATCCTATAAGTGCAAAATACGTAAAATATTGCGAGAAATGCCCACCCATCATTGAAAATCGTAAAACAATTTTAAGTTGCATTTGCATCCTATTAAAGATTAAAATAATAAAAGCAATGTTATGATGCTACGGCTATTCCTAAGTAGCTCTTACTATTCCATTAAAGTACCAAGTGACAAATGCGACAAATTTTGCGAGGAATGTTTCTATTGATTTGCGCTGAGATGGAGCTCGCCTGGTAGCAAAATCGTCGAGTGAACGGCGGCAGCGAGCGGCGCGCGCCTCGCTTCAGGCGCTAGGCGCCGGCCGCGCGCCGCCCGCCTGCCCGCGCCGCCAGCCGCCCGCCTTACCTCTCGTCCCGTGTCGCTCGCCCTTCCAATAATCGCTGTCACAATAACGCATCACCCTCTTTTGGATTAACTTTGTTTGCGTATTGTTATTCGCGACCTCCCGCGACACAAATAACACCCGTCCGTCACAGACGTCCCACCCGAATCGTGTATGCGCTAGTGTGTAGTGTTGTGTGCGAACTCAATTGCTGTAATACAGCAACGGGCATTCATGTTATATGTTTACGAATTGAATTACCTTCCATTGAAATTGTTGCGATACCGTTACTGAAACAATGAATATTCAAGGACGACTTCACGACAGACGAATCGCGATCGTACGGCCACGTCAGAGAAACTGGAATAGATCAACTAACCTCGGGCTTGAAATTAAAGGATAAACAAATGAAGACCGTTTCGGGTGCGATTATAATGAGGCAGCAGTACGCATCAGGAGGTGTCAAACTGCAGACACCGGCGGCGGCGTGACCCGGCGTCGCGACTCGCCCGCGGCGCATCGTCTGAACTAGGGCATATCAATAAGCGTGTCCCAGTTACCTGGATTTAGTGCGGAGTGCGGTGCTGCGGTGCATTTCGGTGGAGGGCGTCGGGCAGCATGTCGGGCAAGTCGTGCACCTCGGGCAGCATGCGTTCCTGCGCGGGCTCCGTGCGCCTGGGCCCCGCCAGCCGGCACGAGGTGGTGCTGGACGCGCTCTACGAGCGGAAGCGCGACAAGAAGACCGTTCGAGTGCTCACCGTCATCATATACGTGTTCTGCGTGTCTCTGGCTGCAATCATGCTCTCGCTGTACTACGTGTTCTTCTGGGAGCCCAAGGACGCGCAATACGCGCAACGCAAGGTGGCACACACTGTAGAGCAGCAAACCAGCACAACACCAATGCCCACATGCTTTATGCCCTACACTGGTAGGTCACAACACCGACACGCTTTCCTTCCTCGCTAACCCACTTCAAATAATTACCTTGCCTAACCTAACACAGCTTAGATTAGAGTAGCTCTATCTAAATTAATACTGATCTTTACTACCTGCTCTCTAAAATAACAAACTATTGACAATAGTAATTGAACTAGCTAATTTGTTTAAAATTTTTTTTTTTATGTATTACTAATAAATAATGTAATGTAGACTTTTTTACAAAATGTATAGTAACTAAGTATAGTAATTACTAGTAGATTTTACGAGTATTAAAGAAACAACCACGACAAGTAGGTAACTAAAATTAGCAAAATATTGTTTGATTCATATTCAAATAGGTACATTAGGTCTAACTACCGACTACATTTTTGCAATTTCTTCTATTAGATTATATCTTTGTCCTAAATTAATTTAATCATTGAAAATACCAATGGTCCAAACTAATTCTTCTTGCTTCGGTTAGCCGCAATAAAGAAGTCGTGTATTTTCAAAACAAACAACTTTCATATATTTAAATCAAAAATAGAAATTCCCCTTCGTAAAAGTAACGCCTTCCTTACTATGACTACTGACTGACTGACAGACTTTAACTACATCTTAAAAGTATAAACAGCTGAATCACTTTTTAGGCAACTCTTTTACAGACATTCATGATAATAATATATAACTTTTATGTTGTGGTATTTACGCAATTATGTAACCAATTATAAGATGAATGTATAATCATAAATAAATAATTTATATGAACGAGCTTTGAACTTCACCATTTACAAAGAAGCGAAGCGAAAGCGAAGCGAGCTTAACAAAAAGTACCTATAATTAGAAATGCAGTTCCTTGAATATAAAATTTAGAGTGCCTGAGGTGGGACTCGAGCCCACAACCTACCACCTATCGGGCGACTGCTCTAACCATTGAGCTACCCAGACATAATTTGTGTCCAAGAATTTATTATTTATTTATTTATTTATTTTAGGAAGATTTACAGCTTACATATTTACAATAAATAACAACATATTACTAATTCTATACCTATTAAAATCTACACTTATGAATGTTCAAGTAGTTAGGTAACAAACTCATTTTAGTGAGTAAATAAATGTTAGGTAACAAATACTAATTTAATTCGATAACTAATCGTAACTATCATCAAGGTTCGAATCTCAAATATGATATAGTCATTTGTCGTTTTATTGAGAGAATGCTGGCGCTGGTGCAAAACAGGTCAATCAATAGGAAATCTGGAAAAGTCACGACAACTTCGAGTAAGGAAAGTATTCCGCCTGGCTGTACTCTGTAAGCGCAGTTTTATCAATGTTTCCAATTAGTCCAACATCCTGAAATTAAAAAAAAATCAACTCTTTAATGTAAGTATTTTAAAATATACTACCTAAGTAGGTACACCATAAGAATACTTGGGTACAATTAATTAATAACACACAAAAATAAATAATGATCAATGCTATTTACTTTTTAAACATCATTGGCCGGTGTTAATTGATTTTAATAAATTAATTTTACTTGTATTATTAAAAATACAATAATTGCAATATCTCTAAATTTGCAATGCATACCTACATCAACCGAGTGTTATTTAAATTACTACAACATAGCTACCTATATTATCTTGTGATTATTATTTCACGAAATTATCTACGTTGAGATTCGTGCTGTTCTCGTTTTGAGATATAAATAAAAAAGTGCGTATTGTTGCACGACACAAATGGCGTGTTATTTGATTTTGATATTTCGTAATGTAACATGGTTTACATATTTATATTTAGGTACTGACTCTTTGCGTAGGTACCTAACTTAGAACGGTGCAACTTTATCTTACTTTTAATAAAACTTTTCACAGTTCTTTTTTACCAAACTAGTGTAGTAATACATTGTTGGTCGACCACTCCTTAACTTTTACCCTACTTAGCTATGATAGTTTCCCTTACGCTTCGAACCCCAAGCGACAACCGGTTGTCGCGATAACAATTGATTTTAATTGTGTCTGGAATAACTCACGATCGAGGGATTAATTTCGTTATTATATATCTCGGTACTGCTGCAAATTATTATAATACCTACATATAACGGTAAACAAACGTTTAAGTGGCAGGTCATTTGACTCTTTATGAATCTAAGAAATAAATATGTTCGTAGAAAAACAATTTTGAAAACCAATGTACTTAAAATCAATCCGATCAAGGGATGTGAAATTCACCGTAGGGGAGGTACTCTAGAAAAAGTAATACGTCGTACCCGCATGACGGGCCTGAATGTCTTCACCCAAAGAAAATATCATAAACCTAGAATATAATAGACGGACAAAGCCTGCGAGATAGAAGAATACCTCTTATGGAAATCTAGCAAGATAGAAAAAGAAAACAAATCTTTTCGTTTTGTGACCTGTCTTATTTGACAGTGACATCCAGTGGCATATGCGTTAAAAGGTTCAACATTTTATGGAATTATCTAGTACATCCTGGATTATCTAAAGTAAATACAATTTTATCTAACAATGGTCACATGTTCTGTGAGTGCCTGTGGAGTCAACCACAAAAATAATTCAGAAAATTGCTAATTTCACAGGTAAATACGTAGAAAGTCGTCATCGTAAAAACGCGTTATTTTTGTTGAATTTGATCTTGTTGTTATGTTGTAAATATAAATTATTTCAATCCACTTGTTCATTTTAATATTTTGTATAGATAAAGTTCTATGTATT
Source organism: Anania crocealis (assembly GCA_949315895.1). Lineage (NCBI taxonomy): Eukaryota > Metazoa > Arthropoda > Insecta > Lepidoptera > Crambidae > Anania > Anania crocealis. The sequence goes on from OX438868.1 coordinate 7,346,284, forward strand.
GATTATTTACCTACATTACTCGTATTTTGGTGGATAATTAATTCATCGAAATATTTTACATGTACGCTAGAGCTTGACTCAAATTTATCGATACTATTGTCGACATTTATCTTGAATGTTTCCGGAGAAATTTGATGTTATTTTACGTTTAGCGTCTCAAATGAATGTCAACTTAACAATTTGAAGAAGGAAACTGTAAGGAATCACATAACTAAGATAATCTTGTTAAAAGTCAATAATCAGGGATTGATTCATCAGAATGTAAATGTTTATTTAGATTTTGTTTACTTGTTCTTTTTCACTTACTGCCATTGATGAGTTCACACGGTACAGCAGATGACACGGGAAAATCTTTTGAAGAAATAAAAAAGAAAACTAATTAACAATGGCGTTATTTTTTTTATTAATTAAAACTGTTTATTTTTAAATTATATGTAAAAAATATACTCACCGGGCACATTTATCTGCCCACTCTTATAGTTGTAAGAAGTGAGGGCGGTTAGCCGCAAAGTAGGTGCATAATCTCGAGATAAAAACAGTGTGACAGTAAACATTATTATCCAAACGACAAACTGCAATTATTATCGATAGCCTAAAAATGTTAAAGGTACGTCACTAGTTTTTTTTTCCTTTAATAAGTTTAACGGCCTCGGATACTTGTCCATACAGCCAATTCTTTAGTAATATTGTCTTTATTTCTGCATTAAAACGTTGATGTTAGACGTTTTAATGCTTCGATGGAGTTTTTGGAGACAGTCTAGAGATTGAAGGAATGAAGAGAAGTCCCCAAGAAAGAGTTGAAGTGTTCGCGTTCCCGCGCAAAATTCACGGTCCACTTTTCTTGGTTACGACCCATACACCATGTTATTTCACCGAACTGTATATTGTTCACTAGCACGACACTTTGTTTCGCAAAATAACACCACTTTTACGACCCAAAAATCACTATAAACAATAAAAATTCGATAAAATAAACGGACTCCAAACGCATCTCACGAACTCCCGCCAAAAACTCGTCACTAGTTAACACACACTTTGACAAATCAAAACTGGTCACGCATTATCGGGCTGTCAGTCGATCTACTTGTATCCTATATCTATGGAAAATATACACGGTGCATTTTCAACTACCTGTAAAACGAAGGCCACGTTATGTGTACATTATGTATAACATCTTGGCAGTGTTATTAAATTTTTTTTACCGAATATTTTTTTAATAAAAATTTTTAATATTGGTTTAGCTATTTATTTTGAAACATGCCGTGACGCGCACAGATGTAGCTATGTAAGTTCCATTCAACTGAAACCCCGCCGCAGCAAAATAATATGTCTGTGCGCGTCACAGCGTGTTACACAATAAAAGTCCAAATCAAAATTTAATATTTTTCAATAATTATTTTTAATCAAAAAATAAACAAGACTGCTATGATGTTATACATAATGGTCCAATAGCTTCGTTTTCCAGGTGGTTCAAAAAACACGGTGTAGTACTAAAATATACTTGTCCTCCACGTCTCCTCCTTCTCCACATACCTGATTAACCTGTAGATATGGTAGAGAAACCTTAAAAAAGATTTATCTTTACCTTTAGTTCTTCTACTAGAGTAAGTACCACAGAACATTTCCATGTTCTGTGGTAAGTACGCTTTGAAATTTTCAGTCCCAGATAGGTATGTACAAATATTTGCTTGTGAATTAGTATCGAGTCGGTAGTAGTCGGTACTTAGACCGCAATTCAATTGCGAAACTTTCCGCGCGGCTTGACTTTATCACCAGTTTCATGGCAATTAGTTAGATGATTGACTTAAAAACAAAAGAAACAAATAATCATGCATACTACATACCTACATTCCATATTGAATAAAATATTTTAATGCGATTTTTTTTACAAAAGTAGTTAACACTAAAATGTTGTGAAAGTGTTACTAAATAATAATTACTATAGGTATTATGTGGCACATTTTCTTATAAATTATCAATCTGCGGAAGTAATCAATAGATTTTATGAGTACCTAATTAAGCCCAACTGCGATATCTATTCATTGAATTTGTGTCATCTCATACACCTCCGCAAATAAATGCTTTACCACAGATATTTTTCACGTCATAACGATTAATAGTAGCATAAAATTTGAGTGGATTCGTTCCAATAACAAAACCGACGATTCACAAAATTTATAACTACCTACCTAATGTTTTAATTACAATCACGCCCCAAAATGTTTTTACGGCTACCTAGATGTTTCGCCGATAATGAAAACATTGTTTGTTGATAGAGTCATAAAATTCTTTGTACCAACATCAAAAGACATAATAATAACATGGCAATATAAAGGTTAGGTATTAAGTAGAGTACCTACCTATGTATTTCTATACACCTGGTATCTGAACGACTTAGTCTGATTCAGATGGTAATAATCAGGCATAAGAGTATAAAAACGGCTGCCAGTGAATCAGAGCTAAAACTATAATTTGATATGAGGTTAATCTAGAATTTTGCAGTGGATAATGCCAGAAGGATAATCCAGAAATAGAATATTGTCCATACATAATACCTATCACTATGTATGTACCTACAGAAACGCGCGCTTAAATCTCTGATACCGATCACTGCGATCGCTCTCATAGGTAAATTGAATGTAAACAAACAAACACGAAATACTTCGCGATTTTCTCGCCAATATTAGGTTAGATACCTACTGCAAGAGTTCATAACTTCATTACACTCAATTTGATAAGACGTCAAAAACACCAGGACTGAGGACTCGTTGAAATGAAATTGGTTGCGTAAGAGTATGGTAAAAGATAGTTTTATAAATACCTACTTCCGCTGCACTGCTTGTAATCAGTTTCCCTGCGAAATTTCGAGAGCCAAGCATTGTCTACCAAGCTATCTATCGAATCTAACTAAACACTATCTAACAATAATATGCCGATTTGGATATTCTCATGCGAATTTCGATTTTAAAGTTATATTTCATAGACATATTTACAGTATAATCATAAACACTTCGGAAAATGGTTTAACGGATTCAATTGAGTTTGGAAGGAGCGCGAATCGTGTAGGTAGGTACATACCTAAACTGAAGTGCTTGTTGCGCTGCGCCTGCTGAGTGCTGCGCTGTTCTAAATATAACTACAGTAGCTTACACCATCGCTACAATACCCAGAGCCAGTTCACTGATCATGTTTGTGAGTTATAAATCACCCAACGATTTCAAACGTATTGCCCGGAATATAGTAGGCGATCATTATGTAGTACCCACCCAGTATGAGTGAGCGAGCAATCATACAAGTGTGCAGATGTGCTTAGATTTAATTACCAGTGCCAACCTACAACTTTTATTCAATGTTTTCGAAAATTCGAAATGAAAAGAAAGACCATAGTAATTTGCTCAGTATCTATAAAATTTGCCCGACTCGGTTAAGAAGATATCTGCTTATAAGGGGACTAAGCAGGTACTGGAGCTAAGTGCTGCCCCAATTAATTTTATTTTATTACTTCTAAACAAAATAAACCCTCAAAAAACTAGAACAGTATCCTTGTGGCAAATTACCTCTAGTATTTATTGAATCACAGTAAACTTTTTCGTTTATTTGTTTATAAAGTCAAATTTGTCGCTAACGCCAAAAGCGGCAGCTTTTAGCAACAATGTACAATGATAGAATGCCTGAATGAAAAGCTAAAAAGGGACTACTTAAAAGGGGACTTAAAAATCGCAATGCAATATTCTACCAGAACAAATACTATAGTTATCTACATACTTACATTGCAAGGTAAATAAAAGTTAATAAGAAACACGTGCAGGGATACATATAAATCGCAAACCAAAATATTTTTGATTTAGTCAATACCTACAATAAGTAGGTACCTAAGAACAGTATTATATTATCTGTGGTGCAATAAAGGGCAAACAAAATGGTAAATACTGAAGATAGGTGCTTTAATATAGAAATAAAATTACGAAAGGACCAACAGGCTAATAGTTCTAAAAACTAAGCTTTTATCTCTTGCACATTATTTCAAAACTTTCTCGTATGAAATTATGTGTCTACCAAACCTATTCGTTGCACTTCAATACTTTTGCACAGCTTCTGCTTTGTGTTTTACTGATTATCCATCCATTAAAAAACATTTACTTTGTACATAAAAAAAAAGTAACAGCCTATAATCATCCCACTGCAGGGAAAAGGCCTCCATCATTGAATTCAAGTTACCACAGCAATGATGGGTACTGGCTTAATCACCACGCTTGCCAAATGCGGGTTGGTGATCACAAACCCGAGCAACGTTCGAAAATTCGAAACTTTTTTGTTGCCCGACCCGGGAATCGAACCTGGGACCCCGAGATCATGGCCCGGTATTTAAACCACTAGACCAACGGGGCGTTGTACATACCGAGTGTTAATTTTAGAAAACTTAAAATAAGTAGGTAGGTACTACGGTACGTCAAAATACTCCTTGCGTAACTCAAAAGTGCACATCTACGACGACCGTGGTAGAATCAGTAGAATGGTATGCACACCGGTTTTCAAAGTGTCACCTGTTCCGAGATCCTGTGCTCGATTCCCGGGCGGGTCAGTAGTAGAAAGAATAAGTATATTTCTGATTGTACGGGCCGGGTTTTTGTGGCACTTTCGTTGTTTCCTTTTTTCAGAAAACAAGTGCTTTAAATAACAAAGTTTAGGATTTTGGGTATGTATGTGATATCCAAAGTTGTTTTAAAAATAAACCCGCAATATCACACGCGCTTGCGCAGCAGCGACCATACGCCCCAACTAGGCACCGACGCGGCGACGCTAAAGGCACCGACTTAAAACACATCAGTGGGATGTTATGAAACTGCTCTTTAAGTTAAGAAATTGTTGGTTTAAATTAAAAATACAATTCCTTGAATAAAAATTTTGCGACAATTTTATGTGTGACTTGAACCCACAACCTTCCACTTACCGGGAGACCGCTCTAAAAAATTGAGCTACCAAGATATGTTAGTGTCGACGAATAATAATTGGTTACTGCAGACTGTCGCCGTCAGCGGAAGGTAGTTACTGGGTTCAAGACCCACCAAGAAGGCCGAGAAAATTTTAATTCCGGAGTTGTATTTTTTATGTGTTTTATTTGACGATTTTTAAATATTTTTTTTTAGGTAATAAAATTTTTTGATTTCTTAGTGTAGGTACCTATACAGGTTGAAATTTTAACCACCTTTCAAATTTTAATATGTATATCAATCTACGAGACACAAAACAAATCGATGATCTAATATGGACCTCTATTTTAAAGCGAAGTAGGCTCAATCTAAGTAAATATTTTTTTGTTTGACCAACTCTAAGAGTGTTTTCTAACACAAAAAAGGTATGGTACCTACCTACGCCAATCACAGTATATAAAAATAAGCATTGATCCAGAACTCTCTAAATTATTGCATTGGTTTACAACAAATAATCTCTTACTAAATGCAAGTAAAACAAAATGTGTTAAATTTACGATGCCAAACGTAAGGTTAGCAGAAAGATAAGGCAATTGACTGATGTTGGAACGGCAAGATTAGTATATTTTAGCTACTTTCATAGCATAATGTCATACGGAATTCTGTTGTGGGGCTCAGCGGCAGATATTGAGTCAATTTTTATATTGCAAAAACGTGCTGTAGGTACGGGCTATTTACGGCCTTCGACCCCGTGACTCGCTGAAAGAGCTCTTCAAAGAGATTAATATACTTACAGTGTCTTCTCAATACATTCTCGAGAATATTATTTACGTTCGTAAGAACATACATTTATTTCTTAAGAAAAGTAACGTAAGTAAGTACACAATTTTAATACGAGAAATTGTATTCGTATTTTCAACAAATTACCAAAGGATATTGCTGAACTCCCTGTACATAAACTTAAATCGTATGTTAAAGTTATTTTAATGAAAAAGGGCTATTACACTGTTAATGATTATTTAAATGATAGAAATGTATGGCATTAAGTTGTCCCAGCTCGTACTTGCTTAAACCTTGTAAAAATGACCTTACCTTGTAAAAAATTATTTAAAAAGAGGCTGACAACAGTGACCGAGTTTCTTGCGCTGCTTCTTCTCGGCACTAGCCCAGACTTGTCCCGAAGCAGTGGTAGGTTTAAATATTGGGACGTGTAAAAGCGCCTCCTGGGGCCTATTTGCAGAAATAAAACTGATTTTAACTGATTTTTAACCTCCTGATTTTGCAGTTCGTTAATTATCAAGTAAATTAAACACTTAAAGACGATACAAAAAAATGTAACACGTGTATATACCTACTCTAAATAATCCACACCTAGCAACTCTTAACTACTTATTCAAAAATGTCCATGCCGGGTAAATATTTAACTTTCTTTAGCTGTAACTTTAACTGTAAAATTTCTTTTACAGGAGGAGGCAATACCACAATAAACGAAAATTCTACCCAGCAAATAATAGCCAACATCACCGAGGGATTCTCTAACGAGACCGTACCCAGCGAGCCCACAGCGTCAGACGTCGTCTACACGGAAGCCACAAACGCTTCAACGCTAGACTACTCCGTCTCTACATCGGACGACGCCCGCGACGGTAACGCTGGAGTCACATGACCCTCGAACAAAACGCTGAAATTAATAATGTGCATTTCCAAAAAAACGTAGCAAATAATCGTCGTATCATAAAACTGAGTAGGTAGTTAGGTTACGTTTTCGTGATAAGATCTAATCTAAAATTGTAAAACTAAGTACCTATTAATGGTAGATACTACAACAGAAACACCACAATTGGCTATCATTAGAATTAATGTTTTATACTTATTTTACTACATAAATATAAACTTACTTACATCTAATGTCAAGTTAAAACATAGTTTAATGTTAATTAGTGCGATATCACACCTTCAGCTTCAGGGAGGTACTTAACTTACCACTTTTTGCGCCTTACCCAGCGTCTGTTTTAATTTTATCGTATATATATACTTACCTACACTATTTGTGTTTTTCTAATTATTTCTCAATAGGTCTGGTAAAATCATCAGAGAATGACTAACGAAATGATGGTCAGTGTATAGAAATAGAGAAGTAGACAATTGGAGTTAATAAAAATGCCGCGCCATAGAGAGATAACCTGTTTTAAGTACCTAGTTGAACGACATAAATTTACTGTTACTGTTTAATAAACATTTCCTTAGAACCATGATGCTGTACGGGCAAGACCCAAGGCAGAGTAGGACCCAAAGGCCTGTCTCCATTGGCTAAATTGCAGCGCAAAGTTAGGCAAACCTGCAAAGTTTGCTAACATAAGGACTACGTAGTTAATCTTAAGCACAGGTTCTATTACAAATAATTAACATGTTATGAAAAAATCTAAAACTGGTTAGTACCTAGATTGTGTTAGCATGTACCAAAGTTATGCAAGTTACATTAAATAATTATTGTATTAGTAGGTATTTATACAGGGTATAACAAAAGGCTTAACTAAGCCTTAAACCTTGTATGCAACAAAAATAATCGCTGGCAAACGACTTTTTTATTAAGCATTAAAATAAATCAAGTATTTATTGCCAGCAATGTATAGCGCAAACGAAGCGCTACAGACGAGGAATGTGTCCTAGCTTCATACAATTAGATGTGGGGCGCGCGGTTCATTTCGGGTTGCTCTCTTTAAAGCGTTTTTTTATGAAAGAAAATTTTCAACTGGTTTTCTAAAGAAAAAAGTTTAGTAACAACAAATAGAAGATTTTCATGCAAAGATCTTGTAAAAAAGATTTTACTTTTATCGATTATCTTAGTAACGATTCATTTCCCAGGTATGGTGTCTTGGAAAAAAAATTATCGTACAAATGGGTAGAATACGTGGTAATCGGCTTCGTTAAGCCTTTTGTTACACCCTGTATAATATGCCATATTACCTACTGTCCGTAAGGCAAGTAGCTAGTCATTAGTCAATATAAAATTTACATTTATCCCAGGTAAAATAATTAGGATAGGTAAAATAGGTATACATGTACGTACATTAGTTATACGCGAAACTATTTATTGTGTTAATCAAACTTAAGTTCTTATTATACAGGTACCTACTCATACCTTTTTTACAATACCGTTAAAAAACTCACAGGGATAGTAGGTACTCCGAGGCAGTAAATTTACTTAGCTATTGCAATAAAAACAAAATTAAATATATTTATATTCCATAGGCTTGAAAAATACAGGGTAACTGGTAAGCTACAAACAAACCTCGAGAAAACATAATCTACAGCGATGATTTTGCAAAAATATTATGTTTGAATAAAATAATGAGCACGATGAGCGAATGGTCGTTAGCTTAAATTCCACCTGACGCAGTCGTATGTTTATGCCAAGAGTGGTATATGATATGCTCAATAACGATCGGCTGATGGCTTTATACACGACTGATGACGACTGTAATTTTATTATTTAAAGTTTTCTATCTGAGGTGCTCCTGTACAATATACATAGGCTACAAGTCAAGCTATTATAAGCAAAATAAGAGTTTAGCCTCGCTATAGGAAACGCTTCTGAACAATGAACGTTCAGCTTACCCATTTATTGCTTGACTTGTAGATGTTTCTATCAACACATTTATTGTTTGCCCCAATAACACGTTATTTGGCATTCCAAAGTTATTTAAAAAATGGAATTTTAAAGTATGTGCTAATTAATGGCGGCGCTAATGTGAAGCAAGGCTAAATAAGCAAAGGATATAGTAACTTAATAATTAATAAGTAATATAAATCTAAAACTCAAGGTACTAAAATATAAATTAACACAATTTTTAACATTGTTGTACTACAGAGATATTATTAAATACTATTTTCTGTTCTATAAAGTTTTATTTCTGTTTTTACCTCCAGGGGGCTTGGACGCCAGTTTAGCGTAAGTGTGTTCAACTGCTGAGTTATAAAAAAAAAAGTATCCAAGGTTAGCTCTGAAACATACATAATTATAAATAACTAGCTTTTTACCCGCGGCCCTACCCGCGTGTACTGCACGTTATGTCGCGTGGGCTGAAACCTGTGCCCAGCAGTGGGAAAAATAGCCTGTCCTTTAATCTTTGTATCACAATTCATCAAAACCAGTTCGGTAGTAAAGAAGTTAAAGCGTAAAAGATAGACAGAACAACAGAGTTACTTTCGCATTTATAATATTTGTAAGGATTATAATTAATAGGCCTGATACTGAGCTTACTGATTTACTTTTTGGCAAGTCATTAAATCAATGGAAATGTTTTGAATAGCAGAGGCTGTTTTTGAAAATGGATAATGAAGACAATTGTTGCAAACTTTTTACTAGTTTTCCTATAGGTACTTATAAGTAGGTAAATCAATTTGAAATGAAATTAAAAAATCATCAGTCAATTATCGCTTACATAAACCTTACGTAGAATATGCCTTTTTAAATGCCAAAAAGGGATAGAGAAATAGTTCGATACAAAAATTACATGTTCTAGATTGAATGATTGATGTTGATTATATGTTATGTGTGTCAACTTTATAACCCGGCCAAATTAGGTATGTCAACATGCGATTGTATGGATATTTATGTCATGTTGTATCAGAATCTATTCCACTGATACCTATAGGTTGAACCAATGATATTTTAAAGTATAGATATGTTATTTTCATACTGATTTGCGTATTAAATCTATTCCGAGCAATCCAAACTGCACACACTGTCAAATTTCACTCATAAGCAGAACAAAGATGCAAATAGCACGCAAATGAAAGAGATAGCTTTAACTTTAAACGATTACCGGTAGGTACGAACTGTAACTCGTGATTGAGCTCGAAACAGACTATGTACAAAACGGCCTAATTAAGACGTATTTGAGTCTTCACAACACGTGCGCTTATAACATCTGCTTCGTTTCAATACAATAGCATTGGATTGAACTAAATGTGCACACTTTTGTTGTTTTGCGACACTTTTGTGAAGCGGATTGTGTGTCGAATTTTTTTCATATTACATCAATGCAGAATCAGTTAAAATCCAACGCTTCGCCACGTAAATGGTGCGGGAATAAAAAGTCAAAATCATTTAGTATGTTTTATTTGTCGCCGGTCATGTAGACGTGCGTGGCGCGGTCGGCGCTCAGCGCGGAGGCGAGCCGCGCGGCGCCCAGCGCGGCGGCCGCGCGTTCCGCGTCCCAGCGGCTGTACAGCACCGTCGCGGACATATTGCACTCGCTCCCACCGTACTTGTTCTGGTTGGATTCCTAAAAAGAATCAACAAAATCTAAAAGAAAGCCGTATTAGTTACACCACAGGGGTCGTACACATATTACGTCACACATTAAGGGGGGGGGGGGGTCTAACTTTCGGTGGCGTTGGGCAGAACTTTTGACAAAATTTTTGAAAAAAGCGTGATAAGGTTTGAAAATCTTAAAAATCGTGTGATTATGTAATTTATGGATGACCCCTTATAACTCGAAAACGGCTGGAGCGATTTTTATGATTTTGATGTTTATGGATTTGTCTTCGCCGGGAATAGGATAACAAGTATTAAAAACGTCGGAAAGTTAACCTTTCATTGATGGCAATGTCATTTAAAACGTATAAATATTAATTTGAGGCGATACGCAGTTCGCGAAGTCAGCTAGTGTATGCACGGTGCATAAAAATATTATATACATACTCCTTGTAAGAGCAGTCGCCCGTATAGCGAAAATTTGTGAGTTAAATCCCAATAAGACAGTCGAAAAAATAAATATTTGATAAACAACAGCTTTTGATTACTAAAATACAGTTAAAAAAGCAAGCAGCAAGGTTGATCTTTGACACCCCAGTGACAGGGTCGGTAACATGTATTTTACTGACAAAATGAATGCAATAAAAATCACTCTAGGTGGTCCATGGCGATCGTCGGTCATTGCTTGTTTGGCAGAGACTCAAAATTGGTAACTTAATTTAAAGAAAATTTAAAGACTAGCTTGTTATTCAAAACCAAATTGTGTGACAATCTAATTTGTTTCAAACTAGAATTTCATTAATTATCCCTCAGTTCCCAAAAGGGACTATAGTCCCTTTTTTTATATGACTAATTAGCTTTTGGGAACTGAGGTATTATTGTCGTTAAATTATATGAAGAGCACCACCCCTTGTAACAACTTACATAGGTGTCGTAAGAGGCGACTAAAAGAGCCGGAACCAGAAGGAGCGTCTCCCAAAGCTATTTGCCAAGCCTGTCAAATATGGCAAAATGCTCTTTTTGAGAGACCTGTGTCTAGCAGTGGATTGATATAGGCTGATGACGATGAATAACAAACGGAGTCTAACAAGCGACGCAGTGGCGAAATTACCGAGACACATAGTCATGGTTCCACAACCAGGCTTTAAGATAAACTATGAAAATGAGTAATTAAACTGAAATTAGCTGGTTATAATTATCTTACCTGCATAAGGTTGCATATTTCCGAATAGAAATGAGGGTACGTAGGCGGTTGATAAAATATGATGTGTCTTATCCCTTTTAAGCGGAATCTCCTAAAGAAATGAACTCTTTCTGAATACAGTAGAAAGTGAGCTTCTGTATGGAAAAATATGTCTCTTGCACGAGCTATTTTGGAATCCTGGAAAATAAGTAAAGTAATTTATAAAAGTAAAGTAAAGTAAAGTAACAGCCTATAATCGTCCCACTGCAGGGAAAAGACCACCATCATTTAATTCAAGTTACCACAGCACATGATGGGTACAGGCGTAATCACCACGCTTGCCAAACGCGAGTTGACGATCACAAACCCGAACAACATTCGAAAATTCAAAACTCTTTGTTGCCCGACCCGGGGATCGAACCTGGGACCCCGAGATCTTGGCCCGGTATTTAAACTACTAGACCAACAGGGCGTAAAGTAATTTATAATTAGCTTTAATACAATATAAGCTGATATACTGGTTATTATTTTTTTTTCAATAAATATTACCTTTGAATATTCACATATCTGTACAAAACTTATGTCTTCCTTCTTGAAGTAATTACGAATCCGAACATAGTCAAAATAGCTTGGCACATAGATAAGGGTATGACTCATCAAAGTGTCCCTCTGCTTCGGTAGGATCTCTTTGATGAAGTACTCGAATCGCGCGTCGGCAGAAGCCAGAGGGCTGTCTGCATTAAATCTGTAATTTATATAATCCAAACTTTTAAATTATTTAGTAACAAAAGTTTGTTTTATACTGATTTAAACTTTCATGGTCACTATCACTAGAGTTATTGAATTCGGGATTTATACCATGTACCTTATTTATTATGATATATTGTGCCGTGTGGTGTCCGGCCGTAGAATAGAACCAACCCTTACAAAGGATTTGGGTGTCGTAGAAGGCGACTAACGTCCGATTAGCGAGCGTTCCTCCTTCTTTAACGCTTCGCCAAGGGGAGATGGGCCTCTAAGCACTGTGCTGCAACCCATCTAGGAGAAGGAAACTCCGAAATAAAACCCGGAACGGGGTCTCCGTCAGGCGTAAGTAGGGTCCAACCCGAAATATGCGGCAGATTCCTGCAGCCGACCCGGCTCCACACGTATTGGCTTACCTTTCCTGTGGGTCCAGCCGGTGAGGCCGAGAGGGTAATACAGGTCCTGGGCAACCCTGTGTTTCCTCAACTCCGTCCCAGGCGGCGTAGTACGTGGAGAGGTCACTCCACCCACTTCAGCCTAGCTGAGTGGTTAATAACACGGAAAGTGGCAGTTACCAGTTATAAGTCCTCACGCATGGGCGTAAGTGCGGACGCTAGGGGTCACTTTCGACAGTGGGAGAGCCCTTCGTAGGCTCACTGTTCGTTACCGCCCGCTTCAAGCTGGGCAGCCCCCGGCCAATAAGGTACGTTCCGTCCCGTCGCTGGTCTGCTCCTTTAGGGTGTAGGGAGCACTAGCCCATGTCTAGACGGCTGGCGACGATAATAATAACACCTACTGATAAAAGCGGAAACAAAATTAAAATACTGCCCCGCCAATCCATTCGCATTGCAACATGGAATGTCCGAACAATGAGGACAGGCCTCCCGGAGACCTGTGGAGGCTCACAATTAGATTGCGCACAAGACCTGCGCAAAACCGCTTTAATCGATGCAGAGCTTAGCAGGCTTAAGATCTCGGTCTGTGCTCTGCAAGAGACCAGGTTACCGGACGAAGGCTCACTACGCGAGTCCTCTTATTCTTTTTTCTGGAAAGGAAAAGACTCATCTGATGTCCGCCAGCATGGTGTTGGTTTTGCGGTCCGTAACGAGCTTTTATCCGCCATTGAAAGTACACGCGGAATATCGGAACGCATCATGGTCTTACGACTCAACAGCAGTTGCGGCTTTGTGACTTTTATTTCCGCTTATGCTCCGACCTTAGGATCGTCGGATGAGTCAAAAGACCGGTTTTACGACCAACTAAGTGAAACAGTAAGGAATATCACAAGAGGCGATCGTCTCTACATTCTTGGTGACTTCAATGCCCGTATTGGTCGAGATCATACCGCATGGCCGAATTGTATTGGTTATCATGGCGTTGGCAACATGAATGAAAACGGCCAACGTTTACTAGAGTTTTGCTCAGAGCACTTGCTGTGCGTGACTAATACATATTTCAAAGGCAAAATGTCACATAAAGTCTCCTGGAAACACCCACGATCTGGACACTGGCATCAGCTGGATGTAGTACTTTCCAAAACAAGGGACCTTCGTGAAATCCTCCACACACGTTCTTACCAGAGTGCCGACTGCGACACTGACCACTCGTTGGTGGCAGCGCACATAGCTCACACTCCCAAAAAGATGCATTCGTCCAAGACGATCGGTAGAAGAAAGTTAAATCTTTCCAATACCAGGAATGACGCATGCATCAAAAAGTTTGAGTGTTTGGCAAACGAATTGCTCGCTACATGGGACGCTGATAGACCTATGAGTGCCGAGTGGAATATCGTCAAAAAACTACTGACTGAAAGCGCTGGCGAAGTTTTCGGTTACCTGAAAACAAAATCTCAGGACTGGTTCGCAGAAAATGTCGACTACCTTCGACCATTGCTGGACTCAAAGCGCAACGCTGCCCTTAGGCACCGCACCGACCCTTGTACGGAAACCGACGTAGCACTTCGAGCCAAAAAGGCAGACCTTCAACGAAGTGCACGGTACTTTGCGAACTTGTACTGGTCGAGACTTGGCCACAACATTCAAACTTGTGCAGACAGGGGGGATATTGGCGGTGTCTATGAAGGTATCAAACAGGCCATTGGACCTGTCATCAAAAAAACAGCACCTCTGAAGGACGCGAATGGCGCTGTTATAACGGACAATCAGAAACAACTTGACCGCTGGGTCAAGCACTACTCTGGTCTCTATTCATGTCCCGTATCCCTACAACCAGAGGCGTTGCATAGCATGCCCAAACTGGATGTTTGGACTGAACTAGACGACCTACCGTCCGTAGAGGAATTCTTTGTAGCTGTCAATCAGCTTAAGCGCGGAAAGAGCCCTGGCAGCGATGGCACCCAGGCCGAAATAATTAAGCTCCCGTGCGTGAGACCGATCCTGCACAATCTGCTGTGTAAATGTTGGAAAGCGGGAGATATGCCGCAAGATATGCGCGACGCTAACATCGTCACACTTTACAAAGGGAAAGGTGACCGCGGCGATTGTAACTGTTACCGTGGCATATCCCTTCTGAGCATAGTTGGCAAGCTTTTTGGCCGAGTTGTACTATCTAGACTCCAAAAGCTTGCAGAGCGCATATACCCTGAACCGCAGTGTGGGTTTCGCTCTCAGCGTTCTACAGTGGACATGATTTTTACACTTCGGCAGTTGCAAGAGAAGTGTAGAGAGCAGAATACTCCCCTGTATATGGCATTTGTCGACCTTAATAAGGCTTTCGACACGGTCAGCAGGGAGGGTTTGTACTCAGCGCTGGAAAGCATTGGGTGTCCGTCTAAACTCCTGAGCCTCGTTAAATCTTTCCACGAGGATATGAAGGGCGCAGTGGTTTTTAACGGCTCTACATCTGAGCCGTTTGACGTTTGTAGAGGTGTGCGTCAGGGCTGCGTCTTGGCCCCTACTCTGTTCGGAATTTATTTCTCGCTAATATTACACACAGCTTTCGGCAATGACCAACAGGGTATCCACCTGCATACGAGGACTGACGGAAAGATGTTTAAAATCTCGCTTCTCAAATCCAAGAGAAACCGCGAAGATCTTTACGTCGATAGTCTTCTCTTTGCCGATGACGCGGCCTTTGTTGCCGCTTCCGCAGTCGAGCTCCAGTCTATGGTGGACAAATTTTCCCAGGCCTGTTCCTTGTTTGCCATGTCCATAAATGCCAAAAAGACAGTGGTGCTAGCACAAGGCACCCATGAAGACCCAGTGATTTCACTGAACGGCACGCTGTTAGAGGTAGTTGACAGGTTTTGCTACTTAGGGTCGACCGTGTCAAACAATCTCTCGCTTGAAGCGGAGATCGACATCCGTATTGGCAAAGCGGCGACCATGTTTGGGAAGCTTAGTACAAGAGTATGGTTAAATAAACATCTGACTATCAAGACCAAAATGGTTGTCTTTCAGGCTTCCATATTGAGCACTCTCTTGTATGGAGCTGAGACCTGGACAACGTACGCAAAACAAGAACGTCGTTTAAACTCTTTTTACATGCGTTGCCTACGCAAAATTTTGGACATTTCATGGCAAGATAAGGTAACTAACGAGAGGGTTCTAGAAATTGCACAATTGCCTAGTTTGACCGCACTTCTCAAGCAGAAGCGCCTACGATGGTTGGGGCATGTGCACAGGATGGAACCATCTCGTCTACCTCGACGCGTTCTGCTCGGTGCAGTAGCGAATGCAAAAAGAGATGTTGGGAGGCCATTGCTTCGCTTTAAAGACTGCGCCAAACGCGATATGGCCACTTTTAAAATTGACCACCAAGACTGGGAACGGCTCGCGGATAAAAGAGCGGATTGGCGTGAGCGTGTAGTGGAGGGTCGCAAGTTATGCGATGACGCCTGGTTTCAAACACTTGCCGACAAGAGACAGAAACGTCACATGGGCGGATTGGCACCAACCACCGCTGTTTTTTCTTGCCGAGCCTGCGGCAAGGCATGCCGCTCTCGCATCGGTTTATACAGCCACGAAAGGAGCTGTTTCCACGGTCTCGCCACGAATCGTCTGCAATAGACGTAAAGGCCTATATATATATATTTATTATGAGTTTCCGATATGTCGGCACTGTTGCAAGCGCCATGATCACGGGAGAACTCAAATATCGGAAACTCATAATAAATAAGGTACATGGTATAAATCCCGAATTAAATAACTCTAGGAAATGCCGTGTAGTGCCGGCACATAAAAAGAATAGCACTACCCCCTCTCTTCCCGTGGGTGTCGTAAGAGCCGACAGAGGGAAAACTGCCATCAGGAGATGGGCAGCAGCGTCTCCTAGAAGCAACAGGCCATACTGCGATCGCCAACCCGCCTGCCAAGCGTGGCGATTATGGCAAACCCCCCCCCAAATATGAATACACCGCTAAGAATTCGGCCCCCAGTCCCCGGCGGCCCCGCTAGTCCTAGCTATGGCAGCAGCTATGGTAACGGCGGGGCAGGGGGTGCTAAGAATCCCCGGGTAAGATCCGGCTGCCAACAACGACGACTCGACCTGGCAACATATAACACGCGCACACTGAGGCTTGACGCGAAGCTCGTAGAGTTGGAAGAGGCAATTGGTAAGTTACATTGGGATATCATTGGGCTATCTGAAGTCCGAAGAGAGGGGGAGGACTCGATAACCCTAAAATCCGGTAACTTACTATACTACCGGGAGGGCGACCAACAGTCCCTAGGTGGTGTCGGGTTCATCGTCCACAAGTCCCTTGTCAACAACGTGATTACTATCGGAAGTGTTTCGAGCAGGGTAGCGTACCTGATACTCAGAATATCGAAACGATATTCGCTGAATGTCATTCAGGTTTACGCTCCGACCTCGAAACACGACGATGTCGAAGTGGAGGCTATGTATGAGGAGATCTCTAAAGCCATGCATAGCTTTAAAACCCACTACACGGTTGTGATGGGGGATTTCAATGCGAAGTTGGGGCAACGTTGCGGTAATGAGTTGAGAATGGGGAAATTTGGATTTGGGCAACGGAACAAAAGGGGTCAGATGCTGGCAGACTTCATGGAGAGGGAGAACCTCTTTATGATGAACTCCTTCTTCAAGAAGCCCGTAAGCCGCAAATGGACCTGGATCAGCCCGGACGGTAAAGTCAAAAACGAGATCGATTTTATCATGTCAACGAAGAAGCACATATTCGATGATGTCGCTGTGATCAACGCTGTTAAGACAGGAAGCGATCACCGCATGGTCAGAGGCACATTGAATATCGACGTAAAGCTTGAAAGAGCGCGACTGATAAAATCCACGCTCCGACCAATACCGGCTCAAATTCAAAACCCCGAGTGCTTTCAGCTCGAGCTTCAAAACCGTTTCGAAGCCCTTGAGAACAGCATCGATGTGGACGATCTATACAACATGGTGGTGGATACTGTCCGTACGGTAGGGTCTAAGTACTTTAAAACCCGCCGTCCCAAATCAAAGAAACTCTCCAGTCAGACTCTCCTACTCATGGATCAGAGAAACGAAATGAGGCTACAGAACTCAGCGGATGCCCATCGCTATCGGCAACTCAATAGACAGATATCTAAGTCTTTGAAGAGCGACCTTCGTCAATTTAATACCCGACGTATTAAAGAGACCATTGAGCGGAACAAAGACTCCAAAGTGTTCGCCAGAGATCTGTCTATTGGGCAAAGCCAATTGACGAGGCTGAAAACTGAGACAGGTAGCATCATTGCGTCAACACCTGAAATCCTGAGGGAGATTGAGAGTTTCTATGGACAGTTATACTCCACGAAAACACCTGTTGAAAGCAAGGCTAAAGACCCTAGAGCCAAGCTTACCCGACACTATTCTGAAGATATCCCGGACGTCAGCCTGTGCGAGATTAGAATGGCTCTCAAGCAGCTTAAAAACAACAAGGCGGCGGGTGATGACGGAATCACAACAGAGCTCCTTAGAGCGGGCGGTAAGCCGATACTTAAGGTCCTCCAGAAGCTCTTTAATTCTGTCATCCTCGAGGGCAAAACGCCAAAGGCATGGGGCAGAGGCGATGTGATGCTGTTCTTCAAGAAGGGTGACAAAACTCTCTTGAAGAACTACAGACCCATTTCGCTTCTGAGCCATATCTATAAGTTGTTTTCGAGAGTCATTACGAATCGTCTCACTCGCAGGTTCGACGACTTCCAACCTCCCGAACAAGCCGGGTTCCGAAAAGGCTATAGTACCATAGACCACATTCATACGCTGCGGCAAGTTATACAGAAGACCGAAGAGTATAACTTGCCACTTTGCTCAGCGTTCGTGGACTATGAGAAAGCCTTTGATTCGATTGAGACATGGGCAGTGCTGCAGTCTCTCCAAAGGTGCCAAATAGACTACAGGTACATCGAGGTACTAAAGTACTTATACCAAAACGCCACCATGTCGGTCCGATTACAGAACCAGAGCTCTAATCCGATCCAACTACAGCGAGGTGTGAGACAGGGAGACGTTATTTCTCCGAAACTGTTCACAGCTGCGTTGGAGGATATTTTCAAGCTTCTGGACTGGAAAGGACGCGGCATCAACATCAATGGCGAATACCTAACACACCTGCGATTTGCCGATGATGTAGTTCTTATGGCTGAGACCTTGGAAGACCTGAACATTATGCTCGAAGATCTCAGTAATGCTTCTCAAAGAGTGGGTCTTAGGATGAACATGGACAAGACGAAAATCATGTTAAATGCCCATGTTGCACCCGCTCCAGTTAACGTTGGGAACATTGCACTCGAAGTTGTTGACCACTATGTTTACCTGGGACAGATAGTCCAGTTAGGTAAGTCCAACTTCGAGAAAGAGATCTCTCGTCGAATCCAGCTCGGATGGGCAGCGTTCGGGAAGCTCCGGCATATTTTCGCGTCCGAAATACCTCAGTGTCTCAAGACGAAAGTCTTTGACCAGTGTGTGTTGCCAGTAATGACCTATGGGAGTGAGACGTGGTCGTTTACTATGGGTCTCATAAGAAGGCTCAAGATCACCCAGCGAGCAATGGAGAGAGCGATGCTTGGTATTTCCCTACTCGATCGAATCAGAAATGATGAGATCCGCAGGAGAACTAAAACAACCTACATCGCTCGAAGGATTGCATCGTTGAAGTGGCAGTGGGCGGGACACATAGCGCGGAGAACCGATGGCCGTTGGGGCGGAAAGGTTCTCGAATGGCGACCACGTACCGGACGACGTTCCGTGGGCAGGCCCCCCACAAGGTGGACCGACGATCTGATCAAGGTCGCGGGAAGCCGCTGGATGCGGACAGCACAGGACCGATCGTTGTGGAGATCCTTGGGGGAGGCCTATGCCCAGCAGTGGGCGTCGTTCGGCTGATATGATGATGATGATGATGATGATGAGGAAAAGTTTGTTTATCACAACTTTAAAGCAAATATAAATGAAAGAAAATATTGAGAATCATATTGCACAACCAGTATTTTAATTTAAAGAGTGCAACAGTCATTAATTTTCATTATATGTTATGTGTATGTGGACTTTGGACCAACCATACTACGAGAACTACACATTACAAGAGTAATTTTTTACTCAATATTATAATTAAGTAAATAAATTTCAACATTACGTAACTACCACCATAACAAAAAATCATAAAATGTCAGGTTTAGAATTCCAAAATTTAAAAAGTACAAATACCTAGCTTAAAAAACTGTAACCCGACTATATTTGCTGTATAGTTTTAACATTTTTGTATTCAGTGTTTTGTGTTCTTTCATTTGCTAGCCCACTTGTAATGACTGCAAACTTTTTTTTCCAATATATTGTTGTAGCATTCATCATGTTGCTTTTTTTTAACGAAAGGGAAGCCTATGTCAACCGGACTATAATAAGTAATTGATTGATACCTCTTTCACTGAAATTGGCTCAATCGTTTAGCCGCGCTAATGTGGAACCCACATACATATTAACATATAGACTTCTAAATTTTAATTCATTATCCTTACTGTTGGATTTACCGTAGTTGGGTAAAAACTGCCTACAGCTAAAACTGATAACGATATCAAGTCATACTACGCAAAAGTTTTAAAATAACTGCTATCGCAACGTAATATGGTCCACAATTAAATGTCAGTATTCACCAATTGTTTTTGCGATGCATTACTCTGGAAAAGTATTAATTGTTTAGTGTTTACTTGCCTATGAAATATCTGAGGTATTTGCAATATAACCTGTTGTATAGCGCCTTTTTCTATAGGATTACTAACAATAACTTTGCCAGCATAATTTTGACATTTTCTGTTTATCACAGATTTTATTTCTGGAAGTGAAACTGATGAGAAGACTAAAGTTTGCCTGTAAAAAAATACAAAGCATATAAAAATCACAAGTACAAAATAAATATTTAATTGCACAAACATATACATTATACATTATACACTGATACACACTGTTCTGATCGAAAATAAAGTAATACAGCACTTGTTTCACAAACAGCCAGATCTGAGAATATAGAAAAATGTTTTATTCTATTTAGATCTGTCCGGGAATCGAACCCGGAACATTGGGGCTGGCGACAACAGTTGTAGGATAGTGAAGGCGCCTAGGTTCGTGTTTGTATCTGGCTTCATAGTAGCGAGCGTGATCTGTGTACACGCAATGGACGGGGTACAAGCTACTCGTTTTGTACTAACCTATAATATTTGGACCAGCCATTTACAGACCACATTCTCACTCGAGAAAAATCGGTTCCGTGCGTCTTTTTCGGTTGTAAGTGAAAGTGATCAAGTACGTGTAATAGATGATCCCAGTTTTGCATTAAGAAAACGTCAGTTTGATCCATAATCAAAACTTCAATCGAAGCTAAAAAGTCGAAGTCTCTTTCTTCTTCACCTTCAGCGCCCACCAGCATCCTCAGACCCAGGGGCGACGCTACTATGATGTCCGATGAATAAAAATCTGTATATAGCTAAAATAAAAGCCTCACATTTATACAATTGTATGTTTTAATACCAATGTTCAAGAAATAAACCTGATATAACAAAATTTCTAAAATTGCATGCATGCTTGCTAATAATATAATAATATTATATATATTAATAATAGACGAAACCCTTTAGAAGGACTGATAGCATTATCACACTGTTTGAGGCTTTGGTGAGAAGCATACTGGAATATTGCTTGGTTGTATGGTCTCCTTTTTATCTCTGCCACATTGCTCGAATTGAATCAGTCCAAAAACGTTTTTTTCGTATTTTGTCCGCCAGGTATGGTATTAGACGCAAAGTGGCTTCTTATGAAGCAAGATTGGCATATTTTTCAATGAAGTCTCTTTCTCATAGACGCAAGATAGCTGAGTATTCGACGCTATATAAAATAATTCATTCCGGATTCGACTCGAGTGAGCTATTAAGTCAGGTCTCGTTAAGGATTGGTGGTAGCGCCAGAACTCAAAAACTGTTTTCTTTACCAGTTACCCGCAATAAGGTTGAATTCAATAACCCTATCTACCGTATGTGCAGATCTTATAATGATGTAAGTAAAAGCCTGGACCTGTTTGGTCAAACTTTTTATTCATATATGAGAGTTTGTTCTGAAAAAGTGAGTAAATTTGATATGTAATGTTTTTGTTTTGTAAAAAGTCATCTAACTTCACCATTATTTAAATGTTGTGCTCAGCTTTAATCGGAGCTCAGTTTTATTATTATGTTATGTCACATTGTAACCACCACCCTAGGTAACCTCAACAACATCTTCCAAGCAGAATGTGTGGGGATATCCAGAGCAGCATCTGCGGCAACAGCGAGAAACGTGCGAGATTTATCGATACGTATAGTATCTGACAGCGCCTCAGTTTTACAAGCTCTAAACAGGAACCACTTCAATAGTGGACTTCTATTAGAATGCCACAAGGAGCTTGAAAAATTGGCAAAACACAATAAAGTAACCGTACAATGGATACGCAGCCACAGCGATCATTGGGAAACGACGCGGCAGACATACTAGCAAACAGGGGATCCGCAACGAAATTGATAGGACCGGAACCTATTGTTCCAATACCGTTCAATCAGGTCAAGACTTGGATACGAGATAGGACAGAACAACTTCACAATAAGCAGTGGGAGGAGCTTAAGGATTGCAGGCAAAGCAAACTAGTTCTAAAAACCACAAATAAAAACCTATCTCGCAAAATTCTGCACCAGGATAGAAAGAGCCTGAGTATTATTACAGGTATTATAACCGGTCACTGTGCTCTCAATAAGCACCTCTTCAATATAGGCGTAACAGATAGTCCTCTCTGTAGAGGATGTTTGATTGAGGAGGAAACACCAGAGCATGTGATAGCACAGTGTAACAGCGTAAGTACACAACGGACAGAATTCCTTAAGGAATCTCAGTCCATACAAGAGGCACTTAAAAATATACGAGGCCTAGTGAGTTTCTGGACGGACTTGAAATGGTATGAATAAAACTAAAATTTTAGTCACGCACAAAGGCCCAACTCAAGAGGCTAAGTGCGGAAAATTCAAGTCCAACTAACTAACTAACTATGTCACATTGTATTATTATTATGTATTATTCTGATTTCTGTAGCTGTGCCTTATTAATAAAAAAAAAATTTTAAAAAATGTATATGTATATGGCTCTATCACAGCTATCTTCTAGTTAACGCCTTACATGATCAAATCCAATACTCAAGCTGATAGTATTTCAACAAACATTCATCTTCTTGTAAGACTATCGTTTATAGAAAATATAGTGTGATAGGTTTTAAAAAAAATCCTTAATCAAACTCGGGAATCCAGCATAGACAGGTCAGGAGACAGGATTTTATTTTGTTATTTAAATAGGTTTACCACTTATAATAGGTACCACCACTTTCTTAGAAATAAATCTTATCATTTCATTTTTCATTTCATTTCATGTCATTTCATTTCACTAACAAATTCACATCCAACATCACAACAGCCTTAAAAATAGCAATAACATAATTCTGACAAATAACTTAACTAATGTAAGTTTGTATTTTTTTTGTATTGGTTCATACAGTATATTATTTAAGTATAATATAGAACATACCTTTAGAGTTTTTTTGGTCAAAGTCATTCCAAGGCGAAATGTATCTTCTGTATTACCACTAAAAAGCAGTTCATAATCCTCAGGTTTAGGATTTTTTTTAGGCATGATCAACTCACTTCCTGTGAAGTCATCTTCAAATCTATTTTTGTTTACAACTTGACCAGCTTCCTTTGGCACCAATATGTCAATTATAGTTTTAACAACTCTATAAGCTGCATCTTTGAAAGGTACCATAATCAAGATCTGGAAAAGGGAAAAGGCTTCCTAATTAGCAACTATAATCATGGACACTATCTTTAAAGTTTCAGTTGTTACAGAGTTTCTACCGTGTAGGTACTTTGTTGTTTGAGTTACCAATATTTTGTCACTGTGTCAAGCATCATGGTCATAAGTTCTTTTGTAGGTGTGCCAACAGGCAGGAAGGCTGAATGTTAAAGGGCGTCATAAAAAGGGTCCATTGTACGTACACCTGGGTTGCAGGCAAGTACCATGAACTGCCCTGAGTAACTTTTTCAGTAATACATCAGATCCACCACCAGCATGGTGAATCCATGGATGCTAAGAAGTTCTGTTTAAAGTCAGACATCCAGTAAATTTAGGTTTCATAGGTATCAAGAAAAAATGTTTAGTCATGTTTATTTATCTCTGAAAGTATTCAGTTTGTACAAGAATTAAAATCAAACTATAATCATACCTTTGGTCTGACCAGTCCTTGATCCCGGTATTCTTCTGAGTGATCAGGTTTTTTTGAAATCTTTGCATTATGATGTAAAATTTTTGTCCTAGTTTTCAGCATATGATTAACTACATGAAGACAATATACATATCTGATTTCATCAGCATTACTAAAATTTCTTTGTGGGTAGTAAAGGTCTTGGTAATTGTTTATAATAGCAAATAATTCTTTCTGTAAGGGTGTAAACACTTCAATCAGTTCCACATCCCTTTTAATTAGATTTTTCTTGTTTGCAGAGACTATACTGCCATGTATTTGAGATTTCAGATGAAGTTTCTCATAATCAACATTTGCGATTGTTTGGGGCACTGTTCCACAAGAAGCACTAGGTTTATCTTCTATGATTAAAATTTTAGATTTTTTCTTCTTTGAGGCTGCTATCACAGGTTTTGGGATAGCAATATTTATGTTGCCAAGTACAGGCCATGTTTTCACAGTTTGTTCTACTACTGGTGGAGTGGTAGACAAAGAAACAAGTAGCTCATCCCCAAGATCAAAATGATAATGTTTTGTAAAAGGGTCATCCAACATATCTACTTCATTTTCGTCATCTTCCTCGAGAATAAACTGAAATATTTTTATAGATAAATTATAATTTAGTTTTGCAGTATTATACAAGGTGCAGAAGAACCATAAACATATATCTATGAGAAGAACACATCATTTATGCTATCATTTTAACAAATCTTTACAGGGATTGCAGTAAGTTGGAAAAAATATTGCTTTTCCCTAATGTTCAGTTATAGTATTGTTAGTCATGTAATTTATCAATATCAATTTAAATTTCCTCATTAATTTAAAGTGATGTCATAACAGAATTTTAGTATTGGTGTAGGCCTATTCTTTTCTCATAGCCGAGCTGCTGAGGCTGTATATCTGCTTATGACCTGTATATTGCTGGTCTTATTATTTAAAGTTACAAATTATGAAATAGAAGGCCTTTAAACTTATCCTTTTGAAAGGGTTAAGCTAAATATTTACCTTGTTGTCACCTTCATTAATATGTTCATCCTGGTTTTTCCCGTATGCTTTGGCAGAGTTCATTGTATCATCACTATTTTCCGACAAATTGTCTGTTAACTCATTTTCAGAATCACTGTCTTCCTCGCTCTCTACTTTTTTGTTTACTGACTTAAAGCATGATACCAGTTGGCTATAGGTATCTTCTTCCTCACTTTCAGAATACTTTTCCTGTACATCTAACAATTTCCTCTCCATATATTTTTTCTTATTTAACTCTTCTTCAACTTTCTGTTTGTTTTTATAGCGATTGAATAAAGCCTTTTTATTTTTACCATCCTGTCCTGGAAAATGATTCTTCTGTTTTTTCCTGATGGTTTTAAAATCCTTACTATGTTTCTTCCCGGCAAACTTTTTGCCGTTTTTCATTTTCAAGAAATATGTATAAACAAACAAAATACCACAAAACCTGCAGACAGTCAATCAGAGAAGAAGTTTATTTACAAGTTTTAGAGGTTATCTTTTTTTTTGTTCATTAGGTTTTTTTTCAAGTTTTTTTTTGTTCCGATCGGAACCGGCTAAAGTCTGAGACTATACTGCCTTGTCTTAAGTAGGAATTCTTCATTCTTAATATTAAATAGCTCTCTTAGAGAGGCACGGGTCGAGGGCCACAGCACGTTTTTGCAGTATAAAAATAGACTCAATATCTGCCGATGAGCCCCTTAACAGAATTCCGTATAACATTATACTGTGAAAGTAGCTAAAATACCACAACAATGCCACCAGTCACCACTTTATCACAGTAAATGCCGCTTAGGATAAATACACAAAATTACGAAACATGGTCTATCTTTTTAATTTCGTTTCTCGTGCCACTCTTTTTTGTTCCGAGTATAATATAAACTCCTCTTTGTTCCTTCTGGAACCGGATAAGGTTTGAGACCATGCTGCTAAGTCATTAGTTTGTTAATTACTTATTTATATTAAATACATAAAATATCATAAATACTTACTTACACATAATAACTTAACACACATACACGATGGTGGCTTACATATTTAAAGATCACAAGAGTTCTACGGGAACCCATCAGTTAATCGCAATTTTCTTCTACGATTTTCATTCCCCATAAAACAATTCGCAAATGTTTCTAAACGATGTTCAACATATTCTAGAATCATGTTACATCACAATTTCATTTGGTCGAATGCTTATTATCTACAAACTTACTTCATCGTTACTTCTTTTCATATATTATGTATTTTATCGAAGTAATGTTAGTTTACTATTTTGTTACCCATAATTTTATTTCCACGTAAGTTTCAATATGCAGAATTGTTGAAACATCTAATTTTACTTACCTAAAGACCGTATTGCCAAACGCTTTTTGTTACTAATATTATATAAATAATAACTGATATAAATATGTAACAAATATTGATATAATAAATAAACTGCGTTAATCCCGACTCGCCGTGGTAACCTCGCCGTGGTACTAGTCTGCCCAATACTAGAGTTTAATTTAAAATCTGCATGTTTTTATGAATGGTTTTATCGATAACTTAATAATTCTATGAAACATTAGTTTGATATATCGTTATTCTGCTTAACAAAACAATGGGGGCTATCGCTAGTGAATTTGCCACTAGAGGCGCTAGTGTCGCGTGAGGTCCAATATCATTCACTTTGTACTGGTTTTAGCGGAATTTGTTGCATAAATTATAATTTCTTTAATTTACCTCCTGGAAAGTGATCTCCTTCGTGAAATATTGCAAATATGGATTATTTGGCGATTAATGTGAACGCTTTAAAAGCGGAATTAAGAAAAATCGCAAAAATAGGCGGCCCCAAGAGCAACTTTTTCAGAAGTTAGTTTGTTGATATCAAGATAGTTATTTATAAACAATATAACCTTAATTAGATTCCAGATATAACACTTTGTTTCGGCGCCAATCGCCTTTGATAGCTATACTTCCAGACCTCAGTCTACGGTGGCGCCAACTGGTGAGCAAAGAAACGGTAGTCCCCATTGCGAAACATTTTAAGCTATTGCATAGCTTCTATCGCGGGCCTTGAGCGTGGAGGCCGAATCCAGAAATTCCATAACGAAATTAACCTAACCTAACACTCGGGGTGAGGCACGATCGAACAATTTTGAATTTCCGAAATTTAAAAGAATTTAGAAGAAAATAAGGATTTTGACAGTATGGTTATCTAAAGTTATCCGAAATAAATAAATTTGAACTTGAATTAGAATATCTGCCAAAATAACAGAAAAAATTAATTACAAAAGTCAAGATTAGAAAATACATAAAATTATAAAATTAAGCTATTGCATAGCTTCTATCGCGGGCCTTGAGGGTGGAGACTGAATCCAGAAATTTCGTCACGAAAATAACCTAACACCCCCCACTAGCACAGCGGTGATACTTTTTAGTTTTATAATTGCATAAGTTCAATATTACATTTGTAAAAAATGCTATTCAATAGCTTTATCGCGGCAGTCTCCGAGTGCCACACGTCTTTTGTTTTTGTGAAATTTTATTCGATGTTATAAAGGGCGATTATTAACTGTTCGATAAATCAAGAAAAAAGAAATTAACATTCATAGAATAGTTTTCTGTGAAATGAAATTCGATATCAAAAAAGTATGTGTTTTGATAGATACCCCTTTTACACGCACACTTACACGGTTAACGCGGTAACAGCGCCCGGCAAGCGAGGAGATGCGAGATTGAGTCCCACCTGAGACATAATTTTTCAAGTTTAAATACTAAGATTACACGGTTATTCATTGTAGTTACATATTTTTTTAATAGTAGATTTAAACATTCAAATCAAGTATCAATCCACATCAATCAATCCTCAACAAACAAAGTTTGAATGACATTTTCATAATGATTTCGGACCTTTCGGACAGATTAGTAAACCTTTCTTTTTGTTTCCATTAAACCACTAATACTCTAAGTTCGTTTCCCGCTTTGAGTGTATTACCAATAATCAAAGGTTTCCCGCACAAAGCTTCATGTAGGTCTGTCATCTGCTGCTTGCTGTCGTCTGCTGTCACGGTAATTATGCGGTAAACTTGGCGGTAAATGGTGCTCTCAGCCATGGCTGACTGGCTGTCACTCATGTCACTGTCAAAGTCAAGAAGTTGTCAAGTGTGTGTACCTAACTAAAGTCATCATCAAACCAAGAGAACATGATGATTGAGTGGGAATTTGAGTTAAATAATAATTGACCAAGATGTTTTTTATACTTTATTTTGTGGAAATTAGTCTCTTTAAAATGTTTCCTGTTCCTTAGTAAGACTTTATTGTTTGTCTGAGTTGAAATAATGTAAATGAGTGAATAGTACGCAAAATGATAGTGGTGGTATATATTCATTAGAAAAGCCGTAATATTATGTAGTTACAATGAACAGGCCTACTTTGACGCTTAGTTCTGAATTTCCTGACTTAGCGAATCAAGTCAATACTGAAGGATCACAAGGTACGCCCTTAATGAAGCTCGATAGAAATAAACCTGCTGGATCGAAAGACAATGGCCGCGATGGATCTGACGATTTGCTTGACCTCAAAGGAAAAGTGGAATCTCGTTTACTGTCTATGTGGAATAATGTTAAATTTGGATGGACTGTAAAATTGAAAACAAGCTTTTCCAAAGAATCGCCCGTTTGGCTTCTTGGGCGTTGTTATCATCGAAAATTAAGTCCAACAGGTTCTCTTGAATCTTCAACAGAAATCGGAACCGAAGCAACTGCTCAGGAACCAATAGAGCAAATATATGGTGAGGGTATAGAAGGATTCAAATCTGATTTTATCAGTAAAATGTGGATGACATACAGGAGAGAGTTTCCTATTATGTCAGGTTCAACATTTACCACAGATTGTGGATGGGGCTGTATGCTTCGTAGTGGACAAATGATGCTAGCTCAAGCTTTAGTTTGTCATTTCCTTGGACGCTCATGGAGATGGTCTCCAGAAAAACTTATTCAAAATGCAAGAGAATTTCAAGAGGATTGTCTTCATCGGATGATAATAAAATGGTTTGGTGATAAATCATCAGTAAATAGCCCATTATCAATTCACCATATGGTAAGATTAGGTGAGTCACTGGGTAAAAAACCTGGAGACTGGTATGGGCCTGCATCTGTTGCACACTGTTTAAAAGCTGTAATGGCAGCAGCATCAAAAGAAAACTATGAATTTGATAGTTTAGAAGTCTATGTTGCTCAAGACTCCACAATTTATGTCCAAGATGTTTATTCTTGTTGTCGGTTGCCTAGTGGCAGTTGGAAGTCTCTTATTCTTTTAGTTCCTGTAAAATTAGGCACAGACAAATTCAATCCTATATATGGACCCTGTTTAACTTCACTGCTAACTTTAGATTTCTGTATTGGTATAATAGGAGGAAGGCCAAAACATTCATTGTATTTTATTGGCTACCAAGATGATAGACTGATCCATTTAGATCCACATTATTGCCAGGAAATGATAGATGTGTGGCAGCCAAATTTCTCGTTGCAAACTTTTCACTGCCGTTCACCCCGCAAAATGCCTCTGAATAAAATGGATCCTTCATGTTGTGTTGGCTTTTATTTAGCCACTCAGAATGATTTTGAAACATTTGTTAATATTATCACTTCATTCCTCATCCCACAAGGGGTATCATCAAATTTTGAATATCCCATATTCACATTGCATAATGGATCTCAAAGCAGTGTTATGAACCCACCAAATATTAGAAATTCTATATATGAGACAGAACAGAACTGGGTAACTCCAAACATGCATGATAGTGATACTGATATTGAGTCAGAAGAATTTGTGCTTGTGTGATACTGTTAGTTAATAAGTAATTTAAATGTATGTACTATTACAAATCTATAGTCTGTTCGCGTTAGGAATTCAGTGAGTCGGTTTCACCACCGCCAGCCAAGCCCAGCCCCCTAACTGATCAAATCTTCAAATTACAAAGTCAAGTTCACAAAATTACCAGTTGAAGGCTTAGTTTAGCACACAACAGTTGACAAATCAGTGGCACACAAATGTACTAATTGATTTAAATTTATAAAAAGAATGGTTTAGTAGACATGATCGATGCGGAAGAAATGCTGAGACCACATTATACAAGAAGAAAATACCATGTGAGATTGACATGACGTCTAGAAGCTTGCTGCTGAAGATTATTTTATTATAAACACTAATGAGGATACTAGTGTAAATGACTTATAATTTTGATTTGATTTCAAACTTTTAATGGTATTTTTATAAATTCACTAGCGGACCCGACAGACGTTGTCCTGCCTTAACTATGAATATTGATTACGAAATGATTTAATAAAAAATGTTACCCATTGAAGCTTTATGATAAACAACATTCATTATTGTTTTTATTTTCTGCAAATATAAATTAGCTTTATTGGTATTCCGACACGGTAACAGGCGACATATACTGGCTGATATTAGCAGCACGCATTCTGTCAATGTTATGTCAAACGCCATACATTAAAAAAGTTTAAATTGTCAAAAGCGATAAGGTTACGTAACAAATAATTTAGTATGGTGATTAAGTTTTCATAAATTTTCTAACTTTCTTCGCCATTTCTTTCATATGAACATTCTCCTGACAATAAAAAACAAAACAAAAAAGAATTAGCGAAATCGGTCCAGCCGTTCACGCGTGATGCGATGACCAAGGGAAATAGAGATTCATTTTTATATATAGATTACACTTGATTACACTTAATCTACAAAAATATAATTTGTTTGAATTTTAACACTACTGTGAGCACACCGTTACCCTCTATTTGCAGTGATGCCTCACTGCATTCTTAACGCGAAAAAACTGTAGGCTTAATCTACCTTACCAACATAGGAAATATTTAATTGAACACTAATAGTTTGTGTACTGTAAATTAGCATGTATATTATTATACCCTTGTTATAGTAATAGATATATTCATGAGCTGTAACATTATAATTCTAGTTAAATGAAGCAAACAAATACCTATCTGTTACATGGTATGTGAAACTAAATCTACAGGCTTGATAATAAATAATTTTGAACACATATCAAAGTGTTACAATAGAATTATTCTAAATTCAATGTTACTGTATTTTCAAAACATTCAAGTAACTTATAACCCTATGTCATGTTTAAGTTCTGTCCTAGCATTAGTTTAACTTAATTATTGTATAATATTAAATAAATACAGTTAATTTATTATTATGTTGAAAGGTGAGTGTTTTTCTCTAGCAAGCTGGTTTTTTAATTACCCCTCTACTCTAATCACAGACATCTTATTATGCATCCGCGTTTCCATAGAAGCGGTGCTCGGCGGATTGGAGAAAAAGGACCCTGAATTTGAATAATCAAAGTGCTCAAAATCTACAAAGCGCAGATTTCGAGCACGAGGATTGGTCAATTATTATCTCTCTGCTCTACTGTTCTTCTCCCAGTTTTACTTCTGTGAACGTAAAGGATGTCAATAGAAGTGTAAGTGGCCTTTTCAACCAACTTCCAAAAAAAGGAGCCGGAGTCAGTCAGCCTCGGAGGTTTTGTGTGTTCGGACGTGGACAAAATTTTACTCATTACTGGACTATTTGATATACATACAATTATAGACTCTTTCGCTATAAGCTTAAAAAACAATTTTCAATTGCAAATCTTGCTCGCGAACATTGTGCGACGGCATAGACTGTGCTCGCGAACGTTCGTGCGAATTCGTCATCAGTTGAGACAGTATTGTGAACGTGACTTGTGCGATCAGGATAGCTGATACAACTTCGTTGCGCCGCTAACCACGTAGCCTGTGTGTGATTTGATTTATTTTTTACCACCCGCGTTGTTGTTGCTGTTTTACCTCACAATGAGCGTACAGAGAAGTCCACCCCATGTAATGACTGGATCGCAACCCGATCTGTCTAAATTACATGACGATAATTATGTAAACGTCAACCAAAGAAAAAGGAAGTCCCCAGATTGTCACTGTGATAGCCAATTGGACTTAATGGCATTTCAAAATAGCTTAATGAATATGTTAAAATCAACACTAGAGAATCAAAATAAGGAAATTAAAAGCGTCTTTGACACTCTCCGTAACGATTTGGGCGCTTTTAAACAGGATATGCAAAAACTTACCCTGAGTATTCACACATTATCTGAGGAACAAATACAAATTAAAAATGATATAAGCGAATTAAAGTCGGATGCCGTGTCACAGAGTCGTAAGGTTGAGTCTATCGATAAAGAAGCTGCAGAATTACGATTTACTATCGGGGAACTAACGGAACAATTACAGATTAAAGAACAACAAGGCAGGATCAATAACCTGGAAATATCTGGAATACCTGTCCTGAAAGGAGAAAATCTAATGAACATATTAGAAAATATAGCTCTGAAGATAGGTTTTCCATTGCTTCCTTCCGATATCGACTATGTTCACCGCGTTCGCCGTTTCGTACCTAAAAGCAAGCACGGTAGTGCAAATAGCGACGTGCCTGCCCCATCGTCTACCCCTAATATTATCGTAAGGTTCACTCAACGAAAACGAAAAAATGAAATGCTGGCAGCAATACGTGCGAGACGGGGCATGACAACGGCTGACGCAGGTTTAAATGGCCCCTCTAAACCTATCTTCGTTAACGACCACCTAACACCGCATAACAAGCTACTTTATAAACAAGTTCGTCTCATAGCAAAAGAAAAGGGCTTTAAATACATTTGGCTCTCAGAGTGTAAAATACTATTACGCAAAAATGACACATCAAAAGTGTTATTAATTTCAAATGAAAGTGATATCATAAAGATAAAATGTCTACATAGTTCGCATTTGCTTATATGTTTCTTGCCGTCACAATGTACAGAAATTTACAATTTGTTTTCATTAATGTACGTTTATAGTGATATGATATTCTTGTTTGACTTCCCTTTAACCTGTTATACTCGTGGCTTAAATATGAAATTATTTAACATTAAATTGTTGCATAATGTTGGTGGAATCACTTTAGCACTACTACAATTTTACACTAAAATACGATAACGTTAATCTTTTCGTTTATTATCAGAACGTAGGAGGTATGCGCACCAAGTCACACTTATTTCTACAGAATGTTTTAAGTAACAATTTTGACGTAATATGTATCACTGAGTCCTGGCTTTAACGATGATTTCTATAATTTTGAATTCTTTGACAACCGTTACGAATTATTTAGATGTGACCGTGATATAGCTATAAGTGGTCATGAGCGGGGCGGCGGGGTTATGTTGGCCGTGCATCGGGACTTGTGTCCGTGGCACCGTGCCGACATGCGTGCGCCGCCACCCGCCGAGGAGTTATGGGTCTCGCTGCCCCTGCGCACGAGTGGCGAGCGCAGCGCGACCGGTGCTATGCGTCACTTACATATAATAAGCACGTATATAGCTCACGGTACTAAACATGAGACATTATTGGCTTCCTTTTACGACAGGGTGAATGCATTTATACTCGATCATCCTGACGACGTATTCCTAATACTTGGCGATTTTAATATTTCTTACGCTATTTGGACTTTGAACACTGACAATAACTGTATGGATTTACAGACAAACGATAATAATTTAGCCTGCCATACAGCTGATTTTATGAACATGTCATCATTATCACAGTATAACGGTCAGGCAAATCAAAACAATAGAATCTTAGATTTAATTTTTAGTAATGAATTTTGCGAAGTATCCTCATGTATGAATCCGCTGTTACCAGAAGACCGCCATCATAAGTCCCTGGAAATCACTATGAGTATAAACATTACGGCTCCTTTAAAATTGCCAAATATCTTAAAAAAACAATTTCATAAAGCGGATTTTGTGTCTATAAAAAAGGTTTTGGGGTCCATCGACTGGGAGGATACTTTTACTCAAATGAACGATGTTGAATCAATGGTTAGCTATTTTTACACGGTAATAGATGATATCATAAATAAATATGTTCCAAGTTATAATTTGAATGCAAAACATAAATATCCCCCATGGTATACTATACCGCTCATTAAATTATGTAAGGAAAAGAATAAGCTCCATAAAAAGTGGAAAAAGTATGGTAATCAGTGCGATTACCAAAGTTTCTCAATTTTAAGAAAGCGCTTTAAAAAAATGACTGAACATTGTTACAATAACTTCATTAAATGCTCTGAAGAAAACATAAAATCTGATCCAAAATTATTCTGGTCATTTGTAAAGTCAAAAAGTAGCAGTGGCGATATCCCTGCAAAAATGATGTATGAAGGAAGACTTTTGTCTAGCGGGGATGAGATATGTGACGCATTCAATCAGTATTTTCACTCTGTATTTGTATCCCCTCAAAATAATGGATATCTGCCAAACCACGATGATTCACTTTCAATATTAAATTTAAATTCTGTTGATATCACTTTAACCCGCGTCCTGAAAGAGCTAAAAACAGTAAATGTCAATAAAGGATCGGGTTCGGATAATGTTCACCCACTTTTTATCCGTGAATGTGCTGATGAACTCTCTATTCCTGTTACAATAATTTTTCAAAACTCTATTACTACGGGTGTTTTTCCCAGTAAATGGAAGCAATCTTTGGTCACCCCCATTCCAAAAAACAATAAAAAAAGTCTTATTACAGAATACAGACCAATCTCTAAACTTTGTGTTTTCGGTAAGATATTCGAAAAATTAGTAACCGCTGATATCTCATTAGCCACCAAAAATGTAATCTCCCCTAACCAACACGGGTTTTTTAAGCATCGCAGTGTGGATACAAACATGCTCGTATTCACTGATTTTTTAGCACAATCTATGGACGATGATTCTCAGGTCGATGTCGTGTATACCGACTTCTCAAAGGCGTTTGATAAAATTAACCATGACATACTAATTTTGAAGCTCTCAAAAGCCGGTATACACGGCAACTTTCTTAGGTGGATCGAGTCCTATATTGGGAATAGAAGTCAGTCCGTCTGTCTAAAAGGGTTCTCTTCCCAATTTCTACCAGTGCCGTCAGGCATTCCTCAAGGATCCCATTTAGGGCCTTTATTATTTTCCCTATATATTAACGACATGGGATGTATCTTTAAGCATAGCCATCACTTGCTTTATGCCGATGACACTAAAATATATAAAGTAATTAAATCCATTGACGACTGTAATAAACTGCAAAATGACTTATCAGCACTACGAGAATATTGTTCTTCTAATCAACTGTTTCTTAATATAGATAAATGTAACATTATAACCTATACACGTAAACAAAGACCAATAGAGTTTGATTAAAACATAGACGGCAATAAACTGAAAAGGGTATCTAGGATTAGGGACTTGGGAGTGATCATGGATTCCAAATTATACAACATCCATATAGATCACATCATTGGAGCAGCGTTTCGTAGATTGGGATTTATACTTAGAATAACAAAACCCTTTAAAGATCCTATTACACTTAAAATTCTATATTTTTCATTTGTACGTTCCATCTTAGATTTTTGCAGTCCTGTATGGAATCCCTGCTATAAATTACATATTAATAGAATTGAAAGAATTCAAAAAAAGTTCATAAAATCACTTAATTACCGTATGTATATAAATGACGAACCCTATAACGACGCCTTACATAGATATAAATTGTTAACTCTTTCTAGTCGACGAAAAATGTTTGATATAATCTATTTATTCAAAATTTTAAATTCATTAATGGACTCGTCCGAGCTTTTATCTAAAATACAGTTCTTAGGTCGAGCTCGTCTGCCGGTGCGCTCCTCACGTACTTTATCTCTATTTGTTCCTCCACGACGAAAAAAATATATACTCGTAATTCATTTGTGTACCGTTCCACCAACACTTACAACAAGGAATTTTTCCAAATCGACTTGTTTCATATCTCTCATAACAGGTTAAAACAAAAGTTAAAGAGCATTTTATAAATAAATAGGTCATTGTTTCTATCAATTATACACTTGCTTGTAAACGTATTAACAATTTTAATCTTAATCTATAAAGTTCTTCACGTCCGATCATGTTTGCCAACTTAACTATATTTCATGTATAACGTTTAGGCACTATTAAGGTCTATATATCCTAAAAACTGTTTTTAATTACAATTTGTTACTGTAAATGACTGTTTGATGCCAAAATAAATGAAAAAAAAAAAAAAAAAAAAAGGAGGAGGTGCTCACTCATCACATTTGCATACATTTACTGAATGGGGTTAGAAGGAACAACCTGGTCCGCGACTCAGATCAATGAGAGTCAAAATGGCGGATGTACCATAGCGAATCTATATCTATACTTTTATACTTATCTAAATATATAAAAATGAAAACTGATTTAATGACTGACTGACTGACTGACTGACTGACAGACATATCTACGCACAGCCCAAACTACTGGGATTTAAAATCTGAAAATTTTCACCGTGCTTCCTTTTATAGTGTAGGTGAGCACTAAGAAAGGAATTTTAGAAATTCCTCCTCTAAGGGGGTAAAAAGGGCCCCATAAGTTTGTATGAAACTCCGTCAGTTTCGAAGCTAAGTCAATGAAAATTGATATCCAGCTACCTGATTAAAAATTAAGAATGACGTCTTTCAGGATTTTTGTAAATTAAATCTTTAAGGGGATAAAAAATGGGGGCAAAGTTTGTTCGGTTCCGCGTCATATCCATACTCTTTACATATTTGTACTCGCTGACTTTACTTAGTTTGTTATGACATTCAATGTGTCAATCAGAAAATAAATAGGTAATTTCTTACAAACAGAATGGTATTATTTTAGAATTTAATAATTGGCGCCGAAATTGATGAATTAACTGAATTAAAACGTGTAGAACTTAAATTAAAGGCTGCATTACAAAATTCGGCAGCCAGATACAAAACCTACGAGAAATTTCTGATTATGAATTAAAATTAGTGAGGGTTCAGCTGGTGAAGTGACAAATGAACAAATTTACCAAGAATACGACTACAAATAAAATTACTGATGACCCACATTTGAAAACTGAGATTGAAGAAAAAAATAACCTTCAGGGTATTACAACACAGCTTAAGCTAACACTGCAGAGTTTGAATTCGATAGCACGAAACAATTCCATGTATGCAGAAGGTACTGAGGAGCAAAGGTCGGTCACAAACAAATCTTAGGACATCTAAATTGAACTCAGTACCATTAGACAAGGACGAAACATTCAAAAACATCATTAAACGGTTGGGTACGTACTTAAAACTAAACAGATGTGATGATATCGATACAAGGAAATACACGTCAATCATACATCTTTGAGCCCAGAATTACATCAGAAAACGTATTATATTATATTTTTGTGCTCCACGGGATCCTTGTGAGTTAGAATTTGAAGAGTTGGATAAAATTCAGTTAGTAAATTATCAACAACTCAAAATTGGAGAGATTACTAGAAGATTTAACAATGGTGTTTGACGGGACTCTTGTTTGAATATCAAACTACAAAGCTCAATTAGTGCTTCAAGAAAATGTGACACCAATTTTCATCTAGCCGCGACGTATTCCATATGCCCTGAAAGACAAAGTTGACGAAGAAATAAGCAGGCTATGTAACGAAAAGACAAAACTTGAAAATTCCTATTGGATGTCTTATCTATATGTATATTGGTACATATTCAGAAAATAAATATCGGTACTTACCATAAGAATGGTAATATTTAGAATTTAATCATTTTAGGGTTCCGTACCCAAAGGGTAAAAACGGAACCCTATTACTAAGACTTCGCTGTCTGTCCGTCTGACCGTCTGCCTGTCACCAGGCTGTATCTCAAGAGCCGCGATAGCTAGACAGTTGAAACTTTTACAAATTATGTATTTTTGCTACCGCAATAACAACAAATACTAAAAACAAAATAAAACAAATATTGAAGGGACAAAAAATATGTATTCCCATACAACAAACGCGATTTTTTTGTCCTTTTTTGTTCGATATTAATAATGGCAACAGGTAGGCACTTGAAATATTCACAAAACACTCAGTTATATTTCTAACTTTGATAATCAATAATTAAATTAATATTTAAGGGAGTTTCCCACACAAAAAAAATCAATTTTTTGCTTATTTTTGCTTGATATCAATAAATGGTAACAGGTAGGCACTACATTAACTAAATTAATGTAGGTACCTAATGTTGTTTTCGTAGTCAATGGTACGGAACCCTTCGTGCGCGAGTCCGACTTGCACTTGGCCGATTTTTGTTTATACGGTAGAGACAAATGTTGGGAAATCGAAAAAAGTGTATAGAATTACACTGTTGTACCTTATGACATTATCAACAATATTAAGCAGTACAAAAATAATTCCTAAACTGGGCATAGACCCGTATCTCAGGCAGGAAAAGGTAACAGGTGTGTTGCAACAACACTAAGCAGCTGACTGGTGGATTAAATCAATATAGACTGGTAGACCATTTGACAAGCTTCCATTTAGTAACGATTTATTTTTTCTAGGACGCACCGCTTTTGGGGGCCTGGCAAAGTTTGTTTAGTAAAACTGCCTTTCTAACGCATCCAAATTATCTTTTTATTCAATATCCTCCATATTTAAAAAAATACACTTTTAAAGCATGAAAATAAAACGTTGAAAAAAAATCACCTCACTTCATAATTCCGCGTTGTTTAACTTAAATAGCTACCACCACGCACCCACTAATGACCAAGCAGCAGTAATTAATGATGTTTTGCTGACATCATTTGAAGCTGAAGAAATATAAAAATTTATTGACACAGTGGTCAGTACAGTCAAATCAGTTCTCTATCCTGTCAAGTTTCTGAACACTTTTTATCCTACTGATCATCCTCTACCATTCATGCCTCGAACCTACATCCCACATGAAAGTTTTGTGAAACTACGTCAGCTTTTTGGTATAAATTTTGTTATGTTGTTTATAAGGATTTTATTATAATTAAATATTTGATGGGGTGAAAAACGGTTGAAAATTTTGTGGTTAATTATTTGTGTTTAACATCATATTGAGGTACTTGAAACTTCGTTTATCGATCATGAAGGGAGAATGACATAGGACTGGCTTTTTCAGAGCTCTACACCGATGCTGGTACTACACCGGTCTTCTATCCAAACGTAGTATTCAAGCAAATTGTCTTTGTAAAATCGCCTTTTTTACGCTTATGGATCGAGAAAAATAGTAACATACACTTTTTCCAGGGCTCTACGCCAGTGTTGATCATATTCGAATAAAGCCTTGCAAGCTGCTTTGACAGTTTGGAAAGTTTCAAATGATATTGTACTTCAGATTTCATGTAAATGCAAACAGATGTGGTGCGAGCTCGCTTGGACTACGGTTCGCTAGGAGAACTAACACCGGATCCTTAAATAGTTTAAATCGGCCCCTTTCATCCAACTATTGTATCAACGGGCCCCGGTAAGTCGCCAACGACGTATCGGCTCCCACTAAGTGCTTACCACCACCTCGCCCAAGATGGGCACCCTCGGCACCGTAGGCAAAGGAAGTGGAGGAGAGGGGGTTGAGTCATGACATGACGAAAACTGTGTAACAGATAAAATACCACGCGTGCGAAGCCGCGGGCATCAGCTAGTAATATTATAAAGAGGAAAGATTTGTTTGTTTGTTTGTTTATTTGCATCGAATAGGCTCCGAAACTACTGGACCGATTTGAAAAATTCTTTCACCATAAGAATCCTGCTTTATCTGCGATGGACATAGGCTATATTACATTATCAAAAAAGTAAGGGATCCGTATGTGAACTTCGATTAAGTAACCGAAGTTGTGAAAGGAAAACCATTAAATTGCGCACGCTGCGAAAACTATTGACAGTAGAGCAAAATAATGTACTACAGTTTTGTAGAGGACATCATTATCTACAATAAAGTCCGCGGTACTATATGTCTAACTATAACAGATACGCCACTATAACTCTTTTTTTATGTAAGATTAAGGACGGTACAAAGTAGGTTACATTATTCGTACCTTGGTATTAATTCTTATCCAAATAAACAACTTCATATTCAAGGTTATATCAATACCTTTAAATAACTTTTTGAACTATTCAAATCGGACATACTATTCAAAAGATATCATGAGTTTAATATTTACCAAAATCATTAGTTGATTCTACTGCTCTTAGTGACTC
This sequence comes from Anania crocealis, assembly GCA_949315895.1. Taxonomy (NCBI): domain Eukaryota; kingdom Metazoa; phylum Arthropoda; class Insecta; order Lepidoptera; family Crambidae; genus Anania; species Anania crocealis. The sequence goes on from OX438868.1 coordinate 7,386,272, forward strand.
TGGTTCGGTTTATCGGCCATAGATGGCGCTGTACCTTTTTAACTCGCGGTAAAACTCGATTTTTCCCAAATAGCTAAATTGGTAAACCTGAAATGTAGGGTTGACGGTTGTATATTAAATAATCTGTGTATAATAATTGAAAATGATGCTAAGATGTTACGAACTGGATAAACATGTTGTATTTAGTGGGGAAATCCAAAGTTTACGCGGACGAAGTCGCGGGGGACCGCTAGTTAGGTATATTATAACGAACACCCAAAAAATTTACTATCTTGTACCTGGCTGTAAACAACTGTTCTTCAAATGAAATTTTTTCGCAATTAAAGTAAGTAAAGTAACAGCCTATAATCATCCCACTGCAGGAAAAAGGCCACCATTGAATTCAAGTTACAATAGCAATGATGGGTACAGGCATAATCACCACGCTTGCCAAATGCGGGTTGGTGATCACGCGAGCAATTTACACCCAATCCTACACCAAAAAAATATATGTGTGTGTGTGTGTGTGTGAGAGAGAGAGAGAGAGATTGAACGATTGTGTGTGTGCGTGGAAGTGGGAAATGTTTCTATGCTAAAATATAATAAACAGAATTGCTAGTAGTTCATAATTAGAATATTGAAAATAAAAATAGCAGTTAGGTGTTTATATTTTAGGCATTTTTCTTACACATAACCAAACACAATTTCTCTCGTACTTGGTTACGAATGACGCTGTAGCGACACACGCTGTGGCGAAAAAATTTCAGCGTAGTACGCTGAAGCGGAAAATCATTGAAGCGAAACCCACCACACGGTCGAATGACACAACAGCGACAAACTTTGTGGCGAAAAATAATTGTATGCTAGTTTGAATTTCAAAAGGCTGAAAATAAAACACAAAGTCCAAGTCTCATTTTAATCAACAAAATAAAAGATTATATTTTTGAAGTGAAAACTTCTTTAGCGGCGCTGAGCACTTTTTGTTGGATGGGTAAAAACTTCCAAACTCGCGTCAGGGTCACGTGATGCTGATCGAAAAAGCGTAAGATCGAGGGGAAGGGAGAGGAACTAGTATCTCCCACTCTTTCTACCGTGCCTGAGTGTGCTGTTTTCTATTATTTTTGAAGTGAAACTTCTTTATCGGCGTTGGAAAAAATTTACCGTCACGTTTTGCGTCAAATTTTCGTCACATTTTTCGGTTACGCGCCATCTTTTTCTTGCCCCTACCACGGTTGGTTCAGACGATAGCAAAAAGGTAAAGTGAAATAATATTTAACCAATTTAACCAATTTAACCAACTTAACCAACTTAACCAATTTAACCAACTTAACCAACTTAACCAACTTAACCAACTTAACCAATTTAACCAATTTAACCAATTTAACCAATTTAACCAATGTAACCAATTTAACCAATTTAACCAATTTAACCAATTTAACCAATTTAACTAATTTAACCAATTTAACCACTTTAACCAATTTAACCAATTTAACCAATTTAACTAAATTAACCAATTTCTGGAAAGTTGCATGTAGATCTTTTTTCGAAAAATAAGGCCATAAAGAAGTTTCACTTCTTACGTGTGTACACTAGTACACGCACAACTTTTTTGAGTACGTTCGTTTTTACAAAAATGTTTAAGTATTTTTATTTTGTAAAGTAGTGTTATTGTTAATAATCACTATAAGTTTAGACCTTACAGATAGTAATTATTAAGAATTATCTAGGAGTCGCATGCGCTTTGTTAATATAGGTACCATTTAGATAAACAGATATATCTTACTACCTACACTTACCTACACGAATACAAAATCAATAGCTAATACGAAATACGATAGTAATTCCTACCTACATTTAAAGTTACACTAAACAATTTGTACATTGGTTGTGGAAAACAAAAATAAAATGAGCCATGTAGATTTTGTAAGAGCTATAGCATATGTAGGGATACAGGGATGTAGAGGGGCGAACCACCATCTTTCACCCCAAGCCCACCTTACCTGCACGCGGTGGATCCTGCTGGACGACAAACGAGGCTCTGGCGATCGACCGACCGATGGCGGTATAGCCATTCAAATTCAAGGTGTACTTAAATATAGCAGGCCAGTGACGGGCAGCAGCGTCACCGGTGCGAGAAGCTACGCCCTGCGATCGCCAACCCGTCTGCCCAGCGTGGCGATTATGGGCAATACCTCTAATGCAGACGCAAAATGAGCCACGGCCCCCAGTTCCCGGCCAGTCCCGCTATTCCTGGTCATGGTGGCGACCACGGTCACGGCGGGACGGGGGGTGCGAAGAATCTCCGGGTTACGGGAGGCCACCAAAAACCATTGACCCTGGCGACGTACAACGGACGCACGTTACGGCTAGACTCGCATCTGGCCCAACTTGAGGTGGAACTTGGGAAGATTAGGTGGCATATCCTAGGGCTATGTGAAGTCCGAAGAGAGGGGAGGACACTATAACCCTCGAATCAGGTCACCTAATGTACTTCCGTGAGGGAGACCAACAATCCCAAGGTGGCGTTGGGTTTCTGGTAAATAAGTCCCTTTCTGACAACGTTGTGGAAGTGTCCAGTGTGTCGAACAGGGTAGCGTACCTTATTATTAAGCTCACCGAGAGGTATAGCCTCAAGGTGGTGCAAGCGTACGCGCCGACCTCGAAACACTCGGACGAAGAGGTGGAGGATATGTTTGATGACATATCAAAGGCCCTCCACTTCACCACTGAGACGCACTACAGCGTTGTTATGGGAGACTTCAACGCTAAAGTGGAAGTACAGAATTGCAACGAATCAGTAGTAGGATCCCATGGATTTGGATGCAGAAACCATAGGGGGCAAATGCTTGTCAACTTCCTCGAACGCGAGGGGCTCTTTTGATGAACTCCTTCTTCAAAAAACAGCCCCAAAGGAAGTGGACGTGGCAGAGCCCCGACACTATGACGAAAAATGAGATTGACTTCATCATGACCAAAAAAAACACTTATTCAGAGACGTCTCCGTAATCAACAGGTTTAATACCAGAAGCGATCACCGGCTCGTTCGAGGCTCTCTGAATATCGATTTTAAGGCTGAACGTGTCCGTCTGATGAAGTCTAGGCTCCGACCTACCTTGCTCCAAACCATGATAGGATCTGAAACGTTCCAGTTAAACCTGGAAAACCGACTCGCTGCCGTGGAAACTACAACAGACGTAAACCAGAACCTCGAAAATGTGGTTCGGATCCTCAGGGAAGAAGGTATGAGATTTTGTGAAATGCAGCGTAAGGGCAGGAAGTCAAAGCTTTCGGAAGGGACTTTAGGGCTAATGAAGGAACGACGTGAAAACCCACCCGTCACTTCGTCGGGAAAGCGGGCTCTAAACCAAAAGATCAGAAAGCTCGTACGACACGACCTCCATTGCTCCAATACTCTTGCGATTGAAAGAGCGATCGAGCAAAATCGGGGGTCGAAAGTGTTCGTACAATCTCTTGGAAGAAGCCACCTGACGAAACTGACCACAGCAAGTGGAGAACTCGTTGCTTCGAGGCCAGCAGTCCTTTCCGAAGTGGAACGCTTCTATGGCCAGTTATACGCTTCGCATGCATCTCGACCTGATCCCGAAAATGAGGACCCTAGAGCCGCGTTAACACGCCACTACACTCAAGACCTGCCAGAAGTCAGCATTGGCGAAATCGAGATGGCTCTTAAACAGCTGAAAAATGGAAAAGCCCCTGGAGAGGATGGCGTTACAACAGAGTTGCTAAAGGCTGAAGGTAAACCCGTACTGAGGGAGCTTCAAAAGCTTTTTAACGCCGTCCTGTTTGAAGGGAGAACTCCGGAGGCGTGGAGTAGAAGTGTGGTCGTCCTGTTCTTCAAAAAAGGAGATAAGACCCTGCTGAAGAACTATCGACCCATTTCCCTTCTAAACCACGTCTATAAGCTGTTTTCAAGAGTCATCACGAACCGCCTTGCGCGGAGACTCGACGAATTCCAACCACCAGAACAGGCTGGATTTCGGAGCGGATACGGCACCATAGACCACATCCACACAGTGCGGCAGATTATACAGAAGACCGAAGAGTATTCGTGGACTATGAGAAAGCATTCGACTCGATCGAGATCTGGTCCGTTTTGGAGTCCCTGCAGCGTTGCCAAGTAGATTGGCGGTACGTCCAAGTGATGAGATGTCTCTACGAAGCCGCCACCATGTCCGTCAAAGTACAGAATCAGCAAACAAAACCTATACCGTTGCATCGAGGAGTGTGACAAGGGGACGTCATTTCCCCGAAATTGTTCACAAATGCAATGGAGGATATGTTCAAGACGCTGCACTGGAAAGGACGAGGCATCAACATCAATGGCGAATACATCTCCCACTTGCGATTTGCAGACGACATCGTCATTATGGCAGAAACGCTGCAGGACCTACAACAGATGCTGAATGACCTGGCTGACTCTTCTGTACGCATCGGCTTGCGGATGAACCTGAATAAAACCAAGGTTATGTTCAATGAACATGTACTACCGCAACCGATTGCGATCCACGGTGCCGTCCTCGAAGTTTTTCAGAAATATGTGTACCTTGGGCAGATACTGCAGTTAGGTAAAAACAGCTTTGAGGATGAGGTGAACAGAAGAATTCAGTTGGGTTGGGCAGCATTTGGGAAACTACGTCGAGTCTTCTCATCGTCGATCCCACAATGCCTCAAGACGAAAGTCTTCAATCAGTGCGTCCTACCCGTCATGACATACGGAGCCGAAACGTGGACACTGACGGTACGGCTAGTCCACAAGTTCAAAGTCGCTCAGCGGGCTATGGAAAGAGCTATGCTCGTAGTTTCTCTTAGGGATAAAATCAGAAATGAGGTGATCCGGCAGAGAACTAGAGTTACCGACATAGCCCACTGGATTAGCAAGCTGAAGTGGCAGTGGGCTGGCCATATTAGCTGCAGAACCGACAACCGATGGGGTAAACGAGTTCTTGAGTGGAGACCGCGTCTCGGCAAACGTAATGTAGGACGCCCTCAGGCCAGGTGGAGTGATGATTTGCGCAGGGTGGCTGGCAGGAGCTGGATGCGAGAAGCCGAGGATCGATCTAAGTGGCGTGCATTTGGAGAGGCCTATGTCCAGCAGTGGACTGCAATAGGCTGATGATGATGATGATGATGATGATAGCATTACATAGGTACCCGACTGTACTAAGATTTTCTACTTACTTAACTACTTTTCCTTCAATGATGTAGCATAGCTATTATCTTATAGACGTACTTAAAGTTAATTTGATAATCAATATTTTTGACATTTAATACAGAATTAATGTAATTAAAAATATATGATAATTTGTACATGGTACTTACTCAAAAATATAACCTTTTAGTTTTGTTGATTAAAATGAGACTTGGACTTTGTGTTTTATTTTCAGCCTTTTGAAATTCAAACTAGCATCTAGCATACAATTATTTTTCGCTGTTGTGTCATTCGACCGTGTGGGTTCCGCTTCAATAAGTTTTTGCTCCAGCGTACTACCTACCCTAAAATTTTTTGCAACGTGTGTCGCTACAGCTACAGTATACTGTATACAGATACAGTAAATTTGTGCATATTAAATATTTGTTATTTTGTGCCGCAATTTTCATTAACATGACTAGTTAGCATGGTTGAGGATCTATTCTTTTATATCCTAAAAAATGGAAAAATGCTCTGGCTCTCGAACGAACAAGACCAAGGACTTCGCGTTAGTGCCGAGTGATACCTGTTATATATTCACATGACCATGTAAAGTTTCGCCGGCCTACTACATTCATTGCCGAGTTCTTAACGATTTTGTCTTTGTTTTGAGGTTATCTTGAGTGAAATTACTTAGAATACGAAAACACTAGTTTTCTGTGAGCTGGCTTATTACATGCTTCTACAATAATATGTGCGCTGTTTTAAGAATACGTATGCAAAAAATCATGTATGTTTATTATTTAGACAATAACGAAAAAAAACCATTCGAAATATTTTTGGTAGATATAGAAGGTATCCGACCAAATTGTAGTGAACATTAAAAAGCGGCCGCACGATACATCGACCTATCCTTCCTCACTTGATGATGGCATTGTAACGAAATTTAAATAGTAGGTACAGATGCGTACAGAATTGTTAAGTTGGAAAATCTATATTAATATTATAAAGCTGAAGAGTTTGTTTGTTTGTCTGTTTGAACGCGCTAATCACTGGTCCGATTTGAAAAATATTTTTTTGTTGGATAGTCCGTTTATCGAGGAAGGCTTTAGGCTACGTAACAACACGCGATCATAATAACGGAAATCGACGCGGACGAAGTCGCACCTTCTTGTATTGACGGACCTATCACTGAAACCCCATATGGGAGGCTTTAATCAGTTAAACCGGGCAGAGTGTGGCGAGCGCTGAAGGCGCTCAGCCTAGGTCCGCCACGCTAGCGGTACTCCGGTGCGGCCGAGGGTGAAGCCTCAGGCTCGCTCGCACCGGGGCCCATACTAGCGGGCGTGATCGGGCCAGTGTGGGGTGCTAAGGGCACCCTACCAAATGGCGAACCCACCAGTGGTGGCGCTGCCGGAACCGGAGATGCCGGATCACGGTCGGGCTCCATTCTGGCGGGCCCGATCTGGGAGGGGGGATCGGACAGCGACCTCAAGGGCGCCTCTGTAGGCTCGGACCTCGGCTTGGGTCGCCGTCCGAGGGGGGGGGCAGGTGAGAAGCGGCCAGGCACATGATTGTGTCGGCCGAAATGAAAGGCGGGACCACGCACCCGCCTCCGACGGGTGCGGTGTGGAGAACTACTGTGTTGTGCAGTAATTGAAGTGCTTAAGGCGGTGTTGGCTGTTGTGACATACGCGGTGACCGGATCGTCGGGGTCGTTCAGCACGTGCCTGGGCCGACGGCGTCGGAAGGCGACATCCCTCTGGGGGGTGTACGTGGCGGCTTCCGCTATGAGCGGATTGGGGTGATTCACTGCCTTATCGAAAGAGCGTTGAGAGGCTTCTTTCATATAGAGGGCAATGGATTGGATCTCGAGATCTCGGTGGATATTATTGTTGCGTACGAACCACGGGATACCCGCGGCCCGACGCAAAAAGAGATTTTGAAGTGTTTGAAACTTCTTAAGGAGGGACGGGACGGGGCGGCGTGAGCAAACACCGGACTGGCGTAAGTCATCACGGGGCGGATGCAAGTTTTGTAAATTGTCAACTTATTTCTAAGCGACATTTTACTCTTGCGGCCGACTAGGTGGTATAGTCGGTGCGTGTAGAACTTCGCTCGGTTACAGACGCGATTGATGTGCGATGCGAACGATAGTCGTCGGTCTAAGGTGACACCTAAATATTTGACCTGCTTGACCCATGGGATCCGCTGGTCGAATAGGGTGAAATGAACGAAGTCGCAGGGAACAGCTAGTAGTTTATATGAGGGACATGAAATAAAATGTTAATTGTTTTTTATCTTGTAGATTGATGTATTAAAATTAGGACGGTGATTAAAAACAAAGACAAAATCGTTAAGAACTCGGCAATGATAATTATGTAGTAGGCCGGCGAAACTTTACGTGATCATGTGAATATATAATAGCTATCACTCGGTACTAATGCGAAGTCCTTGGTCTTGTTCGTTCGAGAGCCAGAGCATTTTTCCATTTTTTAGGAAATAAAAGAATTGATCCTTAACCATGCTAGTCATGATAATAAAAATTGCGGCACAAATATGCACAAATTTACTGTACCTATCTGTATACAAAAAATCATGAGTGTGCGTCCAACCGTTTCCGATATACAGCAATTACCGAAACGCTCGCCCAGCAAAAAACTAAATAAGTATGAAATCTTATGAGGCACAAAGGAGAACCCCATTTTTGGGCCCGATGTTACAACAATGAAAATTACGCCAAAAAATCCCTTTTATTTTACTTGCCTATTTCTCAAAAAAAAATAGTTAAATTGGCAATGGACAAGTGGAGAAAATGGATAAAATACATATTGTTTTTCTAATACTTAAACAGTCTCTGTAAACCGTTTTACACACATTAAAACTAAATAAATTAAAACGTGACTATCTCCGTAAGCGCTCTGTCACTTCATAGAGCGGGACTTTTAACGTTTTAATCGATTTGGAATAAATCAATTCATAGTAATACTTCTTTACAATGGCATTTTTTAAGGTATAAGCTAAGTAATTCGTTTTAAAAGCCTGATATAAATAAAAAAAACCTAAACAATGTAGTTACCATTTTTTTTCCACGAGCTTTGCAGTTCAATAAGTAATCATAGATAAAACAATTGAACATTTTGAATAGTTCAATTCCTGATGTAACAGGCTGCACTATTATTAAGAATATCAGCTGACACTGACAGTTAATTGTCATTTGTCATTCACTCCAAAGTCCGAGTTTTTTTGGCGGGAGTTCGTGAGATACGTTTGGAGTCCGTTTTTTTATCGAATTTCTATTGTTTATAGTGATTTTTGGGTCGTAAAAGTAGTGTTATTTTGCGAAACAAAGTGTCGTGCGAGTGAACAATATAAAGTTTGGTGAAATAACATCGTGTATGGGTCGTAACCAAGAAAGAAAAGTGAACCGTGAATTTTGCGCGGGAACGCTAACAGTTCACCTCTTTCTTGGGGACTTCTCTTCATTCCTTCAATCTTTCGACTGTCTCCAAAAACTCCATCGAAGCATTAAAACGTCTAACATCAACGTTTTAATGCAGAAATAAAGACAATATTACTAAAGAATTGGCTGTATGGACAAGTATCCGAGGCCGTTAAACTTATTAAAGAAAAAGAAAAAAAAAACTCCAAAGTCCAATTCGCTCACATGAAAAAAAGCGCGGGAAACGTCACCGTAGGCGGTTGTGTTTTTTCTTGTTTGGAGAAAATTAATTCTCTTTTTAAGTTTATAATAGGTTCAGTTAAGTAGTGGAGTGTATTTATAATTTCATATTTGTATTTATAATATTTTAGTAGTACTTTTTGCAGTGCCCCCTGGTAAGTTTCTTACCCTTTCTTTGGTTGTATGAGTGAAGCAGACGAGCCTGGGGGCTTCGTCCCCCAGGTTTCGTGTAATGTAACAATAGACAATACCTTTTCGGGGTTGGACACGGAAGGTTCAGTAACTGACGGTTGTGAGCAACCATTAAACAATGCAACTAAACGTAAAAGATCTTCGAACCGTTTATGCAAACACTGTAATAAAAAGAGGTGGCGTCAGAATAAGTCTTCTACTGTTACCAATTTAAGCCAATATGAGTGCCAATGTAATACAGTACTTCATCAGCAACCTCATAAACATAATCATACTATTGAGGAATCTATGCCAGTGCCTAGTTCCTCAAATTCTAGCGATAATGTTGTTATGACTCCCATTACTCAACGCCCTCTTCCTGTTGGGAGAAGTTTGTATCAGGCATCTGACATATCACCTTTTGTCATACACATACAAAAAGAACAGACTCTACCCAATGATAACACCTCCATTCATCCAGTGTCACTTGTTTTTTTTTTGAAAAAACATGGATTTAAAAGTATAGTAAATGGCAGCCTTAAACGCATTGGCAGAAACAGAGCATCCATTTCTTTTTCAAATTATGAAGATGCCAATTCCTTTATAAACAGCTCTACTTTGAGTGCTAATAGGTACAAAGCATTTATACCAACATCGAATGTTACACGCATGGGAGTAGTGAGGGGTATTCCTACTTCCTGGTCTGATGAAGAAGTTTTGCAAAACATTACAGTCCCCGTTGGTTGTGGTAATATTATTAAGATGAGACGGCTAAAAAGAAAAAATACAGTCAATGAAAAATCAGAATACATTCCAATTGAGACTGTAGTTCTTACATTTGATGGACAAGTACTTCCCAAGCGTGTATTTATGTGTTATAATTCTCTTCCTGTTGACTTGTATATATTCCCAACTATTCAGTGTTTTCATTGCTGTAAATATGGGCACATTAAAATCCAGTGTAGGTCTACTCCTAAATGTTTTAAATGTGGCAAGGATCACTCCGGTAACACATGTTCAGTAGATGAAGATTTTGTAAAATGTTGCTTATGTACTGGACCACACTTTGCAACCAGTCGAAAATGCCCTGTCCCCCTATTCGCGTAACCAAATCGTATCACAATCGTAATTGAACGACAGGTTTTTGACAGTTCTAGTATGGGCTAAATGTCAAAATCGTCCAATTCAACCACGATCGAACTGCGATTCGGTTACGCGAATTAGGCCCCTGAGTTTTCCCGCCAAAAAGCGATAAAAGAGACAATGGCTAAGAGTTGCATATCCTACTCTGAGGCCATTAAACTACATTCTTCAAATGGAAAATCATATTCTGATGTTGTAACTTCCGTTCGCCCAGGTCAATCTAATGCTACATTTGTAAAAAGTCAAGCCAATTCTATTCCCAACAGGTCTTCTTATAAAAAGACTGTGTTTTTGAAGCCCAGCTCCCCAGTCACATCTCATTATGGATATGATAAGGCCGCTCATCATGCTTTAACTAAAGACTTGAATTTTAATTTGCCTTCTACTGGTACTGCATACAAAGAAAAAGATTCAAATAAAGACTATTTGCTTTCTGATATTATGACTGTCAAAGAACTTATAATTACACTCTTAAATTCACTGTCTCATTACAACTCAAACTTTTTACCGTCCAACGCTGCCCCATCACAGAATGTTTTAGACAATACAAATAATTTATCTAGAAATAGTAGCATCAACTTGAATAATAATGAACCAAGTGGTAATTCAGTGGAATTGCCGCAGTGTGTCCAGTAAAAAATCTGACTTGTATCATTTGATAAATAAATATAAACCATTAGCCATATCTCTACAAGAGACTTGGCTCAAGCCAAATGGCTGTTTTAAAGTGGCAGGCTATGCCTGCATAAGAGAAGATCGATCTGATGGATATGGCGGGGTCGCTCTTCTTATAAAACACTCTGTACCGTTTCAGCATATCCCTATACCAGTGCATAGCACTGAATATACAATTATAGCCTTAAGAGTTAGTGGTATTTGTTTTGTATCTATTTATATACCTCATCCATCATCAGCTCAATATAATGAAATATTAGATGTAATTCTTCCTTCTCTTCCTAAACCAATTATAATTATGGGAGATTTTAATGCTCAACATGCGTCTTGGGGTAGTACTACCTCTAATCATTATGGTTCTAGAATTTTAGATTTCTTAAGTTTACATAATATGTGCCTGTTAAACACTGGTGTTAGAACGCGCCTTACTCGTGAAGGAATTAGCGCTCCTGACTTAACTATATGTTCACCGTCTCTTGCATCAACTTTAACCTGGCGAACCCTTAGCTCAACTTATGGCAGTGACCATTACCCTATTATTATTACTTTACCTTACAGTCATAATAAACCATGTCCAATTCCTTCTCCTCGTCTGAAGTATCAACTAGCTAATGCAAATTGGAATCTATTTAAACAAAAAGTAGATGAAAGAATTGTATCCCTTCCTCATATACAAATTACTAATGACGCTGACTGTGCTGAAACTCTCAGTCAAGTTTTAATAGAAGTAGCTGATGATATTTTTCCTGTTAAAAAGGGTCGTAGTAGACATATTCCTCCTCCTCCCTGGTGGGACGATGAATGTGCCCAGATCATTCAAAAGAGAAAACAAGCAGAAAGAGCCTACAGAGCAGATACATCTTTAGAAAATTTTGATGCATTGTCGGAGCTTATAAATAGTACCCGAAAACTATTCAAGCAAAAAAAATGGGAAGGGTGGAAATCCTTTTGCTCTTCTATTTCCCCTGACTTGTCTCCATCCGAGGTATGGAAAAACATTCGTAGGTACAGATCTTGTTTCCGAGAAAGTACTCCATCACTACTTCTAATTCTATAGCTGACAGTTTTTTAGATAAATTAGCTCCACCTTTTGTTCCACCTATGAATTTAGTATTACACCGATTTAATTATCCATTAGCAGATAGTTTCACAGACCTCAATTCTCCTTTTACTCTTGCTGAATTAAAAGGAATTTTGTCTTATGTTAAAGACTTGGCTCCAGGCGGTGACGGAATCCCTTATTCTTTTATTGTTAATTTGAGCGATTCTTCTCTTTCTTATTTTTTATCAGTGATAAATTCTATAGTGATTAGTGGGAATATTCCATCATCATGAAAATCTCAAGAAATAATTCCAATCCTTAAACCAAATGCCTCTTCTAGTAATTCGTCTTCTTTTCGCCCCATTGCTTTATCTTCCGTTCTTCTGAAAATTTCTGAGCATCTGGTAAAAAATCGACTTGAATGGTATTTAGAGAATAAAGGTTTGTTAGCACCTAGTCAGTATGGGTTCAGAAAAGGTAAAAGCACCATGGATAGTTTAGGTATTTTTACAACAGACATTCGCTTAGCTTTTACACTGAACAAAAGTCTCCTTGCAGCTTTCCTAGATATTTCAGCAGCATATGATTCTGTGGATTTATCCATGCTGGAAAACAAACTTTTTAAATTAAAAATTCCTGTAAAGTTCATACATTTCATTATTAATATTTTATCAGAGAGGTCTATTAACGTTACAACACAAGACTCTAGGACGTTGTCCCGAGTTTTATACAGAGGGCTTCCTCAAGGGTCGGTTTTGAGTCCCATACTATATAATGTATATACTTATGATCTTGAATCAGATTGATAAAGTTAACATCCTGCAATATGCTGATGACTTACTTCTGTATGTATCTGGCTATTCTGTAGATAATTTATGCGGTTCTTTAACATCTGCTTTAGTATCTCTTAAGGTTTGGTTAGACAATAATGGCTTATCATTATCAGTTCCTTAAAGCTCTGTAGTTCTCTTTAGTAGGATGCTAATGCCTCCGCCAGTTTTTGTTTATTATGACAATATTTGTATTAAAGCATGCCAAGAAGCTAAGTTTTTAGGTATAATTCTTGACAGTAAACTATCAGAACTTTCACATTGTTATTATGTTGCAGACAAATGTGAACGATTTTTAAATATTCTAAGATGCCTCTCAGGGGTCTGGTGGGGTGCTCATCCCTCATCCTTAAAACTTCTTTACAATGCTCTTATTCGCAGTGTCCTTGATTACGGTTCTTACTTTCTAGAACCTTGTAATTTACTTGGATTGAAGAAGTTAGACAGTATCCAATCAAAAGCACTTCGGATAATAACTGGAGCTATGAAATCAAGTCCTATAAATACTTTACAGATTGAATGTGTCGATCCTCCGCTTAGACTTCGCCGACAATTTTTATGCGACAAGTTTTTGTTTCGTGTTCTTCAATTTTCAAATCACTACTACACTACTATAAACTGCGGCACCTATCAAATTCCATAGAAACTAGCCCTTATTGGGCTCACAAAAGCCTACCATGTTTAGTAATTAGCTATCGTAAGTTCATTTCCCTTCAGGCTCCTACTCATAGGTCTCAGGTACTTCCGATATTTTCTGTACATTTTGATTCTTTAATTTTTTCTCCAGATGTTTTATATGATTTAGATATTTCAAAAAATTGTCCTGCTGCTAATAGTAAATTCAATTCTATTATAGAAGAAAGTTGGCCTGACTGGCATCAAATTTATTGTGATGCTTCTAAACACTCTGACGGTGGTGATGTCGGAATAGGACTGTACCATCGCCAGTATGGTATTATTGAAAAAGTAAGACTACCTCCCGAAACGTCTGTTTTTACAGGAGAATGTTATGGCATATTTAAAGCAATAGAATATGTTCATATTATGAAACTAAAAAACTCGATTATTATAGTAGATTCTAAGAGCGCTTTGCAAGCTCTGGATAGATTCCCTTTTAAGTGTAATGTTCAATATCCTGTTATTATTCAATGTAGAGATTTGCTGTATAAATGTTTTACTCTTGGCCTTAAAATAATTTTTGCATGGATTCCAAGTCATACAAATATTTGGGGTAATGTAAGAGCCGACGAATTAGCCAAAGAGGCTGTGAATAGTGGTGACTTATATCCTTATAAGAATTTTTGTCATGATCTTATTGCTTTACCAAAAAAATACCTAAGTGACTCTTGGAAGATTGACTGGAGACGCAGTAGTCTAGTCAAAGGAAAATGGTATAAGGGCATACAGCCTGATATTCCATTAAAGCCATGGTTTACCAAAATGAGACTGGGTAAGATTGCTACCACTAATATAATTCGCATGAGAATTGGACATGTTTGTATTCCTACTCATCTTTTAAGATTGCATATTTTAAATAGTGATTTGTGTGAATGTGGCACTGGTATAGGAAACTTAAACCACATATTTTTTACTTGTCCAAAAAATGACCGTTCCTCTTTTGTTCAATCCCTTATATCCCTCCGTGTTCCATTTCCCACATCTATAGCTTGCCTTTTGGCTACGAAAAATTCCGATATATATAATGTTTTATCCATTTATATGACCCTGAACAATATTAAATTGTAATTTTTTGTCTATGTACTATTATGTATTATTAATATTTTTAAATATATATTTATCAATGTTTTCACCCTTACCTTCTTTCCTGAACCTTTCTTAGAAGCTACGTTCCGTTCCTTTATTTTTATCCTTCAATACGTTTCCCAACCTTTAAAATCATTGTAGTGGCTGACGCACAAACCGTGCATGCCAAAAACAAGAAAAAAAAAATTCACTCACATTTCGTTTCGTATACACCGTGAAATTTTAGTGGTTGTTTTCCCGCAACAGAACGATTTACCTTTAGTAGCACCATAGAATCGTGCGAGTTATTTTTTGAAAATAAAGATATCGTTGTTCTCAACTAATCAAAAAAATAATCATCAACTCAAAAGCGTGAGATACGATAGTATCTTTACAAAATGTGACGTGTTTGGGTACTGCCTGTCGCACGAAATCAATGTTCAAAGCAAAAGAAACTCTATACAGCATAAACTGCACCGCGCGAGGGGCAATGACCCCGGCCGGTGACCGGCTGCGGCGCGGCTGGTACCATTAGTTCGAGGTTGCTTTCGAGTTTCGTTTATCACAATCGTGAAACTGCTATTTTTTATTTGAATAAAAAAAACTGCACAAATCTATTGTACTATTACGAAAGAATCATTTTACTGCGGGAAAACAACCACTAAAAGTTCACGGTGTATAATGTGGTTTGTATTTTTGTATTTTTCTCACTGCTCTGCTGAAGTGCTCTGTTTACTATAGATAGATAGCAAAGGAACCTAGATCTTATCCAGGTAAAGTACCAAAATGGTATTTTTTGTAAAATAATACATGATATAGGTTATAAAATAAAATAAGTTCATTGGTTGATTTAAGTAACTTTCCCATTGTAGAAAGTTGTGAAAATAGGGCTTATGAATCTTTTTAATATGCTTTAATTTATGGCCAATTCCCAGCCTTGTAACGTCAGGCCCAAGATTGTATAGGAAACGGGTTTGTCCTTTGGCTTTTACGGCACGTTTACACTCGTATATAAGCTACCTTGGCTGCCCGCCCACGTCCGATGATCGGTGACCGATTTTTTGTAGGAGAAAAATAGAACGTACTCAGAGCAATGGAGCAACGCACACGTCCTACAAAAAATCGGTCATGATTGTGTATGCTGCTACCTACTATAGTAAAATCGGCCCGATTATCGGTCCTACAAAAAGTCGGACGTGGGCGGGCAGCCTTTTGCATATTTCTTAGACAGCTAGTCCCATCAATTAAAAACAAAATTTCTGGGCGAACGTTTGTGCAGCAGAATCCATTTTTCTTAAATAACTCTTAAGCTGTTGGACGCACAAATATAAAATTTCGGGCACATTTACACGATATAAGGCACTAATTATCTGCATCATCCAATTTTCGAATAGGCGATACTTTTTGCTGGGCTAACGCACACACCAATTCGATAGACTTTACCGTTTGCTGGCACCAGAAGTGATGATTACAGCTTGACGTTCAAGCCATAATCCTCACTAACCTATAGGTATAACGCCGAAACTTAAATGCGACTATTTTTTTTTACTTGTACGACTAATTGTTACTATTTCAAGACTATTTTTTAGCATTGTCAAAATTAGTTTTCATTGAGATTTCAAATATGAGGATTCCAGCTTGAAGCACACTAATTGCCCTGGCACTGCAGTGCTTCAGGGATGTTCGCAGAGTGGAACACTGATGGTTTCGGAGCGGTGCTGCGCAAGCGAGTCGCTTCACTCTGGAAAAGAGTGCAGGGCAGCACCAATACTCTTCTGAAGGTTATTGCTGAGAGAATGGACAATCCTATACAAAAGTTTTGGATGTCCTTACATGTATATAGTAATGAAAACTTTAAATTCTATTAATTTTTCTTTTATCTTTTTGTATTATTTTTAAGAATTGTATGTGTTATTTTATTTTTTAAGATGAGTAGTTGTAAGTTAGTTGTAATTAGTTATAATATGGATTAATATCTGAAAAATAAATTTGATTTGATTTGAATTTAGGTCAGTTCGCGACAGTTCTTTGCCTATGCATCATTTTTATATTACCTTTTACGTCAATCCATAAATAAAATCAGTGTTAGAACAGCTAGCTATCATTGGGTTTGTTTGTTTCGTACATTAACTTTCCCATGTGGCCTGCGCAGACGAGGGATTTTTTTCGTGGACTTTTTGTCCGCTAAAATAGATCGCTTACATCTGTATCGAGTAGCGCAAACGAGGGATTAAAAGTACCATGTACAAAAAGTCCCCTGAATTACCGAGGACATGCAGAGAGCGGACCGGACAAAAGTACGGGGGAGTCCCCGAAATAAATAGACTGGGCGACTGTGTGACTAGGCGAAGTAATGTACATGGCGGACTTTAGTCCACGTTGTACGCTCGAGAGTGACGTACGTACGCACGACGATAAACGAACAAATGATCACACACTGTGTGCGTTGAGTTCGCGGTAAATCCGCGGCGTACTTTTTATTCGCGGAGCGTACTTTTTTCTCCGCTGCGGAAAAAAGTTCGTCGTCTGCGCAGGCCATTACCAGCATCTTTCACTCATCTCACTAACTATACACAATTCACTTACCTCGTTTTCTATACAGGTGAAATTTTAACCACTTTCCAAAATTTTTGTAGGCGTTTAGTATAGTATTTAGAGCCCATTTATGAAGTAAAAAAATGTAAATCAAGTGTTCACCCGAAAATATTTTTCGCAATACCTATAGTTTTAAATTTTTACAGTTTTAGGCCTGTTTAGGTATAAAGGGAAAATCAAAAACTTATGATTAGTATCGTAATGAATGAATGAATGTGATGTGCATTGCGTAAAAAAAGTGTTGCTAGGCGGAAGTATCAAAAATTTTAGATTTATGGCGGACATTTTCTAAGTGCCGTTAAGCAAGTTATCTTGACATTTTTGTACTGGGCTATACCATAAGAAAAAAATACGTCATTTGTTTTTTAGACTCGTAGATTGGTATAAGTATTAAAATTAATTTCACCCTGTAAATATTTAAATAAAAATTAATTGCTGTTCGTTAGTCGCGCTAAGACTCAAGAACGGCTAGACCGATTTGGCTAATTTTGATCTTGAAATATTTGAGGTAGTTCAGGCACAGATAATATAATACTACTAGTGTTCAGGGAAGGTTTAAACGGTGAGAAATTACGGCGGAAGAATTGCGAGGGAAGATAACAAAAACTAAACCTTTTCCTTTTCATTACAAACTGTTATACGAAGGGTGAGTTTGAATGTTGTTAGGATAGATGATACCATAGGGAAGTATATTTCTTTCCCTATGATGATACGAAGTACACCGGGTCGTCGTCTACTTATTAATTAATTTTGGAATGAAATTACGCTCTACCGCTACTTCACTACACTTCAAAGTAACGTAAGTTTGCCAATATTTCGCAAAACTAAGGACCATGCTGATTACATTTTTTAAACTAATTTATCTAAAATTGATGTTATATTCGAAACTATTGATTTCAGAACATTAGGTGTTTTATATTTTATACGTATGAATAAAACCTTAGAGATATGGAATATCAAATAACCGGCCAAGTGCGAGTCGGACTCGCGCACGAAGGGTTCCGTACCAAAAAGGCCAACAAAACGGGTTTGTTGTATGGGAGCCCCCCTTAAATATTTATTTTATTTTGTTTTTAGTATTTGTTGTTATTGCGGCAACAGAAATACATAATTTGTAAAAATTGCAACTGTCTAGCTGTCGCGGCTCTTGAGATACAGCCTGGTGACAGAGCGACGGATAGACGGACAGACAGACAGCGAAGTCTTAGTAATAGGGTCCCGTTTTTACCCTTTGGGTACGGAACCCTAAAAACGCACCCTATATTATTTTTCTGCCCTGGCATGATTGCTTCCTCAGAACTTGAATAATTAAAATTTGTAGTGAGGACCGTGGGCTTTTTAAATTTACATGCAAATAGCCAATTTTTAGATTCCCTACTAATATTTAAATATGTAGATAAGTTAAATCCTCTAAGATTAAATCAGACATTTATTTATTACAAAAATAAAACTATTGATGATCGTTAAAACCTTTTAAATACTTAAGAGGATATTAAAAAAAAAGCATTCATCATATTTTATTGTATGAAATCACATTCACCTGTATTGTATATGCATTAGTTACAACACCAGTAACTGATTTCTTATAATTAATACAATCAGTTTTTGTCCTTCACTGGAGGCGGGTGTCTGATAAAATAATGAACAGCATTATAAACAAGATGCGGTGCAACATTATGTAGAGGGTGGACCCTGTTAAGTTCATTGCTTGGAGAACCAACCACAAACGCGTCACCAATGCCGGTACCATGTTGAGCCACCGATAATCCACTCAGAGTATAACAGGTATGATATATGTCCCGATATCTAGAAAAAATAAAATAAAATAAAACATCCAGCTTTATTTTTTATCACACAGTGACATTGATTTTCCTATAATAAAAGTGTTATAACAATATTGATTTCAATTAACTATCTATACCTAGGTAGTCTATATAAAAACTTGCATTTTCTTTTTTTAAATAAACACTTACGAAGAGTGATAAATATGCTGTATTCTCTACAGGGAAATGATAAAAACTCTTAAAACGCCATACCTGTATATGGCGTTTAGTTACTTCGCTATACCTGTACTTCGATATTATTGGCATCCTTTTAAAATAAGAACCTACTCGTGATTCATAGTACTTTCCCTAAATATAAGGCAAATCGATTAATACAAAAACTGAATATTATTAAACCCTAAAAATCATGTTAAACACTTTGCGATTGATCAATAATACACTTACAGAGAAAAAAAAAAAATTACTGAAAAAAATTTTTTTATGTACAATTAAGTCAATTAACATTCCAGTATCAAACAAGCCTATTCGTCTTCAATAGTGCGCCGTCAAACGCGCGCGCTTTTATTGCCCAGATTCATTTAATTTCACACACGCAAACAAACAACGCCGGCCGGTGTTACACACCTGCGCCCGCGCCCGCGCCTGGCCGGCCACCTCTTTCGCCTTTCGGCACGCGCCTACGCCGCCCATCAGTTCCGCATTGTCTAAAAGGTGTGATGACGCATGTCCTCTCTCCAGAACTATCGCGCGCGCACCTCGACTGGACAGGATTGCAGTGGATTGGATTTTGTAACAGTGTAGTGCTATTTAATGAAGTGTCATCATAATGTCTCGACCGCGTAATGTGCAGGGACAATACACAAACCAACAATACTTACAAATGGTTTTATTATACAATCTCACGAACAATTCAATTTTAACACAGGAAATGTTTCACCACTGATACCCAACTGCGCCAATTCCATCGAGATCGCATTTTAAAAGGACGACTCAGAACCTTTTAGATTTTGCGTCATTCCATGTTCCAGACGTTCCAGTGCATGCCCAAGATCGTAGAAGAGCGCCAGTCTACCCTATGGCTCTTTACCGCAAAATACGTCGCTATTTTATTAAAATACGTTGCAACTCACTGGCTAGTACAAGGCAAGCGGCACCACGACTTACGTTTGGATGATATTGAACAGTTCGGGTCAACATCCTTATCGCTTCCAAAAGGTACAGGTACAGGAGTTGTCGCTAGCCGATTACGCGCCCCGAATACTGTTTTGTAACTGACTGTTACAAAATCTTGTGGAAAGACCTTAACAAAACTTACAAAACTGAACTGTGTGTGGAAAGAGGAGGCGAGCACTTTGAACAATTACTAAAATACGTGTACCTACTTAAGTGAATATTTGATTTGAACTAATTATTATAAATATGGTCATTCCAACTTTTTTAATACGTAAGTTTTGATCGTATACTTTTTATAAATAATGGGCTTGCTCTTGACAACATACTGAACTATACGGTTTAGAAGAAACCTAAGATGGAGCGAGCTTACTTACCCACAGGAACTAGTTCTCCCACACACCAGCAGAACACAGAAAAACTGTTTGGCGCTGGACTCTGACAGGAGGGTGGTAGCATCCAGGCGGCCTCTTACGAAGCCTACCACCGCAGAGGGATCTGTTAGCCGTCATCATTGGTTAGAAAACCAAAGATGCCGTTGCCCAGGGTGGACCACTAGGAGGTAGATCCCACCACCCCAAAGTATATACGACTTTTAATTTAAATATGTACTATAAATTATTGTAATATTTTCTGTAGTCTTACTTTCCAGGTTTATCAATAAGGCCACCTTCACGAGCTTGACAGCACACCATTATATACTCTTGTAAAGAACTTTGGTTGAAAAACACTGTTTCAATAATCTCTTTATTTCCTGTAATATAGAAATACACAACTAAATAACTTTAATACTATTAACTACAAAAATAATCAAGATTGTTTTTTATACCTTGTGACAGTATAGCACTAATGATCGGAAAAGCAGCTCCCTGCCAAAAGGAATAGCAACCATCTACTAATTTATTAGT
Organism: Anania crocealis; assembly: GCA_949315895.1. Taxonomy (NCBI): domain Eukaryota; kingdom Metazoa; phylum Arthropoda; class Insecta; order Lepidoptera; family Crambidae; genus Anania; species Anania crocealis. Next base: position 7,407,143 of record OX438868.1, read on the forward strand.
ACGTCCTTGGAATCCTCCCTCGACACGCATCTGACGATTTACACACCATCTTAAGAGTGCATCAATATCACATAAAGAAGTTCTATTCAAGAGGGCTAGAGAAGCTATGCCACAAAAAGCATATCCACCATGTGCTTCCATTCCTGGACAGCCGGCAAAGCCACCTTCATATGTTTGGCAACTTACAATCCATTCGGCTGTTTTATCAAACAATGCATCTGTGTAAGTATTTGTTATTTTAGCAATGCTGATAGCACAGTATGCACCTCTTATATCATGTTCACCTCCCTTATGTAGAGCGAAAGAGCCATCTACATCTCTTACAGTCCACAAAAACTTCTGAAGTGAACTTCTGTCTATGGAATCATATGCTTCATCAGTGCCAATAATACTTAAAGCATTAACTGCAGCATATGTAGTGCCCAGATGTGGGTGCTGGGTTGGACCTCCTCCATAGCCACCTTCTTCATGCTGACAATGAGACAGAAACTGTACAGTGTGTGATAGTGTTTCTGCATCAGGCATATCATTTAGAAGCCACAATGAATGTAGAATCCAATAGACAAGCCATGTTCTGCTGGCATCTAGGCATTCATAACTTTTAGGTAAACTTTTCAGCCAAGTTTTAAGTACAATTCTATGAGCATGCCTGTTAAGCAATGGCATATCCGGATCAATAGCAGCATTTTTTTCAAACTGTTTATACAAGTTTAATATAACAGCCTCGACATCAATCTAAAAATAAAAAACAATAATGCAAAGATAAATAGAAATTTTTTGTACTATTATAACAGAAAAGTATTTATAGTCACACTTGTATGCTTTTCTGTACTATAAATAATGCTATTGAGAACTTCCTAATGCATGGTAAGTACCTACAAGACAAAATACTTTTATCATTATAAAACTATCTATGTGGTCAGTTTGAAATATTTATTAAAATTTAGGTATAATAATATGTAGTTGTAGATATATGTTAAATAAAAAGCAATGGCCTATTATCAAGCTACTGCAGGACAAAGGCCTCCATCATTAAATTCAAGTTACCATAGCAATAATAAGTACAAGCATAATCACCATGCTTGCCACATGCAGGATGGTTATAACTAACCTGACCAATGGTGTCATACTTTCTAGCAGTGACATGAACAAAGTTCATTCTTATATCAATAAAAAATGTTCGTAAAATGTTCGAAATTGTACGCTACATTTAAAAAAATGTACGTCTAAAACTTACGAAAAAACAATAACCAACGTGTTATCGCTAGAAAGTATACTTCCTAGCGGGCGCTGTTAATTTCGCCTATTACTAATCAACTTTTTGACTTCTCGCTCATTTGCAAGAAGGACGTCACATCTCAAAAATCGGTAATTTTTAATTACATACACACAAAGAATGGAAAAATTTAACTTTATTTTCTGTAAAAACGACACATCTCTTAGCCGTTAAATGATTGAACTAGACAAGTTGTGTCGCTATTTATCTGTCTCATTTGAGCGAATACGTTTTTTCGACAGCGACTCATTTTATTTGTTACGAGGTAGGCAAAGTAAGTGTACATGAATTTTTTTGTTAAAGGCGGCGCAATGCTTCTAATGACGATATTATTGGAAAGGTAAGTAACTGATCAATTTTCTAATTTTGTGAAAGCACGACACGTCATAATTTGTGTCGTTATTTAACTAGATCTTTTCGTTTCTGATATGGGTCACATTTAGTTTTGTGTCGTTACATATAATTAAACAGATTGGCTTAAATGTTAATTATTTCACTTACTACGCTATTGCTAATAAGTAAGGAAATATTTGAAAGTTCATAAACGACCCAATGATTGAAATGCTATTGTAGACGCTATACGCTGCGTGTGTATGATTTGAAATTTTGAATATTTTTTGATATAACGTTATATACGATAAATGTTTTGTTGTCAGACTATTAAATGTTGGGTTTTATCTATGTACGATGTATTCCACCAGAGGAAGACAGATATTGGTCTTACTAGCTCCTAGTTATAATGAAACGCCATATATTTATGCAAATGGTAAACGTAAGTAGTATTTTAGAGATTTTCCATATTATTTTTAAATAACTTTACCCTGTTTTGTCTTCTTACTCTTAGTTCTTAGTGATGCATAGGCTTGCAAAACTAATTCAGCTAACACTAATATGAACACCGATGATTATCAACGTGAATTAAAGCCGGGTTCACAGTTAAGCAGCTTAAGCTCCTCTTCTTCCACAGCTACTTGTGCTACAAGAATAATTCGTGAATTCTTAAACCAGCACCTAAGTACGTTATTTTCGGAAGGCTTGTACTATTTACAGAACAACATCAGAAATACAAAATGATGTTAACAATGTACCTATTTGCCCTGCAGAGTTGCCTCAATATGTTTCCTGCACAAGTTTCCGATAAAATGAACATACACCCAGAATAAGAGGAACATAGCTCATTCTTTAATTTAACGTCAAGTTAAAGAACAGGTGTAAGGAGGTCCCATTTATATGTTTTTTATCAGTGTAATAAAGACTGACATGTCTAAACCTGAACCATTTAAATTAAACACGTCCTATGTGGAATTGCTGGATATCAGAGAAATAGTTTTGTGCGATGAGTTCAGCCAATAATTAATAGGCTACTTGAAGTAGAGATGTAAAAATACGGTATAATACGGAATATCCGCTTTTTTTTAAGGTATTTTACAATAGAACACGGTATTTTTCGTATTTTATATTTTGATTAACAAATGCAATTTACTTGACTTTTTTACGTATCATCGGTGAATTAACTAATCATATAAATTCAATTCAACTTCGTTTTTTATCCTTGTTTATTTAAATTAATCGCACTCCCGCTAACGATTAACAAATCTTTTATGTAAATGTAATGCACGCACAATACACAACAAAGACGTGGGACTTGCTTGCGCGACGTTGCCACTTTGTGAATCACCTCGCGAATGAAATCCTTCTCTTCTCTCTCACTCAACTTAGATGCCGCGCGCGCGCTGCGTTTTGTAATTAGTTTTCGTTCGTGTGAAATGTTGATGCGCCTTTTGATTAATTAGTACGAAACAAAATTAATTAATCAAAATTACACTATGAGCGATGTCTTTAATCGATCTTTCCCTACTTCTATAATGAATATGAAAGTGTGTACCTTACATAATAATATGTTCCGTTTTCACGCTAAAACTACTGAACCAATTTTGTGAAATTTTAATATCGAGATGTATTGGACTACTTAGACTAACATAGGCTTTTTGTTACGAATATAAAAATGACTCTTTTTTTAGGTAGGCACATCCGTATCCGAAGACCAACTAGCCGGTCTTACTAACAAATAATTTCCCTAACGAATAAGAGATTTGTACTCATTACACTTTCAAAATATAATATACCAAAAATACCGTACTAAATGACATGATGCCGGTTAAAAGATATTATTTTTCATTACGTTTATTAGCTAGTTATCCAATAATTTCCCCAATTTAAAGTACGTCTAATTATTTTACACTCTAAAAGATAAAATACCAAAAATACCGTATGAAATGGTATTATACCGTTTAATACGGTATTTTTGGTATAATACCTCGGAGCACATTTGGTGTTATACCAGCCTTATATCTCTAACTTGAAGGTAATGTTGTTGTATCTGTTGATAGTACAATATACGAACATACGGCTGATACCAAGCTTTCGAAGTGTCTAGAATATGACCGGACCCACTTTGTGCAAGGCGATCACTGCAATCCTATTTACTTTAACATCCCATTCCATATTGTAATTTGATAATGAACATTATAAAATATGTAAAATTCCGCAAAATTGCAAGATTTCTTTCCAAATTCAAAATAATAAATAAGTTGTAAAAAAAAGGTTTAATGTAACAGTATTTATGGCCAGACTAGTTATCTACAACTTAACAAAATCTACCTATAAATAGTACAAAATAAAATAAACTTTATTAAAAAAACCCTACACAAAAAGTTCCCTTTAAAAAGTAAAAAATAATAAATGAAACTCAATCTTAAAGTACCTTATTACGTATTTAAAATATATGTCGCATAAATCATCGTCATTATTGATAATGTCGATATCGACATTTGTTCCTTCAGTGTGGTCAGATCTTAAATTCAAAATTGCATCATTTCGTGATATGTTTACTAGAACGTATTTAAAACAATTAGAGAATAATGATTTCAAATATAAATTATATGAAACTTACTGATTTATTTTTATGATTTATAAATAAATCACGCATGATTTATGATTTATAAATAAATCATAAAAATAAATCAGTAAGTTTCATCAAATTTATAGATTTTAACAAGAAAGGAATGAAAGTGAATGTAAGTAAGACAAAAGCAATGGTTTTTGAAAAGGAGGATAGCATGACAGAGTGTAACATTTTGATAGGAGATGAAAAAGTGGAGCAAGTGAAGGAGTTTGTTTATTTGGGATCAATTTTTACAGCGGATGGAAGGTGTAATAGTGATATTGAAAGGAGAGTAAATGCCGGCAACATGGTGAATGGAGCGTTGCACGCTTTTATGAGCAGTCAGAAGGTGTCCGAAAAGGCCCGCCTGGCTGTGCATGGAGGGGTGTTGGTTCCAACACTGATGTATGGGAGTGAAAGTTGGGTGTGGCAGAGAAAACATGAAAGCAGAGTAAATGCAGTGGAAATGAGAGCGTTAAGAAGTATGATTGGAGTCAATCTGAGTGACAGGATTAAAAATAATGTGATAAGGGATCGATGTGGTGTAAAAGTGGATGTAGTGACCAGTATTGAAAAAAGAATGCTTAAATGGTTTGGAGATGTTGAGAGGATGAATGAAAGCAGGTTGACTAAAAAGATATATATGGCGAGTATGAATGGAAATGTTGGAAGGGGAAGGCCTCGACGAACTTATCTTGATCAAATCGGGGAAGTTCTAAAGAAAGGTCAGATCAAGAGTACCCTAAACCGGCGAACGTGTATGAAAAGATTAATGAATGTGGATGAAGCGAAAGTAGTCTGTAAGGATCGTAGCAAGTGGAAAGATGTGGTCTCTGCCTACCCCTCCGGGAAAAAGGCGTGAGTGTATGTTGTATGTTGTTGTATAAATATATAATAAATCTGTAATGAATTGAATAATTGATTATAGATTACAGATTGCCATGTTTTATTTCGTGGAGACAATTATGCAGTTATATGTTTTCAATAATATATTATAGTAATAAACAAAACGCATACTTATTTAGACGTTTAAAATTATTATTAATTATTAAATCAAGTCAAATTTTATAAACTACATCTTTAAAAATTACCCTAAATTAGATACGATTACTATTTAGTGGCAACACTTATTGATTGGGAATTTGTAATGTTATTTTGCTAATTTATAGTTTTATTGGTAATATTAAGTCAAAATAATACTTAGAAATGGAAAGTAAAGTTATCCTACTGTAAACTAGAGGATTCCGACCTCTTTTTACATGCAAAAACGCTGCAATTCGGCATTTTTAGCTCAGTTCTGTTATGCGCTACTGACATTTGCTGAATGACGTGAAACGTGCGGCAACTAGTTTTATAAAACCAGTATGACCGGCGGTCTCGTACCTTTGGCAGCGGGGTACGCCTGTCAAAGGCGTCTCCCGTTGTAAATGCTCTAAGGTTTTATGAAAAAAAAAATTGCTATAGTAACTTGAATTCAATAATTTGCTCTGCAGTGCAATGATCATAGGCTGTTACTTTTAAGGAAAAAAACCAGCGCAAAACTTTTATTAGGACTCTTTAACGCCCCGTTAGTCTAGCGACTTACGTACTTGTCGGGGATCTCGAGCTCCTGGGTTTGATCCCAGAATTCAAACATTGCTCGGTGATCACCAACTACCATCCGGTAAGCGTGGTGATTATGCCTGTACCTACCAATACTGTGTTAACTTGAATTCAATGACAATGGCCTTTACCCTGTATCATTATAATCATCTTTGGCTGCTGCATTCATTGTAGATGATTGTTGCAGCACCAGTAGCCATCAACGGCGTTCCGTTAGTTTAGAACAAACGGAACGCCGAAATAACGTAGCGTACCTACCTGATACTCAGAATATCAAAACGATATTCGCTGAATGTCATTCAGGTTTACGCTCCGCCCTCGACACACGACTATGTCGAAGTGGAGGCTATGTATGAGGAGATCTCTAAAGCCTTACATAGCTTTAAAACGCACTACACGGTTGTGATGGGGGATTTCAATGCGAAGTTGGGGCAACGTTGCGGTGATGAGTTGAGAATGGGGAAATTTGGATTTGGGCAACGGAACAAAAGGGGCCAGATGCTGGCAGACTTCATGGAGAGGGAGAACCTCTTTATGATGAACTCCTTCTTCAAGAAGCCCGTAAGCCGCAAATGGACCTGGATCAGCCCGGACGGTAAAGTCAAAAACGAGATCGATTTTATCATGTCAACGAAGAAGCACATATTCGATGATGTCGCTGTGATCAACGCAGTTAAGACAGGAAGCGATCACCGCATGGTCAGAGGCACATTGAATATCGACGTAAAGCTTGAAAGAGCGTGACTGATAAAATCCACGCTCCGACCAATACCGGCTCAAATTCAAAACCCCGAGTGTTTTCAGCTCGACCTTCAAAACCGTTTCGAAGCCCTTAAGAACAGCATAGATGTGGACGATCTATACAACATGGTGGTGGATACTGTCCGTAGTCTGTACGGTAGGGTCTAAGTACTTTAAATCCCGCCGTCCCAAAACAAAGAAACTCACCAGTCAGACTCTCCTACTCATGGATCAGAGAAACGAAATGAGGCTACAGAACTCAGCGGATGCCCATCGCTATCGGCAACTCAATAGACAGATATCTTAGTCTTTGAAGAGCGACCTTTGTCAATTTAATACCCGACGTATTAAAGAGGCCATTGAGCGAAACAAAGGCTCCAAAGTGTTCGCCAGAGATCTGTCTATTGGGCAAAGCCAATTGATAGTATCATTACGTCAACACCTGAAATCCTGAGGGAGATTGAGAGTTTCTATGGACAGTTATATTCCACGAAAACACCTGTTGAAAGCAAGGCTAAAGACCCTAGAGCCAAGCTTACCCGACACTATTCTGAAGATATCCTGGACGTCAGCCTGTGCGAGATAAGAATGGCTCTCAAGCAGCTTAAACGCAACAAGGCGGCGGGTGATGACGGTATCACAACAGAGCTCCTTAGAGCGGGCGGTAAGCCGATACTTAAGGTCCTCCAGAAGCTCTTTAATTCTGTCATCCTCGAGAGCAAAACGCCAAAGGCATGGGGCAGAGGCGATGTGATGCTGTTCTTCAAGAAGGGGGACAAAACTCTCTTGAAGAACTACAGACCCATCTCGCTTCTGAGCCATATCTATAAGTTGTTTTCGAGAGTCATTACGAATCGTCTCACTCGCAGGTTCGACGACTTCCAACCTCCCGAACAAGCCGGGTTATACAGAAGACCGAAGAGTATAACTTGCCACTTTGCGTTCGTGGACTATGAGAAAGCCTTTGATTCCATTGAGACCTGGGCAGTACTGAAGTCTCTCCAAAGGTGCCAAATAGACTACAGGTACATCGAAGTGTTAAAGTACTTATACCAAAACGCCACCATGTCGGTCCGATTACAGAACCAGAGCTCTAATCCGATCCAACTACAGCGAGGCGTGAGACAGGGAGACGTTATTTCTCCGAAACTGTTCACAGCTGTGTTGGAGGATAATTTTCAAGCTTCTGGACTGGAAAGGACGCGGCATCAACATCAATGGCGAATACCTAACACACCTGCGATTTGCCGATGATGTAGTTCTTATGGCTGAGACCTTGGAAGACCTGAACATTATGCTCGAAGATCTCGGTAATGCTTCTCAAAGAATGGGTCTTACGATGAACATGGACAAGACGAAAATCATGTTAAATGCCCATGTTGCACCCGCTCCAGTTAACGTTGGGAACATTGCACTCGAAGTTGTTGTACACTATGTTTACCTGAGACTAGAGATGAGCGCCTACCCGGTAAAAATACGACTTTGGGCAAATATCAATTAATATCCTTTTTTTTACCCACCTATTATCAATTTTTACCGGGTAAAAATTAAAAACATTTTATTTAACTAGAAATCCACAATATTTAGTTTTTTAACACAAATTACTTAACATATTATGCTAAAAATATAGTATGTATGTTTTTCCTTTATGCCAAATAAATAAAATAAACTAAAAGAGTTTTGTATGTTATAATAATGCTGTATAACTAAATAAATAAATCAAACAATATTTATTGATTTATACTTAACATAGACTCATTTCATTGACAAGTTTTTTTTTAATTCTTAGGATTACCTGCTTTCCTTTTATCCGGATTATCCGGATACACGTAAGTAATTAAAGTATCGAATCGATCTGACATTAAAAGTAGATTAAATTCAAAAATTGTTCGGTTTTTGAGAGTAAAACTAGTAAGTTTGTTAAAAACAATAATTTTGCCTTCGGAACATATACGTCAAAGTAAAATGAATCAACCTAAATAAGTCTTAGTTTTTATCCGGTAAAATTAATAAATATAGGGTGAAAAAGGGTATTTATTTATTTTTACCTTTCCTACCTATTTTTACCCACCCAATTTTTACCGGGTAGGTAAAAATTGCCTATCTCTACCTGGGACAGATAGTCCAGTTAGGTAAGTCTAACTTTGAGAAAGAGATCTCTCGTCGTATCCAGCTCGGATGGGCAGCGTTCGGGAAGCTCCGGCATATATTCGCGTCCGAAATACCTCAGTGTCTCAAGACGAAAGTCTTTGACCAGTGTGTGTTGCCAGTAATGACCTATGGGAGTGAAACGTGGTCGTTTACTATGGGTCTCATAAGAAGGCTCAAGATCACCCAGCGAGCCATGGAGAAAGCGATGCTTGGTGTTTCCCTACTCGATCGAATTAGAAATGATGAGATCCGCAGAAGAACTAAAACAACTGACATCGCTCGAAGGATTGCATCGTTGAAGTGGCAGTGGGCGGGACACATAGCGCGGAGAACCGATGGCCGTTGGGGCGGAAAGGTTCTCGAATGGCGACCGCGTACCGGACGACGTTCCGTGGGCAGGCCCCCTACAAGGTGGACCGACGATCTGGTCAAGGTCGCGGGAAGCTACTGGATGCGGACAGCACCGATCGTTGTGGAGATCCTTGGGGGAGGCCTATGCCCAGCCGTGGGCGTCGTTCGGCTGATATTATGATGATGTCTGACCTAGGTAAAAAACCTAGGATCCTGACATTTTGGCCTGGTACTTAAACCACTAGACCAACGGGTACTAAGATATGTAAACGGGTTATTCCCAAAGGTCCACAAATCTATTGTTCCTCTTCTCCCACCGGGTCCATGAAATTTTAAAATTAAAATTTTCATATATGAATTCCCAATGGGTTAACGGGACTTATTCGAAGTACAATCAACAGAAACAACACTAACTCACTTCAGTAACTTTTTTTATTTCATAATAAATAATTTTCAATTTCTAATCCTTTTACCCAGCTTATACTGTTTACTGTACCTACCAAATATTCTGATGGACCCGCTGGGAAAGAAAATGCTTTTTTATTTCTAATGTCGTGGACCGGTGGCCTATCTTACTTTCGAAACTTTTCTGTTCGAATTTCAATAATTCGAAAATGGTTTACCGAAGTTTTGAATACCAGATATATTTTAATACATAATATTGCAAATAATAAATTCATTTTGTAGATGTTTCATTTTACAGAACAACAGATACCCGATTATTATAACATTGTTTTTTTGAAGTGAAACTTCTTTATCGGCGTTGGGAAAAAAATTACCGTCACGTTTTTGCGCGTCACAGCGTCACATTTTTCGGTTACGCGCCATCTTTTTCTTGCCCCTACCACGGTTGGTTCAGACGATAGCAAAAAGGTAAAGTGAAATAATTTATTTTTGATTGATTGATTGATTGAAGGTAAAGTGAAATAATTTATTTTTGATTGATTGATTGATTGAAGGTAAAGTGAAATAATTTATTTTTGATTGATTGATTGATTTTATTTATTTATTTATTTATTTATTAGATCATTTTTCGAAAAATAAGGCCATAAAGAAGTTTCACTTCTTACGTGTGTACACTAGTACACGCACAACTTTTTTTCTTTTCACAGTTGTTTTACATGCAATAATTTTGATTTGTTTGTTTCCATTTGCTGCGCATGGCAGAATCTAGGTATCTGCGGAAGACCAGCGTTGTGGCATCCTTTAGGCCGCGACATATGCTGAGTAGATACCTATTTAGTACCATGTGTTTTAGTAGCATTATTATATTTGAAATTTCATCAAATTACCTTATTTCACTTAAATTATTTGTATAATATCTCCTACAGGATCATAAGACCGGCGGTCGCGATAACAATTGATTTTAATTGTGTCTGCTGGAATAACATACAAAGATTGTACAATGATACCTCTCGATTGTAATACAATCGAGAGGATATTCCAACAAAACGGTAAAGGTTCTGAAGAGCCGTGATGTCAGGAAAACCACGTAGTTGAAGTAATTAGAGTTTTTTTAGTGACGTAGACTACAAATCTTTAGACTAAGCAACGTGACTTACAACGGTAAATGAACGCAATCAGTGCCGGCAAACAAAAAAAAAGGTAGGGGTATAGACTTGACTAACTTTAGATATCAACACGGTGAAAGAATCTAGATGCGGTTCCTAATTGCACCCAGTAATTGGAATACTGAATACAATGTATGGAAACACCTTATTGATCTGAAAAAGCCAGATTTTGGCACGCATGGGCGTAGCCAGCCATGGGCTCAGGGTGGGGCAGCAACCTAAAATATGACTAGCAAACTATTCCCACGTCTTACACCTTGTAACTCGTCATCATCATCATCATCATCATCATCAGCCTATCGCAGTCCACTACTGGACATAGGCCTCTCTAGTTGCACGCCACTTAGGTCGCTCTCGGCTTCTCGCATCCAGCTCCTGCCAGCCAACTTGCGCAAATCATCACTCCATCTGGCCTGAGGGCGTCCTACACTACGTTTGCTGAGACGCGGTCTCCACTCAAGAACTCGTTTACCCCAGCGGTTGTCGGTTCTGCGGCTAATATGGCCAGCCCACAGCCAATCCGGTGGGCTATGCCTATGTCGGTAACTTTAGTTCTCTGCCGGATCACCTCATTTCTGATTTTATCCCTAAGATAAACTCTGAGTATGGCTCTTTCCATAGCCCGCTGCACGACTTTGAACTTGTGGACTAGCCGTACCGTCAGTGTTGTCCACATTTCGGCTCCGTATGCCATGACGGGTAGGACGCACTGATTGAAGACTTTCGTCTTGAGAGGATCTATTGTGGGATCGACGATCAGAAGACACGACGTAGTTTCCCAAATGTTGCCCAACCCAACTGAATTCTTCTGTTCACCTCATCCTCAAAGTTGTTTCTACCTAACTGCAATGTCTGCCTCGAACAACTTCGAGGACGGCGCCGTGCATCGCAATCGGTTGCGGTAGTACATGTTCTTTGAACATAATTTTGGTTTTATCCCGGTTCATCCGCAAGCCGATGCGTACTGAAGAATCAGTCAGGTCATTCAGCATCTATTGTTTGTCCTGCAGCGTTTGTGCTATTGTGACGATGTCGTCTACAAATCACAAGTGAAAGAAGTATTTGCAATTGCTGTTGATGCCTCGTCCTTTCCAGTGCAGTGTCTTGAACATATCCTCCATTGCATTTGTGAACAATTTCTGGGAAATGACGTCCCCTTGTTTCACTCCGCGATGCAACGGTTTAGGCTTTAATATCAGTATATAAACTTGAAAAATTTTGTCTCAGGCGGGACTCGGCCACCGAGACACTGCGACACGGCCTAATGGTATGGCACCCGCCCGGCATGCGAGGAGATGCGGGTTCGAGTCCCGCCTGAGACAAAATTTTTCAAGTTTATATACTGATATTATAAGTGCAATTAAGTTGCTAAAATATCAAATAAAGTATATAAATAGCTGTTTCATCTTAACTGACTGTCAAACATCTGCAAAGATGTTTCTTTCGGGTGTTAAGGGTGCAAACTCCTAACATTTGATGAAACAACGCTGGCTCACAGCGTAAGAATATGCTTGAAAAATTCGCGCCGTGTCGCAGTGTCTCGGTGGCCTAATGGTATGACACCCGCCCGGCATGCGAGGAGATGCTGGTTCGAGTCCTGCCTGAGACAAAATTTTTCAAGTTAAAAAACTGATATTATAAGTGCAATAAAGTTGATAAAATATCAAATAAAGGTTTAGGCTTTGTTTGCTGATTCTGTACTTGGACGGACATGGTGGCGGCTTCGTAGAGACATCTCATCACTTGGACGTACCGCCAATGTACTTGGCAACGCTGCAGGGACTCCAAAACGGACTAGATCACGATCGAGTCGAAGGCTTTCTCATAGTCCACGAATGCTAGACACAAGGGCTGATTATACTCTTCGGTCTTCTGTATAATCTGCCGCACTGTGTGGATGTGATCTATGGTGCCGTATCCGCTCCGAAATCCAGCTTGTTCCAGTGGTTGGAATTCGTCGAGTCTTCGCGCCAGGCGGTTCGTGATGACTCTTGAAAACAGCTCATAGACGTGGCTTAAAAGGGAAATGGGTCGATAGTTCTTCAGCAGGGTCTTATCTCCCTTCTTGAGGAACAGGACGACCACACTTCTACTCCACGCCTCCGGAGTTCTCCCTTCAAACAGGACAGCGCTAAAAAAACGCTTTTGAATCTCCCTCAATACTATGGGTTTACCTCCAGCCTTCAGCAATTCTGTTGTAACGCCATCCTCTCCAGGGGCTTATCCATTGTTCAGCTGTTTAAGAGCCATCTTGATTTCGTCAATGCTGACTTCTGGTAAGTCTTGAGTGTAGTGGCGTGTTAACGCGGCTCTAGGGTCCTCATTTTCGGGATCAGGTCTAGGTCATGTTTGTTAATCAGTTGTTATACAAAAAATGATTTTCCAATGAGCGAGTCTGTCTGCGTAGGGGAATCAACGATCGTTTCCAAAACTCTCTACCGGAGAATTTGCACCGTGCGTCAGTCTTTTTGCGATTCGTGACATTGTAAAATCAACTTTTAGAGCGTTAACTATTACTTGATCTTTAGCTTAGAAGCTTGAGCTTTCCCTCTCAACTCAACCACTTACTCACACACACACACAAACGAAAAACAAAAGGATTTTGAAAGAGGAAACTTTTTGTTGTGATTGCTTTTTTGTGTGAAATTTCTTACGGATATTAAGTGTTGTAGTTAGTACCTAGATAATTTATTTTTATAGATTTAATTATGTACCTTACAGGTCAGATCCAGGCTCCATCGTGGCTACGCCCATGGGCACGATGTAAGTAACACCTAAATTTGTTGATTAGGAGAAACCGAGTCGGCGCGCGAGGTAAGTAACACGCAGCGCCATTTCGTAGTGGTCTTAGAAACTAAAAAGGTAATAAAGGTTTACTACATTTATTTAATTTTTATTTTAATAGTTTTCTTCCTTTACAACTCTAATTATGTTTACCCCGACTCGCCGCAGGCAGTGTAATTTAAAAGCCGGAGGCGCGAAGGCTGCGCTTCCCGCAGCGCCGGAGAAGAAGAAATCTAAATGCATATGTGCTTGTTTGCATGTGTGCTTGCTTGCTTGCATGTTTGCTTACATGATTGCTTGCTTGTATATACTAGCTTGTTTGCTTGCAAACATGATTGCTGGAATTCTTGCATGCTTACTTGCTTGCTTTGCTTTTCCCTATTTTTACTTACGCACTTTTTCATTTGTTAACATAACAACAAAAAAAACATATTTTTTGTAAAATCAACATATTAGTTCTTTTATTAAAATCTTTATATTTTTCCATTCTTATATTAAAAAAACTAAGTAGCATATTTATTTGCCAAAAAATAATTATTCAAACAAAAAAAGAAAACATTAACAAATGAACATAGAACCATTTAGGTTTCACCCTTGTTTCACCCCAGTCGCAGTCACTTATTTGTTTGAATTTAGTTCTTTCAGAAGGAAGACTAATTTGGCTGCCCCTTCTCGGTGCCTAATCTATTCTGTATGTTGCTGTGCATCAAATTGCATGGTGAAAATATTCTTTCAACCACAGTGGAAGAAGCAGCTGTATATAAAAATGAATTCCTATTTCTCTTGGTCACATCGCATCACGCGTGAACGGCTGGACCGATTTAGCTAATTCTTATTTTTTTTGTTTGTTATTGTCAGGAGAAGGTTCTTCTTATGACAGAAAAAAAATAAAGAAAATGCGCGGAAAACAAATGACGAAAAACGAATAAACAATATTAGGATATTTTTTTCATTGAAATAAACCCATACGGTATATTTTTTTCTTCCAGACATCTTGTTGTATTGACCATTTCACTAATCAATCACAAATGACCCGGCAATAGGCGTTATGAATGGATTCAGGTGCAAGTTTAAATTTCGGAGAACCCCCAAACCGTATAATGGTATAGGCATATTAGCGATGCACACATATGTTTGCGCAGTATTTTCTGTAGGGGGAAATTCCTAGACACTTTTTTTTGGTAAAAAAGTACTGATTTAAATCATAGTTTTTTTTTTTTGTAAATACATACTTATAATACATAGAAAACACCCAGACCAGTACAAACAGACATGTTTATGCACACAAATAATTGTAGCTTGTTGCTCAGAGGCAGCGTTAACTACCGCTGATCCAAATGGTCATCGAAATTTAATTATCTAACATTAATATCTTTGGCATTATGTTAAGTAAGATTTCAAACCATATAGAATTTAAGAAAAATAACTACCGAAAATTGGAATTTCAGCAATATGTCAAAAAATTTTGATTTCGGTAAAATAAAAATATGGAAAATAATTATGTGGCAAACCATTTTCGGAAAAATAAAAATTCACAATTTCGGTTTTGAAATAGGTAACCCATGGACCTGTTGGGAACCAAAGTCTGAACTTAAGTTTTTTAAAACAATAGAGCTGCGGACCTTTGGGAATAACCCATGTGAACATAGTTTTAATATTAATAATAATAGTAAAAGTCCTCTCACCCTAATGCTTGCTTTGATTGTCTAAGTAATGTCTTAAATTCTTAAGGTTCCCAATATGGGGTGTTGTTTACATCACACAATATAATATATGTTTTTAGTCAGTATGGGTTGGAATGAAGATACATTAAGTTTTTTCTTCCTAGTAACTTACAATGAGTTCCATACATTAAGCTCTTCAAAAGGGATATATTGTTCAGTGCATATTGATAAGATGGTATATTTATTAAGTAGGTCTACATACCTTGAAGTTGAAGTTCGGAAAGAATGAGAAGCATCACTATTATTATTAGGATGGCACTATAATTATATATTTGTATCTTTCAAGATATTAGTTATATTCATACCTGATCTGATGAAGTATCTGTGATTACCCCCTCCGCATTGAACTTCTCCTTTGCAATATCACTATAACATCTTGGTTGGCTATCCATGATGATAAACAAATAAGCAGTTTAGCGAGCCAGTACTACAAGTAGGTACGTAGGTTTAATGTGATAATGTCCGTTGGTTATCTATAAATAATCTGTAACCTTTACTTTATAAATAGAGGCAGCTCTAGTGTACATGATTTGTGATTTCAATCAAGCAGTGGTATTTATCACCCATAGAGGTTATGTTAATCGATATTGATTTCTTCTAATGTCGTGTGCTGGTTTTGATTTACAATAAAAAGTAAAAGTATGCGACTAAGTATTTGAACAATTTAATTATTCGATCACAATAAAATGAATTACAGCAGAAACATTTTAGATAAATTAACCGTATACAGGTCCAAACTTAATTGACATGCATGACAATTGCAAGCAAAGACATTAAAATTGATTGGCATTTTGACATCAATCAGTTAATTTTTCTCATAAGAACTGACTAAAATCAAATACTATACTGCCAATATTAATACAAATACATAAAAATAATAATAACTTAACCTAATCTAATACTAAGCTAACCGCATAATGTTTCTAGTTTTTTGAGAATTGCTTTTGTTTAGAAGTAATAAAACTAAATCAATTGGGGGCACTTTAACATTGTTTTAGAAGAGCTGCCAGGGGACCATCCCATCCCACCACACATTTTAGACTATTATTTCAGCATCAGTGAAGGACACAGGTTCTAGGGCATCAGCAACAGTCAGCCGCTCCCATTTCTCTAGGCTTTCTAGAATAGCAAAAATAAAATAAAAACCCGACTGTTAAAACAACTATATTATAGCAAAAACAAGGTCTACAAATACCAGAATTCAATTCGCAGACATAAACCAAGCGGCTGTAGCTAGCTCGATTAAATCCGCTGTCTATTTGGTTGGAATTTCTCCCCACCACATTGCCAATTAACCAATTGCCAGCAGCTGGAAGATGAATATCATAGACGGAGTTCCGCACCAACGTGTCCATGCTCCGAGAGCTCAACATCACACAGCGTCTGTCAACGATAGTACAGTCGCGCATACTACAGTACTTCGGCCATGTCTCAAGACGTGATAACGACTCCATAGAGCGGCTGGTTGTACAGGGAAAAGTGGAGGGAAACAGATCGCGCGGCGGGTCACCGATGCGCTGGACTGACCAAGTGAAGTCCGCAGTGGGAGGCCGCGTGTCTGACTGCGCCAGACAGTCTGCTAACCGAGAGGGGTGGCGGGAGATCGTGAAGAGAGCTGTATCCTCTTCTACCACTAACACGGACGCCTCAACGTGACCACGACCGCTCTGCCAAGAGCGAAACGACAGAGAAGAAGAAGCGATAGGTACACCATCGCAATCTGTCAACGAATTTTGAACAAAAAGCATGTTCCAGTTTTTTTTATATTTATTCAACAAATAATCCCCAGCTCTTAAAAAATATTATTACAAATTTTTTTAGGTTTTAACCTTAAACTTGACAAAATGCATTTAAATGCACACTGTCTTTAAAAAATGTTGACCATAATCCAAGAGGTTTTTTTATTTATTTTTTGACCCCGTCGCGTTATTAGCTATATTTTAGTAAGATAATGTTTTATGAACACTGAAACCACTAAATCACTCAGTAGGACGCAAGATGTCGAAGCCTGCGCATGCGTCTACGACTTACATGGTAAAAATCGATTGAAATCCAATAAATTATCAAAAAAATTCAAAAACAAATATATCAGAACTGTTACCTAAATAAACAAGCTTTTGAATAAATAATGTATCTTGACTAATCAAATCAGTTTTATTAGATTTTTTTTGTGTAATTTTGCATGTATCTATAAATTATCTATGCTATAAATACACATCACCAACTGTGGTACAATCCACAGAGTACATTTTAATACTGCGAATATTAGTCTATGAATGTTTGTTAATTATGCATCTCTTATTAGTTATTGGCTTACAGTAGGCTAACGAGACTTAACTATACGTTGCAAGCAAAGAAAAAGTTGCAGGCGATCAAGAGCTATGCATCACTGTCAATAATTTATCTCTGTGACTTCTATTTACAGGGCTAGGGCTGATTATAGTTTTTTTTTATTTTGTATTTTCTAACCGGTGCCTTTTTTTTCATATTCTGTTTTGCTCAATACACGCACAAACTCATCATATCGTGTGTAAAAATGAAGTTTGTGCGTTTTACCGTTCTTGATATATAGAAACTACGCAAACGTTACTCCAACAGCATTTTGAATAACTTCAAAACCTTGAGGCGCACAAATTTAAGATAATTTAATTCCCTGGCTAGTTTGTTTTCAGAAAAGTCTTCAGGAAAAAAAAGGTGCCCCTGCGATAACGTTACTCCAGCGGAAAGTGTTTTTGCGAATATCTCCATTGCATGCACAAATTCAAAATTTCGTGCACAATTACACGAGCTGACACTCTAATGGGGGCTATCGCTAGTGAATTTGCCACTAGAGGCGCTAGTGTCGCGTGAGGTCCAATATCATTCACTTTGTACTGGTTTTAGCGGAATGGGGGCTATCGCTAGTAAATTTGCCACTAGAGGCGCTAGTGTCGCGTGAGGTCCAATATCATTCACTTTGTACTGGTTTTAGCGGAATTTGTTGCATAAATTATAATTTCTTTAATTTACCTGCTGGAAAGTGATCTCCTTCGTAAAATATAGCAAATATGGATTATTTGGCGATTAATGTGAACGCTTTAAAAGCGGAATTAAGAAAAAACGCAAAAATAGGCGGCCTCAAGAGCATCTATTTCAGAAGTTAGTTTGTTGATATCAAGATAGTTATTTATAAACAATATAACTTTAATTAAATTCAAGATATAACACTTTGTTTCGGCGCCAATCGCCTTTGACAGCTATAACTCCGGACCTCAGTCTACAGTGGCGCCAACTGGTGAGCAAAGAAACGGTAGTCCCCATTTGTTGCATAAATTATAATTTCTTTAATTTACCTGCTGGAAAGTGATCTCCTTCGTAAAATATCGCAAATATGGATTATTTGGTGATTAATGTGAACGCTTTAAAAGCGGAATTAAGAAAAAGCGCAATAATAGGCGGCCTCAAGAGCAACTATTTCAGAAGTTAGTTTGTTGATATCAAGATAGTTATTTATAAACAATATAACCTTAATTAGATTCAAGATATAACACTTTGTTTCGGCGCCAATCGCCTTTTACAGCTATACCTCCGGACCTCAGTCTACAGTGGCGCCAACTGGTGAGCAAAGAAACGGTAGTCCCCATTATGTGTGTGGTTAAAGTCAAGAAATTCGATACTTTTCCGCTGGCGTAACGCACACATTGTAATCTTTTCTAACTCTGTTCAAATCTGGAAAAGGTGACGGGATTATATTATATCCGTGATTCGGAAGGCACGTTAGCCATTGGTCCCGGTTTCCCGGTTTATCGCAGGATGGACATCATAAAAAGGAGTCAACTCACATCCTGTAAAAGCTACTTGGAAAACAGCTTTTGGAGCCCGAACCTTCAAGGAAAGTCACACAAAAAAGATATGGTCGCGCGTTGTTGTGTAGGAGCACAGATAAGATAAAACAGGACGAAGTTTTATTAAGAGCATCACATAAAATCGGTAACATTGCTCTTTATAGTCCTTAACCGAATGTAACTTTCGAGTGCAGACTTTTAAAAATTAAAGGTTGAATTTACAATCGTTTGAGAACTTTTACTAATGGCCTGCGCAGACGAGGGATTTTAGTCGCGAACTTTTTGTCTGCTAAAATAGATCGCTTACAACTATATCGAGTAACGCAAACGAGGGATTTAAAGTACGTACAAAAAAGCCCCCGAATTACCAAGGACGTGCAGAGAGCGGTCCAGACCAAAGTACGGGGGAGTCCCCGAAAAAAATAGAACTCGTGTTACTAGGCGAAGTAACGCACATGGCGGACTTTAGTCCGCGTTGTGCGCTCGATAGTTACGTACGTATGTACGACGATAAACAAACAAATGATCGCCCACCGTGTGCGTTGAGTTCGCGGTAAATCCGCGGCGGATTTTTTATAAATTCAAATCTGTAATTATTGGTCTGTCTGAATTCTTGGCAATCCATACCAAAATCGTTCAATCTAAGATCAAAACTTCGTCATAACTTTGTTATTAATTATTATTGTCATGTCAACATTTTGCTGAATAAAGCCAAAATCTAGTAATTGGTTGTATCTTATCTATATCAATTTATTCAGCAAAATAAATGTCGAAAGAAAAAGATGACAAAATGTCAGCTTGCGGATTCTCGAGATTTTTGCGTCCGGATAAATTTAAGGCTGAACCAGGAACTAGCACAGCGGAGATCAGGTGGGCTTATTGGCGTTAAAATTTTATAAATTTTATTGCTGCTGAATGCAATGATTCAACTCCAGATTTTATGAAACTGAAAACCACCTCGATGCAACTGTTTACTCATTTATTCGTGATTGTAAAGGATATGACGAAGCTATGTGCCTATTAGATAAGCAGCAAACCTCTGAATCAGTAGTAGTCGTAGACTATCTCAGAGCACTAAAATTACTCGCCCATGATTGCAAGTTCAGAAGACCACGTCTCGGCAAACGTAGTGTAGGACGCCCCCCCCCCCCCCCCCTAAAGATGGACTGATGACCTGTAGAAGGTCGCTGGTAGTGGCTGGATGAGAAAAGCGGGTGATCGTGTACTGTGGGGTGTCCTTGGGGAGGCCTACGTCCAGCAGTGGACTGCAATAGGCTGATTGGTTAATTGATTGATACCTAAAAAAACCTAGCTTTTGTGCCTAAGCCTGGTGCTAGTTCGGACATATGAGAGTGATTCTTTGCAAGATGAGCTTAATTACACCATAAACACTGTTGCCTGAAGAGTAAAGAGAAGATACTTCAAGCTAGTTAGTATTTAATTCAATCGCTGAAGAAGTAATGGCGTTTGAAATGAAAGATAGTTTACGGATTTAGAACGCGTTTATTTTTGATTTAACCCGACGTTTCGAACCCTTTACAGCGTTCATGGTCAGTCTACCCGTGACCATGAACGCTGTAAAGGGTTCGAAACGTCGGGTTAAATCAAAAATAAACGCGTTCTAAATCCGTAAACTATCTTTCATTTCAATGTATAGTGTTCGCGTAAACTCAAGAAAACAGTAATGGCGTTTGCTTTACAAACAATATCTTTGAAATGAAATGAAATAAGTTTATTGCGTTCAAATACAATTACATACACAAGTAACGAACATTATTTTAGTCTAACTACCAGGAAAGCAATTGGAGATGACTCAGCTTGATCTTCCACACTATCTGAGAATAAATGTAGATTTTCGAACGAAGATTCTAGAGAGGGAGGATTTGAACTAAGGAATGTCCAAAGTTATACTATACAAAACTAGCATGGCGTGGGACTAGGTACACGAGCCCGAGAGCGGCAAAGGATTGATGCGTTCGAGATGTGGTGCTGAAGGCGTATGTTAAGGATACCCTGGACCATCATGCGCACTAATGCACCAATCCTTACACAGCTTCGTGTCCGAACCCGCCTATCCACAGTTTGTCAACAGAGCATATTATCCCATTTCGGCCACATAACTGATCATAGTTGTAAATACGGAGGGTAGGCGAACCCGTGGACGGTCTCCAGCTAGATGGAGCAATCAAGTGAAAGGCTCTTCCTCAACCAAGTTCTTCTCAGTATTCAAAGATGCGTTGGACAGGCGCCAGTGGAGGCAGATAGTACAAACTAGACGTAGAACATCCAAATCTATCGATGACCACGATCCTCAGTCATGAGGGAGCGACCACAGAGAGAGCTTGCAGTTTCTTCTTACTCTCCTGGCCCAAACTCGTAGTCCTCACTCGCTTATGTTACTTTACCAACTGTAACAAATGATGGTCCTTATAAAAGTACACGCGCTAATCACGAAAGCAATACATTAAAAATAAGCTCCGGAAGTGGGGATTCAAAATCTTCGATTGCGCAGGGTTGTCTGGAATTGTTAACAATTCCTTAGCTTACAGTGGTGAAAACATATTCCGTTACAATGAGTTTTCTGAAAACTTGGTACTGCCCAAAATTTTCATTTTCAATTCAGCCAAAACAAGCAAGGTTTTGAATCAGTGCTTCCTACCAGTTATGACCTATGCTGTGGAAGCGTGGACAGTTACTGGAGAACTAGTTCAGATGTTCAAAGTCACTCGGCGAGCTATGGAAAGGGCTATGCTTGGTATCTCGTTAAGAAAAAAAAAAGTAAAGTAACAGCCTCTAATCATCCCACTGCAGGGAAAAGGCCTCCATCATTGAATTCAAGTTACCACAGCAATGATAGGTACTGGCTTAATGACCACGCTTGCCAAATGCGGGTTGGTGATCACAAACCCGAGCAACGTTCGAAAATTCAAAACTTTTTTTTGTTGCCCAACCCGGGAATTGAACCTGGGACTCCGAGATCATGGCCCGGTATATAAACCACTAGACCAACGGGGCGTTCTCGTTAAGAGTCAGGATATAAAACGAGCATATTCGTCAGAGGTCGAAAGTTATCGACTTATCCTGAAGAATAACCACTCTGAAGTGGCTGTGGACTGGTCACGTCTGCCGTAGAACGGACAACCGTTAGAGCAGACGAATTTTGGAGTGGAGACCGCGTTTAGGAAAACATTTAGCAGCTGGGGAAAGCCTATTACATACACTAAATATTAAATTAACGAGATTGACGTGTGTCCGTAACACATAGATCCCAGTACCTTCCTATTTTTTGCAATAGCTTTCAATCTTTAATTATTTCTCCTGATATTCACACAAACTTAAATATTTATAAAGATGATCAAAATACAAATACTAATTTAAATTTTATTCTGGATAGAGACTGGCATGATTGGCATCACATTTACTGTGACGCTTCTAAACATTCTTCATCGCCTGTAGGAATCGGGGTTTATCACCATCAGTATAAAATAGTTCAGAAGGTAAAACTTTCCCCGGAATCTTCAATATTTACTGGAGAATGTTATGGACTTCTAAAATCATTAGAGTACAGATTCTAAAAGTGCTATAGAAGCACTCAATAAGTTCCCATTCAAATGTAATTCCAACAATAA
Organism: Anania crocealis; assembly: GCA_949315895.1. Taxonomy (NCBI): domain Eukaryota; kingdom Metazoa; phylum Arthropoda; class Insecta; order Lepidoptera; family Crambidae; genus Anania; species Anania crocealis. Next base: position 7,429,740 of record OX438868.1, read on the forward strand.
TGCTATATTAATGTGTAGAGACTTGCTTTATAAAATTTATCTAAAAGACCTAGTAGTCCACTTTGCGTGGAATCCTAGTCATTGTGGTATCACAGGAAATGTTATAGCGGATCGGCTGGCAAACGATGCTGTGACATGTGGAGATATCCACCCATATAAAAACTTTTGCAGTGATCTGGCTGCTCTTCCCAAACAATTCCTCCGAACATCTTAGGAGGAAGTCTGGAATAAAGGTTTCAGGAAACTGTTCCCATTAAGCCCTGGTTTTTTAGTATTGAACTTGGAAAGTTAGCTACATCATGCATTTTTCGTATGAGATTAGGTCACGTAGTTTCTCCTGCCCATCTTGCTAGACTACGGATTGTAGACAGTGATTTGTGCGAGTGTGGTTCTGGTGTTGGCGATTTAAACCATATTTTATTTACTTGTCCATTTTTATCCCTCCGAATGCCCTTTCCAACATCTATAAATATCCTTCTTAATATACTGATTTAAACTTCCATGGTCACTATTACTAGAGTTGATTGATACGGGGTTTATACCATGTACCTTAGTTTTTATGAGTTCCCGATATTTCGGCACTGTTGCAAGCGCCATGATCACGGGAGAACTGAACATGAGAACGGCGCTTGCAACAGTGCCGAAATATCGGAAACTCATAAAAACTAAGGTACATGGTATAAACCCCGTATCAATCAACTCCTTCTTAATATGTATAATTATGATGTATACAACAGTATATCCTTGTATATAAACAAAAACAATATAAAATTGTAGATAATGTATGTAGTATGTAGTATTCCGTCCTTTTCCTTTGTATATCCGTTTCCCTACCTTTTTATTCATACCTTTCGCAGTGGCTAATGCACAAGCCGTGCTATGCCAAAATAAAAAAAAATAAAAACACTCTACAGTATTTAGAGGCGTATGTAAACATAGGCTGGTTTCTGTTAGTGATGGGATGATTTACTTCTTCTAAACAAACAACTTAGTTTTGTGCAAATGGTTTCTGTTTAATAAAATGCACTAAAATTAATTTAGTTAGTTATAAAAAGATAAGTAACAACAGAGAAAGAAAACTTGATAAACCCCACCATGTTCTTCTATAATTCAAATTTGTATTGGGTTATGCTAGCCTTATCTGGAAAACTAGTGCGTAGTATAAACATGTTATTGACTTCTGGCATGGAATTTAATGTTTCTAAATATCCAAACCAGTATATGACTAGACCAGGTCCAAATCTGTTCCAATAACATGTTAATTGTTCCTTTAAATAACCTGAATGATTTTCTTCATCTCCAAACAGAGCTTTACTTTCTACCCAATTTATGATAAATCCATCAACTGCAATAGGTACATCAAGTTTAAAATCAGGAGTTTTATCATATCCTCTTGACCTTAATATATTTTCATCAGAAAACGTTATATTCATAAGTCTCAGCTCTCTCTCCAATCTGAGTTCATATTCTAATCCAACAGACCTAGAAAATAAGACAACGTCTATTAGTACCTCACAGAGTTTGAGAAATTATGGCCGTAATAAGTCTAGCTAGATGCCATTTAGAAAAAAAGGCTTTTGTTATTGTGTATTTAACTTACTGCTTTATGATGTCAGCATAAGGGCCATATTGGTTGTCATTCATAACACCCTGAAAATAAACAACTTCCTATCAATTAGACTGAATTCAAATTATGTGATTCACAATCCAGCTTATTCTGACAACTTCTAGTTGTGATAAATACCCGACAGAATACAAGCTGCCTACAAGCGACCCATTGTAGACAACATTTATTGTGTTATGTATTTATTGTTACTCGTATCAGTCGTATCTAAGCTTCGTAAAACAAACACTTTCTCTTCTGTTCCTTTCTGGAGTGTATGGAAACTTGTGACTAGTGATAGTGATCACATAGATAGAAATATGTAAGTATCTTTACTATAAATAAACATTTACTTCATTTCTTAGCGAAAAAAACACGTATTAATGGTTAAAATATATAAATGACTGTATGATTACTTAATTACTCTATCAGCTTTGTATGACTGACAGATAGTAATTCACTTGGCATAAGTATTTAACTACGCTCCCGTGATTTTCTTTCATGAAGTATTTTGAAATAAAATTAAGTGGCATTTTGTGTGATGTGCGAAAAATCATGCAGGTTTTACATATTATTATATACATGTACAATCACACCTGCATCCTCAATTTGTCCTCCTTTTATGTTCAACAGTTCAATAAGATTTTTGAAAAAAAAAAAATTACTACCTGAAAAAAGGCTGAGCTAGTTTTTTAATAAATTGTTGTAATTGTTTTAGGTCGTCAACGAAAAAGACAGTTTACAAGGAGTTTTTAAACAAACGAACAACATCTTTAATTTGGGAACATTTTTTAAGAGCCGATGATGGACAAAGCGTCGAGTGTAAGCATTGTAAAAAAGTTTTAAAAACGCCTGGTGGTGCGACTGGAGCGTTACATACTCACTTGCGGGCTAAACATATCACTAAGATGCAACAGGGCCCACAAGCGAGTACTGCTACATCAACGATCGATAATTCTCAAATTCAAGAAAAAAGGAGGGCGGCCCAAGACAAAGGACAAGAAGAACCATCACAAAAGAAAATTAAACTCACGGATTATTATGTGAGTGAATCTTCCATGGAGCTTAGAGTGACTAGAATGGCAGCATTGGATGGTATCCCGTTGTGCAAATTCTGTACTTCTGAAGACTTAAGGTATGTTTTCAAAAAATCTGGCTATGATCTACCGAAATCACCAACAACTATAACTAAGATAGTTTTAGATCTATGTTATAACACAAAAAAAAACGCTGATAAATCTATTAAAAGAGATGAAGTCAAAAAACGAAAGGTTCGCAATGACATTCGATGAATGTACCTCTACCAGAAATAAAAGGTATATGAATATTAATATCCACAATAAAAATTTAGAGCCAACAAAATACAAAAATTTAGGGCTGGTGAGGATACAAGGTTCAATGCCAGCAGATGTAGGAACTCAATTAATTAAACAACATTTGAGCAACTTTGATCTTAGCCTTGAAGACATAATTGCCTTCACAACAGACGGAGCCAGTGTGATGGTTAAGATAGGAAAAAATTTTGATGGTCACCATCAATTATGTTTTGCCCACGGCATACAACTTGCGGTGCTCGATGTGCTATATAAGTCACAAAGCCAGTCAACTCCCGATCCACAAGATAATGAGCTGGATTATGATTCTGAAGATTGTGAGGAAAACTACGGAGGATTTGATTTCGAAGTACCGATAATTCCAGAAACTGAATTTCTATACAAAGGGATTATACAAAAAGTACGAGATTTGGCTAAATCTTTTAAAAAGTCTCCCTTGAAAAATGACTTGCTGCAAAAATACTCTACGGAAGAGCACAGAAAGAGCCTAAATCTTATACTCGACTGCAAGACCCGTTGGAACAGCTTGTCGGATATGATTGGCCAGTTTTTAAAAATAAAATCATGTGTTGCGAAGGCACTATTAGATTTAAAATCAAATTTTAATTTTACAGAAAAAGAAATTCAAGATCTGCACGATATTTATCATAGTTAATCCCTCGATCGTGAGTTATTCCAGACACAATTGAAATCAATTGTTATCGCGGCAGGCGCCTGCCGCCTGGGCGTTGAGGGATTAAGATGTTATAAAAACCACGGTGTTGGCTTTGTGTCGCCGCGATTTAAATTTATTAACGGCAGATGCTGCTCTTCAGTTTATGTTAAATAAACTTGATCGTCAGTCCAACGAGCTTAGTGAAAAGCTTGCTTCTTCTCTCAGAAACAGAATAAAAGAAAGACGAACGAGTGTACCTGGTATTTTACAGTACTTACATAACAATGAAGAGTTTTATGAAACTGAAGAAACAGAAACCTTCATTAAGCCGACTTCAGATTATATAAGGACATATAACAGGATTATTAGATTATTAGAAAGGCTGAAATTTACAACTAACACAACATCTGCACAGACAAGTCTAAGTCCAGCACAACAATCAAGCATGGCACTTACAGACTCTAGTGACGAAGAGTTAACTGTGGCTGAGGAATTAGAAAAAGAGATCAGCAAAGCAAAGACACAAGTTAACACGACGAAAGCTACAGTTAACACAGATCTTGAGTCCATCGTTAGAGTGGAAATGTGCATTTATGACAGCACTGGCGGTGGTCGTGGAATTTACCTAACAGCAGCGTATAATTATTTATTATCAATTACACCAACAAGCATTGAAGCAGAGCGAGCTTTTTCTTCGGCTGTGTATTTGTGTAGTAATTTAAGAAGTTCATTAAGCGACAAAACATTAAATGCATTGTCGTTCATGCGATCTCATTTCAAGAAAAAAAAAAAGTAAAATTCGTTTGTTTTGTTATCATTTCGTTACTGTTTTTTTTTATAATTGTAGTAGATTTGTCTAAAATAAAACCTTTTTTTTTTAATTTTTTTTTGTCTTTAGGTACCTATCTAGGTACTACACAATAATTATTAAAGAAATGATTCGATTTAAAAAAATCTCCGCAATTACGTAATTACGTAATTACGTAATTAGACCACTAAAATTCGTAACTAGTTACGTAATTAACATATCCGTAATTTTGGAAGCCCTAGTTGTAAGTTGCAAAACAGTAGTTACGGGTGAAATGTGATCTTCGTATCCTTATAGTTATTGTGAGCCGCGTTGTGACATCCTTTCACTGTGCAGTATGCACTTTTTAAATTAAATTACGAGAGCTGTTGATAGTGAGACTTTATAATGACTGACGCGCCGTCAAACGTCCTTAACGGCCTTAAAAGGCCGACTTGAAAATGCATCAATACGCTAGGGCCTACTAGGGTTCTAAGCGTTATTATTCTAAGTGTCAATAATATTCATCTCTATGACTCCTATTTACAGTGCTAGTGCATAGTTTATTTTATTTTATTTTGTGTCTTCTAACCGGTGTGGCATGTAGATACCTTACCTTTCATTCCTTTATCATCTCATTATCATTTTTACTAGTTTAGCTTACAATTTCTTATAATTTTATGTATTTTTTAATTTTGACAATTGTAATTAAATTTTCTTGTTATTTTGGCAGATATCGTTACCATAGGCAACCATACTGTCAAACTCTTTATTTTCTAATTTTCTCCTAAATTCTTTTAAATTTCGGTTCAGAAACTTTTTGGTTTGCCATTTTTAGAAACTTACTTTCTTATGTAATTTTTATATTCTAATTTTAAAATTCAAATTGTTCGATCGTGCCTCGAGAAGCCCATGGTGGGTGAGCACGTCAATCAGTTTCCATCCAGTTTTCAGAGACTTGACTCGGATTGTCATATGACATTCAGTTTAGAAAAGCCAACTAATAAATTAAGTGAACTCCTCGCACATTGGTTCGATGCTTCTGGACCCTGGCACGGTCACGTGGACCGCCGGGCCATCTTCATCCGGTGCTTCTGGGCCCTGGCGGTCACGTAGACCACCGGGCCACCTCCATCCTGCGCAGCTGGACCCCGGCTTGGTCAGGCAGACCGCCGGACCATCTCCCCTTAATCGCCCGTAATCCCAGTGTCAGGATTCAGGAATTATTAAATGAAGTTGATGAGTTCTGTACGCGGATTGAGGGCAAAATCAAGTAAATGTCATTGTTTATGTCTGGGTAGAAATACCAAGTAGATTTCCTTAATCCGGGACTCTCTCTCCAAAAAGTTGCCACTGGTGCAGAAGCAGTGCCTTCCAAATTGCTCGGTAGAAAGATAGACTACAAAGGACGCACACCATCATTAGGGGTGATTCATGGTTGTCAAAAAATTTCATGAATGATCTCAACAAGGTAGGAACACCAACTGCCAATCAATAATATTAAAAAAGCGTGAATATACGACAACTATCTAACATCGCGTCTAACTTGGCCTTTCCTAGTATATGACATCGGTAGAACCCTTTTGGCAAAGCTAGATGCTAATGTCATAAAGATATTGAAGTCATGGTTCGGTCTAGCAAAACCGGCTGATCCCTTGACTCTATTTAGGGATCACAATAGTTTTGGGCTGAAATTAAAGAAACCATCAGAACTCTATAAACACCTCAGAATTATAAAAACGTATGTTTTGGGGAAGTGTCACGACGAATTAATTTCATTCCTCCCGAAAGACAACAAGGCCACAGAACTTGAATCAAGACAGGAATTACACAAAAAATTTATGGCAGGTGCCAATCAAATAGAGCTGGGTCACTACTCACATCGCCATGACAGAGTACTTCAAATCATACGCGAAGCTATATAAAAGCCTTTCAGTGGCTAGGGCCCAAAAAGGATTAACCACAAATAAAAGACAAATTAGGCTCCACTGCAAATTCTAAGAACAAGCCTTACTCCTTCCTGGGTACAGCACCTGACTGGACTATTTTGTTAATTGACTAGTATGAAAAACACTATAAAATCCCAGAGGATGTGGGTGTTTTATCATTCAGACCGGTCATTTTTCTTTTTTCTAGAGCTACAAAACGGATAGTACTTGTAGAGCTTACCGTGCCGTGGGAAACTAACATACCTAAAGACCACGCAATGAAAGAAAACAAATATTATGATCTCCTAAATGAATTAACGAAAAACGGTTATATAATTAGTCTATATGCTGTAGAAGTATGAGCGAGAGGTATACCAGCAAAATCTCTGTATAACCTGTTGAAAGACTTGTCCAGAACTGCAGTAAGTTCTATACTAGAGCGAGTGTCTAAAGCTGCATTAGCAGGTTCGTACCATATTTGGCTGGGCAGGGAGAGAAAAAAGAGTAGTGAAGGTGAGTGTTGATGTACGTCGGAAAGGGGCCCCTTAAACCTACACCCGTGTTACAAAAACCGGGAGCTACTCGAAGTTTCTCTCTCTGCCACACAATGGACCCGGCACACGCACGGTGAATCCATGGAATGCTAAGAAGTTGCAGTAAGTATGCGTGAACGCAACAGCCACGGAAAATTCCATATTCTGTTATGTCGTCTAAGGCTGAATTAGAGTTACGTTGATCGTACGCTGACCGTCCGTGCCGAACGCCGAAATATTTTTTCATACATGCCACACTGGGCCACACAAAGCCATAGCCATCTAGTCCCAAATTAAGCTACTAGTAAGTAGTTTGTCGTATGGGGTACTAGACAACCGATAGACTTTCTTATATATATATATTTTTTTTAGTAAATATATACTTATAATACATAGAAACCACCCAGACCAGTACAAACCGACATGTTCATGCACACACATATTTGTACTGTGCGGGGATCGAACCCGCGACCCATGGCTCACAAGCAGCGTTTACTACCACTGATCCAAATGGTCGTCAAATGTATGGAAATCGCTGTCAGCGCTGACCGCGTCGGCGTTCAAGTTTATTCATTTTGACGGTTAGCGCCAATGATCAGCGTACGATCAGCGTGATTAACTATTTTTAAATAAAAAATTGAACCGACTTCAAAAATAAACTCACTAAAAAGTACAAAATAACACAAGAACAATGTTTTATTTTAAAACCTATTTACGTAGGTACTTACAAATACAACCAAACAGATCGAAGTCGTTGCCGAGCCAAATAGAAAAGGAGTATTGATCAGTGATCACTACTGAATTGATTGCCGCTCGCCTTCATAGCAATTTTTGTTTAAATTCCACATTTTATTTGTTTCGCTTGTAGTATTATTTTTGTATTGTTTGGGCTCGGCACCGACTTCAATCTGTTTAGTTGTTAGTAGTTAAAATAATATTGTAAGTACGTAAATAGGTTTTAAAATAAAACATTTTTCTTGTGTTATTTTGTACTTTTTAGTGAGTTTTTTTTTAAGTCTGTTCAATTTTTTATTCAAAAATAATTTATTTTTCACTTTTTCGTGTTAAATAAATTACACAATATTAATCCTCTGTTCGCCGGTAACAGTAACCTACATAAATAGTGATGACGACTTCTAGATGAAAATGTATGAATTGTTTGAGAAACTCCCTCCCTCATCGCTATAGAATCTTAAGAATCATCATCCTCCAACTCCTAACTGCTTAGGAGTTTGACTTTCCATCATCAGGTCACGTGAATAACGTGAAGGAAGACAACTATCTGACTATACGCGCCTATAATATTTAAAGAATAATCCTCCTAGTCCTAACCGTTAAGGAGTTATACCTTCCATCATCAGCTCAACAACATAAAATGATGAGTACCAGACGCAAATACTGAAAAGCCTTAAGAAAGATATGCAAAAACGTAATACGTGCTTATAAAATTTGAGGGTTTCCCTCGATTTCTCCGGATTCCATCATCAGATCATGACTTCGTTAAAATATGACCACATGGGAAGCACCAGCTTTCAAACAAAAAAATAATTTTTAAAATCCGTTCAACCAGTCCATGTTCTGAGGTAACAAATATAAAAAAAAAACATTCGAATTGAGAACCTCCTCCTTTTTTTGGAAGTCGGTTAAAAAATCAGATTCTCTATAATTAAACTTCTTTAAATAAGCCGTGGTTCAGGTGCTTGCTGCAATAGGATTTTGTCAGTTTTTATAATTGAGGAGCTCCAGAACAAAACCCGATAAGTACACTTTTAGTATTTTTATAGGAAACAAAAAAGAATGATTTACGTTCAATGATATTACAATGAATATCATTGTTTACGTTGGAATGTTCATGTTGTTTGTTTAACTAATATAACGTAAATTTACATAGCAGCAAGGGCTTTGAAATAGGTAATACGAGGGCGGGTCAATAAGTCCGTGACTTTTTGAATTTCTGACCTCTTTACTGAAAAAGCAACACTACTCCTGTCAACAGGTATCTGTCAGTTGATTCCTATCAAAATTTGAACTTGCTGCGTCAGTTAGTTTGTGTTTGACAGCTATTTTTATCAGACTACCCAGTAATTTGAGGAAAAAATGGAAAAAGGTGAATTTCGTGTGCTTATTAAGCATTATTTTTTGCGAAACAAAACCATTACCGAGACCAAGGCTAAGCTTGATAAATACTATGGGGACTCTGCACCATCGATTTCAATGGTAAAAAAGTGGTTTACTGAATTTCGTTGTGGCCGTAAAAGTACTGAAGATGCCGAACGTCCTGGACGCCCAGTTGAGGTCTCTACACCCGAAACAATCGAAAAAATTCACGATATGGTGTTGGCCGACCGAAGATTGAAAGTGCAAGAGATTGTGGAAGCCGTAGGGATCTCGCATGGCTCAGTGGTTTCAATTTTAAAAGATCAATTGGGCATGAGAAAGCTTTCCGCAAGATGGGTGCCGCGTTTGCTCACAGTCGACCACAAACGCAATCGTGTAACAACTTCACAGGAAGGTTTGGCGTTGTTTAATTGCAATATGGAGGAGTTTTTGCGCCGTTTTGTAACCGTGGACGAAACATGGATCCATCACAACACACCAGAGACCAAACAACAGTCAAAACAGTGGGTTTCTAAGGGTGAATCGGCGCCAAAGAAGGCCAAGGTGGGTTCGTCAGCCAATAAAGTTATGGCGACTGTTTTTTGGGATGCACGTGGGATAATCCACATTATCTACCTTCAAAAGGGAAGAACAATCAATGGGGAATATTATGCCAACTTATTGGACCGCTTCAATGACGATTTGAATAAAAAACCGACCTCATTTGGCCAAGAAAAAAGTTCTTTTCCACCGAGACAATGCAAGGGTGCACACATGTGCAGTTGCCATGGCAAAAATCCATGAATTGGGCTATGAATTGCTCCCTCATCCACCCTATTCTCCAGATTTGGCTCCGAGTGACTACTTTTTGTTCCCAAACCTGAAGAAATGGCTCGGTGGAAAAAGATTTGACTCCAATGATGAAGTCATCTCGCAAACAAAGGCCTATTTTGAGGACCTCGACAAATCATATTTTTTGGAAGGGATAAAAAAATTGGAGAAGCGTTGGACAAGGTGTATAGAGCTCAAGGGAGACTACGTCGAAAAATAAAATGATTTGTTTATCAAAAAATCTGTGTTTTATTCCAAAAGTCACGGACTTATTGACCCGCCCTCGTACTTATATAAAAAATCTAGTTTTGATAGTTTTGCTACAATATTAGTTTTAAATATGTAATTATCGGGTTTTGGTCCGACCATAATGTAATTATCGGCTTTTGTGCCGGTACTTATGTAATTATCGGGAAGGTAAACTTAGTAAAATACATGGTTGTTATCACTCGATCGACAGACAGATAACTATCTTTTTTTAATGAATGTTGTTTCACGGCTCTGGGTTCTTCTCCTTTTGAGCCAATTGTTTCTATCACAAAACTAGTGTTTTCATTCGAAAAAAATAAAAATAAAAGGAGAAAACACATGGTAGGTAAATGGTTCGAACAAAAAATATCTAAAAGAATTTGTAAAAAATGTATCCGTAATAGTCCCGAAAATTAAAAATGCAATGATTGTAACTTAAAAATTCTTAAGTGCATTTGTCTGGTTTTGGTCCAGCTGTCCAACTTTAGAAAATTATTTAGTACGTTTTTAACGAGATTTGATGCGACCTGAATGATGTATGTTATGTAAGAGTACTGGGGGCTAACAGAAAAAAAATAATGGCATAAAGTGGATTTATCGGCTTTTGTTCCGGAGTTCCTCAATTGATGTGTTCCCAATGATAGCGAAATCACGCCTTGCTCCCTCAATCGTGGAAAATCTTGTAAATTGTTTGCTTTAAATCTCACGAATTCGGCTCTTCTGTTATTTGCCTACCTACTATTTGCGTACTTATTGGTTTAGGTGAATCGAAGATATAAATTTAAATAATTCTAATTAGAGCTAAAAGTAAAATATCTTTCGAAGAGTATATTTCGAAATGATCAATTTTTACAGGTTGGTTGTCCAACAATGTATGATTCATTTTGATTGAACACATATATTACACCAGTACCAAAATGCCCATCGTCCTTTACTCATTTAAGTAAAATATATAACAGGTGTAAAAAAAACAAACGCAGATCCGAAAACCACGTATTGTCCCCATCACTAAAATCATTTTTTTCTTTAGGATCATACCAGGGAAACAGCAGGTTCCAAAGATATTGAGGGTCAAAGTCACATTTTGTTTTCCATTTTATTACAAAAACTGTTGTCAAAGGTTATTCAAAAACTTTTCTTCTTACAAACATAGTGTTTTATTTTATAATTTCGTTTATAATAAAGCTTTTTTAATTACAATACGCAATGGACAGCTCAGCGCGGACGAATTTTGAACATAGCAGCTATCTTCAGGGCAGCTGCCCACGCTCCAGCTGCTATACATTGCGCGCTATAAATAACAATATTTTTTTGAGTCCCAATGATAAAATAATTTCCCAGCTATAATATTTTGTAATAAGACTTAGTTTGCTTTTCAGATTGAGTTGCTTTAGGGTCTGCGTTTAGTTTTTTTACACCCTGTATATTTGAAAATATTACATACCAAAAAAACTTGATATGCTAAGTCCTTGTCTTCTATAAGAGTTGTATCTTTCATACATTTTTTCGTCATTATGGAATCAGAATAAACATTTTGTAATAATGATCTTGAAAATAGAGCAGGACTTACTCCCTGACGTTCAGATAACCTGAAATAATAGTAGGTATAAAATTTTGATAAAAGTATTCTAAGTATCATCTGATTAATTTTACAAATTACCTGCCTGCAATAAAAAAAAGTAGAAAAGTAACAACCTAAAATCATCAACTGCAGGGCATAGGCCTCCATAATTGAATTCATGTTAACATAGCAATGATGGGTACAGGCATAACAACCACAGCACTCTTGCCAAATGCAGGGATTGGTGATCACAAACCGAGCAATGTTCGAAAATCAAAAACTTTAATTTGTTGCCTAACCCCGGATTGAACTCGGGACCCAGTGATCTAGACCCGGGATTTATACCACTAGATCAACGGGGCAGTAAGAAAGATTATGAATTCATTTAATATTATATAAATATTAACTATTGTGAATACTTCCTCACATCGCAGGATCATTTTATTTTATTTTATTTATTAGGGAAACAAACAGCTTAATATAACAAATTATAACTTATTATATACAACTAATACACTAGCCTTTCCACTTTCCTTTTACTTTCCACTGTTAGGTTTTACATTTATATGAAATCTTAACACACTTGAGTTCAGTAACAGATGAATTACTGTAAATGCATAAATATTATTTGTTGATAAGATTTTATTTTAAGCCCCTAAATTATATATTAGATAACTTGGGCTTGCCAAGTAAAAAAAGTGTACGTACTGTAAAATCACAATGCCTCGATTTGATTCCTTCATTAGTTCTTCATATAATTCATGATATTTACTAGATATAACTGGTGACTTCCTATAGTTCTGCTTCATAGACCTTTGTACCAATAATGACAAGATACTACCCAATGTAAATGCTGGTAAACTGAAAATACAATAAATTAAAACATATTTTTGTTTATGTAAACTAAACAATAAATATAATACACACTGTTTGTATTTTTTTTTCAACTCGTTTTCAGATTTCCGACTATACGAGGTTAGCTTATTGAAGTCGCTAACGATAGCATTATAAACTTCTAATTTCAAAGGTTTATTTAAATTCATTTCCTTAGATTTTAAAAGATTTTATTTTGTTAAATTTTTTCTTTAGCTTTCGTTCCTGTTGTTGTTGTTGTTGTTTTCTTCACCCATTCTGGGTAGGCAAAGGGAACTATGCCCATACAGCCAATTCTTTAGTAATATTTTCTTTATTTTTGCATTAAAACGTTGATGTTAGACGTTTTAATGCTTCGATGGAGTTTTTGGAGACAGCTGAAAGATTGAAGGAATGTAGAGAAGTCCCCAAGAAAGAGGTGAACGGTTCGCGATCCCGCGCAAAATTCACGGTCCACTTTTCTTGGTTACGACCCATACACCATGTTATTTCACCGAACTGTATATTGTTCACTCGCACGACACTTTGTTTCGCAAAATAACACCACTTTTACGACCCAAAAATCACTATAAACAATAAAAATTCGATAAAATAAATGGACTCCAAACGTATCTCACGAACTCCCGCCAAAAACTCTTCGCTTTAGTGATGAGCCCCTCACTCGTGAGGTACCTCGTTTGAGGCCCTCGTCGCAACCAAATGAGGGAGTACTCGTATTTCAACGTTGAACCACCTCACTTGTGTCCTCACCCACATCCGAAAAAGAGGTAGACAGTAATACGCACGCACGAGGCCGTATGAGGACAAATAACTTATACTAATCCGCATGTATCGATACTTTTAGTCCTATAAAGTAGCGTTTATCCGTGTTATACGCGCTTATTCGGTTGATTTAAATATAAAAAAAAGGCTAAAAGTTCTTTCCGCGAAGAAATTAATAATGATCTTTATTGACATACAATTAGCATTGTAATTCAATCACAAATATTTGGCGCGTTCGGAATCGGAAGCATCGACCGTCTCCCTCACTCGTTTAATGCAAAGCGGCAACGTTGAGTACGCCTCGTTGCGGACTTACTCACTCGCTCATTACATTTGATTCATTCTTTCTTTACACCTCACCTCAAATGAGGGGTACCTCGCGAGCCCCTCACGAGGAAAAATGAGGCCCTCCCTCATCCTCAATAAAAAAGTAAGAGTTACACATGACTACTTCGCTTTCGTTCCTTTCGGAACCGGCTAAGGCCTGAGCACAGACTACTAAGGAGATACTTTTATATGAAATTTTATAAAAAAAAAAAAAATACTACGTGGCCTGAGACACAGAAGAGTATCGAAAATTCTCAGTAAAGTTAATTAATTTGAATGAAATGATTGAATACGTACATTAATATAACAATTTATTGAATAAAACGTTGTTCACTGACTGAAATTGATTCGTAAATCATAAAATGTATGCTCATTTGTATGAAATACAACAAATTAACAGTAGTGGATTGTAATGAATGCAACTTTCGCGTCACAACACTAGCCAACTTGATATGAAGTAGTTGGCGTGAAGGACATGTCAATGTTAGAGGCGCTTTTGTTTTTATCCATTTTAAAACACAAAAAAGCAATGATATTTAAAAAGTATAGATAGGTTATGCCCTTACAAAACTATCGAAATATATGTGCCGCTTGCGAACAACTGCACACATGCATAATTCTTATTTTGTCCTTGTCATACTCGTGAAAAGAACAATTACTTTCTCTTTCATGGATTTGAAAAGACGTCACAATTGTGACGTTTTATGGACGCATATTGAGAGCGCTTGTAACATATCTATTACTTTTTAAATATCATTGCAAAAAAGCATTTTTTTTAAAAATTAGGTTTCAGTAGTGTCCATCGTTAAAAATTACAAAAAAAAGAAATGTCCTATGTATCGTAATTGGATTTTATTACATTAGGTACAATGAAGAGCTTCTATAGAAGTCGTGGCGTGGGGGGCACGAAAATCTCGAACTTCTATGGAAGTCGTTGGCTGTGAAAAGGCTAGACGTCTTCATCGGACGACTGTATGTAGGGATGCAACGATATATCGGAAAACCGATAAATATCGATATATCGACGCCTAAATATATCGATATTCATCGATATCGACGATACGCCGATATCGATATATCAATATTGAAAATATATATACAGGGCTGAAATTTTAACCACCTTCCAAATATTAATATATCAATCTACGAGACAAAAAAAAAACGTATTTTTTCTTTTGGTATAGCCCAGTACAAAAATGTCAAGATAAAGCACTTAAAAAATGTCCGCAAAAATATAAAAAATTTTATATGGCTAGCAACACTTTTTTTACTCGATTCGCATCTTATTTATTTGAGTCGTTGAATATCAAAACCCCATATGTCCAGGCTAAGTGAAGTACGGGAATCGCGATAGTTTTGTTATCATCAATATTATGAAAATGATGAAGTACTGAAGTATGAAGGCTCGACTAGATACATAGTTTGAACATTTTTTATTAAAAAAATATATGTATTAGTTGATAATAAAGCCACAAAATAAGAATTGAGTTTGGACATACAGGCTTTTGATATTTACTAGCGAAATTTACCGGAGTTTGAAATGTGTCACCTCGGACTTACAGGACTTTGAAATGTCGCCTATGGACTTGCAGGAATATGATGTACCTCAACATTTTCGGGACGTACTCAGGGTAGGTGTGGGTATTAGATTAATAAGAATGCGAAACTAACTCAGTCTATCTGTCTGTTGTTAGTTATGAGAGTTGTAGTTACAAAAAATTTAAATACTAGTTGCGGAATTTTAGATATGAAAAAAAAAATTCATAAAATATTTATTCAAATCAGATAATAAATAAGATTATACAAAATCTAAAACTTCGTCTATTACATACTTTGGCAAATTATTAATTTGCTCATCATTTTCTTCTACATTATTACCCTGTCCAGGTTTGCTATATATAAAATTAAATTAAATTATACAAGTAAAGTAACAATGTGATTTATATAATATATTTTTTAAACATAACGGTTCAACTACGCGTGATACTGTGCGTGAAGTTTCACTTAACTTTTAGCTCTCTCCTGGTCCTTTTTAGTTTTAGCTTTTGATATAGTTTTTTTCCTAGCTTTATTAGGAATCACCACACATATATTTTGTCTATTTTCTTCCATTATTTATAATAAAACCGACTTATAGATACGCTGGTCAACGCGCTCGCGTCGTGTAACACAGGAGAAATGGCAGCCATCTTAGACCAATGCTGCGTTCTGATTGGTCAATATGGACTTGCCCGAGTTTGATTTATCACTGTCATTGGACGTACAGGGATTTGAAAGAAATTATAAACTTTAAACCTTATTTTAAACGAGATATGACGGTTTTACCTTAATTTGAAAGGCACAGAATGAATCAGTTTTTAATTCAAAATTTAGTGGTATTCATAAGTCAATTTTGGTAAGGACTGTGACTTACGGTTTTGATATTCAACGACTCATTTATTTTGATACTATTCATATGTTTTTGATTTTCTCTTTATACCTTATTATCAGGCCTAGGACCGTAAAAATTGAAAACTATACAGGGTGAAATTGTAACCACTTTCCAAAATTTTTATATGCGTTCAGTTTCGTATTTAGAGCCTATTTATGAAGTAAAAAATGTAAATCAAGTTGTCACCCGAAAATATTTTTCGTGATACAGTTTGCAATTTTTACGGTCCTAGACCTGTTAAGGCATAAAGGGAAATTCAAAAACTTATGAACAGTATTGTAATAAATGAATGAGATGCACATCGCGAAAAAAAGAAAAAATACGTCATTTGTTTTAAGCCTCGTAGATTGCTATATTAAAATTTGGAAAGTGGTTAAAATTTCACCCTGTATTGTGAATAATATTTTCGGGTGAAAGCTTGATTTATATTTTTTACTTCATAAATGGGCTCTAAATACGATACTGAACCCCTATAAAAATTTTGGACAGTGGTTAAAATTTCATCCTGTGTATACTATATCGTAACAAAATGTCGAAAAATTGTAAGGTATAAAAAAATTTTAGACATAAGTAGAAGTAAGTAAATCAGTACTTGAATTGTCTGGAAGATACTTGAAGTATTCCTGTCCACTACACGAATGAGCCATCATCATGCCATGCCATGCTGATGATGACCATTAGCTGTAACATGTTGAGTGAACAGTTAACTTTACTAAGGCCGAATTTCTTTAAAATAAATTATAATTTAAAAACTAAAAAACCACGCTTTTAAAACAGATTGAACTAAAAAATTGTGGCACTCGGAGACTGCCGCGGTAAAGCTATTGTATATCATTTTTTATCAACTTATGCAATTATAAAACTAAAAAGTATCACCGCTGTGCCGGTCGGAGTGGGGGGTGTTAGGTTATTTTCGTTACGGAATTTCTGGATTCGGTCTCCACGCTCAAGGCCCGCGATAGAAGCTATGCAATAGCTTAATTTTATAATTTTATGTATTTTCTAATTTTGACTTTTGTAATTAAATTTTTCTGTTATTTTGGCAGATATGGTTACCATAGGCAACCATACTGTCAAAATCCTTATTTTCTTCTAAATTCTTTTTAATTTCGGATATTCAAAATTGTTCGATCGTGCCTCGCCCCGAGTGTGTGGGTGTGGGTGTTAGGATTATTTTCGTTACGGAATTTCTGGATTCGGTCTCCATGCTCAAGGCCCGCGATAGAAGCTATGCAATAGCTCAAAAATAAAACTGTAGTAATCAATTGAAAAATTCATATTATTGTACAAAAAGCGTGGATAGTGAAAACTGGGAAACTGTTCTTAAATTATTGCATTGTCATCGGTCCTTGATACGTGTGCAAAGTTTCAAATTAATCAAACTTCTAGAAATTGGTAAAAAATATGCTCAAAGATTCCATTACAAACATAGATACAACCCAAGCTAATGAAAGCGCGGTAACTATAGTAAACCACAGTAATGTACAGCGAATGGTCAACATCACAAGCTCACAGCCCATTGTTTAGAGAGGCTATAGAACTACACTAATTTTAATAAGCCTTTTAAAAAGGAGAAATACAGATAAAATATGGATATATCGGCGTACTAGACAGATATATCGATATATGAATATCGACTTAATTCAATATGTATCGATATCGAAATATCGATATTTTTAAAAACTTTGCATCCCTAACTGTATGGTTTCATAGACTCTAAATCCGGATTAGCAGCATCGTCACAGACCTTCTTAGTCGGTTCTGAAAAGAACTAAGGAACTTAGTTAAGGATGTTCGATCCAGGTGCTTTCTATCGATATTCTGGATCTCAATGAATCGTAATACTCTGTATGAAACCAATCAATATCAATCCGTCTAGGGGAAGAGTCACAATCATCAGATATTGCGATCTGTTTTCTCATTGTACTTGTGTCGATCCACTAACGGATCGAAAGCCATTGTTTAAAGACAAAAATCGGGTGGATTGTATTGCTTTGTGTCGATCCACACAAGTATCGGATTGGAACGTACATCCCTATTGTTTGTTGTCATTTTTGGTAACTGACATACTTAATAATATATACATACAATGTCAGTGTCACATTCATTCACATTATATGTCATATTGGCATTTCATTCAGAGTACAATTTTAATTTAGTGTTGTTTCGTTATAAATTTAGGAAATAAAGCTATTTTCTTTTTGAAAATCTTACCTGATAATTATATTTTCAGTGGATAGGAGGGTTACACCCACAGTTCTTATGTATGAGAACAGGACAGTCCGGCGATTACTTGTCTAGCGTGTCTTCTGGCTGGCTGGTCTGGATAGTGGATTATTGTATAATAATAGTCCTAACTTGCCGACTGGGCAAATACTTTTAATCGCTCTCTACAATATTTAACTACTAATTACTACTAAAGATGATGCCTGGTAGGATAGGCACCGTACCAATATCGTCAGAAAATCCATTAGGACTGTCGTGGCATGATTCTGCTTGGATCCCTTTGTTAAACCCTTCTAATATAATGGATTACTTTTCGGAGAGATCAAATCCATTTTTTGATCGTACATGTAACAATGAAGTTGTCAAGATGCAGCGTTTAAGTATGGACCAATTACAGTAAGAGCTAATTATATTTGTATATTAAATATATTTGAAAGTCTCATTAGTTACACCTCTTAAAACTAGAAAAAAGACTGGACCGTTTTTTATGATTTTGGTGTTTTTGGATTTGTCATTGTCAGGATTAGTTTAATAAGTATGGAATGTTAACGACAAAAAGAAAATGTGTTTCTTTATATTTTTTACACCATTTTGATGGCAATGACATTAATCTGAAGCCATACAAAGTTCGCGGGATCGGCTAGTTTTATATAAAATTGCATGTACATAATCATAAGCTTATAATTGTAAAAAATAAATTTACAATTTACAATTTTAAGGCAATAAATTGAATTGAATTGAATTTTAATTTTAAGAATAAGAAATGCCAATCGGAAATCCATGTACTGCCCACATTTCATTACAAATCTTGAAAATATATATATTTCTTTATTTGATATTTTAGCAACTTAATTGCAATTATAATATCAGTATATAAACTTGAAAAATTATGCCTCAGGCGGGACCCGAACCTGCATCTCCTCGCATGCCGGGCGGGCACTATACCATTAAGCCACCGAGACACTACGACGCAGCGCGAATTTTTCAAACCTATTCTTACCGCTGTAAGCCAGTGATGTTTCATTAAATGTTAGGAGTTTGCACCCTTAACACCTGAAAGAAACATCTTTGCAGATGTTTGACAGTCAGTTAAGATGAAACAGCTATTTATACTATACTGTATTTGATATTTTGTGTGCTTCAAGCTGGAATCCTCTTAATTGAAATCTCAATGAAAACGAATTTTGACAATGCTAAAAATAGTCCTGAAATAGTCATAAATAGTCGTACAAGTAAAAAAAATAGTCGCTCTTTAGTATTCGGCGTTATAGCTATAGGTTAGTGAGGATTATGGCTTGAACGTCAAGCTGTAATCCTCACTTCTGGTACAAGCAAACGGTAAAGTCTATCGAATTGGTTTAGGTTCCAAAAAATAGTCATGAGATAGTCTTAACGACATGCCTAATCTCAGAAATTTAATTATAGTCCATAAGAGATTCCAGAGATATAAAGGTATATAAAGGTTTGTTTTGTGATATCGATGTAAGTATCCTTGAGCTATTACGTTAGTAATAATTATGTTTATAATATAATTATTTTTAAATGCCTTAAACAATGTTACGTTTGGTTTTTTTTTGTTTAATTATAAAAGCTGCCATGGAAAACGCCTAATTGGAAGTAATATTATATTTTAAGCGGAATATTTCACAATAATATCAAATGAAGTAAAACATTTTGTACAGAACTGTACCTCCATAGACATGTAGGGAATGTAAAAACTTTTTATTTTCAAATTAAATTAGCTCAAATTTATTTTCGCTTAATACGACTATTTCATGACTATTTTTTGCCACAAACTTGAAACCGAAAATCGTAGGCGTTTCGGAGAAATTTGAAGTTTTCAAATGTTCAAGGCGTAATCCTCACCAGGCCCAGGGTATCTTTAACTTTATATCTCTGGAATCTCTTAAGGACTATTTCTGAGATTTGGCATGTCGTTAAGACTATTTTATGTCAATTTTTTGGAACCTAAACCAATTCGATAGACTTTACCGTTTGCTTGCACCAGAAGTGACGATTACAGCTTGACGTTCAAGCCATAATCTTCACTAACCTATAGCTATAAAGCCGAAACTAAAATATGCGACAATTTTTTTAACTTGTACGACTATTTATTCAGGATTATATTTTAGCATTGTTAAAATTCGTTTTCATTGAGATTTAAAATATGAGGATTCCAGCTTGAAGCACACGATATTTTAGCAACTTAATTGCAATTATAATATCAGTATATTATGTATAAACTTGAAAAATTATGCCTCAGGCGGGACTCGAACCTGCATCTCCTCGCATGCCGGGCGGGTGCTAATACGTGACCGTCAAAATGGAGGGACCAAGTCTCGGATGCTTTTCATACTTATATAAAAGGGTTATATACCAATAAAGTATTAATTGCTACCTCTGCTATAATTTTAGCTACCTCAGTAAATACATAATATTTGAACAAAACAGTTGACAAAGAACAAATGACGTATAATAATATGTTCTTTTGGTATAGCCAAGTCCAAAAATGTCAAGATAAACCACCTAGGAACCGGCCTCTAATAATCATCTGGCCGGTTTTTTCATTAACTTAAGCGTGAGAAACAATAACACCATCCACAAACAGAGCTGCATTTTCACATACTGACCTTAATGCGCTTGCCGCTTACGTCTAAGACGACACAGAGAAATCCTTTTATTGACGTAAAAACCAATGATTCTGACTCTAAACAAGTTGCATTAAGTACTTATATTATATCACGTAAAAGCATACCTTTTTTTCGAGGGATGGGAAAGCATTTACGCATAAAGTTATGTGGGGCTCGTCCGAGGTTAACGGACCCTACCTGATAAACCACTCTCCGTGTCCTCCGGTGCCATTCAGTGAGTGGGAACCATAGGTTAACGCCCCGGGTAATGATCCGCAGTTCCACCTCTGGCTATGGCTCGCTTAACTAGCGAGCGCCACCCGGCTTCAGGAGGAAGGAATACTCCCCCGGTCTTCAGTAAGCAGTGTCTGGTGGTGGGACACACACAACACCGTCTCACAGGCCTGCTTTAGCGGACAACTAACGTTGAGGAAGGGCAAATGCAGGGCGTAGAGCCGCCTGTGGCGCCCAAGACCACGGCGCGCCGCCGCCGCGCGGTGGCATCGGGCACATAACGTAAAAGCATACCTATAAAAACTGATGTCATTACTACTTTTTACTATATGTATGGTCGTTATACATTTATGGCAATAAGGAACACACCTCTTTTGGTATGGTTCGGCGGTAAAGAGGTTAATGTAACTCATCGACAATCTAGAAAAATATATATTTTTTAAAACTAGCTGCTGTTCTAGATATTTTTCTTTATGTTTACCTACATAGAGTATTACAATCATGAAGTAGTGTAAACATTTAAATAGTATTGCTAAATTTAATTTCTTTTTTTTTTTTATTTGGCCCCTAAAATTAAGCTTCATTTAAAAAAAATACTCCATTTGAAGGTAGAAAATAAGTATTAGATATTTATCATTCGAAGATCTAAAATAAATCGCCCATCTGCCTGTTGGCATTAAAAAATTAAATCGTCAATACTTTGGAGGGACCAACTTGTATAATCAATATCTTTTCAAGGATGTTTGTTTCAGACATTCAAAATATATATTATTAAGGTAGAGTTTAGGTATTATAACAATAAGTAGAAACAACATTCCAGAAAGTGGTCTATCAGTTTGGTTTGACATCAAGATGGAGGGGCCAACTGTTTTGTTCAAATATTATGAATTTATTGAGGTAGCTAAAATTATGGCAGAGGTAGCAAATAGTAGATTAATGGTATAATCCTTTTATTTGATGAAACATCGCTGGCTTACAGCGATAAGAATAGGCTTGAAAAATTCGTGCTGCGTCGCAGTGTTTTAGTGGCTTAATGGTATAGCGCCCGCCCGGCATGCGAGGAGATGCAGGTTCGAGCCACAAAAATCTAAACACTGTATTTTTCAATATTTTTTTAAAGATTGCTGTGTCTTGTTTCTGTGTTGTAAATGTGTACCTACACACATGAGTCACACTCTACTCATACTTGTTAGAATGTGGAAGATCATTAACCCATTTGGACCCAAATACAAACAAAAGCAAAATTAGATATTTGGTTTTTATTTATTTATTGAAAAGAGGCTATAAAGGGATATTAACACAAAAAAGTAAAAAATATATATTTGGAAGTATTAAAAAAAACACTGTCCCTGTACAGGGATAATGGGCTCAAGTGTAATACTTTTCGAAACAGTTGTTATCGTCAATGCACAATGTTTGTATCCATTTTTGCATTGCCATCGCACCTTCTTATGGCAAATCACACATCGAAGTTAGTTTGGCAACATCTGTGGAAAGTGTCCAACTCCATCGGCTGCCATTCCTGGGACTGCCGATGTTGTTTTCTTCTTCGATCTTAACGCCCATCAGATTTCAAGTAAGATCGCGTAATAATTGTACAACGAAATTGAAGCTGATCTATTTTGTCTTCATTGGTCAGTATTATATTGGTCATATGCAAACACCAAGCATTAGAAATAGTCAAATCTAGCATATAGGTAAACAATACCCACCACTATTTTTGCCTCGAATCGCAGATCTATACCGCAATAGACTGATATGCTTGGTCAACACCGCCCATTCCTTTATTATAGTTTGGGAAAACATGAAGGATGTCCATGTCTACTTTTTTCTTTTGCATAATGTCGCAACTTTGCCCGAAGGGTGTACGTACGCTGTCAAAATTAGTTGACTTGAAAATATTCCCATTCCCATTGTGCATAGCGTATGCACAATGGGAATGAGAATATTTGCAAGTCATCTAACTAACAAAATTTCATTAGCAGTATCAAATCGATAATCATAAACAGCTCAATTCTGTTTTTTAATTTTTATGGTTCTATTATCACGAACAGTGCCCGAAAGCCCTATACCACTGGGTATAGGGCTTACGCAGTTCTAGCAGCAGTCAATGTCTGGTGAAAAAATTTACAAAATAAACTTTTCTTTTTCCGGATCATCTTCTTCTACCATAAAATTTTCTGTTGCTTCTTCAAGCCTACAGTAGTCTTTTATCACATCGAATTTTCTCTTAGCCATTGTTAAAGATTACCAGCTAATTTAATAAGCGAGCAATATGGAAAACGCATTAATCGATTTAAAATATAAAATAAACAATATTCAATCACTTGTTAGAAAAATGTTACTGATGTGCCCACTGTCCCTGTACAGGGACACCTGAATAAAGTATGTGCTGAAGTTAGCAAAACTCAAAAATACATAAAAATTAACAGCTTATATTTTTGATGAGACTATAAACTTTTAACTATCACAACAATATCATAGCACTTTGAAAAAGAACATAAAGTAAAATCCCTTTAACTTTTGAAGATTTTTTTTTATCACTTCTCTTGATTCAACTGTCTAATTAATCATTTTTTTCAAACCATTTCCCATTATTTATAATAACAATTGCAACATACATGTCTTAACTTAACAAATACGAATGAAAACGAAAGATATCTAAAATATATAAAAATTAGGGGGTAGTACGAGAACTGTCCCTGTACAGGGACAGCGGATCCAAATGGGTTAAGTATGTATTTGTATTTCAACTGCATATTTCCAGATCTGTGTTTGTGAACAGTTAAGGCAAGTGAAATAAGTATATTGACTAAAAATATGTTTACAGGAACATGACTGGTTTAGAATACATTCTACTGCATGTTCAGGATCCTATACTTTATGTTATTCGAAAACAACATCGTCATGGACCTAATCAAGCTACTCCTCTGGCAGACTACTACATTATAGCTGGTATTGTTTATCAAGCCCCAGACCTGGCCAGTGTTCTCAATTCTAGATTGGTATGTTAATATTACCTACCTACAACATAACTGTAATTTTATTGACTATACTGATAATGAATTAATGACCCACCTCATAATAAAAAAAAAACATAGGTACATTAAGTCAAAAAATGACAAAACTCATAACTGATAAGTATCAAAATATTTCACACTTTTAAGAAATCGACTAAATTGCCTAATATGTGAATCACTCAATTCAGACATCAGAAAAAATAGCTAAAAGCTGAATCTCAGGAAATACTTACTCTGTGAATGAAATTTTCATATCAAAAATTTGTAAGTACAGAATTTGTCACATTATTTTACAAAAAATCTAGATACTTACTTCAACATAAATCTAGGAATTTAAGATAGTTTCATGGATCACTCAATCCTGCCTGACGTATTTAGATTGAGTGATCCTAGAAATACGCGTTATGTTTACGAAATACATGATAACTTTTATTCACCATAGAGGTAAGTTTGAATATATCTGTGTAAATTAATAACACACCACAAATATTTATATAAAAAGTAATGATCAATGGAACTTTTTTTTATTTTGATTAACTGTCTCTTTAAACAATAAACGCATGTAGCTAAATTGTGTAAATTGTATACCTACACAAACTAAGTAGAAAAATTGTACATTGTGATTAAAATTTGGCATAAGATTTATTTGTGTAAGGTGTTTTTATTCACAAGATTTTTGTTATTCATTTTATTATCAAAGAAAAATTTTGTAGGGTGCCCATACTATACATAAGTATACTAGTGCAAGTGAAAAGGCACATATTTACAATAGAGCGATCTAAAGGTTCTTATGCTTGTAACTTATCATAAATTTCGGCATAAATATTTAAAATTTTAGAATATGATACTTCAACATTATTGAAAAAATACTGCAATTTTTTAAAGGTTTTTTTATTTATTTAGGAAAAGCTTCACTTGCACATGCTTTCTATAAAATATTGTACACTATTAACACACGAAAATCTTGTGTATAAAACGACTTACACAAATAAATCTTATGCAAAATTTTAATCACAATGTTGTACAATTTTTCTACGTACTTTGTGTATACAATATACTCTAGGTACATGCGTTTTTAAGGATATCGGTTCAGTTCAGCTTTAAAAAAGTTTGATTGGTCATTCATTACTTTTAACTATTAACATTTGTGGTGTGTTATTAATTTGTACAGATATACCTATTCAAAACTTACCTTTAAGGTGAATAAAAATTATCTAATGCATTTCGTAAACATAAATCCGTATTTCTAGGATCACTCAATCGAAATGCGTCAGGATTGTTGAGTGATCCAATTAAACTATCAGAGTAGACACATTTTATATTTTGGCGTAGTACAACTAAGTTTTGCTCCGGCTTCGTCTAAGTGTTGCAGGGCTCATGGTACTAGCATGGTTTTTCCTTGGAATAAGGGTGAACATATGACTAGCTTTTGCCCAGGACTTCATCATGTCACTTTACACAAAATAAACTGTCATGTTGTATATGTATAATAATTGAACATACATTTTACTGCTACTTATTGGTTATTTGTGCTTACCTAAAAACAATATAACTTTTCAAACTGATTAGGTGACCTAAATACAATACTATTACAAGTATTGAAAAAATGTATCGCGTCACATTTGATTTTTTTTCGGTTATATTTTTATTCTAGTCTGCACGTAAAATCAGTTAAAATCAGTAAAAATCAGTTTTATTTCTGCAAATAGGCCCCAGAAGAAGCTTTTACAAGTCCCAATTTAAACCTACCATTGCTTTGGGACAAGTCTGGGCTAGTGCCGAGAAGAAGCAGCGCAAAAAACTCGGTCACTATTGTCAGCCCCTTTTTAAATATTTTTTTACAAGGTAAGGTGATTTTTACAAGGTTTAAGCAAGTACGAGCTGGGACAATTTAATGCCATACATTTCTATCATTTAAATAATCATTGACAGTGTAATAGCCCTTTTTCATTAAAATTACTTTGACATACGATTTAAGTTTATGTACAGGGAGTTCAGCAATACCCTGAGCAATACCTGTAGGTTTTGGCCACTGCGCATGAGTCGCGGTACTCACATTATTGCTTTTTTAGAATGCTGTACAATGTCTGGGCCTGTTACGGGACATCTTTTAATAGATTGCACTATAAATGTATACAAATAAACTAATCTAACTAGTATCTCTCTTTTATGTTTCAGTTGTCTGCAGTTCATCATTTACAGTGTTCTTTTGAAGAAACCATGTCATATTCCAGGTATCATCCCAGTAAGGGATATTGGTGGGATTTTAAAGCTACAAAACCAGGTTAAATACACCGTGCATTTTGAACCACCTGAAAAACGAAGCCCACGTTATGTAACCATTAAGTATAACACCTTGAAAGTGTTTTTTTTTTTTTTTTTTTTAAATATTAAATATTGGTTAACCTTTTCATTTCGAAACACGCTGTGACCCGCACGGACGTAGCTGTGTAATTATTTAATTTATATTTTTAACTTTTTTTAAACATTAAATATTGGTTAACCTTTTCATTTTGAAACACGCTGTGACCCGCACGGACGTAGGTGTGTAAGGTCCATTCATCTGAAATCCCGCCGCATAAAAAAAACACATCTGTGCGCGTCATAGCGTGTTAAGTCTGAATCAATATTTAATAGCATAAAAACAAAAAAAAAACATAAAATAATTAACACTGCCATGATGCCATGCCATGATGTTATACATAATGGTCACATAACATGAGCTTTGTTTTCCAGGTGGTTTAAAAAGTAAGGTGAATAGCAGATTTGAGGTAGTAGTACTACAATGTGTCTTTTGATTATGAATCAATTGAAAAATGTTTTAATATTGTAGGTCTCAGTCCTTTTAATGTCACTCAAACAGCACCAAAAGAAACTACAAGCACTCCAAAAGAGGAACCATCCACTTTGTTTCAGCGGCAGAGAGTAGACATGTTACTTGCTGAATTAGTGAGACAGTTTCCATTACCAGTGACACAAATGACTCCTAACCAGGTCAGATTTATTTTAATTTATTTATCTTAATAAACATTGAGTCACCTTAATTATGCAGTGGAAATAGAGGTAAAATTTTAAACAAAATAATATTTCAATTACTTCTTGTGTAATCATTTTTTAAATTTACTAACAGGCAACTGAACTATCTTCATTTGCTACTAACCTTTTCATACACGTGAATGGGGATTCTTTCAATCACCGTGTGAAGAAAGCAACTCTGTTCCGTTGCGATAAGAGTAAAGGGGTTAAGTTTGATGAGCTCTGTACGATTAACTACGTACGCAGCGCGGCGCCAAGTAGTAACGTTGCAATCTGAGTTTGACTGAATGCAAATTGCGGAGGCAAAGCGGCAACGTGGCACTAGATCGCGCGTCATTATCATAGCCTTTTTAATTTGCAACAAACAAGGAAACAAAGATAATATTTTCATAAATAATCCGCGATATTTAAAATTTTGCATAATTACTTTTATAATAAAAATAACTTAGGTGTCTGAGGTTTTTCGCTTTTTCATTCACATTGTTATTGATAATATTTTTATTAAATCATTTTTAATTTTCTTTGTAGTCAAATGGAGTAACTGTGAAAACTGAAAATACAAACGACAAACATGCTGACAAGCCTTCAGATGGAAGTAATGTAGGAAATATAACAATTAAACAAGAACCAATGGAACCTGTCTGTTCTGAAAACATGTCTAACGGGAATATGCAAGGTCACATCGAAGTGAAAACAGAGATTAAACAAGAAAATATGAAACCACCACCAGAGAAAAAACCTAGAGTATAGTGAACGGGTTGTTGTATGGGTTTCATTGATCTATAAATAACTGGATAGATTTAATTAAAACAAAAAATTCAACCGAAATTATAGTTATTATTTACACAAAATGCTGTATTCAGTCTTAGTTCAAGTAATTCATATTGGCTTCTTCTTGTAAATTAAACAAATTATCAACTTTTCCGTGGTCGTTTTGTGTACCACCATTATGGCATAGTTGACAGTTGATATCATTAAATGTATGATTTCTTTGATTCTGTAAACTAAAACGTTTTATCATATTATCATAGAATAAAGTAAAATTAGTAATTTAAGTGGCGCTACACATATTGATAGAACCTCAAACTTGTAGGAAGGAAGCCTCACAACCTTTTCAAAATTTAAGTGGCGTAGGAAGCCACGCTAATTTTCACATCACAAATTTATACCTCTTAATAGCCCCGTTAATGCCTAGTTGTAATCCAAACATGAAGCCTTGACTGTAACCAACATCGAAGCTCGATTGGAATGTGGCTGATTGACCGTTAGCAGCTCCATCCATGTATCCAGACTGTAAAATAAAATTAATTCTCAAGTTTTTAGTAGGTAGCTTAGTTTACACTTACTGTCCAAACATGTTTCGGTTTCAGCCTAGTTTCGTAAAAAAAAAAACGATTTCGGCTGCCATTTAACAAACTACAGTACCTATATCAGGGTTTAATGCAACTGTTTACCAGCCGCTGTCCGATCCCCCCTCCCAGATCGGGCCCGCCAGAATGGAGCCCGACCGTGATCCGGCGCCACCACTGGTGGGTTCGCCATTTGGTAGGGTGCCCTTAGCACCCCACACTGGCCCGATCACGCCCGCTAGTATGGGCCCCGTTGCGAGCGAGCCCGAGGCTTCGCTTCGCGAAGCCTCACCCTCGGCCGCACCGGTCTAGGCAATGCCTCCGAACCGAAACGAGAACATCTTCACTTGACTTAAAATCGAACGCGTTTACAATTCGGGCACGTAACTATTCCACGGTGCGAATTGTGTGGCCGTCATGTCCGTACACTAGGTCCTTCGCTCCACCCCACACGTGGAAGTCCAGCAGCGTCAGGTCAGGTGAACGCGGTGGCCAGCGGATAACGCTGCCGCGGCCGATCCAGCGGCCTTGGAACGCCTCGTCCAAGTACGCTCGTACCCGTAAGTTGAAGCGCGCCGTCGTGCTGGTAGATACGGGTGGAGGCCTTCGTTGCGTAGGAGCCGCCACACATAATATTGGCTTACGCCAAATACGAGGGCAGCGTCTGCGGTGCTATCCAGCACGTCTTCCTCCAAGCGGACTGGGTGTCGTTGTCGACCCACATCGAGGCGCGGCCGGAAGCTTCCAGACTCCCGGTGCCGCTGCACAGCTCCAAGTAAGGTGCGTACGCGCACAGTACTCCCGTACTGCGCGGCGTAAAGCTGTTGCGAACGCACCATGTTTTGCCCCGCTTTGAGGTAGGTACTCCTGGCCGGAAAAGGCATACGGCATTATTATGATAACAATTACGCGTCGCGTGCGCACACATTATCGCTACGAATTTTTCTGGCGGACTGATTTGATTGATGTCTGTGTCGTCGCTCGCGCCGACGTTTGCGAAGGGGGGGGGGGGGGCGCGGACGAGAGTGAGTAGAAGCGGCACGTGTATCGATCGAACAAGGTCAAGGTCGTACATTATAACAAACGGGGTGTTTTATTTTACTCTTCAATTGAAAAGTGTTCATGTGATTTATTCGGGAACTAGCGAATAAAAATATTTTTTTCTTTTGCAAAACCTTATTCTTTTTTTATGCTGAACCGGTCTTTAAAAGGAAATTACCAAAAAAACTTTGACCTTATATAGGCCTTTACGTCTATTGCAGACGATTTGTGGCGAGACCGTGAAAACAGCTCCTTTCGTGGCTGTATAAACCGATGCGAGAGCGGCATGCCTTGCCGTAACTGTCAAGATGGAGGGACCAAGTCTCGGATGCTTGTCATATATATATATATATATATATATATATATATATATATATATAAAAGGGTTATACCAACAATCTACTGTTTGCTACCTCTGCTATAATTTTAGCTACCTCAATAAATAGGTACATAATATTTGAACAAAACACTTGGTCCCTCCATTATGATATCAAGATGGAGGGACCAAACTGATAGACCACTTTCTGGAATGTTGTTTCTACTTAGTGCTATAATACCTTAACTCTACCTTAATAATAATATATTTTAAATGTCTGAAACAAACATCCCTGAAAAGATATTGATAATATATATATAAATTGACGAATTAATTTTTTATGCTACAGGCAGATGGGCGATAAATATCTAATATTTTCTACCTTCAAATTATGTAATTGTTCTTTAAAGTAAAGCTTAATTTTACAGGCCCAAACAAAAAAAATTAATTTAACAATACTATACAAATGTTTACACTACTTGACTCTCGTAATCAAAGAAAAATATCTCAGACAGATAGTTCTAAAAAAAAAAAGAACTACTACTTACCTTAAATATTTTTCTCGATCTTTGATGAGGACTTATTGGGAGAGTAAAAATACTTGGAATGGTAAAGAGAAAAAAATATGTAAGCTAATTTAAAAAAAAGTAAAGACCGTAACTTTTTTACCCTAACCTTTTAACCACCAAACCATACCGAAAGAAGTGTGTCTCTTATTGGTGTGCGTTCGCCCAGCAAAAAGTATCGCCTATTCGAAAATTGGATGATGCAGATAATTAGTGCCTTATATCGTGTAAATGTACCCGAAATTTTATATTTGTGCGTCCAACAGCTTCAGAGTTATTTAAGAAAAATGAATTCTGCTGCACAAACGTTCGCCCAGCAAAAATTTTTTTAATTGATATTTCTAGCTGTATATTAAATATGCAAAATGGTAGCTTATGTACAAGTGTAAATGTGCCGTAAAAGCCAAATTTGTGCCTCTTAAGATGTCAGACTTATTTAGTTTTTTGCTGGGCGAACGTTTCGGTTATTGCTGTATATCGGAAACGGTTGGACGCACACCCATGATTTTTTGTATACAGATACAGTAAATTTGTGCATATTTGTGCCGCAATTTTTATTAACATGACTAGCATGGTTGAAGATCTATTCTTTTATTTCCTAAAAAATGGAAAAATGCTCTGGCTCTCGAACGAACAAGACCAAGGACTTCGCGTTAGTGCCGAGTGATACCTATTATATATTTACATGATCATGTAAAGTTTCGCCGGCCTACTAAATATCATTGCCGACTTCTTAACGATTATGTCTTTGTTTTGAGGTTATCTTGAGTGAAATTACTTAGAATACGAAAACACTAGTTTTCTGTGAACTGGCTTATACATGCTTTTAAAATAATATGTGCGCTGTTTTAAGAATACGTATGCAAAAAAATCATGTATGTATGCCCATTACTTTAGACAATAACGATAAAAAACCATTCGTAATATTTTTGGTAGATTATCCGACCAAATTGTAGTGAACATTAAAAAGCGGCCGCACGATACATCGACCTATCCTTCCTCACTTGATGGCGTAACGATATTGAAATAGTACAGATGCATACAGAATTGTTAATAGGTTATGACAAGATATGATGTTTTATAAATTTGATATTAGTAAGGAATTCAACTAAATGCTTTTTTCGGGTTTAGAGCCTTAAATAAATGTTACATAACGTTGACATTGTCGTAAAAATGCTAGAATTATTAGAAATACTATTTCTTAATAATGTTGAGTTCTGTCCTCAACGTTTTTCAATTAAATCTAAACTAATATTATAAAGCTGAAGAGTTTGTTTGTTTATTTAACGTGCTAATCTCAGGAGGTACTGGTTAATTGTGAAATTATTTTTGTGTTGGATAGACCATTCATTGAGGAAGGCTTTAGGCTATACAGGAAGAATTTTTCGTCACCATCCAAATTTTTTCTACTTATAAGGTATCGTTAAAAGACCCTATTTATGAAAAAAAAGTATTTTCATAATAAAATAATTTTCCCAAAGCACTTTTCAAATTAGTGTGGTTACCCTGCACTGTTCACTTTGCGTACGCGACTAATAACGGCGGCGCATGCGCGCAAGGCCACAGAACTCAATAGCAGAGTGCAGGCAGAGGGGCGGGAGAGGGAGGGGGGCGAGCGGGCCGGCGGCCGGGCGGCAACGAAAAACAGATCAGTCGCTCGCCACTCGCGCACCTGTGCCGCGTACCCCCACTGAGCGCGCACTTCCGGGTTACTTGTGACTACAGAGTCGATCACGCACGATGTACACAAACCGCCAGTATTACGAAATGGTGCGATGTTACATTTTAAGTGGTGAAAGTTTAAACGGTGCACAAAGACTTTACGAAGCGGACAGCCTTCCCCCGACTTCGCAACCAAGGATTGATCAACGCAACCGTACCAAATCGTCAAACTATTTTGGCTGCTAACCAAAGGCTGTTAGACCATGGGCAGTTCACTACGCCTTTACATGCACAAGGGCGTTGTGCGCCAAGACTTCCTGTGGAAATCGAGGACGAAATCTTCGATTATTTCGAGAGGGATCCTCGTGCCAGTACGCGAGATGCAGAGAGACGCTTCGGCGTCAGTCAGTACGCAGTATGGAAGCTGCTTAACACCGCTAGGTTACACCCTTATCACTTTCAAAAAGTACAAGTTCTGAACGAGGCTGACGCTATGCCTCGTCGAGCGTTTTGCGAGTTTCTGGGTGTATGTGGAAGAGGCTCAAAGCCTCCACGAACTAAAACAAAACATTATAAATGCATTTGAGGACGTGAAAAGTGACACTATAGTGCTAAATAAGTTGAACGAAAATGCGCAAAAACTCTGTTTGGAGAGAAATGGTTTGCGTTTTGTCCTAAGCCTGTAAAAGTATGAAGGAAAAATTTGCAACTTATGTTTGATTATTTTTTATGAATGAAATAGCGCCATTTCAGTGGGGGGCGCCGCGCTAGGCGGGCGGGGTCGTGCGGTATCCATGAACGTCAATGTTTTTTAGATATCTTTGTGATGCCTTAACTTGATATTTTAGTACTAAGTGGTACTAAATTAAAATAAACGTATATTATTATTTACATAA
Organism: Anania crocealis; assembly: GCA_949315895.1. Classification (NCBI taxonomy): domain Eukaryota; kingdom Metazoa; phylum Arthropoda; class Insecta; order Lepidoptera; family Crambidae; genus Anania; species Anania crocealis. The sequence goes on from OX438868.1 coordinate 7,462,687, forward strand.
ATGATAACTATATTAAAATTTGGATGTTGATACAAAATTATTCCTGTATTCACGCTGCGACCAATAGGAACAAAGCATCAGTGATGAATGTTGCAAAAATAATCACGATCATAATGGGTACCAGAAATTAACGCAGACAAAGTCGCGGGCAACAGCTAGTTAACAATAAAAGTGTGATTACAGCTGTCACTTTAGTCAGCCTAAAATCAGACTATATAATAAGAGTTACTAACATACAGCAAAAACAAAATTTAAAAATAATAATTGCTTGGCCACCTTACAAAATCCAACTTTTCAGCTCGGCAATCAACATGTTTGATGACTACTGTAACTACCTACCATTTAGCCACAAAATTAGGGAAAACCAGGGGCCTTATTCAGCTATTTCAATTATTATTGCAGTTCGATCGTGATTGAATTGGGCGATTTTGACATTTAGCCCATACTAGAACTGTCAAAAACCTGCTATTCAATTACGATTGTGATAAGATTTGGTTAGCTGAATTAGGGGCCTGAACTCTGGTCCAGCTTCATCATAACTATATTCAATAGGTTTTGATCGTGTCGGTGGCACCACCACCACCACCACCACCACCACCAACCAACACTTAAGTACCTTATTAATAGGTTCAATAGCACGCCCCCATGTTTTGGCAAGTATTGCGTTTAAACTTTCTTCGTTTATATTGGTTTCCTGAATATCTTTATTCATTTTATTAGGACATGTAATGTTCTAAGACTTCTAAGTTGTATTTTCGGTTTCTGGCTGGCGGGCGGCCGGGATGGGTCAATGTCAAATTGTTTTTTTTTCTTAAAGTAAATTTAACGGCCTCGGATACTTGTCTATACAGCCAATTCTTTAGTAATATTGTCTTTATTTCTGCATTAAAACGTTGATGTTAGACGTTTTAATGCTTCGATGGAGTTTTTGGAGACAGTCGAAAGATTGAAGGAATGTAGAGAAGTCCCCAAGAAAGAGGTGAACTGTTCGCGTTCCCGCGCAAAATTCACGGTCCACTTTTCTTGGTTACCAACCATACACCATGTTATTTCACCGAACTGTATATTATTCACTAGCACGACACTTTGTTTCGCAAAATAACACCACTTTTACGACCCAAAAATCACTATAAACAATAAAAATTCGATAAAATAATCGGACTCCAAACGTATCTCACGAACTCCCGCCAAAAAAAAAAAAAGTCATGTCAAATTGTCAGTCTATGATTTTTTTTTTCATTATAACTATCAGCCTTGGTGGAAATTAGATAGCCAAATAATCTGCAGACCTATTATGTACGGGATAGTCATTGAATGGACAACTGACTTCAGTTGATCACGAAATTTTGTCAGCAACTGAAGCACTGATACAATTGGTATTATGTAACTACTGGCTTACATGAATGAGAATAGTGCATATCAAGTGAACTTGACCATAAAGCTGCACTACTCTAGTACTATCGATAAATTATACGACTAAATGACATGCCATTGTGTAGGAAACGATAACGTTACAAAATAACGACATCGTAATTTAATCGGGTTATACGTTGGTCATCAAATGTCAGATGGTTATTAGCACATATTTTACATATTTGAGTGTGTACTTGTGTGATTATTTGAAAGTAGGTAAATTGATAAAAAATAAATAGTTCTTTGGATCACTCAGACAAAATAGTAAAGAACATATTTTATTCTTTTGTATTTTAGATGGCTCGCCTGGACAGGGTTTGATAGGTATTATTAGAGTTCGTAGAAGAAAACCGCGACATAGCGTTAGGTCGCTTTGCAAGTGGACATCAAGCAAAACAAATGGCTAAAATAACCTGGGAGTCCCTTGCATCGCAACTTAATGCTGTCGCAGAAGGAGCTGCTTAATCTGCGGACCATAGACGTATGTAGTTACTCTACCTAACGTTAAAGTATCAAGTTATTATCAGTAGTTGTATTTCCATCCCCTCACAGTTCATTGCAGCAATGCCATTCTTGTTTTGCATGTATCATTTCTTATCTTCGCTTTTTAAAAGACTAAAACCAAAGCCGGGAACTCTAGATGGAGTGCGTCTGCCACTGGTGGTGGGCTTAGCAGGCTGGCTCCACTCACAGAGGCAGAGGGACAAGTGCTGGCGATTATAAGACGGGTGGCGGTGGAGGGATTAAGTTAATGTTGATTTTTAACTAATTTATAAGAAATATGAAATATGATAGTACCTACATTGATTTACTATTATATGATTAATGAGACGTCGTCTTTTGACTCAATCAAAAGAAAAGCTCGAGCCATTTTGCAAATAATACTTTTCAAACAAAATAATGGAAGTGTGGTTTATAAGAGAGCCAGTCAGCCATTTATAATACATATCAGTCAGCGCTTGTTATGTTTGGCGTGCTTTTCTTATAATCCATCCAAAAATGTCTTTAAACTAACACCCAAAAAGTATTTTTTGCATATTATGATTCCACTTAGTTGGTTAATAGTGTATATTCACAAAAAACTGCTCTTTAATAGTTCCTATCAGCGACACTTGAAAATTCCGGAGACTAACGATTTTGTTAATCACTCTGACTTACTTAATACCAAAATCGAGTTATCGATACACAAACGGCTGTCAAAAGTGGGAAAGTTGATATGACAGTGCCTATTAGTCATAGTCACTGACATTAATTTAATAATACACCGACGATACGTAATACCATAGGGAAAGGTATATTTCTTTCCCTATGGTAATACCAAAACTATGTTTTGACAGTTCACAGATAAACACTTACTCTCAGCGATTATCACTTTGACTGTCAAAAAAGATACGTAATAGCGCTGCTGGTCTGTTGTGCGCTACTAACATTTGCTGAATGACATGGAACGTGCGGCAACTAGTTTTATATAACCAGTACCTATGACCGGCGGTCTCGTACCTTTGGCAGCGAGTACACCTGTCAATGGCATCTCTCGTTGGAATATTCAAAGTCTCGACAGTATCGTGACGGCCAGGGTTGTCACAAGTAAAGAATATATAAAAATATTTATTTATTGCAGATAAACATTCGTAATCAGCACCCCAATGAACCTCAAAACTGACACACGTATCAAATTATAAAAAAATGACGTCCGCCATCTTGGATTTAAAATAGGATGGCATTTTCGTAATCAGTACCCTAATGAACCTCAAAACTGAAACCCATATCAAAGTATAAAACAATACGTCCGCCATCTTGGATTTTAAAAAGGATGGCATATCCGTAATCAGCACCCAGCTGAACCTCAAAATTGACACTCATGTCAAATTAAAAAAATGACGTCCGCCATCTTGAATTTAAAAAAAGGATAGCATTTTCGTAATCAGCACCCCAATTAACCTCAAAATTGACAACTATTTATCTTATCAAAAAAAATCACGTCCTCCATCTCGAAATTCACCCTAAGTAAATAATAAAAAACTTGAGAGGTGTCAAGGGACACCTGGATGCAACGAAGTACCTTTTTAGTAAAGAGATTGTTATAAAATTTTATTTTATTTTAAATTTATTTTTAAATAAATAAACTTTCTCTAACTATCTCTCTCTCTCTCTATCTCTCTCTGTGTCTATCTCTCTTTCTATCTATCTTTCTCTCTCTCTCTCTCTATCTATTACTCTCTCTTTCTCCCTCTCTCTTTATCTCTCTCTATCTCTCTGTTTTTCTTTATCTCTCCTTCTCTATCTCTCTATCGCGCGGCTCTATTGACGGCATTGACGCAGACTACTCGCTTTTCGGCACCGCAATAAACATAGGCGGTTGCCTTTGACATACGGCACGGCACGTGTCGGTGGATATATCCTGATCATGCATTATTATTTATTATTACGACAGGTCAGTTTAGCGAAGACATTACTTCCGAGTGGTCGTTCCGTTTTGCTCTGCGAAATGTCGTATTCTACAAATAGTTTTCACATTTTTATAAATTACATCTTTAAAAATTACCCTAAATTAGATACGATTACTATTTAGTGGCAACACTTATTGATTGGGAATTTTTCATTTTGTTTTGCTAATTTATTGTATTAGTTTTTAATATTTAGTCAAAATAATACTTAGAAATGGAAAGTAAAGTTATCCTATTGTTTAAACTAGAGGATTCCGACCTCTTTTTACACGCAAAAACGCTGCAATTGGGCATTTTTAGCTCAGGTCTGTTGTGCGCTACTGACATTTGCTGAATGACGTGGAACGTGCGGCAACTAGTTTTATTTATCCATTATGACCGGCGGTCTCGTACCTTTGGCAGCGGGGTACGCCTGTCAGTGGCGTCTCCCGTTGTAAATGCTCTAAGGCAAAAACGCTGCAAACGTGGAACGTGCGGCAACTAGTTTTATATAACCAGTATGACCGGTGGTCTCGTACCTTTGGCAGCGGGGTACGCCTGTCAATGGCGTCTCCCGTTGGTTAGATGCTCAAAGGAATATTCAGTATATATATTCATACTCAATTTTAAGGAAGGTACGGATTCGTAGTGAGTGATCAAGATTAGTTACTTGTTCAGTCCATAGATATAGGATACAAGTAGATCGACTGACAGCCCGATAATGCGTGACCAGTTTTGATTTGTCAATGTGTGTGTTAACTAGTGACCTACCTTTAATATATATCAGTATATAAACTTGAAAAATTATGTCTCAGGCGGGACTCGAACCCGCATCTCCTCGCATGCCGGGTGGGCGCTATACCATTAAGCCACCGAGACCCTGCAATTCAGCGCGAATATTTCAAGCATATTCTTAACGCTGTAAGCCAGCGTTGCTGATGATGCGGGTTCGAGTCCCGCCTGAGACATAATTTTTCAAGTTTATATACTGATATTATAATTGCAATTTAATTGCTAAAATATCAAATAAAGTGTACCTTTAATATTTTTAGACTATCGATAATAATTGCAGTTTGTCGTTTGGAAAATAATGTTTACTGTCACACTGTTTTTATCTCGAGATTATGCACCTACTTTGCGGCATACCTAACCGCTCTCACATCTTACAACTATAATAGTGGGCAGATAAATGTGCCCGGTGAGTATATTTTTTACATATAATTTAAAAATAAACAGTTTTAATTACTAAAAAAAAAATAACAGCCATTGTAAATTAGTTTTCTTTATTTATTTCTTCAAAAGATTTTCCCGTGTCATCTGCTGTGCCATGTGAGCTCATCAATGGCAGTAAGTGAAAAAGAACAAGTAAACAAAATCTGAATAAACATTTACATTCTGATAAATCAATCCCTGATTATTGACTTTTAACAAGATTATCTTAGTTATGTGATTCCTTACAGTTTCCTTCTTCAAATTGTTAAGTTGACATTTATTTGAGACGCTAAACGTAAAATAACATCAAATTTCTCCGGAAATATTCAAGATAAATGTCGACAATACTATCGATAAATTTGAGTCAAGCTCTAGCGTACATGTAAAATATTTCGATGAATTAATTATCCACCAAAATAATGTAAATAATCAATACATAGAACTTTATCTATACAAAATATTAAAATGAACAAGTGGATTGAAATAATTTTATATTTACAACTTAACAACAAGATCAAATTCAACAAAAATAACGCGTTTTTACGATGATAACTTTCTACGTATTTACCTGTGAAATGAGCAATTTTCTTTTTATTATTATTTTTGTGGTTGATTCCACAGGCACTCACAGAACATGTGACCATTTTTAGATAAAACTGTATTTACTTTAGATAATCTACGATGTACTAGATAATTCCATAAAATGTTGAACCTTATATCCTTAAATACCTTATTTCCGTAGTATAATATTGCTCTATGCTTATATCGCATATGCCACTGGATATGTCAAATAAGACAGGTCACAAAACGAAAAGATTTGTTTTCTTTTTCTATCTTGCTAGTTCTATCTCGCAGGCTTTGTCCGTCTATGGTTCAGTCGGTCTAGCTCAAAAAACTATCGAATTCGAATCGTTTGCGTGTTCGTATCGCCATCGAAATATTTAGTATGAAAACTTAAACAGCGCTCGCGCGGTCTAAAAGTCTGAACGAGAACTACAAAACACGAACTATGAACTTTGTATCGTTTGCTTTCGATACGCAAACGATTCGAAGTCGATAGTTTTTTGTAGAAGTACAGTGGTGTGGATAACGGAACTTTCAGCGTGTTAGGCCGGCTCACACTTGGCCAAATTTTGACTGACATTAACTAACCTAATTGACAGTTGACAGTCGCTCCGCTCGCTCGCTGCGCTGACCGCTGTGAGCTTTGAGTGAGTCGCTCTTCTTGTCGACCACTGGTGGTACCTGATGCTGTAATAGTTAATTCTCGATTTATTAAATCGGCATTCAAACATTTTACCACAATGGTCGTGGGAGCGTTTCCCATCGCAAAATTGTCTGTATTGCTTGTTAAACAGATAAGTAAACCTATCGCCAATGTCTGTAAAGAGCGAGCCAAAAATAATCCTTTTTTTAGGACTTACGTTTGTATGCCGCCAGCTCAGTGTAAGTTGCTATGTTCCAGCTTTTGTAAGCCTATAAATAAAATAAAAATACCTATTACTATCTGTTATTTCAGTCTACAACTGGTGTGAAGTCAAGGCAAAGATGTGGATCCTTAACCTAGGAAAACCTGTAAACATACCAGTTCTCAGTCAAGAGATGGCAATTGAATTAGGAGCCAATCTTCTCGGCGAAACTGTCATTTTTGTCATTGGTGCTGGACTACTTATAATTGAATATAACAGGTGAAGTTTTTGTAATACAATAATCGAATTTTGATTTTATTTTCTATTTTATATCTATCAATTTTGCATATTGCAGACAAAGCAAGAAAGAAACAGCAAAAGAAGCTAAGAGAGCTGAGGAAATGAATCACATAACAAGTACTATAACTGATCTGTACTTCACAGTGCAGCAGCAGCAGACTCAGCTCAGAGAGATGGAGAGAGTAATTCATTCCATAAGTTAGTAGAATTATCCTTAATGAATTAATTATGCAATGTGCAATATATATACTATATTCAAGTATTTTGTTATAGGTGGTAAAAAGCCAGTTATTAATCCTCCAATTTCTAATGAACCTACAAAATCACCAAGTGACTCTTCATCGATCCCCAAACCACAAAATATGAACAATGTTATACAGACAGAAGTTGGAGCTTCAACATCTTACACACCATATCCAAATATGGGAATAATTCTACAGTCTCTCAACTATATACAAATGGATGTTTTTAGTTCATTCTTTCCAGAAAGAAGTGTTACGAAAGATGAGAATATACAAGAAAAAGCACAAAATACATTTAGACGTGAACCTGCACTCTTGTCTGAGACATTACACAATATAGAAAACAACTTTAGAAGTTTGTTTTAAACTTTTAAGTATGTACCTAGTAAGCATTATTATAACCAATTGTAAAGATAGTAATATTTAAAGCTTGACATTAGTTTTAAAGTTAGAATATGAAATTGTTGAAAACATTGATAATTATTGCACTAACGTTTGGAACAAGTTATGAGTTGTGCTAAGCCAAGAGTAAGAACATGCAGCAACAGATATAAGAATGTGTGAAGATAAGTGTATCATCACATCATGTTCAAGATCTATTCAGTACCCAACAATATCCATTCAAAACACTCTAATAATCTCTATATGTTTTGACTATCTTGTTAATCCCTCGATCGTGAGTTATTCCAGACACAATTGAAATCAATTGTTATCGTGGCACCCGAGTGCCTCCTGGGGGTTGAGGGAGAGCTCTTTGGGGACATTGATGGTTAGTTTATTTTTGATGCCCCCCCTTTTTCAATTGTAATTCAAACAAACAAAAAATATTAAAACAACTTATGTAGTTTATGTAATTTATACTTCATTATAAAAGTGTAAAGATTTTCATAAATTGATAAACCATACTGTACAGGTGTTTGTTGTAACATCAAGAATATGAGGACTCTAAGTATTAATTTAAATCAGTTTTGATACCCTTGATAAAGGTTTTATTGATCTGATCACCAGCAGGACAAGCTATTTTTATGAGTATTTCTATGAAGGTCTCCTAATTAACAATAAAATAGTTTATCAGTTATAATCACTTATAATTTTAGAGTTACCTGCTTGACTCTTCTTTCTGTTGCTGTTGTTGTACCTTTTTTATAAAATTTATGTTACTTATTTTTAACATCATATTTTATAGTTAGTAGGATCCTCTTTATATTTTTTTCTTACAACTTATATCACCCAAAAATCTGTGATTAAATTATTATTGTTAAAATATTGTCTTTTTATTAGATGTCTTACCTAAACATAACGTAAAATCAGTTTTATTTCTGCAAATAGGCCCCAGGAGGCGCTTTTACACGTCCCAATATTTAAACCTACCATTGCTTCGGGACAATCCTGGGCTAGTGCCGAGAAGAAGCAGCGCAAGAAACTCGGTCACTATTGTCAGCCTCTTTTTAAATAAATGTTTACAACAGGTTTAAGCAAGTATGAGCTAGTACAATTTAATGACATACAATTCTATTATTAAGGTAATTATTAACAGTGTGTAATAGCCCTTTTTAATTAAAATTATTTTGACATAGGACTTAAGATAATGTACAGGGAGTTCAGCAATATCCTGTCCCTGTGGTAATTTGTTGAAAATACGAATATAATTTCCCGTGAAAGATTTTCCTACTTCTCGCCCTAAAGTGTGGAACGGCAAGTATATCTTTATTTCTGGTATTAAAATTGTGTACGTTACTTTTCTTAAGAAATAAATGTATGTTCTTACGAACGTAAAGTATATTCTCTAAAATGTTTTGAGAAGCCACTGTCAGTATATTAATCTCTTTGAAGAGCTCTTTTAGCGAGTCACAGGGTCGAAGGCCGTAAACAACCCGTACAACACGTATTTGGAATATAAAAAGTTACTCAATATCTGCCGCTGAGCCCCACGACAAAATTCCGTATGACATTATGCTATGAAAGTAGCTAAAATATACTAATCTTGCCGTTCCAACATCAGTCAATTGCCTTATCTTTTTCACAGCATAAGCAGCAGAACTAAGTCTTCCAGACAGTCTCCTAATATGGGCACACCCCAGCCAGGTAGATTAAGTTGTTAGTTATACAGGATGACTTCTTCAACATCTACAAAATTTTTATAGGCGTGCAGTATCGTATTTAGAGCCCATTTATGAAGTAAAAAATTTATCAAGTTTTCACCTTATAATAGTTTTCGCTAGCTAAAAGAGCTCTTCAAAGAGATTAATATACAATCACATTGGCTTCTCAATACTTTTCGAGGACATAATTTACTTACGTCCGTAAGAACCTACATTCTGAAACGATTAAAATTAAATGTCTTTTTGCAAGTTCAAAAGATATTTTTTGTATTTTAGCCTGAAATAATTTAAAAGTAAAGTAACAGCCTATAATCATCCCACTCTGCAGGGAAAAGGCCCCATCATTGAATTCAAGTAACCACTGCAATGATGGGAACTGGCATAATCACCACGCTTGCCAAATGCGGGTTGGTGATCACAAACCCGAGCAACATTCGAAATTATTTGTTGCCCGACCCGGGGATCGAACCTGGGACCCCGAAATCTTGGCCCGGTATTCAAACCACTAGACCGACGGGGCGTTCTGAAATTTAATGTAGAAAATTGTTTATAAGGTGGTGCATGGTGGTATGTTATTCCTTGTCGTAGCAGAATAGCGAAAACTTACGTCAAATGCTGCAGTACTGTGAATCCGGACATTCTAGTCGTGAACTAGGTACCTACTCCTCGCTGTGAGAGAAAACGTAAGTTTTTCAAACAAATATGGCGGTGTTTTACTTCGCACACAATTCCAAACAGCAAACACACGTAATGGTTTGTACGCCTGGACTTCATAATTTAAAGATTTCCGGAATTGAGAAACGGTGTGATGAGCTCTACCTGGGACGGAGAAACAAATTCGGGCACAGGCGGCATTTTGAAACCGTTGTAAGTATAACTTTCTTGGTGTAGCCATACATGCATTCGCCTGTTACGGTGTCTGCGTAATTCAGTTTAGACAGCACTAAAGTTTCACGGAGTTTAATTGTTATATCAACATCTAGGTAATCGCGCACATGGTACATTACTCTGAGCCTATACATAATAAGTAATAACAGTTTTAACGGTCTCTAAAACATGATTGTGAAAACTTAGCTTGTCATCCATCAATAATACTCCAAGGTTTCGGGCTTCAGTTACCTGTTGGATAGGATACCTACTATCAATAATAACATTAAGATTTAAATAGTTAATTTCATTTATTAGGGTTGCAGAACCGATTATCAGAAAGTTTCCCTACTTCAAAACATATAATCGGTTTCTTGAATTTACGCGAACACATTAAACAGATACCGGCTGTTTTTGAACATTTTAATGGGTAATTACTACAAAGGAAATTTAATTAAAGAATACTATGTCCTTCTTTACAGACTTGCTGTTGTTTTTATTTGTGAATTAATACTATTATAAAGCTGAAGAGTTTGTTTGTTTGTTTGAACGCGCTAATCTCAGGAAGTAGGTACTGGCGAAGAAGGTTATGTAGGCTATATAACATCACGCTGCGACCAATAGGAGCGAACCATTAGTGAAAAATGTTTCAAAAACGGGGAAGATTATTCATATTTGAATGCTTCCGTTGCGTGCGTAAACGGTTCAAATCAGGGATTGAATAACCGAAAAAAAATATGGTTAAATCGGTTAGCGGTATGACGTCATACCTTTAAATTTCGATACCCTAGAATAATGGTACCTTTAAATTACTATACCTGAAAGAAACGGTACCTGTTTAGTATCAGTATATAAACTTGAAAAATGTTGTCTCAGGCTATATCAAGTTTATATACTTACTTACTGATATTATAAGTGCAATTAATATGCTAAAATATCAATGGTACCTGTATAATTTAGGTATTGTAATATTACGGTATCATTATTTTTTTTAGATATTGAAATTATGAAATAAAGGTTTTCATTGAATTTTACCGAGGGCGCGGCCCCATCCCATCACTTTGAACGAAAATTTCTTGCCATTCGTGCCACGTATGTTATTGGGATTGTTTGTGTGCCCCGTGTGTTTATGAATCTATTTTGACAATAGTTAGTGTTGTAGTTTGGGCGCGATTGGTCCAATTCGCGATTGGTCCAATCGGGTAAAAAATTACAAATTATATTCTCTTATATTGTCTTTGTTATGTTACTTATATCAAATAACAATTAGGCAGTTGGTAGTAGGGAATGCAACTTTAGTTCTCTGCCGGATCACCTCATTCCTTTTTTTATCCTTATGAGAAACTCCGAGCATAATAGCTGTTTCCATAGCCCGCTTGTGGACTAGCCGTACCGCCAGTGTTCACGTTTCGGCTTGCTTGACGGGTAGGAGGACGCACTGATTGAAGCCTTTCGACTTGAGGCATTGTGGGATCGATGATGAGAAGAATCGACGTAGTTTCCCAAATTCTGCCCAAGTCAACTGAATTCTTCTGTTCACCTCATCCTCAAAGTTGTTTCTACCTAACTGCAATGTCTACCCAAGGTACACATATTTTTGAACAACTTCGAGGACGGCGCCGTGCACCGCTATCGGCTCCGGTAGTACATGTGCATTGAACTTAACCTTGGTATTATCCAGGTTCATCCGTAAGCCGATGCGAACAGAAGAGTCAGCCAGGTCATTCAGCCTTTCCAGCGCAGCGTCTTGAACATATCCTCCATTGCATTTGTGAACAATTTCGGGGAAATGATGTCCCCTTATCTCACTCCTCGATTCAACGGTATAGGTTTTTTTTCTGATCCTGTACCTACTTGGACGAACTTGATGGCGGCTTATAGAGACATCTCATGACTTAGACGTACCACCAATCTTAGGAGAATTGCGAAAAAAAAGGAAGTTTCATAATGATATTATATGTTCGTTCTTATTTTAACACTGACATTTATCCGCGTAATTTTATTGAAACTATAAGTTCTACATCAATAGTTTTTTAATTGCGAATCAAATCCGAAAAAAACCGGATTTCAATATAAAAATCCGGATCTACAAAACGCCTTGAAAATTCGGATAATTCGTTTTTTTTTAAATTTCGAATAAGCCGGAATGCATTCCCTACTTGTGGATTTTTAAAGATGGCACGATAATCAAACTAACAAACAATACGTTAATTATGCAATAGTGAAAATAAATGTAGCATGAAAATCGCGCAAAGTTATACACTTCTACTATCTAACACACCGTTCAAGCAAGTCTCGAGTTCTCGACACGATCAGGAAGGACGACGCCAGAAGTAGTCCCCGCCCTGCTTGCCCGCCGCATTCGCTCCCTAATTTTTTCGGTACCGAAAAGATTTCAGTTAAGGTACCATTTTTAGCTGTATCACAATCGTAATTATAAACCGTTTTGGTTCTACCTTTAAATCAAAGTTGTATCGTAAACCCAAAAAATAAATACCTACCCAAGTAATAACAGGAATTGACGCGGGAGAAGTCGCGGGCAACAGCTAGTGTTATATATTTTATTCTAAAACTATTTTTGTGTTGACATGATATACCTATTGACCTAAACCATAGATAAGATAATACCATAGGGAAAGAAAAATACGTATAAATATTAATATTCCTTTCCCTATGATAATACTGCCTAAACATTCTCCCTGCATCCCTCAGCTACTCCATGCTATGGTACACCCTATATCTACTATGGTATGGTAAATAGCAAATAGGTAATTATAAGATTTACCTACACACCTTTTCGAGTTAAAATATCATACGCGTGTGAAACTATGTGATGAACGTCCTACAATTTAAAATCTTACTGTATTAACGGTGGCTAGTACATTCTGTAGGTACATTATTAAGAAATGTCTAACTTATCTAATAGAATCCTAATAACCTAAACGATTGTCAACTGTTTCCTCAACATGCAATAGTGTTTGCACTTTTGCAGGCGCAAGTTAGTTTTTAGGGTTCCGTACCCAAAGGGTTAAAACGGGACCCTATTACTAAGACTTCGCTGTCTGTCCGTCTGTCCGTCGCTCTGTCACCAGGCTGTATCTCAAGAGCCCCAATAGCTAGACAGTTGAAATTTTCACAAATTATGTATTTCTGTAACCGCAATAACAATAAAAACACTAAAAACAAAATATAATAAATATTTAAGGGGTGCTCCCATACAACAAACCCGTTTTTTTAGCCTTTTTGGTACGGAATCCTACGTGCGCGAGTCCGACTCGCACTTGGCCGGTTTTATTTTAGCTACAGCTGCAATTTTACCTGCTGCAAAACTGGACCCTAAGCTGTCCGCATTTGTCGGGAGCGTTTTCAAATATGGTTCCTTTACTAACGTTACAGTAATAACGTTTGATTAATCGGCGTATGCAAAGGGTATACGAGAAATCAATAACAACTAATATCCAACAAGGCTAGAGTTCAAGCTGGCTAGTGGCTGTACAGTACACATGTATCCCCGCTGCCTGATGGTCTTCGAAATATGTTCAAATTTAAGTGATGGGAATGATAATGAAAACCTGAATTGGTGAAGAAGAAACTTTGCGTACTTTCAAAGGTATTGATCATTAAAATTTTCCCATGCAAACATCAAATAATATTGAGCGGTGGCCATAATTTTATACAGGGTGTAGTTCTGAACAGCAACGCCCGACTCAGGGGTGATATTACCTACACATGAAAGTTATTACAGGAAAATAATTTTCCCATACGAATAAAAGGTTTTACCGCAACAAAAATTTAGAAATAAGACTTCATTTAGGTACATAACTCACCTGGCTAACTACGTACTACGTAGGTAGTACGTGCTAAAACCAAATGTGATTGTATCTTGTCATTTAAGACTGATGCTGTGATTGATTTTGTGTAGTATCTTTCATAAATAGGTTTTAAAGAATATTTTAGTTAATCACTTTAAAAATAAACAATTACCTAAATTAAAATAAAACAAATATTTGGCTCCTATACAGAACTTTTCTTTTGCCGTTTATATTTTATAGATAATGGTACGTAAACGTTCAAGCATTAGACCATCCGGCACTTGGCCGGTTTTCAATTCAATTTATTAAAGCCATGGGGAATGGAAGGTTTTTATAACGTTTATCTTATCTATTAAAAACAAGCTATTTTTATACTTGTATTTTAGATAAATTTTGACATAGAACTTACAGATGAGAGGAAAGTTGTATTATAATATAATTGAGAGGGAATGGCAGTACGACACAAAGCGGGGCGGATGTATAACGCATGTTTGGTCATTTAAAATAAAATTGTAGTGTTATTACAAAAAATTAAATAATGCCTCAAATTTTATAAAGATATTTACTCTAACCATTCAGCCATATAAACACAATCTTGGGGAGTGACAAGTCCAGTAGTACAGCACTTATGAATGAGTGGACATACACCACAAGGTACTTGCACCAAGCCAGGTGGAGGAATAAGAGCCTCTATAGCTCTAAAAACTTTGCTTCCATCTGGATACACACTGCTCTCTGCTTTGCCATCATAAACTAAAGTGTTAAGGATTGTTATCACATCTTCTACTTCCAGTTTTACCTGTTGAATGAAAATATTTGAAATGGTTTTCTGTGTAAAATACTATAAGTAGTATTTTCTAAATCTTTGTTATTCTGTAATTGAAAATAGAAATGGAAGAAGGTGATATGACGCATTTCAGATTTTTCACTGTTCTATGCAAAGGTGAAAGCAAATGTTTAAGTTTTTCAACCCACTTGGTTACCATTTTGATATTAAAATGAAGTTATTGCATTTTAAATATTTTAAGAAGTTCAAACAAAACTTAAAACTCAATTTTCTCAAAATTTGGCATAATTCTGCCCAAAAATTTCTTCATCCATATATGTCTTCAATTATCATTTTAATCAGCCAAGGAATTACGAAAAAAATATTTATAATTACTTTGACTATCTACTGTTATAGCATAGGCATTTTTAAATTTTCACTCCTTAATGAACAAATGGTTAACTTACATTGCTTATACCTAGATCAGTTATATACTTTTGTACTTCTGCAGCTGTGGCATATGATTGGGTCCTCCCAATGATAGGTCCTCTAGGATTATTCTTTATTTTCTCAGCTCTTTGTTGTAGGAATCTAAGGCATTGGCGATTCAATATATCTACAAATTCAGACTCAAAGTCCTGATCTTGATACCATGCACCTCCAGATACTGATCTGTCTGGTTCTAAGTTGTACAGCATGTAGACTTTTTTTTTAGAAGCCTACAAAATCAACACGGTTAATATACCTACTTGAATAATGACAATAGAATACAAGTCAATAGCTAACAAATACTGTTTAGAGCAGTATTTTAATTCTAGGCTCAAGTTATAAAATTATTATTGTAATATTATGTTGTTCACATACATTTACACATTTCACTGCTTTGATTAATTTCTTGCTTTCTAAATTCTTAAGAACCTTCGTTAATTGTGTGTTGGCCAGATTTGAGCCATTTCGTATATCTCGAATCCATATGCCTTTATTTCCGGCCTCTTCAATTAAGTTGAATACAACTTTTTCTTCATTATCAGCTCCTTTCACAGCTTGTTTACTTGTCTGAGCTTTTAACCTATATTCAAACAAAAAAATATTCACTGTACAAGAAATTGCAGGTTGTAAGTATGGTTACAAAATGAAAGGTAAAACTCTTGTATAACAATAAGAACGAAACTTCCATTTATATAAGGAATGCATACCTGTATACCAAAGATCCTCCTTGTTTATAAATATCAAAACACCCCTGTTGTAACAGTTTGTTGATGGTAGTAACAAGTTGGGCTGATGTGAGATCTGGTACTGCAGTAGTAATGTCATTATCGGTAATACCTTTTGGATTCTTTCTAGCAATACTTAGGATCTTCTCTTTTAATTCATCTTCTGGCGGTTCGCTCATCTTTCGTTTATGAATTTAAATCAGTAACGTAGTTATAATTTGTATTTTGTTTGCAGACAACAGCTGGCTGAGAAAGAACTACATTAATATAAATTGTGTTCTGTGAACTGCATGCAGTACTGAAATCTAAAACCGAACCACTGTATGACTATGTTGCAAGGAATTTGCCTTGGTAATCACTAAACGTAAACTAAATAAGTAAATTATCTATTGCTTAGAGCAGAAGAGTAGGTTTTAAAAACCAATGGACTAGTCCAGACTCACTGTAAAAATTCTTTAGACTCACATTAAGGCTCACTGAACTAGTAATCACTAAGTCTTTTTCACCGGCTGAGTCAGCCTCATATAATAAATATACCAAAAGGGTCAGCCAGCACTGAACAAGCAATCAGGAAATGTAATCATTAACCTCTCTTAACCATAAACGTAGAATATATATAATAGACGGACAAAGCCTGCGAGATAGAAGAAAACCTCCTAAGGAAATCAAACAAGATAGAAAAAGAAAACAAATCTTTTCGTTTTGTTTGTGACCTGACCTGTCTTATTTGACAGATGGACATTTTTTTTTTTTTTTTTTTTTTAAGAAAGGACCTATGCTGTGGCAGAAGGCCGTTACAGCTTCACCGGGCGGGTTTAAGGCGAGTGCGGAAGGCACTCAGCCCAAAAGCGGCCTGCTAGCGGGTACCTCGAGCGCGAGGCGAGTCCTAGGCTTCGCGTAGCGAAGCCTAGGGCTCGCCCGCGCAGGGGCCCCGTACTAGCGGCGCGATCGGACCGTGTCGGGTGCTGAAGGCACCCGGCCAAGAAGTCAACCCGACTAGTGGTTGCATCGCGTAGCTCGGCGCTGCAACACAGACTGGTCTGTGCATACAGACCGATCTACGCGAGCCCCGTTCTAGTGGGCCCGATCGAGGGGGGCAGACTAGGCCTCAAGGGCGCCTCTGTAGGCTCGGACCTCGGCTTGGGCCGTCGTCCGAAGGGCGGACTGGTGAGAAGCGGCCAGGTACATGTCTGTACCTGCCAAAATGATGCAAGGGTCCTCGCACTCGCCGGCGAGTGCGCTGATTCGATCTAGTGCTTGTCGGGTGTGTACTGTTGTGAGTGGTGAATTGTTTTACGAACGATGTGATTTCGTCGTCGGGATCTTCGAGAACGTTCCTCGGTCGGCGGAAACGGGCTTCGACATCTTTTTGGCACAAGTAGGTGGCGGCTTTGACTATGAGAGGATTCGTATGATTGACGGCTTTATCAAAGAAGTGTTGAGACGCTTCTTTCATAAAGCTGGCAATCGACGGAATGTTAAGGTCGCGATGCAAATTATCGTTACGCACATACCACGGGGCGTCCGAGGCAGAGCGTAAGAATTTGTTTTGGAGGATTTGGAGTCTAGTTCTGAGGGGCTGGCATGAGCGAACACTGGACTAGCGTAAGTCATCACGGGTCGAATACAGGCTTTGTAAATTGTCAACTTATTTCTAAGTGACATTTTACTCTTCCTGCCGATATAGTAGTAGAGCCTTGAAAAGTAAAAGGCTGCAGTCTGACGGACGCGTTTTATGTGAGGTTTAAAGCTCATTCTACGGTCTAAGGTGACACCTAGGTATTTGACTGTCTTCTCCCAAGGGATCGGACGGTCGTATAGGGTGTGAGACATCGTTTAGGATGTTTTGAAGTGAAGAAACCTCGAGTAAAGTACACTGCTGCACTTTTCTCGGGGTTTACCTCTATTCGCCACATCCTAAACCAGTCACCTAGGGATTGGGCTGCACGTTGTAGTGCCTTAATGATGTAACCGGCATGGTAGCCAGAGTGATATTGGGCTGTGTCGTCCGCAAATAGAGCTAGCTCTACTTGCGGTGACCTGGGAATGTCGTTAATGAAAATTGAAAAGAGAAGAGGGGATAGCACGGAGCCCTGAGGGACTCCAGCCCTGATGGGGCGGGGAGATGAATAGGACCCCTCTACGCGGTAGCGAAAGGTACGATTTGACAGAAAGTCTCGAAGGATGAGCACGAGACTGTCGGGCACTTTGAGTTGGTACAGCTTGTAGATCAAGCCGTTGTGCCAGACTTTGTCAAATGCTTTCGCTACATCGAAGAAGAGTGCACCGGTTACCATCGGTTTGGATCTGTTGAGGCCGTCGAGAATGTGCTCCGTTAGGCGGTGCACCTGTTCGACACAAGAGTGGGAGGCTCTGAAGCCAAACTGTTCGTTGATTAAGAGATTGTTCGAGAAAA
The DNA here is from genome assembly GCA_949315895.1 of Anania crocealis. Taxonomy (NCBI): domain Eukaryota; kingdom Metazoa; phylum Arthropoda; class Insecta; order Lepidoptera; family Crambidae; genus Anania; species Anania crocealis. The sequence goes on from OX438868.1 coordinate 7,480,866, forward strand.
TGTAATCTCTTAGGCGGGAGACGAGAACACGCTCGTATAATTTGCCCATAGTCTTGAGGAGACTGATGGGCCTGTAGTTGGCGGGCTTGGAGCGGTCCTTGCCGGGCTTAGGGATACCTATGACGTCTGCTTCTTTCCACGCGGTTGGAAAGATGCAGTTTGCCATGGCACTATTGAAGATAGCAACCAATAGGCAAATCAGTTGGGCGGGGAGGACTCGTAAGGCTCTGTTGGAGATCCGGTCCGGACCGGGAGCCTTGTTTGGACGGAAACCTTTGATGATGGTTTGCACCTCATCGGCGGTGGTGGGTGCAAGGGGGCAGGTTGGAGGGAGGGCCGAGAGACGTTCGACTTCGCTGTCCACCATACTAAGGTGGGCAGCGTCTATAGGAAGCGTGCTAGGAGAGCACTGGGCCTCTAGGCTGTCGGCCAGACATTCGGCTTTCTCTTCGTCGTCGAATACGACGGAGTTGTCGGGTCTAGAGAGAGGAGGCATAGATGTGACTATATCTGACTTGAAGGATCTCGCCAACTTCCAATAGGGTGAGATGGTGAGATCGTTTCAAGTATGCTATCCCACTGACTTTCCCGAAGAGCCTTAATACGTTCCTTTACAGATGTCCGTAAAGTGCGTAGAAGGGTTCGGTTATATTCGGTGGGATAGGAGTCATAAGCTCTGGTCGCAGCTCTCTTTGCCCTCAACAGCTCTCTCACGTCATCCGGCAAGTTCAATCTATGCCTAGGCATATCTGGAACTTGCCTAGACGAATCGCTAATAGCGGTCGTGATGTGGCTAGTGAGGGCATCGATCGCTTGGTTAGTCTCGTGAGGCGATCCTAACCTGTCTGGGATTGAGTTCAATACTGAATCGGGACTAGGTCCGAGATTGCTCTCGAGCCTGTGCCAGTCCAGTATTGTTTTCATGGATATCTGTTGGTCAGAGGGACCTAATTGGAGGACAACTGGGCGATGGTTAGAATCTAGGTCATGGTGGACTTCTATTGAACGAAGGCGCAGGCCTACATTCTTTAGAACCGCCATGTCCAAGATATCGGGTCTGTGGTTTACGTTAAAAGGATAGTGGGTCGGAGAAAGGGGGGCGATGATGTCAAAATTGAGGACTTCAGCGAGATCTGCTAACTCTCTACCATTGCTGGAGGTTGTTAAACAGTTCCACTGAGTATTTTTGCTATTGAAATCTCCGCCGAGAATGACGGAGGGTCCCATAGCAAAAAGAGCCTCATAGTCGCTCCTTAAGGGAGTCTTGTCGCCAGGTTGATAAATGGAAGCTATTATGACTGGTTGATGGCCGGTCATGGCTAGCCGACAGACAGAAGCTTCAACGTTTGTGAGCGTGGGAGGGTCGAGGGGAACGCAATGCAAGGAGCGTTTGTAATAAATTAGAGTGCCGCCACCTCTAGTGGGCCTATCGTTGCGAACTACGTTATAGTTGGCAATCATAGCACTACGAGGAACGATGGAGGGTTTTAATAAGGTTTCTTGTACCAAAAAGATGTCGACTTGGTGCTTCATAAGGAAGAGTGATATCTCTACCTTTTGTTTTTGAAGACCAAAGGCATTAAAAAATGCGATGGTAAGGGACCGGGGTTTCGTTCTAGAGGGTGTATTATTCATGGTGAGGAAATGTTTCTAACTTTTTGGAGGAGGTCGGCGTGCTTATCTAAAAGACAAAGCATTGCGCATGGGTCTTTTTGATGCGCACGGATTTGGGCTGCTACATATCTAATTTCAGCCGGGTTGACAGAGTGACATCCAGTGGCATATGCGATAATAAGCTTCATCATTTTATGGAATTATCTAGTACATCGTAGATTATCTAAAGTAAAAACAGTTTTATCTAACAATGGTCACATGTTCTGTGAGTGCTTGTGGAGTCAACCACAAAAATAATCCAGAAAATTGCTCATTTCACAGGTAAATACGTAGAAAGTCGTCATCGTAAAAACGCGTTATTTTTGTTGAATTTGATCTTGTTGTTATGTTGTAAATATAAAATTATTTCAATCTACTTATTCATTTTAATATTTTGTGTAGATGAAGTTCTATGTATTGATTATTTACATTATTTTGGTGGATAATTAATTCATCGAAATATTTTACATGTACGCTAGAGCTTGACTCAAATTTATCGATACTATTGTCGACATTTATCTTGAATGTTTCCGGAGAAATTTGATGTTATTTTACGTTTAGCGTCTCAAATGAATGTCAACTTAACAATTTGAAGAAGGAAACTGTAAGGAATCACATAACTAAGATAATCTTGTTTAAAAGTCAATAATCAGGGATTTATTCATCAGAATGTAAATGTTTATTCAGATTTTGTTTACTTGTTCTTTTTCACTTACTGCCATTGATGAGCTCACACGGCACAGCAGATGACACGGGAAAATCTTTTGAAGAAATAAATAAAGAAAACAAATTAACAATGGCTGTTATTTTTTTATTAATTAAAACTGTTTATTTTTAAATTATATGTAAAAAAATATACTCACCGGGCACATTTATCTGCCCACTATTATAGTTGTAAGAAGTGAGGGCGGTTAGGTATGCCGCAAAGTAGGTGCATAATCTCGAGATAAAAACAGTGTGACAGTAAACATTATTTTACAAACGACGAACTGCAATTCTTATCGATAGTCTAAAAATGTTAAAGGTACGTCACTAGTTAACACACACATTGACAAATCAAAACTGGTCACGCATTATCGGGCTGTCAGTCGATCTACTTGTATCCTATATCTATGCTCTTAACTACGGCTGCATAGATTTTCTACGTTTGTTTATGACGCAGATTGCATGCAGGCACTGAACAAGTAATCATCACATGCAGCCAGCAGTAGGGATGCATGCAACGATATATCGGAAAACCGAAAAATATCGATATATCTATATTTATCGATACCAACGACACGCCGATGTCGATATATCAATATCGAAAAAAATATATCGTAACGAAATATCGAAAATTTTTAAGGTATAAAAAAATTTCAGACATAATTAGTAGTAGGTAAATCAGTACTTGAATTGTCTGGAAGGTACTTGAATTATTCCTGTCCTCTACACGAATGGGCCATCATCATGGCCATGCTGATATTAACCATTCGCTGTACACTGTCGAGTGAACAGTTGTCTTTACTAAGGCCGAATTTCTTTCAAAAACTATAGTAAACCACAGTAATGTACAGCGAATGGTCACCATCACTGCCCATTGTGTAGAGAGGCTGTAAAACTACAATAATTTTAATAAGCCTTTAAAAAAGTAGAAATATCGATAAAATATCGATTTGCGGCGTACTAGACCGATATATCGATATATCAATATCGACTTGATTCGATATCGAAATATCGATATTTTTAAAAACTTTTATCCCTAGTCCTCCCCCATTTATTACACAATATCTTTCCACATGCGACTATGGCGCCACCTTTTCTCCCTTTGATGGACACTTTTTGATTTATGCAGATGGTTGAGATCATAGATAATAATAAAATCAGTTAAAATCAGTTAAAATCAGTTTTATTTCTGCAAATAGGCCCCTGGAGGCGCTTTTACACGTCCCAATATTTAACCTACCACTGCTTCGGGACATATGTGGGCTAGTGCCGAGAAGAAGCAGCGCAAGAAACTCGGTCACTATTGTCAGCCTCTTTTTAAATAAACATGTTTACATAAGATATATGCCAGTGCGAGCTGATACAATTTAAAGCCAAACGTTCCTATCATTTATATAATCATCAATAGTGTAATAGCCCTTTTTCATTAAAACAACTTTGATATATGATTTGAATTTATGTACAGGGAGGTCAGCAATTGACAGTGGCAATTTGTTGAAAATACGGATACAATTTCTCATGAACGAATTACCTACTTTTCGCAGTCTGAATCCTGGAACGGCAAGTTTATCTTTATTTCGGGTATTGAAATTGTGTACGTCACTATTTTTGACAAAAAATTCGAGGTTTTTACGGACGTACATAATGTTTTCGAAAATGTATTGAGATGCAACTGTTAGTATGTTGATCTCTTTGAATAGCTCTCTTAGAGAGTCACGGGGTCTAAGGCCGTAAATAGCCCGCACAGCACGTTTTTGCAATATAAAAATAGACTCAATATCTGCCGCTGAGCCCCATAACAAAATTCCGTATGACATTATACTGTGAAAGTAGCTAAAATATACTAATCTTGCCGTTCCAACATCAGTCAATTGTCTTATCTTTCGCACAGCATAAGCAGCAGAACTAAGTCTTCCAGACAGAGACCTGATATGAGCACCCCATTGCAGTCGAGAGTCTACAGTTAAACCTAAAAAGGTAGAGGAGTCTACTGTGTCTAATGGCTCATCTTTTACAATAACATTTGTGGCGGAAAACCTTACATTAGGCAAAGTAAATTTAACACATTTTGTTTATCTTGCATTAAGCAAAAGATTATTCGTAGCAAACCAATGCAATAATTTAGAGAGGGTATTGTTAACATCGTCAAATGATAATTCGCCCCTCTTAATTATTGAAGTGTCATCTGCAAACAATACCATCTCACAAAGATTGTTAACGACAGCAGCTACGACGAGAACCTCGGCAATACCGTAGCGAGAGCCGCGTATCAAGCCGACGTAATAAATTGTTAAAACGGCAATACCGTATAGAGAGCCGCATACTGTTTTTTGTAAATATCTTCGTTGATTTCTATTTTTGTGTGATAAAAAGTTATGTATTGTTATTAGAAAATAAGTTAGCATTAAGGAAAATTGTAAGAACTGAATTTGCCTACAATAAAATTTGAACGGGCCGTAGAGAGGGACAGCGCGTCACGAGGGAGGGAGAGGGCAATATTGAAACCGTATGAAAACTCCCGACCTCGTGATTGGCTAAAACTACGGCAGGGTTTAGCGACTAGAGCCACGATAAAAATTTGAATAAAAGACGGCGACCCGGCTAGGCAAAATCAGTTCGCTCCAGTCCTCCGAATAAGGAACAACAAGAAGAATAAACAAGTGACTTCAAAATAGTGCCTTTAGATGGGAAACGGCCCACCGCCCCTACTACCAGCGACCTACTCCTACTACAGTCCACTGCCCCACCGTCTTCAGCTGGTCCTGTCGGAGCCGGATATAAAGAAGAACCATCATCACTATGGTCGTCACTCGCAGTCAAGGAGGAATTGATCAAGATCTCCCACGGATACTGCCCGATCCGCCACGGTCACCGTCGCCGTCGGTACACAACACCGACATCGAGGCACAACGACGTCGTCTGGCGCAATCCCGTACTATGGATACTGTCCATACCGAACGTGACAGTACCATGGTTGCGCCGAGGGAAACAACGACTTCGGGTACCGCTTTTCCGGTAGCCAGAGAAGCCCGCCACACGCCGCGATCTACGAGGTCGACGGCTAGCGCGGCGGCTAGGCTACGCTATGAGGCAGAACAACGGTTAGCCGCTATCCGTCGGACAGAACTACAGATCGACGCTCACCTAGTCAAGACGAAGCTCGCCGCCGACTTAGCGGAGCTCGATGACAGCATGCATGAAGAAGATATGGAGCCAACTCAGAACATGGATCGAGTGAACGAATGGCTCGATAAAGCTACTCCAAACGTCAACAACGTACGGGGGGAGCGGCGAGAAGACGCCGCACCTACAACGGATCCGGTCATGAATGAACCCACAACCCCGCCTGTAATAAGAAAGGCGAGGTTCGACTGGACGCCAGCACCAAACGAGCAAGCAGCAGGTGCTAGCGAAAGAAGAAGATCAGTTACACCGAGAAGCCGAGGCATCGAACAGCTGGCAAACGTACTATCTGAAATGATGGCAAGCCGGCCACCGCCGCGACAAGCAACTGATTTACCGATTTTCTCCGGATCACCGATGGAATGGGTCCAGTTTGAACTGGCCATGCAACAAACTACGAAGATGTACAAGTTCTCACCAATTGAGAATCTGGCGCGACTACGCAACGCACTCCGAGGCGAAGCACGCGACACTGTGGCGTCACTATTAAGTACTGCCACGCACCCCGATGACATTATGAAGACCCTGAAGCAATGCTATGGACGTCCAGAAATAATCGTTGACATGGCGTATGAAGATCTACGAAGACTGCCGAAGATGGGCTTAACTGCAAATGAACTCAACACGTTTGCAGTTAGGGTCCAGAACATAGTAGCAGCTTTGAAGAATGTCAACCCCGCGTACCTATACAACCCTCTACTGGCACGCGAAATTCTCGACAAACTCAGTCCTCATATGAAGAGCAAATGGTGCGACTACGCGGAAGAAAACCCGGGTGCAACAGCGGAGATCATCCAGCTGTCTCAATTCCTGATGCAGCAGGCGGACCGCGCATTGAGACATAGCTACAGCACGGCTAGAAGAGATCCTCCGTCAAAACCTGTGCCAGCAAGAACAGAAAACCAAAAGAAGAGAGTCTTCAACGTCACAGAAACAGCAACAGCAGTACCTAGCAAGCCCGATGCTTGTATAATGTGCAACAAGGAACACCGTTTGCCCACCTGTGAAAATTACCTGAAGCTCTCAACCAAGGACCGCTGGGACACAGTGAAGAAAGCCGGACTCTGTTTTCGATGCATCAGCAGCCGGCACCGAAGATTCAACTGCAGACAGAAACCCTGCGGAGTCAAAGGATGCAAATATCCTCATCACGCATCCCTTCATGCCGAAGTGCCTAATGCTAAACGAGAAGACACTACCGACGTCGAAGAAGCTACCGTCACGACAGCAGCAACCCCAGGAAGCGAGATCAAATTGAAGATTTGCCCCGTCGTCATCAGCGGTAGAAAGGGAACGCGACGAACATTCGCACTCTTCGACGAAGGAGCAACCGTATCATTAATTGATGAAGACCTGGCGAACGAGATTGGAGCCAGCGGACCGACTTCACAGTTGAGAATAAAGGGAATTGAAAACGGAGTGAAGAACATGAAGAGCAAGATAGTCCACGTCAAGATCAGCGCCGATGAGAACACTGGTCAAGAACACATCACGCTACGAACAATGGCAGGCCTGAACCTCTCGACGCAATCAGTGCCGAAAGAGGCCCTACGCCTGAAACACCTGCAAGGCCTAAAGCTAGACGGACTAGCTTATCACAACGCCAAACCACGAATCTTGATCGGAACTGACAACTGGCCTCTCATCGTAACACGGGAGCTACGTGCTGGCAAACCGAACCAACCAGCTGCCTCCAGAACTTCACTAGGCTGGGTAATCCACGGACGAATCCCACGAAGCCATCGAACTAACGAAGAGATTCTTCACGGAAGATGAACGATTGGAAGACATCATCGAACAACACTTTCGTATTGACTCACTGGGCATATCACTCGATAAGCGATATGCAAGAGAAGAGGATCTACGAGCAGAGAAGATCTTCAATGAAACGGCAATACGAAAGGACGGAAGATTTGAAGTTGGCCTCCCATGGAAGACCGAAGATGTCAAACTGCCATCAAGTCATGGTGCTGCGCTACGAAGACTCAAGACGTTAGAAGCCAGCCTGGAACGAAAACCAGACCAGAAGATTCAGTACCATGAACAGATGAAAAACCTAATAGAAAAAGGGTACGCAGAAAAGTGCAACGGCAAAGAAGAAGAAAGTCCGACGGCCTGGTTCCTACCACACTTCGCCGTGAGAAACCCTAACAAACCTGGGAAGATCAGACTAGTCTTCGATGCAGCAGCCAAGTCCAACGGAATCTGCCTGAACGACTGCCTGTTAGAAGGACCCGACCTACTGCGATCGCTACAAACCATCATGTTTCGATTTCGAGAGGGGGCCTATGCAATAACGGCAGACATAGAAGAAATGTTCCTACGTGTCAAAATAAGAAAGGAAGATCAACCAGCGCAGCTCTTCCTATGGAGAGATCATCCCGCTCAAGAGCCAATTAAGATGAAGATGACCTCAATGATATTCGGAGCCACCAGCTCACCATTTCTGGCACACAGCGTACGGAACCGCAACGCGCATGATCACGCGCACACCCATTCCGAAGCCCTACGAGCAATTACGGAATCGCACTATATGGATGACTTCGTGGAAAGCTTCGACGAACTGGACAAAGCCAAAGCCACGATCATGCAAGTCGACGAGGTACACAAGATGGCTGGGTTTAACCTACGAGGCTGGAACAGCAACAATAAGGAGCTCCTAACAGTCACTCCGAAGGAAAGACGGGCAAAACAAGGCGCCACACCATTAGGAGAAACGGAGAAGACCCTTGGGCTGCTGTGGAATGCAGATACCGATCAGCTGAGTTTTAACACATCGATGAACCGAGTCCCAGAAGCTGTGAAGACTCAAGAACGACCTCCAACAAAACGAGAAGCCCTGTCAACAGTCATGAGCATCTACGATCCACTGGGACTCTTAAGCTGCTACACGATAACTGCAAAGATACACCTGCAACAGCTGTGGCGACTTAAGACTGGTTGGGATGAACCAATACCCGAGAATATAGCGAGCGGCTTCAGTGAATGGATAACAGGATTGCAGATCGTCGATACACTGCGCCTTCCTCGAAGCTACAACGGGGGGAGAAAGGTTCAACGTCGTGAGCTACACGTCTTTTGCGACGCGAGTGAGGAAGCCTACGCTACAGCAGCATACTGGCGTCTCAGCTACGAGAAAAGCATCGAAACAGAAGTTATTTTGGTGGCAGCTAGAGCCAAAGTAGCCCCACTAAAGACTCAAACGATGCCTAGACTCGAACTGCAAGCAGCACTTATAGGAGCAAGACTAGCAAAAGCGATCAAAGAAGAACACAGACTACGTATTGATCACGTCACATATTGGAGCGACTCGCAGACCGTATTACACTGGTTGCGAAACGGCAGCAGGCGCTACACACCCTTCGTAGCACACCGACTTGCTGAGATAACAGAAGAGTCCAGTCCAACAGAATGGCGGTGGGTACCAACCCGCTTGAACATAGCTGACGTGGCCACGAGAGCTGGATACATACCTGTCTCGAGTCAAGATGAATGGTTCCAAGGGCCGTCGTTCCTAAGACGACCTAGATCAGAATGGCCAAGACAAACAGAAAAGAACGATGACATCGCTGTGGAGCAACTCAATGTCATCACGCAAGATGCCAACGACGCGCTGCCGGACATAAGCCGATTTTCATCATACGATCGACTGATTGGTGCAACAGCACGAGTACTGCAGTTCATTGAACGCTGCCGCGGAAGAAAGAACTCCCTCAGCTACGAGCACCTGAAGAAAGCTACTCATCTATGGCTACAACGAGCTCAGCAAGATGCCTTCTCCCGCGAACTAGACTGCACAAGAAGAGACGTCCTCGTGCACAGAACAAGCCCATTGCACAGGTTCAGCCTTTTGTATGAAGATGGGCTCCTGAAACTGAATGGAAGAGCCAACAAGATCGATGTTCCTACAGCAACCAAACGACCTATTCTGCTGGATGGCCGTCACCCGTTCACCAAACTCCTCATAGCAAGAGAACACCGAAGAGCAGGTCACGCCAACTGCGAGAGAGTGGTAAACGACGTACGACAAAAGTACTGGGTGACCCGACTGAGACCTACCGTGAAAGCAATAGCCAGCACCTGCCAGATGTGTCGCCTGAGAAGAGGACAGCCCCAGAACTCACCGGTCGGCGATCTTCCCGAAGAGCGCCTACAACCGCATCAGAGACCCTTCAGCCATTGTGGGTTGGACTATTTCGGCCCCATGATGGTCACGATCGGCAGGAGGAGGGAGAAAAGATGGTGCGCACTCTTCACTTGTCTGACAACGAGAGCGGTTCACCTGGAGTTGACCAGTTCCCTCACTACGGACTCTGCAATAATGGCACTGAGAAGGATGGCAGCAAGAAGAGGATGGCCCTCGACTCTCTATAGCGACAACGGCACTAACTTCAGGGGAGCAGACGTCGAGTTAAGAAAGGCATACGCAGAATGGTTACCTGAACTGACCCGATTGGCCATGAACTACGGAACGACATGGAAGTTTATCGCCCCTGGAGCACCGAACCAAGGAGGAGCCTGGGAAAGGATGGTACGCTCGGTGAAAGCCGCGCTCATGGCAACCCTCCGAGAACGAGCGCCGAAAGAGGAAACATTGAACACACTCCTAGCAGAAGCTGAACATGCTGTCAACTCTCGACCGCTGACCCATGTATCAGTACACCCTGACGATCCAGAGGCTCTTACACCTAACCACTTTCTGCTGGGATCATCATCTGGTTTACCGTATGTGGGATCATGCAACGAAGCAGATCGACGAACATGGAGAGCTGCACAGAACTTAGCGGACCACTTTTGGCAAAGATAGCTGCGCGAGTACTTACCCACGCTCGTACCGCGCCTAGAACAACATGGATGCCACGAAGAAATCAAGAACGGAGATTTGGTCCTCATCGTCGATCCGCTGCTTCCTCGAAACGTGTGGCCACGAGGCATCGTCGTCCGTACCTACCCAGGGCCAGATGGAATAGTACGAAACATAGACGTTCAAACCAAGGGAGGTGTCCTGAAGCGACCAACCACCAAGATCATCAAGCTGACCACCATACCCGCACCTTCCCCGGACCAGAGGGAAGGGACGCGCTGCAATGAAGCTGAGCTGTCTACCAACCGAGGCTGCGGTACACCTGCGCCGGGGGGAGGATGTTAACGACAGCAGCTACGACGAGAACCTCGGCAATACCGTAGCGAGAGCCGCGTATCAAGCCGACGTAATAAATTGTTAAAACGGCAATACCGTATAGAGAGCCGCATACTGTTTTTTGTAAATATCTTCGTTGATTTCTATTTTTGTGTGATAAAAAGTTATGTATTGTTATTAGAAAATAAGTTAGCATTAAGGAAAATTGTAAGAACTGAATTTGCCTACAATAAAATTTGAACGGGCCGTAGAGAGGGACAGCGCGTCACGAGGGAGGGAGAGGGCAATATTGAAACCGTATGAAAACTCCCGACCTCGTGATTGGCTAAAACTACGGCAGGGTTTAGCGACTAGAGCCACGATAAAAATTTGAATAAAAGACGGCGACCCGGCTAGGCAAAATCAGTTCGCTCCAGTCCTCCGAATAAGGAACAACAAGAAGAATAAACAAGTGACTTCAAAATAGTGCCTTTAGATGGGAAACGGCCCACCGCCCCTACTACCAGCGACCTACTCCTACTACAGTCCACTGCCCCACCGTCTTCAAAGATTATACATATAATATGGAAGGTCGTTAATGTGTATTAAAAATAGCAAGGGTCCTAATACTGATCCCTGAGGGACACCCATGATAAGGGCCGACCCTGAAGACTCAGTTCCATCAATGCAAACTTTTTGTGTTCTACCTGTGAGATATGAGTTAATTAAATCTAACGAATCATTCGAAACACCATAATGTCTGAGTTTTTTAACTAACGTTTTATGGTCCACACAATCAAATGCCTTTGACAGGTCACAAATAAGATACAAGTAGATCGACTGACAGCCCGATAATGCGTGACCAGTTTTGACATGCAATGAATTGCAGTTCGTCGTTTGTAAAATAATGTTAACTGTCACACTGTTTTTATCTCGAGATTATGCACCTACTTTGCGGCATACCTCACCGCCCTCACTTCTTACAACTATAATAGTGGGCAGGTAAATGTGCCCGGTGAGTATATTTTTTACATATTATGATTAAAAAAATAAATAGTTTACATTTATATAAAAAATAACAGCCATTGAAATTAGGCTGTCACAGCCCAAATTTTCCATCAGTGTAGTCAGATCTTAAATTCAAAAATGCATCATTACGTGATAAGTTTACTAGAACGTATTTAAAAGAATTAGAGAATAACGATTTAAAATATAAATTAGATGAAACTTGCTGATTTATTTTTATGATTTATAAATAAATAATAAATCTATTATGAATTGAATACCTAATTGATTATAGATTACTGATTGCCATGTTTTATTTCGTCGAGACATAATTATGCAGCTATATGTTTTCTTTAAACGAGTCTACTACCACTTCAACTAAACGATCCACTGTAACACTCCTATTCTTCAATAGTAAAGAACGTACCTAATTAAATAAAGATAAATAGCATGGGCTAGCAGGTGACTATCTATTAGTAAGGCTATCCAAGAAGATAATATTTTATGGACACCGTATTAGAAAAGGAGGCACTTCTACTTTCTAATTTCTCTCTCGGCTCGTTTTTTTTGAGATACTGCGCAGTCCAGCTTAAGTTTAGGTTCATGTTACCATCACATAGTCCATAGACATTATACTCCATAGTCTATGACAAAGTATAAAAAAAAAATTGATTTGAAAATTAATAAAAGTAAACAAAACCTATTTTTACAAACATGCAAAGGAATCTAAATAGTAAATGTTTATTACTTACAGTTTTTATCATAAGTTTGGTTTCAATTTTTTCTTACTATTGTAAGTTAAGCAATATTACAAACGAAATATCAAGGAGAAACGTTTTAAATTTACGGTATGTTTTTAAAATTCTGTAATTTTGTGTAGTGACATGATACTAAAATGAAATGGATTTTATTGTTTTTTTATAGGAATAAAGTAACCCAAAAGAATAGGGCTGAAACAATAGTGATTTCTGTTGTCGTTTGTGACTCCAGGTTTAACGAATCATTAAATGTTGTTAAATCTGCTTTGCTGTTTACAAAGACGCCGCTGTACTTTGTCATATTTGCCGATGACAATTTGAGATCAAAACTTAATAAAACATTAATTAAATGGAAAAATCTGACAAGAAATCAATTTAATTATGAATTACAGAAAATTAGTTTTCCAGAAGCTCATGAAGAAGATTGGTTAAATTTGTTTAGTAAATGTGCAGCACAACGCCTCTTTATTCCAGTATGTATCAATCATAGTATGAAAAACTATGAATATAGTGTTTTACTGTGTTATACCACGAACCTACTGAGTTTTTCTTTGTGCTAAATCATTACTATCTCTGTATTTTCAGAAACTGCTTACACACATTGATGCAATGATATATGTAGACACTGATACACTGTTTTTGGGGCCTGCAGATGAATTATGGCATTTCTTCTCCCAGTTTAATAGTTCTCAGATATCTGCTATGACACTTGAAGATGATAATCCAAATATATCTTGGTATCCTCGATTTGCAAAACACCCTTTTTATGGAAAATATGGTAATCATTATGTCTGTATCTTAATTATCAAAAGTTTGAAGATGTTCGTACCCGTTTAAATGAAAAGCGCTTAAAAAGTCTGCCTATTTTGGGTATTTAATTAACCAGTCGGCTGCTTCGTCTCAGATCTGAGCTATATGACAATTGATTTCTATTGTGTCTGGAATAACCCACATACAAGGGGTTAAGCACGCTTGTGACTTTAAACGTATTAACATTTATGTTGATAATTTTAAATCATCAATATTAATATAAAAAAACACTTTAAAAAGTATAAAACAAGGAAATAGTCTCTGCTGAAATGTTTAAAGGATAGCCGTGATTGTATCACTCTATTTTTACAAATGAATTAGTAAATAAATGATATTAATTCATTTGTAGAATTGAAATTGACTATTTTAAGGCTTGTCACCTTTTGCTAGAACTATGATCAAGGACACAAATTTATTTCGATTTAAAAATAACAAAATAATAAAAAAAAAAATATTTATAAATAAATTTTTGTCATTTTTATGTAGGTACTACATTATTTATTTGATATTTATTTTAGGGCTGAACTCAGGTGTGATGCTTATGAATTTAACTAGAATGAGAACTTTTGGCTGGGTGGATTATGCAACTCCAATTATGCTCAAGTGGAAATTGTATATACCATGGGGAGATCAGGTAAATATGAATGCTGAAAAATATGAAGAGTGAACCCACATGGTATGTTGCCAGAACAAAAAAGTAAAGTAACAGCCTGTAATCATCCAACTGCAGAGCAAAAGCCTACATCATTGGACATTGAGTTTAAGTTTCAATACAATGTACTGTTCTAATAACCACAATTGTGAAATGACAGTTGCTGATTGCGAATCCGAGAAATGTTCGAAAAAGCTACTCCTGTTGCCCATCCTGGATATCGAACCCAGGACCCTGAGGGCTTAAGGCCAGGCCAGGTGCTCAAACCACTAAACTAATGAGGTGTTAACTGGCCGGAACATATCACAAGTCATTTGATATACAAGTCCATACCATTACACTCCACATGCTCACGTGCTTCATCATGTGAGATGTTTCTGCAGCTATGCAAGTGCAACAGATGATTGTTGTGTTGCAGTACTATTTCTACAGGACATGCAATGTAGGTATCGAAATCATAGCAGTGCTCATTCAAAGTACAGTACGATCGTATCTGCTACTTACATTCGACTTAAACAAGGCACACAGACTTCAACAACTCTCTATAAGACACCATCGCAACAGAAAATGGGTTGTGTTCTTGTCCGTCGGTGCAGTGCAACTTGGAAAGACCATACTTAAGACAGTGTAAAAGTATTAATTAGTCAAATCTTAATTTTGTTTTGATTTGCCAAACCTTATTTTTGTTCCAACTGGTCAAGTCAATAAAAAGTCCTGATTTTTCAAATATTGAAATAATAACGTAAATATGTAAAAGACAATATCTGGCAAACTGTTTATTTATTATAGCCAACAAATGTGAAGTCAGATTATACATAATTATAGCTGTTGCCCGCGACTTCGTACTCGTCAATTTCTGTTATTATGATCGCGATTATTTTTGCAACATTTTTCACTGATGCTTCGCTCCTATTGGTCGCAGCGTGATGTTATACAGCCTAAAACCTTCCTCGATAAATATACTATCCAACACAAAAATATTTTTTCAATTCGAACCAGTACTTCCTGAGATTAGCGCGTTCAAACAAACAAACAAACAAACTCTTCAGCTTTATTATATTTACAACAATTTTGCGTCTTTCTTATCATTCATCTGACGTTACCTTTTTTTACGATTTCCATCTTGCCAAGACCAATGTATTATTGACGCCATTTGACGCGCCTTTCGAAGCATGAATAGAGCTCCTCCTACACTTTCCAGATTTAAAGACGACCATTTGGATCAGTGGTAGTAAACGCTACTTCTGAGCATGAACATGTCTGTTTGTACTGGTCGGGGTGTTTTCTATGTATTATAAGTATATACTTACAAAAAATATATATTACTAGCTGACCCCGCGAACTTCATATCGCCTCAGAATAATTTAATTTGATTTTGACGTCTTAAATGTTATTGTCACCAAATATGGCGTTTACCTTACCAAGTCTTTAAGAGTCAAGAAACAAATAATTTGCAATAAAATTATATTGCGACTATAAATTGAACAGTAAGCTATCCTATCTTTCAAGTTAGATCAAACTGCACACGGTGTGCAAATTTGATTAAAATCGGTTTAGTAGTTTCGGAGTCCATCGCGGACAAACAACGTGACACGTAATTTTTATATATTAAGATATCAAATATCTAAATATATTTTTTCTTGCGCAATTACACCGTGCATTTTTAACCACCTGACATGATGCCGTGACCAAGGGAATTAGGGATTAATTTTTATGTATATAGATACAAGATATTATACATTTCATAATGGTTAAATTACATGGGCTTAGTTTGTCAGGCGGTTATTAAAAATGCACGGTGTAATGCGCAAGAAAAAATAAATTTAAATATTTGGTATAATTATGTATAATTTGCAGGGTTCGAAAAAAAACAGTTTTTTTAATATTTTATAAAACAAACAGTTCAAAATATTTAAAAAATGTGGTTTTTTTTAACCTTTAATTAGGAATTAATTTCAAATCAATTATAGCGAATAATAATCCATTTAAAAACTATTTCCTAATTCACATTAGTAAAAAATTAATTTATAAAAAACGATAAATATTAACTTTTTGTTGCGTATCAAGTTGCGTCTGATCTAATTATTAAAAACTTATAATTATTATTAATCAATACAAAACACTTTACATACATTTAAAGGTACCTATAGTATGTATGTACCTTACTTAGATATTAATTCTTTATTAAAATTGACACTTTTTGTTTTAGATTAAATAAATTACTTCAAAAGAACATGTTTTAATTTCAATTCCAAATAAAGTTTTCCTTCTTATAATTAATAATTTAAATAAAAATACAACAAAGCTCAACTTCTTAACTTATTGTAAACTATTTACAGTCCTACATATTTATTCGTTTGGATGTATTTCCATTTATTTTCAATTAAAAGTAGTTTTAAACACTGTTTTTTTCTTCATGTTTTAAACTGTGTTTTGAAATACTTAATAAAAGCATGTTTTTATTTCAAACTGTTTTAAACACTAAGTAAAAACACGTGTTTTAAAAGAACTTGTTTTAATCATGCCAACCCTGATAATCTGACTTTACATTAGTTGGCTATAATAAATAAACAGTTTGCCAGATATTGTCTTTTATATATTTACGTTATTATTTCAACATTTGACAAATCAGGACTTTTTATTGACTTGACCAGTTGGAACAAAAATAAGGTTTGGCAAATCGACACAAAATTAAGATTTGACTAATTAATATTTTTACATTAGTTGACGAATCAGAACCAAAATGTGCGGTTAAAACACGCTTGACCAATTGGAACTTTTTTTGTACTTGACGAGTTGGGTACTAAATCGTCTTAGTGGCCTGGTACACTGGTGTGAATTTACCAAAGAACATGGAAAAAGGTTAGAAAGGCTGTCATGCGTTATTTGTATGAGAAACGATGTCGCCGCTGGCGACCCACTCCATATAAACGAGTTCAAAGAACGCCAATCAAGTGAATTATTTTGACGTTACGCGAACAATAGGGTCGCGCGACGTCAAAAGAAACCAATCACAGCGCTCACTTACAAGCATTTGCTCATAACCTCTGTGGCGCGCCTGCCCCGCCTACATCGCCATTCTAACCTTTTTCCATGTTCTGTGGAATTTACGAATATTTACAAGTATAGACAGTGCATCGTATATCCTACACGTATTCTACAACAACCTTCCTAACTGATTCTTTTTTCCAAGCAGTCGCCGCGTATGCTTCTATTTACAGGACATAATAAATATAATATTTCACTATCACGAAAAGGCGGTGTTTGTGTTATCGTGCCGCTACAACTATCGCGCCGACCAGTGCATGTACGGCGATGCGTGCGCTGATGCCGCAAAGCGAGGAGTTTATCTGTTACACGGCAGCCGCGGAGTTTTCCACAACCAAAAACAGCCTGCATTTCAAGTGAGTAGATTCTATACCTGCTTAATAGCAACGATTATGAACTAGGGCATTTTGTCAATGTAAAGTTTAGACGTATTGGGGATAGGTACTACACAACAATGCTGAGTACATTGCACATGATTAAATCTTTTCCAAACTTTACACTTTTCTAGACTCTAATTTAAATATAAAATGGTTCTCAGTCTTATCTTCGTTATTCATCTATCTCAAGATCTAAAAGCTTACTGTTTGTTGTCCCCGTTCATCGACGCTTTTACCGCATGTCACCAAAGAAGTAAATCATTTTTGGAGCCAATAAGAGGTAAAAGACGTTAAGACGACATCGAACTCCAAGTGTCCAAGGCCATGGTGTCTTCTCTGAGTCCTAAGAAAAATGGAGAAATTAGGTTTTTTCTGTATAGCAGAAATTTAACTCAATGAAAACTAAAAGAAAAAATCGATTATAATGTACTTTTTTGTTGTAGATCGTTCTAAAAGTATTCCGCAAAGTTAATGAGTAAAATCAAAATCAGTAAAGTCAGTTTTATTTCAGCAAATAGGCCCCTGGAGGCGCTTTAACACGTCCCAATATTTAAACCTACCACTGCTTCGGGACAAATGTGGGCTAGCGCCGAGAAGAAGCAGCGCAATAAACTCGGTCACTATTGTCAGCCTATTTTTAAATAAATATGTTTACATAAGTTATATGCCAGTGCGAGCTGGGACAATTTAATTAAAGCCTATCATTTATTCACCGTGCTTTTTGAACCACCTGGAAAACTAAGCCCACGTTATTAGACCATTATGTATAACATCATAATAGTGTTATTTACTTTTTGTTAATATTTATTTTTAAATATTAAATTTTGATTTAGACTTTTTATTTTGTAACACGCTATGACGCGTACAGACGAATTATTTTGCTGTGGCGGGGTCTCAGTTGAATGAACCTTACACAGCTACATCTGTGCGCGTCACGGCGTGTTTCAAAATAAATAGATTTAAACCAATATTTTAATAATGTTATAAAAAAAAATGATAAAAAAATGATAATATCACTGCCATGATGTTACACAAAATAGTTATATACGTGGGCTTCTACAGGTGGTTGATATGCACCGTCATTAATAGTATATTAATAGCCCATTTTCATTAAAATTACTTTGATATATGATTTGAGTTTAGTCTGAATCCTGGAACGGCAAGTTTATCTTTATTTCGGGTATTGAAATTATGTACTTACGTCACTATTTTTGACAAATAACTAGGTTCTTACAGACGTACATAATGTTATCGAAAATGTATTGAGATGCAATTATGTTGCATGTAGAAGTATGTTGATCTCTTTGAATAGCTCTCTTAGAGAGTTACACCCCGCACAGCACGTTTTTGCAGTATAATAATAGACTAGAGAGGATAGGTTTACGACTTCCTCTTCAGTTTTTTGTCATGGCTCATTCCAATCCTTGTCAATACCTGTCTGTTTGACTAACGCACTTGCTACACAATCTTCTAGTCTTTACTAGAAGATTTTCTCTTTTACGGCCCACAATACCGTTGATTGCTTCCTAATTCCTCACACATTCTACTTATATAGTTCCCTTCTAAAAAGTTTCTTAGAAAATATTTGACTATCCGACACTACGGTACTTGGTATTCCTAAAACAAAAACGTTTTCTAAATTGACTTGGATCTACAAAGGACTGGTGGTATTTGGAAGGCTCGTTTAGCCGTTTCGTCTCGTTTTCTATAGAAAAATGGATGTCGTAAAATCATGTCAGAGGCCTACAATAGGTGACTTGGCAACCTTCGAGTTCCGACACTAGTTTATAAGCCCCTTTACACTCTCAGTTCTTAAGCGTAGGCTTAGCTAGCTTATCTTCATTTGTTGAGCGTTTAACTCGACATTTAGGGTTTATGCAACGCTAGCTTCGCGTCGCGTTGTCCGCGGCTTCCATGCGCGTGCCTATATTTGACAAAAGCCTACTCTAAAGTTTAAGTTATCTATACATTCGCTGTTTTTGAACTTTGTTCCATTGAAATCGTTAGATAATTAGTTCAGTGTGGCAAGATATGACGTCACAGCGTACATTGCCTTACTAAATATGTGTAATGATTGAGGGTAGACCGATACCGTTTTCTCCAGTAGAAGTAAGATAATTGTAGCCTTGTCTTTTCCTGTTGTCTTGCTGCAAGCCTCGTCTACGGACCAATTATATTATTAAAACTTAACTTAACATAAAATTTGAAGTAATTGGAACAAAGGTTCAATTTTGTTATTTTATTTAGTTTTAACTATATGTACCACAAACTAAGATAATTGCCAAGAATGGCACACTGCTTTCTTTGACAGCAATTATTGACAAAAGGATTATCCTGATATTGAAATGAAAGATAATTTTACGGATTTAGAACGCGTTTATTTTTGATTTAATCCGACGTTTCGACCCGTGACCATGAACCGTAAAATTATCTTTCATTTCAATGTATAGTGTTCGCGTAAACTCAAGAAAACAGTATAATCCTGATATTATAGAAAAATGTGTGTGTATTGAAAAATTAATCAATATTACAGGCGATATATAGAGCGATAGATGAGCACAAGATGGGCACCAACCCTTCGGAGAGTTTGCTCAACAAAATGGAGCAGTACTTAACAGCAGCTTCGCCTTCAAATTGCGGGAATTTGAAAGATACTCTTCTACGATCACCTATAAAGGCAATGTATGATTTATATGACGTTCCTGAAAGGTAGTGCAACTGTAATTCTGTATGTGTTTTATTTTAATGTTACCAGTCTAGATTTCGACATTGATGATAAGGAAAGAGGGAATGTTTTGAATTTATACTCATAAGAATCTCTACTGTTATGTTAATTATTTTAAGGTCACAATAACACATTTTTAAGACTCAGGGCCACTTGGTTTTTTAAATGAATCTTTGACATTCCTTTTTTATCATGTTATTTATGATTGGAAATTTTATGCTTTTACCTTTTTGCGTTTTGGCGTTCCATCATCATTATTTCGAATAGGCGAAAAAGTGTTTAATTCGATAAAATATTTTGATACTTGCCCTAAAACTTGTACAACTCTAAATAAAAGTTTGCGGAAGATGCGCATTGTATTATGTATCACATCTGATATTCAGCTCAAGCCGTCTATGCGCTTTGCGGAAGTACATAAGGATAAAACTACAACTTCAGATCTTGAAAGGAAATAAAAACTTAATTAATTTTATGGTGATAAACAAGCTTATCTTAGATTTACGTAAAACAAAATCCAGTGCACATGATGATCAAATAGCAAGTCTTGTGTTTGACAAAACTGGTTTCGAACAATTTTGGATATAAAAGAAGTGTGTTTTTGAGATTAAAATATTGTTCTCATTTACAAATTTAGCGCCTTAAGGCAATTTGTATCGTATTGTTGTATTTTACTTCAATAATTTCAATGTGCAATGGTACGAAAAGTTTAATCTGATTAACAATTAGGTATGTAAAACAATTGTTTCTTTGCAAACAAAAAATCTAAATTCTCAATTATTTTTGTTCTCATACGGTCTTTTATTTGAGTCATGTCTATAATTATTTATATTTTAAGCCACAATGCGAAAAAAAGCAACCTATAGGTACATATACAAGGGATCCTTGAGATTAATGTTATACATAATACATATATAAACATTTACCTAATAGCTGTCATAAAATAATATTTTAAAATGCTTATGTCACAAGAAACGAAACGTCCTGGTCAATCTGTTGGCGCAGTGGCAGTTGCGATCGCGATCCTTTGTGTTCAAACAAACGCGGTCAATCGTGGTGGCGAGTGGCGACGTTCACAGTGCAGGGTGCCCAGGAGCGTGAACATCAATTCTGGGTAGGGTGTTCGGTATCCGTAACGGCCTATAATCATCCAAAGGCAGGGAGAAGGCCTATATCATTGAATTCCAGTTACCTGAGCAAGTACAGGCCTAATCATGGCGCTTACCAAATGCGTGTTGGTGATCGCAAATCTGAGCAATGTTCAAAAATTCAAAACTTTTGGTGCCCAACCCTGGGATCGTTCCGGGGACCCGAGATCTTGGCCCGATATTCGAGCCACAAGACCTACGGGGCATTCCAGGGCGTTTCCAAGTCCATATCCGCATTGATACATGATTTCAACGCTACATGTGATTTTTATGTTCTGTGGATTAATTATTACTCTCATAGTGACTATTTTCGTGTGCATCAGTTACAGTCACAGACAATGAAATATTAGTAAACTAAAATAAAACAATGTTAAAATCGCTCGTCTTTCATTGTTATTGATAAACAGACGTCCATTAATTGAGGATTAATTATAATCTTCTCAGAATCAATTTAACCGCCCTGAAAAAGCAAACGCTTTAATATAAAGTGCGATTTTTATATTATGTGTTCAATCTCGAACGCTATCGTGTCCATGGATAAGTTAGTTTGCCATATGATTAATAACAACTAAGCTGGTATAGTGTGAATGTTTCTTTTATCTTATGACCTATTAATAGTCCTATTAAATTATTTAATATGTATGTGACTGTCACAAAATGTTATGTATATGACGTAGTCGATCAAGCAGGACATGGAAACATGCATACCTCCGTCAGCGTTAATTTAAACTCGTGCGTGGTATGAATATTAAACGTAAAAAATTTATACATACCTTATTATCCTAATGTGTTTACAATACGTAGTATTATTGGACCAAGTTTAACTTTAGGATTTATAAACTATGAAGTATTTATATCTGCCTCATTTATATTAATTAGCTTTGCTTCTAAATATTGTTATTTTGTACACTATTTTTAAAGATTTATATTAAACGTGTTTTTTTAAATTTAAAAGTATTTTAAATTTTTATCAATATTCCACGTTTATCCTACTACTTCCTATTTCTTATCCTATCCTACATCAAACTTACATTATAAACGTAAAAGTTTGTGAGTATTGATGTCTAAATGTCTGGATGTTTGTTGCTTTTTCAGGCTAAAACGAATCAACGGATCTGAATGAAATTTGGCACGGTGTTAGTTTAATTAAAGCTGAAATAACACATAGATACGGTTCCCGTAGGATAATTTCTAAATACTGTTTTAATTTAACGGCTCTTAATGTTTGGCGCGGTGTTCGTTTATTGGCTGAGATAACATAGATAGATCTATAAGTAGGTAACTTTTATCTCGGGTTAAGTTACAGTTCCCATGGGATAATTTTGAAATTCATTTTTAGATTGTGAATGGAAAAATTAAACTTTTTCGGATCTGAATGTAAATTGGCGCGGTGTTAATTTATTAGCTGGAATAACATGTAGGCTACTTTTTATCCTGGGAAAAGGTACGGTTTTCGAGGGATAATTTTAATACATGGTTTTAAATTAAATATCCCTGCGTTAGTCGCGGGCAACAGCTAGTACAGACAACGGTAGGTCAACCTACCCAAAAAGTTGAATTAATTTTGAACTCTTAAGTCCAACAAGTAGAGGTAATATCAATTGTGAAAGTTTGACGTGTTGTTGTGGTGGTTGACTACGTGGCCTCCAATCTCAGATACGGGATATTATTGTGGGGCAATTCTACAATGATACAAAAAGCATTTATTGCACAAAAACAGTGTATTCGCGCAATCGCAAATGTACCTCCTTTAACAACATGCAAACCTTTATTTAAAGAACTAAATCTATTGTCACTTTCATGTATGTACATTTTCGAGGCGTGTATCTTTGTAAAACAGCATCAGTATTTATTTATAAAAAAGAGTCAAGTGTGTAATTTTCGAACCAGATACCCGAACAGATTAGTTTTGCCACCTATCAAAACAGATGTATGTAAAAGAAACGGTTACTCAATGGTGGGTAGGATATATAACAATCTGCCACGGCATATTGTTGAACTTCCCTCCAATAAATTTAAAATTAAATTATTTAAATGGCTACTGGACAGGTGTTTTTATTCGGTCTCTGAGTACTTGTGTGTAAAAAATTGTTAAGTATTGATTGGAATGTTATGATGTACCTACATGGTTTAAAAAAAAATGGTTTACTAGTGATTTATTTGTTTAATTAATTAGTATTTGACATATTCATTATTTCCTTAATTTAATATTATAATTTTATATCGAAAATTTTGCATGCCAGTGATGGTAAATGTGTTTGTACTTTGCTCCATATCTGACACCTTATTGTTACCCACATTTTCGCAAATAAATAATTTGATTTGATTTGATTTGAAAGATGTAACTCAAAAATTACAACTTGTGGAAAATGAGCGTTAAAGTTTTGCACTTCTTCCATGCCATCTTTGTTTGAAAATTACGAATTGATTGTACAAATAGTTGTGTTGCTGTTTCTCAATGACGAAGCAAACACGCCTCAACGCACTTTATAAAACATTTGAAATATTCGCTTGGTTAATATCATACATCAGTATGATCAACTGGTTTGGAGTGGTTTGGTTTAGAGGTCGCACGGAAATAGAAGTTAGGAACTAAAGCTGCAAAACAAGGAAAAAATATTCATGTCTGACTAATATGAAATGTCTGACAAACAGTGCTTGACAAAGAACCATGTGTTTGTCAAACACATGGTTCTTTAATACCCATGTATTTTCGATGTATTTGACGTGATTACGAGAGGCTCTTACTCTTAATATTACAGAGCATTCTAGCATATTTTTTAATCGTTTTGTGCAATTAAGCTAGTGGAAAGCAACGATCTATAAGTATAAAAAGCTGCAAAGTTTTCACATCCCGCAAATGTTACTCAAATACAAACAAAACAAATACAAACAAAACGCTAGCTAAAAGTAGAACCAATGGTGCAGAAAATAACTTGGAATCAAAAAATACTTAAAATATTTGAATCATTGATTAAATGAACGTAGTGATTTAGGTATCAGCTTGTGTAGTATACAATAATAATAACCAAATACGTTTAAACATTTTAATGACATGATTTGAATGATAATAACTTATAACTAATAAGTAGAAAAATAATATAACAATATTTATTACTTAATAAGTTCATAGAACATCACGATAGCTGTATCTAATTTCATCCCAAATTTGTCCTAGTAACTTGCTTAAAGAAAAACTAAGTAAATTGCTACCCATTTTTTTATTACAATGCCTACTGGATAAAAACTTCGATAGATTGTATTCTTAGACATCATTATATA
Source organism: Anania crocealis (assembly GCA_949315895.1). Lineage (NCBI taxonomy): Eukaryota > Metazoa > Arthropoda > Insecta > Lepidoptera > Crambidae > Anania > Anania crocealis. The sequence continues at coordinate 7,505,328 of OX438868.1, forward strand.
AAGGTAAATAATTGTAGGTATATAAGATATATGACCAAAAAATAAGTCTGCATGTAGTGCAAGGCCGTAAAAGATCAGCCAAATTTAATTTACGAAATATTATTAGTTTAAGCAATCACATTATGCATTCAAGAACTAAACATATTACTTCGCTTTCAACTAGATAAGTAGTCTCCATTTTTCTCAATACCTACTGTAGTTACTGAATCCTGACAGGAACTTCAAAACAAATAATACTCTTTTTGCGTCCCATTAATGCCCAATGCACGATCGTGTTTATTCTTGGATATATATCTAGTATAGGAAATGAGTCTTTGTACACGTATTTAGTACCCGCTTTTACCGGGCAAGCAGCTTTTTCACCATCTTCAGTGTAAAGTTTATCACAAATTGAGTTTCCGTCGACGCCAAGAAATGGCAATTTCAATCCCACTACCTCAGCCGTTACTTCGTTCTTGATATCACTAAGATCATCATCTGAAAATAGTTGAAATGTATTGTGTACACCATATCAAATAACTAAAGTAGATGTTTACAGAAAGATATCGATTCGATTTCGCAGGCATATTGTCTGATCTTATGTTCAATAAATAATAATTGGTTTTGGTTGGCCAGATAAAGTGTAGACCACAATTTAAAAATGCGTGACAAAGAGAAATATACTTTTACAAGGTAGGTACACACACTCCCTTAGTGTATGTGTCGCGCAGTATGATAAATAAAGCCGTAGTAAAGTTATATCCCTAGGGATATAATTACCTATATATCGTAACATAGTTATACGAAAGGGATTCATTACTATCTTACTAGGAATATAATTATAATGCTGTTTTAGATAAGTAGGTATATCGTCGTTGCGCTTGGAAAAACCGACAAACGCTAAATCTGAACTTTTCAGGAGACCCAAAAAACTGATTCATACTGAACTTAGAAACTTGGGCTCATAATTGAATATGCAGAAAATTGAAGATATGTATTACGAAATAGGTCACATAGTTTGTTTTTTTATATAGTATTATCTAAAGGCTAGAGATTTTTTTTTCTTAAATTTACACACTTGGCTGATTTATTTTGTGTCTTTAATATACGCTATGTGTTTTTTCGACACAAAGCGGATTTTCCACAGGGGATTTAGTATCATATAATGGCCTATAGGCTAGGCTACATAGCGCATTTATGCTATGATTTGTATCATCAGAACTTGCAACTTCGTATTATTACGTTAACTATGGGTTTGATTCCTGGCCGTGTCAATTTTGGATATGATCTTAAAAACTCCCCCCCCCCCCTCTCCCGTAATCCGTCAGGTTGTACTCATTACACAAGGGTAAACCTTATCTGTTTTGAGACTACAGATTAGTGTGTAATTGTCTGGCGCATATATTCATTTATTTATTTATCTACTGCTGACTGACGTTTTTCGCAAAACTACATAAATAAAGCAAGTAGTAAGTAGTAGTAGTAGTAACAGCCTATAATCATCCCACTGCAGGGAAACGGCCTCCATCATTGAATTCAAGTTACCACTGCAATGATGGGAACTGGCATAATCACCACGCTTGCCAAATGCGGGTTGGTGATCACAAACCCGAGCAACGTTCGAAAATTCGAAACTATTTGTTGCCCGACCCGGGGATCGAACCTGGGACCCCGAGATCTTGGCCCCGGTATTTAAACCACTAAACCAACGGGGCGTTATACATACCGGGGGACGGGGGGCGGGGGGGGGGGGGGGTGACCAATAAAGCAAACAGAATAAAAACTAACTGTTCGCGCGACAATAATTCCTACGAATCTTTGCTAGCTCATCCAACCATTTCGTCCCGAATCAGATTTCATACACTTTTGTGGGTTTTGACTCAACAATCTACGAGTATACAATTATTTCTTCTCTGATCAGCTTTAGTAGAAGCTTCTGACATCTTACAACGCTTATCAACAGTTCGCTCTGTAGCAAGACTAATGATATTTGAATGCTTAGCTTCCCAGGGTGATAATGACCAGAAATAATTGAAAACGTCAAGGCGAGCCTGTTCATTCATACTTAGATTAAAAACAGAAAACAAAATTAAAACAAACTATAAGCATAGGAAACTCTTCTTCAGTTACATACATGCATACTAAAATCCTGTACACATGAAGTTAGTTTTCAGTCGGCACCCATTTGCTTAAATACCGAAAATGGTTCCCGCCTGCTATCGTATGGTGTTGGCACAGAAAAAGGATAGCATCACCCCTTTTCTTCCTAAGGGTTTTATTTTTTATTTTTATAAATAATGGGCTTGCTCTTGACTACATACTTAACTATACGGTTAAGAATAAGCCTAAGATGGAGCGAGCTTACCCAGAGTTACTGGTTCTCCCACACACCAGCGGAACACAGAAAAACTGTTTGGTGTTTGACGCCGGCAGGAGGGTGGTAGCATCCAGGCAGCCTTTTACTAAGCCTACCACCGCAGAGGTATCTGTTAGCCGTCATCATTGGTTAGAAAACTAAAGATGCTGTTGCCCAGGATGAACCACTAGGGTGCCGTAAGAGGCGACTAAAAGAGTATTGCCAAAAGAGGACGAGCAGCAGCGTATACCATTGCCTAAACTGCAATCACCAACATGCCTGCCAAGCGTGGCGATTAAGGCAAACTCTATGAGCAAATACACACATAAAGAGCCTCTAATCCCCAGCAACCCCGCTAGGGCAAGGGGTGCATAGGATTCCCGGGTAGGATCTGGCTACAACCTTATACGAATAGACCAGGCAACATATAACGTGCGCACATTAAGGACCGACGCGAAGTTAATAGATTTAGAAGAAGCTGTTAGCAAGTTACGCGGGGGTATGATTGGGTTATCTGAAGTCCAAAGAGAGGGGGAGGATAATCTTGAATTCCGGTAATTGCTATATTACCAAGAGGGCGACTAATAGTCCCAAGGCGGTGTCGAGTTTATCGTATACAAGTCCCTTGTCAACAACGTGATCTCCATCGGAAGTGTGTCGGCCAGGGTAGCATACCTAATACTCAGAATATCGAATAGATATTCGTTGAATGTCATACAGGTTTATGCTCCGACCTCGACACACCCCAAAGACAAAGTGGAGGCTATGTAGGAGGAGATATCAAGAGCCATGCGTAGCTAAAAAACCCACTACTCGGTTGTGATGGGGAACTTCAATGCTAAATTGGGGAAGCGTTGCGATGATGAGCAAAGAGTGGGGCTATTTAGAGAGTTGGACAACGGAATGCTAGAGGCCAGATTTTGGTTGATTTCCTAGAAAAAGTGAACCTCTTCATGATGAGCTCCTTTTCAGGAAACCCCCAACTTGGAACTGGACCTGAATGAGTCCGGACAGTAAAATCAAGAATGAGATTGACTTTACTAGGTTGGCGAAGAAAGAGTTATTCAATAATGTCTCTGTGATCAATACCGTTAAAATCGGAAGCGATCACCGTTTGGCACGAGGGACATGAATATCAATATTATATTAGACTCGAAAGATCTTAACTGATAAGGAAAAGGTCTATGCTTCGACAAATACCTGCACATTTTCAAAACCCCATTTTCAACTCTGATTTCAGAACTGCTTTGAAGCCCTTGTAAACATCTTAGTTGTGGATGATCTGAACAACGTGGTGGTTGTGGTGGTAGTACCAGAATCATGAAACTCTCCGACCGAAACATTACAACACATTCACGTATTAAAGAGACCTGTCGTGTTTGCTAGAGTCTATTGAGCAAAGCTGTGGCTAAGCCGGCACTCGAAGCTCTTCGTTTCCGCCATCCTCGAAGGTCGAACGCTAAAGGCATGGAGCAGAGGCAAGGTTGTACAATTTTTTATAAAAATGGTGATAAGACAGTGTTGAAGAATTATCGACCGATCTTGTTTCCAGAGAAGAGGTTTTGATTATTTTTATAAAAATCCTATTTAATGACGCTTGGGTTTTAGAGACGAATCTAAGTAATCGAAATCCTTCCAGCCGTTTGGAAGATACGTAGGTACGAAGAAATTCACAAACAAACAAAATACGCGCGAAAAATATATAAAATAACCACTCTTTGGCAGTCGGGTAAAAATAAATCAACAACAGTCAAACTTGTGTCGTTTCGTACGTTTGAAGTTACCGCTATGTGCGTGAGGAAAGCGCAGGACAAGGCGCAGAGCTGTACCCTGACTACGAGTGGAAAAAACGCTATGTTACTATTGACAAAAAGCGCATTATGACGCCTATTTTTCTTTGACAAATACATAGCTGTTTTTGTTATTTTCGTTTTAAATTGTGTTATCAAAAAACGGGTTTTGCAGGCTCGTCGGGCCTCACAAGTTATCTTTAGATAGCCTAGAAGCTCAAATTTGCAAAAAAAACGTTTGTCGGATTTTCCAGGCGCAGCGACGATATATAATTTAAATATAACTAGATTAAGTTTAGTGAAATAATTGTAGAAATGTGCCTAGTACAAAAAACATTGAAAGAATAAGGTGATGGCCGGCCATTAAAGTAACGAAGGCAATTCAGAATTACAAGAAGCCCTTATTAATCAGGAATGGAGGACTAGAGCCTTTATGTAGATAATTATTATGGTTGTGGTTTAGTAGAAGGCATTATCTTTATTTCAGCGAATAAATTCGCTGCTTCTTACTGCTACTGCTTCGAATTTATAGTAATGCCACTTACAGTATGATTACAGTATGACGTTCCTTACCAGGCGTGAAGTTGATGGTGATGTGCTGTCGGGTACCTTTTTTAAGTCGACATGGAAGCTTCTTACACGGCGACAGCTGCACGTTTTCAGAAAGTTGGTTAAATGACTTTCCTAAAATAAAAGGAATTTCTCAATTAGCAATTAATTTACTTATAAGCATTTTAGGGAAAACATCTAAGTGCCCCACAAATTGTGTTTTATAATACTAAAACAAGATTTATCTAATAGCTGCGTAGTCCTTTTATTTGAATGTACGTACCGGATACCTACAACGTTTTTAAAAAGTGGTAACTTTCAACAAGTTTGGATCAATGAAGAAGGTAGGTACCTACCTAACGATGTAGATTTAGATGATGATCGATATTAATTACACTATAACGTGAACGTGTAATCGGGTTAACCATATTTCAGGATACAGTTAAGTTCGAATGACATGGTTCAGCATGTGTCCCAAAGAAACATGTAAGTAGGTATGATTGATTATCGTCATAGTACCGAAAGGCCTGCATTGTTAAGCCCTGAACGCACTTTAATTTATTGCTAACTAGCTTTTGCCCGCGGCTTCGCTCGCGTTAAATTCGGGGTAACAATTTTTCACCCCCGATTTTAAGGGGTTGGGGGCGGATTTACAAAAAAAAATAAGCACGATTTTTTTGTTTGTCACAAATAGTCTGCATACCAATTTTTAGCTTTCTACCTTGAAAATTGCGGAACGCTAAATACAAACTTCCACCCCCCATCAGAGCCGTCTTAAACTAGGCTGGGGCCTTTGGGCACACAAGAATTTGAGGTCCTTTTGGAAAGTAAAAAAAACAAATTATATTTTTTTTTTACTAAGTATGACCATTTATTATAATTGATGGCTGATTTGTGGAAAAAAGGGTAATTTGCCCGTCAAAAATGTTTTGATAATAAATGTGTGAGAGAAATTATCGGTCCTTTGGGGGCTCGGGGCCCCTGAGAATGGGGGCCCTGGGCACGGGCCCCGTGTGCCCTTATGGTAAAGACGGTATTGCCCCCCATTTTAGGGAAGTGGGGGATTATAAAGAGACAAAAAGTAGCATATGTCACTCCATCCCTTCAACTATCTCCACTTAAAAAATCACGTCAATTGGTCGCTCCCATAGATTTAATATACTGCTGATAGATTGGCAATGAACAGAGACAGAATACAATGCAGCTATACGATAGAACGAGATAGATCACAAGGCCGTTCACGTACACGCTAAGAACCCGTAGCGTTTTTCTGAGTTCTGAAGTCTGTCACGCGCAACACAATATTCCCTTTAGTTTTACTAGTTTCATTTTTATTATTGTAAAAAAGTGTCGAGTTGATGTATTTTCATTATGGTTACATGTTCAGTACCTGGAAGTAACTCATCTAAAAAAGGGAACCAACATAATTGTACATTTCACACGTCAACACACAATCGCGATTATCAGCAGCAAAATGCAATGTTTCAGAGCTTTGACTAAAGTTTTGTATACTAATTGATGGGGCATTTCATTAGAACAAGGATTTAAATTCATATGAATTCAATTAAAAATAATATCAAATACGTGAATTTCTGCAATTACTAACGTCACTTTTGTATTTTAGTGATTGACGTTGTCGATGACATCTTATCGACATTTCATTAGCTGACATATTTCACATTGTAAACCGCATACAGCCTAAATTGTTGAACTACGAGTACGTTAGAAATGGTTGAAATTGCCTAATAGAAAAGAATGTTCGCCCAATAAATATTCGAGCATTTGCAGTTTACATTTGGTGTTTTTAACACAGAGGCGTTCAGCCTGTAAAATTACGCTCTGGATCAATCTCCATATTGTTCAAGCCTCCATCAATCCCCATTACTTAAACATTAAATATATGTATATTTAGTGTACGTTTGTAATGTGTAATTGAAAAATAAATATCAGTTTTATTTCAACTTTGGCGATCGCGATCACAAAATGAGGCAAAATGGTTAAATACTGGCAAGTAAAGCCTACGATATTTTTTACAATAAATTGATTTTGTTCGGGGATAAGTAATGATAAAATAAAAAACATATCTAGGTATTTACTTGCAGTGTTTTGGCGTTCTTTTAATAATTCATAAAAAATAAGTCACCTGCGTCAACGTAAACTGTGTCGATGGAATCGATATCGAAAGCCAGCAGACAATGCAGTACCTGCACTATTTATCTCACGCACATGCTCACTTTATGCACACTAGCGTAACCTAGTTTTGGTCTCGTTTTCAGGATTCAATTGCCAATCTATCATTTATATTAAATCTATGGTCGCTCCGTTTTGCCGTGAAAGACGGACGGACAAACAAACAGACACACACATTCCCATTCCCATTTCCCATTTATAATATAAAAAAAATAATATGAAGTAAGTATGGATAGTGTATGAATAAAGCTTATTTAATTTTATGTATAAATTTTAAATTAATTCCTACACATACTATTTATATTAATTGTTCATTTTTTTGAGTTTCTGCGAAAGTGACCAAATTTTTCGGGTTAACATTTTGCGAAAATGACCTTCTGCGTCAAAACCATTCTGTCATTATATAAAACAAAAATAAATATCGGTGAACATGTAAATAAGTGTTACGGGGCCACATAAAAGAAAAGGTAGAGGTCTGTCATTATTGCTTTGATTTGCTTAATAGCTGTTCATTTATATAAGTATCTAATAGGTACTTATCTCTATGTATACCTACATTACAAACTGTTTCGAAACAATACTTCTTAATATATAGATTTTATGGATTTGTACGCGCACCTATGTCCTTCGGTACCTACCTAGAGGGCCGGATTTACAATGGAAGCTAAAAAAGCTGAAGCTTAGGGCGGCACAATCAGAAAGGGGGGGACGACAAAATATTAAAATTTGTAGCTTTAGGGCGGCCAATGTGTAAATCCAGCCTACGCGAACTGCTAACAGAAGAAAATGGTGAATTCTAATTATTTGATACTTAAATAAGAGTTATTTTCACCCTCTACGTGATCCTGAATTTGATATAAATAGTCGTATTTGTTTTCATGCTATTCGAATAACGTAAAAATACATAAATAAATCATAAATATGACAATTGACCGCAAATACCTCCGGCCGGATGGCTTTTTAAACGGATGTTAGGTACTAGTGATCTAAACTTTAAGACTCTATACTCTGCTTTGTTGTGAATAAAATAATTTACCTATTCCGATGCTTTTTTTTTGTTTTTAACGAGCTATTCTTTTTTAAATTTAAAAGCATAAACATGACGAAGCTTTGACTGAAGCTCATACTGGTACAGGTGTCTGGTTTTAGATCCAGAGCTTCAGAGAAGTGAATCGGCATTGATTGCAGGCATTTAGTTATTAACGACATAATCACTGATTTATATAAATAACTAACGATATAAATCATCAGAGCAAAGATAACACTCAAATGGCAAACAATAAGGTAATATTTTATCTTACCTGACTTTTACTGATTTTACCTACTATACTATTTAAATATTTGTTAAATTATTCTACAAACAAGATGAAGCAGGCAATTTAGAAACCAAGTAATATAGGATTCAATCACTGGCATTTATTAACTTGAGCATAAGTCACGCAAGCCGCGAAGGCGAGACGAGTGGTTTAAGCAGGCGTCCCTGACCGTGGCTGAGAGTAATTATCACATGAGCTGTACTCGCGCTTGGAACACGCGGTTAGCATAGTAATCTGTTATAGTTAGTATGTTAAGGTATAAAACAAAAATATTATGTGCATTATTGAAATTTTTCAACTTTGACCTATATCATAATGCAAAACTGTTCGATGAAAAATAAATCCCAAATTATATTAGTAAAAAATATAAATCCTAAATTATATTAGTAAAAAATAAACTTCGAAGTTCGCAGCGAGTGCCAAAGCTAACTATTGGTATCTACTATCTATCTATAGGTTTGGAATTGAAAGATAATTTCGATCGATATGAAAGTTAAAAAATTCATCCACTGGAACACTAGATTTGTGATCTATAAAGATAAACGAGGCTGGTCCTTTATTATTCTTGCATTGTCAAATTTTCTGCAACTAGGTAGCTCGCTCGTCTTTCGAGAATCATACCATCTAGAAACTTAATGCATCCTTTACCTACCTACTACGTTTGATTGATGCAGATGGTGTTACTAGATGAAAGCAAAAACACGATAAAATTGAATGCACACTTTTAATTGGGAAGAAATCATTATACATACCTACATCAGACTTCATTTAACGTCTATTTAGTTAGTACAGAAGTGATTATCTAATGGAACGAGACCATCCACTAATATCTAAGTACTTAGTAGTAATGTTGATTTTACTCTGACATAATGAATACCTACACTAAGGTCGACACGAGTTTAACACGTTTATTATGAATTATTGTTGCTTCCATTGCATGTTATCTGTAATTTAGTTTGCTCTTCTTAACGTGTTGTCTCTTTAAACACCACGGAAATCCAAATTAGCATCTTTCTGGTGTCAAGCGAAAAAACTGCATTATTATTCGGCTAAGTAGCCTAACTCAAACAAACAAAAGATCAAACTCGTCCTACCGGTTTTCAAAGGGACATGCTAAGTTTTTTTGGCTGCTCACGGTGAGGCACAATAAGTCACAACACAACCAGTAATTCTGAAACATCATGTTATCAGATAGTCGTTTATTTATGCTACGAGTATCATGCGTGCGATAGCAGTGAACGACGATGTGATTTTACGAAGTGCATATTTCGCGAAATACCATTACCTACCTATGCGAAGTTCCCCCTTGTGAGAAATGCAACTATTGCAAAATGTACTTAAACTAAGTAGGTACCTAAGTACATCTTGAGTCGATTTCTCATGCTTAAAAATTATTATTCTTCGTCAAACCCCTCTCTTGTTTAATTCATTTTTTACCACGCTTTTATTTGCTTGGGTTGTATGTATGTATGTAATAGAATCTTTGAGCATAGTTTTCACCTATTTCCAGAAATTTCATTGATTTGAAACTTTGCACATGTATCAAGGACCGATGACAATGCAATAATTTAATTTTTCCCAATATCCTTATTAGGACCGCCAGGATTAATCTTAGGTACTCTTTCGCTCGGGCACTCGGCACAACACAACGGAGGCAGATACTTTTTCAGGCTAGTTGCATTTTCACCGTGTTGTTCGTAAGGAATTTCAATACTGTTACATGTCCGCAAATAATTAATTGAAATATCGAACTAAAAAATGAAAAATAAAATATAGTTTAAAAAAACTAAAAAACCACGCTTTTATAGCGAATCGAACTAAAAAGTATGAAAATAGTTTCTACTAAGTATATTTAACATTCTCTTTTTATAATATTTATTTATCTATATGCAGGGTGAAATTTTAACCACTTTCCAAATTTTTTATATGCGTTCAGTATCGTATTTAGAGCCTATTTATGAAGTAAAAAATGTGAATCAAGTTGTCACCCGAAAATATTTTTCGTAATATAGTTTTCAATTTTTACGGTCCTAGACCTGTTAAGGTGTAAAGAGAAAATCAAAAACTTATGATTAGTATCGTAATGAATAAATGAATGAGATGCACATCGCGTAAAAAAAGTGTTACTAGGTGACCGTAACAAAAATTTTAGATTTCTAACGGACATTTTCTAAGTGCTTTATCTTGACATTTTTGTACTGGGCTATACCAAAAGGAAAAATACGTCATTTGTTATTTGCCTCGTAGATTGCTATATTAAAATTTGGAAAGTGGTTAAAATTTCACCCTGTATACTAAGTATATTATATTATAATATTATCCTACTAATATTATAAACGCGAAAGTTTGTGAGGTTATATGGAAGTTTGTTACTCTTTCACGCTAAAACGACTCAACGGATCCGAATGAAATTTGGCATACTGATAGTTAATGGGCTGGAATAACATATTATTATGGACTACTTTTATCCCTGAAAAAGGCACGGTACGGGATGATTTAAATGCATACTTTTAAATTCAATATTCTACTCGTTCCAAGTCGCAGGCAACAGCTATACTTAGTTGTGTAATAGTAAAGAAATATGAGTAATAGTGTAATCTTGTTGGCAATTTATTATTGCTGAAATCAAGCAAGCTAGTCGGTTATTTTTTTAAATTGTCTATTTCAGTAATAGTTTGCTTGACATAACTGATTTTCTAATTTACAATACCTACTTACGTACTTACATACAAAGTAAGTAATGTTAGGAAACATCACGTTTTATGCGGGTTAGCACTTAACGCTGGTTAGAACCTAAACGATTGTATATTTTGACATTGATTTTATTAGGACAATTACATATAAGCTGAAAGTCAAAATTTTCATCTAACAACACAAAGGTGGTGCTTCATCAGCACAGAAGAGAGATGGAAATCACTCCACAGACAGGAGCAGAGAGCTTAATTTATAAGTTTTATTGTGTAATTAACTTAATGTAATATGTGATTAATATACAGGTTTTTGTAGGCATTCAGTGTCGTATTTAGAGCCCATTTATGCAGCAAAAATGTTAAATAAAGTTTCCACCCGAAAATATTTTTCGCAATATTATAGTTTTCAATGTTTACGGTCCTAAGCCTGTAAGGTACTCGTATAAAGAGAAATCAAACACTTATTATTAGTATCGTAATTAATGAATGAGATGCACATCGCGTAAAAAAAGCGTTCCTAGGTGGCCATATCAAACATTTTTGATTTTTGCGGACATTTTCTAAGTGCTTTATCTTGAAATTTTTGTACTGGGCTGTACCAAAATAAAAAATACGTCATTCGTTTCTTTTCTCGTAGATTGATACATTAAAATTTGGAAGGTTGTTAAAATTTCATCCTGTATATTTGTATACTCCAGGGTGAGAAGTAAAGTGCTTTACAAGCCGAAACCAAACTATAATAACATAAATATCATAGCATGGCAAAGTCAGAAATTGGATAGCAGCATTGTGATTTTTTTCTTTCCATAATGAACCAATTCATTTTCTTAGACACCATTTTGCATTAAACTACTTACTGATGATATCATTTTTGACTTCGTTGAAATAGGCTGATTTCAGCCTTAACCAAAATCAAATCATCAGTTAAAATCAGTTTTATTTCTGCAAATAGGCCCCTGGAGGCGCTTTTACACGTCCCAATATTTAACCTACCACTGCTTCGGGACAAATGTGGGCTAGTGCCGAGAAGAAGCAGCGCAAGAAACTCGGACACTATTGTCAGCCTCTTTTTAAATAAACATGTTTACATAAGATATATGCCAGTGCGAGCTGATACAATTTAAAGCCAAACGTTCCTATCATTTATATAATCATCAATATTGTAATAGCCTTTTTTCATTAAAACAACTTTGATATATGATTTGAATTTATGTACAGGGAGGTCAGCAATTGACAGTGGTAATTTGTTGAAAATACGGATACAATTTCCCTACTTTTCGCAGTCTGAGTCCTGGAACGGCAAGTTTATCTTTATTTCGGGTATTGAAATTGTGTACGTCACTATTTTTGACAAAAAATTCGAGGTTTTTACGGACGTACATAATGTTTACGAAAATGTATTGAGATGCAACTGTTAGTATGTTGATCTCTTTGAATAACTCTCTTAGAGAGTCACGGGGTCTAAGGCCGTAAATAGCCCGCACAGCACGTTTTTGCAATATAAAAATAGACTCAATATCTGCCGCTGAGCCCCATAACAAAATTCCGTATGACATTATATTGTGAAAGTAGCTAAAATATACTAATCTTGCCGTTCCAACATCAGTCAATTGTCTTATCTTTCGCACAGCATAAGCAGCAGAACTAAGTCTTCCAGACAGAGACCTGATATGAGCACCCCATTGCAGTCGAGAGTCTACAGTTATACCTAAAAAGGTAGAGGAGTCTACTGTGTCTAATGGCTCATCTTTTACAATAACATTTGTGGCGGAAAACCTTACATTAGGCAAAGTAAATTTAACACATTTTGTTTTTCTTGCATTAAGCAAAAGATTATTCGTAGCAAACCAATGCAATAATTTAGAGAGGGTATTGTTAACATCGCCAAATGATAATTCGCCCCTCTTAATTTTAAAAATTATTGAAGTGTCATCTGCAAACAATACCATCTCACAAAGATTATACATATAATATGGAAGATCGTTAATGTGTATTAAAAATAGCAAGGGTCCTAATACTGATCCCTGAGGGACACCCATGATAAGGGCCGCCCCTGAAGACTCAGTTCCATCAATGCAAACTTTTTGTGATCTACCTGTGAGATATGAGTTAATTAAATCTAACGAATCATTCGAAACACCATAATGTCTGAGTTTTTTAATTAACGTTTTATGGTCCACACAATCAAATGCTTTTGACAGGTCACAAAAAACACCTATAGCATCTAACCTACTCTCCCAAGCATCGAATACGTGTTTTAGAAGTGCTACTCCCGCATCAGTGGTATTTCTACCTTTCCTGAATCCATATTGATTGTGATGTAATAATTTATTCAAACTAAAGTGCGATAAAAGTTGACTAAACATAATTTTTTCAAATATTTTACTTAGTACTGGCAAGATAGATATTGGTCGAAAATTAGCGGGATCACATTTCTCGCCGGATTTAAATAATGGAATAATTTTGCTAAACTTCATTAAAGTTGGAAACTGTCTATCATCCAATACATTTGTTGAAAATTATTGCGAGATGAGGGGCTATTGAATTTATAATTGTATTGATAATATGAACGGAAATTCCCCAAAGATCTTCAGTTTTTTTCATATTCAATTCTCTAAAAGTTTTTATAATTAAATCAGGGTTTATATGTCTAAAATTAAATGAAAATTTGCACTCATCGACAGCCGACTTGAGAAGGGATTCAGCTAGATCAGCGGAAGAAGCAAGCCCTTCAGTAGTGGAGGAAGCTATGTTTGAAAAAAAATTCTCAAATGTATTCGCAACCTCTGTGCTCGTGTTTATTAACTTATCCCCTAATTTTAGAGAGTAAGCAGGATTGCTTGGTTTTAGTCTACATGTTTCTTTATTTATAATATTCCAAGTAGTTTTCGCTTTATTTTTGGAAGCCGAAATTAAATTATGAAGATAAATTGACTTTGCTTTGGCGCATACTATTTTAAATAATTTGGAGTATTTTTTAACATGGTCTATAATGTTGTGGTTTTGAGATTCAGCTTTTAGACTATACAAATCATATAATGTTTTTCTACTTTTGTAAATACCAGGTGTAGCCCATTCATTAAACTTACAATTCTGTTTGTTGATTTTTACTTTTTTCTGCTTAAAATGATTATCAAATTCATTTTTTACCAAACCAAAAAGGCCCTCATATAATTGATCAACATTCTGACTACCAGGCTTTAGTAAATTAACTATTTCCTAACAACCTGTATTCCTGTATTCAAAGAATTCTAACTGTAAGTCGACTGCTTAACGGATATACAAAAATGTGAACATTATTATAAATGCCTATAGATAAGGCTACTTATATTACTTACATTTATTAGTAAACAAACATAGGGGGGAGGTAGGTATTTAGAAGTGTGACTAGATGGAAAGTTGACTTATATTAAAATAAAATACCTATGGCCTCGTTATTACCTATCTATGGTGGATAGTCATATTTTAATCATACTCATAAAGAAGTTGAAGAAATGTTCTCAAACAAACACTATTGTAATAATAAATAAATAATTGGTTCTATGTGACCAGGGTTCGCTCGATTAAGAGTCTTCTATTTAATTGTTATTGTTCATTAAATTGTCTTGTTACATGATTGCGCATCGTGGAATAATACCTATCTAGGTATCTGTTTTTACCTACTTAAGTAGTTAGTACGCTTGTAACATAAAAATCTACAGCTGAGTACCTACTTACTTCTAAAACCAGAACCCTGTTAATCTTGACTACTTAGGACTTATTTATTTACTATACTTAACTACTTACCTAAATGTATTATGTTATTGACTTTACTGGAATAGGTAAGGTCTTTATTTACACAAAAAATATATTATTTATTACATACTTATATATTTGTTGAATATGTTTATACACTCGTAACTTAATGTTTTTTAAAATAGCAGAATAACTAATTCCTTTTATCTAATTTTGAAACGCTCTGCAAGATTGGTTAATGCAATTTAAAATACGAGTTGGTGAGAAGAGAACTCGTATCTATAGGTGGATTCTTATTACAAAACGTATTACCGCATATTGTTAGCAAACTTCAATGCACCAGTTACAAAGGTATAAACGAGACGAAAGCGGGTCGACAGTGTAGGTAGGTAATCGAGGCTAGGTACCTATATTCGCATCAAGTAAGATTGTCTAACCACTTAGTGTAGGTATAAAAAAATCTAGTTCTAAAGAATGCCGGTAGTGGGTTGCAAATATCTCGATACTAAGCTACCGACAGAACAGTTAAGTAACTTGAATTTCTAAAAAAATAATTTCATACTGGCTTTTAGCGTTGGTACAGAAATTCGTTAAATTTGCAGTTAATTCATAATTAATTCATTCATTAATGTTACTGATTTAATATAATTGTTACCTTTTATTCCAAAAGCTAAAATGACAGAATTACTTCTAAAAAGATGCCTGTAATGCATTTCTTCTTACCTGAACATTGTTGCACGTCTGTGGCCGCCGCAAGGGCTATGAGTGCGGAGCACGAGAGCACGACTAAACTTAACGGAGCCATTCTGACTTGTGTCGGCGTGAGGCGTCTCTCGTCCGCTGTGCAGCGACTGCGTCGGCCAGTGGCCACCCTAGAACACTGATTACCGCTTTGTTTTGTTGTCTTCCGTTAACTTTACTCACAACTAAAAACTGTTTAGTCCTTATTGCGATGATTACAAAGTGCAAACTTGAACTAAGTTTTTATTCTCCAATACGACAATTTGTATTGGTTGATATACAGGATTTAATCATCTCATTCAGGCAGGTAACATGGTCAACCGTAGCTGCTTTGTTGCGGTTGTGTGTATGATGCAAACAATAACGTGCTTTGGTAGTGTGATTCCGGTCAATTTATTAAGTCAGGAACTTGTTTAAAGTTACAGACACACGGGGCACTACCGTCCCTTAAAAAATTAAACGATTGCAAACAATGATATTACAGAAATATCATTGGCAAATGAAATTATTTGTAAAATTTTACTAATACAGAAAAAGGAAATTTAAAGTCTTTAGGATAGATAGAAATAGTCTACAGGTAGGTATTTGTACAACAGCTTGTAAGTTGTAGGTAGGTAGACTAGGTACTACCTACCTATAGTATCTATTTATTATGTATTTGTACCAACATATTCATATTCGTATTATTTCATATTTTGGTAATACAATACACTTAGACACATCAACATTTTACATAAGCTTGTAAGCACAACAGCTTGTAAGTTGTACCTTACACTACTACCTACTTACCCTGAATAAAATACTGTCTGTTATTATATTAAACACAGAGATTTCCTCTCTCTCTATCTTTCACCAATTACTTCAAAGATAAATGGTTTATTAGAACCTCTCGTGTAGGTATAGGTTTTACCATAGGGTTTTGATGTGGCCTATTTACTTACATTAAAACAAAACCGGCCATGTGCGAGTCCGATTCTCGCACCAAGGTTTCCGTACCATTATCTATAAAAACGGCAAAAAAACACGTTTTTTGCATGGCTTCCTTAAATATTAGTTTTACTTTAATTTAATTATTATTTTTAATGTGAATATATTACCTATAATTATCTAAACATTCTCTGAATATTTCAAGCGTTAATCTGTTACCGTTAGTAAGATCAAGCAAAAACAAGCAAAAAAAAAAACACTTGTTGTATTTATGGAATTTATATTACACTACTTACTTAGCTGTTGCCCGCGACTTCGTACGCGTCAATTTTTGCAACATTTTTTACTATTGCTTCGCTCCTATTGGTCGCAGCGTGATGTTATAAATAGCCTAAAGCCTTCCTCAATGAATGGACTATCCCACACAAAAATATTTTTTCAATTCGAACCATTACTCTCTGAGATTAGCGCGTTCAAACAAACAAACAAACAAGCAAACAAACAAACTTTTCAGCTTTATAATATTAGTATAGATAAAGATATATTTTTTATTCTGTTTTCAGTATTAGGTATTGTTATAGCGGCAACAGAAATAGGTACTTACATCATCTCTAAGTGGAAGAGACGATACGTTCATACTTCGCGAATTCAGTTTTTTTGGACCATTACAAGAACTTACGAAAAAATTGCCGGAATGAATCAATGAAAAGCGCGTGATCTTTCATCGTTGTTTAGTAGCTTCTCTGGGAAATGTAAATCTATCCTATAGGTATTAACCTCTCTATCTCATCGTGTGATTCTCTTACAAGGATGATCTGGTGTTAGAGTTTTCCAAGCCGCCTGTTACAGGAATACTGGCATTTTAATTTTTATTTTGACGCGGGGGAATGCTTTTACGCATACTCTGCGTTGGCGGGGGCCATCGCAGAGTTATGTGGGACTCGACCGGCATCAGCGGACCCTACCTACTAAACCACCCTTCGTGTCCTCCGGTGCTATTAGTGAGCTAGAACCACGGGTTAGCGCCTCGGGTAGGGTTGCCAGGTCGCCAAACCTAATAGCCAAACAGACCAGCCAGTTTGGCCTGTCATTTGGGTAGAAAGGCCCTAGGGTTAGGGTGGCAAGGTAGGGTGTCCCCATAGATTATTGAGGATTTTGTGTCTCAGTATTAATAGGTACGAAAAAATTGTATGTAAAATCAAGCTTTTTTGATAATTATCATAAATCTTTGTAAATGCGAGAGCGACCGACAGTCGGCTCGGCGCTCGCTCGTTTGCGAAGGTAAAAAGCCTAACAAAAGCCCGACAGGCCGGAAACCGTTTATTTTGGCCGGACACGATATCAAAAAAGGCTACCTATCCGGGAGCCTGGCAACGGAGTCTATATCGGAATGCCGAATTGTTTGTACTCCTAATTGTCATTGGCGCACAAACTATTAGCCTAAAATTTTTTCGCACATTTTTACTTTTCCTAAACGTGTTTAGCCTATTTATACAACGCCTTACTGTATATCGCCGTATTATAAATTCTCAAATGCGACATTACTATCTAAGCCTACCATTTACAGTTCCAATTTTTTATTCGCAGAAAGTTAAAAAAAATATCAATATTTGAAATAGCCATGCATGCATGCAAGCTTGCAAAGAAGTAAGTACCTATGCATGCAAGCAAGCAAGCATGCATTCAAACAAGCAAGCATGCATGCAAACAAGCAAGCATGCATGCAAACAAGCAAGCATGCATGCAAACAAGCGCAAGCATGCATACAAACAAGCAATCATGCATGTGACAGGGAATATAAAATAATACAAAACTAACCTTCATAGTTTGTCCTTTTGTATTGCCTGTTGAACTGCAAACGTTCGAACACAAAGTACTTTTACCACTACACATGTTGTTTGTCAAACTACTACCGCTGAACTAAAATTTTAACGCCACCATCCCCACTGGCAAGGTTGACTCTATTCGTAATTTGTCAATCAAAATACTTGTTTCCCAGAAATATTTATGTTACCATTCAATATGTGTACTTATATGTAATTTTTAAATGTTCCTAACATGTTTTAAAAACAACTGTAACAAATAAATTATGTTTATATTGTAAATGTAAAATTCTATTGCCTAAATTACTACGACTACTGTGATTGGTCGATCATAATTCCTCCAATTTAAGTCTAGTTCAAGCTATGTAAAAACAATGTTAACACTTAAGAATCTTCTTTATGTGTTTCAAAAGGATTTCCATACAATGTTAAACATTTTTAGGTATTATTCAATAAGTTATTGTAAAGTTTATTCCTATTGGTCGATGCTACTGCTACGTAAACGATATTTTTTAGTTTAGTCAGCATTTTTAGTTTGTCTTAAAGTGGGGATATTGGGGTATAAAATTAGGAATTATTGCTTGGATAAACCAGTTTTACTTCGATACCTTACTCAAGATAATAGTTACTACAGTTCAGTCAAGGAGTCTATACCTATAACAATACCTATAACAAGCTGTCCTATAACAACCTACCTATAACAACCTATACCTATAACAAGCTGTCAAATTCTTCTAGTCAAGCAGTAAAGCATCAAATACAGAATCTTCTTTACGTGAGTTAAGTACTTACTACCTAATAAATATGCATAACAATATACTATAAGAATTTTATAATTGAATAACTAGCTTGTGTAAATAATGTTATTAACCCATCGGCTGTCCTATGCATTAAATGGTATTTGGTATAAAATAATTATTGTTTAAATAATGCTATTAACCCTTAGTCTGTACCATAAATCATATATGATCTTAAATAATTGTTTCTTTTTATAATGTTTCATTTTCTTTCCTGTTGTCTTGTCTAGTAAGGTAAGGTCAGGGGTATACATACTGATTTTCCTTTCCGGAAATTCTGTTATGGTATACGCGACCCCGGCCCCCAGAGCTACTACTGAATTATCCCTAGCCCTCCGAGACAGTAGTATCCTTTACACCTTCTTCCTGTCAATGATCATACATTTCCTATCTTATGTCCCCATTCCTTTCAGGGTTTCCCTTTCCTATCCTCTCCGCCAATCCAAGGTCTGCCGTGCCGATGGATGCGTGGCTAGGGGCGAGCCTAGTCAATAGCGTGCCAAGGTGCCCTGGGGCCTGGTGACCCCAGAATAAGGCTTACCCTTGTCTGGTACGCGGGGCTCTGCCAGGCTCGCGTATATTTCCCTAGCTTCTCGTGGGAACGCAATGGACTCGACGAATTTTGATACCCAAATAGGCGGCGGTGCGGTTCGCAACCCATCACGTCTCGTTTCCAACGCGGAAAGCGGGCTGAGGAAAGCCGCTTTGCTACTTTGAATGTTAGAGGAGGATTGAATGTTAAAATAGATGAAGTATGTCAGATGATGGATGACAGGAGAATTGATGTTCTGTGCGTGAATGAGACGAAGCGAAAGGAATGTGACACCACAAAGCATGGACCCTACACGGCGTATTGGTCTGGTGTACCCAGCGCCAAAAGAGGCTGCCAGGGTGTCGGTGTCATTTTGTCTGCGCGAATGAATGATTGTATGATTGAGTATGAATGTGTGACCCCTAGACTCCTCTGGATTAGGTTAAAAGTAGGGCTTACCCGAATTTTTGTCCTAGATGTGTATGCACCTACGGATTTGGGTGTAAGCGGGTCTACGGTAGCCAAAAAGGAAAGGGAGGAGTTCTGGGATAGCATGAGAGAAGTTTTAAAGAAGTGTAAGGATAATGAAAGGATTATCATGTTGGGCGACTTTAATGGATGGGTAGGTGTGAAGCGTGATGGGTATGAAAGGGTTTTAGGCACGTTTGGTGATGAGAGAATAAATGAAAATGGTAAAAGTTTGCTTGAGGTATGTTTGGAATGGAATCTTTTAGTAGCGAACACAATGTTTGCTCATAAAAGAATCCATATGTATACAAGGGATGAATGTGGCATAAGAAGTATGATTGATTTTGTGATCGTAGACGAAAGACTGAAAGGGCAAGTTCTGGATGCAAGGGCGTACCGCGGTGTCGGTATTGATACAGACCATTTCCTGGTGATGTTCAGGATAAGTGGTCTTTTCAAACGATGGCGACATAGGACAGCGGAACCCAGAACTAATCTAGAACGCGTGAAAGTAGAAAATTTGCAAGAGGAGAGAGTGAAAGAAGAATACGTTAAAAGGTTGAAAGAACGATTTGTTAATTTGGATAAGGAATGTGAGATAGAGAGTTTTTGGAAGACTTTTAAGGAAGGTGTAGTGAATGTTGCAATTGACGTATGTGGTGTCAGTAAGAGAAGAAAAGGAAGAATGCAGAAGAAAGAGTAGGTAGATAAGGAAGTGCAAAAGGTTGTAGGTAATAAGAAGAAAGCATGGCTGGATTGGTTAGCAACCAAGGCTAACCAAAGAGTACAAAAGGCGACATTAGAGGATGTGGATAAGGCAAGAAAGGTTTATAAAAATATGAAAGAGCTAGTGAAAAATGTGATCAGTACGAAGAAAGAAGAACAAAAGGATGAGTTTGATAGAAGACTCTCTGATAGTTTCCAAGACAATATTAAATTGTTTTGGAAATCGATTAGATTAGCTCGAGGGAAAACATCAAACTCGGAGCTATCTAAAATCAGAAGTAAGGATGGGAATATTATAAAAGGAGAAGAATGTGTGCTGAGAAGATGGAAGGAATATTTTGAAAGTCTTTTTGAAAGAGAAGAGAGCCTAGCACAAATGCAAGCACCTCCTCTTGAAGTGAACGAGAGTGAGCATGAAAGCGATATTAGTATGGAAGAGATTATGAAAGCATTGAAAAGTATGAAATCAGGTAAAGCTGCGGGATATGACAGGGTTTCCGTCGAAATGCTGAAGGCTGGACAGGGAGTAGTAGCAAGTCAGTTGTACTGCCTTTTCAACTTGTGCTGGAGGAACGGTCGGGTACTGGGAGACTGGTGCAAGGCTGTAATCGTGCCGTTGTACAAGGGAAAAGGGTCACAACAAGACTGTGTAAGTTACCGTGGAATAAGCCTCGTCAGTGTTGTCGGCAAACTGTATGCTAAAGTGATGATTGAAAGAGTAATGTTAGAAACAGATGACAGAATATGGGATGTACAAGCGGGATTTAGGAAGGGAATGGGATGTACGGATCAGGTCTTTTCCCTACGATGCATTACGGAAAGATATTTGGCAAGAAACCAAAAAGTCTTTTGTGCTTTCGTAGATTTGGATGTAGAGGGGCGAACCACCATCTTCCGCCCCAAGCCAACCTCACCTGCACGCGGTGCATCCTGCTGGACGACGAACGAGGCTCTGGCGATTGACCGACCGATGGCGGTATAACCATCCAACGGAAGGCGTAGTTAAGTGTACCGGGCCGGTGACGGGCAGCAGCGTCATCGGTGCAAGAAGCTACGCCCTGCGATCGCCAACCCGTCTGCCCAGCGTGGCGATTATGGGCATAACCTCCTATGCAGACGCACAAAAAGCCACGGCCCCCAGTTCCCGGCGGTCCCGCTATTCCTGGTCATGGTGGCGACCACGGTTACGGCGGGACGGGGGGTGCGAAGAATCTCCGGGTTACGGGAGGCCACCAAAAACAACTGACCCTGGCGACGTACAACGGACGCACGCTACGGCTAGACTCGCATCTGGCTCAACTTGAGGTGGAACTTGGGAAGATTAGGTGGCATATCCTAGGGCTATGTGAAGTCCGAAGAGAGGGGGAGGACACCATAACCCTCGAGTCGGGCCACCTAATGTACTTTCGTGAGGGAGACCAACAATCCCAAGGTGGCGTTGGGTTTCTGGTAAATAAGTCCCTTTCTGACAACGTTGTGGAAGTGTCCAGTGTGTCGAACAGGGTAGCGTACCTTATTGTTAAGCTCACTGAGAGGTATAGCCTCAAGGTGGTTCAAGCGTACGCACCGACCTCGAAACACTCGGACGAAGAGGTGGAGAATATGTTTGATGACATATCAAAGGCCCTCCACTTCACCACTAAGACTCACTACAGCGTTGTTATGGGAGACTTCAACGCTAAAGTGGGAGTACAGAATTGCAACGAATCGGTAGTAGGATCCCATGGATTTGGATGCAGAAACCATAGGGGGCAAATGCTTGTCAACTTCCTCGAACGGGAGGGGCTCTTCTTGATGAACTCCTTCTTCAAGAAACAGCCCCAAAGGAAGTGGACGTGGCAAAGCCCCGACACTATGACGAAAAATGAGATTGACTTCATCATGACCAACAAGAAGCATATATTCAGAGACGTCTCCGTGATTAACAGGTTTAATACCGGTAGCGATCACCGACTCGTTCGAGGCTCTCTGAATATTGATTTTAAGGCTGAACGTGTCCGTCTGATGAAGTCAAGGCTCCGACCTACTTTGCTCCAAACCATGATAGGATCTGAAACGTTCCAGTCAAACCTGGAAAATCGACTCGCTGCCGTGGAAACCACAACAGACGTAAACCAGAACGTCGAAAATGTGGTTCGGATCCTCAGGGAAGAAGGTACGAGATTTTGTGAAATGCAGCGTAAGGGCAGGAAGTCAAAGCTTTCGGAAAGAACTTTAGGGCTGATTAAGGAACGACGTGAAAACCCACCCGTCACTTCGTCAGTTAAAATCAGTTAAAATCAGTTTTATTTCTGCAAATAGGCCCCAGGAGGCGCTTTTACACGTCCCAATATTTAAACCTACCACTGCTTCGGGACAAGTCTGGGCTAGTGCCGAGAAGAAGCAGCGCAAGAAACTCGGTCACTATTGTCAGCCTCTTTTTAAATAAATTTTTACAAGGTAAGGTAATTTTTACAAGGTTTAAGCAAGTACGAGCTGGGACAACTTAATGCCATACATTTCTATCATTTAAATAATCATTAACAGTGTAATAGCCCTTTTTCATTAAAATAACTTTAACATACGATTTAAGTTTATGTACAGGGAGTTCAGCAATATCCTTTGGTAATTTGTTGAAAATACGGATACAATTTCCCATAAACGATTTTCCTACTTTTCGCAGTCTGAAGCCTGGAACGGCAAGTTTATCTTTATTTCTAGTATTGAAATTGTGTACGTTACTTTTCTTAAGAAATAAATGTATGTTCTTACGAACGTAAACAATATTCTCGAGAATGTATTGAGAAGACACTGTAAGTATATTAATCTCTTTGAAGAGCTCTTTCAGCGAGTCACGGGGTCGAAGGCCGTAAATAGCCCGTACAGCACGTTTTTGTAATATAAAAATTGACTCAATATCTGCCGCTGAGCCCCACAACAGAATTCCGTATGACATTATACTATGAAAGTAGCTAAAATATACTAATCTTGCCGTTCCAACATCAGTCAACTGCCTTATCTTTCTCACAGCATAAGCAGCAGAACTAAGTCTTCCAGACAGCCCCCTAATATGAGCACCCCATTGCAAATGAGAGTCTACAGTTATACCCAAAAAGGTAGTAAAATCTACAGAGTTTAGTGGTTCATCTTTAACAATTATATTAGGGGCAGCTAACCTTACGTTTGGCATCGTAAATTTAACACATTTTGTTTTATTTGCATTCAGTAAGAGATTATTTGTTGTAAACCAATGCAATAATTTAGAGAGGGTATTGTTAACATCGTCAAATGAAGATTTGCCCCTCTTGGTTTTAAAAATCATGGATGTATCATCTGCAAACAATACCATCTCACAAAGATTATGTAAGTAACAGGGAAGGTCATTTATATAAACTAAAAATAGCAGGGGTCCTAATACTGATCCCTGTGGGACACCCATAACAAGGGCCGACCCTGAAGACTCAGCTCCATTTATGCAAACCTTTTGTATTCTGCCTTTAAGGTAAGAACTTATTAGATCCAAGGAATCATTCGATGCACCATAATGTTTAAGTTTTTTAAGTAATATTTCATGGTCTACACAATCGAAGGCCTTTGAAAGGTCACAAAATACACCTAAGGCATCTAGCTTACTCTCCCAAGCCTTAAACACATGTTGTAGGAGAGCAACTCCAGCATCGGTAGTATTTCTACCTTTTCTGAAGCCATATTGGTTGCTATTTAATAATTTATTTACACTAAAGTGAGATAAAAGCTGATTAAACATTATTTTCTCGAAAATTTTACTTAGCCCTGGCAATATAGATATAGGTCGAAAATTAGAGGGGTCACATTTTTCGCCAGACTTAAACAAAGGAATGATTTTGCTAAACTTCATTAAAGTTGGAAACTGTCTATCATCAATACATTTGTTAAAAATAATAGCGAGTTGAGGGGCTAATGAACTTATGATTGTATTGATAATATTGACAGAAATTCCCCAAAGATCCTCTGTTTTTTTCATATTAAATTCTCTAAAAGTTTTTGTAATTATATCAGGGTTTATATGTCTAAAATTAAATGAAGAATTGCACTCTTCGACAACAGACTTGAGAAGGGATTCAGCTAGATCAGCAGAAGAAGCTAGCCCTTCAGTAGTAGAGGGAGCTATATTCGAAAAAAATGTCTCAAATGTGTTTGCAACCTCCGTGTTCGTGTTTATTAGCTTATCCCCTAACTTGAGAGAGTAAGTAGGATTATTTGGTTTTACTCTACATGTCTCTTTATTAATAATATTCCAAGTGGTTTTTGCCTTATTTTTGGAAGCCGAAATTAAATTATAAAGATATATTGACTTCGCTTTGGCACATACTAATTTAAATAATTTAGAGTATTTTTTAACATGTTCTATAATATGTGGGTTTTGAGAATCTGCCTTTAAACTATATAAATCATATAATGTTTTTCTGCTTTTATAAATACCAGGTGTAGCCCATTCATTAAACTTACACTTCTGTTTGTTTATTTTTACTTTTTTCTGTTTAAAATGTTTATCAAATTCCTTTTTAACTAAACCAAAAAGATTCTCATATAATTCATCAACATTCTGATCATTAGGCTTTAGCAAATTCACACCCTCTTTAATTTTTTCCTTAAACTTTTCTATTTTATTAAAAGTGAATTGCCTATACACAGAATCTACTTTGTTAGAGACATAATGGTGCTCGAACGATGCTTCTTGTCCGCTGTGGTCCGAAATAAGACAATTTAAAATCGTTTTTTTTAACACTTTACCATCACAAAAAATATTATCTAAGCAAGTAGCTGACGTGGGCGTCACCCTGGTGGGTTCATTAAAAAGATTAATTAGATTATAAGACTTAAAGAGATTAAGAAATCGGGTGGACAACTGCGTTTCTTCTAATATATTAACGTTGAAATCCCCACATACCACTACTTTCTTATTCGATTTTGAGAGCTTTTTCAGAGCCTCATCCATAACAGATTCAAAAACGTGGTAATTAGCTTTGGGGGGGCTATACACGCTAATTATGATATATTGTTCCAGCTCAGCACACGCTAGCTCAGCTCAGGAAAGCGCGCTCTAAACCGAGAGATCAGTAAGCTCGTACGACACGACCTCCGTTGCTCCAATACTCTTGAGATTGAAAGAGCGATCGAGCAAAATCGGGGGTCGAAAGTGTTCGTACAATCTCTTGGAAGAAGCCACCTGACGAAACTGACCACAGCAAGTGGAGAAGTCGTTGCTCCGAAGCCAGCAGTCCTTTCCGAAGTAGAACGCTTCTATGGCCGGTTATACGCTTCGCATGCATCTCGACCTGATCCCGAAAATGAGGACCCTAGAGCCGCGTTAACACGCCACTACACTCAAGACCTGCCAGAAGTCAGCATTGACGAAATCAGGATGGCTCTTAAACAGTTGAAAAATGGAAAAGCCCCTGGAGAGGATGGCGTTACAACAGAGTTGCTAAAGGCTGGAGGTAAACCCGTACTGAGGGAGCTTCAAAAGCTTTTTAACGCTGTCTTGTTTGAAGGGAGAACTCCGGAGGCGTGGAGTAGGAGTGTTGTCGTCCTGTTCTTCAAAAAAGGAGATAAGACCCTGCTGAAGAACTATCGACCCATTTCCCTTCTAAGCCACGTCTATAAGCTGTTTTCAAGAGTCGTCATGAACCGCCTTGCGCGAAGACTTGACGAATTCCAACCACCGGAACTGGCTGGATTTCGGAGCGGATCCGGCACCATAGACCACATCCACACAGTGCGGCAGATAATACAGAAGACCAAAGAGTACAATCAGCCCTTGTGTCTAGCATTCGTGGACTATGAGAAAGCCTTCGACTCGATAGAGATCTGGTCCGTTCTGGAGTCCCTGCAGCGTTGCCAAGTAGATTGGCGGTACGTGCAAGTGATGAGATGTCTCTACGAAGCCGCCACCATGTCCGTCCAAGTACAGAATCAGCAAACAAAACCTATACCATTGCATCGAGGAGTGAGACAAGGGGACGTCATTTCCCCGAAATTGTTCACAAATGCAATGGAGGATATGTTCAAGACGCTGCACTGGAAAGGACGAGGCATCAACATCAATGGCGAAAACATCTCTCACTTGCGATTTGCAGACGACATCGTCATTATGGCAGAAACGCTGCAGGACCTACAACAGATGCTGAATGACCTGGCTGACTCTTCTGTGCGTATCGGCTTGCGAATGAACCTGAATAAAACCAAGGTTATGTTCAATGAACATGTACTACCGCTACCGATTGCGATGCACGGCGCCGTCCTCGAAGTTGTTCAGAAATACGTGTACCTCGGGCAGACATTGCAGTTAGGTAGAAACAACTTTGAGGATGAGGTGAACAGAAGAATTCAGTTGGGTTGGGCAGCATTTGGGAAACTACGTCGAGTCTTCTCATCGTCGATCCCACAATGCCTAAAGACGAAAGTCTTCAATCAGTGCGTCCTACCCGTCATGACATACGGAGCCGAAACGTGGACACTGACGGTACGGCTAGTCCACAAGTTCAAAGTCGCTCAGCGGGCTATGGAAAGAGCCATGCTCGGAGTTTCTCTTAGGGATAAAATCAGAAATGAGGTGATCCGGCAGAGAACTAAAGTTACCGACATAGCCCACCGGATTAGCAAGCTGAAGTGGCAGTGGGCTGGCCATATAAGCCGCAGAACCGACAACCGCTGGGGTAAACGAGTTCTTGAGTGGAGACCGCGTCTCGGCAAACGTAGTGTAGGACGCCCTCAGGCTAGGTG
This sequence comes from Anania crocealis, assembly GCA_949315895.1. NCBI lineage: Eukaryota > Metazoa > Arthropoda > Insecta > Lepidoptera > Crambidae > Anania > Anania crocealis. The sequence continues at coordinate 7,532,691 of OX438868.1, forward strand.
GAGTGATGATTTGCGCAAGGTGGCTGGCAGGAGCTGGATGCGAGAAGCCGAGGATCGACCTAAGTGGCGTGCAATTGGAGAGGCCTATGTCTGGACATAGGCCTCTCCAATTGCACGCTGGCAGTGGACTGTGATAGGCTGATGATGATGATGATGATGATGAGATTTGGAAAAGGCCTATGATAAAGTGGTGAGGAATGAGTTGTGGTCGGCATTAGCTGTGCATGGGGTGAGCAGTAAGCTGATACGGGCATTGAATTCCCTCTATAAGGATTCTAGTGCTTGTGTCAGGATAAACGGAGCGTACACTGATTGGTTTAATATCCAAAAGGGTGTTAGACAGGGATGTGTAGCGTCTCCGTGGCTGTTCAACCTTTTCATGGATAATTGTCTGACAGATCTGAAAGAGAGTAATTTTGGCCTAAGAATGAATGAGTTACGCGTCAAATGTCTTCTTTACGCCGATGATCAAGTATTACTTGCATCGACGGCTAAGGATTTGCAAGCGATGGTGACTATTATGAATGAAGCTTTGGAAAGAAAGGGAATGAAAGTGAACACAAAAAAGACAAAAGTTATGGTGTTTGAAAAGGAAGAGAGCATGACAGAAGTATGTATTCGGATTGGTGGTAATGAACTGGAGCAAGTGAATGAGTTTGTATACTTGGGGTCGGTGTTTACTAGGGACGGAAAGTATGAAAGTGATATTGAAAGGAGAGTAAATGCTGGTAACAGAGTGAATGGTGCGCTGCACGCCTTTGTAAATAGCCAGAAGATTTCTATGAAAGCTCGTCTGGCTGTGCATAGAGGGGTGTTGGTTCCTACACTCATGTACGGAAGTGAAAGTTGGGTATGGCAGAAAAAGCATGAAAGTAGAATAAATGCAGTAGAAATGAGAGCGCTAAGAAGTATGTTAGAAGTGAAATTGAGTGACAGGATAAGAAATAGTGTGATAAGAGAACGTTGTGGTGTGAAAGAAGATATTGTCACAAGGATTGAGAAAGGGATGCTTAGATGGTTTGGACATGTAGAGAGGATAAATGAGAGAAGAATGACTAGACAGATCTACAAGACGAGTGTGAAAGGGAACGTTGGAAGAGGAAGGCCTAGACGAACCTATCACGATCAAATCGGGGATGTTCTGAAGAAAGGTCAGGTCAAGAGTACTCTAAACCGACGAGCATGCATGAAAAGATTGATGAATGTGGAAGAAGCGAATGATGTATGCCAGGATCGTAGTAAGTGGAAGGCCTTGGTCTCTGCCTACCCAGTTGGGAAGGAGGCGTGATAATATGTATGTATGTATGTATGTATGTCTTGTCTAGTTTTTATATTTTCTTGATTTCCCTTAATGTTTCTCTAAATATTATATTTATTTATATATATAAAAATGAAAACTGATTTAATGACTGACTGACTGACATATCAACGCACAGCCCAAACTACTGGGATTTAAAATCTGAAAATTTTCACCGTGCTTCCTTTTATAGTGTAGGTGAGCACTAAGAAAGGAATTTTGGAAATTCCGCCTCTAAGGGGGTAAAAAGGGCCCCATAAGTTTGTATGAAACTCCGTCAGTTTTGAAGCTGAGTCGATAAAAATTGGTATCCAGCTACCTAATTGGAAATTATCAATGACGTCTTTCAGGATTTTTGAAAATTTAATCTTTAAGGGGATAAAAAATGGGGGCAAAGTTTGTTCGGTTCCGCATCATATCCATACTCTTTACATATTTGTACTCTCTGACTTTACTTAGTTTGTTATGACATTCAATGTGTCAATCAGAAAATAAAAATCATTTCTTACAAATAGAATAGTATTATTTTAGAATTTAATAATAGGCGCCAAAATGGATGAATTAACTAAGTTAAAACGTACACGAACTTCATTAAAGGCTGCATTATAAAATTTGGCAGCCAGATACAAACCCTACGAGAAATTTCTGATTATAAATTAAAATAAGTGAGTGACCAGTGACAAATGTACAAAATTACCAAGACTAATTTGGAAGAGATACGACAACAAATAATTAAATTACTGTGGGTCACAGTTGGAAAATGAGATTAAAGGAAAAAATAACAACACAGCTTAAACTGAAACTGCAGAGTTTGAATTCGATAGTACGAAACAATTCCATGTATGCAAAAGGTACTGAGGAGCAAAGGTCTGCCACAAACAAACCTTAGGACATCTAAATTGAACTCAGTACCATTCGACAAGGACGAAACATTCAAAAACATCATTCAACGGTTGGATAAAATTCCTTTACATGCAATATGCATGCAAAACTTAAAGTAAGTAAAAATGGAATAGGTAATGAATTATCAAATCTTATAAACTACACTGTTGTACCTTATGAAAAAGCTGAAGAATAAGTAACAATTAATAGACACAGTGGTCAGTACAGACGAATCAGTTTTCTATCCTGTAAAGTTTCTGAACACTATTAATCCTGCTGATCATCCTCCATCCATCCATGCCTTGAACCCACATCCCACATAAAAGTTTTGTGAAACTACGTCAGCTTTATGCTATACTAGCTGTTGCCCGCGACTTCGTCCTTGTCAATTTCTGTTGTTCTGATCGCGATTATTTTTGCAACATTTTTCACTCTCCGCTCCTATTGGTCGCAGCGTGATGTTATATTTAGCCTTAAGACTTCCTTGATAAATGGACTATCCAAAAAACAAAAATATTTTTTTATTTTCGATCCAGTACTCCCTGAGATTAGTCCGTTCAAACAAACAAACAAACAAACTCTTCAGCTTTATAATATTAGTATAGATGTTGTATAAATTTTGTGATGTTGTTGATAAGTTGTGAAAAACGGTGGAAAATTATGTGGTTGATTATTTGTGTTTAGTATCAAATTGAAGTACTTGAAACTTCATCTATCGATCATGCAGGGAGAATGACATAGGACTGTCTTTTCTAGAGCTCTACACCGATGCTGGTACTACACCGTCTAGGTCCGACGTCCACCGTCCGACTAGGTCTTTTATCCAAACGTAGTATGCAAGCAAATTGTCTTTGTAAAATAGCCTTTTTATCGCTTATGGATCGAGAAAAATGGATTTACCTACTTGGTTGGAAATTAAGAATTTGGTTTTTTACACAGGGCCACTTCTTCCGGGCTCTACGCCAGTGTTGATCATATTCGAATAAAGCCTTGCAAGCTGCTTTGAATGGTTTGTTGTACTACAGCATTGACAGTTTTTTAAGCTTCAAATGATATTGTACTTCAGATTTCATGTAAATGCAAACAGATGTGGTGCGAGCTCGCTTGGATCTTGATACGCTAGGAGCACCAACACCGGATCCCTAAAACGATAGTATGAATCGGCCCCTTTCATCCAACTATTGTATCAACGGGCCCCGGTAAGCCGGCAGCGACGTATTGGCTCCCACTAAGTGCCCACCACCACCTCGCTTGAGATGGCCACCCCAGGCACCGTAGGCAAAGGAAGTGGAGGAGAGGGGGTTGAGTCACGACGAAAACTGTGTAACAGATAAAATACCACGCGCGCGGAGCCGCGGGATGCATCCAAACAATCAGACTTACGTGACGGCTTCGGCGCTGCGGGGCTCCAGTGGTCCCACTCGCCCCTCCGCGCCTACGCGCTTTTGAATTAGGTACACTCTAGGGGTAGTGCAGACAAGACTGCTTGGGGTCGGTTTGTGAGCGATTCGTTTCTTAAGCTTCTTCGATTTAAAAAAAATCTGATTTTTCAATACGAAGCTTAATGCCAAAAAAAAGAAGCGAATACATTTTAGTGCATTCGATATTAGACATATGTACTGAAATAAGGGTTTTCAATTTTTAGACCAAACTATAATTGTGCGAAAACAACATTAGACTAGACAATAATTATACGTTATAAGTTTAGGCCAATACGGTTCGGCCAAATGAAATTAGGACTTTTAATTTTAGGCGAACCGAAGGGCACCCCTGGCAACGCTAGCCCCGGGCGTTATTACCCCGGGCAATCATCACAGGCATAGATACTTATTGTGACTACGTAATTACTACGCCTACTAGCGTAATTGGGGAACACCGAACCACTAAACAAACCGGTCCTTTATTTACTAATAGCCATGCTCAAATTTGCAATTGTTTGGATGCCTTGTGAACTCTGTTAGTGTAAAGTTAACATCACGAGACCATTCACCACAATCCACAGATATATGGCAATATTTGTGTATCGATATAAGTATTTACCCATTTTTTAGGATAAGCATAACACCTTTTACGAAATCGTGAGACTGCAAGGGCATATCGAATGATTTTAATTTTTGTTAATAGGTTTCAACTAGAACATAACACTATTCTAAATAGTCCTTGTTCTTAAAAAACGTTCTTACACGCGATGCTAGATTTGGTCAAATGTATATGTATGTATATTATGTATTTATGGGCGTACTCATTCGGAATTACAAAAATAAGCCAAACTGATTATGTAAGTAAGTATTTCTTCTATGTATATTTTAGCGTTTTTAACACTTCATCAATGATTTTAGCCTATTTCCTATCTCCATGTCAACTTTCATCCATATTGAGTTACAATCATCGAATCCAATTAAACTCTATAGCAAATGTAGGTAATAAGTACTAAGTAGTAAGAAATATTGGTAAGTAGTAAGAACGAAATCCATAAAATAAACAAAATAAAATACTATTCAACCGATTTCAAATTATTTATAAACATAGTAGATAATTTCGCGTAACTGGGTAACTAGATTTAAAGTTTTCCTTTTTTCCTTTAAATGCCACCGTATAAGTTTGGGGTTTTCACAACTCGTACCTAAATACTTAATCTATATTATATAAAAATGAAAGCTGATTTAATGACTGACTGACTGACATATCAACGCACAGCCCAAACTACTGGGATTTAAAATATGAAAATTTTCACCGTGCTTCCTTTTATAGTGTAGGTGAGCACTAAGAAAGGGATTTTGGAAATTCCGCTTCTTAGGGGGTAAAAAGGGCCCCATAAGTTTGTATGAAACTCCGTCAGTTTTGAAGCTAAGTCGATGAAAATTGGTATCCAGCTACCTGATTAAAAATCATAAATGACGTCTTTCAGGATTTTTGAGAATTTAATTTTTAAAGAGATAAAAAATGGAGACAAATTTTGTTCGGATCCGTTTCATATCCATACTATTTACATATTTGTCACTTAGTTTTTTATGTCATTCAATGTGTCAATCAGAAAATAAATATCGTTGCTTGCAAATAGAAGGGTATTATTTTAGAATTTAATAAGAATTGGTGCCGAAATTGCGAATTAACTAAGTTAAAACGTACACGAACTTCAATTAAAGGCTGCATTACACAATTCGGCAGCCAGATACAAACCCTACGAGAAATTTCTGATTATGAATTAAAATTAGTGAGTGACCAGCTGGTGACCAGTCACAAATGTACAAAATTACCAAGAATAATTGGGAAGAGATATGACTATAAATAATGGTATTACTAATGAGATGACCCACACTTGGAAAATGAGATTGAAGAAAAAAATTACCTTCAGGGAACTACAACACGGCTTAATCTAAAACTGCAGAATTTGAATTTAATAGCACGAAACAATTCCATGTATGCAGGAGGTACCGAGGAGCAAAGGTCGGTCACAACACAAACAAACCTTAGCACATCTAAATTGAACTCAGTACTATTAGACAAGGACGAAACATTCAAAAACATCATTAAATGGTTGGATACTTACTTAAAACTGAACAAATGTGATGATATCTATGCAAGGAAATACACGTTTCTAACATCTTTGAGCCCAGAATTACATCAGAAAACGTATTATATTATATTTATGTGCTCCACGGGATCCTTGTGAGTCAGAATTTGAGGAGTTAGTTAAAATTCAGTTAATAAATTATCAACAACTCAAAATTGGACAGATTACTAGAAGATTTATCAATAGTGTTCGACGAAACTCTTGTTTGCATATCAAACTATAAAGCTCAATAAGTGATTCAAGAAAATGTGACATCTAGCCGCGACGTATTCCATACGCCCTGAACGACAAAATAGGAGGCTATGTAACGAAAACTTTTGATAAAACATGAAAGTTCCTATTGGCTGTCTTATCTATATTTAGGTCCATATTTAGAAAATAAATATCAGTACTTACAAATAGAATGGTATTATTTAGAACTAACTCATTTCTAGGGTTCCGTACCCAAAGGGTAAAAACGGAACCCTATTACTAAGACTTTGCTGTGTCCGTCTGTCCGTCTGCCTGTCACAGGCCATCTCAAGAACCGCGATAGCTAGACAACTGAAATTTTCACAAATTATGTATTTTTGTTACCGCAATAACAAAAAATACCAAAATCAAAATAAAATTAATATAAAAGGGGGCTCCCATACATTAAATGCGATTTTTGTCCTTTTTTGCTCGATACTAAAAGACTTTGCTGTGTCCGTCTGTCTGTCATCCTGTCACCAGGCTGTATCTCAAGAACCGCGATAGCTAGACAGCTGAAATTTTTACAAATTATGTATTTTTGTTAGCGCAATAACAAAAAATACCAAAAACAAAATAAAATTAATATTAAAGGGGGCTCCCATACATCAAACGCGATTTTTTGTCCTTGTAGGCACTTGAAATATTCACAAAACACTCAGTTATATTTTCTAACTTTAATAACAAATAACAGAATGACAATAAAATTAATATTTTAAGGGTGGTTCCTATACAAAAAATGCCATTATTTTGCCTATTTTTGCTCGATATTAATAAATGGTAACAGGTAAGCACTATATTAACTAAATTAATGTAGGTACCTACTGTTGTTTACGTAGTCAATGGTACGGAAACCTTCGTGCGCGAGTCCGACTCGCAGGCCGATTTTTGTATACGGTAGAGAAAAATGTTGGGAAATAGAATAAAATGGCTGAGTGAATTTATTTATTTGTACAACCAACACTACATATACGCCTAATTCCATTACATGCAATATGCATGCAAAACTTAAGGTAGGTTAAAATGGAATAAGTAAGTAAATGAAATATCGAATCTTATAAACTAAGTACACTGTTGTACCTTATGACATTATTAACTATATTAAGCAGTACGAAAATACTTCCTAAACTGATGTGTTGCAACAACACTAAGCAGCTGACTGGTGGATTAAATCAATGTCTGTCTGTCTGTCTGTCTGTCTGTCTGTCCGTCCGTCCGTCCGTCTGTCCGTCCGTCCGTCCGTCCGTTCGTCCGTCCGTCCGTATGTCACAGCCACTTTATTCTGAAAGTATTAGCATGATACAATTAAAACTTGATAGGTAGGTGTATCCTGTTGACCGTTTAACGATTCTCAGATAATGATATTTAAGGGGGGCTTTCCATACCTAGAACTAAAACAAATATTTTTTTTAAAGTCAAACCTATACATATGGGTTATCTATGGATAGGTCTTTTGAAATGACACAGAAGTTTCTAAAACCATTTTTTCCAAAAGTCTAACATTTGGAAGATAGACGCTTCCAAAGTGGTAAAATGAGTGTCGCCCCCCCCCCCCCTCTAACTTTTAAAATAAGCATGCGAATATTTTGGAAAAAATAGGTAATGTAGATCTTAACAAATATTTTCAACGAAAATTGGTTCGAACGAGATCGAACTGGTAGTTTTGAAAATCTAGCACATTTTCAACAACAGCAAATATAACTCTGTCCTTTATGCAAACACTATGAAAAACAAAGTTATTTTTGCAGTCATTAAAATATTGTGGTATTTTAGTTAAACTTGGTACGGAACTCTCAGGGCGCGAGTCCGACTCGCACTTGGGAGGTTTTTGAAATGAAGTTCCTTATCGCGCGTTGCGAATGGAGGCTAGACGAAAAAATTTGTAACTACACTTTTTGCTATAGTTGTAAGCCGTGCGGCGTGCGCGTGTTTCTCAGCGACAGGGAGGGAGACAGGGAGGGAGAGGGAGAGGGAGAGGGAGAAGGAAAGGGAGATAGAGGGAGAGAATGAGAGACAGGGAGAGAGGGAAAGAGAGGGGGGAGAGAGGGGGAGGGAGAGAGGGGGAGGGAGAGAGTGAGAGGGAGAGAGGAGGACAGGGAGAGGGAGAGGGTGACGGAGGGGGAGAGAAAGGGAGAGAGGGAGAGGGAGAGGGGGAGAGGGGGCGAGAGGGAGGCCGATAGAGAGGGGGAGGGGGAGGGAGAGAGGGCGAGGGGAAAGTGGAGAGGGAGTGGGGGAGGGGGAGAGGGAGAGGGCGAGTGGAGTAAACTTAAATACAAAATTAAATTGTATTGCAATTCCTTCACTAAAAAGGAAATGCGTTCCATCCGGGTGTCCCTTGACACCTCTCAAGTTTCTCTAGGTCGCACCGCTTTTGAAGACCTGGAAAAGTTTGTTTAGTAAAACTGCCGATCTAACGCATCCAAATTATCTTTTTATTAAATTTCCTCCATATTTAAAAAAAGACACTTAAAACATGACAATAAATCGAAACTTTGTCTATCGATCATGAAGGGAGAATGACATAGAACTGTCTTTTCCAGAGCTCTACACCGATGCTGGTACTACACCGTCTAGGTCCGTCGTCCACCGTCCGATTTTGGTCTTTTATCCAAACGTAGTATGCAAGCAAATTGTCTTTGTGAAATCGCATTTACAACGCTTCTGGATCGAGAAAAATGGATTTACCTACTTGGTTGGAAATTAAGAATGTGGTTTTTTACACAGGACCACTTCTTCCAGGGCTCTAGGCAGTGTTGATCATATTTGAATAAAGCCTTGCAAGCTGCTTTGATTGGTTTTGTTGTACTACAGCATTGCCAGTTTTAAATCTTTAAACTATATTAGACTTCAAACTTCATGTAAATGCAAACAGATGTGGTGCGAGCTCGCTTGAACCACGGTACGCTAAAAGAACCAACACCGAATCCCTTCAAAAAATAGCATAATTCGGCCCCTTTCATCCAACTATTGTATCACGTAACGGACCCCGGTATGCCGACAACGACGTACCGGTTCCCACTAAGTACCCACCACCACCTCGCCCGTGATGGGCACCCCCGGCACTGTAGGCAAAAGAAGTGGAGGAAGAAAGTGAAGGAAATGGGGTTGAGTCATGACGAAAACTTTGTAACAGATCAAATTCCACGCGCGCGAAGCCGCGGGCATCAGCTAGTATTTTTTATAAGTAGATGCAATCGAAGCCGATTGCCTTTTTCCCAAATGAGGTGTAAATCAAAATTCAGTAATAAATATTTATTGATTATGGAAAAGGAATGGCACTTTTGATAGCAACTGTCGTCTTGCTAGGCAATCGGCCGAAACTGTCAAAATTTGTATACCCCGCGGGATCCCATGTCTGTGAGATCTATAATTGTTCTGTTCACGATAAGAAAAAAAAACCTGTGCAAAAAACATTCTTCTAACGTCCTTACTTCAGTCACATTTAAGCTGCAAAGAAACCTCCATTCAGCGGACTTTTTCTCCTAAGGACATTTTAAATAAATTATAAATTTTACACTAAATTAATATTTTTTTTGTTAACACTAAATTAATAAGTTTGTCAGGGTTCGGCCCTCGAAGTTGTTCAGGAGTAGGTAGGTATGTCTATCTTGGACAAGTAATCCAGCTAAAACCGATAGGAGGATTCAATTGGGCTGGACAGCGTGTGGGAAGCTTCGTCACGTCTAAACGTCATCCTTGCTACAATATCTGAAAACTAAGGTCTTCAATCAGTGCATCCTTCCAGTTTTACCCTACGCTGCGGAAACGTGGACACTTACCTACCAGAGGACTAGTTCACAAGTTTAAAGTCGCACAGCAAGAGACAGGATACGAAACGAGCATATTCGACAGAGGACGAAAGTTATCGACATAGCCCGAAGGATAAGCACGCTGAAGTGGCAGTGGGCTGTTCACGTCTGCCGTAGAACCAACAACCGTTGGAGCAGACGAATTCTGAAGTGGAGACCGCGTTCAGGCAAGCGTAGTGTAGGACGCCCTGCGGCTCGATGGACTGATGGAAGACCTTAGGAGAACTGTTGGCAGCGGCTGGATGGGAAAAGTTCAGGATAGACAATTGTGGCGTGACTTGAAGGAGGCCTACGTCCAGCTGTGGACGGACAATGGCTGTTGATTTAATTTGAATAAAATTTCAACTATCCACGACTATTATTTCATAAATTACCTTGCAACTTGATTGTGACTGAAGTAAGGAAGTTAGAAGAATGTTTTTAGTTTATAGATTTCGCAGTTGATATCAATTTATAAGTAGTTTAAGTATCAGACGTGACTTTGGTGAATATCACGCTAGCTGTAGGTCGGTTATAAAGTTAATATTTTAGTTGTTAAATACAGATTTGCAAAAACAATTCTGTTTTGAGCATAATTCAGTAGAACACATTATGATCCAATTCTCTGTGTCACTCATAAGTCTCACAGACATAGGATCCCGCTGGGTATAATAGACTCACTCAAAATTTTATTAATTAATTTAATTTTTAAAACGAATATAAGTAAGTACTTCCCAACCAACACATCAGCAGTTTAAAGGATATGATATATGTCGACTTACAGCCTTAAGTTTAATTAGGGTTTTATATTGGTTTGCGTAACGTGTTATAGCTGTTTTATAGCATTTTTAAATCTTATTAAAGCCTTTAGCTGTAGTGAAGTATTTACATACATTTTACCAAACCATCATCCCTATAATAGTTTTAAAGAAGTCAATAGTACAGATGAAAGCTGTACAAAATACAGCCACTACCATTTCTCTAGCTAGACTATTTTTTTTATTTTTTTTTTATTAAAGGACAACTTACAAAACATACACAAGATTATAGTAATGTACACTTGTTATTAGAAGACATGATTACAGTGCTGTTTTAATTACAAGTTGCCACGGCATGCAATGAATACAGGAAATAAAAATTAAAAATTATACATAAATACTCAAAAATTTTAGAGCTATTAAAACTAAAATAAACAAAAACCAATTGAACCCGTCCGGAGTCCGTGCATCTTCAGTATCTATAAGAGATAGCGAGTATGAGTTTATGTGTGAGATTGCGTGTGTAGTAGCGTGTACGTAGCCTCGGATGGATAACGCGGGTGTGGGAGCAAAATTAAAGTACAAAATGTGTTTTAGGGATTTTTTTTTGGAATTATTGTGTGCTTTATTTATGGTGTAATATTAATACGAGTAATTAATTATTATTTCTTTAAATTTTAAATCATTTTTTAATTATTGATCCTATCTTTTCATTTAAATATATATTTTTTTAAAATGTGTTTTATATTTTGGTAGGTTATATCTAAAGATATCACAGTTAGAGAGCTTTTGCAAGGAGTTATAAGATTTTTGCAATCGTGGGATTAGGGGATTGAGTCCCAGATTAGTGCGTGAAGGGGTGGAAGAAAAGAGCACGTATCTTCCCTTACGGGGCAATTTTAGGGGAATATTAAAATTAATTTTACTTAAAAATTGAGGATAGTCAATAAGACCATTTACAACTTTGTAAAGAAGTATTTGATCTAGATATTTTCTACGATGCTTAAGGCTTTATAAGCAAAAGTATTTTAGACGGTCATCATCATATGAGTGAAGTTTCTTTGCTTTTTTACAATGGTACGCTAAATGATATAGGAAACGCTTTTGTATGCGTTCAATCGTATTGCAGTGTACTTCATAGAATGGAGACCATACGGAACTACTATACTCCAAACCTGATCTGACTAAGCTGTTATAGATGCTTACCTTTGTTGAAACATTTCTAAAATCTTTACAGTTCCTCATCACAAATCCTAAACATTTATAACCCCTACTAGTTATATTTTCAATGTGCTTGATGAATGTAAGTTTTTCATCAAATGTGACACCTAAATCTTTTACTGTCGTAGCATTTTTGATTGGCTTATTATGAAGTTTGTACACATAAGTGTCAAACGTCCTCTTTTTATTTCGAGAAAAGTGAATGTGGTAACACTTATGGATATTAAGAGCCATTTTATTGGTTAACACCATTCGTTAAGTCGATTTAAATCTTCTTGAAGCAGAATTACATCAGAAAGACATTTGATGGATTTCGCAATTTTGAGATCATCCGCATATAAGTGACTTAGGCTATTTCAAAAGCAGTTGGTGATGTCATCGATGAAGATAGTAAAAAACACTGGGCCAAGGTGCGAACCCTGTGGAACACCCGAGGGAGACGAGAACGGTTCAGAAACAAAGCCATCAACAACTACTTTAAACAAGCGGTTGTTTAAGTACGATGCACACCATTTTAAGAAACTATTATCAATGCCAAAAGAAGATAACTTTTTAAGAAGAATTTTGTGATCCACTTTGTCAAATGCCTTAGAGAAATCTGTATAAACTACATCTACGGGTATACGTTTATCGATTGACTAGCTGATGCCCGCGGCTTCGCACGCGTGGGTTTTGATCTGTTACAAAGTTTTCGTCACGACTCTCTCCTCCACTCTTTTCCTCAACTTCCTTTGCCTACGGTGCCGAGGGTGCCCATCTCGGGCGAGGTAGTGGTGGGCACTTAGTGGGAGCCGATACGTCGTTGCCGACTTACCGGGGCCCATTGATACAATAGTTGGATGAAAGGGGCCGATTTAAACTATTTAGGGATCCGGTGTTAGTTCTCCTAGCGAACCGTGGTCCAAGCGAGCTCGCACCACATCTGTTTGCATTTACATGAAATCTGAAGTACAATATCATTTGAAACTTTCAAAACTGTCAACGCTGTAGTACAACAAACCATTCAAAGCAGCTTGCAAACTGTTTTCGAATATGATCAACACTGGCGTAGAGCCCTGAAAGAAGTGGCCCTGTGTAAAAAACCACATTCTTAATTTCCAACCAAGTAGGTTACCATTTTTCTCGATCCATAAGCGTTAAAAAGGCGATTTTACAAAGACAATTTGCTTGCATACTACGTTTGGATAGAAGACCGGTGTAGTACCAGCATCGGTGTAGAGCTCTGAAAAAGCCAGTCCTATGTCATTCTCTCTTCATGATCGATAAACGAAGTTTCAAGTACCTCAATATGATGTTAAACACAAATAATTAACCACAAAATTTTCAACCGTTTTTCACCCCCTAAAATATTTAATTATAAAAAAATCCTTATAAACAACATAACAAAATTTATACCAAAAAGCTGACGTAGTTTCACAAAACTTTCATGTGGGGATGTTGGTTCGAGGCATGAATGGTAGAGGATGATCAGTAGGATAAAAAGTGTTCAGAAACTTGACAGGATAGAGAACTGATTCGACTGTACTGACCACTGTGTCTATAAATTTTTATATTCCTTCAACTTCAAATGATGTCAGCAAAACATAATTAATTACTGCTGCTTGGTCATTAGTGGGTGCGTGGTGGTAGCTATTCCTAAGTTAAACAAGACGGAATTATGAAGTGAGGTGATTTTTTTTTCAACGTTTTATTTTCATGTTTTAAAAGTGTATTCTTTTAAATATGGAGGATATTCCTTGTTCATCTTTAATTTAATTTTGTAAAAGCCCATTTCAGTTCATACAACTTTTCAATCCACCAAATCCACATAGGACGTGTTTTGAAAAATGAAAAAATGAAAATATATTTATTCAGAAACACTTAAATATTTTACAGGGTTTGAACTGCTCTCGTATAAGGTATTCCTGTGCTACGAGAGGCAGGCTCGTCCTCAAAAACTTAAATTACATGTGTTGCATCTATAATTATTAAAAAAAAAAGACAAATATGTATCCGCTTAATTCCGAAAAGGGATTAGACAGTACCTAGTAGCAGAATAATATTTTAAGTGGTGTGTGTTTGTGTGTGTGTATGTCTGTGTGTGTGTGTGTGTGTGTGTGTGTGTGTGTGTGTGTGTGTACACGTGCGATCGTATGCGTGTGTGGGTTTGTTATATACGTAGTGCCAGATTTTATCTAGTAATTGAGTAGAACAAATTTTCTAAGCTGTCGTATGTGTACTGATCGAGCCATTGGATAATAAGTAGTTTAAGTGTCTTGGAAGTGACTTGTGTAATGTTTTTATTTAATAAGAGAAGTTTATTGTACAGACGTGGTGCCAAGTGTAGAAAGTGTCGTTTTGATAGTGTAGAATGAGTTACGGGAATGTTGTACCTAAGGACTCTTCTTTTTTTTTATAGCGGTGTGCGGAACTATTTTGCTGTGGAATCTACTTAGAGTCAGTAAAATAAAAAGCTTACGTATTGGGAAAACCTTTGCCTGCTAATACAGTTGTTTTATTAAATTGTTTTATTAAATAAAAAGATAATTTGGATGCGTAGAGAGGCAGTTGCCAGGCCCCCAAAAGCGGTGCGTCCTAGAAAAAATTAATCGTTACTAAATGGAAGTTTATCAAATTATCGTCTAAATGGAAGCTTGTCAAATGGTCTACCAGTCTATATTGATTTAATCCACCAGTCAGCTGCTTAGTGTTGTTGCAACACACCTGTTACCTTTTCCTGCCTGAGATACGGGTCTATGCCCAGTTTTGGAATTATTTTTGTACTGCTTAATATAGTTGATAATGTCATAAGGTACAACAGTGTAATTCTATACACTTTTTTCGATTTCCCAACATTTGTCTCTGCCGTATAAACAAAATCGGCCAAGTGCAAGTCGGACTTGCGCACGAAGGGTTCTGTACCATTGACTACGAAAACAACAGTAGGTACCTACATTAATTTAGTTAATGTAGTGCCTACCTGTTATCATTTATTGATATCAAGCAAAAATAAGCAAAAAATTGATTTTTTTGTGTGGGAACCTCCCTTAAATATTAATTTAATTATTGATTTTTAAAGTTAGAAATATAACTGAGTGTTTTGTGAATAATGGCAACAGGTAGGCCTGTTGCCATTATTAATATCAAACAAAAAATGACAAAAAAAAATTTTTCCCTTCAATATTTGTTTTATTTTGTTTTTAGTATTTGTTGTTATTGCGGTAGCAAAAATACATAATTTTGTCTAGCTATCGCGGCTCTTGAGATACAGCCTGGTGACAGGCAGAAGGACAGACAGCGAAGTCTTAGTAATAGGGTCCCGTTTTTACTCTTTAGGCACGGAACCCTAAAAATGATTAAGTTCTAAATAATACCATTCTTATAGTAAGTACCGATATTTATTTTCTGAATATGTACCAATATACATATTAATATAGATAAGACATCCAATAGGAATTTTCAAGTTTTGTCTTTTCGTTACATAGCCTCCTTATTTCTTCGTCAACTTTGTCCTTCAGGGCATATGGAATACGTCGCGGCTAGATGAAAATTGGTGTCACATTTTCTTGAAGCACTAATTGAGCTTTGTAGTTTGATATTCAAACAAGAGTTCCGTCAAACACCATTGTTAAATCTTCTAGTAATCTGTCCAATTTTGAGTTGTTGATAATTTACTAACTGAATTTTATCCAACTCTTCAAATTGTAACTCACAAGGATCCCGTGGAGCACAAAAATATAATAAATATAATACGTTTTCTGATGTAGTTCTGGGCTCAAAGATGTATGATTGACGTGTATTTCCTTGTATCGATATCATCACATCTGTTCAGTTTTAAGTACGTATCCAACCGTTTAATGATGTTTTTGAATGTTTCGTCCTTGTCTAATGGTACTGAGTTCAATTTAGATGTCCTAAGATTTGTTTGTGACCGACCTTTGCTCCTCAGTACCTTCTGCATACATGGAATTGTTTCGTGCTATCGAATTCAAACTCTGCAGTTATAGTTTAAGCTGTGTTGTAATACCCTGAAGGTTATTTTTTTCTTCAATCTCAGTTTTCAACTGTAGGTCATCAGTAATATTATTTGTAGTCGTATCTCTACCAAACTATTCTTGGTAAATTTGTTCATTTGTCACTTCACCAGCTGATCACTCACTAATTTTAATTCATAATCACAAATTTCTCATAGGTTTTGTATCTGGCTGCCGAATTTTGTTAAAGTTCTACACGTTTTAATTCAGTTAATTCATCCATTTCGGCACCAATTATTAAATTCTAAAATAATACCATTCTGTTTGTAAGAAATTACCTATTTATTTTCTGATTGACACATTGAATGTCATAACAAACTAAGTAAAGTCAGAGAGTACAAATACTTAAAGAGTATGGATATGACGCGGAAACGAACAAACTTTGCCCCCATTTTTTATCCCTTTGAAGATTAAATTTTCAAAAATCCTGAAAGACGTCATTCTTAATTTCTAATCAGGTAGCTGGATACCAATCTTCATTGACTTAGCTTCAAAACTGAGGGAGTTTCATACAAACTTATGGGGCCCTTTTTACCCCCTTAGAGGTGGAATTTCCAAAATTCCTTTCTTAGTGCTCACCTACACTATAAAAGGAAGCACGGTGAAAATTTTCAGATTTTAAATCCCAGTAGTTTGGGCTGTGCGTTGATATGTCAGTCAGTCAGTCATTAAATCAGTTTTCATTTTTATATATTTAGATAAAGTAAGATCATTATAAAAAGAGACAAGGTTTGTTGTTGTAGAACGACTTTTGTAAAAACCATGCTGACTTGCCGAAATAAGTGGTTTGATGTGCCAAGAAATAATAGGACATAACAACGCTTCAAACAATTTAGCAAAAATGGGCAATAGAGAAATAGGCCTATAGTTTGATGCTGCTTCAACATCTCCAGATTTATAAACAGGAACAACTAGAGCTGTTTTCCATGCTTCAGGAAATGTACCGAAGTGTAATGATATATTGAAAATATTTATTGTAATGGGTACGATAAAAATTTTCACAATAAATTGTAAGCAAAAATTGCCGGTATGCCATCTGATCCCGCCCCTTTGTTTTTATCTAGTTTTTTGAGACCTGTAAAAACCTCTTCTTCGGGAAAAGGCAACGTTGGTTAAGATATTAGATGATTTGTACGTTAGATTAGTGGTTTATAAAAAGGCTTAAGATGTAAAACAGAATTCATAGATTACGTCTTAAAATTCTAAGCTTAATAATAGATTCTTAAGAATGTATAAAGAATTATGACTGTTTACACGAATATTTCAAAATCCTAATAAATCTAGTTTTATAAAATCCTTGAATCAGCCTTTTCCTCTATAAGTTAGACAATGAAGAGCGTTCTTAATCGTTTAGCTGTAAATACGGCGGATTGTAGATCCTTATACAGACAAGTTACCAAATCGGAATCTAGTCAAGCGTTGGCGTCAAATGTCGAGAGTTCCGTACACCTAAAATAAGTTGACTTACAAATATAGCGACAGTTTTCAACAAAACCATTCCAATACTGAAAGTTTAAGCTATAGCAAATTTATGCAAAACCTTACTTTCCTCAACGAAATTAGAGAATGGGCTATACACAAAAATATTTCACAGGAAACGATAAAAATTCAACAGCAACTTAAATAAAAGATTTCCAGATATTTTGGCCTATGATCCTAGAACAATTTTGCGTACACCTCGACAAATAAATTTAAAATTCTTTAAGCAAGGTGAATATTGGCTTAATGGTCTTTTACACCAATTAGTAATTATACTAGATAATTGTATCAATGTACCTAACTGTATGTCTTTAAATATAAATTTCGACGGTCTACCCATCTTTAAAAGCTCTAAAAAAAGAATTCTGGCGAATTTTATGTCAAGTTTTTGAACTACGTTATCTCACGACAAGTATTATAGCTAGGTACTACTTAGAACGCAGAATTTAAATTGTATCGTCACATTAGTGGAACACAAATATCGCCAAGCAAACGTAAGTCTAACAGATATGTTTTTTTTGATCGATTGTGCTAGCTAGTTCTTATTGAATCGAATATTCTCGGAATGAAGAATATAAGTACCAAGGTAAACTATACTGTAGGATTTTAGCGTTATATTATTATTAACGGGACCAAACGCGTAATGCAATACGAATTATTTCACGACTCGCGTTTCGGCTGTTTTACAACATAATTATATAATACCTAATATACGTATCTGGTAGACAATGCATTACACGTTAAATTCCGTAAATATTATTATTACATACCATATTGCATACCAATACCTACCTACCGTCTTCCTATTTTATACTGTACCCTAAAACGCTAGAACATCAAACTTAAAATATATTTCGGGAAGACTTTTATACAGCCAAAACCTTACCGATATCTCCTTTCCAACCACATACAAAACATAACCCTAATAACGGAATATATTTTAAAGCCACAAACTATTTATTTATAAATAGTTTGTGGCTTTAAAACAAATGTTTTCAAGATTTCAGACTGTTGAGTTATTTGACGCCATTAATTAAGTAGGTTATGGATTACGAAATCGCATTTTTACATAAATTGGGTTCCTGATTTGCTCTAAAATCTACTAAATACTATTTTACTAGTTATTTTAAGTAACTAATACTAATTAGGAACACATATTGGGAAAGTAATCGCAAACATCCTGTAACCTACAATTAATTTATTCACTTTTTTTCCTCAAATGAACTTATTTCACCAGCGCTTAAAAATCTTGACTAAAATACATATATGTATACTTTCACATTGTACTGAGCCCGCATTTATCTTAGGATCATTATAGCTAAAAACAAACAAACTCTCAACAATATTTATGACAATTCCACTGAATGTTAAGTTTTTTGTTAGACATATTTATCTGTTAAGCTACATTGCTTTTTATAAAACTTTAGTAATCCATTCTTCGTTTAAATTAACCAATTTATGATAATTATCATACCAAAACCTTGCTTTTTATAAAACTTTAGTAATCCATTCTTCGTTCAAATTAACCAATTTATGATAATAATTATATAGTTAAATAGCAAAACAATAGAGTAAAAGTATAGTAATAATTAAGCCATTATCCAGCCTCAGTCAAGCTATTAATCAGCTCTTGTAAAGGGGTTGACCAACCTTTCTGAGGAATAAAGCTGTTTAATATGGTCCTCCTTTCCGCAGTACAAGCGCTGTATAAGCAGCTGTATAAGCGCTTAACCAGTACTTTAAACAGCATCTGAACCAAGCTTAAAGAATCGAAAAAATCTGTTTATCAGCTCTTTTACAGCTAGTTTGTGTTGCTTGGGTTTGTATTTTAAAGTAATTTGGATCATTCGCACTTAGTATCTAACGTTATTGCAGATGTAAGAATAGAACCTCCTCCTTTTTTTTGAGTCGGTTAAAAATGGATGGCGATTTACACATTCATACCAAGTATACTTACCAACGTTATCGAACAAAAACAATATTAGACAAAAAGTGTAACCGTTAAAAAATGATAATTTATGTATTCAGCAATTTATTTTTCTTTAAGTTCATTCATACTGCAATGACCACTATGACTCGTTATGGTCAGTGTTTTAAATTTTAATTACCTAAGTATCGTTATCAGACGATTAGATATTAATTAGCACGCACGTTGATGCTTTTGCTGCAGATATTTGCTATGACCTATAATGCACACTACACAATAAAATACGTATCTACTAGAAATACGTAATCTAATACATCTAATAAATAGTAACTGCATAATTTAAGTGGCATTTTCGCCAAAAGCATTTTCATCGAGACTTTTCCAAATGTGGAACTACAAAATTAAATGACAGTTGAATAAAAGGGGTTAAAACGTGAAGAGTCATGAAATGCTTATATACGTATCTTTATTAAAATTTATTTTTGTGAAATTTTCGTTTAAACTTTCTTTTCCCACCTCTAAGACACATGATTTCCAGGACAAAAACCTGAGTCAAAACTAAGCTATTATTAAGTATAGCAAACCGAGGAAGATCGACCTTGAACTATAACCGACAACGAGATGAGTTTTATTATAAATATCATGTTTTTTATATAAAGACGCCTATAATACTCGTAGCTTGCCAATCAAAATTACTCCTGGCTATTTTTTAATTTAATAAAAAAAATGCTTCATGGCATTTTTTTTATTAAATTTACTGACTTTAAAAAAATATAAATATATAGTGTAAGAATTTAAAATCAATTAAAATAACACAATTTTACACTTTTAGGTGGTTCAATTAAAATAAAATGCTAATATAAAATCAATATATGATTCTTTTAATACATAAGTAGTTATATTTTTTACTGTTTCCGGTGTAAGCCTTTTGGAGTTTGTATGTCACTACGTCAGGTGTGTGCGTGACTTCTGTCGCATTCGCATAAAATTTTTAAATGAAAATGACACCTCCTTAGACCCGAGTTCACCAATTCTTAAACAGCCGGTAAACATAGATTGGCGATTAATTTGACACAATTCCCATACAAAATATGTCAAATAATATTTTAAACGCTGTTTAAAACTTAAACGTCTGTTGGTGAATTCGGGCCATAAAGGGTTAAAAATGGAATTTGAAAAAAATACGATAATGACCTCAGATTAAAACAAAAAGAGGTCTCTCCCCTCTTTTTGTTTTATTGAGACACAAATGAAAAGATTATAACAAAATAATTATTAAGCCGTATTTTATGTCGTGTCGTGTGTAATACAAATTTTAATGTTTTGTGTTTAGCTTTTGAATCGCTGCAATGCGTCGCTGTTTATAAGCGAATTTTCCTTGTTTTTCTGATGTAGCATCTTTAGCAGTTTCTGTAACGGGTTCGCGTCTGTACTAGTACAGAGTAGCACAGCACTTGCTGGCCACTCTCGTTGTATACTCGCCATCGCAAATATCCGCGTTGATTCTATAACAAAAAATATTGGCCTTGTTCGTCAGTTATTCTAGGACTTCTTAGGTTCCTATATACCTACTCGTATGTTGTGTGCAGCAAACCTTACCTACTCGTGGCCCAACTAAGACAAAGACGAATGGCTTTTGTGGTTGGGCGTTACTTTTAAGAATAACACTTTTGTGCTCTACTTGAAGTCAATTTCAAAGTAATACTAAAACAAAAGTTAAGGGGAAGGTTATTCCTAATTGTCTACAATTATCATAAACATGTGTAGGTATAAGTAGGTATACCTACCTACCTACTATACTGAAACTAGAGTAAAGTTACCTACTCTACTTTCAGTTTTGCAGTGTATCCATAATAACTGATTTAAACCTTCAATGTTTAGTACCTATAGTAGTATAGTTATAGTATGAGTTAATATAATTATGTAGGTTTTTTTGTTATTGAGATTTGATTTTTGATCTAGACCATTGATGCAATATTAGACTGAACTTCTTCCATAAGAAGGCATAAGGCAGAAACCCCCAAAAAATTAACTCTTGAAGAGAGAGAGTTGAAAGTTTTTCATTGGTCGATGTTGATGACAACCTGGGCAAAGGCAGAAATACCTATTATTTATTTAATCGAACATAATATAATACGAGTAACTTATTATTGCCACCTATAAAGAATCTTAATAAGTAGGTAATCTATAACTTACCAATGCCATGCTTTTAGGAACTGACATAATGCTGGTCAAGGACGATATAGCGTTGGACACCACGGGACATACTGTCGTTTCAACTTCACAATGTTCTGTAAGTAGTTAGAAGATACGCTAGTAAGTATATACCACTAAGTCGATGTTATAAGCGAAATCGCTTCTCAAAAATACAGAAAGAATAGCTTTATTTTACGAGGCATTAAACAAACAAGTAGGTACCTACAACTTGAAAAAATAAATAAAAGAATGAATAACAATGCCAATATGTTATACATAATGGTGACATAACTTGGGCTTCGTTTTACAGGTGGTTGAAATTGCAATACTTATGTATAATAAATAAAATCAACATCATAGAGCGGATCGAAGAGATGAGATGAACAAATGAAATTTGAAAGTTGATCTCATAGAAAGGTATTATTCTTGAAACAGATTCATCCACATACATATTGAATATCTACTTAGTTCTTAAAATAGGTAATTATACTTACCTACATACGAAAGGAACTTCACATTGTATGTCGATATAAATTGGGCGGGAGGTTATTTGTAAGATACTTTATTCTTAATTATACTTACCTACCTACTCGTATGTGAGTAGTGCATAAGACGCATGTATTATGATTATTAAGGTGGATAGATACGCTGTGGTTTTATGGTTTTATCATGGCAAACGCGTGGGATTAACATTTTACATATATTTATTTATTTATTAGTTTTTGTTTACTGCCTAAAAACAGTCGACAAAATGACCGCTCGTAATTAAGACGTCTACTTATACCTAATTACCAGAGGTCGGAATTAGGTAGACTTATTCATGTAGGTACTTACACTGATTTCATACAGCGAAAGAATAAAGTGGATATGCCTCAAATCCCGAGATTAATATTAAAGAGCAGAAAGAAAACCCGTGATTTTTTTAATAAAATGTTATTTACTTTTACACAATTTAAACTGCTGCACGCGCGACGTTGCCAAACTTACATCAATGACATCGGATGTCCGAAGTTGCAAAATTCCAATTCGCGCGATGTTGCCACATTTGTAGTTCACACAACATAGCTTGTGAGAAAAAAAAATACAATAGCGAAAATGCGGAGCACTCCCCGCTTAACAGAATGTACTATACTTTATCTCTTTCTACCGCATTCAAACTATCTATTAGCAATAAATCGGTTTACTCATTCACTCAGCTCATTCGCTTACCTCGGTTCGTCGAATGCGCTCACTTGTTTCCTATTGTGTTTTGTGTGGTGAATCCTGTTTGACCCTGGCTTGTTTACTAGATTCTGGACTCTACTTAATACGACTATTTCGGCACGCATTAACGGATTTTGATTTAGCCTTACGGTATTGAATGATTGGATATTTGAAGTTGGTGATATACTTGGTAAGTTTCTTGTTCATATTTTTATTAAATTTCCTTTAGATTAGATTTTCCCAATGTAGAATGTTTTCTTGTATTGTTATCAAAATCAGTATTGTTTAACTTAAGATGTTCTTTGATACAATCACAATAAAGTAACAATGATTTCAAATGCTACTGAAGAAGCTTAACATACGGGACTCTTTTTTTAATTGCTTTAATTGATTATATGGTTAACGATTGGAATTAGTTTTCCTGGTAATCTTTTACTGATTTTCTTTTTCAGCTTTAAACTGATTAATTATTAATTAATGTGTTTAATTGATTGTTACGGAAACCTGTATTGTCCTACTCGAGCGTTCTTGTATGTACTTCTGGAACGAGCGTTTATAGTATTTATATTAAACTCTCAAGTGGGATCCTGCATCTGATACGTTTCTGTTTGAGGTCAAGTCATCCAATCGTGCTTGTACGAAGCGTAATATCTTGAGCGAGATTGCTAAAGTTTTTGACCCTCTAGGTTTCTTAGCGCCTATAACTATCAAGGCCAAAGTTTTGCTTCAAAAACTCTGGATTCTTGGTTTGTCATGGGACGAGAATCCTCCTTATGACATTAGTGTTATATGGAGGTCTCTTTGCGACCAACTGCCGATTCTCCAGGAATTGAGAGTTCCAAGGTGTGTTACAAGTCGCCATGCGAAATCGTATGAACTTCATGGTTTCTGTGACAGTTCTGAACTAGCTTATGGGGCTATACTCTACGTTCGTGTTCTGTTCGTGATGGGACAGTTCAAATCGTACCATTGTGCGCTAAAGCTCGTGTAGCTCCACTTCGAAAACTCTCTCAGCCTCGTTTGGAATTGTGCGCCGCTGTAGTACTCGCAAATCTGCTTAAATTCGTTTTAGACACATACAATTCAAAAATCGAGTTTTCACAAATCTATTTGTGGTCTGATTCGACAGTCGTTCTTTGTTAGCTTCGTTCGCATTCCTCAAGGTGGACCACATTTGTGGCTAACCGGGTTAGCATCATTCAGGATATCGTTCCAATGGACTCCTGGCATCATGTTGCATCCACGGATAATCCAGCTGATATCTGTTCACGGGGGCAGTTGCCTAGTGACCTAATGCGTAATTCGTTATGGTGGTCAGGACCGTCTTGGTTAGGGAAAGACCCGAAGCAGTGGCCAAGGTTTACAAAGCTTCCGATTCTAAATGATGATGAAGAGGACGCAATGCGTACTGAGGAACGTCGCACTGTAGTGTTGGTCACACAAAATACACCTGTCATTCAAGATTCTCCCATCGATTATCTTTTAAATCGTTTTTCTTCATGCGATAAAATTATTCGTATTATATCGTATATTCGTCGTTTTGTCCATAACATAAAAAATCTAAGTAATCGAGTCAAGGATTGCATTCCTACTGATATTGAAAATTATCAATCGCTGCTTATAGTAGTCAAACACGTTCAATCTTCGGTATTTGAAAATGAAATCCATCGTATCAAAGCGAAACAGTTGCTACCGAAGCCCTTAAGAAAACTTAACCCATTTTTAGATGATGAGGGTGTTCTCAGGGTCTCGCTGGTCGAGCTGGTCTTGAGTATGAGCAAAAACACCCGGCGCTTCTACCTTGCGATCATCCCTTTACATATAAATTAATCGAGTCCATTCATCGTCAGCACTGTCATACCGGTCAAAACACGACTCATTATTTAATTCTTCAACGTTTTTGGGTGTTGTCAGCAAAACGAGCTATTCGTAGATGTCTTTCGAAATGTATACGGTGCTATCGTACATCTCCGAAACCTTTGGAACCGTACATGGGTGACATACCATCATTCCGTGTAAACAAAGCAAAAGCATTTTCCGTGGTTGGAGTAGACATGGGAGGTCCCTTCCGAATTAAGGTTGGAACTCATCGCGGAGCCAAAATAGACAAAGCATACCTTTGCTTATTTGTATGCCTAGGTACAAAAGCGGTCCACCTTGAAGTAGTGTCTTCTCTTTCTACTGAAGCGTTTGTAGCTGCGTTGCGCAGATTTGTAGGACGACGTGGACGTTGTAGCGTTATTCATGCAGACTGTGGAACTAATTTTATCGGTGCTCGCAATTATTTGGACTCACTCAACCAGGCCGCGCAACTTGTTAACCTAAAATTTGACTTTAACCCGCCAAGCGCACCTCACTTCGGCGGGATTTGGGAAATACAGATAAAAGCAGCAAAATCGCATCTTTACCGTGTCATAGGCAATCAGGTTTTAACGTTTGAGGAACTTAGCACATTGTTCATCCAAATCGAATCAGTTCTTAACTCAAGGCCGTTGTGTCCCATAAGTTCTGATCCAAACGATTCAAACGTATTAACTCCAGGTCACTTCTTGATCTTGGAGCCACTTACAACTGTCCCTGATATGGACTATTCTAACGTTAAATTATATCGATTAAATCGCTGGCAGTTGATCCAATCATTTGTTCAAGGCTTTTGGATTCGTTGGAAAAACGAATATCTTAACTGTTTAATGCAACGTGCAAAATGGACAAAGACTTCAAAACCATTATCCATAAATTCTGTCGTTATCATCAGGGATGATAATCGCACACCGTTGCAATGGTCGTTGGGAAGAGTAACCGAGTTACATCCGGGCCTCGATGGCATCATCCGAGTGGCAACAATCAAAACCCAAACCAGCGTAATCAAGCGTCCGCTTGTGAAGTTGTGTCCTATCCCCATCGAGCATTCTGATCTAAACCATTAACTAATAATTATACCTTAACCCAATGTATATATTTTCAAATCGTTTTCAATATTCGTATCTTATCTATCTATTTCTAAATCTTTACCAGTATTGTCTATTGTAACTATATTTTTATCTATAACTTTCCCGGAAAATACCAGCTGTATTTTGGTGGGCGGTATGTTTATTAATCGTAAATTCGTATTTTGAATATTCCCGCCTTTTGTGTAAGATGATGTGTCATGCGGCTTAGCCAATAGCAAGGCTCCATTTAGAGCATACGCGCCTACCAATCCATTGGCTCCGTGGACGCGAAACAAGTTGAAAAATCGTGTAACGTCGCTCTGCAACTAATTAGTGAATTTTGTGATATAATACTGTTATAAACAAGGTGAAAGAAGGCCAGCTACTCGTGGTAGACAACAACCCGTGCTGGAAGTGACTAAGCAGCTGCTGAACTCCTTCTGCGTCTTCGTTCGGATTGCCAAGGTAAGGCGTGCTATAATACTTGCTTTTGGTGATCACCCGTGAACCATCATCAATACCACATCGTCGGGAATATTCTACAACAATAATCGATTCCCGGGCCCCGTGTGACGTCGGTGGGCTCCCAAATAAGCGTGTCGTCACACGTGTTGATCATTTTAATTAAGATTTTATTATAAATACAAATAGTTTGTTCTGTTTGATCATATTTTGATTTTTTGAGAAACATATAATTTGTATGGTAACTAATATTTTTTGTACAACTTAAAAATAAAAATGTTAAATGATTGTTGATTCTTGTTTAAATATAAGAAATTGTTACATACAAAAATAGATGTGGTTTAATGAATCCTTAAACCCGTCCTTCTTATACTTACCCGTCGAAGAGGAAGTGAATTCTTTCATTACTCGCTAAGGCGTGAATAGTTTTTTATTATTTTTCTACTTAAAAAGCAAATCCCGGGATATCCATATTATTCTAACATATGGCAAGTACACAAAATAGCTCTACCTATTCCGATCAGTGCTAATTAGAATCACAAATATAGGCTTCAAAGTAACTAATGGATGAAATTAAAAACATTGTCGTCTATAGTCACGGAACAGAAAAAACCAGTGGAAGTGCGATATGGGCATGGCAAATTTAATACTAGAACCGCTGTCGCCAAACTCACACATACAAACGGTAAATAATACGTTGCACTCACTAGTAGTGTATAATGGTTTTGATTTGTCGTTCAGCTTCTATTCCAAATTGGCCTAAATTGAACAAAGTGCAAAAACAAAACACTACTACGTTCTGCATAATACAGTTCATTTTGCTATAGATAAAATAAAGCATTTACGACGTTTTGTATTTTGAATCCACCAGCTTCGATTTCAGAAAAAGTTCAGCTATTCCACAACAGATGGCAGGCAAAATTAGGAAAATAACTTTGCACTGTAACCTCCTCGAAATAAGGTTGACATTTCCTTAAAACATCATTTATAACGCTAGTCTAGCCAGTTCGGTGACACATAATATTGTCATTATCGATAGATTGGACCCGATTTGGGTTTGTTTAAAATGTTAAAGGATACAAAGGGCATTGGTATCTATTGTATAAGAATAATCCAGTTCAATAATTGACTAAAACTTACTAAGATCATTATTCTTCACCTACAAAAATTGTTTTCCTTTTTTTGCGAAGTTCATGATATTGTAATTAATAATGCGCATCTTATTTAAATTAGAAAATTACAATAATATGTATGTAATTCATCCTACCAAAGCAATAGGAAGTAAAAAAAAATTAACAAAATGTGTTATGAAACTGGATTTAAATACAACCCGATGACACAAAGATAAACTCATAAATACACAGTATAAGTTAAAATTTTAGCAACCCTTTATTTTGGTAAGTGGTAAAAATTAATTATTTATTAACGTTTATTTATTTTTGTGAGAATTTTAACACATAAGCAGATATCTCGATATCAGGTTTATCGAAACCTGCTATCGCATTAGACTACATCACTAAATGAGTAGCGGACAGTATTTCAGAATAAGAAGAGAATATGTGTAATCCAAAGCAAGCTTTATTTCTGAAGTATCATGATTGATTTTAGTTTGAAACTTATTTCATTTTTAATTGATTGAAATCAAACAAAATTTTATTGAAAAACTACAATATTGTTGCTTAGGTACCTGTGGTATGAAATACCTCCATTTTTAAGAGTTTTTCTCCTACTATCATTTTTGCACTGCAAAATGGCACAATAAGGCATTTTCGCTGTAAAATTACGCAAACAAAGAATTCCGCAGGACTACTGACTAGGCCTACTTCGCACTTCCACTTGTTTTTTCTGTTCCGTGTCTATAATGTACGACATGCGTTCCGAAACCACTGCTGCACTGATAAAAATGAAGATCGCGCAATCTAAGAGCTAGTAATAATAGGTAAGTAGGTAGGTATTTATACAAATTAATAATTTCTTACCTGGTGTAACTTCTGGCCTTAAATTTACAAAATTAATGGTTAACACTACATCTTGATCCAGCTTTCTGGACAGGAAGTCTGAAATTGTCGAATATCTTTAATTAGTCAATGATAAATCAATGATCAATGAAGAAGCAATACTTGTAGTATTATGGTGACTCTTCATAGTGTCAGCTTAGTGGAAGACATCAAAATAGAAACCATTTGTTAAGTTTCAATGATATTTACAAGTTATTGTATTAGTAGGTACAGAGGTACTTACTTCGAGCATAGAACTCAATATTAACGGGAACAGTTTCACCCATAGTAACAAAGCAGGGTGGTCTCATCTCACATCCTTCAATGCTTACTGATGTCAGCTCGTAAGCCGATCCTAAAAAAATATTAACGATGTAGGTACAGCTTAGGTTAGGTACAGTGGGGACACGGTGACTGGTTGTGCTGGTACACAATAACTACTACTTACACTAAGTTTGTCTAACTAATTAATAGTTACCTACGTACATTTACTTTCCTGTTTTATCCCGTTTTTAATTACAAAGATACTAATTCTGGCTGTAAAAATCTGGCTACGTGCTCACTGTAAAACCAGGCGACCCGGTTGGTGTAGTTCTACGATGTTTTGCATACTACACAATTGTAGGTACCGGGTTCGATTCGCGGTTCGATATCAAACGCTCTTACCTACAATAAGCAGGCGGCTTAGAAAGCTGACAACATGAGCATAATCACAAATGAGTTAATTAAGTAAGTAAGTAGCATGGACATTTTAATACATACTAGCATTACCTGAATACGTCACGTACCTTGTCCATTCTACCACAAAGTAATAAAAACAAAAACTGCTTTGTTCATGATTGTATGTCAACAGAACAAACATAGAATTATGTACTGAGTACATAACTTTTTTTTAAATTTTTTTTTAATTAATGGTTTACCAACAACTTTTACATCAGAAATAATAATAACAAACTTAAGTCTAGATGATAAGCTAAATGTAAAGCCTCTTGTAGGCGAACACAGCTTGCGTACAAAAATTGATCGATATCATTACACATAACATAACACACAACACACAAATTTATTAGTTACTTATGGGACAAGAAACAACAGCTTACACTATACATAACTTATTGGGTTTCGTTGGTTAAGAGACATTTCTGATGTATTTTTGATGACATTTTTGATGTTCTTGTTTGACTAATGATGTACTTATGTGTAAACTTATAAAATTACGAGTACTCTTTGGTGTAAACTTGTAAAATTGTCTAAACTTTAGTAGGCGACTTGGATTTTTAATCTGTAAGTTTACAAGTGGAAGGAATAATAAATAAAAAAAGATCTCCGGTTAAACATCTTTAAAACATTTTGGACCGTCTAGAGTTTGGCATTTTGATCCATTTGTGAGATAAAGGGTCTTGGTAGCAGAGGAATGTTACAGTCGTGTTTTTTTTGTGGAGGATGGGTTGGAATGTAATTAAAAAAACGATCGACCATGTCTAAAGTGAACAAGGTTTCCCAAAAATTTTCTTTTGTTTTTGTCGTGCAAGAGATTATTAATAGTTAATAGTAATTTACCTATGAAATTGCTGTTCTGCAGTACTGGCCATTTCAAATCAAAATATTTTTTGTTTGGCTAAGATTTCTAATTTCAAATTAATTTATATTTTAAAAACATGGAATTCTTTTTTCAAAAGTAGTCATTTGTTTATTGATTAGTGTTAGGTACATTTTCATCGCATTTCAATCTTTTTCGTCATCATGGATACGTTAAAAATTCGAGTAATTATGGAATATAACGCGGCACAAGGGGCACGCAACATCAGCGACTTTTACGGAGCTAACACTACAAACCAACGCACCGCCTGTTATTGGTTTGCTCGCTTCCGTTCTGGAAATTTCGACCTGAAAAATGAACCTCGCGGTCGTCCGAAGACTTTGGTCGACAATGACGAATTAAAGGCGATTGTGGAAGCCGATGATACACAATCTACGGCTGAATTAGCAGCAGCTTTCGATGTAAGCGTCAAAACGTTCAATATTAATCCATTTGCGTCAAATTGGCAAGATAAAAAAGCTTGACAAATGGGTGCCCCACGAACTTAATGATCGCCAGCGCGAAGTACGCGTCGAGACGTGCCTAGCACTGCTCAACAGACACACAAATGAAGGAATTTTGAACCGCATTGTTACCTGCGATGAAAAATGGATTCTGTTTGATAGCCGCAAGCGGTCAGCAAGTTAGTTGGATCCTGGTTCAGCACCTAAACAATGCCCAAAACGAAAACTTATTCCTAGAAAAGTGATGGTCACTGTTTGGTCGTCTAGCGCGCGTATGGTTCATCACAGCTTCTTATCAAACGGGGTGAGCATTACTGCAGATGTGTACTGTGAAGAACTGAACACAATGATGGAGAAGCTGGCACATCTTCAACTAGCATTGGTCAATCGCTCGTCACCGCTGCTCCTGCACGACAACGCGCGACCTCATACTGCACAGCAGACGGTCTCCAAGTTGCAAGAACTGGGGTTGAAAGCTCTCCGTCATCCGCCCTACTCACCAGACCTTGCGCCTACAGACTACTACTTTTTCCAGAATTTGGATAACTTCTTGGCGGGCAAAAAATTAAATACCAGAGGCAGTACAAAATGCCTTTGAAGAATTTGTTACCTCCCGTCCAGCTGATTTCTTTAAGAAGGGCATCAATAAACTGCCACTGCGTTGGCAAAGATGCATTGATTGCATGGGTAATAATTACTTCTATTAATACAAATAAAAAATACATGAAAAAATTCGTTTAAATTTTTTCATACAAAACGGCAATTTCATAGGTAAAGGGCGCTTTCAATTTATGCATTTCTTGACGGCCGGCTGCGGTGCGTTTATTGTACCGCGTACGGACGGTCGTTTGTTTTCATACAAATCGCGCGGTGCTGCAACAGTGCGGCGTCGGTACCGAGAGCGCTTGATGACAGGAAACTCCACGTGTTCATTTCGCTGTTAAATCGTGCGGTGACAAGACGTGAGAGCTAGTAGTTTCATCAAATTTTCATGTATATTATTTGTTTAAAATAGATGATATAAACGTGGAAGAATTTTACTTTAAACTAATTCAAGTAATTCGTAGAAACATTCCCTAGACATTCTTAAGTAATAAAAAAAAACTGCTTGGATCTTGTTTCTACCTAGGGCTAGGGTAAAGATTATGGAAATCACCAAAATTAGATGTTAATGAAAACATCGGTGATGCTCTTTTACGGGGGCGTCGTTTTTGTTTCTGTTTGATGTTTTTTAACAAGAGCACCTAAGAGTAATGTTTCTTCGCCAAAGTCCATGCGCTCAACTGCTGTCGAATAAATTTAAAACATCACTAGCATACAAACGCACGGCAGTCAGATACGCTTTCAACTTAGGCGTTTGGTGTCGGACTGCAACCGTACTGCAGCGGCTCGGCAGCGGGATATACATATATACTTAGAATATATATAACCAGCGGCACGGTAAACGTGCGGCAGCGGTCCGACACGAAACGTCTAAATTGAAAGCGCCCAAAGACCTAATATAATATCGAACGAACATTCCAAATAGGTCCTACATCTATACTTTTAAATCACAGAACATGGAAAAGAGGTTTCTATGTTCTGTGTTTTAAATAAAGAAGAAAAAAGTACCTACCTAAACGCGTACCTACCTAAACGCGTACCTACCTACACTTTAGCACAGATAATATAATACTAGATAATATAGTACTTTAGTGATTAATACGCGCCTATGAAGCTACGCCTCCGTGGAAAGTAGGCCTTAAGTACACCGAAATAGATAGTATTCTACGTATATAAGAGGTATGGGGTTTGATAGTTTTTTTCTGCACTGGAGCCATAATAAATGACTTAGAGAATTGGAATAAAAAAATTTTTATCATAGGTAATATATACGCTAAGAGTAGGTATATAGGTAAGGTATATACGCTAAGAAGGCACAAAACTTAAAAAAAAACATTTAATTACAAGTAACACATTTATATATCCCTCCCTTTCAATTAAATATTGTGCAAAGTTAACTTACCACAGTCTTGGAAAACCACAGCAGTGATGTGGGCGGATAAAAAAGCTAATAGCAAAAGAAGATGAACGAAAAACATTTGAAGGCAGTTATTTTTTTACTAGAAACCAGGTAATTATATTTTTTATTATTATATTCTTGTATGAACAATTATGCCACAATAAAATGACTGAAGGCAACGCTACTCGATATTATTGATTGAGATAACACGATGAAAATATGTAATTAGCTGCATCGATAAAAAAATTACTATCTACGTGATTTTAATCTCACAAAATGTCAATATAAAGTCAATTTACTAGGTATAGTAAAGGCATTGCTTTTAATTTTAAACTGAAATTAAGTAATTGAATGTACCTATAGGGAACTTATTTACTTTTTAACCCTTAAAAGTACAAATTAGGTACCTACCCAAAAGATAAAAACGGGACCCTATCACTAAGATTCTACTGTACCTACGTCCATCTGCCTATTTGTCACCAGACTGTATCTCATGGGCCGTGATAGCTGGACAGTTGACATTATCTCAGACGATGTAAGTATTTCTGTTGTCGCTATAACAACATATAACCAATAAAAAAAATAGGTAGTTACACATTTAGGTAAAGGCTTATAAACAACAAACGTGTTTTTTTTTGTGGTGATATTAGAAACGGAAAAGTTTGACGCTATAATTTTTCACAGAATACTTATTGAATTTACAAAGTTCCCTTTGTGGTAGAAACATTACGGAACGGCAAATAACGAAAATTACCTAGTACGCATTACTTTGATTTATCTCGTAGCGTTCAGCCTAGCGTTGGCAATGTAAGCACAAAAAATGTGTTTATTTACGACATCTCATAAAACCTCTAAAATTATCAGTGTTTCTCACATATTATTATGTAGTGCATGTATTTAACTTACAGGATGAAATTTTAAACACCTTCCAAATTTTAATATACGAGTCAATCTACGAGACCAATAAACAAATGTAATTTTTTCTTTTGGTATAGCCCAGTACAAAAATGTCAAGATAAAGCACTTAGAAAATGTCCGCCAAAAATCTAAAATTTTTGATACGGCCGTCTAGCAACTCTTTTTACGCGTTGCGCATCTAATTCTATGTATCATCATTACGATACTATTCATAAGTTTTTGATTTTCCTTTTGTACCTTAACAGGTCTAGGACCGTAAAAATTGAAAACTATATCGCGAAAAATATTTTCGGGTGACAACTTGATTAACATTTTTTATTTCATAAATAGGTTCTTAATACGATACTGTACTCCTATAAAAATTTTGGAAATTGGTAAAAATTTCACCTGTATAAAGCTTTCCCTTGAATCATTATAGGTAGTCATTCATTACTCTATCTATTAAAAATTCCGCATCAAAATCCGTTGCGTAAGTAATTTGAAAGATCTAAGCATATAGGGACAGACAGAAGGGAAGCGAAATGTCTTATACTTATGCATTAATGTTCATTCACTACTACTTCAAGTAACAAGAATAGTGCTCAAATAATTCTAATGAAAAGCTAAGTCTTAGATACACCTGCATTTATAAGCAAGTAAAAGTAATTATTACATAAAAGACAATAAGTACCTACTTATTCCTTAAACCAAGTAATTAAGTACTAGAAGTTAGAACAAATCAAAAGTTAGCATTCTCAGCCAAATTCCATCACATAAGCACTAGGTAATAACACTTTAAGATATGCCTTTTTTAAGCAATAAGTAATTTTACTTCCTAAGACTTCTTTATAAATACGGGTGTTATTTTGCTTGTGGGCGTCAAATAAATGTGATTTATACATTTAAAATTCTAATGTTTTCAAGATAATACCCTCGCTTGAAAACAGCTTATGGGGTAAATTAACCGGTCGCTGTATCGATTTAAGTAGGTACTTCAAGGAGGAGTCCATCCTGAAGGTTCCCGGACAGCACTACGGCTTATCATTTCTATTAGACATTTTTATCATATCTTTGGACACTTATTATTTCTGTGGACCCTTAAAAAATTCAATCTTTGTTATTTCAGAAAGTATTGATAGTATTTGATGTCCACTCAAGCACATGTTACAAATAAGGCTTAAGTTTTATTTGTTACTAAATGTATGTTACATAGCATTGTATATAAAAAAAAACCCATGGAAATGATGCAAAAAAATCACTTGTTTAAATTCACCCATTTATGTTATACTGCACCGTCCTAAAAAAAATCGCGTCACTAATTTTGACCCCACGACTACCCGGCGCGGCGTAACCGTTTGATAGCTCGCGTTCATCCGCGTTTAAAAAACGATGCATCGTTTCTTTTTTTGCTGTTGCTGTTTCATCTTAACTGACTGCCAAACATCTGCCAAGATGTTTCTTTCGGGTTTTAAGGGTGTAAAGTTTACACCCTTAAAACTTTACACTGTAAACTCCTAACATTTGATGCAACAACGCTGGCTTACAGCTATAAGAATATGCTTGAAAAATTTACGCCTATGACTTAGTGTCTCGGTGGCTAAATGGTAAAGCGGCTAGCCCGGCATGCAAGGAGATGCGGGTTTGAGTCCCGCCTGAGACATAATTTTTCAAGTCAAATGTTGTTTGAACGGGTCATAGCATCCTTTGCCATGCCAACTCGCATGTTAATTTCACTAACACAGGCCGTCGTTACAGATTTTGACACCCAGATAGATATAGCGGTTGACGACACTAATACCAGGAATTCTGCAGGTTACACTACCCAGCTTTCCGGCTCGATCCACTACTATTACCTTAGTATTTCTTCTGTTCACTGCGAGACCAATGTTACCACCTTCTGCCTTGAGTCTTTGAAACAGCTAGATCATATCCTTCATAGATGTTGTCTCTTGTCAGAAGAACGGTGTCATCGCCATATCGAACTTCGGGCGCCCCTCCAGGAAATGCTGCCACACTGAGCCTCGCTGACAGCCTGCCAGCTGCCTCACTTCCTGACACGCAGGACACTCCAGATCGCGACAGGTCCCCGATCGCGCCACAGCCAGAGACTTCCTGTACCGCTCCACCCGCGGAGATGGATTACCAGGACACTGCGGATGGTTCGTGCGAGGATTCGGATTCGGACCCTCCTACGGATAATGAATATGTACCTGAGCTGTCTCCGCCCTACGCGGAGTCTGAGTACAGGAAGAGTGAGCGATGTGGCGAGAAAGGCCACGCCAAAATAACGTGTCGTAAACCCCATAACTGTCACTTTTGTGCAGATATGGGGTACCCAACGGACCACAAACTTGGTGGAGTCCTCTCCACGATGAATGAGACTGTCGGCCCACCCTCGAGATCAAGAAAACCGCGTCGGTCTCGCACGCGAAGCAGGAGCAAGTGAGGCAGAAGATTATCAAATCGAAGCTATGGTTGAGCTCAGCTCTCTAGGGAAGAGACAGTTTTCTAAACTGGCTTGTGCTGCGAATGAACGTGCATACGCAATATCTAAGAACCTATCAGCTGAGGCCATTTGGAGTAGTTCAATAGCACCAATGGTCTCACTCGGCTGATAGATTTTTTGAAGAAAAAAAAACATGGAGCATGCTAGCAAGCATGCAGCATGCAAGCAAGCATGCAAGCATACAGCATGCAAACATCAGCATGCAACATGCATGGTTTTTGTCACGGCTCCGCAGCTCCGGCGGTCCCACGCGAGCTTATCGTCGCAGATAATTTTAGCTCACCACCGCAGCTTCGGCTTGCTGGCCGGCTTCCCGCGGCGGCGGGCTTTAAAACCACCTGGTCCTCAGCTCGCAGCAGCATAAAATTCTGCCATATGCATAGTATGCCAAGTAATCGTCGCACTAAATAAACGTTATGCTTAACGAAATTATGCATACCTAATGAAATTTTGCCAAAGGTAATTATGCCTAATAAAATTCCGCCATCTTAAGAGTATGCCATTGTTAATTCGGCCATATAAACATTCTGCCAAACAATAATTATATTTAGAAAAAAATATGCCTTGTAAATATTCGATGAAAAAATATTATGCCAAGTGTGTTATGCCAAATGAGTTTCGGAGCAACAAGATACTGCCAAATAAAGGGAACCCTTACAAGTCCCAGCCGACTTAGCCGATTTCGCGAAGGTGGTGACGTCATACTAACCCCCCTTTTTACCACGCTTTATGTATGTAATGGAATCTTTATGCATAGTTTAAACCTATTTCCAGAAATTTTATTAATTGTAAACTTTGCACACGTATCAAAGACCGATGACAATGCAATAATTTAATAACAGTTTCCCAATATCCTTATTAGGACCGCCAGGATTAATCTTACTCTTTCGCTCGGGCACTCGGCACAACACAACGGAGGCTGATACTTTTTCAGGCTAGTTGCAATTTCTCTTTCTTCATTGCTAGACAATCGCGGGGAGGTGGGCCCCGCGCCCACGCGACATAGCCCGTCTCCCCGCGCGGGGACACGCGCGAGGGCACGCGCGGGGGCACGCGCGGGGTTTGCTGACAGGAGCACGCGCGGGCTAGTTTAGTTCATGGCGCTATGTGTTACGGGCCGTACGCATAATAAGAATAATATATATTGTAATAATAAGAATAAAGAACTGTGATTATAAATGTGATTGCTAAGCAAAGGCATAATAATAATTGGCAAAAATAAAGATTATGAACAAAATTGTATTATTTTCTTACCGCATTGTTATTGCCAGCCTCTCCATTGGTGATATGACTGATATAGCTCTCACTTTGAGATTGTTAACTTTCAAATACGGTTCCAGTTTTGAAAATAATTCGTCATAGACTTAAACCGAAACTTTAAAATACTTATAAAATAAATATTCATTATCCCTTAATTTACTAAACTTTACAACAAATTCTCCGCATAGTAACCTAGATTCAATGAAAGGGCTCACTGGCTGTCATTTTTTTTGTGCTAGTCGTCGTTTTGCTAGGTAATTATATATTAAGTTATCCATTGCCACGACTGTACAAGCACACAGTTTAAATTTTACTGGCGACACTGCGTAAGTCGGGTCTCCACGACGGGCCCCGCGACGGGGACCGCGGCGTGTCCACGCGCGGGCTCACGCGACGTGCGCCCGCGCGGGCACCCGTTTAACACAGTTTCAGGCCTAAGGCATTTCAATACTATCACATGTCCGCAAATAATTAATTGAAATATCGAACTAAAAAATGAAAAATAAAATATAGTTTAAAAGAACTAAAAAACCACGCTTTTAAAGCGAATCGAACTAAAAGTAGAAAATATTTTTTAATTACAAAGTGTTTATATTTCAGTAGTAGAAGATCGAACAATCAATCATAACTAATTACTTCAATAAATTTAAATTAGGAGAATAATTCAATTCAGAGTAAAAAGCGTGGGGTGCTTGATATAAAATGTAACAATTATTCTACTTGCAACTATCTATGTGCGGAGAGTTATGAAAACATAGTAAAAAGTTATGAAATATAGTAAAATGCTCCTCACGTTTTTTACTCTGAATTGAATTATTCTCCTAATAATTTAAATTTTATTATAATTTTATTTTGAAGTAATTAGTTATGATTGATTGTTTGATCTTTTACTACTGAAATATAAACTCTTTGTAATTAAAAAATATTTTCTACTTTTTGTTCGATTCACTATAAAAGCGTGGTTTTTTGTTATTTTTTAACTATATTTTTACTGGATTCGACTAGTGGGGCCCAAGCGTAGCAACGTTTGTATGGCCCACTTTTCCATTAATTGCTTCCTGATCGGACCCGGTGTAGGTAAGGGTGCGCAGGGAGGACAGCCGATTTCGCGAGGGTGGTGACGTAATACTAACCCCCATTTTTATACTGGATTCGACTAGTGGGGCCCAAGTGTAGCAACGTTTGTATGGGCAACATTTCTATTAATTGCTTCCTTCACCTACAAATCGGACCCTTTTCGTCATTTAAGTCAAAGGTCAAGGTCATCGAGGTCAAAGGTGTCATGTCTTTTTTTGGTCAAGGTCAAAATAAACGATTGGCAGGTTAAAAGTCACTACTCACTGTCAAGTCATCGAGGTCACAGAGGTCACGGCTAAAGGTCACAGAGGGCTCGGCCAAAGATCACAGGGGTCACACGTCAAAGGTATTGCCATTTTTAGTGCGCGCACCCTCTGCGACTCTGACCTCAGCGGTCGTAGTACGATAAAGGCCACTCCTGTGCTGGTGCTATCTTCTGGGCCCCAGAATTACATTCTATTTCCAAGGTCGGTTGTAAAGTGACCCTGTCCCTTCCAATGTGTTTCGCTTAGTCCTAACAGATAACCGTTCTTCCTTTTTATCTCGTATTCCACAATTCGCAGCTTGCCAGGCTGGTGCATACCGCGCACATTCCACGTCCCGATGCCAACCTTGAGGATGGCGTAATGACTTGTATAATGAAAATCCTGTTCTCCAGTTCCAACTATGATTTATTTCCTTCTTAAGGTAGTATATCAACTTTTCCTTGCGGAGTAGACTTGTGAGATATCTTTTCTTCTTGACGGTACGGCAACGAATGATTGACCGAGCAACCAACTCCCGTTTTCGACTTGCCCTCACCACCTACCCCCGCTTTACGTTGCCGATGGCGGGGCCTAGTGGTGTTGCCAAGTACGTAAGACAATTACCATTCTTATTGTAATTAAAAATCATGACACTTGCTAGTGTTCGATTCGTCAGTAATTGAGATTCCATGCGACGCCCGACGAGGCACGAACGCATGGTCTGATTTTACACCATCTCTCCCAGAAAGATGGCGCCGGGCCTCAGCCAGATCGCCAGACACTAAACGCTGTTTTAAGACCAAAAGAAGCAATAGTTTCCCATTGCCTTCTGTCCCAGACATTTAAGAAGTTATTTAGACTTCAAGGCCACTGTACCCTCTTTAGTCTTTCTGCCACTTTCCACTTTCTGGGTAAGCTCGCTTCATCTTAGGCTTCTTCTTAACCGTAGAGTTAAGTATGTAGTCAAGAGTAAGCCCATTAATCCCTCAACCTCCAGGAGGCACGCGCGTGCCGCGATAACAATTGATTTCAATTGTGTCTGGAATAACTCACGATCGAGGGATTAATTATTAAAAAAAAGTCGATTGCCCGACTGGTGGTATGGTTATTTCCGCCACTTCCCGGTCGCCAGAGCCGCGCCCGTTGTTTAGCAGGGAGCACAAATCAAATAAAAGTGAGGAACTTTGACTCGGAATACTCGGATCCACATTCTCGCGTAAAACGCCTGTGATCATTGAACTGTATAAACTTAGGTTTGTTAGGTTAGGTTTAGTTATTATGTGTAAGTAAATATATAAGATATTTTATGTATTTACTATGAATGTAGAATAATAATTCGTACTAATGACATGGCAGCATGGTCTAAGACCTTAGCCGGTACCGAAAGGAGAAAAATAACAAACAAAATTGACGTTGACGTTTATTTTCACACATAGATGGATACCATCGATACCATCAAATTCAAAATAAATAGTGTTTGTTTGAGTGCCTCTTTTAGATACTGAAAATGTTAAGAAAATCATTGAATATAAGAGAATTTTCTAGATTAGGTCCTAATTTCATTTTAATACAACGTCATAAATTAAGTAAGAAAACGAATGAGAAAGATCTTAGACTTGCGACTGATGTTGTTAATTATTTAGAGAAATCAGTTGAATATCGTGATGTTAAAGATAAGTTACCAAACTCTTTATTGAAAAAATATAAAACTCCTGAAAGCATGTATTTAATTAATAGAAAGACGGCAAAATATATAGCTAAAACTGTTAATAACCATATTAATGAAGAATCTGCAGTCATCGAAGTTAATCCAGGGCTTGGGTTTTTAAGTGAAGAATTGCTTCATTGCATGAGTAATCATATATATATGTATGAAACATCAAATCACTTTTCCCCATATCTAAATGTGAGTACTATGCATAATTTAACATAACTACCTAAATTAGCATTACAAATCGTCACTGCGCTTGCAACACCGCGAAAGAGCAGTTTTTAAATACCGCGTATCTGCTTTTATACAATTTTACAAGAGGTTAAGAAAACTTGAAATCTTAGTCATTTAACAATATTTTACGGGCCGAACTAACTAGTAACTTTTTTTAAAGTAAGTCACAAAAAAGTAACTACTGGATTTGGTCCGTAAAATATAGCGAAATGACTAAGATTTCAAGTTTTCTTAACTTCTTGTAAAATTGTATAAAACGATATTATATAATTGACTTATTAAACCACTGTTCGAGACTTAGTAGTGATGAACAATGAAACTAAGCAGTCTTTGTGATCCTGGGGCATGTCCATCGTCATATAAATAATTATTAGGGCAATTTTAGAATCGGTCATGTTACAACATTTTATCCCTTTTAGCATCACATAGTAAATGAAAACAAACTTATAAAATAATAAAAAGAAGTGGCTATGTTATACAATAATAATTATTGTATAATTTATTCACCTCTTGTTTATTATTTTATAAGTTTTACTCATCATCAAAAATTGATGTTGAGTTCAACTTGTATTCTTTTTATGTAAACAAAAAGTAGTGAATATGTTTTTATTTGCATTCAGAGTTTGCTAAATGAACATCCTGGACGAGTGACATACAAAGTAGCAGATTTTTTCGGAATGTGGAAGTTGGCTTTTAAAGACAAAATAGATAATGGTAATAGAATACAAGAATTATTAGGCAGTCTTTCAACTAATGACAACAGTAAGTATCCCTGTTACTGTAAACAAAAAGTTAGGTTTGAAGTATGTGTGCAACGAAGATAATGAACTAGGTAATAATCATTGGTCATTCATGAATGAACTATTATAAAAGTTCCCACAATGTGGTCTTCAAATAAATTAGGTACTTGGTATTCAAACTGCTATGTCTGATGGAGTTCATACTAACTTATTAGATTCTTGGCCAACTGAAAGTATGTTTAATGTTTTAAAGTTTTTTATTTATTGAATTTGCATGTATCAGAAAGTGACATAACTAATTAATTTCTATTTGTTTGCCCAGGGCTGTCATTGATAATTAATATTGAAGTGTACCTACCTACTTAAAAGCTGTTGTAAGCAGTTTTTTTTTTAATTTTTGCTTAAAAAAATGTGATATGTTGGATAGGATAGTAATCATAAAAATATGTAGGTAGACAAAATATAAATATTAAATTATTTTAAACAAGATTAGCTTCCAATTGTCATTAGTTATTATGTGTTATTATTTTACTTTTTTCTGTTTTTGTAACTACCTACCTAATATAACTTGAAAAATAATTTAAATAAATATACCTGCATTTCATAAAGTGTGAAAATGACTTATAAAAAAAAATAATACAGTTGTCAGTTAATGTAGGTACTTTGATTTAAAAAAAAACTATTTGTAAAAGTCACTTGCATATAAGCACAATATGTTAAGCTCACATGAGTATTTGATTACTAATATTATAAATGTCCAGTATCCATCAAAACTTTCTATTGATATTGATATAAAAAATGGCTGAACATTTTATCCCGGAATGAGAACAAAGTCACGGGCAACAGCTAGTTAATTTTAAATTTGGTGGCAATGTTGCAAATCTAATACTTTACTTTTTTCAGGTAGAACGGTAAAAATAATAGGCTCCATGCCTGGACTGACTTTTATCAAGCACCTTTTAAATAACATAGTTTTTCATACAACAAATAATCAACTTGGAAGACCAGATTTATTTATAACAATGCCTGGACACCATTATGAGGTACATGTTATAAATTAATGAAATCGTAAAAACTATTATTTACACTTTCTTCCTGCCTTTAGTGCACTCAGCCCTGCTAAAATAGATTCTACGAGGGCTGACTTTAGTGTGCAGTAAATTCAGGACAGTAGCAGCATGGTTGAAATGTGTGCCTGTGTAAACCCAAAAATAACGCAAAAAAACCAACTACGCATGCAAGTTACGCTGCTTTAGAGCAAGCCGCGCTTTTTGTTATTTAATGTTATTCAAAAAATAAATATAGTACATACTAGAAAAAAAATTGCGCTGTTATTAAAGAACTTTATAAACTACAAATACTTATCAACGAAAAGCTTAAACTAACTAATGAGACTGTGCATGACAATCATAGCTGAAAGCATGTTTTAATTTCGAATGTTTTACTGATTTATATGACTGATATAAATTACACTAAGTCGTATATTTAGGATGAGACGTTTGTTTTTATAATTATTCCCAGGTTACACCTCTGGTCCGGACCTCGTTACCGGGAATCGAACTCGGAACCCTTGCGTAGCAGGTGGTCGGTGGACCATCCATTGCATCAGTTGAGGTCATCTTATATTATGAGTTATGACTCTTTTCTACGCAAAGCCACTTAAATACAGGGTGGCCCGGGAGTTGACGTTCAAAGCTAAAATTTTGGTGCCTTATGTTAAGGTGTATCCAAATCACCCCCATGTATGTTCTACGATTTTGCTTAGATAATTATTTTTGTTCTTTTCCTTAATTTTCACCTATTATTGGTTAATATTTTTAAGCTATTGCATAGCTTCTATCGCGGGCTTTGAGCGTGGAGACCGAATCCAGAAATTCCGTAACGAAAATAACCTAACACCCCCCCACTCCGACCGGCACAGCGGTGATACTTTTTAGTTTTATAATTGCATAAGTTGATAAAAAATGCTTTCCAATTAAATAGCTTTACCGCGGCAGTCTCCGAGTGCCACACGTCTTTTTTTTTACTCATTCTGGCGAGTACTCGGTGTTCGTTTTTTCAGTGAGAATTAATAACAATACTTACAAGTACCAGCCTAAAAACTACAATCTGTCTGGATATTGCGGAACTTGCTTAAAATTTAGTCGCAAGTCCAAAATTACCGACCAAACTTGGTGCATGCACATGTTTGATGTCTCAAAAAAAATAATGTAATGTAAAGGGAACCTGACCTGTGGATTCTAAAGACATCACTACATAGTATAAAACAAAGTCGCTTTCCCTGTCCCTATGTCCCTATGTATGCTTAAATCTTTAAAACTACGCAACGGATTTTGATGCGGTTTTTTTTAATAGATAGAGTGATTGAAGAGGAAGGTTTATATGCATAATAACATTCAGTATAAGCATTGCACCCGTGCGAAGCCGGGGTGGGTCGCTAGTTAAGCAATAAAGTGAGGTCAAATAAAGTTGTTGTCAACTGGGGTTTATTTTCTGTAACTGACCTTTAGAGTTATTTGAGGCATTATATAAGGAAAAAAATATTATTTTAATTTATTGCAATTGTTGTTTTTTCTGATGAAGGCTTTGAGTAAAACACAAAAACATTATTTTGAATTTATTTATTTACAAGAGGTTTTTAAATTGTCGCCCTCCCACAGAAATACACAAACTACATCTGCGTAAAAAAAATATTTTAAGGCTCTAAAAGCTTCACGATTATTTCTCACAACGTTTTCTGCTTTAAGAATTTTTGCTCTGAGTTCATCTTCACTGGATGCTTCTCTAGCGTACGTTATTTCTTTGAAGTAACCCCAGATAAAAAAATCGATGGGGTTAAGATCAGGCGACCGTGGTGGCCAGTTAATTGGTCCTCGTCGTCCGATCCATCTGTTGGGGTACTTGTTATTTAAATAGTTACGCACTTGTTTCGCGTAATGACAAGGCGCACCGTCGTTCTGGAAAATCATTGTTCTTCGCAATGCCAGGTTCACATCCCCCAATAAAATTGGCAGATCGTTTTCCAAAAAACTTTTGTAGGTGTCTCCATTAAGTATGGATGGCAGTTCAAATGGCCCAATAAATTCCCCATTCAAGATACCAGGACCACATGTTGACGCTGAAGCGATGTTGGAATGATGTTGGCTCTTGCAGCATGTGGTTTTTAAATAGCCCAGATGTGATAATTATGGATGTTAAAAACTCGGCTCGTTCAAATCGTGACTCATCCGTCCATAAAATTTTATTGAATAATCCGGGGTCATCTTGCTGATTTCTTAACATAGCTTCACAAAACTCGACCCTTAATGCGTAATCTGAAGGCTT
Organism: Anania crocealis; assembly: GCA_949315895.1. NCBI lineage: Eukaryota > Metazoa > Arthropoda > Insecta > Lepidoptera > Crambidae > Anania > Anania crocealis. The sequence continues at coordinate 7,576,688 of OX438868.1, forward strand.
GTACTCTTTGAATATGGTAAGCATGAAAAGATTCCTCGTGTAAAATGTCTTGAATCGACGATCTAGGAATATTAAGATTACGAGACAATGCTCTCGTACTTGTAGTCCTATACCGTTGCATTTCTTCTAGTATTATTTCTATGCGCTCCGGGTTAACTTTGTGAATTCCTTCACCACAACGTTGACCCGGTATGCGGCCAGCCATTAACGTATTGTGAGTATTAATAAATACACGATAGTCAGGGTAATGATCAGGTTGCGTTCCACTCCGGCGTGGAGTTGTTCCCTGTAGAGTCTTGCTGCTTCGTGGCCGTTGCCCTGCGCAACACCGTAGAAATAATGGATTTCTGCATATTCACTCAAAGTGTAGACCATCACGAACACTTCGTAATAACAACAGTCCAAATCAATGGGCAAAACGGAGTCCAATAACAAGCAGGGGTCAAACAAGTAGGCAGCAGCAGTATCAGTGGGCAAAGCAAAGAGGTAATAAATAAATAAATATTTTAAGACATGCCTCACTGGGCCACACAGAGCCATCTAGTCCCAAATTAAGCTACTATTAAGTACCCTGACGCGATGTCGTATGGGGTACTAGACAACCGATGAACTTACTTATACAGAATGAAATGGAAATCATTGGCATGCTTCTAATATAAGAAAAGAAGAAAATTTGACTGAGGAAAATATTAAATGTACAATAAAATTGGACGTAGATATGCAGAAACGTTCCAATCCACACTGAGTTGATTTTGAGATAAACGCAATTTAGCGTTTTAGTGGTACACTTTTTATTCTAACAAGGAAAGACGAAACATATAGTTAACATTCAAGTATCATCCGAGCTTACTCTACTTCAGTAGTGTGCCGACAAAACGCGCGCGCTTTTATTGCCTAGATTCATTCAAGTTCGTACACGCAAACAAATAACGCCACCCGGCCTCTAACACACCTGCCCCCGCCCCCGCGCCCGGCCGGCCACCCCTTTAGCCTTTCGGCACGTTCAATCAGTTCCGCATTGTGTAACAAGGTGTGATGACGCATGTCGTCTATCCGGAAATATCGCGCGCGCACCTCGACTGGACAGGATTGCAGTGGATTGGATTTTGTAACAGTGTAGTTTTTTGTAAATATATACTTATAATATATAGAATACACCCAGACCAGTACAAACAGACATGTTCATGCACACAAATATTTGTACTGTGCGGGGATCGTACCCGCGACCCATGGCTCAGAAGCAGCGTTTACTACCGCTGATCCAAATGGTCGTCAAATAATAATGTAGAATATAATGACGTGACAAGACAAGTAGCGGTTAACACAATGTTTAAACGACTGAGGTCAAGAAGTAATCTGTAATAAGGTATCACTTGTGATAAAGCAGGTAGCCGTCCTTATCACTAAAACCATTCGTACTAAAAATCTTACCAACCGCCTATTTGTACTAAAAATCTTGCCGATACGTAGAAAATCAAGAGATCAAAAGAAAAAGTTAAATAATAAAACAAGTTTACTAATAACAATGGCACATTGACAAGTAAAAACAAAAACAAAAACGTCATAAAAAATAAAAATGCTAAAAGAGTTCGGTATGCCACATTTGTCAATAACAATAATCAAAAAGTTTACAGAGATAAGGGCGGCTACCTGCTTTATCACAAACGATACCTAATTATGGTTAGTTCCTGACCTCCGTCATTTTCATATTGTGTTAATCAAGATAAAAAAGAATGATCAAAAAACATCATAACTCGAAGAAACATACCAATTGCAATAAAATAAAATAGGATTTTTACCCCTATAAAATGCGTCATTAAACTTTAAGGGTCAGTTACAGAAAATAAACCCCAGTTGAAAGAAAGAAAGGAAGAAAGAAAAAAGGTATATTTGGTACACACATGAAACAATTATTACAAGTAATAATCTATATAAAAGAGGGTGCAAGTACCAAAATGGTATCCGCTCAGTATATGGTCACGACGACTAGAGTCGTCATAACCACTGGTATTCTGCGGATGCTAATTAAGAAAAGAGGGGACGCAGCCCACACATGGACATACAGTCTATAAGTAAAAACAATTTATATAAAACAAGAACATAATACCTACAGTTTGCAGTGAAGGTATATAATATAAATATAGATGTGAATATTGAAATAAATGATGTAAATGGTTGCGTAGGGCTTAAAATCTATACTGTATATAATAAAACAGAATTAGTAAAGTAAAAGTAGTGCTATACATAGCTGCTTCTGAAACGATAAAAATTAATTAAATGTCTTTTTGTGAGTTCAAGAGATATTTTTTGTACTTTAACCTAAAACAATTTAATGTAGGAAGTAGTTTGTAAGGTGGTGGTATGTTATTCCAGCATTTCGTAGCAGAATAGCGAAAACTCCCGCGAAATGCTGCAGTACTGTGAGTTGGACATCCTAGTCGTGAACTAATCCTCGCTGAGAGAGAAAACGTAAGCTTTTCATACAAATATGGCGGTGACTTACTTCGCACAATGCCAAACAGCAAACACGCGTAATGGAGTGTACGCCTGGACTTCATATTAAGAAGATTTCCAAAATTGAGGAACGGAGTGCTATGAGCTCTACGTGGGACGGAGAAACAAAATCGGGCACAGGCATTTTGAACCCGTTGTATGACTTTCTTGGTGTAGCCATACATGCATTCGCCTGTTACAGTGTCTGCATAATTCAGTTTGGACAGCACTAAAGTTTCACAGAGCTTAATTCTCATATTAACATCTAGGTAATCGCGGACTTGGTACATTACTCTGAGCCTATAATAACAGTTTCTAACGGTCTCTAAAACATGATTGTGAAACCTTAGCTTGTCATCCATCAATACTCCAAGGTTTCGGGCTTCAGTTACCTGTTGGATAGGATTACCATCGATAGTAATATTAAGGTTGAAATTGTTAATTTTATTTATTAGGGTTGCAGAACCGATTACCAGAAATTTGGATTTGAGTGGATTCAAAACTAAACCATTTTTATTTGCCCATTTGTTGATTCTATTTAGATCCTTATTAATTTTGCCTACTGCAGTTTTAGTTTCAAGCGGTTTAAAAGATAAATAAATTTGTAAATCATCTGCATAAACATGATATTTACAATCTCTAATACTATTTACCAAGTCTGCGCTGTATAGAATAAAAAGAGTTGGCCCTAATATAGATCCTTGCGGTACGCCTCTACTCAATAAGGAGGATTTCGAATATGAACGTAATCCGCTTTCATCAATAACTTCAACGCGTTGAGAACGCCCACAGAGGTAACTAGAAAACCATTTTAGTGCATTACTATCGAAGCCGTAGTATGACATTTTGGACAAAAGGAGGTTATGATTAATTGTATCGAACGCTCTAGAAAAGTCAAGAAGAGTCAAAAGAGATCCACATCCCACATCTTGAGCCCCTAAAATATCATCGAACACATCCAACAACGCAGTGGCTGTGCTCGGACCGGCTCTAAACCCAGACTGTTTTTGTGGCAGGATGCAGTTTGCTGTCAGAAATTCAGTTAGCTGCTGGCAAATGACTTTCTCTATTATTTTTGAAATGAAAGGTAAAATACTAATTGGTCTAAGATCATTTAAATCATTAATTGTATTACTTTTTTTGGGGATAGGTTTTACAAGAGCCTCCTTCCAGACATCAGGGAAGAAGCCGGACTGGATTGACTTATTAATAATAGCTGTTAAAACCTTAAGTGTACGGGGCAAAGTTAGTAAAATCATGTCACGCGAAATTCCATCGGCACCAATTGCATTGGAAGCAGAGTTCATAATTATTTTCAAAATAACGGATTCATCAACAGGTATTATACTAAACAAGGAAGAGCTAAACCGACGGTATTCAAAATATGTAAGGTCAGATATAGTGACCATATTATTTCCAGGAAGATTAAGAAAATGGCTGTTAATGAGATTTGGATCATTTATGTGAGAGGGAATCGAAGCATCCTTACTTTTAAAATCAACTAAATTTCTCTTAATATTTTTCCACAGCAATTTAGAATTTTTGGCATTTTTATTTATATTATGCTGAAAAAATGATGCCTTCTCAGTAAATAATGCTTTACTAACTATTGATTTTAATTCTTTATAGTAACATTTATCGGATTCTTGTTGTGTGATACGGCTTTTGGCATGGGCTTGGTCCCTAAATTTCATCATCTCCTTAATAGTCGGTGTTATCCAAGGGTAGCTTTGATGTTTAATACATGATCGTTTATAAGGGGCATGGATATTATATATATGCATAATATAAGCATTGAAAGACACAATAGCCTCATTAACATTTTCACTAAGCAATTTCTCCCAGGGAACAGCATCCACAAGAGTGTTAAATTAAATTAAATTAATGTCTTTGATTGGTCTGTAATTTGACCTCTTTTTATTGCTTAATGTCTTTAAATCCACAGGGTCAGGTTCCCTTTAAAAATTGGTTTTTTGATACATCATACATGTGCATGCACCGAGTTTGTTCGGTAATTTTGGACTTGCGACTAAATTTTAAGCAACTTTCGCAATATCCAGACAGATTGTAGTTTTTATTAATTATCACTGAAAAAACGAACACCGAGTACCCGCCAGAATAAGTAAAAAAATAAAAACCATTAATAGGTGAAAATTAAGGAAAAAAACATAAAAATAATTCTCTAAGCAAAATCTTAGAACATACATGGGGGTGATTTGGATACACCTTAATATAAGGCACCCAAATTTTAGCTTTGAACGTCAACTCCCCGGCCACGCTGTATAAATAACATAAACAATGTAAGCTCCTAATAAACGCAAGTTATTAAGTTCCGTAAATATACCTTTGATTTCGATGTAATTCATCTCATTCATGTAACTTGTGAAGGTGGCGCCACCGTGCCGCTGTTTAGTTCGGCTCCGTGTCAATTAATTATTAAAAATATAAATTGCCATTATCGTGACGCAAAACCTTTAAAAATGTTAATATAATAACCAAAAGTTATCGTGTATTATATAAGAGTAACATAAGAAAGACGCTATCAAGTAATTTAAGTGTAACTTAAGAACAGTGCTTGGAGGCCAATAACAAGTTTGAATTTATATATTCAGTGGAATTAAGTGAATAAAAACTGACTATTATAACCTACTAGAATAGCACAAGTTTCTGTGTTATCTATTGTGCGTGTTTTAAGTGGCTTTTAAAAATTTCATAGTAAAACCGTTGTTTTTTAAAACTTGTAAACAAAACTTTTGAGTACCAAATTCACTTCAGCCAAACAGTAATTTTAGACTACTAACGCCATCTCTCTTATCTCAAACGAACTGTTTGACTAACTTAGCTTTTATAACGTAAGTTAAAAGCACTCCACGGTGTTACAAGTTCTAAAACATTCCGCAAGATGGCAGAAGTGTGCGCAGGGTGTCAACAAGAAATTACAAGCAGGAGGAATTTGACATGCTGCCGATGCAAATACAAATATGACTAATTAATGTTAAACAATAGTATCAATCAAAAACCTTAAAAAATATAATATAACTAATAACTAAAATATATTATTAAAAGGAGTCCCTTTAGGCAAGGATCCGAAGATACTGGCAGCGTTCCCCCTTTGTATAGCTAAACTAATTCTTTGATGAATATGAATAAAACTAATATGACTTGATGTGCGCAAACGTTTCCTAAAAGAGATTTTATAACACCATGACGCCTGAAATTAAACTTAATTGGGTATGTGACGGCTGCCGAAACAAACAACCAAAAACAAACAACGCTAATGTACCAGCGAGCCCAAAACATCGTGACCTACTTCATAACAGGATTTTCACATTAAATGCTGATAGTAACGACCCTAATGTGACCATCAGAAAACCTCTGCGATCACTTGAAGTAAATAGTGAGGACTCATCCTTAGATGAAATATTGAACAATGACGAGAGCTTACCTGGAAACACACCTATTAACTATCGAACATCCATTCAGAGTGATTTAACTTTAGATAAAATCAGTCAATTATTGGAATTAAAACTAAAAAACAGCGAAAATATTTACTAATCTTTTTTAAAGCCGAACTGCGAATCATGATTCAAGAAGAAATTCGATTAGCTATGTCCAGAACTGAACTTGAAAGAATCGACCACATAAATAAGTTAAATACTAAACAAACCGGATTCCACACGGAATTAGACGACCTAACTAACAAAATCAACAAACTAGAAAGTGAACACACCCAGCTTACTAAAACGATAAAATATTTAGAACAAAAATCTGTGCATTTAGACAAACCCGTCCCAGCTGACGATACTAGCAGAAAATTTGTATTGTACGGAGTCGACGAACATAATTGGAAAAACGAGGACGAGCTTTACGACCGAGTATCAAATATTTTTTGCGATAAAATGAACATTAATCTTGAAGGGTACATTGAGGGATTAAAGAGACTGGGGAAAAAAGGTCATCGTCGCCCAATCCTGATTGAGCTTACCAATAAAAAAATAACAAAACACGTTCTCCAGAATAGGAGTTCTTTTTATAAAACCGGAATAGCTGTAGATAAATATCTAAACGGCCAAACACTAGATAAACGACGAGAACTCAGGAAATCCCTTTTTGAGGCCAGAAAAAAAGGTCATCATGCTGTATTGAGAGGAAACTATTTAATAGTTAACGGAAAAATAACCCCAGAATATACACAGCAAGACATTACACAGATAGATGAACAGCCAACAAGTATTCAACCTATAAATAATAATATCAAAAACCACTCCTTTCGAACCCTATAATATTATGGTACTAAATGCTCAAAGTATAAAGAAAAAAGTAAACTTACTGGAAAGCTTGCTACAAGAAAACAATTACCATGCTGTTTGTGTATCCGAAACCTGGATCTCCGAAAATCAACAAGCTTACGTTCACGTCGAAGGCTACGAGTTTGCTGCGCAGTACTGCCGGCGCCGGTGGCGCGGTGGTGGCGTCGCCATTCTACTGCCGGACGGGACTAAGTTCGTTGCCAGGCCAGACCTCGCAGACTTATCAGTGGAATATGTAGTCGAGTGTTGTGCGGTTGAATTAAAACCTAATTTTCTATTGATAAGTATTTATAGAGCAGATCGTAAGATTGATATATTTTTTAATTTTCTTCATCTGCTCTTTGAGAAACTCAAGTCTCATTATTATAAGAAGCATGTTATTATAGCCGGGGACTTTAATATAGATGCACTCAGTGATTCTAATGAATATAAAAAACTCGTAGACTTAATGTTAGAACACAATTTACACCAAATAGTTCATAAGCCCACAAGGGTTACACCCACTAGCTCAACATGCATAGATCTAATATTTACAAACGATAAACACTACACTCTCAACATTGATGACTTAGGTATCTCCGACCATAAATGCTTGACTTACAGCTTAAAACAACCACTGCATACTACACACAAACCGTCTATTACGTATTTTAAAACAATACGTTGCTTAAATAACTTAAAAAACATCGACGACTTTAAGTTAGAATTAGAAAAAATTAACTGGGAAAACATTCTACAGCCAAATTATAATATTAACCTCAACTATGATATATTTGATGAAAAAATTAAGCAGGTTCTAGATTGTACTTTCCCACTAAAACGAATAAAAATTAAGAGAAAGAGCAAAACTTGGCTAACACACGGCATCAAAACTTCCTGCAAACATAAACGACTTTTAAAAATAATGGTTAACCAGACAAAAAATACAAATCTAAAAAAACACTATGCTGTATACTCCAAAACTTTAAGGAAATGCATAAAATCATCTAAAAAACTCGACTATATGAAGGAAATGAATAAAGCAAATAATAAAACTAAAAAAATGTGGGAAGTCATCAATCGGGTAACTTCAAATCAGAAAAAGACACAAATGGGTAGCATTAAAATTAAATCACTTGATCAGAAAATTATTCAAACCCCAGTCACTGCCGCTAATACATTTAACCAGTATTTCGCGTCAGTCGGTCAACCACAACAACAACCATTTGATCCACAAAAAAATTCTCTTAGACCTATTGGGCGACCAGTACACTCACCAGCTATTAACTCCATGTTCCTACATCCTGTATCCGAAACTGAAGTGTTTAATATAATAAAGAAAATCCCTAACAAACATAGCTGCGGCATTGATAACATTCCCTCTACACTTTTAAAATCTTGCGCAGATGAGCTGACCCCCCCACTTACCACCCTCATCAACCAATCTTTTACTGAAAGTACATTCCCCGATCGTCTAAAAAAAGCAATAATTAAGCCCATTCTTAAAAAAGGCGGCAATTCTGTAGATAATAATAAATATTTTAGACATGCCTCACTGGTCACTACCGCCCAATTTCAGTACTTCCAATGTTCTCCAAAATCTTCGAAAAAGCTATCGCTAATCGTATCTCCAAATTCATGGCCAAATATGAGATTCTTGATAACAACCAATATGGCTTTCGCAAAAAAAGATCTACTTCTCTAGCAATCTACAAATACATCCAAGAAATCCTCAACCACATTCGTGATAAACACTACGCGGTCGGTGTATTACTAGACATGACAAAAGCTTATGATATGGTGTCACACTCTATCTTACTTAATAAACTTAACGGCGTTGGTATTCGAGGGCAGGCATACGACTGGTTAAAATCTTACTTAAGCAACAGAAGTCAATGCGTTCAAGTAGATCATTTTGATACAGACACCGGTGAGTTGCAGAGCGTACGCTCGGATTTCCTTACCACAAACTGGTCTATACCTCAAGGCAGCGTGCTTGGATGCATCCTCTTTCTAATTTATATCAACGACCTGCCCAAGATATGCAACTCGCTATGTCTTTTATTCGCTGATGATATTTCCCTCCTTTTCAAAATACCAAATACCGATGTATTTCACCATAATCTTATCACTGATACCTTTAACAGCATAAAACTTTGGCTCCAGGAGCATAACTTAAAAATAAACAACCAAAAAACTAAAATGATCCAATTCAAACCTTACCAAAAACAACTTACAGATTTAAAAACAGTGAAAAACAGCATTAGCATCGAAGAGGTTAGTGATTTCAAATTGTTAGGTCTTACCCTAGACACTCACCTGAACTGGAAAAAGCATATTGAAATAACGAAATCAAAATTATCACAATTCCTGTACGCATTAAGCATCCTAAAATCAAGCACAAGCAAAGAGTGCGCCCTGACAGCCTACTACGCCTATGCCTACGCCTGGTTGCGATATGCCATTGTCATGTGGGGACAGCGTCGACGCCAAAGATATCTTCATTGCCCAAAAGAAATGTTTGCGCATTATTGCGAACATCACAAGGAGAGACAGTTGTAAGCCGCATTTTATTAAAGACCGTGTTCTTACCCTCCCTTCCTTGTACATTCTGGAGACATGTTTATTTGTAAAAAACAACCTCCACTTATTCCAACATGATACAAACATACGCCGCAAAAACAACTTATCCCTACCAGTTCCTAGAATTGAAATGTTTAGAAAAGGCCCAGAGTACCGTTGCATACAAATATACAATAAACTACCAATTATATTAAAAACTGAATCCACTATCAAAATCTTTAAATCCAAATTGAAATCTATCCTCATAGGAAAATGTTACTATAACGTTGAAGAATACATGACAGATAAATTTACAATATCACATAAGTAAGTAGGTAACTAAGATTTAAACAGTAACAGTATCCGAAAACTAACACATCTATTTATAGTTTATCGTACTAACCTACACAATATAATGTCTGGATAGTAGATATGTATAATCTAACTAACTATCTAACAAGTGGCTAATAATTGTATGTACTAACTAACTCACCTTTAAACAAATGTATACATAGGTGTACTATGTCTGTTTATCTGGCCAATGTTGAAACTTTGTCTAAGCTTGTTTTAAAACTAATTTAAGGTTGTTTGCTTATACCCTTACAGGGTTTTGTTACACTTATTTTGTAAACAAAATGCAATAAATAAATAAATAAATAAATAAAATTCTTGATATTATGCAAAATGCAAATATAATTTCAAGAAACTAACCCTAAGTTTTAATCTGTTTTTATTATAAAGTAAAAAGCTTGACTTCTTATTTTTGTAAATTGAAAATACAATTGCTGATGTTTTTTTATACTATTTTTGTAAGTATTTTAATAAATATGGTGTTTAGTTCCTTACAGATAGTCAAATTCAGTACAACAAGCACAAGTCTGTCCCAGCATTATTTCAACTGTTCTTTGACTACAAAGTGTTGACGACCGTACCTCGCGTTCACTTTTTGCCATGGACCTATCCATTCAGCAGCAAAAAAGTTTCAGTGGTAAGTAGGTGTATTTTTGTATACTTACTTAGTTTTACCTAGGGTACTTCCTATTGGCTCGCTGACATAGCCACAGTAGTGAAACCAACAAAATGTGCAAGTCTCCGAATAACCGGACTTGACGACTCCGTTGATGAAATGGAGTTAAAATCGGCTATTGCGGAGAAGGGAGGTTGCTCAGCCGAGCTAATCAAACTTGGCTCCATAAAGGTGGGTCCAGGAGGAATGGGTGCTGCGCTTGTGAGGTGTCCTATTGCAACCGCCAAATTACTGGCCGAATCTAAACGGATCACAGTAGGGTGGAGTGCAGCACAAGTCAGACTGCTGGAACCCTTACCCATGCGATGCTTCCGTTGTATGGGTATGGGGTATACAAGCCAACGCTGCCCGGCACTAAAGGATCGCAGCGGTCTTTGTTTCCGCTGTGGCGAAGATGGTCATAGGTCGGCAAACTGCAAGGCTACCGCTTTGAAATGTGCGATCTGTGCTGACGCAGGACGCCCTTCAGGGCACGTAATGGGCGGCAAAAAATGCAATCCTCCCGCTATGAAAGGAAAAGGGGCAATTATGACCCAAGCCCCCTCCGCGATAACGCGTGACATCAATCACTGCGCCGCCGCCCAAGATCTCCTGCTACAAACCATAGCAGAAATGGAGATTGACGTCACAGTGGTAAGCGAGCCCTATCGAGTGCCTCTTGACCCTTCGTGGATGGGTGACATTAGTGGTACAGTGGCTATAACTGCCCGACGCCATGCCCACTCTTTGCCAATTTCAATGAAGGAACGAGGTTCCGGTTATGTTGCGGTGTGCTATGGCCACCTTAACATAATTGGTGTTTATTTTTCTCCCAACAGACCACTTCACGAATTGGAAACCTTGCTCTTCAATATAAGAGGTGTGATGGGCCGTCTGGGTTCAGCACACGTTATGGTGTTGGGAGACTTTAGTGTTTAGACTCTATTAGTGGCGGCTGGCCTCTGTGTTTGTAATAGGGGCTCAGTCTTCACATGCGTTCGACCGCAGGGGGGGTCATTAGTGGACATAACGTTTGCTACCCCTGTCGTCGCCTCGCGAGTGGTTGACTGGCGTGTTTTAGTTGACGCGGTGACACTGTCTGATCACCGATATATACGGTTTAAGACAGTGTCATCTAATCCCCGTAATGCACCTGCCCGACGGCAAGCGGCGTGCCCTCGATGGTCCGCTGCCAAGCTGCGACCAGACCTGGCTGAGGAGGCTGCTATTTTAGAAAGCTGGTGCTGGCCACTAGGAGGAGTGCTTAATGTTGACGGACAAGCTACGCGGCTTCGCTCGTCGCTTTAAAGAATATGCGATACTGCAATGCCACGAGTTAAAGATCGTCCATGCAAACGATCTGTATATTGGTGGTCGCAAGAACTGGCAGATCTCCGCGCTGCTTGTATAAGGACTCGTAGTGCTTATACTCGTTGTCGCCGACGAAGGCACACCTCTGAAGAAGAGGAGCTTCTCTACAGCGCACAAAAAGAAGCGTCGGATGCCTTTAGGATAGCCATCTACAAGGCTAAGAATGATAAGTGGGAGGAGTTTATCGGAGACCTGGACAGGGATCCGTGGGGGAGACCGTACCGTATGGTACGGAAAAAGATGTGTAAACCAGCCCCTTCCACCGAGTCCCTTGACCCACAACTTCTTTCCGATGTTGTATCTGGTCTCTTCCCAAGCCAAACTGGAGAGGGCCCTCCTATTATGGCCATCCAAGCACAGCTAGCCAACACTGAACACGGTCATCCTCCGATAACTTTGGAGGAGTTAAAGGATGCCAGTGATCGCCTCCATGGTAAAAAAAGGCTCCAGGGCTAGACGACGTCCCCGCAAAGGTTATTCCTCTGGCCATAAAACATCTCTGGGAATCCCTGCTAGACCTACTAAACGAATGTCTGGCATCTGGAAGATTTCCACAAATATGGAAGCAGGGGAAACTTTGTCTTCTCCGCAAAGAAGGACGTCCTGCGGACTCTCCCTCGGCTTTTCGCCCAATTGTCCTGTTAGATGAAGTGGCGAAACTCTTTGAGTATATCCTGGCTGAGAGAATACTCCAACACGTCCAGTCTGAAGGTCCAGATTTGTCCGCCAACCAATATGGCTTTCGTAAAAAACGCGGCACAGTCGACGCTATCATGGAACTGCGAAGAATAACGGAACAGACGGTACAACGTGGTGAAAGTGTAATAGCAGTGTCCTTAGACATCGCTAACGCTTTTAATAGCCTCTCGTTTGGTCGAATTAAGGAAGCCCTGCGACATCACAGAGTGCCTGAATACCTGACCCGAGTCATTGAAGACTACTTACATAGCAGAGAGATCCTATACCAGGGCGAAGAGGGGCAGCTGTATATGAGAACCATGGAATGCGGGGTTCCACAGGGATCAGTCCTCGGTCCGCTCCTGTGGAACCTCGGCTATGATTGGGTCCTACGATGCGTTTCCCTACCTAGGACTTCGATCCTCTGCTATGCAGACGATACGTTGATCGTCACTAGGGGCGACAACTACAACGATGTTGCTAGACGTGCTGCAGTTGCCACCGCCTTAACTATAACCCATATCGAGCTCCTACGGCTGAAAGTGGCAATAGGAAAAACCGAGGCTATGTTATTTTATGGCCCTGGTGGCAGACCTCCAGCTGGCGCCAACATAGTAGTGAATAGACAAGCAATCCCCGTCGGGCCATACATTAAATACCTTGGCCTAACACTGGACAGGAAGTGGTGCTTTGAGGAACACTTTAGGCGTCTTGCTCCCAAGCTTAACGGGGCCGCAGCGGCACCCAGCAATCTCCTGCCAAATATTGGTGGGCCAAGTGCAGCCTGTAGGAAACTATATGCTGGCATCGTACGTAGCATTGCACTGTATGATGCTCCCATATGGGCAGACCGGCTCACCCCTGAGAGCAGAAGGCTCTTAAGGCGACCACAACGTATTGTGGCAACGAGGGCAATCCGAGTCTACAAAACGGTATCGGGAGCAGCCAAATACGCTTGCTGGTATGCGTCCATGGGAACTGGAGGCTTCAGTTCTTGCGGAAGTGTATCGAAGTCGCACGGATGCCAGAGCAAATGGGGAGAACCCTCTGGCTGAGGAACTGATCGCCACTAGGCGCATGGCTGAGGAAGTGGTGATGGAACTGTGGAGCGGCATGCTAGAAAGGCCTGCAGCCGGAAGCCTCGCTTGACGCACCATTGAAGCACTAGTTCCGGTTTTGGAACAGTGGCACGGACGTAAACATGGTAAGCTGAACTTTCGTCTGACACAGGTACTATCTGGACACGATTGTTTTCGGAAGTACCTGTTTCAGATTGCAAGACGGGAGGTAGCGCCTACATGCTTGGAGTGCGGAGCGGATGAGGACACAGCGCAGCATACTTTAGAATGTGCCCTGCATGGGCGTCGCAACGCCGTGCCCTCACAGCTGTCATAGGACGAGACCTCTCTCTTCCTAGCGTCATTGTTAAGATGCTTGAGAGTGTCGATGGATGGGAGGCTGTCGCTCAATACTGCGAGGCAGTCATGGTGATGAAAGAGACGGCGGAAAGAGCAGAGGATGACCCTCTCGCAGACCCTTGTCGCCGACGCAGGAGAGGAAGGAGGCAGCGGGAGCATGACCGCCTTCTACCTCTTGATAGTGGAGGAGGTGTGATTGGTTTAGGAAGAAGGTATAGTCCCACCTCATCCCGAAGAGACCAGCAGGGAACGGGTTCGGGAGGCCCGGCCCCTGCGTTGCAGAGGTCTCTGCAGACTCGGAGCGTCCCTCGCATCCCAGGACGTTCCCTGGCTCTCCGGTTCCCCGGGGAAGATGTTTCGGTTCGCCGAGGGCGAACAACCACTGGTGGGGACGCGGTAGCTTCGTAAGCCTTCCCGCAACCCTGCCTGGTGTCACTGCGCCGTCGAGCGACTCATCGTCTGAGAATGATGAGTGGTTCGATGACTCAGTGGCACCAAGGTGATCGATAGATGTCGTGTGGTTTTTAGTGGGTAGGCTCCTGTACATCAATCTAATGGAACTTCTACCGGCAGATTAATGTGCAGGGGAGAGTTCCACATAACTTCCGCAACACTCCCTTCAGTGGCGGTCGTATGCGTAACGCATTTTCCACACGTTAAAAAAAAAAGAAAGGTAGGTACTTCCTATAAATTGACCTAGCTAGAATCATGAATAATCTTTATACTTGGCAAGAAGCCTTGTCTTGTAGCACAAGTATATAAATATACAGGATGAAATTTTAACCACTTTCCGAAATTTTTACAGGCGTTCGGTATCGTATTTAAAGCCCATTTATGGAGTAAAAAATGTAAATCAAGCTTTCACCCGAAAATATTTTTCGCAATATAGTTTTCAATTTTACGGTCCTAGGCCTGATAAGGTAGGTATAAAGGGAAAATCAAAAACGTATGAATAGTATCGTAATGAATAAATGAGATGCGAATCGCGTAAAAAAGGTGTTGCTAGACGGCCGTATCAAACAATTTCGATTTTTGCGGATTTTCTAAGTGCTTTATCTTGACATTTTAAGAAAAAATACGTCATTTGTTTTTTGTCTCGTAGATTGATATATTAAAATTTGGAAGGTGGTTAAATTTCACCAGTATAAGTAGGTATATCTGAAATTTTGAGGAAATATTTTTTTTAAACTATTGTTCTAATTAATTCTTACCATTAAACTGTGACTGGCAGACCTAAAAGCAAGAAAGCAGTTTGAAATTATAAAATTTAAGCCAATATATAATAAATATTTGCGTACTCAAGTATTTTTTTTTAGATTTCAATCATGTTTCCAACAAGATGCTGATAATGACAATAATAGTTTGAAAAAGAGTTTGAGCAGCAATAACAACAATTAAATATAATAGCAAGTATTACCAGCGTAAGTTATAATTCCATGCAGTAATTAATATGCAGAAACTTTTTTTAGCTGGATGAAAGCAGTTTGTATCTCGTGAATATAACGCAAAAGCAAGAATTGCCCTGTCCATCGGAATATTTACCACTCCTATGGTATTTCTTCAAGCCACACATGTTTTCCAAGTCGACACGGGTTATTCCAATGTTAGAGTATGTATAATCTCATTATTTCTGAATTGACATATCAAAATAAATTAAAGTGTTTTGTTTAATTATCAAAGTTTTTAGGCAGTGGATACCTGGCTGTGGAGTGTGGCTTATTTCAGGGCAAGAACCACCAGACACTAATAAAGCGATTGCGCCTGGAAAAGACGATGCCCAGCTTCCTCACATGACCATATTTACAGAATTTGGAGATCTCAATCTAAAGCAGAAGATAACAGTTTTTAAAAAGTATGTTTTTGTTATTAATGATCGAAATGTTGGTTCGCACTTTGGCGGTTTTGCTACGACGATGTTCAGTCTACTAGCGTTGCTAAATCTATGCTTACATAAAAACATTGCAAAAGGGTTTCTTCCGACTTGATGGCCGACCTTTAGTTCAAAGACTGCTTCAGCGACCAACAAAAACAGCAAGCCGCTGAATCGAATTAATGATGTTTTTTTTAACGGCAGGTAAGCTAGGCGAGTCATTTAATCAAGGTAGTATTATTTTTTTTGTTTCAGATTTGTATCTTGGCCTGAGTTTGAGCAATGTCCTTTCAAAGTAACAATGGAAAATAACTTGCCTAAATTTGTTATAAATTTAGAAGATGAAGATAAAGATAGTATTAGCACGCATATAGATGATATAACAGATCATTCAGACACTGAGGTTGAAACCTAATGAATATTAAAACGATTTCTTAAGGAAATTGTAGTTTAACTGCATCTTCTTACCCACTATTCCGAATTGACCGATATGGAAAAAAGCGCTTGGTCGATAAATGCGTAATTATTAAAATGCCCAACAGCAGAGAGGACTAATTCGCTAAATGCCTAGTTCTGAAAATATACCTATTTCTTAAAAGGACCATCTCTTAAAAGGACCAATGCTTAAAAAGACCAACTCTTAAAACGGCCAATTCTTTAAAAGGCCAATTCTAACTAAGTCACGGCGGGAATCGAACCCGCGATCTTCTGCGTTGCAAAGGATGAAAAATCCATACTAATATCAATGTGAAATATTTCGAAAATTGTTTAAAAATTTTTACATTTTGAATTCCTTTTTCAACCGACTTCCAAAAAAAGGAGAAATTTCTCAATTCGACTGTATTTTCTTAATGTTTATTCACTCCAATAAACCCACATTTCGTTTCGTACATAGAGTTCATTGTAAGGGATGATTTATATATAGTCCGGGCCGGGCCGAGACCGGGTGGCCGTAGTATAGACGAGCGTCATCCGGGCCCGGACGGGACACGGCGGATCATGTATTGTGTAATATTAAACAGCTTCATACAATATGTATGCAACGTTTCAAATACGTGCCTCGTCCGGGCCACGTACACGGCACGCCCCCGGCACGGCCCGGTCTAATGTAAATCATCTCTAACATGTTTCGTACTCGTGCGCAAGTTAATGTGTTTTGTATTTTTCTCACTGCTCTGTTTACTACCTATATCTCCTATAGATAGAAAAGGAACCTAAATCTTATTCAGTTAAAGTACCGAAATGGTATTTTTTAGTAAAATAATACATGATATAGGTTATAAAATATAATAAGTTAATTGCTTGATTTAAGTAACTTTGCCATTGCAGAAAGTTGTGAAAATAGGGCTTATGAATCTTTTCAATATGCTTTAATTTATGGCCAATTTCCAGCCTTGTAACGTCAGGCCCGAGATTGTATGGGAAACGGGTTTATCCTTTTTTATGCACGCATTACGTTTTTGCATAATCTTTCTTAAATTATTTCAGTATTTGCGTCTGGTAATCATCATCTCATGTTGATGAGCTGATGATTCTTAACGGTTAGGAGTAGGAGGATAATTCTTTAAATATCATAGGCGCGTATAGTCCGATAGTTATCTTCATTCAAATTATTCAGGTAAGCTGCCGATGGAAGGCTCCTAAGCAGGTAGGAGTAAGAGGATGATTCTTCTATAGCAGGGAGTGGAGTTTCTTAAATAAGTCGTCCTTTTTTACCACGCTTTTATTAGCTTGGGTTGTATCTATGTATGTATGTATGTAATGGAATATTTGAGCATAATTTTCACCAATTTCTAGAAGTTTGATTAATTTGAAACTTTGCACACGTACGAGTATCAAGGACCGATGACAATGCAATAATTTGAAGTTTCCCAATAGGTATCCTTATTAGGACCGCCAGGATTAATAAATTCTTTCGTGGATCCTCTTTAAGGGAGTAAAAGAGATAGAGCTAGCGCGGACAAAATGTCCTTGCGCAAACCAATCTCGTTTAGAAAAATAGTTTGTCTCGGCTGATCAACTGCGGATCGCGTAATCGCGGAATGTTTAGGAAAAAAAATAGTGTGCAGCGGCGCGTTCGATCGTAAAAGTTTATTGTTTTATGTGAATTTTAAGATACAAAGCTGTTTCTAGACATTTATAATAAAAATAGGAATAATATTAATTATGAATTTGCTTTTGTTTTTTATTTTTAACGAATAAAATAAGGTGGACGCGAATTACTACATCGAATTTACGAAACTTCCACTTTGCGTCCGCAATGGACGCAAACTGTACCTACAGGCGAAAATAAAAAATCAAATTGCGTCCACTATTTTCTAATACTTGCTTGTAAAAATAATTTAAAATGTATTGTTTATTATTATTGTACATTTTTTATTAAGACTATGTGTTTGTAATTCTATTTTTAAACGAAATGAGTCATTTCTTTCATTCTTATATTTTTTCTATCTAAGTAGGATGAGTTCTTCGGAGGCAAGAAAGATGCTGTTCGTTAAGAAGGGTGACAAAACTCTCTTGAAGAACTACAGACCCATCTCGCTTCTGAGCCATATCTATAAGTTGTTTTCGAGAGTCATTACGAATCGTCACACTCGCAGGTTCGACGACTTCCAACCTCCCGAACAAGCCGGGTTCCGAAAAGGCTATAGTACCATAGACCACATTTATACGCTGCGGCAAGTTATACAGAAGACCGAAGAGCATAACTTGCCACTTTGCTTAGCGTTCGTGGACTATGAGAAAGCCTTTGATTCGATTGAGATCTGGGCAGTGCTGCAGTCTCTCCAAAGGTGCCAAATAGACTACAGGTACATCGAGGTGCTAAAATAATTATATCAAAACGCCACCATGTCGGTCCGATCACAGAACCAGAGCTCTAATCCGATCCAACTACAGCAAGGCGTGAGACAGGGAGACATTATTTCTCCGAAACTGTTCATAGCTGCGTTGAAGGATATTTTTAAAGCTCCTGGACTGGAAAGGACGCGGCATCAATATCAATGGCGAATACCTAACACACCTGCGATTTGCCGATGATGTTGTTCATGAACGTCAAAACTGCGGGATCACTCCTTGTTTTAAACCGATTTACATTTCTTTTTAGCACCTATTTGGCACCGTCAATTATAATTTTGGCACCTTCATAGTTGGGTGAGGCCGTAGATTTTGCCACTTTTAAAAAAAGAAAATTGTCTCTAATGTTTATCATATTTAAAAAAACAGAAAATACCAGATAAACTGTATATTGATCTCATAATTATTTCTTTCAGTTATCTTTTATCTCTTTTAAGATCATTTTAAACGGATTATGGTAAACTATCATGTTAAAACGTAAATCTGAATATTTTTAGACCTTATTTTAGATGAAAAAAGTGATGTCTTTGATGGTAGACTACTTACTTGTCGCTATTTTTTACCTTTATTTTATGCGTCTACTGAGCTATTTTTCATTTATTCTAATTGTCTGATTGTTGAGATACAAGAACGTGGTTTTAAACTATTGAAAACATGCATAAATCAATGATTTATAAACATTCAAACATTTGTCTTCTTTATTTCACTTCGACGTTACTTTTTTCTTCGTTACCGGTATTTCGATACACAAACATATAAATATAATCTTTAGTAGAAGTTAGGAATGATTATGGCAACACCGAGTATTCAGGCCAAAAAAAAAAGAATAAAGGTCGCCATCTTATTAGTGACCACATTGCGACAAGTGGATGATCTGTTTTTCGGCAGCGAAAATCAAAAGTGTTTTTTGGTGGAATAAGGGGTAAATATCGACGTTTTGACTATTTTTTACGTAAAACTATGTGTCGAAATGGATAATGTAGATAATAGTTTATAGATCTATTCCAAATTTGACTTAATTTAGAAATGATAACCCATAACCCTTTTTAATTCTATCCCGCAAAACACAAAATTACGTAAAATTAATCGTAAACTGAAAGATGGGAAGCGCGACAAAGACTTGTTTGACATTATTGAGATGTTTAAGACAATCGACCCTGAAAAAGTTCCAGTCTTTGTAGCTCATGATTTAAATAAACTGCTACCAATAACATTTGATCATGTAGACGTAACCCGACTTTTAAAAGACATTGTAAAGCTACAAAGTGAAGTAAAACGAATCAAGGACACATACGTAACCACTGAACAGTTATTGCAAACTAAAAATGAGTTACTGAAAACAAGTAACGAGGGTGTAATGTTGAATAACAAACAATGCACAAATTTAATGAACGGTCAAAATCAAAAGGTATATGGTACAAAACTATTCAAAGCGAGCCTCCTCGTATACCCTGGTTCATTGGGAGTAATTTACCTAGAAGTAAAATTAAATTAATTTTAAGAGTTAGGTCCGGTCATGTTCCATCCAGGAAGTTTGCATTTTTAATGAAAAAAGTTAGTTCACCCAAGTGTGAAACATGTGGTGTAATTGAAGATGTCTTTCATCTCTTGATGGAATGTGAGCGGAACCAAACAGATAGGCAATATTTTATAGATAAGTTTAGAGTTAATAGGCTGGATGTCGGAATTATTCAGAGTATTCTGAGCAATCCCAACTCTAATATCACGTTGTGCTTGTGCGGTTTATTGGACTCCTGCCAATGAAACGCATAAGCATCTGATAAATAGTTTATTTTATAGGAAAATATAATATTAGCAATTAATTTTAATGGATCTAGATATAAGAGAATTGGATTGTTTGTTCGATGGGTCTGACATGTCTTACAGACAAAAGACCCTAAAAAAAAAAAGATAAAAAAAAAAAAAAAAAAAAGTGAAGTAAAACGAATCAAGGACACATACGTAACCACTGAACAGTTATTGCAAACTAAAAATGAGTTACTGAAAACAAGTAACGAGGGTGTAATGTTGAATAACAATGCACAAACTGAATTAATCCCGGCAGTGCATGATAACTCCTTCAGAAATATAAACATTAGAAGAGGTGCTTGTCTGGGTAGTTTTGATTACGATAGTGGCCCAATCGGCCTACCGCATTTGACCTTGCCTGAGGACGATCGAATAACGGTCGTTTCTGACAGTGCTACGGTCAGAGTGTCGCAAAGGGTGCGCTAAACCTAACCTAAACCCTTCGAGCAACGCGGCCTTCCGTCCCGGAAGGGAGTAGGCATAGCGATTCTATTCTATACAAAAAGTTCTGGCGTTTTTTGCGGGGGGAAATGTGCACACAAGCGCAGGTTCGCATACTCACATACAAAAACAGCACTGTAGTGACGACACTCACACACAAAAAATTAAACAATTCAGCAACAATTCGTGTACGGATAAGTTACAACTCACACATTGCCCCGTTTTCAACGTAAATAGAGTCTGACTTAACTGTTCATGTGGCAATATCGATATTTTTTTTTCTGAAGACGGAATAAAAGTAACAAAGTGAAACATTTATTTATTAGTAGGATCTTAACAACAACTTTTGATATTCAAATAACGATCGATTTTGATGTTGATTTTTTGTGTTGGATTTGATGGGTACGAAACTAGGACGAAGACTTAATTTTATAACGCTAAGAGCTGATGATTTTATACCGCTATCGCTACAAATGAGCTGTTTAGAGGAGTGACACCATATAAACCGTGACACGACATTTAAAAATATTAGAGGGATGGGAAGAACTGGAGGGATTGGAGGTATGGGTTGAGGGATGGGAGGGACGAACTCTGCCGGATCCGCTAATTATGGATTAATAATGAATTTGAGAATAGTAAATTACGTATCTGTGTGAAAATTAGTGATAAGAAGTTCATTGGTTCTTAAAATGAATTAATTTTGTGTAAATTAAATTTGGCGGATGCAATTTTTTTCAATAAAAAAGAAATTCTTGTGTCAATATATTTTTCCATCTTGCAAGTAAATTTAATAAAAAAAAAAGTTAATAAAAAAACCGAGTTTAAATGATTACATTAAAATAATTTCTATATATTTCAATGACAAAGGAAAAAAAACAAGTTGCACACAATACATAATAAAAACCGGCCAAGTGCGAGTCGGACTCGCGCACGAAGGGTTCCGTACCAAAAAGGCCAAAAAAACGGGCCCCCAATTCCGCTAATTTACAAATGGCAAATTAGCAGAATTGGGCCCCTGGTGTGTTGTATGGGAGGCCCCCATAAATACATATTTATTTTATTTTGTTTTTAGTATTTGTTGTTATTGCGGTAACAGCTCTTGAGATACAGCCTGGTGACAGAGCGACAAACAGACGGACAGACAGTGAAGTCTTAGTAATAGGGTCCCGTTTTTACCCTTTTACCCAAAGGAACCCTAAAAACTACTAACTAGAATGATTAAATCAAATAAAAATAAATTATTACTATTATGTTATTACTATTAAAGAGTTTCAAACTTAATAACAGAAAAGAGATTTTAAATCACACATAAAACCATATCAACAATTATTTGTCTAATGTGATTAAATATATTATATAACGTCGTCGTCGATAACCACCACACTTTATCGACAAACATTATGTCAGGTGAAAGTAATAACATCACTATGTTGCCCAGCGGCAAGAAATCGGATTTATCGCGCTACCGATCTGAAATTTGCATGGGCGAGCGGACCTGATGTTGTCGAACAAATCCAACAACTATTCAAGAATAAAATATGCGAATTTAGTGTTTAAATGTAATTAAATGGCAATAATACGATACAAATTTACTTATATGTGAAATGTAACACCATCATTATGTAAACTTGATGTTGCAGACCTCTTTTTACAACAGAAAACTGAGCAATTCGGCATTTTTAATACGCCAGCGTTCACTTGCGCGACTGTATGGGGTTTTTGGTTGGCGGCGTTCCCCAAGCCGATCAAAACTCCGTTTGGTTATCACGACGTATATTGATGGACATCAGGTAGAAACTTAATTGCTAGATTGAACAGGCATCACAATATATTGGGGCCTAACAAACAAGGGAATACTACTATTGCCTAAGATTAAATCAGTATCGTTTGAATAGCTAAATATTGCTTCCTTGGGAGACGACACGTTAGTTGACAAGAGTGTCGGCCATAGAGTCCTCTTCTTCTCCAACCAAAAACTCTATGGCTGTTGTCAAGGATGACAACTAAATAAAATAAGTGTTGCGTTCGGAAATGTAGGTTTCCGAGACGCCACACCACCCCCCTACGGAGAAAGATAGTTTAGGTAAAAAATATGTAATCATTTTTATCCTTGAACTTAACATGCCTACCAGACCGGGTAACGTATGGCAGTGTTTTAGGAATAGTGGTTTCTGCGGGAACATGAGCAGGCTGAGTTGAGCAGGTTGGTGATATTATGGTATCGTTAGTGGATGAATTGTGTTGACCATGTTGTTGGTTGCCGGTTAAATCGTCATGATCTACGAAAGCTGGTTTAACGCGATCGATGCTGACAGTCGATTTTTTTCCTTTTATGCCAATTGTCATAGTTTTTCCGTCGGCTGAACGTTCGTAGATTGGATGAGGGCCAGTGTAAGGTGGTTGAAGTGGTCGTCGAACTGTATCATCACGCAGAAAAACGTGCGTAGCTGATGCTAGTGTTTTGAAAATGAAGGTAGAAGGTTCCTTATGCCGAGAAGCTGGTATTGGCCTTACATGTGCCATCTTGTGACGCAAACGTTCAACAAAATCAAAGGGGTTTTTAGGGCAACTTGTACCAGTGATAGGTGCGAGCATTTCTCCTGGTAAACGAAGATTTTCACCGTATAGTAACTCTGCGGCTGTGGCTTTAAGGTCTTCTTTAAAAGCCGTCCGCATGCCTAGTAAAACAAACGGAAGAGAGATTACCCACGAGTTTTCGTGACACATAAGAGCTGCCTTCAACTGTCGATGGACACGCTCAATCATGCCATTAGCACTTGGGTGGTAAGAGGTAGTCCGAATACGTTTTGTAGCAAAATGTATCATTAAACGATGGAAGAGATCGGACTCGAATTGTGACCCCTGATCTGTTGTAATGATAGAAGGGACTCCAAAACGAGAAATCCACTCTTTGGTGAAGGTATCTGCTACTTCTTCAGCAGTGATGGAACGCATAGGCCAGACCTCAGGCCATCGAGATACTCTGTCTATGGCAGTCAAACAATAGCGGAAATCATTACATACAGGTAAAGGGCCAACAATGTCAATATGGACGTGGGTAAAACGGCCAGTAGGTTGGTCAAAAACTCCAAGGGGAGCAGAGTTATGTCTTGATACTTTGCTACGTTGGCACGCAATACAAGACCGGGCCCACTGCTGACAATCTTTCCTGATTGACGGCCATACGTAACGGTCTGTCAAAAGGCGGGTAGTCGCGCGAACGCCAGGGTGGCTCAAATTGTGTAATTTGTCGAAAACTGCACGACGTATATTGATGGACATCAGGTAGAAACTTAATTGCTAGATTGAACAGGCATCACAATATATTGGGGCCTAACAAACAAGGGAATACTACTATTGCCTAAGATTAAATCAGTATCGTTTGAATAGCTAAATATTGCTTCCTTGGGAGACGACACGTTAGTTGACAAGAGTGTCGGCCATAGAGTCCTCTTCTTCTCCAACCAAAAACTCTATGGCTGTTGTCAAGGATGACAACTAAATAAAATAAGTGTTGCGTTCGGAAATGTAGGTTTCCGAGACGCCACACCTGGACTCGGTCTAGGAAGAAATCTGAGCGCAACTAGTTTTTATAAACGCTAATGCCCAATTGGGCTTATACCTTTGACAGAGGGGAAACGCTTCGTATGGCTACTCCCTTACGGGACTGAAGGCCGCGTTGCTCGAAGGTGCCCACAACCCACAAATAACACATCTGTACCAGAGCTCATTGTTTCTCCCGTAGTCATCACATAGAACACACTTGTTTTCTAAATCATTATTTTCTTCAATATCTGTGTCATCATCTTTATATAAGTCAGTCATCTCTACATCAGATTCCGAACTGCTGCTAGTGCTATTTTTCTCCTGAAGAATTCTTTTTTTAACTGTGCGGCCTGTTTTTTTCTTTCCTTTTGGATTTACTTTTCTTTGCCTTTTCTAATCCTCACTTTGCTTTTTAGTGGCTTCATTAGCAACTTTGCTCTTTTTCTGTTTTCTTTCTACTTTTTTAAGATTCTTTCTTGCCTCAGATTTCTTATTCATTTCAGTTTTTTCCTGTTTTCTTTCCTCTTTTTTCAGATTCTTTCTTGTCTCAGATTTCTTTTTAGTTTTCGTTTTTTTTTTCAGTTTTCTTCTTTTTTAATCAATGTTTCTTTAAATGGAGTTCCTGTTATGTGGGTGGAATGTTGTTTCCTGTTACTCTTTTTATTCTCTGTGCTTTTCTTGGGTATTGGCAGAAGATCTTTAACATTTGTCAAACATTTAGGAGAAGTGACAGACAGAAAATTAGACGTGCATGTAGTTGTTGGTAAACTAGCTGTACGAGTTGATGTATCTGTCGAGTTTGAAAGGCCAGTGATGATGGATCTCGCTGTGTAAGTCGATATCTGTTATATAAATATCTTCTGTCGCCTAATGCCGGTCAGCGTGACCGGCATTAGGCGACAGAAGATATTTTTGTAAATCATACTTTTTTACAAAATGAATAAAACAATGGTGAGAAATAACGATAAATATTATAAAGTCGATCAATAAGCACTCTAGAAATCAAATAAGAATTGGTTTAATGTAGTAAATTAAAGACTTACGCCTTATTTTTGACGGACGAAAAATTCTAACAAAATGGCGCGAAAACTGACGACGTGCACTCCAGCTCAGCGTGTAATCGGAACTGAGCGGCGGTCGGCGGGGCGCGGACGGGAACGATCACGCCACCTTGTTTTGATGTGTGTGTGCATTTAGCGCGCCATTTTGTATGTAATAGTAAAGTGACCGGTATTATCTCCTGACCGGAGTTACCCGCTCTTCCCCTACTCAGTGACCGCGTGACTATTATATGCTACAATAGTATGTTCTTGTCGTAATGTGTCTTGAATGTATTCTGCATCGCATTAATGTGTTTCCCCCTCTTCATTAAAATGCAACCTTTCAGGATGCCTGTACACTTCTATTGAGTACACACCTGTTCCTCGTATATGTTCGTAGCAGTACGATCGAGCTAGTTTCTCATGATGATGGCAAATATAAGCAGCTCAAAATGTCATTCTTGGGAAATCTACAACATCCGTTGCCTCCATCCTGGTAAACGCAATATTTCTTTGTGCGTTCAAACGGTTTTGATCGACATATTCGGCCAGTTGGTTTTGTCTATTTCCGTTTCTTTCGATCATTTCGATGAAGTTCGCAGTCAGGTGAATGTCGCCATATCGATACCTTCAGGTTCAATTGTCGTATAAACCAAAACCGTACTTTTCAGGAGAGCCAAAAAACGTTTTTTTTTTTATAAAAAAAATCATAACTTTTTTATTTCAGAAGCTATTAAAAAATGACCAAGAGAAAACATTCTTAAAATTTTACGATGAAAAAATCTAAATATTCAAAACATGCTCATTTTCGTTAGTTTTAAAGTTAGCTTGGATTTACGTCTTTAAAAAATACACTCGGTGGTTTATACGACGTCCTATAACGGATCTAAAAATATCTCTTTACGTCGTATTTGAATTTTTAGTAAACATGAGATTGCAATTGCTGACGTAAAGACCGATAGATGTAGATTTTTTGGTTTTTACAACCATTGATTATAGTGATTTATTTAAATGAATTAATAAAACATTGTATAAAAATAATGTTATGTTGACTATAAGCACACTTATATTGTTTCGAGAATGTATAGAAATATATTTTTAGTGTTATAACTATATTTGGTTGATGTAGATAAAATAAAATTGACAGAGTACGAAAATAACTTTCTTTTATTGTTTTAAAATTTATTATTTAAATTAAAATTATGGCACTAAATTAAGAATTTTTAATAACTCTAATTAGAAGAAATCACCATATTGGAACTTAAAAGACGAAACTAATATTCACTTCTGTGGACCATGCTTTGTCCAGCTGATGACCACCCAGAAAATCTTATGGTTCAGAAGGAATGGGACGACATCCTCTGTAATTTATTGTATTCTCGTTTGTTGAGTGGTGCCGGAGGAGCTGATTTGGCGCGTCTGAAGGCTGTCATAAGGCCTGAATCTGGTGCGTGGTTACATGCCTTTCCTTCTCCTTAATTGGGCACACTGCTCGATAACGAGTCTTCTTTAAGAATAGCAGTGGGTCTAAGATTGGGGGGCAAGGTGTGTGAAGCGCATCGCTGTATTTGTGGTTTAATGGTGGCGAAGAATGGACACCATGGTTTAAGCTGTCATAGATATGCGGGTTGCTTTCCGAGGCACCATTCAATTAATGAGATTATTCGTAGGGCCATGACATCACTAAATATTCCGTGTATTTTAGAACCTCCGGGACTATCTTGGACAGATGGTAAGAGGCCGGATGGACTTACATTGGTTCCATGGCGGAGGGGTCGGTGTCTCTTGTAGGATGCTACGTGTGTTAGCACTTTTGCTGTGTCTCATTTGAAACAAACCGTCATTTCTGCGGAGTGGGCGGCGGAAAACGGTGCGAAGCCAATAACTAATAAGAGATGCATAATTATGGCGAATTTTGATCTAAGATTGAACGATTTTGGTTTGGATTGCTAAGAATTCAGATATACTAGTAATAAGAGTGTTCCTTTAGTTATCCATATCCACCTGCAAAGATGCAGCAAAATATACCTATTAATTATGAAGATATAAGAAGAATAAACAATTAAGACGCGCAAAACCGTGACAAACCGACCAAGTTTAAACGTCTATCAAAAAGCGGCCGCGCAATACTTACACTTGTGGGTTACTTACTTACTTGTGGGTACATGTCTCGGCGAAATAAAACATGGCAATCAGTGATCTTAATCAATTATTCAATTCATTACAGATTTATTATTATTATTACTATTTATAAATCATAAAAATAAATCAGCAAGTTTCATCTAATTTATATTTGAAATCATTATTCTCTAATTCTTTTAAATACGTTCTAGTAAACTTACCACGAAATGATGCATTTTTGAATTTAAGATCTGACCACACTGAAGGAAAATTAGGGCTGTGATAGCCTAAAACAAATGTCGATATCGACATTATCAATAATGACGATTATTAATGCGACATATATTTTTAATACGTAATTAGGTACTTTAAGATTGAGTTTCATTTATTATTTATAACTTTTTAAATTAAAAATAATAAATGAAACAGAGATTAACAGGTTTAATACCGGAAGCGATCACCGACTCGTTCGAGGCTTTCTGAATATCGATTTTAAGGCTGAACTTGTCCGTCTGATGAAGTCAAGGCTCCGACCTACTTTGCTCCAAACCATGATAGGATCTGAAACGTTCCAGTCAAACCTGGAAAACCGACTTGCTGCCGTGGAAACCACAACAGACATAAACCAGAACCTAGAAAATGTGGTTCGGATCCTCAGGGAAGAAGGTACGAGATTTTGTGAAATCCAGCGTAAGGGCAGGAAGTCAAAGCTTTTGGAAGGAACTTTAGGGCTGATTAAGGAACGACGTGAAAACCCACCCGTTACTTCGTCAGGAAAGCGCGCTCTAAACCGAGAGATCAGTAAGCTCGTACGACACGACCTCCGTTGCTCCAATACTCTTGCGATTAAAAGAGCGATCGAGCAAAAGTCGAAAGTGTTCGTACAATCTCTTGGAAGAAGCCACCTGACGAAACTGACCAAAGCAAGTGGAGAAGTCGTTGCTTCGAAGCCAGCAGTCCTTTCCGAAGTAGAACGCCTCTATGGCCGGTTATACGCTTCGCATGCATCTCGACCTGATCCCGAAAATGAGGACACTAGAGCCGCGTTAACACGCCACTACACTCAAGACCAAATCAGGATGGCTCTTAAACAGCTGAAAAATGGAAAAGCCCCGTGAGAGGATGGCGTTACAACAGAGTTGCTAAAGGCTGGAAGTAAACCCGTACTGAGGGAGCTTCAAAAGCTTTTTAACGCTGTCCTGTTTGAAGGGAGAACTCCGGAGGCGTGGAGTAGGAGTGTTGTCGTCCTGTTCTTCAAAAAAGGAGAAAAGACCTGCTGAAGAACTATCGACCCATTTCCCTTCTAAGCCACGTCTATAAGCTGTTTTCAAGAGTCGTCATGAACCGCCTTGCGCGAAGACTTGACGAATTCCAACCACCGGAACTGGCTGGATTTCGGAGCG
Organism: Anania crocealis; assembly: GCA_949315895.1. Lineage (NCBI taxonomy): Eukaryota > Metazoa > Arthropoda > Insecta > Lepidoptera > Crambidae > Anania > Anania crocealis. The sequence goes on from OX438868.1 coordinate 7,605,591, forward strand.
GATCCGGCACCATAGACCACATCCACACAGTGCGGCAGATAATACAGAAGACCGAAGAGTACAATCAGCCCTTGTGTCTAGCATTCGTGGACTATGAGAAAGCCTTCGACTCGATAGAGATCTGGTCCGTTCTGGAGTCCCTGCAGCGTTGCCAAGTAGATTGGCGGTACGTGCAAGGGATGTCTCTACGAAGCCGCCACCATGTCCGTCCAAGTACAGAATCAGCAAACATTCATTCATTTCCCCGAAATTGTTCACAAATGCAATGGAGGATATGTTCAAGACGCTGCACTGGAAAGGACGAGGCATCAACATCAATGGCGAATACATCTCTCACTTGCGATTTGCAGACGACATCGTCATTATGGCAGAAACGCTGCAGGACCTACAACAGATGCTGAATGACCTGGCTGACTCTTCTGTGCGCATCGGTTTGCGGATGAACCTGGATAAAACCAAGGTTATGTTCAATGAACATGTACTATCGCAACCGATTGCGATGCACGACGCCGTCCTCGAAGTTGTTCAGAAATACGTGTACCTCGGGCAGACATTGCAGTTAGGTAGAAACAACTTTGAGGATGAGGTGAACAGAAGAATTCAGTTGGGTTGGGCAGCATTTGGGAAACTACGTCGAGTCTTCTCATCGCCGATCCCACAATGCCTCAAGACGAAAGTCTTCAATCAGTGCGTCCTACCCGTCATGACATACGGAGCCGAAACGTGGACACTGACGGTACGGCTAGTCCACAAGTTCAAAGTCGCTCAGCGGGCTATGGAAAGAGCTATGCTCGGAGTTTCTCTTAGGGATAAAATCAGAAATGAGGTGATCCGGCAGAGAACTAAAGTTACCGACATAGCCCACCGGATTAGCAAGCTGAAGTGGCAGTGCGCTGGCCATATTAGCCGCAGAACCGACAACCGCTGGGGTAAACGAGTTCTTGAGTGGAGACCGCGTCTCGGCAAACGTGGTGTAGGACGCCCTCAGGCTAGGTGGAGTGATGATTTGCGCAAGGTGGCTGGCAGGAGCTGGATGCGAGAAGCCGAGGATCGACCTAAGTGGCGTGCAATTGGAGAGGCCTATGTCCAGCAGTGGACTGTGATAGACTGATGATGATGATGATGAACTTTTTAAAGGGAACTTTTTGTGTAGGATTTTTTTTTATAATAATTTTTTTATTTTTTTATTTTATACTTTTTATATGTAGATTTTGTTAAGTTGTAGATAACTAGTCTGGCCATAAATACTGTTACATTAAACCTTTTTTTTAACAACTTATTTATTATTTAGAATTTGGAAGAAATTCTTGCAATTTTGCGGAATGTCACATATTTTATCATGTTCACTATCAAATTACAATATGGAATGGGATGTTAAAGAAAATAGGATTGCAGTGATCGCCTTGCACAAAGTGGGTACGGTCATATTCCAGACACTTCGAAAGTTTGGTATCAGCCGTATGTTCGTATATCGTACTATCAACAGATACAACAACATTATCTTTAGAGATATAAGGCTGGTATAACACCAAATGTGCTCCGAGTTATTATACCAAAGGGTATTTTTGGTATTTTATATTTTAGAGTGTAAAATAATTAGAAGTACTTTAAATTGATTGATTATTATTGGGTAACTAGCTAATAAACGTAATGAAAAATAATATCGTTTAACCGGCATCATGTCATTTAGTACGGTATTTTTGGTATTTTATCTTTTGAAAGTGTTATGAGTAGAAATCTCGTATACGTTAGGGAAATTATTGGTTAGTAAGACCGGCTAGTTGGTCGTCGGATACGGATGTGCCTACCTAAAAAAAGAATCGTTTTTATATTCGTAACAAACAGCCTATGTAGTCCAATACATCTCGATATTTAAATTTCTCAAAATTGGTTCAGTAGTCTTAGCGTGAAAACGGAACATACAATATGTTATAAAAACCCTGTCCGATCCATTAAGGTGTTATTAGGCATCTATATAAGATTCTATTTGTGTAATAATTTTAATGAAACATTAGAAATAAATTACCCCATGAAAAAAAAAACAAAATTCACTTCATTAAAAAAGCTTACATGGCAATCCAAAGAGGCGGTGACCAGACGCGCGGGAGGCGCGGAGATGCGCCGGCACTCGCACTCACAGGTAGCGAAGTCATGACCCCAGTTGACCCCGGTACTTATTAGTCAGATAATAATGTGTCCATTGTACGAAACTGAGACTTCTTGGTAGCTCTGCAAGTAGCTTTTTTATTTGGTAGTATGAGGTCTCTCAATAAGGACACTGATTTGATGGTTGTGGCGAAGATGTTGTTCCATATTTCTGCCACCGTCAGAAATACAGGCTTTACAGCGTCGCACTTAGTTGTCCCGCACCGATTGTAACACACTCGTATCCGCTTTAAGCGCAACAATCCGCACACGCATTTTTGCTTCACTGTCACATAATTTTATGAAAACTATTTGTAGAATACGACATTTCGCGGAGCAGAACGTTACGACCACTCGGAAGTAATGTCTTCGCGAAACTGACCTGTCGTAATAATAAATGCATGATCAGGATATATCCACCGACACGTGCCGCGCGGCGAGTTGAATCAAAGCGGGCGGCTACCTTTACGCTATGTCAAAGGCACCGCCTATGTTTATTGCGGTGCCGAAAAGCGAGTAGTTTGCTTGCGTCAATGCCGACAATAGAGCCGCGCGACGGGGAGTGTTAACACAATTTGAAAATTTCCCCGTTGTAGGGTAAATGGGTGATAAACCTGTTGACTTTAAAAATCGATAAAAAAGTTGTATTCATGAATTACGTAATTTTGATACTTATTTTGGTTATGTTAATATAGCAACTTTATGACCCTTTCGGATCGGACAGGGTTTTTATAACATATTGTATAGATAGATATAGGTAAACCTCTTATAATTGACTGATTAACAAATTAGCATACGCCCAGAGCCCAAACGGCTGAAGAACATTTCGTGGTGTCGGTAGATGAACAATAAGAAAGTGTTTTGGATAATTCGAATTATACATAGATACAGGCAGATACAGGGTGCTTTAAGGATATAACTTTTGTGTATAAAAAAATTTACCGGGTTTAGACCTCGGGTATAGTTGGCTAGGTTTTGGCCCACCCTGAGCCCATGGCTGGCTACGGCCATGTAAGTATGGAACTACTTTTACATGTTAATTTCCCGTTATCGTTCAAATAATTATGTAGATTTAAAAAAGCATAAATGTTTACGAATCCACAATGGCATACTTTCAAGATGGTATAATTTAAATAGGCATAATTTAAAAAAAAATTTGGTCAAATTTAATTTGTCTTAGGTATTATGCTGATGGCAAAACTTCTTCGAATCATTATTATCGAGGCATATCACTAACTTAAACAATATGCTATTTTACAAAAAAAGACTAACTGCTGCAAAACCTTTTCCATGCCTGCCCTACTTCTTGAGTGTATTTCAAAGCTGGGCATGTGCGGAAGGCTAAGGTTGTTCACATGCTAAGGACCCGGTAAAATCAGTAAAATCTGATTTATTTCTGCAAATAGGCCCCTGGAGGCGCATTTACACGTCCCAATATTTAAAGGGGAATTATAAAACGGTCGAATAAAAAAAAACTAAGCGACAGACGATGATGTACTGTTTTAATAACTTGAGTGGTATGAATTTGAGTTAGCGAAGAATTAACTAAACCAACGACAAATATTGATTAATTATAAAATCCAGAACGAGCTTACAAAAAGTGGGTTGTGAGTAATCCATTTCAGATATAAAAATTCTAGCTGTGCGACTAAATTACTAAGTGAGCGACTAGAAATACAGGTAGGGCAACTTCAATATTAAGATAGAGACGATTTTTCCAATTGAGGTTTAGCATAACGAACTACTAAAAAGTTCATTTTAAGCAACGTTTTGTGAGCTGCTTTATTAATTATTATTGGTTACTGTTATTCTATTCGAGGTCTTATGTTTTTTTAATTTGATACGGTTTTGAGTCTAGCAATTCGACTAAAACTTACAATATCACCTCTGGAGGCAAAAATGATACCTATTGGGCAAAAAAAAAACGAGGCCATCCCGCTAAGTCAAGCCAGTACTTATTTACCAGTGACGATGAGTAGTAGGGCTCCTCATACCAAGCTATCAATGTTATTTATATTGCTTGTTTTTAGTTGACTGAAACGTCATAGATTTTTTGTTTTTTTTGTTCATTTTATGTAAGTAAACGCATACCTATTTGCTTTATTATATCCTACTATAAAATAATTACATTTCTTAGTTAATAGTGTTTCTTCAAATTGCTATTTAATAAGAAAGTTTTTAAATAAAATGTGGTGTCTTAGTAAGTACTGCTCATTATACTCGTAGTATTCGAAACACTTAATTTAAGATAAAATGCCGCTCAGTATAAAAAAAATATTTGCTAAATATTGAAAAAAATGCAGGACGTAACGTTGACACTCAAACAAATATTAGGTCGCTCAAATATTATCAACTTTCTCTTTTTGTATTTTAAGTAACTCCAATTAATGTTTGTAAGTTGATGTTTTGTTGATTTCTCGTCACGCATAGTCAGTCGCTCACTTAGTAATACTGTAACTTAAATCAATTATTTTTGTCACTTAAAATTTTAATAAACAATCGCTCGTTTAAATACTGCCCATATTTAAACCTACCACTGCTTCGGGACAAATGTGTGCTAGTGCCGAGAAGAAGCAGCGCAAGAAACTCGGTCACTATTGTCGGTCTCTTTTTAAATAAATATGTTTACATAAGATTTATGCAAGTGCGAGCTGGGACAATTTAAAGCCACACGTTCCTATCATTTATATATTCATTAATAGTATAATAGCCCTTTTTCATTTAAATTACTTTGATATATGATTTGAGTTTATGTACTGGGAGTTCAGCAATTGACAGTGGTAATTTATTGAAAATACGAATACAATTTGCCATGAACGAATTACCCACTTTTAGTGGTGAGCATACCATCGCGTGGGAATACTGAGCCCCGAAGCGCCGGAGCTGTGTAAGCGGACATAAACTATGAATGCTGCATTTTGCATACTACTTAGGTAGCTTTCTGCGTAGTTGCTTATATGCTGCGTAAGCACACTTTATCATATAGGTATTCTTACTTTTATGAATCAGAATCGTCTTTTGGCATACAAAGAAATGTATGCCAAAAGACGATAGGTACTGATTATAAACTGTACTATATTATGATGGTTCTCCTTTTATAGTAATTTTATGATATAGAACATTTTACGATAAAAGGTTAAAAAATATATTTTAAAATAGTTTCAGACAATTATTAATTATCATACGATTTGACTTGAATCCTATGCTGAGGACGTTTTTTAAGTTCGTGTATTATTCATTATTAGTTATGTAATAAAATTCAGGGTTGAGTGAACGAAATATACAATATTTAATAATTCAATAAAATACTGATCACTAACACAATACTAATCAAAACAAAATTTTACAATTTACAAATACAATCTATAAGTATCATCAGCCTAGGTATTTTAAAAAGTCATAATTATAATAACATTAGAATTTATACGTATATTGTACAATTTAATGTCTTTTAATTCAGTTGATTTGTTTATACAATTATTATTAACAATATTGCTTTATTTTTGTTTGAAATATGCTGAAATTGTTTTCACTATAAGGAAACTAATTAACTCACTTTATTTGATATTAGTATAGCCCGCTTTTTATACCTGTGTATTTGAATGGTCATAACTAATTATCACTACATAAATATATCAGCCTACAATTGACACAAAATTGTTTTAATTTCTTGAATTTTTACACAATCGGTAGTTAACACTTCAACCAATCAATATCTTCTCTATGATCTATCAAAAGGAAATTGAGTACATATTTTACAACATTTACAAGTACTTACATACATACTTCGTTAACACTTTTACGCAGTTAAAAATAATATTTTACCAATACCTAGTTGAAAATGATGACCGCATTATATGACGATCGGTCGCTAGGCCCTTCAACTCGGTGAACGTCGATCTGGGGGGAAGATGAGGGTAGCGTTGGTTTGATTGGCATAGAGGCCCTTAGGCCTTAGGGGAGGCCTGTATCCAGCAATGGTGTTGTCAAATTATGTATGAATGGTGAAAACACATTAGTGGCTGCCAGTGCCACATTTAACTGCTTGTATGCCGGTAATTCCAGACACAATAGAAATAAATTGTTATATGGGCAGAGATCTGTGCTGTGACTAAGCAGCCGACGGGTTAATGGACATTTACAAAAAGGCTTCTATAAATATTTATCTACAAATATGCATATTAAAAGTTAAGGTTATATAAAATAATACTTTACATTGCTCATAGAATGACGTACAATCAGACTTGTTGCAAAATCGCTTTTATTTCAACTACTTTATATGGTTTTTAAACTCCAGGTGTTTAGAGCGATGTGCCGTCTGTACTTACTATATACTATATGTAGTTATGACTATTCCAATACACATTTTATGCATCATACAAATGACTAAACGTATGTGACATTGAGCCTTTTTCTATTGTAGTTCATAATGCATGTGCTTAAAAACATTCTGACAGTGAGCCACATCAATTTTACAGGATAATCACTGTAGCACTATGCCTATATTGCTATGAAATAAATACAATCGTAGATACAGATATGGCGAAGTGCATTAGTTTATTCCTCTTATATACAATTTAAAGACACGTAGTTGTTACTTTAAAACTATTTATGATACATGTAAATATTAAAAAAAACAATATAATTAGCTGTGTTAACCATAACTTTACCATCACCCTATTTACAGAATCACTGCTAATTAAGTACAGTAGAACAAGCATTATAAAAGAATCATTGCAGCACTGTTATAAATTTTGGAAATGCCTCTCATTATATGTCGATTGACTGGTGGTTTTTGGTGTTATGTAATTTAAAGTTGGAATGTCTAATGGAATTTCATTTTTTTTCGGTTGATACTTGCTTGTGTTGGAAGATTTTTGTAAGCTTAAATTAGTGTGGACATTTAGGCTAATAGTATTAAGACCATTATGTGGATTCACACTCGGACTTGATACAAAGTCTGTCCACTCGTCGTCGTCGGTAAACGTAGTTGCTTTTTTAGATAGTGTTTGTTGTTTAGGTTTACTGGATACAAATTCTCCCCAAATATCATCATCCGATGCTTGATTATTACTGTACCCTTTCTGACTATGTACCGGTGAGGCAGTTTTGCTTTGACTATTAGTTTCACATTTCAGAGACTGAAGAGTTTCGACAGGGTTAAACCGTGATAAATCTTGCAAGTTAATACCTGGATTTGGCCAATTGATCTGAGAATAACTCTCTAATGATAGAGGTTGCAATATTTGACTCACTTTTTGCTGACTTGGTTTAGTTCCACTAGTTATCGCAATGGTCGGTTGTAGAACATTTGTGGTTGGTGCTGTAGTAGGTTGTATTGTTGAAGAATTGAAAATAATTTCATTTGCGTTAGAACTATTGTCTACATTTTTAATTGCGTTCTCGATTGGCCCTATAAATGAAAATGATATGTTTTCAGACTTCTTGTCTTTATGAGTTTTAGCAAACACTACGTCAAAATCTGACAAATTGTTAGTTGCTTCTAAAGCAGCTGGGGCGTTATCGTGTCCCAATACGTTACCCATATTACTAAATTCAGGCTGAGATTGATTTTGAAACGTAGGATTAGCCGATTGAAACATTTCAAACTCATCATCTTGCTTATCCCCCGTGCCGAATGTTGGAATGTCAATTTGTCTACTTTCATCATTGCTTTTTGAAGCTGTAGTTAACATTTTGGTAGACATATTATGGCTAGAAATTTCTGGTAATACTTTGCCATCGTGTGAAGACGAATTCGACATAAAATCTGTAAAATCATCAAAAGTTTCTTTAACTTCACCAGGATTAGGCCAATTTAAAGTAGGCATAACAAGTTCCAATTTTACTGGTTGCAAAACTTGAGTCTCAATATTGTAATGAGATGTTTGTGCTATTTCTTCACTTATGCCTTTATCTAATGGGCCTTTAAGGTCTTCTTTATCAATAGATGTGAGATCTTTACTTTGAACAGTTCCCTGAAAATCTTGAAATTCCCAGTAGTCATTGTCGTTTTCTAAACAGTGTGTCTGTGGCGACACGTCACCTGGCTTTACCATGAGTCCTGCAGGCGCAGACGTGTTATTGTAATGTATAGTCTTAGATCTTGGTGTTTCAGAATCTGTAGGTGTAAATATATGTGTATCGGGTAAATTAATCTGTCGTATAGGTTGAATGCTTAATGTATTGGAGTATATTTTGTCAGTCTTCGTGGACACATTAGCTTCAAAAACATCCAAATCTGTTGGACCTGTTTCCATAACACTCTCGTTTTCTGTGCAAGCTGAAACATTAAAACATTTGCCGATTATAATTCAGTATTGAAATGATTCTCTTTGGATTAGGTTGTATTACCAAGAATCCAAAGGATTGCGACCACTACATACAAGGAAAAGCAGCAATATCTATATAAGTACCACGGCTGCACATCAGACTATACATGTTGACTTTGAGACCGCCTTTATGCCCTACGTAATAAAAGCTGTTATCGCAGTTCAACTGTTTAACTTGATGTGCTGTCGAGTGTACATTTTACCATTCATTGTAGTAAATAGACCGAGTCCCTGAGCTCATACATAGAAGATGATTTTCTGAGAATGACTTCTCACAAGTTAAATAATTTTATCTAACACATATTATGCCAATCAAAAATTAAGATTTAAATCAATTAATTATTAATTACACTTGTTAATTTTACTGTATATTTCTACACTAATATTATTACGGGGCGGGACGTTAGTTTTCTAATAAATTACTCGTACCTACATTAAGGCGTTATTTATATTTTTAACAAAACATTTTTAAATTTTTTATTTGCAAATACATCAACATTCGTCAACATTTATGAGAGCTCTTGCTATAGGCTATTTGACTGGTTTTTGAAATCCATTTTATATTATTAAGTAGAGGTTGAAGAACCCAGTAAAAGAATTTTTTTTAAATCTGGTACATATTAGCTGAAAAATATCAAAATGAAAATTGAAATAGCGCGCCAAAACGCTATTTTGTCAATACGGCGCTGCAATGGGGCCGGTGACATCACCTGCCTGTCTTGTGATCACATAATCATCTACATACATTTGTTGCAAACAAATAACGAAAGTGCGATTGGACCTATATTTTAACAGTGACTTATGTAATAAAATAAAAGTATAAATATGGCGGTTTTTGACTTCTATAAAAATGTATTAACACACGTAGATAGTAGAAAATCTGTATGCTCATTATACTGTGACATGACTCAAGCATTTGACTATGTTGACCATAACATTTTAATTCGCAAGCTCGGCGCGTATGGTGTTAGAGGCAATGTTCTGAATTTGATTCAGTCCTATTTAAGTGAACGTCGTCAAAAAACGGAAATATGTAGACTTAATTTTAGTACAAAATCTGAGGAAATAAGCTCATCGACAGAGCGTTCTATCAAATATGGAGTCCCGCAAGGCAGTGTATTGGGTCCTTTGTTGTTTATAGTATATATAAATGATCTGCCAAAAGCCACTAAATATCCTATGACTCTATTTGCTGACGACAGTACCATAACTGTAAACTGTAATGATATTAGTTCTTATAACAATGAAATTAATGAAACGTTAAAATCTGTTATCACTTGGTTAAATAATAATAACTTAAAAATTAATCTCAACAAAACACACATTATGCACTTCAGCCAAAGAGCCGGTACCCCATCTAATATTTTAATTAACTATAATGATACCGCCATTGATCAATTGGATGTTACCAGATTTCTTGGACTGCAAATTGACAAAAAACTAAATTGGAAAAATCATATACATGAACTAAGCAAAAAAACAAGCAGCTTAGCATTTGCTCTGTTTAAACTTTCCACTATTGTAAGTAATGATGCATTATTAGCCGCCTATTACGGGCTAGTCGAGTCTGTGCTGAGATACGGAATAATTTTCTGGGGTAACTCAACAGACAAGGAAGTTGCGTTTAAATGTCAAAAAAGATGTATTCGGGCCATGTTTTGCCTACATTCAACTGACAGCTGTATGCCATATTTCATTAAGCACAATACTGACACTTCCGTCTTTATACATAATGGAGATTGCACTCTTTGTAAGAACTAACTCTCATCTATTTCCACGCTTATCTGATAAAGTGGCTCGTAACCGTCGTGATGAGAGCAAACTGTGCTCGCAACCGGCAAAGACGGCTTTGTTAAGTAAAAGTTTATTATGCATGGCTCCAAGAATATACACCGTGAAATTTTAGTGGTTGTTTTCCCGCAGTAAAATGATTCTATCTTAGTAGTACAATAAATTTGTGCAGTTTTTTTTTATTCAAATAAAAAATAGCAGTTTCACGATTGTGATAAACGAAACTCGAAAGCAACCTCGAACCAATGGTACTAGCCGCGCCGCAGCCGGTCACCGGCCGGGGTCATTGCCCCTCGCGCGGTGCAGTTTATGCTGTATTACTTAGTACGTAGAGCTTCTTTTGCTTTGAACATTGATTTCGTGCGCCAAGCAGTACCCAAACACGTCACATTTTGTAAAGATACTATCGTATCTCACGCTTTTGAGTTGATGATTATTTTTTTAATTAATTGTCAAGAACGATATCTTTATTTTCAAAAAATAACTCGCACGATTCGATGGTGCTACTAAAGGTAAATCGTTCTGTTGCGGGAAAACAACCACTAAAATTTCACGGTGTATAATAAAATTCCTCTATCTATTAAAATACTAAATAACAATATATTTAAAACTAAATTTAAGAAATTATTAATGGACAAATGCTATTATAATATAAATGACTTTTTAAATGATAAATTTTGATATTGTATAATTTTATTCTGTTTAATCGCTTCATAAGTTTGTGTTTTTAAATAAGATATAATTAAGACTTAACATATTACACGCTGAATATCAGTAAGACATGTTGTTACTTACTAATAATATGGACACCAAGAATATGTTTCTACAATGAAATTTATCTCACACATGTTTCTGTAAATAAATTTATCTTTATCTTTATCTTTATCTTTAATGAGTTTCAAATGGTATGCAGTTCCAAAATATATAAATACTTCTATAAAAACTTCGGAAAACTATTTGTAAGTGTTCAAAAGTAAGTCTAAGTGTGCCGTAAGTGGTTGCAACTATTTCGGAGGGATCATAATTACATAGCGAATAGTACAAATATTTTCTTCTGTGAGGACCATTTCGATGTAAGTAAACATAATATTTAATAATAATAAATAAATAAATGTGGACAACATCACATACATTGTTCTAATCCCAATTTGAATAACTATTTAAAGCATTCGTATTTTGGAAACCAGAAACAACGAAGGTACCACAAACACCCAGACCCGAGAAAATGTGGAAAAACACATTTTTTTGTACATTGACCCGTCCGGGAATCGAACCCGGGACCTTGGAGCAGGCGACACCTTGAAAACCGGTGTGTACGCCACTCCGCCACGGAGGTCGTCATCAATCAATATTTATATTCGGAATGTAAATATTTTGTTATTGGTTTGAGGCTATAATACCTACCTCTAATGTTTTTAACAGAATGCCTCTTGCAACTCACTTGTTTGTTACAGACTTTACATAAATGGGCAGGTTACAGCTTTCTGCTTTACAAAATCGTTGTCCATGGTAAAAGTAATTGACACAATTTGTAAAATATTGGAAATAAATCACACAAAAACAATGGATACTATTATTATAGGAAAATATTAACAAAACATTTTGAAAAGTTATTAAGACTGTCCATTCCTTTTGACCGGTTTTCCGATTCTCTGTATCATCACAAATATAAAACTAACACCCCTGAAATTTATGTTTGTCGTAGTTAAGGATATTCTCTAGGGGATCCAAGAAGCCAAAACATGATTGACGGCACTTCAACACAAGATAGGACTAAAAAAACACGAGAATCAGTTTCACACACTAAACTAACTATTAAATGAGATAAAAATTGTACCATTCGATTCAGCTTTCTCGGGATTGGGAGGAACAGATTTTTATTATTTTATTATTATGCATTATACGTAATCGGCGAAAAACTGACAAAATGAAAGCGCGCGTCACTCGCTAGTATTTCAGTGCCTGCCCGGTAAAGTGCTCCTTAATGCTATAATCTTACAGTTGGAAATTGGTTCGGCAAGTTCAAAAGTGGGAATAACGGCCTTAAAACATAAGTAGGCAAACGAAGATATCAAGCAGGTGACGTCATCATAAACTCGACCAATCAGGAGCGTTTCGTGTCACGTGACAAACGTTTAAATAAATGCATTTTTATTTCCAGATTTATAAATAAATCGTTTATTATTTTCAACTTCCGTTACTAAATAACCATTTTTAAACTCATAATATAAGCTAATAATAGTAATTCGCACTTTATTTTTCGCATTGTCAAGTAACCTATTCAAAAGCTCATGGACTCTGATAAAATGCCACCACAAGTGAAATTCTGGTGATTCGTTCCCGGCCATTAGAACAAATTTTTCCCTTTCGTTTTTCTAGACGGTGCATGTTGCACTAATACAAAGTTCATCTGGGCCACCGGGTGGCGGATAATCTACATTATAACGAAGAAAATTGTTATGTATGAATGTGGGTAATTAATAAATGGCCCTATTGGGCACTTGTTATTTCTTGTTGTCAGAATAAGATAAGCTAAGTGAAGGTAGTTGTACATTTGGTTGGTGATTCAATTTTCGTTTGTGCTCCTTAGCTCAATACACGTCATTTTTCAATAAAACCGTATTTTATTAAAACATAACAAAACTGAAAGAGAGCGGCTGGCTTTGTCTGTCTGGAGCATTATGCTGGCTATTAGGGTTGCAAGATGTATAGAAACCGCTAAGGTGATACTGTTTAAGACTTTCTGCTAGTCTGTAATGGTCTGCGCGTCTCTAAAAATATCACGTTGTAGTGGCCTGCACATCAAGTTACACATTTTTGATGCAAACCTGTACCTATGTCAATTATGTTATGATGATTCCCCAGTGTATAGCCTGATGTTGCTAGTGCTAGTGCTAGAGTTGGTTAATAGGAAATAATGAGTTAGTATTATAAATTGTTTTAGTTGGAAGTTATAAAATATGAGTATGTACCTAGTCAGGTCATAAGTTCTGTCACATGTGTAATATGAAATAATTTAGACATGTTTATTATTTATGTAACCATTTATATAGCAAAATGAACTTAATAAAACATAGATTCATGGTAATAAAGTTTATTCAAAATGGCCCCCGCGATTTTGAATTCAGGCCTTCAATCTGCGCGGCCAGTCGTTTATCGCAGCACGAACGAGGTCCATGTCAATATAGGCGGCTGCCTTAATCAAGGATGCCTTGAGTGACTCCAAATCTGGATTAGGCTTTGAGCAGGCCTTTTCCTCCAAGTGTTGCCATATCTTGTAATCTAACCGACTCAAATCTGGACTGGAGGGGGGCCAGTCTTCGTGCCGGATGAAGTCGATTTCACGCGCCGCCAGCCAGTCTTGTGTGCTTTTCGCTCTATGAGCTGGCGCAGAATCTTGTTGGAATACCCAGTGCCTGTTATTAAACATGGTATGAGAAACAGGTTCCACAAGATTCTTGAGGACTGTATTTTGATACACAACTGTATTCGTTTTTACGCCTTTCTCACAAAAATGTACCTCAGTTAAGCCCCAATAAGAGACTCCCAACCAAACCATGAGCGACGATGGAAAATGACCTCGTTAGAGACGCGGAATACGGTTGCTCGCTTCTTCACTGCTGTGTGCGTACACCTTATCATTTTGTTTGTTGTAGCTCTCTTCCACGGTGAAAATTTTTCATCCGAATAAAGAATTTCCCGATGCTTTTTTCCCGCGTACCGCTTCAACAAAGCGCGGCATCTCTTCAGTCTCAGGTCCATTAAACGAGCGTCCAAACGATGCCCTGTTTTTCTTCGATATGCCCTAAGCCCTAAGTCTTCATTTAACACCCTTTTCACCGTGGTCCTGCTTAACCCCATCTGAAGGGCCAACAGTTTCTGCTAACGTATGGGATTTCTTTGAATTTGCGCCTTCACAGCTTTTATCACTGCTGGAGTCCTAACAGAGCGAGTCATCTACACTAGTCTTCATTGTATCGTTTTATGGTACGATAAACGAATCTTTTGGTTACATTCAAATTTTTCAGTAAGTCGAAAATCTGAATTGGCACGTAACCGCAACGATGCAACGCAATAACCGCGACACGGTCTTCTTTAAGTGTCCACTCCATATTTAAAAATGAGGAAAATTCTAAAAAGTACACATTTTTATTTTTATGAAAAATTCGAAATTTGAATTCAATAAACTTTTTTGTGGCCAGCATTCTAAATTCAAAAGTTTTTATTGTGTGACAGAACTTATGACCTGACTATGTATAATGAATATAGAATACTTTTTTAAATTAAATTATATTACTGTTTATTAGTGTTCTCTACTCGTTTTGCTTATTTAATTTAACAATAGAACATTGTTTAGTTATAAAGTTAAACAAACAAGACTCTTCTGGAAGTGTAAAAATAATTATTCAATGGCGACTTTTAACGGCTAGGCAATGTAGTTAAATGTAAGAGCATACTTACCATGTGATAATAAATCGGATATCTTGAGAGTGGAATGAGTATTAGCCATTTGGTCTAGCGTCGCCATGAGGTGTTCTAAATCTAGAAGGAGGGCTTCGGCGTAGGTGACTTTAGGATTTAGGGATAAGCAGGTAAATGTGTTGGTAAAAGTTTGTCCAAGTGCAAGACATGCAAAAAATTATCACAATTGTGAATTAAATGTGAAGCATCTTGAAGAATAATATTAGAACGTGGGTAACACTGAAAATGTTTAGAACTGGCCAGTTAGAAACATTGCTAATTAAAACTTTTTTTGAATTTCAATTTTAGAACTCTTTGGTAACCTTATGTAGTATATTGCATTCATTTATCATTTGTTTTGTGAATTGGCGGCAAATCTAAAACTCTTGTTACACGTGAAAATGAACCCAACGCGAGAAAATTTTCGGTCAATGATTTATGACTTTCGTTGTGGGCTTACTCGACAACAAAGCTATGATAGGCTGCGAATAGCATTTCTTAATGAAGCCCCATCTCGTGCCACTATTTACAATTGGTTTAACGAGTTTAAGCGTGGACGGAGCAATCTCAATGATAATCCGAGTGAGGGACGTCCTTTAACAGCGACTACTGAAGATAACATCAGTGCTGTTCGACTCATGATAGAGGAAGATATGAGAGTGACCTATTAGCAGATACGGGCAAGCCTAGGCATTGGTATGAGTCAAGATCAAAAAATATTACACGAACATTTAGGCGTCAGGAAGCTTTGTACCAGATGGATTCCCCATACTTTAACCGACGACCAGAAACACCTTCGCATTGACTGGTGTCGCCAAATGTTAGATAAGTTCAACGGCGGTGACTCAAATGCTGTATTTGACATCGTCACAGGTGATAAAACTGGATATATTGCTACGAACCCGAAACCAAAAGACAATCAGCTCAGTGGGTGTTTCCTTTTGAGGATCGGAATGGAAGAAGTCGAGGAAAAAAGATGATTGCCTCATTCTTTGGTCGGAAAGGTCATTGCGCGACAGTTGTGCTAGAAGATGAAAGGACAGTTACTGCAGACTGGTATGTCAATCGCTGTTTGTCTGTTGTCTTGTAAAAAATTCGACAGCAACGCCTTTGAAGCAGGATCCTCCTTCACCACGACAATGCTTCAGCGCACTCCGCAAAACGGACTGTAGAATATTTGACTATGGCAGGTGTCGAGATAATGAGTCATCCGCCATATAGTCCTGACCTGGCGCACTGCGACTTTAATTTATTCCCAAGAACTAAAGATAAAATTCGAGATATTCGCTTTACGAGCCCTTAAGATGCGGTGAAAGAGTACGAAAATGTCAAGGAAGAATGGGCTGTGGTTCCATCGAATGCGACGATGTGTAGAGAGAAACGGAGATTACTTCGAAAAACAATAAAAGTATTGGCAATTTTCTACATTAAGCCGTTTTTCATTTCCTAAACATTTTCAGTGTTACCTAGGTAGCTGTTAAACTTTTAGTTTTAATTTATTAGTTTGGCCATGTGCATATGCAAAGTTAAATACTTCGAGCTTACTTTTTATGCCTACAATGACTCTGATTTACAATGTGTGCCATGAATTGTATCCCACAAACAATTGTTTCCAATTATCAATAAATTTGTATTATAGTATACAATAGTCATTACATTACTCAAATGGTAATGATGATTATTAAAAGCTTAAAAATTAAAGTTCATCAATTATTTAGCAAAATTTGATGAATTTAAATTTGCCTTTATTAAGCAAAAACGGATTTCAATATATACAGGGCGTGCCGTCCGGTATGGAGCAGCCAAGGTTACGGGAGAAATTGTAGGCCTATATCATGACAATGAATTTTTTTTTCCCAGAAATTACTATTCCATTACAAAGTAATTAAAGGTCTAAGATTCATAATAATATAATTAAAATATACACATATAAAAACAACAGCAAGAAAATTTTATAGCATCAGTTGTTTATAAAGAACGAAAATTGTTTTTTTTTTTAATTTTCTTTATAATTATTGAAGAAAAATTAAGATTTTACGGTTGGAGTGTAAAAAAGGGTGCGCAGGACATGAAAAAATTTTGTAAAATTGTGTATGGAGCTAGGACTTTGGAGGGGGGGGGGAACCTAAAGGGGGGTACTGCACTGGATGACCTTGACCCCAGTGACCTTTGACCATGATCTCGGTGACCTTTTACTGTGCCCTCTGACCGTGACCTTGACCTATGTGACCTTTGACCGTGACATCTGTGACCTTTGACCATGTCCTCTGTGGCCTTTGACCGTGACCTCTGTGAAATAACCTGCCAATCATTTATTTTGACCTCTCACCCAATAGACGTTGACCTTTGACCTCGATGACTTTGACCTTTGACCTAAATGGCGAAAAGGGTCTATCTTGTTTTAAGGATATGACGACCTTGGACTTTGTTGAAGTTGACCTTGGTCTATGTTGAAGTTGACCTTGGTCTTGTTGAAGTTGACCTTGGGTAACTTTAATAATGATAATAAGGGGATGAAGGAAGCAATTAATGGAAAAGTGGCACATACAAACGTTGCTTCGCCTGGTCCCTACTAGTCGATTCCGGTATAAAAAAGGGGGGTTAGTATGACATCACAACTCTCGCGAAATCGGCTAAGTCCCTGATGTGCACCCTTACCTACAAATAAACGCGCGAAGGCGAGTACTAGTCGCTTAAATGCCAATCAGCTGATTATAATAGATTTCGGTTTTGTAGACCTTGTGACAGAAACACTACTGTATACCGCCTTCGTAGCACGAGGATGCCCGCAAGGGGAAGTACTCTCACCACTACTCTGGAATATGGTGGTTGACGACCTTATTACACAACTGAACAAAAGCTGTCATTTTACTGTGGGATACGCAGACGACATAACTATCGTAATCAAAGGCAACTCAGAGAATATAGTTAGCAACAGGATGAAATCAGCGCTCATGATACTACAAAAATGGTGCATTGAGCACGAACTGGAAGTCAATCCGAAAAAAACAGAGTTAGTACTTTTTACAAAGAAAAAGAAACTAACTGAGTTTAACCTCCCAAAACTTTGGCACAGAACTTTCCCTCTCGGCTGAAGATAATTAGCCCTAGGCTAATACTAGACAATAAGCTGAACTGGAACAAACATGTAGAAGGGAGAATAAACAAAGCAAGAATAGCGTTTTGGCAGTGTAAAAGAATGGTGGGTAAAAGGTGGGGGCTAAAACCATCATACACACTATGGACTTACACCGCCATAATTCGCCCAATGATCACATATAGTGCCTTGGTATGGTGGCCCAGGACCAAACTAAGTACCACTTAAAAAGAACTGCAAAGCCTCCAGAGAATTGCATGCACAGCAACAACAGGCTGCATGAAAACCACTCCAACAGGTGCAATGGAGGTAATGTTAAATATCAGACCACTAGACCTCTTCGTGCAACAAGAAGCAACTCTAGCAGCTATAAG
The DNA here is from genome assembly GCA_949315895.1 of Anania crocealis. Classification (NCBI taxonomy): domain Eukaryota; kingdom Metazoa; phylum Arthropoda; class Insecta; order Lepidoptera; family Crambidae; genus Anania; species Anania crocealis. The sequence goes on from OX438868.1 coordinate 7,623,791, forward strand.
ACTTAAAAAAACAGGACGCTGGAAACAAGACACCAGAGTCGCTCACACGCATATCCTGGAGGCGGTCAAACAAGACCATCCCATGATAGAGGCAATAAGTGACACGATTCCAAAAACATATGTATTTACATAAAACTATTCTATACGACTCCAAGAGGAAAAACTGACAGCTCTGGTATTCACGAGATAAGAATATACACAGATGGATCGAAAACTAAATCAGGGACTGGTGCTGGAGTGTTCTCTCAGGACCTGAATATAAATATAGTAACCACCTTAGGTAAACACAATAACATATTCCAAGCAGAATGTGTGGGGATATCAAGAGCAGCATCAGCGGCAATAGCGAGAAACGTGAGACACTTATCGATACGTATAGCATCTGACAGCGCTTCAGTTTTACAAGCTCTAAAAAGGAACCACTTCAACAGTGGACTCCTACTAGAATGCCACAAAGAGCTTGAAAAACTAGCAAAACACAATAAAGTAACTGTACAATGGATACGCAGCCACAGCGGGTCACTGGGAAACGACACGATGGACATGCTAGCAAACAGGGGATCCGCAACGACATTGTTAGGACCGGAACCAATTGTTCCAATACCGTTCAATCAGGTCAAGACTTGGATACGAGATAGGACAGAACAACTTTATAGAAAACAGTGGGCGGAGCTAAAGGATTGTAGGCAAAGCAAACTAGCTCTAAAAACCATAAACAAAAACCTGTCTCGTAAAATTCTAAACCAGGACAGAAAAAGCCTGAGTATAATTACAGGTATAATAACCGGTCATTGTGCTCTAAATAAGCACCTTTTCAATATAGGTATAACAGATAGCCCTTTTTGTAGGGGATGTCTGATTGAGGAGGAAACACCAGAACATGTGATAGCACAGTGTAAAAGCGTAAGTACACAACGGACAGAATTCCTTAAGGAATCGCAGTCCATACAAGAGGCACTAAAAGATATACGAGGCCTAGTGAGTTTCTGGACTGACCTAGGATGGTTTGAATAAAACATAAATTTAATCACGTACAAAGGCCCAACTCAAGAGGCTAAGAGCGGAAAATTTAAGTCCAACTAACTAACTAACCGCCTTCGTCTAAGTACCGTTATCGCCACGGGCAATTCAGCTGGCATCGGCAGTTTTGATGCCTGATTGGATGCCTGCGCAAGCCGGGATAAACCCTATGTATATCTCGTATAAGTTGTCTGAATCGGGCGGCATCAGAAGGCAGCTTGCGCAAGACATTTTGGCGGTACATATATTCGCCCATGTACCATTTTAGCCGGCGATGGCTATGGCAGCTCCGGCAATGATGTTTTAATTCAAGCCATTGCCGCTCAATTGTGTTAGTGTGGACTTGCACTGTGATTAAATTTGAGCCGACGACGGGAGTCCCGAGGCGGTGATCTACTGGCAAGTCCACTGTGCCGTTGACGAAAGCCTGGCGGTGGTTGACCGTGTAATGTCCGCCCATATTTAGTCGGAGATGTACTCCGCTGTAACTTCGGTGCATGTCCGACATTATTACACTCCCTTGGCGGACATTGGCGGAAATTATTCTGTCCAATGTCGGCCTACTTTTGTCGGGTATGAGCTCAACATGGACGCTTTTTGTTAGCCTTGAAATGCAACCGAAGGACCAGGTTTGACGTCGTAGAAGTCGTCCTATGTGGTACTTATTTGTATATAAATGGGTTTCGTCAACTTCTACGACATCTTCGTCACCGCCCAATAACACACGGTCGTGCGCCTCTGCCACTTCACATGCCTCTCTGAGGTAGTGATAAACTTGAATGGCCGTTTTTTTGGTTACCCCAACATTTTGGGCAGCCTGGGATACTTTATCTTTTCTAAAAAAATGAAGCAGTAACTTAAGTGTACTTACTTTATTTGATATTTTAGCAACTGAACTGCCCTGAGACCCGCTTAATTGAACTTAATTGTCCCGCATGAGACAAAATTTTTCAAGTTTATATACTGATATTATTAAGTGTACCCAATATAAAAAATATAAAAAATATATGCATAAAATAATAATAATAGGCAGTCGACATTCGGGGCAATCCATATTCTCGCTAGGCAATAACAGCCACTCACGGCCGGCTGCTATAGCCTGTTTTTCGGTAGTCATGTAAGCAGCGTAATTCCAAATATTGAAATTACGTGCTTACAATAATTCCAAAGGATTCTATATTACTAATAATTCTAAATCTTAAACTAAAAAAAAACAAAAGGTAACTAAAACAATAACAATAACAACAAATAATAAAAAAAAACAAAAACAATATGAACTTAAAATTAAAAACAGCAAAAGCTAAGAAATAAATTAGTAAGAATAATGAACAAATAAGAAATTGAAGTAAGAAACTGAAAAATAAACAAATAACAAAAGAAACAACGAACGAACAACAACGAAAAGAAAATAATAAGGACAACAACAACGAAACGAATCACCAAAACCAGCAAAGAACACATTCAAATTTAGGAAAAGTTGAACAAATTCGTATTATTTTTGTAAAAATACGGGCTTTTCGGCAATATCGTAAAGAGAGCCGCTTTAACTTAGCCGATTTCGCGAGGGTGGTGACGCCCCCTTTTTTATACCGGAATCAAATAGTAGAGACCAAGGGTAGCAACGTTAGTATCGGCCACTTGTCCATTAATTGCTTTCTTCACCCCCTAATCGGACCCAGTGTAGGTAAGGGTGCACATTAGGGACTTAGCGGATTTCGCGAGGGTGGTGACGTCATACTAACCCCCCTTTTTTATACTGGATTCGACTAGTGGGGACCAAGCGTAGCAACGTTTGTGTGGGCCACTTTTCTATTAATTGCTTCCTTCACCTCCAAATCGGACCCTTTTCTTCATTTAAGTCGAAGGTCAAGGTCATCGAGGTCAAAAGTCAATGTCTTTCGGGTGAAAGGTCAAAATAAACGATTGGCAGGTTAAAAGTCACTACTCACTGTCAAGTCATCTAGGTCACGGTCAAAGGTCACAGAGGTCACGGCTAAAGGTCACAGAGGTCACGGCCAAAGATCACAGGGGTCACGTTCGTAGGTGTCAAGGTCATCAGATTCAAGGTCAAAGGTCACTGGGGTCGAAGATCAAGGTCATCCAGTGTAGTACCCCCTTTAAGTCCCCCCCCTCCAACTCCCACTTCCCCCGGGTCCCGAAGGTGTTTAGGCGATTTTGTTTTTTGCCATTTTTAGTGTGCGCACCCTTTGCGACACTGACCGATTTTACTTTCAAGTCAGCCTTCCACTTAGTATCTTTGGTAAATTTATCACATACATGACTATGACTAACCATAATGATAATCTCTAACCCCCGTATTTATAAAGAAGTAATTACTTATTGTTTAAGAAAGTCATAACTTAAAGTGTTCATACCTAGTGCTTAAGTGAAAGAAATTTGTCACCATTAATAGTCATATTATTTGGCTGAAAATGCTAACTTTTGGTAGTTATAACTTCTAGTAATTTCTTGATTAAGGCATACAAATTGTCTCTCAAGTAATTACTTGTAGTCAAGTAATTACTTTTACTTGTTTATAAATACGGGGGTTAATGTCTGTTTCTTCTGAGTTAATACAATTACAATAAGTAAAAGGATTTCATGAAAACCTAGTGAAACAGCCATTCCATGCTTTTGTACATCCTGTACAACGGCATATTTATGTCTTGTTTCGAAATTTCATTTAATTCCCAAAAATTGTGGACTTACATTCTTGGCCATCTGATGTAAATGGATCACTCCATGATGTTTTGTTGACTGTCTTATCAGGATGAGTGGTTTCACTTTGAGATGTATTAGACTGTCCAGCTTGCTTTTGAGGCTGGAGAGGGGCTGTGCTTAAGTTTGCTGCATATTTTGGCATATTAAGACTCCATTTAGGTCCAAATAGCTACAAAATGAATTATTTATATTAGATGGATTGTAATGAGTTTTTAAGCAGTTTTATTGGACAGAATTAAGAGAAAAACATACTATGTTTCTTGAGTCAATGCACAAAGCCTTTAAAAGTGATTTCTGGGCTAGTGAGTTATTCCAATTAACTATATATGGCTGTCTGATGTCGGTTTCCAATAAATACCCCCATGTCTCACCTAATGAACCTTCAAGTCTGTTTTCAAATATACTATCAGATTCTAAAATATGTTCTCGGAATATTGATTGCATTAATTCATTAATTCTTTCAATAATTTGATGTTCACTGTCCGAAGACTGTAAATTTAAGACAGGTACTTGTTCACTTTTGTCAGGAGATAATGGGATGTTTTTTGTTTCATTGACAGACTTGAATTCATCAAAATCTCCAAAATCATCTTCCGAATCATTATCATTTTGAACTGGTTTTTCAGGACTTGGAGGATATGAAGTATCTTCATTAGATGTGAAATTTGCAGTAAAATTTCCAAATGTAATATTTTGTGAATCTTCATTTTCCCATGGATTCTCAGTAGTAGCAAGATTAATTTCGGCCTTAGAATCAGAACCTATAAACTGAAAATCATCAAAATCTTCAAAGTCATCTAAATTGTTGCTGGCATTAATTTTTTGTGCATTATTATTCTCAATTTCTTGTGATATAGTTTCTGAAACTTTTTCTTCCACAAGATCATTGTCAACATTTGAAAAAGCTGTATCTTCACTACAAACAACACTATTAATGCAATCTGATTTCAGGTCAGTATTTTCACTAACTATTTCAGCTTTTACATCACACTTTACTAATGACGTTTCTGATCTTGACCTTGTTAAAGTAGGCTCATCTTGACTATTTAATGGAATGTCAGTATATAAGTCTTTAACAGAATGTTCACTTAAATTGACTTCACTTTCTTTGTTACTTTTAAAACTTATAACAGCAGAACCATCATCAATTTTCAAATCTAAATCTTCAATAACATCATCTTCCGATGTTTCCACCTTATGATTCTCTTCAGTAAAATGTACTTGACTTATTCCAACAGGTTCATCACATTTTATGTTTTCCCTTTTTACACTTTGTGACTTAATATTAAGCTCTTGATGAGGTTCAGATGTAGAAGATTGAAATTGATTAAAACTTGAAAAATTTCCATAATCATAATCAGTATTGTCATCTTCTTGTGATGCTGCAAAATTTTTATTCACACAATTAGCATAGAGAGTAGTGAGTAGTAGTGTCAGTGTACGACTATAAGAGCAAAAAACTAATTCCATACTAATATTGTACCTAGCTTTAAACATACGTCTGCTTACAAAACTTTATTAATCTGGTTAAATTCATCTTCAGCTGGTTTTTCATTTGGTTCAATTCTAACGTTATCCTGAGTCTACATAAACATTTGTTTTCTAAGACAAATTTATGAATAAATTAGTTTCATACGGTAACAAAATACTTACAATCATAGTTTAAATCGAAGTCATCTGTATCTTTGTCATCTTCACATTGTTCTGGTGGTGGTGGAGTGCTACAAACGAGTGGTGGAATCGACATAGCTACTAATAACGACGATTTGCTTCGAAATATATGGAAACACTTCTTATCATTGGAAATTCTGCCACCATCTATAACTTCGAGAAAACAATAACATTAATAAGATTATGAATATTTCCAAATTTGGGACAGCTGTTGAATTTACTGTTTCAGTCACTGATCATAAACTAATCACCTCTGTCTGCCTGCGTTTTGTTTCATTTCATGAAAATGACAGATGACAGTAGATGAGTTTATAGATGACAAGGAAAACCAAGTCTATGCGAAATACGGATTCAAAACGCACTAAATATTTAAATAATAATATATTTTTTAATTTGACGTTTTGATTCGATTTTTACATGCTAAACTGCACACGATAAAAACGATTCTTATTTATATTATTTTTTGCTTGACATTTAGTAAATTCTTTAATATAAATTAACATATTTTTTTTTAATAAAACTACAATATTTACAACTTATAAAAAAAAATTACGAAAAAAAAACAAATACTTAGATATACTCAAGAAACTTACTTAGTACATGACTGGAAAAAGCACTTAGTATTGTACATTGTAGAAAAATCATTTTACCCCAAATATGGCAACCTTATATTGACACTTAAGGTGACCATTGACGATCATTTTTTCGCGTCAGTTGAACTGACATCGCTCCAAAATTTGATCGTCAGTGGCGAATCATCGCTCCAGAGTTTTAACTGACGTCGCGCCCGGAAATTCAGCCCGGCGTCACGCCAAACTGACCGTCAGTGTGTGAACCCACATCCAAAACTTCAGTTCGCTCGCTGCGCCCGCGGTGAATGAGCGTGTTGAGCGCGGTGAAAGGAACGGACAAAAATTATATGAATCGATCGTATGCCACTTTGATTTTATTATATTATAATAATAAATCTGTTTTGCTGCTTTAGGCGGCATACGACCACGGCTACAGAATAATGTCATAATACTGTGGCTACACTGTGTGATATCGTGCCAATCCAGAAACAGGAAGAAACCAGCTCTGAAAAGAGCTATTTGTGCAACGTCAATTCACAGAAACAAGAAGGCAGCTCTGAAAAGAGCTATTTTAGTATGTGCACGAAGCACGTGCTCTTCTCGTCGCGCGGCACTTCACCGCCGCGCACTGCATCTTCTTCACGCAGCGCTTCTATATGCACACAACACGTGTTCTTCTCGTCGCACCGCATCTTCGTCGCGCACCACTGCATCGCCGAGCCGAGCGCCCTTCTAGCTGCGCGCACGTCTTGCAGTCTTGATCGTCGCCGTCGAAATGAACGCGTGGCGATGCCGCAGTTAGTTTTGTTACGTTAGCACATCTCCGCTCTCGCTCACACCTATTCCTATTTCGCCAAACATCGCGCCACCCTCTCATTGGTCATAATGTAAATTTTCTTATTGGTAGTTAAGTCATTTCATTGTAAATAATATTGTATATAAGTAGCGTAAGTTTTTGTATTACAGCATTCTATTCCATTCGATCTATATTTAACCATCAAGACGAGTTTTACTTACCTTCCTCAACATTGGCAAACTTCCGCCAAATTGTGAAAATTTGTCTGAGGCGGGATTCGAACCCGCATCTCCTCGCATGCCGGGCGCGGCGCTATACCATTAAGCCACCGAGTCCTCATATTGTGTCCAATGATAACTAGTTTAGAAGCTATGAGGGAACAGAGAAACATACATACCCACATACATACATACATATATACATACATACTAGAGATGGTAAATATATCTAATACAATCAGTATATAAACTTGAAAAATTATGTCTCAGGCGGGACTCGAACCCACGACAAAATTTTTCAAGTTTATACTATACTGATATCATATTAATTGCAATTAAGTTGCTAAAATATCAAATAAAGTATATCTAAATCAATTAAATTTAAGTAAGTAATAAAAAAAATATAACATTTATTCAATAAATATTATTAAACTTATTAACAATATTTATTCGAACCGTTGATAATGAAACGCAACTAAAAGTTTTATTTGTATACATAAATCTAACCGATTGATAAAATTACTTAATGAATGTTTTAAACGCTAGTCCACAATGAATAAAAATATCATATCCAATCTTTCTTATAAATTTATACGTTTATTGAGTAAGTTAACTTAAGTTAACTTAAATACGTATGGGTGCGCGGCGGCCGTGTGTACGTGCGCAAATCGGACACTTCCGAAGCTGTATTTGTCCGTGATATGGATGTGTTAAATAACCTTAAGTAATGTTAATTTCTTATAACTTTTTTTTTGGCTTTAAATTAATCTAGTTTTGGAATACATTTATTGTAACATTCGACGACTCAATAAAAATTTATTACCAGAATGTCAGAGGTCTTCGGACTAAAACCCGAGACTTTTACCTAAATGTTCTAACGTGTGAATATGATATAATCGTACTGTGTGAAACCTGGCTTGCAATCGACATAATTGATTCTGAATTATTCTGTGACAAATATTTAGTTTATAGGCGCGACCGCGAATCTAGCGGATTTCACAAAAATAAATCAGGGGGTGGAGTATTAATAGCCGTATCGAAACGGATCGCCTAATATCGCCTTCCTCATTTAGAGAGTGAGTGCGAAGATATCTGGGTCTGTATTAATTTTAATCAAAATGGAAAATTAAAACAAGTTAGAATATGTTGCGTGTATATTCCTTCACCAGTTCAGAGTCATATAATTGAACACTTTTTTGATAGTGTCAATGTCGCGGATAGTTCATGCAATACACTTATTCTAGGCGACTTTAACATGGGTAGCATTCATTGGGATGGATCACCGGGCATGCCTCTCAGTGCATCCATTAATCCAAACAGTAAACATGAACTATGGCTTTCAGATTTTATAACTTTGCACGACTTATGTCAGTATAATTGGTTGAAGAACAATAAAAATAGAATATTGGATTTAGTTCTTGCTGACGTGTATGTGACCGGATTGCAACTGTGTGAAGCACCTTTGAGCAACATTGACGCATATCATCCACCATTAGAATGCAAATTAAAGTGTGATGTTTCTCAAGAAACCCTTAAAATTAAAAAAGAACCTAGATTAAAATTTTTCAAAGCAGACTACATTAAAATACTCGAGGAATTGGGGGGCATATGCTGGAGTGACGTATTTTTGAATTGTTCTGATGTTGACTCAATGGTTACTGCATTTTATAAAATTATGAATGAGATTATAACTAAATATGTACCTAAAACAAGATCAAACATTCACAAATATCCAACTTGGTACAGCAAGAGTCTTATTAATTCTCTGAGAGAGAAAAATAAGTACCGTAAACTTTATCGTAAATTTAAAAATCCATTAGATAATATATCGTTCCATGTTCTTAAAGATAGGTGTGCCAAACTTCTTTGTATGAATTATAAAAATTACATATCTTCAATTGAATCATCACTTACTTCGAATCCAAAATTATTTTGGTCTTTTTTAAAACAAAAACGTAACGGTACGAGCTCATATCCATCCAGCATGAATTATGAGGATAAAATTGTTTCCAATAGACCTGAAGTGTGTAACCTTTTTGCCTCGTATTTTTCTTCAGTTTACGATAGTTATTATAGCTCCCCATCAAGTAGTTCCACTTCTAATAAACCAATAAAACCTACTGTACCGGATAATCCCAACTCAAACAATTTAAGTAGTATATTATTTACAAAAGAGGTCGTCGAAAAGGCTTTAAAAAGACTTGATCCTTGTAAAGGCGCGGGATCGGATGGCATACCTCCTGTATTTGCAAGCAAATGCAGTGAGGTGGTTTCTGAACCCTTATCTATGATATTCAATTATTCTTTAGCGACGGGTTGTTTTCCATCAATGTGGAAGAAAGCGCTAATCGTACCAATATTTAAGGCAGGCAGCAGGACTTCTATAAAAAACTACAGACCAGTTTCGATTCTTTCTGTTTTCGGTAAGATGTTTGAGTCGCTTATTCATCCTATATTATGCTGGCATCTTAAACAAGTTCTTGTACCTCAACAGCATGGCTTTATTAAAGCCAGATCAACAGCATCGAATCTGGCCTGCTTTATATCTGATGTGGTTGAAAACATGGACCGTGGCTCTCCCGTTGACGCCGTATACACAGATTTTAGCAAGGCTTTCGACAAGGTGGACCACCAGATCCTGATTAACAAACTTTATCACAGTGGCATCACAGGTGAGTTACTGGATTGGTGTGCGTCTTACCTCGTTGAAAGGTTCTCAGAGGTTGTTGTCGATGGTTTCACCTCTGATGTGTTCATGGCGTCTTCTGGAGTGCCTCAAGGATCTCATTTAGGTCCACTATTTTTTAATGTTTTCATTAATGATGTCCAATCTTGTTTTCTTCATTCTAAAATATATTTATACGCAGACGACCTAAAAGTTACAAAAGAGATACGAAATGCTGTCGACTCTCAATTACTTCAGGAGGACTTAGATCGCTTTTCAAACTGGTGTGATGTAAACAAAATGAAATTAAATGTTGATAAATGTAACTTTGTGCACTTTTCCCGAAAAAAGTCTCCTTACTTCGGGTTTTATAGGCTCAATGATAGCACTATTCGCGAATTGGATGTAATTAGAGATCTAGGCGTATATGTGGATAATAGACTTCGCTTTCATGTTCACATTGACAAGATTGCTACTAAAAGCTTTAAACTATTAGGTTTTATATTACGTAACTGTCAGGATTTCAAACACTATTCTAGCAAAATTTCAGTTTTTAATTCCTTGATAAGATCAGGTCTGGAATATTGTAGTGTTATTTGGTCTCCCTTCTATGAAATACACAAGAAACGCCTTGAATCTGTCCAGAAGCGGTTTCTTTGGCACTTATCTTTTCAGTGTAGGATGGCAAAGCGGCTCACTTCTTATCGTTCTCGAATTGAATTTTTCAAAGTCACAACCCTTGAAAGTCGAAGAAAGATATTAGACAATTTATTTTTGTATAAAATATGTAATGGTCTCTTCGATTGCCCTTTTTTATTAAAGCAATTAAATTATAACATCCCATACAAACTTGCCAGGAAGTCCAGATATCTACCTTTTAAATCAAAAGGTTTTAGGACGAAGTTGGGTCACTTTTCAGTGATGAACAGGATTCAGTCACAGTTTAGTCAGTTGATACGTTCAAGCAAGGCCGATATCGATATGTCATATTCACTGCGTAAATTTAAATCTACTTTAGTGGCATTATCTACTAGTAAATTCTAGCATAAGAGCTTTAGATCAGAAGGATACTGTTATTACCTATGCACAGGGTAATGTATCTTTCGAAGAATTATTTTGTTTACAATGTTAGCATTGATATAGGCAATGTTAAAACAATTGTGATTAATTTTATATTTTGTATTGTCTCCAATGACTAACATATTATAGTTATGCATGCCGTGGCAGCCTTTAATTAAGGCTACACTATAAAATGTATCTACTTTATATAAGCACAAGAATGTAACTGTGTACGCTTTGTTGGCTGTCTTTAAATAAATAAATAAATAAATAAATAAATAAAGCATTAAGAAAACGCATTAGAGCTTAAATTTGCGAGTCAAACAAGTAATACAACAGAAGCAATAAAATTAAACTCTAATCCATTAGCTTAAGGAAGAATGATGTTACTTGGCGTATTAAACACCTTTCTTTTCGATATATTATTATTATTATTCAACTGAGTCCGTTAATTTATGTGGATCGATGCATTTTTTCGATTTATAGTCGGGTAAAAAGCATACAAAATACACCCGTACTAGCAACCCGGCCGCGGCCGCGGCCAGCCGAGAACTGAAGGGCCGGACTGACGCCAGTCAGTGGGAAAATCGAGTTCAAATTTTCAACAAGATCAAATTTTGGAGCGACGTCAGTTCAACTGACGCGAAAAAATGATCGTCAAGGGCCACCTTTAGTGTGTAGTCTGTCTTTGAAACTTCTAATTTTCTTGATGGAGTTTTTGGAAGCATTAAAACGTCTAACATAAACGTTTTAATGCAGAAATAAAGACAATATTACTAAAGAATTGGCTGTATGGACAAGTATCCAAGGCCGTTAAACTTACTAAACAAAACAAAAATTCTTGATTTTCAAACTGCTTCTTAAACGATTTTCCATAATTTCAATAAAAAAAATGGTTTAAAGTGCTGTGTGAAAGGTTACAACAGCGAATCATATGCTGGATACGGTATTTCTTTCTTAAAGTAAGTCTGGGACTTGTAATTTTTTTCAGAAGATATTTATACACATAAAGTTATACACATTACTAGTGGGGGGGGGGGCATGGGGGGGGGTGATTTTCATTATTTTGGTCTAATTCGCACCGTTTAGGAGATATGAGCGAATTTGTGTTTTTTTAACTACAAAACAATGCGCGAGCCAACCGAGCGGAGCGAAGGGGGTGCACCTAACCTAAACCTAACCTAACCTAACATATTTCAAGCGCAATCGTTTCTGTCATTCAATGTCAGCTGATTGGTCTTTAAACGACTAGGGATATAGTTTAGGACTCTGACCGGAGTTCTGGGATTCCGCAATTTTGTGGCTAAATGGTAGTTACTTATGTAGTTAATTAATCAATATTTCAACTAACAGAGTATTACGTCTTTTCAGAAATATTTTTTTAATATTTCGATTTTTCTATGATTATGATATGATTTCACTTTTTGACAATAGATTTGTGTTGTTTTTACGTATGTCAAATGAAACGCGTTTTATGTATGGTGCATATACTATTATCGAAAAAGAAACATTTAGTGATATTTAATTGTTTACAAAGTCCAGTAGGTTAGGAAAAATGTAGGTTAGGTTAGAACAGTGACCACAGTCCTAAATTTGAATGTGTTCTTTGCTGGTTTTGGTGATTCGTTTCGTTGTTGTTGTCTTAATTATTTTCTTTTCGTTGTTTCTTTTGTTATTTGTTTATTTTTCAGTTTCTTACTTCAATTTCTTATTTGTTTATTATTCTTATTGATTTATTTTTTAGCTTTTGCTGTTTTTAATTTTAAGTTCATATTGTTTTTGTTTTTTCGTTATTATTTGTTGTTATTGTTATTGTTTTAGTTACCATTAGTTTTTTTTTAGTTTAAGATTTAAAATTATTAGTAATATAGAATCCTTTGGAATTATTGTACCCACGTAATTTCAATATTTGGAATTACGCTGCTTACATGACTACCGAAGAACAGACTATAGCAGCCGGCCCTGAGTGGCTGTTATTGCCTAGCGAGAATATGGATTGCCCCGAATGTCGACTGCCTATTATTATTATTTTATGCATATATTTTTTTTACTCTCATTTGATGAGGTGATGTCATGTTCAGACGGGTTGTTGCAACGAAGCCTGGCATAATGGTATAGTTAAAATAAGTAAGATGAGCATCAGGTAGGTACTAAGTGATTTTAACAAAAGGAGCTACGAGTAGTTTACTATCGTGTTTATGCATGTAGTTGATAAAAATTTGCGTGTTATTCTACAAGTATTTAGTATTACTACTTTTTGAATTAGGTTTAAGATACTGTGATGAATTTGTAATGAATCTAGGCTTTTTCTTAATGATTTAGGTATAACTCCTGTAGATGATATTACTATTGGAACAATATGCACCGTTTGGGCATTCCATTGTGTTTTAATTTGAATGGCCAAATGTGTATACTTAGTAAGTTTTTCATTTATTGTACTCTGTATGTTATGTGTGTTTGGCACAGCTATATTAATTAAATAAACAGTGTTTTTCTGTTTGTCGTGTAGTGTTATGTCTGGTCAGTTGTAATGTGTAGTTTTGTCTGTGATAATAGTTCGGTCCCAGTAAATTTTGTGTTGGTTGTTATCTAGTACAGGATAGGGTTTATATTTATAGTAGGGTGTCTTTTTATGTATGAACTTATAACGGTGGGCCAAATATTGATGGATAACTGCGGTAACTGTTTTTTGTAGTTACGGGTTGCAATAACCTGATCTTGTATAGCAAGCATAAATGCTTCTGTTTCTGGAAATAATAATTCCCCTCGTAGTAGCCATTTATTAGAGGCCTCTTGATCAATTTTATTTTTTATTTTATTTATTTATTTAAATCAGGCAACAAAAGGCCCATACAATATATACCTTAAAGTCAACATACATAATATACACAACAAAAAAATATATTACTATTTACTGTCTAATACACGTAAAGAAGGCGGCGACGTGTTGCGCAATGCAGTGTCAAGTATCCGACCGCGGAATCGTCGAAACAAAACACCTCTAGGCCAAAAATCTTCTTTCACGAAGGTCGACAGATGTTCGGTTGGTACCCTCACCACAAATGAATTAAAATTCACATTATGGCAGGAAACCAGCCGCTCGACCCTCAGAGTAAATTTGGCTTTCAGTCTGATGTACTCCACAATATCTTCTGATTTCGTGGAGTAATGTAGGCGGGACACGTACAACTGCGTTGTCGGGATAGCCGGACGCAGCAGGTGGTTCTGTCCAGTCGGGGCGGTGCCACAAAGGTTTCGGCGGGCGGGCTAATATGCGCCTGGTTGAGATCAGCTTTATGCCTGCCATGTAAGGACTTTTGTCCCCAGGTATGTATTTTGTGTGCATTATCTGTAATGTACTCATTTTTTTGTGCGTTTCGGTCACAAAGGTTGAGTGGAGTAAATTGATGATCTGATTCAACTGAAATTTGGTGTAGTCCTGAGTGTTCTGATTTAGTGTGGAAAAATTGCCTAAGCGTCGTGATCTGTCTGTTGTGCATGTTTTGTATATCTATTATTCCTCTACACCCTTCCTGACGCGGCAAAGTCAATCTTTGAGTGCATGATTTTGGGTGATGTTTGCGATGTTTGGTTAGTTTTGTGTTTATAATTCGCTGTAATTTCTTTAAATGACTCTGTGACCAGTTAACTATACCAAATGAGTAGGTTAAAATTGAGATGGCATACGTATTTATGGCTTTTACAGTATTTCTCGTGTTAAGTTCTGATTTTAGTATAAGTTCTAGTCTTTTCTTAAATTTGATAGTTAAGTCGGATTTTGTTTGCCGGTGATCGATTTGCTTTGCCTGTTGAAAACCTAAATATTTGTACGTATCGTTCTCGTCAAGTGCTTCAATAGTGTCCCCATTTTGTACTATGTATGTATTTAATTCAATTTTACCTTTTTTTGTTGAAAATACTTACATCCGCTAGTTTATGAACATCCTTGATTGTAGAACCATACAACTTAATGTCATCCATATAGAGAAGATGTGACAGAGTAAATTGTGTACTGTTATTTTTTATTGTAAAGCCGCATTGTGTTTCGTTCAATAGTTTTGAAAGGGGGTTCAAGGCCAGGCAAAACCAAAGAGGACTTAAAGAGTCTCCTTGGAAAATACCTCTTTGTATTTTAATGGGTTCGGTAGTCAAAGACGCGTTTTTAATATTTAGGACAGTATTCCATTCTTGCATTATAATTTGTAAGAAATGTATTAATGTTGGATGTATTTTATAAACTTTAAGAACCTCAATAAGCCATGAATGGGGAACTGAATCAAATGCTTTTCTGTAATCGATGTACATTGTGTGAATATTTCTTTTCTTTTTGTGTGCCTCCTTCATAGCTATCGCATCTATTACTGATTGTTCCTTGCAGCCTTTGCTGTTTTTCCGTGAACCCTTTTGCTCTTCTGCTAAAATATTGTGTTCCTCTAGGTGATCGTACATCGTTGTACTAATACATGCTGTAATAATTTTGTAGAGTGTCTGTAAAGATGTGATGGGTCTATACTTTGCAGGATTTTCGGTGTCATTATCTTTAGGCAGCATATATGTAATGCCCTCAGCCAAATACTTTGGTATGATTTCTGGCGTTCTTATAAATCTATTTATGTGATCATGTATATATGGGTAAGTGCAAGTGAGTTTTTTATACCAGTAGTTATGGATTTTATCAGTTCCCGGTGATTTCCAGTTATGTAATCGTGCTACCACTTTAATAAATGTGTCTGTTGCTATGTGTCCGAAGTGCATGTCATTAACTTGTGTATCTTTCAGTTTATGTATCCAGTCAGCGTTTTCGTTGTGTGTTACGGGATTTTTCCAAATATCTGACCAAAATTGATGCAATGTTTGTGGTGTAGGAGTTTGGTTGTTCTTGGGTGGTGTTGTGTTGCCTAAATTACGATAAAAATATTTTTCATTGTTAACAAACATATTGTTTTGTTTTTTCCGCTTAGTACATGTTATGTACCTTTTATCTGCTGGCTGTAGCGCTAAGTTTTTGTTTTAAAGTATCTAGAAATTGCGATAAATCTGAGTTTATGTCTTCATATTGAGAATGAATCCTATACTTTTCTTTAATCACCTCTACAGCTTCTACAACTCTAGTATTTCTGTTGCCTTTTATATATTCCGTAAGTCGCCCAATATCTCTTCTTAACTTGCCAATTTTTTCTTCCAATCTTCGTTGCCATGGTGGCTTATTTGATTTATTTGGGCAGTGAAATAATTCCTTACTTTGGTGTACACGGGTGCCATTGCATATTGCTGCAGTGTAAGCTGCGCAATAAATCAAAGTTTGTAACATAGAAAAATCAAGATCTGGTTTCAAAAATTTTGGCAAAATTTCTTTATTTAACTGTTCGACTGTAAAGTTAAATTGTCTTGTAATTTTTTGCTTTGGCAAGAATGGCCTCTCTGTAGGTTCAGTATCTTTGAATAAAACTAGCGCTGTATTAAACTCCTTTTCAATAATCTCTAAACTAGTAAAGTGTGTACTATTATTTGTTTTATTAAAGTTGTGTGATTCGTGTATATTTTCTTGGGATTGAAATTTTGTACAATAGTAATAGGTTCATTGAGGATGTCGCTATTGCTGGTCATGTCTATATGAACTTCACCGATGTGTGAAGTTTGTGTTTTATCATTTATTGTATTTAATTCTTCTGCGACTTCAGCTTGAATTAATTTTAATCTCTCAGGGTCTATCCATTTATTTATCATTATTAGCCGTCTTTGGTCTGCAATGCGTTGTTGAGATATATAACTGAGATGAGGGAATTCTTCTATAAAATCCTGATGGATTTTCTTCCTATAAGCAGACTTTTCAGTTTCTAATAAAGTCGCTTTAAGGTAAGATCTAATGATAGTTTAATTATATGCATTTGTCCATGTCATTCTAGTTCGTTTTCCTATTTGTGAGTGTGGTACGTTTGGTTGAGAAGTTTGCGCAATGGGAGTGTTGGTCTGAGTTAAGGGAGTTGCATTTAATTCTGTTTGAACTTCCATGTAAATTGTGTCAATTGTGTCTTGTGGCAAGAGTTTGTTGTTTAATATTGCTCTTTTTTGGTCGCCTAGATATGCCTAGTAACATGCATATCGGGAAACATTTCAATGAAATTGGAGTGCAAGATTGATAAGTAGCCTTTGGTATTAGTGTCAAGATTTGTTATTTTTAAATAGGTGCGTGGTATAAATTTGTTCATATCGGTAGACCATTTTCTACGCTTACAGACTTTATTCGAGGTGGGTACAGGTTCAGCGGCATCAACCGCATCCTGTACAACATCCACGGTCTGTTCACTATTATCTGAGGTAGGAGTAAAGACGAAATCGGATCTATCGATTGACGAATTGCTGGGGAATAGTGATTGAGTATACACGTTTTATCCGTAGATATGCCATTTCCATAGGTTTCTGTACTCAGAGAGCAAAATGGATAGTCAATATTATATTCTACGTTTATGGTCAATACTGTATTATCTATGGTCAATACTAATCTGTGGCTCGGGCTATTCACTTCGGTCAACTACCGTGACATTTCTGTAATTTTTTTTGCGTAAAAAAATAATACCAAAGAATGCTAAAAATCTTAGTGGAGTATGTATGAGTGTAGCTGTGGAGTAGGTATTGTGACTTGTGTTCTGTCAATCTGTCATCTGTGGTGGACTGGAGTGAAGTGGAGTGGAGTGGATTGCACGGTGAATTTGTAGTAAACGCCAGTAAACGCTATTGAAAATTATTTTCATGTAACGTGACTCGTTGTTTTTTTAATGAAATAAACTTTATTTAAATTATATTTAGCAGTAGAGAAACAGTCCGGTAAGTGTACATTAGTCAAACCAAATACAGACCGACATAAAATCTATTTAGTGTGTATGTATTTTAAATAACTTGCTTGTATCATTTTGATTCTAATGACTGATATAGGTAAGCTACAGAGTTAATAACAATTTAGTTAATAATTTACTTTCACTACTTTTAGCGAAAGCACTGTCAATAACCTTTGACATGTGTCATTGCTTACGTGTCATCTTGCACTTCTTGTACCTTCATTTTGTGAACCTGTTTTCATGTATTCCTTTGCAAAGCCCTTATTTAAGTAGAATTTCATATGAATTCCTGTTTAATGGGTACAAGCATTGTTCGTCTACCGATTCAGTATTTTTATATGCGATAAGTCGTTGTTTTTTTTCAGATATTTCTCTTTTTTATATACCGGGGGATGTACGTATCTCTGATGTATATTTCTAATTATTTTTTTCTTAGCGGTATCCTTTCAAGGAACTTATTGCTTCAAAGCCGATTTTCCACTATAAACCTGCTTTATGACTTCATAAGCTATGATGGATTGAATAAAAAAGAATAGAATCTTTATTGCATCAAAATTACTTTTTCAGTTAGGAAAGCTGATATTGCAGATGGAGCTGCAAGCGTGGTTGGTGCTATGTGGTGTTGGTCTGGCAGGTGTAGCAGCTGTCTTGCTGTTAATGGGGCTATTTTCAGCCTCGGGTACTAGCTATGAAGAAGCTATAGCTCAGCAACGTAAAGCTACCACTGAATTGCTCTCACTTGCAGAAAGTAAAAACAAAGCAAAAAAGACCAACAAAAAGGAGAAAAAGGAAAAAAAGGTACTTTTCTTATATTTTTATTGCATTACTTTGTTATATTTCTTTGTATGAATATTATTTTGGCCAAATACAAAATACTTGCTATTCAATGGCTATCCTTAAAGCTGAAGTCTGTGAATTACAAACATAACAGTTGCCATCTATATCAGTACAAGTTCATTCTATGGAAAAAATTTTTGTTTATTTTTAATTGCATATTTTTTATCATTCTGGTAGTAATAATGTTTTTTTTTAAATGTTTTTGAAAATGGCTTCCATGATTTTAAAAAGTTTTGAGAACAGTATTTGTGTGGTGAAGTAGTTGAATAAAAATATTTTTATATGCTAATGTAGTCATTATTAATTAGTTTTTAAATACAAAGTTGGAAAGGTATAGAAGATTACATACATATTTAATTGTCATGATTACCACTGCTATCAGTGCAACTTATGTCTAGACCAGTGTTTCCCAAACATTGTTCTGCCATGGCCCTGTAATTTTCACACTGCCCCTTTATGACCCACTTACTAAAACCAAACTGGTTCCATTAGGTAAAATAATACATATTTATTAATAGCAAAAGTGTTTCATTATTACTTCTATTTAGTCACTAAATTTTAGTGCGAATACTTCGCACGCTGCCTATGTTTTGCTAAAATTCAAGGTCCCCGAAAATGACGAAAGTATATGAAGAATATTTACCATACCTCAATTGATAGTTGGTATTATTTTATAAGCAAGGCGGGAATGTTGCGACCCGGTATTTAATTTTGATGGCCCGGTACCGGGTCCCGACCCGGCAAATGAGAAACGCTGGCCTAGACATAAGTTATATCTGAGTAATTCTCAAAGTATTTTTTTAACATTTAATCCAACAGACTTGTAGTCTTGAACTTTGTTTTCTTTCAATCATAACGTAATCAAACTTCCAAAAAATATTTCACCACAGCTTGTGAGTTTTTGAATACATTTTACCATTTTAAATGTGTGTTTAACTTAGGGGATTAAAGTAGGTGTTTTTGTGAATCTAGCATTGACAATACTAAAATTGCTAGTAGAAACTTAATTTATAAGTTAACTCTTTATGGACTTAAACAGTTAACACTTAGGGACAAATCTTTTTCACATGCCCTATACTATGGTCGAAAAGTACTAAGAACGGCAACGTCGAAAACTTCGTAATTTTTAAGTTATTCAACAATTTACAAGAGACTGGGTCCACTGGACCTACTAGCGACTCCTTAAGTGTTAAGGAGCTAAGCTTAATTAAATTTAGGTCTTAGCAATATTAATTGAAACAAAAAAATATTTTAATAGGTTCTTAAATTTACTTCATTGATATTAAAATACTTATATACAGTTTAAAAAAAGGCAAATAATGAATTTAATCTTACTAGCATGCGATATACTCAAGGCTCAAGAACATGATGATTATACTTATCATAAATGACCTTTTTATCAATGTCTGATTTTATTGCAATCCATTGCTTTTACATACAAGTAATTTCTTTTCTACATGATATCAGAAATACCTACAAAGTATCAGGCTAGGTTAGGTTAGATAATTGGAGGGTTTGTTAAAGGATATTGACCAAAAAAGTAAAGAAAATTTTGAGGTCATGTTTTGTGATTGCAGTAGTTAATGTAGGTACCTATCTCACCAAGTTAATATAGCTAGCTATCGTTTTAAGGTATACCAAATGATGACCAGGTACAAGAGCTAATAATCACAAGTTAGAAGGATTGACGAGAATGACTTAGGAAACAATTAAGGCGAAATTATGAGGCACATATAAATTAAATCTGTAAAAGCTTGATTTTTGGAGCCAGAATTTATTATACATTCATTTCTTTAAGTTGGAGTCACAGTCCTAAGCTATGTTATGCTAATGTAAAATTCTATCCAACTCACACCAAAATCAAGCTATACTTTACAAATTATGTGACAGAAGAAGTAAAACAAATAGGTTATAGGTTATTCAAAATATAGGTATTTGTTAGTGTATGTCTTACATATTTATTACTTTAATAACATTATACTTATACCCTAATAAAAAAAAGTTAAATCTAAAAATGGAGCAGGAGCCTGGATGTCATTAAAGCGATCCTAGCTCATGTAACAAACCACCAACCTGTTGTTGTTGTTAAAAACGGAATCGGGAGACAAAATTTATGCTTTGCTCGAATGACAGTGATTGATACCTACGTAATATACCTATTAAGACAATTATTATTACAAATGGGCATAAATGGCACTTTCTTCCGAATTTAACCATTATCGATTTCGACGTACTTCAAATAGTTTCCAAATTCATAGTTCCTTGCCTTTTAACCCGTGTGTACACGATAATATCGAGTTTGGCTCATTTCGGAACTACACCGGAAATGTATTTGCAACTATTTAAGTGTTTCTTTTAAACCCCTATTTATTTGATATTAGCAAAAATACCAGTACTATTATAATTTGAAAATAGATTTTTGAAATATAAACTACAAAGACGCAATAATCTTTTGCGGTGTTTCTTTCTATAATATTATAGGACATGATAACTTTTTTGTGTATTTAAAAATGGTTTATAAGAATTACACATTATGTAAGCATTTTTCAATAATCACTGATAGTAATTTTTTTATTTATATAAAAAAAATACAGTTATTTTCTAAATGCACAAAAATCTTATCAACCTGATGGACTAACTTAAACTTTGACTTGCTTACTACTTTGTATCTAAAATATTACTGAAGTGATTTTGTATAGAAAAAGTACATACCTTTATTAAAGTTGATAGATAGATAGATAGATAACACTTTATTGCTCACATTAAAATTAGTACAATCATTATTGACTAAAACTAAATACAATTGACTTAATGTGGCCAAGGGCGGCCTTATCGCTGTAAGCGATCTCTTCCAGGCAACCCTGTAGGACAGGAGAGATAAAATAAATAAATAAATAGCAGGTAACAAGAAAAGTCATGAATAAATATATAAGAGCAAGAACAGTTTATAGCAAAGATATAATTAATGGACATAAGCCAAGACTTTTATTTGATTATAATGAAGTATTAATGAAGTAAACAAAAGCAATACATACCTACATAGAAATACTTAAAGGCCTACATAAATAAGGAGGTCAATATCCAATAATATTAAAGAAAATAGCTAATTTAACATGCGACCTTGTTCAGAAGATGGCTATGCAGCTTGGATTTAAAAATTGCAAGTGACTTTGACTCTCGAATGTCACGCGGTAGATCATTCCACAAGTGCGTAGCCTGCAAAGTTGATCCAAATTAAATCTTTCTGACACTATCACAGTTTTCATTTTATATAAAGTATGGTTTTGCCAATTCTCACAATTTTGCCAATGATTTGTTATAGTTCTTAACAATGAACTATGACAAAATACTTTCAGCCCTTAAGATCTGTCAACTACTTGAATGTCCTGTCAATGCTTTAAATCTAATTGCCTTGAAAGTCAACCTGCCCAAATGTCTGCCTTCATAAAATCTCATACTGCAAACCAACTTTGAAATAGTAAATTATTTGTAATAACAACTTATAAAGATGGCAAAAGCAGCATAAAAAAATAAAAGAAAATCACTAATTAAAATAAAAATAAGGTTCGAGTCCTGTTAATACTGAGTTAATACTGATATTATAATTGCAATTAAGTTGCTAAATATCATAAAAGAATTAAAATAGCTGAGAGAGTGCAAAACTCCTAACATTATGATGAAACTACGCTGACTTACAGCGATAAGAATATGCTTAAAATATTAGCGATGAGACATAGTGTTTCGGTAGCTTAATTGGATAAAGCGCCGCGCCCGGTACGCATGGAATTGCGGGTTCGTGTCCCGCCTGAGATAAAAAAAGTTTTTTTAATTTAAATACTGATTCCAAAGATATTTGAAAATCGAAATACAAAAACAAAATATCAATTTGGGAATGTGCAGATTTGGCAACCATCTGCTGTGGGCATTCTTAGATGAAAGGATAAATATTTTTGTTTGGATGAAGTGACTTTGGGGGCAGCAGCAGAATGCTGAAAATGGCTTTTGAAGGTTTCTTGGATGAATTGATGTTTAAAGCAAAACAAGTTCAAAGTACCAACTGAACAATCTGGCAGTAAGACAACTTCAAGAACTCGGTTTTTCGATAAATTTGTTCAAGTCTTTATAAATAAATAAATAAATATTGACAATATCACATACATTGTTCTGATCCCAATTTGAATAACTATTTAAAGCATTCGAATTTTGGAAACCATAAACAACGAAGGTACCACAAATACCCAGACCCGAGAAAATGTAGTAAACACTTTTTTTTTCTACATTCGTCCGGGAATCGAACCCGGGACCATGTATTATTATTAAGATAATTATTTTATTTACTCATCACAAACACAGCAAAAAGAGTACATAATAGGTCTGAGCGAAAGGTCTGTGTGAGACTGATGCCTGCACTAAGTAACTTAATACCGGTGTTTCAGGACATCAGGCCCTCACCCGACTAAAGAATATACATGACAAGCGAGACTAAAGACTAAAAGATAAGAGAAAAAAATATTATAATGTAAAAATTATTAAATTGATATAAGAATTATTGTAAATATATAAAAAAAAATTATACAAATCAACAATGCAATTATTATTTATGCTTATCATAAGAAATAACATGAATGATAAAAGTTAAAAAATAAAATAAGAGCGTGTGCGTGTGTGTGTGTGTGTGTGTGTGTGTGTGTGTGTGTGTGTGTGTGTGTGTGCGCGTGTGTGTGCGTGTGTGTGTCTAATATTACATTAGGTGACATTATCTAGGAGATTTTCAGTTTCGTCGTATGATAGGTTAAGCAAAAAAAGGGTCAGTGTATGCTTTACTTCGTACATAGTGAGGTTTTTTAAAGGACGTCTTTTGTTTATGTTGTGATACAAGCGCGACGAAAGGACACTAAACTGGCGATTAGCAAAAGCGGTACGACATAAGTTCCATGAGCTGGTTAAATTTAAAATAAAACATTTTTTTAGCTGGCTAAGAAAGAAAAGGTTAAGGACAATGCTGCTCTGGCTACTAGTAGTGACCCAGAAAGTGAAGCTCCAGCAGAAAGTGGCATGGAAGACGACACAGTGCCTCCGGAAAAACCTCACGTCGAATTCCGTCCACCAGTTGTAGTTGATGTCTCCAGGGATACACCTCCAGCTGTTAAGGTGAACCATTTTTATAGTAACCTTAGAGTTTGATGCTTGCACTTTATTAATTTAATTATTTTATGGGGAAATGTATCAGCTGCTTTGTGTCATTGGGTATCATTTGAACCATATTTTATTTATATAACTAAATTCTAAACATATTTATCAATGATAAGACTGTAATCTTAGAAGTGGATGAATACTTTGTACAGTTTATCTAACTTTTTTAGAAAAATAGAAGAACTTGTCGCTCAATGTTTGATGTTATTTTGCTGCTGAACTAAATTTAATTTTCATTTGTGTATTGATAGGTTTCATCACCTGTAAGCTATTCGAAATTAAGCATTTTATTATAATTATTGCTACTATTCTTTTAATTAATAGTTGTAATTTTAATTACATACCATTTTATATTTTAACTTTAATTTGTATAGCTCAGTTTTTTCTCTTGAGTGAGTCAGAGAACTGGTTGACAAATTATGTTGAAAATAATTGTCTTTGATGTGATACATAATCATAAATGAAGCTACGTGAACTAAATGTTCATCATGATAAAAAAAGCTCTTAGTTGCTAGGTAACAAAAAAGGTTTACTATCAAAGCAGGTTTAGGTTCTGGAATTTGCTTAGTGTGCTGAGACGCACTACTGATTGAGGTTGCAATTTTAACATATTTACTATTTTATTACGTATTTTGCGCATAATATTATATTTATGTTGGTTATTGTGTATATGCTCATATTTTATTAGTGTACTCTTATGGTGCTAGATCCATCTAGAGCTGGTGGCAAATTATACTGATTGACGAATTGCAGTAAATGCTATATCTATAACTTGGAGCTGTAAATATAAAACAACTTTTTGTATAAAGTATAGCAATATACAAAGTGCTATGTACTGTTTGTACAGATTCGCAAACGCGGCAAGGATCCTAAAGTTAAGCCGATACTGTTAAATAAAGAGGATCCGAGTTGTGTTAGCGATCCCAGCTCGCTGCCCCCGACTGTCACTGTCTCCAATCATTTTGAGGAGATGCATCCTAAGGACGAGTTTGAATTGTTGCAATCTTCATTGACAACTGAAAAAGTGAGTCCTCCCACCAATCCTATTCCCATAGTTGTGTTGTCCTTACATGTCTTTTTTTGTATGACTTTAAAGGTTTGTTTTTATTAAACCTTGGTTTTGGTGCACCCTGTGTGATGTGAGTGTTATTTATGATTAATGTTTTATTTATTGTAAGATTGACGTGGTATTCATTTGGTTGTACCATTTTTGAAACTCGCTCCTTAGTGAATGAAATACGACAAACTTTAAATTTCATAGGAAGTCGACGAATGACGAGTCTAGTCTTCTAGTAGCACTTATATATTTTTTATCTGTAATATTTCATGCCCTATAAAATAGTCAGTTGATGCTTTTTAGGCACGGCACATAAATTATTATTTATTCCTCTTTATTCTATGGAGCTACAAGATGCTGACTTGCACATTCCAGAACGCCACGTTTTTTTTGCCGTGTTTCGTACGATTCCATGTACATGTAACACCATATTGAAACATGCACTTCTAGGTGTACCTATGGATTCCGTGTGTTCCGGACTTTACGATGTCTCTTTTCATTCACAGAAAGGAAATAACTTTACCATTTTTTTAAGTATATGTATATTTTTATCCTATTTAATTATTCGCCTGATCACTACTACACTATCATATGTTCCTAGTGCCTAAAGTATATTTGATAAGCTGAAATTTGCATGCGTTTATTCTAATACTCGATTTTGGTACAGTTATTGAACTAAGTGCATATTTTTAATTCATATTAGGAACTTAAATACTCAATCAATCACCAAAACACCAGAAATGGTGATCTCTGTATAAACTATCCATCGACATCGATTTATTTTAAAGTGTAATGTTCCTTTTATTGTTAAACTTTTAAAATAGTTTAAGAAAATACAATGATAGTATTAGCTATATCAACTAACTTTACATTTTGCAGTCTTAATATTGTGTTGTTTGAAAACTTTAAGGTTAATCTGTAACCTAACTTTACATTATACTGATTTAAACTTTTACGGTTACTATCACTAGAGTTGTTTGATTCGGGATTTATATCATGTACCTTATTTATTATGAGTTTCCGATATTTCGGCACTGTTGCAAGTTCTCCCTTGAACATGGCGCTTGCAACAGTGCCGAACGAAATATCGGAAACTCATAATAAAGAAGGTACATGGTATAAATCAACTCTAGTAACTTTATATAATTTCTAATCACACAAATTTTGTTCTTTCGATGTTGTTATCTAAATTATGGCAATCAAATACCTTTCCTTAAAATTTGGATGATACAGTAAGAAATAGAATATTTAAACATAAAAACATTGCCTTTTAACCCAATGAAGGCAAACACTAATAGATACTAAGTTTATGTAGGAATCATACTCACCTTTATGATCATATAAATTGCATGTTTAATTAATAAAAAAATAAATCCATATTTTATTATTTTAATTTAGACTTCTTTCATTTTATAAGGTGAATCTTTATACAATAAGTGACATTAAAAAAAAAGGAAATTAATATGTATTGTTTAATGTATGTTTTAACCTAGGTCGCTGAAAGGAAAGAAGAGGTGATTGAGAAAAAGGAAAACAAACCAGCCAAAGCATCAAAGGGTGGCAAAGGGGCTGCTAAAACAACTCAGGTCGAAGATACAGCTAAAGTAGAGACAGGATCCGAACGACAGGCTATAGGAGAGCCTAAGGATCAGCGTAAAGGTTGGTTCCGTTAGGAAATGAACATACCCTTTTAATCAGATTGTATTTCTTGTGTTAGTGTGATAATACTTTGAGAGAATAGATGTACTTACGTATAGAATGTGAAAATGTCTAAAGTAGTCTGAGCTTTAGTAGCTACCCTATGTAATCTAACGGTCTAAGCTAAAATGACGCGCTCCTTAAAGCAAATTTTAAATAGGAGAACTCATCTGTAAGTAGTCATTCAGTGGTTGGATTCAAAAGTACCGCACCATGTTAAAAGCATCGTCGAAGTCATATAAAATTTTCAAAGCAAAGTATATTCTATAATAAAAAAAAAAGCTCTAATAATTATTTCTATAAGAAAAAAATATTTTTAGCACTTTCTGTTAGTGATAAAATAAGGCATTTATAATATTAATGTGTTTATCGGGTAATGGTGTTATATAATATAAATCTATTTCTATTGATGCGTATCGGTTTACACGCGACCAGTCGATCGCTACTTATACAGATTGTACTTCACGAACAAGGAACTTACATATTACATAACTGGAATGTGCACTAGTAAAAAAACGCGGTCCGAGTGACAGAGATAGAGGCCTCTAACGTCTGTATGGCAACAACCTATAACTTATTGAGACCACTTAAAATTTAGGTCAAAGAAATTTTGCCTAATGCAGAAACTATACAATGATATTAAAATTTTTGTATGCACTGTTTGCAGCTTGATTTTCGATACAACCTTTTTTTTTTACATATTGATAGGTTTTATTTTACATAATAGCGTTGAAAAGTAGAAATATTGCAATCATGTTGAAAAAAATAAGAGGATACGTGGGTAAAATAGCTAATATATTAAAGCAATATTTCTCTGTTACCAGATGTTGTTCCTTGTGTTATACTGTTTGTACCGCGGTCTGCCCTATTATACTTCAATGTTCTACCTAAGTATGAGTGTACGAGTACACCATGTTCGAGTTACAATCTAGTTTGTTCGATCAGTAATTTTGAAGAAAATGAACATTTCATGGGGCGCGACTAGAGAGCATGATCTCTAGTCATGCCCCTTAGAATCCTTATTTCTAGATGCAATGTAGTGTAGATTTTGGGTTCAGTTGGTGTACACATAGTAATTAGTATGTATGTGATAAATGATAGAAAGTAAGAAAGTAACAGCCTATAATCATCACACTGCAGCAGGGAAAAGACCTCCATCATTGAATTCAAGTTACCACTGCATGATGGGAATAATAATTGTCATAATCACCACGCTTGCCAAATGCATGCTGGTGATCACAAACCCGAACAACGTTCGAAAAATCGAAGTTTTTTTGTTGCTGGACCCGGGGTTCGAACTTTTAGTAGCCACTGAGCTAATCTTTAGTGACAACGCATTAGAACGGTACATTGATGTCGGATTAGTCTCCACAAATAAAATACAGGGATCAGATCGATATATTATACTTTGTTATGGGGACACGAGATTTACCAGAAACCCAATCTTTTTTCAGCAAGATAGAAAAATGTTTTTATCATTATAAAATATTCGCCGTTCTTCCAACACTTTTTAATCATTTAGTGACATGAACTAAATGCTCAAAACAATTCCTCAAATCCACCAAAACAAAATAACATGCTCACCCTATACAGTGTGAAAACAATTCAATGAAAATTTACTTACTTTAAGAAAGAAATACCACATCCAGCATATGATTCGCTGTTGCAACCTTTCACACAGCACTTTAAACCATTTTTTTTTATTGAAATTGTTGTCTTAATACTGAAAAATCGCATACGAAGCAGTTTGAAAATCAAGAAAATTAGAATTTTTAAATTTGACAGACTACACACTAAGTGTCAACATAAGGTTGCCATATTTGGGGTAAATAAATTTACTAAATATAGTTATAATTTTTGTCTTTTCTTTACAAATAAAATTATATGAACTTTATTTGGATTTCGTATAACTAGCATTATTAAATAAAACAATATTAGACAAAAATACTACAAGGGCATGGATGAATTAACCACTGGATATGAAACGCAAGAGCGAATGTATGAAAACATCATCCACCAATTTCTGCGGGGCGGGGGGCGATTGTCGTGTCAATTCTTGACATTTAGTGCGTGAAAGTGTCGATATTTTTCTACCGATATGTGTTGAACGAATGAATGACCGAATCTTATGCAAAATGTTTTTTATTTTTATTACCAAAACAGAAATTACATTATGGGCATGTTTAAGTAAGCACAAACAATTAAACGAATAGACGCTTTTGGTTTTTTGCGTTAGCATTAAAACACTCTGGTGTAAAATGGATACCACATCTTCGGTGGTGTTTTGTAGGGATCCATTTTGCCTCTCTTCGGACGGCTTCGACCCACTTTGTTTTACTTAATGGATCTACAGGAAATCTGAAATTACATTAATAGGATGTATTGTAATAAAATGTAAAGTTCAAAATTTTAAAGCAAATTGTTGTATTTTTAAGATTAAGTACTTTAATTTACTCTAGAGTTAATCATTATACAGATTTATCATTTTATTTCAAAAGTATTTATATTATAAATTTATTAGTACATTTATCGATATGATTTATCGACAATTGTCAAGCACAGTTAAAACTAAATTGACTAGGGAACGAATGATGAACGTACGATAATCCTACCGAATGAGGTATGCGTCATCTTGTTGATTTTGTAGTAACTGACCACTACTTTTTTGAATGGCAATGTAACTTTTCTCTAGGAAAACACATTTCACTATTTTAAGAAAAATTAACAGCTTTATTGAGATAAAAAGTTACTTACGGATGAAAAGAAATATTTTTTGTCTTGCCGCTATAATTTTTACACAAAAATACGGCACATTTACCCATTTTTCCCGACAATGTTTCTACCCGAGCTCTGAAACCGTACTGACAAGACGTCACATGTAAGTGAAGCTAAAAAGCCCGCTTCGTTGCCAAGGGGGCACAAGCGAAATTGCCTGTCATTCCGCGTCCAGTGATTTATTCGTCCAAGTACAAGGGCCATGCAGTATGTTAAAAATTATGGGACGTCAATATGTATTCCTAACAATTATGTATATATTTTTTTCTGGTATTATTAAGAATGAAACAGACTATTGAAAGTTGAAACACACGCCTCACCAAACGTCAAACCGCATCGCGTTCACAATGTATTATCGACTTTACGTGTCATAATTAAAGTTGATTTTTCTACAATGTACAATACTTAGTGCTTATTCCAGTTATGTAATATGTAAGTTTCTTGTTCACGAAACAGTTGACGCTGTGTGTGTCATAAAGATGAACTGACATATTCATTTTAAACCCTAACTCATCTTAATCAAATAAGTGGCAATGCGTGTCATTTCAGTTTCAGCTTAGACAAACTACCACTTTCTAAAGTTAGGCAGGAAAATATCATTAAAGGCTACTCCTAGATACTTATTATTTTAATATGGCACATTGCTCCAGCTTTCCCCTTTTCTAAAGTTCCTGTACTCAAATACTATATGAAAGAGGTCGCTTTTAGTGATAAGACAGCCAGAATTGTGTTAGGTGTGATATTAAGAGTGTTCTATATATCTGACAGCCAAGAAAGTAGAAAAGAAACAAGCATCCGATGAGACCTCGGAGAGTGGCAAGGAGGAGTCGGTGCCTCCCCTGAACGTGCCGCAGCCCAGCGAGCTGACCACGGAGAAGCTGCTCAAGCAAGCGCTGTCGCCGGCTGCGCCCGCGCCCGCTCCCTCCCCGCCCGCCGCCAAGAACAAGAAGAAGAAAGCCGAGCCGAATCTGCTTGCACTTATGGGTTCGTTATTAAACATATAATAGGGGTTAAAGTATGAAATTGCCGATTTGTTTGGTTTGTACTGAAAATCAAAATTGTTTATTTTTTAATTTTTAACATATTTATTTAATCCAAATAGTTACTATTATTACCTATACATTGCTGCCATCTAATAGGAAGGTCATTTATGCCTTTGTGATAGAACTCTGAGGATCTAGACTGCACAAACTGTGTGAAAGCATTTTGTACTGCCTCCTGGGAAGAAAACTTCTTGTCACGTAGTCAATTGTCCAAATCACGAAAAAAATGGTAGTCCGTTGGAGCAAGGTCTGGCAAATACGGAGGATGTCGAATGGTTTCTAATTGCAGTTCCTGAAGGGTCAAAACGGTTTCTCGTGCTGTATGAGGTCTCGCGTTGTCATGGAGCAATAATGGTGTAGATCGATTCATGAGTCGGGGCTGTTTTACTGCTAGTTTTGCCAACATTGTTCGGAGTTCGGCACAATAGACATCTGCCGTTATTGATTGACCAGATCGGAGAAAACTATAGTGAATAACACTATGCTGGGACCACCAAACAGTTACCATTACCTTTTTATTGGTAAGTTTTGCTTTAGGACACTGTTGTGGCGTTTGACCTGGGGTCAGCCATTGCATTTTTCTTTTACGGTTATCATAAAGAATCCACTTTTCATCACATGTCACAATTCGATTTAATATTCCTTCATTTCTGTACCGATTCAACAAGGCAACACAAGTTTCAACACGCGTTTCTTTCTGCACATCAGTCAAATCATGAGGCACCCATTTTTCGTATTTTTTTATTTTATTGATTTGACGCAAATGCGTCAATATTGTGGGTAAGGTTACGTTAAACCATGCCGCTAATTCCTGGGTAGTTTGACTAGGATCGGCTTCCACCATCTCTCTTAATTCATCGTTAATCACCTGGGCGGTCTTCCTCGTGGCTCGTTCTTCAAGTCGAAGTTTCCATCACGAAAGCGTTAAAACCAATATCGCACGGTGCGTTCATTAGCAGATCCCTCTCAAACGCAACATTGATATTGCGGGCTGTTTCTGCCGCGTTACTTCCGCGTCGGAACTCGTATTCAAAAATCACTCGAATTTTCGCAGTATCCATCTTTCTTGTCTAAGTTAAATAACTAAAACAATTGAAAGTCGATATTCAAATGTTTCACATTTTTTAAAAGAAGAAAATTATAGAAACCATGTGAAAAAAGTTTCATTCGAAAACCTCAAACCATGAAGATTCTATGTCAATTCAAAGAACCTATTACAATACAACGGCAATTTATTATTTTAACCCCTAATATATTTTTTTATAGTAATTATTAAGTAATTTGAATTTCAAATTAATTTTATTTTCATTTATGCACACAAAGTGGCAACAATTGTAAGAAAACATTTAAAAGGAGAAAGTCCCGTACTCAAAAATTAGCGAAAAAGAGTTTTAGTTTTTTTATCATAGACAAAAGTCATATCGCCCGTGCGTTTCGGCGGACTGGCTCGATGCGCTGTCTCTATTTTACACAACGCCTACCACGGGTACTATTTCGTGGAACCAATACTTAAAAATACTCTGCAAGTGTATCGCACTTGCAGAGTATTTTTAAGTTATTTCAGGCACACAATAAATTTGCTGAAGCAAGATCTGAAAACTAAACGATTATGTATTCATATTTAGATTTTTTATTTCATGGTCGTGTACAAGTTCATCGTATTGGGTTTATAATAATGTCAAAATATCGGAAACATGATGACAAAGTAAAACATTACAATACTTAAAATGAATTATTTGTTTACGCACAAAGCACACAAGGCACACAAACCCATGAATGTAATATTTTAATGTCAGAAGCTACGATTATGTTGTTTTGAAGCAATTTATTCGCTGGTGTAACTTAAAAATACTGTAAGACTAGAAAAAATTTCAAGGAATTGGTCATCTCGGTAAATTTTTGGGCATCACCCTTTTACTAATAATCAAACAAACATTTCGTACCGTTAGCAGCCGGCGACGGAGGAGGCGTGAACGTTGGCGAATTAGTTCGCGTTATCCGCGAGGCGGCGCTGTCCCGCACCGAGATTCAGATCCTTACCGACGCGCTGCTCAACAAGCATCACGACCCGCTGCCGGAGCACTCTGAGTGGACCGAAGTGAGTGAAGCCGCATTATTAAGTTCACGTATATGAGACAAGTATTCATTTGCAGATATATATTTCATTTTAACGTCGTGTAGCCAAACACGAGATAATTTACATGTAGACTTAGTTACTGCTGCAGCAAGGTTTTAACGTTATTAGCTTCTTCTGCTGTCTGCCTTATGTGGGACTCTGATCTACAACCTTCCGAGTACCGAACGACTGCTCTAATTATTGAGCTACCACACATTTTTGGTGTCTTTGTACGTCCAACTGTTTATACGTATTTAACTCTTATATTAATGTACTAAATATAGCTGTGTAATTTTGTTTTTCTCAGATCGTAAAAATCTTACAGTAACCTGAATCACAATGTAACAATTTCTAGTAATAGTTGCTTTAATATTAACTCTTTTGTTTGAAGGGGCCTAATGATCCTATGCAAAAGTTAAAGAAACAGCTTGCTGACAAAGAGAAGGCTTTGGCAGATGAAGTTGAAGCAAGCCAGGCCCTCCATGCTAAACTGAAGGAACTCCGGTATGTCTTATGCTATAAGATTTGAATCTGGTATTTCAGAAACCCCGTATGTCAAGCAATGTAATTTTACAGGAGATGCAACAAACTGTTTTAATACGTTAAACTTGTTCAAAACTTCATTATAACAACACCATTAAAGTTTAAGTAATATAATAATGCATTGTTTTTTTCATTTTTATGTTAAAAATCACTTGAAGTTCTCTGACTTATGAGTTTTGTCTAATACACGCGATATTTGACTAGATGCTGCTCCTTAGAAATAGCAGTGACTCATGTGGTTTCTATTTGACGTATGAGGTCATCTTAGAAAAACACAAAAACGTAAAAATCCCACTTTGTAAAAAAATATGTTACGGGTTTCTGAAATAACAGATTCATTTGTGACTGCGCCTTTTTACCAGTCGAATATATATAAGATACAATAAATTTTTTAACTAGTTTTCCAGTTTATCAATAATAATTCTACGAAATTTATACAATGATATGCAATTTATGTCCACAAACTCGCTACACTCATTGAGAAGCCTACTCATCCGTGCTAAGCGTGAATTATTTCCCATGACTGTTCGTCGAGAGGTCGCATTAAATGTTAGATGGGTTTGCGTGGAATTCTACGAGGCACCTTAAAGGTAAACTTTTTTAGGAGTGACGGGCAGTTAAGACAATTGCGCAAAATTTTGTAAGCAAAAATTAAATCGTTCCGGTCCCTTCGTTTTTCTAGTGTTGTCATTTTAAATTTCTCCAACCTTTTTTATAGCTAACACGCTTCCCTCCCATACTAACGAAAAAGGCTAGATGTCTTAAAAATCTTTTCTGTATCCTTTCGATTCTAAGAGAGTGAATTGAATAGTGCGGACGCCAAACGACACTCGCATAATCCAAAATTGATCTTACGAGAGTATTGTATAGTAAGGACTTGGTAGCCGCTTTTTTAAACTCTTTGCCGTTCCTGATTACAAACCCAAGCATTTTAGAAGCTCTGCGAGTAATATGGTCGATATGGGGAACAAATGTTAGTTTTTTGTCCATTATGACACCTAAATCTCGTGTCGTGTCAACTTCCATC
Organism: Anania crocealis; assembly: GCA_949315895.1. Taxonomy (NCBI): domain Eukaryota; kingdom Metazoa; phylum Arthropoda; class Insecta; order Lepidoptera; family Crambidae; genus Anania; species Anania crocealis. The sequence continues at coordinate 7,657,638 of OX438868.1, forward strand.
AGATTATGACCGTTGATGCTATAAGCCGACGGGACCACCCTTTTCTTCCTTATATTTGATGTGTGAACACTTCTTCACATTGAGTTGCATGCCATTGACTGCACACCAATTGGTCAGCGAGTCGATATCTCTCTGGAGTAAAATAACATCATCGATCGTTTCGATTACTCTAGAAAATTTTAAATCGTTAGCGAATAGAAATGGAGATGAATATCTTAAGCAGTTTGGAAGATCATTGATAAAGATGTTAAATAATATAGGACCCAGGTGAGACCCCTGCGGCACCCCAGATGTTATTTTGTGAGAACGTGAAGCAAAACCACCTATAACAACATAAAAGGAGCGATCAGACAAATAAGACTCCAACCAACTAAGCAGTGGACCGGCAAACCCATAGACGGTTTGGCGGATAAGATGCTATGTGAAACTCGGTCAAATGCTCTACTGAAGTCTGTATATATTACATTTGTTTGTTTTTGTAAATCTACTGCCCCAATCAATTCTTTAGTGAATTCTACCAAGTTTGTAATTGTAGATCGGCCTTTAGAAAAGCCGTGCTGGTGGACTGTCTGATACTTTACGAAGTGATTTTGTATAAAGGGACAAACCATTGCTTCAAATAGTTTCGACAGAGTAGGTAATATCGATATCGGTCTATAGTTTTGGACAATATGGTTGTCGTCAGACTTATAAATTGGTACAACCTTCGCTAGCTTCCACTCACTTGGAAAAATACCGGAGCTCAGAGAGTGGTTAAATATAATAGCAAGTGGTATGGCTAAGCTAGATGCGCATATGCGAACAAAAATCTCACGCTTAAACTCGTTAAACCAATTGTAAATAGTGGCACAAGATGGGGCTTCATTATGAAATGCTATTCGCAGCTTATCATAGCTTTGTTGTCGAGTTAGCCCACAACGAAAGTCATAATAAATCATTGACTGAAAGTTTTCTCGCGTTAGGTTCATTTTCATGTAAAACAAGAGTTTTAGATTCGCCGCCAATTCACAAAAACAAATGACAAATGAATACAATATACTACATTTGGTTATCAAGGAGTTCTAAAACTGAAATTCAATAAAGTTTTCATTAGCAATGTTGGCCAGTTCTAAACATTTTTAGTGTTACCCACACGGAATAGAAAAAACAAGTGGAAGTGCGAAGTAGGCGGGACCCGCGTGCCACTACTAAGCGTAGTTACGTATACTCGACCTTAGTCGTGCTCCGACATCGCGCCTAGTCAGTAGTCCTGCGGAATTCTTTCTTTTCGTAATTTTACAGCGAAAATGCCTTATTGTGCCATTTTGCAGTGCAAAAATTATATTAGGAGAAAAACTCTTAAAATTGAAGGTATTTCATACCTCAGGTAAGCAACAATATCGTAGTTTTTCAATAAAATCTTGTTTGATTGCAATTAATTAAAAATGAAATAAAAGAGACGGCCGAAAATTGCCCCAAAGTCGTTTTGTGTTTGTTTATAGAAGAACTTACGAAGACCTGACAATATTTTTTTGAAAATACTTAAAATAAATTAAAATTGCAAATCTTATATTCAGTTTCTTCTTATCGAGTGGGATATAAAACTATCACGAAAAGAGGAATATTAGAATCTAAAATTGATCAACCATTTCCGAAAACAAAATATAATGTCAACATTTTTACGGCTCAGAGAACCAGACTTTCAGCCAAAGGTAAGTTTCGTTCAAAATATCTTACATGGTTAACCAAGGTTTAAATAATAAAATAATTCTAATTACAGATAATATGTATATTTCTCACACTTAATAAAAAGTATTCGCCTTTAAGTATCAAATAAAAATAAAACGCCTAAAATACCGTACTCTCGGCCGTACAGAAAAATGCCTTTGCTATATTATTTCAGAAAGGTTAAATGTCAAGTATTCTCTGTAACCTGTCATAATGAAGATTTTTGTTGGTCCAATTCGGGTAATTAATAATTTATGTATAAAAAATAACTTGAACCGACATTGAGTCCATTTTCGAATCATTAGTGCCCATTTACTACATCTAAACACCATTTCCCGTTTGTCAATAAGTCTGTTGGAGATGATAGCTTTAGGAACATTCCAAATAAAACAGGCGCCATCGTATTAGTTAGAGTACCTACATTAGAGAAGGTGGTTTGATTAAATTGTTTAGCATTGAAATTATTAGGAATTGGAAGTACCTGATAGCGTTGACGTATTTAGGCCTTTAATTCATGGTTGTATTAGTTCTCGGCATTTCCGTAAAGTCTATTATTTATATTATTATATGTCACAATTCAGTAAGAACGGAACACACAGAAGACAGCATTATTGTAATTGTAAATCGGGTAGCAGGACTGTTGGGTGCTAAGACGTTATGGTTATCTATGTTTTTTTGTCTTGGCGAAGATTTAATTCAGACGGACTAAGTCCACCTGCGTCTATTTCTTGACGACATTTTCATTGTTTAAAAAAAAATGATTTAATAAAATAAATGATATTTCGTCAAACGGCATTTTATTTTATATCCCTATTCAATTGTTTATTAAGTTACGATGATAGTCGATCGAGCGGAATATTATTTACGATCGGATATTCCAGACACAATTAAAATCAATTGTTATCGCGACAACCGGTTGTCGCTTGGGGTTTGAAGCGCTACGCACATTATCTATACTAATATTATAAAGCTGAAGAGTTTGTTTGTTTGTTTGAACGCGCTAATCTCAGGAAGTACTGGTTCGAATTGAACAATTCTTTTTGTGTTTGGTAGTCCATTTATTTGAAGGCTTTAGGTTATATAACATCACGCTGCGACCAATAGGAGCGAAGCATCAGTAAAAAATGATGCAAAAATAATCTCGATCGTAAAAACAGAAATTGACGCGTACGAAGTCGCGGGGAACAGCTAGTTGCTCATAAAAACCAAAAACAACAACATACTCGTATACTTAAGTATCTGAGTGTATTACTTTGATAATCAAAATAGTTAGTTTTGTTAAGATTTTAGTTTTAAACTTGCATAAGTTACATAAAAATATCTATGGCATTGACTAACTTATCAACCTTCATAATATCATTTAACTTCAAAACCCCACTATCTACGGCTTGAATTACTATATATTCTTAAATAAGACTTAAAAACAAACCCAGAAATCTTGTTTTGGTCGTGACGCATGAATTTTAACTTTTGGGGCAAACAATGTATGGAGCCTCGGCCGTTTCCTTTCCGACTAAAATCAATCATGATACTTCAGAAATAAAGCTTGCTTTGGATTGCACATATTCTTTTCTTATTCTGAGATACTGACCGCTACTCATTTAGTGATGTAGTCTAATGCGATAGCAGGTTTCGATAAACCTGATATCGATATATCTGCTTATGTGTTAAAATTCTAACAAAAATAAATAAACGTTAATAATTTTTACCCCTTACCAAAATAAAGGGTTGCTAAAATTGTAACTTATACTGTGTATTTATGAGTTTATCTTTGTGTCATCGGGTTGTATTTAAATCCAGTTTCATTAAAAATTTTGATAATTTTTTTTTTACTTCCTATTGCTTTGGTAGGATGAATTACATACATATTATTGTAATTTTCTAATTTAAATAAGACGCGTACATTTATTCATGCGCATTATTAAATACAATATCATGAACTTCGCAAAAAAAAGGAAAACAATTTCTGTAGGTAAAGAATAATGATCTTAGTAAGTTTTGGTCAATTATTGAACTGGATTATCCTTATTCAATAGATAACAATACCCTTTGTATCCTTTAACATTTTAAACAAACCCAAATCGGGTCCAATCTATCGATAATGATAATATTATGTGTCACCGAACTGGCTAGACTAGCGTTATAATAATGTTTTAAGGAAATGTCAACCCTATTTCAAGGAGATTACAGTGCAAAGTTATTTTCCTATTTTTGCCTGCCATCTGTTGTGGAATAGCTAAACTTTTTCTGAAATCGAAGCTGGTGGATTCAAAATACAAAACGTCGTAAATGCTTTATTTTATCTATAGCAAAATGAACTGTATTATGCAGAACGCAGTAGTAAATAAATAAATAAATATTTAAGACATGCCTCACTGGGCCACACTGAGCCATTAGCAAAATGAACTGTATTATGCAGAACGCAGTAGTAAATAAATAAATAAATAAATATTTAAGACATGCCTCACTGGGCCACACTGAGCCATCTAGTCCCAAATTAAGGTACTATTAAGTACCCTGTCGTATGGGGGTACTAGACAACCGATAAACTTACTTATATACTTTTTTTTTGTAAATACATACTTATAATACATAGAAAACACCCAGACCAATACAAACAGACATGTTCATGCACACAAATATTTGTACTGTGCGGGGATCGAACCCGCGACCCATGGCTCAGAAGCAGCGTTTACTACCGCTGATCCAAATGGTCGTCAAATATACTGTATATACTGATTTATATACTTATATACTGATATTATAAGTGCAATTAAGTTGCTAAAATATCAAATAAAGTTTACATTATTTACTTCATAAATAGGCTCTGAATACGATACTGAACGCTTATAAATTTTTTTGAAGATAATGAAAAAGTCAACCTTTATAATACGAAGGAGAACATTCTGGCTCCATAAATGTTTGGGCTAGCTGTTTATCATAGTGCCGGCCAACATAAAAAAAATGTTTCGTATGTTTAGAACTAGTCATTTGACACTATAGTTAATATGGCAACAAAGCTATAAGGTTGTTGTGAGCCAAATTACTGAAGCTAGAAAATTCGTAATTTTCATACATTGTATCATCTAAAGTCTAAAGGCATATAATCATAGAGATCGCCCTTCTTTCTTCGATCGGATCGAAAAAAAATCGCTCTGGGATCAAAAGGTTTCTCTGCAGTACTTTCTCTCTAGTCATGTGATTTAATCCTACACGAGATGGTAAATTTCCAGCACTTTCAGAAATTAATAAATGTATGTAAATGACGAATCTTCTAACCTCAATAACTTTTCTCACAGCATTCCTACAGCTTTGATGCCATATTAACGATGGTGCCAAATGACTTGTTTGAAAAGACCAAGGACAACAAAATAATTTTTTTATATTTATATAATTATTGATGCAGTCGCGTTGAAGATAATCGCTCGCTAGTTTAAGACTGCATATGACTTTCTTTTCACTTTTGTGTTTGAGTGTGCTGAGCGGCTAAAAGAAGAAACATGTAAAATTACCAACATTCAAAACTACAACTTTCGGATAATCGGTTTGCGATGAATCCCGTTACAACTTAAATAACTTTCGGATAGTTCCGAGACTATACATAAATGTTTTTTACCCCAGTGCGACGTTGAACGCGGAGCGTACGCGTCTGGCTGCGAGCTCGCGCGCCGGTGAGGCGGCGGCGGCGGCCCTGCGTGCGGAACAGCACACGCTACAGACGCGCCTGCAGCGGCTGCTCGACGACAACCACATGCTCGCGCAGGAGAAGCTGCACGTGCGTACACTGTAGCTCGCGGCGGCGCTGCGTGCGGAGCAGCACACGCTGCAGACGAGCAAACTTGGCGATTAGGGCAAAATCCTTCCTTATTGAAGGTCTTATTTCAGCAGTGACTGTAAAAACATCTTGAAACAGTTTAATTGTTTATATGTTTTACTATTAGGACTTCTAGCTACACTAATTTTGAATGAAATCGGACTTTGATTCGGTAGTTCAGTAGTTCACATGCTCGGTAATTCATAATTTAACATTAGATTTTTTTGCAGCTCCAATCTAAACTCGCTGCTGAGGGTGAAGCTCAAGCCCAAAGAGTTCAAATGGAAATGCACATTCAGCGACTAACAGAGGTAAGTTTTATTAACTAATCTAAAATGTCAAGCTTACAAAAATAGCAAAATGTTAGCTTCGTTTTTACAAATTTTATTACATTTTATGAAGACGTCGATAAAAATAATAGTCTTAGCCTTGCTCATAACGCTCTAATATATGTTCTGGGTTCGAACTCCATTTCGGGAATCTATTTGAAGAGTAGCGGACCCCGCGAACTTCGTATCGCCTCAGATAGTATTTGATTTTGACGTCTTAAATGTCATCGTCCTCAAATATGACGTACCTATTTGGAAAAAAATATTATTCTTAATTTTTTTAACGGTTACTTTTGAACTTTTTTAATACATATTATCCTATTCCCGAAGAAGACAATTCCAATAACACAAAAATCATAAATATCGGTCGAAAATACAATATGTTATAAAAACCCTATCCGATCCACTATGGTGTTATTAGGTATCTAGATAAGATTCTATTTGTGTAATAATTTTCATAAAACATTAGAAAGAAATTACCCCATGAAAAAAAAATACAAAATTCACTACATTAAAAAAGCTTACATGGCAATCCCAAGAGACGGTGACCGGACGCGTGGGAGGCGTGGAGATGCGCCGGCGCTCGTACTCACAGGTAGCGAAGTCATGACCCCAGTTGACCCCGGTACTTATCAGTCAGATAATAATGTGTCAATTGTACGAAACTGAGACTTTTTGGTAGCTCTGCAAAGAGCTTTTTTATTTGGTAGTATGAGGTCACTCAATAAGGACACTGATTTGGTGGTTGTGGCGAAGATGTTGTTCCATATTTCTGCCACCGTCAGAAATACATGCTTCACAGCGTCGCAGTAGGTTGTCCCGCACCGATTGTAACACACTCGTATCCGCTTAAAGCGCAACAATCCGCACACTCATTTTGGCTTCACTGTCACATAATTTTGTGAAAACTATTTGTAGAATACGACATTTCGCAGAGAAAAACGGTACGACCACTCGAAAGTAATGTCTTCGCGAAACTGACCTGTCGTAATAATAAATAATAATGCATGATCAGGATATATCCACCGACACGTGCCGCGCGGCGAGTTGAATCAAAGCGGGCGGCTATTTTTACGCTATGTCAAAGGCGCCGCCTATGTTTATTGCGGTGCCGAAAAGCTAGTAGTTTGCGTCAATACCGTCAATAGAGCCGCGCGACGGGTAGTGTTAACGCATTTTGAAAATTTCCCCGTTGTAGGGTAAATGGGTGATAAACCTGTTGACTATAAAAATCGATAAAAAAATTGTAGTCATGAATTACGTAATTTTGATACTTATTTTGGTTATGTTATCAGAGCAACTTTATGACCCTTTCGGATAGGACAGGGTTTTTATAACATATTGTATAGATGTGTTTTCTCTTAAAATTTGTTTTGTCTATTTTAATCATCCTTGATTTTTTTTGTTTTAAGATGATTAAATGCGAGCAGAGTTACGCACGCATTCATCTTCACGGAGAATTATCTTAGCTGTATAATTTGTTTGACCAGGCGGAGAACGGTCTGGTACAGCAGCTGGCCGGCCAGCAGGCCGAGCTGAACGCGCGCATAGTGGAGGCGGGCCAGGCGCGGATGGACGCGGCCGCCGCGCGCGACGCGATGATCATCGCGCAGCAGCACGCCGCCGAGCTCGCCCAGCAGCTGCAGGTACCGGAGATGTGTAGTATACATCTAGTAGCGAGCCGAGCTGAACGCGCGCATAGTGGAGGCGGGCCAGGCGCGGATGGACGCGGCCGCCGCGCGCGACGCGATGATCATCGCGCAGCAGCACGCCGCCGAGCTCGCCCAGCAGCTGCAGGTACCGGAGATGTGTAGTATACATCTAGTAGCGAGCCGAGCTGAACGCGCGCATAGTGGAGGCGGGCCAGGCGCGGATGGACGCGGCCGCCGCGCGCGAATCCACATTGTCTATTTTATATACATTATTTATGTACAGACAACGGCAGGTCAACCTACCCAAAAAGTTAAAGGTCATTGAATTGATTTTCAACTTTGAGTCCAACAAGTAGAGATCAATATCAATTGAGAAAATTTGACTTTTTTTTTTTTAGGTAGGTTGACGTGCTGTTGTCTACACTACCCTTATTTGTCAAGATTAATTTCGAGTATGAGGCGGCTGCTTTAGCAGTTCCCAGCTGCACAGTCGAGACCCATCTTTATCGCCAGCCCATTCCAGTATGCCGCTGGACACATACTTCCCCATAAGGAGGATTTTGCAATTTTAGTGGAGATTTTTATTGATGTGCTATAAGCGCCCAGATCGTTTGGGTCAAATTTTAATTGTTAGAAAAGCTATATAATAAAATACTGTTATCAAATAATACACCGTGTTTTTTTAACCACCTGGAAAACGAAGCCCACGTTACTGGTCCGTTTATAACATTATGGCAGTGTTATTTATTTTTAGATTAAAAAATATGTAATACTGTGTTCGTGTTAGGAAGCCAACCGCGTGTACGGCGAGCTGGAGCAGCAGCGGGCCTGCGCGGCGCACGGCGAGCAGCTCGCGCAGCAGGAGCTCCGTCAGGCGCAGGAGAGGCTGAACGGTGAATATAGTAGCCTACTTGACCCCACATCAAATTTGACGCAATAAATGTATAGTTTCTCTAGTATTTCACTTATGAAACCAATATTTATTGATATCAGTTAACAAAAGTGCAAGGTGCAAGACAATTTTTTAATTGAAAATATGCAGCTGTTTCAATTAAAAAATTCTCTTTTTTTTAAACTCTGAACACGCTGTCGGTCATGTTATGACGTCATAGGACTCTAAGTAAACTTTATGGTGGATCTTACGAGTAAATTTCGTAATGTTGCCTATATTTTGACATTGTAATTTTTGAAATAAGTGACTGAGAAATAGAGTTTAATACTTGTGATAACCCCTAATCTCTTCTTCATTTTATTATTGATACGAGCAAAGATATTAGATTTGAAAACCCAGATAATACTAATGTGAATGTTGGTTAAATGTGAAATCTATGTTTTGACCCGTATGTCGTCACAGAACAGACAATCTATAGACCAATATGGCCGACAGCGTTTCCGTCGGTGTACGAAATTTGGACTTTTAAAACAAAGTTTCGCGGTTTTCTAGGTACTAAAAATATATGGATATTTGGTTTTTGTCTAATCAGCCAATAATTACTCATTTAAGATCTACTTTTAAAAAGAGTAGAGTAGCCTATTACAAAAGCCACTAAACACCAGGATTTTTTAAACTATTTGCAATCACGGACCACTTTAATCAATATTACATAAACAGTGGATCCCTGTCATTGATGTAATATAAAAAAAAAATAGATACACAATCAGCGACAAAAAAATTTCGCAACTAAAAGTTAACCAATTTGACAAAACTTTTAGAAAACCTATATCAATCAAAAAAGTTATAATATGACATTAATATCCATACTTTTGTACATAGATTTAATATACTGCTGTTAGATTGGTAATGAAAAGAGACAGAATATAATGCAGCTATATGATAGAACGAGATAGATCACAAGGCCGTTCACGTACACGCTAAGAACCCGTAGTATTTTTCTGAGTTCTGACGTCTGTCACGCGCAACACAATATTCCCTTTAGTTTTACTAGTTTCATTTTTATTATTGTAAAAAAGTGTCGAGTTGATGTATTTTTATTATGGTTTCATGTTCAGTACCTGGAAGTAACTCATCTAAAAAAGGGAACCAACATTTGGTACATTTCACACGTCAACACACAATCGCGATTACCTTTAAATGGCTAAGTTTATAAAAAAAAAATTGTTCTTATGTAATGTATCAGTGCTGTTGGTGTTCCGAATAAAATAAAATAAAATAAATAAAATAAAATAAATATCTTATCGACATTTCATTAGCTGACATATTTCACATTGTAAACCGCATACAGCCTAAATTGTTGAAATACGTTAGAAATGCTTGAAATTGCCTACTAGAAAAGAATGTTCGCCCAATAAATATTCGAGCACTTGCAGTTTACATTTGGAACCTAAGTGTTTTTAACACAGAGGCGTTCAGCCTGTAAAATTACGCTCTGGATCAATCTCCATATTGTTCAAGCCCCTATCAATCCCCATTAGTTAAACTTTAAATATATGTGTATTTAGTGTACGTTTGTAATGTGTAATTGAAAAATAAATATCAGTTTTATTTCAACTTTGGCGATCGCGATCGCAAAATGAGGCAAAATTTTTAAATACTGGCATGTAAAGCCTACTATATTTTTTACAATAAATTGATTTTGTTCGGGGATAAGTAATTATAAAATAAAAAACATATCTAGGTATTTACTTGCAGTTTTTTAGCGTTCTTTTAATAATACTAAAAAATAAGTCACCTGCGTCAACGTTAACTGTGTCGATGGAATCGATATCGAAAGCAAGCAGGCAATGCAGTACCTGCACTATTTATCTCACGCACATGCTCACTTTATGCACAGTAGCGTTGGTCTAGTTTTCAGGATTCAATTGCCAATCTATCATCTATATTAAATTTATGCTTTTGTATGCCGACATAATTTGGCAGAGTTTTAAAGTTGACACTGACATAAAATCATACTACCGGTATTTAAACCACTAATAGACCAACGGGACGTTCAGTTAAAAAGTAATATTAATAAATTAAAAAACCGTTCTCTTATCTTTATTGAGCTTGACATTCTAGTTCAACTGTAAAGTCACGCAGTCATATTTGGTAAAACTGCTAGCCTATCAAATCGTAAATATTTAATTTGTTTCACAGCGACTACTGAACTTCAAAACGAAGTTCAACGGTTAACGAGCCGCGCGCAAACTGCTGAAAGTAGTCTCGAGAAACTGAGTGAGGAAAGTGAGAAACAGAAACAACAGGTAAAAATCCTTTAAACCTTTTAACACGTAAACATACCATCTCAAAAACTAAATTGTGACAAATATGCTTTTCCATGTTATATCGGACGTTACTCGTTAAGTGTGATTTTCATGGAATCAGTGAGACGAGACGAGATGAGATGAGAGCGAGGCACATCCGCCCTCTCACTTAAAAAAAAAAGTAATATAGTTATCTTAAATTGATAGTCAGGATAGTCATACGATAAAACGCAAGATTTTAATTATTTACTATTCATAGTTTCAAATGACAGACGCAGCAGCTATAAACAGTTCCTAGTCATGCTGATGAAGCTGACGTAAGCTTCTTTGAAATGAAACCTAAAATTTATGATGTGGAGTTTATGTAGGGTAAGACTATAAGAAAAAGAGTGTAAAAAAAATACTACTGTATTTGGGACTTAGTAAATGTGTTTAAAACATAGAACACAAAAACCATCTTTGCGACTTACACAATAGTACTGCTTTAACATGCGTTTAACTTTAATGAAATAGCTGTCAAGCGAGCTTGCGTCGCTGCGTGAGCAACTAGCGGCGCGCGAGTCTGAACTAGCGGAGTTAAAGCAACTGAAGGCTGCGCCAGCGCAGAACGGCCTGCCCGCTAACAACGACCAACATAAGGTAACATAAAAAAAGTAAAGTTACAGCTTATAATCATCCCACTGAAGGGCAAAGGTCTCCATCATTGAATTCAAGATACCACAACAATGATGGGTATAGCCATAATCACCACGTTTGCCAAATGCGGGTTGGTGATCACAAACTCGAGCAATGTTCGCAAATTCGAAAATCTTGATGCCCGACCCGGGGATCGAACCCCAGGCTTGGCCTGGTACTTAAACCACTAGACCAACGGGGCATTAGCATTTATGTCGCATATGTATAAGTACAACCTATATCAATCGAATAGATACAACATGATATCCGGGTTATTAAGTTTGTCTGGTAGAGATCGAATTAATAGACTCAGGCGTTACTTTGCGGAAATCCATAACTAATTATGGACTGAGAAAATTATTTTGCTAATGATTTCCGCTTCTTAACACCGGCCTAGATACCTTCACCACACTACCCGCACTGACACTGATTTGAGGAAGCACCTGCACCACTACCTGCACTAACACTGATTGAGCACGCACTATTTTATGCAGTAAAACCGGCCGCCCTCCCTCAAAAATGCATGCAGTACAGTTAATGCAATTATTAGTACCCAACACCGATACAATAAAAACCTCGACGCGTTTCGCCACTTCACGTGGCATCCTCAGGAGATGTCGTCGGAGCGCAGCGAAGGCGACAACATCTCCGATTGCATATATCTCTTATATGTTTATTGTATCGGTGTTGGGTACTAATAATTGCATTTACTGTACTGCATGCATTTTTGAGGGAGGGCGGGCGGTTTTCCTGCATGAAATATTGCTTGCTCAATCAGTGTTAGTGCAGATAGTGTGTTGCAGGTGCTTCCTCAAATCAGTGTCAATGCGGGTAGTGTGGTGAAGGTATCTAGGCCGGTGTTAAGAAGCGGAAATCATTAGCAAAATAATTTTCTCAATCCATAATTTGGTAGAGATCGCTCTTACAGACGACGGCAGGCCAACCTACCCAAAAGGTTTTCAATTTTAAGTCCAACAAGTAGAGATCAATATCAATCCAGAAAATTTGACGTTTTGTGGTAGGTTGTCTGTACTTATTTTCTGTTCTATATTCTATTGTGCAATTAAAGATTATTCATTCATTCAATAAAAGTTGACACTGTCATAAACAAGATTTCTAGATAGATATTATATGTAGTTTATTATAATTATCATCTTTTATTTGTAGGAGTAACTCCAGTGCTCAAAATCTTATTTTAAGTCATTTTGTAATAACTTTGTCGCACCGCCCACAAACATTTCTGCATAGCCATGGTAGACTGGTAGATAATGCCATTTGTTATTAAGTCCACCTTTTGTAATTGTTTGTATTTGTGCAATAAAGTTTAAATAAAAATAAATCAAAGTCAATCATTCAACCTAGAACAGTTTTAGGTTTAATTACTGTATCTAATTCTTATTTTATATCGACGACTTTACCTACCTTATGAACTTTAGTCTAAATGCATTTTGTTGTTAGGCGAACGCTAGCGCGGGCGAGCTGGCCAAGGTGGAGAGCGTGGTGGAAGCGTTGCGGGGCGAGCTGGCCGGCGCGCAGGCCGCCAGCCGCGAGCAGCGCGACGAGCTCGCGCGCCTCACCACGCAGCTGCACGCCTACCAGCACAAGAACAACGTGAGTACATATACAAGCACACACGCACACAACATACAGGGTGTAATAAAAAGCTTAACGAAGCCTTTAACCTCGCTTTCGTTTCAAAAAACCAAATAGTACTTATGTACCAAAAAATTCCATGGCAAAGACTTTATTTTTAGGCATCAAAATAAATCAAGTATTTATTGCCCGCAATGTATAGCGCGCACGAAGCGCTACAGACAAAAATTGTGGCCTAACTTCATACAATTAGGTATGCGTGTGCGCGGTTCATTGCGGGTTGCTCTCTTTAAAGCGTTTTTTATGAAAAAACATCTAAAAATTTTCAACATGTTTCTAAAAAAAAAAGTTTAGTAACAACAAACAGAAGATTCTCATGCAAAGATCTTGAAAACAAAAAATCACTTTGACCCTCAATATCTCAGTAACGACTCATTTCCCAGGTATGGTGTCTTGGAAAAAAAAAACTTACAAATGGGTAGAATATGAGGTATTCGGCTTGGTTCAGCCTTTTGTTACACCCTGTATTATGCAAACACACGCGCACACACGTAGTCATACACACACACAGAGAGAGAGAGACACACACACACACACCTGTATCCGCATGTACATGACATCGATATACTTAAATTACGTGTACACAAGAGCAACGTGAGTACATCTACACGTACACACGCGCTCACACAACCGTAGTCTGGTTACGCTATTGGAATAGTCCGTTCTAGTCTTGTCTAGCGACTCCGGTATCCACATGTACCTACTCGAAATAGGTATACTTACATTACGTGTACAATATTATAGTACGTTTATATTTTAGCATTTTAAAGGACAAATTTGGAGGATGCCTTTACCGTAAGGCATGCCGAAATAATAGACATTTTATAATAGGTGTTACACACACAGTATAATGTTAATATTTCGGAAATGAAAGCTTTATTATAATAAATAGCTCTTACGACGAACACAGAACAAACAACAAAAACGGTTTTGTACTTATACTAAACAACAATCTTTAAAGTAACTAAAAAAGCATAGTTCTACTAGTATCTTCCACAACTGTTAACTGGCATCATAATTGTTCTCAACACACAACCTCACATACTTGTCCGTGTGTACCACAGAACATAAAAAACGAGTAGAAGTAGCATCCAATCCTATTTGTATGAAAACTAGTGTAACCAAACTAACACATTTGTGATTAAATCACATTATCACGCACACTAAGAATGTCTTGTAGCGATTGGTTAACTTTAACTGTCAGATAGTTCCGCTACCCGACACTAGATGCCTCTTATTCACTATCAAATAGTTCCGCTACGCGACGACAGATGCTACCTAAAAACTATTTATAAATAGAAGTGGGATAGTTACGATAATCATAACAAAAATATCGACACTTGTAAGTGTCGATATTTATGTTATAACAACATAAGAGAGCCAGCGTTATGTTTAACATTGTCTCTCTCATCTTCTTAATTATTACAACTTAACATCTTTTCCAAAAAATTATAAATTATTAATGACTTCTTCATTCTAAATGAAAAAAATACTTTCTTTGTTTCAAAATCGTTTTCCCAGAAATGTTTAGAGCAAATGGTGCATGTTTTTCCGGGATACCAATTTTGCCTACCGATTGCTTCAATCCATTTTCCGTATATGTTTGGATTGAATTAATTAAATACGAGTATTGATTTATTTAAACAAGTTATTACTTATATACAAAAAAACAAACGACTACAAAATAAGATAAAAAAATTTTAGGCAAGAAACGATAGCAAAGGCTCTCGCTGCAAGCCATTTAAATTGGGCACACAATGTACCAAAGACCCGGTATATTTAATGACCTTTTGTAACTTAGTACTTTCATAGATTACTAATTTTTTTTGTACTTTTCAATTTTTTAATTTACATTTATAAATAATAAAAAAACAAGCAATTTATAAATATTTTTATAAGCTGTACTTTTTTAATGTCTCATACATAATTATAAGTATCGATAACTAACTTATCGATATTTTACCACATCCCTAAAAGAATAGCGTTTTGAAACATTACAAACATAAGTAATTACCAAAATATAGTTTCGACCTTATCTCTATGGACAGTGGAATGGTTTTTGGTTGTACTTTTTAAGGATTGTTATTATCCGCAAAATTTATAATTTCTATTAAAATAACGATATAATATTACTTACAAATAGTATGTCACGCCTCCTTTGGATAAATTCTTTTTAGTGCTTGTGTTTTTGCACTCTAATACTGTGCAGGTCGGCATATTTAAAGATTTTTGTTAGAATAGCACAACGTCAATACGTTCTAGTAACTGTGATCGTCTGAAGCGCGTAAAAGGGGGCGGAAACATGATATGCGCCATCCGTAGCCGATGTGTGGTACGCGGGGCCCGCCTACTTACTACTTCTATCGTTTTTTATGTTCTGTGGTGTGTACAACACAATTTACACAATTAACCACACCAAAACACACTACAAAAACCAAAATGTATTTGTGCATCAGACAGAAGTAAAGCCTATGTCAGATGAAACAAGTATTCTAACCCGAATTATTTATTCTATAAGTAAAAACAAAACTAGTTTTCTTTTAAACTTGGCCTTTGGCAGAATGACATTTACGTATGCCCTTATCTGCCTTTAATATCTTTTATTTAACTCCCAACTAACATTGTTTGCATGTTTTGTAATTAAGAAAAATAGTTAGTATCTGAAACATGGCATTGTAACATGTATGTATGGTTTACTTTATTTATAATATTTTGGTACATTCATATATCATATTTTTTTATATATCAGATACTTACTATGTTGCCCTCTTGAGGCTGAAGTTCTTATAATAGTATTTTATTTTTAATTAATTCTAACATTTTCTTTATATTCTGACTCTCCGCTCAGGAGTTGCGAACTAAAAACTGGAAAGTAATGGAAGCGTTACAGTCCGCCGAAAAGGCTCTCCAGACAAAATCGTCGAGTGCGTTGCCGGCCCAAGACGCACTGCGAGTAAGTCCCGCTTTCTACTCTTACGACACCAAGATACGGTCAACATATGGAGCCTTTCAACAGTACCTATCTCAACTTAGAGCCTAGCAATAACCACATGCGATTAAGGATTCGAAATATTTGTATTTTTGCTACTTTTGAAAACGTAATAAACATGCTTCGTTTAGCGATTGCATCAGTTTAACAAATTTTTAAAAGTCGCAAATACTTTATAAGGGGTTTCATGATAGCAATCGTACATATAGATGATTAAAAATGTGAGGTATCGACCGACGACATACCTATCTCATTTTCTTTTAAAAGCTTTAGCTGAGCTACTGATTCCTATATGTTTTCTGTAACTTTGATGTACAGTACGTGACTAACACAACTTTTCGATCAATCTTCGGCCGGCTTCGCGTATTTAAATTAAATTTTGACATCCACTCGTATCTCGTTGCATTTTGGATTTACATGTAATTGAGTCCTCCCAAAAAGATTGGTACAAATAAAATTTTCGTTAAAATCTGTAACCCACATTTTTCATCTAATATCGCACAGTCTACCTCATCATTATCATTGTATTTTTAAGCATCCTTACTACACATAGTATTCATGTATATCCATTATAATGCTCATTTAAGTTAGTAAAAATTAAGGGTAAGACAGACATAAATGTAATAAAAAAAAACTCTAAACATGTCTCGTTTATAGTCTATATTTGTACCGCATCATACTTAGTTACGAAGCAAAAAGCAAGGTTTTGGCATGAAAATTATAATTTGTCTTTCACTCAGGAGGCGATAGAAAAGGCCCAAGAAGCACAGTACAATGAAGTAGCGAGCGTCCTTCGCGCGGCGTGTCCTAGTGTGGCCCCGAGCTCCGCGGCCAGCCGGGGCTGGCTGCAAGCTTTCGCTGACAACCTCAAGAGGGAGCTGGAGAGAAAGGAAGCGGAGAAGAAAGCGTTGGAGAAGAAGCTGGCCGACTCCCACGCGGCCAACGAATCGAACGAGCGCATCGAGGACTTGAAGGCGCAGAACGAACATTTACAAAGTCTCGTCGATAAGTACAAGAAGATCATTGATGACACGGTAAACTTTCATTTTGTATGTTTGCGATTAAATACAAATCATTTATTTAAACATTATCACCAGAGATCGGAATAGGTAGAGTAAAATAGGGTCGTTGACCGGAATCGTATATATTGATATGGACATTCCTCCGAATTACCGGGCTTTATATTTTTATACCAGGTCTTTTAAGTCACATACATAATATTTTCTGGAAAATGTTTACAAATAATCTGTATGCTTTATTTAAATAATCCTTTGCCTTATGTGAGCACCAAAAGTTGCGACATTTTTTATACCGGGTTTGACTGACTGACAAATCTTGACAGAAAAAATCACAATAGACAGACTGACTGACAAATCTTGACAATGAAATCACGAAAGACACACTGATTGACAAATCTTGTTAATTTTTGACACCTATTAAAATCTTACACTTCATTTTGGTCCTGTTACTTAATCCAATTTATTTTTTAAAATAAGTTATATATTGTTTTGTACTATATAAAGTAATTGTTTTTCGAAAACATAAGGAATAACATTGTTTTATTTATTGTTTTGATACTTCTACTGAGTGTTAAACAATAAACAATGTTGATTTTTATCTTTTTTATTTCATCTTTACTGTCACAGAGAATGTACCTAAAAGGTATTTGCCATTCGTTCAATCAGTTTTACGCTTAATTTCGCAATACAAGTTTTCCCGATGCTCTTACTCCTTAGATTAATTCGTGACTTTTGAGTCCCGCTTTGAATCTTTCCCCCCCTTAACTTTAATCCAAAAATACCTACGCGTTTAAACGATTTTTGAATCTTCGGCAGGGGGGGGGGGGGGTTGAAATTCCTACACTTGGGGGCCGGGGTTCCCACCAAGCCCCGAACCTTCCGTTCCCCCTAGCATCTAAAATCATGTTCTAATCAAGCCTCCTAGTTTATTGAGATATATATCGTAAAGATTTAAACTTATTCATTCAAAAAGAATTTAAAAAAACAGTAGGACGAAAATATATTTGAAAATTACGAGTAATCGTCTATTATTTGCTCACATTATAGTAAATTACTAACATAATAATAAAAAATACCGGTAAGTATACCGGAACATCAGAACCGGTAAATGGCTTATCCATGTTATTATTTCTGGGCGTGGTTTTAGTGCAAGTACCAAAAATCACTCTACCTATTCCGATCTCTGATTATAACGCTAATAGGCAATGCTTGCAAGCGGTTGGTAGCGTCAAAGTCTCGTCACCCCGCCACTGGCGCACCAGAGTGCTCATATTTTACGCTCGAACCACTACGGGTTTTATTTCGTGAAACTATATTTATTATACTGTCTTATTTACGCTTCTAGAGAATTAGTAGAGTTTAGTAGTTGATAGCATTTACAAATAATTAGAAGACATAATTTATTAAAAAATACACCCACATTAAGACTTGAATTGATTTCAACTCACGGTATTTTTTTTCACTGTTTGTAAGACGTTTATTTGTTTTAAAATCAAATAAAATTATTAATTTGCCTATGGTAACTTCGAATGTCATGATTCATAGATCATTACAATTTGAAGTCCTTTAATTGAATGTCACATGATCTGACTATTTTTATGTACAGACAACGGCACGTCCAACCTTCCACAAAACATCTAATTTTCTCAATTGATATTGATCTCTACTCGTTAGACTTAAAGTTGAAAAACGATTCAATGACTTTTAACTTTTTGGGTAGGTTGACCAGCCGTTGTCTGTACTTGTCTACTGATGCGATTTCAATCAGCAGCGGTAGTTGTGATCGAGTTCAAACGCGTTTGTATGGTCCATGTTTGCATCAGGAGGGCGTGCTGAGCCGGCTGCAGCAGAACGTGAGCGCGGAGGAGGCGCGCTGGGCGGCGCAGCTCGCCGACAAGCAGCGCGAGCTCGACGACCTGCGCACACGCACCGTTCTCCAGGTACCAAAGACGATTTTTGAAGTGATAACTTCTTATGGGGACTACTAGACCTAAGTGCTGCCCCCAAATGATTTAATTTTATTATTTCTAAACTAAATCAATAATCAAAAAACTAGAATAGTGTCAGTTTAGCAGATTACCTTTTTTAATATTTATTGAGTCACTGTTAACTGCTTTTCATTCTGGTATACTTTTGTATTGTACATTATTGCTAAAAGCCGCTTTTGGCGTTAGCGACGAATTCGACTTTAAAAACAACTAAATGAAAAGTTTACTGTGATTCAATACTAAGAGGTAATTTGCTAAAATAATACTGTTCTACTTTTTTTTGAGCATTGATTTTGTTTAGTAGTAATAATATTATTAAATCAATTCGGGACAGCACCTAGCTTTAGTAGTCGCCTTATAGGAGAGTAAACCGCTTCGGCGGAGGTAACGCGTTACGGCGCTAGTCTGTCTGCGGCGGCGGTGAGCAGACTCCACTCTCAGTCTAACCTACACAGTTAGCGGATTTTTTTTTTGCTTTTACTTGTCATAGCTGTTCCCCGCGACTTCGTACGCGTCAATTTCTATTTTTATGATCGCGATTATTTATGCAACATTTTTATCTGATGCTTCGCTCCTATTGGTCGCAGCGTGATGTTATATAGCCTAAAGCCTTCCTCAATACATGGACTATCCAACACAAAAATATTTTTTCAATTCGAACCAGTATTTACAGAGATTAGCGCGTTCAAACAAACAAACAAACAAACAAACTCTTCAGCTTTATAATATTAGTTTGTCATAAGCAACAATCAGCGTCAAAAAAGCGCCAGCGTCAGATGCCCGCCACGGCCTTCCTCTCGATCACCGCATAGAAAACGTGATCCGGTGTAGATGTCGAAACACCTACATAGTCAGGGATTATGTTTGATTTTACTTTTCATACGTGTCCATTTATAGAGTTCAATCAAGTGCGATATTGTATAGTGTTAAACCAGGCTGCCATCTTGAGTTAAGAGATGAACTTGCTTTTATAAAATTGAATTGTCTTTTGATTGCTGTCATACCTTTATGCGCTCTTGCTAAATGCAAATTCGAACCCATCAATTCGAGAAAAAAAAAAGTAAAATAAATTTTAGAATATTTTTACAAAAAAATATACATCGTATTCTTACTGTATAGGAACCTCTGGCGTTTGCATACACCTGCATAGAAAAAACATTACCAACCATCATAGCAGAGGTATATTAAAAAAACCTATGTGCTTCTGTGTTATCGTTAATCTACCTACAGTGACAGTTTTTTTTTACACTTATATAAAGAGGTTTTTCATTTCATTTTCCTGTATTCTTAAATAAAACTATCACGTTCCATATGTTGTGATTGTTTAGTTTAATCTATAATCTCTTAATCTGATTTAACTACCTTTTTGATGATAAAAATCGATGTCGGTGATGGTATCGTATACGTCCCTCTCTTCTAATGACACCAGCTTGTGGAGTGGAACCAAAACATTTTAAATGTTGCAATGGAAATCTAAACACGTTGATAAGATACGTTTTAAAATTTTTTTTTTTTTAATATATAGATGCAGAACAAAATTGACACCTTAACAGTGGAGCTGCAGAAAGCGCAAGCATCCGGTCACAACAATAGCTTTGCCGATGCAGAGAGACTCACACAGGTAATTTCTTTTTTTATTTTAAATTAAGAATAACTTATGTAGTCTTTGAAAAACAGACCTTGCATTAAGACACCTTTTTATTAGGAGTCTATGCTCTACAAGTGCGACATTCTACACATGTGCGACTTTCTACGTGTGGCGTGATAGACGCCCGACACAGGCTTTGAATAGTGACGATGCTCGTCTTTTTGATCTCTGATTTATCACTGATCACTACAAAGGAAATCGTCCCAATGCAAAGTCGCAGATATATACGAGTATTATATCGGACGATATGTCTTCGGCACAGTCATGTCTCCTGGTGAAAACGAGGCTATATGTATTACATTTAATTTTAACTAGATTTAATTTAAATAATTAGCTATTTGTTATTCCAAATAAAGGTCTTACTTAGTTTTGTACCCTTTGAACGTGGATACCATAAAAATCTAATATTATGGCGGTAACCAGCTTCTCAGCTGTGTTAGAAAGGTTAAATAAATTTGTAGTCACATTATAGATTCTTTTTGAATTAACACTTTTCTCTTTTATTTTTAGTCATTTAAACACATTCTCTACGATGATAAAACGAAATTTCTTAACATCCATGGATTCACCTTGTAGGTGCCAGGTCCATCGCATTAGCGAAAGTCTTCGTCTGACGCGCGTCAGCTCTTAGCTTCACTGTCCAACTAGCCTTCCCTGCTTAACCGTATTTGGTATGAACCTACTAAAGCATTTTTTCGACATTTGTTTTCGAAAATGATTAGCGATTAAATACAAGTAGGACTTTACGGGTATGCCTTTAAGCTTGCTCCTAATTCTATCGCATAAGCAGAGCCGTAAATAGGCCGGTGCCACCGGTGCACAGGCACAGGGCGTAGACTCTAGGGGGCGCAAGAATGGCCAGACCAGGCAGGACCATTATTTTTTCGGTTTGCTCCTGATAAGTTCCCGCTGCGCCCCTAGTGCTCGATTCCATTCCACCACATACATACCTACATGCCAGTATCATCAAAAAGTCTGTTAATTTAGACAAAACATCGCGCTTATTTTTGGCTGGCCTCGACGATTGGCCAATAGGGTTTACCGGCCTAGCGATTTTGTCTGCCTGTCGTATGAAAAGGTTATCAACGATTTCGCTATAAAGCAAGGGCGAAAAGTAAATCTTTAAAGAACTGACTTTAATAAATCTTTACTGTCTGAACTAATTAATTTTTGGTACATATTTGCAAATATTTTCGAATAACAGTTTTTCACCAGTTCAGTTCATACTCGAACGCAATTTATATTAAGTTACCTTCCTTATTTGAAAACTCTAAATTAAATTAATTTACAGTTTACTGAAACTTTGCAGGGTGTTATAGAAGTCTTAAGATAAAAGTGGCACAAAAAATAAATTGGTAGCATCAGGGTGGCCAACGAGTTTTTAAAAAAATATAGATTTTTCTTCCACAGTATTATATAATTGGTCCACCAAGATCCTTTAATTTATCTTACCTTGAATGAAATAAAGTAAGATTATACAGAGGCATTGCTCTAGCTTTTTTTTTCGTGAAGAAATCCATTTACGGACTATCCTCCAGCCGGGGTGACGGTTGGAGGGGTGTGTGCGACTCCAGGCTCAAAAGAAGCCCGCCTAACCACTTAAACCTAACGGTGCCATATGAAGCGGAACCTCTGATTCGAATATTCTCTAATCGATATTCGAATAGTGAAAAAAAAACTTGAAATACTTGAAACAATGTTTTAATCAATTGCCTTCTTATGCCTTCTTTATAATCAACATAATATAGTCAGGTCATAAGTTCTGTCACACAATAAAAACTTTTGAATTTAGAATGCTGGCCACAAAAAAGTTTATTGAATTCGAATTTCGAATTTTTCATGAAAATAAAAATGTGTACTTTTTAGAATTTTCCTCATTTTTAAAATATGGAGTGGACACTTAAAGAAGACCGTGTCGCGGTTATTGCGTTGCATCGTTGCGGTTACGCGCCAATTCAGATTTTCGACTTACTGAAAAATTTGAATATAACCAAAAGATTCGTTTATCGTACCATAAAACGATACAATGAAGACTCTAGTGTAGATGACAGGTCAAGAAGTGGTCGCCCTTGCTCTGTTAGGACTCCAGCAGTGATAAAAGCTGTGAAGGCGCGAATTCAAAGAAATCCCATACGTAAGCAGAAACTGTTGGCCCTTCAGATGTGTTAAGCAGGACCACGGTGAAAAGGGTGTTAAATGAAGACTTAGGGCTTAGGACATATCGAAGAAACACAGGACATCGTTTGGATGCTCGTTTAATGGACCTGAGACTGAAGAGATGCCGCGCTTTGTTAAAGCGGTACGCGGGAAAAAAGCATCGGGAAATTCTTTTTTCGGATGAAAAAATTTTCACCGTAGAAGAGAGCTACAACAAACAAAATTAAGGTGTACGCACACAGCAGTGAAGAAGCGAGCAACCGTATTCCACGTGTCCAACGAGGTCATTTTCCATCCTCGCTCATGGTTTGGTTGGGAGTGTCTTATTGGGGCTTAACTGAGGTACATTTTTGTGAGAAAGGCGTAAAAACGAATGCAGTTGTGTATCAAAATACAGTCCTCAAGAACCTTGTGGAACCTGTTTCTCATACCATGTTTAATAACAGGCACTGGGTATTCCAACAAGATTCTGCGCCAGCTCATAGAGCGAAAAGCACACAAGACTGGCTGGCGGCGTGTGAAATCGACTTCATCCGGCACGAAAACTGGCCGTCCTCCAGTCCAGATTTAAGTCCGTTAGATTACAAGATATGGCAACACTTGGAGAAAAAAGCCTGCTCAAAGCCTCATCCTGATTTGGAGCCACTCAAGGCATCTTTGATTAAGGCAGCCGCCTATATTGGCATGGACCTCGTTCGTGCTGCGATAGACGACTGGCCGCGCAGATTGAAGGTCTGTATTCAAAATCGCGGGGGTCATTTTGAATGAACTTTATTACCATATGAATCTATGTTTTATTAAGTTCATTTTGGTATATAAATGGTTACATAAATAATAAACATGTCTAAATTATTTCATATTACACATGTGACAGAACTTATGACCTGACTAGGTAATGTCCTTATTACGAGTATAATCAACACAAATTAAAAATAAAAGTATCAAAATAAATATAAACAAACCGTTGTACAATTTAAGTATAAATTAGTGCCGTCGAATATTAGAATAATCGGTTTTCTAAATTCGAATATTCGAAACGACTTACTATTTTTTTTTTTTGGCCTGGCAACCCTAGCTGTCAGACGCAGTGCAATCAGCTGCTGTAGTTTTAATTAATTTAAATTAGATTAAAGTGTAATTTATTGTTAATAATTGAATAGTTAACAAAAGCAGGGCATAACCATTAAAGGCAAATTGTTTTTGTACAAGTTTAAACCGTGTCTCGTGACTTAAGTATTGGAAAAGTTGCCGGCCGGCTTTGACACCAATCTTGACGAAATTTGAAAGGACCTAACGGATCACCTAAAACCAGGAGAGTACAGTTTTCTTAATACATATAAATCTGTAAATGCTTTGTGAAATCATAATATTAGTTAATTTAAATCGTATAGTACCTAGGTACCTATAAAACAATTGAGGTTATTTTAACGAAAATTAAACAGACTATAGATAATTGTTTCGCGGTAATTGTCGGTTGTTTGGCTACTGAAATACCTATTATCTCAACAACAGACACTGCTCAAACCTCACGAAAGTGAGATACGCCACAATTCATTACGATTCGGTTCTGTTGTGCCTCTCTTTACTTGACGTAATAGTGGAAGTAAAGTTGACGATAACAACCCTTTAACCGCAGACAATTTACTCCTTAAACTATACAGTAATACATTAAAGGTATATTGCAGTAGTCAAGCGATGATAAAAGACAATATTAGTTATTAAAAGTAGTTCATTTTAAGATTGCTCATACTATATTATATTTTTTTTGTACTTACCCCCATAAATAAACATTGATACATTATCCTAAATAAATTGGGCATTGATACAGAACATTAAAGCTCCAATTTTAATTAATTATAAGCATTCCACCAAATACCTTGTATAATAAATAAACAATAACCCTCTTGTTATCACTTCTTGACACATTAAATCATAAAATATCTACATAAACTTAATTTCTTTATTTCTTTCCAAACCGTCTGTCGCACACTTTTCTTTGCATTATTACAGGCTGGGACCATACTGAAACACACATAATGGCTACCCAGACTGGTATCATGACTCGCAAGATGACCACTCATAACACAGAGATGAAACTAAAAAAGGCACTTGAGGAATTGCAACAAAGTAAAGAAAGTTGTAGCCAGCTTCTTAGGGAAAGAGACGATAGCGAAGAGGAATTTAAAACGATCATCTTGCGGAATTCTCAACTAAAGAAAGAATTAGCTGATGTTCATGCACAACTCGAAGAGGTCTCCATACACCGTGATGAATTATTGAACACGGTCAGCACGTTTGAACAATGCAGCAATATCTTTGAGCAGACTCTTAGACGGAACAACGAGCTTGAACATGAACTTAGAGATGCCAACCAGACCATACTTCATTTGGAAGATGAAAAACAAGAACAGGACTATGCACAGACATTAAACCTCTATGAGGAATTGGTTGGCACCCCGGGTGAATTAGCTTTTTCTCCAAAATTGAATACTTCAAATAAAACCGATGTCAAAGTTAATAGTAAAATTAGATTAAATAGTGGAAATAACATTAAAAAATATATCAAATTAAATAAATACATCATAAAAACAAATAAACTTGTTAAAAAGCAGAAATGCTTTTATAAAAATGTTCAGTTGAGAAAGCAACGTATTGATTTAGTTGATAGCCTGGAAATATATAGTCAAAAATTACAAGAAAGTAGGTTGAAACATGACTCTGATATAGGACAATTGCAGGATGACATCTCAAAGTTGCATAAGTCGCTGGAATCCATGACACTATTATATAACTCTGCCCAGGACCAAATTAATGAACACATCCTGGCTGCAAACCAATTACTAGATCTTGGCAATGCTAATACTAGTTATAAATCATTACCAAATATTACGTTAAATTCAACACAGTGTACTTACCAACAGAGAGTTGAAAATCCACATTTGTCTTGCCTAAATTTAAATTCAAATTTAAATAATGTAATTAAGGCAACATCTAAAGAGGAGTCGAATGATGTCATTTTATATTCGGATAGGCTAGGAATTGGTTACGGCTCTATATTAAACAATAAATTAAATTGTAATGTAATAAATAATTGCATGCCGGATGCATCTTTTGATGAAATAATTAAAAAAATAGAAAATACTCAAGTATTTTCAGCCTCAAGTACCATTATTTTAATGTTAGGTGATAGTCAAAAAATCACCAAAAATAGTATTATAAAATCATTTTCTATTTTGGATAAATTATGTGTTAAAAAAATATTCCTCTGTGCCTTTCCATTCTGTAAAAATAATTTGAATAATATTAATATGAGTATTCACTTAATGAATACTTTATTACATAACCTATGTCAAAGACATAGTGACAAGTTTGTGTTTTTTGACACAAACAAATTTATTAAAAATAGTTTTATTTTGACAGGCGGCTCTGTACACCTGCCTCATAAAATAAAAAAACAAATTGCTACTTTGTTAGCATATAATATAAATATTAACTTTTTTGCTAAAAAAAGCAAAAATATATTTTATGAACATGTTAGTACTTGTACTAATTTAAATATTTTTCCATTGACGACCTCTGAGGCTTTAAACTAAGAGGAAAGACAAAAGCTAGGCCTGATAAGTATTTTAATATTGTTCATCAAAACATACAAGGCCTGGCCGGCAAAGAATTAGGTTTAGGATTATTTCTACAAGATTATAATGTTCATGTGATATGTCTTACAGAACATTGGTTTAAAAAACATCAACTAATATTAAACATTGAAAATTATAAAGTCGCTAGTTCGCTCATAAGGGAGTCTGCACCAAGAGGGGGGTCACTTATTCTTGTAAAAAATGAATTAAAATGTAAAGAACGCAAAGACATTGTGTCGCTCTCGGTTGAACGAACTATTGAACTAGCGTGTGCTGAGCTGGAACAATATATCATAATTAGCGTGTATAGCCCCCCCAAAGCTAACTACCACGTTTTTGAATCTGTTATGGACGAGGCTCTGAAAAAGCTCTCAAAATCGAATAAGAAAGTAGTCGTATGTGGGGATTTCAACGTTAATATATTAGAAGAAACGCAGTCGTCCACCCGGTTTCTTAATCTCTTTAAGTCGTATAATCTAATTAATCTTTTTAATGAACCCACCAGAGTAACGCCCACATCAGCTACTTGCTTAGATAATATTTTTTGTGATGGTGGAGTGTTAAAAAAATCCATTTTAAATTGTCTTATTTCGGACCACAGTGGACAAGAAGCATCGTTCGAGCACCATTATGTCTCTAATAAAGTAGATTCTGTGTATAGGCAATTTACTATTAATAAAATAGAAAAATTTAAAGAAAAAATTAAAGAGGGTGTAAATTTGCTAAAGCATGATGATCAGAATGTTGATGAATTATATGAGAATCTTTTTGGTTTAGTTAAAAATGAATTTGATGAACATTTTAAACAGAAAAAAGTAAAAATAAATAAACAGAAGTGTAAGTTTAATGAATGGGCTACACCTGGTATTTATAAAAGCAGAAAAACATTATATGATTTATATAGTTTAAAGGCAGATTCTCAAAACCCACATATTATAGAACATGTTAAAAAATACTCTAAGTTATTTAAATTAGTATGTGCAAAAGCGAAGTCAATCTATCTTTATAATTTAATTTCGGCTTCCAACAATAAGGCAAAAACTACTTGGAATATTATTAATAAAGAGACATGTAGAGTAAAACCAAATAATCCTACTTACTCTCTCAAGTTAGGGGATAAGCTAATAAACACGAACACAGAGGTTGCAAATACATTTGAGATTTTTTTTTCAAATATAGCACCCTCTAGTACTAAAGGGCTTGCTTCTTCTGCTGATCTAGCTGAATCCCTTCTCAAGTCTGTTGTCGATGAGTGCAATTCTTTATTTAATTTTAGGCATATAAACCCTGACATAATTACAAAAACTTTTAGAGAATTCAATATGAAAAAAACGGAGGATCTTTGGGGAATTTCTGTCAGCATTATCAATACAATTATAAGTTCATTAGCCCCTCAACTCGCTATTATTTTTAACAAATGTATTGATGATAGACAGTTTCCAACTTTAATGAAGTTTAGCAAAATCATTCCTTTATTTAAGTCTGGCGAAAAATGTGACCCCTCCAATTTTCGACCTATATCTATCTTGCCAGTGCTAAGTAAAATCTTCGAGAAAATAATGTTTAATCAGCTTTTATCACACTTTAGTGTAAATAAATTATTAAATAGCAACCAATATGGTTTCAGAAAAGGTAGAAATACTACCGATGCTGGAGTTGCTCTTCTACAACATGTGTTTAATGCTTGGGAGAGTAAGCTAGATGCCATAGGTGTATTTTGTGACCTTTCAAAGGCTTTCGACCATGTAACATTACTTAAAAAACTTAAACATTATGGTGCATCGAATGATTCCTTGGATCTAATAAGTTCTTACCTTAAGGACAGAACACAAAAGGTTTGCATAAATGGAGCTGAGTCTTCAGGGTCTGCCCTTATTATGGGTGTCCCTCAGGGATCAGTATTAGGACCCCTGCTATTTTTAATTTATATAAATGACCTTCCGTGTTATTTACATAATCTTTGTGAGATGGTATTGTTTGCAGATGACACATCAATGATTTTTAAAACTAAGAGGGGCAAATGTTCATTTGATGATGTTAACAATACCCTCTCTAAATTATTACATTGGTTTACAACAAATAATCTTTTACTAAATGCAAATAAAACAAAATGTGTAAAATTTACCATGCCCAATGTAAGATTTGCTGCTACTCATATAATTGTTAAAGATGAACCACTAAACTCTGTAGATTTAACTACCTTTTTAGGTATAACTGTAGACTCTCATTTGCAATGGGGTGCTCATATTAGGGTGCTGTCTGGAAGACTTAGTTCTGCTGCTTATGCTGTGAGAAAGATAAGGCAATTGACTGATGTTGAAACGGCAAGATTAGTATATTTTAGCTACTTTCATAGCATAATGTCATACGGAATTCTGTTGTGGGGCTCAGCGGCAGATATTGAGTCAATTTTTATATTACAAAAACGTGCTGTACGGGCTATTTACGGCCTTCGACCCCGTGACTCGCTGAAAGAGCTCTTCAAAGAGATTAATATACTTACAGTGTCTTCTCAATACATTCTCGAGAATATTGTTTACGTTCGTAAGAACATACATTTATTTCTTAAGAAAAGTAACGTACACAATTTCAATACTAGAAATAAAGATAAACTTGCCGTTCCAGGCTTCAGACTGCGAAAAGTAGGAAAATCGTTTATGGGAAATTGTATCCGTATTTTCAACAAATTACCAAAGGATATTGCTGAACTCCCTGTACATAAACTTAAATCGTATGTCAAAGTTATTTTAATGAAAAAGGGCTATTACACTGTTAATGATTATTTAAATGATAGAAATGTATGGCATTAAGTTGTCCCAGCTCGTACTTGCTTAAACCTTGTAAAAATTACCTTACCTTGTAAAAATGTATTTAAAAAGAGGCTGACAATAGTGACCGAGTTTCTTGCGCTGCTTCTTCTCGGCACTAGCCCAGACTTGTCCCGAAGCAGTGGTAGGTTTAAATTGGGACGTGTAAAAGCGCCTCCTGGGGCCTATTTGCAGAAATAAAACTGATTTTAACTGATTTTTAACTGATTTTAACTGATTTCGCCATAGGCCTCAGCCATAGGCATTCACACAAGTTACGCTTCGGCCGCGGCCCGCCATTACGGCAGGCCGCCCGGTCTCCGGGGGGAGATGGAGCAGTCCCCCCACTCTACTGTAAGCAGCGCGCGGGTCGGCGACGTTGCGGGTCCCGGAGACACCCCCGTGTCTGTAGCCCGAGACCCATCCGGAAGGGGCAGATGAAAGAGGTATTCCCTCCTTCGGCGGCCACCACTCTTGCTGCTCTCTGCTGCTTCTTTCTGCAACATGCAGCCTCGCAGAAAGTGAGCATCGCTTGCCACACTTCCTCGCTCGAGGCCATTCTCGCCACAATCGCCACGCTCCACCGCCTATACAAAGCATGATGCAAGGGTGTGTTGCGCGATCATGGCGAGATAGGCCCTGAAGCAGCCATGGCCCGACAGCACTTGGGTTAACCTGTACGTCAGGCAACCGTGCTGCCGCCGCACCCACTTTGTGAACACCGGGGTGATTGCACTAGTGGTGCGATGGCCAGCTCTGCCTGGCAGGGCGCCGTATAAAGTTGGAGCCCTGTACAGGGCCATGAAGCGTGCAACGCCCATGTGCAGCCTCTGACCGGAGGCTGAGGGCCCACCTTAGTTAGGCATTAGCCGAGTTACAACGCCGGCGGTCTTCACGAGTCGGTGTCAGATTCTTGAAAAGCGCATCAAAGCTTCACCATTCTTCAGCAAGTCTAAGCATTGCACTAACTAGGGTACCTATAATATCTATAAATTAAAAAATAAAAGACGTGTGGCACTCGGAGACTGCCGCGGTAAAGCTATTGCATAGCATTTTTTATCAACTTAAGCAATTATAAAACTAAAAAGTATCACCGCTGTGCCGGTCGGAGTGGGGGGTGTTAGGTTATTTTCGTTACGGAATTTCTGAATTCGGTCTCCACGCTCAAGGCCCGCGATAGAAGCTATGCAATAGCTTAATTTTATAATTTTATGTATTTTCTAATTTTGACTTTTGTAATTAAATTTTTCTGTTATTTTGGCAGATATGGTTACCATAGGCAACCATACTGTCAAAATCCTTATTTTCTTCTAAATTCTTTTAAAGGACATTGCTCACTTACCATAGTGGCTTTGGCCTAGCGTGGACAAGCAATTGAGCGTTTTTGTTGTAGTTGTATTGTTAGTTTTTTTTTTCTTTTTTCTTTTTTATTTAGTTTATAATAGTATAAAGAAGATACAAAATATAAACTTTATTTTGTATCACAATCCTTAAAAACTGTTTTTTAACATTTGCTAAAAGAAGGTTACTTACCACAACAAAGGTGAGCCTCGGTCAACGTTTTAGCGAGATTTGTTAACAAAATGCGAGTTCAATATCTGAAAGTGCGTCAGAGTCGTTGAAAGTAGAAATATCAGAGCCTGTACTGAGAAAACGAAGTCTTCGATACAATGTTTACAAAAACAACACTCACGATTAGGGCTTGCAAATATTCGAAAATGTTTAATATTCGAATATTCGAATATTTTGGAGACATTATTCGAATAATTCGAATAATATTCGAATAGTGAAAAAAAAACTTGAAATTTTTGAAACAATGTTTTAATCAATTGCCTTCTTATGCCTTCTTTATAATCAACATAATATAGTCAGGTCATAAGTTCTGTCACACAATAAAAACTTTTGAATTTAGAATGCTGGCCACAAAAAAGTTTATTGAATTCGAATTTCGAATTTTTCATGAAAATAAAAATGTGTACTTTTTAGAATTTTCCTCATTTTTAAAATATGGAGTGGACACTTAAAGAAGACCGTGTCGCGGTTATTGCGTTGCATCGTTGCGGTTACGCGCCAATTCAGATTTTCGACTTACTGAAAAATTTGAATATAACCAAAAGATTCGTTTATCGTACCATAAAACGATACAATGAAGACTCTAGTGTAGATGACAGGTCAAGAAGTGGTCGCCCTTGCTCTGTTAGGACTCCAGCAGTGATAAAAGCTGTGAAGGCGCGAATTCAAAGAAATCCCATACGTAAGCAGAAACTGTTGGCCCTTCAGATGTGTTAAGCAGGACCACGGTGAAAAGGGTGTTAAATGAAGACTTAGGGCTTAGGACATATCGAAGAAACACAGGACATCGTTTGGATGCTCGTTTAATGGACCTGAGACTGAAGAGATGCCGCGCTTTGTTAAAGCGGTACGCGGGAAAAAAGCATCGGGAAATTCTTTTTTCGGATGAAAAAATTTTCACCGTAGAAGAGAGCTACAACAAACAAAATTAAGGTGTACGCACACAGCAGTGAAGAAGCGAGCAACCGTATTCCACGTGTCCAACGAGGTCATTTTCCATCCTCGCTCATGGTTTGGTTGGGAGTGTCTTATTGGGGCTTAACTGAGGTACATTTTTGTGAGAAAGGCGTAAAAACGAATGCAGTTGTGTATCAAAATACAGTCCTCAAGAACCTTGTGGAACCTGTTTCTCATACCATGTTTAATAACAGGCACTGGGTATTCCAACAAGATTCTGCGCCAGCTCATAGAGCGAAAAGCACACAAGACTGGCTGGCGGCGTGTGAAATCGACTTCATCCGGCACGAAAACTGGCCGTCCTCCAGTCCAGATTTAAGTCCGTTAGATTACAAGATATGGCAACACTTGGAGAAAAAAGCCTGCTCAAAGCCTCATCCTGATTTGGAGTCACTCAAGGCATCTTTGATTAAGGCAGCCGCCTATATTGGCATGGACCTCGTTCGTGCTGCGATAGACGACTGGCCGCGCAGATTGAAGGTCTGTATTCAAAATCGCGGGGGTCATTTTGAATGAACTTTATTACCATATGAATCTATGTTTTATTAAGTTCATTTTGGTATATAAATGGTTACATAAATAATAAACATGTCTAAATTATTTCATATTACACATGTGACAGAACTTATGACCTGACTAGGTAATGTCCTTATTACGAGTATAATCAACACAAATTAAAAATAAAAGTATCAAAATAAATATAAACAAACCGTTGTACAATTTAAGTATAAATTAGTGCCGTCGAATATTAGAATAATCGGTTTTCTAAATTCGAATATTCGAAACGACTTACTATTCGAATAATTCGAATATTCGAATATTCGAATATTCGAATGCAAGCCCTACTCACGATATAAAAATACAAAGCGAATGACAGTTTGACATTTAACTTTTTTTGCTTTGTGCTGTCCACTGTGAATCGATTTTATGGAATGAACTGTTGGTAAACTATGTTTTGGCAGCACTAAATTTTGAATTACAAACCGGATGCTGGAATAGTCAACGTGTTTACTAAAATTATTTGATTTTCTTTAAGGATGATTGACACAAAAATTAAAAGAAGGATTGCCTGTTTAATTATAAAATAATTATTGGTTAAATTATTTTTTTGGTAGCGACATGTTCACGCTAGGCCAAATATGAACATTGACCTTTCGACATCAGATGAGAGATGACTATGTGAATTCATTAATTTAAAAAAAAACACTAATATTAAAAAAAATGATTTAATATATTATTATTTCATTAAAAATTTATGTTTGCGACGATTAATGTATTGCTTTTACTTATTTTATTAATGACTTGATTTAATAAAATCTAATGTGAAGAAATTGCATGTCAGTTGAGGTGGCGAAACTATGTGATGCCTAAATAATATTAACATTGTGACCTCTTTTGTACCATGTTTCATGCAATAAACGAATTTATTTATTTATTTCGGAAATTCAAAATTGTTTGACTCGGGGCGTTGGTTATAAAATTTTCGTTACGGAATTTCTGGATTCGGTCTCCACGCTCAAGGCCCGCGATAGAAGCTATGCAATAGCTTAACAAGGGCGCAGTTATAGAAGTTTGAACAGGGCGCAGAAAAGGCTATTTACGGCACCATAAGTTCGACTAACCTTTTCGGTGTTCATCATCTCGTTCTAGTCTTCAGGGATGTTCTGTATGTTTTCCACCGTACAGGCCTATAAGTACGATTTGTTTGAGATGTATTTAGTAATTTTATCAATAAATAAATAGCTGATAAAATTTAAAACATGTGTTATAAACAGAGATCGGAATAGGTAGAGTGATTTTTGGTACTTGTACCAAAACCACGCCCAGAAATAATAACATGGATAAGCCATTTACCGGGTCTGATGTTCCGGTATACTTACCGGTATTTTTTATTATTATGTTCGTAATTTACTATAATGCGAACAAATAATAGACGATTACTCGTAATTTTTAAATAGATTTTCGTTCTACTGTTTTTTTCAATTCTTTTTGAATGAATAAGTTTAAATCTTTACGATTTATATCTCAATAAACTAGGAGGCTTGATTAGAATATGATTTTCGAGGCTAGGGGGAACGGAAGGTTCGGGGCTTAGTGGGAACCCCTGATACCCCCCAAGTGTAGGAATTTCAACCCTGCCGAAGATTCAAAAATCGTTTAATCGCGTTGGTATTTTTGGATTAAAGTTAAGGGGGATAGATTCTAAGCGGGACTCAAGTTTAAGAAGAAATACTTGGCAACGGAAAGTCACTAATTAAGCTAAAGAGTAAGAGCATCGGGAAAACTTGTATTGCGAAATTAAGCTTAAAACTGATTGAACGAATGGCAAACATCTTTTAGGTACATTCTCTGTGACAGTAAAGATAAAATAAAAGAGATAAAAATCAACATTGTTTATTGTTTAACACTCAGTAGAAATACCAAAACAAATGTTATTCCTTATGTTTTCAAAAAACAATTACTTTACATAGTACAAAACAATATATAACTTATTTTAAAAATAAATTGGATTAAGTAACAGGACCAAAATGAAGTGTAAGATTTTAATAGGTGTCAAAAATTAACAAGATTTGTCAATCAGTGTGTCTTTCGTGATTTTATTGTCAAGATTTGTCAGTCAGTCTGTCTATTGTGATTTTTTCTTTCAAGATTTGTCAGTCAGTCAAACCCGGTATAAAAATGACGCAATTTTTGGTGCTCACTTAAGGCAAAGGATTATTTAAATAAAGCATACAGATTATTTGTAAACATTTTCCCGAACATATTATGTATGTGACTTAAAAGACCTGGTATAAAAATATAAAGCCCGGTAATTCGGAGGAATATCCATATTAATATATACGATTCCGGTTAACGACCCCATTTTACTCTACCTATTCCGATGTCTGGTTATAAAGTTATGTTTATTATTCTAGGAAAGGCTGATGGGTGGGCAGCCTGATAAAAACAACTTAGACGTGTACAACGGACCATTACAGGTATGTAATAGTGATAATGGAAGTCACCTACAGCTGAAGTTTTGATAGCTATGTGGTTGTCTCGTGATTATTACACTTTAGAGGTCTCTATGGCCCAACAAAATCACACTAGCTTAACCAAAATTAATGTTTTTTACACGAGTTTCATAAATTTTAAGGATCATAGAAAATATACAAAAGACTAGCGTGTTACTAAAAAGTTAAGACAATTCAATGGGAATCACGTTTTCAAAATAATCGTTTTACTTTTTTTATAGTTTATAGTGGCCTCTGATTTTTTATTTATCTTAAGTTTAGATATTGATGAAACTGAAGAAATAAATGATCGAATCATTTGAATGTGCACTTATAATAAATGTGAAAATCACACTCAGATTATTACGTTTTTTATAGCTAAATCAAAATTTAACAAAGAATCATGATGTGCGCCAAAATGGCAATAATATTAGGCGCTTGACAGTAGGTTGTTGTAAGTATTTTATAATAAAAACGTCAAATCACACCAAAGGCTATTTTTGTAAAAAAGTGAAATTTTCCTATAAATACGTACAAATACGATAGTCCCCTGCCTATTTCCAATGATGAGTTCGCTGTCATGCACCTAATTGATTTGGTCTCACTCATAGGTCTGATAATAGTGTGTTTTTTATCAGGTTTATTTAATTCTATATACGAATATCGTATTAAATAACGTTAATAAAGCTTACATTGTATTGTTGTTACAGGTTGGGTTAGATTCAAAATAACAATTAAAAAAAACAGGATATCGCAAAGCACCACCGCAGTGTCATTCCTACGTAGGCATGGCGAGCGCGCACAGCTAGCGCCGCGCCAGAGCGACAGAAGCCGCGTTGCTCGCCACGTATTCGACGATTACCGTTTATTGTTGGACATTATAAAATACTGTCTTGTTCATATAAAAATACTATAGCATCGAAAATATCATATTATCTATTTTGTACGGATCCAATTAGCGTGGTTAAAAACTGGCTTACATTCTACGAATAATAATTATGTAGAAAAGTAACACTCCTACGATTACAGTTTATGAATTTCATATCATTTATGCTAACAAACACACTACTATACAAAAAAACACTTAATTCATTATCTTATTGACAAATCTTGCATGCGATTTGTCACGGAAAAGGTTATGCCATAACCTTTTCCGTTATGTAATGACATTCTAGAGTCGTCAAGACGCTACTATAAATTTCGTACGCCATCGGTTGTCATTTCGGGTATTGGTACTATTCTACATGATTATTATTCATAGCTTACATCCGAATATTAAAATGATACTCATAGTGAGACTATACTAACTGTGAAGACCCTCGTTATAGTATGTTACCCTTACTTAAAAGCATTGCCATAAAGTAGTCTTTATCCGGCACTGCCTAAAATACGCAGTCGCAATTGAAATCAAAGTATGATCACTTTTGAAGTTAAATCGCTATGACAGCAAAATGACGGAGCATTAACAGTTTTGAGTGGCGTTTTAGTGTTTGGCTAATCGTAAGTGGTTAATTGGCAATGCATGTGTCGTGTATTTTCGTGTCGGTCCATTTCTTGTTTTAATTTAATAACAACAATGCTACATTTCACTTCCACTAATACAAAAATATGCTCAACTTAGTGTTAATGTTACTGATTAGGTCATAAAGCATTTAATCGATCCAGTTTTACCAAAATTTGACTACATATTTATATTCTCTGAGAACTGCTGCTGTCTTCGAAAATAGTACTGGTCAGTTAAAGAAAATGTTTATTGACCACCAATAAGTGATTATTTGGACTTTTTGCCACAAGATAATGAGTAACTATGTAATCATTATAATATTTTGTAAGCGATATAGCTGAATTCTCTTTGTTACCATATCCAAAATGTATTTTTCTACAAAAATGGAGGGATAAACAAAGGCGCCGAAATAAATAAACTAATCGTGCAATTTCGTTTTAAAATTACTTAGCTATAATTATAATTTTATATTGATGAATGGTCTATTGAAAAGTCGACTTCACGCACGCACTAATGCATAAACTTTTTGAACCCGAAACTCGCACAGTTGAAACGAATAATATGAGCGAGTACTTTTTGTTCCGAATTATGTAGCTGTAAAAGATTTTGATATAGGGTATGTAGGAGGGGGCATAATTAAGTTTTCAATATGCAGCTGCCGTGTTAATTAGTAAGCGAGTTTGATTTATAAGGGATGTTATTTACTCTTTAGATTTATGTTATTTATACAAAATATCTTTTTTATTTAGTGCATAATCTTTTTTGTCAGTGCCTTAGGGTAAGATTTGAATTTAAATTGCTGACTGTATAATTTTTAGTAATATGCAATGAAATCAAATGCTTGATAAAATAATGATAATGCTATTGTCTTTTATAAATTATGTGAAAGGTTTAAATTCGAGCATGGATGGAATCAAAATCACTGTGTCAAATATCTTGGGAATGAAAATGGCAATAGATATAATTATGTAGTATACTGAATCTAGTTGTAAAATAGGTAAGTCACTTTGTATAATAAATGATAATTAATATATTAGATAAAGACATTATCAAATAAAATACATATTTCTTAATCATACAATTGTTTTTTTTTTCATGTACCTTTAGGAATACTAGTCACTTCTCTTGCTCATTAGAAATCCTTATACTTATTTTTATAAATTACGACGAGAGAGTTTGGAAACACTCATGGAGGCGTGCGTGTATAAAGGATCTTGATGAAAACACTTGTTTAGGTAATTCTAGTGCGCCTTTGGGATATAAGATCATCTATAGAAATCTTTCAAAGCTCCTTAACCGATTCGTTGCGGCACCCATTTTGGAAAACTTTTCGCTATGGCTGTGAACAAATTTTCTATGACACGACTGGTGTGTCAAGCGTCATAGAAGTTCATGGCACGCCTAGTGTGCCATCAGCTATGTGTGTGTATAAAACCACATGCTTTTTTTGCTTTTTCACTGGTTTAGACTTGATTCAAGTTTAGTTGGAATCAAACTACGGGAGTGTACGGCACGATACGTTAGTTATATTGGTTTTGAAGAGGTAAACTACGTGTTTTTCCTGAAATGGAAGGTAAGTGACTTTACTTTTTCAGATGTTTTAAACCTTTTATGATATTGTTTGTTATTTTTTGGTGTATTCACGTAATTGGTGAAGGAAACTAATGTGTACTGTGTGTAATATATAATATATTTGTATAAGGTATTAAATAGATACAAATAAAATTTAAATGCTAGGGTTATGAGAGGTATTATTTTATTTGTAAAAGCTTAAATTTATAAACAGACAACAGCAGGTCAGATAAAACACATTGGACTTTGTAACGCCCTTATATCGGAGGGAGGCATAATCGTTAATAGGGAAATGTATCATAAAAAGAGCCGGCTATTGTATGTGCTTGGTGTCTTAAGCTAGTTTATGGTACTCAGTATTCATTTTAAGTCATGGGAGTGGTCGTGGTTGGTAGATGTTCCGGAGTATTGTCAGCAGTTCTCTTGGTTCGGGCAGCCTTTCTTGCTATGTTTCTCCACTCAATACTATAGCCTTTTCGGAACCCGGCTTGTTCGGGAGGTTGGAAGTCGTCGAACCTGCGAGTGAGACGATTCGTAATGACACAATGACGAGTCGAAAACAACTTATATGTAGATATGGCTCAGAAGCGAGATGGGTCTGTAATTCTTTAAGGGAGTTTTGTCACCCTTCTTGAAGAACAGCCTCACATCGTCTCTGTCCCATGCCTTTGGCGTTTTGCCCTCGAGGATGTCAGAATTAAAGAGCTTCTGGAGGACCTTAAGTATCGGCTTACCGCCCGCTCTAAGGAGCTCTGTTTTGATTCCGTCATCACCCGCCGCCATGTTTTTTTTAAGAGAGCCATTTTAATCTCGCACAGGCTGACGTCCGTGATATCTTCAGAATAGTGTCGGGTAAGCTTGGCTCTAGGGTCTTTAGCCTTGCTTTCAACAGGTGTTTTCGTGGAATATAACTGTCCATAGAAACTCTCAATCTCCTTCAAGATTTCAGGTGTTGACGCTATGATGCTACCTGTCTCAGTTTTCAGCCTCGTCAATTGGCTTTGCCCAATAGACAGAACTCTGGCGAACACTTTGGAGCCTTTGTTCCGCTCAATGGCCTCTTTAATACGTCAGGTATTAAATTGACAAAGGTCGCTCTTAAAAGACTTAGATATCTGTCTATTGAGTTGCCGATAGCAATGGGCATCCACTGAGTTCTGTAGCCTCATTTAGTTTCTCTGATCCATGAGTAGGAGAGTCTGACTGGAGAGTTTCTTTGATTTGGGACGGCGGGTTTTAAAGTACCTACTTAGTTAGATTAGACCCTACCGTACGGACAGTATCCACCACCATGTTGTATAGATCGTCCACATCGATGCTGTTTTCAAGGGCTTCGAAACGGTTTTGAAGCTCGAGCTAAAAGCCCTCGGGGTTTTGAATTTGAGCCGGTATTGGTCGGAGCGTGCATTTTATCTTTTAACGCTGTCCTTTTTGAAAAGTGAACTTCTAAGGCGTGTGGTATTCCTGTTCTTCAAAAAGGAAGATAAGACCCCGCTGAAGAACTATCGACCCATTTTCCTTCTAAGCCACGTCTATAAGCTGTTTTCAAGAGTCATCACAAATTGCCTTGCGCGTTAAATAAAATTCCTACTCCTACTAATGACATGGCAGCATGGTCTCAGACCTTAGCCGGTTCCGAATAGTGATGCCGAAGTATCGATAGTATCACTATCGATAGTTGACCCCGAAAATCAGTTAGAATATCGATAGGACTATCGATACTATCGATAGTATGGATAGCCCAAATTGGGGTTATTTTATTTTATTTTATTTTATTAAGGATAACAATGAATTGCATAATAAAAGATTACAATCCAAACCTTTAAACATATTATTAGGTAATTACACAATCATAACCGTTACCCACAAAGTGAGTATTCTTATTAGTAGTGAAAAAGCACTGTAAAATTAGGATGAAAACAAGGAAAACATAGCATAACTAGCCAATGACAGCAAAGTCATCGATAGTATTATGGCTAGATTTCACCAAACCTAGTATTATAATTCTCTGTGACCAAACTATCGATACTATTATTGTTCATGGCGAGTAAACTATCGGTAGTATTGATAGTATCGATAGTTTTAAGCAATCGATAGTTTCTTATTTATCGATAGTATTACCTAGAGGTTTAGGTTAAACTAAATTATACAGCATTACCGCTAGAGAAGTAATGAAGTTTTAGTAATTAACGTCTGCGACTACCGTAAAAAAAAAAAAAAACCTACACCACTGTTGCCAACTCTCAAAAAGTATACAAGTTGTAATTATTTTGACACAGTAAATTACGTACTCCGAGTTGAAAACTATTTTTTTTCCTGTTACTTGGCATTCAATAGTGACCATTATACCAATAATTTATAAATAATAGTATCGAAAATAAAACGACTATTCATAGTTTTTTATTTGAGAGGAACAATACAATCGATAGTATTGCCTGGATCTAAGCTATCGATACTATTGATATGACTTCAACTATCGATCGGCATCACTAGTACAGTAAGCCAGTTGCCATGAACCCTACAAAGTGTCGTTAAGCAGATATAAACTATTAACTCTTTCGGACAGGCGTAAAATGTTTGATTTTACCTATCTCTTTAAAATACTAAACTCGATGATTGATTCACCAGAACTTCTCAGTCGCTTATATTTTTCTGGTCCAACACGTCTGCCGGTGCGCTCCTCTCGTAGTTTACCTCTGTTTGTTCCTCTGCGACGCAAAAAAAATTATACTCGAAATTCATTCTTCTGTCGATCCACCAACACTTACAATAGGGAATTTACTGATATCGATTTTTTTCATATTTCATTGAACATATTTAAGCAAAAACTGAAAAATGTATTAATTATTGAAACATGAATTACATAATATTTAGCTTCATATTATTCTTCGTATCTGAAAATAATAAGTTTACTTTATTGTACACACTAACTTTATCATGTCCGATCATGTAAGAACTTTGTATTAATAGCATGTTACTTTTAGCCACTATTAGGTCTAATCATGTAATTAATTTTTACATACAAAATGTTTATATATATGACTGTTTGTTGCCAAAAAAAAAAAAAAAAAAAGTAAGGAGGAAAGGAACAAAAACAAAGTCGAAGCGTGAAATATTTCATTTTAACTCAAACTATAATAGTCAACTATTAAAATGACGGATATTGTTGTAAAGAATGTTGATAACGCTTGTGAGACTGCAGAAGAATTTACCAGAGT
The DNA here is from genome assembly GCA_949315895.1 of Anania crocealis. NCBI lineage: Eukaryota > Metazoa > Arthropoda > Insecta > Lepidoptera > Crambidae > Anania > Anania crocealis. Next base: position 7,698,728 of record OX438868.1, read on the forward strand.
ATTTTATAAACAAGTAGATAATAGTAGACACCTAACCTCCAAATTGTATTTGGATACTGGATTATTGGTATGGAACGGCAATGGAATCAACGGCAGCGACAAAATACAAAAATTTCTTATGGATTTACCAGCAAGTAATCATGTATTGAAAACCTTGGATGCACAACCAATATCAGAAACTTTGGTTTCTAATAAACTGACCTACCTCATCCAGGCTTGCGGCGACGTAACTTACCAGAATGATGACATCAAGAAACCATTCCAGCAGACATTCCTAATAGTTGCTGTTGATGGCAAATGGAAGATTGCTTCAGACTGTTTTCGGCTACAAGTACCTTATAGTTAAAGTCATGTATTCATCATAATAATTAAAAATATAATATTTTATACATACAATAAACTTTTATAATTAAGCTACATGTTTATTATAAATAAGTGTATGTTCACTTCATCACTTTATTGGGTCATTATTAGGATTATAAAAAAAGTATTTCATTTAGTATGTATATTGTATTAATTATTATTGTCAGTTTCCAATCAAAATCTTGAGTAATCTCCCAGAAAGTTGTTACAGTTGGGACAGTAATGCTTGGCTTTTTTGCATGTGGATATTAAATAAGGTAATGCACCAAAACAACACATCATACACCATCTGAAAGAAGAAACAAGTTTATATACCTATGTCTAGATTGATATACAATTATACTACGCGTTCGTTTCGAGTTGGCCGCTACCACCCTCCCCGCCACACCATACCACGCTCCTTGACAGACCCTATTAGTACCGTTTGCAACAATCGCAACATTTTGGGTAAAGAACTTTACGTGAGCCACTATGGAACCCCCTCACACCACAAATGATTTCTATTTAATTAGTATACACAGGTCTCTGCACCTCCCTCAAGCTTGACTGTGCATTAGGAATAAATGAAAAATCTATTGTTATTTCTCAATTTTATTTATTTTCTTAACTCACATATTGTCTAAGGCGCAGGTGCATATTATTTTGTATCTCCATCAAATCAAACCAAGAGGTATGGAAATAATAAAAAGATATTGCAATAAAAATATGATTATTTCTTTTTGCCAACGGTACCGCTATATATGCCTGTGACGTCATTTTGTAACTGTCATCGAATCTCGAAGCGAACAGGTAGTATAGATATAACAATATTATACTTACAGTGTACAGCCACAAATAAATCCTGCAAACATATGTGTTTTCTGGGTATTAACATACTCCACTTTAGTTAAAGATATTTCTTTACATATATCACAATTATAGTATACTGGCTTGTCCTTCAGTGGTGCTTGCACTATTATAGTCTGTTGCAAAACGGGTGGTGGTTGATTTGCAGAAGGCTCAACAGTTATTGTGTATGGTGGAGGAGGCTCCCGAATGTAACCAACTGTTTCTGATTCAACTGTCATTTCTGCCACCCTATTATTTGCCACAGTAGTATAATTGTTATTTGTAGAACTCAAATCCATTTTGAATAAAAACAATGTAAAGTAAAATTGTGTTGTTGACTACATAATATTGCTTATGTGCTTTAATGATATCCTGCCAGTTGTTATCTGTTTTTTTATCACCTAGTCACTATTGGTATTTTCTTCTTATCACATTTAGATAAGAAGAGTAGCAGATAAACACAAGTATTTATCCATGTGAATATCAGGGACAAAAGCTGTTTAATTATTTATTTTGATTATTAAGAAAAGAGAAATAAATATTGTTTTAAAAATAAAGTCCAAAGTTAAATTAACAATTCCCTGAGCCAACATAAGTATGTACCTTTAAAAAAATCTGTTGCAATTCAAATGGATCATCAATCTGATTCATTACTATTATAATAAGATGCAATTAATTAACAGGCAAAATTTTGATAGATACTAGATAAGTATTACAGTAATAGGTTAACTGTCCACAAGATAAAACAATTGAAAATCACTGTTATAGGTATATCAAATATTATCCATGGGACAGCCAATCCGTAAATTATTTTAACAAAAAAATATCAGAATAAAACTAAATAAAGAAATAACAATATGTATATTGTGAAAAAATATATTTTGTTTGGAATGAGATACATGCATGTAAAATAATGCAGAATAAACATCCCAATCTTCACAATAGTGTATTACATAATAATTTAAACAAACTAACAAAGTGTTTAATGTTTTGTCAAGTAGAATTTTTATTTATGAATAGAATGTATAAATAACTTATCAAGTACATTATCCTAGATACAAATTATTATTATAAGTGTGGATAAACTGGATAGACATTTTTTTTAATCCAAAAAATGGATACATACAAAGGAAAGATTAACATTGCCTAGTTTACACATACCCTATGACTACAAATTTCAAGGTTCCACTAAACAAAATAATTAACTAAATACGATGCTTTAGGTTAAAATAGCTGCAACAGATGTTAAGATTTAAAGAATAGTACACTTTAGCCAGAAAACCTTAACATGAAATAATTCATTATCTATCAGGCTGTTATGTATAAGGAGAAGACACCTTTCATTTTTAATTATATTTATTCTACCTGTTTATTAACACTTATTACTTTTGCCAATAAAAGTGTTGCAGTTTGGGCAATAGTGCTCTGCATCCTTGAATGTATCAAAGCAGTAAGGAACAAGGCCTAAGCAGCAGAGTGAACAAAACCTGTGGAAAAAAAAACAAATAGTCTTTAGCTGAAAGCAAATAATATATTACTGTTTGTTTTAATAGAAGTATACTTACATTGTGATTACACAAACAGATCCAGCAACCAAATGAGTATGCCAAGCTGTTGTGTAAGTGACTCTAGTTGTGACAACTTTGCTGCAATTGAAACATGTGACCGTAGTAGGCTCTGTACCCACTGCCTGGGGCAGTACGACTCCGATCGGGACGCCGGGCGGTGGTGGTGGAATACCATGCATTTGGGGCTGCGTGTTCGTCACTGTGGTAGGTGGATGAGGATACACGCCTGGAGCAGTAAATTGTTTAGGTGGTGGAAGTGTATACGTCCCTGAAGCGAGAGGCTCACCAGCGGGCGCAACGAAGCCATATTGCGGATTACCAACTACTGCAGAATATGGTGGAGGAAGATCATCAGGGACAGGTGCCGTGGGGCCTTGATTACTTGCCATTTTTAAAATAATTACTTGTTGTTTTTATAAGAAGACAGGTCACAATGCAATTAATTGTCTCAAACAGCAATTTTACTATGTAACACTTGATTTATGTATCACTAAACCAAGTTACCGAAAAATTTTACTGATGTTTTTTAGCTAATTGAGTCTGTCGAGAAAGAAAGAAAACAATGAAGAATGACGTCACATTAAGTAAAATTGAGTGAATGTCAAAAACGTCAAGATGGCAACTTGTTTTTTAAAGACACCTTTTTTGTTCCTTTTGGAACCAGCTAAGGTCTGAGACTATGCTGCCATGTCATTAGTGGGAATGGGGACTATCGCTAGTGAATTTGCCACTAGAGGCGCTAGTGTCGCGTGAGGTCCAATATCATTCACATAAATTATAATTTCTTTAATTTACCTGCAGGAAAGTGATCTCCTTCGTAAAATATCGCAAATATGGATTATTTGGCGAATAATGTAAACGCTTTAAAAGCGGAATTAAGAAAAAGCTCAAAAATAGGCGCCCTCAAGAGCAACTATTTCAGAAGTTAGTTTGTTGATATCAAGATAGTTATTTATAAACAATATAACCTTAATTAGATTCAACATAAAACACTTTGTTTCGGCGCCAATCGCCTTTGATAGCTATACCTCCGGACCTCAGTCTACAGTGGCGCCAACTGGTGAGCAAAGAAACGGTAGTCCCCATTGTGCAGGGGGCTTACCATCAGCTTATAGCAAGCCACTCAATTTCCAGGCAGTTCAACAGTAGGGCTGCTTTTGCCCTGCTAAAAATCATACCATAACCGCTGAATAGCTGGGGGCTTACCATCAGCTTATTGCAAGCCACTCAATTTCCAGGCAGTTCAACAGTAGGGCTGCTTTTGCCCTACTAAAAATCATACCATAACCGCTGAATAGCTGAACGACTTTAGCACCGCTAAACCAAAAGGTGAACTGCTAAGCTTGTCTATGGTCTGTTTGTCTGCAGATTGCATGAACGAGACAGAGCTATACTGGTTCAGATAAATCTGTCTCTTTTTAGTTGAAATGTTCAAATACACAAATACATGATTTATTCCAAATTACCGGTTTTTGAAAAACTTTATACTTATTGGATTTTAAAGAGAAAAAGTCGATCTAAATGTTGCTATTTTGCAGGAGATTACTTAAAATACTCAATTCTAGTAAAATTACCTTCTTGGCGATAGTAATTAATGTACAGTGTTGGGTTATTGAAAATGTGGATAGACATTTTAACGTGATCATGATTGGAACGGTTCTGCCTGCATTTTTGGCGGTAACATTCAAAAATTGAAGAAATATTCCATTTTCCCGGAGTAGTACGAACGTTCGACTATTTTATATTTACAGTTAAACATTGAGTTAAACCACATGAGTAAATATTTATTCAAGTGGTTAAACCATATTTTCACAATGTCATACTTGTGTGTAAGTATTGAATAAAGTAAAGTGGAATTGTAAGTAATTTTATTAAAATATTAGTATAAAAAAGTGATCATCCATTGACTTTCAGTGAAAACCAACAAAAAAAACACCTAGTTTCTTACACCCAATGGGGGCTATCGCTAGTGAATTTGCCACTAGAGGCGCTAGTGTCGCGTGAGGTCCAATATCATTCACTTTGTACTGGTTTTAGCGGAATTTGTTGCATAAATTATAATTTCTTTAATTTACCTGCTGGAAAGTGATCTCCTTCGTAAAATATCGCAAATATGGATTATTTGGCGATTATTGTGAACGCTTTAAAAGCGGAATTAAGAAAAAGCGCAAAAATAGGCGGCCTCAAGAGCAACTATTTCAGAAGTAAGTTTGCTGATATCAAGATAGTTATTTATAAACAATATAACCTTAATTAGATTCAAGATATAACACTTTGTTTCGGCGCCAATCGCCTTTGATAGCTATAGCATCGGAATTCAGTCTACAGTGGCGCCAACTGGTGAGCAAAGAAACGGTAGTCCCCATTGTATAACCTTTGGGAATAACAGTTAACAAATCTTTAACAGCTGGAAACCACTCCAAGCGAATGGAAAGGGTGGCAGAAATTTTAATTCTGCGGGCGATGTAGTCATAAAATTAGGGTTTGAATGAAGTTTCTGGTTCAGTTACACTGTGTAGTAAAAGACTACTACTACTTTTTACATGGGTATTATAATAATCTATTCTATTTTAGTACCGACTGGGTAGACTAAATGCAAAAAATAAAACAAAATAATTAATGATTCAAGGAGAGGAAGAGGAAACAGAAAATTATATTACATATTAGGTATTCTCTACCAGTCGAGCATTTGGTTAAGTAGACATGTTTTGTAGAATTTTTGCAGTAAAAAAAACAAACACATGATTTCATTTAAGTAAAATAATTACAAAAAAATATATTTCAAACACATATTAAAATAAAAAAGACATACTTAATATAACAGTACTTCAGTTTTAAACCTAAATTTAAAATCTAACAAAACAACCATAACTTTCTAGGTATATGTATTAACTGGTCGGCTACCGAAGTTGTGGAATCGAGCCATAAGACAATTTATTTGTGTCTGGAATTACAAGGGGTTAAAAAATACATCAATACATAAGCTTATTGGTGAACCTCTTCGTCTGTGAGATAAATTTGCTTGATCTGTGAGATAATTGATTAGCTGCATTGCAAAATGTTCTGTAGGATTACAAATGCTTTTGCAATAAGGCTAGCTACCTGAGGTTGGTAATGAACCATTGAATAAGAGTCTGTAGAACACCTATAATTGATCTCTCTCTGTCATTAAGAGTTTTTACATGTCTCTGTATAGGTATAATAGGCTTCAGAAAAATCTAATTCTGCTTTAACAATTGTTGTCATCATAAATTTGAGCAGTGAATGTCTAGAATCACCTACAATAAAAGGAAATATTCATTAATTTTATCATCTTTGTAAGACTGCTGCAAATGTGTTATATAAGAACTAAAACTTAGTTGTGTTTTACACCCAGGCAATATTTAAACAAACAAAATCAGCAACATATTCATAACACAAGGGTTTTAGGTGCTATAACCTGTAAAATATGTTTCTTTATCTTTTCTTTTTACTCAACTGAACGGAAAGGACATATCTTTAAAGTTAAACTAAAATGTGTATTGTATGTTTACCTAAAAGCCATACAGATGCTATAGTGCTCAGTTCATTCAAGTGAGACTACAAAGGATGATGAGACCATATTTTATTGTAAATTAAATGAATCATAGCCATCATTTACACTTATAATTTTCATGTACTTGTTACAAATCTGAAAAAAGTATTACACATAAATATTAGTAAGAAAGAAGAGTTATAAAATTTGAAAGTACAGTTTTTTCAATATATTCTATTGTATATACCTATTACATCACAAAACCATGCTAACAATTTTGTCGAAATTGTATTTTCATTTTGGTAAATGATGATATAAACATTTTATACAAAATACTAACTCAAAGACCTTCAGGTTTCTTTACACTGTAATTAGGTTCCTTAATCTATAATGAAACATGTAAATTTTCACAAAACTGCTGAAAAAAGTCTGAGAAACGCATAAAATATGTCGAAAAAGTTAGTCTCCTAGTAACTTCTTCAAGATGGCTAGGATGACATTAGCTTCGCTCAAAAGGACGTTTACCTGCTGTCAAATTGAGTGTCATGGTATGAAAAGATTGAAAAGTCCATAGTAAAAAAATGGTGAACGGTTTAGAAACGTCAACGTAAATTGGCCTGCCACAGGCCTGCTAAAAACGATGTCATAGTACAAAAGAGCAATGCAGTCCAATAGCAGTCCTGCTTTAAGAGCTAATGGTAAGGCCCCTGCTATCCTAATAAACAATTGAAGGGGTGAGTGGACAAAGGTGTTAAGTAACAAGAAGTTCAAAATGAGTTAGGAGTGTTTAAAAATGTTAGATCACAAAATCACGGTAGTTATTACAGCTTAAAGTTTTATATAAAACTTAAATATCAATAATTTAGAAAATATGCTTACTTTAAAGATTATAGATAATTAAAAGGTATTTTTAATATATTTATTAAAATTTAGAGAAAATATCAACATAACACCTTTGTTTAATTTAATAATAATCATACTAAGATAAGATGAACTTAAAAAGGTCTTATATGAAAAAAATATAATAATGAGTATTTATATGAAATAGCTTTATTTTAATAAAAAAAATTACAGACAGGTATGTAGGACAATGTTAATAATGGTTCAAAGTGTGCAAATAATACCATTGAGACTTGCTCGATGTACTCAAGCTGTTTTTTTTATATCAGCATTTTTTTCTTTAGAAATTTTACCCTTTTGAGTAGTACAAGTTATGGAAACTGCTAGGATAATATTTGGGTTCTTTACAAGAGAGACATCAAGAAATGGTGTGTTGGGGTCATAGTTGGTTTAATAAAAATATATCTACCGTATTCTTCAACTTTAAAGTTTATTTTTTGTCTTAATGTATTTAAATTGATGACTATTCCTTATGATTTATGATGGTTCATATTTTCTATGATTTATTTATTTTTAGATGTGTCGCAGGAATTTTGTCAAGGACGTGATATTATGATTTCACTAGTGAAATTATAATTACACTGATTATTGTCAATGATAACTGGTTCGTATGATTTGACGGGTTCTTTTCAGAGATATTGTAATTTCACTAGGCCGCAATAGTGATATTATATTGTGGTGGAAGCCCTGCGTGTTAATATCGGTTTATTACATATTTTTGATGTTTTATGAGGTATTTACTTGATTATTCTAGTCAATATTTTCGAAAGAAGATGATAATAGATAAGATTTCGTGAAAGAAGATATTGTCACACGGATTGAGAAAGGGATGCTTAGATGGTTTGGGCATGTAGAGAGGATGAATGAGAGAAGAATAACTAGACAGATCTATAAGACGAGTGTGAAAGGGAACGTTGGAAGAGGAAGGCCTAGACGAACTTACCACGATCAAATCGGGGATGTTCTGAAGAAAGGTCAGGTCAAGAGTACTCTAAACCGACGAGCATGCATGAAAAGATTGATGAATGTGGAAGAAGCGAAAGATGTATGCCAGGATCGTAGTAAGTGGAAGGCCTTGGTCTCTGCCTACCCCGTTGGGAAGGAGGCGTGATAATATGTATGTATGTATTTATATTTTCGAAATTACTGATCGTGAGCATTTAAAAGTGTTTCAATCGTCAGATACATCAAATTCAAGTGGAAGCAAGTGTGAAATTGTGGTGCAAAAAGATTTTGACACAGAGTTACGAAAGTACTACAGTGACCAATCGGATAAAATTCAAAAACCGGAGCTCAGTTGGTAACGAAAACGGACCAATCAGCGATCGCTTTGATCAGCTTTCTTAAACCTGTGTTATTGTCAAAATATCACTGCCTTACAATTTCACTGTATCGGTCAAGTGAATTTATAATGACACTAAAACTAGCCCGTTAAATTGTAAGTAACGCAAACGATTGACAATAATCCGTGTAATTATAATGTCACTAGTGAAATTATACTATCACGGCTTTCATAATATCCCTGCAACAAACAGATGCCTTTTGAAATGTGTTTCTGTAGGTACTGATTAGGAGTAAATTTTTTCTCACCTTTAGAAAATATTGACTCCTAATCAGTACAGAACAGAAAACGGACTTTTTGGCTCAAAGAAGCGAAATGTCACTTTAAATAAGTGCGTTCGGAAACTTGAAAAAGGTTGTAACATATGTTAAAATTTAACATGAAACCAATACTTACTAGTAAATAAATTTCAACAATGAAGATTAAAGACGTTACCACTGTTGCATTAAAGGCGTTGTAAAAATAATGATCAATTTTATTTAAGCAAACATACTACACAGCTTATAACACCTTTGCTTATTTTTAAAATTTTAAAACACGATAATCTTGCAAAAATGCAAAAGGCACATTGCCTGATATTACCTTTTATTATTCAAAAAGTATCAATGTATGTGATGTTTCAAAAATTTATTTGCTTATACCACATTTGCAAGCCAGAAATGTGTGCATGCTATCAGTTAACACCTTTGCTAGGGTCTGTATTTTTAAAACGAATAAAAATATGCGTGTTTTGAACTCGTCAGTCGATTTATCATCACTTAAAACCTTTGTTCACGCAAAAATATAGTTTTTTTCAGTTTTGTCAGATAACTCCTTTGTCCACTCACCCCTTCAATTGTCTAACGGAAAGTACTTGGGCTTCTTTTTATAAATCAGTAGTGGGAAATCTAATTCGCTTGAAAAGTATCACTTTTAGTATAGCACGTTGCGCTTTTTCCAGATTTAATAATTTAGTTTTATGTGCACCACCCCATACTATGATACCGTAAGTGAGTAGTGATTCGCACAGACTGTAGTAAACTATTTTATTAGTTTGGCCACTTTCCATGTGTCTAATTTTTTTGAAGACTGGTATAAGTTTGCGTATCCGACATTTAAGGTTCTCTATATGGTCCTTCCATGTCAGTCTATCGTCAATCAGAATACCTAGATATTTAATACTAGATGTCTTAGAGAGAGTGAAACAGTGACAGTTCGTGGCGTTGTTGCATGTGTGTGCCTTAAGATTAAATTTGGAAGTCTGCTGCTGTGAACGAAAACTTTTCATGGAAAATGCAACATATTTTGTTTTTGGTAGATTCAGTGTCAGGAGACTATTGTTTAGTAAGTTCATTACCTCACTCATTGTTTTTTCCGCCTCAAGTCTGACGCTGTTCCATGTTTTTCCGGTAAAAAGCAAGATAGTATCATCTGCATATGTGACAATTTTACAGTTCTCGAAATTGGAGTTGCAGATATTGTTGATATACACCAGAAATAGCGTCGGACCAAGCACAGAACCTTGTGGCACGCCAAAATTTATTGGTTGCTTATCACTAAGTTGGTAACCAATCTTAACGCATTGTGTTCTGTCGGATAGGTAATCTTTGAAAAGATTTAATGGATGACCACGAATTCCAATTTCTTCAAGTTTACACAGCAACAGTGGAACAGACACAGTTGGTTATCTGATAGTAATTTTTTTGATTCTAAGTAATTTAAAAGCCTAATATTAATCACTTTCTCTAAAATTTTTGCCAGAGTAGGTAACAATGATATAGGTCGGTAATTTGTAACATCATTTATGTCGTTCTGCTTAAATATCGGTATAACAACTGACTCCTTCAGTGCCTTGGGAAAAACACTAGATGAGATGCTTTGGTTGCATATATAAGAAATAGGCGCGGCCAAAAAACCTACGAAACGTTTGAGGAAACTAGAAGATATGCCATCCCAACAACAGTGGAAGATGTATTTTTCAATGAGCTTATGATGTGAGTTATCTCTATCTCATCAGTTTCCAAAAGCATAAAAAAGTCTAAAAGATTGTTCTGATTATTTTTATAATTTCTTGCTAGTTCATTTTCTGTGGTGCTTAGTTTGTGCAGTATTTGGAAGGCAAAATTGTTCCCTATTGTTGTAAAATATTCATTAATGTAATTAAGTGATTCAATGGGGATTACCGTTTCTTTGCTCACCAGTTGGCGCCACTGTAGACTGAGGTCCGGAGGTATAGCTGTTAAAGGCGATTGGCGCCGAAACAAAGTGTTATATCTTGAATCTAATTAAGGTTATATTGTTTATAAATAACTATCTTGATATCAACAAACTAACTTCTGAAATAGTTGCTATTGAGGCCGCCTATTTTTGCGCTTTTTCTTAATTCCGCTTTAAAGCGTTCACATTAATCGCCAAATAATCCATATTTGCGATATTTTACGAAGGAGATCACTTTCTAGCAGGTAAATTAAAGAAATTATAATTTATGCAACAAATTCCGCTAAAACCAGTACAAAGTGCATGATATTGGACCTCACGCGACACTAGCGCCTCTAGTGGCAAATTCACTAGCGATAGCCCCCATTGGGCTCTGTTTGATGTTAAGGAGGTGTGATGTATCATTTGACTTATTACGTTTATTTAAAAAGCAAATGCGTTTGATTGTTTTCCATGTCTTTTTAATATCTTTTTGATTTTTTTGCAATTCAGAAATGTCATATGCTTTTTTGATGTTAAAGAGTATTCTATTACAGTGATTTCTATAACGTTTATAAGTTACCTGAAGATTAGCATCATCAGGATTATTTTTGTGCCTTTTATGCAAGATATCTCTAAATCTTAAACAGCGTAGAAGTCCAGGGGTCATCCATGGTTTAATATTTAGTTTTCGTTTAGGCACTTTTCTTTTATACGTGGATTTATTTATTATTGTATTAATAGTTTCAATAAATGTTTCGGTTGCAATATTCACGTCTTTAATATTGAATAAATCGGTCCAGTCTGTTTGTTGTAATAGAGCGAAAGCTTTATTGTAGTCTACTTTACTGAGGGTAGGACATTTATTTTCGACATAATCATTTATAGATGTTAAGGCCATTTCAACGAAAACTGTAGCATGATCTGTGACAGAAGATTTACAAACAAGAGTTATAATTTTGTTGTGTGATTAACAAAGCAATGATCTAAGCATTTGGTACCGCGAGTGGGTAAAGTATGACTTGCTGAAAGTCCGTGTATTGCGAGTAGTTCCATATACTCGTCAGATCTATGGTCGCAGCTCGTTTGGCTAATGTCTATATTTATGTCACCTAGGAGAACGATATTAGCTGCATGTTTTATTTGTTGGAGTAGGGGATCTATAGAAATTTTAAAATTATATGTTGATATAAAAGACGGTGACCTGTACAAACAGACAAGGGAATAGTTAGCACCAATCTGCACCACCAGGCAGTCAGCATCTTCGACTATAGGTTCGTACACAGATACATTCAGTATATTTTTGACGTGACAACGTCTTAAATTAGGTTGCGGCTGGGAGTCACTTATGAAAAAGTGTAACGCTCGGTAACGTTACGATGAGTCACCGAACGAGAGAGAGGCCCGCCGAATGCCTTGCGTCTCTCTCCCACTCAACTATGATCGGTCTGCCGCGCGCGCAGCACTAGAGAATTAGATTACAGCAGAAACACTTCCTTTCATTTCATATTTCTCCTATCATCGTCCTATCCTCAACAAAATCACTCAAATAGGAATTAGTTAAGTTTAAGTTTACATGTACAATGTTTTAGTAAACAAAATATATTTCTATAGTTAAAATTTGTGCAATTCTTATTTTCATTCAATTCCTTGTTCCTATTGTGCAATTTAATTATATTCATATCAATAAATATTCTACCGAGAAAAAGACGTTGTCACGTAAAATCTTCGCCCGTAAAACCGACTTTATTTTTGATGTAAACTACCACCCCACTATTTTGATTGATGTGCCTAGTAGTGCTGAAAGAATTATAGTTGTCTAAAAGTGGTACCAGATCACAATTCTGAAGCCAGCATTCGGTCAAGACTATGACATCATAATCTATTTCACTAGTCGCTAAAAGAACCTGGAAGTCCGCAAAATTTTTATTAATACTCCTGATATTTTGTGTGATAATTTTAAGCGATTGTTTGAATTCATTAGTAAATTTTTTGAGAATACTAGGATCATCAACCGAAAATGATTCACCAACGCTGAGTTGATCAACGTCGGTAATAAGTTGCTCAAGATAAGCCATAGTCACTTTGGCAAGAAGGGTTTTGATTTAAAAATGGTTGATGATCGGTATTCAGAAACAAGAAAATAACGCAACATCTGTGCCTATTAACGTATAAAGATACATAAAATACAAAAAGATACATATGTGACACTAATATGTAGCAATTAAAATATATGTGGTAAGACTCTAAATGACCCAATAGATAACCATGATGTAAAAAAAATAAAAAACTTATTGAACAAGACAAAATAAAAAGCAAGATGCTTGAGGCTAGGAATAACTTGTAGAAGTTTAGAATTTGTAGTCATGCAGAACGTAACGCGTCCACTTGACTACAGGATCTCATAACCAATGCAGGCTCACCATCCGATCTGCGAACCAGAACATTTCCTCGGGATGTCCAACAATATTTGAATTCGCCATTTTTAACCAGTTCACGTGCGGTTGCTAGAATTTTCTTAGCTGCTGATACGTATATAGGCTGGGCTTCTTTATTAAATCCTAGATGGCTAGAGTTTAATTTGCAGTCTTTATTTTTTATATTAAATGTTTTTATAGCCTTAAGGAGTATGTCTTTATCCTTATGATGTTCGAATTCAATTACAATCGGCGCATCATTTTTACCTTTCCTATAGTACTGCATGCTATCCGTTACACGTGATAATTTCAAGTTATCATAAAGAGATTCAATCACTGTCTTAAGGTTCTCTTTTTCTAATCTGGGAACATTTCTTATTTCAGCCATATTCTTTATACGATTCTTTTGTAGCTCATTCAATTGTGTTTCCAGTTCAGTAATCCGATCCATTGCGACAGTGTGTTTGGCTTCAAGTGCAATGAAATTATTATTTAATTACTTTATTTGATATTTTAGCAACTTAATTGCACTTATAATATCAGTATATAAACTTGAAAAATTTTCCGCCTGAGACAAAATTTTTCAAGTTTATATACTGATATTATTTAATTGTTTATAATTTGCAGAATTTGCATGCAGCAACTCTAGCATCTCTGCATTAGACTTTAGTATGAGCGAATATTGCTCTTTCATTTCACTTAAATGGGTATCAAACATTTGCTTAAATGAGTTCATTAGGGACTCCTTAAGATCCTTAATGTCATCATGGTATGGATTTTTTCGCTTCCTTAGGTTGATATTTCTTACCACATCTATGTCTTGTGTTTCGGTGTGAAGATTTGGTTGCGATGAATACATTGTGTTCTGACTCGATCTAGGCGTGCGTTGCATTCTCTTAATATTTTAAGTATACTACTCAAGCACTGATTAGCAAATTTGTTGTTCGTATGGTGTCGCCACTGCCGCGCGAATTTGCGTTCAATTGTTTGGATTGTACTGAGCGTAAGCGACGGGAAAGCAGACGACCTATATCGAAGTTTAAAATAAGTACGCAGAAAGTTTACTTTCGGGTGCTTCAAAATGACTATTTCGCTAGCAAGCTGCACACGTTTTACTTGTTCAACACTCGGACGACGAATAAATGATTTAAAAATAAATAGTTTTAATTTATAACAAAAATAAAATCCATTATTATTTAGTTTTATTTATTTATTTCTTCAAAAGATTTTCCCGTGTCATCTGCTGTGCCGTGTGAGCTCATCAATGGCAGTAATCAAACAAGAACAAGTAAATCTGAACAAACATTAACATTTTGATGAATCAATCCCTGATTATGGACCTTTAATTAGATTATCTTAGTTATGTGATTCCTTACAGTTTCCTTCTTCAAATTGTTAAGTTGACATTCATTAGAGACGCTAAACGTAAAAAAACATCAAATTTCTCCGAAAACATTCAAGAAAAATGTCGACAATAATATCGATAAATTTGAGTCAAGCTCTAGCGTACATGTAAAATATTTCTTCGATGAATTAATTATCCACCAAAATAATGTAAATAATCAATACATAGAACTTTATCAATACAAAATATTAAAAGGATCAAACGGATTGAAATAAATTTATATTTACAACATAACAACAAGATCAAATTCAACAAAAATAACGCGTTTTTACGATGACGACTTTCTACGTATTTACCTGTGAAATGAGCAATTTTCTGGATTATTTTAGTGGTTGACTCTACAGGCACTCACAGAACATGTGACCATTGTTAAATTAAATTGTATTTACTTTAGATAATCTACGATGTACTAGATAATTCCATAAAATGTTGAAGCTTATATCGCAGATGCCACTGGATGTCACTCTGTCAATTAAGACTGATCAAAAAACGAAAAGATTAGTTTTCTTTTTCTATCTTGCTAGATTTCCATAAGAGCTTTGGCTTTAGAGACGGTTTTGTCCGTCTATTATATTTTACGTTTATGATGATAAAGTCCATCTTTCTCGTTCCGAACCGGCTAAGGTCTGTGACCATGCTGCTATGTCATAAGTGCGAATTCTACATTCATAATAAATACATGCAACATCATAAATACTTACTTGCACTTATTAACTTAACCAAACCAAACCCTAAACTGACCTTACTACCCATACATTTCAATGATCACAGGAGCTTTACGCGAGAACGTGGATCCGAGTCAAATTATACCAAATGATGTATTCACAATTCCACAGTTTAAGCACAGTCTATGAATCCATCATAGATTTAATATAGTAGTATATTAAATCTATGGAATCTATACAGTCGTCCGACGAAGACGTCTAGACAGGGCTGTGAGGGGCGAGACGCGGGAAGGCCGAGCCCGAACTGCGACCAAAACGATGTTAGTAGTTCGGGACACAGCATTCAGGGCTAACAAATGTTTGTGTTTTAAATTATTTTATATTTGTTTGTTGGAATTTATTGGAATGCTGATATTGAAAATAACATCTTCATAATAATTAATTTAAGATGGCGGACTTTTTTATAATTTGATATGGGTGTCAATTTTGAGGTTCATTGGGGTGCCGAATACGAAAATGCCATCTTATTTTAAATCCAAGATGGCGGACGTATTTTTTTATAATTTGATATGGGTGTCAATTTTGAGGTTCATTGGGGTGCTGATTACCAAAATGCCATCATTTTTAAAATCCAAGATGGCGGACGTATTGTTTTATAATTTGATATGGGTTTCAATTTTGAGATTCATCAGGGTACTGATTTCGAAAATTCCATCCTATTTTAAATCCAAGATGGTGGATGTAATTTTTTATAACTTGACATGGGTGTCAATTTTAAGGTTCATTGGGGTGCTGATTACCATTATTTTTATTTATTCATTTATATCAGGCAACAAAAGGCCCATACAATAAATACCTTACAGACTAACATACATATAATAAACTTAACTAAAAATAACTATTTATTACAAGTAACACGTAATGAAGGCGGCGACGTGTTGCGCAATGCAGTGTCCGGTATCCAACCACGGAATCGTCGGAACAAAACACCTTTCGGCCAAAAATCTTCTCTTAAACAAAGGAATTTAAATCACGTTATGGCGGGAAACCAGCCGTTCGACTTTCAAAGTGAATTTGGCTTTATTTCTGATGCACTCCACAATATCATCTGATTTCGTGGAGTAATGCAGGCGGGACACGTACAACTGCGTTGTCGGGATAGCCGGCCGCAGCAGCTGGTTGTGTCCAGTCGGGGCGGTGCCGCAAGGTTTCGGCGGGCGGGCTTCTTTTTCCTTTCCACTTTTTTAAAACTGTCCTCATCACAGCCGTCTCCTTGTCTCTGCTGTATACTCTTAGAGGCCGTTCGTTGTTGGTTACCCGTCGCTTTTGTAACCCGCTCGGGTTGTCGCTTGGCGGGTTGGTTAGCAGTGGTGACTGCAGCGTATGGACGTTGAGGGGTCGACGTATTCACGCGTGACATTTACAATCCTGGCAGTCACGATACTGTCTAGACCATGTCTAGACGTTGTCGGCATTTTCCATGAGATCAAAGGCGTCGAGCAACTGTATGGTTTTATAGACTGTGGTTTAAGTATGCGTATGCGCCATTCAATGGGGACTACCGTTTCTTTGCTCACCAGTTGGCGCCACTGTTGACTGAGGTCCAGAGGTATAGCTGTCAAAGTGTGCGTTCGCCCAGCCAAGGTATCGCCTATTCGAAAATTGGATGATGCAGATAATTATAGTCCTTAAAATATAGCTTGATTAGAATGACAGTTCTCACTGAAAGCGACGACGTAACTTTGTACCAGCGTTATACAAATGAAAGACATTTGCACACGAAAAAATATTGGTAACTGGCATGTTAAGAATTTTTTTTATACATTTCTGTACATATTAATCAATTTAATTATATGAAATAGATATTTTAACTTTAAAACCTTAAAATAATCCAGTCACAAAAATTACACCTAACTTGAAAAGACGTCTTTACAAGGTTACGTCATTTTTCATAATCGCTAGTGATGAGGTAAAATCGACAAATCTAAATCGACAGACTAACAGCATTTTAAAATCGAAGTAATGTAACATAAATGTTACAAATGATTTAATGAGCATTGGTTGATGCTTAGAACATCATATTGCAATTTTTAATAGTTGACGAAAAATTTTCAAATTTAGTAGTTTCTATATGCGTTAAAAAAAAATTAATTGATTTTCATGATTGTTACAATTATTCTCATAATAATCACGACACTGACTTACTGTTAAATCATAATAAATAATATATCTGATTTTCATTTTATTTTATATGCCTTATCTGTTTTTATTCGTTTGATCAGTCGAATCAGTCCCATCACTAGTCACCTTAGTTTGACAGGTGTCATTCTAATCAAGTTAAATTTTAAGGACTATAGTGCCTTATATCGTATAAATGTGCCCGAAATTTTATATTTGTACGTCCAACAGCTTCAGAGTTATTTAAGAAAAATGGATTCTGCTGCACGAACGTTCGCCCAGCAATTTTTCTTTAAATTTATGCGTCTAGCTAAATAAGTCTGACATCTTAAGAGGCACAAATTTGGCTTTTACAGCACATGTACACTCGTACATAAGCTACCTTTTTGCATAATTAATATACAGCTAGACGCATAAATTAAAAAAAAAATGCTGGGCGAACGTTCGTGCAGCAGAATCCATTTTTCTTAAATAACTCTGAAGCTGTTGGACGCACAAATATAAAATTTCGGGCACATTTACACGATATAAGGCACTAATTATCTGCATCATCCAATTTTCGAATAGGCGATACTTTTTGCTGGGCGAACGCACACGCTGTCAAAGGCGACTTTCGGCGCCGAAACAAAGTTTTAAATCTTGAATCTAATTAGGTACCTAAGTTTATTATTTATAAATTACTATCTTCGTATCAACAAACTAACTTCTGAAATAGGTGATCTTTGAAGCCGCCTATTTTTGCGCTTTTTCTTAATTCTGCTTTCAAAGCGATCACATTGATCGCCAAATAATCCATATTTGCGATAATTTTA
Organism: Anania crocealis; assembly: GCA_949315895.1. Taxonomy (NCBI): domain Eukaryota; kingdom Metazoa; phylum Arthropoda; class Insecta; order Lepidoptera; family Crambidae; genus Anania; species Anania crocealis. The sequence continues at coordinate 7,716,895 of OX438868.1, forward strand.
CGAAGGAGATCACTTTCCAGCAGGTAAATTAAAAAAATATATAATTTATGCCACGAAGCCTGCTTAAACCAGTAAAAAGTGAATGTCAGAAGCGCCCCTAGTGGCAAATTCACTAAAAGATAGCCCCCATTCTGGAGGAATATTAATTTAATTTTAAACGTTAAAAGTATAATTCCTTGATATCACTGTTCCTTGAATAAAAATTTCGACTGCCTGAGGTGGGGGGACTCGAACCCACAATCTTCGTCTTACTGGACGACAGCTCTAACTATTTAGCTACGTAGACATTGTTTGTATTGATTGTTCAAGTTTTTACGCTGTAAGTAAATATTTGTCTCGATTAAAATATAACAGCTATTAATTTTGTTTAAACTTTTTCTTAATTGCAGATGTACCTAGATGGAAAATACAATTCTTTAATAAAATTTCGACTACTAGGAGGTGGGACTCGAACCCACAACCTTCCGCGTTACCAGGCATCTGCTCTAAGCTATCCAGACAAACAGTTGGAAGTCCTGTATTAGAATGCAATGATTTTCGCAGTCAAAAATGGAAAATACCTACCTGCTATTGTAATTTCGATCTGAATTATAACTGTCCCATGCTTTATGTTGACCATTTAAGTCGTCTAATACTTATTAATATTGGTTCAGAAAGGCTGTGGAGTAGGCTTTGTCCTTCAATATAAATTGAAGACATAATGAAATAGAACATTTATGTAATACACTACTTAGGTACGAGTACACTTATTTATATGGCGCGTGCGAAAACTTGTGCCTAACAGTTAACTTAACTTAACTGCTAATACTACATATTTATAATATTAGTAAGGATTATCAATCAGGACGACCATTTGGATCAGTGGTAGTAAACGCTGCTTCTGAGCCATGGGTCGCGGGTTCGATCCCCGCACAGTACAAATATCTGTAGTACAAACAGACAGGTCTGGGTATTATAAGTATATATTTACAAAAAAAAAATAGTATATATATAAGTATGTTTATCGGTTGTCTAGTAGCCAATACGACAAGCTTCGTAGTAGTTGCTTAGTTTGGGACTAGATGGCTCTGTGTGGCCCATTGTGGCACGTCTGAAAATATTTATTATTTATTATCAATTAGAACCGCTACAATAGAAAAACCACTAGGAAGTGGCGTTTGAATATTTAATTATTTAATGAGTTAAACACTTGCGATTGCGAATATATGTTTTATGAACAAGTTAAATTACCGCCATAAAATATTAAAAGTATCAATATTAGCTACCAGCAGCTCACTGAAAAGCTCGTTATCTAGATAATGCCAGAAAAGCCCAATACTTACCTACTGTAAATGGCTTAAGCCACGTCTCCGAAAAGGATAGCTTATAATTTAGAAAGTACCCAGCGCCCAGCATGAGAGGAGGTGCGGTTTCGAGTCCTGCCTGAGACATAATTTTTCAAGTTTATATACTGATGTTACAATTGCAAATTAATTGCTTAAATCTATATACATCTATGCAAATATTATAAAGCTGAAGAGTTTGTTTGTTTGTTTGTTTGAACGCGCTAATCCCAGGAAGTACTGGTTCGTATTGAAAAATTATTTTTGTATTGGATTGTCCATTTATCAAGCAAGGCTTTAGGCTACATAACATCACGCTGCAACCAATAGGAGCGAAGCATTAGTGAAAAATGTTGCAAAAATAGTCGCAATCATAATAACAGAAATTGACGCGGTCGAAGTCGCGGGCAACAGCTAGTATCATATAAAGTGTTACATTTTGTCTTTCTTATCGGCATTACATATCTTACTTTATCGCAGCATTTAACAGCGACTTTACCAAAGTTTTACGACCAAAAAAGTCGTTGCGTCGTAAACGAACTTACACTCCGTAGATGTCATTTTTAATCAGTAGGTAGATATTGAATGGGAATGAACAAACTGCGATGTTGATGCTGAGGTCCACTACGCAAGGGCGGGACCCTTGCGTAGTGGAGTTGGAGTTTGATTCCCGTTCTGGGAACGGTAATTTAGAGATTTAGAAAACGATCTTCTCTAAATTGTCTTTGGTCTGAAAAGGGCGGGTGGGTCTTATAATAGTAATGGTTTGGAAGGCACATTAAGCCGTAGCCGCAGTCGCAAAGGCGGAAGTCATACGTTAAAAAGAAGAAATATTAAATTAGGTAGGTACAATAATATAGTATATTATGTGAAGGTACATGCTTGTAACGGTTTACATAGATGTAAGCAACATAATATGTGTTGCTTATCTATTTAATCTATTTTTATAATTTAAACTTCCGAAATTACATTAATTGAAAAGAATATCGTCAATCAATTCTAATTCAATGCGACTTTCCGGTAGTCGCAGAACTGTTAGGGCGAAACACCTACACACAAGGATGCACGAAATAAGTATCAAAAGTCACTAAGTAGTACGTTTTGGTTTTTATTGAAACGACCGAATTGTTGGATAATAGTCTGGTTTTGCGGTGGTGGGCAAAGTTGAGTAACAGTTTTGCGCGACCGCGGCGCGTCTGCTGCCTGTGCAGTGACTGGACGCGAAGCGACGCGCGTGCGCTGTTTGCACCTTTGTTGCACTTACGTTTCGAATCGATCTAAAAACATCGGCAACACTATAAAACATAAACAAAAAGTTTTAGTTTAAACAACCAGTACGGACACTTAAAACATTTAAAAACCAGTGAATAAACAGTGAAACGGTGTCGCCTGAAAAATTAAGTAGGTAATGTTTACTAATACTTACAATTACTTATGTAACATTTGATATTCATACGCGAAGAGCTATTTTTGGGCTAGGTACTCGTTAAGCAAATTAAATTCTGTTATTATGAATCATTGCAAAATGGATATTTGAGTTCTTATTAATTAATTTAGTTTTAAATGTTTGCTTGTTAGCATTTGTAAAAAAATCACCCTATGTATATCCCATGGTACGAATTAGTAAAATTTTTGGTTAAAATATTATTAGGTTTTAAGAACTAGAAAACCTAGAATTAATTTCGGTACATAAATTATATTAATATGAAATTTTTATACTAACTACTTACTAAAAATATTTGTTAGCTATAGCATATTTTGATGTTTTTCTTCACTGAATAAGAACATGTTTGAGTTTAAACAATTTTACAATTCAATATTTAAAATCTACCTTTGAATTTGTGATGCGACTGTACCTACTAAGTATGATTAATTTAAAACTTGCGATTTTATATGACTAAAATGTCATAGATTTTGTCTGGTTATTTTTATAACCATGTGTTACGAAGTAATTAATTAAATTTATTTGCCTTAGCTAATAACATGATAAATATGTGAAGGTACAGAAAAAAAAGTGAGATACTATAAAATTTTACTTAGGTGATCACTTCCTTCTCCTCAAGGCACCACAGAGTACTTTTATAACAAGGCACTGTAAAAGGAATTAGACCAAACGTATACTTTTCACTATTGTACTTTAGTCTTAATAATTTTCTATGGAATAGCCTATTAGACCAGGGTCGATAATTTTTGATACCAAAAAAAATTATAGTAGGATGAAACCCATTGGAAGAGGTAGAGAATATAACAAAAACGAAAGGAAAAATAAATTACGGGCGATCTGAGGTCGGGAAGAGGGAGAGGGGGAGGTTTTAAGGGTAAAAAACGGTAAATCTCGATTTACGGTAAAACTGCAAGTCTTATGAAAAAAAGTTAAATGGCAAAGTTGTAGGTAATAAAAAGATCTACAACTTTTGTATCGACACTTTTTTCACATAACCTTAAAATTTATGTAAAAAATTCGAATAACCGTGTTTTTGGTTTTTTATTTTTATCTTTTGCAAAAAAAAATATTTGTTCACGAAATTTGGTGAAAACTTACCTTTGTATGTCCCAAACATACAGTAAATTTTTTGATTTAAAATATTCATTTTTTCACCTTATTTTGACTTAATATCGAAAAAGAACCCTAATTTTCAATCGAAAAATCTCACGTCAAAATATCTGCTTTTTTAAAAAAGTTGGTGTGTTTTTTGTTCGTTGAAATCTCTACTTTCTGATGGTATAAAAAAAATATACATTACTATGGTAAATGTTCTCAGAAAATGCAAATAATGAAGAAAACTCGATTCCGAAAATTAAATTTTTTTTGAATCATTATCTATAATTTTGAGCTATTTATTAAAATTTACACTTTAATTACTAGAAAAACGTAAGATTTCATGTTCAAATGGTAGTAAGCCACATACTATGGAGACTGTACACTGTATGTAGTATGTGTATAGTCTCCATACCCCATACCTTCCTAGCCCCTTCCCCTCTTCTCTATAAAATAACTTTTGACGGGATAACATTTTCCGAAAGTCACTCAGGTATATAAGTAATCTTAAAATAGAAATCAATATAGGTCTCTACGCATATAATTTAAAGAAGATTCGAAAACTTTCTCAAAATACGAGTATTGTAGATGTCTTATTATATATTAAATTTATTAACTTATTTGGTTGTTCATTATAGTAGTATATTTCGATTAGCAATTTTTGTTTATCAATATAACATGAAATAATACGTTTTTGAGAATTAAAGAGTAAATTTTTACAAATGGATAAAAAAAAATTCAATTTTCGGATTCGAGTTTTCTTCATCATTTGCATTTTCTGAGAACATTTACCATAGTAATGTATATTTTTTTTATACCATCAGAAAGTAGAGATTTCAACGAACAAAAAACACACCAACTTTTTTAAAAAAGCAGATATTTTGACGTGAGATTTTTCGATTGAAAATTAGGGTTCTTTTTCGATATTAAGTCAAAATAAGGTGAAAAAATGAATATTTTAAATCAAAAAATTTACTGTATGTTTGGGACATACAAAGGTAAGTTTTCACCAAATTTCGTAAACAAATATTCTTTTTTGCAAAAGATAAAAATAAAAATCCAAAAACATGGTTATTCGAATTTTTCACATAAATTTTGAGGTTATGTGAAAAAAGTGTCGATACAAAAGTTGTAGAACTTTTTATTACCTATAACTTTGCCATTTAACTTTTTTTCATAAGACTTGCAGTTTTACCGTAAATCGAGATTTACCGTTTTTTACCCTAAAAACCTCCCCCTCTCCTTCTTCCCGACCTCAGATCGCCCGTAATTTATTTTTCCTTTCGTTTTTGTTATATTCTCTTCCTCCTCCAATGGGTTTCATCCTACTATAATTTTTTTTCACTTTTTATCATTTTCAAAATTATCGACCCTGGTCTATATAGCATGCATCAGATCTGAGCGTTTCGTATCGTTTAAGTAAATTGTTAATTTATTTTGAGACACACTCAAAACTCAACAATGGCAAAGCTTTTAAAATTGAGAATATAGTTTCTATTTAATTAACAGTGGGATCATTCTAGAAATCCTTAGCAGTGAAAGAATAAAATATTGGCGCTTTAAGGGCCTATTTGCAAGAATAAAACTGATTTGATTCATTTACTGATTTGACTAATTATATGATTTTACTGATAGAATCATCAGGATGACTCACAATGACTTTGCGATTGATCTCATTCAGCAAGCCTTGCAAAGCTAAACATGCAAAAGCAAAATCCAACAAAAAAAGTGGTAAGATACAATTCTCGATATTTTTTTTATTTTATAGGTATATTTTATTATTGCATCAAGAAAAATAAAAAAACTACATTCACAATCAGTACCAGAAAAATGTCCTCACCAAATGAACACCCCACTGAATATTTGGGTGCCCTTTTACCTTAGTTTCATTCATCTTTAAATAATCAATCAATCAATCGTTTATTTGCTCTAAATACGGTAATTTTCACATGTGTAATGTATAATTATGTAATACACTCCCTTTAAAATGAAAAAAACTCGATTTAACTATTTTTATTTATGCGAACAGATATTATAAGTGCAATAAAGTTGCTAAAATATCAAATAAAGTAGATATTACCTACCTAATTACTACAGAATGACTAGTTGTCCAAAATTAATTACTAATACTTCATGAGACTGTACGGAAAGATTTAGCAAGTCGTCAAAGAACAAGTTATTAGTAATTAAAGGCAAGGTACATACAAATTGAATGTTTGCCTGCCTGATATGCGGAAATAGAACTTTTTCTGTGAGACCCTTACCGGGTGTGCTTGTGTCTAACAATAAACAAATGAATGGTTTACGACATACACTATATAACTTACATCGCGGAAATATCGCGTTTCGCTCTTTGAAGCGATTGTTAGGGCTGTCGAATGTGATACTTACACATCCAGATCATAAATATGTTGATATCAGTTTCTTATAATACAATTACTACTTAGTTACTTTTCTTAACAGATCACAAGTAAACATTTACCGAAAATAAAATCGTTAATTTGAAATATAAGCAAAAGTAAGAAATGGGTAGGTGATTTAATTATCTACAATACTCTCCTAGTATGTATGTACATACAACGGCAGGTCAACCTACCCAAAAAGTCAAAGGTCATTGAATTGATTTTGAACTTTAAGTCGAACAAGTATCAATATCAATTGAGAAAATTTGACGTTTTGTGGTAGGTTGACGTGCTGTTGTCTGTACGTAAATTAGTAATATAAAAAGGAAATAATTTTAATGTTTGAGGCATTAACATAAAAAGTAGTGAATCAATTTAGATTAAATTTAGTAAAGAAATAGTTTGAGCACCATAAAATGTTAGGTAAGATAGAAAATATTTTATCCCAGATATAAAAAAATAATATTAGAGTACGAACATTCAATATTACTTCATACGACTGACGATTGTCAAATGATACAAAACTAATTATGAATAAAAATTATGAAATAAAAAAAATGTGCATGATGATCTTATTATGAAAAATATGACAGGATTTTATGTGGCTATGACCGTACAGTTACATGATTCTACATGACTTCTCTGAGACTTGTGGAATAACTTTTAATGTCATGTCATACGAACCTGGCAACAAATTCAAATAAGATATGACATTGAGTACATACATCGTATGCATGTTTTAATTTGACATTTATTTTTCACGACGCGCGCTTGAGTAATTGGGTTAGCGGTAATATGACAGTATTCAAAATTTGTGGCTTTAAGTACAAGTAATGAAATGACAGCCCTTACCTTAGCTAAAGGCGACACGCCATGCCCGGTATGAGCTATCGACCGTGGTCAGCAGACTTAGGAATAGTATATTATCCGCTCACGTAAGATCATAACTATCTTTTACTTACGTAACTCGTTCCCGATGGTTCCAGGTCCACAATTTGTGTTATGTAAGTTATACTGCTAACTGTACCGTTACACGCAGTAATGATCTTATGAAATTGTCTTTGTAGTATGTTATAATTACAAAGTTTATTTTTAAATAATTATTAAAAAGTCAGACCCCGATACCGAGACTAATTATTGGCATTTGGCAATATGAGTAAATTTTTAAATGTGCGTTCCCATTGGGGGCCTCATTACAATTTTGAGCTTTTGAATGTGTCAGCCTATAGTAAAAGTTCTCAAAATATTGTAAATTCAAATTCAAATTTGTAAAAGACTGGACTCGAAAGTTACATTCGGTTAAAGGTGGACCCTCAGTCGTGATTGACAGGTACAGGTTTGAATGGCTAATTTTACAAACTACAGATTGAATTTACAATGGTTCAAGTACTTTTACTAACTTACAGTAATACCTATATTTTACATAATACTCTGGTTCTCACTAAATGTGAACTTATCGCGATCAATAATTGAGGGACCACCTTCTACATGCTACTTTTTCTTATTGAGTAAGCAGGAAGGAGTGACAATTAATGCAATTAGATTTATAAATCTTTTACTAAGAGTAGCCATTTACAGCAATTGTAAATTTTAAGTAGATTATTAAATATGGGTACCTGTCAGTCACGACTGAGGGTCCACCTCTAACCGAATGTAACTTTCGGGTCCAGACTTTTACAGATTAGAGGTTGAATTTACAATCACTTGAGAATTTTTACTATAGGCTGACACATTCAAAAGCTCAAAATTCCAATGTGGACCCTCAACGGGAACGCACATAATTTTTAACATCCATTGTATGGCTTATAAATTGTAAAATTCATGAATGTACATCATATTAATAGAATAAATTACTTGATAAATAGGTTGTTAGGTTTACACGATTTAGAACGAATTTAAGTAGAGTTCTATCAAACAGCATAAGTTGGATTGGATGGAGTTGAATAGTAGAATAAGAATACACAGGGTCAGTCAATCCAATATTTTTACTTCAAACTGCAAATAACTCAATGTAACCACAAATCTAAGAACTTTATAAAAACAATAAGATAGATTTAGAAGCTTGCTTTCGTAACGTTAAGTTTGATGCGTTGATGTCTTTTGTATCGTTCGATCGTTTTAGGCGCAGCCGTGCTACAAAGCCTGCGTCCTACCAAAAAATCGTTACTAGGAACTATGCTACAGAACAGACTAATAACATTATACTTGGCAGGCTTGGTACGAATAAATTTAATACTTGCAACTTAAGTATCAAAAATATTGCTTATCACAATATCGGTCATTCTAAACAATATTTTCGAACATGGTTGTATTTTAAAGTATATTAAAGGTTTATTAGTTAAATTAATTTCAATATTGTAATGTTCCACACCAAAGGTTGTATTCGAGCAGGCTTCGTAGGTAGAATCGGGTGCGCGCAGCGGTGAAAGTGTGCGTTGAATAATATCGAGAGCGAGCACGCGCGCGCGCACGCCGAAACCTACTATGCTGAAACGTTGCAACAAGCTCATTGCCACTTATTTACATTTAAGTAAAACGCGAAATAGGTAATTGCACCTCAGCTCACCGAGACAGAAATTGTTTTTAATTTGATAACATATTAGACGTTTATATTATTATTACGGGCCTTATTGGTACAATTGTGTATGTTTTGCAAATTCTCTTTTCCAAAATAAAAATTAAGCAGGTAAATTATAGATTATATAGAGTATTTTTAGATAATTTATTTCCTCGAGTTGTATGAGGTCATACGATTGATGACAAGCAAATAGCACAAATGTCTCACCTATCAGTTTTATAATCTGGCAAAAATATCGCGCCTTATGTACACAAATATTATAAAGAGGAAAGATTTGTATTTTTGTGTGCGTGAGTGTATGTTTGTAATGAATAAACTCAAAAACTACTGTTCCGATTTCAAAAATTCTTTCACCATTAGAAAGCTACATTTACCCTAAATGACATAGATGATTATATTTATTGTTGTATTTGTTGTATATGTCCACCAGTGCGAAGCCGGGACGGGCCGCTAGTATCTAATAAACAACTAAATTACTTGTCTATGTAGGTAACATAGAAAAGTTACAGTCAAAACTCATAACATCGTACAGTCGGTTACGACTAGGTACTAATAAACACGAACTTATTTTCTAAATGTTGATTTCTCAGACTTCGATATTATATGGTCCAGATAGGATATTTAAACTGATATACGAAAACGTAAGTAGTGATTACTTATGTAGTGTAATAAACACCACAGGTAAAAAATAATAACTACATACCTGATAATGGAAATGTAACCATGCAGCCTTGCATACATGACATTAGGTTATGGTCAAGTCAAGACTACGTAGTACCTATACTGGGAGTGAGACTAAAGTGCTAAGAAAAAATACTGCACTTTATTCATATGAGATATGTATGAAATGAACTGTATAAATTTATGTAGTCCAGTTAACAGTGGATACAATCATGTCTATGAAGTTATCATTAACGATTTATATCTGAACATGCAAATAGATTTGCTATATCTACCAATGTTAAACTCGTCGCTACTAACACACTAACACACTTACTAAACTACAAAATATTTCATAATAGTTATTTCGATTGTTATTGATATACATGTAATGCCCACGTAACAATTTTGTTAGCGATTTGTAGAATGTATTACAATGTATATGACTCAACCAATGTTTTCTTTTCTATTTCTCTTTTAGTTAAGAATTTCACTAGAGAAGTGAAGAATAAAAATAAAAAAGTGCCGTGGTGGACACAAACAAGCTTATAAGTTAAAGACAGAAGGACTAAGAGTAGTTAATTAAGACTGCGGTAGTGTTGTGTAGTGCCTGGCTGATCAGAAGGTCAGAAAGATGCGAGTGCGCTGGTGGCGCGCGGCGCTGATCTGCGCGTGCGCGCTGGTGTTGCGAGGTGCCGCGTTGCCGCCCGCTACCCTTGGAGATGTCGTTGCAAATGCTGCCACCAGTCTCAACTCTATGAAGGTAATTCAAATATTTTATCATTCACACCTGCATTATTAGTTCTTAAACCTTCAAAATACACCTCTTTGCAGCTATTTCAGTTTGATCAGGTCAAGGGAAACAAAAACCCAAGGCTTGTAGGCAAACGTAAACCAAAAAGATTACATGTCAGTCAAATGATTACATTCATAATAGCGTTATAACCTTTTCTTGTGCGGCTATTTGTTAGAATCGTTCAACAACTTGATATTCAGATCGTCTTGGACAGATGAAAATAAAGCCCTGCTGCCTATCTTCTTCTGCGGTAGGTACTGCTTAAATCGTATCTTACAACACATAAAGCGAAAAGGGGAAGATTACCACACTCTTCGTGTACAACGGTGACTCAGCACAAAGAACAAAAAAAAAAGTTTAAAAACAGGGAACAATTTGATCATTGGATGGCGGTTTTTATCATGAAGTCTGATCTTAGTTACGAGGATTGTGGAGAGAAAGAGGGTGTTACTTAACCTTAACTTTGCGTAGCATTTTTAAGATTGTGAATTGAGACCCCGAAACCAACTTTATTTCAAGGCTCATGGCCTATCCGTGACTGTAGCGTGTTGAGCATTGAATTTTAATGGCGGATTCACCGCTTCACACATTTTGGAAGATTCTATCTACACGTCCCATAACATAAGTCAGATTACGCCGTGAATAAGGAACATATCCGAATATTAGAATGTTGCTTGGTCGTTGGGCAAGCAGAATGTGCTTTACTCGTGCGCACATTAAACCAGATTATTTACTACGGTTCATTTGTTACGTAACGAAGAGTATTCGAGAAAACATTCAATTCATTCACCAACTTTTACAGATTAGGCATGTAATAATAAACTTTAAAAAAGCAATAAAATACATCATTTTATGGCCTTAACTCTTGCATTACTGTAGTAATTGGTATTGATGTGAAACCTTATTTCTCAGAACAATCAAACAATTAGGTAGGCAATTCTTTTTGAACATTTGAGTTTAAAAAAACTGACGTTTTATAATAGTCTATTTGCTTGTATCTAAATTTCAATGAGGAATTACTTAGTTAAATACATATTTTGCAGACGACATACATATACAATCAGGCCGAGCCATAGACTTAGTGCCTATAAGTTTATGGGACAAATCACAGAACAAAAGCTGGTGCTTTGTTATTGAAAAAGTTTACGATTTCACAATAAACATGTAAAGTTTTACATACAGGCCTCTGCCATCTGAAGTAATCAATAAGATATTTTTAATTATACGTCCGTCTATGTAAATAAAATAAAAAGATCAACATAGTTATCTTTCTATGAATTAATTTAATGCGGTTTATCTATACTATAATAGTTTTGGATACAACGATAATATTTTACGCTTGACTTAAGGCTTGGTAGTCATTAGAGGCAGCGATTTTGAGTTTTTAAAACCCATCTAAGACTTAGAAAACGGCGTTTGCAGTCTGAAAAAAATAATATGTATTAGTTAAGAATCTAGTCACATTCGTTACCGGTTACACGATTTAACTTGGCTCGATAGAAAAATATCACAAACCTACGAGATGTTTTTTCAATATAATGACTAAACTACGGACATTTTAAATATTTTTTTATGCTTGTTGTAATAGGCGATCGATGGATATCGATCCATAAATCCCGAACTACTGGGGCCTTAAGATGCGTCAACTTTCGCGATGAAGCAACTACGTGGTCGTGTCTGGCGGACATTTTACCGCCAAAAACCTGATTACACAAGAATGACGTCAGCAACACTCAGTCAGTTGCCATGATCCTTCGTATCCTGATTACATAACTGATCTCATATTTCTTAGTACAAGAAGCTTAAGAGTTTCTTGTGCTAATATAAGATAATATGTATACATATACAACTAGTAGGTTTCAAAACGGCAACAATAAATTCTATAAAACCGATATTGTTAAATACTCTTCCGTAATTATCATCATTCATCTAAGGTAAACGATGCCCACGGCTGGGTATATGCATCCCTTAAGGACTTCATTGCTATCTAGCCATTGCCATGCAGCTTCTGTATTTTTTTCAAAGAGTCAATGCGGTGAAACTGGCTAAAACATACTGACATAAAAAGGGATATAAAACTTAGTTCCGTTTATTACCCAATTAACTTATCATTAAGCATGCTGTGTACTGTGTCTGAAAGTTTTTGTTTGTGGCGGAGATCACATACAATGTGCGCGCGGGCAACACCTAGAAAAAACGAGCTCGAGAAAGCCGTAAACAAGATTAAAAACTGCCTACAGTTTAATCTTGTTTACGTACCTGCGAAAATAGTAGATGCGGCACTTATTTGACTTGTAAAAAGCTTTAAAAAATTGGGAATCGGATCATCATATTTCGATATGTAGAGTGTTTTGGAAGATGACTTAATTTTACATTACCATACTTATATTACAAATTATCATACCTCGATCTTTTAATTGTTTGTTTACTACCGAAATTTATGAACTATAAAATATTTTTATGTCTGCAATTGTATCTCTGTATAAGGGAAGGAGATTTATGTTAGTCTCATGTTGCAACACCCAAGACTTATCGTATAATAAATCGATTAAATTCGATCCTTTCGTATAGTATCACGTCGGCTGGTCATGCGGATTTCGTTGCGAAAATAGCAATCAAACGCGTGATGCCATGATAATGATTGGTGAATAGATGACAGTCCTGCTTAATGTAGGAAATCATTAAAAGTAACTGTGTTAATGTAGAGTAGAAATAGAACCCATAACATAAATGGGCAGTTATGGGTAATTCCATCATGGAGTCTATGATAAACTAAATAAAATAATTTTTCTAAGCTCTATTCTAGAAAAAGTCAGTAAAATCAGTAAAGTCAGTTTTATTTCTGCAAATAGGCCCCGGGAGGCGCTTTTGTTACACGTCGCAATATTTAAACCTACCACGGCTTCGGGACAAATGGGGACTAGTGCCGAGAACAAGCAGCACAAGAAACTGTCACTATTGTCAACCTCTTTTTAAATAAATATGTTTGAATAAGATGTATGCTAGTGCGAGCTAGTACAATTTATGTAAAGCCACACGTTCCTTTCATTTATATAATCGTTAATAGTATAATAGCCCTTTTTTTATTAAAATAACTTTGATATATGATTTGAGTTTATGTACAGGGAGTTCAGCAATTGACAGTGGTAATTTGTTGAAAATACGAATACAATTTCCCATGAACATTTTCGCAGTCTGAATCCTGGAACGGCAAGTTTATCTTTATTTAGGGTATCTATTGAAATTGTGTATGTCACTATTTTTGACAAATAACTCAACTCTTACAGACGTACATGTTTTCAAAAATGTATTGAGATGCAACTGTAAGTATGTTGATCTCTTTGAATAGCTCTCTTAGAGTCACGGGGTCGAAGGTCGTAAATAGCAGATTGCCAACAACATAACAATTTATTCCAATTGAACTGTTTAGTCTGAAGTGTACATAAAAATATCGTCTCATATGACTGTCAGTGAATAACACATGATGGTGATTTTTTGTTTATTTAATAAAGAACAAATGAAGTTATGCTACATTAATGTGAAAATAAGTAATTTTTCTTATGACAATTATTCTGTTTTTCGAATTCTCAGTTTTTTTTTATTTGGAATAACAATCAGGTTATACATTAAGTAGTTGTACATTATTATGTATATTGATATATGTAGTTTAAATAAAAGCATAACCAACCACGTTATTCACAGAGTAACAAAACAAATTATTATAATATATTCACTAGGGTGACTAGGTTCGAGTTTTACGAACAGGATAATCTATAGCGGCCTTAGATTAAACCAAATAGAGATAGCGGCAATAAAGTAATGTTAAACTGTTTTGAGGCCGTCCCGCCGCAATCGACAAAAAGACGCCAAACGAGCCAACATCATTCATTAATTTTGATATTGTTAGGCACTAATTGTATTGGCAGCAATAATATATTTAGTTGTTATTAATTTATATATCAATCCGAATTATATGAAAAACTAAATAATACAGTCGCCAAAAAACACCGCCATGGCGCGCCATCGAAAATAATGCAAATCACGCCGAGAATCCATGAAATCTTACCATCATCTGACGTTCGTCTGCCAAGTGCGTCGGTTTTACCTTTAACATGGTGTTAACCTCAGGTGTTAACTATAAGGATACATATCTAAATAATATGGATAGTATATACATAATATTTTATGGCAAAAGTGGCAGAACATCACACTGGATGATTAGAACATCATTTACTACGGAATGCAAATGCTATAGAGAAATTATTTGTAATGAATGGCATAATTGCTTAACATGAATATCAGTGATGTGCTTTTTAAATCTGTGTGCAGAAATTTAGAAGATGTCCACCCCACCGAAGTGTCTGTTATAATTATCAACCAACCGACACGCATTGGAGATCGTTTACCCGCATTTGTTCTGCATCTAAAGGTGGAAAAGAGATGTGGGACCCTACTACTACGCATGTGCGACAATCTTGGGGCATTATAGTGGAGTTTGTTAATTAATTCAATGCTGTCAAATACATTATTGCACAGGTTGTGAAGTAAAGTGGCATTAATTAAGGAATAGCCGTCTTGATTCAAGGGATGTTATTTTGTAAGTTTTTAAGTAGTTCACGGTATGATAATTTATGACGGTAACATCTAAAATTGACGGCGCGCAGAAATTTTCGCTGCACCTTTTCAATTAGCTGTTTATTAAATATTTGGCATAGAATGGGTCCCAGACCGAAACCTTGTACTCAAGTTGGCAGCGTATTATTGATTTGTATAGTGTGATGTAAGTTGCTGGACGGGTATTTTGTGATATCTAAAGAGGTATAGGTGGGAACGTGATATAACCAGGAGTGCGCTAGAGCAGATTTCACGCAAAGCTCCTAAGATCCAGTTACACCAAAATTTTTTTTATTTCATTACGGTGTTGACTACATTAACATTTTTTCTAACTCTGCTTAGGTAGATTAAATCAAGACCTAATGTGCCCTTGTACTTTTTAAATTTCTTAAGGCGCTTTTCGTGGACACTTGAGTTAGATAAGTGGTAGTAGATTATTATCGGCACCGTTAAAATTAAAGTCTTTTGTTACGTCTCAAAGTTAATTAGAGGATCTGGAGCGTTACCTATTGTAATCAAATTCCAGAATAGCAGCTGTTAAAATTCATGTTTTATGAAATATCTTAGTGTAAAAAAGGATATAGATATACGGGAAAATGCCAAGTATTGCTCTCTCCATAGCCCGATGTGCCTTTAAAAACTCATATAAGTAGTCTTTTTATAAGAGACCATGTTTTAAGTTCCATAAGTCATCATTGGCAACACGCACTGGTCAAAGACTTTCGCCTTGAGAGATTTATTTATTTCGTACCTTCCAGAAATCTGGGTTGGATTCGACGAGAGATCTCTATCTCGAAATCGGACTTACCTAGCTACTATACTTATCTGTCTCAGGTATACATACGACATGGTCAGTATTTTCTTATTTTGAATAAAGCTGAAGATTTTATACTTACCTACCTGTTTTAAAATTTTAAATACTTAGTATGAATACAAAAGATAATGTTTAACCCCTGATGCATCAAAATACAGACATCAGGAGTTAAAACTATAGATAGTGCCGGCGACTATACCTCCATAAGCTCCTTACCTACTGTTGTCAATCAAATGTGTCAAGCTCAAGTCACGTCCAACCGTATTGTAGGACACAAATTAATTTAATAGCTTGATCACCGTATTAACACCACGTAAACACTATACTTATCATCGTTGTTTAAAAGAAGCTGAAAATTATCGCGTTACTGTCTTCGTAAAAGGAATTCAGAAAATGCTGTTTCGTTTTTTGGAGTAAATTAAATGTCCAAACACGGTAAAATTACCGGTTACTGTAAAAAAGTAATGATTATAGATAGAAGTATTTTACTAATTTTCAATATCTTTGATTCCAATTATCCAATGAACTACCATTCCGAGCCGTAACAGTTTTTACGATTTGTACGAACGTTGCTACATCGACAGATTGAGAAAATGGCTAAGCGTTTTAAATAAAAACCGGTCAAGTGCTCGTCCGTCAGGCCATGCGCTGCGTTCCGTAGTTGCTCGTCAGAATATGCAAATTCTAGAAAGGGCTTTTAATTCTTTAAAAAGTTTATTAGTTAGGTTCTAATAACTGACTACAGACGGGGCCGCCCACTCCATCGCGATGTTTTTGTATAGGTACTGTACTTAGGGAAGTCATTACTTACTTTCAATGGAATAGATACGTTAGAAACAACAGTTTTTGCTATAAAATCTTCCCACAACATTTTGTAAATTGTTAAATTTATAATCTAGCTAGCTGAGCCTTTATTATAATGGAAAAATTTAATTCGGTATATTTATTAATTAATAATTAACCTATTGGATACTTTTGATTGCATTAAATTATTGTTATCTGTTGATCTAGTGGTTTAAATACCAGGCCAAGATTTTGGGGTCCCAGGTTCGATCCCCGGGTCGGGCAACAAATAGTTTCGGATTTTCGAACGTTGCTCGGGTTTGTGATCACCAACCCGCATTTGGCAAGCGTGGTGATTATGCCAGTTCCCATCATTGCAGTGGTAACTTGAATTCAATGATGGAGGCCTTTTCCCTGCAGTGGAATGATTATAGGCTGTTACTTTTTAGGGTTCCGTACCCAAAAGGTAAACTAAGACTTCGCAGTCTGTCCGTTTGTCCGCTCGTCGCTCTGTCACCAGGCTGTATCACAAGAGCCGCTATAGCTAGTCATCTAAAATTTTCACAAATTATGTATTTCTGTTACCGCAATAACGACAAATACTAAAAACAAAATAAAATAAATATTTAAGGGGAGCGTTTGCTGTATGGGAATACAACAAACGCGATTTTTTGCTCGATATCAATAAATGATAACAGGTAGGCACTACATTAACTAAATTAATGTAGGTACCTACTTACTGTTGTTTACCTAATCAATAGTACGGAACCCTACGTGCGCGAGTCCGACTCGCACTTGGCCGATTTTTATAAATTTGAAAGGATCAGATCTTTTCAGAGCTACTAAAAGAGCTTAAATAAAGCGTAATATTTTTCAAATGGACCTTATTTCGACTAAAATATACCATAATATTATTAAAGGAGTGAATAGACAGTGAGACAAGTGAATATTTTGGAATTTTATGGGTTTTTGTTTCTACCACGTATCCTTTAAAAGAGGCAGCGACTGAGTCAAAATGTTTAAATATAATTACGGTACTTTGCTCATAATCAATTAATCTATTCCCGATTAAACATATTCTAACTAACTAAATACTTCAAAGGTAACGGGAGCATGGCGGCGACTATCAAGCACGGTGAGCGAGAGCGTGGGATTGAAGCATGCACTGAGACGCTTGCAAGCCGTGCCTGCGCGCGCGGCGCGGCTCGTCCACGCGCTCGTGGACCGCATGCGCGTGGGCGGCGGGCCCATCGTGTTCACGCAGCTCGGCGCCCTGCGCGGACGCAAGCTGGCCACCAGGACTGCGGAACAAACGCAATACTACAGCTTCAAAGGCATTAGGTGAGCAAAATGGTGTAAAGCAAAGTGTATTTCGTGCACGCATGTGGCCGTAGGCATAAGTATTACACTGGGTTAGGCTAATCTGTATAGTAGGACTTTCAAAGTTTTCTTTTAAGTAAGGATTCAAACTCAGATGTGATAGTTGACCTCGGGAGTAAAGGATGCTCTGGAATGCATTGGAGGTGTACTCTTTTGTATGGTCTGTGGGCCACAAATAATTTGTCTTGCCCGGAACTTACTTAGCGGATTATGATAATAGGGCCGCCGACCATCAGTCTGCTATCCTAAGGATAACTCTTACCATATTAGGACTAGTGTTGGCTAACACTAGATGGAAAAGCAGATTGAAGGGTCATTGACTCGTTTCATATAAAATTATTAATTTCAAATTAATGGTTCATTGTTTTAAACTTTCATGGTCACTATCATAAGAGTTAGTTATTTACTACCAAAAACTAAAGTTTCACGATCGGATACTGTGAGTGTTGTGTGTCGAGAACAGGTTCGAGTGAATAGTGAGTTTGCAAACAATAGTACCAGTGTCGAGTGCAAAAAATACTACGACGGAGGGTACATCGGTATATCTACTCGTAACAACCGTAACGGCCTTCTGCCACAGAATAGGTCATTTAAAAAAAAAACACCCGCAGTGGCATCAGTTCTTCTGCGATCATGGCGCTTGCAACAGTGCCGAAATATCGGAATCTCATAAAAAACAAGGTACATGGTAGAAATCTCGAAATAACTAACTCTTCTAATGGTTCATTAGTACCAACTCTATAATATGCAAACATTCCTTGTAAATGAAAAACTATATAGTAAACTAGCTGTTGCCCGGGACTTCATACGCGTCAATTTCTGTTATTATGATAGCGATTATTTTTGCAACATTTTTCACTGATGCTTCGCTCCTATTCGTCGCAGCGTGATGTTATATAGCCTAAAGCCTCCCTCGATAGATGGACTATCCAACACAAAAATATTTTTTTAATTCGAACCAGTACTTCCTGAGATTAGGGCGTTCAAACAAACAAACTCTTCAGCTTTATTACAATAGTATAGATTAAGCGAATAGGTAGGACACCTCGATGCATACAATTTCAACATGCAATAACTATGTAAAACAGTTTCTGTTTTAAAATATTGAAGATCATTGATGACTACTAAAAAATCATAGACTATTATTAAAACAACCTTCAAACCTTGGAATTGCGAGGACGGACTAAAGTAAGAGGCGGAATTACATTGAATTGCATATTGCTACATTTCATCAAAATAGTTCCGCAGAATAAACAAGTTTTAGTAATTGTTAATGACTTTTGGAAACATGGTGGAAATAACAACATCTAAATTTTGTTGTGAAAATCTGTTCCGCTGCAAATGCTCCGGGGTCGGGTAGCGCAACGCCAACTGCCAAGAAACAGAATTTAAATAGCAAAAACCGCGCTAATGGATACGCGTGAGTACGACTACAATCCAAACCACATGTCTGATGAAAGCTGCCTTCATCTACGTTTATTATACCTAACTTACATTTGTACCTCCTAATACCTAGTTCACTGGCAAATACCGGTATAAGTTTTTGTTACTACTTTTAGTCTTAAGATACTTCCTAGGTAGGTACACTCTATTAAAATTAGTAGTACCTACGTAATTTACCTACAAATATCTAAGAAGTGTAGACAAGTTCACGTAAATCACGGAAATGGTTCATGTATTTATTTACTTTTGCTCACTTAGTCCATGTTCGTGCATCTTCCTAACTGCGCTGGCCTCTCTTGGTTACCATACTCAAAACTAGGTACTTAGTTTTAAATTAGTTTTCCCTGAATGAATGTTATGATAATCGATGAGACACCTAAGATTTGGAGCCGTGAATCAGCAATGGGTTAGTAGGACCCGTCTCGGGGCGCTGTCGTTTTCGGGCACTAGAGAAGAAACATGCAAATGTTCTCCACAGACGACGTGCCCGTATAGAAACAGTTTTGATTATACCTACTCTCTGTCTAAAACTACATTACGCGCCGAAAGGTTGTATGTTTTCCCACCTAAGGCAGTCGAAATTTTTGTTCTAGGATTGTATTTTCAATTGACTCCAGGAGTTTAATCGCTTAAAAACATTTACGAAACATAAGTATTGCTGTGTCTGCTGGGTTCATTAACGAACTATGTAGAGAATCGTTTCTAACATCTTTGAAACGTTATAGAAAGCAATTCATTACTTGAATTGAATAGAAGATTGTATTGTCCCACCTCCATAGATACGCGCAGCCACCTCGCGGCGCGCTGCGGTTCCGTGCGCCCGTGCCGTTGGAGCCGTGGTCGGGAGTGCGTGACGCGCTGGAAGAGGGCGCTGTGTGTCCGCATCGGTTCATGCTCTTCGACACCTACAAGGGGGATGAAGACTGTCTATTCCTAAACGTGTACTCACCGGCTCTACCAGACAAACTCACCGGGTAAGTTGAGTGTTTTTACAGAGAGTTTTTGTTTCGAATCTGAATTGCTGCATCGAACCATATCGACATAAAAAACTAGGAACATGCTATGCTTCATGTTCTGATGGCCACCTAAGGGTCTTTTCTGCGTCAAATTACTGTCTAATGTAGTCCAAGTTTAACATTTCATATTTTTTTATGTTCCATTTCCCTATCTCGAGATTTAATCCAAATGAAACCTACATGTAAGTAAATCATCCCATGTTTTATGATATGAGGGACAGTTAACATACATATTTCTTATTAAGATAGAATGTTTTTAAATTAGATACAATCCAAAACTAGCGGTGATGGTGTGGATCCATGGGGGTGCGTTCACGATGGGCTCAGGCAACGCTTTTCTATACGGGCCGGATCATCTGGTCAGCGGTGGGGTGGTGCTCGTCACACTCAACTACCGGCTCGGCGCCCTTGGCTTCCTTAGCCTGGAGAACGAAGAGATGCCCGGGAATATGGGACTTAAGGTGAGAAACAATAAAACTCTCAAATCCTCTAAAAGATCTTTCAAAACAGTGACATTACCATCACATTTGACAATACACTCTAAGTCTTGCGAGGTACAACACGGTTTCCACGTAGTGATTTCGAAATCCTACACATCTAATTGTCTTAATCTTACGAATAGGCATAGCAACAATACCGATTGCACTTTTGGTAAAGTATGCGAGTATTTGTTGCTTGCTCGTAAAATTACAGGCGTAAAATTGAAACAAAAGCAGCCTCATTTCCATCATTATTCGAGTTTGTCGAAATAGACGACGTACTTGTTCAACGAGCACGTTACACCACTCGTCAAAGATGTCAATCTCTGCCTCTAGCATACCTTATTTCAAACATTTTACTTACTTTAGCTAAGCACTTCTTTGTCGCTAATAATATTTTTCTTAATATAAAATTTAAATGAAATTTAAATTACGAGTACTTAGGCGTTGTTAAATAAATTCAGAGCTTTTGACAAGCTTTCAAGATGATACGAGTAGTTACTGTGTAGCAATACAGTAAAATGTTAATTTTCATAATATCATAATGAACTGTATGTAATGTTGCCGTTTGTGATTTGTGACAACAGGATCAAGTAATGGCACTAAAATGGGTGCGAGACAACATCGAAGCTTTTGGTGGAGACCCCTCACGTGTGACGATATTCGGTGAATCCGCCGGTGCAGCTTCCGTCCATCTGCACATGCTTTCCAAAGCTTCAGAGGTAAGCAAAATTATAAGAGTAATTCGAATCACTTGATTCCAAATTATCATCTACTAGGCACAGGAAGTTAGGTCTAGTGTTACTTTGAACGCTCAAAAAAATATAAACGCGCTACCATTGTCAGATGCTAGACGAATTGTCAATTCATGTTATAACATTAGTTGCATTTATTGTTTTCTTGTTTAGGTAAAAAGTAAAGTAAAGTAACAGCCTATAATCATCCCACTGCAGGGAAAAGGCCTCCATCATTGAATTAAAGTTACCACAGCAATGATGGGTGTACTGGCATAATCACCACGCTTGCCAAATGCGGGTTGGTGATCACAAACCCGAGCAACGTTCGAAAATTCGAAACTTTTTGTTGCCCGACCTAGGATTCGAACCTGGGACCCCGAGATTTTGGCCCGGTATTTCAACCACTAGACCAACTGGGCGTTGGTACTGTTTACGTACTGTTATGTTATTGGACGATTGCCATACTAATTGTTTAACGTATTCACTAGTACGATTTTACGAATTCTCACTTTTTAGCTCAACCTTTTTTATTTTTATACGCATAATTTTATTTATCCGTTGATACTACTCGGACTCAATTATTCATTGTGGGTAGGTTATTGCAGAATAAAACCTCGCAGTTTCGCAGTTTGATGATAATCCATTAGATCAATAATTTATTCCTTTATTTTTTGGGAAACCACTAATTTCTTTATCTATTTTAAATCATCTTTTCGTCCAAACATTCAGGTATTTTTAATGACGCATCTTATACCTTAGAGATTTGAACTATTGCATAGTCAATAGTGAGCGATGTCAACATAACTCTACCAACGAATAAAAATTGCAACAACGATTTTTTGTTAAATGACCTTAGGCACATTAGGCTACACCATTGAATATAAAATTTCGTAACATTTTATATCGATAGGATTGTATTGTATCGTTATTGTACTGTCGATGATGCGATGTCGGTGAACACAAAGGAACAAAACCATTGAAACGAATTCAAGGTTACTTTAATGTAGTGACTCTTTCAATTATAAACTATAATAGGTTAGTTATGACGCCTTCGGTTCTTCGGGTACCGCCTATACTAAGGACGATTGGTGTTTAGTACAGTTATAACGCCTCGTTGGTCTAGTGGTTTGAATACCGGACCAAGATCTCGGGTTCCCAGATTCGAATCCCGGGTCGGGCAACAAAAAAAAAGATTCGAATTTTCGAACGTTGCTCGGGTTTGTGATCACCAACCCGCATTTGGCAAGCGTGGTGATTATGCCAGTACACCCATCATTGCTGTGGTAACTTGAATTCAATGATGGAGGCCTTTTCCCTGCAGTGGGATGATTATAGGCTGTGACTTAACTTTTTTTTCTAACAGTTATAATAGTACATTAGCCTACATTATCAGTTTTAGTCTCAAAGTGACAAATATCAGATACCTAGTAGGTACATAATAATACAAGTAAATCGTACTAATATTATCAGCTTGAAACTTTGTGAGTCTGGATTAATGGATGTTTGTTACTCTTTCATGTTAAACCGACTATGTCAGTCAACCAATAAGTAGATACGTAGTGTTGAGGTGTTAAATTGTTTGTGACTTGAATTACATTTGTGATCCGTATAATTTTGTGATTCGAATACACTCTTACGGCCGGTCCTAATAACCTATCTATCTTCAGTTTTGGCCTATAGGAGATAGAAAACAACTTCTGTCTTTGTTTCTCTGGACGGCAAAATCAGAGATAGAAACTGTTTTCTATCTCCGAAATGTCAAAACTGGCGATAGATAGAATATTGGGACAGGTCGTCAATCAAATATGTCAAGATAAAACAGTAGGCTAAAGAGCGTGTGCCGGATCTAAATAAAATTTGGCACGGTGTTATTTTATTAGCTAGAATAACATGTAGGCTGCTTTTCATCCCGGGAAAAGGTACGGTTCCCCACAGAACATGGAATCTATGTTCTGTGCGGTTCCCGTATGATAATTTTATTATAGTTTTAAATCCAAAATTCCATGACGCGTTCAAATTTGCGGCCTAATAAGTAACATCATACAAATTGTTCTGATCCCAAGTTAGTAGCCTTTAAAGCGGGTATACTACATAAATACGAAAAACTTAATTCCGATATTGACAATCACGAATTTCAAAATACCGATTTGAAAAATACCGACGGATACAGATTTCCGAAAATCACAAATTCGATCTATCATAAGTCCTAATATTATTAAAACCTAAACTTCAAAATTCCTAATGTTTAAGTACTATTTTCAGAATGCCGAATTTCATGATCCCGTATCATATCAATTCCGAATCTTTAATAATTCGAAATATCATAAATACGAATTCCGAATATTAAAATTCCGAAAACACATGAAACCAAAAACTAAACATTTGATTGTTTTTTATTCATAAAAATTCATTTTTTAAATATTTATATTTTTCCCGAACCTAAGAATCTACCGATAATAATAGGGGTTAAAGTATGAAATTGCCGATTTGTACTGAAAATCAAAATTGTTTATTTTTTTATTTTTAACAAATTTATTTAATCAAAATAGTTACCATTATCTTTACACAAAGATCTCAATAATGTTGTGTCATATTGACGTTTTGCTTTTTTGATTAACGAAATATCATAGATTATTAACTGATTTAAATTTATACTACTAATCCAACTATCTAACGAAAATATACCTAACTGTTTACTATAATTATTAATGGGTTTTAATTTAAAGTCTTTATTTAATGTAACTAACACTGGCATTTTCCTCTTCCATGAATTAGAAATGCTCTGAAAGGTATCTAGTTATTTATACATTGCTGCCATCTAATAGGAAGGTCATTTATGCCTTTGTGATAGAACTCTGAGGATCTAGACTGCACAAACTGTGTGAAAGCATTTTGTACTGCCTCCTGGGAAGAAAACTTTTTGTCACGTAGATAATTGTCCAAATCACGAAAAAAATGGTAGTCCGCTGGAGCAAGGTCTGGCGAATACGGAGGATGTCGAATGGTTTCTAATTGCAGTTCCCGAGGGGTCAAAACGGTTTCTCGTGCTGTAAGAGGTCTCGCGTTGTCATGGAGCAATAATGGTGAAGATCGATTCATGAGTCGGGGCTGTTTTACTGCTAGTTTTGCCAACATTGTTCGGAGTTCGGCACAATAGACATCTGCCGTTATTGATTGACCAGATCGGAGAAAACTATAGTGAATAACACCATGCTGAGACCACCAAACAGTTACCATTACCTTTTTATTGGTAAGTTTTGCTTTAGGACATTGTTGTGGCGTTTGACCTGGGGTCAGCCATTGCATTTTTTTTTTACGGTCACAATTCGATTTAATATTCCTTCATTTCTGTACCGATTCAACAAGGCAACACAAGTTTCAACACGCGTTTCTTTCTGCACATCAGTTAAATCATGAGGCACCCATTTTTCTTATTTTTTTATTTTATTGATTTGACGCAAATGAGTCAATATTGTGGGTAAGGTTACGTTAAACCATGCCGCTAATTCCTGGGTAGTTTGACTAGGATCGGCTTCCACCATCTCTCTTAATTCATCGTAAATCACCTGTGTCGTTAAGACCGCCCGTCTTCCTCGTGGCTCGTTCTTCAAGTCGAAGTTTCCATCACGAAAGCGTTTAAACCAAAATCGCACGGTGCGTTCATTAGCAGATCACTCTTCAAACGCAACATTGATATTGCGGGCTGTTTCTGCCGCGTTACTTCCGCGTCGGAACTCGTATTCAAAAATCACTCGAATTTTCGCAGTATCCATCTTTCTTATCTAAGTTAAATAACAAAAACAATTGAAAGTCAATATTCAAATGTTTCACATTTTTTAAAAGAAGAACATCATAGAAACCATTTGAAAAAAGTTTCATTCGAAAACCTCTAACCATGAAGATTCTATGTCAATTCAAAGAACCTATTACAATAAAACGGCAATTTCATATTTTAACCCCTAATATTATATTATTACACAATACTAATGCATATTATATGCTACTCTAACTTGGTGCCAAGTGCAAATGCAAGCATGCAGATAACATGCATGGATGCAAGCCATCATGCAATCATGCATGCAGATAAGCAGCAGGCAAGCATGCAATCATGCATGCAGGCAAGCAGCATGCATGCAGGCAAGCAGCATGCAAACAGTCAAGCAGCATGCATGCAGGCTAGCAGCATGTATGCAGGCTACCAAGCATGGATACAGGCCAGCAAGCATACAATCATGCATACAGGCAAGCAAGCAGGCAAGCATGCATGGATTCGGGCAAGCAGGCAAGCACGCATGCATTTAGTTTTGCTCTTCTCCGGCGCTGCGGGAAGTGCAGTCCTTCCGCCCATATAAACAAATCTCGGGCACCCACACTCGCTTTCGCAGCTTCGGCGACCAGCCTCAGCCGCTACAGCTCGCCCGGGCGCCCGAGGTTCGTTACTGCGAGCGAGGACTGCTCTCCCTCCACACCTCCGGCTTTTAAATTGCACTCTAGTATTGGGCAGACAAGTAGCACGGCAAAAAGACCACGGTGACTCGGGATTCAACTAAATTCTTTACTAATACATGCCATGAATTTTCGGAAATTTAAAATTCGTAATAATATTTTTCGGGTTAATAACACAACGGATTTTTCATCCTTCGTATTAATGAGATTCGGAATATAAAAGATTCGTACTTTTGATATTCTGTAAAATGTTAATCATGGTTTTGAGTAGTCGGAATTTTGATTCTTCGGAACTTTGATATTCGGGGGTTTGAAAATCGGAATATTCAATTTCGGAATTAAATATTTCGGAATTTTTGGGTGTTCCGCTTTAAAGCTCTTATTTTGTGTAAATCAGAAGCAACAAATACTACTTACAAAAAAAAAACACCTAGCTCCAGCCTCCGAGACATTATTCAATACCCGTTCGGGTGTAAACGCCACTTAACCACGGAGGTCTTCAGCTTCACTTAAATCTGCTCCTACTCATGTTAGCACTCATCCAGGGTCTCTTCCACGGAGCCATCGCTCAGAGTGGCCTTGCCCTGTCCCCGTGGGCGTTGGCGAGCGAACCGCGCGCCCGCGCCTTCGAGCTTGGCAAGGAGCTCGGCATAGACACCAACAGTACCGCTGAACTGCTTGGTGAGTTTTACGGTAGCAACTTATTGTAAACTAACTCAGCTCTTCGCCCCGCACTTTTCCGGTTATATTGTATTCTCAGTAAAATTAAAGATTCCTTAAATATATTTAAATCAATTTGAAAAGTCCTATTCAAAAATTCCTATTACAAACTTTCATCGATTTCGATATTGGAAACTGTAATATCACTATTACAAAGTTTTTTAACTAAAAATTTTTTATCTAAATCGGTTCAATGGTTCAAGTGGTCAGTAATAGAAAGATTTGTGCGAAATTATTTGCGATGTGTCTTTTTTTTGATAATTTTAAATGATTATTGTTCTAAGCACTTCTTATTTGTCACTTAGCAAGAGTCTCACTACGATCAAGACTCTCACTAATCTCTCTCCTAATGCTCAATAAAAATACTTAATATACTTTTTTTTAAACTTAGACTGGCTTTGGATTGAGCTGTAAAAATATTATTAAGTATATTATCTAGGTTACCTCCGTGCCACGCCTAGCGAGCTGATAGTGAAGGCAGGTGCACGCCTGGCTGGCATGCCCGGCAGGAGCGCCGATCTCAAGAGTACAGTGGCCCTGCCATTCCTGCCCGCACTAGAGCCCGAAGGACCCGACGCATTTCTCACTGCCTTACCCCGGGACTCACTACCCGGCGCTGACGTGCCATTTTTGACAGGCTACAACGCACAAGAAGGCATTATCCTGTTCCGAAGTAAGTACCCCCAATAACATGCATTGAAATAGAGCCTGTAAGATCTCAAAACAGTCACAATCTTTATCGAATCGCCCCGAGATTTGTTGCGTTTGCTCAGTTCAACGATTTAGATATACGAACTAAATACTAGACTAAAGATCCCTTCAAAATTAAGATGGTTGTACCCAGCAGCTGCCATAGTAGACAAGCGGATCTAGTTAGATTAGCATATACATCCGCTTGTCTACTATCCCCTTTGATTATCAAACCAACTTGATACTCAAAGAATATCCCCAATCAAAATTTCTCCTTTAAACTTTGAATAATATAAACTGAGGGTCAACTGTTTTATCAGGTCAGCTAGGTGGAGAACGATGAGTGGCAATGAGATTGCTAACATACATTTTCTACTGTCGAAATCGTTTGTTTACAAAAGTTTGTGGTTGCGGCTGTGATTCATACTGCGATTAAGTGGGTATAATAATATAGTTGCTTGCGACAACAGTAAGTAGGTAGTTAGGTAAAAGTTGTGCCTAAATAGATTTCGGATTGTTAAAGACATTTACACATTTACCTTACTTTTAAAGTATAAGTAAAAAATTGCGTATAGCAATAATAAAGTAAAAAAAACAACAACAAAAAACTTAGGAACACCTCAAACGATGTACGAGTAGGTACTACTAACTCGGAATTGGATTGATATATATAAAAATATGTCAAAATTACTCTCATTTCAAACAAAAAACTAGTAATCTAGGTTCGGTTGGAGTGATTTTCCACTCACTTAACTGCAAATGTGTGCGGAAGTCCTTCGTCAGTTACGAGTGGTTGTTGCGCAAGTGAACGGAACTCGGCGCAAGCGTAGGGCGCCGACCGCGCGACACCGTGGCTTCCTGTGCCCGTCACCTGTCACCGTTCTAGGCTTGGAGAGAGGCTTGACAGCCTAGACACAGAATGCACTTTTGTGACTGTATAGTGATTATTCTAATTAGATCAAAGTTGCTCAAAATCTAACGAATGCAGTTGCTGGCAGTAGTACAAATTATTTAGTTCCTCTATATCGAAATCATGTTCGTTGACCGTTGCTGATTGCCTGAGTCATTTGATTACGTACGTATCACTTTGAATTCGTATGAATGAAACTTAGATTGTATGTATACTTGCCGACATGTTATATATGAATACGTAGTAAATATATGGCGGATTTAACGCGTAAGAAATGATTTATATAATTTTTTCATTCACGTACTTATGAGTAATTAATATAAAATAATTTATTATCTTTATATACGGATAAAACTCGGATACTTAGCTTATAATAGGATTTTATATTCTATTTTGGTTTATCCCGACAAGTTTCTAACACTTTTCAGCGTGCTTGCTAACGGTATTAGCGTAAATCCTAAAAAATAACAAGTAAAATATGTCTAACTCCCAATAATAGTTACTTCCCCAAATAAACCGCCGATCAGCGAATATTTAGATTTTTGAAAAGTTAGTTTTCTTTAAGCAGCAGATCAGTTTATTTTTGATCGGATAAAGGTTTCTTACATCCTATCTCATTCTACTGCATCATATCTTGCATTTCGTCGCTGCGCTTGTTTGAGGATGTGAAAACGGATGTCTCAGCCGTTACGACTTTTTGTGTGTTAGATTGACTTTTTGTGTGCGCCGCTAGTGTCGATAACCAATCGTGCATTCATTGCTGATACAGCAGATGAAACCAAAGCTGTTGTGATCAGCACCAACCTCCAACCACCAACCCGTATTTGACAAGCGTTGTGATTATGCATGTACCCATCATTGCCATGGTAACTTAATTGAATTTAATGATGGAGACCTTTGCCCTGCAGTAGGATGATTATAGGCGTTACTCTACTTTTTTTTTACTTCCGCGGTTCTGGTATGATTGGGCAACGAACCTCCATCCAAACACTCATATTTTAGTAGGAAGTAAATTAGAAGTACCTATATGCCGTAACTTCACACGAAATACTACTATTATGCCGTGGTTCTCTCGGTAACAACACGAAATTTCTGAATAAATTGTATTGTATACTAAGCTACATCACTGGAAAGTTTTATCAAAATCCGTTCAGAAGTTTCTATTTTAAAGGTTAACAAACATCAATAAATACATCCATATACATACAAACTTTCGCATTCAAAATATTAGTAAAAATAAATAAATACTCGCAACGTTTGTTAAAAAATAACAAGAAACGCGCAGTTTCTTGTTTTTTTCGGAATGGCGAATAAATTTTAAGTGGCCCCTGTAGGTAGGCCATTTCATTTACCTAAAGTTGGTGTGCTGTAGAAATCAAATTGTGTACCTATCCTATTAATAAAAGTTGCGTAAACATGCAGAATGGCTATGTTTTTTCATAAAAACTCAATAAATAAACCTACAAAGTTTATTATCTGATCGATAAGTATGGTACCTACGTAATTAATACGACTATTGTTCTGTCTTGATTACGCAAACTAGCATGTATTACATAAGTTTGTCTACAAACAAACTGACACGCAGTCCGTTAGAGAAGTTATTGCCATATTTACATAATAAAGTATCGTATGTTATAAGATTATATCAGTTTTGTTCTACTTTCTCACTCGCTCTGAATTTGTGTTAGTAATTCATAAAGGTTTTTTGTTACCAATTGGGACACCAGTTTGACACAACTTTTTAAATAATATCTCAATTATTAAGTTTCCTGCTTATATAGAATTACACTAAAAATTTCAGCAACCACAATCTTCTTTGTATGCCTTATTAAGAAGTCATTGGTTACACAAAACATGTCGTTACCCGGGACTCTATGCTATTTTTATTCAAATTGGGTCTGCGATTTTAGCACGAAGAAGTATCTACCTTATCTACACACAGACAGACATACTTTCGCATAAATAACATTAGTATGGATAAGTGTACATAATTCAAATCCCAAATTTTTTATACAGATTATCAAAATGCCGAAGTTGAAAAAGACTGACAGGTACTTACAGCCTGAAGATTTCAAGTGACCTTGCCGACTGATTTCTGTCAATCGATTGCAAATTGTATCATTGTATCATATGAACCGCAGAATGAAGAAGGACAGCCTGACATAATGAAAGTGATGATTTATTACTGACAGTGGTTTGAAGAAGGCTGCGCTTGGCTGAATTCAAGGAACAACATTAAATGTACTTGGAGGTCACTTCACCTTTAAATTCATCGGCACCTAATGTCTAAACGAATGCTAAGTTGCAGCTGCACAGTGATTAGTGCTTACTCCGGTTAAAGAGGTCTTTTAGCGCTGGCGTAGGCCAAACAGTCAATTGTTATTTAACTAGCGTCACGTCTACCTACTTTGTATAAATTATAATCAAATAGACCTGGTTTGGATTGGTGATTAAAAACATTACTGTTTGAAACTAAACAATCAAATAGCTTGTCCTATTAATACAGGGTGAAATTTTAACCACTTTCCAAATTTTAATACAGCAATCTACGAGGGAAAAAACAAATGACGTATTTTTTCTTTTGGTATAGCCCAGTACAAAAATGTCAAGATAAAGCACTTAGAAAATGTCCGCCAAAAATCTAAAATTTTTGATACGGCTACCTAGCAACATTGTTTTTACGCGTCGCGCGTCTCATTTATTCATTACGATACTGTATATGTTTTTGATTTTCCCTTTGTACCTTAACAGGTCTGGGAGCGTAAAAATTTAAAACTATATCGCGAAAAATGTTTTCGGGTGACAACTTGATTTACTTTTTTTAACTTCATAAATAGGCTCTAAATACGATACTGAACGCATATAAAAATTTTGGAAAGTGGTTAAAATTTCACCCTGTATATTCCAGGAATGCAACGAGACCCGAAATTGCTGAGTGAGTTGGAACGGGAATTCAAACGTGTGGTGCCACCTGAGCTGCATTCAGACGACCAAGAGATCACCGAAAACATCACTAATGCTATAAGGGCATTCTACTTCCAGCAGAGGCCGGTGGACACAAGAAATGTCGATAGTCTCATTGACGTGAGTTGGCTAAAACTTGGACTTTGTTTAGTTAGTTATTGATAGGAAAAGCATTTACAAAAAGTTGGTTTCTAATATAGCTCATGTAACTTATTTAAATCGTTACGAATTGATAAAACTTGCTTGTTTCTGTCATTCATTAAACGTACTTTATGAGCAGACTCTCAAGGATAGGTAATATATTTGTTGAATTTTAAACTTTGTTAATGCATTTTTATACGTTAAATAAATAATTAATTCAGTCAGAATAAATCTCGTAAGTGTTAAGAAGTTACATAGTAAGCATACTAGCTTTTCGCCAGAACGGCAAAAAAAATTATCTTTGTACCCGTTTCTAAAATCAGTTCAGTAGTTTATAGGATAAAAGAGTAACAGACAGCCAGAGCTACTTTCGAATTTATAATATTAGTAAGGAAGTAAGGATAACAATGTTATTCACAAACGTGTCTATTTCACAGTTATTTACCGACGTGATGTTTCTTCGGCCGCTGTTGGAGACCATTAACCTGCAAGCTGAGACGAATAGAACGAGTCCCACTTATGTGTACCGGTTCGCCTTCGACGGTGCCCTGGGGCTCTTCAAACGCATGCTGGGCATAACGCACCCCGGTGCGTGCCACGGCGATGAAATGGGCTACTTGTTTTACTTCTCCCGCCTTAACTACAGACTTGATGATGACTCCACGGAACTCGCTGTCTCACGGCGTATGGTACAAATGTGGACGAACTTTGCTAAGACTGGGTAAGCAAGCAATAAATTTTTTGTGAAAAATGTATTATTAACACAGGTTACAATTTATTCAGACATTTAAAAGCATATTTTATAAATTTGTGTAACTACAATCAATATTTATAATACAGTAGAACCTCGTTAAGTCGAACCTCGACAAGTCGAACCTCGACAAGTCGAACCTCGACAAGTCGAACCTCGACAAGTCGAACCTCGACAAGTCGAACCTCGACAAGTCGAACCTCGACAAGTCGAACCTCGACAAGTCGAAAACCTCCATATCTCGAAAAAATGTTTTGTTCCCTTCCCTTTAAACACCAAAACCTTCATTACTCGAAATCTCAGCCCTCTATTAGTCGAAATAATCAGTGAGTCTCTCCAAGCCAAGATGCTACAAATTTTCCCTCCATAACTCGAAAAATAAAATTTCACCTCTGTATCTCGAACATAGCACTCAATGTTTTATTTTACAACCTTTACAACTCGATTATTTGGGACTCATTACCTCTATAGTTCGAATAAAAATAGTTACCGACTTCAACAATTCGCCGACTGTGTAAGTTCACTATTGTTTCTTAGAAAGCAATTTTGGAGTATACAATGAATAGAATTACCACGAATTTATGATTTACGTGTTTGCTTGCTTGCAGGTGTCAGGTGTTTCATTTTATTAATTTTGATTTCATTTGGGTTTCCATCAAAGAGGCAAGAACCGCATTTAATACTTTTCAGACTTTTATAGAACAAACCAGCAACTCTGAAGAACAATAATTTTCTGATTTTTATACCTTAGACCAGTGTTTCCCAAACATTGTTCTGCCATGGCCCGGTAATTTTTACATTGCCCGTTTGCGACCCACTTAATACTTTTAAACCCAAGCCGCTTCCATTAGGTAAAATAACATACATTTTTCAATAGGGAAAAATATTATTATACACTATTTATTTTTATTTTTTATTTATTATTTAAGACATGCCACACTGGGCCTCACAGAGCCATCTAGTCCCAAATTAAGCTACTATTAAGTACCCTGTCGTATGGGGTACTAGACAACCGATAATCTTACTTATATACTTTTTTTTTAAATACATACCTATAATACATAGAAAACACCCAGACCAGTACAAACAGACATGTTCATGCACACAAATATTTGTACTGTGCGGGGATCGAACCCGCGACCCATGGCTCAGAAGCAGCGTTTACTACCGCTGATCCAAATGGTCGTCAAAAAATTACTCACTAAATTATAGTGCGAAGCATGGAGCTGCTGCTTATTTTTTACTTACTAAAGAATCCAAGTCCGCGGAAAATGATGACGATAGAAGACTTTTTACGATGCGTCGATCAACGAATTTATTATAATTATTATTATTTTTAAAACAAGGTGGGAATATTGCGACCCGGTATTTTATTTTGATGGCCCGGTACCGGGTCACGACCCGGCAAATGGGAAACGCTGCCTTAGACAATGCTATAGATAGAGAACAACCGAATTATCTAAAGCCAAAAAAATACAGACTTTTTTTAATGGCATATTTTTGTATTTTAAGGATGTTTTGAAATAATGTTGATTATTTAAATAAATAATAAATAAAAACATGTGTGTCACCTCTGCAATTTGAATTTTTTTTAGTTTACCTCTCTTACTCAAAATGTATAAGAATGAATCGCAACCTCTGTATGTCGCATCAAAATCCGCCTGAGTCGAAATCATCTTTAAGTCGAAAACTATAACTCGAATTTTTTGGTGTCTCCCTTGAGTTTCGACTTATAGATGTTCTACTGTATATTATGGGCACTAATGTACAGATCATCTGCTTAACTATTTTTAATTTTCTACGTTGGTTGATTCCTTATACATATGTATATGAACTAAAAGTTGATTGTAATTCGTCTCATCTAATATTGAGGCTTAATTTATGTCATTCATTTATAACATGGATGTAATAGTTCTCAAATAGGTATGTTTTCATAATATTAGCCCAAACTCAACGTTGCATAGAGCCCTTCATATATGTTTGATTCTCAATGTTTCTCCATGTCTCTACATAACATAATTCCTTTTACACCCCAATTAACTTATTAGTCTCATTTAGGTCATTGTTAAATGGTAGATCATTTATTTTAATATCTTTCTGCTAACATACAATAAGATTAAAACTTATTTTTGCTGTTTCTAGAAATCCTACGCCACCGGTCGACGACGATTCAATAATAGACTTCAAATGGCTGCCCGTGAACGACACTTCCCACGTGAACTACCTGAACATCGACGGAAACTTCACACAGCTCACAGATCCTGACGCGAAACGCGTGCTCTTCTGGAACTGGCTGTACGAAAACTACGCCAACAGACCCTGAGACGGCATTATGTAACCAGGGCTTACTGGATAATAATGCTAGTGAAGTGATTAAACTGTTCAAGTGCAGTGAAAACCGATTTGTGAGTTCTGACAGATAAAAATGTATTTTCCTGAAAACAGTAGGAATCATCTCTACTTTTTGAATGTTTGTCGTGTTAGGTAGTATTTACTTCTTACAGAAGTGCCTTTTGAGTAAGTATTAGTTAGAATTATTCGGTAACAATATCTTCGCAAGAGGTGGAAATTAACAAAGATTGGTCTTAAACAACGACACGGATACCGGTGATCTCAATAATGGAGATGAGTTTGTCATTTGTACTGATCTAAAAGTAACGCTTAAAACAGGCTTAGTCCATTTCTTATATTCAGAAGTGGATTATTGAGCTATTGTGTAATAAAATGTTTTGTAAATATACAAATTAGAAGGTGTAGATATCACAAAGTACCTTTTTGTTATTTTGTTAACAACAAATTTTCTTTGGTTAACAATAAAAATTGTGTTTATTCGAATTAACAAAACCATTACCTACTATTTAAGTGTCTTCAATTAAAATGTGTTTGTTATGAAATATACTTATTTAAAGAGTAACTTAGTTTTTTTTCAGTAGGTTACCACATAGAAACAGGAAGGCACAATAAAAATCAAAATGAATCATTATTTTAATGATATTATAGCTATTACCATGTTTAGTACCTATTCAATTCAAGTAGTAATTTCCATTCTTAGTAATGGTTTTCATGCGTGTAGACGTAAATTAAGTCATCTAAAATCTCTTGTTTTGTAGATGCTTAAAAATAATTATCGATGTCATTCATGGAAGAATGGTTCTTGATTGTGAAAACTTTACATCGTCTGGTAGGTACCTAATAATGAATACGTTGTCAAAACAAGGTACTATACCTACATACAGTCTAATGATTTTTTTCGATAAAAGGGAATAAAAGTCAGCTACTACCTACATACTATATTATAGTGATTTAAAAGTAAAGTCCAACATATTGATAACTAGCGGACCCCGCTAACCTCGCATAGCCTTATTTTGACTTCTTAAAATATGTCATTGTCAACAAATATGATGTGGTAGGAAAAAATGACAAGAAATTAATTTTCTTAATATTTTATGCGTTAACTTTTCGACAAATCCAAAAATACCAAACATATCGACTGTACAGATCATCTGCTTTATTTGACTCAGCCATTCTCATGTTTATAAGTGGTGTAATTAACACGTCTTTCTTTTATATGTACCTAGGTATATATAGATAACATAACTAAGATCTTGTTTTAGTTATATTAATTGCAACTTCTCCGTTTACAATAGCGAATGCCTGATTTTGGCGCCTTTTTTTTTCGCTGTATGTTACATCCAGTGGCGGCGCAAGGCCTAAATTTAATGTGGGCGAGGTACATTTCGCGAGGCCCCTGATAATATAATTTTATGACATAGTTTATCAGAAATATCTAGTATTTCATTCACATTTAAGCCAAAGAGTGGAATATCTTTTTATTTAATAATTAATTTTAATGTAGGTACTTACCTACTTTATTTGATATTTTAGCAACCTAATTGCAATCATAATATCAGTAAGTATATCGTCGGCTTACTGAAAGAACTCATTATTTGCAAAAAGTCATTAAGTCAGTATATAAACTTGAAAAATTTTGTCTCAGGCGGGACTCGAACCCGCATCTCCTCGCATGCCCGAGGAGATGCGGGTTCGAGTCCCGCCTGAGACAAAATTTTTCAAGTTTATATACTGATATTATAAGTGCAATTAAATTGCTAAAATATCAAATAAAGTCATTAAGTGCAGTAAAAGTACTACGGGAATCACTTGTATGAGTTTTAAGTAATGCAAAAACTCACGTTCTTCTAAATGTTCAAATTTAGACGTTACAACCAACGTTAAGTCATTAACTTCCATTTTCCGTTTTTCGATTCGGTCACAATTAATTAACCAACACTAGTGATTTTTAGTGACGAAGAAACACATGTTTGTTCCATACTTGTTAACGAAAAAAATCACTAAGGGCATTAAATTACTTCTTCAGGATCAGTTTATTTGACATCATTGTGTATAGCAACTGGCTAAAATTCATTATCTGCGTAAATAGTTCTGTTAAAACATTTTATTTTTATTTGAACTTTATTGCACAATAAAAAAATGTGCAAAGTACAAAAGGCGGCCTTAATGCCAAAATAATTATCTACCAGTCAACCATAGGGCCAAACAGAAATTAGGTATACAGGTGCTGCAAAATGAGAAAATAAAATTTAAGCAAATTACAACTACTAACAATACATTTCGATAAATTTTATTAACAAATACATTCAGATTCGTAATATTTTTTTGATTGCACACAGAATTCGTATCGGCGAAAAAAGGAAATTAGTTTTTATAATGACTCCGCAAAGCCTTTTAATCCCTCAACCCCCAGGAGGCACGCGCGTGCCGCGATAACCATTGATTTCAATTGTGTCTGGAATAACTCACGATCGAGGGATTAAAGAAGATTATCTAATATTGGATATACTGCCACCATTTCAGAGCCGAAAGACGTTAGTATAAAAGAGTAAGACATAAAACCAGAAATATGTCGAGGATAAAAAATTGAAGGGATCCAGTGAAACAGGGAGCGGAACTTGGAGACATGGTCAATTTACGAAAGCCTAAAATGAAGCAAATACAGCTAAGTATTAAGATGCCATTCTAACGAATGTTTAAGGCGGTAAAGATCTCTTAGAGTACCAGTAGCTTTCCTGCTAACTTCTTACACATGCTCGTACCATTTCAAAATGCTCTCAATGAAAAGTCCCAGATTTTTAACGCAATAAGTGGAATAGACGATAAATCAAGTCCGCGGAGCACAGATGATAATAGTTTGACACTTGATAAGAATCACTTTTATATCAAAGTTACTTGATCAAACGCAATTTTTACGCAAATCGTCTGTCAAACGCTGTCAAACGACATCATCAATTTTCAGTCAGCATAGAGCTGATAGGATGAAAAAAGATGAGAATGAGAGAGAAGTGATAATGTATAAGGATACCGAAAATAAAAGAGGCCGATATAAATTCCAGCGACACACTAGTTGACAAATGGTATAGTCTGAGAAGATTTGGCAAAGATTTTTCATTTATTCACAACAACATAAAGTAACAGTAGTCAAATAAGTAGGCATACAGAGGTGTTCAATAGCTACTTTATAACCATTGTATATAACCTACAAGAGGTATTTATTTGTGACTTTTAGTAGTAGGTATGTTCCAATAACATTAAACAGTTCATAAAATTATCCGTAATTACAATGTCTCAAATGTATGAAATAAAGTCAATTCACCATACAGGTTTTATTAAAAGGAAATAATATAATAATAACGAAAATAAATTAATAGTAAATTACAAATGTCAAATAATTAGATTAGTGAAGAAATAAATAGATCGTCAGTAACTACAAAAAAAAAGTAAAGTAACAGCCTATACCTAATCATCCCACTGCAGGGAAAAGGCCTCCATCATTGAATTCAAGTTACCACTTCAATGATGGGAACTACAATATTGTCAAAAATAAAATTATAAATTACAGGATGTCAATATTTCCTTTGGCGTTAAAATATTCATTAAGATTATAGTAAGCCCTTGCAATCAACAACTCTTTTAGTATTTTTTCGAATTTTTTCGAATTTATTGCCTTGGAGAGCTTTGATGGAGTTTGGTAAATGATTGAAAAGTTTTAAGGTCATGAAAATGGACCATTTCTATAAAGCGTAAGTCGCGCGGAGGGTAGTACGACATCATTCGCGCGGCGCGAACGCCGCGAACCATAAAGGCTTGAGAGCTCAGTATTACCACCGTCTATGAATCCATGCAGTCGTCCGACGGAGATGTCTAGGGGCGCGACGCGGGAAGGCCGAGCCCGAACTGCGAACAAAACGATCGGGACACAGCATTCAGGGCTAATAAATGTTTGTGTTTTCAATTATTTTATATTTGTTTGTTGAACTTTATTGGAATGCTGATAATTAAAATAACATCTTCATAATAATTAATTTAAGATGGCGGACTTTTTTATTATTTACTAAGGGTGAATTTCGAGATGGTGAACATATTTCTTTTTTTAATTAGATAAACAGTTGTCAATTTCGAGATTAATTGAGCTGCTGATTACGAAACTGCTATCCTTTTTTAAATTCAAGATGATGGACGTAATTTTTTTTAATTTAATATGAGTGTCAATTTTGAGATTCAGTGGGGTGCTTATTACGGATATGCCATCTTTTTTAAAATCCAAGATGGCGGACGTATTTTTTTATAATTTAATATGGGTGTCAATTTTGAGGTTCATTGAGGTGCCGATCACGAAAATGCCATCCTATTTTAAATCCAAGATGGCGGACGTAATTTTTTATAACTTGACATGGGTGTCAATTTTAAGGTTCATTGGGGTGCTGATTACCATTATGCCATTCTTTTTAAAATCTAAGATGGCGGACGTATTTTTTTATAATTTGATACGTGTGTCACTTTTGAGGTTCGTTGGGGGTGCTAATAGGCTATTTGACTGGTTTTTGAAATCCATTTTATATAATTAAGTAGAGGTTAAAGAACCCAGTAAAAGTAGTTTTTTTTAATTCTGGTACATATTAGCTGAAAAATATCAAAATGAAAAATTGAAAATTGAAATAGACCGTCAAAACGCTATATTGTCAATATGGCGCTGCAATGGCGTCGGTGACATCACCTGCCTGTCTTGTGATCTGTAGCATACATCATCTACATACATTTGTTGCAAACAAATAACGAAAGTGCGATGGGATCTATATTTTAACAGTGACTTAGATAGTAAAATAATATTCAAATGGTATGCAGTTCCAAAATGTATAAATAGTTCTATAAAAACTACGGAAAACTATTTGTAAGTGTTCATAACACATAGCGAATAGTTCAAATGTTTTCTTCTGTGAGGGCCATTTCGATGTAAGTAGGTAAACATAATATTTATAATTTTAAAATATTTTGTTGTTGGTTTGAGGTTATAATACCTCGAATGTTTTTATCAGATTGCCTCTTGCAACTCACTTTGAATATTTCCGATGTTTTCATAATATTAGCTAAAAATTTTAGCTACCAGTCTTATGATTTCAACAAACATTACCCTTAAAGATCACGACTAACTAGTTTGTTTGTTACAGATTTTAAATGAATGGGCAGGTTACTGCTTTCTGCTTTACAATATCGTTGTCCATGGTAAAAGTGACAGACAGAATTTGTAAAATATTGGAAATAAATCACACAAAAACAATGAATACTATTATTATAGGAAAATATTATCAAAACATTTTGAAAAGCTACTAAAACACAAGTAGGCAAACGAAGTTATCAAGCAGGTGACGTCATCACAAACCCGACCAATCAGGAGCGTTTCGTGTCACGTTACAAACGTTTAAATAAATGCATTTATATTTTTGGATTTATAAATAAATCGTTTTTTATTTTCAACTTCCGTTACTAAATAACTAGGGTTGTCTAGTCGGTAAAGCCGACTAGTCGGCCATATTTGTAGTCGGCGACTAGTCGGCCTGTTTATTTCTCGTATTAATACGTGGGTAACAATGAAAATTTTTAGAACTGGCCAGTTAGAAACATTGCTAATGAAAACCTTTTTTGTATTTAAATTTTAGAATTCTTTGGTAACCTAATTATGTAGTATATTGCAATCATTTGTCATTTGTTTTTGCGAATTGGCGGCAAATCTATAACAGCTCTTGTTACACGTGAAACTGAACCTAACGCGAGAAAATTTTCGGCAATGATTTATTATAACTTTCGTTGTGGGCTTACTCAACAAACAAAGCTATGATAAACTATGATAGGCTGTGATTAGTATTTCTTAATGAAGCCCCATCTAATGCCACTATTTACGAGCAAGCCTAGGCATTCGTATGAGTCAAGGTCAAAAAATTTTACACGAACATTTAGGCGTCAGGAAGCTTTGTACCAGATAGATTCCCCATACTTTAACCGACGACCAGAAACACCATCGCATGGACTGGTGTCCCCAAATGTTAGATAAGTTCAACGGCGGTGACTCAAATGTTGTATTTGACATCGTCACAGGTGATGAAAGCTGGATATCTACATTGCTACGAACCCGAAACCAAAAGACAATCAGCTTAGTGGGTGTTTCCTTTCGAGGATCG
Source organism: Anania crocealis (assembly GCA_949315895.1). Taxonomy (NCBI): domain Eukaryota; kingdom Metazoa; phylum Arthropoda; class Insecta; order Lepidoptera; family Crambidae; genus Anania; species Anania crocealis. The sequence continues at coordinate 7,757,611 of OX438868.1, forward strand.
GCCAACGAAGGTAAAGAAAGGAAGAAGTCAAGGAAAAAGATTATTGCCTCGTTCTTTGGTTGGAAAGGTCATTTCGCGACAGTTGTGCTAGAAGATGGAAGGACAGTTACTGCAGACTGGAATGTCAATCGCTATTTGCCTGTGGTCTTGACAGCAGGATCCTCCTTCACCACGATAATGGTTCAGCGCACTCCGCAAAACGGAAAGTTGAATATTTGACTATGGCAGGTGTCGAGATGATGAGTCATCCGCCATACAGTCCTGACCTGGCGCCCTGCGATTTTCATTTATTCCCAAGAACTAAAGATAAAATTCGAGGTATTCGCTTTACGAGCCCTGAAGATGCGGTGAGAGCGTACGAAAATGCCATAGAAGAGACCCCTAAGGAAGAATGGGCACACAGCTTTTCTCAGTGGTTCCATGGAATGCGACAATGTATACAGAGGAACGGAGATTACTTCGAAAAACAATAAAAGTATTGGCAACTTTCTACATTAAGCCGTTTTTCATTTTCTAAACATTTTCAGTGTTACCTATGTATACCTAAAAATTGGTGGAATTGAAATCTTAACTGTTATTATTTTTTATTAGAAATACGAAATCAATTTTACAATGTACTTTCAGTGCAATTGAGAACATGTTAGGAAATTAGGAACCATTTGTTCGATACAGTTAGGGCTTAGATCCAGACATTAAACAAGCAACAAAAAAAAAGAAACTCAAAAAATTGGCTATAATTAAGCTTACAACTTACATATTGGAACACTACTCCTTGACCTAATAATAATAAATTAGAACTTAGTACCAGCGATAAAAATTAAAAAAATAAGCTTCTTAATGTGACAACAGAAAGTTAAAATAAATAAAATTCTACTACACTACAAACGAAAAATTAAGATGACAATCAGATAAAAGAAGGCACTTATCATAAAAAATGGCAATACAGTGTGATTAGAGCATGTTACTCTAATTATTATTACCTAAAGCAATAATCGGCTTGGCCGACTAGTCGGCCATTTCGTAGCCGACTAGTCGGCTAGTCGGCTAGTCGGCCAAACTGATAGTCGGCCCAACTCTATAAATAACCATTTTTAAACTCATAATTTAAGCTGATAATAGGAATTCGCACTTTATTTTTCGCATTGTCAAATAGCCTATTACGAGTGTTTATCTGCAATAAATAAATATTTTTATTTTTTGACAACCCTGGCCGTCACGATACTGTCTAGACGTTGTCGGCATTTTCCATGAGATCAAAGGCGTCGAACGACTGTATGGTTTTATAGACTGTGGTATTACGCTGATATTAATTTCCGTGATTTCTAATAAAGCGACACATTTCTAAGATATAGACGCAGGTAACCGTAAGTATCTTGTACTGTACAAATAACAACTGCAATTGGGCGATAATTGGCAACATTATGCTTGTCTCCTCTCTTAAATATAGGCTTCATAAACGATTCATATCAAGCAACGCCGCTTCTGCAGCTTTATAAGTCATCGCTAGCAAAGAAAAAGAAAAAAACGTTATAATGAGATAATAGACGAATCTATTCCCGAACACGATAATAATAATGGTTTAAGGTTTAATGATCTGCCGTCTGCATACCGTATTATGATTCCTATTTATTTTTCTATTACATATTGATTATGGAAAGCGATAAAATGTTGCAACAATAGCAAAATGTTGCTATATAATGTTTTGCCTCTTTAAATTAAAATGCTATTCCGGCACCGGTAGGCACGAGAAGAACAACCAAACGCCCAAAATGTACGGATGGGACGCCACCCAGTCAAGGAATCATCACTTCAAACAAACCGAGTAAGTTAAATATTATGTGGGAAATTTTATGAAATACGCTAATAGATGAATAACGAAATGAATTAAACTTCAATTAACTAAAAATAATAATTGGAGATCAATGAATTTTAAATGTAGCTTGTAAATTTTTTTTTTCTCATATTAACTACCTTTTAATACATAAGTTGGTCGATATCTAACACTTTAACTTGTAAACTATCAAAAAAATATAATACTATACACATCCCTTAATCAAAATTAAAGGTCTTCACATCTAAATATGTATTTTGACCCATACGACACCCCACCGCATGGGATAGATGAGGAAAAAAATTGTTTTCATCTATCCCGTGTAGGTTACTTTCGGATCCCACTTTACATGTAGGAGAGATATTTTTTGATCTAAAGGTTTGAGATTAAATAAAAGAAGATTACAGCTAGTTTGAATGATAAGTTGTATAATAAAAAGAGAGGTGAGAGTGAGCAGAGCCACGACATGCAGACGGAGTTCGATCTGCTAAAAACAGTGGTCGCGTTAACACGTGTTCAATATTTTCTCCGCACACTGCACTGTAATAGTATACTGCAGTAATTATTTTATTATATATTTATTATAAATAGGAAAGAATCCAGAAATCAAATCCTTTCAAGTTGTCATGAAAACCAAAGAAATATTGAGCCGTTGGATAATCATAATACGAATACAGATCAAAGTAGAACTAAAATATTTCTAAACAACAATATTAATATATGTGCTAAAGCTTTATTTATCATTTAGTAGCGCTCCACAGCTCCACACGCATTAAAATAGCTATTAGTTATTCTCTACATTAAATTTAAAAAAAAATGATACCTCATACACACTTCCATCTATAAAGAGGTTGAAGGCCAACCATTTTAAATTTTTGAAAGAAAGAAGATATGATAGTGATAATTGGGTGTGCGGGTAGAAGTCGATAAAAAATAATGTTCAACTTACGTGTACGGAAAGGTTTATTCGTACAACACACAAATATATAGTTCACACACAATGTACAACACCAGATAGTCAGAAGGAGTGATAGATAGGATGAAAGAACAACAGTCAAGAACGATAGATAACAAACACACAATAAAACATAAGTACGTAAACGTAGGCGCGAGCGATCGGTAGTCGAGCGACATGGGCTTCGCGTAGTGTATCGGATTCCTCACTAGTAATGCTCGCCGCGGGCGATCCGAACGATGCGCGGCCAGCCGCGAGCTATAGGAAGGGGTATGCGTGCGAGTGTCCACTGCGTTCGACTCGATTCGTGTCGGAAACTAGATTTTACTACTTTGTAATGTGTTCTGATGAATTTAGTAAATTAAGACAAATATTAATGTAGGTAGTTTATTAACGTTTATAGTGTTGTAAATATTGTGTAGATGTATATATTATTAGGAATAAGTTAGTTTTAAGTTTATTATGAATATAAATATTAAACTAGTAAAACTTAATATTATTTATTTATATAAATTAAATTATGTAGAATAGTAGGATCCCTACATCACTCCCCCCCAGAGACCGTCACTACGGTCGATAATAATTTGGAAAACGTACTACACGGCCTGCTCGAGTTTTTCTTATTTTTCCCTGTTCTTTTGTTTTTGATATGGAGTCGGGAACTGGTGTACGAGTATGAGTAGGCGTTTGAATCGGAGTTGGGGTCGGGGTATGAGTAGGATCGGGAGTATTAGGAGTTGGCACGGGTGTTGGATCAGCTAGTATGTAGGCCGGCTTAAGGCGGTCTATGGATACAGTTAATGTTTTACCCTTAAATAATATTTTGAAAGTCTTGTCATTTCTTTCAAGTACTTCATAGGGGCCGGAGTAGGGGGGCTTTAAAGCACCTCGTAACGCATCGTCCCTTAAAAATACATGGCTTGCTGATGTCAAGTCTTTGTATATAAAAATTTTATTTTTATTGTGATGGGCAGCGGGACAAGGATTGAGTTTCATGGCAAAGTGGCGCAGGCGGGTGGTAAAATCCGAAATGTCGGAAGAACCGGATGAAGATGCCTGGAAAAATTCTCCGGGCAAACGCAATGGTTTGCCATAAACCAACTCGGCCGATGAAGCTTGTAAGTCTTCTTTGAAAGCGCTGCGTATGCCGAGAAGTACTAGAGGTAAGGTGTCTACCCAGTTGCAGTCTGCATGGCACATTATAGCCGCTTTTAATTGTCGGTGGAATCGTTCCACTAGGCCATTACACGCTGGATGATACGCGGTTGTTCTGCGATGTTTGAATCCGATCATTTTTCCTAGATATTGGAAAAGCGTGGATTCGAACTGTCGACCGCGATCAGTTACAATATCCGTTGGACATCCAAATCTGGATATCCACGATAACAACGTCTTGCCAACGGTTTCAGCAGTCATATCGACCATTGGGAATACTTCTGGCCAGCGTGTGAAACGATCCACGATAGTAAGGCAATACCTAAAACCTTGAGATGGAGGTAAAGGGCCGACGATATCAACATGGATGAAGGCAAACCTGGTACGAGGTAAATCAAAAGTGCCAAGAGGAGACGACACGTGACGATTTACCTTGGCGCGCTGACACGCTAGGCACTTACGAGACCACTCCCGGCAGTCTTTGCGCACTCCAGGCCAAACAAAACGCTCAGCGATGAGCTTAGCAGATGCATTTGCACCCGGGTGGCTAAGGCTATGGAGACTGTCGAAGACTTGCTTTCGCAGTGGCTTTGTTATGAAAGGCCTAGGCGAAGGAGTGCTCACGTCACAATAGATTTCGGTGCTGCAGTTGGGAACTGGTAACTTTTTGAGACGGAGTGAAGATTCACCGCTTAATAGTTGTGCCAGTTCTTGGTCTGCGTTCTGGGAAGTAGCGAGATGAATAAAATCGATGGGTGTCGACAGTTCCTCTATACGAGACAATGTATCGGCAACGACATTGTCTTTGCCAGAGATGTGGCGAATGTCGGTAGTGAACTGCGATATATAATCCAAGTGGCGATACTGACGAGGCGAACAGTTAGTTTTCCTTTCGTGAAAGGCGAAACTGATCGGTTTGTGGTCAGTATATACCACAAAGTGTCGCGCTTCCAGCATGTGACGAAAGTATTTGATACTCTCGTATATAGCGAGTAGTTCGCGATCATACGGCGAGTATTTTTGCTGGGACGGAGTAAATCGACGCGAAAAGAAAGCTAGGGGCTGCCATTCACTGTCTTTCGACTGCTGCAGTACTGCACCCATGGCGAGATCAGAAGCGTCAGTAACTAAAGCTAGTTTCGCTTCACTGTCAGGGTGTGCTAGTAATGCAGCATTAGATAGGCTGTCTTTGCACTGCTCGAAAGCGAGCAAAATATCTCCAGTAAGGTTGACTGGATGGGAAGCCTTCACCGAACCAGCAAGCAAAGAGTTTAAAGGTGCTTGAATCTTAGCGGCGTGTGGTAGGAATCGCCTGTAAAAATTCAGCATACCTAGAAATCTTCTTAGCTGCTTAACGGTTTGTGGGGCTGGGAAGTCTTGTATGGCTTGTACTTTGGAGTCCAAAGGTTTGGTGCCAGCTTCGGAAATTCTATAGCCTAGAAAAGTAACCTCACTAGCTCCAAAGACGCACTTGGAGGTATTGACAAGGATGCCATATTCCTTCATGCGTGTGAAGAGCTGCTGTAGATGGGTCACGTGGTCTTCTGGTGTTCTCGAAAAGACCAAAAAGTCATCCAAAAAGCAGTAGCAAAAGTCGAGGCCTCTCGTCATCTCATCCACAAACCACTGGAAAGTTTGACCGGCATTCCTTAACCCAAAGGTCATATAAGGGAATTCCTAAAGCCCGAAGGGTGTGGTGATGGCTGTCTTCATGATATCGTCTTTAAAGACCGGAATTTGGTTGTAAGCCTTCACCAGGTCTATTGTGGAGAATATTTTGCAGCCTGATATGCTCTGAGCGAAGTCGTGAATGTGCCTAATAGGATAACGGTCTGGAATGGTGCGTGAATTAAGTAGTCGATAATCGCCACAAGGTCTCCAGCCATTATCCTTCTTAGGAGCAAGGTGTAAAGGTGAAGCCCAGGGACTGTCAGAAGGACGAGCTACACCACTATTAAGCATCATCTGGAATTCCTGCTTTGCGATCTTCAGCTTATCAGGGGCCAATCTACGAGGAGTGGAAGAAATGGGTGGTCCGGGAGTCGTGCGTATGAAATGTACAGTGCTATGCTTAGGTGTCTGAAAGGTGCCTGAAGGGCGGGTTATTTCAGGAAATTGCGAAAGAATATCGTGGTACCTGGTGTTGCCCGACGAGACCTTAACAGAAAAAATATCTAAAGCATTAGCGGTACTAGCATTGGTAAATAAAGCTGTAGTGCTATCAAGTAAACGCTGATTGCGGCAATCTACAACTAAATTATAAAAACTAAGAAAATCTACGCCAATTATAGGTTTAGTTACATTTGCTACAGTGAACCTCCACGGAAAACAACGTCTTAAGCCTAAGTTTAAATTTAATTCTAGAAAACCAAAAGTATCTATAGCACTGCCGTTAGCTGCACTTAGCTGAAAGTTAGTTTTTGACCGACGATCACGAAGCAAAGATTGAGGGTAAACACACAGGTCACTACCGGTGTCGATCAGATACTGGGTCTTCGAACTGTGGTCGGTGACGAATAGGCGACTTGAAGAGGCTGGGCAACCACTGGTCGCCATCAGCGACTGCCTGCGGAGTTTCCCGCCTTGTGAAAGTCGCACAGCTTAATACAGCTGCGAGCCTGGTGACCAAATTTGGCATGATACCAACAAACGGGATATTTGCGGTAGCTGGAGTTCGATCTGGACCTTTGACGTGCGGTTGAGTGACGTCGTTGAGGTCTGGATCGGATACTGGAACATTGCGATCCGCGAGTATGCTCGTCGAGTTTCAGAGTGAGGCGTTCCACCATTTTCTTCAGCTCTGCTATTTCGTTCGAGGGTGAAATTGCAGCGTTCAATGCTGTTGCGACAGACGCTACGTTGCATGGCGAAGTGATCTCCTGGATTCGGTCGGCAAGGTCAGATAGTTGCTCAAGGGTCTGGGTAGTCTGTGATGCCAATACTGTTTGAATATTGTTCGGCAAACGGTTACACCAGATCGTCCTGATAAAGTCTTCCGGTACAGAAGGGCCGGCCAAATCTTGTAGGTGACGGAGGAATTGGGAAGGTTTCCGGTCACCAAGTTCCTCATGAACTAATAGCTGACGTACCTTCTTCTCACGTGATGCAGATAGTCTTTTGATCAGCTCTGACTTAATCTTCTTATAACGATTCTCGCTCGGTGGGTTCAGTATAATATCCTTCACTGCTTTGGAGTGTTGTATGTCCAAGTTATTGACGACATTAGTGAATTTAATTAAATCGCTAGTGATATTATAACTGTCAAACTGACCTTCAAGAAGTGCAAACCAGATCTCAGGTTCCTCGGGAGAAAAAGGTAGCACTCGTAAATTCGTCCCTTTGAATTCGGTCGTTGTGTCGGAACCAGTGGAAACGCGCACTTTCTTCTTTTCAGAGCTTCTATGCTTGTGGCGTTTGGTAATGTTCTCATCATGTGAAATGGCGGTTTTAGCACCTTCACTGTCACTGCTGCTACTCATCCTGATCTTCGTACTCGCAGGGGTCACCAGTTATGGTAGTGATAATTGGGTGTGCGGGTAGAAGTCGATAAAAAATAATGTTCAACTTACGTGTACGGAAAGGTTTATTCGTACAACACACAAATATATAGTTCACACACAATGTACAACACCAGATAGTCAGAAGGAGTGATAGATAGGATGAAAGAACAACAGTCAAGAACGATAGATAACAAACACACAATAAAACATAAGTACGTAAACGTTTAGGCGCGAGCGATCGGTAGTCGAGCGACACGGGCTTCGCGTAGTGTATCGGATTCCTCACTAGTAATGCTCGCCGCGGGCGATCCGAACGATGCGCGGCCAGCCGCGAGCTATAGGAAGGGGTATGCGTGCGAGTGTCCACTGCGTTCGACTCGATTCGTGTCGGAAACTAGATTTTACTACTTTGTAATGTGTTCTGATGAATTTAGTAAATTAAGACAAATATTAATGTAGGTAGTTTATTAACGTTTATAGTGTTGTAAATATTGTGTAGATGTATATATTATTAGGAATAAGTTAGTTTTAAGTTTATTATGAATATAAATATTAAACTAGTAAAACTTAATATTATTTATTTATATAAATTAAATTATGTAGAATAGTAGGATCCCTACAAAGATTTTGGAATATAAACTATCTTTTTGTGATTTTCAATAATGAGTTATTTCTATACCAAATATAATCTTAATTGGTCTACTATATTTTGAGCTTATTCGTTTCGAACATCCAAAAATTTGTACCATTCTTTCCTCTTTACAATGTTAGTGTAGATTGATATTAACGCCTCGACTTAATTTTAGAGAACAACATCCACATGTCGAAAGAAAAGTATTCCAAAACATATTGGAATGTGTTGGCAACACACCTTTAGTGAAACTTAACAAAATACCAAAAGAATACGGTCTGGAATGCGAAATTTGTAAGTAACGTAACAAGATAGAGATAAATTATTAGTAGGTACGTAGTAATAATAACCACCTAACCTACCTTACACTTAAGTACTTTTTGCTATTGTGGCTTCGCCGTTTGTCATGCGTGTTTATAATCTTATAAACACGACAGACAAACGAACGTTATTTTCTGAAAATCGATTCTTGAATCGATTTTCAGAAAATAACGTTCGTTTGTCTGAACTCTACAAAAAAATTAAAAAACCTGAACACGTAACTTATCGAAATCCCTGTTGGTTTTTCAGATTTTGAAACTAACTTTCGGATAGACAGACTAAAAAAATCTTATTAATGATTATGTTGGTCATTTTCTTATCAGTTTTATAACTTTACCTACGTATTGAACAGCATTTCTTTTTAAATCATATGTACTTACCTAAACAGTTACAGTTAAACTAACCTAGGTACTTACTCTTCTTACAATATTAAATAAACAGTTATTAAGCTTATTTATTTAATTATGATTAAATAATTAAGTATATTGTTATATACTTAATTTAGATAAATTATTGTTGCTATCTACAGACGCCAAATGTGAATTCTTCAACCCAGCGGGATCGATTAAAGACCGCATCGGTTTGGCGATGCTGAAACATGCAGAAGCGCAGGGAGTTGTTCATGAAGATACAATTTTTGTGGAGCCTACTTCTGGTAACACCGGCATAGCGGTTGGATTTGTTGCCTCACTCCGCGGTAAGTTCAATCAGTAGATTCTCGAACAAATTCGATCGGATTATCAAAGCCGAAAAAGATAATAATATGTTTCACTGGTCCTGGAAAACGACACTCACACTCTTATTATAGTACCTACCTATACATAACAGAGACATAAAAATGATACAAAACAATTAGTTTTTTGCAGTAGGTACTTACTTACTTATTCTAACCGTACTAAATAGGTACCTATTTAGTTTGAGCTTCAACCACGTCATTCTTGACCATTTATGGCATATTCTCATTTAGTACCTACTTACGTTTTTCGGACAACTTCTTAGTGTATTTTTTTTTGTTTCTTAAATGTTTCTATTTGCATTTAAACATTAATTTCACTAATTCTTAACCCAAACTACTTCGTCAATCAATTCTCCGATCCTATAACTACTACCACTATCCAAAAATCACGTCAATAGATTGTGAAGAATTAAAACAAAACTATACCTACATATATATTTGTTTGCATCACAGGATAAAAGTAGGTATACTAATATTCCAGATTATAGTACATCTATATTCTATACATCTACAAGGCGTCGTCCACTGTTGTTTGTAATCCCTCGATCGTGAGTTATTCCAGACACAATTGAAATCAATTGTTATCGTGGCACCCGAGTGCCTCCTGGGGGTTGAGGGATTAACACATTACAACACTACTTATGTTTTTTTTTCCATAATCACATAATAAGACTCGTAGAAATCTATTTTTTTAAATATTGCCTTGTTAGGTAATAACAGTATAATTGTGACACCGGTAAAGAACTCAGATGACAAAGTCAACACAATGCGCCTGATCGGATCAGAAGTGATCCAAATAAAAAACAACGAGTCTTCGTCAGCTTTAGCCCGGAAAATTAAGGACGCTGATCCCAAACATGTGATCATGTTAGATCAAGTAAGTTGATAATAATTATCATGATTTAGATAGATATAGATCTTATTTCAAGTATTAATTACAGCTCATATTTGTTAGTAACAACAGTGCTTCAAAAACTATGTTAGTGAAATCCAGATAAGATTATGAGTGCTGAACAGTTTATTTTTGTACCATGCCATTAGGTAAGGCACAGCACCGTTTGACAAACAAGCAGTTTGTTCTTCTAGCGATCATCGGCATCGCCTGGATGTTTTTAATGCTCGCGCGCACCCGCCGTACAAGGGATGCGCACCTTTTCCGCATCGTTTACATTTTGGCCTGTAATATTTACGATAGTAAGTCCCTACATGGGAAATATTTTATTTATATTAGTAAGTCTGCTCTTTTTTAGTACGAAAACGATGTGAATCCACGTGCTCATTACGAACACACGGGAATAGAGATACTGGATGCTATAGGCGCCGTGGACATGGTAGTGATGGGAGCCGGCACAGGCGGCACCATGAGCGGTGTGGGCCACCGCCTAAAGGAACGCAACCCGGAATGTCTCGTGATAGCAGCTGAACCCGACGGCGCTGCCGTGTTTAACAAAAACGGGAAAAAGCATCCCTTTTTGGTAATTACCACTTACAAAGAGAAAAGTTTTTTTTAATTGTGGGTGTATCTATGTGTGTGTGTATAAGCACAATAAGTACTATTTTGTTTCCGAAGTCATTTAAAATCACTATTTGGTAGAAAATAAAGGTTATATATTACCTACTCAGTTTACTACACCAAAGACTGAAGATGGTTAAATATAGAATCATCATTTTAATTCTAATTTAAAAGGTGAGTTTAAAGTTAAAAAGGGAATTCTACAAAATTTATTGGCATTATCATTGCAATAAATAAAGCAGTATTTCCTTGTAAATAAAATTTGCAGGTGGAAGGAATAGGAGGAGGGATCCCAATAGTTGTAGACGTAACTATTGCAGATAGCTTTGAAGTTGTCACAGATGAGGAAGCTTTTTTAATGGCACGCGAACTAAGCAAAAAAGAAGGCATGTTATGTGGTAAGTAGGTTCAAGCGATATGCTATTTTTCATATTATAATGTCATAATATGTATGTATACCTACACATATTATATCATATCAGGTTTTCGCCATGACTATTGACCATTTCAGCATTGTTAGCCTACGTACTTATTTATTTATTTATTTATATTCGGTATACTGACGGGATACAGTCATCGCATACTATAATTATTGCAACAAACAAACTTAACTGGACCGTAGCCCATAGATAGTATACACAACATGTTTAATAAATGCTAATGTATGCGATCAGGACATAAAAACTTAACGAATTAAAAACAAAATCTAAAATAAAAAAGAAGAAAAATTATACAGGCAGAAATTACGTAAGAGTTAAAATAAACAATTACAGCTTTATCTTATTCTATTGATTACAAATAAATTAAATTACATTAAATTATCACAATTTGTTTTGTTACGGCGAGATCATTTCTCCCCTTAGAGTATAATAGAAAAATTACTATTGAAAATACGAGTATCTATGTCTTTGCCACTGCGGGACAGCTCGTTGTACGTACGGCACATTCTGACTAGAGGGTTGTAACACGACGTGTTATTCCTGTACACCTGTATGTCAAATGTGCTGGGATTGCGAGATCTATGCCGAATATTAACGTTGAGAGCCGAGATAAGACCTGGAGTATCGACCGTGAAGTGAATAATTTTATGAAGATACAGAAGGTCGTATCTTTTACGTCGAGTTTGAAGGGGCATGACGTCGAATTTAGTTAGTCGCTCGCCATAGTTATTAAGAGAGCGACCGTAGTTGTGTTTACGGGATGGATATCGCAAGCATCTTCTCTGGATTCTCTCCAGGTTATCCGCATGATTTTTGTAGAAAGGCGACCAAATTGGACAGCAGTACTCCAAAATACTTCTGAAAAAGCTGTAGAAAAATTAGGTATCTACTTGGAATATATATTATAGGCTATATTTACTAAGGGTTACAATTCCAATTTTATATACCTGTGTATGTGTGTTAATTCCCAAGGACAAGTAAAGTATAAGTTAATACCTATGCAGGTGGAAGCAGTGGAGTCGCAATGATGGCTGCTCTGAAAGCCGCCAAACGTTATAAATTTAGGGCTGGTCAACGAGTGGTGGTAATTTTGCCTGACGGTATCCGCAACTATATGTCAAAATTCGTCAGCGACCAGTGGATGGAGGCATATCGCTTCTTAGAACCTCCAGAGCACACCATGAGGTAAAAATACCGCATACAATGTATCTATGCTAGGTTAGATTCACTGACTTATGGGTAAGAAAATGAGACAGACACAGATCCGACCACCAAAACAGTTTTCCTATGTTGCCTAATATTATGAACTTGGCTGTGTCTCACTTTGCGCATGCAATCTAGCTTGGTTGGAATCACTTTTAGAAAAAGCACTTGTAGACTGGTATCGCCAGGCTAGATATTCTTTAGGCAAATGGCCGGTCATGCCCGCCAAGACCCTGTAAGAACTACCATACAAGATACGTAGCGGCATGGCACCTAGTAAAAGTAAAAATCACCATCCTTATTACAGTGTCAGCTTCTAGATTAAGAATGCTTATAGTATTAATCTGAAGTTATAACAAAATTAATCTAATAACATTATGGGAGCACCAAGATGAATTGCGCATAGCATTAATGAGTCAAGTTTTTTTCAGTTGGTGGAAAACCCCTGTTACTGATTTGCAAACACCAGATTACCCTGTGATCAATATAGGATACACTTGCGCTCAAGCGCTGCGATCCATGAAAATTCACCCATTGGCAGTAGTGGTCGACGGGAAAGGGTATCTGTTTATTTTAGTCTAAAATGTTACCTGTTTCTTAAGTTCTTATAAATCTTTCATTTTGTCAAGGAGGCTTGTAGATTATTCGATGTTCTTATTAACATTATCTTTTTTATATACAAACCAATCCATTCAGCGTCCCAAGTGTACGACGATATGACATTTTATTTTTAAAAGTCTTTTAAAAGTATACATCATCAATGTAGGGAGTTTGAGACGGTCAAAGATTTTTAATTTTCTCTCAGGTATTTTGTGGGGATTGCCTCCAAAGATGGTTTTAGAAACTACGCGACAAATCCAACGAAGCTGCCTGGAAAACAATCCGACGAGTTCGACTTTGAAAGTCCGGTTACCGATTACTTGGTGAAGCACGTATACACTTTGGCATTGAACTCGAAAAAAGGAATGCCAACTATTGGTTTGTTGTCTAGAGTACTAGATATTACAACATTTGTAGTTATTGGGGATGAAGCTGCGGACAAAGGTAATTTCATTGTTTTACTTACATTTACATTAAATGATGATGATTTAAGAAAAAGTATATACAAAATTTTGGTGCCCAATTTAAGTTCCATTGGAATTATCCTACCTACTCGAAAGCCCGAAAAATCGTGTCAAAGACAAAAGAAAAGAACAAACACTTCTTCGTCTAACGCAGTCTTCGGTTTGATACTCAAAGAACGCAGTGGTTCCCAACTAGTAGGCCACGGACCATTCGTGTTCCGTAATAGACAAAATTATGGTCTGCGAACGTTTTTAATCTCGCGGGCGATACACTGATAGTGACTGATGGCATAGACCGGTGACGGTAAATAGTTTAATTCGCTTGCCAATATTATTGCCCTTAAAAGTATCTTGTTATTTATGAAGTTTGTAGAGTCCTTGCGAACAACATAAAAATCAGTCGTCCCTGGTCCAGAAAGGGTTGGGAACCATTGGTCTAATGCAATAGGTAGGTGTTAGGTCGTCAAAATTCGTTATTTTCAAAGAATGTTAATAAAGAAACAACTATGTATGGTAGGTAGGCTGTAACGTAGAACCACAGTCTATGAAACCATAGGCCCAGTAGAACTATAGGCCCAGTTTTTTAAGTTTAGTTGAAATTAATTAATATACAGGATCAATTTTTAACCACTTTCCAAAATTTTCATAAACGTTCAGTATCGTATTTAGAGCCTATTTATGAAGTAAAAAATGTAAATCAAGTTGTCACCCGAAAATATCTTTCGCGATATAGTTTTCAATTTTTACGGTCCTAGACCTGTTAAGGTATAAAGGGAAAATCAAAAACTTATGAATGCATAAATGAGATGCGCAACGGTCAAAAAAGTGTTGCTAGGCGGCCGTATCAAAAATTTTTGATTTTTGACCGACTTTTTCTCAGTGCTGTTTTTTTGAGTTTACGCGAACACTATATTACATTGTAATGAAAGATAGTTTACGGATTTAGAACGCGTTTATTTTTGATTTACCGTTGACGTTTCATTCTACCCGTGACCATGAACGCTGTAAAGAGTTCGAAACGTCGCGTCGTGTTAAATCAAAAATAAACGCGTTCTAAATTCGTAAACTATCTTTCATTTCAATTTTATCTTGTCATTTTTGTACTGGGCTTTTCCAAAAGAAAGAAGATTGATACCTATATTAAAATTTGGAAGGTGGTTAAAATTTCATCCTGTATTATTGAACTGTGAAATTAAAATACGACACCTTGGAGAATCTGATTTTAGTTGCCTCAGGCGGTAGGGCGAAGTTTCAGTCACCAGATTTTTATTGAAGCAATAATTTGTTCAATTTAGAGTTTTAGATGTATCTGTCACCGTAAAATTGTAAACTTCGTCAGTTCATAATTGAACGTCGATGGATTACAATCTAACCTAACCTAACCCACCGTTAGGTTTATCACGCGTTGTTTTGTAAACTGACAGAGCCCACAATTTTACGGTGACATAAATCTACATACCTACTTCATACTTTTATTTTTCAGAACATTTTACGGTAAGGGGTGTAGCTTCAAGTGAAGACGTTCTGGATTATATTTATCGTCATACTCCGTGAATCTGAACATAATCTGAATTGAATTGTATAAAACTTCGGCTAACAAAAAATGGATACCGATCGCTATATTATTTTAAAAAAAAAATACAATAATATGTTTTAGTTGGGAATAATATGTCAAAATAAATTGGGATTTGTATAGTGTTCGTTTTATTCTATCGTACCCTAGGTTTATTATTATTTTTAAAGTATCAAATATTAGGTTTCGTATTAATAATATTATTATTATGTACCTAGTTAACATTATATTTTTCGAACTAGTAAACAAGCAAATGTTAAAAACAACATTCATGATAATTGACCCAAAAAACAGTGTAGGTATACTCGTAGCATACGGCCATTTAATGGCAGATTTATGAAAATTCAAGTTTGTCGGGTTATAAATAAATAAGAAAGAGATTATGCGACTGATTAAGCTTTGGTAAATAATCCTGTTGCATGCATGCAGTGCGTAAAAGAAAGAGCGTACGAGAACTGGTTGTTATCTGTTTATTTTATGGATTTAACGCTTCCAACTCTTCCAAGAATGCTGCAGTCACTGAACGATGGAGTTTTGCGCGGGAAACGAAAAGGGAAAGATGGACTTTGTTTCTTAGTTTTTGTGAAATTACCATAATAGGCATTTATTGTTATAAAGTGGTGTCATTTTAATTATAATAATGAGTCAGTAAGTAGAAATCAAATAAAAGTGAGACACGAGGAAAAAAGCTCATATCAGACTCAGATTCACGTTCTCGCATAAAACTCCTGTGATCTTTGAAATGTATGGGACCACCGACCACCAAGGTTATTTTAGGGCTATGATAGGTTAAAATTATCTATTAGGTAAGAAAAATCTTCCAAAAGTGATGAAGAGTCACCGCCTAGGGTTCCGTCGTCAAGGTACCAAACATTGAGGAGGGACTTCAATTTTGTGATGATGGGATGAATGGCCAGACTGAATATGATAGGACCGAGAGGGTCGCCTTGTTGACACCCAACAGCGGAAGAGAGTATGTGTTCTCCGTACAGTAGTTTGGTTGGAGCACTATAGCACTGCCATAAAAAACTGTACAATGAAGGCACCTCTCTTTGGATCCAGTCAACAAGACGCCTCTGTCGACTGAGTTATAGGCATTTTTGATGTCAACCTTTAATAATATGTCATTTTGTCAAAAATTTATAAATGAACGGACGGCGTGAATTACAGCTTCTCAGCCACCCGCAACTCCAAAGCCGAGTTGTCTTGGCTGGAAGTGATTGCTAAGTTTATTTGCAGCAGACTTTAGCTACAAGACGCCGGTGAGTAGTACCCACAGCTGTTGGTCTTATGCCTCCATCTTTCTTTCTTAACTCACAAAGGTTTGCACCGTAAATAAAATCAATGACTCTATGGTAAACCTCACCAGCAAGCATAAGATTTGCCAAAACTGTTAGTGCTCTAAGCAGCGCTACGCTAGCCTCACGGTACAAGTGCAAACGGTAGAACACTTCAATTAATACAGTTTTCAGTCAAAAAGTATAAATTGCATTTTAGTAATTACTGCAGTGCTAAGAAAGCTTAAGGAGCTATTTAATTCCGTCATAGCCAACGGGACTACCCCGAAGGCGTGGAGTGAGAGCTTGGTGGCTTTGTTTTTCAAGAAAAGAGACAAAGCCCTCCTGAAAAACTATCAACGGCACTTACAACATTTGGATTTTCTGTATTATGTAAGATTACATGTCGTAAATGTACTTAATATTTTTGTAGTACGTTAAATAGTATCACGGGATCCCATTTTAAAATCACTTATGGAGTTTTCATAGCAGATAAGTAAAAATAAAGGCTCTTAATACTTTTTGGCATAACCGAGGCTTACTTGATACAACCGTGACACTGGGTTTATAATAGAAAGAGATGGAATATCGACACGTGGGTAAGTGCAAACGGTAGAACACTTCAATTAATACAGTTTTCAGTCCAAATGTAAAAATCGCATTTTTGTAATTACTGCTGTGCTGAGAAAGCTTAAGGAGCTATTTAATTCCGTCATAGCCAACGGGACTACCCTGAAGGCGTGGAGTGAGAGCTTGGTGGCTTTGTTTTTCAAGAAAGGAGACAAAGCGCTCCTGAAAAACTACTGACCAATCGCGCTCTTAAGCCACGTCTATAAGCTGTTCTCGAGAGTCCTCACAAACCGTCTTGCCGCGAGATTTGACGCCTTCCAAATGTAATCATATCGGTGATTAATGATTATAAATCTGTAATCGTAATCATGATTACTTTTATGATTGATTTAAAAAAACAACAGTCGGAACGTTAAAAAATAAAATAACATATTGTATAGCAATGCATCATCTTCATATTTTTATCAGTCTCATACACTGTCCTAAAAGGATATTTATTCTACGAAAAAAATCTACTGGATTGGAACCATCAGAATCTTATTTATGATGTGCGATTCAAATTAGATTTCAATAGCACCCTCTTTTCAAGCATTTCATCTGAAAATCTGTGTGATTTTGGTGAATTGGTCATTGTTGCATATGAGAAAAGCCTTTCAACTGGACCCGATGACGGTAGAGGTGTTATATTATATTTCTTAAAATGTTTTTTGATTTCAGGATATCTATTTAACATGGATATGTCTTTATCTTGATTCGCTAAGTAATGAGAAATAATGACATCTGCCTTAGATCGTTGGACTTGGTGAATATCTCCTGTTGAATCAGTTTCGCAGGGATACTAAACATGGCAGCAAAATACCGTAATACATATTTTGTTCGCCTTGTATTATATTCAGGGCTTCGGCTATTGGTTTTGAACAACGCAAGTATTCATTTATGTATTGGAAATCGTTGGTACGTAAAACGTTTGTTAGTCTCAATGCCACGTACAAATGAACGCTCTTTAAATCTTGTATCGATGCAATTTGTTTTAGGCCATCATAAAGACTGTTCCATCTAGTGATTCCTGGTCGGGAAAGCGTATGCCCAACTATGCCTTGTATTATTTCAGCTGATTTAGGGCGGCCGGCCGAGTTTCACAAATTATTGCATTTTTTGATAACTTGGTTATGGATATCGGCAATGGCTGTTTCATTATTTTTTAACACTTTATTGGCGTCTATAGTAGCACATAGATTGCACTTGTGGGCAGAACATCTTAAATGTACCGGCAATTCTAATATAGTTGTTTGTGGAATAACATTTTCAGCAAAAGCTCAAGGACCAACATCATCATTTAGAGTGTTGAAGTGGGACATAGATCTGCCCTCGGAGTTAAAATCCTCGCCGATGATAGGACCCTCTTCGGGATTCTGAGTTGCCATCAATACGAGTACCATCAGTAAAATTTTCTAAATTATCATAGTCGACGCCAAACTCTTTAAACGCTTTGACGAAATTACTGCCACTATCAGTAACCGTGGCTAGAACTTTTCGTGAGTCGAGACCAAATTCAGAATGTATTGCTTTAAGTAAAAAAGCTATTCGGTCATAGCTGTGCGTACCTGAAAATCTTCGGCATGCGAGCGTTTTTGATTTCCTTTTTAGGTTTGAGTCAAGCCAGTGTGCCGTGACGCCCAGAAAACTTCGACTTTTTCCTGACCAAATATCAGCAGTTGTGCAAACTTCTTTTACACTGTGCAATTCATTTTTGATGTTCGTAATTTCTTTTATATAATAGTTATCTATTAAGCGCCCCAAACTTCTCCTACTGACAACATTCAGTCCTTTTGTGGTAATATTCAAACCTTCAAAGATTTTGTTAAAAAATGGATCATCTATTGCTTGCAAAGGAATCATGGAATGGATAAAAAATTTAAAATGTTTTCATTAAATTGCTCTTGCGAAACCGTTTGCTCAGCAGATTTATGTATATTATGATTATCCATAGTTTCTGACTGACGACAGTTCGTAGTTCTCGAAGATGGTTTGTTTTTTTTGTCACATTTCAAGTGAGTTTGATACTCTTTGTATATGTCTTCTCCATGTCTTCGTTTGAGGTGATTAACAAAATATTGGATGTTGAATATAATTATTCTTAAAACCGCAAATTTTAACTTCTTTTGGTTGACAAAATGTACACATTACAACCTTTTTAGTACTAGTGGACTCCGTTTTAGAATATATGAAAATCTTGCCGTCAAGAATGCATGGTAATGTTTCTGGTACTCGCTCATTCTGCACATCTTCCGATGCAGAGCTATAAGATAAAGATGAAAAAGAATTTGACGCCCCTCTTTAATCTGATTAAAAGTAATCATGATTACTTTCAATCAGATTATTAATACGATTAAAAAAGTAGTTGATTACGCCCAACTCTGGTTTCAGCACCGTAGACCACATTCACACAGTGAGGCAGATTATGCAGAAGTCGCAAGAGTATAATCAGCCGCTGTGCCTAGCATTTGTGGACTACGAAAAAGCCTTCGACTCCGTAGAAACCTGGGCTGTTCTGGAATCATTGCAGCGATGCCAAGTCGACTGGCGATATGTGGAGGTACTGAGAAGCCTATACAGAGCAGCGTCGATGTCCGTCCAAGTACAGAGCCACAAGACGAAAGTCCATTCAGTTGCTCAGAGGAGTGAGACAGGGAGATGTCATCTCTCCAAAACTGTTCTCCAACGCACTGGAAGATGTCTTCAAAACACTGGACTGGAACGGACTGGGCATCAACATCAATGGCGTATATCTCAGCCACCTTCGCTTTTCCGACGACATAGTATTGATGGCAGAATCGGTGCAGGATTTTCAGAAAATGCTGAAAAGCCTTAATGCTGCTTCAACGTCGGTCGGTCTCCGAATGAATTTGGACAAGACCAAAGTCATGTTCAACGACTTTATCACTCCGGAGCCGATTTTGATCAACGGTGAAGCGCTCGAAGTTGTCCAAGAATATGTCTACCTTGGGCAGATATTGCAGTTAGGTAGAGACAACTTTGAACGTGAAATCACAAGAAGAGTGCAGCTGGGTTGGGCAGCGTTTGGGAAGTTTCGTCATATCTTCTCGTCGTTACTGCCACAATGCCTGAAGAGTAGGGTGTTCAATCAGTGCGTCTTACCCGTCATGACATACGGAGCCGAAACGTGGAACATGACGGTCAGGCTGGCCCACTGACTGCATGTCGCTCAGCGAGCTATGGAAAGATCTATGCTCGGTATTTCGCTGCGGGATAAAATCCGTAACGAGATTATACGGAAGTTATGGACATAATCCAAAAGTGTAGCAAGCTGAAGTGGCAGTGGGCTGGCCATATTTGTCACAGAACCGATGAGCATTGGAGTAGACGGGTTCTCGAATGGAGACCACGTCTCGGCAAACGCAGTGTAGGACGCCCCCCGCCAGATGGACCGATGACCTGAAGAAGGTCGCTGGTAGTGGCTGGATGAGGAAAGCGGGTGATCGTGCACTGTGGCGTGCCCTTGGGGAGGCCTACGTCCAGCAGTGGACTGCAATAGGCTGATTGATTGATTGTAATTAATACATGTGTGCTCCAAGCCATCGATATATTGAACACTAATAGTTTTTTTTTCTTTTAAATCACATCTAAAGGTAAAAGTATTGCTGTCGTAAGTGATATTCTTTTAAAATCTGCGGGAAAGTGGAAAATTCGTTCATGATTAATTTTATTCTTTTTTCGTATTTAATCAACAAAATACCACAGGGTATTGCTGAACTCCCTAGACATAAACTTAAAAATCGTATGTGAATGTAATTTAAATTTGAAACTATTAATTATTATTTAACATATAGGAACGTATAGCATAACATTTTCCTAGCTCGTACGTGCATAAACCTTTTGTAAAATAAAATTATTTCCCCTACCTAAAGAGGCTGAAAATATTGACCCGAGTTTCTGCGCTGCTTCTTCTCAGCGCTAGCCCAGACTTGTACCAAAGCAGTGGTAGGTTTAAATATTGGGACGTGTAAAAGCGCTTCCTGGGGACTATATATAGAAATACAACTAATTTTATCATTTGAAGCATGTGTAAACAATCTAAACAAACAAATTATTGTACTGTATACTAAAGAATGTTTTCAATTTCATACTTTGTTTGACTTTTTTAAGTCTGAACCTTGAATTATTTAAATTTGCGATTTAAGAACTTTGGTTATTGAAACGTTCACATCTCGTTTTACGTAACTCAGGAACAGTATTATACTCTGTAGCCGCCCTGTTTGTACCGCGCGCGGTCCGATCTATTGTTCTTAAATATACTCGTACTAACTAAATACACCATCTACGAGTTACAATCTAATAAGTATGTTCAGTAATTTTGAAGTAAAAAAAATGTTTTGCTCAGAAAATCTGTAGTGAGATAAATCGGTAACCGATTACAATTTCCTTATCGTATTATTACATACATACTAAGTACTATTTGTTCACCACCTGAACCCAAAATTAACACTACATTGCATCTGGAAATAAGTATTCTAAGGTAATCGAACATGATCTCTAGCCGCACGCTAGAGATCATGCTTTTCAGCCGCGCCCAATGAAATGTTCAGTATCTTCAAAATTACTGAACGTAGATACTGGATTGTAACTCGTACATGGTGTACTTAGATAGTAAAACAGGGGCGCGGCTGCAGATTATAAAATGAGGAACAACATCTGGTAACAGAGAAATATTGCTATAACATATTAACTATTTAATTTTGCCGTCGGTATGCTGTTTTCGACCTGGATACACCCACGTGCCCTATCCTTTTTTTTAACATTATTTTAGGATTTCTACTTTTAAACGCTATTATGTAAAATAAAACCTGGTTAAATCGGCAATCAAGCTAGAAACAGTAAAATAATACAAGAATTTTATTATCATTGTATAGTTTCTGCATTACACTAAATTTCCTTGACATAATGACCTTAATAATAGGGGTTAAAGTATGAAATTGCCGATTATTTTCCCACTTTTTATTTTGTTTACAGCTCTTAAGTATAGTCATATTATTGCGTAATTCTTTTTGTATTGTATCAAAAACTAAATAAAGTAACATTTGACTAAAAAAAATGCAATACTAGTGCCTATATACAAAGGAAGTCGTTGAAAAGACCCCTTACAATGTGTCAGCTGACCTTCTTGCTTCAATTAAGTATATTTGTATTATATACTTTGATTTTCAGAAATTTAAATACTATAATGCGTAGCTTTATAACCATCTAACTTTCACCTTTAATTGCATCGAAAACGGTTCAGGCGTTTTAAAAAAACTAAAAAATTGTTAGTATGGAAAAATTACTTTTCTCAATTTCGTCCATACAAAACGGCAATTTCATACTTTAACCCCTAATATTTAAGTGGTCTCAATAAGTTGTGTTAAGGGTTGTCACCCTACAAATGTTAGAGCCCTCTATCTCTGTCACTCGGACCGCGTTTTGTCACTAGTGTACGTTCCAGTTATGTAATATGTAAATAAATTCCTTGGTGATTACTTACTTTACCTTGTACCATCATTCACACATTGTCTAAGTATGATAATCCATTACCTACCAAATGTTTTTTTTTTGGCGGGAGTTCGTGAGATACGTTTGGAGTCCGTTTATTTTATCGAATTTTAATTGTTTATAGTAATTTTTGGATCGTAAAAGTGGTGTTATTTTGCGAAAAAAAGTGTCGTGCGAGTGAACAATATACAGTTCGGTGAAATAACATGGTGTATGGGTCGTAACCAAGAAAAGTGGACCGTGAATTTTGCCTGGGAACGCAAACATTTCACCTCTTTCTTGGGGACTTCTCTATATTCCTTAAATCTTTCGACTGTCTCCAAAAACTCCATCGAAGCATTAAAACGTCTAACATCAACGTTTTAATGCAAAAATTAAGACAATATTACTAAAGAATTGGTTGTATGGACAAGTATCTGATGCCGTTAAACTTACAAAAGAAAAAAATACCTACCAAAAAATTGGGTTTTTGGGGGGAGTTCGTGAGATACGTTTGGAGTCCGTTTATTTTATCGAATTTTTATTGTTTATAGTAATTTTTGGATCGTAATAGTGGTGTTATTTTGCGAAACAAAGTGTCGTGCGAGTGAACAATATACAGTTCGGTGAAATAACATGGTGTATGGGTCGTAACCAAGAAAAGTGGACCGTGAATTTTGCGCGGGAACGCGAACAGTTCACCTCTTTCTTGGGGACTTCTCTATATTCCTTAAATCTTTCGACTGTCTCCAAAAACTCCATCGAAGCATTAAAACGTCTAACATCAACGTTTTAATGCAAAAATAAAGACAATATTATTAAAGAATTGGCTGTATGGACAAGTATCCGAGGTCGTTAAACTTACAAAAATAAAATACCTACCAATGCTACATTCATTCATGCACTCAATTTCATTCAATTCTCGCGAGTTCTTCATGCGAAGCAGGTGTTTGTTAACTTGTTTTATTTATTTTTATATTGGTCTTTATGAATTTTTAAAACAGTTTTACATTAAACATAATAATTGTAGTTAAAATATTTAGCTAACTTAAAATTTTCTCACAGATTTTGATTTCCTACATTGTTATTTCTTAGACTTGAATATTTTCGAAACTTTTCCTCAGCGTGAAGCTCATAATTAAAGGAAAATGACAAACCATGTGGAAAATGGCTTTATCAACGGGTCCCCGGCATTCTTTAATCTTAAAGAAATGCCCCATATCGTCAAACCACTGTAAGAAACTTTATTTTATTAATTTAATACTTTTGTTCGTAAGTAAGCAAGTTCGTACTTTTGATAAAAGTTAACTAAAAAATGCTATGTATTATTTTTTTTAAATAACTAAAATCTTAAAATGTTTTGTACCTCATTTACTATGTTTTGTAGAGACCGAAATCAAAAAATTCAACCAGATATACTCCACGTAATTGGAAACACTCCTCTTGTGAAGCTTTCAAAAATTCCTAAGGAGGAGGGCATTGAATGTGATATTTGTAAGTAAACGGGTACTCATTAAATCCTAATTTCCAATTAAATGCAAATGAAATGCAAAAATAATTTAAATTTCAGATGCAAAATGTGAATATTTAAATCCTGGAGGATCTGTTAAAGACCGTATTGCTTATCGTATGGTGCTCGACGCTGAAAGCAAAGGAATACTTATTCCTGGGAAGTCAGTTATTATTGAACCAACATCAGGGAATACTGGCATTGGCTTGGCCCTTGCATCTGCCGTCAAAGGTACGTTAAAATCTGTGCTTTAGAGGAAACACTACAGGCAAGAGAATTAAAAACTAAGTATTTGTAAAATCTATTGCTGTCGCGCAGTGCCAAACGCATTCACCACAGAGTGTGATAGAGACGACTGCTTCTTGGACCAATAATACCTACTAAAAGCACACCAAATCAACGTTTCATAGTCCCCCGATTACTTTTCCAAAACTAGACCGATTTAAATACTTTTTTCATTAAAAATTAAAGAAAGGTTTTGGCCGTGTTTGTATGTTTTCCTTTTTTTCTACAATTTTGCCAAATTTGTTTTCTGGATTTTTGAACACATCGGAAAATCTGGCAAATTTTTTCGATTTTTGAGGGCTCATATCTATTTTATTAATTAATCCCTCAACCCCCAGGAGGCACTCGGGTGCCAGGATAACAATTGATTTCAATTGTGTCTGGAATAACTCACGATCGAGGGATTAATTTATAAAAAAATAAGAAACATAGAAAATGCTAATAGTGGCCATAGATTTTTATAATAAAAATTATTGCTCTACTGGCATTAACCAGGGAAGAAACAGGGGACTACGTTTGTATGGAAAACCGGCCAAGTGCGAGTCGGACTCGCGCACGAAGGGTTCCGTACCAAATAGGCCAAAAAAACGAGTTTGTTGTATGGGAGCCCCCCATAAATATTTATTTTATTTTGTTCTTAGTATTTGTTGTTATTGCGGTAACAGAAATACACAATTTGTGAAAATTTTAACTGTCTAGCTATTACGGCTCTTGAGATACAGCCTGGTGACAGAGCGACGGACAGACAGCGAAGTCTTAGTAATAGGGTCCCGTTTTTACCCTTTGGGTACGGAACCCTAAAAATGGCCGTTGTATTTCCTCTTAATTAACATTTAAAGCAAAAACTGCATAGCTGAATCCATTTTTGTAGCACAAATCCCCTATTTCATGCTAAAAATTGTACATCAAAAAGTGTAGAACAAAGCAATGTGTTCTACATATTCAAAACTTTTATTTATTTACTTTTGTTTGACTTTATTAACAGCTGTCCATCTCCACTTTGCACAGATTTATTATTGATTTTTAAATGCCAGATACATGTAAACAATGAGCATTACTGATCTTGATCACAATAAAATAGTGAATAACAAATCTATCTCAAGTTGTACTTGTTTCTCAAATTAGGATACAGGTGCATAATAGTCCTCCCAGAAAAAATGTCAGATGAAAAAGTTAACACATTGTTGGCATTGGGTGCTGAGATCATCAGAACGCCTACCGAGGCTGCTTCAACTGACCCTGACAGCAACATTATGGTTGCTCACCGCATGGCCAAGGAAATTCCCAATGCAGTGGTCTTAGATCAGGTAAGAATAATTCCTTTGCACTTCAGTTAGCCAAGAACTTTTCTATACTAGTAAAACTTGTTTGAAATAATCATGTATACCAACCAAACATAATTCTAGTTTACACTATGCTGTACATGTGAGGCATTTGACTTAGATTTATGGTATGGTATGGTATGGTATGGTTATGGTCTTTATTCAAAAAATACATTTTAGATATCCCTAATAACACAATTTAATTTCAGCTAGGCATGCTTTGTGGCCGTCCACAAATTATGTCACACAGTCTTAATTTTTGTGACATTGGGCAAAATAGTATGGGAATTTTCGTAAAAATGTGTGAAAAGGGTCTGAAAATCTCAAAAATCGTGTTACGTAATTTATGGATGACCCCTTGTCTATTTCAAATATGCCTTGATATACCTACATATTATAGAAACAAAACAATTGATAATCTCTAAAAAGGTATTTTGATCTATTCAGTTTTCTTAAATTAACTTATCCAATCTTGAATGATTCAAATATTTTATTTTTAATAAATAAAGATGTAATAAATTTTTAAATGAATATGTTATAATTAAGTAGATTATCATGTAACATAAATTCAATAAATTTTACATCCATAAAGCTAGACTCTAGACTAGACATAATAAGAAGGTTAGTATACTATAATAGTACACTACCTACTACAGGACAAAGTTCTCTCTAATCGTAATCACAATGCATGTCAGACTGTTCCTCCATTTTTGTTATTTGTTTTGTTGCAAGATCTTAATTTATTAATTCTAACATCATTCATATAAAATATGTGAGAATGGTTCAATACAAATATTTCTCAAGCAGTGTTGATTTAACATGTCATGGAAAAAAACTTATCACAAAAATCTGATCCATTTAATTCCTATTTGGAGCATTCGGTTTGATTTATTAATCACGCCATAAGGCACGTTATAATCAGGCTAAGCTGATTTGGTTGATGAGTGCAAGATAATCCGATTATGTTATAGTAATCCAGGATCAATAATTTATATGCTTTTATATATTATATAGGCAACAAGGGGGGTCAGGGCAAGGTCAAAAAATAATACGCATTTGAAATAACGCATGGCGTTGCCGTAAGTGTTAAGGAGTCCAAAACTATTGCCGTGGCCTGCAAAAATTAGCTATTCCTATTTACCGTCACAAAATGAATATTCGTCAAGTAAAATTGTTGCCCACATGCTGTATTTTATTGTATTCGTCCAGGGGGTATTAATGATGCCCTACCACATGCGCTAAAATAGACACAAATAGTTATCACGCTTCCTTTTTAGCGATACAACATCTTATCTGTATACTAATATTATAAAGCTGAAGAGTTTGTTTGTTTGTTTGTTTGAACGCGCTAATCTCCGGAAGTACTGGTTCGATTTGAAAAATTCTTTTTGTGTTGGATAGTCCATTTATTGAGCAAGGCTTTAGGCTATATAACATCACGCTGTGACCAATAGGAGCGAAGCATCAGTGAAAAATGTTGCAAAAATAATCGCGTTCATAATATCAGAAATTGACGTGGACGAAGTCGCGGGGAACAGCTAGTACAAGTATAAAGTCATTTAGGTCATGTTTTCAGGTTCTAGTTTCAGTTTAGTGTTTATGTTTTTTTTATTATAAACATTGGTTGTCCCCAGTACAACAACCCGTGCAATCCGTTAGCTCATTATGACAGCACGGCGGAGGAGATCCTCTGGTCCCTCGACGACGCCGTGGACATGGTGGTGATAGGCGCAGGCACCAGCGGGACGGTGTCGGGCGTCGGCAACAAGGTCAAGGAGCGCTGCCCCGGCTGCGTGGTGGTCGCCGTCGACCCCTACGGGTCTATCCTAGCCGTGCCGGAGGCAATCAACGAGACCGACGTCCAGTACTATGAGGTAATGTTAACTTTAAAATAAACATTGTAGTACTCCATCATTGAATTCAAGTTACCATAGCAATGATGGGTATTGGTACAATCACCACGCTTGCCAAATGCGGGTTGGTGATCACAAACCCGAGCAATGTTCGAAAATTCGAAACTTTTTGTTGCCCGACCCGGGAATCGAACCCGGGACCCCGAGAACTTGGTCCGGTATTGAAACCACTAGCTAGACCAACGGGGCGTTCCATCCATCGAAAGGAATAAAATGTAACATGCTTCAATATTTTATCTTACCGCTGCTTCGGGACGATTGTGGGCTAGTGCCGATAAGCAGCGCAAAAAACTCGGTTGTCAAGGTCACTACTGAGCACAGTCGGCGCAGGACGATGTGTTTGTTGTGACTGAATATCCTTTTTTGTATCTGGATGTAGCTTAATGAATAAAATGATTATGTAAATTGTTTTACTTTGACCAAAAGTAATGCTAATCATCTTACTTTCGCTGTTAACAAAAGTGTTTGTCACACTGAATGTGTTTTTCGTCTAAAGGTCAAATTAATAACTAGTAGTGCCGGCCGCTCAAAGAGTCACTCACTATCAATAGCCCAACAATATTAAAAATATCGGTATCGATTGCACCTGTCAGAACTACATTTATTTGAATTTTATTTTGAACGGGTATAGGTATTTCAGAATAGTAGAAAGGATTTATGATAGAATTTCTACCTCGGATGTACCGCTGTGGGCCCGATGGGCATGCCTAAAAGACTTGTGACGTCACGCTTACGTTCTGTTGACTTCCATAGACTGCTGAAATTATATCCTATTCCTTAATAAAATGTGCCTAATTAATCGTGTATAATTCGGAACGCGGCAAAGTACTTAATTATAGAATATAGAATCAACAATTAGGTATTATCTGTTTCTTTTTGGCACATATACTCGTATTGAAAAAAAAGGGATCGTTTTGATCTCCTTTGTAGGAATGCACTATACCGATCGTGAGCGTGTTCTGACACCTACTCGCACTTGGCATATTGGCGGGTAAATGTGACCACAACCTTTTATGAGGGTTAGGTTCGCCCCTGCAGCTTTTACGCCAGAAATCATTCCTTATACAG
Organism: Anania crocealis; assembly: GCA_949315895.1. NCBI lineage: Eukaryota > Metazoa > Arthropoda > Insecta > Lepidoptera > Crambidae > Anania > Anania crocealis. Next base: position 7,786,004 of record OX438868.1, read on the forward strand.
GTAAAAAGGGCGGTAGAAGCTTGTATAGTGTATCAACAATTTCTCAATATTATAAGTTAGAGATAGTCGTTACGAAAATGGGTACTTATAACCGAATCCTAACGTACTTTTGAAGGTTTTGTTCTACCTTACAGGAAAAAGTTTAAAACTAAACACACAAAAAATCACACGGAAGGGGGAATCCCCAGCGCAAAATTAACAATACTGCGTCTTATAGAATCTCGTCAACACCTTTTAAGTAAATTAATCGCATTATGGCCGGTCGACAAGTTTCTACTCATACAGATACAGCTCCACACTTGTGCAGAAACTGGATTTGATATGACAACAAATATGGTTAGAAAAATAACATATTTCCTTAAAACTTCCATCACGTTTTATCTGTGTTGTTGTGAATCACTCTTGATGCTTATAATTATTCCGTTGAAATAAAAAAAAACATAAGCTAGCCTTTAACAAGTTCTAGTTGTAACGCGTAGATTCAATAACAAGGCTATTTAATAGTTGGGGATCAACTTTGAACTAGGAAAAATACAATTACAAGATGTGTAATACTACATCAATGAGTACATAGCAAAAAGCAGTTTGGATAAATGTTTGTAAAACTTACTCATTCATAGACCATTTGGATCAGCGGTAGTTAACGCTGCTTCTGACCCATGGGTCGCGGGTTCGATCCCCGCACAGTAAAAATATTTGTGTGCATGAACATGTCTGTTTGTACTGGTCTGGGTGTTTTCTAAGTATTATAAGTATGCATTTACAAAAAAAAAAGTATATAAGTAAGTTTATCTGTTGTCTAGTACCCCATACGACAGGGTACTTAATAGTAGCTTAATTTGGGACTAGATGGCTTTGTGTGGCCCAGTGAGGCATGTCTTAAAATATTTATTTATTTATTTTATAGTTATCTACCTAGATAAAAGAATTACCGCCACTGTTGTTTTGCCAAATCAGAATTCTATCCAAAATAACACTGATAAATCTTTATTGAAAGTAACTAGTTTAAAAACTTGCAAGTCATGAAACAAACTTTTAGAGTACCTAACAGAATTGCAAAAACATTTTAAAATACACTAAAAATATCATTTATTTTGTATTGATCACAGGAGTCAGCTCCAATTTCATTTTTAGTTTGGCTTCGCTACGGCTAAATATGTATTTTTTAAACAGAACAGGTGAAGTTGAAATCCCAACAGTTTTATTATAGGAGTTAGATATTTTAAAAAAAGAAGAAAATTAACTGTGATATATTTCAGTCCCCTTATCATTTGATCGTATCATGTTATTTAAATAGTTCTTTCAAACTCGTAACTAAAGTATTCAAATGTGAACTTATTTTTGCTTTACAATAATCTCATGACCTATCATCGTATTATAAAATCAGTCCAGGGTCGTAATATATTAGACATTTATCGATAAAAATTAACAACGGCTTACGCTCTCATGACGTAAACTTGATAAAGTAAATACAAAATCGGAATTTATGCTCTGGTAGTATTAAATCAGACTTAAACATTGAAATAATGTATTTACAAGTATGATGTTAATGAAAATCATAGTTGCGTCTTGCATAGAAACCCAATCAGTCTTACTCGATTTGACATAAACAGTAGTTATCGGTTGTTATGTGTTTTAAAATACCCAAGTATTCGTTTTTGTTTGTTTACGAGTAGACTAAATTGTTTTCCAATGAATGATGGATGTTTTAAATTAACATTAACATTAATAAGAGTAACTTTAGCGTAGTGTAGCTCCCGTGGTTCAGGACTCAACTGGAGTAGTGGCGCGATAGTTTGCCTAAATTTCTAAGGTTTCGTGTTTGTTTCTAGGTTCGTATCAATTCTGAAAGTGATTTTTACCTAAATTGGTTTGGTTATGGGTAATGCCTTTAGTAAAGTTGTCTGGTATCTCATACTTAACAGAAGATTGTTAATACATACCTAATTTTAACATACATATATCTATAAGTACTTTAAAACTTTCGCGTTGCAGTCGTCAAAACAAAACGTCAGGCAAAATAATAAGGTATGATCGCGTTTAATTTCCCATTAAGATTTAAACATATATCTAATGTCATCAACCCGCCTAAAAAAGGACTAAACTCATTGTACCAAAAAATTAAATAAAATTTGAGCATTTACATGTGATAAGTCCTAGTCAGTATGCCTAAGGCGGATCTGCTGCCCAGTTTATATCCGATTTAGTTGTCCATGCAATGTTATAAACAAAGTCGATAGGCATAGCTATCTGACATCCCGGATCTGGATATATTTAGTTAGAACCCCATGCTGTGAAACACAAGTGTTAAATTTTATTTTTAACTATGTTAGCGAGATGGATATTTATAAATTGCCTATAGTCGAACAAACAGAATCACTGTATGCTGAACTATTATATGATGTGACTTATTTTCGTTAATTAGCATCGGAACCTATAAACCCAAATCTCTCAAGAAATCGCAACCTACTTGCTTAAGCTTTAAGGTCTATCGTGTTTCATTCGGAATAAACCGATAAACTTAGGAAGTAAGTTGATTTCTATGTACCAATTACAGTCAACTTTACTTCGTGTATAAATAATGATAATAGTCCGAGGTTTTGCTCCGATTGAAAGAACTAAACAGAAAATGTTACTTTTATAGAGGCCCTAGCCTCTGAGGCCTTACTCTGTAACACAATGAACGCGATTACAACGTGTTCCTATTGATATCCCATAACTCTAGGCTATTAAACAGACCAGGGTAAAGAATCAAATTGCATTTATGAATTATTTTTCAATTATTAATTTTTTTTTTGTTTAAGTAATTTCTTCATACAAAATAATTCTAAAAAGTCACGACTGTTTATTTAAAACACCCTTACCTTGAAATGAATGAACTTTTGAATGAAAACGATTTACTCGTACCTACTTATCAATGAAACACCTACACACGTCAATGTTTTTTACAAGTTACTCTCCCGCTACTTTACTACTACACTTTAGTGTAAATTTGCCAACGTCTCGCAAAACTAAGGATTCGCCATACTGGTTACATTTTTTTAACAAATGTAACTAAAATTGATGTTATATTCGAATCTTCGAAACTATTGATTTTTGAACCACATGTTCTAGGGCGTTTTATATTATTTTTACCTATAGAACATAACCTTAGAGTTATGGGATATCAAAAGGAACACTTTGTATTCGACTCCAGCTGTCTGTCTTACTCATACCAATGTCTTAAAAGTATCTGAAAGAGACAGATAGATCTGTATCACTACATAGTATAAAACAAAGTCGCTTTCTCTGTCCCTATGTCCCTTTGTATGCTTAAATCTTTGAAACTACGCAACGGATTTTGATGCGGTTTTTTTTAATAGATAGAGTGATTCAAGAGGAAGGTTTATATGTATAATAACATCCATTAAATAGTGGAGAAGTACTGTTATTTTTGAGGTTTCTAATGTGATGTCGTAAATAATTAAAAATTTTCCGCTTACATTGCAAACGCAGGCTGAACCCTACGAGTTTTATCAAAATAATGTACTAAGTATTGTACACATTGAAAAGGTCTACAGAAAAGTCCTTGATGGTATATGTCTATCTCTTATGGATAACCCACAATAACTTTTTTTTGTCATTTACTTTTTACGACAAATAATGGCTATATTTCGAAGCGATTTTAACCAATACAGCATTAATCCTTAACCAATTAAATAGCTTGAATACATTGTTCATTTAATATAGATCTATATGGCCCTTTACACCGTATGATTAGATAGCAGGAAATCTTCATGGTATAGGGAAAGAGGGATTGTTTTACTCCAAATTTAACGCGTGCGGGCCACGGGCAGTAATGAATAAATCAAAACTACTGAATCGATTTTAATCACATAGGCTATATATTTTATACCCGTGCGAAGCCGGAGCGGGCCACTATGTTTTTATATACAACGTTCACAGTTTTTCGGTAGTGTATTAAGTATCAGCATTGCACCCGTGCGAAGCCGGGGCGGGTCGCTAGTATGGTATATACTGGCACTGAGTAGCGTAATAGGGCCTGTCGGGTCGAGTAGTACAGCCATAGATTTAATATACTGAGTACAGCTAAGTCGTTCATTACCATGCCGCATTACTTCCGCTTTGACTATAACCCGTCAAAATTTTAAAGTTCTTAATTGGTTATAGGTTGAAGGCATCGGTTACGACTTTCTGCCGCGGTCGCTGGACCGCTCCGTGATCGACCGGTGGGTGAAGTCTGACGACAGCAATGCTCTGCACATGGCTCGTAGACTCATCAGAGATGAGGGTCTACTGTGTGGTATGTATGGTTTATATAAAACTTTATAGCACAGAAAAAGCACCAGATATCAAATGCGGAAGGACAAGCAGACATACGGATACGACGAAACTAAATTTCGTCGTTTCTTCCTGTCTTGACTACGGAACCCTAAAATATATGTTTAGATAAATTTCTTACGTGTAGGAAATTATGCGCTGTGTTGAAACTACCTACGTAACATCGTCAAAGCTAGAAACAAATGAGTGTGAAACCTTAAACTTATTCTTTATCTTGCATACGCATATTATTACTCGCATGCTTTCCTTCCAAAGAGAAGCCCCCGCAAAGACTTAAGAATATTTAGGTGAATAAGCTAAATAAGGCGACTGTTTTCATTTTTACTACCGTACTTAACATCTTGAGTTCGTCATTGTTTAACTACTTACGCAATTTATTTTTGAATCAAAGATAAGCTTCGTAAACCATTTTACGTGGACATAGCTTACATAATATAGTTATAGTTACGTTACGGTTCTGGGTAACACTGGCTCGTGTAAAATGATGACGTCACCGATAATAATGTTTACATAGAAAAGTAATAATATTTAGTTGTATTTAAGTATAAGCAAAAAGGTCTTGCATCAACTTCACATTATTACTTCAGCTACTATCTTCGTCAATTGAAATGATTAACTTTTTTGTATAATCAATCACTACGCTAAGACATTAAGCTATTAAAAAAAAGTAAGTTACCTAAATTGACTTGATTGCTAATCAGTAGTAGCGCTAATGCAGTCCTGGCTCAAAAACGTAAAGGGGCGTTATATTATGAAATCATTTACTAAACAAATGTTAGTATAATCTTATAATAACTTTAGGATATCAGTTTTTTTTTTTGCCTAAACCATGTCAAAAAAAGAACACATAAAAAATCTATCTACCATTAAAATATGGAAAACATTTTCAGAACCAGAACACCAAATTTAATTTTAAATTCTATCTTATAAAAAAACAGCATGTCTGTGATCGAGATAAATTGTATGATTATTGGGTCGACGGATTAAATTTTCTTGGTATTTGAAAGATAGCATTATTTTACTTTGAACTTAATTCATGACGTACTAGTAGATTAATCAAGTTATGATTAGTAACTAAAGGAGCTCGACAGCGGCGTTCATCATACTAATACTAAATAAAATGATGTTGCTGGAAACAGCCACGCTACTAAATACAAAATATTTTACTTGTAATTATAACAGTGAACAGAAACATATTCACGATAATAACTGCAATTAGTCGTAGTCTGTGTCGCGGTTACTAACGCCCAGCCCGAACACAATAAATGCAGATGAAACACAGAATAAAATAACAATAACTCACTCGGTACCTACTCTGCTGGATTACTTGTCTTCTCTCACTGCAGCTAGCCTCAGCCAAAGGGCGTCCACAGCTAGGCATGTCTATTAAAGCGACTATTAGAGCTAAGTGCTGCCTCCAATTGATTTAATTTTATTATTTCTAAACAAAATCAATTCTCAAAAAAACTGGCCAAGTGCGAGTTGGACTCGCGCACGAAGGGCTCCGGACCAAAAAGGCCAAAAAAACGAGTTTGTTGTATGGGAGCCCCCCTTAAATATTTATTTTATTTTGTTTTTAGTATTTGTTGATATTGCGGTAACAGAAACACATAATTTGTGAAAATTTCATCTGTCTAGCTATCGCGGCTCTTGAGATACAGCCTGGTGACAGAGCGACGGACAGACAGCGAAGTCTTAGTAATAGGGTCCCGTTTTTACCCTTAGGGTACGAAACCCTAAAAACTAGAACAGTATCATTTTAGCAAATTACCTCTAGTAATTACTGAATCACTGTTAACTGCTTTTCATTCTGGCTTTTGGCGTTAGCGACAAATCGACTTTATAAACAACTAAATGAAAAGAGATTCAATAAATACTAGAGGTAATTTGCTAAAATGATACTGTTCTTGTTTTTGAGAATTGACTTTGTTTAGAAGTAATAAAATTAAATCAACTGGGGGCAGCACAATAGCTCTTGTAGTCCCCTTAATTAGAGATTGTTAACTATGTAGTTTATTATGTTTGTAGGCGGCAGCAGTGGCGCGGCCATGTGGGGCGCGTTGCAGGCGGCGAAGGGGCTCAAGGCCGGGCAGAAATGCGTGGTGCTGCTCCCGGACAGCATCCGTAACTACATGACGAAGTTCATCTCCGACCAGTGGATGGAAGCGCGCGGCTTCCAGGACGTTGTTAAGAACGACAAATTATGGTACACAAAAACTAGTGGAATAATTCCCACCCGATTTCAAAACTTATCTAGAGTAATAATCATAAACCTCAGTTCACAGTACTTGGTTAAACATCTACTTTGTATGGTGTACGATAAAGAATAGTTCGTACCTCTAACACTCCACTATGCAGTTTTGCAATGTTTAAACAGTCAATATTAAAAATTTAATATAATACGTAATTTAAAGATAATAATGTATGTTAATGTTGTTAAGATTATTAACATAAAAGGTTTAAATACTTTTCCAAACTAACTTTTAAACTAATAAGAAGGATTTATATAAAACATTGACAAATTAAAGTTTTTTTAAATAACTTCAATAATACCGTAGTAACGCACTCCCCCCTTATCGCTCGACCACACCCGGTGCCACAACACCACGTGGTGCGGTTGGCAGGCCTACATTTAGACGGAAAGCACGTTAAGTCGTTGGTCACGGCTTTTATCTATCGCAACATGTAACTTGTAAAAACAAATCACGTCAGAGGCGGCGTGGACAACTCTGACATCAGGTTATCGTTGAAGGAGAGTCATACGAAATAAGGAAAAGAAAATCGCCCTTTAAGAGCAATTTTAGCTTAAAGGTTGCTTAGATTTGTCAACTAGTGAATCGATTACCCTAAATCAATTATTAACTTGAGATGACTGTTGCTTTCTGATAATTTTATTATGTTCACACATTTCTTAATTTATTAACATAGATAAAACATTTATAGATAGTGATGTTCATTTCCTGTTGTGATTTATATTTTCGCGGCATGCTGATACCAACAATAAATATACTGAGTACTCGGTAATAAATTTTAGGAAATGTTCATTTAAATGCAGTGATTACCAATTAAGATAATTACGACGTAATTGTTATTCCGAATGTATGTTATTATTGTGCGTGTGTCAGTTGATTAATGATTGATTAATGATCGCTGGTCGACCTTTTGCCATTGGAGAGATAAATTATCCTACGATTACCCAATAAAAATTATATAAGATGCAAACGTTTATCAGGCGAGGGCGATAAACACCGATAAAATTGGCATCTCGTATGATTAAAACTATTAACAGTTATTAATATGAAAAATGTTTAATATGTACAAAAGTAATGTGTTATTGAGACTATAATATAAACGAACTTTTATCATAGTAAGTTTATGTATAAGTCTTCTGTACGTTTTTGTCACCCAACTGAACGGTTGGACAGTGATTATTTGTTCAGTGAGCTGGACCAATTTGGATGAAATTTGTGGGTATATTTAAATGGGTTCCTAGATGGTTTGAAATCTCAATTATTAGCGCTGCTTTTCCGACCAGGACAGCGTCTGCCGGGTCCGCTAGTTTTAAGTAACCTACATATTTCGATATCGTACTGTTCAGATACGACATTCTTTGCTGCAAGATCAAAATCAATAAATAGATTATATTTTAATGCTAGTCCTCTAGTTAGACAATTTTAACAGAAGAATCACTAGTTGATTTACGTATTTGCCCCTGCACTGTAGAGCCTGCACCCGTCGGGGTGGGTATATTGATACCCAGCTCAAACCATCATATTTATCTATACTCTATACTAATATATAAAGCTGAAGAGTTTGTTTGTTTGTTTGTTTGTTTGAACGCGCTAATCTCATGAAGTACTGGTCCGATTGGAAAAATTCTTTTTGTGTTGGATAGTCCATTTATCAAGGAAGGCTTTAGGCTATAGAACATCACGCTGCGACCAATAGGAGCGAAGCATTAGTGAAAAATGTTGCAAAAATAGTCACGATCATAATAACAGAAATTGACGCGAACGAAGTCGCGGGAAACAGCTAGTATTTAATATAATATTATTAAATAGATCAGAAGAACTGTCATCTTAGTGTTTTCGTTGTTCGTTGTGATTTTACCTTAGATTTTTGGGTTATAAAGTGTATGAAAAAACCAAACGCAGATCCGAAAACCTCATATTGTTTGAGATAATTTTTTTCTTCAGGACCATACCTTGGAAACTGCTGGCTCCGCAGTTATTGAGGATCAAAGTAACAATTTTAGTTTCAATTTCATTGCAAAAAGTTATTTAAAAACTTTCTCCATACAACTATGATAAAAATGTCCATTATTTCGTTCATAATAAGACTTTTTTAATTACGGTACGCAATGGTAGGGCTTAACGAAGGCGTATTTGAACTAAGCCGTCATCACCAGAGCGCAGCGGTGCGCGCTATGAATAAATATATTTTTTTGAGTCCTAAAAGTAAAAATATTATATCAGCGATAATTTTTTGTAATATGACTTGGTTTGATGTTCAGATTGCGTAGCTTTAGGGTCGGAGCTTGGTTTTTTTACACTGTATATTATTTATTTGAAGCTTTTTGGCAGTAACTATGGTAAAAATATTAGAGCCTAAATAACAATGAAGACAACTTGAATTTACAGGTGGTGGAACAGTATTGTAACAGAAGAAATAGTTCAGCCCGCCCACAGTATTTCGAACACAGCCTCCCCGACCGAGGCCCTCGCAACCCTAAGAAAAACGCGGGCGCCACTTTTAACAGTTATCAATGACAAAGGGTGAGCACCATTTTAAATTTACTACTTAGGTACAGGTATATTGGGGATTTGACAATCAATAGCTCCTGCAGACAAACTGTGTGAACAGTTTAGCGGGACTTTGCTTGTATACTTGACTATTATGTTATACAATACATATTATGTATATTAAAGTACAATTCATGGTAATAAATAAATAAATAAAGAGCTGGTCGATAAGTAAGCGAAGTAACAGCATCAACACGTGCGTGCAGACTCACGTCGGTGTTCCAAAGTAATTTCCACGAATCGCGTTAGTTAGCCCATTTAAATTACCACCTCGTTCGACTCAAACGTGCGGCTTTACCTATTTAAGATTGCTATTGTCCTCTTTCTGTCATAAGTTCATAACGTTAACAAATTATTTGCAAACAAGAAGATTTAGATAATAATTTACAATACACATACGAGTACAATACAATCCAAACAGAAACAGATACTACCTGTAGGTATCATCTCAAATATAAGATAAAATCTAGTGTTAGGTTAATCGTATAACAAATCGAAACCAGCCCATGTTATACTCAGGGCCGTCTTAAACTAAGCTGGGGCCCTTGGGCACACAAGAATTTGGGGCCCTTTTGGAAAGTAAAAAAACCGAATTACAATAATTTTTTTTTACAAGTATGACCATTTATTATAATTGATGACTGATTTGTGAAAAAAGTGTAATGTGCCCAAAAAAAATGTTTTGAGAATAAATGTGTGAGAGAAATTATCGGTCCGTTGGGGCCACCCTCAGATCATATAAAGAAGGAGATATGAAATTACTCGTAAATCCTTAGCGAACCCGTGTCTCCGAATTATTTATGTGTGCAACGCAACTACAATAACACTGTTGTAAGCATGGATCACACTATATCAATTTACAACGCTCATTGGTGCGCACACAAACATGGACCCACTCACAACGGCTACCACTAAGAGAGAGGCCACACGGACGCGCTGCGTTGCGCTGAGGTGACGGAGCGTCGTCGGTGCGTTATATTACATACAAATTGAAGAGCATGCCACACGGTCCGTTGTGGCGACGCACGTCGTCGCAACTTAGAACGCTAGTGAACTTGAAGGCGAGAGACGAAGCGGGGGGAGTGGTGCAGCGCTCCGACACCGGAACGACGACGCACGCGCAGTACAAACTAAACCTAATATTAACGCAGCGCAGCGCGCGACTACGCATCGGATCGTGTGGTACCCATTCCGTCGAAAACTGCGCTGCGTCATCGCTACGCAGCGCAACGCGTCCGTGTGGCCTCTCTCTTTGTGTGTCGCTACAAAGTGTGGTCGCGACGCACACGTCGGGCAGTGAATGCTTAGATTAAACCTCGATACAGTGCGCAGTCGCATAGTACTCACAACACAGCTAGTTATTATCAAGCCTTCAATGTATATTGTGCCAATACAATTATCGTTACATGGATGTTTTCAGAGTTCTGAGTGCAATAGTTCTGTTTGCCCATATCGAATTCGCACGCGCCACGCCCCCATTTCATATCTATTTCTTTATATGATCTGAGAGGCCACCTGAGAATGCCCCGTGTGCCCTTATGGAGAAGACGGTATTGGTTATACTACATACATAATAAAATAATTTGAGTTGTCAGGAATTTGATATCATTTTATTTATTTTTATCACACAAACTAAAATTAAGAGATTTCGATTTGTATAAAAATCTTTTTAAAAAAAATTATGATATCGAATTTCTGACTTTACTGTAGTATTTATATGTATATTTTAACATAGAAGGCTGGTTTTGGCTTGTTGTACAATGTAACTAACACGCTGTATATAAACCTTTGAAGACATTTACTTCTGAAAATATAAACACTTTTATCAGGAGGCAGGTCTGTCAACTGTCAGGCAGGTTACTAACTAAACATGTCAAAATTTTAGTTTTTACGAACCAATGATTCAAACTAATGTTTTTCTTGTTTATATGCTTAGTAATATACATATACATAGTTATATTTTTCTTCGATCACATAGCGCATCAAGCTAGTTAAATATCTATACCCAGCTATAAACAATAATCATCTACATGTTTAAAAATGTGTGAAGTTTTCTCTATTGATACATTTACAATTATGTCGCCTGATTCATGTATTTTTAATGGTTAGTAAATACATTTCATTATAAATCTAAAATATTACTAATCGAAGCCAACATTTTTAAAATAATTATATCTAATAAAACTAAAATTAATTATATAATATAATATTAGTATATTAAATTTGATTATTTAATTATCAAACTAGCTTTATAATGTTAAACTTAGTAATGTTTCATCTACATCAGATGATTTATAATTAAATATCATCAGCATTTAAGTAAGTCTTCTGCTAGACATACTGGGCTAGATTATTCCTCGTAGTATAACACACAAGCTACTCAGGCAAGGAAGGTCTATGAATGTTCTAATGCAAACTTGCTTGCGATAATCCTACCATTACAGAATTACCATGCATTAGGTAGGCGTAGGTACCCATTTCTTTTCCACAGTATACACGGTGCATTTTCATCCACCTGTAAAACGTAGCCCACGTTATGTAACCATTATGTATAACACCTTAGCAGTGTTATATTTTTTTTTTATGAAAATATAAATATTGGTTCAGCTATTTATTTTGAAACACGCTATGACGGGCACAGATGTAGCTCTGTGAGGTCCACTCAACCGAGACCCTGCCGCAGCTAAATAGCTTGTTACAAAATTAAAAGTCTGAACCAAAATCTAATATTTTTCAAAAAGTAGGTATTTCTAATCAAAAAATAAATAACACTCTCATGATGTTATTCATAATGGCTTCGTTTTCCACATGGTTTAAAAAGCACGGTGTATATTAAACATAATCTCCGCCCTGCGATCCCTAATACATCAAAGACGATAACATTGTAAACATAACAGCCCGTTACTATTGTTTCATACTATTTATCTAAATTTACTTCTAATCTATGCTTTTTAAGAGCGCAAACAAGACTATTGGAAATTAAATTTCAAATGTTTTGTTTTTTCTTTAGGAGCATAGAAGGCGTGTTCACGGCCGACTATGCGCGCCGCAGACTCGCAAACCTGGCGGGCTCCACCGCTGAAGGCCTGGAAAAGTTCACGGTGAAGAAGTACTACAGTGTAGACCTGGCCAAACAGTCCACCATGGGGCTCGTATCGCGCTTGCTCGATATTGCACCTTTCGTTGTCGTTGTCAGCACAGGTATTGAAAAATAATAATATTAAAAATAAAATATAAAAACTAGAAACACAATCAGTAAAAGAAAAACGTCCTAACCAAATGAGTACCCACTAAATATTTGGGTGGGTGTAGGTAATTCGCGTATCGGTAGGTGGACAAATAACATTAATATACATTATTATAGTTAAACTTAACCAGTTTGAAGTATTTTTTTGTTTGGATCTGTGTATCTAGTTCTTATACTTTATCGATGTTAACTATTGATAAATAGGAATACAGAAACTTCTTTAATAAAGTACAGATTTATTTGAACATCACTCAAATACTTCTGTGTGGTATTAAACCCAATGTTGCATGATATATTGCTTGAGGCTAACTGAATATATAGGCTAAATTTTATGATTCTAAGTTTTATGTGAACGAAGTTAAAGCTAGTACAAGATAAATGTGTAACTTTTGTTTTCAGATACTTTAAAAAATATTAAGAAACCTGTAGGGGTCATAACTTCAGAAGACTTATTACTGTACACAGCAGAGCGAAATGGCCATTAATTTACTTCAGCAATCACTTGCCACATCAAAAGTGAAGTGGGAATCATGGTACTATTTATTTAAACAACATTTTGTCTATTATAATAGGAAATGAACATTATTGGTTATTATCCAGACCGCCTTAAGGATAGACTGACCCAGTATGCAGTGTTGATGCAAAAAGTGCTTCCCTTATTAGGTATATTTACAAGAGTTAGCTAATAAAATAAAATATTATTATCCAGTTGATCATGTAAACATCTTGACATTCCTTATAGCAATTACCTGAGTAATGTATTGAAATTTATATACTCTTTGTCACAAAAATTAAAAATACTTAATTCTAATTCTTGTTTTATTTTAAATTATGCCATTTGCCTTCTGAAACCTAAAATATTAAGTTGCTTAAGGTAATTAATACTTTATCTACAGAAGTGTGTACACAGCATACAAAAATTATGTTTCTGTTTGCAGGATCCTACAATATTGTATGTAAAGTGATATGTGTACACTGTGTATTTCTTTTTTGTTAGGTGGTCAGGAAAAGGTTTGTACCTATGTAAGAAAGGGTTTGATAATTTATGTATGAAAACAGCTGTTTTAGAAATATGTACATTAAAGTGTGTGAAGAAAGAGTAATAAACATAATCAGACCATATACACTTTAAATGATATTGATATTTAATTTTTCAAGTTTATATACCTACTGATAATATAATCAGACCATTTGCTTGCATTCATCAATGAACCTGTGTCAAGCCAGGACAGACAGCTAGTACTTTATAAATCATTTATAGCAATTTTTTTAAGCTTTAATCCATCAGGGTCTATGGCATGTTATCATGCAGTTTGCACTGTTTTCTCTCTCATTTTTAAATGAAATATACTAGACAATAAGCTGAACTGGAATAAACACGTAGAAGGAAAAATAAACAAAGCAAGAGTAGCGTTTTGGCAGTGTAAAAGAATGGTGGGTAAAAGGTCCCCCACCTTTACAACCATCATACACACTATGGATTTACACTGCCATAATTCGCCCAATGATCACATATGGTGCCTTGGTATGGTGGCCCAGGACTAAACTAAGCACCACTAGAAAAGAACTGCAAAGCCTCCAAAGGATTGCATGCACAGCAACAACAGGATGCATGAAAACCACTCCAACAGCTGCAATGGAGGTAATGTTAAATATCAGACCACTAGATCTCTTTGTGCAACAAGAAGCAACTCTAGCAGCCATAAGACTTAAAAAAGCAGGACACTGGAAACAAGACAACAGAGTCGCTCACACGCGTATCATGGAGGAGGTCAAAAAAGACCTTCCCATGATAGAGGCAATATGTGACACAATTCCAAAAACATATGTATTTACTAAAAACTACTAAATACAACTCCAGGAGGAAAAAACAGACAGCTCTGGTATTCACGAGATAAGAATATATACAGATGGATCTAAAACCAAATCAGGGACTGGTGCCGGAGTGTTCTCTCAGGATCTGAATATAAATATAGTAACCACCCTAGGTAACCTCAACAACATCTTCCAAGCAGAATGTGTGGGGATATCCAGAGCAGCATCTGCGGCAACAGCGAGAAACGTGCGAGATTTATCGATACATATAGTATCTGACAGCGCCTCAGTTTTACAAGCTCTAAAAAGGAACCACTTCAATAGTGGACTTCTATTAGAATGCCACAAGGAGCTTGAAAAATTGGCAAAACACAATAAAGTAACCCTACAATGGATACGCAGCCACAGCGGATCATTGGGAAACGACGCGGCAGACATACTAGCAAACAGGGGATCCGCAACGAAATTAATAGGACCGGAACCTATTGTTCCAATACGAGACTTGGATACGAGATAGGACAGAACAACTTTACAAAAAGCAGTGGGAGGAGCTTAAGGATAGGCAAAGCAAACTAGTTCTAAAAACCACAAATAAAAACCTATCTCGCAAAATTATGGAAACTCGCAAACCAGGATAGAAAGAGCAGAGTATTATTACAGGTATTATAACCGGTCACTGTGCTCTCAATAAGCACCTCTTCAATATAGGCATAACAGATAGTCCTCTCTGTAGGAGATGTCTGATTGAGGAGGAAACACCAGAGCATATGATAGCACAGTGTAACAGCATAAGTACACAACGGACAGAATTCCTTAAGGAATCTCAGTCCATAGAAGAGGCACTCAAAAATATACGAGGCCTAGTGAGTTTCTGGACTGACCTGAAATGGTATGAATAAAACTAAATTTTAATCACACACAAAGGCCCAACTTAAGAGGCTAAATGTGGAACTAACTAACTAACTATATTCATAATTTAAAAAGAGCCAGTTTTCTCAGTAAATCAATAATTCATTTGAAGATACAAGTCACTACTGGTAGACATGGAGGCATGTTGATCTAAAGCAAGCAAATATAAAATAGGTACCATTTCATTTTCTTCAGTAGGAGCTATGGGGAATAATATAACTTTTTTGCTTATCACACAATTTATGTTTATTATAATCAGAATATTGTTTCTAAGGTGAAGGCAATGGTGATTTATCTAACGCATTAGCAGCAAGTATTGCTCCGGGAGCTGGATATGGTCTCATCTGATACAATGATCCAGAAGCTGTAGTGTCAACCCCAGTTTTGGCATGTCTGTCTAACCCAGCACTCCAATTACCACGTGGAATATCTGAATATGATGCTGGATCCATTGGATCTAAATCATTATCCTTGACTCTGGGCCGTTTTTTATCACGTCTATGGACTATCTCTTTCTCCCTTTCCTTACGATCACGGCGCTTATCTTTAGGAGGCTGCTGAGGGACTTCTTGATCAGATTCATCACTACTGTTCTCACTTTCATCACCTTCCTTCAAAAGTCTTTCTTCACGCAAATGGGCAGCACTTTCCGATGGTGCAGCCCGTGGGTGTGCAGGTGGAAGCCAGGACACCAAATTATTATGAACATTCCAAAAGTAATGTTGTCCACAGCCCTCATCATAGACTTCCTCCCATCCAGGTGGTAAAGGCCATAATTCCAGAACTTTTTTTTTGCACACTTGGTATACTTCGTCTTGCATTAGCTTTCCTTGTTTCCATGTTTTAACACAAAACTTGGAGCATTCGTGATAAACGTTACTCTTATTCGGACAACCTTTATGGCCTTTAATAGGGTCTACATTTACTCCTTCAATGCCTTCCCAAAAGTACTCTTTATTATTTTGTTCTTCAGGTTTGCTATCATAATCTTCGGCAATGATCTCTTCATTGGCTTGTGTAACAGCTTGATCATTATTAGTAGTTTCACTAGAATTTGGTTTCAGTAGACCCCGTTTAGCAAGTCGAGCAGCTAAAGCTGGAGGCAAAGGCATGGTGTTCTAGTAAATTTAACTAAACAAACACTCTAACTCTGCCATTAAATTAATTAACCGTCCAGTTAAATTTTCCAATATTTTCTAAAGCAGTCTATATAAATTACTCTTTGGCAGTAGTGTACAGAATGTCAGAATTGAATGAATTTTTTTTTTGTTAAAGTTTAACGGCCTCGGAAACTTGTCCATACAGCCAATTCTTTAGTATTATTGTCTTTATTTTGCATTAAAACGTTGATTTAGACGTTTTAATGCTTCGATGGAGTTTTTGGAGACAGTCGAAAGATTGAAGGAATGTAGAGAAGTCCCCAAGAAAGAGGTGAACTGTTCGCGTTCCCGCGCAAAATTTACGGTCGATTTTTCTTGGTTACGACCCATACACCATCTTATTTCACCGAACTGTATATTGTTCACTCGCACACTTTGTTTCGCAAAATAACACTACTTTTACGACCCAAAAATCACTATAAACAATAAAAATTCGACAAAATAAACGGACTCCAAACGTATCTCACGAACTCCCGCCAAAAATCCGAATCGAATGAACGGACCAACCAACCAGTCTATTTTTTTTTCCTTTAGTAAGTTTAACGGCCTCGGATACTTGTCCATACTGCCAATTCTTTAGTAATATTGTCTTTATTTTTGCATTAAAACGTTGTAGACCAGGGTCGATAATTATAAAAATGGTAAAAAGTGAAAAAAAAAATATAGTAGGATGAAACCCATTGGAAGAGGTAGAGTATGTAACAAAAACTAAAGAAAAAATAAATTACGGGCGATCTGAGGTCGGTAAGGGGGAGGGGGTGAGTTTTAAGGGTAAAAAAAATGGTTGCCTGTAAAGTCGGTTTTACGGGCGAAGATTTTACGTGACAACGTCTTTTTCTCGGTAGAATATTTATTGATATGAATATAATTAAATTGCACAATAGGAACAAGGAATTGAATGAAAATAAGAATTGCACAAATTTTAAAATGCGCCTAATTCTCTAGTGCTGCGCGCGCGGCAGACCGATCATAGTTGAGTGGGAGAGAGACGCAAGGCATTCGGCGGGCCTCTCTCTCGTTCGGTGACTCATCGTAACGTTACCGAGCGTTACACTTTTTCATAAGTGACTCCCAGCCGCAACCTAATTTAAGACGTTGTCACGTCAAAAACGGTTAACCTCGATTTCCGGTAAAACTGCAAGTCTTATGAAAAAAAGTTAAATGGCAAAGTTGTAGGTAATAAAGCCAGATGGGGCAAAGAAGGACTATAAGGATAAAAATTTGAAAACAGAAGGGTAGAAAGATGTCTGCCGAAATATTTTTCCGACTTTCAACGATTTGAACAATAATGAAAAAACCAAACTTGGTAAATTCTAAAATATTCGTAAAATTTGTCATCACCACTTCATATTTCCTCTTAAAATGATCTTTATCATTATTCATTAATGAAAGGTATGGATTCACCCAATATTTTCTTTGATTTTGTTTTTTCTTCATTCGTCGTCTCAACAGCAACAAGAGCAGAATGCTCTTTCACGGTCCACGGTCCGGTTTCAAGGCAAAAACTGTTATTTTGGAATGATGTATGCCACTGGCTAGGCGCCGCGCCGCGTACCGGTGGCGGCGTCCTGCCGTCGCACGGCGGCCGGTGCCGCACCGAAAACCTATGTCCACGGCCTAACACGATATCTTTTGTGTAGGCAGATTAACGCTTATCTACTATATCCCTAACTAAAATATTTGTGAATAAGTCATAACCCATTCCACATCTAGTGGTTTAAATACCGGTCTAAGATTTCGGGGTACCAGGTTCGATCCCCGGGTCGGGCAACAAAGAGTTTCGAATTCTCGAACGTTGCTCGGGTTTGTGATCACCAACCCGCATTTGGCAAGGGTGGTGATTATGCCAGTTCCCATCATTGCAGTGGTAACTTGAATTCAATGATGGAGACCTTTTCCCTGCAGTGGGACGATTATAAGCTGTTACTTTACTTTTACTTTTATTCTACATTTGTTGCAGAACCTCCAGAATCAACACACCCGAGTCCAGATCCTTCAGCGGCGGCGCTTTCTTCGATAAACATTTTATACAGTTCTTCCAAATGCTTGTCAGATTCTGTCTCATCATAGTCGTCTATATCTTCTAAATGCAACACAGGCAAATTCTCATTTGAGGTTGACAAATTATCATTTGGAACCAAAGGTTAATTTCCATGGGTATCTGGAAGTAGCAGATTTTCGCTACAAAATTTCTTTTCCTCGGTTTTTTTTTCAAATATGTCTTTATATTATAATAAATTATACATATATTAAGTTAATTCATTGTAATTAAAATTATAGTAAAAAATATTTTTAAATTTAATTTTTATTTGATAAAATTAAAAGTATTAACTAATAGTATCGATCCCATTTCATCGATAACAGTAGCCCCATTTTATCGATAACACCAGCCATCCCTATTTTTTTGGTTCATGTTGGCGACATTGGTTTGTTGAAGTTTTAGTCGTTTCAGCTCATAATGACAACTTCTCAAAATGACAACCGAACGCGAAATGTCTCTTTCTCAGAATGCCAACTTCTTAAAATGTCAAAAAGACAACTTCTCATTATGTCGATTTCTCACAATGACAAATTCGCATTTGGTCAACTTCTCATAATGTCAACTGCTTAGATGATAAATTCGCATAATGACAACTTTGTAATTTCTATCTTACCAAAGCCAAATATTGATTTGTGTAAGTGTTGCTAAGTGTAGATTAATGATGTTGATGAGGTTTCGCTTTAATTATTTCTAAATTTATTACTATGGATGGATGGACTGTTAACTTTTCTGTATAACAATTACCTAAACGCAAAAAAAAAATGTATGCAACAAAAAAAA
The DNA here is from genome assembly GCA_949315895.1 of Anania crocealis. Classification (NCBI taxonomy): domain Eukaryota; kingdom Metazoa; phylum Arthropoda; class Insecta; order Lepidoptera; family Crambidae; genus Anania; species Anania crocealis. Next base: position 7,805,099 of record OX438868.1, read on the forward strand.
ATTAATTTTAATATTTTTTTCCTGTATTCTTAATTTGATTGACAACCACTCCTTGAATTTGGCTCGTACTTTAACTTCCATCCTTTGGATATATATTTCCATAATAAAAAGTGGTCAAGAGCAAGTCAGACTCGCGTATATCAATGTACCCTAGGTTAAGTACATTAATTTAATTTAAATATTTATTTTAGTCGTGGGGTACCAAATATATCAAAATATTCCGCGAATACTGTTATTAATATCGAGCAAAAAACGGCAAGAAAACCACGTTAAGTTGTGTTTCATTATCACTTTTTTAAAATAGATATATTTAATTTAACTGGAGTCTTACTATTTCAATTAATAACATACCAATACTCAACCATAACTTTAATATTAATAAGATAATTAAACAAATTTTTAATTATAGTCAATCAATTAAGGCTTTGTTAAGATAGAAATTACAAAGTTGTCATTATGCGAATTTATCATCTAAGCAGTTGACATTATGAGAAGTTGACCAAATGAGAATTTGTCATTGTGAGAAATCGACGTAATGAGAAGTGTCTTTTTGAGAATTTGACGTTTTAAGAAGTTGGCATTCTGAGAAAGAGACATTTTGCGTCCGGTTGTCATTTTGAGAAGTTGTCATTATGAGCTGAAACGGTTTTAGTTAGTTTTGTTATGTTGGCACTGAGCCAATCCATGTGTTTCATAGATTGGTATTGTTTTTTTTTTACTACGGAGTCCCGTCTCTTAAAACGTAGTGATTACTTGTTCAGTGGGACCGACAATCCCCTTAGTTAGTAGTCTGTGGAACGGACGGACGGAACCACGCGATTTCTTTTATTTTTTTATTACAAGTTTATAACGCGATTTGGGGAGAGAGAGAGAGAAGTAGAATTCGTCCCGTTCGCGGGTCAGGCGAAGACATGAGTCATACTGCCTGGTCTTTTATAGTTTCTTGATATAATATACTTACATAAACATAATAGCCTAACCTAACCTAAACTTACTTAACTCATTGAAATGTATGGGTGGTTTATACATTTCAATTATTACAGAAGTTTTACGCGAGAACGTTGATCAGAGTCAAATAGGAGCACCTTTCCTCGTTTCTCACTTTTATTTGATTTATCCCTACTCACTGACACATTATTATAACAATGCCACCATTTTATCACAATAAATGCCGCTTAGGATAATTTTAACAAAATTACGAAACAAATTCCATCTTTGATCTTTCTCTTCTCGTTTCCCGCGCAAAACTCAGTTTTTTTTATCTGCGAGCTTTGACAGTAAATATTTTTTAAATAAATATTTAACGGCTTAGCACGAGTCCATACAGCCTAGTCTTTAAATAAAATGTCATTTTTAATACATACATTATCATAAATACACTAACATAATAGCCTAACCTAAACCTAAACTAACACATTGAAATGTGTTGGTGTTTCACACTTTACAACAATAATCATTGGAGTTTTAAGCGGGAACTTCGATCTAAATCAGACAGGATAGCCGAGCTCTACTATTTCCCTTACTTCACATCTTAATACAATAAAACCATCAGTATTTAAACTGAAAAATTATGTCTCAGGATCTCCTCGCATGCCGGGTGCGGCGCTGTACCATTAAGCCACCGAGACGGATTCGCGCTGTGACGCCACACTTCATCAAATGTTAGGAGTTTGCATGCTAAACACCCGAAACAAACATCATGCCGGTGGGGTCAACTGGGAATAACCGAGATGAAATAGCTATTTAAATACTTTATATGATATTTTAGCAATTAATTTGCAATTATAATATCAGTATTTAAACTTGAAAAATTATGTCTCAGGCGGGACTCGAACCCGCATCTCCTAGTTTTCTTTCGAGTGTAAAAGATAAGTTGCTTAATAGGGTAATGTGCTAAGGCATGATAGATACGAACTTTTGCAGCTGTGATGGGCAAAGTGCATTTTAGCCTGAGAAAGAAATCCTTGTTGAGACTCGAACCCGCATCTCCTCGCCTGCCGGGTGCGGCGCTTCACCATTTAGACACTAGAGCGATCAGAATAGGTATGCTTGAAAAATTTACGCCTATGACGCACAGTGGGATGGATTTCGGATTTGCGGACGTAGGACTTTTTTGTTACATATAACTATTTTCTTCATGCGAATCGATAGCTCTAATTACGGCGACCAGATGTTATTAGGGCAATATTTTTGTAAATATTATATTGAACTGAAATCTTACATGCTCTATAAGTTCCAAGTCTTGGCAGATATCAGCTTGATATTTTGTAGGGTTAATCTATGGGTGTTTATACTACGTGTTCCTATTGATATCTCATAACTCTAAGGTTATGTTCTATAGATAAAAATAATATAAAACGCCCTAGAACATGTGGTTCAAAAATCACTATATAGTTTCGAATATAGCATCAATTTTAGTTAAATTTGTAAAAAAATGTAACCAGTATGGCGAATCCTTAGTTTTGCGAGACGTTGGCAAACTTACACTAAAGTGTAGTAGTAAAGTAGCGGGAGAGCGTAACTTGTAAAAACATTGACGTGTGTAGGTGTTTCATTGATAAGTAGGTGCGAGTAAATCGTTTTCATTTAAAAGTTCATTCATAACAAGGTAAGGATGTTTTGCATATAAACAGTCATGACCTTTTAGAATTATTTTGTATAAAAAAAATCAAACAATAAAAATTAAATATTGATAAATAATTCATAAGCAATTTGATTCTTTACCATGGTCTGTTCAATACCCTAGAGTTATAGGATATCAAAAGGAACACGTTGTATATAGCGCCACATACATAGCATTGTCCCGGACTGCCCCGTTCTTCTGATATATGAAGCTAAACTTAGATGCTTTTTCAAATGTTTCTTAGGGATTATTTTGAATACTTAAATCCAAAGAGTTATAAAAAAAAAAAAAGTTGTGCGTGTACTAGTGTACACACGTAAGAAGTGAAACTTCTTTATGGCCTTATTTTTCGAAAAATGATCTACTTGCAACTTTCCAGAAATTGGTTAAATTAGTTAAATTGGTTAAATATTATTTCACTTTACCTTTTTGCTATCGTCTGAACCAACCGTGGTAGGGGCAAGAAAAAGATGGCGCGTAACCGGAAAATGTGACGAAAATTTGACGCAACTTTCCAGAAATTGGTTAAATTAGTTAAATTGGTTAAATTGGTTACATTGGTTAAATTGGTTAAATTGGTTACATTGGTTAAATTGGTTAAATTGGTTAAATTGGTTACATTGGTTAAATTGGTTAAATTGGTTAAATTGGTTAAATTGGTTAAGTTGGTTAAATTGGTTAAATATTATTTCACTTTACCTTTTTGCTATCGTCTGAACCAACCGTGGTAGGGGCAAGAAAAAGATGGCGCGTAACCAAAAAATGTGACGAAAATTTGACGCAAAACGTGACGGTAAATTTTTTCCAACGCCGATAAAGAAGTTTCACTTCAAAAATAATAGAAAACAGCACACTCAGGCACGGTAGAAAGAGTGGGAGATACTAGTTCCTCTCCCTTCCCCTCGATCTTACGCTTTTTCGATCAGCATCACGTGACCCTGACGCGAGTTTGGAAGTTTTTACCCATCCAACAAAAAAGTGCTCAGCGCCGCTAAAGAAGTTTTCACTTCAACAAAACAACATGAATATTATGAAGTAAACATATGATTACTCAATACTTTAAAATTGTATGATTATTTTTATCAAATTCGTGCCGATCGAGCTATTAGTTTTGCTATAAGTTATCAGTGATTTCGTTTAAACCGCATTGTTTCGTACATCTAGATAACGTGTTGTCTAGCTGTAACGTGTTATCTGTAGTAGTTAAAAGAAATTAGACACTATTATTGTCTTTTTAGTCTAACTTATACAGTTTGTAACCAACCTGCAAGCTGACATATTTAGTGTACCATAAATAGTTGATATTGTTTAATATTTTATTGAATCAAAGTCTAGGATCCTGATATGGAATTTTTGAATAATCTCGAGTGTATACTAACAGTGCTAATTACTTTCTTTGCAATAGGCTATTTGACTGGTTTTTAAAATCAATTTTATATTATTGAATAGAATAGGTTGAAGAACCCAGTTAAAGTAGTTTTTTTAAACTCTGGTACATATTTGCTGAAAAATATCAAAATGAAAATTGAAATAGCGCGCCAAAACGCTATTTTGTCAATATAGCGCTGCAATGGGGTCGGTGACATCAGCTGCCTGTCTTGTGATCTGAAAGTGCGATTGGATCTACAGGATGAAATTTTAACCACTTTTCATTTCCACGTTCCATTCAATTAGAGTAGGTAGGTATAGCATGGGTCTTAGATTCGACTCAATTGATTAGGTCCCAATTAAAAATAACACTACTATCCTGGCCAGCTGTAGCGACGTCCCGAAGCGGTGATGCAGTAGGCAGTATCCAGTGGCACCGGTGGGTATTTAAAATAAAATGGGAGAGTGACAGCAGTGCACGGCTGATAGTAAAAGGTAGGAACCCTGGAACATCATAGTGGACATTTTCGAAACTGTCTGATCCTCCGGCCATATTGTAACATCCCGATCACGGCACTATAGGTACGCTAAGCACAAGTATAGCAGCACTATTTCAAGCAGCGATCAAGGTGAGGCAATACAGGCATAATCAAACTAAACATAAACATTATTTAACTATTTAATAATAGTAAGAGACCTGAATACTTTAAACTAGTGAAAAACATCGAGTAAGGCAGTTTGAAATTATTTACTTTAATGTTACTATATAGCCTTTGCGGTTAGGTATTTTAATTTATTTTCATTAACTTAGGATTATAGCTATTCTAGTTTAATAATAAAGTAAGAAAATTTAGATTATATGTATACTTCGTATACGAGTAGGTACTTCGATAACTGTACATACGTTTATTATTTATATTATTTATTACTTACTATCCTATATTATTATCAATACTAGATAATTCACATAAATAAGTTACAATTTACTTTTTATTACATTAGGAGGGTAAGCAAGCATATTATATGCCAGCAGAAGCTGTAACTACTTATAACTAAATACATTTAAAGCAGTCTTACAACACTTACCCGGTACGGGGGTTTTACACTATCAGTAGCAACTTTCACGTTAGTAAATAACTTGGCACTAAAATGAACAGTATCCGAATAGTTATGGATCGAAACAACCTTTTCGCTCTGTGTCGTACTGAGGTCTGACGGAGTGCCGATCCCTTCCGGTCAAGAGGCAAAACGTTTGTGCACGCGCGGGTGGCGTGATCGTATGTCGCAGGGAGTAACGCAAATGAGTTAAAGTCGTAGTGAGTAACGCGAATTTGGTATTTGTTGGAAGTGTGCCGTGTTACACATAGAAACATATTAAATACTCAATTCTGATATATTGTTTACATGTTTTAATTTTGTTATATGACATCACCTGATGTAATGGTCTGGTTGATAATGAATTAAGTTAATATACAATTCATAATAGTCATTTTATTTCGTTTTTTTTATTACTCAGGTTCAGTACTCGAAAAAATCCCTAAGAAAATTTTTTAAAAAGTACCTAAGTTTAGCTTCATAAATCAGAAAAACAGGGCAGTCCGGGACAATGCTATGTATGTAGCTCTATACAGGGTGAAATTTAAACCACTTTCCAAAAATGTTATAGGCGTTCGGTATCGTATTTAGAGCACATTTACGAAGTAAAAACTGTAAATCAAGCTTTCACCCGAAAATATTTTTCGCAATTTAGTTTTCAATTTTTACGGTCCTAGGCCTGATAAGGTATAAAGGGAAAATCAAAAACATATGAATAGTATCGTAATGAATAAATGAGATGCGAATTGCGTAAAAAAAGTGTTGCTAGGAGGCCGTATCAATATTTTAGATTTTTTGCGAACATTTCCTAAATGCTTTATCTTGACATTTTTGTACAAGGCTATACCAAAAGAAAAAATACGTCATTGGTTTTTTATACGTCATCGTCTCGTAGATGGATATATTAAAATTTGGAAGGTGGTTAAAATTTCATCCTGTATATAAACACCCATAGATTAACCTTATAAAATATCAAGCTGAGATCTGCCAAGACTTGGAACTTATAGAGCATGTTAGAATTCGTCCCATACATTTTTTTTAATATTCAATTTATCTCGTATATAATATTTACAAAAAAATTTGCCCTGTTAACATCTGATCGCCGTAATTAGAGCTATCGATTCGCATAAAGAAGATAGTAATATGTAACAAAAAAGTCCTATGTCCGCAAATCCGAAATCCGTCCCACTGTGTGACGTAGTGTCTCGGTGGCTAAATGGTAAAACGCCGCGCCCGGCATGCGAGGCGATGCTTGTTTGAGTCCCGCCTGAGACATAATTTTTCAAGTTTAAATACTTGATATTTAAACTCTACTGGTATAAAAAGGGAGCTGACTGAATCCAAAATATAAAAAAAAACTAATTTCTTAAAAAAAAAATTACTGACGAGAAAAACGAAATAAGCCACAAATTTTGAGACGGTGCCAAACCAGTAATCATTGACAATTATTAAGAAACTACAAAAGTGACCAATTTCGTGGCTTTCTCAGTAAAAAAAATTATACTAAAACTTTTATATGTAAATACCGCTGTTACTATCGGTGACCAATTGCTTCTTATACACATAATAATATCTTAAAACTTTGGAGGATTAGATTATTACTAGCTGCCTGCAAATGCATGGAATTATGAAAATTGGATGGGTAGATAGAAGGTAGATTAAGTGCTTTTTCAGCCTACCTTTGTGCCAAATTTTATCCAGTTTTGTTCAGCCGCAGTTCTAGCTTTCTTTCTAATCGAGTAACATACATACACATTCAAATATTTCTCATTTAAAACATTAAAGTAAGATAAGAAAATGTTAGTATCTATATTAAAAAAAACATACTGCATGTATAGATTTATTTAACTGGTGATTTGATTTGATGATGATGATTAATTAAGACACCTACATTATTGACACTTAAGCTAAATAAGTAACAAATATAAAACCTTCGTTTTACGTAATTTAAAAATCCAATAAAATCCAAATTTTCGAGTAACTGTCTAGTACTTAGTAAGAGATAGTAGATTGTATGTATATTTTAGTTTAAAGAGTTGTATTGAAATATTTATGAATTAACATAATCAGCTCTTGATAAAACATGATTGATATTAAAGGTCTTACATTAAACTAACTAACATAAACTTTGGTATACATTAAGAGTTATTCCAAAGCAAGAAGTATACCAGCACATTCTTGAATTCTGAAACAATTATTTATTTTGTTAGAAATTATATATTAAAATCATATGAATGAAATTCACCAAATACTTTCCAAAAATACCCATCTATCTGTGTGTAACTAACTAATCAAAAGTTAACTAACACCTACAATACGGAAATGTAGCTATATCTACCCATACGAAATAAATATTGTATTTTAAAACTGCCAAGGCTCAACTTAAAGCAAAACACGAACTACCTAGCACAGCACTCCATAGCTAGAATATTGTTTATTCTAAGCAGTTCATGCGATGGCCTTGAAATTAGGGAAAGGTTTATCACCTGATAATAGAAGATGTCTTCACTCACCACTGACCACAGGCGTATCATTCCGTGACACCTTAGTGGGAAGCGCTGTATCATGATACTCTCCAGAATGTAGCAACTTAGTATCTTCTGAAGATGAATTTTCCATAAATGGGGTAACAACGTCCATTTCATCCGAGCTTTGTTTGGTCAAACCTCTCTTGGTTGTCTCAGACGTGTCCGTATTATTTTCAGGGCTACTTATTTTGTCAGTATTTGGTGTATTTACGTCTCCCGCAACGGTTACATTAGTCAAATTAGTATTAGGATTCGTTTCAAGACTACCCACTTCAGTTTCTTGTGGAGAGTCGACTTTCAACATGGAAACCCCCGTAGTTTTTTGTTCTTGGATTGTAATAGATTCCTGTTCATTAATTGGCAGTTCTTTGACAGAATCAACATCCTCGCTTAGTTTGCCGCTGTTATTGCTGGGCGGAGAAACAGACTGCACGGCATCTTCCCTTTTTAATTGTTTTCTTTTTTCACTTTTATTGTATCCCAGAGGGTGTAAATTTACTGAAGAGGGTGGACTACCATCTAGCGACAAATCCATTGAAGTTAACATACTCTCATCTCGACTAAGATAGTTGCCCCCTTCCGGTACGATGTGAATATTTAGAATAGTTTTACTTTTATTTAGTTCATCAAATCCATCCAGGGATGTACTTGAAGGAGCATTTGATATACCCAATGAGTTTTTAGATGCAGATTTGCCAGAGTTCAGTTTATTTCTCAAAAGAAAACCCCTTACATGAGCTTGTATTATAGTAGCAGCACTAGATAAGGAAGAATCATCGGTTGATAAGGACAGAGATTTTTCTTCATTAACCGTTTGAAGAATCGTATCCATTCTGCTTATTCCTAAAGTTCTTCTCTCCTTGTTTAAGTTATTAGCAGGCAAAAAAACATCCTCCTGAAAAATGACAAGCTATTGTTTTACCGTAATGCCTGATTATTACAATACAAAGTCAGACTGAGCACCTGGAAAAGTGAGAAACTAAAAAAAGCATACTCACTTTTACATTACTGAATAAATAAATAAAATAGGTTTTAATTAAGATGAAAGAAACTTATCAAGAGTTTTGTCTGTTTTTTAGACTAATGCATGTGTTTACAGCATCTATACCCTAGAACATGGAAAAAAGGTTAGAAAGGCTGCAATACGCCATTTGTATAAGAACCGATGTCGCCGCTTGCGCCTCAATACACATAAACGAGTTCAAAGAACGCCAATTAAGCGAATTATATTGCCATCGCGCGACAAATAGGGTCGCGTCAAAAGAAACCTATCACAGCGTTCACGTTTGGGCAGAAGAATAAGCATTTGCTCATAACCTCTGTGGCGCACCTGTCCCGCCTACATCTTTTCGTGTTCTTTGATCATTCATTACTCTACTTTTAATTAAAGCGTACAATATGAATAGTACGTAATCTACGTATATCTTTTAATTGGAGACTTACCCTCTATGACCGACTACGCTGCCATATCTAGTTTTATAAATTAAGCCATAGAAAAATATTTACTTACCTTTTTATCGTCGTCATCTGATAAGTTATTTTCGTCATTAACCGATTCATCAAAAGTAGATGCTCGACTTTTGAAAAGAAAAGTGCGAAATACTTTCTGAATAGTTACGGCTGCTGTTTCCAAATCCATTGTATTAGAAATATCATTTTTTGACGTCTTATTGTCACCTCTATTAATATTATCGTCTGATAAAGTGGAAATGTTAGAATCTTTCAAAACAGTAGTATTGGTTTTTACATCGTCTTGGTTGGAAATAATTGCAACTGCTGACTGCTCAGCGATGTCGTGCGATTCACAGACACCTATTATGCGATTTTTAGATACAGTATCTATTTCATCTTTAACTAAAATATTAGCAACACCATCTTTGACAGCCTCGTCACATGGTAACTTCTGCGGTGAATCATCACTAGCATCGGCATCGCTTTCGTCATTAACAATATTGTTATCTTTCAACGAATCGTCAGCACTACTGTCTTTTCTTTTAACATTATTAATAGCCTCATTCATAACTTTTTCTAAATCGGTAAATTCCTTTGTATCATTTACTGAAACACTATCGGACATTGAAATTCTTGGACAATTATCGCTCACATCTTCAGTGATATCGTTACTGTGTTCTTTTTCTACAGATATGTCATTTTCGTTACCACTATAGATAACTTTTAAATCTTGTTCATCGAAATCATTAATGTTAGTCTCAGTGTTGTCATTGTCATTTACCATCGTTTCAACAATTGATTTTTTTTCAAATCTGTCTTCATTTTTTAAATTGTCAATAGTTTTAGATAAGCTGTCACCGTGTAAGTTCTCTAAGTCTGTAAGATTCCTGGTATGATCAGTTTGAGCTTCATCAGGTTTTTCTTCAACACCAGAATCAGTTTCGTGTGCAAGTAATGCATTTGAGATTTCTGAACCACTGACTTTTTCTAGTCCACTTGCGTTAGTTTCATTGTCATTAAATTCGTTACTAGATTCGATAATAACAGCATCACTAACAAATTTTCCATCTCCGACACTATCATCTGATTGAACTTTTTGTACAGTTTCAAGTTCAATCAAGTTAGAATCCGGTACCGCAACTTGTGTATTACAATTATTTTGTTTAGGAGGATCCGTGTTAGTAATTTCACAATATGCCAGTTCTTGTTTAGAAATATCTTGATTATTTAAATCGTTAGCTGTTTTGTTTTTAATGCTGGTGTTTTCAGTAACATTGTCAAAATTATTACTTTCGCCTTCTACAGGTGACACTAAAATCTCCTTTGCATCATGTTTGCAATTACTCATGTCAGTGTGGTTTGGGCCGCAAGATATTTCTATTTCAGAATCTTGTATTAAAACGTTGTGATGTACTGGTTTGGCAATAGAATGTGTGATATTTACGTCCGCGGCTATATTAGTTTTATCTGAAATATGGTCATCATTATTGTCCAATTTGATATCATGTAACTTTATCAATTCATTATTGAATTTCTTCCAGCGCTGTTCAGTTCTCTTTCTAACCTTTTCTTGTGCTTTAGATATTTTTTGGTCTAAACTTAGAGTTTTTATGGTAGCTAAAAATTAAACAGGACATATATACAAACATAAAATTCGTCCGATTAACAGTTAGCTTATTGCTATATGTATTTTATCACAATATAACCAACCACACGGTAATAACTAACAGTCTCTTATAAATTTTTAATGTATTTCTACATTTTTAATACCAGTTATCAGGATAATATGAAACAGCCAGAGCTAAAGTGGCCGAACCTTTTATAATTAACTGCGGTCGACTATTAAAATAGTAATAGAATTTCAAACTAATATGGCCCAACATAAAATGTATTATCAGTATATAAACTTGAAAAATTTTGTCTCAGGCGGGACTCGAACGCGCATCTCCTCGCATGCCGGGCGGGCGCCATACCATTAGGCCTAATGGCGGTCTCATATTTCTCTTGATTTTTGTAAACATTTCTTTACTAGTAGTATTCGTAGTTTATAATAGGGGTTAAAGTATGAAATTGCCGATTTGTACTGAAAATCAAAATTGTTTATTTTTTAATTTTTAACAAATTTATTTAATCAAAATAGTTACCATTATTGTCTATACATTGCTGCCATCTACTAGTAAAGTCATTTATGCCTTTGTGATAGAACTCTGAGGATCTAGACTGCACAAACTGTGTGAAAGCATTTTGTACTGCCTCCTGGGAAGAAAACTTCTTGTCACGTAGATAATTGTCCAAATCACCAAAAAAATGGTAGTCCGTTGGAGCAAGGTCTGGCGAATACGGAGGATGTCGAATGGTTTCTAATTGCAGTTCCTGAAGGGTCTAAACGGTTTCTCGTGCTGTATGAGGTCTCGCGTTGTCATGGAGCAATAATGGTGAAGATCGATTCATGAGTCGGGGCTGTTTTACTGCTAGTTTTGCCAACATTGTTCGGAGTTCGGCACAATAGACATCTGCCGTTATTGATTGACCAGATCGGAGAAAACTATAGTGAATAACACCATGCTGAGACCACCAAACAGTTACCATTACCTTTTTATTGGCAAGTTTTGCTTTAGGACACTGTTGTGGCGTTTGACCTGGGGTCAGCCATTGCATTTTTCTTTTACGGTTATCATAAAGAATCCACTTTTCATCACATGTCACAATTCGATTGAATATTCCTTCATTTCTGTACCGATTCAATAAGGCAACACAAGTTTCAACACGAGTTTCTTTCTGCACATCAGTCAAATCATGAGGCACCCATTTTTCGTATTTTTTTATTTTATTGATTTGACGCAAATGAGTCAATATTGTGGGTAAGGTTACGTTAAACAATGCCGCTAATTCCTGGGTAGTTTTGACTAGGATCGGCTTCCACCATCTCTCTTAATTCATCGTTAATCACCTGTGTGGGCGGTCTTCCTCGTGACTCGTTCTTCAAGTCGAAGTTTCCTCACGAAAGCGTTTAAACCAAAATCGCACGGTGCGTTCATTAGCAGATCCGTCTCCAAACGCAACATTGATATTGCGGGCTGTTTCTGCCTCGTTACTTCCGCGTCGGAACTCGTATTAAAAAATCAGTCGAATTTTCGCAGTATCCATCTTTCTTGTCTAAGTTAAATAACAAAAACAATTGAAAGTCAATATTCATATGTTTCACATTTTTTTAAAGAAGAACATCATAGAAACCATGTGAAAAAAGTTTCATTCGAAAACCTCAAACCATGAAGATTCTATGTCAACTCAAAGAACCTATTACAATAAAACGGCAATTTCATATTTTAACCCCTAATATAATGAACCTAATAATTTTGTCCCTGCCCATAAGGCGGTTAGGAAAAGTTTTCAAGTAAATAAAAAAAAACTATTTTACATTTACTAAAAGATACTATAGGACAAATATTGTAACTTACTTGGTCCATCTCTTATTTCCAACAACTTGCGCATATGTTCTGCACAAAATTCATATACTTCCGGTGGATTATTTTTGAGCACATCTTTTGTCAAACCCTCCATCAACTCTACCAGACCTGGAGGCATTTTCGGGACTGGCGGTGGTCTACTGTACACCCGGGATCCAGTGACCCTCATTTCGTTCTAAAACTTTTATATTTAATTTACTTCAACACGTAGGCTTATTTGAATGACTATTTGGTACTTACCAAACATGAAAATATAAGTCGCGAAAGCACCAAACTTGGAGTACAACACCTCGGTACTGTGAAATGGGTGTGGTAAGCTAAGGCTTTTGACCACCGTACGTGGTGTTTGTCGCGCGTAGTCATGGCGATCCGCCAACTTGAACTTGTGGTTATTGGCGGCGTGTATCGATCCCACACCACCAGTTCAACGCACCTAGTGTTTACTAATGAGTTCGAGGTTATCGAGCTATTAAAAGACATTCCTTATTCATTATCCAATGTCTAGGCCACTACTAGGAGCCTACTAAACTGACAGTCACTTACATAACCTTGTCTGTAATCAAGTCACCTTAGCAATGCAATAGCTTAGGAGCATTTCAATATATTACAGGATGATTCTCACATCATCAAAATCAACAATATGAAAAACCATGTAGTTTATCATGTTACATAATAGATATATGATATTTTATTGTAATAAATGACCTCGTATTGAGAAATGAAAAACTGAGTAATGTGAAAATTTCTTGTGTATTTCCAATGCATTTGCGCAACTGAGTACTCACTAGGGGAAGTAGCCGGGACAGTGTGGCGGGCGCCGGAACGCCTACGCTTACATTACACTTAAAGAATTCAATTCATGTGAGTCAACTTTTTTATTTTCATACTGTGTTCTATAATAGTAATTTATATTTAAGATCATATATAATTTTTGCAATGTTAATACATTTTACATAACAAACATCTCCATAGTGTACATACATACATACTGATGCGCCGGTGGTCGCGCTCGAGTGCCGGGCGCCGCCGCCGGGCGCTCTACAAGTGATGATAGAAAAAATTAATCGCTACAGTAATATCATACAAATTAATGACTATTCCCTTACAAATTATCATATCTACTTTTAGCATTGTTCTACTCCAATATGATCAAATAAACGCTTCAGTTAGCCGAGCTGTACGCGTGATACATGAATAGTCTCCAGTTCGCTCCGAACGATTGCCCAAATAGTGTCCCATTCCCGCCGCTATGTATAAAAATCACACTGCTATAAATTTATAATAAATAAATGCCTATTTACACTATGTAACTATACAAAATGATAGTACGACGAAATTACATTGTTGAATCGAGCGTCTAAATTGAAATGAAAATTTCATACAACGATCTACGGACGGGTCCCGACGCGGCGGACGGCCTCGGGGCCCGCATTCTAAACAAATTACATCTTCAAATTCCCTATTTATTTTTGTACAATCATATTCAGCCGAAAGCTGGGTGCCCGATTAATACAATTATCGGTGATCCGAAATGCGTTACAATCGATCATGCATCAATAATACATACAACTTTTAACTTATTTAAACAATTTAACAATATTAAAAAACCCTAAAGTAAACTAGTGACCTATGTAAACGTATATAAAATACTAGTACAATAATGACAGTGCATTCGGGACGCGGACATTTACGACAGCACTAAAATAATTTGTAATCGACACGAGGCCCGACGCGGGCTCGCGAGCGAACCGAATCCACCGGACAGCCCGAGTCACACCCGAAAGAACGAATCATCAGAGGTATAAAAAATTAATAACGTCATTAACAAAAGTGTAATCGAATAGAAAATATCAATACATAACTGGAAATAAAATGGATCGCACTATTCTATGCCGCTTCGGGCGCGCTCACTCGGGCGGGCATCACTTGGCGGGCGCCGCGGCCGCCGCGCGCTTGTGGCTGATCTCCAGCTCGCCCAGCCGCTTCCACAGCTCGTCGCGCTCCTTCTCGCGCTTCTTCTCTCTGCGGACACCGAGCGACAAGGGCTTACTTTGCATTACAACTCTGAACCATCTTTATTGTGAAAAGTCAGTTGGTGTCAAAATGTAAAACCGTACTTCGTATCGCCTCAGTCTTAAATGTCATTGTCATCAAAATAATATCAAGGATACATTTCCTTAATTTTGTTTTTTACGTTAACTATCCTATGTGTGTAATGGTGAAACTAAAACGACACTCTTTTATAAAATAAGATTAAATAGTATCCTTTTTTTTTAGTTTAGTTTAGCTTTTGGGAGCAAGAGTAAGTGTGGTCACGTGATACGTGGCCAATCAGACGACATCAGTAATTCAAATTTTGCGAGAATTATGACTAGAGTCAATAAAAACAAAAAAAGTACTTTATTGCTCTCGTTCAAATATTTGATAGTAAATTAGACTTAAAAGCATAAGAGTGAGATTAGAAAATACGAAAAATTTTAATATAGATGGGTTTGTGGGCTATGGGCACACTTTATCTTTAGATAACAAGAGATTGACATGAGCTCGTGTGTTTAGTGGCCCATGTATAGCCTTGTTACATTCCTGTTACAGATATACAGGTTTAATTTTAGTAATCGGAATTAGATGTTGTGTTTTTTATAGCAACTACAATATTGAATTAATATACGACACAATTTCAAAATATTTCCTCCCAACCTATGTAACTTCAATACTACTACCCGTTCGCTTCGAGATGGCCGTCGATGACCGTTACAAAATGACGTCACAGGCATATATATAGCAGTACCGTTGGCAAAAAGAAATAATCGTGTTTTTATTGCAATATCTTTTTATCATTTCCATACATCTTGGTTTGATTTGATAGAGATACAAAATAATATGTACCTGCGCCCTAGACGATATGTGAGTTATTAAAATAAATAAAATGGACAAATTACAAACGATTTTTTATTTATTCAACCTTGAGGAGGTGCAGAGATACAAATGATTTCGATTTAATTAGTATACACAGGGTATACTAATTAAATCGAAATCATTTGTGGTGTGAGGGGATTCCATAGTGGCTCACCTAAAGTTCTTTACCCGAAATGTTGCGATTGTTGCAAACGGTACTAATAGGGTCTGTCAAGGAGCGTGGTGCGGTGTGGCGGGAAGGGTTTTAGCGGCCAACTCGAAACGAACGCGTAGTATGTATTGTATGTCATGTCCATGATGATTTGTTCAATATTAGGATATTTGCAAAATGGTGATATTATGATAGACTATTTATTTAGTCTATTTACTATTAGTAAAAATACTTTTATACTCACTTCTGCCGTTCTGCTTTATAGCTGGCAGTGAGCTCATCGAAGAGTTTCGAGTTCATCTCCATGAAAGTTTTCAGCACATTGTAGACGAGCGCAATGATGGTTTGGTTCCAGTGCTCCTTGCTGATTCGATACAGAGCCGGGAACATGATAGGCATTATTACATGGTTATTTTCCTCCATCAAAGACATTATGTATTCGTTGTTCCAAAAGTACAATGCTCTTTCTGCCACCTGAAATCAACATAAATCAATAATTTATATGATATTTAAGCAATTTAATTTCAATTATAATATCAGTATTGAAATTTGCAAAAATTATGTCTCAGGCGGGACTCGAACCCGCATCTCCTCGCAAGATGCGGGTTCGATTCCCGCCTGAGACATAATTTTTCGAATTTAAATACTGATAACATAAATCAAGTTATCATCTAAATATCTGTTCACATTTTATCAATAGTTACGATCGATTTTATCAACCTTTATCAGTTTTCACAAAACTACTTATGATAGTGGTACCTGAAAGTGTGGACTGGAGACACATTTAGCTATTTGTCTGAATAAGGGTTCCTGGATTTTTGCGAACTGCGCGGGCTCAATCACATCGAGTATCTCTTCAATTTCACCCAGGAACATCACCTGAAATTTTATGTTTTAATTACTACAACTGCCTATTCTATGCAACTTATGAACTACAGCTACAAATACACCTTTTAAACTCATTCTCTTGGTTTGTTTTAAAGTTTTTTGGTAAATTGGTAAAATTAGGAAATGTGACAGGACATCATCGTCAAAAGGGTGTTAGTATTTTACCTATAATAAAATAATGAGCTTTCCCATCCCATCACGTAAACAGCTAAGACCATAGTTATAAAAAGAAAAACTAGATACGCAACCAGCGATCAAAAAACAACTTTTGAGCAACATTAAAACATTTCGGTGCTTTTTTCAAGTTGGTATCTACGAGGGCGGGTCAATAAGTCCGTGACTTTTGGAATAAAACACAGATTTTTTGATAAATAAATCATTTTATTTTTCATCGTAGTCTCTAGTCATCGTAGCTCTATACACTTTGTCCAACGCTTCTCCAATTTTTTCATCCCTTCCAAAAAATATGATTTGTCGAGGACCTCAAAATAGATCTTTGTTTGCGAGATGACTTTATCATTGAAGTCAAATCTTTTTCCACCAAGCCATTTCTTCAGGTTTGGGAACAAAAAGTAGTCACTCGGAGCCAAATCTGGAGAATAGGGCGGATGAGGGAGCAATTCATGGATTTTTGCCATGGCAACTGCACATGTGTGCACCCTTGCATTGTCTTGGTGGAAAAGAACTTTTTTCTTGGCCAAATGAGGTCGGTTTTTTTTCAAATCGTCATTGAAGCGGTCCAATAAGTTGGCATAATATTCCCCATTGATTGTTCTTCCCTTTTGAAGGTAGTCAATGTAGATTATCCCACGTGCATCCCAAAAAACAGTCGCCATAACTTTATTGGCTGACAAACCCACCTTGGCCTTCTTTGGCGCCGATTTACCCTTAGAAACCCACTGTTTTGACTGTTGTTTGGTCTCTGGTGTGTTGTGATGGATCCATGTTTCGTCCACGGTTACAAAACGGCGCAAAAACTCCTCCATATTGCGACTAAACAACGCCAAACCGTCCTGTGAAGTTGTTACACGATTGCGTTTGTGGTCGACTGTGAGCAAACGCGGCACCCATCTTGCGGAAAGCTTTCTCATGCCCAAGTGATCTTTCAAAATTGAAACCACTGAGCCATGCGAGATCCCTACGGCTTCCACAATCTCTTGCACTTTCAATCTTCGGCCGGCCAACACCATATCGTGAATTTTTTCGATTGTTTCGGGTGTAGAGACCTCAACTGGGCGTCTAGGACGTTCGGCATCTTCAGTGCTTGTACGGCCACAATGAAATTCAGTAAACCACTTTTTTACCATTGAAATCGATGGTGCAGAGTCCCCATAGTATTTATCAAGCTTAGCCTTGGTCTCGGTAATGGTTTTTTTTCGCAAAAAATAATGCTTAATAAGCACACGAAATTCACTTTTTTCCATTTATTCCTCAAATTACTGGGTAGCCTGATAAAGATAGCTGTCAGACACAAACTAACTGACGCAGCAAGTTCAAATTTTGATAGGAGTCAACTGACAGATACCTGTTGCCAGGAGTAGTGTTGCTTTTTCGGTAAAGAGATCAGAAATTCAAAAAGTCACGGACTTATTGACCCGCCCTCGTATCAACCTAATATCATGTACAATCGACCAAATTGAATCATGACCCACCATAAGGTCATTTTTCTACTGTCATTATATACAAGTAGGTTGAAATTAGCTTGAACATACGTTTCCTAGTAACGAACTAACTAGTTATCATTATATCGTTATCACAGTCACTGACAAACCTTACTACATTTAAGAGTTTAAAGGAATGACCGGCGAAGTGGGTCATGATTCAATTTGGTCGACTGTACACGGCAGGTACGACATTTTGTTCTTATTTTTTATCTAAGCTAAAATTAGCTGTTTTACCAGGTCGATTTGTCACCAGGCTCATGATGTCTCATCGTTTGTGGAGAAAAGCCAGTCAGCTATTGTTAGTGTCTTAGGCAATTTCGCGACAGCAACGCTACTTAGCCTCGCGGCAAAAATGAGTGACGTACTGTCGAGTGGTGCGGTCAGAGTTATTAAAAGAAACCCGAGTAAAAACTACTTAGAACAGCGTTTCCCATTTGCCGGGTCGCGACCCGGTACCGGGCCATCAATATAAATTACCGGGTCGCAACATTCCCGTCTTGTTTATATAATCATACCTATTATCGATTGACGCATGGTAAATATTCTTCTTTAACTTTCGTCATTTTCGGAGAAGTTGAATTCTTTAATTAAACATAGGCAGCGTGCGAAGCACTAAAATTTAGTGACAAAATAATAGTATTAATAGAACATTTTTGCTTTTAATAAATGTGTATTATTTTACCTAATAGAACCAGTTTGGTTTTGAATGTATTAAGTGGGTCACAAAGGGGCAGTGTAAAAATTAACGGGCCATGGCAGAACAATGTTTGGGAACCACTGACATATAAGGATGGCGTACCTCTTTCTGTGAGCATGTCTTGGGCCAAAACTTTAGCAGGCCGCGCACCACCGGCTCAGTGAGCGTGGCGTCCTTCTCCAGGAACTGCACCACGCAGTAGGCCAGCTGCGCGTGGTACAGAGAGAGGCACTTCACCTTGTGCAGCGGCAGCAACACCTTCACCAGGAATTGTTTGTGCTCGCTTTTCAGGGGCAGAGCGAAACCGTTAATTATACTGCAATAAAAAATTAAACAAAGTTAATATGTAATCATTTTACTAATTAATTGACGAAATACGTCGACATAGACTATACGGCTATAAATAGTATAAACCCTCCGTCGCTAAATATCATATTCCCAAAATATCATAATTTTACAAGACACTTGCAAAACACAACAATCTTGATTTACCACATTGAAAGTAGAGTCTCTGGGGTTTATTCTTTATTAAGAATGGAATAACATAACAAAAAATATATACATATATTATTATTATTGCACATAAGCGTTCAAAAAAAACCTTGAATGGATATTGCTTTTTTAATAACTTATCTTTTTTTCTTCATACAAACTAAAAACTTGAGAATCTGATTTGTATGAAAATATTTTTATCCAAAATGATTTTAAATTTCTGTTTTCATCATAGTATTTATATGTTTAAGCTAACACAGGCTGGTTTCGGCTTGTTAGACCATTTACATAACAGTAACACGCTGTATAACACCGCCACGTAATATAAATTACGTGTCACGTTGTTTGTCCGCGATGGACGCCTAAACTATTTAACCGATTTTAATCAAATTTGCACACCGTGTGCAGTTTGATCCAACTTGAAAGATAGGATAGCTTACATTTCAATTTATAGTCGCAATATAATTTTATTGCTAATTATTTGTTTCTTGACTCTGTAAGACTTGGTAAAGTAAACGCCATATTTGGTGACAATGACATTTAAGACATCAAATCAAAATAATTATTCTGAGGCGACACGAAGTTCGCGGGGTTAAATAGTTATATTAATATAAATTAATTTAATACCCACCTTCTAGTAGTGTTTTTTGTACTTCAAATGAATTAATTTTCTCTTTAACTGCAACGGGGTTGATTCATTTTATTTATTTATTTATTGCAAAAGTTAACCAACAGCATACATATAAAAACAAAAAAAAAACAATAGATAAAAGGCCTTCATCTTACATATGCCGATAACAGATTAAGACGGCATTCACAGTTTAAAAATTTACGTATAATTTCATTTCATTTTTAGAGTTTGTCTCTTATGATATGAAACAAGATATTGCAATAAATTATAACTGTTACTAAACGATGATATTGCGAATATTACTCAAAAAAGGATATAATTCGCCGGGCAATATAAGACTAAGAAGTTTTGTATGTAGATTTCACTTGTACTGCTGCATAAAACTGCCCCATTATTTTTTTGAGCCCAGTGTACGTTTTTACCTTTTTTTTAAATATGATGTTAGAGGAATGTTGGGTTTTGCGAATATGGTCATGCAAGATTATAACAATATTTTGACAATATGATGTTTAGCGAATATCGTGTTTTGCGAATGTGATCTTTTGAGAATATGATATTTAGCTATATATTAGAAAATAAATACTAAGACTCTTTAGGTACTGTTATACCTTTAACAATACATAGGTATATTATATTCCTACCTAGATCACAATAATTACTTATGATTTGTTGAATTGTAGAGTATTCGTGTATAATTTACTAAAAGAGTTACGTTAAATGCCGCGTTGCTGTCAATTAAAAAAATCTGTACTTGACGTCAATATTAAATCTAAATCATATTTAACGCTGATAAATTAATTATACATAGTTTTACAGGTGTTATCTTAGATACTCATAAATAGATAACAGCGTTTCAATAGCTAAAAAATTATAATCTATGAACATTTAATTTGAACGAAATAGTAAGAAATACTTCATACCTTCCCAGTATTTCTAACAGTTCACCCACGCCATTAAAATGTTCAGTTTCATAAACGAATCGCAGAAAAATGTTGTTGATCTGTTTCCGTATGAAAGCCCGCAGTCCCAAGAATTTTCCATAGATGCGATGAAGGACCGTCTTCAGGAAATCACGTTCCCGTGGGTCCTCCGAATCAAACAAATCTAGAAGCTGTTAAAGAAAATACAATTACATAGCCGTAAAAATCGACAGTAGTACATTACAGACAAATTTTCAGCTTAATTTCATTTAATATGTCAACCACCCGGCTAACAGAACATATAACAGTTCTTATGTTTATTGGTAGATAAAACTCTACAATGCTCTGCTTCTAATCTAATTTCACGCGAACAAGACAAAAACATGTCATATTTTGCTTTGGAATTTTCATTATTTTGTTATTTCTATAGGACTTCAATAAATGTGTTTCACTATTATCCTTCTTGGCGATTTATACATAGTCAGGTCATAAGTTCTGTCACACAATAAAAACTTTTGAATTTAGAATCCTGGCCACAAAAAAGTTTATCGAATTCGAATTCCGAATTTTTCATGAAAATAAAAATGTGTACTTTTTAGAATTTTTCTCATTTTTAAATATGGAGTGGACACTTAATGAAGAACGTGTCGCGGTTATTGCGTTGCATCGTTGCGGTTACGCGCCAATTCAGATTTTCGACTTCCTGAAAAATTTTAATATAACCAAAAGATTCGTTTATTGTATCATAAAACGATACAATGAAGACTCTAGTGTAGATGACAGGTCAAGAAGTGGTCGCCCTCGCTCTGTTAGGACTCCAGCAGTGATAAAAGCTGTGAAGGCGCGAATTAAAAGAAATCCCATACGTAAGCAGAAACTGTTGGCCCTTCAGATGGGGTTAAGCAGGACCACGGTGAAAAGGGTGATAAATGAAGACTTAGGGCTTTGGGCATATCGAAGAAAAACAGGACATCGTTTGGACGCTCGTTTAATGGACCTGAGACTGAAGAGATGCCGCGCTTTGTTGAAGCGGTACGCGGGAAAAAAGCATCTGGGAATTCTTTATTCGGATGATAAAATTTTCACCTTGGAAGAGAGCTACAACAAACAAAATTATAAGGTGTACGCACACAGCAGTGAAGAAGCGAGCAACCGTATTCCGCGTGTCCAACGAGGTCATTTTCCATCCTCGCTCATGGTTTGGTTGGGAGTCTCTTATTGGGGCTTAACTGAGGTACATTTTCGTGAGAAAGGCGTAAAAACGAATGCAGTTGTTTATCAAAATACAGTCCTCAAGAACCTTGTGGAACCTTTTTCTCATACTATGTTTAATAACAGGCACTGGGTATTCCAACAAGATTCTGCGCCAGCTCATAGAGCGAAAAGCACACAAGACTGGCTGGCGGCGCGTGAAATCGACTTCATCCGGCACGAAGACTGGCTCTCCTCCAGTCCAGATTTGAGTCCGTTAGATTACAAGATATGGCAACACTTGGAGGAAAAGGCCTGCTCAAAGCCTCATCCTGATTTGGAGTCACTCAAGGCAGCCGCCTACATTGACATGGACCTCGTTCGTGCTGCGATAAACGACTGGCCGCGCAGATTGAAGGCCTGTATTCAAAATCGCGGGGGTCATTTTGAATAAACTTTATTACCATATGAATCTATGTTTTATTAAGTTCATTTTGCTATATAAATGGTTACATAAATAATAAACATGTCTAAATTATTTCATATTACACATGTGACAGAACTTATGACCTGACTAGGTATAACTTTCAGGAATATGTGGAACACATTTTTTTGAAGGCTATTATTGGTTTTAACTGAGTAGTATTTTTTTGGGAATGGTTGATTAAACATCATTAAACCATATTCCGGAAGGAACAAAAGCTGTTAAGGAAAAACGGTAATGCGGCCCATTTTATAATCAAATCTAAATTAATAAAAAATAAAAACCTATTCCACAAATATGTAACATTATTTTGCTTCAACAGAAGTATTATTTTTAGGTAAAAATAAAAAATCAATATGAGAAGTTGAGAAATACAGATTTATAAAAATAAAAAATCTTTTTTATGTCGCTAAGTCTTTGTATAGCTTGATTAGAATGATACCTGACAAACTGAGGTGACTAGTGATGGGACTGACTAGATTGATCAAACGAAAAAACACAGTTATGGCGAATTAAATAAAACGAAAATCAGATATATTAAGATTTAACAGTAAGTCAGTATCATTATCATTATTAGAATAATTGGAACAATCATGAAAGTCAATTAGTTTTTTTTCTAACGCATATAGAATCTAATCAATTTGAAAATTTTTCGTTAACTATTAATAATTGCAATTTGATGTTCTTAGCTGATGCTAAGAACATAAACAATATTTTTAAATTGAAGTAAGGTAACATAAATGTTTCAAATGATCAAACAATGCTCATTTGTTAGTCTGTCGATTACGATTCGTCCATTTTACGTCATCACTAGCGATTATGAAAAATGACGTAAACTTGTAAAGACGTCTTTTAAATTTTTGTGACTGGATTATTTTAATATTTTAAACTTTAAATATCCATTTTATATAATTTAATTGATTATTATGTACAGCAATGTATAAAAAAAATTTCTTAACCGAAAGTAATGCCGATATTTTATCGTTCGCAAATGTGTTTCACTTGTGTGACGCTGCAGCGCTGGTACAAAGTTACGTCGTCTCTTTCAGTGAGAACTGTCATTCTAATAAGCTATATTTTAAGAACTATAAATAAAACTCGAGAACGGCTGGGCCGATTTAGCTGATTTTGGATTTGAAATGTTTGTGTAGTGATAAAATATGGAAAAATAGGAAGGAAGATAGTAAAAACAATTTTATTTTCTTATATAAAATGTTCTACATCAAAAATTTGACTCATTTATGTCGTTAGGATAGTGATACGAAGTACACCGGTTCATCTAGTAATTAATATATATTCTTAACGGCCGGTCCTAATAACCTATCTGTCTTCAGTTTTGGCATATCGGAGATAGAAAACAACTTCTGTCTTTGTTTCTCTGGACGGCAAAATCAGAGATAGAAACTGTTTCCTATCTCCGATATGTCAAAACTGACGATAGATAGATTATTGGGACCGGCCGTAAATAAACACTATCTACCAATTGGATAGACATTAGCTTACTCCTTTTACAGCTTTCGAAAATTTAGTTTCTCAAACTATTCAAGTCCTTGACAGTTTAAGTGTAATAAATCCAAATTTAAAAAAATGATTTTATTTCGCTGTCCTCTTCACGTGTAGTAAATACAAAGAACTTATTTACCTGCAATACAAATTTCTGGTCAATGACTTTCTTGCCAATAGGGGGCTGAAAGTCAGTCGACTCCAGGAAGCGCAGGAAAAACTCGTAGACTAGTTGGAGATGCGGCCACGAGGCCTCCAGAGTCGGGTCGTCTTCCTCAGGGTCGAAATCAGGATTTTCGCTCGGGGGTAGAGTGCGGAAAAGGTTGGCCGATATCTACGAATATTCAGTTTAGTTATGTATTGCATTTTTTATCACTCATAATTGAATAATTGATTACAAATGTGTTTAAAGGGTTTGACGCATACCGTCCCATTCGCATTTCGTCACGAATACAAAAATGGTCCCATTCGCATTCGGTCCTATTCGCATTCGGTCCCATTCGCATTTGATCCCATTCGCAAAATGGTCACACTCAAAAAAAAAATTGTTTTTAACATTTTCAACTGTTTTTAACCTACAAGTTAAACTATTGTTTTAAAAATAGTAGGCTTGAAAATAAAGATATATAGCTTTAAATAATTATGTGTATTATTTCAAAATCAAAATTCTTACAAAAACAACGTAACAATAATATGTATTATTTAAAAATCAACATTCACATGACAATCACTAACGTCCTGTTCATTGTGAAAATTATCATGGTATAGATATTTATTATTTTAGTAACGGTAGAAATGTAATTTTTTACTACAGTTTAGTTTCGTCAGAAGTTTATTATACTTTTTATCAAAATTGATATACACACAAATAATGCAACGATTTCAACATTATTACGAAAATCAATGGTATCCTAAATTACCCCCAACAATGTTAAGCTGTGCAGGTCAAAGGCACAGAACCAAACGCCTAAGAAGGCTGGCACCGCGCCGACTTAACATTTTGATAGAAAAAAGACCGAGCTTATATTTATTCATATACAAACTGACAAAGAAAGCAACACATTGGGATATACAAATAAAAAACAGTTTTTTTAGAAATTATAGATGCAACAGAAAGTTTAAGGATATAATTTTGATAAAAAGTATAATAACTTCTGACAAAACTAAATTGTAATTCAATAACTCTGCAAGAATTTATAAAAAAAAAACAAACATTTCTACAGTTGGTAAAATAATAAATACCTATATCATGATAATTTTTACAATGAACAGGACGGTCTGATTGTCATGTGAATGTAGATTTTTAAATAATACATATTGTTACGTTGTTTTTGTAAGAATTTTGATTTTGAAACAATACACAATTATTTAAAGCTATATATTTTTATTTTCAAGCCTACTATTTTTGAAACAATAGTCCAGCTTGTAGGTTGAAAACAGTTGAAAATGTTAAAACCAAACTTTTATCTGAGTGTAACCATTTGGGAATGGGACCGAATGCAAATGGGACCAAATGAGAATATGACCGAATGCGAATGGGACTATTTTTGAATTCGTGACGAAAAGCAAATGGGACGGTATGCGTCAAACCCGTTTATAAAAAGCACGTCCTTTTGTATAATTCTTACTATAGTAAGAAATATAAATATTAGTCATTTAGTACTATGCATTTTATAATAAATGAAATCAAATATTCTATACTGCTCAATAAAATCTAATTTATATTTTAAACATCTAAATGAACCTTTATTGACAATTAACATGAAATTATACATTTACGGTCGTATTAATAAAAAAATCCTAATATAGGTTTAAAGCCTTTATTAGCCAAAACGTTCTTATAGAACGCTTTGAATGGTGTTTTAAACCTACAGTAAAAGTCTTTATTCATAATCGTTCTATGTCGCCTTCAATAACTAAAATAGAGATAAACAGCTCTTTTCTACGGATAAATTAAAAAGAATGAACGCAGATTAGAGCTAACATGGTGAGCTCTAGTATACACTACCATTGTATTGTCTACTTGCCCTCCTTAAAATATTTTCAAAACATTCGTTATATCTCTTGCAGACATAATGTTATTTATCATAATAAATTAAGTTGCTGTCAAAAACACAATTAAGACCTTGGACGAAGAAATGTAATTATTTATTTGTTCAATTGAACATGCTTACAGTTTAACCCAAGACGACGGCAAGTCATACACAAATTATTATGCCCAGAGTTAAAATAGCAAGTTATCAATTTAAGTAAAAAATTATAAAACTTAAGATCAATACAAATAAAGATGCTTTATTTGATATTTTAGCAACTTAATTGCAATTATAATATCAGTATATAAAGGACTGGAACCCGCATCTCCTCGCATGCCGGGCGGGCGCTATATCACTAAGCCACCGAGACACTGTGACGCAGCGCGAATTTTTCAAGCATATTCTTCTGCTGTAAGCCAGCGTTGTTTCATCAAATAACCCCCCTTTGTGGAAATATAAACCTTTAATACATACTAAAATGAACTATGTACTTCAAAAGCATTCAAATTTGATGTAAAATAACTCCAAAAACTAATATGTATACTACACTTTTTGTACGACAGCAACTAACAGAAGAGATTATAAAATAAAACCGGCCAAGTGCGAGTCGGACTCGCGCACGAAGGGTTCCTCCGTACCAAAACCCAAAAAAACGGGTTTGTTGTATGGAAGCCCCCCTTAATTATTTATTTTATTTTGTTTTTAGTATTTGCGTTATATTTTATTGCAGTAACAGAAATACATAATTTGTGAAAATTTCAACTGTCTAGCTATAGCGGCTCTTGAGATACAGCCTGGTGACAGAGCGACGGACAGACGGACAGACAGCGAAGTCTTAGTAATAGGGTCCCGTTTTCACCCTTTGGGTACGGAACCCTAAAAAGATGGCATCACCGAAAACCTACCTGTCAAAAAGAAAAATATCTAATTTTTTTTTATCAATGTTTTTTGTTGGCTTTATCAGTAATTTTTGTCAAAGTAACCTGACCCTGAGCGGCGTAAAAAGTGGCAAAATGTAACTGTAAAAATGCAAAAATGTGGTCAAAATTACATACATTGTTCTAATCCGAAAGTGAGTAACTTATTTTTAAAGCACTTGTATTGAAGAAATCCGAAACAACGAGTGTACCACAAACACCCAGACCCGAGAACATGCTGAAAAACCTTTCTACATTGACCCGTCCGGGTCTCGAACCGGGAACATAGAGCAGGCGACACCTTGAACACCAATGTGTATGCCATATCTTTCAATCATGCCCAAGATATTTTTTGCAGTTTTTGTAACACAACTAAAATAGCAACTATTACCACAGAATAAGTAACTTGACTATGCAATGGTATTCAAAGAACTGTCAACTCAATGTCGTCAACGATATGGTGTAATTTAGTTTGCCTCAGTGTCAACCAAATTTTCGTTTAGACACGGTCTACAGAAATCCATTGCAAGATAATTTCATTCTTATTACTCTGGAATATGATTCATAATACACTAAACCTATTCACTGACGTTATATCATGCGGCGCGCTAGGGATGACTGCTACAAGAAGTAGTAGCTACTACTAGAATTAAATTTGGATCCCGATCACTATTTAAACAATTAAACACTGCACAGTATCTTTTTGCACTTTTTCTTTTTCTCTCCATTTCGGTAAAAGAACAAGTGAAAAACGGGCGCGTACTTTACCGCTCGCTTGCGAAACTCAACTGTTTTAGCCCACCCTGGTGGGTCGCCGCGCGTAGGTACGTTTTTGGTACCGACACGCGGAGTTACACAGGCCTGCTTACATATTTAGAAATCAGTGTTATAAGAATAAATTTTAAATTCGATGACAGGATAGACATGCCTATTTTATTGACTGTTCTGTTTGACACTCCGCCGCAGCCGCGTTGCCGCTTACACCACCGCGATTTTGGAATAATTTTGATGTTACTCTATAGAATGATTGCTTCTTTATAAAAGTGGCATAATATGAAAATTTATAAATGCAAAAAAACATGCATTACTTTTCTAGAATTTTCTACTATATTATGTACACACGGCGGCACATCAGACTATACATGTTGACCTTGAGACCGCCTTTATGCCCTACGTAATAAAAGCTGTTATCGCAGTTCAACTGTTTAACTTGATGTGCTGTCGAGTGTACAATCGACCAAATTGAATCATGACCCACCATAAGGTCATTTCTCTACTGTCATTCTATACAAGTAGGTTGAAATTCGCTTGAACATACGTTTCCTAGTAACAAACAAACTAGTTATCTTACGGCCATTTCCAAAAACCTATCTATCTTCAGTTTTGGCATATCGGAGATAGAAAACAACTTCTGTCTGTGTTTCTCTGGACGGCAAAAACAGAGATAAACACTGTTTTCTATCTCCGATATGCCAAAACTGAAGATAGATAGGTTATTGGAACCGGCCGTTAGACAATGACAGTCACTGACAAACCTTACTACATTTATGAGTTTAAAGGAATGATTGGCGAAGTGGGTCATGATTCAATTTGGTCGACTGTACTTTCTGTAGATTTACCATTTTTATTATCTCTGGGTAGACAGGTTCAGTAAGCACCCCACGCCCACCAGTAATGTACTCTACAAGTTCATTCAGTGTGGCACGTTTAATCTCCTTCCCCTTCAGATCAGCAACAGGATCCATAAAATCAAATGCTACACAGCATTGTCGTAGCTTACGAATAAATAGCTCCTCTTGTTCACTGCTGGCAACATCTGAAAGAAAAACTTAATTGTTAATCTTAATATTTTAGCTGTGACTCTTATAATTTTACATATAAATATTTGAAAAAAGGCCATATAGATAAAAAAAAAGATTAAATTAATTAATTATTAAGTTTTTAAAGACAAATTTTTGGAACGGTAAGGCAGCGCTTTGCTAGTGCTATTTTAGGTTTAATTATTAAGGGTTAATATTAATTGAACTTTTAAAGACAAATTTTTGGTACGGTAAGGCAGCACTTTGCTAGTGCTATTTAAGGTTAAATTATTAAGGGTTAATATTAATTGAACTAAGTTGTGCACATATTTTACTAACAAGTAATTATTTATGAATAATGTTTGAACGCCCGTAAGCACGCAACTTCGTACGCGTTGAGTTTTGAAAATGACACTTTCTCAAGGGCACCGTAATTTTTTCTAACCTACAAACTATTCTCAGATTTACCACTTAAGCACACAAATTTTCATAAAAATCTGTCAAGTCGTTTAGGAGGAATTTCATCAAACACTGTTACTTAAGATTTTTATAACATAGGGGTGTAAGTAATAAAATAATGTTTGTATCCATTAATAGGTTTGTACTTCGAAATTAACATTAAACCTTCATGGTACCAGATTTTTGAATGAAACATGGTCAACACATGATACGGGTCGGGCAAAAGTTTTGAATTTTCGAACATTGCTTGGGTTTGTGATAATGATATAATATTAAAACGAAGCAGATGTCATAAGCGCGCGCATTGTGAAGACTCAAATACGTCCTAATTAGAGAGTTTTGTAAACAGTCTGCGACGAGCACAATCACGAGCGGTAATCGTTAAAAAATATCTCTTTCATTTGCGTGCTATTTCGCATTTTTTGTTCTGCTTATCAGTGAAACTTGTCAATGTGTGCAGTTTTGGATTGCTCGAAACAGATTTAATGGGCGAATTACTGTGAACGTAACATAAATATCATTGTATTTAAACTTGAAAAATTATGTCTCAGGTGGGACTCTAACCCGTATCTCCTCGCATGCCGGGCGCGGCGCTATACCATTAAGCCACCGAGACACTGCGTCATTTAATGGTATAGCGCCGCGCCCGGCATGGAAATGCGGGTTCGAGTCCCGCCTGAGACATAACTTTTCAAGTTTAAATACTGATTTATCATTGCAATTAAATTGCTTAAATATCATATAAAGTTTAAATATCATTGGTTTGTGATCATCAACCCGCATTTGGCAAGCATGGTAATCATGCCTTTACCCATCATTGCGTTGGTAACTTGAATTCAATAAAGGAGGCCGTAATTTTACTTTACATACATGGTAGATTGTTTGAGACAGTATTGGAGGAGCTCCAGAACAAAAGCCGATAAATCCACTTTATGCCATTATTTACTTTTACATAACATACTTACATTATTCAGGTCACATCAAATCTCGTTAAAAATGTACTAAATAATTTTCTAAAGTTGGACAGCTGGACCAAAACCAGACAAATACACGTATTTTTAAGTTACAATCATTGCATTTTTAATTTTCGGGACTATTACCACCAGTTCGAACCATTTACCGACAAATGTGTTCTCTTCTTTTATTTTTATTTTTTTCGAATGAAAACACTAGTTTTGTGATAGCAATAATTGGCTCAAAAGGAGAAAAACCCAGAGCTGTGAAACAACATTCATTAAAAAAAGATAGTTATCTGTCTGTCAATCGAGTTTACCTTCCCGATAATTACATAAGTACCGGCACAAAAGCCGATAATTACATTATGATCGGACCAAAACCCGATAATTACATATTTAAAACTAATATTGTAGCAAAACTATCAAAACTAGATTTTTTATATATTACCTATTTCAAAGCCCTTGGTGCTATGTAAATTAACGTTATATTAGTTAAACAAACAACATTAATATTCCATCCTAAATCATTATTTTTTGTTTCCTATAAAAATACTAAAAGTGTATTTGAGTGTATTCGGGTTTTGTTCCGGAGCTCCTCATTTGTGACTGTGTTTTTTCTAGTGCTTTACTTGGTACAAGCCTGTATGGCATATATCGGCATCCAATATATAAATAATTGGCTTTAAATATTTAGTATCATTTTAGGCTCTAGAATTCTAATCGCATGCACTAAGTGACAATGTTTACATTTTTCTTATGACATTATGGCTAAAGATTAAGGAATGAGTCTATTGTTAATGATGGTGGCAATCATTGGTTTATCATAAAATTAATATTAATTTTTAGTATTGCCTGAGGTCAGAGAAGGTAGATATGTACTGGATGTATTGCTTTGTGGTGGGTCTTTAGTCAGACAAAAATTCAGACAGACCCAATGCTTCAAGATTTCCTATGCATCTTATTAAATTCTTTTATTTTTTGTAAGTGACAGTGTAATTATAAAATAGAAATTGTTCCTTGTTTTCACTGGTTAATTTTCTTTGAATAAATAATTCCATAGATTTTTCTACAAATAAGTGGATTATTTACAATTTCACTGAGTACTAATAATTCCTTTTGTACTTGGATCATAATTTTATTTCTTTTTTTAGTTTTAATATGGCCCTTGAATATTTACAGCCCTTGAATAATTAAGGTTGCAATTATTACTCAGCCAGCAATAAATTGTATTTAATATATTCTTCCCGTATCCTAAGCATACATACTTGTATTTACTTGTACAAATAAAAATAGATTAGAACTGTATGACTAAAAGAATTCGATCCCCTTTTCTACACTAATATTATAAAGAGGAAAGATTTGTATTTTAGTATGTGTGTTTGTTGTAATGAATAAACTCAAAAACTACTGTGCCGATTTAAAAAATTCTTTCACCATTGAAAAGCTAAATTCACCCTGAGTGACATAGGCTTAATTTATTGCTAGAAAAGATTAGGGATCCTTATAAAAAATCTTATGTCCACCCGTGTGAAGGCAGGACGGGCCGCTAGTCTTGTAATAATCACTGTTATACATTGTGATAGTTAAGAAATTCTATGCCCAGCCCTGGGCACTGCTTGGCTGAGATGATGAAAATATTTCTAACTGTAATCTTATCTATTATTGTTAATTAAAACCAACACATTTAACCCATGTCAACTCAAAGAACTAGTAAATTAACTTTAGTGAGCCGTATTAAATTGTGTCATTTCCTTGTTGTTATTCATGATGTATGATTGAATATTTGGTACTTATTATGTACATTAATCCCTCGATCGTGAGTTATTCCAGACACAATTGAAATCAATTGTTATCGCGGCACGCGCGTGCCTCCTGGGGGTTGAGGGATTAAGAGTTTACTTATTGAACACTCACCTACATATTGTAACAAATCAAGAGAACAACAACAAAAATTCAAAACATTAACCAAATATTACTTAGGTATTGCTACAAATTTACAAATAAGTACATTAGTGTAAATGGGAAAAAATAGGCACAGAAAAATCACGCATTTTTGTTATCAAAGGTCAATGAACCACCTAACAAATAATTGTATAGCAACTGTGTAGCAAAAACAATTTTAAAGCTGAACCAAGTGTTCAGCAGTACAACATACCCTTCAGCAGTGGAAGCGCCTGCAGCTCCACGTCCTGCGTGTTGCGGTACCGGGAGGAGCCTTGAGACTTCTTGGTCTTCTTCTTCAGCGACCGCTTGGCGAAAGGATCAATCCTGTCCACAAACGTTCCCGAAGACATTTTGGCAATATAAAAGTGTCCCAAGTGACAAAACGTCGATAGTGATCAATGCGTAACTTGTTTTGGTTCGGGCAGAGTCATGATCCGGCCCCAGTCTACGAGACGAACGCGCACTTCCCGTTAAGGTCGTAGCACAATATTAGAGCCTAAACAAACATTCCTTCGTCACACATGACGGTAATGGAGTGGTCACACTCAGGCCATTCTACACATAAGATTCCACAACAGTTACGTAATTTTAAAACATCTATAACACTAAAATGACACAATAACAAAAAGAAATAATTCGATTCACAAATATGACTTTATTTTCTGAGGCGTGTCACGAATAGCAGAAGGTAGAAGTCACATATACATACAAGCCTCGTGTAATATCAGCCGGTCAGTCAATGACAATATATTTCTTTAACAATAATCGTTCAAGATTATTGAAGATTTGGTAATTTTAACACTTGAAATGGCGATACAAAACGATTTGTGTTCTGAAACGTCGTGATCGAAATCTATAGCGATGATGACACGGAGCAAAATTTTAACATCAAAAATCTATCACCGTATTCTCGCCATCGCTCACCATCCGTTTCGACACTTCAACAGAACGCATTTTAACGCTACGCACAAGAGTATTTTGAGATGATGCACTTTCACAGGAATAATTAAATGTTTCCACGTCTTTTTTCACTACGGGAAACGATCAATTTACAAAATTAAAACTAAAAGATTATCATCACTGGTTTGCTGCGAAAACGCTACACTCGTAGAAAAGTACCTAAATCTGAAAATAGATGGAGATAGAAAATGTTCAGTTGGCCAATTTGTTTACTTTTTACACTCAAAACACGGTGTTTTATAGAAATGTATACTTATCAATTTAACTTTTATAATATTTTATTAATTTCGACATTGTTTCTTGAAACCTATAGCAGCTTGGATATTTTTTTACGATAAAAAGTAGTTATGACTAAACACTTCTTCCGATGGCGTATAAATGCGTTCAATAAAAACAATATTTTTGTTGTCTATGAAAGCTGCCAAAGTGCCAAAGGGTAAATTGCTAGAAACTTGGTCCTAATAGTATTACCCAGCCTACCTACCCTTACTTCCTACTATGTAAAAAGCCTGTTTGTTCGGAATTCAGAAAACCACTTCAAGCTATCCACCGAATGAGTTCAAAAATATTTTTTTAATTAAATAAAAATTTAATTTAATTCCTTTTTAAAGTCATATTGTAATAGTTTAGGTAAGTAACAAAAGTCTCACCGATGCAACTGGTGATCAAAAGGCTGAAAATCACCTTGGGCAGCGGATATAAGCATCGCTATCTAGCGAGGTTACTACAGCGTTGCCATTCCGGGTGGCAGCACTGGCACTGATATCTTTTACATTTTTGTTCTATTGAATGTAGATTTGTAGTTTTATACCATTTTTATTCTAACTGTTCTGTTTTTATGTGTATTTTGTAATAGCGAATGTTTCATTGCTAATAAATATTATCCTTCCCAGGTCAGACTTGCTTGATTATACTAAGCCCCCAAAGCTTATGCCTCATTCATTTACACTCAGCCCAAATTGGCAGGAAAGCTAAGTGAACTGGGACGCGGGCAATGCAGCGCGAGAGTCGAGAGAGTCGGTTTTTCGTGCGAACTTCAAAGAAAGCGCAGGCAGCGCGGGCGGCAGTGTGTGTTTTTTACATTCAGTCCTCTCGCTCACTAGCTTAATAACACTGAGCAGGCATACTGTTGTCGCCGCTACAACCTCAACGTCAGCCATCGTTGCGATACGCTCGGTAAAGAAGTTTATGAGCTGAATGTGAACACTTAATCTGCGTCGATGTTGCTTCGGAATTATTTAGGGCAATATTGCCAGCAGGGACGGGAGCAATGCAATGGGCTGAGTGTAAATCAGGCATTATCTCGATGTTAAATAGCGCTCGCACCGTTTCTCGCTCTCACACTGCCCATTTGGCATCATTGGGGTGAATACCTCACTGGGTAAAAAAACTTTAAATTGGGTTCCTGCAAACACTACTAAATATTCCACTACCTAATTCCACTTATTTTACATGTTTTTAAGTGCAGCATTAGGCAAAAAATAATTTTTAATTTTCTAACTTTTATCTACTACAAAAAAGTAAAAATGATTGATAATTGATTGTCTATGACGCCCAGCTTATGAGAAAGTGGCTTTCTATAGAATTTTGTTAAAAATCAACCGTTTACAAGTATTGATTTAAACTTCATTAAATATTTTTTACAATAGATTAATGCTGTAATGTTACGTGTGGTGTAGTGTTATATGTTATCATAATATCCATTGGGGTTTAGGATATTATTTTAGAAAGCAACATGGAAGCATTGACAGTTCCGCCATGAATGCAAAATAAATAGAAATTGTGATGTGAAGGTACACACTGAAAATGTTTATTTATTTCAACTTTTGAATTCGACTTATTGTTCTACATTGTTTGGAAAAACAAGAGTGACGTTACGTAATAATGAGAATACATCACGCTTTAACTATCTTTGCGTGGGTACCTACCACGATTAAAGAAAGTGCATTTCATTACATATTGGTGTATTTTATTCGAAATAATTCATTCACATGAAATAGTTTAGACCATGTTTGTGATTAAATCTTATAAATTGTATCGCTATATTTTGTGCTAATGGAATTATATCTTGGTAACTTTTTAAGCTTAAAATTTTGCAGGAATACCTTAAATACTAGATTCCAATAAAGGACTTTATACTGAACCATATAAGTTCTTGCACAAAGCGGGAATTGAATTGTAACTCATAATTCAACAAAAAATTATATATACTTACTGGGATAGATGAAATTATTTAAAAGTATTTGTTTTGTTTCAGAAGGAAGTCAAACAGAATAGAGTAGACTTTTCACAATGTTGAGAGGTGGGCGTGGAGGCCGTCACAGTCCGGAGCTGTACCCCCACACCATTAAGTGCTCCAACGCCAGTGACACAAGCTCTGCATACAGCGGCAGTGACACAATGACTTCTGTCCACAGCTCACTAGATATGGATATGGAGGTGGATTTGTCTGGCCTCCTAGAGTCTATTGTAGACTCTGACGAGGAGGAAGATTTAGAAGAGAGTATGGACAGCCTTACTGTACGTGATGCTGTACGAGAATGTCTTGAAAAAGATCCTAGTGAGAGATCCGATGATGATATAGAGATTCTCTTAGAATTTACACAACATTTAAAAGCTTTTACCAACATGACTCTTACTGTTCGTAGAGCATTATGTGCAGTAATGGTCTTTGCAGTAGTTGAAAAAGCTGGAACTGTAGTAATGAATGATGGAGAAGAACATGATTCATGGTCAGTTTTAATTAATGGACACGTTGGAATTGAACATCAAAATGGGGAAATTGAATATTTGAATGTTGGTGATAGTTTTGGAATGGTAGAGGCTACACTTGAAAAACTTTACCACAGAGGTATAATGACAACACGATGTGATGACTGTCAATTTGTTTGTATAACACAAACTGACTACTACCGCATACTTCATCAAGGTGAGGAAAATATTAGACGACATGAAAATGAGAATGGTGTCGTTGTATTAGTAACTGAATACAGAGGAACAGCTGGTGAATCTGGACGCCAACAAGGCCATGTGGTCATACGAGGAACACCAGACCAATTAATGTTGCAGCTTATTGAAGATAATTCACGTGATTCCACATATGTAGAAGATTTTTTGCTTACTCATAGGACATTTATTGAAAGTCCTCTAGTTGTTGCAAAACAACTACTAGCCTGGTTTTCAGAGCCTTCTGTTCGAGACAAAGTTACAAGGGTGGTTTTACTGTGGGTTAACAACCACTTCACGGACTTTGAAACAGATCCCAATATGATGGAATTCCTTGAAAGTTTTGAAACAGTTTTAGAAAATAATAAGATGGAAAGTCAGTTACGTTTACTTAATATAGCTTGCTCTGCAAAAGCACGTAGCCGTAGCGTCACATTGTCACGTCCTTCTAGAGATGAACCTCTTAACTTTGCAATAGATGGAGGATACGAAAGAGGATATGGAATTTTCATCCTAAAAGTTGAAAAACATTCTAAAGCAGAAGAAGTTGGATTAAAAAGAGGTGATCAAGTGATTGAAGTTAATGGTCAATCTTTCCAACATGTCAATCATGCAAAAGCCATGGAAATATTGAAAAGTTCAACACATCTAAGCATTACAGTAAAAAGCAATTTGTTAAGTTTTAAGCAAATGTTATTAACTCCTGAGAATTCATCAAGGCATCGCGGTTGTGCCAATATGGTCCGTTGGCAGACAGATCCCAGAGCAAGATTATCTACAGCAGAATTGCTGAGTGATGACCCCATTATTCTTAATCCTGTATTTCAATCACCAACCAAGAAACCACAACAGCTTAGTATCAAAAAAGAACCACAAAAAGGTTTTATGACACTAGGCCCTAAAAGAAGATTACAAAAAGCTTTAATGAAAATGAACATTCTTCCTAAAAACACCATAAATGATGGACTCCATACTGATGATAGTATATTGTCAAATTCTGAATCTCTAAATAAGGCTAATTCAAGTACTTCATTTTATAGTTCTCATAGTAATCCAGACCTCATATCAATTTGTTACGATGAATATCAGTCTTCTGACTATCCAGAACATGTTCTTAAAGTGTATAGGGCTGATCAAACATGCAAATATTTGTTAGTGCACAAAGAGACAACTGCTAGGGAAGTTGTAATGTTAACTTTGCAGGAATTTGGTATAACTGATCCCAGTTCTAACTTTTCTCTCTGTGAAGTATCTGTTGCACAAGGTGGCATAATCAAACAACACCGCTTGCCAGATCAGCTACAAAACTTAGCTGAAAGGATTGGTCTCAGTTCAAGGTATTATTTGAAAACAAATGGGATCAGTGAGACACTAGTACCTGATGAAATGGCTCCAGAACTCTTAAGAGAGAGTGTTGTCCACTTCTTGCAATTAAATGCTGTGGAAGTAGCTGTGCAGTTGACTTTGCAAGATTTCTGTATATTTCGTCAAATTGAAAGCACTGAATATGTTGATGATCTCTTTGAGTTGAAAAGTAGGTATGGTATTCCAATGTTATCACAATTTGCCGAACTTGTAAACAAGGAAATGTTTTGGGTGGTAACTGAAGTTGTCCATGAGCAAAATTTAGTCCGACGTTCAAAAATTATCAAGCAATTCATAAAAGTTGCTCGACATTGCAAAGAATGCAAGAATTTTAATTCCATGTTTGCCATTGTGTCTGGCTTGGGACATGGTGCAGTCTCGAGATTGAGAATGACATGGGAAAAATTACCTAGCAAATATTATAAACTTTTTACTGATTTACAAATGCTGATGGATCCTTCTCGAAATATGTCTAAGTATAGACAGTTAGTTACAACTGAACAAGGCAGATCACCAGTTATACCTTTCTACCCTGTAGTAAAAAAAGACCTTACCTTCATTCATCTGGGAAATGATACAAAGGTGGAAGGAATGGTTAATTTTGAAAAGCTTCGTATGATTGCTAAGGAAGTAAGAACCCTTACCAATATGTGTAGTTCACCATATGACCTTATTTCATTACTTGAATTTGGTAAACAACCTCCATCAACTGCCATGGTAGCTCTCAACCAACTTACCACAGGCAGCGTGCAACAGGGACAAGTTACTGTTAAAAGAAGAAAGAAGTCATCAAATGTCCCCAATCCTAAAAAGATGTTTGAAGAGGCACAAATGGTAAGAAGAGTAAAAGCTTATTTGAATCGAATGCACGTCGAAACAGATGAAGAACGTCTTCACGCTTTGTCACTTGAGTGCGAGGGATCTGGGCCGGTCCCTGCCATGCCTCGCCGCCGTCACCCATCTCCCTCTTTATCCACAACGAGTAGTGCTTCCTCAGCCAGTGAAAGTAAAAAGAGCTTTGCGGGCAACAAATTCGGCGCTGCTTCCCCCCAAGCCGTAAGAAAATTGCTAGCTCTTTCAGAACCAGCAAAAACGAGGCCACATCAACCACGTCCACCGCCACCAGGACCTTCACCGTGTTCTCATCGCCGTGACGGGCCTGGGCAAGGTATTTGTTGCCCTCGAACTGCACATGAAAGATCACACTCTGATACGCCCACACCTCTTCCTGTTGATTTGTCAGCGGAGAGTAGTAGTGTGACTTCGTTAGTAAACTTGCCTTTAAGAAAAACTGGTTCTGCTACTTCAAGTGACAGTGGGCATGGGTCGTGCACAGCGCCGAGTTGTGCGCGACCTGTGCCGCCGCCACGTATCCCACAGCCCTACACACTCGCCGCACAAGTAGCGCGTCTGGAGCGCCTGAGCCGTGCGCACTCCCATGAAGGAGTAACGCGCCCGTATGATCATTATTATCATGATACGCCTGATGACGATGATGACGATCAACAAGTATCGGCAGTTTAAATTACATACCTACTTGTCAGCTAATAATTGTTAATTACTATAATGTTTAAAAATTATTTGAAGGGCCCCGAGGCACACTAGTGAAAGGGTTATGCACCACCCATTTGATATTAATGATCATGATATCCCTGATGACGATCATCGAGTATCAGCACTGCAGATAACCTAAAAGTTGATACTTGTTGATTACTTTATATCAATGTCTATTTATATAGTTCACTGTTTTGTAATCTCACTTGACGAATAGAAAGCACATGTTTATAAATTTTCTTATATTAATTAAATCATGTATGTATTCTTACAGTTAAGTCTAAAGACTGTATAATTAAGACATTTTCCTAGTGTTATATAGTGTAAAATTATTTCTTATTAGTAAGCCATGCCTCTAAAATAATTATAATTTAATATTATAATGTGACCCACCATTTTCCAGTTTTATCTAGAGAAAATTTGTTTGATGTATACCAATTTAGAGATGACCTATTGTGTATCTTCCATTTGGTATATCTACATTCCGTTATTTGTGTAATATAATAATAATGTTCATTATTTATATTGTGAAACTTAGACCAAATAATAATTAATGTACCTTGTAACGTTTATGATTCAAATGATTTTAATAATTTTATGTTGTAGTAATGTGGTAGCTTTGTGGACCAACAATGAGTTTGAATGTTATTATTTCTCATGGTAGCAGCTTCAGGTCTGTTTAATATCATGGTTTTAATTATTATGATAATTGTAAATAATACATTAAATACATAATATTACTTCAAAATATTTTTATTTTACTTAAATGTACGTAAAGACGACCAGCTTAGAAATATAATGATAAAAATGCAACAACTCTATCTAAATTGTGCTAAATAATCGTGCTCGAGCGGATGTAGATTGAGAGCGGGAATAACCAGGCTGTGCAGTGGCGGCCCGAGGTCCAAGTGTTGCATCTCTTCTAACGATTGTACAGCTATCCTCTGATTTGTTGATCCAACTCTGGATAAACCGACAGCAGTGCTGCTTTTCTTGATTCCTATACAAAACGATAAAATCACAAAAATGCAAAACGTATTCATTTTAGGGCCCTCTCGCCCACGGCTACTTTTTGTAGCGATACAGTAGCGATTCTGTCGCTCGTTCGAATCGATACAGTCGCAATGCGGTCGCTAGCTATGTGCCCTCGCCCACATAAACACGATTCAGTCGTGATGCAAACGCGATTCAGTTCCTCGCCCCGTTCTCTCCCCGATGTCGTCCGACACGGTCGCGCGTCCACATTGATACAGTCGCGAAGCTGTAGCGCGTTAGTGTGTGCGTTCGCCCAGCAAAAAGTATCGCCTATTCGAAAATTTGATGATGCAGATAATTAGTGCCTTATATCGTGTAAATGTGCCCGAAATTTTATATTTGTGCGTCCAACAGCTTCAGAGTTATTTAAGAAAAATGGATTCTGCTGCACGAACGTTCGCCCAGCAATTTTTTTTTTAATTTATGGGTCTAGCTGTATATTAAATATGCAAAAAGGTAGCTTATGTTCGAGTTTAAATGTGCCGTAAAAGCCAAATTTGTGCCTCTTAAGATTTCAGACTTATTTAGTTTTTTGCTGGGCGAACGTTTCGGTAATTGCTGTATATCGGAAAGGGTTGAACGCACACTCATGATTTTTTGTATACAGATACGGTAAATTTGTGCATATTTGTGCCGCAATTTTCATTAACATGACTAGCATGGTTGAGGATATATTCTTTTATTTCCTAAAAAATGGAAAAAAGCTCTGGCTCTCGAACGAACAAGACCAAGGACTTCACGTTAGTGCCGAGTGATACCTATTATATATTCACATGATCATGTAAAGTTTCGCCGGCCTACTACATATTATTGCCGAGTTCTTAACGATTTTGTCTTTGTTTTGAGGTTATCTTGGGTGCAATTACTTAGAATACGAATACACTAGTTTTCTGTGAGCTGGCTTATTACATGCTTTTACAATAATATGTGCGCTGTTTTAAGAATACGTATGCAAAAAATCATGTATGTATGCCCTAACCTAACCTCAAAACAAAAACAAAATCTATAAGAACACGGCAATTATATGTAGTAGGCCGGCGAAACTTTACATGATCATGTGAATATACATAGTCAGGTCATAAGTTCTGTCACACAATAAAAACTTTTGAATTTAGAATGCTGGCCACAAAAAAGTTTATTGAATTCGAATTCCGAATTTTTCATGAAAATAAAAATGTGTACTTTTTAGAATTTTTCTCATTTTTAAATATGGAGTGGACACTTAATGAAGAACGTGTCGCGGTTATTGCGTTGCATCGTTGCGGTTACGCGCCAATTCAGATTTTCGACTTCCTGAAAAATTTTAATATAACCAAAAGATTCGTTTATTGTACCATAAAACGATACAATGAAGACTCTAGAGTAGATGACAGGTCAAGAAGTGGTCGCCCTCGCTCTGTTAGGACTCCAGCAGTGATAAAAGCTGTGAAGGCCCGAATTCAAAGAAATCCCATACGTAAGCAGAAACTGTTGGCCCTTCAGTTGGGGTTAAGCAGGACCACGGTGAAAAGGGTGTTAAATGAAGACTTAGGGCTTAGGGCATATCGAAGAAAAACAGGACATCGTTTGGACGCTCGTTTAATGGACCTGAGACTGAAGAGATGCCGCGCTTTGTTGAAGCGGTACGCGGGAAAAAAGCATCTGGGAATTCTTTATTCGGATGATAAAATTTTCACCTTGGAAGAGAGCTACAACAAACAAAATTATAAGGTGTACGCACACAGCAGTGAAGAAGCGAGCAACCGTATTCCGCGTGTCCAACGAGGTCATTTTCCATCCTCGCTCATGGTTTGGTTGGGAGTCTCTTATTGGGGCTTAACTGAGGTACATTTTCGTGAGAAAGGCGTAAAAACGAATGCAGTTGTTTATCAAAATACAGTCCTCAAGAACCTTGTGGAACCTTTTTCTCATACTATGTTTAATAACAGGCACTGGGTATTCCAACAAGATTCTGCGCCAGCTCATAGAGCGAAAAGCACACAAGACTGGCTGGCGGCGCGTGAAATCGACTTCATCCGGCACGAAGACTGGCTCTCCTCCAGTCCAGATTTGAGTCCGTTAGATTACAAGATATGGCAACACTTGGAGGAAAAGGCCTGCTCAAAGCCTCATCCTGATTTGGAGTCACTCAAGGCAGCCGCCTATATTGACATGGACCTCGTTCGTGCTGCGATAAACGACTGGCCGCGCAGATTGAAGGCCTGTATTCAAAATCGCGGGGTTCATTTTGAATAAACTTTATTACCATATAATTGATATGAATCTATGTTTTATTAAGTTCATTTTGCTATATAAATAGTTACATAAATAATAAACATGTCTAAATTATTTCATATTACACATGTGATAGAACTTATGACCTGACTAGGTATAATAGGTATAGGTAGGCACTAACGCGAAGTCCTTGGTCTTGTTCGTTCGAGAGCCAGAGCATTTTACCATTTTTTAGGAAATAAAAGAATAGATCCTCAACCATGCTAGTCATGTTAATGAAAATTGCGGCACAAATATGCACAAATTTACTGTATCTATATACAAAAAATCATGAGTGTGCGTTCAACCGTTTCCGATATACAGCAATTACCGAAACGTTCGCCCAGTAAAAAACTAAATAAGTCTGACATCTTAAGAGGCACAAATTTGGCTTTTACGGCACATTTACACTCGTACATAAGCTACTTTTTTGCATATTTAATACACAGCTAGACGAATCAATTAAAAAAAATTTTGCTAGGCGAACGTTCGTGCAGCAGAATCCATTTTTCTTAAATAACTCTGAAGCTGTTACACGATATAAGGCACTAATTATCTGCATCATCCAATTTTCGAATAGGCGATACTTTTTGCTGGGCGAACGCACACCGCGTTAGTAGCGCGTTGGCATCACTTCTGTAGTGCGTTCCAGATGCGACTAACGCGCGTTAGTAACGATGCTGTCGCTCGTCGCCGTGGGCGAGGGCCCTTAGATTATCAAATATAGCTATGCCCCGTTGTTCCATCCGCGTAAATGCGAAAAAACTAATGCTCCAAGCAAACGTTGATGTAAAATCACTATTTATTTATATCAATATCCTAATAATATGATCATTGAAATCAAGTGTGATATCAAAGGTAATTTTGCTCAATACTTTATTACTTTTGATGTTACCTAGGTACTTAGTTTGTGTTTTTAAGGATCGATTTCGTGTTTTTGAAAACACATTCGCAAATAGTGATTAGTACAGACAACGGCAGGTCACCTACCCAAAAAGTTAAAGGTCATTGAATTGATTTTTAACTTTAAGTCCAACCTGTAGAGATCAATATCAATTGAGAAATTTTGACGTTTTGTGGTAGGTTGACGTGCTGTTGTCTGTACATGGATGATAGAGCTTTGTACGGTATTTAGGTAAATCGTGTTTCTTTAAGAAATTATAGATAAGAATTAAAACTTTAAAAAAAATCCCATGATGGTGGCGAAATTCACCTTTCTAATGATAAGGTAGCAGTTTTGCATTACCTGAAAACACGGGTAAAACGACGTTTTCTAAAATGAAACCTAGCTAGATCGTTTTAGTACATACCCCCGAAACATACTAAATTCCATAAAAATCGTTGAAGCCGTTTCCGAGATTCAGATTACATAAGTACAGGTACTGTTAAAAAGTATAGGTCTATACTTTTTAACAGTCTGAAATGAACACCAATTATATCTAACCCATAATATAAATGTTATTTTGCAAGTTTTTTTTATCGCTTTTAATAATTATACTATGGTAAAATAAAATAAATAATTGCGAATCTTGAGACCTAGTTTAAATCTTCTGGGCTAGTTAGTTAACGACCACCCCACCTGCCCTCCATTTTCGTACGTCCAACGTTCTTCCGAACAGCCTGTATTATGGTAGTCAGCAAAACATCATTCTAGCGTTGCATTTTCTATCTCTATTATAATCTCTATTGCAAACATAATTCTAGCGTTGCATTTTCTATCTCTATTACAAATTCTATGGAAAGTCTTATGATTTTTTGATCTTACTTTGCATTTATTTTAATC
Source organism: Anania crocealis (assembly GCA_949315895.1). NCBI lineage: Eukaryota > Metazoa > Arthropoda > Insecta > Lepidoptera > Crambidae > Anania > Anania crocealis. The sequence goes on from OX438868.1 coordinate 7,849,173, forward strand.
CAAAGAATATTCCAGAATCATGTTTTGAAATTGGCTGCTGCAGAAGTAAGAAGGTATTGTGAGCTATATTTTTAGGAATTTCTACATTTTTTATCTTACGGGTTTCTAGATATAGAAAAAAAAGCATATAATAATAGGGGTTAAAGTATGAAATTGCCGATTTGTACTGAAAATCAAAATTGTTTATTTTTTAATTTTTAACAAATTTATTTAATCAAAATAGTTACCATTATTATTTATACATTGCTGCCATCTAATAGGAAGGTCATCTATGCCTTTGTGATAGAACTCTGAGGATCTAGACTGCACAAACTGTGTGAAAGCGTTTTGTACTCCTGCTCCTCCTGCCTCCTGTACTGTACTCCTGCTGCCTCCTGGGAAGAAAACTTCTTGTCACGTAGATAATTGTCCAAATCACGAAAAAAATGGTAGTCCGTTGGAGCAAGGTCTGGCGAATACGGAGGATGTCGAATGGTTTCTAATTGCAGTTCCTGAAGGTTCAAGACGGTTTCTCGTGCTGTATGAGGTCTCGCGTTGTCATGGAGCAATAATGGTAAAGATCGATTCATGAGTCGGGGCTGTTTTACTGCTAGTTTTGCCAACATTGTTCGGAGTTCGGCACAATTAGACATCTGCCGTTATTGATTGACCAGATCGGAGAAAACTATTATTATTATTATTATTATTTATTTATATAAACAAATATCTTCATATTATAGGTAAGGTCTCGCAAAACCTTTAAAAAGGTTTGACTGCGAGTACATAGTTACACTCAGAATATAAAATTACATAATGCTTAATATATATATATTTTTTTCTATTATTCATTCCTATATTAAATTAAGTGACATAAATAAAATATTGATAACAACAAAATGTAACTATCAACAAAATGCAGCTAACACTGTTAGATCAAGGAAGATTAGAGATTAAATACTTTTGAATTTTTTTTGAAAATGACTTCTTATTATTACTATTTAGAACGTCGGAAGGTAACATATTGAGAGTATAAGGTATTCTTTTAGATAAAGTTCTGTCGCCATATATATTCGTAATTCTCGGCACAACGTATTTATTTTGTGACACAGCTCTAGTTACCTGGGTATGACCATGCCGTAGCAGTGTCAAATGCTCACGACGTTCGTAATTATTCATTAGTAAAAGATATTTATGTTTAAAACTAGCGGGGAATATATTGCAAATATTGAATAATTTAATATAGTTGTCTTTGCAATAACAATAATAGTGAATAACACCATGCTGAGACCACCAAACAGTTACCATTACCTTTTTATTGGTAAGTTTTGCTTTAGGACACTGTTGTGGCGTTTGACCTGGGGTCAGCCATTGCATTTTTCTTTTACGGTTATCATAAAGAATCCACTTTTCATCACATGTCACGATTCGATTTAATATTCCTTCATTTCTGTACCGATTCAACAAGGCAACACAAGTTTCAACACGCGTTTCTTTCTGCACATCAGTCAAATCATGAGGCGAGGCACCCATTTATCGTATTTTTTTATTTTATTGATTTGACGCAAATGAGTCAATATTGTGGGTAAGGTTAATTTAAATGCCGCTAATTTTTGGGTAGTTTGACTAGGATCGGCTTCCACCATCTCTCTTAATTCATCGTTAATCACCTGTGTGGGCGGTCTTCCTCGTGGCTCGTTTTTCAAGTCGAAGTTTCCATCACGAAAGCGTTTAAACCAAAATCGCACGGTGCGTTCATTAGCAGATCCCTCTCCAAACGCAACATTGATATTGCGGGCTGTTTCTGCCGCGTTACTTCCGCGTCGGAACTCGTATTCAAAAATCACTCGATTTTTCGCAGTATCCATCTTTCTTGTCTAAGTTAAATAACAAAAACAATTGAAAGTCGATATTCAAATGTTACACATTTTTTAAAAGAAGAACATCATAGAAACCATGTGAAAAAAGTTTCATTCGAAAACCTCAAACCATGAAGATTCTATGTCAATTCAAAGAACCTATTACAATAAAACGGCAATTTCATATTTTAACCCCTAGTACATAATATAAAATAAATAATACATATTTTCTTGAAATAAAATGCTTTTAACACAATTAAAAATGTCTTGATATTCATGGTCACCCCAAAAATATCTTCGTATGGAAATATGAAAAAGCTAAGTTAACTTAATATACGCTAAAACATGGAACACTCACACGGCACATTACAATGAAAGGATTTTTTTAAATTGCTCTAGAAATATTATACAGGTGAAATATTAACCACTTTCCAAAATTTTTATAGGCGTCCATTATCGTATTTAGAGCCTATTTATGAAGTAAAAAATGTAAATCAAGATGTCGACCAAAAATATTTTTCGCGATATAGTTTTCAATTTTTACGGTCCTAGACCTGTTAAGGTATAAAGGGACAATCAAAACTTATGAATAGTAGAAAACGCGTAAAAGAAGCGTTGCTAGGCGGCAGTATCAAAAATTTTAGATTTTCGGCGGACATTTTCTAAGTGCTTTATCTTGACATTTTTGTACTGGGCTATACAAAAAGAAAAAATACGTCATTTGTTTTTTGTCTCATAGTGTACGGGACAGCGTTATAAAATGTCAATTGTATATAAGTTTTTATTATTTATTATGTTTTGTTATATTGTGATATGTTTGAACTTTGAATTTGTAAATTATTGTAAAACTTTATGGGAAATAAAAGAATAACAGCCGGGGGTTTAGGAAACACACCCTAAGTAGGCACACACCCTCGTATAGGATAACGAGGACTAGGAAGGGAAATAGGACGCGGCTCTCTTTACGGTATTGCCTTTTCGAGTCAAAATGCAAGCCCGTACTATTTCCCTCTCTTTCTAATTGTGAGATGGCATGCGGCTCTCCCTACGGTATTGCCGATCGACCGCGGAAAACACGCGCATGCCATCTCCCCTCTCGCTCGCACCGACCTCTCGCTCACACAGTGATTGCGTGGGTGGGGATTTTCCCGCCAAAAATTGTGAATATAAGGCGAGCAGGGGGTCCATAGAATCATTCGATCCAGCAACAGCAAGGAAGAACCTTCTCTCCTAAGCAAGTAGGAAGAGCCCTAGAAGATCAACCTGAACAGATCCTGGGAAGAAACATAGGAAGAATACACAGCCACCTCACCGCATACAATACAGTCCACACAGTAAACATTGGGTTGGCTGTTACTCCGTAACCCGACATAAGGCGTTATCATTTCATCAACATCATCATCAAACAAACGGGCGTCTGACCGTCTGGCTTCCTCCCTCATCTTCGTACCAAACCCGGCCACGTGTCATCCGGCACACTGTTGGTCCTTCGAGCCGGATCGTCGTATTGAAGATTGAAGATTGAAGATTGTCAAGATGCCCGTCACTCGTTCCCGTACACAAGAAAGATCGCCTACGTCGGAGACGGAAACATCGTCGGGGACCGAAGTCACTGGTACCACTATGCCAGATACCTCGGCCACAAGTCAAACGACCAGTCCGCTGGCTACTGAGCCAGAACGCCGCCAAGAAGAGCAGCTGGCGCCGCCGGCTGCGCCCGCTCAGGCGCAGCTGCCCGCAGCACACACGAAGAAATTAGCACCTTCTGTAATATCAAAGAAAAGCAAGAAATTACTGAAGGCCAGGGAAGAACTACTGCACATCCAGCTACAGCTCGCCGCCGCCAAGATAGCGGCATTAGAAGCGGAAACGGACACCGACGAAGACGACATTGACACCGTGATTGATGACTCCGGCAACAACAACAACGAACGCACTGTCGCCTGGGTTGACGATAGCCGCTTGCAAGTGCTGGCTATCACCGAGCAACCACACAACCCAGAGCCGCTACCGCCGATACCGACGCAGGCGTCTGCCCCGCAGATCGCGACGTGTCCTACGGCGGGAGTGAACGAGACAGCGCATATCGGCGTCTCACCGGCGGGAGTGAACGAGACAGCACATATCGGCGTCTCACCGGCGGGAGTGAGTGAGACGGCATGCGTCGGCGCCCCACCGGCGGGAACAATGAAGAGTGACATCGCGCAACTAGCTGCCGCGATCACTATGGCTACAAGAGCAAGTCAACCGAGAATGAACATTGAATTGCCGATATTCGCCGGGTCCCATCAAGAATGGCTGATATTTAAAGCTGCTTACGAAGAATCGAAGAACGGGTTGACCTCATTGGAGAACCTCGCCCGTCTTCGCCGAAGCCTCAAAGGACGTGCAAGGGAAGCAGTAGAGAGTCTCCTTCTATACAACGGCAACCCAGAAGACGTCGTGAAAACCTTAGAAGCAAGGTTTGGTCGTCCGGACGCTATCGCGATGTCCGAACTGGAGCGGCTGCGAACGCTATCGAAACCTCAAGACACGGCGCGGGACTTATGCATCTTTGCCTCCCGGGTCTCGAACATCGTCGCAGCACTAGGTGCCATCAAGAAGAGGCACTACCTGTACAACCCGGAAATCACGAAGAACACCATAGAAAAACTGACCTCCACCATGCGATATCGGTGGTACGACTTCGCGGCTGAACAAGACAGTGAAGAACCGGACCTAGTCAAGTTGTCGCGCTTCCTGAACCGGGAGGCCGAACGATGCGGCCCCTACGCGCAACCTGAACAACCGGACAACGTCGTGCCAGCGAAGAGGCCTCAACGGGCCTACAGTACAAACACCACGGAACCCGAACAGAAGACATACAGCTGCCTACGTTGCGAGAAGACAGGGCACGCCATCGGGAACTGTGAAGAATATAAGAAGCTGAGCGTCAATGACAGATGGGATTTCGCCAAAGAAAAGAGACTATGCTTTCGGTGCCTGCGGTATAGAACCAAAGTACATCACTGCCGCACCACGAAATGCAACATAGACGGGTGCCCCCATCCACATCATCAGCTGCTACATCACACTAAGAGTGGTGAACAGAAGACAGAACAGAAGAAAAGTGAAGTAGTCAGTTCCACGTGGACGCCAAGGAAGCCTCAAGCGTATCTGAAGATACTGCCTGTGACCATCGTCGGACCGAAGAGGAAAATCGACACGTACGCGCTTCTCGACGACGGCTCTACGATCACGCTCATCGACGAGAGCTTGGCACAGCGCGCCGGACTAAGAGGACCAGTGGAACCACTACGCATCGAAGCGATCGGTGAACGGCAAATTGAAACAGGATCTTCAAGGCGGCTCAAACTAACGATCCAGGGTGACCAGAAGAAGCGCCACACCATACAAGCCAGAAGCATCAATCAGCTGCGACTATCCCCGCAGACCATCGACGAACGCGATCTGGCTGGCTGCCGTCACCTGGAGGGCCTGAAGAATCTCACCTACGAACAAGCCAAGCCGGGAATACTCATCGGGCAAGACAACTGGCCACTCCTCCTGGCAGAAACCACTCGCGTCGGTGACAGACAGCAACCAGTCGCCTCACTTACGAAGCTGGGATGGGTCCTTCACGGAGCACAGGTGCGGACGCTGGGACAGAGAGTCCACTTCGTGAACCACGTGACAACGGAAACAGAAGAATCAGAGAGAATCGACGAACAATTGAAGAACTTCTTCTCTCTAGAGTCATTCGGAGTCGCGCCGAAGAAACCACAGAACGATCCAGAAGCCCAAGCCTTGAAGATTCTGGATGCGGAGACCAAACGCCTCGAAGACGGCCGTTTCCAGACCGGGCTGCTGTGGAAATCGGCGGACATCAAGCTGCCTGATAATCGAGACTACGCGCTAAGAAGACTTTGTGCCACCGAGAAGAAAATTGAGAAGAATCCCAAATTGAAGGCCAAGGTCCACGAACAAATGAAAGCGCTCATAGAAAAAGGCTACGCTGAAGTTGCACCTACGAAGAAGACTGAAAACAGAACATGGTACCTGCCTTGTTTCCCGGTGATCAACGCTATGAAACCGGACAAGGTCAGGATGGTGCATGACGCAGCAGCCATCACGAAGGGTTTATCGCTCAACGACACTCTACTCACCGGACCAGACCTGCTGCAATCACTTCCTGGAGTGCTGCTGAGGATGAGGCAACATCAAATCGCAGTATCAGCAGACATCACAGAAATGTTCCTGCAAGTGAAAATCCGACCAGAAGACAGGGATGCGCTCCGCTACTTATGGAGAACAGATCGTGACGCTCCACCCACCGAATACAGAATGACGTCACTGATCTTCGGAGCCACTTCGTCCCCTGCCACAGCGATCTACGTAAAAAACCGCAACGCGAAAGAGGCCGCCGAAAAACATCCCGAAGCTGCCGATGCCATTGAACGCAACCATTACATGGACGACTACATCCAGAGCTTCGAGACTGAAGAACAGGCAATCAAGGTCGCAAGAGAAGTTGGAGACATCCACCAGCGGGCACACTTTGAACTAAGGAAGTGGACATCGAACTCCGACGCAGTGTTGCAGCAACTGGATCCGGGAAAGAAACAAGAAAACATGAACCTGGCCGAAGATGACAAGACGGAACGAGTTCTGGGGCTCACCTGGAGAACGTCAACCGACCACCTGGGCTTCAACCTGGACCTGTCGCGCCTGCCTGAAGACATCCTACAGAAGAGGCCGACGAAGAGGGAAGCCCTGAAGATCGTCATGTCCCTATTCGACCCTCTAGGACTAGCCTCGCCTGTCACAATCAGGGCAAAGCAGATCCTCCAGGAGATATGGCGAAGGAGCACGGCGTGGGATGAACAACTGGAAGAAGGCCTGACACTGGAATGGAAACAATGGACGACGCACCTCCAGAGGCTGAACCAAATCCACATACCCCGGTGCTACCCGAACTACAGTCGCAGCGACAATATCGAGCTCCACGTGTTCGTCGACGCCAGTGAGGTCGCCTATGCAGCTGCGGTCTACTGGCGCATCGAAGATGAAGACGGGAACATCCAAACACCACTCATCTTGGCCAAGGCGAGAGTGGCTCCCCTGAAGGTGACATCGATCCCGAGGCTGGAACTACAAGCAGCGGTGATGGGCAGCAGGATGGCGCAAGCAGCCATCGAGGAACACGATCGGAAGCCAGTGTCCCGAACATTCTGGACCGACAGCAAGACAGTCCTGACCTGGCTGAGAACAGGAGCCCGATCCTTCAAGCCCTTCGTCGCCCACAGGATCGCCGAACTCGAAGAAAACACCAAGACAGAGGAATGGCGTTGGGTTCCCACGAAACTCAATGTAGCTGACGACGCGACACGGGACGTCCCCAAGGACTTCGACGAGACCCACAGATGGTTCACCGGCCCCAGCTTCCTGAAAGAAGATCGATCGACGTGGCCGGAAGAGAAGAAGACCATTCCTGAAACAACGGGAGAAGAACGAACACTGAACCTCAGAAAGTCATCATCGACCGCAACACAAGTCGTGCCTGACGTAACCAGGTTCTCAAGATGGGAACGTCTGGTCCGCACCACAGCCAGAGTCCTACAGTTCGTCAGCCTGCTGAAGACAAAGAAACACAGAACATTCTTCTCAAGAACGAAGCCGAACAAGACAAAAGATCCTTCCTGGGGTGCTCAGCGTGTCGACAGAAAATTGAAGAAATTAATTGAAAAGGTTCATGAAGAAGACAAATATTTGAAGATTCCCGCTGAACTCATCATCGAAGCTGAGAAGGTTCTCATCAAGGCGAGCCAAGAAGACGCCTTCGAAGAGGACATAGAAAACCTAAGAAGAGGACATCAGATCAGCCGTCAGAGCAGAATGAAGAAATTAGCTGTTGAAATGAACAACGGTTTGATCACCCTGAAGTCTCGAATCGACGCTGCAGAAGGAATACCCGAAGTAGAACGAAGACCACCGATCCTGGATGGACGTCACCACATCACGCGACTCTACATCGCGCACGTCCATCTCACCGGTCATCACCAGGGAGTGGAAGCCACCGTCAACCAGTGTCGCCAGAGGTTCCACATCCTGCAACTTCGGCCGACTGCAAAAAAGATAGTCAAAGAGTGCCTTCACTGTCGCAAACGAAGAGCGGCACCCTCAGCACCATCAACAGGAAACCATCCGCCCTGCAGGCTGGCCCATCATCAGCGACCCTTCTCCTACACAGGGGTCGACTACTTCGGGCCTCTACAAGTCACCGTCGGACGAGCCACACACAAGCGCTACGTGGCCCTCTTCACGTGCCTCACGACCAGAGCGGTCCATCTGGAACTCGCCGCTACGCTATCCACTGACTCAGCGGTGATGGCATTGAGGCGATTCATCGCGAGGAGAGGCTGCCCGAAGGAGATCTGCTCTGACAACGGAACCAACCTGCACGGCGCCGAGAGGGAGCTGCGCCGAGCCATCGACAGCGCAACAGAACTTGAAGCCAGCAAACGCCGCATCTCTTGGCGCTTCATACCACCGGGCGCGCCGTTCATGGGCGGCGCTTGGGAAAGGCTGGTGAAGACAGTCAAGACAGCGCTATCGACAGTGATGAATGGACGCACCACCAACGACGAAGTCCTAGCCACGGTCCTCGCAGAAGTGGAATTCACCGTCAACAGTCGGCCGCTCACCCACGTCGCGGTCGACCCTGATGAACCTGAAACATTGACGCCGAATCACTTCCTGCTTTTGGAGCCTGCACACGAACCGGCTATGGGACAATTTGAAGACAAAGACCTGCTGGGCAAGACCCATTGGAGGGCGTCCCAGAGAATAGCAGACATGTTCTGGAGCCGATGGATACGAGAGTACCTCCCTGAACTCCAAGGCCGGCGGGAGCCGCACGGCCGTGGCCCAGAACTGAAGACCGGAGACGTCGTGCTGATCGTGGACAACACTCTGCCACGAAACACTTGGCCACTAGGACGAGTAACGGCTGTCTACCCAGGGCCCGACGGCATCGTGCGAGCTGCAGACGTGCTGACCCGAGGAGGTATCCTGCGACGCCCTACGAAAAAGCTGGTGAATCTGCAAATAGAAGAAAAGGACGCCGCCCCTTCCACAAGATGAGTGTCTCTCCGACTGCGCTGCGACACACGGCGGGAGAATGTACGGGACAGCGTTATAAAATGTCAATTGTATATAAGTTTTTATTATTTATTATGTTTTGTTATATTGTGATATGTTTGAACTTTGAATTTGTAAATTATTGTAAAACTTTATGGGAAATAAAAGAATAACAGCCGGGGGTTTAGGAAACACACCCTAAGTAGGCACACACCCTCGTATAGGATAACGAGGACTAGGAAGGGAAATAGGACGCGGCTCTCTTTACGGTATTGCCTTTTCGAGTCAAAATGCAAGCCCGTACTATTTCCCTCTCTTTCTAATTGTGAGATGGCATGCGGCTCTCCCTACGGTATTGCCGATCGACCGCGGAAAACACGCGCATGCCATCTCCCCTCTCGCTCGCACCGACCTCTCGCTCACACAGTGATTGCGTGGGTGGGGATTTTCCCGCCAAAAATTGTGAATATAAGGCGAGCAGGGGGTCCATAGAATCATTCGATCCAGCAACAGCAAGGAAGAACCTTCTCTCCTAAGCAAGTAGGAAGAGCCCTAGAAGATCAACCTGAACAGATCCTGGGAAGAAACATAGGAAGAATACACAGCCACCTCACCGCATACAATACAGTCCACACAGTAAACATTGGGTTGGCTGTTACTCCGTAACCCGACATAAGGCGTTATCATTTCATCAACATCATCATCAAACAAACGGGCGTCTGACCGTCTGGCTTCCTCCCTCATCTTCGTACCAAACCCGGCCACGTGTCATCCGGCACACATAGATTGATATATAACAATTTGGAAGGTGGTTAAAATTTCACCCTGTATTTTATGTTAAGATTTTTGTTTCACAAATTCATTTGGGATCGTATTCGTGTAAAAGAGTAACAAAATCAAGTTAAAATCATCAGTCAAAAATCAGTTAAAATCAGATTTCACCTTGAAATCAAAAATAAACGCGTTCTAAATCTGTAAACTTATCTATCATTTCAAAGTTCGAGATTTTAGGAACACTCCTTGTGCACAATTGACTGATGTTGAAACGGCAAGATTAGTACATTTTAGCTACTTTCATAGCATAATGTCATACGGAATTCTGTTGTGGGGCTCAGCGGCAGATATTGACTCAATTTTTATATTACAAAAACGTGCTGTACCTACGGGCTATTTACGGCCTTCGACCCCGTGACTCGCTGGGTCTTCTTCAAAGAGATTAATATACTTACAGTGTCTTCTCAATACATTCTCGAGAATATTGTTTACGTTCGTAAGAACATACATTTATTTCTTAAGAAAAGTAACATATACAATTTCAATACCAGAAATAAAGATAAACTTGCCGTTCTAGGCTTCAGACTGCGAAAAGTAGGAAAATCGTTTATGGGAAATTGTATTCGTATTTTCAATAAATTACCACAGATTGCTGAACTCCCTGTACATAAACTTAAATCGTATGTCAAAGTAATTTTAATGAAAAAGGGCTATTACACTGTCAATGATTATTTAAATGATAGAAATGTATGGCATTAAATTGTCCCAGCTCGTACTTGCTTAAACCTTGTAAAAATCACCTTACCTTGTAAAAATTTATTTAAAAGGAGGCTGACAATAGTGACAAGTCTGGGCTAGTGCTTCTTCTCAGCACTAGCCCAGACTTGTCCCGAAGCAGTGATAGGTTTAAATTGGGACGTGTAAAAGCGCCTCCTGGGGCCTATTTGCAAAAATAAAACTGATTTTAACTGATTTTGATTTTTAACTTTTATAAAATCTAAATAAACTGTTAAAAACGATTGGACAATTGTGAATATGCGTCCCAAATTAGGCCCAATTATTTCACCGAAAATAGATTTATATGTCTAGTACTTTTTGAGAAACGAGATACAGCATTTTTCTCAGGTCGGCTATACTTTTAACAAATTTTTGATCCTCTCAATTCAATTTTCATATGTTTTTTCTAAACATTCAATTTCGTAATATTTGGAAAAACTTTTGAAAGAGAATACTTAACTTAATCTACACGTACATTTTACAAAGGCCTTAAATAGCCCGCACAGCACGTTTCTGTAATAACTAAATAGACTCAATATCTGCCGCTAAGCCCCACAAAAGAATTATGTATGACATTATGCTATGAAAGTAGCTAAGGGCTCTTTCATTGTCACGCGGGCCTGCATGCGGGTGGCGCGCATTTCGAGTACATTGCTAGCTTTATTTGATAGATCACTCGTGCCCAGTATCATCTATCAAATAAAGCCTGCAATGTAGGTGAAATGCGTGCCACCTGTAATGCGGACCCGCGTGACAATAAAAGAGCCCTAAAATATACTAATTTTGCAGCTAATTGCCTTATTTTTCTGACAGCATAAGTATAGGTCTACCAGGATCTGATAGCAAAAAAAAGGTTAAAAAAAATAGCGATTTTCATAATATGGAACAAAAAAAATGTCATCTGTCAACTAAAATTTCGAGCAATCGTTTTTGGTTTGTTTGGCTTCAAATTTCCTTTAAAAAGTGGTGAAAATGTCGAAGATACCTCTTCGATCGCTAGCAAGAAATATTGTTTTCAATGTTTATCAAAGAATACTTTAAGAACAAGGTGCAGAACAAACACAATCATCGATATTGAGCCATGTGCAAGCGTTGACACAGAATTAGCCGCTATAAGGAAAAAAAGTATTAAAACGTTTTACTCCAATTTCCCCAGTATTGCTAGCGTCAATTTTGTTTTTACCCTTTTTGCCATCAGATCCTGGTAGACCTATAGGTGAAGAGAGAGAGTCTTCCAGACAGGCACCTAATATGAGCACCCCATTGCAGACGAGAGTCTACAGTTATACCTAAAAAGGTAGTGCAATCTACTGGTTCAAGTGTCTAATGGTTCATTATACGAGTAGCAGCAAACTTTAACACATTTTGTTTTATTTTCATTGAGCATATTATTATATAAAATTAATGGTAGTAAACCAATGCAATAATTTTGAGAAGGTATTGTTAACCTAAATGATGATTTACCCCTCTTATTTAAAAAAATCATTGATGTGTCATCATCCGTTAACAATACCATCTCACAATGATTATGTATATAACAGGAAAGGTCATTTTTATACATTAAAAATAGCTAGGGTCCTAATACTGATTCCTGAGGGATAAGGGCCCACCTTGAAGACCTCTGTTAATGCAAACTTTTTTTGTTCTGCCTTTAAGGTAAGAAGAACTTATTAGGTCCAGGGAATTATTCGATGCATCATAATGTTTAAGTTTTTCAAGTAACGTTTGATGGTTTTCACAATCAAATGCCTTTGAAAGGTCACAAAAGCACTCTCCTAAGCATCAAACACGTGTTTTAAGAGTGCGTTTGGCACGGCAGACGTGTCATGATATTTTAGTTCGACGCCACAGTTGAAGTTATTGAAATTAAACATTGCAATGAATCGGAATAATAATTATTACCTGGGTCAGATTTACTTTCAATTATTTGCACTAGCTGTTTTGCTGCTTCCTTGACAGACATAAACTTTGGTTCCATGTATTGACGGACTTTTTTGGTCAGTGATTCCTCAGTGGGCTCTTTCACCTTTATGTCTGAAAAAAATCAAAAATATATTATACAGGGTGAAATTTTAACCACCTTCGAAATGATGTATTATTTTTTTTGGCATAGCCCAGTACAAAAATGTCAAGATAAAGCACTTAGAAAATGTCCACTAAAAATCCAAAATTTTTGATACGGCCGCCTAGCAACACTTTTTTTACGCAATGCGCATATCAGTCTACTTTTGTATTTCCCAATACAAGCTTTAATTTCTTCCTTTACAGGAGGTAGTGTCAAGTGTTGGGAGGGACGCACAATCAAACACACAGCTAGGCAGTGACTGCTCGTTTATTCTTAACATGCGGGTGACAATACAAAACATAACATTATCTTATTTTGAACTACCTGACATCATCCTTCCAACAAAACAAAAAAAAGGTTAATTTACTTAAGGTATTAAGGTATCAATATTACAAATATTAGCTTATTATCGCAGCAAATAATAAAAGCTTCTTTATTATATTTAAGTGCCAATAATGTTTCGTCTCAATAAAATAAATAAATAAAATAAATCTTTTATTTAATATACAAAGATATCAAATTACATTATAATGAGCCTAGTTAAAATTAAACAGTGCAGATAGTATCTTTTGCCTGAACTAAGTAGAACCTGTGCTTCAGGCGAAAAAGATCTTATGAATTTTATTTTATGTGCCATAAATTAACAATAAAATTTAACTTAAATAATACTAATTTAATTAAGGTAAGGTAAGGTAACTAACCATAACAATCTATTTTATTTAAGTACTAAAAGTAGTTCTTCTGTATCATTATAGGACAAGGTTTGCAAATATTTAGTTAGGGCTATTTTCCAGTTAAAATAGTTGAGATCATAGATATTAAGTGCTTTATTCAGTCTATTGCATAAAAATGGGCCCAGAGTTGTAAAAAACCTATTCGTAAAAATATATTTCGAAGTTAATTGCTTAGTGCAAACTGTATCTTTCCGTCTTTTATTAGTTATATCTGCATTATAAGGAAGCATTGCGTGTTGTTTTAGTATTGTGTGCATTATAAACAGTTGGCGGACAGTTAGTAGATTACATGATTTATATAATAGGTGTGTAGGGTAGAAAAAGGGAAAGTTATTAGCAACTTTTAAAATTGCTCGCTGGGCTCTTTCGAGTGGGATGAAAACAGTCTTTAATGCTCCACCCCATGACGTAATACAGTATTGTATAATTGATTGACATAGGGCTAGGTATACTTGAGTTATCAATTTTGAGTCCGAGATTGGTCTAAGATTTTTGAATACGTAAATTAATTTACGGATTCTGTTAACAAAATTTTCAATTTGTGGTCTGAAAGAAAGATTCTCGTCAATTATGATTCCGAGATATTTCAAGGTGTCAGTTTTGAGGATAGTGGGACAGTTACAAGCATTGATTGTTGGATTTTGACATAGGTGTGCATATAATTTAGAGTTAGTATCATTGAGGTGAGGTTTGCGCATGCAGAAATGTATGTATTTTGTTTTTTCAGCATTTAATGTTAATAAATTGTTGTGTAGCCAGTTATTTACTGAATTAAAACCTATCTGTGCATTCTCATATAATTCTTCGCTGGTTTTGCCTGTAAAAATTAGAGCCGTGTCATCAGCATATGATATTATTTTGCCATTTTTGAATTTCAGATTACATAGGTCATTAATATACACCAAAAACAGCGAAGGGCCAAGGATACTTCCTTGAGGGATTCCGTATCCTGAGGTTTGAATTGATTTCATTTATTACAAGAATTACATTTGTACTAAATGAGTAATAACATTGATCAAAGTTCAGTAAAAATTACATAGTTTTTTTACATTATCGATTATGTTATTTATTGTTACATTTAAACAATATAAATAGGGTAAGCCCGGGGGAGATGGCCGAAGTTTTTATGAGAGACTATAAAAAATAAACTAGTGGTATTTTTTCCAAAATATTTATTTGTGACCAGTCTTTAATCATTTAATTATAAAAGGACACAAAGTAATTAACATTATCTAATCAAACAATATTAAAAAAAAAAAAACAATAACTCTCGATTGGCCATCTCTCCCAAGATGTCCGGGAGAGATGGCCATGGTAGTAAGGGAATGATGGCCAGTACTTAACTTTATACTTTTCTTAATTTTCTGCTTCTCTTCTTTTGGCCACACTTTGAGCAAATACTGTCACAGTCACTCAAACTCAGTACTGTACAATACTGTCAAACTCAGTACAGTTTTCATGAACCCAAAATAAACAGCTGACACATTGCAACCAGTCAACTCAATAAATTTGGTTTTTCCCCACACCCAGCACAGTTGTCTTGTTCATTTTCTGTATCAATATCTGAATCACAAAGTAATGGCTATTCTCCATCCTTACTATTTTCTGATATCTTTCGAACAGCCTTTCGCTTTTTAGCTTCTATAGTTTTCTCAGTCTTATTCTATTTTTCTTTTGATATTAACTTTTCTATTTTAATTTTTAACTTCTCTCATTAACATTTTTTGCTGTTATTTAGCTTTTATTACCTATTTGTGAAATTTAAATCAAAAGTATACCCCACTTGCTGTTCCCGTTTTTATGTTTTAACAAGTTTCTGGGGAATTGGAGAAAGTTCTTTGGATTTGTGATGGTGTAAATTTTTTATCATGTTTTTCGTGGGTTGCCGTAGGTTTTTGATGCAGATAGATGGAATAATAGCCGTCTTAGGTGATTTTTCTGTCCAATTACCGCGCGTTGTTACTGTCTTACTCTTATAGACATTAGGCATCTGCAATAAAATGGTCAAAGATGAAACTAAATATCGGAGACAATATTTAAAATAAGGTCATCTTTACCGGATTGCATGTGGCCATCTCTCCCTAATTGACGGGGAGAGATATCCATATGAATATAAAATTGAACGACTACTCATTGAATATAATTTTTAAGTTATAATGCAACACAACGATCTCACAAACATGGTAAAACGTAAATGGTAGAAGATTGCATTAACAAATTTTCACCACGAAGTAAGACGTGAACCCATTGAAAAATTGTCGTACTTTTGAAAACAAATAAACTGGTTTTACTAACTTTTTGATTTAATTACACTATCACATTGCGCGTGCTGCTAGTGGCCTCCGCTGACAGAAGCTAACTAAGTGTAAACTAACACCATTTAGCATTTAGTTCCGAAAAAAATTAAGCTGGTCATCTCTCCCGTACGGCCATCTCTCCCGGAATTACTCTAATTAAATATTCTTACATACCCATCACATATGACTAATTAATTTTTCTATTCAACCATCTTAATACAAAACAATATTAAATGTTCGCAGTCTCTTGCGACCAGAAAAGATACATAATGTCAACAAGGAAATGCAGCGATTGAATATTGACATACTGGGGTTAAGCGATGTGAGGTGGAAGGATAGTGGCAAGCACCAGATAGATGTCGACAAAATTATGTATTATTCCGGCTCAGACTAATCCTCCAATTTGTATGGTGTTGGGGTGATCGTAAACTTCAAATCTATTAAAGGCAATATTAGCTTTGTGCCTTAGTCTAATCGGACTATGTTGATCCGAATTGAGGCAAAACCGAGAACTATCAATATCATCCAAGTGTACGCACCAACAGCAGATAAGTCAGATCAAGATATTGAAGACTTTTACAAAGAAGTGGAATTATTGCTAGAAAGCACGCAAAAACATGAGATCTGTTTAGTGATGGGAGATTTTAATGCTAAGGTAGGAGAAGGTGAAGTTCAGGGAGTGGGGAAATTTGGTTTGGGTGTTAGGAATGATAGGGGAGATACACTTGTTCAATTCTGCCAAGAACAGGATCTTGTTATCATGAACACATGCTTTCAGCTACCCCCTAGAAGATTTTATACCTGGACATCACCACGACATACCTCTGAACACATAATATGCAATCAGATTGATTTCTTGATGATCAACAGTCGTTTCAGAAATAGCATCAAGAGCGCTAAGACATACCCCGGGGCGGATATAGGTTCAGACCATAATCCAGTTGTGACCAAGTTGGCTTGCAAACTTAAGCAACTAAGGAAGAAAGTCCCGAAAATTAAGGCTGATATAACGAAAATTAAGAATCAAGAGTTAAGAGCTAAAGCTTCAAATGACATCAATGCGTGGGCGGTAGAAACAAAGCAGGTCGAACAGAGAGCGATTGAGGATAGCTGGAAACAACTGAGGGATACAGTGGTTGACATAAACACGAAATACCTAAAACCAGAAAAATGGGTACCAAAACAAGTCTGGATGACGGAAGAGATTTATCACCTGATGGAAGAACGGAGACAGTACAAAAATAATTGATGTATGTGTGATGTGTAGATGTTGCAAAATATGACATGCTAGACAAAAAGATACGAAGGGAGATACGATACGCACGTGATAAATGGTACAGAGAAAAGTGTGAGTATGTGGAAGAACTACATGACAAGCATCATTCATTCAAATTGCATAAGGAGATTAAATCTATGATCGGACAAAGGACTATTGTACGTACACCAACTGGTAGATGACAATAACCACCCAATACTGGATATAACAAAGGATACTTGGGAGGAGTACATTAGATCAATGTTTGCAGATGATTCTAGAAGTACAGGAATTCGATCTCACTCCGAGGACGGTCCCCCAATTCTGAAGGGAATGAATTAAGAAAAGCGCTCCATAATGCGAAGACGAGGAAAGCAGCCGGACCGGATGAAATTTATGTCGAGGTGCTGAAACTCATTGAAGATGAACATTTGGACGCTCTTACAGACCTTTTTAAACTTGTGTACGATTCTGGACAAATCCCAACCGATTGAGAGATTGGAGATAGCCAATTTGGATTTAGAGCTGGTGTCGGTACAAGAGAGGCTCTGTTCGCATTGCAGGTTTTAGTCCAGAAATGCAAAGATATGCAGCAAGACGTTTTTCTTTGCTTCATCGATTACGAAAAAGCCTTTGATAGGGTATTGCATGACAATCTAATGGCAGTAATGGCAAGGATTTACGAATAATTCAGAGCCTGTATTGGAATCAGAAGGCCACAGTTCGGTTGGATGGGAGCGAAACCGACGAAGTGGAGATTAAAAGGGGGGTCCGGCAAGGGTGCGTGCTCTCGCTAACTCTATTCAACCTTTACTCCGAAGCAATTATCGCTGAAGCATTAAAAAGCCTAGACTGTGGCGTTAGAGTTAATGGGCGAGTTATAAACAATCTTAGGTACGCCGACGATACAGTCCTAATGCGTCTTCAAAGTCAATTTACAAAACCAATTTCATTTTACTACGAAACAGAATTTTAAAATGTATCATTGTTTGATTCACAAATGACTGCTATTCAGTTGTGTTACATATCAAAAATTTAAATACCTACGTGCTAAGATACAATAACTTTCAATTTGAATTGTACCTAACTTTCGTATAACTAAACTACAATAAAGTAGATATGAAGGTAGGTGAAGGTACCTATTAGATTATAAACTCCAAACCAAAACAAATTAAAATTTTAGGACGACGAAAGGCCCGACCTTTTAGTCCTTCAACTCACAGCTTGAACTCGTATGACCTAGTTCTCTCAGCTAAGGGGCGCGCGCGGGATGGCTCGCCGCTGCGCGGTGCGCTGGCGCATTCATTGCGTATAGTAAATAAAAAAGCTTTATTATGTATGGAGAAAACTTTTAAAATAACCTTTTACAACAGATTTTGTAATAAAATGTAAAAAAAAATTGACACTTTGACCCTCAATATCTTTGGAACCAGCAATTTCCCAGGTATGGTCCAGAAGAAAAAAATGATCCTAGTCATAGGGACAATATGTGGTTTTCGGATCTGCGTTATGATTTTTTACACCCGTTATAATACACTAGTGTTTCTGTTTACAGAAACGATTGCGCTGGAAATAGGTTAGGTTAGGTTTAGGTTTGTGCACCCCCTTTGCGACACCCTAACCAAAAAGTATGGAAAGCCCAAAATTACATAAAAAATACATTGTAATTAATTATCAACTTAAAGATATATTCACCCTTTTGCTGAAATGAGAATAAAATACTAGATATTTCTGATAAACTTTGTCATAAAATTAATTATACCATCAGAGGGCCTCGCAAAGTGCTTGCCTATATTATCAGAGAGCGTCGCAAAATGTACCTCGCCCACATTAAGTTCGGGTTTGCACCGATTTACTGACACTCGCTTTGATTCTCCACTTGTAGAACCATTTATTTATTTCGTTAAGATTTCGCTGCTGAATCGCCGAGGCTTAGGTTGCGTGTTTGCTAGAGGCCAGTATTGCTGTGTCGTCAGCATAGGTTGCAATGGTAACACCGGCAGTTTTCGGCAAATCTGCTGTAAATATGGTGTACAAGGCTGAACTCAGCACTGAGCTTTATGGCACTCCAGCAAGTATGTCGCAGAAGCGTGATGTGCATTCCGACTCTTGACGACTACTTGAAATATTCTGTCCGCCAAGTAGAACTCCAGAGTTCGGTAGAAAGAAATTGTTTGCAATTGTAAATTCCGTGTGGACTTTTACATAAAGGACATAATGATACCGGATACATGTAATACTCGTATTATCTGTGTCAAAATAAATAATTCTTTCTTTCTTTCTTTCTTTCTAATGATTTCACAACTGCAGTCCGCTATTACGGTTCGATTCGTGATTGTTGATTTGGGTGTTGCAATTATTACGATTATTAAAATTATGGAATGTTTTTCGTAATGTTGAGCTTTGTTGTAGGGTTTTTGAGGCGCTGAGTTTTGTTTACGCTTAGATGATTCTAAAGTGGTAAATTTACTCTCCATTAAGTCTAAAAATTCTTGTAAGACTGGAAGGTCTCGTGAGTTTTTTAAGGATATAGTCTTTGAGCGTTTCGGTGTCCAATTTTTGAGACACAATATGAACCAAAGTCGTATTCCAAGTACTAATGTCTACTCCTAGATTTTTATGGCATTTTTATTTTTTAATATCAGTATATAAACTTGAAAAATTTTGTCTCAGGCGGGACTCGAACCCGCATCTCCTCACATGCCGGGCGGGCGCCATACCATTAGGCCACCGAGACACTGCGACACGGCGCGAATTTTTCAAGCATATTCTTACGCTGTGAGCCAGCGTTGCTTCATCAAATGTTTAGGAGTTTGCACCCTTAACACCCGAAAGAAACATCTTTGCAGATGTTTGACAGTCAGTTAAGATGAAACAGCTATTTATATACTTTATTTGATATTCTAGCAACTTAATTGCACTTATAATATCAGTATATAAACTTGAAAAATTTTGTCTCAGGCGCGACTCGAACCCGCATCTCCTCGCATGCCGGCGGCGAGGCTCCTTGCTAAAATATCAAATAAAGTATTTTTATTTTTTATTTTATTTTTCATTTCTTTGGAAAACTTACAGCTAAGTACTTAACTAAGATACAATGATGTTCTAAATATAGCCAATTACAAGTTTTCACATATAGCATTTTAAACAGTGGAAATGAAATGCGGACAAAGTTTTTTTTTTTTTTTTTAGTTAATGTCATTGCTACATTGTAAAGGGAAAAAGAAACCATTCGTGACATGTAAGTGATACAGTACATGCTATATTATTAATAACATATACATATTAAAGGTAAAAAAAAAATACACATACCTAAGTATATCAATTTAACTTACATGAAAAATCTTTTACTAAATTTATTTTTAAACTGGCTTACAGAAGTATTAAAAAGATCCAGGTCCATATCATCATTAGCAGTGTTGAATAGATTAGAAGTTCTGAAGATGAAGCAATTTTTGCGATAGTTGGTTCTAACAAACGGGACATGAAGTATATTCAAATTACGAGTTACTTTAATGGGAGCATTCAAATAAAAAAGACTGAGCAGTTCTCGGAAATCTATAGCATTTTGAAATACTTTTAAAAGAAATGTGATATCAGCCATATCTCTTCGCATATACAATGGTAAAAAGTGTAAACGCCTACAACGCTGTGTGTAGCCTTGTATAAAGATACGATATTTGTATTGCAAATGGCGTAAAAATCGCATTTGAACAGATTCCAGCCGCGCGATGTAAGTTTTGTAAGCCGGGCTCCACACCTGCGAGGCATATTCTAAATGACTTCGGACGAAGACACAGTACAACATTTTTATGGTCTTTATATCTTTAAACTCAGCTGACATCCGTAAAACAAAGCCAAGGGCCTTACTAGCCTTAGCAACAATTGAGTCAATATGCCTCTCAAATAATAGTTTTGAGTCAAACACTACGCCAAGATCCTTCATAACTTGTACCCTAGAGATAATTTGATTGTTAAAAGTGTAGTCATATGTAATAACTTGGGCTTTTCTAGAAAATGTACATACGTGGCATTTGGATATATTTAGATCAAGGTTATTAATTGAGCAATAATTTTGAAAAGTATCTAGATCTCTTTGAAGTCGTAAACAATCTGAGTCTGCCCTTATAGGACATAGAATTTTCATATCATCAGCATAGAGCAGTACTTTACTATTAGAAAAACAAGTACCGATGTCATTAATGAAAATGGTAAATAAGAGTGGCCCCAAGAGCGAGCCCTGAGGCACACCAGAGGGTATAAATAGTGTGGACGACGTGTAACCGTTTAACACTACTGTTTGGCAACGATTACCGTCATATGAGCTAAACCATCTAAAGAGATTGCCGTGTATACCGACCAGTAGAAGCTTTTGTAGGAGAATACAGTGATCAATTCGGTCGAAACATTTACTATAGTCAGTATACACTACATCCACCTGGGCCTGCGCCATATGCTCAGCAATAAAGTTATGGCATAACAGCAAGTTGGTTGTAGTGGATCTACCATGTATGTATGCATATAGGCACTCTGTTGTTGTATCAAATATTTTCTTTATTTGACCCAAGGATTGTTGTTGCATGTTCGGGAGTCCAAATAAGATGTTTATATGAGAAGTAAATATAAGCTTTGTATTATTGTACCGATTATTCAATATCTCCCAGCATACTAAGTAGTTATCAGAGCTTATTGATAAATGTTGGATTAGTCTTTCGGCTTCCCCTTTTACTTTGCTTTTCAAAAATTGCATTTTTTGAGCATTTTACAGAGCAGTGTTTTTGTGTATCGCCTCACTGAATAAATCCTTAAACGATACCCAAGTGTTATAATTGCCAAAGAAGACAGGAATGTCTAACCTTGGTGTAGTTGTGTCCCTATGTGCGACTGACCAAATGCTCTTGTTTATTTCTTTTTTCAGCTTACTGAATATTTTTTCATGAGTGTTAAATGCAGATTCGTACGTGAAGTCTATTGCTGTAGCTTCACTTTCAATCTCCCAGTGAAAATAATCTATAACTGACCAACGAGTTTCTAAAGTTTTGAGAGCGTCATCTAATTCCCACTTATCTGTTAGTAAGTCAATTTCTATGTTTGAAACAGTGCGCAAAAATGCCTTTATGTTGACCCATTGCTTGCGATACATTTCGTCGAGCTTCCTACAAGAGCCTTTATTCCGTTTCTGGGACAAAAACTGAGAATTATGGTTATTTTCCTCAAGTGGC
The DNA here is from genome assembly GCA_949315895.1 of Anania crocealis. Taxonomy (NCBI): domain Eukaryota; kingdom Metazoa; phylum Arthropoda; class Insecta; order Lepidoptera; family Crambidae; genus Anania; species Anania crocealis. The sequence goes on from OX438868.1 coordinate 7,871,251, forward strand.
TGGTTCTCGTCTTTCTGACCCTGTTGTTGCTGTCGTGGACTGGCAGCTGTGTCATAGAAGCCATGTTCCTCATCTTGAGACGGTTCCTGAACATGTGTTTTGCTGAAGTGTCCAGATGCACCAGCCAACGACATTGTTAGCTTTGTATACCCAGCGTTTATCAGGCTAGTACTTGTTCATAAACTTCCTTAGTTTGCTCATAGTATTTCGATACAAAGTATTCATGCGACATATTCTCCTCTTTACACAGTCGTTCATGAGTAGTTGAAACTCAGTCCATATCTCATTAAGTTGGTCCAAACGATTTTGAAAATACTCAATCTTAGATTTTCGCTCTGCTCCATCCGTCTTAAAGTTCTCTCGTAATTTTATTATGCGCTCCCTAATCTCTTGCTGTTGTGTAAATTTATCTGCCATATTGTTAAGTTAAGTGTTTGTTAAAATGGAAAGATCTTACTTGTAGGTTTTCGATAAGTTGATGTTGCAAGGAATGACGTTCGCTGGACGTCCTCACCAAATGTTAGCCGCAATATTGTTTCTTCCTCAAATCACTGCAATCCTCATACATCAAAGTTCACAATAATGTTCACTAGTTCGTTCACCTCACTCATTTTCACGAAAACTATTTCTGAAATCACGCGCGAGGTCCTAGGTTCGAAGGACCATATGTTGAGGTACGGGAGAGTGAGTGAATGTTAAAGTCTGGAAGAGAGTATAAAATGTTTATTATGTATGAAAATGTTACAAAAATGTTTAATGTTCGAATGCACCCGGTCGCGACGAGTCCGTGAAATGCACTAACTAAAATTATATGAAAACTTAAAATAATGCTATACACTACAATCAATGCGCGGCTACGCATAGGTTCCAAAACACGTGTAAGGTGCGTTGCACCAATCAAAAAAACTGACGGGATGACAAAAGCGTAAAATTCCAGGAATAAAAAAGTAAATAAAAAATAACTTAAAATAAAAAAAATAAAAAAGAGCTAAGTAAAATCTTTTGGGCTAGTCAATTAACAGACCACCCCTCACCTGTCCCCCATTTTCGTATGTTCAACGTTCTTCCGAACACCCTGTATGTAGGCCTTACCACAGATAATCTTACCTTAAAATTATTTCCTTGATGATGTAATTGTTAGTTTTTACTAAAAATATCCTATTAGTCTAAAAACTTTTTAGACTAATAGGATATATCAGGCAAATCAGCCAACTGTAAATTGTTCTGCAATTTAAAAAAATCCTGTGTTTTTTAAACTGTGATTAATAAATAAATATTACTAAGAGTTAAAGTGCTCCTAATTATTTTTAGGCTATTTAGGCAAACAGCGAATCAGCTGACTGATGTACGAGTATTCTTTTTATATGTGAAATTTCTTTAATTATAATAACTCGGTTATTTTGTCGGTTGGTTTGTGAGATTCTTTAAATTTTTATTCATTTTTGCAACAAGAACATATTTTATCAACTGTTACAAACCACTTGTGATTATAACATAAGAAATAAATTTCTTTATTCCCATCACGTGTTTGATTTTTCTGCTGTCTTTACTGGCGAGTTTACAGTACTCGAAAATATAAAATATTAAATGTGGCGAGTTTACACATTTATTTTTTCGTGGCAAATCGACTTTGTGGCGAATCGACAGGATCCCATTCCGGACAGGGTCGGCTGAGGCTGCTCTCGAGCTTGCTGGGAGTATGCCCTGGGTCTTCAATCAACGCACTGGTCCTCGTCGTAGTCTACAAGTGGCGAGGAGACCAAAGGTCTTAGAGACAAAGGCCGGACCCACGCGAGGTTGAGGAGGAACAAATGCGTTTAGAGGAGGACACATTCGCTCAATGGAGGGAGCGCCTAGCCAACAGCAGAGCTGGCCATCGCACCACTAGTGCAATCGCCCCGGTGCTCACAAAGTAGGTGCGACGTACAGGTTAACCCAAGTGCTGATGGGCCATGGCTGTTTCGGGGCTTATCTCGCCATGATCGGGCGCGAGCCAACAGCAGAGTGCCATTCACCCTCGCATTATGCTCTGCATAGATGGGAGAGCGTGGCGATTGTGGCGAGAATAGCCGCGAGCGAGGAAGCGTGGCAGGCGATGCTCACTTTCTGCGAGGCTGTTATGTCGCAGAAAGAAGCAGCAGAGAGGGTGCGGGAGACTGACCGCATAGGCGCCGAAGAAGGGGATTACCCCTTCATCTGCACTTTCCGGATGGGTCTCGGGCTACAGACACGGGGGTGTCTCCGGGACACACAACGGCGCCGACCCGCGCGTTGCTTGCTGTAGAGTGGGGGGCTGCTCCGGACGGTCTGCCGTAATGGCGGGCTCCAGCCGAAGCGTAACTAGTGTGAATGCCTATGGCGAGACCTATGGTGAATCCCAGGTTCTGCTTCATATGGCACCGTAGTAGGCGGGCTTCTTTTGAGCCTGGAGTCCCACACACCCCTCCAACCGTCACCCCGGCTGAAGGATAGTCCGTAAATGGATTTCTTCACGAAAAAAAGGTAGAGCAATGCTTATGTATAGGCATACTTTATTAAATTAAGGTGATAAATTCTAGGATGTTGGGGAACCAATTATCTAATATTGTGGAAGAAAAATCCATTTTTTTAAAGAAATAGCAGTGACATGGGCAAACAAGCAGACGAGCTATTTAGGTGGACCCTTCGCCTATCATACCTACCTATCGTATTGTGTCTCACTATAGTTGTAAACCAGCGGCTTGTAAGCGGGTAACTACCGAAGCCAGTGGCTAGAAACAAATAACCAGCCGCTTGATACCGGGTAGATACCCGACTTGAGCATCGAAAAGCAATTTATTATATTCCACTTTTTATTGTTAAACTCTTATTTTTATTATACAGTAGCACTTACTATGTTCTGCTATATTTATTAAGCAAGAAAGATCCCGTTTATACATACAAATTTACTTAATTCAGGGACGAACAGGAATTTTGAAGTTTTAACACGTAATACAGATGCAAAAGTCATTTTTTATGTCTATTTATGTTAAATGTATTCTTTAGAATAAATCAGAAGATAAATAACAAAAACAAAGACCTACATAATGTTAATATTTCAATAAAATGTAAGCAGCCGTTTCCAGCCGCTGGTTATCGCTAGAAATGAGAATAAGCCAAATAAAGCGTTTCTAGCCGCTAGGCTAGAAATGTTAGTAACCAGCTTTACATCTACGAGTATATGTCTCACTCACTAAAACTCAAACGCAAGTTCACTAGTGCAAATGCGTTGCCAACCCTGATGCTTCAAATTTAATTTTTAGGATACTTTTATCTTTATACTTCTATGATAAAATAACACCCTGCAAAGTTTCAGTAAACTGTAAATCAATTTAATTTTAAGTACCTATTTGGTATGATAGAATTTTGAATAAGGAAGGTAGCTTAATATGAATTGCTTTTAAGTATGAATTGGTGAAAAAACGTATGGTAGTTATAATTGGGTGTGCGGGTAGAAGTCGATAAAAAATAATGTTCAACTTACGTGTACGGAAAGGTTTATTCGTACAACACACAAATATATAGTTCACACACAATGTACAACACCAGATAGTCAGAAGGAGTGATAGATAGGATGAAAGAACAACAGTCAAGAACGATAGATAACAAACACACAATAAAACATAAGTACGTAAACGTAGGCGCGAGCGATCGGTAGTCGAGCGACACGGGCTTCGCGTAGTGTATCGGATTCCTCACTAGTAATGCTCGCCGCGGGCGATCCGAACGATGCGCGGCCAGCCGCGAGCTATAGGAAGGGGTATGCGTGCGAGTGTCCACTGCGTTCGACTCGATTCGTGTCGGAAACTAGATTTTACTACTTTGTAATGTGTTCTGATGAATTTAGTAAATTAAGACAAATATTAATGTAGTTAGTTTATAGTGTTGTAAATATTGTGTAGATGTATATATTATTAGGAATAAGTTAGTTTTAAGTTTATTATGAATATAAATATTAAACTAGTGAAACTTAATATTATTTATTTATATAAATTAAATTATGTAGAATAGTAGGATCCCTACATCACTCCCCCCCAGAGACCGTCACTACGGTCGATAATAATTTGGAAAACGTACTACACGGCCTGCTCGAGTTTTTCTTATTTTTCTCTGTTCTTTTGTTTTTGATATGGAGTCGGGAACTGGTGTACGAGTATGAGTAGGCGTTTGAATCGGAGTTGGGGTCGGGGTATGAGTAGGATCGGGAGTATTAGGAGTTGGCACGGGTGTTGGATCAGCTAGTATGTAGGCCGGCTTAAGGCGGTCTATGGATACAGTTACTGTTTTACCCTTAAACAATATTTTGAAAGTCTTGTCATTTCTTTCAAGTACTTCATAGGGGCCGGAGTAGGGGGGCTTTAAAGCACCTTGTAATGCATCGTCCCTTAAAAATACATGGCTTGCTGATGTCAAGTCCTTGTATATAAAAATTTTATTTTTATTGTGATGGGCAGCGGGACAAGGATTGAGTTTCATGGCAAAGTGGCGCAGGCAGGTTTTAAAATCCGAAATGACGGAAGAACCGGATGAAGATGCCTGGAAAAATTCTCCGGGCAAACGCAATGGTTCGCCATAAACCAACTCGGCCGATGAAGCTTGTAAGTCTTCTTTGAAAGCGCTGCGTATGCCAAGAAGTACTAGAGGTAAGGTGTCGACCCAGTTGCAGTCGGCATGGCACATTATAGCCGCTTTTAATTGTCGGTGGAATCGTTCCACTAGGCCATTACACGCTGGATGATACGCGGTTGTTCTGCGATGTTTGAATCCGATCATTTTTCCTAGATATTGGAAAAGCGTGGATTCGAACTGTCGCGATCGCGAACCGCGATCAGTTACAATATCCGTTGGACATCCAAATCTGGATATCCACGATAACTACGTCTTGCCAACGGTTTCAGCAGTCATATCGACCATTGGGAATACTTCTGGCCAGCGTGTGAAACGATCCACGATAGTAAGGCAATACCTAAAACCTTGAGATGGAGGTAAAGGGCCGACGATATCAACATGGATAAAGGCAAACCTGGTACTAGGTAAATCAAAAGTGCCAAGAGGAGACGACACGTGACGATTTACCTTGGCGCGCTGACACGCTAGGCACTTACGAGACCACTCCCGGCAGTTTTTGCGCACTCCAGGCCAAACAAAACGCTCAGCGATGAGCTTAGCAGATGCATTTGCAGCCGGGTGGCTAAGGCTATGGAGACTGTCGAAGACTTGCTTTTGCAGTGGCTTTGTTATGAAAGGCCTAGGCGAAGGAGTGCTCACGTCACAATAGATTTCGGTGCTGCAGTTGGGAACTGGTAACTTTTTGAGACGGAGTGAAGATTCACCGCTTAATAGTTGTGCCAGTTCTTGGTCTGCGTTCTGGGAAGTAGCGAGATGATTAAAATCGATGGGTGTCGACAGTTCCTCGATACGAGACAATGTATCGGCAACGACATTGTCTTTGCCAGAGATGTGGCGAATGTCGGTAGTGAACTGCGATATATAATCCAAGTGGCGATACTGACGAGGCGAACAGTTAGTTTTCCTTTCGTGAAAGGCGAAACTGATCGGTTTGTGGTCAGTATATACCACAAAGTGTCGCGCTTCCAGCATGTGACGAAAGTATTTGATACTCTCGTATATAGCGAGTAGTTCGCGATCATACGGCGAGTATTTTTGCTGGGACGGACTAAATCGACGCGAAAAGAAAGCTAGGGGCTGCCATTCACTGTCTTTCGACTGCTGCAGTACTGCACCCATGGCGAGATCAGAAGCGTCAGTAACTAAAGCTAGTTTCGCTTCACTGTCAGGGTGTGCTAGTAATGCAGCATTAGATAGGCTGTCTTTGCACTGCTCGAAAGCGAGCAAAGTATCTCCAGTAAGGTTGACTGGATGGGATGCCTTCACCGAACCAGCAAGCAAAGAGTTTAAAGGTGCTTGAATCTTAGCGGCGTGTGGTAGGAATCGCCTGTAAAAATTCAGCATACCTAGAAATCTTCTTAGCTGCTTAACGGTTTGTGGGGCTGGGAAGTCTTGTATGGCTTGTACTTTGGAGTCCAAAGGTTTGGTGCCAGCTTCGGGAATTCTATAGCCTAGAAAAGTAACCTCACTAGCTCCAAAGACGCACTTGGAGGTATTGACAAGGATGCCATATTCCTTCATGCGTGTGAAGAGCTGCTGTAGATGGGTCACGTGGTCTTCTGGTGTTCTCGAAAAGACCAAGAAGTCATCAAAAAGCAGTAGCAAAAGTCGAGGCCTCTCGTCATCTCATCTACAAACCGCTGGAAAGTTTGACCGGCATTCCTTAACCCAAAGGTCATATAAGGGAATTCCTAAAGCCCGAAGGGTGTGGTGATGGCTGTCTTCATGATATCGTCTTTAAAGACCGGAATTTGGTTGTAAGCCTTCACCAGGTCTATTGTGGAGAATATTTTGCAGCCTGATATGCTCTGAGCGAAGTCGTGAATGTGCCTAATAGGATAACGGTCTGGAATGGTGCGTGAATTAAGTAGTCGATAATCGCTACAAGGTCTCCAGCCATTATCCTTCTTAGGAGCAAGGTGTAAAGGTGAAGCCCAGGGACTGTCAGAAGGACGAGCTACACCACTATTAAGCATCAGCTGGAATTCCTGCTTTGCGATCTTCTGCTTATCTGGGGCCAGTCTACGAGGAGTGGAAGAAATGGGTGGTCCGGGAGTCGTGCGTATGAAATGTACAGTGCTATGCTTAGGTGTCTGAAAGGTGCCTGAAGGGCGGGTTATTTCAGGAAATTGCGAAAGAATATCGTGGAACCTGGTGTTGCCCGACGAGACCTTAACAGAAAAAATATCTAAAGCATTGGCGGTACTAGCATTGGTAAATAAAGCTGTAGTGCTATCAAGTAAACGCTGATTGCGGCAATCTACAACTAAATTATAAAAACTAAGAAAATCTACGCCAATTATAGGTTTAGTTACATTTGCTACAGTGAACCTCCACGGAAAACAACGTCTTAAGCCTAAGTTTAAATTTAATTCTAGAAAACAAAAAGTATCTATAGCACTGCCGTTAGCTGCACTTAACTGAAAGTTACTCGTAGTTTTCGACCGACGATCACGAAGCAAAGATTGAGGGTAAACACACAGGTCACTACCGGTGTCGATCAGATACTGGGTCTTCGAACTGTGGTCGGTGACGAATAGGCGACTTGAAGAGGCTGGGCAACCACTGGTCGCCATCAGCGACTGCCTGCGGAGTTTCCCGCCTTGTGAAAGTCGCACGGCTTAATACAGCTGCGAGCCTGGTGGCCAAATTTGGCATGATACCAACAAACGGGATATTTGCGGTAGCTGGAGTTCGATCTGGACCTTTGACGTGCGGTTGAGTGACGTCGTTGAGGTCTGGATCGGATACTGGAACATTGCGATCCGCGAGTATGCTCGTCGAGTTTCAGAGTGAGGCATTCCACCATTTTCTTCAGCTCTGCTATTTCGTTCGAGGGTAAAATTGCAGCGTTCAATGCTGTTGCGACAGACGCTACGTTGCATGGCGAAGTGATCTCCTGGATTCGGTCGGCAAGGTCAGATAGTTGCTCAAGGGTCTGGGTAGTCTGTGATGCCAATACTGTTTGAATATTGTTCGGCAAACGGTTACACCAGATCGTCCTGATAAAGTCTTCCGGTACAGAAGGGCCGGCCAAATCTTGTAGGTGACGGAGGAATTGGGAAGGTTTCCGGTCACCAAGTTCCTCATGAACTAATAGCTGTCGTACCTTCTTCTTACGTGATGCAGATAGTCTTTTGATCAGCTCTGACTTAATCTTCTTATAACGATTCTCGCTCGGTGGGTTCAGTATAATATCCTTCACTGCTTTCGAGTGTTGTATGTCCAAGTTATTGACGACATTAGTGAATTTAATTAAATCGCTAGTGATATTCTAACTGTCGAACTGACCTTCTAGAAGTGCAAACCAGATCTCAGGTTCCTCAGGAGAAAAAGGTAGCACTCGTAAATTCGTCCGCTTGAATTCGGTCGTTGTGTCGGAACCAGTGGAAACGCGCACTTTCTTCTTTTCAGAGCTTCTATGCTTGTGGCGTTTTACCACCTTCACTGTCACTGCTGCTACTCATCCTGATCTTCGTACTCGCAGGGGTCACCAGTTATGGTAGTTATAATTGGGTGTGCGGGTAGAAGTCGATAAAAAATAATGTTCAACTTACGTGTACGGAAAGGTTTATTCGTACAACACACAAATATATAGTTCACACACAATGTACAACACCAGATAGTCAGAAGGAGTGATAGATAGGATGAAAGAACAACAGTCAAGAACGATAGATAACAAACACGTAGTGTATCGGATTCCTCACTAGTAATGCTCGCCGCGGGCGATCCGAACGATGCGCGGCCAGCCGCGAGCTATAGGAAGGGGTATGCGTGCGAGTGTCCACTGCGTTCGACTCAATTCGTGTCGGAAACTAGATTTTACTACTTTGTAATGTGTTCTGATGAATTTAGTAAATTAAGACAAATATTAATGTAGTTAGTTTATAGTGTTGTAAATATTGTGTAGATGTATATATTATTAGGAATAAGTTAGTTTTAAGTTTATTATGAATATAAATATTAAACTAGTGAAACTTAATATTATTTATTTATATAAATTAAATTATGTAGAATAGTAGGATCCCTACAAACGTTTATTCAAAAATATTTGCAATCACCATAAAGATTCATTAAAGTGAGCCAAAACTTCTTTAAGGATTTACTTCTCGCGATTGCTTTATAGCGAAATCGTTGATAACCTTTTCATACGACAGGCACCATCCTATGTCGCGTTTAACCGTCAAAATCGCTAGGCCGATCAACCTTTATTGGCCAATCGTCGAGCAGAAACTTATCAGGAGCAAATCGAAAAAATTATAGTCCTGCCTGGTCTGGCCATTCTTGCGCCCCCCAAGTCTATTCCCTGTGCCAGGGCACTGGTGGCAACGCCCTATTTACGGCACTGACTTATAACAGAAGTTGTGCCTCTTAGTTCTATACCGGGTCATATGGCTAAGAAAATAGAACTGAATATATTCGGCACCAAAACCAAATAATTCGGCCAAGTACAAATCGTGGAAAAGATGCCAAATACGACGAATACCAAATACAAAAAGAATATAATAAACGAATTGCACATCTCTAGTAATTATCATGTAGTTAGACCTTGGAGAAAACTTACCAAGGAGGCATAATGTATGCAAATTTCTTGCAAAGTTGTTTTCAATTCTTTCAAAAAAACTGTCAGGCTTCCATGTTTCGGTCCAGTACGGAATTGAAACAGTTTCTCCAAAATTATAAAGTTGCAAGCCGCAACAGCTTACTGCATTCATGATGGATGCGTTGTGAACAATCTAAAATGATGATGAATCTGATCATATACTTAAAAAGAAATAGGTATAGAATAGTTAGTTGTTATTGACAACCACACCTGCCATTTAACATCCATTTGCTTAGCTCTCAGCAACATATCAGTATGTGTAGTAGCCCCTAATGGGTCGCCAACAACTAACAGAGCTATTTCTTGTTCTTGTGCCTGTTTTAAGATATCATCGATGTAGCTCTCACACATTTCACGATCAGCTAATATTAACGATCTCCCATAAAAATCCTCCTGAAATGCAAAAAAGATTAAGTTTTAGTAAAATTTATAGGGCAAATTATTAAGAAACGGAATGGATGAAAGTAGAAGGAAAGTTTAGGAAACTTGCCGTATTCCATTTTTTTTTATCATTAACTTAATCAATAGAATACTTACCAAAACATCTTTTCCAACTGTAAGTATGGAAGTATAAGCTTCTAAAAACACCTTGTCGCATTTTTTAATTATTTCCAAACCTTTTACCGTAATATCTTTTGCGTCACCTAACCCCAATCCAATTAGATAAAACATTGCTTTAGATATTTTATTCAGCTCTTCCAGTTAATCTTTATTTTCATTTCAAGTTTTTAGTTGATAAAAACATAACTTTGAACATAACCTAAAAATTTTTTAATCCTTTTTTTGCTTGTTTGTTTGTTTGTTTTTTTTTTTACTATTTTTACGGCCTCGGAGACTTGTCCATACAGCCAATTCTTTAGTAATATTGTCTTTGTTTTTGCATTAAAACGTTGATGTTAGACGTTTTAATGCTTCGATGGAGTTTTTGGAGACAGTCAAAAGATTGAAGGAATGTAGAGAAATCCCCAAGAAAGAGGTGAACTGTTCGCGTTCCCGCGCAAAATTCAGGGTCCACTTTTTGGTTACGACCCACACACCATCTTATTTCACCGAACTGTATATTGTTCACTCGCACGACACTTTGTTTCGTAAAATAACACCACTTTTACGACCCAAAAATCACTATAAACAATAAAAATTCGATAAAATAAACGGACTCCAAACGTATCTCACGAACTCCCGCCAAAAAAAACTCCTTGTTTGTTTGATATTCCCAAAGAGTAGGTTATTCCTTTCGGAACCGGTATTATAATACTCTTTGGAACCGGCTATGGTCTGAGACCATGCTGCCATGTCATTAGTTGGTTAGTTTTTTTATTATTGGCTTACACGGTTTGTGCATTGCCTGCCACAACAAGGTAAAAAAGAATCGACCGGGACCTATTATTTATTTATTTATTTATTTTAAGAAGATTTACAGATTAAATATTTACAATGAATAACAACATATTACTTATTCTATACCTATTACAAATAGGTAACAAACTCATTTTAATGTGGTAAATAAATGTTGGGTAACAAATACTAATTTAATGTTAGTTAGTTTGTTGATATCAAGATAGTTATTTATAAATAATAAACCTTAATTAGATGTAAGATTTAACACTTTGTTTCGGCGCCGATCGCCTTTGACAGCTATACTTCCGGACCTCAGTCTACAGTGGCGCATTTGTCGTTTTATTAAGGGGATGCTGGTGTGAAACAAGTCAATATCAATAGGAAGTCTGGAAAAGTCACGACAACTACGAGTAAGGAAAGTATTCCGCCTGTAGTTAGTACTCGCGGAAGGAACATCTAATATCGGACGCGATCGAAACTTAAGTTGGTTGGTGTTTATCGTGATTTTAGAAAGCAACTCCGGGCTATCTATTTTACCAATGATGATTTGTGCTAATAAACAAATATCACTAATACTACGTCGTGTCTCGAGAGGCAGAAAATGGTATCGCTTACAGCGGTGTTGATAATCAATACTCCTCAGACGCGCCTTGTTTAATTGCTTAAGTAGGTAGGTACTTAATGTTCCTACCATAAAATATATTTAATATTTGTACGCTACATAATACTCGTAGCATATTTTGGTCACTGCACTACTATATTGTTATATTAACAAGACCTGTAACACATACCCAAAATAATACAAATAAATATTTTGATTGATTGATTGATTGATTGTCTTGTAATCCAGATAACGCAGAAACCTTTTCCTGATGCATTCAATACGATTTATGTATACTGCGTACTGGGGACACCATACTTGTGATGCATATTCTAAATGGCTGCGGACGAATGCACAATACAAAATTTTCACAGTCTTTAGCGTTTTAAAGTTCACTGATGCTCTCATAATACAGCCCAATGCTTTTGATGCTTTACTAACTATAAAGTCTATATGTTTATCAAAAATAAGTTTGCTATCAGGAATAACACCCATATCCCGTACTTCATTTCCGTGCCTGGCGTGAAAACATTGATAAGTCGAGATGCATGAAATTTTTTTTATCAATCTATTTGCTTCCTATGCTTAGGACCCTTCTGGTGAAAAAAAATCAAAATCCTAATATGTCAAAAAGTAAAAAAAAAATGCATGTGCGTTTTTGAACATCTCAACTTTATGCAAACTTTTTAATATAAAACGACACATCCAATCAAAAACGATACGAGACAAATAAATAAAAGTTGACATCTGAACTTATTGCATAGTGCCCGTTTTGAACCCGTTAAAAATATTGGACAAAATGAGTTATCACAATAGGACCCTATTAAATGTTAACTCAAAGCTTGATATGTTGAGTTGTCAAGTTATTTCCGCTTCAAGCCTGGCAATTTAAATATAATATGTGTTGTTGTTCAAAATTGATCCAGTGATTAAGATTTAAAAGTGACTATGAATTAAGATTAAAATTTGTCTGTATTAATTAAATTTAACATTTTAAGCATAATTACCTACTAAAAAAACCTTTTTAGTATTAAATAGGTACTTATTAACAAGAAGAAATACCTAATAATATTATTGATGTTATATTAATGGTGGATACTTAATTAAGATAAAATTAATTCAAGTTAAACGTATTTATGTAAAAGAATAATATTATTATTTATTCTAAATGTGTATTATGAAGCTAATTAAAATTATAATCTGCTATGTCTCGTAAAGTAGCTGTATAAAGGTATTTAACATTCGAAAACTATTACAAACAAATCAATACCGAAGAAAGGGTTAAATATCTTAATTATTCTTCATTCGAAATAGATAAAGCTTAGAAAATTTATTCAAGAACTTTGTTGCCATGGTGTTGCGATCACGCAACAGAAATCTTATAGAAAAAACACTGAAACAACTGAACACAAAATACTTTTCCTTAAATTAAATAAAGTCATTTGCCTTAAGTGGGACTTGAATCCCATCAAGTCCCACCTAAGACAATCAAAAAAAGTTTAATAAAGGAATTGTATTTTCTATGTAAAGCAGCAATTTATTTGCTTAAAAAACCTTCTCAAAACATTAAGGTTGGAGTTACTTAACAAAGACATTGATGAAACACCGTTGGCTCACAGCGTAAAAAGCCTTGAATAAATTCGTCGATACAATCTTGGTTGGGGCTTGAACCCACAACCACATCGAGTCCTAACTAAGACAGTCAAAAGTTAAGTAAAGGATTTTTATTTCATATGAACACCAGTAATAAATTTGCTTAAAAAACCGTCTCGAAACATTTATGTTGGAGTTAATAACAAAATATTAATGAAACACTGTTGGCTCACAGCGTAGAAAGCCTTGAATAAATTCTTCGACGCAAACTTGGTTGAGGCTTGAACCCACAACCACATCGAGTCCCACCTAAGCAAGTCGAAAAAAGTTTAGTAAAGGATTTGTATTTTCTTTGTACTCCAGCTGCAATTAATTTGCTTAAAAAACCGTCTCGAAACATTTAGGTTGGAGTTACATAACAAAAACATTGATGAAACACCGTTGGCTCACAGCGTAAAAAGCCTTGAATAAATTCTTTTACACAAACTTGGTTGGGGCTTGAACCCACAACCACATCGAGGCCCAACTTAGACAGTCAAAAAAGTTTAATAAAAGAATTTTATTTTCTATGTACACCAGCAATTAATTTGCTTAAAAAACCGTCTCGAAACATTTAGGTTGGAGTTACATAACAAAAACATTGATGAAACACCGTCGGCTCACAGCGTAAAAGCCTTGAATAAATTCGTCGACACAAACTTGATTGGGGCTAGACCCCACAACCAAGGCCCACCTAAGACAATCTAAAAATGTTTATTCAAGCAATTTATTTGCATAAAAAAGTTCTAAGATTGTACTCATTACCTTGGAAGGTTTTTTGGATTTATCAAAATTCAAAACCAAAAAGGGCCGTTAAGAATATCTAAAGAATAAACAATGTGTCAGATGAAAATTTTATTTGGCAACCTATCAAAAGGTTACACTAGCTCTATGGTCGATTGTCAGAGATTGCTATGTAGCATTAAGTTCGATTATAGAAGGGCTTTTAAATTTGCAAGAAAATATTAATAAAAAAATAAAATAAATGAAACTATTCAGTTTTATAAACCTTGGATAGCAATTCTTGATTTCATCATCATCATGAATCAAATTTAAACATTAATTAGCAAAGATAACAAAAGAAGGTTTTATTGGATCTCCTTGATTAATGGATGAGACATTTCAGGATATATAAACCTAAATGATGAACTGAACGGCTTAAAAATTAAACTACAGTAAAAAAACTTATCTTTTAACCGGAAAGGATTATATTTAAAATTGTATTTGTTTTTGAATAATAAATTGATAAAGCTTTTAATCAATTTAATTGTTTTTGCTGAACAAATACCCCTAATATGACGGTGAATAAGTTGACATGTCATCGGTGCACAAATTGATAAGTCTTATCTATCAAAAAATAAAATGAATTTAGTAATTCTACTGATACCGTTCAAAAGATTGATAAAAAATACCCATAATTAAAGGTAATGGCATTAACACATTAAATACACTGATTTACCAGCAGACGTCAAACTTTAAAACTGCTGCCCTGTAAAATCACCATTTTGGACTTATCAACTTTTTCACGCCAGGCACGGATTTAATCTTTGAAGTTTTTCATCTAATAGTTCATAACCTATATCAATCACTGATTGCTTGCGAGTAAATATTACGTAAAAACATTTTAAAACATTTAAATCTAATTTATTTAAACTACAGTATGATTAAAACCTACATAAATCTGCTTGCAAATCAAGAACATCAAACGGAGTTGAAATAATCTTAAGTATCTTTATATCATCAGCAAACAATAAGATTTTTGAATATAGAAAGCAATGGGCTATGTCCATTGTGAACAACAGTAGACCCAAGATAGATCCTTGGGGCACACCAAAAGGTATAGAAATCCATCGAGAACCGTAACCCTGTATGGTTACCATACAGGGTTACGCTTCTCGATGGATTGAGCGACGCTCGCAGGCAGTGGTAATACCATACTATGGTGACCATGAAAGTTTAAAACAGTATATTACAAACCGGTACGGGCCGGAAGTTGTTAAATCAGTAAAACATCTAGAACGCGCGCAGAAAAAGAATGAGTGTTTGTAGGAGTCGTTATCCTTTTTGGTGAAATGTCGTGACACTGACATTATTCCAGTATGTGTTCGGATAAAGCCTCGTTTAGACATCCATGGTTCTGCGAGTATTCTGCGAAACGTGAGTGTGAAACTTTTGCGTAAATCGATACGGAATTGTAGGTACAAAATTGACAAAGTGCAGTGCGAGTTATACCAAATACACCTCGAGTGCAGCAAGACGCTTTCATACAGTGATTTTAATGTTTGCGATCGCGTAACTTCCTTACAAGCCCAACGATCAAAAGAAATTAGTGCTTTGAAACAAAATCGTAAATATGAGTCTCTGCTTCAAAAACAAAAGTCATGTGCTGCCTACTACGAAAACTCGATCCCAACTCGAACGGTGGTGAACATGTCTGATACTGAATTGGAAACTCATAAAAAACAAGGTACATGGTAGAAATCTCGAAATAACTAACTCTTACGATAGTGACCATGAAAGTTTAAAACAGTATAAAATTTTACAAACCGGTACGGGCCGGAAGTTGTTAAATCAGTAAAACATCTAGAACGCGCGCGGAAAAAGAGTGAGTGTTTAAAGGAGTCGTTATCCTTTTTGGTGAAATGTCGTGACACTGACATTATTCCAGTATGTGTTCGGATAAAGCCTCGTTTAGACATCCATGGTTCTGCGAGTATTCTGCGAAACGCGAGTGTGAAACTTTTGCGTAAATCGATACGGAATTGTAGGTACAAAATTGACAAAGTGCAGTGCGAGTTATACCAAATACACCTCGAGTGCAGCAAGACGCTTTCATACAGTGATTTTAATGTTTGCGATCGCGTAACTTACTTACAAGCCTAACGTTTAAAAGAAATTAGTGCTTTGAAACAAAATCATAAATATGAGTCTCTGCTTCAAAAACAAAAATCATGTGCTGCCTACTACGAAAACTCGATCCCAACTCGAACGGTGGTGAACATGTCTGATACTGAATTGGAAACTCATAAAAAAACAAGGTACATGGTAGAAATCTCGAAATAACTAACTCTAGTTGATCTATTTTTAAAAAAACCGTGTTGCTCATCATTAAAGCTACATTTTAAGGATGCATACACCTGTTTGTAAACAATTCTTTCCAACACTTTCGCAAACAAACATAATTTAGTATTAGGGCGATAATTTTGAACATCAGATGTATCCCCCCCCCCCTCGCCCTTATGAACCGGTGTAATGAATTCTGAATGCTGGCTTCCATTTTTCTGGTACAATACCTACCTTCCATCAATGACCGTTTGTATAGAATACAAAGCGCAACAACAAGACTACTAGCACATTGTACTATAAAATATGGTGAAATCATATCAGGACCCGCGGATTTAGTTAAATCTAATTGAACTAATAATTTTATTACGGCTTGTTCCTCAATTTCAATAGATCCTATGCTTGTATTAGATGCATTATAAAAATAACATACGAGTACGTATCGTGCTGTGCCGAGTTAGGCTCTATGTAGGTCGATTTAAAATAGGACGCAAACAAGTTACTCATATCAACACCAGTATCAGCAATAATATTATTATAATGCATTCAATTAGGCAAAGTCATCGTTTTTTTTTTTTACTTTTAATGTATGTCCAAAGTATTTGGGGTTGACAGTAATAGAAGATTCAATACTTTGGATATAAGTTTCATGGCATTTTTTCTCCATTTGAGCGGCTCTTTTCCGCAATAAGCAGAAAGATTGGTTATCTGATAAGTTACCGTACGTTTTATATTTATTGTGGTACTTGTATTTTTCTTTTAAGATTTTCTTTAGGGCGGAGTTACTGGGCTTATAAATTTTCAGAGGAACATAATTATCAAAACATTCATTTAATTTATTATAAAAGAATTTGACGGCTTGGTTTAGGGGTCCAATACAAAGATGATCACGCCAATCAACTTCGTTTAAAAATAACTTGATTGCTGTATAGTCACCACGTCTAAAGTTGAAGTTGGTTCATGGATTATCCTGTAGCCTTAGAATAATAACACCTAGAAGCCGCGTCTGAACCAAAACGTAAGCGTAAACGCGTGCCATTTAATTATCCTTGTGTGCGTAAGCTGAATAAATCTACGCTCTTCTAACGCACACAAATATGGCTTCAGTGTTACCATCATCGGGCGTTTACCCACAAAATATGGGAAAACGTGTTGTTTTGTTATACGACGATTTGCCATGTGTTTAGTATGATCTTTGAATACACAAGAAAATATGATTACATACATAAGTATATTACATATTTATTAATCTAATGATGAATGCCACCGTTCAATGTGTTTAAATTTAAATGCCTGTATAATTGTATAAATTCACATTAAGAAATTATTTTCATAGAATTAATAACACCAACATTTAATCTAAACAGTATTAAATAGCTGTTATGGCTTATTCAATATTTTTCTCAATATTAAAAACCAACTACACAAACTGTGTGCAATTTTTTTTCTCACAACTAGCAACACTGATGTTGATAGGTTTTGTGTTCCAAATTATTTGTTTTTAATTCGATTTACGTACAGAAAATGTATAAAATGTAAGTACTTATCTGTGAAATGAAACTTTATCACTTTCTTTTTGTTTCTCTGATATGCTAGAACACTTCTTCATAGTGCAATCAGTCATTTTAAATTATTTTTCGCGAGCTGTGTTTGAGTTAGTTAGCGTGACGTTGAGCACTGACAGCTCGCGGAACGAAGTAAGCCAGATTTGGCTAAGTTTTAGTTACGCGTTTTATGTGCTTACATTCGGTTTCTAGGTATTATTATTCTAAGCCTGTAGCCTATGAATTTCGGGACATTGAGTTGATATATCCAATGACTTATGGTGTGAAACCTCAGGAACCAAAGGGTCATCACAGGACCGAACAATAATATATCGAAAAAACTAAATCGAGTAACTTCTCGGTTATTCGCATTAAATTCGGAATTATATTGAGCAAAATTGCATGAATTTATGATGTCCAAAAAATTTACCAAATGTTGAGCCGAATAAGACGAAGTTCTAAGACGAAGGATAAAATCAAATGTGCCGGTAGATCGTTCCCAAGATACAGCGTCACCAAAATTAAAATCACCTAAGATAATAAACCTGTCCGCAGGATGAGTTACAATCAGCTGGTTAAGATTATAAGAAAATGATTGAAGTTGTGTTTTATACGAATTACCACCCTTTTCCTTGCATAAATAAACGACACAAATGTAAATTTTATAAGTAACATCTGGGCGTTTCCTTTTTAAAGTTAGAGTGACCCAAATATCCTCCGCAGCACTGTTCCAATCGGCACTCTTAACTACCTGAAGATCACGTTTTGCTGCCAAAAGTACTCCACCACCGTACATTTGCTCCTCCCGCCGCCATACCAAATACCTATTGTCAAACAATTCACTGTCAGGTATGCTGAACGGGCTTATGTACGGGATAGTCACTGAGTGGACAATTGACTTTAGTTGATCACGAAATTTAGCCAGCAACCTTAGAGCATTTCAACGGGAGACGCCATTGACAGGCGTACGACGTTTATATACGACGATTATATAAAACTAGTAGAGGTCGGAATCCTCTAGTTTACAATAGAATAACTTTACTTTCCCTTTCTAGGTATTATTTTGACTTAATATAAACAAATAATACAATAAATTAGCAAAATAACATGAAAAATTCCCAATCAATAAGTGTTGCCCTATAAATAGTAATCGTATCTAATTTAGGGTAATTTTTAAAGATGCAGTTTATAAAATTTTACTTGATTTAAACGTCTAATTAAATATGCGTTTTGTTTATTACTATAATATATTATTGAAAACATATAACTGCATAGTTATGCCTCGACGAAATAAAACATGGCAATCAGTAATCTATAATCAATTATTAAATTCATTATGTAACAGGTGGGGGTGACGAAGTTTTGTAGACCACGGTGTTTGAAGGTACGGGAAGAATTTAAAGACTATTGAGTTTATCAAATCACGACTATATTCGTATGTACAAAGATTGAAGCCTTAGAGTATAACCGCTCTGACGACCGACCAAAGACAATAGTAAATCGTGCTGAGGTCAGTGCGATAAGAGTAGTGTATACTATTAAGGGGTAGCGAATGGAATCTAAATGATTGAATTGAATGAATCAATGAATGAATGAATGAATACACATCAAATATTATCTTACGTACTTATATAAATTAGAAATCCAAAAGCCACCGCGATGCAAGGTGCTTGCAACGCCATCTCTTGGATACTGGAGGAAACCTTGTCTTGAACACTTATAATAATTGAAAATCGAAAAGCCACCGCAAGGTAAGGTACATGCAACGCCATCTGTTATTGACTCTCGGCAGCATTGTTTCAGTTTCATCCTTCGTATGCATAAGGTGGTTCAGTTTTGTTTGTTATAATCATGTTAATGTATTTTATTCTGTTACAGTCTCCCCCTTCAGGTTCCGATGTCGTCTCGACAAGGAAGTTGGTCATATTTACTTCTTTGGCCGTCCTCGCCCTCGTCGTACGGGAACTTGGTCCACCGTGTTTGAATCCTTACTTGCTTTCTTTGGCCTTCCTCTTTTTCGAATCGGTTGGACTGGTACGGGAATCGTTAACTGATGACCAGAGTACGGAGTAATGTCGGATGAATGGTAGACACCTATAGGTTCTTTTGTGGTAGTGTTACCAATTACGTACGAGGCTGGGCCTTGTTGCTTTAACACTAAATAGGGTCCATCCCGACGTGGTGCAAATTTTGCACTATATCCACGTGATGCATTGCTAACTGGATGTAGCTTTAAAAGAACATAGTCGCCTGGCTGATAGTTAGGGCTTGGTCGACGACTTTGGTCAGTATGTTCCTTTCTTATAATTTCTTTTCCTTCTTGTATATCTCTGGCACGTGCGAATGTTTCAGATATTTGGAGCAACTTCGGAGTTATTTCTGGTATAAAATTTTCCGATAAAACTATGGCCCGAGTATCTGTTAATGAATCAAAAGGGGTCCTGAGCTCCCTGCCAAAGGTAAGATAGGCGGGACTATATTCTGTTGTGGAACAAGTCACACTGTTCATGGCAAAACGGATGCAAGAAAGCTGCTCAGGCCATTGTCGGTGATCTTGCTCGACCAATATGGCCAGTTGTGTTTTTATGTCTCTATTCCGTCTTTCTACTGGGTTAGCCTGTGGGTGATACACCGGAGTAAAAGAGTGCTTTATGTTAAGACAAAATGTAACATGTTGCATAACGGCGCTTACAAACTGCGTTCCATTATCACTGGTTAGCCTCCGAGGTACGCCGTATCTCAGGAATATTTCATCGATTAGTATTTTAGCACAACTCTCAGCTGTTGCAACTTCCAATGCAAATAGCTCTATCCAGCGAGTAGCTACATCTTCCACAACAAAAATCCATGTTTTTCCATCTACAGATGCCGGTAGGGGACCAAAAAGGTCAAAAGCAATCACCTCAAATCTTTGATTTAGTGCTGTAGTTTGGAGAAGACCGGCGGGTTTATTATTAAAAGGCTTGTAGCGCTGGCAAGCAACGCAATGTCGCACATAACTTTGTATGTATTTCCGCATACCCTTCCAATAATATCTTTTTGAGATCCTTTCATATGTTTTCTCTGACCCATAATGTCCAGCTAAGGGATCGTCATGATAGACCTGTAGTATATTAGACCATTCATGGTTGGGCACTAATATCTGAGCATCTTCAGAATCTGTATTAGGATTCTGGCGATAAAGTAGTCCATTGTTTATGAAATACCCTTTGCTACTCCAGTAGTGTGCGTCCTCATGGCAGTCGTTGCTCTCCAAAATTTTAATAATCTTAGCAATACTGTCATCCTTTAACTGTTCTTCTCTAGTTTCTGCTAAACTGCGGGTTGGCATGTCTATGCTTATCTGACAGATTCCACAATCATCGGAGTTCTCGTCACTGCACGGTGGGCGTGATAACATATCGGCCACAACATTGATTCGGCCAGGGATATATTTTATGGTAAGGTCATATGCCTGCAACTGTAATGCCCATCTTGCCAATCTTCCTGTTGGGGATTTCATTGATAACAACCAACGTAACGCCTGATGGTCAGTTACCACTTCAACAGGTAACCCATCAATATAGCTTCTAAATTTGGCAAGTGCCCATACCACGGCTAAAGCTTCTCGTTCAGTTGTGGTATAATTCCTTTCCGCAGGTTTTAAAAGACGACTGGCATATTCAACTGGATGCTCATCTTCGCCATCTCCTTGTACCAGCACAGCTCCTAACGCATAATTACTAGCATCAGTTTTAATACGATAGGGTTGGCTTTCATTTGCCTGTCGTAATACTGGAGTGCAGGTCAAGCGTTGTTTTAACTCATTAAAAGCGGATTCTTGTTCGTCAGTCCAGACCCATTGCGCGTTTTTCTTAGTTAATCTCGTTAAGGGTTCGGAAATTCTAGAAAAATTTTCAATGAAGCGTCTATACCAAGAGCATGTCTGGAGAAATGACACTAAGTGTCGAATATTTCTTGGAGGAGCCATGAGAGTAATGGCTTCGGTCTTCTGTGGATCTACTTGCAAACCTTCAGGTGTTATAAGATGTCCTAAGTAGCGAATTGTAGAGCAGCAGAAACGACATTTTTCCAGATTGGCGGTAAGATTGTACTCTTGTAATTTTAGAAACACAGCTTCAAGATCAACTAAATGCTTTTCAAACGAGAAATTCGAAAAAATAATTAAGTCATCGAGATATGCTAGCATTTTGACTTGAAGGCTTACGCGAAACTGATCAATAAGCCTTTGGAATGTGGCTGGAGCATTACGTAATCCAAAGGGCATTCGGTTAAAGACGTAAATTCCAAAAGGCATTATAAAGCCTGTCTTCTCTTTATCTTTATCGCTCATTTTTATTTGCCAGTATCCTGCTTTAAGGTCCAGGGTGGACATATAGAGGGTTGGTTTCGCTTCATGCAAAAGATCATCTATCCTTGGCATAGGATAAGTATCGGGTATAGTTATTGAATTAAGCTTGCGATAATCAATGCAAATCCTAGTTTTACCGTTGGGTTTGGGCACCAAGACTACAGGCGCCGCCCATGGCGTATTACAGGGCTCGATAATACCATCAGTGAGCATTTTATCAATTTCCTTTCGAAGAATTTCTCTTCGAGGTGGTGATAATCGGTATGGGGGAACTGCTATGGGACTACAGTCTTTAGTGTTAATGTGATGTTCGATATTTAAAGCGGGAGAGCCATTTTCAATAAAAACCATTTCATACTTCCTTAACAGTTTATTCAGACTATCTTGTTGTTCGAGTGTCAAATCATTGCGGGGTAATGGGAAATCTATATTGATAGAGTTTAGACCTACGTTTTCATGCACGTAGGGGTCTGGTCCTGGGAAAAGAGATTGAGAATGCGGAGACAATTCCACATCCATTCTGTGGATATTCAACTGAGCGTCACGCATCATATAGTCTGTGAATGGTGAATATCCATCGAAAACCGTCCTTGGCCGCTTTGATGGTCGTGTCCTATCATCAACCTTGATATAGGAAAGCTTGTAGTTAGTATTAGCGGCGCTCTGGTTTGGTAGGGTTGCTTCTGATATCCTTTTGGGGACTTCCCATCTACGTGCGGACTCTATTTGTGTATCATCATGTGCTTCTGGGGTGATCACAACAGTGTTTTGCTTCTCAAAATTTACGAATTCTTCATCGTACAGTTCGTAAATTGTATCAGGCATATTATTAAAATGCCAAGTGAATTGTGGCAGATCAAGAATTATGCCTGCATCTTCCAGAAATCCAATCCCTAATAATGTCTTGTTATCACGTGAGTCAGGTAAAATGATAAAATTTGTGGGAATGGTTCGACCCTGCAATGTTACTGGTACAGTGGCTAACAGCACGTTTTCGAGTTTTGAGACACCGTCGGCCAGTGATATCTGCACTTTCTCTTGCCGAAACATGTAACCCTTCTTCTGTAGTTGTTTATACAGGGTAAAGGACGCTACGCTTGATTTTGCGCAGGTATCTATAAAGGCATATCCATGGATGTTGTTGACACTTATTGAAACGACTGGTCTCGCTCGTACAGCTGTCTTGATGTTTAAAGCGCAAAAGTCCATTTTCTCCGTCTTCACTGTGTACTTCTTACGTGAGCTGCATTGTGGGCAATTGGTACGGACTACTCCAGGCGTACCACAGCCGTAACAGGAGTATGCAGGTACCGAGGGTGATGGCGCCTGGGTTTGCTTAGGGTGTGATTGCTGACCCGTTGCCAGTGATGCCGGATTGTCGCTGGATGGTCGATTATCAAAGGCTTTCTTCTTTCTGCATTCTTCTATTGTGTGACCGAAATTGGAGCAGAACTTGCATTTTTGCTTTAAATTCTTTGCAGCAGCATGTGGGCGTGAGGTGCTTGGTACTTTATCGTTATTTTTCTCCGTTATAATTTGTTCAACATCACGTGCCATTGTCAATAACTCGTCGTATGTTGTAAAAGATGTTCGCGGTACTCTTTCTCTGACACGAATGCTCAGTAAATAATAAAGCATATCTAGTTGTGTAGATTCAGTGTGTTTAGTTTCGAGGAGAGAGAACAGCATGCGTTTCTTGGCTATGAAGGCCTCAGTCGCTTCTTCAGGTCGTTGCTTCTCACTGGTTATCTCATGGTAAATGAGACAGGCAGGCTTCTTTGGAGCAAAGCTGTTGCGCAATCGATGCTCGAAATCAGACCACGTAGTAACATTATGTTTTAAACCTTGCCACCATTTTCCAGCGTCAGCGTGTAAAAGTAACGGGAGACCGGCGAGTGCTTCACTGTCAGTGATATTTTCTATTTTCTTAAATACATTGACCGCCGCTAAGAAGGTTTCTACCGCCTCAGAGTCCTTTTCTCCGTCATAGTAAGCGTGGCATGAAGCTAAGGTACTGCGTCGACTTGAGCCAATTGAAGATAAAAGCTGCTGAAATTGCTCGTCGCTAATGTTGACAGCCATATTGTCTTGAGTCTTCTTTTGTCCCGCAGTTTTTGTGGTCACCGTAGTCGTCCGACCAAACTTTGTCACGAAAAATTTGGGTTGTGGGTTTTTACTTGACCGGGAAGCCAGAGTTGTGATGGTTTCTTGGTAAGCAGGCCACGAGTTGAGCGCCAATTGTAACAGGTGGGGGTGACGAAGTTTTGTAGACCACGGTGTTTGAAGGTACGGGAAGAATTTAAAGACTATTGAGTTTATCAAATCACGACTATATTCGTATGTACAAAGATTGAAGCCTTAGAGTATAACCGCTCTGACGACCGACCAAAGACAATAGTAAATCGTGCTGAGGTCAGTGCGATAAGAGTAGTGTATACTATTAAGGGGTAGCGAATGGAATCTAAATGATTGAGTGAATGAATCAATGAATGAATGAATGAATACACATCAAATATTATCTTACGTACTTATATAAATTAGAAATCCAAAAGCCACCGCGATGCAAGGTGCTTGCAACGCCATCTCTTGGATACTGGAGGAAACCTTGTCTTGAACACTTATAATAATTGAAAATCGAAAAGCCACCGCAAGGTAAGGTACATGCAACGCCATCTGTTATTGACTCTCGGCAGCATTGTTTCAGTTTCATCCTTCGTATGCATAAGGTGGTTCAGTTTTGTTTGTTATAATCATGTTAATGTATTTTATTCTGTTACAATTATAGATTTATTATTTATTTATAAATCATAAATAAATCAGCAAGTTTCATCTAATTTATATTTTAAATCGTTATTTTCTAATTCTTCATTCATTCATCAGACGGACACGTTCAGCCTTAAAATCGATATTCAGAGAGCCTCGAACGAGTCGGTGATCGCTTCTGGTAAACCTGTTGATCACGGAGACGTCTCTGAATATATGCTTCTTGTCGGTCATGATGAAGTCAATCTCATTTTTCGTCATAGTGTCGGGGCTTTGCCACGTCCACATCCTTTGGGGCTGTTTCTTGAAGAAGGAGTTCATCAAGAAGAGCCCCTCCTATTAGAGGAAGTTGACAAGCATTTGCCCCCTATGGTTTCTGCATCCAAATCCATGGGATCCTACTACCGATTCGTTGCAATTCTGTACTCCCACTTTAGCGTTGAAGTCCCCCATAACAGTGCTGTAGTGAGTCTTAGTGGTAAAGTGGAGGGCCTTTGATATGTCATCAAACATATCCTCCACCTCCTCGTCCGAGTGTTTTGAGGTCGGTTCGTACGCTTAAACCACCTTGAGGCTATACCTCTCGGTGAGCTTGACAATAAGGTACGCTACCCCGTTCGACACACTGGACACTTCCACAACGTTGTCAGAAAGGGACTTATTTACCAATAACCCAACGCCACCTTGGGATTGTTGGTCTCCCTCACAAAAGAACATTAGGTGGCCTGACTCGAGGGTTATGATGTCTTACCTACCCCTATCTTCGAACTTCACATAGCCCTAGGATATGCCACCTAATTTTCCCAAGTTCCACCTCAAGTTGAGCCAGATGCGAGTCTAGCCGTAGCGTGCGTCCGTTGTACGTCGCCAGGGTCAGTTGATTTTGGTGGCCTCCCGTAACCCGGAGATTCTTCGCACCCCCCGTCCTGCCGTTACCGTGGTCGCCACCATGAGCAGGAATAGCGGGACCGCCGGGAACTGGGGGCCATGACTTTTTGTGCGTCTGCATTGAAGGTTATGCTCATAATCACCACCCTGGGCAGACGGGTTGGCGATCGCAGGGCGTAGCTTCTTGCACTGATGACGCTGCTGCCCGTCACCGGCCCGCTACACTTAACTACGCCCTCAGTTAGATGGTTTTACCGCTATCGGTCGGTCGATCGCCAGAGCCTCGTTCGTCGTCCAGCAGAATGCACCGCGTGCAGGTGAGGTTGGCTTGGGGTGGAAGATGGTGGTTCGCCCTTCTACATCCCTTTATATAGATTTTAAATTTTTAAATTTATGTCACTTGTAGACAAAGGCCTCCTCCAACTGTCGCCACTTCTCCCTATCATTAGCTTCTCTTGTCCATGTGCCACCTGCTATGGCCTTAATGTCATCAACCCACCGTCTAAATGGTCTACCTCGTTTTCTCTTCCTGTGACTTATGAACCAATTCATGACTAATTTTGACCATTTTTCACTTCCTCTGATTGTATGGCCTGACCTCAACCACTTGAGTTTTCTTATTGTTTTTATGACATCTTTTGTTTTTGTGTGTTTTTTGATGGCTGCAATTCTTATTTTATCGGATAGTCTTTTACCTATCATGCTTTTCCATGGAATTCTGGCAAGTTTCTAGCTTTTTGTTGTGTATTTTTGTGAGAGCCCAAGTTTGGCAACCATAAGTAAGTATAGGAAGGATGCAGGCATCAAAAAGTTTCCGTTTGATATTAATCCTAGTTTCACTATTTTTCATAATTTCCTTAAAACTCCAGTATTGTTTTCCAGCATTTCCAATGCGTCTGTCTATTACTTTAGTGGTTAGATCTGAAGGAAAAATTAATTGACCCAGGTATATGTATTCATTAATAGTCAATTAGGTTGTTATTGATGGTTACCTATTGAAACGCATAACGTTTTTCGCCATAAACTAACAACGCATATGATGATGGCCATAATAGTCTTTTGCCATAAACCATTAAAGCATAACTTTATTACGCATAACATCTTTTGGCTGAAACCTTGAAGGCATAATCATAGATGGGCATAATTTTGAAAAGCTTAAGTAAATAAAGGCATAACTTTTGTTGGCCATAATATTCTGAAGACATATTATTCAAAAAGCATACATTTGATAAGCATAACTGACAATATCCCTAAACTACTATTCAAAATTATTATAATAATAATTGAAACTATGTCAACAAAAATTATGCGTTTCAAAGCGTCTCCTAGATATATGTATTTTTTGTAAATAGTTTTTGAGAACAATAAAATGATATTTTAAGGTAAAGTTGAGCTAAAAATGGCAGTATTCATATGGAGGGGGGAAACTGGTGCTCGGCGGCCGCTACCACGGCCCGCTCGCTACGCTCGCTCGCCTTCGCGCGTTTAGGGTCACTGTTCTAACCTAACCTAACCTACACTTTTTCAAATCTACTGGTAATTACTTAGATATAAATAATAATGTATACCTAGTAAAAGTAAACATTACATTTATGGATATTTATAGATATGTTTTATAAAAGTATGGCTTCACTGAGTAATGCTTTATAAAAGTAGGATGTCCGATAAAATTATGAATATGTTCATTTATGCTTAATAAAAATCTGCGTTTTAAAGTAAGCTTTATAAAAATATGGCAAATGAAAATATAGATTTATATGATTATGGCGTTTAATATTATGCCTTTCAACAAATCTGCGTTATTATGTTTATGCGTAATAATAACTTTGCTAAACACTATTATGCTTATTAATTTTTATGCCATATGATTAATGTCAATTTTATTGAATTTATGGCAATAAACATTATGCGTTTCAAAGTGTCACCGTTATTGATCCTAATAGGTTCTTGCTTTCCATTCGTCATAGCTTTGGTCTTTTGTGTGTTCATGACTAATCCCACCTTGCGGCTTTCTCTATCTAGGTCATTCAACATCATCTGCAGGCCTTCACTTGTCGGCGAGAGGATTATCAGATCATCCGCAAATCTCAAGTGTGATAGGTTTTCACCATTAATTGATAGCCCAGATTTTCCCCAATCCAACCGACGAAAGACTTCCTCAAAAACTGCTGTAAAAAGTTTCGGTGATAGGGGTCACCCTAGCGCACACCTCTTGATAATTTAATTTCCTTTCCTTCTTTCTCTAATTTAATTTTAGCTTTGCTGTTATCATATGTGTTTTTTAGTATTCTGATGTATTTGTTTTCGACACCTTGGTTTTTAAGTGCTTGCCATATCTTTTCAGGCTCTATTGTGTCAAAAGCCTTACTGTAGTCCACGAAACAGCAATGAAAGGTGAAGTTGAATTCTATGCTTTTTTCAAACAGTTGTTTTATAACAAATACTAGCTGTTACCCGCGACTTCATTCGCGTCATATTCTATTATTATGATCGCGACTATTTTTGCAACATTTTTCACTTATGCTTCGCTCCTATTGGTCGCAGCGTGATGTTATATAGCCTAAAGCCTTCCTCAATAAATGGACTAGTCAACACAAAAAGAATTTTTCAATTCGAACCAGTACTTCCTGAGATCAGCGCGTTCAAACAAACAAACAAACAAACAAACTCTTTAGCTTTATAATATTAGTATAGATATGGTCTAAAGTCGAGTATCCTCTTCTAAATCCTGCTTGTTCTCTTGACTGACTTTCATCTAACGTCTTCGTTATTCTGGTGAGTATTATTTTAGCAAAAATCTTGTAAATATTTAAGGACAGTCTAATAGGTCTATAGTTATTTATGTTATTTTTATCTCCTTTTTTGTGCAGAAGTATTTATAGTCGACGTTGTCCATTGGCAAGGTATTATTTCGCTATGTAGTATTTCATTAAAAAGGTGTTTAAGAATTGGTATTACATGGTGTTTGTTTAGTACTAAGAACTCGTTAGTAATACCGTCCGATCCTGGAGCTTTATCTTTTCTTTGGGATTCCATAGCTTTATTTATTTCTGAATCGATTATGTCTGGTACTTCATTGCCTCCTGTTACGATTGTTGTTTCAAGTATAGTGTTTTTCCTTTTATATAGTTCCACGAAAAAGCTAGTAGCTACGTTTCACATTTGTGGTTCTTACTTTTTAAATTTGGTATCCAGTTGTGTTTCTCTGATAGTTGTTTGGTTGCTGTTTTGATTCCTCCCGTTCCCTGTATGAATTTTTTCAGTAGTTCTAATCAGTATTTCTACTGGGTCCGTATTGCTAATGCTAATACAATTAGTTTACGAAAACAACCTAAAAATAATGAAATTTCTACAAATTTCTACAAAAATCGTGTGAACAATAGATGGACATGGACACATCCAGATGGCTACCATAAAAACAAAATAGATTACATTTAAACAAATAAAAGGCACAAGTTTCAAGATTGTAGAGTTATAAACAATATTAATTTTAACAGCAACCACAGAATTGTTAGAATTTTTACTGCAACTTCATACACTCAAGAAAAATCACTCCCGCCAGGAAAGTGTTTGATATTAGACAGGTTTTGATATTAAAAGAGTTCGCAGAAGAAAACCGCAACATAGCTTTACAGTCGCTTTGCAAGTGGACCTCAAGCAAAACAAATGGCGAAAATAGCTTGAGAGTCCATTGCATTGTAACTTAATGCTGTCGCGGAAGGAGCTACTAAATCTGCGGACCATTGCATAGAGTAAAATTAAGTATCAAGTTATTATCTGTAGTTGTATTTCCATCCCCTTACAGTTCATTGCAGCAATACCCTTCTTGTTTTGCTTATATCATTTATTTTTTTTGCTTTTTATAGTACTGGATAGAGTTCAAGGCAAAGACTAAAACCAAAGGCGCGGACTCTAGACGGAGTGCGTCTGCCACTGGTGGTGAGCCTAGCAGGCTGGCTCCGCTCACAGAGGCAGAGGAGCGAGTGTTAGCCATTGTGAGAGGCCATTGGCCAGAGTGTGCGGATACTATATAATGTTAGTTTTCAACTATTTTATGCTTCGTTTTCATTTCACTTTTAATATTAGGAATATGAAATATGATAAGTACCTACATTGATATGCTATTGTATGATTAATTATATTTTTATTTTGCATAGGTATCTGAGTCGGTTCCTGATTTGGGTGGTCCTTCTACAGAGGAGGGTCCTCTGCAGAGAGTTGCTGCAGAGGATGTACAGAGAGTTGCTACAGACCCCGAATCAAACCCACCGATGTTGGAGGAGTGGCTTGACGATTTGTCGGAAGAACGGTCGCAAGCAGTAGCACCATTGCCACCGTCGTCGCCGCCTCCACCTCCTCCGCCGTCTCTTCCCCCACCGCCACCGCCAGAGCCATCTTCTTCGCAGGCTCCAACCCGTGAAAGTGAGTTAAAGCAAATCAATGATAAAGGCTTACTGACCACTAAAGACATAATATCTAATACTGAGTAACAATTTTCAAAATGTCTTGAAAAGGTTATTTACTGCTAAGACTGTCAACGCATAAGTAACAGCCTAATAATCATCCCACTGCAGGGAAAAGGCCTTCATCATTGATTTCAAGTTACCACAACAATGATGGGTGCTGGCATAATCCCTACGCTTGCCAAATGCGGGTTGGTGATCACAAACCAGAGCAATGTTCAAAAATTCTAAACTTTTTGTTGCCCGACCCGGGATTCGAACCTGGGACCCCGAGATCTTGGCTCGGTATTTAAACCATTAGACCAACGCATAATCATCATATTGTCTGTCAATTATTATATTAATGAGAAGTGATTAAATAAATATGAACAGTTGTGAAATGAATTATTTTTATTTAGGTTACAAACATTTATATACAAAATCAATTACTTATAAGATAAACAAATAGACCTATAGAACCATTATAAAAAAAAACGTTAGAATAACGAGTTTGGCATGTTTTTCTTATATGCCATCAAAAAAAAGTCGTAATGTAAACTAACACTCAAGCAGTATGTTTTGCATATGATTCCACTAAGTTGGTTAATAGTGTATATTCATAAAAAACTTCCCGTTAGTAGTTTCTATCAGCGCCACTTGAAAATTCCGGTGACTAACGATTTTGTTGATCACTCTGACTTACATAATACGAAAATAGGTCAAAAGTAGGATAGTTGATATGACAGTGCCTATCAGTCATAGTCACTGACTATGACATTAATCTATTTATACCATGAACCATGAACCTACACTTAAACTGGACTGCGCAGTATCTCAAAAAAAAAACGAGCCGAGAGAGAGGTTCGAAAGTAGAAGTGCCTTCTTTTCTAATACGGTGTCCATAAAATATTATCTTCTCGGATAGCCTTACTGGATTGATAAATTATACTTATTGTATTGAGATATTGAGTTCTCGAATCTTCAAGAGAATAAAAATGAAAACCCAACCCACATTTTTCTCACAGTGTCCAAGAAATTAGGACTTGATATAGACGAGCGTGACATTGTAAGTATAGGGCGTGCTGGACCAATAAGAAGTGCTTTAGAGAGTGGCCAACCTCTTCGGCCGCGGCCACTCGTAGTACGCCTGGCACGCCACACTATTCGGGAGAACCTATTGCAGGCCACCCGCGTTCGCCGCCATATTACCACGGAGGGCATAGGTTTACCAGGAACAGCAGGCCCATTCTATGTTAACGAGCGGCTTACGAGATTGAACCGTTTGCTTTTTTACAAGGCTAGAGAGTCAGCCAAACGATCGAAGTGGAAATATGTTTGGACACGCGATGGAAAAATCTTTGCAAGGCGCGAACAAGGAGAGAGAGCATTTCGACTGCATACGGATGACGATCTTCTAAGGGTTTTTGGTGTTGAAGCTGTTGGGCCTTCAATTCTCAGCACAAATTAAGCTTGACACTATAATAGTCAATTTCTGTAACGGTTTTTATTGGTTATTTTTTATTCTTAAAACTAATCTTTTCAAATATTTACTTGGCAAAAAAGTACATATTTTAGAGCAGAGCAATTTATTTTTCAGTTTCACAATTTATAAACTCAACTGGCGTCATGTAACTCTATTCAAAAAATATCTTTGTAGTTGTAAATACATTCAAATAATGCATACATATACATTTCGATTCTTAAAATATAAAAACTTATCTTTAGGTTTTCTCAACCCAGGCTCATTAGGTACCCATCATGACGAGTTTTTAATGGCTTTAGAAAAACACGATGTCGACATCATGGCTATCAACGAAACTTGGTTAAGGGATGGCGAAGAAAAACGAGCGCCAACTCCTAAAGGTTACAAGTTGTTGCACAATCCACGCCCTATTAACATACGATCACGTGGTGGTGGTGTTGGTTTTTACATTAAAAGATGTCTGTGTGTTCGTGTACTTGATCACCCAGCTTGCCATGCCGTGGAGCAAATGTGGCTCGGTATCAAGTTAAATGGTATCAAAATAGCAGTAGGTACTATGTACCGACCACAGTGGCTGTCTGTGAATACGTTCCTGGATGCTTTAGCGGAGTCACTGACATTTTTCTCAACGTTTGATCATATTATTGTCATGGGAGACTTTAATATAGACATGTTTTGTAGAAATGAGGCAAACACGAAGAAATTAGATGACTTTCTTATTAGTATGAACCTAAGTCAGTATGTTACAGAGGCTACACATTTTACTGAGCACTCCGAGACACTACTGGATTTAGTTTGTAGCAGTATTAAAGTCACCAAGTTAATAGTAGATCATATACCTGATCTTAGTGCACATGCATTCATTTCCTATGAAATTGGTGTAAAAAAGCCGAAATCAGAACCTCGTTGGATATTTTATAGACCTTTGAAAGATATTGTCTTTGACCTATTTAATGAAAATGTAAGTAAAATATCGTGGGAAAAATTACTATGCGATAGTGTAAATGAATCTGTTGCTGCTCTAAATGCTAAAATTATAGAGTTATTTGATATTCATGCACCTGTGAAAAAAGTTTACATAAGAAAAGATAGTTATCCATGGATAACACGAACTATAAAAGACATGATGACATTGAGAGATAAAGCACATACAAAAAGTCGCAAAACGAAACTTGATAGTGACAAAAAGTATTACAAAGATCTCAAAAAATTAGTAAGAGAAGCTATAAACAGTGAGAAAACTGCATATTACCATTATTGCATAAATAATAACTTGACAGATCCTTGAAAACTTTGGCAAAACATTAAACGAAATGTTGTTTGTTTTTAATAATAAACTTGCTGACTTACCAGATAATTTAAGTGATCCAAATCAAATTAATGACCATTTTTTGAATGTTCTCGGACCTAGTACTAGTACTTCCCGACTTGCATATTTTTCCTCTCATACTTTTAGTAATTCAGTATTTTCTTTCAAACGAGTGAATGAAGAACTAGTGTTTAAAATT
This sequence comes from Anania crocealis, assembly GCA_949315895.1. NCBI lineage: Eukaryota > Metazoa > Arthropoda > Insecta > Lepidoptera > Crambidae > Anania > Anania crocealis. The sequence goes on from OX438868.1 coordinate 7,904,114, forward strand.
ATAAAAAATAACTCGACAAATGCACAGGGTATGGATGGAATAACGCTTAATATGATTATTTTAACTTTACCACGAACATTGCATCTCATCACGGACATTGTAAATCAATCGCTAGAAAGAGGTTCCTATCCAGAAATATGGAAACAGGCAATAGTGAAGCCTCTACCGAAAATTATTAATCCCACACAATTAAAAGATCTCAGACCCGTTAGTATTTTACCTTGTATGTCCAAAATATTAGAGAAAGCAGTAAGCATACAGATTAATGAATATTTACAGGAAAATGACATTTTGCCGGAAAAACAATCAGGTTTTAGAAAAGGGAGGAGTACGGCAACGGCTCTACTAGATGTTGTGGATGACATTTTGGCTGGACAGGATACTGGACAGGGATCGCTTTTAGTACTACTGGATTATTCTAGAGCATTTGACACTATAAGTACGTCTATGCTTATTGCCAAACTGAAATACTACGGATTTAATGATCTTGCACTTAAGTGGTTTTCTAGCTGTCTCTATAATCGCTTACAGTATGTGGAAGTTATTTCAAATAATGGTATAAAAAAAGTATCGTTTGCATCTCCTGTAAATAAAGGTGTCCCACAAGGCTCAATACTCGGTCCCATCCTTTTTATTATTTATACTGCTGACTTACCACATGTTATTATACATACTAAACATCATCTTTATGCAGATGATCTTCAGATACATATTTCTTTCAAGCCCTCGGAAACAAGTGAAACAGTTAATAAAGTCAATCAAGATCTTCAGAGTATATCTATATGGTCTGAAGAAAACGGCTTGGTATTAAATCCGCTTAAAACAAAAATACTTTTATTAGGTTCCAAGAATCAAATTAATAAGATTAACAAAAGTACGCTAGATATTAGAATGAACAATATCAATATTGAACATGTATATGAGGTGAAAAATCTTGGAATCTGGATGGATTGCAAATTAAGGTTTGAAAAACATATAAATATTGTTGTTAAGCAGTGCTACTACAGATTAAGGGTTTTATATCAGGTGCGACAGTACTTAAGCGCAGAAATGAGAATTTACCTTTGCGAATCACTTATACTGTCCAAGTTGAACTATGCGGACTCTGTGGTTGGCTTAGGTCTATTAGCTCGCACTAAAAGGGTGATACAACGTCTTTAAAACTCCTGCATTCGATTTTGCTTTCCCATACCTCCTAGATATCATATTACTCCGTATTTAAACAGCAACAATTGGATGAACATGGAAACTCGACGCCAACTACATTTTGCTACTTTGCTTTTTGGTGTCATAAAAAGAAAGAGTCCACCATATTTATTTAAAAAACTTAAGTTTACTCAACGCCAATCAAGAATTAATGACATTCTAATCTGTCCAACGTTCAATAGTGCAGCGTTTCGTGGTAGTTTCAGATATTCGGCATCGAAGTGTTGGAATAACATCCCCCCACCTATCAGGAGTAGTATCAGTATTGCAGCTTTTAAAATTAAATACAAAAGACATTTAATCAGTGTTCAAAAAGCCGTTTGACTATTTTCAGTTACATTCAAAAACTGCTTAAATAAAAAGTCTAAATTAAGAAAGCCAGGTGTATATGTATGTTATATTTTTTATTCATGTTTTTAATAATTACTACCTTATTTTCAATTATTTTCTCAATGTTTTAGTTTAGTTATTATATCTTATGGTGCCCGCAGAAAACCAGCGTTGTGGCACTCTTTGCCTCGACATATGCTGAGCGGGGACCTATTTGGTACAGCCTTAATTAAGTTTTTTATTTCATTAGTATTTTCAATGTAATTTTTATTGTACCAAATAAACGTTTATCTTATCTTATCTTATCTTATTGTACTGACTGATTAATTAGAGGAATTTCCTGTCTGATACGTAGTTACGTAGTATCCTCTTAGTAGTCTGTGGACGGAGCACTCAAATGAAGGAGTTTTTGGCGGGAGTTCATGAGATACGTTTAGAGTCCGTTTATTTTATCGAATTCTTATTGTTTATAGTGATTTTTGGGTCGTAAAAGTGGTGTTATTTTGCGAAACAAAGTGTCGTGCGAGTGAACAATATACAGTTCAGTGAAATAACATGGTGTATGGGTCGTAACCAAGAAAAGTGGACCGTGAATTTTGCGCGGGAACGCGATCAGTTCACTTCTTTCTTAGGGACTTCTCTACATTCCTTCAATCTTTCGACTGTCTCCAAAAACTCCATCGAAGCATTAAAACATCTAACATCAACGTTTTAATGCAAAAATAAAGACAATATTACTAAAGAATTGGCTGTATGGACAAGTATCCGAGGCCGTTAAACTTACTAAAGGAAAAAAAACTCAAATGAACCACTGAACAAGTAGAACCGCTTCATAAAACGTAGTGATTACTTGTTCAGTGTCTATAAACTGTCAATAAAGTTGTACTACAACTTTATTGACAGTTGGAAAAAGGACGACGATGACTCAAAAGAAAAAAAACTATTAGTGATGTAACGATAGTGCTTTCGAAAATTTTGACACTACATTGATTAATAATCGATACATTTTAAATCGATACTTTAGAATGAGATAAATTAAAGAAGTATGCATTTGAGGGTATTCGGTATTCATTAGACAGTTTCCGCTTCTAGCTGTAGCGCTATACGTACTTGTCGCGCCGCTGCTTCCCCCCTACCCGTTGTTTCGCTCAGTCGAGAGTCCTCATTTCATGGTTGCAGAATAACGTGGTTTTCCCGCGGCTAAATCGGAGGAAACCTAACGGTGCCAACTAAGCCAGTTTAGTTAAACGCTGTAAAGCGGTTCTGTTGTTAGGGAGCAACAGACAGTGCCTTTTTTAAGGCACTGTAAGTTTCCCTCCACCGCTGGTACGCCGGGGGAGTTCCTTGGCCCCCTGGAGGGTCTGCTTGAGAGAGCGATTCGTTCCTCCTCGCTTTTGAGGCACTAGGAAAACTCCCACCAGCCACTGCCGGGCGTGTCTCCCCTTCTTCTCCTGGGTTTCCATACCTGAGGGAGCATATCCCGCGTTCGCCCGGGCCCTCCCGAAGCTCAGTTAGGCGTAGGTGACTTACACACCCAGGGAAGGGAGGTACACACCGTTTACACCTCCGAGTTTCTTGCCGGTTCTTCTCGGAGGTTGCGACTTGTGAACCGAAAATAGAGTCACGGAGGTAGTCGTCGCTTCGCGTCAATAGTCACCTCGCTTGGAAGAGCCGGAGGAGGCAGTTCCCTCCGCGCACCCACCACTCCCCGCCCCTCCATGCCCTCAACTCCGTCCCACTTGCGCTCGCCGCTCCCGCTGGCACAGAGGACCCCACTCTCCCCCCCGGAGAATCACCAGCATGCACAGTCATGCCCCTCTCCCGCCCCAGTTACCGAAATGGAGTGTGACTCCGGAGTCGGACACCGTCTCATCCTTTTCCACCGATGCGATGAATTCATCACGGTGAAAAGCGCAAAGCGCGCGCGCAAATCACGCAAATCGCAAAAAACACCGTCCCCGCCACCCCGGCTAAGGTCGCTAAGAGCATAGAGCGCTCCTTTAGTCCATAAAATCCTTCCACCAATAATAGCTAGTACAAATAATCGGATTCAACCGAGGTCGATCACCATAGCATTTTTTAATGCTGATGGCCTGCTAGATCAACGGGATGAGGTATCCCTCTTCCTGACCGAACACCAGGTTGACATCCTTTCTCTGGTAGCAAGACCCCAGTCAGGAGTGACTTCGAGGCCCTCTTCGCTATTAACGAAACCGTCTTCATAGGCGGCGACTTTAATAACAAATACACCAAGTGGGGATGCCTATGCACGACCACTATAATTGGCACGCGCTTAAGCATACTCCCTGAAACCCTATCCTTCGACGTTGTACCGCCCCTGAAGCTCTACCACTACCCTTAGAACGTTAAAAATCATCCCGATATTCTTGACATGGCTATTCTTAAAAATGTAGGCCTTAGGCTTCATTCGATAGATGTCGTGCATGCCCTCAACTTGAACCATCTTCCGGTGATAGTCCGTCTCGGCTCCCCAGAGTCATACTCTCCCCCCATGAGGTCATTGATAGACTCGGACAAACTCAAGTGGAAAAGCCAATGTCGCTGTTGGAGCAAATACACGGTAAATACTAAGATGAAAGGAACATCAAAATCAAAAATCAAAATCAAAAATCTTTATTTACCTTAAAAAAACTAAACTGTAACAATTTTCGTCTGGAGTCCCCTTTTAAACATAAAAATGTCTGTATTAAGGGACACCGCTCCTCCTTATATAAAAATATAGTATTGATTTACACAAACATACATTATTTACAGGAACATAACTTTTAGAACTTAATTGTTGTAAAAAAAGGTCATCAAAAACTTGGAGACAACAACAACAAAAAACACCTACAGTTAGATGGAAAGTAACAGATTCAGGAGTAACCAAAAAAAAAATAGGGACGGGTTGTACTAGGTAAATTTAATACTCAGTCCACCTATTCCTAGTATTGTCTAATACTCGATTCAAGTACCTACCTATTCCACGTAATAGGCTATTTGACAATGCGAAAAATAAAGTGCGAATTACTATTATCAGTTGGACCTAGTTATGCAGAAAGCAGCCAAGTGGCACTTTTGTCGAAAATGAGTTTTTAACACAGCCATGCTAAATTCAACATTGCGCATCTTTTGCAAAGACAGCCATGTCGATATCTCTTCTTACGGCTGAGATACGAGCCGTCAAAACCAGCCATGCTACTAATATTATTTTGTAAAAAACAGTCATCATGGTGTAAAATGCAGCCAATTTAGGCAGAAATTTCCAAACCTATATTGCAGAAGTCAGCCTTCTTATAAGGCTGTTTTTTACAAATTTCAAAATGTTAGGAGGTATCGGGATCCAGTTACGTTAAAGACAGCCAGTGTGTGATGGCTGTTTTCTGTAAATTGATTATTTGTTACTAGTACATACGTGGCTTTTTTCAACACCACTCTGGCTGTGTTTATCAAATTAATAAAAATAGAATATACTCAATACAATAGATACTTACAACTTTTTTGCTATAGAATTACTGATTTTATTGACATTTTCTATTATAACTTTAAAAATTCAGTTTATAAAATCGAATTAATTTAAGTTTTCCTCAACTTTTCGTGGATATGTATAGTTACCCAAGAAAAAAAAACACCAATGTGAATCGATACTGCATGTTGATTACAAGTCTATTACTTCTACTTCTACTTGTTAACTCACGTTTTAAATGTTTTGATACGCGCAGTTAAATTACTTTTATTGTTTATTTATTACAAAGAAGCGTAGGCAGCGCGGCGTGTTGATATTGTTTCATGAGCACATACTGCAGATTACGCAACTCTTTGACAATCTGTGCGTTATAGTTTCTTCAGAAATTCTTCAACACAGACTTTAGCAGAAACATCCAATATCAGTGATAAATTCCGTATTGAACTATAAAAAAAGCTAAGAAGCGGTGAGGACGTCAGCTCTATAAAAGACACACAATGATCATTTTACCAGGCTAAAAAGCAACATCTCAATAAAATATGGATTTTCCTAAAAATTCAAGAGCACGTCAAAAATCTCACGTTTTGATATGCAATTAATTACCCTGGATTCAGACAAATTTTAGGACCTTACGATCCTCCGTTAATTTCTTTTCTAAAGAAAACCTGGGGCGAGAATCAATAAAGAATCGCTCCTAATCTACGCAAGAACGGTTTTGGGGTCACACTAATATACCCTGCGACACAGCCTGCGAGAAGCTTGACAACGGTGCTCATTGCATATCGAGCGGGCTAGTGTTACACCTAATAGTAAAGCTGCCTGAAGCTCTAATCGCGCGATGCTGACGACTTTGAATAGTGCCACCCTAGGGCCTAGACTTGCTTGCAACAAGAGAGAAATTAGTGCTACCGTTCTCGAAAGAAAATCGCCCATAGGCAGCGCAAGCATACGCTAGTTCACTTTCGTCTGTAAAGATCTGTTGCTCTATAGTTACGAACTAAGCGATTCGTTTATATACTGGTATACTGTATGGTGTAACACATTAATGTCTCGCTACTTACCCATTACTTATGTTCAGAACTTGGTAATGAAGTGTCCCCTGAGGTAACTAATCGCCAGGTTCCTTGAAATAATACCTTGCCTTTTATAACGATAGGCTGTAAAAGTCTGTAAAGGTTGTTTGGACTGCCACAACGCAGTAGAATTTTCTTTCTTGTAAGGAGTTCTAAATCCAAATCACAGAAAAAGATAATATCTGTTGGGGCAAGGTCCGGGGTGTACGGTAAATATCGCAGAAGTTACAGTGGCGGCTGAGGCAATGCCTTTAGTTTAGCGACAGTCTTTTGAGCAGTGTGTGGTCAGCATTCTCTTGAAGCAGCAATGGCCTAGATTGACCAGCCTCTTGTTTAGCAGCTAGTCCTTTCATCAAGTTTTACAGTTACAGACAACAGATATCTGCACTAGTACACTGACACTGGCACTTGTCCACCAAACTCTCCTAAGTGAATTTTCTTATTCTGAGTAAATTTTCGCTTGGGAGCAGAATTTTGCTGGTTTTACAAGATTCAGCTTTTGCGATGAGCGCTTTCGATTATCGTACAGGATTTACTTTTCATCACAGGTAATGATCTGCTTTTGAATTCTTTCATTACTGTGTTGTTTGAGCAATGTAACGTACCATTCGACAAATGTTTTCTAGTTTGATTTACTCAATTCATAATATACCAACGTTTCGAGCTTGTTTAGTCAAGTCAAGTGTTTTAAAACAGTTTTGTCACTCACACCAAAGCCTGCATGTATCTGTAAAGTGGTTTGCGATGGATCTGCTTCCACAAGAGATTTTAATTCTTCATCAACCATCTACGTCTCCGACTATTCACGGGGCTTTGAGTGCCATCCACAGGGTAGGTCTGAAGATTGAAATTCCGAAACAATAATAACATAAGAACCAAAAAACTACTGTGTTTTTTTTTTGCGACACCAGTTCCATACACATCGTTAATCCTTCGAGCTGTTTGTGCAGCACTGGTGCCACGATGGAACTGATACTAGTAAATATAGTATTTCATGTTTTCTATTGTACTATAACTATGAAAAACACCAAAAATAAAAATAATAAACAAAGAAAACAATAATAATTTACTGTTTTTGAAACTCAAATGTAGCAGTTAAATGAATTAATTAATTTTTGATTTGAAATTTTCAACCAATGAGTAGTATATTTCAGATTTAAGTGGCCAGTTCGACAAAATGACAATTTAATAGCTTAAAATAGTAAGGAGGTAAAAATTTTTTTGTTTTTGTATGGTCAAGTTTTTTTAATGAAGACTTTTCATGCGATTTTTAAGTATTTTTACAAATCACAAAGATTATTTGACATATACTCATATCGTTTACAATAAGAAATGAAATAGTAATACAAAATTTTAATTATTTTGTAGTAAATTACTGGCTATAATATTTTTTTGGCTGTTTTTATATACTATTTTTTTGTCTTGAATTAGTGTAGAACTCAGCCATCGCTATGTGGCTGGTTTATGCTTTTTGATATTTCTTTGAAATTGCCCATTTTGTATAAAACATCCACGTTCAAAACGCAATTATTTGTATTATTAGAAACGATACAAAGTACTGGATAGGATACAAAAATTCGTAATAATTTTCTCTATAATTCTCAAATATAAAATAAACAAAACATCAAAAAATAACTGAAGTGCAACTCTCGAGTACTCTCGACACTAAAATGATTATATCTCAGTTTGTACTTCTCCTCACATGGCTGCTTTCTGCATAACTAGGTCCAGTTTATATTATGAGTTTACAAATGGTTATTTAGTAACGGAAGTTGAAAATAATAAACGATTTATTTATTAATCCAGAAATAGAAATGCATTTGTTTAAACTTTTGTCACATGACACGAAACGCTCCTGATTGGTCGGGTTTATAATGACGTCACCTGCTTGATAACTTCGTTTGCCTGCTTGTGTTTTAATAGCTTTTCATAATGTTTTGATAATATTTTCCTATAACAATAGTATCTATTGTTTTTGTGTGATTTATTTCCAATATTTTACAAATTCTGTCAATAACTTTTACCATGGACAACGATTTTGTAAAGCAGAAAGCAGTAACCTGCCCATTCATTTAAAATCTATAACAAACTATTTAGTCGGGATCTTTATGTGTAATGTTTATTGAAATCATAAGACTGTAGCTACAATTTTTAGTTAATATTATGAAAACATCGTAAATATTCGAGTTGTAAGAGGCATTCTGTTAAAAATATTAGAGGTAGGTATAACCTCAAACCAATAAGAAAATATTACATTCCTAATTATTAAAAATTATAAATATTATGTTTACTTACATCGAAATGGTCCTCACAGAAGAAAATATTTGTACTATGCGCTATGTTATTATGATCCCTCCGAAATAGTTGCAACCACTTTCGGCACACTTAGACTTTCTTTGAACACTTACAAATAGTTATCCGAACTTCGGATTCCGAAGTTTTATAGAAGTATTTATACATTTTGGAACTGCATACCATTTGAAACTCATTTTATTACATAAGTCACTGTTAAAATATACTCGTAGTTCCAATCGCACTTTCGTTGTTTGTTTGCAACAAATGTATGTAGATGATTATGTGCTACAGATCACAAGACAGGCAGGTGATGTCACCGACCCCATTGCAGCGCCATATTGACAAAATAGCGTTTTGGCGCGCTATTTCAATTTTTATTTTGATATTTTTCAGCAAATACGAGTATGTACCAGAATTAAAAAAAACTACTTTTAATGGGTTCTTCAACCTCTACATAATCCCTCGATCGTGACTCGACTATGACTTTAATCTGCTTTTAAGGTGGATCACATTTGTTATGTGTAGGTGCATACAGTTGAGTGCACCCTAACTAGGTCAATAAACCAAACGTGCGTCACAGACGACTCAACCTTGTATAATATTTTATAATTAATAAATCAGTGTGTATTGAAACTTGATTGTGTTTGATTGTCTCCGCAATTACATAACTCCAAATACCTCACGCTCCACCATACACGCACACTCATCCTAAAGTGGTGACCCCGACTGAAAAACTCATCGCTCGGTGACTGCACTGCACGATTCTACTGGTCTCTCACAAGCGGAATCGCCATAGAATCTTCAAGAGGCACATAGTTACTGAAACATGAGTCTTGGAGGAATAAACGATCCCACGGTCATGTTTAACGGTGGAGCTTCTACTGCTGGAGCCAGCAACGGTGGCTACACATCAAATAGTGAGCTAGCAGCGGTTACAGTATCGTCAAAAATACCAGAGTTTTGGACCGAGATGCCTAAAATATGGTTCGCCCAATTTGAAACGGTGATGGCGCCACAGAAACAAGGTCGTCAAATACGTCAAATACAGCATGGTTGTAAAGGAAGCGATGACTCAAAAACTGAACTCCGACAAACGTTTCTTCGACATTACGCAACTCCGACACTATGTTAAGCCGACAAGATGTTACTCAGACACTACGTTTCTTCGACAGTACGTGATACCGACATTACCTTACTCCGACACCATGTTACTCTGACAGTACTTTACTACGACATGATTTAACACAGACGCTACTCTACTCCGACATTAAGTAGTACCAAATTTTGACTTTACATCACTACCTTTATTTTTATTTTTAACTAGATTACATCTTTGAAGTCGTAAAAGGTAATTATTTCACATTTCAACATACACATACCTAGTCGTCACACTCACATTGCTGGCCTGAAGTCTCTCTCTATTCTTAAGTCTCTCTATTCTAGTCTTATAATAAGCTAATATGAGACTAACTAGACTTTTCTAAGTATTTCATTCAAAAGTCTATCCAAATAAACTTACTTTAAGTGTGATTTTCTCAAATTTACTTTATTTGTTATTATTGGAACGAAGTTCCTTATTGCGTGTTGCGAAAGGGGGCTAGACGGAAACGACACAAAAGTGTCACAAAAATGTTATAGTTTTAAGCCGTGTGGCGTGCGCGTGTTCCTGTCTGAGAGAGAGAGAAAGAGAGAGGGAGAGGGGGGAGAGAGAGAAGGAGATAGAAAGAGAGAGAGAGAGAGGGGGGAGAGGGAGAGGGAGAGAGAATTAAAAATAAATTTAAAATAAAATAAAATTTTATTACAATTCCTTCACTAAAAACGAACTTCGTTCCATCCGGGTGTCCCTTGACACCTCTCAAGTTTTTTTTATTTGAACAGTCCACAGGTCGTTATTGTTTTGTAATTTTTTTGTTGATATCATAATGTAGGTATATTTTGTTTTTTCTATTCAAATGCATTTTTAAGATCCTCCACTTCCTTTTACATTTACTAAGGTACAATGTAGGTGCGTAGGTTCCAAGCCTTCTCATAAAATCAGGAGACTTAAGGTGTGTAGGTGTTGATGTTGAAATGTGAAATAATTACCTTTTACGACTTCAAAGAAGTACACTAGTTAAAGATAAAGGTGAAGATAGTGATGTAAAGTCAAAAGTTGGTATTACATAATGTCGGAGTAGAATAGCGTCTGTGTTAAATCATGTCGTAGTAAAGTACTGTCAGAGTAACATGGTGTCGGAGTAAGGTAAGGTCGGTATCACGTACTGTCGAAGAAACGTAGTGTCTGAGTAACATCTTGTCGGCTTAACATAGTGTCGGAGTTGCGTAATGTCGAAGAAACGTTTGTCGAAGTTCAGTTTTTGAGTCGGAAGCGATACGTCAAATTTCCGACATTTTAATTTCACCTCCGAGCACTGACAAATACATCACATTAAAATCTAGATTGCTATCAGTGTACGAAGAGTCAGAAGAGCGATAATTCCAGAAATTTATCGGCGAAATGGAGCTCGGTGACCAAAAGCCGTCACAACTACTACGACGCATGAGGGAACTCGCCAAAAACACTAATGTTCCTGACAAAACACTTTTAAATTTATGGACGTCAAGCAAGACTACCAACACACGTTCGCGCCGTACTCACTGTCAGCCAAGATCAAAATCTCGACAACCTCGCCGGCATCGCGGACAAAATTATTGAGAATAACACAGGAGAAATATGCACTGTATCCAATGACCAATCTCCGATTATGTTAGAACTGCTGTCAGAAGTGAGTATGACTGACTGACATCAGACATTGACGGATTGTAAAGATGGCCGCTGAGACATAATATACGGCTAAAACAGGAGAGTAAGAGATGTCATAGCAACCACTTGAATATGCACTGACTTCCCTACTTTGACGGGTTCTGCCGTCATTAAAATTTCCATGCGTTTCATACTACCTTTTTTTTAAACTGAGTTTCGCCAGACTAATATAAACTTAATAAAAAAAAAAAGAAACGTCACGTTACGTCGCCGTTCCTATACAATTTGTTTTTTCTTCCTAGTTTCGCAAGGCTGATGAAATGAACATTTATTGATTGTATTTTCTTTTTTGCTTGTCCTGCTCAAAGAGTATGTTTGGCTTGAGTTTTAAATGAATTTCATTTTCATGTAGATTTAACAGTTGCTAAAAGCAAGAAAATGATCTCACGGAAAGGGCAAAAGGCCATTAATGAAGGGGTTGTAGGAAAATATATAAAAAAAGATACTCCGCCAGATTTACCCAGTAAGTATAAGAATAAAGTTGTTATTGCTCGTCAAATCAAAGGTTGACCAGATCAACAATAAAAATAAAGATTACTTAATTTATTATTTATTAGATAATGTACTTTTCATGAATATTTCGACGAAAAGTAGGTACTCAATACTAGTGATTTAATTAAATAGATATACACACTTTGGGATCAGAATAATCTATGTTGTTGTCCACGTTTATTTTATATTTTTTTATTGAACCCCAGGTTAAGGATACCTTCCAATTCTTTACATTTTGATTGTTTTTTCTGCCAAGCCATAACCAATTTTTATGAAAACTAATTTTGGCAGTTATAAATGTCTGGACAACGGGTCATAATAGAAGACCAAGAAGCCAACCCTTTGGTGCCAGTGATGCAGAGTCTCAAAGCCACGAAAATAAATTTGGCAAATCCCAAACTATGAGTGGCCATGCAGGAAAATATACACCTAGTGAATCTGTCCCTAATTTAGCCCACAGGTATGGTTAAATTTTTATAATGTTACTATGTTTAAGTGTAACTCTTACTTACACTGTAAAAAAAAAGTGAGTAAAAGGTACATACAATATTGTGTGCTGTTTGTTATCAACTCTGCCAGTAGAATTATGAGTATTATTTTTGTAGATTTGCTAGTTTATCAACTAGTGGCAGTGATACAGCAAGTACTTCAAGCAACTACAATTCACAGTATCAATTGGATTCCAACTTGGTTAGTAGCAGTATGGAAGTGAGGGTGGACTGCCATACTAATGACATTTCCTGGAAGAGCCATTGTACCATTTTACAATTATTTTTTTCTGTTGTAGGCACCACACTCTGCATTGAATGAAATCGATGATTCGTTTAGTAGACAGACTAGTTACAGATATTATAGACAGCAACAACCGGAAGACCCTATATATCAGAACCAACAACAGGTAAGGACTTTATTTCCAAGCTTGCTGGTTTTGTCTCAGCATACAGACTAATTGCTGAACATAGTGTAATGTTACCAGGTACAACAGCAAAAGCAGCAGCAGTATGGGTCAAGAGAATCAAGCATGCCACGTCTCTCTTCCAATTTAAGCCTAACACCGAGACTGCACCCTCCGTCTCCACATTCTATCCGCCTTCATGGCTGCACTGACAGTAAATTATTTATTTATTATCTTAAAACTAATTTATCATAAAATACCTAGTAACTGATTTAATCCCTCAACCCCCAGGAGGCACTCGGGTGGCACGATAACAATTGATTTCAATTGTGTCTGTAATAACTCACGATCGAGGGATTAAACTTATAATCTAAGTTTTTTTTTGGGCTTTTTACAATTGAATGGTATGATATTCTATTATAAAAAAAGGTCATTGAACAAGCCTTCAACGCGTAGTTGTTCTGAACAAACAAATCAATCATCTTTCATTGTATTACCATTTTCTAGCTCCACATTCAGAAAGAGAATACAGAGTTTTTCTAGAATAGACTGGTGAGGCATCTGTAGTCCATGAAATTGTATGGAAAGTAGTGACACTGCAACTACACTACTAGATATTATATTGACTGTTACTTCTTCATGCCACTAATTTGAGCACCCCTATAAACTGACTAGCTTTTGCCCGCGACTTTGTCCGCGTGAAGTAGTTATTTTTGTTAAGTTTTTACTTTTTGCATGCTATTTTTGGTTCACTTAAATATACTGATGATTTCCTAACTTATAAGTAGATGCATGGAAAATGAACCCTGTTGTTCTCTGACGCGCGAATGACTTTCAACCTTAGGGTGATAAACCAGTTTCTTGACCGACCGTACCTATGTAAGGTTACCTGCAGTGCAGGATTATGACATTTGGCGATTTGTATGGTATTATAACAGCGCCATGTGTTATCTGTCGTCGGAACTGGTCGAACTCCTGTTTGTAGCGTGTGAGTTAGAGGTCGCCACAGGTGTCTTCGAGTAGTTAAGAAATATGACGAAACAACATCATTCCCCTTTTTTAAAGTAGGTACTAAAAAGTAGCCTATGTCCTTCCCCAAGGTTTAATCGACCTTTGTACAAAATTTCATCAAAATCGCTTCAGTGATTTAGGCGTGAAAGCGTAACACACAGACAGACAGAGTTTCTTTCGCATTTATATTATTAATAGGGTCTTATTAACTTTTGTGACCTATTTTTTCAGCATTTTCATCTGGCAGTCAATCGGCCCCAATTTATTCTAATTATGTTAATACTTCAGTAGTACCATACACTAATAAAAGTCATGGCAGTAACATTATATCTACAAGCCAAGGTATGTTTATTTATGTATGTTTTTGTGAGTGCAAATAAACGAATAAAAGTATTTTTAGTGCAAGTTAAAAATACATTCACAATCAATACTATTTCCTTACTATTTATTTCTGAAATATCCAATGTTTCCTGATTTGGACTTACTGTTGTTACAAAGGTTCAGAGGAATGTGAGCTACCGCTGCCGCCGGGCTGGTCGGCGGACCGTACGCTGCGAGGACGCCGCTACTACATGGACCACAACACGCAGACCACGCACTGGACGCACCCGCTGGAGAGCGTGCCCCGCCCTTGGCAACGGGTATCAACACCTCATCATGGCATTTACTATTTTAAGTAAGTACAGTGCATATTGCTACACACCTAAAATTTTGTGCCACTCATAAAGGAGACAGTAATAATCCTACACAATTCTTCTTATTAGTTGGTTTTTGTTTCAGCGAGATAACTCATCAAACCACTTATGCACACCCATGTTTGGTTGGTGGGTGTTATTTGGTCAGCCCCTATGCTCCAACTCTTGTTCCACATTATCTGCTTGAAGAAATACCTCATTGGCTTATAGTGTACTCAAAAGGTACATATTTTTATTTAAACATACTACTTAAAATATTGTTTCTGGAAACTACAGACAGATAATCATAAAAACTGTCAATTAGTACAAAATTGTAAAAAAAATTAACATGAGCAGTTTAATAGGTTGACAATGTTACTTACAGCTGACCAAGAGCTGGACCATAAGTTGCGCTGGAACATGTTCCGCCTCAGTGAACTAGACTGCTACTCAGATATGCTCACACGCCTCTACAAGCAAGAGCTGCAACTTATTGTGATGAAATACGAGCAATACCGGTAAGAACAATACTTTACTTCCTTTCTATTAGATTATTGTAGTTTTACTAAAATATATGGACAGCAATTTAGATCCAATGGATGCGATTGACCATCATCATAGATGGCGTTTCGTTCCACTTGGTCAATTTCGCATTTGGTCAACTTCTTAAAACGTCCCCTTCGCAAAAGGTCCACTTCGCCAAACGTTCATTTTGCATTTGGTCCACTTCTCAAAACGTCCATTTCGCAAAATATGCACTTCGCGAGACGTCCATTTCGCATTTGGTACACTTTTGACAGTGAGAGGCCAAACATTATGATGCCAGAATAAAGCAATCCTTGTTCAACAACAAAAAAGCAACAGACTGCAATGTGATAATCCACTAAAAATATCTGCAACAATTAAACAATTTTATAGTAAAATTATTTACTTAAAATTATCATTATTTAAACGTTGATTAGATATTTTGCAAACTCTTTTGTGATTTTGCCAAAAAGCTTTTTTGTTTATGTGTATACGTAGGTAGACCATAAATCCTAAATCTATGACCTAGACTTTTAAATAAATTTTTTCTATACGATTGACATTTTGGTTGACACTTGAAAATACTCTATGTTAATGATAATTTGTGATATATACTTAGTAAGTAATTAGAATTAGAGATATTGGTTATAATTTAAGAACTATTAGATATAATAATACTATAATTATTTTAATTTACATTTCTTTTTACTTTTATTGTGTCTATTTTGTTACGTATATAACTTTATATCAAGAGGTTTATATGACTTTGTTATTGGAGAATTTTGATTAAAAGTGACTGGTAATTTTTTTATTATTTTTATTAAAGTATTAAATCAATATCAAACATCACATACTACTTTATTTTTAAGGCCCTTAATTTACCTTAACACATGAGGCAACACTGATAAAGACCTAAATGAATTAAGACTACATCTCACTGTCCTGGTCCCAAAGAACGGTTTTCCTTATTATGGTAACCAGACGGAATGATGGTACCTCAAACAATTCACCCTAAGTGGACCAAATGCGAAAAGGACTAAGTGCAAAGTGGACTAAATGCGAAGTGGACTAAAGGCTAGGAAATAGATGGTAATAGCATAGCATCGACGCATCCAGCATTTTTATTTTGCAAAAAAGCTAATTAGATTTCTCGCCTACACAAAACAGACAAAGTTGCAAACCATATTTTAGAAAATTTAACATACTTCCATGTATGTATATCTTAGAAATATGTAAATTCGTCCCAAAATATCCCGAATTTTATACAAAGCGATCGGATTTACCCTCGAACCACTCTTTGAGAAGTGTTCGTAAGAACAAATTAATGTTACCGCTTGTCCATCTAAAGCATCATTCATCAAGCCCACTAATCATGTCTATAAAAATTTACAATAAACTACCGTAATTTATAAAAAAGAATTAAATAAAATTAAATATGGAAAATCAATAAAATCTATTCTTTAAAAAAATTGCTACTATACATTACCTAAATGAATACCTAAATGACGAAAATCTAATAAAATTAATAATCAAATTAATTAATACAATGACAACAAATATTACAATTTATTTTATTTCTCAAATTCAAATTTATATTTATGTTTAATAATATAATCTAATAAAAATATGTAATTAGCTATTTTATATTAAATTAATAACTATCACAAAATTAGTCGATATCTTTAAATTGAATATAAAGTAAATTTTAGAAAGTAAGTAAAGTATGTATGTAGTAATAATAGGTGTTTATTTGTTCTTTTGTATTGAAATATTATGTAATTATGGCGTCATCTTCTCTGTCCGTCTACTACTAATTGTATTGTTGTGCCCGAACAGGGTCTTTGATGAACTGTTTACATCATACTTTATAACATCCTTGTAACATTATAGAACGCAATAAAATATTTGAATTGAATTGAATAGGTTGGACCAAACGTGAATTGGACCAAATGCAAAAAAGACACGTTTTCGTCTAGTAGACCAAATGCGACGAAACGCATAGATGGTGGCACTGTCAACATTTGGCATTAAACATATTAAATAAAATATTTTGTAAATTTCTAATTGACAATTAATAACACAATTTAAGTATACGTGTACTTTTTATGGAAAAAATAGGTTTGGCATAAATACAGCATGTTAGGTAAATGGTATAAAAAGCCGAAACCAGCCTATGTTAACTTAAGCATACAAAATATACTATAGTGAATATAGGATTTGGTGCTACTATCATGAAGTCAGAACAATACCACTCAAGTGGAAAAATAAGGTTGACAGATGACAAAAAACAAAATTATATCTGTGTTTCTTGTTTGGAATTGACTCATACGCGATTGGTACTAGCTTATTTCATAGACTGTTTTTGTTTCAAAGTGATTTGTAACTGTCAAGATAGAGGGGCCAAGTCTCGGATGCTTGTCATTCATATGTGTTTCTTGTTTGGAATTGACTCATACGCGATTGGTAGCTTATTTCATAGGCTGTTTTTGTTTCAAAGTGATTTGTGACTGTCAAGATAGAGGGGCCAAGTCTCGGATGCTTGTCGTTCATTATTTTATTATACAGCAGGGTTACCGGTAATTCGATACATTTCTTTGGAGGGGTAAAAGTAGAGCTCATGTGCAATAGATTTTGTCATGATGTACCCTAGCCTATCATTGCTATGGTAACTTGAATTCAATGATGGAGGCCTTTTCCCCGCAGTGGGATGATTATAGGCTGTTACTTACTTTAACCCTAGCCTAACCGAAAGTGATTACTTTTTAAGATATTTAAGGTTTTTTGCTTTTATTTTTGATTGCTCCTATATGAATGTCTCATTTTGATGCTACTTTTATGTATGATCTGATACCTAACATTTCAAAACTTCCTCCAAATAACAATAAAATGTAGAAATACTCTAAAATTTTATGTTATGCGCTTTTTTTATTGTTATAATTTTTTTTTTTATGACAAATTCTATTTATTGTAAATGACCTCTACTTTTACCTCCCCAAAGGAATGTATCGAATTAATATTATTCTAGTTTTAGTTACCTAAATAAATGCATAATATTTGAACAAAAAAGTTGGTCCTTCAATTATGATATCAAGATTGAGCAACCAAACTTTCTAGAATGTTGTACCTACTTACTGTTTTAATACCTTAACTCTACCTTAATACCTAAACTCTACCTTAATAATATTAATTTTGTTTGAATGTGTGAAACAAACATCTTTGAAAAGATATTGACTATACAAGTTGGTCCCTCCAAATAGACGATTAAATTTTTTAATGCCACAGACAGATGGGTGATTTACTATAGATTTTCGATTAATAAATATCTAATACCTATTTTACGGGCCAAAATCCGGGCGTATTATTTTGCTTCAGCCTTACTCAGAAACTTACACAGATATGTCTGTGTGTCACACCATTTTTCAAAATGAATAGCTGAATCAATATTTTGTATTTCTATAACATTTATTCTATTGATAAAAATTTTAAAAGACATTCCATATATTATAGGTACGTATTATCCATCTTGATGATCACAGATGATTTATATACTGAGATCACAGTGATTTTTCTTTTTTTACAGGTCAGCCTTACTGCAGGAAATAGAAAGAAGGAGACATGCTGTGTCATATCGGGCACATA
This sequence comes from Anania crocealis, assembly GCA_949315895.1. Lineage (NCBI taxonomy): Eukaryota > Metazoa > Arthropoda > Insecta > Lepidoptera > Crambidae > Anania > Anania crocealis. The sequence continues at coordinate 7,922,523 of OX438868.1, forward strand.
AATTGTAAAACATTCTTTCGTTATTCAGTTGCCTTACTCAGCTGTGATGATTAATGTCAAAATATTTAATAATGTAGATAAAGAGGACGATGGATAATTAAATCTGTAGCTGAAAAATGTTCCACTTTATTTTCTATTAAAATTATTCAAAATCTTACTGTGATTTAACCCTTTGACGATCGGATATTCCAGACACAATTAAAACCAATTGTTATTGTACCAACCGGTTGTCTCTTGGGGTTCAAAGCGTTAAGACCCATCTTCATTCTTAACTATTTATATATATATATTTATGTAATTAGACATAATATAAGCAAAATATTAATATTTGGCTTCGAAATAAATTAATAACTATTGACTGTTAAAAACACCTTTAGGCAAATGTGTAAATAAATGTTTATCTGAAAGTGCCTTAAACTGAAATAAATGATTATTTTATTACAATAATCCTCTTTCATTTAATTCTATATACTTGTACTTATATCAAATATTACAAATAAAAAAGGATAATAATTTACATATTTTACAGCACTTTATTACATATTTTTAGTCTAAACTATTTTCAATGTTTTATCAATTTACAACAATTCTTCAGAATTGGTTAGTGTCTCATTTTTAGTGTTTACAGATGTTTCTCCATCAACAATTTCATATTCTCCAACCTTAGAAAATCCAGATATTTTGTAAACTTTGGCATTTTTTATACCTAGAGTGCTTGCCCAGGATTGTGCTGAAAATTTTATTATTTCAGTGCAATTGGAATATAATTTTATTTTACTACATAATTCAAATAACACACAATAATTTACCTGGTGGAGTTGAATGCTCTTCATCTGTTTTCAGCCCATAATAATGTGCCCAATCAGCTTTTCCTTTGTAACAACTGTAAAGAACTAACCCAAAAGCATTCCAAGCCGCTATACCATAGGCTATGCTAAGTCGGCGCTTCCATATGATAGCTGTTTCCGCGGGAATAGGCTTAGTTCTACGCCTCACAAATGTATGCCACCACTTATAAATCATTTTAACACATCTGAAACTTTACATAATTTCTTGTGAACCCGAAAGTTACTACAATTGGTTTCTTAATTTAATTTTGTTTATTCAAATATTGAATCGCAAGGGTCAGAGGGTATCCTTAGGGGTTCTTTTCAAATTCTACTATTCTCGCTCTTCTTCTTCCTCATCTTTAAAAATTCTGAATTGAATTCTAAAAATAAATTTTAATATCTAAGATCCCAATACCTTCCCCGCACCTGCACACCAACTGACACCAACCTCGTCAGGTCTGCTGAGACAAGGAGTACCTATGTATTAAACTATACTCTCTGAGTTTCAGTACTCAGCAATCAGCATAGATTTAGGATACAACTCTGAGACTATTCTCCATCCACTGAACAAGTAATCACTACGTTTTACTATACTCTTTGATATGTATATTGTAATGTAACGTGAAACGTCATTCACAGACAGACAAACAGATTTTAGTTGTTGTTGTTTTCTTCACCCATTCTGGGTAGGCAAAGGAAACTATGCCCATACAGCCAAGTCTTCAGTAGATTTTTTTTATTGATATGTAATGAAAATGAAATTTAATGAGATGAAATGAAATGAAACCTAACCTAAGTCATTGAAATGTACGGGCGGTTTATACATTTCAATGATTACAGGAGTTTTACGCGAGAACGTGGATCAGAGTCAAATAGGAGCGCCTTTCCTTGTTTCTCACTTTTATTTGATTTATCCTACTCACTGACACATTATTATAACAATGCCACCACTTTATCACAATAAATGCCGCTTAGGATAAATTCACAAAATTACAAAACAAAGTCCATCTTTCTCTTCTCGTTTCCCGCGCAAAAAAAAAACCCAGACAGACAGAATAGGACAGCACCTCATCATGTCAAAGATTTTTTTTAAATTGTCTATTTTTCCCTTTCAGAACTGGCTTAGGTCTGAGACTATACTGCCATGTCATTAGTAGTTCTATATCTATAAATATCATAACTAAATATTGTGTACTTTTTTTGAATGGAATTGATTGTTTACTCTATTTTCCTTATAAGTTAACGCTAAGAGCGAGCCATCTCCAACACGAGTATTTTTATTATTACTACCTGGAGACGTCTCATAACATACATTTGTAAAATACCTTTTGGAAAATAAAAACATTTTGATTTTTTTGATTTGATAACGTATTCCTTTTGATATCCCATAACTCTGAGGTAATTTTCTACAGGTAAAAATAATATAACACGCCCTAGAACATGTGGTTCAAAAATCAATAGTTTCTAATATAACATCAATTTTAATTAAATTTGTTAAAAAATTGTAACCAGTATGGCGAATCCTTAGTTTTGCGAGACTTTGGCAAACTTACACTAAAGTGTAGTAGTAAAGTAGCGGGAGAGCGTAACTTGTAAAAACTTAATCAAAGTGTAAAAAACCTTGACGTGTGTGGGTGTTTCAATGATAAGTAGGTACGAGTAAATCGTTTAAATTCAAAAGTAATCAAAAGTTCATTCATAACAAGGTAAGGGTGTTTAACATAAACAGTCGTGACTTTTTAGAATTATTTTGAATGAGAAAATTAAACAAAAAAAAATTAATTAATTATTGAAAAATAATTCATATGCAATTTGATTCTTTACCATGGTCTGTTTAACACCTTAGAGTTATGAGATATCAAAAGGAACACGTTGTATATAAAAATGTTATGTTGGTTTGTGTACGCTTCAAAAACTCAAAAAATTGTGCACCGATCGAGCTGAAATTTTAGCATGATATATAATCCGCATCAAGGATTGTTTTTAGCTATATATCCGCGACCGCGAAAAAAAACTATAAAAAACAAAAACTATTCAATCACAATGTGCCACAGCGAAGCGTGGCAGGACAGCTAGTATATATTATACTAGCTGACCCGGCAAACGTTGTTTTGCCATAAAAATGATTAAATTACTAAAATGGCTTACAAAAAATAGGGGTTGGTGGTAAAAGGGTAAAAATTTAGGGTTGTATATATTTTATAAAATTTTAATATTTTACTACCCTACCCCTACCCTACCCCTACCCTACCCCTACCCTACCCCTACCCTACCCCTACCCCTACCCTACCCTACCCCTACCCTACCCTACCCCTAACGTACCCTACCCGTACCCTACCCTACACATACCCTACCCCTACCCTACACCCACCCGTACCCTAAACCCTTCCCTACCCCTACCCTACCCTTACAAAAAAGACGATAATTGATCAGTTATCGAGCGAAATGAAAAATGATTAAATTACTAAAATGGCTATTAAAAAATAGGGGTTGGTGATAAAAGGGTAAAAATTTAGGATTGTATGTATTTTTGTATGTTGTATCATAAAAAAATAGAAATTAAAAATTTTGTCTAAAAAATAAATAAAAAATTTTTAGGGTTGGACTACCCCTAACATTTAGGGGGATGAAAAATAGATGTTGGCCGATTCTCATAGATACCGGATAAGCACAAAAAAATTCATCAAAATCGGTCAAGCCGTTTCGGAGGAGTTCAAGTTCGAACACCGTGACACGAGAATTTTATATATTAGATAATAATATGTATAAAAATGAGTCCCTCTTTCCCTTGGTCATCGCATCACGCGTGAACGGCTTTACTGATTTCTCTAATTATTTTTTTGTTTTCTTTGTTATTGTCAGGAGAAAATTGCGCGGAAAGTTAAAAATGGAAAATTTAAGAAAACTTAAAATACTAAAAACAGATTAAAGTTGTATTGTAATGTAAGTTGCTTGGGATTACATACACTAATCACTAATCATGATATTTTTGCCGTTATTGCGATATTATAATCGACAAAAGATAGATGTTTAAAATAATATAGTACGCTCGTGCGCTAGTCCGATTCGCACTTGGCCGGTATTTAAAAAAAAAGTTTGATAAAAGCCATTGATTTAGGATACAAGTAGATCGACTGACAGCCCAAAAATGCGTGACCAGTTTTGACATGTCAATGTGTTTTTTTTTTCTTTAATAAGTTTAACGGCCTCGGATACTTGTCCATACAGCCAATTCTTTAGTAATATTTTCTTTATTTCTGCATTAAAACGTTGATGTTAGACGTTTTAATGTTTCGATGGAGTTTTTGGAGACAGTCGAAAGATTGAAGGAATGAAGAGAAGTCCCCAAGAAAGAGGTGAACTGTTCGCGTTCCCGCGCGAAATTCACGGTCCACTTTTCTTGGTTACGACCCATACACCATTTTATTTCACCGAACTGTATATTGTTCACTAGAACGACACTTTGTTTCGCAAAATAACACCACTTTTACGACCCAAAAACCACTATAAACAATAAAAATTCGATAAAATAAACGGACTCCAAACGTATCTCACGAAATCCCGCCAAAAAAAAACCCTGTCAATGTGTGTGTTAACTAGTGACGCACCTTTAAAATTTTTAGACTATCTATAAGAATTGCAGTTCGTCGTTTGGAAAATAATGTTTACTGTCACACTGTTTATATCTCGAGATTATGCACCTACTTTGCGGCATACCTCACCGCCCTCACTTCTTACAACTATAATAGTGGGCAGGTAAATGTGCCCGGTGAGTATATTTTTACATATGATTAAAAAATAAATAGTTTAAATTTATAAAACAAATAGCAGCCATTGTTAATTACTTTTATTTATTTATTTCTTAAAAAGATTTTCTGGTTTCATCTGCTGTGCCGTGTGAGCTCATCAATGACAGTAAGTGAAAAAGAACAAGTTAACAGAATCTGAACAAACATTTACATTTTAATGAATCTATCCCTATTTATAGACCTTTAACAAGATTATCTTAGTCATGTGATTCCTTACAGTTTCCATCTTCAAATTGTTAAGCTGACATTCATTTGAGACGCTAAACGTAAAATAACATCAAATTTCTCCGGAAACATTCAAGATAAATGTCGACAATAGTATCGATAAATTTGAGTCAAGCTCTAGCGTACATGTAAAATATTTCGATGAATTAATTATCCACCAAAATAATGTAAATAATCAATACATAGAACTTTATCTATACAAAATATTATAAGGAACAAATGGATTGAAATAATTTCACATTTACAACATTACAACAAGATCAAATTCAACAAAAATAACGCGTTTTTACTATGACGACTTTCTACGTATTTACTGTGAAATGAGCAATTTACTAGATTATTTTTGTGGTTGACTCCACAGGCACTCACAGAACATGTGACCATTGTTAAATAAAATTGTATTTACTTTAGATAATCTACGATGTACTAGATAATTCCATAAAATGTTGAAGCTATGTCGCATATGCCACTGGATGTCACTCTGTCAATTAAGACTGATCACAAAACGAAAAGATTAGTTGTCTTTTTCTATCTTGCTAGATTTCCATAAGAAGTTTTCTTCTATCTCGCAGGCTTTGTCCGTCTATTATATTCTACATTTATGATAAAAGCAAAACAAAAGTACCTATCGTAGGTATTTGCCCTGGGTTTTTGTAAAATTACAGAATAATGCTTCCGGCAGCGTGGAAAACTACAAAACTCTCTGCTTCATTTCCTCTGTGAGTTTTCTTGTGCAATTTTAGAATGATGGCAAAAAGTTTACCTACTCCCTTACCTATCTTACTGATCGTTTTTTTTAAGAAGAACTTCATTTAGGTATGTTAGGTTAGGTTAGGTTACCTACAGTCGTCCCGCCCTTCACAGGGAAGGAGTTTTGGGTCTCCTACCGGGCGCGTACCCAGGTGGCGGATAGGGGAACGCCCTCCAGACATGGAGGGTACCGGCCATTTGGCCGGCGTGGACCAAAACCCACACGGGAGACGCTTCCAGTGGGCTTGGGCAGCCCGCTGTTGAATGCGTCTCCAGACGGTGGTAGCGGGCTTCGGCCCGTGGCCTGTTGTGGCCGTTCGTGCTGGAGGGTGCGACGGCGGTGTTGCCGTTGGGGCGCCAGCCCCGCGGCGGACGGAAGTCGCTCGCTTCCCAGTATGGTTTGAGCTATGCTGGGCAGCGAGTGGGCGTGAGACGTTGGCGGCCCCTTGCAACGACATGCAATGTCATTGTAAAGGGTGGCCACGGATCGGGTCGGCGAGGTTGCTTGCGGACCCGACCCGAAGTCGTAGATGGGGGAGGACGAGAAGGCATACGCCGAACTCAACTTCCCCCCTCTAGCAGGCTAGTGGGCGTTGGGCCGGGGGGCTCAACGCTCGCATTGCACAGCTTGCCAGACTGGGGGTGGTTCCTGGTGTACCCATATTTTATGCCTGAGGCCCGGCATAGGCCGTACGTAGGCGGTGCATGGAGGGCATCCTAAGGGAAACCCATACAGTGCCAACATACGTTGCAAGGTACACCGCAGGTCTTTTTAGTGGGTATGCTTGTCGGGCACCGACAAGAGAGTCCCACATACCCTACTGCTGCCCCTGAAGCAGTAGGTATGCGTAATGCATTTTTTCTTGCGAAAACAAAAAAAAAAAAAAAGTTTACCTACAGTCGTGATCAACTAATTAGGGACGCTACCTACCTAATATCACTAAAACACAAGATCGTCCGTAGTCTGAAAAAAAAATCTCCACAAGGCTTTAAAGCTTGTACCAATTATTAACAAGTAAATTGGCTAGTATTCCAAATATTTATAGGCTAGGAAAGAAAATAGCTACCTAGTTGCGATCAATACTTTTAAAATAAATAAATCATTGCCACTTACCCATAATTTACTTATTCATCCCATTATAATAAAATTAAAATCTGAATTTAACATTTGGTACTTAGACGACGGAACCCTTGGTAATCCTTCAGTAGTTTTAGAAGACTTTGGGACCTTGATACGAGCTTTTCAAATTTGCGGTTTAGAACTAAATTTTTCTAAATGCGTACTTTATATCCTCCAAATTGCACGCGGCGTGAGGATATAATAAACAGTTTCAGACATTTGGCTCCAAACATAAAAATTATAAGTACTTAAATCTTAAATTCGTCTTCTCGGTTCTCCAATCTTTAATGAATCTTTTTCAGATTAGGTATACTTTTGTCCAGCCTATCTGTCTTCAACTCATCGTAATTTTGACCTAATCAGCAAAATTCTCAGAAGTTCCCATCAGTCAAACTCCACTCATATTCCTTTTTTAGCCGATGCTATTGACGCGTGGAGAACCCAAACCTTAGATGTGCTACCTCGAAACCACTCAGCTCAGCGGCTGTGGGACGAGCCGCTTTGTAGAGTAGTACGTGATAAACTTTATTTGATATTTTAGCAATTACATTGCAATTATAATATCAGTATATAAACTTGAAAAATTATGTCTCAGGCGGGTTCGAGTCCCGCCTGAGACATAATTTTTCAAGCGGCCCTCTTCTGCCCTAGGCACATTATTAGATAATGTTTCTTTTAGAGTGGCCTTAAGCCTTTGATAAGGAGCATTCAAATTCTGTTACACATCTCTGTACTTGTGGAAAGGTTGTGGTCAGCTTGCTCACCACGGTCTCTCTTGCTACAAAAGAGCTGGCAGAGTCGTCATGCCAAGTTTAAACGATGTCATCCGTCGGGCTCTTGTAAGCGCGCGTATACCGGCCGTTTTGGAACCAAACGGTCTCGCTCGTAGCGATGGCAAGCGTCCTGATGGTATGACTCTCGTTCCTTAGAAGATCGGTAGGCCTCTAGTGTGGGATGCTGCATGTGTCGACACTCTAGCGCCATTTCATCTTTTATCGACTGGCAACAGGGCAGGTTCAGCTGCCGCTTCTGCAGAGCTCCTCCAACGGCGCAAATATGAAAGTCTTGGTGAGACTTACATAATATTATTATTTGAACCGTTTGGGGTAGAAACCTTGGGACCATGGGGACTAAGCGCCGACAAACTGTATCGTGACTTATTTAAAAGGATGATCGAGGCACCTTACGATACCAAGGCTTGCCTGTACCTGGCCCAAAGAATAAGTTTGGCTATTCAGCGCAGTAATTTAATGTGGCTAGCCTGCTGGGCACCAGCTTTCCACAAGATAGTGATCTTAAACAGATATTCTATTTATAGATTACTTTATATAGATTATCTGTTTGATTATAATTATAATATGTAAGTTGTGGCTTTGTTAAGTAAATATTTACTTTTATTATTGTTACTGGATTCTTTGTAAAATTTTCTGTGAAATAAATTAATAATCATTTACTTATGGATGGACAACTAATTAGGGACCTTTAACTGTAAATATAAATAAAGTGGTAATTATTTAAGTGTTTATTACATTAAAAGTTTTTATTAATAAAAATAGAATACAAAAGCAAACCATTAAACATATTTTTAACTAGCTGTTGCCTGCGACTTCATCTGCGTCAATTTATGTTATTATGATCGCGACTATTTTTGTAACATTTTTCACTGATGCTTCGCTCCTATTGGTCGCAGAGTGTTGTTATATAGCCTTAAGCCTTCCTCGATAAATGAACTATGCAACACAAAAAAAAATCAATTCGAACCAGTACTACCTGAGATTAGCGCGTTCAAACAAACAAACAAACAAACTCTTCAAGTTTATAATATTAGTATAGATAACCAGTGTGGTTGCCTTTGTTGGTTATTATTCCATTTGACATCGGCGCGGCATCGATGCCATCAAATTATTACAGGTTTCTAAAGAAATATTATCCCAAAACCTTGGAATGTCTCGTAATGCTGATTTTTAGTGCCAGTACGTTGAGCTTCTACTTTTTTCTTCGCTTCATATCTTGGTGCTCTATCGGGTTTAGGTCTGGGCTGTTTGCGGGCCAATGCGGATCACTGACTGTTGCGTTAGAAACGATTTGACATAGTGCGCTGTATGATTTGGGTCGTTATCGTGTTGAAACGTTCATGAGACTGGTAGGACTTCTTCAGCATACGGTAGCATCGTTTTCTCCAATATTCCTTTGTATTGGAATTGATCAAGTTTACCTTCAATTCTTTTTAAAGGTCCTATTCCATGTTCAGAAAAACAGCCCCAGATTTGAATATTGCCGCCTCCGTGTTTCACCAGCGCTAGCGTCTTCGTGTACTTTGGATTCATTTCGGACTTTATTAGTTGTCGTCGTACGTTTTGTCTGCCATCGGATGAAATAAGATTTATCTTGGTCTTGTCAGAAAACAGCACATTTCTTCATTTGGATCAGCGGTAGTTAACGCTGCTTCTGAGCCATGGGTCGCGGGTTCGATCCCCGCACAGTACAAATATTTATGTGCATGAACATGTCTGTTTGTACTGGTCTGGGTGTTTTCTATGTATTATAAGTATGAATTTACAAAAAAAAAGTATATAAGTAAGATTATCGGTTGTCTAGTACCCCATACGACAGGGTACTTAATACTACCTTAATTTGGGACTAGATGGCTCTGTGTGGCCCAGTGAGGCATGTCTTAAAAAAATATTTATTCATTGAGCAACAGTCCAATGTCCATATTTTCTTGTAAATGCCAACCTTGCTTGTTTGTGTTCCTGCTTCGGTAATGTTAAGTAATGGAACTTTTCAAGTAACTCTTTCTAGAAGCTTTGTCTCCACCAGTCGCCCTCTGACGTTCCTGCTTGATACTCCAGTAGTCGGTTCTGGTCCAAAAACCTCGCTCTTGATCAGAACAGAACCCTTTTAAAGGGGTCTCTCTTCTCAAGAGTGACCATTCTGCGATCGTCTTGTGGGGTTGTTTTTCTTGGCGTCTTCCTTCTAGGCACACATTCTGTTGTTCATATCCAAGAAAAATATACAGGGTGACTTCAAAGTCCAAGAATGATTTTAAAATCATTGCATTTTCGTTCGTCATCGAGTTAGTACAGTAGGTACCTACCTACTTATTAGCGGAATATCATTGGATTCGTAATAAAAAGATTGACAGCTTAATCTTCTTCCGTATTAAAAGAAAAAACTTGAACACACATCGTCTCGTTTAGTTTACATTTAAGTAATACTATAGCAAAGTCAAGAATTTTAATAATAATAGAAAAATATTAATTTTTAATTTCAAAAATTATTTCTCAGGCGGGACTCGAACCCGAAAACTCGAAAATTTCAAGTTTAAATACTGATATTATAATTGCAATTAAGTTGCTAAAATATCATATAAAACATTTACAAAATAAATAAATAGGTACCTATACAAAATGGCCTACATATAAGTAAAAGTATGTAAATAAAAATGTTCAAAAAGTTGATATAAGTAGGTAACTATAATTTTCGTAATTTTTTCGCCGCTTAAAACACTCGCACAAACAAAAAATTAGAGTCTTTATAAAATGACCTTTTGAATAAAATCTATGTTTGTATTTTGATTTTACGAAGACATGAAATAGTCGATTTACCTAAGTAATTAAGGTACTTTCTTAACTATTTTGTTTATACCTTATCATAGTGAAATAATAGCCAAGCAGGGAGCAATAAACGGATTAAAAAGTGAATGTCTCATAAACAAATTATTCTAAAATTGTATTGATGCTTGAAGAAAACTGCTGGCGTGACCCGGTCCAATAAGCAAGGTCGAAGGTCACACGACTGACGCTGTTATTTAGTCAAGCTGACGTTACAGCCAGTGCCCGTACATGGTACTACCAGGCAACTTACATACTTGGTGCCGTGCATTGCGGCAAGTTTTTTTGTTAGTTTCTGGCCAATTTAATTTGACTGGAAGCGCTCATAGCCCAATGCTAAAAGCATGTGCAAGTGATCGGTATCTGTCACTAATGTTAAGCAACGCTGGGAGTGGTCACTATTTGGATGAGTGATGGGCACGTTAAGCCGTCGGTTCCGGCTGTTGTCACAAGATAACAGTCGTTAATCCCTGTTGGAGGCCGTCGGGCGGCTTGGGAAACGTCCAAAGCAGGGTGATGTTGCCACAGCGTCGCCCTCGCCGTCCACTAATCCGCACTAGGCCAGCGTGGTGGAACTAAGGCCTTAACCCCTCCCCATGAAAAGGAGGGAGACCCGTGCTTAACAGTAGGCGAAATGGGTTGTTACTAAAAATCAAGATACTTGTCCTATAAGTATAGGTTAATCAGTGCACTATTGCTTTAATACAATATAATAAATATTGAGATTGGGTAAGTAGGAATAAAATTGTTTTGGGATTTTGTTTATAAAAACAAACTTTATACAGAGTGTTTCTTTTAAGGTAACAAGCCAGTGAAAAAAGATAGCTGGGTACCATACCTATCGATTTAACCCCCATGTATGTTCTACGATTTTATGTAGTTTATGTCAAAGTTAAGAAGGAGTTTATTTTACTCATAAAACTGGGACTATTGTATTAAAAAAATCAATCCAAAAAAGTTGACCAAATAAAAGCTATAATTTTTAAAGCGATTATCTCGTTAAATCAGGAAAAATATCGAATAAAATTATAACTCGAAAACTACAAAAAATCATAGAGCATACATGGGGGTTAAATTGATAGGTATGGATGGTACACTCTGCTATCAGCTCGCACTGGCTAGACACCTTAAAAGAAACATTCTGTATATTCAGGCCTTGACAGTCCACAATTTAACTTATGTTTCACAGTAAATGAGACGTGCATCAAGTTCCTGCTATTACTTCCGTTTCCGTGTCCGCTATAATCTGTCAACTTTAACAACATAGTTTAGGTTCATGTCGTCCTAAACTGCTCTCAAAAAACGTCTAGTCCAAAGTTAACGACTGACGAAACAAAAGGGGGGTTTTCAATTCGACGCGTATTCAAAGTACTTGAATACCTTTTGCCCGCGACTTTCGTCCGCGTGGACTTCGTTTTTGGGTACTAGCTTTTGCCCGCGACACCGTCCGCGTGAAGCGCGTGAAGTAAGTTATTATTGGTAATTTTAACTTTTTGCATGCTATTTTTGGTGCACTTAAATATAAGTTATATAAGTATAAGTACCTACACTGACATAAACCACTGAAAATCTTAAGAAATTTAAAGAATTATTTTCCGACTCCTCACTTCTATGTAGATGAACCTGCGATGCATGAGGATAGTATGGACATATGGCAATTTGTTTGGTGAGGTGTTACAGCGCCATGTGTTGTTTGTCGTCGGAACTGGGCGAACCTCTGTTTGTGGCGTGTGAGTTAAGAGGTTTCGCCACAGGTGTCTTCGAGTAATCAGGAAATATGACAAAATAACATCATCCCCCTTTTTTTAAAGTCGGTTAAAAAGTATGCCTATGTCCTTCCCCAAGGTCTAATGGACCTTCGTACGAATTTTCATCAAAATCGGTTTAGTGGTTTAGGCGTGAAAGCGTAACACACAGACAGACAGATACTTTCGCGTTTATAATATTAGTTACTCTAAGCCGACGAGCATGCATGAAAAGATTAATGAATGTGGAAGAAGCGAAAGATGTATGCCAGGATCGTAGTAAGTGGAAGGCCTTGGTCTCTGCCTACCCCGTTGGGAAGGAGGCGTGATAATATGTATGTATGTAAGTAGGGATTAACCAATCTGCAGCGCAATAATATAATGGCCTGTGATTACGTGACTTACTTCAAACAAAATACTACTGTTAAGCTAGGAACAAATTATCGGACGCGGCTGACGGACGCGGCTGTCAGCCGCCGCAACTGATAAGTTTGCAGTCTTTCGGGACGTGGCTTGCAGACGCATTCCAACGCCTATTCCACAAAGAAGAACTGTTGACGAAGAAACATGTCGAGTAGTGAAAGTGAGGATGAATTTTTAGAATTAGCGGCAGCTGCTTTATATTGTACATAAATACCTCAGATAGTTTGAACAGCTAGTGTACATTCGTTACCTAGATACGTATAAGTCGCGACTATCAGCCGCGTCCGATAATGTGTTGTTCCCAGCTTTAGCCATGTTTTTAAGTACTGCGGAATATATTGTATGTATTCCGCAGTACTTAACTACACGAAATTTTAGAATAAATTATAGCTGTTATTCTGATGTCTAAGCTACGTTAGTGGAAAGTCTAATCAAAATCCGTTTTTGTGAGGAAGCGTAACAAACATTCGCGTTTATCATATTACCTAGTATCTTTGACCGGGAACTTAGATCGATTTTGATGTTTTATTTTGTTCGACAATAACTCAAATAGGTAGATATCATTTTAATTTCACCCAAAAACCTCACCCTTAAGGCACGAAAAATAGGTTTAACAGCCTGCATACAGTAAAATATAAAATTGTTATCCCAAAAAAAATTTGTAAAAAAAAAGCAATCTTTTGAGTCGGTTTCAGGTTATTTCACGCTTTTTGCAATCTGAGATGTACATGACGTGTTTTCGTAGAATTTTAGGAACTTTAAGCATATTCCCCAAAGCTTTTGTGAGTACTTTGGAATAATGTCTGTGTCATACCGTGATGTAAATGGAGAGGTTTATGCTTCACTTTTCTCCTTTCTGCACCCTCGAAAATTAGTGTGCGGGCAGAAAACGAAGATTGCCATCATCAAAAGAAAGAGTACCTAGTCTAATGTATGTAACGGAAAAATACGAATACTCAATGCGAGTGCTTAATTGCATTTTTGAAGTGAAACTTTATTATCGGCGTTGGAAAAAAATTTAACGTCATGCTTTTCGGTTGCGCGTCACAGCGTCACATTTTTCGGTAACGCGCCATCTTTTTCTTGCCCCTACCACGGTTGGTTCAGACGATAGCAAAAAGGTAAAGTGAAATAATATTTAACCAATTTAACTAATTTAACCAATTTAACCAATTTCTGGAAAGTTGCATGTAGATCATTTTTAGAAAAATAAGGCCATAAAGAAGTTTCACTTCTTACGTGTGTACACTAGTACACGCACAACTTTTTTTTAAATTTAAAATAGTTAACTCAGGTATGAACAAGTAACTTATTGTGTACAAGACGTACCAGCACGCAAATTCATGTAGCTATTATACAGCTACGGGCTACGGCAAGTCGCGAAACCTTCGCGAAGGTCGTTACGGCATTACTTTGTTTATATCGGTAGCATGCGTACCTGTCTAGTTTGAGAAGGTTCCTAACGTTGGGTTTGTTCAATAAACTTATGGGGAAATCTGATAAGAAGTGAGTAGTCAAACAAAACAACATATTTTACACTGTGTACAAAATGAACTAACAACAGCTTTGTAATATTTTTACAGAATTAAATCTGACCGTATTAATTCATTGAGAAAAAAATATGATACCTTTTTGGAAGAAGACAAAAAAAGAAAAGAGAGAAATGAGTATATACTGGAAAAGTTGGACAAAATGCGCTATTGCGCTGCTGTGGTGCCGGTCCACCAAAAAGTAAGTATTGCATAATATCGACTTTCAGAAATTTTAAGGTTAAATGTTATCAACGTATACAACGTGTTTTTTGATATCCCATAACTCTAGGGTATTAAACAGACCATGGTAAGGAATCAAATTGCATATGAATTATTTTCCAATTTTTATTTGTTTATTTTTTTCATACAAAATAATTCTAAAAAGTCACGACTGTTTATGTAAATTGTTATGAATGAACTTTTGAATGAAAACGATTTACTCGCACCTACTTATCAATGAAACACCCACACACGTCAATGTTTTTACAAGTTACGCTCTCCCGCTACTTTACTCTAGACTTTAGTGTAAGTTTGCTAACGTCTCGCAAAACTAAGGATTCGCCATACTAGTTACAGTTTTTTAACAAATTGAACTGAAATTGATGTTATATTCGAACTATTGATATGAACATGTTCTAGGGCGTTTTATATTATTTTTACCTATAGAATATAACCTTAGAGTTATGGGATATCAAAAGGAACACGTTGTATATACAAACATACCTACTCCTATTTTTTGATTACAGCCCACTATATTAACCGAATCTCAGACAGCTACATTTCACAATAAATCCAAGCATTCAGTAAAAAGTCCTACTAGTCTCCCTTACAGTGACCAACGACTTCTAAATTTAGAGATGTCAAGAAATAATGATGACAACCCAATACTGCAAGAAATTAGCAAGAAATATATTCTTATTCCGAAGTTAAGGACGACTAATGATGATTATGCGAGTATAATAGATACAAATTCTAAAACGGATGACAATACGGATTGGAAAAGCAAATATCAAATTTTAGAACAATTAAAGAGAGATGAAAAGGAACAAGACAGTGCAACACGTAAAGAAATATTTCAAGCTGATCATGATAAAACAATTATAGATTACAAAGACAGTATACCTAAAGATGATAGTCAGATGTTGCTCGAATATAACAATAAAATTCCTGATCATAGTTTATCCAAAAAACAATTATCTTATAATTTGCAAAATTATACTAACAATAAGGAAAAAACCGAAGGATTTTACGATAAAAACGTGAATGAAATATTGAAAACTTCAAAAGACAAATTAGAAAATTACACAAATGAAAATACTAAGCTTGCTGATGCTTTAGCCGAAAACGAAAATAACAAATTGAAAAATTACGATAGTATCATAGACTATAACGTTCCCAATCAAACTAAGTCAACTGATAACACTGAAACTTCTGATGAAAATATTATTAATAATTCGGGATATGTTGAAAATGTAGATGAAACTATATCAAGCCCCGAATTAGATAATGTAATAAAAATGACGCAAGAAAATCCTGTTAAATTTTATCCAAAAGCAGATGTAGCAGAAAACACGTTCGACGTATCATTAAAATCTGATTTTAATGAACAATCCTTCGAAAATGAATTCAACGGCGAAGAAGACGTTAATCAAGAGCCTTATTCAGGCGGAAAAGAAGTAACCTTCGTTCAGGATGTGCATGTTGGTGATTTAAAGAATGTGATAAATGATAATTTTGTTCCTGATAGCGACCTTAACGTAACCGCGATTTCTGAATATCCTGTTGAAACCGTTAATGTACAGAACTTTACTCCTCGTGATGATGTACAACTTCAAGACGGTGTCAATATAAACCCCGAAGCGCAAGTGGTTGCACAAGATGACCTTACTTACAATTACGACCCTGTTGTACAAAACGAAAATGCTGCCGAACCTACAATAACTTCCGAATCCACCCAAGAGAACTACACTGAGCAAGCCGACCAAAATTACGATTATACTGAGGAATCTGTAGTTGATAATTGTAATACAGAATACGCAGCACCAAACGAAAATTATGAACAAAATGAATATGCTTACTATGAAGGGGCGCAAACAGAACAAGCTTATCCGGAAGCAAACGATAGCGAAGAAACGTCACAGCGTTACGACCAAAACTACGAGCAGCAATATGGGGCGGTATACAACCAAGAAGCTTACCCTCAGCAGGGCTATGAACAAGGATTCGAGCAACCGGAATACGCTGATCAAATGCAACACTATGAAGCACCAGATCAAGCTCAACGAGATTTAGAAAAACTGTCATATGAAGAAATCCAAGAAAATATTACTCTACAATATGTAGAACAACAACTGGACCATGAGCAAGGATACGGTGGAAAACAAGATGAAACTATTGATATAAATAATGTAGAAAACCCAGCAGAAAAGCACCAAAATGTTATTGTAGACGACCAACAAGTACAATAAATAGCTTAATTTACTGTTGTATTTATGAGTATAGGTATACAGGACGCAGGCGTAATTTTTGCCTCAATAATAGTTACTCTTTAAATTATTAAAATAGTTTCTTCAGAAATTACTCTTATTTATTTCGGTAGGATTGATGTTGAAAGCGAAATATAAACTTAAAAAATATTTTGACTTTGCCGATTGTTTTATTTACCTAAAAATGCACTACAATTGCTACATCACCATACATGTCTACAAATATTACATTTTATAGTGACTACTGGATTAATGAAATAGTTCAGTTTAGATATTATTTTGGTAAAGGCATGTTTTCTAATACGGCTGCTTGCTCTGGGATAAGGGGCTCTTTGTGTAGTTTCCAATGGTTCTCTGTTCTTGGCAGCCTATCTAAGCCAGTTGCCCAATGATGAATACGACATCTGACATTAACTTTTTCGGTTTTATTGATCTGTAAAAAAAAGAAATTAGTAAATTTCATTATAAATAAAAGTATAGTATACAAGATGGTCTAAAAGTTGTTTTTTGGATTCCTTACATTCAGGGCTATCCAAATATACCCTATATACGAGGGCGGGATTATAAGTAAAAAGTTAAAATTAAAAAAATATGTATGTTATTTTAAATTCGTATCTCTGGTCACTTGTGTTTTAAATTTGAATTTGGTGGCGTGAAAATGTTATTGATTTTTTGTCATTCACAATGGATAAAATTGAACAAAGAGCGGTGATAAAGTTTCTTCATACCAAGGGCATGAAGAGGAAAGATATCTATGACGAGTTAAATAATGTTTTGGGTGAATGTGCTCCTTCTTATGTCATAGTAAAAAAATGGGTGGCTGAGTTTAAACACGGTCGTACATGTGTCCAAGATGAAGCCCGCCCCGGACGTCCAAAAAACGTCACGACTCCGGAAATGGTCGAGAAAGTACATGAGATGGTTTTAGCAGATCGACGATTGAAGTTATCTGAAATAGCTGACACTACGGGTAATCTCAAAAGAACGGGTACATCATTATCCTAAGTGAGGAATTAAATATGAAAAAATTATCTGCCCGTTGGGTGCCGCGATTGCTTACGCACTATCAAAAAAGGATTTGGGTGCAAAACTCAAAAGAATGTCTGGACCGTTTTCAGAGTAATAAGGCCGATTTTTTTACGTCGATTTGTAACAACAGATGAAACATGGGTTCATCATTATACGACAGAATCAAAAATTCAATCAAAACAGTGAACTCAATCAGGATGACCGGCTCCAAAAAAAGCCATGGCTGTAAAGTCGGCTGGAAAAGTGATGGCTTCCGTCTTTTGGGATGCAGATGGGATCGTGATGCTAGATTACCTTTCTATAGGTCAAACAATTAATGGAGAATACTAGGCTAATCTTCTAGATAAGCTTTATCAATGTATTTAGCAAAAACGACCAGGTTTGGCCAACCAAGACAACGCTAGGGTTCACACATGAGTGTTAAAGCTATGGCAAAAATTAGTAATGGCAATTATTGCTATTTTTCGTTAATTTAATTAGCATGCTTAATTCCACAGCTTAGCATGCTAAGTGCTATTGCTATGCTAATATGAAATTTCATCAAATATAAGAAGAGAAACAGCGAATAAATTAAATTGCGAAATCGTGAATGCTACGCAAACTATGAAAATGATTATTTTATGAAACATGTGGTAGTCTTGTGTTGTGACTTTAATATAAATTTAATTTGACTTCAATAAAATTGTTTGATGTAGGTATTTAATTTCAAAACAGTTTAAATCAATTATAATTGCCAAACGTTAAGCAAAAACTTTGCATAACACTCAATTGACAACATAAACAAACTGCCACTGACAGATTATTTTCACTCTAGTCAAACGACAAAGACCACCAATTTTATTTTAATAAACGCAAGTAGCGGTGAGGCGTATTTATCGCAACAGATAAATTTAACAGATATTTAAATACCGAATATAACAACTGTTCTTCCTAAGATAAATATCTTTTATAGGAAATAACAGCTAAATCTTAACAGTTGCCGTAAGAACAGTACAAGAACAGATGCATAAAATATTGCTTGGCTGTTGCTGTTATCTGCGCGATAACTGTGTCTGTTATTGTATCATCCCCTCTCATTCATTTCGCTTCTACACAAGAGAGAGGCACCTAGTATTGAATAAACAACAAATTTAAATCAACCTCACATTCGCAAATATCATAGGCAAAATGTGTCTTCTTAATTTGGTTTTATGAGCAGTTTAATAGCTCTATCTCTTTTTTTCGATCGCGTTGGAAAGAGAAGCTCCTAGTATTTATTACATGAAAAAATGAAGTGGTTACTAGATTACTCAGTTTTAGGTATCAGAAACAGTCTCCTGCATTTGGTCTTGTGTTGGATTGATATTTTGACGTAATGTTCAGATACATTCACAAAATAAAAACTCAAAATGTTTAGGCACCTAAATCTTGTAAAAGATTTAGGTGCCAAAACATTCTTTATCAAATCAATTTCTTACATCAATGATACTAGTGTACGTGTAAATTAAAAAAATACACTTTGACATAAAACAAAAAATCGGATACATGAGTAGATTAACAAACATTTAAAACCTGATTGCGAGAGCGTATCCAAACATAATTCGTTACTTAATCAGGATTGGTTGAAATTTTATTCTTAAACGTTAGGTCTTAATATGTTAGTATTAAAAGCTATTTAGAGATGATGGAATACATTGGGTGTGTTCAGCCGATACAAAAACTAGTTAGAAATCCAAAATTCTGAGCAGAATTCTGTTTAGAATTATGAATTTTCTTACATAAAATCGCCATTTTTTTTTTGTTCTGGTAATCATTTTTATTTAAGAATTATGAATTTTCTACATGAAATCGCCATTTTTCTTCTTGCTAAGAAATTTTATCGGCTAAACACATCCATTAAAATTGACGGCTAACTTCACGTTTGCTTTTCAAGTATCAAAATAAGGAATAACAGGCTGTTATTTAATAACAGATATTTGGAACTGTTATTTTTACATAACAAGAACAGTAGTAACAGATATCGACTTTTACCTGTTATAACTCATCTCTAAACGCAAGCATTACGTAACTTTGAAAAATAAACGATTGCATCAGTTACTTTCTTCCCATTCATTTGTTCGTATTTCGCTCGAGCCACGTTCGGCGGCAGTCGGAGAAGCCGATTGTCGCTGGACAGGACCCGAACGTGGATTAGCAAACCTGCCTGCTAATCTTGCTAAATAGTCAGTGCGTGCGAATCTATGAAAGTAATATGATGGCCGTACGATGCTTCGCGCGTCGCTGCTGCGTTTCGCGCGATGTTTGTGAATTTTAGCATTCACGAAATTTCGCAACTTCAATTAATTGAATTATTGCTAATCATGAAATCGCATGCTAATTAATATGCTAATGCTAATTATTCCAACACTAGCAAAAATCAACGAATGGGGACTACCGTTTCTTTGCTCACCAGTTGGCGCCACTGTAGACTGAGGTCCGGAGGTATATCTGTAAAAGGCGATCGGCGCCGTAACAAAGTGTTAATCTTGAATCTAATTAAAGTTTATTATTTATAAATAACTATCTTGATATCAACAAACTTACTTCTGAAATAGTTGCTCTGTGAGGCCGCCTATTTTTGCGCTTTTTCTTAATTCTGCTTTCAAAGCTTTCACATTAATCGCCAAATAATCCATATTTGCAATAATTTTACGAAGGAGATCACTTTCCAGCAGGTAAATTAAAGAAATTATAATTTATGTAACGAAGCCCGCTAAAACCAGTGAAAACTGAATGTTATTGGACCTCATGCGACACAAGCGCCTCTAGTGTCAAATTCACTAGCGATTTTGAAGCCCCATTGAAGTATGATTTGCTGCCCCACCCACGTTATTCGCCTGATCTAGCGCCATCAGACTTCCACTTATTCCTCAAGCTCAAAACTTGGGGGGGGGGGGGGCAGAAATTTGCCACAAATAAAGTCATAGCCGCTGTAGAAGAGTATTTTGCAGGCCGCGAAAGAGATCATTTTATGGAAGGCATTACTGCTTTAGAACGAAGATGGAATAAGTGCGTAGAGGTTCGCGGAGACATGTCGAAAAATAAAATTAATTTTATCACGGAAAGTTAAGTGTTTTCTTATTAGGCTAGTTACTTATCATCCCGCCCTCGTATGTTACCCGATTTTTCTTAGTTTTCGAGAATTAAATTTTTTTTTCTTAAATTTTCAGAATTTTCGGTGTAGGTAATCAGTTTTAAAAAATGGTTTCTCCACTTTTTATTATGTTGTCAGATTTTTTTTTTCAGTATGATCCTTCCTTATGAATTAAACTTACTTAGATAAAATTATCAGCTAGCTAAGCCTAACCAAAGTTTCCGAAAAATTTACCGAAAGTCAATAGTTACCGTTCAAGCTAGTCAGAGCTTAATTTTGAACTGTGAATAAAAAAAAACAGGGTTTCACAGTTTCTTAGATCATTTCAAATGCACTAAGGTAAAAATGTAATTTATTTGGATTTATAATAAATCAATAAAAAGATATTGGAATTAATTTATTATACTTAATCCCTCGATCGTGAGTAATTCCAGACCGAGTGCCTCCTGGGGGTTGAGGGACAGTGTGAGTCTTTCGTTGGTGCACAAAAAAATATTTGAGTAAATTTGAATTTTTTATCATCATCATTAGGCCTTTGTCATCTTGTCAGATGATTTAAGCAGCGCCTACGCGTTACGAGCATCGTCGCTCGTGGCTAAACAGACCGATCCTCGAACGACACTTTCGTCCGCACTTACGGCACACGAACTGAGAGTCCGTTGCGACGGGACTCCCTCCGCGTGCATGTCTTTTATCTCGCTTTTATGCCAGATTTTGAAGCCAGGCCCTGTCGTGGGTCTCACAGCCCTTATAAAGTAGTTTTCTCCACTCATTGCGGTCAGTAGCGAGGCTCTCCCACGCGTCGAAATCGATGTCGAATGCGATCATGTCGCGTTTAGCGCAGTCTTTAAACCGTAGAATGGGACGTCCAACTTTGCGTTTTGCGAATTTTTTATAGGTATTTTAATTTTTTTTATGTACAACGTGACAATACTAACGATAGAAGCCTATAACTTTTGAAGTTTGTGATAGATTTCAATGAAACTTATGTCAAATCAAAGGTAATTAATTAGTCTATCTATCAATGTTGAAATAAAAATTAAAAAAAAATTAAGTCTTAAAAAATGAGGTTAAAGTAGAAAAAATGGAATTTTTAAGCTATTTATTTCAGAAACTTTTTTTAAATCAAAATAAAGTCCTATAAACTATGTGTTTTTACTAATTAAAATGAAAGAGCATTTAATTAGCTTTCTAGCAGTGCCAAAATGAATGCTGTGAATTAAACAGTTTTTTTTATGAATATTTTAAATGGAGCTGTCGAGCGCGCATTTTCGTGGTTCAAATTCATAGAAAAAAATATTATTGTCAGGAATCTATCATGAGGGGCGGAGGTGATTGTGTTTCTCAGTGTTTAATTCTAATTTATAACTTTTAAATAAAAACAATTGTTTCAATTACAACAAAATTTACATCAAATTCTCAAAATGATTACCGTGTTGCTGCAGACACAAATGGGCACGATATGTAATTTGAGATGTAGCCCTTTTTATCACATCTGGGTCCAGTCCAACAGCGCAGTTTATGATTCGGGCCTGTAGTTCTGCCTGGGTGTTGATGGGTTGGCTGTAAATTTGTTGCTTCATATCACCCCATAGGTAGTAATCCAGAGGGGTCATGTCTGGTGAGCGAGGAGGCCACGCTACTGGTCCTTGGCGGGCGATCCAGTGATCAGGATATGCCTGATTTAAATATTCCCTGACAATGCGTGAGTAATGTGCTGGGCAGCCGTCCATCTGCAGATACATATTCCTTCTTAATTCCAGTGGTATATCATACAGGTATTGAGGCAACTCGTCTCTTAGCAGCTCAAGAAATCTCTGTCCTGTAAGAGCTTGCGGAAGTATGATGGGGCCGATGAGCAAGTTGTCAATGAGCCCTACCCACACATTGACAGAGAACTTGACTTGAAAAGTCGAGGCCCGCTTCAATCTGGGATTTCCCCCTTTACGAGGGCTGCACTAAAAGTATCGGGAATGGAATATTTCCACTGTTCCTGTCATATTAAAATCTTTTTAATTGCAAACTCCTTGGTTTTAAAAATCGAATCCAAAACCACAATTTATCGCTGGTTTGCTGAATTTCAACGTGGACGTGTCAAGCTCAGTGATGATCCCCGTCAAGGTCGTCCAAAAACTGCAGTCACCCAAGAAAACGTTGATGCTGTGCGTAAGCTGACTGAGGAAGATCGACATGTGACATACCGCGAAATTCAGGCAACTTTAGACATTGGCATGAGTCAAATACAAATAATCTTGCATGAACAATTAGGTGTAAAAAAGTTGTTTTCCCGATGGATACCGCATTCGCTCTGTGAAGAGCAAAAAGCGGCTCGCGTTACTTGGTGCGTCAGAACTCTCGAAAGATTCCACGCAGGATCCTCAAATGCTGTATACAACATCGTATCATGTGACGAATCCTGGATATTATACGCGTACGAACCCGAAACAAAAACTAGTCACGAGTTTGGGTGTTCAAAAATGAGTTAAAGCCAACAAAAATTGTTCGTTTACGGAGTGTTGCAAAAAAAATGGTGGCCACGTTTGTCTCCAAAACCGGCCATGTTTGATGTCGAAATTATCCAGAACGAAAACGTTAAAACCAAAAACGCACTGTGTTTTCTTTTGCGACACGAACGCCATACACATCGTTAACTCTTCGAGCCGTTTCTGCAGCACTGGTGCCACGATGGAACTCGTACTCGTAAATAACGCGATATTTCATGTTTTCCATTTTGTCAATTAAGTGACGCAAAGAGGAAAGGAAAGAAAAAATGAAAATAAATCAGTTTACAAAACACAAATACGTGTAAATAGTTGTATAAATTTGAATTTGGAATTCCTAACCAAAGAGGAGATTTTTTAGATCAAAGTGGCCAGTACTACAATACGCGAATGTAACCAAGGACCTAATATATAGGGTATATTTGGAGAGCCCTGAAAGGAATCCAAAAAAAATTTTTGGACTTCACCTTTTGGACCACCCTATATATATGCTGGTAAAGAAATACTTACTGTAACTGTCACGTAAAATTCTTTTTGCTGTAGTGACAGATCTGGCCCCTTAATTGTCACTGGGGGCATTTCAATAGCATGCTCTGGAACAACAAACCCTGCTTTTCGGAACGACGTCCTAACATGCCAGGGTTCTAAAGTCCATGGTACCAACTTATTCATTGTGATTTCTAGTACCAGTCGTGACAAACATCCTATAGTCTGGGAAAGAAAATCTGTTTATTTTGTATGTTCTAAATCTAAGTCATTATTTAGCAGTCAATTCGTCCAGTTTTTATATTTTCCATGGCCATACAAATCGTTTAGTTTAGTGGAATTTCACAAATGTGTAAATTTTACAAAAGTGGATAACTTTGGCAGTGTCATTTATATTTTATCAATAAAAATAATCTCAGGAAAATATACAATATTGATTTAGCTAGACTAATCATTTTGAAACATGCTGGGACGCGCACGGACGTAGCTGTGTAGTTGATACAATTAATTATTAACACACACTGACAGCGTATTTCAAAATGAATAGCCAGAATTAATATTTTAATTTTTTTAAAGTTTTTCTATATAAAAAATAAAAATAACACTGCCAAGATGCACTTTATACATAATATAATATAGCACTGCGGACCAAAAAAAATCTACACTTTTATTTAGACATACAGAATATGTATTTACTTTACTTGGATTGACTCTGGTTCTTGAGATAAAACGAATGGCAAGAGATCAATGACATTAAAATTATTCTCTATATTTCTCTCTATATTTATTTGATTAAACCCAATGAAAATAAAGTATTTTCTTTGATTAAACCCCACTAAGTTTTATTATCTATTTACGTATTTAGTAAAAACAATTTTACTAATCAGCTATTAGATCTTGAAATTATCAGTTCGTGTATTTATTTCAATTTAAAAGTACCTTTTGTCTAGAGTTCGTTACGTAAACCTTGTGTTAATAAACCTTTGTTATCTAAGTGGCAAATTTTAATTTACACAAGCAATAAAAAAAAATACGGAGATTACTTTGGGAGCTTAAAGCTTGCACAAAATAATAAATCTTGGGTGCCCAATAAATATTGTTTAGAATGTAGAATCTTTGCGATACTAGAGGAGGGGGTGCGTAATGTTGAATATAATAACAGATAATATAATTTCAATAGAAATAACGTTCAAATGATAGAATTTTCATAAACTATAAAGACAAATGATCTAATTTCATTTGATCTAATATTTTATTTCATATAACTATTGTTTGCTCTAACAACATTTATCATAACATTTGTTTTACAGAATCTTCACTTTGAACAATGTTCTTTTCCTATAACGTTCCCTTCATATATTTCTCATTTTTACTAATTTCTACTTTAGGGCGAATCCGACTCGGCCAACCCCGACTCCACGTGGTACTTGTCTGCCCTACCCCTAGAATGTAATTCAATAAGGCGAATTCGCTGTAACTAAATGCCTGCATTATGTTACGCTAGGGTGGAGGGGCTGCCTTCCCGTAGCGCCGAAGCACACGAAATTCTAAGTGCATGCTTGCATGCTGCATGCTGCATGCCTGCTATGCCTGCTTGCATGCTGCATGCCTGCTTGCTTGTTATTTAAAGATTTTAATTATTACACTAAATGAATATTAGAGTAAATACATATTAGTTAAGATGTTTATAAATTATAGAAAATGTTCATTAGAGCAAATAAAATTATAACAATAATACCTTAGATCAATTATTGATCATTATATTTAAAAAAAATGTGCAAAATGAGATTAGGTCAAGTAATCATTAGTGTTTTTGTCATTATATCAAATATTACACACCCTCAAGGAGGACGTACAGGGCTTCAATTTGGAGTGCCGATGATATGGTCTGAGCCTACTTACCACTAAGTTACTTTTGTGCAGTGAATGTTATATCCTAATGTGCAATCGGCTAAACCCCCAGTATTGCACAGTGTTTTGCCAATTACAATGTTTTCAGGACTATTGCAAACTGTGATGATGTAGAAATGTTAGATTGTTCCATGATCAGACGAGTAGCAATGAAAGTTCGAAGAAAGTAGTTGTACAAAACAGGGATTTCAAATGCTTCAAAATTTTCACACATCAGGAGCGTTAAATTGCATTACCTAGCTATTTGGACAGATTTCCGGATAATCTAGGTGATTACAGTGAAGAACAAGGAAAACGGTTCCACCAGGATACAGGATGATGGAAGAAAGATACCAAGGTCGATGGGACCGCCACATGAGCGCAGACTACTGCTGGAATCCATGACAAAAAAAGCGTAGAGAAAAAGATGTATTTATTTTTTATTATTTGATGAACAGCATATATTTTTTTGTTTTTGTTTCGTTGTTATAATAGAATCTGAATAAAAATATTTTTTCAATACATATTGGTATTTTCATTTAGGTTTTTTTTTTCAGTAAAGTAGCGAAGTCTTTATCTCAAAAACTAGAGCCAACTTGACAAATTTAATAATTTTCTAATATTCAGCACGCTAGTCTTATACAGAATTAACTTTAAGCGACCATGCCTGCATGCATGCAAAATAACTGTTACCTAGTGAAATATAATATAGTAAGGTAATGTGGGCTTCGTTAGTCAGACAATTATTGAAAGATTAAATTAAAACAAAAAGAGAAAGATATGGTTACGTGCGGTCTTACAAAAGTAAGCCTAAGTGTCCTACTATGTTTCAGTCTCCAACGGCAAGTGTTTGTGGTAGCACCGATTATTGCGAGTGTCTCAGTGCGAAATAGCGTTAAAAATGCTTTCTTTTGCATTTTGCGCAGTGACACGTTGCTTGGTCGGCACGCAACAGCCAACTAATCAACGCGGCAGAATAGCGACGCTCCGCTGCAGCAACAGTGTTTTTAACTAGTCCAGAAAGCGAATTCAAGTATGAACGCACCATATCTTGTTCTTTCTTTTTGTTTCAATCTATGATTGTCATAGACAAAATATAGCTGCAATCAAGATAGCTGCTAACTATCAAAGAAATTAATTAGTAAAGGAATTCAAAATCAGACGGAAGATTAGTAAAAGTAAGTCAAACCAAAATTTTAATTTTCATTTCACTTACCCTGTGCACATAGGGTGAACTGTAATGATTTTCCTCTTTTGGAGCGTTTATATCACTCTTATATTTATCAATATTTTCAGGACTGGCATAAACTGCAAGCCCAGGTAATAGAAAATCTCGATATGCTACTGCTGGGCGCATACTTATCATATCCCCTGCTTTGCCAACTCCTACAACAATAAAAATATAACCTGAACAAATTTTGATTGACCGAGTCAAAAAGTAGTGGCTCATTTTTTTTGGCTTGGTCATTAATGCATAAGCCTATTGTACTCATTTCCAAGTATTGTTTTTGTTGAAGTACTATGTATGTTGCTTAAATTTCTTGCATTGAAGGGTAGGTGTATATGGGTAGGCTTTGACTTGGTAAAAGGTGGATTTATATTTGTCTGACGTGACAACACGTGCTATGTCGTGACGTGACGGCTAGCGTACACATTATAAATAAATATAAATAAATAAATAAATATATTTAAGACATGCCTCACTGGGCCACACAGAGCCATCAAGTCCCAAATTAAGGTACTATTAAGTACCCTGTCGTATGGGGTACTAGACAACCGATAATCTTACATAAATACTTTTTTTTTGTAAATACATACTTATAATACATAGAAAACACCCAGACCAGTACAAACAGACATGTTCATGCACACAAATATTTGTACTGTGCGGGGATCGAACCCGCAACCCATGGCTCAGAAGCAGCGTTTACTACCGCTGATCCAAATGGTCGTCAATTATAGTGTCGTGTTCTGACGCCTGCTGACAATATTTTGAATCA
Source organism: Anania crocealis (assembly GCA_949315895.1). Lineage (NCBI taxonomy): Eukaryota > Metazoa > Arthropoda > Insecta > Lepidoptera > Crambidae > Anania > Anania crocealis. Next base: position 7,950,075 of record OX438868.1, read on the forward strand.
GTCTAGCCGTAGCTTTTGAAAAGGTAAAACGTTTGCTATGATCTCTCAAGAGTCGTCAGATTCTGATTGGTTGGAATCACAAAATATAACCTATTTGACAACTGACGCGTCAGGACACAACACAGGCGCGTGCACACTGGTCTGATGGTTCGTGAATCGTGATGGCGCCGGTTCCCCGCATCCCCCAACCCTCAGCCCTGACGCGAACTGGGATCGCTTCTGACGCGACATGTCAGATTGCAGCACGACACGTCACATTGCACTAGTATAAACGTTACCATACTAAATGTATGAAACCGATTTCGTTCTGATGCGTCACGCTCGACACGACATGGCAGACAAATATAAATCCATCTAAAGATATCAGATGATTAGGAATGACTCTCTAAAGTGTAGAATTTCTTGTTTTAATTAGAAGACTAGTAAAATTTGTCTTAATTAGTTTTAAGAAGATTGTGTGTATTCAGAACTGCAATGGCAAAAACATATTGTACAGCTTTCTTAAATTTCTCAATCAAAATTATGTCTGGTCTGTCTGTTAGATCGACAAGGATACTAGACACAATAAAATTTTTATTGTTTGGAGGTCACCGGTGACCCCCATGGCGCTCAATGTGTTAATTGGATCTTAGTAGGTACGTGAAATCTGTCTGGTCTATCTATTTTTGTGGAACAATTTGGTCTGTAACTATAGCTCTGTTGTAATACAGTACAGCTTATGACTACTGTTTTCTAAAACCATACACCTAAGACAGGTGTACTGATAGAATTAGAGATAAATAATCAATATTTTTTTGAAATAAAATGCTTAACACAATTAAAAATGTCTTATTTCCATATAGATATTCATGGCCACCCTAAAAATTTCATGATTGTATTCGTGTAACATTCGATTTTAGGAAAGCTTAAATCGATTGTTACACGAAATCTTGGCAAAGCTAGATGCTAATGTCATAAAGATATTGAAGTCATGGTTTGGTCTAGCACATTCGGATGATCCCTCGTCTCTATTTAGGGATCACAATAGTTTTGGGCTGAAATTAAAGAAACTATCCGAACTCTAAAACATCTCAGAGTTACAAAAACGTATGTTTTGGGAAAGTCACAAGACGAATTAATTTCATCTTACTCGAAAGACAACAAGGCCACAGAACTTTAATCAAGACTGCAATTCCACAAAAATTTTATGGCAGGTGCACAATCAAATAGAGCAGGGTTAGGTACGACAAAGAAGAAGGAAGACCGAGACATAGTAAAAAACTTTTTACGTCAAGATGAAAATGACAGCTACAAAGTGCACGCTATGAATTTAAAAATGCACAACGAGTGAGGTGATGGTGAGTTTTGTATCCCGTTAGCTATGAAGTGGCGCACCTTGCTGTATGATTGGTCTCCTGCCTTATTAAAAATTTTATCTGAATGCCTTCCAAATGACCCTCCCTGACCAAAGTAACTTAGTAAGGTGGGGAAAAGCCTCTGAAAAATGTTGTTATACTTGTGGAGAGACGATATGTACAGCAAGACACCTATTGGTGGGATGCAAGGTGCTCTTGAATAGGGGTCACTACTCACATCGCCATGACAGAGTACTTCAAATCATACGTGAAGCTATAAGCCTTTCAGTGGCTAGGGTCCAAAAAGGATGGACCACAAACAAAAGACAAATTAACTTTATTAAAGAGGAAATGCTAACATCCGTATTTATAAACAAGTAAAAGTTTACTTGAAAAAAAGTAATTACTTAGGTGACAGTTTTTATTCCTTAATCTTGTAATTACTAGAACTTAGAGCTATGAAAGTCAGCACTCTCAGCCAAATATTATGGCTATTAATATTGACCCATTTCCTTCACCTTAAGGGTGCAACTCCTAACATTTGATGAAACAACGCTGGCTCACAGCGTAAGAATATGCTTGAAAAATTCGCGCCGTGTCGCAGTGTCTCGGTGGCCTAATGGTATGGCGCCCGCCCGGCATGCGAGGAGATGCGGGTTCGAGTCCCGCCTGAGACAAAATTTTTCAAGTTTATATACTGATATTATAAGTGCAATTAAGTTGCTAAAATATCAAATAAACCATTTCCTTCATTTAAGCACTAGGTAGTAACATCTTAAGTTATGACTTTCTCAAGCAATAAGTAAATACTTCTTTATAAATACGGGTGTAAGAACAAGCCTTACTCAATCCTGGGTTCAGCATCTGACTGGACTATTTTAATGGACACGTATGAAAATTACTATAAAATCCCAGAGGATGTGTGTGTTTCATCATCCAGACCGGTCATTTGTCTTTTTTCTAGATCTACAAAAGGGATTGTACTTGTAGAGCTTACCGTGCCGTGGGAAACTAACATACCTAAAGACCACGCAATGAAAGAAAATAAATATTATTGGCTTTACCTTTACCTTAGTGGTAGGTTAAATATTGGGACGTGTAAAAGCGCCTCCAGGGGCCTACTTGCAGAATTAAAACTGATTTTAACTTATTAATTTACCTTGGCTTGGCCAGAACTGCAGTAAGTTCTATACCAGAGCGAGTGTCTTAAGCTACATAAGCAGGCTCGTAACAGATTTGGCTGTGCAGGGAGAGAAACACAAGTAGTGAAGGTGAGTGTTGATGTACGTTGGAAAGGGGCCCCTTAAACCTACACCTGTGTCACAAGTCCCGGGAACTACTCGAAGTTTCTCTTTCTGCCACACGATAGACCCGGCACCCGCATGGTTAATCCATGGAACGCTAAGAAGTTTGTCTCACTCCATCTTCACTATGTGAGGATTGAGTGTTCTTAAGATATATTTATAAAATTTATATAAACTGTTAAAAATGATTGAATAATTGTGAATATGTGACAATTATTTCACAAAAATATGAAATGAGATACAGTATTTTTTTCAAGTCGGCGGATTGAGTGTTCCTTCTAGTTTATTGACAGTAACATTCTCACTTTACTTTTCACAAATTTTTTATCTTAACCATTTAATTAAAAATTTATAAATTTCCTAAAATATTTGTGAATTTTGTAATGTTTGGATAGACTTTTGAAAAAGAACACTCAATCAACACGCACATTTTCATAGATAATCATCTTATGGGTTCGTAGTGTGTAAATAGAAGTGTAAGTGAGCAACTGTTAAAACAATAGCAATGAGCTATTGTCACTAAAAATGTCCTATGTGTAACTGCTAATCTTCAATGAATCGCCAATCGAATATGCAATTGTACAATTGTCGATTCATTCAGTTTTATTTTTCCACATAATTGCCCATCGCTACAACCATTTCTTACCATCAACAAATTGTTTCAAGATTACTGTCATATCTGGTTTCTTAAGTACATTTGTATCTTGAACCAAATCATAAATAAAATGTCTAGCCCTCATTTTAGGCACTTTACCACCTTGCTTGTGAAGTGGTGGGGGCCATCGCCGTTTTAAAACAAAGGTATTCTATAACAAAGAAACATTATTTAAACAACAAACAAACTTTCCAGCCAGTAATCTTAAAGTACAGCAGGACCTCTTTAATCCGAACTCTGAAAATTTAGCCCCCGTTCGGATTGGTGGAGTGTTCGGATTATAGGAGTATAGATGATAAGGGTATTTTTTGTGAATAAAACTACATAATAGGTACATACATAATACATTATCTGTATTCATCTATAAACGTTACATATTTTATTCAACTTTTTTGAAGAAATCTAGTATTTTGGTTTGTCGTGTGGTGTTTAATGACAGCGCGGCGGGGGCGGTTGAAAATGCGCGGGCTCTGGTCGGGGTTTCGGATTACAGAGGTGTTCGGACTACAGGGGGTTCGGATTAAAGAGGTCCTGCTGTATTAGTAAACTGCTGCTAATACACAAGAATTTCAAGGAAGGAGCTCTGAATAATCTAACTACTAAGACATTCATTCGGAATAAAACGATGATAAATAATAAATAAATACATACATAATAAAACGATAACGATAATAAAACTTAAAAGCGCCCTTACTCTAGTTTGTTGCTTCAGGAAATTTTGTCCTTGTGTAACTATTTTAGTTACTAAGAAATTTAGTCCTAACATGTTATGTGCAAACTGTAATTTTAATACCCACAAAAGTTCGAAACTAGATAGTTTGTTGAGCTTTACCCTAGTCCACAACTTAAAATAAAATAGGATTGAATACCTATTTAAAATAGGTATTCAATTACGATACGATTACGATATAGATGGCAAAGAGTCTAAACATGGATTTTGAGGTTATCTATCACATTTTTTTTACTTTGTTTTTTTTATCATATTATTATGTACTATGTTCCTTTCGGAACCGTCTAAGGTCTGAGACTATGCTGCCACGTCATCATTATTAGGAATATGGATCGATAAATGGACTATCCATAACAAAAAGAATTTTTCAATTCGAACCAGTACTTCCTGAGATTAGCGTGTTCAAACAAACAAACAAACTCTTCAGCTTTATAATATTAAGTATAGATATGTACATTCTTAATAAATAAATTAAATAACTTTTATACCTACTTTTACATAATAACTTAATCTAACCTAACCTTAAACTAACATAACTCATTGAAATTTATGGGTGGATTCTACATTTCAATGACCACAGGAGTTTTACGCGGGAACGTGGATCCGAATCAAATAGAAGCGCCTTTCCTTGTTTCTCACTTTTATTTGTTTTATTTACAAACGGTTTTATCCTATCCTATTCACTGACACATCCTGCATCATTCTAACAATGCCACCACTTTCTCACAATAAATACCACTTAGGATAATTTCACAAAAACTGAGAAACAACATCCATCTTGCCTTTTTCGATTCCCACGTAAATTTTATTTTTTCTACTTTGTTGATTGACAATTTGACATTTTACATATCGCCTTAAATTACCTATTACCTAGTTATCTTGTAAAAGAATGATGTTTTGTTTTGGCTACATGGTTATCATAGAGTATAGTAAATATACCAAAAGGAATGATGGTTATTCACTGAATGCCTTCGAGCAACGCGGTCTTCCGTCCCGTAAGGGAGTAGCCATACGAAGCGTTTCCCCTCTGTCAAAAGTATAAGCCCAATTGGGCATTAGCGTTTATAAAAACTAGTTGCGCTCAGATTTCTTCCTAGACCGAGTTCAGGGGCCTTACCATTAGCTCTTAAAGCAGGACTGCTATTGGACTGCATTGCTCTTTTGTACTATGACATCGTTTTTAGCAGGCCTGTGGCAGGCCAATTTACGTTGACGTTTCTAAACCGTTCACCATTTTTTTACTATGAACTTTTCAATCTTTTCATACCATGACACTCAATTTGACAGCAGGTAAACGTCCTTTTGAGCGAAGCTAATGTCATCCTAGCCATCTTGAAGAAGTTACTAGGAGACTAACTTTTTTGACATATTTTATGCGTTTCTCAGACTTTTTTCAGCAGTTATGTGAAAATTTACATGTTTCATTATAGATTAAGGAACCTAATTACAGTGTAAAGAAACCTGAAGGTCTTTGAGTTAGTATTTTGTATAAAATGTTTATATCATCATTTACCAAAATGAAAATACAATTTCGACAAAATTGTTAGCATGGTTTTGTGATGTAATAGGTATATACAATAGAATATATTGAAAAAACTGTACTTTCAAATTTTATAACTCTTCTTTCTTACTAATATTTATGTGTAATACTTTTTTCAGATTTGTAACAAATACATGGAAATTATAAGTGTAAATGATGGCTATGATTCATTTAATTTACAATAAAATATGGTCTCATCATCCTTTGTAGTCTCACTTGAATGAACTGAGCACTATAGCATCTGTATGGCTTTTAGGTAAACATACAATACACATTTTAGTTTAACTTTAAAGATATGTCCTTTCCGTTTAATTGAGTAAAAAGAAAAGATAAAGAAACATATTTTACAGGTTATAGCACCTAAAACCCTTGTGTTATGTATATGTTGCTGATTTTGTTTGTTTAAATATTGCCTGGGTGTAAAACACAACTAAGTTTTAGTTCTTATATAACACATTTGCAGCAGTCTTACAAAGATGATAAAATTAATGAATATTTCCTTTTATTGTAGGTGATTCTAGATATTCACTGCTCAAATTTATGATGACAACAATTGTTAAAGCAGAATTAGATTTTTCTGAAGCCTATTATACCTATACAGAGACATGTTAAAACTCTTAATGACAGAGAGAGAGATCAATTATAGGTGTTCTACAGACTCTTATTCAATGGTTCATTACCAACCTCAGGTAGCTAGCCTTATTGCAAAAGCATTTGTAATCCTACATAACATTTTGCAATGCAGCTAATCAATTATCTCACAGATCAAGCAAATTTATCTCACAGACGAAGAGGTTCACCAATAAGCTTATGTATTGATGTATTTTTTAACCCCTTGTAATTCCAGACACAAATAAATTGTCTTATGGCTCGATTCCACAACTTCGGTAGCCGACCAGTTAATACATATACCTAGAAAGTTATGGTTGTTTTGTTAGATTTTAAATTTAGGGTTAAAACTGAAGTACTTTTATATTAAGTATGTCTTTTTTATTTTAATATGTGTTTGAAATATATTTTTTTGTAATTATATTACATATATGAAATCATGTGTTTGTTTTTTTTACTGCAAAAATTCTACAAAACATGTCTACTGTCATGCTCGACTGGTAGAGAATACCTAATATGTAATATAATTTTCTGTTTCCTCTTCTTCTCCTTGAATCATTAATTATTTTATGTTTTATTTTTTGCATTTAGTCTACCCAGTCAGTACTAAAATAGAATAGATTATTATAATACCCATGTAAAAAGTAGTAGTAGTCTTTTACTACACAGTGTAACTGAACCAGAAACTTCATTCAAACCCTAATTTTATGACTACATCGGCCGCAGAATTAAAATTTCTGCCACCCTTTCCATTCGCTTGGAGTGGTCTCCAGCTGTTAAAGATTTGTTAACTGTTATTCCCAAAGGTTATACAATTGGGTGTAAGAAACTAGGCGTTTTTTTTTGTTGGTTTTCACTGAAAGTCAATGGATGATCACTTTTTTATACTAATATTTTAATAAAATTACTTACAATTCCACTTTACTTTATTCAATACTTACACACAAGTATGACATTGTGAAAATATGGTTTAACCACATGAATAAATATTTACTCATGTGGTTTAACTCAATGTTTAACTGTAAATATAAAATAGTCGAACGTACGTACTACTCCGGGAAAATGGAATATTTCTTCAATTTTTGAATGTTACCGCCAAAAATGCAGGCAGAACCGTTCCAATCATGATCACGTTAAAATGTCTATCCACATTTTCAATAACCCAACACTGTACATTAATTACTATCGCTAAGAAGGTAATTTTACTAGAATTGAGTATTTTAAGTAATCTCCTGCAAAATAACAACATTTAGATCGACTTTTTCTCTTTAAAATCCAATAAGTATAAAGTTTTTCAAAAACCGGTAATTTGGAATAAATCATGTATTTGTGTATTTGAACGTTTTCAACTAAAAAGAGACAGATTTATCTGAACCAGTATAGCTCTGTCTCGTTCATGCAATCTGCAGACAAACAGACCATAGACAAGCTTAGCAGTTCACCTTTTGGTTTAGCGGTGCTAAAGTCGTTCAGCTATTCAGCGGTTATGGTATGATTTTTAGCAGGGCAAAAGCAGCCCTACTGTTGAACTGCCTGGAAATTGAGTGGCTTGCTATAAGCTGATGGTAAGCCCCCAGTCGCGCAAGTGAACGCTGCCGTATTAAAAATGCCTAATTGCTCAGTTTTCTGTTGTAAAAAGAGGTCTGCAACATCAAGTTTACATAATGATGGTGTTACATTTCACATATAAGTAAATTTGTATCGTATTATTGCCATTTAATTACATTTAAACACTAAATTCGCATATTTTATTCTTGAATAGTTGTTGTATTTTTTCGACAACATCAGGTCCGCTAGCCCGTGCAAATTTCAGATCGGTCGCGCGATAAATCCGATTTCTTGCCGCTGGGCAACATAGTGATGTAGAATAGAATAGAATAGAATATAATTTATTGCTCAAACTGTGTACAATGTGCAGTTGGAATTACAGGTTAGAGGTAACAACAGTGTACCCTTAACGGGCATGCAATATTTAACATTAGTTTTTAAGTTTTACATAAAATAATAAGTAGCTAACACTTACAATTTGGCTTAGGTTTTACATGCATAATATTCACCTAGACTGTAAAATACATTGCCAAGTAACCACTTTTTCAGCTTTAATTTAAAATTTGGTAACTCTAAAGCCTTTATGTCCGAGGGCAAATGATTGAATACCCTTATGCTAGTATTAAAGGCACTATTGTAGCACATTACATTAGTTGTTCTCTGAATACATATGTCATATTTATATTTATTGCGGACATTTGGACGCGTTGTGGATTTGTTTTCAAAATACTCTGGATTTAACTTAATAAATACTGATGCCTCTAAGATAAAAATATTAGTTAGTGTAAGATAGCCCTTTTCCTTAAATACATTTCGTAATGTTTCGTCTGAGTACATATTATATATTATGCGTAGACATCGTTTTTGTAGGAGAAATGTTGATTGAACATTAACTGAATTTCCCCAAAAAATTATGCCATAAGTTAGTAGTGGATAAACTTGTCCAAAATATGCAGTTCTAGCTACATCTACAGATGTTGTTTCGACGAGCACAGAAAGAGCGTAACAGTAACTAGATACTTTTTTGTTTATTTTAAGGACATGATCTTTCCAATTTAGATGAGCATCTATGGTAACTCCAAGAAAATTTGTTTCATTTACTTCATTTATTTTAGTGCTGTGATCGGAAATATTTAATTTATAAGATGGTGTTTTATAATTTCTAAATTGTATGAATTTAGTTTTTGTGAGATTAACATTTAGATCAAGTGATTTTAACCAGTTTATTGTTCTTTGCAAGGTTTGATTAATGTGATTACTTTCACATGACATAATGTTTGTCGATAAAGTGTGGTGGTTATCGACGACGACGTTATATAATATATTTAATCACATTAGACAAATAATTGTTGATATGATTTTATGTGTGATTTAAAATCTCTTTTGTGTTATTAAGTTTGAAACTCTTTAATAGTAATAACATAATAGTAATAATTTATTTTTATTTGATTTAATCATTCTAGTTAGTAGTTTTTAGGGTTCCGTACCCAAAGGGTAAAAACGGGACCCTATTACTAAGACTTCGCTGTCTGTCCGTCTGTCCGTCTATCCGTCTGTCCGTCGCTCTGTCACCAGGCTGTATCTCAAGAGCCGCGATAGCTAGACAGTTGAAATTTTCACAAATTATGTATTTCTGTATGCAATAACAACAAATACTAAAAACAAAATAAAATAAATATGTATTTAAGGGGACCTCCCATACAACACACCAGGGGCCCAATTCTGCTAATTTATAAATGGCTCAATAGCATCGCAATCGTATATTTTGACATTACTTCCATATTAAATGAGTAAAAATATACAGTTGCGATGCTATTGAGCCATTTATAAATTAGCGGAATTGGGGGCCCGTTTTTTTGGCCTTTTTGGTACGGAACCTTTCGTGCGCGAGTCCGACTCGCACTTGGCCGGTTTTTATTATGTATTGTGTGCAACTTGTTTCTTTTCCTTTGTCATTGAAATATATAGAAATGATTTTAATGTAATCATTTAAACTCGGTTTTTTTATTAACTTTTTTTTTATTAAATTTACTTGCAAGATCAATCATGTAAAAATATATTGACACCAGAATTTCTTTTTTATTGAAAAAAATTGCATCCGCCAAATTTAATTTACACAAAATTAATTCATTTTAAGAACCAATGAACTTCTTATCACTAATTTTCACGCAGATACGTAATTTACTATTCTCAAATTCATTATTAATTCATAATTGACGGATCTGGCAGAGTTCGTCCCTCCCATCCCTCAACCCATACCTCCAATCCCTCCAGTCCTTCCCATCCCTCTAATATTTTTAAATGTCGTGTCACGGTTTATATGGTGTCACTCCTCTAAACAGCTCATTTGTAGCGATAGCGGTATAAAATCATCAGCTCTTAGCGGTATAAAATTAAGTCTTTGTCCTAGTTTCGTACCCATCAAATCTAACACAAAAAATCAACATCAAAATCGATCGTTATTTGAACATCCAAAGTTGTTACTTGTTGTTAAGATCCTACTAATAAATAAATGTTTCACTTTGTTACTTTTATTCCGTCTTCAGAAAAAAAATATCGATGTTGCTACATGAACAGTTAAGTCCAACTTTATTTACGTTGAAAACGGGGCAATGTGTGAGTTGTAACTTATCCGTACACGAATTGTTGCTGAATTGTTTAATTTTTTGTGTGTGAGTGTCGTCACTACAGTGTTGTTTTTGTATGTGAGTATGCGAACCTGCGCTTGTGTGCACATTTCACCCCGCAAAAAATGCCAGAACTTTTTGTATAGAATAGAATCGCTATGCCTACTCCCTTCCCGGACGGAAGGCCGCGTTGCTCGAAGCTGAATGCCATGAAAGTTGACATAACAAAAAAAAAAAACTGGCGTCTCTTCTTCTCTCTCTAGTTCTCTACTCTATGTATTTGCAATTGCATCAATAAATAAATGGAAACTACAACTTATTGATTCTACTTATTATTTGGTTAAATTGTTTGATCAATCCACTTTCACGAGTTTCATAAATAGGTAGTAACGGTCTTCCGAGAATTGTTGTTTCTGCTCTAAGATAGGACTGAAGTAATACAATATGGATGATGAAGTCAGTTCGGACTTACAGGTTGGTGAAACAGGTTAGGATAAGCTAAGTACGTGTTATTTGTTGTACTACTTGTACTAAAGAAATCAATGGCTTTGCAGAAGTGTTTATCAGAAGACGGACAGATGGAAACTGATGAAGGCCCTTTGATAAATGAAAATTCGAATGGCCTTTCACACCTACTTACGGAAGGAGAGTTTAATAGTGTGGATGCTGTTCCCGCGGACGAGTCGTCGGCGTCAAACCAAGGTTTTCTCAATGCGGTTGAGTTGTCTGCGGGTAGCGTGGGGGACTACTTGGATAACAACGCCGACAGCTTTAACGCTGATTCATTTGATGTCGGGGACAACGCAGTGAATTTTCCAAGTGAATCTTTGAGTAACGTGCTCTCCGACGGTGACTCGCTGCCAATCGATCCTCAGTTTAAAGCGACCGCTTTTGATACTGATGGTGATGTTACAGAAAGTGAGAAGAACAAGATGGATACTGATTTTGAGCAAGAGAGTGTCAGTGAAATGTCCAATGATAACATCGAAAAAGTTGAAGATACTCATGAGGACGACATAAGTGCTACTGGTGATGGGAAAATTGCTGATAATATAGAAACCACCAATGATAGTGCTTTTGGAAATGACATTGAACCTATGAAAAATCAAAGTGACAAAGAGGTTGGTATAATGGAACTGTTTGTCTTGTACTTTTAAGATAATCAAGCTGGTAAACTAGGTTTTAACCTTTAAAACAAACATCAATGGGAGCACTCTTTGCTTATGGTTAAAATTTTTCTTTGCTTCTCATGAATTTCTAGAAGGCTACTCTGAACATAGAAATAGATCGTGTCATAAACTCATTATCAGGTCTGTAACAAACAAGTCGCTTTTTTTCATATTTAATCCCTCAACCCCTGTAATATTACTGCCCCAGGAGACACTCGGGTGCCACGATAACAATTGATTTCAGTTGTGTCTGGAATGACTTACAATCGAGGGATTAATTGATTCCATATTAATTCATTCTGTTGGTGTTCTCTTACAACTATCTGTGTTGTTTTAGGATGGGATCTCATCAGCTGTAGAAACAGAAATGTTTGATAATAAAGAATTTGAGAAGGTAGTAAAACAATCTATAATATTTTAGTTTTTGTTAATATTTTGATCATTACTGGCTTGGTGGTAAACAATTATGTCTACAGTTTGACATTTTAGCCAATGTATATAAACTAAAAACCTTTGTGTATAATTAAGACAAGTGTTTTAATTATGTAGAAAGAAAGAAAACATATTTATTTATAGTTATGTAGTTTCATTAAGATTTATACAATCATTAAGATCAGATATATAATTATGTGGTGTTGTCCATATTTATTATTAAATTACACTACTCTATAAAATGGTTTATAGCTATGCATTCCCTTAAAATATTTTTAAAATGCTTTTGGAAACCAAGAATTTGGTGTTTGTATAATTTTATTTGTACATTATATTTATTTGAAATTTCATAAACCGATTGCGTGCGGATGGCTCCCTAGAGGCGCCATGGGGATTTTTTGTGAATAGCGGGTGGCGCCCAAGCAGAGCCAATATATTTACATGTAAAACTCTGATAAAATAGTATTTCTAAAGTTTACCTCCTTTATTAAAGTGTCTTTATTTGTCTCATACGATTTCAGTTTTCGTTTCGGGATATTTCATGAAAAAGCACACTTCAGAAGTTGTAAACCTTTTCAATACAAAGAACAATATGATTAATCTGGATACCGAATTATTTTTTATGTTAGCTACTTAAAAATAATTTTACTCACAATTGTTAAGAGTGTTTTTATGTCTAAACTAGCTTTGTCCTCGTCAATCAATCGTGCCAAACATTATAGCAAAAGGCTTACAACAACTGATAAAAATAAGTCACTTACCTTTCATTTCCGTATAAACACTTAATTAGTCACTTCTTAACACTTTAAATGATTTATTAGACCGCTTACGTTCGCTGTTGAGTTGAGACTATTAAAAAAACAAAGCGGAAACTGATGAAACAGCGATCAGTTATACTACATGGCGGGTGGCGCTCGAGAGGAGCCATGAAAGTTCATGGCGAACACGAAACATTTGTTCGCCGCTAGGCGCTAGAGTCTTAAAAAACCACCGCCGCACTGAATCGGTCAATTTGTAAAAAATGATTTTTTGTTCCCACATTAAAGCTTTTAGCAAATATCTGATAATCTAGCCAAGAAATACTTAATTTGGGTGTTATATATTGACTAATATTTTTTCTTGATCATGATTACTTACTATAAATGGATATTGAGGTATTTCTAAAATATGTTTAATATAATTATTTTTTGCTACACCTAGTATATTCAAAATCAATTGACAGGTTACAGAAACTGAGCAAGTAGTCATCAAATCAGAGGCAGTAGAGGAGACTGAGAATGCTGAACCTGAGAGCCCCATTAAAGAAAATCTTCTGGTTCAGATTAAAAAGGTATACCTACATACATTTTATTTTAAAAGTTTTTTTAATACATTTAGAAATTTTTATAATTATCTAATTAGATACCTATAGGCAAGACACAAAAATTTTGTATAAGATAAATTCTCAAAATAAATGTGTAACGAAAATGTCGTTACGAAATATTATTTCAAAATAGTTCGAAGTTGTAACTAACTAATAATTAAGTTAAGTTCGCGTAGGTCCGCTGTAGCAGTAACTCGCGCTTTCTTACTTGCTATATTTAGTCCGTTTACCCTACAATGGCATCAAAAAAGTGTGGAATATGCAACAATAATATTACGAAAACCAAACCAGGTTTAGTGTGTAGTAGATGCGATAAATCTGTTCACGCCGACCCGGCATGTGTTTAAACTATCTAACAAGCAAATTAACACACTCAAGAATTCCCCTGGGATCGAGTGGAGCTGTAAGGACTGCTTCCAGAACCTATCCTCATTCTTGATTCCGGCTGACAGTGAAGACGAATTCGAAACAGGACGTGATATTCGACCCATTGATACGCAAAAATTGGTGCAAGTCATCTCACGAGAGCTGAAGAGAACCTTTAGAGAGGAAATCCAAAGTCTCGAGGCCTCTATGGAGTTTGTTACTGATCAGAGGTGCGATTGTGTAAAGCAATCGTATTCATTTGACAGTTCATAACGTACGGTATAATCTGTCAAACGGCTAGTAATGCTTTTGCTCACTTAGTAATTTAGTCGCATGGCCAGAATTTTTAGGGTTTCGTAGCTGAATGGCAAAAAACGTAACGTCCCCTAACTCCCTCTAACTTTTAAACTAAGCAAGTGAAAATTTGGCTGAAGTGGCAGTGGGCTGGCCATATTAGCCACACAACCGACCATCGCTGGGGTAAATGAGTTCTTGAGTGGAGACCGCGTCTCGGCAAACGTAATGTAGGACGCCCTCAGGCCAGGTGGAGTGATGATTTGCGCAAGGTGGCTGGCAGGAGCTGGATGCGTGTTGCCGAGGATCGAGGATAGAGACCTATATCCAGCAGTGGATTGCGATAGGCTAATGATGATGATGATGATGAAGTGAAAATTTTGGAAAATATACATAATGTAGATCTTAACAAATACTTTCAACGAAAATTGGTTTGAACTAGATCAAACCGGTAGTTTTTGAGATATAGCACATTTTCAAACACTATGAAAAACAAAGATATTTTTGCAGTCAACAAAATACTGTGGTATTTTGGCTAAATGGAAGTAAGTGAACCCCTAATTCAGTTGAAAGTTTGTACGGAACCCTCAGTGCGCGAGTTCGTCTAGCACTTGGCCGGTTTTATATCTGAAATGGATTACTCACAACCCAATTTTTTGTAAGCTCGTTCTGTATTTTATTGTTACTCAATATTCGTCGTAAGTTTAGTAAATTTTTCGCTTACTTAAATTCATACCGTTAAAGTTATTAAAACAGTACCTACCTCATCATCAGTTGCTTAGTTCTTTTTTAGGGTTCCGTACCCAAAGGGTAAAAACGGGACCCCTATTACTAAGACTTTGCTGTCTGTCCGTCGCTCTGTCAGTAGAAAATTTCACAAATTGTGTATTTCTGTTAGCGCAATAACAACAAATATAATACAACAAACCCGTTTTTTGGCCTTTTTGGTACGGAACCCTTCGTGCGCGAGTCCGACTCCCACTTGGCCGGTTTTTTTATTTGATCGTTTTATAATTTCCCATTAAATTGCCCAGCTCGTACTTGCTTAAACATTTATTTAAATAGAGGCTGACAATTAGTGACCGAGTTTCTTGCACTGCTTCTTCTCGGCACTAGCCCAAACTTGTCCCGAAGCAGTGGTAGGTTTAAATATTGGGACGTGTAAAAGCACACTCCTGGGGCCTATTTGCAGTAATAAAACAGATTTTACTGATTTTGTATGTAGAGAACGGGTGCGCCAAAGTTCACCTAAATTTTTATAAAAGGGTCTCCAAAAATTAGTTGTCTTCCTAACAATTGTTATCCTAACTATCACAACTCCTAATTACTATGGTGCTTAAGTTCATAATTCCGAATCATTCAAATTCCTAATATCAGTAGCAATAAACATAATTAAAAATTAATAGACTCAGGCGTTACTTTGCGGAAATCCATAACTAATTATGGATTTAGAAAATTATTTTGCTAATGATTTCCGCTTGTTAATATACCGGCCTAGATACCTTCACCACACTACCCGCACTAACACTGATTTGAGGAAGCACCTGCACCACACCAACACTGATTGAGCAAGCACTATTTCATGCAGGAAAACCGCCCGCCCTCCCTCAAAAATGCATGCAGTACAGTTAATGCAATTATTAGTACCCAACACCAATATAATAAAAACCTCGACGCGTTTCGCCACTTCACGTGGCATCCTCAGGAGATGTTGTCGCCTTCGCTGCGCTCCGACGACTAAGCTGTGAAAACTGGCGAACAGGCCTTTTATAGAAACTCCCCACTACGACAACAGGTTGTGACGTTCAATCTGCGTTGTTATTGAAATTGGTTTGATTTGATTGAAAGTGGTTTGAGTTTTAATTTAAATGATAATTATGATTTTAAATTAAATAAATTTGAATTTAAATTATAATTATTGTGATTTGAATTTAAATTTTAATTGTGATTTGAATTTGAAAAAATATTGAGTAGTGGGGAAGTGACGAAACTGACCTGTTCATTCAACAATGTAAGCGTGTTGTCTTTTTTATGTTTGACTATTTCTAATTGTTCTAACACCGACAGTTTTAAACTTTTTTTACATGTGTGTAAAATTGAAAAAGTATGATCGTCTGGGATACTATGTCCCGAATCTATAAGATGTTTTGCAAAATGAGACTTTTCTGGGTGATTATTTCGATAGGCGGATATGTGTTCTTTATAACGTGTGTTGAAACTACGGCCGGTCTGTCCTATATAAGACGAGTTACACTCCCTACAATCTATCTTATAAACACCAGATTTCTGAAATTTATCTAACCTATCTTTACCGTTACAGAGTTTTCTTAATGAATTATTTGTGTTAAAGGCCGCGTCGCGTATATGTCGTGATTTTTTAGTGTTTTAGAAATACGTTCTGATAACTGACCTAAGTAAACCATACTAGAACTATACCTATTTTCTTTTTTGTTGGGAACAGAGTATAATAAATTGGTAATGATTTTGTGGATTTTGTTTTTTATTAAATTGTCAATAATGCATCTCCTGTATCCGTTCGATATGGCGATATGATATAATGTATTTAGTTCTTTTGTATAATTTGTTTTGCTAAGTGGTACTGAAAAAAGTCGATGGATGTATGAGTTAAACGCGGCCATTTTATGTTGCCACGGATGACAGGAGGACGCATGAATGACAGTGTCCGTATGTGTCGGTTTACGATATATGTTATGTATGTATGTATGGATTTAACTATTTCAAAAGCAGAGAGTACACATAACTTCAACATATATCGTAAACCGACACATACGGACACTGTCATTCATGCGTCCTCCTGTCATCCGTGGCAACATAAAATGGCCGCGTTTAACTCATACATCCATCGACTTTTTTCAGTACCACTTAGCAAAACAAATTATACAAAAGAACTAAATACATTATATCATATCGCCATATCGAACGGATACAGGAGATGCATTATTGACAATTTAATAAAAAACAAAATCCACAAAATCATTACCAATTTATTATACTCTGTTCCCAACAAAAAAGAAAATAGGTATAGTTCTAGTATGGTTTACTTAGGTCAGTTATCAGAACGTATTTCTAAAACACTAAAAAATCACGACATATACGCGACGCGGCCTTTAACACAAATAATTCATTAAGAAAACTCTGTAACGGTAAAGATAGGTTAGATAAATTTCAGAAATCTGGTGTTTATAAGATAGATTGTAGGGAGTGTAACTCGTCTTATATAGGACAGACCGGCCGTAGTTTCAACACACGTTATAAAGAACACATATCCGCCTATCGAAATAATCACCCAGAAAAGTCTCATTTTACAAAACATCTTATAGATTCGGGACATAGTATCCCAGACGATCATACTTTTTCAATTTTACACACATGTAAAAAAAGTTTAAAACTGTCGGTGTTAGAACAATTAGAAATAGTCAAACATAAAAAAGACAACACGCTTACATTGTTGAATGAACAGGTCAGTTTCGTCACTTCCCCACTACTCAATATTTTTTCAAATTCAAATCACAATTAAAATTTAAATTCAAATCACAATAATTATAATTTAAATTCAAATTTATTTAATTTAAAATCATAATTATCATTTAAATTAAAACTCAAACCACTTTCAATCAAATCAAACCAATTTCAATAACAACGCAGATTGAACGTCACAACCTGTTGTCGTAGTGGGGAGTTTCTATAAAAGGCCTGTTCGCCAGTTTTCACAGCTTAGTCGTCGGAGCGCAACGAAGGCGACAACATCTCCTGAGGATGCCACGTGAAGTGGCGAAACGCGTCGAGGTTTTTATTATATTGGTGTTGGGTACTAATAATTGCATTAACTGTACTGCATGCATTTTTGAGGGAGGGCGGGCGGTTTTCCTGCATGAAATAGTGCTTGCTCAATCAGTGTTGGTGTGGTGCAGGTGCTTCCTCAAATCAGTGTTAGTGCGGGTAGTGTGGTGAAGGTATCTAGGCCGGTATATTAACAAGCGGAAATCATTAGCAAAATAATTTTCTAAATCCATAATTATAAACATAATTATATTAACCTATTGATTGTTTTTCTAAAGTTTCTCAATATAACCGTCTTTTACACTATTTTACTAAGTCATATCCACAAAAATTGATAGGCCTATATGCCACAAATGCACTCATTTCTATAAAACCCGCGCGTTCCGAAATTTGCGTTCACTGCTTGCTTCAATGAACAGGTTTAAAACTAAATGCAGCAATGTAATTTAAACAGGTAGTATGCACACAGGTACATGTATTTACATAGTGATAGACACAAATAACATAAAAGAATTGTTTTTTAAATAAAATACGCACATTTCAATAACAAGCGCGGTCAAAAGTTGAACATGTTCAACCTTTTTTTGACACGCGCAGTACGTACACTTGGGGCATCTAGCCTATCAATGTCTGTGGTCATATCTTTGGATAAAGTATGATGGACTGTTGCTCTAAGTTTCTGTAATTTAGAGGCTAAATAGTATGTACCTAAGTAGTCATTCAATCTAAGTTTTACAAATTCCAATGGGTTAGAATAAGTGTAGGTTAGAACAGTGACCCTACACGTCCAGCGGCCGTCGAGCGCCAGATCCCCCCCTACATATGTATGAAGGCTGCCATTGTTTATTCATCCTAACCTTAAAATATTATTTTAAGTTTTAAAATATTTGAGTCGGCACCCGAGGGTAGTCTCCACCAGTCGACATCCGGGAGGACCCCTATAAAGAATCTGTAAAATCTGTAAAGGGCCTTTATGACACTATGTAAATGATTATTTTTCTTTCTGGACATTAGTAAAAATATTCTATATAATAATGTTTAGGAATGAAACCGTTAGGAAAAACAAAGGAGTTAGCAATATTATTAGTTACAATTTTTGGAAACATGAGTGTTATGAACATCGTCTGTAGTACTACAAACAAATTGTATAAATGAAAACTTTAGGAAGTGTCATCATTCGGCAAAAAATTTTAGTTGAGCCAATATGGATGAGCAGCCGTAGAGAACATATTCCATATCTATTAAATAATTTTAAAAAGTATTAGTTGGTTCATTAAATTCACAAGTAGTCAAACAACAATTTTTTGTATAGATTTACTAAAATATCACTTTTTTTTTAGGAAATTAAAGATGACACTGACAACACTCTAAGTGATAATCAGAAGGAAGAAACTAAATATGTAGAAATGGAAATCAAGAAAGAAATAAAAGCAGAGGTATGAGATCTAGTACTAATTTTAGTGGACCTTGTCCTTAACAAGATAACCATATTTGAAATGAAAGATATGTTTACGGATTTAGTACGCGTTTATTTTTCAAAATCAAGAAAACAGTATGATAACCATATTTATTTAGTTAATTAGAGCTGTCGCCAAGTAAGTGTAACGATGCGGGTTCAAGTCCAGCTTAAAACAGTTATAATAATTATTTACATAATTGTTTTTTCAATTTTGAAACAACCCAATTTGTTATTTATATTAAAGTAAAAAAGAAAAACAAAGTCGAATAGAAAACCTCATTCTTTTATTCGATTTTTTTATTTTATTTTATTTATTTAACTGTTATGGTAGTGACTATGTAAGTTGAAATCAGTATATTTCACTGATCTTTATTATTAGTAGTATTTTAAAATACCTTATAGAAATAATATTATTACATTGAAAGAACTAATAAAACAGTAAAGAACTAATAAAATTACATTATTATAATAATAAATTATGTGTGATTGACTTATTACAGGTGGGAGGAGCAGAAGAGACTGAAGTAGTGTCTGAAGATGAGCTACCCATTGTACAGAAACCAAGTGTTAAAGATGCAGAAAATGTTTCAGATGATGAGTTGCCTGGGCCAAAACCTGCTGATTTACCAGCTGATACAGAGGTTTGTACAATGATTTCAGACATATTCATTTATTGCATCTTTTATGAGTATTTGAAAATGTTGATGTATGTTTTTGTATTTGGTGCACTCATAAACTCACGTGCTTCAGGTTGTATCTGAAGATGAGCTCCCAACATCAAAAAAAGATGTAAAAGAATCACGCAAGCGGAAACCGGATGAAGCAAGAGATGGGTATGACCCTGGGTCGCCAACTTCTGAAAGTGAATCATTAAATAAAAAACAAGCCGTTGCTAAGGTAATAAATACCAAAAAAATAATCGAAATAAAAAATGGTCATCGTTAAACAGAAAACAATAACATTTAATTACCTATATTTCTTTAAAGAACAAGTATTTATAAATCTTTCATTACTGTTGATATCTTTTATGTTCTTATTACTTTGCAGAATGGTGAAAGTAAGCCTATCCCTGCTGAAAAACGCTCATCCATTGACGAGAAACCCAAGAAAAAGACTCTTCCAGAACTAGACAAGTATTGGAAAGTGGTCAATGATGATCCTACTGATTTCACTGGATGGACATATTTGCTGCAATATGTAGATCAGGAGGTAAATAGTTTTTTTTTTTAATATTTATCTGCATGAAGAAACCTTTTTCCAATTATTGTTAAACACACATGATGAACATTTTTGCTAATCTTATTGCTTTGTGAAGCAGTGAGAACTGAATCTTTATGATGATTGGCAAGGGCCAACTGACTGTAAACTATTCTTATAAATTAAATTAAATTGTGGATTGAGACTTAACTAAAAAGTTTCCGTTTGTTTGTGCATAGAGCGATGTAGAGGCGGCACGCGAGGCGTACGACGCGTTTCTGTCGCACTACCCTTACTGCTATGGATACTGGCGAAAATACGCCGATTATGAGAAACGTAAAGGAAGTAAAAAGAAGTGCCTTGAGGTGAGTTAATATTTTTTAGTTCAAGCATATTATTATTTAAGTTACTTGGTGAGTTGGTAAAGCTTATAATACACCTGACTGATGACTTATATCTATGTGCCTTCTTAACACTTGGATTTTTAATTGTTTTAGTCTTAACTGGTATTTTGCAATTATTTTTTTTCCCAACAGCGCGTCGAGGTCTACGATGTTCGTAAGGCAAAGCCGTCCGTTGGCACCGGAGAGTTGTATTACCATCGCATAGAATCGTTTTTAGTGGTTCATTGTTTGTGCTGTATATTTGATAAATCTAATGCATATATTTATGATTCTTTGTACACGCATGATTTATTGTAATATTTGTACCATGTATATTATTTAAGTACGTGCTTAAAGTGGACATAATTAAGAAATATTATGTAAACTAATCCATGTTAGCATGGAGCGCAGCGGTCCTCATATTTAGCCATTGATTGGCGTTAGGAGCAAGACGCCGGCAGCAGCAGCGACTCCGCGCCGTGTGTGAACAGGTGTAATATGCCCGACAAACATTTTATACATATTACATAGAACAGTGAGGCGCTGCGTACGCGACACCTTCACCTCGCTACTCAACGTCTCGCTTTTTCTATTCAAAATTACATAAAACATAATATGCTATTCAATATTCCCTTGCTTCATAGTGTTGTCGCGCCGTCGGCAATGCTTTGCTTACGCGGTACTCGATTACAGCTTATCTGATATTTCAGGTATTGGAAAGAGGTTTAAAAGGGATTCCTTTGTCAGTGGACTTGTGGATACACTACCTGAATCATATAAAATCGACGAGAGCTGAAGACCACTCCTTCATTAGATCGCAATATGAGAGGGCCATTGGTAAGTTTGGTTCTAAACTTAGTATTGCATTTGCATTTGCATTATGACCACATTTTTAAACCATTTGATAACATTAAATACAGATGCTTGCGGTTTGGAGTTTCGTTCGGATCGTCTATGGGAATCATACATCAAATGGGAAGCCGAAAATGGTTCGGCGCTCAATGTTACAAACATCTACGATCGCTTGTTAGCTACACCTACGCTCGGCTACACCTCACATTTTGACAAGTAAGAATGCGTCTCTTTAATTAAATTTAAGTAACTACTTTTATACACGTCTCAATTTTAGCTTTTGTAGGCCAGTATACAATAGTTCAACAAATCATATAGGATTCACTTATTAGAAAACAATCCAGACTCATCGGGAATACATGAGGTCCAAATCTACACTGATGGTTCAAAAACTAAATTAGGTACAGGCGCCGGAGTCTTCTCGATGGACCTAAACATAAATATATCTACACCGCTGGGTGAAGATAACTCGATATTCCAATGCGAGTGTATTGCCATAATCCAGGCTGCCACTGCCATAAAGAAGAGAGAGGTTGCTGACTACGGCATTCGCATACTCTCTGATAGCATGGCGGTTCTCAAAGCTCTGGAGAGCAACATCATCACATCCAGCCTTATTTACGAGTGTCACCTGGCCCTTGAGGACATTGCCATAAGGAACAGTGTCACCTTACAATGGATCAAAGGACACAGCGGCTCCCTGGGCAATGATGCCGCAGACCAACTCGCTAAAAGGGGATCGGATCTTACGGTTTTCGGCCCCAGGCCACACCTGCCTATCCCCTTCAACCAATACAGGTCATGGCTGTGACATCAAACCCTAGTCAAACACAACGACCGCTGAGCCAATATCAGCAACTGCAGACAGTCCAGAGAGGCCATACCGGCTCTTTCACCGCGTCTGACTCGCAACTTAATCACCCTGAACAGAAGTGACCTTCGAAGAGTAGTGGGATCACTGACTGGACATATCCCCCTAAATAAACATCTCTTCACCATTGGTGAACCATAAAACTGACTGGGAGTCCTTTCGTGATTATATCGATAAAAATGCTAATTTGCGAATACCTCTTAAAACAGTAGTCGAAATAGAGGACGCTGTGTGCTATACCACAAATTTAATACAAAAGGCGGCGTGGCTATCAACTCCATATATATCAACTAAACCACAAAGTCAGGACACTACTTTGGAAATACGAGA
The DNA here is from genome assembly GCA_949315895.1 of Anania crocealis. Taxonomy (NCBI): domain Eukaryota; kingdom Metazoa; phylum Arthropoda; class Insecta; order Lepidoptera; family Crambidae; genus Anania; species Anania crocealis. Next base: position 7,972,939 of record OX438868.1, read on the forward strand.
GATGATAGCCACAAAGAGAAGACTACGCCATCAATGGCACACCAGCAGAAATCGTCAAGACAAAAAATTACTCAACAAGATTCAAAAAGAACTGAAAGAAATGCTTAGAGAAAATGAGAATAATACCCTTCAAGACAAACTTAAGATTCTGTCACCATACAAAGCGAATGATTATACACTCTGGAGAATGACCAATTCATTTAAAAGGCCAAAAGAACACATACCTCCACCAAGACATAACAACGGAAGTTGGTCACGAAAGCCTCAAGAGAAAGCTGACTTATTTGCTAATTTCCTTAAAAACATATTTAAACCTAATGAACCTGACAATACAACCACCGAACAAGAAATCGATGAAGTCTTAAACAGCAACCAACAGCTGTCTCGGCCATTGGAACCAGTGACAACGATAGAAGTTAAAAAAACTATCATACAGCTAAAACACAAAAAGGCACCAGGATTTGATTTAATAACGGCAGAAGTGCTTAAACAATTACCAAGAAAGGCCATCGTTCTGTTGACAATCCTCTTCAATGCCATGCTGAGATTACATTATTTCCCAGAGCTATGGAAAGTATCTATCATAAAAATGATAGCCAAGCCGGGGAAACCTCCTACAGAGGTAACAACATATAGACCCATAAGTCTTCTTCCATTGCTGTCAAAAGTTTTTGAGAAACTGGCCCTAAAGCGCCTCCTGCCAGTGCTACAAGAGAAACATTTTATACCAGACCACCAATTCGGTTTCCACGCAAGCCATGGGACAACAGAACAAATTCACCGAGTAGCTCATACGATACGGCAAGCGCTGGAGAGAAAAAAATATTGCTCGGCTGTTTTCCTCGATATCCAGCAGGCCTTTGACCGCGTGTGGCACAAGGGCCTGCTTTATAAACTTAAGCTACATTTGCCAAACACTGCGTACATGCTACTTAAGTCATACCTACGAAACCGGTTATTCCAGGTCAGGTGTGAGGACTCGCTATCATCTATCTATCAAATAGAAGCAGGAGTGCCCCAAGGTTCAGTACTGGGTCTAGTCTTTTACACAATCTACCCACCTCAGATGAAGTAGTAACTGAGACTTATGCAGATGATACTGCAGTCCTCTCATGTAGTGAAAATCCAAATACAGCATCTGCAAGACTACAAGAGTGCCTGGACAAGATTGGACTATGGCTTAAAAAGTGGAGAATCCGTGCAAGCCCAGCAAAATCGGTCCACATAACGTTCACACTAAAGAGAGGAGATTGTTCGCCAGTGACACTGGACAATTCTGTCTTGCCAACAAACACGACAGTTAAATACCTAGGCATGCACCTAGATAGAAGACTCACTTGGCAGGCTCATATAAGGGCCAAAAAAGAACAGGCAAACAAAAGGTTTAGAGACATGTACTGGTTATTGGGCAGACAGTCAACATTAAGCTTGGAAAATAAAGTGCTTGATTACAAATGTATTCTGAAACCGATTTGGACATATGGAATACAGCTCTGGGGATCAGCGACTCACTCAAATGTTGAAATCCTCCAGCGAAAACCAGAATAAAGTGTTGAAGATCTTGATCAATGCGCCATGGTTCACGCGGAACACGGAAGTGCATGAATATCTGGAGATGCCGACAGTTAAAGAGGAAATAAAGCGTTTCTCTGTATCGTATAAGCAACGTCTTGAGCGACACAGCAACCATCTGGCTACAAAGTTACTGTGTACAAACAACCACTTAATACGGCTGAAACGAATGCATTTAGCTTCAATCTAAAATTAGTGAAAAAATTATGAGAGGTGACACATCACAGGATGTGCACTCTCCAAAAGTCTAAGACCGCATCATCTGATCTGATTAAAGCCGCTAGGCTGATTGTAGATATAAATTAAAAAAAAAAACCATTGATGACAGACAGCCCTCTACGTAGAGGCTGCCTGGAACAGGCAGAATCGGCTGCCCATGTGATTTTGGAATGCACAGGGGTAGCCACCCACCGGGCATCTATCCTCGGCACACCGAGTTCCCTTTCAGAAGCCTGTGAACGTCCTAAAAGACTTCTGTGCTTCTGGAAGGAGTTGGGGTGGTTGGACTAACCACCCTAATACCCCTACGCATAATGGGCCAAGTGGAGCCTAAATGCGGAAAAGGGAGCCCGTTACCAATACCAATACCAATTAGGTAGGCACATCCGTATCCGAAGACCAACTAGACGGTCTTACTAACCAATAATTTTCCTAAAGTAGGTATAAGAGATTTTTACTCATTACACTTTCAAAAAATACCGTACTAAATGACATGATGCTGGTTAAACGATATTAGTTTTGATTACGTTTATTAGCTAGTTACCCTATAATTTCCCCAATTTAAAGTACTTCTAATTATTTACACTCTAAAAGATAAAATACTAAAACTACCGTATGAAATGGTATTATACCGTTTAATATGGTATTTTTGCGTTTAATATGGTATTTTTGGTATAATACCTCGGAGCACATTTGGTATTATACCAGCCTTATATCTCTAACTTAATGTTGTTGTATCTGTTGATAGTACGATATACGAACATACGGCTGATACCAAGCTTTCGAAGTGTCTGGAATATGACCGGACCCACTTTGTGCAAGGCGATCACTGCAATCCTATTTTCTTTAACATCCCATTCCATATTGTAATTTGATAATGAACATGATAAAATATGTGAAATTCCGCAAAATGCAAGATTTTTTTCCAAATTCAAAATAATAAATAAGTTGTAAAAAAAAGGTTTAATGTAACACTATTTATGGCCCGACTATTAACAGTTAGCTATCAATAGTTATATACAATTTAACAAATTCTACCTATAAAAAGAATTAAAAAAAATATATTATTAAAAAAATCCCTACACAAAAAGTTCTCTCTAAAAAGTTAAAAATAATAAATGAAACTCAATCATAAAGTACCTAATTACGTATTAAAAATATATGTCGAATAAATCATCGTCATTATTGATAATCGATATCGACATTTGTTTTAGGCTGTCACAGCCCTAGTAATTGCATTGATAAATTCAAAAATGCATCATTTCGTGATAAGTTTACTAGAACGTATTTAAAAGAATTTGAGAATAACGGTTTAAAATATAAATTAGATCAAACTTGCTGCAAATAATAAATCTATAATGAATTGAATAATTGATTATAGATTACTGATTGCCATGTTTTATTTCGTCGAGACATAATTATGCAGCTATATGTTTTTTATAATATATTATTTTATAAACAAAACGCATATTTAATTAGACGTTTAAATCAAGTCAAATTTTATAAACTACATCTTTAAAAATTACCCCAAATTAGATACGATTACTATTTAGTGGCAACACTTATTGATTGGGAATTGTTCATGTTATTAATTTCATATTATTACAAATTTCACATGTTATTAATTTAATATCAAAATATTCATAATAAAATTGTTATGCTAATTTATTGTATTATTTGTTAATATTAAGTTAAAATAATACTTAGAAATGGAAAGTAAAGTTATCCTATTGTAAACTAGAGGATTCCGACCTCTTTTTACACGCAAAAACGCTGCAATTCGGCATTTTTAGCTCAGGTCTGTTGTGCGCTACTTAATTTGCTGAATGAAGTGGAACGTGCGGCAACTAGTTTTATATAACCAGTATGACCGGCGGTCTCGTACCTTTGGCAGCGGTGTACGCCTGTCAATGGCGTCTCCCGTTGTTAATGCTCTAAGCCTACATGGTACAGCCAATAAGATTATAACACCCTCCAATTATCGTGTAAGCTGAATAAGAAATTGTAGCCATTTTAAAACGAATGAAAACAAACACAATAAATATTAAATATTATCAAAGCAATATCTGATTATAGCTTAAGCCGATTTATGATTATCACCTTAAATAGACTGTGTCCTAAAAACTATTATTTTTAAAATAATTTATATTATAACCTTAAAAGCACATAGGTACTTATTTTATCCGTATTTGGTAATTTTCCTCAAATATGTTTAATTTTTTACTGGCGCACAAAAATATTGCCAATAAATAAGAATACATGACCGAGTTTCTTGCGCTGCTTCTTCTCGGCACTAGCCCACATTTGTCCCGAAGCAGTGGTAGGTTAAATATTGGGACGTGTAAAAGCGCCTCCAGGGGCCTATTTGCAGAAATAAAACTGATTTTAACTGATTTTTAAATACTATCCTAAAACCTAATGCGAACTAGGCTTTCCGGTCATTGCGTTTATTTTTATTATTTTTTAATTTATTAAGAAACTACAGCTTTTTTGCAGTATGCTTGACACAACTAAAAAAAATAAAACATTTAAATTTCAAGAAATCGTACATAATTATGTAATATCTAAGAGTAGAATAATTAGTGCCTACTCTTCTTCGAGCCGTTAGATAAAGTACGAGATGACCTAATGACATAAAAATAATAATAATACGGGGCCTTTTGCTTCTTAGGTCAACTATCTCTTACGGCTTTCGAAAAAATCGGACTCGTGACAATCAAATATAGGGTAAACATCATAAAATTAAATACATCAAATAAAGATGAACCTAATAACAATATGTAAAAGACAAATACGCGGATAAATATAATATATAAAATAACATTCCTTTGTTTGTTTGACTAACATTTACGGACATTATACTGTGATTCATATTCAATTCGCAGTCGTCTCTGTAGTGCATTTTTGCTCATATTGAAAATATCTATGTTTTTATAATTAACATTTTAAGTTAAAGACTAAGGCGTCAGATGTCTCACTCTGCAACACGAAGCTCGTATTTACTGATATATCTGTCTCTTTCGGATACTATAAGACAACGGTATGAGTGATAGAGACAGATGTATTCGAATGTACGGGTATTGTGTTACGGAGTGAGGCGTCAGATGTGTGAGGATGAGGATGGTGCGCGTCCTGTTCCAGCTTCCAAGAGCACGTGATGTCGGAGCCGGTGACGGGCGCGGTGTCGCAGGCGGAGCTGGTGCGGTTGCGCGGGGAGGTGCGCGACGCGGCCGGCGCGCAGCCGCAGCTCGACCTGCCGCCCGGCGAGGACGAGCCCGTCGATCATGTGGTCAGTCTCTACTCTCTACTATTACTCTATTATAGCTATTTACCCGTCGTTTGCTTAAGGCCGTATCCGGGCATTGGTGTGCGCCGGATCCGTCCAAAGATCGCCTGCATCATCTTTGCACAAGTATTATATAATAAAACTTGATTTAATTTTTTTTCCAAGAAATAAGGTGTTTTATTGCCTGAAATCTATTTCTAATGAATGAACCCATCATAGACAACTGTCAGTTTTAAATTTTATAAGTTCATTCGGCTTACAGACTATTTTCAAATTGTCGAGTCGTTGTGTGCATACTGATTGTGAATTTTGTTTCCTATTTGAAATTTTTGCAATTCGATTTTAGGCAAAATTAACTAGAATATACTCATGTTTCTGATTTATTAATTTGTTCAAGTATTCAACTAAGGGGAAAAGTAAAAAGAAATAAAATACTTGTATGAATAATATTGAAAAATTGGTAAAATGTCCACAAAGGGTTGCTTTTCAGTAAGTTTCTGTTTTCAATGATATAAGGAATTTAAACAACTATTATTTCGTAATAAAATGTAGTACACTTTGTTTGGTAAGTTCCAAACAATTATATAGAGATTTACATCAAATGGTAAGACACTGCGCGCTCGTACTACACCGCCGTGAATGCGCCGCAGACGAGGTGTGCAGATATGCGTCGCATTCCGCAGCTTAGGGGTTAACTATACTGGACACCATCGATCGGTGATGTACATACAGGTGACTTTTTCATCATCTTCAAAAAATATTATAGGCTTTCAGTATCGTATTTAGAGCCCATTTATGAAATAAAAAATTTAAATCAAGTTTTCAGCCGAAAATATTTTTCGCTACATAGTTTTAAATTTTTACGATCCTAAACCTGTTAAGGTATGAAAAGAAAATAAAAAACTTATGAATAGTGTCTCAATCATTCATACGAATAAATGATTGAGATGAGCATCGCGTAAAAAAACTGTTGCTAAGAGGCCGTATCAACTATTTTAGATTTTTGGCGGACATAGTGCTTATCTTGGCATTTTTGTACTGGGCTATACCAAAAGAAAAAATACGTCATTTGTTTTTTGTCTCGCAGATTGCTATATTAAAATTTGGAAAATGGTTAAAATTTCATTCTGTTTATCGTGTTACGTAAATGTATAACAAGCCGAAACCAGCCTATGTTCACATATGCATATAAACACTTTGGTGAAGTCAGACATTAAAATCATTTACGAAAAAAAAAAAAACCTCAAAATTATAGATTGTATGAAAAAAAAAATGATATCAAATATCTGACTTCACCATAGTTTTTATATGCATAATTATGTTAACATAGGCTAGTTACGGCTTGTAATACTGTTTACCTAACACCCTGTATAATGAGATCTAGATACACAGTCTGATACAAAATTACTCCTAAAACTGTCCTCGATTGAATGGTTGACATTTATTTTATGTTATTATATTATCAATTTTATAACCCGCCTAAATTTTGTCGACATGCAATACTATGGAAATTTTTGACATGTTTTATTTATTCGATTGATATACTAAAAGTGCACCCTTATGTTAAATGGGTGATTTTGTTGGGACACGTTTTTGACGCTGATTGTGTACTATCTAGTTTTTACATTAATGCTGGACCCGCATCGCAAGTATAAGAACAAAAGGTTCTAAAATGTTTATAACTACTCATGTTTAACTATTAACAAACTTAAAATAGAATCGTATTCGATAACAGATCCCGTGTGTTGTTCGACAAACGACGGTGTGCGCAGTTTTAGCATATAAAAAACGATACAACACCTCAAATAGATAGGTATGTATGGTGTGTACACCATAATGTGCAAAATTTACTCGTGTCTGTTACGTTTCCTCACCTAGACCAATAAACTAATAAATTTGGTAAGCAGAATCCTAGGTTAGCCTTTTGCTGCTATTTTATTCTTAAAGGTGTAAACAACGACGAAGAAATAGCCTTTCAGGCGACTGAACCCGCGTGCTAGAAATCTTATATCTTGCGAGAAAGAATGTATTATATGCAATTAAAACTTGCTGGAGGGTCATGATGATAAGCTTCTTGAAAACGCTATCTTGCCTGATCTAAATGTTAAATTATTTATAAAGCATATTAAATTGTTTTCGAACAAGGTTGTTTTCCTTAATCGTCAGAACATAGACAAATAATGTCCATATTGTTAATACTGTGTGTATTTTTCCTCTCACACAGGCTTCGGAAGAAGAAGCACAGGCAATCAAGGAGCGCATCATAGCGGCGCGACGAAAGGTGCACAAAACTACTGGGGAGGAGGTCGCTGCTCGGTGGACATTTGAAGAAGGCGTAAGTATTTAGACCAGGCCCCTAATTCGCGTAACCGAATCGTATCAATCGTAATTGAACGACAGGTTTTTGACAGTTCTAGTATGGGCTAAATGTCAAAATCGTCCAAATCGATCACGATCGAACTGCGATTCGGGTACGCGAATTAGGCCCCGGGTCATTATCACCAGCGTGTATAAATCCACTGCTAGACACGGGTTTCTCCAATACGTGGGTAACACTGAAAATGTTTAGAACTGGCCGGTTAGAAACATTGCTAATAAAAACTTTTTTTGAATTTCAATTTGAAAACTCTAATTGTAGTATATTGCATTCATTTGTCATTTGTTTTTGTGAATTGGCGGCAAATAACTCTTGTTACACGTGAAAATGGGCCCTTACTCTTGAATTTGATTTAAGTTCGATCTCGATTCGACCTAGACAAAATCTAAACAAACTCAATCGAATCTAAATCAAAATCAAGCCGAGATCGATCTAAAATGGCGATCCGTGAAACATTTTCGGTTGATAACGTAATCACCATCGACACAAAAGTTTAGGTTTACTTTTTAGAGTACCAAATCACTGATTCTCGACGTCGATTCGATTTTGATCGTAACTCGAACTTGTCAAGAGTAAGCCTGATGAACCTAACGCGAGAAAATTTTCGGTCAATGATTTATTATGACTTTCGTTGTGGGCTTACTCAACAACAAATCTATGAAAGGCTGCGATTAGCATTCCTTATGAAGTCCCATCTCGCGCCACTATTTACAATTGGTTTAACGAGTTAAAGCGCGGACGTAGCAATCTCAATGAAGATTCGCGTGAGGGACGTCCTTTAACAGCGACTACTGAAGATAACATCAGTGCTGTGCGACGCATGACAGAGGAAGATAAGAGAGTGACCTATCAGATACGGGCAAGCCTAGGCATTGGTATGAGACAAGTTCATAAAATATTACACGAACATTTAGGCGTCAGGAAGCTTTGTACCAGATGGATTCCCCATACTTTAACCGACGACCAGAAACGCCTTCGCATGGACTGGTGTCGCCAAATGTTAGATAAGTTCAACGGCGGTGACTTAAATGCTGTATTTGATATCGTCACAGGTGATGAAAGCTGGATATATTGCTACGAACCCGAAACCAAAAGACAATCAGCTCAGTGGGTTTCCTTTCGAGGATCGGCCAACTACGGTAAAGAAATTAAGAAGTCATGGAAAAAAGATGATTGCCTCATTCTTTGGTCGGAAAGGTCATTTCGCGACAGTTGTGCTAGAAGATGAAAGGACAGTTACTGCAGACTAGTATGTCAATCGCTGTTTGCCTGTTGTCTTGGAAAAAAATTGACAGCAGCGCCCGAAGCAGGATCCTCTTTCACCACGACAATGGCAGGTGTCGAGATAATGAGTCATCCGCCATACAGTCCTGACCTGGCGCCCTGCGACTTTCATTTATTCCCAAGAACTAAAGATAAAATTCAAGGTCAAAGCGTACGAAAATGCCATAGGAGAGACCCCTAAGGAAAAACGGGCCCACTGCTTTTCTCGGTAGTTCCATAGAATGCGACGATGTGTAGAGAGGAACGGAGATTACTTTAAAAAACAATAAAAATATTTGCAACTTTCTACATTAAGCCGTTTTTCATTTTCTAAACATTTTCAGTGTTACCTAGGTACAAGAATTATGTCACATCGCAGTTTGGCCAATGGTGGCGAAAAGACGCTGCTGCCCGTCGTATTCTGACCGTATTCCTTTAGTCGCCTCCTACGACACCCATAAGAATATTTGATTGTGCTATTCTTTTTATGTACCGACACCATACGACACGAAGTATTATTTTGGTTTTTCTAAACTTGTTGTACACAAGTTTCATGCCGAAGAAGTTAACTTTCAAAAGAATTTTGTTCTGTAATATTGACTCGGTATGATATAAATATTAAATCATCAGGTATAAAAAATATTTTAGTTTTTGTTTACAATGATTTATTTATTATCTTTCTCAGATCAAGCGTCCATATTTCCACGTGAAACCACTTGAACGGTGTCAGCTGAAGAATTGGAAGGCGTATTTAGAATGGGAGAAACAGCACGGCTCGTTCAAGCGCGCGCTGGTGCTGCACGAGCGCTGCCTCATCGCCTGCGCGCTCTACGAAGAGTTCTGGATGCGGGTACGATAATATGCAACCGTGATACTGGTAGTAGAGTATTAATCAAGTGCTAGTAGATAATAAAACGTATTATCTAGACCGACGATCCATTATTTATCGTTTATTTCATTCAGGACATTCATTTCATTTAACAAAACCATAAACAAAGATTTGAAATTTAATTATATAGCACTATCATGGCGCCTAAGTTGCAAACAATTCTAGGCGGACGCTCGTCATTGAAGTGCTAAATGAAGTGTAAATAAATGAAGGTCCAAACTTAATGACTTAGAATTGATTTATCGGTCCTGTAACGATTTTAAGCTAACACATTAAAAGTCGTGCCAAAACGTCATTACATCTGACATCGGTTTAGGCATTAGATCGTTAAGCATCTTGTGAGTATTAGATGATTATGCTAGTTTTGAGATGCTTATATCATCTACATACAACACACTACTTTGTCTTGTAGGTATAATAATACATATAAAGATTTTTAATACAAATTGTACTTACTTACTTAATTGCTTGTACAATATTTTGAGATTTCCGTCTTCCCGGACAACTAAAAATCTTTTAACCTTACAGTTGATAAAGTTCCTAGAGGAGCGTGCCGAGTCTGACCCCGAACTAATAGCCGTGGAGCGCGAGGTGCTGGAGCGAGCGTGCAGCGTGCACCACCTTGACAAGCCCGAGCTACACCTGCACTGGGCGCACTTCGAGGAGGCGCAGGGCAACGCCACCAAAGCCGCCGAGATACTCGACCGCATCGAGAAGACCTGCCCGAACCTCGTGCAGATACAATACAGGTCCGTTGATGATAAACGTTACGTTTATTAAAACATAAAGAGGAACACCGTGCGCTCTAACATTCGTCAGCTTATCGTCGCACTCATTATCGAGAAGGCACGGCAAGTGAAATTGCAATTTCATCCATAGAGTTTTAACATTATTTTTTTATAACTAAGAATCCTTGGCCATGCTGTCACTCTAATTATTAGAGACGCCTAGTTAGTAAGTCTTAATGGGCGCAGCCTCTAATAGCGATCTAGCGACTATGACTACACAAATGGATACACACATTGTACTTTACTAATGTTAGCTCACAGCTACAGCAGAAGTTTTTAACCTATTTCTTTATTGTTTATATCAATGGGATGGTCCATCAAATTAATAAGAAGACGAAGCTGACTAATAATAGTTTGTCAGAGTAGGCATATCAACAATTTCGATGCAACAGTTCACAGCATTGTAGATGCGCTTGCATTATGAAACAAAAATTTTAACCAACTCGTTTTATTCTATAGACGCGTGAACCTCGAGCGTCGACGAGGCGACTTCGACAAGTGCTCTCAGCTCTACGAAGGCTACATCGCGTCGGCTAAGAACAAAGCGGTCGCGTCCGCTCTGTCTATCAAGTACGCGCGGTTCCTGTTCCACGTACGAAGCGACCCGCCCGCGGCCAGGAAGGTGCTAGAGGAAGCCATCGCGAAGGATCCACTGAATTACCGCCTTCACATGCAGAGACTAGACCTAGCTTTGCATACTCCTGGCACTCCTTATGAAGAGCTGGAAGGTGCGTATTTATTTCTAAATAGTTTCTAAAAACCTGTGGTTTCTGAAGTACGAGGGCGGGTCAATAAGTCCGTGACTTGGAATAAAACACAGATTTTTTGATAAACAAATCATTTTATTTTTTAACGTAGTCTCCCTTGAGCTCTATACACTTTGTCCAACGCTTCTCCAATTTTTTTATCCCTTCCAAAAAATATGATTTGTCGAGGTCCTCAAAATAGGCCTTTGTTTGCGAGATGACTTCATCATTGGAGTCAAATCTTTTTCCACCAAGTCATTTCTTCAGGTTTGGGAACAAAAAGTAGTCACTCGGAGCCAAAACTGGAGAATAGGGCGGATGAGGGAGCAATTCATAGCCCAATTCATGGATTTTTGCCATGGCAACTGCACATGTGTGCACCCTTGCATTGTCTTGGTGAAAAAGAACTTTTTTCTTGGCCAAATGAAGTCGGTTTTTATTCAAATCGTCATTGAAGCGGTCCATTAAGTTGGCATAATATTCCCCATTGATTGTTCTTCCCTTTTGAAGGTAGTCAATGTGGATTATCCCACGTGCATCCCAAAAAACAGTCGCCATAACTTTATTGGCTGACAAACCCGCCTTGGCCTTCTTTGGCGCCGATTCACCCTTAGAAACCCACTGTTTTGACTGTTGTTTGGTCTCTGGTGTGTTGTGACTTGTGATGGATCCATGTTTCGTCCATGGTTACAAAACGGCGCAAAAACTCCTCCATATTGCAATTAAACAACGCCAAACCTTCCTGTGAAGTTGTTACACGATTGCGTTTGTGGTCAACTGTGAGCAAACGCGGCACCCATCTTGCGGAAAGCTTTCTCATGCCCAATTGATCTTTTAAAATTGAAACCACTGAGCCATGCGAGATCCCTACGGCTTCCACAATCTCTTGCACTTTCAATCTTCGGTCGGCCAACACCATATCGTGAATTTTTTCGATTGTTTCGGGTGTAGAGACCTCAACTGGGCGTCCAGGACGTTCGGCATCTTCAGTGCTTTTACGGCCACAACGAAATTCAGTAAACCACTTTTTTACCATTGAAATCGATGGTGCAGAGTCCCCATAGTATTTATCAAGCTTAGCCTTGGTCTCGGTAATGGTTTTTTTTCGCAAAAAATAATGCTTAATAAGCACACGAAATTCACCTTTTTCCATTTTTTCCTCAAATTACTGGGTAGTCTGATAAAAATAGCTGTCAAACACAAACTAACTGACGCAGCAAGTTCAAATTTTGATAGGAATCAACTGACAGATACCTGTTGACAGGAGTAGTGTTGCTTTTTCAGTAAAGAGGTCAGAAATTCAAAAAGTCACGGACTTATTGACCCGCCCTCGTATAAGTGCGAAACACAAATTTGTACTTAGATAAAACATGTTGCCCAATGGTAGGTAATAGTCCGCACTTTCCAGGTCGGTGACATTGCGGGTGACATGAAATTTTACCGACTTGTTAACAAACTCACTTTTTATTTATTTTGTACTTTTTTATCAATATTTGTTATACTAGAGACATACTCCTAGAATATTGAAAGCCATACAACTTGTTTTTCTAATGTCACAGCAAAACAAGTAGCTTTCTCTTCTCTGTGGCCAATTTGCGATCACTAACTTTCCAAGCGATTATGGTATATCCTCCTTTATCCACTATGTTTGCATACCTCTTGCGCGAAGCGCATCCTGAAACTGCTCGACATGTAGGTAGATACGTTCGCGCTCCTAAAGCGTGCAGCGATGCGCGCTTCGCCATCAGCGCTGCAATCGGTGGCGAGGCAGGCATCAGAGCGAGCCTTGTTTGCATTAAAGCCTAGTTCGCATTTAGGCCAGTATTTTAGTTGAGTAGCGAGTAAATAATAGCTAAACGCGTCTAAACACCAAAAATTAGTCGAGTAGGTTAGTAAGTAATTTAGTCGAGCCAATCCATTTTGTTCTATTTTCACGAACGAGTAGCATCTCCCTCCACGCGTCCCTGGGCCCCAATTCCGCTTATTTACAAATGGCTTAATAGAATCGTAATTGCATCTCAATTGTATATTTTGACATTACTACCCTAATATTTGTGTCAAAATATACAATTGAAATGCAATTACGATTCTATTGAGTCATTTGTAAATTAGCGGAATTGGGGGGCTGCTCACTGGCTTATTGGCTAAACAAGTTCGAATCTATTAATTTAGTCGAGTTCATTAGCCATCTCAAAAATATTCACTTTATTGCGATGTGGGCTATTCATCTTGCAAAACGAGTACAGTTCACAAATTAGTGGTGTCACTAATTTGTGAACTGTACTCGAACGAAAGTGCGAACGGTTTTCCGGTTAGCAGCGAGTTAAAAGCAAATCACTCGATTAAAATACTGGCTTAATGCGAACTAGACTTTACAGATGTGCTCAGGGGCGGATCTAACCAAGGGTTTTCTGGGCTGCAGCCCAGGGTCCCGTACAGAAGGCCCCCAGTCTCCATTAAAATGTTGACAACATCACATACAATATTGTTGTGATCCCAAAGCAAGTAACTATTGAAAGCACTCGTATTGTGGAAATCAGAAACAACGGAGGTATCACAAACACCTTGAGTCGAGGAAATATAGAAAAAACACTTTTTTCTACATTGACCCGTCAGGGAATCGAACCCGGTCCATCAGAGCAGGCGACAAGACATCCTGAAACCGGTGACCTTGAGACGGTAAGCGAGGAAAAATTTTTGAAAATACGATATAAAAAATCAACTAATGCCCTAGGCGAAAGACGAACCTACAGTCTTTTTTAATCAGCCCAGGGTCTCACAAACACACGATCCGCCACTGGATGTGCTGAGCAAAGTTAGTTTGCAAACATAGTGAATAGGTACCCGACTTCATAAGTCTGGTGATATGGGGCTTTACTCTTGAATTTGATTTAAACTCGAAGTTCGATCTCGATTCGACCTAGTCAAAATCTGAACTCGATACAGTACTCTCGAACTCAATCGAATCGAAATTAAAATGGAGTCGAGATCGATCTAAAATAGCGATCCATTTCCGGTTGATGACGTAATCACCATCGACTCAAAGGTTCAGGTTCACTTTCCAGAGTACCAAATCCGACGTCGATTCGATTTCGATCGTAACTCGAACTCGTCAAGAGTCTTTTCATCCCACACAGTGCTACGAAATATAGGCAGAACTCTTTTTTTATTAGGGCTCCTAACGTGTTGAATGCTATGGCCGATGACCTCGAACTAGACTTATTTAACACTAGTGTCTGTTCACTCAAAAAGCGTTTGTCAAAGAGATGGTTTGAAGCGGTGCACTGACTGGATAGTTCCTACGACTTATTTTTTACTTGGTTGATTTTTGTCCCATGTCGTTTGTTATTCCTAAGTTACTTTAATATGTACAAGCCATACTTAGAATTTATATGTGGAAACACGTGAATGGTTTTTAGATACAATTCTAGTGAGTAATTTAGTCATAAGATACTGTAGTGTTTTCCAAATAAAATAAAATAAAATAAGCCTGCTGAAGGTATGTGTGTAACGTGTCCACTGGTTGGTACAGAGCTGGTGAGCGCGTACGAGCGGCAGGAGGGCGCGGAGCCGGAGCTGGTGGCGGGCGCGGCGTGGCGGCGGCGCGAGCTGGCCGAGGAGCTGGGCGACGCGGCCGCCGCCCGCCGCGCGCACACGCTCGCGCGCGCCGCCGCCAAGCACATGCGCAAGCGCGCGCGCAAGGACAAGCACGACCCGCCGCCGCCGCCCAGGTACGAGCACGCACTCGACTAGTGCCTTAGAGCTGGCCCAGATAAGACGTTTTACTCGCGATTTTTTATTTATTTATTTATTTATTCATACATGGAAAACTAACAGCATTTACATATAAAAGATATAGATAGAGATGTTTTAGAGCAAATATGCCTCAAGCAGTTCTCACAAATAGCATATTATACAATCCAAAAATTATACATGCAATACATAACTTAAAATATATATATATATATATATATATTTATATGATCTGTGTCATAACCAATACGATTGTATTAATCTGAATAATAAATTGTGTTTCCGAATTCCTAATAAGACACACTTTCGTAATATGCCTAAATTGTTTGCTACCAGTCTTTGTCGCACACATGCTGGTAAACGCTCACCTATGTTTAGAATTACTGATTCATACAACAATAACTTTAACCCTATTGATATCCATGCTACTAGTGTTGGTGTTTTTAAAAAACTTTTATCAGATATGCTTAATAATCTGGCCTAATTTTAGTTTTAATTTATGTGAATTTACTTTGATGTGAATCTAATGAACCATTGTTTTGCTTCATAAGGTATTAATAAGATATTTAGCACTTAACTTGCTTGAATAATCATAAGTATATACAACATCACCTTTCAACTTTGTATTATTATTCTGTGGTTAATGTTGTTGGTGACACAATGATAATTATTTATGAATAAGTACTTTTGATATAAGATCCATATTGTGTACACTGTTTATTAACCCAAATAAACAAAAAAAAAAAAATATATACATGTCGACATAATACAACAGCCAAATACAGCGTCACCGATAAAGCCACATCAAAGAATTTCACATAAATACATAACTGTAAACTAAACTAATAAACTTTTACGCGCGATTTGACTCGCGCGTTTTTAATTTACATTGTGCAAAACGCGACTGCATGTGGACAGGATGTATGAACCTCCAGTACCTCAACGATCGCACGTTTCGAAACGCGCGAGTGAAAACGCGTTATCTCGGCCAGCTCTTACGGTCATCTATATACACGGTGCAATTTCGAACACCTGTAAAACGTATGTATACCATCTTGGCAGTGTTATTTTCATTTTTTAATCATTTTTTTTAAAAGCTTCAAAATTTTGGTTCAGCTATTTATTTTGAAACACGCTGTGACGCGCACGGATGTAGCTGTGTAAGGTTCGTTCATCCGGAACCCCGCTGCAGCAAAACAATACGTCTGTGCGCGTTACAGAGTGTTACAAAATTGAAAGTCTGAATAAATATTTTGCATTTTTTTCAAAACATATTTCTATTGATAGATTAAATAGCACTGCATGATCTTATACATTATGGTCACATAACGTTTAAAATGCAGCGTGTATAATAACAACTAGGTACACAGACCATGTTGGTCTAGTGGTTTAACACATCGGCTGCAGAATTTTCGTAAATATTTATCCTAAGACACGGACTTCACCCGCACAGCGCGTGGGCCGCACTCGCTTCGAGCTAATATGTCGTCCCAAATGGCTGGGCGGCCGAAACACGCAAAACGTGACAAATTGATAATACAAAAACGTGTGCAGTCGCACAAGGTATGTGTTCTCGGCGCATAATTATATGGAAATTCAGCAAACACAAACAATGTGTAAAGCGGCCCTCGCGTCAATTGATAAAACCACGCGTTAAACGCATTTCAGCAACCAACGTGAAACCGGACTTGTCAAGTTGACATTGACATAAAATCAACGTAAATCATTCAATCGAGAATTTTTGTATCGGATCATGTGAATAACAGCCTATAATCATCCCTCTGCAGTGTAAAAGGCCTCTATCATTGAATTCAAGTTACCATAGCAATGATTAAGTAGGCATAATCACCACGCTCGCCAAATGCGGGTTGGTGATCATAATCCCGAGCAATGTTCGAAAATTCGAAACTTCTGTTGCCCGACCCGGGGATCGAACCCGGGACCCCGAAATCTTGGCCCGGTTTTCAAACCACTATAGTCTTTAAAATATAGCTTGATTAGAATGACAGTTCTCACTGAAAGAGACGACGTAACTTTGTACCAGCGTCGCAAAAGTGAAACACATTTGCACACGAAAAAACATTGGTAACTGGCATGTTAAGAATATTTGTTACACGTTGCTGTACATATTAATCAATTTAATTATATAAAATAGAGATTTAAATTTAAAATCATTAAAATAATCCAGTAACAAAAATTACACCTAACTTGAAAAGACGTCTTTACAAGGTTACGTAATTTTTCATAATCGCTAGTGATGAGGTAAAATCGACAGACTAACAGTATTTCAAAATCGAAGTAATGTACCATAAATGTTAAAAATTAAAATTTAAAAAAAAATGAGCATTGGTTGATGCTTAGAACATCAAATTGCAATTATTAATAGTTGACGAAAAATTTACAAATTTATTAGATTCTACTTGCGTTAAAAATTTCTAATTGATTGTCATGATTGTTACAATTATTCTCATAATGATCACGACACTGACTTACTATTATATCTTAATATGTCTGATTTTCATTTTATTTTATTTGCCGTATCTGTTTTTTTTCGTTTGATCAGTCGAGTCAGTCCCATCACTGGTCACCTCAGTTTGACAGGTGTCATTCTAATCATGCTATATTTTATGGACTATAGTGGTTTACCAACAGGGCGATTGATATAGTTATATGGGTACACTTTTAGTTGGGACACTTTTTAACTCCGATTGTGTATCTAGTTTTTCATATTACATCAATCTATACGCTCGACGAATCGGTAGATTACAAATGTACTAAAATCTGAAATAATTGATGGTAAGCTAATGTCAATTTCATACATTTGTTATCTATTTGTCGAGCATATAAGCTATTAGAAAGACACTTGTGCTTCAAGTATGAATATCAAGGCCACTTGCTATTCACACTTGAGACTAAAGTGACCTAACACAATAGATAAAAAATTCAAAACTAGATACCACTATTCACTTTCAACTTCGTAGCATAAACCTAATGTCATGAATGTGAGGTTGAATTTCTATTATAGCAGGTATGAATGCTATGTTGATTTAATCGCGGACATTTTCAAGCGGTATTTTTGTATCGGGGGCTGTGTATCTACTTGTTCTTTATTTACCGTCTACTAAACCACACTTTTTGCCTCTATAACCAAACTGTTCCTTTTTATTAGGGTTCCTTACCCAAAGGTTAAAAACAGGACCCTATTACTAAGACTTCTCTGTCTGTCCGTTGCTCTGTCACCAGGCTGTATCTCAAGAGCCGCGATAGCTAAACAGTTGAAATTTTCACAAATTATGTATTTCTGTTACCGCAATAACAACAAATACTAAAAACAAATTAAAATAAATATTTAAGGGAGGCTCCCATGCAACAAACCCGTTTTTTTGGCCGTTTTGGCACGGAACCCTTCGTGTGCGAGTCCGACTCGCACTTGGCCGGTTTTATTAAGTGTTTTTATTTTTTGGAATTGGCTTGGTTTTTAGTACCTTAATTAGATGTTAGCAAAAAAAGAAAATACAGGTAAGTTTATCGATTGTCTAGTACCCACCCCATAGTATAAAGTTAGCAGTAGCTTAATTTGGGACTAGATGGAGATGGCTCTGTGTGGCATATCTTGAATTTTATTATTATTATTCCATAGTGCAACATCGGATGCAAAGAAAAAGGAGGGTACAAGCACGACGACCGCTGTGACGACAAGCAGCAACTCGTACTACCAGACGCCGGCCGCCACCGCGCAGTCCTACGAGCAGTCGTACGCGCAGCCCTACCAGCCGCCCTGGGGCTACCAGCAGCCGCCCGGGCCCTACCAGCACCACGCGCCCTGGCCCCAGTATCCCAACTACTACTAGCGATAACTGTCGTCTTGCAGCTGCTCGTGCTAATGACACATTGCCACTATGTATTACGATCGGCCCGGGCGCTCACCCGTTCTCACATACTTAGGTTAATGTACCATACAAGTACAGGACAGTGTTTATAATGTAATATTTGATAGGTCTTAGTTAAGGAGCATGATAAGATTCTAATGAATCTACTCTAGGAATAGCTACGATTTTAATTGACTGTTACATTTTTGTAATACAGATTGAAACTTAGATAGTGATATGGATGTTAAACCGACAAAATATTTCCGAAGCATTGTGTAAGTAAATAAAAGCTTTATATTGCAATGAAGAACTCTTATTAAAATTTGGTAATAAATCTAAGAAATTACATAATATACTTTGGGAAATAAATATAGTTGTCACACAATAATCCTTGTTATTATTATTCCGATCTTTCAGTCTTGCAGAGTTTTTTATTTGCGACTGTGTGATGCTGCCCTATATGAGCGACAGAAAGTGACGAAGCTGCCTGCTACATCTAAACGAAAACGCAAAGTACCGGCTACTCTTAGTATAAGATCCCACCATACAACGACCTTCACCGAGCTGGTAATTGGATGAAAAGTATTTTATATGCAATTAAATATGCCAATAAATATATTGCAAATGGGTTGGTTGTAATATTATGTTTATTGGCATATTTAATTGAATAGAAAATACTTTTCATCCAATAACCAGCTCGGTGAAGGTATTCGTAAAATGTCGCGACGCCTGTCGCTCAATTAGGGCAATGCCTGAAGATACCACATTAATTCACGTCATGTGTCTAATCCTTTTGACATGCAATACTATAATATCAGTATATAAACTTGAAAAATTTTGTCTCAGGCGGGACTCGAACCCGCATCTCCTCGCGGAGAGATGCGGATGCGAGGAGATGCGGGTTCGAGTCCCGCCTGAGACAAAATTTTTCAAGTTTATATACTGATATTATAAGTGCAATTAAGTTGCTAAAATATCAAATAAAGTATATAAATAGCTGTTTCATCTTAACTGACTGTCAAACATCTGCAAAGATGTTTCTTTCGGGTGTTAAGGGTGCAAACTCCTAACATTTGATGAAACAACGCTGGCTCACAGCGTAAGAATATGCTTGAAAAATTCGCGCCGTGTCGCAGTGTCTCGGTGGCCTAATGGTATGGCGCCCGCCCGGCCTGCGAGGAGATGCGGGTTCGAGTCCCGCCTGAGACAAAATTTTTCAAGTTTATATACTGATATTATAAGTGCAATTAAGTTGCTAAAATATCAAATAAAGTATGCTATACTATTTTAAAATATTTATAGGTAAATTTTTGTAGGAGAATCAATTACATTCTAAAATGTCAATCATGAAAATATTGAGTTTTCATCGTTATATAATAGTAATCATTACAATTAGAGAAACAATATACTAATTAGACAATATTCAAACATAGCTCTATAACAATATAAAATAATAGACATGTAAGATTTATAGAATTCAACGTTTCTGCTTACTATAAAGTCATGCTCACGCACTAGTGTATTATGGTATTTTAAAGCATACATACTCAAGATTTATTAATATAAATTAAGTCACACTAAAATCCAGACACATAAACTAAAATGTGAATGTCGATTGTTACTTTCTTTTCATCTATGACTTTTGGCTAGCTAAAAATTTTAAGTATTAAATCATTTTAATTTAAGATATAATTCTTATAATACCGTCATTAATACCCAAGTATAAAAACAAAAATAAACTGATATTGCATAATACAAAGTAATGGTCGCGATTTAAAAGAAATGTTTTGCATAATATAAATGCAAATTATCGGATAATATGTCTGTATATTTTACAGAAGTTGTCCATAACGTATTGTTATCACACCCACTTTTTTGTTACACATCACTTATTCAAAATCTTTTACTAGTATCATTTCAAATGGAGCACTCGAGCGCAGCAACTTAATCACTGTCTGTCTATTTATTCTAAAACGAATAAACGACATATAGAGCTCTTGAGATCTAGCATATCTTCTGAAGTGGGCTTTTTTAATACAGCCTTCATCATGAGCACGCAGCTTTCGCAGCCTTCACAGCTATAAAGAAAAGAAAAACATTGTTTAGAAATATACTTTTACGAACTTCCATATATGCGTCTTACTACAGGCAAAGGAAAAACAAATGTTTAAAAAATATTCCCCAAGTCTATTGAAGAGCTAGCCATGCCATATTGTATTAAGGAATCAGTGCCAGTGGTATTTTGGCATATGATAGATGAGCACCTTTAAAGCTCCTCAAGTCGCTCTGTTTTTAGTTACCTAAAGCCTTACAATAAGTCCATAAAAAAAAAAGTCTTAATTTTTCATAGTTAACTGTCCAAACCTACCCTCTCGTTCCTTCCGGCGCAGCTTCTTACGACGGCGGTCGATGGCGGCGAGTTCCGCCTTGACCGAGTGGTACGCCTTGCGCAAGTCCGCGAGCCGCGACGACAACACGTTGATACGAGTCTGGCAGTCCCACGAAGGATCTATAAATTGATTGCTTTTGATAGGTATGTCGGGAATAGTTAAAGCAAAAAGCCCGTGAGTTGCGCTAAACAGGCGCACCAAACCCTTCACAGACTAACGGCCATTTCCAATAACCTATCTATCTTCAGTTTTGGCATATTCGGAGATAGGAAACAGTTTCTATCTCTGTTTTTGCCGACCAGAGAAACAAAGACAGAAGTTGTTTTTTATCTCCGATATGTCAAAACTAGCGAAAGATAGGTTATTGGAAATGGCCGTAATTCTTGTTTCAAATCAGACAGCCTGCGTTTGGTCGCCATCTTGGCGATATACATGTTAAAAACCATTTATAACATTGGTTTAGTTTTATTAAATTAATTGAGATTATTTTATAAACTTTGGAATTCATTTTAATCAAACCAATTATTTTGATATTTGTTTACTTTCCCTTCTAAACCACGTCTATAAGCTGTTTTAAAGAGTCATCACGAACCGCCTTGCGCGGAGACTCGACGAATTCCAACCACCGGAACAGGCTGGATTTCGGAGCGGATACGGCACCATAGACCATATCCACACAGTGCGGCAGATTATACAGAAGACCGAAGAGTATAATCAGCCCCTGTGTCTAGCATTCGTGGACTATGAGACAGCCTTCGACTCGATCGAGATCTGGTCCGTTTTGGAGTCCCTGCAGCGTTGCCAAGTAGATTGGCGGTACGTCCAAGTGATGAGATGTCTCTACGAAGCCGCCACCATGTCCGTCCAAGTACAGAATCAGCAAACAAAACCTATACCGTTGCATCGAGGAGTGAGACAAGGGGACGTCATTTCCCCGAAATTGTTCACAAATGCAATGGAGGATATGTTCAAGACGCTGCACTGTAAAGGACGAGGCATCAACATCAATGGCGAATACATCTCTCACTTGCGATATTCAGACGACATCGTCATTATGGCAGAAACGCTGCAGGACCTACAACAGATGCTGAATGACCTGGCTGACTCTTCTGTACGCATCGGCTTGCTGATGAACCTGGATAAAACCAAGGTTATGTTCAATGAACACGTACTACCGCAACCGATTGCGATCCACGGTGCCGTCCTCGAAGTTGTTCAGAAATATGTGTACCTTGGGCAGATACTGCAGTTAGGCAAAAACAACTTTGAGGATGAGGTGAACAGAAGAATTCAGTTGGGTTGGGCAGCATTTGGGAAACTACGTCGAGTCTTCTCATCGTCGATCCCACAATGCCTCAAGACGAAAGTCTTCAATCAGTGCGTCCTACCCGTCATGACATACGGAGCCGAAACGTGGACACTGACGGTACGGCTAGTCCACAAGTTCAAAGTCGCTCAGCGGGCTATGGAAAGAGCTATGCTCGGAGTTTCTCTTAGGGACAAAATCAGAAATGAGGTGATCCGGCAGAGAACTAGAGTTACTGACATAGCCCACCGGATTAGCAAGCTGAAGTGGCAGTGGGCTGGCCATATTAGCCGCAGAACCGACAACCGATGGGGTAAACGAGTTCTTGAGTGGAGACCGCGTCTCGGCAAACGTAATGTAGGACGCCCTCAGGCCAGGTGGAGTGATGATTTGCGCAAGGTGGCTGGCAGGAGTTGGATGCGAGAAGCCGAGGATCGACCTAAGTGGCGTGCATTTGGAGAGGCCTATGTCCAGCAGTCGACTGCAATACGCTGATGATGATGATGATTACTTTCTTTGCTACGTATAGATAGACACAAACATGTTTACCTCATCGTGACATCACAGCCGACGCCGTGACACCTTACTTATGTTACTGTTATTTTCGCGCACTATATTAAAATTTTTTGAAAAATGGCTTTAAACTTTGATAAACTTAATTTGACTACCGAAATAAAAGTTTTTTTTGTAAATAGTAAATGTGTACCCACATACTTAATAATAAAATATAATTTAATAATATAATTTAATTACTATTTTTAACGCAATGTACTGACAAATATGGATGTAATTTATCTGAAATAAAATGTATATAATTTAATTTAAAAAAACATTACGAAAAAGGATTTAAAACTTTCGTCACGCCTATTAGTATGTAGTCGAATTGGGGTTATTCCCAGTTGCCCACACCGCCATCGCCCCCACTGGCTGGGGGCAACTGGGAATTTGTAAAAAATAATGTACCATTTAAAAAAAAAACACAGCTTCTAGCAACATATGAAAAAAATATCTGGTTATACTTTACGGCGAATCAAGTGGAGGAGACTTACCCCCGTATTTATAAACAAGTAAAAGTAATTACTTGACTACAAGTAATTACTTGAGAGACAATTTGTATGCCTTAATCAAGAAATTACTAGAAGTGATAACTACTAAAAGTTAGCATTTTCAGCCAAATAATATGACTATTAATGGTGACCAATTTCTTTCACTTAAGCACTAGGTATGAACACTTTAAGTTATGACTTTCTTAAGCAATAAGTAATTACTTCTTTATAAATACGGGGGTTAGACGTTTAGGCACCGGGGACAACTGGGACATTATTCTTTACAAATTCCCAGAATAACCCGTCGAATTGTATCTCACCGAGCTCGACGTAGAAGTTGTACTTGAGCGGCGTGTGGTGCGAGTTGCCGCCGGCGTGGTCGTCGGTGTCGCGGCGCGAGCGGCGCGTCCGCGTGCGCGCCCCGCCCGCGCCGCACATTGAGCTCTCCGACGCCTTGCGGGATCGACCGCCTGGTCAACAATTGAACATATAGACAAGTCACTACCATATTATATTTTCTACATTTTCTATCCCCCTAAATAGACATCTCTTCACTATTGTAGCAAGGGGCGCAGCTCAGCTAGAAAATAACAACGACTAAGTTAGATACTACCCGTGCGATGATTATTTTATTCAGTTTTCGACAAGCTGTTATACAATTCGCATTGAGGAAAAAAATATGTCGGAGTAGGTACAACAACAATCAATTAACGATCTTTTATACAATAGATATAAGTATTCAGAAATTATTACCTTTATTAACTAAAAACTATAAAAAAAGTAAAATTACAATGAAAATTATTGTTGTAATTGTTTTTAGTAAATTATTAATTATAATAAAATTATTTATAGCCGGATAATATTTGATTGAAACAGTTGTAAATTAGGTGGTGAAACAATTATGTATTTAAAATAATGAATTCTAATTGTCAAAATATTAGGATTTCAGATTTTTAAATAAAAGCTGTTACATAAAGTAAAATAATTGGCGGCGGAAGTTGAAGGCTACTGTTATTTAAATAATTAGCGGGTGACCGGAGGAGGAAGTTGTAACACTATGAATGCCACGGACAGCCCTCTATGTACAGGCTGCCTGGAACAGGCGGAATAGGCAGCCCATGTGATTTTGAAATGCACAGGGGTAGCTACCTATCGGGTATCTATCCTCGGCACACCGAGTTTCCTTTTAGAAGCCTGCGAACGTCTGTGCTTCTGGAAGGAGTAGGGATGGTTGGACTAACCACCTCAATCCCCCCCCCCCTACGCATAATGGGCCAAGTGGAGCCTAAATGCGGAAAAGGAAGCCCGCTACCAAAACCAATAACAATTTCTACATTTTCTCGGGTCTCAGGGTTTGTGGCACCTTTGTTGTTTCTAATTTCCAAAAAACGAGTGCATGTTACTAGAACCATGTATGTGATGTTGTCCACATTTATTTATTTATATTAGAGTCACCACTACATCTCTATGAACCACTTAAGACGCTGACTGCAGCCGATGACCTTGAGCAATGAACACGCCCACAAATTTATTCGTCTTTGAATTTCTTTAGAACGCGCCACAGCTATCACTGTCGATTCTCGTAGGAGTGACAGAGAAAAAGCGCATGGAATAGAAGGGCCGAAGTGCCAAACAACAAAATTCGTTGTGCAATTTAAAATTGCCATTTTATTAAAAATCTAAATCAGCCATTTGCTTAAGCAACATGTAATATACAATATAGCAAAATTTTATTATCATTGTTATACGGACTGCTGAGAAAAATGGTAATTTATGTATTTTCAGAGGCTACTTTGAGATTTTTGTCTATCGAGAAAAGTTTTTAGAATCGTGTTTTGGAAACAGCCACCTAGTCGAAAATATGATCAATTACAA
Source organism: Anania crocealis (assembly GCA_949315895.1). NCBI lineage: Eukaryota > Metazoa > Arthropoda > Insecta > Lepidoptera > Crambidae > Anania > Anania crocealis. Next base: position 7,998,318 of record OX438868.1, read on the forward strand.
CTACATAGAATTTGGCAACAATACGAGCCATAGGCTTAAAGCAAAACAATCTTCATTGAGCTCAATTTGGCTCATGTCAGCGTCTTAAGGTTTCGCCATGTCCATGCAAAAGATAAGGTGATACTATTCTTGTGCCAGCACTATACGACATTTTTACTTACCCTAAACAATATTTATTTAAAAGAAAGCAACTACACAAATACCTAACAGATAACATTTGCTTTCATACGTTAGTGATGTTGTATTAGGTTTGAGAGACTCACCGTGTGGTTTGTCCATATCAGATATGTCATTGGGCCTTCCTTCATCCTCATCTTCTTTGCGCTCTGACGGGCTGTCACGTTCTGATATACGGCGTTCTCTGTAAAAATTGCTTTATTTAATAAAAATCTTCAGTGCCCCTGTTATGTTAATAAAGTAAACCGTGTTTAGAAACTTGAACTTATAATTCCTTGTTATCATTTTTATCAAAACGTACTCATTTTTATGCTACAAGTATTCTTTACGTAAAAGGCTTTGATCAATTATAAAATACTGTGTTATCTATATGTATTAATAAAAATAATTTACCAAAATGGTTAATTTTCTTTTATTTGTTAGTTTAAAGAAAATGTTTGATAATTGTGTACTTTCATAAATATCCACATGGCAAGGTTCAACATGATAATAAACAAACCATTTGCTTGCATTATTTTCATTGGGTAACCCGTGCAAAGCCGGGACACACGGCTGGTATTAAATAAAAAATAAAAATTGCACAGAGTAGCATTTCAATTACAACGTTGTACAGTTATGTACATAAAAATAATTTGAATCAAAACTGGATAGTTTTCATCCGTATTTCCCAGGACTATTTATGTTTATACCAAATTTCACCTGAATCGATCCATTAAGTAGATTTTGAATCTATTCACACAAAACCAAAAATCGTTCTCTTAATAATATTACTAGACTTTTTCCCGCGACTTCCTCCGCGTGAAGAAGTTATTTTTTTACCTTTTGCATGCTATTTTTGGTGGTGGTAACATTATCCCCCTTATTTTAAAGGGGTGCGTCTCATGTGATATACAATCATTTGATATAATCAAACTTTAATAACGATCACATAACATAATAATCATTTTTCACAACAACATTTACATAACATACAGTTTATTTAATACTATTTAGTATAACATTCATAACAAATAAAACCGTTTGAAATAATACTCATTTTATATATCGTTCATTTGATATAAATTTGTTTGTTATACGCATCATTTCGTATATCTATGATTTGAGATAAAAACATTTTAAATATTGATAAAAAGAAATAACCGTACTGACATAATACATACTCGAACATTGCTATAATTAAGAATTTGGTTGAATCCCGACTCGCCGTGGTCTTTCCGCCGTGGTACTTGTCTGCCCTACACTAGAGTGCAATTTAAAAGCCAGAGGCGCGAAGGGAGTGCAGTCCTCGCTCGCAGTAACGAAGCTCGGGCGCCCGGGCGAGCTGTAGCGGCTGAGGCTGGACCAGCAAGCCGAAGCTGCGGAAGCGAGTATGGGTGCCAGAGATTTGTTACGCAAGGGCGGATTGCACTTTCCGCAGCGCCGGAGAAGAACAAAACAAATGCATGCATGCTTGCCTGCTTGCCCATATGCATGCATGCATGCTGCTTGCCTACATACATGCCAGCTTGCATACATGATGATTGCTTGCAAGCATGCTGCTTGCTTGCATACATGATTGTATGCTTGTTAGCCTACATCCATGCATGCTACCCTGCATGCATGCATGTTTGCCTGCTTACGTGCAAGCATACCTCCTTGCATGCGTATTTATGGCATTCCGTAATATTAAAGATCCGGAATTTAAACTATTTAAATTCTGCATTCTGACGATTTTGTATCAAGTAATCATTATCTGTTTTAAATGTTATATAAAAGGAGTATTATCGTAACTGAACGTTATACTAAATGTTATTATACAAAATAAAATTTATTCGTTTTTAGCATTATATCATGTGAATGTTATATTAAACGAATGTTATACTAAATTATTTTATCCCAATTGCTACTTGTATGTTTTAAAATTATGTAATTAAAAATTATATCTTTCCATAATTATATTAAAAAAGTGTTATATTATATCAGTCTATAAACTTGAATTAAAATAAATTGTTATATTAAACAAAATTATATCATTTGATTGTATATGTTTTGATCTTTATACGATATGTTGTTATGTTATGTTATACTATATATTACACACCCATTTTAAAGTCGGTTAAAAAGTAGCCAATGTCCTTCCCCAAGGTATAATCGTCCTTCGTACAAAATTTCATCAAAATCGGTTCAGTGGGTTAGGCGTGAAAGCGTAACACACAGACAGACAGAGTTACTGTCGCATTTATATTATTAGAAGGGTTTATAGATCAATGGACCCACTACATACCTGTGTGGAGACATATCAAGGCTGCTATCGGGCGTTGTGGGCGGCGTATTGTCTATCAGCGCGTGCCGCCGCGCCCAGCCCGCGCCCGCTTCTGCGCCCGCACCCGCGTCAGCGACGCCCGCACCCGCGTCCGCTTCCGCGCCCGCGTCCGCTTCGCCGCTGCCGCCTGAGCCGCTTTCGGCTCGCCTCTCTTCTGAACATGAGGATGATTTAATACAACGCTACGCGCTTAACGCGTGGTTTTATGAATTGACGCCAGAGCTGCTTTACACATAGTCTGTGTTTGTTGAATTTCCATACAATTATGCGCCGAGTACACAGACCTTGTGTTATCTTGAGCACACGTTTTTGTATTATCAATTTGTCCCGTTTTGCGTATATCGACCGCTCAGCCGTTTGGGACGACATATTCGCTCGAAGCATGTCGACCCAACCGCTTTGCGGGTGAAGTCCGTGTTTTAGAATAATTATTTACGAAAATTCGCAGCCAACGAGTTAAAGGATAGCGGCACTAATCGTCTTATGGATAGCGTAAGAGGGAAATAAAATGGGTCTGCCAGAAGATAGTCAACGGCGTTCTCTCTTCCAAGCCTCCTCTTAGAAAGGTCTAGATGAGGTGGCTGAACTAAGCTGTCAAGATTATCATGGCGGATACACGACTCTGATATTTTTTAGTACTAGGAAGTGTTATTCGACATGAGAAAAGATGTGTACTAATAAAATGATAAAATGATACAGTTGGTGTAGTAGTGCTACTGTGGTCCATCTACCTACGCAAGGGTCCCGGTTTCGATAACCGGCCGCTTAATTTGTCTGGATGAGGTGGAGTGTTATAGTTGTGCATCGGAAAGGAAATTAAGCCGTTGGGCCCGGCTTTTGTCGCCAGATGGAATTTGTAGAAACAAGTCGTGTCACAAGCTTGTATAGACAACAGCACGTCAACCTACCACAAAACGTCAAATTTTCTCAATTGATATTGATCTCTACTTGTTGGACTTAAAGTTGAAAATCAATTCAATGACCTTTAACTTTTTAGGTTGACCTGCCGTTGTCTGTACAAGGCGGTTTAGAAAATTATGAGACCAGACTATCCTTAAGTCATACGATGTGAAGGACACAATCAAAAATTTGATTCAAAAGCTCGAAGTCTTTGGTAAACACGGCACTTTGCCGGAACTTTGAAATGGTTAGCATCTTATTTGGATAAGAGATTACAGTTTGTTGCTATAGGTGAATTCGAATCTCATATTTATTACGCAAAGTCAGGATTTCCTCAGGGATCTCACCTGGGCCCTTTATTGTTCCTGATATTTATCAACGATCTTACTCATCAAATTCATCATTGTGAGTACAATAATACTCCTCCTTTTCGTCTCGTGGGTATGGCGAGTCTATCTCTTGATATTATGTTTTCTTAGATCTTCTAATAATTGCGGGAGTATCAAAACCATTTTCCGATGTAGGGAACCGTATATTAAATATCATGCTTCAAACGCTATTCTTTATTATAAATTACCTTTGGAATGCGAGTGGTGAGGCGGAGCGCAAGCGAACGGCATGTGCAGCCTTTGCCTCGGCGGTGCGGGCTCGCTGTCCGGCGCGGGCGAGCCCGGGATGGTCTCCTCGCACAGCAACAGCGATATGTTGCTGTCCTCTTCCGCCGCCGCGGGCCCGACGGCGGTCAGTACAGCTACTGCGCCCGCGACGCTGGGCCCGGCGTTCGCGGTACTGACGCGTCCGGTGCCAGCTACTACCACGTTTGCACCTGTAGTTATAGATATTACAATAAATATATCTATACCTTGCCTTGATGGAAATTGGATCTTACGTGCATGTCATAAAGTTTAATGCTAATAATAAGTATCAGGACCGGTGACTGTGTATCTAAATTTTAAAACAATTTTTAGGTGCATTATAAATGTTCATTACAATAAAAGGGACTAAAAACGATATACATGGCGTAACTGGTACTACTTTCACTTTATTCTGTAATGTTTCGGTCGTGTGGCGTACAGCGGTGATGGTCACGAAAGTGGCGTCTAAGTCGGCACTAGCGGATTTGTTAAAAAATTGTTGTATAGAAAACACTGAATGTAAAAAAAAAGGTCACCTTAGCCGTCGCGAAATTTAAATAGCGTTATGTATGATGTATATAAAAACTATATGATTGGGTAAACGTGGTTAAAATTAGTTATTTCTTCGGTATAGGAACGTAAGTCAGTCAAATCCGTCGTCAACTCGTAACTAATCACAGCCCTTACCATACCCCAGATCTTATCATCAGATAGCTTTAGTCTTTAACTCAAACTATTATGATGTGTTGATGTGTTGTCCCGCGACAAGTGAGACGGGAAGCGGACTAGTACACGACACTCACTGTGCTTGCGTTCATTCTTGCACGCGTCTTCGAGCATGAGCAGCGACTCGCCCGCGCTCCACTCGCCCGGCGACTTGCCCGCGTGCAGGGCGGTGCGGGCGACGGCGGCCAGTGCGGGCGAGGGCGCGGTCACGGTCACCGCAGGCACCGAAGTAGCGCCCGCTAGGTGCCCGCGGGACGCTTCCGAACTACCTCCGCTACCCCATTCCTCGACCGCTAGTTTGTCGATTATTAACCTGAAAATTTGTTTGATATATTAATCGGCAGGCACAGCGAAGGTATCGCAGACAAGACAAGACTTGTATGTATCTTACATGACAAATATCAAGTCGATTGAAATAATAACAATAGTAGTTTTAAGAGAAACATGTTACCTTCTATCCGAATCATCGGAATCGCTCGACGTACTCCTGTCTTCAGGAGGAAACGGTGGCAGCGGAATGTTGGCAGCTACTGTCACCGCCGACTGGTTGATCTGGCTCGACAACTTCTGTATCGTGTCACTCAGCACTTTGCTGGTCTTGGCCTGAGGCATCTCGACGCAAACGCTCTTACGGCGCTCTAAAAGGTTCAACGGACTCTGAAGCCGCGGTGGCGTAGGCTCCTTAGGTTTCACCCTTTTAATATCGGCTAAGTCTCGCTTTACGTCGGTCATATTAGACGGCTCGCCAAATATAGAATCGGTTAACTCCGTCGCACCGAACTTTTTTATAGGATCTACCCTAGCCAAGGGTTTCAGTGATTCTGGCGGCTTATTCGTAGTGATTTTAAGTTCAGGCGCGATGGGCGATAATTTACCCTCAGGATTCGACAGTTTTAACACGTCCTTCGGTGTGAGCGGGCGGTCCTCAACCGGTGGCGGTGACATAGACAATCTCTTAGCACTATTGATCGCTTTGAGCAGTTTCTCGGCGATCTTAGGCCCCTCTGACTGCAATAGAAAACCTGGCGGTGGTTCAGGTAAGACGTCAATTCTTGCAGGACTATCGGGCTCCGATTTGTCTTCCTCTGTGTCAATTAGTGGACTCGAAGGTGGCTCCATTTTGGAAGGACCTATTATAGGTTCAGGATCGAGAGCTTTCTCAATTTTTAATACAGGCATAATAATTTCTTTGGGCTCCATAAGAGGTAATGGAATAGAATGGAGTTTTATCTGCTCCTCTTTATCAGGTTCGTCGTTTTCGATTTTAGGAACCTTTGGTTCTATTGAAGGTTCACTGTCTACATTTGATACTGGCACTATATTTGTGCTAGGTAGCTCTAGCTTTTTCATTGGTGGAGTTTTTGGTGGCTCAGGCACGCTGTCTTCTTTTATGTCTTCTATAGGTTCTGGTATTACTTCTTTGTTTTCTATTTTTATTGGTTCAGGTTCTGGTTCTTGTTCTTTGACTTCTTGTAGCACTTCTGGCTCAGGAGTTTTTGGTGGTTCCATTTCGAGAGCAATCGGGCTAGGCTCTCGATCGTCTTCATCATCTTCTTTTATTGCTATATCTTCGGACTCATCTTCCGAAGATTGTTCATCGTCTGCAGGACTGTCAGGCGAATCGTCTATCAGTTCTCTTAGTTTTGACACTTTACTTTTTTTAGAATAGGTTTCTTGGTTTTTAGCCGGAGTGAATCCTTCGAAAATGGGCCCGGAGCTACCATCGCCAGGGAAAGAATCGTCGTCAAGAGAAAACAAGCCGTCTTTGGAGTCATCTTCGGGACTTTGTCGGCCCGGCGCATCGCGCGTCGCGCCGAAGTCCCTGAAGGGCGACAAAGACGGCGACCTCAGCGACGATGGTCGCAGTCTCATAGGATCCTCGGATATCTCTTCACTGAGCGATTTCGATAACGTTGAAGTATATTTGCTAGGGGAAATATCGTCGAATATGCGATGCGTCCGTTTCTTTTTCTCGTCATGTAGTTCTAGTTCAAAGGGTTCAGGCTCTTTGAATTCATAAACATCCTCAGGTTGCTTATCAGGCTGAGAGGGTTCCGTCGAGGGGCCGGGTGCTTGTGCGGGGGCGAGGGGGTCTTTTTCTGATGGTTCTGGTTTCGGTTCTTCAGGCTCTTGTTTGACTGTGTGTAATCCTTTCAATTCTGATCTTATTTCGTTGAGGTCATAGTCTCGGCCTTGGTGGCTACTAGCCGATGGCCGCGGCTTTTTCGCGGGTGACACTGACGTAGGAGTTGAGACCGTTCTCACGGGCCTCTTACGAGGTTTGCTCGAGCTACTGCTATCACTCGACTTTGCATCTTTGGATCGGGGCGGGGCTAGAAACAACATCAATTTGTTAATAAGAACGAAAAAACAGTACCCTAACTGAAATGGATTTAAATGACAATAAATTATAATACTGTTTTCTTGAGTTTACGCGAACACTATACATTGAAATGAAAGATAGTTTACGGATTTAGAACGCGTTTATTTTTGATTTAACCCGACGTTTCGAACCCTTTACAGCGTTCATGGTCACGGGTAGACTAAGGTGTTATTCGTCTTTAAGATGGTAATTTAAAAAAAATAGAGGCGGTAGTTAAACATTTTTTCAAATTACCATCTTAAAGACGAATAACACCTTAGTCTACCCGTGACCATGAACGCTGTAAAGGGTTCGAAACGTCGGGTTAAATCAAAAATAAACGCGTTCTAAATCCGTAAACTATCTTTCATTTCAATGACAATTATAAATTACTTACTCTTTGAAATGCCTTTATCATCTGACTTTTTGGGTGGTCTTTTCACGCTCTCATCACTATCCGAGTCACTATCTGTATCAGATCGAGCTGAAGATTCTGAAATAGTAGTATAAAGTTAGACAAGCAGAATTAATTGAAATAATCATAATTTAGGCATACTTTACGTAAAACAACAAACCTTCAGTTCTTTTCGATCGCACGCGTCTTGTGATACTAGTATTCTGAAAGGAAATATAAACAATACATTTTACTTGTTGAGAAGAATTACCTTAGTTAAGAATTTACTTTTCTTGTTAATAAGAAAACAATTTATGGTGTTCCTAAAAGAAATAATGAGCATGCGTGTGTGTGTGTGTGTGCTTGTGTTATGCATGTTTATTGTGACCGTTACCTTTTTATTGCGCGTTTCATGTTGAGTGACGTTGACCGCGATCCGCTGCGGCTTGATCCATTCATCGTACCGCGTGTTCCAGCCCGTGTAGTGCACGCGAAGCATGCCCTCCGGCGACACCTCTATCACCTTCGCCTCGTACGTCACCTTGTGATCATTTATTAAAAGTTGTAATGAAAAGTACGAAACGGAACTTCTAAGCTAAAAGAGAGATCATCGGAAGCCTAGGACGTGCGACTTAGGTGAAGGTTTAGGAGGGCCTTCCTCCTGGTCCCCGTCAGCGCTCATCTTTACTGCCTGAGTAAACTTTCGTACTTATCGTTTGTGCACTAATAAATTAGGAATACATACTACTCTAACTAAAATTTCGGCCTTTAACCCAGGAACTACTATTACGTGACGAAATACAAAAGCTTTTTAGGTGTAAAAGTACATCTGTTACTTTGAGTGATTTATATTGATAACTGCTTAGTTAAGATCTATTATCTCACATTCAAATCTGAGTAAATTTTTACATTTTCTTGTTAAATATTCCTAATTAATAACAAATAGGTCAATAATTGGAATGATGTAACCAACTCAACTAAAACATAAATTAATCACAGTACTTACTACTTAAAAGAGGAATCAATCTTTACCTTTGATTCTGACTGCGTCGGTCCATAGTAGACTTTCAGCTTGTCTCCCACTTGTGCTTTCACATTTCCTCCAGAACGTGTAGTTTCGTTTGATGACGGCCTGTCACATGATAAGTAAACTTTATCCTATTTCAACATTTTATGTAAAAACACATTAACTGAGAAATTGTATTGAACGTTAATTGGGGAAATGAAGTCTTCTAATCCGGTTTTTGTTGTGGTGTGGTGGTTCACCTACTACGAAAAAGGTCTCAGGTTCGATTCCAGTACGGTTCAATATGGGTTCAATTTAAGAAACATAATTTTCAATTTGGCTTGCTTCCCGAAGGAGCTCGTGGGTAATAGTGGGAAAGCACGTCAAGCCGTTGGTCTCTTCTTTTGTCGTAAGAAGACCGTGAAGAATACCTGTGGCTATAGGCCTCAGGCGAAGCCCGTAGTTCCAGTTCAGAAGGCACCGGAGGGATATCGCTGGTTTTTTAGTGAGTATGCGGATCTCACGTGAAGGTCCGGAGTCCGTCTCCCCGGGGTGACAGGTATGTATAATACATTTTTCCAGTCACAAAAAAAGTGGCCTGCAATGGACGACTTGGAAAGATCTTGACACCACCATCTTTGAAAGGTAATCATTCGACAAGTAGAAGGCATGTCGGTGGCCCGACGATGCTTCTGTACCTTCTTCGTAAGAGCTATCAGTGCTGTGGCATGTTTGTAAGTGAATGACACTCACTCTGTGTTCTTCCTCTTGCGCGGGCGCTTGCTACTGTTTGAGGCGATGGTGTTGCCACTGCTGGCAGAGTTGGCGCTCTGGCTGCGGCGGCTCTGCATCTTTATCTTTGTAGGCCCACATCTTGTTTAAAATATTAAAAAAAGTTGCAAGTAAAGTAACGACATAATATAATCATCCAACTGCAGGGCAAAGGTCCGCCATCATTGAATTCAAGTGACGACAGCAATTATTTATAGGTAAAGGCAGTTAAATATAATTGTTTGAATTAATTAACTTAACATTTGCTAGTGAAAAGTCATCAGTATTCCTAGTAACAAAACTTTACGCTGATTAGTAATTCTCATGTTATTGTAAGACCGGGCAGTAAATAGATTCTAAGAGGTTGAAAATAACACTAATAAGCGTTAAGAAACTTTAAGCCACAATACGAAATTTTCAATTTGCTTTAGACTTATTTCTCTAGAAACGATTCAATTCAGTTTAAATAATATGGAACAGAAAATCTGGATAAAAATTTCGACTGCCTCATTTGGGACCCGAATCCGCAAACTTTTAGCTTCCCGGCCCCGGGGGACGGTCTATGTATAATACTGCAATTTACAGTAGCAGTTAAACACAGTTTTAAAGAGAAAAAACTCTTTTTTACTGTGTATTGGTTTGTCACAAAATGTCAAATGTTTAGGACCTTACCTTGACGCTCTTCCTGAGCTATCGCTGTCAGTGGAGACGTGTGGCCGGCGCGACGCACGCGATACACTCGGGCCCGCGCTATCGCCTGTTACAATAAAATAATCTATCTAATGAGATTTATGAGTAATGTTGCGTGTTGTGACATTTGACAGAGTCAGCTGTTTGCGAGCAAGTAGCATTTTAATTGCAATAAAAAGCGACAAAACAATTCTTGGAATAAAAATTTCAACTGCCTCAGGTGGGACTCGAACCCACAATCTTTATCTTACTGGGCAAGTGCTCGAACCGTTGAGCTAGCTACCCAGACATTTGGTGTATCGAGGAATTTATTAAAGGCTCTACGCTGTAAGCTAGCGGAGTTTTTTCAATGTTTTGATGATACAGCTTTTTAATGTTTTTAAAACTGTTCTTTTTATGGAAATAAATTATTCAAGGAATTGTATTTTTATTTTTATTTACAAAGTACAGTTTTAAAAACATGCAAAAAAAAGGTAAATAGTGTTTGCTTACTCTTGGAAGATAAAGGCCTTCTCTTGGGCGTCCTTTTGTCGTGCGAGTCCACCTTAACCGGCAGCATACTGCGAGTTTTGGATTGGGAACGTGACTTGACTACGGGAGCCTTCTCTTCGCTCGTGGTGGAACTCTTGTCTTTCTCTTTTTCCTTCTCTTTTTCTTTCTCCTTTTCTTTCTCCCTTTCCTTCTCTTTTTCTTTTTCCTTTTCTTTCTCTTTTTCCTTTTCTTTTTCTTTCTCTCTCTCTCTTTCCTTTTCCCTTTCTTTCTCCTTTTCTTTTTCCTTTTCTTTCTCTTTTTCTTTCTCCTTCTCTTTCTCTCGCTCCTTTTCCTTTTCTTTTTCCTTTTCTTTTTCCTTCTCCCTTTCCTTATCAACTCTGAAACAGTCATTCAATTAGAAAAAAAATAAAATGTGCACATTACTTACTACTTTTCATAGCACAACAATATCGCGCACCATACTTTATTATGAACATTTTCACACTAAACTGTACCATATATTAGGTAAGTAAGTACATTAGGTCCTTATTTGCTATACTATATTATAGCTTAGTCTGAAAGGGCTTTATATATACCTATTCGTTATACTCACTTTGGCACAGTCGTCACAAGCGGCTGGTTATCGGCACTGTCCTCGCCATCACTTGCACGCGGTTTCTCCTTGAGTGGTTTCTCTTTTTCTATCTTCTCTATTTTATCTTCCTTCTCACTTTTATCGCTCTTCTCCGTTTCACTTTTATCAGAGTCTTTGTCTTTTCCTCGTTGCTAGAAATGTATAGGTTTAGGTTAAAATCATTGATGTAATATATAAAACTAGCTGACCCGGCAAACGTTGTTTTGCCATAAAAATGATTAAATTACTAAAATGGCTAACAAAAAATAGGGGTTGGTGGTAAAAGGGTAAAAATTTAGGGTTGTATATATTTTATAAAATTTTAATATATTACTACCCTACCCCTACCCTACCCTACCCTACTTGTGACCTACTAAACCATTCCCAGATCCCCTTGAACACACACAAAAAATTTCATCAAAATCGGTCCAGTCGTTTGAGAGAAGTTCAGTGACATACACACTCAGAGAAGAATTATATATATAAAGATAGACACATAATCAGCATTCAAAAACTAAATGTACACTCATTTGACATAAGGGTGCACTTTTAATACAACATGACATACATATTCATCTGCAGCACGCATTCTGTCAATTTTATGTCAAACACCATTAAAAAAGTTTAGATTGTCAAAAGCGTTAAGGTTACATAACAAATAATTTAGTATGGTGATTCAGTTTTCTTTAATTTTCTAATTTTCGGCGCAATTTTCTTATTTTTTTCTTTCATAAGAACATTTTCCTGACAATAACAAACAAAACATAAAAAGAATTAGCGTAATCGGTCCAGCCGTTCACGCGTGATGCGATGACCAAGGGAAATAGGGATTCATTTTTATAAATATAGACATTTTCCTGACAATAACAAACAAAACAAAGAAAGAATTAGCGAAATCGGTCCAGCCGTTCACGCGTGATGCGATGACCAAGGGAAATAGGGATTCATTTTTATAAATATAGATAGATTGCCGCTGGTAGTCGGGCGTTTAATTCGTCTTTGCGTCCAGTTCATACAGCGTACCTGCGTGGGCGTGCCGGCGGGCGCGGAGCAGGCGGCCGCGGGCGGCTGCTTGTCGCGGTCGCGGATGAGCGAGCGGCCGGCGGGCGGCGTGCGCGCGCCGCGCGGGTGCGCCACCAGCGTCACGCCCAGCTTGCGGTAGAAGTCCTCGAAACTGTGCAGGAACCTGGCAACAGAACATCACCTCAGTATATTTTTTTTTATTAAAAAAAAAAAAGTAAAGTAACAGCCTATAATCATCCCACTGCAGGGAAAAGGCCTCCATCATTGGATTCAAGATACCACTGCAATGATGGGAACTAACATAATCACCACGCTTGCCAAATGCGGGTTGGTAATCACAAACCCGAGCAACGTTCGAAAATTCGAAACTATTTGTTGCCCGACCCAGGGAACGAACCCGGTACCTCGAGATCTTGGCCCGGTATTTAAACCACTAGACCAACGGGGATTTTTTTTTATTAAATACTCTTAATTGTACATTTTGACACATTTAGTAATTTTTTTTTAGGTTTGTATCTGCAATCAGAGATATTTACTATAAGCAGATTTGTTGTAGGACATGCAATTTAGTAAATAACAGCCTATAATCATCCCACAGCAGGGAGAAAGCCTTCATCATTGAAATCAAGTTACCACAGCAATGATAAGTACTGGCATAATCACCACGCTTGCCAAATGCGGGTTGGTGATCACAAACCCGAGCAATGTTCGAAAATTCCTAACTTTTTGTCGCCCGACCCGGGAATCGAACCAGGGACCCTAAAATCTTGGCCCTATATAAACGACTAGACCGACGGGGCATTGACACATTTATTAAGGTAGTAATGACAAAATATTATACTATTGCGATGCAATTACGATTCTAGTGAACCATTTGTAAATTAGCGGAATTGGGGCCCTGAACTCAATTCCGGAAACATTGTTTAAAAAATGTTTTGCTGATTAGATTATTCGTTGGCGTAAGTGTATCGTTTCTAAAGGAGCATACTTTGAAGGTGATAAAATAAATTTGGATGAATAACAAGCATTTTGTGTATCTCCTCGGTACTTTCTTGACAGAGTAGTATATGGCCGATTATAATAACCTGTACTCAGTAAGAGATTTGAGTTCAATTATGGAGGTCTATGCCCTGCAGTGGGATGAATTTATGAACCTATTGCTTGGAATTAAAAAACAAAACTTTGCCCTTCGTTAAACACAGAACCTACTGCTTTTTGAAATCAGTTAAAATATTATGGTAACTAATCTCCAGTGGGCCTATCTCTAGGTCTATGGGCGAACGCTAAAACACGCGCGGGCGCACCCTCGCGTGTCTATAAGGAAAAAGAGTATGAGCAGAAAACGCGCGGCGGGCGGCGGCACACGGCGCGGGCGCACGCGACGGCGTCCGCTCGCGGGTTTGTTTCTTCTACAAATCAGTCGAGCGCCGCTAGATGCCACGGTCACACGCGTCGCAGGCTAGGTATAACCATGAACATCATCACAACATTGAGGTGCAATTTCGGACAGTATTATGGGACATGGCGAATTAATGCGTTGACGTCTTTTTGACAAATAATAAATTAGCAAATAATCCATGGTAATCTACTCGACACAACTGTACACGCTCGAGATCAAAATTATACTAGCAGCGCTAAATGAGACGAGCGCTCCCGCTCGCGGATTCGTCGCCCGCAGCGGACTTCCGACGCGTGCACACGCGTCCGCATCCGCCCGTGTTTTAGCGTTTGCCCTATATCTTACTGAGAAAAGGTATGAAAATATTTACGAAAACTAAATTTACGTCCCTAAAAACCTTAATATACACCATGCAATTTGAACCTCTTGACAAACGAAGCCCACGTTATGTAACCACTATGTATAATATAGTTGCAAAGTTTTTAAATTTTAAACTCCGATAGAAAACATTGCATATCTTAACACCTATTTTATCGTCTCACTGGCAAGACAACTATTTATAGAATGTTGTTTTTTACCGGAAATCCGACTAAACATCAGATTTAAGCAATGATTAGTGTTACAGAGAGTAGCAGGTCTTCAAAGACTTACACACACTTTTACTTACTTCTTATAAGCTTGCTTGCAAAGATTAGTGATGCTCGTGGTGACTGGATGGAAGCCCATCTTATCGGCTATGGTCTTCCACTGATTCTGATTCGTCACTCTATTGTATCCTCCAAGTTTTTGCACGACCTGACAAAAAACAAAACATATTAACGTAATCTTTAAAATTTTAATGTAAGGAAGGCAATGGATTATGTTACTTACTCTAAACAGTCTGTACAGATCAATGTCCCTATTGGCAATGGTAGGGTTCCTGTTTAGTGGAGTACCGCGGTCGTCCATGAACTTGTACAGCTGCGCTACGAAATGGTCTTTCTCTTCACGAGGCTCATCGTCGGAACTCTGACAAAAATAAAAAATGTGAAATAAATTTTCTGTATCTGCTACAAGTCCCGTCAGTATGCTGCTTTTCTCTTTTCTAGCACTAGATAATCCATAACGACGTAGTACTGTGCTAAATTAATCTTTATTATTATAGAAATAGGATTTATTTAAAGTGAAATTAATAATTAAATTAACACTTATATACTTAAAAGCTTAACTTAAATTTCTAACAACTAATTTAATTTTATCGAAAAATATTAGAAACTAGCAATTTAATGGATAATTTTTAAAAAACAAATGACATTATTTATTATTCCGTTAATAATTAGGTATTAAAATAAATTCGGATGCTTTAAAATTAGGTTTTATCTATTGCTATGTAAATATATTCATAAGGACAGTTATGATTTTATTTAAAGTAATGATCATACATCATCTGAAGTGTTCCTCGGCTCATTGAACAGCGCATCGCGGTCCCAATGCGGCGGCAAGACTCCGTTGTTCAAGTACTGGAGCGCTGCTTCCACGCCCGCCCACTCTAGCGGCGCGCTGCCCTTACGAAATTCCCGAGCTTCCTTCTTAGGCACCGTGTAACTAAGTAAAAAACTTAAATTAGTATGGACTCCTTAATTCCATCTGATGTAAGATCTAAAACACTGCAGACGACCAATTACAATTTAAATTCATAACATTATTAATGCAGTTTCGATCGGCGTATTTATACCTCAAAACTAAATTGAAAAAATAAATCCATGCATAAAGTCAGTATGGTTGTATACAGTTGCCAGTATGGTGCAATAATCATAGTTGACAAGTGTCGTATTTGGTTAAATTAAAATATGTCTCACTAGTACTAGTACTAGTAAGTAGTTTTATAATAAATAAATAATAATAAATCTATATATCTATATCTATATTCTATATATATATATAAAAATCAATTGCTGTTCGTTAGTCTCGCTAAAACTCGAGAACGGCTGGGCCGATTAAGCTGATTTTGGTTTTGAAATGTTTGTCGTAGTCCAGGGAAGGTTTAAAAGGTGAAAAAAAACATGGAAAGATTGCGAGGAAGATAGTAAAAACGTTAATTTCATATTCCCATATAAAATGCTCTACATCAAATTTTTGAGCCATTAAGTCAGTTTTAATGATGTTAGGATCAGGTGATATGAAGTACACCGGAATATATATAATTCTTCTGTGAGTGTGTATGTCACTGAACTTCTCTCAAACGACTGGACCGATTTTGATGAAATTTTTTGTGTGTGTTCAAGGGGATCTGGGAATGGTTTAGATTCACAATTTTTGGGGGTAGGGTAGGGGTAGGGTATGTGTAGGGTATGTGTAGGGTAGGGTAGGGTAGGTTAGGGGTAGGGTAGGGGTAGGGGTAGGGTAGGGGTAGGGGTAGGGTAGGGGTAGGGGTAGGGTAGGTTAGGGGTAGGGTAGGGGTAGGGTAGGGGTAGGGTAGGGGTAGGGTAGGGTAGGGAAGGGGTAGGGTAGGGTAGGGGTAGGGTAGGGGTAGGGTAGGGTAGGGGTAGGGTAGGGTAGTAAAATATTAAAATTTTACAATACATACTTAAAATACATAGAAAACACCCAGACCAGTACAAACAGACATTTTCATGCTCACAAATATTTGTACTGTGCGGGGATCGAACCCGCGACCCATGGCTCAGAAGCAGCGTTTACTACCGCTGATCCAAATGGTCGTCAAAACCCTTTGGAACATCTTGTCCTTAAACCCAGGCGGAGAGGAATGCTCTTGCGATGTGAGTCTACGAGGGCGGGTCAATAAGTCCGTGACTTTTGGAATAAAACACAGATTTTTTGATAAACAAATCATTTTATTTTTCAACGTAGTCTCCCTTGAGCTCTATACACTTTGTCCAACGCTTCTCCAATTTTTTTATCCCTTCCAAAAAATATGATTTGTCGAGATCCTCAAAATAGGCCTTTGTTTGCGAGATGACTTCATCATTGGAGTCAAATCTTTTTCCACCAAGCCATTTCTTCAGGTTTGGGAACAAAAAGTAGTCACTCGGAGCCAAATCTGGAGAATAGGGTGGATGAGGGAGCAATTCATAGCCCAATTCATGGATTTTTGCCATGGCAACTGCACATGTGTGCACCCTTGCATTGTCTTGGTGGAAAAGAACTTTTTTCTTGGCCAAATGAGGTCGGTTTTTATTCAAATCGTCATTGAAGCGGTCCAATAAGTTGGCATAATATTCCCCATTGATTGTTCTTCCCTTTTGAAGGTAGTCAATGTGGATTATCCCACGTGCATCCCAAAAAACAGTCGCCATAACTTTATTGGCTGACAAACCCGCCTTGGCCTTCTTTGGCGCCGATTCACCCTTAGAAACCCACTGTTTTGACTGTTGTTTGGTCTCTGGTGTGTTGTGATGGATCCATGTTTCGTCCATGGTTACAAAACGGCGCAAAAACTCCTCCATATTGCAATTAAACAACGCCAAACCTTCCTGTGAAGTTGTTACACGATTGCGTTTGTGGTCGACTGTGAGCAAACGCGGCACCCATCTTGCGGAAAGCTTTCTCATGCCCAATTGATCTTTTAAAATTGAAACCACTGAGCCATGCGAGATCCCTACGGCTTCCACAATCTCTTGCACTTTCAATCTTCGGTCTGCCAACACCATATCGTGAATTTTTTCGATTGTTTCGGGTGTAGAGACCTCAACTGGGCGTCCAGGACGTTCGGCATCTTCAGTGCTTTTACGGCCACAACGAAATTCAGTAAACCACTTTTTTACCATTGAAATCGATGGTGCAGAGTCCCCATAGTATTTATCAAGCTTAGCCTTGGTCTCGGTAATGGTTTTTTTTCGCAAAAAATAATGCTTAATAAGCACACGAAATTCACCTTTTTCCATTTTTTCCTCAAGTTACTGGGTAGTCTAATAAAAATAGCTGTCAAACACAAACTAACTGACGCAGCAAGTTCAAATTTTGATAGGAATCAACTGACAGATACCTGTTGACAGGAGTAGTGTTGCTTTTTCAGTAAAGAGGTCAGAAATTCAAAAAGTCACGGACTTATTGACCCGCCCTCGTATTAGACATAAAGTAGAAAATTAAATTCAACTATGACAAGAAGTAAAAGTTATAGAAAAAGATTTTCAGGATACTGAATTAAACAAAATAACTGAAGAAGCAAGAAAATCGACACAGACTCTACGAATATGCCTTCGTTGTAAGTTGACAATAATGTCATATTATACTTTAATACACAATAATTACTGTGTAGAAAAGATATGTTATTCAAGCTTGAAAAGCCATACTCACACGTTACATATATACCTACCCTATGGTTCAATAAACATTAGAAGAACTACTACTTACTATCTGCCATCCTTAAATGAGCGCACTAGATAATCCTCTTTGACTTTGATCTGAGCGGTTGGCGCGACGACTAGCGCAGGGAAGGCGGGCTGGTGCGGGCGCCGCCGCTCGGCCCCGCCGGCCGCCTCCACCAGCACCACGCGGCCCACGTGCGGCTCGCGTTCCGCACTGTCCGCCTTCACGCGCCGCGTAGGCCCTTCGCCCTCGCTCTCGTCAGACCTAACATCGAACAATATCAAAGACAAGCGACCGAGACAGAGACAGGAGACAGAGACGCAAGACAGAAGACAGCGAAGACCAGTAGTGTCGCGTGTCGCGCTAAAAAAGCACATGTGTTAAGTGTTAAAAAATGAATACTTATCCTGACGAAGACTGTGAAACACTGATTGATCTGATCAGACAGCACCTTTCGATATAAAATGCACGACCAGTCTTGTATTTCGTATTTTATTCATTAGTCTTGTATTTGTAATAATATAACAACAAATCATCGTCTTCTTCCTCCAATAGAACTTCTACTTGGTTTTCCATCATGACACAAACACAACAGAGTACATCGACTGACTCTCCGATACTGACTGACATCTCGGTCGCGAAAAGACTGAGACGCTTGTCGCGGTCTCCGGTCTCGGTACATGCAGAAGAGACCGAGACCCTTGTCGCGGTCTACTGTCTCGTTCGCTTGTCTCTGTCTCGGCGCTAACCGCCACCTTTAGACTGTAAAACTTTTAACAAGGTGTTACGGAAATAATGTACATAAGTAGAAAGGGCAGAAAAGTATAATTTTATGATTTATATACCCAGAATATACACATACATGCCATCGTTTAAGATACTCACTGTGCCCTGCCTCTCCGTCCACGCCGTCCCGCAATCACAGGCGTGGAGAAATGCTCTGGATGCGTGAGAGGCAACTGATCCAGAGTTTCACTTTCATTAAAGTGTCGCCCACTCTTGAGGCATAATGCAGACCGTCGTAACGTTGTTATGTCACCGTCATCAAAAACTATAAAAAAAAGGTAAACATAAATTATTCTATTTTTCGTATTAAATTGGACTAATATTTTTATTTTTAAACTGAATTTTGTAATTAGATGATGGTAGATGCAATTAGAAGCACTTTAGAACGGGAAGAGTACTGCTCCGCAGCTTTTTTGGACATACAACATGACTTTGATAGGGTATGGCACGAAGGCCTGCTTAGCAACATTAAAAATAGCCTTCCTCATAGTTATTATGAAGTTCTTTGCTCCTATTTGACAGGGAGGTTATTTAAAGTCAAAGAGTCAGATGAAGCTTCTAAGTTTCATGAAATTCACGTAGGCGTCCCCCAAGGCTCTGCTCTTGGCCCGATACTGTATTGCTATTCACATCCGACCTGTCAAATGTAGTTGGTAATTGTTATTACCATATTGACGTTCGCCGATGACCGCGCCGCAATAAAATAATATGTCTGTGTTCATTACAGCGCGTTTCAATATAAAAATTCTGAATCAAAATATAATATTTAAACAAAATATTTTTTGTTGATAATTTAATGACACGGCCACGGCCATGATGTTATACACAATGGCTACATAACATGGGCTTCGTTTTTCAGTCGGTTCAAAAATCTAATAATTTGGCAGAAGAACTTGTACAGGAGTACTGAGAAAGTGGTTAAGAATAAAAAACATACACTCACCGGCATGGAAACTTGGCCATGTTAAATTTTTTATGTGGTTCGCTTAAATATTTTTTTACTACTAAAAATTAATTTTAATCGGATTCAATATGCTTTTATCATAGTTTTCAAAGGCTTTCTATTGTCTCTAATAACATTTTTGGGGAAAAAATTACTTTTATGTAAAATCAGTCACTTTCACGAAAATTAACACTCTGTATTAAAACCTAATAAAAGGAGATGTCCCAAATTGTATGGAGGCTAGGCCCAGAACCTGTACACACTACCAAAAGAGACAAATACACCTACAATATTTTGTCACTATCCAATTCTTTTAAAATGGCTTGGTTATTTGGTTCAAATAAAGAGTTAAGTAAGAAAATAGCAATACAAAACAACAAAAGCCATCATGGCGGAAGATGACATTTTGATGACGTTTGTTTTGGCAGTTTCCTAATCGCGCATCTAGGAATCGAGTGCCATCGCTTGCTTGTAATAACAACAAACATTATGAAAGTAATGTGTCGATCAATACCAAATCCAGAAAACTCAAAATACATAAACGCGACCAGCAGAACAAAAACTTGAAGTGAATGATTATGCCAAAGTGACAAGGGGTATCTGACAGCTACTGACATTTAAAGTTTTTTTAGATTGACGCTATCTTGGAATGCCTAATTATGTTTGATAAATTATTCTTATTTATCTTCGACGATCTTATTTATTTTTGAACCACTAAATTATACGTTAAATAAATTTTTATGTATTTTTCCCAGAAACAGTAAATTTTTCTTGATTTTTGAAAATGGTGTACTATGTCTGGGCCTATTATGGGACATCTCTTTTGTTGGTTTTTCAACCATTTTAATATCGTGTGTCCCCCCTCGTGCCCTGATAACAGCATGCATGCGATCAGGTATGTTTCAAATTATGTTTTTTACATCGACTTGCGAATGGTTGTCCCAAGCAATCAATGCTGCACTTCGGAGCACGTTGAGAGTTGGCGGTGGGTTGGGAGAGGATTAAATCCTGCTTTTCAGCATGTCCTAGATGTGCTCAATAGGGTTAAAGTCAAGACTTCGAGCATGCCACCACAATTTTTGTAAAGCAACGTCTTAAAGGTATTTGTCTACACAAAGAGCTACTAGTTAGCGGGCATTGTTGTGCATCTAAGGAACTCATCGTATCTGTTGCTAGATCGTACGACACGACAATCAACCCTATGTAGGGCTCAAAATGTTTCTGAAGGATCTCTGCAATGTACCGAGTTGCTGTTAATCGATTGTCAACGATATCCAACTCCATACGACCCTAAAAACTTATTCCTCCCCACACCATTGTAGTCTCCATGAAAACTGACGGTTTCTGTTGTTCTGATGGGCAGAAACTGCTCTCCTCATCTTCTGCACACACGTTGTTGGCCTCAAATGCATGCAAAGCAATTTTGCACTCGTCAATGAATATAACTCCTGCCCATTGTTGGAGTGTCCAATTAGATTAATTTACCTCCTCCATGCGTCTTCTCATCGTATGCTCGCTGGCATTCACATTTTTTGTAGTTTGGAGCCGCTGGCGGATTTTAACAGCAGACAGTTAGCGTTTTTAAAAAATGTTTAATATAATGAACCTATCATCCCGAGCTGATGTAAGTCTTACACCTCCACCGTCCTTCTTGGCCTACGGGAGTAGCTGCCTGTCTCCTGGTATCATTTCAAGGAATATTGCACAGTAACAATGGAAACATTGCGTGTAATACTCATCTTTCGTTATGTCATTCCTTGGTTGAACAAAACTACACCTTGTCAAATTTGGGCTGAAGTGAAAGGGATTTTTTCAACTTCAAATCATGGATAAATCCCAAATTAGAAACAAACTCCTTATGACTTTTCGTGATAAAATTAAGTAACCTCATGAAATAAAGATAAATATAATTTTGACTTACCTCCAAAAGATACATTCATTTTAAACACTTAAAATCATTACTACTGACCGATAAGAGCTTGGCCAAGATTCCGTGCCGCTGAGTGTATTTAGATTGCAAGAGTGGGCAAAGAAAGCATTAAAAAGCCAGTGTTTTGTTTGATCCATACTGCCTTAACTCATTTAATCAATCATATTCTTCGTGGTAAATTACTCAACCAATTCAGTTTTATGTTTCAATATTACAGCATCTTACCAACAGTATACTGGCTGCAGTCTTGTATTTTCGTGATGACTGCCTCCATTGCATCTTTTTTAGGGTCCTGCTTCACTTCTACAGTGCTTCCAACCCTTAAAGTGCCTTTGATGACATCATCATTCACAGTCAGACTGCCACCTCCTGCTTTTAAAGTAACCTGCAGACAGTGCAGCATTTTCATTATATATTACATTTTCTTCATTGTGATTTAGAAGATGATAAAATATTGAACAAAGTTTTAATTTAATACTATCATATATTTTAATTTCATGTAATAGGATTACAAACAAACTAATGTTAGTTATTACCTTGCACTTGATATTTCGAACCACTTTCTTTACTTTGGCCTCACAAAATGCACCCTTATACTTGGCACTGACATCAGTACCAACAGGCAAGAATGGAGGGTCATCACCCTGCTGTTAAACACATATTGGATTAGAGACTTATTACATTAGTTTAAAGTGTATTCTTTGTTATGGTACCCTTACTTACCATTTTTTGGAACGAAATTTTGGAAGGTTTTGGGTTTGCACCCAAAGATTCAACCTGGGTGAAAAACAAATTGGCTTTTAAAATACAAAAAGCTTGGACACAACTATTACATATTAGTAATTAAATGAAATTCATAATACACTTGAGGGTGATGATGGGTTTTGAACTTGACACAAGTAAAAACTAGCACATCAACAGTAAAATAACGATTTTATCATACAAATGCCAAGGTTGACAACGATGAAGATCAGTCCTGTTGACTTTTGTGTTCTGAACATAGCACTTGCACATTTAAGAAGTGAAAATAACACAGAATTAATGTTGTAGATAATGTGTTTTAGTACCAGCGAAAGTAGATTGCGCGGCAAATGGAAATGGTCGCATCGAGTTTATCCTGGTAGATGTTGTAAATACAAACAGC
Organism: Anania crocealis; assembly: GCA_949315895.1. Classification (NCBI taxonomy): domain Eukaryota; kingdom Metazoa; phylum Arthropoda; class Insecta; order Lepidoptera; family Crambidae; genus Anania; species Anania crocealis. The sequence continues at coordinate 8,020,919 of OX438868.1, forward strand.
TCTCAACACTTAATCAACGAACATTATACAAGTTCATCTTAAATAACACTTTCTGATTTAATGTCGCGGAGCAAAGAACCAAAGAGACAGTCACTAACACAACACCATCAAAAACACCATTTTGACACTTGCTTGTTTTTTTTTCATAGGAAATTTAACGGCCTCGGATACTTGTCCATACAGCCAATTCTTTAGTAATATTGTCTTTATTTTTGCATTAAAACGTTGATGTTAGACGTTTTAATGCTTCAATGGAGTTTTTGGAGACAGTCGAAAGATTGAAGGAATGTAGTGAAGTCCCCAAGAAAGAGGTGAACTGTTCGCGTTCCCGCGCAAAATTCACGGTCCACTTTTCTTGGTTACGACCCAAACACCATGTTATTTCACCGAAATATTTTTTAACCGCACCGCAGTTTAAGAGTTAAAGTTAAAGTGAAAGTATGTCACGTCACGTGGAATTTGTTTTTAATGAATAATTGTTGTTTTCTCTTTAAGTGAATATTCATGTATTCTTTGAGAAATAGAGATCTCTAACCGTAATATTGTTCACTCACACGACTCTTTGTTTCGCAAAATAACACCACTTTTACGACCCAAAAATCACTATAAACAATAAAAATTCGATAAAATAAACGGACTCCAAACGTATCTCACGAACTCCCGCCAAAAAATCCCACTTGCTCGATGATTGATTTTAGATTGACTGACATAAAACCATAGAAGAGAAATGAGAAAAAAACGTAGCAATAATGATGAACTACTTATTTGTTCGTGCTGAAACTATGACTTGAACGTAGCTCAGTAATAGTTATTTATTCGTCGTGCAGAAACGTTGGTATTACTTCGTAAAAGACGAACCTATTCCAAAAGTTTGTTTGTTAGGTTTAGGGTTAACTTTGCATTTTTAAAAGATTATTCAAGAATTGGAGGCCAACTGTCTACTATAAAATGAAGAAACGAAGTTTTCATCAACTTTATTTGATATTTTAGCAACTTAATTGCACTTATATTATCAGTATATAAACTTGAAAAATTATGTCTGCTGGCTTACAGCGTAAGAATATGCTTGAAAAATTCGCGCTGTGTCGCAGTGTCTCGGTGGCTTAATGGTATAGCGCCCGCCCGGCATGCGAGGAGATGCGGGTTCGTGTCCCGCCTGAGACATAATTTTTCAAGTTTATATACTGAAGTTTTCATCATCATCATAATTACTTAAATTATCATCGAAATAGTTTTAGTCCAAGTCCCAAAATTCGCAAAACTTGTGTTCAAATAATAAGATGTAACATCTAGCTTCTGTTACTAGTGGTTTCCTGTTATGCTACATGACTCTTTTTTGACGTCGATCTGGGGGCTAAATATCAGCTTATAGCAAGCCACTTAATTTCCAGGCAGCTCAAAGTATAGGTGCTGTTTTCTTGAGTTTACGCGAACACTATACATTGAAATGAAAGATAAGTTTACGGATTTAGAACGCGTTTATTTTGATTTAACCCGACGTTTTGAACCCTTTACAAGTGATCATGAACGCTGTAAGACATTAGTGTTATCGCGCGACAGCCGGCTGTCGCGTAGGGTTCGAAGCACTACCTTACAAGATAAGCTTTACTTAGGGTTTGATTATAATGGATTATATCCGAATGACGTCATAACATGACTGAAAGCGTTTTCAATGTTCAAAATAAAAAAAGAAAATATAATTTTTAAAATAAAATAAGTAGCTACTCGTATCTTGCTTTTTTTTATTTTTTTAATTGAAATTGATAAATATTGGTTTCATAAGTGAAATATTACAAAATTTATTGCGCCAATTTCATCTGAGTCAAGTAGCCTATTTACGAGTACAATATATCATAAATAATTATGTGCATTAATTAAAATTTTATAAAAAACGCTTAAATATTTTTTTAACAGACACAATTTATAAAGGGGAAAAAATCGATCATTTCTTTTTTTTTACCGACTCACACTATGTTGGTTGGTTAGGTCGAGATGGGAAGTAATTTGAGCTCGCGGCACTGACCTCTATAATACAGTTTATATAGAGGTCAGTGGCTCGCGGCAACTCGCTACTTGGCCAAAAGTGCCTAAGTAATGATAAAAAAACTAGGCTTCCATAGAGTAAAATATTGTGACACAATCACAAATGAACATTGAACACGTCAAAATCATTTTTTATTCTTACAAATCCGTACGAATATGTTTTGAAGATGTATTTGTTGACAAATTCTAGATTTTGGTGCGCTTAGGATTTAGATTTATTTAATAAAGAAAAATTTCAGTGTGTTGAGTGTACAGAAGAACTAAAAATGAAGGCTATTCTAGCTACAGTGATAAGCCTTGCGCTTACAACTGTAGTTATTGGCAATGCCTACTATCAGAAAAAGCAGTTCTATCCTTCGATAGTTTATCTAACTAATTCTAACCCTAGCATGGCAGTAAGTCAATTAAATAAATCATGTACTAAATAACCCTATTTTACTAATTTCATACTTTGCCACTTGTCATGTCAGCATATTTTGATTAGATTTGTGTATTATAAACGGCTGCAGACTTCTTTAGAGTTTTAAAAATGAATATTTCTTTACAATTACATCCTTAAAAATAATGTAAAATAGATATTTCTAAGGCATTTCAAATAATATGGCTATGTTTTGCAGGTAATGTATTTGCAAGCTTTTATACTTGTTCTACTAGTAGGCAAGCTATTGCGAAAAATTTTCTTTGGGCAACTTCGTCCTGCAGAATTTGAGGTAGGTAATTGTCATACTTTAAATATACCCAATAAAGTTTGCTATAATTAATGATTTGTTTGAACATGGTTCTTGAAAACGAACACATCTGTTTAGGGTGACTATTGCTGGAGTTCTGATGACAAGACAATTGTCCCAAAATATACAATAGACTATTACAATTCACTTTTATTGCACAAAAACAGGTTGCTATAAAATATCAACTCCTCGATTGTATGTTATTCCAGACACAATTAAAATCAATTGTTATCGCGACCGCCAACGATCTTATGATCCTGTAGGAGTTAAAACCTAAAATAAGAACAATAAGGCGGTCTTATCACTAATAGTGATCTCTATTAGGCCACCTATTGGTAGAGGAAAACTACTGAGAGGAATAACGGTGATGCAAAGGAAGATAAAAAGTCGAAAATTATTACATGTTAATATTAATACATAATATCCATACACACACTTAAAATACAATACACACTTTAAATAAGTACTGCTATCTAATAGTGCCTCAACTTGACTCTAGTCTCAAAGATAGAATCTGATGATGTACAATTATCCTAATCTTTTTTTCTTTATTTTGTTTATTATTAATTTCCTCCTAAATATTTCTTTATTTGCAATTAGTTTGGATGTTAACATTAATACAATTTTGTTTTTCAGCATTTAATAGAAAGGTCATGGTATGCAATAACAGAAACATGTTTGGCATTTACGGTGTTCAGAGATGATTTTAACCCGAAGTTCATTGCACTATTCACTCTATTGCTATTTTTAAAAGCATTCCATTGGCTTGCTGAAGACAGAGTAGACTATGTAAGTTTCTTTAAGTTTTTCTAGTGACATTTGACATTAGTAAGTATGAGGTTTAAAATGATTGTTGAATGAGTTTTTAAGTAACTGCATGAAACTTACCAAAGATAACTTATTTTACAGATGGAAAGAAGCCCAGTAATAGGTTTGCTGTTTCATGTTAGAATTTTGAGCCTCTTGATGTTGCTGGCCCAGTCGGACTTCTTCTTCATTCACCATGCGTACCAGTTCACCGCCTCCAAAGGGCCATCTGTACAACTTGTGTTTGGCTTTGAATATAGCATATTGCTTATTATGATTGCCAATATTCTGATTAAGGTAAGAAAGTAGTTTTAAGATTGGTGTTAAATGTTTTTTACCCATTTTATTTATGGTACATAATTAATATTAATTGTACATATACAACATATTTAAGTGTCAATTTTATTTTAGTATGTCTTGCACGCTATTGACTCCCGCTGGGAGACACCTTGGGAGAGTAAAGCAGCCGTCCTGTTGTATACTGAGCTGGCCATCAACTTCCTCAAAGTGCTGCTGTACATTGGCTTTGTGGCTGTCATGGTTCGCATATACACCCTGCCACTTTTCGCCTTCAGACCCATGTATGAAACAATGAGGTATGTGGGAAATCTATAAGAGCTTTTTGTATCCAAAATATTAATATGCAATAGCGGAATAGCATATTATAATTTTAGTATTAAATTTAGTATAACATAGGCTATTTAACAATGCGAAAAATGAAGTGCCAATTACTATTATCAGTTTATATTATGAGTTTAAAAATGGTTATTTATTAATGGAAGTTAAAAATAATAAACGATTTACTTAAAAATCCAGAAATAAAAATGCATTTATTTTAACGTTTGTCACGTGACACGAAACGCTCCTGATTGGTCGGGTTTATGATGACGTCATCTGCTTGATAACTTTGTTTGCCTACTTGTGTTTTATTATCTTTCCAAAATGTTTTGATAATATTTTCCTATAATAGTATACACGCCCCGTTGGTCTAGTGGTTTGAATACCGGGCCAAGATCTCGGGGTCCCGGGTTCGATCCCCGGGTCGGGCAACAAAAAGTTTCGAATTTTCGAACATTGCTCGGGTTTGTGATCACCAACCCGCATTTGGCAAGCGTGGTGATTATGCCAGTAGCCATCATTGCTGTGATGTGGTGTTGAATTCAATGATGGAGGCCTTTTCCCTGCAGTGGGATGATTATAGGCTGTTACTTTTAATAGTATTATCCATTGTTTTTGTGTGATTTATTTCCAATATTTTACAAATTCTGTCAATTACTTTTACCATGGACAACGATTTTGTAAAGCAGAAAGCAGTAACCTGCCCATTCATTTAAAATCTGTAACAAACAAACTAGTTAGTCGGGATCTTTTAGTGTAATGTTTATTGAAATCATAAGACTGTAGCTATAATTTTCAGCTAATATTATGAAAAAATGCGGAAATATTCGAAGTGAGTTGCAAGAGGCATTCTGTTAAAAACATTAGAGGTATTATAGCCTTCAACCAATAACAAAATATTCACACTCTTAATGCAATTAATTATTAAAAATTATAAATATTTACTTACCTCGAAATGGTCTTCGCAGAAGAAAATATTTGTTCTATTCGCTATGTATTATGATCCCTCCGAAAAAGTTGCAACCACTGTCGGCGCCCTTAAGTGTTCCTTAAGTTTTTATAGAAGTATTTATACATTTTGGAACTGCATACTGTTTGAAACTCATTTTATTACATAAGTCACTGTTAAAATATAGATCCAATCGCACTTTCGTTATTTGTAAGCAACAAATGTATGTAGATGATATGTCGTGCTACAGATCACAACACAGGCAGGTGATGTCACCGACCCCATTGCAGCGCCATATTGTCAATATAGCGTTTTGGCGCGCTATTTCAATTTTCAATTTCCAGTTTGATAAGTTTCAGCAAATATGTACCAGAATTTAAAAAAAAAACTACTTTTACTGGGTTCTTTAACCTCTACTTAATCATATAAAATGGATTTCAAAAACCAGTCAAATAGCGTATTCAGTAGTAATTTTGTTATAAAAGCAAAAGTTTTGTTGCTGTTGTTGCTCAATCAAGTAGAATGGCTTAAAATGGATTTGTATGAAATTAGACAAGGAGGCACCTGTGGGATCGACTCTCCCATACCAAGTCGTGGTGATGCCCACATTAGTAATAAATTATAAAAATAATTATGTACATCATTAAGTATGTACATTGTTGTGGTTCAAAAAATAAGTAACTATTAAAGTAGTTTTGAGGCAATTAGAACCGACCCATCGTGCCCTTTTAACTAATATACAATGTATGTACGCCATTCCACCTCGGAGGTTCTTAATATAACATGTTATTTTATTTTTATTAATACATTTTAAAATACAATAGGAGCTTCAAGAAGGCGTACAATGACGTGGTGTTGTCGCGACGAGCCATCCGCAACATGAACACACTGTATCCAGATGCTACGGCCGCTGAGCTTGCCGCCGCAGACAACGAATGCATTATTTGCCGCGAGGAAATGCATAGTGGTAAATGTATTTGGTTCTAAAGAAAGTGATCATTGATGTCTAATCAGTCAAATCTAAAGATCCTCCCGATGTAGAGGTGCAGTGGTGGTACGCTTATTACGCAGGGGTACCGGGCTCGATTCCCGGTCAGGCCAATTAAGAAAACAAATTTCTAAATTAGCTGGGTCTGAAATCATTGTCGTGCTTCGGATTGCACGTTCACTGGTTAGTCACGGTTGAAGTCAAGGCAGAGGCCTGTACTATGCAATATGAAAATGTCAGACACAAAACTATCCTTGAAAAAAAGTTATGCTACAAGAAGATATTGTGTAGATGCGACACATGTTTAAAACTTTTTTGTCTTTAGCGTTCTTCAAGTAATTTTAGGTAACCATGAACCCTGACATTCAATCAGTGTGCAGGCTCGGGCCAGCCGTCATTATGCGTGTGTTTGCATAGCCACAAATCTTTAACATGTGAAGCATCAATTTGCGTTGTGAACTAGACAACAGGTGAACTCAGTTCAGAAATTGATTATAAATAATATACTGTCACACAAGCTACAAAGCAGCTGAAAAATCACGATTACATTCATCTATTATCATTGTAAACTGACAAAACGTGTTTTGGTGTATACAGGATACACTAGTCGTCTTAAGGCTTCTACTCATAGTAATTATTTTAACTGTAACTATGAGCACTTATCAATAAAGCTTGTAGATTCTACCTAATGAAAGACAGATGTCTCAACTTGAAATAAATATGTAGAGTTATAAGTTATAACATAACTCTACATATTTCTTTTTATTCTTCTATCTCTGTATCTTATTACATGAATTCATATTAATGTCATGTAATGTTTATAGTTTTGCTTTTGGTATTTTTACTATCTCGGATTTGATAAGCTGTTATGGCTAAATGATGAAGCATTAATTAATTCTTTACCTTTTATTTTTACTACATATATACTAATATTATAAATGCAACAGTATGTCTGTCTCTCTGTTACCCCTTCACTTTTAAACATCTAAACCGATTTATATCAGACTAGCTGTTCCTCGCGACTTTGTCCGCATTAATTTCTGTTTTTATGATCGCGGTTATTTTTGCAACATTTTTCACTGATGCTTCGCTCCTACTGGTCGCAGCGTGATGTTATATAGCCTAAAGCCTTCCTCGAGACATGGACTATCCAACACAAAAATATTTTTTCAATTCGAACCAGTACTTCCAGAGATTAGCGCGTTCAAACAAACAAACAAACAAACTCTTCAGCTTTATAATATTAGTATAGACTAGCTGTTGCCTGCGACTTCGTCCGCGTCAATTTCTGTTATTATGATCGCGACTAACATTTTTCACAGATGCTTCGCTCCTATTGATTGCAGCGTGATGTTATATAGCCTAAAGCTTTCCTCGATAAATGGACTATCCAACACAATTTTTAAATTCGAACCAGTACTTCCTGAGATTAGCGCGTTCAAACAAACAAACAAACAAACTCTTCAACTTTATAATATATGTATAGATTTGGTATAGAGATAGTTGAAGTTTCTGTACTTTTCCCAAAGTAGGTTAGATATTATTCCAGAAATCATCCTTATAATGGAAGTGAAGGAATTTTTTAAAGTTTATAAAAGAAAAAAGTAATTTATTATTATGTGGTAGTTAGTATCGTTTTAGTTTTAGTAGGTAATGGACTAATATTAGGAAAATGATATACAAATGCCTTCTACTTAAAGGTTGTCTGAAAGAAATCGCTTTTAGCGACTACACTGCCTGAATTGTGCAACTGTTAATTTGTTTTCGGTGCTAAAAATTTTTTTTATGGTTTGCAATAAATAATATATCTATCTATCTAATCTTTGTATCGACCTATCTTTACATTAAAATAAAATATTTATTTGCGGATTTAACACTCGTGAACTCGATAATATTTAAGAAAAAATATTTAGTTTCAAAATACGCTACTGAAATTGTTAGTCATTCATGATGAAACCATAGGAACAATTCGATATGTTTTATTTAAAAGTAAACAAGTGTGTGGTATTGACATTTCTTGCTTATAACAAACTCAAATGATTGTAGCGTCATACCTGTTGCGCTAACCTACTTACGTGGCCGTTTATTGTTGGTTCACTATTAGAAACATATTTATTTACACGCCTTAACAACTACCTAATTAGAGTTCGAATTCCGTTATAATCGCATGTGTTTGTGGAACAGTTTGTTAATTGATTTGACAATTTATAATTGGTACTTTATTAAAATAAATTTAATTATACTCGTAGTTTGTTAGGATATTGATAGGTGTATTGTCGTTGTTTTGGTTTAGTTCAATAAAAGTTTAGTGTTCGGAATTATTCATTTTGTCTAAGCGAAATCACGTAAGTACTAGTAAATAAATAAATAAATAAATAAAATAGTTTATTTCTTTAACTTTTTTACATAATTATGCGATTGACCAGAACCAACCCAGGAGGCACGTTATAATGCCTGTAGTGGGAGGTTTCGCTCTTCCTGGATACAAATGGTTATAGTTAAAAATAATTAAAGAGTAGGTAGGTAACAGGCAAATTAATTATTCTACAAGACAAGACAGTAAACTATATAAAATTAAACAATATGTGAATTAAGTGTGTATGTGTGTTTATGTATGTTTTTATGTGTGTGTGTTCGCGCGCGCGCGCGCGCGCGTGTGTGTGCGCGCGGGTATGCGTGTGTGTGTGCGCTTGAGTGTGTGTGTGTGTGTGCTCGTGTATGCATGCGTGCTAATTGCGTGAGTGTGTCTTATTAAAGAGTTAATTTAACTTCCTACAATGTATTTTTGATCAGCAAGTCCTCAGTTTCATTGTATCCAAGTGTTACAAGTCCCTTGACCAACATAGTTTTACAGTCGAAATATTTAAGGCTAAAGATTTGGTACTTGTCATTTAACACATTATAGAGGTAGGCAGAGTGAGCTTGGTACTGACGTCTTGCCATTAGGGTTTTACAAAACGGAACTGGAGCCACTTTACGCTGCCTTCTACTTACCTGAGAAGTGGGATTATATTTTAGAGTTTTATGTAATTTAAGTATAGAGTTAACAATGTACAGTTTTCTAACAGATAAAATATTATAGTTTTGATATAACTCATCAGTGGGAAATCTAATTGGCTTACAGAACATAGTCTTCAGTAGGTATCTCTGAGCCCTTTCTACTTCAAGGAACCTAATTCTAGAGGCACCACCCCATATGGGCATACAGTAACTGATCACAGATTGTGCCAATGCAAGGTAAATGCGCTTTAAGAGGTCAACAGAAGTAACATACCTCAATTTTTTAAATACCCAGATGAGTTTGCGAATCCTATTACTAATAGTAGTACTTTTGCATATTTATTAGTTATAAGAAATTTGTTAAGAAATGTCGCATTTTTTTTTTATATATTCGGAAAAACAAACAGTTTCACTAAATGTAATTAAAAATAATTCTTATTGTCTAATTGATGAAACCCACATCGTAATGCACAGATTGAATTCTAACGAATTCGACATCTATTTTCCAATTTAACAAGAAATAAAAAGTTTATACTTTATTTTAATCATCAATGTCATCTATTCAGTAGAAACATTTACAAACTCACTGTGACACTAATTTTACATTGACCTTTTGTCGCCTATTGTCAGTTGCGCAAGAGTTTTTGTACAGCCTTCGCCCTTTGCCTACCGAACGTCGAGTAAACTCGACATGTTTAAAAATATTATTAAATCGTGTTTCCTTGCTATAAATTTTCTCATTGGATTTATCTAATATTTAAAAACACATTTAAACGAATCGGCATGTAACTGTGAAATCTGTATATTAATTACTTCAACATTTTCTTGTGTGGGTTGTGCTTAAATTAAACATTTTATTTGCATAGGTAATAGGTATACATAACATGAGTGTAGGTATGCTGGGGGATGCCTCTTAGTTTAATACTTTATCTTTCACTTTTTATATATTCCTGAGTTCAATATCTTGACAATAGGCACTATGAATACAAAAAAAAGGCGATGTCCCAAATTGTATGGAGGCCAGGCCCAGAACCTGTACACCTCACCAAAAAATAGACTAATACACCTACAAGATTTTGTTATTATCCAATTCTTTTAAAATGGCTTTGTTAAGTGGTTCAAATAAAAAAAATAAGTAAGAAAATAGCAATACAAAACAACAAAACCATTATGGCGGAAGATGACATTTTGATGAAGTCTGTCAAAATCGCGCATCTAGGTGTCGAGTGCCATCGCTTACTGTAATAATAACAAACATTATAAAAGTAAGGTGTCGATCAATACCAAATCCAGAAAACGAAAAAGAGGTCGTTATAATAAACTACATTTAAAACGCGACAAGCAGAACAAAAACTTGATGTGAATGATTATGCCAAAGTGACAAGGGGTATCTGACAGCTACTGACATTTAAAGTTTTTTTAGATTGACGCCATCTTGGAATGCCTGATGGAGTTTGATAAATTATTCGATCTGATTTATTTTTGAACCACTAAATTATACGTTTAATAAATTTATATGTATTTTTCCTAGGAACAGTAATTTTTGAAAATGGTGTACTATGTCTGGGCCTATTATGAGACATCTCCTTTCTAATCAATGTTCGTGCGCTGACAATGACTTCCACAATTAATTATAGATACATAATCCTTACTAATATTATAAACTGGAAAGTTTGTTTGTATGGCTGTTTAATCTTTCACGCAGAATCAACAGAACTTTGAAGAAACTCTCCAGTAAAACGTAGGTTAAACAAAAATATTTTTATGGAAATTCCATGTAGTTTACGCAGAAACACGGCAACAGGCACTAAGTTTTGGTAAACTTATTTATTTTGGTAAAGATATTTTTAAACTAGTTCAAGAAGCGGAACGCGATTTGAACATCTATAATGATTGGTGTCATAGTAATCTTTTAACCATTAATACAAAAAAAGTCCTCTCATATGATATTTGCGGCAAAAAATAAACCAATACCGCAGTACCCACCGCTAACTATTAACAATGAAATAATCCACCGCTCTCATCAAGAGTGTTACTTGGGACTACATTTAGATGATAAGCTTACCTGGACTTGGCATATCGAGAAAATAAGATCTAAGCTTATTGCTCTGAATGGTGCGTTGCTTAGGGTAGTGGGTTGTATTCCGCGTAGGGTGCGAGTTAATTTATATAACTCACTGGTGAAATCACACTTGGAGTACCTTGTTGAGGTGTGGGGATGTGCTGCTCAAACCAATCTCAAAAGTTTACAGACAACGCAAAATAAAATTATTAAAACTCTCTTTGGATATGATCGCCTAATGAACACAAAATTGTTATATGAAAAAACACAATTATTTAACCTAAAACAAATTTATATATACAACACTTGCATTCTAATACAAAAAATTTTAACAAACAAAATACACTCAGAAATATGTTTTATAAAACGTACTTATACGCATCATTTAAGAAACACAAATAAAATCTGTTTGCCAACACCAAGAATTAGCCACGGTAAAAGAAACATAATGTTTGAGGGAGCACAAATGTACAACCGTTTACCTAAGGACATAAAGGAGTGTGACTCATTTGGTCTCTTTAAATCAAAATTAAAGCAGTATATTCACAGCAAAGTTTTTAACACCTTCTAAATCAGTGCGATGCGTTGGACAAGTGAAATATAACATACTTTTTATAAATAGTTAGTTTATAAGCTCATTGTAAGTGAACTATGTTCTTTTTTGAGTCAATAAAATTCTCTAAACCGAAGTTTTGTATTTTGTATGAAGTCACGTTAAACAGACGATAGAGGGCGCTGTCGGTTGGTTAACGTTTCTATTTTGAGAAGCACATATAAATGCACACGCAACGCCCAGTCGGTCTAGTGGGTTAAGTACCGGGCCAAGATCTAAGTGTTCGATCCTAGGTTCGGGCAACAAGACTTTTGAATTTTCTAACATTGCTCAGGTTTGTTATCATCAACTCGCATTTGAAATAATCACCATGCCTGAACCTATCATTGCTATGTTAACTTGAATTCACTGATGGAGGCTTTTGCCTTTCAGTGTGTTAATTATAGGCCGTTACTTTTACGGCACACATGAAACGAATCTTGTATTCGACGAATTTGTTTATGGCATGATATAATATATAATCGCAGGTGCGAAGAAGCTCCCGTGCAACCACATATTCCACGCGGCGTGCCTCCGGCTGTGGTTCCAGCGGCAGCAAACGTGCCCCACGTGTCGGCTCAACGTGCTACGCGCGCCCGCCCCGGGATCCGAACCCGCGCCCGCGCCCGCTCCGAACGCGCCCGCCGCGGCGCCGCCAACCGCGCCTGCACCCCCGCCGCCCTTCCCGCAGATGCCACCGCGTAAGTTACGACTAAAGATAATTTAATAATGGTTTAATCATTAGAATCGCCATTAACATCCATCTTTATGCCATACAAAATAGTGTAACCCACTGAAAATCAGCGTCGCAGTATGCCTTCGGCTGTTTGGCACATTCATTGTTAATTATTTTTTGTAAATTTAATCTTTTTTCGAAGTGCCAAATAAACATACCTACCTATATTATATTCTAACTACATCGAAACCAAACTTATTTTCCGTACCAACAGAAGCAGCTGGTTGGTCATTTACAATCAAAGTTCTTGTTTTGTTTCGATGTTAGTCCCATACAAAAAGTGGTTTTGTCTAAATCGCTTATGATGTTTTGCGTTATTTAAAAACAAATTGAAAAGATAAGCCCGCAATTAACACTTTGTTTAACAAGTTGAGCGCTATGGTGAGCCACCGGTGAGCCAATAGACAATACATTTTCTATTGTGTATAGTTTCTTGTCAGTCCTTGGAGCATTTCAACGAGAGACGCCATTGACAGGCGTACCCTGCTGCCAAATGTACGAGACCGCCGGTCATACTGGTAATATAAAACTAGTTGCCGCACGTTCCACGTCATTCAGCAAATGTCAGTAGCGCACAACAGACCTGAGCTAAAAATGCCGAATTGCAGCGTTTTTGCGTGTAAAAAGAGGTCGGAATCCTCTAGTTTACAATAGGATAACTTTACTTTCCATTTCTAAGTATTATTTTGACTTAATGTTAACAAATGATACAATAAATTTGCAAAATAACATGAACAATTCCCAATCAATAAGTGTTGCCACTAAATAGTAATCGTATCTAATTTAGGGTAATTTTTAAATATGTAGTTTATAAAATTTGACTTGATTTAAACGTCTAATTAAATATGCATTTTGTTTATTACTATAGTATATTATTGAAAACATATAACTGCATAATTATGTGTCGACGAAATAAAACATGGCAATCTGTAATCTATAATCAATTATTCAATTCATTATAGATTTATTATTTATTTATAAATCATAAAAATAAATCAGCAAATTTCATCTAATTTATAATTTAAATCGTTATTCTCTAATTGTTTTAAATACGTTCTAGTAAACACATCACGACCACACTGAAGGAAAATTAGGGTTGTGACAGCCTAAAACAAATGTCGATATCGACATTATCAATAATGACGATGATTTATGCGACATATATTTTTAATACGTAATTAGGTACTTTAAGATTAAGTTTCATTTATTATTTTTTACTTTTTAAAGGGAACTTTTTGTGTAGGGTTTTTTTAATAATTAATTTTTATTTTTTTATTTTATACTCTTTATAGGTAGATTTTGTTAAGTTGTAGATAACTAGTCTGGCCATAAATACTGTTACATTAAACCCTTTTTTTTACAACTTATTTATTATTTAGAATTTAATTTGGAAAAAATTCTTGCAATTTTGCTGAATTTCACATATTTTATCATGTTCATTATCAAATTACAATATGGAATGGGATGTTAAAGAAAATAGGATTGCAGTGGTCGCCTTGCACAAAGTGGGTCCGGTCATATTCCAGACACTTCGAAAGCTTAGTATCGGACGTATGTTCGTATATCGTACTATCAACAGATACAACAACACTACCTTCAAGTTAGAGATATAAGGTTGGTATAATACCAAATGTGCTCGAAGTTATTATACCGAAAATACCGTATTAAACGGTATAATACCATTTCATACGGTATTTTTGGTTTTTATCTTTCAGAGTGTAAAATAATTAGACGTACTTTAAATTGGGGAAATTATTGGGTAACTAGATAGATAGATAGAATACTCTTTATTGCACACCAAATAACGAAATAACATAAAATTTTTATAGTAAGATGTACAATTTAGGCGGTCTTATCGCTAATGAGCGATCTCTGCCAGACAACCTTTGGGTACAGGAAAAAAACTATGAAGAAGGGGAAGGTGGTCAGAGTGCTTGAGGCAGAATGTTAAACTAAAGATTACAAAATAAAAAATAATAGAAAATAATAATAATAATAAAATAAATACTAAAACAGCAAAACTAAAAGTCAACGATTTACTCAAACATAAATAATAGCTGATTAGCTGATGACTTAAACTTAAATATAACACAATTACATAAATAAAATATATATAATTACACAAATTACATACCATATACATACATACACTATAACGTAACAGAATATCTGGGGTACCCTTGAAGAGGAATACCCTCAGAAACCTAGGTTCTGCTACGCTACAAAAAAAAATGAAATAAGGGAAAAGTTAATAGTTAATACCTCTCTATAACTATTCCCTAAGAACGTAGAATAACAAGATTATTACAAAAATATAGAGGTATATTTACACAACATAACAATTTATAACATGGATGAGGAGTGGAGGTGGCCCGGCGATAGACCAAGCCAGGACCCAACTGCGCAGCTAAGGGGAAATGACCCGGCGGTCTGCCTGACCAAGCCGGGGTCCAGCTGCGCAGGATGGAGGTGGCCCGGCGGTCTACGTGACCGCCAGGGTCTAGCAGCACTGAATGGATAAAGCCCGGCGGTCTACGTGACCGTACCAGGGTCCATAAGCACCAAATAAAGATGTGCCAGGAATTCACTTTACAATTTATCATATTGAACATATTTTATAAAAGCCGAGAATCGTGTCTGCTGAAAGCCGAATGTAAACTAAACTCATTGACGTGCTCGCCTGACATGGGCGAGGCACGAACGAACAATTTTGAGTTTCAAAATAAAAATATAAAAATTATGAGAGTGAGTTTAGATGGCAAAAAGTTTCTAAACAGAAATCTAAAAGAATTAGAAAATAAATCAAATAAAAAAAAAAAGCAAAAACTAGTAAAAATTAAAATGGGATGAGAGGGAAATGAGAGGTGAAGTATCTACATGCCACAACACCTAAATACATACTTGATATGAGCAAGGAAACCGAGTCATAAACGATCAGCAGCATAAAATTTACCATTCATGTGACAAAAGTTGTCAAGTCAAAGCGCTAAAAAATATATGTTTAGCCGGCGTTTAAATATTGCTAATGACTCAGAAAGCCTGATAGTAGGTGGCAGGGAGTTCCACAATCGGATGGACTCTACAGTAAATGACTTAGAATAATAATTAGTGGAATGAGGTGGGAATTTGAGCAATAGTTGCCTGGATGGCCGCATGTCACGATCCTGAGCAGCCTGCAGAAACTGAAAGCGCTCTTTAAGATACGGCGGTGACTTTGGGCTGAACAAAATGGTGAATAATAGAGAAAGAATATGGAAGTCACGTCTAAGCCGAATACCGGTCTATACGGGAGCCACTTAAGTTGAGTCCTGTAACATGATCGTACTTACGCAGACCAAAAATTATCCGTATGCAGAAATTTTGTAAGCGATCAAGTTTGTCAAGGAGATTCTCATTTAAATCTGAGTAGCAGCAATCTGCATAGTCTAAAATTGGGAATAATAAGGCCTGGACAAGCGCAACTTTAGTGGGTGTAGGTAATAAATTTCAAAGTCTGCTAAGTGACGCTGCCGCTGCAAACATTTTCCTACTTACTTCAGCAGTTTGTTTGTTCCAAGTAAGTGCACTATCGATATGAACGCCAGGCTCTTATTACAGATTTGCTATATGGTATTTAGACACCGTCGAATATAATGGGTTGCAAGGCCTGCCAGTCAATTTTAGCAATTTGACTAGAATTTCCAACAATTATTGCCTGCGTTTTAGTTGGGTTAACTTTGAGACCAAAAAACTTGCTCCAACCTAGTATATAACGAAGGTCGTTATTAACTACGTCTACAACACTGTATAGGTCTTCAAAGCGCCCTTGATGGTAAATTTGAAGATCGTCTGCATATAAGTGGAAAAAACATTTTAAATTATGAGTAATCGAATTGATGAAAATAGTAAAAAGAAAAGGAGACAACACGCCACCTTGAGGGACACCGGCACTTATGTCACATCATGCAGAGAAAGAATCCTCAGAAACCAGTCTCAACCAGTCAACCAGTGAAACCAGTCAAGCACCGTTGGAGATATGTTAAGAGAACGCAACAACCCGAGTAAGATGTCAAAATCAACCGTGTTGAAAGCGTTGCTAAAGTCTAGAAGTGTTAGCACAGTCAGCTTCTGGCAATCCATGCCATAACGGATATCATCAGTTATCTTAATTAAAGCAGTAGATGTACTATGGCCAGGGCGGAAACCGGATTGCAAGGGATTAAGGAGTTGGTTCAAGGTCAGGAAGCGAGTAAGCTGTTAATGAACAACGCGCTCCATCACTTTGGAAAGAAAAGGAAGTATTGCAATGGGCCGATATTCAGAGTAGGAAGAAGGATGTGCATTTTTTAGCTAATAAACGTAATGAAAAATAATATCGTTTACCCGGCATCATGTCATTTAGTACGGTATTTTTGGTATATTATATTTTGAAAGTGTAATGAGTACAAATCTCTTATACGTTAGGGAAATTATTGGTTAGTAAGACCGGCTAGTTGGTCTTCGGATACGGATGTGCCTACCTAAAAAAAAGAGTCGTTTTTATATTCGTAACAAACAGCCTATGTAGTCCAATACATCTCGATATTTAAATTTCTCAAAATTGGTTCAGTAGTCTTAGCGTGAAAACGGAACATATTATTATGTAAGGTACACACTTTTATATTCATTATATTAGTAGAGAAAGATCGATTAAAGACATCGCTCATAGTGTAATTTTGATTAATTAATTTTTTTTCGTACTAAGAACGTCTAGGCGCATCAACATTTCACACGAACGAAAACTAACTACAAAACGCGGCGCGCGCGCGGCATCTTATTTGAGTGAGAGAGAAAGAAGGATTTCATTCGCGAGGTGATGGCACAAAGTGGCAACGTCGCGCAAGCGGAAGTGCCACGTCTTTGTTGTGTATTGTGCGTGCATTACATTTACATAAAAGATTTGTTAATCGTTAGCGGGAGTGCGATTAATTTAAATAAACAAGGAAAAAAAAACGAAGTTGAATAAATTGAATTTATATGATTAGTTAATTCACCGATGATACGTAAAAAAGTCAAGTAAATTGCATTTGTTAATCAAAATATAAAATACGAAAAATACCGTATTCTTTTGTAAAATACCTGAAAAATACCGCCCATTTCGTATTGTACCGTATTTTTACATCTCTACTTCAAGTAGCCTATTAATTATTGGCTGAACTCATCGATAGTGACATATCGATAGTGTCTTACTCTAGCATTCCTTACGTCGTCTTGTATACTGATAGGCTGTTCATGCGTGTGTTTAAACGTGCGTGTAGTCTGTGTTTGTGTTTGACAATTTCTTCGTATGCGTGCGTAACGACATGATCGAAAATGCATTTGTTTGTAATCGCTGTTAGTGTGCGTTCCTCGCCCCCCGCACCGAAAGTGGCAGAATTATTTGTATAGATATTAGTACTCATGTCCAATCCCGTTGGCTATATAATCAAAGTAACAGTCAGAGACTTAATTTTTAAGGCCTTGGACGAGTCCATACAGCCAAATCTACGGAACTGTCTTAATTTTATATTTCCTAAATTTAGAGTCGAAAAACAAATGCTTACAAAAACTTCAAGTTAAATTATTATTAAACCTTATATGTTTTGTTACAGCGATGATGGCCTGGGGTATGCCGCCGCCCCCACCCCCGAGGCCCGCGTCTCTCGGCAACCTTACCATGGCCGAACTCCAGCGTATGGAGGGTAATGAACGCCGAGCCATTGAAGCCAGGCTGCAGGTAATATTAGTGAGAGTACCATATCTAAATAGAGTACCTCTTCTGCTGTTTTTACCAATCGAAATCATAAAATTTTAGGTATAACTAATAATAACATTTTGGGAATATTTAAGAATATCCATTGTTTTATAGTGGCATTGTAACAAATCGAACCCGGAGCGAGCTCTTGCGTGGTAGGCGGGCCACCGAACCGTCATACCAAGCGGTTTATACTATGTGAAAACGTGGTCATTCTAACAATCATAGATACAATTTGTTAATTACCTTAATATTTTTCGTATTAAAAATTTTCTGGAATAAAAAGATGAGTCATTCATGTTATTGCTTGTCATCAGTCTCTCATGTTATTGCTTATCATCAGTCTATCACACTCTTCTCCTAAAACTCACATTATTTAAAATTTCGCAAATCTGTTAAACAATAACATTCTTCGACTGTATCCTAATTGTTGCAGTTGCTCCGTGAGATCCAATCGATGTTGGATGCATCCGTTCTCCTGATGCAGCAGTACTCTACTGTAGTAGGTTCTGTTGCTCAGAACCAAGCCACCGTCGGCACGCAAACCCTTGAGATGAGGTTAGTATTTATTAATGATAGTGGTAATACTGCTACCTTAAGTTTTCGCTTGATGTTCCTGTGTTAAAATCATTAAAAAGAGGGAAAATTATTTTTAAAAGTTAATTAACAATTCAAAAATAATAAAATTTATAATTACGATCCTCATGAATTAACCACGCCAAAAAATGAATTGCGCATACTATGTATTGCAAACCACACAAAGTAAATTTAGCACAGGAAATACACAATAAAAATCTTTTACCTTTGACTATTATGAATAATGTTATCTAAATACATAGTGCATGAATTGTCAATTTCGCAATTTTTTTATTACGAATTAAATTTTCTCAAGTTTTTTGCACTTCAGTCGAACAAACGAGGAACCCGATAATAAAACAAAAGTGAAGAGTGAACCGGACGTGGTGCCCACGACGTCGAGCTACCAGCCCTCGCCCGTGGCGTCCACCAGCCGCGTCAAGGACGAGCCGCCGCTCGACAGGCCGCCTGCCGACGCTGACGCCAACCCTAGGTAAGTCTCCTTACTATTAGGGGCTGTCCATTAATCACGTGATGTTTTATAGCAACTTTTTCGACTTGATGATTATATTTTTATATAAAATGTTATAAGCTTTTATTTTTCCAAAGCCTCAGCTGCTCCATGCTCTGGTACACCTAGACTAATATTATAAAGCTGAAGATTTTTTTTGTTTGTTTGTTTGAACGCGCTAATCTCAGGAAGTACTGGTTCGATTTGAAAAAAAAAAAATATGTGTTAGATAGTCCATTTATTGAGGAAGGCTTTAGGCTACAATATAACATCACGCTGCGACCAATAGGAGCGAAACATCAGTGAAAAATATTGCAAAAATAATCGCGATAATAATAATAAAAATGGACGCGCACGAAATCGCAGGCTAGGCTAGTGTAAAAATAAAACAACAAAAATACAGTAGTGGTTGACTAGATTTGATTTGAATAGGAAAGAAATGAACTTTCAAATTGTAAATAGGTTTATGGATAATAAATAATTAGGTAGGTACCTTAAAGTAATTTCTTTGAAAAAAAAAAACTTAAGTAGAACGACTTACAGTTTATCCTAAAATGTTATAAAATAAATGTCCATCCATGCAAAGCAGCGGCGGGGCGCTAGTCATTCTTAGGTATTTCTAATAAGGTAACACACAAAAAAAACTTGTCTGTCTGACGTCGATAGTAAAATCAACTAAAATTCAGCATTTTGGGTTGTATGAAGGCAGTTAAAAGACTTTTCTTTTGTTTAGAGACAAGACTGATGCCGATGCCGAGGAGCTGAGAAGACGCCGACTGCAGAAGTTCACGCTGGATAAATGAGCTTGTTGACTACGTTTTTTCGTTCCACTCTCCTAACTTACTATTATTTAATGTACAAAGTGTCTCCGTATGTGTAAGCATTGTGTATTCTAATCAAAATATATGTATTTATGTTCTTGTAAATATAATGCGATATATACATGAATACATAACTCAATGATTTACTTTCTTATTCCAAACAATTTATTTAAAGTTTACAGAGATTAAAATGCAGTGGAGAAGATTTTTTATGAATGTGATTAAATATTGGTTAGATCTTTACTTAAAATTTTGTTTTTCTATATTATCTATTCAGTTTCATCTTTTTAGAATCATTTAAAAACAGTAAAATAAAACAATCAGCTTTAATGACAATCATTTTAATCTATTCTATTTAATTTATTAATAAATTAGTCTTAACAGTTGTAAAAGGCGTTGATGTAACCATACACTTGTGGATTATAGTTTTCTAGTACAGGCATACCACTGAAATACCGACTTGAGCCATACAATTTCATATTGTTTTTGCAGTACCATACATTTTTCGTTCCTTCATTGCCATCAACATTCAACGTGTTGAGTTCAAGAACACCAAAATGATAGTTTTGTCCATCAGTTTGTATACAGTTGATGTATACAGGTTCAGGTAAATCTTGTACATTTTCCTAGAAAAAACAGTTGGCATAAATAGGTAGTTGTTGCACTAACCATATTATGATACGCTTCAGACACACAGACTTCAAGAAGTTCAGTAGGGTTTGAACTTTTTTTTGATGGCTGTTTTAGCCATAAAAAAAAAGTTGCTTTCTGAATCGTTTATAATACTCTTATACTCTCTTTTGCTAATGCAAATATGAATTAAAATTGCCAACTATTGCTCAAAAGACATACCCCATGTAGTTGTTTGACATATGCTGAGCCTACAGTAAAAGCATGTGTTAAGGATCTGGCAAGGATCTGGTTTTCTGTGACTGGTGTCTCATAAATGTTGCTCACTTCTGTACTATTGAAATGCAGCCATGTTGTATGAGGGTGTCTCATGGTAACACTTGGTTTGATAGCTAAAAAAAAGTTAAATAGCACATTAACATACATGAAGTTTTTTTTGACAACAATGAGATGTGGATTTAGCTAAAAACAGTCTTCTACCAGTGGTGGCAAAGAATGATGTCCGTCATTCTATGCACCTCTTTCAACCTGGCTATGCAAAATGAAAGGTTATGATTTTAGCAGTCTATGTATAATACATAATGTATCTATGTATGTGGGTTCCACATTTCAACTACTGAGCCGAATTTGGTGAATGAGGTATCAATCGATTCCTTATTATATATAGCCTGAGTAACAAACACTACTTTTTGTTACAAAAAAAGCAACATGCAGCGAATGCAGTCATAACAAGCGGGGTATCAAATGAAAGATGACAAAATTCTGGGAAGAAAAATAATAGCAACAAAAATATAAATATGTAATGATAAAAACAAAAAAAATACTGTTACCCGACTAAAGAAACAAGTTGAGTATTGTATCAATTACTATCTTTGTAGCAAATGCCATAGTTGAGTGTATTAGATTGATATTATTGATGCCATTTGAGTTAACTTACTACTTAGTATTTTTAAAGACTGATGTATTTGAGTCTTGTATTGTTTTGCGAGGTGTCTATTGTTGATTTCAGTTTAAAGACATTTATTCTCATTAAGACATTTTGTCACTTACATGAGAACTTAAAGCTATGTAACAAAATTAAAGTCGTCACAAATAGGTTTATTGAAGAAGAGAATGATTAGAAATGATGTGTCTGGTTAATTTAGATTTAAAGACACTAAGTGAATCCGCCTTTTATTTTCCGCCTCCGCCGGCAGTATGTTATATATCTGTACACCTTCAAAAGTAATTGTTTTTCTTCCATAACCAGTGATTTAAGCTTATTGTCCTATCCCTTGATTGTGAGTTATTCCAGACACAATTGAAATCAATTGTTATCACGGTCCCCGGGCACCTTGTGGGGTTCATGGCGTTACTAAGGTGAAATGTTAATACTTACGATATTTACTAGTTTCACTATAAAAATGCTCCATAGGCAAAGTGACAGTGTGTTTAACAGGATACAAATCAGGTATTTCAACAAATGGTATATCTTTTTCAGTATCATGTTTCACAGGTTTATTACTTGTCACTAAAATATTACACACATCATGGAATTGTATGAGGTCATCTTCTTTACTAAATGTACTATGTGTCTGAGCATCATTTATTACATATTTCGTTTGAGTGACTTCTGTGTCACTGCTTTTCTCAATAAGATGTAGAAGCCGGTTTGTTAATATTTGACTGAAATAAATCAAATTTAAATTATTTGTTACAATGATGTAAAAACAAATTAGTAATAAAAAGATGCATACTTTCGCCTTTTGTCTGTGATTCCTAGTATTCTAGGAAAGTTGTATGCTGGGCGTTGTGGATCCTTGATTTTTTGCAACTTTTCCTGCTCACAATCAAAGACATTGGCAGACAATATTGCTTTTTTTACATTTTCATGTATGGCTTTAGGAGCTTCAATTTGTGCAAGTTCCTCAATCTTTGGGGGTAATTTGTCATTAGCAATGATTGTTTTGGTCAAAACCTGAGCTTGAGAAATTCCTTCAAGTAATACATTGGTATTATTCTTTAAAGTGTAGCAAGGTATCGGTTTGTAATTTGGATGATTCTCATCTAAGGGTAGAGGCTGTTTATATGCTCCAACAATATTCAATCTGAAACAGTTTAAAAAGTTTATAAAATGCACCAAAGTTAAGTACAAAACTGTAGTTCCAGATAAAGTTATTAGTTTGAAATAAGGCAAAATACCTTTCAGGGACTTGAGGCTTCTCTTTAACAAATTCCAAGGCATCTACCACAGGAATACCTTTCGCCCTAAGATGTTCTTCAACACCAGTATCGATGGGCACTCGTTTGCCTTGTATAATCCAGTGCTTTTTGAACATAAATCCGATATGCTGTCGATTCAAGACCTGGGAAAGCTTCATCGCTCCTAAAATATCCTTATTTTGATAAAAATATTTGAAAAAATACTCGATAACCTAAAATCGCTACAGAAAACTGTCAAGTGTCAATAAGTGTAGCGGTGAGGCGTATTTATCGCAACAGATAAATTTAACAGATATTTAAATATTGAATACAGTTGCCGTAAGAACAGTAGAAGAACAGATGCATAAAATATTGCTTGGCTGTTGCTGTTATCTGCGTGATAACTGTTATTGTATCATCCCCTATCATTCATTTCGCTTCACCTAGTATTGACTAAACAACAAATTTAAATCAACCTCACATTCGCAAATTTCATAGGCAAAATGTGTTCTTAATTTGGTTTTATGAGCAGTTTAATAGCTCTTATCTCTTTTTTTCGATCGCGTTGGAAAGAGAAGCTCCTAGTATTTATTACATGATAAAATGAAGTGGTTACTAGATTACTCAGTTTTAGGTATCAGAAATAGTCTCCTACATTTGGACTTGTGTTTGATTGATATTTTGACGTAATGTTCGGATACATTCACAAAATAAAAACACAAAATGTTTAGGCACCTAAATCTTGTAAAAGATTTAGGTGCCAAAACATTCTTTATCAAATCAATTTCTTACATTAATGATACTAGTGTACGTGTAAATTAAAATAATACACTTTGACATAAAAAACACTAAATCGGATACATGAGTAGATTAACAAACATTTAAAACCTGATTGCGTATCCAAACATAATTCCTTACTTAATCAGGATTGGTTGAAATTTTGTTCTTTAACGTTAGGTCTTATTACGTTAGTATTAAAAGCTATTTAGAGATGATGGAATACATGAGACCGTAATATTAGCAAATTGACAGTCCTAATCCTGTTCTAAGCATGAAGAAAGTTTTTGATTGTATTGGATGGGTATTAAAAAGATTGTTTGAGATTTCAGCGGCTACAGGAAGTATCAAAATAAGGAATAACAGGCTGTTATTTAATAACAGATATTTGGAACTGTTATTTTTACATAACAAGAACAGTAGTAACAGATATCGACTTTTACCTGTTATAACTCATCTCTAAATAAGTGTCTGTCAGATATTTTTTTTTAATTTTTTTTTTACGGCTCTGGCACATGAATAAATATTTACTCTGGGTTCTAGCCAGTGTTGTTATTGATACGGCAATTGCCGTAAGCCGTAATATACGGTAATCCACGTTTTTTTTTCATAAAATACGTTATACGGCAGGACTTTCAATGCCGTATCAAAAAATACGGCAAATGGCTGTAAGTGAAATGTTACGTTTTTAGGGTTCCGTACCCAAAGGGTAAAAACGGGACCCTATTACTAAGATACTGGGGGGTAAGGGGAAGAACGGCTCTCACATCTAAACGCCGGTCCCAACTGTCAACCTCACCTGTACGCGCCTGTGGTTCGTACGAATAGCCGGCGGCGGTAGACTCACCGCGGTGCCCCCTGCTAGAGAACGGACGAGGCTCTGGCGACCGAGTCATGGCGGTATAACCAAACACCTAGACATCTGGCTAGAAGAGGCTACAGCGGCCTTGGAGCCTAAATAACTCCTAAAATGTCTGGTGCAGAAGGCAACGGGAAACCACTGCACTATATTTCCCTTGTAGCTAGTTTCTATGAAAAAGTCACATATAGCCACGGCCCCGAGTGCCCGGCGTCCCTTTAATGGGACAGGGGTGCGAAGAATCCCCGGGCGGAAAACACTTTGGTTAGGAACATGGAATGTGAGAAGTTTGAAGCAGGATGAAAAAGTACATAATGTCCTCAAGGAAATGAAACGGTTACGCATAGACATCCTGGGTATAAGCGATACCAAGTGGCCGGGCCAGGGCAGGCATGACCTAGGAGACGATCATGTCTTATACTTCTCAGGGAACGATGGCACGGAATCATATGGTGTGGGAATTATCCTCACAAAAGAAATCTCCAAGGCTGTTACGGGTTTTGTTCCTCTATCCAACCGGACCATGTTGATAAAACTGGATGCTAAGCCGTGCAATATTAATATTATCCAGGTGTATGCACCGACTGGAGAGAGACCTGACTCTGAGGTTGCAGACCTTTACAAAGACATCGACACCCTGCTAAAGACCACAGCAAGCCATGAATTGGTCTTCGTTATGGCTGACATGAATGCAAAGGTGGGTTCAATCACTGTCCCGGGAGTGACAGGCGCATATGGGCTGGGAAAGCGAAACGACAATTTTGTCAAGATCAAGAGTTAGTCATCGCGAATACCCTCTTCAAACTGCATCCACGTCGTCTGTACACTTGGACATCCCCCATGCACAAAGCAGACCACATAGTACGTAACCAGATTGATTATATAATGGTGAACAGAAGGTACCGCAACTGTGTTAAAAGAACACAGACTTATCCGGGAGCGGATATAAATTCGGACCATAATCCTGTAGTCGCTAACATACTATGCAAGCTTAAGATGGTGCAACGGAAAAAATCAGACAACAGGCCGAACCTACGACAACTTGCGGATCCGGATACGCGAGCCAAAGTATCTCGTGCTATAAACGATTGGGCCATGAACCAAGGTAATGCACCTACAAGAAGCGGTCTTGACGCATGGCCCAGTCTCAAGCAGAATGTAGCCGACATCTGCAATACACACCTGCGGCCACTAAGAGTCAGGAAACAGGATTGGATGACGGACTCAATTCTGGATTTGATGGTACGGCGAAGATTGTGTAAAGCCACAGACCCAGTACAATACAAGCAGATGGACATCCTCATCCGAAAAGAGATCAAACAAGCCCGTTATACTTATTACCGCGAAAAATGCGAGCACATGGAGTATCTCTTTCAGAAACACGATAGCTTTAACATCCACAAGCATATCAAAGAGATGGTAGGGCAAAAGCATAAAACCATTAATGCTCTCACTGATACTCATGGTAATCTGGTCTTGGATATGGATGCCAAGAAACAACACTGGAAAGAGTATGTTGCTGAGATGTTTGCTGATCTGTCGAGGAACATCCCGGCGACCGTCGCTGACGAGTCTGGCCCCTGTATTTTAAAGTCGGAGGTTGAGAGGGCCTTGAGAACTGCCAAATCAGGAAAAGCTCTGGGACCTGATAATGTGCCCATAGAGGTGCTCAAACTTTTAGAGGACAACCATCTCGACATACTGACTCAATTCTTCAACTGTATATACGACACAGGTGATCTCCCAACAGTCTGGCTAAAATCTACGTTTATTACTATCCCCAAAAAGCAAAATGCCCGAAAGTGTGGAGAATACCGTATGATTAGTCTCATGAGCCATGTATTAAAAGTATTCTTAAATATCACACAGAACAGAATAAGGGCTAAATGTGACGTGCAATTGGGGGATAGTCAGTTCGATTTTCGCTCGGGCGTTGGTACTCGCGAGGCTCTTTTTGCTTTGAACATTCTTGTACAGAAATGCAGGGATATGCAAATCGACGTACTGATGTGCTTCATAGATTACGAGAAAGCTTTTGACCGTGTAAAACACCAACAGTTACTGGAGCAGCTTGAAGACATTGGTCTCGATGGAAAAGACATCAGAATTATCCGAAACCTGTACACGAACCAAACGGCTACTGTAAGGGTGGACAACGAGGAGACTGAAGAAATTGAGATCCGTCGCGGTGTTAGGCAGGGATGCATCCTGTCCCCCCTGCTTTTTAATATCTACTCGGAGGCTGTTATGTCGAGGGCGCTCGAGGATCTTGATGCGGGCGTAAAAATTAACGGAAAGTTAGTTAATAACCTACGCTACGCCGATGACACGGTGCTTATTGCAGCTTCTGTAAATGACCTCCAGAAGATTGTGGACAGGGTGAACGAGAGTAGTGAAGAGGCTGGATTGTCGATAAACATCAGCAAGACTAAACTCATGGTGGTTTCCAATCGTCCTGATTTGAGCGCAAATATAACTGTTGGTGGCAGAAATCTTGAGCGGGTGCGGCAATATAAGTACCTCGGTGCTTGGGTGAATGAAGCATGGGAGTCTGACCAAGAAATTAAAACCCGGATAGAGATCGCCCGAGCCTCATTTAATAAAATGAGAAAGGTATTATGTTGCCCACAAATACATATTAAGCTCCGAGTCAGAATCCTTTTATGTTATGTTTGGCCGGTTGTCATGTATGGATGCGAGGCATGGACTTTAAAAGAGGACACCAGGAGACGCCCGGAGGCGTTTGAGATGTGGTGTTATCGTCGTATGCTCCGCATCAGCTGGATGCATAAAGTAAGGAACGTAACCGTACTCCAACGCGTCAGCAGAACCCAACAATTGATGCGGACCGTCAAAAAGCGCAAAGTCGAGTACCTCGGGCACGTGCTCAGGCACGATAGATACAAGCTGCTTCTACTTATAATGATAGGCAAAGTTGAAGGGAAGAGGCGCGTTGGACGCAGGAAAAAGTCGTGGCTGAGGAACATCAGAGAGTGGACTGGGATCAAATCCGTCGAGGAACTGTTCCGTCTTGCAATGGACAGAGAAGTTTGGAAAACTAGCGGCCAACGCTTTTGTTAAAAATGAATAAGAAAACGTATTGAACTAAAGTATTGGGTATCCATGAATTTAGGAATCGAATAGCTCAAAGTTCATACATAATACTCGTTTGTTACGGTTTTGAGATAATTAATTTCGTAATAAGTGTTTATTTGTGAATTAAATTTGTGAATAAAAGTTTGCTCTGTACGTTTTATGTCTTCCTCACAGTAATGCAGATTGTGAAAGGATATTCAGCCAAGTGAATCATATGAAGAAGACCAAGATACAAAATAAGTTAGTGACATTGACTGTTAATAAAACTACATTACAAGACAACTTATTCAAAATCAAGGTAACTGTACTAAGGTGTCGCGCAACATGTCTACTGACAAAATAAGAAGTAAGGGCAAGTACACACTGGATAAATATGAAGTTATACAAACGATAAGAAACCATTAAGGAGAAGAAACAAATGAGGAATAAACATTTTTAAATATACGGCATTTCCGCATTTCAATATTTTTTCCCTAAAAATACGGCAAATTAGAATGTAACATACGGCAACCCAGATTTTTTACGATAACAACACTGGTTCTAGCCCTTTTAAGCCTGTCTGTCAGTCTTTTTTTAAAATGTTTAACGGCCTCGGATACTTGTCCATACAGCCAATTCTTTAGTATTATTGTCTTTATTTTTGCATTAAAACGTTGATGTTAGACGTTTTAATGCTTCGATGGAGTTTTTGGAGACAGTCAAAAGATTGAAGGAATGTAGAAAAGTCCCCAAGAAAGAGGTGAACTGTTCGCGTTCCCGCGCAAAATTCACGGTCCACTTTTCTTGGTTACGACCCATACATCATGTTATTTCACCGAACTGTATATTGTTCACTCGCACGACACTTTGTTTCGCAAAATAACACCACTTTTACGAGCCAAAAATCACTATAAACAATAAAAACTCGATAAAATAAATGGACTCCAAACCTTCGAGCAACGCGGCCTTCCGTCCCGGAAGGGAGTAGGCATAGCGATTCTATTCTATACAAAAAGTTCTGGCATTTTTTGCGGGGGGAAAAGTGCACACAAGCGCAGGTTCGCATACTCACATACAAAAACAACAATGTAGTGACGACACTCACACACAAAAAATTTAACAACTCAGCAACAATTCGTGCACGGATAAGTTACAACTCACACATTGCCCCGTTTTCAACGTAAATAGAGTTGGACTTAACTGTTCATGTAGCAATATCGATATTTTTTTTCTGAAGACGGAATAAAAGTAACAAAGTGAAACAATTATTTATTAGTAGGATCTTAACAACAACTTTTGATATTCAAATAACCATCGATTTTGATGTTGATTTGTTGTGTTAGATTTGATGGGTACGAAACTAGGACGAAGACTTAATTTTATACTGCTAAGAGCTGATGATTTTATACCGCTATCGCTACAAATGAGCTGTTTAGAGGAGTGACACCATATAAACCGTGACACGACATTTAAAAATATTAGAGGGATGGGAAGGACTGGAGGGATTGGAGGTATGGGTTGAGGGATGGGAGGGACGAACTCTGCCGGATCCGCTAATTATGGATTAATAATGAATTTGAGAATAGTAAATTACGTATCTGCGTGAAAATTAGTGATAAGAAGTTCATTGGTTCTTAAAATGAATTAATTTTGTGTTAATTAAATTTGGCGGATGCAATTTTTTTCAATAAAAAAGAAATTCTGGTGTCAATATATTTTTCCATGATTGATCTTGCAAGTAAATTTAATAAAAAAAAAGTTTATAAAAAAACCGAGTTTAAATGATTACATTAAAATCATTTCTATATATTTCAATGACAAAGGGAAAGAAACAAGTTACACAATACACAATAAAAACCGGCCAAGTGCGAGTCGGACTCGCGCACGAAGGGTTCCGTACCAAAAAGGCCAAAAAAAACGGGCTCCCAATTCCGGTAATTTACAAATGGCTCAATAGCATCGCAACTGTATATTTTGACACATTTAATATGGAAGTAATGTCAAAATATACGATTGCGATGCTATTGAGCCATTTATAAATTAGCAGAATTGGGCCCCTGGTGTGTTGTATGGAAGGCCCCCTTAAATACATATTTATTTTATTTTGTTTTTAGTATTTGTTGTTATTGCGGTAACAGAAATACATAATTTGTGAAAATTTCAACTGTCTAGCTATCGCGGCTCTTGAGATACAGCCTGGTGACAGAGCGACGGACAGACGGACAGACAGCGAAGCCTTAGTAATAGGGTCCCGTTTTTATCCTTTGGGTACGGTACCCTAAAAACTACTAACTAGAATGATTAAATCAAATAAAAATAAATTATTACTATTATGTTATTACTATTAAAGAGTTTCAAACTTAATAACAGAAAAGAGATTTTAAATCACACATAAAACCTTATCAACAATTATTTGTCTAATGTGATTAAATATATTATATAACGTCGTCGTCGATAACCACCACACTTTATCGACAAACATTATGTCATGTGAAAGTAATAACATCACTAGCCCAGCGGCAAGAAATCGGATTTATCGCGCGACCGATCTGAAATTATGCACGGGCGAGCGGACCTGATGTTGTCGAACAAATCCAACAACTATTCAAGAATAAAATATGCGAATTTAGTGTTTAAATGTAATTAAATGGCAATAATACGATACAAATTTACTTATATGTGAAATGTAACACCATCATTATGTAAACTTGATGTTGCAGACCTCTTTTTACAACAGAAAACTGAGCAATTCGGCATTTTTAATACGGCAGCGTTCACTTGCGCGACTGGACTCGGTCTAGGAAGAAATCTGAGCGCAACTAGTTTTTATAAACGCTAATGCCCAATTGGGCTTATACTTTTGACAGAGGGGAAACGCTTCGTATGGCTACTCCCTTACGGGACGGAAGGCCGCGTTGCTCGAAGCTCCAAACGTATCTCACGAACTCCCGCCAAAAAAACCTCTGGCAGTCATATTTTTTTTAGTATGTTTAACGGCCTCGGATACTTGTCCATACAGCCAATTCTTTAGTAATATTGTCTTTATTTTTGCATTAAAAACGTTGATGTTAGACGTTTTAATGCTTCGATGGAGTTTTTGGAGACAGTCAAAAGATTGAAGGAATGTAGAGAAGTCCCCAAAAAAGAGGTGAACTGTTCGCGTTCCCGCGCAAAATTCACGGTCCACTTTTCTTGGTTACGACCCATACACCATGTTATTTCACCGAACTGTATATTGTTCACTCGCACGACACTTTGTTTCGCAAAATAACACCACTTTTACGACCCAAAAATCACTATAAACAATAAAAACCCGATAAAATAAACGGACTCCAAACGTATCTCACGAACTCCCGCCAAAAAGTCCTGTCAGTCATATAGAGAACAGTGTTGCGAACATTATTTTTACGAACCTACTAAACCTTCGGCTCGTTGGCACCAGAAATCCATTAATTCAAGTCAAGCAACTTATTCCTAAGTGCTCGTAAATGTTATTTGAAAATAAAACAAGTTCTAATAGGAAATAATAATAATTATTAATTTCAATTTTATCGCATCACAACATATTAACATAAAAATTAAAGCTAGCTAAAAATGATCATCTGTCAGAGACAAACCAGAAAATATATTAACTCTTTGAATTAAATTAATTTTGTCCTAGTCGCCATATAAATAAAATACATTATAATATTTTTCAGGACATTCAGTTACTGTTTCGGGAGATTCCCGTAAATCATCATCTTAGTTCCTACTCAACCAAAATATTTAATTTTTTCAAAAATATTTAGTTATGTGATAATGGATAAACGGTTAAGACATGGAATTTCAGTATCTATTTTTGTAAATCCTAAGATTTAGAAAAAACCTCAAAAACTACTATTAGTAGTGGTTGGTGGTTTTTGAGGATTTTTCTAAATCTTAGAATAAACCACTAATTGAAGTAATCAAAGCCACTATAAAATAATACAGCCACTAAATCCAATATTTATCCGCTGAAAGGAAAAGGATAGTTTAAAGTTTTAAACCACCAGAACTAGTAGAAAGTCCACTGACTTGGCAGCACTGATAGAGAATCAGCTTTTAAATTATAAATTTTACGGTCTCGAGACAAGTTTGGCAAACCTACTACTACAAGTTTGGCTGTATGAACACATTGTCGTAGTAAGTATTATCTTATCACATAGACCAATATAGTGGATACAAATTTAATCGTCATATCACATAATAGCTTTCATACTTACAAGATATAGCTCGGCGTAATAACCGAACTCATTAAAATTGCGAGGATGGTATACACACATTCCAATGCTCAAGGGAGTTTTATGCAGGAGTATTGATCCGCATCCTTACCCCCTCCCATTTATTTCCCATTTTTATTGTATAATTATGAGTTATAACCAATGATATTATATCATTGGTATCATATTACATTATTAATGAATTGCATGACTAATTATATTAATTATTGCTGTATCCTAGGTGTTGACGTTACTTTGAAATTGAGTGTGGATACCACTCTACCACCACAGTCTTCAAAATTAAATAGAGTGTAATGTGAATAGCTCCCTGGTGATTGATACGGTCTTATAACTATTATGTAGGTGATTTTTTATGAGAACAAAGATAGATTAGACATAGGCCATTTTGTATTCTACTGCTGTGAACAGGTTTCCGCCCGTACGATAGGTACCTATAACATGTATGTACCATGTACCTTATTCTTATCTATGAACATGATGTTCACGCGGGCAGAACGCAAAAGTTTAAATTTTTACGGATGAGTGCCAACTTTGCACTCATCCGTGAAAATTGCACGGCCAACCCGCCATTATCCCTTGATTTTTATAAGCTTACAATTTTGAAAGTTTGTTACTACTACCTATTGTTTTAATAAATAAAACCGGCCAAGTGCATGTCGGACTCGCCCACGAAGGGTTCCGTACCATTGATTAGTTATGATACAGAACATTTATTGATATCGAGCAAAAATTGGCAAAAAATGGCGCTTTTTTGTATAGGAGCCCCCCTAAATATTTTTTTTATTTTGTTTTTAGTATTTGTTGTCATTGCGGCAACAGAAATACATAATTGGTGAAAATTTTAACTGTCTAGCTATCGCGGTCCTTGAGATACAGCCTGGTGACAGACAGACGGACAGACAGCGAAGTCTTAGTAATAGGGTCCCGTTTTTACCCTTTGGGTACGCGACCCTAAAAACAAGCGTCAAATCAGCAACCCCTATGACTGTTATAACATTTTTTTTCACCCGACGCGAATGTGCACAATAAGTTCTCAATTAGTACACCTTTAAAAAAAAAGTACCTTTGTAGATTACAATGTACAGTTCTTTCTATTTTGGGCTGCTGTAGAGCATTCCCCAGCAACCCCATATTAAAATGTCAGGTAATTCAGCGCAAAAACCAAGGATTCAGTAAGTACTGGGTTATTTATAAAATGTACTGTTGCTCAAAAGGAGTAAAACTATTCTAGTCACTTGCCTAGTTTTATTTGTGTCATTTGTCTAATGTTACGACAAATGGGTAGAGAGCTCAGACTGAATCAAATGTATCCATTATTTGTAATATTTTGAGTTTTTTTTATCTACACTTTATTACATACACAAAGATAGTACAAATAGCGGACTTAATGCTAAATGCAGTCTCTACCAGTTTACTATCGTTTATGCCACATTCATGCATACTACATTAGCTAAGTTTAGCTAAGTTACATAGGCATGTACTAAATTAGCTAAGTCTTTGCTTTGGTATAATCGGTTAAATGTCCTCACCTGACCATTTAAAAGTATAGCGAAATATTGATTTAGCGGCATTTAGAGGTATGTTTATACTTTATTTTTAGGGTTCCGTAGCCGAATGGCAAATAACGGAACCCTTATAGTTTCGTCAAGTCTGTCTGTCTGTCTGTCCGTCCGGACATGTCACAGCCACTTTATTCTGAAAGTATTAGCATTTCATAGTTGAAACTTGGTAGGTAGGTGTATCCTGTTAACCGCTTTACGATTCTCATACAAAAAAAATAAAAATAATGATATTTAAGGGGGGCTTCCCATACATACAACTAAAACAAAAAAAATGTTTTTTACTTCTGCCTTTGCGTATGGGTTATCTATGGATAGGTCTTTTAAAATGACATAGATGTTCCTAGAACCATTTTTACCAAAAGTCTAACATTTGGAAGATAGACGCTTCCAAAGTGGTAAAATGACCCCCTCCCTCTAACTTTTAAAGTAAGCACGTGAAAATTTTGAAAAAAATACATACATAATGTAGATCCTAACAAATACTTTCAACGAAAATTGGTTTGAACGAGATCAAACCGGTAGTTTTGGAGATCTAGCTCATTTTCAACAAACGCAAATATAACTTTGTCCTTCATACAAACACTATGAAAAACAAAGTTATTGCAGTCAACAAAATATTGTGGTATTTTAGTTAAAGTTGGTACGGAACCCTCAGTGCGCGAGTCCGACTCGCACTTGTTTATATTTGATCAGTTCTATGTAGAGTACCATTTGAGATACTTACTATTTTTTATTACAAACTAGCCGACCCAACAGACGTTGTCCTGTCATAAGTATAGATATTGATTTCAAATTGGCATAATTAATTTAAAAAAAATTTCAGATACAAATTTATTTATAGACATTGCAAATGCTAACCGCACTGGAAATTGTAACCGTTTGCAGCACGCATTCTGTCAATGTTATGTCTAATGCCATAATGTTACATTACAATAATAATTTAGTATGGTGATTAAGTGTTCTTACATTTTCTAATTTTCCGCGCAATTTTCTTATTTTTTTTCTTTTATAAGAACACTCTCCTGACAATAACAAACATAACAAAAAAATAATTAGCGAAGTCGGTCCAGCCGTTCACGCGTGATGCGATGACCAAGGGAAATAGGGATTCATTTTTATATATATGTATAGATATGATTTTATATGTTCACCGGCCGATAACCAGTATGGGATGAGTATCACATCAAGAAAACAACAAGTCATTTCGTAAATATATATATTTTAATTTATATCTTCCATCAATACATACAACGACACTTATACATTCAAAAATTTGGCCGTAATTACTATAGGTCTCACTTTGAAATGGCATTGAACGTTTATTGTGGTACGTAATACTCGTAAACAACATTAAAACTGAAAGACAGGTATGTAACTGCGACTCAACCATACTTACACAAACTTACGCATTTTATAACTTTAATATAAGACCTACAATTGATTATGACGGGGAAGACATTGTTTTATAATGTAAGTAAATTTCGACGTCTTAAAAATGTTAAGAAGACAGCACCTTTTACGAAAATACAAATATAAACCACCGACCGAATTGCACATGATATTACAAAAAAGTATGATATTGATGGAGGAGAAATACCTTTACAAAATAAAACTTATCGAAATATCTTCGGTGTATGCTAGGATCTACAAAAAATGAAAATAATACAACTAATTAATTTCATAACTAGTAAGACATACAATCCCTTACCACGAGATCAGCGACAAGTGACGTCACCCGGTGTTGCTTAACATTTTTCTTTTGCTTAGTTTGGGTATTATTCTGAAAGTCTGTTAGGCACTGGCGATGCCGTGTCGAGCTTAATTTTAAATCTACGAAGAAAATTTTAATTTGGAACAAAGACGAATGAGAAGTCCCCTTTGGTAATTTCACATTATCTTTACCAATTGGTGGGATTTTTTTAGATTGAAAAATCTTTGGACTTTTGGGTATATCATTTTAGAAATCGTTATATTTCTGCCATTCTAACTATGCATTTATTTAAACCGCATATTGCAACAATTTGCGAATCAAACATACAACACTTATTACCTATTATAATATAATACCTAATTAGATTTATAAAGTAACAAAATTAACTTATATTTACAGTTATCGTTAAAATTATAGCCGAAATTTTCTATTTTAGCACTAAAGTTTTTAGTTTCGACAGTTGACTTTTAATTTCAGAGGGTAGATACCAAAATGGCAATACCATTGCGACACTTGACTACGATTCGTTACAATTAATATCATTAAAAAGATGTAGTGCCTCATAATACTGGCGCTTACCACATTGAAATAATGATAAATGAATGTTGTCTGTAAAACCGAACAATAACAGCAAATTTAAGGCACCGTTGGTTATTATGGTAGGTACATTGTAATAATTGTGTTGTGAAAAGGCTGGCACGCGAGCAGTATCACATATCGAGTGCTAAGGTTGTTAATGTGACCAGTGACTAAGCAGTATCAGCATTTGTCTACTCGATGCTGTTGCATTTCATAACTCGCGCGGTAGGCCTATGAAATTATAGAACCTTGAGTATGGGTTAGTAATTAATAAGTAATTATAAAATCCACTGGTGGTTGTGTATGAGATCAAATCCGACATTAATAGGTGAAAGTTTTCATACAATCGAAGCTACAAAACCTGTTGTAGTAGGTACAATATTTCGTTTCGAACGCAACAATCTGATTAGGGTAGGAAGATTCACGAGTTCAGATAAATCGTATCGATTCGTGTATGGCATATACTTAACGTGATTCTTAATTAATAGAAATAATCTGTTCTTAGGTACAGGCAGTACCTTATTGTTTTCAGTAAAATTTGGCCTCCATATTGAAGATACATGAGCACAGACCGAATAGTTAAACTAACATAGTAAAAATCCTTGTTTGATTTATATAATAGCGGCACAAATTACTGTAAAGAAAACTTGATGTGTATTAACATTTATGTTGAGAATGGTCACAGGCTCGATGTTATCCAGTTGACAGAAGTGTTGGATGCAAAAGGTGAGATTATAACTGATCGAAGTACATCGTATGAGTTGCGAGTGAGGATGGGTGGCCGCTGCGCGCATCGGTTCAGTCGTCGTCTTTCTTCTCCATTTTGGGCTCGTACATGGCGTGCAGCTGCTCTGGTGATATTCTAGGCAATAAAAAAATGTTCTATCGTCAGTCATCATCATTTAAATACTTGTTAATATTAATAACTAGCAGACCCGACAGGCGTTGTCCTGTCTTAACTATGAATATGGATTACGAAATGGTATATTAAGAAAAAAATACCAATGTTTATTATTATTATGATTTATGATACATTTTTTTTTTCTGGCGGGTATATAATATAAATCATAGTTTTCTTGGTATTCCGACACGGGAACAGGCGACAGACATTACTGACCATGTGCAAAATTCAGTTTTTTTACCCCCTATTTGACGATATTTTCAGCACGCATTCTGTCAATGTCATGTCAAACGCCATAAATTAAAAAAGTTTAAATTGTCAAAAGCGCTACGGTTACATTAAATAATTTCTATTTAGTATGGTGATTAAGTTTTCTTCAATTTTCTAATTTTCCACGCAATTTTCTTAAATTTTTCTTTCATAATAACATTCTCCTGACAATAATTTCATCCTGTATACATAGTCAGGTCATAAGTTCTGTCACACAATAAAAACTTTTGAATTTAGAATGCTGGCCACAAAAAAGTTTATTGAATTCGAATTCCGAATTTTTCATGAAAATAAAAATGTGTACTTTTTAGAATTTTCCTCATTTTTAAATATGGAGTGGACACTTAAAGAAGACCGTGTCGCGGTTGTTGCGTTGCATCGTTGCGGTTACGCGCCAATTCAGATTTTTGACTTACTGAAAAATTTGAATATAGCCAAAAGATTCGTTTATCGTACCATAAAACGACATAAAACGATACAATGAAGACTCTAGTGTAAATGACAGGTAAAGAAGTGGTCGCCCTCGCTCTGTTAGGACTCCAGCAGTGATAAAAGCTGTGAAGGCGCAAATTCAAAAAAATCCCATACGTAAGCAGAAACTGTTGGCCCCATTCAGATGGGGTTAAGCAGGACCACGGTGAAAAGGGTGTTAAATGAAGACTTAGGGCTTAGGGCATATCGAAGAAAAACAGGACATCGTTTGGACGCTCGTTTAATGGACCTGAGACTGAAGAGATGCCGCGCTTTGTTGAAGCGGTATGCGGGAGAAAAGCATCGGGAAATTCTTTTTTCGGATGAAAAAATTTTCACCGTGGAAGAGAGCTACAACAAAC
Source organism: Anania crocealis (assembly GCA_949315895.1). NCBI lineage: Eukaryota > Metazoa > Arthropoda > Insecta > Lepidoptera > Crambidae > Anania > Anania crocealis. Next base: position 8,058,739 of record OX438868.1, read on the forward strand.
AAAATGATAAGTTGTATGCACACAGCAGTGAAAAAGCGAGCAACCGTATTCCGCGTGTCCAACGAGGTCATTTTCCATCCTCGCTCATGGTTTGGTTGGGAGTCTCTTATTGGGGTTTAACTGAGGTACATTTTTGTGAGAAAGGCGTAAAAACGAATGCAGTTGTTTATCAAAATACAGTCCTCAAGAACCTTGTGGAACCTTTTTCTCATACTATGTTTAATAACAGGCACTGGATATTCCAACAAGATTCTGCGCCAGCTCATAGAGCGAAAAGCACACAAGACTGGCTGGCGGCGCGTGAAATCGACTTCATCCGGCACGAAGACTGAAGATCATCGAAGATCATCCTCCAGTCCAGATTTGAGTCCGTTAGATTACAAGATATGGCAACACTTGGAGGAAAAGGCCTGCTCAAAGCCTCATCCTGATTTGGAGTCACTCAAGGCATTCTTGATTAAGGTAGCCGCCTATTTTGACATGGACCTCGTTCGTGCTGCGATAGACGACTGGCCGCGCAGATTGAAGGCCTGTATTCAAAATCGCGGGGGTCATTTTGAATAAACTTTATTACCATATGAATCAAGGTTTTATTAAGTTCATTTTGCTATATAAATGGTTACATAAATAATAAACATGTCTAAATTATTTCATATTACACATATGACAGAACTTATGACCTGACTAGGTATATAGATAATACAGTTAAAACTTCTATCTATGTCATTGGACATATACCCAGCTTAAGTGTCTTATTAGCGTTAGAGGGCAGTAGTAGTTATAAATTAGTAATTCTTCATGTGTATGTAACCTCGTTAATATGAATACAATTTAGAGCGATTTGTAACAACGTATAGATAAGAGGAAATAAGCTACAACTTTGGCCGCGTGCTACTACAATAGATATTGTATTTATGGATTAAGCAACTGTGCAATGTAGCTAAAACGTAAAGTAACGGCCTATAATCGCCCCACTGCAGGGAAAAGGCCTCCATCATTTAATTTAAGTTACCATATTAATGATGGGGCGTTATCACCACGCTTGCCAAATGCAGGTTGGTGATCATAAACCCTAGCAACGTTCGAAAATTCAAAACTTTTTGTAGCCCGACCCGGGACCGAACTTGGGACCCCGAGATCTTGGTCCGATATTAAAACCACTAAACCAATGGGGCGTTGTAGCTATAATAATAAGATAAGGAATTCGCCTTATTACTTGCGGCAGTAGATTTTAAACCTCTGCTGCAAATAATAACTATTCATAGGGTGATTGATACCTATGTACTGTTGTTGTGGCAAGGTTATTTATTCATGTTCTGTAACTGTTTCCCAGAGATTGCCCTATCAATAGGTTACTTCACTCTTTTTTGAAGTAGCCGATCTTAAATGATTTATTGCCTGATTCGATAAAAAGAAATATTCCTATATTTTTAGTACCTAGAAAAGCGCAAAACTTTGATTTATAAATCCAAATTTCATTCACCGACGAAAACGCTGTCGGCCATATTGGTTTATAGATTGACTGTTCTGTGACGACATACGGGTCAAAACAAACATTTGGCTTTTAACCAACATTCAGATTTGTATCATCTGGATTTTCGAATCTAACATCCATGTTTGCTCGTATCAATAAAAAGATGAAGAAATCACTTATTTCAAAAATGGCAATGTCAGAGAATGTGCAAAATAACGAAACGTATTCGTTAGATCCGCCATAAAGGTTTGCTTAGAGCTCTATGACGTCATAACAGTTTTTAAATCAAGATATGTAGCTATCTTGCACGATAACTGAAATCGATAAATTGGTTTCATAACTGGAGTACTACAGAAACTATTCATTTTTTGCGTCAAATTTGATGTGAGTCAAGTAGCCTATTCGATGGATTGTAGTGCTTGCTTACCCGAGCAAACTCTGCAGGTCGCACACGAAGCGGTACACGTAGCGCTTGCCGGCAGTCTTGTGGATGATGTTCTTGTCGTAGTAGTAGCGTAGCCCGCGCGATAGTTTCTCGTAGTTCATCTTAGGTTTATTTTTGCGGATTCCCCAGCGCCTTGCCACCTTAAAAAATATTTTTTCTAATATAATTATTTTATAGAAAGTTACGTAAAATTAAAAAAAGCGGTAGAACTGTTTGTATGTAATCGATATAAATAAAAATGAATAACTAAAATGTATGTACGCTATACGTTCATCATTTGGCAATAGCTGCAACGATGGGGAAAAATGTTTGATAATTGTTTAAAAAAAAGAAAGAAAAGTGTATGAAGGATGAACAGACCATTTATTTTGCTTGCATTATCTTTTTTGGTAAACCCTTGCAAAGCCGGGACGGACAGCTATTTACAAAATTATGCTAAAAATATATACAACAGAAGTGCGTTTTTGATAGCTATTTTATAACTTGTAAGACATACCTCATCGGGGTCGGTAAGCTTGAACTCCCAGCCGTCGCCGGTCCATGAGATGAAGCCCTGGCAGCTCTTGTCGGTGAGCAGCTCCAGTAAGAACTGCCACAGCTGGATGGGCCCTGAACCTGCGCACGTCATGTACAGTTGCTTTACGCTATACTACACACTTTATCAGAAAGAAAGAGCGCGAGAGATAAAGAAAATGTTTTTTATCATATTTTTTTCGCTAAAAGTTATGGTTGTTGCCTTGTTACCAATTATTGAAAGAATACTAATTAGATTCATGAAAACTTTTTACAGGTTATAGAGTACACGCACCAGACTACACATTACAACTTCCATATCAGACTAGCACCTGTTTTTAAGGTATCGCCTGCTCCGAGGCCCCGGGTACGAGTCTAGTATACAAAGAAGCGCCTTTGAGAAATTTTTATAAATTTTCTCGGGGCTGGGTGTTTGTGGTACCTTCGCAGTATCTTATTTCCACAATACGAGTGATTTAAGTTAATCACTTGGGTTTAGAACAATGTATGTGATACTGTTAACTTTTTTTATTTATTTATTACTAGTACTATTATTTTGATTTAGAAACAAATAATCAAAACTCTTGTGTTATGAGAAGACTCGTGTAGGTCTAATCAAGTTCTGTTACGTTTTTTTACTAAATTTACTAGATTATTTTTGGGGAAGTGGGATCTACCTCCTAGTAGACACCATGGGCCACGGCGTCTTTGGTTTTCTAACCAATGATAACGACTAACAGATCCCACTGCGGTGGTAGGCTTCGTAAGAGGCTAGCATCCAGCTATCGCCCTCCTGCCGGAGTCCAGCGCCAAACACTTTTTTTGTGTTCCGCTGGTGCGTAGGAGAACCAGTACCTCTGGGTAAGCTCGCTCCATCTTAGGCTTCTTCTTAACCGTATAGTTAAGTATGTAGTCAAGAGCAAGACTATTATTAAAAAAAAATTTTTTTTTTTTAAGTTAATCACTTGGTTTTAGAACAATGTATGTGATACTGTTTACTTTTTTTATTTATTTATTACTAGTACTATTATTTTGATTTAGAAACAAATAATCAAAACTCTAAAAAACGATTTTTTTTTAATAATAGGCATGCTCTTCCAGTCTATACTGGCATTGCAACCAACAGAGCTTATTTTACTAAGATCATAATACGAGTAGTCGAGTATACTTGGCAAAGACCCAAAAGAAGTCTTACTTTCATAGTTAAATTAATCTAAATTACCTAACGCTCACAGAAAATTATAATTACGAATATCTTTGAAAAAGATAATTGTTTACTTGAAAACGCACCGGTGAAGCAGGGCCCGGAGGCGGGGTAGGCGAGCTTGTCCTGCGGGATCAGCGCGTGCTGCTCGCTCGGCCACTCGGCCCACTCAGCGCACGCGCCGCCGTACTCGGGCGCGTAGCTCTCGCCGTAGCCTTCTCCACCGTACCTGCCGCCCGCTCCTGGAAAAAGATTTTTTCTATATTGCAACATTGCTGGCACATAAGAAAGGTGTATCCACTCTTTCTCTACCTATGGGTTGCGTAAGAGGAGGTTAGTAGGAGGACATTCCGAAGAAGACGGTCATAATATAGTAACACTGCACACACATATTAAGAATATAACCTTATCTTCGTATGGGTTTCTTAAGAGGCGACTAAAGAGTACGTTTGAAAGAAGACGGTCAGCAATTTTTTCTCTCTACTATAGTCCAAACGGTGATCGCAAAAACGTGCCAAGCGTAGGAATTATGAAAAATCCTATTTTCGGAGAGTATGTCCAGTCATGGACTGATGTAGGCTGTTGATGAGGCTCATTTTACGTGTGAAGGCACAAATCAATTTTAACTATGTAATTGTAAATACAATTTTTTATTTGCTGTATATCAATAAATAGCTTAGTTAATTATTTGATTTCTTTTCCTATTGCCATTTATAATTTAAGGCAGAATTGCATTTCGACTGATCATAAAAATATATCGATTGATTAAAGTAAAATATAACGCAACCTACTGGTAGTATACTCAATGAAAAACATATAAGAAAGTGAAACGTCAATCTCAAAACATGACTCGCGTAAAAATAAATGAATTCTTGTGAAAACGTCTGAAACTAATGTAACAGTTTGCAGCTTGGTGATCCGACTACAACAATGAAAGGACCGCTGTGCTAAATTAATGACTGTATCAGATTTCGGGACAAACGAGTTAACAGTTGGATCTTTCATCTGTCTGTTAATTCGGAGTCACGTTACTGCAGCTCATCGTCCAGGCGCGTCGCTAATTGGTATCACCGCAGTCTGCACTTAATTGCTTTTATTTTTGTTTTAGTTTTCAAGTTCCTAAAGATTCTTTCTGTCAGTGCAGATGATATGACAGTGCAATTAATTAATAGGGGTTTAGCTGTCCTTATGATTTTATTTAAGATATGAAACCAAGGTTTGCTGAACATTCATGGGTACATTGAAAATAAATTTAATCATGAAATAATAATTAAATGTTCCTTAAATTATTATTTCATGATCTTGGAAGTTCAAAGTGGTGTTTACCTACTCTAATTAGCACTCTTATGGCGAAACGTTATCATATCGGTAATTACACCCTTCATGCGTGTTAAAAATTAGAGAAATAACATAAAAACAAAGATGTTTCAAAAGAAAACAGATGAAACAAACAGCAACGAGTTTTCAGTGATTTATCTTTGTAATGTAAGGTGTGAAACTTGACATAAGTTAAACTACATGTGTATGTGTAAGCCTCACTCTTTCTTAACGCTCGGATGAGAAAGAGTGAGGGTATATTCAAAAATCTTTCTCGTTATTGTCTCTTTTAGACAGACCATTGACCTATCTATTGTCTAGAACTCTAGATAGTGCATCAATTTTTGCCAATGGAAACCCTATTCTCACTTACCTCGGGGGTAGGGCTTGGAGTACGCGTGAGGCTGGTACTTGGGCTCGTGTGGTAGCAGCGGCTGCGTGTGCGCGTGCGGGTGGTGGTAGTAGTCCTCGAGGTAGGAGGGCGCGGGGGGCGCGGTGGGGGGCGCGGGGTACTCCGGCTGGTAGTACTCCTCCAGGGGTGACGAGGCCGTGGGCGCTGGTGCCCCCGAGTTCGCCCCGCCTGATGTCTCCGTATAACCGTACGTAGACGTTTCGCGAGGCCCTCCTGTTGTGTACCCGCCTGGAAAAAAAATACGAAATTGATATTTTACTTTGAATAAGTTTATACATAGGCTGCACTTAAAGTATCGGGAATGGAATATTTCCACTGTTCCTGTCATATTAAAATCTTTTTAATTGCAAACTCCTTGGTTTTAAAAATCGAATACCATTTATATATTTAAAAAAAGATTCTCGGTCTTATCACAAGGTCTTGTCAAACTTGTTTAGTCGTTGAGAAAATGGTGGCCAAAATTGTCTCCAAAACCGGCCATGTTGCGACTATTCCTCTTGAGGGACAAAGAACGGTTAATGCAGAATGGTATGCTAGCATTTGTTTGCCACAGGTCGTTTCTGAACTCCGTAAAGAGAACTGCAACCGCCGCATCATCCTCCATCACGACAATGCGAGTTCTCACACCGGGCACAGAACAAAAGAGTTTTTAGAGCAAGAAAACATAGAATTATTAGACCATCCGCCGTACAGCCCCGACCTAAGCCCTAATGATTTCTATACTTTCCCTAAAATGAAGAATAAATTGCGTGGTCAGAGATTTTCATTACCTGAAAAAGCTGTGGACGCCTACAAAACGGCTATTTTGGAGACCCAAACTTCCGAATGGAATGGTTGCTTCAATGATTAGTTCCGTCGTATGGAAAAATGTGTCAAATTTCGCGGAGAATACTTTGAAAAGCAATAAATACATTTTTAAATAGTAATGTTGTATCACTTCCTTGATTCCCGAAATTTTCAGTGCCGCCCGTAACATACCTATTATAAGTTTATTCGAAGTTACCTAACTACGGATATTTATAGTACTGGTGGAGGTTATTAGAAAATAAGCAACATGAATTCGACTCTAGTGTTCAAATCATGGCACGCCAAGATACATATCGTATGAATAAGTACTTTGACTTAAATTCTCACAACATGGTTTGTGAGAATTTAAGTCAAAGTCAGTCATTACTATTTGATTGATGGCAAATATAAAAAGCAGAACTTTTCAACAGACATCCAGATCTTAGTTTTGTATTCAGACGCAAGTGTTATGGTGTTAGACAGACGAAAAGTCGTCTGAAAAACAAATCAGGACAATCGCACGTCGCGCGTGCGTGCGGGCAGCGGGCGCGGGCGGCGCCGAAGCGCGACGGTCGCGGTTCACGGCGCGCCCTTTGTTCTGCGCACACCGCACACGCACACATATGTACCTATACAGTGGTAGACACAACGAATTTCAGATCTGATACGTTAATACCATACAAAAGGGTTCATTTATAAAAAATCCTGTTTTGAAATAGGAAGCTTTGGAGGTAGCTCATTTAGAAACATTCTGGGCTTTATAGCGTACAAGGTGCTGCCCGCAACGTCGTTCGCGTGGAATTGTGAATTTGAAACTATGTAGCAAAATTATCTCACGGGAACTGTACCTTTTACCAGGAAAAAAGTAGCCTATATTTTGTGCTAGTCTATAAGCTAACACTGCACCGTGTAAAATTTCGTTCAGATCAGTTGAGACGTTTTAGCGTGAAAGAGTAACAAACATACATCCTTAAAAACTTGCACGTTTATAATATAAGTAGGATCCCCCAAGTGCTCTGTGTTATTATTACACATACAAATGTTTTTACATTATAAATATAAACACGATACCACCTCTATGACAAAAAACAGTCTATACATATTACAACTTCTTTATGTTAGGTAGGATCCTCAGTGGAGCGCGAGAGACTAAATTACATTTGTTAAAAAAATGTTCATGGAATGTCGTTAAGATTGTGCCTTGACTACGCCTCTAAATTATAATATGTGGATTGTAAGCGGATAGTGTTTAGCTTATGCGAAATGTTTTGAGTCCATTTACAACAATTTACCTGTATGTTTGTGCACACCCTCTATTTAAGATTCAAGGCCACTCTGTATTAGAATGTAGCGTGCAGAAAGTATCAAGCTTGCTATATTGTTTGGTTTATAAAAAGCTACGTGAATCGTTAAAAATAAGTTCACAACTTTTGATAATTTGTTACGCCTGCAAAGACTATTTATGAGTTTGACTATATTCAAATTTAGACAAATTCGTTAATCAAGCTGAAAATTTAATGTGATTAAATGAATATGAAATGCAAAAGTAGGTAATATATCAAGATACCGTAATATTTATGAGGTCACGATAGAAATTCCTCGTAGCATTCGTAGCAATAATCGCTACAAACCTCTATCATAGTTAAAACGACATCAACGTGTTAGATACTCTAAGCAATTATTTTTTACTCATTCGAAATAGGTCTTTAGAAATAATTTCAGACACCAGTCAATATGAGCATAATATTGTTATTCTGTTGCGTGTGTGTGTGCCAGTCGTAAGGCTGTGTGCGGCGGGGTCAGTAATCGCGAGCTATTGTCTGCGAGTGCTTGACCGTTCGCCGTGACACGTCACGCGCTATTCGAATGCATTCGTTGGCCGAAATGGAATAAAGCTTTGAGCAAAGATTTTCTAGCAGAAGTAAAGATAGAATCGAGTATTAGTTATAATAGAAAGTATCTGTATATTACGGTCTAATATAATTTAGAGCTGGATAAAATAGTCATCTGTCAATTTTAAACAAAGTGAATCTCAGACTTAATAATACGTTATGTTACTCGTACATTCGTTTTAGTTTTGCTGTAATACCCTGTCGGTTTTTGCACCTTGTAACCTACAGCGGTAAACATCGTTTATTTAAGAAAGCCTACACAAGACATATTCGTAGATAGGTAACGCGTGTCCCAAAGATTATCGACATAAATATTTATATTCAAAGTGAAATTGAAATAACACAAAACCTCTTTAGGTATTCTGGATTCAAAATATATTTTTGAACTAATATCGAAATAAACTTTTTGCTCTAAAATTCTAAGATATTTATAAGATGTAAATTAATTATGACACTAGACTAGTACAAAATACGACAGCGTATAATATGGTTAGGTAGGTATATAAAATGCAAAGAAACATCCCATTTAAATTAAAGTAACTTTAAGTATTTCGTTCACGCGTGACAAAACGGGGAAAGTAATGAAAATAAACAACAAAGCGCGAACAAATCAAGCGGCTGTCAGTGTGACAAATAGAAAATATTTTAATGAAGCAAAAGTGGCTAATTACAATTCCTCACTTTTCTAAAACAAGAGCAATAAATTGTCGGAAACGTAAAAACGCTTCTGGGAGCTGACCTTGCGACCTCGAGCGCAGGAGGACAGAGTCACTCGACGCATTGTGTTGTGCGTTTACTGACTGAAAATAGCTTTGCGTTCTTTGTAGTAAATAGAGGATAGACCACTTCCAACGTAAATTAGATGAGAAGTAATTGCTTCCGTTTTGTTATTTTGATAAGGGTGATATAATTGTTTGATTAAAATAAATGACTTAATACGTTTTTTACAAGCGAAGTTTTGTGTGTTGAGGAAATTATGTTGTTACTTACAAAAATAAATGAATAAGTTATAATTAAGTAAGTGTACCTACTACGTCTATACTAGTATGATAGAATAAATTAAAAAGCTAGTACCGGGCCAAGATCTCGGGGTCCCAGGTTCGATCCCCGGGTCGGGCAACAAAAAGTTTCGAATTTACGAACGTTGCTCGGGTTTGTGATCACCAACCCGCATTTGGCAAGCGTGGTGATTATGCCTGTACCCATCATTGCTGTGGTATCTTGAATTCAATGATGGAGGCCTTTTCCCTGCAGTGGGATGATTATAGGCTGTTACTTTACTTACTTTACTTTACTTATTTATCTATAATTAAAACTAGGAAGGCTTATCGATGTCTCATACTCTGATGATAGAAAATGGAGGCTGCATAGATAAATAGACTGATATTTTTTATTGCACACTAAGTAATCAAGTCAATAATGACAGTCCATGTTTACAGAAAGGTGAACATTTTAGGCGATTGGCTTGCTGACAGTGATCTCTAACAGGCGACCTTCAAATAAGGCAAAGGTCTAACTAATATAGAAATGTGGGAAGTGCTTACACAATGACTACTTATAACATAAATATTTTTCACTACATAAATAGACCTGAACACAAGTAGAGCATATTTGCTTATATGTTCGTAATTAACACGTAAGTACAGACAACGGCAGGTCAACCTAACTAAAAAGTTGAAGGGTCATTGAATTGATTTTCAACTTTAAGCCCAACAAATAGTAATAATATAGTAATAAGGAAAAGATATCGTAACCAACCAACACTGAACAATCATTTTCCAAACAGATAAGAAAAGCAATTTGTATTAAGCGCTAGTAATTATTTATGCTTTCAGACAAATTTAAACCATTTGACTCAAGTTACCATAAGAGGATGAACGTATTTTGTTAAACAAATATTAACAAAGTCTCATTTACTTCAGGCACTGTTTACAAATAAAATATTTGAATATCGAACAGATAGAACGATGTACAATCTGTGGTACAAAGGAGTTTTATCTGGTACGAAACTCCGTGGTCGCAAGAGCGCGAGAAGGCGTGGGGCGCGGCGGGGGGCGGGGCGAACCAATCGGGCGCGGCCACGCCTCGCGTGCAGGTCGAAAGGTCGCGCGACTTCTCCTCCATTGGCGCAGAACATCTCATCTGGCTGAATAGATTTCGTTCCTTTGACTCGCGACGAAGTAAGAGGCCTGTTTTAGTGAACACTTTAACCCATTTTTAGGTATGGTATGAATAATATAAGTACATATAATTCATTTGTTCTGCGCATAACTTCATGCAATAATTCTACTGATGTTGCTATCCTCAACTCAACTGTATGTAACGGTCACAGATCAATCTTTACTAATGCAGCCTAAGTAAGGTTGGTTGGGTTGCTTGGTAAAAAATCTTTTTACAGACGAAGTACCTATTTATTGAACGGATTGAAACAACAATACAAAATCTCAATTAGTAAATATTGTATAAAATAATACGAATACCGGGTTACAGTTGTCAGTTTAAACTTTTCAAGTCAAATGGTTGTCTAATTTATTTAAATAACTTTATCTACGTATTTATTTTTTATAGGTTCACGTACATCAAATAAATAGTAACTACTCGTACTTATACGAAAGAACACATTACAGAATCCGGTAAAAACTTTTATATGTTGTTTTAAGAACAACATATAAAAGTACAACATATAAAAGTTGTTATAAACAGCTTTGTGTTTTTTCTATTTTATTAATATAATTTTCTTTCTTTAATTTCTAATCTTTCTTTTTCTACATTTTCTTATTTAGTTCAAGTATAAATATGAGAAACCTTGTTAACCAACATCGTGTCCATACAAGTTGAAGTCAACTAATAAAATATAATTACATTGTCATAAATTCTTTAAGGAATTCATAATTAGCAGCGGTACACAAGCTTCTGTGATCAATAAAGCATAAATTTATACAAACGTTAACGACAAGCAATTGAATAAACGTGCATAATTTGCACAATCACCCTGAAATTGTTTGCAGAGATGTTAATTGTCATGCCACTAGGCATTGAGGGAGTCATATCATTGCTTTATTGCGATAATATTCATTCACAGATGAATAATTCAGTAATGTATTCCATATTTGCATGAACGCATACACAAGATGCAATTGTAGAACCATAGATAAAAATTTACACTTTTTGACGTAAGTAGAAGTAAAATAGGATACGTATTCTTTAAGTACGGAAATATTTTTTGGTATTCTCAATTTAGAACTTAACTTGAGTTATTCAATTCGGGGTTTATACCATGTACCTTATTTATTATGAGTTTCCGATATTCCGAAATATTCCGAAATATCGGAAACTCATAATAATTAGGTACATGGTATAAACCCCGAATTAAATAACTCTAGTGATAGTGACCATGAAAGTTTAAATCAGTATAGAACTTAACTTGTATCTAAGTACTAGCTAAATAATTTGGCGTGTAATGAACCCTAGGAGATTTGATCGAAGTACACGCCTAGTTGGAAGAGCCTCATGCACTGTGTAGATTTGTTGTATAATAGGACGCAACCAAGTGTAGTTCGTTCTTCAAAAGTGCGCATGGCAGACTCTCTTCTTTGTTTGGTATAACGTTAGTCGCTAGAATAAAAATCATTACTATTATGCAAACCGAATTCTTTATTATTTCATTTTTCACAAATATACAAATTTCCTTAAGGATTGCAATAGATAGCAGATGGATGCTTGGTTGATGGTATTAGGTGGTACTTATATATGTCAAAACAGATGTCACAAAATAAATGAGCGGTGTTAATATGTTAAAATAATTTATATTTGTAAATAACTAATTTATAATTTTACAATACATTGTTCTGACTGAAAAGTAAGTAACTATTGAAAGCACTTGTTTTGTGGAAATCAAAAACAACGATGCTAAGCACACACCCATACCAAAGTAATTATAGAAAAAACTTTCTTTCTACATTCACCCATCAGGGAATCGAACCCGGGACTGGTGTGTTCGCCACTTCACCACGGAGGTCGTCTTTGTAAAACCTTAATAAGGTTCATTTCATTCATTCAAATATTTAATAATAAAGAAAAAAAATCTGCGACATGCCGGCCATTGTGCACTGGACCATTGGGCGTACCTTACATTGTACTTGCACTTATACGTAAGTTATCATCGCTTCTAACCGTATACATTAGCTCACAAACGAACAATACATTATTAATCACTTCTCGGGAACGCTTTATCATTTTTAATAACGTGCAAGAATTCCCGCGGCAGCACATGCGACAGTAACCTTAGACCCCGCGGCAGCTGCGCCGGCACCGACTTTTTACTTTTTTAACATGTCCGACGAAACTTGAGACCCGCGAAAATGTTCATCATGTTCTTTTTTTGGACGAGCACGCGCTAAGCCTGCCATATGGCGTCGCCGATGACAAAGTTTAACTTTTTCAATTCGTTTTTCGCAAATTCGTTTCTTCTTATCTATGGAAATTTCATAAATTGAACATTTGCCTTTTAGAAGAAAGGACTACTAAGTACTTGTAATATACAGTTAATTGTAATCAATAGACATTAATTTATTCAAATTGTATTACGTAAACCGATGTATTACGTAAACATTTAGCCAACATAACTTATAATCTCCACAAAGATGACCTTCTATGAAATTAATAAATTCGCTATACACGCACAGCATACAAATATTGTAATGTGTACAGACACATTACAATATTTGTGTGTTCCAAAATGCGAATAAGTATTATCAGTAGATAATTCACAAAAATTTACTAAGTATTAAATTTTTAGCCGATTTACTATATTTACAATAGACTAATTGGCTACTTTAGAAAAATGTATCACCATGAATCTTCAAATTTTCAAGCTGATCGCGCCAATTCCCATTTGGGAACGGAAGTCGAAATATGAATTTTTAAAATTAGAAGCAATGCCGGCGCAGGTGAGCGTTGGATGACAGCCGATGTCGTCTGCACACGAGTCCGTTGCGCTCTGTTTTGACGTAAATAATCTGGCCTCATTAGTTAATGAAAAATAATAAAGTTAAGAGTTCATCATCTGTATATTTGTCACTATTTTAATTAAAAGAACTAGGTAGTGGTAGGATTTCGTCCTAAAATCACTATAATTAACTAATGCATGGATCAGATAAAATCTGAATGTTCTTACGTTTTTTATTAAAATTAAAAGTAAGAATATTCGTTCTGTAAAAATAATTTGTCTATTAAGAGTTAAACAACAGGTTGTGACAGAGCATAGTTAAGAAAAGCTATATTTTAAAAAGTCATCGTGGGAAATGCGACAGAATTTGAAAATAAGAGGAAATGTCTGTCAGCAGTAGGTTTTAAATCACATTCAAAATTGGAACATCTTTCGACAGGAAGTGTTAAATATTTTATTGTCACGTTGATATTGCGGTTTTTGTTGATGTAATTATTATCATAATATTGCAGAAACAAGCAAAATGTTCACAGTATAATGAGTCAACTAGCCTTTTAAAAAATATATACTGATTTTTATTCTTCATGTGATGAAGAATAAATAAACCACCAATATTTATTACTAATAAAATATCGTTAATCGAGCCAAATAATCGTTTTCACGTTCACTTTTATTTAGAGACATTACCCACGTGTTATTTAGAAATTATCGCGCTCCCAATTTTTTAGTTTCAAAAATAATTCTAGCCTACGATAATATCCGGTCGAATATTATGTCAGCATTAATTTATAATCAAACTGTCGCGGCAGATGTTAATTCAGATTTAACAGAATAACAACGAGTTTGAGAATAGCGCTTCGATTCTCATTTAAAGCGAGTTTAAATCGAGGATTAATACTAATTGAATCGATGGAGTGATTAACTGCACACTCGGGTTGGTGGCGAGAGTCGTAAACGTTCAAGCGCACCGGCGCAATAAAGTTCAGTGGTTTTCAACTAATCGCAGAAGCATTGTTATTATTTTGTCTAGACTTAATAAAGGATAGAACTGAGCATGACTAGATAGCGCACCATTATGTATTCGTGTGGGACATAGATAAAACTAGAGCCAGTTTTTATACGGTTAACATAGTTTTCTCATATCGTCATCGTTATCGACGACACTGTTGGTGTAGTGGTGCGGTGGTCGGCTACCTATGCTAGAGTTCCGGGGTCGAGTCCCGGTCGGGTCAATTTAGGAATTTTTATTTTCTAAATTGGCTTGGGTCTGGAAGGTATATGGGGGTTAATAGAAATGCTTCGGCAGGCACGGTAAGCAGTGGTTTAACTGAAGGATAGTCTACGATAAGTAAGAAGAAGAAGCTATCACGGTACGAAAATACAATAATTAACCAACTTTAAGCACAATGCTGCTAAACATGGTTTGTTACCCAAATGTATGTGCAAAATATAGATATAACTACTAAGGATTTAGCAATACCATAACGATATAAAAAAAAATTGTAAATCTAGTGCCGTATGCTGTCTATAGAGTTAGGCGTCGCACGGCAGGTGCGCTGGCACCTGCGCACGCGCGGCAGTCGTTACAAAAACGCGCCGCGATGTGGGGCGGCCGACCCGCGCGTCATACTCGCACTGTATGATTAGAAAACATGGAATTGACACAATGCTTTTTAATAGTGGGATTAGCTGACCTACATACAATGGCTGACTATAACATAATAAACATTTAACATTAAGCAGTTGAGAGACATATTCTTACAAAAGTTCTTCGAAATGCAGACCTAGACTTACGTAGACATGTTTCTTCAAAAAGCTAAATGAAATGAAATTTATGTTTTTTAATAGTATTTTATCTTTAGTAAATATTTAAAAATCTATTTTAGATTCATGGTCCAGTAATACAAAGATCACTGATACAGTAAAAGTTTGAAACACAATAGTAAAAGTACAAACCTTGGTAAGTATTAAAATCTTATTAATTGATGTATATCGAAACCATTATGCCTGGAAGCCTGTTAAGCCTCCCCTCGCGAGCACGACTTAGCGCGGTCAGCTGATTCAATTATTTATGATGTTACATATTCAAGATGTTACAGACTAGAGTTTCTTTATGAGGGGATTTTTTCTCCAACCACCTGACGTCTTGTAATATATTAACTTTATAAACTGTTTGAAAGTAGACTTGCTTGAAATGGAATTAGGTGGATCGGATTGCGGTAAAGCTTAACCTTAGGGATTACCATTAATTGTAATAACTTTATTACCCCTTTTCACTTTTAAAAGTCATTCGATCTAACACATATGGCTTCGCAAGAATGGGTTTATATTACAACTTTTTCGAAAATACATTTTTAAATCATTTGAATAAATTTGTTGATTTTAAGTGTTGTGTTATTATAACATTATACAATTATTAGTTTTTGTTACTTAGGTACGTGTAACTTCATAATGTCGCCTCTATTAAGCAAAAAAAAACGGCGATGCGTCAGCTTAGTTGTTTAATGGATAACATATGTTTTATTTCAGGTCGATCTTTGACTTAACCTGAACACGGAAAAGACGGCGAAGGAAAAAGCAATAAGACATAAAACGCAGACGACAGGATGTAGCGGCGCTACGGGCGACGGAAGCGGCGCGGGCGCATCAATGGTACGTGATCCGCGGTCTGACGTCACCGTTATACAACTTTTGTCACTGACTTACATGCACTGTTTGGTGGCCTTTGAACTACGCTTTCTGACATGTCATTTTTATAAGAAGATAGGTACCTACGTGCTAAGAATTGGTTTACAAATATATTCTTTACATTAAACGACAATTTAGTGCTTTTATTGAACTAATTGAACGCCTTATCTTAATTGAAATTGTTTGCCCAGATAATATAAGACAGAGAGAGATTAACATGGTAATTCTAAAATGATCGTTACCCGTTATAGTCCCCTCATGATCAACAATATTACGGAGGGTAATCAAGGTTAAATGGCTTTTCTAGTTTAATCTCCTTAGGTCTTCGTAGGACGTGTCGATTAAAGTGAATTCCGTCTAATGCTCGGCGATTCTCGGAAAGGGTTCATTAAAGAGTTTGAATGGCGTAGACCAGACGCTAGGCACGACCGGAAGTCAGGATATGGATTTATGAATGAACGGCGCCACGTGACGCCTGAGACAATAGTGATGTCGTACCACAGACAACTGAGACAATAGGAATTTCGTTGATTGATGGAAATTATATTCATGGACACCTAAGATCTTGTGCAACTAAATGGAAAGGTCTTGTCCCTCTCTTTTCATCAAGTTGTTTATATGCAACAGTTTATCAGAATTTCATACCGCAACAAATATTTTATATACGTAGCTTAATAACAAAATTGAATTTGTGATATGATTGAACAGTGAAATAAACTGACTTAATCATTTTGATTCAGCATCATTATAAGTTACTGACTGATCATTTTCTACAATGTAAAAGTAACAGTTTCTTTGCACTAGATTTTTTAGGGAATTCATGAATTGTTAATTTAACACGAGACTAGTGTTCAGTAACCTATTATGCTGACCGTACAACAAAACCGACGAAATGCAAATCATTGATTAATAATAAGTTATTAATGCTTTCTTACATTAGTATATATAATTATATTTGTGTGACCTAGCCATAAGTCCGTCGGCAACACAGGTCACATGCGCCCGCGCATCTGCGTTAGACAGGTGCTTCTAACACGCTTGTTTACACCTTAGCGTCAGCATACCTAATCGATGCCGGTTAATTAATAAAGGTTAATGAAAGGAAAATATGTTCATTGTTGTTTAAATGAATATATTATATTACGTCCATGATATTTAGATACGTTTGCAAATATTTATATGTCTTTATCATCTTTTCTGTATTATTTTTTAGCAAGTACAAGTTACAAGTAACTAAAATATAGTTACGAGTATTTATAATATTTTTGAAATCTTAGCTAGAGCCAGATACAACTCGGATAAAAATATTCTAATAAAATCTAGCGATAAAGTGAGCAGTCTTGTACTACCAGTGGGTAGGAAGAAACATTCTAAAAATATTTCAATTTTAATTACTTTATATGATATTGAAGCAATTTAATTGCATTCATAATATCAGTATTTAAACTTGAAAAATTATGTCTCAGGCGGGATTCGAACCCACATCTCCTCGCATACCGAGCGCGGATTATTTTTTTAATTCTTTTTTTATAGTTAGGTACTAATTCACGGGATTTGAACTCATGACCTCGCTTGGCTTCAGAGTTCGGGTCATAAATAAAAAGACAAAGACGGGCATTATCAGCAATGCAATATCACCTCAAAGCTCATACGTACAAAAAGATACCAGATACATTGTCTGTGGAATAAGTATAATATGAAATATAGACTATTGAATACTGCATCCAACGGAAATAATAATTCATTTATTGTCTTTATGTCGAGACATTCAGGGTAAATCAAACTTTAAGATTCCAATGACAGGATACTGAATTAGCATTTCATATTCAACTTATATTAATGCATCTTATATAAAAATAAAAAAGATACATATGTT
Organism: Anania crocealis; assembly: GCA_949315895.1. Taxonomy (NCBI): domain Eukaryota; kingdom Metazoa; phylum Arthropoda; class Insecta; order Lepidoptera; family Crambidae; genus Anania; species Anania crocealis. The sequence goes on from OX438868.1 coordinate 8,076,294, forward strand.
CGAGTATGTTACCATGGTTCAGCAGGGAAAAAATTGCAATGTTAAGGTTTTTACAATAATTTTGTCTGTGCTTTTAAATTACTGCTTTAATTCATCGGTGTTTTAACAATAACAATACGAGTTAATCTATAGTAAAAAAAATTATATGTTGTCTCATGCGAATGTTTGCTAAATAGGCATTGTTTTATACGAGTTTTAGTTACGATTTCGATCACGTTAGCACCGAGATTTGCGGCGCCACAAAAGGAAGGAAGCGATTATCGGGGGTCACCGACCTGCACCGTTACCTAGAGCCTCGCGATGGTCACCATTTCATGAAATGAATACTCCTCGCCAACTCTACCATCGACAAGCAGACATGCATCAACATCGATTATATCTGACTTGATGCAATAAATATTCATATACCGAACTAAGCCTCTTGATTGATGTGTTAGATCCTACAATTTACCAGATGTGTAGTAATTTCACAGGCGAACTTTTTTTTCTGCAATATATAAATATTAAGAATTTTAGAGGCGTACTAACACGTTAATGCGACGAAGTGAAGACGAAGACTTCATACTAAAATAAATACAGAAAACATTTAAATATTCTAACCCAGTGTATCAAATTTTACGATTTAATTCCAGTTCGTTAACTCTGGCATTTGAATACAGCTAAATTAACGCTATTTTCATAGCAGTGATATTATTTTTAATACAATCACTGTCTGCGATTTTGAGATTATGTCTTCTTTTTAGATAGGAAGTTAACGTTCATAAAAAAAAAACAATCAATTGAAGTAGACAGTTCTTTTGCGGATCTTGACACGAATGGGCGGATAATTTAAATGATTTTCACGTAATCTAACATGCAAATGTATGAATCCTATGTGACAATACTGCAAAGCACTACATGCGCGTCACGCAGCGGAAGTGGCGAGGTGCGCCCAGCAGCGCTCGCGCCGGATCCAACATGGCGGCGGCGAAAGTGCTTCCGGCCAAAGCTCGAGAGCTTGAATGAACCAGTGCTTATTTATTACAAGGGATTTTTTTATTTGCACTCCGTTTGCAGGTACTTCCACTGTGATGGTGCTTTTAGGATAAGGTTGTATGTATTTAATTTAGCCAGTGACTATAAAATTTTGTAATAGTTTAAGGATAAAATAGATTTAGATATTCTGATATTGGAATTGAACTTCACACAGTATTAACCAAACTTATTTTTGTTTAAAATACAAATCTCTACGACAGATTTATTCGTTATATTTTATAACAATTTAGACACACATTTAAGTTTTACGCGTTTCCTTTTTTCACTCTAACACATCACTATAAAATTTTGACAGATGTTTTTTTCATTAACTAGGAACAAAAATGGTACCGTTTTGTCTGTAGTCAGGTGCAGCATTTAATACCGAAACTTGCAGTTTTTCATTGTTTACTAAATTATCTGGACCCTCACGTGTAATGAATGACTAATGTATTGAATTGTAATAAACAACATTAATCGAACTTGCTTTATTCCATATTTACATTATTTTATAGGTTTTTTTATTTATATACACACACACCGTTATATAATACTTTATCGCTAGCTATTGCAGGAAAATAAACCGATCTTCCCATTACTTATACGCTCAATAATATAAATGTACTGTTATGCCTTTATGGTTATTAACAATTTACTTAATTAAAATTTTTACAGTTATAACACGCTACAAGTTTTTTAACACTGGAAATATTTTTGTCAGTACTTTCAGTTGCCTGCTTTTGATTAAATTTTGGTAACTAAGTTTTGGACTTGGATATTCTTTTGGGTCAAAGGCCTAATTTTCAGCAAATATAATAAAATAAGATTGAACATTTTCGTTGCAATCTAAATATTAATTATAGAAATGGCACTGGATACATTTAACTGAAACCTCAAAAGTTCCGCAATGAATATTGTGGTTAGTCCCGTTAGCTAGCGATAAAGTATAGTTAAAAATATAAATAAAGTTTCGAACCTGTGGGTAAAAGGTATGATGTGTCACACATGCTGTCCATTGAAGGATCAAAGGTGAGCCGAGTCTGGTCATAGTGCAGCTTGCCCGCACTCGACACTGATTGTTCGAAGTTTAGCCTGGCTACACTCGCGAGCGCCTGCTCATAGTTGAGCCTCGAGTCCCTCTGCTCTACCGACGTATCAGTATACGGTTTCACTTTAGCACTGTAGTCCGTGTAATTCAACTTCGTGACGCTGGACATCGGAAGGTCCAGGGGCGCCGCGCACGGAGGCACGGCGGCTTCGCGCGGGGTCTCGACCAGCAGCATGGCGGACCGACCGCCGGGCCCACACCACTGTACGCACTTAACACAATATCATTGCACTATACAGCTGATTAAAAAAAAAGTTCTAACTTTTTAAAAGTATTGTATAGTTTGATTCGAAAATAGTTAAGTTTGATTTTTCGTTTACGCAATCAAACTAGCAGTAAATGTCCGCGGCGCGACAATGTGAGCGTAGATTACAGAGCTTGCCGTCGCGCGTTCGTAGCACCAAGTCGGTGCGCGCCTAACCACAGACTGAGCTTTCGGGCGGACCGAGAGGGCGGCCGTGGAAAATACGGGCCGACGTTTGCCGAGTGGTTCCGAGAGAAGCCGAGCTGCTACGCGACCTGTCGCGCCACCTGCTGCAGGGCCAACTGTTGCACGACCGTTGATTTTTTGCCTACCCCCCCGATGGGTATCATGAAAATTAGCACGGGCGCAGAACGATCGGCCTTCTGTCTAATATTTTATTGTATTTTTACTAGCGTTTTATCTAATTTGTATCAATATAAGAACTAACTTAACCGAAATTTTACCAAAAACTCGAAAACTTCTATTTATATTCAATAATTCATTTTGACGCACATTTTACCTTAACCACAAGTAAGATGAAGATTTTACAAATAGCTGAATACAAATAAAACATCAGGAATTCGCAAGAAAATAAACGATCACACACGACCAAAGTACTTATCAATATTTATGACTTACATATGTACGTTGTAGGCAAATTTATTATTTTAGTTATTTTTTACCTTAGGTACTTATATTTTCCCGTTACATACTTATCAGACAAGGAAAATATAGTTCGAGTAACAAATGTTTACTTATGTCACTAAAGAAGTAGAGAAATAATTTTTAGTGTGGTGTGAATTTAAAGAAAAATAAGTTTTCGGTTCGTAAAAAACGAGTTGAACGAATTACATGGTTGAGCTGACGATACATGGTTTTTCTTTTAGCGCAAACAATACTCTTTGTAAATTATCGCGTTTCCTACTTAGCCAGTAGCCCGCAGGCGCGGAGCCACAAGGATGCGACTCGTTTATACATATTAATGTGTGATGATGATAGTCGAAACGGCCTTTCTTTTTCGGAAGAAAAGTTTTATCAGAATCATAAACAATAAACGTGTTACATAATAAGACAAGATTATGAAAGAGTAAATTTTACTAACCCTACAAGTAACACTGATCAGGTTTGAAGATCGTAAAATGGGCAGTTTACCTTGTGCTTATTTTCTAGAACCGTATAAAATAACTTACACAACGGCTGACTTATTTATATTCAAATAAGTAGAAACATTAATGAATCCATCGGATCTGTGTGGCGTTCTGTTAGTAATGTAAAGTTAAAATTGCTTGCAAGTTTCAAATGCTTAACTTGCTTGAATTTGTATAATTTTCAGTAGTGTAATAAAAATCTAATCAAAACTTAAGAATAAATGGTTGAGTATGATGGACCAAGTTATAGCATTAACGGACTCTAATGCTTATCGAGTTTTAATGAACCAAACCTTGGATTTCGTTTTTGCATATAGATTTGAAAACATATAAGATTTTGAAACCGTTTTGATACGGAGTCATTAAAAAAAAGGATTTAATTTATGACACTAGATTTTTCTAAATTATTATTATTTACAAAAGCAACTGCGTAACTCACAAGTAAGTATATCTAATCAACAACTTAAACCATAAAGGCCTGTAAGAACCTGCATTTACAGGTTATATTTACAGGTTAAGAAAGGCTAATTAGAGGTTGAAAATGTTTTTTTTATATAAATGTTCAATGATATAAAAGAAAGACGGTTTGTTTGTTATCTTAGTATAATTCTGCGCACCGCTACCAGGTCCGCGTAACAACGTACATGGTAATTACAATAATAATACTGACGCATGCGCGACCTTGACGTTGATTCCCATTGTTTGATAGTGACCGCGACGAGACTTGGAAACAACTTTAATTTAAATTTAGAATAGTCCCATGAGCTCTGCTCAATTATTATTGTAGTTAATGCTAACTGCATGTTGAATAAAACAAAAGTTGTAGTAATTGACGATTTGCTTTTACCTATTACTAAAAAAGCCAAAGGAATCCTGCGGAAAATAGATTTTCGATACGTTTTCTTAATAAGGACTATTTATAACGAGCTTCAATGTCAATGTCTATTTAAATTATTGCAATAAGTTTTCGGTTGCTTTACATTTTTATGGGGCGTCGTGTTTCCATCTCTATGTATAAAAAAAGTCTTACATTTTAAATTTGGCAGTAGGTAGAAATATAAATGACAAATGAGTATCGAACGATTTGGTCTGAAGAAGGATGTTGACAATGGTCCTTATCTTTATTGGTACAGATGCTTTCGAATATTGTTTAATAGTCTAGGATTCGGTGGGAGGGCACGAGCTGAAGGGCGGCGTCGTGCCAAAACCGGGTCAAATTACAGCGGGGTGGGTCTTTTGTGAGTTTTGTGACCCGGGGCCGAACGAGGTACCTCGGGATAATAGGTACCTGAGCACGTGTGCTACCGGATATAGAGGGCCATTGTCTACCGGAGGAAGCGTTTTCGACGCGTCGGAAGATGACGCCGATTTTTTGTTACCCGTGAATGTTCTATGCATATGAATATATAATTATTTGTTTATCGGTCCGGTCATACACCGTTTATAATAGGCAAATAAAACATTTCTATTTATTTACTATCGGTTAGTCAAATACTTCATATACAAGTATACTACTGGATAAGGATGATATATTTTGAATATTATAACATGATTTCGACAACCATTGTAGGAAGATATGTTTTAAAATATGACTATCTATTTCTCAATTATCTGTCAATTTTATTTTATTTTATTGGTTGCACTGCAACGGAGTGAAAGGAAACTTTGAAAAGAAACATATCCGGGGACTAGAGGAATAAGAAAAGTTAGAAGATTATGTCAAATTTTAATAACGAAATATTACCACTACTATATAAGCTATTGCTTATAGTAGTTGGCCTTAAAATATAAAAACAAAATACTTTGTAAAAACATGTACTTCTTATATTAGACTAGCTTTGCCCCACGGTTTCATCCTCGTTATTTCGAGCAGAAAACGTACTACTAAGTTGTACAAAATTTAATATTTGTGATAAGTAACGTACATTTTACGTACAGACAACGGCAGGTCAACCTATCCAAAAAGTTAAAGGTCATTGAATTGATTTTCAACTTTAAGTCCAACAAGTAGAGATCAATATCAATTGAGAAAATTTGACGTTTTGTGGTAGGTTGACGTGCTGTTGTCTGTACATAACCTTTTAATTTTAACAAAATATATAAGAAGGACATTTTGCTGTCGCGGGCCTTTATGATTTTTTCGCAACTTTAAGGAAGTTTTACTATTTAATACGATGCATATACCAACAAGTCATCGTACTTATATTAGCATAATATGGAAGCACACATATTATGCACTCGCAACCCAGTGGAACAGTGCAGGAGCACGGCGGAACGCAATTAGCGGCGCGCGGCGGGAAATGGCGCGGGAAATGAGTTTTCCATATTTGAACAAATGCGCGGGAAATAAACACGCGGGATATTGTCTGCGCGACAATCTCCCATCGCTTTGCCGACTAATCGCAACAGAAATGACGTTCACAATCCAATTCATATGTTATTGCAAAAGCTAGTTGTCGAACCCGAACAAATAAAATTGAAAGCTAATTGCTTCATTTGGCAAAATGGAGCCTTGTTTTGTTGGTGGCCCATCATGAGCTTTTTTAAACGTTATTTCTCAACATTAAAAAGTCTGCGCTTTAAATTAGAAACTTTTATGGTACCTAATTAATTTTTAATATCACAATCACAAAAATATTTTTTGTAATTTTCATTCAACTTTTCTAAAATCTATACTAAAATTCTAAAGCTGAAGTGTTTGTTTTTTTGTTTGAACGCGCTAATCTCAGGAAGTACTGGTTCGAATTGAAAAAATATTTTTGTGTTGGATGGTCCATTTATTGAGGAAGGCTTTAGGCTATAAAGGAGCGAAGCAATAGTGAAAAATGTTGCAAAAATAATCGCGATAAGTCGCGGGCAACAGCTAGTTTTATATAATTGAACGAACGAAACTTTGTAAATACCATAAAAAAAAACTGTTTTACCTTTAAAAAGTTCTGACTTCACTATACTTACTGTTTATATACATAAGTTAACATAAGCTAGTTTTAGTTAGACCATGACCTAACACTCTTTACTTATTCCACTTCTAATTATTTTCAAGCAAGAAACACCTGATTTAATAGCCTAGTTTAAAATATATTTTATTCCGTTGAGGTAGCCAAGTAATAAATCATGTAAAGTCAATAAATTATCTAAGGACTATACTAGTAACAAAGCAAATCTGTTTAATTCATGTGTACTATTGAAAAGGAAACCAGCGAACAATACTGAGGAAAATAACGAATCTTTCAATTTAAATACTAGGCCGCACCTAAAGCGGTCGCCGCCGGGAAGCTTCATTTCGCATGCTATCCGCACTATATCGATCGCAAAAACGCAATCTTGAAATAAGCCGAAGCAATCGATATTCACAAAGTTAACTCGCGTTACTCCCTCCGAGTTCGTTTAAAAATACAATTTACCAAGGAATTCCCTGCTTTGAATTACATTAAGTGTAAACAATAAAGCGTTAGCAGCGTATCGGTTGCCGCAGGCGACGGAAGTGCCAGATAAACAATCTTTTTTAGATAAAAACACTGAAAACAGTCCATAAATCTGTACAACGACTCGGGAGTATCTCATCCAGAACTGTCAAAGGGACGACGTAAATAACCCGAGCCTCGTTTGTAATTATATGGCATATAAGGAATGACAGCGAAAAGGCACTGTTAAGCTATTGCATAGCTTCTATCGCGGGCCTTGAGCGTGGAGACCGAATCCAGAAATTCCGTAACGAAAATAACCTAACCTAACACTCGGGGCGAGGCACGAACGAACAATTTTGAATTTCCGAAATTTAAAAGTATAAATTTAGAAGAAAATAAGGATTCTGACAGTATGGTTGCCTATGGTAACCATATCTGCCAAAATAACAGAAAAATTTAATTACAAAAGTCAAAATTAGAAAATACATAAAATATAAAATTAAGCTATTGCATAGCTTCTATCGCGGGCCTTGAGCGTGGAGACCGAATTCAGAAATTCCGTAACGAAAATAACCTAACACCCCCCACTCCGACCGGCACAGCGGTGATACTTTTTAGTTTTATAATTGCATAAGTTAAAAAATATGCTATGCAGTCTACGAGTGCCACACGTCTTTTTTTTTTTTGTATACCTATAACCTTTGCACTAAATGGTAAAATATCCGGTCCTTTCGATTAAAAACAGTGATTTAAATTTCAATGTTCTTTAGTTTGGGTCTAATGTGTAATTTTTATTTCCTGCGATTTAAGTCTTCAATATTATTTTGTGAGTTGACATTAGTAAACTGTAATTTGCATTTTTTGTCAGTTGAAAAACGAATTTAAGATTTTTTCATAAGAGTGTGGCGCTCGGTATGTAGTGGGCCGTGTTAAATTGGAGCGCGCTCGGGACGTCACTTCCGGTGCCAATAATTTATTTTCCCCGTCCTCCGTCATGTGATGAGATGGTGCGAGATACGACATATTACAAGTTTAAAATTGGAACATATTCTGTGAGCATTATGATTTCGATACAACGTATCGTTATCCTGGTTTGTTAAAACAACTCAACTTGTTCCTTCTCAGTAGTTCTCAGTCCGTGCGATATGGAGTTTAATCAAATGTCCGCGTTATCAACACGTAACGTAACAGATGAAAAAATGGATAATCGTTTTTAAAAAAACATACTAATTTGCAAAAATAAATTCAGCAACATAACATTTTTTTTAAATACTTTAATGGATGTACAATGTTATTATCTAAGCAAACATGTCAAATGTAAAAAAGAAACTGATAAATTGTGAGTTGACCCGTTTCAAAAATGACAGAAACATGTTTTTTTCTCGTATCTAACATTCGTTAAAGTTTTGACTACGGAAGAGATCTTTGTATTTTTATTAAGTGTAAAAATAATATTGCTAGTACACGAACTGATAATACAAATATACTTAACTAGCGGCCCGTCCCGGCTTCGCACTGGTGGATATAGGATTATTTTATGAGGATCCCTAATTTTTTCTAGCACTAAATATAGCCAATGTCACTCAAGGTGAATGTAGCTTTAAAATGGTGAAAGAATTTTTGAAATCGGCACAGCAGTTTTTGAGTTTATTCATTACAAACATACACACATACAAAAATACAAATCTTTCCTCTTTATAATATTAACTAGCGGCCCGTCCCGGCTTCGCAAGGGAGGACTCGTTAAGTTTTAATAAGGATCCTGAATCTTTTCTAGCAATAAATATAGCCTATATCACTCAGGGTGAATGTAGCTTTCCAATGGTGAAATAATTTTTGAAATCGGCACAGTAGTTTTTGAGTTTATTTATTACAAACATACACACACACACAAAAATACAAATCTTTCCTCTTTACAATATTTTAATATTAATAATACTCTCATACTATATTTTCCATTAAAATAAATATTGTTTTGATACTGACTGTCTGTAACGCCCCGTTGGTCTAGTGGTTTAAATACCGGGCCAAGATCTCGGGGTCCTAGGTTCGAAACCCGGGTCGGGCAACAAAAAAAAAAGTTTCGAATTTTCGAACGTTGCTCGGGTTTGTGATCACCAACCCGCATTTGGCAAGCGTGGTGATTATGCCAGTACACCCATCATTGCTGTAGTAACTTGAATTCAATGATGGAGACCTTTTCCCTGCAGTGGGATGATTATAGGCTGTTACTTTCCTTTTTTTTACTGTCTCTGTTAATTGATAGATTTGCTATTAAAATTCCCGCCATGACCCGGTGGTCCGCTTATTTCTTTCTTAAATTAGCTAGAGCCTAGAATGGACTGGATGGTATAGTTCTGCTTAGGTACTTTACGTTGTTGGTCCATGCTTCTGTCGCAAGATGGCAGTTGTAAAATCAAGTCACGTAAAAAACCTGTAATAGGTGGCTTTGAAAACTCGGACACCAAATCATCCTTAAGGGGACTACTAGAGCTAAGTGCTGCACTTTAGTAATAGGGGTTAAAGTATGAAATTGCCGATTATTTTCCCACTTTTTATTTTGTTTATAGCTCTTAAGTATAGTCGTATTATTGCGTAATTCTGTATTGTATCAAAAACTAAATAAAATAACTTTTGACTAAAAAAAATGCAATACTAGTGCCTATTACTTCAAAGGAAGTCGTTAAAAAGACCCCTTACAATGTGTCAGCTGACCTTCTTGCTTCAATTAAGTATATTTGTATTATATACTCTGATTTTCAGAAATTTAAATACTGTAATGCGTAGCTTTATAACCATCTAACTTTCACCTTTAATTGCATCGAAAACGGATCAGGCGTTTTTAAAAAAACTAAAAAATTGTTAGTATGGAAAAATGACTTTTCTCGATTTCGTCCATACAAAACGGCAATTTCATACTTTAACACCATATTATCTTATCTGTGGTGCTGGCCCCAATTGATTTAATTTTAGTACTTCTAAACAAAATCTATTCTAAATACTAGAGGTAATTTGCTAAAATGATACTGTTCTAGTTTTTTGAGAATTGATTTTGTTTAGAAGTCATAAAATTAAATCAATTGGGGGCAGTACTTAGTTCTAGTAGTCCCCCTTAGGGATATTCACACAATAAGTAGATGAACGTAATAGATAAGCAAATTTTTGGAATGATTGCATTGAAAAGATTTTTAATTGCATTTGATCAATTTTGATGTATAGTTAATTGATATGGATGTAACCTTTAATTAATAGATAGCAAAATAAACATTATGAAAATCGGTTTACAGACAAAAAGTTGTCTCTGAAACATTTTGAACTTCAAACTTTAACTTTGGATAACTTCGTAAATTTTGGTTTTAAGAGAAGTTGAGTACATTTTTCTTTATGTTTTGTTGAGGGCACCATAGCCATATTTTTATCTAAAATTGGTTACGATCCTCATTAGGAATAATCTCTTTTTTCGTAGTTGATAAATGGAAGTCTAATCCAGCGAAGATAGCGAGTTGACCCTCCACCACCGCGGCTGGGCTGCACAGGGGCAGCGTGCGAAGGACGCGCCCACGTTATCCGCCGCCCACGCTGTTGATAACGTATCACTCGCTCCAGCCACTGACTTTGTGTTTATCTGACCAATGGGGTTTTAAAAGAGCATAGGCATATACAGGCAGATTTGCTAATGCATATCACACGAACGTTACGTCGTGTTTTATATTACACTTTATTATTGACGTATGATATAATTTCTACATGGAGATGGCGAGAACGACACCCACAGGAAGAGACAGGATGGTGCAACACCATCGTGAAAGCACCTGGTGCTATTCCGGTTTTGGAGAAAATGTATCAATTAGGTTAGCATAGCACATACCGCCACGCTGGATGGCCAAATCAATACGATAATTTAGCAGTTTTAACCAATAATATCTCAAAACTGTTTTTTGATTTTATTAATAAATATAACGGTAACGCTAATACTGGATGAATGTTGCATTGAACGAAGCGAGAATGAAAAAGAAGCATTTAAATTATTTGAACGAAACCCGTGATCTCGTCGAGAAAACTTCATTAACAGTGGGAAAAGGGGTGAAGCTAGGAGAAAACCGGATCACATCTAATAGAGTTGCATCGAGCCAGATTCACATGGCTCAGCCGCAATCAACGAGATAAAAGGGCAGACAATTAAAACTCTACCTAATAACGGATAATGAACACTCTGCAAATATTTGTTTTTGCGGGGATTCCTACAATGAGCGTAGAGAGCCGCAAATAAGGCAATTAATTGAATTCGGCACTTCAAAGGTGCCGCCGGCGGGCTTTGTCGGCGCCTGAGACCTGCAACCCGACACTTATTGAGAATTCTCGGGAGACTAACGCTCTTCGCGAAAAATCCGCAGTTCCCACAGTAATAGATAAAGGTGATGCGAATATGAAATAAAAATCAGGTAACACCTGCAAGTTGGCAACCGAAAAAGGATTCCTCTCGAATTTCTTAAACCTTCTTAAACCCACATAAAAAGAATGGTGAATAAAATATAAAAAGTCAACAACTTTATTAGGATTTCAATGTAACTGAGTTGAAAAGAATTGGCACAGACTCTATTTAAAACTCAAGCGTGTTGTATTGGAAGACTCAACAAGTATGTTTGTATTACAAGATTTATTGAATGGTGAAGTTATAACAGTTAATACTCGTACTTAGAAAGGATGTTATTTCCTTTTCATATTAGATACTAACTTTGGAGCCTGCCCAGACTACTAATTAAAAAGCCGCAAAACGCGAAACATAACATTTGTTTTATTCATTTAAAATTAATGCACATACTTGCATAAAGTAGGTACTAATATTTTTTTTGTTTTTTTTCCGTTCGAAGACTATATAGATAGTACATTTATATTTATGCGTGATTCGCATGAAGCTTGTTGATAACTGCTTATCAACATTATATTTGTAGGATATATTCCACGAACATTATCTAGTAACCAGAACTAAAATGACGTTAACATTTATTTAAGCGCGTTTTTTATTTATTTTAGCATTTTTACCCGCTACCAGGTCAAATTGATTAAGTTGTGGAAATAACTAATATAAAGCAATAAGAAACATCGTTAATGGAACATGGGTTTGTAATTTCAGGGGATACACTAAAATGTTTGATAACCAATTACGAGGTATCTGCCTTTCAGTTGCTCGCTTTACTACCGACGTCGCATTAACTTTTATTATGTCATGAAGTTTATCAAACCGTTTGGTGATTGAAATTAAAAATAGCATTAACGTTGCGATAAGCATCGCCTTTGAATATTAAGGGGCCTTCGATATGTCGGCTGACCCTTTACCCTTTGTTCAGGACAATAAGGTTGATAAACAAATCCGATTTACAATCCGAATCAAGGACACCTGAAAATGTTTGGTGCCGTTCGGGTGAAAGGTTTTATTGTGCGAGAGCTTCGCGAGGGTTCTTATTAAGGGCTTATTGAAGGACAAGGGCCCCTTGGCGGTTTGCGAGCACCCTACAAATGCGCATATCAAAGCGCCCTTGCTCTTTTCTGGGCAACCCTTAGCTCATTCTTTGTTTACCTGCCGTCACTTGTCTAAGCACATGTGGACTTTTTGTTCATCTTCAATGGCCAAGGTTTTAACGCATTATTAAGCATGATTTTTATATAAAGTGCAGATATGTGATCAACGGAAACTGCATTATGGTTTTACATAACTTTTTACCTAATGGTCTAATTTACATGCTAAATGTGGGTTGGACAGGATGGACAAAAGCAAATTATTTAGATTGTTTAATAAGATTCATTTTATTATATTGTAGGTATGTTATAAAATACATAGTTATAATAGCGGGCAGAATCTAAATAGATATACCTACTGAGAACATCAATGCATATACAACTTATTTAAACACAAATTTACGTTCTTTATTTGTGATGTATTTATAAATACATAGTTATAGAAATTACGTTCTACAATTTTCTTATCACAACCGTATTAGGTTTAGGTATAATCATTCAGGTTCACGCCCCGTTGGTCTAGTGGTTTAAATACTGGGTCAAGGTCTCGGGTTCGAATCCCGGGTCGGGCAACAAAAAGTTTCGAATTTTCGAACGTTGCTCGGGTTTGTGATCACCAACCCGCATTTGGCAAGCGTGGTGATTATGCCAGTACACCCTTCATTGCTGTGGTAACATGAATTCAATGATGGAGGCCTTTTCCTTGCAGTGGGATGATTATAGGCTGTTACTTACTTTATTTAGGTTCATGTAAAATTCTGAGTGGGACAATATTTTTTTAGGGTCCAATTCAAGTGCCATTATTTAGATGTTAGTAGAGTGAGTTCTAACCTCCACTTTATTTTTTCGTCAGTAATTTGAAAAGGTTGCGCACGTGCGCAGGAGTGTGTATCGGGTTGCACCGGAAGCGCCGCACAATGGACCGGATGTGGCCGCTCACTACGACACGTATCTTTTTATTGATATCATAGAAAGCTCAATATTTTTCTTGTCGATAATTCAGTCAAATTGACAGATAGACTTAATTTGATCAGTAAGGTAGTATTATAGCCCAATTTTATGGAAAGGATTTAACGAACTTCTATTCAATTATCCTAACGGGTTTGACGTTTCATCCAATGCTTAACAAAGAAAATAAAAATATTTCAGATTTTATTAAGATATTACATACCTACTAGATCAATGAACATGTGATATAATTGAATATATTAGATTTTATCATCATATATATTATCTACTAAATAAAATTCGTCTACAATAACAATTAGTAAAAATGAAACATTTTCAATGTACAGACAACAGCACGTCAACCTACCACAAAACGTCAAATTTTCTCAATTGATATTAAAAAATAACAAATAAATAAATATTTAGGACATGCCTCACTGGGCCACAGAGAGCCATCTAGTCCCAAATTAAGCTACTATAAAGTACCCTGTCGTATGGGGTACTTAAACAGCCGATAAACTTACTTATACTAATTATACTTTTTTTTGTAAATATATACTTATAATATATAGAGAACACCCAGACCAGTACAAACAGACATGTTCATGCACACAAATATATGTACCGGATCGAACCCGCGAACCATGGCTCAGAAGCAGCGTTTGCTACCGGTGATCCAAATGGTCGTCTAATAGTATTGATCTTTACTTGTCGAATTTAAAAATGAAAATCAATTCTTAATGATCTTTAACTTTTTGGGTTGGTTGACCTGCCGTTGTCTGTACCTAACTATGTAAGATGGAGCAATCAAACTCTAGAGAAAGAGTAATCTTTCTCTAGCGTAAGCTCCAGTTACTAAAATTAGCAATTTTATTGTAGGTATAGAATTAATGCTATTTTTTTTTCTAAAAGTTACATTCCAAGAGAAAAGAACTAGACACAAAAGAAGCTTTATTGTTATCACGTCGGCAGGCTTAGGTCCCAGAAAGTGTTTAGGGGTGAAGGAAACTGCAGGGTGGAGCGGAGCTACGACGTAGCGGCGACCATGAAATTTTCAGAACACATGTTTCTCCGATTTCGCAAGGTTTGTTCCGAGCCGTACGTCCGGCGATTAGAGTGCGCAAGCGAGGATGTGCCGAGCGCCCGCCTTGCGACAGCGCGGATGCGTTGCACCATATTAGCGTATACGCCTTATTAATACGAGTGCACTTGCAAAATATTGAATATATACGTTTTTGTGCGTTAACCTTCAGATACGTCGGCCCACTTGCATTAGTTTGCAACGCTCGAGTTGCCGCGAGGACACGGGAATTTCGCTCGTCTGAACGATACGCCACACTTATTACACCTTTCGACTTATTACAGGCTGAGTAATGATACACCGCTGTGGCAGCGAGTAAACACCCGTAATTATGCACTTAACCATTGACTTGCAGAAGACAAGTAGCAGATTGCTTCTGCGTAAAATACGTACTTTTATACATGTGATATTTAACGAAATCACCAAAAAACATCAAATTAGTCAATTGATTTTCAAATCCAAACTGAAAAATATAATACAATACAATAAGGAAGGTGGACTAAATGTTAACTTTATTTACAGCATGGACACGAGATGAAAATTTAATTGGATGTCTTTCATGTTTCTTCGTTTTCTGATAGGTAAATTTGATTTTGGTAAATTATACACAAAAAAATATTTTAAAAAGTTATAGTCTTAAGACTTGGTATTAATAATTGTTTGAAAAATTGTAGGCACTGCTCGTAGGTACTGAATCTGAAACTTACATTATTACAAATTATAATTCATGTCATTTTAACATGTTTTTTACTTATCTAAGTCGCTCTCAAACAGTCTAATAGCAATATTAGTTTCGGTACACTTACCACGCCATACCATTACTGGATCCAGTTCAACGGAGTCTCTCCCGCGGGAGCTCGGGTGTAAAAACATAGCTTATCCCGAATCCAGGTCCGACATATTGAGTCACACACACTAAAACACTAGACACTCTCTATTCTCTAGTCTAGACTAATAATTGTAACTGTCCACAATGTAGTTAATCAAAAAAGTTTTTATTTTGTTACATGCCGTAAATTAAGAATACTATTAAAAATAAATTTATCCACCAAAGTTTGTATTATAGAACTAGATGATAAAAATTTAAAAATAGAATTTGGGAGAAAAAGGTAATATAGAATAATAGAACAATAGAAATGATGTGCACATGAGCTGTTTGCCCTATGACTGGCCAGTGAGGTCGGGCGCTCACAGTTGGATGTGAAGTAACATAAATATGGTAGGGGAGGATTGATCAATGTACTCTTAGATCGACCTTCAGTCGAACTTTTACAGTATTTCTTTTGTTTTTTACTGAAGCTAAAATGTAAGAAAATGTTAATTGTGTAGGTATTTACAAAGTCTGAACGTTATGAAACGTAAAGACAATCACAGGAAATACATCGGAGTTTTTGAGTTTTACAAAGAAAACACGTTGAAATTCTTAACCTTGACATTTCAATATGTACTTGTAAATTTATTTATGAAACCGTGAACGTTTCGCAATATTTAGTATCTACTTAGTATTTAATTTTTCACGTTAATCCGTAATATTTGTACATAATAAACCGCTTACGATATTTAAACAAAATTCAAAAATAATTCACATCAATTTATTTTAATAGTTCGTTATTATGATGTATCCGATATTATTTCATAATTATAGACTTAATTATAAATTATGTACGGCCAGGCCGTTTCGTAATATACTCGTTCTACAGATGTGCTTAATAACGTCAATTAAGAAAAAGGGTACTAAATATTTTTGAATACATAGCAAAACCACCAAACAATATTTTATCAATCTTTTTTACAATTCATTTATATTAGTACTGGTTAATATGATTGGGTAAATTAAAAAAATAAAACAATTAAAAAATACAATGAAAAACGTCATGGCCCTTAACATTTTAAAAACGTTAAAGTTAGATGAAACAATATTTTCAGTAGTTTAGCTTGATCAAGCAATGTAATGAGATTCAATAGCATTAGGAAGATGTTTAAGTACAGCAATTGATGAAGACAATCGTAAGGCCTCCGATCGTTTGAAAGAGAGCGGAAAAACTACGCCAAGGTCGCCACATAGTTGCGCCATACACCCAGCCGAGTGGAAAGCGTGTGGCGTATATTGGACATGCACAAAAACCAGAGGAACATGTTTTCCAGACTATTTTTACGCTCACCGAACGCCGAGGTTAGCAATGGTAGTGGTCTTTGTACGAATCAAACAAAATAGGGTGATAAAAGAGATTTAGCGATGCACTTTGATGATGGACGTAGGTGGACGAATAAAACTGGCGTGGATATTGTAGGGAGAACTTTCCAGCTTTAGTAAGCCACGAAATGATCACACCTTTATATGCCAATAGGCAATAAGCATAAAAAACATTTTTTGCTCTTTATTAAACTGGAATGTAATCAAAAGTAGTTTAACTAATCAAAATTAGTTGGAGATCTTTTAGTTAGTAATTTGTTTTTTTTTTTCATTAAGCTATCTGTATTATTATAAGCCAAGGTTTGGTTCACTCGAAGAAATTATATCTAAGTAATAATTTGATTATGATTCATGGTGTGCTGGAAACCTGTCGTATATCGAAGTCTTATCTATTAATAACCAATCATACAGTCCTTAGTTATTTTATTAAAACTCTCATGTTAAGCAGTGCTTTTTTCATAATTAGGGTAATGTAACACGATTCTAGCGAAAGCTGGTTTTGCTGCACAAGTTACTTGAGTCAGATGCGTTTAATTTATACGTGGACAAGCAACTATAAATTGAGCCGGAGATTTGATATACGCTAACACGATCGAGGTGTAAATTGCTTGTATAAATGTTTGGGGCTCGCGACCACCCGTGTTAACGACTCTCGAGAGGACTCCTTGTCTCCTTCAATAATTTATTATTTATTTTCAGTAGCCCGGCCGTAGTCAAAACATCCAGCAGTGATGATTTACAACGCAATAAAAACACCGTTTTATATCAAATGGAAATGAGCTTTTACCAGAGATTGCGCAGCCAACCCTCGATTGTAAAATATGATTAATTATAATTTACACCTAGTATTTCTAGATTTAAAAAAATGACTTCCTGGTGTTCTGGTGGGTTAGGCTGTGGTGGTGTTTCATTCCTAACACTATAACTATAAATATTAATGGAATCAGCCTATCTATCGTCACTTGCATAGTGGTCTCTTCGAAGATGCGCTACAGTTTTTCAACAAGTAAGTACCTTTCACATCCAATCAACGAAGCTACCTATAAAAGTAGGATCATTGGTGTCACTATTTAAAGAAGTCTGCTTGAAGGAGAACATCTAAGGTGAAGACCGCGAATTAAGGACGACGATGGTCTATCGACTATGCGTGAACAAAGAAATAAAAAAGCTAAAAATTATGTTTTTCTGTTAGCAGTCCCCACTTACTGGAAGATTAAATTAACTACATATTGGTTTATCTCCTGAAGAATGCCTCGCCATTGTATGCTAAAACCGAATAGATAAAAGTATATGTGCCTTTTACGACGTAACTTATTAGTTGAACAAGCGAGTAAGGGCAACTGGCTCATAATTGTCGGGTTATCGTGAATAGTCGTTAATGAGGCTGATTTTACCATTCCACGATAAGGTACCGATTCTACTTATCTTTATAGGTTGATACCGATACTACACTAAAGCTTGGATCGGTGTGAAACTTACAAAAAGTTAGGAAAATAGTCGAGATAGTGGGAAATCGATAAAGATTTCATCTCATTAGCATGTTGTACATGGGACAGTGGTGTAAACTAAAAAAAAGCTTTGATGGTTATGGAATAGACTGAAAGCATTAGTTTTATGTATATTATTAAAATCCAATTATATCCGATATTAAAACGAGTCTACGAATCTACATAGAATTTTTGTATTATGTAGAACATTGGTAGGTAGGTTACTTACAAAATAGGTACGTACTTTGTTACAGTGGTTGGTGACATATTTGGCCGTGTATTTGACTTTGTCTTTGAAAATTTTAGTTGTTCGTTTACCATGTAAAGTTTCTTATAATTACAAATACGCAAGCTGAAAACATCTTCAATGACAGGAAACCATGTCTTACTCGTATTACACAGAAGACTTGACTTTTTAACAGAAAGTTAATTACGTTTTACCGCCTAGGATCGTAAAGTATGTGTCTACATAGAAATAAAATGAAAATAAAAACTAGATCCTACATACACAAGCAGTGCCAGAAAAACGTATTCTCCAAATGAGCTCTCAAGCACACAGTTCAGGTGCTCTTGTAACTTAGTTGCAATCATTTTTAAGTCATGGTCGTAAGGTTAAATTTATCTTCCGGTAGATTAAACACATGATATTTGCTGCTAACATTTAAACTTGGAAGGTCCGAAGTTACAGTTTCGGGACTGAGAATCTAATTCTTATACGAGTATCATCTGGAATGTATAGCTTCTATCGCAAAGACTGAAAGTTTATTAAGTTCTATTTTATGACACTGTACTTACCGGTGTTGTTGTTGTTGTTGTTGTAGTGGTGTGCGGGCGGCGGTAGGTAGTCCGGCAGCTCGGGCAGGCACACATTGCTCTCGTACATGTTCGGCGGCACATTGGCGAGCAGCGACCGCTCTTTTTCCACATCTGTTTGGACAATTATTCTGATAAAAAAGGCCGTAGCTCAAATTCGACAAACCTATACCCGTGTATATCTTTTAAATGCTCGTGCTAATACACTTTAGCCTTTACAGGATTTGAAATCACCAAAGTTATTTTACGAAACCATGTAAGTATTATACTTCTTTAATAGAAACAACCCACGAAGTATTATGGTGTCGAAGTAAGGAATTCATAATTTATGTAAAGAGGTACACAAGACAGTGAAATCAGAACAAACAAATCGACCAATGCGGTGTAATTAAGACGAAATAAAGAAAGCAATAAAGATTTGTACATGTCAGTATTACCTTTCTGTAGTATCTCCAGATGCTCCCACAGTATATCGCCCATGAAGGCAGGAGCTCTCGCGACAAACTCCTCGCGGCCCATAGCACAGATGTCCTTGCCCTGCGCGCGCGCAAACTGCTGCAGCGCCACGCCTTCTAGCGAAAACTCGCGCGCCGCCCAGCGCAACCAGGCAGCCACCGCCTGCTCGCTCCACTGCCTGGGATCTGGTGAATAAAAGGTATATTAAGGGGTAGGCCAAGTATCTGAATATTTGGTACATACTACAACAATTCATAACAATGAAAATTGGATATTTAACACCATTCAAAATTGATTTGAAATAAGAATATATTTTTAAGTTATACTTTATTTAAGGACTGTAAATCCGAGTAAATTTTAACTTTTTAAAGAAGATTTATAATTGCTTTAAAAATACGTAAGTTATTTGACCACGGTAACTCGTGACGTCATAGTTGCTCTTGCCATACCAAACCTGAAGCAGAATTAAGTTTTGAGAAGAAGTAATGGGTACGCCTAACTACTAGTTCAATTTAATTATTCGTTGATGATAATATCAGTGTAATACTTTTTTCGTTTGCAGCGAGTATTTTATAGCTACTTAATTTGGGAACAGAATGACAAAATGTATGTGGAATTGTCCATATTTATATATTTCATTGAACTGTTGTCAATATCTGAAACGAATTAATTGCTTCTTATAAACGCAACCTTGATAAAATTATAGACTATCAATTTACTCTCTACAACTCTAAACTAAAGTTTACTTATCAATAAACACCCTATCTACCTATCAAAAGTTTGTACTTGTATATTAATAACAAAATAGGAATGTAAAATCAGTTTCGACTCTGATTCCTTATCCTTCCTTATCCTAATTGCTTTTATCCCAGCTTAAAGCTGTAATAATGTGCATTTTGATGGTTCACAACGCGTAATTAGAGTCGTCTATCGCGTCATAAAATGCACAATTGTGGCCGGACGTGCAACAGCGTTTGCCGGCCAGCGAACCGCGTTGCCCAACAGCGGAACTTGCCTCACGCGGGAAGCGCGCCGACCTTGCGCCCGACGATGCGCACGCGTCTTCAACACTCCAGAATTTTGGAATCGGGACTATATAGTTTATGATTAATTAGCCGCTAGAAGTAAGCAAAGAATTAACTCTTTTGTTCATAAGATCTATACTTCCAATATTTAAAACTCTGTCAGTTTAAAAAATATTGTTTTTTGGAAACTTTGTTGAAATATGTTCAGGATGGATGAAAAGAAATGAAATATGTTCAGGATACATCGCTGGCTTAACTTGGGCCACATTCTTACTGTTCTAAGTTAAATTACTGTAATTGATAAAAATGGTAGTGTGGTGTCGACTCAAAAATAAAAGCTCTTCCTGTGGGTGTCGTAATTGGCGATCAAGGGATCACTGCCAGAAGAGAACGAGCAGCAGCTCCTTCTCTCCATCGATGGCCAAACTACGATTTCCAGCCCATCTGTCAAATGCGGCGATTATGGCAATTTCTCTTTTTGGAGTGGCCCGTGTTTAGAAGTGGACCGATATTGGCTCATGATGATAATTGATGAAATTATGTACTGAATAATTTATAAATTCGTAGAAATAGTTTTTCATGAACATACCCACACAACTTGGCACTGTTTTCCAAATTTAGTTTCTTTATGTATCTAAATTCATTGACTTTAATTAGGCAACTTATAAGTGGACGCAGTACGTGGAATAAGCTCAGTAGCCATAAATGTACTGACGTAGATGAAATTAAAAACATAGCTAGATTGCTTATTAAAACGCAATTAGTACATGACTAACGATGTTTCTTGCAAAAGGGTATAATAATTGATGAAAAAACTAGAACATTCATCCAGTGCAGCATCTGCTGAATAAGGTCATTACGAAGGTATCGAGGGAAAATCTAAGGCTCGTCCAATTTAAATGTTTGAGACGCATCGCATCGATTGCTCACGAGAGAGCGGGTGAAAAAGCAAATCGATACAAACGAAGTTATGCGCCACAACGCTACAAATTGCGGCTAGGCACCGGAATTTAACTTTTTCCCGAGCGTCGACGCGGGGCGAGAGCTGGCTAATAATAAGTAATTAGTTTAATTACAGCTTTTAGTCGGTGGCCGCCTTCGGGACACGCTGTTTAATGTTTATGCCGTAACACAAGCCTCCTGAGGAACAAGCTCCGGACTGTGTCCACTTTTACATTTAAAAAAAAAACAGAAAAAATAATTCATAAAAAAAACAAAGAAAACCGTAAAATATTTTACGTCAAGTCATAAGTCAACTTTTACTGAAATTGGTTGCTTGTTTCACACTTTTTGTTGGCTACATATTCTACATTTTGTTTTTCTTCACAGGGAGTTTTTATTTTTAAATCTAAATGGTACCGACTTTATGCATATTATACACATATGTGTCATTCATTTCAGGCTCTAGATTTAATTCATGAAGTATGGATTTGTTGAGTGTGTTCCGTATCCTAGAGCTTGGATAGTTTACTACGAGAGATGATTATGACAGTCAATTTATGAGGGTTTCATAATTTACTTTTCCGGGTACAGGATCTCTATGAATTAACAAAATGTATTCGTCACTAACACTAGTTTTAAAATGTTTGAGAATATCGATGACAATTTCGTAATTTCAATTACAGTAATCGCATTTGTAGGAAATACAATATTTAATGTGCATATTACTATTTTAAAGTTAGCAAATCGCCTGCAATGAATATCAAATTTGCAGTCAGATTGCATATGTTCTTAAGATACTTCATTTGTATTGCTCGAAATGTACCAACTAGCTTAATTCATGTTATTATCGGCGTCGGTGGTTGGAGTACTCGTTTATGTAACCTATTATCACGAAGTAATTATGTTAACATTTGTGGATTATCAAGTGGAGATATCGTGTCGAATCGGATTAGACATAGGAGACGTCCGCGGTAACGGTAGCAGTAAAATGACGCTCGCTCCTGGGTTGCTGCCGACCACTTATTTTTATTAATTAATAATGCGGTGACTACTACCTACTATTACCCAGACGTTGCCCCGGGACCATTCCTCACCTCTGTGTTTTGTTATTAATATTGTACAGTCACGCATCTCAGAGCTCAAAGCGGAGATTAATGTAAACATTTTAATTTCTCCATGAATGATTAGAGCTATTACAGAATAATTATGTGGTCTCTTTGGGTTGTATATTAAGGTGTACGTGGTAGGAATATTTTATGTTAAGAATATTACAGTATCATGTCAGCCTTCAGCTAACGGGAAAGTTGTGCCGTGTAGCATGTCGTAGGAAAGAAGTTAATTCATGATGTGTTCACCTGGTAAGACCACTGGTGAGTGACAACTGCTGCCATTCGGTGTTTAGCAGTCCTTTACAATATAAAAAATGGTAAAAATTCCGCTGGCTGCAGTTCGCGTTGAAAGAATCTTTACGAGTCCTTCATTGATTGGCAATGCTCCCACCCCACAAGATCCCAGCGTTGAACGGTCTTGGCCCATATAACACTGTTAAACAAAGCAGAGTCGAGTCCGTATGGTAATGGGCCGATTTTATTAACAGCCGATCGGCAGATAACGCGGCTCGTCTCCGAGATGCGAGGCCCGCAGCAGACATCATTGTGTACCGTCATTTTATGTTCATCGAGATCTCGGCGACAGATAACCGCAGCCACTGTTCACGTGTGTACACACTCGTAGATTGCCTCTATGTAAATTGTTTGTTTTTATGTTTTCTCATTACCAGTCACCGGCTCTACAAAAGCTCTTCTCATGCCAATTACTGCGTTATCTTTAAATACATTTAAAGTTTTAATACGGCTGTCAAGTAAAGTGTTTGAATCGTTTTAAATGTTGTTTACAGCATTTCTTCTGTTTAATATTGTCACTGTAAGTGCATTGGTACGTTATCAGTTTTGAATTTTACTTTATGCAATTATGACGTCATTTTTATCAGGAACACTTTTTACTTACAAAAATATACTTAAGAGGTTGTTGGTTTTTCTTTTCGTACTTTTAAAACAGGTTAGTTTATCAATAAATGAGCTCACGCAGTTTTTCTGTTGGAAATTATCTTTATCGTTATTTTTTAACAATTCTTGAGTCCGTAATGATGATAAACGAATTATGCCATTGGAAAATATATTTTTTTACGTGGTAAACGAATTATGCCGTTGGAAAATATAATATTAGGGGTTAAAGTATGAAATTGCCGTTTTGTATGGACGAAATCGAGAAAAGTCATTTTTCCATACTAACAATTTTTTAGGTTTTTTAAAAACACCTGAACCGTTTTTGATGCAATTAAAGGTAAAAGTTAGATGGTTATAAAGCTACACATTATAGTATTTAAATTTCTGAAAATCAAAGTATATAATACAAATATACTTAATTGAAGCAAGAAGGTCAGCTGACACATTGTAGGGGTCTTTTCAACGACTTCCTTTGAAGTAATAGGCACTAGTATTGCATTTTTTTTTAGTCAAAAGTTACTTTATTTAGTTTTTGATACAATACAAAAAGAATTACGCAATAATATGACTATACTTAAGAGCTATAAACAAAATAAAAAGTTGGAAAATAATCGGCAATTTCATACTTTAACCCCTATTACTATATACCTAGAACAATAACACAGTTAAAAATGTTTTTCTAATGGTCATTGGCTTTTGCGACGGACATAGCACTAATAACCTAATCACTGAAAAATAAACTTGAGCAAAGAAACAAAAGCTTGTGAACCAGAATGTGATGAACGTGTAGCAATTAGTTCATCAAGCAAACTTATGAAGACACCAATTCTACATGATCAAAGCGTTAATGAGCTGCGCGTCTGCATTTAAATGAGCGAGTTAAGGCTGTGTTTGTTTGACCGGTTTCATCGATTACCCTTTATTGCTTTGTTTATTGTGCCGAACAATTAAAACGAATCGGCTCGATTTGACAACGTAAATTGCTAATGAATGTTGAATTAGTATCGATAATGATTATGTAGCTGTTATACGAGTCAGTTAAGTAACTAATTTAGGATATCTATTTAAGAGTTTACTGAAAGATAGGATGGTACCTAATTTTAAGTAAGATTAGCTGTTCCTTTACATTCTTTGGCAATTTGGCATAATATTTATAAAATAAATGTTATGCAGAAACTGTTCCTGTAATAAAGTACAGAAAACTAATGTAGTAAGGACTTAAGCAAGATACAGCTCTATGATGACAACGCAGATATTCTTTGAAAAGATAACCCTAAATGAGGTCACCTAAGAGTATCATAACTTCGGAAATCTTTTGAGAGAATTTTATTTGATGCAAGATTTTTGACCCATTCCTATTTCTTTGGCCTAAATAACACTTGTTAGAAGTATAATATTTCCAAACATTTATCACGGATTAATATTGGGGAAAATATGGCAAACAAATAAAAGCAGTTTAAGGCTAGTAATAAAAAAACATTTTAGTATTCGGTGGAAAGTGTTAAGGATACTTACGCAAATGATTGCAAACAATACATGAAGTAAAACAAGAGTTGGTCAACCGTTTTTAGTTATATGAAATTCGGATAAATAATTGATTTCCCTTTAAGTAGTTGATTAATGTGAAGGAGTGTGCGGTAGTCGCAGGGAACGGGATTATTTATCATAACAATCAACTAATAATGATTTAAGTAGATATCTAGCTCATTGCTAACAGAAAAAAAGCGCGTAAATTTGTAATCGAATGTCATCAAACGCAGTTCGGCTTTACACAGCACATGCGCGAGCGCAGCGGAAGCGCGAATAGACGAGGCGCAGACGCACGCACTTCCGCCGCGCGGCCGACGACCCGCCACCTGTGCCCGATCCTGGTTCGACACTCAGCACTTTCGTCAACCTTATCAGACAACCATTTGAATGTGTGACCTCAAGATATTTTGAGCAGAAAAAAATTATGTAAGTCTTCCCAGATAACCAGTTTTATCAAAATCGTCTAACAACGATCTATAATAAATAAAAAAAAACAACAACAACTGACCCTGATAATACAGTTTCAACTAGTTTTCGGGTCAGGGCACACTCTTTTGTATCATGTACTATGTAAAACCCTAGAAATATTTTTGAATTTATGTCTAAGTTTTGTGTATTTTTGGGTACCTATTATTATTAATGTGACTATTATACTTATCCAGTATTTAAACTTGAAAAATTATGTCTACGGTGGGACTCGAACCCGCATCTCCATGCATACCAGGCGCATGCATGGACGCATGGAGATGCGGGCTCGAGTCCCGCCTGAGACATATTTTTTCAAGTTTAAATACTTATATTCTAATTGCAATTAAGTTGCTAGAAATAACTATTATTCTTGGTCCTATAACCTTTTTGAAGTAATGTTTATATATAACTATAGCCGTTGCCCGATACTTTTCATGCATTGAGTTTTGTATGTGAGACTAAGGATCCCGGAAAAAAAAATAGTGTCTAATCTATATCCGTTTCAAATTTCATCTAGATTCGTTAAGCCGTTCTGAAGTTATTGAATAACAAATACTTACGTTAACTTTCGCATTGAGATACAATACTTTATGATTCCCTTTACATTTACAGTTTTATACAGACTTACTAACCACACTTTTAGTGTTACTGGTATTAACTTAGATACATACTTGGCAACACTTAGATATTTACTAACTTTTCATGTCACTTTGAAATAGAGTAATTTATATGTCAAGTAATATATCTATTCTCCCTCAGATTCGAGTAGGTGCTGACAAATCTAAAGTTAGCTAAATACTCATACTTGCAATGCTTAGTAGTCCATTGATACCATCTGAAATCCATTATAGTTTAGCCTTCAAATGAGGATTTATATAGGTTTTGAAATAATTGGGTATCGTATTTTGAAAGATGTGGTGATGTTTATTATACTCAGTTTAAATAATTATTCTTAAACAGAGGCCATATTAAGTAACTGTTTCCATAAATGTGTTGTTGAATACATAATGTTTGTATATTTTGTGTGGTAAGCTCTGAACATAAAGTTTTGTTTGTCAAAATTTACGTTTTAAAATGTAATGTATATTTAAAAATACATGCATGGGCCTTGGACTATGAACAGTAAATCAATATTTACTTTTCTTGGGGTTTTAAATATTTAAACTACTGCAAAACAACTTCTATTGTGTATATTTTTCATAGGTATAGGTAGACATAATATAAATTAAATAAAGTAGTTTCATAAGTTTGTCGAGCCATTACCTTTTTGTGATTTAATATTATTTTGACAATTATAATGGACTCTACTTCTACCTTAGGCAGCTTTTAATCCCTCAATCGTGAGTTATTCCAGACACAATTGAAATCAATTGTTATCGCGGCACGCGCGTGCCTCCTCGGGGTTGAGGGATTAAAACGATGTATTTATTTCTTTTAATCAAAGAAAATCTACGTTATAGATCTTAAAATGATTATGGCTGTACTTCTTTCTTCACGGTAATGGGTAAAATATTATAATGTAACTTCAATGGAAATTTTCTTTTGTGTTAGATTAAATTGACAATCGAAGTTACCTATTCGACAAAAGTGACACAAGAGATGCACAAATAGATGCGAAAAAAATCAACTTAAGTAACTGTAAACGCCTATGTCACTTACATCGCCAAATACCTACTGCAGAATCACCATCGCTAATATGTTAAGAAAATATTAATTGTCGTATGTCTTCTACACGAAGACGGAGCCGTGCGCGGGACGACACGCAGCGACGCGCGACGACGCGGCGACGCTCGTCACATTTCCATATGCTAATCAAGCCGACTGCGAACGATACGACCAAGCCACTAACAGTTTTTGCTTGTAGCCTACTTACTTTTGTGAGGGACCAGACACCAGAGGCCTTACTCCGCAACGTAAAGCTCGTAACATACGGATCTACCTGTCTTTGTCACATACTTTCAGACATAGGCATGAGTGAGCGAGCCAGATGGAGTCAAATATACGGACACTGTGTTGCGGAGTAAAGCCCCAGACACGGCGTTTGTTTCACTTTGGAATCATTTTGCCAGTCTGATAAGGTGAGGTGATATGCATTGGGGTTTGTTAAGTAAACCTAACTAAACTTACAACTTGCTTATTTCAAAGTGTAAAGAAGCTATTTCTAATAACTTTATATTATTATGCTAAATTGTGATTATTATAAGCTGACAGAATTAAATTTTAAAAGCTGCTTTTTACTGGTCATGAAGGTGTGTCATGTGTCAATTTAGTATATTTTTGCACAACATAAGTTTGCAAACTATATTCTAAATTGCTTTCAAAATATATAATAGAAGAGCAGTAAAATATACAATATCATTAGGTACAGTAAAATTGTATATGATGGTCAAGTCATCAAACATACCTTCTGGATCTGTTCACCTCAAAACTTTTTTATTCATTTTGAAAACAGTCTATAAATTTTATTTTTAATTTAGAGCACCAAAATTTTCTTATACCTTTTCTCGCGGTATCAAAATTTCCAAACTATGCCTCAAACTATTTAATATAATTTGATATTACCATCAACTACCTACTGAGTATCAATAACGATAATACAATCAACCGCATGACAAATAACATAATGTCGAACGCTCGGAGCAATCAAGTAATCTCGGTCGAGTGGATCTGCCCTGACCGACGACTGGCTCGATCGATGACCGAACATGTTGAACGAATTAATTTATTTCAATCGCCCGACGGATGTTACACATTTTAGACCACCGATACTTTGATGTGAACGCAATTTCAATTCTGCTGTCGTTTGGTAATCCAAGAGCAATTGCACAAAACAATGATGATCCCATTAAACAGTACTATTACTTCAGCCTTTAATGTTCTATGTAAAACTACATCGGCTATCATAGTGATAAGTTAGATTTATACTTGTATGATTTTAATTATTGATATCTTCTACAAAAGTATCTCAAATATGTTTCACCTTTAAAGTTTTATTCCACGACAGATCTAAGTAGTTACATTAAGTCACAGACGTAAAAATAATGTTTAAACATTCCCTTTAAAATAAATTTAATGAGACCTTAAGTAGAACGAATAAGAACATAGGCTTAACCTATATAATATATGATTTCTTATAATATGATTCCTAACCCAACAGACCTGACAAAAATTTTGTATTAAAATGAAAGCACGTAAAAAAATATAAATATACAGAATCGTTCCCCGCATGCTCTTAGATGTTCCCGATTGAAGTCGATATTATTTCAGGTTTTATTGCATATTCTTCCTGATCGTAAAGCATATTAAACGATTTTAAATGGAACGGTGTAGTTTACATGACTGTAAAACTATATGCACGTAGCTATATCGATTTCTAAGTTCATATTATTTACATATATGAAAATGACTAAGTGTCATTTTGTAAAATATAGACTGTAATATTGAATTCAATGATGAAGCCTTTGCCCTGTAGTGGAATGATCATAGGCCGTTACTTAACTTTTTTTTACATTTAGGCTTTGCACTATGTCATCAGCAAGTGTTGATAATAATCAGGGAAATTTCACAAGAAATTGTTACTTCTACGACTAAGCTCGAAACTTTTACTCGGGTCACGTATTGCTTGCATTATTCGTGTTTTCTGGTATGTCACTAATTGACTTGTAAAAAATCAAAGTACACAAAACGAGACAAACAATTTGGAGTGTGTGATTAAAACTTCATTTTAACAGGTTCACTTTACAACAAGTAAAAAACTTAATAAACGTTACCCTTCTACGGACTTCTACTGCAAAAATCGGTATAAATGTAGCTATATTATCGGGTCATAGTAACGAATCGATTGACAACTTATTCATCTTAATCGGACAAAATAGGTTCAAATAGCTACGAAAGAATATTTAAGTAAATTCAAACAAAGACGGCTATGATCAGATCCATTTTTTTTGGCTTTCTTATGGGTAAAAAGTAAAACAAATGTTGTCATATGATCGTAGGTCATTAAAGCGGGTAAAGTATTGTAGAAGGTTACCTTTGGGCACGCCGAGGCGCAGTTGCTCCTTCTCCCAAGAGGCGAAGGTAGCCTTCAGCGCCTCGGCCATCTTTTTGTTGGTGCCGGGCGTGAGCGGCGGCACCTGCGACGGGATGTCTGTAACAACATAAATACATGTTAATGACAAGTTGGCAACATCCAGGCATGTCCTAAGATGTGTGGAATGAGTTCATGCCTGATAGATAGAAGATCTGATCAAGGCTAATCTAAAATTGTAAATACATTATTATTGTCCGCCTCTCAGAAGAGGTAGTATTTCAAATTTTGGTCATTATGTAAAATATATAAAATAATATTCATTATAATATAGTATATAAACTGTATTTGATATTTTAGCAATTAAATTGCAATTATAATATCAGTATATAAACTGAACAGATAGGAAAGTAAAGTGAATATTTTAGACAGTTGTTTTGTATGCTACACAGTTTTACTATGCCGTTGTACTAAAACCTCATATTCAGACAGTCTATACAAAGTTCCGAAGTTTGGGATTGAACAAAAGAACTTAACAGATTAAAAGTAGGGCCACAGAACCCTTTGCGGATTCCGTCTATGTTAAAATATAACTTCATAGATATAGATATACCTAAAGGTCTTGGTTTCAAATTCTACCTAAGGTAGCCCTTGAAGCTTTATTTTCAACAAAGTATCATCTTAGGAAGATCACCTGCCTTGAAATAGCTAAAAAAAAGGCAAAGTTTTATTATATCCACTCACTGAAATAATAATCACATCATTAGTAATACTAAAAATATTACTCGTACACTTGATTATGTGCTTAGTAAGATTTAAGCAAAAAATATGTGGAATTTTTATTACTAGACATTATTATCTTACAATTTAGTTTTCTACAGCTAAAAGTTATCATCATTACCCAGTGGCATCTTTAATTTTCCCCTGACGTTCTTATTGTTTCACCTTTTGAAATTGTATCGTGAAATGTTAATGAACACTGGATTGTGCTCGTTATTAGCGGCGACCTTTCTTTATCTCGGTGCGTAGGCTTTATCCAGTCACCCGGCCCCGAAGCGGTCGGTAGCCCGTAATGAGTTCCCAACTGATTGCATTACTACCTTCAGTTGCACTTTTTTTAACCATAAATGTGACAAAAAAAGTCATGAAACACAAAATCCTGAACACGCACATATCATTAAGCCTCAAAATCAATTCAAGCCCATTAATTATTTAAAATTATGCCTACGGAAACCAGTGGACGCTCTTTTGATGTGACAGCTCCACAATTTGTAGTTCGAAAGCTTTTAACTCAGTCGCTTATTACCGAAACGGTTGTACTTACTCATCCGAGATCATTATCAGGGGAATTAATTACTTTATCTACGCTATTTATACCAAGTACCGACGAACAAATTAATAGCGGACTTTTTGAGTCTCGATGGCTTCGAATAAAATAAATCAGAGATAAACAAGCAAGCGGGATCGAGTGTTGCCAGTGTGGGTGTGTGTGGTACGTAGGCTTCATTCATAAGTGGGTTTGTTTATGAGTGCGTGTGGCTTCGCCTGTGTGTGCGCCCGCGCACCTGCCGACCAGTTTCGAGATGCGGAGATTTGTGCACCTCTCCCACGGTCGCTGCCCGAGCACTGCTCTAGCTAAGCCTCGTTCTGATATAATTTAAAATTTTCTCTGTTTCTAGATTACCGTTTTCAAATAGCATCTAAGATTGCGATACTGAACTAGTTGCTACTTTGTATGAACCTTGTTTCTATCTAATTAATTTTCATAAATACCTTGTTTCGACTTATGATGAAGGTTAAGAGTCGGTGCGGAACTTACATACCTATAATAAATACATAAGTTTTTGGGTACTTCCGAAATAAAAGAGTCAATTTGGCCCATTACTTCTCACAAAACACATATTTTAGTCATTCAATTACAAAATATATAAAATTATTGAGTATAAAAGTTTTTACGATTCTAAGCACAACCTCTTTTGGATCTAGACCTTTTCATTATGAGTTGACCTTAGGATCTGATAAGTGTGTATGAATAGGTATATTTTAATTTTCTTAACATGGGCTTTGTGGACGAGAAACAGCATTTACAACGATGTGATGCAGCTTTATACTTGCATTCCAATTATTAAAAGGGAAAATTATAGCGAAGTTGTGTGTCTTCTTGACATACTTAATGTTAGCAACTTTGCAAGGAAGCCAAAGATTGCTCGTTTACAGATAGGTATTTTTTGCATGTAATCTTAAGTCTTTTGATTTCTGTGCGTTTCCGTTTAAAGTTTTCTTTTATCTATTAGTTTTACTTTACGACCCCTTCGATTAGGCATACAGACTGGGTTTTAAGGTGACGCCCGCTCTGAGGTTTGATTCCCAGACGGTTCAATGAAGCAAAACCATTTTTCCTACTAACTCGGATCTAGGTATTCTTGGTACCTTCGTTGTGATTCCATAAAACAAGAGCTTAATAGCTTTATCAATACAATACTCTTTATTGCACACCAAAAAAGCAGTCAAAGTTTACAGAAAGGTATATACAAATTCGACCCTCTTTTCGATAAAAGCAATAAACATTACACAAAAGTTTGAAAAAAGTTGCAACCTTTAATGTAATGTTGACGACATTTATTTTTTTGTTTAATTTGTTTTGTATCCTCACGCTAATAACACTTATTCTGATTCTCAACAGGTGTCTTGCTCTTGCATTAGGGAAAGTGTCTGCATCCTTGTGGCGACCGCCGAGCCAGTATCCCGACAGGATCCAGCGTATCCCGCGGGCACTGCGTCCCCGGCAGTTGCGGATCACACGCACATTAATTGCAGACCGACTCCGGCGCATTGTGATTTACCCGAGCTATATATCTCGCGCAGCTGCACTTGACTCACGGTTATTGCATACGAACCACATATGTGCACAGTAATGCGATCGGAACGGACCATCGATAAACATATTGTTTTTTTATGTAATTAACATTGGAAATAAGGCTCTCTAGTTCATTGTTGTGGTAGAATTATCACGGTAGAGCGGTAATATAGTCAAACAGTGTCAGTTTTTTGTGGAGAACATCCCAAAGGAAATAAAGAACTTAATTTAAATGGGATGATGAAATAAGTTAACGTGGGTTGTTAGCCAGATTGAATGGCTCTTAGGGTACCGTATCTTCACGCATCGCATTGTTGGGGTACGCATTGTCTTACATAACTTTTTAACTCCTATCATCGGAGGTCCGAAATATTTCTCATACCATTTAAAATCATAAAGATCATTCTTCATTAAATAATTAAAACCTAAATATTAAAAACTATAATCATAAAAATTCATAATATTGGTAATATCACTTATCATACACTACACAGTTTTTACTAATATGTATTTGTTTTCATATATTTGTTTATACTAATGATCGAAACTCATAATTATTCGAATAAATTACTTTAGTATTCATAAATGTGTTTTATTCTAATATTTGTTTTTATAAATTTCTTAATCAAAAGTGTTTTTAGCCTTAATATTGAAAATCATAATAGGTATCTCTATTCATACATAGTATCATTTTACCGAACTACGTTTCATTGATTTTCATAATAACTTTTTACTGTTGGCCGAAGTTCCTTTTGAATCTTTTTCATTTACCAGATGGCTTATTTGGCATACGTTCACTTGACCTAAATCACATTTTGCCGAATATTATTAGGCTACAATTAATCATTTGTTAGTAGGTGCCTCGACTCGACGTGGTCCTTCGCCGTGGTACTTGTCTGCCCAATACTAGAGTGTAATTTAAAAGCCGGAGGCGCAGAGGGAGTGCAGCCTCCGCCCGCTGTAACGAGGCGCAGGCACCCGTGCGAGCTGGAGCGGCTGAGGCTGGTCTGCGAAGCCGAAGCCGAAGCTGCGGATGCGAGCGTTGGTGATTGCGCCTTTTTACGTAAGGGCAAAGATGCTGCACTTCCCGCAGCGCCGGAGAAGAGGAACTCCTTATGCTTGCTTGCATGTTGCATGCTTGCTGGTATGTTGCATGCATGCTTGCATGCTGCATGCTTGCTGGTATGTCACATGCTTGCTCGCATGCTTCATGCTTGCTGGTATGTTGCATGCATGCTTGCTAATTTTTTATAGAAAAGTAGACGGTCACACAGACAGATACGTGGAACTTAAAATAAACTGTCTTATTAATAAAAAAAATATGATCATTGAATGACATGAATAAAAAAGAACTGAAAAAAAAATTAAACTGCTTATTGGTAGTAACAGTATGAATAAAAATGTATGAATAGAAAAAGTATGAAAAGTTTAATCATGAAGTGTAATTATTATGAACACAAATCGGTAGTAAGACAAAGAATAGGAATTAGAATATTATGTGAGCCAATATTGACCCCATTGTTGTCTATCAAAACCCTTTTTTCTTCGCCAGTCAAACGACACCTATAGTTGTTAGGCATTTAAGAAATTTTGATAGATTGTTCAATCACTTCTCCCACTTATGTAAACCATAAAATAGAAATATTAAATTCCGTAGTCTAAGATATTATACATTAAATAAATAGGGATTTATTAAATGGAAAATAATTGATAATAATTACGTATACCAACTTTTCATGCAGGTACAATTTATTATGCAATCATTAGCTTAATCGTGAAAAAAAAACCAAGAATTTCATTGTCTGCCTGCCATTTCAGGGGAAACAGTTGTAAGAAATAAGAAAATTTTTCATGCGTACGATTTTTTTATTACTTATAGAATGATCGAGTATTTCTCTACAAACTTTTCAAAAATTAATTTAAACGATAAATTATAACGGTTAAGTAGTAGTACTAGCGCGTTAAATGATATAAAAAAATATGAATGTACAGACCCCATGGTGCGCACGACCTACTTGCACTTGATCAGTTGCTTTGTGTTTGAACATGATGTCGCCAAAGTTATGTCTCGTCATTGTTGCGACAAGGGTTCCGAGGTGTTGACAGTGCACAGTGGCGCCAAATTTTTTACCAATGTGATAAGCATAAAGTGAATGCTTTGAATTTTTAAAACAATCTTGTTTGCATAAGACAAAAAAATATATGAAAAAATACTAAAACGACGCCACAACAATAAGCGTGAAATTAGCCTATAGTCTATACCATTTGAGTCTATACTTGATAATTGGTGGTGGTGTCTTGTTTCCTACCGATTCAAAGGTGGTATATTTTCACTTTTTGTGAAAAATGTTTTATAATTTTTTTTTATTTTTAAAAATATTTTTCTACCTTTCTTGCGTTTCATACTAATTGGACATTAAAGAATCATGAATTGGTTAACCTCATAAAAATAAATACCTACGCGTTGAACCTGTTATTTTTCGACGGATGATTCAAAATCGTAATACCAAATTTCATCACAACAGAGATAACAGTCACATCAACATAAATAATAATTCGCTTTTCGTTTGTTTTAAATTTGCTAACGTCCTGGCGTTAAATTGCGTTGATGTTTTGCAGTTCTTTTATTACTCGACCTCGCGCATCTGCAGCAACAGATTTTTCTGCAATACTCTTTTTTCTGTTTGCATTGAAACATTATGCGGATCTTTATCCGTAAAGCATTGTGAGATAATCGGATATAAATAACGAGAGTGTAGTGACGATCCAAACACCTGCAGGATGGACTGAGCCAAGCTAGCTTCACGTAAGTGACTACATACCTATGATGATAATCTGAAAGGAATAAAATGTACGTAATAAGATTATCTTAAAGATGCCTTATACAAGTATTTTACTCTCCCCTATGGCTTAATACTTTGGCTTATTATTTATGCAACAATTGGTACATATTAAAAAAATATTAGTGACAATTAAGTAGACTTCATTCAAATTTATTTATTTTCAGATACCTAAGTTAATGTGTACCTACCAATCAAAGAAAAAATTTAGACTAAATACTTTATGTTTTTATGCGATATTTGCTTGCTCAGTTAGAAATATAGGTAAGACTCAAATGTATTTCATGCATTTGTATTGCATCTGGATACAATACAAATTCATGACTAAAAACCTCTCTGAAAAACTTTATTTTAATTGCAATAATCGTATATACATAGTCAGGTCATAAGTTCTGCACACAATAAAAACTTTTGAAATTAGAATGCAGGCCACAAAAAAGTTTATTGAATTCGAATTTCAAATTTTTCATGAAAATAAAAATGTGTACTTTTTAGGATTTTCCTCATTTTTAAATATGAAGTGGACACTTAAAGAAGACCGGGTCGCGGTTATTGCGTTGCATCTTTGCGGTTACGCGCCAATTCAGATTTTCGACTTACTGAAAAATTTAAATATAACCAAAAAATTCGTTTATCGTACCATAAAACGATATAATGAAGACTCTAGTGTAGATGACAAGAAGTGGTCGCCCTCGCTCTGTTAGGACTCCAGCAGTGATAAAAGCTGTCAAGTCGCGAATTCAAAGAAATCCCATACGTAAGCAGAAACTGTTGGCCCTTCAGATTAAGCAGGACCACGATGAAAAGGGTGTTAAATTAAGACTTAAGGCTTAGGGCATATCGAAGAAAAACAGGACATCGTTTGGACGCTCGTTTAATGGACCTGAGATTGAAGAGATGCCGCGCTTTGTTGAAGCGGTACGCGGTAAAAAAGCATCGGGAAATTCTTTTTTCTGATGAAAAAATTTTCACCGTGGAAGAGAGCTACAACAAACAAAATGATAAGGTATGATACGCACACAGCAGTGAAGAAGCGAGCAACTGTATTCCGCGTGTCCAACGAGGTCATTTTCCATCCTCGCTCATGGTTTGGTTGGGAGTCTCTTATTGGGGCTTAACTGAGGTACATTTTTCTGAGAAAGGCGTAAAAACGAATGCAGTTGTGTATCAAAATACAGTCCTCAAGAACCTTGTGGAACCTGTTTTTCATACCATGTTTAATAACAGGCACTGGGTATTCCAACAAAATTCTGCGCCAGCTCATAGAGCGAAAAGCACACGAGACTGGCTGGCGGAGTGTGAAATCAACTTCATCCGGCACGAGGACTGGCCCTCCTCCAGTCCAGATTTGAGTCCGTTAGATTACAAGATATAGCAACACTTGGAGGAAAAGGCCTGCTCAAAGCCTCATCCTGATTTGGAGTCACTCAAGGCATCCTTGATTAAGGCAGCCTCCTATATTGACATGGACCTCGTTCGTGCTGCGATAGACGACTGGCCGCGCAGATTGAAGGCCTGTATTCAAAATCGCGGGGGTCGTTTTGAATAAACTTTATTACCATATGAATCTATGTTTTATTAAGTTCATTTTGCTAAATAAATGGTTACATAAATAATAAACATGTCTAAATTATTTCATATTACACATGTGACAGAACTTATGACCTGACTAGGTATGATACCTAATACCAAGCTACCAAAAGTAGTAGCTCTACTATTACAATTGATTTATTTTCTTTGACTCTGGCTGGTTATTGGACACACTTATTTATTTACTCATAGCGGTAATATATTTTTTTAATTTTAATCATTTTTGTATTTAGAACAATTAGGTTTTTTAATGCTACTACGAGTACCACTGAACAAGTTATCACAAACGTTTCATATTGCTATCAATACCTTAGAGGATTTTTTGTATTAGATTTTCTAACGTAAAATAAACCACAATTTAGCCATTGCTCGGTCTTTTAGTGATAATAAAATATGTGGTTCATTTCTATAATACAAGCGAAATGTTATATGACTTGAAATAACAAAGATATTATAAATGTATTAAATTTCAATGATACTCGTATTCGTAAACATGTTATGAGTCTTTAATTAGATGGTGTAGTGTTGAACATATTTGACAGCCGATCTGCTCGTAGTGAGTCCGTAGCTATATTAATGCATAGATATTTTTAATGGCACCTATAATACAGGTTCATCTAGTTTAAAATTTGGAGGTCATTACTACTCCCAGATATCTGTATTTTTTTCAAGGACAGTCTTACTGATCTGTGCTTCTAAAGCTTTCTGGGTAATTATTTATTTTAATACGTAGTCATTATCATTAACATTCATAGATAAGAGCCAGTGATATGACAGTATAATAAAAAGTTTTAAATATGATAAAACTATAATTAATTCTTGTCTGTAGAACATAAACGGTAGCTAATTTACACAGACGGATTACTTATTAATAAAATAAAATAAATCATTGGAAATAATGTTTTGGAAGCATTTGTTTTTATTTTACTACTTAACGGAATTTAATTGCTATCCGTATTAAAATTGACATTAAGCTTTCGGTATACGCGAATTCTCAAGATGGAGCAAAAACTATGGCCGCCAACCGGCAAGACTTCCGTTTCCGTAATTAAAGTAATTAATCCGGAGTGATTTCGTTTAATTATCCTGTGAGCTTTCTGTTGAAATCCATCCGAAGGATACAACGGTCAAAATATGAGCTCAAGTCAAAGAACGTAAGTGACTACCTTTTTTGTTCAAACTTAATTTAAAATTACAGTTTAGTCGGTTGAAAAATGAATCGACATGTTTAAGATGCTGAAATGAGACATAAATCTGTTCGTAATGCTTCTTGATGACGCTATAAATGAATTATTCGTATACTTTAAAGATCATCAGTGGGTTCTCAATGAGATATTTTTGAGGTTTATGTAGTTCTACAGAATTGTTTTATAAGAGATCAGTGGTGTTCATTATCATTTAATGTGCTTCTTAATATATAAGATATTGTGATTATCTATCATAAGAAAATACCATTGCATATTATTATTATTTACTTACATTAAAGTTTTATTGCTAGGTGAAAATTCCAGAAAAAAACAGAGCTAACAGTAAAAGTATTATGTCTAAGATTGTATGAAGTAAAATAACTATACCTAGTCTTGCCATAAATATTGTCACAAAGAAGAAAAAAAATTTTTAATGCAAATATTATTTATTACTTTTACAGTGTGTTAGTTTTATACATAAATATAAAACAATTTAAAATATAAAAAGCTTATTCGAAGTGGTCTCCATTGGCTGCAATACAGTCCTTTAAACGTTGAGGCCAGTTATCCATAGAAGCACGCACTCTTTCCATAGGAAAATTCTTCACTGCCAATCGTATGGATTGTTTTAGGGACTCCAAATTATCATGGAATTAAGAGCAAGCCGTACTCTCTAAAACCATAAATCATAATCTAGCGGATTAAGATCGGGACTAGACGACGGCCAGTCTTCAGCTCTGATGAAGTCCGAAACGTTCGCTTCTAACCAAGACTGCGTGGACCGAGCTTTATGACCCGGCGCCGAGTCTTGTTGGAAAGACCATGCTTGGTTATTGAACATGGTGTTGTTAAGGGGTTTAACTACCTTCTCAAGAATGGTATCTTGATACACTTGTGCGGATGTTTTGATACCTTTTTCACAAAAATATGGCTCAGTCACTCCTTCATAGCTAACACCCCACCAAACCATCACTGAAGTCGGGTAATGCCCACGTTGCACTCTGCCGACTGATTGGGAAGCTTCCTTAGAGGTTTGAGCATAAATACGGTCATTTTGTTTGTTAAAATGTTGGGACTACCGTTTCTTTGCTCACCAGTTGGCGCCACTGTAGACTGAGGTCCGGAGGAATAGCTTTCAAAGGCGATTGGCGCCGAAACAAAGTGTTATATCTTGAATCTAATTAAGGTTATATTGTTTATAAATAACTATCTTGTTAGCAACAAACTAACTTCTGAAATAGTTGCTCTTGAGGCCGCCTATTTTTGCGCTTTTTCTTAATTCCACTTTTAAAGCGTTCACATTAATCGCCAAATAATCCATATTTGCGATATTATACGAAGGAGATCACTTTCCAGCAGGTAAATTAAAGAAATTATAATTTATGCAACAAATTCCGCTAAAACCAGTACAAAGTGAATGATATTGGACCTCACGCGACACTAGCGCCTCTAGTGGCAAATTCACTAGCGATAGCCCCCATTGTAAAGATTTAAGATAACACAATGAGCAATCGTATAAAAATGACAGATTCCAAATTCAAATGTTATATCTTTCTTATTTTTAATTGTAACAGTATTTATGGCCAGACTGTGTATAAATAAGATATCGATATTATTTGCGGATCCTTATGGATTCAGAATGCTGCCAGTTGCACCAATAAGTAGCAGTTGACGTCTTCGAGAGTATAATAGTTCGTAAGTTGTAGCGGAGTGTGCCGAATGGTGAATGGTGAAGAGAACTGCACAAAAGGCCGGAGATGCGCTCGGGCTGCGCCGGCCGAAACACGAGGACAGACCGCAACCTTCGAGATTTAGGCTAGAACGGACCGTGACGGAGTCTACAGCAATTAATTAAATTAATAGGTTTATTAGCCACCTCAACGTACGAGTGCGCCGAAAATTTCAAACGAGAGTGCGAACGAGTTATCGATAGCAAAAAATACCAACCAAGAAAGGCATGCTTGGTATGTCAGCACCGACTTTCATAGTCTTTTGTGATAGGTGGTATGCCTCTCCAAAAGGATTTTTAACTATCGCCATAGGTAGGCAGGTTGGCAATGGTGGTTTGGTGAAGATTAGTCGCTGGGACCCTTCTTCTTCTAGCAGTTCCCCTTTAATCGCCTCTTACACCATCCATAGAACATAAAGGGGTATGCTATTATATTATAAGTTGGCATCATCTTTGAACGAAGAATCCTCGAAAACCTGCGTTGCGCTGTGGACCTCTAAGCCAGATAGTTGCGTAATATGATAATTGAATAATTGAGTCATAAATATGAGTTATTCCCATCTGATCCCCGACGACTTATTTAAAAAAACTTTTTTAATATTTATTTTAGATGTCTCAAGCATCCTATGCCTAGCATATCACTCGATGATTGGATATCGTTGCCAGTTACTCGAAGATAGTAGGGACACATATTATAACCTCGGAGACTAATTTGACTCGTGTAGTGCCATATTTGTCTGGTACCGAATCAAAATT
The DNA here is from genome assembly GCA_949315895.1 of Anania crocealis. Taxonomy (NCBI): domain Eukaryota; kingdom Metazoa; phylum Arthropoda; class Insecta; order Lepidoptera; family Crambidae; genus Anania; species Anania crocealis. Next base: position 8,116,668 of record OX438868.1, read on the forward strand.
TAATATACAGTTCAAATGCTTTAATTTACTAATTTCCTAAGCTATTTCGATTTTTTACACTTATCATTCGTGGACAAACGTACATGTTACAGAAAACCTGTAGTTCCTGGATAATTTTTTTATACAACAACTACAACTATGTATTTGTGACTTATAATAGCAAACTAAACCAGTACCAGCACCTAATATCTCGTGACTCAATTAGAGCAATAGACAGACGTTGCAATCAAGGGATATTTCTCTACTGTTTATGGAACCACTGAAAACGTTTAAATGTATGAAATAGACAGTTCCTTTTTTATTAGAAAGCTGTAAAGTAAATGTAAAAGGCTTGTTCCATTATCGTCGTTCTTATAACCGAGTTGACGCCCAAGGGCACATAACAGGTGGCCGGAGGGTTGCGACGGGCGCACTTGTTGCGTAGCAATTTACCAACTGATATGCAAAGCGTATAGCTTCATTCCCCATTGTAAACAGTTTCAAACGTGTCGTAAAAAGGGTTGGCATATTTTCTAAAGAAAAAAGTATTCCGCGGACGCCGCTTAAGATCGTGTTGATTGCGACATTTTAAAGAAATGCAAAATTCATTTGCAATCTATCGTAAGCAGTAAGATCATTCACTGGTTTTAATTTATTAGTAAACAGTTGTACCTGATGTTAATGCTCATGGTCATGATCATTGAGTGTTATTATCTGCGTTTGAGAGCGAGAGGATCCTTGCAACTTGTAACTTGCAGAATTCTAATGTAGGTAGTGTGAGGGGTGGGTACTCATGTGAATGTAAGGTGTTACTAAAATTTAATAAAAATCTCTTTAAGTTAATATTCAGATGTATACTGATTTAATTTTCATGGTCACATGGAGTTCTCCCGTGATCATGGCGCTTGCAAAATTGCTGAAATATCGGAAACTCATAATAAATAAGGTACATGGTATAAATCCCGAATCAAATAACTCTAATATTCAGATGCTCCATACTAACAAAACCCGAATTATGGTAATGTAATGATTTACAAGATAATTACATATTTAAAAATAATGTCATATATGGGCATCAAGGTGGTATTAGGAAGTGTTTCATTTTAAAACCTTTTGGTGACATGAAGGTTGTTACAGTTTGCAAGTAAATATGTATAAAGTTAAATGGACAGCCCGTAACAGTTCCTGTATAGTTTTCATAATAGTTAGTGCGCTTTTTTAAAACACAGTTGATTCGTTAGTTCTGACGCTTCACAATAGCAGCCCAGAACAAAAGCTCGCGCCATTTTTACCTCCGCCATTGTTTGCAGTTTGAACTTGGAACGTCGCGTGACGTGTGCGGCGCGTGCGCCTGTTTCGCATTCAAATCATTCTCCTTAATAGCTTGTAATTGCTCTAAACTGTTTCTGAACGCTGTTATGGCGTGTAAAAAGAAGATATTAAAATTTACAACAACTGGCTACCTGTATATATATTATACTTATAGCTCATACGAGTACCTAAGCTAGATTAACAAGAATTCCAGAATTTGTTGCTAACCTAAGCAACTATGATATGCCCTTCTGTATTGTTCTCAAACAATAGGGAATTGTGGTAGAAATATGTCTAACTTTGGTGTCATTAAAAAAAAAAACATAGGCAAGCTAGTCTTCTTTTGTTTCGATATAGATTTGTAATTTCAGTTGTTAACGTTCAAGTTTAGGCGTGTGAAAACAAATTACTTTATGAGTATCAAAAATGTTCTGTTTGCCTGTCTCCCCCGTAAGTCATGCGTGGCGGAGGGTCCTTTCATAATGCGGTAAAATGCTACTTTCAAACGGACCTCGTCCACTCACGCGGAAAATGAGTCAAATGGAGTGGTTTGCATAATCATGTATAAAAAGAAGTAAACTTGATACCTATGGGCAGCTGGAATAGTATATACAGATGTTTTATAATCTTTGTTGATTTTAAGAATCATTTTTAAATTCAATGTTTATCTTCTTTTTTTTAAGGTAAGTAGTATGTGTTATGTATGCTGGCACTAAAATAGAACAGCGCTACTATCTCTTCAATTCCTATTGGTTTTGTAAGAAGCAACTAAACGAGTACATCCAGAAGAAGACAGCAGCGATTTCTCTCCATCATTGGCAAAACTGCGATCACCAACCCTTCTGCCAAGCGTATATAGCGAATATGGTAAATTCGTTCATTCCATAGGATTTCTCTATCCAGCAGATGATATGTTACGGTATTCTATTTAGCAAAACTTTATTTCACACTACTATAGTAGTGTACCTGTAGATGTTATTTTTCAATTCCCTAAATAATATTGTATTTTATTCATTGTACGAGTGCCTATGTAAGTCTGTCTGATTACAATACTGTTAATCGGTGCCGTTTTTGCCATAATCAGTCAGACTTAATCTAAGATATAGATATAGGTTTGTACTCAAGTACAAACGTTTTGCGCCATAAGTTAGACGTCAGAAGAAAAAATTAAACAATAGTACATGTTTATCTTTCAGTGATCTGTGTTGATCACGACTGTAGGCGAGAGACCTTTGCTCAATGACAGAGGCGGCGCGCGCATCATCTCATTGAGCGCGCACCGGATGGGCCAATCAGCGGCGTGAATGGACGCCCCCGCGCATGCGGCACGGTGCTGCTCGGTGCGTTATTAGCTCCCGTACTAGATGCCACCGTTTCTTTGTTGTGCCCGTAAATTGTTATAACCTTTTACGGCTTACGGAATGTGTCGAGTCGTAAATCCGTTGTTTGTTGTCTCATTGATAGCACCATTGTATACACGCCATGAGAAAAGATCGCCTACTGTATGATCGTCTTAAGACACCAACGAAGATAACTTGCTAAACGCGTAGGTACTTGATGTTCACGTTTTATAGGTTAGTCAAATGTATTGTCATTTCATAAAACGGTTATGCGTTTTATTGGTCAGTTAATCATTAAAGTAACAGAAGCGTGAAATATGCTTTTAGTAGCAGCTATAAATGATATTGAAAATAGATAGGTAGGTATGTACTTTGCTCTTGTTATTATTGCCAAAATGGCCTTAAGGATGTGAAGAAGTTCCTCATCAGAAATGAATGAAGAAGTTCCTCATCAGAATCTTATCTATGACATAATGTTAAGTAGGTATTAAATAGTTAACAGTAGCACGCAGGTACCCGTAAATGTGTTTGTATACAAACATTGTTTTCAGTTCTCAGGTTATGAGCACACACGCCAAGGTCTTCACTTTCAAGATCATCAGAGCATGCGCGAAGAGTAAGTCGTAATTGCGGTAATGACTTGCGGGGTTGCACAACGGCCCGCCCTGCCATCGCGCACGCAACGTTTCAAAAGAACACACTGAAGGAAACGAGCGATGCAACTCCGGGGTTATCTCGATTTCTAATTTCTAGGGATCTATCGTCCTGTAATTTATGATTTGGTATCAACATACTTATCACTGCTTATTGCTGTATTCAAGAGACTTAGTGTGTATATGGTTATGCTTAACATCTATACTAATATTATAAAGCTAAAGACTTTGTTGTTTGTTTGAACGCGCGAATCTCAGGAAGTACTGTTTCGAATTGAACAATTATTTTAGTGTTGGATAGTCCATTTATCGAGAAAGGCTTTAGGCTATAAAACATCACGCTGCGACCAATAGGAGCGAAGCATCAGTGAAAAATTTTGCAAAAATAATCGTGATCATAATACCAGAAATTGACGCAGACGAAGTCGCGGGCAATAGCTAGTTTTAGATACAATATCTAAAATGCCTCATTAATACCTTCCCTACCTTCCCTTCCGTTCAGTTCTACACTTCAGTTTTGAGTTGTACTTTTTCTACAAATCATATTAAAGTCGTTAATTGTTTAGATATTCTTCAAGCTTTTGCCTTCAAGTAAACCAAGCGAACATAATCTTCTTCTATATTTATATAAAGATGAATCCCTATTTCCCTTGGCCATCGCATCACGCGTGAACGGCTGGACCGATTTCGCTAATTCTTTTTTTGTTTTGTTTGTTATTGTCAGGAGAATGTTTTTATGAAAGAAAAAATAAGAAAATTGCGTGGAAAATTAGAAAATTTAAGAAAACTTAATTAATTATACCAATTTGAAATCAATATTCATAGTTAAGACAGGACAACGTCGTTCGGGTCCGCTAGTATATATAAAGACGATACCTAATAATTTCATAAAATGAACGTTTTCATATTTTTGTTGCCGTCACGGCGTGTTCACATTTGGCACAAGTGCACGCGAAACCGAGAGCGTTGCGTCACTGCGAGGATGATACATCGCCTTTTTCACAACAGCCGACAAACGTTGGTTCGAATTCGAAACCAGTCAATAAGAGACACGATTTTGAATGAATCCATTCGGAACGTAATAGCCAGTAAATTATGTGTTATAAAAAAAGAGCATAGATTAGTTTATTCTTTGAGTATTTTAATATTCAAAGAGTTTATTGATACTGCTTTCGATCGAATCCTTCAACACAACAGTTGACTATGTACAGATAAGGGCAGGTTAACCTACCCAAAAAGTTAAAGGTCATTGAATTGATTTTCAACTTTAAGTCCAACAAGTAGAGATCAGATATCAATTGAGGAAATTTTACGTTTTGTGGTAGGGTGACGTGCTGTTGTCTGTACAACAAAAGAAACATTGCATGCTAACGGTGATCGCAGAAAATAAGATTGCTTCAACCTTGATTTGTCTTTTCTGCATAGTTTGTAACGAATTGGATGATAAATAAAAACACAATACTGACCTTTTGGCTTATTGAAAGCTTTCATCATGAGTTTGATTCCCATGCCTGCAATGGCAGCCGTCGCCTCTAATAGTAGTCCCGCGGGCTGTAGTCCAGTAGTCGCCCACAGGCCCGATATAAAATGTCTTTTTTCACTTTTTTTTTACATCTATATACAATTTACACGATGTATTTTCAATAATTTAATATAATAAGATCAACAAGTATCACAATGATTCTACAAGATTTTAAATTGTCACTCAGTCTAAACACTCCTCGCTGTTTTTCATTTTTGCGATATTTTTTTGTCACGTCACGGTTGAAACGTTCAGATTTTTTTTATCACTGCTCATTGTTCGATAGATTGTTTGCAGCACCTGCTAATTGAAATTAGATGGTTAAACCCAAGAATTGTCATTGGATGATCAAGTAGATGTGATGATAGTCATCAAATGACAATGCTCAGATTAAAAAAAAAAAGTATTATAATGTACACAATTGCTGTAGCTTTAAGTAAGCATTGGAGATCCTAATCTATAGACCTTCGCATTTTTGAATCCGGATCAAATATAGGACTTGAACACTCTTAGAGCGTTAATACAAATAGCAGAATGTCATTAATAAGGTCGTTTAAGTTAGGGCACGTCATTTCTTTAATCATGATATTCATGACATGACAGAAAGTGACTTTAAAGAATTTGTGGCTGGTCTTTTTATGTAGACCCGATAGTATCAGGAATTTGCACTATGGTCAATTTGACGTTTCAAGAATAGCCTTGACTTTGAAAGCACAGTTTAATCAGTTTAATCATCGCATCAGAAACTGGAGGAAAAGTTTCTTGGTGCTTGATTTTGCATTCAACTTGCATACAAAGCTATTATGATATGTATACGTACGTTGTGTTTTTATGGCAACATGATTATTGTACTTTTTTTTCTTTTATTATGTTGGATTAAGTTAGTTCATTGCGCATCAAGGTAGCAATAAAATGCATCATAAAAGTCAGCAATGCGGTTATTGCCCAACATGACAGAACGTGGCTAGTATTGTCGTTAACAAACTGTATGAACTAATGTTAGCCTAAACATTATAAAAAAAAAAAACTGTAAAAAAATCTGTAGGATTGTTGTCGTTGTCTTTTTTGTCCCTCGCTCTAGTATAAGTTCCGACTGAAACATTTTTTGCGCTATTTTCTTATGACCTCATACATGAAGTTGTGTCCAACTAAATTTATTCTCTTTAAATATATTTACATGTAAATTAGCAGACATTGTGTTAAAGAAACGCTACAAATTTAAAGTCGAAGCCAAGGTTGGTAACGGGCGATATTCAAATAGTTCCCACAGGTGCGCAGCGATCGCACAGGCGCTTCCGGTCTGGTCCCACTTACCCTCTCCCAGTTCCCACCCCATCCACCCCCAGTTCCCACACGGGCTACTGAGTCGTGACACCACATTTTGCTAACTTTTGTCATTAGTGCGGAGTGCACTTGTCTCGAGCGTTCTTCGTGTATGAAATTTTGCGATGGTCTAGGAATTTAGAGTTGATCAAGTTTTATGTAGTTCACTTTAGACTTATTACATTTTTTTTATATGCAAACAAGAAAACTGACTTGTCTAGAATAAAGGAACTATGAAAAAGTGTCTATTAACCATAAATATTTTCGATATCAAAATTTTTCAAATGAGTATGGCATATTATAGCCACCAAAGAAATTACAAAGTCACCTGTTGTGTGCGTGCAGCTCTTGTTTCTAAACGTTTGCAATGCGCTTTGCGTGACCACAGCAATGTTGACGCTTGGCCCACCGCTGTTCATTTACCGTATGTAGTGTAACCTAATTACCCACACAAAACACTGGCCGATTACATTATCAATTTTAAATTAAAACTGACACAAACTACCCCACATGTAGTTAGCTCTGCATTCTATTAATGCTAATAATGTTTACATTCCATATAAGTATGTTTACCGTTATGAATAAAACCTTCTATTAAACCATCACGAATTGATGAAATTGGTACATCGAATCGAGGGTGAAAGGGTTAAGTGCATAAGCTGTGTTTTTAATAACCGTTTTGTGGGTGAAGGGTCGAAATTAGTGGAAGCAATTCATAGAAAACTTATTGAGTTGTGTAACATTGTTAAGTTATCAGTGAGAGCTTTTCTATGTTCCTCTAAGTTTCTCACGGTCATTAGGGTTTCTCAGAATATATGTTTAAAAAGTGCTAATCAATTTTTTGTGCACATTTGTTGAGAGAATAATACCAATGGTTAGTGTAATAGCAGTTTTTTGTAGAATTTGTCGTCTTTGTGACATATTGTCAAAGAACTTGTATTTCTTCTATGAAAAGTTCAAAATTTTGGCGCAATAACACAGGGTATTATAACGTTTTATAGATGGTGTATCGGTGAATGAAATGAATATGGATATTATACTCAATCTAACTTACTTAGTGGTGATGGGGGCTACGAATTGCCTCTAATAAAAATCACATTTGGAAGCGATGTATGACAAGATGATGGGCAGATAAGCTGATACGTACATGTACTGTTTGATGTTTGTGTCTACGTATACTAAACAGAATAAACGATGCATTAGGTTTTAATCCCACTTTTATTTGTGAACCTGAAAACTGAGAAACTCTTAACCATTATTTACAACAATAAACAATTACATAGTAACGTTATTATTATTGAATTATAATCATGATTTAGTAAATCAGTTTTCGTTCGTCTGTTAGAGATGTCATAAAAAAACAGCTTTGCCCTACCACTACCTACTGCAGGAACTAATAATTGACTAGTGATGAGATAAAGCATCGCGAAATATTCAGTTATTTAGAACGGCAGACTTTAAAATATAATATAATATACTTATGGATAAATAGATAGTTCGTCAATAGTCCTTTAGGTTTAGATCCAGCCATAGTTACTTTTAAAAAAAAAGGGTATAAAATGAGGGAGATGTGGAAAGTGTTTCGATTCGAAGTCGAGGGCATTAAGTACTGACCATTGTGTTCTAAGTAGTTTATCGAATGAATCTTGCGAGTCGGCCAATATTGGAGGACAATAGTTGAATTGAGTCCAATACATTTACTCGTACAGTCGCGATCAAAAGTAACTTGCTATATTCCTTAGTATCAGGTTCAAGAAACATATTTTTTGGTTTTTACTTTCTGTACTCTTCTTTCTAAGGCTGCTGCAGAAAAGCGCTTCTGATTCAACTAAATCAAACAAAAGATTTAATCAACAACAGATCTGCCCTAAAAAAGATTCGCTTAGTGCCTCAAGTTTTAAAAATCTTGTCAGCTATTGGTACATACAGCGAAAGTCACGCGTACACGAGGGCAAAGAGTCAACGAATACCTAAGCTGTTTTGCAGTATGACGTAAATAATACTTCATTTACATACACTGGCGTAGGAATATCCAATCGTGTTTTATTGTTGTTGTCTGTACATTTTAAGGTTAGTACTACCTACTTGAGTGATTCCTATTTTTGTTGTTATATAAATTTGTTTATATTTTGATAATTATTTAACTACAATGAGAAATTTCTATTTAATCATACATTAAATCAATTCTATAGACTCTTTAAGAGCTCAAACAGTATAATAAACGGTCTATTGAGAGTGATCTATCACATAATCTGTGTGCTATGGGTTAATAGTGGCGAGTGACGGGTCGCAGGGTCAACTAACTCGATTGACGCTCTCAATTTGTCCCTGCACACAGACATAATCTGCCTTAACTATGTTGTATGTCCCTTGATTTTATATTTGACCTTTATTATTGTTGTTTTCAAATAGTCTGCAGGCATAAAAAAAAACGAAATTATTGGTTAAAATAGCAAATGATATTAATTGGCTGATAATATATTATAGGCTACTTGACTCACATCAAATTAGCCGCAACAAATGATAGTTTTTGTAGAATTTCACTTAGGTATAAAACTAATATTTATAGTTTTCAGTTAACAAAAGTTCAAGATACCGTAATTAATAAAAAACTGACTGTTCTTTTTTTAATTTTGAACAAGGCAACAAATAAACATAAGATCTACTAAAAAAAGATTAAAGTAGCTTAATGTATCTACACTTTTTTACTTATTATCTCTTCATATTATACTTTTAAAAGCAATTTTCGGCTAATATGGGTGACTTTTAATCGCTCTATAATTCTACGGTTGATTAAGTTTGATCTAAAGTGGCAAATAGACGCTTGAACCAAAGTCAGTGAAGCAATTAACGTAGTGCGACAGTAATTAAGCCCCCGGGCGGAATCTGGGCAAATACTAAAGCGAGTGTCAATTGCGTTGGGGGCATACTCTTGTCTAATTTGTGGATCGGCCTAGTCGACCCGCCGACCCCGCTGACACGACAACGGACACCCGCATAAAACTTGGGACCATAGACTAATCAATTTACTTTTAATATTCGTTGAGAGCTCTTCAAAATATGCTGGTCTGAAGATGTTTGTTATAATACGATAATTTAGAATGATTGGTCAGACCACATTTGTGTGTTTTTCTAATTATTAGGTTCGCTTTTAAATATTACTCTTAAAAATAAGCAGTTTCAGAATAAGTTGCATAATAAAGTGTAAAACTATTTATACTTAAGTATAATTATTTTAACACTTAATGTACGAGTAATTGTATTATAATCGCCTAGATAACATGCGTGAGTAGGAAAGATAACCTCCAAGTGCTCATACTGCTTGTAAATAGAACAAGTATCTATGAACAGACAACAGCACGTCAACCTACCACAAAACGTCAAATTTTCTCAATGGATATTAATCTTTACTTGTTGGACTTACAGTTGAAAATCAATTCAATGACCTTTAACTTTATGAGTAGGTTGACCTGCCGTTGTCTGTACCAAAATGCGTTGGTCCGTGTGCTGCCGGCCTAAAATTATTTAGCACTACCTCTTCTTTTCCTATGGGTGTCGTAATAAAAATGAGCCAAAAAAGTATCGCCAAAATAAGACATTCAGTAGCGTGTTCTTCCCACCATTGGCTAAATTGCGAAGGCTAAGACACCTGCCAAGAGTGGCGATTGTCAAAAACATGCTTTTGTGGATTTGGGATGTTGATGACTAAAGTGACCCTAACAGCCCCAACTTATTGTTGATATTACGAACCTGATATTAAGAACATGTCACTTTAATTTGTACAGGGTTTAATGAAAAAAAATAGCATAGCTATTATTTTATGTTTCGTTAATAGTAAGGCCCGAGATCGTTTCTAAATTTTTATACTTTACCAACAAAAAAGGTTTAGTAACTGACATGACTGTTGTTGCCATAACAGTAAAAAAGAACCAAAAAATGTAATGTAACCAAATTACCTCATGGTTAACAATTTTCAATAATTTGTTTATGGCATGTCAGATGATACGCGTCCGAAAACAATGTTTCCCGCAATACGTGTTATGTTTTCGCTAGCATTCGCGAGATACCCGCGGATCGCCGTCAACAAACATCGCGACAATGGCCGCTTCTGCGAAACGTGTGACGCGAACGATTCAAATATGGAACAATACCGCTTGTATAACCAGAGTAACAATTCGGCGTGCTGATGCGAACAATGCGATAGATTGTGCATCGTACGTAAGCAACGGAGCTTTCGCATGTTTGTTGATACAACGGCGGCCATGTGCAATATTTTGCGTGGAAACATAGGCAGTTGCTATTATTTGAATTATGCCCAATTTTCGATCAATAATTAAGCTTCAGTGGCTACTTGTGTGGCGTCAACTTTAAACTTGATAGAGTTAAAATGGGTATAGGTGTTCCATTGTTGTTGTCTTCGAAAACAAATGTTTTCCTAATGTAAGTCGGTTTATTTATACAATTGTTGATGCCTGTCATAACATTAACTTGTATTTATGTGCTATTTTTTGTGTTAATAAAAAGTAAATGAACAAAATAAATACATTAACGATATTAAAACAAGTTAAGCTTGCATCGATTTAGTGCGTCATATGAAGTACACACTTGGTTTGTTTGTTCTAATTTAGGTAACTGTTTGCAACAATTAAAATAAGTTTTATCTAAAAACATGCAGTAATAGGTAACATTTTAAGATAAAACATTTTTGAAGTATTAACGGTGTGCTCCTGCTGTTATTAAGGCAGCTGCTAGCCGGGTCGCGCGGTCCAGCAAGTGATTTGACCTCCGACCATTTAATTGTAACGATGCCATCACAAAACGCGCTCGGGTCTGCTCTGAATCACTACACTGAATGATATTGTTATTTATTAGGGACTCTATCATTGTTAGTATTACTATACATTATCTCCATATTACATATGTGGGTGTCTTTTTTGGTTCTTGTATCGACTTGGTAAGTTAATATTGTTTGTACATAACTTTACCCATAAATTTCACAACTACGTTTCGTAGTAGAAGGTTATATTAAATAAGTCAAAATAACGGATTGATTTTAGAAGCCAAAAATTTAAACATCATTAGAGAAAACTTACGCCATAAACGTGTGTTTTAAGTTGCCCATTAGCGTAATTTAGGTATCAAGCTGTTTAACATGTGCCCATGCGCAGTTTTTTGCAATCCAAACGTAGCAGTTGCACGAAAGTGTTAAGATATTAACAGATCAGGCCAGATAATAGCTAGGTTAGCTAATAGGCGCATATTGCCGACTAATATGGTAAGCTGCCCAATGGTAATTAACGCTTTTAAAGGTAAGTTGAAAAAACACCATTCTACATCCAGTTAAGAGAAATCTAAAAAACGCTTGACTTCACCCAGATACGTGGCCAATATTTAGGGATACGTAGGCTTAGTTTGGAGTGACATGTAATTACAAGAAATTGCGCACCACACCCAGCCTTCAGGTAAACGATTAGATTAAAAAAATACTTAAGCAATTAAGCAATGTAATCGATATAGAGCTAGAAACTAAGTCGAGATATCCGTATTCAAACAGTCTGCTAAGTTTGTCCGATTTGAATGTTGTATTGACAAATACCAATATTTAAATCTAAATGTCTCTATTGCGACCTACTGATATAATAATTGAGTATTAAAAAATGGCGTCCAGTGTTCTTTAATGCACGACTCTAATTTCTGTTCGTGAAAAATAATTTTATTTTGTTTCTAGTGTGAGTTGAGCGGTTATTTATCATCAAAGAGAAAAACTGATGCGATCATTGTGTCATAAAATAATTTGGCATTTTAACAAGCATTTGTTGTGTGGGTGTGTTGAAAAGTGTGATAGTTTAGAGACTAGAGAGGCGTGCACGCGGGCTCGCGCGCGCCGCTGGGCGGGCAGAGCGGCGATTGGCAAACGCCTTTGGACGCCCACGCGCACGCGCGTCGTACGTACCACCTCCCGCGAGAAAAATCTCCACGAGGAAAACTCGCGGCGTTCCATATTCAAATTTTAATGTTTGTTTATACACGTGGGCGCGATAATAGCTCGCCGATGGCTCGAGAAAATGGCGACCGCGAACTTTATTGCCACACATTAGATTAATTTTCATCAAACTTTTTTACACATGCTAAAATTTCGATAAAGGATAAACAGTTTGTTTAATTATACAGGCCATAATACTCAAGTTCTTGCGATGTAGGTACCAATATATGTCGTTAATTCACTGTACATATTTAAAGTCACACAGTTTTGTTAACTCAATAAAAATTTAAATTATACACTGCGAACTGTTATTTCTGTAGAAATGTGTATTAACGCATTCATTAGACATTTAAATTAATGCATTTTCAGTACTTTTGTATGTTAATTCAATGAGCATAAGGTTAAGTTCAGTGCCGCTGCTGCCATTTCATATAAAATTTTCGTAGGACAAGTTAATCCTTTGTAAAGCAATATGTTTTATCAAAACCATATCAATATTTAAAAAATCTTACGTTTAAAATAAATAGATTGACTTGGCAATCGCACTAAACAATCAAATTTAGTATAATTTTGTATTACTTGGGAGGTACCTACTTTGTGTTTTCATGCGATTGCCAAGTCAATTTATTTATTTAAAACGTAATTTTTTTTAAATATTGATACGGTTTCTTAAAGATGTTGAAAGGTTAGCTAATTACATTATAGGTAACTTAAGACAAAGGTCCCTTAAGTAGGCACTGGCTAATGAACCGACTTGCTATTACATAGATTGCACAACTTTTTAGGGTAGAAAATCTTAGTTGCTCGACTTGGGTTTTTTACAAGTTATGTTTTTGATGGCATCTATTATTCCATTATATTATACCTACATATAAACAAGTACACGTACTAAATAACTGCAAATGTAACTTTGTAACCTCATATGTTTATATGGGATTACAAAGTTATTTATGCAGTTATTAAATCTAAAAAACTAGACTAAAATTGGAAATATTATAGTTTTTCCTTGGTTTGTACGTTAAACACTACTTGTGTTCTAAATTTGAAGCTTCTATGTCGGCTAGAAGTGCCTAACATTTTGATTACCATTTAGTCAGTCAGTCAGTGAGTGACAAAATTGAGAACTTTGACTAGTTATTATTCTCAAGCTACTTGCTCAAATTGAATGAAATTTGGAATATAGCATACTGATGCAATGCCTGCTTGGTCATTGAAAATTCAGGCTGCTAGTTTCATTCCCAGCGAAGCTATAGGAGGTCGAAAATGGCCTGAAATGCTTCGAGAAAAGATGGTACGGCCGTGCCGCTTTTTCTGCTCGACTTGGCGGGGGCTACCGTCAATGATTATGACAAACGATTTAGTGTTTGTACTGGCACGAGATATTTTGTTAATAGAATACGCAAATTTGCGATCTCTTTTTTGTTTGTTGCTCGTTGCTCTTTTGTTTTTCGGGACACGCATAGGGGAGCATGGCATTTGAATTTGAATGTAAAGCGTTCAGTTTAACGCTCCTTTGTGAGTCAGTGGCGGCACGGTCGGCTGGCTGCGAAAATTCGACGTTCGCTCTACTCTACTCTACCGACTGAACGGTCACAAGCGTCAGTTTGTAATGTTCCTAGCGCGTTTAAAATTGGAATGAGATTGATAGTATGAGTAATTATGCCTATTTACAATGAGCAAAATGATTGATATTTTTAAAAAAATAAGCCAAAACAGTCAGAAAGGCTTTACTATTAAATGGTACCGAATAAAGTTTACTAACAACGGTGGCGATCAAAGAATGCTTTCATTAAAAATCTCTTTGTAAAACTGTAGCGTAAATTATACCATCCTGATAATATAGGTAGGTATTTATAATTTGTATTCGGTAGAGTTATCATGTGAGCTTTATCAACAAAATCATATATGTAATACTAGTAAATAACGTTTTAGTTTGTTTAAATACTACATGGCAAAACGATATGGTCTAAAAATATTTAGCGACCTTACAATAAAACACGAATACAAAGGAACATCGGCCTCGCAACTTGCGCAAAATTTGATTGATACAAATGTGTAGTTATTGGGCAACGTGCGCCGGCGCACAGGCGTGACCGAGCCGTGGAAACGCGGTTCCCTGAACCACGCTAAAATAAACCCACCCGCGAATCACGGAACTACAACATAGTTAACATAAGTTTAGGAACATATTAACTGTTTATGTAATACGTGTTTGCTTTATGCTTCAATACCTATTTATTGACCAATGTTTTGTAACAATTCTACAAAACTAATAAACATTGTACCAACTTAAATACCCACTTTCAAAAGTTGCATTTGCAAAATAAGCAGCTGGTTGATTTTGTTTTTTTTGTAATTTGCAAATACCAAAGGTTTCCAAACGACTATCCATAAAAAGTTCAAAAAGTCGAACTGTGGATTTACAATATGGCGTCGGTGATGGCAACACCTGTATCCGCTACGTCTCAGGGTGCCTTGGTAACTATGTATGTAGCAACACTGTTGAACTATATAAAATACAATCTGGCACTATACATTTATTTCTGACTGTATCTATTATTGATAGAAAAACATGTTTTTTATTTACTAATTGCATGTTATTATTATTTTGTATGCTTAGGTTCGAGATCTTATAACTCCAACGCGTCCGGATTATTCCCAATGTCAACGAGGCGAGGGTAACTTAATTTCATTTACCTGATTACACACATATTTATTTATAAATTCTGTCTGATTCAGAATTGTGGAAAAAATCGAATAATTAGTAATAAATTAAATGAAATACGCACACACACCAAGAGTTTTATGACACTGAAATTCATGTGTACCTATAATAGATTAGATTCAAATTATACTATGCAAATTACTTACAAGTATACCTAAGCTCAACTTCTAGTTTAGCAATGGACTCGAGTATTTTCAACACTAAAATTTATAGGTGCTGACACCTCGGTATTTAATCAAGTAATTTATGCATTAAGTAAAAAAAGGAGAAATATTTTAATTAAATACTTACTTACGAGTAAGTCGTTGTTACAAAATCAAAATAAGTCCTTTTAAATTAATTGTTGGTCGACGTTATTTATAACTGTAATAAAAAGCAATCTAAGACTGTCCGTTTGAGTATGTAAATTGTTATTTGATTGTTTATTATACCTGTTGTATCTTAATATTCCTGTTGTTTCTAGAGACCCTGCTCTACTTTGACTTACTTAAATTGCTGTGATGCGTATAGTATACGTATTAGAAAAATATTATATTTCAGTATTATTTCAAAGGATCGCCAGCGAACTATGACGGTAAACTTAGATGCATAGTTTATGAAAGTTCACTACCCTATATAGTCCCTACGATGTTAAAGTAAGACCCGGTATAAACACACTACGTTTTCACCAGGCTTTGCTTATGCTGAGTAATTACTGAAGAACCAAAGTGGGCCTCTTCTTATCTGTTCTATTGTTTGACACGCTTCTTTCCTTCCCACGCTCGCGGGCGTCCGCTGATAAACTACCTGGTGACGAACGTGCCACAGCCCTAAAGAACTCTGTTTAAAGAAGTAGACTTTTGCTATTAACTAGTCACTTATAGACCGATAATGTTATTGTTCATGTGTAGAACATATGCAAGTTAATCTTAATTATCACTTTTTCCAATCAATTAATCTTGTACGTTTTACATATAAAATGACTTAGACGTGGAACCAACTAATTACTTGTAAGGTTGAAATTGGTGAACTATGTGGAATATTGGGGTTGTTGCGTTCAAATCTTTTGTTTATGAATTGACAGCTGTATTGTACTGAATACGGTTTTTGAAGTTTTACTTACATTTTAGGTGAAATGATATAATGCTTGGCAACATATAGAAGTGTATAACGACCTATGTTATATGAAAAACTAATAAAACAGCAAAAGTGCTATTACGTCCAGTTGTACATCCACAAAAACTGTTTGAATTTAGCAAGTTACTGTTAAACATAGACACTATTCTTTGAGAAATCAAAGTGAAAAATATGTACCATAAAAACACAACTTTGTATTCATCTCATAGTGGCAGAAATGCATTGTTGAATATAAATATTTAAATGGAACGGCAATACGACATCAAACAAAGAGTGGGGAGTCAAGTGCGAAATTCACCAGCGACCCACGCCCGTTTTAAGGACGGATAAAATGTAATAGGTATATGAGTTGAATCCATTATCCAATGACGTACAGCAATTACCCATTTAATGCAATTTGGGGCATCGTATACTGGTCCATCGAGAGTTCTGGTACATTCCCGGCGTCACTCACTGAAAAGCACCAATTGGAGGAATCACTAGTGAGGGATCACTCTGAGCACAGGTGGACGCGAAGGTTCGAGTGGAGACGGTCATGTCAGGCGTGCGTGGTCGGGCAATGGGTGCGCGCGTGCGTCGCTACGGCCGGCGCGCGACTACTAGCCGCTGAATGGCCCGGCGGAGGGGCGAAGCTCGCCGCACTCCCAACGAGCTTACGAAAAACACCAATTGCGACTGTCTCCTCATTTAACCCTATACTTCACACACTAAGACACTTGCAGTTTCAGGGATGACGGATCACTGCGCGACTCCAAGATTTACCCCGAGGAGTGCGAGTTTTTTGAAAGCTTCCGATCGCCTAAGGTAGCGTGCCGCTAACGCTCGCATCCGGTGCCACCTGCTCGCACTCGGGGAAAGATTGCGCGTTAGAAGGAGATGAAGTGATCGAGCATAACGTGGACCGGATGGCGGGCTCGGTTATGAATGAATCCGCCATCCTTGTCTGGCACGCTGAAGCGGCAGAGTCTCTCTCGATCGCAGGTTGTCGTAGAGGAAGTGAAAGGGACGGGTGGCGTAGTAAATATTGCGCTCCGTGGATCCGCTGCGCCGAGATACTGAAGGCCCTCGGGTTTTTGTGCCACCACAAAGGATAATCGTCTATCTTCATTCATAGATTTGCTGCGACTTCGCACGCCATGCCCGGCGGGTTTAAGTTTCGCAACAAGCTTACCTGACAGTTTTTATTACTTACAAATCGTAAGGTCGTAACCAAAAAAATAGATTCATACAATAAGAGGAAGAAATAATCCATTATGAGAGTTGAGTATAAAAGTAGCTTTATCAAAAAGGCAGAAAATACAGAACTTATTGAAGAAAGATTTGATAAATTGTGATGATATAAGTTTCTTAAACTTACGCGAACCCATTTTTTTTAAGTAAAGCATTCTTTGCTGTGTGATGTTCTGAATTTCAGTAGATCCTATTATTACACAGTATTTGTCAGCGGTTTAGTTTAGCATTATCAGTCTCATTTCATTGAATGTTGTGCAAATACTCATAATTACAATTGAGGAGTGTACAACATA
Source organism: Anania crocealis (assembly GCA_949315895.1). Classification (NCBI taxonomy): domain Eukaryota; kingdom Metazoa; phylum Arthropoda; class Insecta; order Lepidoptera; family Crambidae; genus Anania; species Anania crocealis. The sequence goes on from OX438868.1 coordinate 8,134,146, forward strand.
ACATGTAGGCAATAAATTCAGTTGTATTTTTGTTTCACATGGCGATTATCAATACCTAAGCTGAATTATTAAGCTGTGTTTACCATTTCGCAGTATTAGGCCCTATAATATCTTATTATCGTTACATAACTGTTTCTTTGATATGATATGATGTTCCGCAATTTAATAGCGTCACAAGAGCAATATTTATTTGATATTCAAAGACGTAACATAACGCAGTCAACCTATAAAAAATTAAGTATTTTTATTTATCCTTACTAATATTTTATGAGAAAGTAGCTCTGTCACGTTTTCACGCCTAAACTAGTCAACCGATTTTGAGGAAATTCGATACAAAGATAGATTAGATCTTGTAAAGGGACATAAGGTATCTGCTGCAGGGATATAGCGTGTAGTTGTGCGAGAAACTGGTAACAAATATGTGCGTAGACATTTACGTAAATAATTGAGTAGGATTATGTGACCCTAACGCTTCGGCGTCGTGCAGGGCAGGGACAACTGACAAGTATTGTTATCAGCTGGGCGCGGCGGCCGCGGCCGATGTTTGCGGACGGACGCGTGACGTCGCCGACGCGTGCCCGTCTTTTGTTGGACTCACAATAGCAAGCACGACCACGACTTCTTTTCCTGTAAGTGCTTACACTAAACAAATTTGATCACCAACCAGCATTTGGCAAGCGTGGTGATTATACCAGTATCCATCATTGCTGTGGTAACTCGAATTCAATGATGGAGGCTTTTCCCCTGCAGTGGGATGATAAAAGGCTACTACTACTAAACACTTTATAGAAAATCTAAATCGGAACCGTATGGAACCTACATTGTTATCTTGTGATCACACTAAATCAATTCCTAAATCGTACACAACACGGTTGAAGAGGTATCGTGTTGGTTTGGTCGTTTTTAATCGATGACACCGTTTTTAAACTGGAAAAAGGAATATAATTTGCATAATTACGATTTGTATAAACGTCACTTTACCTTACTTTCTGAAAGTTATATGTTTTGTGTGGTGTGTTATTAAGATTATATATCTTCTATGCCAGCGATATCATTATCGTTGGCATAGAAGATATAATCCGTGGTGTTTCTCCATAGAAAGGTAAGGAAAGAGAAGTGTGGAGGAGTCATATAAGTAGGGTCAATTTATGGATATAAAACCTATTTTAAATGAATCACAATATATGAAGTAAGTATATCAAGTATCGCTTTTTTATGTCCACAAACGGTTTGACCTCGTTAATAAATATTGCACAAAGCAGGGTTTTCAATATTTTGACAAAATCTTTTAAAGATGACGATGTTGACTGGGTTGTGCAATCTGGCCCATTGTCCCGTTGACGATATTGGTCAACAAGGCAACTTGCTTTCAAAAAGTTTCGTTAAAACAAATAGAGGCGCAGGCGCAACAATCGAGTCTGCCGACAAACAGAGGATGTGGTATTGTCATCATCGCTTGAATGCTTCGCCGGTATACCACACTGCTTGGTAGTTTTTGATAAATTATTTTTATTTCATTTCATAGTTTTCAGCACATCTAACCTTATATTTTTTTAAACTTGATGATACAAGTGATGTGAATTGAAGGACTACAGCAGCTTTATCTACCAGCCAACTTTTGACTTATATAAATAAATGAGCAATGTCTGTGGCGATGTATATACTCGTAGTTAAGTAGGAACATGGTACGCCGTACGCCTATGTACATGTATTAGTATAATGTAAAATTTTTTTGAAAGATAGGTATGATAATGCATATGTTCTAATAATTATATACGTTACGAATGAATGTAATAATGAATATAAACTACATTTGTTAGATTGATTGTTAAACTAGATTATCTTGCAAATACAATGCAATGTTTTTTTAAATCAATAAATTTTACTTTTTTTTCTATGAACACCAGCAATTTAATTACTTAAAAAACAATTTAAAACCTAGGAAAACTTACTAAGTAAATATCAGTATATAAACTTGAAAAATTTTGTCTCAGGCGGGACTCGAACCCGCATCTCCTCGCATGCCGGGCGGGCGCCATACCATTAGGCCACCGAGACACTGCGACACGGCGCGAATTTTTCAAGCATATTCTTACGCTATAAGCCAGCGTTGTTTCATCAAATGTTAGGAGTTTGCACCCTTAACACCCGAAAGAAACATCTTTGCAGATGTTTGACAGTCAGTTAAGATGAAACAGCTATTTATATACTTTATTTGATATTTTAGCAACTTAATTGCACTTATAATATCAGTATATAAACTTGAAAAATTTTGTCTCAGGCGGGACTCGAACCCGCATCTCCTCGCATGCCGGGCGGTCGCAAATTTTTCAAGTTTATGTACTGATATTATAAGTGCAATTAAGTTGCTAAAATATCAATTAAAGTATTACTAAGTAAATGTTTTCTGCGCTATGACTTTAAGAATAGACAACAAACGACGAATTCTGTACAAACGATATATCACACATTAAAATGTTACATTCATTAATTTTAGTATTGGTGCAAGAACCACATCGACTGTGCATTCGTAACGACTAACATAAATAAAAGGCAAATCAGAACATTAAGAACATTACATCTTGCCACAAATCGATGGGATCCCGTCGGAGTACGTAACCTCCGCGCCAGGTGCTACGCGGGAAGTTTCCTTCCCCCCGCTACCCCTTCTCGAACCTCTCTTGTCACTCACGCACACACACATAGAAATAGAGGCAATGTTAACAAACACTACAACAAGAAACGTATGACGCAAACATAAAAATGTCTATGTGTGTTTCTGTAATTTATTAATGGCTTGCATTTGCGTATGCACAGCTCGTTGTGCATGAAAAATGGCGTATATAAATATACAAAATTGAGAGGCCGCTAATTCAAAAATATCGTTATATTAACGCATTAAAGTGTTGTATTTGACACGTGAAAGGGACCGCCGAGCTTTTTAGAGCTTTAGGTCACTTCGTCAGTCGACTTTTTGATGATATATTTAACATCCATTTGGGTGATAGCCATGTCTGTGTCTCATAATGATACAAACGTATCGGTTGTTTTATTTCTATAGAACGTTTATGGGCTATTTGTTTTTTATAGCCGTTTTAATTTGTTTTAGGTATATTTGTTGACCATAAATTATTGAGATAGAACCTGTGACTGGGTTATTTTAAATAACAATAATACGAACTAAGCATTGCATGTACTATTGAAATGCCTTGTAAACTTAAGAAGAACCTTGTAAGAAATTATGAAGAGAAAGATTTTTGAAACTCAGTTAAACCGTAAACAAAAGTAGACAGATAACTTATACACGGTGCATTTTCAACCATCTGGATAACGAAGCCTACGTTATGTGACCATTATGTATAACATCATGGCAGGGTTATTTAATTTAGAAATAAAAATATTTTTTGAAAAAAAACATATTTTTATAATATAGAATCAGACTTTTAATCTTGTCCCGGATGAATGAATCTTACACAGCTACATACGTGCGCGTCACAGCGTGTTTCAAAATAAAAAGCTGAACCAATATTTTATATTTTTATTTAAAAAAAATGATAAAAAATGAAAATAACACTGCCAAGAGGTTGTACCTAACGGTTAGATAACGTGGGCTTCTTTTTACAGGTGGTTCAAATTGCACGGTGTATAAAAATTAAGTTTGAAAACGTGCACCGAGCCAAAACTAGTGAATTGTAAGCATTAGTAACACCGTGTTACTCATCCAAGGAATGCTTTTAGCTAACCCATTGTTGACTATTCACAATGAATATTATCAACAGGTAGGCTCTCCTACATTGTACGTCCTTCCGGTATCCGATATTTTGTATTTCATTTTGAAACTATTCGTATTTTTTATGTAATAAGGTCCACTATCGACACTACAGTCACTTGTTTTTTGAAGTTGAGGATTCGAATGTCAACGCAATGGAGCTTTTAAATTGAAAATCACATTTGCAGTCTTCATTTTAGGGTTTGAATTCCAGTGATTTCCAGTTTTGAAGTTCTAGATGGTGCTCCAGGGCTACTCGTCATCCGGTGTAAGGTAACACCGTGGGTATATTAGTCCTTTTTTAGGGTACAGTTACCCTTTAGTAACAGAGCTGATGTACATTTGTGGAAATATATTTGACACTGTCGATGCGATATTTATTTGAAAAAAAAAGCCAATCTATGGTTATTAAAAAAAAACATGTGTCAATATGAAATTTCAATAATGTATGCATGTATGACTTAGGATTAGTAGCATGAGTGCTAGTGCGTTTAAGTCTTTTACAAGTGAATATTGATTAAGCGTCAATGATCATTTTAAAAGGGATTACCCTGCCCTTACAACAGCACATGTACAAACATCATCTGGAAACATCTAAGGCAAATGTTAAAAAAAATTGTACCAATAATGCCCAAATCTTATTTTAAAGTTAGTATTCTTTAGTAAATCTACTCTGTCATTTATTTTAGTTAGTTCCATAGCTGTCTTTTGTCTTAAATTTTTACGTTAGTATACCAAAAGGAGTAGTTATTTAGTATGATGACGATTTAAAGTAAAGTAAAAATTTAAAGTAAAAATTTTGTGATAAAATAGGACACGTCGTTTTGTAAGTAGAATATTGAATTAAGTTTAAATGAAAGTCTTTATACTCGTAGTTCAGGTGCGACTGAGTCTTTATAAAAAATAGTGACCTATCGATTCAATATGTAAACTTTACAGGGCACATACTGAATGTTATTAAAATTAAGAAAAGGGCATAGTGTGATTATAAAATGGAAAATACACATATGAAATATATCACGCTCGAGCGCAGGCGTCTAATATCTATTTGTGAAGTTTAACTTAATTACAATTACCGAAGAAACTATAACCATAACTCAAACGTGAATAATTTGGTACTTAAAAATACCTACCTTGATGATATTATGAGAAAAATTACACGCGTCCGTATCTACATAAATCGTAGTGTATTAATTAAATATAATGGTTCACCAATTCGTTTGGCTCTCAGCCACTGGACGATAACGGGTTCCTTCCAAGTCCATTAATTTATATCGTCCAAATTAAATTAACATTAGCTTGGAACATTGTCTCTACGGAATATTTAATTAGTGCTCACAGTTGGTGTTGCTCTCAAGCTAAGGTCAGTTCCTAATAGCCACATTAATAATCTGGAGAGTTTAATTTATTACCTGGACCGGTGAAGATCAAATCGATCACAATCAAATCGTAATATATTGGTGGCTTAGCAATAATAAAAAATAGCAATACATTCGTAGAATAAATAAGGGGTTAGTCCTTATTCATCCTATGACGTCTCATCCCACTCATTATTTTTTCCCCACTCATCCCATTGGTGTTTCCTACTCAACCCACAGCAAATATTTCATTTTAAGTTCCTTACTCATCCCAAAAACATTCCTAGTTCAACCTATTGCAAAACCACTTAAAAAATATAAGATTGTTGTGTACAGTCGGAACAAAAATATAATTTTTAGAAATTTAATCTCAGTTAACTTTTGTGTTAAGGTCATTTTATTAATTAAAAACTGCAGGAATTCTGATTAAATAAAATATTTAAAAATCATGTTTTTCATAAAAGGATGCAAATCAAATTATAATAAAAGGTGCAAATTAAACAGCTCTTATCATTTTTCTCTCGCTCTCACGTTTTACAACTGTTTGTTGCAAGTGCAAGTTTTCCTATAAGTATGTTAGTATATTTTAATCCCTCGATCGTGAGTTATTCCAGACAGAGTTGAAATCAATTGTTATCGTGGCACCCGAGTGCCTCCTGGGGGTTGAGGGATTATTAAACATGTAGGTAATGTTTTTTTACTAAACGTATTCATTTTTATGCAATTTTTATTTATAATATTAGTCTTAATATCATATCTATTTAGTAATTTTCTGAATAATATTAAACATTATTTTGCTATCCATACTTATTTTTTTAATATTTCGTCTTGGGATGAGTAAGGAATGCATTTCGGTTGATTCAAGAAAATGTAACATAGGTTGAGTTAGGAATACTAGTTTGGGATGAGTGAGGAAATGGGATGAGACGTCATAAGATGAATAAGGAATAACCCTAAATAAGATATTTGCAGTCAAAAGAAAGACCATTAAACAAACCAATCCTAAATATCTTTAGGTCTGAACTTGTCTTAGGATTGAAAAGAACCGCGCTCCTATTCTTAGCAGTGCGAGCATCATTGTGCCAGCGCAGTCTAGACTTTAAAAAAAATCACAAACAGTAAAATGTCGAACGGAACCATAAAAAGTTGAGTAAAAGGCGTCGAAAGGAGGCAGCGAATTTTGAACCAAACCAGTTTAATGAGGGTCGAATTTAAATACGAAAATAAAGCGGTTCCCACGGCATCGCTCGCGGGAACGGAAGCCTGAGCGATGTCGCGGCGACACGGCGCGACTTCTCATATCGCGCGATCATCGACGACGACGGAGACGCCCCGCCAACGGCCGGCCTACCCGCGCAGCCGCACCGCCACCATAACCTGAACCCTGCAGCCACCTACGTCACCCAACATCAACCCATTTAGCCAAGTTTCCAGATAAAATTGGCGATAAAACAGATCACGGACAGGTCCCCGTGAAATCGATTCAATTAATGGATATCATATTTCGCGTATTCGTTGACAAGATATGGTGTCGCGGTGCGGTGTGAGAATTATTTAATTGTGTTCATATCGTGATTTCACCCGGGAATTTAGATAAGGTAGCTCCAATTTAACCCGTGATCTTAATTAACTACCGATAAAGTGTCTGATAAAATATCTCGTAATATCTTGCTAATGTCTGCAATAAATCGAATATAAATTATTGTGATTAGTAGAAGTCCTAGCAAAACATCCTGACAAAAAATCACGGCATGTTTTAGTGATACGCCGAACGCTATGTTAATTTTATGTTTAAGAATTCTGTTAATTAGAATTATTAAATAGTACTTTATGTTCAGGCCTAGATATCATTATCAAGTTGGAGATTTAAATTATATGTGCCGTTACAGATAGGCAAATTTCGTGATAAGTGCGTTGTTAAATGGTTTTGTTGTATTTACATTTTGTCGGAGGAAATCTTGCGAAAGAAAGTTTGCTTTTTGAAATATACAAGTTGTAAACGAGGTTCGATCTGTCTCCGTCTGCTTGCTTTCGATAATGTCAACAGCCCAACGAGACTTGTTCCAACACCTTTGTTTGTATACTTTTACACTATTTAAATTGCGTCTACGTGTGTCTGGGGCAGACTTTCCACTTTTTTGACCTCCACGACTTTATTTACCTTAGCTTATTATGGAATTAAACACTTTTGCTTTGACTAAGATAAACCGATATTGTTTGCCTCGATTGGTAAAAGCATGGTTTAAATCAATATCCTATAGCAGGATTCTCTGGAAGATAAACGCTAATTTGTTTTCTTTGTTATATGTACCTACTGAGTGTTTGTAGTATATTTTTTGAATGTAAAACTGAACTTAGTATTTGCTTATATAATGCTATATTTAGAAGTTGATGTCGTGTGTTACAGTTATTTTAAATGTTTAAATGTGACGGAAAGGGAGTCTACCTTTATCTGATTTGCTAACTCTATTTTTTTTTGTCGTAGCTAAGTATGTTTAAGCAAGGTTACATACAATTTCAATATATCACATCAATTGAAATGAAAGATAGTTTACGGATTTAGAACGCGTTTATTTTTGATTTAACCCGACGTTTCGAACCCTTTACAGCGTTCATGGTCACGGGTAGACTAAGGTTAAATCTAGACGTAAATTCATTGGTTTCTAGCTGCGCGAAAGCTCCTCGTATGTATGGGTTGCCGAAAATACACAAACCGAATGCTCCACTACGACCAATTGTTAGCCAGATTGACTCACCAACTTATCTTCTGGCTAAACACGTAGCTAAAGTCCTATCCTCCTTACGCGGACAAACAACAGCTTATGTGAAGGATTCCTACCAGTTTGTTAGTGAGATTAAAAACCTTAATCTATCTAACAATGAAACCATGGTTAGTTTTGATGTCCAGTCTTTGTTTACATCGCTACCAGTACAAGACTGCATTCAGATCATGACAAAGAAGTTAACTGAAAATGACATGCCTCTAGAATATGCAGAACTACTTGAACATTGTCTTATAAGTAATTATTTATTGTGGAATGATTGTTTCTACCAACAACTGGATGGCGTAGCTATGGGTTCTCCTGTGTCCCCCGTGATAGCTGACATCTTCATGGAGGATTTCGAGGACAGGGCCCTGCGCACAGCCCCAGTAATACCTAGATTTTACAAGAGGTATGTCGACGATACTTTCACAATATTACCATCTAATAAAGTTTCTGCATTTTTAGAACATCTCAACTCTGTTCATCCTAAGATTCAATTCACAATGGAGTTGGAGGCCAATAATAGGTTAGCTTTTTTGGATGTGTTGATTATCAGGAATCCGGATCATAGTTTGAGCACCACAGTGTATCGGAAAGCAACTCATACTGATAGGTACCTAAACGGTGACTCTCACCATCCCCCTTCACAGTTAGCTACTGTTGGAAAAACTTTGTTTCAGAGAGCCCAGCGGATCTGTGATGACCACCACCGGCATGCTGAACTCCAGCATGTCAAGCGAGCACTTAAATTCAATAAACTCCAAGTACCGCGTCTCCGCTTCACGGACCGTCAAAAACCATCCACAGTTGAGCGTCTACCAGCGGTACTCCCATACATGAAGGGTGTCACAGACAAAATTGGGAACATCTTGAAGCGCGCTTCTATCAAGACCTACTTCAAGCCGCCGAAGAAGATCAACCAATTCTTACGACCAGTCAAGTGTAACATTCCCCTTCAAGTACCAGGCGTATACAAACTCGACTGTGAATGTGGGCTCTCTTACATAGGTCAAACTAAACGCAGTATAGGTACTCGGGTAAAAGAACACATAGCCGATATGAAAAACATGCGTATAACGAAATCTGCAGTCTGTAGTCATGCGTTTGATAAGCCCAACCATTTCATTAGATTTGATAAACCTAAAGTTCTTGCTAAGGAAAACCGATATGTACCTAGAATGATACGCGAAGCAATAGAAATTAAAAAACATCCTAATTTCAATAGAGAAGATGGTTGGAATTTACCAGCTGCTTGGGACCCTGTCTTATCATCATTGAAGTCCACAAACCATGGCAACACTGCGAAGACTCCGGACACAGTTAGCTCATTTTGTGTGAAAAGGAACATAACTGACGATAAAAATTAGAGGCGGTAGTTAAACATTTTTTCAAATTACCATCTTAAAGACGAATAACACCTTAGTCTACCCGTGACCATGAACGCTGTAAAGGGTTCGAAACGTCGGGTTAAATCAAAAATAAACGCGTTCTAAATCCGTAAACTATCTTTCATTTCAATGTATAGTGTTCGCGTAAACTCAAGAAAACAGTATATCACATCAATTCATTATGTAATAAAAGAAGCCCTACAAACGTCATTTCGTGTGATGTATTACTATTGTTTTCGACATAGTGAAATGGTACCGCGATACTGAGCATTGTTTAAAATTGACCTTTAAGATGTTGTGTTAAGGAGTAAAGTTAGTCTTTGGATATGTTACGGTTCATTAAGTGCGGTCTTTGTGAATGATACGCGTGAGTGCGAGCCGGGTGGGGCCATTTGTTTGGTTGCACCTATGAATGAACCGATGCAGAGTGTACAAACACGCTAAGGCTTAGTCAAATACAACAATGGCATATCGCCTTATTTTGAATATGCTTTAAAGTAACAGAAGAAACTACATGAATTAAACCTCTTGCCACACAATGTAAGTGACAGGTTGTGTTGTTGTAGTGAGTTTCTAGTTCGATTTTAGTACAGTAATACTTTTTGCTAATAAGTAGATACTTTCAGAATACCTACAATGATTCCTATGTAGTGTAATATAACTTCACCGTGGGTTGTTTTACTGTATAAGTAGAGTTACTGTTTATGAGAGAAACGTACTGGTTTTTTGACTGGGCTGATGATTTTTGTTATAGACTGTGTGTTCTTTTTCTTTGAATCTTAGGTAAAATCATATTGACATAAACCGATGAGTCACTGTGTAGCTTTAAATGTTTCATTAGTAGTTTTGAGAAAAAACCTTACTCAATGTTATCTATAACCATTATTAGAAACAGATAAGGCCTTGTTGCACAACAAAGGGGGATATTCGTACAGCGTGTTGCGTTGCGTTGCGATAAGCGATTTGTATTCACTAAAATACCACAGTGTTACACAAGATCAGAAAATTTAACACCAAAGAAAGGGTAAAGGAATTTACAGATAAATGGTATTCCTTGAGAACTATGGCAAAAGGTTGTTCTATCTACTCCTACGTAGAACTTGATTTCGGTTTGTTACAAAAATTGGCTGACGAATATTTAAACTAAACCTAGTTTGTCAAGGTAGGTTCTCAACCTAGGTTGTGTTGCGGGTTCTGTATCGAAAAATAAAGTAAAATTTTCGAAACAAATAGAACATAACATAATTTTTTACGGTCATTAATGATTAGACCGTAAATAATAAATAATGTAATGTTGATTCAATAACTACAATAATACGAAATACAGACTTTTGATGGAAATATAAAATAATTGAAGATGTGTTTTATTTTTCTCAAAACTAGTCTGGATGTAATTACTCCTAGTAAAATAAATTATCGGGCAACTCGCAAGACAGGATGTTGATTGTTTAATACTAGTGAGTTTATTAAATCACCTGAAATACCTGAAATTCTCAAAATTATCATTCCTTAGTAGGGTTGTACCGACTAGTCGCCGACTAGTCGGCCATATTTGTAGTCGGCGACTAGTCGGCTAAAACGGCCGAGTAGTCGGCCCGTTTTTTGCTCGTATTAATATACCTAAAAATTGATGAAATTTAAATCTTTACTGTTATTATTTTTCAGAATTTTATAGAAATAATGTACTTTCAGTGCAACTTAGAACAGGTTAGGAAATTAGGTACCACTCGTTCGATACATTAACTAATTGGGCTTAGATCCAGACATTAAGCAAGTAACAAAAAAAGAAACTCAAAAAATTGGCTATAATTAAGCTTACAACTTAAATTTTGGAACACTTCTCTTGACTTAATAACAATGAATTAGAACTTAGAACCAGATATAAAAATTTATAAAAAACTTCTTAATGTGACAACAGAAAGTTAAAATAAATAAAATTTCTACCACACTACAAACGAAAAATTAAGGTGACAATCATAATATCAAAGAAAGCACTTATCATAAAAAATAGCAATACAGTGTAATTAGAGCATGTTACTCTAATTATTATAACCTAAAGCAATAATCGGATTCGCCGACTAGTTGGCCATTTCGTAGCCGACTAGTCGGCTAGTCGGCCAAAGTGATAGTCGGCCCATCTCTATTCCTTAGTTACATAACCACTAATTATATTTTAACTGAGTAAATATAACTTCTGGTGTTTCAAGTACCTACATATGAAGTAATGTTTTTACTCAAACTTTGTTCCTTTAGTTACAAACGTATTTAGCTAACAGGTACACACATTTCGTGGTCAACTTTTATTGGCTATTCAAGTTATCTTTCGTTTGATATGTAAAATTATGTAAGTATGCTGTTGTTGTCCCAAATATATAAAAATAAAAATAAAAAAATAAAATGCAAAAATTTACCAAGTACTAGAAATAATCTTAGTAGTGAAAACCTGCCATGTCTGTTTATATAAGTATGTATTATTTTCCATAATTAGTAATGGACAGACGTGTTTTTTAATTTAATAAGTCTTTAATATGTCTAATATTCTATAAAGATTGAAATGATATTATCGTAGTTTCATAAAACATTGAAAGCAATCATCTCGTCATTAAGGCTTTAATTTCAATGGACATATCTGAAATTTCTATCTCGACTTCCGTCGGTCGATCCAATCTGTTTCGACGGTTTAACACCCGCCTCCTCATCATGTCCCGAAACGTTATGGTCACAGCGACTTCGTAAACAGTGATAAAAGTGCGCATTAGTTATTATCTTATAGATAGCCGCTTAACATACGACCGCCATCAACAAAGCCGAGGAATATTTTACCAGCACTTCGACTCGGCTGATTAACATAAAGCTCTTGCTTTCGAATACGGGCATCTTAATTAAAGAATACACTGCATTCAGTCGTATTTCTTGATGCATCTTAATTTAGACAGTACCTATTTCAGTCGCGGCTAAGTACTGAAGATGTTGCGATAGTGGCTGTCGTGCGCCGGCCATCGCGCGATACCATCGCTGGTCGCCGATACCATCTCATCTCCACTCGTCGCATCGGCTGGCCGACCACTGACACGCATCAAATCGGATATTAATCAGTTCGACGTGAATCTTCACAGCAATTACGGGTTAAAATTACGGAATAGTTCAACTATAAATTACGACTCTGTCGACTCTTTATTGACATTGCTGGAATAGACTGTAAATATAAATGTGATGAGAATTCTGTAGGTATACTTATCTAATGAGAAGAACTTAACTATTTACTGTAGTACATATTATACAGCCAAAGCATCTTTGTTATTTTACTCATTGTTATAATGCTGTCTTATATTTATATCAAGCAAGCAATCATCGGTTTTACGACCGTCGTTTTTTTTTTGACGCTCGCAAAAATATCCATAAAATGCTTGTTCACACGGGTCAGAATTCTAATATCGCTTGACTCTTGTGTATACGTTCACTGACAACATGAGTGCCAAAAAATTAATCATCAGCAGGTATTATCTATCTTTTGCATAATGGTAATTAGCATATCCGCAGATATGTATAAGGCTACTTAAAATCTTCGTATAACAATCGAGGTGTTGGCCTAGCATAATGATAAATCGTATTAGGATATTACGCACTGTTCCAAAAATCGTGGTGGTACGATCGATATGTGATTTGTGTTCTTTCTCTAATCGAAAACTAATAGAGGTCAGAATCACGGTCGACCGGTCTTTGGTTAGTTGCAACATAAATGATTTTGTCGGGCGTCGCAAGCGCCATCGTGAGAACACGGCAACAAACCGTTATTTCTTGTTCTCCGGCTGACCCGTGGGCCGCCGTTCCACTCGCATCGTAAGAACGAGAGCAGCACACTACGCGGATCACCATAAACTGGCGAAGGCGTCCGTGGTCGGTTATCGTCGCACCCATCAAAAATCACGTGTAAAACGCTCATTTGTGATAAACCAGTGTAGGTGTGGTTTCTGTTTCTACTGAATAGATTAGTCCGATTGACCGAATTTTACTTTGTGTTGTCTCGTGAGAAAATTGGATGATGAACGAGACTTGAGAAAGTTCAAAGAATTATTGCTCGACTCTGCAAATGTATTGAACATGTCGCCATGATATCTGGTATCTTGGATCGTCGTGCAAAAACATTTGTAATGATGGCGGTTACAACGCAGCTAAAATTGCGTAATTTAGTAAAAGCTACAACACTTAATGTCGTAATGAAGTTGCCAGCATTTGTCGAAACAAATTGGCACAATACTGTTTTTCCGGACGTGCAGTTTACATACATGCAAGACTGCCGCATTACTTAGTGCATTTAGAGACAATGTTTTTACTCACCAAATCACCACAGTTGTCACATTAATATGTGAAATAACAGTAATAGTTACACTCTTACTTTTTCTGTACATTGTTTTTTTGGTTGATTAACCAGATTATTTATTTTCACCAAAACCTTTAATCTATTATCCGACTACATGCTTAGTTATTATAAACGTGCATGATCATTAACCAATATAATAATAAGAATAATTTATTTCTGACTATGAGTCGTATAGAGAACAGTACAGTATATTAAAACCGCGAAGATACTGTTAGCCGGCCGGCAGGAAGCGTCCGGCGAAAAACCAGAAACACAGCATCTCCATAAGACACGGGAATCTTGCCTTCCGCTAATTATTTACGATATATTGCGTAACGGTGAAACGCCGGGAAGGAGACAGGAAAAAAACACGCTCTACAGGATGCGAGTCGTTCGCATCACAGATAAATGCAAACAACTGCTACACCTAATACTAGAGCATTAAAGTTCAAATTACATCAACTAATATGAGTACTTGGTCACTTTTAGAATATCTTTATTCATATTTCGAGCGATCTCGATAAAGTAGAAATGGTCCGCGATCGATCGAACGGGTTATAAACGGTGGACTTTATTGCGTGCACGTTACGATTGATTTTTATGGAGTATCTATCACATATACCGATCCGTTTATGCTGGCACCGTAATTAAAGATACCATAGCAGGAACCAGGAAGTGTCGTACTATCTCAACAGTTAGCCGGAAGTCGCTCGATCTGTGCGTTCATTCATGAATGAGCGACTCGATGCGACAATGTGGTATGACAGGTTGTCGCACTGGTCCACACTGGCTCCTATTCCTATATGTTATAAGACTAGTTTGCTGAAGCAGATTGCTATAATAATTAAGCATGAATGAAACGAAGCATTTAATTGAGTTGAAATGTGAACAAACATTTTGTTAGTCGACGCATATATAGTTTTGAGTGGCTCTGTTTGGTGGGTAATCGGTTTTGGTAGCTTTGTGTTAGTTTTGTCAGACAAATGTTTGCACGAGCGTCCAGATGATTGAACGCTACCTAAACAGTGCTCAAGAGAGCAGCATTAACGTTTACTTGTTTATTTTTTGAAGAATTAAGTCAACAGAATATTTCTCCTGATTGGAGTGGGAAAATGTGTTTTGTCTGCAGGTGCAGTCTGCACCAACATTGTAGAAAGAGAAATTTAAGTCCCCTGTGTGACGTACAACACGAACTAAACGCCTTGGTGCAATTTCCTGTTAAGTAACTTTTACACGTAACATTATGGAATATATTTGAAAGTATTACACAAGTTACTATGTTGGGATCTTAAGCTATGTGTAATGAGTAGGTACCAGCAGCATAGTACTTATTTCCTTTTGATGTTTGGTCATCAATAGGTGTAGGGTTTTAATTGTGTATCGTCATTAAAATTGTTTATTCCATCAAAATCAAGGCAACTAAACAATCGTATCATACCTCAAGCAGCGTTAATAAAACAAATTAGAGGACTGTCCTTTTAGAGCCGAGCTATTAATAGGGGTAAGGAAGGACCGGGTGGTCAGGCAGACGCAGGGGCGTCGTGTCCGGGGCAGAGGGCAGTTCTGATTGTCGTAATCGAGTTAGACGATGGCCGTCAAACAAAAAGAGTGCAGGCAATTAACACGACGTGGGCGGAGGAAGCACGCTAATGCGGGCTTTACGAGAAGATTGGAGTTTTAATGTAGAGACAAGTGTTTACGTTCGAAAAGTATGTTTTGTTTTGTCAATGATGTAAAAACGCTCGAAAAAAGTGAAACGTGTTTAATCGTACCAACGTGTAACCTGTACCCATCATTGCTTTGGTAACTAGAACTTAATGATGGAGGTCTTTGCCCCACAGTGGGATGATTATGTTACTTTACTTTTTTATAAGATCGATAGAGGATATTAAAAAAAAACATAATATTGTAAATGAATCAAATTTTGAGGATAACCCAGACCACTTTTAACAGATAGACGTCTAATATTTATAGGAGCAAGTCTTTCTTGCACTCTACAGAATAATTAAAATATGTATAAATTGCACTATCATATGTACGAGAGATGACATAAAATTACCCAAGAATAGAAGAAAGAAATATAACGAATAATCAAGAGTGTCTTATTGCAAATCTTTGAAACCCTTAATCCCTCAACCCCCAGGAGGCACGCGCGTGCCGCGATAACAATTGATTTCAATTGTGTCTGGAATAACTCACGATCGAGGGATTAATTTAAAGTCTATCAACTTATCCATTATAACTTGTAAATCCTTGACAGCACCACAACGCCATGATAACAAAGGCCAGATGCGTCATACGCAATGTAAAAATAAACTGTTGTAATTAAATGGAGACAGTTAATCAAGTTACGGCCAGGAAGTTCTATTTCAGGACTCAAGTGGGTCTAGCGTGCTCCCAAAGACGATGTGTTTAGTCATCACCATTGTAGAGATAATCCGATTAGGGATCGCGTGATATATTGACGACAACAACAATTAAGTGTAATAATACTTCGTGTCTAGTATTGAATTATTCATCATAGTTTAAATTTTAAATTTAAATAACAACTATTTTGTTAATACGAGTAGTATCAATAAAAAATGGACAGCAATTTTTTACTATGAAAATGATCAGATATATTTTTCTGCTCATTCTTCAATTTTACTTATAAACTTCCTGTCCAGTCTTAAACTGGAGCTCGAATTACGTTGTTCCCGCAAGTTGGCCAGTCATAGATTATATAAATCGCACTTACAAGTTTATATTTATAACCAATTAATTTTCTTGCAAACATGCCAATAAAAACCATCATTTTTTCATTCGGAACTTTCCGATAAAATCATTAATAAGTACGCTCTGTGCAACTCAGCCGCGCAGGAAGCGGCCGCGCCGGACGTTCGTATCTAGCTACCGTATCTATCTCATTCTCTTTATAGCCACGTCATCTGCCTTCCCGCTCTCACAACCTACCAGCCCTTTCCCTCTCTAACACCAGCCATCCAAAATATTCCATCTCACTCTATTCGGTACCATTCCACTTGCGTGTTGCGTAATGAGGCGGTCAAACAAATTTTATTTTGTATGTTGACCGTTACAAATTATTGCGGCATCATCTAGGGTGAGATGACTCGGTCACTATAAGCTACTGTTTAATGATGGATATTACAAAGGAGCACCCAAATTACTGTAGTTTTATTTCTATCTAACGATGGTTTTTTGTACCAGCGCATAGAATTCTAATAAGCTGTCTCGCCGGTAATGTCAAGAGCATTACCATTGTCCGTAATAATGTAGGGTCTTTCATAATCACGATAAGAAGTGATATAATACATTTTAACAATTCTTAAATTGTATAAAGTACTTTTCTTAAGCTTTTAAATTATGTCCGTAAAATGCAAAATATTGTTGGTGGTAACGCAAAAAGCACCGTTTAAGCAGCAATTGCACGTGTGCGGTACAGTCAGAGGCTGCGCCCGCGCACCAAGAGCGGCTAGAAATCATCGCCGCGTCCGGCCATTCCGCCAGTTGCTGCGTTTTAATTATTAATGAAACTGCCCGCCACGGGAAAGCCACTACGGCCGGCTCAGCTTCCGCTCGCGACGCTGCGCTTCATTCATAAAACCGAGACCCGTAACGTTGGCAACGTAAATGCACCACACTTACATGCAAAATAAAACCTTATCTCGGTACAAAAAGGCCCACATTTACTATTCATAGAAATCACTTACGGCTCTCCGGACTGGTAACAAATGCGAACAGAAATAGACGTTGAAAAAAGGCGTAACTCAACACGGCCGCGTACGAAAGTGGTTTGTCCACCCACAGCAGAAAGCTGTTTTCCATCTGAAGAAATGTTTCCAATTAAACCATTTAAGGCGATAACGTCCTCGGTTGATTTACTCGCTTGTCATGAATGGGATGCGTTTTGTGGTCGGTGAGGTGCGAAGATCTAGTAATCGGTGAATGTATCCACTGTCCCTTGCATGATCGGCTATTGACGTAGTAATGATAGGCTCGTCACTGGACGAGAAAATTCGATCTACTCAGATTTCCGTGCGCCTTATCTAAATGTAAACTAGCTTAATCGTAAATAGAGCTTGAAAATTGATGACTAAAATGGACGTCAGGTTCAGTTTTAGATTATTTTATATTAATGGTTCAAAATTATTTGTTGGTGCTATGATATTCAGGTTGCCTCTTTTATTCAGAGTAGATTTCTCGGAAGTTTGTCTGATTTGATTCTTATACAAGTTTGGTGCCATAGTGTCTGCACACGAGTACAAAAGGGCTTCAAATGGAACTTCTTTATGCAACCTGTTCATCTTTTCTAAATTCGACTCTACCTTCCACAAATTAAGGTTATTTTGATTTGCAAGTTCACAGCGCTGTAATGAATGGGCGATGTTTTTGTCTGACAATATGGTGCGGATATAGTCAGATGCTCTTGAATGGGTCGCGACTCCGGATAAAAAAGCGTATTTACAATTATGCACGAGCGATTTGTTGTCATTCGATACTCGAAGCCGGGTGCGATTATTGTATCCAGTTACACGGAAGATATTATTTATAGGAAACACCGTCATTGTTATTTTATTTGCATTCTTTTTCTGTCTTTTGTGGTAATCCTTAGTAAAGGTAACCCAACTTATAGAATATTCATTTATAATAATATCTACGTAATTTTAGTTTCTTCTGATCTCTGAGAGAGGGATATTTTTAAGTTCACAGGTGGGACAAAGATATTTGTATGTTTGACAATTGTAATCATTTAATCCGCGTGTGTGTCATCATGTCACTAAATTAATATGTGTCTGCATATTGTCAGAATAAATTACGCGCTACTAACATACTTATTTAATTATACAACACTGTAACATAAATACACGACGTAGCGTCTGACTAAAGGCAAAATTTAAGTTTAGTATTAAGGATGATAATTTCTACTCAGTATAGTTGGTTGCTACATAATCATAGCATTTTTAGAAGTGAAATAATAACATCGTAAATGTTTTCTTAATATTAAAGTTATACTTTAACAAAATCTCCCTTACAAGGATTTATGTACCGCATGATGTTAATACCGAGTTGTCCCATCACTTTGTTCTGTTCAATATTTCTATCAATTGCAGGAAATCTGCCTTATTAGTTTTGAATTTTTTTGCCACTAAAGATTTAGTTTCTCGATACTCACTCTGTATACATGATTGGTTGTTTATTTACATTAGCAGTAACAAAACGCACGTCAAATTATCGCAATATCTCATTTGGTGTATTTCAACAAATCAACACATTACGTTTTCAAAACACCTCGCAGCCGACAGCACTCTCGGGTTTCAAGAAATGATCAATCATAAAGCGCGAAGTAATTTTTCACGAGGACGTCCTCGCAACGTTTTGTTTTCCCAAAACACTTTAAGCTCGCACGATTGAGGTTTTAAATAGTCGCAGCGAAAATAACTGGGTGTTGAAACGGTGCTTCTCTCACCTGTTTGTTGAAGCAGTGATTTATCTTAAGGCATTTCAAAAATACGCGGTCGGTGTTGCGGCGGCATACAGTTTATTGAGGCTGCTGAACTTTGGTTTGTCACATCAATTTAGCAATTGAAACGATGGACGTAGCTAATAAAACAAATTATCTCTCAGTTGAACTTTATTAAGAAAGCAAGCTTATATGTAAAATAGCTCATCACTTTTAAACGCTTCTGCTGCACAGTCCAAGTACTGGATGATAGCGCGTCTTAGATAACATCACGTTAAACATTCTCAAGGGCATACTGTATTAATGCGAGATCCCTTTGTTTCTCCTTTTCTTGTATGGTAAACTTATAATGTTTCATTAGTAGTGTATTACGGTCATTCTCACGATAAGGTGTTCTTCGTATAATTTCCGTCACGATTTTTATTTCGCAAGAAATTCGTTTAATTGGCAATTAAATTAAGAAAAGACGATAAACTAAACAGAATTATGTATTTGGCACTTCAATGTGCCGACTAGTTATGGAGTTATGAGGTGACAAAGTTTTGGGTGTGACGGAAATTAGAAAATAGCTTACTTAAATTTATATTGTATTGAAATAAAACTCAAATAGAAAATAAACAGAATTTAATGAAAAGTAAACCTCACAAGTTATTGTACAGTCTACAAATAACAAAAAAACCTCTTTAATAAAACAAAAAATTTGCTCGGTAGCCTACCGATAACTGATAATTTTAAAAAATCAAACAATATATATAATTATATTATATGTAAATGAACCATTTTGGCTATCTATTTATTAGAAACTCGAACGATAAACAAGTCATTATCACCAAATCTCTTTTACGGTGTCTTTTTATGAAACTTACATATTATATACTTTATTTGATATTTTAGCAACTTAATTGCACTTATAATATCAGTATATAAACTTGAAAAAAATATTTTTTTGTCTCAGGCGGGACTCGAACTTTTCGAATTTTTCAAGTTTATATACTGATATTACATATTATAATTCAGTCTTCTTTTAACATGGCACAGTGGCTTTTTAAGAAAATCACTTTGGACTTACCTACTTATTATATTATAACATAAATATACCAAATATTTTAACCAAATATTCTTTATTCATGATCAAGAATAACAATTAGAAACGAACTTATAAAATCAACTAGAAATAGATTAATTAGCAATATTTTACCTTCGCTCCTCTTTTTATGGTACCTTTGGCGGTCTATTTCTTTATACACAGCGTATAGATCGGGATCATTCTTGATTCTTTCTCTTCTTCGTTGCTGTCTAAGCCTTTGTTGCTCCAAAATCTCCTCTCGACTTCGTTTTGCCTTACCCATGTTTTCTGTAAAATAAGAATACACATTATGGTATATGCTATGTACGAGTATACCTACCAAAAAACTTTAAGTAGGCACCTGTTTTAAGGTAAAAACATAAAGAAAACAAATGTTGTCAGGTATTATATAATTTCCGTCACGTTTAGCGTGACGGAATAGGGTGATGGAAATTAGGAACACGACGGTATTTATGAGATATTAATTAAATGGTAAACAATACAGTATATTGCTACAAGTATGAGGTAGCCAACGAATGCCTGCATATAATATTATCACAGACCAGTTTGTATCCATTTTAAAATATTAATTAAAAGAGCGAATGGAAATTAGAAAAGAGGTGAACCAAGCGAATAGAAATTAGGTACTTACGGTCGTAGTTCGCCAACGGAGCAAGTGACATGGGACTGCTTCGGTTGCCTGCCGCGGCGCAACTGATCAAACACGACGTTGCGCTAAAGATGGGAATTACTTACTCTGCGAGCAAGATATTCGCTACTTTTATACTAGTGACTGAAATTAGGCATGATGAAAGGACAAACATATTTTTCGTTTTGTCTAAGAAAATACACAAGTTAAACAGAATATTTTTAGTGAATAATAATACTTAATTATTAATCTTAAAATTGTATACACTGAAATGTACCAATCGTAACTTATTTTGACACTGTTGAAGGTTTTGTACTTGAATCTGGGTTCTGGACAGCGAACGGAACTTAGGAGAACGACCTAAGAAAAAATAATTGAGTGCTTTTTTACAAGACGATGTGTCTCAAATTCAAATTCCTAAAAGATAAATGCTAGATCTAGTTCCTAAAAAATTTACAGCTTCAAAATATAACAAACTAGTCAGATATTTGCACGGACGCACCAAAACCAGGCCTGCTGAGAATGACCGATTAATCTGGTTTCACCGCTTTTTGGCTTTTCTTTTTAATAAATAAGGAGTAAGTTGATTTGACAAACTCTGAGTAAAACAATAAATCATCAACATCATGCATACTTTTTTTGTTCTGTTACAATCACACTTATTTTAACTAGCGACTTCTAAACTAACACTTATAGCAACCAAGATACCCCACAGTTTAGCCTACCAACGCTGCAACGTCTGCATATAATGCAATACTTGAATCAGGATTAAGTAATCAATTGCAACCCAAATTAGGTAAACGAAATTGTGGCCAAAATCAGTCACTGACATCCGATATTATTTTAAACAGACAATTTTAATTACATTATGTTAACGTATGTTACTACTATTCCGGTGGTTTTGATTGATTTATGAACTGGCGCCTGACAACGCGCAGGATGCGAAATATTAGGGTTGCCTAACCTACTATAAATAAAATAAATAAAAAGCAGTCATTTTTCAAATAAATTAAAGAATATGATTTATACGACATTGAGAAGGTATGAAGAGAAAATCAAAAACTTATAAATAGTATCATAATTAATGAATGAGATGCGCATCGCGTAAAAAAAGTGTTGCTAGGAGGCCGTCTCAAAAATTTTAGTTTTTCGACGGTCCTTTTCTAAGTGCTTTATCTTGACATTTTTATACTGGGCTATACCAAAAGAAAAAATACGTCATTTGTTTTTTGTCTCGTAGATTGCTGTATTAAAATTTGGAAGGTGGTTAAAATTTCATCCTGTATATGCATTTTAATAACTTTTGTATAATGAATTGGCAATATTGGTAACCCTGAGACAATATTAAAACCTTGTTCTAAGCTTGCGCAACTTTTAACTTCGCTAATACGCTATTGCATTATATTGAGTGTATAAGAGCAATACAACATACATCAATGAGTAGGAGCGGAAGTTTTTCTAGTTATGAGATTGGTGAGTGCCCGTTAGTGAATGAGCGACCGGTTCTGCTGTGCCATTACGAACACATTCACGCGAGTGTGTACAGTCAGATCGAATATCTAGACAGAAAGAATTATAAACCTTATGCAAGGTAATAAATATTTATGCACCATCATATTGTCATTACCTTATATATAAAATTCTCGTGCCACAATGTTAGTTACCTTACTCCTCCGAAACGGCTTTACTGATTTTTACCAAATTTTATATGCAAATTCAATAGGTCTGAGAATCGACTACTATCTATTTTCCATACCCCTAAGTGATAAGGGTTATTCACCCTTAACATTTTTTTAAATTTTTTGTTTCTATTTTTCTATAATGTGGCATTAAAAAATACATACAACCCTAAATTTTACCCTTTTATCACCAACCCCTATTATTTAATAGCCATTTTAGTAATTTAATCATTTTTATGGCAAAACAACGTTTGCTGGGTCAGCTAGTACATTATAGAAAACTAACTGACCCCGCGAAAATTCGTATCGACAAAGAATAATATAAATTAATTTTGAAGTCTTTAGTGTCATTGTTTTTTAATATAGCGTGACTGGAAAAAAACACCAAGAAATATTATTTTCAAATTTTTTTTATGTTATTTTTCCAATGCTTTAAATACTTATTATTTTAATAATTCCTGACGAAGATAACTATACTGTCAAAAAACTTCAACGCATTCAAAAATGGGTCAATCAGAATTGGAATCGGGTTCGGATTGAACTTGGATTGAAATTTAGTCGAGTGTCAGGGGCCTAATTGAATGAATTGGGCGATTATGACATTTAGCCCATACTAGAACTGTCAAAAACCTCCTATTCGATAACGATTGTGATACGATTTGGTTAGCTGAATTAGGGGCTTGGAGGTCATACGTAAACGTGCAGATTGTCTTCGTTGTAGTTCCTCATGTAGGTATGCTATCAACCAATCAATCACACCCGTCATTGAATTATCCTATAGTATTTGTGTCCGAGTGTACAGTGTACAAGCCGAGATTAAATTCTCAAAATTGGTCTTGATACCGTGTGATGCTGGCTGCCCCGGTATAATATGCACGCTATTATTTATAGCGTTTTTTATAGCTAGCCGAAGCCTGTCTTACGACCAGCCACTTTTTATAGCACCCGTTAGGTAAATTCATAAATCAGTTTATCATATTTAAATTGTTGTAAGTTTATCTTTTGTTTAATCTCGTGTGAATATTTGTGTTAACAACTTTATTACGATATCGGTATTTGTTTCATTCCATAAGATTTCGGCATTAATCGAAGTTTAAGAATGACCCACAATCTTTGTAACGGCTCACTAGAAGTAACATAGGTAATTACTGACAACAGCAATTCAACCTACCACAAAAAGTAAAATTTTCTCAATTGATATTGATCTCTACTTGTTGGACTTAAAGTTGAAAATCAATTTAACATTTTGGGTAGGTTGACCTGCCGTTATCTGTACATCACTTTTCTCTATTATCAATAGTACGCGATACAGGGTTTATTTCGGTATTTTTTAAACACATTGAGTTACATTATGTAGGATTCTAATGGTGAAAGAATTTTTAAAATCGGTTCTTATAGTTTCGGGGCTGATTCACTACAAACAATCAAATCTTTCTGGTTCATAACATTTTTAATACGTCGACAATATGTCAGACATGCTGAAAAAACTTAACACAAACTCACACTATGCAGCAGAAACTAGTATAAACGCACTAAGAATAAATCCCATTTCGTACCGTATTCAAAATTATTTATTCTCATGTTATACAAAGTGATAGACACATACAGGGAAAACAATACTCGCGCCAATTAAAATTCTAAATTCAAACATTGGAACTATTCGCGTATTTCAAACTCGATTCGAAATTAATTTAAAAGCAGTAGCAAAGATCTAAAGAATAAAAGCGCCCTGATCGCCTGAGAGGAAACACAAGGGCCGTTTTTCCATACAAACGTAGTCCCCTGTTTCCTCCCTGGATAAAGCCAGTAGAGCAATAATTTTATTACAAAAATCTATGACCACTATTAGCATGTTTCTATGTTTTCTGTTTTTTCATAAATTAATTGATAAAAAAGATATGAGCCCTCAAAAATCTAAAAAATTCGCCAGATTTTCCGCTGTGTTCAAACATCCAGAAAACAAATACGGCTAAATTTTAGAAAAATAGGATAATATACGAACACGGCCAAAGCCTTTCTTTAATTTTTAATGAATAAAGTATTTAAATCGGTCTAGTTTTGGACAAGTAATCGGGGAACTATGAAACTTTGATTTGGTGTGCTTTTAGTAGGTACTCGTATTTTCGGTCCAAGAAGTAGTTGTATCTATCACACTCTGCAATAAAGGCTTTTGGCACTGCGAGACAGCAATAGATTTTACAAATACCTATTTTTCAATTCCCTCGCCCGTAGTGTTTCCTCTTAACAAGACTCGTATATTAGTATTGATATCAAGACTTCTCTACGTTCCTTCAAAACTCTAGAGTATTTTTACGAGCACACCCGTCACGGCCAGCGTCGAATGTAAAGTCATTCATACATAGTTAATTATTTATTTAGTAGCGCCGCACGCCCGGTTGCATTAACCGATTTATTTTAGATATGAGCGTGACTCAACTGTATGTGCTGTACAATCAAGGGAAAAAACATTGTTTTGCTTTTCATTCATCATGTCTTAATTAAATCGAATATACATTATGGAAGTGACGGACTAGTTAATTGAAATATTGCATGGGTATATTAACATAAACTGTCAATTGTTAAATAGACCTCTGTAAAATTCTACAACATAGAAAGTAGTACGAATTAAAAAGAGTATTAACATAGTAATTTAAAAAGAATGTCTTTCATCCATATTTCACATTTGGTAATATAATACAATGTTCTCCCAAACACATGTTGGAACAAGAACAATTTGATATAATCCTTCGATTATCTACTTAGGTATGGAATTCAACACGATCTTTGATTTCAGTGATAGTTTGTGGTTTATACACTTAAGCGTTAGTTTAATTAGCCTTATCGAAAGCAATATCAGATAATCCTCGGATTTACACGATAACTGAAAGAAATGTAAAGTGTAATTTTCGTTGTACAAATATTTAAACAACTTTTCTTTTGCATATTTTGTACTTACTTGGTCTTTTTCATTAAGTTTCCATAACCTTCAAGCAAGCTAATTTTATCAAATAAAACTCCATTCAGGAGATGCTTTACGAGCTCGATGTAAAGTCCGGCAAAATGAGTATTTAAAACAATCAAAATCCTAGAAAAATCATACCTTACACTCTTGCTACAAGCTACTACGACTGACGTGGAAGCCCTTTATTAGATCCTAGATTCAGCTAACTAATGTATAGAAAATTTATGTCGATGGTCACACAAAAAATACAAATATGGTTGCTCTCCGCAAACAAAGTAACATCTGGCCCTGTAGAGATGGCAGTAGGTAAATATTTATAGCAGAATATCGAAAGAAAAAAAAACAACGTCTTTAGTTAGTTATGTATGCCGAGATAGTTTGAAGTAATAACTACATGGCTTAAATATTGTTTAAGGGCTTAGAAAATTATCGTACAACCAATTTTCTTTAGCGTATTCGATTCCAGACCAACGTTGAGTGACTAACTCTTCGGTAAAAGTTGAAATTGCACTTAGCTGAGTATTTAAAACTTTTGCCTGGTGCATGCTTCGAGAGGTTAAATATGATGTTATGTGATGTTGTATGTAACATGCTTTAAAAAATTACTTACTTTTTGCCCGCGTGAATACTCGTTATAACGCGCGGGCGGAAACCTATTCCAAGCAGTGGGTTAAAAAATAGCCTATATTCTTTCTTAAGGTCTAATCTATCTGTGTACTAAATTTTATCAAAATTCGATCAGTAGTTTAGGCATAAAAGGGTATACAGGTAGTCAGAACAAATACGAGAAGACAAACAGACAGGCAGAGTTACTGTCATTCGCAAAAATAAAATTGTTTTGGAAATATTACCAAAAAAAATCAGTAAATGCTGTAAATGAATAATTTTTTTCAATATAGGCAAAATACCTTCAAACTAAGCCTTCACAATACTAGCGGAAAATTTAATTTGACTAGACTTGTCACTAATGTCACTATCAAAAATTTTTTTTTAAACTCTTCTCAATCGAACTCTTTTGGTAATTTTGTCAGAAGGTTGATATAAAAACGGTTATTAATAACTTAAAATATAATTTATTACATATTTACAAATTATAATATCTTTACAAATTTTGGTAAAAATTAGTTATTTTGCTACCATCTTAAACTTACCTATATCTGCAATCTATCGCCCCCCAATGGCATTTAAACAAGCACTTTTACATCCGATTTACAAAAGCTTCTTCTAGCCGATTCTTACGGCTCCCATAGACGAGATTTCCACACATTTTAAAAGTTTAGGGTGATATAATACGGCGTCAACTTTGAGTGCGCTAACTTGTACTTTGTTAAAATGTATAAATTAGTCATCTGAGACGAGTTGATGTATAACTCGACCTATTTTATTCTATATTTTATGAAATTCTTGTCATCCCACTTTAAATTGAAGTCAATAAAAATGCCACTACAACTTTAGATAGGAGTAACATATTCCCTTGTATTTACACAAAATGAACGTTCCATAATAAGATAATAAAATATTTTAGTTATGACAGAGACTGTACTTGCAGTCGCAGTCATAGTTATGGCATTGATCTATGAAACCACTGGGTAATGGATATGCTGGAAGTATAATTTACATTTATCGGCCATATTAGAACGGGTTATGGTTCTAACTTAAAATTTTTACAATAATTACTGCTCATTACAGATCATTAAGCGCTTTGATTTAATGGTCAGCTTCTTTGTAACGAGAGATTTTTAAATAAAGCGTAATCATGGCCTCCGGGTTTGTTATTACTAAGCACTTCTACAGAAGACGAGGTGTAAAATTAATATGTTCGTTTAGGATCATTAACTTCTACACACTTACAGATATATTTTAGTATGAAGTCTATGACAAGGATCAGGATGATGAAATAATACTTAACCCACGAAAATACCTAGAAGAGACGGACAATTTTCCACATTTCTTATAATTTTGAACTGAAAAGAAAAACATAATTCTACTACTTACCACCTTTTATTTTAGAAGAGCAATCAATATAATATAAATTTAGATTTATTTAATAGATTCTGGTACATTACCTGAAACAAAAATTTAATTAATAATAACAAAGAATACTCATTTTATGCACAAAATAAAACTATGATGATCTCTAAAACAATACATTACTTTAATCACATTTGGATTTATTTATTGGATTTATTTTTGTCCGCCTAAGGTGGGATTCGAACACACAAGTAAGTAAATGGTAAAAACTAACAGCCTATAATCATCACACTGCAGGCAGGGTAAAAGCCTCTAACATTGAATTCAAGTTACCACAGCAGTGATGGGTACTGAACTGGCATAATCACCACGCTTGCCAAATGCGGGTTGGTGATCACAAACCCGAGCAATGTTCGAAAATTCTAAACTTTTGATTGCCCGACCCGGGGATCGAACCAGGGACCCCGAGATTTGGGCCCAGTATTTAAACTACTAGACCAACGAGGCGTTCTTCCTCGAACACACGTTTTGTAAAATATGAATATGAATAAAAAATATACCATTTCAAGGTTAAAAAAAAAAATTAAGCGTGATAAATGTTTTTAAAACTGTATTAAATAAAAAGCATTTTATTAAATTGATAGTGTAAATTAAAAAATCGATTTCTAGAAAAAACATTTAAAGTTGATACCTTTAAAAATTGCTTTAAAACTGCTAAAACTACTTACTTATATAAAAAACTTGTTTGACATTTCTGTATCGAGATTATTCCAGATTGATGTAAAGATACAAACATTACACTACTTATTTACTTTATAGCCATTGTATTCACACCGTCCATGATGAGGGGTGCTAGAGTTGAATTTAAAAAGTACGGACAGGGGCACATGATAATGCGATATAACGGTTATCTATCACTGTTATGTACTCCATTCAAGTTAATTAATTTCCATAACAAAGCTTCGGCTAACCCCAAATGCAGCCCTCGATCTCAAGCACCGTTGGGGTACATTATGACAAGTAACTGTCATCGGGAGGAAGAGGCGTGGCCGTCCGACGACTTCCAATCGGAATCATGATGCCAGGGGCATTGTAATGGCAATCCGATACTAACATCTTTATTTAGATATTAAATCAGAACACTTTTTCAAACAGGATAAAACATGTTCTCTCTATTGTAGAATCTATTTCTAAAAGTTAAAAGATTTATGAAGACTAATATTCGTTTGAACACAATATGAATCGGTGCAAGTTTTAATGCTTTAGAATTTAAGTGTGTTTAACTGTCGAAAAAAAGAAAAAACAATGATTTCTTCTAACTTTTATGGAAATAACGATATAAGAAAAAATTAAATAGCTCTAACTTGTTACATGTAGAATAAGTAAAAAACATAGCTTATGTTATGAGTCGGAGCTAAACAAACAATAGTCATAAACCGATTTTTTGTAGTTTTCCGTGATTGGAACATTTTGTCAAAACTGTTTTCACAATGTTAAGCATGGATCTACAGTACGTGTTACCAAACAATGAACCACCCAGATAATATAGACCTGGTTTTCAATTTACTCTTGTACATCAAACTCATTTGTTATCATCGAATAATTAAAAAAAGCAGTAAACAATTCATACTACCAGCTGATAAAACTGCTTTCACAGATTGCACATGTTTAATAAACAACAATATAATATTTAACCGGAGAAACAAGTCACAAACACCAATTGCTGATTCTAACAAGAACGAAATTCTCACGCCAATCTCATATCAGTTACCTCTATCGGCGTTAGCACAACATAAAAATTAAACTATTTCCTAATTAAAACTATTAAAAAGTCGAGTTGTTGGAGATAGCGCGCCCACTTCCGCATTAGGTTATTTGTGGCGTTTAACCCTTCAAGCTATTAAGGGACTGTCGGGGTTAAATGAGACATTTTTCAAAGCGCGCTGACGGTCTTAATGAGATGTCGCCACGGGTTATTTTCAGTTGAACACAAAAAAGAATAATCTGAAAATCTTCAGATAATGAACTGCTTGCTTTTTGTCAAACGTGTGCGGCAGATGATAAAGTGGAAAACGAATGCCTTTAAAATACGATTGCAAAGTGTCTGAATGAAATACTTACTACTGTGTAAACATTAAATTTTATACCCTTTTGTTTTTATGCTCTGTGCATCTCTAAAGTATAATTTAGATTATGTAAAAGTTTTTTAGAGCAGTCCTGGTCAGCGGCAGTTCATTCCCAGGAATTTCCTTTATTGGACTTAAGGATGATGAACTGAGTCGTAAAGATGTCTTCCACTTATTACGTAATAAGACGTAGTTAGCATTACTTATCCTTCTGGAGAGGTAATTGAAAACAAATTCGTAATTTCTGCTCTCAAAGGCGGTTTGTTAGTGTGTGGCTTTTGTATAGGCGTACAAGTGTGCGTGTTTCTTGAATGATCTGTAAGTGGAGCGCATTAGTCGGATGGGCGCTTCACGTGTATAGCTTAGTGTTAGGCTCCATTGACTACGATGACGGCCAACAGACTGTGACCACGTAACTCGTGCTCCAAAGATGTTCGATAAAAAACTTTTTATGATCTTGCTTTATCGGTATTAATTTATCGAACATTGAAGTGGTAAAAAAGTATTATGATAAACAACTACTGTGAGATTTAATCAATGGGATGACGTGCAGTGATTCTCACGGCGCGTCCGTCAGCTACGCTGAGCGCCGTGGCCGCGGGCTAATTACGTACAAAATTAATAAACAATCCATTAGTGGCGAGCAACAAAAGAAAGTGCTCGCCGGACGTCGGTCAAGAGCTGTCGGTGCGGACTCACTGTTGGCGTTAATGGCTTCAGCAGAGACTGCGCCGCGCTGGCCCGACTAATAGGTCTTATCCATTTTGGACATTAAAAGTTTTATTAGTTATAATATTTAAGACATGCCTCACTGGGCCACACAGAGCCATCTAGTCCCAAATTAAGCTACTATTAAGTACCCTGTCGTATGGGGACTAGACGACCGATAAACTTACTTATATACCTTCTTTTGTAAATACATAGGTACTTATAATACATAGAAAACACCCAGACCAGTACAAACAGACATGTTCATGCACACAAATACTGTGCGGGGATCGAACCCGCGACCCATGGCTCAGAAGCAGAGTTTACTACCGCTGATCCAAATGGTCGTCAAAAGTTATGATCTTTCAAAATAATTTAGTTTGGGAGTCTATTTTGTATGAAATGGTAATTTAAAAAAAAATACATTATTCTTCTTGATTGTTTGTTAATTCTAGCAATTCTAGTTATTTTAACTTTGAAATTTGATTGAAATGCGCGTAGATCAAAAAGTAAACATCTTTAAATATGCTTGTTGTAAAATCACAGTAGCGCTAGGAAGTGCACGACTGGTCAGCGTGAGCTTTTGCCTTTAAGTTCTCATTCGCAAGGCGAGGAAAACGTGTGCATGCTGATATGCCTATCACATTAAACATACACGGTTTTGGCTGGGAAATCAGAAAACGACAAAACAGGAGACAGGAAACTGTCACTGAGGCACTAATTTAGTCGGCCGCGTAAGTTTCAGCTTATCTCCGAGTGCGAACCAGTTTCGCACGCCGTGGGAAACACGCTTACACGCGCACTCATCTACCTTGTTTTATTTACAGGGTTGACACCGCCCCCGATACCGTTTTAACTAGAGGAGATGCTTGCATTCACCGCCTTGTCGCGAGGAGAGACAGCTAATTCACATTCGATCCGACAAAAATACCTAATTGCGTATAGTTTTTAAAAGAAATACAGTATTAGTAGGTATACCGATCTACGTGTCTTTAATAGTCTAAATATTAAGCCGTGTAGCGCTTTGTCTGAATATAATACAATTATGAAATCCATTCAAATGCTTAAAGGAGACGGGTTAAGAAATAGCAAAATATATTTTAACAATAAGAGGTTACACAAGAATTTGATTTGAGAATACACATTCGAAGTCGCTTACTCGACTTTCACAAATTAATTGGGACATAAAACATTATACGTTTCCTTTCAGTATTCCTCTTGTTCTCAATAATTATTTGTTCAAAATTAAATTACAACTTCATTGATACAGGTATTTCGAAACGACAGGAACACTTGGTAACCCTGTTAGTAAAGGCCGGTGGCGGCATCCCATTCATTGGTACATAGATGTGGCACTTCCAGTGTATGTGTGTAGATGCATGTGTGCACGCATATGTTTTGAGCTACAATTACGGTTCAATTACGTATTTCAGTTGTTTGGTGATTGAATAGAATAAATTAAGGGTCCACGGTCGTGTGGAGGTAGTTACGTGATAGTTTACGTGCGGTAATTAAGAGGTCAACTACATAGAACTGTTCTGTTTATGCACGTCGACAAATCAGTAATGTTTAAAGGCCTACTATTTTTTTCAATGCTTCATGTACTGACTTTTAAGAGCGTGTAAATTTTAATGGTGGTTTCGTAACTGAAATTTTATCCTAATGCTGCAAGAACAGGTACTGGATTTTGAACAACGTATAAAAGCTACGGGAAAAGTCAATATAACGCAAAGCAGGCTTTAATATGAACTATGTATACGTATTTCTACTCCAAATTGACCCTACCACTGGTCCAACGATATGACCTCTTTTTTACGGAGTAGCAATCAAAGTAAATGAGCTTATGAATATATCAATACGCTGATGACTGATACGGTAGGGTCACACTTTATTGTGCTCCAAAATTAATGAAACGAATAGGTACACTAGAATATTAGTTTAAGCAAGAGTTTTACCTAGGTATGAGTAACACCATAGGTAACACTGAGTCTACGATGCAGCGGTATATTATAATCGAAATCATATACAACATCCTAAGGTTAGCCTGTTTATACTATAGTAGTAGTAGTAGTAGGGCCCGTTACTTGTTTATTTTCTTAAGAGTACTTCTAAGGCTTTGACGATGATGATAAAATCTATGATCGTCTCTGATTATGTTATCAGCACTGGTATATAACAAAATTAAGCCAATAAAGACAAAACATTATCACCCATTTCTATGTTGCTATCTCATTTCTATGACCATTTTGGACTTACCTCGTCTATGAACAAGTCATGTAATATCACGAAAATACACACTTAAGTAAAGTCCGTGACAAGTATCTTTTTAAACTGGTTACTTAGATGGCAAGGTTCTGATTGATATCTCAAAGTGTGTATATTTTATATAGTGGAGGAAGTCCAGTGCAGGGTAAAACTAAAGTCATGTATCTTCGGGATACTATGTAACTATAAGTTCTTAAAGGTACAAAAACATTTTCTATGTTATCAACATCGAAACAGGAAAACATATTTAGACTTTACATACGTTTCCACGCTATTGTTTTTGCTGGATGCACAGGCTTACAATATCAACACTGTGATCTGATGTTTTGAACTGTATTCTTGCTAATAGGTAAATTTTTACTGTGTATAACGCCTAGAGTAAGTTGACATGAACCTTCTATATCTACGGCTACTGTGTGAATATTTTTGCGATCTCAATTTGAGAACAATTTGAGAACATTCCAATTCATTTGGAGTTATAAATCTATTTTCGTTTTAATGAATGGGGTACTCCGCAAAGAGTCGCCGTAAGTCTTAAATAAAAAATACTTAAGGACGTATGTTTCCAAGCAGTATATTCATTTTTAAGTGGCGTCGTCGTGTCATCGGGTAAAACGCAAATAAATTTTGAATGCATTACGAAGTCCCTGTGATGAATAACGTCCTCTCGGCGATACGTTAACCCTTCCAGTGGCTTGCTACTAAATTAAATGAAATCTGTAAGATCAAGGTGGATTAACCAAGCCAAAGGCTTGAAAAGACGGCTTTACATTTGACTGAAGCAATCTTTAAATGGTTTAAAATATGAGTATCATGCTATTTGTTAATTACAAAAACAACTAATTTGATATTTGATACGTAGACCTACTCCATATCAATCAATGAAAGTTATGTTAGTTAGAGATCTAGTTCAGAATACTTAAATAAACACTTAACGTCGAAACCAATAAAAAGGGATTATGGTCTTGGATTTGGTAAATTAACTTTCATGCCATAAAAGTAACTACATTATTCGACATTTAATTTATGTTGCTGTAATTCTCCACACATTTCAAGTGTAAAATTTTATCTATTCTTGTTTCTGCCTTACCATTGCTTGTAATCATGTTTCTGGTACAGCCCCAGGTGAGGCAGTAGGTTTTATCTTTTGCAAGTAAATCTGATCTTTACGGTTATAGTAATAGGACGATGAAGCGTAATAGCAGAGTCGGTAGCGAATACGATGCAATCGCTTCACGCACGTTCGAAACGCTTATTAACGAATTATTGCCCACGATTTAATTACCCCATTAATCGTGATGTGCCCAGTGCTCCGGGTTTATTGAAGTCGGTAGCCGAACTTATTACAACAATTTCGGTTTTAGAAAGTATAAATGTAACTATTAATTAGAACCTGCCTCTTCCCACGGTTTCTCGCTCACTGACTTTTGTCAAGTGTAATCATTTAACACATTAGACATTGTAGATGTTAATTGAAAAATGATTTTGAATTACATTAGTGGCACCTATGAAGTCTCATTATGGATAGATTATGCTAAACATATTCAGAGCTATAAAATTCACAAAAGGTCCCTATTAAAAGACGGCTACTGCGGTAAATTGAAACTATGCAGAGAGAGTCTTAAATTTAAGCAATGGTTTGAAAAGACATAAATTATCTTTAGTATTTTAATAAAACGATCGCCATATTTCATATGTGGGTTCATCATATTTTAAATATCAAAAATCTTTTTCTCTCAAAAGATATATAATTTTGTTTCTCTGCGCCAAAATATAATCCCTTACAAATTCACTTTTCATCTCAGCAGCAAGGTGTGCTAAACGGTATACAACCTTATCTAACAGGACTCCGTACTTATTTATGCTTCAGCCGTCCACGTCATTAATAAGCTGAATGTATTCACAGGCATTGTTGATTAGATCGTGAAGTTACTGCCACTTAGAACGGATTTACCGCTCACCTAGCTCCAAGTGTCCAGGTGCGTAATACCTAAGCAAATCTCAGCTCGATCATTGATCTCTGAGCGAGAGACGGCGCCGGCGCAGTGGGAGGAGGCCTGCTCCGAAACACCTGCCGCCCAAGTACTATGGACCAGTGTGTGCCACCACCGCACAAAACGAACCAACTTAAACGCGGAAGCACACAAAACCAAACCGTAATAGTAATTGCATAGAGTCACTTCTAACAAGAACGATATAGCGACCAAACTCGTTCACTAACCGATTGGGACGTAGCCAACCTAGTCAGGGCACAAATCTTGCCCAGATAATCTCCAGCTACTTTTACTATAGGCACTGACTTAAGATTTAATACAAGCTTTACAATGCCATGTGGTTTTATGTCGGTGCCAGCGACCAGGCCTGTTCCTGCAAGGGTCTCTGAACCTCCACTATGCACACCGTAAGTCCAATTACAATAATTGTGCGTTGTTTGTTTTTCAAAACGTTTAACAACTGATGTTGTTAGTCATAACTGTTTTATAAATACGTTTGTGAAATAACTTGTCCGTGTATACCTCTGTACTTTTACACTAATTGAAGTTGTTGTGAAGGTTGAGTGCAATGACATGTTGTTTTTTTTTATTTATCTGTATTAAATTTCCATTTGCGGAATTATTAACTTGATTATTTAAACTAATCGGTTATCTTATTGATAAAACGTTAGAATACTTTACCAAAAGAGTTTCGTGTTTATGCCTCATCTAGTCACTCAAAACAGGTAGGTAGTTGAAATCTAGCGCATATTATCAGTTCAAATCCCAGCACATTTATTTTTTTTTGAGTCTATGAGATGTATTTTTTACCATGCTTAGCGTTGAGGCAACCAGCCTTTACGAGTTTATTATAGAGAGAGTGAGAGATCTGAACACAATTGATTTAAATGTGCCTCGAGTCGCGACTAGAAAAGCATTTAGATTAAAAAATATCCAATTTTTTTATGCATACTGTAAGTAATGTAATATTTGGTCAGGAGACCATGACATATGAATATAAGAAACATTTTTTTCATAGAAAACATATTTTCTCACGTTTAGACCTCGCTGCAGCGATAGATTTAGATTATGGTTGTCTACACTTTCCTACTTTTAATAAAACTTTGTAGCTTTTTGGATACAAAGGATTGGCTTAGCTAACTACGAGTATATTAATTTTAAATTACCAAAGAGAAAATCAAGGCATTATTTCTATCATTTCATTAGACTTCTTAAATGATGTAAGACTTTGCTCCCACAAGCACTGTTATCGTTGAACAGCAGAATAATTCATAATCTTGTTGTTGGGTTAATTTGTGGCGATTATCTATGCGTCTAATCAATACAGCCGCTGCAATAACACAGGGCTACTTCTAAATTATTTATGCTGTTATTAAGTTATGAATATTTAACGGTGACTCATGTCTTGGGCATGACTTTAGCAATTTTAAACAGCTTCAGATCTTACAACAGGTATTTTGCAACCGACTCGCGACGGTATGGTCTATCTAGTAAAAAAATAGGTAGTCGTATCAACCTATTCCAAATAAAAAAAAACACACTACTGAAACTGAAATTCACAACATTAATTTGTTCGGAGCAACAAGTTCATTAAATTTAACTCTCGTCTATTTATTGAGAATAGCATGGCTAACTGTTAAGATTAATATCCAATTAAATGAATGAGATTTTTCTGATACGAAGCGGTTAAATAAGAACATCCATTCGATTTCTTTCTTTATACTCATTGAAATACGATTTACTAAAGGAGCGAGTTAATAATCTTGTAGAGCATTTAAAGATAGAAAAAGGCAAAGACAATACATTCAAAATGAATTAGAAACAATTTGTCGGGACAAGCGGCGTCGGTCGTGTCGATCGAGAGCGAGATAACGGCTATAATGGCTATCCGATCGGCCACTCAAAACTTACCGAGGAGCTACTTGTGAACTACTTAAATACCGTATGGGTTTTGGCAGCCACTGGTCGATACTTATGAAAGATAACCGATAATATCAGATGTGAAATAATTACTGTGTAGCGCTTTTTGTTAGCCTTGAAAAAGTCTAAGGGTAAATTGAGGAGTACGTCACTCTAAACTCAGAGGATAATATTTTCGTCCGTATTGTATTTTCATAATAAACCCGTATTGTATTTTCGTAATAAACCTAACCCAACTCTAAAACTTTCGTCAGTTTTGATTTTTTAAGGTATAATACGACATGAAAAAATCAAATCTCTAGATAGATAAATAGATAGATACTCTTTGTTGCAGACGTCACATCGTGACGTTCACGTCCCACCCAATTAAGGCAGTCTTAATTTTAATTCAGGGTAAGGCAGTCTTAATTTTAATGTTTTTTCAATTTACACTAGCAACTTGCTTGTTTTAAAACATTTTTCAAATAATTATGTATTAACTTTTGAGGATAAAGGGCAAGAAATACATTATATATAGGGTAGTACATTTATAAATTGGAACAACTTGTTCAAGTGTCAAAAGTTGAAATCCTTTTTATTTAAGTACCAAATAAAATTATGTCCTTTAAGAAAACTTATAATATACAATTAAAAAAAGAAAAATCAAAACAAAATAACTTGTAACACACCTAACGTTGTGAAATTACAACAGCCTTAACAATTGTAATATTTAATAGAGTAGTCAATGATAATGTCGCTATTAATCATTTACCCCTATTTTCAATACGCAGATATAATAAAACAGTAAATGGTGTTTATTAATTAACTGGTTTAATCCTTGGATTCTATTGCGTACTCGTATATTAAAGCTCTTCGATTTAACTAAAGGTTCACCTTCGGGCTTCAGCGAGTCTTGTTACGAATAAAGATATTTAAAAGCACATTTAGATGGATTAGACCCCAGACCTACACCCTTTAACAAGTGATGGCACAATAGGTGCCATCATAATTTGAATTTTAAACTCATAAGATAAGAATAAAAAAACAATCATAATAAAATTGTACCAATTTATGATTTTGTTAATATTACTGTATTGTAACCCACATTTTGTTGAGTTGAGTTTGAGAGACATTTAATAATGTATTTGTCAATCAAATAATGCCTTTCATACATCGTGTAATGGAAACACATTTTGCTAATATATAAACTTAAATCCGTTTAATTAAATTAACTAGAATAACTTTGAACAGTTTATTGGGTATGTACTACGAGCATACAGGGTCCTGCGCACCCAATATAATGACGCATTTAGGATGTTGATGGGGCTGCGACGTCACTGCAGTGCTTCGAGGATGCTAGCAGAAGCTGGAGTAGACAGCTTTGGGGCTATTGTACGAAAGCGCATAGCATCCCTGATTTACCGTGTGCGGGGCAGCTCCAACAACCTCCTACAGAGTGTTGCGGCGAGATTGGACGTGGACAGTGCTATAATGCAGCATTGGACGCACGTCCACCTAGTCAAAGACACTCATATAAATTATTTTAATTTTTTTTATTAGTTCTTAGTGTAATTATTTAAAACTGTAATATGGGCACTGCCTGAAATAAATTATTTTTATTTTATTTTATTTTATTTATTTTTATTTACTACGAGTAGTTTTAGTGGGTGAATCTATTGCTGTTGGTTGTTTTGAATTACAATCGTATAGTATGAATAAAAAATAGAATGGCAACACTTCTTCTCATAAGGTGACTAAATTAGGCGGGCCGTATTGTGTTTGTCCACCATTGGTCAAACGGTGATCAGCAACTGCCTCCCAAGTGAAGTGATTATGGCAAGATTCCCTTTTTGGAGAGGACTATCAATGTCCAGCTGTGGACAAAATGAAGGTTGTATAATTTCGGTTATTTTCTCATCTAGGTTGTATTTTTAATTTTTTCAGAAAAACCATCAGATATGTCTTAAAGAGCAACATAGGTACTGATGTTTCCATTCACAATGTTTGCCATTTATGTAAGGTTTGTGTGTTTTAGCCAGTACATTTACAGACCTCGTGGGTAGCAGTAACCTAAAGAGTATTTTAATTGATAACTGGCAACTTGCCGCCATAAGTTTTTTAATTCACTAATACCGAGAATTATGCGACGTATCGGTGCCTGATTAGCCGGGCGGGACTGAACCTCGGACCTCTCGTTCGGGGAACGTGTCCCGCGACGCGTGCGCACCCTTTGATGTGAGCCGACAAACGCGCCGCGAGCTTATCTTACGTGAGACCGATTTTTGTTTCTAACAAGTGACAATAATGGTCTTTTTGTTGATAAATATGGATTTTTGGTACTTCCTTAAGGGGTTTGTGAGGCAGGAAGTGCTCTTGTTAGATGATACTTTGGGAGATTCAAGGGTGAGCTTGCTTATGACTAGGCCAAACTTAAACGAAATTAAACTATTGTTCCATGTGGTTTTGGTTTTCTATTTATTGGTATTAATAATAATAATAATACGGAATTATAAAATTGATACTTCGTAGTTAATTAATGAGTTCTTTGAGTTGTTTTTTACAGTTCTTTGCAGTCGTATTAAATAAACTTTGTCTTAACCGTTTCGTGTTTTTTTGTCTCCATCATTGGACTTAGGTATTAATAAATTATTTATCAATATAACTTTTGCAATCGTAATTTTCTCAATAGGTGTAAAATTAAAAATCTAGAGGCGTATATAGCCACCTATTTATTATTTGACAAATCACACATACAATTTGTAGGTATGATTTGTACAATCATAGAGAAATTGATATTAGTAAACTTTATCGTTTTGTTTTGTCCGTAATTCGTAAGATATACTTACACACGAGAACCTTTTTTTTCAAAAACAGTATATTTGAAAAAAATAATAATAATACATACATTTATCACGAAGCAAGTTTGTAGATATTTAGACCCATACTCTACGTTGTCAGTATCGCGGAAGATTCATGTTTGAGACATTTATAAAACACATTGGATTCGGCAATCCGAAAATTCAACATCCATGATTCATAACTGCGTGTCCCACCGATGACAGAGGATTTCTATTTTGACAGTTACGACAAGATGGCGGCCGGCCAGAAGCCGCTTGTTATTTAATTAGAACCGCATTAATTTCGTAACAGCCACTTCCGGCGGGGGCGCGTCTAGACGATGTTTCTAATTCATACTTACTCTACTTTTGAGGAGCTCATTTGCCCCTATCCTATATCATTTTAAAAGAGGTATGATAGAATATTTTAATAATTCAATTCATATTTTATGTCAACTTACTTTACAGCCAATATTGAGGATATAACACCGTCACTTTTGGATATTGGAATGACAAACAGACAGATAGAGATAAAAGGTACAGGCATCGTGCTGCTGAGTTGCACTTACCATCACCATAGAGTAGCGTATATAAACTACAAGATGCAGTTTTTCGGTGAACATAGGCACTTTCAGTTTTTGGTTGCCATAATTTGAGAAACTGTTCAATATTGAAATTAATTTTCTGTATTAATCTCTTAAGTCCACGGCTTTTACGATAAAATTCATGTTTTCCATTTCATACGGCTCGAGGCCATTGAATTTCTCTCCAGGACCAACCTGAAGCTGATGCACCTTAAATTTGGACTCTACCACAAATACAATATGGTCTCATCACACATTGTCTGCGCAAGTAATGTATCGTCGGTCGCCAACAAAAAATGATTGTTAAATGTTACCCTATTACTATAGTAATAAGGGACTAATGTAGAAATCCACATACATTAAGTGTAGATAGACTGTATGCAGTCAGCATATCGACAAGGTCAGAACACATGAGGCAACTGACAGCGTGTACCTTTACGCTCCAAAAACTGCGGTGATTATGCAACCAGCCTTATACACATGCCTTATGTACTATATTGGTCTTATGTTTTCAATGAATATTGATTCTGTCGCAAAAACATGTCCTCTTCTACCTTTAGGTTTTACAAAAGGCTAACAATATTCTGAAATGACTTATTTACAGAGAGTGTATTTTTGGATACTTTTTAAGCCTTTAATGGTTTTACCTTAATTTAACATCTTTTTACCACTTAGTTTTACGTTAAAGTACCCTCCCCAAATTAACAAAAATTCCTTCTAATTCCCCTTATTAGAAGCAAAATTTGCAAAAACCATGTTTCATCGGATGCTTACGCCATAAAATAAATGTTTCAGTTTTCTAGACTTTAATTATTACAATAAAATAAAACAGTTTAAGGTGTGTTTAATAATATTAATACCGCCAATTTGAAACGTTAATTGCTGACGTTACGTAGTGAACATTGTTTTCAAAATAGTGTTTTAATTTCATTAACATTAGATGTTTTAACTGAAGTTTTTGGAAATAATTTTATAAGTATTAGTGATGGACACACACAGCTTTACGGTTTAATCTTAGTAAAGTACCTTTTGATGGTCTGATCTCGCTGAAACCCTTTGAAATCAGATCGGAATATCGTTTGAAATATAAATATCCCGTGAAATACATCAAACGCAGCATAAAAGTATCTAAAAAATGTTGGAAAAATTTCTATATTCTCAAAGATTAAAAAAAATATGGTACAAATTAATTTAATGATTATCATGCGTAAAAATGACAGGCGAAACGGAAATGCAGAACTCTGAGAGCGCGCTGGCGGCCGGACGTACGCCCCGCGCAACTGGGTCAGTTTATTTCTGTTTTGGCGGGAACCTGGCCGGAAGAGCCGCCATTGTGGATGCGCGGGGGACCCCGGAAAAACACCGGATTTCTAGCTAATGAAATCTTACACGGCATCTTTGGTGTACAGTAGCGACACCAATGTATCGTTTGCGGCAGACAGTGACAACACAACGCTCAGATTTATACACGGTTTTCTTTGGAAGTAATTGTAGCTGAAACGTTTTGAAACTTGTTACCAATCAGTAATGATTGCAATAAATGCAAAGATTCGGTATTAGTATTCCAGGTAATTTAGTTGTTTCACGTATGTGTTAGTATTTTTATTTTGGTCGTTATTAAAGTTAGGTAATAAATGATCAAGTAGATGCTTAAGTAGGATAGCCTACTAACTGTTAGATATTACTTCGATGAAGTTGTATTTGTAAGCACCCGATGCTAAGGGTGCAAACTGAAGGTCAGCTGTTCAGTTAAGAAAACATTAAAATAAAATCGTGTGAATATGTAGAGCCAAGCGATGGGGGTTTCAAATGCGGGCGTTCGCATCAAAGTTTATCGCAAACTCTCCAGCGAAAGGACTCTCAATTAGTATTAATTAAAGACAATTTAGCAATCCCTCAAACAAACGGTCACTCAACAATAAACGGGATTTGTTAATTACTCAGATTTCATTTAGAATACATCAGACGGTTCCAAAAGCAACTGATAGTGATTTTATTATTATTGATGTGATTATTTGAGACATTTTAATTCATTTTCCTGTGTAATAATTATGTGGCAATCAAACCAAATCATACCCATTAGCAATAAGGTTAATGGCACCGGATATTTTGTAATTCCAGAAAATCTCAAAAATCTTCATTGTAAGAAAATTTGGCAAGTCTAAGACAATATAGTGAAAATCGAAACGAATCATGAATGAGTCATTGTCTGGACGGGGGTCGAACCCTATGACCTGACAGACTTCCTGCCTTTGTTAAGATCTTCAGAAATAGATAACTAAACATTTGACACGCATTTACATGTTTTCGGGGTTCTTTGAATCGATTTGGATATTTCTTTCTTTGTCATCAGAATTCATTGAAAAATATCTGATTTCCCGATATAATTAGAATAACGTTCTTAGATTCTTAATGATGCTGGGCTGAATGTTTGTCCTGTCCTGTTAACATTTCAGGTCTAGTCAAGAAGACAAAAGTGAACTTTATGCATTTTTTAGTCTCTGCATATGTAGGTGTATAAACTTTATTCTACTTGTTTTTA
Source organism: Anania crocealis (assembly GCA_949315895.1). Taxonomy (NCBI): domain Eukaryota; kingdom Metazoa; phylum Arthropoda; class Insecta; order Lepidoptera; family Crambidae; genus Anania; species Anania crocealis. The sequence continues at coordinate 8,176,529 of OX438868.1, forward strand.
CGGATTTTCTCTAAATGAGAAGTCTTACTAGTTAAGATTTTAAACCCATTATTCAGACAACATAATGAAATTGAGGCCAAAATAAAAATGAAATATTCTCACCGCAATTAAATATCGTTAATGTTAGTTAACGAGCTGCCTGCTGTGTAACTGAAGTAAACATTTAACACTACACTCATTATTAATAAATTAATCAGTGCCGCCCGCCAACCCGCTTTTGTATACGCCTCTTGACACGCCCAGCCTTGGAAAATTTTAACAACTCAAAAACTTTTAACACAGCCTTTTTTCTTTGGTCACTGTATTCTAGATTATATTTGAAGAACCCCTAATCAACGTATCTTCATAGATATTTTTAGCTGAGGTATGCTGAAATAGTCGCTATCAATTTTGTAAGCGTATTGCTGTGTAATATACTCTTATCTATTAGTTACGTGTGGAACATTATTGGACCGGATGAGAATACAAATTATTAGAATACATTTTTGGTAATTAAGAATTTGCGGGGCTCCTCCTATCAGTGGCTATTAATTAGAACGACTATTCCCAAATAATTATTATTATATGTCTTTCGTAGTGACTTCTGTTGAATCTAAGATGACAACACAACTGATGTGTCATGATCATTTAGACTGCGTTAGACATTTTATATTAGTTTAAATTTGATAAAATGTATCAATTTAGCCACTTACTGCAAACTACCAGAGCCCAAGTAAGTATAAACAAAGGATAGTTAAGTATAATTTCAGATTCATCTCAATAACAAAACCTGTCTGGTAGTCTATATCTTAACATACATTTTTGGTAAATTTTCATAAACATTTTAATTTGTTTATTACCAGTTTGATAACATAATATAATATGAGTATGTTTTAAATATCTAAATTAATATTTACGGCGACAGTTCGTATTAACTTCCAGAACTCTAGATTTGGTTTGGTATAATATATTAAAATCATAAAATCAAATTGATCCCCGAGGCCAGTTTCTATTAGTATTGGCCAACTCGTAAATAGCCTGCCACTAGTTTATAATATGGCTAATATCATTTCTTACCAATATCTAAGAACTGTTATATGTCAAGTAATATAATTTTCCATCAAAACTGCGTAATATGATCGTAAATCTTGTCACACAATAACCAGTTCTCATTTTGTTCGATGTACTATATTTATTTATATATACATTTACTTGTAGAAACAATTTTCAATTCTCATATTGTCTAGAATTGTTGTTTTTTTTTAATATAAAATGAGAATCGTGAAAGTTTAATTTTTTAAATGTGCAAATTTAGGTGTTATTCCGACACAAAGAATTGTCCACCCCTTCCCTGATGTAAAGGCGACTGAAGGAATGCTGTTCGAAAAAGACGGGCAGCATCATCCCTCCACACTGGCGATCCAAACACAAGAGTGGTGATCATAGCAAAATCATTTTATTGGAGAGGCTTATGTCCAACTGTGGACGATGAATGATGAATTATGTTACAGCCTATAAGGTTCTCAAAAAAAACACGATAAGAATTAAGTCACCGATTTTAAGTCAACACATCACGATCGTCGTTTTTTATTTATTTTTAGTTTATTTTATTGGTTTACCTACTACTTATGCATTAAAACATTTTTAATTAAGTTAGCATAAAGTAGGAACTACTAAGTAAAGTCAATTATAGGCAAACACCGCACAGATTATACCTATGAAATAAATAGCAAGACTTTTGTTTTTTGATTTTAAACTTTCTTGACAGTAACACTAGAATGAACTGGTACACAACGCTGGTAGTCTGCAGGAGTCTAGAGGTTATAAAGAAAAAGAAAAAAGAGAAACTGATTCAGGGCTTATCCTAAGTAAAATAATATAATAGAATGGGGAATAATAGGTAAATACTATGCAAGTATCCCGGGTTCGATTCCCAGTCGGGTTAATTTAGGAAACAATATTTTGACTTGGCCCGTTACAGTGTCGAGTATGCTCCAACGACATTAGACACACAAAATTGACCTGAAAGACAGGTCAGTTACATTTTAATTATATGTACATTGTCCTTTCTGCGACCGGCGACCTTTAATGATTGATTCAGTAAAAACTCAACATATCTGTGTCCTTTTTGGAACCTCAAGTTACAACTTTAAAAGACAGACAGTAGGCTTTAGTACGGATGTGTTTTATTAAACCACCCCAAAAGCGCCACTACGAGGTAGGTCTGGAAGATTTTTCTTTCTTAAAGAAGGCTTAGCTGTACTTGTAAGCAATTTTTTTTATACCTCTTCGTTACGCGTTTGACCATATTTCACCCTGTATATTAATAAAGTTTTAAAGTATTAGATATTCCAAAACAATTATCAGAAGCCGACGAAAAATCATTGATTGCATCAGAAATGCTCCACTTTAGTCCTTTTACGCGAAACACGAACTAAAAGCTTGTAACCTGTCCTCGCAGTAGAAAGAGGTGAACTTGATTATTAACATCAAAGGAAAAAGTCCCTTGTACCAGCTACGCCACAGGAATCTAATTTTTGTATCGACTTTTATTCGCCGTTCCCTTCGTTGGACACTCACTAACTCACTTAGCCACTTAATTAACTAAGGTTTTTAAAAGTTGGACCACTAACTTTGTTTGTTGGTTGATGCCCTTAAAAGTCCATTATTTTAATTGCTTTGTTATGTCGTAAATGTGATGGAACCTAATTATGATTAAGTTTGTTCGAAGTTTGTATTTGATATAAGTACTACATTTTCTTTGTAACTCATACTAGCGTTAATTACTTGAATAATTTTATATTTAATAATTTAAGGTGAATTTCAAACGCTTGGAATACTTAAAACTTTATGACTGGCTCCGTAAAATGCATTAGCATCCTTTTAAAAAAATTCTATGTCCGTCACTATATCGCTCGTCATAAGTGCCATAATTAGCTCCTATCAAAGAAAATATTTTCTTTGCTCCTATCTAAGGGTTAAGCTTTTGGATTGCATAAACATGATCCACTTCCGGTCAACGCCGTGCCACGTTGCATAAAGATTTTCTCGATCATCTTAAATATCGCTAATATGATAAGCTCGGCTAGTGAAAAAGCGGAACTTTCTCAATAACGGACAGGGTGCTGTGAGGCGAGTGTGAGTGTGTGGTGCCGGCAGTCGGCACAGAGCTGGTGGTACGCGTGTGTGCGCCCAGGATCACTGGCCGCGCGCGCGCACCTGCCGCACGGTTCCCACGCCTCGCCCCGCGCCACCCTCCCCCACACCGCCTGACGTCACATCCACACAAACACTCAAGATACTAAGTCGGATTTTTAAATATTTAAATCATTAATATTTTATGACCATCTGACAGAGAAACAATCGCGTGAAATGATTTAAAACCGAACAGCAGTCTTAGAGCTACTTAGCTTCGCGAAGAATGCTAAATAGATAAATATTTAACGTCAGATAAATAATAGAGTGTAATATATTTTTATGCTTCATAACAATATTTATGAGAGTAGCTTATGAGACATGCGGACATTGGAAATAATCTTTAAGAAGTAGGAAATGGAAATCCATAATGAGATAACCTTTAAATACATAAGTATAATGAAATCAGAAAATATGCGCAAAATATTACATACAATACAATACAATACACTTTTATTGCACAAAAACAAGATACAAAGAAAATAATAATATGAAATAACATAATTAATATTAAATAATAACCTTTAATGCAAAAAAAATATATTGCCCCATATAGAATGTTAGGTAAATAAAATTCCACAACCAGTGTATGTTCACATATATGTACATATAATATGCAAATAAACACTATGGCAAAGCAGATAAAGAAGCATTTTGAAAATTTTCATGTCTACTTAAATGAAGTACCTATTTACTCCGGAACCATTTTGTATGAATACCTAGGTACCTATACCTACTTAGGTATAGTAGGTCTGTATTAGTATAATATTATCTTATCTGTGGTAGTACGAGTATACCTAGGCTATTTAAAATTCCAAAAAAATTTACAGTGAATCAGTAAGTTTTTTTTTTCATATTGAAAGGGATCGACATGGTCTTTCGCGGTTTAAGAAGAACTTTATTTCTCTTAAAGAATACAGATAATTCACTTACAGAGAAAATAAACTATACTTACTGAAAACTATACACTAACACTAACACTTTTGGCATCTGACTTTTATCCGCGAACGAAGCTGCAGGCAATTGCCTCTTAGTATAAAGATGATTATCAGCATAAATAGAACTAAGCCTTGCATACCTAAATAATTTTAGTTTAGACTTTTATATGTAATTCTTCCTAGGTAAAATAATTAGATCCTAAGTCTAGGTAAATTACAATAAACTATTTATCAGTTAAAATTCACATTACATGTATGCTAAGCAATAAATAAAACTAGAAGATTATTCTAATGACTAGGGTGAATGAACTTTGTTATCTGCCTAGATCGCGGTTACTCAATATTATATGGTAGTTTTCCTATGTCTAATAACGTAGGTAACTGTAATCCCGTAGTAACACATATGTAACTGAGTTTTTTGCCCTGCACCCGAGGCCTAAAGGTACTTTAAAATTCTATTCAGTCTAAAATTTAAAGTACATTAGAAAATATGGTCAACTAAATGCAAATTAGTTCAAGTACAATATATTACCCACCAGGCAATTGCGTTAATTGTCCCCTGAACCTTGAAAATATACAAAAATACCATAAAGGCATTGAAAAATATTAACTAGGTCCACAGAAATGATAGGTATGCTAAGTGGTACAAGTTGTGCCTGTAACAAGACTTAATGGTACCTTTCAAACCTCAAAATATTAATTATGATAAAAACTAGAGGTGGTTACTCGTTTAATCCCTCGATTGTGAGTTATTCCAGACACAATTGAAATCAATTGTTATCGCGGCACCCGAGTGCCTCCTGGGTGTTGAGGGATTAAAATGCGTTTTGCTTTGATACATCAACAAGCACCAATAAATAAATTTAAGTGCTGCTATCTGTGGTAGTGAAGCAGAACTGTTAAGCTTAACGCCATCTACCGGAATGAGTTGAAACTACAAAGCAACGCACGTTTGCTTTGCTTTATACCAAAAGTTTCCAACCTTATCGATAGATGGCGCTTGTAGTGCAAAAAGTTAGCTTTGCGCCTACGCATCTTTTGTTTACAATGTATATTTAGCTTACCGATTTCTGCCTGGTAAAGTGGTAATCGTAAGTACCGTTTGTTTGTTTAGCTTTGCTGCTATGTAAAGGGTTTTGGATAAAGTTTATTACACAACTTTTGAAGATTAGTCTGCTTAAAAATTTATTAAGATATTTCATAAGAAGTAGTATATATTTTAGCTTGGCATACTAATGTTCATTATTACTAGACAATCTCGTTTTACTCACTTCTCAAAAGTTTGAATATTATTAACAGGCTAACACATTATTCAGGCTTCCAAGCATTTCGTTGATGGCTTTTATAGTATACCTACGTTACCATAACGATTGCTGGAATACCGTACTACTACATAGATTTTGACCGACAAGTGGCTCGATGGACAGATTACCTGGCCCCCAATTCCGCTAATTTACAAATGGCTCAATAGAATCGCAATTGTATATTTTGACACATTTAATATGGTTTGCGATTCTATTGAGACATTTGTAAATTAGCAGAATTGGGGCCCTGGTAGATGAATGAAGCTCTTTAGAAGCCTACAGGAGGATCCATGTAAGTTTGCAATGAATGATGATGATGAGTGTGAGTGATCCAAGTGATTGTTTTGTACGTAGATGTTCGTAGCATTTTGAAGCACGTAGCACGCGGATTGGAACGTAACAAAAAAGCTCCTTGTGACCGTAGCTGCAACTTTGTTAATCGAATGAACGTTTCTATATCGCAGGTGTGAAATTGTTGTAGGTGGATTTTTACTGTTAAAATTCTACCTGTTTAGATACAAAACATAGGGTAGTAGTCGTAGGTATGAGTAGGACAGTTTAGTATGTTAATTTTAGCAGAAACTTGTAATACTTCCTTTTTAAGAAATTGTATCGAAGCTCAGCGTTTACTGAGCATTAGGCATGAAAATTCGCTACTTGCTTACTACATTTATTATTTAAATAGCGATTTGGTGCAAGTTGGCATGATTTCAAACGTTTCAGCGGATCATAACGAGACGGCGGCGGATTTATAGCGACGTTAAATCATTCTTTAGGACATAACCAACAGAATAGCGTTCGAATTTAGAAGGAGTGGTGAAAGCAACAGCGACATTAATACTTAGGTATATTTATTTTCGTGTCTTCTGTTGTCTGCGGTTAAACAATGAATTGGATGAAAAATGGTAATCAATGTATTGGAATGAAGTTTTAAGTTATAACAACTCTACTTCCGATATAATAGATAGTTGCCACAATACTAAGTTCAATAGATATCACACAAAAATATGAGTATGTTTAGCATATCTAAAATAGAAATAATTTTGTGTACCATTAAATGGTATAAAATTGTGTGGGTAGACTGATAACTGCACAGCAGTGGTAGATATCAAAAGAAGCGATAATAAATTTTCAAATAACATTTTGTGTAGATATTTCATTTTAACACACGCGCTTATTAGAAAACAGATTGAATTTAAAACGACTACAAAAAACATTATCGTTTATAAAGGTAGACGGTTATAGGTTTAACCTTACAATTTACATTAATATTAAACGCCAGATCAAAAATATTCATAGTGTGAAGAGGTAAGTTGTTTAGTATGCAAAAAGCGCGGTAGCCGAGAGGCGAGAAGTGACAACGAGCCTATTTGGATGCGCGCAAGCACCATGCTACGCGCTGCTCATACCTCATGCCAACACAATGAAGTTATAGCCAAATTAATAAAAATGTCAGATAAATATCTTTTACCTGAGGTTAACGGAATTTTTACTAACATAAAATAAATAAAGTACTTATAGGATATTTTCACAGCTTTTCAGATTGTTTAGCTTATATCTAATTTGTGTTTGTAAAATGGGTATTTAGCAATATCAAAATGATGCACTAGATTATAGCTGCATAGTAAATGTTTATAAAACTGATTGAATAAATGAAAAAAAAAATGCTATTACAAAGTTGCTTGACTGAAAATCGTAACAAAATCAATGTCGGCCATTCGAAGTGGAGAAAAGCTAATCCCGTTTTCTTTTTCGAACTCGCCGACTCGTTTTTAGCGTCCAGTGGACAAATAAGACAACATGTCCGCCAACTGGTCTGGCCGCGGTACCAGGCGAGTATGACTCCACGGGAGCTTTCGCTTCGCCCTCGCCCATTCATGTGCGCACATTTATGAATGGCCCGCGTCGCTGTGTGGGTGCACCGTCATAGGACGCGTACTTGTGTTGGCGCACACGTGTTTGTTCGAGCCGACATGGTAGGCATTCATGAGAATTTTCTTGTGTCAACATTGAACAGAAATAGTTTGCAGCTTTGTGGTCGTAAAGCAACGAAACGTTTGTCTCTAACCAGAGTTATTTGCGAAAGCTTTTAGCTTTACGATGCCCGCTTATGTATTGTAAACATTCGTTTACATTATTACAAACATGAATGGTTCTATTGTTTCTCGTTAGGCTAACCTGGCCAGCTAAAAGACTGACTTCATCCCTGGTTCATTATTCAGGCTTCAGAAGTAGCTTTTACTCGAATTTCAATTATCACATGTATTGCGAACTGCAAGTGACAAAAAGCTTTATATGCAGTGCAAGCCTAATATATCCTACAGAATCGATTTTTAAACCTACTTATCAGAAAACTACCAACACAAGAAAGTTTTTAATAATTAATAAAATGCTAATAGTAGTTAAATGTTAACTATACATGATGCTAGAATATTAGGTGTGAAATTAGTTACATAGATACCTACTATATTAAATTAATTGCATTTAGTATTCTCATCGAACAGCTTTTAGGTGATTGCCCGTCACCGCCGACTAACTGAGACCATATGACACACAAGTGGTTAAGTTTTCACAGTCCACATGTGTCGGCACTAAATAATAATAATAAAAATCATTTTTAATATCAAGCAAATTCTAACCGTATGTCGAGACTTATAAAGAAGATAATTGCCTAATGAATCACGCACCAGGTGACACATGAACCTTTGTTTCGACTTGATTGAGCATAAAAAATGCTTTACACGCTACGGTGTAATGTTACAATATAATGTCATTTTGTTAAGACTTTTTGATAGCTGATAAAAAGTGGCTTTTGGTGAAAGTTCGGGCATGATTTGTGAATAATTCTAATGCGTTATACCAATCGACATATCTAAAAAAATAGGTTCTGGGGTGTGGTCGTGTGGAGCCAGCACATAAAAATAATAGAACCACCCCTTCCTTTCCTATAGGTACTATAAGAGGCGACTAAGGGCGTACCGCCAGAAGGTAGGCAGCGCCAGCGTTTTCACTTCAAAGCCCTTTTGCTCGTGGAAATTATGGCAAAATCTGTTTTCAAAGACTTAATCCAGCAGTGTATAGATGAAATGAAACGTACATAACACTTAAAATACATATAATGCTTTCGATTATGTTCCTGCGGTATGTTCTGTATCCAAAGTCAAGGAAGAGTCTGACAAATTTTGTTGCTGCAAAATCATCAATTCAGAAAGAAAGTTAAGAAGCAAATCATTTCAGATTAAATATAAAAATGTGTAGGTATCTCAAATTCGCTTTTTTTAATTGCAATTTTGTTAAAATACAAATAAATATATTATACAAACGGCATACTTGTAAAGTACGTGATGATACCTACTTAAATGATTTTTACATGGAACCGATTTAAGAACAAATAATGGTTTCTAAAAATCATGTTTAGGTATTCTTCATCATATTGCATCTAGCTTAATGTTCGGCGCTGTTAGTAATGTCCAATTTAAGTAACGCAAATACAATGAATGGCGTGTCCATTCAACAAAGTCTAACACAAACATGGCTAGTTAAATAATAACAATTTTCCTCGAACTGCTTTAACTTGAGCATGCGGACAGGAATTGGAAATATACACAAGTTGTCGGGGCGCATTTTGGCAACATCCTGTGGAGTGGTCAACATCAACACTGCAGGGATGTAGTATGACTTTACGCCGCAACATCCTCTGTGGTGGTATCGTATGGTTGCAGTTGGCTACTCTTGCGGTCACGTGCTCACGTGGACGATTTCCATTGCCATCTGTGCCAAGTTAGACTAGCTACATGATATCCCAAGCAATTCCTCCTCCACCCTTCTACATGATTAGTAACTGAAATGTGACAAGTGAATTTTACAAACATTTAGGAATAGTTTGTAAGTAAATGGTTTTAACATGTCATAAAAGTATACAGCGATATCAAATTAGATAGCCCCACTGAGCTTGTATTTTCAAACATTCCTGAAGTAACGCCATAAGGAATTGCTCATGGACAAGTCACTTAATAGAATACAATCCTTTTGCATTGATACGGTTATTTATAACGCAATGTTACTAAAATATCGGTTGTGAGATCAAATCCAGCTGGATAATTTCGGGATTTACAGATGAATTTATTGATTGTAGGTACGATTAATCAGTATTTATTTACCTTCGCATGAAAGATATAAAGAGTAGGTAGATATAAAGAGAGAGGTAAATTTTTAGATCTACAATCGTGTTTTTCGTTTGATTAATGTGCAGGTTTATCAAAATGTAAATTTATGTTAAATTTATGTTATGTAAATTATATAATTAATTTGTAAATGAACATAGATAAAAGTAATGAAAGCGTAAAGTAAAGTAAGGAAAAGAAAACAATATCAAACCAGTTTTTAACCCAGACTTGAACATAAGCTACTCATTAATTGAACGATTAAATTATAGCTTACATGATCACATTAATGTCTTATTTTTTTGTTATCGTATCGAAGGCAAACTTAATACGAGTATCACAAACAGGTTCTATACAGTATTTATATACTGTCCGAATGGCTGAGTCTACATTTACAATCTAATTATACTTCTACATTTTCTCGGGTCTGGGTGTTTGTGGTACCCTCGTTGTTTGTTTCTGATTTCCAAAATACGAGTCTTTTAAATAGTTTCTCAATTTGGAATCAGAACAAGTATGTGATGTTGTACAGATTTATTTATTAATTACTTATTTAAACCCGAGCTATGTTCGAAAATTCGAAAGTTTTGTTGCCCTACCCGGGAATCGATCGAATCCAGGACCACGAGATTTTGGTCCAGCATTTAAACCACTAGAGTGACACAATATGGCCTAACAGATTTTAATGCAGGTAATATTTTTTTCGATGTTGATATTCAAATAAATAAGAGTAAATATCGACCCTAGTCTGGTCGTTGTGGTTTATGTTAACTGATAGATTGAATTGGTTTCGTTATAATAATTAGTTCCAAATTTTATTCTTGATATTCTGTTATTTATAAAAGCTAACTTAAAAACAAAGAAATTGTTGCTGACTAATAACAATTTCTTGACTTAGCAATTGTATGTGATAGATCCTCATTTTAAATATTTATCTGTTCTTCACTTCAAAGCTTCTCTTAGGCTTGGACGAGTTGTTTTGCAAGTTACACGAGCAGAGAGATTAAAATACTCTAATGTCAGTATGTACATTAATATTAACAAAATATGTTCATAGGTTGTCGTGCTGTGAGTCACAACGGGTGCAGGCAGAGATAGTGTGAAACAAATTAATCGCATTGTTCTCGTTAGCTAGAACATTGATACGATAACGACTGACGAGTTATTTACGAGTATGCTGGGACGAATATAAATTATGTACACAGCGGAATATTACAGTTTTTTAATACACGAATCGGTCAAGGCGAAAAAGTTTGCGGGCTACTGCCCAGCAATACAAACTAAGTATGAAATTTAAAAATATCAAAAAATACTGTAGAGATTAGATTAGAAATGATAATAATTTTCTGTAATCAATTAATGATTAAATAGACACAGTGTAATTACTTTCGAAATGATTTTTTTTTTCTAAAAAGGTAAATGCTCTCATTGTGCCTTCATTTACCGGGTATGGTTTTGGATCATCAAGAATATAATATTTTAAATGTTATATTCTTTAATTACTGAGCAAACCCAGCTCAGCACAGATACAATGAAGATTTGAAGATATTTACTTTCAAGAAATTACCCAATCAATATTCTAATGTGTCTATTGATTTATTTATTTATTTATTTATTTATATACGGTACACCAACAGCAATATATATATACTAATTTACTTTTAAGTATAAATTTATAATAGTTATGTTCTTATATATATGCCAATTATAGGTATACACATCATTGTTGAAAACAATTAACATACAATATATATATTTATATAGAGTTATCTCACAATTTCTTTAGTATTAAAATTGAAACAAAACTTGGAACAATATTTAAAACAAAATTTAAAATTATTTTGTTGAAAATAGCTTCAGCAGTTTAGCTTTTGTAACTTGTAGTGAATCGTTAAAAATATCCAGTTCTGGTTGTTTTGTAGACAAGAAATTATATTGCGATGATATTCTAGATAGAGGATAATGAAAACCTAGATTACTTCGACACTGAGGAATGCCAAATAAATTGTTAATGCGAGATCTGGGATATCGATAGGGAACGGAAATTGATGAACTGCATTACGATACTTTGCGTAGATTAAAGGCTATAAACGTAGGGGAGGCTGGGATCAGAAGTAACAGAGGAAGTATTTCTGCCCCCAGTCTACGATGCAGAGAGACAGACTGCGGATAGTGACTTTTTATTTGTATGTATAAAAACCTGACTTGAATAACTTGACTGCAGGGATGAAATATTAAATTCTACAAATGTTTAAAAGTCACAGCTTCGTTTATGTCAGGAGCGCCCCAATAATTATAGAGTAAATGAGCTCGAATACGTGTGGAGAGCGGCAACGGCGAGAAGTTGTTGGCAGCTTAGCAAGCTGTACAATTAGTGCTATGTATAGCCGATGTACTATTAATAATTGGTGGATTTAGTTACATTCAGTAGCAGTGCAAACAATAGTTTTTATTAATTTATTTTTAAGTATTTTCAGTGGGGTCTTATTGCTCAAGTTCTACTTTGATTCAAATCGAACAACTTCGTTAATATCCTGTCGATATACGATAAGTATTATAAGATGAATCATTGTGATAGTACATATAGATTGCATGCAACTTTCGAGTACTTCAATTATTATGTGCAGCACGCCGCGACGAGACCACACTGTGCGAAACGGCTGAATATTGCCCACAACCGGCGTCCATTCATGTTGCTGAGCTTAAAGATAGCTACTGTATGTTTTGCTACTAAAATTCTTTCCAGTTGTGTGCTTTTTCATTACATCTGTACGGACACCACACTTAAACTCTTACACAACTAGTTTTCACTATATTTTTTTAATGTAATCAAAAAAGTTATTTGGTTTCAATATTTATTTGTGAAGGTTAGTTTATCTTTGTTGTATTGCCTAAAGCATATTATGTGTTTAGCCCTGTTTATAGTAATGAATTCCACATAGCATGAAGTCCATCATTTCTAAGTTTTTTTTGTTTCATTATAGATTTTTAATATGGTTTAAAGCTAAAATAAAAAAATATATCAAACAAATATTATTCGGTTGCTTAATCAATGAAACTACAACGTAATACGTATTATGTAAAGTAATTGTAAATAGCATGTTATCGAAAATATTTGCTGACTCGTCAAAAATAATGAAATGTTGTTTGTATAACATATATTTGAAATGTTTATTTACACAACAATAAAAATATATGTTCGATGATGATTAACACTATTAAGTTAATAACTTACAATACAAAAAAAGGAAAATCCGGCTTTTTATCAACGTACCGCTTTGTTCTAATGAGTATTCGTTATTTTAACAAGCACAAACCAACGTTCATCGGTCAGAAACAGTCTCAACGAGAATACCTATAGTAACTTACTTACATTAATTTAACATTGGTAATTCTACACCATACTAAATGTGTCATGAATCCAAGGTTGTATTGGGTTAAGCTTAAGAAACTTAAACAAAGCTTAATATTTAAAATCGATTTGTCTCTCATTAATTCAGTTTGAATTTAAGATACCTACTGGTTACGGGGTTTTTACCATAAGTACCTTGCTTCTAACAGGTTTCCGACATTTCAGTGCTGTTTCAAGCGCCTTGATCCCGGAAGAAATGTCAATGCGGGCGAGTGGTTGTTACGAGTCGATAAAACGATAGTAGGAAAACTCCTAAAAACTAACCCCCTGTTCATGATGAAATCAAAGGCTAAATTCGACTTGATGTTCGTTTACTTGTATTAAAATATTTAAAATACAATTTTATAACTGTCAGCGGTGCAACATATTTTTGAAGAGACATGAAAGGAATGACAGGTAGAAAAAGATGAGCGAATATGTCATAGACACCCCCGTATTTAAAAAAGTAATTACTTGACTAAAAAGTATTACTTAGGTGTCAATTTTTATACCTTAATCTAGTAATTACTAGAAGTTAGAACTATGAAAAGTTCTCAGCCAAATAATATGTCTATTAACTCTGTCTCATTTCCTTACTTAAGCGCAAGAAAGTAACATCTTAAGTTATATCTTTCTTAAGCAATAAGTAATTACTTCTTTATACATACGGGTGTAAGTCTTATGATAGTGATCTGACGCAAGATAAAAGTTTAAATCAGTATCATAGTTGCAGCGCTGAAATCGCGGGTGTTCTATAATGAAATAGGGTAGGCTCCTTGAAATAACATTGCATTGTTCGCGATATAAACATAATATATCGTTCCCACGTTAGAAAATGCGTACAGAAACAATGGGCCCGTATGAGGCCACCCCGGAGACCAAAATGCTTCATACCGTGGTTCGTTACCCTCCCACGCAGGATTGAAATTAGGTGCAAAACAAACGACACGCGGTAATGATTTTTGTATGGCCAGCAAAAAATGTTATCCTGTGAAATTCATAACGCCATGCTTTTCTTATTATTAAAGCTGTTGGTGTTGGTGCATATATGGCCCACAGCCTTCGATAAAATTTAGGAGCTACATACTTCTACTACTACTACTTACGAAAGTGTCACCTAACTGTCCAAGTTTAAATATCAGCAGCTAATGTCATGTCGTGTCCTATAGCCTCTGTAATGCAAATTGAACCTTATGCATGTTACTTCAAGAGTTATGCAACTAAGGTAAAAGAGTACCCAGATGTTCAGTATAAACTCATTGATTGTGTAGGTAGGTATCTAATTTTTTTGTTTTACATCAATGACCACATCAATAATAATTATAAATAGAACAACAATTTTAAGTATCACTTGGCAACATCTAAAATAAGGAAAGGCAATAAATACCAAAGTAATTTAATTTTACTTTATGCTATAATATTATTATAACTTAAACACGTTATCAAATATTGCTCCAAAAAATGCAACTCAGACGCAATATAATTCACTAGAAATTTTTAAATCTAAGCTGCATAGCCATCTTCTGAACAAGGTCGCATGTTAAATCGGCTATTTTTCTTAATATTATTGGATATTTACCTCCTTATTTATGTAAGTCTATGTCAACTACACCTTTGCATTTTAGTATTTCTTTGTATGTATTGCTTTTATTTGCTTCCATTATTAATCTATCTAAGTATAATCAAATGAAAGTCTTGGCTTATGTCCACTACTTACTTATATCTTTACTATAAACTGTTCTTGCTCTTATGTATTTATTTTTGACTTTTCTTGTTACCTGCTATTTATTTATGTTACCTCTCCTCTCCTACAGGGTTGCCTGGAAGAGATCGCTTACAGCGATAAGGCCGCCCTTGCTCACATTAGTTATGAATTTAGTTTTAAGTCAACTGTCTGTACCAATTTTTAATGTGAGCAATAAAGTGTTATCTATCTATCTATCTATAATTCAAGTTTGGGCTAAAGCTAATACTTTAAAATATTATAAAAATAATTGAACTCTGTATAAAACACTATTGCTTCATAGCTAAGCAATGCTACTTTTGTATTTAAGATTTGACCGATTCGCTCCTACGTTAACTGGAGATTTGTTTCTATTAACAAATAGAAGGTGCTAGTGATCGACAACATTTAAGTTTTCATGAATAAAGTTTTCTCATTTTACATTACTTACTTACAATTCTTAAACAAATAAGGCGAAGCAAATTTTTTAGATGTGATGGAAAATCTATCATTCAACTATATTTAAGTGCAGAAAACATATAAAAAACCAAAATAACATAATTTCGACCTTTTATAGTGTTTCTACATATCTTTAACTAAATGAAATAATCTAAACTTGATGCTGACTCTACCCAAGAATATTTTATTAGCAATTTGAGTGTTTTGAACTTTGAGACAATGTTCTTGCAGGCTTTTGTTTGAAAATAATACGCGTTGAAGATTTGTTTTAGCTGAGTTAAAAGTTTTGCAAATTATATTATATACATAATAATATTCTTTGCTTCATTTCAGAATTAATTGCTGACCTTAGAAAATCATTGCTAATAATGGTATATCACCTAGATACTCCTTGCAAAAATATGTTTTGTCTTGAAAATGTTCCTATTTTTATTTTCCACCGCGTCTTTGATATTTTGGTTACTGTTTTATAGTAACTAACTATAGTAAGTTATACCAGCAGTAAAAGCCAGTAGATAAAGTTCTTAGCTTGTATTATTAACACCGATAAAAATCGTATCAGATTTTTTATTCCTCCCGGTTTTGGACAACAGCTTTATTAAAATTTTGAGGCACAATCTATTTGATTGAAAGTTACAATGATTATATTTTTAATGTTAAAGGACTAGAGAGACAATAAACTAGCTGATTCCATCTATCGGCATCACCACGGGAGTATAGACAATGATTAACAAATAGGTGAAGCCCGAATAGGATAATACGGCGCATCCTCGTTACGGCAGCCTCAGCGGTCTGCTTCCATAACCCACTTTACATCGAAAAATAACTATGTATAACTTCCCCTTCTACCGATACCTATAGTTTGGCTAGGTTTAGCGATGAGTGGGCGGGATACATCAAATGCAAGACATTAGAGGGAGGATACGCTCTTTTAAAGCCCATCCTGAACATGAATGTAGATATTTCACTATCTAAATTTGTTACATAATAATTTATTAATATGTACTAAGACAAGTTTTAAAGTTTATGTCTTTTAAGTAAAAATTTAGATATGTTTCGTACTTTGTCTAATAACGGCTAGGTAAATTAATTTTATAAAGCTAAAAGTTTAGTTTTAGTAACACTAGCGGGACTTCAAATTAAAAAGAAAAGAGTAGCAATTAAATAAGTAAACAGGTTGTAAGAAACAGAGAGTTGATAAAATGTTGATTAAGATTAATCATTAAATACTGCCTCACATCATAACATGCTACTCGAACTTTCGTACTCGGCAAAATTAATAGTATATTTTTTGGTGATAAATAAAAAAAAAAGTGTCCCATTATCAATAAAAGCTACAATCAGTTTTACGTTTCGTAAATTTTATGTTATGTCAAATCTATTGACTTAACCAATCCTGAACTACTCTATGTTTAACTTGCTGTATAGATTCAAATCAGAGCTGTCATTTAAAAAGTTGAGTAGTGTAGAGTAGTATGTAAAAAGGAGAAGCTTGAATTTCGGTCTCTTATACCCGAATCCCGTTATCAAATCAATATGTATAGTATACATACACCCACGTACAAAACATTAGAAGCCGGACGCCCACGCCGGACTAGTCGGACACGGGTGATCGCTTCCTCTCCAGAGACTGCAGAGTCCGGACGCCTTGCGAGGGAAATGGAGATAATTGCAGCCTCATAGCGACCTGGCCTTCGTCTGTCGCGCTGAATGACAGACGACACGGAGTTTATTAGCTGCAATCTAGGTAGGGCGATAACAAATTTGCAGTTGTTTCTAAATAGCAAGGGATGGCTGACTGATGCTTGTTATGAAACCTCAAAGGTCAAAACACAAAAGCTCTCTATATTCGCTAAGCCTGTAGCCTAAGTAATTTACTTGACACAACAGCATAGTTTTTGATTAGTCTGTTAATTAATTAATTGATACCTAAATATGTTGATCGTTTGCTTAACACGAAGGTGATGATCATTTAATATTTATTTTCACGTTGCCGCGTTGGTTATATTATAATTTATACATAAATGTAAAATGGCAAAAAATATAGTGAATGAATATCATTGGTATGATTCTATCGTATTTAAATTTTATCGGCTTATCAAATCACCTTCTTGTGAGATACGTTACTATAAATAACAATTGTCAAGCATGTTATCAGCTATGTAGTGACGTACAGATACGTATGCACAACAGTAAATTGCAAATTACCTAAAGTATGTCGATACTGACTCCTACTTAATACGCACACCTCCTTACCTCGTTATATTCGTTATTTTTATACTCGTGGTATTGAAGTGGACGTAGACAACATGGCATGATATCATTAAATCCTGCGCGGAAGTTAGATCTTCTAATATATACATATAGAAATCTTATGTCACGGTGTTTGTGATCATACTCCTCCAACTCCTCCGAAACGGTCGATCGATTTTATTGATTTTTTTGTCTATTGGGATTTGTAGGGTTGAAAATGCATTGTAAACTATTGTACAGTTCTCGCGAGACAATTCAAATTCAAAATTTCACGCGTAGGTACTATGTTGCGGGTAACAGCTAGCATGTATATATATATCAAACAAATATGAGTTTCGATATTGATAAAATCGTGATCTCATATTTCACTATTGCCATACAATAATCATTTGGATTTTTGACAGTTCGTTAAAAAGAATATGGCAATGGACGGAATTATCAACTACATAATTACCTATATCGTCGGCTAAAGTGTAAGACCTCGTAACTCCATTTTTATTTCAAATGAAATTTATATACTTTTTTGTTGCTAATTTCTGAATGGATACAATAGCAAAACTCTTATATCCTGTAAAAAAGTTTATAATTAAAATACTAAATAGAAACAAAAACAAACCTTCATCCAAAATTTTTCGTGGTGAAGTTTTTGTGTCTCCTGTAAAATTTGATCTGATGGTAGTTTAAGAGGTTTGACACTTTAGCCGACGATATGTATATGTGTTTCAGAATTTAACCATTGCATATATATATATATATACTCCAAAAAAGGAGTAAATACCACACTTTCCTTTCAACAAAATATTCCGGAGCATTCATCCAGTGTAGTTTGGTTTATTAGAAAAGGTTTTTTCAAATTGTACTCACCTAGGGAGGCCTCGGGATCTGAAAGGTCCGAAAGTGAGGGCACCTTCTGCATCGCCCGCGGCTCCTCCGCCTCCTGCGGCTCACTCTTGATTCCTTCGACCGCGCCGCCGCCCTCATCGCACTGCCGAAATAAAACTCATTTAGTCTTCATTATCAGCCCAATGCTGGATATAGGCTATTAAAAGAGGGATATTGCAATAAAACGTGCTTGGAAGACAAGTTGACGATCGCCATTTGTAAATTATGAAGAGAGTTGGGTCCTTCCACATTCAATAAGCGATTTTTCTACCGGTGAATATTTTTTCCACATTCTACCGGTCAGTCATAATCACAGAACATGGTTATAATCATTCCACTTGGAAAACAAGGTGTAAACTGAACCATAAAGTAAACATACACAATTATAATATAGAGTAAAACAAATATATAGATCATAAATTGATAAATTATACATTATTTACCTTTATACATACTTATCGAGTGAATATAATGCTATCAAAATAGTAAAAAATACAATAAATTTTTGCTTATTTCGAAATTAAATCAACAAATTAAGTAGATAATTCAAGATGTAAAATATGTGTGAAAAAATAGAAAGAAAAGAATAGAAGTGGAAAAATATTCACCGGTAGAAAAATCGCCGGTTAAATGTGGAAAGACTTGAGGAGTTGCTGTAACCTATCTTCTGCAGTAAGCACTCGTTTAGTCATCTCTTACGAAACCCAGAAGTTAAGAAAAGCTTAAATTATATAATATTTATAGTCGACACTAAACAATTTAATATAACTAATATTTTATACCTTATTCAAAGAAATGTTTAATTTGTTATTATGGATTTTTTAGGTGAACCATTGACATTGTTATACGTGTAACTCATACCATACATAAATATTTTAGTTTTCCCAATACCTACATTGATTTTTAATGTCTTCTCGAGATCTACTAGAAAACAAACGTTTTTAAACGTGTAAGGTAGGTTGGGGTAAGACTGAACGGATTTCAGTCCAATTGAACAGATGTTATAAAAACTTAATTTTCCCGACATCTGCTTTAGTTATAACTTCAAAATATGGCCCAATGTGTATATATTAAATGGCACTTAGCTCTACATTCCGTTGGTTAATGTAAACTCAACAGTTTTTGTTTTAGATGCTTATAAGAACAAGACTCTTTTTTTTATGTCGTTTTAAAAAAAAGTGTCCTTTGGGGTAAGTTCGGACGTCACTTTCATACCATTTCTATTGCTTAGAAAATAAGGTACATCAGAGGAATTTATTCGATCTTTATCCCTCTAAAGATTGGGGGAGAAAAAAGTAACGAACAACGTTTCACATGACTGTTCCAATTGATTGTTTATTTTTTTACTTATTGGCATCCGATCTTACCCCGGGTCTATATTATTTCATATTTTGTGATTCTCAAACTTTCTGACGCCAAAAGATGAATAACACTGATTCGAGGGGAAGATCGGATATATTAGATTTTTTCTTGGATAGATGACATGGAAGTAAGTTTACACATTAATTTATTAAAATGTTGGTTAAACAGATTGTATAACTGAGTCACACAATGTAATAATTTTAAGGGATGAAATTTTGGAGTTTGCATTTTCCTGCAGCGAAATACTTCTGTCTTAGTATTATAAAAACTATTTAAAAACTTAAGTATTATTTATTAGAATCTAAAATTGAGAGACTCACAAAAGTACTAAGTAGATTCGAATTTCGAATTTTTCGAATCGAAATCAACCTCAACCAATAATAATGGCACTGGCCGCCACGTCCGCCGGGTGTACCAACTACCATTCGTACTATCGTTCACTCATCTTTCGAGTTGACGATATATGTTTTTAAAACAGAATTTTACAAACAAGATATTACTGAACAAGGAACTTACATATTACTATGTAAGTTTCTTGTTACTGAAATTATAGTTTGACAACCACTGCTTACAAGTAAAGACCGAATGGTTTTATCCTATCTTCACCCGTGAGGGGTAACACCGGATATCAGCTAATAACGATCCTAGGTGTTTCTTTATCAAATCTACCTAGCTATTGCTACTAAAAGTTTAGTATTAAGACGAAATAACAATGAAACAAGCTTTATTTTCGTAAAAAAAGTAAAATGAAAGTTAAAGGGAAAGATCGAACAGACGTAAAAAATATTTACCTTGTTTTAATAAATCCACCATAAAACATGTTCAGCACGTAGGTTCAGCACGTAGGTGAGAATGGCAGGAACTAAGTGTCGATGCAAAACAAAATTGCCTCGTACTCACTGCTGCCATCATTCAAAAATACCGTCTCGTTTGTGAAATATTTCATGTATACCGTCTTACCCCATGTCCGATCTTACCCCAACCTACCGATTTACTTACTGTGTTGACCGAGGTTGTCCTACATCGCACGACAGATTTTCGAACTGTCAATTTCCTCCAAAAGGGCTTAAGACAAGCTAAATGAAGAAAAATACAATTAAAAGCAAAATGTTTGTCTGGATACATCGGACAATATATTACGACATCTGTATCTAATCAGCAAAATTAAAACAAAATTTAATAAAAATACTATAATTTGCTTTATAATGAAGGTTAAGATTATAAGAACTTAGTTGTTTCAAATTTAGTCTCCGTCTTCGATGGACAAAGGACACTTTTGTTATTCGGCTCATTCGGGCTATTATGGTATTATTAATTTAAGTCCTTTGTAAGCTCAAAGGTTCCATAGTGAATATTTTTAAGCGACGCATGTCCGAACAGCGAACGGAAGCAGAGCCGACGTGTGACAGGAATATTGACTCGGAACACTGACCGCTCCCCATATCCAATCTAAGTTTATAATACATTATTAAATAAATATTTCATCTAGTAAATACTTATTTGAGTAGGAATTCGTTGCGTTTTAATTTTCTTGATTAACAAGGTTTTTTTGTTGAGCAAAAGATGTATGCCAGGATCGTAGTAAGTGGAAGGCCTTGGTCTCTGCCTACCCCGTTGAGAAGGAGGCGTGATAATATGTATGTATGTATGTATTTTGTTGAGCAAACGTGTGTCTTCCACTTTGACGTAATTTTTTATCGTACGGGCCAAGATCTCGGGGCCCTAGGTTCGGTCCCCGGGTCGGTCAAGAAGAGTTTCGAAATTTTAAACATTGCTCGGGTTTGTGATCACCAACTCGTATTTCGCTAGCGTGGTGATTATGCCTGTAATCTGTACCCATCATTGCTGTGGTAACTTGAATTCATTGAGGTAAGCTCCAGCAGTGAGATGATTATAGGCTGTTACTTTACCTAACTACTTTATACAGTATTTTTGCGTCGGAATGTGCTTTTAAGTTTTCTGACTTTATACAGTTGTTTTTACTTTAAAAAGGAAGTAAATGCACTGCTGTTATGGGATTAGTCTTTTTTGTGATCTTGCACTGTTTTTGGTTTCTAACAATGCAAATAAGTCTGTTTTATTTTTTTAATAACCTATTCTGATTAAATGCTTTGCTTCAATTATGTAGAGAAAGAAATAAATTGAAATGCCATTTGATATGTAGGTAGAGTTTTGACAATACGATCAAAGCAGAAGGCACAATAGATATAAACATGATTATCTATGAGGTAGGTACTCCCGAGCGCCTGACCCTTCGAGCCGAGTATGACAGAGCCCTAATCACAAGGCATATCAATATTGCCCAATAAAAACGTCAAAATTGAATCAGCGCCCCTCCGGACAATCAGGCAATCTGTCTAGAGGCAAACACACTCATTCTAGGCCCTTGTACTCACATGAGTACAAGGGCCTAGAATGAGTGTGTATGTACCCTTGTACTCGTGTTTTTGAATTGCTTTGACACCTTGCCGAAATCCAGTATTGTAAAGAATAAAACTATTTAGTACAGGCAGAAAAGTTTATTCTGTTAAAATTGTACTAAAAGCAATTTACGGTTTGTTGTGTTGTGCCAGCATAAAAATAATATCAACACCTCTTCTTATGGGTTATAAGAGGGTTAACAGTGCCAACAGTGTAGAGGCGGGCAACAGTATCTTCTCAATACTGTTGGCCAAACTGAAATTGCCAACCCGTCCCGATGCGGCGATTATGGCGAGTCTCCTTTTGGAGAGACTTGTGTCAGCAATAGACTGATACAGGCTGGCGATGATTTCCACAGATAAACAATAATAACGAAAAAGTAGTGCATGGCTAACGAACTATTCCTTTAGCAAAGTTTTTGCTTTTCACAAACAGGACTATGTCTTAACTTATGATATAAGTTGTTTATAACCAAGGGTTAGCTCATGCTCAAAAAAACCAATTTCAATATAATTAAAATATCACTTAAGGGATCTATTGTCTTTAAATTTGGAACGCTATAGATCTCTAAGGAATTTATGCTTTTCCTTAGCACATGAAACATAATAAACTGCCTATAACTATATTCAGAAGTCATGCATACGTACAACGACGCATCAATGAGTCATACTCTGTCAAATGATTTAATAAAATGCTTTATCTGATTCACAATATTAATTGTAACGTGTTAGGTTCAATAGTTCTCATAGATTGTATATACGTTAAAAATTGTAAACAGAGAAATTAGCTTGAGACTACGAGTATCTAATACAAAGATACTGATTATACTTCTTACTAGCTTTATCATCACAAGTTTTACACACGCGGTCCTGCCTGCGTGAACTGCACGTTATGTCGCGCGGGCGGACCCCTTAACCCTATGTATTTTTTCAAGGAGTATTCTATCATTGTACCTTATTTCATCAAAATATGTTCAGTAAAACTAATGAACTGATTTGATATCGCCTAAACAGGTGAGAAAGCGTGACAGATAAACAGATAGAGTTACTTTTCCATCCTATTAATATTATAAACGCGAAAGTTTGTAAGAATGTATGGATATTTGTTACTCTTTAACGCTAAAACTACTCAACGGATCTGAATAAAATTTGGCACGGTGTTAGTTTATTGGCTGGAATAACATAAAGGCTGCTTTTTGTCCCGGGAAAAGGTACGGTTCCCGTGGAATAATTTTTAATTATTTATAAAGATATTAGTAGGTATTAACACAGCACGAGTAGACGTTCTGAAAACTGCTTACCTAACACAACTCACACTTTTATCGTATTGTCTATTATGAAAGAAAAAATATTATCAACTACAATTTAGTAAAGGAAGCGTGCGACAATACGCCCCGCACTCGTTGAATGAGAATGATTCTAAAACCGGCCGACTGACGGCATCCATCAATAGATCGCAGACGGACCTGACAAACGTTTAACTTACTACACGTGTTAACGAATCCCCCATTCAGTGAACCATCCGATGATGGGCCGGTAAACAGCGAGGGATATTTTGGTGCGCACGCGTTCACCCCCGACCTGCCACGTGATTATCTCGATTGGGGGGCACGAACCCAATTTCTTACACACCTCTATTGCCTAATCTGTCAATTGAGATACCCAATTTGTTGTTTTTGTATGGACATTTTGGTCCCTCCAGCTCTAAGCTATTCCGAGAAAATTAATGGAAATAGTCAGGTTTTTTTTCATAACGAGTGTAAATTTGATGTGCTGGATTCATTAACTTAAGTAGGTACTTAAGTTTTTTGAATACAATGATGGTGTAATATATTTTACCGTAAACAATTATTGCGTCACAATTACATCTTCTTATCAACGCAACAGTTTTTAAGCTAGTAAATCTTGATTTCTCAGTAACATGTCGTCATTCTTAGAAAAATAAAACCACGTTCACAAACACTATTATAAGAGTTGGTTCTCGTAGTAGTCGTAGATGTCAGATATATTTATTTTATTGCAATAAAACTTGAAATAAATTGTGAAATGTGGC
Source organism: Anania crocealis (assembly GCA_949315895.1). Lineage (NCBI taxonomy): Eukaryota > Metazoa > Arthropoda > Insecta > Lepidoptera > Crambidae > Anania > Anania crocealis. The sequence continues at coordinate 8,200,651 of OX438868.1, forward strand.
GATAAGATGGTGCTGACCTAAATGCAAAGTTTATTATTAGTATTAAGACCTATTAGCAAAATGTCTGCGAAGCGCTCTCTGCGGAGCTAGCCCACACATTATAATGAATTTTGACGTGTAAGAATAAAACATTTAATAACTATCTGAAAAGATGTTTACCAAAATGGGCCCTGTATATTTGTATGCAAATCAACTAAGAAAACTTATGCATAAGATCTTTTTTAATCTATTTCCTGATGCTGCTGAATATAGTAGAACCTAAATTTACCCTCTACGTATCCAACTTATAACACCCTACTGTGAGGTTCAATGAGTAATGAGGTTTTTAAAAAAAGTGTTTCCAAATAATCTTCTTCATTTATGGTATACCTTAAAACATGTTTAATAAACTATTTGTCGTGAAGTGTGTAGACTTGAACTTGTCACTCTCTATCACGCGTCGCTACTTTTTAACGGCCTGATTTATCGGCTGGGTAATCCTCGGATTGTCATACATTACATGCTTGAAATATAGCTTGGAGCGAAGCTGTTTATTTATGTCTAACTGACTTTTATACTGTGGGAACGACACGTCTGTTTGTGCATAGCTTAGAAGTTATCTTGCTGTCCATGTAGGTACTTTTATAGGACTAAGTAGAGAAACAAACCGTCGAATCAGATGAAATCTTTTTACGCAATATCAGAATTTTCGTCGAAGTTCGAAACGATCGGCAGCCAACACCGTAAATATTTACAAAACAAAATTGTACAACAAGCTGCGTAGTTTATCGCATAATGCTTCAGTACCTACGCACGCGGCTAACGAACTAGAAATACAATATTTTATCGAGAAAAATCACAACAAATTTGTCATATCCTGGGACAGGCCTTTTTAATTAGGGGCCGGATATCATCCTGTCCCTAATGAGACACGCACGGATGAACTGGTTAATTTCTACGTGTAATGATTACTTTTAACGAAGAAAGTATATTTGGCTGTATTTCTATTCTCTCTATAACTACGATAGCAAATTAGAAACGCCAAAATAGAAATTACGTTATAAATATCTACCATACCTATACACGGTCTGTTCCATAGACTTGCGGTTTATGATCGATACTCACTACAGCCAGAAATTATAATTATAAAACTAATCTCAGTGCAACAATTATAATTAAGTTTTGATATTGCTACTCTAAAAATCTTTAAAAACAGTCACATTTATAGGTACAATAGCATTTCTTTACTTGAAAGAAAAATTAAATTGTGTTAAACTTTCGAAATGCTTGTTGGTTTCTTGAATTTACGCTAACATTATACATTAAAATGAAAGATCAATTTACGGATTTAACTCGAGTTTTATAAGATGTCGGCATAAATAAATGAAAATACATAATAAACACTAGTTTAATCCGTAAATATAACCTTCATTACGAACTGCTACTATTAATTTTCCGTTCATTTCTTCTTACATTGAAACTTCTAATTGATTCATATAATGAATCTAATTTCCACACTCGTAGCGTCAAGAACAGATAGGTTTATTATGTATATCTTTAAGTTTTTGAGACTAATTACCTGTTTTATAAAAAAAATATACAGACTTGTGTTATCGCGTCGAGACAGTCATGCCTTATGATAAAATTAACATAGTTTTACTTCGTTTTCAATTATTTTCTCGCTAGTGAATTTGCCACTAGAGGCGCTAGTGTCGCGTGAGGTCCAATATCATTCACTTTGTACTGGTTTTAGCGGAATTTGTCGGAATCGCCTTTGACAGCTATAACTCCGGACCTCAGTCTACAGTGGCGCCAACTGGTGAGCAAAGAAACGGTAGTCCCCATTTAATCCATCTTCGTAGTAAATTAGTTACTGTTTTACTGCACTATTACAAATTGTCATAATTAATAACGTGTATACACACGTAAATTATGTCAAGTTTATTATATATGGCACTTACTAACCAAAGGTGTTATCGTCAAAACGGGGTGATGAAGCTTCCTTTATTACGAGGGTTATTAACGGCCTCGGCATCCCGAGTACATCAACAATTTAGTGGCTGAATTAGTAGAAAACTAACTTAAAATGATTAAAGTAGGCTTGGGTATTTAGTATTTACATATGTTTAATACAGTACAAGAAAACAACTGTTGTATTTTTATCCGATGGAATAAATTTCAATGTCTCAGGGTTATCTAAGTAGGTTTGAAAATAGTAATTAAGTTTACCGCATTTCAAGCGAAATCTACATAGGAACTGGTTTCTTATATTCTATATAGAAATCGAAAAAAACTTTATAAATTATAATTCATTGTATGTACAACAAGCAAACAACAAGCTTGTAGGTTTCACTGTAAAAATCTAAAAAACATATCAACTAAGTCGGTTTCTCATTAGCCGTAAATATTAAATATTAAATATTAAATACGTCAAGCAATGTAGCAATGTAGTTTTACGACTACATATATCTACAGCGTTTATTTATTTACTAGCTGTTGCCCGTGACTTTGTACGCGTCAATTTCTGTATGATCGCGATTATTTTGCAACATTTTTCACTGATGCTTCGCTTCTATTAGTCGCAGCGTGAAATTATAAAGCCTAAAGCCTTACCTGGTAAATGAACTATCCAACACAAAAATAATTATTCAATTCGAACCAGTGCCTCTTGAGATTAGCGCGTTCAAACAAACAAACAAATAAACTCCTCAGCTTTATAATATTAGTATAGATAATATATGTAGTAGCTAGCCCAGCATGGTTATAAAAACATTTCAAAAACTACGTTGTATTCGATGAGCTTAATATTGTAACATTGTAACCCATTCGTAAAAAGTCATGATGTTTTTTCTTGTCGGTAAGCTAATGTCGAAACTCATTAGAGCAGCTTAGCGTCAGTGTCACGGACACGTTTAAAAATAAATAAAAAAGGGCGCGAAGGGAACTTTGAAATAGTAAACTCCCGGTTTGTTTTCGATACTCCTTTCAATGATTGATTATTACAGTGCTCTGAAGTGTATCAAATAGACTTCATTCTTCATAAATCCTAGTAATATGACGGTACGTTGATTATTAATTAGCATAATTAATCAGTGTAGTAAATTTTGTAAGTAATACGGAAACTTCTAGACGGTTTATGAACATCATATTTATACCCTCTCAGATTTTACATCCTACTTATCACTTTTTTGTTCATTTTAATTTTAATAGGTTTATCTACAGCTTTAAACGAGTTTTTAAGCTATTGCATAGCTTTTATCGCGGGCCTTGAGCGTGGAGACCGAATCCAGAAATTCCGTAACGAAAATAACCTAACCTAACACTCGAGGCGAGGCAAGATCGAACAATTTTGAATTTCCGAAATTTAAAAGAATTTAGAAGAAAATAGGGATTTCGACAGTATTGTTGCCTATGGTAACCATATCTGCCAAAATAACAGAAAAATTTAATTACAAAAGTAAAAATTAGAAAATACATACAATTATAAAATTAAGCTATTGCATAGCTTCTATCGCGAGCCTTAAGCGTGGAGACCGAATCCAGAAATTCCGTAACGAAAATAACCTAACACCCCCCCACTCCGACCGGCACATCGGTGATACTTTTTAGTTTTATAATTGCATAAGTTGATAAAAAATGCTATGCAATTATAGCTTTACCGCGGCAGTCTCCGAGTGCCACACGTCTTTTTTTTTTATTAAGTAAAATATAAATTAGGCAAGCAATAAATAAAGTACTTAGTAATACCTAATATTTCAATATTATATGGCAATAGCTCAACGTCTTAAGAACACTTAGTAAGAAGTACAGGTGGTAGCTAGACGCTAAAAACTAGTCAACAAGCAAAAGCGTAAGTGTTTAAGGGGGCAGCGTTTAAGCTATGATGAAGTATGAAGTTGAGGTATCCACTCCAACTGTAATTTTAGTATCTCAAAATGTAACTAGAAACAAAGTGGTGTCAAAAAAGACGAGTGTGGGCAGGTCACGGTCCGCTGCGCCGGCGCATCCGGTGCGGCACCGGCCCAGCGCGACCGCAGCTTGGGGACTAGTGGACAAGAAATTAGCTCGTGTGGGGGACATAATGTTAGAATAATCAAAGGGGAAATCACAACTAACTACGATATTAAAGAAATTATTGAAAAATTTAATGGGTTTTATAATGATAAAATATCAGATTTTACGAGACGAGTTTAGTTAGACTAAATTCAAAAATACAAATTAATATCATGACTATTTCCTATAAAGAGTTTAAGAAGTACGAGTAAATTCGTAAATTTAGAATGCTGTAATAAATAATTTTGGGCAATCATCTTTCATATTAAGAAGGCACACATCTGTCTGATCTATTCATTTTTTTCAAGCAAGAAATAATAAAAATAAGTAGGTACTTACGTATTATGAGGCTTAACCGTCAGGACTGGACAGAGAAGAACTATCATTACGTATCCAATTACAAAGCATTGCAGCCCACTCGAAACTGGACCCATGCAGCACATACAATTACTCTCATTACAGTATATTCCTATTGGAAACTAGTAATGTAACAATTTGTCTCGATATCGATTTTATTATGTTTTATATACAAAATGAAATTTTAACCACTTTCCAAATTTTAAATATTGAGCTACGAGACATATAACAAATGACGTATTTTTTTTTTCGTATAGCCTAGTACAAAAATATCAACATAAATCACTTAGAAAATGTCCACCAAAAATCTAAAATTTGTAATATGGCCGCCTAGCAACACTTTTTTTACGTGTTGCGCATCTCATTCATTCATTACAATACTATTCATAAGTTTTTGATTCTCCCTTTATACCTTAACAGGTCTTGGACCGTAAAAATTGAAAACTATATCGCGAAAAATATTTTTGGCTGACTACTTGATTTACATTTTTTACTTCTTAAATAGGCTCTAAATACGATACTGAACCCGTATAAAAATTTTGGAAAGTGGTTAAAATTTTACCCTATCGATGCCATCAAACGAAGAAGAAAACCCAGTTCCGTCAATGCACAAAATTAAACTACACGGAATTATACAAAATACAACAGGATTGGTGTGGGTTCTTGATCAATTAGCTGAGGGTTAGATTTCACATAAAATAAAATACCTTTATTAGACTAGACTAGAACATGACTAAGTAAAGGTAAGCTTTAATCTAAAAAAAGCTTAAGTATGAAGATATACACGTTATTGCATTTTATTCTTTAAAAAAACTCATATTCAAGTTTCCTCTTCACTAGAGGGTCGCTTAAAATTGCACTCGTCAAGAAGACTCGAGTATAGATAAGGACATCACTATCGAGAACACAGTTAGAGCCTGTTTTCCATTTCTGTAAGACTGGTGCTATCTGCAAACCCACCGGACACGCTAACTTAGTAACAGACTGGCGAATGCTAGTAAATACACAACATTATGGGAGTATGCTAATTGCTGTGTTGGATGCATGTTTATGTGATAGTGAAAATGCTTTCTAATCGAATGATGAAGTTGATGCGCGGGGGATTAAATAATACAACATTTTGAGTGACTCATTAAATCTATATTAGTCACGGACTTGTTTAAAACATAATGTGTTCTAATCTAAGGTCACGGAGATACTTATTCAATTAAAACACGTAATACAAAACATATCTCATTCATATGATACCATCCAAGTTTCTTGATTGATAACGCAATGTTTAACTAAAAGTCATCGTCACCAAATTAAAAAAGTATATATCAATATTGTAGTTTCTTGGCTAGTTAATACATATTATTATTATTTTTAAGATAAATCTTGAAGATTCGCTGAACTTGAAAAGCAAGATGGCAGAGAAATCAATTAATAAGTCATAAACTATGCATAAGCCTTAATCACGATTATCACCGGTCTCTGCAAGGTTTCTAATGAAGCCTACCATCTTCTTGCATAAATTCCTATTTCTCTGCGACATCGGATATCCTGCTCATAAATATAGAAGTTTTAATATACTCGTAGTAATACCACATAAGAAAACGTATGATTTTTAATTTAAGCCTTTACTTTTAATACAGTGATAATTTATTATTTATACTAAAACTTCAAACATAACGAGCAAATTTCTAATTATTAATTATGTCACCAGAGAAAACGATTGCAAATTAACTTGATATTAAATAAATATATAGAAAGTTAGTTTCTAAGTAAATTATTCTATATGGTTTTAAATGGAATGAAACTGAAGGATTTTTTATTACACCGATTAGAGGCACTAGTGTAGAGTAACACTAAAAGTTGACTGTTTGTCTTATTTTTTTACAGCTTTTGATATTACAGATTTGTATAAATTATTCATTAATTTTGTTACTTAAGGCTATTTTTGATAAATTGTGGTAGGTAGAAGGTAAAATGTGAGGTGCTACAGTGTCATGTGGTGCCGGAACATAAATATAATATCAACCAGCTCTTCTTTCAGGGGTGTTGTAAGAGGCGCCTATAAAGGACTTGTCTGTACAAACTGCGATCGCCATCCTGCTATCCCAGCGTGACGATTATAGCAAGATCCGGCTTATGGAGAGGCCTGTGACCAGAAGTAGACTGACATATTCTGGTCACATGAGTAAATATCTGGTGTCGCTAAGCAAAAGATAGGTAACAAAAATAAATCACTAAACATGGTTGCACTTGGTATGGCTCTTCTGGCTTTGGTCTCAATGAAATATGCTTACCGCCAGTGGCATCAGTTTGAACAAAAATGGATATCCTTGTAATATGTCGATCATCATCATCATCATCATCATCATCATCAGCCTATCGCAGTCCACTGCTGGACATAAGCCTCTCCACGCCATGCACATGCACGCCACTTAATCGATCAGCAAATTAAAAAGATCTAAATTTTATTGTCCTTCTCTACATGAGAAAAAGTTCAGAAAGGGGCAAGAGATATTATACTTACCAGATCAAGCCTCAAGCTGAAGGAGACATGCTTGCGCTGAGGGGGGGCAGCGGCGGGGGGGCCATCGTAGAAGGCCGCCTCCTCAAGCCCATAGTCGGGCTCCGGTTCTCCCCACTCCAGCTTCATAGAGCTGGGACTGCAAAAAAGAAAACAATTTTAAATCTTTTGCATCCTAACCGGCAGCTGGCTTTCGCGATGACACTTCTTCTCTGTTGTATCTATAATTACCCGTATACAAGGGAATAAGTAAATATGTAATTAAAATACAAAGATCTTATGTTCCGGCATGGTTGACAAATAAAGGACTCGTAGTAAAGTACATGTATTTTAAACTTTCTAATTAATAAAATGCAACCTTCAGAAAACGATTACGAACGAACATAATTAATTAAGTAATTTTTTCGACCTCAGTAACAGCTAAGTTATTCTTCTTCCTTTTCCTTTGGTTTATGGCGACAGCAGTGTTTTGGCCCGAGCCACAGTTATTAGTCACGCTTAATATACGCCTTTTTACATGAGTGCCAATTGCACATAATATATTGACTAAGACAAAACAAAGCAATGAGACCTAGACATCAAGACGATTAACGAACAAGTGGAAAAGACTTAATCTTATAAGAATGATAAAAAAGGGTGCCCTTCGGTTCGCCTAAAATTTAAAGTCCCAATTTCATTTGGCCGAACAGTATTGGCCTAAACTTATAACGTAAAATTATTGTCTAGTCTAACAGTTGTTTTCGCACTATTATAGTTTGGTCTAAAAATTGAAATCCCTAATTTCAGTATGTATAATATCGATTGCAATAATATGTATTAGCATCAATTTTTTGGCATAACGCTGAGTATTGAAAGCTCAATGTTTTTTGAAAGCGATAAAGTTAAAGAAACGAATCGCTTACAAACCGACCCCAAGCAGTCTTGTCTGCCCTACCCCTATGAAATTATAATACTAGAGTGTAATTCAAAAGCGCGTAGGCGCGGAGTGGCGAGGCGGCCCGCGGGCTGAGGAGCAGGAGGCTGTAAGCGAGGCATCGCGGCTGAGGCTGGCCGGCGCAGCCGGCCAGAAAGCCGAAGCTGCGGTGGTGAGCGTAAGCCATCTGCGACGATTAGCACGCGTGGAACCGCTGGAGCCCCGCAGCGCCGAAGCCGTCACGGAAGTCTGATTGTTTAGATGCATGCAAGATTGCTTGTTTGCATGCATGTTTGCTTGATTGCATGCATGCTTGCATCCTTGCTTGTATGCTTGCTTTTATGCATGCTTTCTTGTTTGCATGCATGCTTGCTTGCTTGCTTGCTTTCATGTTTGCTTGCTTGCTTGCTTGAATGCATGCTTACTTCTTTGCAAGCATGCATGGCTATTTAAAACATTGATAAACTTTTTAACTTTAGGTGTTAGGATATATTCGGCTAAATCTCGCATTTGAGAAATTATAATACGGCGATATCCATTAAGGCGTAGTAAAAATAGGCTAAACACGTTTAGGAAAAGTAAAAACGTGCGAAAAAAATTTAAGCCGATAGTTTGTGTGCCAATGACCATTAGGAGTACAGAAAATTCGGCATTCCGATATATACCCTAAAAAAAAACTAAATATGCTAGGAGTAGCTAGGTATTGCAGCAATCGTATATACGTAGCAATTACATCTCTAACCTATTTACCCATGGTATATCCTGCATTGAATTAAAATGCGCAACCAGTATTTCAAAGTTATATAGGCAGCACAAGTCATAATTTAAAGTCAATAAGCTTATAAGTACCCAATTTATGTTTAAATTTATTTTTTATCCTGCAACATTGCTTTCAGCATATAAGAACATTGAATCAAAATAAGATTACACGTTTTTTACCATTCATGTCATTATTACTTATAGCCAGCTTAACCACTTGCACAGCAACACTAGGGCTTCGCTAACCGCAAACGGGAACACCAGCCTATTCGGAAAACCAAAAAACTCTTGGGCTGACTTCTGTCCCGCTTGCTCTCACAACAAATCATGCGACAGGAATACCAGATCCGCGTTGAGTTTCTTTTCAGGGTAAGCCTAACCTGTTTCCCATCTTGCAATACATCACTCCGCTCTATTGAACACATTACAGTTTTTATAGACACCTTTAAAGGAAAGTCACTTTAAACATTACTTCTGATAGACACTTAAGATTGACTCTACCTTGTTTGATTAATTGATGAAGTCGAGACAAACATAATGGCCGTTTCAAATTTGATTTTTTGTGTCTTTTATATTACAGATAACATAATTAATCGGTGAATAGAAGTCGATACTTCATATTAAGAAATATCCCAGGCAAATTTTCAACTCAACTAGGCTATTCTATTCTTGGAACTTATTAATAACCCATCAAAGCGTTCGGAATTAGTTAACACTTTCAAACGTAACGAGTTGATCCGGCGGAAACGGTGCTCAAATACACGTGTAGCGAAAACTACCTCTACTTTTAACCCTATACCTATAACCAAAATAGTCTGACAACGTATTGTATCAATCATAAGGCCGAGAATGAATTGTCCTTACTCTTTTGAAGTCCCAAATCGAGTCGTTCCTCGTAAACGATGTCAGAGAATAGCCAAAAGCGCTATAGTAAATATGTCGTCAGCAAATTCGGTCCGTGTGATGCCGTTTCGGATAATATCCGGCGGATACGATCCACGGATCCGACACCATGGACATTATTGCACTGTAATTGAGACGGCGTGTCGATTTGTTCGGTGTGTCAGTAATTAACTTGCAAGGGGAGAAACTGATTTAGAGAGCGACGGTTGACATGATTTCAATGAGGTTTCCATAAGGGTTACCATCCCTGGGGGATCTATAGAGATGCTTCGCATAGGCACTTATAGAATTTGAAAAGATGGATGATTAACATAGTTAATGAATTAATCATTTCAGTAAAAATATAGTTGTCTATTTACATCTAAATCAAGATTGTAAATTGTGTGAATTGTAGGCCGCCTATTGTAATTTACTTACATCTTTAATCTGTAAGTTAAGGGAAACTTCGTGAGTTATTCCAAACACAATTGAAATCAATTTTTATCGTGGCACCAGAGTGCCTCCTGGGTGTTGAGGGATTAAGCCGCTCTTAGATGTTTAAGGGGTACGTAAGGTTATATAATTGTTATCATCAGGTGATTGGTTGATAAAATACAAGGAAAAACTTGGTAACAATTACGCCAATAGATAATGTAACAAATATTTTAAAGATAAACTTTTATAATCAGGGTTGCCGTCCATGAGTCTATTAATGGAGCATTCGATTATGTTCGTATCCATTCAACTTTGTTCTGCGAAATAATCAGTCATCAAAGGACAATACGCAGAATCTGAATTGAATAATTCAACGCATATATGAGCCGACCACCTCAAAATAACTACTGCGCTATCTAATCGCCAAATGATAAAAAATTAACACGCCATATTATAGGTAGATAGACGTTAGGCTAACGAAGTTCCCATCTTTGAACAACGAGCCTTTGATTTCAATATTGCCCCGGGATTTTTACTGGAAAATGTCTCTAAAAAGCTTCTGAATAAGGCTGAAGTTGATACGATATGTTGCAGATTCGTTATTTGAGGGTAGGGTTCCCGACCTACAGAACTGAGTTGGCAACAGATTTGCACGCAATTTCGCATGTTGGTCTGACGTCGCATGATGGAATAATCGGTTTATTTATGCCTGAAGTGAAAGCATATATTCTACTATCTTGGTAAACGAAATTCTGAGAATGTTCAAAATAAATTTTAAGACTTTATTCAGATACATGTTTGGCATCTCCTTTTTTTTTGATGCGAGAAGCCGAGAATCGATCTAAGTGGCATGCAATTGGAGAGGCCTATGTCCAGCAGTGGACTGCGATAGGCTTATGATGATGATGATGATGTTTGTAATGACTACTAATTTAATATGGTGTACCTCGGAGTGGTATAGCCAGCAATTTAAGTCGCTGACCACTTTAATAAAAAGTCAAATAGATTTTTTTGTTTGTTTGTTTGCAAGAGGTTTCTTTGAAATGTTTTTTTTATAATGTTGACCGTACCTACGATACAAGATACAAGGCCTTTTTTTCATCTGCATTTATTTCAACACTTTTTGATCAACCTCTTCAAGTGGCATCGTTTTAATAGGTTCATCGGTTGATCTCACTCTATGTTGAATTGTTGACAAATGTGATTGACTTAGGTAATTGACATACAAAAAGTATCTAAATTAAAATCTTAGATTTTTAAATGTACACTGAAAATAAATTAAATATATATTTGAGCAATCAACAAGAACGATGGCAAAACGATTTACAAAGAGCAACATAAATTGGGCAGAGTTTGAGAAAAGAGTTCCACCAGATCAAAAAGCGAAGTTCTACGTATTTAAAGCCAAGTCTGATGCCTACTTACGCCGGTAAAATAAAAATAATATTCAATTATTTTCTTGTCAGACTGTTTACAAGCGCTAATCCTATTTCAGGGCTGAAATATGTTAGAATACCACAAAATTTAATTTTTAAGTAGCTTCTCTTTGAAGTGCCATTGATACAGGCTGCATCACCAGCAAGCAACACAAACGAAGATCTTACTCCGTCGCTAAATGCGTAGGACACGCACTTATTCCTTTCTAAGATACTTTTTGATGTAAACGCCACGATCGCCTTTACCTTCTTTTGAAACCTAAACATTAAATCATGTACAATAGCTTCTACCCGATGGCTTGCCGGCGTAGATTTAGTGGTTTTAGAAATTAGTTTATAATTATTTTTCTTCAATCACTAAAATATATGTATATTCTGAGTTCTACAAAGAGTGGAACTGAAACATTCCCCCTAAACAAAATAGATAATACTCGTACACAGTGGAGCATATTCAAGATAGCCCTTTACATAATAAAGAAAATGAGAATAAATAGGCTTTGTTTTAAGTGTTTACTTTAATTTTGAAGTTTATTTTAAATTTACTAGTCACTTCTAATTATTGTTTATTGGCGCAGCAAGTGCGATTAATAAAAAAAATTGTAGTGTTTTAGCACATCCTCCGGAAGCACCGAAGATAGACTGGGTGCAGTACTCCAAGATGGTTCCTGTTCCTGGCCTGGTCGACAAGCTAAAGACCGAGTACGAGAAGTTTCAGGTGCCCTACCCAGCAGACACTCTGTCTGCAAAAGTTGACGAACAATGGAAATCATTGGAACCTGAAGTTAAAAAGTTTTGCGCTGAGATGCAAGCGGATATTGACAAGTGGGTATTGATAGGTAGTTATAGTTTTACATGTAGGTAGACGAAGGTTGAAAAGAAATACTACAACAACTATTGAATGTTAACTTGAAGATCAGTTATTATAATTTAATAGGTTTCTATTGATTTACTTTTTTTTTTACTTAGAAAAACCCCTCACAAATTTTAGTGAAATATTTTCTAAATTTATCGATTACGTTTGATATATACCTATATGTAAAAAGTTATCGCTTGGCGACCCCAAGACCCTGCGCTTTAGGGTTAAGACGGGTCTGTAACCATTTATTTTTTCAGAGCGACAAAAGAGCTTGCAAGAATAGAAGCCCTTCCAAAATTTGAAAACATGACACTGGAGATGTACGCAGAAATGTTCCCCAAATCAGCCATCGACCCCGTGAATAAACCCACCTACTGGCCCCACACACCCGAGGAACAAGTCGGATATGAGCCACCTGAGGTGAAGACTGAGAAAAAGAAATAAAAAAATGATAGGTATGGGCGACTCTAAGCATGACCACGTTTCGTAATAAAAAACTTTTTTTTTTTTTTCAATAACATTGCTTTTATTTAAACAAACAGCAGTTGGTTGGTTTGTGACAGATGAACGACAAAGTTGATGAACAAATTGTTGTTTCTGAAAACTACTTGAACGTTATTCGAATTTCAACTGACTTAGTGAAGTGCTTATTTTTGATGCGAAAACCTCTTTCTGTAAACGTATTTCTACTAAATTATCATCACAATCTGATAAAATAATGATTTGCAGAAACGCATAAAAGACAAAGACACAAATATTCATTTTTATTGCTGATGATGCCCAGAGTATAAGCTATAAGTGAAGATACATCACTAACGATCCTTCTAATCATCGAAAAGATTTTCAATTCTTTTAAAAAGTAAACTTACCAATTTATTATTCTAAATGCCTTGCATAAGTCATCAGGACTTGCAGCACGTAGCCGCTTTGAAAGAAATCAGCGTTAACATGGGCGCGGCACGATGTTCGCCGCAGAAAGTCCAAACATCGCGCGAGTTATTGTCACATAGTGATGTGTGGCAGTGATGAGTCTTGACTCGAGTTTTATTATTACTTGACTCTTTACTATCTACTCTTTAGTGCTTTGCTACATAAAGACTTATATGCTTGACCATGATCCGTGTATAATTACGGTATGTCTCGATATCGCGATTCCCATCTGATCATCTGCCTGAATATCTAGCTTTTAGCAACAGTCCTTTGCGTCTGTCTTTATATTTTCTATCACCACTAAGCAAGTGGTAAAAAAGTCGTAAACAGATTTCAGAAAATCCGAATGTCTAGTAGGGAATTATGGAGGACGTAACAAAAATGTAGGACTCTCTGCACCTTCGTTGATGTGTACCTATATTATATTTTATTTAGGTATACATTTATCGAAACATGTTATAAGATTTTATGAGTTATTTTGTTTTATTTATTCAATTAGCAAATCTGCCCATCACTATTCCCTGGGCGCATACTGCATACATGAGGGATGCGGACTGCATTTAGTCTATATTTAGAGTCGCACTCAGGGTCGCCGCGGGGACATAAGCCAAGAACTCGCGCGCGGCAAATTATGATTGATGATTGGGTAGCGTTTCACGCCGCCTTATTTTCGTCTTTATTAGTTCTCCGCAACTAGATATTTGCGATTGGGTTAACCAATTGCGATTTATAAATAATACGGGCAGCTGAGATAGAACATTCGCATCAGTTCACATCACTGGCTCGTATTGAGCGAGCGAAATGACATTCCATTTTATAAAAACTGAACCAAGAACTCACTTTTTGTTGATGCTGAAGTGGTACTTGCGACACTTTAAGAGGAAATTTGGATCCAACTTATAGTACGACATTACCCTTATATTCTCATTTCTAATTATTGCTTTATTTCAAAATGCCAAAAAAAAAATTCACAAAAATTTTAAATACGAAAAAATATTTTACGGCACTGTAAAGAACTTATAAGAATCTTCATTCATTCTATACTTACACTAATTTATAACTACAGTATTTGTAGGAGGATAATTATTTCCTGTAATTTAGGTAGGTACACATAAGTTTAGGTAATCTTTACTTAATTTGTTTTTAAAGATAACATAAATGAAATACAATCTTGAGAGTACAATCTTTGTAAACCAGTCTTCGACGACAATCGGAAAATAGTCAGATGCTTGTTGATTTCTTAAGGTCATATTTAATTCAATACAGCTACTTCCCAATTATTAAACTCTGATTTAAAATGTATTTAATACTGTAGATTTATGTTAAACGTTTGCTATTTAACTTAACTCAGGTCGCATTCATCGTTGCTAACCGATTATGCTCAAGTTGTCTCAGACGTGGCGTGCGCAACCGAAATCAAATCAAATGCAATCGACGCCTGCGGCGGTTGGCGGCAGACGCCCGCGCAATCGCGCGCTTTCCGAGAACACCGCAATAATCTAACTAAGCAGTTTTGGGTTCAAACGCCCTATTTATACGCTTATAGAACTTCATTCAACAAATGTTTATGAAACACAAATGTACAGTATTGTGGCTCGCAATCGTTAATATAATCGTTGATTATATTATAACTAAAATGCGTTTTTTTGATGTAGGCACCATTTGAAATGTTGGCCAGGAGACATGAAATACATAAATTATTTTACTTTGCAACGCTTTATGCACAGACTAATAAGCTCTAGTTTATCTTTAACGATAAAAAATGACACTTAAACATATCCAGACCTAATAGTTTTTACAGTGGGCTACTTACAATAAATAGAAGTAAAAACAATCTTGCTGACATATTAGATCATTATCAAGAGCTAATATTAAGAGTTAATTCAGAGTTTATCCTATTTACCTTGTTTTTAATGAGGTTAGACATTACGGCACAATTGCAACTGATACAAAACAAAGGTACATAGTATAAACACCAAATCAATTAAGTCTTGTTATGATGACCATGAAAATTTTAATTTACCTAAAATAATGTCAGTAAGGACAAAACCTTTTTAATGTCTTTTTGTCTCCATAACCCGTAAAGGAAATACGAGCATAGCACTCATTCTCGACCTAATAATAGAAAACATCTAACGTATATTTCCGGTGTGCCGGTTAGTTAAAGTCTTGGAAAGTGGACTCTCCTTTATGATCGTGGATCAATCAACAGTCCGTACGGATATCCGACGATACAAAAAATGTAGGAAAGGGCTTGGCGCTGATCGCGGAGTTAAAATAGAGAACCGTGCGCCTATTAGAAGATGGTCTATACAGATCTGATTTTCTTTAAATTTTAAATTGAACGTGCATGCAATTGATTGAGTATTGGTCTAGCATTCTAGCAATTTTAAATTGGTGAGCGGTTAGAGCGGTTTTCCATTACTGAAGGTGCCTTTAATATTCTTCAAATGTTTATATTCAAATCCCAACCTTTTTAGTTGGTTAAAGGTATATCTTGGTAAAACCTAAATTACTTAAAACGAATGTTACAACTTCACCTACAGATATCTATGTAGTTTCTAAGTGGTCATACTTCTACATTTAGTTTTATTTCTTTACTTAAATCAAAAAACTAGTTAATTTTTTGCAAAATATAAAGGTTAAATATTTAAAAAATGTGATTAAATCCAACCAATGAAAATGAAAACCTTAAGCGAAAAGCATGTAGCTTTTGTAATTCAATTTCAGCACTAAATTAGCAAATACCTAACCATCAGCACCAACTAAATTTCCATCATAAATGACAGCAATGTCTGATGTACTTTTCACTTTCCATTTGTCCAGTGGTGTAAGTTTATTGTTCAAGCCCTACGCGTTCCAAGGATCAGTGGCCACCTGTTTGCTTGTCTATTTTTAGTTCACCCCGCTCCCCCTTTCCTCGGCACCTTTCAACCATTCATGACTCCGTGACTAATGCCTGAATCAGTTTGAGTACGATAAAGCTGACGTCTGGCTCGCTGATTGTACGTGGAATTCAGTAATTAGAGTTTTCATTAGCGAGTCCGCCTAAGCTCGGAATTAAAGATAATAGGCGCAAGTTAGGGAATTTAGTTGGCTTTTGATATTTTAAACGCTAATACTAATGCCCGCGACTTTGTACGCGTAGACTTTGTGCTAGGAGTAAGTGCAGGGTAAAGTCTATCACTTGCTCTTCATCACCAGATTCGTTCGACCTTTTTGTTAAATAAGTTGGTGATTAAGAAACAAATATCCATCCAAACTTTCGCATTTATAATATTAATAAGATTAAAGTGCCTTACACTAGCTTAACACAATAGCACAAAGTCGGTATCCAAATATTTCATACCAACCATATACCCATCATATCAACCATAAATGCTCTTGTACGAGAAAACCGTATCGATTTCCCTTTACTGCAGTGGTTAGGCAACCAAACAAACGGATAGACAAAGAAATGTAGTAAACAAAGTATAAATAGTGACTGTTACTAAGTGATTTGGTAATAATATCCTTTTCTGATATCAATGTCACCTTGTTCAATACCTTTTTGCTATCGCAACTAAATTAAAAAAAAAGATGAAATCGAAATCTGATAAAAAAATATTTATAAAAGGGCAGTACCTACATAACTAATACTTAACTCTTCTTTGAAACGATTGACATTGCTTCAAAGAAGCTGCGAGTATAATCTGAAACCTTGGCCTACACGCATATCGACTCTACACCCACTTGGGCAGACGAAGGCGTTAATCGTACTCTAAACAAGAATTTCGACGTTAACCGCTTGAGACATTTGAAGAATTTGTTTATTGAGGAGCAAGTCATGTAGTACGAGAGAATCTAAGTAATAGTGTTATTAAAAAAAAAAATACTATGCTTCTTTTCACCGCCGTCTTTGGAAGGGACCATACGCAAAAACATCTAAGACGTAAGGCTGATGACCCAGATTCAGTATCAAATGAGACTAACCAGCAAAATTATTTATTGAATTGTATTTTTTTTATAATCAATAGGCTTGCTCTAGACTACATACTTAACTCTAAGGTTAAGAATAAGCCTAAGATGGAGCGAGCTTACCCAGGAAGTGGCACTGGTTCTCCCACACGCCAGCGGAACACAGAAAAACTGTTTAACGCTGGACTCCTGCAGGAGGGTGGTAGCATCCAGGCAGCCTCTTACGAAGCCTACCACAACAGAGGGATCTGTTAGCCTTCATCTTTGGTTTGAAAACCAAAGATGCCGTTGCCCAGGGTGGACCACTAGGAAGACGGACGAAGTCTGACGTACTACCTACTAACCGGTTCAGAACGTAGAGTTATGCTCGGTTTCGCCTGTATATCAGTTAAGATCATCATCGTCATCACCGCCAGCTTATATCAATCCACAGCTGGACACTTCCATCATGCAAGGAGGATTTTGACATAATTGCCACGCTTGGCAAGCAGATTGTCGATAAGGAGATTGGTGATCGAGAATGGTTTGGCCAATGGTAGAGAAAAGAAGTTCTTAAGGATTTAAAATTCATCATGTCTTATTAAATTCCATTAAACGTAAATAATTATAGTCGCACACAATGAAAACGCTTACCTATAATTATAAAATGAAAGTAATATTTTTATTTTTCTAATAAACACTAAACTAGGTGACATGACTAAAAGTAGGTAATAAACACTTCAGATTTGTTATTGCGTATAACTATGCATAATAACGAAAACAAATATGTCAAAGAAATTAGTATCGGTACTTTTGCTACTAGGTGCAAATGGTGTGAGAATCTTAATGTCTGATCTTTGATGATGTACATAATATAACGAGTGCTAATGTTTATCTCAGTCGTTGACCTCTCTACGTGACCGTGTACGATGCATGTGAACTAAATATTTATAACTAGACGTTGTTTGTGTTTGTTTTGATCTGGATTCTTATATTTTCGAGTTAATAATGCACATGCAGACTTTTTTGGATCAGCCGGTCTGGAATTTTATTTCCGTACCTAGTATGAACTGCGTTACATTTTTGTTTAGCCTTTATTTGTGTTTGTTTTTCCTTTGCCTCTAAAATCAATCAAGAAAATACGCTCTCATTTAGTAGGTAGGTAAGGTAGGTTAAGTGCTTAGAGGTTATCAATATGTCCCAATCTAAAGATCAATGTATACTGATCCAACATAATAATTAGAGCAGTATTAGCAACATTTCTTCTTGTATAAGGTAATTATTGGAATGAATATTCAAAGTATCTACACATATAAAGCAAAATATGGCTTTTCGTATCAATGACTACATAAAGTTCAGGATTAGGCAACTTTGTGATGTTGATCGTCACTAATTAATTCATAATTAAAAATTCTGGTGCGCCCGCGCAGACGACGGCGTCAACCAATTACGCTGCCTACACGCATCATATGAAAATGAACCCTATTTTTAATCCCGTACGGTGCTTTAATGACATGAAATTATGCCGTTTCAATGAAGGGCAAGCGACAGTTGTTTTATTTTGTACTAAATATAGTACTTGGACTGAATTGTTACTGTGCCAGCTTTGTATGTGCATGGTATGAGCGGTGTCGATTGGCATTCGTGATACGACGCTTTTAATATTGTATGGGTTCATTTTATTGGCATTATTTTTAAGTTTTCCATCATGATAAAACAAAGCATGCGTGAACGGAATGCGATTCGCATTTGATTGTCTTGATTTAATGAACTTCTTGGGACAAGAAGCAAACAATAATTCGTACAGTTATAGTAGACACACTAAGACTACATTATTCTCTTCATTACTCTCTTGCGGACAATGACCGAGTTAGCTAGTGATAGCTTTGCTGGTTGGTGTCCGCGGGGGATGCCTCCCAGGTACATGACTTATTAAAGTAAAATTAAATAAAATATGTATATACTAACACCCATTTTTTAAGTTTTTGAATTTTTAATAACCCATGGACCTATGTTGCCCGAAATAAATAATAATAATAATTATGTTTATAAAAATTATAAGTCTTTGCTTGTTAAAAATCTAGTGTTGTTAACAAGAATTTAATCATCGTGATACTCAACAAACTGAACAGATAACATTCAGTGAATGAACTCTAGACGAAATTCCCGCGTGGGCGGAATCATGGTCAGAAATTAAACTTAAGCGGTATCACAAACATTTGTCAAACAATGTAGTAAAAACGAGTTTGCACTGTGCAACAAGTTGCTGTGATCGCCGATTCTGAAGATAATATTCACTAGCCAGGTGCGTGTTGAGACTTGGTTCAAGACGTGCGTCTCGCACTTATAGGTACTTATGAATAGAGCAAGAAACATAGACTTTTTAATACTTCGCTTGATGAATTTTACAAGAGTTTTGGTTGAGAAGGCTGCCTATTGACTATTCCTTAGCGTGTGTGAGTTGGAATGGAACCTGTACGAAACATATGTTGTCATCGAATTTGGTTTGACGACGGCAAAAAATATTCCCGAGACTTACATTCACACCAACGTGAAATTAAATTGTTTGCATGCTAATTAAATTTAACATTTTAACAGAGAGATATATTTTTGTACAATTTTTTTATTATAGATCGTTCTTGGTGTAGGTCGAAATAACAGTATTTTTCCAGAAAGCGCTTTAGATCCGCATAAACGAAACTATTTAATAAATGACACAACCGAGCTAACGAATAATCAAGCACTGTTTAAATTCTACGAAGGAATAATAAAATGATGTTTATCTGTATGTCTGTGATGAACTGGCAAGTGCTGTTCCATCCTTCATTATACTTACTGGATTGTTGAAGTCCATATTCGCCATCGAGAAAGTGAGATCCGTCCCAAATCATGTCAGCGGTTTTCTACCTGCTAGGGGCAGGGTCCCGTTGCGTGCAAGGTGTATGTTTTAGGGCTGTCACGCCAACGACTAATAGAAGGCTACTAAGTACCTAGGTACTACTATTGTAACATAAATAGAAATACCTACCAATAACAACATGGGAGAGAAGTTTGTGGGTACTAATTAATGGTAAAGCTTTGTGCAATTTCGTCTTAGTAAATGACTACTAGTTACCGTTATATGCTCATTCTATTGTCAAAATGAATGTCTTCAGTTTTATATAGGAAAGGCAGAAAGCGATATTTTTTAGCAATAGTGCTGAAACCCTTGATGTCATAATCACTTCAATTGCCATCAAGATCAAGTAAGAATAATGTCAAATATTTGTTAGTCGTAGTAACTAATAACAGTAATAACTATTGTTTTTTTTAAACTTATGTTAATTTGTGGTGCTGTTACTAAATATTAAGTATAGTAGGTACCTACCTATAGTAATAATGGTAAGTTTCTATAGAGTGACTCTTTGTGTCCAAAAGATACTAAGTAATCGGTTGAAGATAGCAACCTCAGCAGACACCCTACACGCACACCCACACAAACGCAGGCTGCGCCCGCGCATATGGCGCCCCCCTTCTACCCCTCACCCCTAACTCGTCTGATAGTGCACCGAACCTCAGCTGCTCCTAGCTCGTCAGATGTCGATCGACAGTTTTTTTTTGTTTGCTGTCTGTCTCATAAAACCAGAGTAGAAGCAAAGGAGTATTGTATTAACTGTCTGATCGTGAACGCTACCGATTACGGTACGATCGAACAAGTTTTGTTATTTTTTATTGCAGACTTTTAAAATAAAAGTAATTATAAACCTAGTCAAGAAGTTTTAGTAATTTTCCAAACGTAATTTTATGATTACATGCTTAGATTGTAATCAAGCACGTGATTTATGTTTTATCATTTGTATTTTTATGTGTTTTATACATAACTGTAGCAATACGGTGATTAGATAGTACCATACATGCCTTTATATTATTAATAGAGGACCAATACAAAACATTTAAAAAGATTTAACTAGAGAATTTGAAATGTCAATGGAATTCTGTAAAGCATGAGGCTAGGCTAATCTCTTTCCTCGCGGCATTAGCCCACACTTTTCCCAAAGAAGTGCAAGTGCGAGACGTGTAAAAGCGACATCTAAGGCCTGAATTAATCTGATTTTGCTAATAGGTTAGATCTTCACATTATTGCCTCTAATGTTGAAATAGAATATCAATTGCGGGCTGCTGATGACGGTAACGTCTAACCTTCAGATTCAAGATAACTCGGGTAGGTGTCTGATAAAATGATAATGCCGCAATGCGGAGCGTTTGTGATTTTTTCACGGTCGTATATGGCAAGCCGCATACGACCGTGTAACTTTTAAATTCGTCGATACGTTTCACACTAAAAGCAGCCTATTCTACTTTATAAGCGATTAGATATTGTTTAAAATCAACTGGCGAATGTAAAAGTTGTTTTTCAGTTGGCTTATTCTTCTATTTTCTTATATTTTCTTAGATTGCTTTTTGTAATACAAACTAATAATATCGAAACTTAAATTACATTATTTAGAATCACAAAAACAGGGAACAAAGATTCCGAAATTAAATTTTCCTATTTTCAAATCTCCGAATATAATACCTAGTATAATAGTTCCGAAGGATTAAAATTCCGACTATTCGAAATCGTGATAACATTTTCCAGAATGTCAAAAGTACAAATTTTTATTTTCCAAATCTCATTAATACGAAGGATTAAAAATCCGTTGTGTTATTGGCCCGAAAAACTTTTTAAGAATTTTAAATTTCCGAAAATTCATTTTTAAATTTAAGAATTTAGCTGAATCCCGACTCGCCGTGGTTTTTAGCCGTGGTACTTGTCTGCCCAATAGGTACTTAGATTGCAATTTAAAAGCAGGAGGCGCGGAGGGAGCGCAGTCACAATAGTAGGTACCTACTTATAAACATTAGGAATTTTGAAATTTAGGTGAAATAAGATTAGAAAGAAAGAAAGAAAGAAAGAAACGTTTAATTGGCCACAAGCACATTACAGTAGGCATAGACGAAATTACAGCTAGACAATAGAGCATAAGAGACAAAACAATATATAAAAAACAAATTGACAAGAGAATATGGCCAATTTGGTCCCACCTCAGCATGTGCTGCAACGAGCCGAGGGCCGCTGCAGCGCTGGTATTCTGGTGGGACCCATATGAGTGACATAACAGACGCACAAAGAGAAAAAAAAAAAGATACAATTGCTATTTGTATTCGTAACGTTATAATTACATAAAAAATTAAAAATAACGTTACTATATGTGAGGCAATTTTTTTGGGAAAAGTAAAATGGATGATAGAATAAAAAGAAATAAAAAACTATCAGTATATGTATACATATAAATATCAAATGTTAATTAGGTGACATACAAGAATACATACATACAATAAACTTATATTTATAAATAATATTGTCTCTATGGGCCTTGAACGCGTGTCGGAAG
The DNA here is from genome assembly GCA_949315895.1 of Anania crocealis. Classification (NCBI taxonomy): domain Eukaryota; kingdom Metazoa; phylum Arthropoda; class Insecta; order Lepidoptera; family Crambidae; genus Anania; species Anania crocealis. The sequence continues at coordinate 8,223,116 of OX438868.1, forward strand.
TATCCGAACGCAAATCACAGACAAATACAATCTATGGTCGGAAACGCACCCCTCCTTACACGTCACTGCCACGCTGTGTCATGCTGGCAATTTAGAATATAGTAACTAAAAAGAAAAAAAAAAGAATTGAGCAAATGAATTCTTGTTCAAGTCCTTTTATGATAATATATTTCCGAACAAACCAACGCCGATTAAGAGAAGAAGGCCAGGAGCCACACAGTGTCCAGGAGCATCAGCCCAGCCGTGTCTACCAGAGGAGCTCATCTTCCCGCCCCGCAAATGTGAACAAACCTAGTGTGAGTTGAATTCTATACGTTTTGTTGCTGTTGTGTAAGCAGGTGTTTTTTAAGCTTCTTCCTAAAAGAATGTGTTGTTTTTAGGTCACGCAATGGAGGCGGGAGATCATTCCAACACTTAGAGGCTGCAAAACGAAACGATCCGCGGAATTTGACAGTCCTATGTTTGGGCGTGTTGAAGACGTGAGTACAGCTTCTTTTGGGGTACTTTTTGTGGTCCTTAGCCCATTCCAGCTTGTTAAAAAGATAAGGTGGCCTCTCAGCTTTCATAACTCCAAACAGTAGTGTGGCAAGGTGGAGTTTTCTACGAGCTTCCATATTTAAGATGTTAGCTGAGTTCAATATGGGAGAGATGTGAGCCCTGGGTGGGATGTGAAAACAGAACCGGGCACAAGCATTCTGCACCCGCTGTATTAGCTTGGCAGTCCTGGATAAGAGACAAGGCCCGTAAACTGTGTCACAGTAATTTAACTTTGATAATATCAGTGACTCGCAGAGCTTCATTCTAAGTTCCTCACTCAAATAGGATCTGATTTTGTACAGTAACTTGAGCCGGTAAAAGCAGGTTCGAGTGCAATCCGATATATGGTTATCAAAATCCAGGTGCCTATCCAATGTCAAGCCCAGGTTTCTTGCACTGTCCACCTGTGCAACGGCTCCGCCCTCGATGAGGATATTAAGGGGTGTACTACTCATCTTTATGATGTTTATGTTGGATCCCATCAATAGCATTTTTGACTTGCCAGGGTTAAGGACCAAGCAATTAGATTTGCACCACGCCGACACACGCCCTAAATCCTCATTAATTTTTGTTACAGCACTGACATGATCTGGAGGACGGAATGACAAATAGAGCTGCAGGTCATCCGCATAAAGGTGATACCTGCAGTTTATGATGTTGTGGACAATGTCAGCACTGTACAATGCGTACAGAATTGGTCCGAGGATTGACCCCTGGGGCACACCGCGAGTGACAGGCAGCTGTTCAGATCGTAACCTGGACCCATCAGGATTTGCCAGCTCAACAAGTTGTCGCCTGTTATGAAGGTAGCTATAAAACCACTGTACAGCAATGTGATCGAGACCGTAGTATGAGAGCTTAGAGATCAGAAGGTCGGTATTGATGGAGTCAAAAGCCCTGGAAAAATCGAGAAGTAGCATGATGCTTACACACCCCCGATCCCGGTCAGCAAGCAGGTTGTCAACTATATCAGCAAGGGCAGTTGCAGTGCTGTGGCCCCTGCGAAATCCCGATTGCAGCTGAGGGAGGATGCTGTTGTCTTCCAAGTACTTGGTCAGCTGCTCACACACAATCCTCTCCAAAACCTTGGACAGGCACGAGAGCAGACTAATCGGGCGTAGGTCGCTCATTGTGGTGGGATTGCTGTTCTTAGATAGTGGCCTAACCACTGCCATCTTCCAAGGATCAGGAAATATTCCCGTTTTTAAGGATAGATTGATGATGGTGGTGATAGCTGTCAAAGATTGGGGTAGAATTAGGAGTAACATATCAAGAGACAGCCCGTCAGAACCCTGTGCATTTGATTTAAGGCTTTTGATAATTTTCAGAACCTTATCTTCTGAGACTGTATACAATGTAAAAGTCGTCGAGCCAAATCTGTGATGCTCATAATAGGTGAGCTGCGAGATCGTAACTAAGCCGTCACCAGGCACATCCAGGAAATGAGTATTTATCTTATCAGGGTCACTGAAACACAGTGGAATGTCTGAATTCTTTTTTTGATCTGGTATAACAGTATGTTTTAGGTTTTTCCAAAGCTTCCTAGAATCTTTAATACCATTAATATTCTTATCAAAAAAGCACCTCTTCTCACATTCCACTGCCCGAACCACCAACTGTTTCATGGTTTTATAGCTATCTCTAAGCGTTTGAGTATTGTGTTTTTTTAGCCTTCGGTGGTAATCATCCCTGATGCGCATCATAGACCGGACTGTATCAGTAATCCAGGGATGTGGTGGATGTTTAAATAATTTCATTTTAGTAGGAGCATGCAGGTCGAATAAATTTATGATAGCGATTGTGAAAGACTCAACTATGACATTTATATCAGTAAGGGAGAGTAAATAACTCCAGTTAATTGCATTTAGATCTGCATTAAATAAGTCCACCACGATATCCCTGAGAGGCCTGAAGAGTATCCAGCGAGGAACCGGTCTAGCCTTTTTTATTTTAAATTCCGCTGTAACCATAGCGTGACGTCCCAGGTCCGGGCTGTAATGGACTACGACCTGATGAGCCTTGGTGTCCGTACAGACAACATCTATGAGGCTAAAGCTATGTTCGGTAAAATGTGTTGGCTCGGTGACCAGTTGGGAGAGGCTGAGACTGGATAAAGAGCTGTAGAATTTTTTTGACTTACTACTGCTGCTGTCCAAAAGGTTAATATTCAGATCACCAACTAGCACTAGCACATCTCGTTTAGGGAATGATACAATGGATTCAGTAATGGCGTCCAAGAATATGTCAACATCCTGCCAAGGTGGTCTGTAGGCTGTGCCAATTATTACAGTTGTGTTGTTTACCCGTACCTTTATCCACATTTGCTCGACGTCAGGGTGGGAGGGATGGTCGCACACACGAGCGAAAAAGTCCCTACGAATATAAAAGCCCACACCACCACCACGGCCATTTAGAATGTGAGCTGGTCTAGGGGAGTGTTTTAGCCGATACCCAGCAAGTTTTGGGGCCTTATCATCTTCACCCGCCCTCAACCACGTTTCATTGATAGCCAAGATATCTGGGCTCATCGCTTCCACTGCCACGATAAACTCTTCGTGGCCGGTGCTTAGTGAACCAGCATTAAAGAGACCAACTTTAAAATTTTTTAGCGACAGCTCTGGGATTTAATTAGAAACATTCAATAATGCTGTGTTAAGTAATGTGTGTGAATATTGTATTTGATAGTATAAGCAAAATATGTTTAGAATAGATAGAATAGTTAATGTTTTTTTTTTTTTAATAGAAAATATAAATATTCAAAATTATTAGTATTACTATGGAATTTTCATTAATTTGCCCCACACATACAATCGAATTAAAAAAATATATGATTATGATGTAGAACAAAACAGTGGATAATGACTTATTTAACAAATAAAAGATTATTTTAAAAATTGACATATTACACAAAACAATACACATGTAACATAGATTAATAACAAACGTATACTTGCTGCTACAGGACAGTCACTTCCCCTGACCCTGAACACCGAGGATCCTGAGGAGGTCTGCGTCGGTCCGGATCTGAAAGACGGGAAGACCGTCAGCCTGCCGCACGTAGATACGGCCTCGCTTAGTCCACGAGTACCGCCAGTGCTTACTGCGACACTCCTCCCGGGTCTTATGGAAGAGCTGGCGGTTGTGGACGGTCAGCCGCTCGTTGAGGTAGACGCGCCCCCCCGCGGCGTCGATGACGGCGCGGCGCACGCGCGCGGCGCGCAGCAGCTCGTCGCGCAGATGGCGCCGCGCCAGCCGCACCACCACGCGCCGCGGCCGGCCCCCCGCCTCCAGCGGCGGCCGCCCGGTCCGCTCGGCGAAGACCACGTCCCGCTCCTCGAGGGTCACGCCCAGCCACGCGGCGAGCACGGTCACGGACTGCACGACGCTCACACCCCTCTCCTCCGGCAACTGGCCTATCTCGAGATCCGAGAGAAGCGCCTCCTGGTCCCGGTCATTGAGCTCCAGCTTCAGCCCGGCGATGGTCCGTTCGAGCTCGGCGGCGCCGCCCACCTCGAAGTCCGGCGCCCGCTGCTCCAGGGCATCGAGCCTGCGCTCGACGATGTCCAGTCGCGCCGACAGGGACTCGCGTAGCTGCGCCATCTCTGCACGGAATTCCCGCATCTCAGCCATGAACTCTGCGAGCTCCCTATCACGCCGCTCCTGCTTATCACCCGTCTCACAGGATGACTCACGCGAAGGCATGGAATGAGTCGCGGGGTCCCCGAGAGCCAGGAGCGCCGCGTCACCCAAACCCTTCACCGGCGTGTTGTCCCCCTTGCGGACGTTCTTTTTACAGCTCGGGCAGGCCCATTCCCTGCTGATAGGGGTCTTCTCGGGCAAATTCAGGCACCCCTTGTGGTATTTTAAGGGGCACGACGAACAGGCAGCACCACCTGTTGGCGTCATAAATCTACCACAGGCTCCGCAATTGACCATTGTCGGGAATTGTTAATAGATGGCGCTAAACACAGGGGCAAGACACTAGATGGCGTTGTAAAAACAATAAAAAAATAAAAACTCCGTCGCAGGTATGTGTGTTTAAACCTGATACACTTTACCCGCACAGTAAATTTATCACCAGTTCTAACCCTACAGAAATACAAAGAAAAACATAGGAAATAATATCACCAACAGATTGCCAATGTTTGTACAAAGTCCCACACACACAAAGATCCAACAAAAATGCACTTTGAACAGAAACAATTAGTTAACATAAATAAAAGTAATATAAACAAATACGATGACTTGTTAGGACTTATGATAGATCGGATTTGTGATATTCGGAAATCGCGGAGGCGCGGAGTATCATTCGGAACTATGAAAATCGGTATAATGAAATTCGTGATTGTCAATATCGGAATTAAGTTTTTTGTATTTATGTAGTGTAGTATAACCCACAAAAACAGTGTTCAACAATTTTGTTGATTTCTTTACTTTTAATTCAATCGAATACTACTAACAAGTTAGTCACCTAAATAAAATCGTAATGTTTTTTGAGTAAATTGATATTTAATCAACGTGAGTTTCTTCAAAAACTAAACTAGTACTCATAGGCAAAGGTTTTTCTTATTTAATTGTAAACACTTATCTGAGTCAAGTTGTTACTTTCTATAATTACTTGTAAAAAAAACGATCAGATAAGATAATAGGTAGGTGTTATGTACTTGTTTATGCACGCTGTTAGATGGGACACCTTGTAATGTAAATTAACTAAGGCATAAAACACAGAATTCACCTGCATGTAAACGTAAGCAAAGATGTAGGTAAATAAATAATAACCTTCGCGTTTCACACATTCACGTGTGGATGTTTATTTCGCCAATAACCATTACCTGATTTATGACGACGTACCTACAGAGAGACGATGGAATAATCGAATGCTGCCCACGAGTCGAACGTAGGTACTACAATGAAGTGTTTGTGACGTAGTAACACGACGGTTTATTTTGCAGTTCCAATTAAATTTAGTAAAAGTAACAGCCTATAATCATCCCACTGCAGGGAAAAGGCCTCCATCATTGAATTCAAGTTACCACAGCAATGATGGGTGTACTGGCATAATCACCACGCTTGCCAAATGCGGGTTGGTGATCACAAATCCGAGCAACGTTCGAAAATTCGAAACTTTTTGTAGCCCGACCCGGGATTCGAACCTGGGACCCCGAGATCTTGGCCCGGTATTTAAACCACTAGACCAACGAGGCGTTTAAATTTAATCTAGTAAAAAAAAAGTAAAGTAACAGCCTATCATCATCCCACTGCAGGGAAAAGGCCTCCATCATTGAATTCAAGTTACCACAGCAATGATGGGTGTACTGGCATAATCACCACGCTTGCCAAATGCGGGTTGGTGATCACAAATCCGAGCAACGTTCGAAAATTCGAAACTTTTTGTAGCCCGACCCGGGATTCGAACCTGGGACCCCGAGATCTTGGCCCGGTATTTAAACCACTAGACCAACGAGGCGTTTAAATTTAATTTAGTAAAAAAAAAGTAAAGTAACAGCCTATCATCATCCCACTGCAGGGAAAAGGCCTCCATCATTGAATTCAAGTTACCACTGCAATGATGGGAACTGGCATAATCACCACGCTTGCCAAATGCGGGTTGGCGATCACAAACCCGAGCAACGTTCGAAAATTCGAAACTTTTTGTTGCCCGACCCGGGGATCGAACCTGGGACCCCGAGATCTTGGCCCGGTATTTAAACCACTAGACCAACGGGGCGTTTAAATTTAATTTAGTAAATTGACTCGAAAATTTACTAGGTTTTTGGACACTAGTAGATTTTGACAACATCCTTCGGTTTACCTTAGGCAACCAAAGTCTGTCATTAGTACAATACCAAAGTCTAAATAAAATAAAAACTTTAAGTACACACGATCAGTAACGGAGAAATGTCTTACCAAATGAGTATCTTAGTGAAGATGGCGTAAACAATGATGGCTCCTCCCACATGATTAAGAATGTTGTATCATTCTGTCATAATATGCTGGACATATCCTGTCGTGGACTTCTCAAGACCAATAAAAAATTTTTATTCATTAGGAGAATTAATTTTTGACCAGACACAAAATTATGTCTAGAAGCGATCTGGAACCTTTCGGCAGAGGCACCTGAATGAATATTATGAGAAATTCCGGCAAAAGTTATAGTTAATAGCACGCAAAATAAAATATATAAACTACATAAAATGTTAAACATACATACATATACTACTTATTACATTATCATTTTAAGATACATAACAAAAAACTCCGCTAGCTTGCAGTATAAAGCCTAAAATAAATTCGTATAGGTACACAAAAAAAATCTAGAGCAGTCTCTGGGTAAGAGGAAGGTTCTGGGTTCGAATGCCAACTAAGGCAGTGTGCGTTTTTATTCAAGAAATAGTATATTCAATACATACATAGGTACATAGGATATTATGTCTAAATAATGTTGTGCTGTGCTGTTAAACCTGCATATAAATTCTGAGATATACTTAACTCACATTTTTGGTTTTGTTGTTGAGTATCAGCGTTGGTGATCAGCATGTATTATCTTACTTAACTATTTATAGATTATACACAAATCGAACCCACAATGGGCTTCTACAATAATTTTCACTGATACGCAGAACTAACTGACTACAGCAACGAAATGTATTGAAATAATATTTTAAACAATGATGAGAATGTTATGGTATAATAAAATAAATTATTTGACTCGATTAAAATGTTTAAGAAAAGGCTTATATTAATATTATGTTAAGTTAGACAGACATAATAAAGGAGGTACCTCACTAATTAATTATGATCCAAGGAGCGTTGAGAGCAAATTTTGAAATATAAATGGTTATTTTTTAATTAATCATTACTAAAATGTGGTACCTACTATCATATCGCGTATTAAAAATATCGAAATAAGTATCAATTTGAAAACAACTAACTATCTACGTAATATCACACTAACACCTTATCAATCAGCACTAAAAATAGTCATAAAAATAAAATTAATTGATTGGAGCTATTTTAACAACCGTTACCTACCGCCAAAGTTAATTTTATTTCTTGAATTAAGTATCTCATCTCTCTTACCATATTAATTGTAGATAAGTAATTTCGGAAAGGTAGAATAGTAGTAGGTATCTTAAACATGTCAATAAAATGTTCAAGTAACAATTTTATCGTAAAGGAGATGTCCCAAATTGTATGGAGGCCAGGCCCAGAACCTGTACACCCCACCAAAAGATAGACCAATACACCTACAAGATTTTGTTATTATCCAATTCTTTTAAAATGGCTTCGTTAAGTGGTTCAAATAAAGAGATAAGTAAGAAAATAGCAATACAAAACAACAAAACCATCATGGCGGAAGATGACATTATGATGACGTCTGTCAGTTTCAAAATCGCGCAGCTAGGAGTCGAGTGCCATCGCTTACTGTAGTAACAACAAACATTATGAAAGTAATGTGTCGATCAATACTAAATACAGAAAACTAAAAAGAGGTCGTTATAATGAACTACAATAAAAGCGCGACAAGCAGAACAAAAACTTGAAGTGAATGATTATGCCAAAGTGACAAGGGGTATCTGACAGCTACTGACATTTAAAGTTTTTTTAGATTGACGCCATCTTGGAATGCCTAAATGAGTTTGATAAATTATTCGATCTTATTTATTTTTGAACCACTAAATTATACGTTAAATAAATTTATATGTATTTTTCCCAGAAACAGTATTTTTATTATTATTTTTGAAAATGGTGTACAATGTCTGGGCCTATTATGGGACATCTCCTTTATTGCAGGGACGCCCTATTAGTCTAGTGTTTTAAATACTGGGCCGAGATCACGTGGTCCTGGGTTCGGTCCCCGGGTCGGACAACAAGAGTTTCGAATTTTCGAACATTGCTCGGGTTTGCGATCACCAACCCGCATTTGGCAAGCGTGGTGGTTACGCCTGTAACCATCATTGCTATTGGTAACTTGAATTCCAGTATGGAGGCTTTTGCCCTACAGTGGGACGATTATAGACCGTTACTTGACCTTTGCTGCAGGGATATGCCGATGTGTAACATAATAGATTTAAATACGATAATACTGTTGGAAATACCCTTAGTTAAACTTCAACAAAACTCACTTTTGTTCCAAAACAAAAACAACAAGTAACGTTATCAGCTTATCAGTTTATCATACACTGAGCATACTTATCTGATAAATAAATTAACCTTAGCTTCTAATTAGATAGTTTATGTAAAATTTTACTTTAAATAGTTTTCCATTAAAATCGTAGACAATTTCATTAATTATTTCAAAAGACGTTACATTATATATTTACTTTAAGTTTTCCAATTACCAGTAGGTTAGTACTAACTTTTTAATTCAAGTATACTAAGATTGCCAAGTTTTTAAAACGTATTGAGATTTTTTAGGTAAAACGTAAGCAAGTGAAGTGATTACTTGTTCAGTGAACATTATAAGTAGTAGCACAGTAGCGAATCCTAAATGACAACGTCTGTGGATTTATTAGTTCATAGATTTACAAAGCTGATAATATATTTTTGGTTTTACTATCAAGTAAACGCACATTAGGTATACACGCTAACCATGACGCCGGACAAGCTTTTTGCCTGAATAATACTTCATCTTCCAACGTCTTTTAACTACGGTTATTTTATTATTCGTACTCAGCACTTCTCTCTGTCATTTGTGTTCATTGAATATCTTTTTCTCTATGAGGTTGTCTGGTAGAAATCGCTTTAAATAAAAACACTTATATTTTTATTATTTCTGATAGATCTACTACAAGTTGTTGCTATTTTGTTCAGTGCGCACTACTGTGTATTTGTTATGTGCTGTGGTACCTATTTGGATTGTGAATAGAATAGTGTAGCTTAACTCAAGCCTAACCATGCAGTAACTTTGATCACTAAGGGCCGATTTTTCAAACGTCCAATAAAACCTATCAGACTGATTATCTATAAAACGACCGATTTTAAAATGTCCTTTACTTAAAAGATTACTGACAAATAGGTGCCATTGTCAAATTAGCTATATTGTATTTTATTCGACGAATATTTCTTATCTGACTATCGAAAAATCAGGCCTTAATGTATCATAACTACTTCGTCAAATGTGTGCCACTGTATTTAATTGTATGCTTATATAAACTGAGGAGGCGAACTTGTGAAGGCGAAAATGTGTCTGAAAACTAGGATTTAAATCAATCAAATCGGGAAATTATTCATTTCAACTTTTCTTCAGAAACACGTTATTCAAATATGGCCACGAAAAACCACTACACATGAATGGGTTCTGTTAATGTTAATATTGTAGTAGCACAACATATCCCATTAACTACGCAATGACCGATGTGTCGCTTTGTTATGACTCATTGTTACTCAAACATCTTTGTAAGCATTTCTCATTATTTTTGAAACTTGGCCAATGTGGCTTTATTACGGAAGATAGGCAAATAAAGTATATTACTGCTATTCTCCATTTAATTTTTAAATATTTCAATTAATAGTTTTATTTATACATAAAGATGACGCGACGTGACGCTTTGGATGAATCGACATTTTTGGTCAAACTGTTTTTTTTAACATCTGTTTGCTCCATATGGCGATCTCATCACAAAGTCTAAATCTGATTTAAATTTCGTTCGCTCTTTATAAAGTCTAACGTGGCATGATTGCCATCATTGGGTTGGATGAATTTTTAATGCCACACGGGGAAATTAAGGGAACCCTAGCCTATACCGGTTTAGTGTGGACTAGGGACCGCGGTTCGATACTGGGTCGAGCAGTAGATGTACCCAAAGATCTTCCAATCATGAGATGCAGCTCTTTGCTTAAAATGAAGCAGTACTTACTTAGACCAAGAAGATTTATGTTGTAAAGATATTTTTTGTCAAACCTGACATGCGCGAAATCGATAGACTACCATGGGAGTTTGATGAATGAGGCATCAATTGCTTTGAATAGACTGGAGGAGTTGAGATGCGGCATTCAAGGTGTCATCAGTATTAATAAATGGTTCGGACAATATTTCATATGAGCCTTAGCAGCAAATAAGTACGTAAAACAAGGAGAGAGAGAGATTCCATCATCATACCTACAAAGATGAGAGAGAAGTCAAGATACAGTACACAAAGCTAGATCGAAGATGATGGCCACTTGCAAAAATTCGCCTTTTGTCCATTTTACTTATTAAAATTGTGAAGGTAGGTGTATAAATTTAGGCTTCAACAAAATCACATTATAATTTGTTTTTTATTATTCCTTTTTGTAAATATTCAAAATACCTATGGTTTACAAACCTAAAAAATGTTAGCATCATACTACCCAGATGGTAGGTATCTGGGTAGGTAGTATGATGTTAACATTTTTAGGTACATAATATTAATTATCAAACGTGTCATAATCTTCACGTCACATTGTGGCTACTTTTGGGGTTACGTCATTGTTTTCTTTAGATTAGGTACCTATGTGTTTATTAGATAAGGGTTAGGTTGGCCAGCGTGCTTTATTTCGCAAAGATATGCCTAGGTATAAATCAGGCATAAGAAAGTTTATATTTCTCCGTTAATAAATACAGTCATAAAATTTTTGATTTATGATCGAGTAGGTAAGTATCTTATCAAAGCGTTCCCTTTAACGACTATGTTGTAATGGTAGTAAAATATTGTTTTGCATGCTCATTGGATGCAATCTTTTAAGCGCAAAATACTCTTGACAAACAAAAGCTGCAAGACTTTCTAGGCAAATCGAAATTGCAACTCGTCCAAAGATGTGGTTTAGTATGCGACCTGCGCTTCCATTAGCTGGGCTGGCTTGTGGCAAGTCCACTCGACTCGCACTCAGGTAGCGCCGGGATAAAAACAACACTTGAAATGGAGCGGACGCACCTCGCTCTCACCTAGATAACGCTCCGACAACATCCACACGCCGATCGACTGCGGGCTCGCAACACAACTCCAACTCTTAATATGATTTAACCTCCAACTCAACCCTGGACTCAACAATCAGTCGCCCCGATCACCCATTCACACCACACGTACTCTGATAATAATGTAAATAGGGCTTAGCGTCCAATGAATGAGCCTTAAAACATGTAAATTCGTCGTTCACAAATCGCGACAGAAAACCGCGCGTAGGCGTTGAGCTTGAATGAAAATAAACATTATTCGGTCTTACCTTTCAATTTTGATATGATCCAGATTAACGATATGTCCACAGCACAGAGCAAAGAGGTTCGTATGGTAGTATTACACAGAACTAATGGGCATAACACTGTTTTAGACACGGGATAGTGACGCGGCGCGGTCGGGCGGTACAGCGGGCCGGCCGGTTCGCTCGACACTGGCGAACACAGTCGTAGCTCGTAGGTGCGCTTGCGTTGCACGCACACGTACGCGTTCATTCAAATAAAGCCGTTCCATGGAGGGGAGAACTTATGAATGGACGTAGTGGTCGTATAGATACCGCTGATAAGACACTGTGCAAGCATTATACAATATGATACGGCCCAAACGGCCGAAAACGTTTCCAGTGACAACGCGATAGACGTACTGATGCCAGCGAAATTGGAAACGTAGTTTCAAAATACTCTAATAGGGTCACTTGTTGGAAGTGGCTGAGATAAAATATTCACTTTATATATTCACTTGATCCAAATACATACATTGACAGAGTGTTGTACAATATACTAACGCTTTATACAATATACTAACTTTGAACTACATGAAAAAATCCAGTAAAATTGTTATGAAATACTAGTTCTATCAACATGATATCTCTGCAGTTTGTATGGAGTATCCTAAGATTTCTTCATGAATTTAACATACTAGAATTTGTTTCATATTAGTAGCAGATTGCGTAATTTGGGTTTTATTTTTGTACGTTATGGATGTTCAAATTGTCTATCAATAAAAACTTTTTTCTTGTATTTTGTTCTTGCCGGTGGAGCAATATCTCTTTCTTTCTGGACATTTCAGACAGCAGAACATGGAAAAAGGTTAGAAAAGGCTGTCCTTGCCATTTGAATGAGACCCGATGTCGCCGCTTGCGTCCCACCACACACACACTACTACTTGTGCACATAATAAACACAAGCTTTGGCACACTTGAAAAGAGTTCAAAGAACGCCAATCAAGTGAATTATTTTGACGTCGCGAGACTAATCGCGAAAAGAAACCAATCACAGCGCTCACTTACATTCATGTTTGGGCAGAAGTGTGAGCATTTGCTCATAACCACTGTGCCGCACCTGCCCCGCTTACATCGCCTTTCTAACCTTTTTTCCGTGTTCTTTGGTTCAGACTGCTATGGCTATTCTAGCCCTAATATCATGTGTACATCTGGAGTCTCGTCAAATATCTGAACAAAATCACTTGCTCTATCATTTGTCCCTGTATTTATATTGTTTTTTTTTTAACTTTTCCCGGGCAAAAGGGGATAATAATCCTCTTCAATAATCCTCTGTATAGACCCTCTACCTACCTCTAGATGGGTAAAGGCATAACCACCACGCTTGCCAAATGCGGGTTGGTGATTACAAACCCGATCAATGTTCGAAAATTTGAAATTTTTGGTCGTCTGATCCCTGGATCGAACCCGGGACCCCGAGATTTTTTGTGGGCTAGGTCCGGTATTTTTTTAAATTCAAAAACCACTAGACCAACGGGGCGTTCATCTCTGTAAGATTACAGATAGATATCTTAATTGTTTTTGGACTGTTTATCATTTTGTTCCAATAAAGCACCTTTGTCACGCTTTTTCCAAAGCTATGTATGTGGGTGTTTAGACCCAGGGCCATTCTTCGGTCTATTGATAGTTTCAGAGCCAAAATAGCCTCCCTCTGGTCCAAGATACTCCTCAGTTATTAATTTTATTTCACTTAGTATGATTTAAAGTAACAGTTTTGACGCATGTGATATAATACTTATTGTTCTGTATTCTTCACATTGGCGGAGTTCGAATACTGGTTCTATTAAAAAAAAAAAACATTGTATCACAACTAAATTGAATTAGTTTATACAACCCAACATTATATTTTGTTAGGATATTTAATGTATAGTTACATATAATATAACCTTAAACTTAACAATTGAAGTAGTTTTAAAATAAAAACATTAATTTCGTAAATAAATAATATTTAATACTCTTGATGCGTTTTCTTAATTCTATACATACAGAAAGCAACAATGCTATATAATAACGTGATATAAATAAAGGCAATAATAATAACTACTCGTTTTACACAAACATTGTTAAAATTGATTAAACCAAAAAAAAAATGAAAAGTTTTTCTATTGACCTGGGGCCTAATTCGCGTAACCGAATCGCAATTCGATCGTGATTGAATTGGACGATTTTGACATTTACTAGAACTGTCAAAAACCTGTCGTTCAATTACGATTGTGATACGATTCGGTTACGCGAGTTAGGGGCCAGGGGCCTAATTCACGTAACCGAATCGCAGTTCGATCATGATTGAATTGGACGATTTTGACATTTAGCCCATACTAGAACTGTCAAAAACCTGTCGTTTAATTACGATTGTGATACGATTCGGTTACGCGAATTAGGGGCCTGATCAAGTCAACCTGAGTTGGTCTACTACGACAGACCTTTGAGGAAAGTGGAGAGTTTGTGGCTTTTATAATCGGAGCGTAGCTGGATGAAGTTGTGCAAGATCGACTGATCCAACTCCGCCTGGGAACAAAGAACGAAAAATATAGGTATTATAGGTAAATATGGTAGGGTATACTGCAAACATAATTGTCAAAAGAGTGTCAACAATGGTTTTTATCTACCTAATATCACAGGGACACTGATATACTAGAGTACCAATCGCTAGTCAAGAAATGTCCTCCCGAATTCTTTTCAAAATATTACGACAGATTGCGCTAGGAGTCTCGATTTGAATAAAATCAAAGACCAAGGTAAATACGATCGAAATTTTGTGTCCTATCCAACAATTACGAGAACCATTTGCAAGCAAGTGTGGATAATTGGCTATGCTTCGACTATGACATTAACGTGCCGTAAGATGGCGCTTTATTAGCTTTAAATGTACAGGCCAAGAAAAATCCAAAGCAAGTTATTAGAAATTCTATTTACTATTATAAAACTAAAAGAATATTATTATTTGTTTTTATTTCTTCATAATTCTTTACAAAAATGCCGTACGTAAAACATGTTCGTGCTTTATTTTTTACTTCAACTAACGGGCAATAGCATGCTTTGCGACACTAGCGCTACAGAAATAGCAAATACCTGCAGCAAAGAAAGATTTTCTGTTTCTTTCGATTTAACACGAGCGCACAGTAATACAGAATTTTAGCTTTCTTCCGGAGGACGATCTTTACTATGAAGATTGGAACACTGGTATATTACTTTCCCTATGGTATCATATATCAAGTGAGTACCATTTTCTAAAATGGAATTTGTTTAGTATTATGACTAGTCGGGTATAAGAACTAATAGCTATAAACCTTAACAGCGTCACTGGCCAGATAGGCGTAAAACATTTACTACTACCACTATGTAGCCCTAGGAACAATAAATACTCAAGGAAAGTACCTCTCCAACTTCGTATAGACAAAGCTTGCAGGTGCCAAGGTCACGTTCCCGCCCAACACGGGTTCTATTTTGTAGAGCCGTTTTGTTTTAGGCTTTGCTATGCGTTTAGAGAAATATTATTCATAGATAACCTGATAAAACGAATAAGAAAGACCTCGCTAGCACTCAAAAGGGGTTTTTTAAATGTGATAATAGCAGTGAATTTAGTAATAAGCACATCAGGCTATACATGGCATTATAAATAATATACATAGTTGAGATATCGCAACAATTTTTTTTTAGTGTGAAGTTACTCTACTCATACATAGCACCTAACTTCTAATTCAATCGGAAGACACACAGTAAGAAATAAAATAATTTGTTTAAGCCGCCATATCATGAAGAATATAACTAATGCTAATACATTATGATTTAAATACTCTACTCGTTGATAAAAACCTGCACGAAACAAATTCAGAGCCGACTAGTAATTTAATGCGACCTACACCTATTTTTATTCTTACTGCAAAGTATTTTAAATATGAATATGGCCGGTTTTGCGACAGATCGCATTTCGATAAAAAAAACCGGATTATACTCGTATTCTGACAAAATTACAAGATTCATATTTAAAAGAATTGAGTTATCTATAGACTATTTAAAATAACACGTTTACGGTTATTTTTAAAGTAAAGGCACAACACGACTTAGATTCCGTTATATTATGTCGTCGAACTGAAGAAGTTAAATATTCTACAAAACGAAGCTGATACGAGTATAATGACATTATTGGTAGGTACATATCTAACTCATATCTGCATATAATTTGAAAGTTGCATGAATGTCATTTATAATTTGGAATTGTAGATCTAAGTCATGAATAAAAATAGATAAATCCCAAAAGGAGGAGATAAAAAAGAAAGCCTGTTACTATCGAAAAAGTGACCATGTTGCCAGGCCTAGTCATCCTCGGTAGTAGAGGGAGATCCCTCTAATACCGAGGGAGGATGATGATGCCCTGCCATTACCAAAGCTCCTACCGTGGCTAGGACTAGTCAGCTAGGGAATAGGGAACGATCGTGTTTTGTTGGGTGTGTCATGAAGGGGTTTCGCCATGATGACCCTGCTTAGATGCCGATCTGTAAGGCGATTGTTGTTTGGCCAATGGCGCGACGAACCGCGAAAAGGAGACGCTGCTGCTCGTCTTCTTTGGCGGTATTCGTTTCACCGCTTCTTGCGACAACCATAGGACATAAGGGCAGTGGGGTGGTGCTTTTCTATGTAGGCCAGCATCACGCGGATTCAGTAACATCAGTTTTATTTCTGCAAATAGGCCCCAGGAGGCGCTTTTACACGTCTGGGCCAGTGCCGAGAATAAGCAGCGCAAGAAACTCGGTCACTATTGTCAGCCTCTTTTTAAATAAATGTTTACAAAAGGTTTAAGCAAGTACGAGCTAGGGCAATTGTCATCGATAAGGTGTAATTTTAAAGAAACGATGTTACTGAATTACGAGGGCGGGTCAATAAGTCCGTGACTTTTGGAATAAAACACAGATTTTTTGATAAACAAATCATTTTATTTTTCAACGTAGTCTCCCTTGAGCTCTATACACTTTGTCCAACGCTTCTCCAATTTTTTTATCCCTTCCAAAAAATATGATTTGTCGAGGTCCTCAAAATAGGCCTTTGTTTGCGAGATGACTTCATCATTGGAGTCAAATCTTTTTCCACCAAGCCATTTCTTCAGGTTTGGGAACAAAAAGTAGTCACTCGGAGCCAAATCTGGAGAATAGGGTGGATAAGGGATCAATTCATAGCCCAATTCATGGATTTTTGCCATGGCAACTGCACATGTGTGCACCCTTGCATTGTCTTGGTGGAAAAGAACTTTTTTCTTGGCCAAATGAGATCGGTTTTTTTTCAAATCGTCATTGAAGCGGTCCAATAAGTTGGCATAATATTCCCCATTGATTGTTCTTCCCTTTTGAAGGTAGTCAATGTGGATTATCCCACGTGCATCCCAAAAAACAGTCGCCATAACTTTATTGGCTGACAAACCTACCTTGGCCTTCTTTGGCGCCGATTCACCCTTAGAAACCCACTGTTTTGACTGTTGGTTGGTCTCTGGTGTGTTGTGATGGATCCATGTTTCGTCCACGGTTACAAAACGGCGCAAAAACTCCTCCATATTGCGATTAAACAACGCCAAACCTTCCTGTGAAGTTGTTACACGATTGCGTTTGTGGTCGACTGTGAGCAAACGCGGCACCCATCTTGCGGAAAGCTTTCTCATGCCCAATTGATCTTTTAAAATTGAAACCACTGAGCCATGCGAGATCCCTACGGCTTCCACAATCTCTTGCACTTTCAATCTTCGGTCGGCCAACACCATATCGTGAATTTTTTCGATTGTTTCGGGTGTAGAGACCTCAACTGGGCGTCCAGGACGTTCGGCATCTTCAGTGCTTTTACGGCCACAACGAAATTCAGTAAACCACTTTTTTACCATTGAAATCGATGGTGCAGAGTCCCCATAGTATTTATCAAGCTTAGCCTTGGCCTCGGTAATGGTTTTTTTTCGCAAAAAATAATGCTTAATAAGCACACGAAATTCACCTTTTTCCATTTTTTCCTCAAATTACTGAGTAGTCTGATAAAAATAGCTGTCAAACACAAACTAACTGACGCAGCAAGTTCAAATTTTGATAGGAATCAACTGACCGATACCTGTTAGGAGGACAGGAGTAGTGTTGCTTTTTCAGTAAAGAGGTCAAAAATTCAAAAAGTCACGGACTTATTGACCCGCCCTCGTATTTGTGAATGATGTCAAATATCCAATTAAGGCGACTACTAGAGCTAGGTGCTACCCCCAATTAATTTAGTTTTATTACTTCTAAACAAAATCAATTCTTAAAAAACTAGAACAGTATCATTTTAGTAAACTACTTCTAGTATTAGGGGTTAAAATATGAAATTGCCGTTTTATTGTAATAGGTTCTTTGAATTGACATAGAATCTTCATGGTTTTAGGTTTTCGAATGAAACTTTTTTCACATGGTTTCTATGATGTTCTTCTTTTAAAAAATGTGAAACATTTGAATATCGACTTTCAATTGTTTTTGTTATTCAACTTAGACAAGAAAGATAGATACTGCGAAACTTCGAGTGATTTTTGAATACGAGTTCCGACGCGAAAGAAACGCGATACGCGACAGAAAAAGCCCGCAATATCAATGTTGCGTTTGGAGAGGGATCTGCTAATGAACGCACCGTGCGATTTTGGTTTAAACGCTTTCGTGATGGAAACTTCGACTTAAAGAACGAGCCACGAGGAAGACCGCCCACACAGGTGATTAACGATGAATTAAGAGAGATGATGGAAGCCGATCCTAGTCAAACTACCCAGGAATTAGCGGCATGGTTTAACGTAACCTTACCCACAATATTGACTCATTTGCGTCATATCAATAAAATAAAAAAATACGAAAAATGGGTGCCTCATGATTTGACTGATGTGCATAATAAAGAAACGCGTGTTGAAACTTGTGTTGCCTTGTTGAATCGGTACAGAAATGAAGGAATATTAAATCGAATTGTGACATGTGATGAAAAGTAGATTCTTTATGATAACCGTAAAAGAAAAATGCAATGGCTGACCCCAGGTCAAACGCCACAACAGTGTCCTAAAGCAAAACTTACCAATAAAAAGGTAATGGTAACTGTTTGGTGGTCTCAGCATGGTGTTATTCACTATAGTTTTCTCCGATCTGGTCAATCAATAACGGCAGATGTCTATTGTGCCGAACTCCGAACAATGTTGGCAAAACTAGCAGTAAAACAGCCCCGACTCATGAATCGATCTTCACCATTATTGCTTCATGACAACGCAAGACCTCATACAGCACGAGAAACCGTTTTGACCCTTCAGGAACTGCAATAGAAACCATTCGACATTCTCCGTATTCGCCAGACCTTGCTCCAACGGACTACCATTTTTTTCGTGATTTGGACAATTATCTACTTGACAAGAAGTTTTCTTCCCAGGAAGCAGTACCAAATGCTTTCACACAGTTTGTGCAGTCTAGATCCTCAGAGTTCTATCACAAAGGCATAAATGATCTTCCTATTAGATGGCAGCAATGTATAGATAATACCTAATGGTAACTATTTTGATAAAATAAATTTGTTAAAAATTAAAAAATAAACAATTTTGATTTTCAGTACAAATCGGCAATTTCATACTTTAACCCCTATTATTTATTGAATCACACTAAACTTTTCATTAAGTTGTTTATAAAGTCGAATTTGTCGCTAACGCCAAAAGCGGCCGCTTTTAGTAATAACGTACAATACGAAAGAATGCCAGAAAGAAAAGCATTTAACAGTGATTCAATAAATGCTAGAGGTAATTTTCTAAAATGATACTGTTCTAGTTTTTAAGAATTGATTTTGTTTCGAAGTAACAAAATTAAATCATTGAGGGCAGCACTTAGCTCCAGTAGTTTCCTTAAGTTAATTTGTTTAAACTTACGAGTGTCTCTCCCTCGCAGACCTGATGCAGGTTCTCGGGCTTCACCAGTAACAGATTGCAGAGGGCGTGCAGTGCGTCGAACAGCGCGTGCGCAGGCGCTGGCGCGGACAGCGGGCCCCGCCCACAAGCTTTAGACCGGTACTCTTTCACATCGCAGATCGCGATCATTGCACCTATCACGAATACCATTTAAATTAACAAGTAACCACAAATTTAAGGTCGCCCCATCCGGCTCTGTCGCAGAATGTCCACTCATCAAAATGTCCACTGGTCGCAAAAGGTCTCTTTCGCAGAATGTCCCTTTCGCAGAATGTCTACTTCACAAAATGTCCTTTTCGCATATTGTCCCTTTTTATTTCTAACTTACTTTAATCAAACATTTAAAATTAGCTTACCACATCATGGTTGACGCGTGTATACTTATTTATATGGATATGGATAAGCAAATAAAATAAAAATATATTACAAATCACATTTATTTCTCTGTATGATCGCTTGATTATGCAGATGCAGCGGCTTAGCTGTTATTATAGTTGTTTTTTGGTCTATATGTATAACACAAAAGATGTATAGATTAATATAGATAGATTGATATTTGATACTAAAAGTGCTCTCTTATGTCATAGGGTGCACAATTTAGTTAGGGCACTTTTTTGTCGCATATTGTGTATAGTTTATTTTTTATTAAATCAATGCTGAAGCTACTATAACCTTTCTAGCCTGGAAAGAAGTCTTCACTGTGATTATCCCTGAAAATTTAGATTTTCATATATGATGTACTTACCTGCAGAATTGAACTGGAAGTTCTGCAAGTGTTCATATATGACTCGATGGAGCCTCACGGCTAGCTCCAGCGTCACCGAGCTCAGGTTATCACCCTCTAGCCCCTCATGAATCTTCTCCATCACCGAGGTCAAGTAAGACACCACAGCTTGACATGCCTGTTTTAATAAAGCACAAAATTACTTACAATGTGCGTTTTTACTGTCGAGAAATGGCAACAATTGAGTTATATGTTTAAGTGTTTTATGTAATAATTAAACGGTAATGCTGATATACAATGCGTCGATGTCGTTTTTAACTATAATAATATTATATATAAAAGCTTCTATTAAAACACTGTACCGTAACTGGAAGCTTTATATTGAGATAGCATTTCCGTTTCCCGTCATTTGCCTACCCTTTTTAGTACGTAGTTTCCGGCTAAGTGGCGCCACCTGGCGGTCGTGTGCTTTTGAAGTTTCTTAAAATTTGCGGCACACCATTTTGCTCATTGGCGTTTAGTTTACCGTCGTAACAACACGTTCACTGCAAGCCCTGTCTCTGTGATCGTTAAAATTCAGTGATATTATATTTCTCAGAGCAGAATTATAACCAAGTGAGTTTTTATACAAACTAGTACACAAATCTGGTAAGTCCTACCCTCATTATTTTAAAATGTTATGTGTTTTATTTCAAGGAATTTTATTTTCAGTTTCCAAAAGCAATTTTATTGCTTAAAACAACATGTTTTAATAAAACATGAAATATCTTGCTTAAATATTCATGTGACTTAAATAATGAATTTAACGGTTTTGCCGTTCGGATTAAAGTCATGACGTAATACGTAAAAGTGTATGGTGTCTTTTCCGTTTAGCATTGAGTGGTTTGTTTGGCTCGGCTGGCAGCTCCTCGAGCTCCTCTTTAGCCGGTTAACGAGGTGAACGGCACCTCGGGTGCCGTCATAAAATAAATACGCTTAATAAATGTATCTTTATTCTAATCAAATTAATGCTAAATTGCTTGACGAAATGGGCGAATTGCCTTTCTTTACATTTAAATTATAAAACAGTGCCTTGAGAATCCCGTTTTAGTGTTAAATTTTATGAAATGGGTAAAATTGGCAAACAAGTGCCTCAAAATAGCATACCTACACACCGCTAATGATCAGTATTGATATAAGATCTCCGAGGTCAGTGGAGCCCCTTTTTTGATCAACAGATTACTAAGTATACAGATTTTTTGAATTCACGCAACCTATTCATTAAAATGGAAGAAATTTACCAAAATATTACGTAAGTCCGTATTGATAAACGCGAGTTTAAGTCGTAAATTTATTTCAATTAAACAAACGTTAATTTTAACAATTTGTACACGAAGGTAAAATAATTATTCACAAATAAAATCGGATTCTAATAAAGTGCAATTAGTTTGTGGCCACCGGGCAGCATTTACAGAGATGCGACGAGAATTCAGTATAAGTCAAGTTAGAGATCCACTTATTAAAGCCTGCATACCTTTACAAACCCGACTTATTTAGTGTAGATCCACATTCCACTCAAATGCATTCTGGAGAAAACAGATGGCATTCGTAAAGCTTTTTGACCTCCAAAGGGCAAAAAATCCACACAGCTAAGAACAATCAATCAAAGCGCTGTCTCGTGTGGACGAGGCATAAAAAATTTGGAAGTCTCATAGCCTATGCTATCAATTATTCACCCTTGCGGGGTGCCTACTTACAATATACATATCGTGCTCTGCCATGCAAGCCTATGCCTCTAATTATTCACCCTCGCGGGGTGCCTACCTATTAACAACTACCCTCCAAAGGGTTGATATACAAATCGGGCTCTGCCATGCAAGCATATGCCTCTAATTATCCACCCTCGCGGGGTGCCTACTTATTTATTAACTACCCTCCTAAGGGTAGTTGGTATATAAATCGGGCTCTGCCATGCAAGCCTATACCTTTAATTATCCACCCTCGCGGGGTGCCTACTTACTTATCAACTACCCTCGTAAGGTAAGTACTACAAAAGCAAAAATGAAGGTTAATTCTATAGCCAGGGCTCGAGGAGGTTCAAGCAATGACTTAAAATCGGGCTCTGCCATGCAAGCCTCTAATTATCCACCCTCGCGGGGTGCCTTATTATTTATCAACTATCCTCCTAAGGTAAGTTATGCCAAAGCAAAATTGCTAGAAGTTAATTCTATAACCAGGGCCCTAGCGGCCCGATCAAAGAGGTTCAAGCAATGACTTAAAATCGGGCTCTGCCATGTAAGCCTATGCCTTTTAATTATCCACCCTCGCGGGTGCCTACTTTGCACGAACTACCCTCAAAAAGTGATAAACCTGCTATAGCAACGTTGCTAGAGGTTCATTTCATAATCAGGGCTCGCGGCTAGATCAAAGAGATTCAAGCAATGACTTAAAATTAGGCTTTTTCATGCAAGCGATACGCCTAAAATTATCCACCCTTGCGGGGCTACCTCGCCTGCTTTGTACCAGCTACCCTCAAAAAGGAATGGACCTGCTTTTGCAACATGGCCAGATGTTCATTTCATAAAAATGGGCTCGCGGCTCGATTAAAGTACCCGAGATCGTTTTAATACCAAGAGGTATTAAAAAAGTTGACTTGAAAGAATTATAGTATCGCATTCCTTTGTGTCAAAAGTCTCAACTTGTGAACTCGAATGTAGTCATGCAGTTGGTTATTATCCCTGTATAAGGCCAAATCGAATATTTCATGTCAGAACCCTTCTTAGTGTACTTGACACTTACTGTTACATCTAAATGCTCGCGAGCATGTAAAAGTTATGTTTCAAACATTGCAGAAGTTGGGCAAGTGAATTTAGAAATATCGGTTTTTTGTCCCCAAAAAAGTATTATTAACTATATAATGAAAAATTTAATAATGTGAAAACATGAACGAATAGAAAAACTGCAACAAAGAAACCAATCAAGTAAAATAATAATTACAAAGATGATTTGAATTAGTGATATGAATGAATTTCGACATTTTTATCGTGCCGCATTGTCACATAAATCATAGATAGTTGATAAGATTCCAGCCCCTAGTGGTGGTTATCGAACAACTGAAGTAGTAGATCGACAGTTGCATTGCCCTTCCCAGGGGCGTTTTTTGACTACGGATGCTTTAGACCAAGCAGGTTTGCGCTTAAACCTAGACTTGATTTCAATAATTATATTTCGAATTTTGAACTTACTAGTTCCATTAAATTCCACATATTCGGCAAATAGGCACTGTCGATTGCGGAGTCCGAACCGACTAGCACATTGTACAGATCTCGTGATTATAAAACGGAAATGTCCAATAATAGACCTACTTGCCTCCAAAGCTGCTCACATTGTCAGCAATCACTTGACCCTGGATTTGACTTGGACCTGCATCAAGCTCTTTTCCAATTCATTTTACCCATCATTACTTTGGTACCTTGAATTCAATGATTGAGGCCTTTTCCATGCAGTAGGATGATTATAGGCCGTAACTAGGAATACAGTTTGACGCAATTGTAGCATTTAAGCATGCCAAATACGTAAGGTTTAGAAATCGAGGGTCAAGAGTTAAACTGTTTACCTTAAAAGGCATTGCGATAGCGGGAAGTTAAATTCTTTAAGAAAAGGTTGTCATTGCATCCGTAAAGAAATGCTAACAATACTCTTCAGAGCCACATTCACTACTACATCAGTTTGATTCTTAGTGTGACAAAATAATAACAGGTTTACCTACATCTTTGCAAAGGGAAAGTACGAAATCTTTATTTCTAATGAAAATATCATACGTTAGATCGGCATCGAATACATTTCAGGATACATTGGCGATGCGTTCGGTTCTTCATGGTGCGAACCCATTACTTGGATCTTCCTACAAACATTTCTAATATCCAGGGTGCTCTCACTCAACTAAATCTTTTAACATGGTTGTTTTTGCCATGATGGGAGAAAGTGTTCTGGCGTGTCAGAGACTGAGCACTTGCAGCACCACTTACCTTAGTAATCTCCAGATACATTACCTCGATGGAAAAAAGGAAATCTGGGGGTTGGTGAGGCGGTGGAAGGCTAGACCTCTAAAGAAAAGCTTTTACTTAAAAGTTCTTGGTGAGTCTATTTTATAAATTTGTCAAGTAACTTAGAATTGTTGTTGTTCAAGGACAATTTCAATAGCAATAAAGTGAAAGGAAGTTATCTATATAACATGCTTATACTATTACACCTCAAAAGATTAAAAGCCTTACTTTTCCGCAATTGGCGCAATTCTTATCAGACTTACATTTAATATATGCATTATCACATAATACAATACTTGTACACATAAATTAGCTGTCTGAAAATAATGCGATTTTTGAACCATGAACAGTGAAGTACTCACGTTCTAGTAAAACATATTCTTAAATTAATTGCTTTTACAAAGAGTAAAAAACCCCAAACCGTATGGGATGTCAGTGTACTTATAAATTTATAACCGACACAAGAATGTTTCAAACATTACATCAAACAGCAATTTTAATACTTATTTGTTCAGGCAGATGCATTCATGACCTGACCTTAGAATATAGTAGAGTATAGAATAGAACCTAAAGTACCTACCTAACCATTATACAAAAACTTTACCGTATGGCCTGAATTTGGTGCTACAACCGATAGCAATACATAGGTACTGACAGACTGTCTACAGATAAATTTTGAATATAAATAATAAAAATGTAAGCCTCCTGTCTGGGTGGTTAAAATTATAATATTTACTATTAGTTAAAACATCGCTGAATAGATAAAAAAGATTCTAAATTATTAAATATTTTCATCAGTTGAGGTGCAGT
This sequence comes from Anania crocealis, assembly GCA_949315895.1. Taxonomy (NCBI): domain Eukaryota; kingdom Metazoa; phylum Arthropoda; class Insecta; order Lepidoptera; family Crambidae; genus Anania; species Anania crocealis. The sequence continues at coordinate 8,248,335 of OX438868.1, forward strand.
ACCTACGTCACGTAGGTACCTTACTGGTATAGCAGGAACTGTAAAAACGTTTCTTGATTACACAGCTACCCCAGATAGCGTAAGATCTGTGTAGCTTCCAAGAACTGGTTAGAAAATCACCCCATCGACGAAGTTCTAGCTCATGGGAATTGGTAATCAGCTAAAACATCACAACAATCCTATGTGTGAAATTAAATCAAGTATTGATAAACTTTTACACAACTAATGCGATTGCTAGAAGAATTTCCTAGAAAGTTTTTTAGTTTGAATTTTTACATTTTCATAGTTATATTGCATGTTAATTTTTATTGTTACTCCTGTGTAATACACGGAAAAGAATACTGTCTTACTTAAAATAAAAAGTATTCAATTATCATAAATACTTTTTTTATTTTTAAATGTCACATTGGCGTTACGCTAAGGCGTCATAATATTAAGTGGCGTCACCAGGCGATAACAAACAGATCTCAATATAAAGCTTCCAGTTACGGTACAGTGTTTTAATAGCAGCGTTTTACCCTGAAATAAAACGCATATTAAAATACTTACCTCACTGGAAGCTTTCACTTTATTTCTGCCTGGTGCAATTGAGCCAATGAGCAAAATGGTGTGCCGCAAATTTTAAGAAACTTCAAAAGCACACGACCGCCAGATGGCGCCACTTAGCCGGAAACTACGTACTAAAAAGGGTAGGCAAATGACGGGAAACGGAAATGCTATCTCAATATAAAGCTTCCAGTGAGGTAAGTATTTTAATATGCGTTTTATTTCAGGGTAAAACGCTGCTAATAGTATCTTTCTGAGTTAAATAATATGTTGTGCAATAGAGAATATCTATAATTTAAGTTTATATTAATAACCTAATATTAGATTAATGCTAGCCCTCGATATTGCAATACCACCCAGGTGACTAAGTTGTAAGTACTGTAGTAAACATAAGAACATCAATGTAAGCAACACACTTAGAAAGCAATAAACATTTTGAATTTGAATTTGAAACTAATTACAGTAAAGTGGCCGATCATTCCACTTGACACCACCAAAACGACACCACCGGTGGTGTCATATGGAATTTCTAGTCCATATGACACCACCCTAGTGATGTCTAGAAACGCGTTTTTGACAAACAACTCTCATATGGACTATAGATATTCCATATGACACCACCGGTGGTGTCGTTTTGGTGGTGTCAAGTGGAATGAACGAAAGTGACCGATTCATTTTAAGGACTTTTAAAGTAATTTATATTGTACAGACAACGGCAGGTTCACCTACCAAAAAAGTTAAAGGTCATTTTTAATTTTAAGTCAAACAAGTAGAGATCAATATCAATTGAGAAAATTTGACATTTTTGGTAGGTTGACGTGCTGTTGTCTGTACGTGTCTCAGGAGAGACTATACCTAGCAGTGAGAGTTGTTTCGCTGAGACGATGTTGATAATACTAATGAAGCATGAGCGAATAAATTAACAGCTCCTTATTTCTTATACACAACACCGTTTCTGCATAATAGGGATAGTTGGCACACTATACTACAGCTTTGCCAATGGGGAACTTCTAGACCATATCGATTTTAAAAGAATATTGATTCAAACAAGATTAGGAGAGTCACACTGTAGACGACCTCTGTCATTAGAACCTAATTATATCGAGTCAGTTATTGTTGTTAGTGTGTTTTTTAATACAGTTGCTCAAAAAGTGGCGTATTGCAGGGACGTATAGCGTTCGGGATGTGGGCTATTACATACTAGAGCTTTTTCTTTACCTTTTCCGAACTCGTGCGTTCTCTTTCCCAACTGTCAAAATAATGACTATTAAAATGAAAAACCAACCACGAGTTTTTACTAAAAAAAATTCATAGAAGATTTTATGATTAGCTACTAATTTGTTTCAATATCAGATTTAATGATTTGATTCAATGAGTTAGGTTAGGTTTCATTTCATTTCATCTCATTAAATTTCATATCAATAAAAAAAATCTACTGAAGACTTGGCTGTATGGGCATAGTTCCCTTTGCCTACCCAGAATGGGTGAAGAAAACAAAAAAAATCTCTGCTTCTGCTTATATTATTTTACGGTTGGCGCCATTTATTGTGTTTTTATTATTTTATTAAATTGCTGCATTTTTTCGCAACTGTATTAAAAATAGTTGTTCAGTACACTTGCGGAACCGTCATTGCAACTTGTTCCGACTGTCAACCCTCACCTTCGGCTGCGCCTCGGCCAAGGTAGACATTTGTCGGAACTTTTTACAATGACATGCTTTCCGTACTCGTAATGAAATATACTATTAAGTTTACGTCATAATGCGTTACAACTTACAAATATTCGGAATTGACTTACAGGCGACGGCAGCGTATCAATGTCTCCCTCAGGCTTGAAGTCAGTCTTCTTCTGCTCGGTTTGCAGGTATATCTTTACCCAGCCCACTATAGCGGCGATAGAGCGCTCCAAGCCAGCGTCCAGTTTGTTCTCCAATTGATCCATGATAACTGTCTTCTTCTGAACGCACTCGCTCTGCTTCGACGTGGTGCTTTACAAAAAAAAAGTTTATGTGAAATGTTGCATACAGGGTGTGGCGTAAATAGTGGTCCAACGAAACGGGTTGATAGGTGGGGTTCAGCTACCTCGCCCCAAAATTTATTTATTTTTAAGCAGGAGTTAAAAAATAAATAGATATTTTATTAATTTTCATAAAACTTGGACATTGCTTTATTACTACTATCAAGCACAATGATACATGTATTTAACAGTAATAATAAAGAAATAGAATAAAAATACGTTAGGCGCTAACAAATAAAACAAGGTACAAGTTTTATTGAAATAAATAAAATATGTATTTATTTTTTAAACCCTGCTTAAAAATAAATAAATTTCCAGGTTGAGGAAAATGAACCCCCAGGTATCGACCCATTGCCGTTGGACCACTATTTACGACACACCCTGTATATTACAGTAAAAATATTAACAACATTTTTAAGATATAATCATAAATAAAAAGCATGGAAGAGAAATCACCAGCATCGAAAGAAACCATTTTATATTAAAGACATTAAACATTTCTGTATAATCTACCTATAATATACTAATATTATAAAGAGGAAAGATTTGTATTTTTGTGTGTGTGCTGATTTCAAAAATTCCTTCACCCTTGAAAAGCTAAATTCACCCTGAGTGATATAGGCTATATTAATTACTAGAAAATATTAGGGATCCTTATAAAAAAGATCGTATGTCCACCCGTGCAAAGCCGGGACGGGCGGCTAGTATTTAATAAACAATTATGCTGAATGGAGGCAACTGAGAGGAAACAAATCAGTAAGTTAATAAACAGATCTTCAGGGTTATTTTTTTTCAATAATAATCTTATTTATTTCATTTAAGTCAACTCACCTCAAACAAGGCAAAATAGACTCTTGGAAGTGTTCAACAAACATTTTTATTATTTTGTTAGCTTGTTTTACAATGTCGAAGAAGTGGATCTGGAAAGAAAAACAACGTGAGTGTACTGAATATTGAATCCTAAAATCTATACTTAATATTATAAAGCTTAAGAGTTTGCTTATTTGTTTGTTAGTTAGTTTGTTTGTTTGAACGCGCTAATCTCCGGAAGTACTGGTCCGATTTTAAAAATTATTTTTGTGTTAGATAGTCCATTTATTGAGGAAGGCTTTAGGCTATGTAACATCACGCTGCGACCAATAGGAGCGAAGCATGAGTAAAAAACGTTGCAAAAATAATCGCGATCATAATAACGGAAATTGACGCGGACGAAGTCGCGGGGAACAAAATAACCACACACATTACTAATTACCAAATCACCAGTCACAGTACAGGTTTTGCATAACCAATAGAATCTGGGTACAAAAACATTTACAGCAAAAACTTTCATTTTACCTGAGGTGGAGACTTGCTCTCTGCGATGGGAATAGACTGCAAGCCGAGATCCAGTGCGTAGTCTACGTGTTCTATCAGCAAATGCTGTAATAGCACATCGAGCAGTGCTAGCGTCGTGACAGGCAGCTCGTTCTGAGTACATAGCTGTAGGGACGAAACAGAATGGTTAACACGATCGTAACTTTTATTTGCGATGCATACTGATATTATAAATGTGAAAGAAACTTAGTCCACTGTATTGATATTTTAGTAACCTAATTGCAATTATACCAGTATATAAAATTGAAAAATTATGTCTCAGGCGGGACTCGAACCCGCATCTGCACGCATACCGGGCGCGGCGCTTTACCATTTAGCCACCAAGACACTACGTCACAGGCGTCAATTTTTCAAGCATATTCTTATCGCTGTTAAGTTATGCATATTCTTATCGCTATAAATAGTTGTTTCATCTTAACCGACTGTCAAACGTCTGTAAAGATGTTTCTTTCGGGTGTTAAGAGTGCAAAACTCCAAACATTTGATGATACAACGCTGGCTTACAGCGATAAGAATATGCTTGAATAATTGACGCCTATGACGTAATGTCTCGGTGGCTAAATGGTAGAGCGCCGCAACTGGTATGCGAGGAGATGCGGGTTCGAGTCCCGACTGAGACTTAGTGTGTTATCTTTCAGTTAAACCTATTTAGATGAAATTTGATGCGCTGACAGTTTGAGAAAGACACGGAATATCTATTTCCATCGAAGGAGCGCGAAAAAACCGTATTCCACCTGAACGAAGTAAATTGCAACCATTAAAAGTAATTAATAGGTAAGGAAGTATTCTTAATACCTATTAAGTTTTTTTATCTACTCACTTTCAGATCATATCAAGTTCGATTGTAAAATAAATATTACGAAACCTACATAAATGAAGTTGCTTTAAAAATGCCTGCCATTGATATATTATCTTAACACTATTACCGTTTTGCACCTCAGGAAAGACGTCTGGGCATCGCCCAGCATTCTCTCAACCAATTGTTCGCTAAGAAACGTCTCGCCACCATAATTCTCTATCTGCGCTATGTTGATATTCGCACGAGTACCGATCACCGCTTGCAAATCCCGACGCAGTTCTTGAAATCTGTTAAATGAAGTCATTATTGTCACACCTAAACTCATTGCCATCAAAACTGGTACAACAACAGGTTTTAGGCAGAAATCTACATATTTTTAAAGTAATTTACGTGAAGATAAAAATTAAAAACTAACATAGTTGTTGTTTTATTTTCACATAAATTTAACACGGTTTCATACAAAAATTACAAATTTCACACTGTAACATGTCCTTGATAAAATATGTGTAGCTTTAAGTAGTTTAATGCTACAAAGTTGAAAAGTTATCACTCATTTTTTATGTAATTTTTTGTTGACTCATCTGTATATTTTTTATCTTATATGCATGATTTATGAAAAGTCTTCTTGCCGCCCTCATGCTGTAACTGTTATGTCGAACAACATTATAATGTTAAATATTATGTCCACAAGGGCTTCCGCATTAACACTGGTTGCAAATTTTGTTTGTTTATTGGACAGGTCAATTTATTTACAATATATCGAATAAAATAAGGAAACAAATTAAATTAACGTTTTAAGATGTGTAGGTATGTGTCCACATTTTTCATTGTATCAACAGCCATTGTCCGTCCACTGCTAGACGTAGGCCTCCTTCAAGTCACGCCACAATTTTCTATCCTGGGCTTTCCCTGTCCAGCCGCTTCTTTCATTACTCTAAGTTTATTGTAACACTTACCCTCCACCCTGTATCTGTTTTTTGATGTGTTGTTTGTCATTGTAGTATCCGTTGAGGGCGTTCGATAGCGCTGCGACCAGCCTCCGCTTCTCTAGGGCTGGGTAGCCATCGTTCGCACCGGCCATCGCACCGTTCACTAGGGCTTCGCGACGAAGATCACCAGTGGTCGTTTCACCATCAGCAGAAACTAAACCAGCCGCAACTAACTCATCGCAAACACGCTGTGTGCTGAAACGGTAGGATCCTCATTAAAAAAGAAATATCTTAATTGACAGATTTATAGATAAAGTCTCTACTTATAGTTTTATTTAGTAAACAATCAGAAATAAAACAATGGACACAAGCAGACGACTATGAACAATTAATAGGGTTGGGAATCATTTAATAAAGTAGTGTTCACGTTTTATAATGGTAAAAAACCGATATCTGTTTTTTTTTAAATCATTCTCTGATAAAATTACGTTTATGGGGTGTACAATTAACAGCTATCTATCTATCTATCTATCCATAAACAAACATGATCACTTTCAACAGCCATTTGTATGGGGATGTAAATCTACCTTTTACCCATAGGCAAAGTTACCTGGCACTTATCATATATTTTATATATGTCACCGTAATTTAACGTCGATGAATCACGATCGTACCTAACCTAACCCACCGTTAATTTATAATCTCACGCGTTGTTTTGTAAACTGACAGATCTCACAATTTTACGGTAAAATATACACAATTACTTCAGGACATTATAATCTAAAAAACCTTAATAGCTGATGTAGCATGTAAAATCAGTAAAATCAGTTTTATTTCTGCAAATAGGCCCCTGGAGGCGCTTTTACACGTCCCAATATTTAACCTACCACTGCTTCGGGACAAATGTGGGCTAGTGCCGAGAAGAAGCAGCGCAAGAAACTCGGTCACTATTGTCAGCCTCTTTTTAAATAAACATGTTTAAATAAGATATATGCTAGTGCGAGCTGATACAATTTAAAGCCAAACGTTCCTTTCATTTATATAATCATCAATAGTGTAATAGCCCTTTTTCATTAAAACAACTTTGATATATGATTTGAATTTATGTACAGGGAGGTCAGCAATTGACAGTGTGGTAATTTGTTGAAAATACGGATACAATTTCCCATGAACGAATTACCTACTTTTCGCAGTCTGAATCCTGGAACGGCAAGTTTATCTTTATTTCGGGTATTGAAATTGTGTACGTCACTATTTTTGCCAAAAAATTCGAGGTTTTTACGGACGTACATAATGTTTTCGAAAATGTATTGAGATGCAACTGTTAGTATGTTGATCTCTTTGAATAGCTCTCTTAGACAGTCACGGGATCTAAGGCCGTAAATAGCCCGCACAGCACGTTTTTGCAATATAAAAATAGACTCAATATCTGCCGCTGAGCCCCATAACAAAATTCCGTATGACATTATACTGTGAAAGTAGCTAAAATATACTAATCTTGCTGTTCCAACATCAGTCAATTGTCTTATCTTTCGCACAGCATAAGCAGCAGAACTAAGTCTTCCAGACAGAGACCTGATATGAGCACCCCATTGCAGTCGAGAGTCTACAGTTATACCTAAAAAGGTAGAGGAGTCTACTGTGTCTAATGGCTCATCTTTTACAATAACATTTGTGGCGGAAAACCTTACATTAGGCAAAGTAAATTTAACACATTTTGTTTTTCTTGCATTAAGCAAAAGATTATTCGTAGCAAACCAATGCAATAATTTAGAGAGGGTATTGTTAACATCGTCAAATGATCTGCAAACAATACCATCTCACAAAGATTATACATATAATATCGAAGGTCGTTAATGTATATTAAAAATAGCAAGGGTCCTGATACTGATCCCTGAGGGACACCCATGATAAGGGCCGCCCCTGAAGACTCAGTTCCATCAATGCAAACTTTTTGTGTTCTACCTGTGAGATATGAGTTAATTAAATCTAACGAATCATTCGAAACACCATAATGTCTGAGTTTTTTAATTAACGTTGTGTAAATACTAACATTGTTTTTACATAGAAATTTACAAGTCATGTTGCAATAAACATATTACATTCGCAATGATGAATGTATACTTCATCTATCCCATCTCTAAAATCCGAAGACAAAAAATTACGAAATGTCATACAGTCATGAAGAGGTTTTATGTTACCTTAAATTACTTTGAACTTTTTGACTGCATAGAATTAAGAGTGATGTGGTGTACGGGGATTATTTATATTATCAGCTGATGATACAATACTCTTTTACGCAAGATAGTAAGAGAAGTAAAGGTAATATCTCATCATCTTTCTTTTGTATGTAATTTTACAACATCACTAACCTGGTGTACATGTCATATAAGTTCCGCAAATATTTTTCCACATCATTCTTGTCAGCCAATTTAGTTTGAATGTACTTTTGGAGTTTCAGATGGAAAATGTTCAGCACAAACTTGCTCATAACTTGGTCCGGATTAGGAAACACATTGCTGATTATTGTGTAATTCTTTTTGCACAATGGCAACACTGCTATAAATATGTCCTTGCCAAGTAATGTATTCTGGAAACAGAAAATAAAAAACACCTTAGTCAATTTATAGTACAATTATATTTCACACTGACATAAGTCACCGTCTCATCTTCTATCGACTGGCAACAGGGCGGCAGTTATCGCTTCTGCAGAGGAGGACCTCTGCGCATATATGAGAGTCTGGATATTTGAACCATTTGCGGTTTAAAACTCTCTAAATCATGGATGTCTAGGAGGATTATTGAGTCATCAAGAAAAAAATGTCTAAAAATACCAAGGCTCGCCTACACTTCCGTCAAAGAATAAATTTGGCTTTTAGGAAACTTAAAACAGATACCTATTCTGCAAGTCTCATAGTTTTTTAACCTAGGTTGAACTGTAACACCCGTATTTATAAACAAGTAAAAGTAATTACTTGACTAAAAGTAATTACTTAGGTGACAACTTGCAGTCCTTAATCTAGTAATTATTGGAAGTTAGAACTATGAAAAGTTAGCATTCTCAGCCAAAAAATATGTTTATTAATGGTGACCCATTTCCTTCACGTAAGCACCAGGTAGTAACATCTTAAGTTATGACTTTCTTAAGCAATAAGTAATTACTTCTTTATAAATACGGGGGTTAATGTATACCTGTTTGATCTTTACTAATAATAAATATGCGAAACAAACTGTCAGTTTTTCTATCTCTTAAGCTTTCACACCTAAACTATTGAACCGCTTTTGATGAAATTTGGTAGTTGGTATAAAGATAGAAATGACATAGTCTATTGTGTATCCCACTGCTGGGCACAGGTTTTTCCCGCACCTCATCATAATAGCTGATTATAAATAGTTCAGATTTAGTGTTGTACATATAGGTATATCATTAATAAATACTAATTTATTACTATATTTTTTTTACTAATAAACATATTCCATCTCAAAAACAACATAAAAACTGGTCTCGACAAAATTATTGTCAAACAAATGAATTATTTAATGAATTTGACAAATTAAATATCATATACCATATAATTGTAATCTGGTAAAACAGTAACGTAAAAACCTAGCATTGTATAAAACAAAAAAAAAATATGAATTTAGAAAATTATTTTGCTAATGATTTCCGCTCGTTAAGAGCGGCCTAGGTACCTACACCACACTACCCGCACTGACACCGAGTAAGCAAGCACTAGTTCATGAAAGAAAACAACTCGGGAGGGCCTACAAAATTGCATGCAGTACAAATAATGCAAGTATTATTAAACTTAAAAAAGCTCTAAAAAATAAGTTGCAATGTAAATCATTACGAAAATTTTACATTTACAATATGCCATAATGAGACTGCTATGTTACAGGTTAGGCGCAACCAGTTAAGGGTTAATAACTTTAAAACTGTATATGTATTTACCATTTGACTAGTCTCAATATATGCATCTACACACTGCGAGTATCCCTTGAAATTAGTCATGATGTTAGCAATGTCTTTCATTTTAGCCATGTTTCCTTGATTTTGCGCCTTCACAAACTCCTCGATTAGATTTCTTTCTATTTCGTCATATTTTGCCTCTATTTTCTTTTTAGCTACTTCAAATTTATCAGGAGGTAGTTCTTGAGCGATAGTATGGAGCTTCTGTATGACATCTGCTGCTTCGTTAAGCTAGAAATAAAAAAAAAATTGTGAATTGTTTATCAAGGTAGAGGTGATTTGCTAAAATGATACTGTTCTAGTATTTTGAGAATTGTTTTTGTTAAGAAGTAATAAAATGAAATCAATTGGGGGCAGCACTTAGCTCTAGTAGTCCCCATAAGCATCACCAGTGGTATACAGGGCAATATATGTCTAGTATTAGAAATAATAAGTGTTGTTAAAAGCAAACCTTATTTGGGTCATTAAACAGATCCGTCAGCACAGGCCCAGGGCTAAGGAAGTGTGTCAGGTGCGCCAGGAGGTCCCGCGCGGCGGCGGCCCGGGCACGCGGCGCTCGCGCTGCTCCCAGCTTCTCGCCCACATCGAGCGCGCGCCCTCCGCAACGGGACATGCGCTCATCCAGCGAGCTGAATACATTTACACAATGCTGAAATCAAAATTAGGTCTAGTTTAAAGAAAATTTTCTTTTCAATATACTATTAGTGCGATGAGTTAAATTATTACTTATACTTTTTTTAAATTATTTTTTTAAATCAATGTTTCCGTACGATATATAAATAATTACTATAGTTGCCAGTGTGACCAGCGTTGTTATTTTTAATTAAGTTTATTTTTGTACTATTCATCAAGAAAGATAATGAGAGTTTTAATATTTTATATGACTTCACCATATTTTAATAAGTTCGAATAGTGTACAAAGTCCTAGCCAGAAATGAAAAATGAGTTTTTTCTAAATTAATCTGGAACTGGGTCACAGTGAAGCTTCAGAAGGCACCAGTTTGGTTTTTGTTTTGTCACAAAGTGGAAGTAGTAAAAACAAGTCACATTAGAAATAATAGGGGGATTAGAAACTTCGATGTTCTGATTTCAAACCGTAAACATACGTATTTATTTGCTCCGTTGTCATCATCATTTTTAGTGGTTTAAAGTTGTTGCTCGCAGCCATATCTATAACCAATTTTTAGCCAAAGAAACAAGCTGTTTGATGGTGCAATTTGTTTTAAATTCGGTTTGGAATTGTACGAAATACGATCAAAAACATTTTAAAAATCTTAAATTAACCGTTGTGAACCGTGACCTACGACAACCCGCAGAGCGCCCGCTTGCCGGGTGCGACGGACGTGAGTCACCGTGCGCGCCGCTTCGCCTGCCTACCGCTAGCGCGACTGTTGTACCTTCGGCCGCAGCGTTAATAATATGACACCAAGAATCACTCGCTGCGCGGGATGCCGGGGGAAAGTTAGCGAAGATGATGCATATATGAAGTGTGCAAAATGTAAGCAAATCTTTGATTTACTATGTGCTAATTTTACCCTTGAACAGTTTGTTGCTTTATCTGTGGAACTAAAAAAATCCTGGATCTGTATGGAGTGCCGTTGCAAGTTACCGAAAGGCGATAATTCGTGTACACCCGTGCGTCAGCGACTTATTCAGGATGTTAACATGGCTCATCAATGTCATGATATCTCCATGAATAGCCCTGAAAATGTGACTGACCGCTCTAGTACGAGTTTTGCACGAACCACTTCGGAAAGGAGTCCTGATAACGTAACTGTACGTGCTAAATCACGAATACATGACACTGGCAGTGCCAAAGATGATGATTTTAAAAACTGCCTAAATGCCTTGAAAGCTTCAATTGTTGACGAACTGAATAAGAAAAGTATTGAATTAGAAATGAAATTGACTGAAAAAATTAAAACAATTGTTTCGGAGCAGTTTTCTGCCTTTAGAAATGATTTTTTTGACAAAATAGATATCTTAACTAGGAAAATAGACGATCTGAAGCAGACTTATGCTTGCAAAACTGCCTCAAGTAATGATTTCAAGACGAATGATAACTGTAGTACTTCTACCCACTTAAAACAAAAACGGCATTCTACTCCCAAGCTTATGCCGCAAAAACTTACTGGTGGGCCTGCTGAAAAAACCATGCCCTCCACAACCAAGGCCTCAGCCGGCATTCCCTCCATCTCTTTGAAACCCAAGCTTGATGCGCACGACTCGGTTTCGCCAGTTTTCAAGGATGATGGAGCTGATGTGGGTGAATGGATGGAAGTGAAACGTAAACGAAAGCGCGCCTCCCATCCTGGAATGCTTAGAGGCACCGCTGCAGTTGGATCTACGTCACTACGAGCAGCTGAAAGATGGAAGTATCTCCATCTCTACTACGTCCAGGAGGGTACCACGGTTCAGCAGGTTAGCGATCATCTGAAATCGGTGTGTGGTGGTGATATATGTACCGTAGAGGAGTTAAAACCACGGGGGCGTTATGCCTCATTTAAGTTGGGTGTACCTGTGCATGCTGCTGACTTTGTTATGTGTCCTAATAGTTGGGCCGAAGATATATGTGTGAAGCCTTGGCGTCAGAACTTTCGTTCAAAAGAGGGGCGTGCGTAATAAGTGTGATAAGATAAGCTTGTTTTATCAAAACGTGCGTGGTCTTCGATCAAAAACTAGTGTTTTTCATAACAATGTAACTAAAAGTAAATTCGATATTATCACCTTAACTGAGACATTTTTAACAAGTTCTGTATGCGATGGTGAACTATTTCCTCCTATGTACACGATAGTGCGTAAAGATAGAGCTGGTGACGCTGGGTGGGGTGGAGTATTGATTGCAGTCCGTGACTGGTACTCAGTGCGTGTTATTAATGACATTCCAACTTTGACTGATAGAACTAATCTTTGTAATTATTAGTAATAAGACTGTGAAATTTTTGTGTTGTGTAGTATATCTCCCTCCTAATTATAATGACGAACAGTATGTAAATGTATGATTGAAATGAATATGTATTGAAAACGCACTATGCACTTACTCTGAATTAGATATATTAGTTTTAGGTGACTTTAATCTTAACTCTTGTAGTGTTAATGCCAGAAAGCAATTTGATTTCTTTTGTGAATTCTGTTCGCTGCAGCAACACAATAGCATATTCAATGATAATGGCGTCTTGTTAGATCTTGTGCTCGACGATATCTCGGTTACTTCTTGTCTAGACCCCCTAGTTCACCTCGATAAACACCATCCGGCTATTGAGGTGGAGATTAAACTCAGTCTCCAGAATCGTACCTTGACAACATTGTCTCCGCCCACGCGGTTTTCTGCCTCTGGTCCAGATTTTAACTGGCGCAAAGCCGATCTACAAGGGTTGTATAATGCACTACTAAGCTTAAACTGGTCGGACTTATTAGAAAGTAGAAATGTAAACGCTGCGGTTAAACTTTTTTATGATAAGCTATATGACACTATAGCAGGCTCTGTACCGCTTAAAATCATTCACCAAAACGCCGACCTAACACCTATCCAGTATGGTTTACTACAGAAATAATAGATAATATCAAGCAGAAATATTTCCATCTGGTTAGGTACAAAGAAGAGGGCAAAGAATTTAACAGAGAGCTTTTCAAATATTATCGAGATCGTGTTAAGAAACTGATGGATTTGGAGTATCGGCGACATTTAAATTATATCCAGAGCAAGATTATTGATGATCCCGTTCAATTCTGGAACTATGTCAATGATAAGAAAAAACAGCGACGAGGTGTTAATACATACATGTATCAGGGTCTCGACGTGCAGGGTCAGAAAGCGGCTGACTCTTTTGCAAAGTATTTTAGTTCTGTCTTTCGAACAGACGTTCCACAACTGAATCATGGCGTAGCTGCCGCAGCTTACGCTAAACCTGATGCCACTTCCATCTCGATCTTATCAGTAGACGAAACGGACCTTAGATTGGCAGTGAAACGCCTTAAACCGCGATCTTCTGAAGGTCCTGATCGTATTCCTGTGTTCCTAGCGAGGGATTGCATTGCTGTTCTGAGGGATCCGCTGCTTCACATATTTAACCTTTCTCTCAACAAAGCAATTTATCCGGAGATGGAAACTTTCACGAGTTACTCCAGTACCTAAATGCGAGGGAGGTATGGATGTGTCGTCTTTTAGACCAATAGCAGTGCTATCGGTTTTTGCCAAGATTTTTGAACATATCCTAAATCAACATATTAGCCGACAAATCGATCACTTATTACACAACAGCCAACACGGGTTCCGCAAGGCACGCTCCACTACAACAAACCTGGTGGCGCATGTTGATTACGTCTCTGCTGAGATGGATAAAGGACATCAAGTAGACGTGGCCTACTTTGATTTCAGGAAGGCCTTCGATCTGGTGGATAATGATGTTCTCCTGCAGAAACTTGCGATGATAGGTTTTACACCAAGCCTGCTTAAGTTGATGGCCTGTTATCTACACAATCGGTGTCAATATGTGAGATTGAATGGATACGAATCAGAAATATACTATACAAGATCAGGGGTGAGTCAAGGTAGTACTTTAGGGCCTACCTTATTTCTGATCTTTGTCAATGACCTCCCGAAGGGTGTACAGGAGGCTAAATGTCTCTTGTTTGCGGATGATCTAAAATTGAGTCTCAGTATTACTGATGTCCGCGATACTCTAAAGTTGCAGGAAGACATACATACTATCTGGGCATGGAGTCGAGAAAATCACCTTCCCCTCAATAGTGACAAATGTAAAGTCATCACTTGCTCTCGAAAGCGACACCCGCTTCATGTGACTTATAATTTATCTGACGCACCATTGGAAAGAGTGGGTAGCATTCATGATTTGGGATTGGAAATTGACACAGAATTTGACTTTCATACACATGTGACAACAATTTGCAAACTCGCTAGTAGAACGTTAGGCTTTGTTATACGAACTGCTGGTCAGTTTAACAATCCTAAGGTTGCATTAGTTTTATACAATGCATACGTCCGCAGCAAGCTAGAATACTGTGCTATAATCTGGGATCCATACGAAGACAAATATGCGCTCATGATAGAAAAGCTACAGCGCAAGTTTGCGCGTTGGCAGTACAAACAGCGATATGGTTACTACCCATATCTATATGCATCTATGTTTGTATCAGGCATGGTAGATATGGACACGCTCAAATTTAGAAGGGTTATGTTACTCTTGAAGCACTATCTATCAGTTGTCCACCACAAAATAGATTCTCCAGAAATAATAGAAAAGATATGCTTATTGGCTCCACGGAATATTCAGACGGACGAATATGGATCGCTGGCGCCGCGCCGCAGACCGCGGCTGCTGGCCCGGCCGGCGGCGCGCACCAAGCGTGCCGGCTATGCGCCTACCAACCGCGCGTTGCGCTGTTTAGGAGACTTGCTCGCCCAGCACAATGACGTCGACATTTTTTCTGACCATTTGGGGCACTTATTTAATAAATTTCGTATGCATTTGACTGGCATAATGTAATTGTCAAAATTTTCTGACCGATCCTTACTGTTATTAGTATTAGTATTTAATAAATTAAAATATATCCTATTTTGACATTATCTCTTTTCGTTAATTTAAAATGTATTAATACTTGACATGCCTACTGTAATTGTGACTATTATAATTTATATGATTGATGACGACCATTTTTATGACATTGATTTATATTAGGATAAATATGTAATGTACCTAATTGTAAGTTTTTGATGATATTTCTGATGTTCTTGACTAATAATGTATGTGTAAACTTAAACTCTTTGGTGTTAACTTGTAAAATTGCCTAAACTTGTTTGCGACTTGGATTTTTAATCTGTAAGTTTACAAGTGTAATGAATAAAAAAAAATAAAAAAAAAATTAGAAAGCTCTGCATCAAATTATCCTTGACTGATGAAAAAATTACAACAAGAAGAAGTACTAATCTAAAAAATACAAAACAGTACAGTAGAACCTCGTTAAGTCGAAAACCTCCTAATTTCGAAAAAAATGTTTTGTTCCCTTCCCTCCAAACACTAAAACCTCCATTACTCGAAATCTCAACCCTCTATTAGTCAAAATAATCAGCGAGTCCCTCCAAGCCTTTTTGGTACACATATTGCCTCCATAGCTCTAAAAATAAAATTTTACCTCTGTATCTCGAACAATTATATAAAATAAAACATTGCTAGTTTTATTTTATATAATTAATTTTTTTTATATAAATAATGGGCTTGCTCTTGACTACATACTTAACTATACGGTTAAGAAAAAGCCTAAGATGGAGCGAGCTTACCCAGAGGTAGCCACACACCAGCGGAACACAGAAAAATTGTTTGGCGCTGGACTCCGGCAGGAGGGTGGTAGCATCCAGGCGGCCTCTTACGAAGCCTACCACCGCAGAGGGATCTGTTAGCCGTCATCATTGGTTAGAAAACCAAAGATGCCGCTGCCCAGGGTGGATCACTAGGAGGTAGATCCCACCACCCCATTATCATTACCTCTAAATTCGAATAAAAATTATTACCGACTTTAACAATTCGCCGACAGTGTAAGTAGGTATACCCTTGTTTCTTAGACAACTATTTAGGAGTAAGGGTCTCCCCTTACTCGGATTTACTACGGACCTAACATCTTAGCCGTCCCTACCGTCAACCTCATCTGCACGTGCCGGATGGCGACGGCAACCAATCGGTTGCCGTGGTGGTCCCTGCTAGATAACGAACGAGGCTCTGGCGACCGAGCAATGGCGGTATAACCATACACCTAGTCAGGCAACTGGCTAGATGAGGCTTCAGCGGCCTTGGGGAATAAACACTCCCTAAAATGTTTGGTGCAGAAGGCAACGGGAAACCACTGCACTACCTTCCCTTGTAAATCAGCATGACAAAACAAACAAAGAAAACCCTCAGTGCCCGGCAAAAGAGGGTGGTAATCCCCGGGCGGGGTATACGATATATAACGACGATCATGGCGAGTTAAAGGTCGTTACCTTTAACTCGCCATGGTCGTCGTTATATACCTGGAATGTGAAAACACTTTATAAAGATGGAAAAATACAAAACGCGGTCAGGGAAATGAAAAGATCGGATGGGATATTCTTGGAATGAGCGAAGTGAGGTGGACTGATTGTGGCGATATACCATCTTACGACATCACTCATTTTTACTATTCTGGAGGACAGAAACATGAATACGGAGTTGGATTCTTAGTCTCTAAAGAAATGAAAGACTGTATTTTGGGATATGTTCCACAATCACCCAGAGTGATGCTGCTGCGGTTAAATACTAGGCCTATACCAACCAACCTTTTTTTTTTTTTACGCGAGGAAAATGCGTTACGCATCATCACCACTGCCCCGGGGGAGGGCAAGGCGGTATGTGGGACTCCCGGCGCCCTGAAAAGGGCGCTGCTCCTGGGAATGGGACCCAGGGGTATACCCACTAAAAACCTCGCGTCGCCCGCCGCGCTGACTGAGGGAAGGGTCTGTGGTGGTCCACGGACCCCGCCAGCGGCCACCTCCACCCTGAAAAGGGCAGACCTCCTCAGAGAGGGGTGCTGTGACGACACCCCACTCCTACCTCTGGACGACGCGCTGGGCGAACAGCGCGCCGTCCTGGTCCCATGTGCTAGGCAGCTGGTAGCCCCGCACCTGCAGCCCGGGACCCTGGCGGGGCCTACCACCCCGCCTACGGAGGCGGAGAGAGTGCGGATCCCGCTCTCTTTCCCTCTCGGCGACCTCCTTCTGCGACATGACGTCGTCGCAGAAGGTGGCCACCGCCTCCCAAGCCTGCTCGCTGCGGACCATCTCCGACATGATGGCCGGCAGCGACAGACCTACTTCAGACAGCACAGAGGCTGAATGTGAAATTTTCTAAAAAGTTGACGAAATCATTAAGATGGATACAGTAGATAGTATAGAGAATCAATGGGAAAGTATCAAATCGGCAGTTCTGAAGGCAGCCAAAGAAATACTTGGATACAAACTAAGTAGGAAACAGGATCATTGGATGACTAAAGATATCATTAACCTATTCGACAAGCGAAGAGAATATAAGAGGAACCCTACAGAATACCACAAGTGTAGTATCCAATGCAAGCTATGATAAAGGAATCTAAGGAGACTGAATTAATGAACCAGTGCAATTGGATAGAACATCTACAGTCCACTAATCAGCTTAGGGAGCTACGGCCCTAAGAAATATGACTGTAGGACCTGACTAGACTGTACTCTACACCTTGTTCTATTGTAGATTCTGAAGGAAAACTTCTTGTCAGTATAGATGACCAACTACGTACGTCAGTCATATTGTGTTAATCAAGATAAAAAAGAATGATCAAAAAACATCATAACTCGAAGAAGCATAACAATTGTAATAAAATAAAATAGTATTTATACAAAAAAAAAACAATAATAGGTGAAAATTAAGGAAAAAACATAAAAATCTTCTAAACTAAGCAAAATCGTTTTATCTCCTAAACTTAACAAAATCGTAGAACATACATGGGGGTGATTTGGATACACCTTAATATTAGGGGTAAAAGTATGAAATTGCCGTTTTGTATGGACGAAATCGAGATAAGTCATTTTTCCACACTAACAATTTTTTAGTTTTTTAAAAACGCCTGAACCGTTTTCGATGTAATTAAAGGTGAAAGTTAGATGGTTATAAAGCTACGCATTATAGTATTTAAATTTCTGAAAATCAAAGTATATAATACAAATATACTTAATTGAAGCAAGAAGGTCAGCTGACACATTATAAGAGGTCTTTTCAACGACTTCCTTTGAAGTAATAGGCACTAGTATTGCATTTTTTTTTTTAGTCAATAGTTACTTTATTTAGTTTTTGATACAATACAAAAAGAATTACGCAATAATATGACTATACTTAAGAGCTATAAACAAAATAAAAAGTGGGAAAATAATCGGCAATTTCATACTTTAACCCCTATTATAAGGCACCTAAATTTTAGCTTTGAACGTCAACTCCCCGGCCACCCTGTATAATGGCGCTCTTTCACGACCTCCGTGGCGGAGTGGCGTACACACCGGTTTTCAAGGTGTCGCCTGCTCCGAGGTCCCGGGTTCGATTCCCGGACGGGTCAATGTAGAAAAAAAGTGTTTTTCTACATTTTCTCGGGTCTGGGTTTTTGTGGTACCTTCGTTGTTTCTGGTTTCCAAAATACGAATGCTTTAAATAGTTATTCAAATTGGGGTCAGAACAATGTATGTGACGTTGTCCACATTTATATAAATATTTATTTATTTAAATGTCCATAAATAAATTATGTGCACATGTCAGACATGTATAAGATCAATAGACCGAACCTAGTGGAGTTTGAAAGTGGAGACTTATGCGGGTCACCTATACCTACTAATGGACGAAATGAATTTATGCTCTTGCTGGGATGAAGAAAGGAAAAGCCGAAGGAGTAGATGGAGTGCCTTGGAATTACTTATGCACATGGGAAGTACTACCAAAGCATGTTTATTGGCACTCTTTAACAGAATCTATGATACGGGCGTGATTCCACAAGATCTTCTTCGTTCCACTTTTGTGACCATCGCGAAAAAATCAAAAGCTGTTAAGTGCTCTGATTAAAGGACTATAAGTTTGATGAGCCACACTATAAAGGTACTGCTCAAAATAATTTACAACCGAATTAGCACTAAATGCTCTGAAAGTTTATGTCCTCAACAATTCGGATTTAGAGCAGGTATGGGAACAAGAGAAGCTATATTGGCCGTTAACACCTTGACGGAACGAGCAATCGAAAATCAGCAAGAAGTTTATCTATGCTTTATAGACTATGAAAAAGCATTTGACAGCGTTCAACATAGTAAACTCATGGAAGTACTTCGTAAAAGAGCGTTGGATGAAAAGGATCTGAGAGTTATTGGCAATCTCTACTGGATTCAGGAAGCTGCCGTACGTACGAGTCGAGGGACCCTCACAGATTATGAAATGATAACTAGAGGTGTTAGACAGGGATGCATTATTTCTCCCCTTCTTTTCAATTTATACTCAGAGGACATCCTAACAGAGGTACTACGCGATAAAAGAGAGGGAAAGAGAGAAAAGACAGCTGCAATAGACTACAGGCTTTTGAGATGTGGTTGTTGCGTAAAATGTTTAAAATTCCATGGAACACCTTTACCTCAAACGTCATAGTACTGCAACATGCCAAGTGTAAACGGGAACTGATGTCAACTATAATGAAAAGGAAAGTTGCCTTCTTTGGACATATGCAAAGAGGTTCCCAGTATGTGTTTTTAAGGCGGATCCTCAAAGGCAAGATTCCTGGCAAGAGATCACCAGGCCGACCCAGAAGAAAATGGATAGATGACATTAAAGGCTGGAAAAAACTCCGATATTATAACCAGCTAAAAAGAGCGGCTCAAGACCGCATAAGTTTCTGCATGCTGACCTCCAAACTTCAATTTGAAGATGGCACCCCATGATGATAAATTTAGAAGTTTACAATGAATAGAATTACCACGAATTTATGACTCATATGTTTGCTTGCTTGCAGGTGTCAGGTGTTTCATTTTGATTTGAGATCAAAGAGGCAAGAACCGCATTGAATACTTTACTGAATTTTATAGAGCAAACCAGCTACTCTGAAGAACAAGAATTTTCTGCTCTTTATACCTTAGACAATGCTGTAGATAGAGAACCACCAAATTATCAAAAACCAAAAAAAAAACTGACTTTTTGTAATGCCATATTGTTGTTTTTTAAGGATGTTTTTAAATAATGTTGATTTATAATAATAAAAATATGTGTGTCACCTCTGCAACTTGAATTTTTATTTATTTTACCTTTATAACTCAAAAATAAAGGTAAAATAAATAAAAACTCAAGTTGCAGAGGTGACAGTATGAATCTCAACCTCTTCATGTCGAATCAAAATCTGCCTAAGTCGAAATTCTCTTTATGTTGAAAACTCTTTAGCTCGAATTTTTTGGTGTCTCCCTTGAGTTTTGACTCAACACATTAAGCGCCATGGAGGTCACCGGTGACCTCCAAACAATGAAATTTGAATTGTGTCTAGTCTTTGGCAGTTAAAGGCTTAAAGAGGTTATACTGTAAAAGCCTCAAAACAGTATTTGTTTCTACTTATTCCTAGCTTTTCACTCACTGTATGTTGATCCATAATCTCTGACAGTCTAGCACCATACAATTTTTCTTCTTCTTGGACAGCTTGTTCTAATCTAGCACATTTCCGTTCTTGTCTTTCTTGCAAAACCTAGAAATTTAAACTAACACATAAACAGGAACTGAAGTATGCTTATGACTACTTTAACATAAGAATATTGAGTTGAGTTGAGAGAGTCAGCTAAGCAGATTTAAACTATTTTCAAATGGTGTCAAATAGGCAGCAATTGACAATCATGTGTTTTCAAACATCAATTGACCATTCAACCTATAATGAACACTGTATTTTAAGAATATGTTCAAAGTCTGTAAACTTTACAATGACAGATTGTATTATTTTGATATCTTCTGTTGCTCAGTCAACTCTATTAAAAGACCTTTAGTTCCATTATTAAACTAATTATATTAGAGCAATACACTTTTCTTTGTCTTTTCTTCAATTTGTAATAATTTTTCTCTAACCATGTGTACCTAAGTCTTAGAATAATAACACCTAGAAGCCGCGTCTGAACCAAAAAGTAAGCGTAAACGCGTGCCATTTAATTATCCTTGTGTGCGTAAGCTGAATAAATCTACGCTCTTCTAACGCACACAAATATGGCTTCAGTGTTACCATCATCGGGCGTTTACCCACAAAAAATGGGAAAACGTGTTGTTTTGTTATACGACAATTTGCCATGCCATTTAGTATGATCTTTAAATACATAAGAAAATATGATTACATTCATAAGTAAGTATATTACATATTTATTAATCTAATGACGAATGCCACCGTTCAATGTGTTTAAATTTAAATGCCTGTATGATTGTATAAATTCCCATAAAGAAATTATTTTTATAGAATTCATAACACCAACATTTAGTCTAAACAGTATTAAATAGCTGTTATGGTAAATTCAATATTTTTTTCAATATTAAAAACCAACTATACAAACTGTGTGCAATTTTTTTTCCCAAAACTAGCAACACTGATGTTGATAGGTTTTGTACTTCAAATTATTTGTTTTTAATTCGTTTTACGTACAGAAAATCTATAAAATGTAAGTTACCTGACCTGTGAAATAAAACTTTATCACTTTCTTTTTTTGTTTCTCTGATATGCTGGAACACTTCTTCTTCTTTATATTTTTTTTTTTGACGGACCTATCACTGATACCTCATATGGAAGGCTTTTATCAGTTAAACCGGGCAGATTGTGGCGAGCGCTGAAGGCGCTCAGCCTAGGTCCGCCACGCTAGCGGTACGCCAGCAAAGCGAAGCCTCAGTCTCGCTCGCACCGGGGCCCATACTAGCGGGCGTGATCGGGCCAGTGTGGGGTGCTAAGGGCACCCTACCAAATGGAGAACCCACCAGTGGTGGCGCCGCCGGAACCGGAGATGCCGTGGCATGCCGGATCACAGTTGGGCTCCATTCTAACACTTCTTCATAGTGCAAGCAGTCATTTTGAAATTTTTTTTGCGAGCTGTGTTTGACTTAGCGTGACGTTGAGCACTGACAGCTCGCGGACCGAAGTAAGCCAGATATGGCTTAGTTTTAGTTGCGCTTTTTTTGTGCTTACATTCGGTTTCTAGGTGTTTTTATTCTAAGACCTAAGACCATTAGAAATATAAAATTATTATTAATTAAGGAAACTATAGGTTTATAAACTAATAGATAAAATGAAATTAAAAAAAAAAATTAATTTATAATAATCTAATAGATATAATGAAAATGAAATCAAATCAAACAAAAAATGTGTCAGAGGGTATCCTTAGGGGCGGGAATGTTGTACCGTGCCTGTGTTTAGTGTGTTATGTATTATCTTTCTATCTTATACACATAATATAATATAATAACTATAATTTAATATAATAACTAAGGTCACTTTCATTAATAAAAGAGAAAAATATTAAAATATGAAAATACCTTTAAATCTTGAATTGCTTGGGTAAATATGTCATGTATCATTTCAGGATCAAATTCATCATCCTGCAAGCGGGATTCCATCATACCACGTCGAACCATTCTCTCCACAAACTCGTCGGGATCAAAGGGATCCTAAAAATAAAAACAATAAAATTAAATTATGTACAAACCTGGTTCAATACCGTTTAATTAAATTTCCAGTACTTACCTGCTCTAACTCTTTTATGTATTGGTTCATCATCTTGTAAAGGCGCAATATATTTTTTAACAAGTTTTTACTTTTACTACCTACCTATTTAAATTTCGAAACTTAGAAAAACTAAATACGCCTACTTCCTATTATTCTAACTAAAATAAAAAAATATATGTGGTGAAAAGTGAGTGACAGTTCAACAGCTGTTAATCACTTGTCAATTTTATTTTGATATTTTGTCCCTTTCGGAATCGGCTAAGGTCTGAGACTGTGCTGCCATGTCTTTGGTAGAAATAATGCTATATTTTAATAAATACATAAAATATCGTAAATACTTACTTACACATAATAAGTTAACCTAAACACACACAAATAAACCTAAATCATTGAAATGTATGGGTGGTTTATACATTTCAATGATCACAATTTTACACAGTTTTACGCGAGAACGTGGATGCGAGTCGAATAAGAGCGCCTTTCCTTGTTTTTCACTTTTATTTGTCTTACCCATCCACGGATTTAAATACTAACTGGATCGAGTACTTCTATATCTAATATTTTCAAATGTGCACTCTAATACAATAGCGCTAAGATTACTTTTTCTCTGCCAAATGGAAAAGTAGGAAAACGAGCCAAAGAGATAACTAAAATAGTAGTGTGTCCTTGTCTAGCAAGTATGTTATGGAGGAGGGTGTCCACGTTATAATTAATTTATGATAATAAGTTTTTTTAATTTAGAAACGTCGGGTTTTTTTTTCACTGTCAAAAATTGCATATTTTGATGGTTGATGTTTAATAATGATATCTTATTAATTAATCCTCAAAATGTGTGATATTATTGTGTAGTATGATAATTATTTATGATTCAAACATGAATTTAAATACTAATTAAAAATCATTAGTTTAAGCCACTGCTGGGACTTGAACCTGCAACCTCATAGTGTGAGTCAAGCATTTTTAGTTGGGCTACCACGGCTCATAAATTATTAAATAAAAATATCTAGTTAGATTTTACTCTATGTGTATTTTATTGCTGTACAGAATGCCTAAGGATGAATCTGTTGCTGGAAAGTGGAAAGAAACCTAGCAAAAAAAAATTTGTTACCCACTGAGAAAGCAACTCCAAATAAAAACCTTCTTACAAATATAACGTTTATTCTTGAACTAATTTTGATCACTTCACTCATACAGCACTTTATATTTCTTAACACCAAGACTCACTTTATATCGACTGCACTTGGCACGAAAGTAAACTCGAATGTCCGATGGCGCGGTCTGCCATTTTTATTATAGTTTTTACTTTTAGTCAAATCAGCAATGGTTTTAATTATCAATAATGGCAGGGCGCGCTTCCGGAAACGCATTTAAGGAAACGGAAGTTACTGGCACATTAATTATGTGACTAACATTTAAATCAACTAAAATATTTAGCATATACATAAAATAACATATTAATATTAAAGCATTGCTAACAGTCGGCCTTTCCTGACATATTCACGTCCCGTGAATTTATATAATAATAATGTAATAATTTTACTTTTATTTTCTTATTCTACGATAACAATAAGAATGATGCATGCAATGTCATTGCACTTTTTAATGTTACATAGGTAGTAGAGATGTTACTAAGATTTTAGAACTTGTGGTCTCTTTCGGTCCACAGCGACCCATGCTCATTATCACTTACTTCTACGCCTAACTTCTATTATTTATTTTATTTTATTCATTCTGGATTTTGGACTATAAATATTCACAATAATGTATACGAAGTACTAATGCACATTCAACATAAAATTTAATTAATAAATAATAAAATCACGAATCTTGTGGCCTCTATACATCCACAGCGATTCATATTATCACAATAGTAATATTATGCGTTATCATAATTCACGAATCGTGTGGCCTCTATATATCCACAGCGATTCATATTGTGTACTCATTTATTAATAATAATAGTTATATTATACATTATTCATAATTCACGAATCTTGTGGCCTATGCACATCCACAGCGATTCATCTTAATTCACGAATCTTGTGGCCTCTATATATCCACAGCGATTCATATTGTGTATCTATCAATTGATTATAATAGTAATCATAATTCTCGAATCTTGTGGCCTCTATACATCCACAGCGATTCATATTTTTACAATATCTTGTTGCTTCTGATATCTACAGCGATTTATAACATTCTTATATTCATGTGATTTTTCATTGATTTGTTACATAAGTACTTTTATTATATTCTATACACTTACAACTTTGACATCTTAAACTTACATGACTATTAACCTACTTACAAACTATGCGGATATATTTTAATTAGATTACCACGTTAAAATTCTACCCAATGGTCAAAATATGCTTGTTCTATAATAAATCATCATAATGTTAAAAATATTCTTCTACTCCTTATCACTATCTGAATTATCGGAACTCTCATTTCCCCTATTAAAAACCAGCCAAGGGTGAATTTTGTCGACAGAAAATATTCCACTAAATGGTCTGTTACCTCTCCTAGATATTGGGGTATCTTCTACGAGATATCGGTCATTGTCAAGTACCTTACTTATACGATACGGCCCTCGAAGCTTTGGAATAAGCTTTCGACTTTTGCCAGTCGAAGGAATCTCCCTTTCTATTCTAACCAAATCGCCGATATTAAAGGTTAATTTCTTTCGATGTTGGTCAAAACGCTCTTTTTGTTTCTCTTGAGCTTGTTCAATATGCCTACTTATGTCATTACGGATCGAACTCAAATCACTGGTCATGTTTCCTAATTCATCTGAAATATTTAACTGAACTAATGCGTCAGGTGTGCCCACAGTTTTCATGCCAAATAGAGCTTCAGCAGGGGTTTTGTTTGTACCTTTATTTAAAGTATTATTTTAACCCCATTGTATTTCACCAAGACATTCATCCCATACCTTTTCAGATTGACCGTAATTTTTAGCAGTAAGAGCTGCCAAAACAGTCCTGTTGTACCGTTCAACCTGACCATTTGCACGCGGTGTTGCCACCGCGTTCATAATATGTTTTATCCCAAGAGATTTTAAATAATCTTGAAATCGTGTTGAATTGAACGATGTTCCTCTATCGGATATCAATCGTTTTGGGACGCTAAATGTATGAAAATAATTTTGGATAGCTTTTATTGAATGGACAGTCTTAGTACTTTTAACTGGTTTTAGTATAATACATTTTGTAAAAGCATCAATAATCAAAAGAATGTATGAATTTTTCTTTTTGCTACAAACAAAGGGACCCAAGTGGTCGATGTGGATTGTATCAAAAGGAGCGTCTACTTTATGAATTGGGTGCAACTCCCCAGCCTTTTTGCCTGATGAAATTTTGGCATGCGCACACTCTAAACAAGAGTCCACATACTTTTAATAAATTTGCGCATTTTTGCGAACCAATACTTTAATTTTGTCATAAGTTTTGTCAAAACCAAAGTGACCGATGTCGTCATGATTAGCCTTAAGTATTTGCCACCTAACTCCTTTTGGTACAACCCAGCGATCGCCATCTGGTGTTTTTTGTATACAAAAGACCTCTCTTAACAACAAAATTGTTTTTAATCTCAACGACGTTATCCGCATCAACATCATTTAAAATACTAGTAATCTTTTGTAAGTTGGCATCATTTTGTTGGACGGTAGTTATCCAGTCACTATCAACACTCCTAACTTGCAAACATTCTGAATCTAAATCTACTGGGTTACGACTTAACGCATCCACATGGCTCATTGAAACACCCGGCTTATATACAATATTAAAGTCGTACTCCTGCATAGCATTCCACCAACGTGCAATTCTTGGCAACATATCTCTTTTTTCTAATGTTGCCCGCAAAGAGTTGCAGTCGGTTACTACCGTAAAACTAATGCCTAATAAATAAACCCTGAAACGCTGCAAAGATGTTACTAAAGCTAGTGTCTCTAAGTCATACGATGTGAACCTACTCTCCTCAGGAGTAGTCTGTCGACTATAGTATGCGACAGCAGAAAAATTTGACTCTTTGTTGGGTCTTTGAAGTAAAATTCCAGCAATCCCAATTTTTGACGCGTCGGTGTGTAATTGTGTTTCGTATGACGAATTAAAGAATGCAAGAATTGGCCGTTTTACAAGTTCTCTCTTTAAAGTCTGAAATGCTGTATGTTCAGCATCACTCTATTGCCACTTTACATCTTTCCTCAAAAGTTGCGTAAGAGGTCGAGCAATTACAGAAAATCCTTTTATGAACCGCCTAAAAAAGCTGGCAAGGCCCAAAAATTGCCTAACGGTATGTGGGTCGGTTGGTACAGGGAATTTTTCTACTGCCTCAATCTTCTTGGTGCCTGGTCTGACACCTTGTTCGCTAACCTCAAATCCAAGATACTCTATAGATTCCATAAAGAAATTACATTTAGTCAATTTAAGTGTTAAGCCTGCCTGCCGAAATAAATCTAATGTTTCGCGAAGTTTTTGAAATCCATCTTGGATGGTTTTTGATGGAATAATTACGTCATCCATGTAAGCAAATGCTTCTTAGAACCTTGCATTGCCTAATATATTGTTAATTGTTCGCTGAAACACTGATGGTGCATTTGCAAGCCCAAATGGCATTCTATTGAACTCAAAATGTCCATCAGGTGTTATGAATGCGGTTAAATGTTTAGAAGATTCAGACATAGGAATCTGATAGTAGCCACTTGCAAGGTCCAAAGAAGTAAAGTACCCAGAAAAATTATCGATCTGATCATCTATCCTAGGGAGGGGATAATGGTCCTTAAGTGTCTTTTTATTCAATGCCCTATAATCGACGCAAAGTCGATAATCTCCAGTTTTTTTTCTAACTAGCAAAATAGGAGAAGCATACTCAGAAGTTGATTGTCTTACTATACCCGAATCTTCCAACTCTTTTACCATTGATCTAAGTTGCTCACGTTCCATTTGAGAAAGACGATAAGGCCTATATACTACGGGCGTATCATCGTTTAGTTTTATCTTCATTTCGGAACTGGTGACACATCCTAGTTCTGTAGTATTAAAAGCAAAGCTACTTCTATACTCATTTAACAGTTCCAGTAATTTTACTTTGTCATTTGGATCAAGAGTACTATTAACATTTACCATTGATTCCGTGATAGTAATACAATCTGCTTTATAATTTTCAATCCTGTCGACATTAATTACACTTGACTCCTGTATAGGTACAACGCGAGTTAATAAAGTCGATTTACTTAAGTGGAATCCAGTTTTAGAAAAACATTTCAAAATAATTTGCCCACTACCATTATTTAAATCTATAACGCCCTGCAAGAGTTCATAATCCTTGTGAGGTTGCTGGCATAAGCTAGGTTCGACTAATACACATCCATTGTACTTGGGAGTCGATTCTATATTAATTTTAGTATACCCAGGCATCATGAAGGTTGTTTCCGAAGTATAAATAGTGATCTTACGTTCGAGATCATCAGAATTTAATAATTGTAAACTATCTTTATTTTTGTAAACTATTACATGGTCTTGCTCAGTGAAAGTCTGACCTAATAATAATGGAACTCTGAGCAAATTATTAGGTACAATTAAGGCGTCTACATTAGCTTGGACAGAATCAATCTCAATAGTGACATGACATTTACCTAGGCAATCCACCACAGAATTGCCAAACCCCCTTAATGTAGGTAAGTTAGTAAAAGACCATTTTTCAACTAAATTTTTGGCTAAAGATTCCGTTAACATAGTACACTGGCTACCAAAATCTATGAAACAATCAACTACCTGACCTTGGCTGATTTATAATATTTCGAATCATTTTCTTTTTCCTCAGAAATACGCATGATGGTTTTATTGCCATTTAAATTCTTTTTAGTCAGACATTCATTTGCTAAATGGCCTACCTTATGGCATACTTCACATCGTTTTAATGGTTCTTTACATTTATAGTATGGGTGACCTTCTTCCCCACAATTATAACATTTATAGGTGGTTTTATCTGTTGTGTGACTTGGTAACTTAAATTTTGGGCGTCTGTTGTCGGAATTGTTTGAGTTCATAGGTACCGGGATTCTTTTATTAATTCTTACGTTTCTTAGAAAAACTAATAACTTTTCAGGGTCTGTAAACTGGGCTGCTTCAGCACTGGTTCTAATTGATCTATCTTCAATTCCAAGAAGGATACAATCTGTAGCGTTTTTGCCGGATATAGAGCATCTATTAAGTAACACCATCTTCTCATAAAAATATTCTTCTAACGAGTCTCCAAAACGTGCTTTACACGCTAACATTTCCGTCAACAACTGCCCATAATTTTCGTCACAAGGAAAAGCCTGCTTTAGTTTTTCCTGCCATTCATCCCAAGTGAATAATAAGCTAGGCAAGCCTTGGTACCATTTCTGCGCTAAGCCAACTAATTTGGGTAACGCATAATGGATAGTCTGCCTTTCATTCCATCCATAAATGCTCCGTCACTCATTAACTTTAACAAGCCACATATTGATAGTTTGATTTCGTTTAGAAGGATCGAAATCGGGTATAACATTCATGGATGGAAAGCGATCACTACTATTATCTGACTTTAAAACTTTAATCAGATCTTTGAACGTATCTAACATGTAATCATTAGAACTTATAGGTAACGTGGATGTACTTGCGGGTGGTGTATGCTGACCTTCACGTGGTGGTGCACTAGGAGTCCTTCGTGACGAAGAACCGCGCCTCGAAGTCCGCCGATGCCGCCGCTTTGAATCTTCCCGTCTTGATCTGCTTCGAGGCATGTGTCTGTTGCGACCTCCGACTGTGACGGACACGTTTGCGCCTTGTAGCTCGCTCACCATCCCGCTCAGGACTGCTATTCGACTCTGAAGATGAAGAATCTCTTTTCTGGCGTTCATTCCTTGCGCGCTTACGTAATTTTCTTGTTTTGCCCATTCTTACTAGAAGAAGTAAAAAAAAAAGTAAACGCTCAAACGAAAAATGAACAATTTTAGAATTAAGTAGTTGTATAAATCATTTCAAATATTAATCGCCGGTTTTACTCATTTAAATAAATTTGAGGGTAAGAATCAGAGAAAAATAAACATGTCAAATCCATAAAAATAAATTTGCTACTCGTATTATATTTAAGCTTAATATACCTCTACTGTTTACTATTTCTAATCCACCTTCAAAACTATTATACATACGTGTACATAAGACGAAATATGAACTTATTCAAATACAGACGAGAGGAAAGAAAATAAAAAAAAGAAACATTTTGAAATGAAATTAACATCTGCTAGCTATTTGTTTACTTATTATACATTATAAACTTTAATAATTATATCCTGTGTGGTTGACCAATCATTTAGTCACCGTAACCAAAACTTGAGCCCGGTGACTATTAAAGAAAAAACATTGACAAATATATTCGTTGCAAAGTAAAATAAACCACACGACGTACCTTTGTTTGGGCGTAATGTCCTTTATCGAGAGTTAGTAAGCTCGATTTTATCCCACTTTCTGAACTGTGAAAGCAACTCCAAATAAAAACCTTCTTACAAATATAACGTTTATTCTTGAACTACATCTTCCGGCCTTGTTGACACTTTAGCCCGCACCGTAGGATATTCTACGCGTACGCGTGCAGTTATAGATATAAGAATACTGTACAGCTGTGGGAATTGCTATGGCGGACTGCGCTGCTTGCAACCATAAGCTAATGGGCAAGGATAACATTGAATGTATGCGATGTAGTGAAGCTTATCACTATTTATGCCTAAACCTTTCACCCGACGAGACAGCGAATATAACGAACGATGTAAGGCTGAGTTGGACCTGTCCTAAGTGCAAAAACAAACAGCCCAAATGCGACAACTCTAATGCTTGTGTCCGCCCTTCTACCCCGACAGGCATAGCGGAATTAACTTTCAACGTGACTCGTCGTAAGATACATAACAAACAGGATTCACAGCCGGCTCCGGCGACGGGCGGGCCGGCTGACTTTGTCACACATTCGGACATTCAATTAATAATACGGGAGGAGTTACGATCGGCCATGAGCGGGTTTGTTGGCGAATTAAATAGTACATTGAACAAACGATTCAGGGAATTGAATGAGAGATTAGACGAATTTAGGGGATCATTGTCTTTCTTAAGCGACCAGTTTGACACTATGAAAACTGATTTGGAGCAAAACACATCGACGATAAATAATTTAAAAACTCAGAATGACTCATTGCGCTCGGAGGTAGCATCCCTATCAAGTCGTGTGAGGCTCATGGACCAATTATCCAGATCTACGAACTTTGAACTACAGTGCGTTCCGGAACGGAAATCAGAAAACGTAATTACGATCGTAAAACAACTCGGAGGTGTCGTCGGGTGTCCTTTAAACGATAGTGACATAACATACTGGTCGCGTACGGCTAAAGCGAACCCAAATACGTCTCGTCCCAAGTCAATCCTAGTTAAATGTCTACCCCACGAATGAGGGATTCCTTACTAGCCGCGGCAATCCTCTATAATAAAAAACACCCCAACGAGAAACTAAACACTAGCCTATTGGGTCTTGACGATAAGAAGCAGCCAGTGTATGTTGCTAAGAATTTATCCGCAGAAAATAAACAATTGCACGCTGCATCGTGCAAAACAGCTGGGGTATAAGTATGTATGGGTTCGCAGCGGTCGTGTCTATGTGCGCAAAAGTGACATTTCGGAGGCTGTTTATGTGCGGAATGAGGATGTCATTAATAATCATAAGTGAACTTTTTTTTTCCCTTTGTATTTCTACCATAACTTTGTTTAGCGATGGTTTTTTTTTTAATGTAAAATTCGGGAATAAAATTAAAATTTACTTTCAGAATGTAAGAGGATTACGTACTAAGACCTCAGTTTTTTATCCTAACATGTTATCATGCGAATACGACATTATCGTTCTTTGTGAGACATGGCTAGCTGGAGATGTTTTTAGCTCAGAATTATTTAATGACCGGTATATTGTATACCGCCGTGATAGGGAAACAAGTCACTTTCATAACAATAAATCGGGTGGCGGTGTTTTGGTTGCGGTCTCAAAGCATATTAAGTCTTGTAGGTTATCAAATTACGAAAGCAAGAGTGAGGACGTTTGGGTTACTATTGACATTAGTATAAATAATAAAGTAGAAAAGCTTCTTATCTGTTGTGTCTATATTCCGTCGCCCGTTCAAAAACATATACTCGAGCATTTTCTTGAATCCGCTAGTCAAGCATTGGAAAACTTTAACTATAGTTTAATATTGGGTGATTTTAATTTGGGTAACGCACAGTGGTCGGGCACCCCGGGTTTACCATTAGTAACTCCAGAAGGACAAGGTACGTTTGTAAGCATGCTGACTGATTTCACTGCATTACATAACTTAAATCAATTTAATCATATAAAAAATCTAAACGGTAGAATACTGGATCTGGTCTTGTCCAATATGCGCATCCATGATTTACAATTATGTGATTCACCTTTAAGTAAAGTTGATACACATCATCCTCCAATTCAATTTCATTTTATTTGTAGTCCAGACGCTGTGAACAACTGTTGCCAAGAACCCAGATATAAGTTTTATAAGGGGGATTATTGTCAAATGGTAGATGAATTAAAATTAATAGCATGGGGAGACGTTTTTGGACAGAGTTCCGATATTAATCACTAGCTGTTGCCCGCGACTTCGTCCGCGTCAAATGATATGAATAATTTTCCCCGTTTTCGCAACATTTTTCACTGCTGCTTCGCTTCTATTGGTCGCAGCGTGATGTTATATAGCCTAAAGCCTTCCTCGATAAATAAACTATCCAACACAAAAAGAATTTTTCAAATCGAATCAGTACTTCCTGAGATTAGCGCGTTCAAACAAACAAACAAACAAACAAACAAACAAACTCTTCAGCTTTATAATATTAGTATAGATAGATATGGTTCATTCATTCTATGATATCATACATAACGTTATTGCAAAATATAAACCAAAATCTAAATTTATCTCCCGTAAATATCCACGTTATTTTAGTAATAATTTGATTAGCTTACTTCGAGAGAAAAACAAATACCGTAAATTATTCGCTAAGTTTAAGAATCCGTTAGACAATATATCTTATCGTTTACTAAAGGAAAGGTCTCAGAAATTAGTACAAAGTGATTACAAGAAATATATAAACACTATAGAAGAATCACATACTACCAACCCTAAGCTTTTTTGGTCGTTCTTGAAGCAAAAGCGAAATGGATCTAGTTTGTATCTAAAAGAAATGATATTTGACCAGATTTCAGCTAATAATGGTAAAGATATTTGTAATCTCTTTGCCTCATGTTTTTCATCAGCCTACGTTAATAATAATGACAATAATATACATAATATTAATAACAACAATAATATAAAAGTTTCTGTAGAGCGAGTGGCTTTAGTCGACAGTATCAATGTATTAGGTTTAACTCAGCTATCTTTCACAAAAGAAATGGTCGAAGAGGCTTTAAAAAGACTGGACCCGGGTAAGGGGGCTGGACCTGACGGTTTGCCATCGATTTTTGCTCATAAATGTTCCAAAGTTTTAGCTGAACCACTATCTATTGTTTATAATAAATCACTGAGTTCTGGCAGTTTTCCATTGATGTGGAAGGCTTCCATAGTTCCGATATTCAAGGGGGGGGATAGGGCTGATGTAAGAAATTATAGACCTGTGTCAATTTTGTCGGTGTTCGGTAAGGTGTTCGAGGCACTTGTTCACTCTCACGTTTCTTGGCATGTTAAACAGATTCTGTCGCCGCACCAGCACGGCTTTGTCAGGTCACGCTCAACGTCAACTAACTTGGTGAGTTTTGTATACGAAGTAGTGGATGCGGTGGATCGAGGGACGTCTATTGACGTAATCTACACCGACTTTAGTAAGGCCTTTGACCGGGTAGACCACAGGATTCTAGTTGATAAGTTGTCTCAGGCCGGTATCGCGGGCACCTTGCTGAGCTTGTGCTCATCCTACCTTGCGGGTCGGTCTTCAAAGGTAGTTTTGGATGGTTTTGTTTCTGACCCGTTCAATGCCCCATCTGGGGTTCCCCAAGGATCTCATCTTGGGCCCTTATTCTTCAATTTATTCGTGAATGACGTAGCGAATTGTTTTCAACATTCACAAGTCTACCTATACGCCGACGATCTTAAGATAGTGTCACGTGCGGGTCACCCCGAGGATTCTTGTCGACTTCAGGACGTCCTTGATCGTTTTTCTCAATGGTGTATGATGATGATAATGCTGAGAAATGTAATTATATCCATTTTACTCGAAAAAAATCTCCTTACTTTAAGAGTTACAAATTAAACAACCACATAATTGGTGAGGTTGAGATAATTAGAGATCTCGGAGTTCATATAGACAATAAACTTCGTTTCAATACACATGTCGATAAGTTGGCTAAAAAAAGTTTTAAAATGTTGGGTTTTGTACTACGCAATTGCAAAGAGTTTAAGGGAGTTTCTAGCAAAATAGCAGTGTTTAACTCACTGGTGCGATCTGGGCTTGAATATTGCAGCGTGGTATGGAATCCATATTATAAAGTTCATAAAAACCGTCTTGAAGCTATTCAGAAAAGATTTCTATCGCACCTGTCTTACCGTTGTAATATGTCGAAACGTCTTCCGTCATACAATTCTCGTCTAAAATATTTTAAAATGATTAGTCTAGAGGATCGCCGGAATATTACTGATCTCTTGTTCTTGTTTAAATTAGTTAATAATCTTTTTGATTGCGCCGATTTATTGAGAAGGGTTAATTTCAATGTACCGTACAAACTAGCACGTGTCTCTAGATATTTGCCATTCAAAGGCAAAGGGTTCAGGACGGGACTAGACCATTTTTCTTCCGTTGATAGGGTTCAATCTCAGTTTAGTAAACTCTTACGCTGGTCTCAAATTGATATTGATTTGTCGTATTCGCAACGTAGATTTAAATCAGCATTACATAAACATATGTCCTCTTTGTTATCATTATAAGGGTAACATTGACTTGCATAAGGTTTACAAGTTTACACGTGTATATCCATGCATGCTTTTCTCTTTCTTCTTTTTTATGTTTAATTTTTGCTCATGATGTCACTTTCTTGCAGTAATGAGATTGGTCTGCTACTGACTTTTTCTTCTTTGCTTTGTATGTTTCTAAGATAATATATTGAATATTTGATTACTTTATACGCATGTCGTGGTAGCCTATAATTAAGACAGCATCAAAAATGTATATTTAATTATTTCCTTTTAGCGAATTACGAAAGCCACAGCCGGAGGTTGCAAAGAATACAAAAATTTAATTAAACTAATTTATTTTAAATAAAAAATTACAATACTAACTACTAGCTAGGGGGTGACGATTGATCGAAGAATGATCATAAAGTGAGGACATTTGGGATGGCATCGATCTCATTAGAATATGCTGCGTGGGCGCTTCGTGCTTAGCCGTTTCCGTGTGGAGGTAACCGGGTCACGATTGCGTCAATGCTGATTGTCAGTATCCATGGTCTACCAATATGTAACACCTCCATCCGCAGTTCAGCAACTATTTGAAAACTCTGTTTGAGATAGTTGCTGAGATGTTTCTATGATCTACTCTTATCTCATCAGGATTGGTAGATTTTGTATCTGGAATTGCATAGGTGCCGTTAGCAACATCCGTGCTACTTTCAATGACGTCGGTCTTCTTTCAAAGACCACTCTTTCGTAGTCGTCGGCTTGCTACGACGATGATGAAGGCTATACGCTAAGTAGTAATACTACGTATAGGGGGATCGTAGTATGGTACAGCGACTGTTCAGCGGCATCTCTCAGTTTCACTGACGACTGTAGAGATACTTTGGT
The DNA here is from genome assembly GCA_949315895.1 of Anania crocealis. Lineage (NCBI taxonomy): Eukaryota > Metazoa > Arthropoda > Insecta > Lepidoptera > Crambidae > Anania > Anania crocealis. The sequence goes on from OX438868.1 coordinate 8,284,067, forward strand.
ACTAACTGTATGAAGGTTTTCTAATTTCATAGTGTCCAAGGTAAATGATGGATGATCCAGGTGCCTCGACTCATCATACTGAGGCATTTCCATTATCTTCATGGCGTGTCCCCTGATGTGCTCGTTCAGGTTGGCTATGGTGAACTCCGCTATCTTGAGGAAGCAGTTGATCGGGATGCTGGATAAATTTAGGCTCATCTCGGTTGCTGTAGTTTGATGAAGCTTGGCAGAAAAATTATTAGTTGATCTTCGGACATTCTGTCTCTATATACCTATAATCTTTGCTAGAAATTGCTACATAAGGTGAGGTAGGACTATAAGGATATTATGATTTTTGTTCGGGATGATTGATAATCTATATCGGATATAAGGTAAAGGATAGACAATCGGCACCTTCATTGTGATTCTATTGCCTATATATAAATATCCTAGCTTAATTTCGTCATAAAAGTCCCTATAATTTATGTCAAGAATTTCATGATTAGAATATAAAATCCTTATTTTCATAATCATACATATCCTTAAAATTATATAAGCCTATAATAGATAAGGGGTGCTCGATGCACGTATAAAGGCTAAAGTATTTTCTAGCTTTGATAACTCACGAGATAAATCTTCGATGTTATCCTGCGCCGTAAGAAGTTTTAGGTACCTACATTAAATGAAGGTGAGGACTGAAATTTTCTATCGGAAGTGTGTTCATTACTTTGCTGTAAATACAGTGTATTAATTACATCATGCACAAATTCTAAAGCCTGTTCAATACTATCGGGTCGCATGCACCGAATACGAGTGCCTAGTGGGTCGCGCAGACCGCATAGATATAATTGAAGTGTTAACTTTTTATAGAGCGCGCGTTTCGCTTCGATTGTACTCGGTATATTTTCATGCAGACTAATGTATGTCATTAACGTACTAAACAGATTTTGACACTGTTCATAAAACTCTTGAGGGGTTCCCGTACCTTGTGAAAGTAAAGACAAATCGTGATAGAGTGAAGTCTCATCGCGGTGGTCGGCAAATATATTAATTAATATCCTACGAATCTCATTCCAGTTCTCTGGGATACCGTTAGAATTTATTATAGAGGATGCGGGGCCGGTTATCTTGTTTAAGATACCATTTATTAAAGAAAGATTGCTTAACCTATATTCATCACCTTCTCTAACAAATTGAATGACTAATTGATCACACAAATTTACAAACCGCGTTAAAATATTTGAGTGGCCGTCGAACTCGGGAACGAGCTGGAGGGCTTTATAGACTTGGTCTACAGGTGAATCAGCCATACTGCTAGATTTTAAAATATTCTCCTCGTCTATAGTTCCTAAATCCCTATTAGAATCTAACACTAATAATCTATTAACGCTAACTAACCTACGGGACCGCGATTGCCTTGGATGGAAAATCTTGGTGAATTATAGGAAACACAGTAAGGAAAGCAACTCTAGTAGATCTAGGTACTCACATACGCATTTTTGATTTCTCTGCCGTATCTATGTCTGGATACTCCTCTGGACTGCAGCTCTTGTAGGTTCTGGATAGCCGCTCGCCGTGATCGATTCACTGACTCTAATTTACGACTATCCTACCGACTGCGCCAATTACGAAAGCCACAGCCGGAGGTTGCAAAGAATACAAAAATTTAATTAAACTAATTTATTTTAAATAAAAAATTACAATACTAACTACTAGCTAGGGGGTGACGATTGATCGAAGAATGATCATAAAGTGAGGACATTTGGGATGGCATCGATCTCATTAGAATATGCTGCGTGGGCGCTTCGTGCTTAGCCGTTTCCGTGTGGAGGTAACCGGGTCACGATTGCGTCAATGCTGATTGTCAGTATCCATGGTCTACCAATATGTAACAAGCGTGTAATGATGTATGTTTTGTTGGCTATCCTTAAATAAATAAATAAATAAATAAATAAACTAATTTTGATCACTTCACTCATACAGCACTTTATATTTCTTAACACCAAGACTCACTTTATATCGACTGCACTTGGCACGAAAGTAAACTCGAATGTCCGATGGCGCGGTCTGCCATTTTTATTATAGTTTTTACTTTTAGTCAAATCAGCAATGGTTTTAATTATCAATAATGGCAGGGCGCGCTTCCGGAAACGCATTTAAGGAAACGGAAGTTACTGGCACATTAATTATGTGACTAACATTTAAATCAACTAAAATATTTAGCATATACATAAAAATAACATATTAATATTAAAGCATTGCTAACACCACCAATGTTAACAAAATTTTTCGAAAAAATATCAATTTTCTCCTCGCTTAAATGATATTCCTCATCATCCAGTACAATCTCTCACTACTGAATCAAGACACGAACTAAATAAAAGTATCGCAAACAGATAATTAAGCTTAAGATTAAGAACGTACGCCAACGAAGATACTCTTAAAATGACGGGGAAAAAACTGACGATGCGACAACGGTGCAGCCGTTATAATAATAATAATTTTATTCAATAATGTTTAAATTTCTAATAAGTAAATTTTTGTCAATAATTTCTTGTTTTATTTCCTTTGCTCCGATTCGGTCCTAAACGAGTCTACTACCACTTCAACTTAACGATCCACTGTATACTCTCCTATTCCACAATAGTAAAGAACATACCTAATTAAAAAAAAAAGGCGTGTGGCACTCGGAGACTGCCGCGGTAAAGCTATTGCATAGCATTTTTTATCAACTTATGCAATTATAAAACTAAAAAGTATCACCACTGTGCCGGTCGGAGTGGGGGGTGTTAGGTTATTTTCGTTACGGAATTTCTAGATTCGGTCTCCACGCTCAAGGCCCGCGATAGAAGCTATGCAATAGCTTAATTTTATAATTTTATGTATTTTCTAATTTTGACTTTTGTAATTAAATTTTTCTGTTATTTTGGCAGATATGGTTACCATAGGCCACCATACTGTCAAAATCCTTATTTTCTTCTAAATTCTTTTAAATTTCAGAAATTTAAAATTGTTCGATCGTGCCTCGCCCCGAGTGTTAGGTTAGGTTATTTTCGTTACGGAATTTCTGGATTCAGTCTCCACGCTCAAGGCCCGCGATAGAAGCTATGCAATAGCTTAATAAAGATAAATAGCATGAGCTAGCAGGTGACTATTAGTGCTTAAAATCCGTTTTAGATAGTTTTTAATACAATAAGTATTTATCAATCCAGTAAGGCTATCCGAGAAGATATCCGAGAAGACACCGTATTAGAAAAGGAGGCACTTCTACTTTGGAACCTCTCTCTCGGCTCGTTTTTTTGAAATACTGCGCAGTCCAGCTAAGTGTAGGTTCATCAAAAATCAAAATCTTAATATCTTTATTATAGCTTACATGGGGTAGGGATCTCTTTTTAAGTTGCAATAACCTGTATGAAGAGAATCCCGCTCCTTCATTCATACATATTTTAAGATTTTAAGTACTCAGTAGGAATGCGGCAAAGTATAAAAATGTACATAAAGGATTACATATTATTATATTTTACGATTCATGGTCTTATCCTCCTCACTGACACAATGCCATCACTTTTTTTTAGAGTTTTTAAATTAGGTACTTATAATATTTATTTATTTTATAATAAATAATAAAACTACAATTAGAGAAATAATGTAATAATAATAAACTATGATACAATAAATATGATTTAATTTATAACTGATAATTATAATGTAATATTTGAATGTAACAACAATTATCTAACTAAAGAAAGACGAGATAAACTTCTTAGCGTTCCATGGATTCACCGTGCGAGTGCCGGGTCCATCGTGTGGCAGAAAGAGAAACTCCGAGTAGTTCCCGGGACTTGTGACACTGACACGACTGACACTGGTGTAGGTTTAAGGGACCTCTTTCCGACGTACATCAACACTCACCTTCACTACTCGTGTTTCTCTCCCTGCCCAGTCAAATCTGGTACGAACCTGCAAATGCCTTAATGCAGACACTCGCTCTAGTACGGAACTTACTGCAGTTCTTGCCAAGCCAAGGTCTTTCAACAGGTTATAGAAAGATTTTGCTGGTATAATACATCTCGCTCCTACTTCTACAGCATATAGACTAACTATTTAACCGTTTTTCGTTAATTCATTTAGGAGATCAATAACCAATAATAAATAATACAAATTGCTGAGTCCTTGCAGGGTCATGTTGAAGTCTAAATCTGTAACTAACATCTTGTACAACATGCAATGCAACATGATGCAATAAAGAACTTTGAACTTTATTACAATAAATGCCGCTTAGGATTATTTCACAAAATTACAAAACAAAGTCCATCATTCTATTTTCGTTTCCCGCGAAAAACTGCCGTGAACGCTTTGTTTTGAGTATAAAAATCAAAGCGTGAACGTGACAATTATTTATTGTTAATTTTTTTTCAGAACCATTTTAAGATCGGAGACCATACCTACTGCTAATTCACTTGGTTATTCGATAATTAGTAAACACATTTCAAGTTAAGTGTGAACCTACACAACACAGCAGTTTTACACGAGTAAAACGATAGTTAGGTTCGAAACGATAGGAGCCTTTATTTATTTCTTACTTTGATTAAAATGTATCCTATTATAAACCAAAAATAAATAATGCCCGTGGCCAGGACCAATCTCCTCTCTTAAGACGCTGCTTCCTGCTTGTCCGTACGGACATTTTCCGTACAATCCTCATTGAGTAGGTTCACGAGAGGATTGCAACGTGCTCTGGCGTAACTTGAGTGATCTCGCAAAATGTTTTTAGATAATATTTGTTATTAAAATATATTTTTTTTAATTAATCATCCTTTTTTTGCTATTTTACTGTTGTTTTTTCTCTTTTATCGCATTGAATAAATCTGTTATGATATATGATCTATGTGATCACAATAAATGCTACGTTTGTTATTTTCACAATTGAAATTATGACAGTCTATTGTGGTATTAAATGGTACCTACCATGGGTGGATGGATGAGAGTGGTCCCCACTTATCGTGTTCAATGTTTCCCGCTACTTCGTACGCGTGTAATGTAAAACAATGTATTAAAATTATACCAAGTGAACCGTACTTCTTCCTGGGATAAAAAGTAGCCTTTATGTTATTCCAGCCAATAAACCAACACCGTGAAGAAATTCATTCAAAACCGTTAAATTAAAATATAATTATCCTACGGGAACCTAACTATTCCCGGAACAAAAAGTAGCTTATATAAGTTATTTCATCCAATAAACTAACACCGTGCCTTTCAATTAGATCCGTATATTCATTTTTGCGTGAAACTGAAAGAGCAATGAAAGAGCAACAAACATCCAGGACATCCATACTTACAAACTTTCGCGTTTTTAACAAAATACTTAGCTGTCACCCGCAATTCCGTCTGCGTGGATTTTTGAATTTAAAACTGTGTATTAAAATTATCCCAAGGAAACCATACCTTTTTCCGGGATTAAAAGTAGCCTTTATGTTATTCCAGCCAATAAACCAACACCGTGAAGAAATTCATTCAGAACCGTTAAATTAAAATAAAATTATCCTACGGGAACCTAACTATTCCCGGAACAAAAAGTAGCTTATATAAGTTATTTCAGCCAATAAACTAACACCGTGCCTTTTAATCAGATCCGTATATTAATTTTTGCGTGAAACTGAAAGAGCAATGAAAGAGCAACAAACATCCAGGGCATCCATACTTACAAACTTTCGCGTTTTTAACAAAAACTTAGCTGTCGCCCGCAATTCCGTCTGCGTGGATTTTTGAATTTAAAACTGTGTATTAAAATTATCCCAAGGAAACCATACCTTTTTCCGGGATAAAAAGTAGCCTTTTGTTATTCCAGCCAATAAACCAACACCGTGAAGAAATTCATTCAGAACCGTTAAATTAAAATAAAATTATCCTACGGGAACCTAACTATTCCCGGAAAAAAAAGTAGCTTATATAAGTTATTTCAGCCAATAAACTAACACCGTGCCTTTCAATCAGATCCGTATATTTATTTTTGCGTGAAACTGAAAGAGCAATGAAAGAGCAACAAACATCCAGGACATCCATACTTGTTTACAAACTTTCGCGTTTTTAACAATATACTTAGCTGTCGCCCGCAATTCCGTATGCGTGGATTTTTTAATTTAAAACTGTGTATTAAAATTATCCCACGGAAACCATACCTTTTTCCGGGATAAAAAGGTAGCATAAATGTTATTCCAGCGAATAAACTAACACTGCGCCAAATATTCAGATCCGTTTAGTAGTTTTAGCGTGAAAGAGTGACAAACATAACATTCTTACAAACTTTCGCGTTCATAATATTAAAATATAATAATTATGTTAATATTATTCGTCGGTTTTTTTTTGTTATACTCTTGACCGAGTGCTCTTAAACATGTAAGTTTTAGAATTACAACAGTAATGCCTTAATAATTTTTAAACACTTTAACCTTTTTCAAAAGAATTTATTGCAGGCGCTTTATGTGTGTCACATTTTAATTTTAGAAACAAAAGAAAAAAACTTCATCCATGTAGCATACATGTCTTTTTGGGGGATTTTTTACTAGTGAAAGCGTTTTTTATATCCAAATTCTTTGTGATGTCGTAATATTCTGACAAAATCTTGTGCGTGCTATTAAAGTTTTGTATTGTAACAACGATTTACTCTCTTTCATGAGAGTTGAGTGGAAACACTTTTATCAGTTGAAGAGTAAACATTTTGACAGAACGACGGCCGAAACCTTGGACATACTGTGAGTAGTGAGATGTCCAATGTATCCTAAACGGGTTAGGATAGAGTCGATAGAGCTCAATGGCTGAGCGCCTCAGCCCTCGAAGCTCCGAGGTTAACGCCTTGGAACAACGAGGCTATCTCATCGGCAAGAAAATAGGACAAGGATCGTACGCCACTGTCCACCTGGCGGAGTACTGCGATGCATCCAGCCCCAAGCGGATGCACCTCGCGTGCAAAATATTCGACAAGGAGAAGGCACCCCGGGATTTTTTAGAAAAGTTTTTCCCCCGTGAACTCGACATCCTTACTAAGATTGAAAACCCCCACATTATCCAAGTGCACAGCATCTTACAGAGGGGACCGAGAGTGTTTATTTTTATGAGATATGCTGACAACGGAGATCTGCTGGATTTTATTAAACGCAATGGCGTAGTTCCAGAAAATCAGGCAAAACTGTGGTTCAGGCAAATGGCAAGTGGCTTGCAATATCTACACAGCAAAAATGTAGCGCATCGCGACTTAAAGTGCGAGAACATATTGTTGTCTAAGCGTTTTAATGTGAAACTGGCCGACTTCGGGTTTGCGAGATTTTGCACTGATGGCGAAAACCGACGCGTTCTTAGCCAGACCTACTGTGGCTCCGCCGCGTACGCCGCCCCAGAAGTTGTAAGCGGGACACCTTACAATCCCAAGCTCGCTGATGTCTGGTCATTGGGAATCATTCTGTTTATCATGCTGAACGCGTCGATGCCATTCGATGATTCTAACTTGCGTAAACTGCTCAAAGATCAGATGTCCCGCAACTGGGTGTTTCGCTCTAGAATTCGTGATACCGTGTCAGCAGCTGCTAAGTCCATCGTGCGGCATATTCTGGAGCCAGACATAACACTTCGCCTAACTCTTGACCGAGTGCTCTCGCACGAGTGGGCGCGGCCGCGTAAGGACAAGAGCGCAAGTCTGATGGGGCGGCTGGTGCAATCAGCGCCATCAGCGCCGCACGCTCAGGGTAAGCGGGAGCACGACGAAGCCGGCACATCGGCAGGCGCACGCGTCTCTGGCGACCATCGCGAGACCGAGCGAGAGCGTCACGACGACATCAACATGCGCTCCCATGATTAACAATCTCTTATTATAAGTTTAATCAGCAAAAAAGTGTTATAATCTAAATGTTTCGACCTTCAAAAATCGAAAATTCTTTTTATTATTTTGTTTTTTTTTACAATTGTCGACTTAACTATTGTTAGTCGTCAATAGTGAAAATAAAGTTTTTTATATAAAATATGCCATATACTGTTTCATTTATGAAAATTATTTATTGTTTTACTTATTTTCTGTTTGCGCGAAAACAGCGCCCTTAGGTCCCTAGCACATGGGTAGATAGCTACCATGTGCCCCTAGTGACTACAACTATTGTGGACATGGCAGTCTGTTACTGTTTCAACCTTTGTAAATAATTGTTTGTAAGTATGTACCTATTTTGTAAAAAGTTGTTGATCCAGTTATCTTCTACTCATAAAACTATTAGTTAAATCTAGCAGTAACCGGAGAATGTGTTTTTTTATACTTTACACAATCCACTTTACACATAGCGAATAATATTCTTCTCTTCTCTTATTTTTTTTTGAAGTGAAACTTTATTATGGGCGTTGGAAAAAAAATTACCGTCACGTTTTTCGGTTGCGCGTCACAGCGTCACGTTTTCACAGCGTCACATTTTTCGGTTACGCGCCATCTTTTTCTTGCCCCTACCACGGTTGGTTCAGACGATAGCAAAAAGGTAAAGTGAAATAATATTTAACCAATTTAACCAATTTAACCAATTTAACCAATTTCTGGAAAGTTGCATGTAGATCATTTTTAGAAAAATAAAGCGATAAAGAAGTTTCACTTCTTACGTGTGTACACTAGTACACGCACAACTTTTTTTTAAATCATGCTAATCGGAATCTCTATTTTTTTGTGTATGAAACTATAAAAATAAATAAAATGATGATATAAAATTTCTAACTTCACCATAGTATTAATACTAATGTATAAATGTTAACATAGGCTGGTTTCGGCTTGTTCTAGGTACTCGTACCATTAACCTAACATCCTGTTATGATTATGATGTGGTAGGTACCAAATCTGATATGTTAATAAAACTTTTTTTGCGGATATCGTTAAAGATTTGGAATTGTCCTGAATTATTTTATTATATTACATTATCAAAAATTAGAAGTGCAATCAAACAACAGTATGTAGGTGTTAAGTTATTTATCCGGTGTTTTTATTTTTCTAATTCTGATGACCTATTCGCATAGAGTAGCCATGAACGCCGAGTGGCATGCTGACAAATGGAAATTTCTGGTGAATGGTCAGTATTAAAGACTTCGGGTCGAATGTGATTTCTACTATTGAAACTGGGTTTATGTACTCTGCTTTTAGGTATGTAAATCGTTTTTCCAAGTGTTCGTGTTGTGGCTGAAAGTAGATAAGTACACATTTTGTATAGCTACTCAACGCTGCAAGATGATTAAGTACCTAAGTATGAAAAAAGCGATACACGACGCAACAATTTATTTTGGCTCGAAATTCGTTTCGAAGTTTCTGAATTGACCTGAACTATTATAGATAACAAGACAATCTGTGCGTAAACACTTTTGGTTGGTAAACAACTTTTCGCTCACGACGACGTTGCAATCAACAATTTCAACTCATATATGTACAGTTGCCTGGATAGCGAAAGACAATATGGGCATATGGCCGTCGATACGTTTTTTTTACCGTCATTGATGAAGGCTTTAAATTTTATGCAACGGGTTACCGCGATGGTTTTCCGCTCGGAGGTACAGACAACGGCAGGTCAACCTACCCAAAAAGTTAAAGGTCATTGAATTGATTTTCAACTTTAAGTCCAACAAGTAGAGATTAATATTTAAGAAAATTTAACGTTTCGTGGTAGGTTGACGTGCTGTTGCCTGTACAGTTCTGACTAATGTTGACTTAATAAACGAAATAATTTGTGTTTATATGATTTTGCAGCTGACTGTACACAAAGGATGACGGGCAAAAATGTATGGGACGCGTACCCACTGACCAATAACGACCAGACGTATGTCGTTAGTAAGCTCTTTTCATGACTATCAATAATTGGTATTATGGTAGCTAGTCTCAATTCGTTGTGGGGAAAATGTTATAGTTACTTAAATGATATCTAATAAAATAAAAGTGGTTAACATCTGGAACTATATTAAAAAAAAGGTGTTTAAAAGTTAAAAATCCCTACGTAAAATATTAATTCAAGGTGTAACACTGCCGAAAGCTTATTTCGTTAGGTACGCGTCGCCCGCCGGCCGCCCGTCGCGCCCGCGATCGCCGCCTTTGTTTGTACCGAAAGGCGATTTTAACTCTATGTGTTATTTATTTTAAGTTTATTTTTCACGATTTGACTGACTTCATACGTAACATTATAACGCTGAAAGTACATGGAATCCACACAAAAACTGTTTTTTGGATATCTAGAATTAACAACTTTTATTTTAATAGATATCATTTAAGTAACTATAACATTTTCCCCACAACAAATTGAGACTAGCCCCCATAATAACAAATGATAGTCATGAAAAGAGCTTTCTAACGACATACGTCTGGTCGTTATTGGTCGGTGGGTACATTCCGCCCGTCATCCTTTAGGCTGCCCACCCACGTCCCTACTTTTTGTAGGACCGATAATCGGGCCGATTTTACTATAGTAGGCAGCAGCATACACAATCATGACCGATTTTTTGTAGGACGTGTGCGTTGCTCCATTGCTATCAGTACGTTCTATTTTTCTCCTACAAAAAATCGGTCACCGATTATCGGACGTGGGCGGGCAGCCTTAAACACAAAAATTATTTCAGTATATAAACTTGAAAAATTATGTCTCAGGCGGGACTCGAACCCGCATCTCCTCGCATGCCGGGCGGGCGCTATACCATTAAGCCACCGAGACACTGCGACTCAGCGCGAATTTTTCAAGCATATTCTTAACGCTGTAAGCCAGCGTCGCTTCATCAAATATTAGGAGTTTGCACCCTTAACACCGAAACATCTTCGATAATCGGTGACCGATTTTTTGTAGGAGAAAAATAGAACGTACTGATGGCAATGGAGCAACGCACACGTCCTACAAATACTGATATTATAATTGAAATTTAATTGCTAAAATATCAAATAAAGTATACAAAAATTATTTGTTTTGAGCTAGACTCAAACCATGTAGACTAGACTCATTTTGTACTTTAGGCTCGGATGGTTATCCGTTAATCATGGCTCTAGCTAGTGGAATCATTGTGCTTACTGCGCTAGTAGTAGGTCTAAGTCTCACTTACTGTGACATTTAAATTAAAAATAGGTTGAAATGGCGGAATCGTGCTGGTGAAAACATAGGAAAGCTCTTCGCCAAGTGTGTGGGCACCTAAAAGCGCAAAATACCTTTGAGATTTTTATACAGTAGTTATCATAATTATGTAATCGAAGGTTTTACAAAACACATAATTTAATTAGAAGCTCTTACCATACTCGAAATGAGATACCTCATTTTCAGTGGCTAGAGGTGCTTTAGCTGTATAAAAGTGAATAATCAACAAAGTCGTCAAAATATACATAGTGGTAAGTACCTACCTAACATTGGTATTATCTATCACGCTCTGAGATAACCTTCCTACGACCATTGCGTATAAGTATCGACTGATGTGAAATCTATAACTAATGGATTACCTTCCAACTCATGTGATTTAAAAGTTCATTACATCCAATTATCTTTATCCTAATTATAAAACTCGTTTTTTTTAAATTAACTTTTCTACTCTCTTTTGGGGTTCCTTCCTACTTTGATTAAACTATCATCATCAAGTGTTTTGTTAGGTGAAAAGTACATACATAAGACATTGCATGATAGTAAGAAATACAGAAGTAGTACAATAATTATACGAAATCAAAGGTCTAAGGTACAAACCAGCATTAGCTACTTTTTCTTTGTAAGTTGGCGAGCTTACTGATGTTATGAGTCGACTTAGGAAAATTAAGACGTAGTTACCTAAAACAAGTAACCACAATTTTACGAACGATGCAAATTCAGGAACAATAAAATAGACTAAGTTGGCATTGGCGACATGCAAATACGGAACGATTATTTATTTATTAATTAATTTATTGAAGTGAAACTTCTTTATCGGCGTTGGAAAAAATTTACCGTCACGTTTTGCGTCACATTTTCGTCACATTTTTCGGTTACGCGCCATCTTTTTCTTGCCCCTACCACGGTTGGTTCAGACGATAGCAAAAAGGTAAAGTGAAATAATATTTAACCAATTTAACCAATTTAACCAATTTAACCAATTTAACCAATTTAAGCAATTTAACCAATTTCTGGAAAGTTGCATGTAGATCATTTTTCGAAAAATAAGGCCATAAAGAAGTTTCACTTATTACGTGTGTACACTAGTACACGCACAACTTTTTTTTTTATTAATTTTTATACAACAATGTTTATAATTGGTTTTACAGGCATTTATACCCACAAAGCCGACTAGTCGGCTTGACTGTGGGTTCTTAGTATAAAATTAAAAATAAAAGGGACAACAATTTACAATAATTTAAAAAAGGAAAAAAGAAAAAAAAGATAGGTCTACTCTACTTATAAATATTAATCCACATTTGAGTAAATAAGTTAAATAAAATAAATATCTAAACAGTCTCTAATAAAAAACATTTCAACAACTTCTTAAATTTTTTCTTGTTAAGCGTTGATGATGAGCGTTTAAGGCCTGGTAGTTCGGCATTTATGGATCGATATCCATTGAACGCCTATTACGGAGCGCCTAGTAGGTATGCGCTCCGTAAGCACCATCGCGCCAGCGCGCGACTGTAGGTACGGGCCTGAACGAGCCGCCACGCTCACGTATTTTGTAGTTATTTAAAATAGTAATTAAGTACCTATATCTTATGGTTTTTATTATATAAAAGAAATTCGTGTTAGTTACACCACTTATAACCCGAGAAAGGCTGGACCGATTTTTATGATTTTTGTGTTTTTGAATTTGTATTGGTCGGGAATAGGATAATAACTATTAAAAACATTGTAAAGTTAACGTCACAATTAAAATGTATTTCTATTTTTTTTCCAACCACGCCATATTTTACGACAATGACATTTAAGAAGTCAAAATCAAATACTATTCTGAGGCGATACGAAGTTCGCGGGGTCCGCTAGTCATTTAATGAAATCAAACTCAGCGACTTTGTCTATAAATATTATATTAGTAGCTTTAAATTTGCATAAAAATGTTACATCAATGTCATGTCATTTTTTCTATCGAGCCGAGAATCAAAGCATGTAACCGATAACGAATGTGACTAGACTAGATTCTTAAGTAATTTGCATTTATATTTTTTCCAGACTTTAAAACGCTGTTTTCTAGGTCTCAGATTGGTTTTAAAAACTCAAAAACGCTGCCTCTAAGGACTACCAAGCCTTAATTTTAAAAACGGTAAGACCTGCAATATTAAAATAAACGTTTAAGTCTATACGATATTACGATTGCTATTTTGGGCTATAGTCTCTAAATTGACAAATAAGTAAAGGCTTTTGGCACAAATTTTATTTAATTGGCGAAATCAGTTACAATGGGCAAAAGTCGGTTGTCGGTGGTCTTTTCAACTTCAATATGCGACATGTTGTGCCCGCAGAGCTGGAAAGTGGTGATGACAGCGTTTCCCTGGTACCGACCGGTGGGGTCCTGCCGAACGACATGCATATACTCGTCACCTAAAGTGAACTGCACCTGAGGGGGAGCAGCCCAGTCGCAGACGGTCGTTGATGCCTTATTCACTGTGGCCGGGTTTAGGCAGTACATCTGAAAAAATAAATACCCATTATAAAATCTTATTCTGGCCCTACTGAAAACCTTCATTTTTAAGTTACTACAAAATTGTTTCCTACTGTCGATATTTTTAAGGAATAGTTTATTTTTAAAAGCTTGAACTATAAGTTGTTGAGTAAGTTGGTACTTAAGCCCTATATTACTCGATACGTAGGTAATTGCAACTAAGTATTTTTTTCACATGAATATACTATATTTGAGATTGATAACTTTGGGTAATTGAAAAATGTTTTTTTTTTGTTTATTCAGACCACCAACAAGGTTACATCAACAAAAGTACAAATAAATATGTTGCCAATTTGACTGCATGCTCAATGTCAACTTAATTATAGGTGGCAAGGCAACGGCTTGCTCTAAATACCTACATCTACCTACATTATAACAGCAATACTAAAAAAAAAATATACAAAAGTGACAAAATCAAGTGATTACTTTAAACTAAACAAAATTTAAATTTAAAAGGGACAAAAATTACAATAACTTCCGTAAACCTATTTAACCTAAGTAGGTTTGACAGTACATTTAGACCTGAATATACCTATTAATAGAGTCAAAATAGATATCGACAGTACGATTGGTGGATTCAGACAATGAATTGTACTGACGAAACATTCTATTTAACGGATAAAATGATCCTAATTTTGATTTAGAATGAATGAATGAATTTAGAAAAATGCAAATCGGCAAAAAGTACGTAGCTGAATAAGAACAAAAACTAAATACCTATATAAACTTGAAAAATTGACTTGACTCGAACCCGCATCTCCTCACAACTTCAAGGGTTCGAGTCCCGCCTGAGCCAAATTTTTTCAAGTTTATATACTGATATTATAATTGCAATAAAGTTGATAAAATATCGAATAAAGTATAAAAACTAAATAGAAGATTTATATCTAATTGGTGCTGTCGCTGCTATCCGTCCCGTCAATCTGACCCAGCAGACGTGCTGTACTATTTTTTTTATTTCTCGCTCTAGCTGCTGCGCTCTCGAGTTTTAGAGAGTCTAGGCAGTTTTTCTACCGCGGCATCGGTTTATCATAAAACACATTCGCTTTTTCGCTGCTCCACAATAGCCTACTTGACTCACATCGATTTTGACGCCCTAAATGAATAGTTTCTGTAGTATTTCAGTTATGAAACCAATATATTTTATCGATTTCAGATAACAAATCGGTCACGATATGACGTCATAGGACTCTAAGCTATGTTCCATTAACTTTGAGATTGTTTTTTTTTAAATATTTGTCTGAGAAAGTGCAGTGTTTGAATATTTGTATTAAACCATAATCTCTAAGCCCCTAATCCTATATAAGTAATGTAATTGATACTTCTTCATCTTTCTAATGATACGAGCAAACATGACTGTTAGATTCGTAAACCCATAATATTTAAAAATTGTTGTAAAGTAAAGTAACAGCCTATAATCATCCCACTGCAGGGAAAGGCCTCCATCATTGAATTTAAGTTACCATAGCAACGATGGGTACAGCCAAAACCATTTGAAATTTCGCGCACACGTTTACCTTAGTACTATATTAAATGTGCAATGGCGCCAAATCGTTTCCGCGCCGCCATTTTCTTACAACTTGTTCTTATCTCTCCGGACGCCGGTGATTTCGCGTGTTTATAACCTCACTATGATTGTTTTTACTAATTTTTCCACAAATAGCTACAGTTTTCAAGTCGTTCTATCGTCATATTGTTAAATAATCATTTGAGACTAGAATGCAATGGTAATTTTACTGATATTTAAGTTATTTGTGTATTTTTGTTATTTTTACGGCCACTATGAAAAATCCCTAGTATGGCCCGGGCTTACGTATAGACATAAAATGGCAAATGCGCATTATTGTAAATCTTAAGTACTTTAGTATAAATAAAACGAAGTTGGTTTTAGAAGAAGGTTATAGGATACTAGTTTTTTGTTTTATTTGTGTTGATTTTGTGTAAGTTTACATAAATTTTAGAATGGTTAAATTTTTATAAATAAAAAGATTTTCGTTAACCTATTTAGTGCCTTGCCTTGAAACTTTTCAACTCACGGGCGGCCTATCGGCGGGCTCCACTTTTCTTTACAATTCACAAACCTTCGGTAAAAATAAAACTTTCATTTTAATACACAATTATTATACATGAAATTAATTTCATATTGTCTGACTTAACATTTAAATTGTGCGCCATGTCAAAAAAATCGAGAAATCTTTATTCTTATAAAATAAAACAAAAATAATGACGTGTTTCGTCGTAATTTTTACGTATGATTGGCAGATATGCGGGCTGAAGAAAGAAAATAATATTAATTTTAAAAATATTAAATTAATAAAAACCGAATGTTCTTTGCAAGAAACGGTAATTTTTAAACCGATTTAAATTATCACAAATTTGAGAAAAATCGGTGAAATCAACATTTCATTATAAGTATTCGCCAGTTTTTTAACTAACACAATTGTAACTGTTTTCGCAATTGTGCAATGTTTACTAATTCATCATCATCAACATCATCATCATCAGCCTATCACAGTCCACTGCTGGACATAGGCCTCTCCAATTGCACGCCACTTAGGTCGATCCTCGGCTTCTCGCATCCAGCTCCTGCCAGCCACCTTACGCAAATCATCACTCCACCTAGCCTGAGGGCGTCCTACACTACGTTTGCCGAGATGCGGTCTCCACTCAAGAACTCGTTTACCCCAGCGTTTGTCGGTTCTGCGGCTAATATGGCCAGCCCACTGCCACTTCAGCTTGCTAATCCGGTGGGCTCTGTCGGTAACTTTAGTTCTCTGCCGGATCACCTCATTTCTGATTTTATCCCTAAGAGAAACTCCGAGCATAGCTCTTTCCATAGCCCGTTGAGCGACTTTGAACTTGTGGACTAGCCGTACCGTCAGTGTCCACGTTTCGGCTCCGTATGTCATGACGGGTAGGACGCACTGATTGAAGACTTTCGTCTTGAGGCATTGTGGGATCGACGATGAGAAGACTCGACGTAGTTTCCCAAATGCTGCCCAACCCAACTGAATTCTTCTGTTCACCTCATCCTCAAAGTTGTTTCTACCTAACTGCAATGTCTGCCCGAGGTACACGTATTTCTGAACAACTTCGAGGACGGCGCCGTGCATCGCAATCGGTTGCGGTAGTACATGTTCATTGAACATAACCTTGGTTTTATCCAGGTTCATCCGCAAGCCGATGCGCACAGAAGAGTCAGCCAGGTCATTCAGCATCTGTTGTAGGTCCTGCAGCGTTTCTGCCATAATGACGATGTCGTCTGCAAATCGCAAGTGAGAGATGTATTCGCCATTGATGTTGATGCCTCTTCCTTTCCAGTGCAGCGTCTTGAACATATCCTCCATTGCATTTGTGAACAATTTCGGGGAAATGACGTCCCCTTGTCTCACTCCTCGATGCAACGGTATAGGTTTTATACTTTATTTGATATTTTAGCAACTTAATTGCACTTATAATATCAGTATATAAACTTGAAAAATTTTGTCTCAGGCGGGACTCGAACCCGCATCTCCTCGCATGCCGGGCGGGCGCAAGCAACGCTGGCTCACAGCGTAAGAATATGCTTGAAAAATTCGCGCCGTGTCGCAGTGTCTCGGTGGCCTAATGGTATGGCGCCCGCCCGGCATGCGAGGAGATGCGGGTTCGAGTCCCGCCTGAGACAAAATTTTTCAAGTTTATATACTGGTATAGGTTTTGTTTGCTGATTCTGTACTTGGACGGACATGGTGGCGGCTTCGTAGAGACATCTCATCACTTGCACGTACCGCCAATCTACTTGGCAACGCTGCAGGGACTCCAGAACGGACCAGATCTCTATCGAGTCGAAGGCTTTCTCATAGTCCACGAATGCTAGACACAAGGGCTGATTGTACTCTTCGGTCTTCTGTATAATCTGAAGCACTGTGTGGATGTGGTCTATGGTGCCGTATCCGCTCCGAAATCCAGCCTGTTCCGGTGGTTGGAATTCGTCAAGTCTTCGCGCAAGGCGGTTCATGACGACTCTTGAAAACAGCTTATAGACGTGGCTTAGAAGGGAAATGGGTCGATAGTTCTTCAGCAGGGTCTTATCTCCTTTTTTGAAGAACAGGACGACAACGCTCCTACTCCACGCCTCCGGAGTTCTCCCTTCAAACAGGACAGCGTTAAAAAGCTTTTGAAGCTCCCTCAGTACGGGTTTACCTCCAGCCTCTAGCAATTCTGTTGTAACGCCATCCTCTCCAGGGGCTTTTCCATTTTTCAGCTGTTTAAGAGCCATCCTGATTTCGTTAATGCTGACTTTTGGCAGGTCTTGAGTGTAGTGGCGTGTTAACGTGGCTCTAGGGTCCTCATTTTCGGGATCAGGTCGAGATGCATGCGAAGCGTACAACCAGCCATAGAAGCGTTCTACTTCGGAAAGGACTGCTGGCTTCGAAGCAACGACTTCTCCACTTGCTGTGGTCATTTTCGTCAGGTGGCTTCTTCCAAGAGATTGTACGAACACTTTCGACCCCCGATTTTGCTCGATCGCTCTTTCAATCGCAAGAGTATTGGAGCAACGGAGGTCGTGTCGTACGAGCTTACTGATCTCTCGGTTTAGAGCGCGCTTTTCTGACGAAGTGACAGGTGGGTTTTCACGTCGTTCCTTAATCAGCCCTAAAGTTCCTTCCGAAAGCTTTGACTTCCTGTCCTTACGCTGCATTTCACAAAATCTCGTACCTTCTTCACTGAGGATCCGAACCACATTTTCGAGGTTCTGGTTTACGTCTGTTGTGGTTTCCACGGCAGCAAGTCGGTTATCCAGGTTTGACTGGAACGTTTCAGATCCTATCATGGTTTGGAGCAAAGTAGGTCGGAGCCTTGACTTCATCAGACGGACACGTTCAGCCTTAAAATCGATATTCAGAGAGCCTCGAACGAGTCGGTGATCGCTTCCGGTAATAAACCTGTTAATCACGGAGACGTCTCTGAATATATGCATCTTGTTGGTCATGATGAAGTCAATCTCATTTTTCGTCATAGTGTTGGGGCTTTGCCACGTCCACTTCCTTTGGGGCTGTTTCTTGAAGAAGGAGTTCATCAAGAAGAGCCCCTCCCGTTCGAGAAAGTTGACAAGCATTTGCCCCCTATGGTTTCTGCATCCAAATCCATGGGATCCTACTACCGATTCGTTGCAATTCTGTACTCCCACTTTAGCGTTGAAGTCCCTCATAACAACGCTGTAGTGAGTCTTAGTGGTGAAGTGGAGGGCCTTTGATATATCATCAAACATATCCTCTACCTCTTCGTCCGAGTGTTTTGAGGTCGGTGCATACGCTTGAACCACCTAATTGAAAACAAATAATTAACCTACCCCGTCCTCACGTGCGCACCATCATACCGCCGGAAATGTAAATTTTTCACGTTCAACAACTACAAAACTTGAACGTCCGTCGCCAGAAAATATGACAATACTTTTTAACTAGGCGCGAATTTTCGAACTCAGACAATGAAATTTTTGTTCCTCGGGTTCCTCCACTTCCATGTCCGGCGTTACTTGTAATTTGCTATTTTTTAAGCCCCGGTCTTACTGACTCTAAAAATTTTGTTCCTACATAATATGAACATTAGGCCTTACGAGGCTATACAAATGTTTACACTACTTCATTCTCGTCATTTGGACTTTTAAAACAGTGTTATGTGGTTTTGTAGGTCTAAGTAAAATAAAGATTTTTTTTTTCTTCTAATCAGGCAATAATTAATCATTTAAGATCTACTTCAAAAGAGAGAAAAGAAGACTATTCGTTTTTAGTTCTAGCACTACTCGTTGCTCATTCATCGTCAGTAGTAGTAGGACAAGTACCTTTTTACTAGTACTATATCTGTGCTTTAACTATCAGCATTTATTTATTTATTAAGTGTATCTAGATTTTCGCTGTATCTCTTGTAGAGTGAACCAACGCTCATACAAGTGTCCGTAACCTACCCAAATGATGATTTTGACTTTAAGAAATCCAGAAATTCAATCCAATTAAAAATCTACTAAGACCCGAGTTCACCAACACTTAAACAGCCGGTAAACAAAGAGTGACGATTAATTTGACACAATTCTCATACAAAATATGTCAAATAATATTCTAAACGCTGTTTAAACGCTGTTTAAACTTAAACGTCTGTAGGTGAACTCGGGCCTAATATTTTTAACCCAAGTCCATCGGTTACTGCTGATAGAAGAAGCTGATATTGACTTACGGCCGGTCCCAATAACCTATCTATCTTCAGTTTTGGCATATCGGAGATAGAAAACAACTTTTGTCTTTGTTTCTCTGGACGGCAAAATCAGAGACAGAAGATGTTTTCTATCTCCGATATGCCAAAACTGAAGATAGATAGATTATTGGGACCGGCCGTTACCTGCTGGTAAGCTTCGCGTTGCCCCGGTATAAGGTAGGCAGGAGGATAACTGAACTTGAACCTTGACGTGTAATCAGTATCTGGAATAAAGACGAATAAAATAGCGTGTTACTCTGTGGCTGGACCACAATTTAGTACTCTGCCGCTATAATCCGAAATAAAATCTACCTAAAGTCTACCTTCGTCGGAATATATTTATATTTTTAGTACCTCAACAGATAACTATTTAATTAGCATTTTATGTGGTCCGGCTGTGAAGCATTGCTCTCTGGCCGCATCTGTTGAGGTACTAAAAATATAAATATATTCCGATGAAGGTAGACTTTAGGTAGATTTTATTTCGGACTATATCATCGGAGTACTAAATTGTGGTCCGGCCACAGAGGAACACGTGAATTAAATACAAAATAATATGTTTTTTCCCTCATAGCAGTTTAGCACCCAATGAGTTTTAGACGGTTCGGTTAGAGCATGAATTATGTTTTTTGTCTCTGTGTTTCTGAAGTATTCTTATAAGACTATGTAATTAGGCATAAGCCATTGATAATTTCTTACCTTTTGAGACCACAGTACAATGGGGCGGTGAAGAGTGTTTTTTTGATCCATTTAAACTTGCGATTAATGTTATAAAGAGAAACAATGAATACGAAAACATGTTTTTCGGTAATAAAGTTAACAGACTAAACGGATACGTCTTCGTGATAAGGCAACTCTCAATAAATGACATCAACATTAACAGTAGGACATACCTACCTACTTATAAATAGACACACAAAACTGATACGTGCGGTAAACAAAATAATTTTATAGGGTTGGTAAGTAGTAGGTAGGTATTGAGTCTGTAAGATACGGGACACGAGACGTACCTATAAACATAAGTATTGTTTCACTCATTTAAAATTTTGATTGAAAAGTATTTTCTCATGTATATAGGATTTATCCAACCTACCTACCTACCTACCTACGTAGGTATCAGGATTTATCCAACTATAAACTAGTAGAATCTTGTTTAATAACTTTTGTCAAAATTTATTTCTTACTTACTTAATCGAAATTAGAATATCGATACCTCGGGATAGAAAGGTCGTAAAAACCATAAATCGACGCTTAAGAACCAAGACCATCTATCTACACTTTAGGCGTTTTTTACTTTTGAATGCAGTTCTTTTTATGATTTATTTACGCATCGTTTCCTTTTATCAGTAACCTCCAATTCGCAATAAATAAGTAGTTATGAAAAAATTCCAATACCGCCTAAGTTACCTGACGTAAAAAATTTATGGAAATACCATCTATCTACACAGCACGCGTGCATATTCGTTCATTGCGAGTAGCAAAGTGAACCGTTAGGAGGCGTTAGAGTGCAACGTGACGCTTTCAGAAAAAGAGGGGCTGCAAATCTTCTCGTCGTCATGGAGGCACAGTATGATTGTGAATCCTTCCGCTAGAGGCACCTGTGGCGCTTGTAGCGCGGCGTTTTTGAATCGGCGGTATCAAGGCAGTATGCGCGATTGATTGCAAAATGTTTTAGTTTTTTTCTAAAATGTTTATGTTGTTTTTTTTAAATTAAATTATTAATAACCAAGGAAAGCAATTCAGGGCTCCATATTTTATCAAGTTAGGCGTAGTGTGTGCAGGGTATGCAAAGCTTATTTGCCTATATGGAGTCCACGCCACTGTGTGTGACACATGTGACAGTCATCAAACTGGAAATTATGATGAACATGCTTTTCAAATGCACTTATTTTGAAGACAAATCGGGCAAGACAAGAAAAGGAGGCGGTCAAAAAACTTGCGGCTGGCAAATTCATACTGCTTACTATGGACTTAGAAGCAGTTAAAGTTTTATTTTAAGACAAAATGGACTTGCCAGAACTTAACCATCTTTAACCTTACTACGAAGCACTGCAAACGTTACTGGTTCAACGAAACAGCAAGTGATTTAACGGCTAGCACATTTGTTTCATTTGTTATAGATTACGTCTTGGAAGTTCATTGTCTGCCCAAACAGTTACCAATAGTGATATATTCAGATGATTGTACATACCAAAAACGGAACACTCTTCTTACCAATGTTCTTCCAAATTTTAGCATCAAGCACAACGTCACTATAACCCATAAGTACTAAGAACCGGGTCACACACAAATAGAGTGTGACTCGGTTCACAGTGCTATCGAACGAAAGCTCCAGTCTGTCACCAAAGAAGCTCGCACTAGAGAGCACTATGAGGTAGTAGAAGTTGATAACAGCTTCTTCAAAAATTATGCTGATTCTTCTACTTTTCAATATAAAAGTATCAGACCAGGACGTAAAGCTGGCAATCCTGTTGTCATAGATGAAATACGTGCAATGAAATATCAACCAAATGGTGACATCCTGATAGAACTTAATTTTGATAAAGATTGGATGGCTTTGCCACAAAGACAGTGTAAGATTAATACTCCTGTGACTTACCCGCAATTATATGAAAGTCCGCTACCAATTTCGTTAGATCTTCAGCAATTAAAAGATGTTCTACCAAAAGATTGCCATCCGTTTTATGATGCGTTGCTGCACATTTAATTTTGCATAATTGATAAAAAATGATGATTATATTTGAATATATTTGCTAATAACTATTTCATTACAAACTTTTTACTAAAGCATTGTCATCTGTTCTATGAAATAGTGTTCTTCTCCTTTAAATTCCACAAATTTAACATGTGAATGAATGAATGAACAACCACTTTATTGCACAAAACACATGAACATAAATTAATACAGACGAGATATAATTGTAGGTACAATAAGGCGGCCTTATCGCTAAAAAGCGATTTCTTCCAGACAACCTTTTGGGTATAGAAAATCTTATATTAGCGTAGAAGGGGTAATGCAGTGCAAAACAAATTGTACGAAAAGATAGACAATCAAAATTATTATAAAATAGTTTGAATATGTTTTGTTGTTTAATTAAAGCCTTTTTAATTTTTTTTAATTTTTCAAAACCATCTATGTAACAGTAAGCTGCATAAACGTGTGCAAATATTTTAACTAATACCAGCTATCTACCGTTATTTTAAAACTAATGAGGCTATTTCAAAATATATGTAAACACCTTATTTCCTCTGCTTATCCAGTAAATGTTCAGATATAAAAATAATAAAAATGTTTAAAGAAAAAATATAAAACGTTTTTTTCATCTCCTGTAAAGTGGACTTTTTGTAGATAGATGGTCTTGGTTCTTAAGCGTCGAAATGCTACTTTACAGGAGAAGCAAAAAAAAGCTTAAAAACTTTTTTGCTAATAACTTTTTGTTTTTAGAGATATATTGACCCTATTAAGGGGGATATCGTATTTTTTAATGTTCTTTTCAATGAAAAACTTTATTTTATTGTCAGCCTCTTAGTTTGGAAGTTAGCGTGGAGTTACGAAAAATATTTTTTGAAAATTTGGTTTATACACCCCACGATTATTTGTGTTGTGACATTATAATGAGTCGTATGTCAATGTAAGTCGATGTTATAGATCGTATGAACCACTAACATGAAATAAAGAGAGTCGTAAAATCAATGCCTTTTGAATTATTTGAATGTTAGGAGTCGTAACTATGATGACTTAATAGAATATGCACTACTTTACTTGGGTAACAGACCAATAATACTTAAATACCTCACTATAACAACTAGTACCTATGTGTGAACTAATTATATTTCTTTTTAATGATAAATTCACTAAAAACGAATTACAAAGTGAAGTAATATTATTGTTCGATGCAGCTTTTTTTATCAAGAAAAGGTGACCACTATGTTAATAATACGACATACAAGTAACAGGAAATTATTATAACTTTAAAATCAGGTAAGTGTTTTATGGCGGAAATTGTAAGAAATATTTTTAATTATTGTATTTAAAGCATAACAATACTCTGCTAAGAATAATCATCGAGATCAAAGTTAGGCTATCATCAGTCTGAACTTTTATTTACTTTACAATTTAGTTCTATAGAACGGCTGGGTGTCAGTCTGGCACTATTAAGATCCAGGCAGGTAATTGGCAAGTGTACTTGAGTCCTGATTTGGCTCAACTAAGCTCCAGTCAATCCTGGCAATCTGCCGTGAGCAACCCATCACTATAACTTAAGTCTTTGAGGAATTGGCTTTAAGTCCGTATGACTTGCTCCAGTTTAGGATACGGTTCGAATCTGTGTTTAGCACATTTATCACACTAGAGAGGCCTTTAAGGCATCCTTGGGAGTATATAATTTGGAGATCGTCTGCATACAAGTGGAAGGATGAGGATAGTTTGAGAGCAATAAAATTAATGAAGAGGAGACAGAACGCCACCTAGAGGAACACCGGCACTAATGTTGCACCACGCAGAGAAACAACGGAACAGCACGAATGCGTAGCCTGAGCCCCTGCAAGTAATTAAGGAACCAGTCAAGCACCGTTGGGGATATGTTAAGCGAACGTAAGATTCTGAGCAGTAGGTATATCGAAATCAACTGTGTTAAAGCGTTGCTGAAATCTAGCAAAGCCAGCAAAGTTAATTGTCTACATGTCTAGTATTAAATCATCAGTGATTTAAACTAAATCAGTCACTTTAATATGTTCAGGCCTGAGTCCAGATTGCAAAGGATGTAAGAGTTTGGTTTTTGGACAGGAAAGAACTAAGCTGTTGGTTGACAAGTCGCTCCATTACCTTGGAAAGAAAAGGAAATGAAATAAAATGAAATGAAATGAATGGATATGAGACGGTAATCTGTGAATAAAGAAGGGGCTCACTTTTTTAGTAATGGTTTTATTTGAATATCTTTCCAGATCGTCGGATTATGGTGTAACAAGTGGTTTTAGTACAGTTTACGTTACATCGATAAGAACAATACTAACTTTATTTTGCTTCTTTGTACCAGTACTTTTAATGGATAATTAGAATCGTCTCCTTAAAAAATAATTGATTGGGGATATTGCAGCAGCAAAACTGACTTCGATTCACTTTTCTATTTTTATCAATCCCGTTATTTGTGATGAAATGTGTAAGTAAAAGTGCTGTCAAAAAAAATGACCCAAAAAAAATATTGGGACGTGTTAAGCAGCTTCAGGGGCCTAATTGTAGAAATAAAACTGATTTTATTGATTGCACCTAGTCTTACAATTAGCAATTGCGGATTAACACCATAACAAAAAAAAATAAGGTGTTTTTGTCATTCATGTTATCCAGTATAAATCCAGTTATTTATACGAGCCAGAGTAGTAGGAAAGAAAGCGGAAGAATTTTATTGCGGTGTCAATCCGATAAGTTTAAAATAAATTATTTAAATTTATTCATCAAAATAAATTCTTAAATTTAGGACACTTTTCTTTCAGAAGCAAAAAGTGAGTAGGATGTCGGAACCTTGAGAAATAGTTGACAGCTTAAACCAATGATATTTCTTTGTAATATCGTTGGCTCAAACCAATAACACTGTCAAAAAAAAAGCATTTGAATAAAACCTGTATCAAGGCTAATAAAAGTAAGTAATATACTTATATAATTTCTAGGACTACTGTTTGCGATTGAACCACGCCATGTAAAGTAATGTAACTGCCTAAATTCATTCCACTGCAGGACATGATTGAATACAAGTTACCACATCAATAATGCCTATCAGAAAATGATAATTAAAGCGAAAATCTGTAACATCTGTCTACATTATCATTACCTATGAAGTTCATAAGAACTATAAAAAGATACCAGTAATGAAAGTAAAATGAACTCTATTCATAAATAATCATAGCATCTAAAATGTCTGCTATCATTGGCAGCTTTAGGTGACAAAGTACTTTTAAATTGTCTAGAAAAAGAATTGCACTTCAGGGATGTATTTTTTAATGGTGTAAACACCAAAAAGTACTAAACGGATCGAGTCAAAAAGCTGTAAATCGAAATTATACTGAACTTTGGTTTTTACGACCAAGTGCAATTTGTTACTTCGGTAATACACCATACTTGACTTTTACTACCTATGGTCTGAGCAATGATATTTTTTTGGTTCTTACTCGTATGTCATGAATTCAAACAAAAACTCTGTTCAAACGTTGAAATCATCTGGGCTGTAAAAACCATTTTTTTGCGAGTTTGAAAGCGTAACATAGACCAATCGATAGAGCGAAAAATTCTGAATAAAGGTCATGGCACACTATAACGGTTTCGCAACGGCGCGGCGCGGCGTCCTAGCCGGCTGGCTGTAAGCACGCCGTTAGCGCGCTGACTGCTCGCCGTTGACTTTTCATATATATTAATATTACAAAATATATTGTATGACTCACAACTTAATGCTCTAATTTGAATGGAAAGTTAATTGCGTTGAGGCGTGCCGGTGCAGTGCCGGTGCGGTGCCGGTATAGTGTGCCATGACCTTTGGGCTACATTTATAAGTCTTTTTGGGTAAAAATAGTTTATAGGACCTTTCCCATTTTTAAGACCAGACTCAAAGCACTTTTACTGTCGCGCTAATGGCATTAGTTTAGGTTTTTCGGTTTTTGTTGGTGTAGATGGTTATATTTTATTTTATTTATTGTTAATTATTTTTAATATTTGTATATAAATGTGCTATTGTTTAGGTAGGTTTATGTATCTTATGCAGGTATATGTATTGTTTTTTAGTTATATGTATGTTGTTGAATCTGTCATACATCGCTTGTTTTGCACTGTGCTACCCTTACTCCACTAAAATATAATTTCATCTACCCTAAGGTTGTCTGGTAGAGATCGCTTAAAGCGATAAGATCGCCTAATTTGTACTTTCTCCTGGATTTGTTATATTGTGTTATTTCGTAATTAGTGCAATAAAAGTGTTTATCTATCTATCTATCTATCTATCTATCTACCCTGAGGTATCGATATTTTGTAAGCAAAATTATTATAATGGTCATCTTGGCCAGTATTTTTTTTTTTTGGTTTAGAGACATTTTTTCTCATAAAGACATACATACGCCACTTACATGAGAACATAAATAAAAAGAAATAAACAAAATGAATTCGCTGTCTTACCTACACAATTAAAAATAAAGACAAAGAGAAAACTTATTAAATTATACATACATCATTATTAGTGATCCGGGAAAACAAAAATAATAGTATTCGAAAACCCTACTTTTAATTTACAATTATTTTTTTCTTCTGAGCATGGGCAAAAGAGTACACATAACTTAAAGAACCAAAAAACGTGTTAACCAATACAAACAACAAGTAACAACAATAAGCCCATGAACTAAAAGATACAACAAGTAACAACAATAAGCCCATGAACTAAATAGATACAACAAGTAACAACAATAAGCCCATGAATACATAAAACGATAAAACGGATCTGAATGAAATTTGGCACTATGTTAGCTTATTGGCTGGAATGACATATAGGCTACTTTTCATCCCGGGAAACGGTACGGTTCCCGTGGGATCAATATACTATAAAAAAAATCAAAATTCCACGCGTACAACAAAGTCTCGGGCAACAGCTAGTCATTAATAAATAGCAGAGTCAATCTTCAACGTTTCAGGCTTAAATCTGAGCGTTGAGTGTTTTTCATAAAGCCAAAGTCGCCCTTTCCAAGTTAAACCTCTAAAGAAAAAATGTTTGTACTGTTGAATAACAAAAAAGCTGTGAACGTTGTATTATAGACATTATTAAGTATCAGCATTGCAACCATGCAAAGTCGGCGCGGGTCGCTAGTACCTACTTAGTAGTAGACAATATTTTGTAACATTTTCTTACATTCCTTTTAATCTCTACTAAAATTATATTATAAATTATTATTATATTTTACACTATCCTAATAATATCAAAAAATCCACACAGTGCGGCTGATTATACAGAAGACCGAAGAGTACCTATAATTAGAACTTGTGTCTAGCATTCGTGAAATATGAAAAAGCTTTCGACTCGATCGAGATCCGTTTTGGAGTCCCTGCAGCGTTGCTAAATAGATTGGCGGTACGTCCAAGTGATGAGATGTCTTTACGAAGCCGCCACCATGTCCGTCCAAGTACAGAATCAGCAAACAAAACCTATTTGCATCGAGGAGTCGTATTGTCTCAACAAGGGGACGTCATTTCCCCGAAATTGTTCGCAAATGCAATGGAGGATAATACGAGTATGTTCAAGACGTTGCACTGGAAAGGGCGAGGCATCAACATTCAACATCAATGGTGTAAACATCTTTCACTTGTGATTTGCAGACGACATCGTCATTATGGTAGATACGCTGCAGGACCTACAACAGATGCTGAACGACCAGGAGCCTTATTCAGCTATTTCAATCGCAGTTCGATCGTGATTGAATTGGACGATTTTGACCTAGAAGCCATCATTATGCTCCCCCCGCTCGCTTCAGTTGTTCCAGGTCGCTACTTGATAATCTACGTGTTACAACACCGCATTTCTCGCAGTGTGTCATTTTTCGTGCGTTTTCTAGTTACCGGAATCATACGAACATTCGTATCTCAGAAACTTGATAAGTTATTTAACTGATTGTTTTTTTTTATATGGTTTTTAATGGCTTTATCGTATCCTAGGTATCTTTTACTGTTATAATTGAAATTACCCGAAGAGGGCAAATCCGAATCAAAAATAATTCGGATTTAGCTGATGTTGCTTTTCTTTGGAGATTGTCAGTAGTTCTCAAATATTCTCAATCTATTATTTATTTGGGTAATGCCGATCGTAATTAGGTTAATTCCGTTTTAAACGTGTTATAAGTACTAATCCACATGAGTTTTTAGGGTTTACCTAAAGGGTAAAACGGGACCCTATTAATAAGGCTCCGCTGTCCGTCTGTCACCAAGCTGTATCTCATGAACCGTGATAGTTGGACAGTTGAAATTTTCACTGATGATGTATTTCTGTTGCCGCTACAACAATAAATACTAAAAAACAGAATACAATAAACCCTTCTTGCACGAGTCCGACTCGCACTTGGCCGGTTTATTTAATACAATCGCCATACAGACGGTGTTCTTATTGTTCTTTTGGCTTAAGTAGCCATACAATAAAATTATAAATTATTATTGATAATTTTCGTAACTGCCCGACCATTGGAGTAAGGGATTTATATTAGACCGGGCCATGTCCGGGCCGGGCCGAGGTCGGGGCCCGGGCGGGGCACGGATTTAAAACGTTAACTACATTTTGTATGAAATAGTTTAAATTAGGTACATAGTGCATGATCTGTGTCCCGTCCGGGCTACAGCCACCCGGTCTCGGCCCGGCCCTGACACGGACTAGTCTATATAAATCATCCCTTACCCAAAGCCAAATACTTTATATTCAAGGTTTTATTTGAAGAAATGAATTTGCTTTATAATTATGTAGGTACTTACCTAATTTTTACTCACCCTATTTACACTTACTTGGGTTTATACTATAAAATAAATATAAATTGTTTCAGAATCATGCCCTATAAATATATTTAAAAAAAAGAACCAAAGTACACACAAGATGATACAGACAAAGCTATGTATATGATGTTGTCCAATGTTGTATTACATTATTTATTAAGTAGGTAAATCGAATTGGTAGAGATAGGTTAACAGTAAAAAGGTTATATGTGCCTATTACCAATTATGCTTATTCTAGTAGTGTATATTATGTGCCTTTATTTAACAATGTTTTTTCTTCAACGAAACGAAAGTCTTTGAGCGCGTCCTACTCGTCATGACATAGTTACTTACGGAGCCGAAACGTGGTCACTGACGGTACGGCTAGTCCACATTAAACGAGTTCTTGAGTGGAGACCGCGTCTCGGAATACGTAGTGTAGCCCATCAGGCCAGGTGGAGTGATGATTTGAGCAAGATGGCTGGCAGGAGCTGGATGTGAGAAGCCGAGGATCGACCTAAGTGGCGTGCAACTGGAGAGGCCTATGTCTAGCAGTGGACTGCGATAGGCTGATGATGATGATGATATGATACTTAAAAATACAATTGTACCCAAAACAAAACTTTATTTGCTGACTACTGAGAACACCTACAAAAATATAATTATATTGCAAACACGTTCTTACTACTCATATAATTTTTAAAACTTATCTTATTTGAATAGGTTGCTATATTACACAGACTCATGGTTGGATTTCGAATCATTAATCGCCTTTAATTCTTCAACATCGCGCCAAAGTTCTGCGTGATACAAAGCCGCTGTTTCTACTTCCATTTCTGCAGCAACCACTACGAAATTAAATCATTGTTTTAAAATTTGTAACTTACGTAATTGCGAGGCATAACTTTACAGTCTTAAAGGAAACGTTTGTTTCTGCTTACTTCGCAGATTTCGTACGACCTCCACATTTTTTTTTAGCCGTGCTAAATCGGATTCTATTTCATCTTGCAGATTGTTATAAAAGTTTGGATCGTTAACATCAATCTTATCTAAGCTATTTAAGACTCGTTTATCATCCATTTAGATGTGGGGGGTTGTACACAAATGAAAAAAGTAAAATTGATTAATAATTTGGCGCCTTATTTTTTTTGCTATTAAAAAAAACTAAAGGCTTTGATAGTTTGATTGATCGAGTCCATATTCCATAGTCGATACAGCCTAATATTTACAAGGAATTTACATATTACTAGAAAAAGCACTTAGTATTGTACATTGTAGAAAAATTAACTTTATTTTTGAGTAATAAAGTCGATAATACATTGTGACTTTGTAGTAACGAGATGCGTTCTGACGTTTGGAGAGACCTCTGTTTCAACTTTCAATAGTCTGTTTCATTCCTAATAATACCAGAATTAAAAATATACATAATTGGTAGGATTACATATCGACGTCTCAAAATTTTTTACATACTGAATGTCCCTGTAGCATTATTTTCTAATGTAGTTTTATTTTATAATACTAGTTACACTAAAACCTTCTTAATAAAGTAAATATCACTTTATTAAAACAGAAAAGAAAAAAATTATAACTACATTTAGTAGAATTACTTAACCCAAATATGTCAACCTTTTATTGACTTATGTAGTCTACCAACTGTATAGGGTGAGCATGTTATTTTGTTTTGGTGGATTCGAGGAATAGTTTAAGGATTTAGCTCATGTCACTAAATGATTAAAAAAGTGTTGGAAAAACGCCGAAAATTTTATAATGGTAAAAATCTTTTTTCTATTTTGCTGAAAAAAGATTGGGTTTCTGGTAAATCGCATTTCCCCAGAATAAAATATAATATGTCGATTTGATCTCTGTATTTTATTTGTGGAGACCAATCTGGGGCCTTACCATTAGCTCTTAAAGAAGGACTGCTATTGGACTGCATTGCTCTTCTGTACTATGACCTCGTTTTTAGCAGGCATGTGGCAGGCCAATTTACGTCGACGTTTCAAAACCGTTCACCATTTTTTTACTATGAACTTTTCGTACCATGACACTCAATTTGACAGCAGGTAAACGTCCTTTTGAGTGAAGCTAATGTCATCATAGCCATCTTGAAAAAGTTACTAGGAGACTAACTTTTCCGAGATATTTTATGCGTTTCTGACTTTTTTTCAGCACTTTTGTGAAAAGGACAAACCCGTTTCCCATACAATCTTGTGCCTGACGTTACAAGGCTGGGAATTGGCCATAAATTAAAGCATATTGAAAAGATTCATAAACCCTATTTTCACAACTTTCTACAGTGGGAAAGTTATTTAAATCAACCATGAACTTATTTTATTTTATAACCTATATTATGTATTATTTTACAAAAAAATACCATTTTGGTACTTTACCTGGATAAGATCTAGGTTATCTATAGGCAATATAGGTAGTAAACAGAGCACTTCAGCAGGGCAGTGTGGAAAATGCAAACCACATTAACTTGCGCACGAGTACGAAACATGTTAAAATGTACCATGTACGAAACGAAATGTGAGTGAATTGGAGTGAATGACAAATGACAATGAACTGTCATTGTCAGCTGATATTCTTAATAATAGTGCAGCCTGTTACATCAGGAATTGAACTATTCAAAATGTCCAATTGTTTTATCAATGATTACATATTTCACTGCAAAGCTCGTGGAAAAAAATGTTATTTATAAAGAAGTATTATCTACTATGAATCGATTTATTCCAAATCGATTAAAACGTTAAAAGCCCCGCTCTATGAAGTGACAGGGCGTTTACAGAGATAGTCACGTTTTAATTAAATGTGTGTAAAACGGTTTACAGAGACTGTTTAAGTATTAGAAAAACAATATGTATTTTATCAATTTACTCCACTTGTCCATTGCCAATTTAACTCTTTTTTGGAGAAATAGGCAAGTAAAATAAAAGGGATTTTTTGGCATAATTTTCATTGTTGTAACGTCGGGCCCAAAAATGGGGTTCTCCTTTACATGTTTCATTATAGATTAAGGAACCTAATTATAGTGTAAAGAAACCTGAAGGTCTTTGAATTAGTATTTTGTATAAAATGTTTATAATTTACTATCATCATTAACCAAAATTAACATACAATTTCGACAAAATTTTTAGCATGGTTTTGTGATGTAATAGGTATAATACAATATAATATAATAAAAAAACTGTACTTCAAAATTTTATAACTCTTCTTTCTTACTAATATTTATGTGTAATACTTTATTCAGATTTGTAACAAATACATGGAAATCATAAGTGTAAATGATGGCTATGATTAATTTAATTTACAATAAAATATGGTCTAATCATGAACGTAGAATAAATCTAAGGGTCTAATCATCCTTTGTGGTCTCACTTGAATGAACTGGGCACTATAGCATTTGTTTGGCTTTTAGGTAAACATACAATACACATTTAGTTTAAATTTAAAGATAATAATATGTCCTTTCCTTTTAATTGAGTAAAAATAAAAGATAAAGAAACATATTTTATAGGTTAAAGCACCTAAAACCCTTGTGTTATGAATATGTTGCTGATTTTGTTTTGTTAAATATCGCCTGGGTGTAAAAGTCAACAAAGTTTTAGTTCTTATATAACACATTTGCAGCAGTCTTACAAAGATGATAAAATTAATAAATATTTCCTTTTATTGTTGGTGATTCTAGATATCCACTGCTCAAATCTGCTTTCGCCCTGGCCATAGCACCACTACAGCTCTCGTCAAGATTACTGACGACATCCGCCATGCTATGGACAATAGGCATCTCACGGTACTGACGTTGCTAGATTTAAGTAATGCGTTTTGCACTGTGGATTCGACATCATGATTGGCTTACTGCGTTCTCTTAACATATCTCCAACGGTGACTGACTGGTTCCATAGTTACCTGCATGGGCGTTGACAGCGCATCATTGCTGAGGATTATTTCTTGTCATGGTGTAACTTCGATGCTTGTGTACCGCAGGGTGGCGTCTTGTTTCCTCTCCTCTTTGCCATTTTTATAAATTACATTACTCTTAATCTAACTTATTCATACCATCTTTATGCAGACGATCTTCAACTGTATTGTCAGGGTAACCTACATGACCTATCAAAATTAATCTCCATAATAAACTTAGACCTACGCCGCATTTTGAAGTGGAGTAAGTCATTCGGGCTCAAGGTAAATCCAACTAAAACACAGGCAATTATTGTTGGTGGTCCATAGCTAATCTCAAAGATTGATTGGAGTTTACTGCCTCCAGTTGTAGTTGACGACGTCCACATTCCATACAGCAAACTTGTAAAGAACTTGGGAGTTTTGTTGGAAGTTCAATGACATGGGACAAACATGTCAGTGAAGTAAGCAGGAGGATATTTACTTCAGTCGGTTCCATCAATAGATTACGCAATTTTCTACCTATACCTACCAAAGTTGCTCTGGTTTAGGCATTACTTCTGCCTATTCTGGATTATGCTGATTGCTGCTATCTTGACCTCAAAAAAAATCACTCGATAAGCTTGAGCGACTTCAAAATTTATATATTCGCATTATCTTTGGGTTAAGAAAGTATGATCACGTTTCCAAGTTTCGAGCACAGCTCAACTGTTTTCCTATTCGGCGTTGTCGTGATTTTTATGTCCTTTCTTTACTGTACTCTATATTATTTAACCCGCGGACTCCGTGTTACCTTAAAGAACGTTTTGAATTCTTGCAGCCAATCAGTGGTCAAGGTGATTTGCGCACATCTCGTAAATTGTTACTCTCTTTCCCTTCCCATTCTTCGCAGTTCTACTCAAAATCCTTCACTGTTCAGTCTGTCCGTTTATGGAACTCCTTACCCATAACTATTAGAGAATCTGAGTCTCTTCCCATTTCTAAGACCAGACTCAAAGCACTATTCCTGTCGCGCTAATGGCATTAGTTTAGGTTTTTCGGTTTGTGTTGGCAGATGGTTACTTTTTTATTTTATTTATTGTTACTTAATTTAAATATTTGTATATATGAGCTATTGTTTTGGTAGGTTTATGTATCTTATGTATGTATTGTTTTCTAGTTATATGTATGTTGTTGAATCTATCATACATCGCTTGTTTTGCACTGTGCTACTCTTACTCCACTAAAATACCCCTATTCATTCATTCATCTACCCTAAGGTTGTCTGGTAGAGATCGCTAAAATCGATAAGACCGCCCAATTTGTACTTTCTCAAGGATTTGTTATATTGCTAAAATATCAAATAAAATGTAAATTCCTTGAATATTTAATGAAAATGTAATTATCATTCATAGTTAAAGTATATAAATAACATTTATTAAATTAGCCCAACTGACAACTCGATAATGCGTGACCAGTTTTGATTTGTCAATGTGTGCGTTAACTTGTGACGTACCCTTTTACATTTCCAGACTATCGATAATAATTGCAGTTCGACGATTGGAAAATATGTACCTACACTGTCACACTGTTTTTATCCCTAGATTATGCACCTACGACTCGGCATACCTAACCACCCTCACTTCTTACGGAATTATAATAGTGAGCAGTTAAATGTGCCCGGTGAATAGAATATTAAATATTATTTTAAAATAAATAGTTTTAGTTTATGAAAAAATAAACAGCCACTGTAAATTAGTTTTATTTATTTATTTCTTTATAAGATTTTGCCGTGTGTATTATGAGATAGCTGAAAGCTCATAAATGGCAGTAAGTGAAAAAGAACAAGTAAACAACATCTTAAGAAACTTTTACATTTTGATGAATTTTATTAATCCCTAATTATTGACCTTTAAACAGGATAATCTTAATTATGTGATTCCTTACAGTTTCCGTCCTCAAATTGTAAAGTTAACATTAATTTGAGACGCCAAACATAAAATAACATGTAATTTCTCGGGAAACATTCAATACAAATGTCGATAATCCACATGAACGTCCCGGGTACTACTAACGGCGGTAAATAAAATTATCGATAAATTTGAGTCAAGCTCTAGCGTACATATAAAATATTTGGATGAATTAATTATCCACCAAAATAATGTAAATTATCAATTAATATAACTTTATCTACACAAAATGTTAAAGTTAACGAACGGATTGACATAATTTTCAATTACAATATGACAACAAGATCAAATTCAACAAAAATAACGCATTTTATCAGTAACGACTTTCTACTAATTTACCTGTTAAATGTGATATTTTCTGGATTATTTCTGTTATTGGCACAACAATCACTCACAAAACATGTGACCATTGTTGTATATAATCGTATCGACTTAAAATAATCTACGATTCAAGAAATCTTTATATATAAAAATTACGTGTCACATGTTTGTCCGCGATGGACTCCTAAACTACTTAACCGATTTTAATCAAATTTTGCACAACGTGTGCAATTTGATCCCACTTGAAAGATAGGATAGCTTACATCTCAATTTAAAGTTGCAATATTATGTTATTGCAAATTATGTTTCTTGACTCATAAAGACTTAGTAAGGTAAACGCCATATTTGTGACAATAATGACATAAGACGTCAAAATCAAATTAAATTATTCTGAGGCGATATCACAATTATCTGTTAGCTCCAAAATATTCTAACAGATGGCGTTATCTGTTGACTGGGTCGAGTAAGTATTCAATAGATGGCGCTATGTAGTATATAATACAAACGGTTCAGCAGGCGATACGAAGTTCGCGGGGTCAGCTATACTATATACAGGAAGAATTTTGTATCACCATCCAAATTTTAATATAGTTATCGTTTATGTAAATAATAATATACGTTTATTTTAATTTAGTACCACTTAGTACTAAAATATCAAGTTAAGGCATCACAAAGATATCTAAAAAACATTGACGTTCATGGATACCGCGCGCACGACCCCACCCGCCTAGCGCGGCGTAGTATTTTAATAATTGTTCAAAATGCAAACCATTCCTCTCCAAACAGATTTTGCACATTTTCATTCAATTTATTTAGCTCTAAAGTGTCACTTTTCACGTCCTCAAATGCATTTATAATGTTTTGTTTTAGTTCATCGAGGCTTTGAGCCTCTTCCACATACACCCAGCCACTCGCAAAACGCTCGACGAGGCATAGCGTCAGCCTCGTTCAGAGCTTGTACTTTTTGAAACCAGCGGTGTTAAGCAGCTTCCATACTGCGTACTGACTGACGCCGAAGCGTCTCTCTGCATCTCGCGTACTGGCACGAGGATCCCTCTCGAAATAATCGAAGATTTCGTCCTCAATTTCCACAGGAAGTCTTGGCGTTGGCGCACCACGCCCTTGTGCATGTGAAGGCGTAGTGAACTGCCCATGGTCTAACAGCCTTTGGTTAGCAGCCAAAATAGTTTGACGATTTGGTACGGTTGCATTGATCAATCCTTGGTTGCGAAGTCGGGGAAGGCTGTCCGCTTCGTAAAGTCTTTGTGCACCGTTTAAACTTTCACCACTTAAAATGTAACATCGCACCATTTCGTAATACTCGCGGTTTGTGTACATCGTGTGTGATCGACTCGGTAGTCACAGGTAACCCGGAAGTGCGCGCTCAGCGGGGGTACGCGGCACAGGTGCGCGAGCGGCGAGCGACTGATCTGTTTTTTGTCGCCGCCCGGCCGCCGGCCCGCTCGCCCCCGCACTGCCCGCGCGCACCCTCTCCCGCCCCTCTGCCTGCGCTCCGCTATTGTGTTCTGTGGCCTTGCGCGCATGCGCTGCCGTTATTAGTCGCGTACGCAAAGTGAACAGTGCAGGGTAACCACAATAATTTGAAAAGTGCTTTGGGAAAATTATTTTATTATGAAAATTTTTTTTGCAGAAATAGGGTCTTTTAGCGATACCTTATACGTAGAAAAAATTTGGATGGTGACAAAAATGTGACCCTGTATATTATTCTTATTCTTAGGCGATACGAAGTTCGCAGAGTCAGCTATAATTACATAAAACCGAGGAGCTAATATCACAGATAACACTAGGTGACACTGTGTCAATCAAAACAGATCATAAAATGAATAGATTAGCTTTCCTTTTCTGTCTTGCTATATTTCCGTAAGAGGTTTTCTTCTACGTCGCAGGCTTTTTTCATCTATTTCAATGTTAACATTAATAATAAATAATACATGCATACACTGACATACATGCTTAAATTTTCATACATTTTAACATAACATCGGACGGAACCTATTAAGACTTAGACCTAAACTAAATTTAAAAAAAATATACGAGACTATCTATGGCATGTGGCACAGACTGTTTGTTTTTGATTGGACACTGTTGTGAGTTTTTGGCGGGAGTTCGTGAGATACGTTTGGAGTCCATTTATTTTATCGAATTTTTATTGTTTATAGTGATTTTTGGGTCGTAAAAGTGGTGTTATTTTGCGAAACAAAGTGTCGTGCGAGTGAACAATATACAGTTCGGTGAAATAACATGGTGTATGGGTCGTAACCAAGATAAGTGGACCGTGAATTTTGCGCGGGATCGCGAACCGTTCACCTCTTTCTTGAGGACTTCTCTACATTCCTTCAATCTTTCAGCTGTCTCCAAAAACTCCATCGAAGCATTAAAACGTCTAACATCAACGTTTTAATGCAAAAATAAAGAAAATATTACGAAAGAATTGGCTGTATGGGCATAGTTCCCTTTGCCTACCCAGAATGGGTAAAGAAAACAACAACAACTGGACACTGTTGTTTGTCAATGGTCAATGTGCTTTCTGTCATTCTTCATAACTACCTTTTATTCCGTGTTATTTTCAGAATCGAGAATTTCTTTTGTAACGCGTTCTTTGCACTTGTCTCGTTTGTCATTGATTGTTTAAGATTTTGTATCTTTCACTCATGATTATTTACTAAAGTTCTAGCAACCGTATTAAGTGTTTGTTAACCATGATGAGTGACGACGATCGCGATATTGACATCGAAAGTGATGTAGGTGGATTCATGTTATTTTAATTAGATAGTCTAGAACTGTGATTGTTTTGCTCGTAATATATATATCTTTTTGTTCTAGGCTGAAAATGATTCAGATTCTAGGACTCATGCTAGAAACAGCCTCGGCGGTGGTTACTACTCCCAGGTAAAGAAATTTTTTTCTGGTAGGTAGTTTTCATTCATCTGTAAAATACCATTTTTTTAGTTGATGTATG
Organism: Anania crocealis; assembly: GCA_949315895.1. NCBI lineage: Eukaryota > Metazoa > Arthropoda > Insecta > Lepidoptera > Crambidae > Anania > Anania crocealis. The sequence continues at coordinate 8,322,552 of OX438868.1, forward strand.
TTCAAAGCATTTTACAGGAATATGGAGGCGTGCCTACATATTTCCTAGAACCTAATCTATTTATAAATTTCTAGGCGGACAAACGGGCTCATCATAATGCATTAGAAAGGAAAAGAAGAGACCACATCAAGGACAGTTTTACATCACTTAGAGAATCTGTACCTGCACTACAAAATGAAAAAGTGGTAAGTATTTATTCAAATGCAGTGAGGCATGTCTTAAAATATTTATTTATTCAAATTTTAGTACTGTTAGGATAACACAAATAAATGTCAAGTTCCTTATTAAAATGATTTTATTATTTTAAATTATGTTGAAGAGATTTGTAAATATTTCGTATGAACTATTGTAATAGTTTCACGGAAACTGTAATGAGCAATAGTTGCCTACTGTGTTAATTCATTGCCATATTGCCAAGCTAAAAAAATATGTATTTAAAAAGTTAATATTTCTATTACAAATTGAATCCAAACTCAGGTACTGCTCTACCAAATCAGTGTTTCCCAAACATTTTTCTGCCCGGTAATTTTCACACTGCCCCTTCGTGACCTACTTAATACTTATAAACCTATTACCGCTTCAAGCCCCAAGCGACAACCGGTTGTCGCGATAACAATTGATTTTAATTGTGTCTGGAATATCCGATCGTCAAAGGGTTAAGTAAAATAATATACATTTACCAATATATGAAATACTGTTATACACTATTTAGTCACAAAATTTTACAGTTAAGTATGGAACTGCTGCTTATTTTTACTTACTAAAGAATCGAAGTTCGCGGAAATTGATGAAAGAAGTTTTTTTATGCGTAGATCGATAGGTGTTATTTTATAACAAAGCGGATTTTATTTTGATGGCCCGGTACCTGGTCGCGACCCGGCAAATGGTAAACGCTGTTCCAAATGATCTTCAATTAAAAATTTGATGCTACTATAAAAAGTCACCCTTAATCATTTTTTGCAAGTGATTTGTGCTGTGAGTCAGCTTATTGTCGGTTAGAATAGGATTTAGTAGACAGCTAATCAATGGTGTTTTATTACTTTTCATAAAGGCAAATGCTATATGGAATACTATTACTGTTAGCGACGCGTTATGATGGTAGTTTAAGATTATATTTTATTGTTAATTGGAGGGTGATCCGGTGTCACGCTACATCCTGCGCATAGTTATACCAAGGCAGTCTGCACCCAATCGTACTCGGAGCGACACCGTATTGCGCCTCCCTTTATAAATACCTTGTGTCTTTGTGAAAGTGTACCATTTCTAATTAATACACGTTATTAAACCTAATTTGGCGTTATTTACATCACCACGAACCCTGACCATCTACAATTACTATTTATGGAAGCAAATTGCTATCAGGTCTAGAACAAGTTATCAACTTATACCACTTGAAACTTATTATATATTTAATCCAACATTATTTTAACTTATTTTTAGAACAAGAATTTCACATAAACCTGAACAAGCTCGAATAATTTTTGAATACCATTAAATGGATATACCATGTTTTTCCAATGACTACCCACTAAGAAGTATTAATAAAATTAGGAACACATAATACTATTTGTGTTTTTAAAATGTGTTTGTAATGAAGTATTCTTGTTGTCCTGAGGATTGAATCTTGGACTTCACTTCTATTTGAGCCATTTGACCAATGGGATGTTAAATTACCGTGTAAACTCGACCTAAGTATTACATGCTTCTTAATACACTAAGAACACTAACATTGCCTGCTACGATAAGTTAAGTTATTATTTAGGTAGGTATTTAGTGAATGGGTTAGTTTTACTCTTTTTTTTCAATTCCATGAAATTATTGACACAGGCAAGTCGGGCCCAAATCCTGAAGAAGGCAGCAGAATACATCCAGTTCATGAGGCGGAAAAACAACTCACACCAACAAGATATTGATGACCTTAAGCGGCAGAATAACTTACTGGAGGCACAAAGTAAGTTAATCATTTGAACTTTTATAACTGGCAACAACTTAATGCATTTGACCAAAGATGGTGACAGTGATAAATTGATGTAGGGTACAATGGGGGCTATCGCTAGTGAATTTGCCACTAGAGGCGCTAGTGTCGCGTGAGGTCCAATAACATTAACTTTTCACTGGTTTTAGCGGGTTTCGTTACGTAAATTATAATTTCTTTACCTTCTGGAAAGTGATCTCTTTCGTAAAATATCGCAAATAATTATGGATTATTTGGCGATTAATGTGAATGCTTTAAAAGCGGAATTAAGAAAAAACGCAAAAATAGGCGGCCTTAAAGAGCAACTATTTCAGAAGTTAGTTTGTTGATATTAAGATAGTTATTATTAATAATAAACTTAAATTAGATTCAAGATTTAATACTTTGTTTCGGCGCCGATCGCCTTTAACAGCTATAACTCCGGACCTCAGTCTACAGTGGCGCCAACTGGTGAGCAAAGAAACGGTAGTCCCCATTGGTCAAGCCTAAAATATGTGTCGATTCGTCAAGCGCCTTTTTACCTCTAATTTTATTGTTAATTCGTCAAGTAATCAAATATTGTTAATTCGACAAGTCAAGACAAGACAAGTAAGTGTATATTGGTCAATTCGTTAAATCTTAGAAAAGTGCTAATTCGCCAAAATTATATTAATGAATAAATATAATAATAATGAATAAAGCCATCAAAATAATGTGCTAATCAACCATTTATTGTACATATTGTTTGCAACACAATTATACCAATTCTTAGCGTTTTATGTTTATTACTAAATATCAAATTCAAAGAAGATTCATCAACACATAAAAAAGGACAAACAATATAAGAATACAATCATAATAAATCAATATAATATAATATACCTACCACAGTATTTTTTATTTTTTAGCGTTTAAAATTCAAACGCCTTATTGAAATTAGACATTTTGTAACAGTTATTTTGCCTTTCAAATATTATTTAACTATAGTCCATAAAATTTAGCTTGAATAGAATGACACCTCAAACTGAGGTGACTAGTAATGGGACTGACTCGACTGATAAAACCAAAAAAAACAGATAAGGCATATAAAATAAAATAAAAATCAGATATCTTAAGATTTAACAGTAAGTCAGTGTCCTGATCATTATGAGAATAATTGTAACAATCATGAAATAAAAAATAAATTAATAAAATAAAAAACGTTTATTTCAGGCAGATAGTGATGCAAGCCCATAAAAGTGTCAGTGAATTACAAATAATGAGGAAATTAATGTTAGTAACAGCAATGGAATAATATAAAAATCAATTAGAAATTTTTTTTCGCATAAAGAATGTAATAAATTTGAAATTTTTCCTCAACTATTAATAATTGCAATTTGATGTTCTAAGCATAAGATTTGACCAATAGACACTTACATTTGACTTGTCGAATCAACAATATTTCATTACTTGACGTATTAACAATAAAATTAGAGGTAAAAAGGCGCTTGACGAATCTACACATATTTTAGGCTTGACCAATTGTACCCTACATCAAAACTGGATATGTTGAGTGTACTAAAAATTTTGATTTAAATTACCTAAATTAAAAGTTTACTAATCAATGACTGAAGATTAATGTAGAACAATTTATAGACAAACATACTATTTATATTAGCCTGTACCTTTTACTAATACTATACAGCTTTTGCATTTTCTAAGATCTAAATAACAGTTAAATTATGTTTTCTGTTAAAAACTAAAATGTGTTTACTGTATTGCATAAAACAAAACATCTAACCAAACCAGGGACCTTATCCAGAAAAGCTCCAGAGTAATATCTTCTTTTCTCTAGAAGTCTTATGGGTTATGTTAGAAAAAATATCAAAACTGTCCATTTTCCAGTACTTATACGAAAAACAATGAAATTTTTATACCATTTTGTTTATTCATTACCTATAAAGTTTGAAAAAAAGAAATTGACAGGCGTTTAAGGGTTAGGCGTATAAGCACAAGTACTTGACAGGTGAATCTTAAGGTGTATTATTATTTATAAATAAAAATGAACTTTATTCTGTAAAGTTGATGTTTACAAATTATGTGTTTCTTTAGGCGTTTTAAAGTAAGTTGGTACATTTACAAGCGGTTCTGGCTAGAACAAATCCTTGACAGGCGAGGGTAAAGATGCTGTGATCATCAATAATATCGATCTAACATAATGTACCTTAATTTCAAGTCATAACGTTAAACAAAACCTTGTTTGTGTCACTATCACACATTGTGTTCATCTGATTATCTACACTTAACACACAAAAATCAAAAATAAATTCTCTAAATTTGATATATTCATATACCACACACATTGTATACATGGTGTTAAGACGAGGATTGGTTCTCAAATGTTCAAGATGCAAGCGCAATTAATTATTATATATATTTTTTGTTTTAGTCAGAGCATTGGAAAAAGCCAGAGCAACCGGTAACTACATGGATGCCCACGAGTTAGGCCTTGGAATAAAATCCGAGGGCAGTTCACATGACACAGACAGTTCAGATGGAGAAGGCACCACTCGTCGTGTGAAAAAACTCAAAATAAACGGTGTCAATGTGTAGTTACTATCAACTGATACACAGCAGGTTGTGAGATGGTTCTTTCTTAGTGAGGTTGTAATAAAGTCAGTCTTTTAGACAAAAATCTGTGTTTTTATGTTGTTTTAATGATGAAGATGACGAAGAAACATTATTTGGATAGACAGTATTTTGACTGTGTTTTTCTAAACACATTAATGGCAAGGGTAAGTTATTAAACCTTTGTATAGATGATGACCGGCACAGTAAAAATTAATTGTCATAATATGCCACAGATAATACGTGCTTTAACAGCCGGGTCGCGAACTGTTCATTATAAATAATACTGTTATGTGTACAGTTATTGCTATCTGAAGATCCAATGTCCAATATTAAATTTTACACTATGAATCTCTAAGTTCGAATCATCTCTGAAACTGTTCTCTATTTGTAAGTTATTTGAAATAATGGTTAGTTATAATTTGTTTTGAATTGAATTATCTTACATCTATTTTTGTAACAAGTGTAACTTTTAAGTTAGTAGATAATTATGTATATTCGCTTAGTTTGAATTACTTTTTACCATTAATATCTTTTTTTTTTGTTTTTGTACTATAAATGCTATTTTGTTATGTTTTATGTCTCTGTTACTTGACTACATGTAAGATAATTTACTATCATGCAATTAGGTGTAAGTTTGAAGTCTTCTTGAACAGATCATTAAATATTTTTTTTAAGTCTTGGCTAGCTTATGGCAATTGCATTTTCTTAATATTGCCACTTTGTATTCCAAAACTTAAAATAAAATAATTAATATTATTAACACTTTGTTGTGTAGATATTTAAAGTTTGACTTTAATCTGTAAGATATTCCTAGATAAGTGATTATCTTTCCTTCCTGATGTATTACACTTACAAGAGCTAATTCATTGCACTTAATACAGCGTCCATCTTGACCTAAATGGGTAAGAATCTAATATTATATTGTGACTAAATGATGTCATTCAGAAACTATGTTACATGTTTTGATAAATTAATAATGTACGATCATTCTTTATTATCAGTGCAATGATATATGTTTGGTCAAATTTTTGGATTACTACAATAATATATTTAGATATTTTTTTTAGAGAACATTGTAAGTGACATATTACCGTGATTGTTGAGTCGTGATTGTATTATCGCTCAGTTTCACAATTATCCGAATTTTTTAATGTTCTAAAAGACTTGCAAAATATAATTAATTTGTTAAAAATGTTTTTAATTGCAATACAATACTGTACACTTTTATTTCAAATAACACAGGTGACATTTAAGAACAAAAGATAATCAGTACAACGAGACGGGCTTTTCGCCAAAAGCGATATGTTCCAGACAGCCTTTTATTAATTTATCTATTTAACAAGGTACATCAATAGCATGATGTGTGATAAACTTGAAAAATTATGTCTCAGGCGGGACTCGAACCCGCATCTCCTCGCATGCCGGGCGCGGCGCTTTAACCATTTAGCTAATTTTTCAAGTTTAAATACTGATATTAAAGCAATTTATTTGCTTAAAATATCATATAAAGCATGATGTATATTATTAGTTACTTAATAGTCGTATATTAATTTGGTATAGTAGCTTATAATATATATGACTATTATAGGTACCTACACAACTTTGGTATTATAATGATTTAAACTCAAAACGTATATAAAATATAAAATTCAAACACCCGAGAAAGATGAAAACAAATTTTCTTTAGTATTTTAATGTGTCATTAAAAATATCCAGTTCCTGTGAAAAACACCTTTTAATTTACCATCATCATGTAGATCTGACTCTATTTCAAATCGTTCTTGTCATGGCATCGTTAATAATCAATTGATTGATTGAATCTAGAATTCTAGTGTGGTCGTTATTAGAATTATCAAGGTTGAGTGGATGACTTGGAACTAAATCTTATGCAGTCGTGCTTTGCAGATTTTTTTTGTTCTTACCTACTATTTTTTTTATGGAATCGTATAGATTCCATTATTTCAACGAATTTTATCGGACTTGAAGTGTTTGTTGGAATCAAGTTGTCAATTTGCATCTTTATTGGCTCTATAAAGATATTCTTGTTTTTTGAGCCTGAGTTACTGACAGTTGTTTATGGTATGCTTGGATCTTTTTAGTTGGTTAAGTTCAGAGTTTTGGATTTGTGAAGTTGTTTTAGATATTTTGTTTTGATTGCATTAAAGCACATCTTTTTCGTGAAATTCAATTTTTGAAGATGAATAGTTGTATCTAAAGGTGAGATTTGGTGTGTTTTGAAATCAGTTCTGCATTTATGTGAAAATAAAATGTTAAAAAAGCCTACCCAACACAAGTAAAACTAAAAATAACTGGTAAGAATAACCTGCCGCCTGTTTTAAGATGCGGCTTTCGATGCGAAATACAAATAAATATGCAATATTGTTGTATCACTTTTAACATGTTGAAAATATTTTAAATTAAAAAAAAAACATGATTTATCTCTAAGTAACAACAAAAACAAGAAAAAAAAAACTTACACTACAATATCGATAATTATCTATTTATGTACCTACATAACTACCTTGTAGATACATGAAGGTATAGCTACAAGTACCTACAGCACGATTGTAGCGTCGATTAACCGACAAATACTGATAATACAAACTCGATGAGAATGAATTGCTATATTCCAAAAATATTTGAATGTTTAATGAAAAGAAAACGAAAAAAAATAATACGTCCTAGGTTGTGTAGGGTATTCGCCTTTATTTTTGGCCATCCCCAAATCTGACAAAAAACAATGCTGTTATAAAATTTATGGTACTATGTACAAAATTTAATTTATTTGGACCAAACAAACACACAGATAAGACTAAAGTAATACAAAAATCGAAAGTAAATAACAGAGTGTCAATAAGGTTATGCCAAAATGTACTGGGACGTTATTCTTTTTTATCGACAATCTGACCGGCAAATATTTACATTTGTTAAAAAAATGAACATGTGATTTGTTTAGTAAAATGTGATCTAAATTATTGCCTCGTTATTGTAAATTTCAAAAACATGTAATGCATCGAAGTATTACTTGTAATTATTATTTTATTTCAAATTTCGTAGGATCATCGGTAGGATCAGGTATCAAAAAAATAACACCTCAGTCATAAAAATGATTATTTTTTTTATTTCTCATTTTAAATCAGATCTTCAGTTTCTTAATTACTTTCTTAACAAGAATATTAATATTTATTTATTTCTAGTACCATTGGGCGGAATTCTTAAAATGAACATTTAAAAAAATATATCCAATACCACTGTCACATTTTTGCTTCTTAAAAACAAAACTATTTAATATTATGAAAGTCTCCCAATAAGTTAACTGGAAAATCTAGTGATCACCTTTATTGTTTAGCATATACTAGAAAACGTTATTTTTGTAAATATTACCTATAAAATGGTTCATACATTGCTTTGAGCATAAATAAGAAGAGGGACAAAATTGTGACTGAGTGGTTAACGAAGTGACGGAGTGGTAAATAATGTTTAACCGCCGAACTAAGTTAGCCTTATAACAATTTTTAATTTTAGAAAACAGTAATAAATACATATTTAAAAACTTAAGCCGAAACCTATCGCAGTATGCCTAGTATAAATAGTAAAATATACTGCGCCAGACAACCTGGGAACAGGGCAGGCGAAAGAAGAAGAGTAACAAATTATAATATTTCCTTAAAATGTTACTAAGTATTGATTGGTATCCATTCTTTGGTAGATATTAATTTAGTCTTAAAATTTCTTCTCATTGAAGTAAGTACTCTACTTTTCAAAAACATCTATTGCTTGATCGAATTCGTAAAACACGCATCTTCCTTTTTTAACTACTTTAGGAGGTGGAATAATTTGTAACAAATTTCAAATACCACATCTGACACATCTGATTCTACCAATTTAAATTATTTTCCAGCATCATCAACACATTTACAAAACATCATTCGAACATCTCCATCTTCATCTATTCCACTTTATGCTACTGTACTCAATTTTTTTTCTTTCACTTACTACTTTGGCTAAAAGATGTGTTCCATTGTTTATTAATAATGGATGGATCTTATCCACTAGTTGATCGTGTGATGTACCTGGTATTGTGTCCACAGATTTTCTCAAATTAAGAAGAGGCTGGTCATCTTCGTCCTCTGAAGTAGAAGTAAACACAGTCTTATAAAATCCTTTTGTAGAACCTATTATATTAGTTATATCAGTCAGCGGTTCTTCTACATCTGGAGAGGTTGGAGTGTCAAATTCTGTCTCACTTTTCGGCAATGGGCAATAAGTCTTTAAATTGTAACAATCACAAACACAACTCAACATTCGGTAGCTCAACATTCAAGCAGCCTGGAGCAAGCAATTGTCTTTGCTGACAGAAAAGACCTTTGTCTTACTGCGATTGTTGACTGCATCGAAGAATTGTGATGCGTCAACAATATCGTGTCCGCTGGCAACAAAATGATCAGCTAATTGTTAATAGACTTTCTTATTATTAAATGTTTATGCTGTATAGAAGTTTTATTGAATAGGTCAGTCTTAGGTCAATTATTATTATCATTGGTAATATTTTTTTTCTTTATAGCTATCGAGATCAACATTAAAAATCACAACTTTTCTTAATCAGTCTTCTTAATTTGAAAGTATTATCTTTATATTCTGAGAAAGCCCCTCAAAATTAAACATTTAAAAAACCCCCTTAGGCTTAGGTTATCAGTCATTTTGCAGCGGTTGCCATCTTGGATTAATTTTTTTTATAGTGTATTGTGTTCTGCTACTCAAGCCCTTTTATTTGATACACATATTGAGGTAGTTGTGAAAAAAACTGTAATCCATAATAACACTCTCCAATAATAATTCACCTTTTAAGCAAAAAAAAATCTAAATTGAAATCGGTTGATCCTTTCGGGAGCAACGATGCCACAGACAGAGACAGACAGACAGACAGACAGAGACAGACAGACAACAGACAGACAACAGACAGACGACAGACAGATACCCTGTCGTTTTTGCGTCGGGGGTTAAAACAACATCATCACTTTAATACTATTGATCTCCCTCATCTTCGATATCAGATTCGGCCAAACAGTTTTTTGTCTTTTTACTGAATGTTAGATTTAAGTACTCTGCCTGAAACTGTTGAGGTATAACTTTGTTCGTACAAAGCTTCATCAAATCTTTATGTTTAAGCTCTGAAATTGGCAGGACCTTGGGATAGCAGTCCGGCAAATCGAGCAACTACGTTTTTGATGCGATTTCTATACGAAACACGGGTGCGTCGTGCGACTCCGGGTCCATCGAGTATTTGACCGTTGCTGATGTGCGGTTCTTTTTAAAGTACGAGGGCGGGTCAATAAGTCCGTGACTTTTGGAATAAAACACAGATTTTTTTATAAACAAATCATTTTATTTTTCAACGTAGTGTCCCTTGAGCTCTATACACTTTGTCCAACGCTTCTCCAATTTTTTTATCCCTTCCAAAAAATATGATTTGTCGAGGTCCTCAAAATAGGCCTTTGTTTGCGAGATGACTTCATCATTGGAGTCAAATCTTTTTCCACCAAGCCATTTCTTCAGGTTTGGGAACAAAAAGTAGTCACTCGGAGCCAAATCTGAATAATAGGGTGGATGAGGGAGCAATTCATAGCCCAATTCATGGATTTTTGCCATGGCAACTGCACATGTGTGCACCCTTGCATTGTCTTGGTGGAAAATAACTTTTTTCTTGGCCAAATGAGGTCGGTTTTTATTCAAATCGTCATTTAAGCGGTCCAATAAGTTGGCATAATATTCCCCATTGATTGTTCTTCCCTTTTGAAGGTAGTCAATGTGAGTTATCCCACGTGCATCCCAAAAAACAGTCGCCATAACTTTATTGGCTGACAAACCCGCCTTGGCCTTCTTTGGCGCCGATTCACCCTTAGAAACCCACTGTTTTGACTGTTGTTTGGTCTCTGGTGTGTTGTGATGGATCCATGTTTCGTCCATGGTTACAAAACGGCGCAAAAACTCCTCCATATTGCGATTAAACAACGCCAAACCTTCCTGTGAAGTTGTTACACGATTGCGTTTGTGGTCGACTGTGAGCAAACGCGGCACCCATCTTGCGGAAAGCTTTCTCATGCCCAATTGATCTTTTAAAATTGAAACCACTGAGCCATGCGAGATCCCCACGGCTTCCACAATCTCTTGCACTTTCAATCTTCGGTCGGCCAACACCATATTGTGAATTTTTTCGATTGTTTCGGGTGTAGAGACCTCAACTGGGCGTCCAGGACGTTCGGCATCTTCAGTGCTTTTACGGCCACAACGAAATTCAGTAAACCACTTTTTTACTATTGAAATCGATGGTGCAGAGTCCCCATAGTATTTATCAAGCTTAGCCTTGGTCTCGGTAATGGTTTTTTTTCGCAAAAAATAATGCTTAATAAGCACACGAAATTCACCTTTTTCCATTTTTTCCTCAAATTACTGGGTAGTCTGATAAAAATAGCTGTCAAACACAAACTAACTGACGCAGCAAGTTTAAATTTTGATAGGAATCAACTGACAGATACCTGTTGACAGGAGTAGTGTTGCTTTTTCAGTAAAGAGGTCAGAAATTCAAAAAGTCACGGACTTATTGACCCGCCCTCGTAGCGACTCGTATTTTACTAATCTTGCCGACAAGATTACCCACGAACTATTTGTCAGCGACAAGGTCCCATCTCTTGAAGTCTGTGTGATTCAATTTCTCAACATCAAAAGGCTTTGGATTTTTTCTTGCCGTCTGAAAAACCGTATACCATTGCGATGGAGCCCAGATAGTAGTATTTTTAAGTTGGTTTTCAATTGTTGCGTGTGCAGAATCGACTGTCATATTTATGTGTGCCCCGTGAGTAAAAAAATTATTTGAACTGATTCAATGTTTTTGCAACGTTGAACAGTTTCGTGGAGCATTGTCAGAATAATTTTGTTATGATTCTGACCAGGACAGCAGTCACAATAAAGAAGAAGTCGTTTTATGTTCTCACGTTCATCAAGGTCAGTTATGTATTTCCTCAAAATGGTAGCCATTTCGTTAGCACCACGGTTACCTTGGCTCTCGTCCCAATAGTAGCAGAAGACATTTCGTGTGCCGTTTTCGTTATAATATCACTGCGTTATAAACGCTAAGCTTTCTTGAATAAAATAACAACATACTGTCACCGTATGGTGTGTTTAGAACTTTCTGTAGGTCAAAACTTATACAAATTGATGCTGGATCTGTTTTATGAATACTTTTGTGAATCGTGTAGCGGTTGTATGTATGCTCTTTTTCAGCAAGGTGTTCTTCGTGAGCTAGTCTCTCTTCGGATGTAGGGTCAGATAGATTTTTGTACTGTTACTAGGTTCACAAGGACGCTATAAGAAAAAGGAAATAGTCTTATAAATGCTAGAATAACTACGAAACATTAGACAGCTATAAAAAATATCTATCTATCTATGATACCTACAATGTTTCTGCATAAAATAACTACTTATTTACCTTTTTCAAAGTAGATTTTTTTCGGTTAACTGGTTTAGGTTTTTGTAAACCTGTTGACTTCAAGGCCATTTCCAAAATGACCCTTTTTCGGCCTTTCCTTTCTATTGTTTAACCTAAAATAATACCATTGAATGAAATACAGGTAACATAGATGACAATGCATGAATAATAAATAATCACAAATAATAAAAAGAGATACGAGTAGCATACCAATCCTGTGTGTCCCGATATCATTAAATAAAGGAGCGCACGAGTCGCGCGTGTACACGCTGTCACAGCGCGCGGCTGAGTGTTGCGGCGGGACAACCGACGCGTTTAAAACTGGTTTCTGTGGTATCTAATGGCATAAGCCCCGACTTGTTATTCAAAATCAAAATCAAAATGAAAATTCAAAATCAAAATTGTTTATTCATGTACAGTATAGTTTTATACATCAGTTGTCGAAGCCTCCTTTTAAGCATATATATCAATGCCTGTGCCAGGAGGCTCCGCTCTTTCTTAAGTTGTTTTATTAACAATATATAATAATATAATTTTGACTAAAATTATCTTATATTATTATCTATAAACAATGTTATGAATATGCATATTAAGTACTAACAATACATATTTTCAACTTTTACCATAGATACTTATCTCGAGATAGGTGTGTGTGTGTGTGTGTGTGTGTGTGTGTGTGTGTGTGTGTGTGTGTGTGTGTGTGTGTGTGTGTGTGTGTGTGTGTGTGTGTGTGTGTGTGTGTGTGTGTGTGTGTGTGTATATTTATTATGTGCAATATTATTGTCAATTTATTTTTATTTGAAGTGTATGGTTAGGTACAACAAGTAGTATTTATATTATATGCAATGCAATATATAATATATATCACATTATATACACTACATATACACTAGCGGACCCGACAGACGCTGTCCTGTCTTAACTATAAATTATTGATTACGAAATTGTTTAATTAAAAAAAAAAAACCAATTGTTTATTTTATTATGCTATTTTTCTGGCGAGTATATAAATAGTTTTGTTAGTATTCCGACACGGTAACAATTTAGCCTTACCCCCTATTCGACGATATTTGCAGCACACACGCATTCTGTCAATGTTATGTCAAACGCCATACATTAAAAAAGTTTGAATTTACAAAGCAATAAGGTTACATTACAAATAATTTAGTATGGTGATAAAGTTTTCTTAAATTTTCTAATTTTCCGCGCAATTTTCTAAATTTTTTCTTTCATAAGAACATTCTTCTGACAATAACAAGCAAAACAAAAAAAGAGAGTTAGCGAAATCGGTCCTGCCCTTCACGCGTGATGCGATGACCAAGGGAAATAGGAATTCATTTTTATATATGTATATATATATATATATATATATATTATAATGTTTACCTCTTATAATCCATGAAACATTCTATTTCGTCGTAGCTTAAGCACTTTACAAAATTTCTTACTAAAAATTTACACTCATGAAAAGTTTTATTGTACATTTGTATTTCTTTATTAAGTTTATTGTATAGAAAAGCTGATCGTGATTCATATTGTACCCTAGCAAACTGTACTTTCTTCTCCTACCCCCCTCTATGCCAGGCTCGTAAACAAGTGTTCTGTGTTTTTTTAAAATTGTCTCTATAATATACAATTTACGCACCGTTAGAAGATTACTTTTACTTGGTATAGGTTTTGTGTCGAGTATGACCTTTTTTTGAAGTACATTACTTTAAGTAAAGTACGTTGTGCTCTCTCAACTTCTAAGAAGCGTGGCTTAAGTGCACCACCCCAGATAGGGGTACAATACGTTATTATAGGTTGTACCAGAGAGGTGTATATTTCGTTTAGTAGGTTTTTACAGTCACCCTTAATGCTTGGTCCAGTTTTTGGTGTTATATATCTCAATGATTTAAAGATCCAGTTAAATTTACGTATTCGCGATGTGATTTGTTCAATTTGAGGATACCACGATAGCCTTTGGTCCAGCATCACCCCCAGATATTTAACATACTCAACTTTGTTTATTTGAGGACAGCTACATGTAATGTCAAGACCACACAAAACACCACAGGTGTGTATTTTTAGATGAAAATCTTGGCAAGGTTGAGAACTATTATAAATACCGAAGCAAATGTAATTAGTCTTGTCTGTGTTGAGGGTGAGAAGATTGTTTTTCAGCCATAAAGCAACCCGGGCCGTTCCCTCCTCTGCAGTTGCTTTTACATTAGACCAACTGCTACCAGTGAAGATAATCGCTGTGTCATCAGCGTATGAGAATATTGTGGCATTAGTAATGGGTATGTTGCAGAGATCATTAATGTAAATGAGAAACAAGGTAGGGCCCAGCACACTTCCCTGGGAAACGCCGCATAATACATCAGTGTCGTCACTGGTACAGCTAACAAGTTTAACTTTTTGTTTCCTATTAGATAGGTAGTCTTTAAATAATAGTAGTTGCGTATCTCTAATGCCGATTTTTTCTAATTTTTGCAAAAGGATACAATGTGACACCGTGTCAAAGGCTTTTTTTAAGTCTATGAACACTGAGACACATTTTGTACCTCTATCTACTTGTTCAGTTATTAATGTAGTTATGCCTGTAACTGCGTCTTCTGTTGAGATTCCATGTCTAAACCCGAACTGGTTAGGAGATAGAATATGGTAATTATCAAGGTAATTTAGCAAACGAGTATTTAATAGCTTTTCCAAAATTTTTGCTAAGACAGGAAGCACCGAAATAGGCCTATAGTTACTGACATCATCTTTATTACCGCCTTTATGAACAGGTGTTATAATAGATCTTTTTAATGAGTTGGGGAATATACCAGTAGCAAAACAAAGGTTTGCCAAGTGTGTGACAATGGGTATGATTTCATCCTTGACATGTTTAATAAATGAGGTAGAAATATTATCCCAACCCGGAGCACTGTCTGATTTTAAGGCCATTATAATTCTATTTACTTCGTCATGATCTGTATCTAGAAGAAAGAGTGATTGTAGTTGGGTAGGTAGTCCGTTTAAATATTGATCCGTTTAAAATCTGGTGTAGCTTTAGCAATAAATTAGAAATATTATTATTCATGTGATGAGAAGAAGAGTACAATATTATTAATGTTTTATGTTGTACGTATGTGTTATGTTGTATGCACGTAGTGTATTGTATGTATATATTATGTTGTGTGCATGTAATGTATTGTTCATCAATCAATCAATCAGCCTATTGCAGTCCACTGCTGAACGTAGGCCTCCCCAAGGGCACGCCACAGTGCACGATCCCCCGCTTTCCTCATCCAGCCACTACCAGCGACCTTCTTCAGGTCATCGGTCCATCTAGCAGGGGGGCGTCCTACACTACGTTTGCCGAGACGTGGTCTCCATTCGAGAACCCGTCTACTCCAACGCTCATCGGTTCTGCGACAAATATGGCCAGCCCACTGCCACTTCAGCTTGCTACACTTTTGGATAATGTCCGTAACTTTGGTCCTCTGCCGGATTATCTCGTTCCAGATTTTATCCCGCAGCGAAATACCGAGCATAGATCTTTCCATAGCTCGCTGAGCGACATGCAGTCGGTGGGCCAGCCTGACTGTCATGTTCCACGTTTCGGCTCCGTATGTCATGACGGGTAGGACGCACTGATTGAACACCCTACTCTTCAGGCATTGCGGCAGTGACGACGAGAAGATATGACGTAACTTCCCAAACGCTGCCCAACCCAGCTGCACTCTTCTTGTGATTTCACGTTCAAAGTTGTCTCTACCTAACTGCAATATCTGCCCGAGGTAGACATATTCTTGGACAACTTCGAGCGCTTCACCGTTGATCAAGATTGGCTCCGGAGTGATAAAGTCGTTGAACATGACTTTGGTCTTGTCCAAATTCATCCGGAGACCGACCGATGTTGAAGCAGCATTAAGGCTTTGCAGCATTTTCTGCAAATCCTGCACTGATTCTGCCATCAATACTATGTCGTCGGCAAAGCGAAGGTGGCTGAGATATACGCCATTGATGTTGATGCCCAGTCCGTTCCAGTCAAGTGTTTTGAAGACATCCTCCAGTGCGTTGGAGAACAGTTTCGGAGAGATGACATCTCCCTGTCTCACCCCTCTGAGCAACTGAATGGGTTTCGTCTTGTGGTTCTGTACTTGGACGGACATCGACGCTGCTCTGTATAGGCTTCTCAGTACCTCCACATATCGCCAGTCGACTTGGCATCGCTGCAAGGATTCCAGAACAGCCCAGGTTTCTACCGAGTCGAATGCTTTCTCGTAGTCCACAAATGCTAGGCACAGCGGCTGATTATACTCTTGTGACTTCTGTATAATCTGCCTCACTGTGTGAATGTGGTCCACGGTGCTGAAACCTTTTCGAAACCCAGCCTGTTCCGGTGGCTGGAAGGCGTCAAATCTCGCGGCAAGACGGTTTGTGAAGACTCTCGAGAACAGCTTATAGACGTGGCTTAAGAGCGCGATTGGTCTGTAGTTTTTCAGGAGGGCTTTGTCTCCTTTCTTGAAAAACAAAGCCACCAAGCTCTCACTCCACGCCTTCGGGGTAGTCCCATTGGCTATGACGGAATTAAATAGCTCCTTTAGCTTTCTCAGCACTGCAGTTCCTCCTGCTTTGAGAAGCTCAGAAGTAATTCCGTCTTCGCCGGGAGCCTTCCCATTCTGAAGCTGTTTGAGAGCCCCCTCAATTTCGTCTTCGTCCACTTCTGGGAGATCGCCGGAAAAGTGGCGCGTAAGTGTGGCTCTTGGGTCATTCGCGTCAGGCGGAGGCTTTGGAGCGTGCGAGGCATAAAGCTTCTGATAGAAGTTTTCAACTTCGGCGAGGATCTCTGGAACTGACGTGACGGTTTTGCCTATAGAGTTTTTGAGCTTCGTTAGGTGGCTCCTACCCAGTCTTTTAGCAAAGACTTTTGACCCCCGATTTAGCTCTATCTCATCTCTTATGAGATCCGTATTGTAGCTCCGGAGGTCACGTCTCACCGACTTGCGTATTTCTTTGTTGAGACGGTGGGTATCCGACGAAGCTCCCTCCGGCATCTCGCGTCGAATCTTCATCAGTTCCAGAGTCTCCGCCGAAAGTTTAGACTTACGGCTAGCTCGCTTGCCCTTGAAGTGCCTGACTCCTACTTCGCGAAGCACCCTGGTCACACCTTCGAGGTCCTTGTCAACATCTGCAGTGGTTTCCAGCGCGGCGAAGCGATTGTGTAGTTCCAACTGGAACGCTTCAGAGCCATTCACGGTCTGGATCGGTGTTGGACGAAGAACGGATCTCGGATACGACTTCTCTCAACCTTGAAGTCAATATTTAGGGTGCCTCTTACCAGTCGGTGGTCACTTCCGGTGTTAAACCTATTGACCACAGAGACATCCCTAAATATGTTCTTCTTGTTCGTCAGGATGAAGTCGATCTCATTCTTTGTCTTACCGTCGGGGCTTTGCCAGGTCCACTTCCTATGGGGCTTCTTCTTAAAGAAGGTGTTCATACAGAACAGCCCCTGCATGTCCAGGAAGTTGACAAGCATTTGCCCTCTATGGTTCCTTAATCCAATTCCGTGAGGCCCGATAGGATATTCGTCGCATTCTCGCACTCCCACTTTGGCATTAAAGTCTCCCATGACAACGGTGAAGTAGGTGTTGGTGGTGTTATTTATGGCCTTTGCGATATCTTCGTACATAGCCTCGACCTCTGTATCCAGGTGTGTCGATGTCGGCGCATATACCTGTACAACCTTGAGGGTATACCTCTCGGTCAGTTTCAGTACAAGGTACGCTACCCGGGTTGACACACTGGACACCTCCAACACGCTGTCCCGGAGAACTTTGTTGACAAGGAAGCCTACGCCACCCTGTGACTGCTGGTCACCCTCACGGAAGTAGAACAGATGGCCGGATTCTAGGGTTGTCGTGTCCTCCCCCTGTCTTCGGACTTCAGACAGCCCCAAAATGTGCCACTTGATATTTCCTAGTTCTACCTCCAGTTGTTGTAGGCTTTCGTTCAGCCGTAGACTGCGTCCATTGAACGTAGCCAAGGTCAAGTTGTGGCAGCCGTGATCCCTCGCCCGGGGATTCTTCGCACCCCCTGCCACACCGAGATCAAGGCCGCTGCCGTGGCCCGGAACCGTGGAGCTGCCGGGCACTGAGGGCCGTATTTGCGGCGCACTCATTTGGGGGTTTATGCCCATACTCACCACGCTGGGCAGGCGGGTTGGTGAGCGCAGGGCCGAGTCTCGCACCGACGGCGCTGCTGCCCGCCGCCGGCCTGGGTATTTAGGCTCGGCCTATTTGATGGTTATACCACCATCGGTTCGGTGGCCAGAGCCTCGTTTGCTGATTGGCAGGGTGCACCGCGTGCAGGTGAGGTTGGCTTGGGACATAAAGATAGCAGGCTGTCCCCTTACACCCCCCCCCCCTTACAATGTATTGTATGAATGTATTATGTAGTATGAGGCGCGGTGGGAAGTATGGTGAGTTCAATGTGAACCTGTATAATTGGCTAATACAATGACTAGGCTTAGCTATTTTATCTTTAAGCTTACTAAGTATTAAAGACAATACCAAAGTACAGACGACTAGAGTCGCCAGGAGAAATAAAAGGTGCCCATTCGAAAACAGTCATTTTCTATGTACTAGGTTATGTATTTGAGATTCATTTGTGATAAGTATTACTTGTGTGTTATCATCTTGCCGAACTAGTACCTTGCCAAAGGAGGTCCAGCAGTACTTGTATTTTCCAGTCTTCACCAGGTCACGGGCCAGGAAGAACAGTCGGGCTCCTTTGGGGGTGAGCTGCTCCGATAAGAACACAGGGGTATCTTCTTGGGTAGTATGTCCTAAATGTTTAGCCTGTATTTTAGCTTTATTTGTTATATTAAATGATTTTGCCTTTTTAAGTAGTTCACTCTTTAATATGGTTGAGCCAAGTTCTACTACAATTGGGGTATTCGAGTTGGTCGCCTGTTTTTTAGATGGCAGCCGTAAAATGTCTTTTATATCACGAGCTTCTAAATCCATGTTAATGTTTTTGAATAGGCAAAGTACCATTTTAGTGAGGTCCTCACCTGTTTCTTGCATTTTTTTTGGCACATTCTTGAGTTCTATACAAGTTTTACGGGACGCTCGTTGTAGGTCTTCTATTTTATTCTCAAGGATCACTATATTGTCCCGATCGTTTTTAGCCTGGGTCTCTAACATTTCTATTTTTCTACGAAATTCCTCGTTTTGACTGTTCAATAAACCAATTGACTGATCGATGTTGTAATTAATCTGTTGGATTTCCTTCAAGTCCGCACTAATTCTTTGCAGTTGAATTTGCTGTGTTGACATAAAGGATGTCATTAGTTTTCTTATCTCTTCCTTAAAACTGCTGAATTCTGCAGGTAAATCCTCCTCTCTAATCCTTTTGTTGCGACGCGCAACAAATCCCAGGGGGCTGTTATCTAAGCCTAATTCACTTAGGTTTGAGTCTGACAGCGATTTGTTTATGTTAATCATCGTAACTTGCAGGTGTTATTGTATTAAAATATTATAATAAATGTCGTAGTCAGTAAGCAGATGACGTAGCCGTTCGTAGCACCTCGTAGGGGTGAAGAGGTAGGAGGGGCACGGTCGTAGTGTGCGTCGTAGCTTCTCGTAACGGTGTATACCCACGTACAGGCGGGAGCGAGTCAAAAAATGGCTACTGTCCTTTTTCCCCGAGGTGGAGTGCGGGGCTGGTTGCGCTTGCGTCACCGATGTGGGCTGGGAGCCTGTAAACTTGTGGAATTTTACTAGGTTATGTACAGGTAAAAAGAGATCTAATCCTGTTGTCACTAACGGTTGAAGTGTGTACGCACTGAGTTAACTATTTTACGGAATAAAGATGGCGTACGTCTGCTCACTACTGTGTCTCGGACGAAAGAGGGTCTGAAAATGTTATTAAATCCTTATTTGGTATTGCGGTATAAGCGACGTATAAGTATGATTGTAGAACGTGGAAATATGTTATAATCGACACCATGATACTCGTATCTAATTTAATTTAAGTAATATGGAATTAGCGACAATCGTATTTATAGTAGTAAACGGAAGTAAGGTATAACCACCAGTGTCATATTAAAATCAATTTAGGTAATAGGGCCTAACCGACCGGCTGTCATTAAGAACTGAATGGAAATAGGGGATAACCGCCAGAGTAATATAAGTATGCATTTTGTATATAAGGCACAAGCGCCATAGCTCTGTTAAATTACGAAATGGAAGTAAGCTTTAAGCAACATTTATACTTTTCAATTGAAATGCTTAAAAGGCATAAAAAACCAGAAGCTTGGCACCCTTGTCAAGTAAAAAAGCATTACCGACAACAAACCCAAAATAAATCATTTTTGTAGGGGTACAATCACCTTTATAGTAAAAATGACCAGAATTTTCGTCGGTTAGCAAAAATAACACTATCAAATGTTTTTTTTTGCTTGGGCATAAACGCCAAAAAAGTCATCGTGGAGCCATGGCAGTAAGCGCATTCGAAAGAGCAGAAAATTTTAAGTACAATTGCATATGTAACTCATTTTTGACCAAAATGTCGCTTATGCCTATTTATATATTTCCTTTTAACCGTCGATATGTAGTCCATTTTCAAATTGAAATATGAAAAAAGAAGTATGGGTCATCTTTTATTTATTTATATGAAAATACAATCTTTATAGTATTTTAAACTAATTACAAATGCTAAAATTAAATCACAACCTCTGTGTTTAAAACTAATTAACAAAAACAAAAATCTTATTTAAAATGGCACATAAATCACAAGTTTATTACAACACTTGAGATCACAATGTAACTTTCAAAAAACTACTATCTAAGTGCTGTTTTCTGCACAATTATCTTTAAAAGATCGCCAAACACAAAATTTTTCCATGCTAAGCACATCTTTCTTGTGCTTTTACTACGCGCTCTACCACAGTCATGACAACGGCGTACTACATTACCTGATGTCGCTGCTGACGTAGCTTGTTGGGTTTCTGTGTACATAATGCCAAGAAAGTCTTTTATCTTCATTGTGAGAGTTCTTGGTAATAAAATGTGTGCCGCGCCGACACACATTTTGATAGTTTTTGTTTGCTGTGTAAATGCACAATGCGTTGAGAGCACTCAAATTTAGGAGATCAAAAAAAAAACTGTAAGAGGCCATCTTCTGGAGTTTCTTGGAACGTCATACAATGAACACATTTTATCCACAAGATCAACTCCATTTTTCGTCCTGTTGTAATAAGTAATTATTTCTGGCTTTTGATGATCTCCAGATTTAGAATCAATTGCGGAATCGTTGTGCACCGTTGACATCAAGATAACTACTTTATTTGGTTTTGGCACGTACGATACTAGTGTGCATGGTGGATGGAATCCAAATTTAGAAGAGCATAACCAATTTCCTCTTGCGACACGAAATTCTCGAGGCGCTACTCGTTTATCTTTTCGTACTGTGCCAACCATAGTTGTACCGTTTTCAAAAAGTTATTTTGCAACGCGAAGTGAAGTAAACCAATTATCCATTGTGATGTTCATGTTTTTGCCAAGTACAGGCTGTGCCATCCGCATTACAATATCGTGTTTTTCGTTACTCAAGCGATAAGGGCCTTCTGGTTGTTGCCCTGCGTATATTTCCAAGTTGAATGTATAAGGATAGTGAACATCAACGAGGGTAAAAATCTTTACGCCATATTGTGCTGGTTTGCTTGGAATGTATTGCCTGAAAGAACAATGGCCTTGAAATGCTATCAACTGTTCATCCAATGTCATTTCAGCGCTTGGAACAAAATGCTTTTGAAAATTTGATAGCAGTGATTCAAAAATACCTCTTATAGGCGCCAATTATCGTCATCGTCGAAGCGTAAAACCCTTGTCAGAAATTTGAACCTTTGCCCAGACATAGTCAAATAAATTGCGTCAATTCCTGTGTGCTTTCTATGGTCAAATATTTGAGCGGTACTTGATCTTCTTCCAGCCATTAATAAAATCCCTAGCTCTAATTTCAGTCTCATATGTCTGTCTAACATCTCGTTTTCTCGCATATTTCTCCTTGATACTATCAAATTTCTTATTCGTGCATTTAGTTATGAGGCTGATTATCTCTTCATAAAAAAAGTGACATACAATCTTTAATGCTTGGTTTTTCTCTCGCTGTTCCTTTCGGCCCAGGAGGTACAAAAACTATATTGTGTCTACGCGTTCGTCATCTATTTAGAGGAGTTGCTTTTGACCACAATGTATTGTCAACTCCGGTATAAAAATCATTGTTTATCGATTATAAGAAAGTATTTCTAGCACGATCTTTGTGATAACTTAGTATTTTCGGCGTTATAAATTTCCAAATTTTTTTTTGTATGAAGCAAAACAAAAAATAGTGGAAAACTCGGAATTCTCAAATTTTCTCAAAGAATCGCCTTTACGTATGTATAGTACGTATTTTGTCCTATTTTAGTGCCTATTCTCGGGTCTCGATTTGCCCCGATTTGGTCGGAATTTTAACTTTTGTTCTCTATTCCACACCACCCTAGAGGTTAAGAACTAGGCGCGTTTTTTTTTGTAGTGGTGTCCCCTTTAGGCCTAATCCACTAAGGGACCATTTATTCATTACATAAGATGATGTTAGCCCCCCCCCCAACGAGAAAAAATTTAATGCAATAAAATTTATAACTTTTAAGTTCACGTAATAAATAAATGGCCCCTAGGACCTATTAAAATTTAAAAACATACAATCACTGCTCTATCGTAAAAAACCAAAACACTGTACTTTCAAAATGGCCGTTTTGAGATAATGGCACTAAAAGTTTTATTAGGTATTTCCTAATTTTTGGCTTTCCTAATGTCTTTTATTTATTAATAGCTATCTCAAACATTAGTTATTATCAACACCTATCTAGCTAAATAAGTTTTAGTACAATTATTAAGGTAGTTATTTAATAATACAATCAAACTTGTTTTACTGTGTTAACACTAATTTAATTTAGGTTCTAGTGTATAACCAAGACACTGTATTGCGGGAAACATTGTAATGGCTTTACAAGATTATATGTGTTCACAAATTTAATGTAACTATATCATTGGATTCATTATTCATCTTTACATTATTTATAAGGGTTTTGATAAATTAAAAGTGACATTGTTATAAAATAATAACTTTATTAATTTTTATATTATTTTGTATTAGGAACATGAAATCAAAGGACTAGGTATCAGTCGTTCTTAAGAATATTAATATTAATAGGATTGTTAATGAGAATTAAATATCAGGTCATAATTATTTTGTTATACATCCGAATCAACATTTGTAGAGAGGTCTTGAACGTCTGATACAAGAAGATTCTCATAAAACAATCGACGTGATTGTGGCATACTTTTGCAAAGTTCAATTAATTCCTTTTTTTTTTTATTTCGTTGCCTCCTCTTGGCTGAGATTCTTTCTGAATGTTATTAAATAAATCACCAGTATCTCCTACTTTCATCCTTGTACTTAGCTCTGTCTCGATTTTCTTCTTTAAAAATTTTATCTCTTTGAACTCTTCATTGTAGTAATTTTTCGCAAATATTGATATCTGACCTCTTCTAAATTCAATCACCTTTAAACTTTGCAGATTCCAGCCTTTAGGAAATTAAACTTTTGCATCATTGCCAACCAAAAACATATCGTTGTGGTCGACAACGTCTACATCCAAATTTTTTCGGGAGATTTTTATTTTGTTTACGAAATCGTCAAAATCAAAAATATTTCCGTAAGAAGCTAGTTTTTTTGCGATAGTGGCATGTACTGCATCTGCAGCCATATATGTGTGTCCAGGCTCAAAGTATTCCAACACGATTTTATCGATCAACGTGCTTTGATCATTAATCAGTCTTATTAGCGTTGAAAGCAATACTTTATTTTTATTTTGAGCATTACAATTGTCTAGAAAAAAATAGATGCATTTTTTATCTCGGCAATATTTTCTTAAAACGTGAATGAATGTGGAAGCTATGTTATAAGCTTTTCGGCCACTTTCACCTTCATGCCAAACTACGCATATGGCTTTCTTATTCTTACCCGGAGGTACGAACGACTCTTTGAACAAAACAAGTTTTCTGGAAAAATAGCTATCTTTGATGTTAATTATTGGCACACATATTGCCTTTTGCATATCCACCGTAAACAAAATATCTTTTCCTTCCGTAGATTCACAAATCTCTTCAGCAGCCTGAAGATCTCTTCTCGAATTTCTTTTATTTTCGAGATGTCGGCCCAAATTTTGACAATTGTCACAGTTGCATGGTCTAGGAACATTTTTGTGTTCTTCTTCATGCTTTCTACATTTTGTGCAAATATCTTGCGGCTGTACAGTAGTCGATAAATTGAGTTTTTTAATCATTTCATGAAAATGTGGCCAACTGCAAATCTTCAAATTGTTTTCTACACAGTGTTGTTTAAAGTGTTTAAAGATTTCTGAAAATGTTATGCCTACCGGTAGATACTTTCTGTTAGGTGCATGGCTTATGTTGTAATGAGATGAAACGGGTTTATACCTCAGTATGAAATTTTTCAAGTCTTCTTGGTATGCTTCGGAGAACGCAGTGGAAGGTTTACGGCGACCTCTTGAATCAGGAGCCGCGCTGACATGAGGGTTTTTATTGCCAATGGCATAATTACTTTTCAATACAGATTGTACGGCAGAGAATTCCTTTTTGCACGTAACGTAGGCACTCTTTCTACTTGTCGAGATATGAAATCACGTCGTCTTTGTCTATCCATATTCCAAAACTGTCTCCATATTTCTCCTCTTTCAGATTGCGTCATTTTTTCGGAGCACTTTTTAGCACACTGACATGGTCCTAAGAGAGGGTGTTTATCACGTTGAATTTAAGTCATGGTAGTTGGGTCTCTTGCTCTCTTCTTTTTCTTTGGTGGCTCCTGTTTTGAAGTGTCAGCCTCGGACGATTGTGATGTGTTCGGCATGGCAGAAACATTAAAGCCAATAGTCTTGTTTCTTATTGTGGGTGGTGAACAAACTATTTCTGTTGGCGATGGACTGGTAGGAGCGACGTTAGAATTATCTACTTCTATGATCTCGGTAGGAGTAATCGCTTTGGCTAGAACTGTCTTATTTTCTGGCACATATGCGGGCCTGATCACTTCATCACTAATAACATGGATCCTATTTTCAATCAACTTCAACGGTTGGATGCTTAAATTGATAGGGAAATTCTGGTAACTTGGACCCGGTTTTGGTGAATGAACGAGTGCAACAGTTGTAATCTTGGCGATTGCACTTTCATCTTCCGAATCCGAGGTGTCGCTTTCAAATCTCGAATACTGCCGACTTTCTTGCCAGGGAAACAATTGTGTGTATTCTTTTTTTTGTTCAGCTGTTGCTTCTAAGAAACAATCCTGAAGTAAAGATTCACTCAAAGGTACCATCGGTATGGGACTCAAGTCACGTAAATCAAAATCATTGATATCTTCAAAGTCTTTTTCAGAATTTAACTGATTTAACTCAGAGGCATTCGTCATATGGCTAGAATCATTGTAATACTGTTTATTAGTTTGTGATAACTTGATTAATAATTTATTCCGTTGAATACTCATTTTCACGTATTCAAAACAAACCGTCACGACTAACGTAAACAATGCACTGACTGACCGGGCGACATTCAAATGTTTGAACCGTCACGATATCCCCACACCATCCGCACGATGAGAGAAACAATTGCTTATACGGTAAGTGCAAGCGAGACAGCAATACGACGAGAGCTACGATTATAGTTCTAACAAGACTGGGGACGCGCCGTAGGTGGCAAAACACTGTATTATTTACGCGCCAAAATGTTTGTAAAGTCAAGACACTGCAAGAATGGATACAGTGTCATAGAATTACAATTCGTACTATTTAGAAGATACAGGTGATATTCACAGTTTAAAAAAATAGCGAAATACACTTTATGCCCTTCATTTTAAGGCACAGAGGTATGCATTAGGCTAGTAGAAAACGAATAAGAGCTATAGAGACAAAACACCGTATGTGACTTTACAGTGTCATGCTTTTACACGATAGTGCTAGTCAATGTTTTAATTCAATCACTGTCAAAGGTATTGCAAAAATTGGTAAAGGTAAGTAAGTATACCTTAACGAATGCAAAATTTTCGGTTTCGTCATCAAATGTTTCTGCCTGTTCAATAATTAATAAACTTTGTGCTTCTTCTGACAAAGTTTTATGTTTTCTGCGAAGTTTTTGGCGTTTCGTCGAAATAAGTGGATCTGAGCTGGTCAATAAAATATTTAAAATATCCTGATTTGTAGCTTTTCTACTGCATTTCCTGGAATGGTGTTGGCGGTACCTTCGAAAGTCTTTATTTCTTGCTTCGGCAGCTTCTTCAGATAAGTGTCGAATTGGTATTAGACCAAAACTTTCAATGATTGCTGCACCATGCATAAGAACTTTGTGTATACTTGAAGGCATATAATACCAGCTATATAAGTTCAAATACAGTTGCATGGTGGCTTGAGCATATTCGTGAAATTTTTCTGCGTTAATGTGGTAGCCTGATGAAATTGCTTCTAAAATGATTGCAAACCGCCTAATTAATTCCTCACTGACACCAGTTATCTCAGCAGTCACGTTTGCATTTGCAAAAAACCTTCTAGCCGTATTCCCGTCATCGGTGGAGCCATGACCTTGTTTGACAACATCAATCAGAAGTCCCATTCTATTTTTAAAAGCATCTTGTATGTTTTTCTTTCTGCTTTCCATGATGCATTTAGCTTCTCCCTTTACAGTCCATGTTTTTATCGTTAATCTGTAAGCTATATGCAGAATGCATTTCATCATTCGTATCCACATGTGTAATGATGATAATCCGTATTTATAGAGATCTGGATCAGTCGGTTTTGACGCAAGCAAGGGAACATTATTCATCTCAGTAGGAGTGGCTTTACAAATGTCGCATCTTTGAGATGCGACATTTGTAAAGCCACAAGATGCGATGAAAACAAGCTAAGATGTTGGGTGTGTTTTTAGAGATATGTGAGCTCGTGGGTTCTTCTTCAGCGCTCGGAGAACTGTACTAAGAAACTGTGGAGGGCGCCACTTGCTTTAACTCAGAAGCAAGAAAGAGTTAATTAAAGATAGAAAAGAAAACAAGTTATTTTCAATTTGTCTCCCCTTGTTTATTTTATATATTTAATATAGAAGATTATAGATTGATGCACATACATGAGCTTGGCAGTTAAGTAATGAGCCACATACATTACACTTACATTAGGGTTAAGAACTAATTACCACTATGCAATTAAACAAAAGTTGTGTGCTTAACTATAAACTTAAATTCTCAGATTTAGTGAAGGAAAGCTGAGAAGCAGGAATGCCTTCACTCACGTCTGACTAAAACTAAGGTTGGCCTAACCTATGAGCTGAGGAGTATCATCAATGGATGAAAACTATCAAAAGAATAAATGTTCATAAATACCTAGTAGCATGATATTAGACCATGTCACCGATAATAAATTATAACGTCACCGTGGAGAACCAAACATATCCCTCCGTCCCTGGAGCAGAGATTCTCACATGCGTGCAGGATGCAGGAGTATGTCCTAGTAGCTAGGAGCGAGGAGGGCGATATTTCAAGCCTGTAAGTTACACACAAGCATGAGTATAGCAGTAAGAAAGCCACATGCTCGTGGGGTCCACACGTGGGCATGGGCACATGGCATATGAAAGGAAAACGTGCACTAGCACAGCACTTTAGACATGACCGCAGGTGCATTTACAGCAGGGTGAGATGAAGACATTCGCTAGCACGTTGTCCACACGTGGGCATAGGCAGATACACGTGGTGAAAAGAATCAAACATGCTTACCCATAAAAATGCAGCAACAATCACCAAGATGAGGCGATGCATCATGTAAATTTATCCATCAAGGGACAATATAAAAATGTTAGTCCTGAAAGATGAAACAACACACAATTAAAGGTTCACAATCTCTTAGAAAAGAGAACAAAGTCTTGGAAGAGACATTTATGGATGCTTACCATGAGAAGAAGAGAAAATTAACAAATAAAGCCCATTGGCTTACTATATGCCCACCGGCATTTTTATATTGGCACACTACGCCATCAAGAATAAAGATATTCTTGATAAAACAAAAATCAAGAATGTGGAAAAGAGCTGGCCACGAAAATGGCGTCCGCTTATAAAGCCAATCCAACCTCTCCCCTCTATGACAAGCAAGGTTTTTTTTTTTAATTCTTTGCATTCATGACTTGGAACCACTCAACTTGACTGACAGATAAAGCCAAACAACGCAGAAAACTGCTCAGCCCTGAAAAAGTAGAAAACTACCTAAAAAAAATCAACACAAATAGACATTTGCCTATTAATGTAATAATTTAAAAAAATAACATTAAAATTATTAGATAAAGAAAGGAATTGTGGGATGACAGACACAAAGTTGCACCTATAGTGTTCCATCAGCCGGATAGATGGCGTTATCAGTAAGAATCCTTAGCTGCGCTTGAGCTGTTCAAACAAAATAAATGCAAAAAATGTAACGACGTGTTACAATACATCCCCACTAAAGAAAAAAAAGAAAAAAAAGGACAGAAAGTTAAACTACCAATGTAAAAATTTACTAAGTATTGAAGGTGATCTGTGAGGAGAACACTCAACAGCATCAGACAATGAGAAATTACTTAACACAGGCCGTCCAACTGGATTATCCACCTGCCGACGAGACCTATTGTAGAATGTCCTGCTGCGACTGTGGTATTTCTTCTTAGGAGATCGATCCCTGCGAAAAACGTCCCTCAGTCGTTGAGGTATAGGATGGGATCCCCGTACTGATGGTTGAATTTTATTATGGGTAGCAACCACAGTCTTACAAGAAGATAACATCAAGTTTGATGCAGGTCTAGCAGACGTCTGACATAACGTTCCTGTTTCAAAGATGTCCCTACATAAATCAAAGGAACGAAGAAAGTCAGCCCCTAATATAATAGGCTCGTTTGTATCACGACAAACAACAAAGTGAATAAAGTTTAATTTGCCAGAATAAGAAATGGGCAGTATTACTTTACCTACAACACTCAGTTGAGCATTGTTACCCACTAATAAATTTTCGTGGCAGTGAACCACATTAGGATTAACCCCTAATTAAGAAAGATTAGATAAGGCGTCAGTGCTGACTAGGGATACAGAAGCACCACTGTCTGCCAGAGCACTGCATTTGATGCCTGAAACGTCAATATTAAGATAAGGCCTAACATCATCTAAGCCATGATTATTAAACAATGGTTTAACAACAGAGGTTTTACCACTAAGAAAATAATTAATAAATTTTAAGTGGTTTTGCCATTCAAAGTCAGAAGTATAACCCTTCTTAAAAGAAACACGAAGATTTAAAATGTTGTTTACCCCTGAACGATCTGGGCGTATTTTCGCACAAGGACAATTTTTTGTGAAAACACCCGGCTTCTTGCATTTAAAACAATGTAGACCGACATACACGTCGCAGTCCCTATAGTGATGAGCACCATCACACTTTAAACACTTAGGAACTACAGTGTTCACAGAAGAATTCCTCATTGGGGTAGATATAGGTTTTAAATCAGACAAAATAAGATCAGGACCAGGATTGAGATAACACCTGTACTCACACCTGTGCTTGGCAATTTCTAAATTGACACAAAGCTCCTTCAAATGATCAATAGAGTAAACATTAGTTAAAGATAAACGAGATATATAGAAAGGATTCATATTAGTCATAATAATATCAAGTTGTTCCTTCTCAGACAAAGGCACAGAAAGTTGAGTAAATAAATATCTCATAGTGTTAATAAAAGTTCTAATTCTTTCTTTAGGCTGTTGTAGCCGTGACCTAATCTGGTTCAATAAGGAGCGCTCACACTCAACAGATTGAAACTCAAGTTTTAATAAATTCAAAAATTGAACACAAGTGGTAATAGAATTTTGAATGGACTTGAACCAAATTAAAGCCTCGCCTGACAAAACGTAAATAGCATTATCTAAGAAATCATTATCAGAAATTCTAGAAGACTTAATGTAATCTGTAAGTTTAATGATGAAATCATGGACTGGTGTATCACCGCTAAAATTCAAATTCCATTTTAAAATTTGATTGAGCACAGGCTTAGAATTAACATTCGAACATGAATTTTGATGATTAACCTCATCACCAAGGGATTGAATAATTAGAGGTTGAGTACCTACAGATACCGAAGGTATAGGTTCAGACACAACACTAGATGATGTGGTTCCGCACTTAATATTGTTAAGAAGTTGAAAGGCATTAGCAAGCAAGCTAATTTTAAGTGCCCTGTGTTCCTCACTGGTGACACTCACTCGCTCAAGTCTTAGTATAACATGAGTTAATATCGAAGAACACTTTTTGATACAACCAGCATGGTTGGTATTCAACACTTCATTATATTTTAATTCACAAATATTTAGCTCATTAGCAGAGTCTAAAGAAAATAAAAACTTATTGCTTAATTCCTGATTGGTGATACCCTTAACAGAACGCAATAACTTCCTCAGCTCATCGACAGTAGTATCATCTGATACTTCAAGGCCCTTAACACGAATTTCATATAAAAGTTCGTTTTTACTAAGATAATTAATATCTAAAGAAAGAGACATGATTACAAAATTAAATAAGTAACCTAAGTTGAGCCAAATTAAAAAAACACAGCTTCAAAGTACAAATCTCTAAAAGAGGCCTACCCGTTGAGGCGCCAATGAAACAAGCTAAGATGTTGGGTGTGTTTTTAGAGATATGTGAGCTCGTGGGTTCTTCTTCAGCGCTCGGAGAACTGTCCTAGAAACTGTGGAGGGCGCCACTTGCTTTAACTCAGAAGCAAGAAAGAGTTAATTAAAGATAGAAAAGAAAACAAGTTATTTTCAATTTGTCTCCCCTTGTTTATTTTATATATTTAATATAGAAGATTATAGATTGATGCACATACATGAGCTTGGCAGTTAAGTAATGAGCCACATACATTACACTTACATTAGGGTTAAGAACTAATTACCACTATGCAATTAAACAAAAGTTGTGTGCTTAACTATAAACTTAAATTCTCAGATTTAGTGAAGGAAAGCTGAGAAGCAGGAATGCCTTCACTCACGTCTGACTAAAACTAAGGTTGGCCTAACCTATGAGCTGAGGAGTATCATCAATGGATGAAAACTATCAAAAGAATAAATGTTCATAAATACCTAGTAGCATGATATTAGACCATGTCACCGATAATAAATTATAACGTCACCGTGGAGAACCAAACATATCCCTCCGTCCCTGGAGCAGAGATTCTCACATGCGTGCAGGATGCAGGAGTATGTCCTAGTAGCTAGGAGCGAGGAGGGCGATATTTCAAGCCTGTAAGTTACACACAAGCATGAGTATAGCAGTAAGAAAGCCACATGCTCGTGGGGTCCACACGTGGGCATGGGCACATGGCATATGAAAGGAAAACGTGCACTAGCACAGCACTTTAGACATGACCGCAGGTGCATTTACAGCAGGGTGAGATGAAGACATTCGCTAGCACGTTGTCCACACGTGGGCATAGGCAGATACACGTGGTGAAAAGAATCAAACATGCTTACCCATAAAAATGCAGCAACAATCACCAAGATGAGGCGATGCATCATGTAAATTTATCCATCAAGGGACAATATAAAAATGTTAGTCCTGAAAGATGAAACAACACACAATTAAAGGTTCACAATCTCTTAGAAAAGAGAACAAAGTCTTGGAAGAGACATTTATGGATGCTTACCATGAGAAGAAGAGAAAATTAACAAATAAAGCCCATTGGCTTACTATATGCCCACCGGCATTTTTATATTGGCACACTACGCCATCAAGAATAAAGATATTCTTGATAAAACAACAATCAAGAATGTGGAAAAGAGCTGGCCACGAAAATGGCGTCCGCTTATAAAGCCAATCCAACCTCTCCCCTCTATGACAAGCAAGGTTTTTTTTTTAATTCTTTGCATTCATGACTTGGAACCACTTAACTTGACTGACAGATAAAGCCAAACAACGCAGAAAACTGCTCAGCCCTGAAAAAGTAGAAAACTACCTAAAAAAAATCAACACAAATAGACATTTGCCTATTAAAGTAATAATATAAAAAAATAACATTAAAATTATTAGATAAAGAAAGGAATTGTGGGATGACAGACACAAAGTTGCACCTATAGTGTTCCATCAGCCGGATAGATGGCGTTATCAGTAAGAATCCTTAGCTGCGCACGAGCTGTTGAAAGAAAATAAATGCAAAAAATGTAACGACGTGTTACAAAGTGTCACATAAAATTGATGTTGCTTTTCCGTCTATCATTGTCATTAATAAAGAGTGTTTTATCTTTATTTCTCCAACTTCTGTTTCTACTAAATAAGCAATCTCTTCCTCAATAACACTTTTTTCTCGTAATACGGTTGTTTTGGTTTCTTTCACAAATTCAAAAAAGATTGGACGACACCAATACGATGAGTTTGGTGAATCATTTTGCCAGATAACTTCTTTACCGCAAACTAATTTGATTGGCACTAAGCTTCCCATGAATATGCTTGAATCATCTGGTTGACTTTCTAAAGTTTCGTCGTCTGTTTGGATTTTTTTGCTTGTAATTAGCTTGATTAGAAGCACCGTCAAATCCCCACTTACTGATGAGGGCTAATTCTTTACAATTACTATCTATGACGAGAGGCATCTTTATTCTTCTTGTCGTTATATCCAGTAGAGCTTGTAATTTAATTTTGGCTGAGGTTTCTGAGCTGACTTGAGCTTGGCTGAGGATAGTATTCCTGTTTCGCACGTTGCACTTGATAATACGATGGAATTATATTGCAGCCTTTTTCGTTGAGACTTTTTTTTTTAAACAATTGTATTGCCACTTGGTCTGCTTAGGAGATAAAAATAGCCCCAAAGCCTCATCCGGAGAAAACGCAGGTTTGGTTTCTTTATCAGATATGCATCTTTTAACTTTTTTCACATCTTGTGGATTCTTAAGTAAATGTTCTAATATTTCAGCAATTTCTTCATTCCCATCTGCTTTTAACTGGGCACAATATGCATATTTTATTTCGTTCGACGACAAATGGAAATTTTTGTCAAAACAAATGACGTCATAGGGTGGTGGGAAATGTGGAATGTATTTTTTTTAAAAAGACCTTTTATAGATATTTAGATGCTTCAGTCAGTTATTTGTGAATACTATCTTTAATCATCGACTTGAATTTTCATAAAATATTGAAATGGCTTTATCTCCGAAAATAACAGTTTAATAAAAAAAACTCAACGAATAAAAACGGTTTAAATATATGCCTAGATACCGAAAATATACTTTCTATCCCATAAGTCCAAACCTTGTAATCTCAGCCCACCGTGCGGCGGTTCATCACCTTCAGAGTTTTCGTCCTCCGACTCCTCACTTACAATATCCTGCTCCTGCTCGGATTCGGATTGATGGTCCTGCTCGTCGAGATGATCAACTTCCTCATCAGAACTTGACTCAGCTTGATAACTTTTGTTTTCACGGTCAACTTCAGCCAGCCACGCCTCTATCTGTGCAGTGCGACGATTTTCCATTGTTATCCTAAAAAAAAATATGTTACATTACAGCAATTCAGAAACCATTAATAATATCTTACTAAGACCATAGATTTAGGATACGTTTATGACTAAGACATTCAAGTTAATTTTACTGTGTAAATTATAAAAATAGAGTATTTTGAAATGCAAAAAATACATACGTGTTTGGTCGCGCGGGTTAAGGTAGACTTGCATCGGTCGGAAAGGGTTTTATACACTCTTGGCCGCGTGGGCCGCAAGTGTCGCATGTCGCACGACGCAAGCCGCAAGCCGCATTGCTCCGAAGTCTACCTACAATCGTAGTCCACGCAGTTCACTGACCTCCCGTGGCACAACCGCGCGAGACCGCTGCTTGCGTTGCGCTGAGCGCGTTCCTTGAACATCCATTTGCAAGTACCTGGCGGCGCAAGACGCTTGCGCTAACAGATTTTGAGAAATCGTGGAATTTAGAAGGGTGGGCTACATATGTAGCCTGCGTGACCAGTCCAGGGTTAATAGAACCCCCTATGCCGTCAGCCGCACCATTGCCGTGGCCAGATTCAAAAAAATACCATATCAAGCTATCAAATCCGTATTCTTCAAAGTATCTTGTGACAATGAGGTGAAAATTTATTTTCAGTTTATATTGCGTCGCTGGTCCGTCTGAAAAAATGTGGATCGTCTTAACATGGGACAATTCCTTTTGAACGTAATCAAGTATCGGATGTAGGTGAGCCCAAATAGCGGCAGGGCCATATTAAAGATCAGAAGATATCGTACAAAAGAAACATTACTGCTGTATGCAACGTTACTTAGTTTCGTGATACTCCAAAAGGCACTGACTGGATTTCTTTGTGGTACTTACAGGCATAGTTTTCGCTAAAGTCAATATGTAAAGCAATTTCGGTTTTTGTCTATCCATCTATACATTGTCGGTATGCTTTATATTGATTTTTAAGCCCGTCACAGACTTAGCTATAATATGTATTAATATACCGTACTATAATATATATTATAACAAGCCACACACTGAGAAATATATATTTTGCCTTCATTAATTGATGGTCGTCCTAGTGTTCGCATGTATTTTGTAATTAAGGGTGTTCTTATTTCAAAATACTAACAGTAATTATGAATTCAACGAGTACATTGATAATGGACTTAATAGACAGTTCTTCAGAAGACGATTCCGCAGCTGCTTTCTATATGTTAGTTGCCCGGTCAGGCACAAAAACTAGAACCAAATGGATCGAATCACATATAAGAAATAAACAAACTCGTGGCGAATTTAATTTGTATCGCGAGTTATCCTCATAAAAATTTGCCCAATATTTTAGAAGTTCAAGATCGTCATTTCTAGAGCTACATGAATTGATTAAAAATGATATAAAAAAGAAAGATACGATTTTGCGCAAAAGTATTAGTTCTGAAGAACGTCTGGCTGTGTGTTTAAGGTAAGAAGAAAATTAATACAACACAGTAGGTATAAATCTTTTATTTTCTACACAAAACTAATTTTACTTTTAAAGTTAAGAAAACAAAATCAGTTTAAAAATTGAAACCCTGGAGGTAATTACGAATATTCAGAGATTGGATTGTTCTGCCGAATCTGTATTTTGACTTTGCATTGCGTCAGGGATATTGTACACTTCAGGTGTTGGTGAGTGTGCAGAATCTGGTCGCAAAGAAGGTTGTTGAATAGGATAATCAGTTTTTGATGTGAGTGTATTCAGAGATTGTTCTGCCGAATCTGTGTTTTGACTTTGCATTGCGTCAGGGATATTGTACACTTCAGGTGTTGGTGAGTGTGCAGAATCTGGTCGCAAAGAAGGTTGTTGAATAGGATAATCAGTTTCTGATGTGAGTGCATTCAGAGATTGTTCTGCCGAATCTGTGTTTTGACTTTGCATTGCGTCAGGGAAATTGTACACTTCAGGTGTTGGCGAGGTGTAAGATGATTGTGCGGAAACTGGTCGTAGAGTAGGTAGATTCATCTTTTGTAGTTTGAAAGGAGTACCACCGGTGAAATTATAAACTGAACAACCTGGAGAATTGTCTGAGCAGTTTGATCTCATTAAATGTTGCTCTTTGGCTTCCATTACAATGTTAAATATTTGGCGCTGTATTCTCATTTGTAAATATTCCGGCAATTGGCATGTGGTACCGCACATACTCAAGAAAAACTTTTCCATAGCACTAGTTTCAATTTTTGACTGGTTAGAAGCATTCTCCATTAACTGTCTTCTTAGGTGGTCTCTCTCGGCAGTTCTTTTCTCCCTTCTTTTCTGTTCATCTTCGAGCATAGAATGGATCGTTTTGTTTTTTTAAATTCTAAATTCCTTCAAAGAATCCATGGACTCATCGCCTGTTAAGCTATCATCGTTCAGGGTATCTGTCGTGTTTCTGGAACTAGTTCCTACGTTTGTATGTTGATGTCTATTTTTCATGTGTGGAATTAAAAACTCCATCAAATGTTCGTATTTCCATTTTGGTTTAGAATCCGCTGCTTGTCCCGTAGTTTTTTTTTTAGCATTTAACGCTTGACGGTGCCCGTCTCTTAGTTTCTTCCATAAATTTTTATTTCTGCCACTGAAACAAACAAAATAATTGATAATAAATGAAATTTCAGGTATCTTTCAACTGGGGATTCATTTAGAACCATAGGCTTCAGTTATAGATTTGGAGAATCTACTGTGTCCAATATAGTGGAAGAAGTGTGTGATTCTTTGTGGAAGCACCTTCAGCCTATAGTTCTCGCAGAACCTACAAAAGAAGAATGGAAGGATATTGCTTCAGTTTTTAAAGAAACGTGCCAGTTTGACCACTGCTGCGGTGCTTTAGATGGCAAACACGTTATTATTAGAGCGCCATCTAATTCAGGGTCTGATTATTATAATTACAAAAACACATTTTCTATTGTGTTGCTAGCGGTAGCTGACGCAACCCGTAAGTTCAGGATAATAGATGTTGGCTCAAAAGGACGATTTAGTGATGGTGGCATATTTGTAGACAGTGTCTTGGGAAGGAAAATGTTAACTAATGAATTACAATTTCCTGATGAAGTACCCTTAACTTCGGGCGGTATAAATATGCTATACGTTTTTGTGGGTGATGAAGCCTTTGCGCTGATGACAAATTTAATGAGAGCATATCCAAAGGGTCACTTAACTAAAAGGCGTAAAATTTATAATTATAGACTCAGTAGAGCGCGCAGAGTCGTGGAAAATGCATTTGGTATAATATCTACTCGTTGGAGAGTCTTTAAGAGACCATTTGAATGCAAAATTGATCTTGTAGACAAAATAGTTAAGGCCACTTGTGTTTTACACAACTATTGTATAGATAATACCATTGGTTATTTCAACATTCAAAATCATCGCAGTGTCCGAATTGACAGCGAGCATCAGTTGCTCAGCTTACCTGACAATTTAAATAACGTTACACGCCCAATGTCAGATACGCAAAACGCCAGTTTTGCAAACGACTGTTTCTTTATTCGAGAAGAATTTTTTAATTATTTTAATACAGTGGGAGCAGTCCCATGGCAGTCAACACGAATTACGGAGAGGCTAAATCAAATCAGACGTAATTAGAACGTAATATGTAAAAAAAAAATGTTTTACTTTACTTACCACTTGGAAAATCACACTCATTAAATACTTCTTCCCACGCTGCTTCTTTTAATTCGTTGTCCTTATACTCTTTCAAATCAAGTTGCCATAAACAGGGACGTTTTCGTACACTTTCAATCAAATGCTCCATTATAATTAAAGTGACGTGCACGCTCTTTGGTGAATGAAAAGAAACTGCAGGCGGAGGAGGGGCAGCGAGGCGCGCGGGCGCGCGAGGCAAAGCGGAAATGTGTGCGGGGATCGGAGGAACACGCTGTACATTCAAAATATGTCGGAATATGTCTTGCTATACCATAATATATAGTAATATGCAATAATGTATATTACGGTATCGCTTGGTGACGTCACAGAAATATATATTATAGCTGAGTGTGCGGTCACTGCGAAAATGTATAGAAAATATATAGTTATATGCCTAGCTATAAAAATATTCATGTAATTTGTCTTGATAACTTTATTTTTATACGAAGTAACTCTCATGAATGCAATGTTTGCGTGTATCTTGCACATGCAGCTTTCACGACTGTCAATTGAAGGTGGTACGACATAAAACGGCTTAAATTTCGCAAAATAACTGTAGTGACATTTAACGTCCGGGTTCTCTTTCAGAAATGACAAATGTACATTTTCCTTAGTATCCAACATAATTCTTTTCTGCTTATTCGTTTTTTCATAAGTAACTCTCTCATTTTTTCCAGCAGTGGCTCGTGATACATCATCGTCCCTGAGATAAAAATCATAAAGGAGAAGGGGCAAAATCGTATGGCGCTTGGTCTATCAGCGGCCAGGAACAATTTTAATTTTTTTTGGTGTACGATCACCCTCAAGATGTTTTATATCTGTGATGTAATTATTAATAGAATTAAATACTGTAGCACTGGAAGATTTATAACAATATAAACACAGTCACCGTTACCATGCTAGTCCCAACAGATGCCAATAGATGGCGCTGGGTGTGGCTTACATCGCGGTAGGACCCACGTTCTCCGTTCTCAATATAAGGTTAAGGCCAAAGTATGGCAATAGTATTCAGCCTTCAGTCCTCAGATTGAGTAAACATACTTAACCTTGAGTACTTAGCTTGCACGCTCTAGAGTGTCCTGCTGAGTCTCTGGCAGAGTTGTTTCTTAACTGTATTGTTTGTGCATACCTACATTCGAATACACTGATACGAATACGCTGCGGGTATCATTGTGGACGTCCCCTCACCTCGCCACGACTCACCACCCCGTCCCCTTACAAATTGGCGCTCAACTCTGTGGCCCTTTACTCGACGAAGAAGAAAGGCCTGCAACCTGGAATCCCGGTCGAATAAAGTGGATCAACCCAAGTACGTGACGAAGTTTGGTCGGACGACAACAATACCACTACCAGCGTGTGCGAAGAAAATAAAACCGAAGATGTCAGTCAATATCACCAATGAGCAGTTCCAACAGCTCCTGTCTTCAATTGGATCAAGCCGACGAAGCACATTGGCGTCGTGTCAAGCCTTTTACGATGGGACGAAAGACTCCGATACCCTCGAAGCATTTCTGGCAGCGGTCAATGTTTTCAAGACTATTGAGAATATTACGGACAGCGAAGCTCTTGCTGGTCTTCCTCTGTTGCTACGCGGAGATGCTAGCAAATGGTGGCAAGGCTTGAAACATAAGGTTACTACGTGGAAAGATTTCGAATCCCGCATCCGGCAAGCCTTTGCCCCGAAAAAGTCAGCATGTCTAGTGTTCCAGGAAATATTCGATGAGAAGCAAGCTCACAGTGAACCTACTGCAAGTTTCGTCTCGAAGAAACGAATGTTGTTCAGCCTACTTGAAACGGAATTCGCAGAGGAGACACAGTTAGACATGCTGTACTATTTATTCAATATTCGAATAAGAGACAAGTTACCTCGCAGCTCCTTCGCCACTTTCGACCAGTTAATAGTATTGGCGCGTGAAATAGAGGAAATCCTACATGAAAAACAAGCTAGCAGCGGAACTGGTGGCGAGACTGCGAAGAACAGGCTGAAATGTAACTACTGCCGCAACAGTGGCCACAAGCTTGAAGATTGCTTCAAGAAAAAGAAAGCAGAAGCTAAGCAATTAATCAAAGTGCCGGTGCCTCAACCCAATAAGGAAACACAAGCACCTTCCCCAACGCAACCCCGTTTCTCTTGCTACGGATGTGGTGCTCCTGGGGTCGTCCGCACTAATTGCCCAACCTGCTCCGCGAGGAAAGATGTTAAAACTGAAAAGGTCGACTTTTGCTCACTCAACATCCGAGTTGATGTACGTGCTAGACCTATGATACAGATCACTATAGGAGAGATAAAGGGTTATGCATATGTAGATACCTGTGCAAAAGCAAGTGTAGCTTCGCACTCTTTATACACGCAGTTAAAACAGCAAGGCTTCAAGTTTCGGCAACAACGAGTACAGATTTCCCTGGCTGATGGTTTTCCGAAAATGCAAAATGTACAGATGGTTACTGCTCCCGTTACAATCAGCAATCGAACCATCCCTACTAATTTTATTGTTCTGCCTGACTCGAAAGACAATAGAACTTTATTGGGCATTGGATTCTTGGAGGACGCAGGCATGATACTAGACTTACCACAGTTCACTTGGCACTTTAACAACGACAATCAACAAGTCTTTGAGTTATATGACGAGAATTTTGTATCATTCAGCTCGCCGGACAAGATTACACAAGTCGCCTCAATATCTACTGACACTGACATAGAATCGGCTCGGGGTTGGGAGCGTGCTTTTGAAGTGCCAGAAGCGTCTTTGCCTGTGGGTGGTGCCAATTATAAGCTAATACCTATCGACTTACCGAATGAAGAATACCAAAGGAAACGAGCAAGAACTGACCGAATATTCGATGGATATTTACCGTTTGCCGACTTCATGATGCGCGACGCACAAATTAACATCCACCAATCAACGGTGCGCCTGTCACCTCATTCAAAACAACTCTTCCCAGGTCCAGATCCCTACTCATCTGAAGATATAAGTCTTAATTTATTAGATGTTCATGAAGCTTTGGCTTCTTCCTGTCCCGACATGTCAGATGAACAGCAACTTCTTATTAATAAATTGTTACAAAAGTATGAAACTGTTTTTATGGATAATGGTTATCCTGCTTTGAACGTCGAACATTGTATTGATACTAAGGATCATAAGCCCATTGCTGTCCCACCTTATCGTTTATCTGCACCTCGTAAAGAGATTCTACACAAAGAAGTAGATAAAATGCTAGCTGATGGGATCATAGAACCTTCTAACACACCTTGGGCAGCTCCCGTTGTTCTTGTTCCTAAGCCTAATGGCGAGGTTAGAATCTGTATAGACTACAGGAAACTTAATGAGATCACAGTTCCTGATGCTTATCCAATGCCTAGGATGGATGATTTGTTGCAGGAAGCAAAGCCAACGCTATTCATGTCTACCCTTGATCTGAAAGCCGGTTACTGGCAAGTTAAAATTAATGAGAGGGACAAAGACAAGACAGGCTTCATCACCCCGTTCGGAATATATGTTTTCAATCGAATGCCGTTCGGTTTGCGTAACGCACCGGCCACTTTTCAACGACTAACAGACAAGATTCGGGTTAGTCTTAATGTAAAGATACTGGCTTATCTAGACGATCTGATCGTCTTTTCGTCTTCCTTTGAGGGCCATTTGACGGACCTTGAACTAGTTTTCCAGAAGTTACAAGAGTTCAATTTAACGGTAAACCTCAAGAAGTGTCGTTTTTTTTGTTCCACTGTCCGGTACTTGGGACATATTATCACTCCAAAGGGATTGCAAGCAGATCCCAAAAAGACTGAGGCTATCACGCAATTGGCGTCTCCAAAGAATTTGAAACACCTCGTATCCTTTCTCCAGACCTGCTCATGGTATAGACGATTCATCAAGAATTTCTCTCAAACTGCTGAACCACTGACCAGGTTAACGAAGAAAAATGCACCTTGGGTTTGGGATGAAGAGCAAGAGCAAGCATTCAAAGCTTTAAAACATTGCTTAGCTACTGCTCCAGTTTTACGTCAAGCAGATGAAAGTAAGCCTTACCGTATAAAAACCGATGCAAGTAACTATGCCATTGGTGCTGTACTGGTTCAAGGAGAAGGCAACGAAGAGCATCCCATTGAGTATGCCAGCCGACTCTTATCCCCAGCAGAAAGAAATTACTCTACAACGGAGCGTGAAGCTTTGGCAGTGGTCTGGGCTGTTTCAAAATTTAGAAGTTACATTGATGGCCTGCCGTTTGAAGTTGTTACTGATCACCAGGCTTTACGATGGTTATTGTCACTAAAATCACCAACAGGCAGATTGGCACGATGGGCATTACAACTACAGGCTTATGATCTAACTATTAAGTATATCCCAGGTAGGACGAATGTAGTAGCGGATACGCTCTCTCGTCCAACATGCAATGATAACAGTACAATCGATTGCGGCGTCTGCCAAGTTAGTGTTGATATGCCAATTCGAAGTTCAGCGGAAGTTAGGCAAGAACAAATGAAAGATGCTGATATTGTAAAGATTATTAATGTTCTAGAAAGTGAGAACTTACCTGAAGATGCGCATTATTGGAGCAGTAAAGGATATTTTTTGAATAATGATTTACTCTACCGCCATGCCCCACATACAAATTCTGATGACGCTCAATTGGTAGTACCTAGCCATGAGTGGGCTTCCGTTTTACAGACCTATCATGATAATCCTCTAGCTGGCCATTACGGAGCAGAAAAGACTTTTGAAAGAATATCCAAAAGATATCATTGGAAGGGCATGCGAAAGTATATAGAGAGCTATGTCCGACACTGTCTTGCTTGTCAACGATACAAACCACCAAACTGGAAACCTGCTGGCCTTCTTCAAACTACTTCGATGAACCAAAGGTTCGAGGTTATCGCCTTTGATTTATTTGGCCCCCTGCCAACCTCCGTGCACGGTAAATCTTGGATCTTCATTGTTGAAGATGTTGCTACCCGTTGGGTCGAGTTGTTTGCTTTAGATATAGCAACAGCAGAGAACTGTGCTAAAACATTGATTGATGAGATATTTTTGCGATATGGTGTACCACGAAGATTGGTTAGTGACAACGGAGTACAGTTTGTCAGTAGCGTCATGCAACAAGTGACACATTGCCTGGGGATAAAGCATTCTTATACTCCTGTTTATCACCCACAAGCGAACCCTGTAGAACGTCGTAATAGAGATCTTAAAACACAACTCGCAATATTGGTTGAACACGAGCACAGAGATTGGCCTGATCATCTTTCTTGTATTCGTTTCGCTATGAACAGCGTCTCCTGTTCTTCAACTGAAAGCACTCCAGCCTATCTTACATTTGGGCGGGAACTTAGAACTCCTACTGACACAGAAACTGACTTAAGAGCTATTGTTTCATCAGAAAACTTCTTACCTGAGATAACTCCAAAATTGCTTCAATTGGCTACAACGCTAGAACGCGCTATAGACATACAAGAAGGTAAGGAAATATCAAGAAAAGGGTATGGTGACAAAATCCGTAGACAAAGTCCAAATTATCAACCAGGTGATCTTGTTCTAGTCACTACTCATCCTATTAGTAATACAGCTCGAGGTTACACTGCAAAATTTGCACCTCGCCGAGATGGCCCTTATTCAATACTGAAACAACATGGTCCTGCGTCTTACATCTTGTCCAAACCTGGTTCTGATGAAAATATAGGAATCTATCATTCGTCAGCCTTATATCCCTATACTGGACAAGAGTCAACCCCTCCAGCTGCAATAAAACTCATTAAGAAAAGAGGGAGGCCAAAGAAAACCAACTTAGCTGTCCCTGCTGCAGTCACTGCACCAAATCGTCGTGGACGAGGCCGTCCTAAGAAGAAAAGTGCTTGAAACCCAACACATGCCTTATTTTCCTCGTCGGGGCGACGTCGGACCCTGAAGGGGGAGACTGTAGCACTGGAAGATTTATAACAATATAAACACAGTCACCGTTACCATGCTAGTCCCAACAGATGCCAATAGATGGCGCTGGGTGTGGCTTACATCGCGGTAGGACCCACGTTCTCCGTTCTCAATATAAGGTTAAGGCCAAAGTATGGCAATAGTATTCAGCCTTCAGTCCTCAGATTGAGTAAACATACTTAACCTTGAGTACTTAGCTTGCACGCTCTAGAGTGTCCTGCTGAGTCTCTGGCAGAGTTGTTTCTTAACTGTATTGTTTGTGCATACCTACATTCGAATACACTGATACGAATACGCTGCGGGTATCATTGTGGACGTCCCCTCACCTCGCCACGACTCACCACCCCGTCCCCTTACAATACATTTTTATTTTAGATAATATGTCAGTCTGTGATTTAGCGTATTATGACTAAGGTTTAGCCTTAAAAATAAGAAAATAAAATAAAATTACTTATAGACTTCACAATGCATAATAAAAGCTTTTTATCAAAAAAAAAAAATTATGTCTCATGAAGGTGTAACTTAACTCAGAAAAAAAATAAAAAAATCTATATGAGTTGAAACATTTATTTTTTTATAAAAATATTTTTCTATTTTTCTATTTTTCGATTTCAATTCACTATGCATACAAAATAGTCGTTATTTTATAAAGTTGAAGAATTATAAAAATGGGTAAAACAATCTTTTGATTTCTTACAACATAAGTGAATATTGCACTTAGAACATTTAATTATACTTAATAAATTACACGATGGCATCATACATCTACCACGTGTTTCTGTTCTCACGATGTTATGATCCATTTGGTCAAGTTTTACTTTAAGGGGTGGCAAAAATTGGCAAGGTTTCCCTTTTTGCATTTTGGGTGGAGGTTGATCTTCCCTTATTGCACTGGTGCATGGGCGCCCTCTGGTGTTAGCAGAAGTATATTTGCAAAGAGTTTCGGCCAACTCTGATCGAAAGTCTGCAAGGGTCATGATATTTTTGTGGTTTCCTTTTCTTTCTTCTACTTTTTTATATAAAACCCATGAATTTATTACAGTCAAATCTAGCAGATGATAAAAGATTCTCATATACCACTTCCTGCTCTTTATTCTAATCCTGTATCTTCCTAAAAAGGAATCCATTAGGTCTACACCACCCATGTGCATGTTATACTCCTTAATTAATTTCGGGCATGTGATAGGTATCCTCTTCTTTTCTTTATTATCGAATCGT
Source organism: Anania crocealis (assembly GCA_949315895.1). NCBI lineage: Eukaryota > Metazoa > Arthropoda > Insecta > Lepidoptera > Crambidae > Anania > Anania crocealis. The sequence goes on from OX438868.1 coordinate 8,366,993, forward strand.
TCGATATTCTCCATGGGGCTTGCTCCAACCTATGTTGAAGCTAAGATGACTTGCTTGTTGTCCTTCCAACTTACTGTTGTTATGTCAATGCCTTCAACATTTCGACACCTCCTACGCAAAACTCGCTAAGTTGAAATCACTAATTTTACAGGACAGGCGCTTGAAAGTTCAAACGTTTACCATACGCGCACCACTGCATCTATAGAGCTAAAACTTGGCATGTAGGTTTTTTTAATAATGCTTTTTAATAATAATCCATAGTTTTCTAAAAAACTCTTACACATATTGAAATATCAGACTTTAAGAGTTATGCGTCGGAGCAAGCTTGCGTTTTTTTAATCAAGTGTCACTTACATAGTTTTACGTTGAAAAAAGTAGTCAAAAAAAGTCAGTCACTGGCAAATTTGAGGTTTTGCAATGGATTTATAGGCCATTTTTAATTCCTAACTGGTACATTACGAGTTATGCATGGGAAAAAGTATTTATAAAACTTTTAGTTAAGTATTTATGTGTACTTTGTTAAATTTTGAAGTTAAATAAGTTGTAAGAACTTTTGCGGGATATTTTTCAAATAACCTTTTTAATTTTGTTTTAAGTTCACTGGTTATGTTCTTATTTAGCATGTGGTCACCATAGGTTTTGAATTCCGTTCCTGAGACTGGTTTAGGTAAATTATTGTGAACATATACAGGGTTACAGGGAAAGTCGTACAGAATATTGAAGGACGTTATTATTCAGGTCATTTGTGATCGAATTGATCCTATAATATGGTATCCGAAACCTAACCGTTACGGAGATGTTGAATTTTTAAGATTTTATTAAAAACACTTTATTCTTTTGTCTTTTCTATCGATTTTTTTGCGATTGGAGCTACTAGGGCCCGGTTTTTTTATGTTTCCAGTTAGAAGACATGTCAATTAATAAAAATGATCGAAAAAAACTGAACCTATCACTAACTGCTTCATAAAACTGCTCGACAACGGTTAAAATTAAAGAATTTTCACTAATTGTTCTTAACTTTGAAGACCTTTTTCTTAAAAAAAATGTATGGTACTTATCCTGCAAGTAATTTAAAAAACTTCTACGTCTTTTTAGCTATTCAAAAAGGTATAACACTTGCCATTAAATAGGCCAAACATTGACAAAATAACAGTTGAGATAGCAAAGGGTACATTTTTAGTTTGAGGTAAAAATTGCTAAAATGGATAAATAAAACAAACAAAATACAGTAAATACTTTTGTAATTCGTGTTCTACATGTCCGCCATTATTTCTTACACAGATTCTCATTCTTTTTCTCAGATTACTTTTTACTACAGAAGTTCGCAGGTTCCGTCTCATTTCCTCAGCCCCATCGATAATTTTTTGTTTTAAAACACCGATATTTGCGATAGGCTTCATTTGGTCATAAACAAGACTCTTCATCCATCGGAAAAATCCATCGGAGTTAAATCGGGGCTCCTCGCCGGCCATGCTATGGGGCCGCCTCTTCCGATCCATTTATTACGGTAATTCACGTCCAACCAAGTTCGAACGCTCCTCTTGTAGTGCGCTGGGCAGCCATCATGTTAAAAGAACATATCTCGTCTCAATGCAAGAGGCAAGTTAAGCATTAATAAGGGTAACTCCTCCCTCAAAAAGTTTTCATATGTCTCGCCATTTAAATTATCGGGCAAAAAGTATGGCCCTATTTAGTTATCGGATATAATCCCCATCCACACATTTAGGCTAAATCTTCTTTGTGACCCTCTTGTCCTTTTTTTGTTCGGGTTACCTTGCGCTTTGGGAGCCCAATAATGGGCTTTATGATAGTTTGTGATGCCGTCTGTCCACATGTTGGTGCCTGAGCCTTGGGGAGGTTGTTGGAATGATAAGAGTTTGGTATTATCACAAAATAACTATATTTTCCGTTCTACAAACTGTTCGTTGTCGTTAGCCTAAATGTTGGTGAGCGCACCCGACGGTGGTGAAATATGCACTAAAGTTATATGTTAATAAAATAAATGATAGAATCGCAATATCTCGGCCGATGGCCTAATTACCGCAAATCATGCGTCACAACACAATAGGTATTGCGAAACTTAAGTGTTCGTACCGAACATATTCCCGGGCTGAGAATACCCTAAAATTTTACAAAATAATGAGGGTTAGTAGGTAATGTTGATGAGACAAGGTGAACCAATAAAATCTTATAATCTACTGATAATGTTAGTACAATGTTTGTTTTAATGAAATTAAAAAGTAAAAGAAATCAGTTAAAAATGTCGTTACACTGATCAAACACTAATCATCACTGAACACTAGCCGTTTAGGTACCGGCATCGGTTTTAACACCTTTAATTCACATTCACTGTTAAACTTACGCACTCGCGCACTATCACATTCACTGATCTGGTGAAGCTGCCCCATGCTGGAGGAGCGCGCGGCGCGGCGCGGGCGGGCGGCGGCGGCGGCGGGCTCGGTGCCGCTCCTGCCCGGGGCGCGGGCGCGGCCGGCGAGCTCCACCGGCCGCCTCCGCGCCGCACTCGCCGGCAAACGATGACGATGCTAGATACTGTTGCTATCGCAATTATTCCATATAACAGCGTGTATTGATGAATGTCATGGTATGACACTGAGTTCAAATCATTTGCTAACTCAGCATCTCTCAATCCTTGAATTCTTTTCTCTATTTCTTTGGCTAGTGGATCATTCTTTATGTTAAAGGACTCGTTATTGTTTTCTATTGTCAAATGTTCCATGCTAAGGTTTATAATATGGTTAATTGGCGCTATCATGTTAATATCTAAATTATCCTTGATGTTTAATGTGCTTTTCTGATTTTTGTGAGTGAAAACTGTAAAATTATCGGTCTTTATCAAACATTCTCCATTGATATTTATTAAACTCGGGTTAGTCAGCTGATGGGCAGTAACGCGATCCTGGCATATTGTTCGAACATGACACTGGCCGCAGCACGTGTATAGGAAGGTATTCGCTTGCGATAAAGTGTGCCACTTGTTTTGACACGCGACTATTTCTGACTTACATTTATTTGAATCTTGTTCATTTCTGACACACAAATCTTGATCACTTTTCAATTTGTGTATTGGACTATCTAAGGCACAGATCAAGGTCAAAGCATCCTTTACCATACACTTCTGATAGTCATCCGGAAATATTAAAATATAGGAATCCTTTTGTAGGCTAATTGCGATCTGTGGTGATATAGGCATGATGTTTCTCATGAAGCGACCATTTTGTTGTGGAATAGGTATAAGCTTGTACAAATCGTATATGTCTCTACTGATAAGAGGGATCTTAATTTCGAATATGAAATAATCTTTGGTCATCCTGGCTCTTATCCTTAAAAGTTTGTAGATCTCTTTGACGTCAGACCCTATGTTATTGATAGGAAGCGTGACGTTATTTGATAACGCCGCTGATATCGTGTTAAGTTCAGACTGTAATTGTTGTGGTGTTAGTAGATGTATGTTAAAGTGGCCGTGATAGACGTCAGTCACGGTGTCGAGAAGAGTTTGTTGGATGTCCATCAATGTTTGTTGCATTTGTTGAGCGGCTAACGCTGATAAGGTAAAATCTTCTTCGATTGCTACTCTATTCACTTGTTTCTCCAATGTTCCTAATGCTTTATCAATCTTGTTTAAATGTTTATTTATAACTTTGTGTTGAGTAGAGATCATGTTTTCGGTTCGCTTTAATAAGTTATATTCCGATTCTACGATTGAAGTTTGATTTTTCATAAGGTTATTCAAGTGTGTTTGACTTCTCTTTAACAGTTGAATATCCTTAGTATACTGTTCTGCGAAACGTTGATCTAATACTCCAAATAGTTCACTCGCTAAGTAACCTAAGCCGTTGATAAGGCCACGACGCTGTCTGGCGTTGTTTTTAAAGTGCTGATCAAGCAACAGCTGGTTATAGTATTGTAATTCGATGAAACGGTGATTCAACTGCGGTGTTATCATGTTGCACTGATTGTCTGGACTCAGTTGTGAGCACGAATGAGTTAAATAGTTGTGTATTTTTTCAAGTGCCGTATTACCTTCCCAATAAGGGTTCATATCGTAGTACACGACTAAAGTCCATGTGTCTCTGTTCAATTGCATCTTCGCAATGGGATCGAAGTACAATGTTTTATTCTTATTTAATTCTGTTATTACACTTGCTCCAAATGCGTTTGTAAAAAGACTGAAGAGATATATCAATGTTATGAAAAGTGATGATAATGTTGTTTTCTTAATTTCTCGAGGTTTTCTTTTGGCCTGTTCCTGAGTCTCCGGTTTTTGGTTTTCATCTTTTTCTGAATGTACTGGTAAAAGTGATAATTTCACGACAGGCCTTTTTATGTATCCATTTTTTGTTCTTAGCGTTACGACTCTTACGTATCCATCGGTGCCAGGGTGGACCTCAGTCACTCTTCCGAGAGCCCATTTCCCAGCGGGTAAATTGTCGTCGTGAATAATCACCATATCTCCGATTTCAATGTTTCTGGCTTTAACCATTTCCTGCGCGCTGTCAACTGACTCAAATATTCATCTTTCCATTTTTTCCAAATTTCTTGAAATATTTTGTTAGTTAAATGCCATCGAGTGCGAGCGTCCCCCGCTGTTTCAATTATCGTCATATCAGCTCTTCCGGTTAAGAAGTGCGCTGGTGTTAAAATGTGTAGGTCGTCAATGTCTTCTGTCAGCAGGCAGAGGGGTCGCGAGTTTAGGCATGCTTCTAACTGCGATAGAATGGTGGCAAACTCCTCAAACGTAAGCTTCTGTTCTCCAACTACTCGTTTGAGATGATGCTTCAGGCTCCTTACGGCTCGTTCCATAAGTCCTGCGGAGCTAGGCCAAGCTGGAGCAGTGAAGTGCCACTGGATGTTCATTTCTGTTACTTCCTTTAAAAAACTATCATTGAAGATATTTTTAAGATGTAACTGTTCCTCCTTTAAAATGTTATTGGCTCCATGGAAATTAGTTCCATTATCACTATAAATATGGGCCGGGGCTCCACGGCGAGCTGACATCCGGCGTAGAGCTGCGAGGAAGGCTGAGCTTGTCAGATCTGACACCAATTCCAGATGTATAGCTTTCGTCACCATACAAACAAAAACCGCTACATAACCTTTCGTCGTCTTAGCTCCCCGGCCCTTGTTAATTTTTACATCCATATGTCCTGTATAGTCAACCCCTGTGTGATAAAATGGAGGAGCAGGGTTCACTCTTACTTCTGGTAGGTCACCCATAAGTTGGTGCATTTTCACTGTGTTATGTTTCTGACAGGTGACACAGTTTCTAATCACCTTTTTAACGATGTTGATGCCTCCGGTTATCCAATACTGTTGTCGAAGTTTAGCAAGAGTCAAGCGTGGACCACCATGAAACGTTTCGAGGTGAGCTTGATTAATCAAAAGTATCGCCAAACGGTCGTTTGCTGGGATTATTGCGGGATTCTTCATTTCTGAGTTAATCCGGCCGCAGTGATTTAGTCTTCCTCCTACTCTTAACACACTTTCTTTATCAATTATCGGATTTAAATTTAGTAATTTACTGTTAGATTTTACGAGGCCGCTTTTGTTTAAATGATCAATATCCGTTCCAAATTCTTTTGCTTGCACATATTTCACAATATTTAATTTTGCTTTGTTTAGTTCTTGTAATGTAAGTTGACCCGGTAACTGCTTACGCTGCAGGTTCAATGCCCGATGTAGCCATGCAATAATTCTAATAACCTTTGTCATTGAATGATATTTATGAATTATGTTGTATATTACGTTATTTTCTGTTTCCGATTGTATTACGTTCGTTTGTTTTATGTTTTTAGATCTCGTTTCTAAGTCTGTGATATAATGTTTATGTTCAAATTGTTTAAGGCAATTTCCTGTGAGCCAGGAAGGCCCTTGCCACCATAAGACATTGTCCTTTAATTGTGTAGCATATAATCCTCTACTTGCCATATCTGCTGGGTTCTCGTTGGATTTTACATAGCGCCAGCAGTTTGTAGGAGTCATAGCGCCTATTTTTTCGACTCTGTTCGCTACGAAAGGCTTCCAACGGCTTGGTTCTCCTTGTATCCACCCTAATGCTGCCATGGAGTCTGTCCAACAATAAAGTTCTATTTGATGTTGATTCAATGATGTTTTAATTTTATTGATTAACTTAGCCAATAAGAAGGCTCCACTGAGTTCTAATCTCGGCAAGGATACGCTGGGACCCGTTTTCTTGTGCGGAACGAGTTTTCCTTTCGCCGCCACTAAAATAGGATCAAACTTATTTTTTATTCGCGCGTATACTACGCAAGCGTAAGCTTTTAGTGACGCGTCACAAAATCCATGCAGCTCTATGACGTCACATTGTTTGCACCTTAACCATCTTGGTACCGTAAATTCACTAATTAATGGCATACTCGACTTTATTTTTGACCATTCTATGTAAATATCGTCTGTTACTAAGTCATCCCACTTTAGATCAAGCTTCCACAGGCTTTGGAATAGAAGCTTTAATTTTGTTGATAATGGGGCTAACCAACCGAGGGGGTCAAATAATTTTGATATTTCTGATAGTAAATTGCGTTTTGTCGGTTTTATGGTTGGTTGTGATTCCTTGTATTGAAACGTGAACATATCTGTGGCTGAATTCCAACCTAATCCCAATGTTTTCGACGTTTCTTCATTTTTAAAATTGAATAGTGAGTTGTCGTTGTTCTTTTTATCATGTTGTAAATGAGAAAGTAACTTGTTATCATTCGCGGACCATTTTCTCAAATTCATTCCTCCTCGCTTGAGTAACGATATAAGGTCCATAATCAATTGTTTTCCACATTCAATTGATTGGGAGCCATAGACCAAGTCATCCATATAAAAAGATGTCTCCAACGCTTTGGAAGCTTCACCAAAGCACTCCTTCTCATCGGCCGCTAGCCTTTTCAGTGTCATTAAGGCCAGGAAAGGGGCGGCCTTTTCCCCATATGTAAGTGTAAGTAATCGATATGTTGTTAGAGGTTGTTGAGGTGATTCGCGCCATATTATCTTTTGTAATCCTTGATCCTTTATGTTAATAAATATTTGCCGATACATCTTTTCTATATCAGCAGTAAACGCAAATTCATACTGTCTCCATTTCAAAAGTAATGTTTGCAGATCTTGCTGTAGGTTGGGACCTGAATACATCAGGTCATTCAGACTCAAACCGGAGCTAGTTTTAGCTGACGCATTGAATACAACCCTATGTTTGGTGGTGCTTGACTCGACCCTTTGCACACCATGATGAGGTAAATAGCACTCAAGGTCGTTTTGCTGTACTTCATCAACTTTCATATGCCCTAAGGTTTCGTATTCCTTCATGAAATGTTTGTAATCAGTCGCTAATTGTTCTTGTTTTTCAAATTTTCGCTCTAAGTTTCTGAATTGAGCTATACTCATCTGTTTTGACGACCCCAGCTTCTGTTCGATATTCGGTTTAAGGGGAAGGCGGACCTCGTAACGACCGTCTTCTCTTCTGACTGTTGTCGAGGAGTAAAAGTCTATACATTCCTGCTCTTCAGCCGAAAAATCCGATGTACTCTCGGTTATTTCCTCGATTTGCCAAAATTTCTCAATATCTTGAATGTTATTTAGTACCACGTTGCAATAGTATGTTTTTGTATTTGCGTGTCCGCATAGTAACCACCCTAGATGGGTCTGTTGGGCTACTGGCAATGTTGTATCCTTTTTAATTATACCACTCAAAATAATGTTCGAATAAATGTCAGCTCCAAATAATAAGTCTACGGGTCTGCTTCTATAGAATTCGGGATCTGCGAGATCTAAATCCGAGATAAAGTTCCATGAGGGTTTGTTAAATGTGTTGTTTGGTAGGTTTTTTATCAAATTGTTCATAATAAGTACATCCGCCTTAAAGGTAAAATCGCTGTACATAGAGATACATTCAATATTTAACATTCCTTTGCATGAGTTCTCCTTTTGACCCACTCCAAATATGGTTCCTCTACATTGTTGCCTTTTGTTTCCTAGCATTTGCGCTGCATGTTCACTTATCAATGATATTTGCGATCCTTGATCGATTAAGGCTCTCAATTGAAGGTGACTACCATCCGCTGCTTTGACCTGCAACATCGCGGTAGCCAACAAGATCTGTGAAAAATCATCTTGAGACACGTGAGAGCTGTTTGTAACATTTACATGTTGTGTTTTCGCAATCGAACCTTTGGATGTCACCATTTCCGTAGGTATTGCATGAATTGCGTCATGCAATAACGTACTATGCTGATTGTTGCACTTTCGACACGTTCTAGTTGAAATACATGCCTGGCCATTGTGACTAAAAAGGCAATTTATACAAATCTTTAATTTATGAACTGTCTGTAATTTTTGATTATTTGTCATCTCTAAAAAGTTTTTGCAGTTATATATTCCATGGTCTTGATTACATAAGGGACATTTAAACACAGATGAAACATGTAAAGATTTCATAGGTTGATTGAGTTTTTGTTGATAGTTATTTGATCGGTTCTCGAAATGATGTCCCTTGAAATATGATCCTTGACGGAATGCGGGTTTGTATTGCATATCTCTATAATTGTTTATTGTTTTTTGTTGTACTTTCTCTGGCTTTCGCCGGGATGATTCCAACGCAGTGAATTTTCCTTCTATAAAATCTAAAAACTCCTGTAAATTAGGCAATTCTCGTGGGTTTTTCAATGATTCGATATAATCCGCATGGGTATCCGAATCCAATTTTTGTGATAGTAAATGAACTAAAACTGGATCCCACGTTGATATATCTATCTCCAGATTCTTTATAGCGTTTAGTGTTTCCACTGTGACGTCAAACATTTTCTTTAGTTGGCCACCTGATTGTTGTTGTATGTTAGAAAATCCTAAAAGTGTATTCATATGAGAAGTAAAAATAAGCTTTTTATTGTTAAAACGGTTGTTCAGTATGTTCCAGCAGGTAGTGTAGTTGTCAGAGCTGATCTGTAGGTGTTGTACCAGCCTTTCCGCTTCTCCTCGCAGTTTACTCTTCAAGAATTGCATTTTTTGAGCGCTAGACATAGAGTTGTTATTATGAATGGCTTCCGTAAACAAATCCTTAAAGGAAACCCATTGATTGTAATTACTACTAAATACTGGAACGTCTAGCTGTGGAGTTGATTTTTCTCTATGTGCTACAGACCAGATCTTCACGTTAATTGTTTTCTTCATGTCATTAAATTGTTTTTCACACAAATTGAATTTTCTTTGATAAGTAATATCTTCTTCATCTACTTCTGAAATAATTTCCCAATGTAATGAATCCACTGTTGACCAACGAGTTTGTAATGACTTCAGAGCGTCCTCGAATTCCCATTTTTCTGACATAGAGCTGACGTCAATAAGGTTCATAGTCCTTTCGAATGCCATAAAGTTTGCTTCCTGCTTTCGTAATAGACGGTTTGTTCCATTTGAGATGAAAAAAGGCGTGATATTCTCTCTCTTGTCCTTTTCTTTTATTTTCTCGTCCTGTTTACCCGTCATCATAGTCTTACTTGGGCCTGGAGTATCTGGATTAATGCTGAAGGTACTCTTTTCTTTTTCAGTGTCACTAAGTTTAACCAAAAACATTTCTAAATATTTTCTTGTTTCGATATAAAACGTGTCGAAAATCTTCAAAAAAAAGCCAACATTGATATTGCGGGCTGTTTCTGCCGCGTTACTTCCGCGTCAGAACTCTTATTCAAAAATCACTCGAATTTTCGCAGTATCCATCTTTCTTGTCTAAGTTAAATAACAAAAACAGTTGAAATTCGATATTCAAATGTTTCACATTTTTTAAAAGAAGAACATCATAGGAACTATGTGAAAAAAGTTTCATTCGAAAACCTTAAACCATGAAGATTCTATGTCAATTAAAAGAACCAATTTCATATTTTAACCCTTAATATATCGTTATTCTGCTTTACAAAACAATTGCGAAACATTTTTTTTGTTAAATGTTATTCGATGTTATGAATCGGAGATTATTAACTATTCGATAAATCAAGAAAAAAATATATTGACATTCGGGCATTTCTTCCTAGTGTTGTCACTTTTGAAATAATGTTGAATTATTTTTAAGTTATTTTTTTTCCATATATTGTAACTTAGTTTAGGGCCTAGGCTTTTAATCTATTTAAAAAAACAATTAATGCTTCATATATTATATCGGTAAAGAAAATATTTAACTGTAACTGTGATAGGTTCGATGAATTTGGTCCATTGAGTTACGAAATATTTATGTTCGAATACACTAAATGAAATGCATCATGCATAATATTTTAAAGTTTATTATTGAAGAACAAGGCAGTCTTCATGAAATTAGTACAAAACTTAGAGAAAATCCTGTATAACCCAAAAATATTAAGGTAAGTAAATCCTTTGAGTTACATTTCTGGCAAGTGCCACCTTGCACATTAATGTTAAACTATAATTACGATTAGGTTGTAAAGTGAAAACTTGCACTATTACACAAAATGCTATAAAGAAGTAAACGACATAAAAATATGGCACACATATACGCATAAAAAACAAATAAACTTAAAAAAATATCAATCTAATTAAGTAGGACTGTCACTCAATGGAACGTAACATTTAGGTAAAGGTGTGTTAACCTACAATAAGCATTTTTTTTTACTGCATTGTATTATTCTGGATTTTGTTTTAACCGCTCCCTATATTTTTTTATTCTTTCCGCAGCTGTTAAAGCCATTATAATGCTTCACTCCTAGAACAAAATTTTGCAAAATTACTGACATATACAAGTTATTGGGCACTATTTGAACACCAAAAGTTATAGATTATCGTGATTTTTGGTATGACAGAAACAACATGAAAAGCCACGTGCATTAACTAGTATTTACATCAATATTTGTCGAATCTTGTATTGTACGAGAAAGATAGAGAGTTTAGTTATTTATCTATGTATATAACAACTTTTAAAAGGTTATAAAAGGTTTCACCAAGTTTCAAAGAGTAAGTTTTTTTTAAATTATTATTGTAACAGTTTGTTGTGGGTATCAGTACAATAATTTTCTCATACAATTGTTTGTGTTATTTGTATATCTTACAAGTTGCTTGCATCTTCTATAATAACGACCGGTAGGTCTGGCTTTTTAATTTCCTGTTGTATATACCTCATGGGGGGTAAAATGCGTCACAAAAACAATTCTAAAATGGCATATAAATATAGAAATATTTCTTGATTGAGTTCGGTGTTAAATAATAATAGTGACACTTTGTATTGGACTTGTTATCTTACCGTTGCATTATCATCATCGTACTCAGTATTTCCGGATGATAAAACAATACTGCCCTCTCATGACAGAATAACGCAACCTCAAAACAGCTATTTTGAGAAAAACGCGGTTAAAGTTTCTAGAGCGTCAGTTTTGATTTCTCATTTTTTTATATTTTACTGACCAAATTTTTTTCTAGTTTACATGGTAACTCGACTCACCTAAAAAAATTTTTTTTTCCAAAAAATCTTTATAAAATCCTGTAAATTGAGTAAATTTTGAACAAGAAAAGAATAAAAAAAAAACAATTGTTTTTCAGTTTAAATTAGTTTATTATTAAAGTTATTAAAAAAATAAGTACTACAAAATTTATAATTAATCAGAATCTTCACTTTTAGTATCACGTGTAACAATAATATAATAATAATAATAAATATTTAAGACATGCCTCACTGGGCCACACAGAGCCATCTAGTCCCAAATTAAGCTACTATTAAGTACCCTGTCGTATGGGGTACTAGACAACCGATAAACTTACATAAATACTTTTTTTTTGTAAATACATACTTATAATACATAGAAAACACCCAGACCAGTACAAACAGACATGTTCATGCACACAAATATTTGTACTGTGCGGGGATCGAACCCGCGACCCATGGCTCAGAAGCAGCGTTTACTACCGCTGATCCAAATGGTCGTCAATGTTTTCATAAAAAGCTCTTCTTTGATGCGGCATAGATACCGTCAATTTCATCAAATCAGTCTTTTTTATTTTACTTACACCGAGGGGATTTTCTTGTCTCGGCAAGTTTAATATTTCAGTGGCTCTCAGCTGCTGCAGTGGCTGCAGGTCCTTTTTAAGCCGCATGCTAAGTATGTCTAGCTCTGTGAATTCCAGCTGATCATATTCAGTCTTTACAAAAAGTTTAAGAAATCCGCGCTCAAACTTTATTATTTTGTGATTTGAGATGTTAAAACCTTTAGGAAAAGACTTCTTTAATTCATCAGTAAAAAGTATGATGTCATTGTTCTGAACAATTTCGGTAAGTAGATTTTTTCGTGAGGACTGAATAACTTCCATAAAGTCTTGAAAATCGTACATGTTATCTGTTTTACTCATTTTTTTTTGTGATGCACGCATGCACACTATCTGCTGCCATAAATGTGTGACCTGGCTCTAAGTATTCTATTTTTATCGAAGTGAGCATAGTGTTGGGAGAGTTTATCATTCGAAAAAGTGCTGAATACAAAATTTTGTTCTTGTTTTGCGAACTGCAATTATCCATATACAAAATCAAATGTTCTGCATCCCGACAATGATTTACAACAAATTTTAATAAACTGCTGGCAATGTTATGTGCTTTTCGGCCTGATTCTCCCTCATGCCAAAGAACTGCAACAGCCGTTTTATTTTTTCCAGGTGAGGCGTAAGTTTCATTAAAAAGAGTTAATTTCCTTGAAAAAAACGCATCCTTAATTGTCATTTTGGGCATCATAATTACCTTCTGCATATCTGCAGTGTAAAGAACAGATTTTCCGTTAGACTTTTCTGCAACATCGGTGTCTTCTAACAAATGTGCTCTAGCTAAGTCTTTTTTTTTTTTTGGTTTTGTTAGCCATTACATGCTGCACACTGACAGATAGTGCAGTCATGCTCTTTGTCTGCGATGGGATGTTCGATGTCATGTAATTTACATTTCGTACAAAGGTCCTGTGCTGGTTGACATCCTGATACATTAATCTGTTTTAATATTTTACGAAAGGAGCTCCAACCACATTTTTGCAATCCTTTATTCTCTAGGAACTCATTCAGTAGCTTAAACACATCTTTCTCCTTATAACCTGCAGGAAAATAACGACGATTTAGAGCGTGCTCAATGTTGTAATGCGAATGAGTTGGCCGACAAGCTTCAACAAAGTCCTTGACTTCTTTAACATAATGTTCAGAAAATGCATGACGAGATTTATGTTTGCCTCGAAGATCAGCAGAAATGCTAGATCCACAGGTTGTCAATCCACTTTTGTAGTTGGCTCGTAAAATTGAAAATACGACAGAATCGTGCTAATAGCCTATGGTATGAAGAAACATAGTTTTGCATACTATGTGACCAGCTAGCGACCATATTATGGTGTTATTTCGCTTTTTTGAACGTGTATACTTCACAGATACTTTTCGAAGTTTTGTGTTCCGTGATATTTAATCTCTACGTCTTTGAATATCCATATGCCAAAATTTATCCCAAATGTCAAATCTTTCGTCTTCAGACAATTTAGAAGTGCATTTTTTGGAGCATGTAGTTTACAAGGTGGTAACAAAGGATGATTGGCTCGGGTTTTATCTAGTCTTGATTTGGGATTTCGATCTCTTTTCTTATTTTTAGGAACCTTTTCTATCGACTTATCATTATTAGCAATCGAAGAACTTATATTCATTGTGTCACATGACTCGTTCCGAGATGCATCAGTACTTAAGTCGTGAATAAGTTTTTCGACAGACTCAGAAAATGTCGTTTCATGATCATCATCCACACCCAAAGGCTGGTTTTCTGCAGTTACAATGTTTTTAGCGGTTTTAAGATAGATTGCGAAAGATTTTCGTCAATAAATTCATTGGTTTCAAGCAACAGTCGTTTTCCAGATTTTGGTGTGAACAATAATTCGTCACCACCACTGAGATTTGGATATTGGTCTATAAACCACATTTTTTAGGGTTCCGTACCTCAAAAGGAAAAAACGGAACCCTTATAGGATCACTTTGTTGTCCGTCTGTCCGTCCGTCCGTCCGTCTGTCAAGACCCTTTTTCTCAGGAACGCGTGGAGGTATGAAGCTGAAATTTATATCAATTACTCAGGTCTACTGTCCCTTGAAGCTGTGAAAAAATCAAACTTCTAAGCCAACGCAATCAAAAGATACAGCCGTTTATGCCGCAAATTTTCGACACTTGCAAGGGAATCAAAACCTACAGGGTGCTTCCCGTGAACTCAGAATCTTGAAATTTGGTACGAAGCAACGTCTTATAGCATAGATAAAGGAAAAATTACGAAAACCATAAATTTTTAGTTACATCACATAATATATTTTTTTTAAATAATTTTAAACTTACTCCCCATTTCCTCATAAACGCGTAGAGGTATTAAATTGAAATTCATACCAAATACTCAGGTCTATAATACCTTTAAGCTGTAACAAAATCAAACTTCTATGTCAACGCAATCAAAAGAAACAGCAATTTAAGCTGCATATTTTGAAACTCGCAAGTACTCGCAAGGGAATCAAAACCTAAAGGGTACTTCCAGTCGACCTAGAATCTTGAAATTTGGCATGAAGCAACGTTTTATAGCACACATAAAGGAAAAATTCCGAAACCTTAAATTTTTAGATTAATTTCATTTTGCAATAAAAATACCATAGTTATGACTCGATTGTCGTAATGAACGAACTTTGTAAACCTTGCAGGTTTGTACGGAACCCTCGGTGCGCGAGTCCGACTCGCACTTGGCCGGTTTTTAGTAAATACTTCGAGATCTGTGCAAAGAGATGGACTAACTGATTGTAGTTCCTCTATTTCATTTTCTGGCGATGGCATCCGAGACCCAGGAGTAGTTTCTTCGTCCTAAATCAAGAAAAAACTAAGTCAATAAAATTTCGTATTAACCAAAACAATCCATGGAAGTAACCACACCAAAAGCAAAATTTATTAGTAATTCTTATTTTATTAGAACCTACTTATTTAGACTAGACTGGGTAACAACGTAGGAGGAAAAAATAGGTAAGTAGTTTAAAATTACAACATTCTTCTTTACATCCATCCATACTAATATTATAAATGTTACCGCTTGACGCTTAAACCGCTGAACCGAATTAGGTCAAATTTAGTATAGATATAGTTTGAGACCCTGGAAATGGACATAGGCTACTTTTTGTTGCGATATAAAAACATTAAAGGGGTGAAATGGGGGATGGAAGTTTATATGGCTAATCAAACTTTTGCGCGGGCGAAGTCGCGGGGAGCTGCTAGTGATGTGATGAGTTAGGTGAATCCAAGAGCGCAATAAATTCATTTTTGTAAGTACATACATGTAGGTTCAGTTGGCAGCACGTCAGGTGATACATTTGAGATTTTACTACGTTGGGTATAGAGGCGGTCTAATAGGTCAACATGTATATCCTTAGTTTAAGGTTGACTTCAAAATCGACTCAGCAGTTAAGGAAACGCTTCTGTAACCTACATAATATTCTAGGCAGATATATCTATAGGTGAGTACAGGTCTATGCAGGTGAATTGCCTAGGTCAAAGTTGTATAGAAAAAGTAAGGAGTAATTAAAATATGGGTCGACTAGTGAATAGTGACCGATACTGGGTACCTCTGATTGTACTCATGTTACTAACAACTTTCCCATAGAAACGAGGAACAAATTCTCAATCGACCTTACGTACTTACCTACCAAAAATGATGATCACCTGATTTTGTTGTATGGGAGGCACATTTTTTTTTGAGAATTCGAACTATGTTTCCAAAGGAAAGTTGTTTGAATACAATTACTTATTAGTCACCAAATATCAAGATGCCCGATAACTAATAATTATTAATTATTAATGAAATTAACTTGTAAATATGTTAGCCAAATGTTAAATTAAAATGATGCGGTGCAAGCAAATAAAACAATCCAAACCCGACCAACACACGTCAAGATTTACATACCTACCAAGTTTTAAAGAAGATTGATGTGGAACGTCCTAGAATTTAAAATAGTCATATTACTAAAAGTAAGTAGGTTACTACTAAAAAAATGACCTTAACTATTAAAAAATAATAAGACTTACCTCCTTCTCTGACATCTTTAATTACTGGTTTTCAACAATTTAGACTAAGATTAGTACTGAGTGTTCTTATGAAAGCAAACGCTAACTAGTCGTAACTTGTTAACTTCGCACGCACATGACAAAACAACGTAAGCTATGATTACTTCGTTTTGTCGTAATGGGCGCGAGTCTTGCGCGGGCTTCAAGTTTGCTTTGTCTCGTTGCTGTGAAATATTGCATTACGACAAAACACTGTAACCATGGTTTGCGTTAGTCTGTCATGGCACTATCTAAAATTTGAGGGTAGATTTCGGCGTTACGGTATTTTGTTTTTCATAATTAACGGTAAAAAAAAATATTTCGATAGGTTACATGATAGATCAAGGAATCGATTGAACATGTGCACGACAAAACAACGTGACCCGGATTACGTTATTTTGTCATGGGAGGGCAGAATAGCCACTACTATACTACTTTCACTATTGCCAGAATTGTATAATTCTGGCTGTATAATTGTATAATAATATAACTAACTGTATAATTGTATAATACCATCACGAAGTGATATGTGGTCCAATCTTGAGGTTCCGTTTTTCCTCCAGCTTGATACAACCCAATCGTCAATGGTTAACATTTTTTTATTGTTTTGTGTCGTTTTAATAGAATAAAGATATAGAAGAAAACAGGCAACCTTACCGAAGGTTTAAGTGACTTAGTACCTACCCACACGATATTTATTTAACTATTACATACTTACCCATTTTAATTGTGATAACGTATTTATATTAAAAAAAAAACGGATCGTTTTATTGACACCGTTCGAGCCAAGTAAAAAAGTTGTCAATACAAGGAAGACAGGTTCTTATCTCGTCATGCGGATTGGCTTAATACCAAATTGACTGGCTTGAGCATGAAACTCCTTGCATCAACCCCACTACGGAAGCCTCAACTTCTTCAGCATCACCGTGTAAGGATTTTGCCGATTTGAGTGAACTTGATTGACTTGAATAAAAACTCACAACATATTTATTGTACATCGGATTAAATTATGTTTGCAGACGAAAAATTTTAAGAGACTTAAAATGAACGCCTACAAGTAAAGTATGAGCAAAACAATCGAAATAAATTCAGGCGCTACAAGAAATTTTCTTATCTTTTATTTGTAACTTTCAGTTGACAAATTATGACTGATTCATGTAGTTTGCAAAATTAAATGATGAGTTATGATGTAAGAAACGAATACATGAATATTTAAGAACAATAAAGTATACTTAACTTTCAGATTTTTTATTATGTAAACCATGTACTTCTAGGAACTTTTTTTCATATCATAAGAAAGACATATCCTTTATTAAGCTACTGCTAAAAAAACATGGATTTCTATAGACGCGTTCTTCAGTTATTATGAAAATAGTACCACACGTAGTGATGTCCGGGCATTTGTATGACGTCGCTCCACCGTGCGCCCCCAAGATCATACGATTTCTCGCACACAAAAGGACGAGTAAGGGATCCGCACAACACTCAAGCGAACCATTAGCATAAAACGTTTTATGAAGTTGAGTTTTATTTAGTAGGATATAATTATTTGGACGGTTAATTATTTTGTTTTTTATCTACTAATAATAATTATGAATCATGTTTGATGCATGTGACATTTTGATTAAGAAATAATATTATTTAATTTTAAGAATGTAATCTGTATTAGGATCTTCAATTTGAATTAGTTTGATGTAGGTTAATTATTAACAAAAGTTTTAAGTTTTAATTAATTTAAAAAAAAGAACAATATTTAACTAATTATTAATATAAGCAGAACGTATAACGTTACAACGTGACCGCGCTGGCACAAAAAACCGTCATGGCATTAGATAGTGTTGCCACAGAAAACGTGTTTTTCTCTTTTTTTAGCTTTGAAAAATTGTGTTTCAGCGCTAGTACCTTCACTGATACTACTCGTTAACCCATCTCGGACAAGTATCTTCGTATAATTAAGATAGAACTTCACTTAAGGTAAGTTAAACCAGTTTTTAAAACATTTATTCCACTCCAAAGTCGGGATAGTCAAAATGGCCGATTTGTTTGCGTCAACAGTTTTTTCGGGTAAGCTGAAACGTTGACCACGAAGACTTTGCTTAACTTTGGGAATCGTTGGGGTTTAAGTTAGGGCTGTAAGGCGGATGATCGAAAATTTCGACATTTTGGGTGCCCAAAAACATCTTTTGGCGGGCGGTGTGCGAACTTGCGTTGTCATGGTGCAGTATCATGCGACGTCTTGAATTGTTTTTTCGACATTTGATGAATTGTGGCAAACAAACAGTGGTAACCAGCCAGCGGTAACCGTCTTGCGTAATTATTGAGTAATTTTTTTTTATTAGAAATAAAACGGTTTCGACGCAAATTATAATCTTCGCAAAATGTCATCGCGAAAAATTTTATCACTTTCGCACAATGTCATTTTCGCAAATGGTCACTTTCGCAAAATGACATATTCTCAACTGGTCACTTCTTTGAGTATCTAACCAAAACTGGAGTGGCCATTGACGTGCGTACCCCGCTGCCAAAGGTACAAACCGCCGGTCATACCGGTTATATAAAACTAGTTGCCGCACGTTCCATGTCATTCAGCAAATGTCAGTAGCGCACAATGGACCTGAGCTAAAAATGCCGAATTGCAGCGTTTTTGCGTGTAAAAAGAGGTCGCAATCCTCTAGTTTACAATAAGATAATTTTACTTTCTATTTCTAAGTATTATTTTGACTTAATATTAACAAATAATACAATAAATTAGTAAAATAACATGAAAAATTCCCAATCAATAAGTGTTGCTACTAAATAGTACTCGTATCAAATTAGGGTAATTTTTAAAGATGTAGTTTATAAAATTTGACTTGACATGATTTAAACGTCTAAATAAATATGCGTTTTGTATAATATCTAATGTTTTTAATAATATATTACTACATTATATTATTAAAAACATTAGACTGCATAAGCCATAATTATGTCTCGACGAAATAAAACATGGCAATCAGTAATCTATAATCAATTATTCAATTCAAATCATAAAAATAAATCAGCAGGTTTCATCTAATTTATATTTTAAATAGTTATTCTCTAATACTTTTAAATACGTTTTAGTAAACTTATCTCGAAATGATGCATTTTTGAATTTAAGAACTGACTGACTGCAGGAAAATTAGGGCTGTGACAGCCTAAAACAAATGTCGATATCGACATTATCAATAAATGACAATGATTTATGCGACATATATTTTTAAGACGTAATTAGGTACTTTAAGATTGAGTTTCATTTATTATTTTTTACTTTTTAAAGGGAACTTTTTGTGTCGGGGGTTTTTTAATTTTTTTAATTTTTTATTTTTACAGATAGATTTTGTTAAGTTGTAAATAACTAGTCCCATAAATATGTTACATAAAACCTTTTTTTTTTACAACTTTAAAATAATAAAATTTTAAATTTGGAAAAAATTTTGGCAATTTTGCGGATTTTCACATATTTTATTGTGTTCATTATAAAATTTCAATTTGGAATGGGATGTTAAAAAAATAGGATTGCAGTGATCGCCTTGCACAAAGTGGGTCCGGTCATATTCCAGACACTTCCAAAGCTTGGTATCAGCCGTATGTTCGTATATCCTACTATCAACAGTTACAACAACACTACCTTCAAGTAGCCTTATTGGCTGAACTCATCGATAGTGACATATCGATAGTGTCTTACTCTAGCATTCCTTACACGAAAATGACGTCATCTTGTATACTGATAGGCTGTTGCGTGTGTTTAAACATGTGTGCGTTTAGTCTGTGTGTGTTTGACAATTTCTTCGTATGCGTGCGTAACGACATGATCGAAAATGCATTTGTTTGTTATCGCTGTTAGTATGCGTTCTTCGCCCCCCGCGCCGAAAGTGGCAGAATTATTTGTATGGATATTAGTACTCAATTACTTATGTCCAATCCGGTTGGTTAGATAATCAAAGGGTCACTTTCGCTACATGTCATTTTCGCAAATCGTCACTTTCGCAAAATGTCATTCAGATTTTTTTTCCTGTATATTCTTTGTACTGACGACAGCATTTAATATGCTGTACTGAACACTGAATTAAACATTGCGGCACCTTATTTAGTTATAATAGGTCTGATTTTGCTAAAAAAAATCTAGTCTGATGTGCTGTCTACTGTACATTAAATTAAAGGAAATTCTAAAAACCAACTATTTGGTAATACTAAAAATCGGCAAATCGGCTGGGATCATTGGGATCCTCGGAATGAGAACTTCCTCACCTTCGAATTTTCCTATGAATAAATTATGCATTTGTTACACAGTCAATAGACTTGAATGAATGCAGATAACCAATGATTTCATTCTGAATTATGTAATTAAAGTCAACATCATCTTTATTTTTAGCTGCCAAAATTGCTCGTTCACTCAACCATTCATTATCGTTGTGGTTAGCAATGATAGTTGGGGGAATACTTTGTTAATGATTTCGTCTTTCGATGAGACAAAGTTACAGAAATTCGAAGGAAATGAAATCAATCCGTTCGATTCGTCGACAGGTACTCGACCATTACCGAGTCAGCAATTGCTCAGAGAATTCCTCAGCGGATGTATCGTTTAGCAATGCAACTCTCATGTTTGTTGTCAACTGAAGTTTCTTAACATAGCGCCACATATTCGATGATTTGAGGCAAGCATTTATTTCGTCGGCAGCAGTTGATCTTGTATGACTGGCAGTGTTTGGCGGAAATCACCAGACAGTAATATCATTGCGCCTCTAAAACATCTCCCGTTGTTGCAAAGATCTTTCAATGTTTAAATAAGTGCTTCAAATGCTCGTTTATGCGCCATTGTGCATTAATCCCAGATTATGATTTTCGATGCTAACAAAACTTTGGCCAGTGCAGTGTTTTGCAATATTACATGTTGGTTCTTCAATAGTTTGCAGGCTCAACGGCAATTTTATTGCTAAATGGGCCGTACGGCATCCTTCTAACAATGTGGCTGCTATTCCAGAGGAAGCAACTCTAACCGCAATGTTGGATCTCGCACGAATAATGGCTAAAAGTACTGACATGAGGAATGTCTTCCTAGTTCCATCAACAACAACGTCGCAACATTCCCGTCTTGTTTATAAAATAATACCTACTATAGATCGACGCATGGTAAACATTCTCCTTAAACTTTCGTCATTATCGGGGAATTTGAATTCTTTAGTAAAACAGGCAGAGTGCGGAGTATTCATTCATAAAACAATCTTCATAAAATTTTTTTGCTATTAATAAATGTGTATTATTTTACCTACTGGAAACAGTTTGGTTTTAATAATAATAAAATTATTAAGTGGGTCACAACGGGGTAGTGTGAAAATTACCGGGTCATGGCAGAACAATGTTTGGGAAACACTGACCTAGAGCATTTTGGCAGTTAAGGATAAACGGGTTTAGTTTTTCGCGGTTTCCGTCGAATGGTTTAATAAATTTGAGAAGCACGCTAAGCTCAATATTTTCTTCGGATTTAGCAATACTTGCGGTCTTGCTACGTCTGACCGGTTTTGATGCGCAGGGGACATTGGGATCAGTGACTGGTATGGTGTCCACAAATTCTTCGGTTGAAGTCATTTTGGATAAGATGGGTTATTATTATTAGTATTATTTTAATTAATACACAAATTGATATTGAACTTAAATAAATTCAATTGTTAACATAAAACGAGTTAAATAAAATTGAGAATAATAGTTGGTTCCTTATTGTTTAGATATTAGACAGACATTTTTAATTGATATAAAATGAAAATAAAATTTAATGAAATGAAAATAAAATTTAATGAGATGAAATGAAATGAAACCTAACCTAAGTCATTGAATCAAATCATTAACAAACAAACAAATTAGTAGCTTCTTTTTAGAAATATTTGCATGAATCATAAAAACTTCTATGAATTTTTTTTAGTAAAAACTTCGTGGTTGTTTTTTTCTTTTTAATAGACATTATTTTGACAGTTGGGAAAGAGAACGCACGAGTTCGGAAAAGGTAAAGAAAAAGCTCGAGTACGTAATAGCCCGCATCCCGAACGCTGTACGTCCCTGCAATACGCCACTTTTTGAGCAACTGTATTAAAAAAATATGTTATCAATTGTGCCGAAAATTATAGAAAATGTAGACAGGTAGACTGAGAGTAAAAAAGGTGGATCTACCTTAAAGTTGGTAGATATGCCAACGTTACTTGCTGGTTCTCTATGATATGTAAAATTTAAACTGATAAGGGTTTAAGTTAAGTAGTATTTCGTTCTGACATTAATTTATTTTCCGCACGGAATGCTGCTTATCGGTTAAATTTAACCATACCATACAGGCAGGCTAGACCCAAAAAGCTAGAATAGATGGACTCTTGAATGCTCACTTAAGGCGTTGGATGATAGTTCATACTTGGGTTCATCGCTTAAAAGTGAATTAAATAAAGTAAGATCTATCAATAACAGTGGCACATTAAAAAGGTATTCAAGGGTACTGTTCGAATTGCAAACAAATAAAAAATTGGTGTCGGTACGAAATGTAATAAAAAATTATATTGTAAGCTAGTACCGGTTCCTAAAACAAGTTCAGTAGATCCAGAATATCTGAAAGATAATGATGGATTTGGCAGCACATGTTATGAAGTACTTATATTGTTTAAAGTTTCACTCAGTTTTGGAAAACAATTATGAAAGTTATTGTTAGGTTAGTCTTATCTATTATTTTAATTAAAATATTGTGCAAATTGGTGTTGGGTATAGGTATAAATATTATATTTATACCTATACCTATATATACTCGGTTAAATATTTTTGATAGAATAAAACAACTTGATTTTCAAAATCAAGTTGTTTATTATGTTTAAAGAGTACGGGGCAATGTCACATATTTTTTGCCACTGCTTAAAATATTAATATTACACGGAATTGGCGATACTAATGAATCAAATTTGATTGCCTTCGCATCGTTTGTTTCTATAACTTCGTAACTACAGAAATGATTATCAAACTTCAGTGTTTGTATAAAATTTACAATAAAAATAAGATTTTGAGAATCATACAAATAAACATGTTGTATTCTTAAAAATACAGGCCATAATTGATCTGAAAATGTACTACAAACTAAAATAGTGCCAGCTACATAGCGAGTTGAAGTAATAGGACCCCTTGAAACTTTGTCTATTTAAGGACTTACATTGGCATAATTCTAAACTGAAGAAAATAAATTCTTTTTTATCTAATCTATAATCTACAACAGGACCCGTGCGAAGTATGTAATCTAATTTACCTTCTTACTTAAAGTCAAAGTAATATTTCTTTTATTAAACGTAACTGTTGCAGCTAATTTAGATGATGTATCTATGCTTTGCTTCAAGTAGCATGTTCCATAAAAAGATAAGAAGCAATATTTCTTTTATTAGACGAAACTTTTGCAGCTAATTTAGATGATGTAATAGATACATCATCTAAATTAGCTGCAAAATTTTCGTTAGCTGCAAAAGCATAGGCTTTGCTTCAAATCGCATGTTTCATAAAAAGATAAGAGGGCCATTTTTTAAGTGCAGAGTGATAGTGTATTAAATTGTGAAACTTCGGTTTTAAAAAGTCTTAATTTAGTGATATATACACCGTGAAATTTTAGTGGTTGTTTTCTAGTTACTGAGGACGGCTTTCTATGTAGGAAATCCAGAGGTGCAAATTCCACTAAATGTAAGTTAAATAATGTAATATAATTATTTCTACAGTCTCTGTGAAGGGGAAAAGAGACAAAAAGGTCAGACTTTTTTTTTGTCATTCGTAATTGATATGTCTTAATTAAACACCCGAATTTATTAATAAGAGTTTTATTTTTCACTAGCACTTTTACCTTCAAAGCCGATCGGAACCAGAGAGAATGACACTGTTTTTCTTCCGGTCTTAGGGATACCACAACTCTCCCGCACATAAATGTGGCATACACTCTAATTTTAATGCTAAACTTAACTTAATACTAATTGTACAACAAAGTAGGTATTGAGCCGTTCATGCAACAGCCCTACGGACAATTCCTTGGGATCGGTTTTACCACTGGTGCATGATCGACATCAAATCATCAATTTAAAACATTGTATATTTATTCATCCAAGGTATCAGAAATCAGAATGAGGTATTATTTGATTTACATGACGTTTCCATTTGGACCCCTCCACACCTGTAATATATGTAACGCCTGGCACAGATTGCTCAATTATGACTCCCTGAACCCATGGTTTATACCCCTTTCTATAATCCCTTACCATCACCTTTTGGCCTATTTGAAATTCAGTATTTCTGCTACCTTAACTTTGGCTCTGTATTTTGTTTTGTATTTCATCATGTAATGGTGGGGGCCGCATGAAACTAAACCAATTTCTTAATTATCTACCCATCATTAGCCTAGCAGGTGAGATTCCCGTTGTTCGTTGTGGAGTATCCTGTAGTCTATAAGAAAAAGATTTATAGCACATGATAAAGGATTACCAGCTTCTTTAAAATTTAGTTATAGTGGTTTTGAAAGTTTGGACAAATCTTTCTGCAGCCTCATTGGTAGCAGGATGATATAGAGAGAGAAAAGTATGTTTAATTTGAGTCATTTTACAAAAGTTTTGTAATTCTACACTGGTAAATGACCGCCCATTGTCTGTCACTAGATGAATTGGAAACCCAAATTGCTGAACTCCCTGTACATAAACTCAAATCATATATCAAAGTTATTTTAATAAAAAAAGTAGACTTGCAACGAATATTCGGTTACTATTCGGTATTCGGCCTATTCGGCTGCTTTTATTATATTCGGCCGAATACCGAATATCTACATATTATTCGGCCGAATACCGAATACTTAAACAATATATTTTGTCATAGAGAAATAATTGGTAAAATGAAAAATTAAAATCGATTGATTACGTATATATTCATATTTTCATTTCTGTTATAATCATTTAAGTAGTCATTGATGCATAACACAGGTATATAATCATATTCTGAATTGGAAAAATGGAGGATTCTTTGTATTTGAATTATTGTGGTAATCAAAATTTAGAAGGGTAAGATTCTCATTTCTTTTATAATCATTTATTAAGTAGTCATTGGTACATAAAACAGGTACATAATTTAATCATTTTCTGTATTAAACACGTTAAGAATTTTTCTATGCATTTGTATTATTTTCATAATCAAAATTTAGAAAAGGAAGGTTATGGTGCAGAAAGACTAACTTTTCTGCATTTTTAGGAAGTAGTTTTCTTTTTTTTTTCTCGTAGACCATCCCAGCTTCAGAGAAAAGGCGCTCTGAATAAACACTACTTCCTGGCGCCGACAAATATTTTGCTGCAATCTTAATCAAACACGGAAATTCAAATTTCCTTGCTTGCCACCATGTATACGGGTTGTCATGACGTGATATATTACTAATATTTAAGAAAAGATCCATTTCTGTTGAAACTGCATTTTTTTCTGTTGATGTGTTTCCAGAAGCTGTGCTTTTTTCTGCTATCAGCTCTTCGAAGCAATCCATAAAAGTTGAGTGAATAGTCTGATTTAGACTTTGCTCTTCAGTTCTCATCCTCTTGGCCAAAGTAGGGGACGAACTCGCGCTATCGTCGCTTGTTTCTTCACAGCTCATTTTTATGCTATCGATTAATACATACTGCTTCACTTTTTCTTTTTGCAGTTGATTGGTGAAAACATTCATTTTAAATCTTGGATCGAGAAAGGTAGCAACCAAATGATTTTTACTCGTTGTAATGTCTTCAAATCGTTCTTGTAACCCTTGTTGTATGACGAGTATTGCTAGGCTTAATTTGGGTGTTAGCTCTTTTGACGTGCTCATTTTATTGTAATATCGCATTAAGGTAGCAACATACGGAATAATTTCAGAAATGCAAGCGTAGCCGGAACTTATAAGTTTTGTTATCTCCTCAAATGGTTGCAATAATTTTTAAAGATGTTCCAACAGCTCCCATTGTGCAGCAGTCAAATTGGCAATATGACAGTCCGTCAGATAGACAGAAATGGCTCGTTTTTGTTGCATTAGCCTTTCGAGCATATAATATGTAGAGTTCCAACGCGTGCTAACATCTTGGACTAATTCATGTTGAGGGAGACCCAAATCTTTTTGGACAGAATGCAGTTTTTCTTGTGCAGTACCAGAATGATTAAAATGAGTTACGATTTTTCTACCTGTAGCTATCATTTGAGTCACATCTAACTGAACCTTTAGACAATCATTGACAATCAATTGAATAGTATGAATGAAACAACGTGCTGAGGACAACTCTGCATCACTAACAGCTTTTACTATGTTTCGTCCATTATCATGAATAACAATATGATTTTTTTCACGGATGTCCCACAAATTTGAAATTTCTTGTAAACTCATAGCTATATTCGTTGCTGTGTGTTGTCCCTCAAAATGCTTGATGTTCAATACTACATGTTTGAGGTTGAATTGGCGGTCAATAAAATGTGCAGTAAAACTTAAAAAACTGTTATGATTATGCAAGCACGTCCACATGTCGGTCGTTACGGAAATATAATCTGTCTCTGAAAGTAAACTTTTAATTTTCTCAAACACTTTACGATAAATTTCTGGAATCACATTGTCTGAAAAGTAAGGACGACTAGGTATATTGTACCGCGGCAAAGCGCTATTAATCAGTCTTCTAAAACCAGCCCTTTCTACTATATTTACTGCCTCATTATCAAGTGCGATCATTTCAGCAATTAACACATGGTACTTTTTTGCCTTGGGGTCATTAATATCCGATAGTTTATTAATTTCTGCACATTTTTCAAGAGTTAATTGTTTTTTTGACGTTGAAGGTTTATTACTTACATTCGTATCTTGATTTGTAGTTTCTTGCCCCTTAGGTAACGTAGGTACCAACTTATGATATTCTTCATTGTGTTTATTTTTTAAATGATTTAACATTCCCGATGTTGTCGCCCTTCTTCCAACGCCACCATGAGAAGTTTTCATTTCGCACAGTTTACACACGACACTTTTTGGGTCATTTACATCATCCTCGAAGTATGCCCATATAGGCGATTTTTTTCTAAAGGCCATAAGTGATTTTTTTGTTATTAAAGTACGTTCGTAATTATTTAATTGTTTATTTGTTAAATTTCACACTATCACACTTACAAACAGATCAAAACTAAGAGAGCACAATAAACTGTACTTAACGTAATATGATATCCACGAAATGAACTTGTCGAAACATGCAAGATGTTGATACCTGACGCGATCGCACTGGCATCGCGTAACACGAGCTTATCTTCAAATCCAACTTAACTCTCACTCAACTTACATCTACACTTAACGATTTATCATGTTTTTTTTTTCTGTGCATTTTATTTTAGTTTATTTTACAAACACGTTACTACTTTATTCTTAACCATCAGCTCAGCGCTGCCGCAAGGCAGCACTGGCAGGGTCGCCATGCAATGTGGGGACGAAGGGATAGAAATAATACGCACGAATGTTGAGTAAATACTGAATATATTTTAAGAAATAAATCCCTTTTATATTAACATACAAATAGGTGGAATAATTAATTGTAAACTCCTTGGTTTTAAAAAACGAATACCATTTATTTATTTAAAAAAAGATTCTCGGTCTTATCACAAGGTCTTGTCAAACTTGTTTAGTCGTTGAGAAAATGGAATTGACTCGAGAAAATTCAAGAGCGATGATTTATTATGACTTTTGAAGTGGTTTAACAAAAAAACAGTGTGTTGACCGGATGATTTCTGCATTTGGTAATGAAGCCCCATCCAAAACCACAATTTATCGCTGGTTTGCTGAATTTAAACGTGGACGTGTCAAGCTCAGTGATGATCCCCGTCAAGGTCGTCCAAAAACTGCAGTCACCCAAGAAAACGTTTATGCTGTGCGTATGCTGATTGAGAAAGATAAACGTGTGACATACCGCGAAATTCAGGCAACTTTAGAAATTGGCATGAGTCAAATACAAATAATCTTGCATGAACAATTAGGTGTAAAAAAGTTGTTTTCTCGATGGATACCGCATTCGCTCTGTGAAGAGCAAAAAGCGGCTCGCGTTACTTGGTGCGTCAGAACTCTCGAAAGATTCCACGCAGGATCCTCAAATGCTGTATACAACATTGTATCAGGTAACGAATCCTGGATATACGCGTACGAACCCGAAACAAAAACCAGTCACGAGTTTGGGTGTTCGAAAATGAGTTAAAGCCAACAAAAATTGTTCGTTCACGGAGTGTTGCAAAAAAAATGTCTCCAAAACCGGCCATGTTGCGACTATTCCTCTTGAGGGACAAAGAACTGTTAATGCAGAATGGTATGCTAGTATTTGTTTGCCACAGGTCGTTTCTGAACTCCGTAAAGAGAACTGCAACCGCTGCATCATCCTCTATCACGACAATGCGAGTTCTCACACCGCGCACAGAACAAAAGAGTTTTTAGATCAAGAAAACATAGAATTATTAGACGATCCGCCGTACAGCCCCGACCTAAGCCCTAATGATTTCCATACTTTCCCTAAAATAAAGAATAAATTGCGTGGTCAGAGATTTTCAACACATGAAGAAGCTGTGGACGCCTACAAAACGGCCATTTTGGAGACCCAAACTTCCGAATGGAATGTTGCTTCAATGATTGGTTCCGTCGTATGGAAAATGTGTCAAGTTTCGCGGAGAATACTTTGAAAAGCAATAAATACATTTTTAAATAGTAATGTTGTGTCACTACCTTGATTCCCGAAATTTTCAGTGCCGCCCTCGTACTATTTAAAGGGAAGTAATATGATATTAGAATGGGGATCAAATACGACACTCTTTATGTTTATACTTTGAGGCACGTGTGACCTAAATTCCTTAGCTCTATCTAATACCATTACTCATATCTTATGTACCTATACATATAAGGGTAGGGAGAAGGTGCAAAATCAGTTAAAATCAAAATCAGTTAAAATCAGTTTTATTTCTGCAAATAGGCCCCAGGAGGCGCTTTTACACGTCCCAATATTTAAACCTACCACTGCTTCGGGACAAGTCTGGGCTAGTGCCGAGAAGAAGCAGCGCAAGAAACTCGGTCACTATTGTCAGCCTCTTTTTAAATAAATTTTTACAAGGTAAGGTAATTTTTACAAGGTTTAAGCAAGTACGAGCTGGGACAACTTAATGCCATACATTTCTATCATTTAAATAATCATTAACAGTGTAATAGCCTTTTTTCATTAAAATAACTTTAACATACGATTTAAGTTTATGTACAGGGAGTTCAGCAATATCCTTTGGTAATTTGTTGAAAATACGGATACAATTTCCCATAAACGATTTTCCTACTTTTCGCAGTCTGAAGCCTGGAATGGCGAGTTTATCTTTATTTCTCGTATTAAAATTGTGTACGTTACTTTTCTTAAGAAATAAATGTATGTTCTTACGAACGTAAATAATATTCTCGAGAATATATTGAGAAGACACTGTAAGTATATTAATCTCTTTGAAGAGCTCTTTCAGCGAGTCACGGGGTCGAAAGCCGTAAATAGCCCGTACAGCACGTTTTTGCAATATAAAAATTGACTCAATATCTGCCGCTGAGCCCCACAATAAAATTCCGTATGACATTATGCTATGAAAGTAGCTAAAATATACTAATCTTGCCGTTCCAACATCAGTCAATTGCCTTATCTTTCTCACAGCATAAGCAGCAGAACTAAGTCTTCCAGACAGCCCCCTAATATGAGCACCCCATTGCAAATGAGAGTCTACAGTTATACCCAAAAAGGTAGTAAAATCTACAGAGTTTAGTGGTTCATCTTTAACAATAATATGAGGGGCAGCTAACCTTACGTTTGGCATCGTAAATTTAACACATTTTGTTTTATTTGCATTTAGTAAGAGATTATTTGTTGTAAACCAATGCAATAATTTAGAGAGGGTATTGTTAACATCGTCAAATGAAGATTTGCCCCTCTTGGTTTTAAAAATCATTGATGTATCATCTGCAAACAATACCATCTCACAAAGATTATGTAAGTAACAGGGAAGGTCATTTATATAAACTAAAAATAGCAGGGGTCCTAATACTGATCCCTGTGGGACACCCATAACAAGGGCCGACCCTGAAGACTCAGCTCCATTTATGCAAACCTTTTGTATCCTGCCTTTAAGGTAAGAACTTATTAGATCCAAGGAATCATTCGATGCACCATAATGTTTAAGTTTTTTAAGTAATATTTCATGGTCTACACAATCGAAGGCCTTTGAAAGGTCACAAAATACACCTAAGGCATCTAGCTTACTCTCCCAAGCCTTAAACACATGTTGTAGGAGAGCAACTCCAGCATCGGTAGTATTTCTACCTTTTCTGAAGCCATATTGGTTGCTATTTAATAATTTATTTACATTAAAGTGAGATAAAAGCTGATTAAACATTATTTTCTCGAAAATTTTACTTAGCCCTGGCAATATAGATATAGGTCGAAAATTGGAGGGGTCACATTTTTCGCCAGACTTAAACAAAGGAATGATTTTGCTAAACTTCATTAAAGTTGGAAACTGTCTATCATCAATACATTTGTTAAAAATAATAGCGAGTTGAGGGGCTAATGAACTTATGATTGTATTGATAATATTGACAGAAATTCCCCAAAGATCCTCTGTTTTTTTCATATTAAATTCTCTAAAAGTTTTTGTAATTATATCAGGGTTTATATGTCTAAAATTAAATGAAGAATTGTACTCTTCGACAACAGACTTGAGAAGGGATTCAGCTAGATCAGCAGAAGAAGCTAGCCCTTCAGTATTAGAGGGAGCTATATTTGAAAAAAATGTCTCAAATGTGTTTGCAACCTCTGTGTTCGTGTTTATTAGCTTATCCCCTAACTTGAGAGAGTAAGTAGGATTATTTGGTTTTACTCTACATGTCTCTTTATTAATAATATTCCAAGTGGTTTTTGCCTTATTTTTGGAAGCCGAAATTAAATTATAAAGATATATTGACTTCGCTTTGGCACACTAATTTAAATAATTTAGAGTATTTTTTAACATGTTCTATAATATGTGGGTTTTGAGAATCTGCCTTTAAACTATATAAATCATATAATGTTTTTCTGCTTTTATAAATACCAGGTGTAGCCCATTCATTAAACTTACACTTCTGTTTGTTTATTTTTACTTTTTTCTGTTTAAAATGTTTATCAAATTCCTTTTTTACTAAACCAAAAAGATTCTCATATAATTCATCAACATTCTGATCATTAGGCTTTAGCAAATTCACACCCTCTTTAATTTTTTCCTTAAACTTTTCTATTTTATTAAAAGTGAATTGCCTATGCCACCACACTACAGTACATTGGGTTCATCATCTACTGATGTGAATTTTTAAGCCACGTTGGCCTTTAAATAATCGAGGCTGGAGGCATTGAGGACCTCGAATTAAGTTCTCCGACGAGGCATTATGAATACTGTTTGAGGGCACTGGAGTTACGGTTACACGAAGGAAGCACATGCCTGTATTAGAAATCTCCGCTCCACAGTGTGTTAAAAACCCTCATTTTGTCTCATCTTGGTTTTATTAAATAAAACAATAGTTATTACCATAACAAAC
Source organism: Anania crocealis (assembly GCA_949315895.1). Taxonomy (NCBI): domain Eukaryota; kingdom Metazoa; phylum Arthropoda; class Insecta; order Lepidoptera; family Crambidae; genus Anania; species Anania crocealis. Next base: position 8,398,696 of record OX438868.1, read on the forward strand.
ATCAGAGTAAAATTCCGAAATTGATATTGCTTATAATTTTTTTTTTTAATTTCAATGTTTGGTATTAACTGGGTCTGATAATTCACAAAAAAATTAAAATAATAATAACTATAAGTGTTATTTCAATTTTGATTATTTCAATTAAATAGTCATACAAAACTAAGAGGGGCAAATGTTCATTTGATGATGTTAACAATACCCTCTCTAAATTATTACATTGGTTTACAACAAATAATCTTTTACTAAATGCAAATAAAACAAAATGTGTAAAATTTACCATGCCCAATGTAAGATTTGCTGCTACTCATATAATTGTTAAAGATGAACCACTAAACTCTGTAGATTTAACTACCTTTTTAGGTATAACTGTAGACTCTCATTTGCAATGGGGTGCTCATATTAGGGTGCTGTCTGGAAGACTTAGTTCTGCTGCTTATGCTGTGAGAAAGATAAGGCAATTGACTGATGTTGAAACGGCAAGATTAGTATATTTTAGCTACTTTCATAGCATAATGTCATACGGAATTCTGTTGTGGGGCTCAGCGGCAGATATTGAGTCAATTTTTATATTACAAAAACGTGCTGTACGGGCTATTTACGGCCTTCGACCCCGTGACTCGCTGAAAGAGCTCTTCAAAGAGATTAATATACTTACAGTGTCTTCTCAATACATTCTCGAGAATATTGTTTACGTTCGTAAGAACATACATTTATTTCTTAAGAAAAGTAACGTACACAATTTCAATACTAGAAATAAAGATAAACTTGCCGTTCCAGGCTTCAGACTGCGAAAAGTAGGAAAATCGTTTATGGGAAATTGTATCCGTATTTTCAACAAATTACCAAAGGATATTGCTGAACTCCCTGTACATAAACTTAAATCGTATGTCAAAGTTATTTTAATGAAAAAGGGCTATTACACTGTTAATGATTATTTAAATGATAGAAATGTATGGCATTAAGTTGTCCCAGCTCGTACTTGCTTAAACCTTGTAAAAATTACCTTACCTTGTAAAAATGTATTTAAAAAGAGGCTGACAATAGTGACCGAGTTTCTTGCGCTGCTTCTTCTCGGCACTAGCCCAGACTTGTCCCGAAGCAGTGGTAGGTTTAAATTGGGACGTGTAAAAGCGCCTCCTGGGGCCTATTTGCAGAAATAAAACTGATTTTAACTGATTTTAACTGATTTTAATACTACACCTTTTGACTATTTTTTGTTGAGTTACTAAGATCCTGTCACGAAATATAAATTTATTTTTCATTTTCGGTTTTAATTTCTATAACGCCGTATTAGAATGTGATTCTTATATTAAACGACAGCTTAGATAAGCTTTTATAAGCAGTATTTAATTCACAATCTAATACACTGAGAGCCAAAACAAGTCCCCAAGGTGTAAATTTTGCGGCATTGTTGATGGCCTCGGCATTTTCTTCCAACGGTCTAAAGGTGACTAGGCGTGGTTTTGGTCTATTACACCTAATAGGAAATTTGGTTGATACAAGGCCGTGGTCACTGAGGTCATCGTTGTGGTGTACTTCGATCATCGACGGGCTTTGATTGGCCCTAGTAAAAATAACATCCAAGAGAGTACGAGAAGTTCGTGTAATACGTGTAGCCCTATCGACAATTTGATGTAAATTATAGCCCTCAGTCAGCGCCCCGAAACAGTGCGGGGTCACAATGCTCCCATCTCCCGATAAGCAATTCACATTAAGGTCACCCAGAAGAAACAAGAGGTCATACTCAATCGAGTATTGTGCAAGCGAGTTGTGGAGACAATCAATGGCGACACCTATAGCAACCGAATCCGGTCTGTACACTATTCCAAGGGCGGCGGTTTGACAACCAAGCCTGATAGAAAACCACATCTGTTCGAGTTCCCCGGTTGGGTGATCCAGACGCTTAGCACGCAAGCCAGTTCTCAAGTAAGCCCCAACACCGCCACCACGGCCCCGACGAGGACTGTGCATCAGTTTATAGCCAGGTATAGTGTAAAAACTAATATTAGAGTCTGTTTTAAGCCATGTTTCAGTTAAGCACAAAATATCAAAATCAGCTGATAGTAAACTTTAAACTAATTCATCCCAACCCGTATTTAAAGACTGCACATTTAAAAGTCCTAACGATAAACATTTTTTTTTTGACTTACCCATTTTATAATTATTTGTTATGTCTTAGTATGATAACGTAAAGCTTATATTTATATTCTTATCTACTCACACCCAATCACTGCAACTTACGCAGACACTCATCACTTTTAATAGGTATAGGTGGCATGCCCTCGTCCTTCCGGACATACACCAAGCCCCTACGCACCCATACATGTCTAAAACCCTTAGTCTTCCCCACTTGTCTGGCATCTCTAAAGAGTTTTTTGCATTCGGGTGATAAATGTTCAGATATATAGACGTTTTCGGTTCCGCCTTCGATGCCCAGATGACCAGAGTTAAGCCTATCCTTTGAAGTCTTATTAAATTTAGAAACAGCCTTTAGTAGATCCTCGCGGAGCCTCGGCGAAGAAAGTGTTATCAGTACACTTCGCGGCCTATTAGAAGATTGATCCATCTTTGCGATGCGGCGGCAGTTCTTAATATCTGAGTCAGCAAGTGGTATTTGGACTGTTTCAAAGATTTTTTTAAATAAAAGAAGCTAGTTTTCATTTTTAGACTTCTTCATCCCTTGTATTTCAAGATTGTTGTCGCGGGAGATTTTTTCGATGGTAGATATTCGGTTATTCAGACTCTGTATCTCTTTCTGTAGTTCGATCGATTTGTTTTGGAGCTCATTAACTTCCTTCTCTTTCATTCCTAGCCGCATCTTCAGATCTGTTTGTTCTTCTGATAAGAAATCAGTTGTAGTAGTAAAGTCCGCTTTTAACTGGTCTATAATAGCACTTAATTTGCTCGTAATTATCGCCAAAAGGTCGTCCCTGAGAGCCGACCGCAAACCACAGACAATTGAGGACGAAGAGGACAGTTTTCTATCCAGCAGCTCACTAATATCGTCAATAGTGGCTGGTAGCGGGCAGTCCAAAACGCCGTCAAGATCGCTTACATTTTGTTATTGAAGCAGAGGGTTTTGTCCGTACGGTTACGTTTTGCTGGTCCGAGCAGCTCAGTTCGCTGCTTCGTACTTCCAAATGTGGCGGCTTAATTGGTGTATTTTGATTGTTACCTTTAATCCGCCGATTTTTGCATGCCTGGCATGCCCATCCTGATCTACGATCTTTATCCATAAGGTTAAACAACTTTTCGCTTATGTTAGCACATTCTAAATCGTATTTACATTGGCATAACGAGCAGCTCAACAATAGCCTGTTAGTTATTTTGTTGTTACAGCTGGCGCAAATCTTCTTAGGCGAAGACATTTTAAAGCGGGAATCAATAATTGTAGGCCTAAATTTGCCGTCGGAAGTTACGGCGACTCGAAGGCGGGGCTGCGTGTGCGCAGGTATACAGGTGTGGAGGCGGGGCGAAGCGAGCGCGGTGTCCCGATTGGTACGCAGGTAGGGATGGAGGCGGCACGTTCACTGCGTTCCGCCCGCTTTTGAGGGACGAGTATCCTGCGCATATACATGCTTGTCACTTGTCTTCGGCTGTCTAGCTCACTCCGAACCACAACAAACAGCTCCGTAAGAAAAGCTCTGTAGTGGCTCGGTAACAAATTCACTAGCTATGCTCAGTGAGAGGGCGACTCGGTCCGCGAGAAGATAGTCGTAACCGCCGTGCAATACGCGTCGCTTACGCGTGGCCGTTCAGGAACTATTGCTCGTTATTTCGCACCGCCAATGTCGGTATTTAAAAATTAATTCCAATCACTTCAATATGTATTTTGCTTTATAAATTAATATCAGGAATCACTGTATTTGAGATATGCACTATTCTAACTGTCTACGTTCTTTAACTTTATATTTAGATAAGAAACAGTTCCTAATTTCATTTTTTGAGCACAATATGAATTAAAATCCACGGAGTTAACAAACACTGCTACGCTCTGTACACCAACATAAAATGTTATGAAGTTATAAAATTGCGAACGGCTTACGCTCCTTTTGTTTTCTAATGGTCGAGCAGCCGGCTGAAGACGCCGGGTGACCTTGAAGAAACTGGCACGCAGTCTGTGAGTTGCTCGATGCGCGCAGCTGCGTAGTAGCACAGATGCACTCGGGTTCGGATTCAGTCCCGTCAAGGGCCACTTTCACTGAAATTGGTATGAAGAAATATGTTTGCAGTGCGAACGTAAGCAAGCGGTGCAGAATGTAAGGGGAATAAAACTTGAGCTAGTAAATTAATGGTTAATTTTATAAGAGGATGCAAGTGAATGTTCAATCAAAGATGTTAGTGATGCGATAAAAATGGCGTAGTTTATCTGGCAGAAAGAAGTAAATAAGACGTTGAGTTTGCTTTGAATATAAGAACGTAACTGTAGTAAGCGCAAAAGGAATGATGGTTCATTAAATCTAAAAGATGCCGGGGAAATATTCAGTAATTTATGCTGTAATGCTGAAAATAAGATGCAAATTATCAATGATGTAGCTATCTTTAAGATGGCGCTGCAATGAAAACACGTGGCAGTGTTAACCAGCGAAAGAAGACAGATAGCAGTAATGATGGTGCAACATAAACGATTAATTTTACTATTAATATATGGTACAAGATGATGCAATATTGATTTGTAAAGAAATGTTGGTAGGGAAGATTTTAAGATGGTTCGACATGTAAAATACACGCAAAAATGAGGAGCTATCGCCCTTAAATTATCAAATTAAGAAGGAAAAAGAAGGAAATGATAAGGTAAGCTCACGGCACTCTCCTTGGTAAGATGTGGCACGATGCGCAGTGACCTTTGTCCCGTCCTTGACCGTCGCGACCGCGTGGCGAGTTTTCTGCGTTTTGAGCACCAACCGGCCTTCGTCGAGTTATGAAGTCGTTGTGCTTAATGGATCGGCACGTGCGAAGAAACGAAGCTGCTTGGCTGGCTGGATTCTTCGGGTGGATGACCGCGTGGCGTGCCCGTGACTCGGCAATTTTCGAACCGAAAAAGAGGAATTCGCGAGCCCACCCGGGGGCGCCAAAATATGTTGGTGATTACACCGGAGAGGTAAATGATACGAGGCAAATTACTTAATCATGACTTTATGCAAAAGTGAATGGTACATTAGGTACATTATGATATTATTATTGAGTGGACGACGCGCGTATCGTGTGCCGTGGCCGCGGGCGAATAGACCGATGTATCGGACGGTCGCGGCGCTCGCGGCGATGCGGTCTCTTCCCCCACGCCTCCCTGCCCCGCTGCTGGAGTGGGCGCGAACATCCAGTATCAAATGCAATACCAATTATCACGAAACAGTAATGAGTTTAATGGCATACTTACAGCATTCATTAGCAAAACCTTAAGATTATTGAGAAACTGTAAAGGGAACGAACCTTACTTTTTAAAAAAAACATGCAAACTGGCTAAGTGGGACACTTATAAGTGGACAACTGAAAAGGGGAACTACTGAGGAAGCTGAAAGCGAAACATTATCTCCAAGGAGTGAAAAGTTTAAAAAATTAAGCAGGGCTCATCAGCACAGATCCCTGAAAAATCTTCAAGGCATTCTCGACGAAAACGCCACTTATAATACAATAAAAGCTTTTGTTGCTTCATTGAAAATTAACGAGAATCCGCTCCCAAATACGTCCGCCAAAAGCATAGAAACTATTATTAATTTGTGCCTGGAATCGGAAATAGCAGCAACAGAAATCCTAAAAAAAATTGAGAGTCCTCTTCCTGTGCCATACACTTCTGAAGAGGCTGTATCCATCGTAATTGATTGAAACTTGTCAGTTGAAACATACAATAAATTTCATTTAGATATAAAAAATCGTGGTTATGACATATATCTGCCATATTACAAGGTACAAGAAGCCAAGAAAGCCTGTAACCCAGATCAAATTCAAGGATCTGAAAGAGAAGCTTCTGTACCTATTAATAATTTAGTGCGGCACACTTTTCATCGCCTATATATTTCTGGTGGTAAAGTTCCAATAGAAATGAACACTGCACCCAACTTTTATTCACCAGCATGGCTGCCTAGAGCATTGCCACTTTCAAAATCATCAAAATACAAAATTAAAGGAATCGCAATATCACCCTTATCTAAATTAGACGTGATTTCTTTCCATAACGTCCCTTGAATCACATTTCGGATCACATCACTACCACTTTGCTCAATCTCGTCGTAAAGCATTTGCTGATAACTGAGAATGTCAGAGAGTACTCCGGGTAAATTTAAAAAGTTGTTTAAAGTTTTTCTAAGTGGAGCCATGTAATTTTTTTTTACCTTTAGTATCATTGTTACACTATTATTTTTTGCTTTGTCTATCTTTGCTAGTTCCAATTTTTACTTCTACAGGGGCTACATAATAATCTTAGTCAACTAAAAGTAACTTTTAAAAATGTCTGGTAGTGCTATTATCATTTCTTTCAAAATATAAATTCTTTCAGTAGTATTTAGATCAACATTTTCAATTGTTTTACGCATATTAGAAATAATATCGTTAATTAAGGTTAGAAATGACTCTATCAAGGTTTGTATTAAATATCGCGGTAAACCAATAAACCCGTACATATTACACACAAAAATATTTAACAATGATTTCACAAAGTCTATAAAAGAAACACTATCTAAATATTTATCATTTGACGTGGATGGCTTGGAAGATTGGTGTGCATCTATAGTATTAGGAGTTAAACTATTTTCCATTGAAATATGCTGTTTGCTACAAGAAATAACATTACTGCGACTGGAATTGTGACATTTAAGTAAATGAGTTTTAAAACAATTTTTTTTATAATGTGTTCTTTTACAATCCTGCAAAGGCAAACAAAATAGTTACATATTTTATGAACTGTTTCTAAATGAAAAATGTATTGCTTCGATCGTGAGTTATTCCAGACACAATTGAAATCAATTGTTATCGCGGCACGCGCGTGCCTCCTGGGTGTTGAGGGATTAAATCCATTAATTTCTATGTGACACTCAAGACAATTCAGTTCCATTTTGACAAGTCGTGAGTATAATTCTTCGATCAACAATACAACTAGATAACGTCTCACGAACTAAAACAGTTCTCAAACACGGCATAGTCTACTATAATACTAAGTAAGAAAGGGACCAATGACATCAATTAATGTAGATCTAACACTATGCCTTAACTGCAAATAATAAGGCGTAGATTTGTTTGTGTCGATACCACATGCGTTCGTTAAAAGCGACCCTATTTTATATTTATAACATCTGCAGCAACCATTTATTGTAAATACAACCTTATGTACAAGACATTGAGTATTAAATAACTTGTACCAAATAACACTTACGCTATTTTCGATTCGATTTATACAGTGACATCCCAGGCTGGAACTGAGTAAGTATGGAGTCGCATTGTTATTATTTTTATTCTTAGAAAAATGAAAGTACGATGATAATGTAGGTGGGTAGGTGTGGGTGGACTTAAATAAAAAATCAGTACAATGATAAAAACTATTTTATTTATCAGATATCTAAATCTCTCAATAACAGACAGGTTTTTAATTTTTTTTTTGCACACATTACCATATAAGAAGTCTTAAATAAATTTTGATTACAACATTATACAGCATTACAATTACAGCGGAGTAATCATTAAGTACCATCTAGATATTCAAAGATGTAGATATATTCAGAGAGTAGTACATAGTAGTAGTATTTTTTTAAAACTTTTTGTTCACATATATAATCAATAGGATTGAAAAAATACTATTACTGTACTATGTCATTAGTTATATTCATTCATATTAATTACCTTTAAATAGATTTAGTTTATTATACTTCAATGTTACATCCTCCAGATTTAACATACCATGTAGTCCGTTTTCCAGTTTACTGCATCGTCTACCACTGTTTAGAGGCCAAACGCCGAAGTCCGATCATAAATTAAAAAAAATAAAGTTAGTTTTTTCCTGTTCTCGTTCCGTTCATATTTCACTCACTTGATCTCTGCTCTCAATCACGTCAATCGTCCGTATGTTCCTCTGCTTAAATATTTCCGTTAGGTGATTTAATCTTTAATTGTTAAGAAATTAAAATGGGAAAACGTAAACATAAACAAGATAATGAACATTTACGTAAGAAAGTCCGACGATTAGTGGAAAAAAGCTTGAAAGAACACTCAGGTGAGTACTTTAATTTTTTTCTCTTGTTACCCACTTTTAGATTATTAACTTTTTTCGTTCCTGTTCGTCTATTTTATAATAGTCAAGCGTTCAAAATGCCTTGCTCACTATCTTAGTGTGATAATACGAGATGTTATCCTGATGGTGCTATCAATAAGTTTCTTAATGTGATGATACGTGATATCACCCAGGAACAAATAATCTTACTTTCCTAAAGTGGTGGTACGTGATGCTATCCCGAAAGTAATTATGTTACCGATTACTTTACAGAACGGCAACTATGGCAACGATCCGAATCACAAACATCTTCCAATAATTCACATTCAACCGATAAAGGTAGCCATAACAACTTATCGGATTGTTGGATTCAATCTGATGAAGATCAGAACTACGCTAGTAAACCACAATCTGCGGTAATCAGGCCACCGTCTGCGCCTGCATTAGACGAGCTTTATCCAGATGACCACCTTAGACAAAATGCAGAAGAAGGTTTAGGAATTACTATGCCTCCTGATACACAGCCCTCTGACATTGAGATAACTGATTTGGATCAGCCGTCAACTTCTAAAGTCCCACAAGAAATTCTGTCCATCCTTGGCATGGGCAAGAAACTAGAACCGTCATATGGAGAAAAAATTCCTGATGAGATCTCTGAACGGTGGGGTAGTATTCTAGTAGACGGTTTAGCCAAAGACCATAAAGAGGCATTGATTGAACGACTATTAATACCAGAAAATTTCACATTAGCTCGTGCACCAAAATTGAACCCGGAAGTGGCTGCAGTTTTAACTGATACTGCCAAAAATCGGGATAAAAGATTAGAAAAATCCCAGAACCAACTTGGGTCCGGTTTAGCCGGACTGGTCAATCTCACGAAAGATTTAATTAAGTCAGATGTCGACAAGATTAACATGATATCGAGACTATCAGAAATAAGTCAAGTATTACTAGACTTGCATTATGAAGAAACAATAAATCGTCGCAAACTGATCACACCATTACTTGACAAAAAATTCTGGAGTATCATACATGGCATTAAAAGAGATAGTTTCTTATTTGGCGAAAATCTTGGAGAGAACATAAAAAATACTAAAGATATTGAGAGATCCAGTCAACAGATTAGAAGACCCACACCAGCCCAGCCACAATTTCCGAAGAAAAACCCACTGCCCTCGGGAAACTACCGAGCTCCTCCTCGACAACAGAACGGCGCGAAACCAGCACCGAGATACCAGGAGACGCAGCCACCGCTCGCAACGAGGAGGAACACTATTCAGCCACGGAACCGGGGTGCTCATTCTGGCCGGAACCACGACCGACGACGGAAATAGAGGTACCTCACGCTGGTCGAATCCAGTATTTTTATTATAACTGGCTTAATATTACTGGTGATCCGGTAATTTTATCTTTCGTAAAAGGATATAATATACCTTTTTTTGAAAAAGTACACCAATTAAGTGAACCCAAGAACCCACTTTTTTTCATCAAAAGAGATGAAAAAAGCTATTAATAAATTGCTCCTCTTGGGTGCAATCTCACCCTGTAACGAAACTGAAAACCAATTTGTTTCTCCTGTCTTTTTGACACCTAAAAGTTCTGGCGGTTATAGATTTATACTTAACTTAAAAACATTAAACAAATTTGTCCATACAGACCATTTTAAAATGGAAGATGTACGTACAGCCATTAGATTAATTTCCCCAGGTTCTTACATGGCTACCGTTGATTTAAAGGAAGCTTATTTTTTGATCCCTGTTCATGCCACTCATAGGAAATATTTGAGATTTCGGTTAGACCAACTATATGAGTTTAATTGCTTGCCGTATGGTCTTAGCTCAGCTCCCTTTGTTTTTACAAAGCTACTTAAACCGGTTCTTTCATCATTACGAAGTAAAGGCTATACAATTGTAGGGTATCTAGATGACTTCCTGTGTATAGATAAGGATTATATATCATGCCAAAATACAGTCAAAATTGTAATTGAGACTTTACAGAATTTGGGATTTATAATAAATTTTGAGAAAAGTTGTATTTTACCTAGGAAAATATGTAAGTTCTTGGGTTTTAATATTAATTCTACTGATATGACCTTGGATTTGCCGACAAAAAAGATAGAAAAAATTAAAAATTTTGTTCATAACATTCAAAAGAAAAATTCTATTACAATCCGAAAATTTGCAAAATTTATTGGAACCCTAACAGCTGCTAACCCTGCCGTTGCCTACGGGTGGCTATACACAAAGAATTTCGAACGGGAAAAATTTTTAGCCCTACAAAAATCTAATGATAATTATGATGCTTGTATGCCAATCATGCCGTATTTACAAGATGATTTTTCCTGGTGGTCTAATCTAGCACAAAACATTAGGAATCCTATTAATAAAAATAATTACCAACTAGAAATTTATACAGATTCATCATTAACTGGCTGGGGGGCGTGGTGTAATGGTGAGATAACTAGAGGTTACTGGGCAGAGGAAGAGATGAAAAACCATATTAATTATCTTGAACTATTAGCTGCTTTTTTGGGATTAAAATCATTTTGTAATAACTTAACAAATACCAACATCTTACTTCGAATAGACAATACTACTGCCATTGCCTATATAAATAAGATGGGCGGGGTACAATTTCCACATTTAAATCAGATTGCTAGGGAAATATGGCAGTGGTGCGAACACAGAAATATTTTCATTTTTGCTTCTTACATCAGTTCTCGAGATAACACTGACGCTGACCAGGCCTCTAGAAACACTAACATAGATACTGAATGGAGTCTTAACTTAGACTGTTTTCTTGAATTAGAAGCTAAATTTGGTCAACCTGAGTTGGACATGTTTGCGTCACGCATCAATAATAAATGTAAACGGTATATATCCTGGAAACGGGACCCAGACGCGTACGCAGTTGACGCATTCACTATCAACTGGCAAATATATTTTTTCTATTGTTTTCCCCCATTTGCTCTTATCTTAAAATGTCTTCGCAAGTTAATAAATGACGAAGCTACTGGCATTTTCATAATACCGAATTGGCCGAGTCAACCCTGGTACCCTTTATTCAAATCCTTAGTTATTTCTGAAATAATTTTTTTCAAGCCTGACAAAAACCTTTTACTATCCCCTTTCAGAGAACAACACCCGCTCTGGCGCAGCCTTACCCTGGCGTGTGCAATATTGTCAGGCAAGCGTATTTAAAGCGAAACTTTACAACTGAAACTATAGATATTATGCTTAACTCTTTGTCTAAAAACACGGTATCACAATATAACGTTGCCCTAAAACAATGGTTTCTGTTTTGTCAATTACATAAAACAGATATATATGATGTATCAGTTTCCTTTTTACTAAATTTTTTAACGCAACAGTTTCACAAAGGATCTAGTTATGGAACCCTGAATTCTTTTAGGTCAGCCTTATCACTTATACTGTGTAAAGAAATATCCAGTAATGAAAATATTTCTAGGTTTTTTAAGGGGGTATTTCGAATGAAACCTACGTTTCCTAAATATGCATCAATATGGGACTCTAATATTGTTTTGGAGTATTTGTCAAAACTATACCTAAACGATTCTCTGACCTTGGAAAAACTAACAAAAAAACTGGTAACTCTTCTCGCGTTATCGACGGGACAACGTGTGCAGACGTTATCATTGATTGATGTCAGAAACTTGAATATGAATGACTCTGAGATAACGATATCTATTAATGACATCATCAAAACTTCAGGCCCTAATAGACATAACCCCAGACTGGTTATCCCCTTTTTTAGACAAAAAGAATCAATTTGTCCCGCAAAAACCTTATGTTCATATATAAATAAAACCTCTGAATTTCGAAATACCCAAGATGCAACCAAACTTATATTAACTATTAAAAAACCAATACACGCTGCCAGTCCACAAAGCATAAGCCGTTGGATTAAGCAAACTCTAGGTGACAGTGGTGTAGACGTGACCACTTTCAGTGCTCACAGCACCCGGCATGCAGCTACTTCTGCTGCAAAGAGGTCTGGCGTGTCTATAGATATTATAAATAAGACTGCTGGGTGGACTGGCAACTCTAAGTGTTTTGCAAAATTTTATAATCGGCAGTTAATCAATACTGAACAAGATAATTCTTTTGCTGATGCAATTTTTTGATTGAATTAAACTATTGTTGTCATAAATATTTAATTTCTATGTGCACTATTAATACCTGTAATTAATAAAACTGTCAATAATTAGCAATCTTTCATTAATTGATTATTAACTATATATTTGATTAAATAATCAAACCTAAGCCTGATTGTTGTTGTGTGTTAAAAAACGTAATAAATTATGTAAATTTTTTACAGTTTTTTCTTATGTCTCATTCTGCAAACACTCTAAACATCTACATGGTATGTTAAATCTGGAGGATGTAACATTGAAGTATAATTTATGGTTAAAAGAACTTACCTTAAGTGAATTTCAACCAAAATTATACGAAATGTTACATCCCAACAGATTTAACAACCCACCCAACCCCATCAGAACATCTTCTCTGACCCACAAGGTTTTGCAGAATTACCGACTTAATACAACTCTAAAACGAATGACGTGATTGAGAGCAGAGATCAAGTGAGTGAAATATGAACGGAACGAGAACAGGAAAAAACTAACTTTATTTTTTTTAATTTATGATCGGACTTCGGCGTTTGGCCTCTAAACAGTGGTAGACGATGCAGTAAACTGGAAAACGGACTACATGGTATGTTAAATCTGTTCGGATGTAACATTTCGTATAATTTTGGTTGAAATTCACTTAAGGTAAGTTCTTTTAACCATAAATTATAAAGTTGTCGCTTGGATTTATTTTTGATCTCGGCTGTTTCTTTTTTGCAGATGTAGTGCAATCTTACGTCAACAAAAGATTTAATTACTGATTTAAGCAATTCTGTTTTATGGTTAAATTTGTTACTTTCAGGAAACGCATCTTTATTAATGTATGACTTTAAAACTGCTATAGAAATGTATTTTTTATCATACATCTTTTTAATCAATTTACCTCCACTTATACGGAGTAAATTACGTATAACACTTTCAGTTTTCATGCACACATCAAAAACGTCTTTTGAAGCGTAAACTAAACCACCCATATCTCTTATATCTATAAATTTGTGAAACCATAATATGGCTTTAGCATATAAATTATTTCTACATTCCTCACCATTTAAGTTTCCTAACTAAGGTACTAACTACAAATCCAGAAATGTACCCTACTATTTGAGAAACAATAGCTGAAGAAGGATTTTCATCCAAAGTGTCACTTAACTCATTACAGTTGATTTGATATGCCTCAAAACTCTGTTTAAGATTTTTATTATTTAAAACTGAAGTAGTACTAAAATTTTCTTCTTCAGATTCGTCAAAGCGGTGTCCTCTTGCAGAGTTATTGATTTTATCAAGTGATCCTGAACCACTCAAAATCGGCATTTTCTCTAGAGGAATACAATTGCCAGTAAATTTAGATCCGAGTTCCAAATGAGAGAGAAGTTTTTTAAAAGTTGCCTTAAATTGTCGAGTATTTGGATTATTGTTATGTCCCCCCTGACTCCTAATATTACCGAAAAATAGCTCTACGTGATCTTGGCTGAATTTATAAGTTAATAAAAACTTAAAGATTCCGGTTTCTACTAAATTTTTATACAAGAAGATTAAGCTATTGATTCACACAAGTAAACCTAATACCCCCGTTTTACTTTGTGTGCCAGTTAGTGGGACTTTTTTGTTCGTAAATACTGTTCTTGTCTCAGTGGCTAATTTTAAAGTTCTTTTTGTAGTGACGTTAATTGTTAATGAGAGTAAATATTCTTTCGTTTCAGTTAAAAAAGCTAATGTATCATTGGCATTTTTGACATTTAAGGGATGTTTGAACCTGTAATCTTTAAGATTACGGGTATTTAAACTATCGAACAAATTATTTAAAATTTCAACAAACTCAGCGGTACTGTCTGAATTTTGAAATGCTGGTATTTTTAAAGTATTTTTGCAGAATGCCAACGCTTTAGCAACGCTTCTGCTTATTAATTGTGTGGCCAACTTAACATTCATAATTTGGTTTTTGAAATGAATGTGTCTTTGCGTTAATTTATTTGCCAAATGCAAACCGTGCTCTTCCTGCAAATTACATAAATCAATTAAACATTGCCACTTGATTATTTTACCGTTAGCTGCATGAATTGTTTTCTTTGACTCGAAGATATTCCGCATAAGTTTGATCATGTGACACGCATCCAAAAACACAACGACGTCATAATTGGCACTCGGGTGTTTGAAGTGTGTTTTAATGTTATTTATATCATTTATATCGCATCCTAAGCAATTCATTGTTGCAGTGTTGGTTTTACAGCCGTCAAATGTAATAGAGCGAATGTATACACCAATTTTCTCACACTTTTCCAGAACCATGTTAATTAAATTAGCTTTCATGTCCGCCTTTAAGCTATCAACAAAAAAATAAGCAAGGGGCAATTTCCACGATTCATTAATAGCCAGCAACATAAAAACATAAGCTTGACTCGCTATTTCATTTCTATCGTCTGCACCTATACCCATGTCTACCAGACCCTCGTAGTGTTTACCGGTCCATGTTTTTTGCCTTATAATAGACATTTCGTCGGCAACTAAAGCACATAAAATATCTTTGTCACTAGATTTTACTTTAACTTCTAGCCTATTCAATGTTTTGGCACAAAATCCTGGCTCCGCATCCACATTTTGGTACCATTCGTACAAAGTATGAGGGTGCGGTAAACACTTGTCTAACATGTTACGTGCGTATTTATACGCAGCTGGGGAATAAAAATGTAGAGTTAATGCGAACTTCCTGGCTCCGGGAGGATACTTTGCAAAGGGCTTTTTAAGGTTATTTTTATTTTTGTACATACCATAAAATATTTCCGCTACTTCGACATTTTTAGCCAGATCTAAAAATACTGTTTCATCAATTTTTTGTTTTTTCTTAAGTATCTAAATAATATTTTTGAATTGTATTTTTTTATTAATCTTTTGGTGACTGTTGTTGTGAATTTTTTTTTATTTATTTGTAATTATTTGACGGCAAGATATGAGTTTTGACTTCAAAAACTTTTTTCTCGGTGTTTCAGTTATAGGTAAATCTGATACTGAAACAGTTGGAGAACAGGGGAAACTCATAGTTTCAGCACTTTCTGAAGGTACAACCTGAAATAAAATAAATACCTTGATAGTAAAGTAACTTAGCTGATCAATAACTGATTTAAAACTTTTTCCTTAATTACCTTTGAATTTATATTGCCCATTTGCGTTTTAGTTATTGGAACCTTTTCCTTGTCATTTTGTGCCGGTGGTTGAATCTGAAATCAAACAATTAGGTATAATTTACTTTCTTAATTTACTGTACTTTCGCGGTTACGCTATTGTTAAGTCAAATTAAATTTAACTCACAAAAATTGATCGACCGTGTGTGTCATCCGGCGGGACTCGAACCCGCGACCCTTCGCTATCCGGGCGAACGCTCTTACCAAAAACTTGCAAACAAAGCTTAATTTATAAAAATAATTATATTATTAAGTCGTTGAATCTGTAATTTAAATTGTGATATTTGTGGTAAATCAGCTGATTTATCTTAATAATGTGACTTAGCCTAAACATTATTTTATAATTACCTGTAGTTTAGGGACAGCAGTTTTACTCAATACGACGCCTTTGTGAATTTCCCGTTATATCGAATTTATCGAAATGAATTGAACAAACCACTGAGTTTTTTCTGGGCATAAACAAATGTTCTTCTCTTTCCCTTGCTACAATTGAGACCCATTCCGCACAGATAAATGGAACGGCCGGAAATCTACAAATGTAATGATGCAGGTGAACCATTTTGTATCGAAGCATCCGAGTTTTATCCTATTAACTTATTTTACATTACACCATTTAAACGAGAAATCTTATTAAAGAGAACATTTTATTGGTTAACTTATTATTTAATTAGTGCAAAAAATTTTGGTAAAAAAATACTGATAATAATTTTGCAAAAAGTTCGAAGGTCAGTGTCACATTTACAATAGGTAACTTGCTCTATGGAGTCCATGTATGTACCACATAGAAAAATTAAGCAAAATTAAAATTTGAAAAAAAAAACCGGGACCGTAAAAATGTCATCGAAAAAGAATAAAATAACTTTAATGGCAGCCCCCAACGGATATTCGTCGGTTATGTATTATGGTAAAATTATTATCGCTACATCTAAGTTAAGTCGGGGGTTTTGAGTTATTTTATTCTTTTTCGATGAGATTTTTACCGTCGTGGGTAAAAATAGACTCGATCAGCTGATTGGATTTGTATGAAAAAACGTAATACTTTTTTGAGATTTCGACATTGATTCCATAAAGAAACTTTTATGAATGAGACACCGAGTGACTTCCTAAAATTTTGCTATGGGGTAATTATCACTGTATAATTATATGCAACTAATTAATACTATGTCCATACTAACTTTATGTTAATATTTCTTTGTTTTTAGAGAGACTATGAATCAACAGCTTGCCGAGCTTCTTGCAGAACCATCTGGGGAGTTCGATAATTTCGTTCGAATGTCATGCACTGATTTCGAATACCTGCTACAAAAAATTTATCCGATGGTTTCTAAGCAAGATACTACTTGGAGGGAAGCTGTACCAACAAAAATACGACTTGCATTGACATTGAGATTTTTAGCTACTGGAGATGACTACAGAAGCTTACATTACCTATTTAAAATATCAAGTTCACTTATCTCACGCATAATAATCGAAGTCTGTTTGGCACTCAATGATGTTTTGCAAGATATTATTAAAGTAAGTAAAACTTCATGTTATTAATGTTTTATTTATTAATGTTTAAAAGAAAGAGTTACAAAATAGTTCTAGAGTTTCAAAATACAACAGTCTTTATTTTACCATGGATAGATCAATTACTTGAATCATCATGAAACAATGTTTAGCATCACATGAACTTTTCATTTGTGTGTTTTATGCGTCTTCATATGCCGTATATATTATATTTTGAGTCTCTAAAGACTGAGATTGGTCGTACGTTCTATCAGATAATTCTGGTAAATATAGTTCAACAGGTAGTACTGGAGATGATGTTTGTAGCCTTTGAGCAGATGAAGACTGCGTTAATTGTGATTGTGAATATATTTTATCATTAGACAATATCCGAATACGTTGAGTTTGGGGTTCATTAAAAACATACTGCGGTGAATGGGGTGGGTTATGCGGAGATTGATTGGGAATAGTAACGTAAGTTGGAGGGATGGACTGTGCTGAGTTGGGTCGGTAGTGTGGTGAAGGAGATGAGCGAGACCAGTTTGAGCGATAAGAACTTTGTGAGGAGGATGAACGATTTATATTAGTGGAATCAGTAATAGTATTTTGGCTACCTCGACGTCTTTTTATCAACATGCTATCAATCTCTAACATAATTTCTTCTTTCATATTCTGGAAATTTTCTTAATTTTGTGGCAAGAAGTTTAGCATATAGATCACAATCATCATCATGTCATGCAGTTTTATTATCAAGCACTCTGTTTAATGTGCCAAAAGCATTTGCCACCTCCTTGCTGGCCTCTGATAACTCTGGTGGATTTTTCGAACGGCGCTTTTGAGTTGGAGGAGCAGTAACTTTTGACTTAGCACTCGTATTCCCATCTTGAGATGTGTCACATTCAATAACGGGGCGATTTAAGTCGGTTTCTGCCTCTGTTTCGTAGTCACGTGTCGATGACGAATCCTGTAGTAAAAAAGTAATATCGGTTTATTTTTTATTTATTTCAGATGCCTGAATCTGCGAGCGAATGGATGTCCGTTTCAGAGGGATAAAATATACCCTTGGAAACCTACCAAAGCTTCTATTGTTACAATGACATGTCTATATCTACATAATTTTTTGAGAAAAAGTACTTCTTCACAGAATATTTATTCACCTCCAGGTTCATTCGATATTTATCAAAATGAAGATCTTGTGCGGCCAGGTTTATGGAGAAATAATGGAGATAGTTCGTTTTTGCCATTATTAAGTGTACCGCGTAGACCGCCGCATACTGCGACACAAATAAGATTGGATTTTATGAATTACTTTATTAGAAATAGAAACCACTAAGATTTTGTGAAATTAAAATATTGTTTACCTGTATAATCTTTTCCTCAGTGTTAATCACACTGGAGCATACATAGATATCCTTTAAAAAAACTTCGAGAGGCTCGTAATACGGCCAAATAGGATTATATCGTTCATCTTCACCCATTCCTGATTTTATTGATTGAGTTTTCTTTTTGTGATGCATTCTGAATGTTGTCATTAATGACTCTTTTTTCTTTTTCAATTCATTAATAGGAATATTAATTTTATCCGCTATGCGAATCCACGCATCATTAACCTGAAATATAAAATAGTTCATTATGAATAATAGAAATTGTTTAAATGACCTGCCCCTGGGGCCCTTCCAGAAGCGAGTCGATATACAAATACAAGAAATTGCCTACAAAAAAAAACAGGCTATATAATTGTATCCTCTGGAAGAGCCTTTAGTTCGCAATAAGTAAAATCATTTAGAAATAATTCAGCCGATATTGACAAGTTGCAAGTTAACCACACAACTTTTACATTATATACCTACATTATAGAATAAGTATAAAACATTTTTGGAAACACCACAACAAGCAGATTACATTGTACACAATACAATGTCAAACAAATAGTAGGTAACTGTTAATGGAAATGTTTTAATAAAACATGTGTTTAATAACTTACTTTGGTTTTATTTTTATGTAGTTCATGCCGTGGATTCCTAATTATTCCTTCATGTCGATACAATTCTATGAATTGTAAAACCTCATTGCTTGTCCACACCGGCGCCGCCATCGCTATCGGAACATGGGAACGTATATTTCACTCACGCGCAACGATACTGTCTCCGCTGACGAGCAACAACTTACTGAACAAGACACCAACGTGTGAACGCTGTTTGCGGAGCGCGACAAGATCCTTTGATGTGTTCACTAAAAACCGACACTATTCGGATGGCCTGCCAATGTTGGCGCCAACTAGACCAATTAAGCCAACATACCGCCAAGTAGCTCTCTACACGTTGTCCCGACACGTTGGCCCAACACCTTGGCCTCATGTGTACAGCCGCCATAAGAAACATAATGTGGTATTTTTACTGAAAATACTTCGATTATTAGTGTTTGGCAGTATAAAATGACATTTACTTACCGAAAATATGATATTCCAACAGAAACATTTTTATTGCGATAATTATTTTTGCAGTTTTTAAATGCACACTGAGGCATTGTAACACGTACGTATGTTGGCGCTGACACAAACGGACTAAATCAAAATAAAACCCACTTTGAAGTGAGGTAATTAGAAAACTAATAATAAGTCATCACACACATGAAATCTTAAAATTTTGTTATGTATTTAAAATATCATTGATGTAAGATACGACATTGTCGTACATAGTTTCTATTTTATAAATGCATCTTTGCATAATCAAGTATAAGTGGTCACCAGCTTTTGGATACCTTACGTTAAAGGTATGGTAAAGTTTGAAAAGAGTATCAAACGCTTTTGTTATTGATGAAAACTCGTATGTTACGTCGTCTATTACGAGTAAAGGCGATCCACATTCCTGAATTATTTTATTGTACTAAAATCCTTGTAGTACAATAAAAAGTTGAACGGACAGCACTTGTTTTTTGCCTTTTGTTTTTGTTCTTGAATAACTTGGTCTATGTCACCAGCATTCTGAAAGGTAAAAAAAATAATTACCATCTGGGTGCTGAGCAAAACTTAATGAATCCTCTGCAAGATAAAATACATAATAATAAAAATAATAATAAAAAAAGATAAAACTACCGCCAAAAGAAGTTCATCATGGTGCCAGGTTAAAAGCGACCTTTGAGTTTTAGACAAATATTCTCCAAATTTATCCCTCGATCGTGAGTTATTCCAGACACAATTGAAATCAATTGTTATCGCGGCACGCGCGTGCCTCCTGGGGGTTGAGGGATTAAAGCCGGTTATAAAACTTTGTTGTAATTTTTTATGTTGATTACTTAAATTCTATTTATACGTACCGGCACATGAATAAATAAAGACTCAACAGCTTCTTGTGTGTTAAATTTAACTTTTCTGGAAAGTCTCCCCTTGGGCGGTACCAGATGCGATTAGTCAATCATCAATCTAAAAAATCAATATTATACTCACAGTCATCGTCAAGGTGTTTCAATGAATCAATAAGGTTTGAGGTTTCTTCATTTCGTTTTGGTTTTAAAATAAGCAATTTAAAATGGCCCTAATTTTCAATTAAAAATAATTTTAAAAAAGGCGTCTACTCATCTCCCCTCTCTCTCATTTCACTTTTTTGTGTCAATTATTTTGGCATATTTCTCAAAAACTAGTCAGTTTTTTTTAACGTACAATGATTTTATTTTACCTGTAGTATTTATCCTTAAAATATTTGCACTTGCTAAAAAGTGACCTTATATATAGGTTATAGAAGAGGTAACGTTGATAGGGGTTAATTTGTTGCAAATCACCTAGACTAGGGTTATAACCCCTTTCAAGGAATAGGTCAAATTGTTCTGTCACCCTGCGTATAGGATTAATTACTTACCAGTATGTCACTTCTTCGGTCGTTTAGTATTTGCCAGTTTTAATAAATTCTTGTACGCTAGGGTATTCACTTTCTTTTCTAATAGTAAATGTGTTCTTCGACTTCTGCATTAGCTCCTCCCATGGTTCAGTATTATTATTAGGAAATAATATATCTCTCGAATGCAGTTCTAGAATAAATAAATTCCGTACTGAATAAATTAAGACATCACATATGAAACATATAAAAGTAACAATGTTTTTATTTTTTTTATTTTGGGTCTTGTACGTATTGTATTTTCTTAGCCCACGACTGTACGGGCTAAGAAAATATAACACACTCACACGCGCCACGCGACTCCTCAACACGCTAGCGGATCGGGTGGATCTATTTACTTGCTCTCTGATTGAATTCACAAGGGCTGCTCTGACTGTAATAATAGGGGTTAAAGTATGAAATTGCCGATTTGTACTGAAAATCAAAATTGTTTATTTTTTAATTTTTAACAAATTTATTTAATCAAAATAGTTACCTTTATTATCTATACATTGCTGCCATCTAATAGAAAAGTCATTTATGCCTTTGTGATAGAACTCTTGAGGATCTAGACTGCACAAACTGTGTGAAAGCATTTTGTACTGCCTCCTGGGAAGAAAACTTCTTGTCACGTAGATAATTGTCCAAATCACGAAAAAAATGGTAGTCCGTTGGAGCAAGGTCTGGCGAATACGGAGGATGTCGAATGGTTTCTAATTGCAGTTCCTGAAGGGTCAAAACGGTTTCGCGTGCTGTATGAGGTCTCGCGTTGTCATGGAGCAATAATAGTGAAGATCTATTCATAAGTCGGGGCTGTTTTACTGCTAGTTTTGCCAACATTGTTTGGAATTCGGCACAATAGACATCTGCCGTTATTGATTGACCAGATCGGAGAAAACTATAGTAAATAACACCATGCTGAGACCACCAAACAGTTACCGTTACCTTTTTATTGGTAAGTTTTGCTTTAGGACACTGTTGTGGCGTTTGACCTGGGGTCAGCCATTGCATTTTTTCTTTTACGGTTATCATAAAGAATCCACTTTTTATCACATGTCACAATTCGATTTAATATTCCTTCATTTCTGTACCGATTCAACAAGGCAATACAAGTTTCAACATGCGTTTCTTTCTACACATCAGTCAAATCATGA
Organism: Anania crocealis; assembly: GCA_949315895.1. Lineage (NCBI taxonomy): Eukaryota > Metazoa > Arthropoda > Insecta > Lepidoptera > Crambidae > Anania > Anania crocealis. The sequence goes on from OX438868.1 coordinate 8,420,727, forward strand.
GGCACCCATTTTTCGTATTTTTTTATTTTATTAATTTGACGCAAATGAGTCAATATTGTGGATAAGGTTACGTTAAACCATGCCGCTAATTATGCTATTGTTTGAAGGGATCCGGTGTTGGTTCTTTTAGCGAACTGTTATACCCGACCTATGTATGGGGATGAGTCGCGTCATCATTATAATTGATGATCACCTAATTATATTTGAAATGGTTCATTCCGATGCATCACTCGGGGAGTCTGTCGTGAGACGTCGCACCGAACGGCCGCTCCCGGGTCCCATCTTTTTTGTGTCGAGTAAATCTTAGTGTACTCATTCTAGATAAATAAATATCTTTTTTTTAAAAAAGGTTTCATTCGGGACCCGATAACAAATGGGTGGCAGCGGTGGGATACGGAAATCCCCAGTGCCGCTTGCTCGTGTTACCTTTACTAAATCTGTACGGCAGGAAAAGTCTGGCCGTACCGTGTATACCAGTGAAAAATGAAAAGTGAAATCTGTGTCTTCTCTCCTTGGCTGTCAGCCCGCCCGGCTGAAAGTGTCATCTCGAGTGAAGCCGCTCGTCACATCACGATATCCTGTGTTCCTGTACGTGTTCCCTGTGGCCTTTAGCCCGACCGGCTGAAGGGGTCATCGTGAGCGACTACTTACGTTACTACATCACCGTATCCAGTCTTTTGGCGCGTTCATCGTGAACTTAAGCCCGACCGGCTAAAAGTGTCGCGAGCGCCGCTTTTCTCTGTATCCTGGGCCGGGCATTATAATTCGCCGGCATACATCGTGTATTCGACCAACGGACCCTGTGACGTCATCGCATCGGTATGCAGCCGCTGCTCGCACTGTCCCTTATCGCCGCCCATGCGTTATTTCAGTAAGTCATTGGTCATTGTATAGAATAAATTTAGAGTACTTATTTCATTTTAAAACCTTGTTTTTAAATCGTGCTATTTATAAGAAAGTTAAAACAATTTGTGTATTATAATTTTGTGACCTAAAGGTCAATTTTATTATGAGTAGTGAAAGCTCATGCTTAAAGACAGAAGGCGCTGTTTTGAACATCGAAATACCGTCAGTTTCCGAAGCTCCAAGCTCACCCGTTCTCTCTCCTCGTAAGACAAGGTCTAAAGCTACAGAACCAGTCATGATGGCTGAAATAGAATTAAACATCCTTCTTAAATTCATAAAACCCTATAATGGTAGTAGGGAAAAACTTAATTCTTTTATTTTGAATTGCAATAATGCTCTCGAAATGGCATCTGCTGCCCAAACTACCATTCTTTTCAAATATATCTTAAGTCAATTGGAAGGTAAAGCAGAAATAGCCTGCTCGATTAAAGAATTTACTAGCTGGGAACAGCTTAAAGAGTTTTTGAAAACTCAATTCAGCGATAGGAAACATTATGCCCATTTTTTAATGGACCTACAAGAAAGCAAGCAGAGTTTAAATGAGAATGTGAGTCAGTATTCCTTGCGGGTGGAAACCTGCCGTTCCCAACTTCTCACGAAAGTTTCACTGTCCACCACGAAGAAAACTGAAATTCCCGGCAAAACAGCTGCCATGAATGACCTTGCTATGCATCATTTTATCATGGGGTTACATCCCCGCATATCAAATATAGTTAGGTGTAGAACGCCCAAGAGCCTTAATGAGGCCGTTAATCTTGCCGTCTCGGAAGAAGGGATTCAGCAGAGCCTCTATAAAAAGGTAACGAATACCAATGAAGTAAAATCGACAAATCGTTTTACAAATAAACCAAAGCCAAATCCAGGCCCCTCGACAGCCTACACGCATGGGCCATCCACTTCCACAGGAATAGTGTGTCATTACTGTAAACAGCCCGGACACACTATTAAAGAGTGTAAAAAGAGAGATTATAACAATAGTCGTCCACGAGACTTTAACTCTAAAACCACGTTTACCCCATTTAAGAGGGTAAACCATGTCGAAGGCATTCCCGAAGATGAACAAGAATATCTAGAAGAAGATGAAGAAGGTTATGACGAAATTGACGCCATAGACCCAAAAAACGAATAAATGTCTCGTCAAGGCATCGCTCGGGACATTCTCTAAAAGCCGATGCCCTCTACAACCAACTCCGTGAGACTACACAACAGGGTAACCAGCCCCAAAAAGGAAGTCTTCACAATCCTGTCCGTGAGACTACACAACAGGGTAACCAGTCCCAAAAAGGAAGTCTTCACAATCCATTCCGTGAGGCTACACAACAGGGTAACCAGCCCCAAAAAGGAAGTCTCCATAATCCCGTTCATAGGACTATACACCAGGGTAACCAGCCCCAAAACGGAAGTCCCCACACTCAGGTCCGAGTGGCCTTGCAAAAAGGTGACCAACCCTCAAAGGGAAGCGCTCACAAGGATGTTGCTAAACCTAATTCAATTTACGAGATAAATATTGACACATCTAAAAGGATGTTACCGCATGTGGTGATCGACACACATATTTCAGACTTGCCACTTACCTTGCTCGTAGACTCCGACGCTGCAGTTAGTTTGATTAAACGATCATGCATCTCCAAGAACCCCATGGTAAAAAAGGAATCCATTAAACTTAAAGGGATCGACCCAGGAGAAGATACCACTTCTACTCTTGGTCATTTCAATTTAAAATTAATACTTGGAAAACACAAGTCAATCTCACATAAATTTCACATCGTTAAGGATATTAACCTACCTTACGATGGTATCGTTGGTTCAGACTTCCTGACCGCATTCAATTGTAACATTGATTATACAAAGGACACCCTGAAAATATTCAAAGACACGATAAAATTATACTTTTGTGACCCGTTTTACATAATACCCCCTCGCACCGAAACAGTTATTGAGTGCACTGTTAAGAACCCCGAGTTAACGGAAGGTGTAATTGTAGATCAACATCTATCCACGTACGTTTTACTAATCTCAAACTGCTTGACAAGAGTAAAGAAAAACAATCGTGTCACCGTAACCGTCGCTAATATTTCGGAAAACCCCATAAACGTTAGCACTAACCTGAAACTAAACCTCGAACCGATCCATCATTGTTCGTTTCCAAGCCCTAATAATTACGACGCCAACGTTTCTGTCCGAACTAACGAACTCATCAAACTACTGAGAACTTCTCATCTAAATGAAGAAGAATCCGAAGCCCTCACAGATCTTTGCTCCAAATACTCGGACATATTCCACCTACCAAATGATCAACTCTCATTTACAAACGCACTTAAGCACGAAATAAAAACCAACACCGATGTTCCGGTCCACACTAAATCATACCGATTTCCTGAGTGCCACAAAAAGGAAGTGTCAACTCAAATTGACACTATGCTTGACCAGAACATAATTGAACCATCCTCATCTCCCTGGAGTTCGCCCATATGGGTTGTCCCAAAAAAGCTTGATTCACAGGGCCAAAGAAAATGGCGAATCGTAATTGACTACAGGAAGCTTAACGATGTCACGGTAGGAAAAACCTACCCTATTCCACAGATTTCCGAAATTCTTGACCAATTGGGTAATAACAAATATTTTTCAACCCTCGATTTAATATCAGGGTTCCATCAGATATTAATTAAACCAGAAGACTCCCCTAAAACAGCTTTCTCCGTGCCCCAAGGTCATTTTCAATTCAATAGAATGCCTTTTGGACACAAAAATGCACCGTCCACCTTTCAAAAACTAATGAATACTGTCTATCGGGACTGCAGGGCTCACGATGCTATGTATATCTTGATGACATTGTAATTTACTCGTATGATCTATTGAAATGAAAGATAGTTTACGGATTTAGAACGCGTTTATTTTTGATTTAACCCGACGTTTCGAACCCTTTACAGCGTTCATGGTCACGGGTAGACTAAGGTGTTATTCGTCTTTAAGATGGTAATTTGAAAAAATGTTTAACATAGACATTTTTTTTAGTTAAACATTTTTTCAAATTACCATCTTAAAGACGAATAACACCTTAGTCTACCCGTGACCATGAACGCTGTAAAGGGTTCGAAACGTCGGGTTAAATCAAAAATAAACGCGTTCTAAATCCGTAAACTATCTTTCATTTCAATGTATAGTGTTCGCGTAAACTCAAGAAAACAGTATCGTATGATCTATTTTCCCACATAAAAAACCTTAAAATTGTGTTTGACCGACTTCGAGATTTTAATTTAAAGTTGCAACCCGAAAAATGTGAATTCCTACGTAAAGAGGTAACATACTTAGGACATATAATAAGCGAAAACGGTGTTAAACCTAACCCAGAAAAGGTGAAGGCAGTCACCGATTTTCCAATTCCAAAGTCACCGAAAGATATAAAATCATTTCTAGGATTAGTATCGTATTACCGACGTTTTATTCCAGATTTCTCAAAACATGCCAAATCCCTCACTTCTCTCCTTAAAAAAGACACCCCATTTGACTGGAAAAATGAGCAACAACTTTCTTTTGAAATATTAAAAAATTAATTAAATTCCGCCCCTGTCCTTGCTTATCCTGACTTTACAAAACCCTTTCTCTTGACATGCGATGCATCGAGCTACGCAATATCAGCTATACTATCTCAAGGCCCTATTGGCCAAGATCGCCCCATAGCCTATGCGTCTCGCACATTAAATAAAGCAGAAAATAATTACAGTGTAACGGAAAAAGAATGCTTAGCAATCGTCTTCGGTACCAAAACCTTTCGACCTTACCTGTACGGTAACCGTTTTACAATTATAACTGATCACAAACCTCTTCAATGGCTTTTCAACTGTAAAGATCCTGGCTCTCGCCTTATTAGGTGGCGCCTTAAATTGGAAGAGTTTGAATACGACATTCAATATAAAAAGGGTAAAATAAACTCCAACGCTGACGCACTATCACGTTTTCCTGTAAAACCCATCCAAGAGGATGCTGATCAGCCAAAAATTAGCGACCCCGAAGTACAACAGGATATTCAAAACTCCATCAACGAAGAACAATCCCAACAATCTTCTGTGTTCAGCCCCTTAACGCTAGAAGATTTGGATATTCCAATCCCTTCTATAGGAACTAACAGTAATGACCTGCCCTCGATTGGTCTTCTCGATAGCGAAAATTCCCTACCAGGTGATTATAGTCCCCAACAAGACGTCTCATTTAGCCCAGCTCCTGTCAGAACTAACTCTCCACAACCTTTAACCTCCTACCAAATGCCCGCTGATCCATTATCACAAGATCCATTGAGCCCCGGGGCTCTAAACGAAAACTGTCCTAGTTTTACTCCAGAAACGACTACCTCCCCGCAACCCTCAACCTCTTACCAAATTCCCGCTGACCCACTACCACAAGATCCATTCAGCCCTGACTTTACAAATGAAAACTATTCCAGATTTTTACAATCTATAGCATCTCAAGAATTTACCCCTAATACCGTTATTAGGGAACACAATTTAGATATTTCTAAAGCATCCAGTAAAGTTATAGTAGTCCCTACTTCTATTGATCTGGATGAATCCAATCATTCTGTCCATGATATTTTGTCTAATATTAACAACCCAAACGAAATACTGTCACAAGAAAAAACCCTGCATTCTTTAATTTCATTCGAAAACGACAATAAGAAGTATTTTATTATATTCACTTAAGTGCACCATTTCGACAACCACACTTATGAAGATATTTACAAAACCCTTCAAAATCTGAGGAATGATCTTGTTGCAAATCCACTTAATCCAGATGTCACAGACATCGCTGTAACAGACTTTGAAAATCCGTTTGATAAACTGCAGTATATAAAAATATACAACATGTTTTTATTCCTATTCAACAATACAAATATTATTGTAAATATTTATAAAAATGCTCTAATAAACCCTACACTATCGGAAATTCCTAAAATCCTTAAAGATAATCATAATATTCCCATAGCTTGGGACACTTGGGTTCCGACAGAATGTTGAAACGCATCCAAAAAACCTTTTCATGGAAGAACATGCGTACTGATGTGGAACAATACGTCAGGTCTTGTGCCCAGTGCCAAACTAATAAGGCCCTTAGGAAATGCAATCGAGCCCCTATGCAGATTACCACCACCTCTACTAGTCCTTTTCAAAGGATAGCTCTTGATATCGTTGGCCCTTTACCAGAGTCAGGTACAGCCAAATTAAAATATATCATGACCCTATAGGACGATCTTACAAAATTTTCAGTAGCTTATCCCATACGTAGCGTCTCTGCCGAAGAAACTACCGACTGTCTCGTCCATTTTATTTCACTGTTCGGAATCCCAAAGACTATTCTAACAGATCAAGGTACCAACTTCACTGCTGATCTTTTCAAACAGACGTGCTCATTTCTAAAGATTAGACAACTTTGGTCTTCTCCATACCACCCCCAAACACAAGGAGCCCTTGAGAGAAGTCATTCTACTCTCAAGGAGTATTTGAAATCATTTGTCAACGACAGTCAAGACAATTGGCCCCATTATGTATACACAGCCATGCTGACGTATAATACAACTGTGCACTGCACTACAAATTTTACACCCTACGAACTGTTGTTTGGTAGTAAACCATTTATCCCAAATTCAATTTTTGATATATGTTCAGACGTCGCATATCCTGATTATGTTCGCATACTACAACAAAGATTGAATTACTCACGCGAAAAAGCTATAGAGAACATTCTTAGATCCAAAAAGACATCGAAGATTTATTACGATAAAAGAACCGCACCTAAGGTTTATAAAGTCGGCGAGTACGTCTACGTTAAAAACCATTTACGACTACGGAAAGCACTTTCCCCACTGTGGAAGGTAAATAAAATAGTCAAAATTCACGGCGGGAACACTTTGTCGTTATTAATGAAGAGACGCCATGTACGTCATCACTACGACGAAGTAAAACACGCCGAAATTCCAAGCCCCGAAGCATAAAATAATTATTAAGTAAGCGTAGTGTAATTAATTATATAATCATTTATTAGTTAGGAATACATGTAGCAAGTATGTGTGTGTATTATATATATATTACATGATTTAATTATGTTTTACAACAGGTTGGCTGCAACTGAAGTTGACCGGCCATACGTCCAACCTATTTCGTCGGGTTCCGGCGTTTATTTCGATTACTTAGGAAACCTTAGAATTAAAAATAGTCACCTTAATGTAATATTGCCAATAGACATCTCCCATATTGATCCTCACCTAGAAAGTATTAACCCCGCTTTAGGTACTGTAAGGTATATATGTAAACAATCTACAACTCTAAACCAAATAGATTGTTATAATATCCTAGGGCCATTGACAGCCCAATATAATGATATCCTTGAACAATCAGAATCAGTTTCCCACCTAGTGGACAACCGATTGAGACGCGGAGCGTGGATAGGTGGGCTAGGAACAGTCATCAAAACCATTTTTGGCAACCTAGACGAAAATGATGGTATTAAATTCAACGAAGCCTTAACGTCTGTACAGAATAATGAAAATAAATTAGTTTCATATGTAAAGGAAAATATTTAAATAACAAAATCAATCATTTTACATTATAACCAAACCGTTCATAAGATCCAAATGAATGAAGCTATTTTATTGGAAGCTATTGACAAGCTCTCTATTAACCTAAAGAATTTAACTCTAATTACTGATGAACTTCAATTACAATCGCAATTTAATTTCATTCTAAACAGCTTAGAGAGTTCAATACTAACGTTGTCCTTCCAACTAGAAGACATAATCGACGCGACTGTCTGTAGTCAAAACATCCTACATCCCGCCGTGATAACCCCGGCGCGCCTACACAATGAGCTTGCCGATAACTACAGGCACCTGCCTAGCAACCTGGAAATGCCTGTGAGCCTAGATTTAAATAATATTCACATAATTTTAAGATTGTCTAAAGTATTATGCTATTATTCAAATAATAAGATTGTTTTTGTTTTAAAGATACCTCTAGTTTCGATTAAGAATTTTATTTTATATCATAGCATGAGCCTACCTGTACCCTACAATGTAAGTAAACCTAATAGTTTCAGTCTAATAATACCCGGAACAAAATATATTGCAATGACCAAGGACAAGTCCCAGTATTGTAACCTAAACGACCTAGGAGTGTGTGATTCAGTGATCCCCGGTAATTATATTTGTGAAGACACAAATATATATACATCCGACGTAAAACCCACATGTGAAAGTGAACTTTTAACCAAAGTGATTGATGGTATCCCGTCACTATGCGAAACTAAATTTATATTCGGACATTTAGATACATATATGGAATTACTTATCTAACAATAAATGGATATTTGTCCAATCCGTTACATCTAAGTTACTCGTATCAATAGATTGTGTTAACACAAACATGTTCGAAACAAACCTATTGGGAGTAGGTGTTGTGTCGATACCCAAACATTGTAAAGGGTACTGTAAGACAACAACACTTGTACCAAAGTACCAAAACGTGTACATCACCCATGAAATTGTTCGATTTTAATCTCATAAACGATACCTGTTGTAATCCTGACATATTTAAGAAAGTGGTAAACAATGTGTCTCCTATCCGGCTACAGAATATAGATTTAGATAATATGAGCTCAGAAAATAACAAACTCTCCAAAATTCTTATAAACATAGAAAAACTAACAGAAGAACCTCATATAGTTAGGTATGGGACACATTACTCTATTTTAACGATTATTATTGTAATAGTTATTATGTGCTTTTTATGTATAAGATATACTCGTATTATTTTTACATCTTACGTAAATCTGGGAGCCGCTCACGTAAATCTTATATTTTAAATCAAAAAACAGACGAACCTGTAACGATAAGGCCACCGTCGCCATCCAATATCTCAGACCACTCAAACGAACAGATACCTCTCCCTTCCATAAGAATAATTAAGTAGATAAAACTTCGGGATTTAACCCCAAAGTTTATTCTTAGGGGGGAGGTGTTATACCCGAGCTATGTATGGGGATGAGCCGCGTCATCATTATAATTGATGATCACCTAATTATATTTGAAATGGTTCATTCCGATGCATCACTCGGGGAGTCTGTCGTGAGACGTCGCACCGAACGGCCGCTCCCGGGTCCCATCTTTTTTGTGTCGAGTAAATCTTAGTGTACTCATTCTAGATAAATAAATATCTTTTTTTTAAAAAAGGTTTCATTCGGGACCCGATAACAGAACCGTGGTCCAAGCGAGCTCGCACCACATCTGTTTGCATTTACATGAAATTTGAAGTCTAATATAATTTGAAGATTTAAAACTGTCAATGCTGTAGTACAACAAAACCATTCAAAGCAGCTTGCAAGGCTTTATTCGAATATGATCAACACTGCCTAGAGCCCTGGAAGAAGTGGTCCTGTGTAAAAACCCCCATTCTTAATTTCCAACCAAGTAGGTAAATCCATTTTTCTCGATCCATAAGCGTTGTAAATGCGATTTCACAAAGACAATTTGCTTGCATACTACGTTTGGATAAAAGACCTAGATCGGACGGTGGACGACGGACCTAGACGGTGTAGTACCAGCATCGGTGTAGGGCTCTGGAAAAGACAGTCCTATGTCATTCTCCCTACATGATCTATAGACAAAGTTTCGTTTGATTGTCATGTTTTAAAAGTGTCTTTTTTAAAATATGGAGGAAATTTAATAAAAACATAATTTGGATGCGTTAGATGGGCAGTTTCACTAAACAAACTTTTCCAGGTCTTCAAAAGCGGTGCGTCCTAGAAAAAAAAACTTGAGAGGTGTCAAGGGACACCCGGATGGAACGAAGTTCCTTTTTAGTGAAGGAATTGCTATACAATTTAATTTTATGTTTAATTTTATTTTTAAATAAATAAACTCTCCCTCTTTCCCTCTCCTTCCCCTCTTCCTCTCCCCCTACCCCTCTCCATCACTCCCTCTCCCTCCCTCTCTCTCCCCCCCCCTCCCTCTCTACCTCTCTCCCCCTCTCCCTCTCAACCTCTCCTTTGAAGGATTATGGGCGAAAACACAAATGATTTGGTTGATTTTAATTAATTTATTTATTAAAATCACAGACACGACTATCATGTGTTCTTACAGGAGTGTGAGAGAGAGACAGAGAACAAAAAAAGAACGAGACGTGAAGCAATTCTGACATAAGAGCTCAGTTCAGAAACAACATGTTTAGTCTACAAATTACTAGGATAATTTCGTTTAGAAATCTAACACTGGCCCTTAAACGAAATTATCTATTAATAATTAATAAAGTACTTATATAGGTAATAGGTATGTACAGGTGCTTAAACATTCATAAGCAAGTAAAAATAAATGAAACATTTCAGAAGAACCTTAGTTTGATATAAACACATCATTCTTTGAAATGTGGTAGTTGACAAAGAATATCTTATTATAAATAAATCTGCATAAGTTTACAATACACACATTGTAAAATCAAGATACTTTGAATGTTATTATTACACTTACAAGTATTTATTCAACTTTGAAAAATATTGAAGAAATACACTTAATAAATTTCTCTTTACATAAAGATTTTGTTAAACAATCTACTAACATATTTTTAGTACATACATAAACAATATTTATTATTTTACTAGTTACAATATTTCGAATAAAGTGGTGACGAATATCAATATGTTTTGTTCAAGCATGGTACATTGAATTTGAACACAATAAAATTTTTGAGCAGATTGATTGTCATTATATGAATTAATTGATATTACAATATTCAAACATTCATATAGAAAACTACGCAAGAAAATAGCCTCTTTGCAAGCATCAGAGAGAGCCATGTATTCGGCCTTGGTGCTGGACAATGCAACCGTTTTTTGTTTGCGACTTTCCCAAGATATAACAGACCCACCTAGCTTAAACAAATACCCTGTATAAGACCGCCGATCTACGCTATCACCTGCCCAGTCAGCGTCCGTGTAACCAGACACATATAAACCTCCTTTTTTATAGATTAAGCAATATTGAGACGTACCTTTTAAGTACCTAAGTACTCTTTTTGCCGCTCTCCAATTGATTTCAGTGTAGCATTCATTGAACTGGCTTAGATAACTTGTTGCATGCATGATGTCTGGCCTTGAATACACGGCAATGTACATAATACAACCAATGAGATTCCTGTAATCCAATTTAGTATCTTTAGTATCACCTTTTTCTAGTCTCAATCCAGTTTCCATTGGTGTTGATGTCGGTTTGCATTCAGACATGTTAAATTTTTATGTTATATTATTTGACACGCTGTATGTAGTTCGTCTAATCCAAAGTAATCTTGTCATTGTCTTTTGTTATTCTCATACCTAAAATGTGGTGAGCAGGACCCAAGTCATTCATTTCAAATTCATTCATGAGCTGTTCTTTGATTATCTGCTTCTCAACAGATGATGAGGAATGAAACAACATAATGTCATCAACATACAGGCCAATAATAATCATCCCCACCCCTTGCCCTTTATAATATACACATGGTTCAGATGACATTTTCTTGAAGTGTAATTTGTTAAGCAAAACTCCATTAATTTTATCATACCATGACTTGCCTGCCTGTTTAAGGCCATAAATAGCTTTGTTTAGTTTGTACACTTTATTCTCCTGGCCCTCCATCGCAAACTCTTCTGGTTGTTCCATCAGAACTGTTTCCTGGAGATCCCCATTCAAGAAGGCTGTTTTAACATCTAAATGATCAATTTGCATGTCATATTCTGCTGCTTATGCTAGTATTAATCGAATCGTGGAGTACCTTACCACGGGAGAAAAAGTTTCATAGTAGTCAATACCATGTTTTTGTGTATATCCTTTGGCTACAAGACGGGCTTTATATTTTAGTAGTTGACCATCTAGCCCTCTTTTTTTTTTTAAATCCCATTTACATTTAATAGGTTTATGTCCTTTAGGTAAGTCAACAAGGGTCCAGCATTTGTTATACCTACATATAAGAATGATACTCATCTGTCATAGCTGCCTTCCATTCCGTGGCTTCACTGCTTGACAGGGCTTCCTGGACTGTCTCTGGGTCTCCCTCATCTTGCAAGCTGCTGCCATAGCCATCGACGACAAGTTACTTGATGTTCCTTCAGCATCTTCGAAGTCATCGGGCATTAGAGAATCTTCTGAATCTATCTCTGAAGATCCTGGAATGTAAGTTATGTCCGACGAGTCATCTGTGTTAACTGAGCTTTCGCTGTCATTCAATGAAAATATAATTTGTCGCCGGGTTCTTCTAACGTCATCAGATGCATTTTGATCAAAATCATTTTCTGATTTATTATTTTCAACAGTGGAATTATGAAATTCTATGGAATCACACTGAATGTAAGCATGGGTATCATCATTTCCCTTTTTCCAAAATTTGTTTTCTAAGAAAGTTACATGCCTAGCTTTCACACAATAACTCGGATAAGCTGGATCCAAGAGCCGATATCCCTTGCTTTCCTCGCAGTACCCCACAAAAATGTATGCTTTAGATCTCGGGTCTAGTTTTAAGTGATTCGAAGTCAAAGCATAAGCTACACAACCAAAAATACGTAAATGGCTAATGTTTACCTCTTTAGTTGTCCATTTTTCTTCAGGCGTCGAACCCATGACAGGCTTGGTAGGAGACCTATTCTTTACATAGACTGCAGTATTCACAGCTTCAGCCCAAAAACATTTGCCCAATCCTGAATCTTGAAGCATACAACGAGCCTTGTCCATGATGGTTCTGTTTGCTCTTTCTGCTACACCATTTTGCTCACTACAATGAGGGATTGTAGTTTGATGTCGAACCCATAAATCTTCAAAAAATTCTGGAAATCACAAGACATGTATTCACCACCATTGTCACTTCTGAGAATTTAATTTTTTTTATTTGTTTCATTTTCTACTAGATTTTTGAACTGTTTAAATTTTTCAAAAGTTTCATCTTTAGTTTTTAGAAAATAAATAAATGTTTTTCTTGTAAAGTCATCTATAAAAGTTAGAAAATACCGAGCTCCGCTGAATGACTTCTCAGGCATAGGGCCGCACAAGTCAGAATGAACCAATCCTTAAAGTTCAGTAGACCGAGATATAGATTTCTTTGGAAAAGGAAAATTTAGTTAGTTTGCCTTTGGCACAAGCAATACATGTTTTAAAGTTAGCACTATCATAACTAATACCTTGAACCATACCTTTTTGCATGACACTCATACTTCTTGCATTGAGATGGCCAAGCCGCCGATGCCATACCTCTTGCGACAACTTATCTGTAGAAATATCCTCAGACTGCACACCCTTGTTAGAGACGACACACCGAGGCCCCATGACATTCTCTAATGCTACATTACAACTTAAATATGAGCTAGCAATAGTGTCCAGTAAATATACACCATTTAAACAAGTCGCAGTAGCTATAACCTCTTCATTAACACCAGTTATTGAACAACTTTTAGAGTCAAAAAACACTTCATAACCTTTCTTCGCCATTTCACTGACAGACAATAAATTTGTTGATAATTCTGGAACATATAACACGTTCTTGATGGTCTTCACACCAGTTTTTAAGGTGACATCAACCTCTCCAATTCCCGCTGTTTGAATTGTTGCACCATTAGTAATGTTGATTACTCTAGAATCATATGGAGTGAAGTTTTTTATGATTTCCTTTTTACCACACTTATGGTTGGATGCACCGGAGTCAACGTGCCAGCGTTCACTGTCAAGGCTTACAGACAGAGCTGTTAACAACGCTTTATTTTCTGAGACTTGGCCCTTTTTGTGCTTGATCTCTGGACAGTTTCTTATGAAATGGCCTTCTTTATTGCATTTATAGCATCTAAATAATCTTTTACTGGCAAGAGCTGTAACTGACTCAGCTTTCTCTTCTCTCCGCTGGTATTCAAGCAATAATTTAGTTCTAACAATTTCACTGGCTAATTTTGTGTTGTTGTTTTCAAGGGTCATGATTAGTGGATCATAGTCTGGTGGTAATCCACCGAGCATTATAACCGCCACAAAGTTGTCTTCGAGTGGCGAGCCAATGTCATATAATTGTTGTACTATCTCAGTAATTCTATAGATATAATTGACCATATCATTGCACTCATTTAGCTTTAGTCCGAACAGACTTCTAAGAAGGCTTAGTCTCCGGCATAACCCGCGGTCTTCGAACGCCCTTTGTAGGTTATTCCAAGCTTCAAATGCAATCTTTGCGTTTCGCACGTGCGAGTACACTAATGGGTGTATTGAGAGACATATTTTCGCCAAAGCCTTCATATCCTTTTTGTCCTCTTCCTTACCCTCCGACAATACGCAGTCGAAAAGGTCCTCGTGTATTAACACCATTTTCATTGCGAATTTCCAAGTGTTATAATCTTGAATCCCTTTGAGCTTTTCTACTGGTATCATATTTAGACGCGCGCTCCCATCTCCTGAAGACATCGTTTGCCCTGTTTTAGCGTCGGATTCCATACTTCAAAAAAAAAATTCGTCGCCGCCGGTAACACACGCAGAGTAATTATTTCGTAACTTTTTCGCGAAATACTACGTTTACTACGCAGGGAGCGTTCCCTGGGCCCATAACCTGAAGGATTATGGGCGAAAACACAAACGATTTGGTTGATTTTAATTAATTTATTTATTAAAATCACAGACACGACTATCATGTGTTCTTACAGGAGTGTGAGAGAGAGACAGAGAACAAAAAAGAACGAGACGTGAAGCAATTCTGACATAATAGCTCAGTTCAGAAACACTATGTTTAGTCTACAAATTACTAGGATAATTTCGTTTAGAAATCTAACATCCTTCACCCTCACCCTCTCCCCCTTCCCCTCTCCCTCTCTTTCTCTCTGCCTCTCACCCCCTCTCTCCCTCTCCTTCACCCTCTCTCCCTCTCCCTCAAAATCTCCCTCTCCCTCACCCTCTCTCCCTCTCTCCCTCTCTCCCTCTCTCTGTATTCACTCTCCCTCCATCTCCCTCTCTTTCCCTCTCTCATTTTTTTCACCCTCTCTTTTCCTTTCCCTCTCCCTCTCCCTATCCCTCTCCCTCCCTGTCTCCCTCCCTGTCGCCGAGAAACACGCGCACGCCGCACGGCTTACAACTACAGCAAAAGCCCCCCTTTCGCAACGCGCGATAAGGAACTTCGTTCCAAAAACCTGCAAAGTGCGAGTCGGACTCGCGCACTGAGGGTTCCGTACCAAGTTTAACTAAAATACCACAATATTTTGATGACTTCTAAAATAACTTTGTTTTTCATAGTGTTTGCATGAAGGACAGAGTTACATTTGCTGTTGTTGAAAATGTGCTAGATTTTCAAAACTACGAGTTCGATCTCGTTCGAACCAATTTTCGTTGAAAGTATTTGTTAAGATCTACATTATAAATTTTTTCCAAAATTTTCACTTGCTTATTTTAAAAGTTAGAGAGGGGGGGGGGCGACACTCATTTTACCACTTTGAAAGCGTTCCCTATCGTTCACAATCTTCCAAATGTTGGACTTTAGAAAAAATTGTTTTAGGAACCTCCATGTCATTTTAAAAGACCTATCCATATGTATAGGTTAGACTTAAAAAAATAAATATTGTTTTAGTTCTATCTATGGAAAGCGCCCCTTAAATATAATTATTTTTTATTTTTTGTATGAGAATCGTTAAGCGGTCAACAGGATACACCTACCTATCAAGTTTTAATTGAGTCATGCTAATACTTTCAGAATAAAGTGGCTGTGACATACGGACGGACAGACAGACAGACAGACAGACATTGATTTAATCCACCAGTCAGCTGCTTAGTGTTGTTGCAACACACCTGTTACATTATATTGCCTGAGATAACTGCTACTGCTTAATATAGTTGATAATTAAATGTCATAAGGTACAACAGTGTTATTTATAAGATTTGATATTTCATTTATCTACCTATTCCATTTTAACCTACCATAAATTTTGCATGCATATTGCATGTAATGGAATTAGGCGTATGTCTCACCAATTTTATTCTATTTCCCAACATTTTTCTCTACCGTATACAAAAATCGACGAAGTGCGAGTCGGACTCGCGCACGATGGTTTCCGTACCATTGAATACGTAAACAATAGTAGGTACCTACATTAATTTAGTTACGATAATATAGTGCTTACCTGTTACCATTTATAAATATCGAGCAAAAATTGGCAAAATAATGTCATTTTTTGTATGGAAACCCCCCTTTAAATATTAATTTTATTTTCATTCTGTTATTTGTTATTAATGTTAGAAATATAACTGAGTGTTTTGTGAATATTTCAAGTGCCTACCTGTTGGCATTATTAATATCGATAAAAAAAAGGACAAAAAATCGCGTTTGATGTATGGGAGCCCCCTTTAATATTCATTTTATTTTGTTTTTGGTATTTTTTGTTATTGCGCTAACTATCTTGGTAGCTATCTTGGTTCTTGAGATACAGGCTGGTTACAGGATGACCGACAGACGGACACAGCAGTCTTTTAATATCGAGCAAAAAGGGACAAAAAAATCGCGTTTGATGTATGGGAGCCCCCTTTAATATTCATTTTATTTTGTTTTTGGTATTTTTAGGGTTCCGTAGCCGAATGGCAAAAAACGGAACCCTTATAGATTCGTCAAGTCTGTCTGTCTGTCTGTCCGTCCGTATGTCACAGCCACTTTATTCTGAAAGTATTAGCATTACACAGTTGAAACTTGGTAGATAGGTGTATCCTGTTGACTGCTTTAAAATAATGATATGTAAGTAGTAGTCTTATCAAATATAAAGCTAGTGTGACATCTCTACGTACTCTGAGAGTATTGTACCCCACCATGCCAAGCACGAACAGTGTAGGGTACTAACGGGTATAAGGGATACACACCATATAGCTGAAAGTACAAATGCCTGGTAAATTTATTTTGGATTCGTTCTAACATTGCATTGTACTTTTCTTCATGTGGAGCCCAAATGGCTGCCCCATACTCTAAGTGGCTCCTAACCAAAGCGTCATACAACACCCTCAGAGATGGCCTGGTGGACAGGCAGTCGGACAGACGGACACAGCAAAGTCCTATTAATTTAAATATTATAAGGGTTCCGTTTTTACCCTTTAGGTACGGAACCCTAGAAATGAGTTAGTTCTAAATAATACCATTCTATTTGTAAGCAATGATATTTATTTTCTGATTGACACATTGAATGTCATAACTAAGTGAAGTCAGAGAGTACAAATATGTAAAGAGTATGGATATGACGCGGAACCGAACAAACTTTGCCCCCATTTTTTATCCCCTTAAAGATTAAATTTTCAAAAATCCTGAAAAACGTCATTCATAATTTCTAATCAGGTAGCTGGATACCAATTTTCATCGACTTAGCTTCAAAACTGACGGAGTTTCATACACACTTATGGGGCCTTTTTTACCCCCTTAGAGACGGAATTTCCAAAATTCCTTTCTTAGTGTTCACCTACACTATAAAAGGAAGCACTGTGAAAATTTTCAGATTTTGAATCCCAGTAGTTTGGGCTGTGCGTTGATATGTCAGTCAGTCAGTCAGTCATTAAATCAGTTTTCATTTTTATATATATAGATATATACATTATTTTAATAAAATATATTTATATTTAATTAAATAAAAAACGGGTCTTTGCTGCGCCCGCGCCACCCCAGACTGGAATACTATAGATTAAGATTGACTGTGAAGTGGAAAGGTTAGACCGTGTGTACCTAACCTACAGCCTAACGGTCGTTAAGGTAAATTCAAATAAACGCCGTTAAAAATTCAATTTTGCGTTATTATTTAAAACAATAATTTTACAGAGATAGAACACGGAAAATGGAAGTAAATGTACGTAGAATAGTTTAGAGCAGAGAGGAAAAGAATAGACTGAGTACAAAGCAAGAAATAAGAAAATAAGAGTTGAACACTAGGAAATCTAATTACGATCTAGATATCGGGGAGCGTTCGCGCGGCCTCTCTGCGTAGAATACGGATTTGGAATGTGAGGCGGGGAAAATCGATGGTTCACGATGGTGCGCCGACGACGCCCGAAGCACGAAGATGAACGGAGCTCGCCGAGTGCGTCCGAAGACATACGGTGGTGTCGCCGCTAGCGGCGCGTAGTGGTGGAATTCATCAACTCTCGGTTTGATACATATTCCATACTAAATATGGGTCACCGCTACAGTACTCCCCTGCTGAGACCGTTACTACGGTCGGTAGTAATCTGGGAAGTGAACTCTTCGACCACTGCTGGTTCGCCTCTCGTTTTCATCAGCTGTGTTGGGCATTAGTGATGTATCTGTTTCTTTTATTGTATATGCAGGTTTCAAGCGGTCCACAGAAACATTAACCTCTTTTCCAGACACGTCTAGCTTATAGTGCTTCGATCGACGTTCTAAAACTTTGTATGGTCCAGCATACATAGGTTCCAGTGGTCGTCGTACGTGATCTAACCGCATAAACACGTGTGAAGTAGCAGCGAGATCTTTAGGTATTTAAAACGAACCTTTTCTGTGCCAGGCTGTCGGTTTGGGAGCTAGTTTAGACATCTGTATGCGTAGGCGAGTTGCGAAGTCTGCGATGTCATCAGGTTCATGGTGTTCTGTCGGAGCTAGGAACTGTCCAGGCAGGCGGAGTGGTTCGCCATACACCAACTCAGCAGCTGATGACTGGATGTCGTCCTTCCATGCACTGCGTATGCCTAGCAGTACCAATGGGAGAGCTTCGGTCCACTGTGGGGTGTTCTGGCACATTATTGCGGCTTTTAGTTGACGGTGGAGGCGTTCGATGATGCCGTTCGAGATGGGGTGATAGGCGGTGGTGCTTAAGTGGTGAGCGCCCTTCAGTGAAGCCAACGCCTTGATTAGGCGCGACTCGAACTGACGACCTCGATCCGTCGTGATCTTCAGTGATATCGCGAAGTGGAACTGCCTCAGGCCACCTTGTGAATCTGTCGATTATTGTCAGTCAGTACCTGTAATCACAAGAAATTGGTAAAGGGCCGACGAGGTCTAGATGGATACGAGAGAATCTCGACGATGGACAAGGAAAGGTGGAAAGAGGAGCTTGGGTATGGCGGGTAACTTTGGAACGTTGACATTCCAAACACTGCTTTGCCCACTCTCTACAGTTCTTTCGAATCCTTGGCCATACAAATCTCTGTGTCACCAGTCGCACTGTAGCTGTCCGTCCTGGGTGACACAAGTTATGTAGACTGTCAAATACTTGACGTCTAAATTGTAAAGCGACAAAAGGTCGTGGTTTAGCAGTAGAGACGTCACAGTATAGTTCTTGCTTCGATTCTGGTATAGATATCTTTTTTAATTTGAGTGTCGTTCCATGTTGAAGCAGACTTAGTAGCTCAGGGTCTACCTTCTGTGTCTGTGCTAAACTCTCGTAGTCAATTGCTTGTTTGACTTCTTCGACTTGGGATAGAGTGTCTGCTACCACATTTTCCTTACCCGGAATGTATCGGATATCTGTCGTAAATTGTGATATGAAATCAAGATACCTGTATTGTCTCGGTGAGCATTTCTCTTTATTTGAAACGAATGCATAGCTGAGTGGTTTGTGGTCTGTATATACGACGAAATCTCTGGCTTCAACCATGTGGCGGAAATACCTTATGGCTTCATAGACGGCTAGTAGTTCTCGGTAGTATGGGCTGTATTTCTGCTGCGATGGTTTTAGTTTGTGTGAGTAAAAAGCTAGAGGTTGCCAGTTACCATTTTTTTTCTGTTGAAGTACAGCGCCGATGCCTACATCAGATGCATCAGTCGTGATCGCTAACTCTGCTAATGGATCTGGATGTGCTAAGAGTGTAGCCTCTGATAGTGATCGCTTGCAATCGTTGAACGCTTCCAGCTGTACCGGTGTAAAACTAACAGGACTAGAGCCTTTGACCTTCGGTCCCGCTAGCAACTGGTTCAATGGGGCTTGAATGTGAGCCGCATTTGGTATAAACCGACGGTAAAAATTTAACATTCCCAAAAAACGTCGGAGTTTTTTTACCGTTTTGGGTGATGTGAACTCCTGGATGGCCTGGATCTTGGTATTCAAAGGTCGTGTTCCTTCTGCTGAGACACGATAGCCTAGAAAAGTTACCTCTGACGCGCCCATATCGCACTTAGAAGTGTTGATCAATACGCCGTAGTTCTTCAGGCGGGTAAATAGCTGGCGCAAGTGCTCTTTATGTAGAGCTGGGGATTCTGAAAAGACCAGAATATCATCGATATACCCGCAGCAGAAGTCCAAGTCTCTCAACACCTCGTCTATGAAGCGTTGGAATGTTTGCGCAGCATTTCTAAGTCCAAACGCCATAAACGGAAACTCAAAAAGACCAAACGGAGTTGTGATTGCAGTTTTTGCTATATCAGGAGGGTAGACCGGTATCTGGTTGTACGCTTTTACCAGGTCGATTGTAGAGAAGATAGAGCATCCTGATAACTGATGAGCAAAGGATTCTGAAACGGTTCACCAACAGTCGATTGCTCCATGAACGTTTGGCCAACAGAATCTTCGAACCTTTAACTTTTCGCCCAAAAGACATTTGACCCATGAACTGTTCACCAACAGAACGGTACGTCAGTGAACGTTTGACCAACAGAATCTTTTGACATCAACTTTTTGCCAACGATCGTTTCGCCCACTAACTGTTAACGACTAAAGTAACATTATTAGCAATATGTAAGAAATTTTAAAGTTGTAAAGTTGTAATAGGGGCGACTTTGCAACAAAAATGAATAGTATGATGTGCTGGTGTCGTACATGTGGAATATAGTAAAAATAATATAGGGACCGCTTGCTTAAAAATTTTATTTTTTGTCAATTAATCTCTGGCACTTTTATGTTTTAAGATCTTTTTACTCCTATGACCACATTTTAATGAAAAAGTATTCTTAGCTTCGACCGTGATCTAGGGTTACCGTCTATCTTACTAGTAAGTGTAGCTACTTGCCTGGTTAGTTCACTTATCAGTTTAGCCATTGACTGAAACTCTGATGATGATAAAGCAGCTTCCTTAGACGTACTGGCCACTTGCGGGGTCGACGGCGCGATCTCGTGTACCTTGTCCGCCAAATCTGCTAGTTTTTCCATGGGTAAATCATTCTGTGAAGCAACAATAGTTTGTACATTTTGTGGCAAACGGCTTGACCATATGGTTTGCAAAAAATCATCAGGAATTGATGGTCCAGCTAGATCTTGCAATCGCCGTAAAAATTGGGAGGGTTTCCTATCGCCTAGGTCCTCGTGCATAAGTAAGCATTTCACCTTCTTTTCTTGCGATGCAGACAACCTTTTAATAAGCTCTGCTTTCAATTTGTCGTACTTCCCTGACGCAGGAGGATTTTTAATTATATCCTTAACCTCCACTGCGTAGTCACGATCAAGTCGCGAAGCAACGTAATAAAATTTTGTGGAGTCGGCGGTAATACCAGAAAGCAAAAAACTACCTTCACATTGCGCAAACCATAACGCCGGTTCTTCTGGCCAAAAAGGTGGAAGGCGCACCGAAACCTTGCACAGTTCCGATGATTGCCCAGCTGAAGCGGTTACTTCCATGTCCTTCTCCATCTTGTCCAAACTCGGGGTCACCAATGAAGTGGGAAGGTTAGACCGTGTGTACCTAACCTACAGCCTAACGGTCGTTAAGGTAAATTCAAATAAACGCCGTTAAAAATTCAATTTTGCGTTATTATATAAAACAATAATTTTACAGAGATAGAACACGGAAAATGGAAGTAAATGTACGTAGAATAGTTTAGAGCAGAGAGGAAAAGAATAGACTGAGTACAAAGCAAAAAATACGAAAATAAGAGTTGAACACTAGGAAATCTAATTACGATCTAGATATCGGGGAGCGTGCGCGCGGCCTCTCTGCGTAGAATACGGATTTGGAATGCGAGGCGGGGAAAATCGATGGTTCACGATGGTGCGCCGACGACGCCCGAAGCACGAAGATGAACGGAGCTCGCCGAGTGCGTCCGAAGACATACGATGGTGTCGCCGCTAGCGGCGCGTAGTGGTAAAATTCATCAACTCTCGGTTTGATACATATTCCATACTAAATATGGGTCACCGCTACAGCGAGATATACACATAAGAGAGAAGTGTCAACTTCTTCGCTGCTTAGTGCTTACTGTTGCCAGTATACCGCCACACATGCGCTGGGCAACGTTCACTAATTGGCTGCTCCTTAACAACTTATGAGTGACTTAGGCAACTGTGAGACCAGAATGAAATAAAATATAACCGCATACGGCAGGTCATAACAGCACTTTTTCGTAGGTATTTTAAAAGTGGTGCATAGTGAAACTGGTACATACATAGCGCAACTGTCTTTAACTATAATAAACGATTTCTTTCTTTCTTTCTTAATCCGTTTTTGATGTTCAAACAAAGGTACTTATTACAATGATTTTCTACAATTGTAATAAGATAAACACTTTCCTATTAAAGTGGCATCAACTAAGATAAATAAAGAGTCCTTTTTTGTTTTTGTTAAAAATAATTTTAATTTAATTAAAATAAAAAGAGACTCTCGTTGTTTGTATGTAATATAAATGTAAGAACGATAAAACTTTATCCTAAAAGCATACTAGTGTGTAAATAGTGACCGCAAAAAAAAACATAAATGCGTACATATTTCATTGTAATATTAAGTCGTTTTTATGTAAATTTGAAAAATTATCTACAACAATTTCATATTATCTGTGTCTTTTGCTTTGAAAACGGCGTCACAATTTGGACATTCATTATTATTATTTAAGCCACAAAGCCACAAACAAATGCACAGGCTTGTAGCTCTTGCGAATCAGACACACTCCCCTGAAAGGAACCTTCTGCCAAAGAGAGCATGTCCGAAACTGAGACACTCTGATAATGTTTCTATGACAGCTAAATTATGAGAAACATTATCAGAGAGTGCAGTAAGTAAAAAATGTATATCTTTAAAATAGACATAGTTCTGCAATTACCTGAACTAAAATATAACCGAACTAAAATATAATTCACTGAACCTATGTAAGCAAGATTAGACAGAATTACCGTCTTCAGCCCTGCAGCAAATTTTACACTAGGTGGGTTGTAATTGGCGCCACAGTTTTCTCTTATTGTGCCAAATAAATTTTCTTAAGGATCCTGCTGAAGTCGGCGCGTTGACAGGGATTTAATGCCATGTTTGGTTTCAAATTTTTATAAATTAGAATTTAAAAATTTTAATAATAGCGTTGATTGTCCATATTATTATCCAATCTTGCTTTGATGGCGGCGAGCTATGGCACCCCACAAATTCAATATTTTAAAAAAATTCTTTCATTCTAGTGAAATGATCCAAATGTGGAGAAATGTCTGTCATATTAGTAAAATATGGTTTGCCTCTTCTTCTATCTGGCGATTTGCTATTTAAACAATCGAATAATTTGTCCATATTAAATATCACAGATGCCTCTGCAGATAGCAAATCTAAAAAAAATAATTAAAAACATAAAATGTGGTATAATAATTTTAAACTTCTTTTCTTAATTTATTAATTTAATCATTAGTTACTGTAATAAGGTTCAGGTATCAAATCAAAATCATTTACCTTGAGCTATTCTGGCAAAATTCCAGCAGCAACTGAGTGACTTCAAACTCGAGCAGTGAAATTAACCCTCATTTTTTGTTTGTTATTAGACTCTATAATATGTTCTTTTTTTCAATTTTGGTGCAAAATCGAAATTTCCGCCACTATTGTCCTTTTCATAAAACTCTTCCACGTATTTCCATTTGGCAATACCTAAAAATAAATATATACCTATATTTATAAAAAGTAAAAGCAGTTATTCATAAGATTTAAATGTCAACTTTTTAATTTTAACATTAATTAACTTTCGGGTAAAGAGCGGCGGTTTGGCGGTTTCTAGGAGCGTGTTTTAGAGGACTGTTGCCTTCGATCTGAAAGAAAGACATGAAGTTTACTTTGCGTGTTAAATTGTTTTGACATATAGCGCTAAGGATTTTTTGTGTGATCAAATCTTACCTCCTGATTAGAAATCCTGTTATTACTAGCACTCAAGCCAAGAATAGCGCGCCGGCTTCCGTTATTTCCATCGTAAAAGTATCGTAAAAAAATGTTGTCAATAATTGTAATTTAGCGTACCAAGGCACTTTAAATTGCATTTTACTAATTGCAAATGGCATTTTAGACTATAATTAAAGCACTAGAACACTATTAACTTACTGAGAAGGATCCTACGGGATGGTAAATAAAAGTGGACTGTATAACTATAAGGCTGGTTTATTAGCCGTTACAAGATAAAACAAAGCCCGGACTAACAACTAAAACTAGATCGAGTCGCGGACGGCGGTGGTAAGGTGATGTCCGTTCTTTATGATGTATGGAGCGCAAGTATTAGACCGCAGGCAACTGTCCCTCCCAGTGCCGTCGGCTGCGTCCCTCCTCCCGCGCGTCTCCCCCGTGCGATGGAAGACCGGTCGGCGACATGCTCCCCGGGTTGAAGGCTGCTGAGAAGGCTTCAATATTCTGGAAGGGGAAAGATGTTATTAAATGCCCTCCGAATGGTGCCCCGTTTGGTCTTCAACTCGGCGACTCTTACGATCCCATCACTGCCAGGATATACGTTTATGACTCTTCCCAACGACCAGAGTAGAGGCGGAAGAGTACTGTCTTTGATAATGACAAGTGAGCCAATTCTTAGCTCGTTCTTAGAAGAACGCCATTTCTACTTGTGCTGCAGCTGACTTACATACTCCAAAGAGAATCGACGCAAGAAATGCTGCTTAATGTGTTCGATTCTCTTGAATCGATCAAGGCGAGTGATGTTAAATACTTTTTTAGTCTCCAAGTGGGAAAAAATATGTCAGAAGCTGGCAATTCTAATCAACATTAATTTTAAGGTTATAAAATACTTTATTTTGATTGTTTGCACTTCCAGGTGAAATGTTAATGTATTAAATACTGTCGTTTAAAAGAAATTTTCTATTTAAATTTAATTTAATGCAAAATACCTAAGAAAATTCAAATTACTTAAGAGTGAAAGGACAAATTGGGTAGCTTGCGTTCACTATTACTTTTGCAATGTACTCGTAATACACTACAGCGTACCATCTTTCAAATTGTAATTGCTTCGAGAACTCAATACCTTACTATAAAGAAGCAACACCACATCGATAAAGTAGTAAAACACTTGTTTTGCAAAAAATATTCCTCAAACACCCCAAGCATTACACGAACTGTCAAAATTTGTTTCGCACAGTGATGTGCTTACCTTGAAAAAACCGGCACGCAGCATGAAACAAAAAATATTTGGCTGTGTCTCTCTTTTATGCACGACATATGCATAAGTCCCTCCTTCTCTCGTGCGAATGAAACAGAAGCTATCAATTTGTCTATAGGATTCTCTGTCTACGTTATACATGTATTTCTTTAAAATTGCATGCTCTAAATCATGATTATAAAAGTTAATTAAATCATTTAACATTTCACAAATGACGGTATCATCTCTATTAAGAAAAATGAATGAATTAATGATATCGTTTATTTCCATAAATTTTGAGTACAAGATATGGTGTTCTGATACAAAAACTTCCGTCAAAATCTTATTAAAATTAAGCATGCAAATACTAGTATTTATATAAAAGTATACAGTTTGTCATATTTTATTTTATTTTTATTTTTATTTTTTATTTTTATTTATTTGGGACACAATTACACACATTGCTAAAATAAAAACTTAGATATACATGATCTATATACATGTGCAACCAGCACCGTTATCCACAACATTAATTAAAAAATAAGTACAGCTACTAAGGTCCATTACACCTGTGAACCTGACAACAACACAACAATCCAATATAAATCTATCCTAATATAATTATAGATAGGATCGACGGTTTCATCGGCCGCTGCCACCGCCACCCCACATGAGTCACGGCAATAACCCTTATCACAGTATTTATACCGTGAAAAATGTCACCACCAAGAACCACGCGGCAAGACAGCCACGACAGCAAATGCGCCCAACGAACCAACAGAGCACAAGGAGATGCCGAGCATTCCCAACAAGCGGCAAACACCAGCCACTATAGGGCAAACATTATTTGTATCGAGTGATAAAACTTGGGACAATTGCATTCACAATGCCTTCAGTGATTCTAAAATGTGATTTTTAAATGTACCTTTTGACAGGGCAAACAGATCGATGTTAACAAAATTATCATTGTATGCCTTCATAATTCGTTTCAAAGTAGCACGTTCACCTGCATGTGTTCTTGAGAATTTAGGTGCAAATAAACGAAAAGTTACCGCATTACAAGCTCGACCTAAGCGGTTTGGAACGCGGTATTGAATTCTATTAATGATATCCATGCAATCGAATTTATGATGACAGATATTATATAAAATTAATTGGTCTAGTAGTAGTCTCCTCTTGAACAATGTGTCAACTGAGTATTTTCGTGAGAGACAATCATATGTGAGTTTTCTGTGAAAGCATTTGTATTCAACGACACGTAGAAACTTTCGCTGGACAAGCTCTAAGCGTTCACTATACTTATTATAGAATGGGTTCCATATGACTGTGGCATATTCTAATTGAGATCTGACAAGAGAACTAAACAAGTGTAGATAGGATTGAGGACGCTTGAAGAAAACACACGTTCTTATAACAAATCCATACATTTGATAGGCTTTATTAATAATATCGTTTATGTGATCTTCGAAGTGCATCTTTGAGTCCAGTAGGACCCCTAAGTCCTTTATAACTGAGACCCGTTCTAAAGGAAAATTGCATAATATATACTGCTGTTTAATTGTATCCCTTTTCTTTGTAAATGTAATACTTTTACATTTTTGTAAACTAAGGTGCAGCTTATTTTTAGCGCAATATTCAGTGAGCCTGTCAAGATCCTCCTGTAATTTAAGACAGTCATTTGAACTGTCTATTTTTTTATAGATTTTTAAATCGTCTGCGTATAAAAGAAAGTGTGAATTTTCAAAACAGTCACTAATGTCGTTTACAAACAAAACAATGAGCAGTGGCCCAAGAATTGATCCTTGAGGCACACCAGACGTAACAAAGGTCAGATCCGAGGCAAACCCATTTATAACGACTCTCTGAGTTCTATTCATGACGTAGGAGGTAAACCAGCGCAGTAAATTCCCTCTTATGCCATTAAAGGCAAGCTTTTGCAAAAGTAGCAAATGATCTACCTTGTCGAAGGCCTTGCAAAAATCCGTGTAGACAGCATCTACTTGTCCACGTACATCCAAACATTCGAAGGCAAAGTTGGTATAGACAAGCAAGTTACTTATAGTGGACCTATTCTTGACGAAACCATGCTGTTCAGGAGTTATTATGCGATGAACAGTCGGATACATGATGTTATGTACTAAACGCTCAAGGACCATATTAGTAGTATATTAAATTACAGAGCAGATGAAAGATAAAAACCACATGAAATTGCTTTGCGTACGCTATTGTCTATTTAAGTATTCTCGAATTCAAGTAGCTTTCAATGAGATAAACATGCAGTCTTCTTTTGAAAATCATGCAGTCTTCTGCTATTTGCGCAGAAGTTAATTTTTTTAATAGTAAAATCTATAAAAGAATATCTTGCGGAGTCTTTTGCAAATATAGATAGTGATCAATGCCATGTGGATTAGTAGGTAGGATTGTCTGCAAAATGAGTATAGAATTTTCACCACATCCTATAGCTAAATTACGTACAAATTCTGTATAATTTGGCATCACATTCTTTTTTTTTCAGTAGGTTGTATTTGCATGTTTTTTTTCTCTTATTTGGTAAATTCTGGGCTGCGATTGGAGAATTATTAAATACCTTCTTGGGTCGGTTAAAAGTCGTTAGTGTTTGTGTGCATGACTGATGGAGTTTTATTATATTGTTATGCACAGCACACTAAAGTCCAGATACATGTTTACAGCATGCATTAATGCCACTACCCGCAGCACATTCACAATGGCTTTCTTTTATACCCTCTAGGCTTAATTTTGCATCTACCAAATAAGCAACTTTCATGCTCGCTTTGCATTGTCCTTTTATGTACGTATTATCAGCACCAGCAGAGCAGAAGCGAGCAGTTAGGAGATGGCGTGCTTCGTACAGAATTTCCCCTGGGGGCTTGCTGTTGAATCTGTGAAACAAAAAGCATTAGATGATGAATACTCGTACTTATTATATAAAAAAAGTATAATGCAACATCAGGGAAATATTGGGATTGTGTACCGACACTCGTACACACCTTTCAAAATATAGTTGTATTTCATGTTTACTTATGCTAGGAAGTGGAGAATCAGCATTAATACTGACACCACTAGACTGAGATCAACTGTGAAGCATATCGCATTTGAATGTATGCTGCGCAAGATGCGCAAGTGTAAGCCACAGGTACCTAGAATGGGAGATTTCGCTGCAGCTCGTGTGTCAAATCATCATAGACTCTTTTCATTCTGTGGTTTGGATCTGTTCGGGCCTGTTGAGGTGGCTGTGTGTAGGCGCAGAGAGAAACAATATGGCGTTCTCTTCACATGTCTGACAGTTCGCGCTGTTTACATAGAACTCGTACCGTTGCTTTCTACTGACTCGCTCATAATGGCTTTACGCAGAATGGCAGCTCGACGTGGGTGGCCAAAACATCTCTATTCAGACAACGGGACCAATTTACGAGGCGCCGACAATGAACTGAAAAGGTCACAGAAAGAGTTGGATGCCGAAGTACTGAAACAAGAGGGTGTGAACAACCACATGGAGTGGCATTTCATCCCCCCTGCTAGTCCACATTGGGCCGGTGCGTGGGAGAGGCTCATCAGATCGGTAAAGACCTCACTTCAAGTCATACTAAAAGAGCGAGTACCAAGAGAGGAAGTTTTGATTACTCTTTTGACAGAAGTCGAAAATATGGTGAACAGTTGACCATTAGCACACGTTTCCGTCGAACCAGGCAGTGCGGAAGCTTTGACTCCCAATCACTTTTCCCTAGGTTGTTCGTCTAACTTACCTGTTGTCGGCGCATTTGACGATGAAGATCTTTGCTTGAGAAAGCAATGGCGAAAGGCGCAACGGCTGGCTGACATGTACTGGGCCAGGTGGGTCAAAGAAATTTTGCCAGAGATGCTGCCACGCAAGAAGTGGAATCAGGAGCAGCGACCCCTTCAAGTCGGTGACTGCGTTTTCGTGGTAAACCCTAATTCACCACGTAACGTTTGGCCTAAAGTTATTATCCAGCGCGTCTACCCTGGCAAGGATGGGCGAGTAAGAGTGGTTGACGTCAAGACGAAGTCAGGCGTGTTGCGCCGGTCTGCAGCACGCGTCGCACCTTTCCTAAGTAATGATTAGTGCTGTACCAGCACTAGGGGGGGGGGAGTGTTACCGGCGCGCTCATTACGATATACAAGGTGTTTCAAAAGGACGAGTAATGCCTGAAACGCCATAGAAAGTGAATGAAACTGAAATAACTGGCGCTGTCCCTTTTGTTCTAGCTGTCATGGTTTCGGAAAAAACTTATATCGAAGTTTTTAAAAATATCGTTATGAATTTATCGAAATTTCCACAATGTTCCATCAGCTGCACAAGTCAATAACCTCATAAATCATAGATAAATTTACTCCTG
This sequence comes from Anania crocealis, assembly GCA_949315895.1. Lineage (NCBI taxonomy): Eukaryota > Metazoa > Arthropoda > Insecta > Lepidoptera > Crambidae > Anania > Anania crocealis. Next base: position 8,450,266 of record OX438868.1, read on the forward strand.
TCTGCTACTCCTGGTAGCGATTCTTTAGTGTGTTCCGTATAAAATAAAAACTTTTTTCATGAACGCAGACGGTGTGGGCGCACACGTGGTCCACGTTCGAATCTCAGAGTTCTAGGTTGGGTACGGCGCTGAAGGATAACACACTTGATAATCACGACAGTTTGTATATTAATAACATAACTCGCATTTCACAAAGACAGAGCAGTACAAAGTTATTAACTAAGTTAGCACAACACAAACTAAAGATGGCGGACGGAACAACAACATCTTAGCGTCCACACTGGTTCTTTTCAACTACTAGCTAGTCGCGTTGTCTTCTTCCTTAGAAGCGCGTGGGTGCGCATACTCCGTGTAACGCACGCTTTGGCGGGAGATTCCATCTCGCTCGCGCAAGTAGGATCGGAAATAGTGGGAGACAGAGAGGGTCGTGCTCTGCAGTGTTGCCGCGTTACAATTTTTTATTTCCGACAATAGGCTGCCAATCCTCAATAGTTATTTAATTAGTTAATTTGTTTGTTGAAAAAACAAGATAGAAGCTAAAAGAAAACTTCGTCGTCACTTTTGAAAATCGGGTGAAATACATTGTACATTGACCTTGAGCATACACCATACACTTAATATCGTTAAAATAACCGGCAGAATGAAGTAAGAGAACTCCATTTTTCTTGGCTTGTATGCAATGATACACCCAGGTGTCAGACTTTATGAGGCGCTATTTTAACATTTGATGTTTTATTTTCCTAGAACCTAGAAATCAAACCTAGAACCTTCGGTCAGCGAGTTCCATACTCGAATCACTAGATTAAGGCGTTTACGGGAATGGAGTACTAGGACAACATCACTGTTCCCGCCCACGAATTTTGGTTTTTACAATTTCTTGCGGAACCAAACAGACGAAAGAGATAAACTATATTTTGAAATTTTGTTGTTTTTAAATTAAATTAAACTTTGCAGATGAAAATTTGATTAAATGCTCCTAGGAGGCCAGTGCTAATAGCAAGCAGGTCATCATAAGACAACAAATTGTCTCATTTATCATAAAAGTTTTAGTTAGATTAACTTACTAGAATACTTGGTTGATCGCTTGATCAAATATTCGAATCGAATCAATTGTTGTATGAAAATCAAAAATTACCTTACTTAAAAAAAATACTGGCTATCGAGACTTCCATAAAATAGCATCAGCTTTTACGTTCTGTAGGTTATCCACTTAACTAACTTAAATAGGTAAATCTGTTAACGTGATATTCCACCAGCACGAGAAGCAGAACCTTACGTAAACTAAACTCAACTAGGTTTAACTAGAAGAAAATTATTTTTGCGTACGTCTATGATTTGTACACCTTAGTTTTGCAATTAAGTTTATAAATAAATGTAAATAAGTTTTAACAGAAATTCTAAATTGAATCTTTTAAAAACAAAAGTACATGAAGACTAGTACAAAAGAGAACCATCTTGCATGAGAAAAAGTGTCCACCTGTTGTAAATAGCAAATTACAGGTGGCGCTAGTTTAGATTGGAATTGGAAACGATATGAATATTGCGATTATTGTTTTCGACCCACCACAGTATTATAATAATTAACTTTTCACCTATACTTTGATACTGAAGTTAAAATCTACGTTTTATTTTATGTTGAAAATATGTTTTTTCTATTTGTTTCAAATTTAATATTGTGCTGTTGATAATAAATTATTATGTTTGCCTGTAATTCGCCTTTTAATAAGGTATTTAGACTACAACTATGAAAACCATGCATCAAAATGTTACTCTAAAAATTTGTGGCACAATATTTAAAATCTTTTCATTTCTACTATAGCGCCATCTTTTAATTTGGTCCTGGACTTTTGACGGACACTTTTTGATAAAAGATGGTTCTCTTTTCTACTAGTTTTCATGCCGAGTACCAGGGCGCACTCGTTGCCAAGACAACGAGAACAATGGATTGCGCCCGCGCTGACACAAGCGCCGACAAATCTCCGCCATGATAGTTTGCCGGCGAGCCGCCCGCTTTGCGGCGACGCCAGGCGGTCTTCTTTGCGGTGTTGCCAATTTTGCTACTTTGTGGCTAGATATAGCTATTAGGGTGTTAGTTAGCTACAATTTTCGAAAACTTTTAGCTACTTTTTCTAACACCTTTTTACACATGAATGCATTTGGTTTTCGTAGTAGGTAGATTAGATAAATTATTATCTGAAATTAGTGTGTGTACAAATAAAACGAAGAAATCGATTGTTTTATTGTAATCAATAAGACGGGATGATTAAAATTATCCCAATCTAACTGAGAACTAGTTGCGTAGGTACATACTTCAAACTACTTTTTGGGTAAAATTTTGAATTTTCTTTTTATTTTAGTCAAATTTTTAAGTAGCAGTTGGCAACAAAGTAGGTACTTCAGTCATTCATTTGCTTCGTGCGTGTTCGGTGTGATTTACTGGCGTTTTCGTTGCGAAATCTGTGTTTACGTGTGTGTTATGAGAAGGTCTGTGTTTTCTAATGCAGAATACTATGAAATGATGTTGTGTGTAGGTCGAACTGATGGAAATTTTGCTCGAGCACGGGATCTTTATCGGGAAAGATTCTTCGATGGTAGGCCAGCAGCTGAAAGGCGACGTCTGCCGTCGTATCGGTGCTTTCACAACATGGTGACTCGTCTCCACTCTACGGGTTCCTTTCATCATTCGGGTGGTAGTGGGCGTCCGAATACTAATGAAAAACGTGTAGAAGAGGTTCTGCAGGTTTTAGAAAGTGAACCGATGACCAGTACAAGGCGTGCCGGGGCGAGTCTCAACATGAGCCATATTTCAGTGTGGCGAATACTCAAAGATGATGGTCAACACCCGTACCACTACCGTCGTACCCAGGAACTAATTCCGAATGACTTCGCGCCTGGGATCACGTTTTGCAAGTGGTATCTCGCGCAGCTGGAGGCCGACCCCAACTACGTAAACCGGGTAATTTGGACGGATGAGGCCACGTTCACCAGGTCCGGCCTTATGCTACTGGACTTTTTTTTGTGAAGGACAAAGTTTATGTTTATTTTACGGACTGCCATACAGTGTCTGAAATGGAAAACCGTGTGCGGTCTGTGTTCGCTATCATAACGCCTACAATGGTGCGAAATGCAACACAGGCCATATCAAGGCGGGCAAGATTTTGAATCTAAGAAGGCGGACAGCATTTTGAGCCACTATTGTAGGTAAAGTACCTAAACTTTCATAATACTTTCAAAATAAATTTATTAATTGAATTGACGGAACCGTCATGATAAAATGATTGTGTTTTGTGCTAGTTATTTCGTTTATTTGTTTGATTTGTTTGACTTTGTCTCGTACGTAAAAAAGAGAACTTTGAGTATGTGCGTGTGTGTACTGTGTATAGGCATATTAATAAATATTCCCACCAGAATACAGGCTACCTATGTGTGGCCCGCTGTTGTTCCACTCACACATAGCGCGGCGATGTACGCGTGACATCTCACCGACGCGTTCACCGACGCGTCGCCGGGGTAAGAACTGGTTTTCGCCGATTCAGTTGCGGTATAAATGACAGGGTTGCCGCCTGCACGTCGCGCGCATTAGACGACATTTATTTGAGTGATTTGGCTGACGAATTGTGATTTTACCATTTCTATGATTCAATTATTTATGTAATATTGATTATGGAAAATTGGTGTTAAATCTAAATATATAAAACAAAGGGTCAGTTACGCACTGCTATGGTTTGTTGCCGGATAATTGTATAGGAAATGTCTGGATCGACACAAGTACAAGAAATCGGAATCCTATCGAAAAAAGCCATAAATATAAGCAATGATTTTCTATTTATTCATCGTAAAGACTTTAATGTAGGTAACGTATCTACAGGCCGGGTTCCTTAAGAGGCCTTACGTTAATTCGAGACGGGCCAAAATAGGTATTTGACTCGCACTCACACAAACGCGTGGTCGTTGCCTAGTACGACGATTAAACAGTTTTGATCTTTTGATAGTTTGGATACCTTTTGTCTTTAAATGAAATAATGTTGGGTAGAATAAAACAAAGTGTTGATTAATTTATTTATAACGTGTAACAAACATAATAAAAGAACATACAACGTAAATAAAATACCTATACATATTAATTGGCTGAATCTTCTTCTTGGACAACTTTTCGTTTCTTAATCATTTCCCTTTTCTTGATAGCTTCTAAAATTTATTCTGGCTCTTTTATTTCCATTTGCCGGTCTAATCCTGAATCGATAATTTCAGGAAGCAAACAGTCGAAGTAGATTTTCTTCAATTTCTTTTCCATGTCGTTCGTTATGGAACGACATGGAAAAGAAATACTAGACACTAGAAATACTAGACACTACTAGACACTTATCTTCCTCTATTATTTCGATTTTCATGTCTACATCAGTCCAAACTGCAAAAACACATGTTTTCGGCGTGTTATGTTTATTTGCCCTTGGGCCTGGAAGTACCAGTTATGATTCTTGTTTAATTTCATAGTCCCATCTTTTTCCATTTTCCAAAAAGTATTTTTTTTTCTTTTTGACGGCATCGTCAACACATTCCTTTAGCTGAATAAGGATATTTTATTTCAACTATTTTTTCTTCTTCCACGAGACCATCTGGACTCGCTCCTAAAAATGGTAATTCTTTATCTATAAATAAACCGCATAATTCAATAGGTTTTTGTAAAATGGTTTGTAATTGACTACGTGCAAGATGTTCACAAGTTTGGCCATATTGAATAGACTTGACATGATCCAAATTTTTTCCATTTACTATATCTCTGACTAGGGGCGCGCATTTAATAAGTCCTCGTTTACAGACTCTTCCAAAAATAGAAGCTGTAAGTCGCAACTTGCGCTCTTGGTGCCATTCGACAGATTCGCCTTGTAGAATAGTCCTTCGTTCAAGTGCAAGGCGTTCTTCATCTGATAAAGTGATGTTTTTCAAATGTTCATTCTTCGCAAATTCCAAATCAGTGTCACTCAAGTCAGGTTTTTCACAGGACTCGCCGTAATTTTTATCAGTTTTAGAGGACTGTGGCTTGACTGTAAAAGTTTTATTTAGTCTGCGTCTTGCCAAAGCTAATCTTTGTATGTTGCGTCTGTTTTCCAGTCATTTTACAGATTTGTTAGGACTTCGTAGGAAAACTTTTTTACATAGAAACGTTTGTGGTTGTCCTGAATTAAAAGATACCTGATGCTGCACATCGCCCTCCGTATGATTGCCTTGTGGAGTAATTGATTCGCTTACCGCCAATAAATTTGGCTATCACACTGTTGAAAATTTCAGCGATATTACTGTTTACGTTATGCACGAGACTTGTTGCATTATTGACTAATCTGTACGTAATCTTCATTATTTCTGCGAAAATAAAGCCTCCCTCCGTACTTTTCATTCCTGGAACCAAATTTTCTTCAGATGATGCATCCTTTGTCGATTGTTTTTTTGCAATAGTATGATTTGCACGAGCTATGATCACCAAAAACATGGTGTGGCGCATTCAACAAGTCTTGCTTAAGTGTTACAACTTTTTGCTGAAAACTTAGGTTATCTTGCCCCTTAACATGACTTACAGCCCCAGTAACCGAACGCCTCAGGCGCATTACATTATTTTGTACTGCTTTCCGGTATTTCAGTGGATATCGTGTATTTTTTGTTAGATCGTCCAATTTGGTGGTATAATTTCTTAATAAATGATTACTACATTCTATTTTTTCAACTGACAAATTTCCGTAAGGTTTCGCCTTCTCTATTTTACTGTATGTACTCGAATCCCCGTCAGCTATCAGTTTTGAATATATAAGACCCTGAGTAGCTACTGATGCCTTAAATTCTTCATCTACAGCTTCATTGTCACGTTGTGATTTCTGAGCTGCGCACTAATCTCTAAATACTCACGCTTTGTTAATACATTCATTGTTTCATTATTAAAACACATTTAATTTCACTTCAATAATAATCGAGTTTTGTTGTTTTGGTTATTGATCTGTCAATGACAAAGAGCTGTAAGATGCGCATGCGACTGTCCGTATGCTCTGAATGACTAAAATAACGTTACGTTCGTTTGTCTACGTTTAGCAAACGCACGGAACACATACTCATTTCACAAAAGGTGAATGATTTATTCAATAAATATAACAATATTTTGTTTTCTATATTTTTAAGATTGAAAACTTATTTAATAAAACTTCACGCAGCCGAAGTAATTTTCATGAGCCTGGCAGAATGACGTTTTTGACCTTAGACAGATGTTTAAAAAAGTTAATAAACAATAGTAGTGTGGCAGATGAGATGAGATGAGAAAGATGGAGGCCGACACCTCAATTTTGATACCGGCCGATAGTCGCCGTGTAAAATATTTTTGAATTTTGTTCCGGTCTAAGTGCCGTAAGTATATTTGCTGATTTGGTAGGATTTTGTTCATTTGGTTGCTTCATGCAGTTCTGTAACATAAGTGGTTTCTTTCAGATCTTTTGGTGGCCGCTTGGTTTGGCTACCAGGCTTAGCACATAGCCTTCCGTTTTACGCTGACTTTCCGCTGATCAAATGAAAGACGCAAGAAGCTTGATCTCGATGAGATTCGGGTTGGTACCACGCCACGTGGATGCATAAGGTTACCCTACCCTATCTTTGATGAAGTAAGTGGAAACATCTTCTTAATCCAGTTAGCAGTATACAATTCCGGTTGCCGTTTATTAGTATTCCGTTCATAATTAAATTCAGATTATTCCGTTCAGTATAATTTACATGATAAGTTTGGTGGTACAACTCGCTCAGAAGTAGGGGTAATTCAGAGCCTTACAAAGGACTCACGCCTGAGATTCTGTGTAGCTTTTTAAGAGGTGGTAAGCTTGGCCGGAGCAAATAAATATATTCTGTTAATTCATGCTCGTCTCTTTATTTACCACCTCATTCTGATCATCTACATCACCCCAACCCCCTCTCCAACCCATAAACGTTCATAATAGTCACCATCGCCTGCAAATCCTTAGCCGTCGATGCAAGTAACACTTGATCATCGGCGTAAAGAAGACATTTTACGCGTAACTCATTCATTCTTAGACCAAAATCACTCTCTTTCAGATCTGTCAGACAATTATCCATGAAAAGGTTGAACAGCCACGGAGACGCTACACATCCCTGCCCAACACCCTTTTGGATATTAAACCAATCAGTGTACGCTCCGTTTATCCTGACACAAGCACTAGAATCCTCATAGAGGGAATTCAAAGCCCGTATCAGCCTACTGCTCACCCCATTCACAGCTAATGCCGACCACAGCTCATTCCTCACCATTTTATCATAGGCCTTTTCCAAATCTACGAATGCACAAATGACTTTTTGGTTTGTTGCCAAATATCGTTCCGTAATGCATCGCAGGGAAAAGACCTGATCCGTACATCCCATTCCCTTCCTTAATCCCGCTTGTACATCCCATATTCTGTCATCTGTTTCTAACATTACTCTATCAATCATCACTTTAGCATACAGTTTGCCGACAACACTGAGGAGGCCTATTCCACGGTAATTTATAGTCTTGTTGTGACCCTTTTCCCTGGTACAACGGCACGAACACAGCCTTGCACCAGTCTCCCGGTACCCGACCGTTCCTCCAACACAAGTTGAAAAGGCAGTACAACTGACTTGCTACCACTCCCTGTCCAGCCTTCAGCATTTCAACGGAAACCCTGTCATATCCCGCAGCTTTACCTGATTTCATAATTTTCAATGCTTTCATAATCTCTTCCATACTAATATCGCTTTTATGCTCACTTTCGTTCACTTCAAGAGGAGGTGCTTGCATTTGTGCTGGGCCCTCTTCTCTTTCAAAAAGACTTTTAAAAATATTCCTTCCATCTCTTTAGCACACATTCTTCTCCTTTTATAATATTCCCATCCTTACTTCTGATTTTAGATAGCTCCGAGTTTGATGTTTTCCCTCGAGCTAATCTAATCGATTTCCAAAACAATTAAACATTGTCTTGGAAATAATCTGAGAGTCTTCTATCAAACTCATCCTTTTGCTCTTCTTTCTTCGTACTGATCACATTTTTCACTAGCCCTTTCATATTTTTATAAACCTTTCTTGCCTTATCCACATCCTCTAATGTCGCCTTTTGTACTCTTTGTTTAACCTTAGTTGCTAACCAATCCAGCCATGCTTTCTTCTTATTACCTACAACCTTTTGCACTTCTTTATCCACCCATTTTTTCTTCTGCATTCTTCCTTTTCCCATACTTTACGCTAATATTTACTTGTTCAAATTTAACTATTCTCTCGTAAGTGAACGTCGAAAAGTATGAAAAATCACGACAACGGCGTTTCGGTGGAAAAAAAAAGTAACGCATCTTAAAATACCGCCAGGTCCAGATAATTTATTATGTTAATTTTATTGGTGAAATGGAAAAAAAACATATACCAAGATTATTTTAGTATTGATCCGACAGTTAAAAATATTGGAAATTAAATATAAAAATAAAATTATAAATTAATTATCTTTTGGCATGTCATGCGAATGTTTTCCGATCAGTTGTTTAAGGAATTTGTATATTATATTTAGACTGTATCACACGTTAAAAAGAAATAAGAAATATTTACAGAAAAATAAATTATTTGGGCTTAGCCATTTATAAACTTTAGTATTGTCAAATTACACTAAACCTTACATTTTATACCTTTTGAAATACACTTACCGTATTTTATTTTTACTCCCTATTTTTTTTTTACTTGCAACAGGTGTCAGCCCTATCAGAATAGTTTAAAAATTAAGAAGCTTGTACTCTGTAGGAGTATTTACTCATGTGGTATAGGGATAAAAAATGTACTAGGCGAACATGACTTATTGTCGGCTATTCCATGTTTGTAAATACGAAAAAGATAACCAGGAGGGAGGAGGTGGTTGGTTATTATTAATCCTAGTAGGGTAATAAACCTGAATTAGTGGTGTGCTGCACGTTTTCGATATTATTATTGAACATTATTTTTACTCGATATTAAAATTTAGTGCTATCAATATAAGAAAGGACAAACCCGTTTCCCATACAATCTTGGGCCTGACGTTACAAGGCTGGGAATTGGCCATAAATTAAAGCATATTGAAAAGATTTATAAGCTCTATTTTCACAACTTTCTACAATGGGAAAGTTACTCAAATCAACCAATGAACTTATTTTATTTTATAACCTATATCATGTATTATTTTACAAAAAATACCATTTTGGTACTTCACCTGGATAAGATCTAGGTTTCTTTTCTATCTATAGGCAATATAGGTAGTAAACAGAGCACTTCAGCAGAGCAGTGAGAAAAATACAAAAATACAAACCACATTAAATACGAAACGAAATGTGAGTGAATTGTAGTGAATGACAAATGACAATTAATTGTCATTGTCAGCTGATATTCTTAATAATAGTGCAGCCTGTTACATCAGGAATTGAACTATTCAAAATATTCAATTGTTTTATCAATGATTACTCATTGAACTGCAAAGCTCGTGGAAAAAAATGTTAATTACATTCTTTAAGTTTTTTATATTTATATCAGGCTTTTAAAACGAATTATTTAGCTTATTCCCTAAAAAATGCAATTGTAAAGAAGTATTACTATGAATTGATTTATTTCAAATCGATTAAAACGTTAAAAGCCCCGCTCTATGAAGTGACAGAGCGTTTACGGAGATAGTCAGTCACGTTTTAATTTATTTAGTTTAAATGTGTGTAAAACGGTTTACAGAGACTGTTTAAGTATTAGAAAAACAATATATATTTTATCAATTTTCTCCACTTGTCCATTGCCAATTTAACTCTTTTTTGGAGAAATAGGCAAGTAAAATAAAAGGGATTTTTTGGCATAATTTTCGTTGTTGTAACGACGGGCCCAAAAATGGGGTTCTCCTTTACTAAGGACTCATCAAAGGAGATTATGCAACACCCTTCAGTAATTACCCATTTTTTTAAACACCCTGTATATAATAAAACTAAGTTGATAAAATGTGCGTGCTGATGAAACTTAAAAAGGAGTCCCGGCACGATAAAGGGACTTATTTAAAACCTCCTTCCTTTTAAAACCGCCAGAGTTAGTTCGATTTAAATAGCGAAACAAGCGATTTCGAAATGAAAAGGAAAGAAGTTATCTGTGAGTCTTTATTTTGAAGTATCACGTGTGAGTATTTTTAAAAGTGTGCAATTAATTCTCGATTTTGAAGCGAAGATGAAAAAAGTTGTCTGTGAGCCTTTAGTGTGTTTAATTAATTCTAATGGGTTTTTTTTCTTCTTTTCTTTTAATTGTATTTTCCTTAACCTTCAAGCAGTCGCGCGACGTTGAATGGATGCTTTCTATATACATACTTTTGCCGTAAACAAAACATCACGCGACCACTTGAAGGGTAATTTTTTTTTCTTTGTCTCCGCGCACCCTACGTTTACGTAACAATATACAGGGTGGTCCATCCAATGACGTCAAGAATTTTTTTTTTAATTCCTCCCTCCTAGGGGTACCCAAAAATACCCCATGTATGTCCCCCGATTTTTTTTAGTTATCGAGATACGATTTTTTTTATGCTTTCATCGAAAATTTCGCTAGTGTTTACTTAAAAAAGTTACATAAAAAAAACGGATCGGTTTTTTTATGTTTTTTTAAACCTAATTCTCGTGAAGTGTTCTTTCACATGCATAAGAATTAACTGCCTAACATTGCTGCATGTTGTAACAAATTTGATCCAAAGTTAATAAATTACGTTTCTGCGAGCTAGAGTTAAATTTTCATATTAAAATTAAAAAAAAACAAGAAGGTTGCAAAGATTCTAATAAATTTTAAAAACTTCTCTAATCTCTAAGCTTTCCAAAAAGTACAAAAAAGTGGTAGGTAAAGGGACCATTATTTCCTGTAATCGGGCTTCAAACGTAGTGGGGTAAAAATTTGGCCAATCAAGTAACTTCAATTGTGGAACTTTAATTTCATGAAAATAAATTCTAACGCCTTAAAACATTTAAAAAATTCTCCTTAGAGATTTTTAAAATTGTATTATTTATTTTATTACATTATTGCTTAGTTTTAGGATCACTGTCAGCGATCCAAACGAAGCTAAAACATGTCACGCACAAAAGGATGACTCTTTCGCCGCTTTCTGCCGAGAAATGCTGGCAAGGTCAGAAGAAGACCCAGATTTTTTTAGAAAAATTCTTTGGACGGATGAGTCACGGTTCGAAAGGACAGGAGTGTTCAATATGCATAATTATCACACTTGGGCTGTGGAAAACCCACATACTGCAAGAGCCTCTAATTTTCAAAACCGCTACAGCGTGAATTTGTGGTCAGGAATACTCAACGGGCAGCTCATTGGGCCTTTTGAGCTGCCAGCAACGCTAAATGGACCAGAGTATTTGAACTTCCTGGAAAATAATTTGATAGATTTATCAGGAGAAGTACCTCTAGAAACATGAAGGAGACTGTTTTCCCAAAACGACGGTGCTCCCTGCCATTATGCAAGAGAAGTAAGGGCGCACCTCAACGAAACGTTTCCAGGAAGGTGGATTGGGCGTGCCGGGCCAATTGAATGGCCTGCACGCTCACCAGACCTGAACCCAATCGATTTTTTCTTGTGGGGGTACTACAAAGAAATAGTTTATGCGCGGGAGACGAATAGCGAAGCCGAACTACGCCAGAAATTGAACGAAGCGGAAAACCAAATAAAAGCCAACAGAAGTGCGTTTCTTAGATTAAGGCAAAATTTTTTGAGGCGCTGTGGATTATGTATTGAAGTGGAAGGGAGGCACTTTGAAAATTTGTTGTAAATTTAATTTTATTAATTAATACTTTGATTTGATTTGTATTGTTTCATTATGAACCTCAAAAAATGATACACCAGTCATAAAAATAATTATTATTACCACCAAGATGGGTTTTCAGTAATTTGGAGCAATCACCTATTTAAAATTATGAAATTCAAGTTCCTCAATTGAAGTTACTTAATTGGCCAAATTTTCACCCCGCTACGTTTGAAGCCCGATTACAGGAAATAATGGCCCCTTTACCTACCACTTTTTTGTACTTTTTAGAAAGCTTAGAGGCTAGAGAAGTTTTTAAAATTTATTAGAATCTTTGCAACCTTCTTGTTTTTTTTAATATGAATTTGAAAATTTACCTCTAGCTCGCAGAAACGTAATTTATTAACTTTGGATCAAAATTGTTACAACATGCAGCAATGTTAGGCAGTTAATTCTTATGCATGTGAAAGAACACTTCACGAGAATTAGGTTCGCAAGGGAGGGAAGGTCCCCCCGCAAACATCATACGATATCATCATACGATGTCGTACGATGTTTTAGAACAAAGGATTGAAAGCAATCACTTTAGGGGTCCGCGCTGCGTATAGGTGAACCATTAGCAATTACGAAATAATGTCGATAATGTTGATAATAGTTCTTTGTTTTAATTATGATACATATTGAAGTAGGTAATTAAGTTGATTTAGGTTAGGGTTTAATGTAATTCGTTAAATAAGTAAAGAAATACATATATGTATTTTAATAGTTTTTCGTTAATTAAATGAAAACGTGTAACGATAACGTTACAATCGAAGAAATGAAACGTAAGAAGAGCACGAAGCACGTTTACAAAATCAACGAATCAGAACGAGCCCTCTGAAAAGCAGAAAAAGCGAAGAAAGAAAAAAAAATAAAAGTATTGAAAAATCGAGAATTTTAAAAGATAATCTAACGAAGGAAGCATTACGAACCGACAGAAATAAATTACAATCATAAATATTATGTTGTAATCGGAAAAATTAATAACATTTGCCGATTTTGCCACGCGAAAAAATTCAGTAAAGAAACACCAGGTCTCTGTTGCATGAATGGAAAAATTCGATTACCACCACTGGAAGCACCTCCGCAGGAATTTCTACATTACATGGCCGGGGAAACACTAGAATCAAAACACTTTTTTCAAAATATAAGATCATGCAACTCCTGCTTTCAAATGACTTCTTTCGGTGTTACTTCGACTAACACTAATAGAAATGAATTTGAATATGTATTTTCAATTCAAGGGCAAATTTATCATAAAATGGGATCGTTACTACCAATGTCTATCGAAGACTATAAATTTCTGCTAGTATATTTCATCGGAAATGAAGAACAAGAAATTGATCAACGATGCACAAATTTTAATGGATTGAGACGCGAAACAATCCAAGATGTACAGAGGATCTTACACAAGTACAATCAACTGATTTACATATTCAAAACAGATTCTGAAACCGTTCACCAACAGTTGATTGCTCCATGAACGTTTGGCCAACAGAATCTTTGAACCTTTAACTTTTCGCCCAAAAAACATTTGTCCCATGAACTGTTCGCCAATAGAACGGCAAGTCAGTGAACGTTTGACCAACAGAATCTTTTGACATCAGCTTTTTGCCAACGATCATTTCGCCCACTAACTGTTAACGACTAAAGTAACATTATTAAATTAGCAATATGTAAGAAAATGTAGGTACACGTGGAATCTAAAGAAATAATATAGGGATGGCCTACTTCAAAATCTTGAGGCTTAATTTTTCTCTCAGTTCAGTTTATATTTTTTTTGTAGGTTCTAAATTAAAATTTTTCACTCATTGTACACTATCTTACAAAATTGCTTTAATGGATAATAAATAACAATTATTTTAAAAATATTATTGAAATGTAATCAAAATAATCAATTTACTTTAGTTTCTAAATTTTTGTATAAAAGTTATAACTAAATTAAGGGAAATACGAATTAAAACAGTTTAAACACGTAATTCATGTTTATTTAACGTAAACGAATATATATTTTACATATTCCCGTAATTAATTAATATTAACATTTTGTATACAATCACATATTTTTTTTTGTAACTGGCAAATATGTGGAGGTATTTCAGTTACTAAATTAAAATAAAATATTAAGCACAAAATTAGATGAAATATAAATTAAATCAGTTTTAACTCCTCGGTAAATAAATAGAGTTATAGTCGTTACATAATTTTACTATATTTTCATAACTTTTTACTATGTTTTCATAACTCTCCGCACATAGAGAGTTGCAAGTAGAATAATTGTTACATTTAATATATCAAGCATAAAATTATTTTCTACTTTTTAGTTCGATTAGCTGTAAAAGCGTGTTTTTTAGTTTTTTGAACTATAATTTATTTTTCATTTTTTAGTTCGATTTTGAATATAAACAATAACTGTCTTATTAATAAACGTAGAATAGAGAAAGAATAACTTTATTCCAACGCTTAAGTTCAGAGTAATGAAATACAGTATTAATAAACACGGAATATGGAGGGAGTAAGCTATTCCAAATCTAACCTCGGAATAAAAGTTAATCCTTGGCACTACATAGTTTAAAGACTGAATAAGCATAGTGTAGATGTGTATTTGACATTTGTTGTCGACTCATTTGAAAAAACCTTTGTAACGTTTATACTTTATTTAATATGTTAGCAACTTAATTGCACTTATAAATGAGTACCTATATAAACTTAATTTTGTTTTTTTGACACGCCTGAGGCAACATTTTTCAAGTTTATATACTGATATTACTTTGTAACGTTTGTTTGTTCGTGCGATTTGTTTTTGAAAATATAAATAGTGATTATTTTATTGAGGATTTGAGAGAAATTGAAGAAATTAATGAAGTTGAAGCCCTAATGCCATTAATAGCACGTGTGAAGCACTACAAAATACGTCATAATCCATTGAAGAATCTTCAAGAAATTGAATTCAAATCAAAGTACAGATTTTCTAAAAGTACTGCTGTATTTATTATTGATATGGTAAAAGATAACCTGGCTGGCGATGCGAGAGGTGGCTTCATACCACCTCACATCAAAGTATTGACTGCAATCAGAACATGGGCCGAAATATAGATCTAATTTCATGTTATCGTTTATAAAGGTTTATTTAACGTTTTTAATTATATGTCCAAAGTACCTACTTAGCTGATTTTATCATCAAACTTCTATGTCAACAGATTCAATACGATGCAGGAGACCTTGGTGGCATGAGTCAGCCCACCATATCACTTATATGCAAGCAAGTTGCTTTAGAAATTGTAACTCAAAGGGCAGACTGGATTAAAATGCCACAAAATGATGCCGAGCAAATAAAAGTGATTGCAGGATTTTACTCATTGTGTGGATTTCGGCAAGTAATCGGAGCTATAGATTGCACACATGTCAGAATACCAAAAGTTGGTGGTGATGCAGGCCAATATTGAGAACAGGTGAGATTTTAAAAATTACAACCGGGTTTCTCACTCAATCGTTGCCAAAAAGATAGTAATTTAATTATATCACTATAATGGTATACGTGTTTCAGGTTGTGTCAAATGCAGATTTAGAAATAATGGACATAGTGGCACATTGGTGAGGCAGCACACATGACTCAAGAATATTTAATGAATGCAGATTGCAGATGCAGCAAAGATTTGAGCGTTCTGAATTTAAAGGAAGGCTTTTGGGTGATGCAGGTTATGCATGTACTCCATTTTTATTTACTCCAGTACTAAATCCAAGCACTCAAAAGGAGGAAATGTATAATCGAGCACATATTAAAACACGTAATACTGTTTAAAGGTGCTTTGGGGTCTGGAAACAAAGATTTCGGTGTCTACATAGAGGTTTCACCACAAAATTAGAAAACACAAAGCTGTATATTGTTGCATTAGCAGTGTTGCATAATATTGCAATGAAAAACAAGACTTCTTAGAGGGAGAACAAAATGATCTTGGTACTGAAGTGCCAGTGATGCCGGCAATCAACAACTCCCTCAGAGGCAATTCTGCACGAGCTGCATTTATTAATGAGAATTTTTAAAATATTATGCACATTTGTGTTGTATTCGAATTATTATACAAATTAATAAAAATCATGTAAATACAAACAAGTTTATTTAGTAAATGAAGAAAAGTTAGCTGTGATTTAACAATTCACGTGCTTTTTTTAATTCCCAGATTTCTCTTTCAAGAACCGCGCTTTTCAATTTTTCTTTTAATATTTCCATGTTTATAGCATGTTCCGCATCAGCGATTTCCATGCGCCTCATGTGTTCATCATCTTTTAAAAGTTTGCTATGACTTATCATGGCTGTTCACATACTCTCGGTCCTGTAAATAAATAAAGCGATTAATAAATATTTGTTAGCTTGATAGAATAAAATAGCAGTAGTATGTAGTTATAATACCTTGGACCGTAAACCATTACCCCCAGTATTGTTCATTACTATTTTCCGTTTAGGCACCTGTTTTTTTTTTAAATTCAATAGAAAATAACATCACATGAAAGACAAATAAGTATTTAAGCATGTCAAATACTTAAGTAGGTACTAGTGATTGATTAATAAGTTTAATTTTGAATAAGTAAATACCGTTTTTACTGGATACATGCAGGTTCTTTTTATTACTGGAGTGGCTACATTTGTGTTATCTTCAGACATCTGTAAAGATTTAAAATTATATTTAAATAAAGTGGAACAATTATAATAATATACATTTTTATATTTGATATCATAATAATCAAATAATATTAAGCACATAAATCCTTTACCTTAACTCCTAATGAATTATATATGATTTATAAAGATATACCTATCTACCTAATTAGATAGTACATACATACTAATAGCAGTTGTGATCTCACCAGTAGTGGAATAAATTCTTCAATCGGAACTTGTGAATCAACATCTTCAGTGGTTTCCATAGCTGAGATGTCCTAAGAAAGTAAAATTTATAATTAAAGCCCTTTTTAATACAGATGCCTAAATGCTATAAATTGTTTAATTAGCTCAAATATTACTTTGTTCTTGGATACAGCCAACTGCTTATTTTCTGTTTTGGGTGTCATTGACACCTTTGAATCCTAAAATAAAATCGTAATTAGTGATGCAGGAAATATAAATATAAGTTGTCATTGATTCATAATTATTACACTGTACTGACCTGTATAATAGAGCCTGCATCACTTGAAGGCAATTCAAATTCACCTATTACTACTCCATCCGAATCACAAAAATTGTCATCACGCAACAGTTCTGCAGAATTTAGTAGATCCCTGACCTCGATTATAGAGTTATCTGGAGTAGCTGGTCTTGCACCTCCATCTGTTTAATGCACTTCCTTTTTGAAGGCGCTGCAAGTTTTCCTCGCATGCACCTTCATAGTTTTCCACTGCATTTTGAGTTGGTTTAATTCCCTTGGTCGAATAATTAATTGATTAAATCTAAAAGTAATGCAAGAATTAAGCTAATATTAAATTACCTAGATAGTGAATTCACTTTGATAGATTAAATTTATAGACAACAATACAGAAAATGACACTTGTTAAGGGTCTTCTTCTTTAATATAGCCAACAAAATTTCCAGTTATATGTATTTAAATCTACGTTTGAAACAAAAATTAAATTATCTTCGAAAAGGTCCAAGTTCAACTTTTGAATAGTACTTACTTTTTGTGGACTTCTTCCCAAGCTTTCAACTTTACTTTGTTGGTGTTAGTGTCCAGAGATTTGTTCTCAATGATTTGGCCGTGTTCTTTAAGAATAGACCTTAATTATTGCTGCAATTACAAGAATAAATAAATCATCAAACGAAATCAAATAATACCACGCAGTCCGTGTACTAAATATTCAACATGAATATTACCTTTTCTTCTTAATCCCAGTTAATAGAAAGGTTGCGTTTTTAGCTCATTTTTCACACGGGTGGAAGAATCACAATTTAGTAGAGTAACTTATTATGTGCTTGTAAATAAAATCGAAGGAAATTTTGTTTTGCACCGAGATTAGACACTTTTTCTTCTTCTTCTTTATTAAAGTCAAGAATTTGTACAGTGCTACAAGGATCTTTTGGCACGTGGCGAAAATCGGAACTAACACGGCCATCTTAAAACTTGTCAATTGTGACAGTTCGTTGATGGTGCTTTTTGTTGCGGTTCTTTTGTGATTTTGTTACATTTTAAATGTGTAAAACATGCCGAAAGTGATAAGAAGTGGCGTGAGAGAAGTGGTTAAAGAGTTTTTTATGAAAGAGAAACAGTCTGGCGCCCCGATACTACCATTTGAAAAAGTGAACGAGCGGGTTGCAGCTGTGACAGGTTAGTGATACCCTCTTTTTCCAAAACTTAAGATTAAAACACTGTACCGTAACTGAAAGCTTTATATTGAGATAGCATTTCCGTTTCCCGTCATTTGCCGACCCTTTTTAGTACGCAGTTTCCGGCTAAGTGGCACCACCTGGCGATCGTGCGCTTTTTAAGTTTCTTAAAATTTGCGGCGCACCATTTTGCTCATTGGCGTTTAGTTTACCGTCGTAACAACACGTTCACTGCAAGCCCTGTCTCTGTGATCATTAAAATTCAGTGATATTATAATTCTCAGAGCAGAATTAATAACCAAGTGAGTTTTTATACAAACTAGTACACAAATCTGGTAAGTCCTACCCTCATTATTTTAAAGTGAATAATGTATTTTATTTCAAGGAATTTTATTTTCAGTTTCCAATAGCAATTTTATTGCTTAGAACAACATGTTTTTAATAAAACATGAAATATCTTGCTTAAATATTTGTGTGACTTAATTAATAAATTTAACGGTTTTGCCGTTCGGATTAAAGTCTTTATGTAATACGTAAAAGTGTATGGTGTCTTTTCCGTTTAGCATTGAGTGGTTTGTTTGGCTCGGCTAGCAGCTCCTCGAGCTCCTCTTTAGCCGGTTAACGAGGTGAACGGCACCTCGGGTGCCGTCATAAGATAAATACGCTTAATAAATGTATCTTTATTCTAATCATAGGCAATGGTCCAAAACCCATACACTAAAAACCCAGATTCGACAGAAATGAAATGTTTACCAGTGGGTAGACTATAATAGACATTTAAAGGTGACAAAGGAACAACCCTGAAATCCGTGGGGTATAGAAGATATACCATATATATAAAAAAAAATGAATTTCTGTTGTAATTGTGTGTAATTGTTGGTCGATATGTTATTTCGTTTTCATGCTACGGCTTTGGTGGTGAAAAAAAAAAATTTTTTCAAATATTTTATTTTTATAATAATTAAACATTTTCTATATCTATACACACTGCGTCTAAAATTCCCGCAGGTTGATTCAAGTCGCCTTCATATTTGGCCCAGGCAAGGTAATATATTATAGATATAATGTGTGCACAAGTGCCTAATGTGCGGCGGCCATGTATGCAGCTACAGCAATATTCTGAGATTGCGTGGCGATTGTACAGTATGTAGCAGTAATATGTTCTTGATTGAACGTGTCTTGATATACGTAATTGAATATACGCCGGTTTCTCTTACATGTTCAGCGCAGTAGGATCTTGCCAGCTTTACGTGGTATGTTCCAATAGAAAAAAATAAGTATCTCATCGTACGTCATTCTTGGGAAGTCTTGAAGTAATGTTGCCTCCATCCTCTGAAAGGCAATATTTCTCTGTGCGTTAAGACGTTGTTGATCAACGTAATCAGCCAGTAGGTTAGGCCTATTCACATTTCGTTCGATCATTTCTAAAAAACTTTCAGTCAAGCGATTGTCACTGTAGCTCTCTTGTGTTGCGTTGGTCAGTGCTGCTGCTATTCGAAAATCCGTGATTGCGTTGGGCAAAGCAATATTAAAATACTTGTGTCGGAATATCTTGAAGTTCTGTTTCATTCTCCCATTGACGGTTTCTAACGTAAGTAACCTAGATTTATTAGCAGCTTCAGTGGACAGCTGTCGTTCGTGTCTGCCAAGCGACTGTGGCGTACAGACCGTAAATCCACATTCTTCGGTATATGCCAATGCATCCCGAAATCCTCTGTCTAAGATCATCACGTCATTAGGTTCAAGAAACCATCGTATTGGAGCATCTTCCATGTGGTCATTGTGATTATCCAGTATCTGTCGTAATATGTTAGCATCTGACGTTCTAGCGTCGTAGGGTCCTGTGACATCTAAAATGTAGCCATCTCCACAAACAATCATAAATGGCTTTATGAGATAGCATATTTATGTAAACTGTAGCTCATGCGCTGAAACAAGAAGTTTGAGATTTTTTGGACAAATAAATAAGTCCCATCTAAAATAATTATTGCTCTCGTTTGGGATTGGGTTCCAAAAATATTATTTGGCAAAATCCTGTTTCTTGCTATAACTTCGGCTCGAGTGATATGGTCGACTCCGAGGTGTTGTGGAAGAAAGTCATTCTTGAGACATGCTCTCGCTTGTTTTATCTTGCGTTGAATAGTTGACCTAGTCATACCAAAAACTGATGTAAGTCTTCGGTTAGGTTCACCACTTCTCAGTTTACAAAGATACTCGTATATACCCAACATCATTGTGGTGTTTCATTAAATATGGTATTAAAATGCTGGTGACTAATGCCAGTCCAAAAGTGAAGGGTATCTGGACTCAATTCGTCCAGGTTTTCAAATTCCAGCTGCCCTTTTTTTTCGATGCCTTTTGTGTATAAGTCTATTATAAAATAAATAAAATAAAATACAATAAAATTGATTTATTTCAGACGATGTGTCCATATATTTGTTAGTAACAGAAAACTTATACTTATGTTAGTAGTATCATTATGTGAAAAAAACATATATTCAAAAACTAATTTAAATATCTGCCCGTACTGCCCGACACCCCGGCCACATGTGTGTGTGTGTACACCCAGTGCCGCAGAATCGGACAGTCAGGCTTATCGCTTATTGTTTTTAGAATATTGTTGGCGCTCCCACGCACCGTGCGAAGAAGTGATGCGATTCGCTTTCGCACTACGGTGTAAAAACCGTCCGAATTCGTGTATGTTTTCGCCCCTGAAACTATCTTGGCGTTGGGTAACATTAACTGAAAAATCCTCCCAAGTCATGTTCCTTAAATGTTGTTGACAGATACGGGCAAGGATAAGGCAAGGCTATTATCGGTTCTATATACCACATATAGAACCGATAATAGCTTAATAGATACGTTTTAATAGTATCTGATACAGAACAAAGTTCTAAGTTATGACAATTGTCGATCATACACCGTCTTGATGTGTTTGCCGCGCGCGTCAAGCCTGATATTGAAAACGATTCTATTGGTGGCGCCGGTGGTGCAGGCGGGTTCCTCAAGCCGTAGTCAATACGATTGATGGATTCCGTGATTTTTGCATGTCAGTCAACATTAAATTGCATTTGATCGCGACTGGAAGTGCTCGAGCTAACGGCCAAGTAGAGCGAGTAATGTCAACTCTTAAAAATATGCTCACTGCAACCGAATCATCCAATAGATCTTGACAGGATGCTCTTCCTGACGTGCAACTTGCGCTAAATTGTTCCATGAATCGCGTCACTAAATCAAGTCCGTTAGAGTTGTTGATAGGTAGAGTCGGTCGATCACTAGAAGTTATGCTAGCTGATGACATCGAGCCAAATGTTTAAATAAAGCAAGTTAGATCAAACGCGGTGACTAACATAGAGAAGAACGCTGACTATGACAAAGCACGATTTGACCAGACCAAAGCCAGAGTCGTTCCTTTTTCTGTAGGCGTTTTTGTGCTATTACACAACGAGGAACGAAACCAGACAAAGCTCGATCCCAAATACAAGGGGCCATTCAAAGTTATAGAAGTGCTAGATAATGATAGGTATACGTTGAAGGCCCTGAATTCGAGGCGTACGTATAAGTATGCACACGATCGGTTGAGAAAAATGCCCGATAATGATATTCCTAGGGAAAACAGTGATGTAGACGATATAGAGCCTGTTGACCAATGACCACTATTCAACTGATAGTCTTATTGAGTAATTCTCGTTTAACTTATGTTTGCTATTTGCTGAGTCGACATATCGCTCGATTTAGGCGTAATGTCAACTGTGTTGCTCGATAGAGGCGACTTGTGTGTATGTGATAACAGCTCATGCCACTATAACCAGTGACGATAACCTTGCCACCTCCATCGTGTGAAGATACACATCTACACACATAATATGGAGGTGGCAAGGATATCGTCACTCAATGGAGGTGGCAAGGCTATCGTCACTCGATGGAGGTGGCAAGGTTATCGTCACTGGTTATAGTGGCATGAGCTGTTATCACTCGATTTAGGTGATAATGGCGACTTTATGGTGTAGAAGTAAAGATGATGAAGATGAATAATGTGAGAGTGGCTACTAGAGATTATTTCAAAGGTTGATTAAATTTTAATTGAAATTATGTTAAGTGTGAATACTGGTCAATAGTTGTAGATAATTGTTTCTTTTACTTGTATTGTTCAGTAATTTCAAACATTATGTGATGAGTGTTAAGTGAAATAAAACGTAATGGATGCTACAAAAAAAGGGTTGTTTGTAATCAATTCCCATCACTGAATTGTATTCAGGATAGGCCGAGGCGTTATTCTCTGAAACTGTGGTTGGATTTCAATCTTTTCAGGTCCATCACACAGGGACGTGTGATTTGTCAAGATGGCCGTGTCGTAGATCGTAGATCGGAACGTCAAGCCCGAAGCGGCTTGGGTGTATTCGGAGCGGAGGTTTGCGTCACTACATCTGACATCCATGACAGCTGGAGTGTCGGTGACAGCTGTCAGACGGGGATTTCGCGAATGAGTCGTGGTGACTGGGACACTTTTGTATCGAGACGCCGAACGGAACGGATGTGCCGCGTGCCTCTGCCCGACTTCACCGCGTTCCAATCTTAATCTATTTGCATCGTACCCACATTTAATTATAACGTGCTGATTTATTGTAAAAACGATTACATCAAGTCTACGGAGTGCAAAAGTTGTGTTATTTCGTCTTCAATATGAATCACGAGCCGTCAAATGAAGAATGCCCACACACCTCACCGTCATATTTATATAAATAAACAGGTTATTGAACGATTGATGGTTTGTTCCAGCGTTAGGTCAACCGGAATTCGAGAGAAAGCTTTCGGAGTCCTTCGAATCCCAAAAGATCCCCGAGGCAATTCAGATCGGAGGCCTGGATGTGTTTGATCGATGTGCAGCAGTTGATTTATGAAGTATGTCAGCCATCGGCTATAGTTTTGTTGATTATAATGAAAGAATAAAATTACGATTCTTCCAAGAGCGTAAATGAACAAATTCAAATCTCCTGTTCTAACACTGCGAACGAAGAAGTGATAGAGATTGACAAAATCGCTGTACATCGCGTAAAATTGGCACGTTTTTCCGTGTTTACCTTGAAGAGATTCTGCTCTATATTCTTCGTACCATTGGATCAACTGCTGAGTTTCGGTGTGGTCGAGTTGCGGAGAGACACCTTTGTGTTGCATGAACTCGGCGAGATAATCTATCACCGATTTTGAAATCGTCGAATGTTTGCGCTCAAGGAATGACTCGAAATTGCTCCAACGCCAAAGCCATAATTGGATGTAATCGTTTACACCTATTGTAATTTTTCCCGGAAATGAACCCACCGACAGATCCACTCGCAATCAGATTAGTCTCAACCATTATATTAGTCAATCCACTCTCTTCAATGAAGGTCCCAAGCGCTTTAAAGAAAGCCATCTCAATATGGAAAGAACCCAAATGAATAAAAATGTTGTCGAATTGGGGGGATTCTTGAGCTTGGATACAATAACTCGTTCGAGCGATGGCCAAATCATACGTGATTTGAATGTAGGAGGCTTCGCATTCAGCTGCAATTTCTTGACTGATTTCCAGAGTCTTTAGTACTGTCGAATGATTGGTTGGAGATAAATTGATCGGTGTGAGATACGAGACTTTCTGGACTGGTGAAATGTCAATCGTAATCATGCTTTGATAGCCGACCCACATGGAAACATCGTTAACGTTGAGCTTGTGTAACAGCATCCACGCAGTATCCAGTTGGATAGATTTCGTCAAATTATCAGGTGGGTAATTAAGTTGTGAAACATCAAGCTCATTCCATCCTTAAATCTTCATTTTTTTTGTAAATGGTCGTAACTCAAATGTGACCTCTTCGAACGTCCTGCGTCTTTTCCTCCTGCGTACAGAACTCAGCGATGTTTCTGCAGTACTTGCGTGAGCAGATTCATTGTACATAAATTCAAATCATATATCAAAGTTGTTTTAATGAAAAAGGGCTATTACACTATTGATGATTATATAAATGATAGGAACGTTTGGCTTTAAATTGTATCAGCTCGCACTGGCATATATCTTATGTAAACATGTTTATTTAAAAAGAGGCTGACAATAGTGACCGAGTTTCTTGCGCTGCTTCTTCTCGGCACTAGCCCACATTTGTCCCGAAGCAGTGGTAGGTTAAATATTGGGACGTGTAAAAGCGCCTCCAGGGGCCTTTTTGCAGAAATAAAACTGATTTTAAATTGGTGGTGGGATTGTCTCCACGGAAAACAGCTGGTGATATGATTGTCTCTGCATTAGGAATGATATCTTGAAAAATGATCCCCACCGTGTCGTGCAGTGTGTCTTTGCCATCGAGTGTGTCAACAAAGCGATCAAAATTATCAAACGCGACTCCAGTATTCAAATCAGGGCGGCGTGCAATATCCTCCGGACATGCGTATGTCGAATTTATCGTTGAATATGTCAATTCAGTCTCCAATTCTTCTAGGGTCGTATAAGAGCAGCAATGCCCAAACTTGGATAGTAACTCGACAATTTTTTTGCTGTTGCACATGCTCTTCACTGCCAACCCCAAAAAAACGTGTTTCGATGTTAAAACTCTGCGACTGTACGTAGCGTACATCAGATCTTGTCCGAGAGAAAAAATCGTGAGTTCGTTGCGACTTTTTTGAGTTTCATGCTTTTTCTTCGATATACGTGACGCATTGCCTAAAATTAATGCTTCCAGGAAGCAAGTCAAAAGCTCTGGTACGGAATTGCATTCTCCTTTCAGTAAATCTTATGCAGAAAGGTCTTGGGGTAATTTTGTCGTGGTGTAGTTCACAATTTCCTCTCTTATGTCTTTTGCAATGGACCGAGTATTTTCTTTCATCGACATACTTTTGAATAAATCCTGGTAGGTTACAATGTCGACGTCAAACGGAGCAAGAAATTTTTTCTTTTCGGCATAAATAATCTTAATCCTGCGATGGAAAGTTTCCATCAGTTTGTTTTCCAAGTGACGATCGGAGAGTGCGGTGGTCTTGATAGAATGTGAAAGCGATTTCGTTTCTTCTATTAGTAACTCGTCATACTCTTTCTTCACAGTGTTAAAAAACAAGCATTCTTTTTCTTTTACTATGCGTTGCTCCAACGTTTGGTACAAAATCATGTACGCACTGTTTGATGCCTTCCTTTTAATGAAAAATGCTCGATCCTCGTTCCTTGAAATGTCGCGCAAGTACTGATCTTTACAGCACTTATGATAACGAATATCGGATTCGTTAGCAAAGGAACTGATTTTTTCCAACATTTTTAGATCAAAAAATTCCGTGGCCGCGCTTTTTGTTTGTTCGACTTTCGCATATAAAACATTGTGCCAGTCGCAGATCCTCATTGTTCGGTTCGTTTTGTTGAACTTCGTCACGACAACCTTCCTCCCATGGGTTTGCCACCTCAAGCCTGAAAATAATGTTTTCCCATACAACAATCAATTTATTTGGCCGATTTTTTACATCAGATTGAAGAAAAAAAAAAATTCAAACGAATATAGACAATTTCTTCAATAAATTAATAAATTTATTTATTATTTTTATTAATAATGTTAATTAATTAATAATTAAATAATAATATATTATTATTATTAAAAAAAATTAAAATAAATAAAATTCAGCCCGCGAACTTTTTAAAACAGTTTTCTTCCACTAAAGAAAAAGGTTGGTAGCCGTCTATAAACACATCTATTAAGTCGCGGTCTATTTTTCTTTTTAACTCATTAGATTTTTTTTGTCGTTCCGTACCTTTCCATTGACTGTTGTTTAGTAGATGTTCCTGTCGATGTGGAAACAAAAGGCGCTAAAGTTGACGCATGAGGAGCTGCAGCTGCCACACTCGATGTTGTGGCGGTGGATGTTATGGTTGTAGAAGTAGTCGTCGCCGATGTTGTCGTAGGTAGGTTATTGTCGCTGGTCACCCTTCCACTACGCTGTACCTCCAAGACTCGTGTGTAGGCATCAATATGTTTTTTATTAAGATGTGATTTTAAATTGCTGGTTGACGCCTTATAACTATAAACATCTCCACACACACGACACTTAACTTTTTTTTCATTTAAATAATTTTTTTCAAAATAGTCCCACAAAATACTAGAATTAATACGCGACATTATTTTGAAAACAATAAAATTCACCCTGAACTAATAACTCGCAAACAAAACAAGCAAAACTTTATTTATTACACCTGTTGTGATTTTTCGCAGCCGAAGTTCATGGCCAAAGGACATTTTAAAGGAGATGTCCCAAATTGTATGGAGGCCAGGCCCAGAACCTGTACACCCCACCAAAAGATAGACCAATACACCTAAAAGATTTTGTTATTATCCAATTCTTTTAAATTGGCTTCGTTAAGTGGTTTAAATAAAGAGTTAAGTAAGAAAATAGCAATACAAAACAACAAAACCATCATGGCGGAAGATGACATTTTGATGACGTCTGTCAGTTTTGGTTTCATAATCGCGCATCTAGGAGTCGGAGTGCGTGCCATCGCTTGCTGTAGTAACAACAAACATTATGAAAGTAATGTGTCGATCAATACCAAATCCAGAAATCGAAAATGAGGTCGTTATAATGAACTACATTTAAAACACGACAAGCAGAACAAAAACTTGAAGTGAATGATTATGCCAAAATGACAAGGGGTATCTGACAGCTACTGACATTTAAAGTTTTTTTAGATTGACGCCATCTTGGAATGCCTATGGAGTTTGATAAATTATTCGAATTTGTTTATTTTTGAACCACTAAATTATACGTTATATAAATTTATATGTATTTTTTCCAGAAACAGTAAATTTTTCTTGATTTTTGTAAATGGTGTACTATGTCTGGGCCTATTATGGGACATCTCCTTTGGTAAAATTTATTTCAATCAAATAACGATCTTAAATGTATGTATAATAATGTATAGTTGATTGAACTATATGCACACGTCCGTCAATGTACGAGTATCAATTAATGTTCTTGTTGCTTGACCATATCACCCTTAAAATAAAGTACAAATTCATTTAATTTTAACAGCCTCGCTCGCTTACCTATTCCTGTCTCCCTCGTTCAGTTCGGGCGCCATCGCGTTAGCCGAACGAATCCGAAGCATGTCGCACCGTACACAGTTGTTAAACGTTATAGTTCTTGAAATAAGGTTTAAAATTACTAAATGATATACATTCGATTGCGAATAACGTGTTATTTCCGATAAATAGTTTCAGTGCACACCAATACATAGTTTTTGGGTATCGTATCGATACGTAGTTGCAGAAACTGTTTATGGTTTAAACCGTCCACCTCTATTTTACACATAAATTCGCTGTCTGAAAATAATGCGATTCTGAACCATGAACAGTAAAGTACTCACGTGCTAGTAAAACATATTCTTAAATTAATTGCTTTTACAAAAAAACCCCAAACCGTATGGTATGTCAGTGTACTTATAAATTTATAACCGACACAAGAATGTTTCAATCATTACATCAAACAGCAATTTTAATACTTCTTTGTTCAGGAAAATTTAAAGCCTCCTGTTTCGGTGGTTAAAATTATATTATATATTATTAGTTAAAACATCGCTGACGCTGAGTGATAGATAATAAAGATTTTTTTTTTTTAATATTTTCATCAGTTTGAGGTGCAGTACGTACGTCACGTAGGTACCTTACTGTTATAGAAGGAACTGTAAAAACGTTTCTTGATTACACAGCTACCCCAGATAGCGTAAGATCTGTAGTAGCTTCCAAGAACTGGTTAGAAAATCACCCCATCGACGAAGTTCTAGCTCGTGGGAATTGGTAATCAGCTAAAACATCACAACAATCCTATATGTGT
The DNA here is from genome assembly GCA_949315895.1 of Anania crocealis. Lineage (NCBI taxonomy): Eukaryota > Metazoa > Arthropoda > Insecta > Lepidoptera > Crambidae > Anania > Anania crocealis. Next base: position 8,478,224 of record OX438868.1, read on the forward strand.
AAAATTAAATCAAGTATTGATAAACTCTTACACAACTAAGGCGATTGCCTAGAAGAAATTCCTAGAAAGTTTTTTAGTTTGAATTTTTACCTTTTCATAGTTATATTACATGTTCCATTTAATGATATGAAAAACTAACAGAATTTTTGTTGTTATTCCTGTGTAATACACGGAAAAAAATATTGTCTTACTTAAAATAAAAATCAATTTTCATAAAAAAAAAAAAAATCTATTACATTGGCGTTACGTTAGGCGTTATAATATTAAGTGGTGTCACCAGACGATAACAAACAGATCTCAATATAAAGCTTCCAGTTACGGTACAGTGTTTTAATAGCAGCGTTTTACCCTGAAATAAAACGCATATTAAAATACTTACTTCACTAGAAGCTTTCACTTTATTTCTGCCTGGTGCAATTGAGCCAATGAGCAAAATGGTGCGCCGCAAATTTTAAGAAACTTAAAAAGCGCACGACCGCCAGGTGGCGCCACTTAGCCGGAAACTACGTACTAAAAAGGGTAGGTAAATGACGGGAAACGGAAATGCTATCTCAATATAAAGCTTCCAGTGAGGTAAGTATTTTAATATGCGTTTTATTTCAGGGTAAAACGCTGCTAATTTAGTTTATATTTTTTGCCAAAATATTAAAAGTTAATACGATGGAAAGTTGGCGGCAGCGTCATCTTCCAAAATAGTTTCGCCAGGAAAAAACAGAAAAACGAGGAAGGATAAAATTATGATGGATAACTTTGACATTGGAGTTTAGCGACGAAAAATACATGAATTTTATGCAATGAAAAAAGAAATACCAACAGTTACATATTTACTTACAACATACATACATTCCAGAGGACTTCTTAATATTTCAGCCTTTATTTGATGTATTTTTAGAGTGCCATTAAAGCTTTTTAAATTAACTGTTTCATTTTGAAGGTCGTCTGTCAATTCTTGGATGGCTTTATCGTTGATTGTGAGCAATGTAATTGCGGAACATCTTTGTTGAATGGCCTCTACAAATGATTCCAAGCTATCAATATCACCTCCTGTAGCGACGACGGCATCAGGAGCACCTTTGCCATGGCCACTCTCTGAATAGTTCCACGTAAACTTCTTTACATTTAAAACCTCTTGTTGAAGCCTTGATGCCAGGATGTAAAACATCGTTTTGTTTCTGTATTGAGTAATGGGCCCATCGCTGACGAAGTGGATAATCTTTATGTTAGGTGGCAGAGTTTTAAAGATTGGTCGCAAATGTGCCCATATAGCAGCTGGCGAATGTGTGAGATTTTTGGAAACGGTACAATAAGACTTGATAGAGTTTTTGGTATACACTACCACAGTATGAAGACTAAGCTGAAGTCTCGAACCTCCAAAATTAAATGCTTGTATTTCTTGACCGTATTTGGAACAATAGTTTTCTGAAAAATCCATATGAAGGATAGCGTCTTCGTCGGTAAGGTTTTGTTTGTATTTCTTGATAGCATTGTATTGATGGGTAATGTTTCTCTCGTGTTGAAAATAGGCTTCCAAACCAAAAAAATATTAGTTCTCGAGGGCGAACCGTAAACGTTTTCTTTAGGTATTTGGTAACTGTTCGAGCATTCTTGGTCTTTGGGTCGTTGTAAGTTTGTTTTTCGGATATACATTTTTTTAATTCAATAGGCTTGCTGTCATCAAACTCCCTGTAGTTAGGATTCTTGTTCATACAGCGTTGGCAGGTTCGTGACAAACATAGCTCGTCATAGCGATTACAACATGTCTTTTCAAGCAGTGCAGTGTGACTATTGTAAGTCAAAATTCTTCGTCTGTGCAATGCTGACAGTTTCAGATCGATGTTCGCGTGCTTTATGCAGAGGCACGTGTCACGTTCGTTTACATTTGGTGTTATGACCCAGAAGGGACGTAGACGACAAAACGTGTAGCTTATTTTAAAATGTTCAGCTTGAAACTTCTTGTATAAATTTGCGAGGCTATCCGATAGATATCTTTTTTGTTTTTTAACTCCTTTTCTGGTCAGGCATTCTCGTTTTCCTGCGCCAAGTCTGCTGTTGTCATCATTTTCATAGAAGATTCATACAGTTTTTATGCAATCAGATGAAATTTTGTCTTTACGAGTCCGAAGCTTGGGTACTAAAACTGATTGACGTGCTGCCTTCTGAATTGTTTTATAAGATATAGCACATCTTTGCTCCGCCATAACTTGTACTTGTGAATTAGTTTACCGGACACGACTTTTCCGAAAATTTGTTTTTCTTGGCAGGTTTTTAAATTAGAGTAGTTTTCTTTCAGCTGTGTATTCAACACTTCACCGAATAGCGCCTTTTTGACTACTTCTCTGCGAGTTACTTGCCAATCACACATTTTGATAAGTTTAGTGTTAGGTGTGTCTACATTTTCCTTTGTCTTAGCTTTTTCCAAACGTTCTAATCTCTTCCTATACTTCTCGGATTTTTTTTTGTAATACTCGATCTTTTTGTCTTTATCCTTTATAATTTTGTCACGTTTCTTTGTAGCATTACGCTTTCTCGCATTACTTGCATCACTTCGTGGAGTGGTCATAGGACTCATAGGTAGTATTGATGGAGAGACAGAACATTGAGGAGGAGGAGAACCCTCGGATTCGGGCGTATTTTGTCGTACAAAATTGTTTGTAATTTCTTTCAAAGCTTTTTTTTTTGCGCGATAGGTAGCACAGTGCTTTCTCCACTCTTTAGTCACAGCTTTGTGTTCACGTCGACTCATATCTTTAACTAGCTTTCTTGTGCCTTTTTCCTTCTTCCTTTGGTAGTTTCGTCGTTCTTTTTCCTTCAATTGCTCTCTTTTTACAGGGTCATTTTTTAGCCGTTGATATCTTAACCTTTCAGCAATTCTTTTCTGCTCTTTTATTTCTTCTTTGGTTTTAGGTTTCTTTGGTGGCATTGCGTCAATACTAAAACAATAAAATATACTTTCAAAATTGAATTTAAAACGGTAGGGTTTAAAAACAGGTAGTTATTAGGTACGTATTATTGTATATTTCAAAATCCATAATAATAGAAAACAAGACCTGAATGAGCGTGGCATGCCTTTGTAAGAAAAAAAGAGGCTATCGACAAGCAGTAGGTTAGTGCAGACTATAAGGAATATTAATAAAATACACGGACGTCAAATAAAACAGTCCTCTGTCACATTGAACAGTCCTCTGTGTTATAAATTTCCAGAGGACTGTTATTTTTACGTAAAAATGTCATACCACGTATCAGTTTAAATATTACTTCATAACACTGAAACAGCTTTAAATTATCAAACTAAGCAATTTTTTTTTTAAATAAATATAATTATAACACACTAGCTGTTGCCCGCGACTTCGTCCGCGTCAATTTCTGTTATTATGATTGCAACTATTTTTGCAATATTTTTCACCAATGCTTCGCTCCTATGAAATAAAATCCTCGATAAATGGACTATCCAACACAAAAAGATTTTTTCAATTCGAACCAGTGCTTCCTGAGATTAGCGCGTTCAAACAAACAAACAAACAAACAAACGAACAAACTCTACAGCTTTATAATATTAGTATAGATAAAACACCGTTAAATAGACTTACCAGAGGAATGTTCACTCAACACTACCGAGACGTGGCTACCACACCGACGCGGAGTTGTCACTGCGCAAAATGGCGGCGATTTGTTAAGCATGGCGACCGAGCAAACTTCACACTGTTAACGTTCGGTTTCAAGGGCAATGTAACCAGAATTGTCTTTAATATTTTTGTGGCGCGACATTCAAATTATGACACAGGACTGTTCAAAAAATGTCTGGACAAAATTCGAACACTAGTTTTTAGTACTAAAAAATTATCTAAAATAATAATTGTTTTTTGTTCACATGCATTAAATATTCTTTATGTTTTTATAGTGTTCAAAGATTTACTTTTTTAAATAGAACTTAGAAAAACCGAACCGACTCATACTCGATCCGGAATTAGGACATAACAGAGGACTGTTTTTAGTTGCCTTTAGACCGAATTTATGAAATGATTATGATTCTAAATATTGATTAAGCTTGACTCCTTAATAACAGGTTTTATATTATGTGTTTTAATAAATATAGCTATGCATTAATATAGCCAAAGTAAAAAAAAAAAAAATGCTTGGACCATGATTTTCCTGTTAGTAGAGAAAGGCCCATTTACATGAGGGCTATTGCCCCATATTAGTAGCCCATAACGCAACAGGGACCCTACATAAGCGTGGTAGGCCGTAATTGCAGTACTTATATTTGTAATCGATCTGACACACTTTAGAGCATATACAAATGAATTGATTCGAGTACAGATATTATCTATGTGTATTTTCCAATTCAGGTCTTTATCTATTGTTATTCCTAGAAATTTAATTTGATCTACTTTATTAATGTCAATGTCTTTATATTTAAAGTCAAGATTAATATTTTTATATTTATTGAATTGTATATATTTGGTTTTAGTCAGATTAATTTTTAGATTATGCATGTCAAGAAAATTTATTAAGTCATTAATAGTCGTATTTACATCATTTTCATGTTCTGTCACTACTTTACTTGAGGTGACCGTAATAGATATATCATCAGCAAATGCGATGCATTGATGATGTCTAGTTGAATTAAAAATGTCATTGATATATATAATGAACAAAATTGGGCCTAATACGCTACCTTGTGGTACACCACATTGATTGTATTTATATTGTGATGAATACGCTGTTCTTTCTTGTTTATCATTAAGTTTTTCCACGACTACAGTCTGTTTTCTATTACTAATATATGACATTATCCATTTTAATACGAGACCCCTGGCACCAATATTTTCCAGTTTTGTTGCCAGTAGTTGATGTGACACATGATCAAATGCTTTAGAAAGATCAATACCTGTTAAAATGGTTTCCAAAAATTTATGAATAGCTAAAATGGTGGATTTATTTTTTTGAAAGCCGTATTGGTTTTCATTTAGTAAATGAATCTTGTTACAGTACTCAACCAATTGTCTATATAAACACTTTTCAAATATCTTACGGAAAACTGATATGATGGCAATAGGACGATAATTGTCAATTTCATCCAACTTCCCTTTTTTATGCAAAGGTTTTACAATAGTGAGTTTAAGTTGCTCTGGAAATACGCCCGTTGAAAAAGACAGATTAATTAAGTGAGTAAGAATGGTACAAGTTCACTCACACAATCCTTCAGAACTATAGTACAAATTTCATCAAATCCTTCGGCTTTTGTGTTTTTCAGAGACATTACTTCTTTTTTAACATCTGTCTCAACAACAGGCTTCAGAAACATGGAGTTTAATCTTATTGGTTGGTTAGTATTATATTTCCTACATTTACTGTGGTCATTCTTGGATAAATTAACAAAGTGTTCATTAAAAGCCGCGGCTATGCTATGAGGATTTGTCAGATTCGAACCATCCACCTTAATCTCTTTTAAATGCTTAAAAGCTTTGTTCGAATTATTTAATTCCTTTTTAATTAGGGCCCAGGATGCCTTACACTTATTTTCACTCTTACGCATAAAGTCAATGTTAGATATTCTTTTAGAAGAATAAATACATTTTCTTAGAAGTTTTGAATAACTTAAATATTTGTCTTTATTAAGTTGTGTTTTATTGTTGTAATAGTTACATCGAAATTTACGTTTCTTTATGCAACTTAGCTTCAAACCTTTCGTTACCCAGTTGGCTTTATGTTTTTTTAATAAATTTACGGTAATTTTAATCTTTGGAAAACAAAGTTTGTAAAGAAGTGTAAACAATTCATGAAATTTATTGAAACTTTCATTAATGTCGGTTTCGTTATAAACTTCCAACCATGTAATGCTTTTTAAGTAGTTTTTAAATGTTTCTTTATTTTCACTACTATAGTCTCGTCTAGAAAAGGAATAATATATGGGTCCTACGTATTTATTTTTTATGGGGAAACTCAACAACTGTGCGGTTTCATAATCGGAAAGATGAAGTGGTAAAACTTCGCCTGTAGCGCTATCTATATTACTAATTAGATGGTCTATGAACGAGTTCCTACGAGTAGGTACTGTGATATGCAGCGTTAAATTGTAACTACATAAACAAATTTACCTCCTACTTTCTCCTGAAGTAATGAACATAATCTAATATATTTTTAGCATAGCTGACCTAAGCATATGTTTAGGAACCACTTTGCAAATCATACCAAGTGGTAACTTGCCACTAAAAACGGCTAAATATGGAGGGAAACAAGCTATGAAGCAAGTCTTGCAGATTTTCTGTAATTTTGTTTTTATTCAATGTGTTAATGTTCAAGTCACCAGCTAAGATAATTTTCATTTTATATTTAAATTTGTTGAATATGTCATTTAATAAATTGTCGAGGTTTTTCAAAAAAATATTTGGATCGGACATTGGTATTCGATACAGACAAATGATAATCAATCTACTGTCTACGAGTTCGATACCACAACATTCAAAAGTTCTTTGCGTGGCATATTTCTTAATATAAGTCAATTCTCTACAAGTAATGCCTTTAGTGGCTAATATACAAGTTCCACTTCGCTTTTTATTTCTACAAAAAGAAGATACCGTATGATAATTGTCAAGTCTTACATAATTCTCTTGACCTGACTCTAGAAAAGTTTCTGTTAGACATAATATATCAGGTTCCTTGTTTTCTTGAATTAATTCCAAAATGGTCAAGTCTAATATTTCTTTTTTCGATAAAACACTAGCTATGTTTTGATGCAAAACTTTAAAATTGGAATCTTTAGTCTCGAAAAAACATTTTACTACTGTTAGCATTGGTTGGTGTATCAGCTACTACAGAATTTAACAGTAGTTGGTCATTGTTACTGCTAGCTGAGTTATTAGAACCTTAAAGTAGAAGGGGATTGTACCTTTTTTTGGTAATTTGTCAGTAGACTTGACATTATCTTGGATCGCGTTGATTTTTATTAAGTTGCGTACATTTTCAAAAGTTAAATATTGGTCTTTATATTCGTAATAGTCAATACATAGGTTAATTTTATTACAAATATATTTTTGGCTCATTTGGTTCATTCGCTGGCTCACAGCGTAAGAATATGCTTGAAAAATTCGCGCCGTGTCGCAGTGTCTCGGTGGCCTAATGGTATGGCACCCGCCCGGCATGCGAGGAGATGCGGGTTCGAGTCCCGCCTGAGACAAAATGTTTCAAGTTTATATACTGATATTATAAGTGCAATTAAGTTGCTAAAATATCAAATAAAGTATATAAATGGCTGTTTCATCTTAACTGACTGTCAAACATCTGCAAAGATGTTTCTTTCGGGTGTTGGGGGTGCAAGCTCCTAACATTTGATGAAGCAACGCTGGCTCACAGCGTAAGAATATGCTTGAAAAATTCGCGCCGTGTCGCAGTGTCTCGGTGGCCTAATGGTATGGCGCCCGCCCGGCATGCGAGGAGATGCGGGTTCGAGTCCCGCCTGAGACAAAATTTTTCAAGTTTATATACTGATATTTTTTTAGATTATATTGAGAACATAAAGTAAAATCATTGATGTCAATAAGAACACATTTCGCGAAATGTTTAGTCCACAATTTCATGCAATTAAATAATTGAATTTCATTAAAATATAAATTATAAATACAGGAACAATATAAATAGAAGATTTAGCAAGCATATTAATAGCAATGCTCAAATTTGCATGAAATTTATGAATACAATTGTCATGAGCACCAAACCCTATAATCACTATATCGTCTTTAGTCAAGTGTCTTGATAGATCTTGACAGCACTGTAACATTTCAGAACTTGTAGTACCCGTCAGTATAGTCGCAGAAGTAATGTATTTATCGTTCCATTTTCCCATTCTGGAACTTGATATAGCCGCAGATAAACCTTTTAGTTGTTCATCGCCTATAATATAAATGGTATGCGGTTTTTTCGTTTGTTTTCGGGATGACTCTTTATGTTGGGATGGTACCTTATTTAAGGTATTCATCGTCATATTTATTTCCGTTGATGGGCCGCTGAAACTATTTCCAATATTCAATTTTTGTTTAAGATCATTAATCTGTAAGTTAAGGTTATCTATTTCTGTCTGGGCCTTAAAAAGTGATTGTTTAAGTGCAGAGATTTTTATTTGAAAATAACTAAAGTCGCTTGTATGATTGATGGTCTTGCTCTCTGAAGTGGTGTGCAATTTCTGAGGTGTGTAAAACCGAGATGTCTGCGTAGAAGGCTTCTTTTCTAATTGGCAAAGACTCTTCAACAGATTAATTTCTTTTGAAAGCTTTGCTATGCTTCTATTGAGGTTATTGTTTTCGAGTATTTTGTTTTCTAGCTCAGATTCTGTAGAAATTAGGTTTATTTTTAGTTGCTCGTTCTCTTCTCTCAGTTCGTATTCGGTCAAAGTATTATTGTCTAATGTGTGTTCTACACTCTTTGACATTCGCGCTGTATCCATATAAGATTCATCTGTTTCTAAATGTCATAATATGGGAGTCATCGCAGTCTTCGAGGTCACATGCCGTTGATATTGAGGGAGGTGTGAGGCAGGTAGGTTTTTTAGGAGTATCCAACGGTTGTGCTGAATCTGTGGTTTTAGACGTTTTTTCCACTTCTTTACGTTTTCTTACAGTTATATTATTTGAGTGGTCGGGATTTGAGGTCTTTGCTTTATTATGTTTTAGAGAACATGAAGCACATTTCCAACCTTTATCCATGATACGGTACAATTTCTCCGAAAGGCCAATGCAATCAAATTCGTATCGATTATTACATTTACTACATTGAACTGTACTACGCACACCGCATTTTTTACCACATTTATGGCAAACCGTAGTAGTAGTAACTTTATTTTTGTTTCTCGGCACAGACATCTTGTACAAGTTCAAAATAAAAAAAAAAAATAAAAAAAAAATGACCTTCAGCGGTTCTAGTTAAACAACCTATGTGCAATGATAATATTTATAAAATTTTGTAGTACAAAAATAACATAGTAGGCGAGGTTTGAACTATCGACTTAGCGAGTTTGTCCTTAACATTTGAACCGCTAGTCCAACTGTTTGATGTACATGACGCTTGAAAATTGCCTTTGGTTTAGTCTTACGGTATCTTTCAAATGTAATGTTCGTTAAGTATGACTCATGTTGATGTCCTTTTGCTTTAAAACTCAGTTCACTGTTGGGTATTTTGAGATTATTGAAGTATATTTTTTATTAAATCACTAAGGAGCACTACAACTGACTTATTTTTTTTTTGCATTTTAATACCTTTAAAGAATTGCTTAAAGTTTTATCACTTTTGAGTCAATGTATTGTCAATATAGGTATTTAACTCGCACCAAATCTGTCTAGTCACTAGTTATTTGCATCACTATGAATTGTTTATATTTTCCTAAGATAACACTTTCACCACTGCACTATGTCTATATTAGTATGTTTATGTTATTTTCCTGTTGAAACAAGGCGTTTTAATATTTTAAAACAAACTAATAAACGGAGCTTGATTAAACGTGATGGCAGCGCCATCTTCTATTGAAAAAAACCATTATGCCAGAAACATGAAAAACTACAATGTGAACGTGCCTTTACGTCTTTCACGTGTGTTACGTCACACAACTTCGTAACACACGCAACACACGTGAACAAACACACGTGAGGAACATAATCAAAATCCGATACCGATTTGCTCAACATTTGGGCAGCCAACTTTACCTTCATTTATGTTGTATGTAAGCGATATGCGCTTTTCTTAATTTATTTGCTAAATGCAGTCTTCAGTTTGCAGTTTGTGAGGCAACTGAAAGTATTTAAAAGAAATCTTTTTTCCTTCTTTATTACTCTTATCTCCAAGAGTGTTACGAACTAGTTTCAGACAGTGGCAAGAATCTAGAATTATCGAAATATTATGGCCATTATGTTCAAATTGTGTATTAAAATTGTTTTTGAAATCAAAATTGCAACAAAGATGCTTAGCCATTGCAAGATTATTTGGCGCACCTTCAAAAGTTTATTTATTTATTTATTTAAAGACCCATTTAAGGCAGTCATCATAAATGTAAGCGCTTCAGTAGCCACTGGAACACTTTCATTATTTCCCACATTGACATAACCGTGAGAACGGTGTCCATCCCACTCCACACATTTCCTTATGGCCATTTCCTCCATGCATATAGCACCAATAATCAGTTGATTCTGTGACTTTATTTTAAGGGCTTCAAACAATTATTTGGTGAAACCTGGATCACAGTCGACTACCTAGTACCTTTTGCTAATTGTTTTTGGATGGGGTAAGCAAGAATCAAAATGTTCACGCACATATTTGTAAGCCCGAGGTGAAAGAAAATGTAAAGTTAGGGCGAATATACGAAGTTCAGGTGAATATTTTTTTGGGAGTGTATCATTGCTACATTTTCTCTTTAATCTTACCAGCAAATCTTGATTTTTACCGCCTATGCTACACAACAAATCTAAAGACTCTGTTTCAATAAGATTCTTGCGTTTTAAGTCATTTATGACGTTTAATAATGTTGCATTTTTTTTTTCAAGCCTAAGTTTGTTTTCTCTTAACTTTTTAATTGTCCTTAGTCGTCTCATAGCCACCGTTCGAGATCGTGCCGGAGATTCTAAAACTCTTACTGCACACCTAGGTGTTGTAGGAATGTCTTCTGTCTTCACACCACTTTCTTCCATCTTCTTTCGTTTTCTAGAACTTATATGCAGATTTTTATCTCTAAGCTGAGGTGGTTTTCTTTTCATCTCTGCCTACAACATTAACATAAATACTATGCTCTATTCATTTCTTTATCTACGCGGCTTATCCTTTTTTGATGTTTGAGTAAACAGAAGACTAACTTCAAAATAAATAAAAACACGGATAACATGTCATTTAAAAGATTTAGACACAGGAATTATTGTAAGAGTCAAACCCCTAATTGATCGGTCTAACTAGTAACATTAGAAAAACTTACCGATTGATAATATGTTGGATATCTTTAAAAAATGGTTGGTACTGCATCAGTGTTGAGTTTTTTTATTGATAAACCGGCGATATAACAGGATTTATCAAAATGTTTGGAACAAAGCCTTGAATATTTGGTAGGCTCCCAGTTATCACGTCTAACAGCTTTGATCCACTTCTTATTTTTGGGCACTTTGGAATCCTAAAAATTGATTGTTAAATTAAAAAATAATACAAAAAATTCTATTTATCGATAAAACGAAATTCGAATTTCGACGGTAAGTGCAACTCTACTATTTACTAGCACAGTTATCTTAATGGTTTTAGATTCTATTTTAATCGTAAACATAAAGAAATATATACTAGATCGTTAAAATGTCATTGCTACAGTATTTCCGGTAATATACCTTATTCCAAAAGCAATTATGACGACAGAAAATGTTGTCCAAAACTTACGTGTGAAATGACAAATCCGGGACTTTCACTCCTCCTTTCGTGGTTCTTGATGAACAAAACACAGCAGAACACGACATATTTTCACCTTTTTAAAGATATTTAAGTTAAAACACATAAATTTCCTTGGGTTTCTTGATAGTTCTATAACCTTACCGCAATGTTTTTGCACACAAGTCGGTCACAAACTAACACGACGTGTAAAACAGTACAGCGTTGCCAAGCGTACATCAACTATCTCTTTTACTCGTACTAAGGCTCCGTGAGATAGACAAAGACACATAACCACTACTGTATTACACAAAATAAGAGCGGCAACATCGTATGACTACGTCCATTGTGATAATTGGTCCGAGATTTTGTGAAATGTGATGCGTTTTTGTTTTGCTGCAGAAAAATTAAAAGAAAAACAAGGTAATTATGACGTGATTTTGTGAAATTTTATTTAGCTTTCATATAAAAGGGTTGGTCTATCATGTAGATAGCTCTTTCAAGTCGACAATAACGATATTTTTGTGTCTTAGTAATATTTGTGTGTTGAAAATTTTTCGAGATTATTGGAATGGTAGCCGGTAGGGCAAAACGGGAGCGGACAAAGTGGGTTCGACTCGTTTTGTCCTACTTTGGATTCCGCATTACCTATTATTAAATGTTTTTATTTCTCTCTGGCAGATGGTAAACAAATATACCCGTCAGACTACTAGGGCCTCTTGGTCAGAGGAAACCATGAAGAAAACGATTGCTGAAGCGAGAAAGTATTCCATTAAAAGCGCGGCTAAAAACTATGGTATTCCTTTTAGTACGTTGCAACGCCGTGTCAAGTCGGGAATTTCTACAAAAAGTCTTGGTAGATTCAAACCAGTATTTACTATGGAACAAGAAAATTGGCAAATCATTTAAAAGCTTAGATTCTGTATTTTACGGTTTGTCGAGGACTGGATTTGTGGAATTAGCTGATGGGTATGCGAAGGAACAAAATATACAGTCGCCATTCAAGAATAATGTTGCTGGTAAACAGTGGCTTAAAATTTCTTTAAACGTCATCCTGATATCGTTTTAAAAACCCCAGAGCCAACGTCGATAGCCAGATTGTCAGCTTTCAACAAACCAGCTGTGACACGCTTTTACGATTTGCTAGAGACCACTGTTGAAGAGAATGGCATTCGTCCGAATATGATATTTAATATGGATGAAACTTCATCCAAAAAACCACCAAAAGTACTGTCAGTGAAGGGCAAGAAACAGGTTGGCATGGTAAGCAGTTTGGAACTAGGAACCTTGACAACAGTGATCTGCTGTTGCAGTGCAACTGGATCTTTTGCACCACCGCCATTTTTCATCTTTAAAAGAAAGAGATTCCAGCCACGTTTACTAGATGGTGCATTTACCGGTAGCGAAGGCACTACATCTAATAGCGGATGGGTAGGCGGACCAATTTTTTTGCAGTGGCTGAATATGTTTGTTAATTATGTGAGACCAACAGGTGATTGCAAAGCTCTGGAAGTATTATCCTGCGCTGGAATATGCAAGAGATCATTATGTCATTTTCCTGTCAATTCCTCCACATACATCGGATAGATTACAGCCACTTGACGTTTCAGTCTACTCGCCATTCAAGACAGTCTTCGAGATCGAAGTAAACAAATTTGAAAAGCAAAATCCTGGACGATTAATTTCGCAATATGAAATTGCTCGTCTTGTCAGTTCTGCATACTTGAAAGTGGCTACGCGGGCTACGCCTTAAAATGCCATGAGTGGATTTAGATCAGCCGGCATTCATCCATTCGACCGGTATATTATAGATGAAGCCCTATATGCCCCATCTGCAGTTTACGAAAGGTCATCTGCACATTCTGCACCAGATGAGCAAAGACCTTCATCAACGTCGATTTTAGCTGAACTAGAAGAATCAGAGGCAATTAATCCTCCAGGATTGTCAACTCCACCGATTCTGGCAACTGTTCATCCAGATGAAATTACTTCGCCTGGTTTGACAACACCACCTATTCTGGCAACTGTTCGACCAGATGAAATAACACCACCAGGTTTAACAACTTCACCCAATTTTATCGTTCAACCAATTACACCATCAGTTATCACTACACCTATACAATTAAAAGAAATTACTCCATCAGGTTCGAAAACACTTCCCATTCCTGCCATTAGGGCCCGTTTATATGGGATGCTGAGAGCTTATTTGGTACGTCAAAAGGCCGCGTAGCTGCCGCGCGGCCGCCGCGCGGCTACCGCGTACTACCACCTCGTGGCCACCGCGTACGCGTTTTCAAGAGTCGACTGTTATAGTAAAATAAGCTCTTCAGTAACTACATTTAAAGTTAAAATTAATTTAGCAAATGGCTCATTCAGTTGCTTTTGGTACTTCTCTAAATATACACGTGTTCGTCATGAGTTACTTGACAAAGAAGAAAAAAGTGGTGATTGCATATTACTTGTACCGACAATGCAAAAAAGAAAAAGAAATACGAATTATACGTGTTGTTACTTGACTGACTGCGAAGTGAGCGACGGGCGCCAGAAAACTAGAGCAACTGAGATCGGATCGGACTATTGAGGGGCGCGGGGGCGCATCATCCAGAAAATTCGGGCAAGAGAGCTAGGAGGCGAACGCGCGGAGACCGCGCGGCCTCCGCGCGGTGTGGTTGTCCAATAGAATTTTAATGTTTTGGCCTAGGTAATAGAGTTTAAATTTTCTATGAACGAAACCTAGTAACAAGTCAGACGGCGGCCGCCGCGTGAAAGTTTTTGCGTCGTCTAACTGCAGCCTTATACAACCATATGACTTAACTGCAGCAGGTTTTAAAACACCGCCTATTTTGACAACGGTACAGGATGTACAGCAAAATATGATAACTCCATTAGGTTCCACAAAATCAACAGTAACTGTTCTTCAAGATTTAACTTCTCTGCATAATGTGACACCCAATGACTTAGCTACTAATATAAGACAAAATGAAGCAGATTCGTCACCATCAAAAATTCTTACAAAAATACATCCTTTACCCCAAACAACAGTTTAAAAAAGCAAATAAAGGAGGAAAAGACAAACAGCTGCAATTTTAACTAGCACTTCTGTCAAGTTACAGAATTTAGGTGCCTCTACCTCTGGAGCAAAGAAGAAAAATATGAATAAGACAAAAGACAAGAAGAACGGCTCTAAAATAAAACAAAAGAGTGCAGAAAAAAAAGAAGTGGCCAAGAAAATGATCACGAGAGATAATACTATTGCACAGTGTGCAGAGAGTTATTTATCAGCCCGCCAAATGAAGACTGGATTGAATGCTCTTAGTGCCAGGAATGGACTCATGAGAGCTGCTCATCATATTCCGGACATGGTTCCTATTTTTGCGATTTCTGTTTCGACTAATGATCAAACTGAGATGGGTATTCTTTTTGCCCTAGTCACAAACCCGTTTTACCTACCCCCCTAGGGCAAAACGGGTATTTCACACTATAAAAAAAAACTCGTTTCACTTTGAAAATGTTAATTTTTTTATTGTTTTTCTCTTTCATTCTAAGCCTTGTTAACCAGAGTCTGGTTTTAAGTTTATATTATTACATGTTATTTGATTGTAATGCATTTTTTGATTGTTTTTCCTTAACGGACCCGTATTGCCCGCCTCTCCCCTAGTGTGTTTTTCTTCTGAATCCAGAAGAATATCCCAGAAAGTTTCAAGTATGTCCCGCTCGTCCGGCTTAATTTTTACTGTTTCTGCGATCTGTAAAGAACGGTACACTGTGTTAAGAAAACAAAACCAATGTCTTTTAATATTATTAGAATTGTTTTTCCATTGATGAAGTCGCTGTTGACATTGATATCTGTAGTGAGATTCTGTAAGACTTCACTCTGCATTTCACATCTGAATCCGCCGTGAGTTCTTTGATTGGCATTCTAAAAACTCGCATGACTCACTAGCGCTACACTTGCGAGCGTGGGAGCGAGTTGAACTAACTTATACGTGAGTTTCTGACAGATAATGTTTGAGATGACGTGTGAAGTAGCATTCTGTAAGGTATTTCCGCCATTACTTCGACGCTCCCTTCGCCCTCGAACACGAATTGAAGTGTCAAATAAAAAGTTAATAATTTTTGAGTGAGAATAGACGAAATCCTTTCTAAATAGTGTTATAATTACTTTTAAAAGTCACAGTGTTTGTTTTATGAGAATATTTAAGTCTGTTTAAGATGGCAAGAATGTTTTTATTGAATTCTTTATTAGAAGAAGCTCATGCTTTGGATCAACTAGAAATGCGTCGCCAATCTTGCCAAATTCGAAGTTTATCACTACTTACCCGAGATACCGATTATGTAAACGTTTAAAAACTCTCTAAGGAACTCATTGATCAACTAGAGCATGACTTATTGCCCTTAATAAAGACCACAAAACGTCGTGGAAAAAACCACCAAATCAAAATCAAAATCAAAATCAATCAAATGTTATAAATCCCTTCTATTTGCATAGTAAGCCTAGACCTTGATTAGGCTTCTTCTTGTAATTTTTCCAAAAATCACAATTCGATATATTGTAAACACTTTGACAAAGCTTAATTCTAAAGCCTGATTATAAACTTTAATGGTATATTTCTTAAGAGTAATAGATATTTTACCCATCTTTTATAAAACGACGATGTGACCGCGCTCGCACAAAAAACCGTAATGACATTTGATAGGTTGCCATAGAAAACGTTCTGTTTCTCTTTTTTTTTTTAGCTTTGAAAAAATTGTGGCTCTGCGCTAGTGCTTCGCCGTTACTACATGTAAAAATCCATCTCGGACAAGTATTAAGTATAATTGTAAATTTGTTAACCTTTTTTTTCTAGTGGCCTATCTCCTTAGGTATTTCTTCAGCCTAGACTTTACTTCGCTTTTGCTTCGGTGTAAATTAAAATAATTAGACAATGTTAAATTAATAAAAATAAAATATTCAAATAAGATCCCTAATTTAAAGTAAAAGTATTTTCCATATTTACATAATCTGTAATTGTAGTTTATCGTAAATTAAATTCATTTATTTATCTACCTACCTACCTAGCTTTTGCACTCCGTTCTGATTGCGATCTTTTAAAGCCACATCACCATCTACTAAAATACAGAACCCGTCTTCTTTGTTTTGGCTTGGCTTGTAATGGGAGATGTTGGCGATCGCAATCAGCGGATTAATTTAAGAGAATGAATATTAAGCTGAGACGTTTTTCCAGGGAACGAAGTTAACATTTGAAATTGGGCCACACCTTCGCATCTACCCTCGCATGCTGCCGTCCGTCCAACGAGCACCATCTATCCTCGCGTCACCATCGCAAAGGAAGTACGGGCCTACGGAAGCAAATTAACAGTCGGGCATACGAACTCATACCCATTAAGTGCTCAACTTTTTTTTTCTTAATAAATATTTTTTTTACCGTGTCGCTTGGTTGTTCCTTTTTAAATACCAGTTGCGACATACTATAACTACCTCTCAATAGAAGCGTAAAGCGTGGGTGATTAGAAAATTATTTCTAGAAATGCTTTCGTATTAGGTACCTACATAAAGAAATAATGTTAGACCGACAAAGTTACGTTGTCATCGGCATAACGGCAACGAACATTGCGCATACGTCACAGTAAAATTGTTAATGTATATATTAGGGGTTAAAATATGAAATTGCCGTTTTATTGTAATAGGTTCTTTGAATTGACATAGAATCTTCATGGTTTGAGGTTTTCGAATGAAACTTTATTCACATGGTTTCTATGATGTTCTTCTTTTAAAAAATGTGAAACATTTGAATATCGACTTTCAATTGTTTTTGTTATTTAACTTAGACAAGAAAGATGGATACTGCGAAAATTCGGGTGATTTTTGAATACGAGTTCCGACGCGGAAGTAACGCGGCAGAAACAGCCCGCAATATCAATGTTGCGTTTGGAGAGGGATCTGCTAATGAACGCACCGTGCGATTTTAGTTTAAACGCTTTCGTGATGGAAACTTCGACTTGAAGAACGAGCCACGAGGAAGACCGCCCACACAGGTGATTAACGATGAATTAAGAGAGATGGTGGAAGCCGATCCTAGTCAAACTACCCAGGAATTAGCGGCATGGCTTAACGTAACCTTACCCACAATATTGACTCATTTGCGTCACATCAATAAAAATAAAAAAAAGGAAAAATGGGTGCCTCATGATGAATCGGTACAGAAATGAAGGAATATTAAATCGAATTGTGTCATGTGATGAAAAGTGGAATTAAATTCTTTATGATAACCGTAAAAGAAAAATGCAATGGCTGACCCCAGGTCAAACGCCACAACAGAGCCCTAAAGCAAAACTTACCAATAAAAAGGTAATGGTAACTGTTTGGTGGTCTCAGCATGGTGTTATTCACTATAGTTTTCTCCGATCTGGTCAATCAACGGCAGATGTCTATTGTGCCGAACTCCAAACAATGTTGGCAAAACTAGCAGTAAAACAGCCCCGACTCATGAATCTATCTTCACAGTGATAAAAGCTATGAAGGTGCGAATTCAAAGAAATCCCATACGTAAGCAGAAACTGTTGACCCTTCAGATGGGGTTAAGCAGGACCACGGTGAAAAGGGTGTTAAATGAAGACTTAGGGCTAAGGGCATATCGAAGAAAAAGGCGTAAAAACGAATGCAGTTGTGTATCAAAATACAGTCCTCAAGAACCTTGTGGAACCTGTTTCTCATACCATGTTTAATAACAGGCACTGGGTATTCCAACAAGATTCTGCGCCAGCTCATAGAGCGAAAAGCACACAAGACTGGCTGGCGGCAAGTGAAATCGACTTCATCCGGCACGAAGACTGGCCCTCCTCCAGTCCAGATTTGAGTCCGTTAGATTACAAGATATGGCAACACTTGGAGGAAAAGGCCTGCTTAGAGCCCCATCCTGATTTAGAGTCACCCAAGGCATCCTTGATTAAGGCAGCCGCCTATATTGACATGGACCTCGTTCGTGCTGCGATAGACGACTGGCCGCGCAGATTGAAGGCCTGTATTCAAAATCGCGGAAGTCATTTTGATAAACTTAATCACCATATGAATCTATGTTTTATTAAGTTCATTTTGCAATATAAATGGTTACATACATAATAAACATGTCTAAATTATTTCATATTACACATGTGACAGAACTTATGATCTGACTAGGAGTATAAAAGTTTTCCTTTCCTCTTTTTAGTAGAACAAGAAGTAACTCTAGAAGTGCTGTTTTTAGCTAATGAGAACGAACTGAGTCTGCTCACCCCGAAGATAGTTGATAAAATCAAGTTACGAGCTGCATTGCAAAAGCATCAAAATGAAAATTTAACTACACCTACAGTATTTTCCTACTTTAATTTGATAGTCAAATTGTTACTATTTCTACTAAGATTTGGTATAATATAAGCTATAATATTTTACATAACAAAGTACAAGAAAAAGATCGAATTTGAACATCAACATATAAGATGTGCCTAACACTGTGGCATAACACATAGATCTTGTTTTATTTTATCAGATCACTATTATACCAAAAACTTAGTTTCAGAAGCTAGTGTCTGAAAACTTAAATAAAGTGGAAGAAGACACATCGGCAAAAACTTTGTCTCAGCTAATGTCTGAAAACATAGATGTGGAAAAGGCAGATGAGGAAGTATATGTACATCCAATCGAAAGGCAATCTAATTTGATATACATACGAGATGATGAGGTAAAGTCTGATTTTTTTGCAAATATTTTACTTTTTAGGAAATGTCTTCAGGATTAGTTATCTCCAGTTAGTAGATTAGTCGGTAGCCACACAGTAATCTGTATCACCTAAAGTATACTACATAACTAAATTGTAGATTGTAATTAAAAAATATTTCTCTTATATGAATGGTACGACTACTAGGTACCTACAAATATAAATGTAAACATTCCAGTAAGAAATTAAACAAGTGATACTGAATGCTAGCTTGCCATTTGTTTTATTTTTAATATGTATTTATGTTTAAGGAGATAACCACAGAACAGAAGGCTTTATTAGCATCACTGGGACTTGATGGATGCACTAGACCTGAAACTGATACTCCAGTCATCGCTCTTGAAGATGCAAACACTTCAGTTCAGGTAACTCACACCCACTATACACACACTATACTTTTACTCAACCTAATTTAAAAACTTTTACTGTAATGGATTTCATTACTAATACATACTTCATTTATTATATATTTCATTATTCTATTTTATCTATGCATGCTATAAATTAATGATGTGTTCACTAATATAATAAAAAAACAAGTTCTGATTTTTTCAGGAATTGAATTTACAATTAGATCAAGAATTAGAAATACTGGAATCATTCAACCTAAAAAGTTTGGGAAATGAAAATGGCAAGAGTCTTCGTCGGCGGTTGTCTTCAGTAACTTTTGGGAAGATGTTATTAGCAAAAGCCGATAAAGAAGAAAAGTTGAGTCCACACGACCGCGCGTTTCTTGTCAAGCTCATAGTGGATACAGAGCTCAGGGCATTGAATGAAATATCTGCCACCATAAGAAAAAATGTATGCGTAGATTGGGCAAATGAGGTGGTGTCTTTATTCAAAGGAGAGTCAGCTTCAATCTATTATGTACCGTACCATGTGATTGGCGGTAAAGTGATTCAGGCCAGTGGTCTATTCCACAATAGGTTGATAACTCATCGAAGATTACTAACAGAGACCAAGAAAAGGAAGAGTAGTACTAGCAGTGAAAGCAGCGATAGTGGTGTTGGTTGTTCTAAAAATACATATATCTAAGCGTTTAATACCTCTTCCAGAAACGTTTAGGCTGAACTCGTCGGATATTAACTCGCCTGAATCTACAACAGCTAAAGATTGCTATGAGTGGCTGCGAGCTTCCTCATCCCCTCAAGATTTAGTCACCGCGAAGTGGATTGCCACTTTTGAAATCCGTAATAACGAATTATCCGAGGGTCTCTCTTTCAGAGAATATTTTAAGCGATTTCCTGCCCTCAGTTTGCCTACTGGACACGATCTGGTAAGTTGCACATTATGTGTTGTTCATAGTTTTTTTGTTTGTTTTACTGTCCCGCCTATTTTCAACATTTCATAATTACACACATAAAAGTATTATTATTTTATATGAAATGATAGTCTGAAGAAGGGTTTATTATATTATGTATACATTATACGAAGATTGTGTAATTTTATCCAACAATATTGCATACAACAATATTACAATAGGTACGGGTGGAATTGATAACCATGTTATTTTGAAATTTGGTTTGAGACATTATAACAACCTGTGTCCACTAGGAAATTTATCTATTTCCATGACGACAGAAAGTACAGGTCTTCAGGTCATAAGGTTTTCTAAATTAAAAAAAACTCGCTTCATCTGTTAATTATATTTTTTGCAGTTATCCCTGGACTTCGAGACAGTATATCCAAATGCAAATAGAGTATTTCAAGACAAATTTCCGCTTATAAAAACAAAACTATTGGAACTTCTGGCAGAGAAAGCAAGCTCTGCTAGACCTGATCAAACTTGTCTACATCTTCTAGAATTAGCTACAGGTAAGTTTTTTTATCTCAATCAATAGCGGCCGCCCGCGCTTTCACCCGCGTGATTCCCGTTCCCGTGGGAATATCGGGATAAAATATAGCCTATGTTAATCAGAGATAATGTTGCATTTTAAAAATTAAAAAGTTTTTGAAATCGGCACTGTAGTTTTTAAGTTTATTCATTATCAACATATACACAAAAATACAAATCTTTCCTCTTTATAATATTGGTAAAGATTATTATATTTTCAAGTAGTAGGTATGTAAACAAATTTTTATGTGTTTAAACACATCCAAATAAATTCGAAAAAAGCAGGTGGAATAATCGAACTTCTTTTTTTTTCAGTCGGAGAAGAGCAAGCTTCATTAGCAGCATTCTTGGCAATCAATCTTTTACGTCAGGTGCCACCGATTTGTATATCGAGAAAAAAAGTGTAGAAACCTTCCAAGGAAGAAGTTCGTTCAAGTTTCATTGGGCATGTCGTCACAGCTTCAGACGTTGATAGATATTGCGCCGATAGGGAGTCATTAGTAGCGTCGAAAGGTATTCCTGAACAACCATACATTGTTGCTGTCGGATCTTCTTGGGCCAAGATAATTCATTACGAGATCGTAATTTTTAGAGGACTAAGGTACCAAATTCCAAACATTTGCTCAGCAATCACGAACATTGATCATATTTATTGGGCATTAGATGCTGCATATCCAAAAGATTCAGCTATATGTTGGATGTTTATCCAACGTGCAATTTATACAATGAAATCGAAGTATGATACTGAGGGAGTGCCATTGCGTGAATGATTGCAAAATTGTAATGTTTAAAAATTATCTAAATATACCTATTCCGTGTGTGGCATGCGAAGAGTCGAGAGTTAGAACATGTACAGGAGGTACTTATTAGAAACGGATTTGTAATGCCGTAACGTCAATTGAAGCCGCGGTCAGGAGTTTGTAAAAGTCCGAATGTGAGTAGACATCCCGCATATTTGCCCTATGTGAAAGGAGTGACTGATAAAATTGGCTCCCTGCTTAAGAAGTACTCCATTCCAACGGTGTTCACACCGGGGTCAAAAGTTAACACCATACTGGGCTCGCCGAAAGATATATTACTGCTACAAACTCCTGGTGTCTACAAAATCGACTGCAGTTGCGGTAGCTCGTATATAGGGCAAACGAAACGGACCATTGCGGAAAGGGTGAAGGAGCATATCGCCGCTGTGAAAAATCGCCAGACAGCAAAATCTGCGATTGCGGAACATTTGCTTGAATCAGGCACCAATCACTGGATTGAATTTCATCAAACGCAAATCCTCTCCACAGATCGCCACTTTTATTCAAGGGTTGTGCGTGAAGCGCTTGAAATAAAGAAGCACAAAAATTTCAATCGGGAAGACGGTTTCAAACTATCTGCGACGTGGAATCCGGTGATTGAAAATACCTATACAAAGCCTCCTTTTAGTACGCAGTCGAGTAAGCATCGTAATACGGACGCGGCAGCTGTCTCGCGGAATAAGGACACGGTTAGTGTGGTGTGTGACGGTGCTTGGAGAAATCATGAGAAATAAACATTTAGAAGGTAGATTTATATGAATCTACCTTCCCCTCGGAGTGAGTGCATCGCTGTCTCCAGTCAGCCTGTGACCATGGTCGGTGCAACCCGATCGAAACGTCAGGCAAAATAATAAGGTATGGTCGCGTTTAATTCCCTATATCGTTTCGAAGAATTTATTTTTGGTCAGATTATTTTGAATCATCATTGAGTTGCACTTGGGTTCAGAGATTGAAATAAAGGCATCATTATTGGTAAAAAATATTTTAGTAATAAAAAAGTACTTACTATTTACTTGAAAAATTTGTGTCACGTATGCGGAATGATGGTTTTGGTGCCAGCGTAACTCAACCGCTTCACACTTCGTATTTTTTTACACTGATGACGCTCACACTAGCTTTAGTGGATTTGGGAATGTAGCCGTTATCAAAAAAATAACATTATTTTGTAAAATTCGTACAGGAAGTTGAAAAATTAGCCCGTCACGTTATAGTGGAATTTCACTACATGCAAATTCGTGGGACAGTGTTTTTGTGTTGTTTATTCTATTTTATAGCATGTTTTATGTAGATTTATGATATAAAATTAATTTTTAAGCATATTGACTTTCAAATAGTGCTGCCAATTTAACTGCTAAAATAAAGGAACGGCTGGACCGATTTCGCTAACTCTTTTTTGTTTGTTTGTTATTGTAAGGAGAATGTTCTTATGAAAGAAAAAAATAAGAAAATTGCGCAGATAATTAGAAAATTTAAGAATACGTTACCACCATATTAATTTTTTTTTAATGTAACCTTAGCCCTTTTGACAATTTAAACTTTTTAAATGTATCATTATGGCGTTTGACACAACATTGACAGGAAGCGTGCTGCAAACGGTTACAATTTCCAGTGCCGTTAGCATTTGCATGTCGATAAAATAAAGTTGTAAACTAAGTATCTGTTTTTTTTTTTATTATTAACTATACCGATTCGAAATCAATATTCATAGTTAAGACAGGACAACGTCTCGTCTGTCGGGACCGCGAGTGATAAATAATGTTATGTCTGAGATCCCGCGCGAAATGCAGGCTAGTTTTTGTATGTTAGCTGTCATATTTGTAGTTGCACTTCTAAGAATGGCACTCAAGTTCTCATCATGGTTCGTTCATGCAATTAATTTGGAATTTAGAACTCATTTGTAAAAAAATTATAGGCCGCAAGTAAGACATCCGCGTGCTGCGGTTTGCCGCCCCTTGTATTAGAGAATTAAATAAATCATAATTTTATATCAGATAATTTAAGCTAATGATTCAATTTTTTATACTGTAGTTGTTTAAAGTCACATTTTCGTTCAAGCAACTGAAATTAAAAATGCCCAAGTTACAACCGGCGCATGACGAGAGATAGTTTGTTTACGCCGCAAGCGCTTAGGGGTACTACTACGCAAATAGTTTTCACTTTGTCTAACATTCGACCATCTTAGTTTCTGTCTTCAATGTAAGCGGTGAACTGAAAGAGATAGACGGCGCCGACCGAGGTCAAAGTCGATTCGAATTCACTTAATTCAGATCGGATGACACGCTAGTTTTATCTCGCTCTTACTCACCGTTCTGAGTATGCGAAAAAGAGATAGCGTAAGGATGAAGGAACTATGATTGTATTTTGGCACGTGCCTATTGTTGTGTGTATGCAGCTGTTTTCGTCAGTCTTAATACTCTTGAAATAAAGCTTACTTTATCTTACTGTTTTCTTGAGTTTACGCGAACACATACATTGAAATGAAAGATAAATTTACGGATTTAGAACGCGTTATGTACACACGGCGACACATCAGACTATACATGTTGACCTTGAGACCGCCTTTATGCCTTACGTAATACAAGCTGTTATCGCAGTTCAACTGTTTAACTTGATGTGCTGTCGCTGTACTTTCTTTTGTTTAACAAATTTTCAATTGACATTTTAAAAAGTCTTATTACCTTGACTTAGGTTTTATTTACGTTTGTTTATTAACTTTGTCTTCTCTATGTGCATAAAGAGGTGACTGTATTTTAATTAATTTTAGATATTTTTGAGAAAAAATAACATATTTAAAATATGATTCGATTTAGTACATACTGACTTTGAACAAACTACTTTCTCAGTGTGCGTTTATTCTGTTACACGTTGTATAATTAAAGTACTTATAGGTATAATGGCACCAGTAGGAGAACGCAATGCGCATTGTAACTTTGCTGAATTGGCAACGTCATATTGTATAATTTCATCTGAATCCGTCGTCGTGTCAATAGTTATTAAGTCTAAAATCGCGCAGCACTAAAATCATAAGCCGCAACATTGTTTTAATTTAGTATTCTAACTTTTTAATACTAACTGTTCCCAACCTCAATACTAATAGTATTCCTGGTATAAATCTTTCTCCTTGATACCTAAATGACGAGTCACTTTAATAATGCAACATAACAATGTAGGTACCTGTTAAAGTACCTAAATAAAACATGTTTTTGAAATCTTAAACTAGGTAAAAGTTGGTAAGTACCTACTGATTTAGTTCTTTCTATCTTCTGACGACCTCTGTGGCGGAGTGGCGTACACACTGGTTTTCAAGGTGTCGCCTGCTCCGAGGCCCCGGGTTCGATTCCCGGACGGGTCAATGTAGAAAAAAAATTGTTTTTCTACATTTTCACGTGTCTGGGTGTTAATGGTTCCTTTGTTGGTCCTGGTTTCCAAAACACGAATGCTTTAAATAGTTATTCAAATTGGGATCAGACCAATGTAAATATGTGATGTTGTCCACATTTATTTATTTATTATCTTTTATATCTACAGGTTAATTCAATATGTTTGTTTGTGCCCAAATCAAATCGTCAATTTATTACATCTGTGTATGGTTTATGGTAATGCAATGATTGGTTTTTAAAAATAATGCTTACAGTATTTTAAAACGTCTGCGTTTTATAATTAGAATCATTTCATTTATTACTTTAAATTTCTTAAAACTTAAACAAATTGAAAACGTATTTTAAGTTTTCAGAAAATATTATTCTGAAACCTAAATAAAAATGTCCAAAAAAACCCTGACCCGAAAGTTAATTGAACTCTGGGCAACGAACGAGCATAATTTTATCGAAAACGTCATAACACTGCGTCCTTTCAAAATAACAAGTTTGCGCCATCTAGCGTATGTTAGTATAAATGTTTGCAATTAAAACTGATGTTCAAACGTGCTATTTATCGAGATGTTCAAACCATCTTTAAATAAAACGAGCTAAAATCGAAATTGTATTTTAGACTTCTTATAATCACAGGTAGTTCTATTTTGAACTAAAATATTAGTAAGCATGACAAACTAAAATATAATAATGCGATATTTTGCATATTTCAATCATTTTTTCACATGCGAGCTAAATGCGAAACTTGTAACGCCATCTAACGTAATTTATGGTAATGACTCTCGCGTTTCTTAGACATCAGCATTCTTGTTTATCTCTATTTTCTTTGTGGTCACTTACATGTTGAAACAGTAGCTCGACGCCGAACCGCAGGAGAGGACCGTTGGGTGCAGCCGCGGCGGGAAGGAGAAGGTTTAGGCGTGTGTGACAGACTTATGGGTGGTGGGGACAGGCTAGGTTGATAGATTTGGGGATTTGGAGGAGTTTGTTCTAACTCGCAATCCTAAATATTAGTAGTACATCTTGTAAAAACCCAAGAATAAACTCGCTTTTTTTTTTTTTGAAGCCTGTGACAGAATGGGAAGTTACAAAGGTCATAAAATCTCTGAAAGACATAACCGCAGTAGGTTATGATGAAATTAACACAAAAACCATAAAAACTTGTGCTGTTGAACTAGTCCCAATTCTGACACATTTGATTAACTTATCTTTCTCCACTGGAACTTTTCCACATACACTAAAGTTATCAATGGTCAAACCATTATATAAAAATGGTTGTAAGGAAGATGTTAACAACTATCGCCCTATAACATTAATCCCTATCCTATCAAAAATTATTGAGAAATGTATGCTGAAAAGAATCATAGACTTCTGTGAAAAATACGAAATAATAAAAAAAGAACAATACGGGTTCCAAAAAGGGAAATCCACAACGTTAGCTATATTCTCTCTTCTTAAAATAATACTAACGAGTGTCGATAACAAATGTTTTACCACTGGACTATTTTTTTAAAATCAAAAGCCTTTGACTTTGTATCACATGACCTATTACTCAAAAAACTTGAGAATGTAGGGATAAGGGGTCCTGCTCACAAATGGTTATCCTCATATTTAAGTAACAGATAACAACGCGTTTCAATAAGTAGAATGGATAAAAGTTGTGACATTACATCGTTTTCATCGGTACTTAGATCTAATAATCGTGGCGTTCCTCAAGGAAGCGTGCTGGGACCACTTTTGTTCCTACTTTACATTAATGATATAACTGACATTACAAATCATAATTGCGTATTATTTGCTGATGACATATCTATTATAGTGACATCTGAAAAAAAAATATATAATTAATGATCATGAAGACGATATAAATAATACAATTGACAAAATCATTACATGGTTAGAAACAAATAATTTAAAAATTAATCTCAATAAATCAAAATATATTCAATTCAATCAATCTTATAACAAAAACTATAATCATAAATTGCAAGTTGAAAGAATAGAACAAGTATCACAAACTAGATTCCTAGGGGTAATAATTAACAAAAATCTTGACTGGAAAATGCATTTAGAATACATTACAAGTAGAATAAATAAATTCGTTTATGCCTTAAAGCAAATTAAGAACCTTATAAACAAAAAAACTGCAACTATGTGTTACCATGCCTATGTAGAGTCTATACTACGCTATGGCTTAATAATGTTTGGAAATAGCACAGATCAGAACAAAGCATTTGTAGCACAAAAAAAGTGTATACGAGCAATATGCGGCATCCGACCAAGTGAATCGTGTAGACCATTATTTAAAGAACTTGGTTTACTACCTCTGCCGTCTCTGTATATTTACGAAGTATGCCTATTTGTACGTAGACACCCAAATCTGTTTAAGAGGACTAGTAGACCTAAGTGGCCTTGAAAATCGTAAGGACACATTTAAACAAACGTCGTCAACGCCGCCTACGGCAATGTTCTTGGCTGCTATATTTTAAAGCACATCCCGAAATGACGCCATGATTTTCTAATAGATGGCATAACTATCTTTTTTCGATGTCTCTAAATGCAATATTTATTTTATTTTATTTTATTTTATTATGACAACCAACAAGGAATAATAAAAAGAGGGAAAGATCAATAAAAAATAGACAAAGTATCTTAATTTATTTAAAAGCAGAATACTTGTTTGTTTTAATGTTATTGTTTTGAACATTAACAATGTTACTAAAAATAAAAAAACGGCTTCGACAATATTTAAATTATTTATATATAAAATATTTTAATTATTATTTAAATAAAAATATTTAACCATTTTGAAATTAATGGCACGATGATTTCTTGATAATTGACACAACAAATTAGATAATTCATCATAACTAATTCATAAACTAAAAAAAGAAGTTATTATTATAACCCTAGGTAATCTTTTTAAAATAAAATTTTTTTTAGTGTTGATATTTGTTAATATTTATCTAATACGGTGCTGGGATAAAACTTTCATTAAAATCGGTCAAGCCTAGGTATGATTTGGATAATATGGGTAAATAACGTAGACGTGCATTATTTATTATGTTACTTTTATGGTTCATGTATGAAAACAAGTGTTTAAAAAAGTACAAATAAAATTACGCAATGGCACCTCTATTTTTAATACTGCCGTACTAGCAATAACGGCAGTAACTCCAATTTTGGTAAAAATGAGTCTTATAGTGATCGAGAATAAGCATAAAAAGCTCTATCAGATGAGCTGACAGCCATTTTGATATCTTAATGGGAACTGACAAATGTTGTTAAAGATAAGGGCAGTAAGTCAAAAATGCGAAATATTTTCCTTAACCTAACAATAGTTAGTATAGTTACGCCGGCCTTACAAGCAAAGACATATGGCTAGGATATTATTATTACTTTAGATAAATGCAGTATCTGCATATTTGGAGTTGCAGGAGATGGTCAATATTGTGCATGAAGATTTGAACAAGAAAGGAATGAAAGTGAATGTAAGTAAGACAAAAGCAATGGTTTTTGAAAAGGAGGATAGCATGACAGAGTGTAACATTTTGATAGGAGATGAAAAAGTGGAGCAAGTGAAGGAGTTTGTTTATTTGGGATCAATGTTTACAGCGGATGGAAGGTGTAATAGTGATATTGAAAGGAGAGTAAATGCCGGCAACATGGTGAATGGAGCGTTGCACGCTTTTATGAGCAGTCAGAAGGTGTCCGAAAAGGCCCGCCTGGCTGTGCATGGAGGGGTGTTGGTTCCAACACTGATGTATAGGAGTGAAAGTTGGGTGTGGCAGAGAAAACATGAAAGCAGAATAAATGCAGTAGAAATCAGAGCGTTAAGAAGTATGGTTGGAGTCAATCTGAGTGACAGGATTAAAAATAGTGTGATAAGGGATCGATGTGGTGTAAAAGAGGATGTAGTGACCAGTATTGAAAAAGGAATGCTTAAATGGTTTGGACGTGTTGAGAGGATGAATGAAAGCAGGTTGACTAAAAAGATATATATGGCGAGTATGAATAGAAATGTTGGAAGGGGAAGGCCTCGACGAACTTATTTTGATCAAATCGGGGAAGTTCTAAAGAAAGGTCAGGTCAAGAGTACCCTAAACCGGCGACCGTGTATGAAAATATTAATGAATGTGGATGAAGCGAAAGTAGTCTGTAAGGATCGTAGCAAGTGGAAAGATGTGGCCTCTGCCTACCCCTCCGGGAAGAAGGCGTGAGTGTATGTATGTATGTATGTATGCATATACTGTGAATATTCTATGAAAAGCTTGTTTTGTATTCTGTACTAACTACTTAAAATATCAGCAGTAAATAAATATGCTGTGGATACATATATTAAACAAAACGTATTTTTTTATTAGATATTACTTACTTAGGATATGAGCAGTAACTTAGGAGATGGTATGGGAAAATAATGTTCTACTGAAATCTTTACGTAAACGACGTCTTACCGAATTCTCATACTAACTTTAACGTCATTACTCAGAACATTAGGAGTATGTATATAAAAAGTAATTATGATGACTTGTTACTTGACATATCTCAAATGAACTTTGAAAGTGATATTCTGGTACTAACATAGTGCAGACTTAGTCCTAGTAAATTACTTTCTAATCTATAAAGTTATATATCACATTATACTTTACGTCAACTCAATCAGAATGACGGTGTCGTTGCTTATGTTAACAATATTCTTCAAGTCCATATCGCTGAACCGAATTTGACACATGCATCAGGAATTCAGATTACCTGTGCTAATTGCATTTACGTGTATAAGAAGAAAAATGTGAATTCTTAAAAAGATAGTATTACCTACCTCGGCTACTTAATCAGTAAAGACGGTTTAAAAACAAGTTCAGAAAAGGTTAATGCTATAATAAACGCACCTGAGCTTTGCAATACTACGGAGTTAAAGAGTATATCATAATACAAAAGGAAGATTTTTTATTATAAGTAATTATGTTACGTTTTATTTTGATCTCAAATTTTGATTTGTATTGTTTGTACGATTAAAAGGCTATTATTTTTATTCGATAGTATAAAGTACAGCTACTGCCAATTTTAATATCATTTGTAAGTAAAAACTTTTTAGTAACCAACTTATACTCATATATATTTTAAATTTTAATGAAACTAACAACATAGATACGATATAATCGACTTGCTTGGTCCACCCACACAAATCAATTATGTAAAACGGTCATTCTCACGATAAGGTGTTCTTCGTATAATTTCCGTCACGATTTTTACTTCGCAAGAAATTCGTTTAATTGGCAATTAAATTAAGAAAAGACGATAAACTAAACAGAATTATGTATTTGGCACTTCAATGTGCCGACTAGTTATGGAGTTATGAGGTGACAAAGTTTTGGGTGTGACGGAAATTAGAAAATAGCTTACTTAAATTTATATTGTATTGAAATAAAACTCAAATAGAAAATAAACAGAATTTAATGAAAAGTAAACCTCACAAGTTATTGTACAGTCTACAAATAACAAAAAAACCTCTTTAATAAAACAAAAAATTTGCTCGGTAGCCTACCGATTACTGATAATAAAAAAAATCAAACAATATATATAATTATATTATATGTAAATGAACCATTTTGGCTATCTATTTATTAGAAACTCGAACGATAAACAAGTCATTATCACCAAATCTCTTTTACGGTGTCTTTTTATGAAACTTACATATTATAATTCCGTCTTCTTTTAGCATGGCACAGTGGCTTTTTAAGAAAATCACTTTGGACTTACCTACTTATTATATTATAACATAAATATACCAAATATTTTAACCAAATATTCTTTATTCATGATCAAGAATAACAATTAGAAACGAACTTATAAAATCAACTAGAAATAGATTAATTAGCAATATTTTACCTTCGCTCCTCTTTTTATGGTACCTACGGTCTATTTCTTTATACACAGCGTATAGATCGGGATCATTCTTGATTCTTTCTCTTCTTCGTTGCTGTCTAAGCCTTTGTTGCTCCAAAATCTCCTCTCGACTTCGTTTTGGCTTACCCATGTTTTCTGTAAAATAAGAATACACATTATGGTATATGCTATGTATACCTACCAAAAAACTTTAAGTAGGCACCTGTTTTAAGGTAAAAACATAAAGAAAACAAATGTTGTCAGGTATTATATAATTTTCGTCACGTTTAGCGTGACGGAATAGGGTGATGGAAATTAGGAACACGACGGTATTTATGAGATATTAATTAAATGGTAAACAATACAGTATATTGCTACAAGTATGAGGTAGCCAACGAATGCCTGCATATAATATTATCACAGACCACTTTGTATCCATTTTAAAATATTAATTAAAAGAGCGAATGGAAATTAGAAAAGAGGTGAACCAAGCGAATAGAAATTAGGTACTTACGGTCGTAGTTCGCCAACGGAGCAAGTGACACGGGACCGCTTCGGTTGCCTGCCGCGGCGCAACTGATCAAACACGACGTTGCGCTAAGGATGGGAATTACTTACTCTGCGAGCAAGATATTCGCTACTTTTATACTAGTGACTGAAATTAGGCATGATGAAAGGACAAACATATTTTTCGTTTTGTCTAAGAAAATACACAAGTTAAACAGAATATTTTTAGTGAATAATAATACTTAATTATTAATCTTAAAATTGTATACACTGAAATGTACCAATCGTTACTTATTTTGACACTGTTGAAGGTTTTGTACTTGAATCTGGGTTCTGGACAGCGAACGGAACTTAGGAGAACGAGCTAAGAAAAAATAATTGAGTGCTTTTTTTACAAGACGATGTGTCTCTAATTCAAATTCCTAAAAGATAAATGCTAGATCTAGTTCCTAAAAAATTGACAGCTTCAAAATATAACAAACTAGTCAGATATTTGCACGGACGCACCAAAACCAGGCCTGCTGAGAATGACCGAAAACTTGTTTAATAAATGAGTAAATATTAATAAGTAAATACCTTTTGTTACTATAGTTTTAGTTTCTATTCCTAAGCTTAAACCTAATATTAGTATGCGTTGCTTATCACAACAACAGTAACTCAGTACTTATTCCTGATAAACTAAGCAATCTATAGTAAGGTTGTTCGTTTCAGGCTAGATATAAAAGGTATTTTCTCATTTTAAATCGTTCTAATGAATAAAAAGCTAATTAAGTAAATAACATACAAATGCTTTATTTGTGTTATAAATACGTTTCAACAATCACAATTAGGAAAGCTTAAAAAACACGAGTCAGGAAAACATAAAAATGCGCTAAAACTTTAGGCGCAATTTACTCCAAACTGTGCAAATTATACTTACTGCCGATATCGCTAGCACGGCGGAATATAGCTCAATGATTCACAGAATCACAGGTCAGTTACACCTATTCCACTTTCTATTATTGTAATGTCTAAATGTTTATTTTTGTTTTAAAAATATATTTTTAACTTTTTTGTTATGTATAATTTGTTTATTACTATAGTTTTAAGACATCCACCAGACTCCCCACACCTTACTCCAATAACTGAGTACCATTTTTTTCGAAATTTGGATAATTTCTTGCAAGGGAAAAATTTCAACTCCGATGAGGCAGTACAAACCGTCTTCAAATATTTTTTTTATTGATAGCCGTCCGAATGTTTTTTTTAGTTAAGTAATTAATGAACTACCCATGAGATGGCAAAAGTGCATAGATAACAATGGTACATACTTTGATTAAATAAATAGGTATATTTTATTAAAAAATATTTGACTAAGTTCCTCCCATTTTTTTTATTACAAGTTTTACGTAAGTTCCTCCCATACCAAACTACAATTTCATAAGTAGGTAAGGACCTAATATTTTTCGCGGTCTATCTAGAGTCAATACTTAGATAATGCTCTAACTAAGGTCAAGAGTCAAGAAGACGCATATTTGTAGCTTACCGTATTTTTTTTTATAATTTTACCAAACGATATTTGAAAAAGTATAAAATAAAAATTAAAACAAAAATAAAAAAAAACTGAATTCACTTTTATAGACAAATCATCATGATATGAAACTTTTACTAGCTATCAATAATAATAAGATGAAGTCTTTTCTGGAAAATTAAACGAAATTAGGCAAATTAATAAGTTATAGTTTTAAATACAATAAAATTAATTTTATGATGTGAACTAACTAACTAATAAATGAAGAAATATTAATAAGTAAATACCTTTTGTAACTACACAAAAATGCACAAAAATTTTAGACGTCATTTACTCCAAACTGTGCAAATCATACTTACTGCCGATATCGCTAGCACGGCAGAATATAGCTCAATGATTCGCTCACAGCATCACAGCAGTTACACCTATATATCGTGTTTTGAGAACAGTATTATACTAAAATATATCCTGAAGACTAACATATATTTTTTTGGCTTGGTTTTTTGGAGTCTGACATAGATTTATGTACATTATAAAACTCGCGTTTAGCTCTACTAGTCGCCTTAAGAAGGCTTGTGAGATTTATCCATGTAATACACGAAACCCAAATAGACTTGAATTGTAAGGTGCTCCCAGACTGGCCAAATACGGCAAAAGTTGCTTGATTATGACTATCAACATATTTAATAAAATACCGAATGACATTAAAATGCTGACAATGGAAAAATTTAAGAATAAATTATTTAAATGGCTTAGCACGCACATTTCTACAGTGTAAAGGAGTTTTATGACTTAAAAGAGTAATGTTAAAATATGGTTCTTGTATTCCTTAATTATTGCATGCTATTTATAATTTGGCAAAACATGAATGTTCTATAATTTCTATAACATCTATATCATGTACCGTGTTTTATGCAATTTAATAATAAATCTTATAAATCTTATATCTTATAAATCTTATAAATCTTATCTTATCTTATAAATCTTATAATCTTATAAAACAATAATAGATACCATAAGCAAATATTTCCACTTTCAAGGAAAATGATACCATCACTAATAAATGTCCTGGATTAAAAATTCATTTTATAAATAAATTATTTATAAGCAATTTCGAAAAGGGCACATATCTGTTAATTTACAATATTCAGGAATTGAAAAAAAATATTCTCCAAACCATCGAATTATTTCTAAAATATGCATTCGAAAACGACTAAAATGATTTATTTTAAAATTAATTTGTATGTGTTATTAGATATTTTATATTTGTGAGATGTGCCCTTTTCGAAATTTACAGTAACTGGTGTATCTTTTATTTTAGGCAACAAAAATCAAACATATTACTAAAATTAAACATGAGTAACACACTTTTATTAAAATTCTTGTTCTGCAGTCTCTCTTTCAGTAGTTGTAGGCCATTGTAAGATTTCTTCATAAAAATCTGTAAATTCAGCCGGTATGTATTGTTTCACCTTTGAAATGTCTGCAATTTTTAGATGATTAATAGGTACTTTACCACTATATGCTGAATTTGCTTGGCTAGTTAAGTTACTACAAGTACCTTTTACTTTTGAAAGAATATATATTTCTTGAGAAATGTCATTATCTATATAGTTTTTTGCGATTACTTCACCAGGTTTGTTTGGATCGAAAACAAACTCGTAATAAGTCGATACTTGAAAAGTAACTTTTTAATTTTTAGGTACATCTTTTCCATAACTTCTTACTGATAAAGTTTTAGTTTTAAAATTTATTTGAGCCCATTTTTGAAATCTGTGATGTCTTCTGTATTGACTTTTTCAACGTTAAATTTCTCCGCGTTGCTGGATTGTACTATAAGATCAATATACTGTTAGTGGGTAAACAAACGGTCTTCGCGTCTAATTTTCCTTTTGACAACAGCAAAAATACCCCATGTATGTTCCCCGATTTTTTTTAGTTTTCGAGATACGATTTTTTTTATGCTTTCATCGAGAATTTCGCTAGTGTTTACATAAAAAAATTACATAAAAAAAACTGATCGGTTTTTTTATGTTTTTTTTTTTAAACCTAATTCTCGTGAAGTGTTTTTTCACATGCATAAGAATTGAAGGGGTGAGTGGACAAAGGTGTTATCTGACAAAACTGAAAAAATCTATATTTTTGCGTGAACAAAGGTTTTAAGTGATGATAAATCCACTGACGAGTTCACAACACGCATATTATCATTCGCTTCAAAAATACAGACCCTAGCAAAGGTGTTAACTGATAGCATGCACACATTTCTGGCTTGCAAATGTGGTATAAGCAGATACATTTTTGAAACACCACATACATTGATACTTTTTGAATAATAAAAGGTAATATCAGGCAATGTGCTTTTTGCATTTTTGCAAGATTATCATGTTTTAAAATTCTAAAAATAAGCAAAGGTGTTATAAGCTGTGTAGTATGTTTGCTTAAATAAAATTGATCATTATTTTTACAACGCCTTTAATGCAACAGTGGTAACGTCTTTAATCTTCATTGTTGAAATTTATTTACTAGTAAGTATTGGTTTCATGTTAAATTTTAACATTATGTTACAACCTTTTTCAAGTTTCCGAACGCACTTATTTAAAGTGACATTTCGCTTCATTGAGCCAAAAAGTCCGTTTTCTGTTCTGTACTGATTAGGAGTAAATATTTTCTAAAGGCATCTGTTTGTTGCAAGGATATTATGAAAGCCGTGATATTATAATTTCACTAGTGACATTATAATTACACGGATTATTGTCAATCGTTTGCGTTACTTACAACTTAACGGGCTAGTTTTAGTGTCATTATAAATTCACTTGACCGATACAGTGAAATTGTAAGGAAGTGATATTTTGACAATAAACGCAGGTTTAAGAAAGATGATCAAAGCGATCGCTGATTGGTCCGTTTTCGTTACCAACTGAGCTCCGGTTTTTGAATTTTATCCGATTGGTCACTGTAGTACTTTCGTAACTCTGTGTCAAAATCTTTTTGCACCACAATTTCACACTTGCTTCCACTTGAATTTGATGTATCTGACGATTGAAACACTTTTAAATGCTCACGATCACTAATTTCGAAAATATACATACATACATACATATTATCACGCCTCCTTCCCAACGGGGTAGGCAGAGACCAAGGCCTTCCACTTACTACGATCCTGGCATACATCTTTCGCTTCTTCCACATTCATCAATCTTTTCATGCATGCTCGTCGGTTTAGAGTACTCTTGACCTGACCTTTCTTCAGAACATCCCCGATTTGATCGTGGTAAGTTCGTCTAGGCCTTCCTCTTCCAACGTTCCCTTTCTCACTCGTCTTGTAGATCTGTCTAGTCATTTTTCTCTCATTCATCCTCTCTACATGCCCAAACCATCTAAGCATCCCTTTCTCAATCCGTGTGACAATATCTTCTTTCACGAAATCTTATCTATTATTATCTTCTTTCGAAAATATTGACTAGAATAATCAAGTAAATACCTCATAAAACACCAAAAATATGTAATAAACCGATATTAACACGCAGGGCTTCCACCACAATATAATATCACTATTGCGGCCTAGTGAAATTACAATATCACTGAAAAGAACCCGTCAAATCATACGAACCAGTTATCATTGACAATAGTCAGTGTAATTATAATTTCACTAGTGAAATCATAATATCACGTCTTTGACAAAATTTCTGCGACACATCTAAAAATAAATCAATCATAGAAGATATGAACCATCATAAATCATAAGGAATAGTTATCAATTTAAATACATTAAGACAAAAAATAAACTTTAAAGCTAATGTTAAATGGATCCGCGTTGAAGAATACGGTAGATATATTTTTATTAGACCAACTATGACACACCCCAACTATGACCCCAACACACCATTTCTTGATGTATCTCTTGTAAAGAACCCAAATATTATCCTAGCAGTTTCCATAACTTGTACTACTCAAAAGGGTAAAATTTCTAAAGAAAAAAATGCTGATATAAAAAAAAACAGCTTGAGTACATCGAGCAAGTCTCAATGGTATTATTTGCACACTTTGAACCATTATTAACATTGTCCTACATACCTGTCTGTATTTTTTTTTATTAAAACAAAGCTATTTCATATAAATACTCATTATTATAATTTTTTTCATATAAGACCTTTTTAAGTTCATCTTATCTTAATATGATTATTATTAAATTAAACAAAGGTGTTATGTTGATATTTTCTCTAAATTTAAATAAATATATTAAAAATACCTTTCAATTATCTATAATGTTTAAAGTAATCATATTTTCTAAATTATTGATATTTAAGTTTTATATAAAACTTTAAGCTGTAATAACTACCGTGATTTTGTGATCTAACATTTTTAAACACTCCTAACTCATTTTGAACTTCTTGTTACTTAACACCTTTGTCCACTCACCCCTTCAATTACGAGGGCGGGTCAATAAGTCCGTGACTTTTTGAATTTCTGACCTCTTTACTGAAAAAGCAACACTACTCCTGTCAACAGGTATCTGTCAGTTGATTCCTATCAAAATTTGAACTTGCTGCGTGAGTTAGTTTGTGTTTGACAGCTATTTTTATCAGACTACCCAGTAATTTGAGGAAAAAATGGAAAAAGGTGAATTTCGTGTGCTTATTAAGCATTTTTTGCGAAAAAAAACCATTACCGAGACCAAGGCTAAGCTTGATAAATACTATGGGGACTCTGCACCATCGATTTCAATGGTAAAAAAGTGGTTTACTGAATTTCGTTGTGGCCGTAAAAGCACTGAAGATGCCGAACGTCCTGGACGCCCAGTTGAGGTCTCTACACCCGAAACAATCGAAAAAATTCACGATATGGTGTTGGCCGACCGAAGATTGAAAGTGTAAGAGATTGTGGAAGCCGTAGGGATCTCGCATGGCTCAGTGGTTTCAATTTTAAAAGATCAATTGGGCATGAGAAAGCTTTCCGCAAGATGGGTGCCGCGTTTGCTCACAGTCGACCACAAACGCAATCGTGTAACAACTTCACAGGAAGGTTTGGCGTTGTTTAATCGCAATATGGAGGAGTTTTTGCGCCGTTTTGTAACTGTGGACGAAACATGGATCCATCACAACACACCAGAGACCAAACAACAGTCAAAACAGTGGGTTTCTAAGGGTGAATCGGCGCCAAAGAAGGCCAAGGTGGGTTTGTCAGCCAATAAAGTTATGGCGACTGTTTTTTGGGATGCACGTGGGATAATCCACATTGACTACCTTCAAAAGGGAAGAACAATCAATGGGGAATATTAGCCCAACTTATTGGACCGCTTCAATGACGATTTGAAAAAAAACCGACCTCATTTGGCCAAGAAAAAAGTTCTTTTCCACCAAGACAATGCAAGGGTGCACACATGTGCAGTTGCCATGGCAAAAATCCATGAATTGGGCTATGAATTCATCCACCCTATTCTCCAGATTTGGCTCCGAGTGACTACTTTTTGTTCCCAAACCTGAAGAAATGGCTTGGTGGAAAAGATTTGACTTCAATGATGAAGTCATCTCGCAAACAAAGGCCTATTTTGAGGACCTCGACAAATCATATTTTTTGGAAGGGATAAAAAAATTGGAGAAGCGTTGGACAAAGTGTATAGAGCTCAAGGGAGACTACGTTGAAAAATAAAATGATTTGTTTATCAAAAAATCTGTGTTTTATTCTAAAAGTCACGGACTTATTGACCCGCCCTCGTAACTGCCTAACATTGCTGCATGTTGTAACAATTTTGATCCAAAGTTAATAAATTACGTTTCTGCGAGCTAGAGTTAAATTTTCAAATTCAAATTAAAAAAAAAACAAGAAGGTTGCAAAGATTCTAATAAATTTTAAAAACTTCTCTAGTCTCTAAGCTTTCCAAAAAGTACAAAAAAGTGGTAGGTAAAGGGGCCATTATTTTCTGTAATCGGGCTTCAAACGTAGTGGGGTGAAAATTTGGCCAATCAAGTAACTTCAATTGTGGAACTTTAATTTCATAATTTTAAATAGGTGATTGCTCCAAATTACTGAAAACCCATCTTGGTGGTAACAATAATTATTTTTATGACTGGTGTATCATTTTTTGAGGTTCATAATGAAACAATACAAATCAAATCAAAGTATTAATTAATAAAATTAAATTTACAACAAATTTTCAAAGTGCCTCCCTCCCACTTCAATACATAAACTACAGCGCCTCAAAAAATTTTGCCTTAATCTAAGAAACGCACTTCTGTTTGCTTTTATTTGGTTTTCCGCTTCGTTCAATTTCTGGCGTAGTTCGGCTTCGCTATTCGTCTCCCGCGCATAAACTATTTCTTTGTAGTACCCCCACCACCTTTTAATGCTTGCCCTTCGTGATACGAGTAAAATGTTCCTTTGCCAGTCTTCATATTGTGTATACAAAATTCGTAGACCCAAAGTTGTCTGTAGTAAAAAATTCCTTGTAGAGGCAGAGTAGGTAAAGATAAATTTTGCATATAATCGAAAGATAATCCTAAAACTGTTTCATCACTGGCACATTTTTCTGTTATTTCTTTTACTTTTTTATAAAATTTGCTAGCACGACGCTTGTGTGCTAAAAGCGCCATCATTTAAATGAGAATCCTTTATCTTAACATTCAGCTCTTCACACTCACTGCAAACGTCGATTTGTGGTCTCCCAAATGATAATTCAAAATTCTGATTAAAATATTGCCGAAAAAACTGATAGTTAATTTTGTCCGCCATTTCAGGTCAGGTCCGGCTCAAAAACATTTCATGCAATTTTTTAATATTTAATGACGATGACAAATATTGTTTTGTAATATCGTTAGAATAATGTTTTTTTTTTATCAAGAGCATCTATGAACTCGTGAATTTTTATGCAATATTCGCCAGGAATAACATTACTCCTTGAACCGACTGCTTTGCCTCTCTGATCTTGGGGTATTTTATTCTGTTTCTTTAGTTCTGTCAAACGTCGGCATCTCTTAACGGTAATTCCATATAAACTGACGAAAGCAGATTTACATACATTTCTTTTTTCCGTTCCAATTTCTAGAAAATATTTACAGGAAACCGTTTTAGGTTTCGCCTTAGCCGGATCGTCGGTTCGTTTTGAGGTGTCCTTAGGTGTAAATACTTCTATCCTGTTTTGAAGATCTTGTTCGTTTTAAGTTCCAAAAGAATTAATTCGTTTAATCAAGCCATCCATATCGTCTTCAGACATTTTTTCAAAACATTTTTGGGGGCACCTAAAACCTATCGGTCAACAATAACTTAATTTGATAAACAAAAGAAGCATGAAACTCGTTAATATAGGTAATTTCCTTAAAATATGACAGGTCATAAAATAATCAAGGTTGTCATTTTAAACGATTACAAATTACATAAAAATATGTAGGTACCTACCTATATGATTAATCATTGAACTTACCGGCAACTTGCTCCTGTTCGTCGTCCTGGTACTCGTCTCCCTTTGTGGTTAACATGTGGCAATCCTTTTATTTTAGAAGTTTTAATGACAACATGTTTATATTTCTCTTGATTTCTTAGTCCTTTTTTCTTTTTTTTCGGTATTTGATTATCAGAATCAGAAGAACTCATTGTGTGCGCTTGTAACAGGACGTGTTAACTAACCACTGCCAACACAATGACTGATGCAGCATTTGCTTGTATTACATAATACTAACGAAAGAGACAGACATATTTTGGTTTAACGGTCGTAATAAGTTCGAAAAAGGCATATATCCGAAGTTGTGACCTTTTCGAAATTGTTTCTCTACAGACCATGACGTTGATAGTAGAATGAATACCAGAGATGTGCTCTTTTCGATCATAATGGGTGTAGGCAAGCATTTACACCACATTTATACAAAAAAAACTATTAGGCAAAATATGCGACATGTGCCCTTTTCGAAATTGCACATTCCTGTTATGTCATGTAATCCAATAAGACTAGATTTGTTGTTACATGGCAAAAGTACAACTTGTGATCTGATTTAAAAAAAATGTTCTGGGCTACATACTTGCACAATGCTTTGGCTTGCTCCAACAGATAAGCTGGATGAAGTGCCGAGCAGCCTTCTGGCAAAAGACTGGATTTGGAGGTTGCTGTTGGCTTTAAATCTGCTCAGAGCCCTGAAAAGTATTGTACATTTTATTACTCTATATTTTTGATGTCGAATAGAACTAGACCATATGTTAAATTAGTATTTGCATTATAATTACATAGTTATAAATATAATCTACGTACATTAGTTTGATACACATAAGTGTTTATGATTAAAGTAAAAAACATTTAATATTCTTATGACATATTATTGAAAAATTAGAGATTTACGTAAGTAGATTAAATAACTTACTAAGATTACATTAGCCAATAGTGGTTCTTCGGTAGGTGGTGCCAGATAAAATTCTTGAGTGCCACCAACCTAAAATTTAAAAATTAAAATTGAGTACATTTTATTCAACCATAATGTAAGTACATAAAAGTTTAAATGAAATATAAATATCATACATTTTTTAGCGCTAGCATCTTGTGTATGTGGCCTTTGATGTGGTGGTGATGGAGTATTATTATCCTACAACAATAAATATTTTTTCTTTTTTATGCATTTCTTTTCTAGCATGTCAAGATGTTTTTGATGTAAAGATAGGATTAATACAAAAAGACATCCTGAATTTTTCAATTTCTTACCGGAAAAGGGTCTATGCCTAAATTTACATCTCCTGTGGAAAAGCTGTCACCACCACACAAAGCAAGAATTCTTTCTTCCAGCTCTGTCAGCTCTACCACATCCTCCACCCCACCACCAGTCCTACGTCTAGCAGCAGAGCGCACAGCTGCGAGCGCGCAGCTGCCTTCTTTTTAATCGCGCTC
Source organism: Anania crocealis (assembly GCA_949315895.1). Classification (NCBI taxonomy): domain Eukaryota; kingdom Metazoa; phylum Arthropoda; class Insecta; order Lepidoptera; family Crambidae; genus Anania; species Anania crocealis. Next base: position 8,520,131 of record OX438868.1, read on the forward strand.
TTTTTATTAGACCAATACTACGATAAGATAAAATTAAAGAAATAATTGTAATAATTATTGTTATTTTTAAAATAAAAAACTACAAGTAGTAAGTATATTTCAAGAAAAGATGCATTTGCAGCACACGGTTAGGGTGTCGCAAAGGGGGTGCACCTAACCTAAACCTATCCTAACCTAACCTATTTCCAGCAAAATCGTTTCTGTCACTAAATGTCAGCTGATTGGCCTTTAAACGACTAGGGATATAGTTTAGGACTCTGACCGGAGTTCTGGGATTCCGAAATTTTGTGGCTAAATGGTAGTTACTTATGTAGTTATTTAATTAATGTTTCAACTAACGGAATATTACGCCTTTTCAGAAATATTTTTTTAAAGATTTCGATTTTTCTATGAATATTTCACTTTTTGACAATAGATTGTATTGTTTTTACGTATGTCAAATGAAACGCGTTTTATGTATGGTGCTTATACTATTATCGAAAAAGAAACATTTAATGATATTTCATTGCTTACAAAGTCCAGTAGGTTAGAAAAAATGTAGGTTAGGTTAGGTTAGAACAGTGACCATACAAAGGCGTGAAGGCGAGAGAGCGTAGCGAACGTGACGCGGCAGCGGCCGCCGAGCGCCTCAAAAATAAAAAATAAAAACGATTTATGATTCCTTACCTCCCCCGCCCCTTAACTCTACGGTCCAAGTCCTAAACTTTTAGTGACAAAAACGATTGCGCTGGAAATAGGTTATTAGGTTTAGGTTAGGTTAGGTTTAGGTTAGTGCACCCCCTTTGCGATACCCGGACCGGCTAACTCCTCCCACTGACGACGACTTAGTTCCCTGGCATTCTGAGTTCTGAGGAAACCCTTTGCCAAGCCAGGGTTACCTTCCATAAACTCTACCAGGGTCTCCAGTTGAGCCGACGATGGGTGAGAGGACCGTATCTCATTTGAACTGTAACATTTTTTGAAATTATAAAACAAAATAAATAAGTACGAGTACTTACGTATCTTAAGTAATATCGATTTTAAACTTCACAATGTTACGAGTATCTAAATACTTACTTTATGATGATTTATCTTCTTGTTTTCGGTACCGAAAGAAATTTAAACACACAAAACAAAGCAAAGTTCAGTGACAGTCACTTTTTTTTCTTTCTGAATACGCATAGTTATATTCATGTCACGATTTAGAATTTTTAGTTTTTTTAGATAATTTATTACTCAAATCACTACATTTATAGAAGCTTTGTTTAAAAATTATAAAATCAGTAATGCACCATGCTAAAACCTCACTAAATGTGGCAAAAAACAATAATCTATAAAACTCGATTGACAATTTGTAGAGTGTGGTAATTACTAGCACATCGATGAACGCTTCGAAGCTCACTCCACTTCGCAAGTGACGAAGTGATGTTTACAGAATACAAAATCAAGGTCATTTGTTTGCCTAATGCAAATTATAAGTGAACATCGAAGTGTGATGCGAGTTGTTGAACGAATTTTACAGAATCGACGTACAGGGTTTGTTGGTAAAAAAAACTTACCCTTAGATGCTGGATTGATTATATTTCTTATACCAATAGTGACTGCGTCGGTAACCTGAAACAATTGAATTTGAATTGATTTTTTTTTATTTGATTTAGAATTCTTACACAGCTTGTATTATTTTTGAAATATATGTAATAAATAAAAGTATTAAAATAAAGATGTAAAAGAATAAGGTACTTGATACAATTAAGGCCTACCTAATTTAAAATGCTTGTATTTCAATAAATATTAAGGTTAATAAATAAAAACAAGGTTAATGTACTTCTTTTATTCTTTAATTTTAGCAATTTAACAAAAAATAACACAATTTTTGACTAAATCTAATCAAAATAATCAAATTTCGAAACCGCTGATTTTGGCTTTAATAAATCGCCTACACATATTGAGGCCTATATAACTCAAAGGCCTCTAGACCTTAAAATTGAGGTTATATAAAACAATATGCAGTCTCATAACATTAAACACGTCGATTTCTTTGCGGTATCAAAAGTTGAACATACTAATTAAACAAAAATATGCTGTCATTTTCTAGCCAGACTTAGGTTCCACTTATTAAGAATTACACATAAATTATCAATAAAATTAAATATTCAAGATAATAAAGTAAGGCCTATATAACTCAAAGGCCTCTAGACCTTAAAATTGAGGTTATATAAAACAATATGCAGTCTCATAACATTAAACACGTCGATTTCTTTGCGATATCAAAAGTTGAACATACTAATTAAACAAAAATATGCTGTCATTTTCTAGCCAGACTTAGGTTCCACTTATTAAGAATTACACATAAATTATCAATAAAATTAAATATTCATGATAATAAAGTAACGATTCCTTACATATTTTATCAAAAAAAAAATAAAAAACAATCATTTTTCTTTTTTGTATTGGCCTCATTAAAATACTGTGTTCGAATAAGGCCTTCACAAAAAACGTTATAAATAATCAGTTTTGGAACTTAAATTAATAATCAATAATTCTCATAAATTAAATGAGATCTCAATTTTCATTGCAATCAGGGCATAAAAATGCTTCTGAATCATATTTGGTTATTCCTATGCAATTTTCATGATACCACCTAAAGCAGTCTTTGCATGGTCGCATATCTGCTATTTTGTCTTCGAGACAGGCATGACAGTACCAGCTTTCATTCTCATTAGTCTTTTTAGATTTTTTATTGGTTTTGTTTTTTAATCCTTTTTTTACAGGTTTTGTAATTTTTTTTTGATATCGTTTTCTTTTTCTTTTCTGTGCTGTTAGTAACATTCTTATTAAATAAATCTTTTGTCACTCTTTGACCCATGTAGTTTAATGGTTTTTTTCGTGGTCGAGTTTTAATTTGTCCGTAATCAGGTGTTGGCATGAGTTTCTGAAAAGAAGATTTTGATTTTGATCTTAATTGTCCTAAAGGAATATTATCTTCATCTGATGAATCTTGATCCTGGGATAGATTTTTTTTTGGGCTTGTAGAGATGCGCTGATAGTCTATTCCTGAATGTTGATGCAGAGTCTCGTTTTTTGAGCTTTCATTCACTGGGTCAGTTGCTAAATGCTGAGGTGGAGACACATTTTTGAAGATTTCATATACAGGATCTATTGCTGAATTCTGACGCAGTTGCAGACACACGTGTTTATGGGTTTTTCATTCAACAGGCATATTTTTGAACGCTGAGGCAGACACACGATTTTGGAGCTTACACTCTCCAACTGGTATCTGAACTGGAAGAAGAAAATATTCTTAAACGTCGAGCTGGCATTCTCGTTTTTTCATAATTTCAGATTTCCAGGATTCGTCATCGTCAGATTTGTTGAGTGGTTCATCAAAGTCAGAATCGCTATAATCCACAAGAGGGCGAGAATTAAATAAACCACTAGGTCCGGGCTAATTTTCATCATTTTCTCGACCCCTAATAGCATTTGTTGGCGTGTGACAAGTAGAAGAATAATTTTGCAGTACTCGAATATCTGGTGTAGCAGGTGTTGTGGGCAAAGATTCTGCCGAAATCAAATTTCGAAGTTGTTGTAAGGTGGCAATTGGCGACGAGCAGTGGGAGTCGTCGTCAGTGTATGTACGAGGGTGGGTCAAAAAGTTCGCGGAATGGAGGGTAAAAAGTAAGAAATAAAACACAAAATTATTTTTCCTTCTCAATGTATTCCCCCTTAACTCTAATACATTTAGTAGTCCTATCAATTAATTTATTAATACCTTCGAAAAAAAATGATTTCTCTTTGTCGTCAAAATAGGCCGAAATTGCGCTCTTTACTTCTTCATCGCTGGAAAATTTCTTCCCTCGAAGCTCTTTTTTCATTTTTGGGAACAAATAATAATCACTTGGGGCTAAATCTGGGCTATAGGGAGGATGTTCCAAGATTTCGAAGCCCACTCTTTGAACAGCAGCCATCGCAACTTGCGCCTTGAGTACGGGTGCATTGTCGTGCAAAAGGAGCACACCTTAGGTCAATTTTCCCCGTCTTTTCTCCCTCACAGCATCTCGCAGACGTTCTAATAGTACAGCGTAGTACTTTCCAGTTATAGAGACACCCTTTTCTTTATAATCAATAAGGAGGATTCCTTCTGAATCCCAGAAAACAGTAGCCATGAGTTTTCCAGCCGACGGACACACTTTGAATTTCTTCGGGGGTGGTGTGCCCTTTTTGTGCCACTGCATAGAGTCTTGTTTGGACTCAGGCTCATAATAATGAACCCAAGTTTCATCTCCAGTCACAATTCGGTTCAAAACTTCTTCCTTTTGTTCACCACAGAGCGCCAAAAACTCGCGACAACACTCAACTCGCCGCTGCTTCTGGTGTGGCGTGAGCATTCTCGGCACCCACCTTGCACACACCTTTGACATGCCAAGATGGTCGTGTAGGATGTTGAAAATGGTTGAAGCTGATACTCCAATCATATCTGCAAGCTGCTTTTTCTTTAAACGGGCATCTTCCAATATGATTTTTTCAAGTTTTTCGACGTTTTCTGCCGTGGTTGCCTCGACAGGCCGCCCCGGCCTCGGATCATCTTCAATCGAATCCCTGCCTTGCGTAAACAGGTTGTGCCACTTGTAAACCATGGTTTTACCAGGGCAAGAGTCCCCGTAAACAGAAAACATCTCTTCCAAAATAGTCTGGGGAGGTTTTCCTTGCTTGGTAAGGAACTTGATGACTGCGCGAAACTCAATTTTCTCCATGTTGCAATTTTTCTTCCGGATTGACTTGTTGATTGATGTGTAGCTCAGTGAATTATGACCTAATTTTTTTGAAACTTAGTATTTATACTCTTAATGAGTGTCGCAACTAGTGTAGGTAGTAAAAAGTCGCCCTTCCCCCCTCCATACCCCTCATTCCGCGAACTTTTTGACCCACCCTCGTAGCAGTGTCAGAATGTCTGTAAAATAGGTTCTTGTGATGGCTGTACAGATTGTTCATTGTCATTAGGCAGTATGGAATTATTAATTGAACGTTCGGTTAGAATGGATAGAGCAAATGCAGTTTCGGGTATTGCATTAGGGTTCAATGGGTAAAGGCCAGTAGCCCTGAACCCACTCAAAATGTTTGTAGATGTCATACTCTTGCACCATATTCGTGTTAAAATTTTGTTAAAATTTCGTTTTGAGATTGTTTTTGCATGATTTTCATAAAGATATTCTAATACTTATTTGATATTTTAGCAATTAAATTGCAATTATAATACCAGTATATAAACTTGAAAAATTATGTCTCAGGCAGGACTCGAACCCGCATCTCCTCTCTTGCCAGGCGGGCGCTATACCATTAAGCCACCGAGACCCTGCGACTCAGCGCGAATTTTTCAAGCATATTTTTAACGCTGTAAGCCAGCGTTGCTTCATCAAATGTTAGGAGTTTATATACTGATATTCTAAAACTTCTTGGTCCCAAAAAGTTTCAAATGGCTTGAAACAAGACTTATCCATGGGCCGAAGCTCATGCGTTGTGTTTGACGGCAAGCAGTAAAGCACTATATCATTTCTTTCCGCTTCTTCAGCGATGCGGAAATTCAGATGACTTTTTGCGCCGTCAAAATTAGCAGACATTTACCGTACATCTTAAATTTAGCCAAGTGTTTAATGAAGATCACAAATAATTCTGTCGTCATGCTGCCTTTTGGAGCCATATGGACAATTGATCCTGGAGGTAAATTGTCTTCGAACTCCGGCTTATTCCTTTTTCCTTTAAATAAAATCATAGGCGGTATAGGATTTCCAAATGTATTAGCGCAACCAACAACAGTTACGTTTTCTCCATGTTCTGCTACTTGCATATAGAGTGCATTTTGTAACGTAATCGTTTAATACACAATGGCATGTCATTTATTCGCATAATTTATAGTACTAGAGTAGTGCAGCTCTATGGTCAAGTCCACTTGATATGCACTATTCTCATTCATGTTATCCAGTAGTTACATAATACCAATTGTATCAGTGCTTCAGTTGCTGAACTGAAATCAGTTGTCCATTCAGTGACTATCCCGTACATAATAGGTCTGCTGGTCCAACTTGCCAGTGAGCTTAAGAAGTCAGTGCTATGGCTGCATTCATTTACAGCCAACTACCTTATCCCAAAAATGTAAACTGAAGGCACTATAGTCAGTTTGCGAGAGAATTTTATATGGGCTATTTTTTACATTTCGGTCCAGCCCGTTCACTCCAAAACCGCTGTTCATAGTATCGAAGTATGTTTTTGAAGTAGAGTGACATCCACAGGTCTGCAGCGCTATTACGTATCTTTTTTGACATTCAAAGTGATAATCGCTGAGCCTAAGTGTTTATCTGTGAACTGTCAAAACATAGTTTTGGTATTATGTATCGTCGGTGTATTATTAAATTAATGTCAAGGTCAGTGACTATGACTAATAGGCACTGTCATATCAACTTTCCCACTTTTGAAAGCCGTTTGTGTATCGATAACTCGATTTTGGTATTATGTAAGTCAGAGTGATTAACAAAATCGTTAGTCACCGGAATTTTCAAGTGTCGTTGATAGGAACTACTAAAGAGCAGTTTTTTGTGAAATACAATATTATCCAACTAAGTGGAATCATATGCAAAAAATACTTTTTGGGTGTTAGTTTAAATTAAGACATTTTTGGATGGCTTATAAGAAAAGAAAAGCACGCCAAACATAACAAGCGCTGACTGATATGTATTATAACTAATATTGACCTGTTTTGTACCAGCATTCCCTCAATAAAACGACAAATGACTAAATCATATTTTGAGATTCTTGAACCTTGATGATAGTTACGATTAGTTATCCAATTAAAGTAGTATTTGTTACCCAACATTTATTTACTGCATTAAAATGAGTTTGTTACCTACCTGAATATTCACATGTGGAGATTTGTAATAGGTATAGAATAAGTAATATGTTGTTATTCATTGTAAATATTTAAGCTGTAAATCTTCCTAAAATAAATAAATAAATAAATAAATAAATAAATAAATAAATGGCTGACTGGCTCTCTCATAAACAACACTTCCATTATTTTGTTTGAAAAGTTTTATTTGCTAAATGGCTCGAGCTTTTCTTTTGACTGAGTCAAGAGACGAAGTCTCTTTAATCATATAATAGTAAATCAATGTAGGTACTATCACATTTCGTATTCGTTATAAATTAGTTAAAAGTCAACATTAAATGGTATCCGCACACACCACTTAATCCCTCCACCGCCACCCGTCCTATAATGGCCAGCACTTGCTCCTCTGCCTCTGTGAATGGAGCCAGCCTGCTAGGCCCATCACCAGTGGCAGACGCACTCCATCTAGAGTTCCCGGCTTTGGTTTTAGTCTTTTAAAAAAGCGAAGATAAGAAATGATACAAGCAAAACAAGAATGGTATTGCTGCAATGAACTGTTAGGGGATGGAAATACAACTACTGATAATAACTTGATTTACAGATTGATACTTTAACTTACTCTACGTCAATGGTCCGCAGATTAAGTAGCTCCTTCTGCGACAGCATTAAGTCGCGGTGCAAGGGACTCGCAGGTTATTTTAGCCATTTGTTTTGCTTGAGGTCCACTTGGAAAGCAACCTATCACTATGTCGCGGTTTTCTTCTACGAACTCTAATAATATCAAAAACTGTCTAGGCGAGCCATCTAAAATACAATTTTGCACCTTTCTGTGAGACCACTGTTCGTTGATGATGCATGCATCATAAGACGTGTAGGCTTACTCTGCATCCATCCTTTTTCATGCATATTATAAATTCTTTCCGGTTGGCCAAATAGATCTAGTTCATCGTAGAGTTTTCTGATTTGTCCGAAATGATGGGACACAAGTGGTTTATTTCGATAGTCGGTACTACAAACGCGTTCTGGCTTTAGTTTTTTTACTAAACAATAAAATAAAAGAGCACTACAGAATCTCTGTACATGCAGGTGTGGTTAAAACAATGCGCTTGTTGGAGCTGCGTTGGTACCTATATAAGCTAATTGATAATCAGTTGTAAAACATGCATGACAAACCTTTCTGAATCTGTGGGGTATTGTTAAATAATAGCCACCGTTACAATTTAGTGCTAATATACCAACGCAGCTCCAACAAGGGCATTGTTTCAACACAGTAGTGACATTCATCGTTTCCTAAAAAAGTAATCTTTTTACAATCCTAATAAAACGTTCTTTAAAAATTTGCTTTAACACAAGAGCGAATCTGCTCTGTAAAGGTAGTCTTATCTCTGTGGATGCAGGTATGGTACAAAACGCACGTGTGATAAAAATGTCATGTCAATGGTGTAAGGACGGGACGAGGTAAATGAAGAGATGTTACTTCTTCTAATTATGATTTATTAATCCCTCAACTTAAACTATTGATTACATTATATACTACTGATTACTTACTACGTCACATGCCCATCCTATTGAAAAAAAAAAAGGTAAATATAATAACATTTTTTTTTAATAATAATAAAATATGATTGACTTAATACAATTCTCTAAATTAGTTATACATTTTGACAAAACAAAATAAAAGGATGAGCAACCAAATAGAGTTTGAGTACATGTAAATATCTAACAGATACGATATTTTATTAAAATCGTCCTATACTATGTAGTAATATAGTGTCGTGTTCTATTTTTATTTACAATTTTTTCTTTACCATTAACCAATATAATTACATTAGGTGATACATCTCTGACCACAGAAAATGGACCTAAATATAATGGATCCAGTTTATTACAATTTTCGTTTTTTACTAATACTAAATCGCCTGTTTCATACATAAAAGGATTAACATAACTATCATATTTATTTTTTCTTAATATTTTACTGTTACATAGATTATTTTTAGCTTCCAGCTGCGACTTTTGAATACGATACTTCAATTCTAATGGATAACTGCTAAAATTATACATCGGATCTAAGCTATTTGATAAGTTTGTAGGTATGTTACATAGTTTACCAAATACCAATTCGTAAGGGGTAAATTTTGTTTCGGAATGTACAGTGGTATTGTACGAAAAACACCAAAATGATAACCATGAACTCCACTCCTGATTTTGAGTGTCATTAATTTGCATTCTCAAATAAGAAGTTAAATGTTTATGACTGTTTTCCAAAGAGCCTAAAGTTTGATGATGAAAAGCTGTGGATGTTAGGTGATTAATATTTAAAATTTTACAAACCTGTTCAAAAGTTGCATTGACGAATTCGGTACCTCTATCCGAAATAATTTCACGTGGAATTCCATACCTGAGAATGAAGTTGTTTACTAACGCTGTTGCTACGCTGGTCGCCTCCTTATTCGATATCGGATACGCCTCGACGTATTTGGTCAAGTCGCACTGGAGCGTTAAAATGTAGCTATAATTATTATCTCTAGTTAATGGACCTACCAAATCTAAGTAAATGCGATCAAACGCTGACGAACCGCAGTTAGTTATTACCATAGGTTCCTTAACTGCTTTTAAGTATTTATATCGTTGACATTGGTCACATTTTTTCACAAAAGTATTAATATCTTTTTCTAATCCTGTCCAAAAATATTTTCTACGAATATTATTATACATTCGTCGTATCCGAGCATGACCACTAGTGGGAAGAATATGATAGTCATTTAAAATTACCTTTTTTGTATCATTATCAATTATTCGTTTGACACCTTTTATTACGCATAAGCGGGGTCCGGACCACTTAGGTAATTTACTTATTATTTGAGCTAGCTCTTTTACTATTCGCGAATTTCCATCATTCATTATTATATGTATGGTGTCAATATTAAGAGACGAACAAAATGATTCCATTTCCCTCACAGAGACAGCTCGTGTACGCTGCGATTGGGTAAACAGTTTCACATATATTATTCGTTCCGATGACGAATAAACAAAATATCTACTTTGTGCTATCATATTCTTACTCACTTTTCTCCATTCTTCGTCGTTTTGACAAAATATTAACTCGGTGTAATCCTTCGGTAATTTAAGCATTTCCACGACTCTTGGGTGATCAGTCCAATCGTCTTGTGTAACGTTATTTACCGGAGTATTACTCAAAGTTGATGTGTCGTCAAGTTTTTGTCTTTGTGCCCTTGTAAGTACCGATATAATATGTTCATTCATAGCCTTTAATTCATCGCTTTTCACTTCGATACGTGACAATGCATCTGCAGCTACATTGTCGCGCCCTTTTACATACACTACTGTGTAATCGTACTCCTCTAGCAATAACCGAAATTTAAGTAATCGACTTGAAGGATCTGTCAAATTATACAAATAAACTAAAGGTCGATGATCAGTTTCTATTATAAACTTTCTTCCGTAAAGATATGGTCTAAAATATTTTACGGACCACACGATAGCCAATAATTCTTTTTCTATAGTAGGGTATCTACGTTCCGCCATATTTAGACTTCTGCTTGCGTAGGCGACAGGTCGACGGTCGCTGTTACACAATACCGATCCTATAGCAAATCCCGACGCGTCTGTTTGTAAGATAAATGTGTTTTCCTTATCAAAATTTGGATATTGTAAGATCGGTGGATTTGTAAGTGCACTTTTTAATTGTAAAAATGATTGTTGGCACTCATTGTCCCATTGAAAAGATACATTTTTGCGACATAAGTTATTTAATGGTATGCATATTTTAGCAAAATTAGGTATGAATTTCCGATAATAATTAGAAAACGCCACGAAACGTTTAACTTTATCTGAATTATCAGGTGTTGGATATTCCTGCATAATTTTAATTTTTTCCGGATCGGGCTGAATGCCGTTTGACGACACAACGTGACCTAAGTATAGAATTTCTTTTCTAAGGAAATCACACTTATCTGGATTTAATTTTAAATTCACGGTTCTCAGTCTCTCTAAAATGGAAATTAAATTCTTATTGTGAATTAACAAACTTCTACCGAAACAAATCAAATTGTCTAAATATACAAAACATTTTTCATAATTCAGGCCTGACATTGCCACTGTCATCATTCGTGAAAAAGAACTTGGACTTGTTTTCAAACCCATGGGCATACGTTTCATTTGGTATTGTCCTGATGGTGTTGTGAAAGCTGTATACTTTCTACTGTCTGAATCTAATTTTGTCTGAAAGTACGCTTGTGTCAAATCTAATTGAGAAAAATACATAGAACCTGAAAGAGAATCTAGGATGTCTGTTATGTTAGGAAGTGGGAACTTATAGTCCATAATGCGGTCATTTAGTTTTCTAAAATCTATTACCAAACGCCATTTTTTATCACAATTTTCCGTCTTTTTGGGAACTAATAAAACTGGACTAGACCACTCGCTTCTTGCAGGTTCAATTATTTCATTTGATAACATGTTTTTAACTTGTTTTTCTATCTCATCTCGTTGTGAAAAAGGTAATCTGTATTGTTTAATATACACTGGCTCGGAATTTGGCTTTAACTGAATATTCTGTTCGTAAAGATTACATGTGCCCAATTTATCACCTGGTAAATAAAAAACATCTGAATATTTTGCACAGATATTTTGAATAGATTTGTTTTCCTCTTGATTCAAATGATTTAATTTTAAAAGTGAAAGTAATTTACGTACTCTTTCACCATCAGATTCTTGTTTCTCAAAATTACAAATATGATATTCCAATAAATTATCAAAATCTGGTTGAAAATAACTGAGTCCAACTTCTGTTTCCCGAGTATTTAAAAGTTGAATTATAATTTTACCATTTTTAGGTTGACAGATACTTCCAGCGATAAAAACTCCCTCACATAACTCTTTAGGAAAAACCACGCAATCGTTAAGCGAATCAAAATCAATTTCAAAAATTTTTTCACACCTTGGGGGAATTTTCACATAATTATTAAAACCTAGTTTTCCCATATTTAGTGGTAGTTTTACTTGCGCTTTGGCATGGTTCAATGTGAACTGATTATTCTCATAATTTATGATACAATTATATTTAACTAAAAAGTCCTGGCCTATAATTCCGTCATGAATACAGGGAAGATGACTCAGAACATAAAACTTATGATTGATTTCTATGCCATGTATAGTAAATGGAATGTAAACATAGCCTTCTGTGTTTAATCGGCCTCCAATACCTCTTATGTTTATGCGCTCTTTATGTATTGGAATATTTAGATGTTTAACTGTTTCAAATTTCACCGCCGACAAAGTGGCGCCGGTGTCAACTAACCATCTATAATTAGAGTTGTTTATTGTAAGTTCTAGAGAGTTATTGTAATCACAAGCTAATATGAAATTAGGCTCGAAAAAACTCTAACTGTTGTGTCGAATTTTCGTTATTTTCGGCACTAGGTTCCTGCTCCTCCTGATAGTGATTTAAAATATGCATATTGTACCTATTGTTACCGTTATTTGTTGGGCCGTAACCACGCCCGCGTCCTCGAGAATTCAACGCACCTCCGCACGAGGACACCCACGCGACGAACCACGTGAATATCCACGAAAATGTGGTGATTGTTGGTTTCGCCTGAAAGCTCGTCCTTGTCCTCTGTAATAAGACTGACCTCTATTTGAATTCTTACCTCTTTGGCTTGAAAATATTTCTCCCGAGTTTGAAATAGTCTCTCCTTGAATAGATTCGTCCTTGGCTGCTCTAATTACATCTTTCAATTTGCTGTAGTTCCTGGCCGATAAAATAGTACTTAGGCGACTATTTCTCAAACCTTGAGTAAACTGACGTATGGCAAATTTTTCATTTAACGGTTTTAAAACTTCATATGAACTGTCGTTACCGTCAGCTTGAGAAATGGTCAATTTTACGAATAAATCCTCGATTTTCTTACCGAAATCGTCGATTGTTTGTGAACCTTGCCTTGCTTTAACCAGCTCTAATTGTAGGGCTGTCGGAGACAGCTTAGTGAGAAGATGATTTTTCATATCTGTAATTAATGCTTTAATAGATGTGTAACTTTTAGCTAACCGTAACTTTGCACTCTCAGTTAGACGCGTTTTTAATATAAAATTAATAAATGGCTGTTCCTGGTCATCATTTAAGGTCTGACTATAAAAATCAATGGTGTCTATTAAGTTTTTAGTGACCTCCTCCTCACCCGTCATCACAGGGATGAGAGAAGTTGCAGTTTTTACGTCAAATGAATTCATGGTTTCTGGTGATAATTCGGAACGATTTCCTAAACAAAATTTAAGTATATTACGATAGTAAGTTTCTATCTCATGACAAAGATCTAAAATTATTTTAGCCTCTTCCTGGTTAATATGCCCTTCTTTTATGCTAGAATCTAACTCTTTACGACTTAACACATATTTAGTATACAAATTACATGCATCGAAATATTTCTTTTCCAACAATTCTTTCGTTCTTTTAACTTTACTTAACTTTGTCAAATTTACTTTTATGCTTTTAATCTCCTTATGTATTTCTATAATATTTGACATAATAGTATAATAAACTTCTTAGTAATACATATTTTAATAGGTAATATAAAGTCCTTTAAGCAAAATTTGTATTCACCCACGTAAATTTCTGCACTATCTTATATATAACACTCACACTCTCACTACATAGCCGGTTTTGGTGGAGAATGGATACCTTATGTCTCCATTGGCTGCTCTCTGCTTTTGCTCTAGACCTCGAGCACGTCCTTGGGAGTGCGTGTGACGTGCCTGTTACCCGAACGCCTGAATGCACTCCTCGTTATTTCCTGGCGCATCCACCCTTGGTGACACCTCTTGTATAACTTGTAAAGGCCGCCAATTGCCCCGATAGACAGCATAATCAGGATAATGCCCAGTATAATATTTGTAATGGACACGTTCTGGTGCAACTGTTGGATATCGGCACTATTGTTTCCGCCAGCCGCGTTTTGTGCTAATATTACCTCTTCTTTAGATTGTGAGGAACCCATTTTTAAAGATTATTAAATTATGTGAACACTGCAACACTGTGTTACTAACGGCGATCTGAATAAAGTTCGACATCATAGCACTTGATCACTCACTGAGTCCGAACCCGAAACCGAACCTTAAAAGGCAGGGTCGCCATGTAAGGACGGGACGAGGTAAATAAAGAGATGTTACTTCTTCTAATTATGATTTATTAATCCCTCAACTTAAACTATTGATTACATTATATACTACTGATTACTTACTACGTCACAATGGTTTTATATATATGACATCTGTGTGATAAAGAGATTTAAGGTATCTGCACTCAGAAAAAAATATTGTGCAATACGACAACAAAACTTTAACCCTGGGTAGCCGCCCATAGTAAATAGTCTCTACGGCAATGGTTTTATTGTTATGTAGGAAATTGTCAGTGTAGCAATATCTTTTTAAAAAAGGCATGCCATGATACTACAACAATTCAATACTGTCAGAATAACAAATTAAAGTGTACTTGGTTGTGATGACACAATAATTTTGTTACTCCGACAGTTCAGTGGCTCTAGCACAAAAAACTATCGAATTCGAATCGTTTGCGTGTTCGTATCGCCATCGAAATATTTAGTATGAAAACTTAAACAGCGCTCGCGCGGTCAAAACGAGAACTACAAAACAAAGCACGAACTTTGTGTCGTTTGCTTTCGATACGCAAACGATTCGAAGTCGCTAGTTTTTTGTGCTAGAGGTTTGTCCTTTGCAATAATATGTATTTTGCCTTTGTTACCTCTACTATATTTTTGCTACCATAACAAAGTTTTATTTAAATTGATCTACTCTTACTTTGCTTACGCAGCAAAATTATTTATTTACTTTAACTACTTTCCTTTTGCTTCCCCAGCAAAGCAACTTTGTTCCTGTAGCTAATTTGCCTTTGTTACCCTGGCAATTTTTCGCTTTGCTACCATAACAAAGATAGTTTGTCGCTCTCAATCTTACGTTGATGCCGTAAACACAACAGGAACCAATAACTCAAAGCTCCGTATTTCCAACTATAAACTTGTGAAAGGCCCACGCGTAAAAAAATATACCAATATCCAGATAGTTAGAACCTCTGGACGTTGGTTCCTGCTGTCCAGGGTGCAAAGGTAAATTTTAAGGGGTTATCCAGCTTATGTATTAGCTTAGCTACTATGTATGAGATGCGATTCCAGTAAACGTTGACAAATGGAGTAATTCTATTTGTCATTTGCACGCTGTACAACATGGACCAATGTCCAGGACTTTAATTTGGAAATACGGTGATTGAGTATTGGTTCCTGTTGTGTAATCGGTATCAACATAACATTGAGAGGGACAAACTACCTTTATTACGGTACCAAAACGAGAATAGTAATATAGGATTTAGAAATTGTAATAAAAAACAATATGATTTTAATGATTGTATTGTACGTAGGTACCACAACAAAGTACAGACAAACTTAAAATTAACAATAGTTGCATCAGACGACCAAGTACGCCTGTCGAGCTTAATATGCTTGACATACATGCTTGATGCTGCTTGATCGGGAGTTAAGGATAACAATTATGAAGTTATTTGCTTTAGCAAGAATAATTGTTAATTATTATTTTGTACTGTACCCTAGGCCATACGACACGCTTTACAATAGAGGCAAAAAGTTGCCTACATGACGCTATATATGCGTGATCCAGCCATCGTAAGGACCACTACAATCGGAATGTACAGCATCTCATTATGACCCAGAGTATGTATTTTTTTTTATGATTAAGCCATTTTCAAGTAGAACAAGTATAATAATCTACATAGTAATCTCGAAATCATAAATAAACAGTTCAAACATACTCAAGGTTATTAACATATCAGTCTAATAATATAATAATCTTATTGGTATAATGTGTTTGAGGCGACAGTTCTACGTACTGCTACGAGTATAACGACTTCTTACCACGTAACGTATTTGTTGTCGATCGCTTTTTTAGTATTTCGCCGTTATTGCACGCACCATAAAATATCGGTAACTCAATAACAAATAGGTAAGCGGTAAGAAATTTAACTTAAGCTTACCACAAGCATTACTAACAGCGATAATTAAAATTTAAAATATATTATATACCTATTTTAATTTTATACACTTAACGATTTAGCATTATTAGTACACCTAGGTACTTCGGTAAATAACAAAATTACAATATAATTAAACAATTGTGTTTTATTGTTTGTTTAACACATATATGTTTTAATCACCTTATACGGTGAAACTTCGGGACGATTTCACCAATTTGCTTTGATAAAATATTTATAATAATAACATATTTATGATAATAATAATAAACATATTTATGATAATAACATACTCATGAAAATAGTGTAACATGCAGAACAAATGCATGCCAGTCATTTCAAACAGGATATAATATAACTGTAATCTATCTCGCTACAATTAATACAAAATTGCTCAGAGTGGCTTGCGTAAAATAACATACTGTTGAACGTGAACATCACCGTAACCCATAATTACATTGTTGCAGGGAAATGGATACTGCATCGCATCACAATCAATGTAAATTAACTCCACATCAGTCTGATTGTCTCTCACGTAGTAAGCATAATAATGTGAATCATAAGTAATCGTTGTTATAGGTAGCGCCTTTAAAGACTATTTTACTTTTATTGTACACGTAAATATCATGTATTTTGCCAAAATGGATCACATCTGGGTCTACACTATGTACTATGATGGAATGATTTTTAAAACGTGTGGAGGATACTGAGACCCATGACATTATTTTGATTTTTTCAATATCACCCCAACCAAACTTTTGTGCAAGTGCAGACGCTTCATGTATAGAAACATTTGATTCAACCCCAAAACACAAAGGCCTATCCAATTTCTTTTTCAGCAAAATATCATTTAACATCAGTTCAATACTCAATATTCAATAATTTATTTGCAACCATAATTTACAGAGGATGTTAAATTTAAATTCAACATGAGCACTATAGACCCTGTCGGGCACGCAAAAGGACAAAAACAAAAGAGAGGAGCCCCCTTTATATAAAAGAAAGCTATCACAAATTTATACAAAATTAAATTAACGAACAAAAGTAGGGCAGATTGTAATGTGAGACGTTTTGAAGTATTCGGTGCTGTATTTACTAATTAATTATTTGCTTGTTTTGTCAGCTAAATATTTATTTATGCTATAATAACATTTAGAAATTATATATTTTTTCAATTTGTTTATAAAACTGGGATATATACTCGTAGTTTCATTTATAACTGATTCTGGCAATTTATTATATATTTTTATTGAAGAGTGGAATGTACTATTAGATGTTAATTTAAGCCTGGAACTAGGAACTATTAATTTATTTTTGTACCGCGTTGGATATTTACAAGGTATGTCTTGACGTTTAGTATACAGTGTCATATTTTTGCGTACAAATTTACAAACTTCTAAAATATATATGCATGGCAGGGGGAGTATCTGATACTTTTGAAAATAGAGTTTACAGGTCTCAGTCTCGTCGATGTTGGCTACTATACGGATTAACTTCTTTTGTAGTTGATGTCTCTTAGCAATGGACAGAGTCATATTTATCCTATTAGATGAAGACTGTGACATTAATTTATCAGGCCAACGCAATGGTCCAAATTTAAGCATTGCTGAGTGATAGTGCAATAAATTGTGAAACTTTGGTTTAAACGTTTGATTAAACAACGAAATGAACATGGAACTGAATTGGAGTACGTGAAGGAAGCCAAAAATTTGGGAATCTTATTTGATAGTGGCTTACGATTTGAGGGTCACATACAGGGTCTAGTTAAAAACTGTTTTTATAGATTAAAACTTTTGTACAAGGTTCGCAATTTCCTGTCTGAAAAGAGAAGAATTACTCTGTGCGAAACTTTGATACTGTCGCGACTTAACTATGGTGACATACTGTACGGGCCGCGCTTGTTGAGCAGAACTCGAACATTGATACAGCGAATACAAAACGCATGCTGTCGCTTCTGTTTTAACATTCCACCGCGGAGTCATATCACGCCAGTATTGAATAATGCCTCTCTGTTAAATATGGAGTCCCGCAGGCGGTTACACCTTGCCAAAGAAAATAGAGATAAACAAGAATGCTGATGTCTAAGAAACGCGAGAGTCATTACCATAAATTACGTTAGATGGCGTTACAAGTTTCGCATTTAGCTCGCATGTGAAAAAATGATTGAAATATGCAAAATATCGCATTATTATATTTTAGTTTGTCATGCTTACTAATATTTTAGTTCAAAATAGAACTACCTGTGATTATAAGAAGTCTAAAATACAATTTCGATTTTAGCTCGTTTTATTTAAAGATGGTTTGAACATCTCGATAAATAGCACGTTTGAACATCAGTTTTAATTGCAAACATTTATACTAACATACGCTAGATGGCGCAAACTTGTTATTTTGAAAGGACGCAGTGTTATGACGTTTTCGATAAAATTATGCTCGTTCGTTGCCCAGAGTTCAATTAACTTTCGGGTCAGGGTTTTTTTGGACATTTTTATTTAGGTTTCAGAATAATATTTTCTGAAAACTTAAAATACGTTTTCAATTTGTTTAAGTTTTAAGAAATTTAAAGTAATAAATGAAATGATTCTAATTATAAAACGCAGACGTTTTAAAATACTGTAAGCATTATTTTTAAAAACCAATCATTGCATTACCATAAACCATACACAGATGTAATAAATTGACGATTTGATTTGGGCACAAACAAACATATTGAATTAACCTGTAGATATAAAAGATAATAAATAAATAAATGTGGACAACATCACATATTTACATTGGTCTGATCCCAATTTGAATAACTATTTAAAGCATTCGTGTTTTGGAAACCAGGACCAACAAAGGAACCATTAACACCCAGACACGTGAAAATGTAGAAAAACAATTTTTTTTCTACATTGACCCGTCCGGGAATCGAACCCGGGGCCTCGGAGCAGGCGACACCTTGAAAACCAGTGTGTACGCCACTCCGCCACAGAGGTCGTCAGAAGATAGAAAGAACTAAATCAGTAGGTACTTACCAACTTTTACCTAGTTTAAGATTTCAAAAACATGTTTTATTTAGGTACTTTAACAGGTACCTACATTGTTATGTTGCATTATTAAAGTGACTCGTCATTTAGGTATCAAGGAGAAAGATTTATACCAGGAATACTATTAGTATTGAGGTTGGGAACAGTTAGTATTAAAAAGTTAGAATACTAAATTAAAACAATGTTGCGGCTTATGATTTTAGTGCTGCGCGATTTTAGACTTAATAACTATTGACACGACGACGGATTCAGATGAAATTATACAATATGACGTTGCCAATTCAGCAAAGTTACAATGCGCATTGCGTTCTCCTACTGGTGCCATTATACCTATAAGTACTTTAATTATACAACGTGTAACAGAATAAACGCACACTGAGAAAGTAGTTTGTTCAAAGTCAGTATGTACTAAATCGAATCATATTTTAAATATGTTATTTTTTCTCAAAAATATCTAAAATTAATTAAAATACAGTCACCTCTTTATGCACATAGAGAAGACAAAGTTAATAAACAAACGTAAATAAAACCTAAGTCAAGGTAATAAGACTTTTTAAAATGTCAATTGAAAATTTGTTAAACAAAAGAAAGTACAGCGACAGCACATCAAGTTAAACAGTTGAACTGCGATAACAGCTTGTATTACGTAAGGCATAAAGGCGGTCTCAAGGTCAACATGTATAGTCTGATGTGTCGCCGTGTGTACATAACGCGTTCTAAATCCGTAAATTTATCTTTCATTTCAATGTATGTGTTCGCGTAAACTCAAGAAAACAGTAAGATAAAGTAAGCTTTATTTCAAGAGTATTAAGACTGACGAAAACAGCTGCATACACACAACAATAGGCACGTGCCAAAATACAATCATAGTTCCTTCATCCTTACGCTATCTCTTTTTCGCATACTCAGAACGGTGAGTAAGAGCGAGATAAAACTAGCGTGTCATCCGATCTGAATTAAGTGAATTCGAATCGACTTTGACCTCGGTCGGCGCCGTCTATCTCTTTCAGTTCACCGCTTACATTGAAGACAGAAACTAAGATGGTCGAATGTTAGACAAAGTGAAAACTATTTGCGTAGTAGTACCCCTAAGCGCTTGCGGCGTAAACAAACTATCTCTCGTCATGCGCCGGTTGTAACTTGGGCATTTTTAATTTCAGTTGCTTGAACGAAAATGTGACTTTAAACAACTACAGTATAAAAAATTGAATCATTAGCTTAAATTATCTGATATAAAATTATGATTTATTTAATTCTCTAATACAAGGGGCGGCAAACCGCAGCACGCGGATGTCTTACTTGCGGCCTATAATTTTTTTACAAATGAGTTCTAAATTCCAAATTAATTGCATGAACGAACCATGATGAGAACTTGAGTGCCATTCTTAGAAGTGCAACTACAAATATGACAGCTAACATACAAAAACTAGCCTGCATTTCGCGCGGGATCTCAGACATAACATTATTTATCACTCGCGGTCCCGACAGACGAGACGTTGTCCTGTCTTAACTATGAATATTGATTTCGAATCGGTATAGTTAATAATAAAAAAAAAAACAGATACTTAGTTTACAACTTTATTTTATCGACATGCAAATGCTAACGGCACTGGAAATTGTAACCGTTTGCAGCACGCTTCCTGTCAATGTTGTGTCAAACGCCATAATGATACATTTAAAAAGTTTAAATTGTCAAAAGGGCTAAGGTTACATTAAAAAAAAATTAATATGGTGGTAACGTATTCTTAAATTTTCTAATTATCTGCGCAATTTTCTTATTTTTTTCTTTCATAAGAACATTCTCCTTACAATAACAAACAAACAAAAAAGAGTTAGCGAAATCGGTCCAGCCGTTCCTTTATTTTAGCAGTTAAATTGGCAGCACTATTTGAAAGTCAATATGCTTAAAAATTAATTTTATATCATAAATCTACATAAAACATGCTATAAAATAGAATAAACAACACAAAAACACTGTCCCACGAATTTGCATGTAGTGAAATTCCACTATAACGTGACGGGCTAATTTTTCAACTTCCTGTACGAATTTTACAAAATAATGTTATTTTTTTGATAACGGCTACATTCCCAAATCCACTAAAGCTAGTGTGAGCGTCATCAGTGTAAAAAAATACGAAGTGTGAAGCGGTTGAGTTACGCTGGCACCAAAACCATCATTCCGCATACGTGACACAAATTTTTCAAGTAAATAGTAAGTACTTTTTTATTACTAAAATATTTTTTACCAATAATGATGCCTTTATTTCAATCTCTGAACCCAAGTGCAACTCAATGATGATTCAAAATAATCTGACCAAAAATAAATTCTTCGAAACGATATAGGGAATTAAACGCGACCATACCTTATTATTTTGCCTGACGTTTCGATCGGGTTGCACCGACCATGGTCACAGGCTGACTGGAGACAGCGATGCACTCACTCCGAGGGGAAGGTAGATTCATATAAATCTACCTTCTAAATGTTTATTTCTCATGATTTCTCCAAGCACCGTCACACACCACACTAACCGTGTCCTTATTCCGCGAGACAGCTGCCGCGTCCGTATTACGATGCTTACTCGACTGCGTACTAAAAGGAGGCTTTGTATAGGTATTTTCAATCACCGGATTCCACGTCGCAGATAGTTTGAAACCGTCTTCCCGATTGAAATTTTTGTGCTTCTTTATTTCAAGCGCTTCACGCACAACCCTTGAATAAAAGTGGCGATCTGTGGAGAGGATTTGCGTTTGATGAAATTCAATCCAGTGATTGGTGCCTGATTCAAGCAAATGTTCCGCAATCGCAGATTTTGCTGTCTGGCGATTTTTCACAGCGGCGATATGCTCCTTCACCCTTTCCGCAATGGTCCGTTTCGTTTGCCCTATATACGAGCTACCGCAACTGCAGTCGATTTTGTAGACACCAGGAGTTTGTAGCAGTAATATATCTTTCGGCGAGCCCAGTATGGTGTTAACTTTTGACCCCGGTGTGAACACCGTTGGAATGGAGTACTTCTTAAGCAGGGAGCCAATTTTATCAGTCACTCCTTTCACATAGGGCAAATATGCGGGATGTCTACTCACATTCGGACTTTTACAAACTCCTGACCGCGGCTTCAATTGACGTTACGGCATTACAAATCCGTTTCTAATAAGTACCTCCTGTACATGTTCTAACTCTCGACTCTTCGCATGCCACACACGGAATAGGTATATTTAGATAATTTTTAAACATTACAATTTTGCAATCATTCACGCAATGGCACTCCCTCAGTATCATACTTCGATTTCATTGTATAAATTGCACGTTGGATAAACATCCAACATATAGCTGAATCTTTTGGATATGCAGCATCTAATGCCCAATAAATATGATCAATGTTCGTGATTGCTGAGCAAATGTTTGGAATTTGGTACCTTAGTCCTCTAAAAATTACGATCTCGTAATGAATTATCTTGGCCCAAGAAGATCCGACAGCAACAATGTATGGTTGTTCAGGAATACCTTTCGACGCTACTAATGACTCCCTATCGGCGCAATATCTATCAACGTCTGAAGCTGTGACGACATGCCCAATGAAACTTGAACGAACTTCTTCCTTGGAAGGTTTCTACACTTTTTTTCTCGATATACAAATCGGTGGCACCTGACGTAAAAGATTGATTGCCAAGAATGCTGCTAATGAAGCTTGCTCTTCTCCGACTGAAAAAAAAAGAAGTTCGATTATTCCACCTGCTTTTTTCGAATTTATTTGGATGTGTTTAAACACATAAAAATTTGTTTACATACCTACTACTTGAAAATATAATAATCTTTACCAATATTATAAAGAGGAAAGATTTGTATTTTTGTGTATATGTTGATAATGAATAAACTTAAAAACTACAGTGCCGATTTCAAAAACTTTTTAATTTTTAAAATGCAACATTATCTCTGATTAACATAGGCTATATTTTATCCCGATATTCCCACGGGAACGGGAATCACGCGGGTGAAAGCGCGGGCGGCCGCTATTGATTGAGATAAAAAAACTTACCTGTAGCTAATTCTAGAAGATGTAGACAAGTTTGATCAGGTCTAGCAGAGCTTGCTTTCTCTGCCAGAAGTTCCAATAGTTTTGTTTTTATAAGCGGAAATTTGTCTTGAAATACTCTATTTGCATTTGGATATACTGTCTCGAAGTCCAGGGATAACTGCAAAAAATATAATTAACAGATGAAGCGAGTTTTTTTTAATTTAGAAAACCTTATGACCTGAAGACCTGTACTTTCTGTCGTCATGGAAATAGATAAATTTCCTAGTGGACACAGGTTGTTATAATGTCTCAAACCAAATTTCAAAATAACATGGTTATCAATTCCACCCGTACCTATTGTAATATTGTTGTATGCAATATTGTTGGATAAAATTACACAATCTTCGTATAATGTATACATAATATAATAAACCCTTCTTCAGACTATCATTTCATATAAAATAATAATACTTTTATGTGTGTAATTATGAAATGTTGAAAATAGGCGGGACAGTAAAACAAACAAAAAAACTATGAACAACACATAATGTGCAACTTACCAGATCGTGTCCAGTAGGCAAACTGAGGGCAGGAAATCGCTTAAAATATTCTCTGAAAGAGAGACCCTCGGATAATTCGTTATTACGGATTTCAAAAGTGGCAATCCACTTCGCGGTGACTAAATCTTGAGGGGATGAGGAAGCTCGCAGCCACTCATAGCAATCTTTAGCTGTTGTAGATTCAGGCGAGTTAATATCCGACGAGTTCAGCCTAAACGTTTCTGGAAGAGGTATTAAACGCTTAGATATATGTATTTTTAGAACAACCAACACCACTATCGCTGCTTTCACTGCTAGTACTACTCTTCCTTTTCTTGGTCTCTGTTAGTAATCTTCGATGAGTTATCAACCTATTGTGGAATAGACCACTGGCCTGAATCACTTTACCGCCAATCACATGGTACGGTACATAATAGATTGAAGCTGACTCTCCTTTGAATAAAGACACCACCTCATTTGCCCAATCTACGCATACATTTTTTCTTATGGTGGCAGATATTTCATTCAATGCCCTGAGCTCTGTATCCACTATGAGCTTGACAAGAAACGCGCGGTCGTGTGGACTCAACTTTTCTTCTTTATCGGCTTTTGCTAATAACATCTTCCCAAAAGTTACTGAAGACAACCGCCGACGAAGACTCTTGCCATTTTCATTTCCCAAACTTTTTAGGTTGAATGATTCCAGTATTTCTAATTCTTGATCTAATTGTAAATTCAATTCCTGAAAAAATCAGAACTTGTTTTTTTATTATATTAGTGAACACATCATTAATTTATAGCATGCATAGATAAAATAGAATAATGAAATATATAATAAATGAAGTATGTATTAGTAATGAAATCCATTACAGTAAAAGTTTTTAAATTAGGTTGAGTAAAAGTATAGTGTGTGTATAGTGGGTGTGAGTTACCTGAACTGAAGTGTTTGCATCTTCAAGAGCGATGACTGGAGTATCAGTTTCAGGTCTAGTGCATCCATCAAGTCCCAGTGATGCTAATAAAGCCTTCTGTTCTGTGGTTATCTCCTTAAACATAAATACATATTAAAAATAAAACAAATGGCAAGCTAGCATTCAGTATCACTTGTTTAATTTCTTACTGGAATGTTTACATTTATATTTGTAGGTACCTAGTAGTCGTACCATTCATATAAGAGAAATATTTTTTAATTACAATCTACAATTTAGTTATGTAGTATACTTTAGGTGATACAGATTACTGTGTGGCTACCGACTAATCTACTAACTGGAGATAACTAATCCTGAAGACATTTCCTAAAAAGTAAAATATTTGCAAAAAAATCAGACTTTACCTCATCATCTCGTATGTATATCAAATTAGATTGCCTTTCGATTGGATGTACATATACTTCCTCATCTGCCTTTTCCACATCTATGTTTTCAGACATTAGCTGAGACAAAGTTTTTGCCGATGTGTCTTCTTCCACTTTATTTAAGTTTTCAGACACTAGCTTCTGAAACTAAGTTTTTGGTATAATAGTGATCTGATAAAATAAAACAAGATCTATGTGTTATGCCACAGTGTTAGGCACATCTTATATGTTGATGTTCAAATTCGATCTTTTTCTTGTACTTTGTTATGTAAAATATTATAGCTTATATTATACCAAATCTTAGTAGAAATAGTAACAATTTGACTATCAAATTAAAGTAGGAAAATACTGTAGGTGTAGTTAAATTTTCATTTTGATGCTTTTGCAATGCAGCTCGTAACTTGATTTTATCAACTATCTTCGGGGTGAGCAGACTCAGTTCGTTCTCATTAGCTAAAAACAGCACTTCTAGAGTTACTTCTTGTTCTACTAAAAAGAGGAAAGGAAAACTTTTATACTCCTAGTCAGATCATAAGTTCTGTCACATGTGTAATATGAAATAATTTAGACATGTTTATTATGTATGTAACCATTTATATTGCAAAATGAACTTAATAAAACATAGATTCATATGGTGATTAAGTTTATCAAAATGACTTCCGCGATTTTGAATACAGGCCTTCAATCTGCGCGGCCAGTCGTCTATCGCAGCACGAACGAGGTCCATGTCAATATAGGCGGCTGCCTTAATCAAGGATGCCTTGGGTGACTCCAAATCAGGATGGGGCTCTAAGCAGGCCTTTTCCTCCAAGTGTTGCCATATCTTGTAATCTAACGGACTCAAATCTGGACTGGAGGAGGGCCAGTCTTCGTGCCGGATGAAGTCGATTTCACTTGCCGCCAGCCAGTCTTGTGTGCTTTTCGCTCTATGAGCTGGCGCAGAATCTTGTTGGAATACCCAGTGCCTGTTATTAAACATGGTATGAGAAACAGGTTCCACAAGGTTCTTGAGGACTGTATTTTGATACACAACTGCATTCGTTTTTACGCCTTTTTCTTCGATATGCCCTTAGCCCTAAGTCTTCATTTAACACCCTTTTCACCGTGGTCCTGCTTAACCCCATCTGAAGGGTCAACAGTTTCTGCTTACGTATGGGATTTCTTTGAATTCGCACCTTCATAGCTTTTATCACTGTGAAGATAGATTCATGAGTCGGGGCTGTTTTACTGCTAGTTTTGCCAACATTGTTTGGAGTTCGGCACAATAGACATCTGCCGTTGATTGACCAGATCGGAGAAAACTATAGTGAATAACACCATGCTGAGACCACCAAACAGTTACCATTACCTTTTTATTGGTAAGTTTTGCTTTAGGGCTCTGTTGTGGCGTTTGACCTGGGGTCAGCCATTGCATTTTTCTTTTACGGTTATCATAAAGAATTTAATTCCACTTTTCATCACATGACACAATTCGATTTAATATTCCTTCATTTCTGTACCGATTCATCATGAGGCACCCATTTTTCCTTTTTTTTATTTTTATTGATGTGACGCAAATGAGTCAATATTGTGGGTAAGGTTACGTTAAGCCATGCCGCTAATTCCTGGGTAGTTTGACTAGGATCGGCTTCCACCATCTCTCTTAATTCATCGTTAATCACCTGTGTGGGCGGTCTTCCTCGTGGCTCGTTCTTCAAGTCGAAGTTTCCATCACGAAAGCGTTTAAACTAAAATCGCACGGTGCGTTCATTAGCAGATCCCTCTCCAAACGCAACATTGATATTGCGGGCTGTTTCTGCCGCGTTACTTCCGCGTCGGAACTCGTATTCAAAAATCACCCGAATTTTCGCAGTATCCATCTTTCTTGTCTAAGTTAAATAACAAAAACAATTGAAAGTCGATATTCAAATGTTTCACATTTTTTAAAAGAAGAACATCATAGAAACCATGTGAATAAAGTTTCATTCGAAAACCTCAAACCATGAAGATTCTATGTCAATTCAAAGAACCTATTACAATAAAACGGCAATTTCATATTTTAACCCCTAATATATACATTAACAATTTTACTGTGACGTATGCGCAATGTTCGTTGCCGTTATGCCGATGACAACGTAACTTTGTCGGTCTAACATTATTTCTTTATGTAGGTACCTAATACGAAAGCATTTCTAGAAATAATTTTCTAATCACCCACGCTTTACGCTTCTATTGAGAGGTAGTTATAGTATGTCGCAACTGGTATTTAAAAAGGAACAACCAAGCGACACGGTAAAAAAAATATTTATTAAGAAAAAAAAAGTTGAGCACTTAATGGGTATGAGTTCGTATGCCCGACTGTTAATTTGCTTCCGTAGGCCCGTACTTCCTTTGCGATGGTGACGCGAGGATAGATGGTGCTCGTTGGACGGACGGCAGCATGCGAGGGTAGATGCGAAGGTGTGGCCCAATTTCAAATGTTAACTTCGTTCCCTGGAAAAACGTCTCAGCTTAATATTCATTCTCTTAAATTAATCCGCTGATTGCGATCGCCAACATCTCCCATTACAAGCCAAGCCAAAACAAAGAAGACGGGTTCTGTATTTTAGTAGATGGTGATGTGGCTTTAAAAGATCGCAATCAGAACGGAGTGCAAAAGCTAGGTAGGTAGGTAGATAAATAAATGAATTTAATTTACGATAAACTACAATTACAGATTATGTAAATATGGAAAATACTTTTACTTTAAATTAGGGATCTTATTTGAATATTTTATTTTTATTAATTTAACATTGTCTAATTATTTTAATTTACACCGAAGCAAAAGCGAAGTAAAGTCTAGGCTGAAGAAATACCTAAGGAGATAGGCCACTAGAAAAAAAAGGTTAACAAATTTACAATTATACTTAATACTTGTCCGAGATGGATTTTTACATGTAGTAACGGCGAAGCACTAGCGCAGAGCCACAATTTTTTCAAAGCTAAAAAAAAAAAGAGAAACAGAACGTTTTCTATGGCAACCTATCAAATGTCATTACGGTTTTTTGTGCGAGCGCGGTCACATCGTCGTTTTATAAAAGATGGGTAAAATATCTATTACTCTTAAGAAATATACCATTAAAGTTTATAATCAGGCTTTAGAATTAAGCTTTGTCAAAGTGTTTACAATATATCGAATTGTGATTTTTGGAAAAATTACAAGAAGAAGCCTAATCAAGGTCTAGGCTTACTATGCAAATAGAAGGGATTTATAACATTAATCACAGGTATGATTCAATTTATTCTTACTTTCACATATAGAGCAATGTAGTTACGATGGTTTCGAGTTGAAACTTCAGAAAAAATAAAATAGGTAACAGCATAATTCATAACCTATATTATCACCTTACACCATTTTTTCTGTTTTCATTTCGTTGTACCTTTGACGTTCGGATATTCCCAGACACAATTAAAATCAATTATTATCGCAACAACCGGTTGTCGCTTGGGACTAAAAGCGTTACAACGAAAACAATGATCTATCTATGCATTCTGCAGATTCAATATTTATTCCTAGTGCATAAACCTTCGGTTAGGTTACGGTAAAAACAAGATTGCTTTTCATAATTTCTTTTCGGAGAGCACGTTTATCTTTTCGTTACCGTTTTACTCACTTGTTTAAAAATCTTACCATTAAAATCCAAGTGTTTGAAGAAAATTAAATTCAAGAATGAAGATCAAGAAAGGAAAAGAAACGAGGAAACAAGAGGAAGTTTCGAAAAATGGAAGCTAATAAAGGAAACTTCAAGATTCTCAGAGCAGCGATGAGGAAACATCTTTGACCATTCCCTCTAAAATGTGTTGTCATAGAAGATGACACATACACCAATAGGTGAGGCTAACATATTTCAACAAATATGACTTTTCCCTATAACAACTTTAAACGTCTGGGTAGTTTCATGTATGATGAACAAAACCACAAGCTCTAATTTTGTGCGAGATATTCTGAATAATCACAAACAATGGCTAGACATGCTAAATGTGAGAGCTTTCTATTGGGCAAGTGCTATCACTCGAAGATAGACATGCTTACATTAAGGGCAAGAGCTAGTATGCTGGAACTAGATGCCTTCATATTATAGGAGCATGAGAGCTACCACATTTTTGTAGACAATTTGCTTCTTTGTACTGAACAATGAAAATTGTTCCTTTTAGATGACAACCATCTTACAGAAGAGCTTCTGCTGGCTCGGGAAATAGAGGGTGTAGGAAAAGCAGAAATGGAAAAGCCTATCAGGCGGGATTCTTTCCCTATGCGGGGCGAATATAAAGAGAGAAGGCCTATGAGAATAGACATGCTTACATTAAGGGCACAGACTAGTACGATGAGACTAGACAACGCCTTCATGTTATCAGTACATAAACTTAAAAAATCATATCTCAGGCGGGACTCGAACCCGCATCTCCTAGCATGCGGGGCGGGCGCTGTATCGTTATGCCACCGAGACACTGCGACCCAGTGCAAATTTTTCTAACATAATCTTAACGCTGTAAGCCAGTTGCTTACCCTTATAGTACATGGGCTTATGCCGGTTCTTCACGTAGTGGTACCACATTGCGGGTAGGCAAATTTGCTTCCTTGTACTGAACAATAAAAATTGTTCCTTTGAGATGACAACCCTCTTACAAAAAAGTTTATTTTTTGGCTCCGGGAAAAGAAAAAAATGGATAGCCTATCAGACCAGAAGTTGCCCTACACGGGCGAAAATTATGACAGAAGGTCTTTGTAAAGAAGCACGCTCCAATATCTAGGAAAATACAAACTCCTTCTTATTTACAAAATGAAGTCATCAATTTTAAAACCCAGCCATTAACGGCTTCAATTTCTGAACCTTCAATTAGAAGAGACAGCCAAATTGTTTTATCGACAGAACCTGACAGGAAATTGAGGACTTGGGCAGATCCCTTACATTACCTGAATTCCAGTTCTAGAAAATTCCTTGCCTTGTCTTGAGCTGATAAGAATATCCAAGAATAAGTAAAAATTTACAGCTTTAAATACCTTATTTATAAATGGCTTGAGATTACAAATGATGATGAATCATGGGGGATATGAAATCCTTTTCGAACTTGAAAAAACTTTTTCTGAATAATTATAGGTATAGACATTTTGATCTTGAGAATATTATAACTGCTTACAAACTTATGTCTATTATATGGCATCAAAAGATTTGAAAGAAACTTATTACTGAACCGGGATTTCCAATGTAATGTTATATATAATATATTTATAGAAAATATCGTATTTACCTTCTCAACGATTTGAAGGAAGCAAACAATTGCAAAGACAACATTATTGTTGCATGCAAACTCTTACATACGAGGTTACTCGTATCTTAGGTTATGAACTTTGAGAAAAGTGCACTTGTTCCCAATTAAAATTGCAAATACTTATGAGTTATTTTAAAATTCCACAGACTGATTTGAAATTTATTTATTTAAACCTTCAGTCGAGAAGTAAACTTAAATCTAAAAATACAGAGTGTTCAAAAGTAACCTTTGTGTCTGAACTGGGGTACCCTGTATTTTTTTTTTAGACTTATAGTCTAAAAAGTTATACAAAAACATAAAGTGCAAGACTATTCTTAAAAAGTAAATACAGTTGGCTAAGAAAGAATTTGAAAAAACAACGCCCCGTTGGTCTAGTGGTTGAGGTACGGGGCCAAGATCTCGGGGTCCCAGGTTAGAATCCGGGGTCGGGCAACAAAAAGTTTCTTATTTTCAAACGTTTATCGGCTTGTGATCACCAACCCACATTTGGCAAGAGTGGTGATTATGCCAGTACACCCATTATTGCTGTGGTAACTTGAATTCAATGATGGAGGCCTTTTTTCCCTGCAGTGGGATGATTATAGGCTGTTACTTTAAGAAAGTATTGAATACAGAGAAATTTTTTGGTACCTACACTTAAGACAATTTATCCAGCTGTTGTATGGATAACTATATACAAAAGTAATGAGAAAACAAAGACTTAAAGAATTACTAAAATCACATGAAAACTGGATTAAGTTATGCCTAGCATTAAGGAAATAAAGATATAATTAATTTGGGGGAAAAACAATATAAAAATTAGCAACCCGATTAAACAACTTAACCTTTTTAATAAATAAAAATAAATAAATCAAAAAATAAAGATATTAACTATTTGGGGAAAAACAATATGAAAATTAGCAATTCAAAAATTATATATTAAGTAAACAACTTAACCGCTTCATGGAAATACACACTAAGGCTTCAACTCCAGGACCTGGGGTGCTGTATGTGGCCACAATAAGGCTTCTGGGTCTTGGTCCCGTGCAGAACAAACACATCATATTAACCATTGTAAATCTTGATTGTGTAATAAATTCGTATTATTATTATTCTTATTTAGAATTAAAAGCTGCACTGTTGGACCTACAATGTTTTACTTTAACTATGAAATTTTAATGAGTATTGATAACACAACCGCAATAGCTTATTTTAATAAAATAAATACACAGGTACACAGTCTCCTCACCTTAATAGTATAACTAAAAACATGTGACAATAATGTGCAAGTATATACTGAAGAGAATTTTTAGGGAAAAAGGAATCAAGAAAAGTTTAATATGACTCAAAAAGATAGAGCCACCGGAATATTAGTTTTCCCCTATTGGCCATTACAATCATGGTTTCCCCTAGTCAAAAGCCATCGCCACTTATTAGTATTTTTATTAAAATAATATATTTGATTTTAATAGAACATTATTTTAATTTCAAAGATTACTATCACTTATACCAGCAGCTTACACTGGCTGTAGGGCTGTTGACAGACAAGAATTTATAAGGTGGTGCCCTCCAAAACTTAGCACTTGACATAATGGTCAATTCTCTTTTCTAAAATGCCCTAAATATTGTCATAGTTTTTTCCCTGTACCCAATGGTAGTCTGGTAGACATCGTTCTTTAGCGATAAGACCCCCAAAATTGTACATCTTAATATTATAAAATAGTATGTTATTCCTTTATTTGGTGTGCAATAAAGAGTATTCCATTTGGGTATCTAAAAGCGATAAGACTCAGTCCTAAAATTATGGTGACTATTTTGCAGAAAGCACAATATTGATACTCATGAGGTTCCCATTCCTCTCATTGTTAGTTTTTTAAACACAGATCTATGATAATGATCAGTTCTGTCTACTGATTGGTCCAACAGTTAGATCAGATGACAGAATGTGTCACTAAAAGAGTTAATTGAAAAACGGGACGCATTACTTGGCTCTGTGGGCGTTTGCAAACGTTCTTGATGTTCAAAATATTACACATACTTCAAGAAAAGAAAATCCTCAGTCTTCGTTTCAATTAGAAACCTTTGTTCAGTAAAAATAAATTAATATTGTGTCTACAATAAAATCGTATATAGAGAAGACCAACTTGTCAAGGAAAAAATGATGACCTTTTGATTTTAACCATCAAAAATCCAGTGTTAAGTTGGTGGATTAAGTAGATTTTGAGAAAAGCTTGTATTAATGATACATAAATTCTTAGATTATACCACAAGACATACAACAACATCTGCTGTGCAGCAGAGGTCACGTGTTAGAAATGATTTTATATTAAAAAACACTGCAGGATGGTCTCAGAATTCGTCTATATTCTAGGCCAATATTTCAAAATGTAGCAGAATTCAATAATACAGTGTGTAATAGTATTTTTCAGAGTGAAAAAATAAAATGTTTTTACTTACTATTAATCTCTCTCAAATTATTTATCTTATTAATTACAAAGTTTTAAGGTTTATTATTATACTTAATTACATATTTTTTTTCATTCTTTAAAAATTGTACTAGTGATTCACAACCCATCTTCAAACATCTACATGTTAAAATCCATCTCGGACAAGTATTAAGTATAATTATAAGATTAAACGAACTTACCTTAAGTGAAGTTCAATCTTAATTATACGAAGGTACTTGTCCGAGATGGCAGCCCCAAAAACCCACCCACTAATACTAAATTCTATAGTATTATCCCATTAGTTGGGTTGTTCATTGCTTTAAACGTAATGACATTTGATAGGTTGCCATAGAAAACGTTCTGTTTCTCTTTTTTTTTTTAGCTTTGAAAAAATGGTGGCTCTGCGCTAGTGCTTCGCCGTTACTACATGTAAAAATCCATCTCGGACAAGTATCTTCGTATAATTAAGATTGAACTTCACTTAAGGTAAGTTCGTTTAATCTTATAATACGAGTAATCCTACCCAACACAATACGTTCGAAACACTATTACAACTATGGTTCGCTAAATTAAAAGAATACAAGTTCATCACTTACCCTATCGGGGAAACCTATTCTTCCTATTACGTAGGAAGTAAGTATTTGAAAGTAACTGTTAATAGCACGACTGCGAATAAAATAAGTCTATTCGAAATTTAACTTTTGGTCTAGAATATGTCTAGGTATTGCACTTATTGCTCGAGGAAGTAACGTCCTCTCGACTCAGTGTGAAGTTAAGGTGTGTCGGCCGTGCCGTGTTAAAAATGGTGTCCTTCATTCCATTTCCAGCGACCGGCTGCATGGGTTGGCCCCGCCCCCAAGATCATACGATTTCTCGCAAACAAAAGGACGAGTTAGGGATCCGCACAACACTCAAGCGAACCATTAGCTTAAAACGTTTTATGAAGTTGAGTTTTATTTAATAGGATATAATTATTTGGACAGTTAATTATTTTGTTTTTTATCTACTAATTATGAATCATGTTTGATGCATGTGACATTTTGATTAAGAAATAATATTATTTAATTTTAAGAATGTAATCTGTATCAGAATCTTCAATTTTAATTAGTTTGATGTAGGTTAATTATTAACAAAAGTTTTAAGTATTAACAAAAGTTTTGAAATTAATTATTTAAAAAAAAAAAGAACAATATTTAACTAATTTAATTATTAATATAAGAAGAACGTATAACGTTACAAGTAACAGTTGTAAACGTAAGCGTTACTAAAAAAAAACAAAAAAAAACTTACCGATCATATTGCTAACAAGATGACCCAACTTGGCGTCATTGAGGAATTCTTCTATTTATTTATTTATTTATTTATTTATTTATTTATTAAGAAACTCTACAGCTTTTTTACAGTATGCTTGACACAACTAATATAAAATAAATCACTTAAGCCAATTACAGAGTTCCATTACATGGTTATTTCATCAAATCGTACATATTATGTTATAATTATCTAAGAGTTGAATAATTAGTGCCGACTCTTCGTCGAGCCGCCAGATAAAGGTCGAAATGACCTAATAATGACATAAAAATAATAATAATACGCGGCCTTTTGCTTCTTAGGTACTATCTCTTACGGCTTTCGAAAAAATCGGACTCGTGACTATTAAATATAGGGTTAACAACTAAACATCACAAAAGCAAATTCATCATGCAATAGAATAAAGTACTCGTATGAACACAATAACAATAATATGTAAAAGACAAATAAGTGGCGACCAAACAGAAAGAGAACATTCCTTTGTTTGTTTAACTAACTTTTACGGACATCATACTGTGATTCAATTTCAGTTCGCAATCGTCTCTTTAATGCATTTTTGCTCATATTGAACATATCTATATTTTTATAATTAATATTGTAAGTT
Organism: Anania crocealis; assembly: GCA_949315895.1. NCBI lineage: Eukaryota > Metazoa > Arthropoda > Insecta > Lepidoptera > Crambidae > Anania > Anania crocealis. The sequence goes on from OX438868.1 coordinate 8,554,634, forward strand.
AAAGGTAAACGTGTCATGACAGCATTAGCGGCGTAGTTGGTGCGGTTCCTAGGTATACTAAATAACGGAGTATGTCTGGTTCGATATTTAGGAGTATTAAATTTCACTTGCGACAGTAATTTGGGTGTTTCCAAGTTACTGTGTAATATATCATGTAATAAGCATAGATCCAATACCTTGCGTCGCGACTCAAGGGACAAGAGATTGTAATGATGGCAGTCCTCAAGATAGTCTCCATGACGTTTGTGGCCCTTTCGGTTCAGATATTTAATAAATTTTATTTGGATTTTTTCTAATTTGTTTTTATATTTAGCATAAAGAGGAGACCATATTGGGCTACCATATTCGAGAATACTGCGACAGTATGCATAATATAAAGATTTAATAGTTTGTGTATTCTTGAACGGTTTACATGTTCTAATTATAAATCCAAGATTACGATAGGCTTTGTTGACAACATGGCTAACATGTACAGAAAACAACATTTTAGAATCAAGAGTAATGCCTAAGTCCCTAACAGTAGTAGCCCTTTCAATTATGTTGCCACCGAAGTGGTATGGGTACGAAATTATCTCATTCTTACGACTAAAACTAATACACTGGCACTTATCAACACTCAGAGAAATTTTGTTATTATTGTAATAGTCTTGGAGCCTATTCAAGTCATTTTGTATAAGCAGACAGTCTGCAGGCGAAGCTACTTTCATAAAGATTTTTTTATCGTCTGCATATAACAAGTGACTCGAATGTTGAAAACATTCATGTATATCATAAATATAAGCACAGTAGAACAAGGGTCCCAAATGTGACCCCTGTGGGACACCAGAAGGGACATTAACATAATCGGACTTGAACCCACCCATTACAACTGCCTGTGACCGGTTAGCGAGGTAGGACTGTATCCAACGCAGTAAATCGCCGCGAATGCCAAGCTCAAATAGCTTTTTCAACAGGATGACGTGATCTACCCGATCGAAAGCTTTTTCAAAGTCTTCAGTATAGATCACGTCAACCTGTCCACCACACTGCATTTCGCTAAGCACATAGTTACTGAATTCTGCTAAATTGGTTACAGTTGACTTACGTTTTAGAAAGCCATGTTGATGCTCTGATAAGCCACTTGTGATTGTACAATAAATACTGTCGTAAACTATTCTCTCAAGCATATTACTCAATGTGTTTAAAATGGAGATGGGCCGATAGTTAGTGATTTGAGTTTTTGTTGATTTTTTGTGAACTGGTACAATATTTGCCTTTTTCCATGTTGTCGGACAAATCCCACTTTCTAATGATAGTCTAAATAGCAAACAAACTGGGTGAGCTAATACATCAGCACAGCGACGGAGAAACACTGGTGGTATACCATCACAGCCAGCACCCTTGTTAACGTCCAACGTCTGAAGCATTACTTTGACCCTATTAGCTGTAACCGAGGCTCTAGTTACAGTATCCTTACAGTTGTCATGGCCAACCTCGCCATTTAGAACTGAGTCAGAAGTCGAGCTTTGAGAAAACATTGTGTGAAAGAATTCACTAAATTTATTACAGATGTTGGAGCCTTCAGTCAGCTTCTGGCCCTGGTAGGTAAATTGTTTGGGATACTGTGACCCACCTCTTTTAGATTTGACGTATGACCAGAGAGCTTTTGGTTTCTTACCGATATTATTCTCAGTGGCAGCTATAAAGTCACTATAACACTGCTCATGAACTACCTGCTGCCGCTTACGAAGCATAGTAAATACATCATGATCGCGCGGGTTGCCATAACGCTTCCACCTTTTGTGCATCTTACTTTTTTCACGAATAATTTTCAATAAAGCTGCGCTATACCAAGGTGGATATTTGTCTTTTATAACTCGTTTAGACACTGGCACAAATTTATCTAAGCAGTCATTAATTTTATCGTAAAAAATTTTTAAGGCGTCATCTACCGTCTTACCTGCAAATATATCATCCCAATCGATCTTACTTGTATAATCTATTATAGCTGGATAATTACAAGTATGAAAATTACGACGCGGTGCTGAAATCTCCAGAAAGGGTGTCACAAATAGATCCGTGAGACATATACGCAGTGACGGGTGGCTCCTATCTTCTTTAGCAAGAAGAGAAGGTGCCCTATCCACCGAGGAATTTACGTTACAGAAAGCAAGATCCAAACAACGTTCCAAATAATTGAGGTTGAAGTTATATTGCTGAAGGCCATAAAATGTCAAAAAATCAATAAATTCCACGGCAGCATCTTGCATTTCTAATGTAAGGTTGTTAACTAATGTGTAATGCCCGTCGCGCCAGTTTAAACATCGAAAATTAAAATCACCTATTATAAGGTAGGTATCATCAGGACACTCATCGATAAGATGCATTAAAAACATTTTTATCTCTTCCAGCTGCGTAGGTATGTCTTTGTAATTAGGAGGAAGGTATACTAAAACAATATGCAGCTTACTTTCAGTTCCTAAGCAATACGCAGGTATTGTGACACAAAGCAGCTCTGTGTATATGTTTGAGTATGAAAATGTATGAGAAATATTGGCTCTAAGTCTACTTTTTATGCATAACATAATACCTCCTCCTGAGTCCTTACACGCCTTAGATAGGTCACGATCAACACGAAAAATATCGTATCTTTTATCACAGATCTCGGTATCAAAGATATCATTCTGTAGCCAGGTTTCAGTTAATAATATAATGTCATAATCGTTACTAAGTATGCTGTTATGTATTTCTGTGCATTTGGTTCTGAGACCACAAACATTTTGGTAAAATATATTTAAGGTTTCCCGCGTATTACTCATCCTACGGCATAAAGTGTCCCAACGAAATTCATAAGTAGATATAAGTTTATTATCGATTTTTCTGATCGTGTAGGCTGCCTAGGCTTATATTGCAGACTATGTGCAGTGCTGAAGTTTGCCATCGTACAATTACAGAGCAATCTTTTGTACCATTGCGTACTAATAAAAAGTATTAAGAAAATGGATGCTAATTGCAGTTTTTTGTATAAAAAAAGACTGAATAGCATCACACTGGGGCCAAAACAAGTGTTCATAAAGAAACAAACATTCCTTATTATCAGGGCGATAACGACTAAACATAAAGCTTGCATGTCAATGTAGTAATTAAGTACAATTTTATTCGATATCGAAATAATGGCATGCCGCAATGCTGTCATACAACAAAAATAACACAACTCTTGCATCAATTGTTGGTTTACATAACTTTTTGTGATGTTTACTTTAGTGTAAAGACATACTATAGTCGTATATGAGCAATGTGCATAAATAAGCATGCTACTTACATTCATGGCAGGAATCAATAAATACAAAGTGCTATGCATTCTTGCTATTTTACTGTTAGTGAAAGTAAAAAAAATGCATGACCTTAAAGGAACTAAAACTAAACCGGATATGTAAAAGACACCAGAACTTAACACATCAAAAGCACTACAACTTATCAAGCACCGATGAGTCCCGGATAAAAATAGCTTCACTTGTTTCACTTTTTCTCATATAAATTCTTCCTGCTCGAACCCAGACAAACTTGTACTTTAGATCCCTTCCCCGTTGACGAGCCGCTGCATGCAGCTGTTTGTTTTCTTGAGACAGGTTTTCTACGACGAAGACTGGCGATTTCTTTGCAAGATCAAACCCAAAGTCAGCGCTATTCAATCTATCTTGGGAGTTGTGTTTATTATATTGGTGGACCGCAGACAGCACTGAATCACGTATTCTAGGCGAGCTGAATTTTGCTACGATCGTGCGCGACCGGGAGCTATTTGGGTTTAGTTTCGCTACTCGCGAACAGTAATGAATGTCCTGGTCATTAATAACACACTTAACGACGCGCCCCAGTTGCTTAACAATTTGTAAGACGTTTTCAGACTTCAGTTCAGGAAGGCACTGTATTTCCAAGGTCGCAGCGCGCGACATTTGGTCTAGCTGATGCATTTTGTTGTTGAGGTTATTTACTTCCGTACGCAATGTCGTATTTTCTTTCTTTAGGGCCTCGATATCGTGTTGTTGATGCTTGAAACTTTCTGAAAGTCTGTCAAACTTTTCACTCATAAATTCAACAGATGTGTGCACATTTGTGATTTTCTCTGCAAATGAGTCAAACGTTGACTTTTAGTTCCGCATTATGTGTTTTGATAACAAGCAACATTTCTTCCCGTAGTATTTCTCGGAATTCGGCGCGCCGAATGTATTCATCAGTATTAGTTGAGAGTGGTGCAGTATTGTGCACTTTACGGCGGGTTACATTGAACGAGATTTCAGCCTGTGAAGTCGGCGTGGAAGGGCGAGCCAGGCATGCAGAATTGTCTCCCTTTGGTTGTTTACTCATACACATTGGGCATATCCATTTGGACATAGCTTCAGGGCTCAAGCTCTCATGTTGCATGTTGAGGCAAAGCAGGTGATAAACCTCGTTGCATTTGGTGCATTCCATGTAGTCTTCATTATTTGTGCATAGCGTACAGGCTAAACAATTCCTCATGATGACGCTGCGATTTGTTTAACCGGTAAGGTAAAACAGGGATGGCAATTATCGTGTGAGTGTCTCAGGTCACAGCGGTGAGGCAAGGGGGCACCCTGCACGCAGAGATCGTCCGCGAACTGTCACTAGTCACTGCACTCAAACAAATTTTCACGAAAGATTGATGCACCCGATGCACTCGATATTGAGCTTTAGAAACGTTTTACAGTATATTGGGCCGGTAATTATCGTTTGACACTTTTACAACGTTTGGTTAAGAAGAGGAGCACACGTCCGCTCCGTACGACGATCACACGGCGAAAAAAAAAGATCCCCCATCATTTAGAGAAACACTTTTATGAGGAACATAAAAACATAGATACCACAATAAGAATAAGCACGGTTCTTTTTATGTTTTTGTTGTCTAATTACGTAGCGAAAGCAAAGCCAAGGCAAGACTGGCTGGGTGTACTCTCATTTCTCTCTCACTCACTCGCTTGCCGCCCCCTCCCCACCTCCTCATTTTCCCGCGCACATAGTACTTGTTGTTATCTCATATTATAATTATGTTACTTTGTAGTCACAATTAATTTCCTATTGTTTATTTAATTCACAAAAGCTACTTGGACACTTCATCAATAGATAATTTGTTAGACTTTCGGACAAAGTTATACTTTAATATACGTACAATGATCCATTGTCGACCTAACTAATTATTTACCAGCATTTTTGAGGTGACAAGTTTTCAATTGTTCCTAGCTCAACAAACACGGAACAATAAAAACGTTGCAAATTAGCACTATTTCTTTCTGTGATAGTAGCAAAGTATTTTGTTGATCCTATCAAGGTTTTTTTAACAACGCATTTATTGTGTCTGTTGACCGATTTTTTTCTGAGTGTGTGATAAAGATGTCATCTCAATGGTTTTATAGATATGACATCTGTGTGATGAAGATTTAACGTATCTGAAAATCATTAAGCATAAGAAAATATAATCAATCAAAATGTAATAAATAATCATAATTATTAGTTCATAAAAATAGAAAAACATACACATGTGGTTAGTCAGTTGGTAGTCTAATTACAAACTACATTTCCATATTCGTTAATTTAAGATACTGGAATGTATTTACACATAACAAAATCAGATTTTGTTTCTTTGACACTAAATAAATAAATAAATCTTTATTTGGAACAGTAACATGATAAACATTACAAAAGTAAAAACGATGTTATCTGCGAAAGCATAAACTGTGTTGCAGACAACAACGCCCTCCTCCTAATAATATTAACAAAGTTCCAATAAAAAGTACAAAGTTGATCAAGTTGATCTTATTTTTAATTTAGTATAACATAAAACCCAAAAAGTTGTGTGTTTGTTTGTGTGTGTGTGTGTGTGTGTGTTTGTTTGTGTGTGTGTGTGTGTGTGTGTGTGTGTGTGTGTGGGTGTGGGTGGGTGCGTGCGTGCGTGCGTGCGTGCGTGCGTGTATGTGTTTGTGGGCGCACGTGCGTGCGTGAGAGTTTGAGCGTGTGTAGGACAGAAAGTGCCTCATAACATTAAAAAAAATAGGTAAAAAAACTTTTTAAGTTAAACGGTTTTATGTTAAACATACATTGCAATGTTTAAGATAAATGTACTAAAAACCAAAAAATAATAAAATAGATACAGGGAATGGGGTGGGAATTATAAACATATGAATAGACTAGACTAAAATAAAACCGTGGGGCACGTCAATTGTCTACAATCGTTGATTAAAATGTTCTATTATATTCTAGCCCTACTTATCACACGTCCATCGTTGTCGGTTGAACAACTGTCTAATTATAGTGTAACATTACAAAACAAACATTTTAATCAACGATTGTAGACAATTGACGTGCCCCATGGTTTTATTTTAGTCTAGTCTATGCATATGTTTATAATTCCCACGACTGTATCTATTTTATTATTTTTTGGTTTTTAGTACATTTATCTTAAACATTGCAATGTATGTTTAACATAAAACCGTTTAACTTAAAAAGTTTTTTTACCTATTTTTATTTTCTAGTTTTTAGTTTTTATTTCGCATTCTGTTTAATTCATTTTGTAGCGGCCGCCATCTTGTATTTCAATTTTTTATAGTATATTGTATTCTGCTTGTTGAGCCCTTTCATTTGATACCCATATTGATGGGATTGATAAAACCTACGTTATCCGCCATTTTGTAGCGGCCGCCATCTTGGATTTAAATTTTTTATAGTATATTGTATTCTGCTTGTTGAGCCCTTTCATTTGATACCCATATTGATGGGATTAATAAAACATAAATTATCCGCCATTTTGTAGCGGCGGCCATCTTGAATTTATAATGATAATGAATAAACATAATTGTATTGTCACCAAAATCCAAAGTGTATACAAAATTTCAGATTAATCGGTTGACAGGAAGAGGGTGAAATTTGAATTACTAAATTTTACCCAAGAATAAATAAAACAAACGGGGTGAGCTAAATAAAACCGTTTAAAAAATAATCTTTACTAAGATTATTTTTTTAATGTTATGAGGCAAACGTAAGCAGCTGTTCAGTGTCATCGTATGATAGTGTTCGCAAAAACGTGACACATCGGGGGGCACGGTAGTGCCCCCGCCAAGTCGAGCGCGAAGCAAACACTGCCGTACCATCCTTTACTGGAACCATTTCGCCGCATTTTCAGGCCCCTATTTAAGAACCTATGGATAAGACCAGAACGCAGAAATCTACGTCATCCAGTAAGCTATAATCACATACTTAACATCCAAAATTTCAAGTCTGTAGGTCATTTGGTTCCAAAGTTAAACGAAAGCAAAGTTTCGCATTTATGACACTCACTCACTCACTCATGATCAGCAAAATACTCGTAGAACAAGTACTTCCCATAAACTCAGAGAGCTGAAATTTGGTACAGAGTTAGGGTTTAATGGCCACATAAAGGGAAAACTATAAAAACTAGAATAATCGAAGATCTGTAGATCAGCTGTATTAGAGATAATGGTAATGCCCCCTTCTACTATTGGTACATAAAAAATTGACTGTCATTGCAAAAATACAGCATAGTTGGACACATCTTCTAATTTATTCTAGCCTACAGCGTCCCACTGCTGGGCGAATGCCTCCCCTTCTGCTTTTAATACGCATATAAATAAAATTAAAGGAAAACTCTGGATAAGACTAGACTGGCTTTTATACTTATACTTACAAGTTTACAAGAAGAAATAGTCGAACGATTAACTTTATTCTACTTAAACATTACACAAATTAAATAAACAAATTACACTAAAATATTAATTAATTTCGCTGAAAATTTAGTCAAAATATAATGCATTGGGCTAAGAGTGGCGGTGATACTCGCACACATCGCTAGATGGCGCTGTCTGTATTTCAAAAGATTTGTAAGAACAAGAAAACTACTCATAAAAAGAAAAAAAAATGTGTCATTTAAGAAAATCTAATAAAATAAATCAATATGGGCACGTTACAACAAAAAGAAGTGAAATCCCACCAAAAACATTCTGTAAAAAACTAGCCAAGTCTCGATGGAGCTGCTTGTTTATCTCTAAAAAGTAATGAAATCTAGACAAAGTCGTGCCAAGTCTAAGGTTCCTTACTGCGATTCCTTTATTATTATAGTTAATGTTGTGTGACTTGGCCGTTGAAGGATACACAAGGGTACAAAACCAGGTGCTCCATGACACCTTTGCACCAATCTGTCGCCAGAACTGCTACCCATTGACGATGGAAAATTGCCACTTGGAAAACCTTGATTCAATAACCAGTCAATTGTAGGCTTAATAAAGCTGCGTATTTCAAAAATACTTATGTATAGGCGAGCCAGAAAGTTACAACAGATATAACATAACGTGTAAACAAAATTGACTTGTACAGACAACGGCAGGTCAACCTACCCAAAAAGTTAAAGGTCATTGAAATGATTTTCAACTTTAAGTCCAACAAGTAGAGATCAATATCAATTGAGAAAATTTTACGTTTTGTGGTAGGTTGACGTGCTGTTGTCTGTACCTACCCACTAACGTATAAAGAATGTTCAACGGCCAAGTCACACAACATTAACTATAATAATAAAGAAATCGCAGTAAGGATCCTTAGGCTTGGCACGACTTTGTCTAGATTTCATTACTTTTTAGAGATAAACAAGCAGCTCCATCGAGACTTGGCTAGTTTTTTACAGAATGTTTTTGGTGGGATTTTAGTTTACACACACGGAGCGTTAGTGGGTAGATGTTAAGTATTTTATTTAAACGGTTGTATAAGGTAGTAATACAATAGAATTGACGGCGCGCTAGAGCTGTACGGCGGGATATAGTTTTACATACCAGATCTTGTCTACGTTTGGATTTGATTAATTTAGAGTCATATCCAAGTTGTGAATGTTTACGAAGGATAGTAGAAACTACTCGTATGAAATGTTGACGGACAGTAAGGACTTGGCATTGTGTATACAGTTCAAAAGTTGGGAAATAACGTGGTTTTTTCGAGAGAACTTTAAGCACAGCTCTCTGTGCTCTCTCGATCCTTAATGTATGAATCTTAGCTGCACCACCTCAGGAAGAGATGCTAATGAGTCTTACACTGCGCAAAAGAAGTCGGTGCTAATGAGTCTTATCATGAGTAATCTCGTACTAAGTAATTTCTAAGAATGATTAGAGGTCCTTGTTGTACACAAATAAGCAGTACCTACTTATTCGTCCGAGAGGGTGGCGGTAAGCCGTTTGATGTTTTCCAGGAATGAAGCTTGTCATAGTTACATTTTTGGAAATAAAATTAGGCAAGTAAATATTTAATATTAACCATTAACGAGCTCTGTTTATCTTTTTACAACTGAAACCTCTTTTAGTTTTGACATAACTAATCAAATCATCCATTTAAATAAATATTTCTGATGCCCATGTTACCTATAAAAAGTCAATTTGAACTTGAATTAAAGTACCTAACGCAGCAAATAATTGTAAAATAGTCATGAAATTTCATTCGTGACAGTTATCAATTTCACTTCCCAATTGCTAACTGTCACGATAACCTAGCTTTCTGCCTCGATAGGTAGGTAGCATTCTCCCGCTGCACCTAACACAAGCGTCTATGAACCTACAATGTAAGACTACATTGAGCTCAATAGCTAAGCGCAACCAAAACTATCCGTTTTTTTAATGTTGACAAAAGCTTTAACTGGATCCTGAACTTGTGTTACACTAATCATAGTTACGTTAACAAGTAGAAGGTAATTCAATATTCGTATATAAGCGCTTGCGCATATCGCGTGAGGCGGGGCAAAATATGGGGCGGAGCTTGTTTACTAAAAGACCAATAACGCGTCGGACTTTGCTTACGTGACGTATCGCGATGGGGATCGTGCCTGTTGTATTATTCGATTGTTAGCTAGCAGGCAATCATTGATCGCGGTTTGATTTTTCTGTTCTAAGTTTTTTAGGAGGGTATCATTTTTAACCGACTTCAAAAAAGGAGGAGGTTCTATGTTCGTCTGTTTAAATAATTTATTTATTTATACAATCTTATATCGGTAGCATTAGCTATACCTAACAGAAGTCAGTAGGCACATTAGGTACTCGTATGTAGAAAAGTTTCCAAATTTTGGATTTTCACTATTAATTTTAATATTGTTTTATTTATAAATTTGTTCTCGTCTTGTTCCGCGATAAGAAGTGTTTAAATCTGAAATTTTTGATGTTCAAAAACATGGTAGGTACTTATAGAATAATAATAATAATAATAATAATAATAATAATTTTATTTCAGTAATCTTTTTCACAAACATGATGCTGAGACCTCCCAGTAAGTAAGCATAATATGTTACTCGTATTGGGAATGTCCCGCTACTTCCCCAGAAGATAGTATCAGGTTCTTTAGATTACAGTATTTACTTATTCTAAATACAAGAAGGAAAAATAAATACAAGAAGTTTTACCTAATAGGTTTTTGATTGTGGCTAATGGATTAATTCTATCTGTAAGATGTAATAAACATGTGTGTGTGTGTGTGTGTGTGTGTGTGTGTGTGTGTGTGTGTGTGTGTGTGTGTGTGTGTGTGTTGAGTGCTTGTTAGTATGGTGTGTTATAAAGTATGTGGGATGCATGTGTATGGTGACATATGAGTCTATGTAATTGTGAACAAATTGTGAACAAACACTAAGTGCCTATCTTTTTGCATTACTCAAGATTTCTTTCAGGTGATCCTTGTGAACAGATGTTCAACTTCATCATAGGTTAGTGTGCTCAACCATTTAGTTATAGTATTTTTACACATATAAAATTTCATGGGATAAATTTTAAGCATTTTATTTAGTTTATTATATATGAAAGCGGATTGGGAAGGATATTGCCTTTTGGCGAAAACAGTACGCACATAGGGTGCCGGGGCCACCAAATAATTTCTTCTTTTACTCAATAAAGCTGCATCAAATGGTAATGTTTTATGATATGTCAAGATCATGTTTAAAACATAGAGCTTTCTAATCGAAAGCAGATTGCAAACCTGGTATAACGCTTGTGTAGGGAATCTGTAAGGTTTGAAATACATGACCTTTAGAAGAGATCTCTGTGCCCTTTCCAAATCTAAGAAGTTGGTCTTACCGGCCCCGCCCCATATTGGGATACAATAAGAGATCACCGATTGTGCTAAAGAAATATAAATTTTGTTCAGAAGAGTACGATGTAAGACAAACCTTAATGACTTAAAGACCCAGATAAGTTTTCTGATTCTACTAGTTACTGATTCCAATTGTGGGTACCAACTAAGTCTTTGGTCGATAAGAATGCCGAGATATTTCGTCTGAGTAACTTTTTCAATAACAGGGCAGTCACATGAGGTATTACCTAAGCTGGGGCAGTGGTGGATTTTAAGACTTAAGTTACTATTAGGTTGTGAAGTATTGTATGGTGCAAAACATATATAATTGGTCTTATTGATATTTAGAGTAAGAAGATTACTCCTCAGCCAACTAGATACCCTCATCATACCTCCCATAGCAATATCATATACCGAATCCCAGGTTTTGCCTGAGAATACGATAGCAGTGTCATCCGCGTAGCAGAATATCCTGCCCCCGACTCCCTGAAGATTACAAAGCTCGTTTATATAAATTAGGAAGAATGTCGGGCCAAGGACACTCCCCTGCGGGACACCAAATTTAATGGTTTTTTCATCACTAATGTGGCTACCTATCTTGACGACTTGGGTTCTGTCTCGAAGATAGCTGCTAAAGAGAGACAATGAAGTTCCCCTGATCCCAATATACTCTAGCCTGTCTAAAAGAACCGGAACAGACACAGTGTCGAAGGCCTTTTTCAAGTCTAAAAAGATGGTAAGGCATTTCTGCCCCTTGTCAACAACCTCAGTAATGATACCGATCAAATCTAATATTGCATCTTGAGTTGATATTCCTTTACGAAAACCATACTGAAATTTTGATAATATGTTAAATTTTTTTAAATAATTGATCAGTCTAATATTAATGAGTTTTTCGATGATTTTCGAGACAGAAGTTAAAACAGAAATTGGCCTATAATTATTAATGTCGTGTTTATCTCCGCTCTTGTAGACAGGCGTTACTATGGCTCTTTTGAATGCACTAGGAAAAACTCCTGTACTGAAACAAAGATTTGCCAATTTACAGATTAATGGGACAGCAAAATCCCTTGCATGTTTCAAAAATGCAGTGCCGATTCCGTCCCAGCCAGGTGCACTGCTAGAGTCAAGGCTCTTTATTATAGAGTCAACCTCTTCTAAATCTGTCTCCAGCAGCACAAATGAGCTTGGGTTAGCATTGCTAGTTAAATTTGTATTTGGGCATAAGCCATCAGATAGAGATTCTTTTATAATAAGATCAGCCAAAGAAGAGCCAATATCCACAAAGAAGTTGTTGACAAGGTTGACTGAAATTTGAGGTTGCGGATTAATGTTAAGTAGTTCAACGTTATTTGTTTTAGAGGGTTTGTATTGGGTGATCTCATTTATGGTGGACCATAGTTTTTTAGGGTTTTGGAGAGATTTTTTTTAGTTGAAGGCTGTTGTATTTTCTCTTGAGCTTCTTTATGAGGTTGGAACAGTAATTACGAAATCGTTTGTACGTTATTTCCAAGATTGTGTTTTGAGGATTTTTTCTTAGTTTATATTGCATGTCATTTCTAAGTTTAATACATTTTAGAGCCCCTGGGGTAATCCAAGGCTTTAAAATCCTTTTACTACCTGATATTTTGACGATTTTAGAATTTGTTTCAATGGCTGACCCAATCATACCAATTAATGCAGTAGCGAAGGTTTCTGGGTCAGTATAAGTATCAAAGAAAGAAACATCTGATGAGTTTAGTATTTTAATAGTCTTTTCTATGTCTGTAATACGTTTTTGATGCCGAGTGACTATGATTTTATTAATTGTAGAAAATTTTACTAGAACTAAGTTGTGATCGGTCACTGTAGTATTTAAAACAGCAACGGAAGCAGAGCTGGAGCTACCGTCCAATTTGAACATAGTGTGGTCTAAGCACGAGTCTTCCCTAGTGGGGTAAGTATGCCCAGGTAAAAGACCATGTAGGGATAAAACATTGAGGTAGTTAAGTCGGTTTCTACGCTCATATGATTTTTCTTTGTCAGTAGCAATTAAATCTATGTTAATATCTCCTATAACCAAAATATTTTTAAACTGCACTATAGTTTCAAGATGTTTTTCGAGGGAGTTTATAAAACAATCGGCGTTCACAAAAGATGGGGAGCGGTAGATAGCAAGAAAAACATAGTCGTCAATCACTAATTGAAGACCAGTAGCATTTGTGAGCTGGAGCTCTGTTATTTTAGCTTGAATACAGTTTTTTATGTACACTACGACGCCGTCATTTTGATTCAGTAAATTGGTCGTGTGAAAAGAAGTATAGTTGATTAGCAGTGGTACCCGTTTTCGCAAATCCAATCTACACTCAGTTAGGACTAATATATCAGCTTCATAATTTAATTGCGAGAGAGTAATTTGTAAGTCGTCAAAGTTCTTATATATACTCCTAACATTTTGTGTGATGACTATTAAGCCGTTGTGAGTACTACTTGGTATGTGGTGTGACAAGTCCTGAATATTGCACTTAAACGATTGACAGACTTGTAAAGAGTCCAGTTCTCTGATTGTGTTGAGATTATCCATTATGTAGTGATAATGGGATCACAAACTTAACTAAAATGACATTACTTGAAAAAATAAATACATAATTAAATGTTAAAATACATGAAATGGATGTGTTTGAAAACATTTGATTAACATAATATGGTATTATATTGTAGAAATAGAAATAGTGTACTTTATATGTATATTTTAATGATTGTGTATCAAGTAGTTTATGTGTGTATATGTGTGTGTATATGTAATGTATAAGAACTTTGATATTTAGGCCTTTAGTGTGTGGTGCTTGATTGAGTGATGTGTGTACATACTTAGAGATACTTAAATTTTTAACAAGCATAATTTGATAAATTGTTCCAGTCTTAAATAATTTACCTGGATAATAATAATAAATGTAAAATAAGCTACAGAAAACAAAAACAATAAATAAAACCACTTTAGATAGTCAGTTTTCTTGCATGAGTTGGTTAACCTGAGCTTCATTTTGAATGCAAATTATTTTAGTGGTGTCGTCTTTACGAACAAAGACTCTTCCGAAAGCAGTCCAACAATATTTGTACTGTTTGGACTTAGCGAGGTCACGTGACAGGAAGAACAGACGAGCACCTCTAGTTGTTAGCAGCTCCGATAAGAAGACTGGAGAATCCTCGCTAAAAGTTAAGCCTAGGTGTTTTGCCTGTAGTTTGGATTTATTTTTAATAGAATAATATTCTGCAATGCCTAGTAATAAGATAAACACTTTCCTATAAGATAAAGTGGCATTAACTAAGATATATAAAATAATTTGTAATGTAATAATAAAAATAAATTTAAAGTGTAAATAATTCATGGAAAAAAAAGAAAGAGAACGGGAGGAATAAGAAAGTGTTTACGAGAGTATGTGAAGATAAAAAATAGTATCTGTGCAGTAAAAGAAAAGGGTTTGACAACTGACACAAATAGGCCTGGGTCAAGTGCGAGTCATACCGTTGAAGAGGGTTCTGTACACGATGATTGTGCGACACCATCAGGATTAGTGATTCAACTAAATAGACTGGGTCTAACTTTAGGTGCAGATGACGAAATTTACAATTTTGCATCTCAGTCACAGACTGTACAGTTTGATAGTGATTCAAGTTCTTCTGATTTGGAAGAAAACTCGGAATTTAATAAAAAATATGTTTTTCGCAATAACCTCAGAGAATGGGCAGTAAATAAAAATATTTCTCAAGAGGCTGTAAAAGACCTTCTAAACGTCATTAATCAACGATTTCCTGGAATTGCACCAGTTGATCCTAGAACTTTATTGCAAACTCCTAGAAATATTGTAATGAAAGAAATTGAAGGTGGAGAATACTGGTATAACGGCCTCACGAAACAACTTACCAATATTTTAAATGTTTGGCTGGACTTGCCAAATATGATAAACCTTAATTTCAATTTTGATGGTTTACCAATTTTTAAAAGTTCCAAAAAAGAATTTTGGCCTATTCTTTGTAATATACATGAAAGAACTGATATACGACCACTCATTGTTGGAATTTATTATGGTTCTGGCAAACCAAAAAATCTGAATCAGTATTTAGAAGACTTTGTCTCAGAGATGAAAACGCTACTTGAAAATGGCATCCAAACGATTAAAGAAGGTGAAAAAAAGATAGTAACTTTAAAAATAAGGTGCTTTATAATATGTGATTCGCCAGCGAGGGCGTACATAAAAGGTAATTTTGTAAGTCAGAAATATAGATCGTGATATGTATACTTCTTATTCGTTTGTTAACCAGGTGTATGTAGGTACCAATTGTGTCACGCTTTTTTATACGTCAGTTGATAAAAAATATTCGAGAATGTGTAACATGAGCATTTTTTGCAGGTGTATGCAATTTCAATGGGAAGCATGGTTGTTTAAAATGTGTAACTGTAGGCGACTACTCCCACAAGTCTCATACAGTGATATTTCCAGACTCAAGATGCCCCAAGAGAACGGATTATGAATTTAGACAAACAAACTATGGACAACATCACAAAACAGAAACGCCGCTCCTAGGATTACCTATCGATATGATTGAAGATTTCCCGATTTCTGATTCACTGCATCTTATTGATCTGGGAGTTATGAAACGTTTACTTGTGGGATGGCGCGATGGTAATTTTGAAAAGCTTTTGACCAAATGGAGGGCTTCAGATACGCAAAAAGTCACAGATTTTTACGGGCTTGTAAGCTTCTTTCTGAAATCCATAGATCCACACGAGGGTTAGATGAGCTGCTTCATTGGAAAGCAGTGGAATTCAGATCTTTTTTTTATTACCTAAGTATCATAATTCTACCTGAAGTGATGTCAAAAGAACCCTATGAACATTTTTTATTACTTTTTTGTGCAATTACGATTTGCTCATCTCAAAAATATAGCTCACTACTAGATTTTTCTGAGCAATTATTATTACACTTTGTAGAAAAGTTAAAAACATTTTACGGTAACTATGTTACAAGTAATATTCATAATTTAGTACATGTAACTGATGAAGTCCGTAAATTTGGCCCTCTTAACACATTTAATTCGTATCCGTTCGAGAATATGCTCCACATTATAAAAAATATGTTAAGAAAAGGGAATAAACCACTAATTCAAGTTGCAAATAGGCTGGCAGAAAGTAATAAAAATAATTGTTCAAAAAAAATTGTGGTAAAAACTAAAAGTAATTATCCGATAATAACAAAAAGTAGACATCACAGTATTTTAAACTTCGATACATTCAAAATCTCACATAAAATTCATGATAAATATTTTATGACTACAGAAAGAGATATAATTGAAGTGATCGAGATAAAAGAAAAAAGTATAAAAGGTTACAAAATTGAAAATTTGTCTGATGTTTTCCAAACTCCTATAAAATCATCTTTACTTAATATATTTAAAGCCAAATTATGCATGCACAATTAAAACCACTCCCATTAGAAGCGGAGCACAAAATAGAATATTTTTGTAATAAGCTTTCAAACGTGTCAAAGTTTGATAGTTCATTATTAAATCGTTCCAGTTCGTCCACATTTTTAATGGGTTTTATTATATTTTTTTCTTTTTGAAATCCTGTAGCTTCCCCAAGTGTGGTAACAAATGTTTTTCTATTTTCCTTTATTTCCTCTAATTGGACTGAAATTTCTGCAAGTTTTTTCATAATTTTATTTTGATTTTGCAAAACTACAACAAACAACTCATTTGATATAGTAGTTTGATCATTGACATATGATACTTGCGCCGTAGAAAGTTGTTGTGTATTTGCTCGACCCGGTGAATTTTGAATCACTGTATAAATTTCACAGTCCATACCTTGAGCTTCAATGACTACATGTTCTGCTGGCGTACTTGTACTTTCTGTAGAATTAATCTGTAAAATAAATACATTTAGGTAGGGGAAAGTGGGGTAATTTTGAATACCTAACTTGCAACCCTAATAAATAATAAAAGAAAGTCATAAATGTAATCAACTATTATTGCAACATGAACGTTACTAATCTAGCTATAAAAAATTTACTCAAAACTCTTGGAAATAAACTTTATAATTATAAAAATAAAGAAAATAAAAAACATTGCCGTTCGTATTTACCCGATATCGTGTGGGGTAATTGAGATCAGTCCGCGGGGGAAATACGAACGATATGGGGCAAGACTGATGGAGGGATGCCTAGACATGAAAGAATAATACCAGTCTTTGCCTGCTAACTGCAAGTCTTTGTTGAAACTATGTTTCAATGTATAAGCTTCAGCAAACGTAAAAGCAATTTTTCGTAGTGACTTTGGTGTTATGCCATAAAAAGATTCACAGCAGTCGAGTATATATTTTTCTAACTGGTCTTCTTGATTCTTATTAAAGACAGTGTACCGACCTTACTTTGGCTTCTTAAAAATTACTTGGTTAACTTGTTTATGCAATGTTGTTTTTGGTACTGAATATTTGATCGCTGCTTTGCCCATGGTAAGCTGTTTACTTCTAACATCTTGTATAGCATGGCGAAGATCTTCAATTTTGTATTTAGGTGTGGTTTTTCTTACGTAATGTCTAGGCATCCAAAACAATATAAAATATGAGAAATCTTTCAGGATCAATTACCTATAAGGGGTAATTAAGAACGTTCACATTTACCCTCCTGATGCCGTTCCTAATTACCCGAACTTGGAATGTCGAAACAAAATGACCGTTACTCGCGATAGTATTAACGGTGAACTTAAAACTACTCGGATTTTATATACTGATTGTACATGCAAGATGGCAAGAAAATATGTTGTCATAAAACTATACTTTTTACACTGACTTTTACCTACGGCAAAAATTGTAACAAAAATTTGTAAAAGATTGTTTGACTCACTCTGACGGAATGCGTGCGTGCTCTTACTCACATTTTTGCGGGCAGACTAAGGGATGACAAACGCATCGACTTACATGTGTGCGGGCGGTGTAGTGCGGGGGGTATATTTGATATTCAACTGTTCCCAATTACCCGCCGTTCTCAATTACCCCACCTTCCCCTATAAGTAATTATAGAAAGGCAAGAAACCAGTACTCGCTCAGAAGTAATACAATTTTAGTACCTATTAGAGCCATGCCATCGTAGATGACGAGCATTCGATGTAGATTAACATTAATACGAAGGAGCTAGATCAATTTATAAATATGATTATAATTATATATATGTGTATGTTATATATATAGGTATATATATGTGGGATACAAGTGCAGTAGCATCTAAACTATAATTATATTTTGCACTGATAGTACACGGCTATAGCCTACTCATATCATAATAAGACAGGCATATTGTTTACTACAGGAAAATAACTTGAAACTACGCGGCTAGAATGGAGCCGCGGGCGGTCGTTAGTAAAATTGTTGACCGAGTGAGCGAAGCAAGCAAGGTCTACAAATCAAGTTGGACAAAAATAACATTGTTTATATGTATGTATGTATGTATGTATCTTTGTTCTGCGATAACTCTCGAAGCGTTGGTCCGATTTTGATGAAACTTAAAATATACATAGACACAGCTAATAGAATTTTCAAGTTCGTTGGGCATCAAAATCGGTCCAGCCGTTTATGAGATATTTGCATTTTTGTGAAAAAAAAAAACAAAGTAGTCGCGAGGTCTACGTTCGCTGCGAACGACTAGTACTATATAACATACATACATGCATACATATTCACGTCTATTTCCCTATATAAACAGAGCATCAACCATGAGTTTGTACCTTCATTAAATTAGTAGTTTACGAAAACGTTTTTCAAACTGTCATAGTTTACTATACTTAGTGCACCATGAGTTTGACACACGAGAGAGTTTTCGACTCTCGTAATCGAAATCGTCTCAAGGTCTAAGGTAAACAAATACGATCCTGTGTTTAGACGAACATTTTCTGCGGCTTCAGCACCTTGAATTACTAATTTGACCTTCGTTTTTGTCGAGTGCGACTATAGTTTACTATTACGAGCGATCAAGTAGTTTACCAGCGTTCGAATTGTTTACTACTCACGTGTTACAAACTCATGGTTGACGCTCAGATACATTTTCAATAAATAGATGCTACTTACCAAATTTTCTGCCATCGAATTAAAATCTTTATTTTGTGAAATACGAGAAGATGTATTAACGCGTGGACCTTGTTGTTCGTAATCCGTATCATCCGTATCAGTTTTATTCAACATTTGTGATAATTCTTCCTCAGCTTCTTCATAAGTTATGAAATGATTGCGTTTTAATGTACAGTTGTAGGTGTTCCAGTCCGGCTGTGGTAGGATTGCAGGGTTCTTGCAAAGTACTCGTAGCTCGCCATTTCTTTTCGGCCAGTATAAAAATCCTTTGTTCTCCCAAGAAGCGGGCACTGTGGATAATTCAACCCGGCCTTTTCTACGAGTCGAAACGATTTTGAACATGTTTCTGAAAAAATACATAATTTTTCTATAACACTTCAAAAATATAATTTACCAACATTGTATTATAAATCTAGATGCTTACGTTTGTATCTTACTTATTGACAACACGAGCGCAACAAGGAAGCTTGTTACACATACTACCTATATGATGATCGCTGATACAGATTACCCAATATGCTTTGCTACCTACAACTTCGAAATAAACTAGAACATCGGAAACGCAAGATTGAAGATTCAGCTCCTCGTGCAACCTACTTCGTCTGGTCGCTGTGCGCGGAGGGCATCCAAATCGTCACTTCGTAACAAGCATCGTTCGATTTCAAACCTATACTAGTTATAATATTTAAATTGTAATTCCTTTACTTTATAATTAAATTTAATTAAATAAATTTCGGGTTTTTTTAAATCCTTCGGCTGTGACTATCGTAATTGGCGCAGTCGGTAGGATACTCGAGTCAGTGCGCGTCGCGAAGTATCCAGCTGTACAATCAGTTGCTCCCATCGTTACGTCACTGGTTGAGCTATCGAGCCCTCATCGAGTATCTGAACCACGAGGTCTGCAGCCAGGAGGAGGATCAAGACATCGACCCAGAGAAAGCCAGAAATGATATATATGTAAGTGCACTCGAATTGTTCTTGCGTTGCTTTCCTTTTTGTGTACCTTTATCTCTTATCTCCCAAGATTTTTCACCCTAAGAATCGTGAGTCCAGCAAATCTGCACTAAATCGGCAGTCTCGCAGAAGAGAATTAGATTTTAATAGAAATTTAGAAGATAGCGATACATTAGAAATGGCTTTAGACCCAGACACCGTATTCAATGCATTGCGCCTGGTGCCTGAATTTGATGGAAATCCAAACATCCTCACTAGGTTTATTAGAATATGCGACCAGTTAGTAGCCACATATATGTTAGAAGCACCAGGGAACGAACTAACTAACTTGTGCTTATTAAATGGTATTCTTAATAAAATTACCGGAAATGCCGCTAGGACGATTAATTCCAACGGCATACCAGAAAGCTGGTTAGGTATTAGGAATGCTCTCGTCAACAACTTCTCCGATCAGCGTGACGAGACCGCCTTATACAACGATCTCTCTTTGGCATCGCAAGGAAATAATACACCACAAGAGTTTTACGACCACTGCCAAACGTTGTTTAGCACAATTATGACGTATGTTTCGCTTCACGAAACGATAGCCACTACTATTGAAGCTAAACGCACTTTATATAAAAAGTTAACTATGCAGGCTTTCGTGCGTGGCCTAAAAGAACCACTTGGTTCCCGCATTAGATGCATGAGGCCCGAAACAATAGAAAAGGCCTTAGAGTTCGTTCAAGAAGAGTTAAATATACTCTATTTACAACAACGAAACGACAGTGCTCCTAAAACATCTAATTCTAAGCCTTTTAATATGCCGCTTGTTAATATGCCATTGCCTAAACCTGTTCATCATCAACTTTCTGTGCCTAATTGGCATATACATTCACAGTCGCATAATGTGCAACGTCCCCCACCACTACCCTCCAGGTTTAACCCTCAAATAAACCAGTATCAGCATCCAGCCCGACAGCTGGGTATGCCATCCCGAACTCAGCAAATGTTCCGTGCTCCACCACCCAATTATAACCCCCAAAGCAATGTATTTCGTTTAAATAGAAATCAGCCTTCACAACCAGCCCCCAGGTCGATGAGCGGAGTACAACCGTTCGTTCCTAGAACTTTATCTCCAAATATAAGTGGTCATGATTGGCGAAGGCATGGAAATCCCCCACCTTCAAATTACTTCAAGACTAGAGAAATGAACTTCAACGAGTGCTTTGATGAAAATTCCTATAACAATTATTGTGATGAAGTTAATTATAGCAATTATTATTACTCCGATTACGACCAAGACAACGCACAGACTTATAATGACTCGTGTTACTGTGACGACAACAACCTGCAACCTGAGACATTCAATGACGAGCCGCCGACATGCGATGAGCCACAAGCGTCTAGCTCACAATCCACTCAGGATTTTCAGAGAGCCATTGCGTTCAAAAAATCAAGATAGAATTAAATCTACAAACTCAACGACAGTTACCCTACATACAAATTAATAATCCGCCCTTAAGGCTCCTTATTGACACCGGCGCGAATCAGTCATTTATTAGCCCAGAAACAGTGCATAATTACTTTAATACCTATCCTATTAATTATGATCCGTTCGAGGTGACTAATGTGCACGCGACTACGCGAAGTGATCACTCTATCACATTACCGTGTTTCCAGGAATTTCGTGACACTGATAATATAAAGTTATTCATATATCGTTTTCACGATTACTTTGATGGTTTGATAGGTTTAGATCTGCTTACTAAATGGGAAGCGAATATAAACCTCAAAGATCATACGTTAAAAACTAAATTTGCCGTAAATCCCATAAAGATGTATAATTCTCGTAACGTGAATTTGTACGAGAATATTATACCAGCCCAGAGTTATAAGATGTTGCGATTACCCATTAACGCTCCGGACGGCGATGTCCTAATCGAGGAACAGGTGATATGTAACTGTATTATCCACGAATGTATTACTACCGTTAAGAATAGCCGTGGTATAGTAGAGGTTGAAAACCCTACACCAAATGACATCATCTTTTCACTAGACCACCCCGCATACGGCGAGATTTTTAATATAGAGTGCGCGCGTACCGAAACACATAGTGATCGCGTCCGCCATGTATTATCGCGTTTGAGAACCGACCATATGAACGCGGAGGAAAAAGCCAATATAGAAGCGTTATGCTCACGGTTTGCTGATGTCTTTTACATAGAAGGTGAACCGTTAACCTTCACTAACCAGATAAAGCATAGTATCAACACTACTGACGAGTTACCCGTTTACACGAAAACTTACCGCTATCCTTTCATCCATAGGCAGGAAGTTAGGGACCAAATTAACAAAATGTTGGAACAGGGAATCATACGACCTTCATCATCAGCCTGGAGCTCGCCTATTTGGGTTGTACCTAAAAAAACAGACGCTTCAGGGAAACAAAAGTGGCGCATCGTCGTAGACTACCGAAAACTGAACGAAAAGACGATAGATGATAAATACCCCATCCCAAACATCTCAGACGTCCTTGACAAGCTAGGAAAGTGCCAATACTTTACGACCCTTGACCTCACATCAGGTTTTTGGCAATGTCAGCTCGATCCTAAGGATATCCACAAAACAGCTTTTAATGTAGAGCATGGGCACTTCGAATTTCTTCGTATGCCTATGGGACTAAAAAATGCACCTTCTACGTTCCAGAGAATTATGGATAATGTCCTTAGAGGCCTCCAAAACGAGATTTGTCTAGTTTATCTGGATGATATCATCATTTTCGGTACATCACTTCAGGAAGCTGTAATTAACCTGGAAAAGGTATTACAGAGACTCAAGGAATCAAATTTTAAGGTACAGCTAGACAAGTCAGAGTTTTTAAAATTAGAAACAGCATACTTAGGTCACGTTATCACTCGCGACGGCATAAAGCCTAATCCAGACAAGATATCTGCCATAAAAAAATATCCTATTCCCAAAACTAGTAAAGAAATCAAGCAGTTTCTAGGACTACTTGGATATTACAGGAAATTCATTCCTGACTTTGCCCGTATAACAAAGCCAATGACATCTTGCTTAAAGAAAGGAAAGAAGATCACATTAGACCCAGATTACGTTAACAGTTTCGAGAAATGTAAAACATTACTACAGAATGACCCAATTTTACTATGGTATAAATATTTTATCGTGAATGATAAATTAAAGTCTGATTAATTAAATTATAGTCTTATTCACAACACAAAAATTCCATATATAAATTCATAAATAAAACAGTTACACGCGCACAAAAGATAATTTGATGAGATACGAATATGATGAATACGAGAATTATTAAATACTAAACTACGGTACGATGTTGCTTACGCGCGCGTACAAAAATAATGAGCGGGCCGAGATCGAACGTGCATTCGCCGTCAGTTACAGAATCGAAGTGTCCCTCTCCACACGGCGTGCCTATACGCAGTTGAGAACAATAGCGCGTGCTTCACGAGCGTCAGCAGTTTTACAATACTACGCGCGCAGCGCGACTTTGCCTGTTAGTTAATTTATTATTAAAATATAAGAATGCAATGAATTTACACAATGAAAACAAAATATTATAACTAAACACAAATTTATATAAACATGTAAAACAAATAGGTCACTACACAACCCCCCTGCTGAGACTGAAGGCTACTGAGGTCGATAGTAGTCAGGGAATCGAACCCTTCTACCCGATCTGGTCTTTTTCGTCTCCTCAGCCTCGTTCGTCGGCGGTTCTCTTGCAGTAGTGCCCAATTGTGTGTTCTTCGGTTTACCAGTCATGGTGTCATCTTTAGCGATGTAAGCTGGTTTTACCCGATCTATGGAGACCGTAACCTCTTTGTTTCGTATAGCCAGCTTAAGAGTCTTCTCCTTTCGATGCAGCACCTTGTATGGACCTGTGTATGGTGGTTCTAGCGAGCGTCTGGAAGCGTCTTGTCGAAGAAAGACAAACTCTGCTGTAGCTAGGCCTTTGGGTACGTAGAAGGTCTTGTTGTCGTGCCGACTTGCGCTTCCTGGGGTCAGCTTCGCCATATGGAGGCGGAGTCGTGTTACGAAACTCGTCGGGTCGTTGCTGGTATTGGTAGCGGGAACGAAGAATTCACCCGGGAGTCTGAGTGGCTCACCGTATACTAGTTCGGCTGCCGTAGTTTGTACGTCGTCCTTCCAGGCGCTGCGGATGCCCAGCAGCACAAGGGGAAGTGCTTCTGCCCAGGTTGAAGAGGAGTGGCACATGATGGCTGCCTTCAATTGGCGGTGAAAGCGCTCCACCATGCCATTGCAAGCAGGATGATATGCCGTTGTGGGACGGTGTTGTGTACCAAGAATGGCGGTCATGGTGCGGAAGAGCTCGCACTCAAACTGTCTGCCCCTGTCAGTCGTGATCTTCGCGGGACAGCCAAATCGAGACACCCAGCCAGCAATGAAAGCGCGGGCGCATGTCTCTGCGGTGATGTCAGCCAGGGGGTACGCTTCAGGCCATCTAGTGAACCGGTCAATGGCTGTGAGGCAGTACCTGTAACCAAGCGAGAATGGTAATGGCCCTACTATGTCCATGTGGACATGGGAAAAGCGATGGGAAGGAATTGGGAAGTGGGAGGTGGGAGAATGTGTGTGCCGGGTCACCTTACTTATTTGGCAATCTTTGCATCCTCTGGCCCAATTCCGGCAATCTCTTTTTATTCCAGGCCATACAAATCGTCTAGACACCAGCTTGACAGTTGCATTAGTACCAGGATGGCTCAATCGATGTAGTGCGTCAAACAAGGGTTTTCTGAATTCGGCAGTTAAGTAAGGTCGTGGATGTTTAGCAACGTCGCATACTATCTCTGTCTGTGAATCAGCAGTTCTAACCTTGTTTAATTTTAGCGATGAAGTGTTTGCTTTTAGTAAGCCTTGCAACTCTGGATCAGCATTCTGGGATCTTGCAAGGTCTTCGTAGTTTATAGGCAACGAAATAGCTTCTATTCTAGAAAAAGCATCTGCGACTACGTTTTCCTTCCCTGCGACGTAGCGAATATCCGTGGTGAATTGACCTATAAAGTCCAAGTAACGGAATTGCCTTGGAGAGCATTTCTCACGGTTTTGTTCGAAAACGTACGTTAGCGGTTTGTGGTCAGTATACACTATGAACGGTCTTGCTTCAACCATATGTCGGAAGTATTTGATTGCTTCGTAGATAGCCAAGAGTTCCCGGTCGTAAGGGCTGTATTTCTTTTGTGCAGACGTAAGTCGTCGAGAGAAAAATGCTAACGGTTTCCAGTTGTTATCTACCTGCTGCTGCAAGGCTGCTCCTATAGCAGTATCGGAAGCGTCTGTATGAATAGCTAACTCGGTGTCTGGCTCAGGGTGGGCTAACATGGCTGCATCTGCAAGACTGGTTTTACAGTTGTTGAAAGCTTCGAGCATTTCGGGCGATAGTGTTATGTTCTCCGTTCCTTTAGTCTTTGGTCCTGATAGCAGAACGTTGAGTGGGCCTTGGATTTGTGCAGCTCCTGGTATAAAACGACGATAGAAGTTATACATGCCAAAGAAACGTCGCAGCTCCTTAACCGTCTTGGGTATGGGGTAGTCCTGCAGTGCTTTCACCTTGTCTGCAGGTGGTTGGATACCATTTTGACTTACGTCGTGGCCTAGAAATGTTATGTGTGACTGCCCAAACTCACACTTAGCGGTATTTACGACGATACCGTACTCGCTCAAGCGCTGGAAAAGCTGCTCCAGGTGCTGTAAATGCAGAGCTTCAGAATCCGAGTAGACTAAAATGTCATCAACGAACCCATAGCAAAATGGTAGTCCCCTGAGGACTTCGTCTATGAATCGCTGGAAGGTTTGGGCTGCGTTGCGTAGACCAAACGTCATGAACGGAAATTCGAAGAGCCCAAACGGTGTGGTGATAGCTGTCTTCGCGATATCCTCAGGGTTTACCGGAATCTGATTGTAAGCTTTGACCAGGTCTACCTTAGAATATATCATGCTGCCTGCCAGTTGATGAGCGAAGTCTTGGATATGCCTGATTGGGTATTTGTCCGGTATGGTACGAGCATTCAGGCCTCGGTAATCACCGCAAGGACGCCAACCGTTATCTTTCTTCGGTGCCAGGTGAAGTGGTGAAGCCCAAGGGCTTTCAGAGCGGCGCGCTGTACCATTTGAAAGCATATCTTCGAACTCTTGCTGTGCTATTTTCAGTTTATCTGGTGGTAAACGTCGTGGTCGAGATGTTACTGGTGGGCCTGATGTCGTTCTAATGTAGTGGACCGTTTGATGTTTTACTGGGTGCTGGATACCGGCTGGCTTGGTGATCTCAGGGTACTTACGTAGAAGCTGATGAAATTTACTGTGGCCGGGAACGACCTTAACTGAAGCGACGTCTGTAGTTGTTTCTTCCACTGGTTTAGCTGCTATAGATACTGTCGTCAGGCCGTCGATCAACCGGTGGTTTCTCAGATCTACGAGTAGTTCGTAATATCTAAGAAAGTCAGCTCCTATAATAGGTTTTGACACATCTGCTACCACAAACCTCCATTTAAATACACGCCGCAGCCCTAGGTTGAGCTCCAGGTGCAACCAGCCGTAGGTGCCTATGCACGATCCGTTGGCAGCGAACAACGCGTAGTCCGTTTTCCGGCGTGGTTCTTTTAGCGCTGATCGTGGGTACACGCAGAGGTCTGATCCCGTGTCAACTAGAAAAGATATTTTAGAATAGCAGTCTACAACAAATAAGCGGCCTGATTGATTGAGGCAGTCGTTAGCCGCTAGTTCCGGCTGCCATTTGCGTTTAACGCCGACGGTGCGGTAAATGAACATGGCGTCGTACATTTAAGTGCTTTCGCGCCAAACTTGTCATGGTACCAGCAAAAATCGTTACTTTTTGAATTTGAATAAGTTCGCCTGCGATTTCGGTTTGGTGTCGCACTTCGTTCACGGGGGAATCTAGTTTTATTATTAAAACGTACCTGCCCTTGTAATGAAGAAACTTGTCGCGACAGCTCTTCAATCTGTTTCGCCAACTCACTAACGGCGTTACTGCTGGTACTTGGGCCGATGCTAGCCAATACTGGTGCAGGCGGCGCAATTTCGTAAACCTTGTCTGCTAACTCAGCTACTATTTCTAGTGTTGTATCTGGTTGTGTAGCTATTACGGTCTGGATATTCTGGGGTAATCGGCTTGACCATAGTGTTCGCAAAAAGGAGTCGGGAATGGTTTGACCTGCCAGTGTCTGAAGGTGACGCAGGAACTGGGATGGTTTTCGGTCACCGAGCTCTTCGTGAACTAACAGTTGTTTCACTTTCTTTTCCTGCGACTCGGACAACCGTTTTATAAGTTCTTTCTTTAGCTTCTCGTATTTACCCTCTTTTGGCGGTGCGATAATTATGTCCTTCACTTCAGCTGCGTATTGGTGGTCAAGATGCGCAATGACGTGATAGAATTTCGTCGTATCCGCCGTTATGCCGCTAATGTGAAATTGCCCCTCGATTTGCGCGAACCACAGTGCCGGTTCTTGAGCCCAGAATGGTGGCATCTTCATGCCTACTTTGCATACGACCTCGGATGTCGCTGATTTAGTCGTTGCAGTAGAGCTTTCCATCGCCATCTCGAATGTTCTAGAATTCGCGTTTTTTATTTTTACCGGAGGGTATTTAACGCGCGACGCAGTAGTAAATTGTTCGAGAACGTACCGGAACTATTCGCGTCTTTAAAGTCGGGAGTCACCAAATATGGTATAAATATTTTATCGTGAATGATAAATTAAAGTCTGATTAATTAAATTATAGTCTTATTCACAACACAAAAATTCCATATATAAATTCATAAATAAAACAGTTACACGCGCACAAAAGATAATTTGATGAGATACGAATATGATGAATACGAGAATTATTAAATACTAAACTACGGTACGATGTTGCTTACGCGCGCGTACAAAAATAATGAGCGGGCCGAGATCGAACGTGCATTCGCCGTCAGTTACAGAATCGAAGTGTCCCTCTCCACACGGCGTGCCTATACGCAGTTGAGAACAATAGCGCGTGCTTCACGAGCGTCAGCAGTTTTACAATACTACGCGCGCAGCGCGACTTTGCCTGTTAGTTAATTTATTATTAAAATATAAGAATGCAATGAATTTACACAATGAAAACAAAATATTATAACTAAACACAAATTTATATAAACATGTAAAACAAATAGGTCACTACATTACAATACCCAGACTTCACACGCGACTTTATACTCACGACAGACGCTTCTAATTTTGCTATCGGAGCCATACTATCACAAGGGCCCATAGGCTCTGACAAGCCTGTCTCTTATGCATCTCGAACACTCAATGATAGCGAACTAAATTATAGTACCATCGAGAAGGAGCTCCTAGCCATAGTATGGGCTACGAAGTATTTTAGACCGTATTTGTTTGGACGGAAATTTAAAATTGTCACCGACCATAAACCTCTCCAATGGATGATGAGTCTAAAGGAACCAAATTCTCGCTTAACGAGATGGCGATTAAAACTTAGTGAATTTGATTTCACTGTTATTTATAAGAAAGGCCAAAACAATACTAATGCTGATGCCTTATCTCGGATCGAGATACACAACGAAGAGGTCAGTTCTCTCGTTGGTAACCCGACCGAAAAACCACCATCACTAGCAGGCTCATCGACCAATACCGCACATACCAGTAACGAACATCCCATCCTTGAAGTCCCAATCTCAGACGAACCTCTTAATAAGTTCCACCGACAAATACATTTGACAGTTGTAGGTGACGTAAAACGACGACCTATCATGACTAAACCATTTGATACCCATACCCGCATAGCAATTCAGTTATCTCAGTCTCATCTGGAAGAAGATGTAGTTAATGCCATCAAAGAGTATGTTCATCCTAAGATAAAAACAGCCTTGCTGATACATCCGCCTCTTGCTATGTACTCAATCATACCAATCATACAAGAGAAGTTTAAAAGTTCAAGTATGAATCTCGTCTTAGCCAAAATTGAATTAGAAAATGTTAAACAATATCTTAAACAACAAGAGATCATTCAACATTACCACGATGGAAAGACCAATCACAGAGGCATTAACGAATGCTATCTTGCTCTTTCTAGAAAGTATTATTGGCCAAAAATGAAGGAACACATAGCTAAATTCATTGCCGAATGTACAATCTGTGGTCAGGCTAAGTACGACAGAAATCCAATAAGACAAAAGTTTAACATTGTCCCACCAGCGACTAGGCCTTTCCAAACCTTACATCTAGATTTATTCACTGCCCAAAATGAGAAATATTTAACATTTATCGATGTCTTTTCCAAATATGGACAGGCGTATCACCTACGGGACGGTACAGCCATTAGTATCCTACAAGCATTATTACAGTTCAGTACGCACCACGGCCTTCCTTTGACTATAGTTACCGATAACGGAACTGAATTCTCAAATCAACTGTTCGCTGAGTTTATTCGGTTACATAACATTATACATCATAAGACCCTCGCTCACGCACCAAATGACAATGGTAACATAGAGCGATTCCACTCGACATTGCTCGAGCATCTCCGTATATTGAAATTACAAAAGAAGGACGAGCTTATAGTTAACTTAATGCCTTACGCGGTTATCGCTTATAACAGCTCCATACATAGTTTCACAAAATGTCGACCATTCGATTTAATAACAGGACATTATGATCCGAGGGACCCTATCGACGTCGACCCTACGGCACAGTTACTACAACAGTATATACAGACACACAGACAGCAAATGCAGTTAGTCTATGATACTATAAATGAGTCTTCCTTAGCCACCCGTAGTTTTCTCATAGATAATAGAAATAAAACCCGTGAGGATGAGGTAGAATACTCACCGCAGCAGCAAGTGTTTGTTAAGAACCCAATCGCTAGTAGGCAAAAGGTCGCGTCACGCTATACGCAAGACACGGTCTTAGCCGATTTACCGATTCACATATATACTTCAAAAAAGCGAGGACCCGTCGCTAAATCACGTCTTAAACGTGTACCTAAACCAGCCAAATTGTTGCAGAATCCTGTTGCTGATCCAGATGACGCACTCAAAGGAGATAAAACTTGAAAGTTTAGACTATGGACCAGGACTCTTACCGTTTAACCTAGGACCCGCTAACCTCATTACTCATTACCACACATTCTTACAACGCATCCGACTCGACGACATCGAAAATACAATAACTACACTACGCGGACAGATATTAACTTACGAGAATAAATTACCTAACGATACCTATTCCTTATATGAGCTTCAAATCACTTATCTTAATAATAAATTAGATTATGCATTGCATCAATTAAAAAGCTTAGAACCAAATCGATACAAAAGAGGCCTTGTAGACGGATTGGGATCGATAATCAAGAGCATAACAGGGAACTTAGATTATAAAGATGCTGTTCATTATAACAATATCTTAAATAACGTTCAAATTAGCCAGAATAAATTGGTATCAGAATACAATAGTCATATTAGCATAACTAAGGAGTGGACTACTAAGACATCGTCTATAATAACACAGTTAGTCGAAAATCAATATCATATTAATGTCACATTACAAACTATACTAGATAAAGTTTCTCAAAGTGATTTGCATCTAACTAAATTTGCGCAATTCGCTTAATTGCTATCTATAATTAGCGAAAACGTAGCCGATTTACTAAACGAGTTAGTTAAAGTCGAAAATAGCTTAGCATTCATACACGCGTCGACTACGCATCGTAGTATGATAGATATAGATTCATTAAAAGATATGTTAGTTAAGCTTAGGGAGATATATGGTAGAAAATATATATTAAACTTAGAGACACGGGAATACTATGACATAATAAGGCCCGGCTCTTATTTTATAGATAAGCAGTTAGTCATAATTTACAGATTCCCTATAATATCAGCGGACTTGTACGATTTCTATAGACTGTCCATAGTACCTAATAAAGCCCACCAGGCCTTTATCCCTTCGCATCCTTACATAGCAACCAATGTTCATTCGTTTGTATATATAGAGACAGAATGTCCGAAGTTTAATACAGGCTATCTCTGCGATGAGTCGTACTATCACCATATACGTACCGAATCAGACTGCGTACACCAACTCATCACGAAGCAATCTCTGGAGAAGACATGTAACCTTACCACGATCCATCTTACCAAGGAAGCAATGGAGAAGATCGACGACCAGCACTATACTATCTCGCTACCTCATCTTACAAGAACAAGACTCACCTGCGAACGTGAAGATTACGTCGAACTTCAAGGTAGTTACCTTGTCACAATACCAATGAAGTGTATTCTACGTACATCCGAGTTCACCATCATCAATAATGACGGAGAAGTAAAAGGTCAACCCTTCAAAATCATGATGGCTACAGAAGTCAAAATTCCAACCATCGGAACACCAACGCAAATACAACTTAACACAATCAACTTGAAGAGCCTTCACAGTATCCACGACAAGATTTTAATACAGAAGCCTATTACCATAAGCCACACATCATCTGATATTCTATATCACACTACGGGACCCTTCTACGGAATACTGATCATCATTCTGATAACACTCATCATAATCATCATACGCCGTTACAAGATGAAACGCAACTCGTCTAACGAAAAGCACGAAACAGAAGATACCAACGAGACGACATACGCCGAACCTGGACGAGCAAAGCAGCATCCAGTTCCAGCAACATTTTCGCTAAACGTCCTCAAATAGTTGCTGATCTATGGGGGGAGGTGTTACACATACTACCTATATGATGATCGCTGATACAGATTACCCAATATGCTTTGCTACCTACAACTTCGAAATAAACTAGAACATCGGAAACGCAAGATTGAAGATTCAGCTCCTCGTGCAACCTACTTCGTCTGGTCGCTGTGCGCGGAGGGCATCCAAATCGTCACTTCGTAACAAGCATCGTTCGATTTCAAACCTATACTAGTTATAATATTTAAATTGTAATTCCTTTACTTTATAATTAAATTTAATTAAATAAATTTCGGGTTTTTTTAAATCCTTCGGCTGTGACTATCGTAATTAGCTACGATAACGGGGACCTCTCTACTTAAAGTTACAATTTGGAATTAGCACGCTGCACGAGCGTGGCCGAGCGAAAACCGATCGCAAGCCGAGTTTAGCCGAGCGCCCATTTGAAGCGTTTTGTGGTGGGAAAGGAAGCGCGATACTTTATTTTGCAACTACCTACAATGTGCTGTATGTTTATATGAATATATTGGTTGGTAATATAAACAATTGTCTAATTTATTACGCAATGCGTCATTTAAATTATTACGCAATGCGTCATTCATAATAGTACTGTAGATAACTTTAAATACCTAATGGTGGATCCTACCTACATTAGTATAGTAGGTCCCATGTAACTCAACCTCTAATATTAATGGATTTATCTACACTAATATTATAAAGAGGAAAACTTTGTTTGTTTGGTTGTAATGAATAGTCTCAAAAACTACTGGACCGATTTAAAAAATTCTTTCACCATTCGAAAGCTACATTATCCACGAGTAACATAGGCTATGTATATACCACGGGCAAAGCCGGGGCGGACTGCTAGTTTTCTATTAAAAAGAACCCTAACAACCTGAATAAGATTACTGAATTAGATAGATAGATAGAGTACTCTTTATTGCACACCAGAAATAAAAATAAAAATTACAGCAAAATTTAAAACAAAAGGTTGTACAACTTCGGCGGTCTTATCGCCAACAGCGATTTCTTCCAGACAACCGTTGGGCATTGGATACTACACAGAGGAAGGGGAAGGTGAAGTAGAGTACTTGATGTAAAAATAATCACATTTAAACAAAACCACATCTAAAGTGCTACTTAAACATAAATAAATACTTAATTTAATACACAACCTAAACCTAAACACAACAACAATAATATTCTTAAACATATATAACTAAATATATTATATATCTATATATTCATATATATATATATATATATATATATATATATATATATATACATACAATAAACATACATAAACTACATAAAATATTTGATATGCGAGAGAAGAATGTGTCACAATATTGATCAGCAATTCACTATTGGAGTGCAAAAGTGAGAAAAAAAAATAATAATAATAATAGTAAAATAATAAATAATGTCAAAGCGCTAGATAATGTGCTTTGAGCCGTTTCTTAAAAATTGACAAGGACTCAGATAGCCTGATGGGCGGGGGTAAGGAGTTCCATAAACGAATAGAGTAGACGGTAAATGACTGGGAATAATAGTTGGAGGAATGGGTAGGACATCTGAGAATCAGTTTCTTGGTTGACCGCATTTCACAATCCTGTGACGATTGCAGAAATAGGAATCGCTCTTTAAGGTAAGGAGGAGATTTAGGGCTAAATAATATTGTGAATAATAAGGAAAGGATATGAAAGTCACGTCTAAGTCGAATAGGGAGCCATTTCAACCGAGACCGAAATTCAGTAACCTGATCGTACTTTCGCAGACCAAAAATAAGTCGAATACAGAAGTTTTGCAAGCGCTCTAGCTTGTCGAGGAGTTTTTCGGTTAAGTCTGGATAGCAGCAATCTGCATAGTCAAGGATGGGAAATAGCAAAGTCTGTACAATAGCAATCTTGGTGGGTATAGGTAAAAAATTACGAAGTCTGCTAAGTGACGCTGCCGCTGCGAAAATTTTCCGACTAACTTCCGCAGTCTGTGTGTTCCAAGTAAGTGAGCTGTCAATGTGGATTCCAAGGTTCTTCACAACTTGGCTAAAAGGTATATGAACTCCGTCAAATGTAATAGGCTGCAAGGCCGACCAGTCTATTCTAGCAATTTGCTTAGGACCACCAACAACTGTCACCTGTGTTTTGGTAGGATTAACCTTTAAGCCAAAGGATTTGCTCCATTGTAGTATACAATTAAGGTCGTTGTTAACCACCTCCACAACACTGGAAAGGTCTTCGCGTCTCCCTTGAGAATATATTTGGAGATCGTCTGCATATAAGTGGAAAGAACATTTTAAATTTTGAGTAATTGTATTGATGAAGATTGTAAAAAGGAGAGGAGACAGCACGCCACCCTGTGGTACGCCGGCACTGATGTCACACCATGCAGAGAAGGAGTCCTCTGCGCGAATGCGCTGCCGACGCCCATGCAAGTAACTGTGAAACCAGTCAAGCACCGTTGGAGATATGTTAAAAGAACGTAGCAAGCCGAGTAAAATGTCAAAGTCAACATTGTTAAAAGCATTACTGAAGTCAAGTAACGCTAGAACAGTGAGTTTTTGATTATCCATACCCAGTCGAACATCGTCTGTTATTTTTATTAAAGCCGTAGTTGTGCTGTGGCCAGGACGAAAACCAGATTATGCAATTATATGAGCTTTCTCTGAGAAATGTATAATTATTGAACTTTAACCCAAATAATGTTTGGATTTGTAGTCGTATGTGAACTATTATGCATAAATAAGCAAAAGAATCACTGAAACAGACACTTTTATGCAAATTGGCCGTCCACCATTAATTAACGTTCGACGTAAACCTCTTTTTATTAACCTAACGTTTTTAATTTAAAAACCTTAACATTTATCATATGAAACACTTTGATTAGTGAGTAGGAAACATTATCGTTTATACAAAATTTGATTCTCATTATTTGCCGGGACTTAAATTTGAAAAAGTTATAGATAATATAATTTAAATAATATATTTCTCATTTGTTTACCTTTTAAATAGTAGCGTTAACATGAGGCGCTCAAAAAATGTACAATAATCATATTAATAATTCACAGTAAACTGCCATGCGTTTATATAATTCACCTTAAACTTATTTAAAATATATATTTGAAACAATAATTTACTTACCAAATTTGTGACGACCACATAGCGACCACTACAATTTTTTGAACTAATTAATAACACAAAACAATCTGGACACGATGAAAAAAGACATTTATACTTTTTTTACTTGCATTATTTCTCTATAAAACTACTCCTGATATTGGAATTTTGAATATAATTTGAATATCTGAACTCACAAATTACCAACTGCATAAAAGATGTATAATTTCTGGACTAAAGAAAAATCAGAATTTATGCAGAAGATATTCAGTAACGTGTGTTGAACATTTATCTGCTATGTGGCTATTAATCAAATGTTATCCAAATTGAAGCAAGATATTTTGTGCCCAAATTGCTTGAATATCATCTGTATAAGCGCTTACACAGAAGTTATACAAATACTTTATCCAGCTTAATGTCAAAAGAATTGCTTTTCGCACTCCAATTCACTCACATTTCGTTTCGTACATAGAGTACATTTTAGCAAGTTGTGGTTTGCATTTTTCTCACTGCCCTGCTGAAGTGCTTTGTTTACTACATATATTGCCTATAGATAAAAAAGGAACCTAGATCTTATCCTGGTAAAGTACCAAAATGGTATTTTTTTGTAAAATAATACATGACATAGGTTATAAAACAAAATATGTTCATTGGTTGATTTAAGTTACTGCCCATTGTAGAAAGTTGTGAAAATAGGGCTTATGAATATTTTCAATATGCTTTAATTTATGGCCAATTCCCAGCCTTGTAACGTCAGGCCCAAGATTGTATGGGAAACGGGTTTGTCCTTTAATAAATAATCATAATTATAGTAAAAAATAATCATAATGGTTTCTAAACTAGTCTCATTACAAACTACATTTATATATTCGTTCATTTAAGATATTGGAATGTAAGCACATAACAAAATCCGATTACCTATGTTTCTTGGACACTGCGCAAAACAAGTAGGTGCTAATGAGTCTTATCATGAGTAATCTCGTACTAAGTAATTTCTAAGAATGATTAGAGGTCATTGTTGGTCATAGTAATATAGCTATTATACTTAATCGTTTGAGA
This sequence comes from Anania crocealis, assembly GCA_949315895.1. Classification (NCBI taxonomy): domain Eukaryota; kingdom Metazoa; phylum Arthropoda; class Insecta; order Lepidoptera; family Crambidae; genus Anania; species Anania crocealis. The sequence goes on from OX438868.1 coordinate 8,590,699, forward strand.
GGGTAGCGGTAATCCGTTTGGTGTTTTTCAGGAATTAAGCTTGTCAAAGTTTCTTTTTTTAGCAATAAAATTAGGTAAGGAATTATAATATTTTAACTATAAAATAACACTGTTCATCTTTTACTACCGAAACTTCTTTTAGTTTTGACATAATCAACCGTTTAATAAAATATTTTTAATGTCCATATTATAAGTCTATTATGAAACTTTCACTTGAACTTGAATGGAAAAAAAAGAGCAAATACAACTATACGCTTTTTAAATGTTGACACAAGCTTAAACTGGATCCTGAACTCGTGTTGCTTTTATCATAGTTACATTTACAAGTACAAGGTAAATCAATATTCTTATATAAGCGCTTGCGCATATCGCGTGAGGCGGGGTAAAATATGGGGCGGAGCTTGTTTACTAAAAGACCAATAACGCGTCGGACTTTGCTTACGTGACGTATCGCGATTGGGATCGTGCCTATTGTATTATTCGTTTGGTAGCTAGCAGGATATCGTCGATCGCAGTTGGTTTTTCTGTTCTAAGTTTTTAGGAGGGTAACATTTTTGACCGACTTCAAAAAAGGAGGAGGTTCTATGTTTGACTGTTTAAATTTTTTATTTATTTATACAATCTTATATCGGTAGCATTAGCTATACCTTTTTTTTTTTTTGGTCTTTGGACTCTCCCACCGCCAACCCTTCTCGTACAAAGAAGGGCCCGGTAGGCATACCCACTAAAATAACCCCCGGGGTGCACCCCTGCACGAAACCACCGTTCCTGGGTCCGGGCTGGCCGAAGCAATCTCCGGACCCTGGCGGTGCGCCCCGGCCTTACGCCAGGGCTTCCGGTGCACGTGGATCGCCCCCCAGACGAGTCAGGTCGTTTGGTGTGACCCGGGTCCCCCGACCCGTGCCACTGACCTGCTTAAGGGGGGGAGAGGAGATGTGCATACCTCCTCCTCCTAACCCCCCTTCGCCTGCGTCTGACCGGGTCCGCAAGGGCATTGTCCTCGCGTGCCCGCTCAGCGGCCTCCTTCGCTGAGATGATTTCCTCAGCGAAGGTGGCCACCGCCTCCCACTTCCTCTGGCTACCGAGCATTGCCCTGACTACCCTTGGCAGCCTGAGATTGGGTCCCACAACCGCCCGGAGGGCGAGGCGCTGATCCAACCATGCGGTGCATATCTCAAACGTATGCTCCGCCGTATCATCGTCAGCACCGCACTCGTGGCACCGGGGCGTTGGCTCCCTCCGGGCGACGTGGTGCAGGTAGTGACCAAAACAGCCGTGTCCGGTCAAGACCTGCACCAACCGGAAAGTCAGGGTGCCATGCCTCCGGTCCACCCACTCATCCAGAACCGGACGGATAGCCTCTATGGTTCGGAGGCCAAACTCCGGCTCTGCGAGAGCGGACCTCCATCCCGCCATGAGGTCGTCGCGTGCTCGTTGACGCAGCCTTCTTTTTTCTTCAATGGGCGACTCTGCCTCTTGTTCCCGCAACCCCTCCCTTGCCTGGAAAATAGTGCTGAGGGCGTGGGCCTCTAGATCCCAGGGTGGGGACCCCGCTAGCAGGCAGGCCGCCCCGAAAGATACAGTCCGGTAGCCACGTATAGCCCTCACTGCTATCACCCGCTGCGGTTGTCGCAGCAGGCGGATATTGTCTGCGGTGAGGGCATCCGCCCAAACGGGTGCTCCGTAGAGGGCCATGCTGCGCACGACACCCCCATACAATTTTCGGACCGAGGAGTCCGGGCCACCCAGATTGGGGAGTAGCCTCCCGAGAGCTGCCGCCGCCTTAACAAGTCTCGGGCCCAGGGACTGGAAGTGGGCCCGAAACTCCCACCTTCCGTCTAGCAGGAGCCCCAAATATTTGATTTGGGGCCTTACCGCTATTCGGACGCCCTCCACCGTGATAGAAGCCCCAGGAGGAGGGCCTCTGCGTGGCCCATGGAAAAGTAGCGCCTCTGTTTTTTCCTTAACAACCAGCGCAGCGCTAATCTCTGCCAGCCTTGCCGTCTCCTCGTAGGATACCCCTTTGGCCACGACTAGGGTGTCGTCTGCATGGCAGATGACAGCTGTCCGCGGTAGGATTTCACCGCGAAGCACCCAGTCGTAGCCGATATTCCATAGCAGGGGCCCCAAAACGGACCCCTGAGGGACACCACAATTGACAGGATGGCGAACGATGCCACCCTGGGGACCAACATAAAGTATCTCTCTTTCCGAGAGATACTCTTCTATCAGCATCCCTAGATAAGAAGGCACCCGGTGAAACCGTAGTGCCTCCTTTATAGTCGCAAAGGGGAGGCTGTTGAAGGCGTTGGCTATGTCTAGACTAACCGCCAGCGCCCTCTCTCCCCGAGCCACCGCCTCTTTTGTGAGCGTCTTCAGGGACTGAAGCGCATCCAGTGTAGAACGCCCAGCCCTGAAGCCGTATTGGACCGGTGACAAGTCCGGTCCATGCTCTTCCAGATACTTAATGAGGCGGGTTGCAATTATGCGCTCAAAAAGCTTGCCCAACTCATTGAGGAGCACGATCGGTCTATAGGCTGACGGCGACGCAGGATCTCGCCCCTCCTTGCGAAGGAGGCAGAGTCGTCCTTTCCTCCAAGGCCTTGGGAACTGTCCTTCCCTAAGGGACAGGTCAACCAGCTCCCGAAGCTCGCCCCCCAGGTGCTTCAGCGCCAGGGCCAGTACCGTGCCCGGCACTCCATCGGGAGCATTAGCTATACCTAACATAAGTCAGTAGGCGCATTAGGTATGTAGGAAAGTTTCCAAATTTTGGATTTTCACTGTTAATTTTCATTTTGTTTTATTTATAAATTTGTTCTCGTCTTGTTCCGCGATAAGAAGTGTTTAAATCTGAACTTTTTGATATTCAAAAACATGGTAGGCACTTATAGAATAATATTCTGCAATACCTAGTAATAAGATAAACACTTTCCTACAAGATAAAGTGGCATTAACTAAGATAAATTAAATAATTAAAACTTAATTAAAAATTCAAAGTACCTACCTATCGTTGTTTAATGAAATGTAAAATAATGAAGAGGAAGACGTTTCAATTCGACAGCCTTGGCCTCGGCAGTGGTAGGTAAATCTCATGAACTAATTTTATTATAAAGAAAATTTAATTCTTTATAATAAAATTAGTTTTACCTATATTAATTCTGTAAGATAACTGAATGTGAGAAAGACAAAAACTTTATCCTAGAACCATATTAGTGTGAATATAGAGCTAAGTCCGCGGAAAAAAATAAAACATAAAAGCGTATTTATTTATAAAACGTTCTAGTTATCTTTAGGATGGGGATTAAGTAAAAGGATGTTTGAATTAAACCAATGAATACGTGACAGCTATTGTAGAATCATTTGTAATTAATTGTGAAAAATATATCCTTAAAATAAAATTACAAAATATCTTATACTAACATGCACAACTACATAATACAGACTTATGATAAAGTATAAAATTTTGATTAACTAAGGAAACGAACTATACATGCAATCTAATCTAACACTCCGGGACACGGCATTACCTGAATGAAAAGAAAAACAAACCAACGTTAATCTTAATAGTAGTAGAAGTAAATAAACACAATTTATTCTCAACACTTGTAACGATTGCTGGCTTGCGACATGATATCTATAAATATGTTTATGTTCCTTAATTAATTGAACCTTTAAGTGAACTTATATCAAGTTTTAAAGTATTTTGTTACTTAAACATACTAAGCAAATGCTCTCACCCGCCGTATATCGAAGTGAATGTTCCTAACGCCCATTAAAGTGGTGCCCAAACCTGTAACAATAAATAAAAAAAATGACTCAAATTGTTACTATGTATTATGAAATGACTTTTAATGTTTGGCATGCCCCTCAGCACTCACCAGTAGTGTCAACTATCAAGTCATGCTTCTGCTCCGACGCATCTCTACTAGTCTATCGACGTAAGCACCACCTAAGTAGAGCGAAAGTGTATTAGAAAGATGTGATAAAACGATGAATTTGGTATAGGTACCTATTTAAAAAAAATTGCTGGAAGGCGAAGGCCAGGACCAAACCAGCCACAAGCAATTATATTTTAGGGGTCAGGATACACCTCCAATCGGCACAGGGAGGATATTAAAGTTTAAAAGAAGGATTTCTTACTCAAGGGTAACGCAGGCTCGAAGCTCTCGACGGCCGCGGACGTTGAGGTCACGCTTCTGCCTGGATCCTGTGGGCAGAGGCAATTTAGACGATAAATAAAAATTCTTTGTATTGTATTAGATTTCATTTGAGTTTCAAATAATACATATTTTGATAAGATATAGAGTGACTTAATACTTACACTAGTGTTTTTTTCTTCTGCATCCAGAAGAATGTCCCAGAAAGTTTCAAGCATGTCCCGCTCGTCCGACTTAATTGTTACTGTTTCTGCGATCTGTAAAGAACGGTACACTATGTTTAGAAAACAAAACCAATATAATTAAATATTATTATTTTTTTTTTCCATTCATGAAGTCGCTGTTGACATTGATATCTGGGTTTGTTGGTAAAAAAACTAACCCGTTTAGCACTGAAATTTTTTGATTTAATTTAGGATTCTTACATAGCAAAATGAAAAAAATGCGTATTAAATAAAAGTATCAAAAGATATATGTATAGGAATATTTTTAAATCTTTTACATCTTTTTTTCTGTATTCGAATTGAACACGTTGAAGACATTGTCGGGGCGTTCGTCCAAAGCATCGGGAATCTGTGTCGGCATTATAAGTATGAAGTCATTTACCTGAAAGAAACAATAGAAATGTAAGAAAAATGTGTTAGTCAAATAAGATTGAAGACATAAATGCTTTTCTAAAATATTGTTAAACTAAATACGAAGCTTTTTTTACCGCTGGTTATTAAGACGAGTTTTGGTTTTAACAGAGGGGCTAAGAGTGTGCTTATGTCTATATAGTATGTCTATATACTATATAGTGTCCTTCGTCTTAGATAAATTTTTAAAGAAAGCAATCTTATGTAGACCGTTATTTACGAATAAAACAATAATCTGCTGCTTTATAAAACTTACATCGAAATATTCAGGATATGCGCAGTATTCTTCTTCGTTGACTTTTAGTAAAGCTTCGATCTGTAACAAACAATCATTAAAAGTTGACATGATATAGTTCCAAATAAAAACATCCAACTATTTTTTACGGGTAGCAACCACACACGGTTCACTATGATTATGAGCTTTGTATGTAAATAAAACTTCCGTCGATATGGCCTGCGTGCACTTCGCTGGCGGAGGTGGTAGCCTGTTCCTCTACTGGAAGTCCTGCGTACTCGATCTGAAAAATTGTTGTAACATTTTAGCAAAACTGTGTCTATAAAAAGACTTGGAAACTTGCTTTAAGCTTTCTAACAACTCACGTTATTGCGATTCATCTCGGTATGTACGATCGTGGCCCAGGAGTGTGGACTCTTCAGAAGTGGGCCCGCCAGCGCCGAGTGCGCCACCATCTCCGCCGGATGCACCGCCACGCCCGCGAAGTTTAGATCTGACTCCGCCGACGATCGCAGTGCGGCCACTAAAACGATATCTCATTATTAGAAACACACGTGAATGTATCGAGATCCATATTTCTGTAATAAGAAGAAGCAAAAAGCGCTGACTATATCAGTTGACTGACTTTATTAATTGAATACTTACGTTTAGTTTGAAGAGCAGTATTATGTGAGCGCATTCGCTCCGACAGTCCGCAGTCGTCCTGAATTTTACGCTCCATGGTTTTGATGTACGGAGTGGCATCTTTTACTAACTGCATTTGTGGCGCCTGTTGGAACACAGAAAGTGTTACATTAGATAACAGAAAGTTAGAATTTTTTAACTCTGCTTAAAAAACCACAATGCATAAAGCATTTCATTTCACACTTGAACATAAGAAACTAAAGCAGAAAGAGGTTTAGATTAATTTATACTTACGCTAGACTGCATTTTGACATTAAAGATAAAAATCGTCTTATATTCCAATTACAAGAACGAGCTAGAACTCAAATATTACAAGGATAAATAGACCACGTAATTATTCACTCACCCGAGTAAGGGGGACACGGTTGTGCCCTCGCGGCCTACCACGTACTCTCTCCAAAACAGCACCGCTGACCTAAAACACAGAAGAGAATAAACATGTAAAAAGCAGTTTATCATAAGATTTAAATGACGAACTAAAAATAAATTTTAAATATTTGTTTTCCTAAATTGAACTAACCTTCGGGTAAGGAGCGGCGGTTTGGCGGTTTCTAGGAGCGTGTTTTAGAGGACCGCTGCCTTCGATCTGAAAGAAAGACATGAAGTTAAATTTGCATGTTAAATTGTTTAACATATCTATAGAGCTTAGGATGTTTTGTGTGATCAAGTCTTACCTCCTGATTAGAAATCCTGTTGTTGCTAGCACTCAAGCCAAGAATGGCGCGCCAGCTTCCGTTATTTCCATCCTAAAAAACAAAATGTTGTCAATAATTATAATTTAGCGTGCAGCCAAGGCACGTTAAATTGAAAAAATAACTGCTTTTTTTAGACTATAATTAAAGCACAAGAATTAGCTTACCATATCCATTGTAAGTTGAAAATATAGAGTAAACTCGTCACAGGGTCTGTACGCTTACGACAACAGCGAAGTGCAACTAAATGCAGCTGAAGCGGGTAGTAGGGATTAAATACCTGCGCGCGCGCAACTCCCACCGCCCGCCCTCGAACCAAACGTTTCCTTTGAATTTGTTTGTTTCGAAGTTATGTCAATGAATTTTTATGCATTATGCATACCTAATTTATTGTAAATCCTCTTTAACGTCTACGATCTAACTGACTAGTAAGAAAATATTACCTTTTATTCAAATTATTTTCGGAGTCTTTAAATAGAAATCCCAATAAAATTAAACATTGTAAAAGTTACTTATATATTGTGAAATAAGATGTAACTATACAGTGTTCCCGTTACTGCAAAAAAAATTATAAAGATTTACGACTAAGCGACGTGAGTAGGTATTTTATTTATGTAAATATGTTAAACATAGATAGATGAAATGAAATTCAGCACCCAAGAAAGATATTTATATCTTTTCTAAAAAAAAAAAACCTATTAATAATGTATAAATTGCTTAATGGAAGACATGAGAGGCTTGCAATACAGTTGGAAAACAATAAGAAAACAGTATTAATAAAGTGCTAGTAAGTAGTTGAAGACAGTAGCAGTAGCCCGTATAATCAACCTCGCTTTATGAACAAACAATTTAAATCTCTCAAACCCCATATGATAAAAATTGATCCTTCATAATTAATTATCTATATTGTCCATTCTGTAAATTTTTCTGCTCGCCTGCTTGTAACATTCTTTAATATTTCCGTTGGTATTATTCAAAAAAATCCTTGGTACTTACTTGGCTGTGGAGTACTTAGACATCCTTCTATATGCAAAGTGAATAATATGGCTAAGAACTACTAACATATACAATGTAAACATATATTACATTTAACTATTTAGTCTCGTTTAATATTGAAAATACTTCATTAAATTAGATTATTTGAAAGTACTATTTTCATATTACTAAAATCGTTTCTTTGTTAGGTAGTCAGTAAACAGAATATCTGAATCGTAGCTAAGTTGTTTATAAAAAAAATGTCATTCAGTTTATTTTTTACAGTTGGTTATCTTATTCAATTTTTTTTTAATAATTTAACACTACGGAATGTTCTAAGACGTATTTGATCGATCTTTGTTTTGTTTGACAATAGAAACATAATATCAACTCAGTGCTAATGATTTTCGCATGAGTAGGTAATCCCTTTCCAAGAATTATTAGATAACATTAATAAAGGTACCTACTTAAAACAATCCGTTCATGTGGGGGGTGGCCTGGTAGCTAAACCCGTTTTTAGGTTTCTTGGAATTGCGCTTTTGTGCATTCGCAGTTTTATTAATCAATAACGGATAGAGGAAGCATTCATGCCTGATTTGATTAAGATATTTAAATATTAAGATATCTTGTGAGTTTTATGCGAATGAGCAAAAAAATATTATTCCGGTAGTCGGTACTACAAACGCGTTCGGGCTTTTGTTTTTGTACTAAACAATAAAATAAAAGAGCACCATAGAATCTCTGTAGATTCAGGTGTGGTTGAAACAATGCGCTTGTTGGAGCTGCGTTGATACCTATATAAGCTAACTGATAATCAGTTGTAAAATATGCATGACAAACTTTTCTGAATCTGTGGGGTATTGTTAAATAATAGCCACCAAATTGTAAATTTAGTGCTAATATACCAACGCAGCTCCAACAAGGGCATTGTTTCAACACAATAGTGACCATTCATCGTTTTCTAAAAAAGTAATCTTTTTACAATCCTAGTGAAACGTTCTTTAAAAATTTGCTTCAACACAAGAGCGAATCTGCTCTGTAAAGGTAGTCTTATCTCTGTGGATGCAGGTATGGTTGTAACGTATAAAACAAGTAGGTACAAGTGGTAACGTACAAAACGCACGTGTGATAAAGATGTCATGTCAATGGTTTTATAGATAATTATGACATCTGTGTGATGAAGATTTAAGGTATCTGAAAATCATCAAGCATAAGAAAATATAATCAATCTAAATGTAATAAATAGTCATAATAAATAATCATAATTATTAGTTCATAAAAAAAGGTAAAACATAAACATGTGGTTAGTCAGTTAGTAGTCTAATTACAAACTACATTTCCATATTCGTTAATTTAAGATACTGGAATGTATAGGTACACATAACAAAATCCGATTTAGTTTTTTTTGATACTGCGCAAAAGAAGTCGGTGCTAATGAGTCTTATCATGAGTAATCTCGTACTAAGTAATTTCTAAGAATGATTAGAGGTCCTTGTTGTACACAAATAAGCAGTACTTACCTACTTATTCGTCTGAGAGGGTGGCGGTAAGCCGTTTGATGTTTTCCAGGAATGAAGCTTGTCATAGTTTCATTTTTGGAAATAAAATTAGGCAAGAAAATATTTAATTTTAACCATTACCGAGCTCTGTTTATCTTTTTACTACTGAGACTTTTTTTAGTTTTGACATAACTATTCAAATCAACCGTTTAAATAAATATTTCTGATGCCCATGTTACCTATGAAAAGTTCATTTGAACTTTAATTAGAGTACCTAACGCAGCAAATAATTGTAAAAAGGTCACGAAATTTCATTCGTGACAGTTATCAATTTCACTTTCCAATTGCTAACTGTGACGATAACCTATTTAGCATTCTCCCCGCTGCACCTAAAACACGCGTATATGAACCTACAATGTTAGACTACATTGAGCTCAATAGCAAAGTGCAAACAAAACTATCCGTTTTTTTAATGTTGACAAAAGCTTTAACTGGATCCTGAACTTATGTTACACTAATCTTAGTTACATTAACAAGTAGAAGGTAAATCAATATTCGTATATAAGCGCTTGCGCATATCGCGTGAGGCGGGGCAAAATATGGGGCGGAGCTTGTTTACTAAAAGACCAATAACGCCTCGTGCCTGTTTGTTCGATCGCAGTTTGATTTTTCTGTTCTAAGTTTTTTAGGAGGGTATCTAGGGTAATTTTAACCGACTTCAAAAAAGGAGGAGGTTCTATGTTCGTCTGTTTAAATATTTTTATTAATTTTGACAATCTTATATCCGTAGCATTAGCTGTACCTAGTATAAGTCAGTAGCCACATTAGGTTTGGTAGGTTAGTTTTCTAAATTTTCGAATTTTTTGATAGGAGGTAAAAAATTTGTCCCTAGTAGCGCCTAGTTGACTATTTTTTTTACTAAATTGTACATATTTTTTGTCTTTTCATACATACAGACAATAAAATTGCATTAATGGATAGTAGAACTATTAAACTAATAAAAAAAATTAAAACCTGGTTCATTATTTAATATCATGATCATGTTTTAATACATTTTACAGAACACCAACTCTTAGTCAATCTACCTCGGATCCGGGATAGATTGATTATATGCCCGGGGTAAGTAGGTAGACTTACGTATCAATAAGCGCCAAATTATAAGTAAAGTCAAGTAATAAAACATAATATTATTTCAATTTAATTGAGCTCTTTATTAAAAAACAATTGTAACCAGGTACAGACATATTTTATAAGTCTTTAACAAAATTATCAACTCTTAGTTTTAAATTTAAACATTTCTTGTTAAAATATTACAACAGTTTCATATTAACTGTTCTTACGCTAAAGGTTAAATGCACAGTTTTTATTGCTCCATTTAAATAATAGTAATTGCTATGTACTTATTTTTGTTTTTAAATTAAACTCTTAATCAGTCTTCATTATCCGAAATACAATGTTTGCATTCAAAAATTTTAGATTACCTCTTACACATTTGGAATGAGCCCATAACTTACAAGTTATGCACTGAATCCATTGTTCGCCTGAAACACTATCGGCGTAGGATTCAGTGCACTCTAAAGAAATCGTCCTATCGTTATCTGAATCCACAGCATCGTCATTTCCATCGACGGTGTCATCAGCATCATTTATCTCATTTATTTTATCCATTTCTTTTCCTTTACCCTTACCTTTGCTTATTTCTTTTCTTTTTACTATTCTGTTTTTTGTATCTGTTTTTTCTTCCTAAAAGTTTCTCTTTTTTTTATATCCATAAGATTTTGTTATAAAGAAGTGTCTGCGAATACCTACTTTTACCTTTCCGAATATTTCTTCTATTATCTAAAAGTAGCGCCGCTTTGGGAATAGGTCTTTTCTTTTCAAGTGTTGCTGATAAAGTTGAGGCCAGGTTTAAGATGGGGGCACATTTGATTCGTGAGGGTGTACATTTTACGCGTTAATTCTGCTCACGTCAAGTTTAGATTACGTTCAAATTTGACCTTTACTTTCGCCACATAACAATGTAATGTTACAGGGAATGCCATATTGTTTTCAGTCGTTCTATTATAGGTACTAATTGTACTGTAACAAAACAATGAATTAACTTATTAAGAATCGAATAAAAGGTTAATTTCAGAGATAATAGGGGTTAAAGTATGAAATGGCCGATTATTTTCCCACTTTTTATTTTGTTTATAGCTCTTAAGTATAGTCATATTATTGCGTAATTCTTTTTGTATTGTAACTAAAACTAAATTAAGTAACTTTTGACTAAAAAAAATGCAATACTAGTGCTTATTACTTCAAAGTCTTTGAAAAGACCCCTTACAATGTGTCAGCTGACCTTCTTGCTTCAATTAAGTTTATTTGTATTATATACTTTGATTTTCAGAAATTTAAATACTATAATGCGTAGCTTTATAACCATCTAAGTTTCACCTTTAATTGCATTGAAAACGGTTCAGGCGTTATTAAAAAAACAAAAAAATTGTTGGTATGGAAAAATGACTTTTCTCGATTTCGTCCATATTCATATTCATTTAATCACTTTATAATGTACATTTATAGACAAAACGGAAATTTCATATTTTTACACCTAATTTTTTAAACTTCAAATTTGATTGGGGTTGGTTGACTAACTATTCAACCAGCCCCGGAAGAACTTAGTCTACCAACCCCAGACGATCTTTTAAATTTCAAAGGCATGGATAACTTAAACACTGCCATCAACTTGCGTGGCTGCGCTGGGATAACGTAATATTCATATCGTTGGCGAGTTTTTGGCGATTAGTCTACCTACCCCTATAGTCAACCATCCCAAGTCTCCCCTACTATTATATTTTCATTCTGTTTTATTTATAAATTAGCTCGCATCTTCATCCGCGATGAGAAGTGTTTAAATCTGAACTTTTTGATGTTCAAAAACATAGGTATAGATAGAATAATTTTCTATAGTAATATAATAAACACCTTCCTATTATAAGATAAAGTGACAATAACTCAGATAAACAAAGAATCCCCGTTTTGTTTTAGTTAAAATAATTTTAATTTCATTAAAATTAAAGGTACCTATCGTTGTTTAACCGATAATGAAGGATAAGACGTTTCGACAGCCTAAGCCTCGGCTCTGGTAGGTAAATCCCATGAAAGAATGTAATTATATAGAAAATTTAGTTCTGTAAGATATTTGAATGTAAGAGCGGCAAAAACTTTATCTTAAAATCATATTAGTGTAAAAATAGATCTGAGTCTGCGGCAAAATATATAACATAAAAGCGTATTTCATTTTACATAAAACGTTCTACTTATGTTTTAGATGGGGATAAAGTAAAAGGATATTTAAATTAAACCAATGAATACGTAAAAGCTATTGTAGATTTATTTTCAACTAATTGTGAAAAAAATTATCCTTACAAGTCTAATTACAAATTATCTAAAACTAACATGCACAACTACATTTATACAGAATTATAATAAAGTATACGGTTTCGAATATCTAAGCTAACGAACTTTACATGCAATCTAATCTAACACTCCGGGACACGGCATTACCTGAATGAAAAGAAAAACAAACCAACGTTAATCTTAATAGTAGTAGAAGTAAATAAACACAATTTATTTTCAACACTTGTAACGATTGCTGGCTTGCGACATGATATCTATAAATATGTTTATGTTCCTTAATTAATTTATATCAAGTTGTAAAGTATTATGTTAATTGAACATACTAAGCAAATGCTCTCACCCGCCGTATATCGAAGTGAATGTTCCTAACGCCCATTAAAGTGGTGCCCAAACCTGTAACAATAAATAAAAAAATTGACTCAAATTGTTACTATGTATTATGAAATGACTTTTAATGTTTGGCATGCCCCTCAGCACTCACCAGTAGTATCAACTATCAAGTTATGCTTCTGCTCCGACGCATCTCCACTAGTCTTTCGACGTAAGCACCACCTAAGTAGAGCGAAAGTGTATTAGAAAGATGTGATAAAACGATGAATTTGGTATAGGTATTTAAAAAAAAATTGCTGGAAGGCGACGGCCAGGACCAAACCAGCCACAAGAAATTATATTTTAGGGGTCAGGATACACCTCCAATCGGCACAGGGAGGATATTAAAGTTCAAAAGAAGGATTTCTTACTCAAGGGTAACGCAGGCTCGAAGCTCTCGACGGCCGCGGACGTTGAGGTCACGCTTCTGCCTGGATCCTGTGGGCAGAGGCAATTTAGACAATAAATAAAAATTCTTTGTATTGTATTAGATTTCATTTGTGATTCTAATAATAAATATTTTGATAAGATATAGTGACTGAATACTTACAATAGTGTTTTTTTCTTCTGCATCCAGAAGAATGTCCCACAAAGTTTCAAGCATGTCCCGCTCGTCCGGCTTAATTGTTACTGTTTCTGCGATCTGTAAAGAACGGTACACTATGTTTAGAAAACAAAACCAATGTCTTTACATATTATAAGTTTTTTTTTCCATTCATCAAGTCGCTGTTGACATTGATATCTGGGTTTGTTGGTAAAATAACTAACCCGTTTGGCACTAAAAATTTTGATTTGATTTAGGATTCTTATATAGCAAAATGAAAAACATACGTAATAAATAAAAGTATCAGAAGAAAGATGTCTTCAAATCGTCTTTTTTCTGTATTCGAATACTCACGTTGACGACATTGTCGGGGCGTACGTCCAAAGCATCGGGAATCTGTGCCGGCGTCAGAAGTATGAAATCATTTACCTGAAAGAAACAATAGAAATGTAAGAAAAATGTGTAACTCACATTAGATTAAAGACATAAATGCTTTTCTAAAATATTGTTAAACTAAATACGAGCCTTTTTTACCGCTGGTCATTAAGACGATTTATGGTTTTAACAGAGGGGCGAAAAGTGTGCTAAAGTTAATATGGTACCCCACATCTTAGAGAAATTTTTCAAGAAAGCAATCTTATGTAGACCGTCATTTAGGAATAAAACAATAAACTGCTGCTATATAAAACTTACATCTAAATATTCGGGATAGGCGCAGTATTCTTCCTCGTTGACTTTTAGTAAAGCTTCGATCTGTAACAAACAATCATTAAAAGTTGACATGATATAATTACAAATATAAACATCCAACTATTTTTTACGGGTAGCAACCACACACGGTTCACTATGATATGAACTTTGTATTTAAATAAAACTTACGTCGATCTGGCCTGCGTGCAATTCGTTGCCGGAGGTGGCAGCCTGTTCCCCTACTGGAAGTCCTGCGTACACGATCTGAAAAATAGTTGTAACATTTTAGCAAAACTGTGTAAAAATAAAAAGACTTGGAAACTTGCTTTAAGCTTTCTAACAACTCACGTTATTGCGATTCATCTCGGTATGTACGATCGTGGCCCAGGAGTGTGGACTCTTCAGAGGTGGGCCCGCCAGCGCCGAGTGCGCCACCATCTCCGCCGGATGCACCGCCACGCCCGCGAAGTTTAGATCTGACTCCGCCGACGATCGCAGTGCGGCCACTAAAATGATATCTCATCATTAGAAACACACGTGAATGTATCGAGATCCATTTATCTGTAATAAGAATAAGAAAAAAACGCTGACTATGTACAATTGACTGACTATATAAATTGAATACTTACGTTTAGCTCGAAGAGCAGTATTATGTGAGCGCATTCGCTCCGATAGTCCGCAGTCGTCCTGAATTTTACGCTCCATGGTTTTGATGTACGGAGTGGCATCTTCTACTAACTGCATTTTTGGCGCCTGTTGGAACACAGAAAGTGTTACATTAGATAACATAAAGTTAGAATTTTTTAACTCTGCATAATAAATAAAATAAAAATAAAAATATTTATTTATCGGACAACATAGATCCAGATGTGTTAGTAACATTAAAACTTAATCACTAGTGTTAGTACTTAATAACTAAAAGGGATCGAGTAAGCCTGCATAGGTGCTGCAAAGCATTTCATTTCATACTTGAACATAAGAAACTTAAGCAGAAAGAGGTTTATATTAATTTATACTAACGCTAGACTGCATTGCCTCCGCGAGCATTTTCCAACCCTCCGCGAGTGCGGCCCTCCTTTCCTTCTCGTATAGCGCGTTGCGCGCGCGCTGCTCATCCTGTTGACATAAAAGATAAAAATCGTCTTATATTTCAATTACAAGAACGAGCTAGAACTCAAATATTACAAGGATAAATAGACCACGTAATTATTCACTCACCCGAGTAAGGGGGACACGGTTGTGCCCTCGCGGCCTACCACGTACTCTCTCCAAAACAGCACAGCTGACCTAAAACACAGAAGAGAATAAACATGTAAAAAGCAGTTAATCATAAGATTTACGAACGAAGATTGACGAATTAAAAAAAAAAAATAATTTTTTTTTTCCTAAATTGAACGTACCTTCGGGTAAGGAGCGGCGGTTTGGCGGTTTCTAGGAGCGTGTTTTAGACTGCTGCCTTCGATCTGAAAGAAGGACATGAAGTTAAATTTGCATGTTAAATTGTTTACCATATCTATAGCGCTTCGGATTTTTTGTGTGATCAAGTCTTACCTCCTGGTTAGAAATCCTGTTGTTGCTAGCACTCAAGCCAAGAATGGCGCGCCAGCTTCCGTTATTTCCATCCTAAAAAACAAAATGTTGTCAATAATTATAATTTAGCGTGCAGCCAAGGCACGTTAAATTGAAAAAATAACTGCTTTTTTTAGACTATAATTAAAGCACAAGAATTAGCTTACCATATCCATTGTAAGTTGAAAATACAGAGTAAACTCGTCACAGGGTCTGTACGCTTACGACAACAGCGAAGTGCAACTAAATGCAGCTGAAGCGGGTAGTAGGGATTAAATACCTGCGCGCGCGCAACTCCCACCGCCCGCCCTCGAACCAAACGTTTCCTTTGAATTTGTTTGTTTCGAAGTTATGTCAATGAATTTTTATGCATTATGCATACCTAATTTATTGTGAATCCTCTTTAACGTCTACGATCTAACTGACTAGTAAGAAAATATTACCTTTTATTCAAATTATTTTCGGAGTCTTTAAATAGAAATCCCAATAAAATAAAACATTGTAAAAGTTACTTAAATATTGTGAAATAAGATGTAACTATACAGTGTTCCCGTTACTGCAAAAAAAATTATAAAGATTTACGACTAAGCGACGTGAGTAGGTATTTTATTTATGTAAATATGTTAAACATAGATAGATGAAATGAAATTCAGCACCCAAGAAAGATATTTATATCTTTTCGAAAAAAAAAACCTATTAATAATGTATAAATTGCTTAATGGAAAACATGAGAGCTTGCAATACAGTTGGAAAACAATAAGAAAACAGTATTAATAAAGTGCTAGTAAGTAGTTGAAGACAGTAGCAGTAGCCCGTATAATCAACCTCGCTTTATGAACAAACAATTTAAATCTCTCAAACCCCATATGATAAAAATTGATCCTTCATAATTAATTATCTATATTGTCCATTCTGTAAATTTTTCTGCTCGCCTGCTTGTAACATTCTTTAATATTTCCGTTGGTATTATTCAAAAAAATCCTTGGTACTTACTTGGCTGTGGAGTACTTAGACATCCTTCTATATGCAAAGTGAATAATATGGCTAAGAACTACTAACATATACAATGTAAACATATATTACATTTAACTATTAAGTCTCGTTTAATATTGAAAATACTTCATTAAATTAGATTATTTGAAAGTACTATTTTCATATTAATTTATACTAAAATCGTTTCTTTGTTAGGTAGTCAGTAAACAGAATACCTGAATCGTAGCTAAGTTGTTTATAAAAATATTGTCATTCAGTTTATTTTTAACAGTTGGTTATCTTATTCAATTTTTTTAAAATAATTTAACACTACGGAATGTTCTAAGACGTATTTGATCGATCTTTGTTTTGTTTGACAATAGAAACATAATATCAACTCAGTGCTAATGATTTTCACATGAGTAGGTAATCCCTTTCCAAGAATTATTAGATAACATTAATAAAGGTACCTACTTAAAACAATCCGTTCATGTGGGGGTTGGCCTGGCAGCTAAACCCGTTTTTAGGTTTCTTGGAATTGCGCTTTTGTGCATTCGCAGTTTTATTAATCAATAACGGATAGAGGAAGCATTCATGCCTGATTTGATTAAGATATTTAAATATTAAGATATCTTGTGAGTTTTATGCGAATGAGCAAAAAAATATTATTTCGGTAGTCGGTACTACAAACGCGTTCTGGCTTTTGTTTTTGTACTAAACAATAAAATAAAAGAGCACCATAGAATCTCTGTAGATTCAGGTGTGGTTGAAACAATGCGCTTGTTGGAGCTGCGTTGATACCTATATAAGCTAACTGATAATCACTTGTAAAATATGCATGACAAACCTTTCTGAATCTGTGGGGTATTGTTAAATAATAGCCACCGTTACAATTTAGTGCTAATATACCAACGCAGCTCCAACAAGGGCATTGTTTCAACACAATAGTGACCATTCATCGTTTTCTAAAAAAGTAATCTTTTTACAATCCTAGTGAAACGTTCTTTAAAAATTTGCTTCAACACAAGAGCGAATCTGCTCTGTAAAGGTAGTCCTATCTCTGTGGATGCAGGTATGGTTGTAACGTATAAAACAAGTAGGTACAAGTGGTAACGTACAAAACGCACGTGTGATAAAGATGTCATGTCAATGGTTTTATAGATAATTATGACATCTGTGTGATGAAGATTTAAGGTATCTGAAAATCATCAAGCATAAGAAAATATAATCAATCTAAATGTAATAAATAGTCATAATAAATAATCATAATTATTAGTTCATAAAAAAAGTAAAACATAAACATGTGGTTAGTCAGTTAGTAGTCTTATTACAAACTACATTTCCATATTCGTTAATTTAAGATACTGGAATGTATAGGTACACATAACAAAATCCGATTTAGTTTTTTTTGATACTGCGCAAAAGAAGTCGGTGCTAATGAGTCTTATCATGAGTAATCTCGTACTAAGTAATTTCTAAGAATGATTAGAGGTCCTTGTTGTACACAAATAAGCAGTACCTACTTATTCGTCTGAGAGGGTGGCGGTAAGCTGTTTGATGTTTTCCAGGAATAAAGCTTGTCATAGTTTCATTTTTGGAAATAAAATTAGGCAAGAAAATATTTAATTTTAACCATTAACGAGCTCTGTTTATCTTTTTACAACTGAAACCTTTTTTAGTTTTGACATAACTATTCAAATCAACCGTTTAAATAAATATTTCTGATGCCCATGTTACCTATAAAAAGTTCATTTGAACTTGAATTAAAGTACCTAACGCAGCAAATAATTGTAAAAAGATCATGAAATTTCATTCGTGACAGTTATCAATTTCACTTCCCAATTGCTAACTGTGACGATAACCTAGGTAGCTTTCTACCTCGATAGGTAGGTAGCATTCTCCCCGCTGCACCTAACACACGCGTATATGAACCTACTGTCACGTTGTGATTTCTGAGCTGCGCACTAATCTCTAAATACTCACGTTTAGTTAATACATTAATTGTTTCATTATTAAAACACATTTAATTTCACTTCAACAATAATCGAGTTTTGTTGTTTTGGTTATTGATCTGTCAATGACAAAGAGCTGTCAGATGCGCATGCGACTGTCCGTATGCTCTGAATGACTAAAATAACGTTACGTTCGTTTGTCTACGTTTAGCAAACGCACGGAACACATACTCTTTTCACAAAGGTGAATGATTTATTTCAATAAATATAACAATATTTTGTTTTCTATATTTTTAAGATTGTGTGTTGACATTAAACTTATTTAATAAAACTTCACCCAGCCAAAGTAATTTTCATGAGCCTGGCAGAATGGCGTTTTTGACCTTAGACAGATGTTTATAAAAGTTAATAAACAATAGTAGTATGGCAGGTTTATAAACATTGGGAATTTATTAGGGAAAAATACGTGGTCTTGGGGACTGGTTGGTAAAGAAAACAATTTAAATAAATGACCAGCCTTTAGTTAATAAATGTAATTGGAGTATTAAAATAATGTAAATTATTAACCTAAAAAGTTTAAATGTTTTCTTGTTAGTTTAATATGTGTTTTACAAAGAAATAGTTCTTTGTGTTGTTTCGATTGTTTTGGGGAGATTTTAGTTGGTGTGTTGGGCGCTCAGAAATTCCTACGTGACAATGATTTGCATTTTTGCAATTTGGAGGTTTCGTTCGAGGATTCCATTTGATTGATTTCATTTCGGTATACGGCTTGGGGTTGTGAAGATGTCGAGGAAGACAACTTCGCTCTGGCTGTCGGCCTGGAAACCTAAAGAGAAGGATGGAGGCCGACACCTCAATTTTGTTACCGGCTTTTATCGCCGTGTTTAATATTATGTTGTTCCGGTTAAGTGCCGTAAGTATATTTGCTGATTTCGGAGGATTTCGTTTATTTGGTTGCTTCATGCAGTTCTGTAACATAAGTGGTTTCTTTCAGATCTTTTGATGGCCGCTTGGTTTGGCTACCAGGCTTAGCATATTACCCTTTTACGCTGACTTTCCGCTGATCAAATGAAAGACGCAAGAAGCTTGTCTCGATGAGATTCGGGTTGGTACCACGCCACGTGGATGCATAAGGTTACCCTACCCTATCTTTGTTGAAGTAAGTGGAAACATCTTCTTAATCCAGTTAGCAGTATACAATTCCGGTTGCCGTTTATTAGTATTCCGTTCATAATTAAATTCAGATTATTCCGTTTAGTATAATTTACATGATAAGTTTGGTGGTACAACTCGCTCAGAAGTAGGGGTAATTCAGAGCCTTACAAAGGACTCACGCCTGTGATTTTAGCTTTTTAATCCCTCAACGCCCAGGCGGCAGGCGCGTGCCGCGATAACAATTGATTTCAATTGTGTCTGGAATAACTCACGATCGAGGGATTAAGAGGTGGTTAGCTTAGCCGGAGAAAATAAATATTCTGTTAATTCATGCTCGTCTCTTCATTTACCACCTCATCCTGTTCATCCACATCACCCCCAACACACCCTCCAACCCCTAAACGTTGCACTACAATGTTAGACTACTTTGAGCTCAATAGCAAAGTGAAAACAAAACTATCCGTTTTTTTAATGTTGACAAAAGCTTTAACTGGATCCTGAACTTATGGTACACTAATTTTAGTTACATTAACAAGTAGAAGGTAAATCAATATTCGTATATAAGCGCTTGCGCATATCGCGTGAGGCGGGGCAAAATTTGGGGCGGAGCTTGTTTACTAAAAGACCAATAACGCGTCGGACTTTGCTTACGTGACGTATCGCGATGGGGATCGTGCCTGTTTGTTAGCTAGCAGACTATCGTCGATCTCAGTTTGATTTTTCTGTTCTAAGTTTTTTAGGAGGGTATCTAGGGTAATTTTAACCGACTTCAAGAAAGGAGGAGGTTCTATGTTCGTCCATTTAAATATTTTTATTAATTTTGTCAATCTTACCTATATCGGTAGCATTAGCTGTACCTAGTATAAGTCAGTAGCCACATTAGGTTTGGTGGGTAAGTTTTCTAAATTTTCGAATTTTAGGGAGGAGTTAAAAAATTAGTCCCTAGTAGCGCCTTGTTGACAATTTTTTTACTAAATTGTACATATTTTTCTTCTTTTCATATATAAAGACAATAAAATTGCATTAAAGGATAGTAGAACTATTAAACTAATAAAAAAATGTAAAACCTGGTTCATTATTTAATATCATGATCATGTTTTAATACATTTTACAGAACATCAACTCTTAGTCAATCTATCCCGGATCCGGGGTAGATTGACTACCTAATATACCCGGGGTAAGTAGACCTACGTATCAATAAGCGCCAAATTATGAGAAAAGTCAAGTAATAAAACATATTATTTCAATTTAATTGAGCTCTTTTATTCAAAAACAATTGTAACCAGGTACAGACATATTTTATAAGTCTTTAACAAAATTATCAACTCTTAGTTATAAATTTAAACATTTATTGTTAAAATATTACAACAGTTTCAAATTAACTGTTACGCTAAAAGTTAAATGCACATTTTTTATTGCTCCATTTAAATAATAGTAATTGCTATGTACATATTTTTGTTTTAAAATTGAACTCTTAATCATTATCCGAAATACAATGTTTGCATTCAAAAACTTTAGATTACCTTTTACACATTTGGAATGAGCCCATAACGTACAAGTTATGCACTGAATCCATTGTTCGCCTGAAACACTATCGGCGTAGGATTCAGTGCACTCTAAAGAAATCGTCCTATCGTTATCTGAATCCACAGCATCGTCATTTCCAACGACGGTGTCATCAGCACCATTTATCTCATTTATTGTATCCATTTCTTTTCCTTTACCCTTACCTTTGCTCATTTCTTTTCTTTTTACTATTCTGTTTTTTCTATCTGTTTTGTCTTCCCAAAAGTTTCTCTTTTTTTTATATAATTTTAATTTCATTAAAATTAAAGTTACCTATCGTTGTTTAACCGATAATGAAGGATAAGACGTTTCGACAGCCTAAGCCTCGGCTCTGGTAGGTAAATCCCATGAAAGAATTTAATTATATAGAAAATTTAGTTCGTAAGATATTTGAATGTAAGAGCGGCAAAAACTTTATCCTAAAATCATATTAGTGTAAAAATAGATCTGAGTCTGCGGCAAAATATATAACATAAAAGCGTATTTCATTTTACATAAAACGTTCTACTTATGTTTTAGATGGGGATAAAGTAAAAGGATATTTAAATTAAACCAATGAATACGTAAAAGCTATTGTAGATTTATTTTCAACTAATTGTGAAAAAAAATATCCTTACAAGTCTAATTACAAATTATCTAAAACTAACATGCACAACTACATTTATACAGAATTATAATAAAGTATACGGTTTCGAATATCTAAGCTTACGAACTTTACATGCAATCTAATCTAACACTCCGGGACACGGCATTACCTGAATGAAAAGAAAAACAAACCAACGTTAATCTTAATAGTAGTAGAAGTAAATAAACACAATTTATTTTCAACACTTGTAACGATTGCTGGCTTGCGACATGATATCTATAAATATGTTTATGTTCCTTAATTAATTGAACCTTTGAGTGAATTTATATCAAGTTGTAAAGTATTATGTTAATTGAACATACTAAGCAAATGCTCTCACCCGCCGTATATCGAAGTGAATGTTCCTAACGCCCATTAAAGTGGTGCCCAAACCTGTAACAATGAATAAAAAAACAATGACACAAATTGTTACTATGTATTATGAAATGACTTTTAATGTTTGGCATGCCCCTCAGCACTCACCAGTAGTGTCAACTATCAAGTCATGCTTCTGCTCCGACGCATCTCCACTAGTCTATCGACGTAAGCACCACCTAAGTAGAGCGAAAGTGTATTAGAAAGATGTGATAAAACGATGAATTTGGTATAGGTATTTAAAAAAAAATTGCTGGAAGGCGACGGCCAGGACCAAACCAGCCACAAGAAATTATATTTTAGGGGTCAGGATACACCTCCAATCGGCACAGGGAGGATATTAAAGTTCAAAAGAAGGATTTCTTACTCAAGGGTAACGCAGGCTCGAACCTCTCGACGGCCGCGGACGTTGAGGTCACGCTTCTGCCTGGATCCTGTGGGCATAGGCAATTTAGACGATAAATAAAAATTCTTTGTATTGTATTAGATTTCATTTGTGATTCTAATAATAAATATTTTGATAAGATATAGTGACTGAATACTTACAATAGTGTTTTTTTCTTCTGCATCCAGAAGAATGTCCCAGAAAGTTTCAAGCATGTCCCGCTCGTCCGGCTTAATTGTTACTGTTTCTGCGATCTGTAAAGAACGGTACACTATGTTTAGAAAACAAAACCAATGTCTTTACATATTATAAGTTTTTTTTTTCCATTCATCAAGTCGCTGTTGACATTGATATCTGGGTTTGTTGGTAAAATAACTAACCCGTTTGGCACTAAAAATTTTGATTTGATTTAGGATTCTTATATAGCAAAATGAAAAACATACGTAATAAATAAAAGTATCAGAAGAAAGATGTCTTCAAATCGTCTTTTTTCTGTATTCGAATACTCACGTTGACGACATTGTCGGGGCGTACGTCCAAAGCATCGGGAATCTGTGCCGGCGTCAGAAGTATGAAGTCATTTACCTGAAAGAAACAATAGAAATGTAAGAAAAATGTGTAACTCACATTAGATTAAAGACATAAATGCTTTTCTAAAATATTGTTAAACTAAATACGAGCCTTTTTTACCGCTGGTCATTAAGACGATTTATGGTTTTAACAGAGGGGCGAAAAGTGTGCTAAAGTTAATATGGTACCCCACATCTTAGAGAAATTTTTCAAGAAAGCAATCTTATGTAGACCGTCATTTAGGAATAAAACAATAAACTGCTGCTATATAAAACTTACATCTAAATATTCGGGATAGGCGCAGTATTCTTCCTCGTTGACTTTTAGTAAAGCTTCGATCTGTAACAAAAAATCATTAAAAGTTGACATGATATAATTACAAATATAAACATCCAACTATTTTTTACGGGTAGCAACCACACACGGTTCACTATGATATGAACTTTGTATTTAAATAAAACTTACGTCGATCTGGCCTGCGTGCAATTCGTTGCCGGAGGTGGCAGCCTGTTCCCCTACTGGAAGTCCTGCGTACACGATCTGAAAAATAGTTGTAACATTTTAGCAAAACTGTGTAAAAATAAAAAGACTTGGAAACTTGCTTTAAGCTTTCTAACAACTCACGTTATTGCGATTCATCTCGGTATGTACGATCGTGGCCCAGGAGTGTGGACTCTTCAGAGGTGGGCCCGCCAGCGCCGAGTGCGCCACCATCTCCGCCGGATGCACCGCCACGCCCGCGAAGTTTAGATCTGACTCCGCCGACGATCGCAGTGCGGCCACTAAAATGATATCTCATCATTAGAAACACACGTGAATGTATCGAGATCCATTTATCTGTAATAAGAATAAGAAAAAAACGCTGACTATGTACAATTGACTGACTATATAAATTGAATACTTACGTTTAGCTCGAAGAGCAGTATTATGTGAGCGCATTCGCTCCGATAGTCCGCAGTCGTCCTGAATTTTACGCTCCATGGTTTTGATGTACGGAGTGGCATCTTCTACTAACTGCATTTTTGGCGCCTGTTGGAACACAGAAAGTGTTACATTAGATAACATAAAGTTAGAATTTTTTAACTCTGCATAATAAATAAAATAAAAATAAAAATATTTATTTATCGGACAACATAGATCCAGATGTGTTAGTAACATTAAAACTTAATCACTAGTGTTAGTACTTAATAACTAAAAGGGATCGAGTAAGCCTGCATAGGTGCTGCAAAGCATTTCATTTCACACTTGAACATAAGAAACTTAAGCAGAAAGAGGTTTATATTAATTTATACTAACGCTAGACTGCATTGCCTCCGCGAGCATTTTCCAACCCTCCGCGAGTGCGGCCCTCCTTTCCTTCTCGTATAGCGCGTTGCGCGCGCGCTGCTCATCCTGTTGACATAAAAGATAAAAATCGTCTTATATTCCAATTACAAGAACGAGCTAGAACTCAAATATTACAAGGATAAATAGACCACGTAATTATTCACTCACCCGAGTAAGGGGGACACGGTTGTGCCCTCGCGGCCTACCACGTACTCTCTCCAAAACAGCACAGCTGACCTAAAACACAGAAGAGAATAAACATGTAAAAAGCAGTTAATCATAAGATTTAAATGACGTATTAAAAAAAAATATTAATATTTGTTTTCCTAAATTGAACGTACCTTCGGGTAAGGAGCGGCGGTTTGGCGGTTTCTAGGAGCGTGTTTTAGACTGCTGCCTTCGATCTGAAAGAAGGACATGAAGTTAAATTTGCATGTTAAATTGTTTACCATATCTATAGCGCTTCGGATTTTTTGTGTGATCAAGTCTTACCTCCTGGTTAGAAATCCTGTTGTTGCTAGCACTCAAGCCAAGAATGGCGCGCCAGCTTCCGTTATTTCCATCCTAAAAAACAAAATGTTGTCAATAATTATAATTTAGCGTGCAGCCAAGGCACGTTAAATTGAAAAAATAACTGCTTTTTTTAGACTATAATTAAAGCACAAGAATTAGCTTACCATATCCATTGTAAGTTGAAAATACAGAGTAAACTCGTCACAGGGTCTGTACGCTTACGACAACAGCGAAGTGCAACTAAATGCAGCTGAAGCGGGTAGTAGGGATTAAATACCTGCGCGCGCGCAACTCCCACCGCCCGCCCTCGAACCAAACGTTTCCTTTGAATTTGTTTGTTTCGAAGTTATGTCAATGAATTTTTATGCATTATGCATACCTAATTTATTGTGAATCCTCTTTAACGTCTACGATCTAACTGACTAGTAAGAAAATATTACCTTTTATTCAAATTATTTTCGGAGTCTTTAAATAGAAATCCCAATAAAATAAAACATTGTAAAAGTTACTTAAATATTGTGAAATAAGATGTAACTATACAGTGTTCCCGTTACTGCAAAAAAAATTATAAAGATTTACGACTAAGCGACGTGAGTAGGTATTTTATTTATGTAAATATGTTAAACATAGATAGATGAAATGAAATTCAGCACCCAAGAAAGATATTTATATCTTTTCGAAAAAAAAAACCTATTAATAATGTATAAATTGCTTAATGGAAAACATGAGAGCTTGCAATACAGTTGGAAAACAATAAGAAAACAGTATTAATAAAGTGCTAGTAAGTAGTTGAAGACAGTAGCAGTAGCCCGTATAATCAACCTCGCTTTATGAACAAACAATTTAAATCTCTCAAACCCTATATGATAAAAATTGATCCTTCATAATTAATTATCTATATTGTCCATTCTGTAAATTTTTCTGCTCGCCTGCTTGTAACATTCTTTAATATTTCCGTTGGTATTATTAAAAAAAATCCTTGGTACTTACTTGGCTGTGGAGTACTTAGACATCCTTCTATATGCAAAGTGAATAATATGGCTAAGAACTACTAACATATACAATGTAAACATATATTACATTTAACTATTAAGTCTCGTTTAATATTGAAAATACTTCATTAAATTAGATTATTTGAAAGTACTATTTTCATATTAATTTATACTAAAATCGTTTCTTTGTTAGGTAGTCAGTAAACAGAATACCTGAATCGTAGCTAAGTTGTTTATAAAAATATTGTCATTCAGTTTATTTTTAACAGTTGGTTATCTTATTCAATTTTTTTTTAATAATTTAACACTACGGAATGTTCTAAGACGTATTTGATCGATCTTTGTTTTGTTTGACAATAGAAACATAATATCAACTCAGTGCTAATGATTTTCACATGAGTAGGTAATCCCTTTCCAAGAATTATTAGATAACATTAATAAAGGTACCTACTTAAAACAATCCGTTCATGTGGGGGTTGGCCTGACAGCTAAACCCGTTTTTAGGTTTCTTGGAATTGCGCTTTTGTGCATTCGCAGTTTTATTAATCAATAACGGATAGAGGAAGAATTCATGCCTGATTTGATTAAGATATTTAAATATTAAGATATCTTGTGAGTTTTATGCGAATGAGCAAAAAAATATTATTTCGGTAGTCGGTACTACAAACGCGTTCTGGCTTTTGTTTTTGTACTAAACAATAAAATAAAAGAGCACCATAGAATCTCTGTAGATTCAGGTGTGGTTGAAACAATGCGCTTGTTGGAGCTGCGTTGATACCTATATAAGCTAACTGATAATCACTTGTAAAATATGCATGACAAACCTTTCTGAATCTGTGGGGTATTGTTAAATAATAGCCACCGTTACAATTTAGTGCTAATATACCAACGCAGCTCCAACAAGGGCATTGTTTCAACACAATAGTGACCATTCATCGTTTTCTAAAAAAGTAATCTTTTTACAATCCTAGTGAAACGTTCTTTAAAAATTTGCTTCAACACAAGAGCGAATCTGCTCTGTAAAGGTAGTCCTATCTCTGTGGATGCAGGTATGGTTGTAACGTATAAAACAAGTAGGTACAAGTGGTAACGTACAAAACGCACGTGTGATAAAGATGTCATGTCAATGGTTTTATAGATAATTATGACATCTGTGTGATGAAGATTTAAGGTATCTGAAAATCATCAAGCATAAGAAAATATAATCAATCTAAATGTAATAAATAGTCATAATAAATAATCATAATTATTAGTTCATAAAAAAAGTAAAACATAAACATGTGGTTAGTCAGTTAGTAGTCTTATTACAAACTACATTTCCATATTCGTTAATTTAAGATACTGGAATGTATAGGTACACATAACAAAATCCGATTTAGTTTTTTTTGATACTGCGCAAAAGAAGTCGGTGCTAATGAGTCTTATCATGAGTAATCTCGTACTAAGTAATTTCTAAGAATGATTAGAGGTCCTTGTTGTACACAAATAAGCAGTACCTACTTATTCGTCTGAGAGGGTGGCGGTATGCCGTTTGATGTTTTCCAGGAATAAAGCTTGTCATAGTTTCATTTTTGGAAATAAAATTAGGCAAGAAAATATTTAATTTTAACCATTAACGAGCTCTGTTTATCTTTTTACAACTGAAACCTTTTTTAGTTTTGACATAACTATTCAAATCAACCGTTTAAATAAATATTTCTGATGCCCATGTTACCTATAAAAAGTTCATTTGAACTTGAATTAAAGTACCTAACGCAGCAAATAATTGTAAAAAGATCATGAAATTTCATTCGTGACAGTTATCAATTTCACTTCCCAATTGCTAACTGTGACGATAACCTAGGTAGCTTTCTACCTCGATAGGTAGGTAGCATTCTCCCCGCTGCACCTAACACACGCGTATATGAACCTACTGTCACGTTGTGATTTCTGAGCTGCGCACTAATCTCTAAATACTCACGTTTAGTTAATACATTAATTGTTTCATTATTAAAACACATTTAATTTCACTTCAACAATAATCGAGTTTTGTTGTTTTGGTTATTGATCTGTCAATGACAAAGAGCTGTCAGATGCGCATGCGACTGTCCGTATGCTCTGAATGACTAAAATAACGTTACGTTCGTTTGTCTACGTTTAGCAAACGCACGGAACACATACTCTTTTCACAAAGGTGAATGATTTATTTCAATAAATATAACAATATTTTGTTTTCTATATTTTTAAGATTGTGTGTTGACATTAAACTTATTTAATAAAACTTCACCCAGCCAAAGTAATTTTCATGAGCCTGGCAGAATGGCGTTTTTGACCTTAGACAGATGTTTATAAAAGTTAATAAACAATAGTAGTATGGCAGGTTTATAAACATTGGGAATTTATTAGGGAAAAATACGTTGTCTTGGGGACTGGTTGGTAAAGAAAACAATTTAAATAAATGACCAGCCTTTAGTTAATAAATGTGATTGGAGTATTAAAATAATGTAAATTATTAACCTAAAAAGTTTAAATGTTTTCTTGTTAGTTTAATATGTGTTTTACAAAGAAATAGTTCTTTGTGTTGTTTCGATTGTTTTGGGGAGATTTTAGTTGGTGTGTTGGGCGCTCAGAAATTCCTACGTGACAATGATTTGCATTTTTGCAATTTGGAGGTTTCGTTCGAGGATTCCATTTGATTGATTTCATTTCGGTATACAGCTTGGGGTTGTGAAGATGTCGAGGAAGACAACTTCGCTCTGGCTGTCGGCCTGGAAACCTAAAGAGAAGGATGGAGGCCGACACCTCAATTTTGTTACCGGCTTTTATCGCCGTGTTTGATATTATGTTGTTCCGGTTAAGTGCCGTAAGTATATTTGCTGATTTCGGAGGATTTCGTTTATTTGGTTGCTTCATGCAGTTCTGTAACATAAGTGGTTTCTTTCAGATCTTTTGATGGCCGCTTGGTTTGGCTACCAGGCTTAGCATATTACCCTTTTACGCTGACTTTCCGCTGATCAAATGAAAGACGCAAGAAGCTTGTCTCGATGAGATTCGGGTTGGTACCACGCCACGTGGATGCATAAGGTTACCCTACCCTATCTTTGTTGAAGTAAGTGGAAACATCTTCTTAATCCAGTTAGCAGTATACAATTCCGGTTGCCGTTTATTAGTATTCCGTTCATAATTAAATTCAGATTATTCCGTTTAGTATAATTTACATGATAAGTTTGGTGGTACAACTCGCTCAGAAGTAGGGGTAATTCAGAGCCTTACAAAGGACTCACGCCTGTGATTTTAGCTTTTTAATCCCTCAACGCCCAGGCGGCAGGCGCGTGCCGCGATAACAATTGATTTCAATTGTGTCTGGAATAACTCACGATCGAGGGATTAAGAGGTGGTTAGCTTAGCCGGAGAAAATAAATATTCTGTTAATTCATGCTCGTCTCTTCATTTACCACCTCATCCTGTTCATCCACATCACCCCCAACACACCCTCCAACCCCTAAACGTTGCACTACAATGTTAGACTACTTTGAGCTCAATAGCAAAGTGAAAACAAAACTATCCGTTTTTTTAATGTTGACAAAAGCTTTAACTGGATCCTGAACTTATGTACACTAATTTTAGTTACATTAACAAGTAGAAGGTAAATCAATATTCGTATATAAGCGCTTGCGCATATCGCGTGAGGCGGGGCAAAATATGGGGCGGAGCTTGTTTACTAAAAGACCAATAACGCGTCGGACTTTGCTTACGTGACGTATCGCGATGGGGATCGTGCCTGTTTGTTAGCTAGCAGACTATCGTCGATCTCAGTTTGATTTTTCTGTTCTAAGTTTTTTAGGAGGGTATCTAGGGTAATTTTAACCGACTTCAAAAAAGGAGGAGGTTCTATGTTCGTCCATTTAAATATTTTTATTAATTTTGTCAATCTTACCTATATCGGTAGCATTAGCTGTACCTAGTTTAAGTCAGTAGCCACATTAGGTTTGGTGGGTAAGTTTTCTAAATTTTCGAATTTTAGGGAGGAGTTAAAAAATTAGTCCCTAGTAGCGCCTTGTTGACAATTTTTTTACTAAATTGTACATATTTTTCTTCTTTTCATACATAAAGACAATAAAATTGCATTAAAGGATAGTAGAACTATTAAACTAATAAAAAAATGTAAAACCTGGTTCATTATTTAATATCATGATCATGTTTTAATACATTTTACAGAACATCAACTCATAGTCAATCTATCCCGGATCCGGGGTAGATTGACTACCTAATATACCCGGGGTAAGTAGACCTACGTATCAATAAGCGCCAAATTATAAGAAAAGTCAAGTAATAAAACATATTATTTCAATTTAATTGAGCTCTTTTTTTCAAAAACAATTGTAACCAGGTACAGACATATTTTATAAGTCTTTAACAAAATTATCAACTCTTAGTTATAAATTTAAACATTTATTGTTAAAATATTACAACAGTTTCAAATTAACTGTTACGCTAAAAGTTAAATGCACATTTTTTATTGCTCCATTTAAATAATAGTAATTGCTATGTACATATTTTTGTTTTAAAATTGAACTCTTAATCATTATCCGAAATACAATGTTTGCATTCAAAAACTTTAGATTACCTCTTACACATTTGGAATGAGCCCATAACGTACAAGTTATGCACTGAATCCATTGTTCGCCTAAAACACTATCGGCGTAGGATTCAGTGCACTCTAAAGAAATCGTCCTATCGTTATCTGAATCCACAGCATCGTCATTTCCATCGACGGTGTCATCAGCACCATTTATCTCATTTATTGTATCCATTTCTTTTCCTTTACCCTTACCTTTGCTCATTTCTTTTCTTTTTACTATTCTGTTTTTTCTATCTGTTTTGTCTTCCCAAAAGTTTCTCTTTTTTTTATATAATTTTAATTTCATTAAAATTAAAGTTACCTATCGTTGTTTAACCGATAATGAAGGATAAGACGTTTCGACAGCCTAAGCCTCGGCTCTGGTAGGTAAATCCCATGAAAGAATTTAATTATATAGAAAATTTAGTTCGTAAGATATTTGAATGTAAGAGCGGCAAAAACTTTATCCTAAAATCATATTAGTGTAAAAATAGATCTGAGTCTGCGGCAAAATATATAACATAAAAGCGTATTTCATTTTACATAAAACGTTCTACTTATGTTTTAGATGGGGATAAAGTAAA
The DNA here is from genome assembly GCA_949315895.1 of Anania crocealis. Classification (NCBI taxonomy): domain Eukaryota; kingdom Metazoa; phylum Arthropoda; class Insecta; order Lepidoptera; family Crambidae; genus Anania; species Anania crocealis. Next base: position 8,621,765 of record OX438868.1, read on the forward strand.
AGGATATTTAAATTAAACCAATGAATACGTAAAAGCTATTGTAGATTTATTTTCAACTAATTGTGAAAAAAAATATCCTTACAAGTCTAATTACAAATTATCTAAAACTAACATGCACAACTACATTTATACAGAATTATAATAAAGTATACGGTTTCGAATATCTAAGCTAACGAACTTTACATGCAATCTAATCTAACACTCCGGGACACGGCATTACCTGAATGAAAAGAAAAACAAACCAACGTTAATCTTAATAGTAGTAGAAGTAAATAAACACAATTTATTTTCAACACTTGTAACGATTGCTGGCTTGCGACATGATATCTATAAATATGTTTATGTTCCTTAATTAATTGAACCTTTGAGTGAATTTATATCAAGTTGTAAAGTATTATGTTAATTGAACATACTAAGCAAATGCTCTCACCCGCCGTATATCGAAGTGAATGTTCCTAACGCCCATTAAAGTGGTGCCCAAACCTGTAACAATGAATAAAAAAACAATGACACAAATTGTTACTATGTATTATGAAATGACTTTTAATGTTTGGCATGCCCCTCAGCACTCACCAGTAGTGTCAACTATCAAGTCATGCTTCTGCTCCGACGCATCTCCACTAGTCTATCGACGTAAGCACCACCTAAGTAGAGCGAAAGTGTATTAGAAAGATGTGATAAAACGATGAATTTGGTATAGGTATTTAAAAAAAAATTGCTGGAAGGCGACGGCCAGGACCAAACCAGCCACAAGAAATTATATTTTAGGGGTCAGGATACACCTCCAATCGGCACAGGGAGGATATTAAAGTTCAAAAGAAGGATTTCTTACTCAAGGGTAACGCAGGCTCGAACCTCTCGACGGCCGCGGACGTTGAGGTCACGCTTCTGCCTGGATCCTGTGGGCATAGGCAATTTAGACGATAAATAAAAATTCTTTGTATTGTATTAGATTTCATTTGTGATTCTAATAATAAATATTTTGATAAGATATAGTGACTGAATACTTACAATAGTGTTTTTTTCTTCTGCATCCAGAAGAATGTCCCAGAAAGTTTCAAGCATGTCCCGCTCGTCCGGCTTAATTGTTACTGTTTCTGCGATCTGTAAAGAACGGTACACTATGTTTAGAAAACAAAACCAATGTCTTTACATATTATAAGTTTTTTTTTTCCATTCATCAAGTCGCTGTTGACATTGATATCTGGGTTTGTTGGTAAAATAACTAACCCGTTTGGCACTAAAAATTTTGATTTGATTTAGGATTCTTATATAGCAAAATGAAAAACATACGTAATAAATAAAAGTATCAGAAGAAAGATGTCTTCAAATCGTCTTTTTTCTGTATTCGAATACTCACGTTGACGACATTGTCGGGGCGTACGTCCAAAGCATCGGGAATCTGTGCCGGCGTCAGAAGTATGAAGTCATTTACCTGAAAGAAACAATAGAAATGTAAGAAAAATGTGTAACTCACATTAGATTAAAGACATAAATGCTTTTCTAAAATATTGTTAAACTAAATACGAGCCTTTTTTACCGCTGGTCATTAAGACGATTTATGGTTTTAACAGAGGGGCGAAAAGTGTGCTAAAGTTAATATGGTACCCCACATCTTAGAGAAATTTTTCAAGAAAGCAATCTTATGTAGACCGTCATTTAGGAATAAAACAATAAACTGCTGCTATATAAAACTTACATCTAAATATTCGGGATAGGCGCAGTATTCTTCCTCGTTGACTTTTAGTAAAGCTTCGATCTGTAACAAACAATCATTAAAAGTTGACATGATATAATTACAAATATAAACATCCAACTATTTTTTACGGGTAGCAACCACACACGGTTCACTATGATATGAACTTTGTATTTAAATAAAACTTACGTCGATCTGGCCTGCGTGCAATTCGTTGCCGGAGGTGGCAGCCTGTTCCCCTACTGGAAGTCCTGCGTACACGATCTGAAAAATAGTTGTAACATTTTAGCAAAACTGTGTAAAAATAAAAAGACTTGGAAACTTGCTTTAAGCTTTCTAACAACTCACGTTATTGCGATTCATCTCGGTATGTACGATCGTGGCCCAGGAGTGTGGACTCTTCAGAGGTGGGCCCGCCAGCGCCGAGTGCGCCACCATCTCCGCCGGATGCACCGCCACGCCCGCGAAGTTTAGATCTGACTCCGCCGACGATCGCAGTGCGGCCACTAAAATGATATCTCATCATTAGAAACACACGTGAATGTATCGAGATCCATTTATCTGTAATAAGAATAAGAAAAAAACGCTGACTATGTACAATTGACTGACTATATAAATTGAATACTTACGTTTAGCTCGAAGAGCAGTATTATGTGAGCGCATTCGCTCCGATAGTCCGCAGTCGTCCTGAATTTTACGCTCCATGGTTTTGATGTACGGAGTGGCATCTTCTACTAACTGCATTTTTGGCGCCTGTTGGAACACAGAAAGTGTTACATTAGATAACATAAAGTTAGAATTTTTTAACTCTGCATAATAAATAAAATAAAAATAAAAATATTTATTTATCGGACAACATAGATCCAGATGTGTTAGTAACATTAAAACTTAATCACTAGTGTTAGTACTTAATAACTAAAAGGGATCGAGTAAGCCTGCATAGGTGCTGCAAAGCATTTCATTTCACACTTGAACATAAGAAACTTAAGCAGAAAGAGGTTTATATTAATTTATACTAACGCTAGACTGCATTGCCTCCGCGAGCATTTTCCAACCCTCCGCGAGTGCGGCCCTCCTTTCCTTCTCGTATAGCGCGTTGCGCGCGCGCTGCTCATCCTGTTGACATAAAAGATAAAAATCGTCTTATATTCCAATTACAAGAACGAGCTAGAACTCAAATATTACAAGGATAAATAGACCACGTAATTATTCACTCACCCGAGTAAGGGGGACACGGTTGTGCCCTCGCGGCCTACCACGTACTCTCTCCAAAACAGCACAGCTGACCTAAAACACAGAAGAGAATAAACATGTAAAAAGCAGTTAATCATAAGATTTAAATGACGTATTAAAAAAAAATATTAATATTTGTTTTCCTAAATTGAACGTACCTTCGGGTAAGGAGCGGCGGTTTGGCGGTTTCTAGGAGCGTGTTTTAGACTGCTGCCTTCGATCTGAAAGAAGGACATGAAGTTAAATTTGCATGTTAAATTGTTTACCATATCTATATGCTTCGGATTTTTTGTGTGATCAAGTCTTACCTCCTGGTTAGAAATCCTGTTGTTGCTAGCACTCAAGCCAAGAATGGCGCGCCAGCTTCCGTTATTTCCATCCTAAAAAACAAAATGTTGTCAATAATTATAATTTAGCGTGCAGCCAAGGCACGTTAAATTGAAAAAATAACTGCTTTTTTAGACTATAATTAAAGCACAAGAATTAGCTTACCATATCCATTGTAAGTTGAAAATACAGAGTAAACTCGTCACAGGGTCTGTACGCTTACGACAACAGCGAAGTGCAACTAAATGCAGCTGAAGCGGGTAGTAGGGATTAAATACCTGCGCGCGCGCAACTCCCACCGCCCGCCCTCGAACCAAACGTTTCCTTTGAATTTGTTTGTTTCGAAGTTATGTCAATGAATTTTTATGCATTATGCATACCTAATTTATTGTAAATCCTCTTTAACGTCTACGATCTAACTGACTAGTAAGAAAATATTACCTTTTATTCAAATTATTTTCGGAGTCTTTAAATAGAAATCCCAATAAAATTAAACATTGTAAAAGTTACTTAAATATTGTGAAATAAGATGTAACTACACAGTGTTCCCGTTACTGCAAAAAATATATAAAGATTTACGACTAAGCGACGTGAGTAGGTATTTTATTTATGTAAATATGTTAAACATAGATAGATGAAATGAAATTCAGCACCCAAGAAAGATATTTATACCTTTTCTAAAAAAAAACCTATTAATAATGTATAAATTGCTTAATGGAAAACATGAGAGGCTTGCAATACAGTTGGAAAACAATAAGAAAACAGTATTAATAAAGTGCTAGTAAGTAGTTGAAGACAGTAGCAGTAGCCCGTATAATCAACCTCGCTTTATGAACAAACAATTTAAATCTCTCAAACCCCATATGATAAAAATTGATCCTTCATAATTAATTATCTATATTGTCCATTCTGTAAATTTTTCTGCTCGCCTGCTTGTAACATTCTTTAATATTTCCGTTGGTATTATTCAAAAAAATCCTTGGTACTTACTTGGCTGTGGAGTACTTAGACATCCTTCTATATGCAAAGTGAATAATATGGCTAAGAACTACTAACATATACAATGTAAACATATATTACATTTAACTATTAAGTCTCGTTTAATATTGAAAATACTTCATTAAATTAGATTATTTGAAAGTACTATTTTCATATTAATTTATACTAAAATCGTTTCTTTGTTAGGTAGTCAGTAAACAGAATACCTGAATCGTAGCTAAGTTGTTTATAAAAATATTGTCATTCAGTTTATTTTTAACAGTTGGTTATCTTATTCAATTTTTTTTTAATAATTTAACACTACGGAATGTTCTAAGACGTATTTGATCGATCTTTGTTTTGTTTGACAATAGAAACATAATATCAACTCAGTGCTAATGATTTTCACATGAGTAGGTAATCCCTTTCCAAGAATTATTAGATAACATTAATAAAGGTACCTACTTAAAACAATCCGTTCATGTGGGGGTTGGCCTGGCAGCTAAACCCGTTTTTAGGTTTCTTGGAATTGCGCTTTTGTGCATTCGCAGTTTTATTAATCAATAACGGATAGAGGAAGAATTCATGCCTGATTTGATTAAGATATTTAAATATTAAGATATCTTGTGAGTTTTATGCGAATGAGCAAAAAAATATTATTTCGGTAGTCGGTACTACAAACGCGTTCTGGCTTTTGTTTTTGTACTAAACAATAAAATAAAAGAGCACCATAGAATCTCTGTAGATTCAGGTGTGGTTGAAACAATGCGCTTGTTGGAGCTGCGTTGATACCTATATAAGCTAACTGATAATCACTTGTAAAATATGCATGACAAACCTTTCTGAATCTGTGGGGTATTGTTAAATAATAGCCACCGTTACAATTTAGTGCTAATATACCAACGCAGCTCCAACAAGGGCATTGTTTCAACACAATAGTGACCATTCATCGTTTTCTAAAAAAGTAATCTTTTTACAATCCTAGTGAAACGTTCTTTAAAAATTTGCTTCAACACAAGAGCGAATCTGCTCTGTAAAGGTAGTCCTATCTCTGTGGATGCAGGTATGGTTGTAACGTATAAAACAAGTAGGTACAAGTGGTAACGTACAAAACGCACGTGTGATAAAGATGTCATGTCAATGGTTTTATAGATAATTATGACATCTGTGTGATGAAGATTTAAGGTATCTGAAAATCATCAAGCATAAGAAAATATAATCAATCTAAATGTAATAAATAGTCATAATAAATAATCATAATTATTAGTTCATAAAAAAAGTAAAACATAAACATGTGGTTAGTCAGTTAGTAGTCTTATTACAAACTACATTTCCATATTCGTTAATTTAAGATACTGGAATGTATAGGTACACATAACAAAATCCGATTTAGTTTTTTTTGATACTGCGCAAAAGAAGTCGGTGCTAATGAGTCTTATCATGAGTAATCTCGTACTAAGTAATTTCTAAGAATGATTAGAGGTCCTTGTTGTACACAAATAAGCAGTACCTACTTATTCGTCTGAGAGGGTGGCGGTATGCCGTTTGATGTTTTCCAGGAATAAAGCTTGTCATAGTTTCATTTTTGGAAATAAAATTAGGCAAGAAAATATTTAATTTTAACCATTAACGAGCTCTGTTTATCTTTTTACAACTGAAACCTTTTTTAGTTTTGACATAACTATTCAAATCAACCGTTTAAATAAATATTTCTGATGCCCATGTTACCTATAAAAAGTTCATTTGAACTTGAATTAAAGTACCTAACGCAGCAAATAATTGTAAAAAGATCATGAAATTTCATTCGTGACAGTTATCAATTTCACTTCCCAATTGCTAACTGTGACGATAACCTAGGTAGCTTTCTACCTCGATAGGTAGGTAGCATTCTCCCCGCTGCACCTAACACACGCGTATATGAACCTACTGTCACGTTGTGATTTCTGAGCTGCGCACTAATCTCTAAATACTCACGTTTAGTTAATACATTAATTGTTTCATTATTAAAACACATTTAATTTCACTTCAACAATAATCGAGTTTTGTTGTTTTGGTTATTGATCTGTCAATGACAAAGAGCTGTCAGATGCGCATGCGACTGTCCGTATGCTCTGAATGACTAAAATAACGTTACGTTCGTTTGTCTACGTTTAGCAAACGCACGGAACACATACTCTTTTCACAAAGGTGAATGATTTATTTCAATAAATATAACAATATTTTGTTTTCTATATTTTTAAGATTGTGTGTTGACATTAAACTTATTTAATAAAACTTCACCCAGCCAAAGTAATTTTCATGAGCCTGGCAGAATGGCGTTTTTGACCTTAGACAGATGTTTATAAAAGTTAATAAACAATAGTAGTATGGCAGGTTTATAAACATTGGGAATTTATTAGGGAAAAATACGTTGTCTTGGGGACTGGTTGGTAAAGAAAACAATTTAAATAAATGACCAGCCTTTAGTTAATAAATGTGATTGGAGTATTAAAATAATGTAAATTATTAACCTAAAAAGTTTAAATGTTTTCTTGTTAGTTTAATATGTGTTTTACAAAGAAATAGTTCTTTGTGTTGTTTCGATTGTTTTGGGGAGATTTTAGTTGGTGTGTTGGGCGCTCAGAAATTCCTACGTGACAATGATTTGCATTTTTGCAATTTGGAGGTTTCGTTCGAGGATTCCATTTGATTGATTTCATTTCGGTATACAGCTTGGGGTTGTGAAGATGTCGAGGAAGACAACTTCGCTCTGGCTGTCGGCCTGGAAACCTAAAGAGAAGGATGGAGGCCGACACCTCAATTTTGTTACCGGCTTTTATCGCCGTGTTTGATATTATGTTGTTCCGGTTAAGTGCCGTAAGTATATTTGCTGATTTCGGAGGATTTCGTTTATTTGGTTGCTTCATGCAGTTCTGTAACATAAGTGGTTTCTTTCAGATCTTTTGATGGCCGCTTGGTTTGGCTACCAGGCTTAGCATATTACCCTTTTACGCTGACTTTCCGCTGATCAAATGAAAGACGCAAGAAGCTTGTCTCGATGAGATTCGGGTTGGTACCACGCCACGTGGATGCATAAGGTTACCCTACCCTATCTTTGTTGAAGTAAGTGGAAACATCTTCTTAATCCAGTTAGCAGTATACAATTCCGGTTGCCGTTTATTAGTATTCCGTTCATAATTAAATTCAGATTATTCCGTTTAGTATAATTTACATGATAAGTTTGGTGGTACAACTCGCTCAGAAGTAGGGGTAATTCAGAGCCTTACAAAGGACTCACGCCTGTGATTTTAGCTTTTTAATCCCTCAACGCCCAGGCGGCAGGCGCGTGCCGCGATAACAATTGATTTCAATTGTGTCTGGAATAACTCACGATCGAGGGATTAAGAGGTGGTTAGCTTAGCCGGAGAAAATAAATATTCTGTTAATTCATGCTCGTCTCTTCATTTACCACCTCATCCTGTTCATCCACATCACCCCCAACACACCCTCCAACCCCTAAACGTTGCACTACAATGTTAGACTACTTTGAGCTCAATAGCAAAGTGAAAACAAAACTATCCGTTTTTTTAATGTTGACAAAAGCTTTAACTGGATCCTGAACTTATGTACACTAATTTTAGTTACATTAACAAGTAGAAGGTAAATCAATATTCGTATATAAGCGCTTGCGCATATCGCGTGAGGCGGGGCAAAATATGGGGCGGAGCTTGTTTACTAAAAGACCAATAACGCGTCGGACTTTGCTTACGTGACGTATCGCGATGGGGATCGTGCCTGTTTGTTAGCTAGCAGACTATCGTCGATCTCAGTTTGATTTTTCTGTTCTAAGTTTTTTAGGAGGGTATCTAGGGTAATTTTAACCGACTTCAAAAAAGGAGGAGGTTCTATGTTCGTCCATTTAAATATTTTTATTAATTTTGTCAATCTTACCTATATCGGTAGCATTAGCTGTACCTAGTATAAGTCAGTAGCCACATTAGGTTTGGTGGGTAAGTTTTCTAAATTTTCGAATTTTAGGGAGGAGTTAAAAAATTAGTCCCTAGTAGCGCCTTGTTGACAATTTTTTTACTAAATTGTACATATTTTTCTTCTTTTCATATATAAAGACAATAAAATTGCATTAAAGGATAGTAGAACTATTAAACTAATAAAAAAATGTAAAACCTGGTTCATTATTTAATATCATGATCATGTTTTAATACATTTTACAGAACATCAACTCTTAGTCAATCTAACCCGGATCCGGGGTAGATTGACTACCTAATATACCCGGGGTAAGTAGACCTACGTATCAATAAGCGCCAAATTATGAGAAAAGTCAAGTAATAAAACATATTATTTCAATTTAATTGAGCTCTTTTTTTCAAAAACAATTGTAACCAGGTACAGACATATTTTATAAGTCTTTAACAAAATTATCAACTCTTAGTTATAAATTTAAACATTTATTGTTAAAATATTACAACAATTTCAAATTAACTGTTACGCTAAAAGTTAAATGCACATTTTTTATTGCTCCATTTAAATAATAGTAATTGCTATGTACATATTTTTGTTTTAAAATTGAACTCTTAATCATTATCCCAAATACAATGTTTGCATTCAAAAACTTTAGATTACCTCTTACACATTTGGAATGAGCCCATAACGTACAAGTTATGCACTGAATCCATTGTTCGCCTGAAACACTATCGGCGTAGGATTCAGTGCACTCTAAAGAAATCGTCCTATCGTTATCTGAATCCACAGCATCGTCATTTCCATCGACGGTGTCATCAGCACCATTTATCTCATTTATTGTATCCATTTCTTTTCCTTTACCCTTACCTTTGCTCATTTCTTTTCTTTTTACTATTCTGTTTTTTCTATCTGTTTTGTCTTCCCAAAAGTTTCTCTTTTTTTATATAATTTTAATTTCATTAAAATTAAAGGTACCTATCGTTGTTTAACCGATAATGAAGGATAAGACGTTTCGACAGCCTAAGCCTCGGCTCTGGTAGGTAAATCCCATGAAAGAATTTAATTATATAGAAAATTTAGTTCGTAAGATATTTGAATGTAAGAGCGGCAAAAACTTTATCCTAAAATCATATTAGTGTAAAAATAGATCTGAGTCTGCGGCAAAATATATAACATAAAAGCGTATTTCATTTTACATAAAACGTTCTACTTATGTTTTAGATGGGGATAAAGTAAAAGGATATTTAAATTAAACCAATGAATACGTAAAAGCTATTGTAGATTTATTTTCAACTAATTGTGAAAAAAATTATCCTTACAAGTCTAATTACAAATTATCTAAAACTAACATGCACAACTACATTTATACAGAATTATAATAAAGTATACGGTTTCGAATATCTAAGCTAACGAACTTTACATGCAATCTAATCTAACACTCCGGGACACGGCATTACCTGAATGAAAAGAAAAACAAACCAACGTTAATCTTAATAGTAGTAGAAGTAAATAAACACAATTTATTTTCAACACTTGTAACGATTGCTGGCTTGCGACATGATATCTATAAATATGTTTATGTTCCTTAATTAATTGAACCTTTGAGTGAATTTATATCAAGTTGTAAAGTATTATGTTAATTGAACATACTAAGCAAATGCTCTCACCCGCCGTATATCGAAGTGAATGTTCCTAACGCCCATTAAAGTGGTGCCCAAACCTGTAACAATGAATAAAAAAACAATGACACAAATTGTTACTATGTATTATGAAATGACTTTTAATGTTTGGCATGCCCCTCAGCACTCACCAGTAGTGTCAACTATCAAGTCATGCTTCTGCTCCGACGCATCTCCACTAGTCTATCGACGTAAGCACCACCTAAGTAGAGCGAAAGTGTATTAGAAAGATGTGATAAAACGATGAATTTGGTATAGGTATTTAAAAAAAAATTGCTGGAAGGCGACGGCCAGGACCAAACCAGCCACAAGAAATTATATTTTAGGGGTCAGGATACACCTCCAATCGGCACAGGGAGGATATTAAAGTTCAAAAGAAGGATTTCTTACTCAAGGGTAACGCAGGCTCGAACCTCTCGACGGCCGCGGACGTTGAGGTCACGCTTCTGCCTGGATCCTGTGGGCATAGGCAATTTAGACGATAAATAAAAATTCTTTGTATTGTATTAGATTTCATTTGTGATTCTAATAATAAATATTTTGATAAGATATAGTGACTGAATACTTACAATAGTGTTTTTTTCTTCTGCATCCAGAAGAATGTCCCAGAAAGTTTCAAGCATGTCCCGCTCGTCCGGCTTAATTGTTACTGTTTCTGCGATCTGTAAAGAACGGTACACTATGTTTAGAAAACAAAACCAATGTCTTTACATATTATAAGTTTTTTTTTTCCATTCATCAAGTCGCTGTTGACATTGATATCTGGGTTTGTTGGTAAAATAACTAACCCGTTTGGCACTAAAAATTTTGATTTGATTTAGGATTCTTACATAGCAAAATGAAAAACATACGTAATAAATAAAAGTATCAGAAGAAAGATGTCTTCAAATCGTCTTTTTTCTGTATTCGAATACTCACGTTGACGACATTGTCGGGGCGTACGTCCAAAGCATCGGGAATCTGTGCCGGCGTCAGAAGTATGAAGTCATTTACCTGAAAGAAACAATAGAAATGTAAGAAAAATGTGTAACTCACATTAGATTAAAGACATAAATGCTTTTCTAAAATATTGTTAAACTAAATACGAGCCTTTTTTACCGCTGGTCATTAAGACGATTTATGGTTTTAACAGAGGGGCGAAAAGTGTGCTAAAGTTAATATGGTACCCCACATCTTAGAGAAATTTTTCAAGAAAGCAATCTTATGTAGACCGTCATTTAGGAATAAAACAATAAACTGCTGCTATATAAAACTTACATCTAAATATTCGGGATAGGCGCAGTATTCTTCCTCGTTGACTTTTAGTAAAGCTTCGATCTGTAACAAACAATCATTAAAAGTTGACATGATATAATTACAAATATAAACATCCAACTATTTTTTACGGGTAGCAACCACACACGGTTCACTATGATATGAACTTTGTATTTAAATAAAACTTACGTCGATCTGGCCTGCGTGCAATTCGTTGCCGGAGGTGGCAGCCTGTTCCCCTACTGGAAGTCCTGCGTACACGATCTGAAAAATAGTTGTAACATTTTAGCAAAACTGTGTAAAAATAAAAAGACTTGGAAACTTGCTTTAAGCTTTCTAACAACTCACGTTATTGCGATTCATCTCGGTATGTACGATCGTGGCCCAGGAGTGTGGACTCTTCAGAGGTGGGCCCGCCAGCGCCGAGTGCGCCACCATCTCCGCCGGATGCACCGCCACGCCCGCGAAGTTTAGATCTGACTCCGCCGACGATCGCAGTGCGGCCACTAAAATGATATCTCATCATTAGAAACACACGTGAATGTATCGAGATCCATTTATCTGTAATAAGAATAAGAAAAAAACGCTGACTATGTACAATTGACTGACTATATAAATTGAATACTTACGTTTAGCTCGAAGAGCAGTATTATGTGAGCGCATTCGCTCCGATAGTCCGCAGTCGTCCTGAATTTTACGCTCCATGGTTTTGATGTACGGAGTGGCATCTTCTACTAACTGCATTTTTGGCGCCTGTTGGAACACAGAAAGTGTTACATTAGATAACATAAAGTTAGAATTTTTTAACTCTGCATAATAAATAAAATAAAAATAAAAATATTTATTTATCGGACAACATAGATCCAGATGTGTTAGTAACATTAAAACTTAATCACTAGTGTTAGTACTTAATAACTAAAAGGGATCGAGTAAGCCTGCATAGGTGCTGCAAAGCATTTCATTTCACACTTGAACATAAGAAACTTAAGCAGAAAGAGGTTTATATTAATTTATACTAACGCTAGACTGCATTGCCTCCGCGAGCATTTTCCAACCCTCCGCGAGTGCGGCCCTCCTTTCCTTCTCGTATAGCGCGTTGCGCGCGCGCTGCTCATCCTGTTGACATAAAAGATAAAAATCGTCTTATATTCCAATTACAAGAACGAGCTAGAACTCAAATATTACAAGGATAAATAGACCACGTAATTATTCACTCACCCGAGTAAGGGGGACACGGTTGTGCCCTCGCGGCCTACCACGTACTCTCTCCAAAACAGCACAGCTGACCTAAAACACAGAAGAGAATAAACATGTAAAACGCAGTTAATCATAAGATTTAAATGACGAATTAAAAAAAAATATTAATATTTGTTTTCCTAAATTGAACGTACCTTCGGGTAAGGAGCGGCGGTTTGGCGGTTTCTAGGAGCGTGTTTTAGACTGCTGCCTTCGATCTGAAAGAAGGACATGAAGTTAAATTTGCATGTTAAATTGTTTACCATATCTATAGCGCTTCGGATTTTTTGTGTGATCAAGTCTTACCTCCTGGTTAGAAATCCTGTTGTTGCTAGCACTCAAGCCAAGAATGGCGCGCCAGCTTCCGTTATTTCCATCCTAAAAAACAAAATGTTGTCAATAATTATAATTTAGCGTGCAGCCAAGGCACGTTAAATTGAAAAAATAACTGCTTTTTTTAGACTATAATTAAAGCACAAGAATTAGCTTACCATATCCATTGTAAGTTGAAAATACAGAGTAAACTCGTCACAGGGTCTGTACGCTTACGACAACAGCGAAGTGCAACTAAATGCAGCTGAAGCGGGTAGTAGGGATTAAATACCTGCGCGCGCGCAACTCCCACCGCCCGCCCTCGAACCAAACGTTTCCTTTGAATTTGTTTGTTTCGAAGTTATGTCAATGAATTTTTATGCATTATGCATACCTAATTTATTGTAAATCCTCTTTAACGTCTACGATCTAACTGACTAGTAAGAAAATATTACCTTTTATTAAAATTATTTTCGGAGTCTTTAAATAGAAATCCCAATAAAATTAAACATTGTAAAAGTTACTTAAATATTGTGAAATAAGATGTAACTATACAGTGTTCCCGTTACTGCAAAAAAATTATAAAGATTTACGACTAAGCGACGTGAGTAGGTATTTTATTTATGTAAATATGTTAAACATAGATAGATGAAATGAAATTCAGCACCCAAGAAAGATATTTATACCTTTTCTAAAAAAAAACCTATTAATAATGTATAAATTGCTTAATGGAAAACATGAGAGGCTTGCAATACAGTTGGAAAACAATAAGAAAACAGTATTAATAAAGTGCTAGTAAGTAGTTGAAGACAGTAGCAGTAGCCCATATAATCAACCTCGCTTTATGAACAAACAATTTAAATCTCTCAAACCCCATATGATAAAAATTGATCTTTCATAATTAATTATCTATATTGTCCATTCTGTAAATTTTTCTGCTCGCCTGCTTGTAACATTCTTTAATATTTCCGTTGGTATTATTCAAAAAAATCCTTGGTACTTACTTGGCTGTGGAGTACTTAGACATCCTTCTATATGCAAAGTGAATAATATGGCTAAGAACTACTAACATATACAATGTAAACATATATTACATTTAACTATTAAGTCTCGTTTAATATTGAAAATACTTCATTAAATTAGATTATTTGAAAGTACTATTTTCATATTAATTTATACTAAAATCGTTTCTTTGTTAGGTAGTCAGTAAACAGAATACCTGAATCGTAGCTAAGTTGTTTATAAAAATATTGTCATTCAGTTTATTTTTAACAGTTGGTTATCTTATTCAATTTTTTTTAAATAATTTAACACTACAGAATGTTCTAAGACGTATTTGATCGATCTTTGTTTTGTTTGACAATAGAAACATAATATCAACTCAGTGCTAATGATTTTCACATGAGTAGGTAATCCCTTTCCAAGAATTATTAGATAACATTAATAAAGGTACCTACTTAAAACAATCCGTTCATGTGGGGGTTGGCCTGGCAGCTAAACCCGTTTTTAGGTTTCTTGGAATTGCGCTTTTGTGCATTCGCAGTTTTATTAATCAATAACGGATAGAGGAAGCATTCATGCCTGATTTGATTAAGATATTTAAATATTAAGATATCTTGTGAGTTTTATGCGAATGAGCAAAAAAATATTATTTCGGTAGTCGGTACTACAAACGCGTTCTGGCTTTTGTTTTTGTACTAAACAATAAAATAAAAGAGCACCATAGAATCTCTGTAGATTCAGGTGTGGTTGAAACAATGCGCTTGTTGGAGCTGCGTTGATACCTATATAAGCTAACTGATAATCACTTGTAAAATATGCATGACAAACCTTTCTGAATCTGTGGGGTATTGTTAAATAATAGCCACCGTTACAATTTAGTGCTAATATACCAACGCAGCTCCAACAAGGGCATTGTTTCAACACAATAGTGACCATTCATCGTTTTCTAAAAAAGTAATCTTTTTACAATCCTAGTGAAACGTTCTTTAAAAATTTGCTTCAACACAAGAGCGAATCTGCTCTGTAAAGGTAGTCCTATCTCTGTGGATGCAGGTATGGTTGTAACGTATAAAACAAGTAGGTACAAGTGGTAACGTACAAAACGCACGTGTGATAAAGATGTCATGTCAATGGTTTTATAGATAATTATGACATCTGTGTGATGAAGATTTAAGGTATCTGAAAATCATCAAGCATAAGAAAATATAATCAATCTAAATGTAATAAATAGTCATAATAAATAATCATAATTATTAGTTCATAAAAAAAGTAAAACATAAACATGTGGTTAGTCAGTTAGTAGTCTTATTACAAACTACATTTCCATATTCGTTAATTTAAGATACTGGAATGTATAGGTACACATAACAAAATCCGATTTAGTTTTTTTTGATACTGCGCAAAAGAAGTCGGTGCTAATGAGTCTTATCATGAGTAATCTCGTACTAAGTAATTTCTAAGAATGATTAGAGGTCCTTGTTGTACACAAATAAGCAGTACCTACTTATTCGTCTGAGAGGGTGGCGGTAAGCCGTTTGATGTTTTCCAGGAATAAAGCTTGTCATAGTTTCATTTTTGGAAATAAAATTAGGCAAGAAAATATTTAATTTTAACCATTAACGAGCTCTGTTTATCTTTTTACAACTGAAACCTTTTTTAGTTTTGACATAACTATTCAAATCAACCGTTTAAATAAATATTTCTGATGCCCATGTTACCTATAAAAAGTTCATTTGAACTTGAATTAAAGTACCTAACGCAGCAAATAATTGTAAAAAGATCATGAAATTTCATTCGTGACAGTTATCAATTTCACTTCCCAATTGCTAACTGTGACGATAACCTAGGTAGCTTTCTACCTCGATAGGTAGGTAGCATTCTCCCCGCTGCACCTAACACACGCGTATATGAACCTACTGTCACGTTGTGATTTCTGAGCTGCGCACTAATCTCTAAATACTCACGTTTAGTTAATACATTAATTGTTTCATTATTAAAACACATTTAATTTCACTTCAACAATAATCGAGTTTTGTTGTTTTGGTTATTGATCTGTCAATGACAAAGAGCTGTCAGATGCGCATGCGACTTTCCGTATGCTCTGAATGACTAAAATAACGTTACGTTCGTTTGTCTACGTTTAGCAAACGCACGGAACACATACTCTTTTCACAAAGGTGAATGATTTATTTCAATAAATATAACAATATTTTGTTTTCTATATTTTTAAGATTGTGTGTTGACATTAAACTTATTTAATAAAACTTCACCCAGCCAAAGTAATTTTCATGAGCCTGGCAGAATGGCGTTTTTGACCTTAGACAGATGTTTATAAAAGTTAATAAACAATAGTAGTATGGCAGGTTTATAAACATTGGGAATTTATTAGGGAAAAATACGTTGTCTTGGGGACTGGTTGGTAAAGAAAACAATTTAAATAAATGACCAGCCTTTAGTTAATAAATGTAATTGGAGTATTAAAATAATGTAAATTATTAACCTAAAAAGTTTAAATGTTTTCTTGTTAGTTTAATATGTGTTTTACAAAGAAATAGTTCTTTGTGTTGTTTCGATTGTTTTGGGGAGATTTTAGTTGGTGTGTTGGGCGCTCAGAAATTCCTACGTGACAATGATTTGCATTTTTGCAATTTGGAGGTTTCGTTCGAGGATTCCATTTGATTGATTTCATTTCGGTATACGGCTTGGGGTTGTGAAGATGTCGAGGAAGACAACTTCGCTCTGGCTGTCGGCCTGGAAACCTAAAGAGAAGGATGGAGGCCGACACCTCAATTTTGTTACCGGCTTTTATCGCCGTGTTTAATATTATGTTGTTCCGGTTAAGTGCCGTAAGTATATTTGCTGATTTCGGAGGATTTCGTTTATTTGGTTGCTTCATGCAGTTCTGTAACATAAGTGGTTTCTTTCAGATCTTTTGATGGCCGCTTGGTTTGGCTACCAGGCTTAGCATATTACCCTTTTACGCTGACTTTCCGCTGATCAAATGAAAGACGCAAGAAGCTTGTCTCGATGAGATTCGGGTTGGTACCACGCCACGTGGATGCATAAGGTTACCCTACCCTATCTTTGTTGAAGTAAGTGGAAACATCTTCTTAATCCAGTTAGCAGTATACAATTCCGGTTGCCGTTTATTAGTATTCCGTTCATAATTAAATTCAGATTATTCCGTTTAGTATAATTTACATGATAAGTTTGGTGGTACAACTCGCTCAGAAGTAGGGGTAATTCAGAGCCTTACAAAGGACTCACGCCTGTGATTTTAGCTTTTTAAGAGGTGGTTAGCTTAGCCGGAGAAAATAAATATTCTGTTAATTCATGCTCGTCTCTTCATTTACCACCTCATCCTGTTCATCCACATCACCCCCAACACACCCTCCAACCCCTAAACGTTGCACTACAATGTTAGACTACTTTGAGCTCAATAGCAAAGTGAAAACAAAACTATCCGTTTTTTTAATGTTGACAAAAGCTTTAACTGGATCCTGAACTTATGGTACACTAATTTTAGTTACATTAACAAGTAGAAGGTAAATCAATATTCGTATATAAGCGCTTGCGCATATCGCGTGAGGCGGGGCAAAATATGGGGCGGAGCTTGTTTACTAAAAGACCAATAACGCGTCGGACTTTGCTTACGTGACGTATCGCGATGGGGATCGTGCCTGTTTGTTAGCTAGCAGACTATCGTCGATCTCAGTTTGATTTTTCTGTTCTAAGTTTTTTAGGAGGATATCTAGGGTAATTTTAACCGACTTCAAAAAAGGAGGAGGTTCTATGTTCGTCCATTTAAATATTTTTATTAATTTTGTCAATCTTACCTATATCGGTAGCATTAGCTGTACCTAGTATAAGTCAGTAGCCACATTAGGTTTGGTGGGTAAGTTTTCTAAATTTTCGAATTTTAGGGAGGAGTTAAAAAATTAGTCCCTAGTAGCGCCTTGCTGACAATTTTTTTACTAAATTGTACATATTTTTCTTCTTTTCATACATAAAGACAATAAAATTGCATTAAAGGATAGTAGAACTATTAAACTAATAAAAAAATGTAAAACCTGGTTCATTATTTAATATCATGATCATGTTTTAATACATTTTACAGAACATCAACTCTTAGTCAATCTATCCCGGATCCGGGGTAGATTGACTACCTAATATACCCGGGGTAAGTAGACCTACGTATCAATAAGCGCCAAATTATAAGAAAAGTCAAGTAATAAAACATATTATTTCAATTTAATTGAGCTATTTTTTTCAAAAACAATTGTAACCAGGTACAGACATATTTTATAAGTCTTTAACAAAATTATCAACTCTTAGTTATAAATTTAAACATTTATTGTTAAAATATTACAACAGTTTCAAATTAACTGTTACGCTAAAAGTTAAATGCACATTTTTTATTGCTCCATTTAAATAATAGTAATTGCTATGTACATATTTTTGTTTTAAAATTGAACTCTTAATCATTATCCGAAATACAATGTTTGCATTCAAAAACTTTAGATTACCTCTTACACATTTGGAATGAGCCCATAACGTACAAGTTATGCACTGAATCCATTGTTCGCCTGAAACACTATCGGCGTAGGATTCAGTGCACTCTAAAGAAATCGTCCTATCGTTATCTGAATCCACAGCATCGTCATTTCCATCGACGGTGTCATCAGCACCATTTATCTCATTTATTGTATCCATTTCTTTTCCTTTACCCTTACCTTTGCTCATTTCTTTTCTTTTTATTATTCTGTTTTTTCTATCTGTTTTGTCTTCCCAAAAGTTTCTCTTTTTTTTATATAATTTTAATTTCATTAAAATTAAAGGTACCTATCGTTGTTTAACCGATAATGAAGGATAAGACGTTTCGACAGCCTTAGCCTCGGCTCTGGTAGGTAAATCCCATGAAAGAATTTAATTATACAGAAAATTTAGTTCTGTAAGATATTTGAATGTAAGAGCGACAAAAACTTTATCCTAAAAGCATATTAGTGTAAAAATAGATCTGAGTCTGCGGAAAAATATAAAACATAAAAGCGTATTTCATTTTACATAAAACGTTCTACTTATGTTTCAGATGGGGATAAAGTAAAAGGATATTTAAATTAAACCAATGAATACGTAAAAGCTATTGTAGATTTATTTTCAACTAATTGTGAAAAAAATAATCCTTACAAGTATAATTACAAATTATCTAAAACTAACATGCACAACTACATTTATACAGAATTATAATATAGTATACAGTTGCGATTAACTAAGCTAACGAACTTTTCATGCAATCTAATCTAACACTCGGCATTACCTAAATGAAAAGAAAAACAAACCAATGTTAATAGTAGTAGGTAGTAAATAAACACAATTTATTCTTAACACTTGTAACGGTTGCTGGCTTGCCACATATCTATAAATATGTGTTGATGTTCCTTAATTAATTGAACCTTTGAGTGATGTGAGTGATATCAAGTTGTAAAGTATTATTGTAATTGAACATAATAGCAAAATGCACTTACCCGCCTTATATCGAAGTGAATGTTCCTAACGCCCATTAAAGTGGTGCCTAAACCTGTAACAATAAAAAAAAGACTTACTCAAGCTGTTAATAAGTATTATGAAATGACTTTTGAATGTTTAGCATGTTCCTCAGCACTCACCAGTAGTGTCAACTATCAAGTCATGTTTCTGCTCTGACGCATCTCCACTAGTCTCTCGACGTAAGCTGACTCCAACAAATAAGGACCACCTAAGGAAGAGCGAAAGTGTTAATACAATGTGAAAAAAGAATTATAAAACGATGAATTTGGTAAAGGTTTTTAAAAAACATTGCTGGAAGGCACCGGTCAGGCCCAAACCAAGCAATTATATTTTAGGGGTTAGGGTAGACGTCCAAGCGGCAGTGGAAGGATATTAAAGTTTAAAGTAGAATCTCTTACTCAAGGGTAACGCGGGCTCGAAGCTCTCGACGGCCGCGGACGTTGAGGTCACAATTCTGTCTGGATCTTGTGGGCAGAGATTGAGACGGTAAATAAAAATTCTTTGTATTGTATTAGATTTCATTTGAGCTTCAAATAATAAATACTTTGATAAGTCTATAGTGACTGAATACTTACACTAGTGTGTTTTTCTTCTAAATCCAGAAGAATATCCCAGAAAGTTTCAAGTATGTCCCGCTCGTCCGGCTTAATTTTTACTGTTTCTGCGATCTGTAAAGAACGGTACACTGTGTTTAGAAAACAAAACCAATGTCTTTTAATATTATTAGAATGGTTTTTCCATTGATGAAGTCGCTGTTGACATTGATATCTGGGTTTGTTGGTAAAAAAACTTACCCTTAGATGCTGGATTGATTCTATTTCTTGTTGGGCACCAATAGTGACTGCGTCGGTAACCTGAAACAATTAAATTTGAATTGAATAAAAATTATTTGATTTCGGATTCTTACACAGCAAAATGTATTATTTTTGAAATATACGTTATAAGTAAAAGTATTAAAATAAAGATGTATTTGATTCTTTTACATATTTTTTTTGTATTCGAATACTCACGTAGACGACATTGTCGGGGCGTACGTCCAAAGCATCGGGAATCTGTGCCGGCGTTAGAAGTATAAAGTCATTTACCTGAAAGAAACAATAGAAATGTAAGAAAAATGGGTTACTCAAACAAGATTAAAGACATAAATGCTTTTCTAAAATATTGTTAAACTAAATACGAGGCTTTCTTACCGCTGGTCATTAAGACGATTTATGGTTTTAACAGAGGGGCGAAAAGTGTGCTAAAGTTAATATGGTACCCCACATCTTAGAGAAATTTTTCAAGAAAGCAATCTTATGTAGACCGTCATTTAGGAATAAAACAATAAACTGCTGCTATATAAAACTTACATCTAAATATTCGGGATAGGCGCAGTATTCTTCCTCTTTGACTTTTAGTAAAGCTTCGATCGAAAAGTTGACATGATATAATTACAAATATAAACATCCAACTATTTTTTACGGGTAACAACCACACACGGTGTCACTATATGAACTTTGTATGTAAATAAAACTTACGTCGATCTGGCCTGCGTGCAATTCGTTGCCGGAGGTGGCAGCCTGTTCCCCTACTGGAAGTCCTGCGTACACGATCTGAAAAATTGTTGTAACATTTTAGCAAAACTGTGTCTATAAAAAGACTTGGAAACTTGATGTAAGCTTTTTAACAACTCACGTTATTGCGATTCATCTCGGTAGGTACGATCGTGGCCCAGGAGTGTGGACTCTTCAGAGGTGGGCCCGCCAGCGCCGAGTGCGCCACCATCTCCGCAGGATGCACCGCCACGCCCGCGAAGTTTAGATCTGACTCCGCCGACGATCGCAGTGCGGCCACTAAAATGATATATCATCATTAGAAACACACGTGAATGTATCGAGATCCATTTATCTGTAATAAGAATAAGAAAAAAACGCTGACTATATACAATTGACTGACTATATCAATTGAATACTTACGTTTAGTTTGAAGAGCAGTATCATGTGAGCGCATTCGCTCCGACAGTCCGCAGTCGTCCTGAATTTTACGCTCCATGATTTTGATGTACGGAGTGGCATCTTTTACTAACTGCATTTTTGGCGCCTGTTGGAACACAGAAAGTGTTACATTAGATAAAATAAAGTTAGAAATTTTTGAGTCTGCTTAAAAAACAACAATGCATAAAGCATTTCATTTCACACTTGAACATAAGAAACTAAAGCAGAAAGAGGTTTAGATTAATTTATACTTACGCTAGACTGCATTGCCTCCGCGAGCATTTTCTAACCCTCCGCGAGTGCGGCCCTCCTTTCCTTCTCGTATAGCGCGTTGCGCGTGCGCTGCTCATCCTGTTGACATAAAAGATAAAAATCGTCTTATATTCCAATTACAAGAACGAGCTAGAACTCAAATGTTACAAGGATAAATAGACCACGTAATTATTCACTCACCCGAGTAAGGGGGACACGGTTGTGCCCTCGCGGCCTACCACGTACTCTCTCCAAAACAGCAACGCTGACCTAAATCACAGAAGAGAATAAACATGTAAAAAGCAGTGAATCATAAGATTTAAAGGACGAACTAAAAAAAAATTATTAATATTTGTTTTCCTATATTGAACTTACCTTCGGGTAAGGAGCGGCGGTTTGGCGGTTTCTAGGAGCGTGTTTTAGACTGCTGCCTTCGATCTGAAAGGACATGAAGTTAAATTTGCATGTTAAATTGTTTACCATATCTATAGCGCTTCGGATTTTCTGTGTGATCAAGTCTTACCTCCTGGTTAGAAATCCTGTTGTTGCTAGCACTCAAGCCAAGAATGGCGCGCCAGCTTCCGTTATTTCCATCCTAAAAAACAAAATGTTGTCAATAATTATAATTTAGCGTGCAGCCAAGGCACGTTAATTTAATTGAAAAAATAACTGCTTATTTTAGACTATAATTAAAGCACAAGAACACTATTAGCTTACCATATCCATTGTAAGTTGAAAATACAGAGTAAACTCGTCACAGGGTCTGTACGCTTACGACAACAGCGAAGTGCAACTAAATGCAGCTGAAGCGGGTAGTAGGGATTAAATACCTGCGCGCGCGCAACTCCCACCGCCCACCCTCGAACCAAACGTTTCCTTTGAATTTGTTCGAATCGAAGTTATGTCAATGAATTTTTATGCATTATGCATACCTAATTTATTGTAAATCCTCTTTAACGTCTACGATCTAACTGACTAGTAAGGAAATATTACCTTTTATTCAAATTATTTTCGGAGTCTTTAAATAAGAATCCCAATAAAATTAAACATTGTAAAAGTTACTTAAATATTGTGAAATAAGATGTAACTATACAGTGTTCCCGTTAATGCAAAAAAATATATAAAGATTTACGACTAAGCGACGTGAGTAGGTATTTCATTTATATGAATATGTTAAACATAGATAGATGAAATGAAATTCAGCACCCAAGAAAGATATTTATATCTTTTCTAAAAAAAAAAAAACCTATTAATAATGTATAAATTGCTTAATGGAAAACATGAGAGGCTTGCAATACAGTTGGAAAACAATAAGAAAACAGTATTAATAAAGTGCTAGTAAGTAGTTGAAGACAGTAGCAGTAGCCCGTTTTATCAGCCTCGCTTTATGAACAAACAATTTAAATCTCTCAAACCCCATACGATAAAAATTGATCCTTCATAATTAATCATCTATATTGTCCATTCTGTAAATTTTTTTGCTCGCCTGCTTGTAACATTCTTTAATATTTCCGTTGGTATTATTCAAAAAAATCCTTGGTACTTACTTGGCTGTGGAGTACTTAGACATCCTTCTATATGCAAAGTGAATAATATGGCTAAGAACTACTAACATATACAATGTAAACATATATTACATTTAACTATTTAGTCTCGTTTAATATTAAAAATACTTCATTATATTAGATTATTTGAAGGCACTATTTTCATATTAATTTATACTAAAATCGTTTCTTTGTTAGGTAGTCAGTAAACAGAATACCTGAATCTTAGTTAAGTTGTATATAAAAATATTGTCATTCAGTTTATTTTTAACAGTTGGTTATCTTATTCAATTTTTTTTAATAATTTAACACTACGGAATGTTCTAAGACGTATTTGATCGATCTTTGTTTTGTTTGACAATAGAAACATAATATCAACTCAGTGCTAATGATTTTCGCATGAGTAGGTTATCCCTTTCCAAGAATTATTAGATAACATTAATAAAGGTACCTACTTAAAACAATCCGTTCATGTGGGGGGTGGCCTGGCAGCTAAACCCGTTTTTAGGTTTCTTGGAATTGCGCTTTTGTGCATTCGCAGTTTTATTAATCAATAACGGATAGAGGAAGCATCTACGCCTGTTTTGATTTAGAAATTTAAATATTAAGATATCTTGTGAGTTTTATGCGAATGAGCAAATAAACATTATTTCGGTAGTCGGTACTACAAACACATTCCGGCTTTTGTTTTTGTACTAAACAATAAAATAAAAGTACAACATATCAGTCGTAAAATATGCATGACAACAAACCTTTCTGAATCTGTGGGGTATCGTTAAATAATAGCCACCGTAACAATTTAGTGCTAATATACCAACGCAGCTTCAACAAGCGCATTGTTTCAACACAATACTGGCATTCATCGTTCCCTAAAAAGTAATCTTTTTACAAGCCTAATAAAACTTTCTTTAAAAATTTGCTTCAACACAAGAGCGAATCTGCTCTGTAAAGGTAGTCTTATCTCTGTGGATGCAGGTATGGCTTTAACGTATTACACAAATGGTAATACGTACAATGCGCACGTGTGTTAAAGATGTCATGTCAATGGTTTTATAGATATGATGTCTGATGTCTGATGAAGATTTTAGTTACCTAAAAATCACCAAGAATAAGAACAATTTTAAACTTTAACGTATTAGTGTTATCAACCGTTTAAAATAAAGATGACATTCTAAATTTAATAAATAATCATAATTATAGTAAAAATTAATTAGCATGGTTTATAAAATAGTCTCATTACAAACTACATTTACATATTCGTTAATTTAAGATATTGGAATGTAAGCACATAACAAAATCCAATTTTGTTTCTTGAACACTGCGCAAAACAAGTAGGTGCTAATGAGTCTTATCATAAGTAATCTCGTACCTACTAAGTAATTTCTAAGAATGATTAGAGGTCATTGTTGGACTTAATAATATAGCTTTTATACTTAATCGTTTGAGAGGGTAGCGGTAATCCGTTTGATGTTATTCAGGAATAATATAAGCTTGTCAGTTTCTTTTTGTAGCAATAAAATTAGGTAAGAAATTATTATATTAACTGTAAAATAACACTATTCATCTTTTTACTACCGAAACTGCTTGTTTTGACATAATCAACCGTTTAATAAAATATTTTTGATGCCCATATTATAAGTAGGTATTGTGAAAAGTTTATTTGAACTTGAATAAAAGCAAAGCGCAGACAAAACTATCCGCTTTTTTAATGTTGACACAAGTTTAAACTGGATCCTGAACTCGTTTTGCTTTTATAATAGTTACATTAACAAGTAGAAGGTAAATCAATATTCGTTTATAAGCGCTTGCACATATCGCGTGAGGCGGGGCAAAATATGGTGCGGAGCTTGTTTACTAAAAGACCAATAATGCGTCGGACTTAGCTTGCGTGACGTATCGCGATGGGGATCATGCCTGTTGTATTATTCTTATGTTAGGTAGCACTAACAGGCAATCGTCGATCGCAGTTTGTTTTATCTGTTTGTTAGGAGGTTATCATATTTTTTTTTTTTTTTTTTTTAATAATTTTTTACGACTACCTCCAACATGTGTGATCGGAGCCTGTTTTTTCAATTGATATTTTTTATCTGTTCTATCCGACTTAAGGTCAAACCTTATACTTTAATCTTCTTTTCTGTCTTCTATTACATCAATAAATTACTCTATTTATATCTTATCATTTAATTTATATGTCTGGGTTTCTTCTACTTTAGTTACACTGTTCCAATATATTAATTTTAATTTAGTTCATATTATTCTGTATTCTATTAATTTTTAATTCACGCTCTTACGCCTTCTTCTATAATTTGCAATTTTAATAATCTGTAATGTTTACCATTATTGCTTTCTTTTCTTTATTTTTGTCTTATCCTGCAGGGTCAGTGGGCATATACTATCTTTATTTATTATCCTTATTTTCTTTTTCAATATCTATTCTTAAATAATTATATTCGCTATAATATTATTAGCATTTATATATTTATGTATTTGTGATACATTATATATTCAATATATATGACGCAATATTCTTGTTTTGCTTTTATTCCTTTTCAATTTATTTATCATAAAATTTTTGCAATATTTTAAATATATAGCTTTTTGTTTACTTATTTTTATTAAAACCCTCTTTATCACCCTGTTGATCCCCTCCCACATATCTCCCACGTCCCGTTTTTCACGAGGTTCCATCCACTTCTTTGTTATTTTTCCTTGGACTTTTAACTCAAGCTCCTCTTTCTCTTCCAGGTACAGGTCATATGTTGCCCATGGCTCGGAGCACAACGGCATGGTAAGTATTTCTATTTTGTTTTTATTTGTAGTTATGTTTGTGCAGATTTTTATAGTTGTTTGTGTGATTTTTCTGTGTTGTTGGTTTTATTTAATTTTTCTTTTATTATTTGTTTTTCAGGCGTGATTTGGGTAAATTTCTCACGAAATTCTTTGAAATCACCCTTATTTGATTTAAATTTTATTGACCTGACTGCAAGAACACTTGGAGTCTGGTCAATGTGTTTTCTTGTAGATTTATTTAATTTAAAGCTAAGTGCTTTGCCGTTGTGGTCCAAGCTCATGAGGTCCCGTACCACTCCTCTGTTTTCCACCAGGTTCGCGCCACCTTTAGTGTGTACTGAGCCGTCTGCTCGACCATTGCGCGTTTTGCCTCTTCGCATGCCCTCCGGGACGCCTTTAGCAGTACGCCGTTGACGCCCTCGCTATGGCGTCCCATTTTCTACGAATGGGGCAGTCTTGGCTGAACGCATTATGGGAGCTGTTCTCTAATTTGGCTCGGCTGCAGTTAATACACTTCGGTGTCTCCTGTGCAAGCCTTTCGGGGCAGCTCGGGCACAGGTGTAGTCCGCCGCAGTAACTGCATACGTCCCCGGTCTCCTTGCAATATTTGCGGCTGTGCCCATAGCCCAGGCAACGCGAACACTGGACCAAGGGTGATTGGTCCTCCACCACAATCTGTTGGAGGTCTATGTGGACTCTTCCCTGGTCAGTCGCTCGCTTCCAGATTGTGGGGGACACTGTGATGACGATGTGAGAGGTATGTGGGTTTCTGGTTTTCTTTCTGAATTTTACTTCCACCCTGTCCTCCTCGTTTTCGAGGCCATGAAAGAGGCCCCGGTTCTGGTTCCTAAGAGCTTCCAATACATCAGTATCACTATGTATCGTGAGAACGCTCTTAAGAACCAGAAGCGGGTCCCTGTTTTTCATTTCCTCGACAACGAGGTTGTTTCCCGCTCTTTCTATCCTTTCCTTGATCTTCCTTCTGTCCTCTCTCGTTTCGCATCCCATTATTATTTTCCTGTCTTTTGCCTTTCTCACTTTTTCTATCCTTATCCATCCTTCCTTTGCATCGACTGCTCTTCTTACCTTCTCCAGAACTTCCTCCCCAGTGTCTTGATCATTTCCAGAAGTGATGACCACAGAGTGAAGAGCTCTACGCTCCGGCACTTGCCTGGTGTTCGGTTCGGCTGCCGCTACCCTCGCGTAGGTCTTCAGCTCCATGGTTTGATTCTGTTCGTCTATCATCGTCTTGATCTCCATTAGTTGTTTGCTGTTCTCGGTGAGCAGTCGATTGTTTTCTTCTAGTTTGATAAGAAGAGCTCCTTCTCCTTTTCCCAGTCCTTTCCCAGACTCATGCTCCCCCACTGTTGGAGTGTCACTAATGTCCTCACCCTTTTTGGCTATTTTCTTATTTGCAGGTGCGGCTCCCGACGCCTCCTTCACAAGTTGGTAAAGGTTTTCCACCGCTAGCGTGATCCCGGCCTTAAGGTCGGCTCTCAGATTGCGGGATTCCCCTATCTGTGTCTTCGCTTTCACGAGCCAAACCCTGGCCCGGGTCACTCTATCGGTGGACTTTGGTTGATCCGTCGTTGGCCTCGGCGACACCGCAGAGGTCTCCACAGATGCTCTGCGCGTCACTCCCTTCGCTTCAGAGGGGGCCGCTGCCTTCTGTTTCGTCCTCTGCGGTGCCCCCGGGGCCCTCGCCGTTTAACTTTAGTTGGGGAGTGGGTGTGCGTGGTTGACGCACACTGCATTTTTGTCAATTTAGACTCCAGTTCTCCTATACTACGTCTCACGTTGGTTGGTTGCGTCACGGATTTTACCGGAGAGGGTCCTGCCATCTCCTTACTTAATGGTGAGCTTTCGGGGCTCCTATCGACTCCCTTTTTAGCGGGGGTTCTAAAACCAAACATGATTGCTATATAGTGTTTCAGCAGAGACGAGGAGAACTAGAGCGAGCGCGGGCGAGGTTGAAATTTCAAAATCAACAATGTGCAACGAATACGATGCACAACACGGTAATTTGGATAAGTAATTTTATTGAGTGTCCGAATACGGAACACTGTCAAGATAAAGTAAAAAGTCTTAAAAGCTAAGTTCACCGGCCAATAAGCCGGCCAATAAGAGGTTATCATATTAATTGACTTCAAAATAAGAGGAGGTCTTATGTTCGTAATGTTTAAATATATATATATATTTTACAATCATATATTGCTAGCATTAGCTTTACCTAACATAAGCCAGAAGGCTCATTAGATTTAGTAAGTTATCTATATTTTAGAATTTTATTTTTATATTCTTTCTTTTTATTAAAAAAATATGCTCGCGTCTTATTACGTGTTTAAATCGAACTTTTAGATGTTGTTACGTACCTACTTGAACAATAATTGTCTAGAATAGTAATAAGATAAATACTCTTCTATTTTTAGATAATCGTTTGGAAATCAGAAATAAAAAAGGACCATATAGAACCAGACCCGGAGAAATGTATAGGAGCACTTTTTAGCAACATTGACCTCTCCGGAATGGAACCCGGGACCTTGAGCAGGTGATTTGAAAAGCGGTGTGTACGCAACTATACCACGGAGATCATAGTGGAGTTTGCATGGCTATGTTTCGCTTAGAATACTCTCTTGTCTTGTTGCTGATAGCTCATTATCAAAATTTTATCATCATAGGCCTTACCTAAGGATTACCACGATAAACGTTCCAGCTCCGTCCGCATCCAACTTACTCACCGCGACATTCACCAGGTCCTCTATCCATCTGGTGGTGGTGGCTTATCCAAAGATCATTGTTCGTTGCGCGATTCCCATTTCTTAACCTTTCGGCCGCAAGGGCCACAGATTTTTCTTGCTACGTGTCCCATGACTTCCAGTTCCGCTCAACAATTCTTCAAGCGATGTCGGTTATCTTAGTTCTCCAGCTGATTTCTTAATTTCTGATTCTATCTCGCAAGCAAATGCCCAGCATCGCTCTTTCGATTGCCCGCTATGTGACCTTGAGCTTTCTTAATAAACACATATTACGTGACTTGTTCGTTTTGTGAAGATGGTTTTTTTGACGCTTTTGTGTAATTTTTTCATACTGATTGAAACTTCCATGGTCAGTATGACTAGAGTTCATTGATAGGGGATTTATACTATGTAGGTACACAAGCGCCATGATCACGGAAGAACTGGTAAGCCGAAATATCAGAATTTTCAAAAACTAAGGAACTTGGTTTTAGACCACGTATCAATCAACTTTTAATTTTTTCTTATCGTTTTTTAACCGATAATAAACAGACGACGTTCTTATTCGACAGCCTTAGCCTCGTCAGTGGTAGGTAAATTCCATAAACGAAAAATTTTATTCTGTAAGGTAACTACATGTTATAGCGACAAATCTTACTTAAGAAATTACTTAATAAGGCGAGCCCGCAGAAAAAGGTAAAACAAGAATTATTAATGCGTTTTTCATTACAAGTCGTTTCTATGTAAAACTCAGCGAGCAAACGTTTTACCTATGTTTGAGATAGGCATAAAAGTAAAATGATATTTGAATTAAACCAATGAATACGTGAAAGCTATTGTAGATGTATTTTTAACTACGTAATTGATCCTTAAAAACAAAATTACAAATTGTCTTATAATAACATGCACTACTACATTCATTCAGAACTATGGGAAGGTTCACAATATTTTTGAATAACTAAGTAAAGGAACTAAACATTAAATCTTATATGGCACTCCAGGACACGACACGGCATACGTGGGTTACACTGTAAAATGTTTAGAACTGGCCAGTTAGAAACATAGTTACAGAAAGTACCAGAAATGGTGGAAGTCACAATTATTTTCGGTTTGTTCAAATATATAAATTACCAACATGTGAAATATGGGTTCGGTATAATCAATCATCATAACGATTTGATAAAAAAAAATGCATCCACACACAATGCGTCAGTACTACAAACACGTTTTGGCTTTTGTAATAGTTCCTATATTACAACTGTAAGACTTGCATGACTAACCTTTCTACGCCACCGATACAATTTAGTGCTAATATACCAACGCAGCTCCAACGCCTCTAACAAGCGCATTGTTTCAACAAAATAGTGACATTCATCCTAATTCGTTAGTCCTAAAAATAGGGTACTTCCAGACTCAATTGTTTGTATTCTACAATGTATGTCTATAATTGGAGGCACCATGTTTACACTGAGAAAGTAAATTGATTTTGTCTTTGACATAATCACGCCTATATCGTTTAGCCGTTTTGCAACTTTGTCTACTGTATTATTAATATTATGTTCTTAGGTTTCTACATGGAGGAGAGGGCTAGGATAGGCTGATAATGATGAAGAGGTTTCTACACGTTATAATAATTGAAATGTAATATTTAGCCACTATTGGTAAATCATTTTTATAAATTAAAAATAGAAGTTGCCCCAAAATGCTCCCCTGGGGTTAACCATAACAACTCTTTAGTTTTGTCCTAAAATATAATAAAGACTTTGGTTTGTCTTTGACACTCGCTATTTGTACCGCGACCAACCTCTTAATCATAGGCCTTACATTTACTCAACAATCGTTTTTGATAAACATAATAAAAAATCTTAATCATGTCGAATAATGAGTATAGCCGCTACATGAATTCCTTTGTCTTTCGTCTCTGTTACTGTATTGATGAAATTAAAGGCGTCTATTTAACTTTCTAAAAACCGTTTTGGTTTTCTGTGATAATTTGTTTTTTTTTTCTAGGTAATCATAGTGGTTCATAAACAAGTAAAACAACTGGTGAGTCAGCTGGTAGTCTCATTACGACCATTTTGCCTTTATTTCCATATTTCCATATTTGATCATTCAAGGTAATGGAATGTAATGTATAATAATCCACTTGACCGTATTTATTTTGTTCCTTTGACACTGCGCAAAACAACTCAGTGCTGATGAATCTTATCATGTGTTCATGAGTAGGTAATCTCTCAGTAAGTAATTTCAAAAAATAATAAGATGTAATTGTTGTTTAATAAGCAATAGTAATAATCGTTTGAGCGGGTAGCAGGGAGCCCTTTATTGTTTTCCTAGAATTAAGATTGTCATAGTTCTTTCTTTAAGCAATAAAAACTTGATATCTTGACTTTTTTAACCATCAAATAACTCTGCTAAAATTTTGCAAATAGTATTAATAACTCGTAAATAATTTCTGAACCTACTTTGCGCAGTTAACATCTGCTAAACCTGACCATCAAACATTTAATCCTTTTTGTTTGCCGTGTAGTATAATTTATTTTTTGTTCTTTATGATATGATCTAGTCATATAAAAATCTTATATGCTCTTATAGGTCCGGTACTAATAAAAAAATCTAATTTTTGAATGTATTTTTGTTACTCATCACGTCAGAATGGCTGAACGGATCTAGATGGAATTTGACGCAGAGATAGATTATGGGCTGGAATAGCCGATGGGCTGGAATAGCCGATGGGCTGCCTTTTATCCTGGAACAATGTACTTTTCCCGTGGGGTACCTACTTCGTATTTTCCTAAATTCCTTGCTTAGGAAGTCACAGGCAATACCTAGTTTTATTATTTTATTTTATAGGTATTTCTAGATGTAAGTAGTTATTTTGTGGTAGTGCAGCGGTTTGTATAGCGCCTTTATTTAGTAACTATTCTTACCTTTGGTAGTGACCTAATGAAAATCTATTAATATACTATACCTACTTTACGTCAGTTGACGTGTCGACCACCTTACAGCGTTCAATGTTATGGGTAATTGTTAGTGTTATGTTGGAAGGTAATTTTAAATGTTATTCATGAGTCTAAAATGATTATTATTAGTAAAAAATCCATTTAATATGAGCTAACTGTTTTCTTGCTTTAGTCCTTGCAGTGTTGCTATGGTTTTTGGTTTTGTTGATTGTTTGCGGTCTCAAGCACATAGGTTTTGCATTTGAATGTTTTTTTAATTCAATGCTTCACGTATCCCTTCAATTCTTATCCGATCTTGAAAATGTAACAATTGTCCTTATCAAAAAAAAAGTTTTATTGCGCCCACCTGTAGAAGACAAACAGAACTGAGACTGCTAGTTTGATGATAAGACAAGAGATACAATGGCTAGCTTAGCTGGCGCCTTTTTGTCTGAGTGTTCATAAGAAGCTCTATTCTTTCTTTTGTATAGAAAACACCACGTGGTAACCTTATATGATAGTAGTTTGTATATTTAAAGGCCTTGTTTTTTAAAAGCAACATCAATAACTCTTGAAAAGGTAATCCTTTTACTATAGTGTAAAGTTCATTTCTATGGGTGGTTTATATGCTTGCTTGTGTAATTGATATGAAATACTAACCATTATTTATTTTTAGTTAGGTAATTAAATTTAAGGTAGTAAAACATAAGTAGTATATAGTCTACAGAAACTTTAAAACGCTGTTTTGTAAATCAGCGTTGTAAAAACTCAAAAACGTAGCCTCTACTGGACTACATAACGATAAAACAAATAAAATAAAACTTCCTTAAGCTCGTTTAAGCCAGATGGCTGGCGCACCTACGTGTTGCTTAGCAAAGTTCCGTTCAGTCTATAATACAGTACTTCTGTACGAACCGCTTGTGAGTCTGTTATTAATTAATTGATTTAATTACTTTTTCAATTTCTTTCTTATAACGAAAACGCTAAAAGAATGAATAATAAATTAACTAAATAAAAAATTTACTTACGATCGATCGATCATTTGTTGTTATGGTCAATTTATAAATTTATTATAAATTCATCGAGCGAAATCGATATTAGAAAGCATCTTGTCTAACGGCCGGTCCTAATAACCTATCTATCTTCAGTTTTGGCATATCGGAGATAGAAGACAACTTCTGTCTTTGTTTCTCTGGACGGCAAAATCAGAGACAAAAGTTGTTTTCTATCTCCGATATGCCAAAACTTGAAGATAAATAGATTATTGGGACCAGCCGTAAGGCCGCTGCTTTATCTGTGATATGAACAGAATATCCTCGTAAATCTGGTCGATTGATTTCCAATTCACTCTGTAGCAACAAGTTTTGATACCATATCTTTTATTGTAAACCCGTATTGTAAACCCTACCTTTGTTAAAATAAAAACCTTTTACAAATTGGTAGTAGACATTGTTTATTTCCCCCAACCATTATTAGTTATAGTTTTACTCTAGCATTTGGACCAAGGTGGCAGACACCAACGTGCCACAATTTATATCGCCTATAGGTGGTCTACATTAATTTCCCTTATTTAGTTTGTTTGCACCACATTCGAGTCATTGTAAGGTCAAAACAATAGACTTAGATTTGTGTTTCTTTGTTGTAAAAATACTAATAAACGTATCTAATAGTTCACACGGGTAACATCTTATCCATATATTCCTGGAAAAAAGGTTTTCAACAGTATTTGTTATGTATTTTAAGGAATTAAAATGAGACACTTATGATAAGCTTCTTACATTCAGTATGTTTTGCTATTGTAATAAAATCATAGCTCACATAATAATAGGGGTTAAAGTATGAAATTGCCGATTATTTTCCCGCTTTTTATTTTTATTATAGCTCTTAAGTATAGTCGTATTAATGCGTAATTCTTTTTGTATTGTATCAAAAACTAAATAAAGTAACTATTGACTAAAAAAAAATGGAATACTAGTGCCTATTACTTTAAAGGAAGTCGTTGCAAAGACCCCTTACAATGTGTCAGCTGACCTTCTTGCTTCAAATTAAGTATATTTGTATTATATACTTTGATTTTCAGAAATTTAAATACTATAATGCGTAGCTTTATAACCACCTAACTTTGACCTTTAATTGCATCGAAAACGGTTCAAGCGTTTTTAAAAAAACTAAAAAATTGTTAGTATGGAAAAATGACTTTTCTCGATTTCGTCCATACAAAACGGCAATTTCATACTTTAACCCTAATATTTAAAATATCGATATATTCCAGAGTCGTACAGCTGTTACAGATTAAGAGTTGGATATAGAAGTGTGTAGAAAAGTACAGTTAATCATTTTACGAAAAACTCGCCATTGCCGTTAACTTAACTATTTAATATTTATCATCACTACTGTCATTAACTACTAGTTGTTAAAACTATTTTTATGTAACGCAAATAAAAATATTTACTTAATAAATTGAGGTACTAAATTTTAAAGTTCTCACACACGACGAGTTCACCTGTCGGAATGTACTACAATTTACAAAATATGTAATCTGGTTATTACAATATGCGTTCAATAAAACAGTTTAGTAACAGTAAATTGTCACCTGTAAAGGAAAAATATTAAACAGAATTATGTAAAATTGTAGGTGCAATTCTACAATTTAGTAGATTTTCCATAACTGTAAACTAGTAAATTGTATTCTATATTGAACCGAAACTTCTAGATTTGTAGCCTGTAATTTACAATAAAATAGGCTGAAGATGATGAATTTACAATTACAATTTACAATTCGTAACTTTTATTAAACCGAGCCCTGGATCTGCATCTCTGAAGATTCGAGATGGTGTAAGAATCGCAAATAGTTTTTTTTTGTCGTCAAGTTCCTTTTTGCAGTCTGATCCTGTGACCTGTAACATGATAAAATCATAAAGTGGATTTCTAACATCAAACATATTTTGCTTTTTTTTATTGAAGGGATTATATTTCAAAATATAAAATGAGTGTTTTATATATTCTTCACTATTGAATCAAGCAACAAGAATCATTCGAAATAGACTCATGACGCGAATTAGCTACATATTTTTATTGATTTAGTCAGTTGATTAACAATTACTTGCTATTTGGAAAACAAGTACTAAGCAATAAAAAAATATTTAACAGTTATTCATATTAGTCAGGTTTCATACTTTATTCGTCTTAAAGAATAAACAGAATGCCCCCAAAAATATCTTACAGAATTAGCAATGCGGCAGCATTAATATTTTATACTAGCTGTTGCCCGCGACTTCCTCCGCGTCAATTTCTGTTATTATGATCGCGACTATTTTTGCAACATTTTTCACTGATGCTTCGCTCTTACTTGTATTGGTCGCAGCATGATGTTATATAGCCTAAAGCCTTCCTCGGTAAATGGACTATCCAACACAATTTTTTTTTTCAATTATGATGTACTTTCTGAGATTAGCGCGTTCAAACAAACAAACTCTTCAGCTTTATAATATTAGTATAGATAATTAATATAGATCTTTTATCTTTTGTATCCTCTCCGACCTTTGGAGCTATGTATTTTGATAATTGGTTCCCAACGACTAAGTCGCAAACTTGAATGGTACAAACATTAATGCACATTTTCCCAAAAAACTAAATATTAGTCGAAATCGGTCTACCTCGTTAAAGGCATAGGTCATAAACAAAAAGAAGCAAAATATAAGATGATAAGTATGAGTTGTAAAATTTATTGCCGACACCTGTAGAAGTCAACACGAACGGAGCTAGTTTGGAGATAACACAGTAATACAATAGGAAACTACTCGGGCGCCTATAAGGCCAAGAAGGCCTTAATTTTTAAATTTTTGCATAGAAAATACCACGTGGTAACCTGTTACACTACCATTTTTATTATTCGATAATCATTTTTGGCTTAAAATCTCTTTTAATGTTATGAAAAGGTAGTTAGTATGGCCTAAAAAACTTAAAGAAGACCTTTAAAGTTTTTCAAAGGATTAAGAATCATAACCTGATCCGAAAACTGGAAATATTCGCAAGTAAGCCTTGAAAAACCGTTATAGTATTGTGAATGTGGTAAATACTGCTTTTAAATTATTCTTTTCATCACGAATCACTAAAAAACTTTTTTATAGAAAATAAACAGATTTTACTAATGTCAAAACATTCTTCATTCAAACTTTAGACAAGCCCTTAAAAAAAGCTTTTGAATGTCCTGTTTTTTTTTGTAGAACTTGGCCCATCAGGCAACTGCGGTCTAGTGCCGAGATAAACCAGCGCTAGAAATACTTTACCAGCATACTTTTTTATCGTTTCATAACATACTTTTTAGTGACAAGCGAACTTAATCGAATATCGAATACGGAATACAAATTTCTGAAGACTTTAATACTGAAGTTAAAATTTTAATACTATAATTTTTTTTAATGGTTGACCAGTTATCAAGATCACGCTACTAATTATTAAGCTTCGATCACTATATTTCTGATTTTAGCGCCTTGTGTAGGTATTACAAAGTAATAGTGGAATTTATCTCTATAATTTATATTGGTTCTGAATTAATGATGACAATGAGAGAGCGGCCCAACTAGCACCGATCGGTTGCAAATAGGCTTTGGAGGGTATCTAATTATAACTAATAGTTGTAAAAGGCCAAGTCTATATCCTGCTCTAGAACCCTAAATCAACCGATATGGCGCTAAGTGGGCACATCGCATAACAAGTCTAGAGCGTATCCAATTGTGCCTATAGGTGCAAATAACTGCTCTCATAGCCCTTTCTTGGAACTTTAAACAATGAACGGTTGAGTGGACGATTTGAGTTTAAATTCGTTCTTTTCAAATGTCATTTTTATACGCTTTTTAGGGTTCCGTACCCAAAGGGTAAAAACGGGACCCTATTACTAAGACTTCGCTGTCTGTCCGTCTGTCCGTCCTTTTTACAAACAATTAGTAGAATTTTCAATATAAAACTACAATAGTTTTTATTGATGTTTAGATAATTGCTGGTTAAGGAAATTTTTAAGAAAAAAATAAAAAAAATTTGGCTAAACTATTTTATTATACATATTGTAAAAATTTGGTACAAAAAAACTTATAACTTTTTTTACAAAAATGCTTAAATACTTACATGCAATTAATAAACAATCATAACAAACAACTACAGTTAACTAATTAAACTATATCAAACTAATTATACAGTTATCTAGCACCCTGGGCCACGGGGCACCAAATATATAACATATACAACATGGATTTACATAATATACATTTCATAATATATCCAAGTGAGGTCTCCCGGACAACCTGCCTATCCCTTGTATGCCAGAGTGGAAAAAACCTGGAAACAAAATATGTTACTTGTTACTAATCGTTAAAATATTGCGTTAAAATGTTTATTTGAATTGAATTAACGCTTTTACCTGTTATAGGAGACAAGTGTCAGGTTGTTCTTTGACTCCAAAATAGCTCCAACAATTCGTCGAAGTCGGCTTCTATATCTTTTTGGTTACCTGTGGTCGATATACAAATTGTTAGAAAATTCTGATACGAATTTATGAACAAATATCATAGAAAACTCAAGCTACGGCTATTCGGCTGAAATAAATGGAAGCTAGGTTAAAAAAATTACTACTTACTCGACCGGTTATTGTGGATGGTGTCTTCAAGCGCGATTGTCGAAGGCAAACTACTGCTTGGATCCTGTGGACAAGAATGCGGAAAAGTTAAGACAAATCATATTTCTGTGACAAGCGTGAAGTGAGAAAGTCATCATATAAGTTCACGAATTATAAGACAAGACCACGATACTTACAACACCCTGCATTCCTGATAGTTCTATTCTAGTCCAATTCATTAGGAATAGTTGATCCTCAGGGCATAATATCGTTAGGTCCTCGATCTGCTGGAAATAAAAATAAACGTTTAGAATAAACATCCATATACCAATGCGATCTGATCTATTGGGTTTCGTTGAATTCAACTTACTTCAGGGAAATCCACTTCCGAGTCCGCCCCCTGTCGAGACTCACTTAAAAGGTCAGTGACCTGGAATAAACAATTTACTGCATAAGTACTTCATTATACATAACATAAAAAATAATTTTCAGTATTTCCCCTGTGGAAAAAGTGAAAATTATTTTGTAGTACTTTTTTGGTCTGGCTTTGCAACTTACGTTTGCGCTTGAACAAAGTTGGCCGTTGTTGGTCTGCTCCGGCTGCTCTAGCGCTAGATGCATTTGGTCGATGATCTAAAAGCAATCGGTAACATTACAAACTAGGTATAAAACAAAATAGACTTTGTTAATTTAAAAATAAGTATACCAATATTTGAATAAAAGGACATTTATACCAACAAAACAAAGTATATGTTGTACAAATTGTGAAACTTGTAAGTATGTTGTTGGGTATACTCATGCGAATTTTGTAGGAAAATAAAAACTTACGTCGAAATGGGCCGGGTGCACTTCGACAGCGGAGTTGTCCGTCCCGATTTCCCTAGGCATTTCTGCGTACACGATCTGCAAGGTGAACGAACGTTACAAACTGTATCTACTTAAACAAAGTATTATGTTTGCTTTATAGTACATTTTAAATATATACTTACGTCTTCGGAATCGAACACGCCGTCTATCAGTACCGCTGATGGGTGGATAGGCTCCAAAGCTGTGTCTCTCTCTGTCACCGACAGCGCCGGCTCCTCAGGCATCTCCGCTGGCTGCAGCGCCGACTCCTCGGGCACCGCGGCCACCCATGCTGACTGCACCGCCGCGTCCGCTGAGCTCAGCTGAAACTCCGCTGACGCGTGCAGTGCGGCCACTAAAAGACAGGAAAAAATGTTAATTGACAAATATGACATATTGAATTATGAAAAAGCGTTATAGAGGCAAACAAAAATACTTACGTTTTTCTTGAAGTGCCCTGTTGTAAAGTTGCAACTGCTCTACCTCTTCGCTGTCTTTTCTGATTAGTTGCTTCAACGTGCTGATGTAAAGCACAGCATCATCGACCAGCTTTAATTGTTTTTCCTGTTAAAATATTTTTAAAGTTTATCCCACAAAAAATATGTTTTTTAGACAATAAATAAAATCTTGAAAATTACATGCATGAGTCAAGACAAAGTTTTCTTACATTGGAAATTCCATCCATCGCCTCCGCGAGCAGTCTCCATCCATCCGCGAGGGCGGCTCTCCGCTCCTTCTCGTAGAGGGCGTTGCGCGCTAGCTGTTGCTCCTGATCACAAAGAGGAATCGTTTTATATATTTCTAGCTTAACAACTGAATATAAATAACAATTCAAGTGCTATGGAAATACCTACTAACTAAACAACATACTTACCCGAGTAAGAGGAGTGCGATTGTGACCGCGCGGCCGGCCACGGACTCTCTCGAGGGGAATGTTCATCTGAAAAGAAAAAGTTAATAAGTATTACTTGTTATAATCATCACACACAGATAAAATAGATAACGACGTATTTGGATTTATGATTGCTAAATGTCGTTTATTTTTTCTTGAATCTGCTAGACTAACCTCCGGGTCCCGAGCTAGGCGCTTCTTAGCAGTCCTTGTCTGCTTTTTTGGTGGGCTCCGGTATTCATCTTCAGAATCCTGAAAATTTAAATAATAGGTTATAAATTAGTATTTTCGTATTGTAACTATTATGGTGACTTTTCGTAATAATAAGTCTAACCTCCCGATAGTGGAGTCTCTTCCTCCCTGCACCTATGCCGAACCCGGTAGGCAAGCATCCGTTGCTTCCATTCTAGAACAAAAGAAAATATTTTAATCGTTATTCATTTTATTTAGTCGTGTGAGTATAAGAAATTGGGGAAATATAATTATCGACTGTTATCAAGGAACTAGCACACTATTTGCTTACCATGTCCATGATGATTTGAGTTGTAGATTTCTCAGAGAAAATAAAATATTATCGCAGGAGCGAAGTGGTTCCCGTCAACAGTAAACTGCAACTGAATGCGGCTGGAGCGGGTGCAAGGGCTTAAATACCTGCGCCCGCGCATCGTCCCTCGCCCGCCTTCGCCGTTAACTTACCTGTAGAGCTTAGTGAGTTGTTGATAACGAGTATAGTAATAGTATTTGATTAATTAGGGTGATATGACCCAACTGGCTAGTTTAAAAATGTTCAAATTTGATTTTTACTGATTGGGTCTCCTGATGTTTTTTTAAATTTAGGTCAATAAAAGTTAGGCTTGTTTTTTTGAAAAAGAAAATATTAGGAATACCCTTTGTTCATAACAGTAAGTAATGGAGTTCTTTGGGATCTATATACTTCCGTAAATTAAACAAAAGCTGGTAGCTATTCTGAAACGGTTTTTTTACGTGCTTTAATACTTCCATTGAGTATGTAGGAATAAACGAATGACTGATAGTTTTGAATAGAGGTTTTTTATTACAATGTTTAAATTTAGTCGTTTTAAATATCTATATTTGAAGCCTGAGAGAAACAATATCTTTATTTAATAAACATAGATTGTTGCAACATACTTTATCATCGCATCTTCAAATAAAATACTAATCTATGTTTCATTTCACTATGCTGAGTTATGTAAATACATTATGTCTAATTATAAGTAGTATTTTTTTCCACAAGCTTTTACTTGCATACTCTTTTCTTTGAGGATAACTGAAGAATTAAATATGACACAGTAAAATAAAATTGCAACGGCATGATAGGTTTAGCCATTTTAGTCATTTATATGCAAACACATTTTGTCATAACTTCCTTATTTAAGTCATTCAAGCTTATTGTAAGTAACAGCCTATAATCATCCCACTGCAGGGAAAAGGCCTCCATCATTGAATTCAAGTTACTACAGCAGTGATGGGTACTAGCATAATATATATATATATATATTATGCTAGTACCCATATATATATGGGATATACGCAGGGAACAAGATAAAAATGTTTTTAAAAGAAAACTAAAAAAGTGTTTTTTAGCTAACTTAGCTTAGTACCTATTCAAGTTTTAATTTAATATGTTAGAGACTCGTGATCCCACAGACAAACTATGTAAATAGTTTTGTGGGACAACTGTATATTTTACTGTATAACTCTGTTTGTCTAATAAATAAATAAATAAATAATAATAATCACCACGCTTGCCAAATGCGGGTTGGTGATCACAAACCGGAGCAATGTTCGAAAATTCCAAACTTTTTGTTGCCCGACCCGAGGATTGAACCCGGGACCCCGAGATTTACGGACGGACGCGTTTTTATTTTAAAGTGACTAAATATGTTGAAATTGAAATAAAAAAACAGAGTATCTTCTACTTTATTTATAATAAGCTATGATTTCGATAGCATACTAGCAATATTTAATTTTGTGTCAGTAGCGAGAGGTATCTGAACTCCGTCATACAGTTTTATTCCTAGCACGTTGAACATAAATATTTGTGTTCGTATAATTAAAGATTTCGTTAATTGTTTTTAATGAATCAATTTTTTGCAACCTTTAATGGCCTAGATCAATTTTAACGTATCACATAATCGGGATTTTTAATGCACTGTTATAATTTATAATTAAAATCGTATTTACCTTCCCGACGTTTCGATCCGATTGCACGAATCATGGTCGTGGGCAGACTTTAGTGATAAGTTTTATGTGTAACAATGCATCAAAAAAGTTAAAAACCTATAGAAAAAATTTAATTGTTTGTTAAAGAAACGCAATGGCCAAAGGCCTCAAACGCCAGCTTAGAAATAAATAATATTTTTTATTAGGTGATTATGGAATGTTTCGAGGCGTACACGATCGGGTGATTTCGACAACACACATTAACTACTCAAAACTATAACTCGTTTAGCATGATCAATCCTTTTTAATATAATTACGATATAGGTGATTAAGTAATTAAAGAAAGACGGGTGGCACATTAAGCCCTTTTTACAATTATCTGGAATGTAACTTAACATTATTCTAAGAATAGATAAGGTGATAGATGGAAATTATTAAAATACCTAATCGTTAACTATTGATAAATTGATGTATATATTTTAAAATTAAAATTAACAGTGGAACTGTCTCGTAATTTGCCGATGAGAGACATAAATGTTGATGAAAGAACGAAATAATAGAGGTATTATAAATATTATTTGGCGCGACAACGTGTGTAGGACCAACTTACCAAAAGCTGGAAAAGTGATAGTAATTGTAAAAACATAAATTTAATGTGTTTTAACTATTAAAGGAGGAATAATCCAGTATTCTTCTTCCTTTAATAGATGTATAAAATAATCGATTTTCCATTGATTGCGCTTGGACCTAAGAGCAGTATGTCATCTACGCTTGTGTGTGTGTACCGTTAACAACTCGAGCTGCCGATGTATTCAGTAGATTTTTCATTCGAACAAATTCATCATAAAAAATAACGAATGTTTTTTTTTCAAATATATTATTATTTATTATCATTAATTTACATAAAGCACTTCAACTGTCTAATTTGACTTTGATGTAACCAAAAAATGTATAGAAGAGGTCTTTTCACTTTCCTATCTGTTAAAATCGTCAGTTCTAACTTCACTTGTTTTGGTGTGCAAACATTTCACTATTCTTTTCTATAAGAAAATGTTAAAACCCAGCCACATTCTACTCACACTTAAAAAGTCGCGCTACTCAAATGAAATCATTCTTTTTGCGGAATTTCTACTAACATAAATAATCACTATTAGCATTTAAGTTATTTAGTAATCGATAATAAAAGCACACTGCGTATGCACATTTAATGCGTTTATTTACTAGTAATAAAATAACAGAAGTATTCTTGAAAGTACATTATATTAGTTGTTTAGTTTAGTTGAAGGGAAGCAGGAAAAGACACAATTAAACGTTTACTAAGCAATGAAGGTCAGCCGAGCTCTGCTTATAACAATAATTGACCATAAATCGCTCCTATAAATCTAGTTTTTATCTTATCATCGATCTTTGCATGCTATCTTATTTGAGTTTAAACTTTGAAGGTCACCCTATCTTTAGTTATGCCGTGCAAAGCAAGTCTTAGTTTAGCGTTACTGTTTTCATATGTCTGTGTGAAATTAATAAATATATAATTACAAAAATACGGCCCACAAAATAAATTACTCAATTATTCTAACTATGTCACTAAGCGAGTACATTATTTTGGCGCGTAGAAGCAATAAAGTCTTCAGACATACTACGCTCACTAACAGAGTCAACTGTATCAACACGGGTGCTACGAAATCGGTCGTAGCGCCGTTTCGTAGCGCGTTATACATAGTACGAGTACACAGAATGTGAGATTATAAGTGTTCTGCTAGATAAGTGTTTTAATTTTATTTATACCTATAGTGGTCTTTTAGGAGTTATAATCCTTTAAGATACCTAGCATAACCTGAGAGCAAAGAGAGTAACATAAAAATCTTAAGCTTGTGACACGATTTAATCGGCTTAAGTTACTTCGCTGTAGACGTATAATCCTGTTTTACTTTACAGGGCAGGATGAGTACTGTGGACAGGAACTAGTAATAGTCGATCGCATCACACATTAAAAATAAAATATTATTTGAAAATTCACTAACGGCATTAAGATTGTATAGTAATGTATGAGCGATGATGTTATGATAATGTTTTATAGTCCTGGACATGTTATAATGTTAAGATAACAAATGATTTAGTCAGTAAACAAAGTTAATGG
Organism: Anania crocealis; assembly: GCA_949315895.1. Taxonomy (NCBI): domain Eukaryota; kingdom Metazoa; phylum Arthropoda; class Insecta; order Lepidoptera; family Crambidae; genus Anania; species Anania crocealis. The sequence goes on from OX438868.1 coordinate 8,664,895, forward strand.
TTGTATGTTAATTTAAGTGTCCCACAAACAGATTCCCGTGAAACGAAAACATAAAATTTGCAACAAAACAAAACAGATATCATAACAATTAACAATAAACAACATGTTTGGTCACTATTAGCCAAATCACGTTTTGCAAAATAACGCCTGTTCCGAGGTTCCCGTTTTCGATTCCCGAACAGGTCGATATAGAAAAAGTATTCATATTGATTACAATTTTTTTATTCATCGTTACGAAATAGCATCAATTAAAACATTAGGTATAAGTGAAAAGAGAAGTTTATTTGAATGTGTGTTTTTTGCCTTTACAGTAACCAAACACCTGATCTCATAATTTTAATTTCTCTTAAAGAAAACAACGTACACTAATTGCAATGATTAAAAAGTTTTAAACATCATTGACTAACTGTCATTGTTTATATTATCATAAAAAAGATTTGTATGCTATGGACGTTTGAGGAACTACAATTTTGTTAATTTTTTTCCAAGCGGTTAATTTACTAACTATAACTTACTTGGAAACTTCATTTTTGGAAACAGATATTCCATCTAATATAATCTACTTTGATAAATACTCATCATATGAAAATAAATAACAATGAAGTGACTTCTTAGACTCAATATTGGTGGCTAGTTTTGTGATTTTCGTCGGTTATTTATTTGGAAGTTCTGTTTATTTTGATCGTATTTAATATTAAGATACGCCTTCCAAAATACCAAAACACTAATCGAAATCATTCCACCCAATCGATCTGTACGATATGTTTCGATATGTTTATTTAATGTATAACTACACAAAATATGCGTTTATTGTCTTCCTTTGCCTGTGGAAGCTAACGCTAACGGAGGTAAAAAAAATTTAGCGATAACATTGTGAATTTGTGATACAATGGCCAACCAGTCCGGCGCCTTTTTGTCTAAGAAAACCTTAAACTTTTTGTTATTGTTAAGAAAATACCACGTGGGTATCTGTTACACTTCCCTTTATGATAAATTGACAAACATTTTTAATTTTATTACACGTCTCAACTTTTAGGGTCCATATTGGCTCAACTAAAGTTTATGGCCCGAAATTGTTCTATCTACCGATTTGTAACCCGAATGATCACTCTTCCTAAAACTATAGGAAGAATCTAGGTAGTTTTTATTCATATAATTTAATAAAGACGATGTTAAATAACACTCATGTTTCTGATAATTGTATTTAATATTACCGCTTTTGTAAATTCATACAAAAAAAACATGAAATTTGGTTAAACAGTTTCTGAGGTGTTTTTGGTTACAAAGACTGAGACAAGATAATTTTATATATTAGAAGATATTAATCTCTCCGTCCCCAAGCGACAACCGGTTGTCGCGCCTATGATATCGCGCCATTAGGTAATAGGTGTACGTATAAAAATTGTTTATAGTGAACTCAGAATACGGAATACCCTTATTCTACTATACGAGTACGTATAGTCAAACGAAACACGATGACGTAATGGTAATAATAGAGACCAACCAGAAGGTTTGGGTTCAAAACAGGAAATTTATTTTTTCATTGACTGAAGGCATTGTGGCCATATTTAAACTTCAGATCCGGCCTTACTTTAGTTTAAAACCCGCCAAAGCCTGTAGTAAACTATGAGTAAATACTGTTAACCATGAAAGTAAAAATACACATATGTATTGTATGATAAATTTTATTAAATTAAACATTCGCATCGTATTCTTCTATTTCTTCATTTATACGTAGATTTGTTTAATTGATTCAACATATCTTTTGTTGGTTGGAGGGCAATGCAATTGCTCACTAATGCCTTGCTTAACATGCAATATACACGCTACATGTTTGTTTATATAACGATTCCGAGTTTTCGTCTTGATTAAATTAATTTAGGAGAATATTCTTCACATGAAGCGTTAGACATTGGTAAGCATAGCAGTCCCTTTGAAAAATTTGAAATATTTGCGTATTTCAAGTGTCCATTCGAATTTCGCATTTTGCCAATATTGCCATTTTGTTAATAGCATCCCAAAAACTATCTGCTACCACCAGATTCTAACAAATCACAATATTCTTCGTCCAGCTTTAACTGTCGGTACACGTCATCAATTATTTATTTTTCATCAGCAAGATTAGGAAATTGATTCATATTATTTGCTATTGAATTAAAGTATAAAGATACACAACGTGTTTTGCTCAACCAAATATTGCCCTTGGAAATAGGTTCTTAATCCATCCCATTGTTAAAAAATTCTATTCACGCTCGAGTGCATTGATAACCAACGAATGACGTAGTGTTGCAATTTTTTATGTTTTTCAGCATTTACAAATTCTAGAAATTCTGATAATTCCCGTTGTCTTTTGCTGCTGTGAGCAAAATATCAACAAAGCTCTTTTACAACTTGATTCACGGCCCTAAGTAACGTTTCTTCACTAGCGTGACTAGCCGACAATGCTTTAGAATGGCAAACATATTTAATAAATAAGTAATGGGGATTGACATCCCTAATCTTAGCAATAAGGAATTATTGCTAAGATTAGGGATGTATATATACTACCAATGTCATGTTTCCACCACGCTCACCAAACATGACATTGGTAGTATCCGCTTCAAATCCAATTGCATCTTTAATAAATATTTAAATTGACATTATCTAATGAGATGCCTTTGTAAGAGCGTCAAACAGGTTTTGTAAACAATGTGTACAATATTTTGTATTCGGAAAATAATAAAATGCGTTAATAGTTTCATAAGGCCCAGATCAATTTAAAATGTTTTAAAAAAACTGAATAGGAAAGGCCTTAAATGAAATCTTGTAACCTAAACCCGTGTAGAGGCCCTTAATTTTTTTATAAGGTAAATTTGGAATGTTTCGAGACATACGTGATCGGGTTGATGTTTCGACAACACACATTATCTAATTACTCAAAAAGATAACGGGTTTAGCATCAGCAATTATTTTTTGTTTAATAGTAGTATATGTAATTAAGAAATGAAAATAGACTGGTGACGCATTAAGCCTTTTTAATAATTACCTGGATTGGAACTTGTGAATATAATTCCTAGAACAGATAAGGTGACAGATGAATATTTTTAAAAGTAATCGTTAAGCAATTGATAATAATTTGTAAATCCTTTTTTTTATTTAAATTACCTGTCTATGTTTTATTGTATTTTGCCGATGAGGAACATGATTGATGGAAAGTCGAAATAAGTGTTTAAGATATTTTGGGAAAGTGTATATACTTACAAACAAAAATGCATTAACTTTAAATAGTAGCCATACAAACATACATACCTACCGGCTTCTTCTTCCTTTATTCGTTAGATAAAATAATCGATTTCTATTGACTGCACTTATACATAATAGCAGTACCTATGTTGCAATAGCTTGTGTGTGTACTACAGATAACAACTTATACTGCTGATGTATTTAGTTGTTTTTTCAAGTTCATCTTAATCAATAACGAACGTTTTTATTTTATAATATATTGTCATTTTTACATTCATAAAGCACTTAACCTCAACAGTTCAGTTTGACTTTGATGTAACAGAAAGATGTATAAAAGAGATCTTTTCCCCTGTCTTTCTGTTAATATCGTCAGTTATTACCTTACTTGCTTTGGTTTGCGATAAAGAGCCCACAGTCACTCTTCTTTTTTAAAAGAAAACGTTTTAACCCATCCACTTTTACGACACACACTTAAAGCAGTCTCGCCACTCACACGAAATCATCAGTTTTACGGAATTTCGACTTATTTAAATAATCACTATTTGTTACTAAGTAATTTAGTAATCGGTAATAGAAACAGACTGCGTATGGACATGAAATAATTCTTCGTACCTGCAGAAAAAGGTCGTTACTGCAAACACTATATTATAAGTTTAACTTTAGTTTGACGACCATTTGGATCAGCGGTAGTTAACGCTGCTTCTGAGCCATGGGTCGCGGGTTCGATCCCCGCACAGTACAAATATTTGTGTGCATGAACATGTCTGTTTGTACTGGTCTGGGTGTTTTCTATGTATTCTATGTATTATAAGTATGTATTTACAAAGAAAAAAAAAGTATATAAGTAAGTTTATCGGTTGTCTAGTACCCCATACGACAGGGTACTTAATAGTACCTTAATTTGGGACTAGATGGCTCATTGTGGCCCAGTGTGGCATGTCTGAAATATTTATTATTATTTATTTATTATTATTATTACTAGTGATAAAATAACAGAAGCATCCTGGAAAGTATATTGGTCGTTATAGTTTGGTTAAAGGGACCGAAAGCAAAGACACAATTAAACTCTAGCTAAGCAATGAAGCTCTGTCGAGCTCTGCTTTGTTTTATAACAATAGTTGACCATTAAAAACGCTCCGAAAAATCTAGTTTTAATCTTATCTTCGATCTTTCCATTCTATCTGATTTAAATATAAACTCTTCAATTATGCCGTGCAAAGTAAAGCAAAAGTAAAAACAAGTCTTAAATTAGCGTTACTGTCTGTTCATAATATGTATGTCTGAAAGTAATTAAATACAAAATTTTAAATTACAAAAATACGGCCAACATAATAATTTACTCAATTATTCTAACTATGTCACTTAGCGAGTATATTCTTTTGGCGCGTAGGAACGATAAAATCTGATGACATACTACGCTAGCAAACAAAGTCAAATGTATCAATACGGGTGTTACGAAAGCCGTCGTAGCGCCATTTCGTAGCGCGTTATCCATAGTACCTACGAGTACACAGAATGTGAGATTATAAATGTTCTGCTAGATAAGTGTTTTAGTTTCATTTATTCCTATAGTGGTAATTTAAAAGTTATAATCATTTGGAACTCTTAGAATAACCTATGAGAAAAGAGAGTAACATAAAAATCTTAAGCTTGTGGCACGATTTAATCGGCTTAAGTTATTTCGCTATAGACGTATAATCCTGTTTTACTTTACAGGGCAGGATGAGTACTGTGGACAGGAACTAGTAATAGTCGATCGCATCACAAATTAAAAATTAAATATTATTTGAAAATTCACTAACGGCATTAAGTTTGTATAGTAATGTATGAGCGATGATGTTATGATAATGTTTTATGGTCCTGGATATGTTAAATGTTAAGAAAACAAATGATTTAGTCAGTAAACAAAGTTAATGGTTGTAAGTTAATTTAAGTGTCCCACAAACAGATTTCCGTGTAACGAAAACATAAAATTTGCAACAAAACAAAACAGATAACATAACAAATAACAATAAACAACATGTTTGGTCACTATAAGCCAAATCACGTTCAATTAATAAGAATTGCAGTTGTTACGAGTATTCCTTATAAATTAATATTAGATGACGGCTTCTGTGGTTTAGTGTACTGCGTACAACCCGGTTTGCAAAATAACGCCTGTTCCGAGGTCCCGTTTTCGATTTCCGAACAGGTCGATACAGAAAAAGTTACTGTTAACCATGGAAAGTAAAAATACACATATGTATTGTATGATAAATTTTATTAAATTAAACATTCGCATCGTATTCTTCTATTTCTTCATTTATACGTAGATTTGTTTATTTGATTCAACATATCTGTTGTTGGTTGGAGGGCAATGCAATTGCTCACTAATGCCTTGCTTAACATGCAATATACACGCAACATGTTTGTTTATATAACGATTCCGAGTTTTCGTCTTGATTAAATTAATTCAGGAGAATATTCTTCGCATGAAGCGTTAGACATTGGTAAGCATAGCAGTCCCTTTGAAAAATTTGCGTATTTCAAGTGTCCATTCGAATTTCGCATTTTGCCAATAGGATTTTGCCATTTTGCTAATAGCATCCCAAAAACTATCTGCTACCACCAGATTCTAACAAATCACAATATTCTTTGTCCAGCTTTAACTGTCGGTACACGTCATCAATTATTTGATTTTCATCAGCAAGATTAGGAAATTGATTCATATTATTTGCTATTGAATTAAAGTATAAAGATACACAACGTGTTTTGCTCAACCAAATATTGCCCTTGGAAATAGGTTCTTAATCCATCCCATTGTTCAAAAATTCTATTCACGCTCGAGTGCATTGATAACCAACGAATGACGTAGTGTTGCAATTTTTTATGTTTTTCAGCATTTACAAATTCTAGAAATTCTGATAATTCCCGTTGTTTTTTGCTGCTGTGAGCAAATTATCAACAAAGCTCTTTTACAACTTGATTCACGGCCCTAAGTAACGTATCTTCACTAGCGTGACTAGCCGACAATGCTTTAGAATGGCAAACATATTTAATAAATAAGTAATGGGGATTGACATCCCTAATCTTAGCAATAAGGAATTATTGCTAAGATTAGGGATGTATATATACTACCAATGTCATGTTTGGTGAGCGTGGTTTCCACCACGCTCACCAAACATGACATTGGTAGTATCCGCTTCAAATCCAATTGCATCTTTAATAAATATTTAAATTGACATTATCTAATGCCTTTGTAAGAGCGTCAAACAGGTTTTGTGAACAATGTGTACAATATTTTGTATTCGGAAAATAGTAAAATGCGTTAATAATAGTTTCATAAGGCCCAGATCAATTTAAAATGTTTTAAAAAAACTGAATAGGAAAGGCCTTAAATGAAATCTTGTAACCTAAACCCGTGTAGAGGCCCTTAATTTTTTTATAAGGTAAATTTGGAATGTTTCGAGACATACGTGATCGGGTTGATGTTTCGACAACACACATTATCTAATTACTCAAAAAGATAACGGGTTTAGCATCAGCAATTATTTTTTGTTTAATAGTAGTATATGTAATTAAGAAATGAAAATAGACTGGTGACGCATTAAGCCTTTTTAATAATTACCTGGATTGGAACTTGTGAATATAATTCCTAGAACAGATAAGGTGACAGATAAACATTTTTAAAAGTAATCGTTAAGCAATTGATAATAATTTGTAAAACCTTTTTTTTTATTTAAATTACCTGTCTGTTTTATTGTATTTTGCCGATGAGGAACATGATTGATGGAAAGTCGAAAATTCGTCGGTTATTTATTTGGAAGTTATGTTTATTTTGATCGTATTCAATATTAAGATACGCCTTCCAAAATACCAAAACACTAATCGAAATCATTCCACCCAATCGATATGTACGATATGTTTCGATATGTTTATTTAATGTATAACTACACAAAATATGCGTTTATTGTCTTCCTTTGCCTGTGGTAGCTAACGCTAACGGAGGTACAAAAAGTTTAGCGATAACATTGTGATACAATGCCCAAGTCTGGCGCCTTTTTGTCTAAGCAAACCTTACATTATTTTTTTATTGTTAAGAAAATACCACGTGGTTTTCTGTTACTCTTCCCTTTATGATAAATTGTCAAACATTTTTAATTTTATTACACGTCTCAACTTTTAGGGTCCATATTGGCTTAACTAAAGTTTATGGCCCGAAATTGTTCTATCTACCGATTTGTAACCCTAATGATCACTCTTCCTAAAACTATAGGAAGAATGAAGGTAGTTTTTATTCATATAATTTCATAATGACGATGTTCAATAACACTCATGTTTCTGAGAATTGTATTTAATATTACCGCTTTTGTAAATTCCAATAACCACAAAAACATGAAATTTGGTTAAACAGTTTCTGAGGCTTTTTTGGTAACAAAGACTGAGACAAGATAATTTTATATATTAGAAGATATTAATAGACATAGGTGTAAGTATAAAAATAGTTTATAGTGAACTCAGAATACGGAATACCCTTATTCTACTATATGTATATTCAAACGAAATAAGATGACGTAATGGTAATAATAGAGACCAACCAGAAGGTTTTGGGTTCAAAACAGGAAATTTATTTTTTCATTGACTGAAGGCATTGTGGCCATATTTAAACTTCAGATCCGGCCTTACTTTAGTTTAAAACCGGCCAAAGCCTGTAGTAAACTATGAGTAAATATTGTTAACCATGGAAAGTAAAAATACACATATGTATTGTATGCTAAATTTTATTAAATTAAACATTCGCATCGTATTCTTCTATTTCTTCATTTATACGTAGATTTGTTTATTTGATTCAACATATCTGTTGTTGGTTGGAGGGCACTGCAATTGCTCACCAATACCTTGCTTAACATGCAATATACACGCTACATGTTTGTTTATAAAACGATTCCGAGTTTTCGTCTTGATTAAATTAATTTGGGAGAATATTCTTGGCATGAAGCGTTAGACATTGGTAAGCATAGCAGTCCCTTTGAAAAATTTGCGTATTTCAAGTGTCCATTCGAATTTCGCATTTTGCCTATTGCATCCCAAAAACTATCTGCTACCACCAGATTCTAACAAATCACAATATTCTTTGTCCAACTTTAACTGTCGGTACTCGTCATCAATTATTTATTTTTCATCAGCAAGATTAGAAAATTGATTCATATTATTTGCTATTGAATTAAAGTATAAAGATACACAACGTGTTTTGCTCAACCAAATATTGCCCTTGGAAATAGGTTCTTAATCCATCCCATTGTTCAAAAATTCTTTTCACGCTCGAGTGCATTGATAACCAACGAATGACGTAGTGTTTCAATTTTTTATGTTTTTCAGCATTTACAAGTTCTAGAAATTCTGATAATTCCCGTTGTCTTTTGCTGTTGTGAGCAAAATATCAACAAACCTCTTTTACAACTTGATTCACGGCCCTAAGTAACGTATTTTCACTAGCGTGACTAGCCGATAATGCTGTAGAATGGCAAACATATTTAATAAATAAGTAATGGGGATTGACATCCCTAATCTTAGCAATAATTCCTTATTGCTAAGATTAGGGATGTATATATACTACCAATGTCATGTTTGGTGAGCGTGGTTTCCACCACGCTCACCAAAAATGACATTGGTAGTATCCGCTTCAAATCCAATTGCATCTTCAATAAATATTTAAATTTACATTATCTAATGCCTTTGTAAGAGCGTCAAACAGGTTTTGTGAACAATGTGTACAATATAACATAAAGCCCAGATCAATTTAAAATGTTTTAAAAAAAACTGAATAGGAAAGGCCTTAAATGAAATCTTGTAACCTAAACCCGTGTAGAGGCCCTTAATTTTTTTATAAGGTAAATTTGGGATGTTTCGAGATATACGAGATCGGGTCGTTGTTTCGACAACACACATTTTCTAATTACTCAAAAAGATAACGGGTTTAGCATCAGCAATTATTTTTTGTTTAATAGTAGTATATGTAATTAAGGAATGAAAATAGACTGGTGACGCATTAAGCCTTTTTAATAATTACCTGGATTGGAACTTGTGAATATAATTCCTAGAACAGATAAGGTGACAGATAAACATTTTTAAAAGTAATCGTTAAGCAATTGATAATAATTTGTAAAACCTTTTTTTTTATTTAAATTACCTGTCTATGTTTTATTGTATTTTGCCGATGAGGAACATGATTGATGGAAAGTCGAAATAAGTGTTTAAGATATTTTGGGAAAGTGTATATACTTACAAACAAAAATGCATTAACTTTAAGTAGTAGCCATACAAACATACATACCTACCGGCTTCTTCTTCCTTTATTCGTTAGATAAAATAATCGATTTCTATTGACTGCACTTATACATAATAGCAGTACCTATGTTGCAATAGCTTGTATGTGTACTACAGATAACAACTTATACTGCTGATGTATTTAGTTGTTTTTTCAAGTTCATCTTAATCAATAACGAACGTTTTTATTTTATAATATATTGTCATTTTTACATTCATAAAGCACTTAACCCCAACAGTTCAGTTTGACTTTGATGTAACCGAAAGATGTATAGAAGAGATCTTTTCCCCTGTCTTTCTGTTAATATCGTCAGTTATTAACTTACTTGCTTTGGTTTGCGATGAAGAGCTCACAGTCACTCTTCTTTTTTAAAAGAAAATGTTTTAACCTATCCACTTTTACGACACACACTTAAAGCAGTCTCGCCACTCACACGAAATCATCAGTTTTACGGAATTTCGACTTATATAAATAATCACTATTTGTTACTAAGTAATTTAGTAATCGGTAATAGAAACAGACTGCGTATGGACATGAAATAATTCTTCGTTCCTACAGAAAAAGGTCGTTACTGCAAACACTATATTATGAGTTTATTTACTAGTGATTAAATAACAGAAGCATCCTGGAAAGTATATTGGTCGTTATAGTTTGGTTAAAGGGACCGAAAGCAAAGACACAATTAAACTCTAGCTAAGCAATGAAGCTCTGTCGAGCTGTGCTTTGTTTTATAACAATAGTTGACCATTTAAAACTCTCCGAAAAATCTGGTTTAAATCTTATCTTCGATCTTTCCATTCTATCTAATTTAAATATAAACTCTTCAATTATGTCGTGCAAAGTAAAGCAAAAGTAAAAACAAGTCTTAATTTAGCGTTACTGTCTGTTCATAATATGTATGTCTGAAAGTAATAAAATACAAAATTTTAAATTACAAAAATACGGCCAACATAATATTTTACTCAATTATTCTAACTATATCACTTAGCGAGTATATTCTTTTGGCGCGTTGGAACGATAAAATCTGATGACATACTACGCTAGCAAACAAAGTCAAATGTATCAATACGGGTGCTGCGAAAGCCGTCGTAGCGCCATTTCGTAGCGCGTTATCCTTAGTACCTGCGAGTACACAGAATGTGAGATTATAAATGTTCTGCTAGATAAGTGTTTTAGTTTAATTTATTCCTATTGTGGTAATTTGGGAGTTATAATCCTTTGGAACTCTTAGAATAACCTAAGAGCAAAGAGAGGAACATAAAAATCTTAAGCTTGTGACCCGATTTAATCAGCTTATGTTACTTCGCTGTGGCATAATCCTGTTTTACCTTTCAAGGCAGGATGAGTACTGTGGACAGGAACTAGCAATAGTCGATAGCATCACAGATTAAAGATAAAATACTATTTGAAAATCCACTAACGTCATTAAGTTTGTATAGTAATGTATGAGCGATGATGTTATGATAATGTTTTATGGTCCTAGACATGTTATAATGTTAAGAAAACAAATGATTTAGTCAGTAAACAAAGTTAATGGTTGTAAGTTAATTTAAGTGTCCCACAAACAGATTCCCGTGTAACGAAAACATAAATTTTGCAACAAAACAAAACAGATATCATAACAATTAACAATAAACAACATGTTTGGGCACTATTAGCCAAATCACGTTCAATTAATAAGAATTGTAGTTGTTACGAGTATTCCTTATAAATTAATATTAGATGACGGCCTCTTAGGTTTAGTGTACTATGTACAACCCGGTTTGCAAGATAACGCCTCTTCCAAAGTCGATATAGAGAAAGGATTCATATTGATTACAATTTTCTTATTCATCGTTACAAAATAGCAACAAAAATAAATTTATGTATAATTGAAGAGAAAAGTTTATTTAAATATGTGTGTTTTTTGCCTGTAATGGCAGAAAAAAATATGAGATCGGGTGTTTGGGTACTGTATAACCAAATATACACATACTGTCACTGTTTAAATAAACATAAAAAACTATTGTATCCTATGGACGTTTGAGGACGTACAATTTTGTTAATTTTTGCCAAACGACTAATTTTCAAACCATTAGTTGCTTGAAAACTACATTTTTGGAGATAGATAATAACATTCCATCGAAAACTACTTTGATAAATACGTTAAGTAGTAAGTAACAGCCTATAATCATCCCACTGCATGACAAAGGCCTACATCATTGAATTCAAGTTACAACAACAATGATGGGTATAAATACTCGTACGTATCATATGAAAATAAATAACAATAAAGTGAATTTGTAGACTCAATATTGGTGGCTTGTTGTGTGTTTTACGTCGGTTATTTATTGGAGGTTATGTTTATTTTGATCGTATTCAATATTAACAATTAATTTACACCTACCAAAATACCTAACAACAATGATATTTAAAAAGTAATAGATATGTTACATACGCTCTCAATATGCGTCCCTAAAACGTCACAAATGTGACGTCTTTTCAAATCCATGAAAGAGAAAGTAATTGTTCTTTTCACGAGTATGACAAGGACAAAATAAGAATTACGCATGTGTGCAGTTGTTCGCAGCGTCCCTCCTAGCGTCAACCAGAGACGAAATCGAAACACTTCTTCGACGACTGGAAACCACAGCGTTGTATTTTGGACTTGCAATCAATCGCGATAAGACCAAACTGATGATTGTAGATAGAGCCAACAATAACCAACCGGACGTACAAGACATAGCGGGATGCAACGTGATCAACAGCTAAATTTATCTGGGCTCCACTATCACCAACACTGGAGTATGCGAAGAGGAAATTCGAAGACGCTGCGCTGTGACTAGATCCTCAGTGGAGAAGCTTACAAAAATCTGGAAGGACCGCAGAATAACCAGGAATACAAAAGTTCGGCTAATGAGATGCCTGGTCTTTCCAATTTTTCTATATGGAGCTGAGACGTGGACGCTGAGGAAACAGGATCGTCGGAAGATTGACGCTCTGGAAATGTGGAGACGCCTGCTGAGAATCCCGTGGACCGCGAACCGCACTAACGTTTCGATCCTCAAAGAACTTAACATCCAAGAGAGATTATCGTCAACTGTGCAAATACGAATCCTCAAGTTTTTCGGACACATCACCCGTAACGAGGACTCAATGGAACGACTTGTGGTGCAGGGGAAAGTCGAGGGCAAAAGATCCCGTGGGCGCTCTCCGACACGGTGGACAGACCTCATCAAAACTGTGACCAACTCCAGCATAAACGATTGCTCCCACTCTGCCAAACATCAAGCTACTTGGCGACGCGTCGCGAGAGCAACGGTGACGCGGGAACTGACCGAATCATGACCACGACCACTCTGTCAAGAGTGCACGACTAAGAAGAAGAGCAGTTGTTCGCAAGCGGCACAGATATTTCGATAGTTTTGTAGGGACATAACCTATCTATACTTTTTAAATATCATTGCCTAACAATAATCGAAATTGTTCCTCCCCCAATCGTTAACACTATGTACTTTATTTAATGCATAACTACAAAAAATATACGTTTATTGCCTCCTTTTACTTAAGCTAACGCTGACGGAGGTACAACAAGTTTAGTTAAGCTATAACATTGTGATACAATGGCCAACCAGTCTGGCGCCTTTTTGTCTAAGAAAACCTTAATTTTTTTGTTATTGTTAAGAAAATACCACGTGGTAATCTGTTAGAACACCTTTTATGATAAATTGTCAAACATTTTTAATTTTATTACACGTCTCAGCTTTTTGGGTCCATAAGTATTGGCTCAACTAAAGTTTTTGGCTCGAAATTTTTCTATCTAATGATTTGTAATCCGAATGATCACTCTTCCTAAAATTTTTCTTTTTATAGTTTTCATTCATATAATTTACTACGATAGTATGTTTCCGAAAGTTATATTTAATATATTCGCTTATGTAAAAACATATCCAAAATAAATCATGAAATTTGGTTAAACAGTTTCTGAGGTGTTTTTGGTTACAAAGACTGAGACAAGATAATTTTATTTAATATATTAGAAGATATTAATAGGTAATAGGTGTACGTATAAAAATTGTTTATAGTGAAGTCAAACGATAGTTAGTGGTAATAATAGAGATCAAGGGTTAAGGGTTCAAAAATAAAAATATAATTATTTATTGACAGAAGCGTCATGTCACAGTCTGTCAGGGGGTCTCCTGATTCGTCGCTTATTTCAAAACGGCCGTAGATTTTTAACATTTGCAAAATTTAAAACGAAACATATTTGAGTATTATATATTTATATAGTGTAAAATAATACAATATTCAAATACCGGAGCAAAGTGTAAAAATAATTACTGCAAAGGTGTTTTATACAGCCTGAAGTAAATGGTACAATAAGCCGAAACCAGCCTATGTAAAAAGCATATAAAATGTATGTTGAAGTCTGAAATCTGATATGTATTTTTTTCATTCTAACTAAATTTTGGGATTCCGATTTCAATTCCGATTAAAAAAAAATTATACTATTAAATTTCTTACTTGACCATATATTTTATGCATATGTTAAAAATTTTTTTTTTATTTATTTATTTATTAGACAAACAGCGTTTTACAGTTAAATATTCAGTTGTCCCACAAAACTATTTACATAGTTTGTCTGTGGGATCACGAGTCTCTAACATACCTAATTAAAACTTGAATACTAAGCTAAGTTAGCTAAAAAATACTTTCTTTTCCCACCATATCGGAAAGAGTATTTTTGCTATTCGATATCTGAGTGCAAAAGCGGTTTTTATTCGCTAGAGGATAAAGTAATTTTGAATTTAGAACATCGCGTGCACTAGGTATGTGATTTCAAAACATCATTAAACCTATTTACTTTCATCGCCATGGTGTCATATTTATCATACAACTTTTTTTTTATTTGTTAAAAACTCCGACTCTTAACCTCCTTAGTGTACTTTTGTTTTCAATTTGCTTTGCGCTCGCCATTTTACTTTGAATTCGTATTGTTATAAATAAGAAACTTGAAAACAAGTAAAAAAAAACGAAAATGAGTGATTCCAGCGACGAAGAAGTTTATTTTGACGACCATTTGGATCAGCGGTAGTTAACGCTGCTTCTGACCCATGGGTCGCGGGTTCGATCCCCGCACAGTACAAATATTTGTGTGCATGAACATGTCTGTTTGTACTGGTCTGGGTGTTTTCTATGTATTATAAGTATGTATTTACAAAAAAAAAAGTATATAAGTAAGTTTATCGGTTGTCTACTACCCCATACGACAGGGTACTTAATAGTACCTTAATTTGGGACTAGATGGCTCTGTGTGGCCCAGTGAGGCATGTCTTAAAATATTTATTTATTTTATTTATTTATTTTAATACTTACATATCATAATGTTGTAGTAAATATGTACCTAAACTAAAATAAAAGTATCTTGTGATTGTAAATGTTTTTTGCATGCATTGCATTTAGTCATTTCCTCGCTAAGGGAGGATGAAAAGTTACGTGTTGCACTCGCGTGCAAAGATTTTTCACCTTGTGCTCTTTTAATTCCCTCGCTAACGCTCAGGATTCTAATTTTTTAATCACTCGCTGAGCTCGTGATTTAATTTTAGGATCCTTTGCTTGCTCGGTCATCAAAGTTGAGCACGCGGTTAAAAAATAACTTTGCACTCTTGTATAACAAATAACTATTTAAGTTTTCTTTTAAAAACATTTTTATCTTGTTCCCGGCGTATATCCCCGGGCAAACTATTCAATAGGTATGGTAACCGTTTCTTTAATGTTCTATTACCAAAGTAGTTACTATTTACCTAACAAACTGTATAAAACACCTTTGCAGTAATTATTTTTACTCTTTGCTCCGATTTGAAGATTCAATAATTTTACACTTCTTATATTAATACTTTAACATGTTTCGATTCAGCTTTTGCAAATGTCAAAATTCTACGCACGTTTTGAAATAAGCGACGAATCGGGAGACCTCTTGACATAATTATCGTGACATAACACTCAAACATTATTCCTCCGATCAGATCTGCTCAAATAGTTACCTAACGTGTTGGCAGCTTAAATCGTCCTTCCTTACACGGATGAAATTGTAATCACCATCCAAATTTTTGTACAACAATCTACGAGACAAAAAACAAATGACGTATTTTTTCTTTTAGTACAGCCCAGTTCAAAAATTGTCAAGATAAAGCACCCAAAAAATGACTGCCACAAACCTAAAATTTTGGATAAGGCCTCCTCGCTACACACTTTTTACTTGATGTACATCTCATTCACTCATTACAATACTATCATAAGTTGTTGATTACCTATACCTTTGTACCTTCACAGGCTTGGTACCGTTAAAATTGGAAACTATGTTGCAAAAAATATTTCCGGGTAAAATTTGACCTGACATTACTTATTTCATAAATAAGCCATAAATACAATACTTAACGCCTATAAAAAAATTTCACGGTGGTGAAAAAGTCATTCTGTATTTTCGATAATGCATTAATTCTTTTAATTAATCTTATTTTATTGTTTTTTACATCTTGTATTTTTTTTTTGCTAAGGTCTATTTTTTCATTTGCTTCCTTTTCTGATTCTGAACTAAGTATCATTGTTCATATTCCTAGTGATAAAAATGTTTTGTCAGTATTATACATAGTGTGCTGTGTTTTATTTTGTGATGTGTGCAATAATATCAAAGTTTTATTTGTATTAAGGTTTTCAGCCTTTGGTTAGAATGTATGTAAATGTTTAAATTCTGAATAACCAATATGTATATTAATATTAGGTTTGAAACGTTTTGCTGTAGAAATATTTAAAAAAAAGATAAAAATAATTTAGTAAAAAAATTTTATTAGATGGTTAAGATTTGACAAAAAAAACTAACAACTATATTTACAAAGATGTTTACATACTAACATGCAAATAACATTAAACACATAAAAATGACAACAAATATCAGTATAACTTGAAAAATTATGTCTCAGGTGGGACTCGAACCCGCATCTCTTCGCATGCCGGGCGGGCGCTATACCAAGCCACCGAGACACTGCAACTTAGCACCATTTTTGTATAATAAAATAAATAAAATTATTGGTATTTATGAACTCTGTAACTCATCCTGCAAGAATGCCCTTAAAAAATGGCTCCTTTCTTTTTCATATAAAGATACTGAAGACCTACTTAAAATTATTAACTAAGTAATCTACACTAGTGTTTATTGATCCCAAGTATAGTAATGCGTAGGGCTCTAGGTAGTTAAAACTTAAAAATAGTGTAATAAAAATGAACATTCTATGTTTTTTCTAGAGGTGGGAACCTGGTGTCTGATGAACAGGCATTTATATGCTTAGGCGCTAGTCTTCCACAAAGTGAACTATTTTACCTTTGTTAACACGATTATATATCCATGTACTTGTATACTTTGTGGTAAGAAATAAAGCTTTTTTATTATTATAATACTACAGTTACCCTTCGTATGCCAGAGTGAAAAAACCTGTAAAATATGAAACAGTTAATATTTACCATTCCTTACTGATCATTGTGTTATAACAATTTAAATGTGAACTGAACCGCTTACCAGTATTTGGGGACAAGGGTCAGGTTGTTCTTTCACTCCACCATAGCTCCAGCAATTCATCTAGGTCGGGTACCAACATATCGTTTTGATAACCTAAGGACGATGGAACAAAGTGTTAAAAAAGTCGGATAACATGAGATGTTTAAATATGTTTGTATATATATAAAATACTAAGTCTAAATAACTATGGCTATTAATGCTACCAAAACAAATAAAGATTAGTTAAAAACATAATAACTAACTCGACGGATGATTGTGGATGGTGTCGTCAACCGCGATTGTCGAGGACAAACTACCGCTTGGATCCTGTAAGCAAGGATTAAAAAAGTTATGAAATTTATATTTGTATGACAAGCGTTAGGCGTTAAAGTCATTATAGTTCACAAATGATAAAACAAGATCACAATACTTACAATACCCTGCACGCCTGGCAGCTCCATTCTGGCCCAGTTGTTGAGGAATAATTGATCCTCTGGGGCTAATAGCAACAGATCCTCCGGGGCGTCATTCATTAAATCCTCGATCTGCTGAAAATAAAAATAAACGGGTTATAATAAACATGAATACAAGAATACCATTTTCGATTTGATCCACCATATTCATATTCATTTAATCACTTCATAATGTACATTTATAGATGGTTATAGTAACATTATAACCTTCATAAGGCATTCGTGAATTCAAATTATTTAAACAAATCAAAGTTATAATTACATTGACATTTCATCATTAATTACATTCATACAATATTAGGTCATGCTAAGATTCCAAGATCTATTAGGTTTCGTTGAATTCAACTTACTTCAGGGGAATCCACTCCCGAGTCTGTCCCCTGTCGAGACCCACTCAAATGGCCAGTGACCTGGAATAAACAATTAATTTTATAAGTACTGCATTATATACTTTATTTGATATTTTAGCAACTTAATTGCACTTATAAGATCAGTATATAAACTTGAAAAATTTTGTCTCAGGCGGGACTCGAACCCGCATCTCCTCGCATGCCGGGCGGGCGCCATACCATTAGGCCACCGAGACACTGCGACACGGCGCGAATTTTTCAAGCATATTCTTACGCTTTAAGCCAGCGTTGTTTCATCAAATGTTAGGAGTTTGCACCCTTAACACCCGAAAGAAACATCTTTGCAGATGTTTGACAGTCAGTTAAGATGAAACAGCTATTTATATACTTTATTTGATATTTTAGCAACTTAATTGCACTTATAAGATCAGTATATAAACTTGAAAAATTTTGTCTCAGGCGGGACTCGAACCCGCATCTCCTCGCATGCCGGGCGGGCGCCATACCATTAGGCCACCGAGACACTGCGACACGGCGCGAATTTTTCAAGCATATTCTTACGCTTTAAGCCAGCGTTGTTTCATCAAATGTTAGGAGTTTGCACCCTTAACACCCGAAAGAAACATCTTTGCAGATGTTTGACAGTCAGTTAAGATGAAACAGCTATTTATATACTTTATTTGATATTTTAGCAACTTAATTGCACTTATAAGATCAGTATATAAACTTGAAAAATTTTGTCTCAGGCGGGACTCGAACCCGCATCTCCTCGCATGCCGGGCGGGCGCCATACCATTAGGCCACCGAGACACTGCGACACGGCGCGAATTTTTCAAGCATATTCTTACGCTTTAAGCCAGCGTTGTTTCATCAAATGTTAGGAGTTTGCACCCTTAACACCCGAAAGAAACATCTTTGCAGATGTTTGACAGTCAGTTAAGATGAAACAGCTATTTATATACTTTATTTGATATTTTAGCAACTTAATTGCACTTATAAGATCAGTATATAAACTTGAAAAATTTTGTCTCAGGCGGGACTCGAACCCGCATCTCCTCGCATGCCGGGCGGGCGCCATACCATTAGGCCACCGAGACACTGCGACACGGCGCGAATTTTTCAAGCATATTCTTACGCTTTAAGCCAGCGTTGTTTCATCAAATGTTAGGAGTTTGCACCCTTAACACCCGAAAGAAACATCTTTGCAGATGTTTGACAGTCAGTTAAGATGAAACAGCTATTTATATACTTTATTTGATATTTTAGCAACTTAATTGCACTTATAAGATCAGTATATAAACTTGAAAAATTTTGTCTCAGGCGGGACTCGAACCCGCATCTCCTCGCATGCCGGGCGGGCGCCATACCATTAGGCCACCGAGACACTGCGACACGGCGCGAATTTTTCAAGCATATTCTTACGCTTTAAGCCAGCGTTGTTTCATCAAATGTTAGGAGTTTGCACCCTTAACACCCGAAAGAAACATCTTTGCAGATGTTTGACAGTCAGTTAAGATGAAACAGCTATTTATATACTTTATTTGATATTTTAGCAACTTAATTGCACTTATAAGATCAGTATATAAGTTAGTGTCTCGGTGGCCTAATGGTATGGCGCCCGCCCGGCATGCGAGGAGATGCGGGTTCGAGTCCCGCCTGAGACAAAATTTTTCAAGTTTATATACTGATCTTATAAGTGCAATTAAGTTGCTAAAATATCAAATAAAGTATATAAATAGCTGTTTCATCTTAACTGACTGTCAAACATCTGCAAAGATGTTTCTTTCGGGTGTTAAGGGTGCAAACTCCTAACATTTGATGAAACAACGCTGGCTTAAAGCGTAAGAATATGCTTGAAAAATTCGCGCCGTGTCGCAGTGTCTCGGTGGCCTAATGGTATGGCGTCCGCCCGGCATGCGAGGAGATGCGGGTTCGAGTCCCGCCTGAGACAAAATTTTTCAAGTTTATATACTGATCTTATAAGTGCAATTAAGTTGCTAAAATATCAAATAAAGTATATAAATAGCTGTTTCATCTTAACTGACTGTCAAACATCTGCAAAGATGTTTCTTTCGGGTGTTAAGGGTGCAAACTCCTAACATTTGATGAAACAACGCTGGCTTAAAGCGTAAGAATATGCTTGAAAAATTCGCGCCGTGTCGCAGTGTCTCGGTGGCCTAATGGTATGGCGCCCGCCCGGCATGCGAGGAGATGCGGGTTCGAGTCCCGCCTGAGACAAAATTTTTCAAGTTTATATACTGATCTTATAAGTGCAATTAAGTTGCTAAAATATCAAATAAAGTATATAAATAGCTGTTTCATCTTAACTGACTGTCAAACATCTGCAAAGATGTTTCTTTCGGGTGTTAAGGGTGCAAACTCCTAACATTTGATGAAACAACGCTGGCTTAAAGCGTAAGAATATGCTTGAAAAATTCGCGCCGTGTCGCAGTGTCTCGGTGGCCTAATGGTATGGCGCCCGCCCGGCATGCGAGGAGATGCGGGTTCGAGTCCCGCCTGAGACAAAAAAAAATTTTTCAAGTTTATATACTGATCTTATAAGTGCAATTAAGTTGCTAAAATATCAAATAAAGTATATAAATAGCTGTTTCATCTTAACTGACTGTCAAACATCTGCAAAGATGTTTCTTTCGGGTGTTAAGGGTGCAAACTCCTAACATTTGATGAAACAACGCTGGCTTAAAGCGTAAGAATATGCTTGAAAAATTCGCGCCGTGTCGCAGTGTCTCGGTGGCCTAATGGTATGGCGCCCGCCCGGCATGCGAGGAGATGCGGGTTCGAGTCCCGCCTGAGACAAAATTTTTCAAGTTTATATACTGATCTTACTGCATTATACATTAGATTTGAAGAATTAACGTTATTTCCACAGCTATTTATAATTATGTTGTGGTTCATTGTTGATCTGGTATAGTAACTTACGTTGTCGCTTGGAGACGTTTGGCCGTTGCTAGTCTGCTCCGGCTGCTCTAGCGCTAAATGCATTTGGTCGATGATCTAAAATAAATTGATTACATTATAAACCAGATATATAACAAAAAATACTTCTTAAATTTACAAATATAGTAAATATATAAATAAAATGACTTATGAACCAACAAAACAAAATTTGTAGGAATATAAAAACTTACGTCGATATGGGTCGGATGCACTTCGACGGTGGAGTTGTCCGTCTCGATGTCCTCCGGAAGTTCGACGTACACGATCTGCAAGGTGATTGTAGGACGTTACAAACTATGTATATCAACTTTAGCAAAGTTTGTTATAGTTACATTTTGAAGATACTTACATCATCAGAATCAAACACGCCGTCTATTAATACCGCTGATGGATCCACTGACTCCAAAGCGGGGCCAACCAGTATCTCCACCGACTCTGACACCGACTGCGCCGGCTCCTCAGTCGTCCTCGCTGGCTTTAGAACCGTCTCCTCGAGCACCGCAGACACACGTCCCTGCACCGTCGCATCCGCTGAGTTTAGCTCCGCTGACGCGTGCAGTGCGGCCACTAAAAAGAAGGGAAAAAATGTTAATATGCAAAGTTGCAACTTATTTGATTTTGAAGAAGTTATTTTTGCGGCAATCAAAATTACTTACGTTTTTCTTGAAGTAACGTATTGTATAAGCGCATGAGATTTTTCTCCTCCTTGTATTTTTTCACTGTCTCCTTCAAGGTTCTGATGTGGAGGACAGCATCATCGACCAGCTTTAGTTGAGGTGCCTGATAAAATGTAAAAAATAGAATTATCATATTATATTATTAAAAAAAGATGTTATCTAAAAAATTAAAAACTTGTACTAAACTACTCTACTACTACTACTTGTAAATACTATATAGGCTTCAGATATAATTGCTCACATTAGACTCCATTGCCTCCGCGAGCATCCTAAATCCGTCCGCGAGGGCGACTCTCCTCTCCCTCTCGTAGAGGGCGTTGCGCGCGAGCTGTTGCTCCTGATCACAGAACGGAATCGTTTTATTTAATGTTACTAACAAAAGAATATTAATAGAAATTGAAAGAAAATAAACCCTACTTAATAAAGAACATACTAACCCGAGTGAAAGGAGCGCGATTGTGACCGCGCGGTCTGCCGCGGACTCTCTCGAGAGGAATGTTAATCTAAAAATAATAATAAATGAATATAAGTTAGAATAAAGTTAATTTATCTAGTAAATTTATAGTTACACTTTCGATTAGTAAATATGTTGTTTTTCTTGAATCTGCTAGACTAACCTCCTGGTCCTGAGCTTGGCGATTCTTAGCCGTCCTGGACTGTTTTCTTGACGGGCATCGGTGTTCATCGTCAGAATCCTGAATTTTTTACAAATAGGTTAAAAACCAGTTGCGTCATATTGTAATTTTATGGTATCCAAAACACTTTAAAATTATAACATTTATGGTATCTTTTTTTAATAAATCTTACCTCCCGATATTGAGGTCTCTTGCTTCCTGCACTCCTGCCGGACCTAGTACACAAGCTTCCGTTGCTTCCATTCTGGAATGAAATAATATTTTCTTAATCGTTATTGACATAACCAACACATAGTAAGTATATTATATACTATATAAGTATATAATATATGAACTGTAACCAAAGCACCAGCACACTATTGCTTGCCATTTCCATGATGATTGAAAATAAAATATATTTTCTTAATAATGGTTACTTGAGCGAGTTGGTTTCCGTCGACAGTAAACTGCAACTGAATGCGGCTGGAGCGGGTGTAAGGGCTTAAATACCTGCGCCCGCGCATCGTCTCCAGCCCGCCCTCGCCGTTAACTTACCTTTAGATTTGTTGTTTAGCTTATGTTAACGATCTTTCATTGTTAATAAGCTAGTGATAACGAGCCTGGTGATATTTTGATTTTTAATAAAAAATTAAGGTTTTGTTAAAAAGTCTAATCGCTTTTAAAGTATGTAATACAGATAGTTTAAAAAGATTGAAATTTGGTTTAACTGTTTGCAGAACCTCTTTGGTATGTTTTTTTTATGTAACTCAATTACAAATATTATTTTCTTAACTTTTTTACAATCAGTAAAACCCTTTGCCCATAACTTTAACTGATGTAATCTAAATCAATCAATCAATCAATCAATCATTTATTTGCGTCAAATATGGTATACAAGATGTCAGATTACAATAAAAGAATCACATATTTGGGCTACAAATGTCAGGTTACAATAAAAGATGAAAAATAATAATAGTCGTTAAAATGTCAAAACAAATCTGGTTATGTCCGAATTCTAAATTATTCATATTAAAAGGCGAATTATATTATATTATAAATTACACAAAATTACTGAGTCAGTGTTAAGTTTATTTTTTAGTTTAATGTGTATAATCGTTGGAAAACCCTACAAGTATTAAGTTTCATTATTTTTTTAAATAAGGTTCAAAATGTAGGTGTGTTGGCAAACAATCGGCATTTTTTTTTTAAGATAACTTTTTATACAACACAAATATTTATACGAAAAAAAAACGCTCTAGTTGTTTTAAGTTGATCAATTTATTTTCTATATATGCCTAAATCAATTTGTGTTGTTTGTCAAAGAAACTGATTTGCAAAAGGCCTAAAATTACAGAATATATTCTATACCTTGTGTGTAGAGACTGTCATCTTCAATACCCCCAAAACCCTCCCAAACCCCTAAACGTTGCACTATACTTCTTATTTTGGAATGTTTGGAGACACACATGACTGGGTTGTTGTATCTAATACACGCATTAACTACTAAAAAAAATGTCTAGCATGAGCAATCCTTTTTGGTTTAATAACAATATAGGTAATCAAGAAATGAAACTAGACGGATGGCAAATTAAGCCCTTTTAATTACTTACCTAGAATGAAACTTACGAATATTATTCCAAGAATAGATAAAAATCATTAATGCTAATTGTTAGGCAATATGGATGTAATTATTAAAAGCTAGGCACACGTTATTAACACAAATTAATCAACTCTTGTGTAAGTAACCATGTAAGTTTAAATCAGTATAATATTATACAGTAAACATTAGTTTTTGTTTATTTGGTGAATGGCTGTTATTTCTCGGCTATAATTAAACTTAAGAAATCAAGACGACTTAAGGATGTTTTTTTTTAAATTTCAAACACATCATGTCTTCTTACCAGTTTGTCAGTATTGATGGTAAATAAAAAGGGAAATGAAAGCAAATGCGAAAAAACTATACAAACTGGATTTTTAGGCAAAAGTGGTATAAAAGGTAAATGCACTGCATACTCTTTCTCTCTCTCTCTCTTTTAAAACATTGCTGTTGTTTTAGAACTTTTAAAAGTGTAAGCCGATCGCGCCCACCTGTATGCGAACGAAGGCGTGACTAGTTTGCAGATAACGGTCTAATACCTATACAATAGTCAACTAATCTGGCGCCGTTGTGTCTAAGCAACACAGAGAGCTTTTTTTTCTTTAGTCTTTATTTTATGAGCTTGTTCACTAAGTGAACATGTCGCTCAATACCATTTACAAACAATCATACACTAAGTTCTTTTATCTAAACATTCTTTAACAATTTTACATAAATACATAGCCTCTTTTGATAGAGGGGAAGACAAAACTTCATTACAGGCACCTAAATCATTAAGTCTACTTCCGAAATAAATATGTCTCAATATCTGGCCCCGGACACATACCACCATAACGTGATATGTATCTTCAGGGACCTTGCATTGAC
The DNA here is from genome assembly GCA_949315895.1 of Anania crocealis. NCBI lineage: Eukaryota > Metazoa > Arthropoda > Insecta > Lepidoptera > Crambidae > Anania > Anania crocealis. The sequence continues at coordinate 8,689,491 of OX438868.1, forward strand.
TACAATTAGGAGATGAAACCTTTCTCATCATAAAAGCAAACTTATTCAGTGGTATGTGACCGGAACGGAGTATTAATAGCAGCGTTATGTAATTTCGACTAAGAGCACCATCAATCCATGGAGAACTCAAGGGGTATGGTTGAACAGTTCTATACCATATACCTTATTCTGCCGACCTTTTATCAAAATTCTTGCCACAATTCATTGCATCGTATTTTAATAGAGGGAATGTGTTCAGTGTGAAATGGAACTACGGAAAATTGTACACCATCCAGACAGGCCAGTTTAGCCAGTGTATCAACTTCATCATTACCTGAGATTCCAATGTGAGACGGTATCCATTGAAGTATAATCAGTTTATTTTGTGTCAATAGAGAGCGAATTGATTTCAAAATGTCATAGGCGATCGGTAGACCTCATATTACCGAGGTGCATCGAGCCAAATGTTGTAGCGAACTTTTTGAGTCGGTTAGGATAACAAACTTGTCATAATCTAATGTAGTAATGTATGACAATGCTTCGGCAATAGCGATTAGTTCCGCGTGCATTATTAAAATGAAAGTCTATTTTTTGGTGTTTGCAACTCCAAGAACAGAAAAATAATATTTATGAAATTTTGTGTCCAAATGAATAAAAACACTAAAGAAATGAATCATATAAAATATATTTTTTTTATTTAGTTTACAAATTGGCTATTTTTAAGAATCAAGACGCAATTTATTATTATACAGCGCATAAAGTAAATAGTACAACTCGCCTAAAACCAGCTTATGTTAACATAGCATATAAATACTATGGTGAAGTCAGAAATTTGATATCATCAGTTAAGAAAAAATATTTTCATATATTTTAGATAGATAGATAGATAGGTACTCTTTATTGCACACCATACAAAAATAATGTTTAACTTAAAAAATACATTAAGGGCTGTACAATTCAGGCGGTCTTATCGCTGTTAGCGATCTCTTCCAGACAACCTTCAGGTAGAGAATACTTGAAAATAGATAGAGAGGGGAAGGTGGCAAAGAATTTCAGAAATGTGAACATTATAATACAAAAGATTAACTGTGTGGACAAACATTACTAACTAAAATAAAAGTATAAAAATATAATAATCATAAAAAAAAATAAAAAATAAAAACATAAACTACATATTAATATACTTACATAAATAAATATACATACATATACATACTATACATTAATAAACGTACCCTAAAATATTATTATTTAGGATCCAATGACCAAATATACCTTATATATATAGAAGGAAAACATTAAAATATAATACAATAATGATAATCAAAGAGAGCTAAAGTGACAGAAGATATGTTTTGAGTCTGCTTTTAAAAGACAAAAGTGATTCAGACTGTCGAATAAACAATGGAAGCGAGTTCCATAAGCGGATGGATTTTAGAGTGAAGGACTGTGAGTAGGAGTGGGAAAAATGATGGGGAAATGTGATGAGGAGTTTATTTTATAATCGTTATCTCAGAATTTTTGTTTGTATGAAAAAAAAAATTAAAACGATATCAAATTTCAAGTTAAGGATACCGAAGCGGCTGCAAGTAAGTGGTCTCACTTTTATTTTTCTTTTGTTTGTACCCTAATTTGTTATTTAGTTATTACTAATACTTTTTGTTTACCTTTGTACCAACCAGCATCTATTACTGATCAAAAACTACAATTATCAACTCTACCTTTATCTAAATAAAAGCTTCTATTACACTTGATACATTAGAGAGATTATTTCTTCTTTTTGTCGATGCAAATAAAAGGCTAAAACATGTTCATATTTAAATATTACCGAATAAGCTAATGACGTCCAATAAGCAAACAATATGGAACATAATTATTTCGTGTTAATTATATTGATTTCATATTGATACATTTGTACAAAATTATGTATATTTCATCTTTCATCAAAACCATAATTTAACTTGATTTTTAATGCTTGAAACAGCAGCAGTAGTAGACACAATATTTGACACATACTTACGAGTACCTACATCGATTCTTGATACTACACACAGCCTTGGAGGTAGCAGACGTCTTATCAGTGTTGATAGATTTTGATTTTGAATTTGATCCCAAACTTTTCAGTATCCTAAAAGAATTAGAAACAAGATTACATTTTATATTTCAGAACGTGCACGAATAACTGCGTCAAACCAAATATAGGATAATACTCGTATATTTAAACGAAGTCAATGTGAAATTACGTCAAAGAACTAAATACACATATAAATACAAATACAAAACAAACAATTTTCTAATTTTTTATGGTTCAGTGGTTATTAAGTCAGTAACATACATACAGCCATTTCAAAACATATGCGATGTTTTACGAAGATTATCTTCTGTGATTGTAGTGCTTTAGATTGATTCAGATATCTTTTTTCAGATTTTGGTTAATGTTTTATGATGTGTTAAGAGGATTATTAAAATCGTATTTGTTATAATTATGTATGTGATTTTATGTATATTTTAGTTAATTGATGTTTGTTATCCCTCGATCGTGAGTTGTTCCAGACACAATTGAAATCAATTGTTATCGTGGCACCCGAGTGCCTCCTGGGAGTTGAGAGATTAAGAAATAATATTAATCTGTGTTAAACCTTTACTATAGAATTTTCAAGACGTATCTGGATTCAGTTTCTGCATCTAGAGTTGTGTTAATGATACTTCGTTGTTTATAGTTTTCAAAAAACAAGTACATGCATTAAATTGATATTTATTACTACTCTCGGATCAGAACGATGTATGTGATGAATTTGTTTGTTTATAGCATTAGTTTTACGAAGCTCAAATGTTTCTCGTTTTTTTGAAATTGAACATAGAATGATTTTGAGTTGTCATAAAATAATAAAAAACACGGCACAGAATTTGTCGGCACTACAAACCTTACTACAAATACTGTTTGTTAATTTTATAGTATCAATGGAAGCGTGAACCTTGAAAGCAGATCAATAAATGTTAAGTATGTTAGTAAATCCATGCTCCGGATAACTAGAATAATAGAAAGGTACAAATTTTAATGCTAACAAACCAACGGAGCTCCGATGAGCACTTTGTTTCTATACAAAGAATGCTTGAAGCCTTTCTTTCTGAGAAAAATGACAATATATTATTCAAAACCTTTTTTATTTTTGTTTGGAATTTGCTTCTAACCGAGCGTGAATATAGAGTTATAAGGGTCTTATTTCAATGGATCTTATATATGTTTTTAAAAAGGTCCGGATTTAATATATTTATATTTTATTTATTCATTACATCAGATAACAAGATCCATAATTATTGAAATAACAGGTTTCTTAGATCTAATGCTAGAGACAAATAAAAACTAAATTTAATTTATTATTATATTATACTAAAAGTTTGTTTCGCGTTTAGGTAATAAACCTGTGGAGGGCTGTGACCCAGTGCTTTCTTAAGACACTGTCCCACCTTTCTGCCAAAACCTGTAAAATACTGTTATGGCTGCCCAGCATTCTGTTTTGGATCGATGCAATTCTTTTCTTTTTTATTGCATGATGGACGGGCCACGTGAGCATCTGTGAACATTCCAGACGCACTGCAGAATCTGGGCAGTCCCAGCAGCAGCCGGAACATGTTGTTTAGGACACGCAGAGCGTTGTAAGTCGTATTAGTGTAGTGTACCTACAGGCTGCTTGTGTAAAAGACTGGTAGAATGATTTAAATAAATTTACCTTCACCTCAGCTGTACAAAGAGCAAACCTGCGGGCCAGCATATTACCGCGTACTTACAACGCTCTGCGCTCCCTCTCAATATCGCGATCGTCATTCAGGTCAGCAGTGACCAGGTGACCCAAGTATTTAAAAATGGGCACTATGTTGAACTGCTTACCCTTCGGTCGAATTGAAGGCACACGTTTTGTGGAGGCACCGTGTGAGGCAAACACTACTACTTCATTTTTCTTTCTATTATATTTGAGTCCATATTTGATTGCGTACTGTTAACAGACACTCAACTTTTTCATTAATGAACTGACCGAGGGGCTTAATAGGGCCATGTCGTCCGCATAACTAATATTATTAATAATTTGTCCGTCTATAGAACATCCTACATGCATACTACTGAGCTCAACGATCAGTTCATTTATGTGCAGACAAAAAAGTTTGGGTGATGTTAGTCCTCCTTGCCTAACTCCAAGATCCAATATATAAATGTCAGACGATTCTCCTGCCCATTTCACACAATTTTCTTGCTGGTCATACCATAACCTAAATATTATATTAAGATAGATAGATAGATAGATAACACTTTATTGCACAAAATAAAAGAAAACAAATAAATTACAAAGAAGAGAAAATGTACAAATAGGCGGCCTTATCGCTTTAAGCGATCTCTACCAGACAACCTTTGGGTAGAGGAAATGTAGTTTTAATAGAGTAGGGGTAGCACTGTGCAAGACAAGCGATGTATAACAGATACGATAACATACATGTTACTAAAATACAATACACATATACCTACATACCAATACCTAATATACAATACACATAATACAAAATAATATACCTACTTAAAATACTACCTAAAGAACAGTATAATATTTAAAATAATAATAAATAAAAATAACCACCCACACATACACGAACCGACATGGCTAACCTAATGCTGCGATCGCGACAGGAAAAGTGTTTTGACCAATGAAGTGAAAGATAAGTTTACAGATTTAGAACGCGTTTATTTTCGATTTAACCCGACGTTTCGAACCCTATACAGCGCTCATGGTCACGGGTAGACTAAGGTGTTACTCGTCTTAAAGATGGTAATTTGAAAAAATGTTTAACTATCGCCTCTAATTTTTAAATAACCATCTTCTCTATTGAAATTAGGATGCTTTTTAATTTCTATTGCTTCGCGTATCATTCATGTGTTCTTTTACCTGAGTATATACATAGCTGATATGATAAACATACGTATAACGAAATCTGCAGTCTGTAGTCATGCGTTTGATAAGCCCAACCATTTAATTAGATTTTATAAACCTAAAGTTCTTGCTAAGGAAAACCGATATTACCTAGAATGATACGCGAAGCAATAGAAATTAAAAAACATCCTAATTTCAATAGAGAAGATGGTTGAAATTTACCAGCTGCTTGGGACCCCGTCTTATCATCATTTAAGTCCACAAACCATGGCAACACTGCGAAGACTCCGGACACAGTTACCTCTTTTTGTGTGAAATGGAATATAACTGACGATAAAAATTAGAGGCGGTAGTTAAAAATTTTTTCAAATAACCATCTTAAAGACGAAACGAATAACACCTTAGTCTACCCGTGACCATGAGCGCTGTAAAGGGTTCGAAACTTCGGGTTAAATCTATATCTATACTAATATTATAAAGCTTTGTTTGTTTGTTTGTTTGAACGCGCTAATCTCTGGAAGTACTGGTTCGAATTGAAAAATTATTTTTGTGTTGGATAGTCCATGCTTCGAGGAAGGCTTAAGGCTATATAACATCACGCTGCGACCAGTAGGAGCGAAGCATCAGTGAAAAATGTTGAAAAAATAATCGCGATCTTAAAAACTGAAATTGACGCGTACGAAGTCGCGGGGAACAGCTAGTTAAAAATAAATGCGTTCTAAATCCGTAAACTTATCTTTTATTTCAATGTATAGTGTTCGCGTAAACTCAAGAAAACAGTTATATTAACAAGTTCTCCTGGCATACCTATGGCTTGCAGCTTCCAGTTGTAGTGTAACTTATATTTTTTAGGTTTTATGTCATTTTGTTTGTGTTTAAATACTTACGCATGAACTATGAGACTACGATTAATATTATGAGAAATAGCTTCTGTTTAAAAATGGTTTGATGTATCCGTGACATTATAAACAACTCTTGAGATGTAAAACATTTGCTAGCTAAGGGCAACACAACGGCTGCTACGAATTTTGTCGTAGCGCAGTTTGGTATCGTGTTAAACACAATTTCTACACCTGATATTGGATTCACTTCTCTGCCCGATAAAAGTGATGGTTCTAATTCTTTTCTGTCACAATGAACTCGGGTTCGTTTAAATATAACGTTTGTATTAAAGAATTTTACTTTCAAATCGGAAACAAATCTATACTAATATTATAAAGCTGAAGAGTTTGTTTGTTTGTTTGTTTGTTTGAACGCGCTAATCACTGGAAGTACTGGTTCAAATTGAAAAAATCTTTTTGTGTTGGATAGTCCATGTATCGAGGAAGGCTTTAGGCTATATAACATCACGCTGCGACCAATAGGAGCGAAGCATCAGTGAAAAATGTTGCAAAAATAAACGCGATCATAAAAACAGGAATTGACGCGTACGAAATCGCGGGGAACAGCTAGTCGGAAATAAGTGTGAGTATGATGAGATAAAAAATGGTAATGAAAAGTTTTAATCAGCACAAATTATTATCCTGTGGTACAATGCCGAGTTAAACTTATAGAACTGGTTGAGTTACAGTAGACAATTTAAAATATATACGAAAAACCATCAAGTCTTGTAAAACCTAAAGCTTCTTGAACACAGTTCCTACATACGAGAACATTTAAAGCTGCAATTTTAAACACATGCCGCATTGAACTTTGATTTCCACAAGAGTCACTAATACAGAAACCTCAATTTAATAGAGTAATATTAATCCTTCGATCGTGATCAATTGTTATCGTGGCACCCGAGTACCTCCTGGGGGTTGAGGGATTAATAGGAATAATATAATTTACTTGGTAAATCCCGTAAATGATTTTTATAATCTTCCAGCATAAGCTAAGAAAATCAACAAAAGGATAAATAATCATAATAATAAATATAACAGACATACCATACAGAGCTATTTAGTCCTAAATTAAGCTACTACTAAATAACATTGAGATCGTAAAACGTATTTTTTTTTGTTTTTTTTTTTCAAATCGCATAATTATGGTATGTGATTCAATGTTTTATGGTTCTGGTAAGATTTTATTTTATTTAATAAATGTACGAATGGTGCAATAAAGAACATATATTAAAACTACTTAAATTAGTGAAGGGCAGTCGTGTAGCAAACGACTAAATTAAGATCAAAACAAACTCCTTAATTATAATTAGCAATAAACAATGCGCTTAGAGACAACATTAGCCTTATTACATTGAAAATAATAATTATTTATTTTGATCACAAATAAGTTCGAATATGAGTGATTACAAATAAGACGTTTATTCTAGTACTAATGATGTAATAAAAAAAAACATGTTAACATCTGCAATGCCCAGTAATACTATAGCTTCAAATTATGGTGCCTTCAATAATTTAGAGATAAAACATTAAAAACATAATTATGTTCATGCAGTATAGGTACTAACACAGAACCATAAGTCTGCCCATCTTACTATTGCTATGTGTCACTGGTCTAGTGTTATCAAGCGTTGGTAAAAAAGTACGTAATCGGGTATCATAACATCGTAATACGTTATAGAGAAAAAATACTTTTTTTCTGTAGGGGAAATATAGAACATCCTGATGTTAACAGTGAAACACACACGTACTACGAAAAATCGGTCATGATTGTGTATGCTGGTGCCTACTATTTTTATCAGATTTTTTGTGTGCCTGATTATCAGTCCTACAAAAAGTCTGACGTAGGCCTTAAGTTGATCGGATTTTCATGGAAGACGAGGAACGATTTTGGGTGTTAAAGGCTTAACTTTAAGTTTTTTGATTCACACATAACAGTATTTGTTACATTATACGGGTGGCAACTCATAGTTTTTAACAGACATTTTTATTTTGAAAAGCTCTCACCAAAATAAGAAGCTTATGTTAGGTACGATATGAGTTTGGTTGACAAAGCATCTAAGGAGAAGTCTTTTTTTCTTGTTCGACCATTATTCTTTGAAAAAGTGTATTTACCTACTACAGTCACTACGTGTAGCACAGCATCTGGAGAAAGCAAATTCTATCATATAGAGAAACAATTTCTAGTAATGCGAAAAGAATGTACGAAATATAAAAAAATACATGAATGTAACGCCCCGTTGATCTAGTGGTTTAAATACCGGGCCAAGATCTCGGGGTCCCAGGTTCGAATCCCGAGTTCCCAAAAAGTTTTGAATTTTCGAACTTTGCTCGGGTTTGTGATCACCAACCCGCATTTGGTAAGCGTGGTGATTCTACCAGTACACCCATCATTGCTGTGGTAACTTGAATTCAATGATGGAGGCCTTTTCCCTGCAGTGGGATGATTATAGGCTGTTATTACTTTACTACTTTTTACATGAATGTACGAAACATAAAATTAACTACACAAATACAGCTGCAAAATAAATATAAACTACATTCTTGCACAGATTAAAAACAATACCATGTAAATAAATGAGAAAACAGATGATGACGAATTTAGTAAAAGCAAGGTTGCATTTTACGTATGTAATGAGACGCTTGTTTAATATTTTCGGGCAGTGAATTATGGAACGCTATAATGTTTATAGTCTGTTCAAAATCATCTATAGAAGATACGCCGCTTTGGTTGTGAGTAGCTTTTCGCATAATATCATCTAATTAAGTCGAATCTGGATTTGGAAGATACACGGTGCTGCAAGCCAATACGATGAGAATTCCTCTTTTTAACCGACTTCCAAAAAAGGAGGAGGTTCTCAATTCGACTGTATTTTTTTTTTTATGTTTGTTATTGTTTGATAAATTTGTGTGCAAACAGTCGTTGAGCATGACTTTTTGGTAGTTTCATTCGTGTCCTCATCGGAAACAATTTACTGGCCTACTGGCTCATAACTCTCATTTGAGATGCTTATCTAATTTTTTATTCTGCTTTTCTTTAAATGATCTTACCTCTCGTCAATACTATTTGCTAAACGGCGCTGTCTTATTTGAGCAGCGCTTTTATCAGGTCTATTCACAATATTTAAGGATTATTTAAGTTAAAAAAATACACAAAAATAAATGATGTTTAAAAATAAATTACGTAAAGTTTTTTGTAACGTTCCATTGATAACTTAATCCGAGTATGCGAACCATCATTACGTAAAATAAACGAATGTTCTTAAAATCGCCTTCAATAATAGGGTTTTAGGAAATAATTAGATAATGTATTTCCAATCTGAAGTGCAAGTTGATACAGAGAATGGACAATAATTATTAGCAACATATTCTAGATCCTTACAGTTAATTAATTATTTTACTAGTAGAAAGGGACAACGTGCAGCTGGATAGTTTTATGAAGTATAGCTGTTGCCCGCGACTTCGTCCGCGTCAATTTCTGTTATTCATATTACGCGATTATCTTTGCAACATTTTTCACTGATGCTTCGCTCCTATTAGTCGCAGCGTGATGTTATATAGCCCAAAGCCTTCCTAAACAAATGGACTATCCAACACAAAAATAATTTTTCAAATCGAACCAGTAGCTCCGGAGATTAGCGCGTTTAAACAAACAAACAAACAAACTCTTCAGCTTTATAATATTAGTATAGATTATTGCCACACCTCTATAAGAATAATATCTGTTTGATCTGTAAATATTGCAAGAATTTATATTAATACTTATGTCAATATTATACCAAGTTTCATTTATGATTTTTACATGAATATTTATCCTGATGCATATCCATGCATACCCTGTACCTACAGGGTAATTAAGGTAGTGCATGGGGTTACCCACAGAAAGTAATTAGGATAGGTGTCCTGATTTCCTAATTATAAATCTAAAAAACAAAAAATGACAAATGGAATGTATAAAACTGTGTCTCGACGTCGCGGCGCCGCGTTCTAACTTATCGGACGATTGTAGTGCAGCCACTAAATAAAATAAAGTGTTTGTTAACAAAATTAAGATTGTATAATAAAAAGAGCGTTTTTTGGACATAAACGGAATAAAGCTGTTGGAATATGACTTGCGGTTAAATCGAAAGGCGACGCCATATGAGCGTATTAGCTTTGCCTCTTCGCAGCCGTTTTTTATAATACGTTCCATTGCTTTGATGTATGGAGTCGCATCGAGTACAAGCTGCTTTTTTGGCATCTATTGAAATTAAAAGAAATTTAAACATTTATTTAAGGTGTAACGGGATTTATCGCTAACGTTTCATCCGAGTTGCATCGGCCGAAGACACAGGCTGACTGGAACAGCGATGCATTATTTCCGTGTGGAAGGTAGATTCGTATACAACTACCCCAGAATGTTTATTCTGTCAAAAAATACCCCTGTTTTTGGACTTATATTTCACCACAGAATAAATATTCTCCTATTAACCTATAAACGTTGATTTCGCCAAGCAATGTCACACACTACACTGACCCTATTGGGCGGGGTCGCCGCCGCGTATGTATTCCGATGCCTATTTAACCGCAATGCTATACGAGGCTGTGTTTCTTCAATCACTGGATTCCATGTCGCAGATAGTTTGTAACCGTCTTCTCGATTAAAATTTGTGTAGTTCTTGATTTCAATTGCTTCACGCACTACTCTTGAATAAAAGTGGCGATCTGTGGAGAGGACTTGCGTTTGATGAAACTTAATAAAGTGATTTGTGTCCAATTCTAGCAAATGTTCCGCTATCGCTGATTTGTTATTATTAAGATTTTTTACTTTCGTTTGGCCTATATTCGCACTACCAAAACTGCAGTTGAGTTAATATAGATATGTTTGTAGTGGTAGTATATCCTTAGGTGATCCCAATAAGTTGTTGATCTTTGACCCCGGTGTGTACACAGTAGGTATTGCGTACTTTTTAAGCAGGGAGCCGTTCATACAGCTTCGGCGGTTGATGTGATTTTGGACTATTCAATTTAATGTACTCATCTTCTGCAAAAACATCCTGATTATCATAGATAAAAGCTCGTATCCTTCGCGTTACCGTGGGGTTATGCGATACTTTTTTGTACAAAGTTTTTATCGCTTAACACTTGTGTATCTTTTTATTGTAATTGTAATGTAAACATTCTATGTTTTATTCAGCAACAAAATTTTTTAAGAATCCAATACTAGAGTAATACTATTTGATGCATATTCGTGTAGTAATATAATGTTTATGTTAAATATACAATAGTCTATTTGACTGGTTTTTGAAATTCATTTTATATTAATAAGTAGAGGTTAAAGAACCCAGTAAAAGTAATTTTTTAAAATTATGGTACATAATTGCTGAAAAATATCAAATTGAAAATTGATAATTGAAATTGCGTGCCAAAACGCCATTTTGGCAATATGGCGCTGCAATAGGGTCGGTGACATCACCTGCCTGTGTTGTGATCTGTAGCACATATCATCTACATACATTTATTGCAAACAAATAACGAAAGTGCGATTGGATCTATATTTTTACAGTGACTTATGTAATATAATAAATTTCAAATGGTATGCAGTTCCAAAATGTATAAATCTATACTAATATTATAAAGCTGAAGAGTTTGTTTGTTTGTTTGTTTTAACGCGCTAATATCAGGTAGTACTGGTTCGATATGAAAAATTCTTTTTGTGTTGGATTGTCCATTTATCAAGGAAGGCTTTCGGCTATATAAAATCACGCTGCGACCAATAAAAGCGAAGCAGCAGTGAAAAATGTTGCGCAGACGGGGAAAATCATTCATGTGATTTGTCGCGGGCAACAGCTAGTACTTCTATAAAAACTTCGGAAAATTATTTATAAGTGTTCCAAAGAAAGTCTAAGTGCGCCGAAAGTGGTTGCAACTTTTTCGGAGGGATCATAATAACATGTTCTACTACAAATATTTTCTTCTGTGAAGGGCATTTCGATGTAAGTAAACATAATATTTGTAATTTTCAATAATTCATTGCCTTAAGAATGTTTTTTGTTATTAGTTGAGGTTATATTGTTTATAACAGAATGCCTCTTGCAACTTACTTCGAATATTTCCGCTGTATTCCATAATATTAGCTAAAACTTGTAGCTACAGTCTTATGATTTCAATAAACATTACACTTAAAGATCCCGACTAACTAGTTTGTATGTTACAGATTTTAAAGGAATGGGCGGGTTACTGCTTTCTGCTTTACAAAATCGTTGTCCATAGTAAAACTAATTGACAGAATTTGTAAAATATTGGAAATAAATCACACAAAAACAATGGATACTATTAATAAAGAAAAATATTTTCAAAGTATTTTGGAAAGCTATTATAACACAAGCAGGCAAACGAAGTTATCAAGCAGGTGACGTCATCATGAACCCGTCCAATCAGGAGCGTTTCGTGTCACGTGACAAACGTTTAAATGAATGCATTTTTATTTCTGGATTTATAAATAAATCGTTTATTATTTTCAACTTCCGTTGATAAATAACCATTTTTAAACTCATAATATAAACTGATAATAGTAATTGGCACTTTATTTTTCGCATGTCAAATAGCCTATTATACACGTTAACTTAACGACATTTTGAAAAAAGGGTTGCTCACATTGGACTCCATTGCCTCCGTGAGCGTTCTCCATCCTTCCGCGAGGGTGACCCTCCTTTCCCTCTCGTAGATGGCGTTACGCGCTATTATTTGAACTCGAACACTTACGAAATTCATGTGACAACTAAGTATCAAGTATTTAATTCCCTCCAGCATAGTTCTAGCACATCGTCCAAGTCGGCCGTCTCCTGCACATAACGGTGATCATCTGAATACATGCAGAAATGGTTTATCAAACTGTGATATATTAGATATATTGAATAATTATGGATAACCAATCTATTTAGCTACGGTCTCAATATCTTCGAGATCCTCCTTCAGTATGAAATGATATTGGTCTAAACAATATTTCAACTTACATCGGTGGTTATGTTGAGAGCTTTCTGACGGCGCGACGGACGGTAGTAAACTGCGGTAGAGATCCAGTAGCAAAAATAAATTAGAGTTTGTATTAGGAATTACTTCCTATTTGAGAAGGATTCCCCTCCTCTAAAGATAGTGCCTCCACCATCTCCGCTGGCTCCTCAGCTTTCTTCGCTGGCTGTACTTTCTCGTCTGCCGACTCCACCTCTAACTTAACGGACGATTTTAGTGAGGCCACTGAGTGAATGAAAGTATGTTTGTTCACAAAATTCAGGTTTTGGAAGTACATGTCAAAAAAGCGTTTTTAGAGTTAACCATAAACAAGTTTGTTGGATTATGAATTACGGTTAGCTCGAAGGGCGCCGCCATAGGAGTGTATTTGCTTGGCCTCTTCGCAGCCGTTTTACATAATACGCTCCATTGCTTTGATATATGGAGTCGCATCGGCCACAAGCTGCATTAGTGGCACTTGTTGAAATGAAATGAAATATAAACATTTTATGTTTTATAAGTTACAAATTATTGTAATAGTTCAATACGGCTCGGTGTGTATTGGTTACTTTAAATAATTCCCTTATTTTTTTGCGTATTTATGTTTTAATAAAATGTTACTGTAAAATATACAATTAAATACACATAAAATAACCGAAATACATTTGTAAAAATGGTTGTTTAGATTGGACTCCATTGCCTCCGTGAGCATTCTCCATCCCACCGCGCGGTCCTCCTCTCCCTTTCGCAGATGGCGTTATGCGCTATTATTTGAACTGCAAATAACGGTCATCATCTGAAAACAAGCGGAAATGTTTTATCAAACTGTGATATATTAGATATATTGAATGATTTTGGGTAACCAATCTATTTAGCTACAGTCTCAATATCTTAGAGATCCTCCTTCAGTTATGAAATTATATTGGTCTAAACAATATGTCAACTTACATCGGTGGTTATGTTGAGAGCTTTCTGACGCCGCGACGGACGGTAGTAAACTGCTGTAGAGATCCTGTAGCAAAAACAAATAAGAGTTTGTATTAGGAAATACATCCTATTTGAGAGGGTTCCTCCTCTAAAGATAGTGCTTCCACCACCTCCGCTGGCTCCTTAGCTTTCTTCGCTGGCTGCACTTTTTCGTTTGCCGAGTCCACCTCTAACTTAACAGACAATTGTAGTGCGGCCACTAAGAGAATGAAAGCATGTTTGTTAACAAAATTAAGGTAATGAAGAATAATAATATGCCTAAAATGCGTTTTGAGATTTAACCAAAAACAAGCTGTTGGAATATGACTTACGGTTAACTCGAAGGGCTACGCCATAGAAGTATATCTGCTTAGCCTCTTCGCAACCGTTTTACATATTACGCTCCATTGCTTTGATATATGGAGTCGCATCGGCCACAAGCTTGATTGGTGGCACTTGTTGAAATGAAAAGAAATATAAACATTTAATGTTTTATTCAGTAATAAAATATTTTAAGATTCCAGTACGGCTCGATGTGTATTGGTTATCTTAAATTATTTCCCAATTTTACTAAACTTACTACGTAAACTTAACGAAATAATTGTAAAAATGGTTGGTTACATTGGACTCCATTGCCTCCGTGAGCATTATCCATCCCTCCGCGAGGGCGGCTCTCCTTTCCCTCTCGTAGATGGCGTTATGCGCTATTATTTGAACTCAAACACTTGCCAAATTCATGTGAAAACTGTCAAGTATTTAGATCCCTCCAGCATAATTTTAACACATCGTCCAAGTCGCCCATCTCTGGCACACAACGGTGATCATTTAAGAACAAGCAAAAAGATTTTAACAACTGTGATATATTGGATATATTAAGTAATATTGGATAACCAATCTTTTTAGCTACGGTCTCAATATCTTTAAGATCTTCCTACACTATGAAATAATATTTCTCTAAACATTATGACAGTAAACTGCTTTATAGATCCTGTAGCAAAAATAAATTAGACTTTGTATTGTATTAGAAATAACGTCCTATTTGAGAGGGATCCTCTCCTCTAAAGATAGTGCCTCCACCACCTCCGCTGGCTCCTCAGCTTTCTTTGCTGGCTGCAATTTCTCGTCTGCCGAGTCCACCTCTAACTTAACGGACGATTGTAGTGCGGCCACTAAGAGAATGAAAGCATGTTTGTTAACAAAAGTAAGGTAATAGAAGTATAATAATATGCCCAAAAAGCGTTTTGAGATTTAACCAAAAACAAGCTGTTGGAATATGACTTACGGTTAGCTCGAAGGGCTACGCTATAGGAGCGTGTCTGCTTGGCCTCTTCGCAGCCGTATTGCATTGCACGCTCCATCGCTTTGATATATGGAGTCGCATTGGCCACAAGCTGCATTTTTGGCACTTGTTGAAATGAAAAGAAATATAAAAATTGTATGTTTTATTAAGTTACAAAATATTTTAAGAGTCCAATACGGCGTACTTATGTTTTAATACAATGTTTGTGTAAAATATACAAATAAGAACTTAAACAAAATAAATTTGAAAAAGGGTTGCTTACATTGGACTGAATAGCCTCCGTGAGCATTCTCCATCCCTCCACGAGGGCGGCTCTCCCCTCCCTCTCGTAGTGAGCGTTGCGTGCGCTTTTTTTTATGCTGCTTATATAAATACTTACAATAACATTTAATAAATAGTACATTAATTTGTCCAATTTTTGAGATAACTTTTTTCCTAATATTAAAATCAACTCACCTGAGTGAGAGGAGTCCTATTGTGACTTCGCGGCCTGCCACGTACTCTTTCCAGAACACCGTTAATTTAGACAAAATTATATTTATTTATCTTCAGTATTGAACATGATCATTTATGTACGACCAATATTTTTATTTCGTCTAATAATAATCTCGTGACTTGTCGATTCCACTTCTAATTAACGGACTACTGTACGCCCCGTTGGTCTAACGCCCCATTGGTCTAGTGGTTTAAATACCGGGCCATGATCTCGATCTTCAGTATTGAACATGATCATTTATGTACGACCAATATTTTTATTTAGTCTAATAATAATCTCGTGACTTGTCGATTCCACTTCTAATTAACGGACTACTGTACGCCCCGTTGGTCTAACGCCCCGTTGGTCTAGTGGTTTAAATACCGGGCCATGATCTCGGGGCCCCAGGTTCGATTCCTGGGTCGGGCAACAAAAGAAATGTTTCGAATTTTCGAACGTTGCTCGGGTTTTGTGATCACCAACCCGCATTTGGCAAGCGTGGTGATTAAGCCAGTACCCATCATTGCTGTGGTAACTTGAATTCAATGATGGAGGCCTTTTCCCTGCAGTGGGATGATTATAGGCTGTTACTTTACTTCACTAAATGAAATTAATTATGATTGTTAACAAAATTATGGTTAAAGAAATATATGTACTCGTATGTCAGAGCGTTTTTTGGACATAAACGGAAAGAATATGACTTTACTCGAAGGGCGACGCCATAGGAGCGTATTTGCTTGGCCTCTTATTTTTATTTATTTATTCCATTAAACAATATACATTGTGTCGGAAAATTATTAAAAGGAATCGGAAAATTATAAATTATAACAATTAAAATGAAATAAACTACAAAAAAAACGAGCATATTCGCGGCCGTTTTATATAATACGTTGCTTTGATGTATGGAGTCGCATCGGCCACAAACTGCTTTTGTGGCGCCTGTTGAAATGAGTTGAAATATAAACATTGTACGTTTTATTAAGTAATAAAATATTCTAAGAATCCAGTACAGCTCTGTGTTTATTGGTTATACCTTAAATAAGTTCCTACAATTTTATGCGTATTTATGTTTTAATATAAAGTTTATGTAATATATACGATTATATACACGTAATCTTAACGAAATAAGTTCGAAAAAAAGGGTTGCTTATATTGGACTTCATTGCCTCCGTGAGCATTCTCCATCCCTCCGCGAGGGCGGCTCTTCTCTCCCTCTCGTAGATGGCTTTTTTTTGTGTGTGTGACTTTAAGTGATTTGTTAAAGTCCTGCTAGTGGATATAGGTTGAAAACTAATTTTTGTTATATGTTTTGTATTTTTAAGACGACGGATTAGGGGAGAGTCGGTTATATCGTACCAGTTTTCAGTTTCAACGAAATATCTTGGTTCCTTGTAAATGAAAACAAATTATTTTTTTAAATAACCTAGATCATTAAACCCTTGATATTATGCCGCAATGTTAACATCATACTCTTAATGGGTTTTCCAAAATAAGCGTTTTTCCGAAAGCTTTCCATTGGTACAATTTAGCTGACTGGTTGGTTTAATTGTACCATAGGTCTAGTAAATTGTACTAGCATAAATTAAGGGATGTTCTGTAATGATAAATAAATAATAACTCAGTTAAATGTTTTGAATAATACACAAATAATTTATTATTTATATATTTATTTTAATGACGTAATAAAAAAAAGTTCTCACAATATAAATATTTTTCCCTAATATGTTACATTCATAATCAAGCTGAATGAAACTATCAAAAACTAAACAGTTTTAAATATTTAGCAAACGTAATACTTTCATAAAAAGTAGCTTAATTATTTTCAAGCAAACAATTTATTTTTACTGAGAGTAATTATTATAATAATCAGTTATTATTTACTATTTTAATTTATTTTTTAATGAGATCATATTATTTAGGAAATTTTATTTACTTTATTTTATTTTAACCACTGTCACGAATATCCAGTCAAAATTCTAAAATACATACTTAGATTAAGATTTAGATATTTTGTTTAAACTCATCTTCTTTTCTAAAGCTGATAAAGCCCAATGACCCAAGTCTTTTTATTCCATACTAGCTGTTGCCCGCGACTTCGTTCGCGTGAATTTCTGTTATTATGATCGCGATTATTTTTGCAGCATTCTTCACTGATGCTTCGCTCCTATTGGTCGCAGCGTGATGTTATATAGCCTATAAAGCCTTCCTCGATAAATTGACTATCCAACACAAAAATAATTTTTCAATTCGAACCCGTACTTCCAGAGATTAGCATGTTCAAACAAACAAACAAACTCTTCAGCTTTATAATATTAGTATAGATATAATATTATCTTTGATTACCTTCCTTCCTAAAAAAAAACACCTGTCTGAATGTATATGGTTGGTAACATTGTACTAACTGGCAAGTTCTAAACATTTTCAGTGTTACCTACGTAGTTTTATCAATTTTATACGGGTTTATTTTTAAGTGTCTACAGGTCATTTCGTGTTCGAAGCGAAGGTTGGCAAAAATGGGGCAGTGTTGAGTGAGGTGATTGGTGTTCTGTATACTGGAGCCATCGCATAGGCAGTACAGTCGGTTTCACTTATTTTTGATTTTGAACCGGTGCAAGTAGTGTTTGTTGTAGCCATGTCCGCTGAAAATCTGGCTGCTTTCAAAGGTTCCTCCAAGATGTTTTCTGAGCTCCTTTATTTCGGCTATTGTGGTGAACTATTTTGCGATCTCGGATGTTGTGGGTTCGGCTGCGTATAAATTCTGCTTGACATATACGCGTGGTTAATTTAGTTAACGAATTCAAGATTCTGTGAACGCACCGATATGCTGCAAGTAATTTATTGTAGGGTGATAGCAATCGAACAAAGACTCCAGACAAATTCGGGCACGGAACAATATCAAAAAATAAACAGGAAAGTTAAACGAAGCATCAGAAAAGACCTTAGAAATTTCAATACACATTTAGTTAAGACTTCCTTGCAAACAAATACGTCTTTGCGAGTGGCAAAACAAAGACACACACGAACCAGAACTTGGATAACATGCTTGAAAGACAGTGACGGGAAAAAACAGAATAGTCGTGACAAAATAATAAATATATGTACCGAATTCTACAAATGTTTATATTCCGATGAGTCAAATTATGGACGTCCAATTGAGTACCGCTGCGACGACAACATCCCTCTTATAACAAAACACGAGATAAACACTGCCATCAAGAGTTTGAAGTTTAGCAAGAGTCCTGGAGAAGATAGTGTTACGACAGAGGTGCTCAAGCTTGGAAAACCCGCTTTACGACCTCATCTTGTAAAGTTATTCAACATGATTTTGCTGACAGGCTGTCTCCCGCAAAATTTTTGCCACTCCAATATTATTTTGTTATACAAAAAAGGTGAAAAAACTGACGTTAACAATTATAGGCCAATTAGTTTAAACTCACATAATAATATAAACTTTTAACCAAAATAATTCAAAATCGAATCACCCATATACTGGACAGTCATCAGCCCTCTGAACAGGCCGGGTTCCGATCACACTTTTTCACCACAGACCACTTGCATACTGTTAACCAGGTAATAGAGAAGTTTAATAAATTTAATAAACCTTTATATATTGCTTTCGTAGACTACTCGAAGGCCTTTGACAGTCTGAAGCATAGTTCCATATTCACTGCGTTACATCGTCAAGATATACCACCGACTAACATTAAACTTCTCCAAAATATGTATCAGAAAAGTACTGCCGATATCAAATTGCACGCTCCAGGGCCATGTTTTAAAATATTCAAGGGTGTCAAGCAGGGAGACCCAATCTCTCCTAAATTATTCACCAGTACCTTGGAAGAGATATTCAGAGGCCTTGCAAGTACTTGAAGATCACGAGGGATCGTCATCGGAGGTAAAAAACTGACAAACCTTCGGTTCGCCGACGACATTGTTCTTTTTGCCAACACCTATGGAGAATTAGAAGCAATGCTCGAACAGCTGAGTAAGGCGAGCCTTGAGGTTGGACTTTTGATGAATAGGTCTAAAACAAAAGTAATGACCAATGCTGCCAGGAGAGCAATCACGGTGGATGGACAGGTTATGGAGTATGTCGATGAGTACATATACTTGGGCCAGATAGTTTCTTTCGGAAACAGGCAGGATGAGGAAATCGAGCGTCGTATCGATAACGCCTGGAAAAGCTTCTGGTCAATGAAGGAGTATATGAAGGGAAACCTTCCTATATCACTCAAGCGAAAACTTGTCGACACTTGTATTCTGCCCGTATATCCTACGGGGCGCAAACTTGGTCTTTAACCGAACGTCAAAAGTCCAAGCTCAAGGTCTGCCAAAGGGCAATGGAGCGTAGTATATTAGGTCTGAAAACAGTCGATAGAGTGAGAAATACCATCATCCGCTCAAAAACTAATATACTAGATATAGGCGAGAAGACTGCCAGGTTGAAGTGGGAGTGGGCCGGTCACATATGCAGAATGCATCCTTATAGGTGGACTCGAATCGTCACACAGTGGACACCTTCGGACGGCTATCGTCGAAGAGGAAGGCCAAAGAAAAGATGGTGTGACGATTTGACTGCATTTTAAACCGAATGGGAGTCTCTGGCACTGGATAGGGATCAGTGGAGAAGTTTGGGGGAGGCCTTTGCCCAGCAGTGGGATGGAGTAGGCTAGCAAAAAAAAAAAAAAAGATAGCAATAATTTGGGTCTTATCTGGTCAAAATTCCTGTTACCGCGTCCCCCGAATTAGTTATGAATATTAGGGCTTGAGTAAAAGTGCGTTGGAGGGATGAAGTGTCTTAGGCGTGGGCAATCAAGATAACATCATCGACGTATGCCTGAAGGTGGCATTGTCGTGGACAATTTTTCTAAAATTCGGTTTACAGATTGGAAGGCTGCCTTCCATCGCCTGCAGCCTTCCAGTCCAAAAGAGACTCCGGAGAACTGTTCGCCTTTGACATTTTTTAAAGGCCTTTACAGCCTTAGCTCTGTCCCCTGTTATTTCTTATAAAGAGTTATTGTTTTTAAGGGGTATTCATCCTTACCTAAAGTGGTTTTAGTCTTTTCGTTTAATAGTGATTGTAGACTCAAAATTTCTTTCCTAATTATTTTTCAACAGAAAATGATTTTGTCTATATTTATACATTGCTAGGTTACTTATTGTGATATATTTTACTTATTCATTTTATTATGGAGTGCTATGAATGTATAAATTTTCTTATACTGTTATATATTATGTAATACTGTTGGAGATTATATTATTATTTCTTATAAATTTAAACACGAATTTATATGATATTTAAGCAATCTAATTGCAATTATTATAATATCGTTATTAAAACACTAATTATAGACTGCGGAGATGCAGAGTACCCACTTACTATTCTTACTACAACAACTTCTTTTCTATCTTACTTTATATTTGCTTAAACTAAGTTGTGGTTCTTGTTAATACCTTTATACCATTGCTTACTATCTATACTAGAAGCAATGTTAAGGCATCTTTATTTCTTTTATTTACTATATAACATATTCTTATACAAAACTCTATATACCTAGCGCTTACATTTTTATCCTCTTAAAGCTTGACGAATGCGTCTCACAACATTTACTACTTTGCAAATTTTTGCTCTGTGTTTATCTTCACTGGAAGCATCTCCTACGTAAGTAATTTCCGTAAAGTAAAGCATAGCGAAGAGAGCGTAATGGCCAGTTGATTGATCTTCGTCGTCAAATCCATTTGTCAGTACCTGCTCTTCAAGTAGTTACGCACTTGTATCGCGTAATGACAATTTCCACCGTCGCTTTGGAAAATCATTATTCTTGAGAATTTAAAATCTACAGTAATATTATAAAAGAGGAAAGATTTTTATTTTTGTGTGTTTGTATGTTTGTAATGAATAAACTCAAAAATTTTTGAAATTCAAAAAATATTTCGCCATTGAAAAGCTACATTCTCCCAGAGTGACATAGGCTATATCTATTTCTAGAAAAGACTAAGGATCCTTACTAAAACTTAACGGGTCCACCCGTGCGAAGCCGGGACGGGCTGCTAGTGTTATAATATAAACGTTTAATGTTGCTTGTAGACTATGGTACGGACTATGGTATGGACTATGGACTATGGTATGGTTTGACAAGCTATGGTCGAACATATAAATCATATATCAAACAAATCTATGATCTCCAAATTAGAATTCTTAAAAATGTATTATCCTCGAATATGCATGATCAACTTGATAATGAAAACAATATTTTCAAACACTGTAAAATTTTACCAGTTTATGACCAAATTGAACTGATGTTATTAAAACATTACTTCTTTTGTGATGATATAAAGTCTTATGTGGAGCACCCTGTACGCACACGCGCCATAACACAAAACCGACTCAGGCAGACCAATGCAAATAATTTGTACGGCAAGCGGACGGCCGCGTATCAGGTACCGCGGCTTATAAATAATTTACCTTCAGCTATATGCAAAAAAATATCACCAGAAAACTTAAAAACCAAACTCAAAAGTTATTTCTTATCTAAATCTCATTAACTACGTACTCGTATATATAGTAATAAAATATTCTTTATTTATAATGATCTCTCATGTGAAAGTTATATTTTAAACTCGGTCTTACACCTGCCTAGTTCTTGTGTATACTATACATAGTATTTTTATTTATGTCTTACTACCTGCTCATCTCACAATTGGCGAGTTGTTATTGGCCTACTGTTTATATGGATTTACTTACTGACCTAAATTTAACTCATTAGCATCATAGTAAACCTCCGTGGTTTTTAGATGTTAATATTTCCTTTATGTTCATGTAATTTTCTTAATATGATAAATAAATTAAAAAAAAAAAAAAACTTAGTTCTGCTGCTTAAGCTGTGAGAAAGATAAGGCAATTGACTGACGTTGGAATGGCAAGATAAGTATATTTTAGCTACTTTCATAGCATACGCATTCACATTTCAATACATTTTCGGGAACATTATTAGTATCAAATAAATGTATAATTATAGATGTTTAAGAATCTATATTTATTTCTTAAGAAAAGTTACAAATATTTTAATTCCAGAAATAAAGTTAAATTTGCAGTTCGAGGCTTCTAAGTGGGAATAAGAAGCAGTGGTAGGTTTAAATATTGGGACGTGTAATAGCGCCTCCTGAGTCCTATTTGCTAGAAATAAAACTGATTTTGTTTTTGTCTACCTGAGTTCTGACGTGATGCCTGAGTTGAGCTTATATCATTTCGCTTACCGTAATCTGCTCTGCTACAAGATCGTTGTTCCCTAAAGGTCAAGGGAATTTAGAAATAAAAGTTTAATATAAATTGTAAATAAAATAAAATATATTAAAAAAACCTTTTCACAAACAATTTCTTAAACTAACACAAAATTAACACTCTGTTCATATAAAAATTTTACAACATAAAATTTTACATTTGAAATATCTACAAACTTAAAACTAAATAAACATGCAATGTAGACTAATTCTTCAAGATGCATCTATTCCCTAAAACAAAACAAACATGGATTAAAATGTGCTTTCAACATATTTCTTGATAAAGAAAATTAAGGATACGATAAAAACTTTTCTGACATATCCAGAATTGTGACACAGGATACCCTACGCACCACAATGTCCATTGGGATATACACACTATCATATAAGGACTACGAAATTAGGTTAGACCTATCCTAATACTTTATAGATCTAAAAAACGCACAAAGTGAGATGAAATGTATGATATTGTGTATCCACGTATTTGCAGGAGATAGGTGACCGTTACAACCATGTTTTGGATTTTTTATTACAAGTGTCCCAATTACTGACCAACTATGTCAGTAAGCCTGGTCGGACAGAACTCTACGGCGGCATGGAAAGATTTAAGATAAAACTTATTTGCCGAATAGCTCTCTACACTAAAAAAAGTAGCCGACATATGTCTCAACTTTTAAAAGGTATTAAAATTTCACTTACCCGCTGTATTTTGGAATGAATACCTACTCCAATCGCCTTTCTAAATATAGACCAAGCCTGCAAAAAGGAAAAGACAACATTTTACTCACCATTCTTGATGATATCTTTTTTAAATATTGCTGAATATTATTTGAACTCAAGCACTTACCAAATAAATGTGACAACTGTCAAGTATTTAGATCTCTCCAGCATAGTTCTAGGACATCGTCCAAGTTGGCCGGCTCCTGCACAGAACGGTGATCATCTGAGAACAAGCGAAAATGATTTTAACAACTGTGATATATTGGATATATTAAATAATATTGGATGACTAATCTATTAAGCTACGGTCTCAATATATTCGAAATCCTCCTACAATTATGTAATGATATTGGTCTAAACATTATAACAACTTACATCGGTGGTTATGTTCAGAGCTTTCTGACGGCGCGACGGACGGTAGTAAACTGCTGTAGAGATCCTGTAGCCAAAAAATATTGAGTTAGTATTAGGCGTATAGTTAATCACATGAACAAATTAAAGTCACGACACTTACAACATTCGGAATTTCCGATAAGTCCAAGTTACACGGATCCCAGTTGCCACAATCGTAGTAGGCTTGGTCCTCCGGTGATAATGAAGCTAGCTCCTCCGGAGATAAGGTTACTAGTTCATCCATCTGTAGAAGAAAAAAAATTAAGTTCAGAAAACAAAAACATAAACAAGTCCACACCATTACCATCTGATCTATTAGGCTTCCATGACAGAGACTTACACCGGGGGAGTCCACGCCCGAGTCCGCTGCCCGCCGTGCGCCATTGATGAGGTCAGTGACCTAAACAAAGCAACCGCCATAAATAAAAGTACCCTATATGTTTAAACTGGCGCTTGTCTGTTATCTACACAGCAAAAGAAAAAAGTAGTGTATTGTAGATCGACCGACCGAAAAAGCATCGGTCACAATTAGATTAAATAAATCAATATTGTAATGTGGATTGAATTGCTTAGTTAGTCGTCTACTCACTTCGAGGTCGCTAGGACGTATGTCAATAGCGCCGGAGACTGCTGCCTCAGGCACAGAGTCTTCGATCTGTAAAATGTCAGATATATGTTGTACTTATTCAATAAAACATCTTTTGAACACTAAAATGATACTCAAAGGTGAAACTTCATTGTCGCTGTCATTATAATGGCATTTCTTAAAAGGGATCTTAATCAAGATCATCAATACGAGCGACGAGTATTGATTTTATTTTACAATTTATTTTATTTCCATGTAAAACGAGGACCGTAGCAGTAGCGCGTTAGAATTTAATTTTGACCACGATTATTTAATGTAAAGGTGTAGTGCACTTTTAAGAAGTGATGTAATTAAACTAAAAATACTTACACTCAGGCCTGAAGTTTCTTTCATGGCGGAGGCGTCTAGTCTACTTGCCAGCGGAGTGTCTACGTATTCGGTCTGAAATTTAATTAGAAATATATATTATTTAATAAACTGGGTTTACATCAAACACATTAAAATATTCAATTGGAGCATAGTTATATTGTTCTTACATCTTCGAAACCAAACACGCCGTCTATTACTATCTCCGAAGGATCCACCTCCTCCAAAGATAGAGCCTCCACGACCTCCGCTGGCTCCTCAGCTCCCTCCGTAGGCCGCACTAGCTCGTCCGCCGAGTCCACCTCTAACTTAACGGACGTTTGCAGTGCGGCAACTAAGTGAAACAAATCATGTTAGTACCAAAATTAAGTTTTTTAGAGTTAATCGAAATAAAACTCTTGAAATATGACTTACGGTTAGCTTGAAGGGCTACGCCATAAGAGCGTATCTGCTTGGCCTCTTCGCAGCCGTTTTGCATAATACGCTCCATCGCTTTGATATATGGAGTCGCATCGGCCACAAGCTGCATTTGTGGCGCCTGTTGAAATGTAAACATTTAATGTTTTATTAAATAACAAAATATTTTAAAAATCTAGTACAGCTCGGTGTTTTACGTGCGTGATTTTTTTGTTTTTTTTATGTAGTTTGGTCCTATAAGAAGTTTTATTGCCGCGACGCACTTATATGACGAATAAAATACATTTTCGTTTTTGAGCACTTTTAATAGTTTAACAACATATTCTGGCTTATATTCGGAGCTTAAATGATGAAAAGTAAAGCAACAAATCTAGATAGTACCATTTATTATACATGCATATAAATAACGACATTATTAATAATCGAACAATCATAGTATGACGATGTGATACAAAAGACTATGTATTACATTTTTAGTGGTCATGCTCTATGATAACACTTAAATTTGCTGCTGGTAATGTTATCTCTTCAGTTTGGTTTCTTGTCCAGCCTAAGTACCATATACTACGCACATAACATGTGCGCAACATCCTATTGTGCGCCTTCCACTCAGACATGAACAATAATAATGAGCGATAGCTTCTCTTGCGTCTCTTTGTCGATCAATTACAAATCCCCATAGCATAAATTATTATATTATTAAAACGAAAGCCAAGTTATCAGGTTAGGAATAAACAAAGTCCGGAGTGCAAAATAGAGGTCAAAAGGTTTAAAGGAATCGAAAAGTCAAATCGCACAGTGCTCAACGTCACGAGAGTAATCAAGGGACTACGCGAACGCAGCGCACGGCGCAAGAGACGCTATTGTTTGTGCTCTTAGCTGATTGGTCCGTCGCTAGTGCAGGTACTTTACTTGCACTCGTGAAGGACCAATCAGCGCAGGTAAATCAACACTAGGAACCAACTTAAGTAGTTTCGTAGGGTTGATTTACCTGCGCTCGAGCACAAACAATAGCGGCGCTTGCTTTGGTTACAATGCCATCAACCTGTTTTGTGTTGAATCGTTTTCAGAAGATGTGGCGTTTTATCAAAACGCATTACACACAGGAAATAAGTTTTTATGTTCTATGAAATTCCATTATGTTTACATGTAAATATATTTTTTCCTAAATGGATTGCAGCGAAATGTTCCTAGTAAAAGTTGTTCCTAGTTATCACTACTTTCATTTGACACTACTTTCATTAATGGCCGCCGACCGCCTATAGGTGCCC
Source organism: Anania crocealis (assembly GCA_949315895.1). NCBI lineage: Eukaryota > Metazoa > Arthropoda > Insecta > Lepidoptera > Crambidae > Anania > Anania crocealis. The sequence continues at coordinate 8,716,035 of OX438868.1, forward strand.
ATTCTCCTTTTTATCTAATATTTTATGCGTATACTGTAGTAATAAAATTTATGTAAAAATACAATTAAAATATACACGTAATAGGAAATAGATTCGAAAATAAGGTTTCTTACATTGGACTCCATAGCCTCCGCGAGCATTCTCCATCCCTCCGCGAGGGCGACCCTCCTCTCCCTCTCGTAGAGAGCGTTGCGCGCGCGCTGTTGCTCCTGATCGCAAAACGAAATAGCCTTATATATTTAAAAATAATAAATGAATATTATTATTAACATGACCAATTTTTAAATAACTTTTCCTAATAATTGTATTAAAACAAAACTCACCCGACTAAGGGGAGTCCTATTGTGCCCTCGCGGCCTGCCTCGGACTCTATCCAGAACACCAATGGCCTGAAACATTTAAAGTTAATATATATTTATGTATGAAATAATCATAAACAAATTATATTTTTTACATTTTGTTTACTGGATAGGTATATTGTTTATGTTTGTTGACTTTACTGACCTCCGGAACTGGAGCTTGACGGTTCCTAGAAGCCCTGGACTGCTTCCGCGGTGGGCTTCTGTCGTCATCGTCGATCTGAAAATTAAAATTTATTTTATCACAAATTTGGACGCCATTAATGTGCGCAGTGATGTAACATCAAAACACGTTACCATTATTTGAATTACTTAGAGTGCAGTCAAAAATAACTCAATCGATACAATAAAATAATTTAAATTTATCAAATATCCACATTACGTCTATGGCAGTATCGCGTAACCGAATCTTACCTCCTGATAAGAAGGCCTCTTGCTCCTCGCGCTCCTGTCAAATCCAGCACGCGAACTTCCGCTTATTCCGGCCTGAAATCAAACAAATTGTTTATACCTGGTACTGAGATAAAGGTTATCCTTCAAGGGCATCCGTTCATGAGTAAAAGTTGTCCGAAAAATTTTAGACTTTACTTGAAACACTGCATATTCACCATTTTAGTTTTATGTGAGGATTAACAATTTAGAGGTATAAAGGACACGTATTATCTTGTCAACAGTAAACTGTAACTGACTGAGGTAGAAATGGGTGCAAGGCATTAAATACCTGCGCTCACGCACCGCCCCTTTCCCGCCCTCTCCTAAAATTTGCTGTTGATTGCTTCTATGTTCACGTTGATTAGCTTTCTTTGGGTAAGAAATGAGCGTGGATAAAAATGGTTCTGGAATGATTTCACTTTTAATTTTTGATTACAGTCCATTTCACTAAATGTGAAGATATTAGCGTTAGTTCAAATTGTTTTAATACGATCAGAATTAAGATGGTTATGTCGTTCTATTGCAAAATAATTATAAATTAAACATGATTCCGCTGCTCAGTTATCGGCTACCACGAAATCCCCAGAGAATTTATATTTCCTTGGTAATAACTATAATCCGTGGCCAGTAAAAATATTCGGCATTTGATTTTCCACAGCTGTTTATGTGAGAAATATCTAAGATCAGCAATGCTAATGCGCTTATGTGATACCTTCACTTATACCAAACGTATTCCAAAGCAAATAACCGCTAAGTACATGCAGATAAACAGACAAAGATATAATCAAGATTAAGTTTGTTTCCTACAAAGTATAACTATGTGCTAATACAGCCAAGTTAAAGCGAAAATAAAAAAAATAACTTATTAACAGTAATGCCAGGTTTTAGTCTTACCCAAAATGTCTGATTCTGTACCCGAAAGCGTATTCAATATTATTCTATTTTAATGTCAACTAGTTGTAAAGCTCTAATTCTTCAAAGTAACCAAGGTTTTGGATTTAATACTGCAAAATCAGTACCCTTATAATTTATTTTTTTAAGTGAAAAGTGATTTAAATATTAACAAGTAATTTACAATATGATTCCGTTTATTCAATACTATGGAATGTTCGCAACGCACTTTACCTGGTTTCGTTTCTCCGATAATATTCATTTACGACTCAAAAGCCTTAATGACCATCAGTAATCCTTTTCTGAGAATATGACGACAATCTAAAATAAAATATAGGTTTCCTTCACATAAACACAATAATTGATAGTTAATTTAGTATCATTTATTAAAAGGTTTAATTTACTAGCATCAAGCAATAACACTAAGTACTACTAATTTTTTCTCTGTTACAATTACTAGAAACTTTAAAACACTCATTAAAATACTTAGGTAATTATCTTTTAAGTGATGTTTTGTGCAAAAAGTTTTAAAACCGATTAATTTACAATTTTTGATGCGATTGTTAACTTCCACAATGAGTTCAATATTACTGACTAATATATGAAATCAAATTACAAAGTTAATTTAATATAACTTATATTATCGAGCTAATCAGTTTGTGAGCCTTCTACAGTAACTTAATATAGCAAAGAACTTCTACGTAATTTATTCAGCTCGTATTAAGAATTATTTGCGTACAAATACGTGCTAATACCTACCAAACGTGGGGTTGATATTAGAATTGTTAGGTATCATTTCTGTGTTCATACAGAAGTAATGTTTGCAATACTATGATAAAATAATTTGTTTCTGTACAAAATACGTCGGTACTACAAACACTTTTGTCTATAATAAAGTTTTCATTTTCTAATAACAAAATGAAAGAGCTTTTTACCTTGAAATTAAAGCAGTCGTAAAGTACGTATGCCAAACCTTTCTAATCCGGTTTTGGGTATCGCGAAAAAAATACACTGGTACAATTTAGTGCTAATAAACTAACGTCCGTCGAACCCATTGTTTCAACACAATAGTTGACCATTCATCATCCGTAACAAAAATAATAATCTTTTTACAACCTTTTTAACTTTTCTCGAAAATTCTTCTGCAACACAAAAGTGAGTAAAGCATAGTGGTATTTAAATGTTTGTGCATGCCAGTAAAAATTTTATGAACAAAATTCGAAGTCAAAGTATTTTTGCATACACCTGTTAATTTTTTTTATTAGGTGTTTCATTGTGTATTCATAATTTAATGTCGCTAAAATTGTATGAAAACACCTCTTAGTTAGTAATAGATACTCAACCAGCATTCATTAGATATGGCAAACAATTGAGACGTACCTATAACGTTTAGTGTATCATGAATTCATACATAATATGACTGCTACAGAATCCATCGTAGCATCGCTTCGTAGCAGCTTATTTTTAATTATAAAACGGCTTCGTTTTACAGGTGGTTAAAATTGCACGGTGTATAGGCTTCATGTACAGGTTTATGAAAAATTGTTGTCACCCTATTTCATTATTTACGTAATAAATAATACTTGATTTTAATATAAAACAAAACGTGTTTTTTCAGTTTAAGTTTACTGTATTTGTTGCACATTTTTTATTAAAAAAAGACATGAATTTGTGTTTGTATTATCTATAATACGTTAAGAGTATTAAAGCGAAAACAAAAAGTGGAGAACTGAGGGCTCAAATTTTAAGAAGGTGATCATATTTAACCAGCATGATGCCGTGATGTGCTATTGCTATTACAAAATATCGCAGTTTGTGCACTAAAATATAATATTTCAAAAAGTTTGCAAAAGTTAATGGATTAATTACTATTAGAGTACAAAATTTCCATCTGAGGAATCATACAAAAAAATACAAAGTTTTTTTATAATATCTTGTTTTCACAAATTTTGTTTGGCGTTAGCTTAAATTGTGACGTAAAGACTTTTTCTGTAGTACCCTTAGTTTATCCGGTACAAGTGGGCCCTCAATCCTCTATGTGAGGATTGAGGGCCCATTTTGAACGGAGTTATACAAAAAAATACAATGTTTTTTTGTAATATCTTGTTTTCACAAATTTTGTTTGGCATTAGCTTAAATTGTGACGTAAAGACATTTTCTGTAGTGCCCTTAGTTTATCCGGTACAAGTGGGCCCTCAATCCTCTATGTGAGGATTGAGGGCTCATTTTGAACGAAGTTATACAAAAAAATACAATGTTTTTTTATAATATCTTGTTTTCACAAATTTTGTTTGGCGTTAGCTTAAATTGTGACGTAAAGACTTTTTCTGTAGTGCCCTTAGTTTATCCGGTACAAGTGGGCCCTCAATCCTCTATGTGAGGACTGAGGGCCCATCTTTGAAGTCCATATCTCTCTTATTTGATTTTCACAAATTCTGGTTCCAACTTTCACATTTCTTTTGGAGTGTTCACTAAATCCTGAGCTAGTTTCAAAGAATTCTGAGAGAGTGGCCCTCAGACCAAACGCACATGTCGTATGGGGTACTAGACAACCGATAAACTTACTAATATACTTTTTTTTTGTAAATACATACTTATAATACATAGAAAACACCCAGACCAGTACAAACAGACATGTTCATGCACACAAATATTTGTACTGTGCGGGGATCGAACCCGTGACCCATGGCTCAGAAGCAGCGTTTACTACCGCTGATCCAAATGGTCGTCAAAGCTAAGGTTGTGCAAAGTTTAGTCTACAGCTATCACACGCACCAGTGTTTCTCGCATCAGTCAGCAGGTTCTTGACGTTATGACATTTTACACTTCGAACCTTACAGCCAGCGGTTTTGAAATAGCGGTAAAAATATGGTATCGTTAGAAATTGCTTTATACAGAAAAGTAGCGGTAGTGAAAATATCGGTAACACGCGTAACGATGTTATTGCTACATTTGATTGTTTAAACTATATTTTTTTATTGCAAGTCTATTTTGATATTATTTATTTTTGAGAGCATCTATTAAAGTTGTTTGAAAAAAACTTGGTTTTTGTGATGTTTAGCTTGTGAATGCCGTAATAGGTTCAAAACAAATAAAACGGTTAGTCTTGATACATTTGTTTGATTACTAAGTCGACTTTATTTTCTATTCAACTTTTATTTGATAACAAAGTCAGCTTCATTTTATATTATTTAAACATGTTTTTTTCTTTGTAATTTTAACAATGGGTTTAATTTTCTTCATTTGTTCTATAACGTAATTTATTTACATAGCTTAATCCGTTTGTAGGTATAATTAGTAAAATTGGTGTTGAAATTTTTGAAGGTATGATTTTTTATTTATAGCATTCGCACTCTGTAGCCCTGTAAAAAAATAACAAGTCTAAAGAAAACGCAGTCCGCACCTAGCTCAGTTGCTACGGTGTTGCGTAGTACTAAGATTCTCGTAGCTGCCGTAGCGTTTCATTTGGTTTCGTTGCCTAGTGTTATCAGAGATTGTAGCATGTAAGTCAATGTTTTAAAGTTTTATCTCAAGGTGTATGTAAACTGTTGTGATTAAATGAATACCCAAATAAGTTTGCGTCGCTTGTAATTAGTAATCTGTTTCTAATTGTCACTTTGTACAGATCTAATATATTATTAAGTGTCATTACCATAGTATTAATTGTTATGTTTAAAATAATTTCGTAATGTATATCCTTACTAAAGCGATGAGCTAGTTTTTACTTTCTAAGTTCCTTATCAAGTTAATTGAGTCTAATTACCCTTTTAGGATAATTAAGATTGTTCTGTCATAATTACTCGTAAGTAATGTGTTGATAAAAGTCGAGCTTTACCTGCACTTTAGATGTTGATTTTAAATAAATTGATGGACGGCTCTTTGTAAGCTATACCAGGATGTGGAGTTTGTGGATTACGTAGAATGAGGCGAATGAACTTTTTTCTTTATAATAAGAAGTGTCATTTTGTCAACATTTAGAAAAGCTTAATACTTTGACATAGGACTTATGAGTCATCAGGTGTATTATCCATCAGGTAAGTTAACTTGGTATGACAATATTTTAAGATAAAAGCAAATAAAAAATGACGTAAAATTTATATAAATAAGCAAATAAGTGAATTATTACCATTAATAACTAAATTTTAACAAACCATTTAAGTATCCTAAACATCTAAATAAAAAAAATTACACTAATTTAATACACAATTGATATAAATTTGAACTATCCTAATTATATTTAACTAAACTAAACATTTCTTTAATCTAACACCCCGAACGACGTACCTGGTAATAGACAAAATGGGTATTAGTAAGGAACGATGTCTTCAAACTTAACTTATGATTTGTAAATATAAATAACAAATTGACAAATATGCTGTTTATTTTTCACTTTCTTTCTGTTAATGATTAAATTATGTGTTTTTTATGCTATTAATATAGTATTTTGCAAAGTGTTTTAACATATTATCTAACGACTGCAGAATAGCCATAACGATAACTAATCCTTACCCAATTCAAAAAGTCACCGCCCACCGGCACGTCCCGTTTACTCGTGTCACAAAATCTAAAAAAGTATAAATATAAATTTCAATTATTTAAAAAAGGTGGAAAGAAATTGCACTGTTTGCAAGGAGAGAATCTTACCACTTTTGGCAGCTGTCAAGTGAGCCCAAATTTTGAAAACTGCCACTTATCTTGGTCACCTAAAAGAACAAAAGAAATTATTTTGTATTAGGCAACATGAATCAAATAAAGATAAAACAACTTATTTTCATCCGATATAATGTAATCATTTAACACTGCAGTGAGCAGATTTTTTTACCTAAACATGAATTACAATAATAGTAAAATATTAATACTGAATATTTGGCAATCGAGATATCACTAAATTAAGCTATATCGTAAGCTACATCTCATAGTAATTCTATGGTAAGTCTTACCTAAGTATTGCGCGTCCTTCTGAAATACCTTCCAAGGCGACATTTGATTTGCGACCTGTAATCAATCAACAAATATGTAAATAGAGCTATAATCTAACCTCGCTTCTTGTTATAACTACTTTTAAACTTTAGCGTTGCATAATTATTTAAATGTTAACGGGAAATTTCTTGTTACATTTACTATTTGTTATTACTTACAGGATCTTCCGCCATCGTCTTCATCTCCAGAGTTACCCGTGGGTCCCTGTGTCTAATTCGTGGGACCTAAAACACACAATCAATGTGTTAAATATTTTATTACAGTCAAAACCGTTTATAACGTCATCGTTTAGAACGACCTATCGGTTATTACAGCCAGATTGTATGGTCCCGTCCGAGTTCCTAGTAAACTATTCAGTAAACAAACCGCTTATAACAACATCGGATACAGCGACATATCGCTTACAACGACGAAACTTTATCGATATTCATCGGCTATAACGACCAACCGCTCCTTGTCTCAGCAAAACAAAACAATACAAACGATTTTAAATCTTATTGATAAACATTGAAGAAATATTTAGCCATATTATTACTTACGCACTTTCTCCCACCTCATCCGAACCTCTTTGCGGCCATTTGACCTTGCATATTTTACACAAATTGTTTAGTGCGCTAGTTGACTGCGTGAGTAACAGCTTGATTAAAAAGTGTTGGTGTTGTTTAGACTGTGCATTTATGTTTAATCATGTCGCAAAAAAAGAGTTATTTCTTTTCTGGCTGGTTTACATACATAACCTATACTTATACTAGATAGATAACTACATACTGTACTTGTGTATATGACTGTATTGCTTATAACGACTGTCGGATATAACGTCGGTAACTATACGGTCCCTTCGATGTCGTTATAAACGGTTTTCACTGTACTTTAAATATAAAAAATTTCATCCATAAAGTTAACAAGTATGTGAAATCCGTGTGTTATACACAATAAAATATAAAAATAAACTTACAAATGAATTAGTATAATTTTTCAATTCGGGTAACTCGAAGTAATGGCTTTCCAGGTACCTTAACTGGCCTTCTTCAGAATCATCCTTCATGGTGGACTCTATACAATCATAGATCTGGAAGAAATAATTTCTGATAAAAAACCTGTTAAAGTCTGATACTTTTTGATGTTATAATATCTACTAGTCAGACAAATAATTTTGATTGCAAAATAATACTAATTCCGAATACATAAGATAGCCTAGTGTTTAGCCTGATGAATGTCATTACATCTAAATAAACTCACCTCTACGTCTGCAGAATGTGTATTACTAAAGCCTGAAGAAGGTGACCTGGTGTCGCAAGAAGGTTTCTGGGGGTCGGAAAATGTGAGCCGGGAGCCAAGGGAGGAAATCCGGGAAGCACAAGGTATTCGTGGATTAGGAAAGGAAAGGTGAACGTCGTGAGATGGTATCAGGGGTACTTTAGTGCCATTAGAAATGACTATCGATACTTGAGGAGATGGGATGTGGGCTTCGGGGCCAGGCACTTGGAGGTCAGGGGCAAGGAAGGTAGGGCTAGGAGAATTCACTCCGTCTCCTGGCGATTGAACGTCGGAATCCTCATCCTCTTGTTTAACCGACTTGACCTGAAAAAAATAACATGGATTTAAAAACGAAGACTTTGGTAGAAGTCAGTGCTTACATCATAAACTGCGAATGCTAAAAAGGAGCTGCTGCTAATTTTTTTACTAAATAATCCAAGTTTGCGGCAAATTAAAGTTTAAATAGAATATTTACGATGCAGCGATGGGTCGATTGAAAGTAGGTATTATTTTTAAAACACGGCAAGAATGTTGCGACCCGGTATATTATTTTGATAGCCCGGTGTCAGGTCGCGACACAGCGGCAAATAGGGGACGCTGCTCTAGCGAATTTATAATATATTTTTGGAGTATACTATTGCCACAAAACCTTTCTACACTTTTACCATAAAGAATATTCTATTCAAAGTTCAAATAAACTCACGCATTGAGAAAGAGGTTCCTTCTGAATGCCCCCAACCTTCTCACCAGCCTCTGGAGATGCTAGGAGATCTTCCACTATAAAGTTAATTATGAAATTATGAAACATATTTGTTACGTCGATGCAAAAAATGTTTAGTCAAATAGAAACATAATACAAGAATATACTTACATATAGCCCGGAGATCAGATTTGCGAGAGCGCAGGATGTTTCTGTCGTTTTTGAACTGTCGCTTTTGCTTCTCCATACATTTAATATATGGAGTTGCATCTTCGACCAGTTTGTCGTTGGGTACCTGATAATATATATTTAACAATTTATGTTTTATATGCTTCATTAAAATAAATTATAAGGAAATTAAATTAGTTGCCTTACGTCAGACATCATCGCTGCACGAAGCGAGGCCCACCCATCAGCCAGTTTTTGCCTCCTCTCTCGCTCATACATCGCGTTACGCGTGCGTTGTTGTTCCTATTACAATGACGGCCACGTTTAGTTTTAAATTAAATTAACACATGTTTGAAATACTTAAAATAATGAAGAAAATATTCCCAAAGTCTGGAGTATATCTTACCTTCGTAAGAGGAGGACGGTTGTGCCCCCGTGGCCTGCCACGAACCCTTTCAAAAGCCTCGATGTCCTACAAAAAAAAAATTTTTTGATGTTTATCTCATTTTAGTTAGTCAAAGTATCAGGACAGTTATTATTAGCACTAATCATTTTACCATTGTCAAACATACTAGGAAGATCCAAATTACTTTGTTTTTTTTAGTGATAAAGTAACTCCCCGAGGCAATTTATCAAAATCCGTCTCTAAGAGGTTGAAACGCGGGATGTAAGTTGAATTATATTATTTAACAATAACTCGTTCTGCTTACCTGGTGTTGAGAAGAATGGTTTCTATTACTCCTTCCCCGCCCGGCACGTCTACCAGAGTTTCCGTTCTATAGCACAAATAAAGTTTATTTACTTGATGCATTCAACAAAGTTTAGTAATTAAAACATTTAACAATTCAATTAAATCACAAATCAATATCATAACAGGATTTTTAAATTGAGAATGATTACCATTTCAATAGAGGATCAAAAGTGATTCAAAGAAGTAAAGCACAGAGTCACAGTAATAGGGCTAGTCAAAAGCAATGCAACTGAATGCGCCTATAGCTGGTTCAAGAGTTTATATACTTGCGACCGCACATCACCCTAAAGTATGTCTTTAGTCTAATGTCACTAAGTACACGTAAATGAGCTTCATTTGTTTTAGACTGCTTAATTATTTCGAATATTCTAGGCCTGTATTGCTATGAAGGTTAAACAAAGCAAACAGCGAACTTGGACCTTTGAATATAACCTAGTTGTGGTTTTTTAGGTTCGATATTGATCGGGTCAAAAAAGAGTTATTCCTTATTCGTCCTATGACGTCTCATCCCACTCATAATTTTTCCCCACTCATCCCATTCATGTTCCCTGCTTAACCCACTACAATTATTCCATTTTAAGTTCCTTACTCATCCCAAAAACACATTTTTTAATTTTAAAAACTGTATGTCATGATAAATATATGTTATTTATAATTTGATATTCACAAATTTCTTTTAAATGACTTATTTATATATTTTAGATTTTTCATGTTTTTAAGGAAAGCTACGCGTTTCAAATGTTTTTTCAAAATCAGCATTTGCGAAAATCCGTGAATAAATTTATTTTTGTCATTTTTTTTATAAGCGTTTTATCTATAGAACCTCAACTTTTTTGCATCTATTAATAAACACGCAGGAATTTTAAAACAAAAAAGGGTCCGTCAAAAGGATTGAAGGTACAGTGGTAGGACATGCGGGCTTAAAAAAAATCTTTGTTGTTTACTAGACCTACATGAGTCAAAGAAAGTGTAATGATGTGAGTTCATTCTTTTCTTCAAATAAAAAGTGAGATAGGACGGAAACAAAATATTACACATAATGGTATCTAACAATTCACACGGTCTGCAAGCTAGCCATATCTTTTACTACCTGGAAACAAGTTTTTAAGACTTACTATTGATTTCAAAGAACGCAATTACGGCCAATCCGTTAGTCAAATATTTTAATATAAACTGTCTGTCTGTTTGGTTTACAAGCTCAAACTCCTAGGTAGCTAACAAATTTAGGTAAAATTTAATAAGAAAAAGAGACTTGAAACGGATTAGGATACTTGTCATCACGAAATAATTCTTTAGGATGTGGAAGGAGAAGTGAAAGTTTGTTCGTGGAATCAATCCTATATTCGGTCAAGAGATAGCATTGCGATATTTATAGTGTTCTCTAGGGAGTGGTATATACAGGTGGCTTTTTCATCACCTTCAAAATTGTTTATAGGTGTTCAGTATCGTATTTAGAGCCCATTTATGTAGTAAAAAATGTAGGTCTAGTTTTCAGCCGAAAATATTTGTTGCAACATAGTTTTCAATTTTTACGGTCCTAAGCCTGTTAAAGTATGAAGAGAAAATCAAAAACTTATGCCACACATATTATTAGCACCAAAATAATATGAAATGTAATAGTTTAGACTATAAGATCGATCACAATTTAAAGGATTGATGTCTAACATGTTTTGAATAAATACAGGCAGTGTCACAGATGACCGAGAGGTCTGGAATTTACAAGCGAATATAAGTTACTGTGACATTACGTCCTTGACTAACTCAACCCTATAAAATACAATCCCCTTTACTACCAATTGACTTATCACCTCGTTTACTTCCAAAGGCACCATTCCTTCTCCTTTTTAGATTTATTTGAAAAGACTTTCAACTAATCTATATTAAAAAAAAAGTCAAATGGGAGTCGGACTCGCGCACGAAGGGTTCCGTACCAAAAAGGCCAAAAAAACGGGTTTGTTGTATGGGAGCCCCCCTTAAATACTTATTTTATTTTGTTTTTAGTATTTGTTGTTATAGCGGTAACAGAAATACACAATTTGTGAAAATTTCAACTGTCTAGCTATCGCGGCTCTTGAGATACAGCCTGGTGACAGAGCGACGGACAGACAGACAGACAGACAGACAGACGGACAGACGGACAGACAGCGAAGTCTTAGTAATAGGGTCTCGTTTTTACCCTTTGGGTACGGAACCCTAAAAACAGCTAAAAAGCTTTCTCGTAGGTACTGTAAATATCATGTTTTTATGTGTTTGATTTCAATGATATGCAATTCAAATTTTGTTAATTCATGTTTTATCCTGTAACTTTGGTGTTGATGACAATACAATAATTAAGATATTATACCGACCAAAATTAATTGTAAACATTTTAATAACCTTAAAATGGGTAGTATGATAATTTATCAAATATAAAGTTTTTTTAACAAGTAGAACACAATGTTTGTCGAATCATACCAGATCTTAGGTTATGATAGGAATAATGAAATAAAAACTTTTTTTTTTTTAATCAAACGCAAAATTTAATCGCATTCTCATACTCAGAATCTATTTTATTATATTTTTGTTCAATAATATAATTCAAACAATTCTCAAATATTGTGCCTAGCTTTGCCTTTCGAAGTAAACAGTTAGTACACCTTAATTGATTACATATTATTACATTTATACAAATAGATATATATTTGTATAAATGTAATAATTTGCTAGCTAATATAAATAAAATCGAATTCCTAAATGTGTTGTTGAATGTATTCAGAAGGGCTCGACCAAATCGACTATATATTTATTCTATATTATCGTTGACCCATAAAGAGAAAAATACATTTCTATCCATACAAACCTATACCAACAGTCCAACAACGTTTAACATAACGAAGTCGGTTGGGACAGCTTGTTTTATGTAAAATTAATATCCGTGTTATGTTACTGATTAAATGGCCCACTTCGTGTTTGTATGGGAATAGTTGAGCTTTAACTTATCTGATTTAAATAGTCATCATCAACAGTCAAAAGCATGAATCACGCCATCCTTGGATTTCTTCTGTGGTAGAAAAAAAACCACTTTGCAAGTATTCTACACCTTTTTAACTTACGATGTATATTACGACTTAAGTGTTATTACAATATTATCAATCATTTTGACGACCATTTGGATCAGCGGTAGTTAAAGCTGCTTCTGAGCCATGGGTCGCGGGTTCGATCCCCGCACAGTACAAATATTTGTGTGCATGAACATGTCTGTTTGTACTGGTCTGGGTGTTTTCTATGTATTATAAGTATATATTTACAAAAAAAGAAGTATATAAGTAAGTTTATCGGTTGTCTAGTACCCCATACAAGGTACTTAATAGTACCTTAATTTTGGACTAGATGGCTCAGTGTGGCCCAGTGAGGCATGTCTTAAATATTTATTTATTTTCAAAGAACCATATTGTGTTAATTAATTCTCATATTAGTAATATATCATGATGAAATTCCTTTTATCTCTTTAATGACGGTCTTAATTCCGTGTTTAAGTTATTGAATAACTATTACAAAGTAAAATTCATATTAAACTATCACTTATGAGAGTAGGCACTTGTTGTTGCTCATATTTGAAACTAACTTTTTCCACGGCTTCTTCGTATGGTACTGATTTGGTTACAGATAATTAAATTTCGAATATCCAAAAATATCATTAAATTTTTTATTCATATGTGGAGATTTGTAACAGGTTAAAAGCAAAATCCAGCAGGTACTTCATCAAACAGTCACCAAACAAAATTTTACTAAGACCATTTGGACTATAGAGTTTTTCACTCTTATAAGTTACCAATCCATTAAGTAAAACAAAAGTATGGAATCCTCTATCTGTTTAACCACTATTTTATCTAAGTTTTGAATAGTTTATTTTTTTGGCGCAATACTTAGATATCTTTCTTTGGGTTTAATTTTGCGTTATATGAACAGACTATCTGTTGCCCGCGACTTCGTTCGCGTTTAAATTTGCGTTTAAAACTATCCCATGCCAATCTGCCAAGCATTAATTTCAGCCTAAAATCTATATTCCTGCCAAGATTCATCCAGGTTCGTTGACCGTTTTAAAACTCTACGTCCAATTAGGACTTCTTGAAAGTGCAAGAAGCTTAGAAACCTTCGAATGCGATATTAATGACTTTGGTGACATTACAATTTTAAAGAGTATGTGCACTGAGCTTTTTACATCTACGCTAATATTATTAAAAGGAAAGATTTTTATTTTTGTGTATGTGTATGTTTGTATTGAATAGGCTCTGAATCTGCTGGACCGATTTGAAAAATTCTTTTACTATTGAAAGCTGACACTATCCTTGATGAATATAGTCTACTTTTTACCGCGGGACCCGCTGTCGGTATGTCAACTACTAAACGGCTTGACCGATTGGGTTGAAATTTTGCATGTGTATTTCCGTGGTTTCACAGAAACGAATGTATTAAGCCTACCTAATCTATCTTTCTATATGCTACCGCCAGGCACAGGTTTCCGACCGTGCGATATGACGTGGAGTTCACGCGGGCAGAGCCGCGGCCGAAGAGCTAGTTTTTAATATAATCGGATTTTTAAAAATATGTGTCAAAAATTTTTTATTTAAATTAAAAGCTCCACGGAGTATTGATATCAACTTAAAGCAAATCACACCTAAAATAATATTCGATAGCGTTGCGGTTCGAGCTTTTGATTTGCGTTGAACTAATATGGCCGATTACGATGTTTGTTCTTTTATTTATAAATATAATATATAAAGGTGAATAATTTTAACCACTTTTCAAAATTTTTATAGGCGTTCAGTATATTTGGAGCCTATTTATTGATAAATTAAATAAAAAATAAATAGATTGGTTTTGAAAACGTAGTTTTACTTTGAGAGAATTTTATCACACAGTCCATAGATAATACACATACAGATTAAAAAAAATTTTGCTAGCATAAACTAGATATGTACTAGGTTATAATATGAGTCGGTAAATTAGAGTTCAATTTTCTAATTTCAACACTCTCTCCAAATTTGAACCCTTTGACTCAGATACATACATATTTTAAAACATAAACAACAGTCTGAACTCAAAAATCTAGACTTAAAACACAACTAAGTTAGCAAACTCTGACCAAAATTAATAGTAAGTTTTATACAGTAACAACAAATTATTTTAATTTCTTAATACCAATTTTACTCCTGGACTAAGATACTGAAACTTATCTCTAGGCAGAGCTTTGGTAAATAAATCCGCATATTGTTCGTTGGTATAAACATAATTTAAATCTATTTGTTTTACAATATACTTTTCTTTAATAAAATTATACTTGATATCAATGTGCTTACAACGTTTGTGATAGTCCATTGCACTTTGATTGTCAATATTTAAGCATATATAATTCTGATTAAATTCACCAATATCTAATAACATTATCTATAACCACAAGGCTTCTTTTGTCGCAGAGCAAGCTGCCATAAATTCTGCTTCTGTGGTGGGTAAAGCGACACTTTGCTGACGTTGTGTTGCCCATGTTATGGCTGCTCCATTTTTAATAAACCATACCCAGTCAATGAATTTCTAGTGGCAGTATCTTTAGCAAAATCTTCATCACTATAAGCTTTAATTTCATGTTGCTGAGATGATGTATAAAACAGGCCATAGTCTTTGGTTCCTTTTAAATATTTCATTATTTTCTTGACTACGTTCCAGTGAGTGTGATCAAAACAATTTAGATATCTACTCACCAGACTAACTCCATACATGATGTCAGGTCTGCTTACCACAGCCAGATGCATAAGTGACCCAACTGCCTCTCGGTATGGAATAATCTTGTCCACAGATTCAGTGCTCTTCTCCAGTGTGGTGTGTGGGTCTACATATTTGAGTTAACATCCAAACCTTCAGGCGGTGACATATATATGTCAAACTGAATAAAATTCAAATTATGTTGTGCTGCTTCTGAAAGTAAAACTCGAACTGAGTCATATCTCACTGTAGGTGAGTATATCTCTTTATAATCAATGCCTTGTTTCTAGCTACATGCTTTAGCACATAATCTTGCCTTAAAAAGTGAACCAGATGGCTCATCTTTTATTCTGAAGACCCATTTACAGCCAATCACTCGCACTCCTTTAGGTTTCTCAATCAATTGCCAAGTTTTATTCTTTGCATGTGCCTGTAGTTCTTCCTCAATTAATTGCTTAAATTTGGCAGCTTTAACATTTTCAATAGATATTGCTTCATCATATGTTTGTGGGACATTTTCTTGTCCTGCAATTTCTTCTGTACACACATAGGTATTTCCTTGCATTTTACACAATCTTGCTTTAGACCTTGTAGTTACATTTGACATTGACTCCGATTGATCTATATTTATTTCCGGTTCATATAAAGATCCTTCATCTGAATAAAAATCATCACTGGATTCCTCTTTAGTATCTTCAATGCTTTCAGATAAATTCCGTAAAGTTGTGTCACTATCAGAAATACTTTCAGTCACAGAAGTATCTTCACAGGTATTTGGGACTGACTCTGATAATGGTACTACAGCATTATTTCTTTTTACTGAGCTTTCCAGAAAAATCACATCTCTTCTTATGATGGCTTTTCTTGTTTTGGGATCTAAAAGCCTGTACCAGTTGTACCATCAAACATGTACCATCGCTTCGCAGCCAAAGATTTCATATGTGTTCTGGCTTTTTGCCACTCCACATCTCTTCCGGTGTTAAAAAGGCTAAAGCCCTTGTGGGACATCTATTCGTGATGTAAGCTGCAGTTGACACAGCTTCTGCACAGCTTGTATCCTTTGGTTTGTTCACTGTATCCAATGAATATCATTTTATTTGTGTTTGAATCCCACTTCTAAGCTTTTTCTTTTGGAACATGTACCATCGCTTCGCAGCCAAAGATTTTCATATGTGTGATATCTGGCTTTTTGCCACTCCACATCTCTTCCGGTGTTAAAAAGGCTAAAGCCCTTGTGGGACATCTATTCGTGATGTAAGCTGCAGTTGACACAGCTTCTGCACAGCTTGTATCCTTTGGTTTGTTCACTGTATCCAATGAATATCATTTTATTTGTCTTTGAAACCCACTCCTAAGCTTTTTCTTTTGGAACATGTACCATCGCTTCGCAGCCAAAGATTTTCATATGTGTGATATCTGGCTTTTTGCCACTCCACATCTCTTCCGGTGTTAAAAAGGCTAAAGCCCTTGTGGGACATCTATTCGTGATGTAAGCTGCAGTTGACACAGCTTCTGCCCAATAATGCTTCTGTAGTTTTGCGTTTATCAGCATACATCTGGCTCTTTCTAACAATGTGCGGTTCATTCTTACCGCTAAGCCATTTTGCTGTGGCGTGTACGGAGTGGAGGTTTGATGTACAATTCCAGATCTCTTGAGAAAAGCTTGAAATTCATTGCTTAAATATTCAGTCCCATTATCTGTGCGAAGAGTTTTTATTTTCAAATCAAGTTGATTTTCAACTAATACTTTAAATTCTTGAATTTTTTGGAATACTTCAGATCTTTGTTTTATTAAGAATACAAATACTTTTCTGGTAAAATCGTCTATAAAAGTAAGAAAGTAGCGAGCTCCTCCGAGAGAAGGTGTTTCCATTGGACCACAGACATCGGAGTGAATAAGTTCTAGCTTTGTTTGTGCTCTGGTACCTTCTGAAGGGAATGGAAATCTTGTTTGCTTCCCTTCTAAACATGAGATACATATCACTTTGTCTGTATTTTCTAGTTTGACTCCTGCACTTTCTGACAGTTTATTCAAATCTTCAAAATTTTAATGTGCCATTCTCTGATGCCATAAATAAGAATCATTCTCTGTTGATGCAGATATGTATTCTGAAATACTATGTGTAAGTAGCCTGTACATATTATTTATCATTTTAGCAGTCGCAACTTGCTTGTTTGTTTTTTTAAGATTTTACAACCTTGTTTGTCAAATTGTACTTGATGGCCACTATTTATTATTTGACTGACAGATAGAAGGTTCGTAGCCAACTGAGGAACATAGAGAACATTCTGTACCTTGATAGTTTCCAACTGGCCTTGTGTGTTGACAACATTAAGATTTACCTTTCCACAGGCCTTCACAACTAGCTTCTTGTCATTAGCTACTCTTATTGTGGAAATTGGAGGTGTAATTTCATCGTAAATCAAGTTATGGTTCATTGTCATGTGCATTGTCGCTCCAGAATCAATGTACCAATTATTGTCGTTGCTTAAGTCCCGAGCCATTCATCATTGACTTCAAAACCAATGTCCCTCAACTTGTGAGCAGTGGTCATGATCTTTTTAACATAATCTTCAATGTTCAGACAATTTTCAAGCGTAGTATTAATCAGATCTCTCAATAAAACCAACTTGGCGTGTCAAACCTTTGTCATCGAAAGCTTTGGCTAAATTATTCCAAACTTCTTTAGCTGTTTTGGCTTCTTGTATATGTACATAGTTGATGGGATGTACTAATAAGATAATTTTCGATTTCGCTTTTGTATAAAGGTTGGGATAAATTGTTTTATTGTCTTTCGCTGTGACACAACTCCATAATTCCTCATGTTCGAGGTAGGTTCGCACTGCAAATCTCCACGTAGGATAGTTTTCTCTTCCAGTCAGCTTTTCAATCAGTGCCATCGTATTATTTGATGACATTTTTGCGGATGAAGAATATCGGAAAACGCGTGGCGAGTTTTGAGGTTATACTGAACTACTATAGTTTTGTACTGATTTTATCAATTTCACATTTTTCACTTTAATATTTTACTTTTAAGCAAAAACAGGAGGCCTGGGCCCATAACCTGATAAACTAAATGAAAAATAAAGATATTGGTATTGAAAACGTAGTTTCACTTTTAAAAAAAAGACGTGTGGCACTCGGAGACTGCCGCGGTAAAGCTATTGCATAGCATTTTTTATCAACTTATGCAATTACAAAACTAAAAAGTATCACCGCTGTGCCGGTCGGAGTGGGGAGTGTTAGGTTATTTTCGTTACGGAATTTCTGGATTCGGTCTCCACGCTCAAGGCCCGCGATAGAAGCTATGCAATAGCTTAATTTTATAATATTACTAGCGACCCGCCCCGGCTTCGCACGGGTGCAATTCTGATACTAAATACACTACAGAAAAACTGTGAACGTTGTATATAAAAACATAGCGGCCCGCTCCGGCTTCGCACGGGTATAAAATATATAGCCTATGTGATTAAAATCGATCCAGTAGTTTTGATTTATTCATTACTGCCCGTGGCCCGCACGCGTTAAATTTGGAGTAAAACAATCCCCCTTTCCCTATACCATGAAGATTTCCTGCTATCTTTGGAATATCTAAATTCATACACTACATTTTTACTTATTTACTTTTTACATTTTTAACTATTTATTTTATTTTTACAACATATTACAGAATGTCTTTATAAACAACGTTCACAGCTTTCTTGTCATTAGACAATACAAACATCTCTTGAAAGAGCGACATACAGTTGTCCATGTGAAAAACAGTCAACGCTCAAATCTAAGCCTGCAACGTTGAAGGTTTGACCCTGCGATTTATTAATGGTCATTGCAAAAGATGTCTTTACCGGAAACTGTAAACGTTTAAATTGGAAGGGTAAGTCCGATGGTATCAGAGGGATTTGGGGAATCAATACATCTTCTCCGGTACCACATCCTGTGAGTATTGTGCACTCTATTATGAAAGTTTTCATAATTTATATTTTAAGACTACTATCATACAATTATTTATCGTAACTTACTTATAATTACTGATACGTTGTCGCGCTGAAAAGCACGTTTTTATAATAAACGCGTCTGATCGCTGCTAAATTCAAAGTGCTATAGGGAAAACCGCGGCCTCAGACGCGCTATTTATAGGCACGCTCTTGCCGCACCAGGCGGCCGGCCGGTACCGCCGCAAACGCTACGATCTTCGAAAATATTCACTTAAATCATACGGTAAAAAGGGCCATATAGATCTATATTAAATGAACAATGTATTCAAGGTATTTAATTGAATAAGGATTAATGCTGTATTGGTTAAAATCGCTTCGAAAATTAGCCATTATTTGTCGTAAAAAGTAAATGACAAAAAAAAGTTATTGTTGGTTATCCATAAGAGATAGACATATACCATCACGGACTTTTCTGTAGACCTTTTCAATGTGTACAATACTTAGTACATTATTTTGATAAAACTCGTAGGGTTCAGCCTGCGTTTGCAATGTAAGCGGAAAAAATGTAATTATTTACGACATCACATTAGAAACCTTAAAAATAACAGTACTTCTCCACTATTTAATGGATGTTATTATACATATAAACCTTCCTCTTGAATCACTCTATCTATTAAAAAAAACCGCATCAAAATCCGTTCCGTAGTTTCAAAGATTTAAGCATACAAAGGGACATAGGGACAGAGAAAGCGACTTTGTTTTATACTATGTAGTGATGTATTTTCTAATTTTAACTTTTGTAATTAAATTTTTCTGTTATTTTGGCAGATATGGTTACCATAGGCAAGCATACTGTCAAAATCCTTATTTTCTTTTTCTCAAGGCCCGCGAAAGAAGCTATGCAATAGCTTAAAAAAATATATTGCTAGCATAAACTAGAGATGTACTAGGTTATAATATGAGTCGGTAAATTAGGGTTCAATTTTCTAGTTTAAACATTTATGAAGTAAAAAATGTAAATCAAGTTGTCACCCGAAAATATTTTTCGCGATATAGTTTTAAATTTTTAAGGTCCTGTAAATGTTTAACCTGTTAAGTTATAAAGGGAAAATCAAAAACTTATGAATAGTATCGTAATTAATGAATGAGATACGCAACGCGGAAAAAAGTATTGCTATGCGGCTGTATCAAAAATTTTAGATTTTTGGCGTATATTTTCTAAGTTCATCTTGACATTTTTGTACTGGGTTATACCAAAAGAAAAAATATTTCATTTGGTTTTTGTCTTGTAGATAGTAGATATATATTAAAATTTGGAAGGTAGTTAAAATTTCATCATGTACATATATTTTTTAATAACAATTATGGTGATTTTAATAATCGTCATCATGTTTATATATTTATTGATAGGTAGGTATTATCATTGTGAATTAGAAAAAAAGGATAGTTCATAATATCTGTATTTATTTTAAGGTCACCTTTGACTTCATTTATGGACTTAAAGGCTAGTTACATGTAGGTACTTTAGTATTTCTTAGAGTTCTTTAGTAAATATGGAACTCTTATTTTCTCGTGTCTCAAATGTCCGTCTGTGTTTTCTGTTTGCCTGTGTGTCCGTCTGTCCATCTGCGGTTAATGACAGAGAATGTAATTACCCTGAAAATGTGGTACCAAATTGAAAATTGAAAAATTATTGTTGATAAATAATGGTGTTTTATTTACATGGAAAAACGGTAGTTTATTATCGATTATTTGGTGTAGGGATTTGTGAGGTATTCGTACAGGTCTTTCAAAAATAATGAGGGTGTGTTTATACCATATTGGCCTCTTTCAGCTTTAAGGTTATAAAACTTAAAGAAGAAATATTCCGCACAGAATTCTTGACGCAAAAGAGGTAGTAGTTATAAATTAACCAATCAACAAATTTATGAAACAACGCAATCATTTGGGACTTACAACTACAGCGGGTACTCTATCCTGCCTGTGCTGCCAATCACACAGATTTTTTATCTGTATGTTTTTTTGAAATGATGAGATCCGCAGGAGAACTAAAACAACCGACATCGCTCGAAGGATTGCATCGTTGAAGTGGCAGTGGGCGGGACACATAGCGCGGAGAACCGATGGCCGTTGGGGCGGGAAGGTTCTCGAATGGCGACCGCGTACCGGACGACGTTCCGTGGGCAGGCCCCCTACAAGGTGGACCGACGATCTGGTTAAGGTCGCGGGAAGCCGCTGGATGCGGACAGCATAGGACCGATTGTTGTGGAGATCCTTGGGGGAGGCCTATGCCCAGCAGTGGGCGTCGTTCGACTGATATGATGATGATGATGATGATGATGTTTTTTTTATGTTTTTTACCTATTTAATGTATTATTTGTTTATCTTTAATTGCGATTAATAACTGAATTGTCAGTGTTTTCTACCGGTTTCTAAATTGTTGTAACAATTTATTTATTCACCGTGCATTTTTACCGCCTGACAAACAAAGCCCACGTTATGTAACCATTATGTATAACATCTTGGCAGCGTTATTTTTATCTGTTTAAAAATAAAAATAAAATTTATATAAATATAAAATATTGATTCAGCTATTAACCCCTTACAACCCTTTATTCGCATTTCAAAGCCTATATCCTTTCTCAGGCTCTATAGTATGTGTAAATTTCATTAAATCGGTTTATTATTTCGTAGGCGTGAAAGTGTGACGGACAGACAGAGTCACTTTCGGATTTATATTACTAAGGAAGTAAGGATTACAATTACCAGATATTACTTATTTCTGTCTTCATGTTCATGCATCAGTATCAATATATATATATATATATATTTATTTATTTATTTATCACAACAAACAAGTCATTTATAGCAGGAAGTAAAGGAATGACTATGCACGATCATTTAAAAATGTTTAATATATTTAAAAAAAATACGTTATAGAATCTTGAAACTTCGCGAATTTCGCGTCATGTACTACACAAAATCTTAACTTACTTATATCGAACAATATACTCGTTTACTGTAATACAGGCTTATGCTGCGACCAATAATCATTGACGATGTACAGACAATAGCTCGTCAACCTACCAAAAAACGTCAAATTTCTTCTATTAATATTGTTATCATGTTGGACATAAAGTTGAAAATCAATTCAATGACCTTTAAGCTTTTGGTAGGTTGCCCTGCCGTTGTCTTTTCATATGTAATTTTATGATCTTGCCAACGGCAAACAATATTAGACTTCACAGGTTTTAAACTTATTAAAAGAGAAGGAAGGATATATTTTAAAATTAAGTAGTTTTCTTTTTATATTCTTGTTACAGTAATTTTGATAATTTGTAGAAATTTCATTACACCTTTGAACGACTCATTTGAAATACATTATAATTTTCAGAAGCCTCTAGTGAAAGTTTGTTTACTTAATTTTTTATTCGTATTTCACGTTAAATTTTCGCGTTTAGTTTAAAAAAATCACACTTAAGCCTAAAAATGATTTTAATCCATAACTTAGCTTCAAAGATAAATGTTGTTTACAAATGTCGATTTTATTAACTTAAAATTACAGATACCCACTTTTTTCAATTTTATTTATAATAACAAAATATCAATCGCGAAGTGTGTTTTCATATACCGACAAGTGTCAGGAATTCGGTGGATTAAATACACAGATTGTAATTGACTACCGACAAAAAAAAATGGACGTATGACGTTTATTTATGGTGTGCTTATTGCGAGTTTCACTTGATTAGACTTATCTTATTTTGCTAAGTTTCTACTAGATGGCGCTGCAACAATGCCGTACAAATTCAGGATTAAGGTTTTAACAAGTTTGATCGAGTAAAACTCACACTAAGCAATCTGTAATGTAATCTTTTGGTATCGGATTGTTAGTAGCTATTTGTGTTTTTTGTTGAAAATAGTCCCAGCAGTAATAAAATAGTCAGTTGGTGTACGATCGGCATCATGAGTCGCTGAACACTCAGTACCAGGTTATAGTAGTAGTACGCATGTTGTTTGCAAAAGATTGCTAAGGGAAATGGACGAGGTCTAACTTTGACATGGTACTAAGTGTATAGCGATTTATGACTGGCCCTACAATGGCACAGATGTACACTATATTAAGACGGCGACGAAATCACAAAACAAGGAAAAAGTACACAATTTAAAATCATCATCAAACATAACTTAGTCTAATACCTTAAATTATCATGCAAATAACTATGCTACTGTTTGGAACCCGTAGCCAATAACAAAATTATTTATAGTAGTATGAATTATGTCTGTCCTTTCCGACCTCATCGGCCATAACAGATGGAGACAATTTATCAAAAAAGTAAAATTGATTTAATGATGTAAGATTTCTTCCTGTGCACGCACGCATACATACACGCGCGTGCACCTACATATATAAATAAATACAGTAAAGAATAGAAAAAGAGAAAGTGTGGAAGACAATAGAAATGAAAAGTTTATAGGAAAGGAATATTTTTGAAAGACTACCTTACATCATTTTTTTTAACTGCTGACAGAATAAATTAAAGTAACGATGAGGTCAACAACCACAGACATGGTCCATAATACTATTAAATTAATTACATTATGGGTCCACAAATCCTCCGTTAGTCACTGGTAGTGTCCACCTAAAAAGAACAGGAGTATTATTTTAATTTGTTAGCAAAATATTCTAGAATCTTTGATGTCAGCCACTCCAAAATAAAAAAGGTAAATGTTAGATGTAATCTGCAAAATGCTTTAGTCAGTAAAAATTAATTGTTGTAAATTCTTTAATTCTGAATGACTTTGAGAGTAATAAAATTAGCGTAAGTCTGTGTATTATAGTGAGCATAGAAGTTTCATTAGTTATTATCTAAACAACATCCAAGTGTTTTTTTTTTATTTGTTCATGTCGGGTGATCCCAAAGAAAACCGTAAAAATAGTTTCGTGAAATTCAGAAAAAACGCAGGTACTTTTAATACCCAGACATAATATAAAAAGTGTTTTTCCTAAACTGACCCTTCGATCGAATCGATTCGATCCTTGGATGGCCAGGGATCGAACCCGGGACCTCGTAAATTGAAAACCGGTGCGTGCGTTACTCGACCACGGCGTCTTCAGCGTTAAAAGATTACTTTTCAGTGTAGATAATGAACATACTTGGATGATTTTGTTTCAAAAGAAAATGGTCACAGCCTTGTTTAAACACTCTGTGAATTTGCTTTAAAACAAAATAAGAGATATTGTAGAAGGATTAACAGAGTGATGAAATACGCTGTTAACTTAGAATATTATTCTAAGGCTGTTAATGACCGTTTTGACTCTCAACACAAGACATTTTTACCTTGTTGAGCTAATTTAAAGCTGTGGGTGTTGTACTCGTAATAATTATAAGGAAAAAGTAATAATAATTTTATGATAACAAAAATTGACTAATGACACAATTGTATTCTGTTTGCTGGAGATGACAAAAAAAAGAGAAAATCACCCAATAATGTACGTATTTTATGTTAAGATAAATAACTTTCAGCTTCCCCTGGTATATTAGTAATTTAGTATTGTTATTCCGTATTTCACTTGTAAGTACTTACCAGTAACGATCGTCCAATGCCGTTGTTTGTTCGGTTAGTCTGGTGGAGAGTTCTGTAAACATCACAAAAAGCAATTGTTTTACCAGAGTAAATATATAAAAAATCTTTTTTCCACATTGAACCCCGTCCAGGAATCGAACCCGGGACCTCGGAGCCAGCGACATCTTGAAAACCAGTGCGTACGCCGTTCCACGCCAGAGGTCTTCAAATATTACAATACTGATTAATACCAAATATGAATAATTGTGAAATTACCTCCATCATGTGATAGTCCCATCCTAACAAAAATGGGAACGAACTCGATATGAGACTCTCATTTTCAGGTAATTCATCCCCTGTAAAGAAATGTACCTTTTAGAAAAGAAAAAAAAACATTGACTTGGGGACTAAATATTAACTATTAACCGCCTATATTAAATATTAACCCTTGGAGAGGAGTTTCTGTTTGTAATGCGTGGTATGAAAACAAACATAACATGCGCCACAGTTTTAACTTTTGCAGAGGTCATCGTTTTTCCCGATTAAATTAAGAACCTATGTTAAAATTCCTAATAAAGATATATCTATTATTATTATTATTATTATTATTATTATAAAATATGCGTATAAAATAGATAAATATGAAAATAAACTATTTTTAATGTAATAAATATATGGAAATGAGTTTTCATTGGTTGAAAACAGCATTGAAAATTTTCAAATATTAAAACAATCAACGCTGCGTAAGTTTAGATGCACGTTCGTTAATCACGCCAGAACAAAGGGATCTTGATACGTAGATAGTTTCAATACAGGTAAAGCACTTTAAAAAAAAATAAGTTGTGCGTGTACTAGTGTACACACGTAAGAAGTGAAACTTCTTTATGGCCTTATTTTTCGAAAAATGATCTACATGCAACTTTCCAGAAATTGGTTAAATTAGTTAAATTGGTTAAATTGGTTAAATTGGTTAAATTGGTTAAATTGGTTACATTGGTTAAATTGGTTAAATTGGTTAAATTGGTTAAATTGGTTAAGTTGGTTAAGTTGGTTAAGTTGGTTAAGTTGGTTAAGTTGGTTAAGTTGGTTAAATTGGTTAAATTGGTTAAATATTATTTCACTTTACCTTTTTGTTATCGTCTGAACCAACCGTGGTAGGGGCAAGAAAAAGATGGCGCGTAACCAAAAAATGTGACGAAAATTTGACGCAAAACGTGACGGTAAATTTTTTCCAACGCCGATAAAGAAGTTTCACTTCAAAAATAATAGAAAACAGCACACTCAGGCACGGTAGAAAGAGTGGGAGATACTAGTTCCTCTCCCTTCCCCTCGATCTTACGCTTTTTCGATCAGCATCACGTGACCCTGACGCGAGTTTGGAAGTTTTTACCCATCCAACAAAAAGTGCTCAGCGCCGCTAAAGAAGTTTTCACTTCAAAAATATTACGCTCTTCATAACATATTATCACAATGACATCTCTGTCCTATATAACACAGCAATGGCGAAAAGGTGGTGCAGAACTTGTGTCTTACAGACCAAAAATATACGACAAAAATTTTACATCCATTTATTTTACTAAAATAGTAATACCATTATCATTAAATGGGTAAGATGAAGGCGACCAGCTTTTTTTTCTCGTAACCATAGCCAAACAGTGATTGCCAACCCGCCTGCCAAGCCATATGAAGGAAATCTCCTGAACTATTTAATTTATTTTATTTATTCATAACAAAGACAGAACAGAAATAGTGGAATGCAATACATATAACGCAGTAAGACTAATACAGAATAGAATGAAATCTCTGACCTCTGTGCTAGGATTAAACCTGTATAACGGAGTTCAGATACTTCCCGCCATTGACGCAAAATTAAATCTTGCTAAAACGCTATATAAATCAGAGCTTATTTAAAATGAATTAGAAGTTTCTTCCTGTTTTTTATTTACATATATAATTTAATATATTTTTTTAAATTGTATCATATTAACCGTTTTTTATACTAATACAATCTATGAAGAAAGGTACTAAAATTTGAAACATGTGCACAACCCAAAAAAAATTAAAGGCACTTCAAAACAAGAAGCAAGTTTTCCGTTGATTCGTAGTCCAGTCTACGCAACCATCCCGTAAGTAGCGAACTAAATTTTTCTCTTACCTAATACACTGGGTGGAGTCTCCTCCAACCATGGAACTGGTTGCGGAGCATCTGGTGTGACCAGCGGGACCGGCACCAAAACGGGTGACTCTGGGCTTACGGAGCATAGCACGGGATCCTCTCGTTCGGGTTCTGATTCAAGCGGTAGCTCTACCACCTGACGAGACCCACACGGATCCTGATGGGGTTTTGGTGCCTGCTGTACAATCATTATATAGTTTTAAAAAACCTGGAGAGTACCCTAAACCGGCGAGCGTGTATGAAAAGATTAAAGAATGTGGATGAAGCGAAAGTAGTCTGTAAGGATCGTAGCAAGTGGAAAGATGTGGTGTCTGTCTACCCCTCCGGGAAAAAGGCGTTAAGTGTATGTATGTATGTATGTAAAAAACCTGGAGTAAATGCACTATATAATTCATATATTAGTCAATACGTAGAGCGTTATTTAAGGCCTCGTTTAGTTATTATTAATATAAGGAAATCATGTAAGTAGATCCGGTTTAAGAATTTAATTACCTTAGTAGCCGGAACCAGGTTAATATTGTATAGTGATCTGGCCTTTAGACAGAACGGTTCATAGTCCTCGAGTACAGAAACGATTCCATTTATGCTGAATTAGTTGTAAATGTCCCTTCTATACGGCGTTCACCCATGTCCAACCCCCTACCAAACACCCCGTGTCGCACGCTTGTATTTTTATTTCTTTTTTTATTAATGATGGGCTTGCTCTTGACTACATACTTAACTGTACAGTTAAAAAGAAGCCTAAGATTGAGAGAGATTACCCAGAGGTACTGGTTCTCTCACACACCAGCGGAACACATAAAAACTGTTTGGCGCTGGACTCCGGCAGGACGGTGGTAGCATTCAGGCAGCCTCTTACGAAGCCTACCACCGCAGAGAGATCTGTTAGCCGTCATCATTGGTTAGAAAACCAAAGATGCCGTTGACCAGGATGAACCACTAGGAGGTAGATCCCACCATCCCAAAAATACTATTTTTTCAACATATGTAAAGTTCATCTATAAAACATTATTCATAAAGAATTAAAATGTATATGCAGCAGAACAGAATAAATATGCAATTAATTATTTACAAAAGTGTTTTTAAAAACGAGCATGAAAACATGAAAATCTTTTTGATTTTCCATTTTTAAATTTGGTTAATTTGTCATGTTTTAAAGAGGCTGCGATCGCTACAGTATATTGATAGGTAGTATGAGGAATCAATCATTTCTAAGTTCTCGCGCGATAGATCCGGAAGTCCAAACTTTATACCATACATTTGTGTATGGACTTATCCTATATATTCGTATACACTCTTGGATAATGTTCTGTAATATATATTTTTAGATTCAAGAAACTGGTGTACTTACAATGGATGCTGCGGCAGCTGCCTTTCTTCGCTGCGCAGCAGCTCTTTTTCTCCGCTTTGCGGCAGCGACTTTTATTCGCTCCGCTGCTCTCTTGTCCCGCTTGAATTCAACAACTGGTGGGTTTAAAAACAATACATCTTATTAAACGGACGATATTTCAGTTTTGATATTGTTTCTAGAATGCAAACGTATGATGACACTTACTCTCTTTTACCAGCCTCTCGTTTTGGGTGCGCAGAGAATCTAAGCTGTTGCGCGCAGTCGCAATAAATGTGACCGCCTTCGCAATAACTTCCGCTCTAGGTGTCTAGAAGTGAAAAAAAAGAAATAATAAAATACATTTTATAAAAAATATCTTGACTATTCTTCAATTCCAAGCCCCCTATTATAAGCGTATGGCGTGATTAGTTTTTCTGATTTCCAGCTTTTACAGAAGCCGAAACCAACGCAACGGATTGGCGCTTTCCGGATCACGGTTTTGCATAATAAATGGTGGAAGCTTAATGCTTTTTACTTATCCGTTTAAAAATTTCTACTTCTAAATATAATACTATGAATAAATTCAATTGTGATGTTATGCTGTTAATGTTCATTAGATCTGATTTATTGGAAAGTTTATGTACTGAGCGGGAGGAGTTTGATCACTTCGTTTACCTGTCAACACTTCGTAACGATTCTAGACATTTGCCTTAATAATGCATCTTTTTGTAATTGAATGAACGTAACATTTAATTTCGCTTACTTTATCATTGTAGTGATATCTGATCTGTAGGATTTGTACGTTTGATTTTCGATGACATTTGAAAATGCATGCAAACGATAATACTTGCTTCTTAGATCTACGCTCTTTTCTTTTTCTGCAATATTGTGATTCTTATCTTGGCAAACTGCTCGTGTCTATCTTTACAAGATTATTAGGGAAACATTGACAAAATTTTTCTACATTAGTATATTTGTAAGGTGTGGGTGGGCTTTCACTGTATTCCTGGTAGCGCGTAGACTATCACTTGATCCTGGATTTCTATATGAACCCTTTCGTTTCATTTAGAGTTCTTCTAGTCGCAGCCATGTGTTTGTCGCATTTCTGTTATTGTTATTATCATCATGCGTACAAACGACGTTGACTAGAAATTAATTCTTGTAACTACACTATACCGCTATACGCTAGCTTTGACATAAACCTAAGGGTCTAGATGTAAGCATCTAGTGTAAAAGTTGGATTTAGATATGAGTTTACTTATTTGGTTTGGTTTTGCCCAATTTGGTCTAGTGGTTTAACTACCGGGCCAAGATCTCGGGGTCCCAGGTTCAATCCCCGGGTCGGGAAACAAAAAGTTTCGAATTACGGAACGTTGCTCGGGTTTGTGATCACCAACCCGCATTTGGCAAGCGTGGTGATTATGCCAGTATCCATCATGGCTATGGTAACTTGAATTCAATGATGGAGGCCTTTTCCCTGCAGTGGGATGATTATAGGCTGTTACTTTACTTATTCTATTCTAACAAAATATTACCTGGATAAACTGGAAGAGCTAAAATCCTAAATGTTACAAAAAAATTATAAAAAATTACACATACGGTTGAATCAGCTCCGACAAACGGCTCGAGCTTTGCGATGCCTTCGCCGATCAATTCTCGCCGCTGCTTCTCGTAAGTCGCGTTGCGCAGGCGGCGTTCTCTCTGCAATTTTTATTTTCAACTCAGTAAAAACGTAACCACAGGCAGTAATGAAACAAAATGAACGATTGAAAATTGTATGTAATGATTTCAATAAAATATACCTGGTTTAGCGGGATTCTGTTGGCACCCGGGGGCCTACCACGACGAGGCCTGGAGTCGTGGTCCTGCTTAGCAATGCAACACATTAGTAAAAAACTGCTACCTAGACATTATTTGTATGTGTTGATATTAAACTTTTATCTGTTAATATGTTTTCAAGTGAAGATCTTCACATCAATGTACAGATATGTTTTGGATCTTGTCTCTTTATGCGGAATTGTATATCTTCTTAGTCGCGATATTCTTAAGACTTGTTCGAAGTACCTACACTTTTTTAACAGCTTTTCATTCACTTATTCCATTCACTGATATTCGCAGAATTGCTCTGTTAATACAAGTTATTTTGATTACGCGTAATGTTTTCACATAATCGAGCTCTAGTTACATATTTTAATATTGGCAGGCCTCCTTAAAAGTTCTGTAGGGGATCCTAACCAACTAAGAGATTGAGAAAAATTGCACCAGTTACTTCTCTGTTTCAAAATTCAACTTTTTCAGGTTTTTTTTCCAACTTTACACAAAGAGGTAACACGCGTACTTCAAGTTAGTAGTATCAAATATATAACACTATCCAGAATTCTTAAGAAACAGAATACGTGTCCCATTTCCCATTTATAGCGCGTTAATTTTCCAGTAAATATTTTTGTTACATTCATTTAAAATTTAGATTTATGACCATGTATAATAAATGCTTAGTAGTTAAGATTTGTTTAATCGTTATCAAAAAAGTATGGTTCAACTATTTTTAACGCTTACTTAACAATTATAACTTATTTTTTCAAGGTAATAATTTTACTAAATTAAACACATATTAAAGCACAGCACGAATATCAAAACTATAAAGCAAAAATTAACACATAACATCATTAACTTACAATTCTTACCCTGTTCATATCCCCTATAGAATCCAAAAAGTTTACATAGCACCTCAGAAAAACTTATTCCTTAACACTACAACCACAAGAAAAACAATGAATGAACACGGAACAACACAAAACTCACAACTGAATGAGGTCAGAAGGCTCACATTTGTATTTATACCTGCGCCCGCGCCTTTTGGGGACTGAACCCCCACCCTTTTTAACAACAATAAATACCATAATGCGTCTTTTAGAGACAAAAAGAAAAATATGGTATTTTCAATACAAAATACATTGAGAAAATACCATCAAAATATCAGACACCTTAGTAGCCTGGTGGTAGCTGGAATTATTATTACTTAAAAATAATAAAAAAATCATTCAACTTCATTGTTTGTTACAGATATAATTTGATGCTATTTAATTTGATACTTAAAGCTTTTTCTAGTCAAAAACTACATAAATGTTAATTTCTACATTTAGGAGCATAATATTATTCCTTTTATTACACATTTATGAGATCAATTGTAAGTGTTTCTTTCGAGTTAGCATAGAATAGGATCTATCCAGGTAAAATGTCAAAGCCAAGCTGAACTCATTGTAAAAGTACGAGAACGACTATAGTTTTAAGATTTTCTACTTCTGTTATCTGGTTTTGAGTTCTGTATACATTTTTTAATACACTCCTTCCAAAAACTGGCTCTCCGGCTGCTCTGCTCTATTATTTATTAATTTGTTAAGATCCTTCATGCAGATATAAAACAATAGGCTGTATGTGCTAAAGTTTGTAGCTCTGCACCACAGTCACATCCACCCTGCTACTCGTTCCTCAATTTCCATTTCACCCAATTGAGCCCACTGTGGCCTACCGATGTTTTAGAATGATTTAATGTCTTTCAAGTTAGTCAACTTTGCACCAGACCACGGCATTTGCTACGATGATAGCAATGGATACGATACTCTACTTGTTCCTACTTTTTGATAGTCAGGTTACAGTTTTTTTAACTATTTAATTGTAGTATTATTCATACACACAGTACAATAAACTAATATTATTAAAAAAGATGCCACGTTTTAACATTAAATTTTTCAAAGAACGAGCGTCGCACTAACCCTGAGAATGTCAACTGGCTGTGCAAGCGTAAACCGGTTTTTTCCAGTCTCACCGCGTGCGCGACTAGCGGCCAGTGGTCACGCACACATGTCACGCGCACTTGTAGTAGTGCAGCCGATTTTTGCAGTCGTCTGAAGCTTAAACTCCGTCCATCTACTCATGGGTTCTTATCAAGGTGTCAGCTGTTTTATAGGTGTATACTATTGGGAGGAAAAGGTATTCTGGGATTCCAAAGAATCATTTAGGCATCTATTTGCTTGGTGGTGACGCGGACGACATCATAAAAAACCTCCCACGCTCCTCGGGACCTGGTGGGTGTTTACCTGTTTATTATTTTCTATAGTACACCCACGTTAGGCGGAGCAATTCCTGCGTCTTCGAAACCTCCAGATGGTCACCATTTGCTTAGAGGGTTGGACTTGAGACAGTTCGTGATAATGCGGCTCGCTTTGCTTAACTTAACGCAATATCTACTTATTTGGAGTAGGCAGGTCGATTCTACTCTGGGTGGCGTATTCGCCTGCTAAGAAAGGTAAAATCGTTCCAGTTAAACCAAAGCTTGCGTGGTTACTTTCCATGGGTGCCCACCATAATGGCATTCCATAGTAAATGAACGGTATGATAAAAACACATTATTGATAAAACTGAAATTCTTGAACCAAACTATCGACTGCCTTGGGCGAGATTTGAACCCACAACTTGCACTAACCAATATGCTTGTAGCTGAATGGTTAGAGCAATCGCCAAGTGATTGTATTATCAATATAGACTAGCTAGCTATGAAAGCCTCAAACAGTCAATTCATATTGATAAAGTGTTTTCATACATTAATAGATAAAATGTCTTTCTCTTCACAGAAAATATGCTGGTGGTACAGTTGGAAGAGCAGTTGCCCGTGAATTCTTATGTTAAAACCCCATATTTTTCAAGGATACATCTTTCTTCAGTTTTTGAGAGAGACAATTATTTTATTGCGAAAAAAATTGAACAATAAAAAGTAAAGTAACAGCCTCTAATCATCCCACTGCAGGGAAAATGCCTCCATCATTGAATTCAAGTTACCACTGCAATGATGGGAACTGGCATAATCACCACGCTTGCCAAATGCGTGTTGGTGATCTCAAACCCGAGAAACGTTCGAAAATTCGAAACTTTTTGTTGCCCGACCCGGGGATCGAACCTGGGACCCCGAGATCTTGACCTGGGATCCCGAGATCTTGTTTTAAGTGTTTTAAAACTACAAATTCCTAGAAGAGTTTTTTAATTTATGCATTCTTTAACTGTAAATGAAATTGTAATAAAAAAATTAATAAGTTATTGCGAGTATACTTAAGTTGATTTTATTTTTGAGTTTATTATTAGCATTACAAATATTAAGAAGAACTATTAAACTTAACCCCTTGTGGTATTTGAATCAACTGAATTAATTATTCAAAGGTAAACAGTAATTACCTTTCCGACGTTTCGACTCAGTTGCACCAATCATGGTCGTTGGCAGATTGAAAGGACTGTAAACATAGAAAATCCAGAATCAATCAAGTTTGTTAGCTTATAAAAACCAAATAAAGTTAACTACATCAAATAAGAGAGCATTATGATTTACTATTCATAAAATTGTATGATGCAGGCACTACGGCGCTACGAATTGCTACGACTCGTAGTTCTAGTGTGCTACGAATTTCACATCAATCAGATAACTTCTTTGTCCCACGCTACGAATTAACACGTTGTTAAATAGTTCAGATAATTGAAAAGGTATACTAATTATTGATATACAGGCTGTGTTACTAGGTGATGAAACTAGTATAAAAAGGTTGTTAAAAGATTATTGTTTTTGTTGGAAGAAGTAGTGAATAGAAAACTTTTGTTTAGGAAACAATGCGTACAATACATACTTTGAATACTACCAGATAAATTAGCAATAAACT
Source organism: Anania crocealis (assembly GCA_949315895.1). NCBI lineage: Eukaryota > Metazoa > Arthropoda > Insecta > Lepidoptera > Crambidae > Anania > Anania crocealis. The sequence continues at coordinate 8,750,021 of OX438868.1, forward strand.
TCACAGTTACTTTTTACTCGTGTAACCTTCAAAAGGATTAGGACTGGTTGATTCTATGACTGCTTTTATAATACCCGTAATGGTACGTGGTATTTTTGTATCTGCAAGAAGAAGTGCGATGATTTTAGTAACTAAGGTTATTAGTAATTTTGAAGGGCACCTACCCCGATGGGGTCTACTGGGGTTTTTTGTGTGGCAAAAAAAACATTTCGAAAATTCTTTGCCAAGAATGTGTATTAGGTAAAAGTTGAAAGTAACATTTAGTACCTACTACATCCAAGTTAAAAAAAATACGTCAAGACTTTTTTATCCTCAAAGTGCCGATGCTAAGGCAGGGATTAATACTGCCGTAGGTTATGCCTAAAACCGACTACGTGGAGATAGTAAAAAGTAATCTACCTTTGCCAAAAAAACGGGTTTGTTGTATGGAAGCCCCCCTTAAATATTTATTTTATATTGTTTGTAGAATTTGTTGTTATTGCGGCAACAGAAATACACAATTTGTGAAAATTTCAACTATCTAGCTATCGCGGCTCTTGAGATACAGCCTGATGACAGAGCGACGGACAGACGGACAGACAGTGAAGTCTCAGTAATAGGGTCCCGTTTTTACCTTTTGGGTACGGAACCCTAAAAAACATGTTCTCGAGTATTCCCTTTCTTCATCTATCTTGCCAGGCTCAATTAGCAGAATAGAGAGAGCTTTATAAAAATAAAAATGAAAATCCAAAATGTTGTCAACCAAATAGCAGGTTGGGCATTGATGAGACAAAAAACTTTTATCCTTGGGCGCATGAATTTTCTATCAAGTCAATCGCTAGGACCAACCGAATTATTTTTTAGCTTTTAGTACATTGTCTACATCATTTAATCTTTATCTTCAATAAAACTGTTTAACTTCTACATTTTTGCTGCGTTTTTTTTTATCAATGCTGTGACTATAATATCCTTTTCATAAATTTTAAAGTGGGTGCAAATTTTTTAACGCATAAATGGCGAAACTTACGATCTGTGTATTTTTAATGTATGATTTGATAACTTTTCAGCCTGAAAGAACCGAGAATCTAAATAAATGTTTTTTACGTGGACATTTGCAATTAGGTGACTGTATTTACCATGTAGTGTGCCTCTAAATTCTTAATGGGTAAAATCAAATCAAATCAATGTGGACAACATCATATACATTGTTCTGATCCCAATTTGAATAATTATTGAAATCACTCGTTTTTCGGAAATCAGAAACAACGAAGGTACCACAAAACCCAGACCCGAGAAAATGTAGGATAAACACTTTTTTTCTATACTGAACCGTCCGGAAATAGAACCCGGGACCTCGGAGCTTGCGACACTTTGAAAACCGGTGTGTACGCCACTCCGCCAGGAAAGTCGCCTTAAAAAGTTTCTAGGTATTGTTAGAATTTCTTCTACTTCTTGTCGCTTGATTGACCGTTAAGGGTAGTCTTCCGTCATACAACAGAAGACCGGACAAACGGCTTAACGTGCCTTCCGAAGCTAGACTGTAATCCACTCTCCACTTTCCGGCCGCAGCCAATAAAAAAATATCGTATCGTATAAAAAAATCCTACTAGGAACCGAACCTAGCACCCTAGCGTAGTAAGCCACCACTACCGATTCACTACACCACATGGGACGCCAGATGTGATAATCGTTACTTATCTAATAAATTGAGACATACTCGTAGTATGGCAACACCAGTGCTATGAGTACCTGTATTAAATTCGGCGGTAAAGCTACAGCTACCTACAGCAACTAATCTCATCTCGAACAAAATCATAGCAGTCTTAAGGTGAACGCACACTTATCCGAGCCAAACGCATCGAACGAATCGAAGTCAATGAAGCCTCGCCTCGCAAACATATCCTCACCAGAAGAATCGACCGCGCCGATAGAATCCGCGAAATAGTACCCGCACTTTTATTTTTCATACTCAACTGATAGAATGCGAGCGCATCGGTTGAGTGGACCGCATGAGCCACGCCGAATCTGATGACGTCATCCAAATTCGTCTAGGTTTCTGGGTTTCGTTCAGATTCGGACGATTCGACGCGAAGAAGCGTGCGAGGTTTCATAAGATTATATACATATATTGAATTCTAATATTAGTTTCGTTCGACGTGTTCGGCTCGAATAAGTGTGCGTTCACCTTTAGAAGCTTGTTGGGCCTCAATGTGTTATAAATAAAATGCCCATACTTGAAGGAAATAATATGTCTTTTGTTTAATTAAACTACGTAAAAACACAATATTACACACTTCTCTAAAAATTTGAAAGTAAACGTCATTATTTTAATAATAAATCCACACGAAAAACCAGCTTATGGATTTCTACCTGCAAATGGACTTTTCTAACAATAGACTTTTTTATCAAAAATTAAAACACTGATTACTTATACGTTATCCTTAAAAAGTGTTAGTATATTCCAAGAAATCGGTCTTGTAAAATAATGAATGCGTGAGTTATTGTCTACTAAATGTTTGGCTCTTGAAATAATCGCTTAACAATTTAAGTTATGAACATGTAATAAAATGAAATAAAATTATGAGTATGACAAAGTTTTTTTCATTCAAATTTTAACCTCTTAGTAGTAAGTAATATTTTTAATCTCATAGAATTATAAAACCTGTAAAATGATAAATGTATATCTTTAGCTTATCTGATTGTGCAGTTCATCTTTGGATGTTCGATTCATAATATTTAAAATGTGCCATCATCACATAATAACAATATGGCCGTCAACCTTTTGTTACAAGCGGTTTAAGTACATAAAATTTTACTTACATTTAAGCGATGGGATCCTGATGCCTGATGCACAAAATCGATTTATCTTTGCTTCATAACTTCAATAAAATATAGTAAGGTACTTATTGAAGATTATCTATTTAACATACTTGGAGAAAGTGTGCAGAGACTGCCCGAGTTACACGTTGAATACGCTTAAGTAAGGCGTATAATTACTTTTATACCAGTATTATCTATCTACATTTATGAGAATACCTCCAAATTTTTTTAAATTTATATTGTCGATATAATAAATGCAATTTATGCATCATACAAAAATGAATAGGTTATTTCACGACACTTAATTAATTTCAGACTGAACTACTTACATTTTTTATCCCTTTTGAATCGAACTTACTTACGAGTACTTCTGAACACGCGGATATTTACTATGCTCCTGAACTACTCGCACTGGGAACTCTGAATTTCTCAACACCCTTTAATTACCTACCTTGTGCATCAAAATTATAACTTTATATATAACTTTCTGGTGATAGAACTATGGTCACCACGCATCATAAAAACCGCCTCATCTGGGAATTTAATGGTTTGTCTAAGAAATAAGATTTATAGCCCAGTACGAATAGCGTTCACAACTTTATAAAGTTACTTCATTACTTGTAGTAATTTCATTTCATTTCATTGAGTCGGCCCGTGACCACGACTTGGTGCAATCCAGCCGAAACGTCGGGTAAATAAATAGGTATATATACCTTCATAAATATTATAAGCGATTACGAACCGTTAGTAACTGTAGACTTAGTAACAATATTAATTTCATTTCATTATTTAGTTATTTATATTTTTTCATATAAAGTAAATTTTATAATTTATTTCTTTGGTGGTCCGGTCCATATCTGCATTTTTTTTTATTCTCTAAAAACTGGAATCATTTCAGCAAATTACCTCTAGTGTCTACTAAATCACAGTAAACTTTTCATTTAGTTGTTTATAAAGTTGAATTTGTCGCTAACGCCAAAAGCCGTCAATTTTGCCTTTTAGCAATAATGTACAATACGAAAGAATGCCAGAATGAAAAGCAGTTAACAATGATTCAATAATTACTAAAGGTAATTTGCTAATTTTTATTTTATTTTTATTTAATGAGAAAACCAACAGCGTTATATTACACTATTTGAAAATGATTTCATAATCCCTCGATCGTGAGTTATTCCAGACACAATTGAAATCAATTGTTATCGCGGCATGCGCCTGCCGCTTGGGGGTTGAGGGATTAATTATAAGTATGGCCAATAACAGGTTTCCCTTAACTTAAACAGTGATTTATAGATCTCATTTAGAGCTTAAAATACATACATAAATATAATTTGATAAAGAAAGCAACTAGTAAGTTACTACGTGTACAAAAAGGACACTCTTTAAAGGTCCTGTGCCAACACGAACTATGTTCGGATAAGTAGGTAAGTACTCAAAGAACCAAACTATAAGTTTTATGATATAATTAAGCTTGACATACCCCTTCCCCAAACTATTATTAATGTATTTTATCTAATACCTATTATTAAATATAAAATGTACTAAATAACGAAGAAACCATTTACGATTATTTGTCCACGACAAAAGTATCATTTGACTACACCTGCAAAAGAATTCTTAGCAATTGTTATCATACGAAAAAGAATGACGCGTGACCAATTAGGACACTCAAAGGAGATCGTGTACCTATATCAGGTAGATCGAACGAGCAAAGCCCATCGTACGATCGTTATTAAACAATATTGGCTTTTGAGCTGTAATTAGGATACTTTTGAGGAAATGTGTATGTGTATCGCACGACGAAAACGCATAGTGTTTATTTTATTTTATTTATTTAGGCCAACTAAGAAAACATACACTTATAACATGGTTTATACATAAAGGTAAGGGTACATTATTAAGTCGAGCCTTAATTATAGGTGTTATCGTTCGATTGTTGCTAATCAGAACGACGCCTTAGTACAAACGCTTATCTGAACACTTCTTTAAATCCTTATGATGTTTGTGTTTAGTTACCCACTACCACATCGTTCAAGAAAGTCTATCGTACATTATTTTCTTATAAAAAAGGTAGCATGAAGATGAATAATATTGTAAATCAGTTTAGTTTCGATTCCAGCTAGAACTTCTAAAGTAACAAACGTATAAGGGTGCTAAAAGAAGCTTGCCGCCTCTGATCAGTTCGTTAACGACGAAGCAAGCCCACGACACCGATATATTACTGATTGCCTTAAGCAAGAAGAGGTGGCGTAATCGGTCTTAATAACTCTATCCGTCGAGTGAGTTTTATAAAATAAAATTATAGTATTGAGTTCATATCTTTTGTTGTTTGCATTGATGTTTTTGATGTTTCAATATTGTTCAAAAAAATGTTTCATATAAACTAATAAGAAAAGGAACATCATCATCATCATCATCATCAGCCTATTGCAGTCCACTGCTGGACATAGGCCTCTCCAAATGCACGCCACTTAGGTCGATCCTCGGCTTCTCGCATCCAGCTCCTGCCAGCCACCTTGCGCAAATCATCACTCCACCTGGCCTGAGGGCGTCCTACATTACAATTAAGAAAAGGAACGATGGCCTATAATTACCCATTGCAAGGAAAAGGCATTATTAAATTCAAGTTATTAAAGCAATGATGGGTATTGTACGGCATGTCACCTGATAACGGTACGGTTGTTTAAATACCTACATATATTGTGTTAAAAATATTAGGCACCCACTTCAATATAAAATCAAAATAACACACACAAATTACTACCCACGTAACTAATTTTAAACTTTCGCGTTGCATGACTTTTCAGAATGTTGAACGCCTTTAAATGCCATAATATATTTTAAAACCTACATATATTTTTACATATTTTATAATGTACAGCGAAAATTGAAAATTGGGTTCTAACAAAATCGTACCTTTTATTCTTGGACCACAACAGAGAATTACGATTGCTTTGTCGTTTCTGTACCTACGTAGCTTTTTATATAGCTATCGCTGCGCTAACAAGCGCTCGTATGTGACCTTTTGTTTCGATGCTGATTGTTCATACTAGTGTTCATACTACTATGTATACACTAAGTGTTACTCTTAAGCTGTTCCTTGTATTGTGAAGAAAGTTTAGCCTTAAATGAGAAGGTTGGTTTGGAAATAAAGACTTTTTATAACAAAATTAAGTTTTCTTGTTTAACATTGAATGTATTCATAGCTAGCTGTTGTCGACGACTTCGTACGCCTGAAGTTTTGAATTTGAAACATTCCCAATGTAACTATACCTAAATTTATTCGGAGTGAAAATTAACCTATTTGCTATTACATAAAGGTATTAAAATCCTATAAAGTATTACGTACAGCCGTTATGGTAAGTGGAGACGAGTATTTATTGTAGCCAACAAGTTCAGTACCTTTTTGTAACTTGACTGAAGTTATAAAAATGTACCAAAAAGTGTATTCAAGCTAAGACAATCGAAGACTTATCACGATGACTTTTGTTGGTACGAGTGTAAAGGGTACTTATAACCCGTAGAAAAATAGGATAGTCCGTAAATTAAAGCGAAGGAATTTAACGAGTCACTGAACAAGTAATCACTATTTTGACCTCAGATCATATAAAGAAATAGATATGAAATGGGGGCGTGGCGCGTGCGAATCCAATATGGGCAAACAGAACTATTGCACACCGCGGCGAATTATTTAATGAAAACATCCATGTAACGATAATTGTATTGGCACAATATACATTGAAGGCTTAATACTAATTAGCTGTGTTGTGAGTACTATGCGACTGCGCAATGTATCGAGGTTTAATCAAAGCATTCACTGCCCGACGTGTGCGTCGCGACCACACTTTGTAGCGACACACTAATTTGCACACACCAAATGACGCATTGTGTAAGCGAGTAAGTGGTAGCCGCTGTGATTGGGTCCATGCTTGTGTGCGCACCAATGAGCGTTCTAAATTGATATAGTATGATCCTTATGCTTACAACACTGATATTGTATTTGCGTTGAACACATAAATAATTCGGAGACACGGGTTCGCTAAGGATTTATGAGTAACTAGCTGTTGCCCGCGACTTCGTCCGCGTCAAATGATATGAATAATTTTCCCCGTTTTCGCAACATTTTTCACTGCTGCTTCGCTCCTATTGGTTGCAGCGTGATGTTATATAGCCTAAAGCCTTCCTCGATAAATGGACTATCCAACACAAAAAGAATTTTTCAAATCGAACCAGTACTTCCTGAGATTAGCGCGTTCAAACAAACAAACAAACAAACAAACTCTTCAGCTTTATAATATTAGTAAGTATAGATTATTTCATATCTCCTTCTTTATATGATCTGAGATTTTGACAGTTCCCCGATGAGTAGATGCGCCAGACAGCTAGGCAGACTCGGTAAGAGAGGCATAAAAAAGTTTTTTTATTAAATAATTGACACCACGCTACACTATTACACTAAAAAAGTAAATTAACAGCCTATAATCATCCCACTGCAGGGAAAAGGCCTCCATCATTAAATTCAAGTTACCACAGCAATGATGGGTACTGGCATAATCACCACGCTTGCCAAATGCGGGTTGGTTATCACAAACCCGAACAACGTTCGAAAATTCGAAAGCTTTTTGTTGCCCGTCCCGGGAATCGAACCTGGGACCCCGAGATCTTGGCCCGATATTTAAACCACTAGACCAATGGGGCGTTTTACACGTAAAAAACAGCGCTGCGAAGCCGGCTTAGGTCAAACAGGTTATTGACAACAATTAATGCAAGTGGCTGTCATTTATCTCTTTTACACAGAAAACAAATAAATATTGCACTATGTAAGTTATTATTTGGAATTTGAATCTGATATTACATTTGATTAAAAATTGCTTTGAATCAAATTTGACTGACCGGGGGACGTACGTACACGGGTGCGGCCACCACTAGATGCGTAACCCACGGAGCCAAATGAACGTGTTTTTCTAGGTTTTATTAAAAACTATTTTTGAGCAAAAACATTTTTGTTCAAAGAATTGATAAAGCAAATTACGTTTTATTAGGGTTACCTACCCTAGGCATAGCTGAAAATTCAAATAACCATACAGTTAAACTTTTACAAAATAAAATGTTATTAAAATATCTGCAAGGATCAATAAAATTAAATAACGAGTTAATGGTAGTCATACGGAAACATTAGCATATTTTTATAATCTAAGCTGAATACAAAAGCTGGGTTGTTTCTATGCCATTTTTCTCCAACCAAGACAATAGAGATGAGTATCGGTTGTAGTGTTTTACGATGCAGTCGTGTTCATCCATTGTTAATAACTGGTTTAATAGTGCTTGCGAAAACTTTGTTAAAGCATCTGATTGACCGGCGTTCTGAGAACAAATAATACAATGAAATGTTTTAGAAATGCGGCAAAAAGGAGAATTTTGATTTGTAGATTTATGTCGGGGATATCTGCTACGGTTAATGTCTTTATTACTTTTATACTACTACGTGGACCACAATTAGAGCAGTGTTACTTGAAGTGCTAGAACTGTACTTGAAAAACGTTTTGGCACTAATCCGTACTCGATTCATTATTATTATTATTTTATTTATTTATTAAAGAACTATGTTTACAATCAGGTTTTATAGACATATAGACCCACAAAGCCGACTAGTCGGCTTGACTGTGGGTTCATGTTCATGTTAACATTAAACTGAAGATATTTAGGAAAGCTCATATACATTGATCATTGATATATGATTTTATAAGCTCTGAAATACGGACAGACGGACATACTATACAAAATTATAAACACTTTTTAAATATAACATTCTCTTGTAGGTATGTCATGTGGTGCTGACACATTAAAAGATCTCACTTCACTTTCTAGTAGGACTCATCACTCCTCTTTCTATGGGTGTTGCAAGGAGGAACTAAAGGAGAGTTGTCAGAAGACAGGCAGCACCGCGTTCTTTCCACCATTGACCAAACAGCGATCGCCAACCCGCCATCCAAGTGTGACGATTATGGCTAAATCTTGGCTTGTGATGATTTACTTGACAGAACTAACCGGAACTCAACAAATACAGGATTACTTTTTCATCACCTTTAAAATTGTTTATAGGCGCTAAGTATGGTATTTAGATTAGAGCCCATTATTGTAGTAGGTAAAGTTTTTACCCGAAAATATTTTACGCAACATAGTTTCCAATTTTTACAGTCCTAAGACCCGAGTTCACCAATTCTTAAACAGCCGGTAAACATAGATTGACGAATAATTTGACACAGTTCCCATACAAAATATGTAAAATAATATTTTAAACGCTGTTTAAAATTTAAACGTCTGTTGGTGAACTCTGCCCTAAGCCAGTGAAGGGAAAATCAATAACTTATGAATAGTATAGTAATGAATACTAATGAATGAAAAAAAAGTGTGTGATTTTTGGCAGACAATTTTGCCTCGCAGTTTGTATTAAAATTTGAAAGGTGATTGAAATTTCATCCTGTATAAAAAACTCACAGTGTAAGTGACAATAGCAGACTGCGCTATTCGCACCAGAGGTATCATCTCGCAACGCCTTACATGCGCGTGTACGTCTTCAATCAGCGCGTCTACAGTACGAGCTGATCCTGACACCAGCAGTATTGTTGTCGGGATCCCATCTGAACAAGCACCGCGAGCATCACACACTCGCACCCAAACTTCTGTGCCTCCCTCTGAAGAAAACCAAAGTAAGATTAGAAAAGAACGATTTAACATTTTGAAAACAAACGGGGGCCAATTATGGTATTTTCGTTATCATTCTCTCAGCAAAACGGGAACAAAACACCCTAAAGATTTTCACGGGGATCGATCGCATCTAACGGTTTTCGCTGCCCTCACCAGATCGTTTTCACTTTAAATCCGTTCAGTTATAAATACACCAACGCTTGTAAGACCATTAAAAAACTAAGGTATTTACTAAGTGAAGTACCTACACATAACATTGCAAGCGCTTAATGCTACATAACAAAAGTCAAAACATTCAATGTATAACTTGAATGCTATGCCGCTCAGTGCAGTTCGATCAACAGCCATAAATAAAAAATAATAACTAGATGCACGAGCCAATTTATTTTTTTATTTGTGATTTATTTTAAAATAGCTACCGACATGTTAATACCTTAAATCAAAGAATCTTATGTAAAGATGAACTTAGGACACTGTCAGGAATTTAAAAGAGCACTCAATGTAAAGTATCAAGTAGGCGCTTATTTTGTGAGAACGTTATTCTAACACTGTTTGCATATACCTATCTAGTTTCTATCTGTTTGAAGAGTTTAGTAAACTTATTTATAATATAACTCATACTACTATATTTATATCTTAAAGACAAAAACCTTACACTAAATTAAAATTTAATATTTCAGACATGCCACACTGGGCCACACAGAGCCATTTAGTCCCAAATTAAGCTACTATTAAGTACCCTGTCGTATGGGGTACTAGACAACCGATAAACTTACTTATATACTTTTTTTTTGTAAATACATACTTATAATACATAGAAAACACCCAGACCAGTACAAACAGACATGTTCATGCACACAAATATTTGTACTGTGCGGGGATCGAACCCGCGACCCATGGCTCAGAAGCAGCGTTTACTACCGCTGATCCAAATGGTTGTCATACTAGCCCATACTAGATAGATTTTATTGCACACAACAAATCAACTATAGTAAAAGGGATACATTCAGAGATATATACTAACCTATGTAGGGTAAAAGAGTCTCCACAGCCCGATGCTCAATGTATGAGGCTAATAGTATCGTATCATCCTTTATTTTGCAGAAGAAAGAGTATTGTAATGGGATGTCAGGATCAATCACCGTGCGGGTGCTGATACGAAATTCGGTTTCCATGGCTGTTCCCGATTCTGGGGTTATCTGAAATATTTTACAGTATATTTGCCTAATTAATATGTTTCCAGATTTCCTTGCGGTAAATTAGGTATTTTTATTTTAAAGTATAAATAATTATAAGAAGGCTAGTAGTAGCACATACTTAAAATCTTTTTAAAAAGATTTGATAGCATCTTACACAATGGGGGTACATGTGTAAGATGCCATATTTTCACGACAAATTTAATATTGGTAAAAAAATATCTTAGCCACAGAATAAGTAATAGTACTACGGACGGAAGGATCACTTTTTATCTAAATACACGCAAAATTTAATCAACGAGCGTTTATATTTCGTTGAATAATCCGTAACACCGCAGTTTTGCTCCCAAACCGGTTCCATTTCGACATGGCAGCAACATCAGAATGTTTCCACTTCTCGAGTACAATTAGTTATTCTGTGATATAGATAAATATTGAAGCAAATTAATAAAGGTAGCTGCGTGTATTAAGTAATTTAAATAAACTACATGATGCTTAGATAGAAGTCATTGATCGTTGCAAAAGTCACAGTAAATAATAACGCCGACGCGTCTCGTGTGCGAGCTGAGCTACAACCCAATGCCATACTCCTTCCCGGGAGGAACGCCGGCGAACTGCGGAGTGGCACCCCCTGCCTTATCAAAAGAATAAATGAAACTAAATAGGTATCTAATTACATAAACATTGTTGCTTAAACGAAAAACTTAAGATAGGTAAAAACGAATAGTGACAAGATTTAAAAAGCTCACGCGATGAAAACTAAATTATCATTTTTTTACCAACGATTTGACTTCTGATATTTTTTTTTTTGATTTGATTTGGTTTATATTACTATATCATAACTACATATCTCATGCTGAAAAATGTGTGACATGATTTATGAAACAATGAATATACCAACTGCATTTGTAAGGACAGCCTATGATAGAAAAGCACAATCCTCTTTTCGTACCATGGGTGTCATAAGAAACAATTAAAAGAACACAGTCGGAAGATAACATGCAGAAAAGGGATCTCCCAACCATTAGTCACTATACGTTGTGTAAGTGTTCCAATGTTCAGCAGTGGACTTACGTGGGTTGGTAATAATGATGAACTTACCATAACATTACCGGCTTTCGGGCTTTCATTCATCTGGAACCACACATCGGCGTATACCGATCCTTCTGTTTCACAACTGAAGGTGAGAGAGCACCCGCACCGCGCTACGAATCGCGCCCGGCCTGGCACAGCTGGGAATGAAGTGGTCACTTGCCGCCATTCTGTCTCGTTTGTGTAATCGGCAAGCTCGCTCAGAAACTGCTCCTCTAGGGAGTATATTGTCAGCGTATCAGACAGTACTTCCCCGTGCTACAATATAATGCTTAATGAAAACTAAAGCTCACACGCTGGAGCACATGTAGGTATTTACCTATATATCTTATAAAAAGAGGAATTAACTTCCTTACATTTCATAGAGCAATACCATTTTAGATAATTAAGCTGTTATCGGGAATCAAATCCGAAAACCATTCAAGATAAATGCGCCACTACGCTAAGTTAATGTAATAAATGCGAAAATTTGGATGGATGTTTGTAACAGAATCACGCCAGAACAGCTCAACGGATCTGAATTAAATTTGGCACGAAAAACAAAATAGAAGAAGGAATAGCACATGTGCTACTTTTTATCCAGGAAAAAAGTACAGAAAAATTGCTTTACCGCGCTTACGAAATCGCGGGCAACAGCTGATCAGTCATAAATGTAGAAAACAATCTTAAAAAACATTTTTAAAATTTATTTTTACTGCTTAGATTATAGGTTTACTAGTTCGCATAGTAAATTCTAATTAAATAAGATATTATTTTATGTAATACGTTATTATACTCGGTTATCGTGTCACCACTTACCCAGTACCTACACATATTATACCAGTGATGTATATCAGGTTTAATTCTGTGGCATCTTATGTATACCTAATTGAAATAGGTTTATAGACCGGTGTGCTGTACACCATTACAAGCAATAGTCTGATAATAGTTTTAATTAAATAATTGTTACCTGACAATCTTCGCATGTATCATTCAATAACGTATCTAGTTTAGTTAGATAGTCCTCCGAAGCGAAATACCAAGATAGGGTGCATGATGGAACCACATTGCTTGCGTTGGCTACGATTTCTATTGTACTGCCTTCGTTGATTAGCCTTGACAGTGGGTTTATCTATAGACACAAATTACAAACAAAGTAACTCCATTACTATAATATAGTCCAGCTAGATGCTTAGTTTTAAAATAACTTGCGTATCATTAATATTTTTTGAAGGGTCAGGTATTTAAACTTGAAAAATTTTGTCTCAGGCAGGAATTGAACCCGCATCCCCAATACCGGGCGCTGTGATTTTTCCATTTTAGCTATAAGAGAACAAAATTTTCAAAATTGAAATTTAAATACTGATAATATTATAATTGAAATTAAATTTCTATAATATCATACATAGTCAGGTCTTAAGTTCTGTCACACAATAAAAACTTTTGAATTTAGATTTAAAGTTTATTGAATTCGAATTTTTCATGAAAATAAAAATGTGTACTTTTTAGAATTTTCCTCATTTTTAAATATGGAGTGGACACTTAAAGAAGACCGTGTCGCGGCTATTGCGTTGCATCGTTGCGGTTACGCGCCAATTCATCTGAATTGGCGCGAAAATCTTTTCGACTTACTGAAAAATTTGAATATAACCGAAAGATTCGTTTATCAAATTCAAATTCAAATTCAAATTTTTATTCATAGCAAACACTTATTGCGTTGAACATTTAATAGACTAAATAATAAATAATAATTCCAAAATATAAAAAGAGCTGATTAATATTTACACGATTCATAATGATAAAAAAAAAATACTTAAAATAAACTATAACCTAAATCTTCATTTTATATTTTATAAGGTACCTATGTCATCAAAATAAAAATAATACTATTTATCTATCATCTAGGTATTCTTTTACAGAGTAGTAGCATTTTGTTGCGAGCAATAATTTTAGCTTTCTTTTGAAGACCGATAATTTGTTTATGGTCTTTAACTCTATTGGGAGCTTATTATACAGACGCGCTGCCTGGAAGCAAGAACTGTGTTTGAAAATATTCAGTTTAGGCCAGTTGGTGTTACCTTTAATGGGAATATCTTTCCTCCTGGTGATAAGTCTACTCTCTCTTTCTAGGGGTGTCTCAACTTTGTGCGGGTGCTTAATTATGTCACATAGTGTAACTAATATATAAAGGCACGGAACCGTAAGAACGCCCAGCCTAACATAATAATTCCTGCAGGACTCCAACTGTGATAGGCGGAAAATATATTGCTTTATTGCTCTCTTTTGTGCTATAAAAGCTTTATTGATATTATTTTGCTAACTATTTCCCCAAAGTTTAATACTGTAGCGTAGTCTTGATTCAATTAAGGCAATATAAGTCATTTTTAAATGTTCAACTGTAACCTCATCTCTAAGACTTCTTAATACGTGACAAGCTGAACTTATGTTATTTGCAACATTTTCTAGCTCTTTCTTCCAATTTAGAAGAGAGTCAATTGAAATTCCCAGAAATTTAACATTTTTTACTGCTGCGATGTCAATGTCATTTAATGTGCATTCTATGATATCATTATTCCGTGTTGTTGATTGAAATAACATAACATTTGTTTTTTTGAATATTCACGGCCAAGTCATTAACACAAAACCAAGACGAGAACGCCGACAAAGCTTTATCAATTTTTAATTTTAGCTCTGGTAAATTATCCGCTGTAATAACAGCTTTAGTGTCGTCTGCAAAAATGATTGGTTTGACATCTTGTAACTCTGTATTCATAAAGTCAAAGATGTCGTTTATAAATGTTATAAAAAATAATGGGCCCAGAATAGAACCTTGTGGCACACCTCTTTTCATGGTAATCATTTTTTATTTATAGGTAAACTCTTCACAGCTAATGAAAGACCTGAGCTCCACATACTGTTTTCGGTTATTTAAGTAACTTTAGACCTAGTTGTTCATCCCTTATGCCGTAGTGCGCTAATTTAACTAACAAAATTTCGTGATTAATATATCGTACCATAATACGATACAATGAAGACTCTAGTGTAGATGACAGGTCAAGAAGTGGTCGCCCTCGCTCTGTTAGGACTCCAGCAGTGATAAAAGCTGTTTAGAAACGAATTCAAAGAAATCCCATACGTAAGCAGAAACTGTTGGCCCTTCAGATGGGGTTAAGCAGGACCACGGTGAAAAGGGTGTTAAATGAAGACTTAGGGCTTAGGGCATATCGAAGAAAAACAGGACATCGTTTGGACGCTCGTTTAATGGACCTGAGACTGAAGAGATGCCGCGCTTTGTTGAAGCGGTACGCGGGAAAAAAGCATCGGGAAATTCTTTTTTCAGATGAAAAAATCTTCACCGTGGAAGAGAGCTACAACAAACAAAATGATAAGGTGTACGCACACAGCAGTGAAGAAGCGAGCAACCGTATTCCGCGTGTCCAAAGAGGTCATTTTCCATCCTTGCTCTTGGTTTGGTTGGGAGTCTCTTATTGGGGCTTAACTGAGGTACATTTTTGTGAGAGAGGCGTAAAAACGAATGCAGTTGTGTATCAAAATACAGTCCTCAAGAACCTTGTGGAACCTGTTTCTCATACCATGTTTAATAACAGGCACTGGGTATTCCAACAAGATTCTGCGCCAGCTCATAGAGCGAAAAACACACAAGACTGGCTGGCGGCGCGTGAAATCGACTTCATCCGGCACGAAGACTGGCCCTCCTCCAGTCCAGATTTGAGTCCGTTAGATTACAAGATATGGCAACACTTGGAGGAAAAGGCCTGCTCAAAGCCTCATCCTGATTTGGAGTCACTCAAGGCATCCTTGATTAAGGCAGCCGCCTATATTGACATGGACCTCGTTCGTGCTGCGATAGACGACTGGCCGCGCAGATTGAAGGCCTGTATTCAAAATCGCGGGGGTCATTTTAAATAAACTTTATTACAATATGAATCTATGTTTTATTAAGTTCATTTTGCTATATAAATGGTTACATAAATAATAAACATCTGTAAATTATTTCATATTACACATGTGACAGAACTTATGACCTGACTAGCTATATTGTATTTTTAAAGTGTTTTATGTTGTGATTGTGCTGATATCTTAACTTCTATGCTAACGAGTTTAATTATATCTTTTTATGACGTGACATAATTTATACCAAGAGTGTTCATAAATTTACTTTCACTAAGTGATACTTATACCTACTTTTATACTTATATGTATGGTTGTTATGATAATAACAAAATGACGTACCTCTAAAACAGGAAGAATGGGACTCACTGTCATTATTGTAACATTTGCAGAGCTAATTTGATCCATAACACTTACGCTTAGTGTGATTTGGTATCTGGAAAGTAGCTTAGTAAGTTCTGAGTTTCTGGGTTAAAAATATACTTTCTCTGCTAAGGTTAAAACTCGGATAGTACTAGAATATCTCCCATAATACTTGTGACTGTGTTAAAATACTTTACCGCTGATTTACAAAGAAAATAAAACACCGTTTCAAATTATATTGCTTTTATGAATGCCGTCATAGTTAAGGCCTCTGGCTATTATCTTCAACTACTTTGCTCTCCTGCAATAACTTGTATCATTATCTACTTGGACTGTTCTAACTATTAACCAATATTTAGGCAGACGGAAGAGTAAGATGCTTGTAGGGATTGTATTCACTAAGTGAACGTAATCGAATCTGAACTTGCTGTTCGTATTTGAATCGATTGCCATGATGAAAATATTAGGGTATTATTAAATGATAAGCCTTTGTTTCTGCAGAGGGTAGGTACAAGACAGAAAAACGTAGCTAGTAACTTCAGGTTAAAATAATAAGCAACCTGGATAAGTTCATATTCTTTAATTTGATTTATTAATTTGATGTATACTTTTTTCACACGATCGTTTTACTGTATTAGCCGTTAAGGGTAACCTACTAAAAAAGAATCTAAATTACAAATCCTTACTATCTGGTATGTTACCTACTCCGAATGTAACTAAAACAGTTGCTATAAAATACTCACTTGCCTAAATTAGGTAATCCATTCGACAACGTCAAGATGTCAGACTCAACATCTTCCTCTAAGTTACAATCTTCGTCGTTGTATATGCACGACCATTTGTACTAGAACGTTTGAAAAAAGATTAATTGTGCTTCATATATTTTTTTGTATAACTTGTGTGCGGCTTACGGGTAAATTACAATCTGTTCTGCATGGTCAAATTTAAACATACGCTAATGAATTGAAATACATTTTTAAATGTTGCTTAAATACTTCACCTTATACGTATGGCCTAATTTTAGAAGAATAGAATAGAATAGAATAGGTTTTTATTGCAGTAAATGTGGTACAAAGAGATGAAACAAAATACATGGCTGCTCACATTTAGCCAGAAAACAATGGCATGCAATAAGTGAGAGAGATTAACAATTAAATTAAATTATTAACAAATAAAAAATAGAACAAAATAAAAGCACAACAAAAAATAATTATAGAATACAATAGGATTGATTATTTTAATTAATAACAATTAATTCTTTCACTCACATTTTACAATTGATAAATTTATTCACACTATAAAAACATTTCTTACTTAATAGCTGATACAAAGAATATTTGAATTTTTTTATAGGTAAGATTTTCATGTTATCTGGCTACTTATTAAATAATTTTATTGACATAAAGAAACAGTTCCTTTGGCAACCCTTCCTTGAACAAGATGGTATCACCAAACGATTTGGATACCTAGTTCGAAAATTACAAACCTCATGCTTTTTTTAAAATAAATGTATATTATTTTTTGTGAAAACGCATAATTCAAATATGTACATACAAGGTAGTGTTAATAGATTAAGTTTTTTAAACAATGGTCGGCAGGAATCCACAGGATCAGAACCACATATAGCCCTGAGACACTTTTTCTGTATTAAAAATGCACGATCAAACTTATTTACTATAATTTACTTCTGGTTAAAGTAATTCATTTCCTATGACATACATTAAATATGCACTATTGACTACTATTATACTTACAGTAACAGGCGTATCATAATAATCGTGGTTGACTAAAGTCGACTCTATGGTGAAGGGCTGGTACAGTGTCACCAGAAAACAGTCAAAGCTAAGGTATACTTCCTGCCCACGATAGAGTACTCCGAAAGGAAGACTAGTCTGCAAAATAAATGTTTAATGTTCAGCCACCATCACCAGGAACATAATAATACTTAACACCAGTAGCATACCATGTTTTTTTAGCAAATACAATTTTAATAATTATCTTAAGTTATTAATTTTTTCTTATTAAATTTTATTTTATTAGTCGCTTTAAATGTAATAAATAAATAAATATTCGAACTAACAACTATAGTCTAATAATAATTAGACTTATTAGAAATAGTTTCTATGAAAAAATATATGACAGAATTTTATTTTAGATACTTTATATGATAGTTTTGCAAATTAATTGCAATCACAAAGTACTTAGCGGTATGCATGGAGATGTGGGCTCAAGTCCCGCCTGAGACTTTGTTTTTCTAATTTAGATATAGATATAAATTATACCAAACAGAAAAAAAAACTATTCTAAATATTATCTTTGTGAAAAAATACGAATTATGTCTATAACATCATTAGATTTACAAATTTAATTTTTGTTTTGGTAGGTATATTCAATCGGTTTATTTTGATTTCAAAATTTAAAATAAGTTTTTTTCATGACTCTTAAATGTCCAACTCATCTTTATTTAATAGTACGAGTACAAATTACCTATTCGCAAATTGGATGATCATCACGCCAGCTTACCTGGGTAATAACATTGCCGTTGCTAGCCTTCATGACCCGACAGGTGGCGCTGTAAGTTAAGCCCGGCTTCAATGAGTAAGGAGGCACTTCCAACCGTGATCCTTGTACCTGCGATACGTTTACCGTTTCATCTGAACTCATGCTATGTACCGACCAAGAAAACTGTAAAATAAATTAGAATTATCTTTACTGGTTCTTTTTTTACACGATCTTATTATAAACTTGTAGTCTCGACGATTTAATATTACCTACTTAATTCTTATACCTAGAAGAATTATATGACAACATTATAATATTGTGATTGGACGACGATCTCCGTTGCGGAATGGCGAACACACCTGTTTATATTTTATTCTATATAAAATATTTTGGGGAGAAAACTTGACCCACATGTTTTAATTATAAATGGACTCCAAATACGATACTGAACGCCTATAAAAATTTTGAAGGTGATGAAAAAGTCAGCTTGTATATTATCGTCTATGATTATGAACCAATAAGCACTCACGTAATAATCCTGTGTAGGTGTGCAAGTAGTAACCTGCGCTTCTATCACATACGAGACATCAGCTAGGGCAACTTGAGCGCCCACTAAAACAATTGACAACATTTCGTTCCTGCCTTCGATCAGCAGCTCGTGGCTTCCTTGCGTGTTGTCGATATTGAACACTTTGGGTTCACCAATATCGCCGTTGGGTTCGACGGAGCTTACGTTGAAAATGTAGTTTACACCTTTGAGTAACTGATTGAATGAAAGAAAAATACAATTTCATTATTTGGCAACCAAAAAAAGCACATTACTCGTATCATCAGCATATATACGTCTTTGTTCTGGATATACCTCCGTGGCGGAGTGGCGTACACACCGGTTTTCAAGGTGTCGCTTGCTCCGAGGTCCCGGGTTCGATTCCCGGACGGGTCAATGTAGAAACAATGTGTTTTTCTACATTTTCTCGGGTCTGGGTGTTTGTGGTACTTTCGTTGTTTCTGGTTTCCAAAATACGAATGCTTTAAATAGTTATTCAAATTGGGATCAGAACAATGTATGTGATGTTGTCCACATTTATTTATTTATTTATTTATTTATTTATTTATTTATTTATTATAAGTCTCTCCAAATTTGATTAATTTTTTTTTCTCTGTATCAAACTCGGTGCATTTTCAACCACCTATGAAACGAAGCCCACGTTATGAAACCATTATCTATAACATCTTGGCAGTGTTATTTTCAATATTAAATATAAAAAACATAATTAAATATAAAAACATAACTATTGCCTCAGCTATTTTTTTTAAAAATAGAATAGAATAGAATTATTTTATTTGGCACTTCAAAAATTATTCAACAAAAAGAAAATAACATAATAATGTATGCGCTTAAAAGGCCCCACACAGCATTGGTCGCAGCAGCCAAAGGTATGCTGAGACGCTGATTTTCAGTAGGGCCCAGAGGGACTTAAAAAAAATTAAAAATACAAAATGACATTACTATAAAAATACATTGTGATTGAATAAAATTAAAAAATAACAAGTTAGAAAATAAATATACGTAAACAATCAGTGGAAAGCAAGAAAAGGGAAAATATATTAATTACGATTGATTACATTCATTTGATTGCAAACACAAAAATTAAATAAAGAAAAACAATTAAAAATTGCAATTTACAATAAAAAAATAATTCATAATAAGAAGAAAAAATAAAAAGAAGAAAAAAAACACGCTGTGACGCGCACAGATGTAGGTGTGTAAGGTCCATTCCACCGAGACCTCGCCGCAGCAAAAAAATACGTCTGAGCGCGTCACAGCGTGTTACAAAATGAATTCTGAATCAAAATTCTATATTTTTCAAAAATTATTCTTAGTCAAAAAATAAATAACACTCCCATGAAGTTATACATAAATGGTCCAATACTCGTAACGTGGGCTTCGCTTTTTCAGGTGGTTCAAAAAGCACGGTGTAAGGGAAAATCAAAAACTTATGAATAGTATCATAATTAATTAATGAGATGCGCAACGCGTAAAAAAAGTGTTTCTAGGCGGCCGTATCAAACATTTTAGATTTTTGGCGGACATTTTCTAAGAGCCATATCTTGACATTTTTGTACTGGGCTATACCAAAAGAAAAAATACGTCATTTGTTTTTGTCTCGTAGATTGATATATTAAAATTTGGAAGGTGGTTAAAATTACACCCTGTATAAACTTGAAAATCATGTCTTGGACGGGACTCGAACCCGCATCTCCTCGCATACCCGGTTTACCATTTAGCGACCTATGTCACAGCTTATCGCTTTCAGCCAGCGTTTTTTCATCAAATGCGAGGATATGCTGGTTCGAGTCCCGCCTGAGACATATTTTTTTAAGTTTATACACTGATATTATAATTTAGCTAAAATATCACGTTAAGTATACTACACTATACGTATATTTACAGTAGACTTTAATGTCACTTCGATTATACAAGTATTATAAGTGCTGCACAACTTACGACAGTCAACACGAATACTAGCGTTTGGTGAGCAAGCACACTATACGGATATTTTGATATGATTTAACAAGCTCTAACATGAAACACTTTCAATTGGTTCGTATATCGCCACCAGGCACGCAAATATTGTTGTAAGGCACGCAGGCGAAGTCCGATGTAGCCAAGTTATATCAATATGATATTTAGCAACTTAATTGCAATTATATTACGGTCGCGCCCGGTATGCATGGAGATGCGATTACCGTCTTAGACATAATACGAGTAATCAAGTTTAAATAGTGCTGTTATAATATCAATTAGACGAACCTAGGTACTGTTAAAGTTGTCAGAGAAGATATATAAGAATACTATGAGGCACTAGGATTATCTCCCAGAAAACAGTTGGTTAACTTTATGGACTTGGCTTATTTGCATTTAGGCATTGGAGTGTTTTATATTAAGCACTCGTACTTTTGTAATAACTGCCATGTTTATCTGAAATCGGCCGTCTGATTTAGTGTTCATTCCTGGTTTCTCGTTGAACGACGAGCAATGGTGAGTTCGAATCCTGCAACTGGTTATAAGAGTAGGTAATAGGATGTAGGCGTTGATTTTATTAAAGTTCTAAGTTTTACCCGTGGCTTCGCTCGCATTAAATTCGGGGTAGCAATAAAATTTCACTTTCTCTTTTATGGCCTGCGCAGACGACGGACTTTTCTCCGCGACGGACAAAAAATAACGCTCCGCGAATAAAAAGTCCGCCGCGGAGTTACCGCAAACTCAACGCACACGATGTGCGATCATTTGTTCGTTTATCGTCGTGCATACGTACATCTCTCTCGAGCGCAAACGTGTACTAAAGTCCGCCATGTGCGTTGCTTCGCCTAGTCACATGAGTTCTTTTTTTTTCGGGGACTCCCCCGTACTTTTGTCCGGTCCGCTCTCTGCTTGTCCTCTTGGCGGACAAAAAAGTCCGCGGAGAAATATCCGTCGTCTGCGAAGGCCTTTAAGGGGTTGGAGGCGGATTTCCAAAACAAAAATGATGCACGATTTTTTTTGTTAGTTACTATTTACTATTTGTGACTAATCGTGCATACCAATTGTAAGCTTTCTACCTTAAAAATAGCGGAATGCTCCATACAAACCTCCATTTTAGGGAAGTGGGGGGTTAGAAAGAGCCAAAAAGTAGCCTATGTCACTCTCCATCCCTGCAACTATCTCCACTTAAAAATTCACGTCAATTCTTCGCTCCATTTGGCCGTGAACGTGGCAGACAAACAAACAGACACACACACTTTCCAATTTATAATATTAAAAAAGTATGGATGATATTCCGTTATCATAATGATTATAAATTGATTCAGTCCCAGACTAAATAGTTAGCGCTTCTTCTACTTCTTACATTGTGATTTAAGGATAATTAGCCGTAAGCGCTTTTGGTATCAGATACAAACCCAGTCCCGAGACAGCATATGGAAGTGGTTTTCTACAAATTATTCGTTTAGAGATCACACCCGGGACTTCAAACCTGGTGTCACCTTGAAAACCAGTGTGCACCTACGCCATTTGACTACGAAGGCTATAATACGTTACGAAGTAGGTACGAAGAATTACTTTTACAATAGGCTAGGTTTAAAGTGTCTATCTATTGTAATCATATATAACTTATCTACCTGGCTATTCTCAATGACGTAGACGTAAGGTTCTGGCTGTGGCTTATTTAATTGAGCTTCGAGGGCGCGCACTGCCTTCCACAGAAGTAGCGTGAAGCGCTGTGTAGGCGCGATCACTGGACTCCAACGCACGATCCAATCAATCCGTATATCTCCAGCTGTCTGCAAACTATGACATGGTCAAACCAATATTTTTTTAATTTCCTAATCTTATAAAATATTATTTTTTGAGGCCAGGGTGTAGTTTGAAGGATCTATCTGAATCAGGGCTTGTCAGTGATTGAATCAAGGTGAACTTTTATAAAAAGCAGACACCCCAAAAACACTGAACAGCATAGGTACTTATATATTGTAAATATAGAAACCCATTGTTCGGAGGTTTCGGTGATTTATGAGAGTACCTATCCTTTTGATGCTACGCACTAGTTTATTATTAGTACTAGCCCTTGCCCGCGATATAATCCCGCGTGGACGGGATTCGAAATTGGGTTCAGAGACAAAATAATATTTTCTTCAACTTTTAATACCCAACTAGCAGAGTCGCTTATCGTCTGTCACGTGTTTTCATATAAAATACAACTATAGGTACTGCTCGGAATAAATTTAGCCTATATGTTAATCTAGTGCCTAAGCTACATTGCTCGAAAGTTTAATAATATTCCGGTTGAAAATATTTGCGGGAAAAAGCAACAAAAACATCCATACGAAAATGACTATAATACTATAAATGTCACTTTAAAGTCTACGCAATGGGGACTACCGTTTCTTTGCTCACCAGTTGGCGCCACTGTAGACTGAGGTCCGGAGGTATAGCTGTCAAAGGCGATTGGCGCCGAAACAAAGTGTTATATCTTGAATCTAATTAAGGTTATATTGTTTATAAATTACTATCTTGATATCAACAAACTAAGTTCTGAAATAGTTGCTCTTGACGCCGCCTATTTTTGCGCTTTTTCTTAATTCCGCTTTTAAAGCGTTCACATTAATCGCCAAATAATCCATATTTGCGATATTTTACGAAGGAGATCACTTTCCAGCAGGTAAATTAAAGAAATTATAATTTATGCAACAAATTCCGCTAAAACCAGTACAAAGTGAATGATATTGGACCTCACGCGACACTAGCGCCTCTAGTGGCAAATTCACTAGCGATAGCCCCCATTGTAGTCGCGGGCAAAAGCTGCGGCTTTAGCTTAAAATCCTTGCACAGATTTAATTACTTGTAACTTTGCTTATACTTTGTCGCACCACCCACTTTACATTTCTGCTTAACTTAATGGTTGGCTGGCAGAAAATGCCATACGGCATTAAGTCCGCCATTTGTACTTTTTTGTTAAATCTGTGCAATAAAGATTAAATAAATAAAAAATAAATAAATAAATAAATAAATGTTGATTTCATGTTAAATGCATCGAAAGGTACACACGAAGTTAAAAGTTGAGATTAAACACTTGGTATACTATATTGAAAATGCAAGATGTAGATGACTTACGTAATAATAGTGTTATCCGGTTTCTCGACAGTTGCATTGTCATCTTTGGGGCATATAAACTGTGGCGCCAGAATGCGAAATTTTGATGCCACTCTTACGGCATTATCTCCGGTCTATGTTAATAAAAATATTAATTAAATTAGAATTAACATGTACCTAATAAAAACATTGTGAAAATGTAAAATACGTTATTGAATCCGAAAAAATAGAAAGTACATACCGCATGTGTTGTGAAATATAAAATAAAACACACTATTGGCACTGATACAGATTTTAATGGACTCATTTGTATGTTATCCTCGACTTGTAAAAAAACCGTTTAGCGTGTTTTCTTGCAAACGGGCAAACTCGTATTGTCATACAATGCACACAGGATAATAGTTTTTGATCGCGTGTAAAAGCTTTGGCATTATTTAGATGGCCTGGTTAACTTATGCCACGAAAGGATACTGTTAGGTATTAATATTAATGTTTTAATCTATGTGTTTATAAAAAAATCGGCCAAGTGCGAGTCGGACTCACGCACGGAGGATTCCGTACCAACTTTAACTGAATTAGGGGTCCACTTACTTCCACTTAGCCAAAATACCCCAATATTTATTTGACTGCAAAAATAACTTTGTTTTTCATAGTGTTTGTATGAAGGACAAAGTTATATTTGTTCTTCATACAAACACTATGATTGTTAAAAATGTGCTATTTCTCAAAAACTACCGGTCTGATCTCGTATTTAAATCAATTTTCGTTAAAAGTATTTGTGAAGATCTACATTATGTATTTTTTTCAAATTTTTCACTGTCTTATTTGATATTTTAGGGTACTAAGTGTCAAAAGTATTATTATTTAGCCTTTAGTGACACAGTCAAAATATAGTTTATCACTGTTGTTCAATTTTAAATTTGTTCTAGAAGTTTAACTTCGCATAAATTTATCTTCCATGTTTAATTAACATAAAGAATATATTATTTTATCGATGAAAAATTATTTTTCTGATGTTAGCCAAAATGATAATGTAGTGCCATCTATCTTCTCGTTTGTAATACACACGTTACTATGTAGCACAAGCATAACCACCATTCTGAAGCCAAGCGATGAGCGCCAATTTCGATAGAGGTCGCTCGCACACAAATTGTTTGTGTTACTCGACCGGGAGGAGGACGCATTATTTGAACAGTTAGTATTTAGGTCCAGTTTTGTTATTATTTAGGTCCAGTTAAACAATAGTTTATCTAGGATCGCATCACTTGATCTTATATCTCTAGCTAACCCGGCAAAAAAGTTGTTGGTGGAAGAGACTTTTCTTTTTGCCGATAGATATCGTATTGTAAATACTTATTATCCTATTCCGGACGCAGACAAATCCAAAAAAACACAAAAATCATTAATGTCCGTCTCACTTCTCGAGTTATACAGAATGACTTTTTTATCATCTTCAAAAATTTTTATAAGTTGTAAATTTACGGTCCTGAACCTGTTAAGGTATGAAGGGAAAATAAAAAACTTATCCCACCAAAAACATCCTGTAAAAAACTAGCCAAGTCTCGATGGAGCTGCTTGTTTATCTCTAAAAAGTAATGAAATCTAGACAAAGTCATGCCAAGTCTAATGTTCCTCACTACGATTTCTTTATTATTATACGACCATTTGGATCAGCGGTAGTTAACGCTGCTTCTGAGCCATGGGTCGCGGGTTCGATCCCCGCACAGTACAAATATTTGTGTGCATGAACATGTCTGTTTGTACTGGTCTGGGTGTTTTCTATGTATTATAAGTATGTATTTACAAAAAAAAAAAAGTATATAAGTAAGTTTATCGGTTGTCTAGTACCCCATACGACAGGGTACTTAATAGTACCTTAATTTGGGACTAGATGGCTCAGTGTGGCCCGGTGAGGCATGTCTTAAATATTTATTTATTTATTTATTTATTTATAGTTAATGTTGTGTTACTTGGCCGTTGAACATTCTTTATACGTTAGTGTGTACAAGTCAATTTTGTTTACACGTAACTACCTATGTTTGTCAAGCGAGATAATAGCCCATACTGGTATTGGTAATTAGACGCTAGTGTCTCATTTTAGGCTGTTGTTGATTGTGCAACACATGCATTCAGCATTGACAATGCTGACTTCTGCTCTCTTCTTGTTGGAGCGTCAAATCGACCACCGATGTAACATAAAATAGACGTACTTCTACTACTTCTATCAATGATTAGAAGTCCGTCTGTACTGGAAATATTTTTTTATACTGTTTGTTTCTGGCTCGCCTATACATAAGTATTATTGAAATACGCAGCTTTATCAAGCCTACAATTGATTATTGACTGGTTATTGAATCAACGTTTTCCAAGTGGCAATTTTCCATCGTCAATGGGTAGCGGTTCTGGCGACAGATTGGTGCAATGGTGTCATGGAGCACCTGGTTTTGTACCCTTGTGTACCCTGCAACGGCCAAGTCACACAACATTTACTATAATAATAAAGAAATCGTAGTGAGGAACATTAGACTTGGCATGACTTTGTCTAGATTTCATTACTTTTTAGAGATAAACAAGCAGCTCCATCGAGACTTGGCTAGTTTTTTACAGAATGTTTTTGGTGGGATTTCACTTCTTTTTGTAGAAACGTGGGCACATTGATTAATTTCAATTGACAATTGACAAAAGTGTAATGTTCGAGTAGAATAAAGTTAATCTAGGCTAGATATAGGCTAGATTAAATTAGAAGATGTGTTCCACTACGCTGGATTTTTGCAATGACAGTTGATTTTTTTATGTACCAATTAAATAGTAGAAGGTATTACCATATCTCTAATACATCTAAGATCAGCTGAGGGTTCTTTATCGGATACTTCAGACCTTCGATTTTTGACATCAAATAAAGCGGCCCACCAAGTTGAATATTTTTTGTAAAGGTGGTATGTCGATCTCTAATAGTTTGGTTGGGCTCTTGTTCTTCGTTCGTTCTTCTTTTTTTTGTTTGGTTTTTATTCTTGTTCTTGCTCGTTTTCTAATCAGGGTCACCAGGTACTTCAGATCTTCGATTATCCTAATTTTAATAGTTTTCCCTTTATGTGGCCATTAAACCTTAACTCTGTACCAAATTTCAGCTCTCTGAGTTTATGGGTAGTACTAGTTCTATTTTGATGATCATGAGTGAGTGAGTGTCATAAATGCAAAACTTTGCTTTCGCTTAACTTCGGAACTAAATGACCTACAGACCTGAAATTTTGGATTTTAAGTATGTGATTATAGCTTACTGGATGTCGAAAATTTCTGCGTTCTGGTCTTATCCAGAGTTTCTTAAATAGGGGCGTGAAAATGCGGTGAAAT
This sequence comes from Anania crocealis, assembly GCA_949315895.1. NCBI lineage: Eukaryota > Metazoa > Arthropoda > Insecta > Lepidoptera > Crambidae > Anania > Anania crocealis. Next base: position 8,777,552 of record OX438868.1, read on the forward strand.
GGTTCCAGTAAAGGATGGTACAGCAGTGTTTGCTTCGCGCTCGACTTGGCGGGGGCACTACCGTGCCCCCTGATAAATAATATCGTAATGAATAAATGAGAGGCATCGCGTAAAAAAATTGTGGTTAGAAGGCAGTATCAAAAATTTTAGATTTTTGGCGGACCTTTTCTAAGTACTTTATCTTGTCATTTTTGTACTGGGCTATACCAAAAGAAAAAATACGTCATTTGTTTTTTGTCTCGTAGATTGCTATAAATATTAAAATTTGAAAAGCGGTTGAAATTTCACCTGTATTTAAAGTGGTGTAACTAACACGACTTTCTTATAAATATGAAGAAGAATAAAAATTTAATATATTTATGAAATAAAATATGAATTTAAAAAAATATGTACTTTGAAGAAAGTAGGTAATAGTCTTACCAAAACCACTTACCTACTCAAGGATTTTATTTATTCAAGAACCAAAAATAGTAAATTAATTATAATTCACTTTTCAATAACCCTATCCAATTGTAACCTACACAGTACACGTAAAAAGAAACAAAACAGCTGCTGAGTAAAGATTTTATAAAGAAAGCGGAGTAAATTGCGCAATCGATTGATACAGGGCGACGTGACTAGCCGAATGTCTAATGAACACATTGAAAGCTTTGCCTATTGTTGGAAAATAATAAAAAAATCTATACTATAATATTATAAAGCTGAAGAGTTTGTTTGTTTGTTTGAACGCGCTAATCTCAGGAAGTACTGGTTCGAATTGAAAAATTCTTTTTGTGTCGGATAGTCCATTTATCGAGGAAGGCTTTTGGCTATATTACATCACGCTGCAATCAATAGGAGTGAAGTATCCGTGAAAAATGTTGCAAAAATCGCGATCATAATAACAGAAGTTGACGCGGACGAAGTCGCGGGCAACAGCTAGTGTTTCTATAAAAACACTGGATTACTTTATACCTTTATGTACCTACTAACTGTTAAATTCAATATTGATAAAGTAAACTCATTTCAAACACGTCGCACCACAAAACAAATACATAATCTTTGTTACATTATTATGGCCAGTTAGTATTAAATCTTATTGAAACTTTGGTTTACGAGTTTTGAGATATAAGGTTTCACTTTTGAAGATTTCTTTCTTACAATTAATATGCTGGTAGCTTTACAAACACGTTACATACATTAAAAATGCCATCTTGTCCCTGATTTATAAGACCTTTCCCAGCATCATGACTGACAGATGGCACGCATTAAGACCTTCGTCACTGTAAGGAAATTTGTGTTTAGGCCTGCTTGGTTTAATGTTCATTCAAGTTTTGTATACTCAACCAGCATTCCGCGGAATGTATTCTTTGTCTTTATGTAAAGGGCGCAAGATATCTTAATTAATTACACGCCTACGACTGTCTGCGTGGAATTTTAAGTCCACGTATCTCACGAGAACTGCTTATTTTTGGGAAACAAAGTAACTTATGTGCTATTTCCAGTCTATAGTCTATCTACATGCCAAATTCTATCTAAATCCGTTATGTGTTTCTGGAATGTAGTATAATCCATCCATCCAACCAACTTTCACATTTCTAATATGTGTAAAAAGTGATTTAAAATTAAAGGTATTTAAAAAATAAGTGTATTAGTGAAATTGTAAGAAAGAAGCGAGATTGGTGGTTTTTGTTGTATTTTCATATTTAATAGATGTTGAAGTAAATTACTTTAAGTCAAAGAAAATAAACGAAACGAATAACTCAAAGTAACATCGAAATTATGGACAGAAAGAAAAACGAAAACGAAAACTACAAAGCAAAGCTCTATGATTTCTTTAAATATATACGTTCAGAAGTGGATCATTATTTTCATCTGACAATAACAAAGGGGGTGCCGAATTCAACGCGCATTTTTGCTAGGATTCCGTACCTCAAAGGAAAAAACGAAATCCTTGTAGGATTACTTTGTTGTCCGTCCGTCCGTCCAACCATCCGTCCATCTGTCTATCTGCTAGTACCTCAAGCCTGTCGGCCTTTTTTCATCCCACTTTTGGGCAAAGACCTCCATCATTAAATTCAAGTGACCACACCAATTATAGATATAGGCATGATCATCACGCTTACCAAATGTGGGTTTGTAATCACAAACCCGAGCAACGTTAAAAATTCGAAACCCTTGTCTTTCCACCCTATGCAAGGCTATGTGCAAAATTCAGTTTTTTTACTACCTATTTGTTGCAGCATGCATTCTGTCAATGATGTCAAACGCCATTCACTAAAAAAGTTTAAATTGTCAAAAGCGATAAAGGTTACATTACAAATAATTTAGTATGGTGATGAAGTTTTCTTAAATTTTCTTATTTTCCGCGCAATTTTCTTAATATTTTCTTTCATAAGAACATTCTCCTGACAATAACAAACAAAACAAAAAAAGAATTAGCGAAATCGGTCTAGCCGTTCACGCGTGATGCCATGACCAAGGGAAATAGGGATTCATTTTTATATATATAGATTCATTTTTATATATATAGATTATACACATTTGAAATTACCTAGGTAATCTATTTTTGAAACTTCACGTACGTACAATATTTTAGGTCGATTATTGCAACATAACGCAGAAAAAGATAAATACTTTACCGGCAGACTGCGTGCAATTTAAAAAAAAACTAACGTAACGTTTGCTGGTAACATTGGAAAACCAAAAACATATTTGTACCTCTTTCTATTTTGTTTTCAAGGTGTCGTCTGCTCCGAGGTCCCGGGTTCGATTCCCGGACGGGTCAATGTAGAAAAAAGTGTTTTTCTAAATTTTCTCGGGTCTGGGTGTTTGTGGTATCTTCGTTGTTTCTGGTTTCCAAAATACGAATGCTTTGAATAGTTATTCAAATTAGGATCAGAACAATGTACTGTGATGTTGTCCACATTTATATGAATTCTTTTTTTCTATTGAATTTTTTTTAAATGAGGTTCGGAATTTGCATTATGAAACTTTTTTTATGCCTATTTAGATCAGAAGTAGTGTGTATTAAGTAAACCGGCTAGCAAAAAATTTAGTTAATTTATGAGTCGAACATCTAATTTTGTTATGGTATATATGGATCATCCACTAAGTTTCCTTGTGTGGAGCATCATTTTTCAATCTAACAAACATTAATTTACATGTATCAACTTATACTCATTTCTTTGTTTTGGTGTTTTTAATAAAAAATCGCAATCGTAGTTAAATAACTAGAATACCAATGAGCCATTAGAAATGACTCCTGTTAGCACAGAAATGCCTCCGCCTTGTTACTTATGATATTTTGTTTACCGTGCGGCCGAAGGTCTATAATTCATTGTCATAAAAATCGACGTGATACCGACGCATGTGCGCGGCGAGTGCGACCGTAGTGAAGTTCGCGCGGATAACCCGATCGCCAGCGGACCGGCCCGACCACGCCCGAGCCCTGTTCTCAGTGGGATTCGCGCTCGCCCGCTCTACACGTTATTGACCATTTCCTGCGACATTCCCACATAAACACTATTACCTGCCTAGAAAACTGCCCCAAAATCCTTACAATAAGTGACAATACAGTGATTAAGTGATAAATACATACATAATAAGTACTGTCAAAGCGTTGTTGTGTAATGGAATTGTTCGAATCGTCGTTAGCAGCCGCTAATCACGTTAATTAGCAACATCCCCGTGCTAGACTCGCAAGTCGTATGCAGCCAAGCTGTTGAAGACGGGCGTAGTATAAGTTAAAGTAGTTCCAGTGATAAAAAAAAGGAATAAAATTTTAAAAAATGCCTTCATCCGTGCAGGAGAATATTGCTCTTCTAAATATGATGTCGTCGGATAATTTGGAAGATGATTTAAAAAGTGTGCAGCTACATTATCCGTCTGACAGACGGTTGCAAGCCGATAGCGCATGCGTGGAAGAGAGGGTGAGAACAGCTCTGGGGGACATTGTGGTGGCAGTCCGAGGGGACCGTAATAAGCGCGCCATACTCACGTACCATGACCTTGGCGTCAACTATGCTGCTAACTTTCAAGCTTTCTTCAATTTTGTTGATATGCGACCTATCTTGGAACAATTCTGCATCTACCATGTCAATGCACCGGGACAGGAAGAAGGTGCCCACTCCCTGCCTGAAGATTACACATACCCTAGCATGGATGCTTTGGCTTCCCAAATAGATTTCGTTTTGGGTCATTTCGGTATACGATCTTTCATAGGGTTCGGGGTAGGAGCAGGTGCAAATATTTTGGCTCGTTATTCGATTGCTAATCCACAGAAAGTTGATGCTCTAGTTTTGATCAACTGTACTTCCACTCAAGCTGGGTGGACAGAGTGGCTCTATCAGAAGATAAATACTAGACAGCTTCGCTCTAGTGGTATGACTCAAGGGGCATTAGATTATCTTATGTGGCATCATTTCGGACGAAGCACCGATGATCGAAACCATGACCTTGCGTACATGTTTAAACAATATTTCTCTCAAATAAACCCGATCAACCTGTCCATGTTTATCGAGTCTTATTTGCGCCGCACCGATTTGGCGATAGCTCGGGAGAGCAGCACCCTAAAGGTGCCCGTATTGAACGTTACTGGCGCTTTGTCACCACACGTCGATGATACTGTCACTTTCAATGGAAGATTGGACCCTGCCAAGACTTCTTGGCTGAGCATTTCTGACTGCGGAATGGTACTTGAAGAGGAACCGGGGAAAATGGCTGAAGCCTTTAGGCTATTCCTGCAAGGCGAGGGATACTGCAGGTAGTCATATTGCCCCTGAGGAGAGCGCAGCGCTGCTAACTATAGAATGCACATGATGCTTACACGCGAGCTTTAACGACACTGTTGTAGTCACATGACGATGTAGAAAGAAAATTGTTGTTGTTCCTTGTTCCTAGATATTTACCTGAATAAATTTTAATTTTATGGCTTACGTTTGTTATTATTCTCCTGATAGGACAATCAAATTATTAATTACCTGAAAAATGATGTCAAATTCTGACTCTGAATCATTGCAAAATACTTTTACGAACACACGCCACAACTGAGTTTTGATAACAGTGTGGGGTAGATTTCCATATTCCATTAAACCAAATTTAAAGCTGCAATAATCCAAATTGAATTTTGAGAGCGTAAAATTACGTGCCGCTTTCAATTAGAGTGAGTTTAAAGGGCTCTTAAAATGAGTTTGCTAATGTTGAACCAATATCGTGTGGAGAATAAACATTGACCTATTTATACTCCGGCTCCGATATCCTTTGTTTTAGTTGGAAATGCGAACGAGATTTTTTTAGCCAACCTTTGTAAAATATTGAATGCAGAACAAAAGTTCCTGGTAATTTTAAAACTGTTTTCCAATACAAGTACCTACTGCTTTTAATATTGCATTTGCCAACGTAGTAAATCGTTGGTTTTTCAAAGTCAGTATTTACTGTTGTTTCCATTGCATTCTAAGATTTAGGTAAGTAGGTATACTTACATAATTTCCTTACCTTATTACGTTAGACTGCCATGAAAATCGATAACTAGTTAAAGCGAATACTTTCAGCAAGGTACCATCTATCGATTAGTCAATCGCGTTTACCATAATGAAGTTGAAGGACACTAAATTAACAAAGTTTGTAAATATTTATCTAATTAACGTCATGTTGATATTACACTGCACTGACCGTGTAATAAATGTTACTGACAAATTAGATATTAGATACAAATATTTTCTTCTTATAAAGCTTTATGTATAAATGTTTAAGTGATATACAGAAAACGGCAGGTCAACCTACCCAAAAAAGTAAAGGTCATTGAATTGCTTTTCAACTTTAAGTGCCATGCCACACTGGCGGATTACAAACGTTTTCAAAGCGGAGCTGCCACGCAGCGAACACGTTGTGGACGTGGAGCGTACGCGTCGCGGATTCGCAACGTTTCCGCCTTGAGTGAGCGGCAAACGATACACTCAGTAACAGAATGGATTCCGACGAGGAAATACTGCTGTTAGCTTTGTTACTTCGACGACGCAAGATACGTAAACCAATACTTCGAAGATATTGGGAGGATCCAATAACAACCAATCGACTGAATGAAAGCGACTACTATGTATTGTTTTGCAAAAGAATAAAAAAGAATACTAAAATAAAACTACTAATAAAAAATATAACTAAAGTAGTATAAAACTAGTAGTAATAAAACTACTAATAAAAAATAAAACTAAAGTAGCGCGGGAGCGGGGGTTTCGGTACAAAATGGCGGCCACGCTTCTCTTCGCGGCGAAATCGTTGCGCGTCCGCAACGTATTCGCTGCGCAGCCGCGACGTTTTCGCCGCGCACACGCGGCGTGTTCGCTGCGTGGCAGTTCCGCTTTGAAAACGCTTGTAATCCGCCAGTGTGGCATAGCTCTAAGGCTGCCCGCCCACGTCTGTATTTTTGTAGGACCGATAATCAGGCCAATTTCTCTATAATAGGCAACAGCATACACAACCATGACCGATTTTTTGTAGGACGAGTGCGTTGCTCCATTGCTATCAGTACGTTCTATTTTTCTCTTAAAAAATTCTCCGAGTTCTTATTCACCAACAGCGTGCACGCTGAAAAACGCCGATACCGAAAACAAAGAGAAAATTCACATAACAAAAAACATTTCGAACTGTAATTAATTTTCGATTCGCACTGAACTCCCGATACGTATTTTTATTGGAAAGCGTTTTTCCTGAACAAACGTGGATAGCCGCTACGCCTAGGGTGGCTAGTTAAGTGGACTCGGCGATAGAGTGGGGATGACCCCCTACCTAACCCACCCCTGTGACCACTGAATGAACGGATTATGAAATATTTCATCGGAAAAATTGAAATAAAAACATCGACGCTCTGCGGTATTCTCAGGCTCCTAACTGTTCGAGCTGTTACTAACGGTTAAGCCAAAGGCAACAATTTCAATAAGTTTTGCTTTTGAGTGTTAGGTAACATTTTATGATAAGCTTAAAACAATGAAAGGATTTAGTACATTATTAAATTATATAGGCAGGCACGGGATAATTATAGGCTGTTACTTTACTTTTTTACTTATAAAGGCAGGCACATTTTACTCAGGATGAATGTAAATTGACTAATTTATTGCAAGTTTTAATTATTCATGTCAAAACAAATCGAAATAGGTTTTATCATTGGATTTTTTATTGTATATTTCAATAGCTGTAAATTATTTATTCTTTGTCGTACCTATAGGATCGAAGATCGGGTTATTTGTCGTACACAGGGTGAAATTTTAACCACTTTCCAAAATTTTTATAGGCGTTCGGTATGGTATTTAGAGCCCATTTATGAAGTAAAAAATGTAAATCAAGCTTTCACCCGAAAATATTTTTTGAAATTTAGTTTTCAATTTTTACGGTCCTAGGCCTGATAAGGTGTAAAGGGTAAATCAAAAACGTATGAATAGTATCGTAATGAATAAATGAGATGCGAATCGCGTAAAAAACGTGTTGCTAGGCAGCTGTATCAAAAATTTTAGATTTTTTGCGGACGTTTTCTAAGTGCTTTATCTTGACATTTTTATACTGGGCTATACCAAAAGAAAAAATACGTCATTTGTTTTTTGTCTCGTAGATTGTTATATTAAAATTTGGAAGGTGGTTAAAATTTCATCCTGTATAGGATCGAAGATCGGGTTATTCATCGTGACGTATTTACCAGAACAAAAATTGTAACAGCTAACTAGATCAGCAAGTTAACGATAGATTGACTATTTTTTATTTAGAATAGTTAATGAAAAATATGACGCTTGGCTTATTTTTTATTAACTATAAGGCGTAAAAGACAATATTGTACAGTACAGTACAGACATGTAGAGTCCGTTCAACGCTAATGTTAACGGACTACCTAGTTAGGGTTGCCAGGTTGCCAAACCTAATAGCCGGACAGACCAGCCAGTTCGGCCTGACATTTGGGTAGAAAGGCCGGACACCCTACATTATTGAGGATTTTGTGACTCAATATCAATAGGTACGAAAAAATTTTATGTAAAATCAAACTTTTTTGATTATTATAGTAAATCTTTGTAAATGCGAGAGAGATCAAAAAGCCTACCTATGTCCGGCTTTATCCGGACGCCTGGCAACGCTATATCTAGTAAAAGCTGCGGGCGGTAGCGAAATGAAAAGGGATTTTTAAAGAGATCTTGGCAGATATAAAGGTACTCATCATTGCGTGGTAACTTGAAATCAATGATGGAAGCCTTTGCTCTTCAGTGGGATGATAACAGACTGTTACTTTACTCTTCTTTTAGATATACAGGTGAGTAAATAAAGCGATAGAAGTCAGGAATATTTACAAGGCAAGTTTATATTATGCGTGGGTTTGTAATACTCTAATGTAAGCATCAATAAGACGTCGATAGTAGTTATAATTAGCAAGGAAATTAAGGCATTGAACGGGCTTGTCGGAATAAGCAGGTTATATTAGGCGGACCGGAAGGCAGGAATCCTCGCTCGCAGCGTTCCCGGAATGTCCGATATTGGAATTTGAACGGTATTTTCGACGTCAACGTTACTCTTTCACTTTGCGAAAGAAAATCCTTTGTTACGTAGGTATTGGGGATGCTATGAATTTGGTTTATATCTCGAATTTTGTACTATTGTTACCTCTGGCGACGATTCTTGGTCAGATGTATGTGTGACAGAATAATACGCAGTTATGTACGATAAACATAATTGGCTACAATTACTGTAAATTTGTCTTTTAGGATAACTTAGATACCACTTTAACTAAGTTATTCGAAAAGATAATGGGTTACTACATTATGTGCGTCCAAATAGGCTTCAGAGCATTTGATATTTTTTGGGGTTCCGTACCCAAAGGGTAAAAACGGGACCCTATTACTAAGACTTCGCTGTCTGTCCGTCTGTCCGTCGCTCTGTCACCAGGCTGTATCTCAAGAGCCGCGATAGCTAGACAGTTAAAATTTACACAAATTGTGTATTTCTGTTGCCGCAATAACACCAAATTCTAAAAATAATATAAAATAAATATTAAAGGGGGGCTCCCATACAACAAACCCGTTTTTTTGGCCTTTTTGGTACGGAACCCTTCGTGCGCGAGTCCGACTTGCACTTGACCGGTTTTTTAAAAGACAATTTTAAGTAAGTGTTCCTTTCTATTTTAAGTTAGTCAATCAAAACTTTCAATATTTACTGCGAGGCAAGCTTAAAAATACTCAACATTCTCAAATTACCTAATCGATTAGCTTATAGGAGATAACACTTCAAAAAAATACGAGTATGTATTTGCTGTAGGAAACAAAAGACTCGCCTTCAAAATACTTGTTAAGTAATAATAAAATAATGTTCAGACTATTAAAGGCTATTTATTTCATAATTAGAAGTGGTTTTATGTATAATTGAAGAATACTAACCTACAAGCATTTACTGACTAATTCGCAAAAGCATCCAGGCAGTAAAGTATGCGCTTATTTGGTTCTCTCAATTTGTATCTAGTTTTTAATTTTAAGCTAGCCACATCGACAGACTTCGTTTTGTCAAAATTGGTCTGTCTATTATCTTTGCAATCGATACGATTTTTTTCTGAAAGAAAACTTTAGAAAAATACCGAATAAAGCGATCCCTCTCTAGGTTGCGCTTAGCAACACATTTGGCGATTGATTTTTATTTATATGTATATAAAATTTAATTAGATTTATATAAGAAAACCAAGACGGTCGCAAGCGGCGCGGCGAAGTACTAAGCCTAATTTTAACCAAGTAATCGGCTAGCAATTTAGCCAAAGTTAAATGAATGAATGTGGACCACATCACATAGGAACATTCTTCTGACCCCAAAGTAAATAACAACGAGTATTCAAAGCACTTTTTTGTGAAAATAGACACAACGAGGTTACCACAAACACCCAGATCCGAGAAAATAAAGAAGAACACATTTCGCTACATTGGCCCACCTGGGAATCGATCCGGGGACCTCGAAACAGGTGACACACTCATTGAAAACCGATGTATCAAAGTTATAGTCTCTATCAGTTTAGTATTTCTATTAAAAATACATAGTGTTTTTTTTGTATAGTATCTGCATTTTAGCTCTTTGTATTCTTTGTCCAACAAACAACACTAATACCGAACCAACCAACCAAAAAAAACAATATTTTACTTAAATCAGTATTTAAATTTCAAAAAATATGTCTTAAGCGGGATTGTTAGAAATAACAATAATACTTACATCATTATGATGAGTTAATAGGATTTTCATCAAGCTTTAATAACACCTATATTTTCGGTCACTGAAGCGCAAACTAAATATAACTGCATACTTAGTTTTATAAATTTTTGTTAGGTCACACTCTTGCAAAGAAATGACTAGTTAAAAAGGAACGTAATAAGAAACCATGAACTTGCGTTAAATATATTTATTTTACATAAACCTGGTTCTCACATTAATACTTATGTAGATATTTTTATGTACAGAATACAATCATATTGTCATAAAAACATTCAATAAAAATTGACTAGAGTTTGATGATATCTACAAAATATATTTACAAAGGTAAGCTCCAAATTAGAGTAGATATTACATATCAGTCTAAGAAGGATAATATTTACATCATTTTCTAGTAATTTCCACGTACATACAATTGGCTAAGGAGATTTAATTATTATTATTCCATCGAAATGCGAATTCCATTGAATGGCAGTATATAGCCACAGATAATTTAAACACCTGAACTATTATTACAAAACAGATCTATTCACTTTAAAGTACCGTGCCTTTATTGTAAAAACTTTTTTTAATTATCCTAAATAATAAAGAAAGTTAGTAAATAACTAATTGTAAGTCGGTGCCGAAAATCAATCAATGGCATCCGTTATACGCCAACTTAAAATTAGTTACTTTAATATTTCCGTTAAATGAGTTGTTTCTGTATTTCTACCGTTAACCTTGTTTATTACGTTTTATTTGTTCATGATATTGAAACGTCTGAACTTTATCAAAATCGCAATAAATCTTACACGATAGAAACACGAAGTTGATTACATTACATGATTTTATAAACAAAAAGTATGCTATTTCTATTTTGCTAGGCTTAAGAGTGGAGATTTTTACATGTAAATATGAGCAACTTACGGCAATGAAAATCATCGCAATCGGACAAATTCATAGAAATTATTCATGGTCATTAAATAAATATAAATGCGCTGACCTGAGAATATAATCCTACCTATTAAACGACATAAAACATCCAATAGGTGAAAATAAAACTGTTTACTTAATTGTAACATTAGTTAACACCCGAATACAAAATCAACACAAAGTTAAGGCTGTGTTTTTTGCATGTTATTGCGAAAAACCATCAATTTCACCATGTAACATTTTAACCGTATCTCTGTGCATAGACCACAAGTCTGTTTATTGGACGATAACTGGACTTTTAAGATCGTTTTAGTATTCGGCCATAACTTTGTATCTGATTGGGGAAAATATAAAATTATTAGATTATTAATATCGGCAGTTTTATATACATCCATGTAACTTGAGCATGTATATATTGATTGATGGCAGTGTAAGCGCGGACATGCAGCAACGTTGAACGTTTAACGTTACACCAGACGACAACGGTTACACTGACATCTAAAGCAAAAGAGTATGGCAACCTAAGAATAACATGAAATATCGACATATAAACAATAATCAAGTTTGTACGATGATGTATATATTGCAGTTCTTTTACCTCTCTTAACGTTCACAAACAGCCAGAAGCCTTAACATGATCTGAAAGCAGTATTACTTCTTCCTCTCTTTTTTCTGTTTTACGTTTATTCTAAGACTCCGAAAACGTAAAAACCGATCAGACTTATAATTATGGAGATCTTTACAAGACATCTAGCCAAATTTTGTGTAGCTAACATAATACTGTGTTTTTGTATCTTTATTTCTTATTAGGTACAAAGATTTCTAAAATTTTATATATGACTGTTGTATATCTTAGGTACCGAACTTCTTTTATGTATGTAAATGACAGTCAAGTACTTCGAGCAACGCGGCCTTCCGTCCCGTAACGGAAGGCCGCGTTGCTCGAAGGTCAAGTATGAGTAAGTAATCGTACTGTTTTATTTCTAAAAGTTAATTATAACAGATATAGTGTTTACTTTGGCATTAATAAGCTTATAGATAATTTGGCACGATATTACGAAAAAAAATGTTTGAATTATTTTAATATTATGTAGAGTTTGCAAGAGCATCGTAACGAATAAAACTCTTATCATTAGCCTTTTTTAATTTCTTTTTGTATTTTATCAGTTTCATATTATGTTCTTGCATTCGCAAATAAAAAATAATTTCTGCGGTTATGTAAGCGTTTTTCAAACGATTATTATTCGAAAAAAAAACCTTAATGATTGACATGTATAAAAATTACTCAGTTACTAACGTTAAAAAATTGTATAATTTTGCATATAAAATTCGTTGATACATGACGGAAAAACAAATATTTTATGGGCTATAAACGATTTAATAACGAACAGCAAATTCAATGATCCAAAATTTGGTTTCCGTCGCGAAACGAGAATGTAAATATCCGCACGTATGGATACTTAATGAACGACAGAATTAGGCCATTTAACATGTAGGTTGAATAAAGGGATTGTTTTTGTTGTTTTAGGTACAGCCTTATTTCTTAACTAATATAGTCATTTAAAACTATATTACATGAGGTACACTGTATCGATGAAAGTAAACAATTTATTAAAAATACTACTAACACTGTAACATTGAAATTGTAAAAGATTTTTTAAAACTAGGTAGGTACTCCATTTGATTCTAAAAGAATTGATCTAAACAGAACCATCCTTAGTGATGTCATCCATCTGTGGTGTGTCAATGAACCCTTGACAGCTTGCAAATTTTAGTAACGATTTGTGAATGAAGTAAAAACCGGTATTGTTGCACAAGTATAAGTAAACCCCACTTTTACAGATTTTAATATTTTATCCTTAAAATCAACACTACAAATGCTTCGGGACCATTTCGATAATACAATATGAAATGAAAAAGCTAAGCAAAAACATACTTAGCTTTTTCATTTGTGGTGAGAAAAAATCCATCATACATAGCCCGGCTGCTTGAAATTTTGCATGCATAATTAAGTGATACAAGCATTAATAACGGCGCATGGCGTCTCGATTAAAGAAATGAAACATTTTCAATAATTTATATGGAGTGAACTTTGTTTGTTTTCTTATTATTCAGTTGGCTACTTAGGTACTTATTCTCAATCGAAGAGTTACAGTTAATATTAGGTATGGGATAGTTGTGCAATTTTGGTACAAGTACGGTAATATCGTTAGCTATAAGGATAGAAGATTGGCCATCGCCCTTTAGTATCGGGAAGAAGGTAACACAAGAGTTATCTAACAGCGATGTCCGAAGTAATAAAACCTAAGTATTGTACTCAAATAGTTTTGTGAAGACCCTAATCGCGAGTTATTTGTTCCGCATAAAGTTTGGCACTCTCAAAGTTATTTACGACACGGCGTGTTGGATTATCTTTTGCCCACAAGTTTACTATATTTACCCCTGAATTTACCCAAGTGTTTTTCTATAAAAAAATAGCCATTATTTTCAATAACATATGTCAAAACAATTTATATTCATCTTACAATCACACCAATGACATAGCAAAGCTTATTCTATGGCGACCAGGTAAGGTAACCATACTCCAATATAGTTTGAGGTACAGGTGCACATTTGCCTCTACGAGATTCTTTTAGAAAAAATTGTAGTGCTACGCACCCTTTGACCAGAGAGTATAGATGTGTAGTAGGCGTACAGATAAGGTTCACCTCATTAGCAGTGACCACATCACGGCAGTATTTGAGACGGCAAATCCTGCATTTTCGTTCTGGGGCTTTATATTAGTGGACGTGATCGGATCGTGTCGAATGTTAAAGGTCTCTAATGGTGCTTTTTTGCCCCAAAGCAGTAGGTACTAGTGCAAAATAAAAACCGATTTTACTACCAAATCTAATGCCGAACCAACTTCTTGTTGAAGCACAGACGGGTTGCATTTGCTGGGCCTAACCTGGGAGTTACTTGGAGTAAATATATATCGGGTTCACACGGCGGTTTTACGTTAAAAAAAGTTTTTATTTAGGCACAGCATAATAAAATTTGCTAGGTGACCTGATCCCCACATTGATCTCTGTACCATAAAATATTTATGAATATAACGATAAGTATTTGTAAGTGTTTTAAAGTATTACACATAAAAAACATAGCAATATCAAAGAAACAAAATACTTGGGTATCCCTGACTTATGTGATACAAATGTAAGACTGATCAAAAAAGAGGAACTTTAATTTAATAAACTCAGACTACTATTTGAAAAGTGATAATAGTATCGCTCCCTTTCTAGACATTGGAAGTATTTATCTTGTAAGTGCTCGGTCTAACAGATAATCTGTATTAAATTCGTGAACACAGATCATAGAGGCTTGGAGCCTAACCATATCCTGTTATATTATTATAATTTCGTCGTTGTCTTGTTTCTAAGGTTTGATGTAAGTATAAAACCGCTTATATGCTGTTTAGTGTTCTCACGTGCTACAGATGCGAGAAATCAACTCCTGGTACAAAGATTTAAGAAGTCACAGAAGCTGTTTTAAGTTGAACCTTCGTCGTTTTTGAACGTCACTGAGTGCATTCGGACGTAGTTCTACTGTAAGCGGTTGACCGCTAGCTGTGCTCGTGATGAGTCCGCGGGGAAAGAGAGCCGGGGCCTGACTCTGCGCTGGAGTCACCAGCATACACCTCAGAAAAGCCACCTCCACTGCCGCCTCCGCCCCCGCTTCCGCCGCCGCCACCTAGATACATATCATATCTTATTGCTTATGGTATAAAAATAATAAGTAACGCAAAATAACTATTACACGTTGTACTAGTTATTAGTTACTATGTAGTTATTAGGCAAAATAAAGTAAGGACATGATAGTTTTACAAATACGTATAAAGTGAATTTTAACATTTTCGCATTTTCCTTAGTAAACACGAAATAAGTGGGTAAAAAATATATTTATAATTGATTATTAATAAGTAGCTCTTCAAAAATAAAACTGTTCAGCTTCAATTAATCGATTATGTCGCATAAAAACGGTGATCTACCGGTATCTTAAGCTATGTTAAATCTTGCAGATACAGTAGTTGTTTAAAAATAATACCGTTACATAGCGATATTTCTCTGACTATTGGTAACGTTATAGAGCCTTGATACTCACCGTGGTGCGAGAGCGGGACGCAATACGACGTGGCAGCGCAGTGGCGCGGGCGCACCTTTTCGTAGCGGCTTAGCTGCTGCAGCTCGCACTCAGAATGGTGCTTCTCAACTAAACATATAAAATAGTCTGTAATTTTCTATTCAATAGAAGTTCTATTATTACCAGTACACCACACTCTATTCTATTTAAATCCTCAGATCCATGGCTTTGTTCCAATTAATCGTATTACGTTGAAAATAATTAGTTGGTAGAACCTAAATAATAATTAAGGAAAGCCGGTTTAAGATCAGGAATTACCTAAACACATCGACTAATAATTGTAATTGGTAGATTGTAAAAAAAGATTTAGTAAAATAAATATATTAAACCAACTTATAACGACATCTTGTCGTTGCCGAGCCGTTCGTTGCCGAGCTAAACAGAATAGATATAATCAGCTCGTGTGTTGATTGCTGCTCTCCAACAAAGCAATTTTTTTAACTTCTTATTTGATTTGTTTTGTTTGTAGAATTATTTTTGTGTTGTTTGGGCTCGGCTCAGACTTCAACTTGTTCAGTTGTTAGTAGTTAAAATAATATTGTCAATATATAAATAGGTTTTAAAATAAAACCGTTAGTTGGTTTAATTTTTTGTTATTTTACTCTTTTTAGTGTAACATAAATAACGCATTATTAATAGTCATTGACTGGTAACGGTACATAAACGACTTTGATATGAAAATGCATGACTTATTTATGAAACTCCACGCAATTTAGTGCTAACTGCTTAGGAGTTTTGCCTTCCACCATCAGGTCAC
Source organism: Anania crocealis (assembly GCA_949315895.1). Classification (NCBI taxonomy): domain Eukaryota; kingdom Metazoa; phylum Arthropoda; class Insecta; order Lepidoptera; family Crambidae; genus Anania; species Anania crocealis. The sequence goes on from OX438868.1 coordinate 8,793,597, forward strand.
CTAAATAATTTGTTTCTTTACGCCTATAATATTAAAAGAAGTATCCTCCAACTCCTAACCGTTGAAAGGTGGTATGTACCTTCCATCATCAGCTAATCAAAATGGGATGATGAGTACCAGACGTTTAGTGAGTTCCTTATTTCTGTTTGTTTTCAACTCCACTACGCTATAGAACCTTAAGAAACATCCTCTAACTCCTAACTACTTAGGCGTGTGACCTTCCATCATCAGCTCATCTGAATAACCAAAAAGAAGATTACTATCTGAGTATACGTGCCTATGATATTTAAAGAATTATGCTCCTACTCCTAACCGTTAAGGAGTTATACCTTTTATCATCACCTCATCAACATGAGATGATAAGTACCAGACGCAAATACTAAAATAACTTAGGAAAGATATGCAAAAACGTAACACTTTCCTATAAAATTCGATGGTTTCCCTAGATTTCTCTCGGATCTCATGATCAGATCATGACTTAGTTGAAATGGGACCACACGGGAAGCACTAGCTTTCAAATAAAAAAGAATCATCAAAATCCGTGTTACCAGTCAAAAGTTCTGAGGTATCAAACATAAATAAAAAAAACAAACAGTCGAATTGAGAACCTCCTCCTTTTTTCGAAGTCGGTTGAAAAGTAAAAGAGAGTCTTGCTTTCCGTTACATCTGAAAATTTTTCAGTGTAAATTACACTGAAATGCAAGTTACGGCAAATAAATAGAATATGGCACTAATGGCACATGAATATAGGAATATTTACTCATGTCCTAATGGTCTGGAGAATGGTAAGTTTAAGTAAGTGGCATGAATATGGCCCTTACAAGCATTTCATTGTCTGCTATGTTTTCGATTCATAAGATTGAAAAAAAGAAACTTAAGCATTGCAAACATTAAAATATGCGGAATCGAGTTTTTCTTTTTTTTGATATCTTATTATACTTTTAAATGTCCTTCTTGAATGATATTTTCCAATATTAAACAACACCGTTTGTTTCAAATCAAAATAATATAACTGTGTCCGTAATCACATTAAAATTATTAGACCCACTTAATCATGATTGATTGATTTATCAAAACTTTTACCGAGGTAAGCTTCAGACAAATTCTAATGAATTGCTTTTAAAATTGACTAGGAATTGTGATTAAATCGCTTTCTCCGAGTTCCTTTATATTATGAAAAAATTGATTAATAGTCCAGTCTTTTTAGTCAAAATAAGGTTTGAACTCGAAATAATGCTAAAACGGGGATGTCAAAACAAAAGTGAATTCTTTTTTAAAGCTGGGTGTGTCAAATTCCTAGGAAAACTCCTACTAGGACTGGGTTATGGCTGGTTAGATCCACGTACCTTCAGCTCTTTCTCGATGCCTCTGTGGATGCTTTCTACACGGGCGATGGGGTGGTGCGTCGTTGTCGCGGTGACCAAACGTGCGAAATTGTAGGGTGTGGTCCAAAGTCGCGGCCGCAGCTTCACCGCCCACAGCGAAAGTCGCGTATGGACTTATCTCGTATACGTCTTTAAGAGGATTGTGTAAAAAACCAAAATAAAATAAGGTTGTTTGGAAGTGTTAGGTGTTATTGAAGCACAAACACGAATCGAGCAGGAAAAATGGTATGAGCCAATAATACCATGCAACAACAAAAATTCCGATTATTGATATACAGATATTTTGAATTTAGACTGTTGATAAAACTACTATACAATTAACGATTTGTGCAACAAATCAGTAACTATCATAGATTTTATTTTCGATCTAGCACTCCGTTCGCGGTTATTATTTCACTAGCTTTATAGTGTTCCTGATTATATGCTCTGCTTAGATTTTAACTTGCATTTTTGCAATCGTTTTCTCCCGATGCGATCATCTAATAAGGCTCACCAGAAGCAGGCGACAGTTTGTCATGCTTGTAGTCGTGCTGGCAGTTCCTCATGTTCTGCTGTTCAGGGCACACAGACTTGTCAGTGCTCGCGACTGAGTGGCTGCAGCGGCGGGTCTCCTCTTCCAAGTTGCCTCCGCAAGGCCAGAGTGTGCTAGACAAAAGACTTTCCTTCGAATAAAGAATTCAAGTATCTGTACGTACGTGCACAAAAGTATGATGATCATAGGATCTTGATATTGTTTGGGTACAGAGTTTTGTTACATGCTATTCATCTTTACTTAGAAAGTTTTGAGTTAGTATAATTTCTTAATATTGTAATGGCGTTCGGTTTTAACTTCCTACCTATTTATTTGCGCCTTAAATTAGGTACTAGTTATTTTTTATTTCTTAGCTTTGCAAGCATTGACACAATTAAAAAGAGTAAAAACGACATGTTTTAAAGTTGTTGTGAACAAAAATGGGTCCTGCTCCGCTACTATAATAAATATTATAATAAATAACTATAACCTATTTTAATATATACTTATTTTAATATAGGTAATACCTTATTTAACCTAACCCCAAAACTATAGGTTATTTTTTTTTTGATGTTATAAATAGCTTTTAACTGTTATTACGGAGCTAACGGTTCACTCCGTATCAACAGCTGCTGTTTTTAATTATGAGAGTGATGTTCTATTTTTTGTGGGATTATGGTTTTTACATATTTGTTTGTTAAAGTATTTAAGCTCTCCTACGACGTGAGTTAGGAGAGCTACAAAATAATTTATTGCGTCCTATTTTTTTATGATATTTATTAAATTTGTGAATTTGTGAGACTATGAGATGATCTTGTCGTTTACGACTGAAGCGAGGGCACTGCTTTAAGAGATGGCTGACGGATTGTGTAGTAATGTAGTCACAGGGGCAAGTATCATTGTCTGTGATATTGAATCTATGAAGGTACTCTTTGTGGTATCCGTGATTAAAAAGAAATTGGGTGGCTTTTGCAGCGATGTCGGCTTCCTCATTTTCGCTTAGGCCAGCGTGAGACTTGATCCAAGCGAATCTGACTGTCGCCCCGGTTGTTCAGATGACAAAAAACCTACGATGTATTCTGGCTGTAAAGGTGTTATAAATGTTGGGGTTTCCCAATTTCGTCAGGGAAGATTTACTGTCAGTATGATCGATTTGGAGATGCGCTGGTGGTTTTGGTTAATGTACTCGCATGCCCAATCGATCACTAGCATTTCTGCCTGGAAAAAGGAGCAGCAGTCGCGAAGATTGAGTTTTTTGACTGCTGCCCGTTCCCCTGTTGCAGTGAAGACTACTATGGCAGCTCCAGCTTTGTCGTCGTGCCGACTGCCGTCGGTGTATATTCGCCAGTAGTCGTTGGGACAGGCCGTCTCCAGTTCTGAAGGAGTGGACACTTCGTCAAACTGGACGCCTCTTCGATCTGCAGGTAGAAGCATATCTTCAGATGGGCAGAGAGTTTCTATAGCAACGTCGTCTGGTAGAAAAGAAGTAACTCCGTTGCAGTCTCTACATCACCCACTGTCTCAACCTTTGCAGGCAATGGAGCTATTGTTCGGGCCAAGGAAGGAAGGAAGGGCCAAGGATTTAGCTGCGGCAGTGCTCATGGTGCAAAAACCCTGAGAGTCTTTAATAGCAAAGAGTCGTTGAAAAGCGAGTTACTGGTTTTTAACTTGTTGGTACTTGATGGCAATGCCCCATATACCAGCTCCGTAGCAAATTATAGGTTCAATTACGTGCTGGTGTATGGTGCGGATGTTATCTGGGTCTAAGATACAAGGCTTTTGTACACTTTATGGCCTTTTCTGTCTGAGAGCTGTGCGATAGTAAGATGGTCGTCAGGGTATTCCACTATGCTAAGGGTTCTGAAAGTTTTGTCTCGAACTAGAATAGCGGATTTGGCAGGATTTTTGTCCGGGAATTGGTGGGTAGTATACCTAGCGATTGGTTTGAAACAATTTGATATTAGACGTATATGGATCAGAGAGAAATAGGTCAGGGTCAGTTCTGTGTAGATACATATTCAACTCATGGAGTGCGCTTATACCGTGCCCAAGGTTGATTTGTGTGCAGAGAAGGGTGTGATGAGAATTGCTGTTTGAATTTGCAGTTTGAAATCTAGTTCCCGTACTCGGTGCGCGAGCAGATCTTTAAAAGCACCAAGGACATTCGAAGACATTCCTGGGATGTTACACTGTGATTTGTTTTTACTTTGGTGTTTGTATTTTTGCCGTATTAGGTGCAGTTGTGACAGTTAGCTTTTAAGGCGTCTTTCTTATTGGGGCAGGTCTTATATTCGTGCCCAAGGGTGGCGCAGTGGAAACGGATGGTGGTCCGCTGTGTGCACCTCGCCTTTGTGTGTCCGTACTGCAAGCATTGGAAGTACTGCAGTAGGGGCACGTAGTCTTCAACATGCACGCGTTGGTGGTCAAGATTAATTTAAACCGCGGAAGTGGCTGTACGCCAGACTGTTGGGGTCGTGATTAACACAGCGTTATACTCCTTGTTACGATTTGCCCTTTTAAATCGAAATTCGAAATCTTCTTCGTTAGTGGTAGAGTTGCGAATGCCCTCAATCCAATAGTATGTCCCTAAAGTCCCGGCTGTATGTCCGCCGGTATACCCTTGACGACGATGATCATAGGGCGTAGGCTTTTGGAAGTTAAGGCTTGTACCTTTGAGTCAGGGTAGTTAGCTTTAGAGAGTGTGGTATCGCGCTGTTCAACGAAGTCAATTTCGACTCGGATTTTATTGTTTGAGACGAATTTTACAGCGGCCTATTCAAAATTTATGTCCCTAAAAGACACGGAGGTCTTCCAGTTTTTAAGGGTCTCGGCTGGGTTTAAAACGCCCTTCTTGGAGGCGATGATTAAGGCTGGCTTAGTTTTGGGGGGCGCATTAGGACTAGGTTTGGTTTGCTCGCGAACAATGCTAGCGAAGAGACTGCAGGGGCCGCCGCGCTGGGAAGTTTGATTTTTGCAATCTTCTCCCGGATGGTCTGGCGGAAAGCCTCCACAGTGGCCGAGTGATCTATGGTTGGGTTGTCGGGATCGATACTTGGGTTGATGAGAAGTAGTTTCTCCACTTCCTTGGTGTTATTGAGAATCACTGTCTTGCAGGTTCTCTTTATATTGCCGTATTCGTTGACCGCGATGTTGGTGCCGGCTAGAAGTTCTAGACTTTGGGAGATGGTGGAGTTCTGCGGAGCAAGACGAGTGGCCGGGGCTGCTGACTCCTCTAAAACAAACGGTGTGGGTGTACCGTAGACAGGAGAAAAGTAGTCTCCCCCCTCATCGATGGCTATCAATCTGAGTCAGGAGATAGAAGTTCTCTTCCTCTTTTCTTTATATTATTTTATTTATCTTGGTTATTGCTATATAATAATTACAATATCATGCTATCATAATAATTGCAACTTACAATTATTTTTTAAAACAAAGAAACAAACTTGTATGTAGTTTATATATATATTGTATATGTAGTATATTTTGAGTATATATATATACGAGTATGTATACAATTTTTTTTTTGGAAATTTTATGTCTTTTAATTTGTTTTTTTTATGTCGCACCGCCCACAAAATTATTTCTGCTTGGCCCGATGGTCGACTGGGAGAGAATGCCTTAAGGCATTAAGTCCACCTGTTGTACTTCATTATAGTGTTTGTGCAATAAAGTTTAAATAAATAAATAAATAAACAAACGTCTTTGTATTGTCGTTACCCGTGAAAAACTTCAGTACCCACTTAAAAATGCTACAGATCACAAACTAACAAAACATGTAAAATATCACGAAACCAACCTTCTTTTAGCAAGTAAAACTACTAATAAAGCCGTGACAGCTATGGCTGCTAATGCCGCAAAAGCCACCGACACAGCACCTAAGACTCGCTCAGCGTCAGCGCTGCCTCCCGCAGTTGTGATCGGTCCGCCTTCCGACTGAAACGCGATTGGGCGACGCAGGCGTTCTGTTTCAGATAAACAAAATAATCTCATCAATGTAAAGGAAAGGCCTATATTCATCTCTCTGCAAGACAAAAGCCTCCATCTTTAAAGTCAAATTAGCACAGCAAAGATGGTTCAGGCATAATGACCACGCTTGCCAAACCCGAGCAATGTTCGAAAATTTTGAACTTTTCTTGCCCAACACGGGGATTGAACACAGGACCCCGAGATTTTGGTCCAGTACTTAAGCCACTAGACCAACGGGGCGGTATTATACCAACAGAACTTTATTTCAATAATGATAATATCTTGACAATAAAAAAAACTTTTATACCTAAAGTACATCGATGATAAGTACCTAGTAAATAAGCTACCATTTTTCAGTCGGCTTATAATAATTTATCTGTGAATTATTGTTTAGAACTAACTCCAAATTGGGTATTAGATTGTGTTTTATTGTTTCTAGCATGCCAACCTTGCTAAGTTGTGACTTTGAGAAGGAATTTTTTTATTCAAATTTAAACTGCTTTGAGCCATACTTTAACGAACAAAAACTAAGCTATACAAAATATGTGTAATTCGTACCTACTCGTGTTCTTTTTTGGTTGAGAACTTTTATATAAGTCGTCCGAGACCAGTCTCTATTTAATTACAACATTTCAAATTAATACGACTTAGGCTAAGATAACTTACTCGAGTTACTATTGGGGTTTATACTTGTAAAGCCTTTGAGCATACGTTACCTCCAGAATGCGTGGTGGTAGCAGCATACAGAACAGCTTGGTGTCGAGCTGACTCCGTTGCTGTCCACAGTCTCATCCCGTACCAGGCCCCAGCTGTCAGTCCTCCGATAACAACCTGATAGAAACCGTTGTCAGGGCTCTAGAGATATACATATTTTAGTCATCATTTCTTCCTATTTACTCGTATTAACGTCCTATACGAGTAAGAACTAACCGCACATAAAAAAATAAAGTAAAGTAATGTAAAGGACTATAATATTCCCACTGTATGATGGGTATAAGCATAATCACCACGCTTTCATCATCTTAATTTTCGAAAAGTATGATTTCTGGAATTAAATCAGAAAATGAAATTTTATAGGACACAAACTTTATCGCAAAAGTCATCTAAAATAATTTAAAAAAAAACCGCTTTTATAAAGTGTGCCTAGAAGTTAGAATTTCCTCCTTTTGATCTGGTTGATTTCTGATTAGCAGTTCAAAATAAAACGTCAATGCCAATTATAGAAACAAGCATCTGAAACCCTTGTAATATCAGAAAATCGTGCTCGCTATTACGAAAACACTGACTGCCAGTTTATCAATTTAGGCTAAACCCTACTCGCAAACGATTATTTACGCAAATAAGAAATTCATAAAGAGGTCCCTCCCGCCGGACTCGACTGCCACCCTCGCCAAATTTTGTGCCTCAGAGAAACTTTTCAGGTACGAACTTACTGATTATTTACACAAAAAAGTTAGGCAGCCACTGCGGGCACGAATTCGTATAGGATTGTTATAACGGTTCCAATTTGCGCCTGTTTTTGTAGGATTGGAATGCGACCCTTGCTTAATTGAGGGATTCCTTCACTTTTGGAATAAAATAAAATAAAATATTCAGCAATGTTGAATGTTGGGCTTCAGAATATTGGAATGCAAGCGACGCAGACAGCTTATTTTGTAACAATATTGTAAAAGTGCATATCATCTTCTTTCATTTGTATGAACTCACGAATCAAATTTACCTAAATGACATGACTGGATTTCCATGGAATGATCCCATGATTAGGTAGTATTGTACGTAGGGACAAGCTATTAAAAATCATATAGACAGCTCATTTTAATCAATCTTAAAGACATTTAATATTGCTTGCTCATTTTAAGTTTTACACTATCGATTTATTGCGCTAAAGGTTTTCGAAATAAGAAATAATTATCTATTATAATAATAGTTTATCTATTATGACTATCCACAGATTTCAGACAAAGTTCAGCCAACTGTCACAATCATCCCCTGTGAACTTATTATTTATCTATTATAATAAAAGTCATTTATCTATTAAGATTATCCACAGATTTCAGACACAGTTCAACCAACTGTTTTAGTAGGTTGTCTATTGTTTGCCCGAAAAATATATGCAATAATAATCATATGCTTAAAAATCTTATAACTTCTTGTAATTAAAACAGCACTGTAATCATGTCTTCTAATAACAGGTGTACATTACTATAATCTTGTATGTTTTGTAAGTTGCCCTATTAAAAAAAATATAAAAAAAATATGCTTGAATTTTAATTGCTCGAATTTCATTTGCCCGAATTGTTTGTTTACCATAAAAGATATGTGCCATACTCTTATTTGCCCGTACATTAGATGCCATAATGATATGAGTGCCATACGTATTGTTATCCATTTTATTAACTGCAATAATATTATTTAACAGAATATTTCAAAGCTATACTTAATTAAAGTGTAAAAGAGGATGTAGTGACCAGTATTCAAAAAGGAATGCTTAAATGGTTTGGACATGTTGAGAGGATGAATGAAAGCAGGTTGACTAAAAAGATATATATGGCGAGTATGAATGGAAATGTTGGAAGGGGAAGGCCTCGACGAACTTATCTTGATCAAATCGGGGAAGTTCTAAAGAAAGGTCAGGTCTAGAGTACCCTAAACCGGCGAGCGTGTATGAAAAGATTAATGAACGTGGATGAAGCGAAAGTAGTCTGTAAGGATCGTAGTAAGAGGAAGGATGTGGTCTCTGCCTACCCCTCCGGGAAAAAGGCGTGAGTGTATGTATGTATGTTGGTTATTATACTTATTTTTATTATTATACTTAATTAATTTCGAATATATCTAAGCTATGCATTTGCTCATGAAATTCCTATAGGTGCTCTAAAATTATTTAAAAACTTGTTCTACATACATTGGTAGGTAGAAAAAACATTTGTAGGCGATATTTATTGACAACAATTTATCACAAATCTTTGCCGAAGCTTGGCACAATCGAATTAATACATTATTGGGGAAATCCCATCCCGGCTTTCCGGCACTTTGCCGTTGTCTTTCATGTTCTAACCTAACCTAACCTAACCAAACCTAAACATATTGATCGTTTAGTTTAAACCGATTTTATGATTTTATTCGAAGCAATTTCGATGGCAAATGATGTTAAGGCATATGATAATTACGGCTTACAATGATGATAATAAATGATGTTATTGAAATTGACTGTATGGAAAACTAGTATGACATAATGAGTATGAGTATGACATATAAATATTATAAGAAACAATATTATGTCTGTTGACCATTATAGCAGATGAAATTATGGCAAATGAAATTCTGGCATGTGGGTGTAACTCGTTTTAGTATAATAGTTATGCTTTTAGCAAATAAATTGCAGTATGCATGGCGTGGCAACCTACCAGCCAGTACATCAATAGGTGCTGTTTCACGTATTTCTACTAAATGCAAATTATTGTAAATTTTCAAGTTAGCCAGGTTAAGTATCTTGGGTCCCCAAAGGGCTATCAGACTCTCTAGATGTAGCGAGTTGTGTGTTCGATGTATTAAAATGGCTCATGGATTTGCATGTTAAGTAAATAAGTCAAGTTGGTACTGTGTAAGGCTTATGGCGCACTACGCGTACAATATAACAGCACGTTTAAGATGCTGTTTGTCCTGATAGACTTGATACCACTGAAACGCGTCGTCCATGTTCCGCAGGCAAACACTGATTGCTTCTGAACCATCATCAAAAAGCGCTGCGCCTCGCTATGAACGCGCGCGCGAGCTATAGTCCTTAAAATATAGCTTGATTAGAATGACAGGTGTCACTGAAAGAGACGACGTAACTTTTTACCAACGTCATACAAGGTACCTTCGTTGTTTCTGGTTTCCAAAATACGAATGCTTTAAATAGTTATTCAAATTGGGATCAGAACAATGTATGTGATGTTGTCCACATTTATTTATTTATTTATACTGCTTATTTATTTATTGTAATCAAAATTGCTATATTAAATAATAATAAAAGTCAAAAACTTCTTAATAATCCGGTCACAAATTTTAAACTTAACTTTAAAAGACGTCTTTACAAGATTGCGTGATTATTCACAATTACTAGTGATAAGGTATAATGAAGAAATCTAAATCGACCGACTATTGTGATAATCCAGAAGAAGAAGAAAGTGTAAAACACATGTTACAAATATATTAATAAGCATTGGTAAATGCCAAGAACATCAAAATTCAATAAATATTTGTTTACGAAAAAGGTCACATTTATTCGAATCCATATGCGATGACGAATTCACAGTTGAGGTTCGTGATTGTTCCAGTGATTCTGATGATAATCACTTACTCACTGTAAAATTTTTATTTTATTTTATTCGCTGTTTTTTTCCGTTTGATCTGTCGAGACGAGTCAGTTCCAGCACTAGTGATAGGTGTCATTCTAATCAAGCTATATTTTGAGGAGTATTAGTTGACAAGCTATATTTTGAGTTAGTATGCCCCTGTCATCCGCTATGATAACTGACAAATGGGACAGCTAGGAGTCATTTATATTTATTTATCACTGGCTTACTAGCTCTTATATCGCGGGGTCGGAAACCTATACCTAGAGCAGTAGGAAATACTATGTCCTTTCTAAAGAACAGAGTTACTTAGGCATTCATAATACTAGCTATAAAAGTACTCTATGATTATTATTATTGTTATTGTAAGTGGTATGCTTTGTTGGTTGACCCGAAAACTAAATAACTACAATAAATGAACACAGTGCAAGCAAATACGTACCTCTCTATGGTGATGGAGCGATGTTAGATCGGCGTCTCTCCATGACCCCGTGCCCCCTGCGTCTACTCTTCGCCATTGCAGACGCACCAGACGAGCGCCGCACCGGACCGCTCGCCGAGCGTCTATAGCGAGCGCGCTGCTATTACTCCAAACTGCAGCTTCAGCCCCTTCCTCTTGTGTATCTTCTCCTCCACCTTCCCATACTAGTACTAACACAAAAAACACTTCTTAAAACAATCCTACGTTTTTCGGCGGTTCAACTTTTAGCTAAGAAGTTTTTTATTAAATTTGTTCTTGCAGCCTTTTTTTATCTAACCTAATGGTTTTCTTTTTCAAAATGTTATAAGTCCTATAGTCTCTTTGCATTGTGTCATTAATTTTTTTTCTTAATATAAAAGGGTTTGGTAGCCATTTGTTGAATTGGGAATCTCATCTTTTTGCATCAGCTGAATATTAATGTTCTTTGGGGTTAGGTATCAAATACTTAAATTAAGTTAATATATTAGCCATATAAATAAAAATATAAAAAAAGAGATAGAATTAGCGCAGGGCCTATACCACTAATTTTTGTCATGGATTTCAACTAAAGACCGAGAAGTTTTTGTACTAACACATGAAAAAAATGCATTTAATGAACTAATTGCGTATTTGTAGTAACAGTAAAACTGGAAAGGTTATTTCCGTAGCCTATTTTTTCTTACCTGGCGGTTTCGTCCTGACCAGCAATGGCACGGATAGCGGTGAGGGGCCTGCGCGTGAGTGCGCTACGGCCCGTACTGAGTACGTAGCGCCGCAAGCGAGTGCTCGTAGCACTACGCTCGCGACTTCGCCCCCCGCCTCGAGTCTACGCTCCTCGTCTCGTATGTTTGCCGGTTCTATGCCCTCACCTGAGTCATCTCTGACTCGCACCCACCAGATTGTGAAACCTTTTGAACAAACGTTTTTGGGTCAACCAGGATAATATTTTAATTGACTTCACATTTGATTGTTTTGCGTAACAGTCCTGGTTTCATTAATCAACCATTGTTTAGGTACTGATTTTGCATATTGCATTAAGATGTTATCAAAACTGGATAGATATACCACTGTGTAAAATTAGATTGGAAGAACACTTATATTTGAAATATGAGTTTTGGTATGTTTGTCTATAGTATCTAGACTGGTTTAACAATTTACTATAAACAGTTAAAGAATCTGAAAACGACGCATTTTTTATGTATTTTAATATCATGCTGAGTTCAGAAGATTGTGATGAACTTAGCAGACTAAGTTTTGGAGAAAGAAAAGCATAAAAATCACATTAATTATTACCGATAAATGGGCAATTAGTAGTCAATTGGAAACAAATCTATACTAATATTATAAAGCTGAAGAGTTTCTTTGTTTGTTTGTTTGAACACGCTAATCTCTGGAAATACTGGTTCGAATTGAAAATTTCTTTTTGTGTTGGATAGTTTATGTATCGAGAAAGGCTTTAGGCTATATAACATCACGCTGCGACCAATAGGAGCGAAGCATCAGTGAAAAATGTTGCAAAAATAATCGCGATCATAAAGACAGAAATTGACGCGTACGAAGTCGCGGGGAACAGCTAGTAAGAAAATATAACTAAAGTATTGAGTTTGTATCCAATAGAAAGCCTCATAATGACTCTGGCTTACCGTGCGGCGGTGCAGCAGGGTGATGCGTAGTTCTCCAAGTGAGTCTGGCTTCTTTATGCGCTGCGTGATCTAACACCAGCGCGGGCGCAGTGGGAGGTGCGGCACACTCCACCCTGTATGTCACCTCCTCAGACCCGAATGAGTTTCGTGCAGAACATGTATAGTTCCCACTAGTCGATGCGTCCACTTCTGAATGAAATAATATCAGTTCAAAATATGCAAGCTCAAATGTTTTAGGAGATTCTAGTTGCTATAATTATACGTAAGATGGCAGAGCAACCAAATGACCAGATTTAGTCTCAAATATAATTAATTATCTAAGTGACATCCGGTTGATCGAAATTCGACAAGGTCTTCTAAAGCCGAGTCAAGGACATGTGACCCAGGTGTAGGTTTAGTAGGCCTTATGACGCGCTCCAGCTCTCACCTTTACTGACGGAGTAGCCTTCCTGCCTACATATTTGGTACGCTCATATTAATGTTGCTTTCGAAATTCGTTTTAGGAAAGGACTACTAAGGTCTTTTAGTAGGTTAAAGAGTGATATTGAAAGAGCTTGTATTCTTCTTTCTACTTCTACCGCATACAGCTTATGCGGTATAAGAGTATCAACTTTAAAGCATCGGTTTACATTCTATTTTGCAATTTTGGTATTGAATATCAACTTACCGTGTATGGCGAGATGCCCATGCGGCGTCAGATGCGCCCTTGGGTCGTGTGTCACGGGCCGGTCGCCCCGGAGCCACCTGGCCCTGGGAGCGGGGTCGCCTCGCCACGCACAAGCCAGCCGCAGCGAATGGCCGCACTGGACTCGTGCCCATACTCCAAATGATAGGAGTCTTGCACCAGCTAGGAAACATACTTTTTTACCCTTTTGTGTTTAGTAACGGCCTATAATCATCCCACTGCAGGGAAAAGGCCTCCATCACTGAATTCAAGTGAACAGTTCACTAACGTTGACTGATGATCATGTCAACCGCTTTTGTACAAAGATACGTAAGGAAAGCTAAACAAACTTTTACTGGTTGTGAAACACGTAAAGCTTGGATGGTTACCCCTGGGTGTGGTAGTAGCTGGTTGCGGAGCTGACGGCTCTCCCTCCCCGGCGGCGGAGTGCGCGGCGACCCAGGCTTCGTATGTGGAGCCCTCAGACAGAGACCTCAGTTCCGTAGACCCACCCAAACCGACCGACGGGTCTCCTTCTTCAGCTTGAGCAGTCGTTGTTTGCGGTGGCCTATCCCTAAATCAATAAATTCAATACAAATATGGAAATCAAAAACTGCTTTGTTATTGTCATATTGATATTTTTTTGTTACGCAATTATTAGTATTATTAATGAAACATTTTATTTACATTGAACAGATTACTTATTTAAAACTGATTACTAATTAACTTATTTCATAAAACATATCGTAATCATCACTATTGAATGAAACAGTACATTAATACCATGTTGAAATATATTTTACTAGCTTTTGCCCTCGGCTTCGCTCGCGTTAATTCGGGGTAACACGGTTTCCTTTTCCTGATTTAGAACACCGAAGATAACTCAGAACAGAATATTACTCGTATTTTAATACTCTACTGTAGACGATATTATAATGTCTTTCCATTTGGGGATAGAATGTAAAGATTCTGGGCATTGTACACACGCGAACATGTTACATACAATTGTCCATGGGAAAAGCACGGCTTTTCTAAGTTCACCTCAGCCACCTTTAATGTTCCTTGCGCTTTTTAATGGTCATAGCGAAACAAAGCTTAAGAGAAAATTGTAGCCTTCTAAACTAGAACGAGAGAGCTGTGGGAATTATTGGGATTCGTGGGATCATTATTTTTTCACCCTTTCCTACGCCTGTTAAGATAGTGGCGCTAATGATATTGCGGCCATCAAATTATATTAATCCTATACTTTATCAAGAGTATAGGCTATGTCACTTTCCATCCCTTCAACTATCTCCACTTAAAAAATCATGTCAATTCTTCGCTCCATTTTTCCGTGAAAGACGGATAAACAAACAAACAGAAAGACACTTTTCCATTTATAATATTAAGTATGGATTATTTCATAAAATAAACAATTAAAAGAGTTGAGAGACCCAACATTTTATAAATCGTAACTATTCAAGATTCTATACAAAACGATTCAAATTAATACTTTTACTGCGTTCCTCGATTTTATAAATGGGTCTTTTGAGCATAATAATATAATGAGAGAACATGCCATAGATAACTTATATATACACATAGCTACCTAATAAATAAATAAACCTATTTCGTTTTACTGGATCCTTTGATTTTCTTATTTTCATTTTGATTGCTCAATTCGCTTTGATTCTAAGGAAAGCAAACATTTTAATATTTGCTTACACGACAACATCGTAATTACCTGCCAAGCTCTCGATAGAAGATGGTGTAGTACAGAATTGGTCCGTTTGGCCGACTAGGTGGCAGCCAACTAACGGCCAAAGATGTGACTGACGTCGCGACTACTTTCACCGCTGCTGGTGGGCCGGGTGCTGCAAAAGTGGATTTAACTTTACTTACCTGACTATTCAAATATGTTTCAACAATAGTTTGTAATTTATTTCATAAATTTTAAATGACATCGGCATAGTCTTGCCTATCTGTGTTACCCTTGACTAGCACTCTGGCAAGATGGCGAACTTTAAGTCGAATGTGACTCTGCAACGCACATCCCCGAAACACTGCAAAAAAGGGGCAGCCTCAACAACTTTCTGAAACCGCTGTTATATTGGACACGTAGATCATTGAGGGTGATTAACGTAAAGCTAGCCTACAAGCTGCAGATGTAGAATACTTGACGAGAAGCTTTGAAGAGAGATAATATTAACCATTGACTTACCAGATCAACGAAACGTGATAATGATAAAAAAAAGTACGAGTTAGAATATCAGCTAGCTCTAAACACACTTACATTTTCAATCAATACAAAAAAATATCCTAATAACAAAAGAAATGCGAAACACACCGTCTTGCTGTGTAGTGCAATGTATAGGATGAGCGGGCACGCCATCCCCTGCTGCAGTATACGCTAACGCTTGTATCGTGTAGTTGGTGTGTGGCCTCAGTGCAAGCAGGAGCGTTTCCACGCCCGCTACACGCTTCACTTCTGCGCCCGCGCCCGTGCTCAGACCGCCTCCGCCCCGCACTTCCCACTCCAGCCAGTCAGTCGCTGCCGACAAACAACTGCCATCACTCAGCTTGGAATTGGCTACTGATTCTAAAGCTGGTATCCTTTTAAAATTTAGCATATTGAAGATAGAAGCACATATTTAATTAAAGTTTTATTGATAAAGACAGAAAAATCTTAAAATAAATTATAATTTGTAAAAATAAAATTAACGAATAAGTGCACTGCTCTGTTTAGTAAAGAGTTGCCAGTTTGTAAACGTTCTTGACAAGAATCACACTAATTACTCTTGAAAAATTTTAACCGATTTGCTGTCCCATGAATCATATTTGATACTAACAATAGATTTACAATTGTTTTAAAGATAAGAATTCCAGTAGACTGGACAGTGACCTATTAATTAATGTAAAAAATAAATAAACGCATTTTGTATGAATGGCCTGAAGTAGCTTTACGCCTGTAATTATACCACGTCGGCATATTCACTCGAACCATTCAATCTCTTCAGAGCTGCCGGCAAACAACTGCCATTACTCAACTTAGTTGTTAAGTAATCGGTTTTAAATACTTGTATAAGTCGAGAACTTAGTATTTGACTTTCTAATTTTAATGCAAGGTTCATTCGTTCATAATTGAACCTTATATTATACGCATCACATTGTAAGTTTGTAGTGCAAGTTTAATTAAATCAAATGCAGTTTTATTTGAAAATAAGACATTAATAATTACATTATGTGCAAAGGGCCAGAAAAATAATAAATATACGATTGTTGTCAAAAACCCAATTCTGAGATGAAGTAGTTTCTAATGTATAAATGACCGAACCCGTACTCACTATGTTCCGGGCGGTAGAGTAGTTTGTACCCCAATAGAGCACCATGATGGGCGTGAGCTGGTGGCGGTGACCACTCCACCTTCAAACTCTGAGGAGATACGGCACGGCATCGCACTGCACGGGGTCCTTCTGATGGCACTGGCAGTGAAATATATCGCTTTAAGAACCTTTAGTTCTTACTGAATTATAATGATACTTGATACATCGTTTACACAGGTAAAGGATGTTATTTTATGCAATAGCTGATTCTAGTAAGCAAATGGATTTTACATTTATAGAACTGTTTTAAATACATGATCTAATACAGGTTGAGCTTAACGTTATTTAGTGTATCTAATTTTTATAAAGTCTTAATGTCTATGTCTTTTGCAGCGACCGCATACTTTATAGGTACGTAGGTACGCGAAGTTCTGTTTTTATGGAAAATCAGAATTCATGGAAAATTAGAGAAAATCTGATGGAATTGTGTTTACAATCAGAAGGAATTGTATTTTCTGGAATGAAAATGTCAACTGATTTACGTGGGATATAAGGTAGTCGACATTTTGTTAAGGAATTGTATTTTAAATTTACACTAGCAATGTAATTCTTACACACGTAATAGTTGAGTTTAGTATTTATTTATAAGGCCTATTCGTTTTCAGTTTTTGTGTAGTGAACATTATATACTTACCGCTTTCTTGAGTTAGAGTATTTACCGGAGCAGTGGCCGGGCCTGCCCCTGCGCTGTTGAACGCTCGGACACTCACAGAGTACCTTTTAAAAATGTGTAATAGTAGTAATTTTTTCTTCGAAGATTTTCTATAAAAATCATAAAATACTGGTACTTACTACTTGAACAAAACAATTAGGCGCATACAGGAATGTGGTTCTGCCTCTTACACCGATCATAGTAAAGCTCAATGGTGTACATGCTTTCAGCAGTGATAATACGGTTGTTACAGCCTATTTTTGTTTTTCTAGTCAGTTTGTTGTTCTAAATTAGTATTTGTTAACAAAAATTTCTAATAAATGCAGAGGAATATATTTTTTTGTTAGAAGTCAAATCTTTCTTATAAACCAAGAGTATTAAATACGCAAAAGTCATTAGTATATACTAAATATTAGATCACCGTTCCAATTAATGCCTATTAGGTGGATCCCTGCTTATTTCCAGTGACATCTCAGCCGTCATGGGCCTAATTGTTTTGGTAGCTTCACTAATGGATCAGGGAGAAGTAAAAAAATAACTCTTGATTTTTTTATTGCGATTTTAACATAATGTTTTTTCGCCAGGTGTTTTCCTGGCACACTCAAACTTGACATGAGTTTTTTTTAAACATTTTAACCGGTAATCAAAGATACTAAGAGTTGGATAGAAATACCAAGTCAACTATGTATAACATACTTTGATACTCACCTAGTATAATGCTCCAAGCTCTCAATTGTGTACTTATTGATCAAGCCGCGAACTGTAGCGAACTCCATGCCTACATTGGACCCACCAGCCAAGGTACCGTCAGCGGATGGCCACCACCAGACAGTATAACCCAGTAGCTCGCCGTTCCACGACGAAGATGGTGGTGCCTACGAATTCGTTTAATTTAAAACATAAATTCTAGCAGCTGGTCTGATATCATCTGATCACAAAATACAGATAGATGGAGAAGCCAATCTATATTTATGTATATGTCGCAGTATGGTAGATAAAGCCGTGATATAGTTATAACCCTAGGGATATAACTATATTCCGTAACATAGTTACAAGAAAGCGATTTATTACCCATTATAATTATATTCCTAGTAAGATAACTAGGAATATAATTATAATGCGGTTTAAGTTTAGTGATATAATTATATTACTAGATTAAATTTCGTGAAATAATTAAAGGAGTGCAAAAAAACATTCAGCATCAAAGAGTGTTTTACTAAAAGGTGCGTCTGTAAAAAGCATTCAGTACTATGTAATTCAAGATCTCATGATTCCACGTCTTGTCAGAACACTAATAAATGGTGAGTTTAATGTTGTTGTCGCAAGATAGATTTTTCGTGACATATTGTTTAAATTGGTTTATATATCCGTTCTTACTGTTTAATTCTAAACAATAAATCTTACAACTAAATATACGAGTGCACCACTACCAGTTTTATTGTATAAGCCAAAGTTAACGACCCTAGCACAACGTCCGATGTAGGTATGAAAATTGAAATACCTACATACTCTGTACCTATCTGTCTTTTGTGATCTGAAACTGTCAAAACTAACCTGCCAAGCGAGTTCAATAGTCGATGCCCGAGGAGCAGACGCTCTCAGACTTAAAGGCGCCCGCGCAGGCGGTTCGTGTAGCGTCAGCGCAAGCAACGCCCGGGTATGAGCCGACGCAAACTGGGCTGTCACTGTGCGCGCACGCACCAAATAAGCCGTGGCTGGTTCCAGGCCTGATATAGTTGCGCCTTCAGTCCTGTTTTACAAGAATGATTAACTAGCTGTTGCTACATATTGAATTTTGAATTTAAAACCAAGGGAAACAAACTTTTTAGGGATAAAAGTAGCCTATCCAAATTTCATTCAGGTCCGATTAGCTGTTATGCCGGGATTTATAATGTATGAAAAATATGAAAATGAAAATGTAAAGTATGAACAAATTGTCTTGATTTGCAATTTCCCATGCTTATAAATTGCAGCATTGCAGAACGGTGCGCTATACAATAAAAGGGATATTTAAAAAAAAATGTTTTAATTACTTAACTAAAAATAATATAATTTTTGTTTTGAAATTTTTAGCCTTCTTCTGCTTTTGTTAGATATAACTAAATAGTATCCTAACTACATGGTTTTTAAATATTTTAACTAACTTACTCTGAATAGGAATCAATGGAAAGCGCAGAGACAGACACGTTGTGTGTGTCAGCGTCTCTCCATGAGTCTGTGCTGCTAGAGTCGTGTTTCCTATATTGAACCACGTAACCCAGCACTGGGGAGTTGCCGTCATAGGGCCTCCGCCACTGGAGCCTCACTGCACGTGAAGTAGTCTCCAACACGCGAAAATTCGCCGGTGGCTCTGGTGGTTCTGCAGCAAAATCGTCAATTTTATATACTTACTTACTTGGCTGTCAAAAAAAAACACATACTAAAAAATGGTTTAAAAACGTTATTACTCGTATAATAAAGGAAATTATTTAAAAAATATATATTTAAATATCACGCGTCTCACGGACGTTGATTAATGATTACTATTATTATTACTTTCTAATACCTAATTTAATTTTTTTTTCTGTATTCACTAGATTAATTGTGTTTTAAGTCGCTTTTTGACTATTCCCTTGAATTTTAAGGTAGCGTAACTGTCTTCACTGGCCTTTAAACACATAAAATCTAATCCTACCTTGGACAGCCAGATGAACGAAGTGGTCAGATCGTCCATAAGGGTTGGAGGCTTGGCAGCGGTAAACTCCTGAGTCTCGTCTATCCGCGCGCTCTATGACCAATTCACTCCTCAGACCTTCAGCGCTCCGAGTTTCTGATATGCTCATTCTAGGACAATATAATGCAAGACATGTAAGTATTTTAGTGCCTTAAAGTTTGACTTTTCTAAACCTAAAAATATACTAGCTTCCTTCGGAATCTTACTTTTATTTAAGATAATATTTATGAACGATAATCATCTCACCTATAATCGGAATTAGGCAAAGCCCTCCCTGAATGACTCCAGGTGGTAGATAAAGGCGTGTCTCCTCGCGCCACGCAGGCTAGCCGTACTGTGTCTCCTAGCTTCGAAGTTACGTTTACTGACGGTGTTTCAAATCTAGCTGGCTCTGTTTTAGAAAAAGTTGTTGTCAAATGAAATTAATTTTGAAATTCTCACTAGATCAAACCTTTATTTAATGAATGTTCTCACTCAAAGGTAAGGTTTGCTAGCATAAGGAACCCAAGCCAATCATTTTGTCAAATGTTAATCTTAAACTTACCATTGACGTGAATGTTTAGAGTCTTCGTCAGAGCCGGTGCAACGC
Source organism: Anania crocealis (assembly GCA_949315895.1). Classification (NCBI taxonomy): domain Eukaryota; kingdom Metazoa; phylum Arthropoda; class Insecta; order Lepidoptera; family Crambidae; genus Anania; species Anania crocealis. The sequence goes on from OX438868.1 coordinate 8,813,879, forward strand.
CATTGTCGGCTCTGCAACGGTACTTTCCAGAATGTTCAGCTCTAGCAATTTCTAGCCTCAAAGACCCATTGCTGAGCACTACTGGGTCTGACACTCCTCCTAGAGTGGTCTCTGTACTACCTGCAAATATTTTTCATGAGTAGGGAATCAATATCTGCTATCTGTTACACGGTATACCTAATTTACGCAAAAAAAGGAAATTCGCCAAATATTGTTAGCAATTGTTCAATAATACTAATTTCATGCAGACAGACACATACATCCTATTGTTCGAGGGGTTTAGTTACTGGGCCAAAATCTCGGAGTCCTCGGTTCAATCCCCGAGTCGGGCAACAAGAGTTTAGAATTTTCGAACATTGCTCCTCAACCCTCATTTTGGAAGGATGGTGATCATGCCTGTACCCATCACTGCTGTATAAGGTCCTCTATCATTGAACGCAAGTAACCACTAACTAGAATTGAATGAGGCCTTTGGCATGCAGTGAGATCCTTAACAGGCTTTTACTTAAAAAGTAAATACTTTAGAGAAAAACACAGAATTTACTTTTGCTGATCACCGCATAAGGGACAAATACTTCTAAAGCTGTACAAAAGTGCATTTAAATTACATCAATAATTATTAACAAGGATTTAAAATGCACCTGTTCCTATAGTAATGCGCAAGTTCATCAACTGGGGAGTAATTAGTTTCTGTAAACCGTTTTCAGTTAATTTACCTGAAAATTTCGTCCAATAAATAGCGGGAGATGGATGCCCTCTCGCCTCGCAGCTCACTGTTAGCGATCCGTTCAGCAGCACTGATGCATCACTCGGTTCGATTTGCCAGTATGGCGGTACTAAAGAAATTTTAAAATTAAACACTGGCGTCATACTCAAGGTAACCTATTAAATGTAGTTAAAGTATTTAGAAATATTAGGTTCCACGAAAATGAAGACTATAGATATTATTCTATTATAATAGAATTTCATAAATATTTGATCACAAAAATCTAATAACATAACACAGGTACGGGATTGGGAGTCATTGGTGATGGACTGAGATCGGTGGAGTAGTTTGGGGAGACCTTTGCCCAGCAGTTAAATAAAAAACAAAACTTTTAAATTGTTAGTGTAATATAGGATTTTAAACTTTTTTATTGCATTTTTACACTAAACACTTAACACTTACGGGGTTACGCATACTCGACCTTAGTCGTGCTCCGACATCGCGCCTAGTCAGTAATCCTGCGGAATTCTTTGTTTGCGTAATTTTACAGCGAAAATGCCTTATTGTGCCATTTTGCAGTGCAAAAATGATAGTAGGAAAAAAACTCTTAAAAATGGAGGTATTTCATACCACAGGTAAGCAACAATATCGTAGTTTTTCAATAAAATCTTGTTTGGTTTCAATTTATTAAAAATGAAATAAATTTTGAACTAAAAACAATCATGATACTTCAGAAATAAAGCTTGCTTTGGATTACACATATTCTCTTATTATGCTGAAATACTGTTCGCTACTCATTTAGTGATGTAGTCTAATACGATAGCAGGTTTCGATAAACCTGATATCGATATATCTGCTTATGTGTTAAATTTTTCACAAAAATAAATAAACGTTAATGATTTTTACCCCTTACCAAAATAAAGGGTTGCTAAAATTGTAACTTATACTGTGTATTTATGAGTTTATCTTTGTGTCATCGGGTTGTATGTATTTAAATCCAGTTTCTTAAAACATTTTGTTATTTTTTTTTACTTCCTATTGCTTTGGTAGGATTAATTACATACATATTATTGTAATTTTCTAATTTTAATAAGACGCGTACATTTATTCATGCGCATTACAATATCATGAACTTCGCAAAAAAAAAGGAAAACAATTTCTGTAGAATAATGATCTTAGTAAGTTTTGGTCAATTATTGAACTGGATTATCCTTATACAATAGATAACAATACCCTTTGTATCCTTTAACATTTTAAACAAACCCAAATGGGGTCCAATCTATCGATAATGACAATATTATGTGTCACCGAACTGGCTAGACTAGCGTTATAAATAATGTTTTAAGGAAATGTCAACCTTATTTCGAGGAGGTTCGAGTGCAAAGTTATTTTCCTACTTTTGCCTGCCATCTGTTGTGGAATAGATGAACTTTTTCTAAAATTGATGCGTAAATGTCGAAAATGCTTTATTTTATCTATAGCAAAATGAACTGTATTTTGCATAACGCAGTAGTGTTTTGTTTTTGCACTTTGTACAATTTAGGCCAATTTGGAATAGGAGCTAAACGACAAATCAAAACCATTGTTCACTAGTAGTGCAACGTATTATTTACCGTTTGTATGTGTGAGTTTGGCGACAGCGGTTCTAGTATTAAATTTGCCATATCGCACTTCCACTGATTTTTTCTGTTCCGTGTACGGGGTTTAATGCAACGAATCGTTTGGTAAATAGTAAACCGTTGCATTAAGCCCCGTAAGTTTTAAGTGTTAGTGTAATAATTTTGCAAGAATGATTCAGAATCAAACGAACTTACCTTGTGAAGTTTGATGTCTAATTGTACTTTGTGTCTCTCCCGAAGATGTTTACAATATTACATGCAGTAGTACACGATGTGATGCTGTCCTTGCCACACTTTTAAAGCTTATTTAAAAAATAAAAAGTAGACCTGTCATCTTTCGTTTCTTGTAAGTACACCCCACTATATTTCTTACCAACGACCATCATTACTTTAGAGCAATAATTTTTTTTCAATAGTTCTTGGGTTACAGAAGGGAGGGTGGGAGTGTAAACATCTTCGGTCAAGACACGCGTACAATTAGACATCAAACTTCACAAGGTAAGTTCGTTTGATTCTGAATTGTACTTTGTGTCTCTCCCGAAGATGTTTACAATATTACATGCAGATGTTTAGAGCATTGAAAAAATTTTAATATACATAAATACGGTAATACCAAATCACTTTTATTTAAAGTAACAAAAGTACATAATTCTTGATATCAAAGACAAAAATATAAAAAACAAATAAATCTTATTAATTGACAACGTTTTCTTGAAACAAGGAATCTACAAAATTATTATTTGTACTGAGTAAATCTCTCTTATAATATTTCATAAATACTTGAGATGTCTCGGTCCACCCTGCGGCTTTGCGAATAACTTCCAAATTAACGCCTGCTCTATGAGCCGCAGAGGTAGACGCATGGCGTGTACTATGACTACCATATATATTAATATCTATACCACTTTTTTCTAATACATATTTAACCCAGTGGGACAATGTTTGAGCAACAACCTTTTTATGTGGTTTTTGATGACTAATGAAGAGATACTCTTCTTTGTTACGTATGTTACTAGTTCTATTAACATAACATTTCAGCGTTAAAGCTGGACAAACTTTATGATTTTCGTTAATATATGGCAACAAAATGAATGGGTAATATGATCCAGGTCTTGAAGTTTTAATTAAGTCATCAACTTTAATTTGTATCTTATCTGAATAAAATGATATATTTTTAACTTTAATCAAACTCAAAGACTGCATTCTTTGTGCTGATGCTAATGCAAGTAGTGTTATAGTTTTAAACGACAATTCTTTTAGTGAAATAGAATCATTTGGGAAATAATTTGATAAATAATTTAACACTAAATTTGGATCCCAAGTAGTACTGTACTTGGGTGTAGGTGGCTTTAAGCGGTAAACACCCTTAAAGAACCTTTTAACAAGGTTATTTGCCGTGATATCTTGACCTAACAATACAGATAATGCGGAGCGATGGCTGTTAAGGGTACTATAACTGGCGCCGCAATGAAATTTTTCTGTTAGATATTCTATTACTTCTGTACTACCCGCATTATTAAAATCAATACCTTTTGTGTCACAATATTTCCACCACGAATTAATTGCAGAACTATATTGGCTAAGAGTTCCCGGACAGAAAGAAGCCATCATTATAACTAAGGAATCTTCGGGAATGCCGCGCTTTTGCAGCGAATGCCGGATAACTTGCCTGCCATCAGGGTGAGATCCGCGTGGAGGGGATGTTTCACTCTGAAAGGCGAAATTAATAGATGTTGGCTTGGTTCAAAGTATATAACCTCTGAGACGAGTAATCTTAACCATAGCGGGTACCAAGGTTGTGTAGGCCAAAACGGTACCACCACTATACCCTCCGCTTTGTCGTTTTTTATCTTATGTAAAACTTTGGAAATTAGACTAAATGGCGAAAATGCATAAAATTTTAAATACCTCCAATTAAATGTGAATGCATCGATTATCTCTGAGCTGGGGTCTAGTTTCCAAGATGCATATCTGGTACACTTATGATTTTGGGAACTTGCAAATAAATCAAAGTTGGGTATACCAAATGACAGCGTGACTTGTTCGAATGCATAATGTGCTAATTCCCATTCTGTGTCTATACTTGACTGACGGGATTCGAAATCGGCAATTACGTTCTCTTCCGACTTAATGTATGACGCAAAAACATGAATATTACGTTTCTCACACCACTGCCATAGTTCGCGCGCAATATTATTTAAGTGCGTGTATTGAACGCCACCCATCTTGTTAATATAAGCAATAGCCATTGTATTATCGATACGTAGTAATATGTTACAATTCGAGGCATTAGCAGCAAAGATTTTAAGGCCATAAAAAGCGGCTAACAATTCAAGGGTGTTAATATGTAACGTTAATTGTGTTTGACTCCAATTTTAATGTGCAGTTTTATTATTACATACTGCACCCCAACCAGTGGTTGAGGCATCACTATAAATCGTAATATAATATTCATTTGATTGAAAAGAAGTCATAGACTTTTCAATATTATTTCTCCACCATAATAAGTCATTTTGTAGATGTTTTGTCAAAATCATAAATTTATTATAATTATTTGAATGATTCAATGCCAAAAATTTTTTACGCTCTAGTAACTTAGTGTAGAGTCAGCCGTATTTAACGGCGGGACACGCAGAACTCAATAAGCCCAAGAATCGAGCAAAATCTCTGATAGTAATTTTTGTTGTTTTAAGTAATTTATCAGCTAATAATTTAATTTTAAGTTTTTTCTCAGTAGGTAATGTCAATAACATATTACTGGTATCAAAATTAAAGCCTAGAAAAGTACATTTTTTCATTGGATATAGTTGACTTTTGTCTTCGTTTATAATGAACCCTAATTTTATCAAAACACCCCTAGTAATATTTACGTTGTTTAAACAGTCATAAAACGTATTTCCGATGCATAAAAAATCGTCTAAATAATTAACGGACAAATAACCTAAGGAGCGCAAGTAGTATAAAACTGGTTTTAATAATTTTGTATAAACATAAGGTGCGGTACAAAGGCCAAATGGTAAGACATTAAACTGAAACAACTGATGACTGAATTTTTCAGAATTCCAATAAAAGCGAAGCCATATCCTGTGACTTTCAGCTATCGGTAGTAAAAAATAGGCATCTTTCAAATCCATTGTTGCCATGAAATAATCATTGTGTAGTAAATTTAAGGGCGGTGCGGTAATCTTCCATTTTGAAATGGCTAACATTAATAAATTTATTTAAATCTTTTAAATTTAAAATGAACCATGTTTACCATTTGGCTTTGGTACCGTAAATATAGGAGAAATAAATTGCTTATCACATGGAGAACATGGAGAAATAAACTGCGATGTTAACAGTTCTAAAATACAATTGTCGATAATGTCGATTTCATTTTGTGAGTATGTTCTACACTTTGGCAAATCAGACTGATGTGGTTCCGAAGAAACTGGAATTTTGTATCCATTTATCCAAGATAAGATGGTTTTATCATTAGTTATATTACGCCATTCATGAATGAAATATCTAAGCCTACCAGCAACGGGTATAATACTGCGTACCTCAGGCGATGTAGTCAGCGTCTCTGATAATGTTGACGGTAGCTGGGTCTCGGGTTGGTTGGTTCTCGTAGCCGGCCCTGCGGCGGCGGCGGCGGCGGCGGCGGCGGCGGCGGCGGCGGCGGCGGCGGCGGCGGTGGCGGCGGAAGCGGCGGCCGCGGCTGTTGGCGCCGTGGAGGAGCGGGGTTCGCTCGCGGCGCGGCGGCCTGTGCCCGCGGAGCCCCCCTTGCGTTTAAAGTATTCCGTTGTGTAGATGTACTGGCGTGATAAGTTTTGCTACCACTTCCATAACTTTTCAATTCGGCCGCAGTCTTTGAGATAGCATTAGATGATTTGAGATGCTCCGATAAATCAGAGCCAAATAAGAATCCATCAATTTTTTGATTTTTTATCACATCTCTTTTTTGTTTGCTTATGGAATTCACAATTGCGTATCTCCTTGACAAAGATTCTCTATAGTGAGTATCACAGATTAAACGCCCAGCGTCACCCAGTGTTTTAATAATGTCTTGTGGGATAGTATCTTTTTGTGCCAAAGCGAGATTTAGCGCCTTGCCAATGGCAGCGATGCAACTAGACATTTGATTTTGTTTTTGCTCACTGTATGAGTCCTTTTTGGAGCTTATTTCGCCTAATGCTGTTTTTACCTCTGGATTTAATTTTGGTGCTGTCATATGAGGGCAGTTTTCTGCGGGTAGATATCGCTTCATTAAATCGGCCTTTTCATCTTTAGGTAGTCCGTTAAGTAAAATATGTTTCCATCTCACCGCCAAGTCCTTATGAAGGTCATCGCCAAAACTTTTATCGAGGGTAGGATTTGTTCCCAGTAGTTCCAAAATCTCTGGATCTAAATCTTGACTGTTGTCAATAGCCTCCACCTCAATGGGTGTTTCAGCCATGGGGATTTCTTCTGAAATGATTAGAAAACGCCCCAGTTACATGCACTGTTTGCTGTACTAACGTATCCACACACGATATACGTCGGGATAATTATTGTTCGGCGCTATGCCTATCCACACACGATATACGTCGGGATAATATTTGGCGTTGTACCCATCCACACACGATATACGTCGGGATGATATTCAGCTTCATTTTATCCATCCACATACAGAGTATATGTCGAGATGTTATTATATATATTCAAGAAATCGAAATTGTGAGACGAGTATAATTATCAAAACTTGTTACAAGACTTTATATTTAAGTAGGTACTTAGAGAAGAACAGAAAAAAAAATTGTACATATCATATTTTTCTTCGATAATGAATTGATATTATGTAATTTAACCACTTACCAGAATATTCTAAATCCCTGTCTAAGTCTAATTGGGGTGATTGTGCAGGAGATTCCACAGGTTCATCATCAGACGATGAAAGTCTTCGTCGCTTGCGTACTAGTCTTGCAACTTCTTTTAGCAAACCTTCGACAGAGTGCTTATCACTTTTACTAGAACGTTTCTTTTTACCCATTTCTAGCCAAATTATGCTGCGAAAAATCTAATATAGAAAACCGTGTGGATCGGACGGCACACAAACGCGTAATGATGGTCGTTGGTAAGAAATATAGTGGGGTGTACTTACAAGAAACGAAAGATGACAGGTCTACTTTTTATTTTTTAAATAAGCTTTAAAAGTGTGGCAAGGACAGCATCACATCGTGTACTACTGCATGTAATATTGTAAACATCTTCGGGAGAGACACAAAGTACAATTAATGTCAGTATGTGTAGTTAATATACGTTAGGTATATATTTTTAGTAATTATTATGTACCTTTTAAAAATAGGCTACCCGTACCTCTAGCACAAAAAACTATCGACTTCGAATCGTTTGCGTATCGAAAGCAAACGACACAAAGTTCGTGTCTTGTTTTGTAGTTCTCGTTATGACCGCGCGAGCGCTGTTAAAGTTTTCATACTTTCAGATATAACTATATAATTAAAGAGGGATCAATCACTTACGAACATAGCTATTAGTCTAATCATGAGTGTAAGCAAAGTCACATAAACAAATTGACCTAGTATATTTCTTTATTACCTGTCACAAAAATATTGGAAATATGTATAGAGTCTGTATTGCTTTTTGTGTTCTGCCCGAGAAATAACGGGGGAAAAAATAAAAAGGAAAGGAAAGTAATTAATTTATGTGACCGGAGAACCGGTAAATCAGATCTTTTTACTCACCTTTGATAGCTAATTCGGCGGAAGTATTGGCCTTCCCAGCAGTATTAGTTACCACACAAGTGTATATTCCACTGTGCGCCGCAGTAAGAGTTTTGAATATTAACATACTGTAGAATTCAGCTCCTCGTTCATCAACCTAGGACGGAGAGGTTACAATTAACTTGAAATCTTCGAAAAACATACGCTACAATTGTAGCAAAGCAGTTATTATACATTGGTTTAATTAATTACTAAAATTTTCATTCTATGGAAACCTAGACAGGTCAATTAACTTTACTATGTACCGTTCTGTAAAATATACTTACCTACTCGCGCTTCGAGTTTGTAATGATAATATAAGTAGACATATAGATATCGGTATAACAAATATTATTAGAGTTATTAAAGCTTTTTCAGGCCAATGACCAGTATGTTAAATACTACTAATGTCTGAGATCACGGGATACTAAAAATATCGAGGTCTTTATTTAAAAATCACTAGCTTCCAAAACTAATGGTACTTGTAAACTCTAAGATAAATATACAAATCATGTATCTAAGATACGTAAATACGCAGGCTAAATATTTACAGGGCAAATTTACGATATAGTATTTTTTTCTTTTATTAGCTTTCGAAATTCGAAACTAGTAGGTAGGTAACAATTTACTTAGATTGGGTTATTTAAATTTAAACCTAATAAAGCATTTTCATACTCCAAAAACATACACCAAGTATCCAAGACAGCTTTACCTACTCCAATTACTGATAATAAGCCTATTTGAAAAATAGGAGACTATTATAAAATATTTGAATACACTGATGCAGGACTTTCTTTGATTTTAACAAACTATAAATGCACTCGTCCATTGTCTGGCTTTAAAAAATATTGTTTAAATTGAAACATACTTGGAGTGTACTAGATATTGGCATCTGGTCTTTCAACCATGAGAAGTAGACCGGCATGTCGCCAGAAGTGACGCTGCAGGTCAGCTGCGCGCGGTCTCCCGCCCTGAGGCCGGGAGGGAAGACCACAGGAGACAGCACTGGCGGGGAAACCACCGTTATTTGAACCTGCAGGAAAAATACACATTAAAAATAAAATCAGCTGTTGCCCGCGACTTAGTATGCGTGTGATTTGGTACTGTTTCGATTATTATAAATACTGAAATCTAACTCTTCATCGAATGAGTAGAGGTGACGGTAATACTCGTATATCCACCTTAAGGCTAAGTTCAGATAGTCGCGCGTTGATGCGTGTAAGGATGTACGCGCGTCAACGCGCGACTATCTGTACTTAGCCTTAACCATCTAAAAACCAGATCAGTCTAATTGATTATCATATTTTATTAATTTATAAATAAGCCTCTAATAGCTTGTCCATCGAAAAAGGTTCGTGACTATTTGCAAATAAAATATAATTAAAAAACTACGAATACTAACTTCTCTTTTCGCCAGCTCTCCGCCAGGCGTCAAGACCGAGCAAGTCCAGGTACCCCTGTCTCTGTTCCGTTCCACGTTCGTAATGGTCAGCTGACCGTCTATCTGCTGATATCGAGGGTCGGCTCCTGCCCCACCTTCCCATTTCACGGATCTGAAGTGGGATTATGAGCGTGTAGCCTAAAGCCGTAATGATAACTCGAATGGGCTGTTATATTTGTAGTTGATAAAAGTTTTTTTAAAAGTAATATAATCGACATGTATTTCCATTTTTTTTAAATGACAAAATTATCATTCGCAATATACTAAAAGATGCAACTTTGAAGTCGGTTGATCGGCTAACAATTATATATTTTACTCAAACAATTTGTGAAGTAAAATTCTGGCAAAGTGCACAATCTAGTGTTTAAAGTGTATCTATTACTGACTACACTACGACTACTTGCTTGATTAAAATACACTTATTTGTTTTGCCTTGTATGAAGTTAAAAATAAATTAAATCTCTAAGAAGACCCAGCAACACTAAAATCTTTATAGAAGGGTCATTTTTTGTGTGGACTTTGTTTGAAAATGCACCTGACGACGCGATAAGTATTATACCAAATTTTACTTACACCTAAATTGCTTAATTAATCATATCATTAATATCATTCAGACAAATATTTGCGGACTAATAGCAGTTATGATGTGTGGAGCCGCTGTAGACGTAGCTGTATTTCACCCCAATCTTAAAGCGTTAAAATGAGCGAATCTATAAACTACAAAATTGTCAACATACCTATACTAACCAACATATATGTGTAAACCAACAAACTTTGATATTTTATGTTTCACGTTAAATCTTACATCGTTATTAACTACAAAAATAAAGGGTAATAGGGTAACAATAACAACAATATAATTTTATGAACGTCGAAAACATAAAAACATGTTGTACGAGTTCAATAAATTACAATAGCAATACCAAAAGTATGTATTTAAAGTTTATTCGACTGATATTTAGAAATACGGAAAGTTCCCCGACTTTTACATAAAAAATAACACGGTTAGCAAGTTTGTTAGGGAAAGTGTGTAACTTTGTGCGCGTCCTTCACGAAGTTATAAAAGTAATGTTATTTTCATGTTAGAAACGAAATTGATGGTTAAAAGTTATTTCGTAGAGATAAAGAAATTGCAACTTGAAAAACGAACCTATTTTTAATTCTAATTCCCATACTTGCTCTTAAAGTTTTAAATACAAAACACAGTGTGTACAATCTTTCTGTGTGTGCAACTACATAAATTTCATGTTAAATCCTAAAACTACATGCTATATTTGACACTTAAAATTTAATAGTCAACATGAATTAGTTACTTTACTTGTCACTTCTACGCTTGTAATAATCATGAAACAATCAAAAAAGGAAATTCAGTCTTTCTTTTCGGCATTCTGTCACAGTTTGATGTGTAAAACAAATTAACTAATTAAATAAAAAATGTAATATAGGAGTTCCTATTTAATCGAAAAAGCTAACTCGCCCAAGCATGCATTTCTGAAATAGCGGTGGTATGTGGCTAACTAGATGAGAAAGCCAATTTTGTCTTGCCGGGAAGGTTCCTGTAGCTTAATTGATAAAGCGCCTGGGTGCTAAGCAAGAACTCTGGGTTTTGGCGACGATATGGGCGAGTTAGCTTAGATTTAATCTTACATATACCATTCAGCAATATTAATTTAATTCTACTTAATATTATATGGTTGCTTTTCTCGCGAAAACTTTATTTCTAAAAAAGCATGCTAGGCTTGTAGTCACTAAGAACCCAAAACTATATGTTCTTACTCAAGATTTATTAAATACTTTATGACAAATGTGAAGAGAAATAAGTTTAAAAGTTTCTTACTCAACAGGGAATCCGTAATATGGGCACCAAATGGTAACTTCAGATCCAGCAACTGCTTTCACAGGGGCTAGTGCTCTAATGTACGGAGGACCTAAATAAATAGAGTAAACAAGTTACCAACCTTAAAAAATATGTACATTACCAATCGTAACTTAAAACGCAGTCATGAATCAAATTTTAGCTGTAAACAGTAATACAATTTTACAATAATTCCATGTTAAATTTTCACCCTCATAAATTTTGTTATTGGTAGATTGAACATGAGCCAAAGCTAACCAAAAGCACCTGCTGGCATTGATAAAATACATTGTAAGGCCGTATTAAAATGATGTCTATAATAAAATCAAAGTTATAATACCGCTTTTACAACATGCTGACAAGGCAACCAGTTATTTAGAACATAAACCGTAGGTTAATTCATCCCCAACCCCCCATATACTACCACTATTTTTGCTGCCTAAACCTAACGTCCGAAGCTTAGGGATTAGTTTAACAGAATATTTGGTTTCATCTTCGTTTTGTAGCGTTCGTAGTCGTAACTCGTAGTCTCGTAACCGGAAATATTCATGCGGGCCTTGTTTGCCTGACATTCGCAACGCTTGCTGTGCTGAATCAAAACTAGCATTTGAATTTATTGGATTTCCCTTTTACTTCTTAGTTGAAACGACATTCAAATAGTTTACGTAATAATATTAATAATAACATTTATTTCAGGCTACTAGCGTGGCATTCATATCTTCTTCCGTGTTCAACACGAGAGCTGCCAATGGTGCTACCAATCGACTGAACATCCAGATAAGTCATGAGAAACTTTTAACATACCTACCATATAAACATTGAATACTGCAACGTGTTTAAAGCTACCATAGGCATAAAGCAGCATTTCTACCGGATTCTATGTTCCTAAGGGTACGGATGACAGTAACGAGATAACATTTAAATCACTGATAGGAACTTTCCTTTATACGAGTGTAACATCCAAATTGCTGCTTAGAAGTTTGCAACATAAATAAATAAAATAAATGTGGACAACATGACATACATTGTTCTAATCCCAATCTGAATAGCTATTTAAAGCACTCGTATTTTGGAAACCAAAAACAACGAAGGTACCGCAAACACCCAGATCCGGGAAAATGTGAAAACACACTTTTTTCTACATTGATTGGAATCGAACTCGGGACCTCGGAGCAGGCGACACTTTGGAAACCGGTGTGTACGCTGCTCCGCCACGGAGGTCGTCAAAGACATATCATTAAATATTAAGTCATGCAGGCACTATGGGCATTAGTAGTGCAGCATTTTTACCGGATTATTTGTGCCCCTGGGGGCTGTGAATGACAGTAACGAAATATCATCCAAAATCCAATCCAATCCAATAGTTAAGTTTCTAACATACCATAAACGTTGAGTCTCGCCGCGTGTGCGACGCTGCCGTGGGCATTGGTCGAGCGGCATTCGTATCGCCCTCCGTGTTCGACTCTTGCGCTGCTGAGCGATAGCGTCGACAGAACATAGTTGCCGCTAGAACCGACCCCAACTGGGCCGTTCTCACGACCCTCGGTTATGATGGCACTGTAGACAATAAAACAATTTAGTACTTGATTATGAAAGTTTGTTTACGAGCATCACGTGTTAGTTGGTTTCAAAAATATTTTGTGTGTCACACGTTTTCGGCTAAATCAAACATCTTGTATACACAGTACAGTATAATTAAGATAATTTTAAAAACAAACAGTAATTATTTCTGAATAGACTGAATGAAAAACTATACACTAGTAAAATGTAGAAATGATGCATTAATTAATTGACAAATTATTGAGTTAATATTGTATGATGATGTAGTAGAGTAGAAGATCAGACCACCAAAAAAAAATGCATTCATTGTGACGTTGGAGATAATTTTATTTTTTAGTGCGTAATTCATAATTAAAAGAACACTATCATTAATAAATATATTTCAATAGGTATCATATTTAATATACAAAAAAAAAACTTCAGTATGTATTTCATTACAATGGATTACTAACGCATTAAACATGAACAAAAGTACGTACCTACAAAAATATCAATGTATCATTTATATGCTAAAAGAACAACATAGTACAAGTTCTATTGGCGCGCATAACATCGGTTAAAGTCATGTAATGTTTCGTATTGTTTTGTCATCCATCTCGATTTGGCACTGAAACACCGTCGCTGTTGCAAGACATGCCCAAATTGAGACAGTTGGCAAGCCAGACCGTTTTTGGTTCACATTTTACACACATCTAATGTCGGGTGGCTCGATTTTATAAAGCAAAATGTTTTTAAGCTTGTACAAAATATTTTTCGGAAATATTTCCAGCATTACTGTACATTTTGTAAGAGAAAATAAGTTAACGGTTAGAAAACTTTGTGGTTGCCCAGACGGCCATACGATACGTAAAATAAAAGGATATATATTATTCTGTTTTCAATTTTACTAAAGATTCCTGAGCAACATTTTCAAGATTATTCCATGTCAAACCTAAGTTACTTGATATTTCGAGTCTATGAATAGTAAAGTAATAACTTATATGTATATATATTACTATTAGTATACTCTCAAAGGTTACTCGTTTTGCTCTTTGTTTGATAAACCATAAACAAAAAAAGTGGCTTGCAGTTTTCAACCACATTTAAAACTGACGTAAACACAGCTAACTTTGTTTCGTTCCATATTTAAGAGTAAAATGTAGAGCGCCGCAATTCTTTGTGTACCAACTCTATCTGAACACCAACAATAGATATTGATCTAGTGGATCGGATTATATCTGTGCTCGCGAGCCAACGAGCATCTCTTGAAGGAACATTGCATTCACAATGTTAATGCGGGTAAACTTTTCTTAAGTACAAGACTGGTTAATATGTTTGATGGATTAAGATTAATTTGATATTTCTTCAAATATATAATATTCATTCAATCAGTTATTTAGGTAAAATATGAAATAGAAAACAATTATGTAATACTAGCTCTTCGGCCGCGATTTCATCTGCGTGGGAATCAGCTATATTGCACTTGTCCTTAGAGATCACTTACTTTCTTGCAATGGGTACCTATTTGTTATTCTATATTCCAAATTCGGAAAATATTGTAACCATTTACTACCCTTTCTAACTCTTTATGAGGGTGAGTTCAAGGAAAAACATACAAAAATACATTCTTCTCTCTTTATAACATTTATGTCCATAGTGCATGTTATGTGTGGTTCAAACAACATGCAGAATCTATTGTAGCCCTTGCGATGTCTGATTTCGGCCTAGGATAGGCCTCTTCCCTGCTCATCTACATGCAATATTACAATAATACACGATAAACACGATGTGATACAAGCTGTTCACCTTTGGCTCTGCTCGTGAACTACACTTTATATCACGCGGACAGAAACCCGTGACCAACAGTGGGATACAATATATTTTCTTTCCTTCGCCAAATCTAATATATCGTCGTATCAAATTTCATCAAAATCGGTTCAATAGTTAACGGTTCAAAGTAAGTAACAGACAGACAGACTTTCGCATTTTAAATATTATTAAGATAAGCACAATAATTCGCCACTTGTCTTTTACTTATGGTGACTTAAGCTGTACCCTAAGTAAGTGATGATAGTAAGAACTGACCTCATACATTACAACATTCAAAACTACCAGTTCCATAGCCAAACCGTAATGGATTAATCCATCTTATCAGATTTAGTTTACACACCCGTGATGAGTAGGGATCGGCTGTCCATCCAGCGTCCATCTGAATCGGGGGGGCGGCTCCCCCACCGCGGAACACTTGAGCGCCACTTGGGCGCCCGGCTGCACCGCTTGCTCGATGAAAGTATACACCAACTCCGGCCGGGAATCTACGAGTTGAATTAAAATTAGAATAACATCGGTCATTAAAATTACTAAGTTACGAATATGAGGCGGTAAACATGAAAGCAACGGCCTATAACTATCCCAATACAGAGCAAAGGCCCTCATCATTGAGTTCTAGTTACCATAGCAAGATGGGTAAAGTCAACACGCTTACTAAATGCGGGTTTCTGATCATAATTCTGACCCATGTCCGATCCGGGGACCGAACTCAGGACGAGATGTAATCATGGCCCGGTATTTGAACCACAGATCAGCCCTTTTGCTGACTGCTAACATACTTAAAATATTTTTGATCTCGAATGAGGTGTAGTAATGCTGTTTTAATTGTGTTTGCAAACACATATTAAACACTTTTCAGCCTGAGACGGAATTAAGATAACGGCGTTTAATTCTTTTACTCTTTAGAAAACATTTTAGTTTGTCTAATTAATTTATTAAAA
Organism: Anania crocealis; assembly: GCA_949315895.1. Classification (NCBI taxonomy): domain Eukaryota; kingdom Metazoa; phylum Arthropoda; class Insecta; order Lepidoptera; family Crambidae; genus Anania; species Anania crocealis. Next base: position 8,829,551 of record OX438868.1, read on the forward strand.
CGCTTTTTAAATGTAATCAAATCTACATTAAAGCAGTGTTCTCTGTGATCCAATAAAAACAAAACACCGCAGAGAGGCACTGAACAAAGTGAATATGGTGAAAGAAAACACGCTCACCTGAAGACCGTTTTAAACGCTTTCGTTTGAACGACCGGAAAGCGCCAGTTTTCTTCCCTAATGAGCACCACATAACTGGAAATATACGTTAAATTAAATACATTACACGGATTTACAGTACAAAAAGAGGTTTTAGAGTAGGTTCACTTATTCACTCTATTGGACTAGAGGAGAAGTGAATATTGGTTTCAGGACTTCTGATACGTACAGTTTTAGGTATGTGAGTACACGATGCGTTATAATTATATATTTGATTATTAACTTTACAGATATTTTAATTCAAACAACTGCATTGATAATTCAGATTCAATAAATTAGTCATATTAAAAAATTAATACATTATATCATAAATAAACTAATTATCATATAGGTATTATGAAATAATTTTGATTGATGTCTAAGGCCAGCGATATAGGTAATCGGGTATAATCGGGAGTGAGAATAAGCCCATTCCCACGCAGACGGAGTCACAAACGAAGCGCTAGTGTTATATAATAATCTTGATATAACTGTGATATAACATAAATAAGACTTCAAAAGCTAATACAAATAATATGGTAACATCATGTTTGTAATGAAGATGTTGTGGGTATCAGGCAAATATCGATTTACTCCACTCAAAGCTAACGGCACAACTAATAACCAGCTGTAATTATGTGAAGTTGAACCTCAACAAAATAGGTGTACGAACATGGAAAACACGGAATAGTTCAGAGCATAAAGAAATTTTGCATGAAATCAAATAAAGGGTTCCGTACCCAAAGGGTAAAAACGGGACCCTATTACTAAGACTTCGCTGTCTGTCCGTCTGTCCGTCTGTCCGTCTTTCCGTCTGTCCGTCGCTCTGTCACCAGGCTGTATCTCAAGAGCCGGGATAGCTAGATAGTTGAAATTTTCACATATTATGTATTTCTGTTACCGCAATAACAACAAATACTAAAAACAAAATAAAATAAATATTTAAGGGGGGCTCCCATACAACTAACTCGATTTTTTGGCCTTTTTGGTACGGAACCCTTCGTACGCGAGTCCGACTCGCATTTGGCCGGTTTTATTACTATAATATTCTATAGATAGAGGAATACTTCAATGTGCAAAAGTGATTTATGAACATTATAATTTTTATTGTTGTTTTTATAGACATATTATCTAAAAACAACAATAAAAATTAGATTCTAATTGATTTTAAAACCCCATCGTATGATTAATATTACTAAAATAACTTTTAACAAGTATTAAATATCTCGTATGGCTATAATAACAGTATGAAAATACAATTGCTTTAACGCTCGTTAAGTCATCTGGTAAGCGGAAGGTTTTGGGTTCGATTTTTACCTCAGGCAGTCAAAAATTTTATTCAAGTAATTGTATTTTCAATATACACTAGCAATTAAATTGCTTGAAATACAGTTTAAAAACATATATTTACGGAATCTTAAATCGGAAACTAGGTATAATGGAAACTGGGTTTTCTTAAATAGATTTCAAATCAATCTACATATCCACTATTGAATAAAAAGATCCAATACAAATTCTTAAAACGATTGACTTTGTTGACAAAAGTCCCATAAAAATTAAAGTAAATGAATAAAAGTAAGATTTGCCTGCTTAAAGTGATCGCTATAAAAATAAAGTTGTTATGAAACTGTAGTTTAGAATAGCGCTAGAATAATTTATGAAATAGGTATCTTTAATTTAGTCTCAATAGCTTCCCATGCAAGCCGCCAGCCGTGAAGATTCAAGAGTTTGCGTATTCACTGAAAATGTCTAGTGCCCTGTACCAAAGCTTTTATACCGAGTAGTATACTCGTATGAAAAACTCCATGATCTAGGTATTTTACGAGTGCGCAATAAAATGGCGCTGCACATATCGCACTATGTAGTAAATACATAGTAGGAGTACCTATACGGAATTGAGGTCTCGTTGAAAAATTCACTCAGCTTTTCGTTTTACTATCCGCATTCGTTCAGAATTTATAACGCCGTAAATCGTAAAAGCGGGCAAAAAATTTACAGCCATGCAGAACCCTGGATCGGCGAGATAAACTGAGCCCTTGATAGCTCAGGCTTATCTTTTTTCCCCGTAAACAACACATGTGTACTGTTAATTAAGCATTTCGTTGGAAAAGGCAACGGGAAAATATCCATGTTTGATTGTTGGAAATTGAAACGATGGGTTTTTTAAATACAGAACCAATAAAAGTGAGGTCCAACAGTTCTTTTATAAACCACAAAATGGCGAATTTCTCAATTGAATCTGAACTCACTTTAGTTTAATTTAAAGTTTTCATCATGTTGAGGAATCTACCGATTAGTATTCGATTTTGAGTTGTTTTGATTGTGCTTTATTAGTTCACAGTTTGCATAAATAAATTCCATATAGGTCATATTATCTTTTAATTTCATGGCTCACTTGCACAATTTTCAAAGTAAATTTGATTACAAAAAGACCATAGCATAAAAATTTCAATGGAAGTTAAACATAAAGCAACTGGCACACTTTTGCCATCGGCGAGTATCCTTAGCACATACACTTTTTATGTATGTTTTAGGTCATATTTTAGTACTTTACGTCAGATTATAAACCCTCTAATGTTGAACGCCTGATTTAAATCCTAAAACCAAACCTTTTGAGGTATATGTTAGACTACAAAACTTCTGTAAAATAGTTTAAACGGTTTTAGGCAGCAAAGACAAAATAAAATTATACAAAATTCGTACAAATTGGTGGCAAGAACAGTGTTCATTGGAATATTAAAACCAACAACTACACGACATGGGTATTGACATATGAAAAAACCGCCAAAACCCTCAGTACGCCATCCCTCCCACCCGCTACAAAGATGGATGCCGACGCGAAATTACCCGGGAACTATTCCAATTTAGGAAGTTTCCTTCGAGGGGGCAACCGCACTCGGCTATTCCGAAACAGACTCGAAAAAATTTTCAGGTTAAGTTACATTTAAAAGTAATTTTGTTGAATTAAGTATTTTTAAATAGTTCAGTTAAAGTGTTTTTTTGGTCTGTTGCTACTTGAACACATTCCGGGACACAATCCTAGACACAATAAAAGTTTTATTGTTATCTCGTCGACAGGCAGTTAGTGTCCCGGAAAGTGTTAATCTATGATCTGAAAATCCATATCCGTATCCATACTAATATTACGCTCCGTCTTTCACGGCAAAACGGAGCAACAAATTGACGTGATTTTTTAAGTGTATATAGTTGAAGGGATGGAGAGTGATATAGGCTACTTTTGTCTCTTTCTAACCTCCCACTTCCCTAAAATAAGAGGTGGAAGTTTGTATGGAACATTCTGCAGTTTTCAAGGTAGAAAGCTAAAAATTGGTATGCGGACTGTAATTGTAACTAACAAAAAAGTTGTGCATAATTTTTTTTTTCAAATCTCCCAACCCCTTAAAAAAAGGGGTGAAATTTTATTGATACCCCGAATTTAACGCCAGCAAAGCCGCGGGCAGAAGCTAGTTTTTAATAAATAAAACACCATTGGCAGCACGCCTTTAATCTTACCACACCCAAAGGAAGAGGTGCCATATTTTTGTGTTGACACCTTATAGTCATGACACGACTGCTATTTATACACATTGCAATTATTTGTTGCAAACCTTAAAATTTTTTTTTTTATAAATCCTAAAATTTCTATTTATCATAATGTGAAGATTAATGTGAATAATTTATTTTGTATAATTTGTGTACAATTAAACATTAGAATGTTACACAAAAAAAGCGATTCGGCTTCTTGCTTGTGACCAGGACGACATTGGCAATGAGGACATTCAAGTTCCAATTGAAATTCTGTTCAGCTCGCCCGTATACGGGATGCGGAAAAAAACCTAACAACTGCCTTGTTCGTTTCATTCGTACGAATCAATGATCAAATTAGACCCAACGGGCAGCTATGCTTCTGATACTAGTATGAATAGGTAGACATTCCGATAGTATGTACAAAACAAAAAAAAACAGGATGATAGGGTAACCTCATAGAAATGTGGAGATATCTACAATGGTGAGTGTCATAAACAACTGTACAGTTTACAGCTCATCAACCTTTCATGAAACGTCTAAATGGCTCAGTTAATATTGAGCTCTGTAATATACGTATTGAAATGCTATTTAAAAAACAGAAAAGTGCGAGTCGGACTCGACCACCGAGGGATTCGTGATATGCAGTTACAAGTTTATATTAAGAATGTTTGTAGACATATTCGCTGAGTTATAGTCATGAAATGATATACTTAATTACTATGTTTAAATAACTAAAAAATACGTGAACGCCGCGCTCCTCAGGCCCGTACTGTCGCGAGCTGGCGCTTACGGTGCGCATAGGCGATCGATGGATATCGATCCATAAATCCCGAACTACCGAGCCTTAACCTCAATTATTGATTATTTTTTTGAAGACTGTATTTGTATGATTTAATTATAAATGCAGAGTTTCAGATATTTCCCTATAATTGTAGTAGAAAGAGGTATTAGTAGCAGAATTTCGATAGTTCTTGGTTAACGGGAAATACCATTTAAATTTTGATTTCATTAAGAGTATCATATCGAGTTATCCATTTTTTGCGGCATAAACGGCCGTGTATTTTTCAACGTGACTAAGAGTTCGTTTTTTTCCCGTTTTCTAGAGACTTTAAAACTCAGTATATTATGTTATTACTTCTAGTTCAATACATCCACGCGTTCCTGAGCTAAACGTTCTAACTTTACGTCTCTGAGATGGACGGACGGCCGGACAACAATATACAGTTTCGTTTTTTTTTTCTTTTGAAGTGTGGAACCCTAAGCAAACACTTCACGATTTTTGTCTAGTTTATCTCATAAGAAAAGTATGATAAACATGCGGTTGTGTTGAAATGAAGATAGTTATATGGTATTTGATGTGTCTGTTTAAATTTTTTAAACGTGGTTACGAAATTAACATGAGCATCTCCGAAATTGAAAGCGCCTGGGAATCCCAAAACATTTTCCACTATTACAGGACGTGGACGCTGAATTTTTAACAACAGTAAATATTTTACGGTCGCGCTGATTGCAACACGCTGGGGCATAGACAAACATTGCAGTAGAAGGGTTGCCAAGTGTAAAGAAAAGTATAAAATTACCCATTTGTTGTATTCCAACGGGCACATACGTGGCACTAACCTCTACCCATTGCAATTTGAAAACTGTCTGAATAAATTAATAATTAATGTGTTGGTTCTTGGTTCCATATCGTGTCATGAAGGCACATTAAAAATACTTATAGTACTCAGCTTCAAATGGGTGACGTAAGAAGTGATCATAAGACGATACTTGACGACCTCCGCGGTGGAGTGGCGTACACACCAATTTTTAAGGTGTCGCCTGCTCCGAGGTCTCGGGTTTGATTCCCGGACGGGTCAGTGAAGAAAAAAAATGTTTTTCTACATTTTCTCGGGTCTGGGTGTTTGTGGTACCTTCGTTGTTACTGTTTTCCAAAATACGAGTGCTTTAAATAGTTATTCAAATGGGATCAGAACAATGTAGGTGATGTTGTCCACATTTATTTATTATTATTTATTTATTTAATTAGAAATTTGATTACATCGGCATTTAGATCGGCCAATTATTACCTTCACAGATGCCAATAAAGAATTTTAACATTTTTAGATAATTATGTAGTTATTGTGCCCTCAATACAACGAAAATTATAATCAGATTTTATCATTTAACCAAAGTTTATGCAGAAGTACACAATAAAAGTTTGCAGGTATTAAATTATCATTTAAAATTATACGGTAATGACGTCACACTTTCTGCACATATCGAAAAAAAAATAGATTTGTGATATTGCTAAAATCAATTAGTTTATCTGAATATTAGTTTTTATTAATATGTTGTTATAAATTATGTGTCACATTTCCACATCAGTAACACAATTGCCCATTAGACAAATAAATTGCTATTTACAACAAAAAAGTTAGGCAGGAAATCGTGAATGAAATTTAGTGAGATTGTTACCTTCGGGAATAGTTTTCTTTTCTTCGGAATATAAAGGCCAATGCGCAAACAACAAAAATATAGGTAACATATTATGTTATGCAGGGTCCGTGAATAAGTTTTATCATATTGACGACCATTTGGATCAGCGGTAGTTAACGCTGCTTCTGAGCCATGGGTCGCGGGTTCGATCCCCGCACAGTACAAATATTTGTGTGCATGAACATGCCTGTTTGTACTGGTCTGGGTGTTTTCTATGTATTATAAGTATGTATTTACAAAAAAAAAAAAAGTATATAAGTAAGTTTATCGGTTGTCTATTACCCCATACGACAGGGTACTTAATAGTACCTTAATTTGGGACTAGATGGCTCTGTGTGGTCCAGTGAGGCATGTCTTAAAATATTTATTTATTTATTTATTTATTTATTTATTTATTTATTTATTTATTTATTTATTTATTTATATTATTTTTTTGCCGAAGGCAATTAAGTAGCTTTTACGATATTCCCAAAACCACTGAGTTCAGGTGGGCGGCGGTTAGTGTTGCCAGGTTTCCTGCGCGCTCACTCACAATATGTCCCAATTTCAATCTTATCTTTGACTGTAAGATGTTTCAGGCAATCTGCCTGGTTTACAAATTCACAAAATCTTTATTATATTACCTACTTGTATATTTTGTTTTACTACAAAAATGTATTTTTTTTAAACTTATGTATTAAAATTATGTAGTATTTAAACTTGAAAAATTATGTCTCAGGCGGGACTCGAACACGCATCTCCTCGCATGCCGGGCGCGGCGCTATACAATTAAGCCACCGAGACACTGTGTCATAGCGCGAATTTTTCAAGCATATTCTTATCGCAGTAAGCCAGCGTTGTTTCATCAAATGTTAGAAGTTTGCACCCTTAACACCCGAAAGAAACATCTTTGCAGAAGTTTCACAGTCAGTTAAGATAAAACTGCTATTTTAATACTTTATATGATATTTAATCATTTTAATTGCAATCATTATAATATCAGTATTTAAACTTGAAAAATTATGTCTCAGGTGGGACTCGAACCCGCATCTCCACGCATGCCAGGCGCGGCGCTTAAAATATCATATAAATTATTTAAATTATGTAGGTTAACCCGTTGGCGTTAAATTATAACTTATATCATACGAACATCCAGCAGGCTGTCCCAAAATTATAATCATACCATTGGCAACCCTAGGCAAATCGGTCTGTCTGTGCATAAAAGATTCGCGGGCCGATCGGTCCGTTTATAGGTCACATGTTAGCCAAATACGAGGCAACACAAATCACACAAATTTCGTGAGGCTCGCTTCTGTTTGCGTATTGATCTGCCATATGCCGCTGACCGGCATAACTGGTACCGTTGTAATCCTCACCCGACCGAGTCCACAGATAGCCAAATGTACACCAACGATACGGTTGCGATAATCAAATGATCTATCTGTTTCATGGGATGACTTTCAAATGATCGTTGTTCTAGCTGCTATCCGCGGCTTAGTTGTAGTTGGTATACATATATGTAATAACATATTTAAAAATATTTAAACTTAAATCAAAGCTTGCCAGAGGGAAGAGAACGGAACATTAAGTGTAAGAAAGATTAATAACATCATAAACACTAATATCCACTAGAACAGCGTTTCCCATTTGCCGGGTCGCGACCCGGTACCGGGCCATAAAAATGAAAAGCCGGGTCGCAAAATTCCCACCTTGTTATAAAAATAATACCTATCGATCGACGCATCGTATGTGACGACCATTTGGATCAGCGGTAGTTAACGCTGCTTCTGACCCATGGGTCGCGGGTTCGATCCCCGCTCAGTACAAATATTTGTGTGCATGAACATGTCTGTTTGTACTGGTCTGGGTGTTTTCTATGTATTATAAGTATGTATTTACAAAAAAAAAGTATATAAGTAAGTTTATCGGTTGTCTAGTACCCCATACGACAGGGTACTTAATAGTAGCTTAATTTGGGACTAGATGGCTTTGTGTGGCCCAGTGAGGCATGTCTTAAAATATTTATTTATTTATTATTTATTTATTTATCGTAAAAAATCTTTCGTCATTTTCCGCTTGGATTCTTTAGTAAGTAAAAACTATGCAGCAGTTCCATGCTTTGCACTAAATTTATTGACTTAGTGTATAGGTAATAATGTTTTTATTATTGTTAAATGTAGGTATATTATTTTACCTAAGCTTTGGTTTAAACGTATCAAGTGGGTCACAAACGGGCAGTGTGAAAATCACCGGGCCATGGCAGAACAATGTTTGGTAAACACTGCACTAGAAGACTGGTGTCATTTATGCTGGACAGTATTTATTTAATGGAAAGTTTTGAAAGCACTAAGATATCGATTAATACCTCCTTCACCAAAATCGGCTTTATAGTTTAGTCGCAAATGTGGAAGCCACATACATAGAAACATAGACAGCTAAAATCATAACCCTTCTTTTTGGCTCCGCCGTAATCGGGTAAAAAGTGAGATTGCAGAGGTTAAATAAAGCATATTAAAACAGAATATCTCAGCAATATATTTGCAGGTCGTAGAAACAAAATATTAAATATAGGAGTTCTTATTCGATATTATGTCTACCTATTAAAATGTAATAAGATACCTGCGTTGAAATCTAAAATATGAAAATATACATTATACGAGTATGTATTGAAACACAGAGATGTATTGAAACACACATTTAGAACTAGGATTAGTGGTTCAGTGAATATCTTCATTATTGATTACTTTGTTCCAATTACGTGACCATTATAGCGAAATGCCTCTATTTCAAACTACAAACGATTTGACAAACCAAAACATAAAGTATTTACGATCCATTGCATACCAGAAATGTCTGATTCTGCCGGCATTAAATTTTATTGGAGCAATTGGCTCAAATGCAAATAAAGGCTTTGAGCGAGCTCAATCAGGTCCGATTTCGAGCGTGACTTGTTCTAGGAAAACAGTATTTTGGTAGGACACTATTATCAGTCGCGTTTTCAGCCTATCGATTCATTCATTCGCTAACTGTAATTATATTAAATCATTTTTGTAATAAAATAATTCTTCTCTCGTTGTTTCTCATCGACTAAGTTAATTTTCTTGTTACATTGCACATGAAGCTTAGCACTTAACGGGATCTGGTGTGGTTGTCTTAATTAATTAGTATCTATGTATTAGATTTTGCATTCAGTTGCATTGGATCTCGTTAGGTATGGGGTTTCATAAAATATTTACTAACTGTTTGTTTATAAAGGTTTTTTATTTTTATAAATAATAATATATCAGTCAAGGCTAACACACCACTGATACCTAAATTTATTACATCAATCTGTGGTTAACGATGTTGGTGGCACAAGATTAACTTTGTTTTATAATAAGTCTATTTATGTAATCTACTGTGTTCATTGTTTGTTAACCCGAATAAATTTTAAAAAAAAAATTAATGATAAATAGACATCCCTAATGCTGCTTTTTAATATTTCAAGACATGCCAAACTGGGCCACACAGAGTTATTTAGTCCCAGAATGATCTACTTCTAAGCTTACATGTGCTATGGGTAATATACTACCGATAAAGTTAGTTATGTACTTTTTTGTATACATAATATATTAATTACACATTGATAATATCCAGACCACTACAAATAAATACGTTCATGACATAAATATGTGTCGTACTGTGTGGGAATCGAACCCGCGACCTATAGTCAGGCTCAGAAGCAGCGTTCACTACCACTGAATTGATCGTCTTTTTTTAAAGTTACGGAGGTCAATAGCAACTGCTTAAAATGATAATATGATCACGTATCAAGACTACCGGAATGAGACGAATATAATATAGATAGATAGATAGATATTCTTTATTGCACACCAACAAATTAAAAGTAACACAGGATATACTTACTTGCATAATACTTAACCCTTACACGGTAAAGGGTTTTGGTACAATATTATCTCTGTTTGAGATATGATTTAATCGCTTTAATTATAAGCTTCGTAAAATGTGTTTACATTGTGAAATATCGAATCATCAACTGTCGATTCTTCTACAACACTAGAGCAATGCAAACCGACCTGCATCTGCATTGTTTTAACAAATATGTATTATCTACGTTAAATTACCACGTTGCAAAGTACTCAACGAATTTTCAATGTTAATTTAACAGAACTACAGGACAAACAATATAAATTACTGTACAGATTATTTTTAGTATTTCGACCGACTCGAATACTGCTATAGGTACATGTTTACTCTCACTTCTAAAGCAGGAATGAATTATGGTTATATTATGATTACCGCATGTTGCTGATATGAGAAAAAATTACTTTGCCTTCTATGCTATTTCTTACTAACCTAACTAACCTAGTCACAAATAAATATTCATTATTGAATTTCAGGAACAATAAATACATGATTGCTAAAATAGATTATGCTCATGTTATCTACCTAGATATCATAAAACAAATGACGCACCGGAAATGTTAAAAGCCCAGTTACTCGTATCTTATAGCAAAACACTTTAAGGTAACCTTAATGTAGTACACCTTTGGGTTAATCTGAGCCAACGATCGCTGATTAAATGGGCCACAGCCGAACTGGGATTGCTAAGCATTCCTGTGGCCGTAGTAGGCCTAAGGTGAAACTTGTAGTCACGGTTCATAAGGCAGCAGAGGGCCGCTGTTTTTATAAGACATGACCGGTCATTCTCCACGGGATAAATTGGTTGATATTAGGGTGCTATTAAAAAATAATTGGTACTTTTTCAATGAAAATAATGAAATGACAAAAACGTGTAATCAGTGCATATTTGATTGTTGGTGGACTTTGGCATCGACTCAAATGTGGTAGCTAATTTCACGCATTTTTTTGGTAGTTTTTTATTGCTATAATAAAATAAGTTTTTATTGCGTTTCCTTTCATTCAGAATAATTTAATTTGCATCATGTTGTCATATTCATCATTTTCAATCTTGAGTTAATAGGTTAATATTAACGTTTCACGTAACATACATTACGGCAGTCGAGAAAGCGATAAGTGGTTTGCAATTGCCGCCTCTATTTCAATCACGAATTTCTCAGTGAATTGTAAATTTATTTATGAATCGTAGGATTAGGTTTATATGAGATATGAGTAAGGTTTGCGTCATTTAATTAAGGTAATTTTAGTTTAAAAGAATCAGAAATGAGGAAATCCATAGGTGAGCTAAGATAATCGATATCACCTGAAGAAATAACAGCTGAAGTGGCCGTGGGCGAAACATATTGTCGCGGACATGCTAGATGTTTCGAGATATCGCTAGAGGAATGCACATAACTACCTAAGTTGAACCACAAAGTAATAACAAGATGTTGGTGCAAGCGACATTGGACTTTAAGTATACAAATTAAGGCGCAAAATGGTATAGCTCACTGGAGTTGTTTACGTTTAAACGTCCTTGTGATTTATCTGGAAAACGAACATTCTAGTATGTACGACCGGCGTCGATGTTGAGATATATAAATAACAGGACTTGAGACGCCGAGTCAGTTCATTCTGAGCTTTTGGTGCGATACCTGCGAAAAGTGATCTAGTGCGAAGTAACGACGACTTTAGCGATACCAACGGATTAAAGTACTACTCTGCGGATTGGCTAACAGTGTTTTGGAACCAACGACCTCAACGACCCACCGGACTACGATTCTTGTGATTTGGCTTGTGTTTGCGACCTGTTCATCGCCTAATAAATTCTTCTGATAAGTCAACGGTGTTTTATCCAAATCCCGAACCCCACGTTCGTAACATTTGGTGTCAGAAGTGGGATTTGGAAATGCCAGTGACTCCGAGGGAAGATACTGCTGGCGTCAGAACCAGGGCACAGCAAGCTGCGGAAGCCACGGCTGCTACCCGACAGGCCTCCGACAATCGGGATACACCCATTGGCTCCACCCACCAAGCATCGCCCATCGACCAGTCCTCGCCTACCGGAATGGAAGGTTTACCATCCGCGTCGCCGGCCTCACCTACTGTCTCCGCTCACCGGGCTACTACGCCATCTGCTCAAGAGGCCAGAGCATCTGCATTCGACTTCAGTCGGTTGATGCAGATGATGGACTTCATGTGCCAGAAACAGGACACAATGCAAGAGGAAATTCAACGAAAACAGGATAAAATGCAAGAGGAAATTCAACGCAAACAGGATAAAATGCAAGAGGAAATTCAACGCAAACAGGATAAAATGCAAGAAGTAATTCAAGGAAAACAGGAAGAAATGCAAGGAAAACAGGAAGAAATGCGTCAAGAACAAGAAAAATTACTGCATGCTGTAAGTTCTGTGGGTGATATGGTGCAGCATCTACAGAAGAATGTCGACCTGGTAGAAGAAAGGGTAACTAATCTGGAGGCAAACATAGACAGCGTGAAAGTGAACCTCGCTGGATTACAGAAAAAGGTTCTGAAACTGGAGACCGCTGGACCCCTCGCGCCGAGTGACGTCGTATTTACCAGCCCGGCACCCAGGGTGAAAGTACCATCCTACGACGGCACTACGTCCTGGAGCGCTTACCGCCAACAGTTTCAGGCCATTTCCTCTGCTAACGGATGGACAGAGGAACAGAGTCTAACAGCTCTCACTGTTGCTCTGCGGGGATCGGCTCTTTCTGTTTTGGAGGCGCTACTATCCTCGGGTAGCACATTCAGCGATCTGATGGGGGCACTCGAAGCTCGTTATGGAGAACGCCATCTGGAGCATGTCTTCCGCGCTCAACTACGGGACCGGGTTCAGCGCTCTGGAGAAGGACTGCAGCAATGGGCTCTGGAGATTGAAAAATTAGTCCGCAAAGCATACCCATCTGCTGATGCAAAGATGGTGGACTCCACCCTACTTCAAGCATTCGTCGATGGGATCAGGAACATGGAGATTAGGGCTGCAGTAGGGCTGCGCCACCATGCCTCGCTGAAGAAAGCTCTAGCGCACGCTCTGGAAGTAGAAGCCCTGGGGAAAGATGTTCGGCCAACTCACAAAATACGAGAGGTAATTAAAGAAGTACAGGAAAAGAAGACATCATTTCCTCCTAAGAAAAAAATAACTGGATCTATGTGCTATAAATGTGGAGAAAAGGGTCATCTGCAATTCACCTGTCCCAAGAACGAGACGCAGCAGACAGCTAAACTTGCTGAAATGATGAGCAAGATGTTGGAGGAACGCCTGGATATGTTAAAGAAGCAGGAGACCCCATCTTCTGCTGGGAAGCAGGGAAACGAGTAACAGCCAGAACTAGGGGGCAAGTGCTGGCTGGAACGGAAGAAGCCCCGACGATAATTGTCTCCCAGGCATGCAATGGGAACAGTTTGATGATATGCGGCTCGGTAAATGGAACTGACTGCAAGATGACGGTGGATACAGGAGCCTCTAGGACAATAATCAAGCCGAGACTAGTGGAGACCGCGAAGAAACGCAACAGCACCTTCAATATTCGGCTACTTTCCGCTTCCGGCCAGCAAATACCCGTCCTAGGGGAAGTTTCGGTCACATTACAAGTAGGTGAAGCAACATATACTCACAACGTCATCGTGGCCGAAATTATGGATGACTGTGTATTGGGCCTCGACTTTATGCGAAGATATGACTGCAAAATTGATGTCACCAATGGCATATTTAAGTGTGGTAATGAAGAGCTTATCATCCTGGGTGGGCCCGAAGGGAAAGTAACGTGCCTAAAGAAGATCAACATACCCGGAAGAACACAAGCAGAACTGCTGGTGAAGCTACCACGTGCTAAGAAGAATGAGAAGAATAGGTGTGTGTTGATCGAAGATACACTAAGCAAGTCAAAGACACAAAAGCTTCTGGCAGCCAGAACACTAGTCAAGGGGTCCACAACTGCAATAGTTAGAGTTGCTAATTTAGAAGACCACGAGATCCAATTAAAAGAAGGCGACGTTATTGGAAGATGCGAAGAAGCTGTTTGGGTGAGAAAGTGCCAAACAACTTTGACTAAGACGAAAACCAAGGATAAATCTACCATTGCAGAACTTCTTGAAGGATGCAAAAGTAACTTAAGTTATTCTCAAAGCATGAAAGCCAAAGACCTGCTTCAGCGCTTTTCAGACGTGTTTTCTTCAGAAGAAGGAGATTTGGGGAGGACATCCTTGGTACAGCACAAGATAGACACCGGAAATGAAGGACCTATCCGGCAACGAGCAAGGCGAATACCGATTGCCAAGGAACAAGAAGTTGAGGATATGCTGGAGAGCATGAGGAAGAATAAGATCATCGAACCTTCTGCAAGTCCGTGGTGTTCTCCTGTCGTCTTAGTTAAGAAGAAAGATGGAAGTACAAGGTTTTGTGTGGACTATCGACGACTTAACGACATCACGAAGAAGGACAGCTATCCTCTACCGCGCATTGACGATACCTTGGATACCCTGAGTGGCAAGACGTGGTTCTCGACACTTGACTTGAAGTCTGGATACTGGCAAGTTGAAATTCATCAAAAGGATAAGGAGAAGACAGCATTTTCTACAGGGAAGGGGCTATGGCAATTTAACGTCATGCCATTTGGATTGTGCAACGCGCCAGCCACTTTTGAGCGACTCATGGAATGTATCCTGGCAGGATTGGTGGGAGAAGCCTGCCTGGTATATTTGGATGACGTGATCATCATGGGTCGGGACTTCGAAGACCATTTATTTAACCTGGAAAAAATCTTAAGGAAGATACGTGGAGCCAACCTAAAGCTGAACCCGAAGAAATGCGATCTGTTCAGAAACAAGGTAAACTACCTCGGGCACGTTATCACCAGTGACGGAATACAGACTGATCCAGCTAAAATAGAAGCCGTGCAGAAGTGGCCAACTCCCAAAGATAAAACGGAAGTAAGAGCATTTTTGGGTTTATGCTCATACTATAGACGCTTTGTTAAGGGATTCTCCGAAATTGCCAAGCCATTGCATCGCCTGACGGAAGACAAGAGAAGATTCTGCTGGGATGAAGCCTGCGAGGATTCCTTCCAAAGGTTGAGGCAATGTCTATGTGAGACTCCAATCTTAGGATACCCACAAGCTAATGGGCAATTTGTCGTCGATACGGATGCAAGCAACACAGCTATTGGTGGAGTGCTATCTCAAAAACAAGAAGATCGAGAAGTTGTGATTGCCTACTTCAGCAAATCGTTATCGAAGCCTGAAAGGAATTACTGTGTGACAAGAAGAGAACTTTTAGCAGTGGTCAAAACGCTACAACATTTCAGCAAGTACATTATCGGCAGAAAGTTCGTGCTTCGTACCGACCATGCTGCTTTAAAGTGGCTGCTTCATTTTAAGAGTCCCGAAGGTCAAGTTGCTAGGTGGATTGAACAGCTTCAAGAATACGACTTCACTACCGAACATCGTAGTGGAAAAACACATGGGAATGCAGACGCCCTCTCAAGAAGACCATGCTCAGAAGAGTGCAAGCATTGCATCAAGCTGGAGTCTAAAGAGGACTGTGTACAAATAACAAGGACAAGTCCTCCGAGATCCTGGGAAGATGAGTCCATGAGAGAAGCTCAGGAAAAAGACGAAGACATACGACTGATCATTGCATGGAAGAAACGCGGTAACGATAAGCCGAGATGGCATGAAATTGCGTCTACGAGTGCTACGACTAAAGCGTACTGGGCTCAATGGGACAGTTTCATTTTGCAGAACGGGATACTTTACCGGAAATGGGAAAAACCTAACGGTAGAGAGTTCCATCTACAGCTGGTCGTCCCAAGGGAAAGGATCAAGGATGTTCTCCGAGAGGTACACGATGGCATATCAGGAGGACATCTGGGTGTAAAAAGGACCTTAACAAAGCTACGGGATAGATTCTACTGGCTTAACTGCAGAGCTGATGTACAAGATTGGTGCCGGAAATGTACCACTTGTGCTGCAGTAAAAGGTCCATCCACCAGGAGTCGAGAACACCTTCAACTTTATAACGTTGGTGCACCATGGGAGCGGATAGCAGTGGATGTTGCCGGACCATTCCCTGTGACAGAGTCGGGGAACAAGTACTTTATGGTCGTTATGGATTACTTCACTAAGTGGCCAGAAGTCTTCGCCATACCTAATCAAGAAGCTACGACCGTAGCCTCTAAATTGGTTGAAGAAGTCATATGCCGATATGGTGTACCCCTGGAAATTCATTCCGATCAGGGCAGAAACTTTGAGTCGAGCGTGTTTCAAGGAGTCTGCAAAATATTGGGCATGCACAAGACGAGAACCACTGCTTATCATCCTCAGTCCGACGGCATGGTAGAAATGTTTAACCAAACACTAGAGAGGCATTTAGCAAAATTGGTGGACCACCATCAAAGAGACTGGGACAAGTACATTGCACCATTCCTTCTCGCCTACAGGACTTCGGAACATGAGAGCACGAAAATGACCCCGGCATATATTAACTTCGGACGAGAGCTAAGGTTACCGGTTGACCTTGTAACAGGAGAAGCGCCAGACGATCACGTCACCGTACAGGATTATGTCTCCGATTTACAAGACAAGATGCGGGACATTTATGCCATGGTGCGAGAAAACGGCTTGCAGTCGAGTGAAAACATGAAGACTAGATATGACCGGAAAGCGAATACCAGTGGCTTTGACGAAGGAGCACTAGTCTGGCTGCATAATCCGACACGGAGAAAAGGAAAGTCGCCTAAATTACAGACAAGATGGAAAGGGCCGTACAAAGTTGTCACGCGAATAAACGATGTTACATACCGGATCCAACGGCCACCGAGAGGAGCACTTAAGATAGTTCACATCGACCGCTTGGCACGTTATAACGGGAATAACGATGACGCTCGGGACGAGCATCTCTAAGAGGAGGGCAGTGTCGCGGACATGCTAGATGTTTCGAGATATCGCTAGAGGAATGCACATAACTACCTAAGTTGAACCACAAAGTAATAACAAGATGTTGGTGCAAGCGACATTGGACTTTAAGTATACAAATTAAGGCGCAAAATGGTATAGCTCACTGGAGTTGTTTACGTTTAAACGTCCTTGTGATTTATCTGGAAAACGAACATTCTAGTATGTACGACCGGCGTCGATGTTGAGATATATAAATAACAGGACTTGAGACGCCGAGTCAGTTCATTCTGAGCTTTTGGTGCGATACCTGCGAAAAGTGATCTAGTGCGAAGTAACGACGACTTTAGCGATACCAACGGATTAAAGTACTACTCTGCGGATTGGCTAACAGTGTTTTGGAACCAACGACCTCAACGACCCACCGGACTACGATTCTTGTGATTTGGCTTGTGTTTGCGACCTGTTCATCGCCTAATAAATTCTTCTGATAAGTCAACGGTGTTTTATCCAAATCCCGAACCCCACGTTCGTAACAATATCCTAGTTAGAAAAACCGATGCGTTGGGGCGGAACGTTTATGGAATGGCGACTGGGCACCGAACGACGATCTGTGGGTAGGCCCCCTACAAGTTGGACGTGATCTGACAAATTTCGCAGGAAGCCAGCAATATAATTAGAAGAAATAAAGCAAAATCATAAAAAAATAAAAAGTTGTAAATTTGTATGCAAAGATGTTTGTTGGGCTTTTAGGTGTTACTGTTCATTTTATTTAGTTCTTTTTTACAAAACCAAATCAAAGTAAGGACACCTAAGTTGGTAACATTTACAGTAAATATGAAATATTTAGATTACAGTGACTGACGGTTTGTCGTGCAATACAGCAGTGTGTCTGATTCGCTTTCTGAAACACGTACAACATGCAAATTGATTTTATTCCTTATTCGTTTGGAATATAGATATTTCTTTTGACATTTACATGCAGACTTAGCGTGGTATGTTTTATTAATAGCTACGAGTACATTGACACTCACTCACCATATTCTCGCAGCATTATACTATTTGCCTGATAAAGTATTAAGGCGCACATCCTTATACTAATTAACTTATCGAAAATATATACGTACGTGTAGATTTCAAACAGCTAGTTTTGTATAACTTATTTTTATAATTTGGCGCGCTTTTGAAAGCTTCTATTTAACACTAGCAACTCTGTCCATCCGAATTGAAATATTGAAAATAATAGCGTAGCTGTACGGAATGAATTGATTCTGTACGTTGTTTGTTATATTCATATACTTGATCGTATTTACAGGGTATGAAGTTAGTAAATATAATAATATCATTAAGGATTATAATACTTATTTGTCTTAATGAGATTGAATTAATCAATATTGTGATATAAACAGTAATGCATTTTCATCGTGCTTATTTTGAAACGATAACATTCGTCCCTTTTCATATTCAGACATACTAAAACAATTCTGTAGGGTACAAGATAACTTATATTTCACTTACAAAAAGTCACGAACCATAAAATACGCGAGCCGCAAATGTCTATGAATAAAAATCTTGTTTGAGCCAATACTCCTCCTCATTGAAATCTAACTACACATTGACACTTGAAAGCGCAGGTGGTCCCGTGGGAAATTCGCGACGCCTTTGAACCCGCGAGTTTAATCAGGAAAAGAAATGTAAAAATAGCGCCATTTGTATTAATGTTCGTTTCACTATTTTAAAAGAATAAGCACTGCAATGTTTTTACGACAACATTAAGTTACGAGCCTTAGTTTGATTCATTATGTCTAACTAATAAATGTAAATAGAATATGTCAAAAAAAATTCACAGTATAGAAAAAAAACCGGTTCTTAAAAAAAATTTTTTTGGAAATCTTGAACCGAGGACAAGCATCAAATAAGCCACCAATTCTCAGGCGATGCCTAACAAAAAATCCCAGATAAGCATCGTGCACCAAATTGATGACTTACGCTTCTTTTCGGTTCAATGATTTCAAAATAAAAGAGAAGTGATTGAAAATCACAATATTTTGTTACTTTTTTAGTCACTTGCTTCATATTACTCTGGATACTCAAGAGCAGAAAATTCTTGCAGCGTTTCGTGATTTACAATCCAACTGTTTGTATCCAATAAAGTATTTGTGGGCTGTGTAACACAGTTTTTGCGCTTTCTTCTTAGTGGATATAAATAAAGAAATACGTTAAATCGGAATTGAACTAGTTTTAATCAATGAGATAAGAGACTTGAATAACAATATTTTATTGTTACAATTCACAGTGTGCTGAATAAATTTGCTATGTGAATCATCTAAGAACTTGTACTTTATTAATCAATCAAATAAGATTTAATTACTTTCTAATTATTATTTTTTCGTCAAGTTATTACTTTCTAATACAAACCAGTATACTACGAACAATAACAGAATCAAATGATAATATGTACTGTGTAAGGAGTCAAAATGACCCATGGGACTGTGTGATAAGAATAAACTAATAAGAAATTTTCGCACCAATTTCTTCCGAGCCGACTAGACCTTATTTTTCTCTTTGAGTGAGTACGGAATTTATGAGAGACCCCAAAGCAATAAAATACCTTGCGAGAAAATGAAGGAGCAAATCGCAATATATTTGTTTCTTGGTGGCTAGAGGGAAACCATTTCAGCCATCTGCGGATAAAAAGTATTTTATGGTAAGAATGTTCGTTTTATGAAGTCCATTCATTATTTTATATCAAATGGGAAACGACTTGGGTCAGCTATTCCGAGTGCTATTAAAGTGATTGGAAATTTTCGTTTAGTCAAGGGGCATTAGGCGAGATTATTTGTTGTAAATCACTGTCTAAAAGTCATGTGATCCGTTTATAAGTTTATTTGTCATTATAACAATATTTATTCTGGACCGGTGTGCTTTTCATTAGGGGATGTTAACAAAATTATTTTTACTACCATTATTTTCAAACAATGTTCGGGATAAATGATAAAACTCTCATTCGAAATACGGAAAGGGGAGAATTTTACATTCTGCTCATGTTTAGATAAATGTAAGATTTGGCTGATTAGTTGTTAATATATAAACGAATTATAACATAAAGGTTCGGCTATACATTAGAATGTGGTCGGGCCATGCAATAGATCAAGGTACCTTAAGATACTGGGGATAGAATGAAAGTAGTACGTTACAGTTGAATTTGACCTCCCATGCAAACCTTGGCATCTTTATTCATCTAGTCGATTCTACCTTTAAGATCCAAAAATATTGTTAGCATTTTAGATAGTGTTCATTTGGCAAAGTTATTAACGTTTGCCGAGTACAAGCATTACTTACATCTTCAAAGCCAAAAATTGCACTACAGTTATCAAAGAATTTGTGCGAATGTTTTTTGTAGCAAAGTACAGTCGCAGGCATAGTTGGTATATTTAATGATAAACTTTAGCAAATCCTTGTAGGTAACCCAATCTAAAGATCTCTAACGTGGTTACGAGTGCGAGGGTGGTAGAGTAGGTATATTTTCATAACTAAATGTGTTTCGTGAATATTTTATCATTCGAGACGGATGCCACGCAACACTTTCCTCTTTCTTGGAGCTAATAAATTATTTACCTACATCAAATCCCAAGGAAATGGTGCCGAAATATTTTAGTAGCAAAATGATTTATTTGCGGTGGAGCAGTAAAATTATCTACTACTATAAATGTACAGTTAGCCAAAAAAGAATGTATCACTTCGCAGATAAGAGGCTATCAAAAACATCTTTATGGCAACGTTTAAAGTTGAATATTCAATAACAAATAATGACGCATACCGTTTGTAAAATAAGCGGTCCTAAATATCATATTGACTACACATTCGAATTCCCTGAATTAATGAAATTGATATACGAGTATATGAAATTCATTGAATCATTTTGGAAGTAAAAACTTTTTAGATTTTAAAACAAAACAGGTTAGGATCTTTTCTACCATTGAGAAACAAAAGATTGTGATATTGCTGGAACAAATAAGAAAACTTTAATATAATATTAGTAAATCATTAAAAATAATAAATGTATCTAATTTCGACATCAGAAACAATCCTCATTCTTGCAGTTCCACAATTTTATCATACAAGGAATAATACTACTGCTTATATTACAATGTTTGGCACAGCACCAAGATACGGATATGTAAAACAAGCAGTTCATTATTAGGCATTAAAACAGGTCTCTCCTAATTAAACTTTGTTAAATTTATCCTAACTAAAGAAAAAAACGTCCTTCACGAGTACTAGGGATTAGCCTATTGTCTACAACCAAAATGCCTTTTTTTATAGTAATTCAACATTAATCTACTCAATTTACCCAATTTACCCTTTTTAGTTATAGCTAGCCTTGCAATGGATCACCTTATGTACCTTACATAGTCTCGCTACCGTAGTGATCTCAAAATAATTATTTTATTTGGGTTTGGATAATGGTAAAATTTCTAATCTATGTGGGATGTACCAATTATTGGAAGTACCATCAGTGACTTTATAACTAAACTGGATGGCTTATTCGATGAAGAGATAAGTTTTAGCGGTTGAGCACATAAGTATTTAATGCTACCTAAAATAAAAACATATTTAAGCGAATAAAAAAGATAGGAAATACGACTCCTTCAATAGTAATTTCTTGCCTTATGTGGGGTTTGTGCTCACAACGTTCGTCTTACCGGTTGATCGCTCTAAGCTTTTGACTACCAAAATAGTTGTGACGACAAATTTATTC
The DNA here is from genome assembly GCA_949315895.1 of Anania crocealis. Classification (NCBI taxonomy): domain Eukaryota; kingdom Metazoa; phylum Arthropoda; class Insecta; order Lepidoptera; family Crambidae; genus Anania; species Anania crocealis. The sequence goes on from OX438868.1 coordinate 8,851,251, forward strand.
AAGGAATTACGCTTTAAGCCAGCGTATTTGTCTTGTAGCTCTAATATCTTGGTAGTTCAATGGTTAATAGTCTAAGATCCCACCATACAACGACCTTTACCGAGATGGTTATTGGATGAAAAGTAATTTCTATTCAATTAAAATGCCAATAAAAAATCAGTCCAGATAATGATTAATTAACAATTATTTTTATTTTTAACTTTTCACTGGTTTGGTTAATAGACAAATTCCATACCAATCGAAAGTATGAAGCCCATAGAATATGCAAACGTTAGGTTGACTATTTTTTTTTTCCGTCACAAGCCTTGAGTAGGCAGGTTTATACAGGTAAATCGATACTAGTAACATGCACCGGTCTGGTTAATTAAACAAAGTTAAATGCAAATAAATATTATTTAATTATAATTATTATTTTATTACATATATTTTTTTATATTCTACTCTGGACTGAATTTTTTTAGCGAACCCATTTGCAATATATATATTGGCATATTTAATTGCATATAAAATACTTTTCATCCAATAACCTGCTCGGTGAAAGTCGTTGTATGGTGGGATCTTATGCTATAAAGAAGTAGTTCAATAAGCGGAAGGTTCTAAAAATGTTATATGTGGTATACATACCTAGTTGTTTTGTTGGTGTTCTTCTGAGTACCTCTGTTCTGTGTGTATGAAAGCGTATGTGTATGTGTTTTTGATAAAAATCTTAGCCCCAATATTGTTTATGAAACGGACTAATGTATTTATTTCCGTTATGAGAATGGAAATAAAAAGATACGAGGGTGGTGCGCGGTCGGGAACGATGAGTCAGCTAGGGAACTAACCTCTGTATTTATAGCCTGTCGTATTATTTACCTCTGCTTATTGTATCACATAAGTTGAATAGGCTATACTTTTCCATTGTACCTAATGGACAAAGAGGCATTCTCAGTAAGTAGGATAATGATACTCTATATTGTCATAATGTTTTATGTGTATTGTCTGGTAGTGTCTTATTTTTACTACATATATTCTTTAACATCGCGTTTTTCGTATCTAAGGATAAACTCGATTATGATGCTGAATTCAGCAACAAATGTTTATTGTTCAGACGACAGTAGATAAGGCTAAGCATTTGGTTTGTGTACTATGTAGTTAAATTGGTGCAATTATTAAACAACAATAATAAAAACTGGTCTGCTAATGGTATAAAGTGTGATAACATAAAACTTCCTAAGGGGCGATTCTGGTACTCTGACACAACAAGTTTACATATAGATATAACATCTGTATGAAAATAAAAAAGTCCACTAAAATAAATTATATCATCAAACAGCTTGTAAGCTTTGTATGGGAAAGTCAAAAATGTGTTATGATCACACAAAAAGTTGTTGTTTATGAGCACTTTTGAGTAAGTGCTATATACCTGATTTATGGTGCGACTGCCATCTAACATTAATGATGCCTAACTTCACAAAACAAAGATTATAAAGAACTGTGTTTTCATACAAATTCGGGCCGATCCGTCCGCTTGTGCCTGGTTAGTAATTGACGATGGATCTTTTGGTTTTTTCAGTGCTGTTACCTAATGAAGGCAATGTAAATGATAAACTTGCGTGTAACAAAATCTGCGGTCTAAATCTCAAAGCTCAACCATTTGATTAAATTGGATACTAGATAAAGAAAATCGCTAAGTATCTATGGTGTTAAGTACAAGTTTAGTGAAGCTTTAAAAATTTAATAAAGGGGACCTACACTACATAAACACGTAAAACTTAATTCTGAGAGTCACAATTTCTAATTTTATATTTCCAAATGATTTGAAATTCGGATAATATAAGAATAAGAATATTCGATACCTATATCAGAAATTCTAATATTAGGGGTTAAAATATGAAATTGCCGTTTTATTGTAATAGGTTCTTTGAATTGACATAGAATCTTCATGGTTTGAGGTTTTCGAATGAAACTTTTTTCACATGGTTTCTGTGATGTTCTTCTTTTAAAAAATGTGAAACATTTGAATATCGACTTTCAATTGTTTTTGTTATTTAACTTAGAAAAGAAAGATGGATACTGCGAAAACTCGAGTGATTTTTAAATACGAGGGATTCCGACGCGGAAGTAACGCGCAGAAACAGCCCGCAATATCAATGTTGCGTTTGGAAAGGGATCTGCTAATGAACGCGCCGTGCGATTTTGGTTTAAACGCTTTCGTGATGGAAACTTCGACTTGAAGAACGAGCCACGAGGAAGACCGCCCACACAGGTGATTAACGATGAATTAAGAGAGATGGTGGAAGCCGATCCTAGTCAAACTACCCAGGAATTAGCGGCATGGTTTAACGTAACCTTACCCACAATATTGACTCATTTGCGTCAAATCAATAAAATAAAAAAATACGAAAAATGGGTGCCTCATGATTTGACTGATGTGCAGAAAGAAACGCGTGTTGAAACTTGTGTTGCCTTGTTGAATCGGTACAGAAATGAAGGAATATTAAATCGAATTGTGACATATGATGAAAAGTGGATTCTTTATGATAACCGTAAAAAAAAATGCAATGGCTGACCCCAGGTCAAACGCCACAACAGTGTCCTAAAGCAAAACTTACCAATAAAAAGGTAATGGTAACTGTTTGGTGGTCTCAGCATGGTGTTATTCACTACAGTTTTCTCCGATCTGGTCAATCAATAACGGCAGATGTCTATTGTGCCAAACTCCGAACAATGTTGGTAAAACTAGCAGTCAAACAGCCCCGACTCATGAATCGATCTTCACCATTATTGCTCCATGACAACGCGAGACCTCATACAGCACGAAAAACCGTTTTGACCCTTCAGGAACTGCAATTAGAAACCATTCGACATCCTTCGTATTTGCCAGACCTTGCTCCAACGGACTACCATTTTTTTCGTGATTTGGACAATTATCTACGTGACAAGAAGTTTTCTTCCCAGGAGGCAGTACAAAATGCTTTCACACAGTTTGTGCAGTCTAGATCCTCAGAGTTCTATCACAAAGGCATAAATGACCTTCCTATTAGATAACAGCAATGTATAGATAATAATGGTAACTATTTTGATTAAATAAATTTGTTAAAAATTAAAAAATAAACAATTTTGATTTTCAGTACAAATCGGCAATTTCATACTTTAACCCCTATTATTAGAAGTCCCAAGTTTCAAAATTCCTAACGTTGATAACAGTCCAGTAAATGAACATTAATGAAACAGTTTGGTAATTTGACAGAATAGCAAATTAAAGAAAACCAACAAAACCAGCCAATAGAAAAAAAATATAAAAAATATTATTTTTAACGCAATTTGCCATGTTTCTCAAAAAAATATTAAAATATTTAACTACAAACATATAAAAAGGGAATAATGATACGTAGAAATGGTTTCAATGTGTTTGCAAATTGTACGTAATTATAAAAACCACTCCTACCTAATGTTACAGCTTTCTAGATGTAATGTGAAAAATCCTAACATAAAGTTATATTATCGTACTCTGCGGTTTCGACATTAAAGCGGTCCCAGGTCGAAATAGCAAGGACTCAGAAATGTATTTCCCGGATTATTTCCGTTCTCATAAAAGTAAATTAAGTTTTTTTTGTATAAGAACACGAATGTTCCTATCTCACGCGAATGCTTTACAGAAAAAAAAAGTTTAGACGTTTCGAGGAATTGTTAATAATTACTCCTAATCCTGAGCAATGTTTTACTGAAAACGATTAGTCAGTCAGGATGAACCAAATAAATTAAAACGATTTGAGATTATAAAGAAGTTATTTTTTGCTTCGCATCTGGATAATCTATGGTAGGTGATTGACAAAGAGAGACTGACACACTGACAAACAAGCGGCCTTTTGTTTGAGATACTAATTACATGACTATAGGCGAAAAATTGTTGTGCAATTAACTCATTTTACGATTCAGTCGTTATAAAACTGGATGTTGTTTTCGTAATGTTCGTAAGTATTTATGTAATAGACTTACGGGGTATAACAGTGTAACACAGAATTCCAAGGCACACAAACCTATTCTATTCTATTGATATACATAAAAATATCGTTTCTTAGATTCAAAATTATTTCATTGTTTTCCAAGATCAAACCGAATATAAAGGAATAGAACAAATATTTAATTCAATCTGATTTTTAATATAATTGAATGTTGGGTATAATGCATAGGAATAGTCAATAATATAAACCCGTATGACCTGTAAAATATTTTGAGAAGATCAAAGTATTTTAATTTTCTTTTAAAATCTATGATAACAAAATTAAAGATAATATTTCTTACAACAATAATTTATTTTAAACTAGCTTTTCGGCCGCGGCTCTGCCCGCGTGAAAGCACGCGCAATATAAATTGTAATATCGCGAGTTCAGAAACATGTGCCCAACAGTGGGATACCAAATATATAGCCTATGTATCTTCTAATACCTCCAAGAATATGTGTACAAAGTTTCACGATGATCGATTAAATAATTTTTGCGTAAAAGCGTAACAAACAAACTTACATACACATCTGTACTAATATTATAAAGCTGAAGAGTTTGTTTGTTTGTTTGAACGCGCTAATCTCTGGAAGTGCTGGTTCGAATTGAAAAAATAAATTTTTGTTGGATAGTCTTTTAATTGAGGAAGGCTTTAGGCTATATAAATCACGCTGCGATCAAAAGGAGCGAAGCATTAGTGAAAATTTTGCAGAAATTGAGGCGGACGAAGTCGCGAGCAATAGCTAGTTTATAATATTAGTAAGGATGAAAACAGTCGAAGGGCTATCTAAAACGAAAACTATGGTAACTCCACCAATATGATGATATATAAACTACGTACCGTTATTTCGCTGCTCTGGCAATTGGAAGCTCTCCAGGATGTCACATCCAAACTTTCGATTTTGTCTGCCATCGCGAAACACGAGGTCGTAGTCGTCTCTGGAAATAAAAAGATAAATGTATCGATCCCCGGGTGATTGCCGCATAAACTGATGTATCGGCCGTTTTGTCCAATACTGAAACGTAAACAATACATTCGACGATCTAATAAACTGTCTAAATAAAAATACTTTTCTTTGATTAAAACATTTCGACTGCCTTAGGTGCGAATCGAACTTGCAACTTTCCGCTTACTGGGTGACTGGGTCTGTGAAATTGAGCTACCAAGATTGGGTTTTGTGGCAATAGTCTTCATAGCTCAAGTTCATCACTAGAATACAGATAGTCGAACTTGTAATTGTATTTTCAATCAGAGGGACATCAATTTATTGACCTCGGTGATAACATAATCTGCTATGTAGCAGGTATACTATGTATATTCAATTATACATTGCTTCAACTCATATTAGACCTACCTTAAATATTTATTGTACTTTCTAGGTACGCACACTAATATACTAAACATGTTATTAATATGTTTACTGTATTAATAAAACGGCTTGTTTATCGTCAAACTGGCACATTTCAAATTATTTACAACATGAACCACCTCTGCTAGCGGTGAGAGCTAACTAATCTGGCCTTAGGTCACGTGGTCGTAAGTGGCTAAACATCCCGTTTAAGAGGCTTTGCCCACTGGCACTCCCGTCCATTTGTCGCTACCTCTCTCCTAGGGGATAACTAGAGCTATCAAATTATTCAGTATAACTAATGGTTTTCAAACTCCAAATCTGTTTCATTCTTATGACAGTTTTATTGGAGCTTAGAAGTCTTAAGCAGTGTTGTTTTAATGTCAAACTTTATTGTTACAAAGCAAGTAATTTTTATAGTGTTTTTTTTAATAGTTCACATTAATTCTTTGATATTCTAAATTCTAAGCCTGGTTTTGCAGCTTTACATTTATACAAATATTTATTTTTAAAACTATTATTGGTATACCTAAACGAAAAATACCTAAGCAAATCGAAATAATGTTAAGCATTTGTTTTATGACCTTTCTATTCGAAATAACAAACTCTACCTACTGTCGCATTTCAATTTCAGTAAGTTTATTCTAGTTTTAGTATAGTAAATTGTTAAAGAATCAATTAGCTTAAAAAATATAAATCTGTGTCGATGTAGGAATATATTTTATTTAATAACATAATGTGACTTTTTGCCATGGGGTTTCACAACGCAAGTGATTTGATTCCCGGGGTCACCCGACCCCGAATTACAAGACCCGGTTTTTTATAATCTGGCTTGGGTCTGAAGAGCTTCAGAAGATGTGTTAGTCCGTTTAGTCTGGTCGCTGTCGCAAGATGAGAGTCGTGAGACGTAAAAAAAGTTACGTCAGAGGCATGTACTCGCAATGGGCGGCTTGTATAACTAATTCCGGACTATTTAAATGATATTCATACTTATATTTTAATAAAATCAAGAGCCCCATTCGTGGCAGTTAATTAATTGTCGATTTTAAAGTGTTTTGCGTTTTTTGTACGCGTAATCTTCAGAAAACTATCTGTTCTTCTTAGGTTATGTCAGAAGATTCCCAATTATTCCTTAGCAGAATGTTCGTATATAAATATTGTTTTGGGATAAAATTCTGGCTCTTTCCAGGAAAAGGTTTGATATAGATGTAGATAAGTAGGAAGTGGAGCTGGCGTACACTGGTTTGATTTATATTCAGATTTCAAACGAACGCGGCTGTCATATTTCATGCACAAAACTATTTTTTGTGAATATTTTATAGGAGACTCGAATTTTATGTTATTCAACTTAAAAATAAATACAGGTTAAGAGATAGTTTTTAAATACTATTTCTTGTACATGTAGCAAAGAATTTAGCACAAACAATTAGAATATAGAGCTGCACATTTCAGGTTTTATCGCTAGACGCAGACTCTTCCAGGCAACCAATGGCAAAAGAATGGTTTGCTCAAAAATTAAAAGTGGAAAGCGTAAACAGGCTCAAAAAGTAAATACTACAAAAAAGGTAAAACGAAATATAATAATCATCATCATCAACTGTATATCAATCCACTGTTGGATAAATGCCTGTAGCCAAGCGAATTCCTCCTTTTGGACAACCAAAAGGAGGACTTCGCCCCTACCCGTCTTTTTTTGAGAAAATTCCTTTATTCACCCTCTTACGTAGAATAGTAAAAATTCGTATAATATGAACAGTAAAATCAAAAAGAACGCTTTAAAATGTAGCCGTAAGTAAATAAAATAAAAAGGAACATAGTAATGCTCGGCTTTATGTTTTAATTTCTCAGAACAGTCGTGCGGAAGTTCCAATCAATTGTAAAGGTATAGCAATTACATATTTTAAATAAATGATAAAATTAAATGTGGACAACATCACATACATTGTTCTAATTCCGAAGTAAGAAACTATAAAAGCGCTTGATTTAGAGAGTTCGATCGTCGAAGATCGAAGATCGTCGGAGATTAATATACACATAAAAGTTTTATTCCATGTTAGCTAAGATTATAAATACAAAAGTTATTCTGTCCATCTGTATGTTTGTTACGTTTACACGCCTTAGCCATAGGACTGATTTTGATGAAATTGGTAACAAATATAGATAAGACCTTGAAAGAGGTCATAGCTTAGTTTGTGTCCCATTGCTGGGCACAAGTTTCCACCCGCGCTAGATAACGTGTGGTCCACGTGGGCAGGCTAAAAGCTTGAAAATAAATTGATCAACAAGAAGATTTCTCGTGGATTATTGAATCATACCTAATCGCTTTTAACAGCTTGTTTCCACTTCATATAGAAGTGCGAAGTTTGATATTATCATATATTTAGAATAAAATCACAATAAAAGTTCGCCGGAGCGGAGATTCGAACTTTAGCATATCGGAGTGAGAGTGTCGAACAAGTTTCCGCATTTACATACTTAGCGCTGGCAGTTTAACAGCCTATTACGGAAAAATACAAGTTTACGACTTATCCTTGTTATTTATTGGAAACTTTGATGTTTCCTTAAAATGATTCATAAGTTACATTTTTATTCATTTTACCTCCTCTCCATAAGGATAGGTACATATTTACATTAAAATGTTCTGAAATCTAAAGTAGATACTTTATTTTATATTTCAGCAACTTATTTGCAATTATGATATCAGTATATAATCTCGAAAAATTATGTTTCAGGCGGGAATCGAACCCGCATTTCCTCGCATGCCGGGCGGGCGCTATACCATTAAGCAGCCGAGACACTGCGACACAGCGCGAATCTTTCAAGCATATGCTTTATCGCTGTAAGCCAGCGTTGCTTCATCAAATGTTAAGAGTTTGCACCCTTAACACCCGAAAGAAACTGACTGTCAAACATCTGCAAAGATGTTTCTTTCGGGTGTTAAGGGTGCAAACTCCAAACATTTGTCAATCAACAATTTTTCAAGTTTATAAACTGATCTATAGTAGATAATTATGCTATTTAATACTTATAAGTATTTTTGATTTGTTTTACTAAGTACGTTCAAATAGTCGATCGCTTTATTCGGACTTATTACTTAACTATTGTAGAATCAATTTCCTTTACATCCCTCTATCAAATAGTCAAATATTTCTCGGTTTGCTTTGTAAAAATATATTTGAGTTTAGATACCAATTACTCGTAGCATCATTTATTGAACATAAAACTCATTACCTAGCGATACGAACCATGTCCTATTGGTTCACTAATACGGAACATAATCAGTTCTATATCAGTTATGAAAAATTATTAGTAAGTAGGTACTAAGTAATTTCCTAACTCTCAAATTTTAATATATTTTAAAACCCTACCAGTTGGTGCCTATACTTAACTTAAAGTAGGTACATAAAATTTAATCTGGTGCAGATGTATTATAGGGTTACTCATACTAATCAATCCATTGAAAATATACTAAACCCCATTATAACAAAACCAAGCCCAACATAGGAATCAACAAATTTTAACCCCGTATCTATTTCACCCCAAATTTACGATAAATGTGCATTGTTTTTTTACCAACAATGTGTATTTCTATTACCGATAGGAGAATTGAAAATTTACCATCACTACATTAAGGTTCGGTTAAAACCCAAAAAGGTAATCGCAGCTCTTGAAAATAGTCTATTATGATAATAAAACCTTTTTGCTCCGCTCTATGTTATCTTATTCAACCCTTTCGAAACACCCGAAATCATAGGTAATGGAAAGAAAACATTAGACGGCCTAAACTTTAGTGTAGCCAGATGTTCAGAAAATATAAACATTTAAGTGCCATCCACGGGTCCGAGGGCCTACCATTGTTTTACTTAAATTGCGTGAAAGCCCCTTGGATTTATTAGAATAAAGGTCCAAAGTAAATAACAGATAAATCATCAACGCTTTATAAGATAATCGTCGGATTAAGAATTTATTACCTTTTATATGCTTACTTATTTGAGCAATCATTTAGACTGAATTATTTGAACTTTTTAAAAGTTTATTTAATAATTTTGGTTATTAACTGACTTTAATAGATAATTCATAAATGATTATAATTCGTTTTGAATCTTTTTATCGTGCTAAAGAAATCACGCCTGTAACCGGAACATAAAAAACGAAGTCTATTTATCAATAGCACTATAGAGCTAGATCTTTACAGCGTTAATAGAAAATATAACGAAAAAAAGTTGTGCATAAAAACAAAACAACATCTGTTTTCGTTTTTCAAGAGCAACAGAAAGGTTTTCAGATAGATAAAGTTGTTTAAGGCGTGCGTCGCGAAAATTAGAGTAAGAAGTAGGTCAAAGTCGGGGGTCGTCGCCCCACGCCGTCTAAAGTAATTACATAACGAGGATGTCGCGGCGGCACCCCGCCAATGTATTTTGCAACCTACGCCTCTCCCTGAAGGTCTAAAACTTCTTGCTAGCCATCACAATGTTGGTAAATTATATGTTATGACTGTCTGAGATTCCCTTTACGACAAATTGTTGAGTTGGATAAACTTTATCTCGTTTAAAAACGAAAGCTTTTTTACAGATCTTATATTTTGTAAGATTTAAAACACCTTTGTGAAATTTTCATGGCTACTTAAAACATCAGTGAAAAAGTGCCGAAATGTTGGGAACTCATAAAAACAAAGACATCGTATAAAATCCGAAACAGTTAACTTTTACATAGCTGAGAAAATGATTTTGTCTTCTATCTTAAAAGACTGATAAAATAAATATAACAGAAGCATTAAAAAAAAATCAAATAGTTTAGTAATCATTAAATTTTTAAGGTTTAAATTATAATTACCTATGAACACTTTCTTAAATACACAGACCATTTATTTATTTATTTATTTATTTAAACTTTATTGCACAATTAGTAAAAAATGTACAAAAGGTGGACTTAATGCCAGATGGCATTCTCTACCAGTCAAACCTTTGGTCAAACAGATATGTCCTATTTATGGTGCAATTGAAAGAACAAGATAACAACTATTTTCTAGATTGCACTGTTTTACCCCTAATACAGCTTCAAGTGTCTCTTCTTAACAACCAGTGTGTTAAATTTCAGGTATTTTTTTTATAAAAAAAGAATTTTGGACAACGTACTCACTTTTTGCCTGTTAGCATCGGTTTGCACTTTAGCAAAGTTTCGCATGTGTGGGTCAGCCGCTCCTCCTTTAGCCTAATGAAACCTGCGAACAAGATAAAACTATTGCAATCAGATATGTTTAATTTAATTAAACGATCAAACATCATCGATAAACAATAATTGAATTGGTCTAATTCGATTAGGGATTGCCGTCACGCCCGTTTGCTTTGTCCGAGTGTTTGAAAAGGACGTTCATTTGCTAAAGTAATCGAATGTGTGGGTCCGATGTGCCGGCACTTATTCAAGTGTGCGGACATAAATCAATGGTACCACGCGGTATGGAACCAGCATCCATTTATATTTTCGGGCGCGCGCAATAAAATCAATACTGCGAACTTTCCAAGAGTACAGTGACCTAGTGATGCGCCTCATGCGAATAAGGTCACACGGTGCATAAACTATTTGGTCCGTGACGTAAAATAAAACAACGGACAGTGCGACAGGCCAATTAGTTGGTACAATCTCCGCACAGTTCAGCTAGTTCACGTTCAGGCAGGCTACCTATGACTATGTCCTATTTTTGTTGTTTGCAAAAAAGCTATTAAAATTGGATTTTGAACTAAAACTAAGTAAATATTGAAACCAATTGAAACTAACAACAGTAACAAATTTACTTTTTTTCAAAAGATTTCGAAATCCGAACAAGCAATCTACCTATTTCTTCTTCTACCTATCTCTTTTAATCATGCAGCTATGAAAGTTATTTATTTTGATTAAAAAATGCATTATTAAAATATTTTCAGTTTAAAATTATAACCGTCACAATCAAATTAGGACATATTTTGTTCCACAGTAAAGTTTTAAACATTCTATCATAACGACTCCTATCAATAAAATGTTATTAAATAACATGAACACCTTACATCAACGGAAAACAAAATAGCAAAAGGAATAGAAACTACGCAACTAAAGCCCAGCACTTGAAAAACGATAAAAAATCCATTCTGAATGCGCATATTTTCCTGTAAGCCGTCGCTCGGGCCTAGACAAAGGCCTGTGAAATTACTGTCTTGCTTTTAAATGCGCGAATGAATCGCAATGTCTCATCCCACAAAGCTTTGCGAGCTTGCAACCGTTGTTCTTGAATATACAATCGCGACTATTTCGAAAAAGAACCCCGTTAATTATACTGAACATAAAAATACACATCTGTTAATTATGAATGTTGCGGTAAATCCAGGAGGTGAATAAAATATTAGATGCGTATGAGTTATGTTCCGTATCTCGGTTTATTTCCAACGTACATTTCGTTGTTTTCTTTAGCACAACCGGCGAGTTATACTATGTTAACTTAGTGCAATCCTCATAATTGATTTCGACGAATTTAGGGGAGCGAACAACAATGACATTGCGTTAGATTAAACGACGTATTATTTTTTCCTTTCACCTTATATTCTTTTGCGAAATAAAATAAAACAAGCTACTTAGCTAGATAAATAAACAACAAAATACTCTTAAGCTCAAGGAAACTAAAAAGAAAGCAGCTTAAAAACTTACTAAGCGATTTCGAAATGAGTCGGTGAGCGTAAAAAGTTTAACAATAAATCTCAGTGGACCTAGCGCAGCGGCAAGTAGATACCAACGAAATAGTTTTAGTGTCCCGCGAAATTAAAACTAATCGCAACAAAGTCTAGTCTGAGCGAAACGAGCAGTTCCACGTGATCGGAATACTTGGCTGCAGCCTCGGCCTCAAATGTAAATGTACTACGGCAAGAATAAAAAAGGAGTGCGTTTAAAAAGTCCATTAGTTGGCAAACCCACATGAGTTTTTACTGCGAACGGACCGGCCACTGTAGGGGAATTTAAAAATGCACACTCGCTTTGAATGTCGGCATCTTTCCATTTGTAGGATGTGTTGCCGCAAGACAAAACCTCCGGGAATTACACTCTTGTTCCTCAAATACGAGAACGGAGCGCAATATCTCTCCCTTTGAGAACTAGGGAAACTCATAAACAGACAAAACTGGATGCTGCTACATTTGTGTTTTTCTTTCAGAGTACGAAGCGAGAAAATTTCGTATGTTTTGTGTAACGTAATTGTTTTATAACGTGCTGCTGCTCGCGCGATCCCGTGAGCATAGTGCCAGATATTAGATTTGCGATGTTCCTATGCTTTATGCAAATATGATAAAATGATACGAGTATTAACAATTTGCAGGTACTGTTATACTTTTATTATGCTACCCGTATTATATTATCTTAAATCTAAACTTTAAAATAATAATCAAAATAATTTATTTGCATCACTCCTATGTTTTTAATTCAAAATTCAAAACCAACAGCGTTAAAATTGCTATTTATGTGATTTAAGTTTAATCTCATGCATTGACACTTTTAATTATATTAATACTTTTCCCGTGACTTCGTACACGTTTAAGTTTCGACTCAAAATTATACCGTGTACATTTTTCTGTGACACAAAGATGCAAATGCTGCACATCTGCTTTACCAGCCTATAATCACATGAATAAATATTCCCACATATTTACTCATGTGCTATAATCAAGCTTTTTGCCGATCGGTTTAGCCGTTCTGATGTCATTGAGTTACAAACATTTAACTATAAGACTGAATGATTGAATTGTCAAATTAAAGAAACCATTCACTGACTTTGTACGAATTTTGCTAGAGGTCTGATATGAATCTGAGGGTCACAAACGACACAACATCGGTGACAGCTGAATGCGGTGCCGCAATATGACAAATCACCAGCCTAATTCTATCCACTGCCGTAAAGTGCCACATCAACACAATAAAGACCTGTCATATTTTTTTTTTTAATTTCCGAAACTTCAGAAATGTTTTGTCTTTATAAGTCACTTTGTAACTAAGCCGCCATTGATACACAATCTGTGAAAGAAAAACTCCTCACCATATGGGCACCCACTGAACGTTTGGGTACTCTTTCACCTTAGTTGCATTCATCGTTAAGCAGTGTACAAGGTTGTATTAGCATTACGGTAGGTAAATAATGATATGGGTTATTGCGAGAGAATTAGCTGTAGCCTCGTAGGGATGTTTATTGAATGGCATTAAATGTAGTCCAACAAAGTTGACTACCCAGTGCCCACACAAACGATGCAGTGACAATACTAATTAATTTCCCACCCAAAACCTTTATCGAATTTCATATAAACGCAATGTTATTTCCAATTTACATTCAGTGTTTAAATAACCACAACACAACTTTTGCGGCAGTGAAATCGGGGCGACGCACACCGAACGTCGTCAACAGCCGAATGTGCCACCACAACACGACAAATTACCAGCCTAATTCGGCCCATTGCCGTAATGTGCTTCATAAAACATCTTGTTTGTGCCGCATCAGCACAATGGACAGGCCCGCCCGTGGCATTAGATCCCGCAATTCCAACCCACTTTGTCCTCGCTCGCTGTCTCGCCAGAACAAATGAGAAATGAACACAAAGATGCCACGTTTTTCATTATTTGCCTTAGTATCACCTTTTTTGGGAAACTGCTAGTGAAAGTACACAGAACGACTCGTTCTTGTGCTCCCACCATTTTGAACTTATACATTACTTCTATTAAGGAAACTTTTTATTTTTTATATGAAGTAAGCGCTCTCTCAAATCCTGTCAACAGATATATTCATGGATACAGCTAGTCATAGTACTATTTTGTTGAGACAGTAACCCTGACTTACGAATGCCCGTATATTTCAGACTGAAAAGAAGGCAATAATTTTTACCGAGACAGCTTCATATATCGTCTGCATTCGCGTAAGAGGCGTGATGATGATATAGCGGTATTAGAGCCAAGTTGTACGACTCACCCGCAGTCTCATGCGCCGATACATCTTCGCTGACGTTAACTCTGGAACTTGCGCTGTAAATAAAAAACTTTGTTTATTTAAAATAATAACAACACGTCCAGCAGGGCTTAGATGTAATCGGGAATAGCGGGTGAGCAGGATCGCTTACATAAGTGTCTAACTTACTTCAGGCATTTCGCATGTAATACTCTATCAACTAGATTCTATTAATGTTAGTGCTTGGCTCCTACATTATTATTACTGTTGAGAGACATATCAATAATAATTTATTGTTGTTATCTACCGAATCACATATAATTAAGAATTACAAAAAAACCTAAAGTTTTTTATTCAGAACTGTAAATAAGTAATCATAAAAAACGTCCTACAACAGTGTGCTGCCCTCACTAATCTATATAGTAGTTTGGGCCAAACATTACCGCCCGGACCAAATCCGGATTTGTGGAGAGGTACTGTGAGGCAAATGATTAAGCTTACCGACAGATATAGACAATGATAATGATGATGACTAATAAGAAATTGATGTAAAGGAAAAAGGGAACATAAAGAAAGAAAAAAAAAGAAAAAAAATGGAGATTGCATGGAAATGAAATTAACAAGCTGCTTTTACGCTAGGTTTCTATCTGACCGAGCAAGTAATTGATAGTGTACTTCGATTCAATGATTTTAGATGATATATTTTAAATCATTACTTCGTTTGGAAAGTTTTCTATTCTGAATTACAAACCATCAAAGATAACAAATATTTTACCCGAACGTTTTTTAAATTGAATACAATGGGTTTTGAGTGCAGACATTATTATTTGTGTATACATACAACTTCGAACAACGAACAAAATAGATACTTATTCATGTTAATATCGAACTATAATACGTGGGATCATAAGGTTTCTCTGCCATTATACTTTACAATGAGGTTGGCTAAACGGCTAAAAGATGAATAAAAGCCGGTTAAAAGAATAAAGCACAAAAAGTATTGCAGTATGAAGGCGCTGTCTGGAAAATGCTGACTCGAAAATCTGTTTAGCCTTATAAAGGAGTAGTTGTGAATTCTATCATAATATGAAGCAAGGCTTTGATGCCAATTATTTTATAGGTAGGTAAGAAAGTAGATAAGTTTTGCATCATAATATATATTTGATCTTAAGATAGGTCAAGTCATAAGCAGTTGCAAGTAGGGGAAGCATATTAGATCGGTTAGTATGTGATCGGTAGGTAGACAATTAGACATTATTTTTTTATTAGCAGACATAACCTATTCGTCAAGCAAGGGGTTAGACATATGCTTCTCCAAAAGGTGGATTTAAAAATTTATACGGTAAAAAATAAATTATTTTATGAGGTAATTAGTTAATCAGCTCCTGGCCTAGTCGCAACTAGAGTTTACATGGTACCAGAAAAAAAATGTAAAGTTTATGTAAAGTTAACATAATAACAGTACATAATTCATACAAGGCGGTGACAAAAACAACGTCAAGAGTAGAATTTACCTGAAAATATTGTGAATTTTCCCATCAGTCTTCTCGTAGCATTTGTATGTTGTATAAGTTGATAGACCCGTTTTTGACACATACCAACTAGTATGTGCTTTGGTCCCTGAAAATAAAACACGTGTCAGAATACTCAATAACATGACGAAAAAGCGCATATCTGGCTGATCTTAGGCAGAAGACAATAATTGGCGTCTTGATAAAAATTTAGCCGATATTATCAGACATAACTCTTAATTGCTGCAGTTTTCAAGACTAATGAACTACTGAATTATATTGTAAACACTTATTGAAAATTGTCTTAACGTCATTTAACATAAAGTATGTCAAGGTTTATTAAAAACTAGCTGTTGACCGCGCCTTCGTAGGCGTGGAATTTTGAAAGTTGATATCTATCTCTATATTAAAGGTATATTATGCTAGTTAACCCTGTTATCTATCTCAGTGCCGAATTCCATTCAGATCCTTTCAGCCGCACTAGCGTGATTGAGTAACGTACATCCATGAGTGCAGAAACTTGTGCCCAACAGTGGAATACCAAATAGCCTGTATTATTTCTAATACCTCCAAGAATATGTGTACAAAGTTTCATGATGATCGGTTCAGTAATTTTCGCGTGAAGGCGTAACAAATAAACTTAAATTCACATATTATAAATTAGTACGGATTAGTAAGATAGCTCTCAATACACAAACAGGATACTTTTTTTTTGTAACGCTATACTTACCTTTTCTCTAGTTCACGACACCATAGTCTACGTATGAATAGGTATATCGTATATATACATACATATTAAAGAGATCGAACTATAGTCACGTGTCAAAAAAATCAAAAAGTAATATCCAGTCGGCGGTAGTTCAGCTGTCAGCGAGCATCTGTTATATCGACGAGTCTGCTCGCACCCTCATCACTGGCCTGTCACCGAACCACATACTGCGAATACTGCGATGGATTAAAGTTTTCATATTTGCCAGTCACCCACGTTTGACGTACTGGATCGACTTAATGAGTTATCTTTTGACATTGACATTTGATCTTGTCGAGTTTCTAATTAATTGAAACTGAACGTGTTAGTTTTGATATTCAAGCAAAAAAATTGATTTCATGTCTCTAAGGCGCCCAATAATGTACCCATACCTTGAATTACCGGAAAATCCTGCGATTCGGACTCGCGAACTAAGGGTTCTGTACCATTGGTCTGTTACCGTGTATTGATATCAGGCAAAAATAGGAAAAAAGTGCGTTTGTTGTATGTTAAATATTTATCGTATTATGGTTTTAGTATTTGTTGTTATTACGGCAAGAAGAAATACACAATTTGTGAATTTTCAACTGTCTAGCTATCGCGGCTTTTGGATACAGTCTGGTGGCAGACAGACGGACAGACAGCGTTTTTACCCTTTTGGTACGGAACCCTAAAAAGTTTTGTTTGTGTTTCTGTTATGTTTTTACGCTAAATCCGCTTAACCGATTTATTTATTTATCATTTTGGTGACATTTGATATGGAGTTGTGTTAAGACCTTGGAAAGGACATAGAATAGTTTAAAGAAAGATGCCCCATTGTGTAGAATCTATTGTTTCGTAGTAAACTCTAAAGAGCGCGACAAAATGACTGTGAGTTCAATTTTATCCGAACCCCACGAAACGAAGTCGCGAAAGACTTTGTGATTCCATTCCAGATTGAACTATAAGCAATACCTATATTTAACGATCACATAATGTATTAATACAAATTTGTAAGTGATACATTATGGTCTTCAAATCGGTTAATTTGCAGAAGTCGCCTTCTACATGAAATAATCCATTGGGCTGTGCTTCCTGGAAACCTTTGTACAGCTATTAATTGTCTGGTCTGATTTTATAAATTATAACAAAAAATATAATTGTTCAAAACTGTTTACTGTGAGTTCTCGAAATTAAATTAACAAGTTGTTCAGTGTTTCCAAAATATAATTGAAATTACTTGATTTCACTAGAATTTCACTAGAACTCTTTGCATTAATAGTGACTATCTTTCCCTAAATACAACAGTTTGTTGATTCGATTAATTAATTGTACCTTTAAATTATTTTACTTCTATTGCTGTTTAAATAGAAATCAAAATTAATTAGGTGGCAAACCTCTTTTGCAATAGGGATAATCTCCACAAGAGGCTTTCGTTTCGCCCAACCAATTCGATTGCAATTAAATTTGGGCCAAATTGAATCGAAGCGGATCGGAAACGCTCGCAACCAAGTGTTCGACAAATAGTCTGTTCCAATTTATTTCCATCGCACATACATAATGAGGTACGCTCGCAACGAATACGTATAAAACGCGTTTTAATTTCCATGTTGTTGCGTGCTGAGTGTGCTTCGTAAACAATCACTCTTTTCCAATTTGTTTGCGACTGTATCGAAACGTTTTCGCGTTTCCCGCTCTTTTAGCTGTCAGTGATAGTTTTTTTATTGATATTTAACAATTTGTGCTAACAAAGGAAATTTTAAATGAGGCCAACTGTTATTTTAAAAACAGAATAGCATTGCGAGTTGCCTTTTCTGAAATAAAATTTTTCATTTTAGTAAGTTTAAAATGTTACATGCCATTTGTAATTACTAGTTACTAGATCTTTTTACAGTTTCAATTCATTATACCTTTTTTTTTGTTCAAACAGATTAAAATTTGATGAATTCATGTTTGATGTGTAATGGCAACCTTAGTAGGTAAGATCTAGATTCTACATTTTTCGAATGGATTTTCTTTCTCCTAGCGCTTCGTATCATTGGTGACGGGTCTACACTTAACAAAGTTGAGGCAAGTCTACCTTTTAGGTACATCTTGAACATTAAAGCGATCGCGATCAGACCTCTGGAACTCTAATATTGTGATTCCAGACAATTATAGACATGAATACACGTGGAGTGTTACTCTCGATGATTTCATTGAGGGGCAAAATGACAATAGACTTACTTTGGGATGCTACTATTACAAAGAAACATTCTGAAGCTGCTCATTTAAAGGATGTACTTCTTATTCGAGGTACTGGTTTTTCGCAACCTTTTCACCCACTTCACTCTTGGTTTTAAGAGATCCGGTTATGGAGCTTTTTTTTATAGTGGTCAAAATATAACATTGCAATCTCCATCATTTTATTATTTACTTTGAATACATGTGTGTTTAAGTTGAGAGCGAGTGAGGAGGAGCTAAGTGCCTTCAACATGGTTAATATTTGGATAAATTTAAAGTAAAAGTCAAAATATCAAAGTGCCGCCTACAGATAAAGTAAAATAAGTAGAAAAACTTAGTCAAGAACAATTAAAGTCCTCATTCGCCGTCACTGGTAAGTTACAGATTTTGAGTATCATAAAAGATATAATCAATAAATATTATGTCTCCATTACCTTTACTCATATAATCTAGGTTCTATATGTGGAAAGGTAAACTAATGACCCCTACAACCCTAATAAAAATTGACGGTCCATATATTCTGCTCCAAACAACCGATATATTGTTATAAACTTTTTATAGTTGTTCCAATAAATAATCGTAAAAATCTAATCCATCCCATAGTATAGTATGTACTTTATAGATATGTATGATATAATAACTTCATCAAACTTACATTTCTCTCCCCCACCGTGCGCTTGGTTGTTAACGGTAGAGCTGGCTCTCCGACATCTGTTTCAAAGGAAATACATATTAAAAAGCATGTCAATTCTTAAAATGGGATTGCATTTGTATAGTTATTTATAATTCACCATTCAAAAAGGTGGAGATTGTTAATTCGACGTGTAAACATATAATATACCTTAATATATAATCGGTCAACTTGGGCAGAAGTGTGCTAGGCTTTTCTTACCAATGGCTAAACTGCGATGACTTACTCGCCTGAGTCTGATAGTGGACTGTGGACTGATAATAATGATGACGAGATCTATTTTAGTAGGTAAACATAAGCCATTGCTTAAAAAAAACTATTAATTTATCAATGAACATATATGTATATGCGTGGTCAAATGAATCTCGTAGTAATTAAATACGAGCTTATTTAACTTTTAATCTTTATTTCTCATCTGAGAATCTTGAGGCTGTAAGGACCTTTGGATAAAATTTAAGAGCCCTCAAAATAAGTAGGCTCTATCAGCGCTATTTTTATTATTCCACGCAGAAGTAACATAGGTTCAATTCACACGCCCCCCGACAAAGTACCGGCAAGTGCCCTTCCCGACTACAATACATTCTCGCGTCAGACAATGGCCAGCCTGACACACTACACTCCTCAATCTACGTACGATACTTAAATTATCCCGCAAACTCGCCTCCGATACTAGCACCTATTTTAGTAGCAATAAGGTTCAGCCCCTGAACTACTCGTACTTACACAGAGCACTTTCGAATCTTTCACAACCCTTTTATCAATGAAAATGTGTTTTATTTAAGAAAACCAAAGGGATTTGTACTTGCTTCAAACAAATACGGCGCGTGTTACATTTGAGGTGAATATTTAACATGATGAAAAATAAGCTTTTTATTTGTTTATAAACCTATCATCATACTTAAGTAGGATTTATATGTTTGTATTTATGTTCATTTAGGCACAATTTAAAAGTTAATTATTACTAGCTGTTGCCCGAGACTTCGTCCGCGTCAATTTCTGTTATTATGATCGCGACTATTTTTGCATTATTTTTCACTGATGCTTCGCTCCTATTGGTCGCAGCGTGATGATATATAGCCTAAAGCCATTCTCAATAAATGGACTATCCAACAATAAAATAATTTTTCAATTCGACCCAGTACTTCCTGAGATTAGTTCGTTCAAACAAACAAACAAACAAACTCTTCAGCTTTATAATATTAATTAGTATTAGTATAGATAGATGCGCAATCTTGTAATTCAAGTTTAGAACGAACAAATCAAAAATTAAAAATCATAAGTTAATACCAGGGAATTTATACTTTTTGTCTCCAAATGATTAGCTGGTCCTTTTTCATCATAAGTGAATGCCGTCATCCTTGAGCACTTGTGAGATTGACACATGATATGACGCATTAAGTATTTACCGGGCGGTCCTAATAACCTATCTATCTTCAATTTTGGTATATCGGAGATAGAAAACATCTTCTGTCTTTGTTTTTCTGAACGGAAAAATCAGAGATAGAAACTGTTTCCTGTCTCCGAAATGTCAAAACTGGCGATAGATAGATTATTGGGACCGGCCGTTAGTGCAATGATGTACACACGACAGCTGAATATCCAGATATATACTTAATTATTCTCATTTTCCCAATTTCAATTGATCCACAAAGTTGTCATGGCAGTTAAAATTGTAATGGTAAAATTGATAAATGGGTAGTCAGCCACTACGCATGAAGTTAGCAGATAATTAAAGTCAAAATAAGTATAATAATCATCAAATATTAAAACTGGTGTAGTTTTAATATTACAGTTCAAAACCTACTATTTAATAATCTGAGAGCAAAGTCGACAATTTTATTAAAATAATCGTATTTTCGGCGTAATAGTGCAAATTCTAAAAAGTTTGAAACAAAAAAAAATGTTATACTTCACTCGTGTGAAGTACAGCGCGTAGACTAAGTGAAACATAATTAGTAGCTCTATGGATACTGAAGCTAGTTGCAACGAAATCTAATTCTCTCTATATCTTTAGCTAAGTGCAGCCTGATCAGCGTAACAGACTCAATCAGCGAAGGCAAACATTATTAATAAACACACAATCTAAGGCAATATCTGCATTTCTATCGAAAAGCGGTTGTACTCGTACGTTCATAATAATTTTTGCTTTGTATTAGTTACTAAACAGATATAAGAATACGATTTATCAAGCTACGACAAGAAATTAAAAACTAAAGCTATTCAATTTCATACATATAAAGCGAAAAAACTCAGTCTCAACATACATTACAATAATAACAAAATTGACATCGTAGATAGCACAGTATTCTTAGGTATAAGTCTAGATGAACACTGCAACTGGAAAGAGCATATAGACACTCTCTGTACCAAATTAAACAAATTTGTATTTGCGCTGAGAAGAATCAAAAATATTGCGTCATTTCAAGTAGCTTTACAAGCATATTATGGATATGTCTCCTCGCTACTGCGTTACGGTGTGATAATTTGGGGTAACAGCTTAGATTTTGAAAGATCTTTTAGGGCACAAAAAAAATGTATTCGCGCCTTGTGTGGGATTAAAGAGGAGGAATCTTGTAAACCCCTTTTCCTCAAACATAGAATACTTACGCTATCTTGTATCTATATACAAGAAATATGTCTACTAGTAAAAAAGCACCCTGAATATTTTACAAAATGTGACAGTTTGAGACCAAACATACGAGAGTCGAGAAGGAATAAATTGGCAATACCGAATTGTCACCTAAAAATATTTCAAAAGAATGTCTATTATATGGCTATCAAAGTATTTAATAGACTGCAGCTGGACAAAAATAAATTCAAGAATATGTTATTTAAATGGCTCTTACAGCACAACTTCTATTCTATTGATGAATACCTGAATATTTAATAATAATAATTTCATATTGAATAATTATTGACATTGTAATCTAGCTAATTTAACTTTTAATAATAATATTAATCATGTCATTTAAAGTATCCACTGACATTGTAATATAGCTGCGTATGCAAATTCGCAGTACGTGTATTAAAAACTGCCTTTAATAAAGTATTTGTAAATATAAGTAGCCAATTGACATGTCATGATGCTTGTGTAATTTAATAATATTGATTAGATTTTATTTTTCTGAGCATGTGTTCTTAATGACATTGTTTGTGTAATTTTATTAATTTGTTGACTTTTAAATTTATTATTTCTAATATGATTCTTAATTCTATAAATTGTATGATAATGTTGTCATAAATTTGCATGCCTACGACATAGGGCAGAACCTTGTTGGCACTTGAATTCATTGTCTTCCATCTCAATGTACTACACAATGTTGTGCAAATAAATGTTTGACTTTGACTTTGACTTTTACTTTGAAATATTAAGTCGGCCCTTGCTACTTAGCATTTATTTTTTAAAACTAGCTTTTTGCCTGCGTGGACTATATGTTATCGCTCGAGCGTATACCTGTGTCTAGCAGTAGGGTACAAAATAGCCTATGTCCTTACTCAAAATCATTACATTCATAATATTAGTATAAAGATATGGATATAATTAATATATAATATATTAGTATAATATTAGTATAACAACATTTTAGATCTTTACCATGCACCATTTAGCGTTTATCGCGGTAAAAAGTCAAGCGTAGTTTTTTTTTTTTTTTCAAATTACTTATCAGCTCATTTTCATATAGATATGACATTTTCACGAAATACTTAAGATTTATTTTAAATTTATAGAAATACGTCGAATATGCCACCAATTTCTAGTGTCACTCCACCCGCATTGACTGTTGTTGGTTATTTTTAATGATTTTTTGTTTGGCACCGTGGCTTCGCGATCAAAATCGATGGCTAATTACGTAAATCTACCTACTTATACGAATATCGCTGACTCCTAAACCTCTAAGGAGGACACAACCGAATATTGCAAGATGACGAAATCGCTGATGCAACTCTCGTGCAAATTCAACGTGACCACGCCATCGCGCCACCAACCCCGAGATCATCATCATCGCCGCCACTTCGTATCCAACCTCGATCGGGTCAATTTGTAACTAGTTGTAATTTAATTATTAATAAATTAGTTTAAAAAATTAATTTCGGTTTTTTTCGAACCTCCTGCTGTCGCTTCTATATTTGGCGCAGTCGGTAGGATTCTCGCGGTCGGTTTCGCGCTTCATCACGAAGATTTCCGTCATAACGAGCCGCCCGTGTGGCTATCAAGTCGCGTTCGAGAATCCAGAACCAGAAGCCAGCCAGCTAGAGGGTATCCAGACATCGATACACAAGAAAAGCCGAAATATGTTCATGTAAGTGCACTTGAATCATTCTCGTGTTTCCTATCCTATCCTATCTTTAGTCCCTAATTTTAGTCACAATTTTTCATCCAAGAAATTCTGGATCCCGTGGGTCTGCATCTAGCAGGCAACGCAGGGAACATTTGCTAGACTTAAATAGGTTATTTAGTTTATCAGAAGAAATGGAAATTGATCCCGATAGTATTTACAAGGCCTTACGCCTTGTTCCCGATTTTGACGGGAACCCCAACGTCTTAACTAGATTTATTAATATTTGTGATAGGTTATGTTCAGACTATTTGCGAGATGATCCCAATAGTCAACTTAATAATTTGTGTCTCCTAAACGGCATCCTGAACAAAATCACGGGACCCGCCGCTACCATTATTAACTCAAATGGCATCCCAGATAACTGGTTAGGGATTAGAAATGTCTTAGTACATAACTTCGCTGATCAACGGGACGAGACAGCACTCTATAACGACCTCTCCCTAGCTATGCAAGGCAATAGTAGCCCACAAGAATTTTATGACCATTGTCAAACTCTTTTTAGCACGATAATGACCTATGTTACATTACATGAGACACTAGGAACCACTATAGACGCTAAGAGGGTTCTGTATAAAAAGTTGACCATGCAAGCCTTTGTACGAGGTTTAAAGGAACCGCTTGGATCTCGTATAAGGTCTATGAGGCCAGACAGTATAGAAAAAGCTTTAGAGTATGTGCAAGAAGAATTAAATATTCAATATCTTCAGCAACGTAACGAAAGTATGCCTAGACACCAACTAGCCCATCGCACACCAGTTGCCTTACCTATAGCTTCCTCAATGCCTAAATTAAATAACTTTAATAGTATATCTAATTTTAATAATCAGGCAGCGCCGAGATATAATCCGCCGCCGCCTCCGCTCCGCTTATCAGTGCAACCGCAACCTTTTAAATTTAACTCGCCTAGTATCGCACAGTCTCAACAGCCGCGTATGACCCGCACACAGCAAATGTTTAGTGCACCACCACCGCAATATAATGCCCAAAGTAACATGTTCAGGTTACCACCTAGGCGTCAGCCTCAGTACCAGCCGCCTCCTAAACCTATGAGCGGAGTACAGCAATTCACACCCAGACCTTTGCCACCAACTTCATTTGGACACGATTGGCAAAGATTCGGCAATCCCCCACCAAATAATTACTTCAAATCACGCGAAGTCAATTTAAATGAATGCGCATACGATGATCCATACTACTCAGATTACTACTACGACACAGAATATTATAATGACTTAACTGATTGCAATAATTACGACGCATCTTATGACTATGACTATGCCAATAGAGTTCAGTATTACGAGCCCACTGGTCACAATAACGTAGAGTCAAGTAACGAGCCACAAGCATCTAGTTCCACAGAACAGGATTTTCAGATAGCCCGCCCGTCAGACAAGTTAAAATAGAGTTGAATATACAAACGCAACGGCAACTTCCTTACATTCAAATTTTAAACCCGCCGCTTAAGTTATTAATAGACACCGGCGCAAATCAGTCGTTTATTAGTCCCGAATCTGTTGAGAAATATTTCTGTAACTTTCCTTTAGATTACGACCCTTTCGAAGTGACTAACGTTCACGCAACCAGCCGTAATGACTACTCTATAACACTACCGTGCTTTCCCGAACTAAAATCCCAAGATAAGATAAAATTATTTGTGTACCGTTTCCATAATTATTTCGACGGTCTTATAGGCCTAGATCTACTCACTAAATGGGAAGCGAAGATTGATCTTAAAGATCAGACCCTCTCAACCCAGTTTGCTGTCAATCCTATTAAGATGTACAACTCGCTGAACGTCAACCTCTATGAAGACATTATCCCGGCAAACTCTTCAAAAATAGTTCGAATCCCAATTAACGCCCCGGATGGTGACGTCCTCGTCGAAGAGCAAATTATCTGTAATTGCCACATTTCCGATTGCATTACATCCGTTAAAAATAGCCGCGGAATCTTAGAAGTCTATAATCCTACAAATAACGATATAATATTCTCATTAGACCACCCAGCGCAGGCACAAGTTTTTAATATCGAGTGCATGCGAACTGAGTCCGTGCCTACGTCACGCGCACGCGCCGTCATTTCGCGCCTTAGGACAGATCATATGAACGCCGAGGAAAGAGCTAATATAGAGACTTTATGCTCGCGTTATGCCGACGTATTTTATTTGGAAGGCGAACCACTAACATTTACAAACCAAATTAAACACTGTATTAAAACGACAGATGATGTTCCGATTTATACTAAAAGTTATCGCTATCCTTATGTACATCGACAGGAAGTCCGTGATCAGATAAATAAAATGTTAGACCAGGGAATAATTAGACCTTCCACGTCAGCCTGGAGCTCACCCATATGGGTTGTGCCCAAGAAGGTTGATGCTTCTGGTAAAAAGAAGTGGCGTATAGTTGTGGACTTTCGTAAACTGAATGACAAGACAATAGACGATAAATATCCAATCCCCAATATAACTGACGTCCTTGACAAGCTTGGCAAATGCATGTACTTCACCACACTCGATTTAGCATCTGGATTTTACCAAGTGGAAATGAATGAGAGCGATATACCCAAAACAGCCTTCAATGTGGAGCATGGGCATTACGAATTCTTGCGTATGCCTATGGGTCTTAAGAACTCACCTTCTACGTTCCAAAGAGTGATGGATAACGTCCTCAAAGGCCTACAGAACGAAATTTGCCTGGTATATTTAGACGATATAGTCGTGTTTGGTTCTTCGCTCCAGGAGTCCATAATTAACCTTGAAAAGGTTCTCCAGCGGTTACGCGAATCCAACTTTAAGATTCAGATGGATAAGTCCGAATTCTTAAAGTTAGAAACAAGTTACCTTGGTCATATCATCACCAGAGACGGCATCAAACCGAACCCAGATAAGATTTCTGCAATAGAGCAATATCCCATTCCAGAAACTCCCAAACAGATCAAACAATTTTTAGGTCTTATTGGATACTATCGTAAATTCATTCCCGATTTTGCTCATATCACAAAACCTCTCACTCAATGTTTAAAAAAAGGTAAAAAGATAACGTTAGACTCAAACTACGTACAAGCATTTGAAAAGTGTAAAAAACTCTTGACAAACGACCCTATACTACAATACCCCGACTTTACCCGTGAATTTATCTTGACCACAGACGCATCAAATTTAGCTATTGGGGCCATCCTATCCCAAGGCCCAGTAGGTTCAGATAAACCCATCTCATTCGCATCCCGTACTCTCAACGATAGTGAGATAAATTATAGTACCATTGAGAAAGAGTTGTTAGCCATAGTTTGGGCCACAAAGTATTTCCGACCGTATCTGTTTGGACGTAAGTTTAAAATACTTACCGATCACCGCCCACTTCAGTGGATAATGAATCTCAAAGAACCTAACTCGAGATTAACTAGATGGAGGTTAAAGTTAAGTGAATATGACTTTACTGTTATTTACAAGAAAGGCAAAAGTAACACAAATGCCGACGCCCTGTCTAGAATCGAGATCAATAATGAAGAGATAAGTAGTATAACCGCGAATCCCTCAGAGAAGCCAGCATCTCTATCTAACTCCGACACTCTAACCGCTCACACTAGCCATGAACACCCAATCCTCGAAGTCCCCATTACCGATGAACCTATAAATAGATTCCATCGACAATTGCACATCACTATTGTAGGTGACGTCAAACGACGGCCCGTAATAACAAAGCCATTTGACACCCATACTCGTATTTCGTTGCAAATTAGTGAATCGAATTTAGAATCCGACATTATAAACGCAATTAAAGAATATGTGAATCCCAAAGTTAAAACTGCACTTTTAATAAACCCACCTCTCGCCATGTACTCTGTGATCCCAATCATTCAAGATAAATTTAAGAGCTCATCTATAAATCTCATACTCTCTAAATCTGAAATAGAAAATGTTAAAGAGTATCTCAGGCAACAAGAGATCATTCGTGATTACCACGATGGTAAAACCAACCACAGAGGTATTAATGAGTGTTATCTGGCACTATCTAAACGATACTTTTGGCCTAAAATGAAGGAACAGATATCTAAATTTATAGGTGAATGTTCCATATGTGGACAAGCGAAATACGATAGACATCCAGTTCGACAGAGATTTAACGTAGTACCGCCAGCAACAAAACCGTTTGAAACCGTTCACCTCGATTTATTCACAGTTCAGAATGAGAAATACGTAACATTTATAGACGTCTTCTCTAAATACGGACAAGCATATCACCTGAAAGATGGTACAGCAGTCAGTATCCTCCAATCCTTATTACAGTTTAGTTCTCATCATGGCCTTCCGTTTACAATAGTTACCGATAACGGAACTGAATTCACTAATCAATTGTTCGCCGAATTTTTTCGATTACATAAGATAAATCATCACCGAGTTCTAGCCCACTCACCAAATGATAACGGAAACATAGAGCGTTTTCATTCGACTTTGCTCGAACATCTCCGCATATTAAAACTACAGAAAAAAGACGAACCCATAATAAACCTTATGCCATATGCTCTCATAGCTTACAATAGTTCAATACATAGTTTTAATAAGTGTAAGCCCTTCGATTTAATCACAGGACACTTTGACCCTAGAGATCCTATTGATATAGACCCAGTTCCTCACTTATTACAGCAGTACCTTGTCAATCATAAAGAACAGATGAAAACCGTGTATGATTTAATCAATGACACATCCTTAGCAGATAGAACAGCCCTTATAGAGAGTAGGAATAAATCCCGCGAACCAGAAATAGAATATATTCCGGAGCAACAAATTTTTATAAAAAACCCTAAGGCCAGTAGACAGAAAGTAGCCCCAAGATTTACCCAGGACAAAGTTTTAGCCGACTTACCTATCCACATTTATACCTCCAAAAAACGGGGACCAGTAGCTAAGTCTAGACTGAAACGAATTCCTAAACATGCTAAATTGCTGCAGAATTCTGCCGATACTGATCCTGACGACAACAGCCCAGGAGATAAGACTTGAAACATTGGATGACGGACCAGGACTTTTACCGTTCAAACTGGGACCAACTAGACTCATAACACACTACCACACCTTTTTACAACGCATTCAGTTAAATGATGTCGAAGATAAAATCTTACAACTTCAGAATCAAATTCAAGCTTACGAGACTAGACTTCCTAACGAAACTTATGCTTTATATGAACTCCAGATTAATTATTTAAATTCTAAATTGAATATAGTATTAGAACAGTTACATAGCTTAGAGCCCAGCCGAACTAAACGAGGCCTTATAGACGGATTAGGATCTGTTATAAAAAGTATATCGGGTAACTTAGATCATTCAGATGCGATTAAATATGATAATGCCATTAAAACACTTCACAATAATGAGAATAAGATTTCATTTGAGTTAAATAATCAGATAAGCTACAGTAAAGATTGGATGACGAAAAACTTTGGTATTCTCTCTAAATTAGTCAAAAATCAGCGTATTATTAACGGAACTTTAATTTTTATAATGAATAAAGAAAGTCAGCATTCTGAGACTTTAACTAAATTTGCAAAGTTTGCTCAGCTACTAGTTATAATTACTGAAAATATAGATGACTTATTAAGTGAGTTAATTACAGTAGAAAATACTTTAGCATTTATTCGTGCATCGAGCACACACCATTCAATGCTAAAGATTAACATCTTAAGTAACATGTTAATTAGATTAAAAAATATATACGGTAGAGATAGCATCTTAGATTTAGAATTACGGGAATTTTATGATCTTATAAAGCCCGCTTATTACTTTATAGATAAAGAAATAGTTTTAATATTGAAATTCCCGATTGTGACTAAAATATCCTATGACCTATATAAACTATCAATAGCACCTAATAAATATCATCAAGCCCTCATACCTACTTATCCTTTCATTGCTACCAACGAGAATGCATTCGTGTACATAGAGGCAGAATGTCCGAAGTTATCTCACGGCTATCTCTGTGAAGAAAACATCAACCATCAGATCCGTACCGTACCTGACTGTATCCAGCATCTCATCTCACAACAATCTCTGGAGAAGACCTGCAAATTTACAAACATCACTCTGAGTAAAGAAGCAATGGAAAAGCTAGACGACCAACACTATGTTATCTCGCTGCCACATCCCACGAAGATTCATCTTATCTGCGGCCGAGAAGACTGCACTCAGCTTCAAGGAAGTTACTTTGTCACTATCCCACTCACCTGCCAACTACGCACACCCGAATTCACTATAATCAACGATAGTGACGAGATAAAAGGTCAACCTCTTAAGATAATGAAGATACCGAATATTGAAATGCAAGCCACAGATTCATCCCGCATTGAGTTGCACTCAATCAACCTGCAGAGCCTTCACAGCATCCAAGATAAAATAGCGCTCCAAACGCCTGTACAAATCGACCGCCTGCCGAGATATTATACCACACTACCATACCATTCTATTGCGTACTATTAAGTGCAACTGTACTCATCTTCGTAGTCTTGCTACGACGCTACGAGATACTTACCTGCAAACGTACCAGTAATCAAGAAAATATGAAGTCCGAAACTCACGAATACGAGAGCCCGGATAAATCTGTAATAGAAAGAGAAAGAAAACCGGGAAGCAGTCATATTACCATACCAGCAACATTTCCTCTCAAAGTTCTCAAATAGTTGCTGATCTGTGGGCGGAGGAATTACGTAAATCTACCTACTTATACGAATATCGCTGACTCCTAAACCTCTAAGGAGGACACAACCGAATATTGCAAGATGACGAAATCGCTGATGCAACTCTCGTGCAAATTCAACGTGACCACGCCATCGCGCCACCAACCCCGAGATCATCATCATCGCCGCCACTTCGTATCCAACCTCGATCGGGTCAATTTGTAACTAGTTGTAATTTAATTATTAATAAATTAGTTTAAAAAATTAATTTCGGTTTTTTTCGAACCTCCTGCTGTCGCTTCTATATTTGGCTTATTCTACGCTTTTCGCCGAAATATTGTTTGGTGAAAAAAACATAATTTTTGTAAGTATTTCATACCAAGTCTGCTATTCTTCGTGTTGTTTTTTGTTGTGCATTTGAATAGGATTGCAATACCCTGAACAAAACAATCATCAAAACTGATCCGCCTGCTAAGATTTGATGCGTGATACCTACATAAAAAAAATACGATTTGAATTGAAAAAAAATATGTTTTGTTTGTTTGACGTCGATTGCAAATAGGATTTTCATATTTATTATACTTGATGTCCGAAAACAAACGATTTTAATGTTCTCTCAGCCTGCAAACAATATCTGCTTGCTTAAACTAACATACACAGCTCCAAAATGACAACCTTCTCAAAACAATTAACGCATTCTCGCATAGAAGTAGCGTCGTATTGTGCCAAGATATCGAAAGGAATGTCACCACCCCTTTTACTCCTATGGGTTGTCCTAAGGGGCGTCTAAAAGAGTCCTGCCAAAATAGGAACAGGTACGGGCTGCAGTGTCTTTTCTCCAGCATTTGCCAACCTGCCTGCAAAGCATGGTGCGAAATTCACCTTTCGGAGAAGTCCGTGGACTGACATAGGCTTAGTGATGATTATGAGTCTCACATAAAGCTTTCAAAATTTTATAAGTACGACCAATAAATCAATGTTAGCATTGCAATGTGGAACGCCGGGATACGGAATAAAAGATGTGATTGTGTTGAACGACACGATTATATTGTCTCTTGAATATGTCTAAACTATTAACTAAGCTTATATACTAACTTACTTACTAATGTGGGGTGAGGTGACTCACACACTACAGTATGATGATACTTAAATCATTTGTATTTTGCAATGTTCGTTTTCATGTAATATATTCAAGTAGGTATGTAATTTAAGTATATGTATTTATTTATAGTTACAACTTACAACAGATATCTATGTACGTTTTTCACAATTACTTTCGTTGATGTGCAATAAAGAGTATTCATTCATTCATTCAATATATATTTTTACTTCTTTGGAGCCTGAAAAATGTATTTCTTTATTTATTAAGAAACTTAATATATATAGCTTTTTAACAATTAGACATTGGTAAATCTATACATTTGGTGACTCATAAGCCAACTACGCTTAGTTTCAAAGCATGAAATAAATATCTGTTTAAAAAAATAATCCGCTATCATCAGACCTATAACGTATCTATCAGACCATTCCTCGTATAAATGTTAATCGGATTAAAAATATGGAAATACAAAATTGAATTTTGTAGATACCGGAATAAAATATCATTGTTTTTGTGAAAAGCTTCAGGCTTTTGTTGTTATTAAATAGCCACGTTCTATTAAAAATATGTCGGATGACGGAAAACAAATAAAATATGCCTAGGTTTGGAATTTAATTGATATTTGTTATTAATATTGACAAAGTAAAAACATGGACAAATTGGAATATTCTTTTTACAAAACAAAATAAATGCCAGTATCAAAACATATTAATAGTTAAATATGTTTTTTATAGTTTACCATCTTAATGTTATAACAAAAAAAGTTAAACATAAATTGTAACGAGGTGTTTTTCCCATCACCTTATTATTTGAGATTAAGATTAAATCGTTGTGTTGTTCGGAGGTTGTTTGTAAAATACATTTCAATAACATTCAATGACACAAAAATCTTAGACAGCAATTTGATAAAATATCAAAAAGTTGCCCGTAATGGCATTCGAACCCAGGACTTCTGTATGATGTTTCGGGATTTTGACTATATCACTAACTGGCTCTTCATAACTTACAATAAATTCTTAAAATAATTCTAAACATATCAATAAAACAGTTATAAATTAATGAACACAGTCAACATCTTGATTCTATAATTTGTATTTCAATTTAAACTAGCCATTTGCTTAAAATACTATTATAAACCAAAAAAAGTAAATGAATAGTTTAAACTTGTCTCAGTTTACAATCATGCTATATTTCACAGTCGGTGCCGCCAAGTAGAGGCGTCGCGTATCGACAAAAGTGATTGATAGCGTCGGATTCCGCAGAATATACAATGAGCGCTTTTCCATTAGCAACGCGGCGAAGTCAACGTCAAAACGGCACGTAATTACTCGGACCGGTTTATGTAGTGGTTTGCGCTCCGGACTACAAAGTTAGCTTTGACTCGAATCCCGCAATAGGCAAATGTGTGTGTGTAATATGAGCATGAGCCATGGATGTCTACAATAATTTGTAAGAAATAGCTGAGCCCCACTATTTCAGGAAATAGTGGGGCTATATTTGAGGAGAAACCTACTGCATTCTATCCCCCTCATAACCTTTCCTTGTGGCAAAACTTGACCATCTTAAAAACTAATGGTTTTCTAGTCACTAGTACTTCCTGTATATACTTCCTAGTATATAAGCGCGTGCTACTAAACAATTAAGAAACTCTTCAGCTTTAAAATTCTTTTATTAAGCCACAAAATGAAGGTTCTCAGTTGGACAAGTCGTTTTTTGTTCAACGATGGTTCAAAAAAAGTCCTTAAAATAAGGCTACGTCAATGAAAAAATTTAAAAACTTTTTTTTCAGCATACTTATATATGTCGCTCAATCAAAGCTAAGTAAGATCACCTTTTTATATTTTAAAGATTTACAAACTTTAAAATATTTATGATTATGATTTACGATTATGAAAGTCTTCGACTTTCTGTTATTTAATAGTCGTGCTACAACTCCATTGCTCGGACAATAGTCGTGTCGTATAATGGAAAAGCGCCAAACAGCCACAATTTAACGAAAAATTACGTCACTTCATTGGAAACAATTTCCTAGGATATAAATACCTACGCGGCCATTTGTGACGAGAAATGAAACGATTGTTCGGAGTTGGCTTAGTTGAATGATCCTTTTTCAAAGTATTAAGGGGTAAATGAACTTGAAACAGACTAACAACTTGAAACCTAAAATATTAAAACGAGTAGTTGATATTTAATTACAACTATAGAGCAACAGGTGATAAGTGAAAGTAGCGGCTACTAGAGTAAATAACTTACGAAAAATGAAAGTAGCAAACTACTTAATTATCTAACTGATAAACATATTATTATACTGTTTTCTTGAGTTTACGCGAACCTACATTGAAATGAAAGATAGTTTACGGATTTAGAACGCGTTTATTTTTGATTTAACCCGACCCTTTACACCGTTCATGGTCACGGGTAGACTAAGGTGTTTTTCGTCGTTATATCGTCTAAAAGACGAATAACACCTTAGTCTACCCGTGACCATGAACACTGTAAAGGGTTCAAACGTTGGGTTAAATCAAAAATAAACGCGTTCTAAATCCGTAAACTATCTTTCATTTCAATGATAAACATATATTTGTAATAATTATTTTTGTCAGTAACTGTAAGTACGAGAACTTTATAAGTCGATACAACGTGTGCGATGATCGATGGGCGCCGGAACGACTGCCGACTTGTGAGATTACCACGCCCCGGGCCGACGAACGCAAAACACTTACTGTTTTTTTATTATTATTTTTTTTTATTTAAAAACTAACAGCGTATATATAAAGTATGTAACATTATATAAAAGACATTAATATGGCCAATAACAGGTTTCCCTCTAAACAATGCAAGTAATACAGTTAAACAATGTCGCCGGGGAGCTGCCCCGGTCTTTTGGCTAACAAACAACATTTTGTACCAATTATCACAATGCAATCCATACGAATTATTTTATCTTAATTCACATAGGTATGCATACATACACACACACTCACATACAAACATGCACAAACAATCTTAGTCATGTAAGAAATTGTGCTATACATATAGGTACCAAAGATCACCTCAACAAAGATTTAGTAACTTGCGATTTAAAATTTCGCTTACTGGTTGCAAAAATATCGATGCCTTTTAAATAAGTGTTGTAAGTACGGACAAGGCGTATAAGAACAGATTTTTTAAATAATTAGTTTTACACCGTGGAATCTGCCAAAGAGGCGTTTTTCTAGTTCGATATTTAGGAGTGCGAAACGTTACTTCATTTGCATTGCTAATTCCTTTGCATCTACAGTTAGCGGCACATATCATAGATATCTGAACCAGCATCAAGATAGAAGCTTATTCCAGAAGATTTACTCTCCCGACTGGCCAAACTTTGATGACTGCCTGCCAAGCGTGGCGATTATGACAAAAAAAACTCCTTTTAGAGAGTCCTGTGCCCTTCCGTGGACTAATATAGGCTAGCAATTAAGATGAATGATAATTGTGGTAGTTTCAGGAAGCATGTAACAGTTTTTTTTGGGTTGCTTACGTTCAGATAGATGGTGTTAAGTCGTTTTACCGCATTAAATTCAGACGACCGGTTAGTATAGTTGTTCGATAGTCCATCCAGTAGCATGCACATCATACATGCCAATTAGCACTGCATACCCTGCCTACTACGTCTACCTTAACAGCAAGACAACAAGTGCTAAATGGACGGTTTGAAAAACTAACATGAGACTATCCATAAAATTTAACACGATGAGAAGAAAAATAATAGAGTCTCATTTTTGGACAATGTTAGTTAATACTTGATACAGTATTTCAACATGCCACAAAATACTCAAACAGACAAAGTTTTCTCAATTAATATAGAGCTCAGATAGACTTTGATACTCAGTTTGAAGTGAAGTTGAACATTAGTTGAGAAATTCAACATTTTTGGGTTAGTTAACCTAGGCTGCCGTTAACTGTACAATGAACGACCCACATCTAAGGGTCGTAGAAATAATAGCATTCTCTAGTAATATAGCACAGACTGACAAACGGACGTATGTACACATAATTTATTTACCAATGCTTCTCTCAGCGGTCAGCAAACAGGTTCGTGTTCGCGTCAATTAACTAGCCCTTACCTTTTTATATTATTTATGGTAACAAAGTAATTGATTATTTAAAGATAAAATATACTGAGTACCTTTATCTACTTTTACGCTACGGATACCAAACGCAGAGAAAATATAAATACAAAACATTTAATAGAGCTCCGGGTACAGACGGCATCTCATATAACATATTGTATGAAATGTCTTTCTTTTTCAAATATCTTAGGTAAGATTGAGTCAAGAAAATAAATACCAACGGCATTCAGAGAAACTAAATTAGGTCTCTTTAAAAAATATAAAAAAACCTACCTTAAAGATACTAGACCGATAGCACTAACCAAATAAATCAAAAAAATCTTTTTCCCAGTACTTCAAGCAAAACAGATGGCCTAATCACTAGAAAAGTTTTCTACCTAGAATATCAGGAAGCGTGAAATACAACAATCTGCTAGTGATAAGCTTGAAAAATGCCAGAATTAACGATGCATGGCTAAATAGCGGACTGCTAGATAGATATAAATAGAGAACGCATTTGATTCAATACAATATTGATTTTTATCATTGCAATTAAATATTGTAACTTTGCAAATGTGGTCATCGACATAAATACTCGTACCTATGTCATTCCCTTACAATCAAAATTTGATGAAGTCTCAAAAGGGGATCACACAAAACCGTTGTAATACAATGTAAAGTTGATCCTCTCACTAATAGCTTTTAATATGGTCGAAAATATTTAAATAACAAGTTCTTAAGCCAAACAAAGAAATGTCTACAGCGAAAAATAACAATAAGGCGGTCTGTTTATAACCAAAAAGTCCCCTGTAAAAAGATACGTATGCACTAACTGTATACAATATAAACTGTGGCTCAACCAAAGGCGTGCTTCGTTTCTAAACTGCTGTGACTACAACCGCTCACCCACCGCAGCCGGCCGAACATATCGGCAGCCAAACATTCCATTAATCTTTCAACTGCAGCACAGAAGCACGGCCGCCACACGCGGTGAACGCGTATTTTAACCGTGTTTACTGTTTACTATATAACCTAGTCATAACTATGCAATATACCTCTTATAGCTTTTATTAAATGTGATTTAAAGGTTGAAGCTTATCGATTATTAGCTCCAGCCTACATTGATCCACTGCTGGCCGCTCCCAAATTAGTATTTTGCCATAATTGACATGAAATATACATGTGAAAACTATTCTGAATTGTGATTTAAAGGGTAAAGCTTATCAATTATTGATTTTAACCTACATTGGTCTACTGCTTGCTGCTCCCAAATTAGGATTTTGTTATAATCGCGTCGCTTACCAGCGAAAGGCAAACGCAGTTTTGCTATTGGTTGAGAGAGTATGGAGCTGTGGAGAGAGGACGTTGATGCCCGTCTCCTCCAGGTCGTATTATAGTTGCTGGCACATTGAAAGAATAACACCACTCTTTCTCATCATACGGACATCGACTAAAGGACTAACGTCGGAGGAAGACGATCTGCAGCTGTTTCCCTCCAGGTGGCCAAACTAGTGTCCAACTGTGGACTGATCTAAACAGGTGACAATGATGTGAGCCAATGTACATAAAAAGCTTGTTTGGAAATCAACTGTTTTACCGACAAAGGAACATTTTAATTGTAACAATCATGTTAAAATAGTTGAATGTACAAAACGATAATTTGTAACAAAAACAATTAATTTACATGATATTCATTTTATTTACATATTATAAAAGATACTTGTTTACTTTATGATTCGGCACTGCTATTTTTTACAATAGTTTTTTTTTTAAAATAAATCCAGCCTTTCATACCTTTTCATTGAAAATTAAACAACGCTGTACGGTAATATAAAGTAAAAGCAAACATCTATCAAACGTTTTGAATACAATAGATACGACACACAATCATAAAAAATGTAAATGTCTACTCAAAAAAGTCTCCGGAATAAACATATCATTAAGGATAAACCCTTGGCTCCTGTAACGTGTAATAAATGATAAGAACCCGCTTGTTATTTTAAAGGAGCATGCCAGTCACGATACATAATTTGTATGCTTGGATTACATTATAATGATTGGACGCATTATTATTATGAGCATCAAAAATCATGATTAAAAATACCTTGTATTGTAATCATACCCCTGTCATTTATAAAACGTAATTAAATACAGTTAAATAATATGTTTAGCATTAGATTAACGAAGATTTAATTTTATCGTGTTAATAAAAATCATACGAATCAAACAAGAAAATATACGAAATACTCCAACAATATCATAACCTGGAAAAAAAAAAGCGAGAGAAATCTTTGTAGTATTAAGTAGCGTATTTACACCGTAAACGAAAAATGTGGTTGAAATTGCAAAGAAATATTAATTTTAAGTGACAGTTGCAAAATAACGAAGCGCATTCGTAGAAGTTGATAATAATATTTCTGCTCGTAGTTACTATGTTCGTAGTCGCTTCGTAGCATTGAACACATACTCACTCGTAGCTAGTTACAGAGCAGTCGTAGCACTAAAGCTCAAGTCACATTAACAAATTAGGTGCTAATGGTACAAACATTGTGTCCTTAACTTTTTTGCCTAGTGTATGTTTAACGATAAATAAAATAAAATAAATAAATATTTAAGACATGCCTCACCGGGCCACACTGAGCCATCTAGTCCCAAATTAAGGTACTATTAAGTACCCTGTCGTATGGGGTACTAGACAACCGATAAACTTACTTATATACTTTTTTTTTTGTAAATACATACTTATAATACATAGAAAACACCCAGACCAGTACAAACAGACATGTTCATGCACACAAATATTTGTACTGTGCGAGGATCGAACCCGCGACCCGTGGCTCAGAAGCAGCGTTAACTACCGCTGATCCAAATGGTCGTCAAGTAAGATAAGTATATACTCGACTCCATGACCCAAGCATGCTCAGCAATAATATTATGGTCAGCCATAATATCAATGTTTTAACATTAAATCAATCCTATTAAGTAGCTTAATTAAGCTACTGCAATTCACTAAGTTACACGGAAA
The DNA here is from genome assembly GCA_949315895.1 of Anania crocealis. Classification (NCBI taxonomy): domain Eukaryota; kingdom Metazoa; phylum Arthropoda; class Insecta; order Lepidoptera; family Crambidae; genus Anania; species Anania crocealis. Next base: position 8,889,910 of record OX438868.1, read on the forward strand.
AAATATTGTCTGTAAAATAATTATGTAATAGTAGTAGTATTAGGTTGTATAAACCCATGGAACAGATACTTTTTCTCGATTTAATCGACTGGTTTAATATACGTCTCGATAAATGTCGGTCAAGTAATTGATTTGTATCGTTCGCGTGCCCCTATAGCTAATTATATATCTAATTTGTTTAAACTGACGTTATTATGAAAGTTATTTATAAATCTTTAACCTTCGAAAATTATTGTAATGCTCTCATGGTGCTTTATACTCTGGTACAACGTGTATATTACCCGTGAATTCACCTCACAGTCAATACAAAATTAAATAATTTTACGGACAGTTATCTCAATTGGATTAATCGAAGATATACTGTTTCAACAATGAACGTTTCGGCAAAAGAATATTTCGACTGTGAACAGTTCGCCGACAGTACAGTAGTTTTACAGTATCGAAAATTCGCCGAAAATGCATTGTTATAGTCGAGGCTAATAATCACTGTAACAGTGAACCAATTATTTTCGATGATAGCGCACGTAAAGAATCGATAAATCGTTGAATGATTGGAAACAACGCATCATAGTAATGAGATACGAGTAGCTACAATACATAAGTTGTTTTTTTTTTTGAAATAGGTATCTATAACTTGTAAAAACAATAATATTTAGTATTCGGCTTGTGTTTGTCGATTAGGAACCCAACATTTAGCGCTTTTATTACTGTCACTGAAGTACGCAACAATGTGATATGAGCCTAGTATTTGTACGAGTATCCGCGAGTATACAACCATGTCATGTATCGTCCCTAGCGAGTGGACGCATCGAACTAGTTAAGTTACACGCTACGGAAGCTAGATAAGCCACTGGACAACCATCGACAACCAACTGTATTATATCTTTACATAATATCAGTTGTATGTGAAGTTAGACTACAATGTTTAAAACAAGCGATGCACTGTCTATTCTTCATTTAACTATGTATATTGAGTATGTTTATAGATGATAAAATATTAAAAGCTTTACCTTCTTTCTCGTGAATGGGAAATTTTAAGCGTACTCGTAACAATTAGGTCAAAACTTGATATAATCCAAAAAATGCCTACTAGGTGGCATCATGTGGCATATAATGGTGGTAATGGTGTATGCTAAATCATTAACAGATTTACTTTACCTTTATAAGTTGCCAAATGTGCAACTCACTGGTCAGATATTACCAAAGCAAATCATATTGGCAGAGGTAAACCAGTCCGTTCTATTTAACCCCGTTATCGCTCTGGTATAGCGAAACCATTAAACCATGACAAAAACAGAACATCGCCTCGCGGGCATTTATCTTCCACGGCGAGTTATAAAGGGCATAAATAAAGCAAAACCTATAAGGCTTTAAAGCAACAATGAAAAATACGAACCGTTTTACGTGGGGCGATGGGGCACTGGGGGCCCCGCCCGGCGAGCACGAACAATGGGGCCCCGGCGAAAGCAGCGCTGCAAATAAAAAAAACACGTGAACAACCGCTCCAATTATTGACGTGGGCATGAGATGAGAACCTCCAGTTACGTGGCCGCGGCCGTGTATGTTTTTGGGGTACAGTAGGAAAAGTCTCACTATGATCTCTTGTAGTAATTGTAATATGAGCGTGCTGTATTAATCTAGTTAAAAAAATAAGTCAGTGTGAGGACTAATAATGAGGTCGAAACAAAATTATGTACACTTATGTTATCTTACCTACACTTATCTGTACCTACACAGGGTGTTTGGTAAATAGTGTAACAAGCTGATACCTGCTTATGGTAACATGATACACATATAATTACTATGGCACAGAAAAAAAAGTCATATAGGCAATTTTAAATATTATTATTTCCATCCTAAACTCATCATTACCATTTTGCATTAGCTTTATGGCCTCCAATTCCGCTAATTTACAAATAGCTCAATAGCATCGCAATTGTATATTTTGACACATTTAATATGGTCGTAATGTCAAAATATACGATTGCGATGCCATTGCGATTCTATTGAGCCATTTGTAAATTAGCAGAATTGGGGCCCTGAGTGCAGGTCGCCATGGTCTGCTGATACCAGAACATCAAATTGGGTTTAGGTAGAGTACAGATACAACTGTTCTTGGAAAAGACACACAATAGACTAAACTTTTTTTTATGTTAGCCTGACCCTTGATGTGTAAAAAAGTTCATTTATTTACAAGTATGTCAGGATAATACAAAGTACCTACAGTTTATACATTTACATTTAATAGTGGTAATTTAATGAAAGGCTACTACGGAATGCACGACGTAATTGAAATACTTAATAACAGAAGATAAATGTAATTTAAAATGGGTCACAATATTTCTTTATTTATGTCTATTTATGTTATGTTGCTATGATATTTATAAGATTATTATTACCTACTTCGACAGGGGCAAAGTGCATAAGCCGACTGCAAAGTCATGTTTCATTTGTTTATGTAGGTACTATCGTATTAAGTATTAATACAAAATTTTAGTCATATTTAAATTTTATATTTGTAAAATATTCCGCCGTTTAAAGTAATTGTCGCGAGAGTGGTTTTTTCCGAGCATACACATAACAATATATATCAAATTATACACACTTTGACTTTATTATGGTCCACTATAAAGTAATTTTGGGTGAGAAAGGCCCTATCGATATAATTAAATATTTAATTCAAAGCACCAAAGAATAAATTAAATCAAATGCAGATTTGTATAAATCTTGAAAATCTGCGCATATACGACTAACTGATAGTTGATATTGTTGTTATTATTTATGTGACAATGTATAATAAGACTATCCTAATAACTACTAAATCTCGCCAATTAGCAATGTACAGGGTGAAATTTTAACCACCTTCCAAATTTTAGTATATCAATCTACGAGACAAAAAACAAATGACGTGTTTTTTTTTTCTTTTGGTATAGCCCAGTACAAAAATGTCAAGATAAAGCACTTAGAAAATGTCCTCCAAAAATCTAAAATTTTTGATACGGCCGCCTAGCAACACTTTTTTTACGGAATGCACATCACATTCATTCATTACGATACTAACCATAAGTTTTTGATTTTCCCTTTATACCTAAACAGGCCTAAAACTGTAAAAATTTAAAACTATATTGCGAAAAATATTTTCGGGTGAAAACTTGATTTACATGTTTTACTTCATAAATGGGCTCTAAATACGATACTGAATGCCTACAAAATTTTTGGAAAGTAGTTAATATTTCATCCTGTATTCTCTACTGTTCAGAAGTTTTTGTTATGATTGTGTACAAAAAATGTTTGAATTTAAGAGGAAACACATTTCACAGATTTTGCGCTCTTCTGTAAAGTAGCATTTTTTCATATAACTGTTTTAACCTATTATTAGTAAGTAACAAATCAATCTAAAATGTAATTTCCACTGCATCAATCCAAATAAAAAAAAATTGTTGACACGATATGCTATAACTATAATTAAAATAAGAAAAAATAAGTTAGGTACAGGTTACTATCGAAGCAATGCATGCGCAATCGTAAACGTTCTCAGACACAATGCACAGCTATCATCTTAAATGGAGTGAAGGTGACATAACTGCATATTATGACGAAGGTAACGGCGAAATCGCGCCATTAAATCTGCGCATGTCACATACTGCACGATCAGAAATACCTAACTACATATATAGTTAGGGCGCAGGAAATGCTTAAAAAGAGAACTATTATCGTTTTACATTTTTCAAGGTTATTCGATTTTGAAATTAAAATCAAAATGTTTCTTAGCTTTAATTTTTGAACGTCATAATCTTAAAATGAAGGCAGGCCTTGACGCTCATCTTACCATTTAACAATTTTTTACTGATAAAGAGTCGTGTTAGTTTTACCACAAATAAGTCAAGAATAGCTAGACCAATTTTTATGTTCTAAGGCACATACGCCTCCGCCTTGAAAAGCAGAATATTAAATTAAGTAACACATCGTTAAAACTAATGATATCAATATATCAATAAGAAAATATTTTGCTTTGTAATATTTTACTACCACGTCATGTTTGATGACCTTAGAATAAGAGTTGATGACAATAACATTCAGGTTGTCAAATACGAATCAGTAAAATCTAAGGCAAGAAGTGTAATTTATATTCATAATCCACCAACCAAAACTAAAACATCAACTTAGTTCACATTATTTTATTCGACACACCCATATAAAATAAAACCATAATAATCCAAGCCATTCATATCAAATCCTAAAAGTCAGTTATTGTTTGCAAACAATTGACTACATTGACAATTTCAAAAACATTATATTCTTAATTTTCATATAGAAAACCATAACTAAGAAAAACACAAATCAATTTAAACTTCTTTCTACAACAAGAAGTTCACAGGCTTAAAATAAAAATTGATTACAACCAACCATATGACATTTGTAATAAAAATCGGCCAAGTGCGAGTCGGACTCGCGCACGAAGGGTTCCGTACTATTGACTAGGTAAACAGCAGTAGGTACCTACATTAATTTAGTTAATGTAGTGCCTACCTGTGACCATTTATTGATGTCGAGCAAAAATAGGCAAAAAATGGCGTTTTTTGTATGGGAGCCCCCCTTAAATATAAAGCTTATTTTATTTTATTATTTTTAATTAAAGTCAAAATACAACTGACTGTTTTTGGAATATTTCAAGTGCCTACCTGTTGCCATTATTAATATCGAGCAAAAAATGGAAAAAAATCGCGTTTGTTGTATGGGAACCCCCCTCAAATATTTATTTTATTTTGTTTTTAGTATTTGTTGTTATTGCAGTAACAGAAATACATGATTTTTGAAAATTTCAACGATCTAGCTATATCAGACAGACGGACAGACAGCGAAGTCTTAGTAATAGGGTCCCGTTTTTACCCTTTGGGTACGGAACCCTAAAAAATGTACAAACACCCACACAAAAAGTATACTACAAAGTATCATTCAGTACTAGCCGTAAAATGGCATCGTCTCCCTATTTAATAAAAAATGACATGTACGCAGGACACACACAGACTTCAAAGTGCACTTGATAGTGAATCTAACAAGTCAGCGCGAGGGATCCTCTCAGCCCACGCCCGCAGGACACAGGACTCAGAGCAATTAGTATGCATGTAAATACTGCTGAATAGACGGAACTGGGATAAAGCGCGTTATAATGGACTCGCTCAAAGATTCACTATAATTTAGCCTTTAGTTCACTATGCTAAACCATCTAAATGTTTACAACTTCTGTACACTTATAGAATTAATTTTTAAATAGGGTTTCGTTTTTGACGATCGTAAAAAAGGTTCTTAATTTAATACAAAATTTTAACACTTTCAAGACAGTGGCCGATTATTATTTTTTTAACCATTAAAGTAGCCAAAATAGTATGTCAAATAAATTTATTATTTATTTTTTAAAGAAGTTGGGTACCTATTACAAAACAAATAGTTTACTCATAAAATGCATCATACAAGTAAATAATTTTGAAACGTTACTATGTAAACAAAACCATCGTCCTGCTCCGACTTAAAATTGAATTGTTTTAATATTTTCGTCGGCTTAATTTATTATTGAACATTATTTTGGTACGAGAAATTCATCTAAAAGTCAAACTAATTCTAAATGGAACGCATTTGAGTAAGATTAAATGACAGACGCTTTGTCCTTTAAATGTCAAGCGCGGCAATTATGGCAAAACCCCTTGTTTGGAGAAGCCCATACCCAGCTGTGGACTGATAAGGCTGGTAATGATGATCACAAATCTAAGGCATTCGAATTTTTTGCTTAAAGATTTTAATTAACACTAGCAATACAATGGCTTCAAAAACAGTTTGAAAACTAATACATAATTATTAATTTATAATGTAACCTTGTTTTTAAACCTGGTGATTCTGTTTAATAAGTTCCAGGCTGGAAGACCTAGACAATACGAGTATTAAGACCCAAGTTCACCAACATTTAAACAGCCGGTAAACAAAGAGTGACGATTAATTTGACACAATTCCCATACAAAATATGTCAAATAATATTTTAAACGCTGTTTAAACTTAAACGTCTGTTGGTGAACTCGGGCCTAAGGGTCCAATAATCAGATAATGCTGCTATTGATAGATGGCATACTGAATACCCGACACACTGTAAAACATATACAGTCAAAAAACATACGTTGCTTCCGGAAAATTGATTTTAAACCAAATTTCCTAAATATTTAATCAAAGTGCATTTTAGCTAACCTCGTTTCGTATAATTCATCTCTGCTACACACATTTCCGGGAACACTTCACCCACATCAATATTTATTACAATATCACACACACACTGAAAACATACCGAACCTCATCATGTTGTGAACACACCCACGTCGCCTACTTAAGAGCAAACATGTAATCTCGAGCTCATAATTCTTAACAGAATTGCCGAGCGATTTCAGACTCAACGATCTGACAAAGTATTTATAAAACAAATTGTATTACAAGTACATGATGTGTTACGCGCGAGTGAGGAGACGAGCAAAAAACGAATCCATTGGAAATCGGGTGGTGGGAGTAGGGGGGCAGGCGTTACGTATTTCCACCGGATATACACTCTACTTGGGCTGCGCTGCCCAACGAATATATTTTGTTCGCTTTAAAGGTGCTCTACTCCAAATAAAATTGCGATATTTATATGTGTGGAGTATGGAGCGTAGCAAGTAGGAATCTGATGTAAATCTTTGAGTCTGAGTTGTATCCTATCACATAAATTAAGACTATAACTCTTTTTTCAACAACAAAAACATAAAACAAAGACGGGTTAGTTAAATCAATATATAATTTAAGAAGGGCTGGATAGATTTTGATGATTTGTTACATTTGTTAACGCCCCGGATAGAATAATAACTATTAAAATATCGGAAAAAAGAACAAACATTAAAACATGGATTATTCGTATGAATTTTCTTATTCGTATGCCACGCCGTCTCTGATGACATGTTAGTAACTACAAAAATAATCACACATGAGACTTAATGACGAACGTCAAAATTTAAACCAGTTCAATTCAGCAGTAAATTAGCACCACATTTATTTAATCTCATTCTAAGGCGAAGCGAGGTTCGCCAGATAGGCCATCTTTAGAATTACGAAGAAAGGAACGTATAGCTGTACAAAGCAGCACTAATTGACGAGGTATATACCGACAAATCGTCAGTATAAAACAAAACTCAATGTGAAACCCTAATAATCACGAGTTAAATCCGTAAATGTATGTTTTATTAAATCACCTTTTTATAAATTATCTATTTAAAGTATTATGGCCCCAGTAAACCGCCCACAAACACGCAAATGGATAAAAAAATAAACATTAAGGTATGTAATGTTGCACACCATGGGACGAGTTTGTGGCTTTAAAATGATTTTCTCCTCAAGCATTGGAGCATTCGGCGTTAATTGAATGCAGAAAGCTTTATCGACACCATTTTGCAGCTAAAAAGCAACGGCTTTTTATGTGCCCCGCTGAAACAATGCACCCTTAGGGTTGTGCAGAAACTAGTAAACAACTGGCAACTAGAACAAAAAAATATTTATTTTTCGTTCAATGAACATTTTTTTTTGTATTTGCTATTTTTAACCTAAAAAGAGTTTCTTCATTCGACGAGGCTTTCACTTACTTGATTTTTAATTTGAATAGTTTTTTTTGTTTATTGTAAGGTGAGTTAAAATCAAAATTTATTTATTTTACATATTTATACTATATTTATTACTACTAGTATTTTTCACGTTATTCTACTTTGCTACTAAATCTTTTTGTATGACAATATCCTTTCTCATTCATTTTTAATTAAAATGAAAAAACTTAAGTAATGGTTTTTCTTTTTAAGATACATTGTTTTTCGTGCTGACTATAGCATGAATTCTATAATTTTTTGAATGTTAATGATACAGAAAAACAAGTTTTTAAAAAATTAAAAAAATTAAAATAAAATTATTAGTCTCTAGATGAAAGGCCACAAAAAATCATTGAATAAGAATAAGAATAAATTTATTTCTAGTAAAGTACAAGAAAATAAGTAAATGTAACATGAAAAACAAGTACAAAAATATATGAGCCGTTGATAGCTGAGCTAGTATACACTGTGTGACAGCCATCAACGTCTTCCGTTACAGTTTAAGATATTTGTCGAGTACATCTTAAATCAAAAAAATAAAATAAAATAAGATAAAAGTGTGTGTGTGTGTGTGTGTGTGTGTGTGTGTGTGTGTGTGTGTGTGTGTGTGTGTGTGTGTGTGTGTGTGTGTGTTGTGTGTGTGTGTGTGTTGTGAGTATTTTTCGCTGTTTCAGTGTACGCATTACTACCAATACCAGGCAAAAGTAACTCCGTCTGTCAGTCCGTCTGTAACGCTTCTACACCTAAACTACTGAACTGATTTTGATGAAATTTGATTCAATGATAGAATAGATGACCTCCGTGGCAGATTGGCATACAGACCGGTTTTCAAGTTGAAGTTTTCGGTTCCCAGGCCCCGGGTTTGATTTCCGAACGTGTCAATGTAGAAAAAAGTGTTTGTCTCCATTTTCTCGGGTCTGGGTATTTGTGATACCTTCGTTGCTTCCGATTTCCACAATACAAGTGGTTTAAATAGTTACTCACTGTGGGATCAGAACAATGTATGTGATGTTGTCCACATTTTTCTATTAAAGGCGTAGAATTAAAGGCCGAATTAAGATCGAACGGTCTTTAAAATTTGTTTTGTAACTTTACTAGTATTTAGCAATTTCGCGAAATCACCTTAAAAAAATATTAAAAAATATTGACAGACCCTAATGTAAAAACCTGATCTTCCCACTCCCTGTTACAACTATCGGCACCATTATGAATCTGAAATGCTGCTTCCTTTCATACACGAAGTTAAAACAATGCATCCTAGGCTCCTAGCGAGGGTGGATTGCACTGCACGAGTCGCGGCTCAAAAGCCTACAATCGTAACAGTTGAAATGTAAAAACTTTAAAAGGTAACGAATATGAGAAAAAATGTTTTGATTGGAAACTTGTGTTACCCGTGTATGTACGCCCCACCAACATCTTTGGGTTCGATCGTCAGGTCGGGTAACACAAGTTTAAAATTTTCGAACATTGCTCGAGTTTGTAATCACCAACCCGCATTCGGCAAGCGTGATGATTATGTCTGTTCACATAATTGCTGTGGTAACTTGAACTCAATGATAGAGGCCTTTTCCCTGCAGTGGGATAATTAAGGTGGTTTTACTTTAGTTTTGCGTATAAGCAGGCCTTCTTAATAATTTTATTTAATTAAAATTATTAATTATTTTACACAAAAAGATAATGTTAATTGCTACACTCGAAACAATCTACCTGATGCTAAAAGATTTCTGTACTTATGACTAAGTTTTATGACGGAGTTTGTTCTAGGCTTTTGAAGGAAAAGTTTTTATACCGCTGAATACTTAGAGGAGCGCAAAAAGTAAAAGACGTAGTTCAACTTTTTGCCGGCAAATGTTTCCAGACTCCTTTTAAATATTTTCATGATTCTTATTAATATTAGGAGCTATACCTGCTTAACGTAGATCCATAATGGTTTATGGTACTTGCTGAAATTGCTAATTAGAATAGCTATTTTGTATTTTAGAATTATTATATTAAATTTTATAAAATAATTTTCTGGGTGACCGAGTTTTGCTTGAACTTTATTTATTTTGTTAATGTGTGTTCACAAGCTTAGAGCTTATTAAGGGGACTACTAGAGCTATGTGCTGTCCCCAATTGATTTAATTTTATTACTTTTCATAAATCAATTCTCAAAAAACTAGAACAGTATTACCTTAGAAAATTACCTCTAGTATTTAATATGATCCAAACTTCGGAATACAGAAAATTATTATTAGTATATATATTATAGAAGATTATGTACCTAATATCTCCTCGCTTAAATATACATATAAAATAAAAAAGATGAAATCATATAGGTATAAATAGTATAATATAACATTGAACTGAACATATTCATTTTAATATTACTTATCTTACAAATGTGAATTTTTGTTAAATCCAAGCATTCACATTTGTATGATTTGTTACTAAATTTGTTCGTTAAATTGATACAAAAACGACTAAACAGATCTGAATGAAATTTGGCAAAGAGGTACTATTTGATCACGAATAGGACATAGGCTACTATGGATCCCGGAAAAAATCATAGTTCCCATTAGGAACGAAACGTTTTTAGTGCAGAGGCCGTCTAGGGGTCAATAAATCACATGGCTCACTGATCAGCCTTATAAACCGCCTTATCCGATTTTCTTATCAAAGGATTTAAACGCGAATGAAGCCGCAGGTAACAGCTTAATTATATTCGTAAGGTTTTTTTTACATCAACCCAAAGTAACGTCTTATATTTCGCAGATTTTAAGTAAAATTATTGCGATATACAGGGTGAAATTTTAACCACTTTCCAAAATTTTTATAGGCCTTCGGTATCGTATTTCGAGCCTATTTATGAAGAAAAAAATGTAATTCAAGCTTTCACCCGAAAATGTTTTTCGCAAAATAGTTTTATTTTTTTCGGTCCTAGGCCTGATAAGGTATAAAGGGAAAATCAAAAACGTATGCATAGTATCGTAATGAATGAATGAGATGTGAATCGCGTAAAAAAGGGTTGCTAGGCGGCCGTATCAAAAATTTAAGATTTTTTGCGGACATTTTCTAAGTGCTTTATCTTGACATTTTTGTACTGGGCTATACCAAAAGAAAAAATACGTCATTTGTTTTTTGTTTGGTAGATTGATATATTAAAATTTGGAAAGTGGTAAAAATTTCATTCTGTATAAATATTCAATCAGATATTAAAAGCACAGTTAAATTTAAGTGTCCAATATAGCATTCCAAACCAATTTCAGGAGAAATCAAAACGTAATAAGTCAAATGAAATGGTCTGAACAATCTCTTAATCCCACATTCATCTTCCCTGCTTAATATTCTCAATTTCATCAACAAAGCTTCCGGTAATGTGTTACGAATGGTACTGAATGATAAGGAAAAACGGGTAAATAAGGAATCCTGAGAGGCAACCCGGTCCGGATAGGGTCAGGTAGGGGGTGGGAGGGTTTCCTCCGGATACACAGCCGGCAGTGTGTTCTCGGCCTCAGGCACACTTTTGTGGAACATCGAAATTGTCGGCATTAAGAGCATTTGTCAAGTAACGGTCGGCTGGACATTAAGGTGAAGCCTGCTCATCGTATGTCATCCGTGTGTGGGGTAATGTTCAGTACTCATAAGTCCTTTAATTATTTTGTCAACTAGGATTAAAATCACGTGGCACTATAAAAGTAACGGTCTATTCATCCCTCTGCAGGGCAGATTCCTCAAATTACCACAGCAATGATAGATACAGGTGTAATCACCACGCTTGCCAAATGCGGGTTGGTGATCACAAGCCCGAGCAGTATTCGAAAATTCGAAACTTGTTGTCCGGGGATCGAACTCAGGACCTCAACCGGATTTGCCCGGTACTTGAATCACTAGACCAGCAAGTTATAGAAGCAATAAATATTTTATTCAGTTTTTAAAAAGATAACCATTTTCTGCCTTTATCAGCCCACTGCCTACGACACTAAGTCTAGACGTTCAATGCCCACCTGAGGCAAGTTTCATACTACTCGTATCTTGAAAGTAAATATATATAAATCATCACATCCAGCCAATGGTAATTCATAAAAAATGAAATATCATTGCATCCAGCTTATAAATGTTACATAGAAATATCTGAACTTACTCTTGACAAGGTATTAACATGTAATTGGGGTAGATACTTACGAAGTTTTCTTTTTCTTTTGCTATTGGTTCGATAGATTTGCAATTGTATTACAATAAGATTGCTGTATGTAGTATACCAACTCCACTTATTAACTCTACCGTAGGAAAAGCTTGAAACAACTACATCATTAGAGTTCAATAAGTTTGCAACAACACTCGAACTTTGTCTATTTCGCAACACAATTGAAAGAGCGTTCTAGGTTCATACCTTATACTTTGACGCTTCGGCTTTGGCTGATATAGGTAATAAAGGTTATTAATTTGAATAAATTGAAATGTCCATCGGGTCATTTCAATTTAATTTATGTTTATTTGTAATCTTTTTTTTTATATTTGTCTTTTTTTTATGGTGACAACTACTTTCTAAGTCATAATGAAATATTGTCAATATTTCATTATGACTTAGAAACGCGGTTACCGACAAAAATAATTTACACAATAAAACTGACAACAAAACGCAAAAACTGTGAGATTTTATTTGAGTAATTCGTTAGGGAGAATCGGATTTACCCACAGCAACACAAGAAATCGAACCGGCGAAATCTCCAGAGGTAGCGCTCACAAAACAAGTTTGATTTCCCCGTCTCGCGGTCAAAGGAGCTTACCGGGCTAAAGAAAAAGCTTGCGGGGGAGAAAAAGGAAGAAATAAAAAATGCACAGCAACACGGAGGTCGGAGTTTTTCCTGTCACCGGCCACAAACAATGCCTCTATTGTACAGCCCCTCCCCGCGCCCCGCGTCGGTACAGCCGAGGAAACGAGCATCTTTTGTTTTCCCCCCTCGCCCCGCCAGGAAGCGGGAGCTTTGAACTCGAAAAAAAGGTATATTACATCAGCCAGCCCTACTAAGCACCTAAGCATTTTCAGACAGATCTTTTGAACCGAGGGATTGGTGTGAATTGTCGAAAGGACGTTTATAAGGTTAATTAGATTAAATTGAAATCACTAAGCACAAAAAGCTTTTCGGATAACGAAAGGCCATTACTGCTTCGATGTGGAAATACGTGTGCACTCTCCAATTGTCACGGATTTACCGTTTCATCCACTTACGTAATCAGTTTAAATAAACACTTCGTATGGATGAAAATCCTTGCAACATAATAGGGGTTAAAGTATGAAATTGCCGATATTTTCCCACTTTTTATTTTGTTTATAGCTCTTAAGTATAGTCATATTATTGCGTAATTCTTTTTGTATTGTATCAAAAACTAAATAAAGTAACGTTTGACTGAAAAAAAATGCAATACTAGTGCCTATTACTTCAAAGGAAGTCGTTGAAAAGACCCCTTACAATGTGTCAGCTGACCTTCTTGCTTCAATGAAGTATATTTGTATTATATACTCTGATTTTCAGAAATTTAAATATTATAATGCGTAGCTTTATAACCATCTAACTTTCACCTTTAATTTCATCGAAAACGGTTCAGGCGTTTTTAAAAAAACTAAAAAATTGTTAGTATGGAAAAATGACTTTTCTCGATTTCGTCCATACAAAACGGCAATTTCATACTTTAACCCCTATTATTATTAACAGTGTTGAGTCTTGACTGGTTCTACTTCTTGCAGTTTGCGATATCCGATCTTGTGATCACTTACCACCTTTAACTAAGAATCCTTTCCAGTAAGAGTATTTTGCCATACCTAATCACAAAGCTTGGCAGGAGGATGGCGATTTGCGATTGTAGTTTAGCTAATAGTAGAAAAACGTAGTTTTCTGTCTTTTTCTGGCAGTTCGCCTTTAGTTGTACAAGTAACAATACGCTTAAGATGAGAAGACGTGGTGCTATCCTATTTAAAGCAGGCTTGAAACATCACTACTAAAACAACCCTTTTCTGATTCATGTAAAGTTGCGAATATAAGTTTTACATCCAACAGTTATTGTACTTTTTTAAATTGTTAATTATAAAGAATTATCTTTACTAGTGTACCAGTGAATTTTATTAATTTTTACTTTATTTGCCAAATAAACTTTATCTATCAATATTTTATCTCCACATCACATCGCTTATAGATATTATTAGAACGGTACTTACAAACCCTCAATTGATGGTTAAGCTTATTATTTGGTTTAAAATAAATCGAGTGTAGACTTATTGGCTGTTTCCCAACGTACTGTGTCCACGGTCATCTGTTTACATCGCGCCCACTGGAAAAAAGACATCCGATTGTTCCCGGACGATTATGCACAGTGGTCCATGCCCCATTGTGCCCGTCTTACTCGAAGTAATAGGCTAGCGGATTGTCTTCTTAGAGCTAGCCTCCCAATTTTTTTCTAGTTGTAAGCTTCTGCATTAAGTAAGAAATAACAAATAAATAGACAAATTATTTTACATACTTTTAAATTACATATGATATTCATGACTTAGTCCAGTGCGTTTAGTCAGTAAATGATGAAGCTGTAATATGATCGCTTAATATGGGTGTCACAAGAATGCTCAAAGCTGCTGGCAACGAAAAGATCAATGCTTGGTATTTCTTGGTAGTAGCTAAGGTCATTATTAAAAAACCGGTCAAGTACGAGTCGGACTCGCGCACTGAAGGTTCCGTACCAAGTTGAACAAAAATTCCACAATATTTTGATGACTGCAAAAATAACTTTGTTTTTTATAGTGTTTGTATGGATGGAGGACAAAGTTATGTTTGCTGTTGTTGAAAATGTGCTAGATTTACAAAACTACCAGCTCGATCTCGTTCGAACTAATTTTCGTTGAAAGTATTTGTTAAGATCTACATTATTTAATTTATTTTCACTTGCTTATTTTAAATGAGTGTGGGGGGGACACTCATTTTACCACTTTGGAAGCGTCTATCTTCCAAATGTTAGACTTTTGGAAAAAATGGTTTTAGGAACCTCTATGTCATTCTAGAAGACCTATCCATAAATACCCCATATGTATAGGTTTGAGTAAAAAAAATAATTTTGTTTTAGTTCTATGTATGGGAAGCCCCCCTTAAATATCATTATTTTTTATTGTTTGTATGAGAATCGTTAAGCGGTTAACAGGATACACCTACCTATCAAGTTTTAACTGTGTCATGCTAATACTTTCAGAATAAAGTGGCTGTGACATACGGACAGACAGACAGACAGACAGGCAGACAGACAGACAGACAGACAGACAGACTTGACGAATCTATAACGGTTCCGTTTTTTGCCATTTGGCGACGGAACCCTAAAAACGACGTAAGTTTTTGTAGTCATCAGTAAAAATCAGTGAAATCAGTTTTATTTCTGCAAATAGTCCCCAGGAGGCGCTTTTACACGTCCCAATATTTAAACCTACCACTGCTGCGGGACAAGTTAGAGCTACCATCATCATCAGTATCACCACAGTCTACATAAACATCTCCTAAAGGAGTATTTTGCTATAATCGTCCCGATTCTCAGGCGGATTGACGATCGAAGTTTTGCAATAATGGTCTAGCCTTCTACGAACAGAGAGAAGCGAATAAAAAAGTACTGTACAAAAGAAGATAAACAGCAGTCGTCTTCTTTGGACAGTACTTCTTTACTCGCTTCTTACGTCACCCACAGGCCGAGAAGGCTTAGTGCTATTATTTCATATGTTTAATATGGAATAGTTCTCCTGCAGTTTGGAACAATACTTAACCAGATACGGTTAAATTTTCGTAGCTCTCATCTTTTGTGACTTTATCGATTAGCTCAAGACTCGTACGAAAATCTAACATCACGAAATGATCTTGCCTTAAAGTCCTTCCGCAAATGAGTTAGCTTGAAGTAATTTTACGTCAGAGACATGAGTGGTCCGAGTACAGCCGGTTTTGTGAGGCGTAAAGGCCGTTGGGTCGGCTATTCGAGTAATGTGCTTAGGGCCGTTTTACACTAGGGCCTTTACCAACTACAACATACACATTAAATTACCTATAAATGTCCAATTTCCCACAAACATTTTCTGGTTTAACTACAATGCATAAAAAATACTATTTCATGTCAGTACCAGTTGACATTTCGTTATAGCTTGATCATTATATTTTAGAGTACCTTAAATCAAAGTTATGTGTTTGTACGGACAGTATATTTGTCTGAGTTAAATAATATATATACCTAGATATACGTTTACTAGAAATATCGTTTCCTGATTCCAACGATTTAAAACATAGCTACCTTTGTACTCGTAATATATAAGGATCCATGTTATTCATTGCTCGCGTTGTCAAGCGATATTAATAAAGCTAGAAAAAAACACTACCACAACAATTTTTTTTTGTTTTTCATCTTATCAAAAATCAAAAAAATCTGCATTTAATATTATGTATTGGCATGACCTCCAATTCATAAAAAGTTACGTAACTACGAGTATAATCTGCATGTTTTTTAAGTTACTTTCATCGCACTGTGCATAAAACAAGATATTATCTGATTTCCCTATACAAGGGTACCAATTAGTGGGGTTCCTACCGTATGTAATGTATGTTTTGGAGAATTCAACATATCTAAAAATATTTATAATTTGATTTGTGTACCTAGGTAGTTACTCACTCTTATCGCGAGATTCTCTGACTAGAAAAATACTGAACACTTACTCCAATATCCCGGGTTTAGTTTTACTCGTCCGTGGTTTAGTCTTATGTAAAGAAAATTAACGTATGTTAAGGTAATAACAAAGCTTGCCTTTATTCGACTTCATCACATTGTTGTATACTTCATCAAAAGAAATTACTCTTTACCATAATAAGTCAGTGCTAAAAAAGTCTACCATTTTCTCGACCAACTCATTTAGACATAAAAAAGTAATTCGTCGCAAGAGTCGCAACATGCCTACAGTCACAAAATTATTTATTCGCAAATGCTGCATGGTTCTAAGAAAAAAAAAACATTTAGAATTTAAGGGGTTACCTTAATTGATTCCAAACTTTTATAAAAGTGTCGTGAAACGGTCAGGTAAATATGTAGGTACTTACATATTCACGGAAACAATAGTATAGTAAAGTAGACGCCTGTCGGAAAAACATCAGTTGTATTGTTGATAATGTATGTTTGTTTAAAAATAACTATTAAAAAAATATTTTATATTTGTCATAGAAATTGCATTATATTTTACTAATTAATTCATTTTATATCATACTAAATTAAGTAGAAAATATGAAACTACTTAGAAATAATTTTCATATTTAATCATTGGGATCATTGAAATGTCTATTGAGACAACTACTTATATTTGTTTATGAATATAGCAAATATAATCTAATAATCCGACGATGTAGTATCTGAGTCTGTCTTATCTTAAGGACTTATCTTAGAAGTGTAAAAAAATGTTTGCAGTGCTTTTAGATTGAAGCTAATCTTGCTTTGATACCAGCACATTAGAAGGAGAGACTTATTGACTAATACTGCGTTTGAGGTATAACTAGGCGATGCCGCAATGTTTTCTCTGGATGTGATGAGGTCGGAACCGAGTACAAACGAGGCGAATTTCCACTGCAACTTGTTCTTTTATTGCGCCTCCAAATTGGATTCGTAGCGTCATACACACTCCTCTCGGACTGAAATTTCGTTTATATTTTTCCCAATTTTCTTTTGTGTAAACCACATAAAAGTCACGTTAGAATTTCAAACGACGACTCATGTTTTGTGTTAGCCTAAGATCAAAGGCCCTTAACTGAGAAACCAGTTGTTACATAAATACACAAATGAGACATCGGTTTTCAGAACGGTTCATATTACTTGTAACGTATGGAACGACAAGATCAAGAAATTATCATCTGCTTTGGTAGGTATTTTGTTTGGAAATGAACTATCAAATGTAGTACTGCGTAACTGATCGTATGTTTTTTTTGAAGCACCTACACATCATAAAGCTAATTGTCAAACAACACCGTAAAAACAAACTAAAATATAAGTGTTAAATATCTAAACTAAATTTGCAATCTGTTAGAAATTCTATTGATAGTATCTACTGAGGTCGCTTTCCTAAGGAAAGGTACCTAAAAGGCTGGCCACTGTGCCACGCTAGATAGCTAGCCTTATCTTCTTAGTAGAAGTTGTACATGTGTTAAGAATGCATGTGCGATACTTCACACAATCGGCACTGATTACAGAATGGAACAATAAATGGAAAAGAACTATGAAAATACCACATCCCACCGATATTAAAACACCAACGCAAATTTGTGTCAAACGTAAATAAAATAAAATAATGTGGGCTAAAGTAACTGTTGGCAAAGAAACGACTAAACTCAAGGACGAGTTTTCGTGGGAGATCAAAACAAGTGTCAAACGCTCAAGCAATTAGGAGCCGAAGGATAAACACCGAGCAAGCAAAAAAAAGATTACAAGCGATTACGTAATACCAACAATTCATTGTTCTGTTTTAACGTGGGAAGAATTTTGAGGAAAAAAATTTGTCTTGAATTCGAGAAAATAAGTTTTTGTTTATTATTTTCTATCTTTGTACACTGTGCAACCTTTAGAGATATCTACGAATAACAAAAATTTAACGTGTTTGCAGAAATATATATTACACTGAAAGTTTGTTTGATAAAAGCAAATTGTTACCAAACCTATGATAATAAAGTTAATCCAACCTCGACACTATCCTTAAAATACTATACGACTCATATACGTAACATAAAGGCACAATATACTAACCTCACTGCCCTCGGAAAATGGCCCCAGAGACCACGACCCAGGTGCCAGCCTCTTACAATAAAAGATAATGAAGATGTTCAGGGAAGCAAGGCGATCGTAAAAACCAATTCACCAAAGATAAACCTCAGGCCGCAATTTCCAACTTTTTATGGAGTGCTGAGTTTTTAAGGTAACGCAAAAAAATCTTCGGAACAAGTATCTGTAATTAGAATGGAGGATTCATTTTCTATAAAATCTGGCTTTTATCTTAAGGCAACGTATTGGGGACTTGAACTGCCTAAATATTTAACTGTTTTTCAAACCGTTCACAAGGGTATGTATGCAATGTCTTACAAATGAAGAAAATTACATTTACCGTGCTTGCGTGTAACTTTTAGCCCTAGCCGGTTATTGTCCAAATCAAAAGAAAGTTATAATTTACTGCTACATTGGCCCAAAAGCCTTTTGGACTTTACTAGATGAGCAAGTTAACGTAATAATTCCAATAAAAATGCAAAAGGCTCTTAGGTCAATGTATCAGTAAATTCAAACTTTCTTTAGATTTGGGACAAAGTAGGCTAAGGCTTGACTAACCCGCAGGCACGGTAT
This sequence comes from Anania crocealis, assembly GCA_949315895.1. Classification (NCBI taxonomy): domain Eukaryota; kingdom Metazoa; phylum Arthropoda; class Insecta; order Lepidoptera; family Crambidae; genus Anania; species Anania crocealis. The sequence continues at coordinate 8,908,917 of OX438868.1, forward strand.
TTATGAGATTAAAAACAACTTTTACGACAAAAACTAAACATTGCTACTCATTCTTACATTCATAGTTGTTAAAATTAATTGATAATATTTCTTTCTTCCTCAGTTAAGGTAAAAAAAATGCTTTCTTGTTGAAAGAATTTGAGTGAGACAGTGTTGTTGCACATTTAATCAACTACAATTAGTTTTTAATAAAACACGTCATATACCCAAATTCTGGAGAACGCCGGCCTTAGGAAGTTTAAACCTTAGCTCTTTCTATGAATCCTCAAAGTTATAAATATTTTATTTGTTTAATGGCCTCATATCTTAGTAATAATGTATCGACTCTTGCTTGGATAAGAATTTCCCTAAATTTGTGTGAGATACATGATTACATAAGGAAATAGAGAGTTTATTTGTAAGTTTTTTTTTTGCTTGATTTTCACACTTTTGATTTTTGTAACGAAAAATTACTCTGATAGGCCAATAAAAACACCTGTGTTTTGATATGCTCTTGTTACTTCAGTCTGCTATTTGAATCAAATATAATTATAACAGTAAAACTTTATGCTAGCAATTACTGGTAACAAAATCTAAGAGCGTTAATTCCAATGCGATTTGGAATTTCTCGATGGCCCGAACGGTATCAGTGCTGCAAAATATTATAAGGCCTTTACTAAACAGTTATTATCTTTCCATTAAAAGCCGGCTGTAAAGCCGCCATCAACTTAAATGGGATGGATGACTGTACGACGCCTTACACGAATATAACATCTTACTGGAAATGAATGGAAATAAGAGTATTTCAGTAAAGTTTCCTTGTCTTGTGATTATTGTTATTTAAAAAATCTAAATTTAAAAGTACGTTAAAAATTGTTGAAAAGGGAACTCGTAACCTGCATAGGTAGATACGACACAATATAAATTGTTTTAATTGAATACCCAATAATGCGTTTAGGATTTTAAGTTTATGTAAATTCCAATGTTTATTTAATTCCTAATACAAGTCCAATTAGTTGAATACAGAAAAAAATACATTAACCATTTCTGTACCTAAAGCTTGGGATACAAAGATATTTTCCGCTAAAAAGCACCAAAACTGCATTATTTAGCCTTTAAACCAAATAAAAATATCGTTAGGTAAGTGTTCTTTATTTGAGTATGTTTCTACCTCGTTGTAATTTTACTTTTTTGTTTAGTTTAGTTATGAAACAATGTGTTTATATCTTCCTAATCCATTCAAACTTTTATTCCATTTTTGTATCACACTATTTATGTACAGACGACAGCACGTCAACCTACCACAAAACGTAAAACTTTCTCAATTGACATTGAGCTCTACTTGTTGGACTTAAAGTTGAAAATCAATTCAATGACCTTTAACTTTTTGAGTAGGTTGACCTGCTGTTGTCTGTACCTACTAAAATAAGATCTTAATTCAGTACCAATTTAACAAAAAGGTTTTAAACAAAATTTTTGGTGCCTAGTATATCATAGATGTCATTTTGATCAAAGTATGCTATTTATTGAAGCATACAATTTGCCATACCAGTTTTTCAATAGGTACAATTTTTCAAAACTGTTTTCTAGCAATTTTCAATAATTCAGAGTACGCTTGCCCTGATCCAATGTACGATAAGGCTAAACTAAGTAACTAACCAATATTCTGAGCAATTTCTATCAGGAATAGTATACCAGAACATTGTTTCATCTCACCTTCTACCAAATGGTACTAATCCTAATGTATATCTGGGTCTATTAAATGAAAACTCTTACGGACAACATTTCAGATACAATAGAAGTTTAATGACTCACTTAAATGTACCACATGTTATTTTTTTTTATCTTTATTTTAAAGGAGGGTTTTTTCTAATAGAAAATGTCACCCCCATAGTTACAATCATAACTTTTAGTTATCTACGGCTTATACACATTTTAACTAAATGGTACAAAGTTCTAGCAAAATACGATGTGGGAGAAGACAAAATGCGGTTGCAAAGACCAACTTGTCCAACTGAATTTGTAAGAATCATAAATTGAGCCCTCTCATGCTCGTTCCGTACTCATTCCATCATGATGTGATACACATCTTCTATTATACCACACTCTCATGCCGCAAGTTTAATACCACCGCTTTTTCAATCTCACCCATCTACATTATCATAAAAGGTGACTAAAGGAGTAGGTACTGTCAGAAGAATACGGACGTTTTCTCTACACCAGTGTCCAAACTGTAATCGGAAATCCAATAACCAAGCGTGAAGATTATGGCAAAACCTTTTATTGGAGCGATGTCTTCTCCCTTACTCTTAGCTAACTATCCGCTAAGAGGAAGGGAGAGGAGGAAGAGGAGGAGTATTATGTCTATTAGAAGAATTATTCCTGTTCACAAACCTAGTAAGTATGTCTCTATAGTCGTCCGTTACAACTTCTCTTCATTAATTATATTCTATAAATCCGTGTGCAGAAATGTAATTTTGCAGAAGTTCTAGAGAACGTATTTTCAGTAATATCCGACAGTAACATACTCGGATAAAGAACCTTTTGAGGGGTCGGTGTCGGTTCTAATTGCTTTACCTCTGTGAAAAGCTTCGTCGGAAATTTTATCTCGATACAACCGAAGGGCGCAATTGTTTTAGGAAGTCTCCTAAAGTAGTATCGGCCCGGATCCCGACTTTTGTTTGAAGTAACTTAATAACATTAGGGATTGAGGTTTAGGGAAATATCTTTTTGATTGAGCTTAAATCAGGCTTTAGTCAGAAGAGGACTAAAGATTACCTTCCGCTACAAGACGACGAGCAAACACCTTTTCTTTTCACCACTGGTAACACCGCGATCGCTTCTCTACCTGACAAGCATAGCAACAAAGGCAAACTCCGCCCTCCCTCCTTAAGGGGGGACCTGCACCCAGAAGAGCGCGTTCTGTGGTTAATATGATAATGATGATAAAATTGCTTGCCCTCACGTGGGACGAAGTAAACTAAAAAAAAATGGAAGAGTTCCCGTGAAGACCTAATGTGTCCGACACGTAATTAGATCGTTGACGTAGGTATACTTTACCCGAAGTATAATTATCCGCAAACTGTCCATGCGCAGTCCGTCTAATTAAATAGGCAATTAATTTCCCGCAGGTAAGTCTCAAGGATACTTTGTCACCGCTTGACCCCACTCTGCCTCTGACACCCGATAGACAGATTACCTACAGTATACGAAAGTCATTTTTTTTAAACTCCAAACATGTGGCGGTGGCGAGTGGCGATGACATTTAAATTTGCTAATATTCGAAATAAATGCGTAAGGTATGATAAATAATTGTTACTCAATCCTGACAGAACGGCGGAACTAATATAAATGAAATATATCTTAGGCTAAGTTGTGCTACTATCTCAGAGCATTACATCAACGCTATAATTATGCTATTTGTAATCCCAAAAAAGTATGGTTCTTTAAGTAAAAAAGTTAATCATAATTATGCGTATTGTATTACATGAAAGTTTTGGTATACAAACATATCCATAGCATTAGGAGTAATCCCATAAAATAAGTTGTCGATTCAAAGCTGATGTTCTAATTTTATAGCGCGTTGGAGATATACCTTATTTTTGACGATGGCCTTCTAATCACAACTGAGCAAATATTGACGGCTAGGTACTACCCCTTTTTCATGACATGGCCAGGCTCGCCCGTGTCGCCGTCAGGACAGAGTTGTGCAAAAGGCAATCTAGTACTCTTGAGCCACCAAGTGCCACTAGTGGGACACAGCAATACCACTAGCAATACCACTGTTGCTCGAGTTATTACGAGTACTACATATTAGTAAGCCAGCGCAGCGTATGTTTTGTGCGCAGTGTGTGGGTTTTCACCTGCAGCTTCTAGTAGTATTATAAATACGACAGTGTCTTTCTATCTGTCTATTTTAACTGTGTAACTACTAAACCGATTTGGATGAAATTTGGCTACTTTTTATCCCAGGGCTGGGCACAGTTTCCGCCCACGAAACGTTATAACGAATAGTTCACGCGGACAGCGCCGCAGGCGAAAATGTACTTTCGTATTTACTTTACCTTAGTATCTGAAATCTGATACACAAGATATCACCTTGTTCTTCTTATCAGATGACAAACCTTAAAAGATGTTCTAGTTTTCTAGTTTTCTGACAGTGACATATTTGAACGAATTGCATCTTACGACAGAAACCGGGACAAACGGCTTAGCGTGCCTCCCGAAGCAAGCAAGACACTCCGCTTCCCCTTCCAAGCCTAAAAAAATTCGAAAAAATTAAGAAAATATCGTTTTATAAAATGTCTAGACCGAGAATGAACCTTGCGCAAAATGCGGACCACCGCACCACTATCATGGTGGATATTCTATAGAAATTATTAAAGTTGAATTATTTTATTTTATGAAATTTTATAATAGTGTTATCCTCGGCACCCAATTACAGTAACAACATACTTGTATTGGGTTTTCAGGCAAAGGTTTATGGCTAACCCCCTTATTCATAATACCTAACGCAAGCAGTCTAATTAACTTATTTTAGCTATTACACTGTTTTGTCACTTTCTTTCAAATGATGACAGCGCTAAGAAAAAACGAGACAAAACAGTGTAATAGCTAAAATAGGTTTATTCGACTGTTTGCGTTATTATGAATAGGGGGTAAGAGTTTAGCACTGAGTGAAAAGCCCAGTCCACTGAAACAAAAGCCCAATCCATCTTCAAAGTTGAGTCAATTACATATAGGGAAACTTGTAGTAGAGTCGATATGAAGGTCAATTAACAAAATTAACCACAACTAGTTGATCCAGTTCAGTCTTGGGATCGCCAAGTTCGGAATTAGTTTATTGATTAAATTTTGCAGGGTTTCAAATTAGCGAAAGAAATCGCTGAATTTCTGCTTCAATGAATAATTAACCATGAAAAAATATTGAGGTTGCAATAGTTTAGACTGAAGAAGACTAAAAATTAACATGTAATTTTTGATACAAACGATAATATTAGTGCTTGCAACAAAAAAACACGGTAATAATAGGGGTTAAAGTATGAAATTGCCGATTATTTTCCCACTTTTTATTTTTATTATAGCTCTTAAGTATAGTCGTATTATTGCGTAATTCTTTTTGTATTGTATCAAAAATTAAATAAAGAAGCTTTTAAATAAAAAAAATTCAATACTAGTGCCTATTACTTCAAAGGAAGACGTTGAAAAGACCCCTTACAATGTGTCAGCTGACCTTCTTGCTTCAATTAAGTATATTTGTTTTACTTTGTACTTACTACTTTGACTTTCAGAAATTTAAATACTATAATGCGTAGCTTTATAACCATCTAACTTTCACCTTTAATTGTATCGAAAACGTTCCAGGCGTTTTTAAAAGAAAAAATTGTTAGTATGGAAAAATGACTTTTCTCGATTTCGTCCATACAAAACGGCAATTTCATACTTTAACCCCTAATATATTCTCATCGTTATGTTCTCAGATGACGCTCACTGCTATGGATCTATACTTAGCAAACGGAGCCGAGGGAAAACATCACTAATCCCTAAACAACTCACTGTTATTAAAAGGACCCTGAAAGGTTATAAATAAATAAATGTGGACAGATTCACATACAGTGTTCTAATCTTATAGTAAGTTTACTATTTAAAACACACAGCACCACAAACACCCAGACCGGAGAAAACGTAGAAAAACACATTTTTCCTACATTTACCAATCCGGGAATCGAACCCAGGACCTTGAAGCAGGCGAAACCTTAAAAAACGGTGTGTACGCTACTCTACCACGAAAGTCGTCAGTTTGACTCATTACGAATATACAGGGTGTATCAGGCGGCCTTTAGGTAAATTAAGGAGAGAACTCAGTAAACTATTCTGTTCATAAATCAATAAAAAAAATCTGTACTTTTTTTTCACGAAATTATCCACATTTTCGTTGCATTGTAGTCATAGCGCACGCGGCTTGCCGACACGCCACACGCCAAGGCTCCGCTTGTCGGCGACTCAAAGTGCCCGCGCCGCCTATTGTTCTCCTCGAGCCCGACGATAAGGCGCGCACCGCGCACGCGCGTGCGCGGCTCTTGCTCTCTCAGTTGCCGACTAGACTCGCTACTGTTTGTAACAGTGTCGCCGGTCGCAATACAAAACTTTTCGTGGGTGCATCATGGGTGATTTAACAAACATTGAACTGAGTGACTTAGTTTTAATTTATGGTGAAAGTGGTGGTAACTTGGCTGTTACCATACGTTCCTGGAGTTTTACATGGTGACAAAAGTAAACAACTCAATCATTGTAATTAAGTTGATTCATCTAGTTTTCCGATAGAAACGGTGAGGTCAATGACCGTGATAAACTACTTAGACGTTCTAAAGTGAAGACGTAAAAAACAGTGCACTGATTTTACAATAATTTGTGACATTGTGCTTAGTGCAAATTGGACGTCATTTCAAACACTTACTGCTTGCAAAACGTAAGTTTTTATACCTAAGTGCAGGTGATAAACTAAGTAGATAATTAATTCAGTGATTGTAAATAAGTTGATTCAGTTTTTACCAAATCATCTAAATCGAGTTAGTGTTTTTTTGTGAATTCCCTCTTTTCTTCTAATTTATTTCTAAGATTATTTAAAGTCTAAATATTAGATTTTGAGATGAACATAAATTTCAAGTTTTAGATTCTTTGCCGGTCCTAAGTCCGGAATAAGTACGAAGGAGAAACTGAGTCAAATAAACAATCAGAGTCGCGTGGCGCGGACCACGGCGCGGTGTGTGCCCATGATTTTCGGTCGTTTCGCTGAATGGTTACCGATGAGATAATTTCATACACGTTCAAATGTATTTAGTGAGTAATTATTTTCTATTATCTAGACTTCTCATTTGACCTTTACTTTAATTTACCTACAGTCCGCCCGATACACCCTGTATAACAAATCATCTTTAAGTACAAACATAAACATTACCTGTGTCAGGTCATAACGAAACTACTTTAGGTCTATTTTTACATTATAACTATAGATTTAACAAAATCTAGATCGACCAATTAACTATATCTCAAGCTTTCACTGACTCAAGCGGTTACAGTGTAAACCATAATGCTCTAAAGAACATTACACCGAGCAGAACCCAGCCAATAATAATTTCTCTACGTCCGAAACGGGAAGCCCGCTCCGTCAAAGCGTCCCGAAATGGACGAACACGAAACGGCTACCACCATTTTCCAAGAAACAGAAAACTAGCGAGGACATAATTTGTCATCGGCCGCATAAGCGACCCAGTTTCTCTTAACTTATCCCGTTCAAGAAAAGATGAATTGTCTCTGTAGAGAAGTATTGTGACGCACGTTTATCTTCTGCAGTATTAATGTTATTTTTTTACCGTTATTATTATTATTTTAAAATGATAAAACAGAATCCATACACTATAAGTTACTTATCGGTTTCTTGAATTCATGCGAACCCTGTACATTAAGAAATAAATATTTAAGTACATAGGTAGGATTTTATGTTGTATTTTGATTTAAATTTCGTGTGTTTTAAATACTCTACAGCATTCTTACTTACGTACTTTTTGCAGTAGGCAATGTCGTCATCTCTTTTATACTTGCATGAATAAAAAACAATGATACAAATACGCCGCTAGTAACGCTTGCAAGCCATAGCAGATCCTGATCCCGCCTAGCAGGCCTTTTAGCACTGATACCCTTTAGCAGGCTGTTTCACGGGTAAGTGCAAAGGACACTCGAATCAGCATGTTGTAATGCTTTGTCAGCAAAGGGCCAAGAAGAGAGTACACTCGCTATGTACCTAAAGTTTACCTGTGTGTATTTTAATTGTATATTATCGCGATTACTGAAAACCACATTCTCGTAACCGTCGTAATTCTCCAATGCTTTCTTTAATTATCAAAGGAGCGTGTCGTGATCCTTATAGCAGTAGTATAAAAACCTTATCCTGTCTTCAGCTTGACGTAAAAACAACACTCCTAGCAAACTGGTTTTCATAGTAACTATAGTAGAATAAAACAAAACGAACTTAAATGTCTATAAAAATAACATCACATTCGCTCGTGACTTGCAAGAACCGACTCTTCTACTGTTGCCCTCTCTGATTAATTACATCCCCGTTCAGGGCAAGACGTATCCACGCGATCATCTTTCTACACAAAATAATTTGAACCTTATACAGTTGTAATATAAGGCACACGGCAGACTCGCTGTGTCGACTCCAGTTAAACGATCAGTGGCGACAAATTGCCACTCCAAGTAGCAGCGTTTTATATTAATTGTGTACAATGAAACTGTTTACCTCTACCGTGGAACTATTATTACGTTATTATGGTAGTTTTATTTAGTGGTGAATGTCTCTTGTGGATAATACAATTCCTTGAATAATCATTTTGACTGCCAGAGGTGTGACTCGAACCCACGCACAACCTTCCGGACGGCTGCTGCAGCTGTCTCCGGCTTATGTCTTCTAAACAAAATTTTAAATAGGTGATTGAGTAAGTACCTTTAGCAACCTTTAGTTTTGAGGCTGTTTTTATCAAAATGCTGATGTAACTTAAAAATGTCACCGTGTAGTATCATAGTAACCGTGAATGTACTACGTTATAATTTAAAATTAAAAACTTTTATAAAATTCACGTATTGCAGCATCAATCTTAATACCTACTTGGATGGCTTGATCGATCCTCGCCTATCCGTGAAATGGGAAAAGCTAAAAGAATTGAAAATGAGCTACAACACATTCATCATATATGATTCATAATATCAAATGTCTATTTCTTATCTTCCATTTTCACTGAAACAATATATTGCCGAGTTGATCACATTTTTGTGTAGCCACATGTGTGAATTGCTTAATTCAGACAAAAAGTACAAAATGCAACGCGCATTCGAATTCTCGTCGCCTCAAATTTCCCCAAAAGAATCATCAAGATAGAACCACAAGTAAAACTAGTAATTTCTTCTATTATCACACCTCCTGTTTTATGCATTTAAGTACGAGTAGTATGCCTTTACGATATTGTTTTCTTAAAAAGTCAGCTCTCCTTTTTCTGACCGGTCTATTTCTGTTACCTATTCATGTTACTAGAGAACCGTTGAATTTTTTACGTCATGTAGAATTTCTGTGCCTAAGAATTCTACAGTTTCGACCATGGCTCTGTAATTTCAGGCTTCGACGTTAAATAACAGAGAGGGAAAATATTCTTGGATTTTTAAAAACGCCACTCTTCGTTATTAAAATAATAATTAAAAATTCCCTGGCTTTACAAATTGACTTTCCTTGCTGTTTTAGCCAAATGGGATGAGAGATTCAGCAATTGTGGTACCACTGGCATCTTAGTAAAATGGTATCTGGCTATTTCGTTTCTTTGCTTCTACCTGATGATAATGTTTGGGCGCAGACCTTAATCCACTCGATGATGTAAGTTTAGCTTCCTTTAATTGTACTTAGTTTACCAATTTAATGAAGGTAGGTAAGAGTAATTGGGGCACATACATTTAAAAAAGGCATTGTAAATAACTATTATTTATACTTAGGTTCTGAAAAGAACAGTATATGTATGACGCGGTAAATGTTAATCTTAATCTTAATATACTATAAAAATTTTGTGTCACGTTGTTTGTCCGCAATGAAATCCAAAAACTGCTGAAACGATTTTAACCAAATTAAAAGATAGGATAGTTTATAATTCAATTGAGAGGCGCATTATTTTTTTATTGTAAATTATTTGTCTCTAATGTAACAAACAGTGAGTCCTACACGATTTTAACAGAAGACAGTGTAAGGTGATTTTATAAGGTAACGCCATAATTATTTGATAATCAATGACATTAAGACGTCAAAATGTAATTACATTATTCTGAGGCGAAACGAAGTTCTCGGGGTCAGCTAGTAGCTTATAAATACTTGATTTCTGAAAATAACTTTATTAATTCATTTATACTGACAGCTAGCTCTGCAACGGCTGCTGCTATTGGCTGGCATTCCAAAATTGGGCATGCAGTCACTACCTGTTTACTTTTTGTGTACTTCACCTGAATAAGTCATTTAAGTGTGACCTTTACAGTTTATTTAGCGACAGATCTAGATATAATATTTTTTATCGCAAATTACCTACGTTAAGTTAAAATAAAAATGACGTTACTTAAAAATTTTTACTTCAATTAAAATATTTTTTTGTATCTATCAAAAGAAGTTTTATTGATAAACAAATCATTGGAATTATGTCTATGATATTCTAATTTCAAATATCAATTACTTCAGTTAGTAGATCTATTCGCCAAAGAGTTTGATCATCTTAAAGTGTTTTCTATGTATCATAAGTATGTATTTACCAAAAAAAAAAGTATATAAGTAAGTTTATCGGTTGTCTAGTACCCCATACGACAGGGTACTTAATAGTACCTTAATTCGGGACTAGATGGCTCAGTGTGGCCCAGTGAGGCATGTCTTAAATATTTATTTATTTAAAGAATTGTGCTCAAAAGAGGTAGGCAAGGTATGTTTACCTTGCTTCGTAATAATTAGGTACAATAAACTGGTCTGTTCATCTGAAGTATTGTATAATATTTAGGATGAATTTCAGTTTTTTGTTCATTGGCTTGTAATAAATAAAAACAAAAACTTCTAGCCAGTTTTTTGAAAATCTCTCTCACCGATAGACAACTTATACATAAGTATTTAATGCAAGCTACATAGTTAGGTGGTATTAACTTTCTAAGAGTAGTGACAGGTTGTTAGTTTGTATAGTAAGTAGATTTCTCGATAATAGTTTTTGTTTTTATTTAGGCTTAATTACAACAAAACTAAATTGCATTTCCTCAGCAGAACTCATTTGAAATCGCAATCCAATGAGATTCTAAATAAACGCATTTCAACGTTAAAAAACCCTCGATCTGGAATTAAATCCTGTGATTGAATCGGGATCGAGCCGAGTCGAGAGCCAGAGCAATGTGTTTGCACTGCTTCTCGTTAACTACCCTAGCGCCTCTAGCGGGGCCTAGAGGCAAACGCAAACGCAAACGCAAACAAATAAGTGTATGGTACATATTACCGATTTATGCAAAATTAGCAGCCAGTTTGACATCAATTATTTATATTTAGCTTCTGAATAATTTGCAAATTCATAAAATTGACTGCACATTGTGATGTTATTGAAAAGGATTAGGTAAAGTCGTAAAAACTACAGATAGTTAAACATTTGCTTTTAAATACAGTCATGGTCTAATAATATCTGGAAAGACTTTTTTTTTTCGTCAATACTCAGATGTAAAATGTTGTTAGAAATACAAGCTTGTACTTAAATATAACCTGACATGTAAGCAAGCTTAGATCATATTGCACATAGTAGGTATTTTTTAAGAAAATTAAAATAAATTTTGAACCTGAGGGAAGTCCAGCTGAATATACTTTATTCGCTCCACACAGCAGCCAAAAAGCTAAAGACAAAGTTAACTGTCTAACGATGGGCGATGTAACCTACATCATTTTGTCACTGATTTACTAATTCCTATAACTCTAAGTTTATTAACAAACACAGAAATTACCTACATATTATTATGTGATATGTGCCAATAGAAATCTATATGTTTATTCTTTATTTATTTATTTTAATATAGTTCAGACTAAGTGTTAAGACTAAGCTATACACTACTATGAACAATGATGAGTTAGCCTAGAGAGAAGAATGATGAACAAAACATAATAAAAGTTATAAAATAAATATTAGGGGTTAAAGTATGAAATTGCCGTTTTGTATGGACGAAATCGAGAAAAGTCATTTTTTCATACTAACAATTTTTTAGTTTTGTTTAAAAACGCCTGAGCCGTTTTGATGCAATTAAAGGTGAAAGTTAGATGGTTATAAAGCTACGCATTATAGTATTTAAATTTCTGAAAATCAAAGTATATAATACAAATATACTTAATTGGAGCAAGAAGGTCAGCTAACACATTGTAAGGGGTCTTTTCAACGACTTCCTTTGAATTAATAGGCACTAGAATTGCATTTTTTTTTAGTCAAAAGTTACTTTATTTAGTTTTTGATACAATACAAAAATAATTACGCAATAATATAACTATACTTAAGAGCTATAAACAAAATAAAAAGTGGGAAAATAATCGGCAATTTCCTACTTTAACCCCTATTATAATGTGCATGACTTTTCATTTCACAGTACCAACGGCGGAAATCATTTTTTATTTATTTAGAAAGTCATATACTGGTTTCAAAATATTAGAATTATGTTGACAAAACTAAACTTATAGTTTCAGTAATTGCGCAAACAATAGCAGCAGTGGTAACAAAATTTAGAAAAAAGCAGCTGCATCTCATGAAACAAATTACAAGGTTGTGTATTTATTTAAACTTACCTAGTTGTAACTCATAGTAAATATGAAAATAAAATAATTGAAAATAAACTATCAAATTGCTTTTTAGTAGCTAACCAAGCTAGCTAGCTAGCTTTTCTTAGGGCGAATGTTTCCATTAAAATAAACGATTCCATTAAGAATATCTTTTACAAAGTCTTTTTTTATTTGCAAAGATATTATCAAACAATCGCCCTGTGTCCGACTCAGGTGAGTTAATCAACAATGCCTTCAGCAAACGAAGGATTATTTCCTTTCTCTCTTTTTGCAGACCCAGTGGACGACAGAAAATGTTCGAGGAAAAATAAATTCATATTTCTTTGAAACTAAATCTTGTTATTTAAAATTCATAGTCTTTTTCATATTATACAAACGTTTTCGAGTTGTTTCTATGATTTATCTTTTTAGAATCGATGATACCAGGAATTATTTGCTATAATAGTTTTCTACACAAGATTCATAGTGCCTATCCTATAAAATATATCCTGTAAAATCAGCTTTTAAATATCTTCATCAAAAATCAATAGGAAATGTGCTCAGACTTAGAATTTTAATAATTAAATGTTGCATTATCTCCCTTGCAACTAAGAGGAACTATTAGAAAACTTCTCGAAATAAAGCATGGCAGAAATTAATAATTAAATTAAAGTTATAACATTTTATGATAGTTCTGTGTTTGCTAAATCTATTTTTAAGATAATGTTAATTCGTGTTTTGTACACAAAAAGTTTGAAAAGATAAAAAAGTTATTTCTAATTTTAGAGAATAAGTATGACTGCATGAAGCTGAAGTGCAGATCACATCACTTGCTAATATAAAAAATTAGCAGTAGGTATCATATAATAAAAACAAATAGAACAACAGTAATAAGAAATTTAGACCAACTGTTAGCATGTTTGTTAAATGTCCTTCTGTTATCTAAGCCATCAATCCATTAATCTCGTTCCTAGTCGGGATAAAGATAAAGTAAGTACCGACCAAAAATGTCATCGTGATCAGTCCACTGGTGGAGGCCGTATGGACTATGTCCAACAACCGTAAAACTTTTTTAAAACATCTACTGATGGACTTAGGCCTCATAGTGATTACTTGTTCACTCATTGTTAGGCCATGGTTAGTTCACTGTAATATAAACTCATCTCTCTAACTCTAATAAGTCTTTGGACAATACAACCTCGTCATTTCATTATTGTGTCATAACATGGACCCGCATCGCAAGAGTATTCCCCGCTGCACACTTAAAAGAACTAATTGTTTCACCATGTTTGTCAAAACTGTTTAGGTCAGCGGTTATTAACAATCTAAGAATCGTTTTTGTAGTGACAACAGCTCCCGTACATAATGCAAAAATGTCGTCCCGTAAAGTTTTAGCATGTCAAATACTATCTTACACCACAAATATACTTAAAGATAGAATATTATTACATAAGTTAAAAAAAAATATATCTCGAATGAAACTTGTCATACTGAAAATTATGCGAACAGTGATAGGTCACTTCCCCTGGCGTGACGGGTATGCATTAACTCATTTTACCAGAGCGTCAAAAACATGTTTTAGGTATGTACTCTATTAATTTAGTTACTAAGTGTAGAATTACATACCTGCCTTTATCTATATGGCATAGGTACTATTTGTTTACTCGAATGGGAAAAACTGAATAAAACTATTAAGATCTTTGTAACTGCCACAAAACAGTAAAGAACAATGGCAGAAATACATAGTACAAATTGTCTGATATAAAAGATGAGCGTACATTAACGAAAAATATATAGAAATATTCCATGTTACTTGAAGGTTATAAATGTGAAGTCATTTTCATTTGGAAAGGCCGGAAAAAATTGATATTTCGTTTTGAAGTTTTGATTTTTAGGTTATGATGTATTAACAATTATTAACATATGGCTCTATGGATATGTTCCAAGGCCGTAAAACTTGTAATAAAAAAACAATTATTGACATTGACATCGAGAACGAGCGAGAAGTATGTGTGATCTGTCAAAGGGACAAGCAAGGTAGGGTAGTGCATTTTACTCCATTTTAATCGATACTTAGAGTATCGATAAATCATATTAGTTCAGAACCACATCTTATATGTGTAGTGTACTTGGTTAATTATTTGATTTGATTATTATATTGGCATTATAACGCATTTTTTAATACCCAGTCGTCGTCAATAAGGTAGAGACAGAGAAATTACTTAAAATCGAATGATCAGTAACGATCTATTGAATACTCAAATCAGTTAAAGATAGTAGTATTCACATCCCTTACAGTCATAATGGCCGATGGATGGAAAAGTCCCAGATCATTGAATATTCTTTAAAAAATGTTGTTTAAATGCCGGCTTTCACGAGAAGATTTTATTATTTGTAAAACCTTAAAAAAATCAATAAATTCGTTTGGCAAAAACATCATTTATGTGCGTTCTAAAAAAAGTCAGACAATTTTCTGCCGTTGTTCTTTCATTTTAATTTATTTTAGTTTATTTATGTTCCTACTTAAATAAATAAAAACAGTTCATTCGTACAAGCAAGCGTATCATACCCAAGTACATACAAGATGTGTAGCGAGAATTTATATAACACTCACCTATTATCACCAAAAATGCAATCGTAACCATCTTGACGACACCTGAAACAAAAAATTGTGTTACAGTTACTTCTAAAAATCTTCATTACAAATAGAATGAAAAAAGTCTTCAGCTGCAGCATAGTGCTTACCATTAAAATGATAGAGTAAAACTTAATATTAAAAAAACTTATAAATTCTCAGAGATGCTATTTGTGTGGCTTTGCCCGAGTCCATTACGTGGCATAGCAGACTACGATACACAAATCGTCAAAATCATGCTTTACATAGCCACTAAGCAAAATTGCTTTTAATCTCTTTCTATAATAATAGTTTCATTTTATCTTACTAACTACCTGTTCCCCGCGACTTCATACGCGTCAATTTCTGTTTTTATGATCACGATTAATTTTGCAACATTTTTCACTGATGCTTCGCTCCTATTGGTCGCAGCGTGATGTTATATAGCTGAAAGCGTTCCTCGATACATGGACTATCCAACACAAAAATAATTTTTCAATTCGAACCAGTACTTCCAGAGATTAGCGCGTTCAAACAAACAAACAAACAAAAAAACAAACAAACTCTTCAGATTTATAATATTAGTATAGATGTTATAAATGCGCAAGCGTGCATGAATGTTCTTTACTCAATCACGTCATAACGGCTGAATGCATCCAAATTAAATTATGATTAGAATACAGACTCAAATAGTATATAGGCTACTTTTTATCCCTGGAAAAAAGTACGGTCCCCGTGGTATAGTTTTAGATACGGAATTCTACACATACGAAGTTGCAAGTAACAGCTAGTTATTTATAAATATGATATGTTAAAACCCTGATTTATAATAAGGCTGCGTTTTCACGGAAGTGGAGCTAGCCGGTGTGGAGAGAATTGACCAATCACTGTAAAACACAGATCAAAGATTTCGAGCACTGTAATGGGTCCGATCCTCTCCACTCCACTCCGTTTCTGTGGATTCGCAGCCTTAGGATGCTTAGAGAAGATAAAGAAGTTTTATTACTGTAAACTGTCGGTTTATCCAAAACTCAAACAGCTAACCAATTTTATACTGTTATCTATAACACAAGCTGGGTCAGTTAAAAATAATTGGTAAGAAACTCAAAACTAATATCATTTTAACTTGCAATGCACCTACGCGACAAATCGTTTGCGGTGACCTTAATACGGTAGGAATAGAGTTTAAAGCAGGGCACTTTAATCGAGTCGAGACTACCAGTTTTCATATTGTGTACTTAGTATTGTTAGGTCCCCGAGTCAGCTCTGGGTGAAGGTAAGAGGTAGTTTAAACAAAGTGGCACGTCGTATGCTGTTTGCAGATTTGTAGTCTTGACCGAGTGGATTGTTTAACTTGTGCCTACCAAAAGACATAGATAGCTGTTGTTCTTGTATGTGCCTACAATTGAATTGAATGGAATGTCTCATCGTCTAAGATTATTATCATTTTCGTTTTTCTATAGGGTATATTATAATTGTAAAAAAATACTATTTGGCTAAAATAGTGGTGACAGAAGTTTCATCCATCTAAAAATATTCGGAAGCACAATAACAGGGACAAGTACCACATAAAAACTATATTCTTTTGTCAAAAGTCGTACCAAATTATAAAGAATAACACAAAAAGATACATAAGATTTTACAGACACATATTGTCCCAATGTTGTTTAACGTTCCCTCGGTTGTTTTAAATCAAACGTTACTAAGTCAAGAATAAATCCATAAAGATTAATTTGACTTTGTTTGCAAAATAACCCGTTAACTCTTCGTCAAAGAATTGAAAATTCGTTATCGGGCCCGTTCATATTGCAGCGGTACTTATTTCAATCGTTAATTACTCTTAAGCAACTTTCGGATTTTATTACTAACGTTAAATAAACATTTGGACTCGATTATTTCAGAGTTAATTAAAATCTTCCAATGTTCGGAAGTTCTAGTTTTGTGCAACTGAGAAACTTCTTTGGACCAGTGGTGGCCATCTCTTGTACTTATAATGGAATGGAGTAAATTAAGAACTTTGTATTTAACCACTGGCGCTTGAAAACTAAATGTATCCATTTGTTACCGTATTGTTTGTTTCAGCAAATTTAAAATAGTATCTAGAATAATTGCGGGAATTATTTTAAGGATCGGCTTGTTGAAAATATTTGAAGAAGCAGGCAAGCAGCCGGCTTTCAAGGTGTCGCCAGCTCCGAAGTTTGGGGTTCGATTTCCCATTTCAACCATCTTACTTTGGAATCATGGTATGGTATGTTAACGGACTCCCTTTTTCGCATTTAGGCTCCAAGTGGCCCATTATGCGTAGGGGGGATGGTGGTTAGTCCAACCATCCCGACTCCTTCCAGAAGCACAAAAGTCTCTTGGGACCTTCGCAGGCTTCTGAAAGGGACCTTGGTGTGCGAGTATGTTATCCGATAGGTAGCTAGGTGCATTCTAAGATCGCATGGACAGCCGATTCCACCTGTTCCAGGCAGCCTCTACATTGAGGGCTGTCTGTGGCATTGATGAATAAGTGATGTTTGTTTAGGGAGATGTGTCCGTGATCCCACTAATCTTCAAAGGTCGTTCCTGTTAAGGGTGATTAAATTGCGAGTCAGACGTGGTGAGAGAGCTGGCATATCCTCATTGGACTGTCTGCAGTAGCTGATTACTTTGGAATCAGAACAACCAGTGATACATTACATTACGTAATAATAACAGCAAAAAGGGTAGGAAAATATAATGATACTAAAGTATAATCGTACGAAAAGTGTAATTGTAATAAAAACTCAGAGTCGGCCTCATTAGAATACATTGGCAGAGGAGTCCATTTCCGATATTGAATATTTTCCCGTATAATATAAGTCGTTAAATTTAATATTAAGGAAGGGTATCGCCTGGGAATGATTCATCTGCCCCGAACGGTAGTTAAGATGAAATTTATTTTGGGTTTCTTACGCCTAACGTGTTATGTAAATAGTTGATAGTCGTTAGGAATGTTTACTATTTTTGGGCAAACTTAAGTTAATTCACGTAATAAACTGTTATGCTTATACACACATTTTATTTAGCTACATTTAAATAAAACTAGCTTTTGCCCGCGTTAAATTCGGGGTAACAATAAAATTTAACCCCCTCTTTTAAGGGATTGGGGCTGATTTCCAAAAAAAAAATTATGCGCAATTTTTTTGTTAGTCACAAATAGTTCACATACCAATTTTTGACTTTCTACCTTAAAAATTGCAGAATGCTCCATACAAACTTCCACCCCCCATTTTAAAGAAGTGGGGGGTTAGAAAGAGCCAAAAAGTAACCTATGTTACTCTCCATTCTTTCAACTATCCACTTTTCCACCTAAAAAATCACGTCAATGAATCGCTCCGTTTTGCCGTGAAAGACGGACAAACAAACAGACACATACACTTTCCCATTTATAATATTATACAAAATGGATATCGTTTTGTATATCAGCTATCAAGTTATTAGTGTGATATTCAATCATCTCCTTCAATCGGATTATTTAAATATTACTTCGGGCAAAAAAATAGGTACTTAACACAAGTCTAATTGTTGTTTAATGTTTAGGTAGTCTTTAAGTCGTATACATTCTAAGTACACTTTAGAACAATAACCAATCCCTTCCGCTAGTTTTCAAGTCTATAATCATCTTAATTATTTTATCATTCTCTATTTATTCTACTCTCGTTCGCCGGGCTTTCACTCTTATTCTTGAAGCCATCGCCCTAAATCAGTCATGTTTGCATCTTCATCCTTTCGACAACTCACCACCACCACCATGTACACACGGCGGCACATCATACTATACATGTTGACCTTGAGATCGCCTTTATGCCCTACGTAATAAAAGCTGTTATCGCAGTTCAACTATTTAACTTGATGTGCTGTCGAGTGTACAATACGAAAGAATGCCAAAATGAAAAGCAGTTAAATCAATTGAGTGCAGCAAATAGCTCTAGTAGATGCCTTAATTGTTTCTAAATTTTGACATTAATCATGCACAATGCACATGTCTATACACGCGACTGTACTCGTTATTGTTATACCAGACAATATAAACTCGAGGTCTCACAGGAGACAGGTGACTTTATTTGTTGCCGGATTATACAGACCCGGACAAAACGATGCATTATTTTAATACAACGCGCTGTGCAAGAGCGACAGTGATGAATTGTTCCTAGCCCGGCGGTTAGAAATCTAAATATTATTAAAATTATAATTGGTTTCCTGTCCATGTACGAGTATAGCTGTGATAATTCAGTTTTACCACTTAATACACCGAAAGTTTTTAACAAAATCGGTCAGTTTAACTTTGTTTCCCTACAAAGATGTAATGTTAACCCTTTTCCAGTATACGGACTTAAATTATTATTTACTAGCGGCCCGTCCTAGCCTCGCACTGGTGGACATAAGATTTTTTTTAATGATCCCTTATCTTTTCTAGCAATAAATATAGCCTATGTCACTCAGGGTGTATGTAGCTTTCCAATGGTAAAACAAACATACACACACACAAAATATAAATCTTTCCTCTTTATAACATTAGTTTAGACGAAATAACATCATCCCACTTTTTTAAAGTCGGTTAAAAAGTAGCCTATATTCTTCCCCGAGGTCTAATCGACTATCGTACAAAATTTCATCAAAATTGGTTTTTGATGAAATTTTGTACGATAGTTATTTCATTACAAACATACACACACACAAAAATACAAATCTTTCCTCTTTATAATATTAGTGAAGATGTAGATAAAAATGGGGCTCAACATTATATTAAATGCATAACTTGTATATGTACTGCCTCTTACTTCTTTGACGTTTCGGTCTCGTTACAGTTGCCGCCCGTGGTCACAAAGCGACTGTGTCTTCGCCTGCACGGACGGGCTTGTGAATGTACTGCCACCTTCAAATTGTCTATTAGCAATCTACTAGTGATGTTACTACTACTACACACTAGGCTAACGGTATTCGATGCTATGCTACCTACGAATTTCATTGGCTGTATTTTTTTGGGTGCACTGGTATTATGTTCCTTGACCTTTTCGGCTATTTTTGGTCAATGTAACAACACGGAACATATTTAAATAATTGTAAATAAAAACTAATTCTAGCAGTGTAAAGTAAAGTAAAAGTAACAGCCTATAATCATCCCACTGCAGGGAAAAGGCCTCCATCATTGAATTCAAGCATAGGGAAAGAAAATTCAAGTTACCACTTCAATGATGGGTACTGGCATAATCACCACGCTTGCCAAATGCGGGTTGGTGATCACACCCCAGCAACGTTCGAAAATTCGAAACTTTTTGTTGCCCGACCCGGGGATCGAACCTGGGACCCCGAGATCTTGACCCGGTATTTAAACCACTAGACCAAGGGGCGTCACTAGCAGTGTAATTACTTGAAAACTGTTTAACAATAAATTAAAAGGTGTTTCATCTTGATCGATTGTAAAATTTT
Source organism: Anania crocealis (assembly GCA_949315895.1). NCBI lineage: Eukaryota > Metazoa > Arthropoda > Insecta > Lepidoptera > Crambidae > Anania > Anania crocealis. The sequence continues at coordinate 8,929,313 of OX438868.1, forward strand.
TGTAATATAAAATATTTTGAAGTCGAAGGTAGAAATCCAAAAACTTTAATGTAATTTCGCTGGCTTAAAGTTATCATATATGTAACTATTAATAAATTCGTCGTCCGGTATGTAAAATACTTTGTTATTTACCCTAAAATTTTAGGCGGGAGAATGATTTTAATCAACCTCATTATATACTTTTTAATTTATTTCAAGGAAATCAATATACTAATAAAGCCTCGAATAGCTTCAAAAGAAGAATCAGATTACTAATCGCATCAACAGCATTTCGTATCAGGCAAAGGTTTACCAAAAATATCATAACCGATTAAAACTTAAGGCATAAAAATTAATTACCAATGTGGCAGCACAGATTGTTTTTATTTCACTTTTTCTAAAAAGCAAAATCTTTTTTGTTAATGTTTTTTCCAATCCGAAATTAACTATTTCAATTATTATAATCATCACCAGCCAGTACAGACCACTGTGGCCATATGGCTCATACAGAGGACTTTGCCATATTATTATCCGCTTGCGCGGGTTGACTATCACAGTTTTGCCAGTAGTGGAGAGTAGACACTGTTGCCCTACCCTGAGACTATTATAGCACTAACATTACATAAATTACCGCTATTACACCTAAAATATTGAAAGGAAATACTGAAACTTGAAGGCACTTCCAAGCTTGATATTTTTTTATGATTTTATTGGCCAAAATATTCTATTCTCAATTTGAATCAATTGGGATTGGTTTTTGAAATAATCTCGTTTTTTGTTGTGCTGTGACACCTTTGGTTAAAATCATTTTGTCCATCACAATAAATGTATCTTTTTTAAGCGATTTAATTACTTATGTAAATAAAAATATGTTTTTTTTTATTAAATGACTTTAAATGAATTTATAACAGATAGAAAATATAAAAACATTTTATAGATTTTTTTTTTACCACCAAGAAAAGTTCAAAGTATCATCTTGAATATAACAGAAAACAATATTTTTCAGTTTAACGAACAATTTCGATGAACACTTCATGACCAAATAAATTATTTTCAAAATATAAAATATTTACTCTTGCGTTATAATATAAAAGACACGAATAAATTACCCTTTTTCAAAACAATACCACACATGTTATTTATACCGCATTCATTTATTATAACGCCGCAATAATGCAGAGTTTTGCTAAAATTGAAATCACCCCAAAACGCATTACAAGCGTGTTGGTGTAGGTTCGGGTATCAGTTACCGCCAATTCATTTGTTGGGGCTCTACTAATTTAACTGTCAGGTAAAAAATTGCGGCTGGGGCAAACATATTGCTTCAATATATAGCTTCGCCTCATAAGCGGAAATAATATCTTCTGAATAATAGCGGCAAGTCTTTGGCATTCCGTTTTATTTCGGTAACAATCAATACAGTCGGCTCGTAGCATTTCGTAGCTATTCCGGTGCTACGAACTACGAGTGAATGAGGCAAACCGTAGTCTGCTACAGCAGCCTACCGGCTTTAATGTTACTTTACGTAAATGCTTTTGGAATAAGATGTTAATGAAATCAAATGTTTTTGTAGGAATCATAATATTTACAGGGTGAAAATTTAACCACTTTCCAAAATTTTAATATGCGTTCAGTATCGCATTTCTGAAGTAATAATGTAAATCAAGTTTTCACCCGAGGATATTTTTTACAATATTGTTGAAAATCAAAAAGTGTTGCTAGGACGCCGTATCAAAAATTTTAGATTTTTGGCGGACATTTTCTAAGTACTTTATTTTGACATTTTTATACTATGCTATCTGGTGGATTTCGAACTTAACAATATTTATTAATTCTAAATAGGGTAGTCTACGCACTTAGCAAAATGCCTTATCCTATCTTCTCCCATCCTTTTCCGACATGTACACTTTTATATAGTGCCGTCTCACTGCATCGGCCGCTAAACGGTGCAGTCAAAAACTGTCTTCCCTTCTGCTTTTGTGTCTTCGCTGAGACGGACGCTCGTGTGATTTTGTGCTACTTTTTGTGATCTACTACCAGCTACTTGTGAAGTACCAAGGAAACAGGACGATTGAGGAACGTGGTTGGCGGCTTAGGTAAGTGTGCATGTTTTTCCTGCCAATTTCCTCAGTGCCTTAACCTAATTTCGTCGTCCATTTATGTAAAAGGTATTTTGCAAGTGCTGCCATTTTTAATTATCTTTAAACCACCTAAATACAGTCCACTCATATAACCTGGCCTAGAGGTTGTCGAAACCATTAAGTACTTATATTTATTCACCCGCACCCAAATGTTGGTGGTATAGGCGCCACCATATTTTTTGGTCACTTCGACCCAAATTCCAAATTGTAGATCACGTTAATTTAATACGTACTTCCTTATAAATTATTTATATACAAACCGCAAGAAATAATACGCGTTCGTTGTGATACGCAAATTAAACATTTTGTCAATTAATTTTAATATTTTACCGCATTGGCAACTGTTTTTATTTTTATATTCGCACCGCATTTGTGTAGTACAACATATCGTGATTATTTCTAATTGTTTTATGTTTGTGATGTAGGTATTTCTATATTGAATACATCTTCACATTCCATTACTCGTTCGTTGTTCAGTTAACATTCCCGCTAACTCGATCACGGGCTCAGCGTCTCAGTGTTCGCTACCCGCCATTATTTTTACTTTAAATAACCTCCATTATTTTTATTTTCAATAACCGCCAGTTTAATCTTTTGACAACCGCCAATACTTGTTAAAAACGATCACAAATTTAATAATTACCCGCTATCTTATTTACTCGCTACAAACTTTAATCAATTATTACCCGTTATTTTATTTACTCGCTACAAATAATTATTTGTAATCCATACATTTATTTTCAACATAACTACAATGGGCAAATCTAAGAGAAGAGAAAGTGAGCCTTTTGTAGAAGAAACTGTTAATACAAATCAAAGTCAGCTAACTTTATATATAGTCAAACGAGATGTTATTTATAAACGTTTAGAGAACATTTTTCAACTCGCACAAAAAGCCGAACAGAATCCACAAAATTATAAGGTGTTTTGTGCAAATGCTTCAAATATCGAGAAATTACGTAATGATTATCAGGACATTTTGGATTCGTACAATATGCTAAATTTACAGTTAAACCCGCAATCAGGTATAGATTACGATTCATGGACTTCTTTTGAAGAAATGTACTCATATATAAAACTAGTTTTATTCGATATTGAGAAATGTAATGACAATAATTCTCATTCACCACCGCAAACTTTTACGAATTGCAAGCGTCGTCTTCCACCCATTGACTTGATGTCATTTAATGGAGACATCAAGAATTGGCCCTTATTTTATAATCAATTTAAAACTATGATTCATGATAACGAATCGCTTACTGATACTGAGAGAGTATTTTACTTGGTAGGTAAATTAACCGGGCAGGCGTCGTGTGTATGCGCTGGGCTGGCTCCCACCGCTGAAAATTATATTGTTATTTGGGATGCGCTCGTGCAAAAGTATGACGACCCTCGCTCGCTCGCCTGCGCGTACCTTAATCAGTTGTTACAATTCAAACCGCTAACTAACACAAGCTCATTAGGTTTAGATTCATTTATTAATAACTTTGACTCTTCCGTCGAAGCGCTTAAACAATTAAAGCTTAGTGATTTAACCGATTTTATTTTTTTGCACTTAGCCCTTCAGAAGTTAGATACAAATACAATTAAATTATTTGAATTATCATATCGGAAAGAAAAAATACCTACTTATTATAACCTTACTGAATTTATTAAGGAGCAAAGTAAAGTTTTATCTCGTTCATCATCATCATCATATCAGCCGAACGACGCCCACTGCTGGGCATAGGCCTCCCCCAAGGATCTCCACAACGATCGGTCCTGTGCTGTCCGCATCCAGCGGCTTCCCGCGACCTTGATCAGATCGTCGGTCCACCTTGTGGGGGGCCTGCCCACGGAGCGTCGTCCGGTACGTGGTCGCCATTCGAGAACCTTTCCGCCCCAACGGCCATCGGTTCTCCGCGCTATGTGTCCCGCCCACTGCCACTTCAACGATGCAATCCTTCGAGCGATGTCGGTTGTTTTAGTTCTCCTGCGGATCTCATCATTTCTGATTCGATCGAGTAGGGAAATACCAAGCATCGCTCTCTCCATTGCTCGCTGGGTGATCTTGAGCCTTCTTATGAGACCCATAGTAAACGACCACGTCTCACTCCCATAGGTCATTACTGGCAACACACACTGGTCAAAGTCTTTCGTCTTGAGACACTGAGGTATTTCGGACGCGAAAATATGCCGGAGCTTCCCGAACGCTGCCCATCCGAGCTGGATTCGACGAGAGATCTCTTTCTCGAAGTTGGACTTACCTAACTGGACTATCTGTCCCAGGTAAACATAGTGGTCAACAACTTCGAGTGCAATGTTCCCAACGTTAACTGGAGCGGGTGCAACATGGGCATTTAACATGATTTTCGTCTTGTCCATGTTCATCCTAAGACCCACTCTTTGAGAAGCATTACTGAGATCTTCGAGCATAATGTTCAGGTCTTCCAAGGTCTCAGCCATAAGAACTACATCATCGGCAAATCGCAGGTGTGTTAGGTATTCGCCATTGATGTTGATGCCGCGTCCTTTCCAGTCCAGAAGCTTGAAAATATCCTCCAACGCAGCTGTGAACAGTTTCGGAGAAATAACGTCTCCCTGTCTCACACCTCGCTGTAGTTGGATCGGATTAGAGCTCTGGTTCTGTAATCGGACCGACATGGTGGCGTTTTGGTATAAGTACTTTAGTACCTCGATGTACCTGTAGTCTATTTGGCACCTTTGGAGAGACTGCAGCACTGCCCATGTCTCAATCGAATCAAAGGCTTTCTCATAGTCCACGAACGCTAAGCAAAGTGGCAAGTTATACTCTTCGGTCTTCTGTATAACTTGCCGCAGCGTATGAATGTGGTCTATGGTACTATAGCCTTTTCGGAACCCGGCTTGTTCGGGAGGTTGGAAGTCGTCGAACCTGCGAGTGAGACGATTCGTAATGACTCTCGAAAACAACTTATAGATATGGCTCAGAAGCGAAATGGGTCTGTAGTTCTTCAAGAGAGTTTTGTCACCCTTCTTGAAGAACAGCATCACATCGCCTCTGCCCCATGCCTTTGGCGTTTTGCCCTCGAGGATGACAGAATTAAAGAGCTTCTGGAGGACCTTAAGTATCGGCTTACCGCCCGCTCTAAGGAGCTCTGTTGTGATTCCGTCATCACCCGCCGCCTTGTTGTTCTTAAGCTGCTATCTCGTTCTGTGAATAATAATAACAAATCAGCTGCTAATTATTCTCAGCCATACAAACAACACAATAAACCTAACTCTTCGCCGTACACAAAATCTTTTGTGAATATGGACTCAGGGTCGGGTTCAAATAACAGCGATAATTGTGATTTGTGTAAAAATAATAAACAACACGAACATTTATATTCATGCCCTTCTTTTATGAAGTTAACTCCGCACGACCGCTATATTTATATCAAAAATAATAATTTCTGTAACAACTGCTTAAGTGTCAAACATAAAACTTTTTCTTGTACCTCCAAACATAATTGTTCTCATTGTTCTATGCGACACCACTCATTATTGCATTTCAATGCAAATGTTAAGTCAAGCCACTGTAATATGAGTGCAGAGGTGGTGTCAGACCGCACTACGATTCCCGCTACCTCTCATGGCTCCGCTCGCAGTGCGTCGAGCAGTCATGCCGTCGAGTTATCTAATATGACTCCTTCCCGCGCCGCTATCAATTCACTGCATCCATTTGAAAGGAATGCATCTGTTTGTACAGTTTCGTACGATCATGCTAATCGCTCCCAAACAACTACTTTATTAGGAACCGCTAAAGTAAAGGTTATTGATTGTTATAATCAGACTCACTACTTGAGATGTCTTGTGGATCCAGGCTCTCAGAGTGATTATATTTCTGAAGATTGTTGTAAGCGCTTATCGCTTCCCATTCATAAACAAACTCGCTATACGGAAGTTCAGGGTATAGGAGGAGCTACACAAAAAATTATAGGTATCACCGCACTGAAGTTCACTTCTCGTTTTGATAGTAAGTGTGAATATTCTATAAAGCCCATGATAGTAAACCAGATTACGTCACTGCTGCCCGACTCATTGGTTGATAGGTCAGCTATAGATTTTGTTGATAAACTTCCACTCGCTGATGACGAGTTTTCACATCCTGGACCTATAGACGTACTTTTAGGTGTTAAACTTTACTGTGAAATATTATTGCATGATAAAATAAAAGCCGTAAATGATCAAACGCCCTCCGCCTTTGAAACGACCTTAGGTTATCTAATTATGGGTGATGCTCCTATTGTTTTCCCGCCACTCGCTACTCGCACACTGTGTGCTTTTAGTTCTGACCCGCTACATCAGATTGTCGAAAAATTTTGGGCAGTCGAGGAGATAGCCTCGCGTAAGTTTTTAAGTCCTGACGAGCAACAATGTGAAAATATTTATGCCACAACAACTGTTCGCAATACCGACGGCAGTTATTCTGTTGATCTCCCATTTAAGGATGACCCCCACAATTTAGGCAATTCATATACAACCGCCAAAAAACGCTTTTTACTTCTTGAAAAGAAGTTCGCTAAGGATCCAGATCTTAAAAATAAGTACGATAACATTATTCTTGAATATTTAAACAATGGTATTCTTTCTCGTACCTCGCCTGAATCATGTGAATCTCCAGGTTTTTATTTGCCGCATCATCCAGTAGTGCGTGACGATAAGTCGACCACTAAAGTTCGTCCCGTTTTAGATGGCAGTGCCAAGACTGACACCGGCCTGTCACTAAATGATATCTTGCATACTGGCTGTAATCTACAGACTGATATTTTTCACATTATTTTGAATGTTCGCATGTTTCGTATTGCCTTTTTTGCAGACGTAAAACAAATGTATTTGTGTATTCACACAAATCCTCCGCACCGCAAATATCAACGCATATTATATCGTTTTTCTAACACTGACCCGCTCGAAGTTTTGGAGTTCACACGTGTGACGTTTGGGCTCCGATCTTCTCCCTTTTTAGCACTCCGCACTTTGCGTCAACTTGCTAGTGACGAAAGACAAAAATGGCCGAAAGCAGCGGCCATTATAGAAAGGGACATATATATGGATGACTTAGCTTCTTCTTCTTCTTCTCTGAATGAAGCAGTCAAGATAGCTCATGAGTTAATCCAGCTTTTCAAATCTGGTGGGTTTGACTTAGTCAAGTGGACCTCGTATTCACTTGAACTTCTCGAGCACATACCTAAGTCACACCGGCAGTCTGAATTTATTTCCCTTGATGATGGAAATACATTTAAGATTCTTGGTTTGCGCTGGTTGCCTGCACAAGATGACTTTGTTTTTGAGATTTCCAGCCCTCCACTAATTTGTACTAAACGCGCCATTCTGTCCGCCACCGCACGCCTGTACGATGTTTTAGGACTCGTCGGACCAATTGTTCTTTATGCTAAATTAATTATTAAAGAGCTTTGGCTTCTCAACCTCGATTGGGACGATGTGCCCCCTTCCCGCATTATTAATATATGGCAGCAATATTTGTTTGAATTACCGCAAATATCTCAAATCACATTTCCGCGCCATGTAGGCATAGACGATGATTCTAAGGTTTATCTCGTTGGTTTTTCGGATGCCAGTGAAGCTGCATACGGCTGTGTCATATATTTATACGTCGTAAACGGCAGTTTGCCTCCTATTACTTCGCTTTTATGCTCCAAATCACGAGTTGCGTCCGCTAAACCCAAAATTACTCTTGCTCGTCTTGAACTCAATGGCATTTTATTACTCTCACGGCTTCTGAAAGAGGTCCATGATACTTTGTCAAAAAGACACAAAATTATAAATGTTTTTGCCTTTTCAGACTCAGAGGTCGCTCTATGTTGGTCAATTGCATCACCACATAGATTTGACACTTATGTAGCCAATCGAATTTCGCTAATACAGGAAAATATACAACCCGCAAATTTATATCATGTCCCTGGTGTACAGAACCCCGCAGACTGTGTATCCCGTGGGCTTACACCTTCGCAATTAGTTCAACATGAATTATGGTTTAAAGGACCATATTGGCTTTCTTTGCCTATGGAGGATTGGCCTGTTAAACCCTTTAAACCTAATAGATTATCGTTGCCTGAGGAAAAAACTGTTAGTCATGTGACGAAAAATGTCGCTAATTTTGAAAATCCGCTTCTCACTCTCGCTTCTCGTTGTTCCACATGGAATAAACTTCTTCGAGTAACTGTTTTTATACTCAGATTTATAAAAAAGCTACCGCGAAATAATGTCATTACCGCTGACGACTTAAACACCGCCGAATTAGAAATAATTCGTGTTGTGCAGTCTGCATATTTCTCTCAAGATATTAAAAATATTTCTGATGGTCAGTCATGTTCCACTAAATTAATAAAACTATTTCCATTTTTATGTAATGGTATCTTACGCGTCGGAGGTCGTTTATCGAATTCGACATTGGATTATTCGTCAAAGCACCCAATTTTATTGCCTAGACAGGGACATGTTACTGAACTTTTAATTGATTCGTATCACCGCGATAATTGTCACGCTGGACCACAGCTTTTAACCGCCATCTTAAAATCTAAATATTGGATTATATCCAGTAGGCGCGTTGTTCGACAGCGCATACATAAATGTAATACTTGTTTTCGTTTGAATCCAAAGTCTATTTTTCCGCTTATGGCTGATTTGCCGAAGTGTAGATTGGAACAATGTAAAGCATTCCTACACACGGGCGTAGATTACGCGGGCCCACTGTACATTACTCCTTATCGTAGGCGCGGCGTTCGTAGTGTGAAGGCTTACTTATGTCTTTTTATTTATCTTGTGACAAAGGCAGTTCATCTTGAACTTGTTTCTAATTTAACTTCGAACTCATTTATAGACTCATTTAAACGGTTCATATCACGGCGTGGCTCTTGTACATTTTTATATAGTGACAATGGCACTAATTTTGTCGCTTCTAAAACTTATTTTAATGAACTTCACGAGTTCTTGCAAACTGATGACTATAACCGAACGTTTGGTAACGAGCTCGCGAAGCATCGCATCACTTGGAAAATGAATGTGGCTACGGCAAGTCATTTTGGAGGAATTTGGGAGAGTAATATAAAAAGTGCCAAGTCCTTATTATTTCGTGTTATCGGAAAACAAATTCTGACTTTCGAGGAGATGTCGACCGTTCTTACTCAAATCGAGGCAGTGTTGAACAGCCGACCTCTTGTTCTGAGCTCCGACCCGTCGGAGCCGCTTGCGCTTACTCCTTCGCATTTTTTATCTACCGCTCCGCTCGAGTATTTACCTGCGGCAGATTTAACTGAACAACGAACTAGTTTGCTGTCACGCTTCTCATTAATGGATTCGCTTGTTCAGTCATATTGGAAACGATTTAAAGCTGAATATTTACATAATTTGCAATTGCGTCAAAAATGGAATAAACCTACAAATCCAATTAGAATTGGTACCGTGGTTTTGTTGAAAGTTGATAATGCTCCGCCCTTACAGTGGCCTATAGGAATAATCACAAACTTATATCCTGGTAAGGATGGAGTTATTCGCGTTGCGGAAATAAAAATGAAAACTGGCCTATATAAGCGCCCTGTGGTGCGGCTATGCCCGCTTCCGACTCAATAGTCTCACAACACTCTTAAAATTACTTTATTATTCTTTTTTTTTTTTTGTTTCTTTTTATTTAAATGTATTTAATTTAACCCGCATAATTTTGGTGCCTCACTCTTTGAATTTTTTCTTGAGGTGCTTTCCTATTTCCTTTCGTTTTGAAGGGTTTCTTCAAGGCCGGGGGGATGGTGGATTTCGAACTTAACAATATTTATTAATTCTAAATAGGGTAGTCTACGCACTTAGCAAAATGCCTTATCCTATCTTCTCCCATCCTTTTCCGACATGTACACTTTTATATAGTGCCGTCTCACTGCATCGGCCGCTAAACGGTGCAGTCAAAAACTGTCTTCCCTTCTGCTTTTGTGTCTTCGCTGAGACGGACGCTCGTGTGATTTTGTGCTACTTTTTGTGATCTACTACCAGCTACTTGTGAAGTACCAAGGAAACAGGACGATTGAGGAACGTGGTTGGCGGCTTAGGTAAGTGTGCATGTTTTTCCTGCCAATTTCCTCAGTGCCTTAACCTAATTTCGTCGTCCATTTATGTAAAAGGTATTTTGCAAGTGCTGCCATTTTTAATTATCTTTAAACCACCTAAATACAGTCCACTCATATAACCTGGCCTAGAGGTTGTCGAAACCATTAAGTACTTATATTTATTCACCCGCACCCAAATGTTGGTGGTATAGGCGCCACCACTATCTATACCTAAAGAGAAATACGTCATTTGTTTTTTGTCTCGTAGATTGATATATTTAAAGGAAGGTGGTTAAAATTTCATCCTGTATGACAGACACACTTTAAAAATCTGAACAAGCTTGCCTAGTTTTACTTTTACTTTTACATAAATTTTAATTTTAATTTTAATGTAATAATAATCAAATATTGTTATGTATTTTATTATTATTTTATGGAGCTATATTGTTATGCCCTAGCAGGGCTCACTTGAGGACAATATTATTATTTAAGTAAACCAAATGAAACCACAATTAATTATTATGATTATGATCAAAGCCTGAATTTCACATCCTGTTGTTTATAACTATTTATTAGGTTTAACAATCCCAAAATTCTGTTCTAAAGTCTGTACTTATACAATACAAATAATTTATAAAGTCGATTTATTTTCAATCTTTTTCCAAGATCAAAACAATGTTTTACCGCTTTTAATATTTCACAAATCAGACCCTTGTTTTTTGTTCAGAATTACCAAGTCGATGAACTTCGCTATTGAAGTTCACTTACAAACTTTTTATTTTTACTTTTAAAGTTATTCAAAATTATTCAGAATTTAAGATACTTAAAAACTCAACACAAAAGCTAAATTTAAATGTACAATGAGTTTTGATTTTAATATTCAATACGAGCAATTAAATCATGTATAATAGTTTGAATCTAATTTCAACGGCACACTGTAATGAACACATTAATATGACTGTACATTATAAATCAATTCAATACAATTCAACAGAATTATACTCAATAAAAAAGCTATGCTTTTTCACAATCAACCCGTAGTCTGAAAAGTTAATGTTCAAAATATTACGCGCCACAACGAGACAGTTTTATCTTTTTTTAGAAATCGTATAACCACACTATTTTTATCCATTATTTGAAAACATAGTTGTTCGAAAATTGAGGACATCTTGTTTCAATGTAAACCTGAATTCATTTTGTTTTAATAAATAACAACAAGTTTGAACCTGGCCAACTTTTTGAAAGTTTCAAACACTTACCGAGTCCAACAAACTTCTAAACTCAAAACTTCCAAGAACAATCAAAGTTCGAGTCATGACACATACACTAACATAGTGTTATTACAGTTTGTGTGAATTTTTTTCAAGTGCTTATAGTTTTTCGGAATCCATCGCGCAAAAATGGTGTACGGGTCGCAGCGCTGCCGGCCCACCGATAAGGCCAATGGTTCGCGCGCGACTGACTGAATCCAGCTCCCGCGCGCGCTTCCATCTATTTTATATAAACGCGTTTATATACCGATTTATATATTTACCCGCACTCATACATATTTAACTTTTTTCCCATTTCACATCGTTTATTCGCCGTATGTAAGGCACGGGCAGTGTGTGTGTGCTCCCACCATTCGAACCGAACGCCCCGCGCCTCTATTTACGTGTTTTTAGAAAGGGTAAAGCTTTTATACCTTTCCTTTCTACTATTTCGTTGTGTAGTTGAACGCGACGCTGTGAATGCCGCACCGCGAAATATTTCGCTTCGATTTATGAGTTTCGTTTTTGTGAGTAATACTTTTTCGGTTGGAAGTTTTTATCAATTTCGTGAATCGCTACCGGCCGAGTGGGCATTCAGAAGCATGCAGGCTCTTTAAATTGCAATAACGAATGAAAATTTCAGAGAATTTTATTTATATGAGTTCTCTAATACAGCAATTTGAAATATGTAGTTTTTACTGATGGAAAGCCTCGTTGGTCTGATGTTTTAGGTACCGGGCCAAGATCTCCGAATCCTGAATTCAATACCCTGGGCAACCGTAACTCGAATTTTTGAACATTGCTCGGGTTTGTGAACACCAACCCGCATTAGACGTGATGATTATTCCTATACCCATCATAGATAACTTAAATCCAATTATGGAGGCCTATGCCCTGCAGTGGGATTAATTATCCTATCGCCTTTATTTTATTTTACGAATAATACAACCTTTCTTTATAGTTTTTCTCACAGCCATAGGTCGCCACCAATAAAGAAAAGATCACTTTTTTAAATAAATAAATGTGGACAACATCACATACATTTGTTCCCAATTTGAAGAACTATTTAAAGCATTCGTGTTTTGGAAACCAGAAACAACGAGGGTACCACAAACACCCAGACCCGAGAAAATGTAGAAAAACTTATTTTTTCTACATTGGGGTCAATGTAGAAAAAATAAGTCCGGGAATCGAACCCGGGACGTCGGAGCAGGCGACACCTTGAAAACCGGTGTGTACGCCACTCCGCCACAGAGGTCGTCTAATTATAACATTGCCTCAGTGATACATATTTCGTCAAGATCGTCAAAAACATAGTTTGGTATGCAGTAAAGAATGTTTATTCATCAATTCATTTATTCAATCGAATAAAAGACATGTATAGGTACCTACTCCTACTTACCTACATCTATCTATATATAGTGCAGCCTCAAACACGGTACACAAATTAGCGCGATAGTAAGATTGCCTTAACTTGGTAACTTATCTTTAATAATGAAGAGTTTGAACTGATTTCAGTTAAAGTTACTTTAACAAGTCAAATCTAAACTTACAAAGTTTTTAAAACTAATTAATGATCCGTAGAAGCAACCATGCTCTTGTGTAAATACATTTTCGCATTCAGTTTTGTTTTTTCAATGCTCTATTCAGGAATTTCTATGAAATATTACAAAATATGAGTATCATAAAGGGCAATTCTATTTTATCGTGAATTTGTTCACACACTATTTACCAGATTTTTCACTACTATCATTACGACGATTTAAAAAATGTTTATCATATATTTTAAAGAACAAGAAATATTGGTGACTATTTCCAGTAGATAGTTACTACTGCTTTGTGACAGGTTGCTCTAGAATTAATCAATATTTAAGTGCTACAATTCGACCGTAAAGGTCAATAAGTCATCAATAACACAAAATATTAAATACCCTTATCGATTGAGTACGAGAGAAGTCAGAACCTTACATAATGCTAAAAACTTTCCCAGTTACATAATATTGAGAAACGATGAGCACATAGGATTATATCTTCATCACATTAAAATGGATACACATAAGTACAACTCAGAGTATCTCTAGTTAAGCATGGCTGATAATTAATGACGTTATCCATCATGGTGTCAGTTGCCGTTACCGTTTCCTATATTAGATGAACCTTTTTACTCCATTTCATAGATCTATAGTCACTTAACTGTCGTGTAGTGTCGGCACATTATAGGAATAGCACCATAGCTTTGCTTCCTATGGGTGCCGTAAGAGGCGACGAAAGTAGAACTGAAAGAAGACAGACAGCAGCGTCCTCTTTCCATCATTGGCCAAACTGTGATCGCTAACCGATTTGATAAAATCCTTCAAAATTGGAGAGAGTCATGTCCAGAAGTGAACTGAAGTTATTAAAGTGACAATAGTCATCCTTATCATTATGAGGATGATTATTGTCACTTTGATTATATGTATAATTATTAAGTTTGAACAAATTTAAGAAAAAAAAGTTTTTTTCTTTTTCAAAAATAATAAATGACAATCGATTATTTTTTCAATCGATCCTTAATTAGGTACCCTATCAGAACCTCACCGCTATGAAAGATTAGATTATTGCACAGGTGAAGTTCACTATTTTACATTTTAAAGGGCACTACTAGAGCTAAGTGCTACCCCCAATTGATTTAATTTTATTACTTCTAAACAAAATCAATACTCAAGAAACTAGAACAGTATCATTTTATTAAATTACCTCTAGAGTTTATTGAATCACTGTTAACTGGTTTACATTCTGGCATGCTTTCGTATTGTACATTGTTGCTTAAAGCGGCCGCTTTTGGCGTATGTTACCGACAAATTCGACTTTATAAACAACTAAATGAAAAGTTTACTGTCATGTAAAATTTGCTAAAATGATACTGTTCTAGCACATGAGTAAAATATTTATTCATGTGGTTCTAGTATCATTTCAGCAAATTATCTAGTAGTTTTAGTTTTTTGAGATGTGATTTTGTTTAGAAGTAATAAAATTGAATCAATTTGGGTAGCACTTAGCTCTAGTAGTCCTCTTAAGACGAATATACCTTCCTTTTTTCAATAGCCCAATAAATGATGTAAGAAATAAGCAAAAGTAACCCGGAAGAATCCTTAGAAAGTGATTCTGAAAGGAAAGGCCATTGAAAGGGTTAAAAACTTACCCAAGGCATAGCAAAGTAGTGTAGCTAAACAAATTAAAGGTAAATTTAAATAGTAGCTGGAAAACTTCGTAATTTTTTTTAATTGTTTGTTACAAAAAAGTTTTTGCAACATAAAACATACTTAAGTTTCGAAATCCGTCTTCATCAATTTTATCGAGACAGGAACGCTATAATAGAGGTGAGCCGGATTAAGTACAATAGTACTATTAATTAAATATTAGATATTAGTACATATTGTATTTAGGTGAAACAGGTTCTTCAACCTAAGTCTAAATATGCAGAAATGCCTAAATAACTGTAACCAAAAAATGTATAGTCGTATAAATCTGACACAGGCAATATCTATCCTCGTATTTCAGATCGATATTATAACGTAGATATTTTATGTAGGATTCTAAACTTAAGTAGGAAGTGTTAGGTTCGATTATACATTTAGTCAGACTTTCTAAGAGTTCTTAAAATTTTGGAACTTTAAGAACTCTTAGAAACTATTATATTACTAATACTCGATTTACATTTTGGAACCACTGTTTATGTAACACTATAAGGCTTTGCAAAAAATATAAATAAATTTAAAATATACGTTGCAACATGTAAACAAGACATCCCGAAATAATACAGTCTAAAGATAGTGACCATGAATGTTAAATCAGTCTCCGATAAATATTTTATGCATAAATATGATATTCTACATATATATACTATTTCACTAAAAGCAAAAATATCTGTTCCATTTACCTGGAACAATACTTCAACCTCATTTCTACGCTCTAAGTAACAGAGCTTTCCTAGTTGTAGTGGTGTGAAAACCCACATGAAGAACGTTGTTTACTTTTACTTCTAATTAATAAAGCAAGTGGTGTCGTATTTGTTTTTCTTTTAAGCGACTTAATCAGATTAATTGTACAAAAACATAAACACTCGGTACTACTCGTAAGGCAACTGACGAAAAGACTACGATATCCAAAAGTTAAAATGAAGTTGATGCAGTTGCATAATGCTTTCAGCGACAAAAGGACCAGTTCAAAGAAAAATCCGCAGTCCGTCTTCATTCATCTTCTTAGAGTATTTTCGATGCAATAGTACAAGTAAGCTTTTCTCAAAGTTTCAGCTTAGTAGGTATGCTGGAACATTGTGTATTAAATAAACATTCTAAAATCGACATTTATAATTTTAAGTTAAAAAAGTTTATTCTTTCGAGACACCTATGTGAAGGAAACGAATAAAATTTCGAAGTTTTAGTTAAGTAGGTCCAGGTAATACTGATACTGTCGTTCAAGTCGTGTCGTTACCTACCAATTTTCAAGTCAGTGCATAATGATTAACAGTGATTTCTAGTCTAATACCAACTCAAAATTAGTGGATCATTTTACACCTTTTGTCACCATCATTTTGAAAACCTCCATCATTATTTTCAAGTTACAGCAATGATGGATACGGGCATAATCACCACGTTTGCCCAATGCGGGTTTGTGATCGCAAACCCGAATAATGTTCTAAAATTCGCAAATTGTTGTCTGACCCTGGGATCGAACTCAGGACCCCGAGATTTTGGCCTGGTACGTTCAGCCAATAAAGTGGTTTAACAGTTTTGACAGAATGTCATGCGTAAGTAAAATAGCGATAAGGTTGAGCACATGGACTTTGACGTATTAGTTTCAGTAGCTGCTAGAATATTTCTGCATGGTAAAATCAACCCTGTTATTATATGACGCGGAAATTATTTTCAACCTTAGGGTAATAGACCACTTTCCTGGCCGAGCGGCTTAAAGAGCGTTAAAACAATTTAATCAACAACTAAATATTAGGGGTTAAAATATGAAATTGCCGTTTTATTGTAATAGGTTCTTTGAATTGACATAGAATCTACATGGTTTGAGGTTTTCGAATGAAACTTTTTTCACATGGTTTCTATGATGTTCTTCTTTTAAAAAATGTGAAACATTTGAATATCGACTTTCAATTGTTTTTGTTATTTAACTTAGACAAGAAAGATGGATACTGCGAAAATTCAAGTGATTTTTGAATACGAGTTCCGACGCGGAAGTAACGCGGCAGAAACAGCCCGCAATATCAATGTTGCGTTTGGAGAGGGATCTGCTAATGAACGCACCGTGCGATTTTGGTTTAAACGCTTTCGTGATGGAAACTTCGATTTGAAGAACGAGCCACGAGGAAGACCGCCCACACAGGTGATTAACGATGAATTAAGAGATATGGTGGAAGTCGATCCTAGTCAAACTACCCAGGAATTAGCGGCATGGTTTAACGTAACCTTACCCACAATATTGACTCATTTGCGTCAAATCAATAAAATAAAAAAATACGAAAAATGGGTGCCTCATGATTTGACTGATGTGCAGAAAGAAACGCGTGTTGAAACTTATGTTGCCTTGTTGAATCGTCACAGAAATGAAGGAATATTAAATCGAATTGTGACATGTGATGAAAAGTGGATTCTTTATAATTACCGTAAAAGAAAAATGCAATGGCTGACTCCAGGTCAAACGCCACAACAGTGTCCTAAAGCAAAACTTACCAATAAAATGGTAATGGTAACTGTTTGGTGGTCTCAGCCTGGTGTTATTCACCATAGTTTTCTTCGATGTGGTCAATTAATAACGGCAGATGTCTATTGTGCCGAACTCCGAACAATGTTGGCAAAACTAGCAGTAAAACAGCCCCGACTCATGAATCGATCTTCACCATTATTGCTCCATGACAACGCGAGACCTCATACAGCACGAGAAACCGTTTTGACCCTTCAGGAACTGCAATTAGAAACCATTCGACATCCTCCGTATTCGCCAGACCTTGCTCCAACGGACTACCATTTTTTTCGTGATTTGAACAATTATCTACGTGACAAGAAGGTTTCTTCCCAGGAGGCAGTACAAAATGCTTTCACACAGTTTGTGCAGTCTAGATCCTCAGAGTTCTATCACAAAGGCATAAATGACCTTCCTATTAGATGGCAGCAATGTATAGATAATAATGGTAACTATTTTGATTAAATAAATTTATTAAAAATTAAAAAATAAACAATTTTGATTTTCAGTACAAATCGGCAATTTCATACTTTAACCCCTATTATAAGTTAAAATCAGTTTTATTTCTGCAAATAGACCCCAGGAGGCGCTTTTACATATCCCAATATTTAAACCTACCTCTGCTTCGGGACGAGTCTGAGCTAGTGCCGAAAAGAAGCAGCGCAAGAAACTCGGTCACTATTGTCAGCCTCTTTTTAAATCATTTTTTTTACAAAAGGTTTAAGCAAGTGAGAGCTGGGACAATTTAATGCCATACATTTCTATCATTTAAATAATCATTAACAGAAAATAGCCCTTTTTCATTAAAATTTCTTTGACATA
Organism: Anania crocealis; assembly: GCA_949315895.1. Lineage (NCBI taxonomy): Eukaryota > Metazoa > Arthropoda > Insecta > Lepidoptera > Crambidae > Anania > Anania crocealis. Next base: position 8,947,289 of record OX438868.1, read on the forward strand.
CGATTCAAGTTTATTTCCAGGGAGTTCAGCAATACCCTGTGGTACTTTGTTGAAAATACAAATACAATGTCCCATAAACGATTTTCCTATTTTTCGCAGTCTGAAGCCTGGAAAAGTAAGTAAAAGAGAGTCACCAAGCTCAGTCTCATATTTCTTCCATACGTTTATATTCTAAAATTTAAAAAAAAAACGTTTATACTAACGTTTGAGAACCATAACGGCAATTTACACGTGTTAACGTGTTTCCTAGTGTAGGCGCTAGCCGGTCCACTGCAGCGCGTTCTTTGAGCGGTTTCTGCAGGAGCGCCGCCACACGGTCCGTTTGATATTTTTTGTCTGCTTTCCCCGGTTTGTTTTGTTTGTAGTAATTACTTCGCTTTCAAACGCCTTAATACTTTACCTTTTTGCCGTCTCGCTAACTAGAACTGCCATCAATTACTTGAAAATAGGGAAACTTTTATTCATAGTCATCCTATGTGTATTGGCACAATAGGATTACAGGCCGTGCCGCTTTTTTGCTAGTCTTCGGGCAGATCTTTAGTACGTGTTGGTTTCTTGAATTTACTCAAACACGAAATTAAACATTGAGAAAGATTTGGTTACGGGTTTAACTCGCATCTATTAAGGTTTTACGTCGCTTGTGGTTTAAGAACTGAGCCAAGATCTCGGGGTCCTGAGGTCGGGCAAGTTTCGAATTTTCGAACTTTTCTCGGGTTTATGATCACCAATCTTATTATAGAAATTGTACCTATGTTATTTCGTTATTTGGTGTGCAATAAAGAGTATTCTATGTATCTATCTATCTGCATTTAGCAAGCGCGGTGATAAAGTAACGGCCTATAATCATCTTTTAGAATATTAGTATATAAACTTGAAAAATTTTTGCCGCCCGGCATGCGAGGAGATGCGGGTTCGAGTCCCGCCTGAGACAAAATTTTTCAAGTTTATATACTGATATTATAAGTGCAATTAAGTTGCTAAAATATCAAATAAAGCATCTTTTAGAACTTCGGATAAAGTTAAGGATGAGGGCTAACGAATTTAAAACAATGTAATTTTTGCTTTTCATACTAAATAAGTATCTGACATGCTATTATGGTTTGTATGGCGAAGTGTTTCTGTTTGAGTTCCTAATATCGTGCGTCACAATAAGAACAACTAAGTACCATACAATCACGTGTGCCTATTAAATTAATTGCCAAGTTTACGAGCAGACTAATTATATTGTCCGTAATATGTAAGCCCGCTGTACATAAACACATTTACATACGCTCTCTACCATAAATTCGTGCTAATATTACAGTATTTCAAAGACAACGCGAGAAATGTGTTTGCGAACAAATGGGTCCTGAAGGAGAGTGGCTCAAAGGGAAATTGCGGATACTACAGCCTTAGCATCCATGCCTCCATACTATGGCTCGACCCTTACAATCCCCACCTTAGTAGCAGACAAACCATTGATATTGATATTAGACCTACCATAGGTTAATTAATATCAGTTAATATTAAGGTATCAGTTCTAGTCCTTTTCCGTTGTGAATATAAATATAGTATTCAATGTGAATTTATATAAACGTTAATTTAAAAATTGATTCACATTAAATGTTGTAAGTCATTTAAATTCAAACAGTGCATTTAACTCGGTTTTTGATGATATTTATTTGTTTTAAGATGCATATTTTCTGTTAGTCATTCAAATCGAAACTAAATGCACTGTTTTTGAATAGATTTATTTGTTTTGGGGTGCTCTACTATTTATTTATTTATTAAGGTACACCAACAGCACACATATTAAAAAGTTACAGTAAGATTAAATATAAAAGTTTCATTCTAATATATGCGCCAGTAACAGGCATACACAAAAAATTCTCGCTTACAAACAGACACACATTAAAAAACTGATAAAAATACAAAGTTTAAAGAAAGAAAAAAAGTGATGTTGCCTGCATCCCAAGGTGGAAGAGGCAATTAAATATTTTAAATATATTTTATTTTTAACACCTCGGAAATCTGTCTGCAAAAATGTCTCAAAGACCCAGAGAAAATATCCACACTGCTGCTGACTTCATTATAAGAAGAAGACAAGCGCACCACAGGTGAATTAAGGCCGAGATTAGTCCGGCACCGTGAACTACTAAGAAGTATTTTAATTTTGCTTCTAGGATAGCGATGTGGAACACCTAGTTTGACATTTTCAATCAAGTATGGACTATTGATAGAACCTTGGATAATCTTGCGTAGAAAATGCAAATCGCGTTGTTTACGCCTAACTTGAAGTGAAGACATTTTGAAAAATGTAAGACGACTGTCATAGTCGGTCCTGTTAGATATGCCGGCACAAGAGTAAGCGAGTGATCTAGTAAATGAACGCTGCACACCCTCAATACGTTGCGAGTGGCAGCTGCACAATGGATTCCAAACAGAAGACGCATACTCAAGATGACTTCGTGCTAGAGAATTATATAGCAATATTTTTGTATTATGGTTCCGAAAACCTTTAGAGTTGCGATCATTTGTGCAGACTTTTTAACTATTGTGTTAATATGAGATTTAAATGTAAGTTTGTGATCAATAATAACTCCTAAGTCACGTATTTCGTCCACTCTCTCAAGCGCAACTCCTCCAAGTGTATATGTCGAATTAAATGTTATTTTTTTCTCGTATATTTAATAAAATAGCACTTTTTAGAATTTAGAAACATTTTGTTCTCATCGCACTATAGCTTGATATTGTCAATATCTTCCTGTACGAGTTGAGCATCGTCCAATGTATTCAAAACTCTGTATATTTTTAAGTCATCCGCAAATAGGCTATATTTACAATGCCTTATTCGATTTGTGATGTCATTTATAAATACAGAGAACAAGACCGGTCCAAGAATATATCCCTGTGGTACACCCGATTCAGCGACATACACTTTTGATTCATAACCGTTAATTACAACAGATTGGAGCCGACTGTTTAGGTAAGATTTGAACCAAATGAGAAATAAGCCGTGAAAACCGATACTATGTCCAGCAAGGAAATATATTGTTTATGATATTGAGGAACATTAAATTTTTCCGGGTTATAAGAAATCACACGACTGATGATACGATAACCAATCAATTACAAATCTGGTAAAATTCAAGCATCTTGAATCTTCTAACCTATTTCTCTGACTCTATATAATATCAGATTTTAAAGGGTCAGCTCTACCGTTATTATTGTGAGGTAACAAGTACATAAACAGTGAACTCGTGTAGCTGTTAATGATATGCAAAAATCAGAATCAAGCAGCGAGCTTAAAATATTTCTGATTTAAAATCAACACCGCGCATCGTACCGCGAAAACAGCTGACAGCGTGCTTTTGCGATTAAGCCGGCAAAATCGTTTAAATGAAACTGTTACTGCATATACTGTTGCTTACATTAAAAACCTTAAGTACCTAATGGATTTAGATATCCCAGTTTGTATAAGTTTGTATGTATAAGTTTGTAAGAGTCTAGGATTATTGCCTCTTCCCTCACTTTATATTTATGAAGTTGCAACATTTGTACACAAAAACCTTGAGCTTTTTAAACGGGCTGGAAATGTCAGACTAAGGAATCCCCAAAGGCTCATACTTGACGTTGTCCCGAAGTCCAGAAAATATGGAAAAAGTTGTATCTGCATGTGTGTGCGTATTTATAACAGGATACCGAGTGAAATTAGGGATCTCACTATTAATTTGTTTAAGAACAGACTTTTCAAATGGCTGAACGAGCATAGCTTTTATGACATTTAAGACTTCCTCTTATCTCATTGACATATTTAGTTTGTAAATTAACTTATATTACCTGTTTGATTTTATATAATGATTCTTTTTGAATGACATTCAACTAATAAAATGTTAAATAATTTGTTAAATTTGCATGCTATCTTTATGGAGCAAAATACGCGCACATACTACTTTGTACCACCTTTATACCGTGTTTTAAGCAAATAAAAAATATTTCGATTTCTATTTCTACTTTCCATCACATAAACCATATTTTGCTGACAATTTAGAATGTAGTACCAGTTGGTAGGTAAATCACTTACAATATGTAGTAATACATAAGAGTAATATCAAGAAGGGGAAACAACTCTAAAGCTATAATCATCATCATTATCATCATCATGCTGCACTGCTGGACACTACCATATCCGCGGCAGATATTGAGTCAATTTTTATATTACAAAAACGTGCTGTACGGGATATTTAAGGCCTCCGACCCCGTGACTCGCTGAAAGAGCTCTACAAAGAGATTAATATACTTACAGTGTCTTCTCAAAACATTCTCGAGAATATTGTTTACGTTCGTAAGAAACATTTATTTCTTAAGAAAAGTAACGTACACAATTTCAATACCAGAAATAAAGATAAACTGGCCGTTCCAGACTGCGAAAAGTAGAAAAATTGTTTATGGGAAATTGTATTCGTATTTTTAACAAATTACCACAGGGTATTGCTGAACTCCCTGTACATAAACTTAAATCGTATGTCAAAGTAATTTTAATGAAAAAGGGCTATTACACTGTTAATAATTATTTAAATGATAGAAATGTATGGCATTAAATTGTCCCAGCTCTCACTTGCTTAAACCTTTTGTAAAAAAAAATGATTTAAAAAGAGGCTGACAATAGTGACCGAGTTTCTTGCGCTGCTTCTTCTCGGCACTAGCCCAGACTTGTCCCGAAGCAGAGGTAGGTTTAAATATTGGGATATGTAAAAACGCCTCCTGGGGTCTATTTGCAGAAATAAAACTGATTTTAAGTGATTTTAATCTTAACATAATACATTTTATAAAATACACATGAGAAGACTTTGAAACGACAGATGAGATAAATAGAAATTCCGTGCATATAAAACATCAAGTAACATAATCCGTGTTCTTATTTATATAAAAAATAACATTAGTTGAAATGATTCATACCATTACCATTTTTATTATAACCATTATTGATTTTATGCCATCATCCAATGGGTTTTAGCAAATTTAAAATTGTTTGAGTGACTAATTAATTAATAATATTATATTGTAAAAATTTTACCTCCTTTCATTATGATCAATATACTTTTTTAGGATTACGTACCTCAGTAGGAAAAAAGGGTCCGTCCGTTTTTTGACGTAGGAATTTTCCACGGCATTTTAGCAAAACCTAAGTCATGTGCAGCCAAAGTTTTGTACTCATTTATATTTAATAGGTGACCTGCTGATTTTTAATAGGTTAAGAAATGATGGGATTGACATTGACGCTGTGCGCTCAAAAATCCCGTAAATAAATAAGATTAAAAAAAGACTGTTTATCTTGAGAACATCATGAATTAAATTAAATTATAATTATACTAAGGTCTAGAGTCCCTGAAGCTTGTCCTGTTTTTTCATGTAAGAGCTCTCACAGCATAAATAAGATTTATATCCACCGACCTTTGCCCAAACTGTCTGCCGATAGTCGGTTTAGATTTACGACAACTGGTGTTGTTGGTAAGGGCGTCACGTCACACGCGCCGTGTACCCAAATTACGCGCATCGATCACTCATCACCTTTCGTCTCTGCCACACCCGGTATTGTAAATTAAAGTAATGGCCTATAATCGTCCCACTGCAGGGCAAAGGTTTCCGTAATTGAACTCCACAACAATAATATTAGTGATAGGCACAATCATCACGCTTGCCAAATGCGGGTCGGTGATTACAAGCCCCAGCAATGTTCAAAAATTTGAAACTATTGTTGCCCGACCTGATCGAACTTCTTACACATTTTACAAACAAACATTCTGAGCAAAAAATTGCCTGTGTTTTTCTTACTTATAATCTATCTCCGTGCAAATTTTCATCCAGATTCCGTTAAGCCGTTTTGGTGAGATTGAGTAAGAAACATGATCATGGTCATTGAGTAAGAATTTGATCATTTTAATACATCATAATGTTGTACACCATTTTTATCAATCCACTGCTAGATGCTGCTTCATCGGATTTTGCCACAATCGCTACTCTTGGCTGGCGGGTTGGCCAAAAGTTGATAGAACTGATAGAAGACGCTGCTGCCCTATGCCTCTTACGACATCCATAGGAAAAGTAGGAGTAAAGTACTAACTAAAAAAAAACTTTCAAATTGCCGACACTACACGACACACTAATCTATTTAGTAACACAATATAAGAAGGGATCAGGTACGTCACTAGCATAGATATTACATTGCAAATATGTAAATTTCAGATATGTAGGCAAAATAAATATGTAGGAACATCGGGTGCGCGTCGATCACTCTTTATTACGTCCCTCTCAATACCAGCACCGATATCGATCGTCGATGATTTTATTAATTTGGAAATTGATTTGATGCGATTATATCCGGTACTACAGCTTATCGAAGAATGTTTAACGTAATTTAATTATATTTCAGAAACAGATGTGAAATCTGTTAAAATTTTTAAGAATTTTGGTGGTCTTTGTTGTCGCAAGATGGAACTCGTACTATATAAGTCACGTCAGAAGCGGCTTAGAAAACTCTAACATCAGATTATTCTCGAAAGAATAATCATAATATAAAATGATATAGGTACTTTTAACAAACTTGGATTTTTTTCATTATTTAATTTAAAAAAAAAATTTTAAAAATTAAAAAAAAATGTGGACAACATCACATACATTGTTCTGATCCCAATTTGAATAACTATTTAAAGCATTCGCATTTTGGAAACCAGAAACAACGAAGGTACCACAAACACCCAGACCCGAGAAAATGTAGAAAAACACTTTTTTTTCCTACATTGACCCGTTCGGGAATCGAACCCGGGACCTCAGAGCAGGCGACACCTTGAAAACCGGTGTGTACGCCACTCCGCCACGGAGGTCGTCAAAGAAGAAATTTGTATCTGCATTTAACTTATCTATTCGTATTATTGAAAATATACTACGAGTACAGTGTAGCATAGATAAATTTCACAGTGCAATCTAGCCGAAGTAGTTTTGTTCAAATATTTTCCACATTTTCGGGGTAAAGTTTTATAGGAAGCTTTGTTTCCTAGTGCTACACGTACGTAGGTTATTTTACTTGTATTTACTTGTAGTAATATACTTGCTTTGTAAACAAACGATGGCCAGAACTGCGTTTAGTAAAAATACACGGGTTTTACACCTTTAGATAAACCCGGAGCAGTGTTTGAAAATAAAAACATTTTAGAAAATAAAATAAAATGCCTTTTCATTATCCTAAACCATGTTATAATTTTGAGGGATCTATTATTGACAAATCACGTAAATGTTAGTCTGTTTCACTATCACTGGCACTACAACTATAAACAAATAACTAACTCAGAGAATGTTAAGTATGCTACCATATTGAATATTTTCAATTTTATAATACTTTTAATCACATTTTTCTGACTGTATCTGTTTATTAACCTATCAAAAATCTGTAAACAATTATTTATTGTTTCAATCAAAGGAAAAAATTTTCTTGATAGGCATATATTCAAAGCTGATCCTTCCATTATTTTTAAGGAAATAAACAACGAATATAAAATAGTTTTTCAAAACGATATAAAATTAGTCGATTATAATATTTTTCACTACATCATCATCATCATCATCATCAGCCTATTGCAGTCCACTGCTGGACATAGGCTTCTCCAAATGCACTATTTTTCATTACGTCACTTACGAATGTACGTGAGGACCGAGAAACTAGCCTTTTAGAGATTTTGGTTACTGAAGCGTTTAGTAAAAGTCGTAATTTAATATGTGTAACTTTTGTAAAGAATTTAATACAAAGTTATAAGCCCAAATATGCGGTCTCTCCGTTCTTATACTAAACTTTCTGGCTGTGGGGAAAGATTGCTGGCTTTTTTTGTTACCAGAAATGAGTAAAAGTATAAAAGAAAATGGTTAAACAATGAAGCGAAGATACACTCAACATTAGTTGAAAAACTCTGAAACCAGACTATCATTGAAGAATACGAACTAGAAGAAGAAGATTGCAGTTTTATATGAAATCACAAGAAAGGTTTGTATGTAATACATAATATGTGGTCTTCAACTTTTCAAGTTTTCAACCTTTACTGAGGTTGTCTGGAAGAGATCGCTTCCAGCGATAAGACCGCCTAAATTGTACAGCTTTAAATGTATTTTATGTGACAAAATCCTGTATGGTGTGCAATAAAGAGTATTTATGTTATGTTATGTTATGTGGTCCCTCAGTCCTCACACACACGTTTTCGACCCTCGCTTTCAAGAACACGTGCGATATTGTAATATTTTTTTTGAGTAGGAAAATTATATTTTTGGTCACTTTCTTCACCGGTATTCAGTCATTCGAAAACTATACATAACTCAAGTCACTATGTACCGCCATTAAAATCATCAACTTTTTGAGGCAATAAATGATTTATAATTCTACCCGAAGATCTGTTATGCTTAAAAAAATATTTGTGAGAATCTTTAATTACGCCGATAGTGGCGTAATTAAATATTCTCACAAATATTTTTGACCCAATTAATTAATTACTTAAGTTCATTAATTAGTAACAATAAAAAAAAATGCAAATTAAATGTCAAAAGATTCACCTGGACTATTTTGATGTTTTTATTATTTTTATGTGATATATTTGTCAGCATTATCATCTAAAAATACATTTCCCTAGGTTTATTTAATTTTTGAATTTCATGTTACATAACTAGCTAATCCACTAATATAATACACAAACATGTGTTATTCTACTAAAAAAATCTTGTCGATGGCTTCATCATAAAACTAATAAATCTATTTGGGTTTGAACATACTTTTCCTTAATATTTTTAATATCTTGTTGATCATATTACCAGTTATTCTATTCTAAAACTAAAATTGAGAACTACTCAAGTGTATTATTTTGATTCATGTTCCTATTTATGATAATATACCAAAACTCATTTTGTAACAAGTCTAACAACGCACAGTTTATAATTATTAGTTAAGGTATTCGTAGCTCGAAACCTAAACATTTAGATTTTAATTAATCCTTGATTAATCTCCTTTCGATTTATATATTCTATTCTTTTACTTGTCAAATACATGAAGAGTTATGACAGTCAATATTTTTGTTTATTTTCAAATAGCTAGTCTGTAAAATATGTGTTTTTGTATTGTGCTCTTATTCGTGCCAAGCAGCCAAATGATATTTTTAGTTTTATTTTATTTTTTTCCCCAAACTGCAAACACAAAATGACGCGCAGTAATTTTTGTATTGGTAAACTCTCGTCGTAACGTAATGAGTACATATCCGTAAAGTCAAGTCCATAAATTGAGGAGTCGGGAACGTTTTGACATACTGCAAATAAATACTCCATGGGTGCCGAGCCACTTCCGATTTGGTGAAGCGTCTGTAGAATTTCACGGCGTCACTGAAGAGAAATTGACAAGCACCTAAAGCTCTACACGACTGAACACGGTAGGTATGTTTTTAAACTGTTATTAAACAATTTAATTGCTGGTACAAATCGAAAATACAATTCCTTGAATAAAAGGAGAAATACGAATTTATTCAAGGTTTTAATTAATAAATGTTTTTGCTTACGTATCTACAATATCCATTTTAAATATTATTACACATATTACGATGACTTAGCTTTTACATGTTTTTAACAATAATCAACTTACTCAGGTGGGAGCTCGATCCCACAATGGTTATTAAAACACAAAATGTTACATAGGCTATTGCATTTTGTAATATCTGATAGAGGCAATGTAGTGAATATCCATAGTGAATACCAAATTATTTCATCATATGAATGTTTCAATGATAATTTGGTTTTACGTTACTCAATCACGCCCAACAGATAATTGCTTGGGCTGAAGCTGAAACGCACACAAATAAACTGTTTAACTGATTATTTCAAATGCACTTCGACATTTATTGTTTTTGTCAAGACTACTCATGACTTCTAGAAAACTGAGTTGTGTAATAATGACTTGCGATAACTAGCTGTTTGACGACCATTTGGATCAGCGGTAGTTAAAGCTGCTTCTGAGCCATGGGTCGCGGGTTCGATCCCCGCATAGTACAAATATTTGTGTGCATGAACATGTCTGTTTGTACTGGTCTGGGTGTTTTCTATGTATTATAAGTATGTATTTACAAAAAAAGTATATAAGTAAGTTTATCGGTTGTCTAGTACCCCATACGACAGGGTACTTAATAGTACCTTAATTTAGGACTAGATGGCTCAGTGTGGCCCAGTGAGGCATGTCTAAAATATTATAGCTGTTGTTATTTTGTAGTTTATAGAGGCCTTTGATTTCTGATTCATATATTGCAATAATCACGAAATAACCATATAAATGTGGACAACATCACATATTATGTCCTGTCCTGATTCAAACTAAGTGTCTAATTAAAGCACTATCTGCTAGCGAATGAGTCATTCATTCGAAAAATTTAAGTCAACAAATAAAAATCGATCACCCTGTAAAAGGTACTGCGTGTTACATGCATAAAATTTGTTTACAAACACACGTCGAATCAAGAACTTTCTCCTTTTTTTTCGTCGCTTGAAAAGCATAAGCTATAAAATTAGATTGAACGGTTCATCAAGTTAAAACGCTGATGATATTCTTAAATTCGCATAAATTCACTGTATGTGAGATATGGTCGTGATCGTGGCCTATGCCACCTATGATACGGTAATTGTCTGAGATGATCAATATAATGAAGATACTTATTAAGGTATTGATAGCCGTAAATAAATATGAAGAATAACCCAATATATCTTTTACATAACAATAGCATCACGCCACGACGACAGCCGATCTCACACCATCCAGTCTGAATAACAAATGCGGGTTATAAATAACGGATCTCTGACAAATGTATCTTATTACTCGCTTATCAAGATAGCATAATTGAATCTTTTGGCTCATTTACCTGAAAGTTCTTTTGTCTACTGTAAATAATGCATCTTTGTACAACTTTTCTTTTGATTAGTCTGTGTGTATCTAATCATCTTTTCAAAAGACGCTTTCGATGTTGAATAAACTGGATACAAAGCTATATATGAACAAAAATTATAAACACAAATTATTTACTTTATTTGATATTTTAGCAACTTAATTGCACTTATAATATCAGTATATAAACTTGAAAAATTTTGTCTCAGGCGGGACTCGAACCCGCATCTCCTCGCGAGGAGATGCGGGTTCGAGTCCCGCCTGAGACAAAATTTTTCAAGTTTATATACAAATTATTTATTGTATATTACATGTTTACTCTTTCTGGTATCTTCTTTTAACAATACATATTATCAAAGAAATCAAAGCACAGTATAAGGTGACAATAATTAATGATACAGAAGTGGATGGAGAGTAATTACAGAAATTTTAAATAAAGATTTTTTATAGTTTAATTTTCTTATTTTTCAATAATGGTTATGTCTGCAGAATATGACCTTGCATGTGCTTTAAAATTCGCACAGTTTGGTTACTAATTATACCAATTATATGATTTTGTGTTGTGTGTGCTTATGATATTGGCTATTTTGATTTTTTGATACACGACGACTGATTTCCGCCAAGCAAAAGTAATAAAATTGTAAAAACAGATTACACTTATATCCAGCCGTGTTCACGTCTTCAAAATAATAGGTCAGGTAAGCAAAGCTACGTGTCGCAAAATAATCAAAAGTCGTAGCTGAACGCGCTTCACATCTCAGTCGTCTGGAATCTATTCATGTGACGTTTTGCCGAAAGGCTTTGTCGATTTCAGCAAAGCCGCAAAGATCGAGAACGCGGATCGCGTGAACCCAAAAAGATGGGTAGGATGTAGTAGGCCGACTGCGATCGGTAAAAAATCGCAATTCTCTATTTAGCAGTCAAGGCAAAAAGTACATTGTTACTGGATTTTCACCATATATATAAATATCTAGGAGGTTTATTTTTAGAGCCCTAACTTCGGCTAAACGGCATTGATAATTTTATTATAACTATGAAGGCCTAGTAGAGCATTTCTTTTTCATGGCATGATAACAAAGAAATGTGGTGGTAATATAATTTAATTTTTAAATATATAAAATCTATAGTCTTAAAACACAAACTAGATTATGTCAATAGTAATGCAATGTCAATAGTAAAAAGTATCGTGAAATAATATGACGATTGATCGAAATATCCACTAGAAAATAACTTTTGCTCACAGTTTCCCAACGCTGTTAGATAATTAGTCAATGTCGTAGTCATGAGTAAGCAACCATAACTTTAATACTGTCGCTCGTATGAGCGCAATGTCCCGTCTAGGAGACCGACCCTACTGTATTAAAGTCAATTAGGGTATTAGGAAAACTGCTATTTTTTCTATTCACTTTGTTCGAAAATACAGGAGCAGTGACCTCGAACCCGGTCTGATTTTCTTGGGAGCATACTTTACGTCAAATTGAAACCATTAGGGAAAAACGTGTTTTTCGGAAGGGATAGAAAGCTCTAGATTGATGGTGTGAAAGACTTCGATTTCCTACTTTCACATTATTTTGGTATTTCCATTATATTCAATTTTAAACTAAAAGGGTCCTGCGGGGTGATGCCGCCATATAAATAGAATAATACCATCATCTCCCATGGGAAGGTAACGCCAGAAGACGTCACAGTTAACGAAAGGGTATAATCAGTAAAATCAGTAATCAAAAATTCAAAATTCAAATTCAAAAACTTAAGTTTAGCAGCTTAAGACATATTTATTGTCTTGAGTTATCAGTTCCAATCTATCTATCAGTCGATTGTGACATGTATCTGTGTGTTTTTGCAGGCACTGTAGGCATTTAATGAAACTTTTAAAAATAAAGTTAAGTTACGGCCTATAATCACCCCGCAGAAGGGCCAAGGACGCCACTTTTAAATTCAAGTTACCACAGCAAGCATAATTACCACACTTAAAAATGCAGGTTGGTGATCACAATGGCAATGTCGGACAACAAAAGTGATATAAATAAGATACAACCAATTACTAGATTTTGGCTTTATTCAGCAAAATGTTGACATGACAATAATAACAAAGTTAACAAACATTCATAGACTAATATTCGCAAAGAGGATTATGCCACAAAAAGTTTAGAATTTTCGAACATTGCTTGGGTTAGTGATCACCAAATAGCATTTGGCAAGCGTGGTAATTATGCCTGATCCCATCATTGCTTTGGTAACTACAAAAATGTTATGATGGAGGCTTTTTCCCTGCAGTAGGATGATAATAGGCCGTTACCTTACTTTCATATTGTATAGGTATACGTTTTATTCACAACTAGCGGTCCCTATGAACTTCGTATCGTCTCAGAATAGTATTTTAATGTGTTAACTGTCATTGTCATCAAACATGACCTGGCTGGTTAGAAATGAATAAAAAAAAAATTGTCTTAAATGTTAGCATTTACAGGTTTTTAATACAGGACCTACGTATTATCCTATTCCCGACAAAGACAAATCCAAAAACAACAAAATCATAAAAATCGGGGCCAGCCCTTCTCGAGTTATAAGTGGTGTGGAGTTATAACTTTATTTTAAATATATAAGGTGGTATTTTTATTTGTAGATACTAAAACATGTTAACTATAATTATATATTATGTATTCTGATTTGAAATCGAGACACTTGCAAGCTCATATAACGACATTGCACTGTAAACACTGTTTGTAAGAGAAATTCTCAGAATCGAACTAGACCAGCGGAAGATTCAGTCATCCATAGCTCGCTTTACCACCTTGTAGCGTTTAAATTGCACTAAATTCCAAATGTGTTATTTAGGACGCAAACTTGTTTGCTTAACAAACAATTTTGCGTCCTGTCTTTTTAAACTGAACATGAGTTATCAGCGTTGTTAGGTGGTTTTCAAAAAATTTGTTAACGATGTGAAAAAGTACCCATAATATGCGTTTAGGAAGGTGCTGCATCCTATCCTACTTATATTATAGTATATTAATAATATTATATATATATGAAAGTTTGTTGGTATGGATGTATGAATGTCTGGATGTTTGTTGCTCTTTCACGCCAAAACGACTCAACGGATCTGAATAAAATTTGGCACGGTGTTTGCTGATTGGCTGAAATAATATACATATAGGCTACTTCTTGTCCCGGGAAAAGGTACGGTTTCCGTGGGATAATTTTGATCTCTTTTCCTCATCGTTCCCTCAGTGCTGAGAATCGCGACCATACACGACGTCTCCAAGCCGCGCGGTCTTCAGTTCTATGGACCGCATCGTATATGTTTTCTCCGACAGCCCTCTTTAACGCGTCCATCCATCTAGTTGGCGCCCTGCCCTGGCACGTTTACCCTCCATCTACCCCAGCATTAGACGCTTCTCCAGCCGATGCTTAGATGAACGCAATATATGTCCGAAGAAGTTGAGAGCACGTTCCAGGCATATGGTTGAGAGTCGCTTGGTTATTTTGAGCTCCGAAAGTATTGACTCGTTAGTGCTCATGGCGGTCCATGGTATACGTAGTAGTCTTCGCCAACACCACATTTCGAAGGCATCAATTTTGCTGCTATCGCGACTTTTAATGTACCACGTTTCTGCACCGTATAGGAATATAGAGAATACCAGCGCCCGGACCAGTCGCATTTTAGTTTTTTGTCGGATTCTGCGGTTCCTCCAGATCTTTCCGCGGTTTGTCATTGCACTTTTAGCCATTGCAGTGCGACGGCAGATTTCTTCAGAGCAGCTGCCCTCAGATGTGATCATAGAGCCCAGATACACAAACTGATTGACCTTCTCATATCCGTCAAGAACATTTGAGCTGGGAAGAAGTTGTGTCCGGTCCACCACCATGATTTTGGTTTTAGCATGGTTGATCTTAAGACCAAGCTTGGCACTTTCTGCTTCAATTTTCTTCAGCAATTCTGCCATCTCTTCCTCACTTGACGCAACAATAGTAGTATCGTCCGCATATCTAAGATTGGTCACTCTTTCGTCGCGAACACAGATCCCACCGCGCCATCCATCAAGTGCTCTCCTTATGATGTGTTCACCGTAGAGGTTAAATAACTTTGGCGACAGAATCCTTGACGCACGCCCCGTTTAGTGTGGAAGGTTTGCGAGTTCTGATTTTCCAATTTTACAAAGCTGGTGCCATCAAGGTACAGATTCTGGTTGAGAAATGTAAGATGTGGAGGGACGCCCATCTCGATGAGAGCATCAAACATCGTCTGCCAGTTCACACAATCAAACGCCTTAGCATAGTCAATGAAGCATAGAACCAGCGGTTTGTTGAATTCTCTACATTTTTCAATGAGACTGCGTATGTTCAGAATTTGCTCGCGCGTTCCCTTGCCAGCTACGAAACCAGCTTGTTCACACGGTATCTGACGATCCACATAAGCCGACAGTCTCTCATTTATTATGCGAAGCAGTATTTTACTGGCATGAGACATAAGAGACAAGGTTCTATAATTTTCGCATTTCTTAGTAGAACCTTTCTTGTGAAGAGGAATGACCGCAGATTGCGTCCAATCCATTGGCCACTGGCCTGTCTTCCAGATCTTAGTGCATAGCTGGTGCAAGATCCCTGCCCCCTTTTGACCCAGGTGTTGTAGCATTGCTGCGGAGATGCCATCGGGGCCTACGGCTTTATGCTTTAGCTTCTTAATAGCATTATGTACATCATTCTGCAATATGCCCGGCTCTTCATCATGGTCATCCCATCTTTTTTCGGTGCCAAGACCTACTACGTCCCGATATAATTCATAACAATAGTCTCTCCATCTTTCCAAAACTTTCTCAAGTTCTGTTAAGATGTTACCTCTACTGTCCTCCACTAGCCAGCTTTTAGGTTTAAATATTCCAGTTAGTTGTCTGACTTTCCTGAAAAGATCCTTCTACTATACTTTAGCTGTATGTCCTTCAATTTCATCGCAAACTCTGTTGATGTGCGCATCGTTATCTCGTCGAGTGGTTTTCTGTTTCAATGCATGTAGCTGATTGTATCTGCTTCTCTGGCTATCAGAGCCGAGGCCCGCTGCCTTTAGCTGTTTTCTTTCGTCAATCAGCTTCCAAGACTCATTACTTATCCATTCTTCTCTCTTCTGTATAATTCTATGGGCATCATAGCTCACTTTGGCTGTATCCGAAATAACTTTTTTGACATTGTTCCAGTCAGCCTCGGGAGAGTCAAATGGATCCAGTTCTAAAGACTTGATGTTAGAGCCAATAGTTTTTTCAAAATGGTCTAGAGCTGGCTTGTTCAGACGAACCGCAGTCTGAGGTTTTCGCTTCTGAGTTTTTAAGTGCAGTCTGAAGTTAGCAATTAACAACTGGTGGTCACTGCCATAATCGGCACCGGGAAGTGTCCTAGCATTTGTGACTGACGAACGCCATCTCGATTTTATTGTTATAAAGTCAATCTAGTTTCTGTGACCCGATGGAGATGTCCATGTATATAGCCTCTGTGGTTGATGTTGGAACCTAGTATTCATAACAGTAAGCTGATTTTCTATTAGTATTGAAGAAATTTTCGCCTCTATCATTTCTTTTACCAATGCCATAGGCACCAGTAACTGTCCCTTGTAAAGGATCACCCTCAGTGCATCCGACTTTGGCGTTGAAGTCACCTTGAACAATCACGACTTGATCGTATGGTCCCTAGTATGTTCTCAACACCAGAACACCAGTTGGTTGGTTACCATAACATTCTTCAAGCAAACACTTTCGCTTTTCTCTGAAGCCAGTAGGTACCAAGTCCTTGCCGACAAAGTCGCCGGCTAAAAGCTTGTAATAACTAGGTAATATAATTAAATGACCAAACCTACAAACGGCAACAAAGAATCACCGAAGAAAATAACTTTTATTTTTTGAGAAAGAAAAGGTAAATAACGAATGTTGGGTATAAGTTTTTTCGGTAGTGTTGTGAAATATTGATAAGTTGAGATTGATATTTCTTTCTCGAACAATATTTTGTTAAGTACATAAAAGTCTTGGATTTTGGGTGGAATATATGTTATTGTTTATTTTCTTTGTTTGATCATCGTTATTATTGTACGACAATACAAACATTAAGAATAAGGTTGGTGATAATAAATAAACTTATAGTAGATTATTTTTATAATGTAGGATGAGGAGAAAATACGACAGTACTTCAGGCCAAAATGGTTAGAGCAGGCACCCCGTAATCGAAAGGATCTGAATTCAAGTCCCACCCAATACTTTCGAAAACACTATAATTAAGGAATTGAATTTTTAACTTACAACAGCACGGCTAAGTTTAAATGCTGAAAAAAACAGTCTCAAAACATCGTCGAGAGCGATTGAAAGAACTGCCAAGGATCGTTCAGTGGTGTGCTTTAGGAAAGGTAGACTTGTTCTATCCATCCATGTCCATCAGTACCTAGATTGACGTTGGCCAATTATGACAAACTTGCTATAAAGTGAATAGAAATTACATCTGCAGTGAAACGTTTTCCCAAATTGTCACTGTTTGGCGTTAATTTATATTCACGGTGAGTGAGCATTAAGTGGAACATTATTTCCTGTTGAACTGTCGATTCTGTCGCTCGTGTATTGATCGGTAAAATATATTACAAATATTCATTTGTAAATTGTTACAAAAACCTCAAGCGGGTTTTCTTTGAACATAATAGTATTATAGGTATAATGCATTTCTACTACGTCTAAAAAATTAAATATTATACTAACTAATATTCACTGCCCACGGACTTGTTTTGATTTCAAACGAAGAAAGAACAAAAGATTCAATTAGCTAATAATAAACACACGTCACCTCTAACCACAGCAAGTACATTTTTTACTTTTCACCGCTAACACAATTTAAATCTTCCTAGAACAAGTCTAAGTTCTTTTTAGGAGTCAAACTTGGTTGTTTGAACGTGCTTAATTTTTTTTTTACAACAAGTCGCTCGGTGGAGAGCTAACATTTTCTCTTTTAAGTAGGTACTGCTATAAGACTAAGCTGTTCACTGTTGAGTGGCCACGTTTTTACGCGGAGTGAATTTATTTAAAAAACTTATAAACATACACTTACGGGTGATATTGTGTTAGAACGACAATTTTGCAATAACAAGAGTATAATTATTCATATTATTCAACATCCCGTTGGAAACTCGGTAGTGTTATTAAATGCCAAACAAAGAATCAATCCGCATGGTCTCGATTTCTCGAAGTAAGTAAACAAACTCGTAAATTACTGAAGTTAACAGAAAAAATGATTCGACGGTCTTACGATCTCACGCTAATTCTCTTTCAACTTGGGGTCCGAAACATTATGTGTGTCAAAAAATATTTAAGCTAGCATAACCTCATCAATCATTTTAGTAATGTTTGGGTATTTTAAACCTACCGCTTATTACATCTAACATTTTTCACGTCTTCCATAGCATATTTGTCTATAGTAATAATGTATTGATTAATAACAATTTAAACGTTGATGACGGTGTTATCATTATCGTCAGCCAAACGACGCACACAGCTGGACATAGGTCTCCCCTTAGGATCTCGTCAACAATCGAAACAACACCGATCCTTATTACTATGTGTCCCACCCACAGCAACTTCAGTGCTGCAAATCTTTCTATCTTAGTTCTCCTACGGAATTCCTCATTTCTGATTCTATCACGTAGGGA
Organism: Anania crocealis; assembly: GCA_949315895.1. Classification (NCBI taxonomy): domain Eukaryota; kingdom Metazoa; phylum Arthropoda; class Insecta; order Lepidoptera; family Crambidae; genus Anania; species Anania crocealis. The sequence continues at coordinate 8,965,894 of OX438868.1, forward strand.
AATATCAAACATTGCTCTTTCAATTGCCCGCTATGCGAGCTTGACCAATATTATTAGACCCTTCATAAAGGTGACATAAGAAGCGACTAAAGAAATACTGCCGGAAATAGACGGGTAGCAACGTCTTATCTCCACCGTTGGCCAACCCGCCTGCTAAGCGTGGCAATTTAGGTTAAAAAAAACTCATGAAGAAAGCCGAATCTATTTCTAAAAAATAATTATATAATCGCGTCACATAATAAGCGCCATGTTGTTCCTACGTGAACCGTGCATTCTAATATCAGCGTGGGCAGGATTAGTATGAAACATATAACCTGTAAAACACTAGATTTATCTGCGCGCGGCGGGCGGTTGCAGAGGATATTTATTAACCCGCACGCCGGGAACTCAACTTTATCACTGTACCATAAACTAAAGTAAGAAAAAGAAGGTCCTTTAGAACCCGGCGTTACTTTCCACACGTTTAGAATGCTTAAAGAACTACGCTCATGCGTTTAAATTAATATTTCAAACTGTTCGCGCTCCATATAAACCACAAACGTGAAAATTATGTTAGTGCGGCAAGCAAACTTTCCGTAATCACACCTGTACAGAATTTTGTGACAATCATGTACACTCTAAGATGAGCAAACCAGGCGCGTATTCATCTAAAGCCTATAATCGAACTGAGCGACTTCTCAGTGATATAGGTTTTTGGAATCTTTCTAAATCCGTCCAAGTCGGTAAAACTCTGCAGTAATCGTAAAATCGTTGATCGCTATTTGTAGTTAGACAAACGCAGTGTCAGCATAAATCGTGATTGAGCATCGGCATAGTTGCTAAATGTCTAGTCGAGTAGGTATGCTAAAATGAGCAAGTTCTATGCTTTTCATATGTTATACATTCAAAGGAGAAATTCGTGCATTTACTTTTGATTGTTTTGCTTATCCCGGAAACGGATTGTACAATTTGAATAAAATTTTGTATTTAAATAAGGTTTTGTATTTTAAACTAGCTGTCCATCTTAGCTTTGCATAAGATTATCAATGAAGTTAATGCAAGCAAATGGTATCTTTATGACCATGTTTTAGGTACCCTTTACACAATTTTCATGTAGGTATTTCTAAACAGTTGTTTTGCATACCTTTTCTTCCATCAAACCTTTTTCTGACTATTACAAACATACGAATAAAAAGGAATAACCCAATTTTTTTTTGTACAGACAGATTTATGTATGTATACGTCGGTCACCAACGGTGGGAAGGCATTTAATTCGGACCTACAGCTACGGGACTGTTTCTCAAATACTAACAAATTCGGAATGAATTTCTTTGTTTTGCTTTGCTTAAATGCTAAACAAACAACGGATTTAATTCGAAACGGGACGATATATTTCTCACCTTTCACATGGTATCACACACCAGGTTTGTCTGAACAAAATTTGATAAAGAAACTTTGGAAATTGCATTCTCATCAAAACCTCGTATAGTGCTATAAACGGGAAGTTAAAAGGTATTTTATTGTGAGTACTCTCGTGTGCTACGTGTGTATAAAAAAGGCGGCTCTCGAAAAGGCATGCAACTTTGCAGCTAAGAAGGGAGTAACCTCACAAATTGGATAGCTTGTCCGAGAGGGTGTTTTGAAACCGGTTTTATGTTCAACATTTGTTTACACGTCTCCTCCCAAGGATATGGGGTGTTCAGTGTGAGCAAACGAGAAACGGATTAAAAAATATTGTTGTATGAAGAAACATACCAGGATTAATAAGTGATTAGTTCACAATTATAAAATATATTAAAAATAGGTGACTCAATTAACTATAAAATAAAGATAACTAGGAGCATGAATAAGCAATTATTATTTAAGTGATGGTACATTTGGTTCTAAGCAATAAAGTCATTTCCTTCATTTTGCAGAGATCTGGAAAATCGTGCTACTTCTGTGATAGTAATGATTGGCTGTTGTTGTTCAGTTCTTACATGGTAGATGAATTTATTTAAAATATATTTAAATCATGGTTAAAAGGAACGTACCCGCAAACTAGTTCACATTTTTGATAGTGTTGAGTTTAAAATCGTATACTTACAGTTGAAAATACTGCAGAAATCGCTCTAGCAAGTGAACTTTCAACCCCATATACGAGTACGTTTACACGTTTCCAGTAATACATTTTTCACCTATGGAAAACTTATATAGTGCATCTTTGTAAAAGTATATTTCAGTTATGAAGACTATACATCTTTATTTGTGTTCAAATAAATGTACAGCATGACTTTTTCATCACTTTCAATTTTTTTTTCTAGTCGTTTAGTCTCGTATTACTTCATAAATGGGCTAAGAGGTCAAGAATGTAGGTCAAGTTTTCAACCGAAAATATTTTTCGCAACATAGTTTTAATCTTTACGGTCCTAAGCCTGTGAAGGTATAAAGGGAAAGTCAATAACTTATGAATAGTATCGTAATGAATGAATGAGATGCACATCGCGTTAAAAAAGTGTCGCAAGGAGGCTTTATCAAAAATTTTAGGATTTTTGGCGTTAATTTTCTATGTGCTTCATCTTGACATTTTTTTACTGGGCTAGACAAAAGAAAAAATACGTCATTTTTTATTTGTCTGGAAGGTGATTAAAAATTCAAATTTCTATTACATATACAGGATATATAATAGACACTTAAGTGCGTATACTAAGCAATATGAAGACACAACATATTAAATTGGAATCAAATTATTAAATTGGAATTATTTTATTTGACATCAGCACTACTTTAAAAAATGAAGTATACAAATCTGAGGCAATAACTGGGATTTAAACTCACGACTTTATTGTAGATTTTTCCTTAAAACCATCACTTCCTAGAATGTTACAATCGCGATTCATTTCCCGAAATAAGGCTCTTGTCATTTTCCACTTCGCTTCTACTAAATCACTTAATTCATTACGATTTTAATCTAGAGCCCTTTAAAAGGACTGCGATTAATAGCTTTTGATTTGCGGTCCTTTATTAAATTCGTTTCAATTTCAATTTTGATATTCCGTACAATGAGAATGTAACAATCAACTCAATGATCGTATGAAATAATGCAATACTGGCTCTATGTATTTTTTTATTAAAAGTATAGTAACAGCCTACATTTTTATACTGCAAATGCCTCAATCATTGAACTCAAGTTACCATGTGCACTAGCAATGATGGGTACAGCATAATACCACGCTTGCCAAATGCGGGTTGGTGATCACAAACCCGAGCAATTTTCGAACATTCAAAACTCATGTTGCCTGACCCAGATCTAGCCAAGGAGCTCGAAACTTTGGCCCGACACTTAAACCACTGGACCAATGGGCCGTATTTTTTATTTAATACTTTGAACCCCACGAGGCACCCGGGTGCCACGATAAGAATTGATTTCAATTGTGTTTGGAATAACTCACGATCGAGGGATTAAAAAGAAAACCCTAAAAATAAGCGACACCACCACCAAGTATCTTCAAAAGTCTCGAAGCATCCAATGATTTGATAAAAAGGATATTTATGATGCGTTTTCTAAATTGAAGCTTACCTTGCTCGTAGTAATTTCTTAATCGAGCCAATGCCTGGTGTTGGCATATAACTAATTTTATTCTCAGTATGTGGGAGACCCCAAAACTTTTTTGGATGTGCCTAGAGATAAAAATCATTGAAAGGAAATAATGATTGATTGTATAATTTATCAGTAATTATAATTTTCCCAAATTTTTATTTCGAGATGCTAGTCTCATTGTTTAGTTTACCGATGGAATTTACTTTTGAAGAGAACAGCTGATTTAATTCGAATTGGATACTACATTAAAAAAATACTTACTTGTATAAAATACTAGGAATAAACACAATAAACCTCAATTTATATTATATCTTAATGATTGCAAGTGTGCAAATCTCCTAACATCTGATGAAACTACGCTGGCTTACAGCGAATAAGAATATGCTTGAAAAATTGACGCCTGTGACGTATTGCCTCGGTGGTTAAATTGGTAAAGCGCCGCGCCTGGTATGGGAGGAGATGCTGGTGCGAGTCCTGCCTCATAATTTTTCAAGATAATACTGATATTATTATCTCTAAGACGATTATCGTTAAGAAATGTTGTTCAGGCCACTTCCAACGTCTTTTCACTTTTTAAAATGACGCGAGCATTTGAATAAGCTATTTAATCGCAGTTCGATCGTGATTGAATTGGAAGATTTTGACATTTAGCCCATACTAGAACTGTTAACCTGCTTACGATTTGGTTACGCGAATTAGTAGCAAGAAAGCACCAAACACGCGCAATTCCAAATTCGAATCTGGTGAAAAAACAAATGAACGCAAGTTACATACGCACATTACAAATTGTCGCCCTGCTATCACTGTCTGCTGCTCCCGTTGTCACTGAGCAAGTAATCACTTGTGTTTTTATACCTTTAATATGAAACATTATATAATAAGTCCAGGAATATTTAATAGCTGCATTTCAAGAATATATCTGATAAACAAGAACCCATAGACCAATAAACTAAATAAAGGAAAGGTGGCCACCCGTCGGAGACGATTCAAAGATATCTAATACATATAATATTGATACCGAAGCCGCTGTAAGTAAGTGTTTTATCTGACTTCATATGATAGAGAATGTTTGAATTGTGTTGGAGGTAGGAAGTGGTATAATATACTTTCACCTTCCTTATATTTTTTCCCTGCTATATTTCGTTCTTTCTTTCACTTATTACCTTTGTACACCTGCACCTTTGTACTGCTCTAAACTGCCTATGTCCTGTGGGTAATATTGCATTTGGCCCCCACAAATGTAATTTGCCTAGAGAACACCCAATTTAGGATACCAATTTCCAAATTATATTATTACTAGTTCGGATTAGACTAATAAAAGAAAACGTTCAATCCGAATGAACCTGAAACTAAAAGTTCTAAAGTTTCTTAAAGATATGACATATTATGTTTGATGAACCTCCTAAAAGGTTTTGAACAGGAAAAGTGTATGTCTAAAAGTATTCTAATATGCAAACGCTTAAATCTAATCTCCCAAGTAAAATATCTTGAGTACCTTTCTGAATAGTGACTGTCAGGCTGTGCTTTTAATTTAAAAGCCGACATAGTTCAACGGATTTGCTTTACGAGAACTTTCTTTGAGTGCACTAGAGGAATCTTAGCGTGATAGAAAAGGGCAATAAAAGAAATTAATGACATTTACAGGCAGTTGAAACTTTTTCATATAATGACGACATAAAATATATTTTTGATATAGTGACGACCTCCGTGGCCGAGTAGCGTACACACCGGTTTTCAAGGTGTCGCCTGCTCCGAGAAGTACTTACGGGTCAATGTACAAAAAAGGGTTTTTCTACATTTTCTCGGGTCTGGGTGTTTGTGGTACCTTCGTTGTTTCTGGCTTCCAAAATAAGAGTGCTTTAAATAGTTATTCAAATTGGGATCAGAACAATGTATGTAATTGTCCACATTTATGTTTATGTTATGTTTAAGTACATGCTGTCATTTGCTATGGTGTTTTCTGTTGTCCTACAATGTTTCTGCCTAACCTACTGGTATAAAGATACGGCCTATAATCATTGCATAACTAAGAAGAAAATTTTATTTTGTATGTTGAAGAATAACAGATAAAAATTATTGTCATTTTTCTGGGAGAGGGGACTGATTCCTAAGATACAGATTCGTCTAGTTTGGGAATCAGTCATTAATTTAAATTGTAACTTTGTTATCAATAAAGATATTTGAATTGTATTTGAATTTGAATTTGAATTCCACTGCAGGGCAAAGGCCTCCATCATTGAATTCAAGTTACCACATCAATAATAGGTGCAGGCATAATCACCACGCTTGCCAATAGCGGTTTGGTGATCACAAACCCGAGCCATGTTCAAATATTCTAGCCCGGGGTTCGAACACAGGACCCCTAGATCTTGGCATGGTACTTAAACCACTACAGCAGACTATCGACTTATTAACTACTTACGAGACTACTTGGTGTTATGGTTACCCAGAAGTCTCGTTTAATGTTATTTATGTCTTTACGTTAATACGGCACATTCAATTATAATGAGCATATAACACAAATAATATTTTCTTTCAACATAACCTAATTTGGAACCGTCTACGCACAAAACAAATCACTTTGATGTCATTTTCCATTACTTTCATTACACATATGTGGTTACTCAGTACATGTATATTTTTACCTCTTATTAGGATACAATATTTAATTAAATACAGGAGCGCAATTATAAACGTCAATTAATAATAATCAAACTGAGTCATTTTAAATCAAATCTTATGACAAAACTCTTGTTGCCCGGGGATCGTACCCAGGACCTCGAGATCGATCACACATTGAGAACTCAATTTAAAAAAACATTAATTATATCATACCAACGTCGAGATATGAAACCTAAAAGCGTCATAAATAGTTTTTTTATCTAACACAAAATGTATGTACCAAAGTAGCTTGCACGATTAGTTTTGCAATTAAGTTTAATTTGAAAGAAAGAAAGAAAGAAAGAAAGAAAATTTATTGTCTAAGGGCATCACTACAACACATAACACGAAAATAAAGTAATATATAAACAAAAAAAAAACATTAAACTACACACAAGTTATAATTAACAAAATAATAAGATGGAGCACAAGACACCACCCATCGGTATAAATTAGCGTTTATCTTCTTCAGTAGAACAGTGACGTTATGCGTGTCGCGAAGCCCATTACAAAAAGACCCCACTCAGCGCAAGTCGCTACCCACTACTTAGGAAACGACGCTGGTTTTCAGATTTTTCCACAATTTATACTAGTTAAGTAATTCAGATAATCAATTTAGAACTTTTGTTTGTTACAAGTTCTTTTAGGGCCAATTTCCAACACTCTATCGAACAGTTAAAGTACCTAAAAATCTGCGACACACATTATAAAATATTGCAATGTTGGGCGAGCGGAGACGAATGAAACAAGGTGTTACTGTAACGATGCGCGTATAATTAATGTGTTCTCTTAATAAATCACAATACATATAGGCAACGGATTATGTTAATGTGTGTAATGGGAGCGTATACATACTACAATATTCGCGAGTACCTATTCTTGTTCTTTATTTATCGGCTAGAGAACAATTTAGAAGTAATACAATTTTATGTGATCAGTGATCACGACTTTAGGTATTGTAGATTTTTCCTAAATACCATAATTTCCTAGAATGTTACAGCTTCTATAAAATATAAATGTGTTATCGCACTGGATCATTATTTGTACAAGAAAAGTGTGTTTTTGTGGCACAGATACGTATAATCGTTGGAAGGACGTAATAAAAGTCGTAGGCTCCTTAAAACAGGAACTGTTACTTAACCCATACTGTTGGCAAGAAAAAATAAGTTTTATTTTTGTGTCGTTGAAAGATTTATTAAAAAAGTTTTTTAAGAAAAGGTCGACTTAACTAGAACAACATACCTACTTTCAGGTCAACATGATGCCTACCTAATATTGTACAAAAATCTCAAAAAGATACTGATTATTTAGGAATTTTAAAATACTTGAAACTCCATTTCAAATCGCATAAATAAAATTATCTATCTAATGTATAAGTGTTTATTATTTACAATAAAGACACAGATTTTTCCTTCCAAGAAAGTGCGATAATACGAGATAAATATATATTTTTTGCGCAACTTGTGTTGCTGACGGCCGAATAATAGCATCTAGCTAGACAAATTAAGTGAAAGTGATAAGTGACTGCTCGGGACGGTGATAAAAATATAAAAATGCGGGTCTCCTGCGGCTGGCGATAAAACTGCTTCCGTGCCTTGAGAGCAAGATTACAATACAATATACACATACTTGAAAGTACATTTCTTTTAAAAATGTCGACTACCATAGTTGGGACTCGAACCCACGTCCTTTCGCTTATTGCCCCATTTTTGATCTAGTTTATTCTAAGCCTTGCGCTGTAAGCCAGCAGGGTAAATCAATGTTTTGGTTATGTACCAGAAACATTTGAAAGAAAATTCTTTGTAACTTATTAATAATAAGATAAAACAGCATTTTATTTTGTTTCCAAACTATATAGCTATAAGCAATTAAATTGCTAATGTGAATTGAAAATACAATTCGGTTGATACAAGCAATGTGTTAGTAGCTCAATGGTCAGAGCTCGCTCTTCAAGCTGAGTTCAAGGTTCGAGCTCCACTTAAAGCTGTCTAAATTTATTCAAGGAATTGTAATTTCAACTCCTCTAGCAATTTAATTCCCTCAAATCAGTTTAAAAATGTAATAAAAACTATCAAATTAACAAAATGGCGAATGCTAAATAAAAAGATGGCGACACAATTACTTTTATTATTATTCCACGCACATTTAAAATAGCAATTGTATAGGTAAGATTTTCATAAAACTGTAACAATAGGTAGGTACTACACTTTTTGTAGTAAAACTGTACTTAATATGTCTTTTAACGTAGTTTTTGCTATTTTAAATTTAAAATGTTAAATAATTTCCTACAAAAAATTAACACTGTACCTACGTCATTATGGGCTATGGCTTAAGTTTTAACAGCAAGCCGCGCTGTGTTTAGAAGAATTCTATTGTGCTGCGAAACACTTTTTAAAAATCTGTTTTTTCCTTTGTACAGGGCTACAAAATTTTATCAAGAATAAAAAGTTTTTTTTTTCATGTAGCTCGGACAATTCCATTCTCGGCTGGATTCCTCTCATTAGCAATGGAGGTAATATGAAAAGTAGGAGTAAGGACAAAAAATCTTATCCAAGCTCACTTTGAATTTGATGTAAAAAGGTCAGGATCAAAATCCGCTAAACTATAGTCATGAGCAAACCTATCCATACTTCATAAAAAATCGAAAGTATGTCATTCTGTATGTTATCTCTTTACACTCAAGATGAAATTTTGTATAGGTACAAGTTCAGCCCCGGAAAAGGATACAGGATACTTTCCCAGAAATCATCCTTTGAGAGATTGCGGAAAGGAGTGGAAGTTTGTAAATGTAATAAAGAATTTCTTAACCATTTCGATAAAATATGTCAAAGAAAGTGCTTGGTACCTTGAAAATTACTTAGAATCATTTTTCGCCCTGAAATCATCCCTTAAAGGGATTGAAAGAGATGTAAGAGTGTGTTAGGGAATCAATATCCAATCATCAATATTTTTTGTAGATAGGTAAAAGGTAGCTTAAATAAAATCGGTAGGTAAGTAAAAATTAGAAACGTTATTATTTGAAACGTTATTATTTGCAGTTGATTGCAAACAAACAACCAACAACGATTTTCTACTTAATATTATGTGGTCAAGTGGTGTTACAAATTTTTGTTGGTTTTTTTTTTGACATAATATAATATTGTGTTTTTGAATATTTGTCAAAAGGTTTTTTAAATAATGCAGTATTGCATTACAGTACCTATATTACTGTCATGCATTACTTGCATTACTGCCAGTAATCCTAAACCGTTGAAAACCAGGATTGGAGAAAGTTTGCCAGCAAAAACTTTCACTGAATTTCTACATTTAAAATACAACCAGATGTGCCCAAATTCCTTCCCTATCTAACGTATACACTTCTTAAAACCAATTACTTGACTTCAATTCCAGTTCTATCTCGGTTTTATTTCTTTGCTATCGCGTGGATCGTCTCCTTTATCAAATTCAATAAGTCAACTGGAAGAAATCGCATCTTCCGCCCTGGGGACAGGGTAAACAGAATTGTGCGATATCGCGTGGTCAGATTTAGTTTAAGTTTAAACTTGAGTTGAGTAGTGATGTGATCTTCTTAATAAAGAGTATTTTTATGGTAACTTCATAAAAATATATTTGAGATTTTAAAAAGTTTTTGAAGAAATTATGAAATCGTCAAATACTGAATGTGTAATGTCGTTGGTAAATATTTTTCAATTAATAACAAAAAGCATTCATATAGCCAAATGAAGTATAGAAACTAAGACCTACTTTTTTGCATGTATTAAAAATAAAATATTTGTTTATTCTTTAGACATAGGGTGGCCGGGGAGTTGACGTTCAAAGCTAAAATTTAGGTGCCTTATATTAAGGTGTATCCAAATCACCCCCATGTATGTTCTACGATTTTGCTTAGTTTAGGAGATAGAATTATTTTTATGTTTTTTTTCTTAATTTTCACCTATTATTGGTTTTTATTTTTTTACTCATGTTTGATGTATCAAAAAAAATGTTTAGAGGGTACCTGTGGATTCTAAGTATTGTTAAAAACTGTCTAAGATATTAAGCAATAAAGTGAGGTCAAATAAAGTTGTTGTTAACTGGGTTTATTTTCTGTAACTGACCTTTAAAGTTATTTGAGGCATTATTTTAGGAAAAAACTATTATTTTAATTTATTACAATTGTTATGTTTCTTCGAGTTATGTGTTTTTTGATCATTCTTTTTTATCTTGATTAACACAATATGAAAATGACGGAGGTCAGGAACTAACCATAATTAGGTATCGTTTGTGATAAAGCAGGTAGCCGCCCTTATCTCTGTAACCTTTTTGCCTATTGTTATTGACAAATGTGGCATACCGAACTCTTTTACCATTTTTATTTTTTAAGACGTTTTTCTTTTTCTTTTTACTTGTCAATGTGCCTTTGTTATTAGTAAACTTGTTTTATTATTTAAATAGTTTTTTCTTTTGATCTCTTTATTTTCAACGTATCGGCAAGATTTTTAGTACAATAGGCGGAAGAGTTTCAGTGATAAGGACGGCTACCTGCTTTATCACAAGTGATACATAATAACAAATTACTTCTTGACCTCAGTCGTTTTCACATTGTGTTAATCGCTACTACGTCTTTATTTTTTACCTCTTTGCTTTGCCCACTGATACTGCTGCTGCCTATTTGTTTGACCCCTGCTTGTTATTGGACTTCGTTTTGCCCATCGATTTGGACTGTTGTTATTACGAAGTGTTTGTGATGATCAACACTTTGAGTGAATATGCAGAAATGCATTATTTCTACGATGTTACGCAGGGCAACGGCCACGAAACAGCAAGACTCTACAGGGAACAACTCCAACGCCGGGGTGGATTCATTAATACTCACAATACGTTAATGGCTGGCCGCATACCAGGTCAACGTGGTGGTGAAGGAATTCACAGAGTTGACCCGGAGCGCAGAGAAATAATACTAGAAGAAATACAACTAGGATAGGACTACAAGTACGAGAGCATTGGCTCGTAATCTTAATATTCCTAGATCGTCGATTCAAGACATTTTGCACGAGGAATCTTTTCATGCTTACCATATTCAAAGAGTACAAGCCTTGCAGCCTTTAGATTACGCATTAAGGGTCGAGTTTTGTGAAGCTATGTTAAGAAATCGGCAAGATGACCCCGGATTTTTCAATAAAATTTTATGGACGAATGAGTCACGATTTGAACGAACCGGAGTTTTTAGCATCCATTTAATTATCACATCTGGTCTATTGAAAACCCACATGCTGCAAGAGCTTCATCATTCGAACATCGCTTCAGCGTCAACATGTGGTCTGGTATCTTGGAATGGGGAATTTATTGGGCCATTTGAACTGCCATCCAGACTTAATGGAGACACCTACAAAAGTTTTTTGGAAAACGATCTGCCAATTTTACTGGGGGATGTGAACCTGGAATTGCGAAGAACAATGATTTTGCAGAACGACAGTGCGCCTTGGCATTACTCGACACAAGTGCGTAACTATTTAAATAACAAGTACCCCAACAGATGGATCGGACGATGAGCACCAATTAACTGGCCACCACGCTCGCCTGATCTTAACCCCATCGATTTTTCTATCTGGGGTTACTTCAAAGAAATAACGTACGCTAGAGAAGCATCCAGTGAAGATGAACTCAGAGCAAAAATTCTTGAAGAAGAAAACGTTGTGAGAAATAATCGTGAAGCTTTTAGAGCCTTAAAAGAATTTTTTTTACTAAGATAACTGCTACAACGTTTCTGGTATTGTAAAACCATTCTCATCCAGCTCTGAAGTACTAAAAAGCTGTAAATACTTGCAAGATTCTTTGCAAAGTGAAGACATACTGATCTTATCTATAGGCTGTAATGACAAAAATCCCTATGTAATTTTGACAGAACTATGAAATACCCTATGTAATTTTAATAAATGTAAGATATTTATGTTAAGTGTGCGTTACAACAGGTATCTCAACATCCATAAACTTAATACTGAAATCAGTCTTACTGTAAAAAACTACAAAAACTGTACTTTTATTGACTTAAACAAATTATTGAATGACTATCACACACAAAACATGACATCAACCAAAATTAAAATATGCACCAAATTGAATGTAGAAATAGATTATCTGACATATGAACATAATTATATTAAAAATGGATTAAAACTAGGAAAAACTTAAAAAATAAGACTAATAATAGTAAGCACACTACAAAAAATATTATATACTTTAAAAATACCGAGAACATAATATCTAAAAAAGGCACAATACCATATTATTTCCCTAGGCCTAACAAAATACTAAATGAAATAACGCATACAACGGATACCAATATTTTAGACTTTTTTCGTCCCTAAAAATAATGTCAATAGATTCGTAGTTCTACATCAAAATATTCAAGGCTTATCTTCTAAAAGGGAAATTGTAGAATTGACTCTCTCGGAACTAGATAATGATTTATCTCCGGATGTGCTGTGCTTTTCAGAGACTTTTGTAAAGTGTGGTGACGAAAAAAACATCATTATTCACAATTATGAATTTGCGGCTCACTACTAGCGAAACAAAAAGAGGGGCGGAACATGCATTATGGTGAGGAAAGGTATAGATTATAAACAAGTAACCATTTTTGACGAGGCTATAGCCAATTTTCATTTTGAATGTTGTTCTGTAAAAATACCTTTGGTCAACTTAATTATTGTATGCGTATATCGTTCTTCAACTGCTACAAAAAAAAGGCATTATGAATATTTCTTTGATAAACTTGAGCTTGTTCTTAATAAATATTTACAAAAGCATGCAAAGTTAAGGATTGCGATTGTTGGAGATATTAACATAAATACTATAATAAAAAATAATATTACAAGCAACCTCTTATATATTCTCCAAACTTATAATTTAACTCAGCATATTACGGCACCCACTAGAGGTCAGTCATGTATTGATCATGTTTTTAGCAATGTCAAAGGTGCTACTGGATTCACCCTCCCTCTCTGTTTGTCGGACCACGATACTGCGCAAATACTTAGTTTTAGTAGTAAATCAAAGCCTACGTCCCATAAAACAATGTATGTCTATAGAAGAGACTATTCGGCTGAAAATATAGAGTTATTCAGAAAATGTATGGCGAGTCTTTCATTCACCGATGTATACAGTGAATCTGAATCCAATGTTGCGTTTAACAAGTTTTATGATTGGCTATGCCTTTTTTATAATCTCTGTTTCCCATTTATAAAAGTTAGATTGTCATCAAAATAGAGCGAAAGAGCTGCGCAAAAAATAGAGTTCTAAGACAAAACTACCAAAGAAAGAAAACTTACCAAAACAAACACATATATAAGGCTTACTCTAAATTACTAAAAAAATGCATCGTAACCGCAAAAAAAAATATTAATAATAAATATGTTATGAAAAGCAGAAATATCTGTAAAGCAACGTGGGAAGTAATACAGGATGAAATTGACATAAAAACACAATACAATAGTTATATAGATGTTATTGAATGCGGAAATAAGGTTATTACCAGTCCAAAACAGATTGCAAATTCTTTCAATAATTATTTCATTGACCTAACGAATAAAGATAATAAAAATAACATTCCGAATGACAATTCTAATTGCAATATAATTTTAAATAATTCTATTTTTCTTAACGCTATTGACGAATACGACATGAATAAAGTAATAATGACCTTAAAAAATAGTAACTCTAAGGGTTACGATGGCATCTGTACCAAAGTCATTAAGGCATGCAATAAAGAACTAGGTAGAGTCTTGGCATTTCTAGTAAATTTGTCAATGGTATCTGGCTTTTTTCCCGATAAACTTAAAATTTCTCTAATTAAACCATTGTTAAAAAAAGACAAAAAAACAGCATTAGACAATTACCGTCCGATAGCGTTGATCCCGATAATATCAAAAGTTTATGAAAAAGTTATGCATAGCAAACTTGTATCTTTCTTTAACAAGTATCATGTCCTTAGGAGCTGTCAATATGGCTTTCAAAGGGGAAAATCTACTGCACATGCTGTTTTCGACATGTTAAATGAGACCCTTACATGTCTAAATGCTAATAAGTACACAACTGCGCTGTTTTTTGATATGTCGAAAGCCTTCGATTTTGTTTCACATACTTCACTCCTAGTGAAACTGGAAAATTGTGGCATAAGAGGGTCTGCTCTGAGTTGGATCAAAACCTATTTGCAAAATAGACAACAGTCTGTTGAAATAAATAGACCTGACTGTAATCATGTCATTGTTAAACATAAATCAGACCGCAGAGAAAATAAGTATGGGGTCCCACAGGGTAGCGTTTTGGATCCACTGCTATTTTTGGTTTATATTAATATACTGCCGGCTGTGACTAAATACAAATGCACTTTATTCGCTGACGATATATCTGTGATAGTGACTACGGATGGTAAATTGACATTGAATGACCATATAAATGACATCAATAATACAGTTCAAGTAATAATAAATTGGCTTAAAAGGAACAATCTACTTGTAAATCTTGACAAAACTTATTTTTTAAATTTTAATGACACATTATTTCAGACTATAAATATTTATTTCGAAGGACAAAAACTTAAAAGTACAGACAATTTAAAATTTCTAGGTATATGGATAGATCAAAAACTAAACTGGAAAAATCAAGTAGAAGTCGTTTGTAAAAAAATTTACAGATTTTCGTTCGCCCTTTACAAACTGCGCCAAGTAGCCACAAAAAATACAGCTGTTACTGCGTATTTCGCTTATGTTGAGTCCGTTCTGCGATATGGACTTATAATTTGGGGCAATAGCACTGATGTACATAAAGCATTCATTGCCCAAAAAAAATGTTTAAGAGCTATTGCTTAATATGTCGCACCGCTCCTGATGAGCCTTGTAGGCCGCTATTCATTTCTATGAAAATTCTACCCCTCCCATGTTTATACATATTTGAAATTTCTAAGTTTGTTAAACAAAATATGCATTACTTCAAGCAGGCCAAAGAGGTTTACACACGTAATACCAGAAATGGCAATAGACTGGTATCCGAAATCATACCAAAGAGTGCTCGTTACAAAAAGAATTGCTACTGGATGTGTATGGTCATATACAATAAAATACCGCAGTCTATAAAAGATTTACCGTTTAGTAGATTTAAAGGTGCCCTCTACAAATGGCTTAATGGACATTGCTTTTACAGTGTGAATGAATACCTAAACCTTATGTGACAGTGTAGTACTTTTTGTTGTTTTAATTGTATTGACCTATTGTTTTTTTTGTTACATTGTGTCCTTGTGTTTTGTTATTTAAAATTCTGACATACTCATAATTTTTTTATTGATATTATTAATGTATAGATGCTTTATTTAAAATTCCGACATTTAATATTTAATTAATCTTATGATGTAATAGTTTGACATAATTATAATTTGTATTTTGCATGCTATTTATATATGGCTGAAAAAGCTGAACCATGCTATTATATTGACCACCCCAATGTACCCTTTTTCAAATGCAAATAAATCATTTCATTTCATTTCTTTTCATTTCATTTCATTACGCAAATGTAGGTTGTGTATTTCTGTGAGAGGGCGATAATTTGAAAACCTCTTGTAAATAAATAAATTCAAAATAATGTTATTGTGTTTTACTCAAAGCCATCATCAGAAAAAACAATAATTGCAATAAATTAATATGATATTTTTTTCCAAAAAAAATGCCTCAAATAACTTTAAAGGTCAGTTACAGAAAATAAACCCCAGTTAACAACAACTTTATTTGACCTCGCTTTGTCTTAGACAGTTTTTAACAATACTTAGAATCCACAGGTTCCCTTTAAAAATTTTTTTTTTTTTGATACATAAAACATGTGCATGCTCCAAGTTTGGTCGGTAATTTTGGACTTGCGACTAAATTTTAAGCAAGTTCCGCAATATCAAGACAGATTGTAGTTTTTAGGGTGGTACTTGTAAGTATTGTTATTAATTGTCACTGAAAAAACGAACACCAAGTACTCGCCAGAATGAGTAAAAAAATAAAAACCAATAATAGTCGAAAATTAAGGAAAAAAACATAAAAATAATAAATTCTATCTTCTAAACTAAGCAAAATCGTAGAACATACATGGGGGTGATTTGGATACACCTTAATATAAGGCACCTATATTTTAGCTTTGGACGTCAACTCCCCGGCCACCCTGTATAATTATTTAAAGCTGCTAGTTCGAATATAATAGATGAAATACCAAAGTTCACCGTATCGCTCGATCAAATCAGACGCTATTCTAGAAAGGCATTTCATAAATTTGTCATCAAAACCTGGATTCTATTATTACTGCCGTATCTAGGAGACCTATAGGCACAGATCATGGATTTCTAGATATGTATTTCTACAAAAAATTATGCATCGATTTAAAAAAAATAATGATGCACGTTATATTATTCGATTCTCATCTAGAAGTGTCATCGTCTGGTCTTGTAGTAGTTGTAACATATGATGCCGGTATAAATTAAATAACGTACCACTTCTCGGTTTCGGGTGGTCGTATGAGGCGCATATAGGAATATGTACTGCCAAAACAAGATTGTAGCGTCTTCTGTCTACTATTGGCCAAACAGGGATCGCAAATTCCTCCAGTCAAGCGTGTTGCGTTTGGCAAGTGGCGTTTATGGCAAAATATCATAAAGCTGGCTGATGATGATGAGTATTCCATAATCTTTCTCCTGTACTTTATATCAAAAGTACGAATCATTTATTTCCGAATCTCATTAATACGAAGGATTAAAAATCCGTTTTATTATTGACCCGAAAAACTTTATTACTAATTTTAAATTTCCGAAAATTCAATTTATTAATAAAGAATTAAGTTTTATCCCGACTCGCCGTGGTCTTTTTGCCGTGTTACTGGTCTGCCCAATACTAGAATGCAATTTAAAAGACGGAGGCGCGGAGGGAGAACAGTCCTCGCTCGCAGTAACGAAGCTCGGGCGCCCGGGCGAGCTGTAGCGGCTGAGGCAGGACCAGCAACTCGCAGCTGCGAAAGCGAGTGTGGGTGCCCGAGATTTGTTACACAAGGGCGGAAGGACTGCACTTCCCGCAGTGCCGGAGAAGAGCAAAACTAAATGCATGCGTGCTTTCCTGCTTGCCTGCATGCATGCATGCTTGCCTGAATACATGCATGCCTGCCTGCATCGCGTGCTTACTTGCCTGCATGCATACTGCTTGCATGCTTGCTTGCCTGTATGCGTGATTTGTATGCTTGCTGGCCTGTATCCATGCTTGCAAGCCTGCATACATGCTGCTTGCTTGCATGCATGCTGCTTTCCTGCTTGCATGCTGCTTGCCTGCATGTATGCTGATTGCCTGCAGGCATGATTGCATGCGTGCATCCATGCATGTTATCTGCATGCTTGCTTGCATGCGTGCATCCATGCATGTTATTTGCATGCTTAAATTTGCACTTGGAAGCACCTATTTAGAGTAGCATTTAATATGCATTAATATTGTGTAATAATTTAATATTATCGGTAGATTCATAGGTTTCGGATAATAAAAATTAATTTAATAAACGAATTTTTATGAATTAAAAATCATTCGAGCGTTTATTTTTTGGTTTAATGTGTTTTCGGAATATTAATATTCGGAATTCATATTTATGATACTTCGGATTATTAAAGATTCGGAATTGATATGATTCGGGATCATGAAATTTTGCATTCTGAAAATAGTACTAATAAAAAATAGGAATTTTGAAATTTAGGTTTTATAATATTAGGAATTATGATAGATCGGATTTGTGATTTTCGAAAATCTGTATCATTCGGAATTATAAAAATCGGTATTTTGAAATTCGTGATTGTCAATATCGGAATTAAGTTTTTCGTATTTATGTAGTGTATATAAGAAAGCGAAAGGTCACGAAACATCAATAACGGTTCGACGAAAAAAGGTGGGATGTAGTTTATAGTTAGTGGACATAGCTATTCTAAAAACTGATTTTGCGACAATGCTGGATTAAGAAGGACTGAAGCCTTTTGTATAATTTTATGGGAAATTGATAATTCCTAAACTAATTTATAAAATAATGGTTTGGAGATAGTTTGAAACACCGAGAATTCAGTAGGATACTTTTAATCATTTTAATTATTTTAATCATCCTTTAAAGACGTTTCAAGGGGGTGGAAGTGTGTACTTAAAATCAATATTTTCTATAATTTGTTATAAATAATAACAGATAACAATTGCAAAACTTTAAGTAATCTCTAAGAAGAGCTATATAATGATATATTATGTATATAGAAAGCGATATAACCGAGAGTGCAATATAGCCGATTCCAACGCAAGTTTTAAAACTTTTGTTTATTTAGCCAATCTTATCGTTAGCTAGATTCACGCGCACATCACTAAAGTGCCAACTCGTAAGTGTTTTAGTGCTGGGCGGTAACCGGAGAAAAATCCTTTCGACCCACGACTTATGAGCCTGTTTGTTTCCTCCACTCGTTAAGTTCCACAAAATAACCAGCCGTAATAGTTATTTACGGAGGTAACCAACATCTGTAAAAATAATAAAGGTTCTTATTAGGTTTGTTTATTTTCAATATCTCTGGGATAAAATATCTGTACACAACATACATTATAAAAATACGTACCTAAACAGAAGATATTTAAAACGACATTAAGTAAAGAGTTTGGCGTTTAAACAACATTGCTAATTTTTAAATGTTCATTATAGGCTCTAGTTAGCTATTTCAATTGCAACATGTTTCTATTTGCGGCTGGATGGGGAAAGCCCCTGACAGAAATTTGTGGCGTGACCTAAAGGAGGCCTACCTCCAGCAGTGGATGGACAATGGCTGTTCATTGATTCATTGATGTTTTTATTTCAATTTTAAAACTCGGTGATTGGATTCCTAAAAAAAACTATTATAAAATTAATCGTTTGTTGTTTTGTAACATTATAATTTACCGATTTTCGATATGTGGAAAAAACTTGACTGATATTGCCATCGATGAGTTTTAAAGATAGATCTGTCTACACGACAAGTATTTGGCACACGAAATAGCTGGCTTCAAATCCAGCACACGTCACCAACAAATTCGCCGCCGCGCAGACAAAACCAAAAAACCACTAACGAATGACATGAAAAGAGCAAACGCATATCAGAGTGTCCATCATTCATGCCGGGTTCGTTGACTTCAATTACGCGGTCTACGGCAAAATACATTGAAAAACAAGCACTCAGTAGTGACCCCATACGTTGTCTGTTTCCGCATATTATCAGGTAATAGTTAAATATATTTTAGTTTTTTTTAGTTATTTCAGTGCATTTTATAAAATATTTTTACTAACATGAAAAATCATTTGATGTATTGCGAAAAGTCGTGGGCTCGTATTTTGCCAGAGGCAGTATTGTTTTTTGTTGTTAATTGTTAATTTACTAGATTAATTGTTTAATTTACTAGTTATTTCCGTTATCTATAGTTCAGTCCACTACCTAATATCAAGTACTTACGTCTACGGATACAGAACTTGGGAACTGCCCCGCTACGCCAGCAACGACACGTACCGGCTCCCGGTGTCCACCACGTCCTCGCCCGAGGTAAGTAAGGTAACCCCGGCGCCGTTGGGAATGGACGTGGAGAAAAACAGTAGTGAAGAGGGGTTTGAGTCACGACATTTTTTTTTACCAGGTTTGAGATTCGATATCTCACGAGTGCGAAGCTGCAGGCATCAGCTAGTTTTCTTATACATCGGTACTGCAAAATCTAACATATTTTCTTCCCTGCTGCTAGTAAGCAGAGCAGAAACTTAACGGGACTTCTGAATAATCTGTTTTCCATTGCATATGTAAAATTGCATCAATGTTGAATGTATTTATCACTTCGAACAAAGTAATCCCGTAAAAATAAAAATGATGGTTTCCTTAGTTGTAGCCCACAGAGCTTACAATCTGTTTCTATACGCGACTTAGTAAAAAACTCACGAAGCAAGAACGGCGGTCGAGGCTCTTCGCTCTTTCCCGCCCAGGGTTTTTTATAATGCATTCTTTCAGTTTTAATTAAACTCGGACTTGGTTTTCAGAGAGATTGTGCACTTACTTAACCCTGATTTCAATTCCATTTCAATTAAATAAAATATATGTCAATGCCTCGGGATAACTGGTGGCAATTTGAAGAGTATTCTGTCTATGTAGGATAATATGTTATAGTACTTCTTCTTTTCGTATGAATATATCCTTCAAAAATAACTTAAGATCAGAGTTTCCTAAGCTATGTATAACAAGCATCTGCTACAGCCCTGCTCTAAGTGCCCCATAATCCTAGCCTTGTGATACAAAAATAATTTACTTCAACAGTTCTTATCAGTCAATCGATGCCCTGCTAGCCGCTTATTTATTTAAGAGTTTAATTAAAGTTGTTATGAGAAAAAAAATGGCCGTTGCAGTCTACATAATTATTCGATACAAAGTAGAAGTCATAACACATAAATAAAACTTGACACAATACATCTATTTTAATTATTGCAAAATTTTGTTGTTGTACTGAATAAATTTATTTCTATTCTATTCTATAATTCTATTTTGAACATTTTAACAATTATTAATATAATATCAGTATATAAACTTGAAAAATTTTCCCGCCCGGCATGCGAGGAGATGCGGGATCGATTCCCGCCTGAGACAAAATTTTTCAAGTTTATATACTGATATTATAAATGCAATTAAGTTGCTAAAATATCAAATAAAGTATAATTATTAATATGTTTAAAGATTTTCCATTGGGAAAGTCTATAAACAGAAGAAAAGTATTAGAGAGGAGCCAAAGACGGCCGCTATATGGGCTGTAATAGATCACAGATTAGAATAAAACAAAACTTCTTAGTTAGTTCAATCTGATTTAAATATATATCTAGACCATGTATAGCCTCGGTCTCTATATAGGTGAAATAAACCAGTCCAATAACCTACCTATTTTATATTTAATGTATTTTTACACTTATTTCTATTTACCTAAAGATTATCTGAATGATATCCATAGTACTACTGCCGAAAGTTTACATACCAAAATCAACTCGACCAACCCTTAGATACATATTTCTACGGCTTGCCATGTTTCTGATATGTTGTTGGATTAAAAAACAGTACCATCATTCTTACGTAATCGTGAAAAATATGGTAGTATCACATTATATGCTAAAGGCCAAAATGATTTAACCATCATTTGCGCAAGGATAACCTGCTGTCAATAAGTAGGAATCATGAGCTTTCATCCCTGATGATGGCAAACTTTTTCGTGCGTGAAATATATGTCATATTGCCATTACATAAAGTTCATAATCCTATTGTAATCCACCAGAAAAACTGTTTATAGCTTCTCAAATTAAAGTTCGCTCTTTTTGATCTCTATACAGGTACGTTACGGTTGAAAATTGAATGAAATCCCCTTATTATAGGGTGGTTTTAGTGTGATCCTGGTAAGCTTGTTTAATGAACTGGCCAGTGCAGCAAAACAATGGTTTTCGCCTGTGCTAATTCAGAAGTTGATACCCAAAAAGAATTTAAAATGTGAAACAAAATATTGACATTCAAAATATACAAACGAAGTGAAATTGAAATTAACACAGCGACATGTTGGCTCACAATCTTTTAAATATTCTTGACAATGTATGTAAAAAAAATGATTTTTTAGTTTTCATTGATTCCTCCCCTATTCAGAGAAGTTGATTACAAAGGAAAGGAAATAGGCAGTCTTGGGCCTGACTGTTACAAGAATCAGATAAAAACTAAAATTCATAATGTATTTTTTTTTTTTTTTTAGAGCTCGTAGTAAAATATCAATTATCTTTTCTACGGGATAAAGAATGTAAAAATCATAACTAAGCATGAAACTGATACCACAATATCCTCATTCCAAATCCATTATCCACTATGCAAGGTTGCCAGTAACAAAACTAGCTGATTTAAATTCGATTCGATTCCATTCTGGCAGTTCGATTTTAATTAGTTGATTAAATGATAATCTCTTTAGATAAGCTATTTGAAATAAGTAATGGTCTTGCAACTGTAGCAAGCTTTTTTTACTAAAAAACATTGAAGAATTATGGGATTGATGAAGATTAAAATGTTTTGTGACCTGTTATAAATTGCTAGTAAAATACAATTCCTTAAATGATATTTTTAACTGTCTAAGTTGCGACAACTCCCATATAATATCCCAAATATTTGTAAGATATTTATACAAATATTTTAACAATAGGTTAAGATGAAACAGCTTTTTTAATGTTTTTAAAACTATTTTCAAAACAAATAAATAGCTGCTGTGAATTGAAAATAAAATTACTTGCATAGAAAAGCGGAAGTTTGTAGGTATAAGTAGGTAAAAAAATTATTTATCATCTCCGATAGTGTTATTATTTTTTAGTGAAAATCGATTGCAATTAATTGATTGAATCGATTCGATTATTTATCCTTTTTACGTGGCAACAATGAAATGTCACAGTGACGAGACTGACATTTCATCGATTTGCGTTTTGTTTTTTCTATTCGTTTGTAGTTTTATGTGTTTTTGAATGATTTTCTGTTAACTCCACGATCCTGGCTACGATTACTTCAGTTGTATCACCTCACAATAATTAGTAACTAAAATCATTTAACACTCGTCTGGAGGATGCCATAACTCTTTATTGCTTTAGTATGGTAGGCGATTTAAAAAAAAATGGTTAATAGAACTATTGAATCGGCTTAAGTCTCTTGATTCAATGTATTTAATAAAATACTATGATATGAAACTTAGGAATCCCGAAATAAATGATTTATTTATTTATTTATTGATGAAATGCATGTTATTTATAATATCTGTAGACTTTCTTATGTAAATGAACATACCTTACATAACCTAACTTTCGACAACAAAACATTCAATATTTCTATTACCCCATTGAATAACTGTGAAATTTTAACACATATGAAATTAAGATCCAAGAACCTAGTAAAGTGCTAAATAATATCCATGTAACAGTCAGGCCCAAGGTCCTATGAAAGACTACCCATCTCCTTTATAATAACCATCATATCGCGTATTAAAGTCGTCGCACAACATAAAAGATTTTCCTACATTACCGTGAAGCGCTTTAAATATTTACAGAAAATAAAAGCTTACAAATTGTGAGCAAAAGGTTGTTTCATTCTAAAAGTAGAGTAAAAACTATATGAGCGAGCACTGCACCGCTTTCAGCGGTTGTTTGTTTCTTAACGGCCCGTTAATGGCAGTTGATTAGTGCGCTAATCGCACGTGAAGCTGCGGCGGATACCGCCCCGTATGCCAACAGTCACAATAGCCTATTGAAATTTACAGGGCTGCCATCGCACGTGAAATAATAAACTAATCATCACCATCATAATTATGATAGTCCAGTGGTATACATAGCTCTGTTCAGAAGGCAGAATTTGAGGTTATTGTCACGCTTGGAGGAGGGTTGATGATCGCAGTTTTGCTAATAGTAAAGAAAAACACGCCGCTGCCCGTCTTGGTTTGGCAGTATACCTGTAGTCGACTTTTAGAGCACGCATAGAACGAGAAAAGGTGGTGAAGTTCATAAGGCCGAAATACAGAATTGCGTAATAAATCAGCAAAGCATTCTAGAAGTTTATTTTTAGTATAGAATCGTTATAGTAACGCCACGTATAATATCTGCGTAGGTACATATTAGTTTACCATAATTAAGTTGGACATAATAATTATTTCTTTAGTTGAATGACAATATTGCAAATCTTCATAATGTTTTATATCAATATCAAAATAAATATCGCAACGTTATACGCTATTAAAAGTTTAATTTTACCATCAACTAGTTATGCGAACCGACTTTTATTGCGCTAATCACGTTAATTGAAGACTTTTTATTAGTTACAATACTTATGTCATTTTATGTGGGGTAAACGGTAGAAAGTATTAAAATAGAAAGTAGTATTTGAATCTTCTTGCGTTGTCCTTAAATAGCAATTGATTACCCATCTAATCACACGTGAAGTCGCTGTCAATTACCGCCCCTGATGGGCCCAGTCCCACCCAACAAAGTAATTAAGTCGCCAGGGCTGACGCGGCACGAATTTAAAACGTGTTTGTCTAAAATCTATAATTTTAACATTGTATAAATGTACAAACTGGAATCTTCTATCTAATACTTTTAAACAAGCAATTCTTTCATAATTAATTTATATGTATAAATCCGAATCTAGAAAACGGCCCCAATGATTTTCATAAAATTTAGTAAGTATGATGAGGGGGCGATAAATCGATCTATATAGGTTTGATCTTTGGTAAACGTCGTTTTATCAGTGTTTTCATGCAGTGAAATACTGCAACAAAATCCATATTTAGTTATGGATTTTAGCAAAGTATAGTAAAAAATAATACTCAGGCGGTATTTTTTTTTTGCTACAATATCATTTGAATTTGGTGGGAAATCGGGCGGTTCTAAAACCAGAAGACCCCGGTTCGAGATTAGATGATTTATTTTTCTCCTTTTTTAAAAGTTTAACTATTTAATTTTACGTGTGTATTCCGTATTTAAGTGGAATTTCTAAAAAACTCTTTTCAACGAAAAAATAAAAGCTTGAAAAGCTCAGTCATCCAAGTACCATGTATGTAAAAATAATAATACACTAATATATTTCGTGTTGCTACATTCATAATAGTTTTGTAATTAGTAGTTTGCAATATCCAATAATAAACACTGGATTAGCGCTACCACACTCTAAACCGAACGATACATTGTAAAACTTTCGAACAACAAACTTTAAAGCTTCCTGTCCACTACATGTTTCTCTCGCTGTAATGTGTGAGAATATTATCCAACTCGCAGAAAATCTGTTGGCGAAGTAAAATAGATATTTTTATTGAAGAGAAACAATCTCATACAAAACTTTGTCATGAAGTTGTACAGTAAGTTAATGTATGTATGTACCTATATACTATCGTATCGTATGACCTATCGGTCATACAAACCAATACGTAGGGTTTCCTAATAATTAGTACTTACCTTAAATAAAGAACTGACCTTCTTTTGTGTCAGTGCACTTTTCGATCTACTTTTCGATAATATACTAAATTATAGTATATTTGTTTGGCCCCATAAGTGGTTTTTGCTACCTTTGTATCATTGTCATTATTATTACCAGTCTTTATCAGTCCACTGCTGGGCACAGGCCTCTTCAAAACCAACAGAGTAAAGATGCCTCTGCCTAACACTATAAAACTGAACTTTTGAAACTGTATTTCAATATAATTATTCAATTAAAAAGGACTACGAGAAGTGCCAAAATGCCTATATTTATCGTCTGAGTATTAAAACAAAACTTATTGTGTGACATCCCTACATCATGTGCATATCCCGTGCGGCTGTCGTGCGTGTCCTTTTTGTGTCGATTGTCTTGCACAGTCAACCCGCTGCGTACGCTACTGTAATCTGTAAATGAATCTGATATTGTTCCACGCTATCATTGACTGCGTTATAGAGACGGAAATGATATTACAAACACTAGAAATTGTACGTCATCATCTGCCTACATCAGTGCATATTGGCAAGGGAGTTTGTGATCTCAATTTGGGCAATGGTGGAAAGATAAAGCGGCTTAGCGGCTTGGCGGTATTCCTTCATTATCCTCTTAGGAAGAGAGGAAGTGGGAGGGACTGTCCTATTTTTATGCCCACTGCACTGTGGATTCCACGTAGACACTTTCCACTTTCAACCCCTTTAAGATATGATTTCAGGGATAAATCCTATGTCCTTTCCCAGTACTACAATATTGTATAAAAATCTTTTAGTTACCATGAGATCTTTCTAAACTCTAAGATACAATGAAACTGACTAGTTAACAATATACCTTTATTTGCGTTAGCAATATCTCTATAGTAAGCTAGGATTCAAGATGTATGTGGGAAAGGCAAGCAAAAACAAAGATTAAGAGGGAAAGATTAGGAAGGCATTCGTTCATTGTTTTGTTATGTTACTGCTCTACCTTTTAGTGTTGCTAAGCCAAATAATGAACTTTATTACGGTTCCGATTTCATTATTTGTAGAACACATTAGCTAGTTCCTAATGGCTACAAGTATTTATAACCGAAAAAAAAAGAGGAATTCTTCAATTCAAAGTGTTTTTAGGCGACTTGAAAGGAGTGCTGTCAGAAGAAAACGGGAATCCACATACAGGATAAAATTATAATCACCTTCAAAAATTTTAATACAACAATCTACGAAACAAAAACAAATGACGTATTTTTTCTTTTGGTGTATCCCACTACAAAAGCGTCAAGATAAAGCACTTAGAAAATATCTGCTAAAAATCTAAATTTTTTGATACGGCCTCTTTGCAACACTTTTTTTACGCGATGCGCATCACATTCATTCATTACGATACTATTCCTGTCTTAGGACAGTAAAAATTTAAAACTGTTGCGTAAAACATTTTCGGGTGAAAACTTGACTTACATTTTACTACATAAATGGGCTCTAAATACGATACTGAACGCCTATAAAAAAATTTGAAGGTGATGGAAGTCACCTGTATACGATTTGCGCCAGCCAAGATTGCCATTATGATCAAATCCTATACTTTATTTGATATTTTAGCAACTTAATTGCAATTATAATATCAGTATATAAACTTGAAAAATTATGTCTCAGGCGGGACTCGAACCCGCATCTCCTCGCAATCCGGGCGCCGAGGAGATGCGGGTTCGAGTCCCGCCCGAGACATAATTTTTCAAGTTTATATAATGATTAAATCCTACTTTTGGTGCATCAATGGACTGACATAGCCTATTGATGATGATTTATTTTAATAACATTATCCGAGTACCTATATCACGTATAAATGTTTGACCAGGTAGACAAGCTTTGATGTTTTTTGGCCCAAGTTAACAGCCAGCCTTCAAAATACAAATATGTAAACAACCATTTTTCGAAAATATCGACGAAAAGCGTTAAGTCATCAACGGTGCCCAGTATGAACCGACCATTGTCATGCACCGACTCAAAGTTAGTGGCTTATTACAAACTTACCGACCGTGACCGTGATATGTAAATTATTAGAATTTAATCAAATTTGTATTTTGGTATTTGATTTTCTTTAAATTAAGTTAAAATCATTCTACATTTTAATACTCATTAAGAAAATTACTGTTTTTAAGTGAGCATAAATTTAATTTGGATTTCATTGTATCACGTATGAAGTTCAGTGTCTCGTATATTTTGCTTGACAGCATTGAGTGCGAAAAAGGCGAGCTTGGATTTTTTTATTTAGGTAATTCATAATTGTTTTTCCGTTAGCATCGAGGAGGTAGCTATTGATATAGTTTGCCTTCAGCCTTATTAGTGTGGAGTAGTTTCGTACGCTCAATTCCTTATATTTTTTGTAGGCTTTAGCTCGCCCACTACACACACAAGTTGTGTGGGCACGATTAAAGGCTTTTTGCGAGCCATTCATCCAATCGGCCAAGTGAATATTTCGGAGAGCTTTTTCTATAAGGACCTACCTAATTAGCAGTTTGTAGGTTTTATAATAAAGTTGTTGTAAGTAGTATGTTAGGTCAGTGACTTTTTGGATGAAAGTATGTTTGAGTATTGTAATTCAAATCTAATTAGTTGCTAATTTAAAATGAAAATTTGCTATTGAGCTAACAGCTAAAGGACCTATTTTACTGTCATCGTAAACCTATGATTACACGAGACTTTACGTAATAATAATTAAAATCTTTATTAGACTCCAAGCAACATTCTTACACATACACAACAGTAGCGTTAACATCATCAGTAAAAGCACAGGTAAAAGGAGTTTGTGTGTGTGTAATCAGCCAATAAAGAGGAGGGACAAATTGTTTGCTACAGGATTCTACCGCTTAATAATCCAGGCCAAGTAGCCACTCACTTAAAGTAGTCTTACATTTGTGTGACGACGTGGGGTAATAATTCAACGTTTTATTTATTACATAACAAAGAAAACGTAAGAAAACGTAAGGTATGGTTTAAAAGAGGAATGCTGAAATTAAATGAGAAATAGTGAATCTTTGAAAGACTAGAATCAATTTATATTATGCTAATGCTTGGAAGATACGAGCCCGTGACAGATGGACGGACGTGAGACGAATGGAGAGCGTCAATAAAATATACAAAGGGTTTCAATAGACCCGAGGTCATAGATTTTTCTGAGAATATTCTCAGAATTAAATCGTACACAAATAGCGTTTAATGTGTTTTTTTACAATAGCGACACTGGCTCAATATGGCCATTATGTTGGGGCTGGAACACTGTCTAAAAATGTATTAATATCAAAAAAGGTAAGGATAGTAAAATATAAATCACAATTCTTTTAACATTGGCAATTTAGATATATCTTACATGTAAGGTGAAACCAAATGTTGAAATCCTGAATCAATTAGTGTGAGGTACCTACTGGCATCGTCAAAGTAGACGAGTAGAGAGAGAGTAGAGATGCCGAGCGAATTTAATTGGCCGCCTTTTGTATAGAAATCTTTACGATTCCACTCTCGTTTTACTCGAGGCATAAAAATAAAACGAATATATCTTGCTTACCATATTTTCTGCTCGACATTCTTGATACATTATGTAATCCGCAGGCATTGAACATGGCCCTCGTCGATATGTGGCATAGGGAAATATAAGTATATTTAAGTATATAAAATACACGGTTTGAGCCGACCTCGGTATTTTGGAAGAAAGAAATCGCACAAGTTTGGAATTTGTGGCTCAAACAAAAATCGTAAATTGCTTATAAGCGAAACAGTGGAACATTCGCCGATTTTATTTCTTTAACCGGAAAGTTCTCGTTAAACGACTCATGTATTTAGTTGGCGGGATGTTGATAAATAGACGTAATAAATTCTATATGACTTATTTTGATCCTGATCAGGTTTACATTCGTTAAGTAGCCTATGCCTTAGCATTGACATTTATGAAACAAGCGAATGCAGTGTGTTGATTGAGGTTGTTTTTGTATCGTTATCGTTTTATTATTGTAAAAACCCCTATACCGAGTTTTATTGTTACTCCTTCCGCTTTTTATTGATACTTACGAGCAAATATGGTATTAGATTCGTGAAGGCATACATAATACTACTAAAACTAAACTACAAAAAATTTGAACGTTGGTAAAGTGACAAATGTCTGTTTTAATCCGTATGACCTCACAAAACAGATAATATAAAGGACCAATATGGGTGACACGGTATTTACAGTGGACTTATAAAATAAAGTTTTGCTGTTTTTTTAGGCATTAACACTATCAGTCTATAATTAATCATTTAAGACCAACTACAAAAAAGAGTCAACTTTTTTAATAATGATATTGATGTATGTTCACATAGCAAGTAGGTTTGCTATTTATTTGGTTCTTTCATTTAGAATAGAGTTTTCTTCCATTGTA
This sequence comes from Anania crocealis, assembly GCA_949315895.1. Lineage (NCBI taxonomy): Eukaryota > Metazoa > Arthropoda > Insecta > Lepidoptera > Crambidae > Anania > Anania crocealis. The sequence goes on from OX438868.1 coordinate 8,995,534, forward strand.
ATTTTCACGGGTATATATCGGAATGCCGAATTGTTTGTACTCCTAATTGTCATTGGCACACAAACTATTAGACTAAAATTTTTTCGCACATTTTTACTTTTCTTAAACGTGTTTAGCCTATTTTAACTACGCCTTACTGTATATCGCCATATTATAATTTCCCAAATACGAGATTTATCCGAATATATCCTAACACCTACCATTTACAGTTCCAAATTTTTATTCGCTGTAAGTTAAAAATTTCATCAATATTGAAATAGCCATGCATGCATGCATGCTTACAAAGAAGTAAGCATGCATACAAGCAAGCAAGCAAGCAAGCATGCATGCATGCGAACAAGCAAGCATACATGCAAACAAGCAAGCATGCATGCAAACAAGCAATCCCCACGCGTGCTAATCATCGGCTAATCAACGGCGCCTCGCTTACAGCCTCCTGCTCCTCAGCCCGCGGGCTGCCTCGCCTCTCCACGCCTACGCGCTTTTGAATTACACTCTAGGGGTAGGGCAGACAAGACTGCTTGGGGTCGGTTTGTGAGCAATTCGTTTCTATATATTTTCGGTTTAAAAAAAATTAGAGCTTTCAATAATTAGCGTAATGCCAAAAAAAATGCGAATACATTTTAGTGCATTCGATATTAGACATACTGAAATTAGGGTTTTCAATTTTTAGACCAAACTATAATAGTGCGAAAATAACTGTTAGATTCGACTATAATTATACGTTATAAGTTTAGGCCAATACGGTTCGGCCAAATGAAATTAGGACTTTAAATTTTAGGCAAACCGAAGGGCACCAAATTTCCACATTTTCCAACTATTATCTGCGTTCTTTACACAATTTAACTGTCCTCTACCGGTAGGTTGTCAGATGACGTCGCTTACAGAAAGAAGACCGCCTAAATTGTGCAACTGTAATATAATAACTGTAAATTTTGTTCCTGCATTTTATTTCCTTTATGTAAGAGTTAGTTTTTTCGAGATTTCTACCATGTAGGTACCTTGTTTTTTATGAGTTTCCGATATTTCGGCACTGTTGCAAGCGTCAAAAACTCATAAAAAACAAGGTACCTACATGGCAGAAATCTCAAAATAACTAACTCTTACAATAGTGACCATGAAAGTTTTCTTTGTGTGTTCTGCAGTAAAGATTATATCTAAGTTATTTTAAGCTATAAAAATGAATCCCTATTTCCCTTGGCGTGACCAAGGGAAATAGGGATTCATTTTTGGATTTGCATCACGCATGAACGGCTACGGAACCAATTTGGCTAATTATTTTTTTGTTTTGTGCGTTGTTGTCAGGAGAAGGTTCTTATGAAAGAAAAATTGAGAAAACTTCGCGGAAAATTAGAAAATTTTAAAAACTTAATCACCATAACAAATTATTTCTAATGTTACCTTAGCGCTTCTGACAATTTAAGCTTATGGTACTTGACATAACATTGACAGAATGCGTGCTACAAATTCGCCAAATAGTAAAAAAAACAGAATTATTCACATGATCAGTGAGATGTATGTCGCAATACCAATCATTAAAATAATAAACAATTTGTATTTGTTTTTTTTTCAATTAACTATTCCAATTCTAAATGCATAGTCATAGTTAAGACAGGACAACGTCTGATAGGGCAGCTAGTTTTAAGCTAAAATCTAATGGTATAAAGTCAGTTGCTTTCTACGCTACATTGCAATGTGCTCTTTGAAAATCCATGCATTCGGAAAAAGGTTCTGCGACTTGTAAAATAGAAAGCTGAAAAGTTTTGAAAGCATCTTTGAAAATGTTTTGGTGTCGCTTCGAGTGTAGCGACAGATTAACTCCGAGCGGAGTCCGCAGACTAATATCCGCCCCCGGGTTCGCTTCCGTCAGGCGTATATTACCTACTGCATGATTTACTGTTCGACTCATTTTCAAGGAATTTCAAAGGCTTTGGTCATTTACTAAAATGTTTTACTATTAAAAACTATACAGTTTTGGCACTTCAGTAACTCTATAAGTAAGTAGTACCTAGTTGAGTTACTTTACTGTAAGATTCATCGAAAAATAAACACTTCTGCTGGACTCTCTGAATGTAATATCGAATAGTACTTATTTACACATTATATTTTATAACCACAAAACATAATTCAGATAGGCACACATACAATCTTCGAACATTATTTAAACAATTAAGTAGTTTCCTAATTGTTATGATATTGTAATAAAATTAACAGATTAGGTTCTAGTAATTTAACTATGTTTTAGGCTTTAATAGGCTGAAATAAGAATGTCCTGAATTTAAGACATTTCAAAACTATCAAATTAAAATATAATATTGTGGAGTTAAATAGTGTATAGCTCGCACTGGTTAGGACGGCACATACCTACGCATGATTGCCCCAAATCCCAAATTAATACTTTTTAATTAGGGATTCCAAAAAGAACACGGTTTTTACAGCTTAGCACGCATAGCTTCATTACTTTTAGGCCGTAATTAATTCTAACAAAGAGCATTTCATAAAAATCTGCCTGGTACGTTTGGCATTGCTAACGTGTCAATTAGGACGAAAAGGGTCACCAGATTAATTGCTGCTAGGTTAAAACCGTTGGACATAATGGCTCCCACACACTTGAATATTTGCAAGGACCTGACATGCCCAGTACACTCGGTGCCGAAAACAAAACAAAATGATAATATGTATCTCTTCAGACCCGTGAAAGATTTATTCACGCTTAGAAACTCATTTGCCTCGCACCACGAAATAAAAAGCAACTCAACAGCTTGAAAAATATTATTTCAGTAAGCGCGGGCGAGAGGGGCGTATCGCGTAATGTCCCTTAATGTGCGCGCATAAAAAACCCACTCGCTGCCGGCCGCGAATTCTCCTCGAATGGACTAAATTTTATGTAAATTTCCTTTATGATCTTTCGGCATTTGTCGCAAATTATCCCCGGCCTCCGCTCATACATATTTTTCATTTTTAAATAATCTGACGGGTGATTTGATATACGAATATACGTAGGAAGATAGTATTTTTGTACTTATAAAATAATATATGGAACTTTGAATGTGTCCATATTTTATTAAGGTTGGCTTTCTGCTGTTTGGTGCTGGCACAAAAGTAGAATAGTACTTTTGCTCAGCTTAAGAGTGTTAAAGATGCGAATCAAGCATTATCATTAGAAGAGGACGGATAGCAGCGTCTTCTGTCCACAGTTAGCCAATTAAGCGAAGCAAAATAGCGATAGCCAAACCGTTATCCAAGCGTGGCGAATTTGAAAATCAGTTAAAATCAGTTTTATTCCTGCAAATAGGCCCCAGGAGGCGGTTTTACACGTCCCAATTTAAACCTACCACTGCTTCGAGACAAGTATGAGCTAGTGCCGAGAAGAAGCTACGCAAGAAATTCGGTCACTATTGTCAGCCTCTTTTTAAATATTTTTTTACAAGGAAAGGTGATTTTTACAAGGTTTAAGCAAGTACGAGCTGGGACAATTTAATGCCATACATTTCTATCATTGAATCATTGACAGTGTAATAGCCCTTTTTTATTAAAATTACTTTGACATACGATTTAAGTTTATGTACAGGGAGTTCAGCAATACCATGTGGTTATTTGTTGAAAATACGAATACAATTTCCCATAAACGATTTTCCTACTTTTTGCAGTCTGAAGCCTGGAACGGCAAGTTTATCTTTATTTCTGGTATTGAAATTGTGTACGTTACTTTTATTAAGAAATAAATGTATGTTCTTACGAACGTAAACAATATTCTCGAGAATGTATTGAGAAGACACTGTAAGTATATTAATCTCTTTGAAGAGCTCTTTCAGCGAGTCACGGGGTCGAAGGCCGTAAATAGCCCGTACAGCACGTTTTTGTAATATAAGAATTGACTCAATATCTGCCACTGAGCCCCACAACAAAATTCCGTATGACATTATGCTATGAAAGTAGCTAAAATATACTAATCTTGCCATTTCAACATCAGTCAATTGCCTTATCTTTCTCACAGCATAAGCAGCAGAACTAAGTCTTCCAGACAGCACCCTAATATGAGCACCCCATTGCAAATGAGAGTCTACAGTTAAACCTAAAAATGTTAAATCTACAGAGTTTAGTGGTTCATCTTTAACAATTATATGAGTAGCAGCAAATCTTACATTGGGCATGGTAAATTTTACTCATTTTGTTTTATTTGCATTTAGTAAAAGATTATTTGTTGTAAACCAATGTAATAATTTAGGGAGGGTATTGTTAACATCATCAAATGAACATTTGCCCCTCTTAGTTTTAAAGATCATTGATGTGTCATCTTCAAACAATACCATCTCACAAAGATTATGTAAATAACACGGAAGGTCATTTATATAAATTAAAAATAGCAGGGGTCCTAATACTGATCCCTGAGGGACACCCATAATAAGGGCAGACCCTGAAGACTCAGCTCTGAAGAGCTTCAGCTTTGAAGAGATCAGTGTCTATCATTAGACTAATGTAGGCTGATTATGATAAACTTTGAATACTATGATAAAATTGCGTGCCTGCTCATGCCCAATGACGACAAAAGTATTTAAGGCGTTGTAATATCAATAATGCCCTAACTAATATTAAGTTTGGAATCAAGGTGAACCCCAGCAAGTGCCAAGCAATAATCATTGGTAGCCCTAGGCAACTGTGCAAATTGGACGCGACCTCAATTTCTCCAATTGTATTTGATGGAGTTGTGGTTAGCTATTCTCCTTACATGAAAAGCCTAGGACTTATCATTGATAATAATTTGAGCTGGTGCGCCATCATGTTAAGGAAGTAAGCAGAAAGGTAACTGATACCCTAAGAGCATTTTATCGATTCAAACACTTTATTCGGGCTTTATGTCCAACTCTTTCTCGGTGACAGCTGTATGACTCTGGAACGGACTGCCCTCCAAAATCAGGAATTACACATCTGAATTTTCTTTTAAAAAGGCGTTGCGGAGCCACTTCGCAAATTAACTTTCTCTTTCTTGAATCTCGCTGACATAAATTATATGTGTAATCATTTATGTGTAGTTATGTAGTTTTTTGTATATTTTTATGTATTCATTATTATTTATTTGTATGTATATATATATATATATATTTTTTTAATGTTTTCTAGTCTGCAACCTGTACTTGTTTTGCAAACAGTCTTTAAGTATAGATATTATTTGTATATTTTAGATTTTTACTCATTTGCACCGTCTGTAATATTTCTACTTGGCCTAGTGGTTGACTGGTAGAGACTGCTTTAACCATTTGTAAGTGCCACCAAAGTGCTATATATAATATATAATATTGGCACAAAAATACCTTTAACCGAAATGTTATCGAGATAAAGAATAAATTAAGTCTGAAAAATATAAGTTGATTGATTTCTTAGCACCGATTTCTTTTGATACCCTTACCCTTTTGTTTGCAATTCTTACATCCCATTAAGGTTGAATAAATAATAACACTAAAAAACCTTAAAGAAAAACCATATCTGTCAAAAAAATGCAATACAACCATTTTTGCTTCTTTATTCTTACTAACTATACCTAAAGCATAAATTATTATCTAAAAGTATTATAATTTGTTCAATTTAATAACGCGGATCCTAGCAAAGTATATTGCGTGTACTGTTTTACTTTGTTTTATTTAATTTAAGTGAAACTGAGCAAAGGAAACTACAGTTCCTCGAACTGACACGCGGACGGAATTCATTTAAAAACTCATTTCTCAGAGTCACGTAAGTAACGTTATAAGCTGTCGATCGCGCACAGTCTAGTCCTCCATGCTATGAAACATAAATAACATAGAATTTATCTTGTTATATCTAAACAAGGTAGAAGCGATGTTTCGATATTATTTACACAGCTAAGGCACGCGTTGTTCTCAAAGTTGACTTCTTCAATTTCTGAATACTGCCGTTAAAGGTAAGGTGATATCGCATTAGTTGAGTGGTATTACTATCTTGTATCTTTATCACCATCACCAACCAGCATTAGTTCACTACTAGATCGCTACTCTTGGCAGGCGATCGCAGTTACTGTGTCGTGACCACACAACGAGAAGAGACAGAAAAACAGAGTAACTTTGGCATGTATAATTTTGCTATATATGAAGACCTACTTATAATAAATAACTATACTTTCTACTGGATTACGACTTGGTGGAGTGTCGAACTTATTTTCAGTGAGTTTTAGTCATATTTTATCTCATGGATTTCTCACACAGTTTTCGTGTACTTTAATTAAGTAAGGAAAAGTAGAAAGTTTATTATTAACAAAGAATATAACTAAATTGACCCGTAGGTCTCATCCTAATTTTCTAAAGTTCACATGAATACCTATGCACAAAATAACAAACAAACCCAAAGTTACCTTGGTTAAATTCTAACTCCAAAAATGATAGCAGTTTCTTCAGTAACTCTAAAATAATGAGTTCCTACCTACGAGCTCTGTTTCTAACAAATTAACACTGCATGTATGTCTAAAACACAACAATGATATTGAAGTACTAACCAAGCATTCCAGACTTCGCAAACCTTAATTCAAGTACGTAACAACAATGTTAGTACTGACTGTACCCCAGTTTTCAATCACAAGCATCCAATTTGACCGAACTGGAAAGGTTTTCTATTGTTTCCTGCCTTTTTCAGATCGCGGCCATTCTCCGATCGACAAAATCTAATAAATGAACGAATCGTGAATGCACTCCGAGTACGTATTGTTCACTAATGTCAATTGGATAGAATGTAAGATATTGGAATATGCAGATCCCATTGTTTGTGATTTTGACTTAGCGGTAATTTCGTTTTGTGACAAATTTCTTAGTATTTAGCGTTTGAAGAAAGATATAATACTATGTTACCTTACTTACGGTTCCATAGTCCACAAAGATCACTTACTCTTACGTCATTTAGCTGTCTAGCCGTCCGTGGTATAACTGTATCTAAGACTGTTATAATGTTAACTGTTATAATAACAAGAGTAGGTATTAAAATGAAATTATTAAAAAAATTGAGTATCTTGTTAAAGTGGGTGAGGCTCGCTATCAATTCTTCAATTACCTACCGCATCGTATGAAGTATCGTTACATAGGTCTTAAAATATATTGTGTGTCTGCGAACACCATTTCTGATGTAGACTCGTCAAGTATCGAATTGACTGGTAACCACATGCTAGATTAAGAAGTACTAACAAGTTTTTACCTATATCTTATATAAAATGCTATAATGTTTTCCAGACATGACGTATTACATACGATAGCGCTCAGGATATGGCTCAGACTGAGCGTAGATAGGACGCCGCATCAAACCCACAACTTATTCCCAATATCCGAAGATCCGCTAGAGTTCGCGCTGCAGTAATAAAATATACTACTTACGACACGGAGCTATGAAACAAATACACTAGCAGAAGCCTTCTGCAAAAGCAACGTGGCGTCTAGAGAGCACCAAATTGTGAGAGTCGCTTTCTCTGCTCGGATGCTGTTATTTTCCAAAGCGGTATTGTATAAGGACATGCAAAGGCTTTATAAATTTCATTACAGCAGAATATCACAGTAAAAGTGGTAGATGAGTATATTCTGCCACGAAAATCTTATTAGTGTATTGACATATAAAGTCGTTGAAACCGGTCATTGGTGGCTTTCAACAACTAGCTATTCTCGTCTTTCAGGTGTGTTAGAAAAGGTGACAATAGAAAAATACGGTCTGCAGTGTCACATCTCTACAATCGGCTAAACTGCTATCGCCTTCCCTGCACCAGCACATCATAATTATCTTTTATGTCAAAATTAGGTCCAGCAGTGAACTATCGAGGCTTATTATCATGAGGATAATGAGAATTCGTATCTCTTGTTATCTTAATAGGATACTTGGTATCGTCGTTTGTATCCGTTGGACACATAAAGCACATTATTAAGAAAACTTCATATAAAATAAAAATAAGAAGTCATAGTTGGTCGAAGTCGTCGATATGTGCCAACCAATTTGTCGTTCACGGGTGTACAGTTAGCATCAAACACAAGTTCATGGCTACTCAATCTTGAACTCTATGAAACCGACTTAAGAACATGAGTGTGTTCGTGACTATACAATCACTGTTAGGACGTCTCGTTTCGTACCTCCCTGAGCATATGTAGGGTGTTCCCACCTTCATACACCCTTTACAAATCTTATTTGTGCTCGTTTCGAGAGGAATTCGTCTCGCGTCTGTATCGGAATTTTTATTACCTGCGCATCCATTATTGTGTGATGGCGGCGGTGTAAATCACCCGAGACTTACAGGTTTTCCTGTGTGATATTAGAGGATTTTTTTCCTTTGTAATTTGTAAAATATCTGTCGATTATCTGTGTTTCCAAATTAAATGTAACAAAAAGTAGTCTGGCCCGCGGCTCTGACCGCATGAACAACTCGTTCTTCATATTATTTTATGTTTTATAAATCTTTATATCATTTATTCATGTTACAACAAAGTCAATGTGCTTTGTTTTTTTTGTTCTAAAGGTAATCGTACAAATAACGAATGGACTTGGGTCCTATTCTCAACTGAGATACTTGATTAAGTTTATTGCTTTGAATATTTAACTTATGAGTCTTCAGGAAAAATACCCTATGTTTTATTGAAAACGCTTAAAACTTTTGTAGTTATATATTTTCCAACGATATCATAGGCCCCAAAACAATAATTTACCATCGGGATTTTTACCAAATCACGGCGGATCGGATCGAGCTGGAAGCAAGGTTAGCTCCGGAATACAAATACGAACTGCCATGGCCAAATTGGATGGACCCCTCATGATATTTGACAACACTCCTATTCTCCCTTTTTGTAAAGGAACGCAAGGGGGATAGGAGGTCATTTTACAGCAGCCAGGCACCAGGACAGCCGCGACCACCTGAAATTTCAATTTCGCGACGCTGAATAAATTTATTCGTATTTCGCCATCTTTGTTGAACCTGGCATGAAAATATATGCAACCTCCTTCTATGTATGAGTGTGTGACATGGAGAATCTTATTTGATTCCGATGTTAAAAGTATTCTTAAATGAAATGAGGTTTTGAAATGATAAACGGTCAGTACGATTGGTGAATTGGGCCTAGATGTAATGTGAAATAATCATAATGAATGTTAAATAAAGTAAAATAATTCTAAGCAAATCGCCTGAAACTATCATACATGTATTGCTACTAATTAAAGATTATACTGAACTAGCTGTTTCCTGCGGCTTCATGTGCTTTTTTCATTCAACTTTCTTTCATCGACAACTATCGCGCAGGAGTTTTTTTTTTCTAGGATGAATAGCCTATGTGCTGTTCCCACTTATAATCTATATCCATGCCAAATTTCATCTAAACCCGTTCAGTAACTAACATCCATCCAAACTTTTCCATTAATTAAGTTAGATTAGTAAGTTGGTTTATTTATGCTACTTTAAATTTTATATATATACATACTAGCGTTAACTTTGATGGTTAGCCTATTAAATAATTTAAAAAATAAAGATAAACACCAAGATATGAATTCTAATACCTTTTTAGCCACATTATACCACTTGCAACCTTGCAAGTGCTCGTAGCCTCGTATTTCAAATTCAAATTCAAGTTCAAATTCAAATATAACAAATATACATTTGATAACAAATATACATTAGATAGATAGAATATTCTTTATTGCACACCAAACAAGGTTGTTTGGTGTGCAATAAAGAATATTCTATCTATAATTACCTAATTACAATCAAATGCTTATAAAAAGATGTACAATATAGGCGGCCTTATCGCTAAGATCGATTTCTTCCAGACAAACTTTGGGTTAGGTAGGATACAATAAAAAGTAAGGGGAAGGTGGAGCAGATAACTAAGTATTGTAAAGACAAAATTTACTTACTAACACCGAACAATAAATAAATACACAATGTTTGATAAACACATATACATACATTTGATTACATAAACCTATACAAACTATAAATATATAAATCTATAAAAAATACTTGGTATTTGAAAGAATTAAGAGTGACAATGATTACGAGTAGTAATTAATTTACTTAGAAACTAATGACTACATTAAAGGGAAAGGAAATGTGCTTTAAGGCGAGTTTTAAAAATCGCTATTGATTCCGATTGCCTGACAGTCAGAGGTAGGGAGTTCCACAGGCGAATAGACTGAACAGTAAATGATTGTGAATAGTAGCAAGTGGAATAGGGAGGAAATTTGAGTAGAAGTTCTTTGGAAGACTGCATTTCACAATCCTGTGCAGGTTGCAGAAATTTAAAACGTTCCTTTAAATACGGAGGTGATTTAGGACTAAATAATATTGTAAATAATACAGAAAGAATATGCATGTCCCGCCTAAGTCGTATAGGGAGCCACTTGAGTTGAACCCGGTATTCAGTAATATGGTCGTACTTCCTCAGACCAAAAACTATTGGAATGCAGAAGTTTTGAAGGCGCTCGAGCTTGTTGAGAAGACTTTCGTTTAGGTCTAAGTAGGAACAATCTGCATAGTCTAAGATAGGAAACAGTAAAGCCTGGACAAGAGCAATTTTAGTGGGCACTGGTAAGAAATTTCGAAGTTTGCTGAGTGACGCCGCCGATGCAAATATTTTTCGGCTTACTTCCGCAGTTTGTGTGATCCAAGTCAAAGTGCTATCAATATGGATGCCAAGTTTCTTAACAGTTTTGCTAAAAGGAATTGGGACGTCGTCAAAAATGATAGGTTGTAAGGCCGACCAGTCAATTCTAGCAACCTGCCTAGCACCTCTATTTTAAATTAAAGACTCCCAAAGATTCCCAAACTAGACGAATCTGTGTCTTAGGAATCAATCCCCTCTCCCAGAAATATTGCAACAATAGGTAACTACCTATATATTTCTGGGATAACAGTTGTTATCTGTTATATTAAGTACATATTTACTTTTGAAGAATTCAACATAAAAAATAAAATTTTCGTCTAAGTTATATAAAATTAATTATTTTAACAGAAAAAGTATTGTACTGATATAGTATACACATTATAGTACGAGTATATAGCCTATTAAGTTTATCAGATATTAAAAAGGATATTAATGTACATATTTATTTTATTTTATTTGACGACCTCCGTGGCTGTGTACGCCACACACCGGTTTTCAAGGTGTCGCCTGCTTCGAGGTCCCGGGTTCGATTCCCGGACGGGTCAATGTAGAAAAAATGAGTTTTTCTACATTTTCTCGGGTCTGGGTGTTTGTGGTACCTTCGTTGTTTCTGGTTTCCAAAATACGAATGCTTCAAATAGTTATTCAAATTGGGATTAGATCAATGTATGCGATGTTGTCCACATTTATTTATTTTTTATTATTTTATACGACATACAGTACAATTCATAATAACAAAGTTACTTTGCAATTAAATCAAGATATTTTCTGTACTATCATAATCTAGACACAATAGCCAATCTCGGACTTTAACTTTACACTCACATTTTAGAAAGAGAATAAAAATATAGAATTTTGTTTAGTTTATTATAAAGTACAGACGACAGATACGAATATTGTCGCCTAGAAAATACAGTATAGCATATATCTATTAATAATAAGTATGTCCGGTATTCTGCGTTTATTGCGACAGATGTCTGCATTGAGTTTCTATCAGGGAGTTCATGCCTATCGTAGAGACATGACAATTGATTGACGTTGGAACAGAGAGATGCGTATGTTAACTACCTAGTTCCACAGTATTACTCATAGGATGTGCAATACTGTTATGGGGCCCAGCAATAGATATTGAAGCTATTTTTGCAACAAAAAGCTGTGCTGCCTTAAACCAAAGTTCCGACTGTAATATTTACGACCTTATGGTTCGTAAACATTGCTACAAAAAAAATTTAGGTCAGTTCTCAATATTTTTTGTATTTATTGTTTTCAGATAATCCTTAACAAATAATAGTACCTACTTATTGTTAATTGACGTCTTTTCTTTAACCTAAGGCTTGGCATTTCCAGCGTACAAAAAAGGGGAAATTAAAATCGGTAGGTATACTACGTAAAAAACTATAAGTATTCCTTAGGAGTAGTCATACTAAACAGATTATTCAGATCCTTTTATATTTTCAATGGTTAATAACCTACATGTAAGAACACGTTTTCAGGGTTACCTTAACAGGGTTCATTCAAGGTGACAAAAAGAGATGCGCAAGGTTATAAAAAGTCAAACGATTGAAGCCAAATATTTTACAGGGTTTTTGAAAAATATGCCGTACTGTTTGGAAGCCAGCCAGCGCTATCTAAGAGTGCCTGTCCTGTGTGTATCGCGATATCGCGAAGGATGTTTTAATAGCCATACAAAAAACTTCTCTTTTACAACGTATATTTTTTTTTAGAAAACTTCGAGACATTTCCATTACATTACTCCCCGATTCTTTCTTATCTGAATAATTCAACATTCCTTGACGTGAATGACAGAGAAAGAATGATAAAGCAAAAACCATTAACGTGATTGCAAAATATTCAGTTCTCAAGTCAAATAAAACTTGCTTCGGATTGTCTTTGTTCTGCAGCATGTTGGTCTTGGATGTTCAGATCTCTCCGAAATAGAGGTTACGATATAAATGGATCTCAATTTTGTAAAAAGCAACCTACCTAATATTTCAGGAGCTAACAGAAGGAATAAGTACTTCTAATATAATATATTAGCTAAGAATATTTTTACAAAATATCTATATTTTAACAAAAAGAATTCTGAACTTCATCAAAATGCATTCATTTTGTATGGATTATTTATAAAAAAGAGTATCTCTATCTAAGATAGTATTAATATTACTAGAATAATTTTTTGATTTAATTTTTTGGTGAGATTTAACAAGATAAATCAAAGATTGTAAAATACTTAAAAAACAACCTGCCTATGCGATTGCTAATGAAGTGTTTTTTAATGCGATCGATGCGATGTTAAGGAAAAAAGTTAAAATAAATAATGAACTGACAAGGGAAATCGTCAAAAGTGCAAAGAAGGAGCGTATAAAAAGGAAGTCAAGTAGTTGTTTCGAAATTTGTGCTTTTTCTTTTTATTACTTTTTCAAGTACACTTCCGAGGTTTGTTTTATTAAATACTTAAGCAAAATTGATAAAGGATTTTACAGGTAATGGACACTTCTAATTTATTTCTGCGATGTACAAAAGCCAACCGGTATTTCAGAATTAGTATATGTTCAGACCATGCATGATAAACAAACACAGAACTGTTTTTACTTTAATATATCATCACTAGTGCTTCGCCCGCGGCTCTATTCCTGTTGGTACCGGCTATATCGCACTTCCGGTAATATCGTGTACCTAGTTCTATCGTTAACCTTTGAAACTCACTTAACATTTTTGGAATTACTAGCTTTTCGTATCATACCAAATTTATAATATACTAATTTCTACACACACATCTCCATCCCCTTTTGAACCACTTTAAAGGAAGTTTTGAGGACAAAAACGATGTTTTGTAATGTATAAGGGTCTCATTCCCAATATAAGTGCCACCATACCAAATTTCATCTATTTATTCCAACAGAAACCGTAACCAACGGCTCAACGTGCCTTCTGAAGCATGGCTGTAGCTGCTAAATAGATGACCCACCCGCCCCATCCAGACCCAAGCCAATTTAGAAAAGAACGATTTGACCCGACCGAGAATCGAACCCAGTATGTTTGCAGGAGGAGGCCCAACGGCTCGTCTAGTTTTTAACGTGGAAATAAAAGGTAAATTTCTATAAAGCTGATAAAATAATATTTTTTATATCATATTTATAATATCACCATATTTTGACAGTATTCCTTGATATTAAAAAGCTATTCGCAATAGAAAATGTTAAAGCTGACTTTAGTTTTAGCCGTTAATGTGGAACTTGACTTTTTCAAATTCAATTCTCGTTGAAATTTTTACACTTAAATATGTAAAATCGAAAAATATACTACTTTTCTCTCCTCTGAAACCATCTTCACGGATTCGAAAAGGTAAATTGAAATGACTTATTGAGATAAACTGTTTGCCGAACGCTCCAAACCAAATTTCCTGTCACTTCACGAGTTAAATTGTGGCGGGATTTCAGATAGATTTTCTATTTTTATACCTCTCACAGGTAAATCGAAATACAGCGTAGCTTTATCAAATCAAACGTAACAGGCAGACGCGTAACGTACTTATGAAATAAACGATTCGCAATGGAATAAATGTGTGGGAGTTAAAATATTTTCATGACCTATAGATATGAATTGCTGAATTCTGTAGCTTTTTTTTTGTGGATTATGTGCTAGAGTAGTCTAGTACTCGGGCAACAAATCAAATGAGAACAGTCTTGATCTAAAGGTGGGAGACCATAACTACTTACAGAACCAGCAGTTGCATTTTCAAACCACAAGAGTCTGCTGCAAGACATAGGCCTCACCAATGATATTTTAAAGTACATATAGATATGTTACGTTCATGGAAATTCGCGAATTAAATCTGTTCTGAGCAATCCAAAACTGCACACATTGACAAGTTTTATTGATAAGCAGCACAAAAGATGCGAAATAGCACGCAATTGAAAGAGATGGCTATAATTTATAACGATTACCGCTCGTGATTGCGCTTTACGCAGACTATGTTCACAAAACGCCCTAATTAGGAGGTATTTGAGTCTTTACAAGGCGCGCGCTTATAACATACTCGTATCTGCTTTGTTTTAATATAATATCATAGAAGTTTTTTTTTAGCTTGGAGATAATTTATATAATAATTAGCTGTTGCCCGCAACTTCGTATCTTAAGTATAATATCAGTCAATCAACATAAAAAAAAACGGCCAAGTATGAGTCGGACTCACGCACGAAGGGTTCCGTTCCATTGACTAGGTAAACAACAGTAGGTACATAAATATAGTTAATGTAGTGCCATTATTGATATCGAGCAAAAATAGTGAAAAAAATACGTTTTTTGTTTGGGTGCCCCTTAAATATTTATTTTAATTTTATTATTTATTTTTAAATTAAAAATACAAGTGAGTGTTTTGTGAATATTTCAAATGCCTACCTGTTGCCATTATTGATATCGAGCAAAAAAATCGTGATTGTTGTATGGGAGCCCCCCTTAAATATTTATTTTATTTTGTTTTTAGTATTTGTTGTTATTGCGGCAACAGTCATACATAATTTGTGAAATTTTCAACTGTCTTGCTATCGCGGCTCTCGAAATACAGCCTGGTGACAGACAGACGGACAGACAGCGAAGTCTTAGTAATAGGGTCCCGTTTTTACACTTAGGGTACGGAACCCTGAAAAGGGGGACTCTTAATTCTACGTAGGGTAGACGTACATTTAATGATATTTCATTCGATTCGATCTATTTCGATGAAACAAATGTTCCACTCCATGGAATAAATAGGCAACAAAAATAAAACTATATGTTATAGAAAATTTATCGGTAGATATTTTTTATAGATAATATTTAGATATCAGATAGTTTCATTAGGTTATTAAGTTACATAGGTTCCTTGACGCAAAACGTCAAATTCGGAAGACATAATCAAAGCTTTCCTATACATATACATTTAATGCAGCTGGCCAACTTTTCTGCGTTCCATGTAGCCGAATTTTCAAAACAAAGTTCGGTTTTGCTAGTCACCTCAGAGCATTCCATCCTAATGGCATCACCTGATACTTGACAGCAAGGAGTCGCCGTTGTCGGATACGGCGTGGATATATAATAATAAAAAGTTACATAGGTTATTTCATTTTAATTACTTATATGTATTGAGTTGAATTACATTATATAAGTGATAGATGGGAAAAGAAGGGCCTAAAACGAAATGAAAAAACTATTCTACTTCGCTAGGGGGCAGCGATATTTTTGCTTGTTTACACTCAACTGCTCAAGCTGTAGTGGCAGTGGGCTGGCCATATTTGTCGCAGAACCGCGTTGGAGTAGACGGGTTCTCGAATGGAGACCACGTCACAGCAAACGTAGTGTAGGACACCCCCCTGCCAGACGGACCGATGATCTAAAGAAGGTCGCTGGTAGTGGCTGAATGAGGAAAGCGGGGGATCGTGCACTGTAGCGTGCCCTTGTGGAGGCCTACGTCCAGCAGTAGACTGCAATAGGCTGATTGGTTGATTGACACTCAACTGATTAACGCAAGACTTCCAACTAGGATTTTCTTGGACAGTAAGTCTACCTGCCCGTCCCCAGTTTCCCCTATAGAGTAAGCAAAATACCTCATAGATAAAAAGGGGCCGTACCACCGTAATTCACTTTTATGTTATTATTTATTCAAAAGAAAACACACAAGCACTTATGAGCATTACAACACAACTCATAATTCCATTACGAGAGCTCGTTCTGCGAATGGATGATGAATGATTATTCTCTGTAGATATACCCACAGCAGCACTTTTACACTGAGTTTATATTACACCATTTATTTGAACGACGTATATAACAATGGACATGTTACCAGAATTATTATGTTTTATTACTGTTTCATGCTATTTTTAAGATATTTTTTAATATTGCTATTTATATCGTCGTTAAATAAAATAATGTTTTTGTATAAAAACTCGATAATATTTTTGTGTGCTCAAACGGTGATGCTACAAAAAAATCTAAATGTTTGCATTAATCATCATCCTAATACTGTATTGGAAAAACACTAGAAACTTTTAAAAGTCTTTCTTTGTGCAAATGTGTTTGCAGAATGCGTGAGTAGTTAGTACGTTTTAAATCATTTATAAAAGAACCCTACGGAAGCATTTCGATTTAAACTAGTGTTTTATACTTTGGTAGACTATAAATTAAGTTGTAAAATGAAATAAATGTCAAATAATTATATTCAATGTCTATAGGCTCAGTTGTTCCCGAGTTGCATAACAATTCAGATTAAACTTTTGAAGGATATCAATTTGAACATCTACGTACCTCTAGAAGAATCAGGTTTACTACTATCAACATAACGTACGGCCCTACTATATCTAGACGACCACATTGCCAACATGTTTTATGAAATTGATTATTCAACGGGGTCATTATTTTGATGTTTTGATACGAAAAACAAAAGGGGGGTTTGTTACAACACCAAACAAGGCAATTAAAATCAGTATTTACAGAAAAATGTACAATTTGGCCCATGTGAGGACCGAGATAATGTTTGTTGAAATATTTTTTGTTAGGTATTCGTATATCCGTCGTGGCGGAGTAGGGTATACACCAGCTTTCAAAGTGTCGCTTTCTCCAAGGTCCCGGGTTCAATTCCCGGACGGATCAATGTAACCCAGACCACAGACAATGTCTGGGTGTCTGTGGTACCTTTGTTGTTTCTGATTTCCTAAATTTATTTATTTATTTATTGTAGAAAATCTGTGTTTTTTTTTGGACATATATTTGGATCTATCATCACTTTGTCATCTCATAACATGGAGGATCATTAAAATGCTTTAAAGCATGATGTCATTATCTATTCGATAGCAACGTTTCAACTCGAGAGTGGCCTTTTATCCTCTCAGATGGACACTAAGCCCAAACTTCGTCTAATAAAAAGGTGTTACATGTCCTTTCCTCCATAGACGACGTAAAGAGCACACGTAATCCGGTCCTGAGGCCTTACTCCGTAACATAATGTCCGTATATTTAATTGCATCGACCTCTCTCACTCATACCAATGTCTTAGAGTATCTGAAAGAGGCAGGTATATCCGTATATACGTGCTTCGCGTGGCGGAGTAGGGCCTCTGAACGCCTGATCGGAGCAGTCATGATTGTGTGCGAGCAAACACCTCTGCCTCACACCCGTGATTACTGCACGTATTTTCTGCCTTAGCTCCAATCTTCTAACCATTCGAAAATTTGTAGTTATTGAAGCGAAGACGTGTAGACGAAAGACTTATAAAATAAATTTAAAAAGTAAAATAACACAAGAAGTTGGCACATGGTTCATAGAAGGGTGAGGTAAATTTTGATGAAGTACTTTTATAAGACTTTATTAAGAGTATAATTACTATAAAGGTTATTACAATGCAGATGTTTTGCAACCAAGGAACTAGGCTATAGTGTGCCTTTTTTATAAATATTCAACTGTGCTATTTTTTCCGCCGGGATATTTCATATTGTTTACAACCGTATTTGTAATTTAATTGCTTGAAAAAAGTACAGGATCAAAAAAAACTTGCAAAGATATCTTACCCATTGTTAAATATTTGTAATAATATTTCTGTGAAATTATATTGTACATTATTCAGTTCAATTCAATTCAATTATGTATTTCGACCAACTTAGATCAATTTATTAGTAAAATACAAATAAAACTTAGCCTATTGTTAGTAAGATACGTATTTTAACCATTAACATAATATTATGATTTGAAACATTATTAACACAATACGTGGTAAACATTTGTAGAAAAAATATCGTATCCGCAACATAGTTATTAGCATGCAGGTTATGTACTTTAACAGGAATGTAGACCATATATCGAATGTTTACCATAATAAGATCCCTGCCCTAGGGGAGGTCGGGGATGTCACGGCAGAATGCAGAAAATGTGTTCTGTTTTATTAGAGGGCCAATAAATTCCGTACGTGAGCGCCCGTCACTATTGAGATCACGTGAAAAAATATACGATACGTGCGTTTGCCGATGTATCGGATATGTACTAATGAAATCTACTGGCGATGATATTTCAGCAAACATTTTCGATATTTGATAGTTATTTTCTCCAAGAGCTATTTCCTAATCTAGTTAGTTACCGTGTTCAACGAGATGCGGTCACTCAGTTGTATATAACTTGGAGCATTTTCTATCAGTAGCTTTAATCATTAAGGCGTTCGCCGTGTGTGTGTACGCGGCGGGTGCCCGCCTTTCGTGATGTTGGGTGTTTGTATTGAAAGATAAATGAGTAGCTGCACGTGTAAAACACTTCGCACACTTTCGACATGTTGGTGAACGCCCTTAAACAGGATAACTGGTCCATGTCTAAGACCGTGGCATTCAGATGAGCAGGTTTCCATGTTATGTGTGTTACATTCACCGTTTTACGTGCTGTAATTTGAACTCGGAAGCCCTAAATCAGGTGTCTATCCACAACTTCTAATCGCGTGGTTCAATCAAGGACGTTCAACTCAGCACTCACTTACTCAACAAGCATAAAAAACATTTAATAAGCTGTTTTATCTTTAACGATTCTAAAATATTAGTAAAAATATTTCTTTTGAATTTTATAAGTAATACTATAGACATGGAAAAAACTCCGCTGTCCTAAATGTACTTGTCTTCGAAACCATTGTATTGGTTGCTCAATGGTGAACACAGTCGCCCAGAAAGCGGAAGATTGTGGGTTCGAGTCCCAATTAAGGTTTGGTTTGATATTTTGTTGTTTTTTAATTTCTTAAACTGCCAGAACTATTAGTCTTTAAGTGGGAACAACAATTACATGTGATTACTGCTTCGGGCATATGCAGCAGTTACTGATTAAATAAATCTACGTAATATGTTACCGTAAATAATGAACTCCATCAGTTTATAATCTAAATATATAAAAGTGAAAACTGATTTAATGACTGACTGACTGACTGACTGACTGACTGACAGACATATCAACGTATAGCCCAAACTACTGGGATTTAAAATCTGAAAATTTTCACCGTGCTTCCTTTTATAGTGTAGGTGAGCACTAAGAAAGGAATTTTGGAATTCCGCCTCTAAGGGGGTAAAAAGGGCCCCATAAGTTTGTATGAAACTCCCTCAGTTTTGAAGCTAAGTCGATGAAAATTGGTATCCAGCTACCTGATTAGAAATTAAGAACGACGTCTATCAGGATTTTTAAAAATTTAATCTTTAAGGGGATAAAAAATGGGGGCAAAGTTTGTTCGGTTCCGCGTCATATCCATACTCTTTACATATTTGTACTCTCTGACTTTACTTAGTTTGTTATGACATTCAATGTGTCAATCAGAAAATAAATAGGTAATTTCTTACAAACAGAATGGTATTATTTTAGAATTTAATAATTGGCGCCGAAATAGATGAATTAACTGAATTAAAACGAGTAGAACTTTAATTAAAGGCTGCATTACAAAATTCGGCAACCAGATACAAAACCTACGAGAAATTTCTGATTATGAATTAAAATTAGTGAGTGATCAGCTGGTGAAGTGACAAATGAACAAATTTACCAAGAATAATTTGGAAGAGATACGACTACAAATAATATTACTGATGACCCACAGTTGGAAACTGAGATTGAAGAAAAAAATAACCTTCAGGGTATTAGAACACAGCTTAAACTAAAACTGCAGAGTTTGAATTCGATAGCACGAAACAATTCCATGTATGCAGAAGGTAGGTACTGAGGAGCAAAGGTCGGTCACAAACAAATCTTAGGACATCTAAATTGAACTCAGTACCATTAGATAAGGACGGAACATTCAAAAACATCATTAAACGGTTTTGCTTATTTTTGCTTGATATCAATAAATAGTAACAGGTAGGCACTACATTAACTAAATTAATGTAGGTACCTACTGTTGTTTTCGTAGTCAATGGTACGGAACCCTTCGTGCGCGAGTCCGACTTGCACTTGGCCGATTTTTGTTTATACGGTAGAGACAAATGTTGGGAAATCGAAAAAAGTATATAGAATTACACTGTTGTACCTTATGACATTATCAACTATATTAAGCAGTACAAAAATAATTCCTAAACTGGGCATAGACCCGTATCTCAGGCAGGAAAAGGTAACAGGTGTGTTGCAACAACACTAAGCAGCTGACTGGTGGATTAAATCAATATAGACTGGTAGACCATTTCACAAGCTTCCATTTAGAAGATAATTAGATAAACTTCCATTTAGTAAAGATTTATTTTTTCTAGGACGCACCGCTTTTGGGGGCCTGGCAAAGTTTGTTTAGTGAAACTGCCTTTCTAACGCATCCAAATTATCTTTTTATTTAATATCCTCCATATTTAAAAAAATACACTTTTACAACATGAAATAAAACGTTGCAAAAAAAATCTCCCCTCACTTCATAATTCCGTGTTGTTTAACTTAGGAATAGATACCACCATCGGCTCCCACTAAGTGCCCACCACCACCTCGCCCGAGATGGGCACCCTCGGCACCGTAGGCAAAGGAAGTGGAGGAACAGAGTGGAGGAAAGGGGGGTGAGTCGTGACGAAAACTTTGTAACAGATCAAAACCCACGCGTGCGAAGCCGCGGGCATCAGCTAGTATTACATATAAGACTATAAACTAACGTTTGGTTAGGTTAATTCTATCTATCAACGTTAATTTATAAGCAGATAAACTTTCTTCACCCTACGATGATAGTAAGCACGATAAGTTTAAAAACTCGCTGTTCAGAAACCACATGATTTATCTGATCGTTACAAAACAACTTTAATTTTGTTGATAAATTCGAAGTTAGTAATATAATAACAACTTAAGATGAAACATAACTGACAGTATTAACTAGCGGACCTCGTGATTTGATTTTGACGGCCTAAATGTCATTTTCATCTAATAAGGCTTGGTAGGAAAAAAATATTGTTACATGAGTGCAATAAATACATTTAAAAGAAATCTATTTTCTTTATTTTTGTGTTATCGTTAGTTTTTCCGATGAATGACGGTGACAAATCTAACAAATCCCATAACATAAAAATTGGTTCAGCCTATCTTGACTTATAATAAGTGGGGTACACGTCTTTGTCTTATATATACTACTTGCCAACCCCGCGAACTTCGTATCGCCTCAGAATAGTAGAATTTTGACGTCTCAAAATTAAATGTCATTGTCGTTAAATATGACGTCATAAAATATTGATACATTTATTTCATTAGGTAGTAATTATTGTCATTAACTTTCAAAGAAGATAAATATAAAATATTTTTTCAAATATAATTTGAAATTAAATTATAATTAATTTTACTGTAGCTGTAAACTTTAGCGTCTTCGCACTTCAAGAAAACCAATTGAAACCTACACAATAACATCAGCTGTGAATTCTACCGGTGAGCTATCACCGTGTTCTCATTTATGCCGTCTACCATAGTACTGGATATAGCGAATGTAGAAGGGGTTTTACCGTTCACTGCAAACATCACTATCCAATGTCACTAGTACAACTACTAATAGGAGTTGGTTTCCAAATGTCATGAAAGACATAAGATACTCGTACATAAGGTTGCACCGAGTCTCTACGACAGTTTGTTAATAGGTATCTAATCCTACCTAAAGTTGTTTTTTCATAGCATTTATTTATTAAATACAAACACAAATTTAATAGTAAATAAATAAATAATAAATAAATAAATGTGGACAACATCACATACATTGTTCTGATCCCAATTTGAATAACTATTTAAAGCATTCGTATTTTGGAAACCAGAAACAACGAAGGTACCACAAACACCCAGACCAGAGAAAATGTAGAAAAACTCATTTTTTCTACATTGACCCGTCCGGGAATCGAACCCGGGACCTCGGAGCAGGCGACACCTTGAAAACCGGTGTGTACGCCACTCCGCCACGGAGGTCGTCAATAGACTTTTAGTAGTAACTAAAATAATGCACAGTACGTAGGATTATAAATATAATTATTACTAAGATTTTTTTAACACTTGTCTTATCTTGTATTTATATTTTTTTGATTTGCCCTAAGACAATACTATAGTGCAATATAAGGTTCAGGGATCATGTTCCATATATAAAATGCTATAGTAGTACCATTGTGCTAACTTTCGTAGTCCAGTAGCTTAAGGGGGCGTTCTTTAAGGGGTTGCCAGGTCCTACGTTCGCTGGGACACGGGTCAATGTAGGAAATCACTTTTCCATATTTTCTTACATCTGAGGGTTTTATGGTACCTTATTCGTTTGTGATTTCTACAAAAAAATACTTTAATATCTTACTTTGGGAACAGAACAATGTTTGTAATTTTTGTCTTTATTTACTGTATGTAGTTCCATAGCATTTTCTACTCCATTCCAAAAAATCCTAGCTCACAGTTTCTCTAACGAAACCATACGATGATTTGCCCTTAACGATTTACCGTCCGCACGGTACTCGCGCACTTATGCAAAACACCATATACCTTACAAAGTAGACCGGGCGCCGTCCTGGTATAGCCGACGCGTCCGCTCCATTCTACGGACATATTTTGCAATTTCATTTCCCCTAGGAGGGCACGGGCACGGTTTACGGTACATCTTATTCTTTGCGGAAGTTTAATATTTCTGAAGCGAAATCTTTAACATAAAGCTGACACTTTTAACTCGGTTTTACAGACACCGCGTAAGATTCTTGGAATGTAATGTGTCCACTATCCCAGTGAACACAAACCACACAATTTGTAAAGAACTTGGTTACGATGTCAACTGTCTACCCCTTTTGTTGTGTTGAAATAGTTTATTTCATTTTATATTTGAAGAAAAACAAACGACAGAGCAAAGCTCGGCTGTAAGCGTGATAACTTGTGTTGTGTCAAAGCAATATACTTATTTTTATTATGGTATATACAACAGATTACATACACGGAGAAAAAAATATTTTACAATACTACCAGAACGACTTGTAAAAACAAATCTATTAAAAGTTAACAAAAAACTGCGAGTGCTATCAGAATTAGTTTTAAGGATAAATAGTCGCTTATTTGCAAATACTAATAAAATCTGGTAAATAAGTTAAGTGTACGAAACATGTCAAATATTATCAGTTACTACTTTCTTTGTAAAGATCAAATAATAAGTTAGTAATGGGCACAACTATGATTAAGTATTGCTAGCAGTACAAATTTGATGGTAAAGTGTACCGAAAAATGTGTTCAATGTACCAGAAAATTCACGTTACTAAAAACTAGATTTTTAAAATATCATTTTCAAAATGTATAGTTGTCACGTACTCGTATAGCACTATGCGTTCTAGTTAACTTTCTCAAAATTCTGGTAAGTAAAACTAGACCTTTTTCTCCGTGTACATTCACGACGCCTTATACAATTACGACTATAATTTATGCACTAGAATGTAACCCAAAATACATACGTGTAAGTACACACAGCATGATATTATAGTAAACACGTAAACAAATCGTTAGCAGAAGCAAATCAAATCAAAGTGCTTTAACAAAAAATGAGAAGTACATAGCAGATTTTTCAAAAATAACAAAAGTAGGAATTATGCATGTTTTCTAAAACTATACAGGATGAAATTTTAACCACTTTCAAAAATTTTTGTAGGCTTATCATGTCATTTTTGTACTGGGCTATACCAAAAGAAAAAATACGTCATTTGTTTTTTGTCTTATATTATATATTAAAATTTGGAAAGTGGTTAAAATTTCACCCTGTATAAAATAAAAAGAAAAAACTTAAAATATAGGTATTCGTTTGGAGGCAAGCTACTTGCTTGTACTGAAATTATAATAAACATTTTAGCCTAGAAATGTAACATTTTTATCAGGTTAAATCATGATAATTATTAGTATATAAACTTGAGGAGGCGAGTAGATGCGGGTTCGAGTCCCACCTGAGACAAAAAAATTTCAAGTTTATATACTGATATTATAATTGCAATTAAGTTGCTCAAAT
Organism: Anania crocealis; assembly: GCA_949315895.1. NCBI lineage: Eukaryota > Metazoa > Arthropoda > Insecta > Lepidoptera > Crambidae > Anania > Anania crocealis. The sequence goes on from OX438868.1 coordinate 9,020,101, forward strand.
ATCAAATAAAGTACATGATAATTATTACCTGAATGTATACAAACAAATCAAAAATCATATCACATCGTTTTCGATACAGATATCAATCAAAAAGTTGAAAGTTTCTAACGCGCGTTTGTGTCGTCGTCGTATACTGTGGTCGTATACGTCAAGATATGAGAGGAAACTGGAAGCATCAGAAACGGGATATTAAATATTTACGACGACTGTTTGTCGTTCGTATCCTCCACTACCTTCTATACCTACTATACTAATATTATAAAGCTGAATAGTTTGTTTGTTTGTTTGAACGCGCTAATCAATCTCTGGAAGTACTGGTTCGAATTCGAATTTTTTTTTGTGTTGCATAGTCCATTTATCAAGGAAGGCTTTAGGCTATTAAACATCACACTGCGACCAATAGGAGCGAAGCATCAGTGAAAAATGTTGCAAAAATAATCGCGATCATAATAACAGAAATTGACGCGTACGAAGTCGCGGGCAACAGCTAGTAGGTATTATAAATGCGAAGTTTGGAAGGATGTCTGTTACTACCATCACGTCTAAACGGTAGAAAAGATCAATGTAGATGACACACCGGTTTTCAAGGTGTCGCCTGCTCCGAGGTCCCGGGTTCGATCCCGGACGGGTCAGTGTAATAAAAATTGGTTGTTTGTAAAGTAGGTTTACGATCGAGATGTTTACGTGATAACGTCTTATTGGTGATATAAGTTTTTGGGAAGTAAGGAATTAATGAAGATAACAATTTTTTCAAATTTTAAATTACATCTTAAACATTCAACGAAAACTTAACCGCACGAGAAAATCTCCATTCGTTTGTATGCCGCTAGAGTGAGAGAGACGGAAGATCGGTCCACTCACTCGAACGCTATGCCAGCCTCCGCTCGTGAGGATTCCGCGTGACAAGTTTCACGGAATGACTGGCAGCGCTCGAGATGAGACAGGAGATCGGTCCGTCTCTCTCTCTCGTTATACCTGCGATCGCGCTCGTGAGGTTTTGGTGTGACACAAGCTTCTGAACATGTCACCCGACTAAAACGATTTTAAAGACGTTATCACGTCAAAAATTGTTTTCCTACATCTTCTCGGGCCTGGGTGTTTGTGGTACCTTCGTTGTTTCTGATTTCGAAAATACGAGTGCTTTAAATAATAGCTCTTTACCTATGAAATTGCCGTTCTGCAGTACTGGCCATTTCAAATCAAAATAATTTTTGTTTGGCTAAAAATTCTAACTTCAAATTTTTTTTTTTTAAAAACATGGAATTCTTTTTCCAACAGTAGTCATTTGTTTATTGATTAGTGTTACATTTTTATCGTATTTTAATGTTTTTCGTCATCATGGATATGTTTAAATTCGAGTAATCATGGAATATGAGCACCGTCGTAGCAGCAACGCGGCACAAGCGGCACGCAACATCAACGACGTTTACGGAGCTGACACTACAAACCAACGCACCACCTGTTATTGGTTTGCTCGCTTCCGTTCTGGAAATTTCGACCTGAAAAATGAACCTCGCGGTCGTCCGAAGACTTTGGTCGACAATTTTATTTTATTTTTATTTTATTTTTATATATTTGGGACAACAACAGCATACTTACATAATTTTACATATCAAACGAAGATAACTTGAATAGCCAATAAAAGTTGACCACGAAATATCACAAAGTGAAGTAGACAGTAGACATGTGTTACTGCTGGTAAGCAGAACAGAGCAAATTAACAAATTAAACAGCTATGAATAGCAACCGGTAAATCCATGATGAGCAGCAAGGGTGAAAACTTACAACTTTTACAAACATATATAAATACACACATAAATACAAATATACACAAACAATGATTGCAAACACACATAGACCTACGTATCCATGCGTATACACAAACACTGCCCGTGCGACATTAGGTATAGATAATAGTAGCTAATTAAATCAACAACTTGGAAATGATAAAGAAATTGCATATGAGATTGACAAGTGCTGTCGTGAGATCACGTGGTAAATTGTCATCGTTATGATAGATCTTAACAGGCAATGACGAACGAGTTGTTATAATGAAAAAAGGCTATTACACTATTAATGATTATATAAATGATAGGAACGTTTGGCTTTAAATTGTAACAGCTAGCACTGGCATATATATCATGTAAACATGTTTATTTAAAAAGAGGCTAACAATAGTGACCGAATTTCTTGCGCTGCTTCTTCTCGGCACTAGCCCACATTTGTCCCGAAGCAGTGGTAGGTTTAAATATTGGGACGTGTAAAAGCGCCTCCAGGGGCCTATTTGCAGAAATAAAACTGATTTAAACTGATTTTTACTGAACCTTGACCTCGCTTCACCAGAATAATGATAAATATCTATAGTTGAAATAATGATAGAATGATAGAATGCACGCGGTCTCCGTGTCAAATTAATTACTAAGAGTGTTTTTAGTGCGCGGTATCAATGAACTAACACAAAACTATTCGTTTACAAGCAGCCTTCGAACATCCTGCTTAAAGCTACGCTTTGTTCCATTAAAGATGTCAACATCACTAAAGGCTTTTGTATAGGTTCTGACAAGTCGCGATATAACACTGTTTTTTCCATAATTGGTTGAATGAAATGGCGAGTGGAACAAAGTGGTGTGTGAATTGAAGGCTATTGTGGAAGCTGATGATACACAATCTACGGCTGAATTAGCAGCAGCTTTCGACGTTAGCGTCAAAACAATATTGGTCCATTTGCGTTAAATTGGCAAGGTAAAAAAGCTTGACAAATGGGTGCCCCACGTACTCAATAATCGCCAGCGCGAAGTACGCGTCTAGACGTGCCTTGCACTGCTCAACAGCCACACAAATGAAGGAATTTTGAACCGCATTGTTACCTGCGATGAAAAATGGATTCTGTTTGATAGCCGCAAGCGCTCAGCAAGTTGGTTGGATCCTGGTTCAGCACCTAAACAATGCCCTAAACAAAAACTTACCCCTAGAAAAGTGATGGTTACTGTTTGGTGGTCTAGCGCCGGTGTGATTCATCACAGCTTCTTACCAAATGGGGTGAGCATTACTGCAGATGTGTACTGTGAAGAACTGAACACAATGATGGAGAAGCTGGCACATCTCCAACCAGCATTGGTGTCTCCGCTGCTCCTGCACGACAACGCGCGACCTCATACTGCACAGCAGACGGTCTCCAAGTTGCAAGAACTGGGGTTGTAAGCTCTCCGTCATCCGCCCTACTCACCAGACCTTGCGCCTACAGACTACTACTTTTTCCAGAATATAGATAACTTCTACTCTAAAAATATATAGGCAGTACAAAATGCCTATGAAGAATTTGTTGCCTCCCGTCCGGCGGATTTCTTTAAGAAGGGCATCAATAAACTGCCACTGCGTTGGCAAAGATGCATTGATTGCATGGGTGACTACTTCGATTAATACAAATAAAAAATACTTACATGAAAAAAAATCGTTTAATTTTTTTTATACAAAACGGCAATTTCATAGGTAAAGACCAAAAAATACCGTCTCTTACACGTTTTATACTATAATAATCTTTTGTACTACAAACGTATTTTTATGTCTACGAAATTATTACTTTCGACGCTTGAGGATAAAACCTCGACATCGTAAAAATATTTATCGATCAGTATTAAACCGAAGCTCATCTCTCGCTCTGATAATGCTCGCTCGAATTATATTCTAAAGTCCGTGCTAAGCATTAAATCTGCCTATAGTGAATTAAGTCAGATGCAGCCATGGCTCAAGGACTTGGACTCGCCGCCGCAATTTTTTCAAGTGCACCCATTTACACATTTAATTAAATTCTCACTGTTTTAATTTGACTCGGCAACGCGAAATTACTGCGCACTATTCAAAAACGCCTGCGGTAAATCACAAATCGGGCACGAGCTGAAATAAATACTTTCCTTAAACTAGGAACATGGAAGCTCTATTTTTCTCACATTTTAAGTGTTTTTGATATAAAATAATATTTTCAGATACTAATAACAACACACGTTTGTCAGGATGGAATCAACAATGTCAACCAATAGCAAAGAATAGCGAGGAGATGCGGGTTCGAGTCCCGCCTGAGACAAAATTTTCAAGTTTATATACTGATATTATAAGTGCAATTAAGTTGCTAAAATATCAAATAAAGTACAATAGCAAAGAAGTTGATTGCTCTTTTAATTATAAAGTAACGGCCTATACATAAACTCACTGCAGGGCAAAAGCCTCCATCATTGTATTCAAGTTACCACAGCAATCATGGATACAGGCATAACCACACTTGCAAATGCGGGTTGGGATCACAAACTCGAGCAGTGAAAAAACAGTTACTTAAAACAATATTCCGCATTGTAACAATTGGCAACCCCTGTAAAAATTTGTTCAATGAGCAGTCTACGGTTAATAAAATACAAAAACTTTATTTTATTAAAACTATCTAATTTACACTAATGTTGAAGTGTCAAAATATATAAATAATTGTAATGCGAAAAAAACTGTAACTTCCAGCAAAATCAACCTAAGATAATGTTCCATTGGCTCCCGTGTAACTGTTTTAAAAATTTATCTTGCTATTGTTAGATGCTGTACGCAGGTGATTTTGTAATTAGTGTTCAAATTGTTTTATATTATATAAAGTTGTTTTTAGGAATCGACTAATTTGTCCGTAATCTAAACAAGCTTAATCTAACTAAAGTCTATACTTTTTTATATATATTTTTCGGCCCTCGTTGTCTATCAATTAATGTAAAACTGATATAAATTTAACATGTTTTTGTAATTACTGTTTGTGCCAAAATAAATAAAAAAAATAAAAAAAATATTCGAAACTTTTTTTGGCCGAACCAGGTATCGAACTCAGAAAGCAGAGATCTTGATCAGGTACTTAAAGCAATAGACCAACGAGGCGTTTTTTTCATAATCGTATACCAATGTCTTCGATCAGATTAAGGGTGCAATCTTGTCACAAACATTATTCACGCTTGCTTAATGCGTATGGATTACCTACCTACATATTAATCACAATGAATAATAAACCCATGGTTTAAACTTGTTTGAACTCGCTAGCTAACAGCCAGTACCTAAATTATATATTTTCAATATCAAATTTCAACATTTCAGATCTAATATCATTTTCTTTCGATGTCTATCGAAAAACGGTAAATTCTAGAACCGTTTCTCCGCTCCATTGAAATAAGACTGCAATAATCAATGAGGTCTCGATAGAAACTATTTTCACTGTTCAGTTCAATTTATCACGAGAAAACAATTTGGTTTTAAATTGTGCTTTTCGAGTATTTTTCGGAGCAATGAATATTATTTGCACTGTTTTAATCCGACTTCAAAAAGGAGCAGGTTCTTAAAACGCGTCTGTATGTAAAATAATGTACTGAACATTATTTTATCACGGTAATTAAAAATGAATCTAAGATCTCACTTCCGTGTTGTAAGATGGTTAAAGTGTCCCTCGGGATCATGTACTTCTTACAATAAAGATAATAATTTGATTGATTGGCATTTGAGGGCAAGTGTGAATTACATACGACGACCTTTCGCTACTAAATATAGGTACAGCGTGTTAGGTAAATTGTATAACAAGCCCAAACCAGTTTATGTTAACATAGGCACAAATACTATGGTGAAGTCAAAAATTTTATATAAACACTAACTACTAACACCCTGTATAAACAATTATTCAAATTAAGAATTCAGTAAGTAGTAGATGAGTTTTAATAATAAAAAGCGGATTGTATTTTACAGGTTTTCATTCCAATCCAAGACGAGATAGTTACACTTAAAGTTACAGGCGAACTAGGAAGATATTGAAGGGAATGGTAACGGAGCTTTAAAGTTCGCTCGCGAACCGAACGTTCGATCCGTGTCGTTAGCAACCCTTCGCCGATAGTGCAGCAGTGGGCTTCACTATCCTGCCTAGCCTGTGCGTATGCTAAATGCTAATTGATTACAAATCAATAATTATTGGCTTCGAATATAAAAACCCGCCGGATTGGCAGTGGGCTGGCCATATTAGGCATTAGCCGCAGAACCGACAACCGCTGGGGTAAATGAGTTCTTGAGTGGAGACCGTGTCTCTGCACACGTAATGTAGGACGCCTTCAGGCCAGGTGGAGTGAGGATTTGCGCAAGATGGCTGGCAGGAGCTGAACCCGAGGATCGACCTGAGTGGCGTGCAACTGGAGAGGCCTATTGTCCAGCTTTGATAAATTCATTCCGCTTATAGATATGTTTCGATATTTTTTTTATAACAGAAAACATTTCGCTAAAATTACGCAAAATATTTTATTTTGTAGCAGATGCTGAACCATACAACCATGCATGTGACAGGACACAAAAGCACCCAGCAAAAAATATCGGAACGAACTGCCGAAACTGTTTTAGCACTAAATAAAATTACCGGGGGCTTTCGTTCGTTCCCCTGGAAACAATTCGCCAAATGGCCAGAGGGAAAATAAAAACAAACACTTGCTTTGTTTAATTTTGAAGTAATTACTACCATTTTTAAAGTACGACGCCGTGCGTAATGCATATTACTTGTTTAGACGGTTAAAATTTTTTTTGGGGTGCACTACACTAAAAACCCCTTAACATGAAATATCTTTTGATATTGTAGAATAGGTATGTGTTACAAACACTCAAGTTTTAAACTTGTCACACACGTCAGTGTCCAGACACTTTGTACTATAGGCAAGTTATTTGTACTATAAGTAATCACTTAATTATCCTGGTCAGACACTGCAATGTGATTGATTAATCTAAAGGTTTTTTCGTTAAAGTATATTGATCCCTTATTTTATTTTAAAAATCAGGTCATTTAAATAAATCCACGTAAATATAGTTTATTTCTAGTTTCAAGCGGTATTTTACTCGAAAGACTCTCGACTCTGTTCAAATATGTTATAATGAGCCTGAAGTTATTGCATTAAAAGCATTTATTCAAATTATACAAAAACACTTATTTAGTCACAGTCGTTACGCAACTTAGGTTCTGTTAAAGTTTATACGAACTAGGCACTCGAAATATTCACAAAACACTCAGTTATATTTTTACTTTAATAATAAATAATAAAATTAAAATAAAATAACTATTTAAGGGCTCCCATACAAAATACGCCATTTTTTGCCTATTTTTGCTTGATATCAATTAAATGGTAACAGGTAGACACTACATTAACTTATGTACCTACTGTTGTTTACCTAGTCAATGGTATGGAACCATTCGTGCGCGAGTCTGATTCGTAGTTGGCCGGTTTTAATTTTTGTAGATCTAATTGTATTCTAAGTATAAAAATTAAAGTCACATGAATGCACATCTTTAGTTACCTACTTCAGACAGAAGTTAGATATAATTAAACTTGACCCCTTTTTTCATTAATAAAAAGCAAAGCCAAGTGATAAGATTGTTTGTTCCTATTTACGGAAAATCTTTATTGATCTAATTCATAATCTACGTGTTTTCTACATATAGGTACTATCAAAGAGACCTTCTAATAATATATCTATGGGACTTATCAATTAACAAAATAAAATAAAACGCTACTGCTTTATATGTATACTAATACGACAATGTGACTTGGAGAATTATGTTAGTAATTGTCTTGGAAATAAACGTAAATCAATTGCACAAACAAGTAATAAAGTTTTATTAACAAGTCTGTAAGGAAACAAAATGAATGTTTTTATACTCCCTACTCATGGCTAGGTAAGTAGGTAGTCAGTTAAGATGTTACTTCAGACGATCGTAACGTTTTCTTCACTGTAATGACGCCGAAAGTAATAAAAGTAAAGTAACTCTACTGGGTCAGAGTCAAAGTTCCCACCAAGCCCGTGGGAATGAAAATAAACTGAGCTACTTTTTAAACAAAGAAAAGAATCTTAACTGTCAAACAAAAGAGGATCTACACTACCGAAACTTAATAGACAATCTTCCATTTTATTTGAAGTCAGTTAAAAGTGTAAGCTTGAATGTTCTAAAATCGACGGATATTTAATTTGACAAAAGGTTTACACAACTCGACGTTTACCTTTACTTATGTATGATTACGTATACTACCTAACTTTAAGGGTGTTTAACTATATATGATTAAAAAAAAATTATCATTCAATAGAGTCTTAGAGTTGGAGATGACAGTTTCTGACTCTACCGACCTCCTTCTGTAATGCCGATCATGAAAACGCACTATGATTGGTATGAAAGGAGTTTGACGGTTCTTGAATGGCCTATTAGAATTGTGGCAGTTATAATAGGAGTCAATCAACATATATTATTATATCAAATACAATCTAAAATTGTACATCGGTTTTGAAACTTTTAGATTTACAATAATTCCTGGTAATGGTCATACGTAGATTTGCGCTTTCGCCAGCGATATGACATCAAGGGTTATGTGCGGTTAGTCCAGCTGAATTTCTGACTGTGAAACCGTTGATTGCAATTCAAATCTGGTGGAGGGCAGATATACGAGTAGTATGGTGTAATTAGCATGAGTCCTCATATGTACTGAATTAGTATGGTGTAAATAGCATGAGTCCTCATATGTACTGAATTAGTATGGTGTAATTAGCATGAGTCCTCATATGTACTGAATTAGTATGGTGTAAATAGCATGAGTCCTCATATGTACTGAATTAGTATGGTGTAAATAGCATGAGTCCTCATATGTACTGAATTAGTATGGTGTAATTAGCATGAGTCCTCATATGTACTGAATTAGTATGGTGTAAATAGCATGAGTCCTCATATGTACTAAATTAGTATGGTGTAAATAGCATGAGTCCTCATATGTACTGAATTAGTATGGTGTAAATAGCATGAGTCCTCATATGTACTGAATTAGTATGGTGTAAATAGCATGAGTCCTCATATGTACTGAATTAGTATGGTGTAATTAGCATGAGTCCTCATATGTACTGAATTAGTATGGTGTAAATAGCATGAGTCCTCATATGTACTAAATTAGTATGGTGTAAATAGCATGAGTCCTCATATGTACTGAATTAGTATGGTGTAAATAGCATGAGTCCTCATATGTACTGAATTAGTATGGTGTAATTAGCATGAGTCCTCATATGTACTGAATTAGTATGGTGTAAATAGCATGAGTCCTAATATGTACTGAATTGCTCTGCATTGCGTTTATAATTAGACGTTTATATCAGAATAGTTAAAGCCCCGTTGGTAGAGTGGTTTAAGAAGCGGGCCAAAATCTTGGGATCCTGGGTTCGATCTCCGGCTCGGGCAAGAAGAGTTTCGAATTTTCGAACATTGCTCAGGTTTGTGATCACCAGCCCTCAAGCCTCGTGATTATGCCCATATGTAATCATCATTACTGTGGTAACTTAAAAACAATAATGGCTATTGCAGTGTAGTGGGATCCTATCCCTTTAATCGAAATGCTGTTACTTTATCAGAATAGTTATTAAATAAATAAATAAAGAGTTTGTCTTTGCCTTGATGTGCGTGCTATACTTGATTTCTGAGAATGCAGTTTCATTAAAAACGTAAGTTCTGTGAGTACCAAATGTGTATATTTTACGTTTTGTGTTGTGAGGTAAAATTTCAAAACGTCTACTAGTATTTAAGGATCAGATATTTATCAACTTTCAATCACCTCACACTCCAAATCGAGTAGGTACTGCAGTAATAATGCAGTCCAACTTCGAGCTGCATAGACAATAAAAACTTTCAGAACTGAAAAAATACGGCGGCCATGATACTTCCCTGGCGCTAACTTTTCATAAAGCAATAACCGCCGCCATCTATCTGCCGGTTCAATTCAAAAGAATAATAATTTTAGGGTGTATTTTTTGCTGCGGCCAGTGGCCGGTCGCGAGCGCGTTTTATTGCACACTATTCCTGCGAATAAACGCGCGAGGGGGTTAATGGACCGGGCCGTGGGGGGGACCCATCCTCGCCATCTCCCAACAGACGTAGACCAAAATCGACGGCCAGCTTCAGCAGTCCAGAAATAGATCACACAAGTCTGGCTAGTGGTAATAAATAATTCCTAATTTAACAATCACCGTTATCTAGCTTAAAGCTATAAAACATAGAGACAGCAGTAGCTCGTTAATGGATAGGATAAACATATTTTTAAAAGTTTTAGGTCGGTCGGATGGCTAAATTAGATTCAAATTTTAAGATTTTTAATATTATTTATTTTTTCAGGAATAGCTGCTTTAAAACCAGTTTTAAAACATTTGTAAAGTTGTTTCAGCTTGACCGATTGTAAAACTTTGACATTGATGAAACTCGCTGACTTACAGCGTAAACCCTTGGATAATTTTGTCGACACCAACAATATCTCGTTGGCTCAATTGGTTAGAGCAGTTGCCAGGCAAACAGAAGGTTATGGGTTTAAATCCCACTTAAGGCAGTCGACATTTTATTCAAGCAACATCAGAAATTGAATTGGTCAAAATAAAGTTTACGCGTTAATCAACCGTTAACAAAGCATACGGGATTGGTCAAAAACTGTAATAGGGTCAGCTGACTTATCGGCTGATTTGTCAGCTTTTTTACAACCGTCTAATCAACTAGCCGGCCAAGCTCAAATTTGACACATCTTTAATGGTTACTTAACATTTTCTTTGAGTGTAGATGCTGTTCTATTTGGTAGCCCCCAGTATTGGCTGGCCGACGAATATTCAATATATTTTTGCCTGCAAACTGAAGCCAGGCTAGCCACTAATCAGTGGTCCAGTGATGTACGGTTGTCCGTGACCACAAAGTTTGTTATCCGATATTAACAGTATTGTTATTAAGTTTTTGCCCAAAGCTGACTTTATGGAGAAGGAAATAGTTATTTTTTTATTATTTGCGAATAAGCTATTACATTTTGCACTCAGAGATTTGATCATAGTCAGTCGAGTCATGACATTAGCTTATATTTATTTAAATGGGATTTCTGTTTGAGAATGTATGTGTATCTACAATTTATCTGATTATGAAAGAATCTCTGAGTATGGCAAAATCTAATACCTAGCTTATTCGCAAAATGTGTAATACTACTATAAGAAAATAATAAGGAATTATGGATGCAATACATAATAGTTACAAAAAAAGCGTTATAAAAAGCAGATAATTGTTGAAGACTAAAACTTATTCCAATAGAAATTAATTTAAAAAACATCAAATTCACTGATATTTTGCCATAGATTATATTTAAACGAGCAATATGAAGTGTGTATTTTCTGCATAGGTATGTCATATTTACGCTAAATCTCTTTTCAAGTAAAGTCAACTGGTGTTACAAGTCTATGTTAAATCAAAGAACAAGATTTTTGGTGCCAAAATCCCGTATAGAGTTTGGTATAGGTGCATTAATATCACCGCTTGCTCATTGATTCATAAAAAATCAATCGCAAGTCCTCCGTGGTACCATGGAAATCGGTGGTAGAAATTTGAACTTACTAATAAAAAAGACTGTAATGTTGTGAAATTTATTACAATATTAATGACTTGAAACAGAAAATTAAATATACAGTAACGCAGGCCCATCATGATTCCTAACTTATTTCGCAGTTTAAAAAAAGATTTTCTGTGAAACAAATGACGTGAAGAAATCAAACAAATTACGTATTATTAATGGAATTAAAAAACAACTAATTGAATCGCTGGAACTCAATATATCCATGCAAATGAATTACTGAAAGAGGCTCATTGCTTTTCAAGCTCGTTGGTGTAATTTAATTGCTTATTAACATAAGCCCGTTACACTCTGCTGGTTAATTCCATTGTTCATTATAATGTGAGCTCGACGTTTTTACAATATACAAGTTAATACAATTCTGCTGGCAGAAGTGCCAGCTACAAATTCGGACAAGAATCGATTACTCTCAGTGGGACTACCTAAAACTCCCTAACTCCTGAAAAAGTTATTATTCCTAGAAAGTTACCGGTTACCTAACAAATACATTAGACATAAATAGTTAGAATATGAAAACTAGATACTGAGTCCCAAACAAAAATGGGTCACTTCAAACTGTCCAAGTTTAAAGATAAGCAACTATGATATGCATGGAGATGCGGGTTCGAGTACCACCTTAGACAAAATTTTGCTAGTTTAAATACTGATAAGCAACTAATGACATGTAAATATATCAAATTTCAACCTTACTGGCGCCATTAAAGTTGAATGTTTAAAAAGTACCCAAAAGTTCAGTGGTACCTTACTCATTTGGTGAGGACGTTTTTTATAACTGATTATGTATCTAGTGTTTTTTCTATAATATCTAATCTATATCTATATGTTTATTATGCAAAAGAAAGTCGTGTTAGTTACACCACTTATAAATCGAGAACGGCTGACTGATTTTTATGATTTTGGTGTTTTTGGATTTGCCTTCGTTGGGAATTGAATAAAAAAGTATTAAAAACGTTGAAAAGTTATCGTTAAAATAAAATCATCTCTTTATTATTTCAATCACGCCATATTTGATGACATCACGTCAAAATCGAATACTATTCTGAAGCGATAAGAAGTTCGCGGGGTCCGCTAGTAAAGAATAAAACAGACTTTCTGTTAAATAAGATGATTAGCTAAGTCTAGGTCCTGTCCGTGCAGGACTTTTTTGTTAACATTTCGTTCTATCGCATGTAACATTTTATTTACCTGTGTACCGAAATGAATAATTCTAATCTATTTTTGTTTTGCCGTCCCCCTATTACTAACAATTTACACTTTATAGTCTGCGTTGTGGAGATTAGTGCACATTTTTAGGAATAGTCGATGATCGGAAACAAAATAACCTAAACCAAATAACGGGATAAACTCCAAAACCAAATCTCAATCGAGCGAAACTTTGAACTATTCGAAACTAGCAACTATAGGTATCTAAGTACCCATTTCGCAAAGAAGCAATTCCCTAGAAAAACTCTAAAGTTAACGACGCGTCTACCCTCCCTCGGATTGCGGAGAACTTTACATTTACTTACTTACAACTTGAAAGTACGACTGACTTTTCCCTAGTTTTTCTTCCAACTCTTCGCAAAGTCTGAAGGGAATGTTTGTCTTTGAGGTGAAAATGTTGACCTTACACCGGTGCATCAGAATTTTGCACAGATGCTATTAACTAAATATTTTATGAGTTTGTCCAGAACCCACTGTCGCGTCGTGATTTTTGTAATTCTACTTCAAGTTATATAATAATAGTTGCAATAGCATTATCCTATATTTTAAGGTAGGTAAATCAGGTTCCAGATAAATAGAAACATATTATATATAAATATTAATATTAACTATAATAAATATAAATATTATCTATACAAATGACTCGAACTACTATCCAATAAACATACGTAAAGTCTTGTTTCTATCTACTATACTTATTTGAAATTGAGTCAAGTGACTACCTAAGTCAAATAAGTTTCTTAGCTCTCTGACTAAAGCGCTTATTAAAACTACTTTATGTTATTCAGCCTCTCCAATCGACAAACAAGCCTACCTACTACTACCTACTGCACAAAGCTTAGGCCAGTATTAGTTAGATTAGGATATTTGTCATAACTGGTTGGTAAAGTCTAAATTCTCCTAGAATTTAGATTTGACCAACGGGAAAATAAGACCTCACTATGAAAATATATCATACAAGAGAATTCCCTCAACCTTCCGCTTACTGGGAGAAAACTATCATAAATATGCTGCTAGAATATAACATGGTGAATAAGTTGGAAAAGTAGTAGTGAAATACTCGTATGGAAGCACGGAAAGTAGTCCGTCGGGTGAGCTCGAACACACGTTATACGTAGTTTAAACGTCGGAGCGAGCAATCGATCACATTCCTTATTTGACCCGCGTTTTCAGCCAGGAAAAACACAAAGCGCTGCTATGTAGCACAACAGACGGGCTCGCAGCCGGGCACCACTCGTTATTTCTCGTATTCAATGTTCCAGAATGTTCACGGGTTTCTAGTTCACGATTTTGCTTTCAATGCACTACGCCCGTCTCATTTTATGCAACGCTTTCCACGTTTACGGTATAGGCATAACCTAACGACGATTTGAACTCTATCTCAACCCAATAAAGCACAATAACTGCATTTCTGTTAAGGCACTTTTATGATAAATCTATTTCGATCCACCCGTTACTGTGAATCCTATCTCCCAATAGCAACTAACTTTGAGATAGTACGGCTTTATACGGTATAAATTACCCTCAATGCGACTAGAATACAATGCTTTTACGGTGCTCTTACTCTTATTGTAAATAGATACTTTTCTCTATTTAATGTAAAGCATTTGCATTTTAGGAAATCTACTAATACTTGTGTCACACTTCAATGGCTTTAGTAATTCAATATTGCAAAACCTCGGTTTTACTAATGAAGTAAATTGAATTTAATAAATCAAACCGCAATTACGAGTGCTTTTTGTGGTGCAACATTTTCACCACACCAAAATCAGATCCAATTTAGATAAGAGCGTGTTTAAAATTGACCCGATCAAAAGTTGGCCACTTACTTAATTAACATGTAGGTATGCGAAACCTCAGGCTATAGATACTCGGGTAGTCAAAACAATAAGAGGGTGATACTATATCTCTAATGAAAGATCTGTCACAAAAACTAATAACGCTGTAGCATTGGCTGAAACAATAGCACCCCTCACAGAAGTTTTAATAACAGGTGCCTGACAAAGGCCGCTTGTCGCCCCCCGCCGCAAACGAAACCCTCATTTTCCGCACTAACCAAAAACGGCGGAGCGTTTTCGAGTGGCACGTCAGAGCTTCTATTGACGGTGCTAACAATTAGTCACATCACATCGAAAGCAAAAAATCGAGGATAAGTATTTTCCGGAAACTAAAGTCATCATAATCATGACGACGCCCACTGTTGGACATAGGCCTCACCTAAGGATCTCCAGAACGATCTATCACGCGCCCTTCACATCCAGCGGCTTCTGGCGCTATCGTCAGACTACTTGACGTCTGGTGCACGGTCCCTATTCTAGAGCTTTCCCGCCCCAACGGCCATCAGTTCTTTATACTAACACTAACTAAGTGTCGCAAAAACGGCCACTACTGCTCATTTTCTCATTTCTGATTCTATCACGCAGGGAAATACCAAGAATCGCTCTCTCCATTGACCGCTATTCGACCTTAAGCTTTATTTTGAGACCAGTATTCGACCAACGTTTCTTGCTTGATCATCACTGACAATACGCACTGGTAAATTACTTTACTAAAATTTTCATATCTTCCCAAACGCAGATCCAATTTGGACTCGACAAGGGATCTCTTTCTCCGAGTGTAGTGTTTCAAATATAAACTGGAGCTAAAATGAAAAAAAGTAAACCTATGTTAAAGCTCCAATAAATAATATTTTATACGATATTAAAGAATATAATTGCAATTATAAATCAGTATTTAAACTTGAAACAATTTTTTGTTTTTTGCAATAATATAATACGAAAGATGTTTATTTTTTCACAACGAAAACAAACTAAGATTAAAGTAATATTATTTTACGAGATCATGATTAGCTCCCGGACAATAGGATTACTTTGAATACCTAGACATTTCTTCTGTGACTTTATTGCTAACTGTACTGCCAAGGAGGTTTCAGTTTAAATATAAAACCCAAGACAAAGGCCGAAGAGGCCAAATAAAAAGGAACGGTTATAGGCAGTGGCATTATTAAGCGCTTCTTGCCCGACAATCCTGATATCGGCCGAGGACTGCTTGGCAGCGGAGAGCGTAAGGCTGCGTTTCCACTGACGCGGAGAGGAGCGGAGAGGAGCTTAGCGGTGCATGAATTGACCAATCACAATGTTTCCACCGAAGCGGGGCGAAGATTTAGGGCATTGCAATTGGTCAATTCATGCACCGCTAAGCTCCTCTCTGCTCCTCTCCGCGTCAGTGGAAACGCAGCCTTATGGCAATACAGGATGACTTTTTCATCATCTTCTAAATTTTTTATAGGCGTTCAATATCGTATTTACAGCCCATTTATGAAGTAAAAAATATAAATCAAGTTAAGAATCACCCGAAAATATTTTCCACTTTTACGGTCCTAAGCCTGTTAAGGTATAAAGGGAAAAACAAAAACTTATGAATAGCATCGCAATGAATAATTGAGATGCGCATGGCGTAAAAAGTGTTGCTAGGAGGCCGTATCAAAAATTTTAGATTTTTTTTCGGACATTTTCTAGGTTCTTTATCTCGACATATTTGTAAGTAGGTACTAGGCTATACCAAAAAATACGTCCATTGTTTTTTGTCTCATAGATTGTTGTGTTAAAATTTGGAAGGTGATTAAAATTTCATCCTGTGAGATACATTATTTATTTATTATTAAGTTTTATTAACAGTTTATACTCGTATAATCTAAAAAGAATGAAATAAACATATAATATTTATAAAATTGCCAGAAATCTAGCTATCTAACTAATTACATGTTCAAAGGAATAGTAGGTATACACAGGTTTATAAGTAAAGGGATATTAAGATTTCAATAATTAATCATATATCATCGATTTACTCGCACTTTTAATTCCATCGATTAAATATTTTCTCTACCGCTTCTCGCATTAACCCTAGTCGTAGCTTAAAATGACCGCATTAGGTACTCCCTTATTTGTTTATCTTTATTGCATGTATTCGTCTCGCGGTTTCGTTTGCGATTCGCACAATAAAAATGCTGACCTTTGCATAGAATATATTCGGTAAAATAGTCCTAAGGCGTATCCTGATTAAAGTTTCAGTAGAAGAACAATGTACAATCAAAATTTCTATGATTTGAGTTGTGTGAAGTAGGTACTTGTCTAATGACGTCCGTTACGAATATATTAGGTACGATATTGACGATAGACATCATTTAAAAAATAAGTTCTTACAACTTTAGAAGTCGTAAAACACACATGACACGCTCATGTATGAAGGCACCTACCTGCATTGATACCAAGTCTTTGAAATTAACAAAACCAATCCAAACTATCTAATTATAAACTAAAATTTACCTAGGTACTCATTTGACCCAAACGAATAAAGGACAGAACAAAAAAAGTTAAAGAGTACGAGTATTTTGAACAAAGCAAGTGCATCTAAGATCGAGAGTCGCGACATCTAAGATAACATGACATAACATGTTGCTCCTTTGTCCGACAGAATGCTGGCAACGAATCTCTGTCTTTAAACAGACTTTTTGAACTAAATATTGTATTTAGATACTATATACTTATACAGAATGTCCCAAAAAAGAGTGTCGAGTGGAAGTTCTAATAAGATCACGCTCGGGGTACCGGAATCACCGCTCTTTGTTTTATTATGAATATTTACACGAGTTTGAAATTTTCGACATAAACAAATTCAAAAAGTAGGAGTGTTTAATAAGCTTTTATTTTTCGTAATCTTCATGAGTTGTAAATTAATGCTTTAAGTTTAAATAATCATTTGTTCATGTTGGTAAATCATATTCCTATACGTTGACCTAACATGTCCCGGTAATGCAGTCATGTAATAAAAAAAAAATCTGCAGTAATTTTTATCAAAATTGTACCTGGGTGATTAGACTTAGGATATAAAATGGCCAAAAAGATGTTGTTAACAGGTGGACAATTTGCCACCTCGCTGCCTTTTCTTTAATGGTTATGAAAGAGAATTCAAGTTGGAAATTGAAATAATAATTCACAGGACGTAATTTTTCAACTTGCACCAGCGCGGCAGCGTTATCTCAAGCATAAAAATATAACCAGAAGATTAAGAAAAAGAAAAAAATTAAATACCATGTAAATTCGCAAAACGCAGGACCAACACGTGGACGTGGGCGTGAATAGGGTACCTAAGCAGAACCCCTAGGTTCTCTATCTATTATCTGTTCCGCTTGACAGAAGTTTATGGGACAGCCTGTATTCTCCTTTCGACGAAATTGTTATTGCTATTTTATGCCAGTAACGACAACTGTCTCTCTGTGGTCGCTCCCTTATGACTGAGGATCGTGGTCATCGATAGATTTGGATTTTCTACATCTAGTCAAGTACTATCTGCCTCCACCGGCGCCTGTCCATCGCATCTTGGACTACTGAGAAGCACTTGGTTGACGATGAGCCTTTCACTTGATCGCTCCATCTAGCTGGAGACCATCCACGGGCATGGGCGTAGCCACGGTGGTGCAGGGTGGGGCACTTGCCCTGACCTCTGAGGTACCTAACCAAACCTAAAAATTTAACTATCTAGGTACTAACTAATACCTACTTCATATCCGTAAGAAAGTTCACACTCGACACAAAAAAAATGCGATCAAGACAAAAAGTTATGCTTTTTCAAAATCCTTTTGTTTTTTGTTCGTATGTGACTTGAGTTTAGCTGGAAAGCTAACTGTCGCCGGCGCCGGCTCCATCCTGCGCAGCGCAGAGCTTCTTCCATTGCAGCGCTAGTCGTATTATTTCCTCGTTTACTATTTAACTTTCAAAACATCGTGAAAATGTGGACGATCACAGCGGCAGTTTTATAGCAGACGCTCTAGAAGTTGATTTCATAATGCCACGCATCGCGAAAAGACACCTTGCAATTCCTCCGGCAGAGAGTCCTACCCAGTTTTGGACATAGATTATTCCCTACCTAAACTCGCTAACAATGTTTTTGGAAAAGTGTTTCTCGGAGAACAACATACCGGTATATTCTTTGAGGAAAGAATGAGGAAAGAAAAATATGGTAGTTCTGAAAGATGTAGAAGTGGCAGAACAGATAAAGAATTCAGATTTTTTTCATCCAAGCATAAAAACGTGTACGACCTGTACTATAGTGAGGTCTTTCAATACGTTACGGCGTGTCAATTCGTGGCTATGCTCCAACATGAGTTAAAATCGTCTGTGCGGTCTTTGTAAGCTTGAGGTTCACAGGATGAGGATCGCCGAAGCGAAAAATATTATAAAGTAACTTAATACCTTATTAAATGAACAACTTATACCTAATACCTATGTATAATTCTTTACTTTCTGTACCTGAAAGTACTATCTAAGTATAGATAGATATAAACCACGTAAAAAAATAAAAAATTAGCATACGCCCAGAATCCCAAAGTTTTTTCCGATTTTATCCCTAAGAGAAACTCCGAGCATAGCTTTTTCTATAGCCCGCTTGTGGACTAGACGTACTGTCAGTGTCCACGTTTCGGCTCCGTATGTCATGACGGGTAGGACGCACTGATTGAATACTTTTGTCTTGAGGCATTGTGGGATCGACGATGAGAAGGCTCGACGTAGTTTCCCAAATGCTGCCCAATCCAACTGAATTCTTCTGTTTACCTCATCCTCAAAGTTGTTTCTACCTACCTGCAAAGCCTGCTCCAGGTACACATATTTTTGAACAACTTCGAGGACGGCGCCGTGCACAGCAATCGGTTCCGGTAGTACATGTTCATCGAACATAACCTTGGTTTTATCCAGGTTCATCCGAAAGCCGATGCGTACAGAAGAGTCAGGTCATTCAGCATCTGTTGTAGGTCATGCAGCGTTTCTGCCATAATAACGATGTCGTCTGCAAATCGCAAGTGAGAGATGTATTCGCCATCGATGTTGATGCCTCGTTCTTTCCAGTGCAGCGTCTTGAACATATCCTCCATTGCATTTGTGAAAATTTTTGGGGAAATGACGTCCCCTTGTCACACTCCTCGATGCAACGGTATAGGTTTTGTTTTCTATGAAAATCTTTTTGTATGAAAAAATATCCAGTTTTAGACCGCGGGAATAGTTTGCTGGTTACATATTGTTTTAAACTGCTGCCCCACCCTAAGCCCACGGCTGGCTACGCCCATGTCGACGGGTTCATCTGCCCTCCGTGTTCCCAACTATGATATGATCGATTTATGTCCTAAGATTTCTCCTTGCCGAGAAAACTATTACTGCGTGTGCACTAGGGTGTCCGTTAAGCCGAAAAAATGGCTGACATCTTAATGTATGTTAACAGAATCAAGCACTGTCTTCAACTCAGAACCTGTAAACCTATTCTTTGCATAGAAATTTATTTTGCTTTGTCTCATCATTAGGATTGGCAAATAAGATATTAAAAAGGCATATTTCTTTGTTTACCTCATCATCTTCTGATCTATCCGAAGCGAGGTCTTGCAAAATTGTAGTAAAAATAGTATTACTTACTATACTACTGCAGTTCCTGGAACATGATTTCGGCTTTTATCAACTTTGTCTTCTTTTCAATCTTCGTTTTTTTATACTACGAACCCGCGTGCGTAAGTATAACGCGGTTAAGCATGTTATTTATTTGCTTAATCTCGTTATTCATTATCAAAAATTGCGCGCTGCTGCGCATAATCTTCTCGCAAATACGCCACTTCTTAAGCTATATACGAGGGCGGGTCAATAAGTCCGTGACTTTTGGAATAAAACACAGATTTTTTGATAAATAAATCATTTTATTTTTCAACGTAGTCTCCCTTGAACTCTATACACTTTGTCCAACGCTTCTCCAATTTTTTTATCCCTTCCAAAAAATATGATTTGTCGAGGTCCTCAAAATAGACCTATGTTTGCGAGATGACTTTATCATTGGAGTCAAATCTTTTTCCACCAAGCCATTTCTTCAGGTTTGGGAACAAGAAGTAGTCACTCGGAGCCAGATCTGGAGAATAGGGCGGATGAGGGAGCAATTCATAGCCCAATTCATGGATTTTTGCCATGGCAACTGCACATGTGTGCCAAATGAGGTCGGTTTTTTTTTCAAATCGTCATTGAAGCGGTCCAATAAGTTGGCATAATATTCCCCATTGATTGTTCTTCCCTTTTGAAGGTAGTCAATGTAGATTATCTCACGTGCATCCCAAAAAACAGTCGCCATAACTTTATTGGCTGACAAACCCACCTTGGCCTTCTTTGGCGCTGATTCACCCTTAGAAACCCACTGTTTTGACTGTTGTTTGGTCTCTGGTGTGTTGTGATGGATCCATGTTTCGTCCACGGTTACAAAACGGCGCAAAAACTCCTCCATATTGCGACTAAACAACGCCAAACCTTCCTGTGAAGTTGTTACACGATTGCGTTTGTGGTCGACTGTGAGCAAACGCGGCACCCATCTTGCGGAAAGCTTTTTCATACCCAAGTGATCTTTTAAAATTGAAACCACTGAGCCATGCGAGATCCCTACGGCTTCCACAATCTCTTGCACTTTCAATCTTCGGTCGGCCAACACCATATCGTGAATTTTTTCGATTGTTTCGGGTGTAGAGACCTTAACTGGGCGTCCAGGACGTTCGGCATCTTCAGTGCTTGTACGGCCACAATGAAATTCAGTAAACCACTTTTTTACCATTGAAATCGATGGTGCAGAGTCCCCATAGTATTTATCAAGCTTAGCCTTGGTCTCGGTAATGGTTTTTTTTCGCAAAAAATAATGTTTAATAAGCACACGAAATTCACTTCTTTCCATTTATTCCTCATATTACTGGGTAGTCTGATAAAGATAGCTGTCAGACACAAACTAACTGACGCAGCAAGTTCAAATTTTGGTAGGAGTCAACTAACAGATACCTGTTGCCAGGAGTAGTGTTGCTTTTTCGGTAAAGAGGTCAGAAATTCAAAAAGTCACGGACTTATTGACCCGCCCTCGTAGGTAGTGTTTTTCATTCGTAATTTCAACAAAAGAAATCGTATTTGTTTGATAATAAATGATAGGGTTCTCATACTGTTTTCTTGAGTTTACGCGAACACTATACATTGAAATGAAAGATATGTTTCCGGGTTTAGTACGCGTTTATTTTTGATTAACCCGACGTTTCGAACACTTTACAGCGTTCATGGTCTGCCCGTGACCATAAACGCTGTAAAATCAAAAATAACAGGGTTCTGCTAGAAGCTGGCGACACAAATCACCATACACTTTTGTGGTATGATTATTATTTCAATAAATTGCAAACACTTCTTATAGTATGTATCATACCCTTGTGTGTCCTTAGAGAATAGTCTGGTGTTTAAGTATTCCAAGCCGCCTCTGGAATTACTGGTTTTTACGATAACGAATTTCACCTAGCCACAGAAACCTGGAACAAACGTGCCTTCAGAAACACGACCATATCCCTCTACGTTACAGAGGCCTTACTCCGCAACACCGTGTCCGTATATCCGTATTCACCTGTCTCTCTTACTCATGCCAATGTCTTATAGTTTGTGACAAGGACAGATAGATCCGTATTTACGGGCATCGTGATGCGTAGTAACCTCTCAGGCCCAAGCTTACTCAGAAGAGATATTTTATATACTATTTATGCAATTTAATTGCAATTTTAATATTAGTAGTATTTAAAATTGAAAAAAATATTTTTTAGGCGGGACTCGAACCAGCATCTCCTCGCATGTTTAAATACTGATATTATAATTGCAATTTAATTGCTTAAATCTATACTTAATATTATAAAGCTAAAGAGTTAGTTTGTTTGTTTGTTTGTTTGAACGCGCTAATCTCCGGAAGTAATGGTTAGATTTGAAAAAATATTTTTGCGTTGGATAGTCCATTTATCGATGAAGGCTTTAGGCTATATAACATCACGCTGCAACCAATAGGAGCGGAGCATCAGTGAAAAATGTTGCAAAAATAATCGCGATCATAATAACAGAAATTGACGCGTACGAAGTCGCGGGCAACAGCTGGTATCATATAAAGCAAGACAATGTGGAAAAGTGTTTTCTCTACATTGACAGCTTGAGGATCGAAACCATGACTTTGAAGCTGTCGAAACCTCCATATACGCCATCGACCACCAAACACCAGGTCAATAAAGAATACTCGTATCATATTATAATACTTTAAATACCTAGGTAGAATCAAACACAGTATACTATACAAATACTTACATCTTAATGAGTAAATAACAATATTTACAATAATTCACTAAACCATATTAATATATCACCACTATAATTTTAAAGTTTATTTTCACACAGAACGCGCGTGGTCAATTCAGGACAAGTTTCCCAAATGTTTTTGGTGTTTGTCAATCATTGTGTATCTTCATTGGATCTGTGAACTGAGCAGTGAGGATGTAGAATAACGCTGGAGCCGGCACTAATGACAGATACCACAATTCTTTGAACCCAGTCAAAGATATAATACCGTATGCATGAACCAACCAATGTCCCACAAGTATAATCAAGTTGCGCGTGTTTGTCATTGAGGATATCAACAAAGCTGGGGCAGATTGGTCTATCTTTATGGACAAGTGAGAAGCTGATGTCATCATTGATATTATTATAATAATGTATGGAAATGAGCAATCTGAAAAAAAAAACACAATTTTGTTACTTACATAAAGTTATGTGTTGCATAAATAAAAATACAATTCCTAGAATAAAAACTTCAACAGCCTTATGTGGAGCTTGAACCCACAAACTTTGCTTACCAGACTGCTCTAACTAATTGAACTATCAAGGAATTTCAATTTACACCAGCAATTTTATTGCTTAAATACAATTTCAAATACATTACTAGAGCTAAGTGCTGCCCCCAATCGATTTAATTTTATTACTTCTAAACAAAATCAATTCTCAAAAAACTAGAACTGTATAATTTTAGCAAATTACCTCTAGTATTTATTGAATCACTGTTAACTGGCATTCTTTCCTATTGTAAATTATTACGAAAAGCGGCCGCTTTTGGCGTTAGCAACAGATTCGACTATATAAACAACTAAATAAAAAATTTACTGTGATTCAATAAATACTAGAGGGAATTTGCTAAAATGATACTGTTCTATTTTTTGAGAATTGATTTTGTTTAGAAGTAAAAAAACTAAATCAATTGGGGGCAGCACTTAGCTCTTGTAGTCCCTTAAGCTGTTTCATCTTAACTCTCTTGGGTGTAGAGTTCTGGGCGCACAGACATTTCGGGTAGGGTATGCAGTACCTAAGTTTTGAAAGAACTGAACTATAGGAGTAATGCAGGGATCGGTATTTTATTCAGTTAAACATAGTAGGACTAGGTATGCAGTGCTTATTGGCATGTATGGTGTGCACGCCACTGTGAAGAGGTACATAACCAACAAACATGGATAAATATCCACTGGGTTACTGTGTAAAGCCTTAAATAAATTCTTTGACACAAACAATTTCTTGGTAGGTCAATTGATTAGAGCGGTCGCCTAGTAAACCTAAGGTTGTTGCTGATTCATACAACAACATGATTGCTGACACCACACTACATATCCTTTATATTATCATGAATACTTACAAATCAATCCAGCAGCTACAGTGTGTATAAGTACAAGTATTGGGTAGAAGTACAATGCACAGTATATGGCTTTCTTGCCTGAGGTGGATGAGTGCCACGCTAGCAACCATGGCCTCAGTGTTATAGTCATCAGCAAACTAAAGGCATATATTAGCAACACAATGGTATACCTGTAAAGAATAAAAAATCTACATAAATTTAAAGAAATTGCACACTTTTTTTGGTCTCAGAACCAGTTACAGAAGTTACAGAATGATAGCTATTACAAGCATCAAAATGGCCATGTGGAAAAGAGGAAAGTAAAATAGGCAGAAATAGTGGGCCTGGGCTCTAAGTAATATAAGAGACCAAGCCAAAGTTAAGACAGCCCATGAGAATTGAAATGAGAAGGCAAGGAATTAAAATAGAAAACATAGGTAGGTATTAAAGTGTGCATGAAACATAATTTAATGCATAGGCATGCAATAACTACTGTATATTTGAATGATCCTTGAAAAATTTATTTTAAACTTTATTATCATGTTTGTATAGCAGACAAAAGAAAAGCATTTCAAATGTTACTGTACTTTTTTTGCTGTCAACAACAGTCAATGGCTTATACACCTAGTAAACATATAAGTGTAATTCCCAATAAATATTAATCTTGATTTATTTCCTTTGAAACAAAGAATCAACCAATTGAGATATTACATTCATGTAAACCTACTGATAAATGGTTGTCTATACCTACATAAAAACAGTAAACAAACTTACAGAGGATACACAGCTTCCTGTGTACAGTGTAATGTCTCCTTGTAGTCAGGTTGTGGGTTATGCAGCAAGGTGTACCAATCTGATAGTGCTTTCGGTGTGCATACATGAAGAGCTATTGTACCAGCTGGTGGCAGCACAAGGAGTGCAGCAAGAGTGCCCGATACCACCTCACCAAATGCACACAAGTGCTGAACTACAATACCTTCTTTGCTGAAACATTTAGAGATATTTAGTAATCAGGACACATTATTAATACCTAATCAAACTCAAGTTGTCTTATATAAACATGTTATGTGAGGACAATTTATTGCTTTTTCTTAAAGGTCAAAATAAATAGTAATACAAAGTTTTTATTGAATTCCTTACTTGAATTTATAACCAGCTTAGTTAGGTATCTATCATGTATAGATGTTGCTTTTTAGAGGGGTTGTAAACCATTGGTTTATATATGGTTTAAAACCATATTGGTACTTAACATACGTAACCATATGGTATTGCTTACCCTTTGCCTACTGCGACCATATCAATGAAAAACCAATGCATAACTAACGGCAGTAGCACCATAAACCCAAGATACTGCCAGTCGTACAGAGTTGGTTCATCAGCACACGGGATGCAGTAGCTGGTGTCGTTCGTACGAAACCCTCTGGGGCAAGCACCGCAATCACCCCACGAACCATTTTCGAGCTCTGTACGGCCACAGTATAGTCCAGGACACGACCTGACCACAGACATTCTTGCAGATGTTTTTAGCCTACAATAACACTTTAGAAATCATGTCTTGGTAAAGAACTTTCCTTGTGCGTGAGGTGAAAATGCATAACTTTATCAAGTTAATGTACAATAAGTTGTTATTTTTATGAAATCAATTGAATTGAATAAATCCAATGCAATTATAATAACATCAACATTGAATTTTAGCCAAATCTAATGTTGTTGTTGTTGTTGTTTTCTTCACCCATTCTGGGTAGGCAAAGGGAACTATGCCCATACAGCCAATTCTTTAGTAATATTTTCTCTATTTTTGCATTAAAACGTTGATGTTAGACGTTTTAATGCTTCGATGGAGTTTTTGGAGACAGTCGAAAGATTGAAGGAATGTAGAGAAGTCCCCAAGAAAGAGGTGAACTGTTCGCGATCCCGCGCAAAATTCACGGCCCACTTTTCTTGGTTACGACCCATACACCATGTTATTTCACCGAACTGTATATTGTTCACTCGCACGACACTTTGTTTCGCAAAATAACACCACTTTTACGACCCAAAAATCACTATAAACAATAAAAATTCGATAAAATAAACGGACTCCAAACGTATCTCACGAACTCCCGCCAAAAACCTAGCCAAATCTAAGCTGAAAGATTGACTGACTGACAGTTTTTTTTTTTCTTTAATAAGTTTAACGGCCACGGATACTTGTCCATACAGCCAATTCTTTAGTAATATTGTCTTCATTTCTGCATTAAAACGTTGATGTTAGACGTTTTAATGCTTCGATGGAGTTTTTGGAGACAGTCGAAAGATTGAAGGAATGAAGAGAAGTCCCCAAGAAAGAGGTGAACTGTTCGCGTTCCCGCGCAAAATTCACGGTCCATTTTTCTTGGTTACGACCCATACACCATGTTATTTCACCGAACTATATATTGTTCAATCGCACGACACTTTGTTTCGCAAAATAACACCACTTTTACGACCCAAAAATCACTATAAACAATAAAAATTCGATAAAATAAACGGACTCCAAACGTCAATGACAGATGACAGTTCTCAAATTATGACAGTAGATTTTTAATACATACTTAGAAGGCTAAGGAATAATGGTTTATTAAATTAACTATTATACGAGTTGCTACATATGGGAATTGAACTAAAAATTCCTTGGTATTGAATTAAAGCGGGTTCTTGGTAAACTTTATTTATTAACAGTAAAGTTACCAGCTCGGTCAAGCTTAGGCTCTCATTTGAAAATACATGATGAGTTGTAGTTGATGAATGATAATTTGTAAATTATTTATTACCTACAATGTATGTTACAAAATAATAAGTACAAAGGAAATAAAACAACTCTTAGCCGTATTAAAACCGTGTATTTATTAAAAAAAACAAGAAAGAACAGGTAATCGAATCCACAAAATCTTTACAATCAAAGCCAAACATTGTCCGTGTAGTAGAAATGGTATTTGATAATCAATCCAATCCAAACTAACAAAAGATAAATAAATATGGTAAAGTTTATTTACAAAGCTTTGAATTTTCCGCTTTCATCAAAATATCTCCGGAAAAAACGAGAATGGAGACGCCTTACAAGATAGCGACAAAGAATGAAGGTCAAGCAAATAATCAAAAACAGGACTATAGTGAGATAGAAGACAATATCCAGCATGAAATATTTCGAATAGCTTATGCCAACGGCATAAGGTCGAAGGTCACGTGCTCCTTTGTTCTTCAACACATACTCGGTCCACCAAACTGCATTTTCAGGACCAGATATGACTGGATCAAAAGCGGACTGCTTCAGTTTTGATATAGCTTTTTTGTACCTGCAATTAAATTTGGTCATCATTTCCTACTTATGTAATCATGGATCCCTTGATTTTCTTGATCATCTTGTTTCAGCTTTAATTAATCAGAAAGTTTTCGTTTGATTTTTTTGTTTGCATTTTGTTTTATACAAGAATTACGATGAAAAACATGAGATAATAAAGGTTACATTTAAATGCAAATTCATATCTAAATACAAAATTTGATCCAAAGCCTGAGAACCTTTTAATTCAAATAGTTTAATAACCTGCATACAGTGTTAATCTCGAAATTTCCCTTAATCTCTTAGACTATGAGGACAATATGGCTTAGGAACAAGTAGAAATACCAGATACCTACAATACTCTTAATACACACCCATACAAAATAAATAATGGCGTCGCCAGCTCTGCGGTCCTGGGTTCAATTCCAGGTGTAGGTGTTTGTGGAACCTACATTATTTCTGATTTTAATACAGCAGGTGATTTGCACAACATTTTAGGTAGTTAATTTAAGAAAAACGTGTTTGGTGTTGTAGCCGTTTGCTGTTCCAAAAAAAAAGTCTAAATAAAGGACAATGATGATTGATAAGATAATTTTTATATAATATACTTACTGGTCATTTGTAACGACACCCTCGATAACAGACTTGAGCGTTTCCTTGTCTAAATTGTATGGGTCTAATATTTCTCCTGCCCCAAACTTAGTAATTTGTTTAATGAAGTTCTTTGTAGGTTTTTGTAGGGGAAACCCAATTATTGGCACTTCATAAAAAATGGCTTCCTCTAAAGAACGAGATCCACCGCTTGATATAAACGCCTTAACATTCGGATGAGCTGAAATAACTTATTTACGTGAGTCACATTGCAATTGAAAGGACGTCGACTGCCTTACGTGAGAATCGAACCCATGTCATAGATATCGCTACTGCTCTTAAATGTATCTGTGTTGTAATTTATGTTGCTCAGTCTCGTAATGACTATGACATGATTGATTTATATTTAACTAATCCTCTATATCGCTTTCTACTTAAGAGATCCATAAAATTTTTGCAATTGCCCTCCTAAAACTCCATTTCATGAATGATCTCATGTCTCAGGACTCGAACAATTTCCATACCAAATCTGTCAGCGGTTGAAGCTTGAAGAGGTAACGAACATAAAAGTTATCATTATGAATTACCTAGAACTTCTTGCTGAGGGAACCACGACTGTGTTAAGACATTGTCAGATTTGTTGATCATGGTGGTATTTCCGATCTTCCATAAAACTGTATAGGGTAGTTCACGGAACGCATCTGTTAATGTGTCCAATATTGAAACGGCCAGCATTTCTGGTTCCTGTAGAGCTCCTATACTGAAATACACGACACCTTTGGTGGCCGAATCCAAAAACGTTTGCAGGTTCTGAAAGGTGAATAATGAAATTGTAGTAAGACAACTCTTGATGTAAAAAAACACTAACTTACTAACTTCAGGAAGAACCTCCCCCTTTTAGGAAGTTATTACTTGACTACATAATTTTTATTTTACCAAAACATTACGTTGTAGAGTAAAAATTCTGCATTAAATCTCAGGCGGGACTCGAATCCGCAAGTCCTCGCCCGGATTTTGTAAAATCAGAATCAGATTGCGAGGAGATGCGGGTTCGAGTCTCGCCTGAGACATAATTTTTCAAGTTTATATACTGATATTATAATTGCAATTAATTTGCTAAAATATCAAAGAAAGTATGAAATCCGTATTTTTTTTTTCTGAGTGTGTCGGCAACCACGCATCAGTTACAAATTAGTTAAAATCAGTTTTATTTCTGCAAATAGGCCCCAGGAGGCGCTTTTACGCGTCCCAATTTAAACCTACCACTACCACATCGGACGACGATCTAAGGTTAGGTGGTGACCACCAGGTGGTCCGACGTTCTGGCGATGGTTGCGGAAAGCCCCTGGATGCGGGTATAGTGCGGGACCGATCGTTGTGAAGATCTTTAGGAGAGGCCGACTGGCAGAGAGGATTATATCCAGCAGTAGACGTCGTTTGGCTGAGATGATGAACATTTTTATTGACAATCACATGTACATACATGTGATTGTCAATAAAAATATAAAAAATTTTTTTTTAGTTGCATGCTTCATATTTTTATATACCTAGATATCTTTATTAACCTTACCTGAGGTAAATGTAGGCCTGGTTTGATGTGCAAGCGATCGACGTACGTAATTGCCGGAACAGTTGGTCTATTCCCAAGCAGTACCGGATTATTTGCAATAAAGAGCATATCAATATCGTACTCTACTTCAAGTAAACTTCTTTTCATATCAAAGATTTTCTTCGCAGCGATTTCGCAAAGTGGTTGGTAGTTGTAGTAATAGTCATTGTTAGTTCTTATATGACGATAGAACTCTACCAGCTTCTCCCAACCAGATATCTGCCCGTTGTTCAAAGAATTCACATCTAGGTATAGCACTGGGTGAACGGGATTTCCTTTAGCTTCATACTGATGTAATTTACCACTTGAAGTAGTAAAAGCGATGTGTGGTGCCTTATATTTTTCAGCAACAGCATACAATAACGGTACATCAGCTTCGGTTATGACCAAATCAAACTGAATATTAGGATTTATAAACAGCGCTGTCATCTGCTTCGATCTTAGCTGCGCGATAGCAATTTTCAGTTTAAGTTCATTGATAGCCCGTATCCTCGGTAAGTAGTCGTCGACGTTCGTCATCAAACCCTTGTATTCCTCCCAGTATGCTCCAGACTCAACACCAACGTCCAGTTCAACGATTCTTTCGATATCTGGATATTGAAATTGGCCTGGATACGGTGTCATTAATACTACCGAATGGCCCCTATGTGTGAGCTGCGACACATACCCTCTAAACACTAAATGGTCGGAGTAAGACAAGGAGGAGAATAGAGCCAGTATCGATGCCGAATTCACCACACTACACATGTAGAGCAAAATTAACAATCCACAAACTTTTCTGAAACCCATTATACCACAGCTATACCTACAACGTCCGTTCAGTTACGACGTGGAATATGAAAAGGCCATACCTTTACTAAGTCTCAACATTGAAACCATCTGAACAAACAGTGATTCAATTCATGTTAAATGACGAAAGAGCTCGGCCCGGATAAATAATTGAAACAGGCATACCATATGACATAGTAACTCCTCATTACACCAGAAAGGAACCCCATACTTGCGTCATTAATCTTAGCGTTACATATAATAATAAATTTTGATTAACGTTTGTTTCTTAATCATTCCCGCAAGAAAGACTGAACGGATCTCGACGAAATTTGACATGGTGTTATGGTGTTTAGATTAGAGGCTGGAATAGCACAAGGGCTACTTTATATCCCGAAAAAAAGTACGATTCTCTAGTTATATATTTGTATCTACGTTGTATACCTAAGTACCTAGTTGTAATAGATTGTTACAAATTTAATAATCTACTCGTATCAAGTCACGGAAAACAGCTAGTCTCTTAACAAATTTAAAGAGAAAGCCTACAAAACATTATGACGGCTACAGTTAGAGATTTTGTTTTTCTTAGAATAAAACTAGTGAAACTGCAAGTTCAGGCGAATAGGTATTGAACTAGTGCAGTAAGTAAGTACATAGTCAGTAGGTTTCAAATGAAATAAATGTTAGAAATATACACCCGTGTTGTAACTATCACGAACAGATACAATAAGTACTTGTTACCTAATTAGCTTAGACAAAAAATGCTAGGAAAAGTTTCACGGTGGCGTAAAGCACTAAACAAGTAATGAAACCATAAGGATAACTTCTTCAACTTTAAATAGAGTGATATTGTTAACTTGTTCAGTGGTGATAAGTGATAACATAGTGATAACTTGCACTTAACAAATAATCACGTTTTCATCAAACTTGTTCAGTGCATTACGCCACTGTCATATTTTATGTTTGCCAATAGCCAATCCGTTTATTAGGGCGCGTAGCCACGCGTAGCTGCCGTAGGGCGTTAGCCTAAGTAACGGATTGGTAAACAGACATCACCATGGCAACTGTCAAAGTTTAATATCAGAACAAAGTTGGAAATAATTTTATTATTGCGGTAATAATTAGAAACATTCAGCCAAACGCCAATGAAGCATGAACAGCGACGTTACTAACTATTCAGTAGTAGGGCGCATTGGCGAAGGTGCCCACGGTTTAGTGTTCAAGGCCCGACACTTGCCAACGGGAAGAGAAGTAGCACTCAAGAAAATACTCATCAAAAACCTGGAGGATGGCATCCCTGTGAATGTCATGAGAGAAATAAAAGCGCTACAGTTACTTCGTTGTAAATATGTTCGTATACTGCTTAGATATTAAACCGAAATGTTTTAATAAGTATTCTATCTTACGCTAAGATCTTACGTAAGAATTGTTTCATACCAAATCACACACAATACAACACAGTAAGATACCAAGTACCACTCCAAAGAAATGAAATGTAGGCCTGGGGCCTTATTCAGCTATTTCAATTGCAGTTCGATCGTGATTGAATTGGACGATTTTGACATTTAGCCCATATACTAGAACCTAGAACTTTCAAAAACCTGCTATTCAATTACGATTGTGATAAGATTTTGGTTAGCTGAATTAGGGGCCCGTACCCTGTACCTACTTACATACCTATAATATTATTGGATACCTACACTAAGCTATAACGCTATTTTTTTTAATGTGATCGTAAGGAAGTACTTGCTAATGAAAACAGAAAGTACCTATACCTATGGGTGTACTTTTTAAGCAACCTATTAATAACAATGTCCATCTTTGTAAATGTACATGTTAGCTGGTTATTCTGGCTGCCAGATCTCTCCGGCTTCTACCGAAGTCCTAGAGTATATGGGGGGATTCGGCGTGCCAGGTGGGTTTTGTTGGCCCTTGTCGCGTCGCACGCACCCGGCGTCGGGGTCCCGCTGAAAATCAGCGTCGTGATGGCTGCGGCTGTCACGACTAATGCTGAGCGAGGACCTTTTTGACACTTTTTTATTTTATTTTTATATACCTACCTTTAAGTTTTTAAGCAATTTTCTGTCTGTGTTCCTTGTAATAATTGTGTCAAATAAATAATTCTTTCTTTCTTTCTTTCTATAGGTACAATCATTGTTTTTAATTTTATTGGTTATTAATAAGGTCTGATAAAGGTTTAATTGTTTAGGTTTTATTAATGCTTTTTAGGCGTCGGATTATATTATTGGTGAGGTCTTTGAAAGTTTCGATTGGTTGGCTTTTGATTAATATTTCATTGATTTTGTAGGGGTGTATTTTAAGGTTTCTGCAGACGGTTTCGTGGTTGTAGCGGAGGTTGGCAAAGATGGGGCAGTGTTGGGTTTGGTGGTGCGTGTCCTGCGTACTGGAGCCATCGCATGGGGAGTCGTGATTTTGAAGCGGTGTAAATAGAATTTATTATAGCCATGCCCGCTAAAGATCTGGGTGTTTTTGAAAGTGGCTTCGAGGTGCTTCCTAAGCTCCTTTATTTCCCCTATTGTATTAAACCAGTTGGCGATCTCGGAGTTAGCTGTATCTGCCGCGTATTCTGTTTGCCATTTGGCAAGAGTGCGCTGTCGTTTGGTGTATTTCGCAAAAGATATGGGGTACTCGTTGTTGGTGGTTGCTGTTTTTTGGGCAGTTGCAGCCTTTGCGGCCCTGTCCGATTCTTCATTGCCAATGATTCCACAGTGCGCTTTTACCCAGGTGAAGCTCACGCCGATGCCGTGGTTCTGCCTTAGGTCTCTTAGTACACTGTGGATCGATGCGACTGTTGGGTCAGGGTTGCTCCGGTCCTGCAGTGACTTTAATGAGGATAAGCTGTCCGAGGCCACCAACACATTCACGCGCCATTCTGATCTTAGCTATAACACTATTAGGCTGGTGAAGCAGCAAGGAGTATTTAAGGTGCAAATTTATATCGTAATAAGAATAATTAGTTGGATATGATCGTACCGACCAACCAGTGACCAAAGTGATGATTTTAATCAGTTGCTGGTAATTGTTCATAATCCCTAATTAATAATATAAATGTCAAATAACTCTGTTAAGCTTTCACGATATTACTTTAAAACGCGATTTGATAAAATTTGGTGCAAAGACCTTAAGACAGGACAAACTAATTTAATAGGTAGATACTGTGGGCACAGGTTCTGGAAAAATCTGTCGCCCCATCTGTATGTATATTTTGGTTCATGAGATCCGAATTCATCTTTGATTTTATACATTTTGCAATCTTTCAGATCATCAAGTTATACGACATGTTCCCCCGTGGCATGAGTCTAGTCCTGGTACTGGAGTACATGTGCTCAGGGTTGTGGGAGATGCTGCACCACAGCCAGCAGGAGATGACCTTGCCCAGGATCAAGAGCTATGCACAGATGCTGCTCAAAGGCACGCGGTACATGCACGCCCATTATGTCATGCATAGGGTAACTACGTTACATAACTAATAAAACTCAACAGCTTATTAATTGAAACACATACAATTAAACTAGATTGGCCTCATTATAATTTCCCTATAGAAGAAATGAATCTTTTAAATTTTCAGGATTTAAAACCAGCTAACCTCCTTATTAATCATGAAGGTATATTAAAAATAGCAGACCTGGGTCTCGCTCGTCTGTATTGGCCTGACGGTGGTAGGCCGTATTCGCATCAAGTAGCCACAAGGTATGAAAAGTATCTAATAATGAGTGAATACTAATACTCATTAACTACTGCTAGCTCCTCAAAAATCATAATAAATATTGCATTAGGCTCAAATCTTTTTTAAATACACTCATCATTGCTGTGATCTACTTTTACTAATGCTCATTAACTAGTCCTAGCTCCTCAAAAAATCTTCATACTAAATATTCCATTATACTGAAGCATTTCTTTAAAAACGTTTATTTCTTTCTAGGTGGTATCGTGCTCCGGAATTACTATATGGCGCAAGATATTACACTCAGAATGTTGACCTTTGGGCAGTGGGGTGTATTATCGCTGAAATGATTACAAAACAGCCACTTTTTTCAGTAAGTAAACAATTGCTTTAACAGATAGGAAACAGCATTAGTCCACAATCAGGGTAGTCAGTGCCTTACGGCACCATCTACTCGTAACATAACACGAAAGCATCAACAAAAAAATAAAAATTTAACGAAATTCCTGTGCACCAGATACTTGTAAGTCCTCATATCTTTTTGATATTATGGACGTGTGATTGGTTTCATCACGGTCAAACTTTTAATAATTTATATTTATATTGGCCCTGTTCACAATATTCATAAAAGATATCTTTTATTATTTTTAATTTCTCTCTGTCCCTTTATATTGCACCTACCATGTCTTTTTTTGTGCGATCTCTTCCTTTGAGAATCACAAAAAGCGACTAAAGCTATTACGACCAGAAAAAGACGAGCAGCATCGCAGCGTTTTTTCTCCACCATTGGACAAATTGCGATCACCAAACTGATTACAATATCCTACTTTTGCAGAGAAGGCTGTGTCCAACAGTGGCCTGATGTAGGCATCAGCCTACATCAAATTATACTATCTCATTCACTTCCTGAAACAACACAATTACATAGGTGACCCTAAATAGTAATAATTTCAGGGCGAATCCGATATAGAGCAACTGGCAATTGTGCTTCAACACCTGGGAACGCCTACCGAAGAAACATGGCCAGGTCACAAAGATCTACCTGACTACCACAAAATCACATTTCCCGAGTCTTCGCCGACTCCCTGGTCTGAACTGTTGCCAGGCGTGGAACCAGATGCGGTCAATCTGGTCAAGTCGTTTATACTTTACGATGATAATAGAAGGATATCAGCTAAACAGGTGAGTACTTTTGCTATTACATACATCTATCTATACAGGGTGTAAAAAAACCAAACGCCAACCCTGAAGCTACGCAATCTGAACATCAAACCAAGACATATTACAAAATATTATTGCTGGGAAATGATTTTTATTTTAAGGACTTAAAATAATATTATAATGCATAGCGCGCAATGTATAGAAGACGAGGCGGCCGCTGCGCTGGTGATGGCTGCTAAGTTCAAAATACATCTGCGCGATCATCGGACGAAATAATAAAAAATGTTATTATGTTTGTATGGAGAAAAGTTTTTAAGTAACCTTTTGCAACAGTTTTTGTAATAAAATTGATGGTCTTCGGAACCAGCAGTCTCCCAGGTATGGGTCTTAGAGAAAAAAAAAGGTCCTAGTAATGAGGAAAATACGTGGTTTTCGGATCTCCGTTTGTTTTTTTTACACCGTTATAAATATCTAAAGTCCATGGACGATAAAATTAAAGTACTTAACTGCTTTTCATCAAACCTTTCGTTGTTAATTCTAAAAACAGCTGTGGAAATTTAATAAATTGATTTGTCTCATCCGAATGTGCCTTTTATTAAGTTTGATTTCTTTATAGGCATTACGGCACCAATGGTTTCAGAACAGACCAACCCCAGCCTCCTTGGAAGACATGCCAAAACCTACACCCAATAAATCAAAGTAAAATATATATAGGCGTAAAATAAAACAGAATTCATCATAAAATGCATTTTATTCATTGCGGATCACTTATGCATAGCTAATAAGATTACAGTAATAATTACATAATAAGGAATTGTACTCTTTGATTTATGTACACTTTGAGCCAGAACCTTGAAGACTGCCTGGATTGCGAGTTAAACTTTCTTTTTTTGCTTAATTGTCCAATTCTTGTAACATGTTCCTCTTTGACCAGTTTGGTCCGTTTAATTTTCTACTACTATTTGATAATTCCTATTGGTTCGTATTCATATATAACTTGGTTTCGCACTATATTTTTTTTATTGAATTGGTAAAAATATTTATCCCAATATTGAGTTTGGTCAAATCAGACTAAAGTAAGCTTTGGTATCCATCGTTTCCCCAATGACAAAAAGTGTTTTCAGACGTTGATTAAAGCTACATGTCTGAATGGACGCCGAAACCGAATGCGAGGTTATGTCGTTAAACGTTTTAAACCCAGTAATTATTTTTCTGTGCCACAACCAAGATCAAAGACAATATTTAAAATAAATTTAAAACCTCATTCAACGACGATTGTTACTTGTTGGTTCTTATGGTCTACTAATTACGTTTCAAATGAAAGTAACTCAGACTATAAATAGAACCCGTAAGTGTATTTATTACAACTATGCACTAAAACAGCGAAGATATGAATTTTCAAGAAAATACGTTTAAGTTGAAACGTCCAAATACTTAAATACCTGCCACAAGTAATTTAACCCTAAACATCATGAACGATTTATTGATAATCCACATATCATTAAAACTGCGCAATCCAGGATTTTGCATATACAAACAAAACAAAATAATAACGTCATGTTTAGTATTGGAATAGAATTTGTACTAAACTCAAACTAAATAGTCATTAAAAGAAAGATATAGTATACCGCTAGCTAAACACAGATGGATAAACATACTCATGGCATTACTATTTAATCGGAACTTCCGATTTCCACCCAGAATAAACATGTATGTACTTCTGTTTTTAACTAGCTATAAAATAACATAGATCAACTAAAATAGATACTTTATATATACATTTAGGCACATTTCTGTGATAAAATGAACTACTCATATTTTTGTTTATAAACTCGTTTTGACGCACAAACGTACACAATTTTAATAATATTATTAGATCTAAGAGATCATAATCGAAACATCCCAACCAAATGCTTCAGATAAATTTCAATCATATGTGCTTTCGAAGAATCTTTTTTGTTATTATATATTTCCAATTACATTAAAGTACAGAATAATTTATTATAATAAAATACACAAGTGGAGAGAAGTACCTAAACCACAATTAATACCAAAATCTCGGTAATAAAGCAAAAATTACATTTTATATTTGAAGTGTACATAAAAAGATCATGGCTTGTCGCATTTTTAAACTTTCGCTTAAATCTTTTTTTTTTTCAGTCCTTCATAGTCATATTCACCCAATGAGTAAATA
Source organism: Anania crocealis (assembly GCA_949315895.1). NCBI lineage: Eukaryota > Metazoa > Arthropoda > Insecta > Lepidoptera > Crambidae > Anania > Anania crocealis. Next base: position 9,057,568 of record OX438868.1, read on the forward strand.
CACTTATAAGCTCTTGCTTGACACAATAAAATAAACATACATTTGGAAAAGGATTGAATCTTTGGTTAAGGCGACTACTAGAGCTATGTGCTGCCCACAATTTATTTTATTTTATTACTTCTAAACAAAATCAATTCTGAAAAAACTGGAACAGTATCATTTTAGCAAATTATCTCTAGTATTCATTGAATCACAGTAAACTTTTCATTTAGTTGTTTATAAAGTCGAATTTGTCGCTAACGCCAAAAGCGGTCGCTTTTAGCAATAATTTACAATATGAAAGAATGAAAAGCAGTTATCAGTGATTCAATAAATACTAGAGGTAATTTGCTGAAATGATACTGTTTTAAATTTTTGCTAATAGATTTTTTTAGCAATAATAATTTAAATCAATTGGGGGCAGCACATGGCTCTAGTAGTCTCCTTAAAGTATTCTGTTCCTTATCTTGTGACATAGCTTGTCATGTTTCTATATCCTTCATTTACAAATTTAGTTCATTATAAATCTCATCCACATGACATGATATCTAATATAGTATGTATATTTTTCAGTCTGTACAGTACCTAGGTATACAATACTTAAGGAAAGGCCATGGAGTATGAGGTAATTTTTATATTTAACTATTGCTTTACCTATTATTACTACTCCCAAAAGTGTGCTAGTTAGTAGCTAACATTAAACCTATACACCAGAGATACATATGTCAAGCACCTTGGTTATTTACAAACGAGTTAAAACGTGACATTTTGATGAAATTTGAATGTATTTTATATTTTGCTTGCTTTGACTTCATGCTTCTCAGGTACTCAATCTTATTGGTGGTTCTATTAATAGGACAATTATCTATACTCATATAGTTTAGGTGAAAAGAGAAACCTAGCACAGCCATTGTTACTATTCCTAAGTTAAGTAACATTAGGCTCTAATACACGGTTCGTAGATTATGTCTACATTCTACTATATGTATAAAGTAAGCGATGAAAGATCAAAAATGCGTATTTAAATATTTAAACAAGTAGACACATTGAAACTACATACTTTTCTGAATATTTAGCATGAAAATGCGATAGTCAAATTAATTTTCTTGAACCGCTTTTCATCGCCTAAAACCTAAGAGAAGAAAAACTTCGATTAGCGTATCATTTGAATGCACTTAATATGGTGCAGTATTGCTTTGATAGTTAATTAAGAATCCCTAGTTTTATGACACGCATATAAATTACAATGTCGTTGGTAAAAACATTCAACAGCATATTCTACTAATTTTAATGATCAAGTACTACGATTGCTATGATTAACATCAGGTACATCGAAGTTTACCCGATACGATCTAGGACGTTAAGTCTATAATTTATTAAGCCGTTTGCAACTAACAACACATCACACTAGGGGCGTATTGCTTATTATTTTAAAACGTTAGCCAAATACGAAAGCAAGTCTACGTGTCTCTGCACTTTATACACTATTAATCCCTTGAATGCGGGTAATTTCAGACACAATAGAAATCAATTGTCATATATACATAGATCAGATTTGCTCCTAAGCAGCCAACCGGTTAATTGTTACCTAAACTTTGTCTCCAAGTCATTATCTAAAGCCTGCGAGGTTTCCTCACAAATTGCGGTTCGTGTGAAAACGCCTTAACAAGTTGTTATTTTTCTCTCCTTATGATAGTTAGGAGGTTACCAATTTTAATAAAATTAATTATCTGGATGAAACGATTAGTTAGTAAAAACAACCATTATGCAGCCAAACTATACAGTCATGTTACCAAGGTATATCTACAATTCAATTAATAATATATTTGTGTAAGGTAACCCAACCAATAAATTATAACTAAATACCCCTCGGTTATTTATTTACACCATCTTAAAACAAGATTCCCTAAAATGTTACAAACCAAGACACAATTCTGTCTTTTTAGATTAGACTATACATCACTAAATAACATTTAATGTTTACCCTTCTGTTACATACACACACAAACATCCAATAAAGGACTGCGTAAACATTCAATACCTCCTTACAAATAAACATTGTAAAATTTTTAATCTATAAAATGAGATTTTATTTCCTAGCCTTACTTCGTTAGAGTGCCATCTAACTAAAACCAAAATATTAATTATTTAGGAACCCAGTGCCATAATTATATCTTATAGTAAGCCTTCCCTACTAATCAGGTAATGAAGTAGAGCGCTGACGCGCATCAGAAGATTACCTGAACTTACAACTGCATCGCAAGACCCCGGCATTGCCAGAATACTTAGTTCGGCAACGGCATGGGCCCAGCACATGCATGGTGAATCCATTGTTTGTTGGGCGTTTCTTTATAGATTTCAGCGATGTCGAGTGTATCTATTAAACTCTGCTAAATAAAGGAGGGTTCGTGAACGCACAATGTCACGCTTAGGAACTAAGAAAGTAGTTATTCATTATTCACCACGCAGATCACTGTTGATGGAAAATCCATGGGAGCAAAGCATTTCCCTTACAAAAAACTGATTTTGTTCTTTAGTCAAATGTCACGCATTCGGAAGGCAGTATGGAAATGTGTTTGTAACTTTACGTGTACACATAGTTTATTTGTATGAGGTACCTATCCTTTCAAAACGCATTTTCGGCAATCTAATTTAAAGATGATTTACCTACATAAAAACACTAAAATTTATTTAACAACTCATGGACCCGATGCATCCACTTATAAATTCATCAATACAAAATTACATTGCATTAAGATAAAAAAACATCGCCAATATCAAGCACCTACAACCTTATTACAAGTAGGTAATTTTAAAGTATTTATTGCGATATGATAGATGATGTTGACGATCGCTCAGTCCCTCATAGTTCTGCCAATGCTTTGCGGAATGGAAGAATGGCAAATCATTTACAATTGGGTATTTACCGCTAACCAATTGACATGGTCTCCATTTTATGAATGAATTATTACCCTTCCGGTCGGGTTGGACTGAATTTCAAAATGGACTGGTCCACACTATGTACAAATTTCAAAATAACCTTTTCCCAAAATGTCTGATTTTCTAAATGACTTAATTTTTGAATGACGGAAATAAAACTGTCAAATTGATGTACAGTCAGTTTGACTTTATTTGAAAACTTAAACCTTTTAAACTTTTTTAATCTGTTCTTGCAACAAATAAATGGCTTGTGTAAAGTAAAATTTATTCATTGCAAATAATATAGGACTGTTTTTTTTTTGTGACATAAATAAATAAATAAATAAAAATTATTTTTTATTTGAATAAATATTTGGACTGCCTAAGGAGGGATTGAACCCTTGCAAAATTTTATTTAAGGAATTATATTTTCAGTTTACACAAGCAATTTAATTGCTTAAAGAACAGTTTCACTAATAACAAAAAACATAATAATTAAAAAAAAATTAGCGCATTCGCTTCTTAATGACTGAGATGTTTTGTAAAAATTCAATTTCGGTTATATCGCCAACTTGTAGTTCAATCAATTGTTTTTTGTAACAATTATCAAATAAAGTGTCTCGCCGTCGCCTAGTTGCACCACTAAACATAGAATTTATGATTCGCGTGTCCTGGTACCTTGCCTCTCTCTTAAGTTTATATAAGAATCTAACTAAAGTTGGCTTATGCGGCATGCGAGAATTCAACCTTCTATGCCAGCCTTCTATCGCATTGTTGGTACGATGCTTTTCATCCGTGCAACTTATAAAAGATACACAAAAAGACATCCACTGTTTGTTAAAATACTTTTGAAATTTGGCCATTTCCTGAGTTTGCGGGAAATGGGCTTGCAAAGCTGACCATGCTCTTTGTATGTTTTCTTGAGGAAGTAAAGACAAATTAGCACACATCCTTACTAAATTTCTTTCTTCCTTAGTGTTTGTTGCCTTTAATTTTTTTGCCTGCTGCCACACTGCCCTGTTATAATGGTAATAACATCCTCTAACTTCTGTATACGGAAAAGTCTCTATTACGGAATTAATTATAGCAATTTCATAATCACATTTAAATTTATAAATTCTCAATCCTAATTTCTCGCTCAGTAACTTAAACATTCTTGTGTAAGTCTCTTGAGACTTGTTAGGCAAAAGCACATACACAATAGGTACTATATTAGTTGTTTTTTTGTTTCTGGCAATATCAGTATGAATGGTGAAGATCTGATAAAACGGTTTGGGGGTTCGTTTAAAAGTCCCATCACCATAAAATAATCTATTTCTATCATCATCTCTAAGTAATTTTCTGGCAATCAATGTCGAGAAAACTAGAATCTTCTCATCCTCACCATCTTCGATGACAAGAAAACTTTCTGACAGTAATTTTGGAATTTTGACATCCACAAATCGAGTAAACTCAGTATTGTTTTGATCCAAAACTTTGTGCCTAATTCTAAAAAGAGAACTTTTCTTCTCCTCATATGATGGCAAGAACGCCTGGCTTGCCCCTTGGAAATCGGAAACACAATTTTCAAATATCTTTTTAACTGGTGCCATTTTCGCAGCCACCGCTTTTTTACAGGTATCTATAAATATGTCTTCTTCATTTTGGTTAAAATGCGATCGGCACGAGTGAGGACTTTGTCTTACGATATTACTTCTATCTGCATTTAACGTTACCGATGCCGAACATTCACTACGATTAATACATCTCCACATGCTAGAGCCTGATTTATTATTATTTGAAAAATTGTACCTGTGTCCATCATGTACTAGGGACGGTTTACCTTTCTGATTGTCTATGAATTTTAGGGTACTCATTTTAAAACACAGTGCTGAAAATTATTTTAAAATAAAATTGTTGTTAATTCCAATAATTGTGTAGATATTTTATGTATTTTTGCTGACAAAAACTTGAATATTTGTAATGACAAGGATAGTGTTTTATTTTTCAAATGACATTTGTCATTATAAGTGGCCATTATAATTTTATGTACAAAGGAGTACGCATAGGCACACCAATATGACCAGATTTTGATTAGAAAAGATGTTTCATAATTTATGTATCTGAATGTACCTTTTGTGTCAGACATTTCGAATATCCGTCATTCAAAAATTAAGTCATTTAGAAAATCAGACATTTTGGGAAAAGGTTATTTTGAAATTTGTACATAGTGTGGATCAGTCCATTTTGAAATTCAGTCCAACCCGACCGGAAGGCTGCAAACGTGTCTGCAATCTACTAGACTGGCTGGACCATAGATTTAATATAGATGATAGATTGGCAATTGAATCCTGAAAACGAGACCAAAACTAGGTTACGCTAGTGTGCATAAAGTGAGCATGTGCGTGAGATAAATAGTGCAGTACTGTGTCACGTTGTGATTTCTGAGCTGCGCACTAATCTCTAAATACTCACGTTTAGTTAATACATTCATTGTTTCATTATTAAAACACATTTAATTTCACTTCAATAATAATCGAGTTTTGTTGTTTTGGTTATTGATCTGTCAATGACAAGGAGCTGTCAGATGCGCATGCGACTGTCCGTATGCTCCGAATGACTATAATAACGTTACGTTCGTTTGTCTACGTTTAGCAAACGCACGGAACACTTACTCATTTCACAAATGTCGTGAATGATTTATTTTAATAAATATAACAATACTTGTTTTCTATATTTTTAAGATTGTGTGTTGACATTAAATTATTTTTTGAAACTTCACGCAGCCGAAGTAATTTTCATGAGCCTGGCAGAATGACGTTTATGACCTTAGACAGATGTTTAAAAAAAGGTAATAAACAATAGTAGTATGGCAGGTTTATAAACATTGGGAATTGATTAGGGAAAAATACGTTGTCTTGAGGACTGGTTGGTAAAGAAACAATTTAAATAAACGACCAGCCTTTAGTTAATAATAGTAATTGGAATATTAAAATAATGTAAATCAATAACCTAAAAAGTTTGAATGTTTTCTTGTTAGTTTAATATGTGTTTTACAAAGAAATAGTTCTTTGTGTTGTTTCGATTGTTTTGGGGAGATTTGAGTTAGTGAACTGGGCACTCGGAAATTCCTTCGTGACAATGATTTGCATTTTTGCAATTTGGAGGTTTCGTTCGAGGATTTCATTTGATTGATTTCATTCTGGTATTCGGCTTGGTGTTGTGAGGATGTCGAGGAGGCACCTTCGCTCTGGCTGTCGGCCAGGAAACCTAAAGAGAAGGATGGAGGCCGACACCTCAATTTTGTTTGCGGCTTATAATAGCCGTGTTTAATATTTTGATTTTGTTCCGGTTGAGCGCCGTAAGTATATTTGTTGATTGGTAGGATTTTGTTCATTTGGTTGCTTCATGCAGTTCTATAACATAAGTGGTTTCTTTCAGATCTTTTGATGGCCGCTTGGTTTAGCTACCAGGCTTAGCACATTACCTTCCGTGTTACGCTGACTTTCCGCTGATCTAATGAACGACGCAAGAAGCTTGTCTCGATGAGATTCGGGTTGGTACCACACCACGTGGATGCATAAGGTTACCCTACCCTATCTTTGATGAAGTAAGTGGAAACATCTTCTTAATCCAGTTAGCAGTCTACATTTCCGGTTGCCGTTTATTAGTATTCCGTTTATAATTAAATTCAGATTATTCCGTTTAGTATAATTTACATGATAAGTTTGGTGGTACAACTCGCTCAGAAGTAGGGGTAATTCAGAGCCTTACAAAGGACTCACGCCTGAGATTTCTGTGTAGCTTTTAAGAGGTGGTAAGCTTAGCCGGAGCAAATAAATATATTTTGTCAATTCATGCTCGCCTCTTTATTTACCACCTCATCCTGATCATCTACATCAACCCCCAACACACCCTCCAACCCCTAAACGTTGCAGTGGCGCCCACTTTTTTAAGGATTCCGGTACAATTTTGATGAATTTAAATATTTTTCTGTATTCCGTTCCGTTCTTGTAATTTTTTCTGATAAAAATTTCTGTAACTTTGGTGATTGGAGAGGTTTCTTTTGAGCATTGTACCATCATACCACCCTCATTTGTCTTAATTTAGTGTATTTTGTTAAAATAGAATTGCAATTATGGTGTCGCTGAAATAAAAATTTTGATATTGTGTTTCCGACGATTAACAATTTTATACAAGTGTTTATTTCAGTATTAAAACTTAATTTTAATTAATGTATTGGGTTAACTTAGCATATTTAAAGTGAAATTTAGATGAATTAGCAGCAATTTACCTTAATTTTATTAAATTTCACACATTGTACAATTTTGGTTAATACTTCAAATTGTGATCTTATTACTTATTTTATTGGACAAATTATTAGCGACAACCACATAATTTGTAATATTCTTGGTTTCAATACTAAAAATAAATCATTTTTTGTAAAATTTAACATATTAAGATTATTTTTTTCAATTTGAGGGTATTCATACACAATAATGTATGGACATTTTGTTAACATTTAAATGTTATTCTAGCACAGTTAGTAAGTAACTATAGATGATAATTTTAACTATCCTTTGAGATATATTAAAATTTAAAATATTTTGCTACATATACAGTGTGGTTTTGTAAAATTTGTAATACAGGGTTACAAAAAAATTTTATTTTATCAAAGTTTGTTTTGTGTTCTTTTGATACTTAGAAGTAATATACTAGCGGATTTTTTTTTTAAATATTATGGTAATAACTAAAATATAGTTATAATTTTTTTTTGTACCTGATATTTTTGAATATTTTTTTGTTTTAACGGTAGTTTTGTCTAACTGGATTGCGTTTTATATTGTGCGGTCATAGTATTTAAATATCTTACTTTGTTTTATTGCGGATTGTAATTCTATTCTGATTTTGTTGCGGATTTTAATTTAATTTTATTTTGGTATGAATTTATAATTCATACGTTTGTAATTCTGAGGGGGTCTACCACCAAACAATTATTTTTCCGGTATTATTTTTTAAACATTTACACCTTTTTTTAAGGACGAACTGGTTTACGAAGTTTAATACGTTTAGTAACTCCATATAATTTTTTTTATTGGATTTTTTTTAAGCATTCACGCTTTGGGTATTAGGGACTTAATAGCTTAAGTCGTTTCCAGTGCACAAACCAGTTTAGGTGTGTTAAAAACGTTGATAGTTTGAAACATTTAAATGAAAGACTACAGTAACAGTAAAATGAAACTTGTTACTGGAGTACTGAAAGATTGCGTGAATGAGATGGATGAATGTGGAGGTATGAAAGTAGAAATTCTGGTTCGATTTGGTAGTGCTGAAGCGTCGAGGGTTTTCATTAGTCTGGTTTTTTTTTCGTTAGTTCTGATTCATTCCAGATTATTTCCGTTTCTGCTTTTCCGCAGTTTTTTCCGACTCTTTGATCCTTTGTTTGTTATGGATCGAGAGAATTTTCCGTTAGTTTGGAATGAACTAGAGTTGCGAAAAATTAACTTCTCAGTGGCCTAGATGCGTGTTTTTGCATAATGCCAAGAAAATAATTGTTTTTTAAATATTCCGTTAATTTTCCGTGTTCTGTGGTTTTCCGTTGGTTCTGGCTCATTCTCGATTATTTCCGTTTGTTTTATTCCGACTCTTTGATCCTGTGTTTTGGATAGAGAGATTTTTTCCGTTGGTTTGGAATGAGCTAGAGTTACGTAAAATTAACTCTTCAAAGGCGTACATGCGTGTTATTGCACGATACTAAGAGAGTAATCATTTGTACTGGTTTATTTCTAGATTATTTCCGTTGCTGCATTGGTGCAGTTTTTCCGACTCTTTGATCCCTTGTTATGGATCAAGAGTTTTTCCGTTAATTTAGAATGAACTAAGATTAACTTCTCAAGGGCGTGTTATTTTTGCGTTATGCCAGAAGAGTAATTTTTTTGGTTTTCCGTTATTTTTCCTAGTGATGTTTTGGTTAGCTTCTCGTAGGCCTTGATGCGTGATACACGATGCCAAGAGAGTTACCAACATCAGTTATGTTTTAGTTTCGGTGTTTCAATAGGTTGTCTTCTCGAAGGCTTTTGACGCTTTTATCCAAAATGCCAAGAGTAGTTCACCTGCACTATATTTCGTTTTATTCCGGTATTTTCTGTGTTGCCTTAGCATCGCTGAGGGCAGCGATTTTTCGTTGGGGGGGGTGTATTGTCACGTTGTGATTTCTGAGCTGCGCACTAATCTCTAAATACTCACGTTTAGTTAATACATTCATTGTTTCATTATTAAAACACATTTAATTTCACTTCAATAATAATCGAGTTTTGTTGTTTTGGTTATTGATCTGTCAATGACAAGGAGCTGTCAGATGCGCATGCGACTGTCCGTATGCTCCGAATGACTATAATAACGTTACGTTCGTTTGTCTACGTTTAGCAAACGCACGGAACACTTACTCATTTCACAAATGTCGTGAATGATTTATTTTAATAAATATAACAATACTTGTTTTCTATATTTTTAAGATTGTGTGTTGACATTAAATTATTTTTTGAAACTTCACGCAGCCGAAGTAATTTTCATGAGCCTGGCAGAATGACGTTTATGACCTTAGACAGATGTTTAAAAAAAGGTAATAAACAATAGTAGTATGGCAGGTTTATAAACATTGGGAATTGATTAGGGAAAAATACGTTGTCTTGAGGACTGGTTGGTAAAGAAACAATTTAAATAAACGACCAGCCTTTAGTTAATAATAGTAATTGGAATATTAAAATAATGTAAATCAATAACCTAAAAAGTTTGAATGTTTTCTTGTTAGTTTAATATGTGTTTTACAAAGAAATAGTTCTTTGTGTTGTTTCGATTGTTTTGGGGAGATTTGAGTTAGTGAACTGGGCACTCGGAAATTCCTTCGTGACAATGATTTGCATTTTTGCAATTTGGAGGTTTCGTTCGAGGATTTCATTTGATTGATTTCATTCTGGTATTCGGCTTGGTGTTGTGAGGATGTCGAGGAGGCACCTTCGCTCTGGCTGTCGGCCAGGAAACCTAAAGAGAAGGATGGAGGCCGACACCTCAATTTTGTTTGCGGCTTATAATAGCCGTGTTTAATATTTTGATTTTGTTCCGGTTGAGCGCCGTAAGTATATTTGTTGATTGGTAGGATTTTGTTCATTTGGTTGCTTCATGCAGTTCTATAACATAAGTGGTTTCTTTCAGATCTTTTGATGGCCGCTTGGTTTAGCTACCAGGCTTAGCACATTACCTTCCGTGTTACGCTGACTTTCCGCTGATCTAATGAACGACGCAAGAAGCTTGTCTCGATGAGATTCGGGTTGGTACCACACCACGTGGATGCATAAGGTTACCCTACCCTATCTTTGATGAAGTAAGTGGAAACATCTTCTTAATCCAGTTAGCAGTCTACATTTCCGGTTGCCGTTTATTAGTATTCCGTTTATAATTAAATTCAGATTATTCCGTTTAGTATAATTTACATGATAAGTTTGGTGGTACAACTCGCTCAGAAGTAGGGGTAATTCAGAGCCTTACAAAGGACTCACGCCTGAGATTTCTGTGTAGCTTTTAAGAGGTGGTAAGCTTAGCCGGAGCAAATAAATATATTTTGTCAATTCATGCTCGCCTCTTTATTTACCACCTCATCCTGATCATCTACATCACCCCCAACACACCCCCCAACCCCTAAACGTTGCAACTGCATTGTCTGCTTGCATCGATATCGATTCCATCGACACAGTTTACGTTGACGCAGGTGACTTATTTTTTAGTATTATTAAAAGAACGCCAAAAAACTGCAAGTAAATACCTAGATATGTTTTTTATTTTATAATTACTTATCCCCGAACAAAATCAATTTATTGTAAAAAATATCGTAGGCTTTACTTGCCAGTATTTTACAATTTTGCCTCATTTTGCGATCGCGATCGCCAAAGTTGAAATAAAACTGATATTTATTTTTCAATTACACATTACAAACGTACACTAAATATACATATATTTAATTTTTAACTAATGGGGATAGATGGGGGCTTGAACAATATGGATATTGATCCAGAGCGTAATTTTACAGGCTGATCGCCTCTGTGTTAAAAACACTTAGGGTCCAAATGTAAACTGAAAATGCTCGAATATTTATTGGGCGAACATTCTTTTCTAGTAGGCAATTTCAAGCATTTCTAACGTATTTTAACAATTTAGGCTGTATGCGGTTTACAATGTGAAATATGTCAGCTAATGAAATGTCGATAAGATATCATCGACAACGTCAATCACTAAAATACAAAAGTGACGTTAGTAATTGTTGAAATTCACGTATTTGATATTATTTTTAATTGAATTCATATGAATTTAAATCATTGTCCTGGTGAAATGCCCTATCAATTAGTATACAGAATTTTAGTCAAAGCTCTGAAACATTGCATTTTGCTGCTGGTAATCGCGATTGTGTGTTGACGTGTGAAATGTACAATTATGTTGGTTCCCTTTTTTAGATGAGTTACTTCCAGGTACTGAACATGTAACCATAATGAAAATACATCAACTCGACACTTTTTTACAATAATAAAAATGAAACTAGTAAAACTAAAGGGAATATTGTATTGCGCGTGACAGACGTCAGAACTCAGAAAAACGCTACGGGTTCCTAGCGTGTACGTGAACGGCCTTGTGATCTATCTCGTTCTATCGTATAGCTGCATTGTATTCTGTCTCTTTTCATTGCCAATCTATCAGCAGTATATTAAATCTATGGGCTGGACAGACGATACGCTATACTGATATAAACTTTAATTTTAACTTTTTCTAACACATATCAATAATATTTAATTTTATTGGTTCTACAAGAAAATCAGTTGAAAATCAATTGACTTTTAAAGTTTAACTACTGAGCCCGAGATTTTTCTACTAATTATAAAAACACCGACGTTTTTTTTTCTAGCAGCAGATCCACTAACAATATTGTTTGAATTCCGAATGGCAAAGACTTGTGGCGAGTCATATAAAGCATTGATATTGTCTCTATATTCTGAAGGCCTCCGCAAGCTACTACAAGCGGCGGCTATACAGGGTGTAACAAAAGGTCGAATACCACGTATTCTACCCATTAGTACGATCATTTTTTTCCAAGACACCATACCTGGGAAATGAATCGTTACTGAGATATTGAGGGTCAAAGGGAAATTATTTTTTTTTGAGATTTTATTCATGAAAATTTCTGTTTGTTGTTACGAAACTCTTTTCTTTAGAACCATGATGAAAATTTTTAAAGGGAGCAACCCGCAATGAACAGCGCGCACGCACATCTAATTGTATGAAGTTAGGTCACAATCCTCGTCTGTAAGTAGCCCTTTGTGCGTGCTAAATATTGCGGGCAGTAAATACTTGATTTATTTTAATGCTTAATAAAAAGTCGTTTAACAGCGGTTATTTTTCACACACGATTTGGTATGATGAACCGAATGCGACGTTAAAGGCTTCGTGAAGCTTTTTGTTACACCCTGTATGTTGGATGATGCGACGGACTGTTAATTGATTATAATGAAAACACGACAACGTACGGCCAGTCCTGTATCACCGCCGAAGTCTGTGTCCTCGTGCTAGTTGCGTATCCACCCCGCCGTGTGTAGGTAGTGCCGGATGGCTAGGTCGAGGTCGCTGTCGGGCGCCGGCGGCCGTCGCAGTAGCACACCCTTCATGGTCACGTACTGCGCCGGCGGCACGCTCAGCGTTGTGCATAGCTGGAAATAAATAATACCAATCAATACTCAATAATTTATTGCATTCCATAGGTCACGAAAGGTGTTACACTGTTATGGTATCTCTATGGACCCTGATGGGCACAACAATAGAAAGAAGGAACATTTTGTTTGTACATAACTTTGTCATTTGATACTCTTATCTTTTAAATATTCGGAAATACTATAATAACACTTTTTAATAAGTAGTTGTTTCAATTTGGACATGAATAGAATCAATGAAGGATCTCAAAGTTTTGGAACTGTTTTTGAAACAATTAAATAGCTAATAGTAAATTGCAATGACAAAACCATTAAAAAAATTAATAGACTGCCTTAGGGGACTTGAACACTCAACCTTTCGCTCACCGAGCGACTGTTCAAATATACATAAGTCATACTTAAAAGTAAACTAGCTTTCAAAGCATTGTAAACCAGTAAATTTGTTGATATCATAGGAAAAACTACTAAAAGTTAGTAAAGTTACATCTAAAATCAATTGACGGCAGTGATTAAAAAATTTAAACAAATAATTAAAATATACTAAATCTTTAGACCACATACACATGTTAATCTAAAGAATAAAGATACATAGTCTTAGAATTATTTTTGAATAAGTAGTATGGAGTTTTTCGGCAGCCAAAATTGGTCAACTACATCCAATTAACACCAAATTGATTTTGTATATGAAACCATCAATTTTTGAGACGCTAAAACTATTCATCGTAAAAACGATAACTATTTAATGAAAAATTTTAAGTATTATGCTGTTCGTGGCTCCATTGCGTAAACGACATACAAGGTCATTCACGTAATAATTTACAAGATTGCAAATAGTTCACGACTTCATGAACAAAAATGTTCGCTTAGCACCAAGATACTTTTTCATTTGGACAATAGACAAAATGGAGTCTTTCATATTTTAGGACAGCAAATTAGAACGGTTATATTACAGTATCTATCGGTCGGTCTTGGAACAAGAATAGTTTCGTTGTACAGCAGAAATAACCGCTAGTCGTTTATTTCTTATTTTTGTAGAAGTTGTCAAATTCACATTACGCTCCATGATCATATTTAATGTATTTTTCTTCTTCACAAAAAAAAAACAAAATATTATATTGAGGACTGAGAGAAAAAAATCAATAAAATTTTCAATTTATCATTATTTATATAATCATATTTGATTTTCACAGAAATGTTTATGTTTTATTGAAGTGTACTAAATTATGTATACTTATACTAGGTGTCACATAAATAGCAATTATTTAATAGCTGTCATTTTTAAATTTACACAAATAAAAAACAAGCCTCTTATTACGCCCGTAGGTACCCATAATTGCTTTAGTAACTTGAATTTAATGATGGAAGTCTTTGCCCTGCAGTGGAATTATTATAGGCCGTTCGTTACCTTACTATTAAAAAAATGTATTTGAAACCAGAAGTAAATATCTTTTGCAGCTAAAGTTTATTGATAAATAGAGAAGCTCACCTGTATTTCGTTATTGGTCAGCAGATGCTTCGAGCATCCGCCGCTGCATGAGCTCCTTTTGGAGCATCCACATACGGTACTTCCGTCCCGTATGCACCTTGGGCTGGTGGAACTTGAGCCGCTTTCGCCTTCTCTGTTGCACACATATTATATTTGTTAATAATTGTTTTCTAGCCAGTAATTAAGTATTGAGGACTGATGGGTATTTATTTATCTAACTTACTAATGGTTTTACACCGACAAAACAGAGGTTTTTTTAAGTCCAAGCGTACGTTTTGATGCATACATTTTAATTCGAAACTGGAAATGGAAAAGTAATTTTCACCTAGATAAATTTTAAATTATTGAATTAATTAGGTCAGTTAAAAAATCGAACATATTGTTTTACTGAATAACCCATAAAAAAATTCAAAATCATGTTTATAACTTTAAACTTAAAGCTATTAAATAAACTTCGCCTATACAGAAGCCTGTATAATAGATGATGGACAAATTAATAAGTAATTAATTAAATCAATCAAATGTATTGGACATATTTTATGTTTTGGTAGTCAGCGGTAGTCTATTTTTGTTTTTTTTTCTGTTTTAAAATTTGAAGAAAATACCTTTTTCTTTGCTGCTGCGTCGTGCTGTTCTGATCTTTTGTTTGGATGTTGTCCAGGCACCCACTGCTGCCCTGGCGAATAGAACCGTTTTACGGGATCAAAGGCGACACCATGTGACATCAACTAAACTACAACTACCTACATCAATACTAGACTTGCATTTACAACGTCCTGTGGCACTTTCATTCTAAACATTTTGAAGTATTGAACCGAACGCATGAAAAGTGATGCCGGTCAAAATAAAATTACTCCTAGTCCTTTAGGTATCGTAAATGAGTACTGCCAGAAGTAGACGGCCAGCGTCGTCTTGACCTCATCATTGGCTAAACGGCGACAGTCCAAATCCTCTTATTGGAAAGGCCAATGTCTAGGACCACTCCTAAACTCCAGCCCACGCTGATGTGGCCTGATGATGACGGTGATAAAACCGGAACTTAACGCCGCAGTAACAAGACCTTTATCGAACTGGTAATAGTCATATTTCTTTTCATGCGAATTCTGTAAAATTATACGGTCCGGTTTAAAACGTCTAGAATGAATGTATATCAATGTTTATTGCTTACTTCTCATTTTGTTTAGTTTTTGTGGCAAGAAATGGTAAGAGTTACAAAACTATATTGTCTCCAAACATTGTTGTATAAGCAAGAACGTAAAGTACATACTTTAATAATATTTCGTTATTTTCCTATTCCAAAATAAATCAGGCAGCACTAATGACTAAAATCCTGCTTCTAAAATAATTGCATTCATCCATACAACTAATGGCAAAGGCAAACGCGAAGCGTAAGCGCGAATGTTTGTGTTTGTGTATGGAGCCATGCATATTTATGATAAAATGACGTTATGATAATAAACAGGAATAAAAGATTCTCAAAATTAAATATAAAAAGAAATTATTGTAAAAATAAAACATATCAGTTAACTATATTAAACGAGAAAATAATATAAATTAGGTTGAAGAACAATAAACAATTTGTAATGAGGAATATTTAAAACAATCATAAAACATAAAAATATGAATCATGTTATGAAGCACTGCACACACGCCATTACATTGTAACTAAAACAATAATAACCGTGACTGAGTCATTTCTGTTATTTAACATACATGTTAAGTTATTTGCATCAAAGTATAGTATGAGGTTAGCTAGCAAAATTATAACAAAAACAAGTTTATTATTTACTTTTGTTTTTGGTTTCAGCAGCAAGCTTCTCCGTTCAATCATCTTACAAAAGATTTACAAAATATATTTACTTTAGTTGAGATGAAACCCTCTGTAGCTTTTTTATAAAATATTAAACATAATATCTCTCGACCGTAATACTCATTACAAGTAAAATAAATATTATTGTTTCTACACAGGCCAGACATCTAAATGTAAGATAGACAGGTTTAGTTAGATATAGGGTTTTTAATTTTGCCATTATTAGTATACTAAACACTATATTATAAATAAGAAAGTAACCTGTCTATCTGTGTGGTACGTTTTCACGCCTAAACTAAATCGATTTTAATGAAATTTAATACAGACGCCTCGTTGGTCTAGCGGTTTGAATACCGAGCCAAGATCTCGGGGTCCCGAGTTCGATTCCCAGTTTCGGCAGTTCAATCGTGATTGAATTGTACGATTTTGACATTTAGCCCATACTGGAACAGTCAAAAACCTGCTATTCAATGGGGACTACCGTTTCTTTGCTCACCAGTTGGCGCCACTGTAGACTGAGGTCCGGAGGTATAGCTATCAAAGGCGATTGGCACCGAAACAAAGTGTTATATCTTGAATCTAATTAAGGTTATATTGTTTATAAATAACTATCTTGATATCAACAAACTAACTTCTGAAATAGTTGCTCTTGAGGCCGCCTTTTTTTGCGCTTTTTCTTAATTCCGCTTTTAAAGCGTTCACATTAATCGCCAAATAATCCATATTTGCGATATTTTACGAAGGAGATCACTTTCCAGCAGGTAAATTAAAGAAATTATAATTTATGCAACAAATTCCGCTAAAACCAGTACTAAGTGAATGATATTAAACCTCACGCGACACTAGCGCCTCTAGTGGCAAATTCACTAGCGATAGCCCCCATTGCGATTGTGATACGATTTAGTTAGCTAAATTAGGGAACAGGTCGTGTGCGCAGCGCATGATAAGCTGTTCAAGCTGGAAGCGTGCGTTACCGATGCCCGGTATGCGGTTCTCACGTGCAGCTGGGCCGGCTGCGGGGCGTGCGGGTGCTTCCTGTGGGCCGCGTGCTGCTCGTAGTGGGCGCACTCCTCGAGCCGCGTCACTCCCGCCAGCCGGTACCGGTGTAGTTCAGCGAGACGCACCCGGAGCTCGCGTTCACGCCACAAGCCACCAACGACGGCCGCCTGCTCGGTACGACCGTAGAACTGGGCCGACCAGCGGAGGCGCTCCGTGAACTCTCTGAGCGGAAGTTTTTCATGAAGTTAATTTATAAACTTGAAAAAATATGATAATGCTGCTGATATTTTAATTGCAATTAAGTTGCTTAAATATCAAATAAAGTATTTGCATGAATATTGAATCATTAGAAATGTGTAGTTTGGTTCTACATTGGAACATCCATATTTACAACAGGTTTTTAACATATTATACAGAGTGTTAGGTAAATATGGTATTATACATATTATGAGCCTTGAGAATAATAATTCTATAGAAAATGGACTATCTAACAGTTGTAGCTTAGGCTTGGTTCTACATAAGCATAGAAACTAACAGCAATTACAAGAACACTAACATCTTGCAAACAAATCACTGCACGCGATTGGTTTGCGTCAAGGTATCATCCCCATTTAACGACACTCTCCCCACGGGTACTATTTTATGGAACCTTTTTTTTCATAGTATTGGTGCTAGAAAATTCTATCCATTCAATCTAAATCTTGGCCATCCTTGGCTACTCATAAATTGGTTAGATGACACTTCAGTAAATAAACACTTTGACTAACAGTTTAAACTCTGGATTTGCAGGCTTTCAATAAGTTGTGTAATTTTGATGGTCTAAATTATTTCTACTATCAACTTTATGATCACTTTGCCATAGGTAAAGGTAGACTTCGGAGCAATGCGGCTTGCGGCTTGCGGCCCCCGGCTTGCGTCACTTGCGGCCCACGCGGCCATGCGGCTGTACTTTGTAGTAAAGGAGTGTATGAAACCCTTTCCGAGCGAAGCGTCGCGGCCGCATGCGACGGTTCGCGATCCGAGGCCGCGCGGCCATGACGCGTCGAGACAAGTATCGTCGCATTAGCCGCGCGGCTTTGGCACGGAAAGGTTGTGTTTTTCTTCAAAATGGATGCATTTTCGGCTCAAGAGGAGGAGAATTTAATTAATTTAGTTGCTGGACATCCCTGTCTGTATGATAGCGCACATAATAAATATAAAAATCCTAATATTAGGGCAAATGTGTGGCGAGAAATAGGGCTTAAATTAAATAAAAATGGTAAGTATTCTTTAAGTTATTGTGGAGCACACACGACTGATCGAATCAAACGAATTATCGTATTATCGTATTGGACGCGTAACTACAAACGCATGGCTCGAAAGTCACCGATGCGTTATGCGGCTACGCCGCAGCGACGCAAGCCGCAAGCCACATTGCTCCGAAGTCTACCTTAACTCAACTTCAACTGGGCTGTGGTTTTGATCACATTTGTCAGTACACAAAATCTGCTTGATGGTTTGACAAAATTTGCAATTTTAACTAATTTTTAAAGGGTGGTGTGTAAGAAGAGATTGATATTGCGGATAAAAGGGCCACTTATCCATTGGGACTGACCTAGAATAATATAATAATTATAAATAATAAAAATCTTACTTTTTCTCTTTGGCAAGTTTTGCTAGTGTCTTTTGTTTATTTCTTTGATTGTTGAAAAACACAGAGACAAGTTGGAAGTCTCTTACAAGTCTTTTTCTTCTTGTTCTCTCGCGTAATCGGCGAATATAAATGTCTACCTGGGATAATTTTAATGCTGGAAAAAAACGTTAAATCATTAAATAGTCCCTTTGACGTAGTACACCTGCTATTGCCTCTTCTATGCTATAACCAGTGCCATGTAATATGGATGGACACACTATTATTAAGACGGCATTTCGTCGGTAGTAGAGCTAATTAGTACAGCAGCAACTTTAAAAAACTAAGGGTTTGTATTAGTCAATACTAAGAGGTTTAGCACCTAGGTTCTAAAAGCTGCAGTACTGATTGTCGTCGGTTCAGTTCAGTTGTAAGGTAAAATATTGATATACGTGTTCCTTTTGATATCCCATAACTCTAGGGTATTAAACAGACCATGGTAAGAAAAGAATTGCATAGGAATTATTTTTCATATTTTTTTTTCATACGAAATAGTTATAAAAAGTCACGACTGTTTATGTAAAACACCCTTACCTTGTTATGAATGAACTTTTGAATGAAAACGTTTTACTCGTACCTACTTATCAATGAAACACCTACACACGTCAATGGTTTTTACAAGTTACGCTCTCCCGCTACTTTACTACTACACTTTAGTGTAAGTTTTCCAACGTCTCGCAAAACTAAGGATTCGCCATACTGGTTAATTTTTTTAATAAATTTAACTAAAATTGATGTTATATTTGAAACTATTGATTTGTGAACCACATGTTCTAGGGCATTTTATATTATTTTTACTTAAAGAACATAACCTTAGAGTTATGAGATATCAAAAGGAACACATTGTATAAATACACCTAATAAAAATATAGACATCGTCATGAAAGCTACTAGTACCAAGCACAATCACCGAATATGAAAAACCTTTATATTTTACATTGAAATAGAAATATTTTTTGTGGTATGTAGCACACAATACATGGCAAATCAAACAAATGTATAATATGTGACCAAAATAGTTGCCACTCAGCTGTTTTGTCATGGCTAAGGCAGACATATTGCTAAGTGTCCCACTCACCAACATCCAACTCATCATCTTCTGAGTTGAGGGATAATGTGGATACCAACTGTTCTGCCTCATGATCATGTTCCTGTAAACAGAACAATAGAAGTAAGTAGTTGAACAAAGCATTGTCATTATTTACTGTGCAAAAAATAGTTCAGCTCATGAAAACCAGAGATATTAAAAATAATGAAATCAATTAAGTAAAGACTAGATAACCATACAGACATAGGACTCTCCAAATAGAGGAATTTGCTAGAATTGTCACACTTGTCAGGCAGGTTATCAATTATAGTTTCTCTAATGGTAAAAAGGAAACACAACTGCCAGTGATTTTCTGATATTTAAGAAAGTTAAAAAAAACCTTGTTTAGTTTTTTTTTTAAGTGATAAATAAAGCCTAATTAAAAACATTACCCTTTCAAAATCATCTCTATTGGGCATGTAACCAAGCTGTGATGCCTCATCTGACATAACAGCAAGGTGAGGAAGTCTTGAGACAGCATTAGGACCGAGAGGACCATCATCTTTATCAGCACATTGCAAGGATGGCCGTGAGGTACTCTCTACATTGCCCCATGTTGCTCTACCGATGCTGCCTTCCAGATATCTTGTAATATACTCATCTTTTGCCTCTGGAATATTAATATACACAAGCAATTTATCACCTTTATATCTACAATAACTATTACTATTAACCTGCTGGTATGTTTTTTGAGCATGAAGATTACCTTCTGGTGTCTTTGTTTCAATGTGTTTAGCTATATCCTCCCAATTACCAAAACCAAACTGTTCTATAGCATCTAACAATCTCACTTCTTCATTAGCAGACCAATTACTACGCCCTAAAAATAGTCCGAATGCGCCAGAGTCCTAAAAGATACAATTAATAACATTTATCTCTTCATTGAACCAGTAGTGATGTATGAAGGAAGAACGTTTACAAGTATATTCTTCTTACCATATACTGATAAGAATGGTCATTTTTGTGTGATCCTATCTCAGCTCCCAATGAAAAGCACTGAAAACAGTAAAACTTACTGATAAACAACACTGAATTTTGAATTTTGCGCCAAAACTATAAACAAAAATGGCATCAAATGGCACTTTACCTGCAAACAAATATCAAAGTCAATACATTCCGCACATCTTACTCTAATCCCGTTTATTTCTTCTTGGCAATAAGTACAATTATATTTAGCATAAAGATCTGAAAACGACATGATGACACTATCGTTAAAACAAATAAATATTTTCGAACGTTGGCAGATATCGAGCACAACTATTCAGCGGCCATTTTTTTTTTCGTAGACACATTTTTGCAATAAACTTCAGAGACTATCAGAGTTGCCATGTAAGAGACCTGATTTTCCCAACCATTGACCATCGGCCATCGAATATAAACTTCAACCTATATCCTGAATTCCTGATTAACCTGAAGTAAATTAAATGTGTTACATCAATTACATTTGTACAAAAGCCAATCCACTCACCCTGACACAAAACTGTGAAAACCATTCCAGGTCAACCAAAGATTGAAAAAAGCTTTTAAAATTTATTGCAGCTAGGTTCTTTGAGGTCGTTTTCAAAATAATAATGTTGCTTCAGAATGGGTTACTTGTAATTCTATCAATCTTCATAGGTGATTAATATTAATATTAATAAAAATAAGATGATGCAATAAAATAAATTCGATTATTGGGGTTTTCCTTTTTTGTGGTTAGCCAAAGCTGACGAAAATCATAAAAAAGAAGATTCATTGTATTTATTGTGGAGAGAATTTTAATTTTTATTATCAAGACTAAGTTTGCAGAAAATAATTTACAAGGTTTGGCCAAAATATCAAGAGGAACTTAAACATTATCAAGAATAAGATTACACTACTCCTTGAATGTGAAACAGAAACAGCTTTTTAAAGCTCACTTCGAAATGCGATCTTGTTTCTTGAAAATACAGAGTGTAACAAACCAAACGTCCCGTCCTGAAGCTCGAAAATCTGATCATCGAATCAAGTCAAATTACAAAATATAATCGCTGAGAAATTATTTTTACTTTTAGGACTCAAAAAATCATTATATTTCATGACGGCGGCGCGCTGCTGCTCTGGGGTGGCTGCAAAGTTCAAAATACGTCCGCGCTTAGCCGTACCTAGGTACATTGCGTATTGTAATTAATTAAAAAAAGTTTCTCAAAATTTTAAGCATACAATAAATGCATGCTATGGTTACCTGTTACAGTAAGAACAGTAAGCTATAAGCCCGAAAATGTAAATATCTAAATGTTAAAATGCTGTGCCTTATGTTGGTTGCACTATTAATAAATAAATAAAAATCCTTACTATGTACGAAATTGTTTTGTGCTGTAAGAAAAAAAAAAGACGTGTGGCACTCGGAGACTGCCGCGGTAAAGCTATTGCATAGCATTTTTTATCAACTTATGCAATTATAAAACTAAAAAGTATCACCGCTGTGCCGGTCGGAGTGGGGGGTGTTAGGTTATTTTCGTTACGGAATTTCTGGATTCAGTCTCCACGCTCAAGGCCCGCGATAGAAACTATGCAATAGCTTAAAAAAAATAGCAACCTTTTGCAACAGTTTTTGAAAATTAAAAAAACGAAATTGTAAATTTGACCCTCAATATCTTTGGAACCAGCAGTTTCCCAGGTATGGCCATTAAGTGGTTTTCGGATCTGCATTTGGTTTCTTACATCCGATAAGTAACTATTCCCTTTTTGTTTCTGAGCCACTTTCTTCTTATTTCCGGATTAAGATTCTTATTTGTGTCGCAACAGCTTCATCAACTTACCTAGCAAGTCAACCATCTGTCGCAAGTAAACGTATTAACAACATTTTTCCATAAATATAGGGGAGACCTCCACATACTTGTATCCCTGTATTCTATCATAGACAAGACAAAGTATTATAAAATGTTGCCATACAAACGTCTAATATTCTATTATATTTATAAAAAATTCGAGTTACGTTGTTTGTCTGCAATAGAATCCTTTAATACTTAACTGATTATAATTAAATTTTTCACACGTATGCAGTTTGATCCAACCTGAAAGATAGGATAATTTATAAATCAAATGTCAGTAGCGCACAAAAATGCCGAATTGTAGTGTTTTTGCGTGTAAAAAGAGGTCGGAATCCTCTAGTTTACAATAGGATAACTTTACTTTCCATTTAATACTTACTTACAAGTTACGTTTCGTTTCAAGGTAAGAATAATTTATATGTTTGTATAGTATAGTAATCACAGAATATCATTAAAAATATTTTTTGTTATGATTATAAGTAATAAAAACAATTAATTCGTACAAAAAATGTTTACACTGTAATGTAATTGAGTCATTTCACCTTGTCTAAAATCAATGTTTCTGTAAGAATGGAACGCAACGAGGTTTCAACCAAGGAACTTACACCTACTATGTAAGTTTCTTGGTTTCAACGATTTCAACCATAAACGTAGAATGATTTCAACCAAATGTCTATGTCAACTTCAAATGACACACACAGTGATACGTTCGGAGCGACATTGGAGATTCTGATCAGTGTATCATTTTGCTGAACCGACTCATTGAATCGTTTCATTCAGTAAAGAGATACACACCTCTATGAAACTGAATGTCATTCTTGATATGTATTATCTATGGTAGGGTACAGCACCCAGTAGTCAGCCTTTTATTGAGAATATTTATTTGATTCAACTGTATTTTAAATATGTAACACAATGAATAAAAGCTGTAAGTATTCTCTGAAAGTTCGTTTATCGAGAAGGATTAAACAGAATATTGTTTTACTAACAGATTTATAAAAAAAAATTGCATTAAACAAATTATGGCACTTTTCGCCAGTAGTCAGCCTCGTTTCTCCACAAGCCAGCCATTTGTAACCTTATAGTCGGCCACTTACTTATTTTTGCTTATTTACAGAAAAAGAACCTTAATAAGTCAGAAAAAAACATTTAGACAACTTTCGTAATTGATTAGTAGACACACTGGTTTCCAAAGTGGCGCCAGTTTTGAAGTTTCAGGTTCAATTTCAGGGCAATATAAAAACACTTGTCGACAGTGTCTCTCTTTCCACAAAACAAATGCTTTATTAGTTATTTACTTAGGGATCAGAACCATTTTTTTTGTTCTTCAAACATATGACGATCTTTTTAACGCCTGTATTACAGGCCTTCTTAATACAGACGATAATGCGATAAATTAAATAAAACAAATATACTAATAATAGGATAAGGCAAAAATTGGATAAAGAATTACAAAGAGAGAGAGAAAGAGCGGAAAACTGTTAAATTCCAGAGAAATAGAAAACGTACAATAAACAGAATAAAAAGCAAAAACTGAACTGTATAAGACAGCAGTACACCCAGCCTTAGTTTGATATGCTGGCATATGAAGAAGACCCATACACAAAAGTACACACAACAGAAATGAAGATGCTACGATGGGCAGTAGGTGACATCCCCGCTAACAGAGTAAGGAACGAATACATCCTTGGAAGCTTTAATATCCGTCACATCGAAGACAAACTCAGCGAACCACGTCTCAGATGGAATGGCCATGTTATGAGAAGGCCTGAGGATCACATGACTAGACAAGTCCTAGCTATTAACCGAGTCCGAAGAAGCGTGGAAGGCCCCCCCAAACCGACATGTACTGTACTTGGATGTAAAGATAGCCCAAGCCAGTGATCGCCGAAGACCCTAAAAAGTACTTTCTGGCAAAAAAATGACGAGGAGAGCTAACCCCATTAAAATGGGATAAGGCTAGACAAAGAAAAATAATAGTATTTCCGCTCTCATTTAGGCGATCATCACATTAAGTTGAGAACATATTAACCCTCTATGCACCAGTCTTGCAAGGGAGTTTCTTCTTTTTCAATCAGATTAGTCCACTTAGTATTAAGTCTGAATTTCATGGGGGATCTTTGGGACTCTTAAATGTAGTGAGCCCTAGATGTGTCTCTTGCTGAACGCTAAAACTCGATAAGGTTCTCCAACCTTCATCTTTTATTTATTTTGTGCTATAGTATTGTCTTAATTGCTGGTTTTTGTATTGGTAGACTTATCCTTTCAATATAAAAGAATCCTTAAATAAAACATGTTTAGTTATAAAATAACCGTGCATAAATTCGACCTTAATCTAATAGGGTCTAAGGTGCTATTTTGTTCAATAGAACTAACGGCTGAGTACTGAATTTTCCGATCGAATAGTTGGCCCTTGAAATTCAATTACTTTCATGCACGGCTGACTACTGGTAAAATGCAGTTTTCGTCTAATAAAAGTTAAGTCCAAAGTAATGAGCAGAATTAGGTCTACTCGCTTTAATAATTTCAACTACAAATAAGGAAATCGCGAAAAAACCAGTAGTCAGCCACCTATGGCTGAGTACTAGATCTACTTTAAAAAATCGATACCCTATAGTCGGCCTCCGAAATTATAATACATTGAACAAACAAAATGCGAATAAAATTTTTTATTATCACAATTTAAACATTAAGTTGTAATGCCGTACAACAATCCACCCCAAATCACTACAAATTCGCACCAAAACTTAGTTAAAACTCGAACGCGTTTCCTTAAGAAAAAAATAGCAACCGCGATACATCTAGTCAAACTAGTCATATCGTTAATCGAAGTCGAAACAAACGACTATCTATAGCTCTTCAAACTGACATGCTACTGCTTTAGAGCTTTGCATATAAGTCAACATTGAGACAAAGATTCAATTACAATTCACTTCAAGGATGTAAAAATATATAAACTCTATTTGTAAGGAAATAATGTTCGTAAAGGCTGAGTACTGGAGCAGGGCTGACTACTGGGTGGTTTACCCTGTACTCACTCTGTCTGTCTGCTGCTGTTCACTGTTGGTTCACTGTTGAGTGTCGACGACATAGATTTAATATATTAAATCTATGGTCGACGATTAAAAAATTGACGGTAAATCTTGGTGTATTTTTTTGATTCATGCTAGCTGGTGTTAAAACTAGCTAAACTGTTTGTTAAGTTGTATGGAACAATTCGTATTTTACCGATGTGTGCATTCGCTACTTACTATGTGAAGAATAGCTGGTGCTAGTTTTGTTCTTCGACCATGAAATCGAGCAAACGAAGGCTCCAGGCGCTTACAGAAGGATCCGATGGAATGCCCAATTATCTCAAGATGGAAGACTCTGAGACATCCATTCCCCCAGTGTTTAGATCCCGTTTACACGATCTGTTTTCGCAAATAGAAAAAGAATTTGACCTTCTTTACACTGAGAATCTTAATCGTAAGTCAACCATAATTATATAAAAAATAATACTCCTAATCATACACATAGAATGCCTCTAAGATTAGGGTTTATTAATATTAAGATCTCATTCTTACACACCATTATCATTGTTTTAGTTCAAGAGAAAATAGACATTTTGAGTGAGAAACTGGAGAGAGAAAGCTATGTAGGAGACAAACAGAATTTGGATTTTATTGAATTTGAAACAAGTGGAAAGAACTCAAAAGTGAAATGTGAGTATAGTATACCAAATAGGTATGTTTTTTTTGCAAGAAATATTTAATTTGATCTACTTTTTAGTATGATGTTTGTATGTTAATTTGTTGTTAACTTAGATAGATTGATAAATTACTCTTGGAGAGAAAAATCAAATCAAACTTACTACATAAGTTGCCACCATTAGCTTTTGTATTAGTCGATAACAATTATTACAATGTTAAAGGCATCAGTTACAACTAATAAATTGTCAAATTTTTAGTGTCACAAAGTAATTCACAAAAAGTCAAAGCAAGTCACAAGCTAAGAGTGCAGACAAGCAAAATTGTGTCTAGTTTCAAAGCTCCAACATACAACTGCCAGCTTATAAAAGAGTTCTCGGGGCACAAGGATGGCATTTGGGACGTATCTACAGCCAGGCCTGGACAAGCACTCATTGGAACTGCATCAGCTGGTAATTATTTACATTTAGAATTATAAAAACTGTTGAGATGCATAATCATAATATTATTATGTAGTATTTTGAAATTCAGTGCATATTTCAAAAAAATTATTAAATAAAGACCTACTAAAATATGCATGTTTTGATATACAGTATGTACTACTTATATCTTATTATTTATTGCTTCAATAAATTTAAAAATAAAACTCTTATTATATTTTTTTTTAAGTTTAACGGCCTCGGATACTTGTCCATATAGCCAATTTAGTATTATTGTCTTTATTTCGCATTAAAACATTAAAAAAAAAATTCTAATTTAAATTCAAAATATTTATTTGCGTATAAATAGGGTACAGTACATAGTCATGAAAATATAATAAATAGAGCTTTGACCTATTCAGCCATATGCGATAGCATGCAAATATTGAAATTCCTATTACTAGTCATACAATTTTTAACATTTAACTTAATTTTATCATAATTTCATCAAAACAACAATAACAATAATAATAAATATGTCAGTAAAAAAAAAAAAATTTGTCATTAAAAAACTCCCGGACAGTATAATAAGCCTTATTTACAAACCACAAAAAAAGTTTACATTTAAATTTATAAAGCGGCAATGATTTTATGTCCTTAGGCAGTTTGTTGAAAACCTTTATAGCCATTGAATAGCAGCCCTTATTAGAGGTTGCCTTTTTTCGTAATGGAAGAACTAATTTGTCTCGATATCTTGTACTAAAATTTACAACATCGCTATTTTTAGTAAAGAAATTTGAATGCTTCTTGAAAAACATACACATTGATGTTAGACTTTTTAATGCTTTGATGGAGTTTTTGGAGACAGTCGAAAGATTGAAGGAATGTAGAGAAGTCCCCAAGAAAGAGGTGAACTGTTGGCGTTCCCGCGCAAAATTCACGGTCCTCTTTTCTT
Organism: Anania crocealis; assembly: GCA_949315895.1. Taxonomy (NCBI): domain Eukaryota; kingdom Metazoa; phylum Arthropoda; class Insecta; order Lepidoptera; family Crambidae; genus Anania; species Anania crocealis. The sequence continues at coordinate 9,085,100 of OX438868.1, forward strand.
GGTTACGACCCATACACCATGTTATTTCACCGAACTGTATATTGTTCACTCACACAACACTTTGTTTCGCAAAATAACACCACTTTTACGACCCAAAAATCACTATAAACAATAAAAATTCGATAAAATAAATGGACTCCAAACGTATCTCACGAACTCCCGCCAAAAACTCTAACACTCTTATGTATTAATAATAAATAAAACTAAACTGCATCTGTTTTTTTTATAAAGAGTTCTTACCACTATTTTTATTAATTAGATCACACAGCCTGCGTTTGGAGTGTAGAGTGGGCAAAATGCCTTCTGCAGTACACAGGCCACCAAGGGTCGGTGAACTCTATCCGATTCCATCCATCCCGAGACATTGCCCTGACTAGCAGTGGTGACAACACTGCCCATGTCTGGCAAGCTGCTGTCAACTGGGATCTGCCGGTATTACTGTCAATAAACCTATCTTTGTCTATGTAGCAAAATGTATTACTTTGAAATGTAAAAAATTTGATTTATATGCTTACATAATGTTGCTATTATTATGACAATTAGTAAACATAACCATAGTTCGTATTTTCCGAGTTCTTTTTTAATTAATTGACTAAATATTAATTTAAACTGTGTGAAAAAAGAAAGCATGGGGCCTGGTCAATTCAGGAAATGATCTATTGTAAATTTTTCGGCTACGAAAGGCACATTTAACCGTTGGTCTCTGCTTTTGTTGTAAGATGGAAGTCGTAAATACCAAGTCTCATTCATTATTGGCAGCCATAAAATACAGACTGTCCTTAAGGGACAATCATCAAGAAGAGAGCATTGTTTTGTAGATTGCTTTGCTAAAGCTGATGCTTTTCACAAATAGATTGTCGCGTTTATGTAATACCACTTCATAGATATAATGCGAATCTAGTTTCTAACATTTATTATAGCGCGGTCAGTCTTCCGAGGAGGAATTAGAGGGTGGTGGGGAAGAGAGCCTTGGCGAAGGCGGCGAGCGGCCCGAAGTACTACGCACTCCGCTAACGGAACTGACGGGCCACCAAGGCGTGGTCGTGGCTGCCGACTGGCTGACCGGTGGAGACCACGTCATCACGGCCTCGTGGGATCGGACCGCCAACTTGTATGACGTCGAGACTGGAGACTGCTTGCAGGTTCTTACAGGTAAATCTTTCGAAATCAACATATCCTTTGATTTGTATTGGTACGACAACAGCTTTTTATGTGATTTTGTATGAATAAAACTAGAACAATTGAGAAGGAAAAGGTAGGTAGGTATATTTAGGCATTGCTAGTTTAGTAAAAAAGGCTCATCCTCATAAGCCAATATCCGTCTACAGTTGAATACTGACCTCTACAAAAGAAATACGCAACACTTGTCAGGCGGGTTTACGTTCTCAGTTGGTCCAATGGTGATAAGAGACACCACACGACATAGTTTCATTTGGGTTTATCAAAAGAACATTTCTTGTGAGTCATCTCTACACTTCTTCGCTTACTGTATTCTACATTTGCGATTGATCTCTGTCTCTTATTTCTCTGTACAAAATTGATTCATCATTTACGAAAGTGAATCAGTAAATATTTATGAGCCTTCGAACTTATTGAAACCATATTTTGCAACTTTAGCTTGACCTCATTAATATAATATGTGATATTGTGCAAAATGTATTGGTATTCTTGAAATGAAAGATAAGTTTACGGATTTGAAACGCGTTTATTTTTTACGACGTTTCAAACACTTTACAGCGTTCATGGTCACGAGTAGACTAAGGTGTTATTCGTCTTTAAGATGGTAATTTGAAAATATGTGTTTAACTACCGCCTCTAATTTTCATCGTCAGCTATGTTCCTTTTCTCTCTTTCGCTCATTTTGTGTGAAATTCATTTCAATGTATAGTGTTCGCGTAAACTCAAGAAAACAGTATGTAGAAGTATGTAAGAAAACAGTGGTATTCGCTGGTGATATGTGCTAGCCTCTCAATAGTATGTTATTCCTCCAGTCACAATTAAAATCAATTTTTATCGTGACCGCCGGCGTTCTTATGATCCTGTAGGAGAATAAAATACCTACAAAGTGAGGATCATGTTGTTTTTCAAATAAATCGTCATGTTTGGTTCCATAATGGAAAAATTTAAAAATAGCTAAAGTTAGGTATGTTTATTAAGGCCAGGTAGTTCGTCATATATGGGGGTAGGCGCTCCGTAAGGGCCAGCGCGCGACAGAACGGTTCTGACTAGCCGCCTTGCTAGCGTAGTTTGTAGGTATTTAAACATTGTAGGTAATTAAGAATATAATTTAATGAAATTAAACTGCGAATTTGACTATAAATATTTAGTAGCTTTAAATAGGCATAACATTGATATTAAAAATGTTTGTAGTTTAGTCGGAATATTGAAAAACTATTACAAAAAGGTGTAGGTGTGTGATTTTTTTTATCAAAGAAAGTTAATTAAATCTTGTAGCCGATAACTAATGTGACTTGACTAGATTCTTAAGTAACACATTGTTTTTTTCAGACTCCACTCTAATACACTGTTTTCTAAGTCTCAGGTGGGTTTTAAAATCTTAAAGATGCTGTCTTGGACTGCCTAGCCTTAACTGTACCACTTTTTGGTCCATTGAACTTCAGATTCTTCTGGCTTGTGTCCTCCATGAATATCTAGTCATCGTATTATGTATTTCATACAATGCGGGTGCAAAAAATAATGTAAGTATTCGTTTTTTTAGGCCACGACCACGAGCTGACACACGCGTCAGCTCACCACAGCTCACGGCTAGTGGTGACCGCGTCTCGGGACACAACGTTCCGTCTGTGGGACTTCCGCGAGCCCATACATTCCGTGTCTGTGTTCCAAGGACATACAGAGTGAGTATGACAATAAATAACAAATCACAAAATAATGAATTTTCTAGTTTATGTTCGAACTAAAATGTTTTTTTTTGTCCAGGAGCGTAACATCAGCAGTATTCACACGAGAAGACAAAGTGGTTTCGGGCTCCGATGATCGATCTGTGAAGGTATGAAATTTCTTCAAGAATGTTTTCAAGACATTGATTTGAATAAATAATGATAAGTCTTTTCATAGAATATTCAGTATGTTCGTTCACGTTTAGGGACATTATAGTTAAGAGCTGCACGATAGTGTTGTTCTCAGACGTTTAAATAAATAAATAATAAATAAATAAATGTGGACAACATCACATACATTGTTCTGATCCCAATTTGAATAACTATTTAAAGCATTCGTATTTTAGAAACCAGAAACAACGAAGGTACCACAAACACCCAGACCCGAGAAAATGTAGAAAAACTCATTTTTTCTACATTGACCCGTCCGGGAATCGAGCCCGGGACCTCGGAGCAGGCGACACCTTGAAAACCGGTGTGTACGCCACTCCGCCACGGAGGTCGTCAAACACGTTTAAATCATATCATCTGTTAATAAGCTTAAGGCCACCGGCTCTTTGACGCGATCTAGTGAAATATAATCCCTGGCTGACATAAAGAAGCCACCAATCGATGAATTAATAATTAGATACAGTCTGATACAACAATGACACCTTAAACTGTCCTCGATTGAATGATTAACGTCGATTTTATGTCAATGTCAACTCTATAACGCGGCCAAATGATGTAGAAATTGAATAGTATGGATGGACCAAACTAATATTATAAAGAGGAAAGATTTGTATTTTTGTATGTGTGTATGTTTGTAATGAATAAACTCAAAAACTACTGTGCCGATTTCAAAAATTCTTTCACCGTTGGAAAGCTACATTCACCTTGAGTGACATAGGCTATATTAATTGCTAGAAAATATTAGGGATCCTTATAAAAAATCTTATGTCCACCAGTGCGAAGCCGGGACGGGCCGCTAGTAAGTAAATATGTCATGTTGTGTCTATTCGATTGATATACATAGATTGAACAAAATGTGCACACTGAATTCGAATTTAGTTGGACCCTTTTTTGTCGTTAATTGTTGTCTAGTTTTTTATATTAGGTACATCAATTTAGTCACCATAATAGTTACTAAAAAACTATATGTTAATACTCGTATGTCTAGGTATGGGACGTCCGCAACATGCGATCAGCTCTAGCTACGATCAAGTCGGATTCCTCCGTGAACCGCGTTGGGGTAAGCAGCGGGGGTCTGATCGCGATCCCGCACGACAACCGCCAGGTCCGCCTGTTCGACCTGCAGGGGCAGAGGCTGGCCCGGCTGCCTCGCTCCAGTAGACAGGTTAGTTTGTTTAACACAGTGTTTCCCAAACATTGTTCTGCCATGGTCCGGGAATTTTCACACTGCCCCTTTGTGTCCCACTTAATACTTTTAAACCCAAGCTGGTTCCTTTAGGTAAAATCATATACATTTATCAATAGTATAAAACACTATTTAGTTATTAAATTTTAGTGCGAACGGCGAAGCATATGGAGCTGCTGCTTATTTTTTACTTACTAAAGAATCCAAGTACGCGGAAAATAGCAAAAAAAAAATTTTTTTATTATGCGTCGATCGGTATGTATTATTTTTAAAACAAGACGGGAATGTTGCTTCCCTGTATTTTAATTTGATGGTCCGGTACCGGGTCGCTACCCGGCAAATGGGAAACGCTGGTTTAAGAACGCCTTAACGCTTGGAGATTTGGTCAAAGCTGACAGTTACACAAAATTAAAAGTAGTAAATAGTAATAGCCTGCCTGCCAAACGTGATTTCGAAGTTAGATCTGTTTTGTTGAGTGCACAATTAACAGTTATTAAACGAACGATCCAATTATTTGCATGACGTGTCGATTGCAGAAATACAATAAGCTCCTATCTGATATACTGTACAAAACCAGTCCAAAGCAAAAATAGCAGAACTTTTTTTTATATCTCCCCGTTAGGGTTGCCTATAGTCAAAGAGCAGATTAGAAATATGATTTTTCTTCTGCATGTGGAGTTAGAATATCTTTACTATAATATTATAAAGCTGAGGTTTTTTGAACGCGCTAATCTCAAGAAGTACTGGTTCGAATTGAAAAAATATTTTTGTGTTGCGACCAATAGGAGCGAACCATCAGTGAAAAATGTTGCAAAAATAATCGCGATCTTAATAACAGAAATTGACGCGGACGAAGTCGCGGGCAACAGCTAGTTTTATATAATTTCAGTTCCAAGATACAATATACTATAATATTTTATTTTTACTTCTCTTAAATGTTGTGTAAATAGCATCGTGTCAGACATCTTGAATGCTTATTATAGACTAATTAATATTTTTAATCTTTTAGGGTCACAGACGCATAGTGACGTCAGTGTCGTGGGCTGAGGATATATCATCGAGCGTCAATTTCTTCAGCTGCGGATTCGATCGCCGCATCCTGGGCTGGTCCATCCAGCCGTCCAAAGACAACTGAACCGTATCACCTACGCAAAAAGGCACATTATCGCTAGTTAACATACAGGTATATTATCCACGGTTATTTAAACATTGTAGTGTGTGATGGAAAACGGAATTAAACTTCTTGCTCGTACTCTTTTTGGGGTTAGGGTAGGTGTGTTACTGAAATTGGATTCACTCTATCTTCCTAATCAATTCTGATAACATCTGTCGTATTATCCACTATTAAAAAACGTAAAACGGGAGTTACATACACTACAAACGCGAACATACCTTATTTTATTTGCCTGACGTTTCGACCGATTTGCATCGGCTGTGGCCATCCAGCGTGTGATATGTAAATAAAATGAGGTATTTACGCGTTTAATAGTTATGCAACGAGAAAGTTTAAAAGTAGAAATATACACTATCTGTAGATGTGGAAAGTCCATAAATCTGTTTCATAATTTGTAGTAACAGAGTACAGATAGCTAAGACATAGCATAGGGCACTACGATTTTGTATTTTACGACATGATTATAAAATCGGGCTGCTAAACATCGATAATAGTTATATGTGTCCATTGCGACGAAAAAATCATAATAATTTTCATTTTGAGCATGGAACCTACAATATCGTATCAATTAACTTTTGCGGCAGTCACATCACGCGGGAAATAGTGCAACAAATCACGATTATGTCATCGTTATGATCTTTTTCTCGTAGACGTACGCAGCCATACATAAACTCATATAAATTTACGCACGATAAAAGATCGCGGTGCTCGCTAGAGGTAAATCAAAGATAAAGTTAACGCAGAATTGAATATTCAATCTAGTTCGACAACGTACTGAATCGGTGAGAATCGATTGCAATTGCAGTACAACTTCAGGTTGACTTTACAATCGAATTTAAAGTGTAATAACACTTCTTCACTATTCAATATACTCCGTATTACATCAATAAAACATATCTGATTGATGAGACAGAGACATATCTAAGTCTTATTTCAATCCTGCGCCGGTTGCACAGTACCTACTAACTTGCATTGTTAATGATGTCTTTTCTAGAATCTAGATTGCACTAAACGTTTTGATTTTGATTATACTCTTCACTTAAAGGATTTGTCCTGGTTAGCAACGATTGAGAATATATGATTATATTGTTGTATTTTTATCTTTAGTCGCCATGAATGCGCTTGGCTTAATTTGTTTAGTTTTTTTTAACTTACTTAATTTTGTCTTGTAAATCTTTCAGCAATCATTAATTTAATTAACAAGTATACTGCACAAAAATTAAAGTTGATTAATAATATTTTAGTACATTGTTGGGTTTTTTGTAGTTTAATAGTGTTTTGGATTAGTTTTTTCGTCCATAATGTTATAGTAAATATTTAAATTACGCGGGTTGTTGGTTATGTATTCGTAATGTTAAGGGTACAATCGAGCCATTAGATTTCGGTTTATTAACCATTATATTAAATGTGATTATATTAGTAACATATTATTGGCGACTAATAATAGTATTCACTAGTTGGTTATTGTGGTAAGTTTGGGACATGGATCTTGAGCGCTGAGGAGACGCGCGGAATTTCATTCCAAAGACGTGTTTGTTTATCCGGACATAAGCGTCTCATACAAGATCCATGCCGGGGTTAAAACGAAACTTCTTATCATCATGGATTCATCATAGATATATGAGTACTAAATCTATGGAATTCACCGTGCCAGGCTCTCACTCGAAACTGTGACCCAGTATTAAACGATACAGCCTGAATGGTCTTAGAGTGATATGAATTTAATTAATATCGTGAGTAGATGCATGTAAAGTATCTTTTTAGCCTATTAATTTTTTTTTTCTAGAATCAAAGATTATTATTGTAGGCTTAAATTAAAAGCTTTATTATTGTAAAACATGGAACATTTCATGTTTAATCCATTGAGCTATTTAACGGCTTTTGAAATATACTTGGTGGAAGAAACATCTAGATTTATAGTTATTACATACTTAAAAGTTTCTGTACAATATTACATCGATGAATGTAAAAATAATGTTATCGGCTAATAATTTGAAGTAAAACCCAATATCGGTTGCATACTACAGCAATTTAACTATACTCTTCTATTTCCATTTACGCGACATTTTACTATAATAAATATATATTAACATATCTTTAGGTATACTGTGTGTTACTTACCAACTAAAATTGTTGTCTACCTAGTCAGACGCTCGAATATGCCAAAGATAAGTCCAGGGATTTGCAATCAGCTCCTAATTTCATGAACCTTTTTGTCAACATACACCACTAAAAGTGTCACATATCAACTGATAAGTTTATTATGTGATATACAACGTGTTCCTTTTGATATCCCATAACTCTAGGGTATTAAACAGACCATTGTAAAGAATCAAATTGCATATGAATTATTTTTCAATATTCTTAATTTTTTTTGTTTAATTTTTGAAATAAATAGTTTATTTTTATCATTTCATACAAAATAATTCTAGAAAGTCACGACTGTTTATGTAAAACACCCTTACTAAGGATTCGCCATACTGGTTACATTTTTTAAACAAATTTAACTAAAATTAATGTTGTATTCGAAACTATTGATTTTTGAACCACATGTTCTAGGGCGTTTCATATTATTTTTACCTATAGAACATAACCTTAGAGTTATGGGATAGCAAAAGGGACACGTTGTATATGTCATTGCCTCGCTAATATTTTAATTGTTTATCAACAAAACCCGTAAAAATGTAAAAAAAACTTATTGTAAATAGTTTATATTCTGTTTACAAAATTTTTGCTGTTCTTTTATGTCTGTGCCAATAAATATATATATATATATATAGTATATGACGATTGAAATACCTAAAGCGTCTTATTATTGATAAATAATCGATCAAATTTCTATTGAAGCTTGTACTTTCGTTTTAGCCAAATGCTTCATAAGACAATGTTTCTGACAATAATGTCGAGCACAGTTTTAAGATTTCAGTCACCTATGTTATTTATGTCTCATTAAGGTTATATTTCTCTATTTCAAGTGTTTCAATGCCATATCTTAAGTTTTTGTATGATTGGTCTGTATATTAATGTTAGATTCACACACATACAGAGATTTCATCTAGCTCACCTGTGCTAAAATATGCGCCTGTACGAATTATTTTTTATTATGACATTGTGTGGATCTACATTAACATAAGCCTTCCCCTAATACGTCTCTGTCGTCCACTCTATACTAGCACGAGAAAAGGAGACAGATAGAGCTGATAGAGATAGGCTTAAAATAAAATCTTGGAAAGGTCTTATGCTTATTAACCATTGGTCATATAAAAAACTAGATACACAATCACCGTTAAAAAAGTGTCTGGACTAAAAGTGCACCCATTTGATATAAGGGTGCACTTTTAGTACAGCCAACAGCATGTCAACCTACCACGAAACGTCAAATTTTCTCAATAATTGATATTGATCTCTACTAGTTGGACTTAAAGTTGAAAATCAATTCAATGACCTTTAACTTTTTGGGTAGGTTGACCTGCCGTTGTCTGTACAACTCGTATCAATTGAATATTTGCAATATGACATTATCCTTACTATTACATGTCTACATAATTTGACCGGGTTATAAAGTTGACACTGACATAAAATCAACGTCAATAATTCAAATGAGTGTCCTCATTTGAATTATTGTTGAATGTTTAAGGTGTTATTATTGGATCGACCTGTGTATCTAGTTGTTATTATTTAACGATGTTATCAACAAATAACATATATTTTCTATGATTCCTCTATTCTGTAAATTGCGGCTATATAGTATCTTATATCATACTAGTATTGTGATTCGTGATGTCCGTATTATGTAGTGTATGATATTTATATATAAGAGAGTGATGAATGATAATAACGATTATGGAACTATCACTTGTTAAATACTTTCTAAAATGATCTGAATATTTTTGTTATGCCGAATATGGTATGAAATATATGTATGGTAAAATATATTGCCTTTTATTTCTTAATACTTTTTTGATTTAATTTCAATAGCTCAAGCCTCAAGGCGGAATTTCAATGTGGAAAAATATTGGCATTATAATTTATTTGATATTTTAGCAATTAAATTGCAATTATAATATCAGTATATAAACTAGAAAAATTATTCGAACCCAAATCTCCTGCTGTTTCATCTTAACTGACTGTCAACCATCTGCAAAGATGTTTCTTTCGGGTGTTAGGGTTGCAAACTCCTAACATTTGATGAAGCAACGGCTTACAGCGTTAAGAATATGCTTGAAAAATTCGGGTAAAAAAATGAGATGCGGGTTCGAGTCCCGCCTGATACATAATTTTTCAAGTTTATATACTGATATTAGCATTAATGCGAAGAATCTTATTAGGGTCTCAATTTTTGCCCCACGAGGCCTGCAAATATACACTGGATGATCATGGACTCATTGTGCATAAATACTATCTGGCTGGCAAATTATAAGAACTAGTTTTTCTTCAAAGATCATTTTCTAATGCTCATTCTTTGATTTGACAATAATACTTTTCTAATTCTCAACAAATCCTAGTCAAGTGTGTGTGTAAAAGAATGGTACAAATATACGATTCGAGGGACTAAACATTTATTCAGTCGTCAAGTTTTAGCCTTTTTGTATAGGCAGTACTAGGCAGTACCATTATATTCATAGACTTAGTATTTATACAAGTTAATGATTTTATTATTATTACTCTTACATGCGTCATATAAACATTTTCTAGTGTTTAACATATGGTTATCTTTCATGGATATGCTGGTGGTGTCGAGTTTTTGTCGTCTGTTACAGTTCCGACGTGCAGCCCCGGATCTACGAATATTTCGAACGGGGGCAAGAACCTTAATCCCTCAACCCCCAGGAGGCACTCGGGTGCCACGATAACAATTGATTTCAATTGTGTCTGGAATACCTAACTCACGATCGAGGGAATAATAAGTGGAACTTGATAGTGGCGCCCCTTCCTTCGGTGTTTGAGAAAAATTGTTTTAACTGACAAATGAATTGCATTTCTTGTGACTATTTATAAAATAATACATATTCCTTTAATAAATGTAAACTTTTTCTTATTTATTAGCTAATAGCTTAGGCTAATTTAGCATAAATTTTGACATTTTGATATTTAATTATTTACTTAAGCCAAGAAAAAAAAAACTTTGAGCCCATTCTTTGTGTAATATCATTGTTTTAACATGTGGTTTGAACTGTGGTTTGAACCTAAAAAAATACTTTTAAGAGTTATACCTACCTACCTTGCCTCAAGATTTTTTTATCTCATCTGTCGTTGACCTTCGAGCAGTGCTGCCAACTAGTCTGAGCAAAACGCGCTGCCAGAGCTACAAAAAAGCGCTAGAAAGCGCTAAAATGACGTATTTAAAAAGAGCCCTAGATTCGCGCCAACCACATAAGTGGTTTTACTATGTATTGCTCGTTACATGATTTATTTTTGTGATGTTGCTTATAGTTTGTACGGTTTAATAAAACCTAATCCATTATAGAAGAACCCAACGTTTAATTAATGTGATTAAAAGAAGCTCTGCAACTTTGTGACAACTACAAAATGAAATGAAACGATCGCAGTGAAGTTTCCTATGGAAGGATATTTATTTTACATAATATGCGGGGAGGCCCTGAAAAATATTCGTTCTTATAATTAATGACTCTATGATGAAAACATAGATATCTTTTTAGTTTTTCAATGTCTAGTAGGTAGGTGGTTTTAATTAGTACTAGTAATTTATTATATTTTACGCGAAGTACTCTGCGCTAAAACGCGCTTTGAGACAAAAAAATCGCTAAAATTGGCGCAAAAAGCGCTTAAGTTGGCAGCACTGCCTTCCTAGGTTCTTTAGAACCATAGATTTAGGATTTTAGAAGGGTATTCTTGGTTCAAGACTTTTTCTCATAAAATAGTAACTTTTATCAGTGTAGAGTTTATTGAATTAGTTACAATCAAGAAGCTTATACCTCAAGAAGGTTATAAGCTTCTTGGTTACAATGTAATAATGTTATGTTGAGAGGTCGGAATATGTTGAATCCATTATCCTTCGAGCAACGCGGCCTTCTGTCCCGGAAGGGAGTAGGCATAGCGATTCTATTCTATACTAAAAGTTCTGGCATTTTTTGCGGGGGGAAATGTGCACACAAGCGCAGGTTCGCATACTCACATACAAAAGCAACACTAGTGACGACACTCACACACAAAAAATTAAACAATTCAGCAACAATTCGTGTACGGATAAGTTACAACTCACACATTGTCCCGTTTTCAACGTAAATAGAGTTGGACTTAACTGTTCATGTAGCAATATCGTTTTTTTTTCTGAAGACGGAATAAAAGTAACAAAATGAAACATTTATTTATTAGTAGGATCTTATGTTTATATGTGTTTATACAATGTTTCTACAATATGTTTCTACAGTGAAATTTATCTCAGACATGTTTCTGTAAATAAATTTATCTTTATCTTTATCTTAACAACAACTTTTGATATTCAAATAATGATCGATTTTGATGTTGATTTTTTGTGTTAGATTTGATGGGTACGAAACTAGGACGAAGACTAAATTTTATACCGCTAAGAGCTGATGATTTTATACTGCTATCGCTACAAATGAGCTGTTTAGAGGAGTGACACCATATAAACCGTGACATGACATTTAAAAATATTAGAGGGATGGGAAGGACTGGAGGGATTGGAGGTATGGGTTGAGGGATGGGAGGGACGAACTCTGCCGGATCCGCTAATTATGGATTAATAATGAATTTGAGAATAGTAAATTACGTATCTGCGTGAAAATTAGTGATAAGAAGTTCATTGGTTCTTAAAATGAATTAAATTTTGTGTAAATTAAATTTGGCGGATGCAATTTTTTTCAATAAAAAAGTAATTCTGGTGTCAATATATTTTTCCATAATTGATCTTGCAAGTAAATTTATTTAAAAAAAGTTAATAAAAAACCCGAGTTTAAATGATTTCATTAAAATCATTTCTATATATTTCAATGACAAAGGAAAAGAAACAAGTTACACACAATACATAATAAAAACCGGCCAAGTGCGAGTCGGACTCGCGCACGAAGGGTTCCGTACCAAAAAGGCCAAAAAAACTGGCCCCCAATTCCGCTAATTTACAAATGGCTCAATAGCATCGCAGCTGTATATTTTGACACATTTAACATGGAAGTAATGTCAAAATATACGATTGCGATGCTATTGAGCCATTTATAAATTAGCAGAATTGGGCCCCTGGTGTGTTGTATGGGAGGCCCCCTTAAATATTTATTTTATTTTGTTTTTAGTATTTATTGTTATTGCGGTAACAGAAATACATAATTCGTGAAAACTTCAACTGTCTAGCTATCGCGGCTCTTGAGATACAGCCTGGTGACAGAGCGACGGACAGACGGACAGACAGCGAAGTCTTAGTAATAGGGTCCCGTTTTTACCCTTTGGGTACGGAACCCTAAAAACTACTAACTAGAATGATTAAATCAAATAAAAATAAATTATTACTATTATGTTATTACTATTAAAGACTTTCAAACTTAATAACAGAAAAGAGATTTTACATCACACATAAAACCATATCAACAATTATTTGTCTAATGTGATTAAATATATTATATAACGTCGTCGTCGATAACCACCACCCTTTATCGACAAACATTATGTCATGTGAAAGTAATAACATCACTATGTTGCCCAGCGGCAAGAAATCGGATTTATCGCGCGACCGATCTGAAAGCACAGGCGAGCGGACCTGATGTTGTCGAACAAATCAAACAACTATTCAAGAATAAAATATGCGAATTTAGTGTTTTAATGTAATTAAATGGCAATAATACGATACAAATTTACTTATATGTGAAATTTAACACCATCATTATGTAAACTTGATGTTGCAGACCTCTTTTTACAACAGAAAACTGAGCAATTCGGCATTTTTAATACGGCAGCGTTCACTTGCGCGACTGGACTCGGTCTAGGAAGAAATCTGAGCGCAACTAGTTTTTATAAACGCTAATGCCCAATTGGGCTTATACCTTTGACAGAGGAGAAACGCTTCGTATGGCTACTCCCTTACGGGACGGAAGGCCGCGTTGCTCGAAGACATTATCTAAACTTTACAAGACATTATAGAGTCTAGAGGAGAAGGGGGATTTCCCTGGCAGAAAAAACTACACATCACGCGAACGCCTTAAAAGTTTTTTTTTTTAATATGATAAGATGCGTTCGTGTCGTTCAAAAACTAACTGGGTGTAAGAAAATACACATGTTTGTTTTTTAACCATCCAAATATATTATTCGATAAAAATCTAAGAGAGACTTCACTTGTTCAATATTTCGAATTCTTGTCTCAAAATATTTGGCACCCCCATGAAACTGCCGCTCGGGGCAAGTGCCTCCTTAGATCCGGGGCTGTTGACGTGCCATCTTATTAAGACTTCCTTCTTGCAACGTAAAACAAGCTACGGATTAATATAGCGTGCCATCTGAAGCACAATAACCAACCCTTTCTATAATTATTAGAGGCTATTTTCTAAAATACTTATTTTTAAATGTTGACCCTCTGGTAGGCATCGTAAATAAATAAGTACTGTATTATTAGTGATGCCGACAGTGATAGTTTAAAACTATCGATATTATCGATACTATCGATAGTTTTTTATTCACGAGGAACAATACTATCGATTGACTATTGATAGTCGACTATCGATAGGGCATCACTATGTATTTTTGACCGTATTCAATGAAAGGTGTTTACTAGAGAGTACTTGACAAACAGATGCTTAATTATTAACTTTTGTCTTATATTAGTTTCAAAAAAGGGTGTAGTGATTCGAAAACAACGAACGAACTTTAAAATCATGTGCTCAATAAAATGCTTGATTTGTTCATATAGTACAGCCCTAGTTAGTTCAAGTTATACGCAACACGAGTTAAATCGATTCCACTCCATCAATAATTTTAGTCTAGTTGACCAGTTGGAATGAAAATAAATTAAAATTGATATTGAAATTGACCATATATGACTGTCAAAGTGTCAACTGTGAAATGTTAGTTTATGTGACAAGAGAACATCACTAATTTTGTAAGCATTTGTAAGGCAGCAAGGCACCGCATCGCAGCCAGCAATAGCAAACAAACTTTGAAACAAACATCATTCTGTGCAGTTTCAGCAATTTCTGAGAAATGTTAACAAACTGTTATTTAATAATTTAGCTACTCTGCTTCATAATTATCTGAAATCATGGACGAGTTACGGGCATTTTTCAACCACCCATGCCCGTCAAGCGCTCAAGTTACCAAACTTCGTGGTCCTATGACGAACGGTCTGCGTATCACCAAAGAAGACACGACAAACCAGCTAAATCGCTGTGAAGAACATCGCCGTTCTATTGTCCCAAGCGGCACTGATTATGCTCGCGAAGTTAAGGAAAAGGAAACACAAATGTACTTGAAGGTATGCTTTCAGTTTGTTTGTTTGTTTATATCATGTAAGGTGGATAAAGAATTATGTGTCTTGTACTTAAAATGGTATGAAATGAAAACAATTGTAGAAGATCGGTCTACACTAACCTATCATAATTAATTTATAAATTTTTGATGTGCAGGTACAAGGTTCGTTATCACTAAACATTGGTTTGTTGTCCATAGAATGAAACTGAAAGAGGAAAGTGGGATAGTGTTTCCGCTGGCCTTGAGTCATTGGAGCAGCTTTCATCATGGGGAGCATCCACACAAAACATCGGGGCTTTGACTGAAGAGGCCATGACTGAAGTTTACAGCAAATACTCATTCCAGATGAAAGAAGACACTAACAACTTGGCTATCAATGAATATAAACAACAGGTGAAATTAATTAACTACATAGCTGCTTAAAGTGTGAGGTCTATTATCTTTGTTTGTACTCACTAGTTCATGCTTTGTTTATTTGTTAGTCTTATAATTTAACCCCTCAACTACGAAGTGGTCGCCAGCTCTGCATACAGTATTAATTCACCTCCTGGTGTGAGAGGTTAACACCCTGTGGTGTTAAATTAATACAACAAAGTGGAAACTTGGTTGTTTAGTGTTTCATTTAAATCTGAATCAAGTGTGTTAATTACTGAAGGATAATATAATAAGTCACCCAATCTCACAATCAGCTTTGCACATCTCTTTTTTTAGATAATGAAGTGAATTTGAGTAGACAAACAACAAAAACTGGTTATACTACTGTCTGAAATAAAAGTGGACATTTCTTTGAATGGTATTTACAATCAAGTCAATCGAATCTTTTTTTTTTACATTAGGAATCCATTTGCTTAAAACTGGTTATAAATACTGTTGCCTGATTTTCTGTTTAAACTGAACACTTATAGTCTAGGAGCCAGAAACACTGACCTCTTGTGATTAGGGATAGTTTTGATTCTGCTTTACAAAAACAGTCAGTGCTAGACAAAACTATCTGCTGCTGTCTGCTATACTTACTTTGTTATAAAACTATATGCACACTTGAATAAGGTTATAGCATATAATTTGTAATTAGATCCTGGATCGCATACGTGGCTTCCCTGTCGTCATCATAGAGGGACCTACAGGCTGCGGTAAAACTACACAGGTCCCTCAATGGATTTTGGATGATTGCTATCAAAATCGCAAGCCATGTAAAATAATTGTGACTCAACCAAGACGTATTGCGGCTATATCCATTGCCAAAAGAGTGACTCAGGAACGTGGTTGGGATGTTGGCGGATTAGTTGGTTACCAGGTATGTAGGATTGTAACAAATTTCATAAAATTGATGGGTAAGCATATTTTTTTCTGACAAAACTAATTACCTACTTTGATTCTACTCAGGTTGGACTCGAAAATAGAACTACAACAGACACAAGAATACATTAT
The DNA here is from genome assembly GCA_949315895.1 of Anania crocealis. NCBI lineage: Eukaryota > Metazoa > Arthropoda > Insecta > Lepidoptera > Crambidae > Anania > Anania crocealis. The sequence continues at coordinate 9,101,391 of OX438868.1, forward strand.
GTTACTACTGGTGTATTGCTGCAAAAGTTAGGTAAGTATGTTGCCTTTGCCGTAGTCGGGTAAATATAGGCATTTCTAAAATGAACAAGACAAAGAATTATATGAATGGTTTTTAAATCCTAGTCCTTTGTTTTTACATAAACATTTGTATTAAATGTATGCATCAATTGCAGTTGCCGCGAAAACTATGAATGAATATACACACATAATATTGGATGAAGTTCATGAGCGTGGTCAAGAGATGGACTTTCTGCTACTCATAGTAAAAAAACTGCTTTATACAGTTTCACCAACGGTCAAAGTTGTACTTATGTCAGCCACATTCAACCGAAAGGCTTTTGCTGACTATTTCCTCATCCCGACACCTAAAGGCTTGCAAATGTCTTCTTGCATCAAAGTGGTGAAAAACGAACCCATGTTCACTGTGAAAACATTTTACTTGAACCACCTGAACAAGTTTGGTTCGGTAAGATTATATTTAAAGTTTTATTTGTTTAAAAAAAAAAGTAAATACTTCCCTACTGCATTCAACAACCCTTCATTTTAATTTTATGGTGGTATGAATGGGTTATATTTATACGCTCTGAAGAATGATGAAGAAAGTGCAGTGCTTTATGGGGTACAATTAAGAGTAATAAAAAAAATATATAGCTGATACATTTATTTGTAGATTCTTCAAAATTGCACACCTAAAGGCATGGAGGCTGCCATTGCCCCTGAGATGTATCACCTAGTTATCAAGCTGGTGAATGCTTTTGAGCACATTGATAAACAAGAAGAGAACTATGGAGACCCTTCGGAGGCTGAATTGTCTTCAGTACTCATCTTCCTTCCTGGTATCAATGAGATTGAGGAACTGTACAATTGTTTGATGGATACTCAGCTAAGGTATTTATAGAGGTTTTTTCAAGTCAATGACGTATTAATGGCTTTTGCTATTAAGATCAAGTAATAGTTTACTCATAATTTACCTTTGTGCTTAGTGATGCATTAATGTATTTACAAATAACCTGTAATATAGAGAGAAGATTGCTGGACCAGAGTGTCCTAAGTACCAATGGCAAGTGTTACCTCTGCATTCAACGATCACAGCCGACGAGCAAGTGCGTTGTTTCCACCGAGCCCCGCCCGGCACCCGAAAGATCATTCTTTCGACCAATATCGCTGAGAGCTCCATCACAGTGCCGGACATCAAGTATGGTGAGTAAAGCTACTGTTAAAAATAACTAGTGCCTTCTCAATCATCTAATGATGACGATGACGACCTCCAAGGCGGAGTGGCGTACACACCACCGGTTTTCAAGGTGTCGCCTGCTCCGAGGTCCCGGGTTCGATCCTCGGACAATGTAGAAAAAAAAGGGTTTTTCTACATTTTCTGGGGTCTGGGTGTTTGTGGTACCTTGGGATTTGTAGTTTCCAAAATACGAGTGCTTTAAATAGTTATTCAAATTGGGATCAGAACTTCAGATCAGAAATTGGGATCAAATGGAATGTATGTGATGTTATCCACATTTATTATTATTAATGATCTATGTCTACCAAACCGTACTGGTGCTCTCGCGACTTCAAACCATAGTAAAAAAATGAATCTTGAAAACCATTTGGTTCACAGTGATCGACTTCTGCCTGATGAAGATCTTGGTGGCGGACGAACACACGAACTTCACGTCGCTGCAAATGGCTTGGGCCTCGAAGACCAATTGCGAACAGAGAGCGGGGCGCGCGGGCCGTGTGAGAGACGGCCGTGTCTACCGCCTAGTCATGGAGAAGTTTTATGTACGTCTCTTTTTATTTCTCTAGTGGTTTAAGCACCGAGACAAGATTTCGGGGTTCTGGATTTCCCGGGTCAGGCAACGTGAGTAATTTATTTATTTATTTAACAAAAAATCCACAGCTCTTAAAAAATTTAGTTACAAAAAAATTATTTAGTTTTTACAAACAGCCAACATTGGACTTACATTTTATACAAAAGTAATATTTAGAGAACGTCCGTTAAGCCTACTTAATAATAGGGGTTAAAGTATGAAATTGCCGATTTGTACTGAAAATCAAAATTGTTTATTTTTTAATTTTTAACAAATTTATTTAATCAAAATAGTTACCATTATTATCTATACATTGCTGCCATCTAATAGGAAGGTCATTTATGCCTTTGTGATAGAACTCTGGGTTCTAGACTGCACAAACTGTGTGAAAGCATTTTGTACTGCCTCCTGGGAAGAAAACTTCTTGTCACGTAGATAATTGTCCAAATCACGAAAAAAATGGTAGTCCGTTGGAGCAAGGTCTGGCGAATACGGAGGATGTCGAATGGTTTCTAATTGCAGTTCCTGAAGGGTCAAAACGGTTTCTCGTGCTGTATGAGGTCTCGCGTTGTCATGGAGCAATAATGGTGAAGATCGATTCATGAGTCGGGGCTGTTATACTGCTGGTTTTGCCAACATTGTTCGGAGTTCGGCACAATAGACATCTGCCGTTATTGATTGACCAGATCGGAGAAAACTATAGTGAATAACACCATGCTGAGACCACCAAACAGTTACCATTACCTTTTTATTGGTAAGTTTTGCTTTAGGACACTGTTGTGGCGTTTGACCTGGGGTCAGCCATTGCATTTTTCTTTTACGGTATCATAAAGAATCCACTTTTCATCACATGTCACAATTCGATTTAATATTCCTTCATTTCTGTACCGATTTAACAAGGCAACACAAGTTTCAACACGCGTTTCTTTCTGCACATCAGTCAAATCGTGAGGCACCCATTTTTCGTATTTTTTTATTTGATTGATTTGACGCAAATGAGTCAATATTGTGGGTAAGGTTACGTTAAACCATGCCGCTAATTCCTGGGTAGTTTGACTAGGATCGGCTTCCACCATCTCTCTTAATTCATCGTTAATCACCTGTGTGGGCGGTCATCCTCATGGCTCGTTCTTCAAGTCGAAGTTTCCATCACGAAAGCGTTTAAACCAAAATCGCACGGTGCGTTCATTAATAGATCCCTCTCCAAACGCAACATGGATATTGCGGGCTGTTTCTGCCGCGTTACTTCCGCGTCGGAACTCGTATTCAAAAATCACTCGAATTTTCGCAGTATCCATCTTTCTTGTCTAAGTTCAATAACAAAAACAATTAAAAGTCGATATTCAAATATTTCACATTTTTTAAAAGAAGAACATCATAGAAACCATGTGAAAAAAGTTTCATTCGAAAACCTCAAACCATGAAGATTCTATGTCAATTCAAAGAACCTTTTACAATAAAACGGCAATTTCATATTTAAACCCCTAATACATTACTTGTAGATAAATGATAAGGTGTGTGTGTATGTGTGTGTGTGTGTGTGTTTGTGTGTGTGTGTGTGTGTTTATGCCTGTAGCGGTTGTCATTGCTATGAATTAAATTCAATGATGGAGGCCTTTTCCTTGCAGTGGGATGATCATAGGCCCTTTCTACTACTCTTTTTATTTTGATTACATTTGATGAAAGGAAAGAACAGCACTCAAATATGGAAGTCCAGTTCATTGATATATTGCAGCTTTTAAAAACATTGCTTTAACTTCCAAATCGCTGAATAACTAGAAACTGAATAAGATCTTTTGAATATGAGTTTAAATTGACTACCAGAATTGTTTTTTTGCAATGCTAGAATCAAATAAACGCCACCTTTCAAACCTCTAGATACCTTTTTACAAACTGTGTTTTTTTTTTAAGTCGAAATTAAAACTTCATCTTGTTTATAGGAAAACTTGCCCCAAGAATGCCCACCTGAAATAGTCCGCTGTCCACTAGAGAGGCTGGTTCTGCTAGCCAAGATGCTGGATATGGGCCCACCTAGCGACATATTAGCTCTCGCTATGGATCCCCCCGACATGTCTAACATTCACCGCACTATACTTGTATTGAAAGAGGTTAGTAGCTGTTTTTCTATTAATGCAATTTAGTTATACCTTAAGGTGAAATTTAGGTAAGTTTAGACATGGAAATAGGTACGTCATTATAAATAGAATCATGCAGACAAATATTTGGCATGTAGGCAACCATAAACAAAAAAAGCTTCCTTTTCCGGCAGTGCACTTAATTGACTTGAATTTTTGGAATGTTGATCGAAATCTACTATATTCTCCTTATTTTTTTTCGAAAAACAAGGCTTTTCTTTAAATAAAAATATTTCTAGATTGGTGCCTTGAAAAAGAACCTAGATGACGAAGAATGGTGCTCATCTGATGGCGACATCACGTACCTGGGCCGTATCATGGCCAAGCTCCCAATAGACGTGAAGGTCTCCAAGCTCATCATGCTGGGTTATATCTACGGATGTTTAGACGAAGCCATCATTATGGGTGTGATTTTTTCTTATTTGTTAGACCTAAATTGCGTATTAGGCATTTTGCAATATATTTATAAAAATAAGTAAGTATATGTTTACTTTTATTATTTTTTTATTTTTTTTATTGATAACAAATGAATTACACAATATGAAATATTTTGTATACACAATGAAAGTTAAGAATATAAATAAATGGAGGTAGATTTAGATTACAGCGTAAAATCGTTGCAACTAGTTGCAATGTACTGGTTAGACCACTAAAACTGAGAAGTTAAGTATTTTAGTAACGTAAAAAAATGTGCACTTAAAGAATACATATTGTCGGTACCTAAACTAGGCCTAGCCTGAATTTTAGATACCACACACTTCCATTGACTTGAATCTATGATTGTGTACATACTCGTTATTAATAATTACTTGGATATAGATAATTATGCTGTTAATAAATAGATACTGTAAATTATACACTGTAAATGTGTAACCATTTTAAGTTTAAATTGGTGATAATATATATACGCATGCACTTTTATGTTTATTATTATTGTTTTCCTATTATAGGTACTTGGTATAAGCATTTTATTATTTGTTTGGTACTCAACTCACCTTTGTATTGAAAATATATTTTCAATATCGTCGTAAGATTGTGTCTTTAGCCAAGTGGTTAATTTATTTTTACAGTCATATGAGTTAAGTGGATATAAATTAAGCTTTTTGTTTATCTTATTATACAAGGAAGGGCCCAGATAATATTGGAATATATGCATGAAAAATGATCTACAAGAAACGGTTGTGCAAACTCTGTATTTCCTTCGAGATCGAGAATAATTATTGTCATAAGTTTTTTATGCTGTGTCATAAAAGTGTCAACAATAAACAGTTTCCTTACTGTTAGCACATCACACAGATCATATAGCTGAGTTGTAGGGAATCTATATGGGTTGAAGGTCATCACTTTCAGCAACTTTAACTTCATTATTAAAAAATCAAGACACCCGATCATGACTAAAGTTACTTTTTTCCGAATTCGAGATGCCCGTTTTCTACATTGTCAATTGTTTTCTAGCTGCGGCTATGTCAGTCAAGAATCTTTTTAACAGCCCGTTCCGCGAAAGGCTGAACGCGTACAACTCCAAACTGACTTGGGCAGATGGATCTACCAGTGACTGCATCGCGTTTTTGAACGTGTACAAGGTAATGTTCACATCATCGGCTTATTCCTAGTATTTAGATAAGGGTTGTAGTTTTACAGTTCTAGAATAGGTTTTAATTAGACATTTTCCTGGGAAGATGGCTAATTAAAACCAGTACACAATATGTTTTGAATTCTTTATTAAAAAGAGATGTCCCAGAACAGGCCCAGACATTGTACAGTATTCTAAAAAATCAAGATAAATCTACTGACTTTGGGAAAAATACAAATAACTGTTTATAAAGTATAATTTAGCGGCTCAAACATAATTACAATCTAATAAATATTCCTCTCAATTAGGCATAAAAGATGGCGTTTGACAGAAAAAAAGATAAACCATAAACTCTAAATGTCAGTAGCTGTCAGATTTCCTTTGTCAATATTTGAGATAACAGTTTTGCCACTCGTCATAATCTCACGTAAAAAGCTAATATAATCGCAAATATATATCTTTTAGGCATGACATAAGTTAAAACTCCTTGTTTTGTTTGTTATTATTACAACAAGACGTATAAGTAAGCAAACAATATCACTTGTCCGAATCGAGTTATGTGATTTTGAAATTGTCAAAACTGACAGATGTCATCAAAGTGTCATCTTGCACCATGATAGTTTTTGTTGTTTAGTATTGTTATTTTTATAAGTTTATTTTTGTTTGAGCCATTAAACGAAGCCATTATAAAGAATTTGGATAGTAACAAAGTGTTGTAGGTATATTACCCTAACTTTTGGCAATGTGTACAGGTTCTGGGCCTAGCCTCCATACAATTTGGGACATCTCCTTTATAAACCAACTAACCTTTCAACTAGGAAATTTTTTTTCTGACACGGTTAAGCCACGACATGCAAGCCATCGTTTTTAAATCCCGGACAAGATGATATTGCACTTTTGCAAATTTCAATTTCGCTCTAGGTTCATCATCTTCCGTTAATCTATTCTATTATTTATATACAGGATGAAATTTTAACCACTTTCCAAAATTTTTGTAGGCGTTCAGTATCGTATTTAGAGCCCATTTATAAAGTAACAAATGTAAATCAAGTTTTCACCCGAAAATATTTTTCGTAATATAGTTTTAAATTTTTAGAGTTTTAGGCCTGTTTAGGTATAAAGGGAAAGTCAAAAACTTATTATTAGTATCGAAATAAATGAATGTGATGTACATTGCGTAAAAAAAGTGTTGCTAGGCGGCCGTATCAAAAATTTTAGATTTTTGGCGGACATTTTCTAATTGCTTTATCTTGACATTTTTGTACTGGGCTATACCAAAAGAAAAAATACGTCATTTGTTTTTTGTCTCGTAGATTGATATATTAAAATTTGGAAGGTGGTTAAAATTTCACCCTGTATATAAAAATGAATCCCTATTTCCCTTGGTCATCGCATCACGCGTGAACGGCTAGACCGATTTCGCTAATTCTTTTTTTGTTTTGTTATTGTCATAAGAATGTTCTTATGAAAGAAAAAATTAACTTTATCGCTTTTGACAATTTAAACTTTTTTAATGTAACATTATGGCGTTTGAAATAACATTGACAGAATGCGTGCTGCATTTGCAATGTCAATAAATAAATTTATATCTGAAATATTTTTATAACGAATTATGCCAATTTGAAATCAATATTCATAGTTAAGACAGGACAACGCCTGTTGGGTCCGCTAGTTCCATTATAATTCTATACGTTTGACGTTGTTGTCAATAGAGAATTCAAACCATATGTTCCCCCCCCCCCCCCGGTGCTGCCCCTAGCGGATATTTTTTAAATCTTCCCAGGAAAAATGCTAATTAAATTGTATCAATGAGCTCGAACAACTGCTTTGATTGATTCGGCCATCATAATGACTGAACCCCACATAATCCAAACAGAATTTAAATTGTAATTGTTCATCGACACCTTTTTATGTTCCATCATACTGTAGTGGGATTGTGGCTGTTCTTGCTAAAGTAATGAATCAATTTTAACACTGCTATATTATATAAATGCAGTTAATGAAATGAGATATGGTCTTCCAAAAAGAAAGACAAAATGAAATAAATACTTTTGTACACATGTTTTTAACACAGTAAGCCTGCCAGTGTCAGATATAAAATAATGATGGTAAAATTCATAAAGACCTTGGATATCACGAAACTTCTTATCTTCTCAACAGGTGTGGAACCATCTCCGCCAGCAACAATACTTCAAGCAACAAGGCAACAACGAGTCCCAATGGGCTCGTAGATTCTACGTGCAAGTCCGCGCACTACGCGACTCGGACGACCTCGTAAGGGAACTGCGACTCCGGCTGTCCAGAGAAGGCATCGAGCCTTTCAAGGGACACTCGCCGTGGGACAAACATGAACTGGCTTTGGTGCTTAAGGTACTAATGATTATTATGAGTCACCTTTTCCACAGTTTATACTCTACTAGCTTTGTAGAAGCCAATGGGTTTGCAAATTTATTCGTTTTCTTTACTCGGTGGTGTTCCCTGTATTACCCCGAGATCCAATACAATTGTTACCAAAACAATTGTCAGCGACGTCAATCAAACCTTATCCTTAAATAAAGATAAAAACATTTCCCTCGTTTCCTTCAATAAAGCAACAATTGAAAGAATAGTTTCAATTAGGTTGGTAAACTATCAATGATCATTGTCACTTACATAGTTTGTTCATCTTAAGTGCAATGTTTTTAGTCGTATGACTATCCTTCAAGGATAAGGTTTCAGAAAACGCTTTCCCGAATTTAGAAAAGATAGTTTTCTTAGTTCACCCGGAAGTTGGAAACAGGACCTAGTCCCCTTGCATTATAGGCACAGCACGGCATAAATGAGTATAATGCGCCGAATGTACGTATATTACAGGCAGGACCTTCTTTTACCTATTGGAAGCCCTAGGCACAGGCACATTAGGATAATCGGGTGTGCTGTCAAAGACAGTGTGATATAGTATTTTGAAGTTACATGAACATTGATCCTTATTTTTTAATTATGAAAGAGGTTTTATTGATCATGGCGTAGTCATGTTCCCAGAGTGCCCAATGGGACAGAGACGCCTGATACCGCTGGATTAGTCATAGGCAGTCTTACCATGGGTCGACTATAGAAATGTTCCTTTGGGCAGGTGATCCTGGCGGGCGCTTTCTACCCGCAGTACTTCGTGCAGGTGTCTCAGGACGAGGCGCGCGAGCGCGAGGCCGTGCGCATCCTCGACGGGCTCGACCCTAGGAACACGGTGAGTACACAGAGATAAGAAATTGACAATAATAATAATAATATTTAAGACATGCCACGCTGGGCCACACAGAGCCAACTAGTCCCAAAGATAACTAAGTGATTGAAGAATTCTTTTATCATTTGTGTATTTGGATACCTATGGTATGGCTATTTGTGTCATTTTTTGAAACTGACACTTACATCAAAAGTTATTGTCACAATAACCTTCTAGGAAGTTAGAAATTCCTTGTTGTGACTATCAATCAAAGTTAAATTGAAAAATCCAAAAAACTCTAATTTTATTTGTATTTCTATGAACACAACAGTTAAAGCATGGTTTCATCGACCGTGACTTTCATATCCTAACAAAAATGACTTGCGCTTTCTTGGTTCTGTTGCTCCTTAACATTTTTAAGGTACAGACAACAGCACTTCAACCTACCTCAACAAAAGTTAATTTTTTTCAATTAATATTGATCTCTACCTGCTTAAAAAACCTTAAAGCTGAAAATCAATTCAATGACCTTTAACTTCTTGGGTAGGTTGACCTGCCGTTGGTGTACATTAAAATTGCACTCATATATGGATTCGCTTGTAGTATCTCTCGCTCTCTTTATAATGGCAGTGTATAATTATGTCGTTGTAAACTCCGACAGCTTATAAATGTAACTCGTAGGATTATATACAAATGTTTGGTTTTGATTAGATCGTTAGACTTTTAACTGACGGAGTTTACAATTTTACGGTAACATGTACAAATAGTTGGCACATAAATAGCTTTATGTCTGCAGGTATACCTAAAGGACTTTCCGGATCACCAGCCGGGACAAGTATACGCGGCTGCCATCAAGAACATAGTGCGAAGACACATCGGAGATGAGCCGCGTGTCTCTTTTGATAAAAACAGCAGGTGAAATGCTTTCAGTAACTTTTGCAGATGACTATTTTTTGTTTTATTATAATGTATTATAGTCCTTAAAATATAGCTTAATTAGAATTTGAGACGATGTAACTTTGTACCAGCGTTACACAAGTGAAACAACACAAGCACACGAAAAAATATTGGTAACTGGCATGTTAAGAATTTTTTTTTATACATAGCTGTACATATTAATCAATTTAATTATATAAAATTAATATTTAAAGTTAAAATCATTAAAGTAATCCAGTCACAAAAATTACACCTAACTTGAAAAGACGTCTTTACAAGGTTATGTCATTTTTCATAATCGCTAGTGATAAGGTAAAATCGACAAATCGAAATCGACAGACTAACAGTATTTCAAAATCGAAGTTATGTAACATAAATGTTACAAATGATTTAATGAGCATTGGTTGATGCTTAGAACATCAAATTGCAATTATTAATAGTTGATGAAAAAATTTCAAATTTATTAGATTCTTTATGCGATTAAAATTTTCTAATTGATTTTTATTATTGTTACAATTATTCTCATAATGATCACGACACTGACTTACTGTTAAATCTTAATTATATCTGATTTTCATTTTATTTTATATGCCTTATCTGTTTTTTTTCGTTTGATCAGTCGAGTCAGTCCCATCACTAGTCACCTCAGTTTGACAGGTGTCATTCTAATCAAGCTAAATTTTAAGGACTGCTGTTGCCCGCGACTTCGTACGCGTCTATTTCTGTTATTATGATCGCGATTATTTTTGCAACATTTTTCACTGATGCTTCGTTCCTATTGGTCGTAGCGTGATGTTATATAGCCTAAAGCCTTCCTCGATAAATGGACTATCCAACACAAAAAGATTTTTTCAATTCGAACCAGTACTTGCTGATATTAGCGTTATAATATTACTAACTATTCAGCTTTATAATATTAGTATACGAGTAGATTAGGTTTATCAAAACACGACATAGGATACGCTTAGATGTACTTGTTTTTGTTTCAGGAAAGTGTATCTGACGTTCTGCGATAATCAATTTATCAAGCAAAACAAGAGCAACAGCGGAGTAAGTTTCTACTTGCAATTTTAATTATTTTTTATAGACGTTAAATAGGGGATTTACAATAAGTTTTTTTTTGTATTGCATTATTGTTCGTGTATAATACCAAAAATAAAAAAACACCCCTGAGTAAATGATAATAAATGTTTGTCCTTTAGAAAATTTATTGTTGGTTTAATATTTTTGACAAATACACAGTTTGTATTCAATCTTCACTGCTAAATCTATTCATGATGTGTTTGTTCAGGACCCCACTATCCCCGGTCAAGTTGTGTTGCCGGTGTACAAAGCTATCAAAGCACGCCAGCTGAGAATGGATATTCGGATTCCATTACTACCGTATGTAATCTGTGCTATTACAAAATTAGTCGATCAAGTAAACTAGATTAAAAGTAGATCAAGTCGGTTAGATGGTAAAATTGGTGTTACTATAAGCACCATTTGAAACTGATGAAAAGTTGTAACTATTTTGAGTCTGGTAACATTGGAATAAGTAAACTTAGTTACGGAAACTTTTTTGAACTGTTCACTATTATCTTAACTTTATTTACATTGTCAAACAAAAAAATATTGCATTATGTGTACAGAGTGGAAAAAGCCAATGCTCTCGCGGCAATGCTCGAAGTGGATCAGTCCAACCACGACACGGTCAGCATGGTGCCGCGGCTGCCCGAAGTTGATGACACACACTTCCCACTGAAGATTTCTTACGTAAGTGTTTCAATTTACAAAAAATATATTTAATATTTTACCGCAGAACAATTTTTTGTATGTGATTTTATACAGGATGTAACAAAAGTTTTAACGAAGCCGTATACCACGTATTCTACCCATTTGCACGATCATTTTTTTCTAAGAAACCATACCTGGGAAATGAAGTGTTACTGAGATCAAGTGAAATTTTTTTTCAAGATTTTTTCTTGACATTCTTCTGTTTGTTGTTACTAAACTTTTTTCTTAAAAAACATGATGAATATTTTTAAAGCTTTTTCATAAAAAATGCTTTAAAGAGAGCAACCCGCAATGAACCGCGCGCACGCACATCTAATTGTATGAAGTTAGGTCACAATCCCCGTCTGTAGCGCTTCGTGCGCGCTATACATTGCGGGCAATAAATACTTGATATATTTTAATTCCAAAAAAAAGTCGTTTGCCAGCGATTATTTTTGTTACATACGATTTGGATTGATGAACCGAATGTGAGATTTAAGGCTTCGTTAAGCTTTTTGTTACATCCTGTAGATGTTATTGCCAACTACATTTTAATACAGAAATGTGAGAGGTTATAGTATACATATAGTATCAATAAAAGTATATATTTATGTGGTCATTTTATATAATTGGTGTCACTGTAAATTTGGTGATAACTTAAATTGACTTTGAAACGGCTTTACGGATCTCAATGTAAATTTTAGGGGTCTAAACAGAAATGTTAATTTTCAAATGACGTCTTACTATGTGCGAAATTTGATATGAATATTTATTTCTGCGCAAATTATTGCTCACTGCTCGTATTGTAAATAGTAGACCTGCAGTGTAAGAGCAGGTAATTGATCTTGTAATAATTTTGAGATTCTAGTATGATTTTTAGATTTAACTAAGAAATTCCAAATAAAATTAATAACTGGATTTGTTTCAATATATCCTACAGAAAATCAGCGTCAGCAGATTCTTCGTGCAATACAACGACGAATCTACAGGCTGTGAATTGAAACAAATATACGAGTCTTTGAACGGGGCTCGCTTACTAGCTTACACGGGGCCCGTGCAACTGGGAGACATATTCGCGGGACCCCGCACTGACGCCGGTGGGACAGCGAATTACCGCGTCCAAGTCAAGAAGATACTTCCCAGGGAAATGATTGAGGTAAGTGTTATTCTTATCTTACCAATATTTTAAATGCGAATGTTTTATATTAATTGCGAAACCATTGCATCATTTCATGGAGATATGTTATGGACTGGAAAAGCACATAGGCTACTTTTTATCTCCAAAAAAATACTGTTCTCGTGGTTTTCAATCAATTTCCGCGTGTACGAAAAAGCTAAGCAGCTAGTATTAAATTGAAACTTAATTTAGACTCTTGACAACTCGGTTGGTGTAGTTGTCCTACTAACCAAAGGACCAAGAACAAGTCTTGCGAAAAATCTTTACACCAGGCTGCTCTTAAAGGAGAGTCATGCAAAAAGAAAATGTATAGAAACTTGTGGCAGACCACGCACCGACGACGCGGTTTCGAAGTGATCCTTGATAACACTCTTGGACTCTATCCGGAGATCCGCGCCCGGCATGCGAGGAGATGTGGGTTCGAGTCCCGCCTGAAACACAATTTTTCAAGTTTAAATACTGTCTATCCGGAGAGTCAAGAATATTATATCGGCAATTTGAAAATTCTTACTATTAGTAACCATATTATAACCAAATATTTATTTTCAATATCCACCATATCAATTATATGCATATAAGATGGTTCAGTACCCTTTATTTATCACGCTATACCTACACCGTGCTTTTTGAACCACCTGAAAAACGAAGCCCGCGTTATGTAACCATTATGTATAACATCATGGCAGTGTTATTAAATATTAAATTTTGATTCAGACATTTAATTTTGAAACACGCTGTGACGCGCTTGGACTTATTACGCTGCGGCCGGGTCCCGGGTATATGAAACTTACACAGCTTCGTCCGTGCGCGTCACATCGTGCTTCAAAATGAATAGCTGAATCAATTGAAAAAATAAAAATAAGACTGCCAATATGGTTTACATAATGGTTACGTAACGTGAGCTTCGTATTTCAGGTGGTTAAAAATGTACGGTGTATACAACGTGTTCCTTTTGATATCCCATAACTCTAGAGTAAAACAGACCATGATGAAGAATCAAATTGCATATGAATTATATGTCTAGGGTAAAACAGACCATGATAAAGAATCAAATTGCATATGAATTATTTTTCAATAATTATCAATTTTTTTTTGTTTAATTTTTTCATACAAAATAATTCTAAAAAGTCACGACTGTTTATGTAAAACACCCTTACCTTGTTATGAATAAACTTTTGAATAAAACCGATTTACTCGTACCTACTTATCAATGAAACACCCACACACGTCAATGTTTTTTACAAGTTACACTCTCCCGCTACTTTACTACTACACTAAGTAAGTTTGCCAACGTCTCGCAAAACTAAGGATTCGCCATACTGGTTACATTTTTTTAACAAATTTAACTAAAATTGATGTTATATTCGAAACTATTGATTTGTGAACCACATGTTCTTTATATTATTTTTACCAATAGAACATAACCTTAGAGTTATGGGATATCAAAAGGAACACGTTGTATTTCTTTTTACTTCACCAGGTTCTGTACATCGATTTCGGCAGTTACGGCCGCCTGAACGTTTGCAACCTCCTCATGTTGCCCGTCGGAATCTGCCAAGTGACTCCGCCTCTTGCGATGCAGTGCGTACTGGCCGAGATAGCGCCTTCACCGCTATTGGAACCGCACGCGCAGTGGACGCGAGCCGCCGACGCTTACTTCAATGAACTGACGACGAGGACACGATTGTTGGGCAAGGTAACGTTAATAATAAGTAAAACTAATATATGAATGTAGACAACATTACATACACTGTTCTTATCTCAAAGTGGGACACTATTTAAAGCACTCCGTCGTCAAAAGTCGGTAAAAATAAGTCATACATGTTTTCACTGTGTTATGGAGAGGAGAGCGCCTTCACCGCTATTGCAACCGCCCGGCGCCCGCGCAGTGGACGCTTACTTCAATGAACTCACATCGAAGATACGGTTGTTGGTCAATGTAATGTTAAACGGTAAAATAATAAATAAATAAAAGCGGACTACATCACATACATTGCTCTGGTCTCAAAGTTCCTATTCTAAGCACACGCATTGTGGAAATCAGAAAAAATGAAGGTATCACAAACACCCAGACCCGAGAAAATGTAGAAAAACACTTTTTTTCTAAATTGCCCGTCCGGGTACCTGTTTGTACGAGGTCGTCTAGGTTATCGGAATGTGAAATGTTTGAAGATTTTAACTGTATTTTGTTGTTATAGGTGTACAGTGTAACTCACGGAACTGTAGCCATCGAACTGCTCGCGGACAACGGCCGCATCAACGTCAACAAGAAACTCCTTGAGAGGGGTTACGCCGTGCCGAGCGAAGAAAGCTACGACTCTAAGGTATTGAGCTGTGTTGCAGGTCATAGTTTAGCTCACACGACTCACTCATCGTGCTATGAACGGAGGACGGACAACTAGTAGCTTCCCTGTAAAAGTGTAGACATTACATCAGTAAAATCAGTTTTATTTCTGCAAATAGGCCCCAGGAGGCGCTTTTACACGTCCCAATATTTAAACCTACCATTCCTCTTGGACAAGTCTGGGCTAGTGCCGAGAAGAAGCATCGCAAGAAACACTGTCACTATTTTCAGCCTCTTTTTAAATGAATGTTTACAAAAGGTTTAAGCAAGTACGAACTAGGACAATTTAATGCCATACATTTCTATCATTTAAATAAAGTTTGGACTTATCATTTACTTATTTTTACAACGCAGATGAACCATGACCTCCGTCAAATGGCAAACAAGCTAAACTTGGCCCAAAAGCGCGCATACAACAAAGAGCAGTCGGAAATGTATCGCGAGCTTCGTGAGATCGACCCGCCCAACAGCAAAGACTGCGTGGCTGACGTGTGTCTCAAGGGACCTCATAGGTAAGAATTAAAGTATATGTTAAAAATGAAACACCGTTAGTTAGTCTCGCTAAAAATTGAGAACGGCTGGATAGATTTGTATATTTTACTTTTGAAATATATGTGGAAGTTTAGGGTAAGAGAAAATATGGAAAAATGACAAATTTATTTTCCCTTACATACTTTGTAGCTGTCAAATATTTATTTTGATTGATAGGTAAGTTCAGATTTTACAGTAAGAGGTATTGAGCTACTTAAAACAAATAGAACAGGATACTGTCTGTTGGGTCAATTTTCAATAAAAAAAATCTTGACAGTTGTAAACCTAAGAATGTTGTTTAAAAATTTCAATTATTAAACTCTTTTGTAATGATGAAAAATAAGAGGGAGCATAATTTAGCTGTCGAGATTTTCAAAAATACACGGCAGTGCACCGAAATAATAATGATAATTGTAAGGTCTCTAATCTCTATTGATAAAATGGATTTCTGAATTTCGAATCATTTAATTCTTCCCTTATCCCGTCAGCCCGTTGGAGACGACAATCCACAACCTCATGTACGCGAGCCGCGATAAGCAAGTGATCATCGAGTGGCACTCTGTCAACTCAGTACTGCTAGATACTGAGCCACAGGAAATTTATGAAAGGTACTGTACTTAAAGCTATTAAATTGATAATGCAATTCTTTACATACATATTTTTACTGCCTTAGGTGGTAGTCGAACCCACAACCTTCCGTATACCGTGCGGATTCTCCAATAATAATTGTATTACTAAGTTATTGTTGAATACCCACCGAATAATGATTCTTACCTAAGGTGGTTAAAATTGTTATTCAAGGAAATTTATATTCCTGTACAAAAACAAAACAACCAGGAACAGTTAACAAAAATATAACCAAGGTTTTATTCGTGTTTAATTATCGTAAGATGGAAAATGAAATTCATGGGACTGCTCCCTTGAGTTCATTTATTTGGTGATAATAACGAAATAGTCACTCAGTCTTTTTAGTTAGTATTGATGAAATATATTATATTTGAACCAGTGAACTAGTAAACTAGTGATGAATAGGCATAATTATTTAACTACGCGGATCGCATCTTGTTTCAAATTATTAATTATTCGCACCGCTTTATGTATGAACTGTGACTGAAAACTAGTCTGCCACTATATACCGCCGGTTCCGGCTTTTGTCGCAACATGGCAGTATTAAAAACAGATCCCGTCAGAGGCCTGTACTAGGTGGCTTAGACGACTCTGACACCAGACTATCTTGAACTCCTTCAAGAATTTGGTGTCAGAGGAGGGTCATATTTTATGATGAGAGGAAAAAGTAGACCACTTGACCCATGGTACAGTTTGGAATGTAGATAGATAAATAGATAATTCTTCTATTGCACAAAACAAAGGTAACATAAATTACAATTTGACACATATGTACAATAAGGCGGTCTTATTGCTAAAAGCAATCTACCAGACAACCTTTGGGTAGAAAAAGGAAAACTAAGTCTTAGTGGAGTAGGGTTGATGTGGTGCAAAGTAATAAGTGTGTATGTAACTTAATAGAAATAAAAATACTTAAAGCAAAATACATATAATCATACATAGTATAAATCTTACATAATTATATAAATATGTAATGTAACGCAGACTGGTGGTAGCTGCCGATGTGGGACAGAACGAGACGAGCAGCAAGCTGACGCTGCGTCACACTACTCTGATGCCCAACATCCCCGGCCTGCCCGCCATCATCGCGCTACTCTTCTGCCCTGTGTAAGTTTAACTGTACATTCATCGAAATGCAAGATGAAAGACATCTTTTTTTACGAGCCTTTTTACAAAGTGCCGGCCAACAAAAAAAAATTGTTCGTATGTTTAGAATTACTCATTTGGCGTAATAGTTAATATCGCACCAAAGCTGTAGGATTGCTGTGAGCCAAGTAATTTAAGTTAGAAGATTCTTAATTTTCGTACATTTATTCATTTCTGAATGTGCTGGCATTTTACCAGCTCGGTGCCCAAAAATTTATGGAGTGTGAATGTTCTCCGTTAGGCATTTAACTTGCATTTATTAAGGTTTTTCTTTATATTTAAAAAATAAATCCTGACATAACAAACACGTGTTTGTGGTCACAGTTAGAACACTAACCGGAATGGTGTTTTCATAAGTTTCGAATTAGTCAATCCGTTCGGTATACTTAGTATACTGTTCGCGTAAATTCAAGAAGCTACATAATATATTTATAGAGAACTAGCGGACCCGACAGACGTTGTCCTGTCCTAACTATAAATATTGATTCCGAAATGGTATAGTAAAAAATGTTACTATTGTAATTGTTTATTATTATGCTTTATGATACACAACATTTATTTGTCTTATTTTTCTGGCGCGTATATAAAGAGTTTCGTTGGTATTTCGACATTACTGGCCATGTGCAAAATTCATTTTTTTTTACCCTCTACTTGACGATATTCGCAGCACGCATTCTGTCAATGCTATGTCAAACGCCATACATTAAAAAAGTTTAAATTGTCAAAAGATTGGTCCAAAGCAATAAATAAGGTTACATTACAAATAATTTAGTATGGTGGTTTAGTATTCTTAATTTTTCTACTTTTCCGTACAATTTTCGTAATTTTTTCTTTCATAAGAACATTCTCCTGACAATAACAAACAAAACAAAAAAAGAATTACCGAAATCAGTTCAGCCGTTCACGCGTGATGCGATGACCAAGGGAAATAGGGATTCATTTTTATATATGTAGATAAATATATTACAAAAACTGAGAACAATTAATGCGGTTTTTAGTACTTCGAAATTTTTATTTATGTAAGATGTGACCTTCAATGAATGATGTTTACCAATTATTTCTGGATGTAAATTAATAAAGCTACAATATTAAAAAAAAAGCTTATATTACAAAAACTGAGAACAATTAATGCGGTTAATAGTACTTCGAAATTTTGCATCACATCAGATGTGACATTGTGACCAAGGAATGATGTTTACTAATTATTTTTGGATGGTGTCAAATATCTATCTAATTAAGGTTTATTAATCTTTATCCATAGATTTAATATAGATGATAGATTGGCAATTGAATCCTGAAAACGAGACCAAAACTAGGTTACGCGAGTGTGCATAAAGTGAGCATGTGCGTGAGATAAATATTGCAGGTACTGCATTGTCTGCTTGCTTTCGATATCGATTCCATCGACACAGTTTACGTTGACGCAGGTGACTTATTTTTTAGTATTATTAAAAGAACGCCAAAAAACTGCAAGTAAATACCTAAATATGTTTTTTATTTTATAATTACTTATCGCCGAACAAAATCAATTTATTGTAAAAAATATCGTAGGCTTTACTTGCCAGTATTTAACAATTTTGCCTCATTTTGCGATCGCGATCGCCAAAGTTGAAATAAAACATATATTTATTTTTCAATTACACATTACACACGTACACTAAATATACATATATTTAATGTTTAAGTAATGGGGATTGATGGGGGCTTGAACAATATGGAGATTGATCCAGAGCGTAATTTTACAGGCTGAACGCCTCTGTGTTAAAAACACTTAGGGTCCAAACTGCAAATGCTCGAATATTTATTGGGCGAACATTCTTTTCTATTAGGCAATTTCAACCATTTCTAACGTATTTCAACAATTTAGACTGTATGCGGTTTACAATGTGAAATATGTCAGCTAATGAAATGTCGATAAGATATCATCGACAACGTCAATCACTAAAATACAAAAGTGACGTTAGTAATTGCTGAAATTCACGTATTTGATATTATTTTTAATTGAATTCATATGAATTTAAATCCTTGTTCTGATGAAATGTCCTATCAATTAGTATACAAAACTTTAGTCAAAGCTCTGAAACATTGCATTTTGCTGCTAATTATCGCGATTGTGTGTTGACGTGTGAAATGTAAAATTATGTTGGTTCCCTTTTTTAGATGAGTTACTTCCAGGTACTGAACATGTAACCATAATGAAAATACATCAACTCGACACTTTTTTACAATAATAAAAATGAAACTAGTAAAACTAAAGGGAATATTGTGTTGCGCGTGACAGATGTCAGAACTCAGAAAAACACTACGGGTTCCTAGCGTGTACGTGAACGGCCCTGTGATCTATTTCGTTCTATCATATAGCTGCATTATATTCTGTCTCTTTTCATTGCCAATCTAACAGTAGTATATTAAATCTATGTCTTTATCAAGTGCGGAGCTACGCCGCGATACGGCCGGCACGCGCTACGTGAGCTCGCTGTGCGGGCTCGGCAGCGACGAACGCGGCGGGCCCTACTTCCCCGAACACGATCTGCTTGTCAACATCGACGCTGACCTCACCGTAGACGACATAGGCCTTGTGAGTGTACTATAATAATAGACATCGCTTCTTCTTCTGAGATTGTTCTTCAAGGATGATCCGGTTTCCGAGTTTTTCGAAATCAGAAATCAGAAATATTTATACAATTTAAACATGGTAAATCCGAACCGCCAATTAAAAGCTAACTTGAGTTGTTTTTACTTTCATCTTTCAGCCTACGACAGAGGTAGGATATTTTGGGATTGTAAAAGCGACCCATGAGACATACTAGGGGTAAATAAAAAGGGATGTCAACACTCACATTTTCTTTAGAACTTCACTGACCGATTACAAAACCAATTGGGTTGATGATACTTCAATCAATTGATATACTTTTTATGATTTGTCAAAACGTATTTTTTACATAGATTTAGTATGGCAGTAGTGAACTATGACGTCACGAAAACCAATACAAATACAAAATATTTTATTAGTGATTATAACAGTGAACAGAAACATATTCATCATAATAACTGCAATTAGTTGTAGACTGTGTCGCGGTTACTAAAATAAGTGACTGTATATTGATTTGACAGTTATTTAAAATCTTATTAACAAAAATCTGAATTATTTCGGGATTTTCAGGCATTAAGTAAGATGTAACATTAAAGGAAGTATGTTTACGAATTATTTGTGTATCCAATTAAAGCAATTTTTCAACCCGAACTTAAATAATGATTCATTCTCACAGATAAACCACATTCGCCACTTGATGGACTACATGATGTACTGCGAGGACGGCCAGGACATGCCTACAGTGGACAACGAATACAGGCCGCAGGTGCCCGGCGTCATACGCAAGGATCTCATGGAGTAAGTGTTCCTCACTATACAATATAAACGACATTAATTCCATACTATAGCCGACAACAGCAGCTTATTGATCGCCTGGATCATCATCACCAGCCTATTTCAGTCCACTGCTGGACAAGGGCCTCGCATACATATTTGACTGCGAGGAAGGAAAATAATTACGCAATTTTAAATTTTAATTACCATCAGCACAATACTGATAGATTATGGCCATAAAAGAAACAACTTGTAACGATCAACTCAGGTAACATTAACTTAGACATGACATCATGCACACAGTAAAACAGTCTATTGCTTTACAAGACAAAATAATATAAGATATCAGGTTGAATTTGGAGAATGCTTTGACTAATCATAGCTTATATCAATTTCATTTATTATTGCGTTTAGTTACAACAAAACTATGTGGAAATGCTAATTAGTTCCTAGCTCACAGGTTACTGTATACTACCATAGATTATGTAGAATTTTCATTTCGTATGTATGCGGCAAAACGTTTGGTGCTGAAACAAGAATAATTGTTGATTTATTAGCTTGCTGATGACTCGCCGCAAGCACCGCGAGCCACAGTCCGTGGTGAACGCGTGGGAGTGGAAGTCTGTGCCCGATGACGAGCTGCTTGAGATCACCGTCCCCGACATGGTGGACCGAGCTGTGGTGTACCCGCTTCACGCGCCCCAGGTATGTTCTCTTAACTTTAATGACCTTCCAAGTTTAAATACAACAATCTACGAGACAAAAACCAAATGACTTATTTTTTCTTTTGGTATAGCCCAGTACAAAAATGTCAAGATAAAGCACTTAGAAATTATTCCGCCAAAAATCTAAGATACGACCCGCTACTAACACTTTTTTTACGCGATGCGAAACTCATTCATTCATTCATTACTATTTTATTCATAAGTTGTTAATTTTCCTTTCATCTCACAGGCTTAGAAAAATTGAAAACTATGTTGCGAAAAAATATTTTCGGGTGAAAACTTGACTGTCATTTTTAAATTCCTAAATGGGCTCTATATACAATTCTTAACGCCTATTAAAAATTTTGATGGTGAGTCATCCTGTATACATATTTGTTGTAAATCCCGTAAAGTGTTAAGTTTATGTTCTCTTATGTCATTAGCTTATCACTGTAGGGTACACGTCGCTGTAAGATCGCAACAAAGTTTACTTTTTATAGCTATGAGTATGGAAATCAAGAACAGTAACTTTGCATCTCTTAAGCAGTATTATCTAAGCGATATTTTAGACGCTCCCGTGTCAGAACCATTTAGCCAATAAACTAGAATTTAAAACCGACGACAATTTTCTCTTACCGTTACTTCAATCCTCGGCAAAATAGACATAATGATTATTATTAACTTATCATAATCAATAATGTTTCAAATTGATCTAAATTGACACATTCCACCTGTCTACGTTACCATTATAAAGCTCATAGAATGTGTCTGACTGTGACCACGAATAAAAACAAGCTACTTTTTAAAATTGTACTTATATGTCTAACCATTTTTATTGCAACCTGTACTACGGCACTGTATGGTACAATAGTTATGGTCCTGATATTAAATATTTCATCTATTTTCTTTAAGATAAATTACCGACGCATGGAATCTAATATTGTGATTAAAGATCACTAAGGTTAGAAATCGGCCTGTAAAAACGCATTTTTTATGCACATGAAATAACAACTGTTTACGGATTGAGATAGATCTGTGGTGAAAACCTTATTTAATACAAATTTGGTTTTGATTTTATATTTTCGTTAAATTTTATCATAGGAACTTCGCCCAATGCCGCGGGAGCAACTGCTGGAGCTCAAAAGGGAGAATGATCAGCTCAAACTGCAAGTCAGCAGGTTAGTTTTCACTATTATATTTTGCATCCTTTATTTTCAAGCTAGTGTTACGAAATAGAAGTTTTGCTTCGATACCTCCCGAAATTAAAAATAAATTTATACTGCGTTTGACATAAATTGCCTCAGATTTATTTTTGTTGGTAATATTTTTGTGAACCAGTCCTGCCCAGTATACTGTAACCCCTTTTAACGACTAAGCCAAATTTCAATAGTACAAAATAGTAATTTTGTTATAATTAACAATTAAGATTATCATCACTTATATCTATCCGTTCCTGGTTATGGCAATCTCCAAAAGTAGAATTTGATCGCCTCTAGCCAGGCGGGTTACCCATCGCAGTTTGGCCAATGAAGACGCTATTGCCTATCTATTTTTGACAATACTCTTACAGAAAGAGAGCGTTGCTATTCTGTAGGACGCCCTGCGACTGGATGGACTGATGACCTTAGGAGAACTGTTGGCAGCGGCTGGATGGGGAAAGCCCAGGATAGACAATTGTGGCTTGACTTGAAGGATGTCTACATTCAGCAGTGGACGGACAATGGCTGTTCATAATTGTAATTGATAATATCCTAGAATGTATATTGGTAGTTAGAAATTGACTTAAAAATGTTTCTCTCAGGACATCGATCTCGTCGAGCGCGGAGCTGGTGTGCCGCCTGTGTGGCACGGGGCCGCTGCCCGTGCACGCCATGCGCATACATCTCTACTCGAACGCTCACCGCGAGAAGGAAGACGATTTCCGCGCTTTCCAGTCATAAGCGCATACATCCACATACAATGTTGCTTTCCCATCAAATATACCTACTCATTGTATACTAGATGAAGAGTCATAGGGAATCTTGACTGTCCTTAGAAGCGAGGCTTCAGCATAGTCGTACGAAAACAAAAAACAAAACTGCGAGCGTACGCTATATTTGCATATCAAATGATGCTCGATCAAGTTCACCGAACATGTAAATTGCATCACGCTGAACTTGTTAAGCAAAGTTGCCACTATCAGCGCCGTATAAATTTACGTACGCGTTCCATGAGTCTTTTTTACTAGTAAAACTCTGAATTACCACTCTGATGTTGGTTTAACTACCTCCTTTGTTCGATAAATTTATAGTCGTCAATGTCAATAATTATGAAAATGGAGACTTATTAGGGTATTGATTAACTGGTGCCATTTAAAATTATTTTTTGTGTATCTACACGTTAGGATTAAACCTGAAACATAAGGCAAATTCTTTTGTTTCAGGCTACTAAACACTGATTCTATATTGAGCATTACTATTAGTAAGCAGATTATTTAAAAAAAAACGTGTACTCGTTTAATATTTGCAATCCATCATTGACAAACTTACATATGCTGTGTATGTAGGTTACTTCTCAAATTCGAGATACTAATTTTTATTGTATTTGTTATTGTTCAATTCATTTGAAGGAAAGATCGCTTACTTTCCTTTATGTACTTTTTTTTTGATTATCGTAATCTCAAGTGTTCGAAGAATGTTATATTCATTAGATTGAAGTTAGTATTATAAGTTTTTCTTCTGAGTAGTCGACGTTATTAAACTGACATATTCTTTGACACAAAAATGTTATTTTGTGCTATTACTGTGTTTGAGAGAAAGACGCTTAAAACTATCCTGATCCGTATTTTGTTGTTTTGTAAACTTAAATTTTATAGATATGTTGCATTAGTATAATCTGTAAGACTGTTACATAGTGTTAAGTTATTTGTGATTTACATAAGATAAGCGTGAAGTAACTTAATACTTTGATTAATTGTAAAATTTAAGTTAGTTTCTCTAAATATCTAAATT
The DNA here is from genome assembly GCA_949315895.1 of Anania crocealis. Taxonomy (NCBI): domain Eukaryota; kingdom Metazoa; phylum Arthropoda; class Insecta; order Lepidoptera; family Crambidae; genus Anania; species Anania crocealis. Next base: position 9,125,680 of record OX438868.1, read on the forward strand.
GTTACAAACAATGGTATTTTTGTAACCTTTAATTGGTGATTTAAAATCTATAACAATAAATAAAGTAAACATACGTACATATTATTGTTTTCATTAATTTTCTAGAACGATACTAATAGCAAAAATTTTCATAACAAGAATATTAATAATATACTCTATATGATATTTAAGCAACTTAATTGCAACTATGTATAATATTACCTGGCGCGCCCGGTATGCAAGGAGATGCGGGTTCGGGTCCCGCCTGAGACATAATTTTTCAAGTTTATATACCAAGATTATTAATTATACATTCAATGAATACACAATTATAAAGTTCTAGCACTCGAACCGCGATTTCGTCCGCATGGAAAACGGTTATATCCCACTCCCGGTTATGATGTCCCACTCTTGCCCCGGTTACCCTTGGTCAATGTTGCATAACGATGCTTAAATTATGGTAATTATTATTTCCATATTAAATGGAGAGATTATTGATTTTCCGTACAAATTTTCACCCGTTTAAAGGATAATTTTTTTTAACATAAAAACTATCCTATAGCCTGGGAAGGCCCAGGGCCCGGAACTTTTAACTATATACTACATATATAATTACATCAAAATCGTACTGTTTTCTTGAATTTACGCGAACACTATGCATCGGAATGAAAGATAACTTTGTATAGTATAGATTGGTTTGTAGTATTGACAAGTATTTAAAAGGTTTTTTCGGCAATTAAACGTAATACTGAATATTAGGTTAGCAACTCACGCAAAATGACAATAGGTAAGTATTTACTCAATTTACATTCTCACAACGGCCGTCTATACGAGAAACAGATGTTCATTAATATTTATAGCAAACACGACACAAATTTGGTGTTAAAATTCGCCAATGTTAAGGTCGTTTCTGTTAGAACTGAACGTTTGTTGTGTAAAAAGTTTGACGATAAAGCTAATAGAACCTGTTTGACGAGTCTCGTCGTCTTACTACGTTAGCTGCTCGTATCTAATCTTGGAGTGAGTAAAATTTTCTCTGCACTCGTTAAAATTACTTAACGCTGCGGTTTTTGTTAAAATGCGCTAGTGTGACTTTAGCTAAGATGTGGAAACCAGGTGATAATACTGATTCTGTTTACGAGTGAGTAAATGTGTTATTATTTTACTTACATATTAGTAGTGTACGGATAATGAAATTTTGATCTATTTTTTAGGTTTTGATGTTAATTATTTCTTAAATGAATAAGTTTTTGGAAGTTCTTTCTTATTTAGCGTTATAAGAAGTAAGTGATCGAAATCGATTTAATTTTATTAAGGTCTTAAGTTAACCGGTCGTTCTGAGTCGATAATGAAATGTTTACTCTGTCGCTTGATCCCAATATCATTAATATTAAGACTACTTACGTCAATCCAGCTCCTGTACCGCGTGACATGCAGGTATTAAATAGGTACTTATTGGTATTAGTAAATTGTTTATTTTGACTTAAAACTGTTAGAGGCAATCTATAATTTTTAATGACTGTTAAAAGATACGTTGTGGTAAACTCATTCATAGGTAAGTACCTACATATTATTTGCCTTGCTCTCCAAGGCAGGGCGTTAATAAAATAACTCCAGAAACCTTTCTAGAACTTAGAGCATAATCAAAGTTCTAGAAACACCCTAGAATCTGAAGTTTGTTACCTACCGAAATACACATCAAACAGCACTAAGAAAAGAACTATTTTTATTTAAATGTTTAAGTAAACAGATAACAAAGTTGACTATTTTCAATGTAAAGAATTACTTAAATTAAATGTAAGTATATAAATGTTTTGTAGGAAAGACTACTCTATATACTCGGCATTAAGGTCAAATTGAGTAGCATCTTCGCCTTTAAGATAATTTCTAGTCATACTGTTAACATTGTGTCTAAATAATAAATAAACCATCAAGTAGGTAGGTATGGCCGTATGAGCGCGTCATTTTTACGTTTTCGATGAATAAGTCTTTGAATAATGGTAATATCAATGAACCTGCAGTAAATACCTATACTTAAAAAATATTAGTATAAGTAGCTGGTATTATTTCATAATATTGTGATCATATTCTTAATTAATATATTGGAAACTTAATAACTTTCTAATGTTATTAATATAAAAATTACGATGGATAGAAGTTTGATACAAATTCACGCCAGAAAGGTAAACGAATTGGGTTAAAATTAAAATTAATACACAAAGGTACTTTTAATCCCGAATAAGTATCGATTCCCGTGGTATAGTTTCAAATTCTTAATTTCACGCGTACAGTGAGTTTATCGCGCAACGGCTAGTTACCTACGCGATAAATAAATTCACTGTATGTATCAGGTCAGGTATGCCTACTGATTCAAGAACGAAATACGTACTGAGTAGCAAGTTTTTATTTAAAAAAGCCACTTGATGTCGTGTGGTGTTAGCACTTAAAATAATATCACCAATCCTTCTCTTCATGTGGGTTTCGTAAAAGACGGTTAAAGGAGTAGTACACACCATATGCCATACTGCGATCGCCAACCCGCCTGCCAACCGTAGCCATTATGGCACAATCCTCTTTTTTGTTTGATGAGGTCAACGTCCAGTTGTGTGGACTGATATACTTACATACCTACATAAGCTGACAAACTTAAAAGCCTGCTTTCTGACTCTGCTCTAACAAGGCTAGACTTAGGCGTGTAACTAATTCTAAAGATTCGTAATGGATGATTATTCACTTATGAATATCATTTACGTAAGTAAACACACTAATTATGTGCTTACTGAAACTCAATAATGGTCTTGACATTCTTGTTTCTTATCTTATTTATTGTATTGTTCGGGTGCCGGGACCTTTGCTCTCTTATGTAAACATGGGCCTCTAACTCATAATAATAAAATAATAATATTTTTTCTGGTGTCTTAACTAGTTCAAACGTACACTAAATAATTACATAGTATAGTTCGTAATATAGTAGTCATCAGCTTCTTCCCAATGTTTTTTGAGTTACTACGCTCCAGTGAATCTTGTAATGTTTAGCCGTGTTCTCTTAATGTCTCAGTTGACTGGTGTAAGAAAATTTTGTATGGATTCTGTGAGGTACCTACCTATTTTTTTAAATTGTACGTAATACGTATGATTATTGAATTGTAATGAGCTCATTGTTAGAAAATAAATTTACGCAAAAAGTAGGTGTTTTCCCGAGGCGAACTTTGAGGATTCTGTTACCTACGTGATATAACAAAATGATAACGTTCCGATGCCGCGTTGGTCGGGTTGGTTGGTCTAGTGTTTAGTGTTACCTACGTGATATAACAAAATGATAACGTTCCGATGCCGCGTTGGTCTGGTTGGTTGGTCTAGTGTTTTATGTATCGATCCAAGATCTAAGTGTCCTGGATGAACCCGTGTCGGATGACAAGAGTTTCGAATTTCCGAACATTGCTCGGGTTTTTTTTGCATTTGGGAAACGGTGTTAATTGTGGTTGAACCCTTTGTATTTTTAATTAATGTGGTAACTTAAATTCTATGATGGAGGCATTTTCCCTGCAGTCTGATGTAGTAGGCTGTTATTTAAATAAATGATTGTGTGTAAAAACACATTGCACTGAATACAAACTTCCAAAGCAATAAAGTGCTTGTTTCATGGAATCAGTAACAACGAATGTAGGTACATATTACTATTATAATATTACAAGCATCAGTTTTCATATTGGCTCTAAGCTCTGAGTTCTCAGGTACGATTCTTGGACGGTTAGAAAACCTCTTTTCTACAGGGTGAAATTTTAACCACCTTTCAAATTTTAATATATAAATCTACGAGACAAAAACCAAATGACGTATTTTTTCTTTTGGTATAGCCCAGTACAAAAATGTCAAGATAAAGCACTTAGAAAAAGTCCACCAAAAATCTAAAATTTTTGATACGGCCGCCTTGCAACACTTTTTTTACGCAATGCACATCACATTCATTCATTACGATACTAATTATAAGTTTTTGATTTTCCCTGTATACCTAAACAGGCCTAAAACTGTAAAAATTTAAAACTATATTGCGAAAAATATTTTCGGGTGAAAACTTGATTTACATTTTTTACTTTATAAATGGGCTCTAAATACGATACTGAACGCATACAAACATTTTGGAAAGTGGTTAAAATTTCATTCTGTATAGTGTCCCTACTGATTCTGCAGTGCTGGAACTATCGGGACCCACAGCATGGCGTAACCTTAAAAACTTGTGTATACTATAATTTTTATATCTTTAGTGTAATTGGACCTAGTTATGCAGAAAGCAGCCAAGTGAGGAGAAGTACAAACTGAGATATAAGCATTATAGTGTCGAGAGTACTCGAGAGTTGCACTTCAGTTATTTTTTAATGTTTTGTTTATTTTATATTTGAGAATTATAGAGAAAATTATTACGAATTTTTGTATCCTATCCAGTACTTTGTATCGTTTCTAATAATACAAATAATTGTGTTTTGAACGTGGCTGTTTTATACAAAATAGGCAATTTCAAAGAAATATCAAAAAACATAAACCAGCCACATAGCGATGGCTGAGTTCTACACTAATTCAAGACAAAAAAATAGTATATAAAAACAGCCAAAAAAATATTATAGCCAGTAATTTACTACAAAATAATTAAAATTTTGTATTACTATTTCATTTCTTATTGTAAACGGTATGAGTATATGTCAAATAACCTTTGTGATTTGTAAAAAATACTTAAAAATCGCATGAAAAGTCTTCATTAAAAAAACTTGACCATACAAAAACAAAAAAATTTTTACCTCCTTACTATTTTAAGCTATTAAATTGTCATTTTGTCGATCTGGCCACTTAAATCTGAAATATACTACTCATTGGTTGAAAATTTCAAATCAAAAATTAATTAATTCATTTAACTGCTACATTTGAGTTTCAAAAACAGTAAATTATTATTGTTTTCTTTGTTTATTATTTTTATTTTTGGTGTTTTTCATAGTTATAGTACAATAGAAAACATGAAATACTATATTTACTAGTATTAGTTCTATCGTGGCACTAGTGCTGCACAAACAGCTCGAAGGATTAACGATGTGTATGGCACTGGTGTCGCAAAAAAAATCACAGTAGTTTTTTGGTTCTTGTGTTATTATTGTTTCGGAATTTCAATCTTCAGACCTACCCTGTGGATGGCACTCAAAGCCCCGTGAATAGTCGGAGACGTAGGTGGTTGATGAATAATTAAAATCTCTTGTGGAAACAGATCCATCGCAAACCACTTTACAGATACATGCAGGCTTTGGTGTGAGTGACAAAACTGTTTTAAAACACTTGACTTGACTAAACAAGCTCGAAACGTTGGTATATTATGAATTGAGTGAATCAAACTAGAAAACATTTGTCGAATGGTACGTTACATTGCTCAAACAACACAGTAATGAAAGAATTCAAAAGCAGATCATTACCTGTGATGAAAAGTTAATCCTGTACGATAATCGAAAGCGCTCATCGCAAAAGCTGAATCTTGTAAAACCAGCAAAATTCTGCTCCCCAGCGAAAATTTACTCAGAATAAGAAAATTCACTTAGGAGAGTTTGGTGGACAAGTGCCAGTGTCATTGTACTAGTGCAGATATCTGTTGTCTGTAACTGTAAAACTTGATGAAAGGACTAGCTGCTAAACAAGAGGCTGGTCAATCTAGGCCATTGCTGCTTCAAGAGAACGCTGACCACACACTGCTCAAAAGACTGTCGCTAAACTAAAGGCATTGCCTCAGCCGCCACTGTAACTTCTGCGATATTTACCGTACACCCCGGACCTTGCCCAAACAGATATTATCTTTTTTGTGATTTTGATTTAGAACTCCTTACAAGAAAGAAAATTCTACTGCGTTGTGGCAGTCCAAACAACCTTTACAGACTTTTACAGCCTATCGTTATAAAAGGCAAGGTATTATTTCAAGGAACCTGACGATTAGTTAGCTCAGGGGACACTTCATTACCAAGTTCTGAACATAAGTAATGGGTAAGTAGCGAGACATTAATGTGTTACACCATACAGTATACCTCGTGCATATAAACGAATCGCATAGTTCGTAACTATAGAGCAACAGATCTTTACAGACGCAAGTGAACTAGCGTATGCTTGCGCTGCCTATGGGCGATTTTCTTTCGAGAACGGTAGCACTAATTTCTCTCTTGTTGCAAGCAAGTCTAGGCCCTAGGGTGGCACCCATTCAAAGTCGTCAGCATCCCACGATTAGAGCTTCAGGCAGCTTTACTAGGTGTAACACTAGCCCGCTCGATATGCAGTGAGCACCGTTGTCAAGCTTCTCGCAGGCTGTGTCGCAGGGTATATTAGTGTGACTCCAAAACCGTTCTTGCGTAGATTAGGAGCGATTCTTTATTGATTCTCGCCCCAGGTTTTCTTTAGAAAAGAAATCAACGGAGGATCGTAAGGTCCTAAAATTTGTCTGAATCCAGGGTAATTAATTGCATATCAAACGTGAGATTTTCGACGTGCTCTTGAATTTTTAGGAAAATCCATATTTTATTGAGATGTTGCTTTTTAGCCTGGTAAAATGATCATTGTGTGTCTTTTATAGAGCTAACGTCCTCATCGCTTCTTCGCTTTTTTTTATAGTTCAATACGGAATTTATCACTGATATTGGATGTTTCTGCTTAAGTCTGTGTTGAAGAATTTCTGAAGAAACTATAACACACAGATTGTCAAAGAGTTGCGTAATCTGCAGTATGTGCTCATGAAACAATATCAACACGCCGCGCTGCCTACGCTTCTTTGTAATAAACAATAAAAGTAATTTAACTGCGCGTATCAAAACATTTAAAACGTGAGTTAACAAGTAGAAGTAATAGACTTGTAATCAACATGCAGTATCGATTCACATTGGTTTTTTTTTCTTGGGTACATATAGTACATATACATATACATATACATATCCACGAAAAGTTGAGGAAAACTTAAATTCATTCGATTTTATAAACTGAATTTTTAAAGTTATAATAGAAAATGTCAATAAAATCAGTAATTCTATAGTAAAAAAGTTGTAAGTACCTATTGTATTGAGTATATTCTATTTTTATTAATTTGATAAACACAGCCAGAGTGGTGTTGAAAAAAGCCACGTATGTACTAGTAACAAATAATCAATTTACAGAAAACAGCCATTACACACTGGCTGTCTTTAACGTAACTGGATCCCGATACATCCTAACATTTTGAAATTTGTAAAAAACAGCCTTATAAGAAGGCTGACTTCTGCAATATAGGTTTGGAAATTTGTGCCTAAATTGGCTGCATTTTACACCATGATGACTGTTTTTTACAAAATAATATTAGTAGCATGGCTGGTTTTGACGGCTCGTATCTCAGCCGTAAGAAGAGATATCGACATGGCTGTCTTTGCAAAAGATGCGCAATGTTGAATTTAGCATGGCTGTGTTAAAAACTCATTTTCGACAAAAGTGCCACTTGGCTGCTTTCTGCATAACTAGGTCCAATTCTTAGTGACCTTTGATGATGGAACATTTAGAAAAGTATGATAAGATTGACCAACTACGTGCTAGGCCTAGCCAGGAAGCATTGCAACTGTGTAAAATAGGGTTCATCTCTTTTCATAAAACTTTCACTTTCTTACTTATACTTAGTCTACCCAAATGATTTAAAAAAAAATACCGGACCGGTCAGCGCCGTTTTTATACTTTGCAAAATAACGAAATAATCCTTACTTTAGCATTATCAAATCTGAATAAAAATAAACAATTTACGGATTTAGTAAACTAGGAGTCATATTATTCAACCAAGCCTCCTGGGGTTATCTTGGGTCGCGTGTATACGTACGTAATACGTATGATTATTGAATTGTAATGAGCTCATTGTTAGAAAATAAATTTACGCAAAAAGTAGGTGTTTTCCCGAGGCGAACTTTGAGGATTCTGTTACCTACGTGATATAACAAAATGATAACGTTCCGATGCCGCGTTGGTCGGGTTGGTTGGTCTAGTGTTTAGTGTTACCTACGTGATATAACAAAATGATAACGTTCCGATGCCGCGTTGGTCTGGTTGGTTGGTCTAGTGTTTTATGTATCGATCCAAGATCTAAGTGTCCTGGATGAACCCGTGTCGGATGACAAGAGTTTCGAATTTCCGAACATTGCTCGGGTTTTTTTTGCATTTGGGAAACGGTGTTAATTGTGGTTGAACCCTTTGTATTTTTAATTAATGTGGTAACTTAAATTCTATGATGGAGGCATTTTCCCTGCAGTCTGATGTAGTAGGCTGTTATTTAAATAAATGATTGTGTGTAAAAACACATTGCACTGAATACAAACTTCCAAAGCAATAAAGTGCTTGTTTCATGGAATCAGTAACAACGAATGTAGGTACATATTACTATTATAATATTACAAGCATCAGTTTTCATATTGGCTCTAAGCTCTGAGTTCTCAGGTACGATTCTTGGACGGTTAGAAAACCTCTTTTCTACAGGGTGAAATTTTAACCACCTTTCAAATTTTAATATATAAATCTACGAGACAAAAACCAAATGACGTATTTTTTCTTTTGGTATAGCCCAGTACAAAAATGTCAAGATAAAGCACTTAGAAAAAGTCCACCAAAAATCTAAAATTTTTGATACGGCCGCCTTGCAACACTTTTTTTACGCAATGCACATCACATTCATTCATTACGATACTAATTATAAGTTTTTGATTTTCCCTGTATACCTAAACAGGCCTAAAACTGTAAAAATTTAAAACTATATTGCGAAAAATATTTTCGGGTGAAAACTTGATTTACATTTTTTACTTTATAAATGGGCTCTAAATACGATACTGAACGCATACAAACATTTTGGAAAGTGGTTAAAATTTCATTCTGTATAGTGTCCCTACTGATTCTGCAGTGCTGGAACTATCGGGACCCACAGCATGGCGTAACCTTAAAAACTTGTGTATACTATAATTTTTATATCTTTAGTGTAATTGGACCTAGTTATGCAGAAAGCAGCCAAGTGAGGAGAAGTACAAACTGAGATATAAGCATTATAGTGTCGAGAGTACTCGAGAGTTGCACTTCAGTTATTTTTTAATGTTTTGTTTATTTTATATTTGAGAATTATAGAGAAAATTATTACGAATTTTTGTATCCTATCCAGTACTTTGTATCGTTTCTAATAATACAAATAATTGTGTTTTGAACGTGGCTGTTTTATACAAAATAGGCAATTTCAAAGAAATATCAAAAAACATAAACCAGCCACATAGCGATGGCTGAGTTCTACACTAATTCAAGACAAAAAAATAGTATATAAAAACAGCCAAAAAAATATTATAGCCAGTAATTTACTACAAAATAATTAAAATTTTGTATTACTATTTCATTTCTTATTGTAAACGGTATGAGTATATGTCAAATAACCTTTGTGATTTGTAAAAAATACTTAAAAATCGCATGAAAAGTCTTCATTAAAAAAACTTGACCATACAAAAACAAAAAAATTTTTACCTCCTTACTATTTTAAGCTATTAAATTGTCATTTTGTCGATCTGGCCACTTAAATCTGAAATATACTACTCATTGGTTGAAAATTTCAAATCAAAAATTAATTAATTCATTTAACTGCTACATTTGAGTTTCAAAAACAGTAAATTATTATTGTTTTCTTTGTTTATTATTTTTATTTTTGGTGTTTTTCATAGTTATAGTACAATAGAAAACATGAAATACTATATTTACTAGTATTAGTTCTATCGTGGCACTAGTGCTGCACAAACAGCTCGAAGGATTAACGATGTGTATGGCACTGGTGTCGCAAAAAAAAATCACAGTAGTTTTTTGGTTCTTGTGTTATTATTGTTTCGGAATTTCAATCTTCAGACCTACCCTGTGGATGGCACTCAAAGCCCCGTGAATAGTCGGAGACGTAGGTGGTTGATGAATAATTAAAATCTCTTGTGGAAACAGATCCATCGCAAACCACTTTACAGATACATGCAGGCTTTGGTGTGAGTGACAAAACTGTTTTAAAACACTTGACTTGACTAAACAAGCTCGAAACGTTGGTATATTATGAATTGAGTGAATCAAACTAGAAAACATTTGTCGAATGGTACGTTACATTGCTCAAACAACACAGTAATGAAAGAATTCAAAAGCAGATCATTACCTGTGATGAAAAGTAAATCCTGTACGATAATCGAAAGCGCTCATCGCAAAAGCTGAATCTTGTAAAACCAGCAAAATTCTGCTCCCCAGCGAAAATTTACTCAGAATAAGAAAATTCACTTAGGAGAGTTTGGTGGACAAGTGCCAGTGTCATTGTACTAGTGCAGATATCTGTTGTCTGTAACTGTAAAACTTGATGAAAGGACTAGCTGCTAAACAAGAGGCTGGTCAATCTAGGCCATTGCTGCTTCAAGAGAACGCTGACCACACACTGCTCAAAAGACTGTCGCTAAACTAAAGGCATTGCCTCAGCCGCCACTGTAACTTCTGCGATATTTACCGTACACCCCGGACCTTGCCCAAACAGATATTATCTTTTTTGTGATTTGGATTTAGAACTCCTTACAAGAAAGAAAATTCTACTGCGTTGTGGCAGTCCAAACAACCTTTACAGACTTTTACAGCCTATCGTTATAAAAGGCAAGGTATTATTTCAAGGAACCTGACGATTAGTTAGCTCAGGGGACACTTCATTACCAAGTTCTGAACATAAGTAATGGGTAAGTAGCGAGACATTAATGTGTTACACCATACAGTATACCTCGTGCATATAAACGAATCGCATAGTTCGTAACTATAGAGCAACAGATCTTTACAGACGCAAGTGAACTAGCGTATGCTTGCGCTGCCTATGGGCGATTTTCTTTCGAGAACGGTAGCACTAATTTCTCTCTTGTTGCAAGCAAGTCTAGGCCCTAGGGTGGCACCCATTCAAAGTCGTCAGCATCCCACGATTAGAGCTTCAGGCAGCTTTACTAGGTGTAACACTAGCCCGCTCGATATGCAGTGAGCACCGTTGTCAAGCTTCTCGCAGGCTGTGTCGCAGGGTATATTAGTGTGACTCCAAAACACTTCTTGCGTAGATTAGGAGCGATTCTTTATTGATTCTCGCCCCAGGTTTTCTTTAGAAAAGAAATCAACGGAGGATCGTAAGGTCCTAAAATTTGTCTGAATCCAGGGTAATTAATTGCATATCAAACGTGAGATTTTCGACGTGCTCTTGAATTTTTAGGAAAATCCATATTTTATTGAGATGTTGCTTTTTAGCCTGGTAAAATGATCATTGTGTGTCTTTTATAGAGCTAACGTCCTCATCGCTTCTTCGCTTTTTTTTATAGTTCAATACGGAATTTATCACTGATATTGGATGTTTCTGCTTAAGTCTGTGTTGAAGAATTTCTGAAGAAACTATAACACACAGATTGTCAAAGAGTTGCGTAATCTGCAGTATGTGCTCATGAAACAATATCAACACGCCGCGCTGCCTACGCTTCTTTGTAATAAACAATAAAAGTAATTTAACTGCGCGTATCAAAACATTTAAAACGTGAGTTAACAAGTAGAAGTAATAGACTTGTAATCAACATGCAGTATCGATTCACATTGGTTTTTTTCTCTTGGGTACATATAGTACATATACATATACATATACATATCCACGAAAAGTTGAGGAAAACTTAAATTCATTCGATTTTATAAACTGAATTTTTAAAGTTATAATAGAAAATGTCAATAAAATCAGTAATTCTATAGTAAAAAAGTTGTAAGTACCTATTGTATTGAGTATATTCTATTTTTATTAATTTGATAAACACAGCCAGAGTGGTGTTGAAAAAAGCCACGTATGTACTAGTAACAAATAATCAATTTACAGAAAACAGCCATTACACACTGGCTGTCTTTAACGTAACTGGATCCCGATACATCCTAACATTTTGAAATTTGTAAAAAACAGCCTTATAAGAAGGCTGACTTCTGCAATATAGGTTTGGAAATTTGTGCCTAAATTGGCTGCATTTTACACCATGATGACTGTTTTTTACAAAATAATATTAGTAGCATGGCTGGTTTTGACGGCTCGTATCTCAGCCGTAAGAAGAGATATCGACATGGCTGTCTTTGCAAAAGATGCGCAATGTTGAATTTAGCATGGCTGTGTTAAAAACTCATTTTCGACAAAAGTGCCACTTGGCTGCTTTCTGCATAACTAGGTCCAATTATTAGTGACCTTTGATGATGGAACATTTAGAAAAGTATGATAAGATTGACCAACTACGTGCTAGGCCTAGCCAGGAAGCATTGCAACTGTGTAAAATAGGGTTCATCTCTTTTCATAAAACTTTCACTTTCTTACTTATACTTAGTCAACCCAAATGATTTAAAAAAAAATACCGGACCGGTCAGCGCCGTTTTTATACTTTGCAAAATAACGAAATAATCCTTACTTTAGCATTATCAAATCTGAATAAAAATAAACAATTTACGGATTTAGTAAACTAGGAGTCATATTATTCAACCAAGCCTCCTGGGGTTATCTTGGGTCGCGTGCATCACCTCTTATGTCTATCTTACGACGATACACAAGTCTGTACAGTCGACGGAGGACCCTCGTCGAACTAGCAAGAGATGGTCGCGGCACCGATATCAGGGACTGCTGTAGCAGGGTAATCTTTTTAGTAAATTTTAACAAAATGCATAACACAAGCAAGTCGCTATAAGTAGGTACTACTTACCTACTTGGACAGTGTTACTTTGTGATCAAAACGAAATTGTATCATACCTTAATTAAGTCCACTCTAGTTCTTTTTTTGGTTAAGGTCAAAAGTTAGAGTTTCAAAAGGTCTTAAATACGATTGCTACATAACGTCGATATGACAATAACTTTTAAACAGTCCGATACGCCTATAAAAAATCTAGAACTCTGCTGTCTGTCTGTTTGTACTGGTCTGGGTGTTTTCTATATATTTTAAGTATGTATTTACAAAAAAAGTATATAAGTAAGTTTATCGGTTGTCTAGTACCCCATACGACAGGGTACTTAATAGTAGTTAATTTGGGACTAGATGGCTCTGTGTGGCCCAGTGAGGCATGTCCTAAATATTTATTTATTTATTTAAACTACCCCACTTGGTTTTAAAAAAATCACATCATAATTTGTACTTAAATAATTTTACTTGGCAAAGTGCATTTATTTTCATTTTTAATTTTTCAATGTAAGGTTTCTTCAACAGAACAAAAAAACATTATTGCATAGCAATAGCATAAATAAGAATTACAACATAATGCTACGAGCACGACGATTGAGTTTACTGGTAGGTCTGATTTTTACCCCAGCGCCCAATTTACGAAAGCGTGACGTCACAGACGGACATTTTTGCTCTATTTTTTTTTCAAAATTAAATTCTATTGCCTATGGAATTATCCAGAATATCAGTTATGTAGGACATATATTAGTCCTATTTAACTGATATTTATTAAAGAAATTGATTTTCCATAAAGGGGACGCGAGAAAATGTAGCGGTTTTATAAAAAATCAGTCATTTATGGTTGATGCCTAAGTTACTTTATTTATTACTGTTTGTCTTGTTAGCAATCCTAACAAATAAAAATAAAAAAAGTAATTAATATAATAGTTAATCTGTTAAGGCATAAAACAAATTCTAACTCTGTACCTACTTGATTCCAGATCAATCCAGGATGATCTCCGTGGGCAGGTGGAAGGGCTTCGACGTCTTATACCCTCGTTCAAACCGCAGCTGGCTATCGTGCAGGTGGGCGGCCGGGAAGACTCCAACGTCTATATCCGGATGAAGCTAAAGGCTGCTGCCAACATCGGCATCGAGGCTAACCACATCCGGCTGCCGAAGACCATTACTGAGGCTGAGGTTGGTAGCAATCATAGATTTAAATTAAATCTATGGTAGCAATTAATAACGACCGTATTTTGCGATTCTGCAGGCTGGCTACTTTGAGCTGGTAAAATAGGGTACTATGAGTAAGTGTAAGTAGATATACCTACAGAGTTTTAAATTTAAGTGTTCTGATTTAAAGTAACGTAGGTATGATAGTTACGTATACTTAACGTGTTCGCGCCCCGTTTGTCTAAGTAGTTTAAATGCCGAGCTAAAGATCTCGGGGTTCGACCCCAGGTCGGGCAACAAAAAGTTTAGAATTTTTATCACCAACTCGCCTGTAGGTACCCTTCATTAATAGAGGCTTTTGCCTTGCAGTAGGATTATTAAAGGCAGTTCTTTACCTAACGTGGGACACTTAATGTGGAAGAGAAAGCGAACAGACGTGAATTTGATTTCTCTTTTCAAATGTTAGTATTATAATCATTTTTTTGGCGTAGGTACTTAGGAGTTTCTTCGTCTTGATTATAAACAAATAAAATTAATACTGAGTACTGATGAATTGCAGGTAATAAGATTTTAAATACTTAGTACGTAAAATTTAATTTTAGTTAATGCAATTTATGAAATAATATCCTTTCTGAATTTTGGTAGACATCGCGTCTGGTGGTTCGCGCTCCAGACTCTAAACTAGGGGTTATTCCCAAAGGTCCACGACTCTATTGTTCTTCTATTCCCACCGGGTCCATGAAGTTTTAAAATGTATTTTGAAATTTTCATATATGAATTCCAAATAGGTCCACGAGACTTTTTCAAAGTACAATCAGCAAAACAACACAAACTCTCTGGTATCGAGAAGACTAATACTGTGTTTTTTTATTGTTTAAGCCTATTTTAGTTAAGAAAAAATCACATCAATCACAATGCTTAATTCTGTTTTAGTGTAATTTACGGTAATTATTCTAAAACTATTTTTTTAAGTCTATTCCAAAGACAGCCTGACAAAACAATAAAGACTCCTTGTTCATCTAGTCACTTTATTTTATTTCATAATGAATAATTTTAATTTCTATTTACCCAGCTTTTACAGTTGACTGTACCAAATTTTCTCATGAACCCTTGGGAAAGAAAATGCTTCTTTATTTTTAATGTCGTGGACCCGATGGGAATCAAAGTATGAATTTACGTTTTTTGAAAACAACCTTTGGGAATAACCCGAAGCTAGGGGTCTCATATAATCATGTTAGAACACGTGTACCGTAGGAAGAAGTGCCTGTTATTTAATCGCTTTATTTATATTTCTTAGGTTCGGTGCTGGGTAAGTAAATGGGCATTTATAAATCCTTGAAGTTAAAGCTTTTCTCAATCTGCCAATGACCAACAATATACTTTTGTCCAGTTTGTGTAATAAGTTATTATTTAGCTACGTAGATAATAAGAAAAATGATATGAATATGGCATAATATTTTGCTATCGAACCCTGAACTCATGACTCTTTCGATAAAGCTTGTTTACTTGTGCGTATTATAGCAATTTTATTAACGTTGTGATGTAATAAAACAGATTGATAGAAAATACAATGAAATATGGTCAGCAGAACGATATTTTATCTCGCTATTTACGTTTTCATTTGAACTGACCATAGAAAAGATACTTGAGTTGAGAGATGACTAGAGCAAGAGTGATGTTATCGTTTTATCTCAAAGATATAATCTCTTACAATATCTTCTTATAATGAAAATAAATAATGACGCTTATCTGTTTTACTTCCACTAGATACCTTATTTCGGTATATCACACCTGCAGTCATTGCATTTGAAAATATAATTCTTTTAAAATTCCTTTTTTTTTAGGCATAAAAATCTAGATTTATTTTATTATGCATTTTGTCAGATAAGATTTTTACGTATCTTTACGTCAGTAAATCATCATGACGTCATATTTAGAATTGTGCTTTAATCCCTCGATCGTGAGTTATGCCACACAATTGAAATCAATTGTTATCGCGGCATGCGCGTGCCTCCTGGGGGTTGAGGGATTAACAGGTCATAAAAAGTAAGTCTATTTCTTTGAAATAAATCAAATGAAATAGTTAGTCATTTGAGTACCTACGTAACTCGTGTGACGTCAAAGTTTATTATTGCTGGACAAAGTTTTCGGTTATTGCAAGAAGTGACTTTCTTCATCAACATCATCATCAAAATCCGCCTATAACAGTCCACTGCTAAACACGCCCCCTTTGGCAAATGTCAATAAAAAGTGCAAAGAAGGCGTTGTAGCCTGTTCTCTTCTGGCAAAAGTCCTTCGTCTTTTAGATTCCACATCCACAGGAAGAGAGAAAGTGGTACCCTTTTTTTATTTTTGTGCCGACAACATTAAATAATTAAGACATATTTGTTCATCCTAGCTCCTCCATGAGATCCGAGCCCTGAATGAGTCCCCGAGTGTGCACGGTATCATCGTACAGATGCCTTTGGACTCGGAGACCACCATCGACGCCCACCGCATTACCGATGCCGTCTCACCCGACAAAGATGTCGATGGGTAAGTACCACAACATTTAAAAACAAAAAAGAGGTACATATCGTTGGTACAGACGTCAGCACATCAATGTATGGTCTAATGTGCAGGCCACTGTAGGTACATAACGTATGTAAAAGGAAATATTAATATTATACGTACATATTTGTATATTCTAAACTATTTATTACCTAGTAGTATGATCACAAATAACTTTTACTGTGTTAATTATCCGAGATGGTTAAATTCAAAGTTAGAAACATTTAGCTAAACCAAACTTCGCCCTTTATGGTAATAGAAAAAAAGATGCGAGGCTACTACACATTCCTTTAAAACTGTAAAAATATCGAGACCATTAAAAAATACCTATTAATTTGGTGTTATTCAATGATACGTTATTCTTGTATTCAAACCCTTAAAACAACCCATTCTTCCAGGCTGAACACCGTGAACGAAGGGCGCGTGGCGGTCGGCGATCTCTCTGGCTTCATACCCTGCACCCCAGCCGGCTGCGTGGAGCTGATCAAACGCACAGGCGTACCCATCGCCGGCAAGAACGTGGTCGTCATCGGCCGTAGCCGGATCGTTGGCACACCCGTTTCTGAGCTGCTCAAATGGGAACACGCTACAGTTACAGTCTG
Organism: Anania crocealis; assembly: GCA_949315895.1. Classification (NCBI taxonomy): domain Eukaryota; kingdom Metazoa; phylum Arthropoda; class Insecta; order Lepidoptera; family Crambidae; genus Anania; species Anania crocealis. The sequence goes on from OX438868.1 coordinate 9,142,691, forward strand.
CCACTCGAAGACCAAGAACTTAAGCGAAATCGTGAGTTTTGGTTGTATATTGAAGTCTTTCAGAGCTTTGTCATCTTTTACCATAACTTTATGATTCCGATACCAATATCTGATCTAATCTGATCAAACGATTTTGTCAAAGCGCGGTTTTGATGGTCCCAGATCTAAACTGCGGTTCTGATAGAGACACATTTAATAGACTCTCACCAGGCTTCTGCACTCCGTAGCCAGTTAGTTAGCTAATATAAGTGGTCGACTCAATTGGTTTGTGTATGTAGTGGTGCGGTGGTCGGCCTGTTACGAAGCGTCTCGGGTTTGAAATTTAGTCAGGTCAATTAAAGAAAAGTTGTTTTCTAAACTATTGCTATTAATGGCAAGTTAAGTCTTTGATCCTAGCTTCTGTCAAAAGATGGAAGTCGTAAATACAAGTCGTTAAAGGCCTGCAACTGCAGGCGGCTTGGAAAACCTAACATGGATTATCCTTGAAATTTTAATCATACAACAAGACATACGCCCAGAAAAGTTTGTAAAATTTCTGAGTCGATCTATAAACTTATTGTTACAGGCTAAAACCGCTGATATTCTGGTAGTAGCCATTGGACGCCCAGAGATGGTGCGAGGCTCGTGGATCAAGCCGGGGGCTGTTGTCATTGATTGCGGTATCAACCCAGGTAAGTTATTTTACTAACAAGAATTGAAAATTCCGTACTTTATTAACATTTAGATTTTCAAAACGCTAGGCCAGGTAAAAAAAGTAATTGTTTTAATTTAATATTTCGTTTGATTTGTAATTAGTCTGTATTCTTTTACTGAATCGTAAAAAGTGTCAAAACGGATTGTTATTGTTGCATTTTGGTGACAATCAGCGGAACTGTACGCTGCAAGCATTGTATTGACAAAACACACAAGTGCCGCGACCAATTCATAACTATAGTACTGCCGTCTCTCCGCGATCTACACGCGACATGTTAGCTATAAACTTTTATCGTTCTTTACGGCCATTTGAAAACGAAGCAAAGGTTTAGAAAGGCACAGAAAAGTGAAATTAAAAGTATATTTGAAATTATCTACCATTTAGAAGTTATACGTAGTGACAACATTATACTGTGAAGTTTGACTTGAAGTATGAAGCACTGATGTAAGTAAGTTACAATAAATACTTATCTAAGTACTTTTTACTGTTTATTAGGTTTTATCATAAGAAATTTCGTAGCTCTTGCGGTTTAAATTGTCTCTACTAATTTATCTTCTGTGCTGAACGCGCCTCCAATGTCCCCAATTTAGATAAATGGATGCCAATGATGGTACCTATAAACTATTTTATTGGACTAATCGACTGCTGCGCTTCGCAGCATTAAAACCCCGCCTGGAGTTATTGTAGAATTGTGTGTAAAATTTAACTAAGAAATAATTTCTCCTTATCATACGATAGAATACTTTTCATCATTAGGTCATTAAGGGGACTACTAGAGCTATGTGCTGCCCCCAATTGATTTAATTTTATTACTTCCAAGCACTATCAATTTTCAAAAAACTAGAACAGTATCATTTTAGCAAATTACCTCTAGTATTTATTGAATCACTGGAAGTGGCATTTTATGGACTCATAACGTGTGTGTTTTTTGTTATTTCAGATCCTGAAAAGAGCAAGAAGTTGCTCGGCGACGTCGCGTACGCTGAGGCCAGTGCGGTCGCGTCCCACGTGACGCCGGTGCCGGGCGGCGTGGGCCCGATGACCGTGGCGATGCTGATGCGGAACACCGTGCTGGCGGCGAAGAGGCAGGTCGACCGACTGCTCGCGCCGGCCTGGCCGCTTCGCCCGCTGAGGCTGAACCCAGTATCGCCGCCGCCCAGGTATGGAACTTTTTGGTGATACCTTCTCTGATATTGATGAAAACATTCTTTAGTAGACGATAGTAAAATACATAAGCACCAATGAGGAGAGAGAAAACATTGCCAATATTTCTAGAGCTTAAGTACCTATTTGTATGTTTATGTTTTCAACCGACTGTTTTATTTGTGTTTTTGTATATCATCACTCCTATTTTTGGCCTTAGGAGAGGAATTTGCCACAACTTTGAATAAAACTTACTTAAGACAGTAAAAACTAAAATAAAAAACCACTAAAGTCTAGTGTTATAAATACCGAGACAAGACCTCGGTGTCCTGGGTTCGATCTAGTTTCTAATATTCGAACATGTTGGGTTTAAATTGTGATTCCCAACATCATCATTTGGCGAGAGTGGTGTTATGCCTTTCTATACCCATCATTGCTGAGGTACCTATGAACCTATCTTGAATTCAATGATGGAGGCTGTGTCCTGCAGTGGGATGGTTAAAGGCTGTTACTTTACTTTTTTTAGTACGTATATTCTTAATAGTCGAATTAAAAACTTTAAAATTGATTATTTGTCTTGTAACTTTATGGTTTTACTTAAGAAATATGAAATCTTACAATAGTAAGCTTCTTTCAGGTGCGCAAATTGTTTTGCTTTAACTCAGTCTTTATTACATCCAATTAAAACTCTTTATTGAATTGGCAGTGACATCGTTATCGCGCGGTCGCAGAAGCTCAAGGACATCGCGGAGCTGGCGGACGAGATCGGGCTGTTCCCCAACGAGGTCTCGCAGTACGGACGCACCAAGGCCAAGATATCCCTCTCCGTGCTCGATAGGTTGAAGGACCAGAAAGAAGGGAAATACATTGTTGTTGCTGGGTAAGAAAACTCTAAGCTGTTAACATAACGCCTACAACAAATTCTCCGCAACATTTCACTGTCATACCTTCTCATCCCGTATAACAAGCAGTTTAATCTTTATTTATTCTTTCCATTAATAACATTATAATCATTGATGTATAATAAAAAAATAGACACAATCAAAACAGAAAAACGTTCTCACCTAATGAGCATCCACTCCACTGAACATTTGGATGCTCTTTTAACTCAGTTGCAATCATCTTTAAGTCATAACCGTAGGGTTGAATTTGCATTACGGTAAGTATGGCCTCTGAAATTAGGTGCTTATAATAAACTTGGACAGTTCGAACTAAGTGTCATTTTTATATGGGACTGTGTATCTAGCTCCTGATATTTATGTATGACTTGTGGCCCGCGACTTCGTACATATTGAATTTTTAATTTGAAACAATCCCACGGAAACCGTACACTGTATCGAGATGAATTGTGGCCTATAATTGCTATTCCAGCCTTAAAACTCGCGTGATTGAGTAACAAACATCCATTCAAACTTTCGTATTTATAATATTGGTAAGCTTTTAATAGATTTATAAGTATACCCGCTAAAGTACTACTTCAACTATAGACTTTGTAAGGGTGTTCAGGCGCACAACACCTTCACAGAAATTGATAGCAATGCTACTCCGAAGAGGATTACGTCTTTATATTCTCTTAAGCGATGTTAATGACTGATTTGCATTGTCTCATTCATTCCGACTCAGACACTTGCCATGTGAAGAGCTTTTGGCTCAATATAACACTACAAGAAATTTGGGCGTTTTAATTAATGTCTCCAATCTGTATAACTAAATATACATGATGGTGGCCCATGAGGGGAAATAAAGAAGAAATAATTGCAAATAACGAAAATTAAACCGGCCAGCGAGACCAGTGGTGCAGCGAAAGTGCCATATCACGTGGCGGTTCTGCGAAAAGATAAGTGTCCTTCCTTAACCATCCCATACTAAACCCATTCCAGGATTTCACATATTGAGAATTTGCAGCCATTTGTAGTGAATAATTGTGGAATTTCATCAAATTTGTTGCGATTATGCGATACGTGGGTGCTTCACACCTACCCTCAATATAAAAGAAAAATAATTTGCTTAGAATTTCTCTTGAATTTCAATTAATATCTACTAATTACCTACATTAGATTAACAGTTTAAAAGTACGAAATTTAACATTAAATATTATCTTCCAACATAGTAAGAACTCAACTTAGATTTTTTCGTGAATACCTCCTCATCACAGTGTCCGATCTATTTAGAACGAGAATTAGAGTATTTTGCTGAAATTTTCAGGGTGCAATTGACGCTGCGCTGCGTAATTCCAATAGCTGCGTAGATAATTAGCAGCCATTTCATGCCTACACACAAGCGGGAGTCAGCTGTGCGATACTGGTTCCTGGACGGCGCGTCATCGAAACGAGGAGCGTGAGCGTTTTACCTATCATTATTATAATAGCTTAAATTTTCTTTACCTTTTTTCGTAATTATTTTTAAGCATGTCTAACGCAGAAGATAAGTCCGATTTAAGCAAATTAATAACAAGGCGATCATCTGCTAAAGGACAAATAACTAAGTTTAAAAATTACCTAAACAGTATTGCAAATAGTAAAGACTTAACAAACATTCAAATAACAGAATTAAAACTTAAACTTGCAAAATTCGAAGCACTATCGGTTAGGGTGGATGACTTGCAAAATGATATAGAGGTTTTGAATCCAGATAACATGGCTAATGAAATTGATGAACGCGACAACATCGAGCGCGATATTATCATAAATATTGCTACAGCTAAAACTTTATTAGAAGACTTTACTAAAAAACTAGAATGTGAAAATAGGCGTACGTCAATGTATGATGCATCTTTTTGTGTAGATACGCAGGATAATTATGGTCTTAAACTTCCTCAAATCCAGATATCAAATTTTGACGGTGCATATTTCCGATGGCTTGAATTCCGGGACACCTTTGAAAATTTAATTCACAATAATTTACGAATTTCACCCATCCATAAATTTCATTATTTAATTTCATACCTGGAAGGTGATGCTGCCAGAGTTATTTCCAATCTCGAAGTGTCATCCTTAAACTACGATGAAGCTTGGAAATTGTTATGCAATCGGTATAATAATAAACGCATATTAATCAATCACCATCTAAATGCTCTTTTTAATGTGAAGCCACTTCCGCGCGAGTCTGAAAGGTCCCTTAGATTCATAGTCGATCACGTCACAAAGAATTTGCGTGCCCTTGCCAGCTTAGGTCAACCCACGGACAAGTGGGACATCTTAATTATATATATGCTATCGTCTAAGTTAGATAGTACAACTTTAGCCAAATGGGAAGAACACCGTAGTAGCTTAAGCGGCGATACTACCACTTTGGAACAGTTTTTCAACTTTCTTATTGATCGCGCGAATGTATTGGAGTCACTTGCAAGAAACAGGTTTTACGATACGCAAAATAGCATTCCCAAGCCCCCACCTATGAATGCGCGTAATAGCTCAGGTTCAAATAATAAACAAAGCCCTACTTCATACGTAAAATCATTTGCGAGTTCGAACAGTAAACCGCAAAACAAAGTTTTTAAGTCAAATAATTATACATGTGTCATTTGTAACGACAATCATAAAATATATGATTGCCCTATTTTCAAGAGCAAGGATATCAAAGAAAGATTAAGCGATGTGTCTAAATATCGTCTTTGTTCAAATTGCCTTAGGCAGGGTCACCCGGTGAGTGAATGCCGAATGGGGCCATGTCGCGAATGTAATGCAAGGCATAATAGTTTAATTCATCAACCGGCATCCTTAGTGAATAATCATGTGAGCGTGGAGGACCCGAGTTATGACACAATGGAACCCAGTGAATCTGGTGCATACTTTTCAAAACAAAATTCAAATCAAATACTTTTATGTACTGCTATAGTTGAGGTACTGAATCCATTAAACCAGCAAAAGGTCAAGGTTCGTGCGCTATTAGACTGTGGTAGCCAGTCATCATTTGTTTCTAAATCTTTAAAAGATAAAATCTCACTAAAATCTATTCCCATTGATTCACTAAAGGTCATAGGAATAGGTAATAATATTAACAATTCAATCAACATTACTGAAAGTTGTAATATACAAATGAACTCTCTAAATAGCAATTTTAACGTATCTTTTTCATGTCTAGTCCTAGATGAATTGACCGGGCGTCTACCAAAGTATCCCGTCAACATCGAGTCTATTAAAATACCAACAAATACACTACTAGCTGATCCTAAATTCTATGAACCAGCCCCTATAGATCTATTAATAGGAGCTGATTTATTCTGGGACATTGTAAGAAACGAGCAACTTTCTCTTGGCCCTCAAAATCCTAAATTAATAAGTACAAATCTTGGTTGGATAATATCAGGTTCCTTTAAATCAGGTTTGGGTAAAAATAAGACTCACTGTAACCATGCTCTCATTGCTCCAGCTGATCCGATAGAAAATAAATTAGATAACATGTTGACAAAATTTTGGGACTTAGAGGAATTACCTACAAAGTCTTTGTTGAGTGACGAAGAAAGGGAAAGTGAAAAACACTTTGTTACTCACACGCGTAGAAATAATGAAGGTAGGTTTTGTGTCAAGCTGCCCTTAGTTGACACACCTGATTGCCTGGGAGATACATTTAATTTAGCTAAAAGGCGTTTAAATTATTTAGAAAAAAGATTCAGAAAAAATCCATTGCTAAAGTCCGAATACAGTAATTTCATTAAAGAATACGCGGAGTTAGGTCATTTATCTCTGGCCACCAACAAGCCAGATCATTGTTATTATTTATGTCATCATGCAGTATTTAAACAAGAGAGTGAATCGACCAAATTACGCGTAGTGTTCGATGGATCGGCCCCCTCTTCAACCGGCTTTTCCTTAAATGACATACTAAGGGTGGGTCCAAGTATACAGGATTCTCTCTTTTCCATTCTAATACGGGCTAGGCAGTATAGGTTTCTATTAACGGGCGATATTGAAAAAATGTACCGTCAAGTTCTAGTAGCCGAAGAAAACCGGGATCTGCAGCGTATATTATGGAGAGAAGATGAGTCCAAACCTATCCAGATATTTAAACTAAATACTATCACTTATGGTACCGCAAGTGCTAGTTATTTAAGCACACGCTGTCTATGGGAGCTGGGTGAGGAGCAGGATGATGAGCTCATAAAGACCATCATCCAAAAGGACTTCTACGTTGATGACTTGATTACTGGAGCTAATAGTGAACTTAAATTATCATACATACAACAAGCGATCTCTAAAGCGCTCGAATCAGGTTGTTTTAAATTAAGAAAATACAAAAGTAACATTCCAACCATATTTCAAAACATAAATATAAACGAACACGATACCCTCACTATAAGCGAGTCCTCCAGCACACTTGGACTAGGATGGACTCCATCTAATGACATGCTACATTTTCCAATAAAAAACTTTATAAACAATGAACATGACGTAATAACCAAGCGATTTATCATGTCTAATTCATTCAAAATATTCGATCCCCTAGGTATTTTAAGTCCCGTTGTAATTCAGCCTAAAATAATATTACAAAAGCTTTGGCAGCAAAAAATGGACTGGGATCAACCCGTTACCCAGGAAATAAAAGGTGATTGGCTAAAATTCACTGATAACTTAAGCTATCTTAAAAAATTACAAGTACCTAGGTGGGTTCTATGCGAAGATTATCAATACACTGAGTTGCATTCTTTTAGTGACGCATCGGAGCATGCTTATGGAGCCTGTATCTATTTAAAATCTATAAACGCTCAGGGCGAAAGCAAGATCTCCTTATTGTGCGCAAAGTCTAAGGTTGCCCCATTGAAACCAACAACTATACCACGGCTCGAATTGTGCGCAGCATTACTTTCTGCTAAACTTTGCAAACTTGTTTTGGATTCTTTAAGATATAAGCCCGGAAAAATAGTACATTGGTGCGATTCAAGTGTTGTTCTTAGTTGGATAAACAGTGATCTAACTAAGCTAAAAATGTTCGTGGCTAATCGCACCAGCGAAATATTAGAATTAACCAAGTCATCGTCATGGCGATATGTACCTACAGCTCTAAATCCCGCTGACTTAATATCCAGAGGCGTAGATGCCAAGAATTTAATCGATTTAAGTCTGTGGTGGCACGGCCCTAGTTATCTAAAATATGATGAATCACACTGGCCTTGTTTACAATTGAAGGATACTCACTTATTACCTGAAACCAAGGTGCATACTACAATAATAAACGATCCTTTCATTAATTTTGATAAATATTCATCATTAAATAGATTGCAACGATCCTTAGCTTACGTAATAAGGTTTATATTTAATCTAAAAAATAAAAACAACAAACGAGTAGGCATATTGTCAGTCGAGGAGTTGCGTGAGTCATTTCATGCATTGTGCGTTATCGCGCAGCGAGAATCTTTCTCAACTGAATATAATTTACTTTTAAACTCTAAATCGCTTCCCAATAAGACTAAAATTTTATCGCTTTCACCGTTTTTAGATAATAAGATTATTAGAGTCGGCGGACGCATAGATGCATCTGCCTGTTCCTTTGAGAAAAAACATCCAATATTATTACATGCAAACCATAGGTTAACTAAATTATATTTTGAGAGGGAACATGTGAATGGTATGCACGCTGGCCCGCAGTTGCTACTAGCTAACGTTAGAGAAGTAGTTTGGCCAGTCAACGGGCGTCACCTCGCAAGACGCACCGTCAACAATTGCGTTATCTGCCGACGGCTGCGAGGTAAAACATTATGTCCTAAGATGGGAAACTTACCTAGTCAGCGCATAACTCCTGATTTTCCATTCTTGTCCGTTGGTCTGGACTTTGCTGGACCATTTTTAATTATTAATCGCAAGGGTCGCGGAGGTCGCTTAATTAAGTGTTATCTATGTCTTTTTGTATGTCTACGGTACAAGTGTATTCACTTGGAAGCCGTAAGTGATTTGTCCAAAGATGCGTTTATTATGACCCTTAAACGTTTTATCTCCCGCAGAGGCAAGCCAGCGGAAATCTTTTGCGATAACGGGCGCAACTTTGTGGCGGCAGCCAAAGACATAGGCAATTTTATTAAACAAAATAATGAACCATTATGTGATTTTGCAAGCCAACAAGGCATAACCTTTAAGTTCATCCCTGTATACGCTCCTCATTTCGGTGGGATCTGGGAATCTGGTATCCGTTCGGCCAAACAGCACTTAAAACGTGTCATGGGAAATAGCAATTTAACTTTTGAAGAGATTTCCACTTTATTTGCGCAAGTGGAGGCAATTCTTAATAGCCGTCCCTTGTGTCCCATGTCCACCTGTCCTAACGACCTCCTCTCCTTATCTCCAGGGCACTTCATCATCGGCAGACCACTGAGCGCACTGCCCACGCCATCGCTAGAAGATCACGACAACGATACATTGAAGAAACGCTACCAACGATTAGAAGGGATCAGGCAACACTTTTGGCACAGATGGAGTAAAGAGTACCTGGCTGAGCTTCAACAAAGAACAAAATGGCGCAGTAATACCGCCCTGCTTAAAGTCGGAGACCTGGTACTACTAGCTGAAGACAATGCGCCGCCCTTGAACTGGCGCATGGGACGCGTCGTTCGTCTCTTCCCGGGACCAGATGGTGTATCAAGAGTAGCGGATGTTAACACCGTTCGAGGCTGCGTGCGGCGTGCTTTAACTCGTCTTTGCCCACTACCTACGGCCGAGGATCTCAAATGTTGAAAGTGTGATTTCAACGGCGGGAGGATGTTCAGGCGCACAACACCTTCACAGAAATTGATAGCAATGCTACTCCGAAGAGGATTACGTCTTTATATTCTCTTAAGCGATGTTAATGACTGATTTGCATTGTCTCATTCATTCCGACTCAGACACTTGCCATGTGAAGAGCTTTTGGCTCAATATAACACTACAAGAAATTTGGGCGTTTTAATTAATGTCTCCAATCTGTATAACTAAATATACAAAGGGCAACATCTTTTAAATTATACTAAATATATTTTTTTACAGCATTACCCCAACTCCACTTGGCGAGGGTAAGAGTACCACGTTGCTAGGGCTGGTCCAAGCGCTGGGTGCGCACCGCGGCCGCAACTCCTTCGCCTGCATGCGGCAGCCCTCGCAGGGACCCACGTTTGGAGTTAAAGGAGGCGCCGCCGGCGGTGGATACTCCCAGGTATGATACTTATATATAATAATCCTAAACACGATATGAAGGATAATTCGGGTTCGACCTTCCGAAAACAGCACAAACAATTTTTTATATAAATGTGGTTGTTTAAATAGATGTTTGTTAATCAACCATGCCGTATATAACAACTTAACAGATCTAAATGAAATTTGCAGGGAGTTAGTATATCTACTCGTACTATGATCAGGAATATCATTAAAGACTATTTAAAATCCTGAAAAAAAATTCGGTTCCGTGGGATTACTTTTTGTTTTTCATTTAAAAGGACCGTCACTATTTTTTGCACTTTTTACGTGCAGCGGTCGTCTGGAGGACAAAAAATAACATGGTCTACTTTTCATCTCTGAAAATGGTTCCCATGGGATAGAATAATTATTTTTTTCATCAGAAGATCGTAACACATTTTCATACTTGGCAGTGAGTTTTACTTTAACAATAAATGAAAAAAATATATTCAGACACTTACTTATAAAGAACGATGGCAAAACGTGTAAAAAAAAATTAAAAAATGTTTATTGACAGGATAAAAATACAGACAGGTTTTACCGGTCCCCAAACTAGGCATGCCTGTCCTGTGGGGAACAGTGTACGATTTACATGTGATTTTCGTAGAACTTGTTAAAAAAACAGAAACATTCTTGCATGTTAAAAATAATTACAAATTATAAATTCTTTACAATGGGCAAAGCTGGCGTTTGTGTGTGTGTGAGTGTGTGTGTGTGTGTGTGTGTGTGTGTGTGTGTATGTGTATGTGTGTGTGTGTGCGCGCGCGCTTTATTTGGTTGTTAATGAGCTAAGTTTAGACTATTTTACAACTTTTATGATTCCCTCTGCTTTATCATAACACCATCCCAAGAGCAGCTCAGTTACCATCGCTTTGACGTTATGTACAGGTTGGTTCCTAAAGTCTAACACAGCAGACATTTTGTTGTAGATGTGGGGCATCAGAAACCTGCAGAAACGTTGCACGAATATAGTCTTCGTAGCGGGGACGGGTATCCTGAAAAGACGCTTAGTGAGCATTTTCTGGTATTCGTCCGACGATAGGACACTTCTATGCGTGTGGAGTACAACTCTTAGAAGAAATAGTTTTCTAACGCTCAGAACTTCCGCCTCCTCGTACAAGGCAGCAGTTGGATACCTCATTGACTTGAAAAGAGCTACTTTTAGGACCCCTCTTTGGGCTCTTTCTAGGGGCATAAGAGAGGTTTTTGCAGCTCCCCCCCAGGCGAGAATACAATAGGTGATCAGAGATTGACATAGGGCCATGTAGACACTTTTGAGCGTACTGCCGTCAGCTGACTCTCGCATGTTTCTCATGACGTGGATAAGTGTTTCCTCATTATAACTATACCTAAGTGTAGGTGTAACAAAAGATTATTGGTATGAACAGATTATAATTATAGTTTATTGCGAATATTAATTGGCAGTAAGATTCACAAAATGTTAAAAAAACTATTGCAATTTACAGGTCATCCCCATGGAAGAGTTCAACCTTCACTTAACAGGTGATATCCACGCTGTGACCGCCGCCAACAACTTGCTGGCCGCTCAGATGGATGCACGCATCTTCCACGAGCTCACTCAAAAAGATGGGCCTCTGTACGACCGCCTGGTGCCAAAAATTAAGGGAGCCAGGAAGTTCTCAGCTATCCAGATCAGGAGACTGAAAAGATTGGGCATTAACAAGACCGATCCTGACTCCTTGACCGATGAAGAGAAGACCAAATTCGCAAGGCTGGACATTGACCCTACGAAGATTATGTGGAACAGAGGTAACACTTTATTGCAAGTTAGTAGAATAATATAAATGATTTTTTTTTTAATTATTTTTTTCTTTCGCTACCTCACTAAGAAGTATAAGCTGCAGTTCGAGCTATAAATACGATCCCTTGACTATCCTGACTTAGATTTTACTGAAAATGCGGATTCAAAGGTCAGGAGATTGGTCTAGCTAGAATACGAGTAGAGACACAACACAAGTTTGCGGATCCCATTTATACGTATATGAAGCAGCAGTAGTTTTCCGTTGAAAAAATTTTGATGTTTTTATTTGTTTATAGTTGTGGATCTAAACGACCGGTACTTGCGAAAGGTGACCATCGGCCAGTCCCCAACGGAGAAGGGTTTCACGCGTGAGACTGCTTTCGATATCTCTGTGGCGTCTGAGATCATGGCCATCCTGGCGCTGGGCAACGACGTGGAAGACATCAAGGAGAGGCTGAGCAGCATGGTGGTGGCGCTCGACAAGAAGGGTAACCCGGTTACTGCTGATGACTTGGTAAGTTTTGGCAATTCTTAGTGGTGTTACTGGAGAGCTTATGATCACCATGATCATCAATGTATCTATATCTGGCTGATCACATTGTTTAGTTGGAGATGCATGGTGTTGTTTCTTGCGTACGCATTTGCTGCATGTATTGTTACAATATTTTGCAAGTTAACAGAGAAGGTTTATACTTTTGATGCAGCATTAGTTATCTGGTGTGATGGAAAGGCGATCTAGTCATCGTCTTGCAAATTTTAATAGTTGCTCCAGCTCTCTCTCTCTCTCGGTTATTAGCACGACTTCAAACAGACTACCTGATAGCTGAATATCGCATTTTATACCGATTATCCCGTATACGTTGAATCATTAAAAACAGCCCATTCTGGACTACTTTTAACTATCTTAATTTTTAGCCTAACTTTCAAAGTTTTTGAGTTGTATAGACCTTGTTAAACGGTTTACTCTTTTTGAGCTGAAAGGACCTCTCACTTCTTAAGAGGTTTACCTTCTTAAACATGTTGATTATGTGCGAAATCATTAAATGTTTTCATGTTCGATTACCCAGGGCATGACCGGAGCTCTACTAGTGCTGCTCAAGGATGCGTTCGAGCCTACTCTGATGCAATCTCTTGAGGGCACCCCGGTGCTGGTGCACACCGGGCCTTTCGCCAACATCGCGCACGGCTGCTCCTCCATCCTGGCCGACAAGATCGCAATGAAGCTGGCTGGAGAGAACGGATACGTGGCCACTGAGGCAGGATTCGGCTCTGATATCGGTAAGCAAGTGGTGACACGGTGTTAAAGATACATTGCAAGGTGATATTGCTTTAGTCATGCAATTTACTAAGAGTTCAATTCTTCGCTCCTTACTCGGAACTCAGGGTCCCAGATTCGATCTTTGAGTCGGGCAACAAGAGTTTAGAATTTTCCAACATTGCTCGGGTTTGTTATGACCAATACCAACCCGCAGATGGCAAGCGTGGTGAATATGTACCCATCATTGCTGAGTAACTTAAATTCAATGATGGTGGCCTTGCTCTGTAGTGGGAGTAGTTTCATATTATCGTTACTTTATACTTTACAATTCTTTTCTGGATGAGAAAAGCTTGTCCAATATCTGTCAATCCTAAGTGTAGGTACTTTTGTATACAAAAATTACACTTTGACATATCCGCAACTGAATTAACCATAGATTTAATATACTGGAATTAACGTAGCTGTTGTCACGTTTCATAACCTGCCTCAATAGAAATTTCACCGTACGTACTATCGGGGACTCTTGCTCCTAACCACATAAGTTTCTGTTCATGCTCGCTCAGTGCTACGAACGAAGACGGGGACTCTTCTCTGATTGGTCGTCGGCGATAGTGTCGTAGCAGTTTTACTACGAATATGTGTAAAGCGGTTAACACGAATCCGTTCGTAGAAAGCACTCCGTCTAATCCATTCATGAGAAAAGTCCAAGCTTCGTCCACCGGTGAACGCAAAAGATTCTGGTCTGGTATGGCTACTGGTGATGGTATTACAAAGAAACACATTAAGTTTATGCTACCAATTTGTAAGAGCATCGAAATAACCTCTTGGCGTTAACTTGGCGAGGACGCTTTTCGGCTGTTGTGTTGTGTTTGTAGTTTTTTATAACATATGCTATAATGCTGCACTTTCTGGTAGGCATGGAAAAGTTCTTCGACATCAAGTGTCGTGCGAGCGCGTCACGGCCCCACTGCGCCGTGATCGTGGCGACGGTGCGAGCGCTCAAGATGCACGGCGGCGGCCCGCCCGTCTCGCCCGGCGCCCCGCTGCACGACGTCTACGTCAAGGTGACACTTTTATTTTAACTAGGTACACTGAACATGGAAAGAGGTTAGAAAGGCTGTCTTGCGCCATTTGTATGACAACCGATGTCGCCGCTTGCGCCCCATTACTACTTGTGCACATAATAAACACTAAACACAAGCTTTCGCACACAAAAACGAGTGACAAAGAACGCCAATCAAGCAAATTTTTTTGGTGTCGACGTCAAAAATAACATCACAGCGCTCATTTTAATTCCTGTTTGGGAAGAAGTATGAGCATTTGCTCATAACCTCTGTGGCGCGCCTGCCCCGCCTACATCGCCTTTCTAACTTTTTTCCGTTTTCTGTGCTTTTAACATACATCATACCTGGTAAGAGTCCACTCCTGACTAGGCTTCCCAAAAAGTATCACCTATAAACTTATGTGATGGCACTTCTCTTCCGCGGGGTGTCGTAGGAGGCGAAAAAAGGAGTACTGCCAGAAAAAGACAGGTAGCAGCGTCATCTCTCGACCATTAGCTAAACTGCGATCGCCAAAACACCAGTCAAGCGTGACTATTAAGGCAAAACCCCCCTTTTAGGAGAGGATGATGTACCTCCAGCTGTGGGAGTCATTTGGTTGAGTTGATGATGAAACATAATCAACACACTTGTTAGGCGGGTTGGAAAGTTTGGCTTATGGTGGAAAGAAAATGCTGCAGCACTACTTTTATAATACAGCGGTAATAAAAATGATGTCAGTAACTATAGGCCTCTTTCGGTGCTTTCTGTCTTGGCAAAAATTTTGGAAAAGCTATTAAATACTCGTTTGCTAAATTACCTTGATAATTGCCATATTCTATCTCCTAACCAGTTCGGATTTAGACATGAAATCTCAACAGAAGACGCAGTTACAGGCATAACTACATTAATGACTGAACAAGTAGATAGAGGTACAAAATGTGTCTCGGTGTTCATAGACTTAAAAAAGCCTTTGACACGGTGTCACATTGTATCCTTTTGCAAAAATTACTTACATACTCAATGAAAATGGTAAAATCTTGGATCTAGTATTAAGTAACATTCCCAATTGCACAGTCACATCTCCTCCAGGCTTGTTAACTAAACTGGACCCTCATCATCCAAATATCCTGTTATCTGTTAATTTTGTAACGCATCCTTCTTTTTGCACCAAACATAATATAAAAAAATACAATTATTTTAAAGCAGATTACGATGAAATTGTAAGGGAATTGAAAAACTTTGCCTGGGATTTTAAGTTCTCTAAATGCAGTGATTATGGGTAAATGGTTAATGTTTTTTACGGAATTCTCAAAAAAGGAATAGAAAAATTCGTGCCCAAACATAAAGTTAAAAGAGCTGACTATCCCGTCTGGTTTAGTCCAGCTCTGATCAAAATTCTAAAGGAAAAAGAAAAACTAAGGCGCAGTTTAAAAAAATTCACAAATCCCCGAGATCAGATCGAGTATGAAATTTTACGTGTAAGGTGTAATTCTTTATCTAACCCATGCTATCGTGAATATAAACACAAAATTGAAGAGGCAGTTAAAACCGATAGTAAAGTTTTTTTCCGATATATCAAACAAAAACGCGATAACAATGTTTCCCTGCCGGCTACTATGCATCTTGATGGTGTCGCGCCTGATAATGGATTGCCAATCTTTTCGCATCTCAATTTTCGTCTGTTCACTTCACTAACTCATCATCACGTACTAGGTGGAGACATTAATTTCACAGAAAAAGAGGTTTTAGCAAAGCTCAGGAATTTAGATCCCGGAAAAGGTGCAGGTCCAGATCAGATACCTTCTGTATTCTTCAAACAATCATCATATGTGCTGGCTCGTCCATTAATACTTATTTACAATGCTTCTCTAGCTGAGGGTTTCTTTCCCGTGTTGTGGAGAAAATGCAGAATCGTACCAGTGTTTAAAAAGGGGTACCAGGCAGATATAAAAAATTACAGGCCTATCGCTATTTTGTCGTCTCCATCCAAGGTTTTCGAAGCTTTACTATACCCTATTGTTAGTCGGCACTTTGAGTGTTTTATCACTTGTGAACAGCACGGATTTAGGAAGGGTCTATCAGTTCAAACTAATTTTGCCAATTTTGTTTCTGAGCTGGCATGTGAAATGGATAGACAACGTCAGATCGATACTGTCTACACCGATTTTAGTAGTGCTTTCGATCGGGTGAATCACCTACGGTTAATACGTAAACAAGAAGCCTGTGGTGTGCACGGTACTCTTCTAGCTTGGTTCAGATCCTATCTGGTTGATAGATTACAGTCGGTTGTAGTCAAGGGTTTTGAATCTGATACATATATCGCTCAATCTGGCGTACCACAGGGCTCCCATGTCGGTCCATTGTTGTTTTTGGTGTACATTAACGACATAACATCTTGTATCAAACACTGCAACTATGCACTATTCGCAGATGATCTAAAAATATATAGAACGGTTGATTCTGGCCATGATGTGGATTGTATCCAACAAGATCTAGATGCTATAGAGGAGTGGTGCAAATCCAATAGTATGACTCTTAACGCAAAAAAATGTTCCTTTATACGATACACAAGACGGATATACCCTGTTCCTTCCTCATATCTTATTAGTGGCGAGAGGCTGCTCGAGGTTGACGAAGTTAGAAACCTTGGCGTGATTCTAGATAGGAAGTTAAAATTCACTTCACATATAAATGCGGTCGTGAAAAAAGCATCGCAGATGCAAGGGTTTATAATAAAGAAACTCAAAGTCTTCTGGAGCCCATACAAAGCTTGTTTTGTTCAATTCGTTAGTTCGGAGTCAACTAGAATATGCCTCGGTCGTTTGGAATCCGTCGTATGTTAACCACTCTCAACGTATTGAATCTATTCAAATAAGCTTCACCAGACATTTAGCATATATCTCTCCAGGTATATCTCATAGGGCGCCTTACCTGCAGCGACTTGATCATTTTAATCTGATTTCATTACGAAACCGACGAAAAATGCTTGACCTGATATTTCTCCATAATGCAGCTTTAACATCCGAAAAAATTGTTAGTCGGATCTCACTATCTGTTCCATACAATGTCCCCAGGAAGCCTATCACAAAGACTTTTTCGGTTCCCTCATCCCGCACAAACATCATCGCGCATTCACCCTTGCCTCGCATCTCTGCGCTATCGTTCCTGTTATGGGTGTATTTTTCGATTACCAGAATAAATTTAAATTTAAAATTGTTCAGTCATTTGTTTAGCGGTTCATTTATCTTATTTTTTTTATTGTTGTTACATTTAGGTAAGTAATATACTTACTGATTGTTAAATTATACGTAAATTTTTAATACTGTGAATTCCGTGTTAACCTGTAATAGGCATATATGTAAGATTAAGGCCTTTTAAGTATTGTTTTATTGTTGTTTTTATATGTATGCTATTGGCTAACCTTTTCAATAAATAAATAAATAAACAATTCAACTGACTAAAACTGATGAAAATAAAAGTCATGTTTACCAAATAATTAACAAATATGTATCAATAAAGTCTTAAATGTTTGTCTATTTTAGTTAATGTTTAGTTATTTTCATAACAATTGACTTTTAATCTTTAATGTTATCACAGGAAAACCTAGAGCTTCTGGGCAAGGGCTTATGCAATCTGGGCAAGCACATCAGCAACGGCAACAAGTTCGGCGTCCCAGTCGTCATCGCCATCAATAAACACGGGTAATTACAATATTACACATCGACATGTGACGTCACGTGACTTGTCTGTCTAATTTACATTAATTCGGGTCGCTGCTCTTCCAACTGGTCAAATGTAGCATACATTTTAGTGACACGTCATGAGCATTCAATAAAAATATATTGTTGCAAATAGTTAACAATTAAAGGCGAAACATTATAAAAATATTTGTTAAGTGATAATAAAATAATTGCATTGGACTTTCTATTTCAAGAAGAGTTTTAAGTTTCGTAGGTATAGGAGAAGAAAAGTAAGATGATTAAATCAAGTGAAAATAATTGACGATTTGTGATAAATGTATTATTCAAATCAAAGAGCAAATTCAGACTCAACATAAATAAATAACATTTTGATTTCAGAAACGACACGCAAGCAGAATTAAATCTTGTGAAAGAGTTTGCAGAGAAGAATGGTGCTTACCGCGCAGTGATTTGCGACCACTGGGCCAAGGGCGGAGAAGGCGCGTTAGACCTGGCCGATGCGGTCATAGCGGCCTGCGAGGCGCCCTCCAAGTTTGACTATCTGTATCCCCTGGATTTGCCTATCGTCGAAAAGATCAAGAAAATCGCGACCGAGATGTATGGGGCAGGAGCTGTGGAGTTCACCAATGAAGTTTTGGGAAAGATCAAGATGTTTACTGAGAAGGTGAGATTCTTGTTATCACAGGTAGTTTTAACCATCAGCGTAATAGCAGAGGAAGCGAAACAAGACATTACACAAATACAATTTAAAATTTCACACCATAGCCTGGCATACAAATTTTCTGATGCGTAGCTGATTTGTTTTTTGTTCTTTAAGTTTTTACTAAATTGATAAAAAACTAACCTAGTAGTTTCAGGGGCATCATAAATACTTTATATAAATAAGTAAACACATATTACGGTACCTATAAGTCCAACACATCAATAATGATGAAAGTAATGATACAGCGCCAGTTATAGTCATAGGTACCTACTCATATATAATTTTGTGTATCATTATTATCATATAAACGATCAAAGTTACCGAGCTGTTTAATATCTTTGCAGGGCTACGACAAGTTCCCAATCTGTATGGCCAAGACGTCCAACTCGCTGACAGGAGACGCGGCCATCAAAGGCGCGCCTACGGGCTTCACTCTCCACGTCAACGGCATCTTTGTATCCGTGGGTTCCGGGTTCGTAGTGCCGATGGTCGGAGAGATCACCAAGATGCCCGGGCTGCCTACGCGCCCCAGCATATACGATATAGACCTAAACACAACCACTGGCGAGATAGAAGGACTATTCTAAAAAAAAAGATCATTTTAATTGAATAAGGAATTGTGTTTTTTCAATAGAAATCGCTCGTTTGTTATGTCAGTGGCCATTCAATCACAGTCTACTGTTGCTTTAATATCTTATACAATATCTTTTACTGTTGACAGAAGCTATTAATCTTGGGACCAAAATGTTATATTGTTATATAAAATCAATGTTACAATGCTGTATTTATATCTTAATAAATATTTTGCTTTTTAGTTTGATATTTTACTGTCTATTCGTGGTGTGTTGTAAATATATTAATATGGAAAAACAACAATAATAAATATTCATGTGCTCAACATAGTTAAATCCGTAATTGTTTTGCTTATCATGAATTTCAAGCATCATTATTTGTATATACGAGTACCTTAGCATATTTCAGTAAAATAACCATTTTGCATAGTTTACATTTCTGTAAATACAACCGATTTAACCAAATGGAAATCTGGGCAAGATAAATAAACTTGTCTGTGAGACGTGATCAATCTTACATCTACACGAACAGTTCTTGTCTAAGTTTTTTTTTTGTGTAGGTACCTCGGAGAATTTGTCTACTTAGCTAACGAAATTTTTAGATAAGGTTTAACTTTTTAAGCTATGTAGTTGTATTTTTTGCAAAAACGCAATTGAAAAAATAGTAAAATCTGTTTTATTTCTGCAAATATGTCCCATGAGTCAGTAGTTCAGTACCAATATTTAAACCTACCATTATTTTCTTCAGGACAAAACTGGGCTAGTGCCGAGAAGATGCACCGCAAAAATCTCTATCACTATTGACAGCCTCTTGTTAAATAAATTTTTAATAAAGGGCAAGCTAAGACAATTGAAAGCCGAAGTTATGGCTTCATATCATTTAAATTTTAAATTATCATAAATAGTAAGTATAATAGTCCCATTTCGTTAAAATTATTTTGACATACGATTTAATCCTTTCGATACTAGTAATTATATGTATGGGACACCCAAGTCCAATCAGTCTTTATAATAACGTAATGTAATATGAAAAGTAAATATTTAATAAAAACTACCTACATATACAACGTGTAATAAAAAAGAAGCAGTAACTTTTAAGCGGACGATACTCTCGGTGATAACTAATCTTTTGACCTGTATTAGGTAACTGGAAATCTTATAGATATAGAACAAAAAGATCACCAATCCGGCGCTTGCGTTTGTACATAAAAACTAGGGTTGTCCAAAATATTGACATGACATTTAGAGGAAAAAAAATTAACAGATAGACTATTATGCTTTTGTCAGTGGAATCTTTACTTGATGTATTTAAATACCCTTAAGTATTAGTGCTTATTTTTTTACACGTTGTATATTATCTAATTTAAAACCAATAATAATAATGGGCAGTAGCGACCCCACGGACCTGATTGCTCCCGGAAGTATCCCTGTTCCTCACCTCTGGCTTGCTATCATTGGTCGGCCGGAGTGAACACTGACGAGGAACATATCTCCCACCTCTTGCTTGCCTTCATTGGCCGGCTTGAGTGGAGAGTCGCTAGAGCAGAAATGCTCGGAGGAAGGAAGTATTGCAGTAAGATGCTTGTAGGGATCTTGAACGGATTACCGGGATTGTCCTGAGAGCCGTGTAATACCTCTCCACTCCTCAAGCACCTCAGGCTATGTTGCTCCCTTGTCGCTACGTCACTATGTGCTAGCGGCCGTTTCCGGGGGCCCATTAAACGAGTGTGCGAGTCACCCCCTGCCATTTTATCCGTGTGAGTAACATAGGTCAGGCAGGGGCCATAGTCCTTCCATAGTCCCAGTTACCCATTCTACTAGCACCCAAACCCATAGCCCAGTATCCTTTGTATCCACATTCTACAATAGTCCTGCACTGACCGGGGGTTATCCTTGGGTGTACTTGTATAGTGCGCACAGGGATAATCGTCGGTTGGTGTCACATTACATCATTTAGATAAATGTTGTCTAATGGGCCTCTTCGAGTTGGCTTCGGCCCCTCGTACGCCTTCCAAATGTCCGGGACTCCATAGTCCCGTGATCGGAAACAGACCAACATAATAATAATCCGTGCCATTTTATCCGTGTTAGTAACATAGGTCAGGCAGGAGCCATAGTCCTTCCATAGTCCCAGGTACCCAGTCCACTAGCACCCAAACCCATAGCCTAGTATCCTTTGTACCCACAATTTACAACAGTCCTGTACTGACCGGGGGTTGTCCTTGGACGCATTTATATAGTGCGTACAGGAATAATCGTCGTCGGTCACATCACATCGTAAAGATAAATGTTGTCTAACGGGCCTCTGCGAGTTGGCTTCGGCCCCTCATACGCCTTCCAAATGTCCGGGACTCCATAGTCCCGTGATCAGAAACAGACCAACATAATAATAATATTTAAAAAAATAATAATAATAATACCAAGGGCACATAAAATCCCATGCTGAAAAAGGGGGTTTTCAGGATAAAAAAATATTCAAATGATTACGCTTGGTTCCGGTGTTCCATTATTACATTACATACATTCCAGTTGAATTTGTACAAATATGTCTGATTTAGTAAGTCTTGGGAATACATGTATCTTATGGGCCATACCGAAAGGGTTATATATAGTGAGTTATATACAGGATGAAATTTTAACTACCTTCCAAATTTTAATGTATCAATCTACGTGACAAAAAACAAATGACGTATTTTTTCTTTTGGTATAGTCCAGTACAAAAATGTCAAGATAAAGCACTTAGAAAATGTCCGCAAAAAATCTAAATTTTTTGATACGGCCGCCTAGCAACACTTTTTTTACGCGTTTCACATCTCATTCATTCATTACGATACTATTTATACGTTTTTGATTTTCCCTTTATACCTTACCAGGCCTAGGATCGCAAAAATTGAAAATTATATTGCGAAAAATATTTTCGGGTGAAAGCTTGATTTACATTTTTTACTTCATAAATGGGCTCTAAATACGATACCGAACGCCTATAAAAATTTTGGAAAGTGGTTAAAATTTCACCCTATATAGTTATATATAGTTACATACAGTGAGTTCAGCAATATTGTACGCTACGGTAATTTGTTAAAAATACGAATACAATTTCCCATGAACGAATTTGCCACTTTTCACAGTCTGAAACCTGGAACGGCAAGTTTATCTTTATTTCTGGTATTGAAATTGTGTATGTCAGGATTCAATTACGATTGTACAAAAAATCTAAACAAAGTTATTATTATTGTAGCATTAGTTTTAGTGTACCTATGTTGTTAATGAACTGAGTATCAAACGAAAACATAAACAATTCAATCACTGATTGAATTGTTATGTTTCCGTTGTTCGTATGACATCTTAACATAGGGAGTCCAGGTGTACAACAAGGTAGATCATGAGGTCATGATTAGATTAAATTCAGTTTCTTAGAACAGAACCGACCTCACCTTTATATCAAATGATATCATTACCTGCATTACTCATTGTTTAATAGTTTGTTCTGAGAGACCATAAAATTGATGATTGGCAGTTTTGAATGTTTGTCAGTTATTAAATAAGCCTTACATAGATCACCAAGGCTACGACATCATGAAGTAAAAACATGAATATTGATATACTAGCTGTTGCCCGCGACTTCGTTCGCGTCAATTACTGTTATTATGATCGTGACTATTTTTGCAACACAATTTTTCACTCATGCTTCGCTCCTATTGGTCGCAGCGTGATGTTCTATAGCCTAAAGCCTTCCTCGATAAATGGAATATCCAACACAAAAACAATTTTTCAATTCGGACCAGTACTTCCTGAGATTAGCGCGTTCAAACAAACAAACAAACAAACTCTTCAGCTTTATATATTAGTATAGATTAGGGGTTATGAAATTGCCGTTTTGTATGGACAAAATCGAGAAAAGACGTTTTGCCATACTAACAATTTTTTAGTTTTTTTAAAAACGCCTGAACCGTTTTCGATGCAATTAAAGGTGAAATTTAGATGGTTATAAAGCTACGCATTATAGTATTTAAATTTCTGAAAATCAAAGTATATAATACAAATATACTTAATTGAAGCAAGAAGGTCAGCTGACACATTGTAAGGGTTCTTTTCAACGACTTCCTTTGAAGTAATAGGCACTAGTATTGCATTTTTTTTTAGTCAAAAGTTACTTTATTTTGTTTTTGATACAATACAAAAAGAATTACGCAATAATGTGACTATACTTAAGAGCTATAAACAAAATAAAAAGTGGGAAAATAATCGGCAATTTCATACTTTAACCACTATTATTTGGTTTTAGCTTCCCTACATTCAAAAATAAATTACGCCTACTTTTTTCTAAAAAATATAATTTAGAAGTACAATAACAGTAATTTACCTTAAAAGATGTTAAATGTAACTAATTGTATATATTTTCCATTTTTAGCTAAGGGAAGCCTTATGCTCCCAACTAACTTTGTTTGCGCTTTCCGTGGCAACCTGTAATTAAGGCCGCACCAACTCTTGTATAATATTTTGTTTCTTGATGGTTGTCCAAATAAATAAAATAAATAAGTATAGCTTCTAAAAATCCGTTTTAAGTATTTAGCGCTTATAGAATGACCCGATGTCACACGTTATTCATGCAATAACAACGTTCTCTTTTTTTCTTCTCATATCTGTCTGTCTATCTGTCTGTCACCCATTTGGGTCCCATCAGAATACAGCTCTGCAGTGGCCCTCGGTTCGTTACAGCCATAGATTTAATATGTTACAGCACATGCTGAAGTTGGGACCTAATTGTCCACATATTTACTAATAACTTATTTTTTTTTTAGTGTCTAGTCCCGCGTTCCAACCGTCGGGCAACCAAAAAGTTTCGAATTTTCGAACATTGCTCGGGTTTGTGATCACCAACCCGCATTTGGCAAGCGTGGTGATTATGTCAGTACCCATCATTTCTCTGGTAACTTGAATTCAATGATGGAGGTGTTTTCCCTGCAGTGGGATGATTATAATAGGCTGTTACATTTTTTTGTGTCTTTTTCTTTGTCCGTATTTTTGTCTACGTCTACTATAATGTGCTTATGGTCAGTCAAATGTTTCTTTCTTACTTGTATTACTTATGTTTTCAGGGGATTAAAAAAAGCCAGGCACGTCTGTATCGACCAAAATTGACAATTGAAATTGCTTAAGCGGCTTTCTTCGGGGGGAACGTGGCGGATTAAAAAAAGAGAGAGTTGTGATGGGATCGTAATAATAAAGAACATACTTACTTACGCAGTTACGTTCCTTTCACAGTGGATTGTTCAAAATAGCTAAACAGCAACCAGTTGATGTATCTGAAACTTTGCAAAAGTTTGTAAAGACGTAATACGCGGTGTGAATGGGAAAAAAAATATATTATTTTAATTAAATTTACAAAAATAGTAGGTATATGCAACATGAGCTAGAACAATTTATTAAAATTAATTTAATACAGGCAATAATGGTAAATAGTTTAAAATGCCAATGCAGTTTCCTATTCGAATACTTATACCACTTTACGCCGTTCCAGATCATTTTATGACACTTTTACAAATTTTTTTTTCGCAAAAAAACCTTTTGTCCATTTTTGTACTTGTGTAAGTAGGTACCCAAAAGAGTGAAAAATAAACGGCAAAAATTTTTCATTTTGCGGTTATTGGTATGTATATCTAATTATAATACAGACACAGATACAGACAGCTCGATTGTAGCGGTGCAAATTCCTGTGTGAAATAGAAAAAGTGTGTGAAGTTTTAAATATGTTTAGTATGACTCACATCCGAAAAGCGTTCGGCGCGCCCATTGTTTACCTTTGAAAACGAATTACATCACGTAGTAGATGCTAAAACAAGATCTATACTTACCTACCTAGATGTAAAAGTATAGTGAATATAGGTAAAGTAGGTCAAAAACTGGTCGCCACGTTAAGGGCAAAGCATTAATTCAGAAGTGATCTTACCGAGGAATATGTTATTGTGTCGTAGAATAACGAAAACGATAGAAGACTAAACTAAAAAACCCAAGCGCCAACGTTTATTAGAAAATACGTAATAGCTCCTCAAAGAGGAATAATTTTAACACTTTTAAGGCGCCCGCCGTCAAGATTTCGCCCGTTGTACGCATTTTACGTTAAAGTAGAAAAACGCGCGAGAGCATCTAGAATTCTAGACGGAATGTAATAATACATCAGCTCTAGTATCTCGGAAAAATCGGCTGACAAAGTTGACAGCCTGAACCTGTCTGAACCTGAAGCCTGACAAAATTAATTTTGTCAGGCTCAGAGCTTGTTTACAATTCGTTGCGAAACGTTTCGCGCGAAATCATTTACTTTTCGCGCGTTAGTGAGGTACTAGGCACCAAATACATCGCGTCCACTAGCACTAGCATGGATCGCGCGAATTCAAAATAGACTCTCGACTCCCGCGTATTGCGCGCCTTCTGGACAAGCTCTTAGGGAAACACGATTTTTTGGCCGATTTGGTTCGATATTGATAACGGCAATAGGTAGACCCTTGAGATATACGCAGAATATTTAGTTCCTATACGACAGACATTGATTTTTTGGTGCGTATAAATAATGGTTCGGAACCCTTCGTGCCCAAGTTCGACTCGCACTTGGCCGGTTATTTCTAATAATATGAAAGAACCTACAATATGTATTACCTAAGTCTCGTAAGAGTTATCTTCAGTTCGGGCGAGCAAACAAATATGACGAGTCCAACATGATAACTTTTTGTTTCAAGTGTTATCTCAAGGAGATTACCTAATGACTTATCTCGGGTTTTTGGCTGGGATGCTTCATTGTTTTCTTCTAATGTGACTCAGGTTCAGTCTGGCATTATTTGTTTTTAGGCAAAACCAAAAATGCTCTAAACTAAGTTATTCCAACTTAAACGATATTACCCAAATTAACATAAGTAACAAACTTCCAGACGTTACTATTTTACAGAGGTTTTTTGTAAGCTAAACATATTTTATACCTAAAAAACTTCAAACCTGGGATGGAAGCGAAGGTGCTTCATTTCGTTGAAAGTCCTGTGTCAAATCTGCTTCATTGGTTGTAAATTAAGTAAGCATCCGTATGTTTATTTATGTCAAGAATAAATCTATGCGGATATTTCTGGAGTTTTCTTTTGTAGCACACACTTGCCCTAATTTTGGTTCTTCTTCTTCACGCGTTGTCTATCTGCGTAGATTCTCTACTACAGGGTTATAGGCCCAGGGTTATCCGGCCCAGGATTGAAGAAGGGCTAAATAGCAGACAACAAAAAGGGCATCAAGAAAGTGTGTTGCGCAGAAAAGTGATTGTGAGTGGAAACATAACCACAAAATGTCGACAGGCGTTTCTAATCCACCACGCCACACAAACAAACATCGCGATTGAAAAACTCACAGGTGCAGGTGATTTTCAAAGCTGGAAATTTAGCATCCAGAACCTGCTGATATTGGAAAACTTATGGACATGTGTTGTGCCGGCTGAGGGAGTCTCAATTGAAGCCAGTAATGATCAACGTCTTTTAGCCCGTATTAATTTAAGCTTGCACAGCTCTTTATATCAATACGTTCGGTCAGCCAGAACAGCCAAGGACGCCTGGAAGCTCACAGATATATTTGAGGACCGCGGACTGTTCCGCCGTGTGCTTTTGCTACGACAACTACATAGAATGCAATTCACGCATAGCACTATGAGTGAGTACATAAATGATGTAATGGATTTGGTTCATAAATTGGCTGATATTGGGCGTACTATAGATGACGCAGAAGTAGCTGAAATTTTACTCAGTGGTCTACCGATTGAATATGACACACTGGTATCGAACCTAGAAACCTCTTGCTTAAACAAACAATTGTCTAGTGAACTTGTACGCACTAGATTGCTTCAAGAGGAACTCAGAAAGAATGGAGATAACCACCACCCGGAGAAAGCTTATGCTATGGTTAAACCGAGGAAGAATATTGTTTGTCATCATTGCGGGATAAAGGGACACACTCGTGCGAGATGCTTTAAACTTAGACGTGAGAAGAAGCAAAATAATGAAGCAAAAAGTTTTGTAACCACGGAAAATGCACTCTCAGTGACACACAGTGACTTTATCATTGATTCCGGATGTAGCAATAATATGCTGAATAGTGACAAACATTTATTGGACTATAAACCTAGTTTAAGTAAAGTTAACCTAGCTAATAGCCACAAGTTGTGTACTCAAGGAGTTGGTAAGGTACAAATTTCTCTTTTAAATCATTGTATAAATGCTGAAGCTTTACATGTACCTGAACTCAGTGCAAATTTGTTGTCAGTTAGTAAGTTAGTAAAAGGTGGGCTAAGTATTGTTTTTGATCAAAAAGGCTGTCATTTTTATCAAAGTGATAAATGTAAAATTGTAGGTAATAAAGTAGGTCATGCCGATGAGGTGAATGGTATTTATAAATTAGACAATAATTTAATGTCTTGTAATAATGTCTTGCTACCACAGGGGCATTCTTCCGACTCTCTGAAAAGCAGCAATTCTGTTCAAGTTCAAAGAGTACAGAGTGCAAAGTTAGCTGATGTGTCAGCTTGTATTTGGCACAAGAGACTGGGTCATTTGGGCTATAGTGGGCTGTGTAGTCTGCGGAAGAAAAATACTCTTATGTTTCAGGATGATAAACAGGAGATTTTTGAGTGCATCGCTTGCATGGAAGGGAAGCAGATGGCCACTGCATATCCCTCCGGTGAAGCAAAGCGCGCGTCTCAGCCGCTGGACCTTATCCACTCAGACGTTTGTGGACCCATGTCTGTGCGCAATTGGGGTGGCGCAAGATATCTATTGACTTTTACCGATGACCATACCAGAAAGAGTTGGGGATACCTACTACAAGAAAAGAGTGAGGTAATGTCTCGTTTTCTTGATTTTAAGTCGCTTGTTGAGAAGCAAACTGGAGCCAAGATTAGGTGTCTAAGGAGTGATGGAGGTGGTGAGTATTGCAATAAAAAATATTCTCAATTTTTAAAATTCCCTATTGCCCTCAGCAGAATGATGTATCTGAGAGGCTGAATAGGACCATTATGGAGAAGGCACGCTGCATGATTCAGGACTCAGGTCTTCGCAGGGAATATTGGGGTGAGGCGGTCATGACCGCAATGTATCTGAAAAACAGATGCCCCACATCTGCCCTCGCCGGACGAATCCCTGAAGAGGTTTGGACTGGTTCTGAAGTTAACCTTGGTCACCTCCGTGTTTTTGGATGCGTCGCCTATACCTTGATTCCATCACAGAAACGTTCTAAACTGGACCCTAAATCTAAATTAACTGTTTTTGTTGGTTATGGTGAAACCACAAAAGGTTACAGACTCATAGACCCTCAGAATCCTAGACAAATAATTTATTCTAGAAATGTTTCATTCTTGGAAAATAAATTTTTGAATGATATGAATACAATTAGTAATGAAGGAATGGAATCAAATAATAATAATAATTTTAATATTGACATGAATTACTCGAATGTAAAATCTAATTGCGACATAATAAATAATAATGATAATTTAAATTCATCTGTGAACTGTGATAATTTAAATGTATCTGGCAACTGTGATAGTAGTTTTAATAATAAGTCTGTAATTTTAGATTCGTGCTCTGAATACTGCACTGGAGGAGAGGAAGCAGCCGATGACTCAAAGTCGGACTCTGAGAACTCTAGCTAGTCCCCTAACGCCTCTGTAGAGGAATCGTCGCCGCCGGTTCGAGGGGAAGTAGTGATTAGTCCTGGAGCACAGGTACCTGCACCAGTGACTACCAATTTGCGACCCGTGCGCTCGACGCGTGGGCGACCACCTCTAAAGTACGAAGATTATGATGTATTTATGTTAAATAATGAATCAGAGCCGTCAAATTACAAAGAGGCCATATCTTCGTCTAACTGCGAGGATTGGCAACTTGCAATGAAAAATGAATATAATTCACTTATTCAAAACCAAGTATGGAAACTCGTAGATCGCCCTAACGATAAAAATATTGTCAAGTGCAAATGGGTTTTTAAAGTTAAGAGGGATGTTCCTGACAAAGATACGTTCAAGGCGCGGTTAGTAGCTTGTGGGTACAGTCAACAGTATGGCATTGATTACAGCGACACTTTTTCGCCTGTAGTCCGTCATAGCACCATGCGCATGTTATTTGCTCTTGCGACTGAATTAGATTTAGACATTTCTCATTTTGATATTCAGACAGCATTTTTAAATAGCAAATTGAATGAACAGATTTTCATGGAGCAACCTCCTGGTTTTGCAAGTAATAATAATAAAGTATGTTTGTTATTAAAGAGTATTTATGGACTCAAACAAGCCAGTAGAATGTGGAACCTAAAAGTTCAAGAACTCTTATGTTGCAATAGTTTCAGGCAAAGTAAATGTGAGCCATGTGTGTACTATGCAAGCAATCCTAATAATAAGTTGACTATTGTAGCTTTGTTTGTTGACGATTTTTACATCTTTGGCAATTGCTCTGTAGCAAAGAATAAATTGTTCAATTTGTTAAAGCAGGAGTTTATAGTTAAGGACTTAGGTACACTTAAGAATTGTTTAGGTATAAGGGTCACTCGTAATATGAGCAAAGGTATTTTGTCATTGGACCAATCAGAGTATGTTAAAACTCTGTTATCACGTTTTGGTATGGAGAACTGCAAACCAGTTGCTACTCCGATGATGTTAAATGAAAAATTTCAGACATCATCATCACCAAATGAATGTATTGATGATGATGTATATAGGTACAGGGAGTTGCTGGGGTCTCTTATGTACTCGTACTTGGCGGTATGTACTCGACCTGACATTGCTTATGTTTGCAGTCAGCTGAACCAGTTCAATAATAGCTTCGGTAAATGTCATTGGCTTGCAGCTAAACGTGTACTTAGATACTTGGCAGGGACGTTAAATTATGGCTTATATTTTTATAAGACTCGTGATTTAAATTTAACTGCTTATACAGATGCCGACTGGGCAAATGACATTGATAGAAAGTCTTACACTGGTTTTGTGATAAAGTTAGGAGTCAATACGATTAATTGGGAGTCTCGCAAGCAACGTTGCGTGGCTCTATCTAGTACAGAGAGTGAGTACCTAGCAATTAGCGATGTATGTAAGGATTTGTGTTTTGTCAAAAAATTTCTTATTGAAATCTTACATAATGAGCCTCGTATAGTGCTGTATAATGATAACCAGAGTGCTCATAAGTTACTTGAAGCGAAGTAATATTGCCATAAGCGGACGAAACACATTGACCTGAGATATGATTTTGTCAAGGACCTTATTCAAAATGGTTTTGCAGAAATAAAATACCTATGTACACAGGAAATGTTAGCTGATGTACTCACTAAGCCTTAAAAAATTGTAGAGCTGTGTAAGAATAAGTGTACCTATAAAAATTTAATGTAAAGTCCTAATAATTTAATAAGTTTAAAATATTGACTGCATGTAGAGTAGTCTGTTTTGTATTGTACTATGCATGTAGTGTTGCGTTATGTTGTTTGCATGGTGTGCCATGTTTATGTAAAGAATAAGGGGAAGTGTTAAATTTTAGTTTATATAATTATTTATTCGTTTACAAAAACAAGGCTGTTTAATAGGTTTCCTTAGTCATACCTATAAAAAGTATAGAGCTGTCATTGTGTTATATGACGTTGACTTTTTATCTGTTCTCTCTTCCATTATATCCTTCCAGTGATGCCAGATGGGGGGGATTCCCCCCAAACTTGGGGGTATTTTCAGACCACGGGGGGATTTTAGGGGGGACCAATCCTTTGGGGGGTTCTGCGGGGGGGAAAAAAGTTGGCTTGGAGGGAATTGGAGGATTTTTTTAAAGACCGCGGGATGACAAAAGTTTTTATAACTGAACGCGATACTACTCACTACTTAATTTGAACGCACCATAGGAACGCACACACACACTCACTAGCACATCAATGCTGAAGTTACACTGTAGAAACAAGGAGAACGAACTCTATATGTAGTGAAAAGCTGCGGCGGACGATGATAGCCGAGTGGTCCCGAAGTTCAGTACGATCGGACAAACAGGTTTTTACCGCCAGCCGCCCTTAAGTGAGTGTAAGTAAAACCAGACGCCGCCGCCGCACGTAAATAAAAGTGATGGCACTGCCAAAACAAAATTATGTTAGAAGGTATAGAAAGGAGCTGAATTAATTTAAAAATGGTTTTTGATTGTATTTGAATAAATAAATATTTTTCCAATTAGTGGGGGTTTTTTCTCAAAACACTAACATTTTGGGGGGATTTCGGGGGAGATTTGGGGAGAATGCCCGATTATCATCTGGCAACACTGTATCCTTCTTATAATAATGATTTGTCTAGAGATTGTTGTGTGCCACCACATTGTCTTAATCTGTATTTATGAAGATAATCTGCTTCATTGGTTGTAAATTAAGTAAGCATCCGTATGTTTATTTATGTCAAGAATAAATCTATGCGGATATTTCTGGAGTTTTCTTTTGTAGCACACACTTGCCCTAATTTTGGTTCTTCTTCTTCACGCGTTGTCTATCTGCGTAGATTCTCTACTACAAAATCCTGGTAGAAGGATGGTACTTAAGTGAGAAATACTGGTGAAAGAATGTCTTGTTTGACAATAGTATCACTATTTGAAAAGAGCAAACTTTTGCGTTTTTAAACGGAATTTCTAATGTGTTGTGAACATAGCAGTTACGACAGCAAAGTTCAATGTAAACGTCGCAAATTTTCGAAGAAATCTTTAAAACAAAGATGAGGCGGATATTAATTAATGTATGCTAATGATTATTGCGTTAAACACAACGCACACAATACCGTGAGTCTGGTATCTGAAGTATTTTTAACAATAAGTGCAATGCAAAACAAATAATTAGTAAGACTTTAAACACAAAGATCGAGAAAATTAAACAATTTACAAATTCACAGGTTTCATCACCAACTAAGTACAAAAACTTCAAATTATCTGAAATGTACCGATTTGAGGGAAATATTTTAAATTTCACGAGTATGAGATAAACAAACATAGGTATTTTAAATCATAATTGCACGCTCTGAGGTGCCAGATTCGATTCCCAGAATGCTCAGTAGAAAAAGAATAGGTATACCTAGCTCTATTGTCTCCGGTCTGAGTGTGTGGTACCCTCGTTGTTTCTGATGTTTATGACAAAAACAAATGCATAGGTACTTAGTCAATATTTATATTATTTATATTTGCTTAGTTGTATTTAGCTTAGGGGGTAAGGGGAAGAGGGGGGTAAGGGGAAGAACAGCTCTCACATCTAAACGCCGGTCCCAACTGTCAACCTCACCTGCACGCGCCTGTGGTTCGTACGAATAGCCGGCGGCGGTAGACTCACCGCGGTGCCCCCTGCTAGAGAACGGACGAGGCTCTGGCGACCGAGTCATGGCGGTATAACCAAACACCTAGACATCTGGCTAGAAGAGGCTACAGCGGCCTTGGAGCCTAAATAACTCCTAAAATGTCTGGTGCAGAAGGCAACGGGAAACCACTGCACTATATTTCCCTTGTAGCTAGTTTCTATGATAAAGTCACATATAGTCACGGCCCCGAGTGCCCGGCGTCTCTTTAATGGGACAGGGGTGCGAAGAATCCCCGGGCGGAAAACACTTAGGTTAGGAACATGGAATGTGAGAAGTTTGAAGCAGGATGGAAAAGTACATAATGTCCTCAAGGAAATGAAACGGTTACGCATAGACATCCTGGGTATAAGCGATACCAAGTGGCCGGGCCAGGGCAGGCATGACCTGGGAGACGATCATGTCTTATACTTCTCAGGGAACGATAGCACGGAATCATATGGTGTGGGAATTCTCCTCACAAAAGAAATCTCCAAGGCTGTTACGGGTTTTGTTCCTCTATCCAACCGGACCATGTTGATAAAACTGGATGCTAAGCCGTGCAATATTAATATTATCCAGGTGTATGCACCGACTGGAGAGAAACCTGACTCTGAGGTTGCAGACCTTTACAAAGACATCGACACCCTGCTAAAGACCACAGCAAGCCATGAATTGGTCTTCGTTTTGGCTGACATGAATGCAAAGGTGGGTTCAATCACTGTCCCGGGAGTGACAGGCGCATATGGGCTGGGAAAGCGAAACGACAGAGGTGATACTTTAATAGAATTTTGTCAAGATCAAGAGTTAGTCATCGCAAATACCCTCTTCAAACTGCATCCACGTCGTCTGTACACTTGGACATCCCCCATGCACAAAGCAGACCACATTGTACGTAACCAGATTGATTATATAATGGTGAACAGAAGGTACCGCAACTGTGTTAAAAGAACACAGACTTATCCGGGAGCGGATATAAATTCGGACCATAATCCTGTAGTCGCTGACATACTATGCAAGCTTAAGATGGTGCAACTGAAAAAATCAGACAACAGGCCGAACCTACGACAACTTGCGGATCCGGATACGCGAGCCAAAGTATCTCGTGCTATAAACGATTGGGCCATGAACCAAGGTAATGCACCTACGAGGAGCGGTCTTGACGCATGGACCAGTCTCAAGCAGAATGTAGCCGACATCTGCAATACACACCTGCGGCCACAAAGAGTCAGGAAACAGGATTGGATGACGGACTCAATTCTGGATTTGATGGAACGGCGAAGATTGTGTAAAGCCACAGACCCAGTACAATACAAGCAGATGGACATCCTCATCCGAAAAGAGATCAAACAAGCCCGTTATACTTATTACCGCGAAAAATGCGAGCACATGGAGTATCTCTTTCAGAAACACGATAGCTTTAACATCCACAAGCATATCAAAGAGATGGTAGGGCAAAAGCATAAAACCATTAATGCTCTCACTGATACTCATGGTAATCTGGTCTTAGATATGGATGCCAAGAAACAACACTGGAAAGAGTATGTTGCTGAGATGTTTGCTGATCTGTCGAGGAACATCCCGGCGACCGTCGCTGACGAGTCTGGCCCCTGTATTTTAAAGTCGGAGGTTGAGAGGGCCTTGAGAACTGCCAAATCAGGAAAAGCTCTGGGACCTGATAATGTGCCCATAGAGGTGCTCAAACTTTTAGAGGACAACCATCTCGACATACTGACTCAATTCTTCAACTGTATATACGACACAGGTGATCTCCCTACAGACTGGCTAAAATCTACGTTTATTACTATCCCCAAAAAGCAAAATGCCCGCCAGTATTAAAAGTATTCTTAAATATCATACAGAACAGAATAAGGACTAAATGTGACGTGCAATTGGGGGATAGTCAGTTCGGTTTTCGCTCGGGCGTTGGTACTCGCGAGGCTCTTTTTGCTTTGAACATTCTTGTACAGAAATGCAGGGATATGCAAATCGACGTACTGATGTGCTTCATAGATTA
Organism: Anania crocealis; assembly: GCA_949315895.1. Lineage (NCBI taxonomy): Eukaryota > Metazoa > Arthropoda > Insecta > Lepidoptera > Crambidae > Anania > Anania crocealis. The sequence goes on from OX438868.1 coordinate 9,177,067, forward strand.
CGAGAAAGCTTTTGACCGTGTAAAACACCAACAGTTACTGGAGCAGCTTGAAGACATTGGTCTCGATGGAAAAGACATCAGAATTATCCGAAACCTGTACACGAACCAAACGGCTACTGTAAGGGTAGACAACGAGGAGACTGAAGAAATTGAGATCCGTCGCGGTGTTAGGCAGGGATGCATCCTGTCCCCCCTGCTTTTTAATATCTACTCGGAGGCTGTTATGTCGAGGGCGCTCGAGGATCTTGATGCGGGCGTAAAAATTAACGGAAAGTTAGTTAATAACCTACGCTACGCCGATGACACGGTGCTTATTGCAGCTTCTGTAAATGACCTCCAGAAGATTGTGGACAGGGTGAACGAGAGTAGTGAAGAGGCTGGATTGTCGATAAACATCAGCAAGACTAAACTCATGGTGGTTTCCAATCGTCCTGATTTGAGCGCAAATATAACTGTTGGTGGCAGAAATCTTGAGCGGGTGCGGCAATATAAGTACCTCGGTGCTTGGGTGAATGAAGCATGGGAGTCTGACCAAGAAATTAAGACCCGGATAGAGATCGCCCGAGCCTCATTTAATAAAATGAGAAAGGTATTATGTTGCCCACAAATACATATTAAGCTCCGAGTCAGAATCCTTTTATGTTATGTTTGGCCGGTTGTCATGTATGGATGCGAGGCATGGACTTTAAAAGAGGACACCAGGAGACGCCTGGAGGCGTTTGAGATGTGGTGTTATCGTCGTATGCTCCGCATCAGCTGGATGCATAAAGTAAGGAACGCAACCGTACTCCAACGCGTCAGCAGAACCCAACAATTGATGCGGACCGTCAAAAAGCGCAAAGTTGAGTACCTCGGGCACGTGCTCAGGCACGATAGATACAAGCTGCTTCTACTTATAATGATGGGCAAAGTTGAAGGGAAGAGGCGCGTTGGACGCAGGAAAAAGTCGTGGCTGAGGAACATCAGAGAGTGGACTGGGATCAAATCCGTCGAGGAACTGTTCCGTCTTGCAATGGACAGAGAGAAGTTTGGAAAACTAGCGGCCAACCTTCCCAATTGAAGAGGCACCTAAAGAAGAAGAAGTTGTATTTGAATGAAAAACTGAAAAAGCCAACAAAGTACAGAGTACTATCATGAATGGCAATGAATATAATATGCATTTCCAATGGAGTACTAGTTATATTCAGTAATTTTCTAAGATTAGAAAACAATGCATAGCAAGTAAGTGTTAGTAATATTTACTTTATAATGCAAAATAATCAATTGTAAATTTCTAGGCGCGCCTAATCTTTGAGTAAGTGGAACAAAGCCTGTTGTCATACCTATCGATCTCATATAAGTAGTCAACATACTAACAACAGCCTTTAGCGAATTTTGAGTATGGCCAGCAAGTACCTAATTAAAAATTTCAAAGATGCACATTTCACTTCACAAAATCATTTTCTGTAGCCAACAAGAGCTACTTTTTTGTAAATGCCTTACAAGAAAGTTTTTACTCTTATTAAAACGTATGCTTACCTCGCGAGCCCGGGAGCGGATAACCTTACAAAACAATCGATTAGAATACCTTCCTGGTCATCACAACTTAAAATTAAAGATTTTTCCAACTGATTTTTGGATCAACTTACTATTTAAATCCTCATTTACGCGTTCAATGATTTTGATCGAGTAGAACTCCGAATCTGAAGCTTTACTCCGTACTACAATGTCCGTATAGGCAAAACTCAATCTGTATCTCTTACTCCTGTGTTACAATGTCTGTAATTATTGGGCATCGGATAATATGTTTCGAGTTAGTTAATTAGTTAGTTAGTGCGGCAAAATAGTGCATTAGTTCACAAAATCGGCGGTTAATACGAATAGGACACTGGATAAAGCTTTCGAACATTTTGATAACATTCTAATTTGTGGAGCGCTCAGCGCAGTTCGCTAAATTTGTTTCAAGGTCACTGGCGGTCATTCACTATCGAAACGCTTAGCTGTTCTTAGAATTTTGCTCTTGGCGTTTTTGATACAAAAAAATGTAAATTGCCCTAGAAATAATGTACAATGAAAACTTTTTTTTCCTAAAATACAGATTGCCGTGCTGGTTTAGCAAATTTTTAAATCGTGTAAGTTTTTTTGCGAGTGTCTCATATAGGTACTATAAAAAATAAGTAGTAAACAGATGACTCAAATGTTCTTGGATTTGTTGAGTTGTCTCCACTCTCGTCTTTCTCTACTTTTCGTATACTAAGCTGGCATGGAGTATGAAGAATAAGGAAATAATACATTATATTACATTATTTATTTATGTAACATCTATAATATCATTGTGTAACATACATACTTAGTCAGGTCATAAGTTCTGTCACACAATAAAAACTTTTGAATTTAGAATGCTAGCCACAAAAAAGTTTATTGAATTCGAATTTCGAATTTTTCATGAAAATAAAAATGTATACCTTTTAGAATTTTCGGTTTTCCTCATTTTTAAATATGGAGTGGACACTTAAGGAAGACCGTCTCGCGGTTATTGCGTTGCATCGTTGCGGTTACCGCCAATTCAGATTTTCGACTTACTGAAAAATTTGAATATAACCAAAAGATTCGTTTATCGTACCATAAAACGATACAATGAAGACTCTAATGTAGATGACAGAAGTGTTCGCCCTCGCTCTGTTAGAACTCCAGCAGTGATAAAAGCTGTGAAGGCGCGAATTCAAAGAAATCCCATACGTTAGCAGAAACTATTGGCCCTTCAGATGGGGTTAGGACCACGGTGAAAAGGGTGTTAAATGAAGACGGGGCATATCGAAGAAAAACAGGACATCGTTTGGACCACAGAATGTTCTGTGGTTTGGACGCTCGTTTAATAGACCTGAGACTGAAGAGATGCCGCGCTTTGTTGAAGCGGTACGTGAGTAAATACTCGTAGCATCGGGAAATTCTTTTTTCGGATGAAAAAATTTCACCGTGGAAGAGAGCTACAACAAACAAAATGATAAGGTGTACGCACACAGCAGTGAAGAAGCGAGCAACCGTATTCCGCGTGTCCAACGAGGTCATTTTCCATCCTCGCTCATGGTTTGGTTGGGAGTCTCTTATTGGGGCTTAACTGAGGTACATTTTTGTGAGAAAGGCGTAAAAACGAATGCAGTTGAACGAACGAATGTATCAAAATACAGTCCTCAAGAACCTTGTGGAACCTGTTTCTCATACCATGTTTAATAACAGGCACTGGGTATTCCAACAAGATTCTGCGCCAGCTCATAGAGCGAAATGCACACAAGACTGGCTGGCGGCGCGCGAAATCGACTTCATCCGGCACGAAGACTGGCCCTCCTCCAGTCCAGATTTGAGTCCATTAGATTACAAGATATGGCAACACTTGGAAGAAAAAGCCTGCTCAAAGCCTCATCCTAATTTGGAGTCACTCAAGGCATCCATGATTAAGGCAGCCGCCTATATTGACATGGACCTCGTCATTTTGAATAAACTTTATTACCATATGAATATATGTTTTATTAAGTTCATTTGGCTATATATAAATGGTTACATAAATAATTAACATGTCAAAATTATTTCATATTACACATGTGACAGAACTTATGACCTGACTAGGTATGTCTAATAAATCAATCATACCTACTAACCTATTGATCGAGTGGTTTAAGTACCCGGCCAAGATCTCGGGACTTTGGGTTCGATCCCTGGGTCGGGAACAAGAGTTTCGATTTTCGAACATTGCTCGCGTTTTATTATACGTATTAGTACCTTATTATAACATTATGACATTTGAATAACTCTTGAAAATTTAAATCTTTCTCTAATTAACCTACCTACATGAAGTAGATCGAGATCATAAATCAAGATTGTACGTGAGCTATCGGTAAACATCACATTCTATATTTACTTAAGGAATGATTTATTTTCAGTCACCCGTAACGGATAGGTAGGTATATTTTATTATCACCATGAAGAATTTGACTGTTATTTCGTGGAAGAGGTGCGTAGGTAGGTACTTAGCTTAGATTACTATTTGAGAAATAGGTAGACAAATAGATTTGGCTGTAAGCAATAATCTCTGAATGGAACGATAGTAGGTACTTACCTCAGTAAGTTCGAACTCCATCACTATTGTTGTGTGTAATGGAATGACCCCATTACATATAAATTTTGAAATTTTTAAAAAGGATTCAGTTAAGTGCTAGACAAGTTGGTTCCTCTTATTGTATGAAGTTCTAAGAAAAAGCTAAGTTGGCAGAAATCTTTAAAGTCGTATTTACACTAAAGTATGAAGTCCTTACTACTTACATGAAATAAATCAAAAAGTTTACCTTAGATACCAAAGAGTAAAATCGTTTTATTATGTATCAAAAATAGCAACGGACCCGGCATGCTACCTTGTGGAAATCAAATTAGTTTGTAGTCTTCTTAATGATACTTAAATAAAAATTGTAATAAGTGCAAAGCCAGTAAAGTTTTAGTACCTACTTAACTCTTAAAAATGTTAAATACAAGTAAACGAATTGCATGAGCTCGTAAATATGTCTTTATATACAGCACAAAGCTAAAATGAATGAGGTGGTATATAAATTTATAAAATATCAACAAACCGGCATTAGTATAGACGCAGCACCGGTCGTGACTGAACGTTGTGCCGGCGTCGGCGCATGATTAAACCGTGATGCGTTTCACAACGTTTACTTTGTGATATCAGCACTTTAACCGAACAAACTCCATTGTAGAAGGCGGAGTTTTTTTTTAAGTTTGTGATACAATACTTATTACATATTGAAAATGTGGAAACTATTGACTGGATTTATGCTAGTCGGCTTTGTCGCCGGCGCAGCTCCTAGCCTGTGTTGCCAAAGTGGTTCCGTGGTTCTTAAAAGGAATATTTGCTGGGACCCAAAATCAAATAAAACATCGGCAATCACTATATTACCCTGTCAAAATAAAGTTAGAATACTTGATTACTTAGTAAATAATGATGGTGGTCTTATTATAGTGGGACTCAATGGAAATAGATCTTCGGATGATATGGAGTAAGTAAAAGTTACAAAATAAATAAAATACATTACGTAGGACTTGTTGTTTTACATCTACCTATATACATAGATCATCTACATATGTGAGTAATATTTCTCCGTTGTAAACATTTCGATGTGAGTAATTTATGGCAATTCAACATCTTCGGAGACAATTACAGTTTTTGTTTATGTTTGTTTATTTAATATTTACTTTTATGGCCTGTGATTGAATATTATAAAGAATACAGTAGTATATTTAATCCCTCGATCGTGAGTTATTCCAGACACAATTGAAATCAATTGTTATCGCAGCACGCGCGTGCCTCCTGGGGGTTGAGGGATTAAAACAAACCAAGTGCGTGACTGTCGGGTCATGCTCGCTCAGTGTAGGGTTCCGTAGTTACGCGACGTTGGTATAAAATATATAGACTTAAGTAGGTACTGAATTTTATTATTCCCTCTTATTTTTAAATCTTTTTATATTTTATTTTTAGGGTCTTTTGTCTGTAAGACATGTCAGATAACAAGATATTAAGAGTTGGGATTGCTCAGAATACTCTGAACAATTCCGACATCTTCTAGCCTATAACTCTAAACTTTTCTATAAAATATTGCCTAGCTGTTTGGTTCCGCTCACATTCCATCAAGAGATGAAAGACATCTTCAATTATGCCACATGTTTCACACTAGGGTGAACCATTTTTTTTCATTAAAAATACAAACTTCCTGGATGGAACATGACTGGACCTAACCTCTTAAAATTAATTTAATTTTACTTCTAGGTAAATTACTCCCAATGAACCAGAGTATACGAGGAGGCTCGCTTTGAATAGTTTTGTACCATATACCTTTTGACTTTGACCGTTTTTTTTAAAGTCACTCAAGGTTTCCGAGTAGCATGGATTAATAAGGTACTCCGATCCGTTCAAATGTGCCGATAATGCTAATCTATTAGACTCCTCGTTGCCTAGTATTCCAATATTACCAGGAACCCATTGCAATTTTACTTTTACGTTGCGTGATTCAAATCGTAGTAGCTGTACGAGCACACAAAAGGCTATTGGTACACCTCTGTATCCAGAGGCGCATCGAGCCATGTGCTGTCTGTATCGCACGTTTACTATCTGATCAAATGACAATCTTACCCCAGTCATAGATTGCAGCATATTATGTCTGTGCTTTATATACCTATTGCAATTGCGTCATGATGCATACTTTATTCTTTACTTTACAGCTTCCGCTGTTCTTTAAAGATGGATCATAAAAAGCTGCTCCTTGTTTCTCTTGACAATTTGATCCGTCTGTAAAGATTACATGCCAGTCATAATTTTGTCTGGAGCTCCTCGGTGACATTGCGCTTTAATGCATCACTTGTATAGCAGTGTTTAGAGCTTTTAAGACAGTCTAATTCACACATAGTTACGTTCTTAATAATTAAACGGGAAAGCCATGTGTCCCCTGTGAACACATCTAAAACTGGGGAAGAGTAGGTATATAACTGTATCTTTCGTTCTATTATATACCTCCATTGTTATTGGTTTCTTTTTATTTAGCCAGTATCTAGTAAGAGCGTATGTACTTAATTGATCTAACAGCGGAAGGCATCATCTTCATTACGCAGAAACTCATTTGGCATTCACTCATTAATCAGACACTCAAAACGCATAATTTTATAAGCAAGAATCATCCTTAGGCATACATTTGATATCCACAATAATTAAAAAGCAGAACCATTATATCGCAGAAAGTTCACAGTCAGAATCGTCTTTTGGCATACATTTCATAACTATAGTCATTAAAAGGCAGAATTCACAAATCTCAGAAAGTTTACATTCAGAATCATCTTTTGGCATACTTTTCATTTTCATATTATTTGAAAAACACATTAAAGCAAATGAAAGTAAAATAATTTTGTATTGTGTATCCCAAGCAATGCTATGTAAGCAATACTAGCAGCATACAGCATGCAAGCAATCATGCATGTAGCATGCATGGCAAACATGCAGCATGCAAGAAAGTATGCAACAAGCAAACAAGTATGCAACAAATAAGCAAGCAAGCATGCAAGCATACAGCAAGTATACAGCATGCAAGCAAGCATGCAGCATCCATGGTTTCGTCACGGCTACGGCGGTTCCACGCGAGCTTATCGTCGCAGATGGTTTTAGCTCAGCCCCGGCGCCGAACTTTAAAACCAGCTCGCGCGCCGCCTCGCCCCTCCGCGCATACTCTAGAGGTAGGGCAGACAAGACTGCGTGGAGTCGGTTTTGCAACGATTCGTTTCTGTCACAGAATCTTGTACACATGTTGAATTTCTAAGACAATTTGCAATTTAAGGTTAAAATACTTTTCTATAGAAATAGCAATGCCTAATGAAATTATTCCAAATGAAATTCTGCCGTATGCATAGTATGCCAAGTAAAATTGTGCCGAGTAATCGTCGCACTAAATAAACATTATGCTTAACGAAATTATGCATAATGAAAATTTTCCAATTATGCCTAGTAAAATTCTGCCATCTTAAGAGTATGCCATTGTAAATTCGGCCATATAAACATTATGCCAAGTGTGTTATGCCAAATGAGTGAAGTGATTTTATGACCGAATCGGGTTCTGGGACATGTCACAGTGATAATAAAAATCTTGTTGCTCCGAAAACAAGATTTTTATCATCACTGTGACCTGTCCCAGAACCCGATTCGCTCATAAAATCACTTCCCCTGCAAATACATTTATTATTTAGATTGAAAACGGAGTTAGCATCATTAAAATATAATATAGTCTATCGACAAAAACTACTATTATTTGATAATTTTCCTTCTTATACATTTGACAAGCAGTCGACTTTTGTCCAAAAAAAGTTGTCATTTTTATGGACAGTAAGTTTTAGTGGAACAGCCCCCGTCCATGTTGTGTTGTTGCACCCCCCAAGCCTCTCCTCACTTCGGGCTCAGTCCGCGCAAGCTGGTCGGTGCACTCGCACCGGTGCAGAGTCATTGTGGAGCCCCGCCAAAACGTTAGTGTATCATTGCTGTGATATTGGGACAATATTTTTTTCATTTCGCTAGCCCTCAAAACTCGTGCTAGTTTAATCAAATTTATTTCAAAATTATGTTTTGAAAACGCCGTATGTAATTGTTTTATTTGAGTGGTATTGTTAGTTTGATAATGACTTCAATGCGGAGTTAAATGCAAAAATACCTTCTTTTTATCATTACCGTGTTATCATTACAATGGATTCCATGGACTGTTAAACCGATAACAGTACATGGGAATGAAATGTACCTTTAAAATGATAAAATCTATAACTTTTAGAGATCCTTGGGTCAAATATTAATCAAAACAAAAATCACAACTACTTTAGAATGTAAATGTGTAGATTCGATACTTTAGGTGTATTTTATGTGTAGGTAGGTAAAATATCCAGTTAGGCAGATAACTTGTTTATTATGTTATTATTATCTTTTCATATATGGGTGAGTCTGCTTAGTACTGGCCAAAACTCGCCGCCGTAAAGGAGGACAGGCCTTCTTATACAAATAAAATAAAAATTATGATATTTAAGGGAGGCTTCCAATACATAGAACTAAAACCAAAAACAATTTCTTTACTCTAACGGTCATTCATGATATAGGTTTCGGCAATGTTTTCTATCGATAAAATACTATTCGCCCAGTGGAGCTTTCAGTGAATCGAGTTATCTGCAGATAGTAATATCGGTGAAGGATTTCTTATATTTATCATTCTTTCGGCGAACCGAGCTGTCAGTAAAAAAGGTAGCGGTTAAAGAATACATTTGTATTGTATCTGGGAGGGATTGCTGAATGGATCATACTCCAGATCTCTTGAGCAGGTACATACGGAGCACTGATCTCGAGATGCTCGACCTTCGCGAAGAAGTCTGACTGTTTGAGACTATTAAGCAACTACCACTAAGTGCGGGGTTTGCGCTTCTCGATCACTTTCTTCTTTGGCACGAATGCAAAGTCCAGGACAAGGAGGTAGTGTTGAGCCGTTAGGCTTTCACTGGGGAATCTGGGGATGACTTTGCAGTTGGTAACCTTGTCAATGTGGCACCGTCGCATAAGCAGGTAATCTATTTGGGTTGAATAGGCACCACCACGGTACGTAATAAGATGCAGGGGCTTCTCCTGAAAGAATTTGTTTTCGATGGCTAGGTCAGACACAACGCAGGTCCTGAGGGGTGCGTCTCATGTGATATAAAATCATTTGATATAATCAAACTTTAATAACGATCACTTTACATAATGACCATTTGTTACAACAAAACATGATATAATTTTGTTTGACATAACGATTACTTTATATAACATACAGTTTATTTAATACTATTAAGTATAAAATTCAAAACAATTAAAACATTTTGGAATAAAACTCATTTTATGTATCGTTCATTTGATATAAATTTGTTTGTTATACGCATTATTTCGTATATATATATATATATTGAGATAAAAACGTTTTAAATATTGATCAAAAGAAATAACTAAAATTGCTAAAATTCAGAATTTGGTTGAATCCCGACTCGCCGTGGTCTTTCCGCCGTGGTACTTGTCTGCCCTACACTAGAGTGCAATTTAAAAGCCGGAGGCGCGGAGGGAGTGCAGTCCTCGCTCGCAGTAACGAAGCTCGGTCGCTCGGGCGAGCCGAAGCTGCGGAAGCGAGTGTGGGTGCCAGAGATTTGTTACGCAAGGGCGGAAGGACTGCACTTCCCGCAGCGCCGGAGAAGAGCAAAACCAATGCATGCATGCTTGCCCGCTTGCCTATATGCATGCTTGCTTGCCTGCATACATGCTGCTTGCCTGCATGCATGGTTGCTTGCCTGCATACATATTGTATGCTTGTTAGCCTGCATCCATGCATGCTACCCTGCAAGCATGCATATTTGCCTGCTTACGTGCATGCATACCTCCTTGCCTGCGTATTTATGGCATTTCGTACTATTAAAGATTCGGAATTTATAGTATTTGGTATCTTTAAATTCTGCATTTTGATGATTTTGTATCAAGTAATCATTATCTGTTTTAAATGTTATATAAAAGGGGTGATATCGTAAATGAACATTATACTAAATGTTATTATACTAAATAAAATGTATTTGTTTTTATCATTATATCATGTGAATGTTATATTAAACGGTTGTTATACTAAATGATTAGGTAATCCCAATTGTAACTTATACGTTTTAAAATTATGTAATTTAAAATAATATCTTTCCGTCATTATATTAAAAAAGTGTTATATTAAAATTTTTATTTTCTCTTTTTGCACCGCCTGTGTCATCTCTGCTTGACCCCAAGGTTGACTGGTAGAGAATGCTTTTAGCATTAAGTCCGCCTTTTGTACTTTATTTTTTAATTGTGCAATAAAGTGTAAATAAAAAAAAAAACAAAGTTATATCATTTGATTGTATATGTTTTGATCTTTATACGATATGTTGTTATACTATATATTACACACCCGGTCCTGAGTATACTGACTCCCTCTGCATTTAGTTGGCCATAACCTACACCACTGTGAACACGTCCGTACTCTCCAGAAAACTGACCCACGTGACCGTTGAGATCCTCTCCAACCAAAACACTTTCGGAATTCGGAATAGCGCGTAATACGTCTTCGAACTAGTCCCAGAAGGCATCCTTTTCAGGTGCTTCAGGATGGACTCCTTGAAGTAGATCGATACAGCGACCGGTTGATACGAGTTTAGGTGCGGATCGAAGGTTCGGTAACAAACCTAATTAGTGACTATTGCTCCTCAAACTGGTTGCTGTAAGTTTGAAAAGGAGGCCTAGGAGCACTACGGCCACTCCGTTCCTGCCAGATGGTGATCCGGCGTACGCTAGCCAGTCAGTACCCCTGCCCGATGTCATGGGGCTTACTCCTATTCCAGCGCGTCTTCTGAAGGAAAGCGCACTGGACCAAAAATTAGTAGTAGTGAAATAACCAATAAGAACATTTACAAAGTATGTAAATATCGAATCTAAAAAAGTACGGAACCCTAACTACGCTGACGATTTGTTCTTAGCTGTATCATTTCCATAGGCTTATTTCATTCCTGTGCACAGTTTATCATTTCTATGGACAATTTTATCATATCTTTGGACACTTATCATTTCTGTGGACCCTCAAAAATTCAATCTTTGATTTTTCAGAAAGTTTTGATGGTATTTGATGTCCACTCAAGCTCATGTTAAAAATAAAGCTAAAGTTTTATTTGTTACTAAATGTATGTACAGACAACAGCACGTCAACGTACCGCAAAACGTCAAATTTTCTCTTTTGATTGATATTGATCTCTACTTGTTGGACTTAAAGTTGAAAATCAATTCAATGACCTTTAAAATTTTAGGTAGGTTGACCTGCCGTTGTCTGTACATAGCATTGTAAATAAAAAAGTACGTGGAAATGATGGAAAAAAATCACCTGTTGAAATTCACCCTAATTATTTTTTATTAATATCAAATTAGGCAGACAGCATAAAATAATCTCTATTATCAATGTTTTTCAAACTATTAATTAATTAAGCAAATAAATTGCTTGGCTAAACAGTCCACACTTGCAAAACAAAAATATTAGGATGCAAAAGAAAAACTGGATTATCTGACGTCTCTCGATGAGAGGGTGCGATACTGCCTAGAATAGCTTCTATTATTTGTTTACCAGGTTCTGTATTGGCAACACAACGACGATAAGGGACCCAGAGCTGAAGAATATCAGCGAAATAGCCCTCCTGTGCCAGGCCGACGGGGATACCGCCGCGGATGTAGCCTCAGGATACTGCATGATCATCTCAGTCGTGTTCTTATTCATTACGGCACTGATTTATTGCGCTCTTCCAGAATTAAGGTAACTACAGACCATTGACGTGAAATAAACTGGCAGTGAATACACATTCCGCAGCAAATGAGCACCCACTAAACATTTGGGTGCTCAGTATTTAAAATTATGTCTCAGGCGGTATTCAAACCCGCATCTCCGCATGCTAAATATAAAGTCCCGCGCCCGGCATGCGAGAAGATGCGGGTTCGAGTCCCGCCTGAGACATAATTTTTCGAGTTTAAATACTGATATTGTAATTGCAATTAAATTGCTTAATATCACAAATAGTATTTGGGTGCTCTTTTAACTTAAATGCATTTATTTTATTTCAGTCATATACGGCCTGCCAAGAAAGTGGTGTACCTACTAGTTTTGACAAAAAAATATTTGTCAGGAAATTAGTAGCTGTCAGAATATATTTGTATGGGAAAATCAACCCTGTTGTTCTCTGACGCGCGAATGACTTTGAACCTTAGGGTGATAGATATACCACTTTATTGGCCGACCGTACGTAAGGTTGAATTTTCACTATGGTAGGTATAAAATTTGACATTAGCAAACTTGGAACAGTTAGTTATATTTTTGGGCTGTGTAGTTTATTTTATCAATGGCATATACAAATACAATAAAGCATTATTCTAATATGAATTTCTAACTCTCCTTTTCATTATAAAATCGTAATATGCTATACCTTAAATAAATAGACCTGGCAGGCAACACACAAAGCGCGCACATTTAAGTTACGCTAGGGTACTATTATTTTATTTGAAGTCTGAAGAGGGGAGAGGACCCGATAATCCTGAATTCCAGTAACTTGCTATACTACTGGGAGGGCCTTAACACTCCCTAGGCAGTGTCGAGTTTATAGTCCACAAGTTCCTTGTGAACAACGTGAACGACATCGGAAGTGTGTCGACCAGGGTAGTCTACCTAAAACTCAGAATATCGAAAATATTATATTAGGGGTTAAAGTATGAAATTGCCGTTTTGTATGGACGAAATCGAGAAAAGTCATTTTTCCATACTAACAATTTTATAGTTTTTTTAAAAACGCCTGAACCGTTTTCGATGCAATTAAAGGTGAAAGTTAGATGGTTATAAAGCTACGCATTATAGTATTTAAATTTCTGAAAATCAAAGTAATACAAATATACTTAATTGAAGCAAGAAGGTCAGCTGACACATTGTAAGGGGTCTTTTCAACGACTTCCTTTGAAGTAATAGGCACTAGTATTGCATTTTTTTTTTAGTCAAAAGTTACTTTATTTAGTTTTTGATACAATACAAAAAGAATAACGCAATAATATGACTATACTTAAGAGCTATAAACAAAATAAAAATTGGGAAATTAATCGGCAATTTCATACTTTAACCCCTATTATTCGTTGAATGTCATACAAGTTTATGCTCTAAGCTCGACACACCTCGATGACGAAGTAGAGTCTAAGTATGAGGAGATATCTAAAGCCATGCATTTTGTAGCCAAAACCCACTACCTACACGGTTGTGATGGGGGACTTCAATGCAAAATTGGGGAAGCGTGCGGTGATGAGCGGAGAATAAAAAAATTTGGAGTTGGGCAACGGAATGCTGGAGGCCAAATGATGGTTGATTTCCTGGAAATGGAGAACCTTATGATGAATTCTTATTTCAGGAAACCTCCAACTAGGAAATGGACCTGGATAAGTCCGGACGGTAAAGTCAAGAAAGAGATTGTCTTTATTATGTCGACGAAGAAGCATATAATTTAATGATTCCTCCGTGATCAATACCGTTAGAAGAGGAAGTCATCACCGTTTGGTACGAGGCACATTGAATATCAATATGAGGCTCGAATGATCTCGACTGATAAGGTCTACGATCCAACCAATAACTGCACAACTTTAAAATCCTGAGAACTTTCAACTCGAACTTCAAAATTGCTTCGACGCCCTTGAAAACAGTTCAGATGTGGACCATGGTAGATACTGTCTGTATGCTAATCACTTTAAAACCCGCCGTACCAGAATCAAGAAACTCTTGACCAAACCAAACTCCACCTCATAACACAGAGATGCGAAATGAGACTACAGAATTCAAAGAATGCAAGTCAGTACAAGCGGCTAAATAGACATATTCTATATCAAAGTCTTTGACGAGCGACCTGTGCCAGTTTAGTACCAAGTACCAATCGTATTAAAGAGACCATGGAGCGGAACAAAGGCTTCAAAGTGTTCGCAAAAGATCTGTCTATCGGGCAAAGACAAATGGCTAAGCTAAAAACTGATGACGGTAGAATTCTTTCGTCTAAGCCTGAAATCTTGAGGGAGATAGAGACTTTCTACCGACAGCTATGCTCCACACAAGCACCCGTTGCAAGCTATGTTGTCTACTGATCATAGAGCTTAGCTTACCCGACACTATTCTTAAGACATCCCGGACAACAGTCTGAAGGAGATTAGTGTGGCTCTCAAACAGCTTAAAAATAACAAGGTGGCGGGCGATGACGGAATTGCTGCATGGCTACTGAGAGCGGGTGGTAAGCCGGTACTCGAAGTCCTCCAGAAGCTCTTCCATTCCAAATTCCTTAAGACGAATGTCTTTGACCAGAGTGTGTTGCCAGTGATGACTTATGGAACGGAAAGGGGGTCACTTAATATGGTTTTCATTAGAAGGCTCAAGGTAGCGCAGCAGGCAATGGAGAGAGCAATGCTTGGTATTTTCGTGTGTGATAATATGATCAGAAATGAGGAAATCCGTACGAGACCTATGTTAACCGACATAGCTCGAAGAATTGCGGAGCAGAAGTGGCAATAGGGACACATAGTACGAAGAACTGATGGCTGTTGTTGGGCGAAAAGGTTCTGGAATGGCGATCGCCCACTGGACGACAATCTGTGGGTAGCCCCACCACCAGGTGGACCGACGATCTGGACGTTGCGGGACACCGTTGGATGCGGGTGGTGCAGAAACGATCGCTGTGGAGATCCTTGGTGGAGGCCTATGTCCAGCAATGGGCTAAGATCATTATGATGAAAATGCTTTGTATTGACACGTATCTATTACACGAAAACAGGTCATTGTATTTTTTTTTTTTTTTAGGGATTTACAAGGAAAAAGTATTATCAGCTTTTGCTGTTCTCTGGGATTAGGAATGATGATTTTAGTTATGATGAAACTCATGGAATATAGCGACATGAACCTCTGCGCAGTAAGAGGTATTTAGTATATTTTTTTTAATTTCTTTTAATTACCAATAGTTTTTAATTAGGTACTGCATTGTATATCATGTTAAAATAAAAAAATATTGCAACATCTTTTGTTAGGGTCTTTTTTCTACGAAGCACCGGCTTAATCATTTATATTTTTGAAAAATTTTTTGTTATTTTATTTTTTAACGTTATTTCACTTAGAGTTTTCAAAGTCTTTCAGTATCTTGTGCATAGTCTAAATCAAGTTTTTTTTCCAGGTTTTCTGACATACTTTTTTCTACTATCAAGTATTTTTTGGACTAATGCTATATCAATACAGATTATGTTGTGCATACGGTGAGTGTTTGGCGATTTTACATATTTCAAAAATGTGCCAGTAATATAGTCGAACTCAGTCGAACATAATGAAGTTGAATATTCACCATCATTTTAAGAGCGTCGCCGCTTGCGTCTTCGGTTCGTTGTACTACTTACCCACTTACATTTTGGTATCAAGGACATAGTCATGGTCATCAAGTTGAGCGAATTTCATAACGTATGGATACTTTTATATAGGAAAAAACATGTAAACTAAATTAGATATATTTATTCAGGGTGCACAAACATAATAGTACAGCTAGGGTTTCGGGAAAAGGTGTAGGTATAGTAGTTTAGGTGATGAGATAGATCAAAATATATAAAAAAAAGAATTTCCGGAAATACCATTTCGTTACAAAATAACTTAAGATTCATGAATAGTACTCTAACTTACTAAGTTTTGACAAGCAAGCTTCTTATAAACTTCATAAAAAAATATCTTATAAACTTCACCAAATTAAGTAGGTACGTGACCCAAAATATTGTCCGACTGCTTGGAAAAGAAGATCCCGTTAAAAAAAATTATGATTACTCGAAAATCAAAAGCTGCTAACTATACAAATAAATAGAACTTTAAGTATGGTACAAAGCAATGAGAAAATTGGATAAAATGAAATGTCGAAATTGGACACAAAATTTATAGGTAACAACATAATTAAATCAACAATGGATTAATATTCAAATAACACAATGATATTTAAATTTAAATATCATTGAAATAACCTAACTTGTTGTAGCAATATCACAAACTTTTTTCAATGTATGAAGAGAGGAATATGACAACTTGTAATTATTACAACACCATTTTCAGTGAAAAATTAAAGAATCTTGCATAACTTCGTAAATTTTGTCGTATAATAAATCCGATTACACATTCTCTTTTTGTTATTGAGGACACCATAGTCACATTTTTATCTAAAAGTGGTTAAATTTCTACATTTCTTTCTTTTATGCTTGTCCTTTTATCTTTTTAAGGTGCACTAATCAGTAAATAAGTATCCAAGTAACTGTCTGGATTTCTAATAGGCGTATATATGATTTTGCTGCTTTGATTTTATAATCGCTTCTAATTCATTTAAACCGTGGAGTACGCAATCTAATTCATAATGGTGGAGATAAAAGTAAGTATAGGAATTTATGCTCTTACGTGATTTTCCAGCCGGCCGTCTACCATAAACTATGAATGGAGAGATTACATTTGGTACGCTACCTACGCATGGGGCGTCTCCGCTGTGTTGACGCTGATCATGGCGTTGGTTAACTTTTTACCAGGAACACACTCCAAGCCACGCATAGGACTCAATCACTGCTGGTTTTACGGTTAGTCATAAATCAACCGTTCTTCAACTTTTATTATCAAGGCCACATACTCGTAAACACGTTACAATCATCAGTTTAGGTGTTAAAAAAATAATTACGACGTAAGTAGGTAGACAATTTATCGATAAATAAAGAAAAGATGGTGACAATAAAACTAAATATAGTTTTTATGATCTGGTAACCGTTATTTTAAGCAAGAAAAGGAGACACCGCATAAATTGCTCTGACGTCAAAGTAAATATGATATAGAGCGCTTGTTTTATGAAATCAGTAACAAATGTACGAAGGTACCACAAAATCCCAGACCCGAGTCAAACTGGAATGGCGGTATACCTTTATGACATTCGGCCACGAAACTTGTCACTTAAAATAGGCATTACCGTCTTCACCTTAAGGACACACGGGCCCGTGCCCAGGGCTCCCATTCACAGGGGGCCCAAACCAAAGCACCGATAATTTCTCTCACATATCTATTCTCAAAACATTTTTGTCGGGCACATTACACTTTTTTCACAAATCAGTCATCATTTATAATAAATGGTCATACTTAGTAAAAAAATGTTATTATAATCCGCTTTTTTTACTTTCCAAAAGGGCCCCAAATTCTTGTGTGCCCAAGGGGCCCCAGTCTAGTTTAAGACGGCCCTGTTAATAGGTCTTATAATATTACTTAGAAGAAAGCTAAATGTATACGCCGCAATGAGACGGCAATAATATTTATCCGTCTTTACAAAAGTTCCGAAGACAACTGAATATTTAAATACTGCTTTAGAAGATATCTAGGTTTATTATTACAAATGAATTAAATAGCTCTACAAAAATAACAATCATTACAACATAAGTAGGTAACTTAAAATTAAAATCAATAGCTTTTTGCTTGTTACGCGCAAAGGCAGCAGCATGATGATATGGGATGGCATAATATGTATGATGAACTTGCACAGTTATACTACGTTGCATGGAAATTCAATTCTCTAGCTAAATAATATGTGTTCCTGTTTCAGATACAAAACAGCAGTGGTACTACATGTATAGTGTTATGTCGATTCTCATAATCGCAAATATATGTATATTCGTATACATCTCCATCCATCTGTGGAGGGACACATTTAAAACTAATCACATAAAAGCGCTCAGATACAAGTAAGTAAAATGTGCACCCTTCCAAAATACAATGAACTTTCACAACTTTAACTTGCTGGTAACAATGTCAATAACAAACGCGTAAGTAGGTAAACAACCTGTTGAAAGCAAGGCTAAAGACCCTAGAGCCAAGCTTACCCGACACTATTCTGAAGATATCCCGGACGTCAGCCTGTGCGAGATTAGAATGGCTCTCAAGCAGCTTAAAAACAACAAGGCGGCGGGTGATGACGGAATCACAATAGAGCCCCTTAGAGCGGGCGGTAAGCCGGTACTTAAGGTCCTCCAGAAGCTCTTTAATTCTGTCATCCTCGAGGGCAAAACGCCAAAAGCATGGGGCAGAGGCGATGTGATGCTGTTCTTTAAGAAGGGTGACAAAACTCTCTTGAAGAACTACAGACCCATCTCGCTTCTGAGCCATATCTATAAGTTGTTTTTCGAGAGTCGTTACGAATCGTCTCACTCGCAGGTTCGACGACTTCCAACCTCCCGAACAAGCCGGGTTCCGAAAAGGCTATAGTACCATAGACCACATTCATACGCTGCGGCAAGTTATACAGAAGACCGAAGAGTATAACTTGCCACTTTGCTTAGCGTTCGTGGACTATGAGAAAGCCTTTGATTCGATTGAGACCTGGGCAGTGCTGCAGTCTCTCCAAAGGTGCCAAATAGACTACAGGTACATCGAGGTACTTATACCAAAACGCCACCATGTCGGTCCGATTACAGAACCAGAGCTCTAATCCGATCCAACTACAGCGAGGCGTGAGACAGGGAGACGTTATTTCTCCGAAACTGTTCACAGCTGCGTTGGAGGATATTTTCAAGCTTCTGGACTGGAAAGGACGCGGCATCAACATCAATGGCGAATACCTAACACACCTGCGATTTGCCAATGATGTAGTTCTTATGGCTGAGACCTTGGAAGACCTGAACATTATGCTCGAAGATCTCGGTAATGCTTCTCAAAGAGTGGGTCTTAGGATGAACATGGACAAGACGAAAATCATGTTAAATGCCCATGTTGCACCTGCTCCAGTTAACGTTGGGAACATTGCACTCGAAGTTGTTGACCACTATGTTTACCTGGGACAGATAGCCCAGTTAGGTAAGTCCAATTTCGAGAAAGAAATCTCTCGTCGAATCCAGCTCGGATGGGCAGCGTTCGGGAAGCTCCGGCATATATTCGCGTCCGAAATACCTCAGTGTCTCAAGACGAAAGTCTTTGACCAGTGTGTGTTGCCAGTAATGACCTATGGGAGTGAGACGTGGTCATTTACTATGGGTCTCATAAGAAGGCTCAAGATCACCCAGCGAGCAATGGAGAGAGCGATGCTTGGTATTTCCCTACTCGATCGAATCAGAAATGATGAGATCCGCAGGAGAACTAAAACAACCGACATCGCTCGAAGGATTGCATCGTTGAAGTGGCAGTGGGCGGGACACATAGCGCGGAGAACCGATGGCCGTTGGGGCGGAAAGGTTCTCGAATGGCGACCGCGTACCGGACGACGTTCCGTGGGCAGGCCCCCTACAAGGTGGACCGACGATCTGATCAAGGTCGCGGGAAGCCGCTGGATGCGGACAACACAGGACCGATCGTTGTGGAGATCCTTGGGGGAGGCCTATGCCCAGCAGTGGGCGTCGTTCGGCTGATATGATGATGATGATGATGAAGTAGGTACTTGTAGTCTCTGGTAAATTTCGATTGTATGTAACTGCATTGACGATTAAGTGAGTGAAAATGATAAGTATCTATAATCTAATAGTTGTTATAATTTAAATATCATGATTTTTCAACCGACTTCAAAAAAAAGGAAGGTTCTCAATTCGACTGTATTTTTTTATAGTCATGGTGATCCGACAAAAAAGTTTTAATTACTTATATTTAAGTATGCTATTACGCCCCGTTGGTCTAGTGGTTTAAATACCGGGCCAAGATCTCGGGGTTCCGAATTCGATCCCCGGGTCAAGCAACAAGATTTTCGAATTTTGGAACGTTGCTCAGGTTTGTGATCATCAACCCGCTTTTGGCAAGCGTGATGATTATGCCACTACCCGTCATTGCTCTGTGGTAACTTGAATTCAACGATGGAGGCCTTTTCCCTGCCGTAGGATAATTATGGGCTGTTACTTACTTTACTTTTATGGTATAACTTTTTTTAATGTTTTTAGCAGTTTTGTAGCATGTTTTTATCAAAAAAGTCTTAAAATATTCCCACGACCAAGCAAAATGTTACTATAATTATTTTAGGCAAAGTTATCGTTTTAAGTAAGCCAATTTTGTCTTAATTTATTTACTTACAATGCTACAATAACAATCACACTTCTGTCCCGATTGCTATTAAATAGTTTATTTTAATGAATAAGATATTTCTCGAAGAATATTATTAAGTATCGCGTAAACTGAAACTCCTTGCCGCCAGAGGAACAAAGCCGTATCATGTAGTAAGTAGGGGGAACTCTACGAACTTGCTTATATAGTTATTAGTTTATCTCTGTTCTAGGTTATATTTAACCATCAGGCTATTTATATTGATGGGTATAACATGGATATTCGAGATGATCAGCTCGGTAGCGGAACAACACATTATTTGGTATGTACTTTTATGAGTTGTTTCTTTCAATACGATCAATACACATCGAAAGTATTTGATTTGATAGAGTATTTTTGTTTTTATTTGTAACAATTTAATCTACTTAGGCCATCACAGTCATCATGACTAACGCCACAATTAGATGGCATCTAATATAAATACATAATATAAAGGACTATTATGTAGCTAGACTCTGCTAGACACAGGCACAGAGGTTTTGTACAAACAAATTGCTAGGTGGTTAAAATAAAATAAAAAAAGAAATAACCGACTATGGCTTCGGTTCCATTAAAGCCATTTTATATTATATTTTAAATTGTTTTATAATTATAATATTTATCTTTATTTTTTTTGTGGTATCTTAATGTCTTTAATTAAAAAGAACTGCATTATATTTTCCAAAAATAGATTATAATATATGAAAGCTTTAATTTCATAAATTGTAAAAATATAATATTATACAAATAAATCACAAAAAGTAATCTCTCCGGCGGGGAATCGAACCCCGGTCTCCCGCGTGACAGGCGGGGATACTTACCACTATACTACCGAAGACTTATATAATGACGCGAAATTATGGATTATATCACTTTGTCACAGATTGCCAACCTTAAAAAGAGAATTACATTAATTTAATTTGCAAATAGCTTTTTTTAAGTCAAGTCATTTTCCTATTCTTGTTTTAATATAATTGAGAATAAAAAACTGCTTTATTAGATAGCGACCTAACATGCTATAACGCGACAAAAACTTACTTACATCATATTTTGCTATTAAACAGCTCTAATTAAAATTCAATCCATTTTCATAACTCAATATTACTCCATTCAAGGGTCATCATTGACATATTCAACACGCTGCAAGGGCTGCTGATATTCTTGGTGTTGGTAGTGTTCCGTCGACGCGCGATAAAGGCGATGTATAGGCACGGCTGGCTGGACTGCGTAGCGGGGCCGGTGGAGAAGTGGCTGGCGGTGGGCGATGACGACGAGCAAGACGTCATTGAGCACACCAAAGATGTTCCGATGGATGACAAATGTGTCACGTAGGAGAACGTATTCATCAACACGTGGATCCCCTAGCGTAGGCGTTCGAAGAACGTAAAACCAGACCAGTGACCAATATCAATTGACAAAATTTGACGTTTTGTGGAAAGTTGACGTGCTGTTGTCTGTACCATATAGAGGCTGAGGGTTCTAGCAAGTAACTTGTAGCATTTATGCGCATGTTTTGAAGAATATATGTGCTGAAGAATAGTGTAATGGGAATATTGGTCAATTTTTACAAATGTCTTTTATGGGATATCTGAACACCAATGTGTAATTGAATAAGGCTGTGTCCACAGTAGGCAAACTGTTAGCGGCCGACTGAGTGAGTCGCAAATTTGTGGCGAACTGAAATTTGAGTTAGCTACAAACTCAGATCAATTTACGTGCGTCACAAGCAAACTGTTATGAGTTAGCTACTTATTTAGGTCGACCGACTGAATTAAGTGCGATGCAAAAAAACACGTATGTCTGTAAACAACTGTCCGCATGAAGTTTGCGGCAAACTGATTCACTACGCCGGGCAAAAAACTATATCGCCGCCGACGACTGGAACCGATTTTGCTGGGAGTCGGCTGCTCACTGAGATAGTCGGCGCGCGTAACGCTGCAAACTAGCAAACTGTGGACACTCCATTTCAAATATATGAAAGGGCGTACTAAATCGATAGGCCGCAAACTCAGTCGGCCGCTAACAGTTTGCCTAATAGGGACACAGCCTAATGCTTCATGGCAGCAGTACATGTACGAGAATACACTTTTGACAACATATTATTTTTGACATTTAGATAGATAAGTAGGTAGGTACTATTTATAGCACATCAAATACTACTTACATAACCAATGCCACAGATAAGATAATCCAATGCATTCATTGATTGTTTTTGTCTGAACTGAACGGATAGCCACTATAGCCAGAGATTAGAAAGAGAACCAGAGATAGTGCAAAACAGATTATAAAAATAACATAATACATACATAGATACATTTTTACATGCTTTTAAGAACGAACCAGTCGTGGGTTCGGTTCCCGGTCAAGTTTATTCCCGGTTAACTTTAGTAGGTATTATCTTATCTGTGATTGAGGTAACGATTTTTTTCATATAAGCCCTATCAAGGTAAGGCACAATCGGCAAAAAGTGGTTCCCTAGTGTAAGCAATAGCAAAAGATGTGCTATCAGCACGTGTTCAGTGTGTGAACCAGTGAGTGACGAACAACTAATAATAGCAGATATAATAATAAAAACATAATAACTTTAAGATAACTTTGCATGTTGATAATATGTATTTACATATAAATAAAAGGACATGCCAAAGTACACCTACCCAGTAAAAAAATAGACGCTTAAAACACTAAGAAACTAGTAAAAAAAGTATTAGGCCATCACATGGCTTATTCATTTAAGATTAGATTGTAACATGATGTAACTCATTAGGTAATTTTATGTCTGTTTTGTATTTTGCAGTCATTAGGTTTAATAATATCAGCACACAAAAACTTTGCATTTACTTATACCTAAAGAAATCTATTAACTGAGGAAATATACTAAATCTCAATTTATCGTTTTAAAGTTATAGTAGGTATTAATTGTGTAGAATAGTAATAGCTTAAGTATCAAATACGTCTAATAATTGTTTTGTATGGTTAGTACCTAGAATATATTAAAATCGGTTACCTATTGAAACGCATAACGTTTTTCGCCATAAACTGACAATTCATAATACTACTCGCCATAATAGTCACTTGCCATAAGCCAATAAAGCATAACTTCATTACGCATAATATCATATGGCCGCACCTGTTAGGTATAGTCATAGAAAGGCATAATTTTGATAAGCATAAGTAATGAAAGGCATAATTTTTGTTAACCATAATATTCAAAAGACATAATATTTAAAAAGCATATATTTAATAAGAATAACCGGCAAAATCCCGGTCCGGGTGTAGCAAAGGGGGTGCACTAAAAAACCACTTAATTATTTTTTCACGAATCTCCAAAAAACATAACAATCAAAAAGAGATGGAAAAATTTTCAAAATTTATGGAAAAAAAAATTGTATGGAACTGGGACTTGTAAAATTTTTTCCTACCTCGTGTCGCAAAGGGGGTGCAGAATATAGCCGAATTTTCGTAGACATTTTGTATGGAGCTGGGAGCTGGGAAAATTTTGCCAATTTAGTATGGGAAAAATTTACAACTCACACTTGACTGTTTTTTGAGGTCAGATATTATGGGCCCAGGATCTGTCTGGGCCTTTCTAAAGGGGGTCGAAATTTTCATTATTTTTCGGATATGACGCACCGTTACTGAGATACTTGAAGATTTATATTTTTTTTTTATGTCAGCCGATTGGCATTTAAGCGACTAGTACCTCTGGCGCTCGGCGGCCGCTGCCGCGGCACGCTTCGCTCGCCTTCGCGCGTAATTTTTTATATACACTAGTGTTTGTCACAAGGTCGAATTAACCGTAGTTGATTTTTATTCACAACTGAAAAGTTTTTACAAGTCCAATACAATAAAATTCCTTCGAAAATTCGGCTATGTCAATGTGCCAAATAAAATCAGTCAAAATGTTTCTTAAGTCCCAGCTCCATACAAAATGCCTTCGAAAATTCGGCTATGTCCTGCACCCTCTTTGCGACACCCTAACCTTTTTTACATTAAATAAAAATATATCTAAAACATTCCACATTACTTGCAGCGTGCAATAGTTTCTGCTCTTCTCCGGCGCTGCGGGAAGTGCAGCTCTTCCGCCCTTGCCTAACGAGCCTCATGCGCCCAGGCGAGCTTCCGCAGCTTCGACTTCGGCGCCTCGGCGACCGGCCTCAGCCGCTCCAGCTTGTTCGGGCGCCTGAGGCTCGTTAGCGGGCGAGGGCTGCACTCCCTCCGCGCCTCCAGCTTTTAAATTGCACTCTAGTATAGGGCCGACTAGTACTAGTCTGCCCTATACTTGAGTGCAACGGCGAAGGACCACAGCCGGTCGGATTTAATATAATTTACTTCGTATTAATATTGGTTTCTTTACTTCGAAATTTATATACAATTTTAGCATTAAAAATACTTCGCTGTGTCGAATAAAAAACAATTACTTAGGTATAAATAAACATGTATAGTAAAGTAAATTTTAAATTTTTGGATATTTATAGATATGTTTTACAAATGTATGGCTTCACTGAGTTATGCTTGATAAAAGTATGTCAGACAAAATTATGAATATGGTCATTATGCATAATTAAAATCTGCGTTTCAAAGTATGCTTTATAAAATTATGGCAAATGAAAATATAGATTTACATGATTATGGCTTTTATTATTATGCCTTTCAACAAGTCTGCGTTATTATGTTTATGCGTAATAACTTTGCTAAACACTATTATGCTTATTAATTTGTATGTCATATGATGTATGTCAATTGAACTTATGACAATAAACATTATGCATTTCAAAGTGTCACCATTAAAATCCTATACATATTGTACTGATCTGTAAACATAGCAAGTAATAATGTACTCTTTGACATATAGTCACTTATTATTGAAAAAAAAACTACAACGAGAGTTGCAAATGGCCATATTAATTTACGCAATGATTTAATAAATAACCCTAGTCTTGTTATACAGGGTGTCTGGTAAATGGTATTACCAGCCTAAACAAGCCGATGCATATTTTAATCATACTATATGGCAAAGTAGAAAATTAAAAGATGTAGAAGTTATTGATTAAATGCACTTCAGAAACGATTTTTATATCATCATGTTATATATATTTTTAATTCGGCTTAGTATTTATATTCATACTAGCTGTGGTCCGCGACTTCGTAAGCCTGGAATTCAATATTATCCTAAAGGAACGGTACGTTGTCCCGCTATGTAAAATACTTAAGCTGTTTCGGAGGAGTTGGTAACAAACACTGGCACGAGAATTGTATAAATTAAGATATTTTAATATAGGCTGGTTCCGACTTTTAAATATACATCTAGCATCTTGTATAACTTTAAATGAATAAGTATTGATTGATTAGTTAAAAGATAAATAGTTTTATTTTATTGTTTATTTTTACATAACTTATTCAACAATTACAAAATATATAGTAAATAGTACCTACATAATTCGTATAGTATAAAAAAATGGAAAAACATATCCCTTGTTATGTCTAGTGGTGATAAATGTAACTTTTGACTGTATTCAATAGAATCTTTAAATTTGTTCGTATATTTCGTTATGTACTAAGTCTAAACTGTCTTATCAGATTAAGCAGATATTTGACAGTCAAAATAAAATAAAACTATTGTAAAATGTGTCATTGTTGTTTTTTTACCTGTGTAAAATGAAAATAATGTGACTTCATTTAAGCCCTAAATAATATTTTAATAGCAAATAGAGTAGTAATGGCTTTCTAGTGCCTGTTACCTATTCCGGTCTACTGCAATGGAGGCCGCCAGCTGCAACAAACTTGCAGTTCTGTGGTCTGAATGTGAGCTCTGTTCACACACCACTGAATTTTTCATAATGTTAACACCATCATAAGTCCAGACTAATTGCGTGCAATATCGCTACGTTTGGCTAACTACGAGTATTATCCCGCAGGTACAAGGATTTTTGGGATATATTATAGCCACCTGTTATTCTAATATTTAAGCTATTACTGGAAATTTTCATCAAAATCCGTTCTACTGAACGTTTTTTTTGAGAAAGAGTATTATTTATTTATTTATTTATATTAACAAATATCTTCATTACATATTATAGGTAAGGTCTCGCAAAACCTTTAAAAAGGTTTGGCTGCGAGTACATAGTAACTATCATTCATACATCTATCCATACATTTCACAAACTTTCGCAACTATATAAATAAAAATGTATCCCTGAAATGTATGTAGGCATAAACTTTCAATCGTCTACACCAAAAGAATAATTCTTACTTGGTTATGTTAGTAATGGTCAGTGGGTCTAGCACAAAAAACTATCGAATTCGAATCGTTTGCGTGTTCGTATCGCCATCGAAATATTTAGTATGAAAACTTAAACAGCGCTCGCGCGGTCAAAACGAGAACTACGAAGCAAAGCACGAACTTTGTCGTTTGCTTTCGATACGCAAACGATTCGAAGTCGATAATTTTTTGTGCTAGACCCACAGGAGAAGGTTTGTATGAAAATAAATGTTTGATAATTGTATAAAAAAAAAAAACTCTTTCGAGATATCCACATGAAAATTGTGTAAATGGTAATTGTCATAAACAGACCAAAGCCGGGACGGACAGCTTGTTCTTAATATTAGCAAAGAATCCCGTTTTTTGTACTACGCCATTTTGGTATGCATGGTGTTTTGGTACGCATTAGTATGCTAATAAAGTATAGTCGATTTAAACCAATAGATGATTATCATAGTTATTTGGTGCGTGAATTCCAATTTTTATAAGTTACATATTTTGCATACAAATTAATATATTTAAAATTCAAATTGGTGAACAAATTATTAGTAACTATTATCTATATCTAACCCTGGCCTTAAAAGCCTTGGTATAAGAGTTTTGTGTTGGAATTACCAACCAGTACTCATGCTATATACCTAATTTATATGCATAATACAACAACTCTCATAATGTTTGCGATTGAATCAACCTGACGGTTGCCATATTTCTTATCAGAAAATCTACCTTACCTTCTTGACATTAGGTTGAATGCTTATAAGTTGAAAGCCGAAAAGCGCTAGTGGCGCAAACTACATGAGGTTAAATACTTTATTATGATATTTAAGCAATTTAATTGCAATTACAATATCAGTATTTAAACTTGAAAAATTATGTCTCAAGCGGGACTCGAACCTGCGAGGAGATGCGGGTTCGAGTCCCACCTGAGACAAAATTTTTCAAGTTTAAATACTGATATTAGATGAGGTTATTTTTCGGTCACTGATTATTTATCTAGTTTTCTATTTTATATATATGGATTTAATCGGTGTGTGAGGTAGCTAAAAAGGGCAATTAAGTGTTCAATTGTAACAAAACTTTTTGTTAAATCGATTTATTCAATTAAAAATTAATTGGGTCTTCTGAGGTTTTTCGTACGTTGTATGTATCAGAACAATTATATCTTAGAGTAGTAGTATTCTTCGGCTGATGTTAAGACGCGTCGCGATCCTCTATCTCGTTGACGATCTGCGTGGGCTGGAAGCTGGGCGTGTCCTCGTCGTCGCTGTCGGCGGCGGGGTGCGAGGCCACGAAGCGCTCGGGTGAGCGGGACTGCGCTGCCGCAGAACTGCCTGGCGCTGAGTACTCCGCTTGCCCCGATCGCTGGACAAAGAATGTTATTACTAGCCTGTACTTACAGTAAGTTGTAGAGTTTATATGCGTCTACTTGAATCCTATCAGGGTATAGGTAATTTTATTAACTAACTTAATTGTACCTGATATCAGGGGCGTGCACAGAGATTTCAAGTTAAATAAATAAATAAATGTGGACAACATCACATACATTGTTCTGATCCCAATTTGAATAACTATTGAAAGCATTCGTATTTTGGAAACCAGAAACAACGAAGGTACCACAAACACCCAGACCCGAGAAAATGTAGAAAAACACTTTTTTTCCAAATTGACCCGTCCGGGAATCGAACCCGGGACCTCGGAGCAGGCGACACCTTGAAAACCGGTGTGTACGCCACTCCGCCACGGAGGTCGTCAAAGTTAAAGTTTAAATATATAAGTTTAATAAAGTTAGGTATGAAATATGCTTGTGAAAAAGAACGAACCATTTTCAGTAGCTTAGCATAGTTTCGTCGGGGTGCGCCAAAGTTCACCTAAATTTCCAACTCCGATAATTGGAAATCCGAAAATGTTCTTCCTAACATTTTTCATCCTAACAATCACAATTCCTAACAACTCTGGCTCTAATGGTCGCATATATCTCTCTGGTTTAGAGTAAATACTGGAGGAGGTATTATTTATCAGATAGGTAATTATAAAATAAACTAAAGAACAAGTTTTTTTCTGAACGAATCTCTAATCTAATCTGATCTTTATAAAAAAAAGAATCAGAATAGTTAGGTTAGTTTACAAAAAATCCACATTCACACTTTACATCACAGCGCTGTCATTAGCGCTCTGTGAAGTGTACAAAGAAAAAAATTAGCTAATAAGCGAGATACACTTTTGTTTGCGCAGCCGCTGTCGGGCTGACACGCGAGAATATATAGATCATTGTATTTTAGACGTCTTTGACGCTTCTTTTACCTAATACACAATAAGCGTGAGACATCAGTCAATCCATATATCGATATGGATTTCGTTAATGTATGAAAGGAGGCTGAAAAGTAATCCACGTGAATATTAAAAAAAGGCCAGTCAAATAGTGTCATCATAGTAACCACTTAACAAATGTTTTGTGTTGAGAGTAAATGCTTATTCACAGTGTATTTCATCTATCCGTTGAAAATCTACAGAATCATATTTATCTTAAAAAATTTAAAAAGTAAATAGGTAGGCACAGAGTGTTTAACCACAACTGTGGGCTATTTGCTTTTTTCAAAAGCTAAGGAAAAATTCATTTCTTAATTTTTAGATCTGACTTTTAACAAATACAGAGAAGAAAGACTGAATGACTATTTTCACAACCAACACAAAACACTTATGACACTAAGTATTTGACCAATGTCACATATTTGTCGTGCTCTACTGGCATGGAGTTAAAAAGGAAAATTAAAATAAGTCATTTATCTAAGTAACCTTTTTATATTTAGGTACCTACCTAGACTACTTTTCAGAGTACCCTCGTATTTTCTGACATTGGATATTTAGTTTTAAACATTTTGATTACCATTAACATGTTTAAAACATACATTACATAATGCAATTGAAGAGGAGCACGCTTCTTTGCATACCGGAGTTTTTATTAGTAACTCCGCATTTGGTTACTATTTATATGGGAATCCTTTTAA
Source organism: Anania crocealis (assembly GCA_949315895.1). Classification (NCBI taxonomy): domain Eukaryota; kingdom Metazoa; phylum Arthropoda; class Insecta; order Lepidoptera; family Crambidae; genus Anania; species Anania crocealis. Next base: position 9,206,511 of record OX438868.1, read on the forward strand.
GCATTCACGGAAGGACCAAATTGCTAGCGCGAGTCTAAATAAGGAAGGTTAACGATACCACCTACGAGGCGATAGGTCCATCATGCCCTGCAACTGATAAAATACCTATAGCACATATAAATATAGTTGCGATTAGAGTGGACATATAGAAACTCGTCAAAAATATGCTTGTTTAAAAAGCAAAAGAATACATTATTTAGGAATATTGTGCAAAAGATGTAGATCGTTGTAAATGTAAAGTCTATTCAGTTTAAACTGGCGTACCTACTTTTTTATCCCGGGGTGACTTACACATTCTCATCCTCTTTGTTACAAATCAAATTTTAAATATCCTTAATATTCACATAAAATCTAATAGGTAAAATATTTTTGTTAAGCTTTGATTTGAATTTCAGAATCTTTGAGTAAAGATGGCACTTCAATAAAAGAAATATTTCGATATCAACGTACGGATAAATACTACTTGCGCGCCAGAGAAACGCTTAAAAAAGGTAAGTTTGATACGTTCCAGGGTTACGGCTAGAGATCTGATGTCTTGCTTAAAGCATAATTACCGGACCGGACATTTTAAAAACAAAACGCTAGGAGGAATAGGCAGTTTTGGGATTGCCTAAGATATTTTTACCATCGTACAACATTAATTTGTATTAACACTCAAGTGGCAGTCCTGTGTCGTGTTGTCTAATGTCGGTCGTGTAGTGGCAAGACACGACATGTTGTGTGTCGCGTCGTATGGCACTCACCTCGTACTGCTTGTTGCGCAGCCGGATGTTGTCCAGGTACATGTCGTACACGTAGCGCGCCATGTGCGGCATGTCGCGCACGGCGAGCACCAGCGCCGGCGGCACGGGGGCCGCGGCCGCCCGCTGCGCCGGGTAGCGCTCGCCCGGCACCAGCTCCAGCTCCAGCGGCCGTTCGACCAGCTAAACCAATGATGTAATTAAGAAACTAGATAAAAATGGCCCAACTAAAAGTGCGTCCATTTGATTAATATGAGAGTGCACTTTTAGGACAACCTATATCAATCGAATAGATGCGCGGCACGGAAGCCTCGGTCGCCCGCGGGTACCGCTCGCCCGGCACCAGCTCCAGCTCCAGCGGCCGTTCCCAGCTAAACCAATGATGTAATTTCAAAAACTAGATAAAGAATGGCCCAACTAAAAGTGCGTCCATTTGATTAATATAAGAGTGCACTTTTAGGACAACCTTTATAGATCGAATAGATACAACATCATACCTATACTATACTACCGACATAATTTGGCCGGGTTATAAAGTTGGCACAACGTCAATCATTCTTAATGTAAACAGTTTAACATTATTTTTGTTTTGGACTGTGTACCTAGTTCATTCTAAATCGATAAACTATACTAGAAAAATATAAAAACATCGTTATCAATTTAGTTAGGCGCACGTCTAAGGTGACAAAAATCTAGGTCTGTTTTTGCGTTTACTTCAAACATTTTGGTTCCCAGGTCAGCTGATAAAAAAAAAAACATTGGCTCGTGTAAATGTGTGAGGATGACTAATTTTACATTGAACATCTGGTTCATAAACTCTGAAAAACATGTTTGGGGGGTTTTTCCCTAGATCAAGTGGTCTAAATTAGTTGGTGGGTTATCCCAATGAATGTTGGCTCGGTTTCAATTGCTTCATAAAACAGACACTGAACGCAGATTTATTACAGTCGAGTTTTTTTTTCTCAGAATCGATGATGCTGATAAAGTAAACATTGGTGTTTACATCATTGAAGTCTAAATATGTAGTAGTTTCGTTAGTCGCTTTTTATTGAGAGCTAATATTTTAAGGACGAATTTATATAAATATGTATTTGGGAAACAATAATTAATATATGTTACTACTCTTACTATTTTAAGAAAAATACCACTGACTATTGTAACTAAACAGTAAAACTAAACGTTTCGTTACCACGCACACACACAACCACACAAACGCGTCAAATCACTGGCAAGCGTCTTTCGAGGGGTAACAAGACAAGCCGCGATGTTCATTGCTACCGCTCACACGTGCCGTGATAATCAAAATCTGGGTGTTTTTTCTTTATATTTTACCAGGAAAAAACTAAAATGAAACTTCTATTAACATGTCTAAACCTATTTCTATGATATGATTAGATACTGTGTTAAAATATTTGTCTCTAAAATGTATTTCTATGTTTACTTTATTGAATAGATATAATTGCATTTTGGAGAAGCAAATAGACAAAAGCAAACAAGGCAAGAGTAGGCGTTTACGAGTGAGGGGTTCTGGCGCCTTATTCTTAGCCCCGTTGGATCTGCCACTGAAGCACTGAACGCTCGGGTAAAGCTAACGTTGCAAAATATGTTCTACTAACTAGCGTGAACCAGATGACGATGTCACCTACATCATTACGCCTCATAATTGTTAATCAAAAAATCGTTTAAATCTGTGTAAATTATTAACACTATTGAAGCATGTTTACATAATTTGGCTGATACTGGAAAACCCCACACGAGTGCGTTCACATAAACGTCATCTGTATAGTGTCTGTATAATTATAGCAAGTTGTTTGTAAGAACGTTTGACGAATTGTTTTACATGTTCCCGAAAAAATATCTAGCATGTTGCTAATCATCTATTGCAAATGTTTACAAAAATAGTAAATAATAGGCAAATACTTGCGTGTTTTTTGATTCAGCAGGATATATACAAATTGATATTATTTGGCATAATAAAAAAAAAATTTAAAGCGGTGTATATTTGTGGTTTGGTGGTTATTTGAGGTTAAGATATAATCACCACGCTTGCCAAATTGGTGACCACAAACGCATGCAATGTTTGGAAATTCGATGCTCTTTTTGGCCGACCCAGAGACCCCGAGACCTTAGTACTTAAATCACTAGACCAGTGGGGCGTTCATTTGAATAATGTCACTTAGGTAATGGTAACTATACCTGGTTAAATGTGGGTTGCAGTTCGAAGCAGTTCCTGAATAGGTTGGCCCTAGCGAACACGTAGAGGCCGAGACGCGCCCTCGACGCGGCCACGATCAGCCGCCGCAGGTCGCGCACGTGGCCCACCGCCTTCGTCCGGACCAACGACACCAGCGCTATGTCGTTCTGCTGCCCTTGGTACTTGTCCACTGTTGTCACCTGCGGTGGGGTCGGAAAGTGATTTGTTGATATTGAAAACCGTGTGGTGTGGTACCGGCCTAAAATATACTGGCACCATCGCTTTTAGTCCGTAAAATAAATGGCAACTAAAAAAAAACTGCCAGAAAAAGCCGGGTAGTCACTAGCAGAGCGTCTTATCTCCATCATTGACCTTGTGGCTATTATGGTATAAATATTCTTTTAGAGAAGCTGGGCTAAGGCAGCTGCGAGCTAGTTGGACTTAGACAGTGTGCTAGATATATTATGGTGACTAAAATTTTATTTAAACAGTTTATAGGTGTTTTGGATTGAAATACCTACCATTTACCTAACGAATCCAAAACGTGCGACCAAAAAATTTAAGCTCTGAATTTAAAATGCGGTTTCTTACGCCCACCGATCTTTAGGGATAGTATTATGTTTTCAGACAAATCCTTCAAAACGTTTAAATGAAAACAGATGAAATTGTTAACTTAGAATGTGTAAATTTGTTAAAAAATCTGCACACACATCAGCATCACAGTGGCTCCCGAAGCTGGGGTTTATTTGCAGAAACAAAACTGATTTTACTACTTGATTGGGATCATTGTTACGCTATATTAGTAGTTAATAACAGTGCTTACACTATTCAATAAATTACGTACGTAGACATCACAATGCGGCTAGCTTCGAATGTCATGTAATCATTAATATCAGTCTTAATAATTCAAGTACGTCATGTTCTTATAAAAGTACCTAAAGAAACTGTAAATTCCTAGAGACACATCACATCTTAAATACTGGTCTTCAATTGAAATTTCAGGAAATCATAAATTTACCAATGAGACGCAAATGCAAATTACGTTGTTTATCAGGCACGAGATGATTGTTTCAAAGAAACGTCCATGTGATGTTTTATAGGGAGAAAAAAACATCTTAGCGTTCCATGGATTCACCGTGCGGGAGCCGGGTCCATCGTGGGGCAGAAAGAGAAACTCCGAGTAGATCCCAGGGCTTGTGACACTTCTGGTACAAAATAATCATTGAACTTGGTTTATATTCAAAATGAAGTTATAAGCCAGCTCACACGTGTTTCTGACAATAACCTTGAATAAATATGACAATGAAAACTGCATAAAACTAAAATTGAGATTATTTTAGAGAATGGGAAAAGTAAAAAGTTGGTTTTGATTAGAAACAACATTGCCAGTATCAGTTTGCGTCAGTCCACACCTGGACATTTGTCCAATAGCCACTTCAAAAGTAGGTTTTAGCCACAATCGCCACGCGTAGCAGGTTTATTGACGGTCAGAGTTTTGTCAATGAGTAAAGAAAGACACTGCTGTCAGACTTCTTACATCAATCCTCCTTTAGTCGTCTCTTGCGACACCCATGTGATAAATATGATGGAAAGGGCTGGTTATATTGAACAGGGTTAGTAATTTCATGGCAGCCATTTTGTAAAATGGAGGAACCCAAAAAATTGCAATCTGTACACTGTGCCTTGGCCAGATATAGATGTTTATCCCAATCGAAGAACATAAACATTTGTCGGAAAGTGGGTTTATGTTAATTTTTTTTTAGTATTGTCATTGTGTTCTGTAATACTTTAATACGTCTTTACGTATTACGTCTTTAATACGTGTACAAATTTTCAAATCAATTAGACTTGAATTACAATTAGTCTTGAAGTGGATATAATTGCGTTTAAAGATTTCGTTACCTGTATTTATGCAGGTCAAGCTTATAAAAGCCTGTTAAAAAGAAGACCGAAATGTTTTCTTCATGTTCACCTAGTAAATTGAAGCCTAGTTCGCATTAAGCCAGTATTTCATTCGAGAGACTCGCATTCATCTCGCTACTAAATTACTTTCTAAACTACTCGACTAAAATACTGGCCTAATGCGAACTAGAAGTCGGTGTTAACTTACCTTGTGCGGCCTCCCGATTAGCGGGTTGTCGGCACAGCGTTTGTCGATGACGTCACGTATTAAATGCTTCTGCCCGTTGTACGTGGTGAGGATGGAGATGCGGTCGGCCGGCCAGCCCACCAGCCGCATGTACATGAACACAGCCACCACGTACTCCGCCTCTGCCAAGTTCTGCCGGCGAAGATAACGAGTTAACAGAAGTTTTTTTTATTATAAATAATGGGCTTGCTCTTGACTACATATTTAACTATATGGTTGAGAAGAAGCCTGATGGAGTGAGCTTACCCTGATTCTCCCACACATCAGCGGAACTGTTTGGCGCTGGACTCCGGCAGGAGGTTGGTAGCATCTAGGCGGCCTCTTACAAAGCCTACCACCGCAGAGGGATCTGTTAGCCCTCATCATTGGTTAGAAAACCAAAGATGCCGTTGCCCAGGGTGGACCACCAAGAGGTAGATCCCACCACCCCAAAGATGACTGATTGATCTTTGTGGTTAGGTGTGCTGGAAAATGTCTCTGGCAAGATTTGTTTTTGAAATTACAATTCGATAAAAAGTCTAAAGGTTCGCGGCCCACCTAAGGCAGTAGATCAATATCCGGTATTCAGTTCTAAATAGAAAATTTAAATATAATGTCGGTTTTTGGAGAAGGGTTTGAGCAAATAATGTTATTTGCGTTATTGTTAGACCCTTATTATCTTTCTTTTATTTTGTTATTTGTTTCTTTAGTTATAATTATGCATTGATTTACACAACAAGGCGACATGATCGTTTTGCGACCAAGCCTAAATAAATAGAAAAAAAGGCAGTAGATCATTTTATTCAAATAATCGTATGTTCAATTTACACTATCAATACAAAGGCATGAAAATATTACAGTAAACAAGTAAATGGTTGACTCCTAAATAGTGTGGAGAAAGTTTTTTTTTCAATATTTTCATTGTTGTCGAATAAAAATTCTCCCGGACAAATCTGTCATCATCTTCATTTGTTTTCCCCAACTGTAAATAGCACTCCCCTAAAAAGCCATAACCACTAGCGCATTACTCATAGGTATTAACATTCGTTTTAAGTGGGAAGATATACACGGTGCATTTTTAACCACCTGTAAAACGAAGCCCACGTTATGTTACCATTATGTATAACATGTTAACAGTGTTAATTTTTTTTTATAAGTATATAAAATATTGGTTCAGCTATTTATTTTATATTACAGCGTGTTACAAAATTAAGTCTGAATCATTATTTAATATTCATTTTTTTTTATTAATATATTCAATAACATTGCCATGATGTTATGTTATACACAATGGTTACATAACGTGGGCTTCTTTTTCAGGGTGGTTAAAAATGCACCGTGTGTAGTAAAACAAAGATAGTACCTATAAGGAGACGGAAAGAGAGCAAGAGAGTGACCTGATAGAAGTAAGGGCTGGGCTCAGTCTCGCCAGCCCCGTTGAAGTCGTCCACGTTGATCAGTTGGAAGTCGTACCGCAGCCCTGCGTTAGCCGCGCGGTACTCCGGCTGCCGGGTTACGTGGCCCAGATCGCCGAGAGCGCGGTATCGCCACCGATACAGGTTGCAAATGCTGAACAGATAATATACATAAATAAATAAATAAATATTTAAGACACGCCTCACTGGACCACATAGAGCCATCTAGTCCCAAATTAAAGTACTATTAAGTACCCTGTTGAATGGGGTACTAGACAACCGATAAACTTACTTATATACTTTTTATTTTGTAAATACTTATAATACATAGAAAACACCATACAGTGATGTTATTACTATAAAAACTAGCTTCTAGATTTAGAATCATAAAATTGAGCCAATTTTCAAGTTAGATCTGTGGCAAAAAGATCTGTGTCGGTGAAAAGCTGTATTTAATTCCATACTGTAGTTTTCACGCTGACTTATACCGCAAACCACTTGAACAAATTCAACGAGTCAAATTCTAGTAATGCCTCCTCAGCTCAGTTCTTACGGCAGTCTTCCGGATAACTCTAGCCCATGGGTTCAAACCCAAAGTGTAGTTTATTGTTTTACTAGCGGACCCGTCATATATTTTTCTGTCTTATGAACATTGATTTAGAATAAGGGTTTTTTTTTTAATTTAGTTACAAATTGTTTATTATTCTTATGGTTGCTATTCTCAATTCTGTCATATAACTGGCCATGTGACAAATTCAGTTTTTTTACTATTTGACGAATTTGAAGCAAGCATTCTGTCAATGTTATGTCAAACGCCATACATTGAAAAAGTTTAAATTGTCAAAAACTTTAAGGTTACATTACAAATAATTTTGTATGGTGATTAAGTATTCTTGAGTTTCCTCATTTTCCACGATATTTCCTTATTTTTTTCTTTTATAAGAACCTTTTTCTATCAATGACAAACAAAACAAAAAAGAATCAGTGAAATCGGTCCAGCCGTTTACGCGTGATATCGTGACCAAAGGGAATAGGGATTCATTTTTATATATACAGACTTTCATCTTAATTTTTTTTATAGGCGTTCAGTAACGTATTTAGCGCCCACTTATGACGTTAAAAATGTGAATCATGTTTTCATCCGAAAATGTTTTCGCAACACAGGTAGTATTCAATTTTTACGGTCCTAAGCCTGTTAAGGTATGAAGGGGAAATCAAAAACTTATGAATAGTATCGTAATGAATGAATGCGATGCGCATCGCGTAAAAAAATAGTTGCTAGGAGGCCGTATCAAAAATTTTTGATTCATGGCAGACATTTTCGTGACATTTCTCTCATTTTTCAATTTCGCCGACATCTTGACATTTTTGTACTGGGCTATGCCAAATGAAAAATTACGTCATTTGATTTTTGTCTCGTAGATTGTTAAATTAAAATTTGGAAGGTGAATAAAATTTCATCCTGTATAGAAACAGTGCTGCTACTGCCTTGGTAATTTGGTTTGGTTACGGTTGGTAATTTGGTACGTAGCCCTCCATGATTTAAATTATTTTTAAAAATAGACAGTTTTAATAAGCTTGGCTCTTATTTGAACTGTCTATTTTTCTAGATGTGCTTACGGGTATTCTAAATGCTCAAAGCATTCTTAATCTCTTGCTATAAAAGGAATATTTAGCCAAATTAAAAAAAATATAAGTTAAGTGATTACTGATTACGTCGTCGTTGTAATCAGTAATCACTTAACTTTATTTTTTTTAATTTGGCTAAATTTTTAAACGCTTTCCCTTTGCTCTTATACTAGCTGTTGCCTGCGACTTCGTCCGGGATTTCTGTTTTTTCACTGATGCTTCGCTCCTATTGGTCGCAGCGTGATGTTATATAGCCTAAAGCCTTCCTCGATTAATGGACTATCCAACACCAAAATAAATTTTCAATTCGAACCAGTACTTCCTGCGATTAACGCGTTCAAACAGACAAACAAACAAATAAACAATCAAACTCTTCAGCTTTATAATATTAATAGAATAGATTAATATAAATTGAGCTAATATAACGGCTCAATTAATGGTAATATAATGTATCATTCATATAACTTATCATTCACGTCTTAAGACTGATTAAAAATACCAGCGTAACGCGAAACCCGATTACACAGATGTTTTTGCGCACCAAAAATAACCTTGGCATTTCCATGTAGGTAAAGCAGTCTTTGTGCAAGTAGGTCTGACCGTTAGCGCTCTGGTGAGATAATATGAATCAAGTTGTACTACACAAGTAACAGCGATAAACAAGAGATGTTTTTTTGATTGATTTTTGATTTGTTAGGTAAGGTAATAATAAGTAAAAAAGTCGATTATTAAACTTAATATTAACGATCTTCAAATTCACCTTGAATATCACTAAAACTTAATAATTAAAGCAAATGCCTGAAGCGAAAATTTGTTTCGTAGTACAAAGTAAAGTCATATGAATAAATGTGGACTTTACATAGGTACATTGTTCTGATCCCAAAGTAAGAAACTATTTAAAGCACTTTTATTGTGGAAATCAGAAACAACGAAGGTAATACAAACATAGAGACCCGAGAAAATGTAGAAAAACACTTTTTGTTCTACATTTGACATTTGACCGGAAATCGAACCCGGGACCTCCGAGCAGGCGACAGCTTGAAAACCGGTGTGCACGCCATAAATATTTATAGAAAACATTTCAAATCCAATTTCGAGTCATTTATTTCAGACACACATGAGTTCATATAGTAAAACTAATTAAGTGAAATTTCGTGACACTCCGTATTGTTAGTATTCGAGCGCCATACAGAAATGTATACGAAACTTATATTTTCGCAGGGAGCAACACCATCTAACCAAAACCAATACAATGAGATTTCTTACATTAAATTATGAAATGTGACACACATTACATAAAATCAATATAATTATGTATAATGACATCAATGTAACGCTTCCATTAGTAACTAAATTTAAATCGCAACTTTATAACAGATGTATATGTAAATTAAAACTCTAACAGTCGTATCTGTGTTATTGATAACTCGCAAGCCTACTTAGGTATAAATGAATAATTCCCATCCAATTTGCCACTAGAGGCGCTAGCGTCGCGTGAGGTCCAATATCATTCACTTTGTACGGGTTTTAGCAGAATTTGTTGCATAAATTATAATTTCTTTAATTTACCTGCTGGAAAGTGATCTCCTTAGTAAAATATCGCAAATATGTATTATTTGGCCATTAATGTGAACGCTTTAAAAGCGGAATTAAGAAAAAGCGCAAAAATAGGCGGCCTCAAGAGCAACTATTTCAGAAGTTAGTTTGTTGATATCAAGATAGTTATTTATAAACAATATAACCTTAATTAGATTCAAGATATAACACTTTGTTTCGGCGCCAATCGCCTTTGATAGCTATAACACCGGACCTCAGTCTACAAAGGCGCCAACTGGTGAGCAAAGAAACGGTAGTCCCCATTGAACGTTATCAAAGATTTGGCACACGTGTCATCATAACACGCACGAATTTGGTATAAGTCTATGTGCAAACAAAATGCCTGCTACCCGCACTGGATTAGCTCAATCTATTTGTAAATCGAAAAAGCTCTAATTTTATAACACAGACTTATGGTTTTCACACTTACGAAAAAACTATTCTAAGAAACATTAACAACTTCCCAGATCTGGGTAATATTAGACGTAGATGTTGCGTTCATAGTGCCAATATAAAAAATAAAATTCCTCCTAGCTACGTTTTATAACGGTCGTAAAGATTCGGCACTTCTGGCGTGAAAACACAGTGATATATCTTAAAAAAATATTAGTATTTTCATCCTCCTTAGCAGCTTGAACTAAAAGTGCGTTTGTATAACCTCATCACATTGACGTTACTTTATCAGTCGGTTGACCAACGATCGGCATAGGAAGAAAATCACTTTAGGCAAGGTCAACTTTTTAAAATGGATCTAACCGTATAACATAACATACGCATAATACGGAGCATCATCATCATTATCTAGTCGATGTGCTGATTTTCTATTTTAGTATAATATTTATTAATATTTGCAACTTGACATAGTCATTAATTTGAATTTGTTTTATAGAATTGTTTAATAAAATTAAGAACATAACTCACAAATACCCTAAGCAGGTCATAAAGTAGCTATTAAACATCTTTGTATGTCAATTTTTAGACTGCTGTTACTTTATTATGTGAATATGAATATGAATATCATCGCCAGCCTATACTTGTGCTGAACACTATCCTCTCTAGAAGGAGGATTTTGCCACAATCGTCACGCTTGGCAGCCGGGTTGGCGATCGCAGTTTGACCAGTGGTGAAAGGAAGACGCTGCGCCCGTCTTCCTCTGGCGGTTATCGTTTAGCCACCTCTTACGACACCTAGAGAAGGGGTGACGTCTATTCATTTAACGTGCCAACACACGACACTAATACAGTTAGTTTGCTAAAAAAAGGTCTTAATTTAAGTATCTACCTTGGTCGAGCTCGTCCTTGAGCATCGAGTTCAACGTACGGCACCCCAAGCCGTACCATCCTGGTGAACAGACTCTGCTCCATATTGCAGTACTTTTGGAAGGCCATATTCTTGACAACAGGAGGGAGCTGGTGGTGGTCTCCGATCATGATCCATCGTTTCAGCCGCGATCGTCCATCTTGAGGGTTTTGTAGAAGCAGAGGTATGAAGGTTTCTATCTCTAGGATCTGAGCTGATTCTTCCATGAGTATGTTGTCGTATTTGAAACCTGAAATAGACTTATTAATATACTTTCGATTCGTTATTATTTGCTCTATGTCTAAAGCTATTAGTAACTTTACTTCACAGACCTTTGTAAATAGGGACAAGAAGTTAACAGACATCACATTAAATAAACCAAATTCTTTGCTTTATATCGGGAGCATGTCTAATGGTTGAGAGCTGCGCGGTGCGGAGCTGTTAAAGTGGTAAGAGTTTCCATTTAAGCGGAACGGAGTGTAGTAGAGCTTTATTAACTAGAGCAAAGTGAACTGGAACTGCATTGAACGCCCTGGATTATTTAAATTAAATTTTGTTTTGTATTTTCCTGTAAGTTATGGACCATGAAGTCCGAAATATTTTTTATGATGTGTTACGGAACATATTATTATGCTGTGTGGTGACAAAACTTAAAAAGTAATACCACCACCCTTCTTTTTCTATGGATATCATAAGAGATGACAAAATACCACCGCCAGAAGAAAACGGACAGCGGCGTTTCTTCATTGCACTGTTGGCAAAATTTTCCTTTCGGAGAGAACGGTTTTCAGCAGTGGAATCATAGGAAATTTTATAGCTTAGTATCATCAAAGTATTTCGAATGTGAATTGAAATTCGAACGCTTCTAAAATACATTACCAGCAGACTCTCCCTGTAATCCAAAGTATCACCAATAAAACTTACCCATCTGGACAAGCTCAGACCGTTTGAGGGCGGCGTGGGTACATGTCATGGCGATGATCTTGGCTTCCTTCACGAGCAGGTACTTCGACCGGTCCAGCCCGGACCGTAGTAACTCGAATGCTCGGAATTCTTCCAGCTCCTCAAATATGTGGTCTATGTACCTAATTTTAATATAGAATGGTTTATTAGAATGAAGTGAAACTCTCACTGTAATAAAACGACCTGATTAATAAAGGAAGCCACTTTATGCTTGCAATGTCGATTGTTTCTGCTACCTCTAGATGAGTTAGACTGTAATAGTAAAAGCTTAGACAAAAATATAAAGCGTTGCTCTTATCTAACAAAATTGGAATTAATTAATTACATTGATTTCGATACGACGGGCTTGAATCATAACAGAAACACAAAAAAGAGTAACATTGTTTTCTTTTCTTTTATGAATCGAGAGTTCGTAAGAAACAAAATGTTTGCGATACGTTTATCGTGCCGAGACCTTTTATCAAATATAAGCGACCCTTAACGACTTGGTTTGTGTGTTACCTGTAACAGCTTTTAGCTACCTCCATGTCATCTTCATAGGATTTCGAAGGGAACAGCGGTTTGGGTGCATCATCAAAGAACTCGTGGAATGGGAACTCTTTGCTGATAGTCTCGGTGGATTTTGTCTGAAACATTAATTATGTGATAATTTTTGTGACTATGTTTGTCTATTGAAAATATCGATAAAATATAAGGATAGTAGGTACTGATAAACAGTCTTATACAAAAATGTTACTTCGAACTGTTAAGTTTAAACGTAAACAGCCAATGTCATGTTTCATACTTTATGGTATGCAACTATGGCAAAAGTGAACCCAAATGTTTAGTGGGTGCTCAGTTAGGCCGTTTTTCTGTCACTGATTGTGTATCTAGTTTTTTGTTTAACATCAACGGTTGAGATCTGCATAGGATTGTGCTAGCGCATTGTAACTTTTGAGTGACGATACACGTACATCATATACGATAACTTTACTTACATTCTAAGACGAACAATACAAAACATTTTGTTAAAAATTAAAGACACACCGAAGGTAGGACAGAAGCGGAGCGGGTCAGTAGCAGTGCGGCAGCGGCAGTTTCAAAGCAGTTTTAAAGCGGGGCCTCGTCGAAACTGCGTTAATCCCTTGTATGCAATTATTTACAAACACAATAGTTATAAATCTACTGTCATATAGGTTGGATACGTCCCTAAACAGACAAGTAATTAAAACCGCGTCCAAATTTGACGGGTTAGGCAGGCAGTCGGCTTCAAGATGTCGAACGACACGGACTCGTAAAAAATCTTCTTCACATCAACTCTAGTGTTTATGCTTTTCGTAATATGGCTGTAATAGTTATATAACAGCAGCACTGTTCTGCCAGCGTTCGAATTCCATGTGACGTAGATCACAGTTTCTTGTATTACAACTTGAGCACATTCGCATTCAAACTCTGCTACTATTATCCTGACTTTGGTGTGCTTGGCCCTTTAATTCTGTAATTATTTTAGTGGGCTCTATGTGGCGTTATTACTCATATCAATAACTCACCACACCATTGGTGAGAGAATGCTATAAATATTCGGGATTTATACCTTGTAACTGTTCCTGTTGTTCCGTGATCATGTCGCTTGTAACAGTGCCGAAATATCGGCAACTCATAAAAAACAAAGTACAGGCAACAGCACGTTAACCTACCACAAAACGTCAAATTTTCTCAATTGATATTGATCTCTACTTGTTGGAGTTAAAGCTGAAAATCAATTCAATAACCTTTAACTTTTTGGGTAGGTAGGTTGACCTGCCGTTGTCTGTACATGGTATTAACCCAGAATCTATGGACAACACTAGCTACCAACCTGATCATGGGCACACTTATCCAAGAAAGCCTGCCACCGTGGCCGCACGTGGTACACGTGGAAGTGATGGGCGAGCTCACAGGTGGCGCCCGCGTCGCCTCCCGCTTCTAAAGTGCTTTGAAGTCGCCCCACTAGATCTAACAGCTCCATTCTTTTCGCCAGAACGTAGTTCACTCGACCGTATCTGTTCAGTTAACATAACAATTAGGTATATGTATTATTTATTCTGGTTGTGTCAATAACATTTAAGCAACTGTTTTTTATCTAATCGCAAATAGATGACTTTTTTATATGACTACTTCACAATTTTGTTGTAAGTTACTATGAGTACGGAAAGTCAATCTTTGATTTAATTTATTTAATAGTATCCAATTTGTAAATAACCAAATAAATATGAACGTGATTTACCGATTGACAAATATTTATTGTGGTTCTAAATCGAGGAACTCATTTGATTCCAATTACAATAACACTCCTTCGTTCCTAGCAGAGGTCCGTGAGACTTTTATCCAAGAGGAGGCAAGTTTCTACATTAAGGATTTGTCATAGCTTTAGCAATCCCTATTATGACACTATTTTTATTTAAATAGAAAAATATTAAATATTGATTCAGATTTTTCATTTTGAACACACTGTGACGCGCACAGACGTATTATTTTGCTATGGCAAGGGTCCTAGATGAATCAACCTTACATGTCACAGCGTGTTACATCCCTGGTCACAGCGTGTTACATCTCTGGGCGTCACAGCGTCTCTAAATAAATAGCTGAGCCAATATTTTGATTTTCACAAAAAAATGTTTGTTAAATAAATTAAAATAACAATCCAAGATTCTACATTAAATAACACTGCCAAAATGTTATACATAATGGTTACATAAAGTATGCTTTGTTTTACAGGTGGTTGAAAATGCACCGTGTATAAACTGTAAACGTAGGAAAGTGTGAATTCAAAAATTTAAATAATTAATTGCAATAAATCCTATTTATTGCGTATGCGATACGTTGCATTATATTTAACAATAAAGTTCAAAATCCTATATCTTTACTTGTTACTTTGCATACCAATTACTTTCAAGTAAACTGTAAAACCTAGTAATGATCTAGCGTACCTGGAGAAGTCCTTATCAGTCTGCAGAGCTTCTTCTCCATGACCGAGACGCAGAAGATGTCTCTCGTCGACGTCGAGCTCTGCTACCTTTTCGAACAGCTGATTCAAAGCCTGGTTACTGTGAGTTACCACCAGAGTGCGCTGGTGTGGGAAGTTGTGGTAGAGGTTCGATATTATCTGGACAGCAACGTCGGTTTTTCCTGCATAAATAAAGTCATTTACTTAGTATGAACCAGGTGGAGAATCTTACAAAAAAGGAATATGGTTCAAATTCGAAATCGACCCATTTTTAAATTGCATTTGCCTTTGGTCACAAGGACTCGCCAGCTTAAGTGTCTAAGCCATAGATATAGGATACAAGTAGATCGACTGACAGCCCGATAATGCGTGACCAGTTTTGATTTGTCAATGTGTGTGTTAACTAGTGACGTACCTTTAACATTTTTAGACTATCGCTAATAATTGCAGTTTGTCGTTTGGAAAATAATGTTTACTGTCACACTGTTTTTATCTCGAGATTATGCACCTACTTTGCGGCATACTTAACCGCCCTCACTTCTTACAACTATAATAGTGGGCAGATAAATGTAATCGGTGAGTATATTTTTTACATATAATTTAAAAATAAACAGTTTTATTTTAAAAAAAATAACAGTCATTGTTAGTTAGTTTTCTTTATTTATTTCTTCAAAAGAATTTCCCGTGTCATCTGCTGTGACGTGTGAGCTCATCAATGGCAGTAAGTGAAAAAGAACAAGTAAACAAAATCTGAATAAACATTTACATTCTGATAAATCAATCCCTGATTATTGATTTTTAACAAGATTATCTTAGTTATGTGATTCCTTACAGTTTCCTTCTTCAAATTGTTAAGGTGACATTCATTTGAGACGTTAAACGTAAAATAACATCAAATTTCTCCAGAAACATTCAAGATAAATTTCGACAATAGTATCGATAAATTTGAGTCAAGCTCTAGCGTACATGTAAAATATTTAGATGAATTAATTATCCACCAATATAATGTAAATAATCAATACATAGAACTTTATCTATACAAAATGTTAAAATGAACAAGTGGATTGAAATAATTTTATATTTACAATATAACAACAAGATCAAATTCAACAAAAATAACGCGTTTTTACGATGACGACTTTCTACGTATTTACCTGTGAAATGAGCAATTTTCTGGATTATTTTTGTGTTTGACTCCACAGGCACTTACAGAACATGTGACCATTGTTAGATAAAACTGTATTTACTTTAGATAATCTACGATGTACCAGATAATTCCATAAAATGTTGAACCTTATATCGCATATGCCACTGGATGTCACTCTGTCAAATAAGACAGGTCACAAAACGAAAGGATTTGTTTTCTTTTTCTATCTTGCTAGATTTCCTTAAGAGGTTTTCTTCTGTCTCGCAGGCTTTGTCCGTCTATTATATTCTACGTTTATGGTCTAAGCACACTATGCCGAAGATACGCGACCGAAGTTCGGTAAGATTACGCCTGCATTCCTATTTGAATCACTGACGAAACATTATGTCGAAATTACGTAGAGCTATAACTTAAGTACAGTTTAGTATAGACGCGGAACCAGTGGCGGCGCAAGGTCTAAACTTAATGTGGGCGAAGTACATTTTTCGAGTCCGTCTTAATATAGGCAAGCGCCAAGCACTTTGCGAGGCCCTCCGATGGTATAATTAATTTTATGACATAGTTTATCAGAAATATCTAGTATTTCATTCACATTTAAGCCACAAAGTGAAATATCTTTAAGTTGATAATTAATTATAATGTATTTATTAAGTCCTCTTGAGCTTTCCATACTTTTTACTGTGCCAAGCGTCCGAATAAAGCCGGACATAAGCTTTTTGATATCGTGTCCGGCCAAAATAAACGGTGTCCGGCTTGTCCGGCTATTGTTAGGCTTTTTACATTTCGCAAAAGATTGAGTGCCGAGCCGACCGTCCGTCGCTCCTGCATTTACAAAGATTTATGATAATAATCAAAAAAGCTTGATTTTACATAGAATTTATTCGTACCTATTGATACTGAGTGAGACTCAAAATCCTCAATAATGTAGGGTGGTGTCCGGCCTTTCTAGCCAAATGTCAGGCCAAACTGGCTGGTCTGTCCAGCTTTTAGGTTTGGCGACCTGGCAACCCTAACTGTAAGGCGCAAGGCCCCGTGCACCTCTGCGCGGAACTTCGGTCGCGTACCTTAGACATTGTGTTTAGACAATTTTGCCAGCATGGAGAACTATGCATGCTTAGTTTTTAATAATCTCATGATATCACAAACCGATCCAACCAAAACTGGAAGTGAGTCTACAATAATTGCTACAGTTTACATTCCAGATTATATCAACCAGATGCATGCCACATTGAAAATAAACGATTTCGAAATCTAACCTGTTCCCGGTGGCCCGACGACCAAGGTTAATCCTGGCTGCATTCCTGAACGAATCGCCTCGACTTGAGTAGGAGTAAACAGTATGTTGTTTCTGCAAAAAAACGTTATTATGTAATATTTTAGGGTTATATACCTACTTTTGTACCGATACTCACAAGATGGATGGAATTATATTTATACATGTAACATACAGTAACGAAACTTTGCCGAATATTTTATAGCATTGGCATTATTAACAACCAAAAAGGTCAATTGTTTCGGAATAAGACAAAACAGCGGATACTGAAAAACATGGCAATTAATAGTAGAAATGTTGGAATAATTTACTTTTATGATAGTGATATATCCGCATATGGCTAAAACTAGCCTAAAGAAATAATATGAAGAATGACAATAAGAATTGATAAAATAAATATTTGCGGAGTTATAATCGCATCATATACATAAAATGCCTGTATGTTTTATTAGATTTCGGTATTCGTTCAACATAATCATGATCAATCTGTTGATTACGCTTACTTCTTAGGCTCATTGTAGAGGTAAGGGCCCCTTTTCGGCTGCACGTGGGGCTCCACGATGATGGCCTTGCGCTCGTCATCTTCGTCCATAGCACCGTCTCCCAACTCTTGCTTGCGAAGTACGTTCTCAAATGTCAATCTGAAAAAAAAATATTTAAAAACATCTCTTAGCACAGTGTTTGTTATAGGAATTTTCGGAAAGGTGATTCCTTATTTTTTTTGTGCTTTTTTGGTACATAGATCTGATGATAACTGTAAGCTATTTTTAATCCGAAAATGAACAGCCAAATTGCTGCGGTCAAACTGTGATCGCCAAGCCTGGCCAAAAAACATCATGTCCAGCAGTGAACTGAAGACAATCTACCTCATATTAGTCATTTTAGAAAAAAAAAGTACATTTTATTTTTTAGAAAAAGCAATTAAATAATAGGACTGATTAATTGATTTTGCTGTCATACCTGAAAGGTCTGACCAATTTCCGTGGGTCGTTGGTTTTGACCTTTATCTCGTACCCTGGGAAGCTGTTGCGGAGGTGCTCCATGTCCAGAAAAGTATCGTTGAAGTCCAGAGTCGGGATCTCATTTGGCATCCTATAAGAAATAACAGTAGATGATTGTTTTTTTTTATGAACACTACGCACACATTATAATATATTTCAAAAACAATAACAGCTTTTTGGAATACAACAGAACTTTTCAACAGCTCATCAACCTAACATAAACCGTATTTTTTCCGGATTTTGTACATCAGTATTAATTGCTAAGGAATCTTAAGATACCTCAAAAAGTATAAGAGCACTACTAAGAATGTAACACTCAAAGATTGCTTCAATCGGGAGATCATGATTTTACAGCTTGCTAGTTAACATTAAGTTTCTTGTTAAGGTTTGTGGTGAGAAACAAACATTTTTTTTTAAATTTATTTATTTATAGATAGTCGATTCTCTCTCACCTGGTATAATGCGCCTGACCTGGGTCTCCATATCCCAGCACGATATCGTGTAGCCACTCGGGCACCACGCACTCCGTGTTCATTAGTTCCCTGATGGTCTCCAGCACAGCTTTGAAGTTGTTCTCTTTTGGCTTACGCCGCATCACTATATTGAATGTCTCGTAAACGTCCTGTTTAAATTTAATGTATTTGTTATTAACTTGGTCAGATTTTGACTAAACGGTGTGTACCAGAGCATGGTGCAGCAGAGGCTATCGGCAAAAGAGGAATTTTCGGAAAATAACGTTCCTTCACAAGCGGTGCGCTTCCTTGGTGCGGTGCGGTAAGGGTTAGCCGCAACAGTATTTATATACGCATTCGGAGCGGTTTGACTTCGGAACTTGAACTATTGTAATAAGTCTGCCGTACTGACTGCCAATAAAATATATTTCTAGCATATTATGTTTCAATGTTTAGTTTTTTAAAAATGTTTATTGTTTATGGAAATGGATTATTAACATTAAAGTTTGAATAAAGTTGTTAAATGTCAAAAATTGGGAGATACCATTCACAAATACTATTATTTTTAAATTAATCAGAAATTAAAATAGGTATAGGTACGATACGACTCAACTACCTTACCAACCATAGAGTACCAAACGTCAAACGAACGAAGGCTCGCATTCTTTTAATAAGAGTTAAAACGATATCATTAAACTTGTAACTTTAAAATAACCCTGTAAAGCAGCTGTTCCGCGCTCTTGTACAGCCTGTATTTATGGAGATTTAAAATAGAAACCCTCATAATCAAAGGATAAATAATTAATATGAAATAAATGGTCTAAAAAATATGCACACCTCATTTCCTTTGCTGGCTCTATCCAAATCCAGCCTATACTGATTAGGATCCAGAAGCAGACGGAACGTTCTCGAATCTCCCTCCAATTCCGGCTTCGGTTCCGGGCCCTCTTCAATGACTCTGCCTGAGGCGTCCAACATCCCCTCCACTTCGCAACCCCTCACGTAAACGATGCCAGCTTGATCGACCATACTCTTTCTGTAGTCGTATTTTGTGCCTAGAGCAATACTCAATGTGTTATTTTATGGTTATGTTTCTAAATAAAAATACATTATTTGATACACCTAGACTTCATAAAAATATTGTACTAATCATTATACAAAAAAAAAAAAGAAATTTTAGATCAGTTTCTTCACTAAAGGTCTAGAGAGACAGATTTGATGATATTTCTATCCCTAAAATAAAATTACTTCAAATAGCTGTCAGTCAACTAAACAAAATTAAATCTTAAGATTAAGGCTACTACTACAGGTAAGTGCTGCCCTTAATTGATTTAACTTTATTACTTCTAAACAAAATCAATTCTCAAAAAACAAGTATCGTTTTAGTAAATTACCTCTAGTATTTATTGAATCACAGTCAACTTTTCATTTAGTTGTTTATAAAGTCGAATTTGTCGCTAACGCCAAAAGCGGCCGCTTTTAGCATTAATGTACAATACAAAATAATGCCAGAATAAAAAGCAGCAAACAATGTTTTAATAAATATTAGAGATTTGCTAAAATGATACTGTTCTAGTCTTTTGAGAATTGATTTTGTTTAGAAGTAATAAAATTAAATCAATTGGGGGCAGCACTTAGCTCTAGTAGTACCCTTAATGCTTTGTAACTCAAACATGCTCAAACTTACTACAAAATAGTTTTACAAATATACTTTGTGTATAAAACGACAAAGATAAACACTCATTTATTTATGTAATGTTGCGTTATGAACTTATCGAACTTATCTCAATTCATTGCAGCCGTTACAGCGTGACAAACCAACAGATAAACAGGAAGAGTTACTTTTACAATTATAATACATATAAGCATAGATAAGCCGGTCTAATCACATACCAATTCCCTGATTTGGCCTCACTGTGATAAGGAAACAAACGTCATGTTTCCTCAGACTCTCCCACTCGTGTTTGATTTCATTCCTGACGCTGAGGGTGACAGAGACATCGGCACGGACGCGAGATGGCGCCTTTTCTCCTATGTTCGGTTTAGCTACTTCCACCACAGCGAAACTCTTTACTGGATGGGCCATACGAGCCCAGCCGCCGAAGTATACGCTGCCGTCTTCGGCACACCTGTCGAATGTTATTTTTGAGTACTAAGAGTACAGCAAAATGTGCCATTGCCTACGAATAATACTTCTCTAGAAAAGTAACTGTCCATTGATGATAACTTTGATTTTAGTTACGCTTACGCGCACAAAGTAACAGCTATTTGAGCTATTACAACGAATCACCAACCCTCAAACAAAACTTGCACGCCATTTTACCCGTACTTAATTAGGGACATAAACAATCGCGTGCAAGCGCTGTCTACTTACAGGTGCTATTTCGAGGAACCTTTTTGTGTTATGCTTAGTTACGCGTCCACAGAATCTATACTAATATTATAAAGCTGAATAGTTTGTTTGCGCGCTAATCTCAGCAATGCTGCTTCGAATTGAAAAAATATTTTTGTGTTGAATAGTCTATTTATCGAGAAAGGCTTTTAAGGCTATATATAACATCACGCTGCGGCCTATAGGAGCGAAGCTTCAGGGAACAATGTTGCAAAAACGGGTAAAATATTAGTATAATATTAGTATAGATTTCGTAGCTCTGTCTCAAATACATCTGTCGTGAATCGCGTCGAATGCAAAAGTTGTAAATATAACTCTTTGAAATCTTTACGCAAAAGTTGTAAATAAGTATAACATCTGGGAATTTTTGTGCGTTTGGAAAATAATGTATGATGATGCAATGGCAATGTAAAATTTCCTTAAAACAGTGTAAAAGGCTGCTGAAAGACGATTGTCCTAACATAGCATAATTGAAGTTATGTCAAAATACCACCAGAAATTGGGCTTTCTTTTTAGGGCTCCGTAGCCGAATGGCAAAAAACGGAACCCTTATAGTTTCGTCAAGTCTGTCTGTCTGTCCGTCCGTATGTCACAGCCACTTTATTCTGAAAGTATTAGCATCACACAGTTGAAACTTGGTAGGTAGGTGTATCCTGTTAACCGCTTTACGATTCTTATCCAAAAAAAAAACATTTAAGGGGGGGGGGGGCTTCTCATACATGTAACTAAAACCAAAAAAAAATTGACAGAGGTTCATAGAACCATTTTTCCAAAGTCTAACATTTGGAAGATAAACGCTTCCAAAGTGCTAAAATGGGCGACCAGGGTCTAACGTTTAAACATTAAAAAATGAAATTTAAAAAAAAAATCAATATGTAGATCTTAACAAATACCTTCAACGAAAATTGGTTCGAACAAGATCAAACCGGTAGTTTTTGAGATATAGCATATTTTCAGCAACCGCAAATATAATATTTTCCTTCATACAAACACTATGAAAAAAACAGTCAGTGCAGTCAACAAAATATTGTGGAATTTTGGCTAAGTGGACCCCTAATTCAGCTAAAGTTGGTACGGAACCCTCATTGCGCGAGTCCGACCCGCACTTGGCCGGTTTTTCCCTTTATATGGTGCACATTTTACATATTGCGCCAGCAGTGAGTTTCACTTTTTGTACTTAAAAAGAAATTTAAAAGAAACTTGCTTACCACGGTGCTAGCCTGTATACGGCATCCTCAATATCTTGGCGAATCTCATCTAAAACAACAAACACAGAAAATAATTTTATGTAATACCTTTCTTGAAAAAACAATTATCTCAATAAATTTTAGAACAATTCTTTCAATTAAACAAAAAGCAATAGCGATACATATATTGAGTGGGTGGCAAAACTCGTTAAATGCTTGTAACAGCCTATAATCATCCCACTGCAGGGAAAGGGCCTGCATCGAATTCAACCACGGCAATGATGGGTACTAGAATAATCACCACGCTTGCCAAATGCGGGTTAGTGATCACAAACCCGAGCAATGTTCGAAAATTCGAAACTTTTTGTTGCCCGACACGGGATCGAACCCGCGAGCTCGATATCTTGGCCCTGTATTTAAACCGCTAGACTAACGGGGCGTTGAATGCTTGTTTGGCATCAACTCAAAGGTAGTCATATTTCTATATTTTCGTAGACAGTTAGTATGTTTTTGTCTAAGTGAAATTATATTTCAAATTATAAACCTTGCAAAGTAATGCGTGGTCATCATATATTTAAAACAAGAAACGCGTTGCATTAAGATCTGATGGAGGAATGACTCATCTATTTATTTGGTTTCTTAATAAGCAAAACAACCGAAATATGTTATTGATAAAACATAATCTATAGTGAACTTTGATTATTGTTTGACCTGGGTGCTTAAGTAGTACGAGATTGTGACCATATTACCTGAAGCTGTATGCACGTTTGAATTTTATGAAAGTGCGCATTATAAATTCACTCTTCGTGTTCGATGAATTTGATCCACTTAAAAATCAATCATCATTATTAAATATATCGAACTTAGCGGAAAGACTGATATTTTAAAAAATACGTTTTTAAAATGTTACTGTAATACAAAATTTTTAAAGTCTCTCCTGTTAAATCATTCAATTCGAGATATCAGTCTTTCTGCAAAGGTGCGATTTATGTCATTTCGTTATTATAAATGACAATTCATGCAGTTGTTACGAAGAAATAATGATTACCCTCATGATAAAAAAAAAAAAAAATACCCTCAGGTACGAAGACGTAGACGCAAGGACAAGAAGTCTACAATCTTCATGAAAAGACGTACTTACACGTGCTCTCTAAGCGGAACAGGTTAAAGTTTCTCAGCAGGTAGTCATGCAGCGTGAGGAACTGCAGGTTCAACTTGGGCAGCGCCAAGCAGTTCTCGCCGCTGTATATTTCTGTGGGCACCACATTCTCGTCCCATATCACATCTTCAGTTGGGTAAAGGGGCATAGAGTTGAGTTCTTCCAGTTGGGAGATCCGGCGTTCGTGGCGCGATATCTATACAGTATAATGGAATTAATATGAATTACTATTTTTTTGCTCTGATGTGCCTACATGAACTACATGTTATAAAGAGCGGGTGGAAACATGTGCCCGGCAGTGGGATGCATAATAGGCGATGTCCTTTGCATAATAGCCGATGATCTTTGTAACTATCTTTAAATTTTATTTAAATCCATAATTTAGACGTGAAAGCGTAACATACAAACAGACGGACAGACAAAGAGAGTACCTTTAGCACTAAGATATAGTAAGAAAGTAGGGTAATTGTAAAAATAAGAACTAAATTTTCGCTAGAGCGATCGCCTGTACAATTAATTAAAGTTCGTATTTTATCTTACAGTGCTTGTTATGATATCCACAGATATAGTAAATTATTGATAAAATATTTACAACAATCTAAATCAAGCCCCCCACGCTTTTTGTACAATAATATGAATTTTTCAATTGATTACTTACTACAGTTTTATTTTTTATTTTTTTAGTTCAATCTGTTTTAAAAGCGTGGTTTTTTAGTTTTTTAAACTATAATTTATTTGTTACTTTTTAGTTTAGTTTATAAGATTTGATTCCTTATTTATCGACTGTAAGTCCAAAGCTATGCAGGAATCGTAATTGATACAGATCGCGCGCTAGCTCTATCTCTTTTACTCCCTTACAGAGGAAAACTGGGAAACTGTTATTAAATTATTACATTGTCATCGGTCCTTGATACGTGTGCAAAGTTTCAAATTAATTAAACTTCTAGAAATTGGTAAAAAATATGCTCAAAGATTCCATTACACACTTACATTCATACATACGAGTAGATACAACCCAAGCTAATAAAAGCGTGGTAAAAAGAGCCTGTGATTTTAGTTTCTTCGTCATCAACGCCCCACATCAGACCACTGCTGGACTTATGCCCCTCCGAAAGTAGGATCTTGTCATTATCACCGCACTTGGCAGGCTGCCTGGCGGCAGTTTAACCAATGGCGGAGATAGGCACGCGTATCTGGCAGTATTCTTTAGACGCTAGTTGCGACAATCATAGAATTGATTTTAATCTGATTTTAGAAATGGTGGTGCTAATTATCTTCTTTGGGCAGGCATCACACGGCACGGTGTTGTTTTAAATATTGTATAATATTATATTCAATACCAGTAATTCCTTGAGGAAGTCCTTGTCTAAGCGATGCCATGTCGCTTCAGATTCTTTACCTTCCGCGGGGACAAGGTTCAGGTATGTAGCGATAGCTCGGAGTGCCTTTTCACTGAAACACGTAATAAATTATTAGGAAGAAGCATCTGACGGAGAATAAACGAACCCTTACCTAATTTTTATTAGCCTATGTTGTGGTCTTTGAGTTAACAATAATGTAAAAATTGTTTCATTATTTTTGGGTATAAAGTATAGGTACGAGTATATTAAGAAAACGTTTATTTTGTTATTCTAAAGGGCAATGGGGCACTAATCACTTTACAAAGTTTTAAGCGTTGTGACAGTTGCTTACCTCAAATTTCCAAAATGCTTTTGTAAGGTCTCTCTAGTATCAACACTAGCTACATTAGCTAGAGCGAATAGTCGCAAATCGGGAAATTTCGCAAATGCAGCTTTCTGTAAACAAAATTTACTGCCATATCAAAATGTGATATTTAAAATATGTACATTGAGTCAAAGTTGGCCGTAAAAAGCAGTCGAAAGATTAAGCACAGAAAGATATATAGTCGTTTTAGCCATTGTTTTAGCTACTTGTACGCGTGGATCGAGAAGAGAGCGGGTTAGATTAGTTTGGGACGCCAAGAGTGAAGGTTGTATGAAATACTGTAACAGGGTTAAATAAATAGTGTATCTTTCAAGAGCAAAAAAGTGTTAAATATCACGATCCAGATATAAATAGAAACTTATAGTTGGGATTGGGTTTGTCTATGAATATCAGCGGGTCAAAAGTCACTGCTACGATGGCAAATCAAACAAAAACGATGACGTAAATTACGTTGGACCCTATTATAACCATTAGATAACTATAACTAGAAGGTTTTGTGTTCAAAACAGTAAAATGTATTTATTCATTCACTGACCTGAAGCGATGTGATCCTTGAATAATGCTGGAGTGTCATGTCACGATCTGTCATGGGGTCCCCCGATTCGTCGCTTATTTCAAAACGGGCGTAGAATTTTAACATTTGCAAAAGCTGAAACGAAACATATTTGAGTATTAATTTTTTTTTCATCACCGTCAAAGTTTTTTATAGTTGCTAAGTATCGCATTAAGAGCCCATCTAAAAAATAAAATATGTATGCAGGTCAAGTTTTCACCCGTAAATATTTTTGGCAGCATAGTGTTCAATTTTTACGGTCTACTAAGCCTGTGAAGGTATGAAGGGAAAATCAAAAACAGTCTATGATTAGTATCGTAATGAATGAATTACATTTTCTAGGTGCTTTATCTTGACATTTTTGTACTGGGCTATACTAAAAGAACAATACGTCTTTTGTTTTTTGTCTTGTAGATTGTTGTATTAAAATTTGGATGGTGATTATAATTTCAGCCTGTATAGGTTTCAAAAGGTCTGAGAATAAGTCGTAAACAATTTTTTACCCGAATAAATATTCAGATGGTTAAGCGGTGTTTGGATTTTTGATTCGGCGTTATAATAATAAAGCATTAGGAAACCTGTTTTAAAAAAATATTACATATTTATTGAAAATTGTACTAATTCTTATAAATTGCTTAGGAAAGAAGAGATAAATATGTTTTTTTAATATATTTTTTGTTTTTGCATTTAGGTTTACTATCGAATATCAAATAGAAACATTAATCTAAACACAGGTGAAATCAAAGTAGGTATAAAAATATTGACAAAGTATAAGTATTAAAACTATAAGTATGTTTTTGTGTCAGTCACGTTTTTTCTTAAACAACAATCAAATACATTACAATAATCATTTATCAACCAGTTAATAGTCTTGCTACAATGTTTAAAATTATTTGGACCGATGTAAACAACCCAGTATTTATAATTTTCCGACAGAAATAATTATAATCGTGTTAGCCTTGTTTTTTTAAAGAAAAAAAAGATCTCTCCGGCGGGGAATCGAACCCCGGTCTCCCGCGTGACAGGCGGGGATACTGACCACTATACTACCGAAGACTTACCAATAACGATGAAAATAAAACTTACATTATGTTGCAATGTCACATAATGAAGTTATCACACAACAGAACAAGCAGGAGCTCAAAACATTACAGAATAAATTATCTATCATCATCTTTTTATTTAGGTTTCCCGTTAAATTATTCTTTAGACAGAATATCAGTACTAGCAAAATCTGAGAGTGCTGCCACCTGTCGTGTATGTCGTGCATTAAGTACTACACGTTCAGTCTGCAAGAACCAGAAGCAACTTAGAGAGCGCCATCTAGTAATTGCCAAACAGATTAGTCTAAATTGTATTATTTACAGTAAGTTGAAACTTGAACTACACGCGAAATACCCAATTCATATGCGTAGACTGAAAATGCTTGACTACAAAGGTTTTTTTTTATCAACTGACGAAATAGGAGGTTCTCATTTTGACGCGCACAATTTTTTTAATGAATTACCAAGCATATTAGACGTTGAGGAAACAGTAACATGAATTACAATTTGACACATCTACAATAAGGTGGTCTTATTGCTAAGAACAATCTGTACTAGACAACCTTTGGGTAGAAAAGGAAAACTACGTCATCGATTCGCTATTCGCAGCGCAATTTCGAATACTTTTTTATTATTCAATTTCAAACTTTTATTTAAACACTATACAATTCAATTTCAAACTTATATTTAATCACAATATTGACTTGGAAGCCTATAAACCATTTTTATTTATGTAAGTAATATCAATATAAGAATTGCTTTGAAATGGGATAAACTTGAACCTTTAATATCGAACAGAAATAAAAGATGTAGTCTCGCAAGACACGCGTGGAATTGAAATAAAAAGAAGACCTTTTACTTTTTCGAATATTTTCGTTAAAAACAGATCTGCTGGTAATCACATGAATTAAGTTCTAGGTAAACTTGATAAAAATACGCTAATGATGATGTGTAAAAATATGATAAGAAAGAGACCTACGAAAGAAACATTTTATTATTTGATCATAATTAAATACTTACTAGCTAGATTGTCACTCATTTATTTAATATTATTTTTCATTAAATAGTTAATTTAATAGAAATATGGGTGTGCGACGTGCGTGCTTTTTGAAAAACTTAACAGTTATTTTGTGTCAGCGTGTATTCCGTGTACCCCTAAAGGCGTATATACAAACATTTCACAGTTTCGAGTATATATTTATTTTCTGATTATTGCGCATTTGAAATAATAGGGAATATAAAATTAAAGTATGAAATTGCCGATTATTTTCCTACTTTTTATTTTGTTTATAGCTCTTAAGTATAGTCATATTATTGCGTAATTCTTTTTGTATTGTATCAAAAACTAAATAAAACTTTTGACTAAAAAAAAATGCAATACTAGTGCCTATTACTTCAAAGGAAGTCTTTGAAAAGACCCCTTACAATGTGTCAGCTGACCTTCTTGCTTCAATTAAGTATATTTGTATTATATACTTTGATTTTCAGAAATTTAAATACTGTAATGCGTAGCTTTATAACCATTTAACTTTCACCTTTAATTGCATCGAAAACGGTTCAGGCGTTTTTAAAAAACTAAAAAATTGTTAGTATGGAAAAATGACTTTTCTCGATTTCGTCGATACAAAACGGCAATTTCATACTTTAACCCCTAATATAAATCTAAACACAGAGGCTATTACGAATTACAATATTGCAACAACTAGGCATATTCATTGGCAATTTTTACACCAAGGGTAAAATTTTCGGATAAGACAAGATAAAGGAAAACTATTTACAGTTTATTCTTTGATAATTACTTTTTCATGTTTGTAGTTTTCTTTATTTACACGCACATAAGTATAGTTTATAACTCTGCTCATAGTCATTTAAAACTTGCACTATAAATAATCCAAAAACAGTTTTTTTGTAAAAGTCTCTTTACTTATGTGGTTTTTTACCAACGCCGGAACGGAGAAGGTAGGTATGCGTTTGGGGTAAGAGGTTGTGTTTTTGTGCACACAAACGAATTCCTATTTATCTCCAGAAAGGCTTGACCGATTGACAAGCAGTCTTCTGAAGTGAATTATAATTTATCGGCGATGGTTCTTAAACAGGCATTCTAGTATTACTTAATCTGACAGGGGGCGCAAAATTTACTACTTTTTCGGTTTGGTAACGGGTTTCTTAAAAAAAAAAGTATTTTAAATTTTCACATTAGTCGTAGGTATATCTTAGTACGACACATGTTTACCAATAATCTATTTAAAAAATATAATGTAATAATAACTTTTTAGTAAGTGTAATAGCTGCCTAATTACAACTCAATATCAGATATGCTTAAATTTTGAGGTTCAATCAAACCAAGGACACTTAATCCCTCGATCGTGAGTTATTCCAGACACAATTGAAATCAATTGTTATCGCGGCACGCGCCTGCCGCCTGGGCGTTGAGGGATTAATAGTTTAATAATGTTATTAAATTTATATTAATCCCTATTAAATACATCGTAATTCGCACACAATAATTTTAAATTTAATTATGCAGTCCTGACAGTGCAGGGGGTACACTGATCAATTCAATCATCAGTTAGTAGTAGTACAAGAGCTAGAGTGCCAGTTTCATAAAAGTTTTAAGTTACTTTGACCGCAACTTTTTCGGCATGGACTGATTTATTAAACATGTAATCAGTTCATAGGTAAATAACTAAAGCCATAATATTCCTATAACAAGAATATCAATGTCAAATTCTGATCAGCAAAGGTAAAAAAAAACAGAATATCATTTTGAAATAATATTTATAATAATTAAAAGTGTTTACTCCCCAATGGCCTCTTTGAAATTTAAAAAAAAACAATAATATTTTAATATTCTTTTATTTGACACAGCAAAGATCTCCCCCATAACTCACCCCCACTTCTTGTCCATAGTAGGCCTTAGCGCCTACCAATAACAAGTGCAAAGCGATTTAAATAATCATACCATCTATTTTTGGGACTGACTCTTCAGCGATAGCCATCTTTAGGTACCTATCGCATACATAATACAATACATGCTTAACTGCCCAGATGCATCCTGCAAACGTGACCTGTGACCTCTCCACACCTACTTTAAATTGGCTGTTTTTCGCCCACGTCTGCAAATTCTGTTTTAGAGCAGTTGGTGGAATTCTTACCTTAATTACATTTTAAAAATTGTAGGTATTTAAATTAACCGTCGCGAGAACACATAAAAATTTTGAACAATCAACCCACTTTATACAATACCACTTAATTTTTTTACCATACAATTCTTTACTGACTAGCTTTTATCTCATCCAGTCTTTTACAGAAATATGGCATGACAAAAACTTAGCCAATACATAAGATTTTTTTGTTTTTTGAAGAACTAGACTAGAGATGTAAAAATACGGTATAATACGAAATGGTCGGTATTTTTCAGGTATTTTACAATAGAATACGGTATTTTTGGTATTTTATATTTTTATTAACAAATGCATTTTACTTGACTTTTTTACGTATCATAGGTGAATTAACTGATCATATAAATTCAATTCAAGTTTGTTACTTTTTTTTATCTTATTCATTTAAATTAATCGCACTCACGCTAACGATTAACAAATATTTTAAGTAAATGGAATACACAATACGTAACAAAAACACGGGACTTGTGCTTGCGCGACGTTGCCACTTTGTGCTGTTCCCTCGGTGATCCTCGCGAGTGAAATTCTTATTTCTCTCTCACTCAACTTAGATACCGCGCGCGCGCCGTGTGGCACGTTTTGTAGTTTTGTGTGAAATGTTGATGCGCCTAGACGTTCTTAGTAAAAGTACCTAGGTACAGACAACGGCAGGTCAACCTTCCCAAAAAGTTAAAGGTCATTGAACTGATTTTCAACTTTAAGTCGAAACTAGCTGGTCTTACTAACAAACAATTTTCCTAACTATGAGACTTCTATTTAATTTTATTCTTTATAATTTACACGTTCCTAAAGATAATATATCAAAAATACCATACTAAATGACGTGATGCCGGTTGAACGATATTTTTTCATTACATTTAATAGCTAGTTATCTAATAATTTCCCCAATGTAAAATACTTCTAATTATTTTAAATGTTAAAAGATAAAATACCAAAAATACCGTATGAAATGGTATAATACCGTTTAATACGGTATTTTTGTACATCCGTATCCGAAGACCAACAAGCTGGTCTTACTAACAAACAATTTCTCTAACGTACACGAGACTTCTATCTATTCTTTCTCATTCACACGCTCCTAAAGATAATACTAATACCAAAAATACCGCACTAAATGACGTGATGCCGTTTAAACGATATTTTTTCATTACATTTAATAGCTAGTTATCTAATAATGTCCCCAATGTAAAATACTTCCAATTATTTTACATGATAAAAGATAAAATACCAAAAATACCGTATGAAATGGTATAATACCGTTTAATACGGTATTTTTGTACATCGGTATCCGAAGACCAACTAGCTGGTCTTACTAACACACAATTTCCCTAACGTACACGAGACTTCTATTTATTGTTTCTTATTCACACGTTCCTAAAGAGAATACTTATACCAAAAATACTGCACTAAAAGACGTGATGCCGTTTAAACGATATTTTTTCATTACATTTAATAGCTAGTTATCTAATAATGTCCCCAATGTAAAATACTTCTAATTATTTTACATGATAAAAGATAAAATACCAAAAATACCGTATGAAATGGTATAATACCGTTTAATACGGTATTTTTGGTATAATGCCTCGGAGCACATTTGGTAAAATACCAGCCTTACTTACATCTCTAAACTAGACATAAATAAATTGCTTCATCTTCATTGTTTTACACTTTTCCACACCGTGTGGGTCTATCCATCATAGAATAGATACCTATATTCGTTTCGAAGATGCTGAACTTCAAAGTTATGATGGAAATATAAAGTTACAGTTTAAATGAATCTGCATTATAGACGAGTGACACTGTGCAAACGGCTCTAGGACTATTATGTAGATATCTCCGCCACAGAATACTCGTCCTGGTGCGTGATTTTGTATATTGTCAGCGCAGGCGCAGGTGACAGCGCACGTGTCCCAAGTAATTCTCAGTGTCAATATAAGTGATGAGATGAATAATTAATCAATTACATGATTTAAAGCGTGCAACACTAATCCACAATTGTTTATTTGCAAGTCAACTTAGTGTATTTCGGAAAAAATGAGGGTAAGTTTTTAACAAAAAAATACAGGTTTTGATAATACTTTTAAATATGACTATACTTTTATATATTTTAATAGGAATGTGGTAATGCTCGACTTTTTTGTATGGTTTTAAAACAAGGTTTTTTTGTAAGGTTTTTTTGTGCAAGTGTTTGTGGTTTAGGTAATAAATATTCGTTTACCCTCTAAATTTCAATGGGTTCAGTTAAAAATATATTAATACTTACTAATTTAAAAAAAAGTAATATGTTCACATATTTTTCAAATATTTTAATACAACATTACATGCTAAATACTAGTCCTTTAAGTTTACAATAGGTTTTAGTTTAGAATTCATAACAAAAGCAAAACAAAGTCACAATTAATTAATTTACTTGCATACTCACGCACCACGAACTTTATAAAGGTCATTGTCTTTTTATCCAACCGTAGAAAAGGTAATTAGTAGTAGTAGTATTAATATGAATCAGGTAAAGTGACAACAAATAAAATGAAATAATCAATAAAATACAGCAATAATAATTAATATAATATTGTTTTAAAAATATTAGTGTTCAGCTCAGGCGGACAAAGTTAATGTAAATAGTTTAGTATGAGTATGTTTAAAACAAATCTTGATTTAGTTTAACATAAAAAATACATCTATACTAATATTATAAATTCAGCTTTATAATTTGTTTGTCTAAACGCGCTAATCTCAGGAAGTTCTGGTTCGAATTGAAAAAATATTTTTATGTTGGATTGTCCATTTATCGAGGAAGGCTTTAGGCTATATAACATCACGATGCGACCAATAGGAGCGAAAAATAATCGCGTCATAATATCAGAAATTGACGAGTACGAAGCCGGGGGCAACAGGTAGTCAATAATAATATCTAAAATCTAATAGACTAGGAGATTTAATATTCTCATGTTTCGGGATAATATTTTATTTTTTGTTAACTACGTCGGCTACATTATTATCAGTGGTGCATGGTCTCTTGAAGGGTGCTTGCAGAACATGATACCATGTAAATTATCATTAAAACTACGTCATTCAAAACAGTTATATACGACAAAACCAGCATAATTCATCAATTCATCATATACACAATGACAAATCAAATAGTAGTGATTCTAAAAATGAATAGAATCATTAGTCAACAATAGCATAAAATAATAGATTCGACTTATTAAACGAGGCTAAACTATCACATTTCAGTGATAAGATTTGTGGGTGTATTTGTTTGAAAGAGCCTTATCATTTGAATATACATTTACAATATGTTTCTAAGCTGATGAAAAAAGAAATGGGATAACAATATTTGAACTAATTGTAATAGTTGTTAGTTCATCAGACTTAGGCTGCAATAAGAAACAGAGCTCGTTGTCCCGAGTAAACATAGCAGATAATTTGATACGGAGACATGACTATAGGTAAATGAATATAATATCATAGGTAGATACGAGTAGTATTGAGTGACGATAAGTTTAAAATTTAAGTAAGGATCCAATTATCCTAGTCTTGGTGGACACGAATCGTATTGCAAGAGGTGGATCGGATAGTCGTATTTCTAATACTATAAATGACTTTCAAAAAGTGCAGTGATTCAAAAGTCGCACAATGGATTGTTTGTTATTGCCTTATTAGATTATTAAGTATGACTAGTTATCATATCAGATATTATCATCCTCACCAGCCCATGTTAGAAATGTTAGACAGCTGGACATAGGCTTGATCAGAAGGAATACTTCGTCATAATAGTCAAACTAAACAGGCGGGTCTCAGTTGGTCAGTGGCGTAGAGATAACGCAGCTGCCAGTCTTCCTTTTGTCGCCTCTTACGACACCCATAGGGCGAGAAAGAGTGGCCATTCTATTTTTGTGCAACACTTATGTGTTGAACAAAAATCAATTATTACAGATATCAATGGACACTCATCCATATGAAAAACGTATTTTCACTATATCGCGTGACCGATTGATTGATAAACGTGAACGTGAAGAGTACCGCGTGTTGTGTACCCTGTACACTCAGGGTTGAAAAAAAAACAGTTTTTTTTAATATTTTATAAAACAAAACAGTTCAAAATGTTAAATACTAGTGTTTTATTGTTTTTTTTTAAATTTATTTATGTATTAATTTCAAATCAATTATAGCGAATACTAATCCATTTCAATTCCAAATAAAGTTTTCCTTATCCTATAATTAATAATTTTAATAAAATACTACAAAGCCTCAACTTCTAAATTTATTTTAAGCAATTTAGAGTCCTACATAATTATTCCTTTTGATTTATTTCCATTAAGCCCTCAACCCCCAGGAGGCACTCGGGTGCCACGATAACAATTGATTTCAATTCTGTCTGGAATAACTCACGATCGACGGATTAATTTGCAATTAAAGGTAGTTTTAAACCCTGTTTTTTTCTTCATGTCTTAAACATTGTTTAAAACTTGTTTTAAACTGTGTTTTGAAACACTTAATAAAAAACATGGATTTATTTCAAACTGTTTTAAACACTGTTTTAATCATGCCAACCCTGTACAATGTACTGTACTGTATAAAAGACTTTCGTTCATGTATAGACAAAGTCATCGTATCGAGTAGAGCCACCTCTTACTGAAAGGGAAGGCCCTTCCTGTAAGAGGCGAATAGAGGAGTATAATGCGAAGAGCAGCAAGAACAGGTGCAGCGGCGTCTTTTTTCTACCATTGCTTGGCCAAACCTCGATTGCCAACCCGCCTTCCAAGCGTGGGGATTACGGCAAAATTCTCTTTTTGGAGAGGTCTGTTTCTAGCATTAATATGGATGCTGATAGACCAGATAATAATCTCTAAAGAATTGAATTTAGCAACTAATTCTGGTTGTTACAAATCGCACTCTAGTAAATTAAAAAAATAATTCTATAAGTATGAGTGAAGATTTATCCCCGTGATTTGTGCGAGCTATTTAAAAAGGGAGAGTGCGGTTTATCATGCGTTACAAACCGAGATACTAATTACAGAAATTCCTAGTCACAGCTATTATTGTGTAACTACGTATGTTGCACGATAATTTAGATATGTAAAACAGTTATAAATTATACTATAGTTACATAAAGATACGAGTACCTTTATGATGTTAATCTAAAGTATAAAAACTAATTGCTGTTCGTTAGTCTCACTAAAACTCTAGAACGGCTGGACCGATTTGGTCTTGAAATATTTGGAAAAATTGCGAGGAAGATATTAAAAACGTTAATTTAATTCCCATATAAAATGTTCTACATCGAAATTTTCAGCCATTTTAGCGATTAGTCAGTTTTAATGTTGTTAGGACAGGTGATACGAAGTACACCGGGTCATCTAGTTTTAATATATTTTTTTGTACATGTAATCATTGTCTGTCAAATTTTTCCCATTCCTAGATTTCAGATGTGAAATGTAGCATGTATTGGAGGGACTGTTATCAGGATTTCGTAACGCTTAGACTGAGGAACTACGTATTTTCAACGTCAGCTATGTGCAGGTCTCTGCACTTTGTTTTCAAGGAAGTGGTATAAATTTGTACATAGCAAGTTAGAACCCACGACTTACGGATGTGAGGGACGATACTTTGACCATCGAATTACCATTGCTCCGATAAGAGTTATCATCACCCCATTATTTGTATAAGCAGCGTACATAAACTGATTGCATGTGTTTACTAAAAATACCATAATAATGTTTTTAACAATAAACTTAACACATAAAAAGCATCATATAAACTATTATTCAATCATAATATCTTCTTCTGTAGGTACGCCTGATTGTACGTGGCGCTGTTTGTCTGGCCAACTATAAATCAGACAAAATCAACCCGTATTTTATGATTAAGCATCGTATGAAAATTAATAGAAATGTTTTATTATGAAATCATCAAAACACACGTATGTTTTTAAATTGTTAAGATAGGTAACACTAACGTTGTGTTTGTTTTCGATACTGGCTAAATAATAAAATTACGTAATTAGTCCTGATACGTAAGTATCTATAGAAAAACAAAATTAAATGAGTTATTTAAAAAAAAGTAAACAATAATTGTCAATAGTCACAGTAAGCGACATATGAATGTTTAGGAATTCATAGAATCGTTTTACGCAAAACAAGTGATGTGTGGATTTAAGCGCAAAACAAACACATTGGTCTCAATTGAGCAGGGGTTTAACCATTATCTAATTAAATAGCATTATTTCAAATTTGTATTGTTTGTCCTCTATAAAGATTGTAAATAAATCAAGTTTTTTTTACAATCATTCGGCGTCAAACAACATTAATCATAATCGTAAAAACAATTTTTGTTCATCAAAACCTACAAAATATCTGTTCTGTGGTCTGTACGATCTACTTAATTTACATTTTTTGTTTGTCAGTAAAAAAAAATAACGAATAGAGATTTTTGTGACCAAAATCTTACGTTAGGTATACCTACCATAATTATTTGAGATTGCAGTTTCCTAAAAGGAGATGTCCCATAATAGGCCCAGACATAGTACACCATCTTCAAAAATCAAGAAAAATTTACTGTTTCTGGGAAAAATACATATAAATTCATATAACGTATAATTTAGTGTTTCAAAAATAAATAAGATCGAATAATTTATCAAATTCCATTAGGCATTCCGAAATGGCGTCAATCTAAAAAAAAACTTTAAATGTCAGTAGCTGTCAGATACCCCTTGTCACTCTGGCATAATCATTCACTTTAAGTTTTTGTTCTGCTTGTCGCGTTTTAAATATAGTTCATTATAACGACCTCATTTTCGATTTCGGGATTTGGTATTGATCGACACATTACTTTCATAATGTTTGTTGTTACTACATCAAGCGATGGCACTCGACTCCTAGATGCGCAATTTTGAAACTGCCAAAACTGACAGACGTCATCAAAATGTCATCTTCCACCATGATGGTTTTGTTGTTATGTTTTGCTATAAAAAAATATAAAAACCGTATGCTAAATGTGGAGATTAGAGGTAATCCTCTTTTTGACGAGACCTATGTCCAGCAGTGGACCGATGTGGACTATCGATGACCGATAGTCGTGGAAAAATCGTATATTAAGAAGTGTCAAATAACTTATTTCACCGTGAAACTTTTCATAACAATACTGGCCCGCGATGATAAAATATAATACAATATGTATTAATGTAAAGATACCATAGCAGAGATGAAACAAGTTACCCACCTACCTTAACAGGTTATTATTAAAGTTACTTAGATATTTAACCTATTTTTGTACGACGTAAATCATACCCATAAAAAGTGCAAAAAACATAGAGGCGAAAGAGCTAACTAAATATGTATAGCGAATAACAGTTATTTGTGTGTTTGTTGCGTGCGCGCTGCAAAACGGGAATGTCCAGCTCAGTCTACAGGTTCGAGTAACATTTTCCATGAACTTTGAAACTACTTACACAACAAATATTCTGTATCTATAGCTCTTGTTTTACTAGAGCTAAAATAGTTTTTTATGCAATTATTGTCCATATCTAATTCTTAAATAAGTATATTGTCCGTACAAGACATTTCGAAAGTTGTCTATAAAGGTACACACGATGTCAGACTGATAAATTTAAATTAGTATGAACTCAGATAATTAGATAATCTAAAAAAACACAGAATAATGGATTGATAAATAAACGAGGCGACACTGTAAAAATAATTGGTTTACTGCGGAACTCAAAAATGAGAGCATTGTGTGTATTATAGAGTTCGTGCTGGTAAGACGATTTTTATTGACTCACGTGGCAGAAACCCTGGAATTAATCGATCATTTTGACCCAGCAGCGTAACTTTGACCTAGTCCTCGAAGACAAACAAAATTAGCCCCTTTACATGTCATTAGCCAGCGATTGTGGCCTGACCCATTTTTCAGGCCGAAGATGCGACATTGAATCATATTCGATTACTTAATTGAATTTTATCTAATCGATTACAGATTGAAGACGTGTCAACGTATTTATTAAGGGTCCTGGTAAAGACCTTTTGAATGTAAAATGCAAATACGTTAACAAGGTTTAACTCTCGTTTCGGGAAACCTCACATTCTACCTAATCGATATTAAGCAATTTACAAGAAATAACCAACCAATAAAAGCAACAGCATCATACTTATTTGTCCTTTCAATGATGTGTATTAAATTCAACATAAGTTTTCACTAATTCGCAGAATATTGAGCAATCATAATAACGATAATTACGAAAACATAATAGGTTACATAAACAAGTTCAATATACTTAGATAATTGTTTCACCCTTATGTTTACAGGACGTCCTGTGAGTTCAATAAACGCTGTGTGTATCTCGAGTTCTCGTCCAAATGTGATGGAATGTTACCGATTTTAGTGCAACGTGCAATCAGTGTGCGTCGCTATAATTAGCTTCAGCATTTTCACAATAATACTTATCTGATGAACTCCGGCGCAAAGTTGTTAATTTATTAGGCTAAATATACCTACTTTTACTTTGCATTTCTTTTTTTTGCCTGCAACTTAAAAGTCTTTATCTGCGGTACCTTTACACAATTTTATGTTTTAATAATACTTAAAAATGCTAACTTGAGGTAATGTCTCTTTACTTCTTTCTAAAAACAAATTAAATTGGGAAGTAGCGAGTCGTTCTCCATACGAGTATTTTAAATTACTCAATGGGAAGGCTCAACACAACATTTTAATAAGATTTATGTAACTAAAGAACTTTTTTTAAATTTTAATCTTCCAAAAAAATGACCGATGAGTAGGTATGAAATAAGTTACGAATTAAAAGTCGGTGCATGATTTTCAGTGATATTTTGTTGGGCATCGAATAAAGTTTAGTTTGTCCGTAATTGTTATATAAAAGTAAATTATACTTAAATTTCTACCTTCTCCTACTTTCTTCTCTAATTTAAGTGGAACAAAAGAGCTGCCATGTCGAATACTTACATCTGTACTCTTTTTTAAGTTTTATACAAGAAACAGGCGTAGGTAGTTACCTATTTGTACGGCACTGTTTGGTAAAAGTAGGGTTACATTTTTGCTTACGCCAGTAATATAAAAAGTAAAAGTAAAGTAACAGCCTATAATCATCCCACACTGCAGGAAAAAGGCCTCCATCATTGAATTCAAGTTACCACAGCAATGATGGGTTTACTGGCACAATCTCCACGCTTGCCAAGTGCGGGTTGGTGATCACAAACCCGAGCAACGTTCGAAAATTCGAAACTTTTTGTTGCCCCGAGATCTAGGCCGGTATTTAAACCACTAGACCAAGGGGCGTTCAGTAATATAAAAAATATTTAAATATTTGAAACTTATTAATTAATACAAACATAAGTTTGACTTATAGATTAATTGAATATCTTATCCATAATATCTGAGAGGATATTACTAACCTCTTACAAGGATAATGAAGATGAAGGCAAACTTGGCTAACCGGTTCAATATGAAAAATTATTACACGTACCTACATTTATTTATTTAGGTAAACTGTGATGCCTGTTTATATATTTTTTCGACTGCAAATATTATGATAGTGTAAATGATAAATTAACATTTTAGGTACCTACTTTTTGTAATGTTTATTATATGTGCAACATACGGATAGAGTTCGTAACGACAGGCATAGTCACTAAAAATAATGTAGGATATAAGGAACATCATTTAAATACAATATTTTACCATTATGACCCCTCATAAAAGTCATAAATAAAGTATATATACCTTTAAAAATATTCCATTAGCCGTATCCACTTGAAATATAGTTATTATGGACTTCTACCTATTAATAGAACACTTTATCGGAAGTCAGATGTACGCATATGTTTTTTATTTAATAAGTTTGGGAATGGTCACCTTAAAAGAAAGCGAGATTAGGTCTTGGGCGCATAAGACATTTAATAATTAAGATTATCAATAGTTTATAAAATATCTGAATGGTCGGTTTTCATATATTTCGAATATGGTTAGTTCACCTACATAACAGTTGCATTCCATGAAGTCTATTTTTTGATTGATGAGCCAGGATATTGCCGTTGCAAGTTCATTATCATTTAGTTCGATAATGTTGTGTAGAAGGTGTAGAAAAAGCAACTGTTATGTATGCAATAAAACAAAGTGCCAGACCAGGACAGGACATGGAGATATACAGGATGACTTTCTTATCACATTTATAAGGCTTTTTATAGGCGTGAAGTATCGTATTTAGAGCCCATTTATGAAGTAAAAAATGTAAGTCAAGTTTTCACCCGAAAATATTGTTCGCAACATAGTTTTTAATTTTTACGGTCCTGTGAAGTTATTAAAGGGAAAATCAACAGCTTATGAATAGTATCGTAATGAATGAAAGAGATGCGCATCGCGTAAAAAAAGTTTTGCAAGTAGGCCGTATCAAACGTTTTAGATTTTTGGCGGACATTTTCTAGGTGCTTTATCTTGAAATTTTGTACTGGGCTGTACCAAAGGAAAAAATACGTTCTTTGTTTTTTGTCTCGTAGATTGTTGTATTAAAATTAGAAGGTGAACAATCATTTCATCATGTATTCGTATTATAACTTATTACTATTATAGTGAAATACTCAAACCCACCTCAAACCCAAGACATCGCATTTCGGTCAAAGCTAAATTAATATAATCGACATACCTATTTACAGAATAAGTAGTATTTAAATATTTTTTTTCTTATAGCCGGGTGTTTTCAAAGTAAGACACATCTTCTAATCATTGCAAATTGACATCTATTTGGATCATTTTCGCCAATTTAAACATAACATTTGAATTTGCATATAATATTTACAAATTTGCTGTTTAACTCTCATGGATTCCTATTATGTAACGGCCTAAACTATAAGATCTAAATGCAGTAGTATAGTAGGCAATACCAAAATGACTGAGAACTTTGAGTAATAAAATCCATCCTTGAAACTAATAGAGGAATTTACACAAATCACTCTATTTGTTTTTACTAAAACCTATCTAGTAGCAATTTGATTATTTAAATAACGGAATGAATCTGTTTCAGCAACAACAGCTATTAAATATTATTCTATTATTCGGCTGTGGAGTTGCGCTAGCTGCAGACCCTTGCTGTCCAGATGGCATGATCTTGCAAAACCGAAGCTGTATGGGAATTGATGTAGCTCAACCACCCCTACTAAAATGCTCTGAAGGGCGCCTTCTGCTTAGGGACATAGTTCTAAATGGGAATAAGGTCACTACTCTAGATGCTCCTGATTTTGTGATTGTTGAAGATCCTACACAGTAAGTTTAGGATGTTACTATTTAATGATGTTAAAATATGTTTATTTTATTTAATAACTAAATGTATGTTCTTTCTTTGATTCTTTGTGATATCCACGCAGTATTTAAATAGTTTCTTTCGATAGCCAATAGAGCTGTAAAGTATTGTTTATTGCAATTATTAAACAGTCTGCACGTCATTACATTTATGTACCAAAATCTTTATTTTATCTATATAAGATGCCCTAGGGTTTAGAATGTGTAATTTGTTCTCTCTTTGCTTTTCGATATTTTGTTTAACATTCCAACTTATACAAGGAATTGCCTAGAAAATTTGTAAAGTTTTATTTATGTTACATATTATTTTGAAAGATTTTATAAGATAATTATGTTATTTTATTTATGTATTAATTGATTTTTGGCAGGTATTGCACCAGTCACATGTTACGGAACACAAAAAAGCCAGATATGGGTCTGGTACCTGTAGCTTTAGTGTGTTTCCAAAAAGATTTGTGGGCCAATAACAGCTTTGAGACCAGTGGTATTCTTACTCTGGTATCTGTCTTCTTTTTGGTGTTGACAATTGCTGTTTACACTTACCTACCACAAATGAGGTACGTAAATAACGGGTATTTTATGCTCATACAGAAAAGTTTTTCTTATTTGATCAGCATTTTAAGCTATAACCAATTTTAATACGT
The DNA here is from genome assembly GCA_949315895.1 of Anania crocealis. Classification (NCBI taxonomy): domain Eukaryota; kingdom Metazoa; phylum Arthropoda; class Insecta; order Lepidoptera; family Crambidae; genus Anania; species Anania crocealis. The sequence continues at coordinate 9,248,508 of OX438868.1, forward strand.
TTTATGGCAATGGGGGCTATCGCTAGTGAATTTGCCACTAGAGACGCTAGTGTCGCGTGAGGTCCAATATCATTCACTTTGTACTGGTTTTTGCGGAATTCGTCGCATAAATTATAATTTCTTTAATTTACCTGCTGGAAAGTGATCTCCTTCGTAAAATATCGCAAATATGGATTATTTGGCGATTAATGTGAACGCTTTAAAAAGCGGAATTAAGAAAAAGCGCAAAAATAGGCGGCCTCAAGAGCAACTATTTCAGAAGTTAGTTTGTTGATATCAAGATAGTTATTTATAAATAATATAACCTTAATTAGATTCAAGATATAACACTTTGTTTCGGTGTCAATCGCCTTTGATAGCTATACCTCCGGACCTCAGTCTACAGTGGCGCCAACTGGTGAGCAAAGAAACGGTCCCCATTCTGATTGGATAAAGTGTTTTTAAACCTATTTTTCTTTTAGGGATCTTCAAGGATTATGCTACTTATGCACTTGTATAAGCATGGCATTAGGATTCTTATCGTTGGGAATGCTTCAACTAAATCCAGGATTTAGAAACGAAACATGCACAGTAACAGGTAGATTTCCAAATATTTATTGTTATCTGCAATGAGAAAATATTTTTTCACGACTTTCATCGCACAGTCTAAACTATGTTTTTGTTTTTTTGTTTTAGGGTTCCTGGTCTATACTTGGATGATGGCAACATTTTTCTGGATGAACGTTATTTGTATAAACACCTACCGAACTGTGGCGTAAGTTAAAATTATCTTTTAATATGGGCTTAACCACAGAAAATGGAAATCTCTTTCCATGTTCTGTGGGCTTACCACCATAACAGGATTTGATGCAACTAGTAATCTAAATTAATGGTAAAATAGTATTCCCAAGGTTTTGAACCGAACCGATTGGACGAATTATGTTAAATAAAATCCAACTTTTCAATATTTTCGGGAAACTCATGTTTTGTAATCAAACCAATACAAGGAGAATTAAAAATGCGAAAGGTACTCTAGGCCGATTTAGACGGCATGGAGAAATGAAACTGTAGGAAGAATATAGGATAGTTTTTATACCGAAAACGTTCCCTTGAAGAGTTGAAATGAGATTATGACTTTGTATTACGACTAATGGAGTCCATGAAAGACGATCTCTGTCTGTGTCAAACGATTATGATTTGACTATTACAAATTAATGTTATCTGATTCGAGTAAACTACACTAAGTACATTTATAATGCATGCTTTCGTTTGTGGTTTTATCACAACCGACATTTGTGTCAACTTCCTGTATGTAATATGTTGATAGTAGTGTTACTATTTTTATGAGCCATCAATGAATGATATTCAATACAATTTTGTTACAAATTAGATATATTTTTGTTATAGAGATGCTGCATATTTAAAAAAGACAGAGAAAAAGCAATATTTTGCCTACAGTTGCTACGCCTGGGGATTTACAATGCTGTTCCTTATCGTAGCTCTGATAACAAACTTCTCAGAAGGAAACCACTGGAAGCCTGGCTTTGGCGATGGCAACTGTTGGTTCAATGGCAGAACGGAAACCTGGATTTTCTTCTACGGACCAATTGCTATTCTTGTCACTGGCAATGTGACCCTATTCGTGTTATCCTCCTACAATTTATGGCAGCAAACGAAAAAATATGAAGTTAATACACTCAATAACCTGAAGCACAGGTATATTTATTTAATCATCCAACAATCACCAAGTCTAAACTTCTATTAAGCAAAGCTTATTCTGGGGGGATTAGATGTTATTATGATGCTATATAATAAGCTAATTTTAAACTTATACATGTTTAGTAACATCTTACGAATGTACATTTAGACCTTGGTTATCACAGGAACAGTTGTATTTGATTTGAACCCGCAATATATTGATATACGCTTCATGAACATCTAGGCCGGTGCTCATTGGTAGAAAAGTAGTTTTATTTTCTTATGATATTATGAGTATGACACTATTAGTATCATCTCAACTTTTATTAATCAGTGACTCATCATCTCATTTATTTGATTTTAGGTTCCTGCTATCTCTGAAGCTGTTTCTGGTCATGGGAATTTCATGGATATTTGAAATTGCGAGTTTTGCACATGGAGAGGACCATATTATATGGTAAGCTTTTTCCTTTCCAATATTTGCAATATTACAGAGTGTATTGTGACTATTATAATCTTCATTAAAATAAAAAAACCATAACCTGATACAAATCCATGCCTGATGTCTATATTTTTAGAGAAATGCGGTAACAACGGAATTTACGTTTTGATGCGGTTTGATTAGCACATCGTTTCTATTTTTAATTGAATAAACCTCAAATACTAAAACATAAAATTACCATTATTTCAGACGAATTGAAACATATTTATTATTGATTACAGGAAAATAATGGACACCTTCAACTGTTTACAAGGTGTGATCATATTCTTGCTACTGGTATTGTTCAGACGGCGCGCGATGCGCGGTCTCGCGAGCGAAAATTTCTGCGTGTTTATCACGCGACCCCTTGCCGAGAAGCTCAGCCCACACGACGACGCCGATGACGAGCACATACTAGCCGATGAAACGGTGGAAGTCAGGCTGAATTAGTTGTTAAATTGTAGCGATTTAGTTAGTCTTGCAAACTCGGAATCATGTGACAAGCAGGTGTACTGAACAATGAACGATAAAGCCAAGCGAGAAGCGAAATCAACTTAGTTCTAAGTACTTCTGAGTGTGTATACTGCAGCCAGTATCTCTTTGGATTTGTGTAAAATTAAAGCAAACTAAATAAGGTAACACCATTGCACGAACTCTTCTGCTCTGTAGGTATAATAGTTTTGTCGAAGTTAGGTTATACTGTTTATCTTTGTGATATATAATTTTGTCTTAATTCATAATACCTACCTAAATCATTATTTATAAACATAATGTGCAAAAGAATTTAACAATCCTCCAAACTAGATGCAAAATTGATATGATTAATATTAAAATATCTCGATAATAATGTTTGGGTGTAATATATTTTTTTTGCAAGTAAATCAGTAGGTAGGAACCTACGCACCTACTACTGGAACTACATAATTATGGTAGTCCATCCTATAAGTATATTAAATAAGTAAAAAAGCTTAAGAATTCAATTATGTACATTTTAAACCTTTATGAATTGAATAAACGCTTTAGGAAACGATTTTGGGAAAACATGAGAGATTTAGTATTTTAAGATAATAGTATAAATAAAAAAATGCACAAAGATCTAACTTATATCGAAGTGAAAGATACATTTACGGATTTAACTCACGTTTGTTTTTTAAGGTTTTACATTATATTTTGGTTTATCCCGACGTTTTAACACTTTACAGCCTTCTTATTTGTTTATTTGTATAATGTATCATTCATTTCAATGTATAGTGTCCACGTAAGCAATATCATCAAACATTATGTCTTTTAAATAATTTAAATGTTTCATGGACAACAAGGATTACAGGGTTTCAAAGTGAAATAAAAGTTTTGCTTATCTTCGTTTCAATTTGCTAATAAAGATAATTGTAGTAGTAAAATGTTAAGATAGTATTTGTATACTTTTATTTGATATTTTAGCAATTAAATTGCAATTATAATATCAGTATATAAACTTGAAAAATTATGTCTCAGGCGGGACTCGAACCCGCATCTCCTCGCATGCCGGGCGGGCGCTATATCTACCATTAATAGTATAACGTTTGGGAGTACATAATTTTTCAAGTTTATATACTGATAGTATTTGTAATTACTTAACTGCGGGCTATTAGAATCTCAGATTTAATAATTACATTTTATATAGGTAATTTAATAAAACTTAATATGAACTAGGTAGGTATATGTTCAATTTAGCTTTTATAAGTCACGGTGTCATTTTGTCACAATAAAAAAAACTTTAATATGAAATGCAAGTCTGTATAGGTACATAAAGTTTTGTGCCATAATAAAATTATTTGTGTAGTATGAACAGTACCTATACGAGGATTGATGGATGAAGAATAATAATGCAAAATGGTTCTATTAGTAATTAAAAAAAACATATTTTTATTAGGTACTAAAAAATACGTTTGTTATTTTAAAAATAACAAAATACTTTTATTACTATTTATAATTATTTTCTTAGGAAGAATTAGCATTTACCAGGGTAAATACTATTTAAAAATATACAATGTAACATTACAATATGTTTTATAATAACTTATTTTGTTCCTATGCAAAACCTATGTTTTGCCGAATGCATGAAGATTACCTACCCAATAAATACATATTTTTATGATTATTATCATTTAATTTACACGTGCCATTCAGTCATTAAAATTATTAAATTGTTTATACTCCAACCGCGTAGAAATTGTTATCTAATACATTATAAAATATTAGCTAAATAATAAGTTAAGTTCATGACAAAATTCACAAATAATTCGAACACACCAGTTTCTCGAGTACGGTATTCGTGACGTCATAGTTTACTATGTACAATACTAAGGGCCGATTTTTCAAATGTCAGATAAAACTTATTAGACTGAATAAGTATAAAACGACCGATTTTAAAATGTCATTTACGTAAATGATTGCTGACAAATAGGTGACGTTTTCAAATTAGCCATATTGTATTTCATAGATTTAATACAGATGATAGATTGGCAATTGAATCCTGAAAACAAAACCAAAACTAGGTTACGCTAGTGTGCATAAAGTGAGCATGTACGTGAGATAAATAGTGCAAGTAGGTACTGCATTGTCTGCTTGCTTTCGATATCGATTCCATCGACACAGTTTACGTTGACGCAAGGTGACTTATTTTTTAGCATTATTAAAAGAACGCCAAACAACTGCAAGTAAATACCTAGATATATATTTTTTTATTTTATAATTACTTATCCCCGAACAAAATCAATTTATTGTAAAAAATATCGTAGGCTTTACTTGCCAGTATTTAACAATTTTGCCTCATTTTGCGATCGCGATCGCCAAAGTTGAAATAAAACTGATATTTATTTTTCAATTACACATTACAAACGTACACTAAATATACATATATTTAATGTTCAACTAATGGGGATTGATGGGGGCTTGAACAATATGGAGATTGATAAAGAGCGTAATTTTACAGGCTGAACGCCTCTGTGTTAAAAACACTTAGGGTCCAAATTTAAACTGCAAATGCTACAATATTTATTGGGCGAACATTCTTTTCTATTAGGCAATTTCAACCATTTCTAACGTATTTCAACAATTTAGGCTGTATGCGGTTTACAATGTGAAATATGTCAGCTAATGAAATGTCGATAAGATATCATCGACAACGTCAATCACTAAAATACAAAAGTGACGTTAGTAAATGCTGAAATTCACGTATTTGATATTATTTTTAATTGAATTCATATGAATTTAAGTCCTTGTTCTGATGAAATGCCCTATCAATTAGTATACAAAATTTTAGTCAAAGGTCTGAAACATTGCATTTTGCTGCTGATAATCGCGATTGTGTGTTGACGTGTGAAATGTACAATTATGTTGGTTCCCTTTTTAGATGAGTTACTTCCAGGTACTGAACATGTAACCATAATGAAAATACATCAACTCAACACTTTTTACAATAATAAAAATGAAACTAGTAAAACTAAAGGGAATATTGTGTTGCGCGTGACAGACGTCAGAACTCAGAAAAACACTACCGGTTCTTAGCGTGTACGTGAACGGCCTTGTGATCTATCTCGTTCTATCATATAGCTGCATTATATTCTGTCTCTTTTCATTGCCAATCTAACAGCAGTATATTAAATCTAATGTTGTATTTTATTCGACGATTATTTCTTATCTAACTATTGAAAAATCAGGCCTAAGACGTCATATAAATATGAAAAACTTGACTCAGAAAGTCAAAACAACGAATTTCAATATTCCGAAATTTATAATTAATTAGGATTTAAAATTTTGAAAATCAGAATTTCTAATATTTTAAACAAAATTTCGAAATTTCTAATGATTTTAAGTAAGAATTTCAGAATTCCGAATTTCCGAATACCCTAAAAACTCCAGTGTGGCGTGAGAGATGTCTGAATAGTCACAAAACTTGCACCAAATAACTGTACCTACCTAAACTGTACGAATAATGAAAACAAGGTTTTTTTGAAATTACGAGTAACAAGCCGTTGTAAAACGGTCGAAACGTCGAATAAATCATGAAAAAGTCTTAAACCGCGTTTTAATACCCGTACAAACTGTTTCATTTAAGTATTCCTTAAAATCAAATAAATAAGCAGTAAAAAAATGTTTTTGGTGATTTGACAGATATCGCGTGTGAATTACTTTTTTATATTGGTAGTTTTATGAGGTACAGTTTAGGTACAGTTTATTGATATATGTTCCAGAACATGTTCCCACAGGTTGGGGTGATACACGACTATGCGCGCCAAGCTGACGTCAGAACGGCGTGTCTATGTCACTATCTATTTAATATAGAATTGCTTGAGGTACTGTTTTTTTTCACATAGGTACAGTATAGTACAGTTTAGGTACAGTTATTTGGTGCGAATTTTGTGACTATTCAGACATCTCTCACGCCATCCTGACAGACACAAATTCCAAATCAATAATGATCCACAATATCATAAATAAGAATAACGAAAATAAAAAATCCTAAAAATCATAAATCCGAAATACAGTTGGTTAACCGCCACGACACAGCACGAGTCTTTATCCAAAAACAACAAAGGAAACTATTTTGAAGGTAGAAGATAAACAAGACAGGTTCTGGCGCTCGGCGGGGTCGCTTGCTTCGCCTTTTTATGCCTTCGTACCATCACTGTTCCAACCTAATCTAACCTAACCTCATATACTATAGCAATGATTTTTCCTTTGGTTGCATCTACAGTGTGTTAGGTAAATGATATAACAAGCCCAAACCAGCCTATGTTAACATATGCATATAAATACAATGGTGAAGTCAGAAATTTGCAAATAAATAAAATTGCAGTAACTACTTTATTTGATATTTTAGCAACTTAATTGCGCTTCCAACACAGCCAAACAATCATTTTTTTAACTTGATTTTTCGATGCATGTCCTTTATAATTATACTTTAGCAGTTGAAAAGCTGCTAATTTAAAATTACGAACAGATACTGCAATATCTAATATATAAAATTCTCGTGTCACATTTTTCGTTGCCATACTCCTCCGAAACGGCTTGACCGATTTTGATGAATTTTTTTGTGCTTATCCGGTATCTATGAGAATCGGCCAACCTCTATTTTTCATCCCCCTAAATGTTAGGGGTAGTCCACCCCTAAATTTTATTTTTTATTTTTTAGACAAAATTACTAAAATGGCTAACAAAAAATAGGGGTTGGTGGTAAAAGGGTAAAAATTTAGGATTGTATGTATTTTTGTATGTTGTATCATAAAAAAATAGAAATTAAAAATTTTGTCTAAAAAATAAAAATAAAATTTAGGGGTGGACTACCCCTAACATTTAGGGGGATGTAAAATAGATTTTGGCCGATTCTCATAGATACCGGATAAGCACAAAAAATTTCATCAAAATCGGTCAAGCCGTTTCGGAGGAGTATGGCAACGAATGTGACACGAGAATTTTATATATTAGATATACAACCCTAAATTTTTACCCTTTTACTACCAACCCCTATTTTTTGTTAGCCATTTTAGTAATTTAATCATTTTTATGGCAAAACAACGTTTGCCGGGTCAGCTAGTCAGTATATAAACTTGAAAATTTTTGTCTCAGGCGGGACTCGAACCCGCATCTCCTCGCATGCCGGGCGGGCGCCATACCATTAGGCAACCGAGACACTGCGACACGGCGCAAATTACGCTTACAGCGTAAGAATCTGCTTGAAAAATTCGCGCCGTGTCGCAGTGCCTAATGGTATGGCGCCCGCCCGGCATGCGAGGAGATGCGGGTTCGAGTCCCGCCTGAGACAAAATTTTTTTAAGTTTATATACTGATATTGCAGTATCTGTTCGTAATTTTAAATTAGCAGCTTTTCAACTGCTAAAGTATGGACATGCATCGAAAAATCAAGTTAATAAATGATTGTTTGGCTGGACCGGTTTTGAAGGTAATTTATAGTTAAAGGAGTAACTTCTTTGAAAAAAATTAAATTTTTAAATTGGGATATGCCAAGATTCCTGTTGTCCGCGCCGCACCGTTGTTTTTTTAATCTATTTGTTTGTTTTTTTTTAATTGTACTGTTGATAATAAATTATTATTTTTTGCCTGTTATACGCGTTTTAATTAGTTTTATGTTTAGATTACAATTATCAAAATGTTAATCTTTGTGGATCAATTTTTTAAAATCTTTCCTCTTGCGACTATAGCACCACCTTAATTTGCTCTTTTTGACGGCCACTTTTTGATATAATATGCAGATGGTTCTCCTTTCTTCTAGTATCCGAGGTCCACGCGAACAAAGTCGCGCGTACAGCTAGTATTTAATATGAGGTACTAGTAAAATTAAAGAATAGCAATAGAACTATTTGTCATATACTTAATGTTACTTACCATTATTAGTAAAAAGTTATTTTAAAAACCAACATGACAAGTTTAGGAATCTTTAATTAGAAAATACGGAATATCTGTAAATGTGGACAACATCATATACATTGTTCTAAATTCTGATCCTAATTTGAATAACTATTTAAAGCACTCGTATTATGGAAACCAGAAACAACGAAGGTACCACAAACACCCACACCCGAGAAAATGTAGAAAAACACTTTATTTCTACATTGATCCGCCTATGAATCGAACCCGACCTCCCGACCGAGGTCCCGACCTCGGAGCAGGCGATACTTTGAAAACCGGTGTGTACGCCACTCTGCCATCCGTGGCGGAGTGGCGTACCTCCGGGTCGTCATCTATTTTTGGGCCAATATCGGAAGGATATGTAAATATTGTTGTTTTCTGAGTTTTGAAAATCGGTATATTCAAATTCCGCATTCCAAATTTCGTTCTTTGTGGCTGTTCCCACTATTGCAAAATACATTTTGACTGATCATAAAATGGATGATCAAAGAAATACCCAATTCAGTGACAGAGTCAGAAACAGCATCACCGAGGGGGTGATGCTGTTTCTGACTCTGTGACATCCCATGAGTCAAAATCTGTATACTGCTGCCCGTCTTTTTCTGATAGCACTCATATAGTCTATCGGCACTTGTTACACCCATAGGACCACGGAACACAAAAAACAAGTGGAAGTGCGAAGTAGGCGGGACTCGCGTGCCACTACTAAGCGTAGTTACGCATACTCGACCTTAGTCGTGCTCCGTCATCGCGCCTAGTCAGTAGTCCTGCGGAATTCTTTGTTTGCGTAATTTTACAGCGTAAATGCCTTATTGTGCTATTTGGCAGTGCAAAAATGATAGTAGGAGAAAAACTCTTAAAAATGGAGGTATTTCATACCACAGGTAAGCAACAATATCGTAGTTTTTCAATAAAATCTTGTTTGATTTCAATTAATTGAAAATAAAATAAATTTCAAACTAAAACCAATCATGACACTTCAGAAATAAAGCTTGCTTTGGATTACACATATTCTTTTCTTATTTTGAAATACTGTCCGCTACTCATTTAGTGATGTAGTCTAATGCGATAGCAGGTTTCGATAAACCTGATATCGATATCTGCTTATGTATATAAACTTGAAAAATTTTGTCTCAGGCGGGACTCGAACCCGCATCTCCTCGCCTTCGAGTCCCGCCTGAGACAAAATTTTTCAAGTTTATATACTGATATTATAATTGCAATTTAATTGCTAAAATATCAAAATAAAGTATCTGCCTATGTGTTAAAATTCTCACAAAAATAAATAAACGTTAATGATTTTTACCCCTTACCAAAATAAAGGGTTGCTAAAATTGACACTTATACTGTGTATTTATGAGTTTATCTTTGTGTCATCGGGTTGTATTTATATCGCGTTTCATAAAACATTTTGTTATTTTTTTTACTTCCAATTGCTTTGGTAGGATGAATTACATACATATTATTGTATTTTCTAATGGTAATAAGACGCGTACATTTATTCAGGCGCATTATTAATTAATTACAATATCATGAACTTCGCAAAAAAAAAAAAACGGAAACAATTTCTGTAGGTAATGAAAAATGAAAGAATAATGATCTTAGTAAGTTTTGGTCAGTTATTGAACTGGATTATCCTTATACAATAGATAACAATACCCTTTGTATCCTTTTAACATTTTAAACAAACCCAAACTCAGGTCCAATCTATCGATAATGACAATATTATGTGTCACCGAACTGGCTAGACTAGCGTTATAAATAATGTTTTAAGGAAATGTCAACCTTATTTCGAGAAAGTTAGAGTGCAAAGTTATTTTCCTACTTTTGCCTGCCATCTGTTGTGGAATAGCTGAACTTTTTCTGAAATCGAAGTTGGTGGATTTAAAATACAAAACGTCGTAAATGCTTTATTGTATCAATAGTTTATCTATAGCAAAATGAACTGTTTTGTGCAGAAAGCAGTAGTGTTTTATTTTTGCACTTTGTACAATTTACGCCAATTTGGAATAGGAACTAAACGACAAATCAAAACCATTGTTCACTAGTACTGCAACGTATTATTTACCGTTTGTATGTGTGAGTTTGGCTACAGCGGTTCTTGTATTAAATTTGCCATATCGCACTTCCACTGGTTTTTTCTGTTCCGTGCATAGGACGAAAAGGAGTGTTATTATATTTTAGGCCACGCGACAAATATGTTTAAAAAATCTTACAGATTCTTACTGCGCCTGTAATGTGAATGTCTGCTGGCTGACTATAACTGGCAAAAAAATCTCATAAATTTTGTCGCTGATAAAAAAGCTACGCACAGCTCGCTCTCGCTCTGTCAAACTGATTGACAGACATGGCTGTATGGATAAGTTCCAAGACCGTAAAATTTGTAATTTAAAAACCCTGACAGTCAAGTTTCTCAAAAAAAAGTAGGTACAACAAAGTACAAACAAACAAAGATTTTCTTTCATTCAAATGTCGTTCAAGAGGAGGAAATACGACAAATTTGAAACCGAAGACAGTACATTACGTTTTTATGCAGTAAGAATTCGTCGTATAAAATTCGTTATCTCGCTTTTGTCTGATAGTTTAACGTTAAACTAGTGATAGGTAGGATGTGATACAATACCACAAGACAGTGCTTTATTGTTCGAGGTTATTAAATTACTATACTTTGTGACTTTAGATTCTATAAAAATCTATTAGATACAAGATGTATCTTTATACAATATTAGTAACGCTAATCTTGACAAAATCGCAAGCTAAACAGATGGAAACAGATCTTAACGGTTTGGCTGAAAAAACATATGGTGTAAAGATAAACAAATGCTGCGAAAAGGAGCAAATAATGGTGGATTTGTCATGCAGATTAGCTAATACAGTTAACCAAAGTAAGTATTGCATGAAACATTAAATAACCCCTACAACATGAGTCAGATAGTCTTTAAAAAATAAACTAGGTACTAAACACTTAGTGTACCAGTGGTTTAATTTATTAAAAAGTAGATTTATAATATACGGTATTGCAGGCCTTTGGGAACCAAAATTTATGACAGAAGATGGCAAAAAAGCAAAAGTGGAGAACTATGACTTTGTCATAGGTTTACCTGACTGTGAAAACACACAAATGAGAGCAATTTACTATGTACAGAATTCAGAAGATGAGTAAGTATGATAATATCATAAAATACTTTTTATTCAATTTACTAATTCACTTGCATTTGATTCATAATGAACTAACCATTAATCCCTCGATCGTGAGTTATTCCAGACACAATTGAAATCAATTGTTATCGCGGCACGCGCGTGCCTCCCGGGGGTTGAGGGATTAATTAGCATAACTAAAATTGCACAATTCTAAATATTTTTTTGTTTCATTTATTTGAATACTTTCTATGTTATAGATTAAACATTTTGTCTGACGGTCGGTTACGGCACATAATCCACCATACACACAGTACTGACTCAATCAAAGAAGACCCTCTGATTAGTAATACATTTGGAATAAATGAACCTATAACAATACCAGAAGTAAAGGAGCCTGCATCATACATCCACAACCAGAAAAAGTATTGTATGGATAAGGTAAAAGAGCTATTAATTACAAATTGTTATACAGTTAAATACTATTATTACAGTTGCTGTGAGCACAGTAGACACAGTAGTAAAATGCATTTTTAATACCTAGGTAACACTGAAAATGTTTAGAAAATGAAAAAAAGCTTGTAAAATGTAGAAAGTTGCCAATACTTTTATTGTTTTTCGAAGTAATCTCCGTTTCTCTACACATCATCACATTCGATGGAACCACTGAGAAAAGCAGTGGGGCCATTCTTCCTTAGGGGTCTCTTCTATGGCATTTTTGTATGCTTTCACTGCATCTTCAGGGCTTGTAAAGCGAATACCTCAAATTTTATCTGTAGTTCTTGGGAATAATTGAAAGTCGCGCCAGGTCAGGACTGTATGGCGGATGACTTATTATCTCGACACCTGCCATAACTGGCCAGTTCTAAACATTTTAGTGTTACCCACGTATATATGTGAGTGGTTGACCAAAAAGGGACCTGGGAGGGATTGTAAACCGTTATTTATATTTTTTTGAATTTTTGAATCTGTGGTCTTTTAGCTTTGTTTTGGTCTAACCAGAATATTTTTAGGCGCCGTAGTTTAATTTTTATGATTTTTTTTGTGAGCCGATGCATGCCGCACCCCCCGCCGTAACTTCAAACGCGATTTACTCGAAATCAATTATTTTCCCTTGAGGTCCCTTTTTGGTCAACCACTCACATATTATTGTTTTATTTTTCAGATATTCATGACTAAGACCAATGAATCTGGGGAATATGCACTTGTTTGCATACCTGAAGTAAATATTAACTGGAAAGATACAAATTTTCTCATGACTAAAATCTTAAATCCTATATTTCATAGTATTTCGATAATATTATTCCTCATAGTTGCTATCATATATTTTGTGCTCCCAACTCTCAGAGATCTTGCTGGTAACATTATCACAACTATAAATGTATGTTTAATCATCAGTCAAGCAGCTGATTTTGTTCGGATATTTACTGAATACAGTAACCATATCAGCTTCATGATTACTGGTAAGAAAATGACAAGGATTCAAAATGTTTTATTTTATTATTGGGCTTCGTAAAACTAAATTTAATTTATTTGTTTTCAGATATAATTTTATATATCAGTCTATTGGGTGCTTTCTTCTGGTTAAATAGTTTTGGGTTTTACATTTGGAAAACATTCAAGTTAGTATATTCAACATTCAATAATGTAACTATTATGACATCTAGCGAATATGATCTTGGACTTGTGATATTATTTCAGATCGAGAAATGTGTTTCTGCGAGTAACTGATGTGCGGAAATATTGTTATTACTCAAGTGTAGTCTGGTTTAGTGTTGTGATAATGGCAGCAATGGCAATCTGCGCGCATTTCCTTTTGGACACTGGCACAAACCCTAATAGAAAAATGAGGACTCAATTCTCATCTTCAATCATTGTTGATGATGTTGAACAGGAAACAATAGGTATGTAGTTAAAAATACTTATATACATTATTTTATATTCATCATCTTAACCGATAAGAACAATTGACTTTGACATTGATATACACCGTGAAATTTTAGTGGTTGTTTTCCCGCAACAGAACGATTTACCTTTAGTAGCACCATCGAATCGTGCGAGTTATTTTTTGAAAATAAAGATATCGTTGTTCTCAACTAATCAAAAAAATAATCATCAACTCAAAAGCGTGAGATACGATAGTATCTTTACAAAATGTGACGTGTTTGGGTACTGCTTGCCGCACGAAATCAATGTTCAAAGTAAAAGAAGCTCAACGCACTAAGTAATACAGCATAAACTGGACCGCGCGAGGGGCAATGGCCCCGGCCGGTGACCGGCTGCGGCGCGGCTGGTACCATTGGTTCGAGGTTGTTTTCGAGTTTCGTTTATCACAATCGTGAAACTGCTATTTTTTTGTTTGAATAAAAAAAACTGCACTAATCTATTGTACTACTAAGATATAATCATTTTACTGCGGGAAAACAACCACTAAAATTTCACGGTGTATACCTACATTATCAATGAGTTTTTAAAGGTGAATTAATATTTTATATTAAGACAAAAAACAAACAGTATTTTTATTAAACATTTGGAAAAATATATTACTTTTATTATTGTATAAATTAGTAGGTATAAGGCTTAGCCTAGTGCGGGGACCTGAAATTAATTATTGTTAACTAATACATTGTAATAATACTAATAAATTTAATTTAATTGTTTAATCTCAATATTGAATCTAATAAGTTCGACCATGTTGAAAATTATTTTATTTGTTTACAGGTTGGCTTGGAATAGCGATTTTTTTCACACCTGTTGCCTTCACTATAGTATTCAACATCTTTTTTTACATTACCACTTTGAAGGTTATAAAAAGGATAAATATTTATGGACGAATACATCATAAGCTTAAAGGATGGTAAGTATTGGCTAAATGGTAAGCTAAATTAAATGGTGTTAATTTTGAAAAACACTAACAATAAATTATTTTTCAGTTTCGACTTATTCGTTCAACTGTTTCTCATCATGACAACAACTTGGCTGTTCCTTCTGCTTTCTTGGCTCAACTTCGAAGGACTGGTGTATGCTTATATTGTTGTTAACCTATTGCAAGCGATACTTATATTTTATGTTTGCGTTGTTCGCCAATCACATGTAACCTTCTTGCTACGAAAAAGTTGTTGCTATGCAGAGCCTGTACCAACAAATGACTGGGGTGATGAGATGACCCGAATGAATGGTGGCAATTATAATTATTAATTAGAAAATTCTTATCAGTGATTAATCAAGACCACTGCAGAAGCAATTTACTGAAAAAAATTATGAATATTCTAGTTTAATCTCAATTGCTAAAAATATAATGAATTTGTATGGCTATAATAGCTACATATTATTTTAAGGTAAAACATAACTATGGGACTGGGAGTGAATCTCTTAACTAAACCATGACATTACAGAAATTCTGAATCACTGACTGTAGTAAATTTTCTTCACACTATTTTTAAGATTATATTTAGATTACTGTGATGTATAGAGACAACTTAAGATGACAAAACAGTGCCCTTAATGTGTCTTAAAAAAGAAATCACATATTTACATTTTTATTAGCTAACTTCATTGCCATTTTTTTGAATGGATCGTGGAGGTATGTAATGTAAATTTTTAAATAAAAGAACATATCAAATAATTCCTATATTTGTGATTTGTTCAACTCGAGTGCTCATGAGGGATACTTAATTTTAATTGGAATAATTTAGTTCGAACTTAGTGAATGCCAAATTCAAAGATGTTTGTTACACTTGGCTAAACGATATACGCGAATAAAGACTAAAGACATAGTAATTAAGTAGTAAGTTTATGAATTTAAATAAAAAGCTTTATTTTATAACGCAAACAAATATTTTATACAGCTATAGCACCGTAAGTTAGCCATATGCACCGCCACAGTAGCTATAATTGTAAGTGTACTTTACATCATCTAAAATGTATTATCTAGGAATAATCATAAATGTTATAAGTTTACAATAAATGAAATGAATAAGGAGCCTAAAATTGTCCGTCCGTGTTTGTATTCACAGCAGCTAAATAGGATTATAATTTCATTCGGCATATACATTTTGTACTTTATTTTATTTTTTTATTAACTATAGCAATGACATTCGATTTGTTTTATCCAATAATAATTATGTTACATTAGTCATAAGAAACTATAATTGTGAACAAATTATTGTTAGATGAGTGACGCATTTAATTTTGTATTTCTTTTTAGTCAATTAAACCAATTTTATAAACCAAAAGTCATTGTTTTTAATTTTTGCCACATTTGCATGAAACAGATTACCGCTATGTTAATTTTTTCAAACATCAGTCACATGTAGGTAGCGGGTCAGTTCTATGTATTACTTGATCCTGGGATCATGCTATAGGTAGCTGGTCAGTTCTATGTATTACTTGATCCTGGGATCATGCTAGATAATACAGTGGCGCTCAACCTTTATAGGTTATGCTTATGCTTGTAACAATTCCACATCCACACATAATAATTATCAGAAAACAAAGGTTATATAATATGTTTTAACATGTTTTTAGATTATAGAACTGTCTTGGAGATAAATGCAGATCCTGACTAGGATAAGTGTTAGTTAGTTGGGCTGGTGGAAACAAAACTAAAAAGGCACCTTTTTATGCCTTATTTATTAGTTCTTAGAAGTTTCAAGTTTGAGTATTCTGTAGCTTGTAATTAAAACAATATCCTTAGGTGACTCCACGCTTCTATTTAATCAATAAGGAAAGTTTCGTATTTTTTAAGCAATACAACAAACGGTTAAATTATACCCCCTATTAACCTACCTACACTCGAGGGTCAAACTTTTCCCAATAAACGAAGGTTCTACCCTATATTAGATAAAATAATACACATTTTTTAATAGTAAAAATGTTTTATAATACTAATACTACTATTTAATCACTTAATTTTAGTGAGAATACTTCGCACGCTGTCTATGTTTTGCCAAAGAATTCAAGTTCCCCGAAAATGATGAAATAAGAATGAAATCATGTAAAAAAAAGGTTTAGATCATAATGGCACCAAGATTTCTGATCATTGCTATTGAATTAGCACTGACCTGTGAGAATAGCTGTCCCTCGGGCCTCCGCGAGAGGGCCGCCAACTGGCACCGCACCACGAGGTGGCAGTCGTCCATTACAGTATTGAAGAACCGCCGCGTCGGCAGCAGCGCCTCCAGGTCGATCATCAGCTCCAGGAAACGCTCACAGTACCTGTTGGAATATATAACTATCAATATTTTCTTACAATACACCAAACACGCACTAGAACAGGACAGAATAATAGCAAATTCCACAAGTTTAAGATTAAGATGTCCGAAAGTCTGCGTTAGGCGATAAAACAGTACTAATTTATTCCATACTAGCTGTTGCCCACAACTTCGTCCGCGTCAATTTCTTTTATTTAAATAAATATTCCTCGATAAATGGACTATCCAATACAAAAATAATTTTTCATTTCGAACCAGTACTTCCTGAGATTAGCGCGTTCAAACGAACAAACTCTTTAGCTTTATAATATTAGTATACAGGGTGTAACAAAAGGCTTAACGAAGCAGAATACCACGTATTCTACCCATTTGTACGATCATTTTTTTCCAAGACACCATACCTGGGAAATGAATCGTTACTGAGATATTGAGGGTCAAAGTGATTTTTTTTTATACAAGATCTTTGCATAAAAATCTTCTGTTTGTTGTTACTAAACTTTTTTCCTTAGAAACCAGTTGAAAATTTTTAGAACTCTTTCATAAAAAACGCTTTAAAGAGAGCAACCCGCAATGAACTACGCGCACGCACATCTAATTGTATGAAGCTAGGTCACAATCCTTGTTTGTAGCGCTTCGTGCGCGGTATACGTTGCGGGCAATAAATACTTGATTTATTTTAATGCCTAAAAATAAAAGTCGTTTGCCAGCGATTATTTTTGTTGCATACGATTTGGTTTGATGAACCGATTGCGAGGTTCAAGGCTTTGTTAAGCCTTTGTTACACCCTGTAGATAAACATACAACATGTTTCAGATTGATGAGGTTGACCCTTACTTTAGTGCACATTGTTTAGTGTATCCATATCGTATGAATATTAAGATCACTTTATCAAACAATAGGTATCCTTTAGCTAGTTAACCCATTGACCGCAAGCATTAAAACACGAAATCTTGCCGCGGACAATAACAAGCAATTACTGGCAAATTACCTCACAACATTAGCGTCCACGTCACCAATCTCCGGAATTCTCTCCAACACCTTCATAAACTTGATCATCAGCCTCTGCAGGTACCGGCGCTCCCATGTCAACTTGTCCATAAGTTCCGGTTTATCTTTTTTCTGAATCGCGCGCCAGTACTTGCGCCACTTTGGCACTGTTTTGAATTCTTGATTTCGCCGGCCTAAAAAAGAAATAATTTATTTTTTTACATTGATTACTGTATCTAATGTATAAAGGAATGTAAAACGAAGCTTCTAGCATATTTTTGTCTCTGAGAAAAAAAAGTAAGTCTCATAAAGTACCAAACACTCAGACTTATTTCAGATACCTAGCAATTACTTAAAAATTTAATTGGATAGCCAACAAATGTTTAGTTTTTGTATTACTGTATATTATCCGCGCATGCACAGGTGAGTTTTTATTCTTCTTAATCTTACTAATGTTATGAATGCGAAGCTGTACGGTTTAACAGAATGCAGCGAAATTTGGCGCACCGATAGATCATAGGCTAGAATAACACATATCACTTGTGATTCCGGTAAAATGTACAATTCCCATGCATGGGATACCTTAAAGTTTTAAATCAGACGCGGACATCGGCTAGTAAACTATAAAAAGCTGAGCACACTAAAGACGGGACAGAAGCGGAGGGGGTCAGTAGCATTTAGAGTTAGACAGAGTGAACGATTACTTTGTTGCGCGTCCGTTAAATGGTATCGGGTTATTCAATCAATTTTTAAGCAATATTACTAAAATATGTTTTAAAAACCTATAATTAAAGCAGCAATTAAGGTTACCTATTTTAAAACCGAATTGTTTAAGTACGAATTTCATTTTTCCGAAAACGTGTTGCCACATTTTTATTTTACATATTTTTATTTTATCGAAAACACGATTGACATATTGCTGATATTCCGATTTTCGGTAGATATATTTTTAATTCTTTATTGTTTGAAATCATACTAAACATAGGTCAAAGATATAATTATCAGATATTTCAGTTTCCAGAAAAACGTTTCTAATATTATTAAAAGACAAAAAAAGTATTAAATAAAAACAAATTAGACGATACATAACTACTTGTTTTTTTTACGATTAATAAATGTTAACAAATGAAAAAGTGATGATGTAAAAATAGGTAGCTTAGCTTTATTGCAGCGGGCGGAGGCTAATCTCCCTCCGCGCCTCCGGCTTTTAAATAACACTCTAGTAATGAGCAGACAAGTACCACGGCGAAGTAACCACGACGAGTCGGGGTAAACATAATTAGAGTTGATAAGTATGTAAAAAAAACATGGATAAATCTCCATGTTTTTAACACAAAAAATTTTAGTGAAATGAAGTAGTTATTTTAAGAAATTTCGAAATTTTGTGTAATAATACTAATAATAGTACTAGGTATGATATAGTACAGATTTATTAACAATGATTATGCATGTTACGATAATTTTTTTCAATAAAAATAAATAACACGATAAAAACTAACTTGTTTTTTTTTTCGATGAATAAATCATGTTAGCAAATAAAAAAGTGTGTTTGTAACGGAATAGGTATACGGAAAAGGTTAGTTTGATTTTTAAAGCATTTAGAAAAAAAAAATATTATATGCAAAACATCTGTGAAAAGAAGGTGTTTTAATATCCGGGTATCTGTTTTTCTGGAAAATGAAACATCTATAAAAGAAATTTATTATTTGCAATATTATGTATTAAAATATATCTGGTATACAAAAATTCGTTAAACCGTTTTCGAATTATTGAAATTCGAACTGAAAAGTTTCGAAAGTTAGATAAGTTACCAGCAATTAATTATAAGTTGTCTTACAATAAAGCTATTACACTGTCTATTCCATATATGTAGTTCCAATTGTTACTAACCTTCTTGAAGACTGATCCACATACTGAGTGAGACCAGTCGTTTGACCTGGTCCCGGCAAAGTTGCACTTCCATACTCCCGAAACAATGGTTTAGAAACAGAAGAAGCGCAGTTTGCTCCCTCATGTTATTGCTGTTATGATCCTCAGAGACGCTCGCGCGCAGGACTTGCTCAAAGAATGCTGGAAAGTGGTCGGGCTTTTTTAAGAATGCCTGTAAAAAAAAGTATTTAATTTTATCACATTTTATGTATGTTGAATTTGCAGATCTTACTATGGTTAGGGGAGGATTGATAATGTGGAATGGATGAATGTTTCCATACTTTCTGTTTATCAATGATCTTAAATCATCTACGACGACCATTTGGATCAGCGGTAATAAACGCTGCTTCTGATCCATGGGTCGCGGGTTCGATCCCCGCACAGTACAAATATTTGTGTGCATGAACATGTCTATTTGTACTGGTCTGGGTGTTTTCTACGTATTATAAGTATGTATTTACAAAAAAAAAAAGGATATAAGTAAGTTTATCGGTTGTCTAGTACCCCATACGACAGGGTACTTAATAGTAGCTTAATTTGGGACTAGATGACTCTGTGTGGCCCAGTGAGGCATGTCTTAAATATTTTTTTGTCTAATCCAGTCAGATCTTGTGTTTATGTTTTCTTAATTCATAAAACGACATACACTTTTTATGCTAGGACAAAGATCAGTGCTATGAACGTATTGTCATTTGTCCCCACCACTAGGATCATTTTTCACCTGTAAAACAGCTGGTTCCGAAGATATTGAGGGTCTAAGTCAAAATTTTGTTTTCCATTTTATAGCAAACAACGTTGCAAAAGGTTACTTAAAAATCTTTCTCCTTACAAACACAATAAACATGTTTATTATTGTGTTCATAATAAGCCTTTTAAATTACAATACGCATAGCTTAGCACGGACGTATTTTGAACTTAGCAGCTATCACCAGCGCAGTGGCGCGTGCCCCGACTGCTATTGCGCGCTACGAATTATAACTTGGTTTGATGTTCAGATTGTGTAGTTTTAGAAACGGCGTTTGTTTTCTTTACACCGTATATGTATACTGAAAAAATTCCGAAAGAAGTCTAATATACTCTTTTCTTCTATTTTTTAGTACACACCTGCCAAGCTGGAACGCGTTCACGAAACTTCTCATTGATCATGACGATGATGGACATCATGTGCGCGTGCGATGCTTTGCCGGCTTCGTAGTGAGGCCACAGGTAGTTCTCCAGATACTGCGAGAACTCCAGCATCATGACCCGTCGCACTGCAAACCTGAAAATGTATTTAATTTACCATCAGGACGAAAGTATGAAGAAAAAATATTACAAAGAAATTAAGTTTGGATAGGTAAGTATAATTTAATTTACAATACAACAGACAAAGCTTGCTTACAAGAACTTTTGTATAAACAGAGTTGCATTTTTAACATACAAATTCTTATAAACTTATATTTAATCCACACATTTTAAAAACTGTTCAGAAAGTGTTCATACAACACTAATGCTCTAAACTACATGATGCCACTGGCAATTTTCAAAATTAAAAACATAATAGGTCATTGCCCTCAATCTAAGAGGCTATTGACCTTAATCCTTCATTTGTTTGCATCAGTTAGGCTCAGACTTTTGAAAGTGAGAGTGCATTTTTGGAAATCTCAAAGTTTCTTACCCTGATCCAAGAATTTCTGCATGGTAGATTGACTCCACAATAGCAGCATCATAAGGTAAATGATTTTCTTTAGTTTGGGGAGACCAGTACTGGGATGCAAGCTGTGAACAGTAAGGCCATGATAGCTAATTCAATGAGGAATGTTACATAGATTTTAGGTTAAAACCCAATAAATAAACACCAGTAGGCCACTAATTTTAGTACAAAACTGAAGCCAACATGATATTATAATACTTATTATTTATTACTTTAGCACTGATAAAACAGTTTTATTTGTGACACCTGATGCATGCTATTACACTTTTTACAATTAAAGTTCAACAGACGACTCAATTAATTACAGCATTGACATGATTCACCATAATTACTTTAGCGGGGGAAGTTGGTATTCAATGAGTGAGACACATTGAATGAAACATTCAGTACTTCCTAATGGAATTCTTAATTAAAATTACCCAAAAATATTAGGCTCATGTACAAGTATTTCATTTTCTTTATTTACGTTTATTATATCACAAAAGGCATTTGATATTTATTTAGTTAATTGTTGATCAATAGAGTATTTTTGTTGTGAGTCCGACTTAGACGAATTGTTTTCACTTTGAGGTAAATATTTTTACTAAGTTAAAATTTATACAGATATTTTCTGAAATGCAAGAATAAGATTCTATAAATGTTCAAATATAACTTTTGAATACAGTTGACATAGTTATCTGCACATGACTTTTATATCATCATTAAATAATTTAATTATTTTTAGATAACACGAGATGTAAATTTGTTTGTAACGTAAAATAAAAATCTACGTAAGATATCGAACTAATAAAGGTATTCTATGGAAAAATCGTAATGTCCGGCGTCATTTATTCCTTCTTTTTATTACGAACGATACTATTTATACAGTTTGCATTATTATATTATTGATAGTTTCCTATTAACACAGTATTTTAAAGTAGAATTTCTCGCAGAAATATACTCTACATTGCCAAATATTGTGAAATTAAAAATAACCTCAACAAAAAACTTACTTGAGTTATTCTATCAGCATTTATCTGAGAAAGTGTGGGTAAAGGAATTTTAGGCTTGTCTACCGTTTGCGCAGCTTCTGTTTTCATCTTCAAATATTTAATAATTAGGCCCACTTGGTACTAATTACGAAAAAAACTATCAAACTGCGGCAAGATGAAAACACACAACAAACAACAAAGTACAAGCGATGTCAAAGTCAATGTCAGATTGCTGCCAGCCTGCCAGAAATTATGACAGTTAAATAAACGTTCAGAAATCAACAAATGAAAACAGTTCTCTCTCATTAAGTTAGGAGATTTTCGCAAAAATATATTTCTTGGCCTTATTAGTGACTCATTTTTTTCCTACATTCTGATTTCCTGAGCGTAAATGCTCAGAAAAATTCGTATCATGCATGCATAGCACAAATATTGAATCTTACATTTTGAAATTACCCTACAAGCATAGCTTTATTCTGTTACACAGCTCTATTTCAGACAAATTTTAATAAGAACAATATTTATATTTCCATGAAATTGATGAATGATTTATCTTTAACAAGCATTTCGCCACGGCTCTGCCCTCCCGAACACGATATACTACGTGTTCCTTTTGATATCCCATAACTCTAAGGTTATGTTCTATAAGTAAAAATAATTTAAATCGCCTTAGAAGAACATGTGGTTCAAAAATCAATAGTTTCGAATATAACATCAATTTTAGTTAAATTCGTTAAAAAAATGTAACCAATATGGCGAATCCTTAGTTTTGCGAGACGTTGGCAAACTTACACTAAAGTGTAGTAGTAAAGTAGCGGGAGAGCGTAACTTGTAAAAAACATTGACGTGTGTGGATGTTTCATTGATAAGTAGGTACGAGTAAATCGTTTTTATTCAAAAGTTCATTCATAACAAGGTAAGGGTGTTTTACATAAACAGTAGTGACTTTTTAGAATTATTTTGTATGAAAAAATTAAACAAAAAAAAATTACGAATTAATTACAATAATTATCTACCACTCTTAAAACACAAATAAAAAAAAAATAAAAAATAATTCATATACAATTTGATTCTTTACCATGGTCTGTTCAATAGCCTAGAGTTATGGGATATCAAAAGGAACACGTTGTATCGTGTGGGCGCAAACTGCTGGGTAGCAGTGGGATACAATGGCCTTTGTCCTGTTCCTCCAAATTTCATAAAAAAAAATTATCAGTTTAGGCGTAAAAGCGTAACTGAATGAATGACAGATAGACAGAGAGGCAGAGTAATTTGTAATATTACTAAGAATGGAACCCTTGATGCATAGGTATTTGAAATGTTTTATTGTTCCAGGTCACCATGATGTTTGATCCTCCTGATTACCCGTTTAACGAACTGTCTGAGACTCTTCGTGTGACTGACGATTTGCTTTTTACTACTGTTCATAGCGATACTAATAGAGTAGACCACTTATCTCTTTTAAATAACGAGTTAGTGTCTGTTACAGAACAAATGATTTCCAATGTAGAAAACGAATTATTATATCAGTCTAATGAGTCCGGCCGACACTTTAATGTAGATAGCTCCTCTTACATGAACTCGACTGGACATCCAAATATTGAGGCCAATAATGCCCAGCTTTGTTTTGTAAACTCAGACAATTTTTTCAACAATTATGAGCCAACATTACTAGATGAAAACACAGTAAACCAATTTTTACTACCCTTGCAAAGCTCGGATAACAACAAGGTTTGAACAAACATTTTGAATTCTTTTAAGAAATTTAAACATTTAGATGACCTATAAATGTATTGTTATTTTTTTAGGATGATAGTGTAAGTGGACCGGATTTATTAGCCTTACACTCGTGCGTGATTTGCCATGAGATTTTCACCTCTGACGCTGATCTCTTAGATCACACAATACTTATGCATGCCTCAGTTGATATTTATCCAGATCAGGATAATCCCACACATTTATCTAACGGTGACATCCCTGAACCTACATTAGACGCAGGTTTGTAATGTCAAAGATTTAATATTTTTTTCCATGCATTGCTTGTAGTAAGTAGAGATTAATAAAGATAATATATTATACTTGTTACAGAAAACAATAACATTGATTTTGAATCTGATTGGCTTATATGCTGCTTATGTGAGCGCGTCCTTTCAACAGCCCTGGAAGTTGAACCAACTGGTACGGGTTTTTAACTTGTATTACTTGTAACAATTATACAAAACAAAAAAACAATGGATTTCAGCGACAGTATTGCTATCTAACTTTTCAGAACAGCTATGTTGCAGTGATAGCAATGGGAAAGGGAGTGTGGCTTCGCGTAAGTTGCATACGATGTATGTGTGTGATGGTTGTAATGGCTTATTCGCTAATGGTGATGCTTTAGATAGGCACAAACTAACATGCTTAACAACAGAAACTCAAGAATATTACGTAGACTCGTTGGTAAGATCTTGGAATTAGCTTTATTAACTTTAATTGGCAAATAGGGTATCTCAAATCAGAAATTTCTTTACAGGGTCAATGCCAGATAGATGAAGTTTCGCAAGGAACTGAGGTATGTTTTTCATGTGAGACATGTGGGGTTCAAGTGCCTTCAGCAGACCAATTAAAAACCCACTTAATTACGTGCCAAAGACGACCCACAAAGTCTGGGAGACGTGGATACACAAATAACACAAACAGCAACAAGATGTGGAATTGTGGTTCATGTAATCAACTTTTTGCAACTGCTAGGTATATTCAATAGCTTTTTTGAGTTACTTTTGCCTTGATTATGAATTGATTTACCTAATTTCAAGTACCGTTGTGTTTTGTGTAGAGAATTGTACAAACATAAGAGAGGCGAAGATCGGCCCCCTGGAACTCCCCTTAAATCGTATGCCTGCGAAGAGTGTGACAAAGTTCTAGGAAGTATGTGCGCTCTTCATACTCACAAAAAGATGCACAAAGTATCGAAACCGGTAAGTTATGAATTGCTTGTAAGAACCAGTAATTAGGTAATATCTATGTTATTATTCTTAATTTTCGCTATGGCAAAAATCAATTTACCTACATTACAGGGTTATCCATGTCGCATTTGCGGCCGTCGCTTCAACCAATCGGGCCATCTTGCTATCCACATGAGGATGCACACTGGAGAACGACCTTATCCCTGTGATCTATGCTCCAAGGCGTTTAAGGTCAAGGTTAGTTAAGATCAGTGAAACTATATTTTTGCTCATCAGTACTTTTGTCGAAAACAATGAATTTTTGGACTACCATAAATTAAGAAAGTAGGCACCTAGATCGATATATATTGTGAATATCGTGATTTTAAATAAGCTTAAAGTCTTTTAGCCCTTTATAAAATGTTAAATGTTACTGCGTGGTCCCTAACTTTAAATTATACTTTTACTGAAAGGCAACGAGTATGACCATGGTTATTTGCGATATTATCTCCAGATAGCAAAAACTTGCACAGTCCCTGCATTGAATACGCAATTTGTGCAGCGCTTATAGGGTAGAGATAGTTCCCAGTGTTTTTTTCCTTATGATAATGTGTGTGAAATGGTGTCGGTGACAGGTGGAGCGCGACGATCATCGTCGAACGCACACTGGGGAGCGGCCCTTCGCGTGCTCCGCCTGCCCGAAGACGTTCACCGCCGCCGCACGCTTGCGTGAGCACGCGCGTATTCACACCGACCAAAGGTTACTCATATTCCTTACTAAATACACTTGAGTTAACTATCTGGCATCCCCAAGAGAGCTACGTTCAAAAACCGATAATTAAAAAATAAAGAACCAACAATCAATTATGTCGAATCTCTACCGCAAGCTAGCGCCTCTACCGGCAAAACTCTGAAACTTTGTACAGAGATTACGTGAATGTGACAGAGGTGGCGCCGCCGGCCGCGCCGGTGACCTCTAAACAAGAACTAGAAGGCCGAGTTGGAACCTTTGCATTTTAATAACGTTTCGTAGCCACTAGTAGCCAGTTCGCGTGATTAACTCGCTCGGACTCGAAGTAAAGGAAAAATTACTCTATTTTTAAAATAACTAGTCACTAAGACTAGTCATTTGAAAAATAACGAAACCAAAGAAAAACAAAAGAAATAGGAACTCATGATTTTAGCAGTCTATGTAACTACAAGATAAACATAATGTTCCTCTGTAATGCCTAAACTATACCTTTGATTATGATGAATAAGGTGCCATCAGAAATGAGGAAATCTGTTGGAGAACCAACATAACCGACATCGCTCGAAGAATTGTGGAGCTGAAGAGTCAGCGGGCGGGTCACATAGTAAGAAGAACGGATGGCCGTTGGGGCGAAAAGGTTCTGGAATGGTGACCGTTTACCGGACGACGATCTGTGGGTAGGCCCCCAACCAGGTGGACTGACGATCTGGTGAAGGCCGTTGGATGCCAGTAGCGCGGCTCCGATCGTTGTGGAGATCCATGAGAGAGGCCTATGTATGAGGCAGCAGTAGGCGTCGTTTGGCTGAGATTATGGTAATGATGATGAATAAGGAGTCAATCATTTATTCGTTACTAGCTGTTGCCCGCGACTTTGTCCGCGTCAATATCTGTTATTATGATCGCGATTAATATAAATAATTTTCCCCGTTTTTGCAACATTTTTCACTGATGCTTCGCTCCTATTGTTTGCAGCATGATGTTATATAGCCTAAAGCCTTCCTCGATAAATGGACTATCCAACACAAAAATATTTTTTCAATTCAAACTAGTACTTCCTGAGATTAGCTCGTTCAAACAAACAAACAAACTCTTCAGCTTTATAATATTAGTATAGATTATAGTATAGTATAGTAACAGCCTATAATCATCCCACTGCAGGGAAAAGGCCTCCATCATTGAATTCAATTTACCACAGCAATGATGGGTGTACTGGCATAATCACCACGCTTGCCAAATGCGGGTTGGTGACCACTGATCACAAACCCGAGCAACGTTCGAAAATTCGAATTTTTTTTTGTTGCCCGACCCGGGATTCGAACCTGGGACCCCGAGATTTTGGCCCGGTATTTTAACCACTAGACCAACGGGGCGTTATTATGGCCCATGTATTTTCAGCTACATTTTGACCAATTTTATCAGAATGAAGAGTAAATTTTTCACACCCGTAAACCGTATAGGTAGGTACGAGTAGTACCATTACAGTTTCTTAACTTTCTATATAATACTACATCTATAAGTATTCAATCTAACTATTGATTTTTTGAATTTAGACATACATTATACATTAAAATGAAAGTTACATTGGATTTAACTCACATTATTGTGTTGGTTTATCCCGACGCGGTCACAAACACTACGTTTTACCCGTGACCAAGAACTATAGTAAGAGTTCGAAATGTAAGGATAAATAAATAAATGCGAGTCAAATCCGCAAAACCTTTGATTTCCATAATCGAAATGTTTTATTATGTACGTCAAATATTTAGTTCGACCATTTTAAAAGCAAATAATTAGTAGTAAGTAATAGTATCTAAATAAAAACATTTTAACCGACCTCATTTTAAATTAGTACCAAACAAATTACTATTCATGCATTAAGTATAATTATTGGTACTGACTTACTTGTGTTTCTTTAGTAGATTTATATAACTTACGGTTTTATTTTGTTATATTTGTTTTACAAAATAGTACAATAAATATTTACTTTCGGGTCATAGGACAATTTTTTGATCGCCATCAATTTAGCACGCATAAAGTTATGCGATGTGTTTTTCGTTAGTTTTGAGAGGACGTTACATTGAACCTACACATTTTTAAACTTTACTTTATTATTTAGTCCCTAAAATTTATAAGATGTGAAATAAACTAAATTTACTAAAAACAAAAGTCTAAATTGGAGCCAACTGGAAAGATTTTAAGTAAGTAGTACATTTAAAGACAGTGATGAAAGCATTTAATAATATTCAATAGCATGGTAAGTTTCTGTACTGTACCCCTGGATTTCCTGTACCCCTACTGCCCTCGCAATGCGATGTTCTGTGATGGCAGCCCTCGTCCTCGGTTGTAATAGGTCTTATTAAAACAGGTCTTAAATGTACTTACTTTCTGTGCTGTGTGTTGCTGACTTCTCATCGTCCTATGAGCAAGAGGCGACAAAGGCTCTGCTGCCAGAAGAACACTAAGGAGCGCTTGGCGCTTCTTTTCTCCATTAGCTTTACTATGCTTCCTTCCTATGCTATTAAGCGTACTTACCGATTATAGAAAAATCCTATAGCCAGTGTTAAAAATCAAGCAAGTCCAGCAGTGGATTGATATGGGTGGAAGATGATGATGAGCTTTTCTTGGTCACACATGAATAAAGAGATAGTTGAAGACCCCTAAAAATTAAAATGAATGTGTATAAACGGATATATTTTAGGATTTAACTTTGAAAATCTTTCACTTCAATGTGCACCTACTTAGTCGCGTAAACTTTTAACCACATCCCAGTTAATGGTCACAAAGGCTTCGACTCGGAATTATCTTTATTATGGAACCCGCAGAATTCTGCCTCACGAAAACCATGAAATCCTCATAGGGAGCGAGTCTACTTACCTCTGTTTTGAAGTAACATTGGTCCTCTAGCCGTATAGATAGTTTCGATGCCAATATCATTTATCCTCGCAAGTGTAACAGTAAGTGCATTACCGGCCAGGTGATATTCTGGCTCTGTACCGGTTCGCACGAGGTTTTACGGCCCCTGAATATTTTCATAACCCATAAACTGGCTATAAACTGGGAACTTGGTGTACTTTCCTCTTGGAAGTTAATAACTTGGCGTTTAAGGGCTAAAGCAGATATAAAAGCTCATGTGGTGCTTGGCTCATGCTAAATACTGCTGTTGTTATTGTCGTCCGCATAGACAATAAATATTTTACTAAATGCAGTTCTCGTTGTAGCTATGTATATAAAAAAAAAACACTTACCTATTGGTTGGTTTCGGGCTGAGATTCATAAGCAAACTAAACTAATAGGTAAAACACCTTAAAAAAACATGTTTTTTATTAAAGCACTAACTAATTAAATGAATATCTACGATTAAACTATACAATAGGTAAATAATCAAAAGGTAGCAATCCTTTTCTGTTAAGCTGTTCAGATTGATTTAGTTAATAATCAGCAGCGTCTTCTCTCTACCATTGGACAAACTGCGACTTCCAATCCGGCTGCCTCCTCCTTTCAGATGTATTATGCCCATTAGTAATTACACTTGAAAAATTATGTCTCAGACGGGACTCGAACCCGCATCGCCATGCGGCGTTAAGCAACCGAGACGCTGCGTCAGAGCGCGAATTTTTCAAGGATATTTTTATCGCTGTAAGTCAGCGTAGTTTCATCAAGCGCCGCGCCCGGCATGCATGGAGATGCGGGTTCCAGTCTCGCCTGAGACATAATTTTTCAAGTTTAAATACTGATATTATAATTGCAATTAAATTGCTAAAATATCATATAATTAGTATTATGCCTATGTCTAGCGTTGTATATTGATTTGGGCTTGGGATGATGATGATAATTATGAACGGCGTGGATGACCATGCACCGTATAGCACCTCTCGATCCATCTTTCATATTATCTTCTGTGTTTCGCTGGTGTGTAGGAGAATCAGTGCCACTTTCTGGGTAAGCTCGCTCCATCTTAGGCTTCTTCTTAACCGTAGAGTTATGTATGTAGTCAAGAGCAATCCCATTGTGTATAAAAAAAATTCAGCACCAGTCTATATCGGTCTACTGCTGTCCTCTCTACCACGAGGAGTTTACCAAAATCGCCACGGTTGGCATGCAGGTTGGTGATCGCAGTTTGGCCAGAAGTGGAATATAGACGCTGCTGTCCGTCTCCTTCTGGCAGTTCTCCTTTAGACGCACCTTACGCCCCGTTGAAATAAACGTGCTATTCTTTTAACGGCTAGCCCACACGACATCCCATCTTTAGACGCATTACAAACTATGCGTTGTGTGTGGGGAATAGTGGGGATGATTCCATTATTATTTACAAAAACAGTGTCGAAAGATAAGAAAACATATCTACGTTCATAACCAACAAATTACAACATGAAACTATAACATAATCCTAATGATTCTTTTCACTATGCCCTAGTCTTATTAATTTTTAATTCCACTGCAGGGTATTAAACCGTATCCTCGTTGTCTCCTGCCTTGAGCTAATCGTGTTCAGTCATTTTCTGTCGCTGTTGTGACATCACTGCGTGTAGTATGAAGATCCCCTTCCCCTCTATTTCTTTTGCCATTTACAGCAGGGGTGCTTTTTGTAATTACACAACTACATGCTAAGTATTTTGCTTGAATTTATCTAACTACTACTATTATACATCTACGCTACCTTTGCAATGTGACCGACCAATGATGACCTGATGTTGAGACAGCGGCAGGTACCCAAAAAGTTAAGGGTCATTGAATTGATTCTCAACTATAAGTCCAGCTAGTAGAGATCAAATTTGACGTTTTGTGGTAGGTTGACGTGCTGTTGTCTGAACTAAGGATATTATTGATTGAATTATTTAGGTTGTTAAAACCAGCAATTTCCATCAAAACGATCAAATAATTATTTAAAAATTTACTCATCGTGATAAAGCAGTCAGTCGACGTGTTTTTACGGGTCGACTGACTGCTTTATCACTTAGCTATGGAGTGATATGCCAATTATTTCAGTTATCATCCGTTTTAGAAAAGGACGTCCCACCAATGTTTCAGTTTTTATGAATGTTATATTATTTTAAACTAGCTGACCCTGCGGACTTCATACCGTCTCAGAATAATTAGTGATTTAATATTGATTAGAATGTCTTAAAATATCATAGTCATCTTAAAATATGGCGAGGATTCAATGTTCGAGGAAAGAAATTGTTTTCTTTTTTTTGTCATGACATTTTCTGATGATTTTGATATCGATATGTTTGAATCGTTATTCTGCTATTCTTGGTGGGAACAAATCCAACAAATCCTAAAACGTAAAAGTCGGTCCAGCCATTGCACACTTAAAAATGGTGTTACTAACACGACTGTGTTTTATCCTAGGTATAGACATGTTAAGATTTCGTTCAATGAATACATCGGGTAGCTCATGTAAGCATTGGCATAGACTTATGTAGGTACGTCGGTTATGCTATATAAGCCACATCATCGCCACATGCGTTAACATGAATAGTTATGTCATGCAGGCACTGATAACAGTGCGTTGAGAATACGAACTAAACTAACTATAGTGCAGATCGACCCAAATCAAATGAAGGAATAATATGGACAAATATTACAGAAACGGTGGTAATATTAAATTATTCACTACATCAGTTTATAAAATATTAATTTAACTACGTTTGGTTATTAAGGTTTGACCCAGAAGAAGACATTATTTTTTTAACCATATCGCCGCCTAAAGATATAATAATTGCCGATTGTTATAAATAATTTTAACTGAAAATCCTGATGTTATCAGTGTCATCGTAGCCTCTAACTAAACAGATGTGCTGAATTGGTTTTTGGGGTGGTGGGATCTACCTCCTAGTAGTCCACACTGGGCAACGGCATCTTTTGTTTTCTAACCAATGATGACGGCTAACAGATTCCTCTGCGGTGGTAGGCTTCGTAAGAGGCCGCCTGGATGCTACCACCCTCCTGCCGGAGTCCAGCGCCAAACAGTTTTACTTTGTTCCGCTGGTGTGTGGGAGAACCAGTTACCTACTTCTGGGTAAGCTCGCTCCATCTTAGGCTTCTTCTTAACCGTAAGGTTAAGTGTGTAGTCAAGAGAAAGCCCATTATTTACAAAAAAAACAACTTTTTAGTGTCTTAAAAAACTAATTTGAATGGTTTGTGTCTTCGAGCAACGCGGCCTTCCGAAAGCCGCGTTGCTCGAAGGTTTCTGTCGTCTGTGAAGGAGTCTTCTCAGTCTTTCTTGTCCGTCTGTCGGCCGGTGCTAATGTGAATTTATATACAGGGTGAAATTTTAACCACCTTCCAAATTTTAATATATCAATCTACGAGACAAAAAACAAATGACGTATTTTTTCTTTTGATATAGCCCAGTACAAAAAAGTGAAGATAAAGCACTTAGAAAATGTCCGCCAAAAATCTAAAATTTTTGATACGGCCGCCTAGCAACACTTATTTTACGCAATGCACATCACATTCATTCATTATGATACTAATCATAAGTTTTTGATTTTCCCTTTATACATAAACAGGCCTAAAAGTGTAAAAATTTAAAACTATATTGCGAAAAATATTTTCGGGTGAAAACTTGATTTACATTTTTTGCTTCATAAATGGGCTCTAAATACGATACTGAACGCCTACAAAAATTTTGGAAAGTGGTTAAAATTTCATCCTGTATATCGTTGATACCAAAATGTCCGTAACCAATTTATAAGATAATCATCTCATGTACGAATTTATTAGTATTGATAAGTGACCAGGCAACAGGTATTGCAAACGTGTGACGTAGACGTTCGTTACGTATCTGTGACGTATACAATATTATGTAGATTATGGGCTCGTTAGTCGCTATAAATAACGCCGCCCATGCACGTGTCTTCAATAGGCGGTATTTTTATAGCACACTGATTTATTGACGTTTGTTACGATATGTAAAATATTTACTACTTACTCAATAATACGCTCTGATATAAACTAACACAAATATCATAATAGTGCGGTAATCAGTTCTAGATAAATCAATAATTCGTTTGTTTCTGGGTTCTGTGTATTAGTTTTTAATAATTTGACTTAAATTTTACCGAAGGTCGTTTTCTGACCGAAGCCGATTGAATGGTTATCTGCATAACTGAGTTAAAGTTGAAGACGACGGTTTGTTAACCTTAAGTTTAGTTCGAAATTGAATATTAGGTACCTATATGAAATAAATTATGTTACCAAATTTAAAGTCAATATTTTTTTGGGATGATAAAGGACAACACTATTTTACCAGACATAATATATATTTTTTTTATTGTCAATTATAATAAGTAATCTTTTATTTTTCAAAATGTCGATGGTTATTATTATACCATACCTACAGGCATCCTTCAAACGCGAGGACAATTGAAGTCCATTCGTTTGAGGATCCATTCAATAGGAAATGTTTTGCTTCGGATTACTTGACCTGAGACTTTCTGCACATCCTTAGCCCCAATCCAGTCCCTAGTAAATAACTGAAAGGATTTAAGTCAAGAAACGACGACGGCAAACAATCGCTAAGAAGTTGGGCATATTGGTCTCCAGCACAAACTCGAAATTGGTGGTTTATTATATCAGAATTTGCAGAGCGTTTCTTTTTGGTTAATTAGTAGTTACAAAGATGTTATTTTTAACAATACTGTATTTTAATAATAAAATAATTTAATATTTTTTCCCGAGCCCACCATTGGTCTCATAAAAGTTCCACTATACAGAATGAAATTTTAACCACTTTCCAAAATTTTTATAGGCGTTCGTCGAAAGCTTTGCACAAAATATGTTCAAGTCTTACCTTAAGGATAGGTCACAGGTGGTTAAATTTGAAAATAATATTCAAAGTCAAGCTTTGCCTATAACATGTGGAGTCCCCCAGGGATCCATTTTGGGCCCATTGCTGTTTTTAATATATATTAATAACATACAAGAAATAGGTCTACATGGAGACATCACATTATACGCCGACGACACATGCCTTTTCTACTTTGGGTCAAATATACTGGATTTAATTAAAAAAGTCCAAAAGGATTTGAACATACTGCATTCTTGGTTTCAGTAAAATTTATTGACAGTAAATACTTCTAAAACTTGTTACGTTATTTTTAAAGCCAAAAATAAACCTTTGCCGTTATACCCACCGTTAAAAATTAACAACGTTCATCTTCAAGAAAAAGCATGTGATAAATATTTAGGCCTAAGAATGGACAATCGCTTGACTTTGAATACTCAAATCGAACACATTCGAACTAAATTAATTACACTCTTAGGATCTCTTAAGAATATCGTTAGGTGTTTTCCACGCCAAATACGTTTTAAAATTTATAATTCTCTTGTCAAACCACATTTACTTTACTTAATAGAGGTCTGGGGCAGTGGTTCTAAAACTAAACTTGCCAAGCTACAAGTGGCACAAAATAATATTATAAAGACTCCTTTTTACTATAATTACCTCACTTCGACGAATAAAATATATGAAGAAACTAACATCATGACTATCAAACAATTATACGTTTACGGCACTTGTACTCTTATTCGAAAAATATTAACAAGCTCACTCCATACTAATCTAACACTCACCAAAGTCAAACAGGTAATCAAGCGTAGTACGCGGCGCGCTAGTTTTCTGGTTACCCCAAAGATAAGAACAAATTATGGTACAAAAATGATCACGTATGAAGGAGCACAACTTTATAACCAGCTACCGTCTAATATTAAAAGTGAAACTTTTGATGATGTTTTTAAATCAAAACTGGCCGAATATATTCTCGAAAAGTATTTTTAAATTTTAATTGATTTACTGTTTTCTTATTTGTTCATATAACTAATTTACCGGGTTAAGCTCGGACGAAACAAATGTAGTTTTATAAGATGAGAATAAAATATGTTTAAACCTAACCTTATAGGCTTTCAGTATCGTATTAAGAGCTCATTAAGGAAGTAAAATATGTAAATCAAGATTTCACACGAAAATATTTTTCGCAATATTGTTTTAAATTTTTACGGCCCTATGCCTGTTAAAGTAAAAAAGGAAAACCAAAAACTGATGAATAGTATCGTAATGAATGAATGAGATGCGCATCGCGTAAAAAAAGTGTTGCTAGGCGGCCGTATTAAAACCTTAAGATTTTTGGCAGACAATTTCTAAGTGCTTTATCTTGACATTTTTGTACTGGGCTATACCAAAAGAAAATATACGTCATTTGTTTTTTTTTCTCGTAGATTGATATCTTAAAATTTGGAAGGTGGTTAAAATTTCATCCTGTATAAGTAGTGATAAGAGCGGTCTGTAGAAGTATGGCTAGAGTTTCCCCATACATTTAGTATTACCCTTTGCACTATACTAAATATATTGGAAATGGGCTTCGTCCTAACTCTACCCGATTTAAAATTACCTAACAAAAAATCCCAACTCTACCCGAAATGATAAAAAGTACAGTCAAAATGTAGATATATAGTAAATTTATAGAACACTCTTGTATACTTTTTAAAGGTTTTTTAAAATAAAATACTATCTTAGTACAACAACAACAGAAGGAAAACTACCACAGGACGTATTAATTGTATTATACCCGCTGGGAACTAGTATACGATTTAACGTCATTATAGTGATTTTACTATAGTGAAGCCACGTTCCTGTCATGTGCCTAATTATTTTGGCCAAGCAGTAACTTGTCATCTGTTGCAGACCGTACCGGTGCGACATTTGTGGAGCTGCGTTCCGGCGGCCTTACGCGCGGACCGTACATACGCTTATACACACAGGAGAGAAGCCGCACGAATGTGATATCTGTGGTACTGCCTTCAGGTAACAAGTTTTAAATATTTTCTTCTTAGAGACTGGAGAGCGAGGCATACTAGCGAGCTCCCTCTTTAACCTACTAAGAGATAAGACCTTGACCTACTGAGAACTTCAGTTAGTTCTTTCATAAAACACATTTTGAAAACAGCTTTATTATTCGTACCTAATGTGAATAGGCAGGTGAGGGTACTCGTGCAGTGGAGGTGAGGGCTGATGGGCGTCATAATTATTATTTTATTAACCTACACCTGGGACGCATGTACTAGGGAGTTCCCGACTGATCTGTGCTAAGTTTATTCTAGCACAGATAAGATAATACTAAAAGTTTAATCTGCGGGCAAGTTATTACTATTGAATATTTACATTCTGTTGACCGTGCAGTGGCCACAATTTTTGTTGCAAATTCGCATCTATGTATGTCAACTATTTTAAGATGTCCTAGTGTATAGCCTGACATGCTGTTGTTTGTACAACGAACTGACAATAGAAATATGTTCTATACGAGCTTTTGGCGGCAACTTCGTCCGCGTAGAATTCAGCATAGGGTTCGGAGAGAGATGTTTACTTAAAAAAATATTGTAACCACAGTAGCGCCACATTTTTTTACTAAACTGAATACAAATAAAGTAAATGCATTTGTGTCTTTTATATGACGCTCATATAAGAGAAACACTGCCCAAGGGGCTAAACATGATCTCATAAAACAATATTACTTCAATCAACCTTGTTTCGTTTTATGTGTATAGAGTTTGACATAAACACAAAATTAGCTGGTTTTTGACGGTTAAGGTTAGGCCCCTGGGGGTTTACCTTGAATAATTAAAACAGTATTACTGTGACCTTGATTTGTTTTTAGTATGTATTGTATTGTGAGATCTGTCATGTAACAAAACAACGTGTTAGATTATAAACTAACGGTGGGGTAGCTCAGGCTAGATTGTAATCCATCGACGTTCAATTATGAACTGACGAAGTTTACAATTTTACGGTGATATAGGTATATAATATAGAGTAAAGAGTTTGACATATATTCTGCAACTTTTCACGAACAAGGTCTTCTTGGGATCTAACTATGACACCATAACAGTGTTACTTAATCCCTCGATCGTGAGTTATTCCAGACACAATTGAAATCAATTGTTATCGCGGCACGCGCGTGCCGCCTGGGGGTTGAGGGATTAAACCTTGTGTTGTAAACAATAATTTAACTAAATAAGACAATCGGTCAAAATAACACAATAAAAGCTAAGAATGAGCGCAAGAAAATCAGCATAGCTGCGCCATACCTATGAGTCCCAGGAGGGTATGAAATCTTTATTTGACTGGTGCACTATTTTTGATTACAATCTTTAGAACTTGCTGTATATATATCATCATCATCCCCCATCTGTCACTGCTAGACATAGGCCTCTCTAAAAGCAAATTTTCCATAATTGCAGCAACGCTCATTTCTCTGGCTGTTGTCTTACGACATACATAGGAAAGAAGGGGTAAATTTTATTTATATATATTTGCCGTGTTCTTTGTTCTTAAAATTCACTGAATTAAGTAACCTACCTATGTATTGGCCAAGTCAAATCACAACGGGTTAATAATAAAGATTTCAAAATTATGTTAACTACTTACATCTTTTTACGAAAGCGATTTGTGTTAGAGTTCATAAAAGACTTAAAAAAAGTTGTTTACATAAGGTTGCTAACCATAATGGTTATGTTGCAGAACGACTGGTTCCACCGCTCGATATGTTTTAGTTATTCATTAAACAGGTATTATATGTATTTATAGGATTTGTCCTATAAATAGAATATCCTGTTCAGTTATAAACAGTTTAGGTTTAGTTTTGTACATAGGTCAAGTCTTTCATGTGCAAATACATGTAAATGTATACATATGTAGACACTGTAAAACTTTGCTTTAATTAATTACTGTTGGTGTTCCGAATACAAAAAAAAGTATGATAATAAACAATCTTATGAAATGATATTTCCTTTCTATGAATCTCTACTCTATAAGCAGCTTTGAGAGATTATCCTGATAAACAAACGAGTTTCATTCAACCAGACTTTAACAGCAGATAATATATTGTATACTACTCGTATTGGGAGGTTGATTGTTTTTTCATGCAATTGTAGTATTACTTAATGCATCTTATATTATAAATAAATAATTTGACAAGTAGGAGAATATAGGACTTGATTAACGGGGTGTTATACATATGGTACAACAAGTTGAAAAGCATATGTAAAAAAAAACATAAAAGTAAAACAAAAAAAAAAGTTTTACTTTTCATCCAATGTAGATCTTTATCTTTAAAATTTAGTACAGGAAAGAAAACTGATGCCAACGCTTAAGTAATATAGTTGACTAGGCAATTGCATTTATGATAAAGAAATAAAATTTTGTTCCTACTTTTACGATACAAACATCTAAATCACTAAATAATCATACTGACTGTTGTACACGTGCACTAATAATATTTTATAATTTTTTGTTGTTGAATTCAATGGCATTTCGAGGCTATTTGGTGACCTAACAATAACAATTTTAAAAAATCTGTTACTTTTTATTCCAGTTAGACAAATGAAGATTCGTCCCACGCTCAGATTTAAGCTAGTTCTAACATTGTATTATTTGAGACCTTTTACTAACTTTAACAACTATTCAAAATGTTGAAATCAAATCGATAAACATATCTTTACTGGAGTTTTTTTCTATTAAAAAGGATAAAAAGGGAAGTAGCCAAGTTAGAAATAAACTTGATTACGCCACTCGCCCGGAGCTCCACGTTTTATAAACTGATTCTTTTCCTTAAGGTGAGTGAATCACACTGGATAGCTCTAGTCCGTCGTCAAGTATTCTTTACTTTAAAATATGCTAACTTTAGAGCGAACTAAAACCATGTTTTTATTTGAAGGGGCGTGTTTTTAATCAGCTACGATGGATTAAAGACAATCAAATACTAAAACAAAAAATTAAATAACCTAATGCAAGTGCATAATGCTTGTCTTAATTAGGTTTTTAGTAATATGTTTAAGCTTGTGCCGTGCCAATATAAAATATATAGCACCACCCCTTCTCTCCCTATGGACTTTAAAAGAGGCCACTAAAGAGTAGCCGCCAAAAGGGCACCAGCGATTTTGGTCCACAATTAACCAACTCGGTTGCGCCGAAATTCTCCTTTTGGAGAGCTGACACTGATGTGAAATGATGATAAAATATAATCTTACGTGCGTATTAGGTTAATGGTATGAGAAGCCGAAACCAGCCTAACATAATTAAACATATAGATACTATGGTAAAGTCAGAAATTCTATATTACCATTTTTGAACAAAATATTATCGTACAAATTGGAATCTCAAAATTTTAGTTTGTATGAAAAAAATAATCATATCAAATTTCTGACTTGGATCTAGTATTTATAAATGCATATGGTAACGTAGGCTGGTTTCGGCTTATACCATTTACCTATCACGCTGTATATCTACAAATCTTTTTAAGATGTTGATAAATAACCAAACTACAGTTTAAAAAAGTTTCTTGAAATACTTAGGTTAGGAGAGAGTATGTAGAATCTTTTGATGTAGAGCCATCCATAAGTTCACATTTAAGTTTCCAAAAAAGTAGTTTTTTAAAATCTTCCTTTAATTTCAGACGTTCAGGTGACATGTGGAAACACAAACGAACTCTACACGGAATACAAGCAGGGGCAGTCGATAGTGACATACGGAACGAATAAGTTGTAAAAACTCAACATAATTCAACTGAAAGAAGAGAAAAACTGTAGTAGATAACACAAGATAAGTGGATACTTTCGTCAGTGAGTACCTACTTGTAAGAGTTTTTTTTTACTAACTATATGGCGCTAAATAAGAAAATTGTACAAGTCGAGTCTTAAAAAACAATAGGACACACATTGTGATCTTATTTTTCAGAACCAAAAATAAATTTAAAGAAACACACACTTAAAGCAAATAATTAATTGATATCTACATTATGAAATCATGTATCAATTGAAAATAATCAGTTGTCGATTTTAATACAACAATTTTGAGAAATTCGCCATTTTTTCACTCTTTGACCAAAAGCAGTTATAGGAATGTAATCTGGAACCACCGTAAAAAAAAACATAGTCGCAGGATCAGGATAAATCTTTGCATTGGAAAAAAAAATAAAAAAAAACAATTTGTACTGCTTGTGATTCTGATTTTAGTCTAAGAGTTATTAATTGTACCTACATCAGCAGCTGACTTTCATGAAAACACAATACATAATGTCGTACAAAACTGTTGTAATGAGAAATTGTATTATGATGCGGGTAAGATACATTTATAGCATAGGTATTCTAATATTGTGGCTAGTGATTTGAATTACTTATTTCTAATAAACGTTGAAGCTAAGAGTTTACGAAATATTTTATTCTGTAATAAAAAAAAACCTGGATTTCCAAATAATTTATTAGTTATTAAATTAATTGAGTGTTTCTAAGTTGGGCTTAAAAATTGTTATTTCTCTGAAGCTGAACACCCGATCGGTATACTTAGGTACTGTTATGTGTCACATCACATTGTTTTTAATACCAAACCATTTCAGAAGTTTGATTTTCACATGATAGACAAGCAACAAATATCAGCAAATACGAGTAAGGGAATTGCTAATTAATAGCTATTATATCACCAACAAAAGTTAGGAATGTAATGAAATGGCATCAAGTATCCAAAACTTGATAAACTTGATGAAATTTGGTTCGAACTCTAAGATATTTCAGTGGCTCCCAAGCAACACTTTCTTTCACGGTTGAAACTTGAAAAATGTAATGGCGGTGGCAGTGAGCAGCGCGTTGCGAACCGAAGCCCAGGCTAGCGTAGCGATTGCGTCACTGTGGGGTCGCGGGTTCAAATACCGGCGAGCAACACGCCACGGGCTTCTGCCTATTGGCCTCTAATAGTTTGTTAAGGCGATACAAAAAGACATCGTTTTAGGTTTCATATCAAGAATATAATAAATAGGCCTTTACGTCTATTGCAGACGATTTGCGGCGAGAATACAGTTTTTTTTTTCTTTTACTTATTTTTCTCACCTCTACTAGTCCTATTTCTTGACGGTTTTATCCCTAGTAGGTACTTTTGATGTTGCTTTCGGAATAACCTAAATACATTGGAAAGCACAATATTATGTATTTTCAACATACGAAGAAGGAATGAGGTTTTTTATTCGACGACTTTTTTTTTTTTTAATTAACGCGACACTAAACCTACGTTCAAATGAAAGAACTCATACTTTCAAGCAGGCAAACCGATTTTGCAATCCCAAAGGGTAACTATATGGTTTATGGCATTAAAAACTTGAAAAAGTAATACTTTTATTACAAAAAATGGAACCAAAGAAAATCGCGAAATATTCCTGTACTACGTCCTTCCTGTAATACTACCCGTAGTGACTTCAGTTAAATATTGGTGGTTAAAATCCATCATGGGAAATTATTTTTAAGTTATAAGGTAGGTACGAGTATCAGCAGCATTATGTATCGGCTTTCATGTATGTAATAGGGGTTAAAGTATGAAATTGCCTATTATTTTCCCACTTTTTATTTTGTTTATAGCTCTTAAGTATAGTCATATTTTTGCGTAATTCTTTTTGTATTGTATCAAAAACAAAATAAAGTAACTTTTGACTAAAAAAAAAAGATACAATACTAGTGCCTATTACTTCAAAGGAAGTCGTTAAAAATACCCCTTATAATGTGTCAGCTGACCTTCTTGCTTCAATTAAGTATATTTGTATTATATAATGCGTAGCTTTATAACCATCTAACTTTCACCTTTAATTGCATCGAAAACGGTTCAGGCGTTTTTAAAAAAACTAAAAAAATGTTAGTATGGAAAAAATACTTTTCTCGATTTCGTCCATACAAAACGGCAATTTCATACTTTAACCCCTAATATTTTGCTTTACCTGTCTGTTAGTCTATCCATAATTTAGTCCCTAAAGTAAAAAAAGCTTTTCTCAGTTTGCGTCTACATATTTATGCAATTAATGGTCCAGGTTATTTATAACATATTAATTTGCTTCGTCGGATTAATCATGCTCACCTATGACACACTGAGACCTTTTGATAGCTTGGTGCAGCATATCTGCTATTTGTCATCTTTTTACTTTGCTTGAGTACTGCCTTGCAGTGATCTACACTGCTCTTATCAACATAGCAGTAGAAATATTCAAAAGTAGCCTTTAATAGTTAGTGCTTCTATCGCAGTTTATTGGTTTATGGTATTTGTAACGTAATGATTAGTTCAGTGATGTTTCTGGGGATATAAAATACCAAATAAGTTGACGTCTAGCACTTTCATATATCCGCCTCCAAAATGATCTAGTCAACATTGCGCTAAAATCAACTAATTGACGTTTTAATAATTTAATTTGTGTAATTTACATTACGTTTTCGGGTTTCATCCTTCTTGAATACTTATACTTACCTACTTTGATGCGGTGAAACTTTTGTTTCGGTGATCTATACCTATCTCTTGAACGTTTAAGGGCTACGGGTCGATTACTGGTAAATATCAATGTTTTTGAAAATGCCTATTTTGATCTATGGAGTTTGCTGAG
This sequence comes from Anania crocealis, assembly GCA_949315895.1. Lineage (NCBI taxonomy): Eukaryota > Metazoa > Arthropoda > Insecta > Lepidoptera > Crambidae > Anania > Anania crocealis. The sequence goes on from OX438868.1 coordinate 9,291,095, forward strand.
AGATGCCCATATCAAACTCATTGAAACATACTCAATAATAACATATCTGTAAAGTCATATAATCATTTTTTTAATACCTATGTCCTTTACTGGCCAATGTGATATTGTATAGTGTTGAAAGCCAACTACTCAGAACGACGATCGATCCCGACTAAGCGGTCAATGACGAAGGTCGCTGGACAACGTTGCCACTCAGAGACTCATCGAGACTTAGGCAGTAAGTTTATAAGGGTACTTGCAATACCAGAAAGTCCTATAATTTGCACAGCTATTTAGTTAGTAGCCTGGACAAATGCACCTTTGCATCCCTATAAAATTTGACTACTGACTAAGGGCTTATTCTACAATAATACATTCAACTTAGCCCGTCTCTCTTATACGTGCCAATACTATACCATACTAAATACTTACTTATTATATACACCCTGCTTTTGCTGTCATGGTAGGCTGCAGTAAGTTGTATATTATCTTTGTTTGATATTTTTTGGTTTATCCTAATGCTGAATGAAGTGTTTTACCACATTTTGCGAAATGTTGTCTATTTTCTTTGAGTTTATACTCGTGATATGAATCACGGACTTTTCATAATAACAAAGTCAGAATTCTATTAGTTTCATTGTATTCAGGTAAGCCAATGCAACTGCTGCAAATAAAACTTACTGGGCATGTAAGTCTTATAACAAAATTTACGCTTCAGCGATCACCTTAAAAAGGAAATAAAAGTCTAAAATTCTTCAACAGTAAATATTTATTATAAAAATTGCTCTTATAGACACATTTCTGTTTCTATAATATATATAATATTTATGTTCATTCTTTGTGCCATTGTTTCACAAAATTATTCCTGTTCTTGTTATTTTCGACACAACAGCTTAAACAATAATATATTACAATTATTTAACTTACATTAGACAATTAGAGAAACAATTTTGAATAACTCGTAACATGAAGAACGATTCAACAATTCGATGTGCAAGTAACGTCATTCAAAATTGGTTTCACAATTTTCTAACGAGAGTATTCTTTCTAAATTGTTTCAATAAAAATCCTGTCATTTTTGGTAACCAATGGCAATGAAAAACTAAGGAATTACACTTATAATAATGTAATTATAAAGTTACGTATGAAGCGGCCACCGCCCTTCTTGGAAGGGAGCGCCAGAAGACGGAGAGTCGAGACCATTGTCAAAACAATATTGCTGCGCGCGCGCACGCGTCGCGGCGCTATGGCAACTAGTATGACATCACACAATCATACCTCAGAGCATTCGTAAATTCAATGTAGTGTCCACCACTTAACTCTATACAATTTTACACCGAAACAAACGGTAGGAAATATTACAATTCGTGTTGAGCATAGTATTTTGAAGACAATTTACACAAAGATGAAAATGACAGGATGAGGGAGCTGATCGAATAGTTTTGTACAATTGCAAGCATCGGAGAGTCTCTCCTGTCACACGGACGCGTACCGTAAAGTACAGTAAGAAAATATATTTGGTCGAGTAAAAAAGATAGCTTAACTAATCATACATTAAGTACCTCCAAACAAACAGAACCTGGCGCGTGCGTGTCCGTGCGACAGAAGGACACACAAAACGACTCAAAATCGTTAGTACAAATGTATAGTAAATATGTAAGTAGGTATACGCCAAACAGAGCAGTTTGCCGAAGAGTCGCTAACTTACTTAAGTAAACCATCACAACCAACCATACGGACATGTTCAACAAAAAACATCTACGCAAAATTAAACCGTAAAATAAAATAGATTGAGCTGAATTCAGTTATCCAGTGCGTGAGTTTACAACTCAAATATGACTAAAATTGTTCGTGTATCTTAATAATCTGTACTGGCAATAGATTTTGTGACATCTTATATTAAAATGCATTATTATGTAACTTGTATATCTGTTATGTACTTGTTGAATTTATGGACAGAATAGAGGTTGTATGATACAACACGGGGGTCGACGGGCTAGTCGTCCGCCCACGACATCGATATCAATATAATTATTACTTTACAATATGTATTTACAACGGCCGCGGGTTCCGCGCCATAATGCCCATCTCCGTATATAATATGTACACTAAATTTAAGAACATAGAGTTTTCTCTCATTAGCTACCGAATCACAATTCAAATATTTGAGTAATTGACAACGGTGGACAAACATGAGCCGGAGCACTAATGCATCCTACTTTATTGAAATTTGTACTTTGCTATTAAAAAACGTCGTGCTAGTTATGTTTGGTCCATGCAGTCCGGGACGCGCGTGCTCTGGGAGAGTCGTCGGCGCCGCACTAACTACTGCGGGATCCGCTATTAATGAAACTAAAGTTCACTCCGTCCGTAATGCACGAATAAAATGAACATATCACAAAGGCGCCGACCACAAATCCCGATGACACCAAATTCATTACATTCCATTTCACGCGCGTTGCTCTCAACCCGATGTTACTAATGAGAGAACTTATCATGGCCACATCAGATGTTTTTATCAAATCTGTCCAAAGAGCGGTAGCTGCAATAAGTGACTAGATCTCTCCTGTTAGAAACGACGGGTTGGATATATTGTTTATAATTTTTACAATAGGGTTTTCGATGTCTCAAATCTCAATGCAATTTTTATACATAGTTTGGATCACGATGCGAATGAAAGGGTAGTGTCGGATGCCTCCCAATGAACTTCACGGTAAAAAAACTAGAATTACCGCTGCAAATAAATTACCGTTTTCACTAATAGTTTCGTTACTTATTAGGAACTGCGATTCACGGTTAGTTAGGAAATAAATAATTTAATGAGAATTCACGATTAGTAGTATGCCTAAATAAAAGTTCTTAATCTAAATGTGAGTAAACGCGTTCAACGGGAGGCATCCGAGCGAGTAGCGTAGCTTTAAGTTATGTAATTCCGTTGCAGGAGGGTAGTTAAGTACAGCCTCGGCGGGCGCTCAGTCAGGCGTTACAAATTCCAATTATTCAAATGCATGATCCTGCTGATACACATGACACTTTTATAGTCACAGCTGGTAAGGCTACTTAATTGACATCCAGTTACAATGCACGCTGCCAGCGGTGGATGCAAACTATTGAAAGTTCTTCGATTAAGTACACTGGGCGACGTCGGTTCGTCCCGTTTGTGCAGCGCGGGCGCAGGCGCTCGGGTCACAGGTCCACACAGTTTAGTCTGGCGTACTTCAGAAATCTGATTCGTGAGAGGTGTGCTCTTAACTCATCATTATTGATCATAACTCGTTAACGGAAACATAACATTAGTGACTTAAACAGAAGAGGTACCTAGTTCATTAAATTATACGCATAAGATCACACTTCTACGAAAGGGATTTCAGTCAATAAAACATAACCCAATCATAGTCATCTCGTTGTTCAGATTACATTACATTGAAAATATCAAGACAGAAATAATTTCAAACTATCACGTTTCTTTTCAACGAAATAATAAATATAGCATTTTACCTAATTAATTAATTATACAATAATTTCAACAAAAATTTCAAACACCCGAGCTTTAATTTAAACGATAATAACGTCATTTGCTAAGTCACTTCAGTTTCGGTTCGGAATTCACTTAAAGAAAATAAAACTATCAAAAATAACTCGGCTCGCGTCATAGTCCTGCGTCACGTCCGAAGCTAGCACCTTCCCTTTAGCAATTATATAATACTAACTACTGACTGCTTGAATGCGTCGCGTCGCCTCGGCGTCGCTGGAACAGAGCCGGGCGCCGCCGACTAGATGAGCCGCGGCCGGCACCGCCGTCACCGCGCCGGCCCGGCCGCCCCGGCCGCAGCCGTATCACAGGCGCTCACGGAGGCGCGGGCCACTCCTGCCCGCGCGCCGTGCACTAACTCGTCGGCACCAGCAGCCGCACGAAGCTGTCCTCGCTCCAGCCCCAGTCGTCGGGCCACGCGTCCTCGGGCGGGTCCAGCGCCGACCGCGACGACAGGCTCAGCACCGAACCCCAGTCGATGGTGCGCTGCTCCTCGTCGCCGTAGCCTGAGTCGCGGTCCGGCGGCGGCGGCGCCGGGAAAGGGGTGGCGCGGCCCGCCGCCGGGTCGCGCGCACTCAGCAGCTCGCAGCGCGCCACGCCGGCACCGGCGCACGCGGGATCGAAAGGCGCCTCCTCGGCGCTCTCGCGCTCCATCTCGCGCTCGATGCCCCGCAGCGTGTTGCACACAAGCACCGACCGCCGCAGCGAGGGATCCGCCGTCTGGCGGAAGCGCGCCAGCTTGAGCGCGCACAGGTTCATCATCTTGTGCCGCCTCTCGCGGTAGCAGCGGCGCGAGGCGCAGCGGCCGGCGGCGCGGCCGTCGCAGCACGAGCGTGCGGCCGCGCCGCCCAACTCCAGGTAGGATTTGCCGTTCTCGGCGCGGATGGTCTCGTGCGCGCCGCACCAGCCGCCGCACCAGCGCCGGCGGCACGCGCGCCGCTCCTCCTCCTCGGTCCGCCAGCAGTCCCCGCCGCCGGCGCCGGCGGCCACGGCCTCGAGCCGCGCTATCGAGTCCTCCCAGCGCGCGACTTTGCCGCCGCCCTCGCACGGGGAGCCGGCGCGCCGCTTGGCGCCGCACCCGCCGCCCGAGCCCTGCAATGCCACAAAATTACCACGTTAAACACGAGTTCCAAGTACATAGCAATAATAAATTACTTAAAATATCACCTTACCATCACATCTACAAACTCACTATACTAACTTTAATATGACTCTAATGACATTGTCATTTTTAAATACTTTTCGCCAAAAGTCAAGATTTTCGGTTTTCTCTTTAAACGATAAAAATATATCAAAAGTATAAAGGTATTATGGAAACCGAACCAATTTATATGGCAATGAACTAATATCGAAATCCAGTCATTAGCCTCGAACTTAGCTTAGCCTTAGTTAGTTCATAGAAAAATAGTAAGTATCCGGATCTAAAAACATGGACGATAAAAGATAGAAAGAATGCTACAATGGTGTGTGGGCCGCGGCGCGATATTCGGGCGCAAAGCCGAAAGTACCGTAAGCGCAAGTATCGCGCGCTCGCGCTGTGCTCGATGGGAAAAAGTGGAAAATTAGGACAAAATGATTTTCACCACAGTTCCCTACTTTCTAATTTTTATAAAACGCATAGCAAAAAGTTTATAAAACAAGATTTATATCTTGTTGTAGTTTGAAATATCTCTACATAACATGTTGCATGTAGAAACAAACCTATTTTTGGTTAGAAACAAACAATTACAGGAGGACCAACATAAACCTAACATGTAAAGCTAAAATATCAAAAGCATTTTTTTAAATCTGAAGAAGAGAGTAGAAAATATATCCTATTTCTAAAATTATGCGCTTATAGAACTTGGAAAGAAGAAACTTAAAAATTCCCAGCGCAAACTTAGCTGAAGAAACTAACAATGCTATAGTATTGTCTGTGTAGATAAAAGATTGTCTATTATCTGAATGCATTTTACTACGAGGGCAGCGCGTCATACGGGCTGATACCTGGTTGGGACCCCATTGTACGCGACCCTTCTCAGTTTTTTTGGGCACAATGCGTTCCCGGGGCGCACCCTGCACCAGGTATACGTCCGTGATGCAGAGCCCCACTATGGGATTTGCCTGCACCGTATGTTCTACTTTAAACAAATGGCGCGAATACTGTTTCTTTTTTACAAAAATGTTATTCTTGTTATATCAGCGAAAATGTAGAGTCAAAAGATTAAAAATAAAAAACACTTAAGAGAAAATAACTGCTTATTGTAATTTGAAATTTTATGAATTAACCTTAAACATGTTTACAAGTTAGGTATAGGTAGTTTTAGCAGCTGCAGCTGCTACCATGTAATGATGGACGGTAAACGACAGGGGCGAGTTGACTTTTACTGCACTAAAACAGTATTTTATTATCATGCGGAATACACTGCAAGTTTAGTTGGCAGCCGTGTGCGTTTCGCAACCCGGGTCGGCGACGCGGCTGCACCGCACCAGTCGGGAATAAATAAAATAGCTAAAGGCGCGTCCAGCAAGCGGCAGATGCCCCCTGCACCTGCCACGACAATTAGGTGGCACACGCGACTCCGCCGACACCACCTAGGTATTATAGCTTCATAATTCCTAGCCAGTTAATTTCAAATAACGACTGTTATTAACCCGCCTCTTAGCGAGTACCTAATTGCAATTCTGAATTCCGTAAAACAACCATTGTTATATCGCAAGTTATTCAAAAGTTACCGCTTGCAGTAAATAGGTTGAAAAGAATGAGGCAGGCCAGCGATCAGAAATGCGGACAAAGTGCCGTCGGTGAGGCGCAGCGCTGGCATCGATGCCGACGGCCGTTGAGTCAGCGGCCACTCATCGCAACGCTGCAAATAATCATTTTGCGTCACCCCTTTATCGCTGCGAGGAAAACATGCCGTCCTATTGTGCGCCGAATGAACGCGGGCAGCGTTCATTACAACGCTCATTATAACCGCGCGACGAGTTCTAAAATGCAGAAACAGATAATTCCACGAGGCTCCATCGGTATCACGCGGCGCTCGAGCGCCGTACGTAGCAGAGCCGTCGCCAGCGCTGGCGCTCATGAAAATAAATTTAGTAAATGACGTAGGCGCTCGGCGTTGCCGCTTTGCGCCTCTGGAACGCGGCTGCGCGACGTTGCCGCACCGCTCGCTCTTTCTAATCTTGTCGTAAAGTTCTTTTTCTGATGCGCAGCGCGTCGCTCGTTCGTTCTCTCCGCTCGAAACTTGGAAACGTCCGACGTTTATTTTATCGCTAGTTTCGAATATGCGGCATTTTATAACCGGACCGCTCGCAATAGAGCGCCGAGGCGTGGAGTTACTGCTTATTCAAAATTATAACCATAAAGAGTCCTACTGCATGCAGTCTACGAAGTCGTATTCGACGGGTCGGAATAGCGGTGCAATAATGGCTCTTCTCGCTCCAAACGAGAAGGTAGGAAAAGTTCAGTCGCTGAGGCGAGTCGAACGAACTTTCTATGGCATTGTGGAGACCGAATAGATGGCGGCGCGGCATTGCCTCACAGCGCGGTAAGCCATGTCGAGTCGAGCGAACGGGCGAGGGTCGCGGCGGTGCGGGGCCGAGGGGGAGCGGGGGCCGCTGCGTCTGTGTGCTGCGTGCACGTGCACGCGCACACCACCAAACGACATAATAACATCGCGTAGCGGCCGCCCGCTTGTATCTAGCGCTACAGCTACCTACGCTCACTCGGCGCTTGCCGAACCAACGTTATACGTATTATAGGTTATAAACTCGGCTCGGGGTAGGTACATATCGGGGGTGCAGCAGTATACTTCAGAATTTCGGACGAGGATACGTAAGAAATAAACAATGTCACGTTCCTTTTTAGTTCAAAGATATTTTTAAGTGGTAGGAGGTAACGAGCAGACTTTACATTAGTAACAAACGTAATTTTTGTAGAGAATTCTTATGATACCTTCTCAAAAAGAATGTGTGCTTTATTAGAGTACCTTAAACATCGGCTAGTTACCTATTTAGATTACAAACTGTGTCTATAAACATGTTTGTGCTACCCAGTGTTTTCTTTTAGCACGCGTTTTCTTTATATACGAATCCCACGCGATGCTAAATACACATAGCTGCCTCAAAACGATTGTTTACAATTGAAGCCGCCTGTAGTAATATTTTTTGTTAATTTTTTGCCTTTCATTGATAAAATTTCATAGCCGTGAAGATGGTGCTATTCCGCATCGGAATCGTGGAGCGATCGAACGGCCGATTAATCATTAGCGCTCGTTTCAGTACAATAGAGCACGTGATCGGCACCGGTAATTTCATTCATTGAGAAGGGCTGCTTTGTGGAGGACCTGTTAGTTGTTGCGTAGATTAGAGCCTGATAAAGTTTTTTTCTGTATGTTTCAAGTGCAGGCGATTCACAATCGATTCGCGCTAATGTGTCAACTGCATTGTGATTTTTGGGCACAATAAAATGGTATTCATCTACTTACATCGGAACAATGCTCTAAGATTGTTTAAGTTGTAGGTCAGTGCCTTATAATTCTCGCCATAAGTGACTTTTGGAATATTTACGTGCAAAAAGTTTAGCAATCATAAACTTAGAAAGTAATATATAATATACTAACTAAGTCTATGGTGCCAATCATGCTAAGGTTACAATTATTTTAACATATTTTGACTGGAAAATTAATAGAAATCTAAAATTAAAAATATTTTCAACCACTACAATATGGCACAGTAGTTGTAAACATTTAAGGCTTACTACTGGAGTATTTCAAAAAGTTCGGTGATAGAGAATATTACAGCGAGCGGTTCGTGTGGACTGGCGAGTCGACCGAAGGCAGTAAGCACGCACATTTCCGTGATACGTTGCGCGAGGCCGCGCGCTGCTGTGTGCGTGCGTGTCCGCACAAGTGTGTGTTTGTGTATGCGAGAACCAGTCCCACATCCTGTTTGTGGCCCGTCGCTCGCGCAGCTTCGTCGGCGCAATTCGAGCTTTTTATTTCGCGCCTCTGCTGCCCACTGCGAGTTTTAAATTTAAATTTTAACAGTATTGCTACATTAAATACTTTTAATTTGCTTCTTCGGCTGACTGGACAATATTATCAAACGATAGTATATATTTTAGGTTGTTGTTATTAAATGTTTTATCTTTGCAAATGTAAAACTAGTAACAGACAGGTAGTTGCTATTGCTATATTCTTAAAATATTTAGAACTCTACCATTACGTAGAATTCAGTCACAAGACTAATTAATATTTGCAAGCAACAACGAAACATATGAATGTCAATTTTTATAAAGAAACTTTTGCCATAACATCAAACTTCTCAAGTTTGCTCATAATAGTTAAGCTTTTAACAATGTAGAGTCGATAGACCCTATAATGTAGAAAAAAGTTTAAACCGTTATGCAACATCTGAGGCGTCAAAGGATTGTCTAGTTGTACGGCAAAAAGAGAAAAAAATAAGCAAGTGAAACATCGAAATGCAAACAAAAGGAATCCCTTAGGAATGCAAGCCCGCATAAAAAGGAAGGGAATTCCCGAAACGTATTGTTTACACTGCGCAGACGCGTGGCTTTATGATGGGTGTCAAGTGTTGATGCTGCGGCATGCAGCGCAGTCGCAGCAATGCGACGAGAGGGAAAATTTGTGGTTTTTGTGACATGAACATGACGCACTGTTCCGCGAACAACTCCGCTTGAGGAATGCGGGCTCGAATCTTTCCATTAAGAGAGCATTCGCTAAGTATAACTTTATGTGCGAATGCTAGCCTGTCAGAATAACTTTGACATGATTTGCAAAATACTCTTATCAAGTCTTATTCTCGATTAGATTACTTAATAGTGTAATAGCAATAATATTCCTAGAGGCGACTACGAGGACTACGACTCACTTTCACTGCACAGATCACTTAAATTGCAGGTGCAACATGAACGTATTCAAATATATGTATAAATTTATTGGCTTATCAAATAGATAATAAGAAAAATATGTATTTAATACAAACGAGAGAAATATGAGCTGTGAACAATGCTGCCTCATTTAGCTATGCGCTGTTTTGATGGAAGGATTTAGAGAGTTTTTATCTCACGCGAGATTAAGAAACGTATTAGCAAACGTAAATCTCAGTTGATGTATACAAGTGTTTACTTCACCGGCGCACTCACAGGACTGGTTCAAGGCGCCCGCGATTAACACTGACACTGTTAGGCGGTGCATGTGTACGCATATACATAAATCACGATTCGCGAGGTGGAGTCTAAATCTCGTGCTTTTATCGCAATAAATCTCGCGCGGGATATAATGACGTCACTGGCACGTATCTCGGAGAATCCCCGGAAGAGAGCGAATAAAATAAAAATGTCACGTAGCGATCAGCTGTTGGGCGGCGGGCGCGAGCGTGACGCGGGCCCGCTCCGGCGATACGCATAACGACGCAGCAATAAAACTTATTTTTATGTTTTTCGCTCACAATGGCCGCGCGAAGGTCGAGCTATCTAAATGGGTCAATACACTCCGCGTAGTACGAGCGGCGAACACGTGCTCCCGCGTTTGTAAATAGCGAGATATCGGCCGATTGTTGCAGTGATTAATGGGGGCGCGTAATGACTCGGCCGCAGCCGCCCGCGCCGCTCGCTAATGTGCTCATTCATTGCCTCGACACTATTATTGTTTGCGCTCCGAGATCGTTTTGTTCGCATTCCGGCAATCGATGCGGGGACATTAGGGCGATGGCCAATGTCAAGGCTGCACTTGCTATGCGCCCGCCCGCACTAAATGCTAATTGCCCCCGACTACCAACGTTCCCGTTATGATGCCTTTACACGGAAAACACGGAGAGGATTCTATTGTATCCGTGCCAAGTGGGAAGCATGCTCGATTGGATGGTCGCTAGCGTATCTCTCAAAAGCAAAAAAAAATTTTTATTTTATTTAATTTTATCTTTTGGCAACTTAAAATATGAATTTTAAAGCTAATCTTATTTTGTAGAGTTTATCAGATTGGTGCAGATTTCAACCTTTTTTAATATCAATCATACTTAAAAACGATAATGCAGGATCTAGAAATTCAGCAAAGTGTCGATTTGCAGGGTGCAGCGGAATGGTTGAAAATACCATGGAAAACGGCCGTTTTGCTTGAAGCTTTGTTGGAGCTTGAAGCTTTAGAATTCAGAGCAAGTGTGCAATCATGTGTTTAGTGGTTAGATTTCAGCCGGCGGCGTCATCGCAGGCCGCGATAAGGGCTAGGTCACGGTTATCAATGGAGGCATCTCCATACGCGCACGTGGCGGCCGGCCACGACATCTCGCGCCCATTCACTATGAGACGCCCCCCGCGATCCCCGCCCACCGCGCACCCCCGCCCTCGCCCTCCGCGGTGCATCCATGCAACAAGTTAGGGCTTCTTGTAAGGAGTTCCGGAGTTCCGAGCGCAATTGCTCACGACGCGAGCTACGCTTCAAACTATTCCGCGCTAAACTTCTACTCGGCGCGCTCACGAGTGCACTTTCCCGTTTCATATTTTCTTTGCTCCACATTGTCTCTTTGTCTCAAATTAGTAGTTTGTACTACTTAGGACAGTTATGAGATCTTCGAAAATTTAAACTAAGAGACATTGAGGCTAGTGACTGATTTAATGTAACTCGTAGCTTACGTACAACTTTCTAGTATTGGGAGATTAGGAAAAGTCATTCATAAAACACAATCAAAAGCTAACCATCAAAAGACGTCAATAAGCTCATAATTACATAATCCACCAAATAGAGTCCTCGTAAATCATTGCGGTTCAAACAAATTTTCCGGCTTCGCGATGCCCAATTAAATATGGATGTGATTGAAAAACGCGTGTCCGGTAACGAGCGTGTACATAATTGGTGGGAGGCGGGAGGGGGTGCTGGCCCGGAGTGACCCAGTTGCGTTGCCTGGCGACCCGGGCGGGGTGGCCCTCACTAAATAACCTGCCCGAAACCGACACCTTAGCTAAGGTCGTTCAACCGTCATCAAGGAGCTGCAGTTTTTGAAACTAATCATATCTAGACTGCAGTTAGACCGCTTAGGTCGAACCCTGCCTTGCTAGGTGTTTGTAGATCATTGCCCAAACCTTTGGTCTTTCAGAGGTCTGTAAGCTGTACGAATATACATTTTATCACTACGATTTAAGACTGATAGTTGTGTTGAATTGTATTAAGCTAAGCATCGCCGTACTCGAACTACCTGGTACAAACACAAGACCACATAAAACGGTAAAAGTTCATAACTTCATATGGAATGGAATGTATGAAAACTGCAATTGGCATTTGTGACTGCTGGAAATGTGGAACTTCTTTGTTCTGTATGCCGAAATTTGGCAGATTTTTCGTTATTAATACTGATTTGATTTATTAATAATGTAGGTGTATCCTGTTGACCGCATTAAGATTCTCATACAAAAAATAAAAAAATAATGAATTTAAGGAGGGCTTCCCAAACATAGAACTAAAACAAAAAAAAACTTTTCACTCTATTCTACGCTTATGGGGTATCTATGGATAGGTCTTTTAAAATGACATTGAGGTTTTCCCAAAAGTCTAACGTTTAGAAGATAGAACGTTTGTCCTTTATACAAACTCAATGAAAAACAAAGTTATTTTTGCAGTCATTGAAATATTGTGGTATTTTGGCTAAGTGGAAGTAACTGGACGCTTAATTCAGTTAAAGTTGGTACGGAACCCTCAGTGCGGGAGTCCGACTCGCACTTGGCCGGTTTTTATATCTGGATACTCTGAATGCAACACAGCATAAAACAACTCGAGTCAACTAAGGCAGAAATTTGAATTGTATAAAAATCAATACACAAAACATTATTTAGAACAAAACAATTTTCTTGCAAATATGCATTACATTTAATAGGTTAGTTTCTGTAACTATAAACTTTATCTTTAGTTTTCTGTAAACATCGACTGTAGTTGCATTGTATGTTGTTTTATAAATGCCATGATCTATCTTATATCAATATGTAAAGTACCTGACAAAGCGAAATAATTTCCTCTGACTCTAAACTTCAACTCATTTTGTTGATCCAAATAGAAAAACTGCGAGAGAATAAACTTAATTGTTATAAGCCGCGTTTGCCGACTGCCTCCCCGGCCCGGGGGAAGCTCAGGAGTTGTATTTCTCCGAACTTGTGCTAAATTTCACTTTCTCTGAAGACGTTGTGCGTAGACTTAGCCACCCACTACACCCCCATCTTTACTATCAAACTTCACAAAATAGTTTCGGCAGTCTCACTTCAAAATAACTGCCAAGATCGTCGCCAAAGCTTTACATTCTATCTGATAGCTTTACATGCTATCCGATATCCCAGCATAGCTAGACTTTTTTTCATACTAAACAGCAGCGTCAAACATGTATCTTCTGCAAGAGCGCTTTTCGTTCTCTGTGAGACGTCGTTATCTTAGCGAACCCTAACCGAGTAAAACATAAAAAACGTACGTCAAAAAAAGTCCTTCCACTCACAAAAACTCTGCCGCCTCCTCACCCTCTGAAGTTATAAAACGCTGAAGGCAGGCGGGGCTGTTGCGGGGTTTGTGACCTTATCTCCCTGCTGTAGAGTCGAGTTCGGTTCGCGTGGGTGAGGTGCACACCAGCGCACCGTGGCTGAAAGGCGAGCACACGAGCGTGCCAGCTTTACTAAAATGAAAACCGACTCGCTCTTAATTCACCCACACTGCGGCGCGCTGTACACGGACGGCGATAGGGCCCGGGCCACCCCGCCCGCCCCCACGCGCTTGGCATAAATAAGGGGCGAACTCGGGTTAACAAGAGAGTGAGCGCCCTCCCTCGCGGCAACGCTCCGAGGGAGAATTAAGGGGGCTGCGGCGAAGGACGAATTAAGGAGATGAGAGAGCACACGCTCTCGAGACGAGCCACCTCGCGCTACGCTGGGAATTAAGGGACCTGACGCCTGAGCGACGCTGTTATCATTATACCGAATGGATGCTGTTTTTGTGTCTCCCAAATTTAAGGCTTAGTCAAAATCTTTCGTCCTTAGAATTGTAAATCTATATTACAATTCCAACAACGGAACGTTTTGACTCAAAAGTTTAGGCCGGCGAAAGGGTTTCCGTTTTGAAATGGAAGCAACTGAAACTTCTGAAAATATTTCGGCGATATAGCGTCGAAATTAGAAATATCGCTCGGTTGCCACCCTCGAACCGCCTACGAACTTCGTGACGTCACCGCTGCGTTTTCGTAGCACGTGAGTCGCTCGTCACATAAATTACAAACTATATCCCACTGGAGTTAGGGTTTGTTTTCGGCAAAATTGGTGGAGGTCCTTTGTCTCGTCGAGAACCGAGACTAAAAACGAACCATATTTCTCGGGCATAAGGCCGTATTTCGTGCGACGGGTGTAGTAATGTTCTTGGAGAGAGGGTGGGTATAAATTTTCCATGGGGGCGACGGGGCGACGTCGCAGGAGGGCGCCGGTGAGTCACAGCGGCGGCAGGGGCGAGCACATATTGTAAGTATCTACCACTCACATGTCACAAAGTTTTCTCCGCATCGGGAAACTTTGTTAACGTCAACTGAGCACGTGGCCTTGCCGATATTATATATAATTGCTGCAGCGTTTCCCGCGCAACTATCCAAATGTACGCTGACTTCGTTCCACAAATATATTCGACTGTTAATCAGAGTAAACATTTGGTTATTAATTTTTTTTAAAGTACATACCTATTAATTCTACATAGATTCAGACATAATCACTTTACGCAATTTTACTAGTTGACATAACTTGACATAAATGGTCATTCAGTCATCTTCCTTCTACATATCTTTTAGTTATGTAAATAGGATTATTACATATTTCTTCAGTGACTAAAATAGTTTATTTGTAAAGTTACACTAAGAAAGTAAGGGTTACTTGCGTAACATTATGAAATCTGAATATCTTCGAAATATACGTACTGATGTCTACAAGTAAGCAATCGTGTTTCGTAGGACCGTCACCTTGAAGCCTGATAAGACGCAAATGATAAGCGCGATAGAGCGGTCGACCCGCAACTCGCAACTCTATAATTACATTCCGATGTATTTAATTTTCATTTAACAAATCGTCAAATCGAGTCGTTATCGACTACACTGAAATACCAAGAATCGATTTTTTTCAGTAGTAAATCATCTTACGGGTCAGATTTTTTATTTATAGGCAATGTTGTACTTTAAAATAATTTGATTAAAAAGCCAAACTCTTTGTAAAGAAGAAAATATCGATGTAATCAAATTTGATGATTACGCATTAATAGCTTGATTATTATGAGTCAATGACGACTGTTATGAATATGTGTACCTAAAACGGCAAAATTAAAATAACTTCATAGATGAAATGTTTTTAAGTTTCCCGATCATATGTAAACTTGTCTTCCTCTGTAAGACGTCAGTAGTCGGCGAATCTCGGCCATCTAAGCGCTCGGTCGTGTGCTCGCGCCCGCGCCCTCTGCTGTGGCCGCGGTTGTATTTTACATAATGTAGACGCAGGGCTATGTACAGGCACTCTCCTATTTCCAAACTCGCGGGCGATAAAACGCGGCAATGTGTTTACGCGCGAAAACTTTTTGAATAATCGAACTTAAGACGCGACGATCTTTTAAAGTCGGATCATACGAGTAACAATAACAAAGTTTGTAGTAAAACTTTTAGGCTTATTGAAATAGTATGTTGGAACTTACAATTATGTGTAATGTTCAACTATTATTAAACACATTTCGTAGCCAGGTTCGTACCGCTTGAGAAGAAAATTTAAAACAGTCTTTTCACTTATTACTGTTGGCGTATTCACAAATAGCGAGTTAGACCCAATGCGGCACAATAGTAGCCCCACGGCATGGAGCCGCATAAAGCGGGCAGACAAAAGTCAGGGGCGACCCTCCTTGCACGAGGGATCCAGCGAAGGGAGCGCACAAAGAGTCCCCCGAATTCAGTAATGGGCTCGGGTCCGTTAGCCCGTTGCCGACGCAGATTAGGACCCTTCCAAACTTTACGATTCCAATCCGCCTGATGAAAGAGAACTTTTGAGCTCCGCACCATCATCTCGTTGATATCACGTGGGCGGAGGTGCGACCGGTCAGCGATGCCTAAGCCAGTATAAGCGGGCTCCAGACCCGCGGTGCTGTGCGTGCTCGGCTGGTCGCGCGGTGCCGGTGCTGCTTTGCATAAGTAATGACCCTCCGAGCCCCGCGCGCCCCGTAGGCCTATCGATTGCGGCGGCGCGGGCCGCATCGTCGTAATTGTCACACCGAGCGAACTGGATTTCGCACCTCCCTCACGTTATCGACCTTACTACCCCCGCATAAAGCCCACTCTCCGCCGGCAAAACTTTTCGATTGAATACCAAATGCGTTATAGTCCGCTCTAAGTTTGGAGGCGGCTCGTAATAGAGCCTTCGAAGAGTCTATGACAGAGCTTAATTAGACAGGCGCGCGATGGCAACGAATGGATTTTACTTGTTCGATGTTTCAGTGCAAATTAAAGCTCGAATTATCATCGAGTAAGTACTATTAGTAGAACGCAGAACTGTGGCCGATGTGATCGTTGAATCGACGACTGTTTGCGTGCCTTGTTAGTAACATAGACGCTAACTACATATAGATAGAAGTGACTAATGTTTCCATGAAATAAAATAGACGCCAAGTGAAAAACTGTAGCAATAGCTCGCTGCGAAATAGCCAGTACTATCTACGCTGACGGCGAGGGAGAGTTGCCCAACACCCGACAACCAGCACGCACTCCGTTCGAACTTAGAAAACAATAATTCCGTATCGTTTCGCGCAACAGAGCGTGCGACGTCGCATCGTATGTATTAATAGTCGTCGTCTAGTCGAGCCCCGTTTTTTAGCGCACCAGCAGCGACGAAAGTATGGAGAAAGTGGCGCGTTTACGTCACTCACACACGCGCAGCACATGCGCCCGCGCAGCCCGACGTGACCGCCTGCGCCGCCGCCGCTCTCTGTGCTCGATACGACTCTTGCTACATGCCGTTAGTTACAACACCGCCGCATACATGAGAAACAGCGTCGCCTCGCGTGATACGCCGCGGCCCCTCTCGACACGTTCTCTTACTCAACGCCACAGAAAAAAACAACTTCTTGCGTGTTCAACTCTAAAAACAGACGAAGGACTACGGGCGTTCCCCAATCGGCTGATATATAATTGGCCACTATACGGGCCTAGTTATACAATGCGGGCACTGCCACTTGTCAGCTTGACTTCTCTCATTGTCGATTTCCAAATAGCTCATAAATCGGTGCACCTGTTTCAGTGAGCGCGTGCACTGGACAAAGGATGCGGTGACGTCTCACAAACACAATCTTTATTGCGGTCCATTGCAATTGTCATTGTGAGCGAAAACCGCTATTGTTACCATGACATAACACGGCTCGTGCCTGAACAATAGCGACTGAAAAACGTATAAAAAAAAGCAAAATTCATTGAGAGATGAGTTACTTGTAAATGAAGCCAAAAAGCATAGTTGGGATTAGGTCGAATAGTGAGGTCGCGGTGATCATTTCATTCATAGTAATTTGATGTTTAATTATACGAGTGGAAGTAAGTTTTGTTGCGACGGGTGGGCAGCCTGCGGCGCGATTAATTACACGAACTGCGAGATGAAAAGGAAAACGGCTGCGATCAGCTGATCTGTGATTGATGCGGTCACACTATCACACACACCCCACCCGGCGAGATACCGAGAACCAGTTTAGGACCGTTATTTAATAAAAAGTACCTGGCATGCTTACGACCGATTACAATCATAATATGTCAATTAAAGGATGGAGAATCCCCTGATTACAGCTCGAGTAATTTTGACGTCATCGCTTATACAAATTGCTCTTGACATCATTACGAGATATGATGTTTATTTACCATACGTTGACCCGAGAATTAATTAGCGTGCACTTACGATTGTCCCACAACACAACTGCAGTGTGTTTCTAGTATCAAACGAGGGGAGACTTATAATTTTTTCATTGCCAAAAAACGTGTAAGTAGTGACGTCACGAGCTCGTTGGGTGGACTAAAGGAGATTAGGACCGAGGGGGTAGAGGTGGAGCGAAACCCGCCCCCAGCCGCTACCACGGTATCTCGAAAGAAAATCGAAACATTCGCATTTACAGTTAGAACAGGTGTTGGTCGTTAGATAATAACACAGTATTAGCAAACCAAATACAAGTAGGGATTAGACAGGTTTCTTTTGATAGTTGCAAATGAATGAATAAATGCAATAATAGAAGTAGAGGTGCCTGATTTGAATTTTATTAAAAGTTGTGTCATTGTTATAAAAAAAGCCCTTAGGCTTCAAGTGTTATAATGATCTGAAGTTATATCACACTACGTGATCTGAACAAGTTATATGTTTTTTTAGACAAATATTTTTTGTTTTGTAGATATCTTTGAATTTCTACATCTACCTTTTCGCCTAACAATTACTCTTGCTACGATTACTTTATATGTAGCTAAATAAAACATACAGAAATATTCAATTAATTTATCTATCGTTTTCAGATGAACCTTGACTGTTAAAGGTAATGAACCTGGAATATTTCACTAGTTCACACACCTACCAACATGAGTATCATTAATAATTAGTTTCGAGTTGTATCCGATTTTAAAAGCCGTGGTAACCGACATCAAAGAGACAGCGGGGCTGGCCGGGGCGCCCCCCACGGGGAAATATGTCGAAACCCACACACCAGCGACTACATTACTGTAATTATCCAATTATAGAAAGTCTGTGACATCGCATTTCATTACACTGGAAGAAGGAAAGGTTAACGACACGTTATCAATGAAAAGTGTTAACATGCTAATTAGGCGAAGGTGAAATAATAGCGCAACGACCTTGTATGCGAAAAATGTAAGCCTTATATTATTCCTAATTAAAGAGTTAAAGGTTCAAAAGGCTACAGTCATTTAAATTCACTTCATAAGATAAAAAAAGTAATATTTCGTTTCGAAAATACTTGCTAGTGTTTTTAGATTAAAGATATCAAATGTACCACTTAAGAAAATCAAACTTATAAAGATACATAATTCATAAGATTATGCACTTAATCCTCAACAAACTTCAAAAAAGCTTTTATTTGGTGTCAACTGCATTAACACGAAATAAAAACTCAAAAATTGCAAACTAATAAATCAGTAGATAACGAAGAAAACGTGGAGCGTGCGGCTGCCTCCCTCTGTGGCTGATTACGGAGCGAGGAACGAAATAAGAATGAATTTTTAATGACCCCACCCCGCCGGATAACCTACCCGCCTCTTCCGAACGCTACGCACTTAGGAGATTAGTCCCGGGAGCTTTCTAGTTAACTCACTAACTACGTTCTTCAACAACCTAATATTTTACACAAGTAACATGTTTTATTTCTAGAGCTTTAGATAAACAGTATTGGCACCATTTGTAGGGACTATGAAAATATGTACTTGAATATGAAATATAAGTATGTAATATTTTTCAATAATAAAGGGTGTCTTCAGTGGCCATAAGCTCTTTCCGCTCCCATTTCTCAAATCCCGATCACAATGCAGGTAATAACCGCAGACGACCCTCGCAGTAAAATATAAGAGGAGACCGCAAACTGTAATAGATTTTTTATGGTGTAAACAAAGGAGGTTACGTCGGCACTACGTCAGCGGACCGCGTCAGTTGACGTCACGACGGAAGTCCGGATATATTTGTTGTCTGTGCAGTCGGGTTCAATGTCAGCTGGTATCTATCGGTCATCAATCAGCACTTCGGGACGCGCCGCCGCGCCCGCGCGCCCGCCACACACCGTCGGGAAATGCGCCTGAAACGTCTCGCTTTAAAGTGCCAGTTTGCTTGCCGTAGAGTATTACTCTAGAACATATTTGGGAACCTAATGATCCCATATACTGTTAATTTTACTTGTTTTCTTAGAACAAATAAATTGCATGTTAAATTGATGTTACTTAATTTTTGTCATTAAAAATAATGATTCGAAATGCTACATCCGAACCTACAGTTTGCACAATAAATTAGGCCACAAAACACTTCAATGCTTCAGTGTAACGAGCCAGCAATGCCAGACGATACGTATCAACAAGCAAATCGTCCGTATGATAATTCTCGTCGTAATCCACCTGTCAGCGAGATCCGCGTTTGTCACGCTCGGCGGGATGCATTATCATTTCATTCATACGAGAAAGTCGATATCGAGAGGTGTCGATACCGTTTGTGCGTGACTAGCGGACTAGCTGGTGCAGGGAGCAAGGCCGGCGCTGTTTACAAACTTCCGTCACGGCACTCACTTGTCACTCGCCGCGCGGCGAGCTCCCCGCACACGTGTCTACGCAAATAATAGAGCCCTCAGCTGACATTGTCCCACTTCGAGACGACTGCCCGCCGTCTAGACTTGAGATACGACCGATAGATTTGTTGCTAACGCGATGCATTCGTTAGCCGCGGTTACACATTTACGGCTCGCTTTGAACTACCGTGATCTGGTGTGTTCCCAACTTTGCATCTAACATCCGTTACTCCGAGTGGATTTCTAGATGATGGTTTAGTCTGTTCAAATGAAATATCAGTCTCTAGCAATACATTACAACGTCACAAAGTGATTTATGAACAGAAGATCAGAGAAGATTGTATTCTTAAATTTGAAAAGCGCGAACTCTTGCTCTGTGCGAGCCCTGCGCGAGGTGGCTTGAGGGGCGAATGCAGTGGGGTGGCACCCTCCACCCGGGTGCACAGTAGGCGCGTAGTAACTGCAATAACGGAGCAGTGAAAGTGTCGCGGGCGCTTCAACCGTCAATGGGCAAAGACGTACTCCCTTCGCCCCGCCGTCTTGTGCTCAAACTTGTAGTTAATAGTACAATCTTTCCTGTGTGGCCCGCTCGCGTGTCTGCCTTAAAGCATTCAGGATAATGTGTTCTTATTTAGAATTGCCCAAGAGTCTTATACTAGTTATCGCAAGTACGCTTAAAGTTACATTAGACGCAAAAAGACAAGAATGAAATGATGGTCGCCTGTACGAAAATATCAACATTTAGGAGTCCCTATACAGAAATACGAGATAAAGGCTGTTTGCAGACTACTAGTTACACATGTTAACGACATAAAACAACGAGAAATTGGCTTCTTCGTTTCGGAGGAAGGTACAAAAAGCATGCCAGCTGTGCAAACAAGTATGCTGAAAGATAGATTATCTCAGTTTGTGTATGTGACTGGGTCAGAGATGCCAGAGTCCCGTAGAACGGCGGATCGAGTTTAGTATGTAAAGCACACGTGAGTGCGGCCGGACAACTGACGGCGACAAGCAAATAAACAAGCGGAACGAGCACGTCGTCATTATCTCAAGTCATGAATGAAACGGAACGTAAATTGAAATGTATCGCGTGCCATAATCCGCGCATTAATCTCACTCAAACGCCGATCGTTGCGTAACATTGAACACAACTCAAGTTCATTGATCCACTTAATGTCCGCACTAAATGTGTCGTTGAATGTCAAAACATTGTTGCATAATTATACGCGTTCATACCTACTTGCGCACGCGCCTACGTACCGAAGTTTTCCTACTTCCGATCCATGATCACTATACGTCACAATGTTTATTTATGAGCTTATGATTATAAAATGACGTTTACATCATTGTGATATCGTTGACCGGCTGCCGTATAATAATAACATTCATTAATTCATAAGTGATTATTGGTTACTACCTACCAAATAGATTTGTAGTGTAGTATTAATATAATAAAGCTATTATCATAATTATAAACAAGATTTTACGCTACTTGATGCCGTAGTAAAATATTATTTATAAGTTAAACCTAATAGCATTTATTTTTGAATAATTCTTTCAGCATTACTTGCATTCAGAATATTTTGTAGTTTAGTTTTATTTATAAAATTTTGCTTAACTGTTAACAGTACTATGTATTTAATTAGGGTCACCAATAATATGACAGTGCAACTAGTGGCGTGCACTTCATACATGCCAAGCACTGCATACCCTGCCTACTTCGTCTAACAAAATAGAATACCGATCCCTGTATTACTCCCATAGTAAAGTTTTTTAAACTAAGGTAAGTACTGCATACCCTACCCAGAATTGCTGAGCACGCCCCTGTGCAACACTACAAACGAGTGTACAGTTTGGTAAAAGAACCTTCCTATAACCATATCGGGAAGGCGTTTCGCAAACTTGAAGAAGTATTGTAGTTGTTAAACTTTCGCTGCGTTCCGAACTTGACCGTCAAAACAAGATGGCAATAAAACACTCTTATACAATGACGTGGATTTACATAAATTATTGGCGTCGGCGCGTCTCGTCCGGCGTGTTTACGGATGCAATGTTTACACAGCCATCATACACGAAAGAGTTCATTGACTCGCATTGTTTTATAGCCCCTGAGCACAACACGTACGAGTAATTGGGTCGCGGATCGGCATTGAGGCCATGGTATATATAAAATGGCAGGGAGACGCCGAATACTGAGCATTTTATTATTGTACCGTTCCAAATTTCTGTGCGAATGTGATGGTACGTTTTGCTGATCAAAATAGACAGAGAAATCCGACTGGCATTTATCGCTGCCATTTAAATAGATCAGTCATGATAAAAATAAATTAGCCATGCTATATTTACTAACAAACTCGCAAAGCAAAGTAATAATCCAATGTTTACATTTGAAATCGTAAATAGTTAGACAAATTGAACTAGAGATAAAAAGTACATGACGTCACAGACAGTTTGAAAAACGTATCGTAAATCATTCAAACTACAACTAAGATAACAAAAAATGAAAACAAACAAGCCCGTGCCGACAAGTGCCGATGATATAAATAATAATAATCGTTTTGCATTGAATTTGGTACACCTGACAATCGTGTAGTTTTTTCTAAACAGGTGTCGGTCGGTGCACGTCATTCATTGAGGAGTCGATGCCCTATATTATTGTAGTCTCTTTCAAGTTCATTGAGTCACACAATGGGCATATAATTGGCCGTTAGCGTATGTCAAAACACGGTACGGTTCATAACGCTTTACATAATTAGTGTCGTTTGCATAAGCGATTATTATGCGTGTCTTCGCCGATGACGTCGCACTATGGCTAATTCATTCGTTTGTTTATGAGTTTACTTTTACTCCACGTGGTTGATTGTTTACGAGGCGCTAGTTTAACTACGAATGCGTAATAAACACCGTTACGAGATGTGCTTGGGTGCAACAACGCATGACGTAGATCTGCCGTTTTTTAGTGGATTCTCTTTCAGTACGGCGGCTCTACATTGAATAATGAGTGTGTTAAGAGTGTCTTCCTAGAAATTCTAACTAAACACATGTGTTTAACGTTAATTAAGTTATATATAAACCAAGCAAAGTGAGCTGCTACTTGTTACACATACAGGAGTCCTTGTACGTGGGTAACACTGAAAATGTTTAGAACTGGCCAGTTAGAAACATTGCTGATAAAAACTTTTTTGTAGGTATCCGCCATACAGTCCTCACCTGGCGCACTGCGACTTTCATTTATTCCCAAGAACTAAAGATAAAATTCGGGGTATTCGCTTTACGAGCCCTGAAGATGCGGTGAAAGCGTAAGAAAATGCCATAGAAGAGACCCCTAAGGCAGAGTAGGCCCACGGCTTTCCCAGTGGTTCCATCGAATGCGACGATGTGTAGAGAGGAACGGAGATTACTTCGAAAAACAATAAAAGTATTGGAAACTTTCTACATTAAGCCGTTTTTTCATTTTCTAAACATTTTCAGTGTTACCTAGGTATAACAGCAAGTCACGATGATGGCAGACCACAAATGCCGTGTCATCGATATTTTGTTAATAGGTAAAACATCAGTGATCCCTACTTCTATCATTTAATACTATGATATATACTCGTACTTAAAGATATTTTAAAGCAGTAAAGGTGTGTTATTATTAATATCATACCTGAGTTATAATTTTAACGATTTGAAAATAGGCTTAAAATACAGTTCAGTCGATATAAGTTATAGTTCTATTGAAGTTTGAAGAATATTTCATTTGAATAGTCTTAGTCTTGGATTATTTGAACCGCCTACCATACATAACGAAAGCAATAGCTACATGTTTAGTAGAAGCAGATGCACGTGACAGCAACAAGTCGGACTCCTGTCCAAACCACCCCCTACCCAAGCGTAGGCCTAGGCAAACACGCGATGCAACCGTTTCCAAGTAATACCAGCATCTCCTACATAAAGCAACTAGGTATATGGCTCAAATTATGCACATTATATGTTAAATGGGTTTGTCAGTTTTTATCTATACTAATATTATAAAGCTGAAGAGTTTGTTTGTTTGTTTGTTTGAACGCGCCAATCTCCGGAAGTACTGGTACGATTTGAAAAATTATTTTTGTGTTGGATAGTCCATTCGTCGAGGAAGGCTTTAGGCTATATAATATCACGCTGCGACCAATATGAGCGAAGCATCAGTGAAGAATGTTGCAAAAATTATCGCGTTCATAATAACAGAAATTGACGCAGACATTGTCGCGGGGAACAGCTAGTCACTAATATAATGAATCTATTAAACTAGATTTTCAAGGCGAAGTAGCAGAATTAACTTGTGCTCTTGCAGATCATGCCCTTTACTTCCTCCTACATGATTTGAAATCTCTTTCAAGACAAGATGTTTTATAACGTAATTCCCAAGATTGTATCAGTGACTAGCAGTGACTATAGACATAGATACTTACTGACAATTGGTAGTTATTTTGTAAATTCTTTGGGTTTGGTTATGGCTCTAAGTAAGTATCATTAGCAGTGAGCTCATTGCAAACGATTTGTGTACGTGAACGTATGTCTTTCGCATAAAGTAAAACATAATGTCTACTTGTTATTTCTCTACTTATGTAAACATTTTCATGCCTTTTCTATTAGTATGATTACAAAAGTAGTTCTATAGAGAACTGTATCACTTCGGCCTGTTTGCATCTGAACCAAAAAGCAAAGAAAATCCAAAACATTTGGGTCATTTATCTTCTGCTTCCTAACAATGTTTTCGATGAGCGCTAAGTTCGGAATCTGCGTGCCTATTCCCTACACAGATTCGAAGTTCAAAAAGTAATATTTAAAATAGATATCTTAGTGATATCACAAATGCGTTTTTTTTTTAATTTTGCAACCGATCTTGATAAAATTGAGTACAGATATAGATTATAAGCTGAAATAACAGGTAGGCTACTTTATATCCTTAAAAAGAGTTTAAAAGAGTACGGTTCCTTAAAGATGTTTCACCACATTTTAATTTTTTTAAACATTTCACACTATATGTATAATATAAGTACCTATATATAATACATATCTACATACACAGCACAGTACGGTTATTTGTTAATAAT
This sequence comes from Anania crocealis, assembly GCA_949315895.1. Classification (NCBI taxonomy): domain Eukaryota; kingdom Metazoa; phylum Arthropoda; class Insecta; order Lepidoptera; family Crambidae; genus Anania; species Anania crocealis. The sequence goes on from OX438868.1 coordinate 9,315,973, forward strand.
TAAACAATAGCATAAATACTATTCAGCATTAATACTTCTTGAAAAATTATGTCTCAGGCGGGACTCGAACACGCATCTCCTCGCATGCCGATATAATATAGTAGTATACACTATAGAAGGAATCGATGTTTTACATAAACGTTATTTTGGAAACGCGAAAAAACAAGAAATATACGTGACGTAGATTGAGTTTATTCTATTTTGACAAACGTAAGCATACTGTCATTGTGTGGGGTCATTGACATGGCGAGTCATGCAAATAATTCCATGACTTACGTTTTACATTTCAGTTTTTCATGACAATATTGCAGTAAAAAATTTTGTTATTTATAAAATGGTACTTGCATCTTGCAACATCAAAGAAACAACAAAAATTTCCTCTTGAATTAATATAAATTTAATATTAATGCGCACATTACTTTTGTATCATATCATATACATTAAATTATTGTGATGATTTTTTATACAACTGTTTATTTGGAAGCAATACTAGGTATACAATAAAAATACGGTACAAGGTAGGAAAATCTCTTGGCAGTAAATACAATCCTGTCTAAGTCTAAAGACATGCTATCATGCCCAAAACTGAAATGTACTCAAGAAGTTAGTAATGATGACTAACTTGTTGCTATGCGAACTGAAAGTCGCTTGCGCATGGTGATCGGTGGATCGAAATACAAGTAGGCATGTGTAAAACATTCCCAGACATATTAATAATGTGCTAAATATAATAAATTAGGTACTTAGGATTTTGCAAAGATTAAGACGTAAAATCCTAACATCTAAAAGTTTTTAAAACGCGTTGATGTCTAATGTTAGACATGTGGTTGACCCTTTTATTACGGTAAATTTTTATTACTTAGTTATAAATATTTTCCTATGTTAGTGATTATTTCGAATTCAATAATATTTATCTTTCTAAAAGGAATGGATTGAGCTCTAAGAGTTTTAGTTATCAATTCCCTTTTAAAAGATGAGTGTAGTATAAAGTATAATCTCGGTCGGTGTTCTACAACCTAATCAGCTTCGCTTCTAATTCCCTCTTTCGTGTGTCGATAATAGAACAGCGTTTTCGAGAAAAAGACGAGTGGAGTGGACTCGCCATTGGCGATCCGGAGCGAGGAGTAAATCTTAATAAGAGCCGAGAGGCGGCAGGCTGGGCGGGGCGCCCCAGCTGTCTCCATGGCAACGCGGCCCTGCGACCAGGAAAACTCACACATCCCTCGATCTACCGAATCGACATAATTTTCATTTTATCATATTTAATTGTATTTATTATAAGTAGGTACTGCAGCACTACGAACAAAACAGTCCTTAATACAAGCAATGTAGAAAGTAAAGTGTTTAGTGCAGCAGTGGCGAGGCGACTCGACGATAATTAATGTGGAGTCGGTCGAGCCGAGCGAGCGGGCGCCGGCAGCCTCGCGCCGCGCCGACAAAAAACCCGCTTCGACACAAAAACACCAGCCGTTAGAGCGAGACGGTAGCGCGGGTGCGAGCGAGACCACTGCACGTACGTATTTCTGTGACGAGTTCTCGCTCGCCTCGAGCGTCGCGTAGTTATCGAGATTCGAGGCGAATACCGCGCTTTGATTTAAAACCCCGACGAATGTGCCCTTCTATCTATCACATGGCGTTTGACAGGTCGCCGGAAACGCGCCGAGCTGTCAGATTCAAAAAAGGCGCGCGCCTCCCACAACAATAACAACATTTGGAAAAGTATGGAAAACTTAATTACAGAGTACGTGTGACGTGTAAGAACATATTTCAACTAAGAAACGCAATAGTTTTGCACATTCACGCGTTTGTATCAAGCATAATTTGACTAAAACTTAAAATACACTCACTCCTTAGAAAGACATCAAATAATCTATTCTGCCAATAAACCAGCCCAATATACCTACTAACCAAGAGATATACATCTGGATACATTTTTAATCATCTGTCTTATTTTTATGTCAGCAAATACTTAGGGAATGGAAGCAACTTGCTAATAGGTATAATAAGCGCGATACTTAAGTCCATCCTTTAGTCCTGATTAAGTCTAATTTGTATAAAAAAAGCGTTTTAAGTTTTGCACTTTTTGCATACATTCAAAAACTGACAAATTTGTGGTTTTTTTACGGTAACATTTACCCTCTCAGAAATTTTCATTTCTAATAATCTACCTACGTTTCACAAAAAAGTACAAAGTCAATATTATGTATCAAAACTTTTGAATAAAACCTCAGAAGCTCTGAGAAACTGCTAACGTGACTGGATTTCGAGTTGTAATGTCAGTTGCCTTTGTAAGAAAGTCGACGAATCGTATTGAAAACGTCTGTTGGAGAATACGACAAATTTGTCGATGATAACTAAAACTAACAAAAATGAGCAAATCGGTAGAGTTAAACTAAGAACTTACCTGAAAATCACTCCACATTTTCATTGGGATACACCATAGTTCCGAAACGAAAACATCACACGATCACGATAACAACTGTCAAATGTGTCACAGCACGGCGTTCACTGTCACAAGCGGGCAGAATGGTAGCCGATCGCAGACTGAGGCGAGCGGCTGGCAGCCGGGCGGGCGATTACGACGTTTGGACCCGGAGCGCACGGCTCGGCGCGGCTCGGGCGCGCTCGGGGCCTCTCGGCAGCGCAGCGCCCACCTGCGACTCGCTTCCACGAACAACAAAACCGAACCGACTCCGCTGCCTGGCCAGCACAATGCCTTCTATCTACCCGTTGCCTTGCCTTCTGGAAATACCCGTGTTTCAGCTTACATTATAAACCTATACAAGACTCAACTATTGATGATCTGATACATGAAAAGTTGTATTAACGATTAACTTTTATACTTTTTCATTATAATCTGCAACAGTTTTTAGGAATTCGTCATTAATTAAACAATTCAAAATAACACTATTTAAAAATAAGGGTGGTGTATGGTTGTATCAAAGACATTGACAACGTCCGAAGGTATCATACTCGTATTGTACGTCTGCATGATTAAAACCTAATCGGAGCGCTAACGCTAGCACATAAAGAGCTCAAGTTTTCAGTCGGCTGATAACAGAAAGTGACAAATAAAAAAGCTTTCTGAACAAAGTTTTGAGTGCGGCGCGCTACGACCAGCGTAGCAGGAAGTTCGTAGCAGTAAAACTTCGTAGCGCTCTCGTAGCGTGAAAGTTTTGATTTCAACGATTTGCGTTGCGGCGAAGAGAGGGCCGCGAGGCCGAACTAGCTCTGCGACCCTGCACCCCGCACTCCGACCCAACCGGCTCGTACGCCGCAGCTTGCCTTACGCAATCGTCGTCATCCAATGCGCGTTTGGCTCACGTCCGCTTTCGTGCACACTATGAACAGCCAGCAATGTACATTGCATAGAACGATCACCGCCCCGAAACGCGTTTCGGATTTATCTGTTCGTTTATCTCTCACGAGAGTGCGCCACTTGGCTGTCGAGCGACTACGCCCTTACCGTGTTTAGGTGCGTTTTGCAAATCACCTCTTAACAAAAGAACGTTCCGCGTATCGCATTCCATGTCGTGCGCGGTTCCTGTGAGGTGCCGCGGCAAGGCTTGCCTAGCAGCAATGGGGCGTGTGCGGATCGATACTGCTGTCCGATGGCGCTCTCGGAAAACTCGTTCGGCGGTAATTTTAAACTGTCTGTATAGGAGATAGTGGATGAAAATGCTTAGCTGAAAATATAACAGTGACAATTAGACTTTTTGTTTTTGCAAGACGGTGAAGCAAAATTGCGGCTATCGCAATGACTAAGCATGTTGCTCGCAGGCGGATAAGATAAAATAAAATGCGGACTTCGTATGCAAGGTTTCATTTTGGATGACACTTGAAACGCAGTGTTTTGCTGAGTAAGAATTAAACAGTTTATTCACTTGAGGCCTTATGCGCTATGCCAATTGTGTAAAAGTTTTTGGTATTTTTGTTGTTTTTGATTGTCATATCTTTCAGTAAAACACAAAAATAACATGTTGCAATTTTACAAGTAATCAAGTCCAGTGTATGCTACTGAATCAATGCAATTTGAAATTTGCAATGAATTTGCAATGTGAAAAAATAAGATTAGTTTTTCGCTATTACTGTCCAAAACAGAAGGACAGTAGCAGGAAGAGAATTGATTCATTAGCAAAAGATTGGTTGGCAGACTTGGCAGACTAGCAAACGCCTATACTATGATTTCACTTTGTTTTAATGCCTTCTGTCTGATGATAATATTTTTAATATAAGTGACACCTCCGACAACAATCGGTGGCATGTTCAATTCCCGGGCAGCTGATTGTAGAAAAAAAAAAACTCTTTTGAGTGCTTGATTTAGGTATGTAATGTTGTCCCTATTTCATATTTAAACTAATATGATTGAGTAATTCTTATTCCCTTTTTTTAAAACGTATAATAAAACTATAAAATAAATCTCAGTAACTGAAAATAAACTTGTAGCAAAAATGTACTCACACACCTCATGTAGTTTCTATTTACTAAGTACATATTCACTACATATAATAAAAAAAAAGACGTATAAAACATTTTAAAATATGGAGTGTATATTTTGAATCGCAAGGTGTTCGTTTCGCGCAAGCGTTGCCGATTGCATATGCTGCGCATGTTATGTACCGATCTTCACTTAGTATACATACTTAACAACATAGACATATGATTCAAAGTCACCTGCACACTTTTAATACATAGAGGCGTAATATTTCGCATCGTTTGCACTTCTGATGCGAGCTGATGCATAGCTTGGTGTCTTTTTACTATACGTATATATTAATTAATTTGAAACAGAACCCTATACACCTAACATAAGGGCTATATTTAACTAAACGACACTTCTATAATATCAATTTGCAACAAATAGGTATGCGAGCATAAATATTAGCCCGCATTTTTTAAATAAACAATAGGTATGATGTAGTTAAAAAAAAAGGTATAGTTTTGACCTAGTGATTCGTGTTACGTTGGTACTACAAAACGTTAGCGAGTTTGGATCCTGCCAGTGTATTACTGTATTTGTGTGATAAATTAAAGAAAGAAAAAAGGTTTATTTAGTACACACGTGAAATAATTATAACAAGTAATACCTACATAAAAGAGGGTGCAAGTACCACAATGGTGTCCGCTCAGTGTACGGTCACGACGACTAGAGTCGTCAGAACCACTGGTATTCTGCGGATGCCAAAATAAGAAAAGAGGGGGACGCAGCCCACACATGGACATACAGTCTAGAAGTAAAACAATTTATATAAATGCAAGCATTGGTAAGGAAATATCATAAGTGCAATTCATTTCGTTATCTCATATTATTATTTTTTTCCTTATTAGTTCTACGTTTTTGAATGCTCGGGTTTCCAACTTTAGGAATGACAAATATTCTGTTAAAGAAATATACTATTTCCTTTTTTTTGCATCAACTGGGAGCCTGCCTAGTAAGTATATCAAACACCTGTTACGGTAAGAAGCTTTCTTTAACGTAAATAAGTAAAGGTAATAAAACTAAATAGATATCGTCAGGCCAAATAAATCATACAAAAAACTTTTCATGACAAATGTTTAACTCATTGAAATTATAATGATGAAAGATTATTCCCTATGTACGGGTTCTTGTGAGTGAACACTCAAAAAAAAAACATTACTCCTGATGAACATCAGCCCACTGATTTTTAACTTAACTTTGAATTATTTTGAGTAATGTTTTTTAACGTTTATAATAAAGGGTATTGGACAAATATATTGCAGACTTAGTTTGAAGCGTGGTCTGTTTAAATGGCACCGGTGGCAGACCAAATTTTTTTGTTTGTTAATTTTCTTTGATTTTCTGTAATTTTTGCCAGCCACTTTGCTCCTGCCGAGTTTCATTTTCATTAGTGATAAAAATTAAAAGCTGACATCAGTGCATAAACTTGAAAAATTATGTCTCAGGCGGGACTCGAACCCGCATCTCCTCGCATTTCTCGCCGGGCCTTTCATTTTCATTTTTCATTAAAAGCTGACAGCCGTACATACAAACTTAAAACCTCTGTTTTAGGACCTAGACGTGGTAAAGTACCGTAGTACTTTACCACGTCATTTTAAGGTGTCACCGCACTTGCCCCGAGGTCTCGGATTTGATTCCTGGATGGATAAACGTAGAAAAAAGTATTTTTCTTTATTTTCTTGGGTCCGGATGTCCGTTACTTCTGATTTCTAAAAAAAGTTCTTTTAATAGTACTTAGGTACTTTAGGGTTAGAACAATGTACTTATGTGATGTTGTGCTCATTTCTGTATTTTATTTATTTATTTACCTCATCCTGTGATTCTAGACCCAGACTTTATGCTCTCGCATTGAAAGAATATATTTTTGTCTGTTTGCACCTACCATATTGTTTGTATAATGTTATTAGTTTTGGTAAAAAAAGTAAAGTAACGGCCTATAGTCAACACACTATCACGCTTGCCAAACGAGGGTTGGTGATCACAAACCCGAGTAAAAATTGGTTTTGTAAAAACACTTTTTCAATTCACTATAATCCAGAAATTTGTGGAAAATGTACCTATAGAAGAATAAAATCAAAGTAAGATTTAAAAAGATATGTACTCAACTTTCAAGCCTAAAAAACTGTTAACAACGAAAATTTACCAATTTTGTATAAATATTTTATTAATATCTTTTGGGTTTTTACTCGCAGTTTGTAATCTAAATACCCACTGTACTAGACTCTGGTAAACAGTAAAATTATAAATAAAATTGCCACTTCAACAAGTGGGAAAGGATACGACACCAAAACAAAACTTTCCCAACAAACAAGTGAATTCACTTGAACTATGTACGAGCAGTACTGAAGGAGGACGAAATGTAAAAACAACTGACTGTAAATTCAATTTATCCGATTTGTTTATTCAAAAGTCAATATTATCCTTGCTTATTGGCTGAATGACACGGGTTTGCCTTTTCGTACATTTTTAATGTCGTAGCCACAACTCATCACTCCACTTTTATCTGGACCTCCACTTTACTTATTAACTAACGGACATCGCAAGTATGCAGAAAATGTTTTATATTATTTCAGCTTTACGGTACCTACATATAAATAGAACAATCGAATACTGACTGACTGTTTTCAGGCACTACGTTGATTTTTCACAAAATGACATTCCATAATAAACCTTGAGTATATAGCATAAGTTGCTTTTTACTTTACTGAGTTCGAATCATAGAGACCGTAGCAACAAACGGGCATTGAAACCAGACGTTGAAATACAATTTGTACTGGGACGAAATAAGAATCATAATTGAAACTCTTGCCCCGTGCGTATTCCCAATAAGAGCACCTAATTCATTACAAAATTGCAAATTCCTGAAAAGTGCGATTATGAACCTGACGTTTTCACAATATTTTAGTCATTAGTTGGATAATATTAAGTGTCATTTTCCTGTCATTGGCAAGCGATGTGCGTCATCGCTATTGTTGGATCTCAGCGAGCTGATTTATTTCAGATGTACCTATAGTACTTTTAAATACGGCTTAAAAAATATTTTATGATTATTTCCAATTTTAAAATGTTTTATGCTAAATAAAATTATAAGTAAGTACCTACCTATTGTAAAATTAAACTAATTAAAAAATATACAAATACGCAAATAACTATTGATAATACCTAATGACGAATATTTGAAGAACACAAGATGTTAGAACATCTAACATATTTAATTAAACACGACGCTAGGTAAATGACCCACTTACTTATATTGTATCGCTAATTAATTATGCTTATCAAAATTGAATTACGTAACGTATCCTTAATTTAATTGATATTATGTACACTACACTTCTTATATACGAGTACCATAGCTTGTATCTGTTTTCACTAATAAATGTACCTAGTGTGTAACAATTGATCTGGTATAACTATGTTCCTAAATATTTATTAGGGCATAATGTAACACTGTTGCAATGGCTTTAATCTATAGCGACTAAGTAAGCTTCTTAGAACTTTCACTAACTGATATTTGCAGACAGATTTAAAATTGATATACAAATAAATTTGTTTGGCTAGTCGGTTCTATGTCGCGATCACTAGACTGCGATTTGGGACCATTTTTTACTTGTAAATATTTTTGATTTTGTTTTCGATTTTGTTTTAACTTGAAGTGTGTTCTATATTTCAATGTATAAATATTATTAAATTCGGCTAGTAAAAACTAGTCCTGGCCTCGTTACTATAGAACCGGAGAGAGCTGACAATGAATCGAAAGATGCAGAAAAAAAGAGAAATACCTCTGCCCTTCAACACTGCCGCACTGTTAAAGATCTTCCTGTTAGAAGCTGCAATGCCTGTCGCAGTCTGTCACACTTGCCTTGTCTGCACTTATACAACCTAGTCTCAAATCATCAAGGAACTTCAAGATCAAAACTAATCTAAGATAAGACCTATGCTATGGCATAAAGCAAGTATTGGTTACGGAGTTCAAAAAAGGTTATAAACAGAATTGCCAATAATGTGATCATATATTTAAATTACGTTACAAATTGATCGTTTTATATTTTGCATTATGCTGATGGGTGGCATCATTAACGTCCATACAAGTGATTTTATTTATTTGCCTAATTATACTTTGAGTAATAACAATTAGCTGATTGACCAACATTAAGAAATGTTGTTATCTTAATGTCAGTCTCTGAATAAATTAGTGTATAACATCTCGGAAGGTCTATGTTTTTCTTTTCATTTATTTAACAATTTTTTTACATGGAAGTTATTCATTTAAATTACATTAATTAAAACCAATGAGGTTTAAGTATCGAATATCATGCTAATCTACGACATCGTTCGTTAGGTTATTTAAAAAGTGATTTTTTGACGTAATTTATATTTTTGTATACAACTATGTAGTATTATTATATCTTTAGTACAACAAACCATTGAATAGTAGAAAGAACTGAAATAAAAGAAAAAAAGCTTGCAATGATCAAGTTTTTACGTTCGTTTTGAATTGAGAACCTTCTTTTCTTTTCGTCAGTTGAAAAGTAAACACTTCAACTAATTAAAAAACGTTTCTGCTCCTGATTCTTATGCCATATAGTACAGGTTCTTCATGTGTAGTGAATACTATAATGTATTTCCATTCCATGAGGCTTTCATATTCACATAACATATTGTAGTTCTCTACAGGCCGACACATGAGCCGTATAGTTTATAAGCTATTTGTAGATGGGAGTTCAGAGCCTGAGGACTAATCAACTCTAATAAAAGCGCTGATGGCGACTCTAATGACGACATGCGGGAATTAAGATCTAACTCACAGTGTGATAAAAGGCCTAGTCATCACCGTTTAACTTTGTTTCTGGTAGGGCTGCGCAAACCGCCTTATGAACTTTTTAGGTTAGGATTTAGTTACGATCATAAATTAATATCTAAGTAAATTTTCAATCAAGCATTTGATTACACATTGACATTATGATGACTCCCGTGCAGTGGCGCACACCAGTTTTAAATTGTCGCCAACTCCGAGTTTCTAAAGACGATTTCCGGGCGGGTCAGTGTAAAAAAAAAAACTTTGTCTCGGGTGGGTTTGTGGTACCTCCAATCATTTCCCTACAACAAGTGCTTTAAAAGTTATACTTTCGCATCAGAACAATCTATGCTGTGCCATCAACATTTCTGTTACTTTTAAATCATCTACAATTACTGATTCAACTAATCGATACACATCATCATCTGCCTACATCAGTCCACTGCCAAACACATGCTTAGCAAGCGGGTTGGCTATCGCAGTCTGCTAATGGTAAATAGATACTGCTTCTTGTCATCCAAGCAAGCAAGTCATAGCAAAACGGGTGGTCACACAGAGGTGATGTTCTGTTAGGCCAGCACCACACGAAATGATATCGATACTGATTAACTATATTCAGGCTAATAAGTATTACAACAAAGTTCCTACAAATTATCCACATAAAATGGGCATGCTTGGAATTGTGTCTCACTAGAACATATACACTATAATATGTTCTAGTGAGACACAATTAAAAGACAAAGATAATGGGTACTGTTGATTAAATAAGCTGGCGAGTGAATTCTGCGTTATCATTTTGGCGTTCTCCTGAAGATTTAAGATTGATTCCTAAAAAATCCAAAATCTTAAATCACAGTAAGAGCTGTAACAAAATGTTATTTCCTTTCATAAGGTAAACGTGTTAATGATATATTTAAAGTAAAGTAAGGGTAAAAAAATGGATAATGGGCTACAACAAAACATAATTACTTTTCCAACGAAAACGAGCAACGAAGCGGTAAACACTAACCGATATTTTAGTACTAATTAAGTCGCTTCTAAACAAACGACTATCGTCATGTCAGTGGCTGAACTGGAATAAGAAAATCAAAATCTTAGATGAGTAAGACCCGAAAAGGTCCAATTGTATATAAAAACTGGAGATAACGATTGACAATGTTAATGAGGATCCAGCTGGGTCGGGTAGAGCATTTAGAAAACTACAACCTAATTAATACACAACAGAATACCCAACTCATATAGCTACATTCGAGTAAGCTTTCAAATATGTATATAACAGTATTTATCTCAAAAAAAATTTAAACCTTTGAGATAGGAAGAATATATTTTGTTTCTAACTAACATTGTCATTTCCGAGATCACAAAAAGTAATTAACTATTCAAGATGTTCTGGTTTCATTCGAGAAGATAGTACACAAAAAATAGCAGTTAGACTTATTACAGAAATGTGATTGAGATATCATCAACATCATCATCATCACATTCGGCCTAGAGCAGCCCATTTCTGAATATTGGCCTCCCTTAAGACAAGTCATTTTACCCTATCTTCGGCTTGTAGCATTCAGCTTCTGCCTGCGATCTTTCGACCATCTAGCTATAGGAACTCGATCCTACGTAACACTTGCCGAATCGCGGTCACCTCTCAAGATTTTGTTTGATCCATTGTTTTATGTATGGAGAGCAAATATCTGAAAGTACCTAGCGTAAAAATAGTACTGTATTTATTGTATACGCATAATTTTTTCTTTATAGCAGATGAAGATTAACTTAATATGTAAAAAAAATTAAAGCAACAGCTTATTAATTATCACACTACAGGGCTACCATAATTGAATTCAAGTTATTGGTGGGATTGACAAAAACAGGTTGTTATGTTAATCACAAACCCGAGCTATTTCTATAATTCTCTTGTTACTTCACCCGGGGATCGAACCCAAAATCCCGAGATCTTAGCGAAAAATTTGTTAAAGAAAACGTCTTTAAACACACACAGTACAAATATTTGGGTGCATGAACATATCTGTTTGTACTGGTCGGGGTGTTTTCTATGTATTATGAGTATGTATTTACAAAAATTGGGACTAGATGCCTCTGTGTGGCCAAGTGAGGCATGTCTTAAATATTATTATTATTATTATTATGTTGGTCTGTTTCCGATCACGGGACTATGGAATCCTGGACATTTGGAAGGCGTACTAGGGGCCGAAGCCAACTCGCAGAGGCCCGTTAGACAACATTTATCTAAATGATGTAATGTGACACCAACCGACGATTATCCCTGTGCGCACTATACAAGTACACCCAAGGACAACCCCCGGCTAGTGCAGGACTATTGCAGAAAATGGATAGAAAGGATACTGGGCTATGGGTTTGGGTGCTAGTGGACTGGGTAACTGGGACTATAAAAGGACTATGGCCCCTGCCTGACCTATGTTACTCACACGGATAAAATGGCAGGGGGTGACTTGCACACTCATTTAATGGGCCTCCGAAAATGACCGCTAGCACATAGTGACGTAGCGAAAAGGGGGGCAACATAGCCTGAGTTGCTTGAGGAGTGGAGAGGTATTACACTGCTCTCAGGACAATCCCGTTAATCCGTTCAAGATCCCTACAAGCATCTTACTGCAATACTTCCTTTCTCCGAGCATTTCTGCTCTAGCGACTCTCCACTCAAGCCGGCTAATGAAGGCAAGCAAGAGGTGGGAGATATATTCCTCGTCAGTGTTCACTCCGACCGACCAATGAAGGCAAGCCAGAGGTGAGGAACAGGGATACTCCCGGGAGCAATCAGGTCCGTGGGGTCGCTACTGCCCAACAGCTCGCCACAAGCTGCGCTGCGGGGTTATTATTATTATTATTATTAAACATAATATGAAAAGCTTTTTACTGATGTTGGAGGTACGAAAGTGTAGCCAAAACATTGCCAAGACTACGCTGGCTTACAGCGCAGAGCCTTGAAAAAATTTATCGTCATAAATGATGCCTTGGTAGCTAAATGGTTAAAGCAGCTGCCCGAAATATGGCGTGGTTGAAAAAATATCAAGAAATACATTTTCTTAATTTATTTAACGTTAACTTTCCAATGTTTTTAACATTTAATTTCCTAATCCTAACAAAGACAAAACCAAACACCAAAAACACCAAAATCATAAATATCCGTTCAGCCGTCCTCGAGTTATAAGTGGTGTTCTCGAGTTGTTACTAACATGACTTTCTTTAATTTTTTTTAATTGATAAGTAAAGATGTAAACAGAATATATGAATCTTAAAAAACAATTAATTGATCTTGACTATCACAATCAGCCTCGTTTATTCACAGCTTAAAAAATGCTTTCTAGCTATTAAGTCCTGGCTTGTAGGACCTGTCCTGGAATATACTTTTTCATCCACTGACGCTACAGCTGTCGTATGTATTACCTCTGCTACACCTTACGGCGCGTTTACCTTGTCGCTTCTCTACTCAAGAACATAATATGTAGGTATTATCAGTTATCGGTCATATCTCGGCCACTGCCACTTCAGCTTGCTTTTTCTTTGATCTATGTCGATCGTTTGACCACGCCCTGATTTTATCCTTCAGAGAAATCCTGAGGTCTCTCCACAGCTCGCTGAGCAAATTCGTGTATTAACTAGTCGTAAGTCGTAATTCGTAGTCGTTCACTTATTGGTTCTGTAAGACAATATATTACATAATAATTTGATTATATAATTTGATTGATATCGTGTTTCTCAGATTTACGTAGAAATTAATGCATTGAAAACGTAAACAATGCAGTTTCACTGCTTAACAGCAGCAAAAAAGAAGGAAGAAATAAAAAAAAGTTATTTGGCACCAACAGTGACTGTCATAACATTAAATTTTATACACACAACACTAGATTAGTACTAAATAACTAAGACCAGATGACAATAAAACATAAAACTATTGTAAATGTGATTGGTAACACCAAAATGGTCTCCGCTCAGTATGAGGCGATACCGCAATGAGCTCGACACAGCCACTGATATTCAGCGCGACATAGCCACTCGTATTCGTCAGATTCGTCACTGAAATTATTTGATGTTTGTAGTACAGGATAAAGATATCTCTATCTATTTAAAAAATGGTAACCACATAAAATAATTAGTAAGATTGTGTTTATATAAATCACACAAAGCCTGCAAAGCCGTCGCAAATATCAAAAAAGCATATTGAAAACTTTTAACAAAATTAGAATAAAATTGAGTAAGACTACAACAAAAATAGTTACTTATTTATAGTGATAAAAATAAGTTATACAAGAAGTATCAAGTTCTGCACAGTAGAAAATTGCTTTGAAATCCTAAGTCGCTGGGATTCTGCGAAACGATTCATTGCTGGATTGTAAGCTAAGTAGGTACTACAAGATATTAATGATTTCGAAGAAAAAATGACAAAGATAGTTCTTAATAAGTAATTGTATTGGTCCCCAATTCATTATCCTTAGCAGAGGCCTGTGCCTAGCAGTCGGCGTCGTTGATAAATGTGGACAATAAATAAATAAATTAATGTGGACAACATCTCGTACATTGTTTTGGTCCCAATTTAAATAACTATCGCACCAATATTTTGGAAATCAGAAACAACGAAGGTACCACAAACACCCAGGCCCGAAACTACATTGTCCCGTCCGGGAATCGAACCCGGGATCTCAGAGCAGGCGACACCTTGAAAACCGGTGTGTACGCCACTCCGCCACAAAGGTCGTCAAGATTATTGATGACTAACCCATAGATGTCCATTGATGCACTTGAGTCGTTCAAAAGGAGTTTGCGAAAGTTTGTGACCAACAGCGGAGAGAAGACGCTGCTGCCGATCTTCAAGTGGCTGTACCCTTTCAGTCACCTCTTACGACACCAATAGGATGAGAAGGGATGGAGATATTCTTTGCCATACAATGCTAGTTTCGTTGGCGGATAGTCCCATCCGTGATTAATCCCATCTGGGGCTAATCTCATCATCATCGCAGCCTCTAGGTTGTCCGTCTTCGGATGTAGGCCTTCTCTCCTAATTTCCATTTCTCCCGATCCCGTGCCATCTACATCCACGTCACTCCCGCTCGTCCCCGTATATCGTCGTCCCATCGTTTTGATGGTCTTTCTCTGCCTCGGGTGTTTGCTCGGGGTCTCCACTCAAGCTCTCTTCGAGTCCACCGGCCGTTGTCCAGTCTAGCCATGTGTCCCGCCCATCTCCGTTTCCGGCGTTTTATTTCTTGCACGACATCTACGACTTTAGTCTTTTCTCTAATCCACTCGTTCCTCTTTCTGTGCATCAGAGTTATGCCAAGCATCGACCTCTCCATTGCTCTCTGTGCTACTCGTAGTTTCTCAGCAGACTTTTCAGTCAAAGTCGTAGTTTCCATGCCATATGTGAATATAGGCAGGACACATTGGTTCTCAATCTCATACATAGGTCTATTCACATTTAGTCCCATGGCTAACCCCATTCGTGATTAGTCACGTTCGTGGTTAGTCTCATTTTTGTTAAGCCATTTTCACGGTCAGTCCCATTCGAGGATAGTCGTATAGGTAAGCAGTTTTATTCGCATTTAGTCCCATTCGTACTTAGTGCCAATTGCGGACAGTTCGTGGACAGTCCCATTTGGGGTTAGCCTCATCCGTATTCAGTCCCATTCCAGGCTAATACCATCTGTAATAAGTCCCATTTCCGTTTAATCCTATTCGTGGGTCCCATTCGAAGTTCGTTCTATTCGAGCATCGTCATATTCGCGGTCCAATTTGCTACTAGTCATTTGGTGCTAGTACCAAATGTACAAAGTCCTGTTTACGGTTAGTAACGTCCTTGATTTGTTCTATTCATGGTTAGTCCCAGTTGTGGCTAGACACGTTCGTGGACAGTCCCATTTGTGGTTAGTCTTATTATGTTCTTAGTCAGTCCCATTCCTGTCTAGTACCATTTGTAATAAGTTCTATTTTCGTTTAATCCTATTCGTGGATCCCATTCAAAGTTCGTTGTATTCGCAGTCCCATTTGCCTTTAGTCATTTGGTGCTAGTACCAAATGTACAAAGTCCTGTTTACGGTTAGTAACGTCCTTGTTTTGTTCTATTCATGGTTAGTCCCATTCGCGGTTAGTCTCAGTTACTCCCATAAGCGTAATGTCCCAAAACGTAAGTTTGTAACCGAACGCGTTTCTACTAGTTAAAAACTAACGCTATAGAGTGCAAAGACAATTGAGCTCTACGTTAACAATATAAGTAAATCTACACAGAGTACCTTTGATATATAAAGAAAAAAATTACATATTTGATTTTTGTAGGAGAATCCATCTTTTATATCTTTAAAAAAAACAGCTGTTCCATACTGAAGCCTGAGTGTTGCTCAACAAAATTGAATGAAAAAGCTTTTAATAAAATTCTATTGTCTCTTTTGATACATGAAAATTGGCGATAATGTTTTAGTTCTATTTTCCTACAAGTTTGTATTATTTGGTAGACAATTTGGTAAGATTATGAAAAATATTTTATTTTCATTAATTTTGTAATTTCTAATTGTACTTCTATATTCTATTGAAGGTTGTGTTTAAGAGATCGCTTATAGCTATATGACCACCTACATTTTGCAAATCTAATTACATTTTTGTGCAACATTTATATTGAGTCGCTGTAATGTACACGGTTACAGAATGCTGCCCAAGTAAGGAAAAAAAAATCTTAAAGTAAGCTTGACAAAAAATTAAATACATCTGGAATTGTAAAATCTAAATTAATTACAACGCAACGTTGTACGGGCAGCCTATGTCAAAGTGACAAGTTTGTTGGTTTGGTAAGCAATATATTTTTAACTAGCGGACCCCGCGAAATTCGTATCGCCTCAGAATATTATTTGATTTTGACGTCTTAAATGTCATTGTCATCAAATAGTTAGGGCGTGATTGGAAAAAAATATTAAGAAATGAATTTTTTCAACGGTAAATTTTCACCCTTATTTATACTTATTATTCTGTTCCCGACAAAGACAAATCCAAAAACACCAAAATCATTAAAATCTGTCCAGCCTTTCTCGAGTTATAAGTGGTGTAACTAACACGACTTTCTTTTATATTATAAAAAATATATAGATAGAAATAATGCACGAGTTGTGACTTTGACTTTGGTACTTAAGTGTTCGGCGACTTTTGATGCCGGCTGTACCCTCGAATGACGCACCGATACCAGTGCGATGCCGCGATGCCTAGTCACGTGATCAGCATCACGTGAGAGATGCCTCGTGTTTACCGAGAGATGAAACAGAGCAATACCTACTGGAAATGTATATTAAAGGAAAGTAACCAATTTTAGATAAAAATATAGCTATGGTGCCCTTTAAGAAAAAAGTAAAAGAGTAATCGGATTTATCTTATCATATGACCAAAGTTTACAATGTTGAACAAGATCATAGAAGGGCTTTAATTTTTCATTCAAAATGGGGTTGTAATATGACGGCATATCATTCTCTGCATAAATTCAAAAAAAAAATGTTGTAGGTACCCAAAAAATTCGATTATTTGAATATTAGTCTATATTTGATATGTTGTTATAAATTTTATGTCCTATTTTGACATCAGTTACATTACTCATTTTTATTTCAATTTAAGCGGAGCAGAATATGAATGTGAAAAAGCTCAAGTTTTTTTAAATTATATTCCGTAAATAAATAGTTTTGTTATAGGGCTGCCCATCATAGAATGTTTTTTTGTTGTGTTACAATAATGTTGAATTTTCTAATAGAGAAAAGCAAAAGGTTCGGATCCACATGGTCCCACCTAAGGCAGTACACGTCATTTTATTTTAAATTGTCTTTGTAATTTAAAGGTTAAAACTTTAATACCTACATGTAAGGTAATAAAATTGGTTATAAAATTAACTTTAATGTTTTTTTTTGTAAATATTTTCAGACATGCCATGAGTTTAGATCAAGTTAACCGGAATAATAACAAATAAATTACAGTTAAATATACTCAATTACGTATGTTTTTTATTTTATTTTCAAGTTAGTATGCATTTGGTCTCCTTCTGAAAAATAAGAGCCCTTTATTTTTTTTTAGAAATAATTTGTCGATAGGGCTACTAAGTTGGCGGTGGCTCCTATTTAAATTTAAAATAGTAAAGTAATAGGTACACTTTTTATTTTAATATTTTTTTTTAAATACCTAAACAGATTGGTGTAATGATTTAATGATGCAGTGCCGGACCACTGCATCATTAAATCATTACACCAATCTGTGCAAACTACGCAAGTGTCTCTAAGTGGTTTTGATTCCCGGTCGGATCAATTTAGAAAACGATATTTTCTAAATTATGTCGGGCGACTTGCAAAACTCTGACACGAGATCATCCTCAAGAACACGTCAAGAAAAAACTTTTTTTTTCGGTATGTTGTAGATTGATAATGATGATGATTGATATTTCGATTCTCTGCTTAAGCATTATATAAACTTTTGTTGTCACTTTACTGACTTGACTTTCCAATTAACTTAGTTGGTATTCATCTACCAAGAACTTTGTATTATATTTTCTATGTAGAGTAGGTAGGTACCTACATAAAAAAATTGCTTGTTACTTCAAATATAATATGGTGTTCAATAGACAAATAATAAAACGTTGCATTGGGTGTTTTTGCAGAATTTTCACGTATTATTTGTTGCATCTCGCGTTTCATGGCGCATACCGACATACCTACCGGAGCTAATCAAACAGCACTGCAGAATTTTCGTAAAGTTTTCATTCATAATATATATTTATCAGCTAAACAGAATCAGCGGTCTACATTCACTAAGACTCTGCGACGTGTTGGACATACACTTCGGCATTTTCCGGGTCTTAGGCTGCGAAAGGTTTTTAATTCATTCATGGAAAATGTGTCTGCATTTTTAACAAATTATCACAGTCAATTTCTGAACTCCCTGTATATAAACTTAAATTATATGTTAATAGGCTTGTTTTGCCTTGATACCTATACCGTTTACCTAACATCTGTATACATATGTCGAAGAATCGATGGTTGTTAAAAACGAGTTCTTAAGTGAAGATCGCGACTCGGCAAGATCAGCGAAAACGGCCTCCGGCCCTCCTCCTCCAACTGGGTGGAGTTGTGATTTTCGATAGGTAAGCAGAAGCTGGATGCGACAAGCTGAAGTCAGGGTAGTAGAAGGTGTCCAGTAGTAGACTGCTATAGACTGTTGATGAAGATGATGATGATGATTAGGTATCTAAATGTCAAACAATCACACGTAGCTAGTCAACTCTGGAATTAACTATAACTATAATAATATGATGACACTCGAGACTTTGGTTCTAGATAAAGAATCATCCTCACAATTGTCTCCTCTTTTACGATAGTAGACCATATTCTCGTCTATTCTTTTCAATTTCTCAAGATCAGATTTAACATTTGTGCTAGCCATTGCTTGATAATCTTTGAGTAGGGCCTACTCTACATTTCCGAGTCTGGGTCTCCGCTCAAGAATACGTCTTCTTTATTTTTTATCCTTATATCGCTTGAGCTTTACTTGAGAAGATACAACCATCTTAGTTTTACAAATCATTGCCGTCTGCGAATTCAAACCCGCAAACGTTTAGTTGTTAGTCCAGAACAAAGATCAATATACGAAGACGATCGTATTAAAATTCATTCATATGGCATTTTATTAGACAGGGAGATTACTTTTTAATTAAATATCAGAAATATTAGTTGAACTTGATGTCGATATTAAAAACTAAAGCTTCTAGAATGGGCTATATCGCACTCGCGGTTTTATCGCGTTCTCAATTATATCGCTCTCCTTAGAGTTCACTTAAAATAGTTGCAATAGTCTCTTGTTCTCTTTACGTAACCAAGAAAAAATTTATACAATATACACAAACTTCCACAACCCTTTCAACCCCTTTAAGAGATGATTACAAAGACAAAAACTACACTCTTTTAATTTTGAGTATGAAACTACTTTCATACTTTTCATTTAAATTGGTTCAAAAGTCAGATTCCCCATACAGACTTCCTTTTCACCCTTTTATATAGTGATTTCTGAAATATGAACCCTCTTAGGTGATTGCCTGATACATAGACTATTTCTGTTCCAAATTGCATCTAAATCGCTGTATGATTTTATGAGTTTATTAGTTACAAACACACAAAAATATAAATCTTTCATCTTTATAATATTGGTATCGAATGAGGTAAGTAATTACCTTTCTTTGAACTAAAGAATCATATTTCTATGGTAATATAGGTGCCGAAATGTCTCCCAAACTGAAGCAATGATAACTAGTTCTCTAAATGAAACCGAACCGGGACATAGGTACCTAAACTTCAATCACCACCACTACGTCGTTACTCGTAGTTCGTTGAAATCAAATGTCGATTGAAGGAAAGTTTTTTTAATTTTGCTGACTATTTCACGTTAACGCTAAGTATTTAAATAGCTGCTTCATCTTGACTGATTGTCAAACATCTGTAAATATGTTTCATTCGGGTTTTAAGAGTGCAAGCTCCTAAACATTTGATGAAACTACGCTAGCTAAAAGCGTTAAAAACATACTTGGAAAATTTACGCATGTGTTTGTGTCTCGCACCGCGCCCGGTATGTATGGAGATGCGGGTTCGATGTCTGCCTGAGACAACATTTCTTAAAGTTTAAGTACCGATTTTATAATTTCAATAAAAATTGCTAAAATCTTATATAATGTAATGTAATAGTAGTATATTTTTCATGGTTTTTAAACCTAGGTTTCTTACTAAAAATATAAGTGAAAATCATGCCTTGATAAAAGAACATAAAATTTAATTCACGCATTTGTCAAAGTATAGGTTAGGTGAATGGTGGGTGTTTTTATTTCCTGGTATGATTCCTGTGCCATACAGATATAGT
This sequence comes from Anania crocealis, assembly GCA_949315895.1. Taxonomy (NCBI): domain Eukaryota; kingdom Metazoa; phylum Arthropoda; class Insecta; order Lepidoptera; family Crambidae; genus Anania; species Anania crocealis. The sequence goes on from OX438868.1 coordinate 9,336,141, forward strand.
TTTGTGTCAAACAAAAACATTTTTTATAGGTACTTATGGCCACTAATCACCACTATTTAGTAATTTGGTTAAAAAGTGTGCCGAAACTCGATAAGATAGGTTCCAAGTCTTTGTTGCTCATTTTTATCAATAGGTAATTCAAAAAAACGTAAATCGCTCAAAAAAATGTAACAAAGCAAAACAAAGCTAACCAAAATCATACTTAAATTGAACAATGTGATTTAGGTATAGATTTACTTAATTATTATTTATTAGCTCTTACTGTAAAAACATAAATAATATAGCAAAGGGATAGCATGTCAAAGTGTAGAGAAGTTCGCTCGGTTCTCTCTGCCGACCCCTCAAAACAAGGTAGAGCTGGGTAAAAACCATTTTCTGTTATCCGCCTTCAAAAAAATAGCCCTCTTTTCTTTGCCAAAATGACCTCTACGCCGCAGACATAAAGTTCAACGACTTTGGCCCGAATAAAATATTATCAGCATTTAGATTTTAAGCTGAAACGAACCTTGTTCCGCCGGAATAAGGAGCATTCACGCTTGCTGTAATGAAACTGTCAGTTCAGCCAACGCAAAGGTTCATGGTAGCGTGGCAGATAGAATGGAGAGCGAGTAGGACAGGCGAGCCAGTTGATATCAACAGCGCCATTCGGTTATAGACTTTATTACAAGCATATAAGAACAGTAATGCGCTTAGTAATTTGCTTTGGATTTGCTGTTAAATACGAAACATTCTTTAGTAAAATAATAATAAATAGGTAATAAAAAGATTCTAAGTAACTAAAGTATAGTTACTTAAAATCAGTGACCGAGTCGATGAAAGTCTTTTGGCAAATAATATTTTATTTATTGTTCCATACTTACATGTTACCTTGTATTTATTAAGAGTCGAATCAATGTACAGACAACGGCAGGTCAACCTACCTAAAAAGTTAAAGGTCATTGATTTAGTTTTCAACTTTAAGTCTAACAAGTAGAGATCAATATCAAATGAGAAAATTTGACGTTTTGTGGTAGGTTGACGAGCTGTTGTCTGTACCTACGCATTATATAGGTACTTAACAATCGATATCGACACCTTTGACGTCACTAAAAGTTGTCTTACTTGTCCATCACTTTTGTACCATGACAATTTCACAAAAGAATCTTTGGTACACACAACTAAAATCTTTTAAGCTTAGTACTACAAGTTAATAAATATGTATTACAATGACTAAGAAATTCCTTTAATGAAGACTGCATGTGAGAATACTGTATCTGGATGCTGGGACTAATTTTAAAAAACTGGAATGCGTGCGATTAAAATGATTTATAAAGTATTGGTAAAATGATAACATAATGCAATGTGAGATCATGTATAAACCCATATTCTTGGGTTATTCCTAACGTTAAGGCATTATTTGTATAAAAAAAACAATATCAGCGAATTATATCGCGTTTCCGATTATATCCCTTTACTTAGAGAGCGCTGAACATTTTTGCAATCACAATTATTAAATTAGTAAAATGTTTCACTGCCATTGCATAAACACCCTTACAAGGTATGATTTTAAAGACAATATCTATGCTTTCAGAGTCCCACACTCCAAACGAACAGTCTATCTTTGAAATCGAAAATAAAAATCCTTGAAATAAAAATTCGTCTGTTATGGGTGCAACTTGAATCCTGAACCTCCCGATTACCGGGCGGCTGCTCTGATGCCTTACTCTGCAACACGAAGCTCGTATTTACGAATATATATGTCTCTTTCAGATACTTCAGGACATCGGTATGAGTGAAAGGGACAGATGGATTCGAATTTACGGACATTGAGTTGAGGAGTAAGGCATCTGACCATTTGAGCTACCAAGACATTGTTTGTGTGGACAAATCTATTCGTAGCAGGAAAGCGGAGTTTCATCATTGTATTTTGTTTCATCACACTTATGATACATCCTTTAACATCTGAGAGAAACTTTATTTGATATTTTAGCAACTTAATTGCACTTATAATATCAGTATATAAACTTGAAAAATTTTTTGCGAGGAGATGCGGGTTCGAGTCCCGCCTGGGACAAAATTTTTCAAGTTTATATACTGATATTATCTGAGAGAAATATTTTACAATCAGTTACGACGAAAACTGATTTGATTAATTTTATTTCACTTGTTAATTTATTTACATACAAAAGTTTCATGTTATTATTTTAAGAAAATAGTAACAAAACTCATTATTTCATTTCTTGTTACCACTAAAACAAGACATACTCGCATAATGGCAACATAGTAGAGTTATCAAAAGAAAAGCTTTAGCAGGAAAATCTTGGCGAAAATAATAAGTCAATATGCAGTGCAACATAAAAGCTTCATTGATCAATAATAATATTATTCGTCACAATTGACGACCATTTGGATCAGCGGTAGTTAACGCTGCTTCTGAGCCATGGGTCGCGGGTTCGATCCCCGCACAGTACAAATATTTGTGTGCATGAACATGTCTGTTTGTACTGGTCTGGGTGTTTTCTATGTATTATAAGTATGTATTTACAAAAAAAAAGTATATAAGTAAGATTATCGGTTGTCTAGTACCCCATATGACAGGGTACTTAATACTACCTTAATTTGGGACTAGATGGCTCTGTGTGGCCCAGTGAGGCATGTCTTAAAATATTAAAAAAAAAAAAAAAAAAAAGAAGATATTGACTAAAATAAGTGATAACTAAAAAATAATAAGAACTTTGCAGTATTATTGAGTAAGTTTTGTACCAATGTTTCCTTGACCGATATATGAGTGGTAATGTAAATTATTTTCTGCTAAACATAAGCATTCCACTTTCATGGAAATTTTGTCTATAGCGAGGCAGAACGGTCAGCCTCAGAAGTCACTTCAAACACTTCTGAGCTATGACACATTAGTCCAAAAAAAATTGAAATCTCTTGCAAACCGACTAACATGTTACTTTGACATGGTATTAAAGTAGTTAGCGACTAATGATGCTGACTCCACATAGTGTACAGAATTTTAGATCACATTCATGATAAAATGCTTTCACTGCTTCTTTTTTATTGACAAACTTAAAGAAAACAAATAGGTTTTGTTTTAAATATTGTCATCCCCAAAAAAACGCATTCTAGAGTAAGAGATCTGACATGCACCATGACGTCAGAGTACGCGATCGCCATACATATACAAATTATAAAAGTGGTTTCAGAAAACGATAGAATATGAGAATTAGAAATATCCAATTATCACGGGGGTAGCTTATTTTAATCAGTATCGTTTTTACTATAAGCATTAAAAGTTAAGGTATACATTCTTATAAATGAATAAAATATCTATTCAATTATTAGATATTAAAAATCTTCTATAATGTACCTGGAAAAAAAATTGTGCAAATTTCGTCGTAAATTAGTTAGATAATGTTGTTAGTTATTATTTAAGACAGATGGATAATAAATAAAAATATACATTTTCAAACATGATCAAATAATTCGTGTAGCTACAAAACCCAACACTCGGCCTGGTCCGACACGTTCTTGACCGTTGTTATTCATAAAACTACGAGTTTATACGAGTATAATCGGTACGTCCATATAATTTTAAAATCAGAACAGTATCAGTTGTTAGTTTTCCGGCCAGTAAGTACTTACTTAATAAATGTCAGGTAATTTTTCCGTCACTTTTCATTTCCCGCTCTACATTGTATATTGCGATTCAATAATTTAGCGTGCAGCAGTAGCGCCGAAATAGCATGCTTCGGACGCATTCTGCGAGGGCAGGTAGATGACGCTGTTCCCCTTTTCTTACGAGTTTCGCGTATACATACCACACGCACTCGACTCTGTCTCAAACGGAACTCGACGCGAACTCATCGGGACCGAGTTATCGAAAACTCTTTGTTTTCGTCTCTACGTGTAGTAAACTTTTCGTTTGCAAATTGGGTTTTTTTTTTCCTTTTTCGTGAATGGTGGTTATTGAATAGTAACAGAGTAACATTGATTAGTATAATAGAAATTAAAAATCACTAATCTAATGAAATTGTTTCAAGACCAAAACCATCAAAATTCTGTCTAAGGTCCCACCTTAGACAGAATTTCCGCACCCGGCATGCGAGAAGATGCGGGTTCGAGTCCCGCCTGAGACATAATTTTTCAAGTTTAAATACTGATATTATTATTGCAATTAAATTGCTTAAATATCATATAAAGCATCAAAATTCTGATAAGATTATTTACGACCTTTAAAACCTGTAAAATGTTTGTTCAATAACAGATCAATGCAGCAGTGGTGGCGTAATAGTAATAATTTTGTCCCATACACCGGCTTCCTAGCGAAAAACGGACTGGTTAATTAAAATATTAAACCTCTTTACTAACTTTTCGCTTCGATTCGCGTAAGTAATAGAAAATGTTATAAGTAACGCGCGAGAATCGAGTTCTCGGCAATGCTATTTTCCTCCAACGCTTTTATCTCTCTCTGGCTCTGCTCTTTGACATCATCTGACGTACACAACCTCGCCGCTTCGCTTATTAATATCGACCTTATTACTCCAACGCTAAAGCAGCTATTCCCCAAAAACATTGAGGTCGCTTGAATTTTGGACTCATTAGGCGGCATTTGGGAATTTTGGATTTAGTAAACAGATAGAAATAAATGAAACAACAAATTAGACCGGTTTTATGCCACGCGAATGTTCCGTCTACGATACCTATTTGTGCTAAAGCAGACTTTATAATGTTTTTGGCTTAATGATGTGACTCTGGCTCTACCTTCTCATCGCTACCGTTCGTTGTCAAGTAGGTAGGTAGGTACCTGCGATAACAAAGATATTATTCCTAACAAGGTGAAATGCTGACTCCTGTTGCAATAGTTAAAGAAAAAAACTTCGCAATTTAAAGCAAAATGTAGAGTCAAGGAGTGTCAAGATCGTTCTGCTATCTGCCAACAAAATACGGAAACGGGCCTAGTGCGAGTGCGTTTGGTAATCGTAAGGCTGCTCAAGGCTAGCTAGCATATTTCGGCAGTATGCGAAATGCGGGCTCGCTGTGGCGGAGCGACGAGGCTGCGGCGCGGGCGGGCGTCGCCGCTGACGCAACGCGACCTCTTTGTCCGGCTCTGGGCCCGCGGACTCCGCCGGAATGTCCGAGCCGGCCTCGCACTCCGCTCGACCAATTACGAATGTCAAATGTTATCGCACGCAACCGTCCGCCGCCGTCGTCCGCACTCCGCTGCGCCGCTCTTCATAATAATAAAACCTGATATTTAAAACGGAACGTCCTTCTAACGCCGTGTAGTTGCGCCGACGCCAATCTACGATAATAATAAGCCGGGTACCTAGACAGCGTTCAGCTTGAGCTTTATAAAATTTCATACAGCTAGACGGGATTCTGCTTTAGAGCGCCGCAGCGCTGCCAGCACTCGCTCCGTAGCGCTCACATAAGTACGGCCAGTTCTATGCGCGCCTGTATAGCTATTAAATGTATATAGAATATATAGTAGTAATCGCTCGACGCAGCGGTATTATGTCGGAAATATACCGGCCGCGCCGCGACTCAGGCCGATTCACCGTTTTGCTATTTAGTTTGTATGGGAAGTTCAATTGTGATTTTTTGAACTGGTAGAGAGAGATATGGAAACGGTTTTTTTGGTAAAATATAAAGCATAAGGCAAGCTTTCATTAAAGCTGTATGAGGTAGGTCTAGACCATAAAGATCAGATTTTTTCAAATTCTTCCAAACTTTTTTATCGAGTATTTTAATCAGTTTATTACATTCTGTAAAAGTAAATATGTCATGTCTGAAGTATTGCAGTTCAAATATTATACTTGTATGTACATTTAAGCAAAACATTTATTATTTATGTTTTATTAATGAGTAATTTTGATTCTTTATCAAGATGAAGCATCAATCGTTTAAACAAACGATTAGATAGTTTAAAGCTATTTATTGAACAAAAGCCTTAATTAACTGTTATATACAAACATTTAAATTAATAATTAAAATAAATCCTAACAGTAAAACTGGGTTTACGAAAATAGTATCAAATATAGTAAAAGTAAAAAGACTTACTACCATTCCACCATCACTCTGGATTATTATAAGAGACAAGGTCATGATTGCGATGAGACGCTTTTTATGATCTGTCTTAAATTTGTCAAAATGTAGCGTTTAAATCCCCACCTTATTTGTTTAAACACGCATATTATATACACACAAGACATATTTAAAAGTAAACTGATAACAAAAAGTAAAAAATGTATAGTGCTTTAAATGTCAGATTTTGAGTAATAAAAAAACGTATGTCCATAACCATGACCCTTGAAACCCAGAGTATAAAACCTGGGATCTTAAGGGTCAGTATTTTTTAATTAAAGTTTTCTTGTACGGGGTTTTTAAAGAGTTTTCACAGTAAAGGCAACAAATACCTACGAGTACTCAAAAAAATTACAGTCGATATACTGAACACTGTATAAATTACAAAATTAATGTGACAGTTTTAAAATCCTAAAACAAGGTTAAATCTAATAAAAAATTACCAATAGGTACTAGATTGTATTGAAACTATCCATAGCAACATAAAAGTTTTATCGTTCATGAAATATGACCTAATAAATACACAAAATCAATCAATTAATCAACAGCCATTGTCAGTCCACAGCTGGACGTAGGCCTCCTTCAATAACAAAACACTAGCCTAAAATAATATGTTTGCCTTAATTACTTCGTTAAAATCCTATGTTACAGAAAGAAAAAAACTTAATCTCATATAATTGAAAGCTATCATCATAACTAAAAATCAGCGTCGCAGCATGCCTTCGGCTGTTGCGACCAATGCTGAGTGGGGACTTTTTGGGCACATTTTTTTTTTGTAAATCCAGTCTAATTTCGAAGTGCCAAATAAACGTATTCTATTCTATACAAGACTAACAATCATAAAATAAATAATGCGTTTCATTTAATAATTGCATCGTTAGAAATACACCACAGACTTATTCATAATTTCCTTTTCTTTATGCTAATAATAAAGTTCTAAAAATTCAACGTATTTATGATTAACATCACGGAGCAAAGCAAATAAGTTCAATATCTTGAATATCTGCTAATACTCTGCTCCTCTTCTTTCAACAATATGACATTCTGTTTCTAGACAAGACTAGATGAACACGAGATAAGATTATTACTTTATCACTATTAGTGTATCATATAACAAGTAAAGATACTAGTTGTACAAGCTAATGCACAGTAATAAATAATAATGTACATTTATTTTATTTATATATATAAAATAAAGTCGTGTCAGTAACACCATTTGTAATTAAAAAACAACACTACCAATTTTTATGATTTTTTGTATTTGTCTTCATCCGGGATAAGATAATCTCAGAAAGAACTGGTTCGAATTGAAAATTTTTGGTGTACGTTATGTTTATGTTATGTTATATGTTTGTGTTGGATAGTCCATTTATCAAGGAAGGCTATATACCATCACGCTGCGACCAATAGGAGCGCAGCATCAATGAAAAATTTTGCAAAAAAATAATCGCGATCATAATAACAGAAATTGATGCAACAGCTAGTAAGTTTTAAAATTCGACATTCATTAATTAAGAAATCACACTTCTACCACCAATCCCTCGTATTTACGACAAAACAACGTTTGCCGGGTCAGTTAGTTATTAATACGATTATTATTGAGGATGTCAATTATTTGTCATGTATGTGTGTAGTTTTAAGTCATACCATTTATTTTCCATTTTATAATTTAATATTAATATTAGATTTATGGCGTGACCTAACATGTTTGTTATTTAACGCCTATAAAACCTGCAATATATTTAAAAAATACACTTAGGTCTGCCCAAAACATGTCAGTCATGAAAAAAAGAGAAGAACCACATCTGCTAACAAAGAAATGTGTACAAACGCAATCGGCCTGAGTCGGGGAGCGTCCCTCCGTCAGCTATAGCGTGGCCTTATAGATGGTTGTTTGCGCTCACAGAGTGCGGTGAACAGCGCTCACCGGGCGTGCGGCTGTGTGCGAGCGTACGGACGCGTGCACACTGCCGCGCGCGCACACAGCCGCGCCCTGTGTACGGGTGCGTTCCGAAACCGCTCTCTATTCTATCTATGCGAAGGCGTCGTATCGCCACGTATAGCGGGCACGCTCGGGGCGAGGAATTTAGAGGCGGGGGTCGTATCGTTAATTGTTATGAAGTTGATTTCGGTCCTGAAATTCCGAAATAGGTATTTTGAAATAACGCCACTTTTTCTTCTGATCGCGAATTTTGAATCTCGAAAGCACCGTCTATATTCTTGGTATCACTCGCGTATAGACTAGGTCATACGATTGCAAACATATGTTTTCATTTACGATTCGAAGTCGCGGGCAAGCGTTATCACTCCGCGGTGATAACGACGCGAATGGGGCTTAGAGTGCGAGGCGTAGAGTTCAGAATTCGATAGTTGTGTCAGCTGTGTGGTATAGAAACGTTTCTGCCAATCGCAAAACAAGTCCATGGTTAGCGAATTGAGTGACCGCGTCGGTCTTCGGGTCACGGTAATGGTGGCGCTACTGCTGACGACTTATTCTAATGAATGAACACAAGAAGTTAGCCCAATATTTAAGGTTAAACATTGACTAATGCGCAGCTCTATCAACTTATCTGTGTTCTTTTACTTGCTTCTATCAACGGATATACTAATGTACTTTTTGTTATTCGAAGTAGGTATAAGCTATACGCATTTGCTTATTTATAATATTACATTAAGTGATTTATTTATGTATGTTTTAATGCTAATAAAAATAGAGCTACAATGTTACAAAAAGCAGTCAAAAGTAAATATTACCTACTAGGATTATCGATAGTTTTAATACAAATGCATACATAAAAGAGCTATACGTGAAAAAAATCAGAGCTAACATCGACTCTACGTTATCAAAGGCTACATGCATTGCGTGTTATCTATCCGTTTACTTTGATACTTCCCAAGTAAGTACGCAATGTAGTCTATTTGTCGCTAGCGCCATCTATTGTCCACCAAAAGTTTTGCCTGTAAACAGTTACCGATCGCAAAAGTTTAATTATTTTGATGATTAAATTACATTAAACGATCATTTTATTCTGTATGTTCTTGAAATACAGGGTAAAATTTTAACCACCTTCCAAATTTTAATATATCAATCTACGAGTCAAAAAACAAATGACGAATTTTTTCTTTTGGTATAGCCCAGTACAAAAATGTCAAGATAAATCACTTAGAAAATGTCCGCCAGAAATCAAAAAAATTTGATACGGCCGCCTAGCAACACTTTTTTACGCAATGCACATCATATTCATTCATTACGATTGTAATCATAAGTTTTTTATTTTCCCTTTATACCTAAACAGGCCTAAAACTGTAAAAAATTAAAACTATATTGTGAAAAATATTTTCGGATGAAAATTTGGTTTACATTTTTTAATTCATAAATGGGCTCTAAATACGATACTGAACGCCTATATCATGTACAAAAATTTTGGATAGTAGTTATAATTTCATCCTGTATATCAGAAACGATTTGATATTTTTTTGCTTTCTTGGCATGGACGGTAAATTTTTTGGTTCAGATGTTGAAAATGGGTTATGCCCAGTTGGTAGATCGCTTGCCTCACACAACACGGTTGTGAGGTCGCGCATTCGAATTCTGTTGCGTGTTTTTGAATTGTTAGTTAAATTCAAGTTTCAAGTACTTTCTATCTCTTTTCTTATTAATCATTGTTTTTATTACATTAACCCAAAATAAATGAAAACACTGGTAGAATTTGCTCTAATAATATTGATTAGGGGATTATCCATCCATAAATGTAGAGTAAAAAACATTGCAACAAAAAATACAGCATGTAGTGTAACAGTATCGATTACATAAAATTAATGCGAAATCTATACTAAGTAATATTAAAAAGCTGAAGAGTTTGTTTGTTTGAACGCGCTAATCTCAGGAAGTACTGGTTCGAATTGAAAAATTATTTTTGTGTTGGATTGGATAGTCCATTTATCGAGTAAGGCTTTAGGCTATATACCATCACGCTGCGACCAATAGGAGCGAAGAATCAGTGAAAAATTTTGCAAAAATAATCGCGATCATAATAATAGAAATTGACGCGGACTTCGAATGATTAATAAATGCCACGCTTAGTAAAAGACCAGAAAAAGGACTGACTGAATAGGTTAATGATTGCTTAGATTTATATGAAGGACTTAATTATATACAGTATAATGTACTTATTGGTAATTCCCCTCTACAATTGAACAAAAATTAGTGCAATATTCTCGCTTCTTCAAGGCTGTGTTACCACCGCGTGACTGAGCGAGAAAGCATTTTCTTTTCTCATTAGGTTACGCAACTTCTTTAATTAAATTACAACTGAAATTATCTTAAAACAATATAAATATACTTTTTAAGTATATTGTATATTAAAAAGTATATTCATATTGTTTTAAAATTCATCATCATCGTCATCATCATAATCATCATCCACCAACATTAATCACAGCTGAACAAAGATGAATTACACCAAATTCGCCACTATTGGGAAGTTGGCGGTCACAACCTGGTGGAGGAACGCTGCTGGCCGGTCTGCAATACTCTTTTAATAGCGTCTCACTTTTTTACTCTCCCGGAGACAGAGATTGGGTTGATTATTGCAAATTGCTATTGTATTGCAATTCTTAATAAATTGCTGACACCACGGTACTTTAGTATCATTCAGTTTGATTAATACAATTTCACAAAAATAAATACCAGATTTTATTACTATTAAGTTATCAGGAAATAGCATTTTAGCACCATTAAATCTAGTACGAGCTCGAACTTAAGTTGGCTAGTAGAGATCGCTGGATTCCAAGCGTACAGTTACGACCACAAGTTTACCTACGTGGGAACTCAAACTCGCACTGAAATGACGTCATGGTTGACGACCATGACGTCATTTCAGCAACAATCGTTATATGACTGATATATTGAACAGTGCTAGTACACGGCTTTTAACTGAACGCTATTTCCAGCTAACAATGAATATGAAATATTAAATTTCGTACACCTCTATAATCTTTTTTTTAATTCATTCCAGCTGTTTGTGTAACGATAACTGTCTGAATGGTATCTGTATATGCATTGGAATGACCAAAACTATATAAATTACAGTTAGTTACTTCATTGAATAAGTTCGATCCTGCTCAGTTATTATTACGTAGTTTTGAATTATTTTTTATCCTTTCGCTTTGGTGTATTGTCATAAGTAGTAATAAGGTAGTACAGTTTAGAAAACACCTCTTTTTATGTTCTGTGGTCCGTACTTACTATATATGGCCACAAAGATAAATAATTTTCTTTTAGGCGACCTTTAATAGTTACTGTAAGTTCGTTCACCCTTAACCTTCAAGTGTTTATTTTTCATTTGGGGTTTTTTTAGTTTTTTGGGTGTATTTTTAAACAAGCTATTTTGGTAAATGAATGACATTTCAATCATTTAGACATAACAATTTTTGGTAGATATTGGGATATTCTAGTACATCAAAACTACACGTAGGTATAGTAAAGAATTTATAATATGTAAGAATTTATAATGTGTTTTAGCAGATATTTAATTATGATGGGTGTCATAACCCGGCAAAATTAAACGACTTGAATTAAATCCTTATTAGTACTGAGCACTTTTTTCTAAAGGAATCGTAATGTTAATAAATACCTACTTTAGTATGTTTTTTATTTAACGTTCAATATAATGTTGTTTGGGTATTTTAAGTTGATAATTTGCAACTTCGGTGCCTGAAAATAAGCCATAGTTTTCATGCGGTCACGCTGCTAGCTAGCACTGCGAGCTCCACGTCAAACTAGTCTAGCGACCAGTCGGGCGTCCAGGCGCCGCCAAAGCGATTACACTCAGTGTTGGTTGTGGTACATTGGATTAAATAGCTGAGTAAATAATGAATCTTTTTAATTATACAACCATGAACTTTAAAAGTAAATCATGTAGCTGGAGCCTCACTATGAACGTCAGACTATAGCTACTGTACGTCAAACTCTACAGAACAGAAATAAGGTTGAATCCACATCAAACTTTATACACAAAAGACAAGGTTGATCATCACGGTTAAACCCCTGGGCATTTTAAGTATTCATTCAATTTATTAGGGATTTTCAAAATTTCAGTGGTATATCTTTTATCCAGAATAATAAAGCACCCAACATGTCACTTAATGATAAGACGACTGAGAATCAAACTATTGAGCTCAAAGCGTTTATTGTGCCTGCGATATTTGAATTATTTTACTAAATCAAAATAAAATAACCTTTTATTATAATAACAAATTTTCTCAATAAACTTATCTAATATCAGAATTTAAACTTGAAAAATTATGTCTCAAGCGGGACTCAATCCCGCATTTCCTCGCATGCCAGGCGCGGCGCTTTACCACAGCCGCGCCCGGCATGTGAGGAGATGCAGGTTCGAGTCCCGCCTGAGACATAATTTTTTAAGTTTGAATACTGATATTATAATTGCATATAAATTGCTAAAATATCATTAAAGTAAAAAACTTATCTGAGTTAAAGCATAAAATATACATAAGTATCAGTAGAAGTTAGGATGACTAAGGTACAGAAAAATATATAATCAAAAAGAAGCTGTTATTTGCCAGAGTCGAACCGGCAACCGTTGGCTTCTTAGTTCGCGACACGCACAACTAGACCAGACGGTCGTCAAAACAAATAAAGTACGATTTTCCACGTGCCAGATTTTCTAAACTAAATTCAAGATGGCGGGCACGGCCGGGCGGTAAAGTTTGAGCGCGCCAAAGACAAGAGTTGGCGCCGCGCGGGTGCTGGCCGCTACGGTCGGCTGCTCGTGAAATTTTCCCGCGCAGCGAGCGAGCTCGAGTCGACTCGAAGCTCGAACCGAGCGAGTCATAATCGCCTTCGAGTAGGATCACCACGTTTAAGACAGACCACGGATTGTATGTTAAAAATGAATATTATTTTACGTAATAAGAACGAAAAAGAAAACTTCGAAAAGTTAACACAACTTAATAAATTACTCTGCTGGAACGATTATGGTAAATCATGGAGATTGACAGTACATAGACCACGCGTTTGATGGCACTGATTTTGTCCATAAATGTATTTTTACGCTGTAATTTGGGGCTGACTTGTTTCTTTCATAGATACGGTCGGCCAAGAAAATGGTCTACCATTTTCGATAAAATTTTATAATATAAGTAAAAAACCCATAAAGTTGAACTCATGGAATTGTTACATTTAAAAAAATAAAAAGATAAGCACATTTAATAAATGATTTATTAGTATATGTAGCTGTCAGACAATTTTTGCATCATATATCATCATAATCAAACCTTTTGTTCTTATGACGCGCGTATGATTTTCCACCTTAGTTAGGGTGATAGACCACTTTCCTGGCTGACCGCCCGTTACTACAGGTACTCACTCAGATCTGCTAGTAACATAGGACTTTAACACGCGCTAATCGAGATGACAGCCTTTTGTGTGCTATGAACCTTCGAATATGAGTGAGTTATGCCATATGGTTCTCGCCTAAATTTAAGTAGCACCATCCCTTCTTGTTCAATGTGTACCCATAGAACTCATCGTATAAAACCCGTCATAAAAAGCGACTAAAGCACTTTCACTAGGAGACAGGCAAAAGCGTATTTTGTCCACCATTGACCAAAGTATGATCCAATGAAAGTCCACATTCCACTCGTGGTATCTATGTAAAAATCCTCCTTTTAGTCATCATTTTTCAACAGAAACAAAGCTCAAATACAACTTTTCATTTTAAATCAGCGATTCCAATCTATCAAATGAAGCATGTCTGATCATGGCACTGTTAAAATGATATTCAATCATAGACGACGTGTCTTTTGTTTGCTTATACCTTAGAATAATAACACCTTATTCTAAGGCTTATACACTTACAGGGTTCTGTTACATTTATTTTGAAACAAAATGCAATAAATAAATAAATACATGGTATAAGTATTTTAGTCACCGAAACACAAAATGAAATCACTTATACCTAGGTAACACTGAAAATGTTTAGAAAATGAAAAACGGCTTAATGTAGAAAGTTGCCAATACTTTTATTGTTTTTCGAAGTAATCTCCGTTCCTCTCTACACATCGTCGCATTCGATGGAACGACTGAGAAAAGCAGTGGGCCCATTCTTCCTTAGGGGTCTCTTCTATGTCATTTTCGTACGCTTTCAGCGCATCTTCAGGGCACGTAAAGCGAATACCTCGAATTTCATCTTTAGTTCTTGGGAATATATGAAAGTCGCAGGGCGCCAGGTCAGGACTGTATGGCGGATGACTCATTGTCTCGACACCTGCCATAGTCAAATATTCAACAGTCCGTTTTGCGGAGTGCGCTGAAGCATTGAAGTGGTGAAGGAGGATCCTGCTTCGAGGGCGCTGCTGTCGAATTTTTTCCAAGACAACAGGCAAACAGCGACATACCAGCCTGTAGTAACTGTCCTTCCATCTTCTAGCACAGCTGTCGCGAAATGACCTTTCCGACCAAAGAATGAGGCAATCATATTTTTTCCTTGAATTCTTCCTTTCTTTACATTAGTTAGCCGATCCTCGAAAGGAAACACCCACTGAGCTGATTGTCTTTTGGTTTCGGGTTCGTAGTAATATGTCCAGCTTTTATCACCTGTAACGATGTCAAATACAGCACTTGAGTCACAGCCGTTAACCTTATCTAACATTTGGCGACACCAGTCCATGCGAAGATCTTTCTGGTCATCGGTTAAAGTATGGGGAATCTATCTGGTACAAAGCTTCCTAACGCCTAAATGTTCGTGTAATATTTTTTGAACTTAACTCATACCAATGCCTAGGCTAGCCCATATCTGCTGATAGGTCACTCTCTTATCTTCCTCTATCATGCGTCGCACAGCACTCATGTTATCTTCAGTAGTCGCTGTTAAAGGACGTCCCTCACGCGGCTCATCATTGTGATTGCTACGTCCACGCTTAAACTCGTTAAACCAATTGTAAATAGTGGCACGAGATGGGGCTTCATTAAGAAATGCTAATCGCAGCATAGCTTTGTGGTTGAGTAAGCCCACAACGAAAGTCATAATAAATCATTGACCAAAAATTTTTTCGCGTTAGGTTCATTTTCTCGTGTAACAAGAATTTTAGATTTGCCGCCAATTCACAAAAAGAAATGACAAATGAATGCAATATACTACATTAGGTTACCAAAGAGTTCTAAAATGGAAATTCAAAAAAAGTTTTCATTAGCAATGTTTCTAACTGGCCAGTTCTAAACATTTTCAGTGTTACCCCAAGTAGTAAAATACTAAAATATTTAAGACCCATTTTATTAAGCTCAGTATGTATCTTGGTATTGGTATCTTGAATTAACCCGACCACTAAACGTTCGAAATTAATGATATATTAATTACGGATTTAACTTTTGATAGGATGTGATATTTTATGAAGATGATGTTAGAGAAGCTCAATCGTCACCGCGACACGCTTTAAAATATTGGATAAATAAAAAATCAATATGAAATCCTTACAAACTCGAGTTTAATACGTAAATTTACTTTATTTTTGTAATTATTAAATCTCGTCAAAGAGTAACGTGTGTCCTCCCTACACACAAAGAATACGCAGCTAGCCGGCCGACTTTGTCCGCTCGCTCGCAGCGTTCGCAGAACAATAACACAATCTCACTGATTTTCGTTTCGTTAAAAACACTAATAAACCAAATGGGAAAACAAAACCTAAACCTAGACCGTTATGTTTTTGATGCAATATTAAGCTCGGTACCAATCTTAAGGTTTCTGTTCTTAGCACTATATTTAATGTTTAAATTTTGCGCTACGAGTATCTAGGTATACCTATGATCTGTGTCTTATCATTCATAACAAATTTTTATTTCATAAACAAAATACATAATAAACAAAGACAACCAACACAAAACAGCCTTTTAAAAAGTTCGTAGTCGCATTATCGAATTAACTTATAATAAATAAGACATCAACGCACACAGTTACTACGAAAATAAGAATATAGAGACATGCAACATAGTAGTAGAAGTCCGTCAAAGTCACCTTAAAGGTAAAAACAAAGTCGAACGCAGTATCAGCAATAAGTCCATGTCCTCGAACAAAATACATCTTTAAATTTTAGCTGTAGGTAGAGACTGAACAATAATAAGGTAAAAAATGGTCCTGGAACATAATTCGGCATGAAAGAAAATCTAAAAATGCGCAGCATACCTACTCTGTGGAGGTGAGCTGAGTCGCCGCACCGCTAGGTGGCAGCACATAGCTCGCTATTCACAGCGTTATATTATTTACCGCGTTTATGTATGTCGTTATATAAGTGAACAGAAAGCTACGTTCGGCGGACGGGCGCCGCGGGGGCGACGGGCGCGGGCGCGGCGCGACCCACGCACACATGCCCGCGCCGCATACACGCGCGTCTCGTCCGTGTATCGAGCGAGCAGCGCGCCAGCCGTTCGACTCGACGTATTCTTATTATTATGAAAGGAGAAACGCTTTTTGTAGGGCAAGAACTAAATTTGTAGTATTACGGCTGCCGATAATAAAGATTGTAAACCCATTTCAGTTCGCTGAAGTTTGTGGTGTCGCTCATAGATGTCGCGCTTCCGACTCGCGAACGGTGATGCGATTTCCACAGATCGGGCTCCACATTATTTTAAGTTACGTGATTGCAATGTCGACACAATGAAGCTTGAAAAGTCCGCTAGTTACGTAAATTAAGCTTCAAACCGTTGTTGCTCGTTGTTAATTTGACGCAGTGTGGAAAATACCTAGTATGATTTCAGCTGAGCAACAAGTTCTAGTGTGATGAGTGCGCTTAATTGGATGCGTAGGCCGAATAATCGGATAATAAAGTACTTATATTTCTCAGTGACGGCCGGTACTTCGCTTAGCTTAGACTGAATACTGTTGTCAATAATGCTGGAATAATATAATTAGTTCTAAGTAAGTATTCTTATTTTTAGAAGAAAGACTGTGAAGATTCGCTTGTACTATAAAAGTTATACTATTATTCATCCAATTAGAAAATAATTACGAATGTTCACCTACCTACTAAGAAGCATCGCTACTTTACGTTTATCTGCAAGTAGGTACTTATTCAGGCATTTGAATAAATTGAATATGCCTAATCTAAGACCGGTTGTAGGTATGTAGATGAAATAATACTAGGTAGACATTTAGCGCGTTTTTTTATTTAGATAGTTTTGTATTGCGCAGTTATTTGGC
Source organism: Anania crocealis (assembly GCA_949315895.1). Classification (NCBI taxonomy): domain Eukaryota; kingdom Metazoa; phylum Arthropoda; class Insecta; order Lepidoptera; family Crambidae; genus Anania; species Anania crocealis. The sequence continues at coordinate 9,353,426 of OX438868.1, forward strand.
TATTACGTAGTTAACTACCTACCAAACGTGCTTCTAAAGGATTCTGTAAGAAGATTCGATTCTCGTTATGGGGGTTCAGCAAAGTTTTCTTTGCCTATCAGTTGAACAGTAAATAAACGCTTCAAAACATACATTAGTTATTATTATAAAATAGTTGCCAGTTAGTGTTTGTTTTTCATAGCAGCTCATTGATAATAGCAGTTTCTTCCCACGGAGTCTCTCGCTTTTACTCGAACTCGAACACGGCAACGGTTACTGACTCAACATGAACGCTGGAGAAATATCGAACGGTACAAATTGAATTACCTTCCATTATGTATTACATACAGGATAATGATTTATTTTTCATTATTTACTTAAGTAAACAGAATATATCTACTCTCTTTAGGAAATTGAACAGACTGGCTTAATGATGACTCAATAGAAATAAAGAACAAATGATATTAAAACATCAAGTTCCTTATAATATTTCACCAGCTTATAGGTAATAGGCAACTGCAGAATTCGGGCTTCTCAAAAAGAAGGACTTTGCTATTATGGCCACGCATGGCAGGTGTTGACCAATGTCCAATGGTGCCTGTCTTCTTTAGGCAGCACTTTAAGACACCTTAAGACACCCATTGGAAAAAAGACGCTTAGCACTACATGAGTATTTTTAAGTCATTTGGTAAATCAATAAGTCAATCCATCAGTGGCGTGAGGATGTGGTGAGGTGCTTAAAATACCTACATTAACTCCGATTCTATCTTTTCGTCCTGTTGGTGTCGTAAGAGGCGACAAAAGGAAAACTGCTAGAAGAAGACGGGCAACAGCATCTTCTCATTGCTATGGTTAACCCATCTGCCGAGCGTGGCGACTATGACAAAATTCTTCTCTTTGAGAGGCTTATGATAATGACGTTTTTAAAGTGCTGATATTTTTCTAAATTGTAATCTTTTCCTACTTGTAACGCGCCGATAGATGTCGCCAGCCAGCCAGCCAACCAGCCGAGCCGAGCCGTACGTCACTTCTCTCCCTGCCAAAACGGCGCCGCCGGGGCGCCGCCGAGCTAGCGCGCCCACTGCCGAGCAAGACATGCCAGCCATCAGCCTATGCCTGGAGGGGAGCGTCGTAGCCAGCCATATAAGCCTGTGCGCTAGCATAATCACTGTCATACCTCTTGGCCGGGTGCCCTCAGCAGCGCTGATTCAGCACCCGGCACGGTCCGATCGCCCGATCGGAGCCGTTGCGCGGACTAGCCCTAGGCTTCGCGTAGCGCTCGAAGTACCCGCTAGCAGGCCGCTTTTGGGCTGAGTGCCTTCCGCACTCGCCTAAAACCCGCCCAGTGAAACTGTAACAGCCTTCCGCCGACAGCATAGGTCCTTTCATTAAAAAAAAACTGTCATTCTCTGCTTAAACATCGTTTTCTATTCGCTGCCCGAATTATACAGGGTGAAATTTTAACCACCTTCCAAATTTTAATATATCAATCTACGAGACAAAAAACAAATGACGTATTTTTTCTTTTGGTATAGCCCAGTACAAAAATGTCAAGATAAAGCACTTAGAAAATGTTCGCCAAAAATCTAAAATTTTTGATACGGCCGCCTAGCAACACTTTTTTACTCAATGCACATCACGTTCATTCATTACGACACTAATCATAAGTCTTTGATTTTCCCTTTTTACCTCAACAGGCCTAAAACTGTAAAAATTTAAAACTGTATTGCGAAGAATATTTTCGGGTGAAAACTTGATTTACATTTTTTACTGTATAAATGGGCTCTAAATACGATACTGAACACCTACAAAAATTTTGGAAAGTGGTTAAAATTTCATTCTGTATACGACGTCTCATTCAGATTTGAGTTTGATTTTCAATCTACCTACACTCGCTCGTAGGATCTTAAGCCTAGTTCGCACTTTTAAAGTTACATACTACATATTTTATTTCGGCAGTCTCAGTCTCAGGTCTCTCTTAAACAATCTCGATACTCGACATTGGAAGTACTATGATGATTACAACTGGTTTTTTACTTTATTATCATCAATGTTTTGGATAAAGCTTTATGTTTCTCCAACATTTAAAAAAGTTGAAAATATTTCACAATCAGTAAAGATAAAATAGATAAATAAATAAACAACATATTTATAAACTGCTTTTTACGCAAATAAATTGCTAGTATAAATTATAAATACTATTAAAATTACTTGAATAATGATTTCGACTAAAGGTTGTGTGTTCGAGTCCCACCTCAAGCACTCAGAATTTTCATTCAAAGAATTGTATTTTCAAATGTACAACTGTTTTTAGTCGCCGTAACAGCGAAATATCACGGGTTTGAATCCCTCCTGAAACAAATGTAATTTTTTTATTGACAAAATATTGTTTTGTAATGAAAAAGTAAAGTAGGGCCTACAGTCATCCCACTGCAGGACTGCAGGGCAAAGGCCTCCATCATTGAATTCAAGTTACCACAGAAATGATGCGTGCAGACATAATCACTACGCCCAAATGCGTTTTTTAGGGTTCCGTACCCAAAGGGTAAAAACGGGACCCTATTACTAAGACTTCGCTGTCTGTCCGTCTGTTCGTCGCTCTGTCACCAGGCTGTATCTCAAGAGCCGCAATAGCTAGACAGTTGAAATTTTCACAAATTGTGTATTTCTGTTGCCGCAATAACAACAAATACTGAAAACAAAATAAAATAAATATTTATATAATCCCATACAACAAACCCGTTTTTTTGGCCTTTTTGGTACGGAACCCTTCGTGCGCGAGTCCGACTCGCACTTGGCCGGTTATATTTTATAATTATCATGTCTTACCTAAATAACAACTGCCTAAGCGGTTTTTAAATCTCGATTCGATTTTATTTTTAATTTTTACTTTGTAACTCGTAGTGTTTTGGATCATCGTGGTCATTGCATCTTTTTTAATTAATCGGCCGGAAATCTTACTTTTACCAGCAAGAAGGATGATCATTGATAGAAAATGACATCGTCAAACAAAAGTTAACCCATGTACTAATATTCATTACAACCATAGATATAGGATACAAGTAGATCGACTGACAGCCCGATAATGCGTGACCAGTTTTGATTTGTCTATGTGTGTGTTAACTAGTGACGTAACTTTAACATTTTTAGACTATCGATAATAATTGCAGTTTGTCGTTTGGAAAATAATGTTTACTGTCACATTCAAAAGATTTTTAATCTTTCACTTACTGACTGCCATTGATGAGCTCACACGGCACAGCAGATGACACGGGAAAATCTTTTGAAGAAATAAATAAAGAAAACTAATACCAATGGCTGTTATTTTTTTTACTAATGAAAACTGTTTATTTTTAAATTATATGTAAAAAATATACTCACCGGGCACATTTATCTGCCCACTATTATAGTTGTAAGAAGTGAGGGCGGTTAGATATGCCGCAAAGTAGGTGCATAATCTCGAGATAAAAACAGTGTGACAGTAAACATTATTTTCCAAACGACAAACTGCAATTATTATCGATAGTCTAAAAATGTTAAAGGTACGTCACTAGTTAACACACACATAGACAAATCAAAACTGGTCACGCATTATCGGGCTGTCAGTCGATCTACTTGTATCCTATATCAATGGATAAGACTGAGAATATTTTTTTAATTAAATAAATGGTATTCGATTTTTAAAACCAAGGAGTTTGCAATTAAAAAGATTTTAATATTACAGGAACAGTGGAAATATTCCATTCCCGATACTTTTAGTGCAGCCTATGTACTGCTATTGATGAGCTCACACGGCACGGCAGATGACACGGCAAAATCTTTTAAAGAAATAAATAAATAAAACTAATTAACAATGGCTGTTAATTTTTTCATAAATTAAAACTATTTATTTTTAAATCATATGTAAAAAATATACTCACCGAGCACATTTAACCGCCCACTATTATAGTTGTAAGAAGTGAGGGCGGTTAGTTATGCCGCAGAGTAGGTGCATAATTCCGAGATAAAAACAGTGTGACTGAAACAGTCCCGGCGCACGGTGTGCTGAAAATCGACCTTCATAGACTTAGAGATATCAATTTAAAAAAAAGGGTCACTTTTTTGTGGGGGACTGCTTCTGTTAACCATTTCTATGCTCTTATAAGTCATAAAAGATAATTTTGCTTATAAATGGATGATTTATATTTTTTTTGCAAAAAAATTGTATGAAGCTCGCATGAAAAAATCGATTTTCTCTGGAACTGCAAGTCAAACCGTAATATCCTTACAAGGGGTCGTAGTAAGTACTAATTAATTGTGTTTTTTTGGCATACAACACATAACGGTCCCTGATGCAGAACTGGTCATGTCATGTCATGTGATCGGTCTCTCCGTCTCTCGTGACGCAGAATTGCCGCGAAAACGTTGAAACTCGCGGGAAACTTGAGGCAACTTTCGCGCGGGAAAACGCGACGCGTCACGCGGTGCAACGCGCAGCGGCAGCGCGGCCTGCGTGACTGCTGAAGCGACGATCAAGTAAATGAAAAGATTGATTGCTTTGATACGGCGCTGTTTCTTCAATAACTGAAAGAATACCTGATTGTATAGATAGTTATGCATATTACATTAATGAAGAAACTTATTTTATGGATCAATAAGTTTCAGGTAGCTATTACTTCTTATATAGGAAATGTTTGTATGTTAAGTTTAATTTACCTCCACATTTTTGGTGTATAAACCTTACCTTGCTTATAAACAGTGACTTTATAAACACATTTATAAGAAATAAAAACTAATTACGTACATATTTCACATACAAAAAATACATTAAGAAATGTCCGTACACGATTAAATATAAGCTTTTATTATGTTTTACCTATCGAAATGTTAATTCAACCTAAGGGAAATTAACTTTAAGTTCAATGCTAGATACTAGGCTGAAGAGCACCTAAACGTTCAAATGAGAGGTCATTATTATTATGTTTGATAATTACTTTAATTTAACCACTACACTCAACCATACGGAAATTAATTTCAAGTTTATAGCCCGATACTAGGCTAAATAAGACAAACAAACGTTAAAATGAGCGTAAATAACACTCTTGCTGATTGTGCATAAATATAGTATAGTATACAGAATGAATTTTTAACCACTTTCCAACATTTTTATAGGCGTTTAGTATCGTATTTAGTGCCTATTTATGAAGTAAAAAATGTGAATCAAGTTGTCACCCGAAAATGTTTTTCGCGATATAGTTTTTAATTTTTACGGTCCTAGACCTGTTAAGGTATAAAGGGAAAATCAAAAACTTATGAATGGTATCGTAATGAATGAATGAGATGCGCAACGGGCAAAAAAATTGTAGCTAGGCGGCCGTATCAAAAAATTTAGATTTGTAACGGACGTATTCTAAGTGCTTTATCTTGACATTTTTGTACTGGGCTATACCAAAAGAAAAATACATCATTTGTTTTTTGTCTCGTAGATTGATATATTAATTTGGAAGGTGGTTAAAAGTTCATCCTGTATTTTATATGCATGTATGTATTTTGAAGTAAAAACAGCAATGTTAAACGTTTACATTTAGAGGTTCTGAATCATGTCTAAATTCTCAATGGAGGATGTCCAATGGAAATCCGTATTACTTAAACAATGTCGTAAACTTTAATCGAATCTTAATCAGATTTTAGTCACTATTTAAAATAAAATTCAATAAAACTGCCAAGTGGACTTCTCGTGTATCACAAAATGTGAAAATAAAATGTCGATCGTAGCGATGGTCCAAAATAATCAAAAAAGACCGTATCATATTTCAACCCATAATAATATGTGGGACTTGACTGTAATAACAAAGTGGCAAGGTAAAACAAAACCACAGTTTTCATTACTTTCTGTAAATAATGCATTATTATCTACAGATGCGATCAGATCAAACGAACACAAACTGCAAACAAAATATTCGGCCAAACCGCATGGTAAAATCAGTTTTACAAAAGTAGTATATCATAGATTCTTTAAAATAGTACGGTTATAGCTTTACAATATGGAACGTGATACACCGGCAGCGCCTATTATCTCATCAAACCTCAACAGGCTTTAGTGCTCTAAGAAGAACTAAAGTTTTTCTGCTCTGGCAATACAATAAAGTAAACCGGGAAGGTTTACTTACTAAAAGTAACGAATTTCCTGAATCGATAGATACGCCACAACTCATTCCCATCCAGCAATATCCCTCAAGTGATCAAAGCCAAAACAAAAATTGGTTCATCTGTTATTAATTTTTCATCGAGAAATTTTTTTTTTTTAAATAACAATAAACGTGGAAAAAAAAAACTTTTTTTCTACATCTGGGAATCGAGCCCGGGACCTCGGAGCAGGTGACACCTTGAAAACCGGTGTGTACGCCACTAAGCCTCGAAGGTCGTCAAATATTTGTATGTGTTTAAATTAACATAGAAACACACATTTCTTAAAAAACTTACTTTTTTTGTATTTTAAAAAATATACTTTTTACAGATATGTATAATTACTTATATGCAGAATTCAGCGAGTTTAATGAGTTGATCCAGATTACCTAACCAATTTTTTGCTCGGTATATGCCTACATATTTAATGTTCAAATCGCTTAGCAGCATTGTCATTAAAATCAAAATCAGTTAAAATCAGTCCCCTGGAGGGGCTTTTACTCGTCTCAATATTTAAACCTACCACTGCTTCGGGAATAGGCTAGTGCCGAGAAGAAGCAGCGCAAGAGACTCGGTCACATTGTATTCAGTTTTGCTTAAAAATACATTGTGTGCTGAAATATTGTTAAAAATACATTGTGTGCTAAAATATTAGCGACAATATCGTAAAGTATGGCACAAAGCTAACAAGACACGAGGAAGGCTGATAGATTTTTGCGTTTTGTAAATTGTTTACAAATTTAAAATCAAAATTAGAACTAACGTCATTTGCGCTTAAAATAGAGCACAGAAGTCTAAGAAATTTAAGCAAACTGTTTTTCGTCTTCACGAAATTGTTTTCAAATGACTTTGCTAACTATTTGTAATCAATATCCTTTAGGACATTTTCCTCTTTTAAGCAAGTAACAGTAGGTAAGTATTAGGCATTCTAATTCACTTTTTTCTACACCATTCGCTCTCTTCGAAAAAGTGAATTATTCTGCCCAATACTTACCTACCAAACGATTACAATTAATGAAAACTTACACACCCAGGGCCCTGTTTAATAAACATTACAATCCGACAATTTTGTAAATAACTTACATACTCGTATTTGTTAAGTTTTATGACAAGTGCTGTTTAATAAACCTTACAAGTATGTAAAAAATCTACAAGTAAAAACCTTACAAATATTGTAATTATAAATGCTGTTTAATAAACGTTTACATATGTAGAAAACGCCTGTAGAATTCGATGACAATATTGTAGTTACAAATTTGTAAGTTACAATTTACATAAAATGTAAGATTTTGTTGACAATGCTTAATTAACGAGGGTAGATATCATAAACATTTAGTAGCATTGCTTTATAAAGTACTTTCTTATTTGTTTGATTCGTAAGCCATGGAGCATAGTAACAAAATATTGAATCTGTCTCTAATATATGAGAATAAGGATATTTTATTTGGTAGGTTTAGTGAAAAACTTACTCACGATATACTTAAAAATAAAAAAGTAGAAAGACATTGCTCAACAGTTAAAATCATTGAGCATCTATAACAAAGACTGGAAATGCCTACGTGTTACAACGTGGTAAAACTTTAGAAAAAGGACCATCGTAAGTAGATTTTTAAGTTAATTGGAATAGTTAATGATATACTGAGTAACTATATCGAAAAGGTGTTATGGCCGAATCATCCGTGGGCCACTTCCACTACTAGTTGTTAGGACCATTTTTTTATATTTATTCAAATTTTCTTTACTTGTTAGGTTGAGGCACAAAATTGTAAATTTCTGACACAAGGCGAGTTTACCTGTGGGAATTGTAATACAATTTACAAAATATATAAACTTGTAACTACAATTATGCGTTCAATAAAACAGTTTTCCCTACAAATATGTAAATTGTCACCTGTAGAGAGAAAATGTTTATTATACAGAAACTTGTAAAATTGTAGGTACAATTCTACAATTTTGTAGATTTTCCACCATGGTTAATTTGTAAGTTGTATTCTTTAATAAACAGAAACTTGTAGAATTGTAGCCTGTAATTTACAATTACAATTTGTAATGTTTATTAAACAGGGCCCAGTTCTCCGCTTTCTCAACTTTTTTTATTATAAATAATACTTGGCATAAAATTAAAAATTATTTTTCAATTTAAAGTAGGTGAATTAGAATCAAGTGACATAATATCAGTGTTTTGACTATTTTTACTCGTAATATTATTCTTACATAATTTATTCAATTCTGTTTTAACACTAGGTCCCATTTTTCGACAAATTGATTTCTTTGTGTCAAAGCTACTTAGATTTGGTTTTCAGAAGTAAGATACTCGTATCAAAATCATATCAAGTTGCAGTTTCAAAACACAAAAACAATTACCAGTCGATATCTGCACTCGCGTGCATATCAGTGAGTGTGATAAGAGAAAATTCTTCGCCTAGTCTGATAGCGTTTGATAACACATGACTAAGAAGGTGGTAAGGCAGAGTTATCAAACCTCTAGCTAGATTTTTCTTATCAGTGCGTGTTTGCTAAAGTGGAGAATAAATAGTAATGTTGTGTTTCAGTGGAAACAGTATATATGCAGAACTACGACTACCTCAGTATTATACGTAGCTGATTGTTCCTGCTGCTGGCTGGATCCGTTTGGTGGTCGGGTCGATCTGCTAATCATAGCAACTAACTAGTTGCTCATAACATTGAGTAAACTGACTTCATAACCAGCCAAAGGATTTTTATATATCTTTTTGTTGATCTCATAATATCACCGAATCAAATTATTTATTACGAAAATATATGGCAAGTGACTATTTTAGTAATAGATGATAATTATTTTTTTATTACCATCGCACAACATGGCCTTGTTCATGCCACTGCGACCGTAGCCTAACGACCTTTTTGCTAATTTCAAAAGATCTAAATCCCCCTTCTTAAGCTTTTTCTAAATTGAACCTTTAAAATGAAACTGCTTTATTTATTCCTAACTTACTCTAAATATGCTGTTCAGAAAGTACAATTTTCTTGCTTTGCTGCCGCACGTGCAAAAAAAAATACTGCGTGATTCAGAGATAACTAAATTAAATAAGTTTAGTAATTTTTGTTAAAATATAAGTAGGTTCCTTTTTCATTTTAGCTAAGGTCTCACATAAAACAATTACTTTTGTTTTAACAGTATCAGAGACCCAGTTTGGGTAGTGGTTCAATTCCAATTGTCCACCTATACCTCAGGATCCCTGACTCGATTCTAGATCGGGTCAATTTAGGAAACGAATATTTTCTAAATTGACTTGGATCTAAATGTGGTGAAGGGTTATAGTCATGCTTCGGAAGGCTAGTTAAGGTATTAAAGTTTGTTCTGTCGCAAGATAGAAGATGTAAAAGAAAGTCACATTAGAGTCCTGTAATAGGCAGCTTTGAAACCTCTGACACCAGACAATTTTTTAAGCTGCCATATGATACGAAGAAGTGTCAAATTTTGATACAAATACAATAATGTTTAGCTATTTAACTGTGATGGTTAGGCTTCAGGAGCAGGTCAAAATTGATCTCATTATCATGGACTACATGATTGCCGTGTTATTATTTGGACCTAGTTATGCAGAAAGCAGCCATGTGAGGAGAAGTACAAACTGAGATATAAGCATTTTAGTGTCGAGAGCACTCGAGAGTTGCACTTCAGTTATTTTTTGATGTTTTGTTTATTTTATATTTGAGATTTATAGAGAAAATTATTACGAATTTTTGTATCCTATCCAGTACTTCGTATCGTTTCTAATAATACAAATAATTGCGTTTTGGACGTGGCTGTTTTCTACAAAATAGGCAATTTCAAAGAAATATCAAAAAGCATAAACCAGCCACATAGCGATGGCTGAGTTCTACAGTAATTCAAGACAAAAAAATAGTATATAAAAACAGCCAAAAAAATATTATAGCCAGTAATTTACTACAAAATAATTAAAATTTTGTATTATTATTTCATTTCTTATTGTAAACGATATGAGTCAAATAATCTTTGTGATTTGTGAAAATACTTATAAATCGCATGAAAAGTCTTCATTAAAAAAACTTGTCCATACAAAAACAAATAAATTTTTGCCTCCTTACTATTTTAAGCTATTAAATTGTCATTTTGTCGATAGTGATTACTTGCTCAGTGCTGGCCACTTAAATCTGAAATATACTACTCATTGATTGAAAATTTCAAATCAAAAATTAATTATTTCTTTTAACTGCTACATTTGAGTTTCAAAAACAGTAAATTATTATTGTTTTCTTTGTTTATTATTTTTATTTTTGGTGTTTTTTATAGTTATAGTACAATAGAAAACATGAAATACTAAATTTACTAGTATAAGTTCCATCGTGGCACCAGTGCTGCAGAAACAGCTCGAAGGATTAACGATGTGTTTGGCACTGGTGTCGCAAAAAAAAAACAGTAGTTTTTTGGTTCTTATGTTATTTTTGTTTCGGAATTTCAATCTTCAGACCTACCCTGTGGATGGCACTCAAAGCCTCGTGAATAGTCGGAGACGTAGGTGGTTGATGAAGAATTAAAATCTCTTGTGGAAGCAGATCCATCGCAAACCACTTTACAAATACATGCAGGCTTTGGTGTGAGTGACAAAACTGTTTTAAAACACTTGACTTGACTAAACAAGCTCGAAACGTTGATATATTATGAATTGAGTGAATCAAACTAGAAAACATTTGTCGAATGGTACGTTACATTGCTCAAACAACACAGTAATGAAAGAAGAAATTTCAGAAATTCAAAAGCAGATCATAACCTGTGATGAAAAGTAAATCCTGTACGATAATCGAAAGCGCTCATCGCAAAAGCTGAATCTTGTAAAACCAGCAAAATTCTGCTCCCAAGCGAAAATTTACTCAGAATAAGAAAATTCACTTAGGAGAGTTTGGTGGACGAGTGCCAGTGTCATTGTACTAGTGCAGATATCTGTTGTCTGTAACTGTAAAACTTTATGAAAGGACTAGCTGCTAAACAAGAGGCTGGTCAATCTAGGCCATTGCTGCTTCAAGAGAACGCTGACCACACACTGCTTAAAAGACTGTCGCTAAACTAAAGGCATTGCCTCAGCCGCCACTGTAATTTCTGCGATATTCGCCGTACACCCCGGACCTTGCCCCAACAGATATTATCTTTTTCTGTGATTTGGATTTAGAACTCCTTACAAGAAAGAAAATTCTACTGCGTTGTGGCAGTCCAAACAACCTTTACAGACTTTTACAGCCTATCGTTATAAAAGGCAAGGTATTATTTTAAGGAACCTGGCGATTAGTTAGCTTAGGGGACACTTCATTACCAAGTTCTGAACAAAAGTAATGGGTAAGTAGCGAGACATTAATGTGTTACACCATACAGTATACCTCGTGCATATAAACGAATCGCTTAGTTCGTAACTATAGAGCAACAGATCTTTACAGACGTAAGTGAGCTAGCGTATGCTTGCGTTGCCTACGGGCGATTTTCTTTCTAGAACGGTCTAGAACGGAACTAGCACTCATTTCTCTCTTGTTGCAAGCAAGTCTAGGCCCTAGGGTGGCACCATTCAAAGCCGTCAGCATCCCAAGATTAGAGCTTCAGGCAGCTTTACCAGGTGTAACACTAGCCCGCTCGATATGCAGTGAGCACCGTTGTCAAGCTTCTCGCAGGCTGTGTCGCAGGGTATATTAGTGTGACTCCAAAACCGTTCTTGCGTAGATTAGAAGCGATTCTTTATTGATTCTCGCCCCCAGGTTTTCTTTAGAAAAGGAATCAACGGAGGTCGGAAGTCGTAAGGACCTAAAATTTGTCTGAATCCAGGGTAATTAATTGCATATCAAACGTGAGATTTTCGACATGCTCTTGAATTTTTAGGAAAATCCATATTTTATTGAGATGTTGTTTTTTTTTTTATTATATTCGGAACACCAACAGCTACATCAAACAAATAATAGATTACATAAATTATATCTACTTAGCTATTTACAGGTATTCGCATATGAAAATTAAGAAGATAATAGACCACAAATCATAACACCAACCATGGAAATGTACCGACCGATGAAATTCGATCATACTTTTACACTATCGACCTCCACCTGTCAGTCCTTTTAGTCTGGTAAAATGATCATTGTGTGTCTTTTATAGAGCTGACGTCCTCACCGCTTTTTTTAATGTTCAATACGGAATTTATCACTGATATTGGATGTTTCTGCTAAAGTCTGTGTTGAAGAATTTCTGAAGAAACTATAACGCACAGATTGTCAAAGAGTTGCGTAATCTGCAGTATGTGCTCATGAAACAATATCAAAACGCCACGCTGCCTACGCTTCTTCGTAATAAACAATACAAAACAATAAAAGTAATTTAACTGCGCGTATCAAAATATTTAAAACGTGAGTTAACAAGTAGAAGTAGAAGTAAACGATGCAGTATCGATTCACATTGGTGTTTTTTTTCTTGGGTAACTATACATATCCACGAAAAGTTGAGGAAAACTTAAATTAATTCGATTTTATAAACTGAATTTTTAAAGCTATAATAAAAAATGTCAGTAAAATCAGTAATACTTTAGCAAAAAAGTTGTAAGTACCTATTGTATTGAGTATATTCTATTTTTATTAATTTGATAAACACAGCCAGAGTGGTGTTCAAAAAAGCCACGTATGTACTAGTAACAAATAATCAATTTACAGAAAACAGCCATCACACACTGGCTGTCTTTAACGTAACTGGATCCCGATACCTCCTAACATTTTGAAATTTGTAAAAAACAGCCATATAAGAAGGCTGACTTCTGCAATATAGGTTTGGAAATTTGTGCCTAAATTGGCTGCATTTTACACCATGATGATTGTTTTTTACAAAAAAATATTAGTAGCATGGCTGGTTTTGACGGCTCGTATCTCAGCCGTAAGAAGAGATATCGACATGGCTGTCTTTGCAAAAGATGCGCAATGTTGAATTTAGCATGGCTGTGTTAAAAACTCATTTTCGACAGAAGTGCCACTTGGCTGCTTTCTGCATAACTAGGTCCATTTTATCTTTGGCCAGTTAGGAGTTTTAACTATGATGTAAATATATAGGGTCGTATTATTTTGGTTAAGTTGATTCTGGGCGCTTCGCTATTATAGCTTCCAGGTCTATCCTAAAATATACAGGATGAAATTTTAACCACTTTCCAAAATTTTTATAGACGTTCAGTATCGTATTTAGAGCCCATTTATGAAGTAAAAAATGTAAATCAAGCTTTCACCCGAAAACATTTTTCGCAATATAGTTTACAATTTTTACGGTCCTAGGCCTGTTAAGGTATAAAGGGAAAATCAAAAACATATGAATAGTATCGTAGTGAATGAATGAGATGCGAATCGCGTAAAAAAAGTGTTCCTAGGCAGACGTATTAAAAATTTTAGATTTTTTGCGGACATTTTCTAAGTGCTTTATCTTGACATTATTGTACTGGTCTATACCAAAAGAAGAAATACGTCATTTGTTTTTTGTCTCGTAGATTGATATTAGGGGTTAAAATATGAAATTGCCATTTTATTGTAATAGGTTCTTTGAATTGACATAGAATCTTCATGGTTTGAGGTTTTCGAATGAAACTTTTTTCACATGGTTTCTATGATGTTCTTCTTTTAAAAAATGTGAAACATTTGAATATCGATTTAAATTGTTTTTGTTATTTAACTTAGACAAGAAAGATGGATACTGCGAAAATTCGAGTGATTTTTGAATACGAGTTCCGACGCGGAAGTAACGCGGCAGAAACAGCCCGCAATATCAATGTTGCGTTTAGAGAGGGATCTGCTAATGAACGCACCGTGCGATTTTGGTTTAAACGCTTTCGTGATGGAACTTTCGACTTGAAGAACGAGCCACGAGGAAGACCGCCCACACAGGTGATTAACGATGAATTAAGAGAGATGGTGGAAGCCGATCCTAGTCAAACTACCCAGGAATTAGCGGCATGGTTTAACGTAACCTTACCCACAATATTGACTCATTTGCGTCAAATCAATAAAATAAACAAATACGAAAAATGGGTGCCTCATGATTTGACTGATGTTCAGAAAGAAACGCGTGTTGAAACTTGTGTTGCCTTGTTGAATCGGTACAGAAATGAAGGAATATTAAATCGAATTGTGACATGTGATGAAAAGTGGATTCTTTATGATAACCGTAAAAGAAAAATGCAATGGCTGACCCCAGGTCAAACGCCACAACAGTGTCCTAAAGCAAAACTTACCAATAAAAAGGTAATGGTAACTGTTTGGTGGTCTCAGCATGGTGTTATTCACTATAGTTTTCTCCGATCTTGTCAATCAATAACGGCAGATGTCTATTGTGCCGAACTCCGAACAATGTTGGCAAAACTAGCAGTAAAACAGCCCCGACTCATGAATCGATCTTCACCATTATTAATCCATGACAACGCGAGACCTCATACAGCACGAGAAACCGTTTTGACCCTTGAGGAACTGCAATTAGAAACCATTCGACATCCTCCGTATTCGCCAGACCTTGCTCCAACGGACTACCATTTTTTTCGTGATTTGGACAATTATCTACGTGACAAGAAGTTTTCTTCCCAGGAGGCAGTACAAAATGCTTTCACACAGTTTGTGCAGTTTAGATCCTCAGAGTTCTATCACAAAGGCATAAATGACCTTTCTATTAGATGGCAGCAATATGTATAGATAGATAATAATGGCTATTATATTATCTGTGATAATGGTAACTATTTTGATTAAATAAATTTATTAAAAATTAAAAAATAAACAATTTTGATTTTCAGTACAAATCGGCAATTTCATACTTTAACCCCTATTATATTAATATTTGGAAGGTGGTTAAATTTTCACCCTGTATTAAGTAATCTATTTTGAATAAGAGACCAAGACCAATTTTGATCTAAAATAAATTTTGATTGTGATATATTTTGTCTATTTGTTTGCTGCTACATGACTATAGGAAACTTGTTGCATGTTTCATTATAAGAAATTACCTGATTATATACAGTTACAAGGAAGGATTGCATCGTTGAAGTGGCAGTGGACGGGACACATAGCGCGGAGAACCGATGGCCGTTGGGGCGGAAAGGTTCTCGAATGGCAACCGCGTACCGGACGACGTTCTGTGGGCACTGGGCAGGCCCTACAAGGTGGACCGACGATCTGGTCAAGGTCGCGGGAAGCCGCTGGATATGGACAGCACGATCGCTGTGGAGATCCTTGGGGGAGGCCTATACCCAGCAGTGGGCGTCGTTCAGCTGATATGATGATGATGATGATACAATTACATATAGGGTCATATAGCCACGAGCGTCAAACTATAAAATAGCTACATAATGTTCTGAAAATGTTTCTGAGTTCAATTCCCTATCATTTCACAGTTTTTTAAATATTCACAGTATCTTTTAATGTCTCGAAAGATTCCGAATGTACTCGATTTACCTACCTTACTTTGAGACCATGACGTGTACTGTTTATAGGCTTTTTTTTAACATCCCATTCGATTTTACTAAAATATGTACTGTGGCTAGGTACCTATTTCATGGACTCGCGATCGATGAGAAAGCGCTACCATTAGAACGTCACGCCTCCCGCCTTTTTTTCCTTTTCCATCCATTTTCTGTAAAGCAGGTATAGCGATTATCACAAAATCCTTCTTTTAGAGAGGCCTGTGCTGTCCGGCAGTACACTGCTATGAGCTGGTTATGACGATGATGATAATGACAATGTTCGTATTCCCGGGTGCGAATCTTCTTAATTTATCTTTAATTTTAAAGAGGCTGATTATAATGTCCGATTTTCTTGCACTGCTTCTTCTTGGGACTATTGTAACCCGGCAGAGTGGAAGACCTACTTGCCGTGCTAAAGTAAATTTATAAATTGGTATAAATTAAATTAAGCAAGTACCCTTCATTAATTACAAAGTTTATTTGAAATGATCAGTTACACAAATATATTTAAATAATATTACACTGTTATCTGGTTGTGCCCTGTGAGGAAGATACGAAGTCAGGGAAAAGCCTTAGCTCCTAGGAACACAACACACTTTATTTTATAAGTTATGACAATCTACCGTCTCAATATAAAATCTCAACATATGAAAAACTAGGACCTATCACCTAGCTAAGGTGCCAACACAACGGCAACACTTAGTCAGCCCTAAACAGAGCTAAATAGGTCTCTAGAATCAGGTCAGTTAGCTAGCTAGCGGAATAAAGCTCCTTGCCGTCAGTGCGGCCGATGTGCCGCACCACAGGATGAACGCGTCCTACGCAGGTGGTATTGGGTATGTCAGGAACAGCAAACTTACGGCGACCAAATACCTGGTAGCAAGTCCACGATGGGTATGACGTACCGGAGCAAGGGTCCGCCACATTACCACCGTGCACACCAGTGCGCCTTAGTGCTTGAATCAGCCTTACAGTAGGCCAGGCTAAAGAGCCGGAATCTGGTGTAGCCTCCACACGCTGCCAAGTCTCCGAGCAAGTAACCCCTTTCGGTTCGAATCTCGTCTGATCTTTTCTAACGACAAATTCAAAATCTTAGCTAGTCATTCTCGAAATGTCAAATCATCTAACCAAAGAGTATAGACTCAGAACATAGATAATATTGATTGCTAATCGAATAAAATCGATAACGATGAATGCAAAGACGACACCGTTTGCATCGTCACACCATATAGCCCATATTTGTCCCGAAATACGCATCCAAGAATATGCTGCTTTCGACGTTTATTTTATGTAATAAAAACTAGTAATTCTTGAAAAATAATTTTGTTTTATTTTTTTAATGAGACTATTGAACTGAAAATGTATCCTGATATTTATGATAAAATTTTAAATATAGGATTGTTGCGTTTTAAACATTAATTTGGATTAAGAACTTAGAAGGCAACAGAAGGCCGTTATGCCCCCATTCCAAGTTTCCCCCGGCCGGTATGCCCCCACATTGAAAAATTTGTTATTCCGGTTTGCCCCCAGCCGCGTTACCCCCACAGTTTCTCTTTTTGTCATGATATTCGATTCAGTACGGTTGAGTAGACAATCGTTCTTTTAATTTCTATTAATAATAAATGGATATGGATAATCATGACTGATGTGATGATGATGTAGATGCAGTGATGAGGGGTTGTCTACATTCGTCTACAATGTTTTAGGTGATTTTTTAAATTTCTTACTAGTAAGTAAAAGTCACTTTCTTGTTTGTATAATCATCTTTATTAATTTACAGTGCGGTAATGCGGTAACATTATCAATCAATCAAAATATAGGTAAATATCACAATCAACATGGTATATCAGTTATAATCTTTACAAAATCAACTATACTCAAAAACTATCCCTATTAATATCTAAAATGATGATACATAGTACAAAATTAATATAAGTTAAATTCAAAAACACTTTTGTTTTCAACAGTATTTGCTCAAGAGTCTTTTTAAAAAGAAAATGGGGGCAAACCGGAATAACAAATTTTTCAATGTGGAGGCATACCGGGAATGGGGGCATAACGGCCGGACCCAACGGAAGGAAGGATAACAAGTACAACAGAGTAAAGCATTTATTTGTTTCTCATATCCTCTCAATTATCCATCCGGTTGATAACAAGCCGATATTATACTATTTATGTATATAGTCAACCAAAATCCACAATTCCTTACCAATTATCAGCTTAAAGATATGGGCTAAATATTATGATTACGTCGTTAGTTTTTAGGCTAGATTAATTGAAAATGCTGCGAAAAAAGTGCAATAAAAAGATGCGCCATGAACTACACTTGCGAAAGCACTGATGACAAGCAAGGAAGCAAGAGTTTCTAGGTCCAGCAGTGACCTGAAGTCCCTTTCAGGCCCTTGATCTAGAAACTTCTCCCTAGATTCATGGGTGTTTCAAATCAATCTTCAACTTTAAGTACTAGGTAATTATAAGCATAAATCAATTGGGTATATTTTATGTTTTGTGAAAGATTGGAAAGCCTTTTAATTTCAAAGTTACTTATAGAAATAAACAACATGTTTGATAATATTTATAAATCTACTAGTTCAACTATCTAATTGAACTGTTTGAATGTAATTTTTTATCTGGTTAAAACTAAAAAAACTACGTTTAATATACGTAAAGCGGTTTTAATATACTGTGCAATAATTCAAACAAAACAGATAATTAAAACGGAAAAGCTCTTTTGGTGAGGCTAAAAATAAATTACGCAATTAGGCAAAACAACTCTCCAAATTCGCAGTAAGGTGAGAAGGGCACCTGTGATTTTATTTTTATAGAACATGATCCAAAATTCATTATAAATATACAAATAATTTATCTTCTTTTCAACCAAAAATTTTATTAGTAGGCTTTTTTCTCACTCACGCCCACAACACCTTAACATTTATGCCGACGAAAGCAAATCGTTGTGTAATACACTGGCCGTCGGTCTTTATATTATTATAGACATAGTTTGCAATAAAAAGTATAGTCTGATGTACAGTGGTACACACTCGTTCAGCTTAGTTTCCCAACAAAAGTTTTGTTTGTTCAACATTTACATTAATATTACCATAAATTAATCAATTTTGTTTGTATAATATTTTTTTTCATTTAATAAAGTTTATTTCCTGCTTGCGCCCATTACCAATTGCCGGAAAGAAAGGGATGAAATCTATAAACATATAGCAGATATCGGTTGGTTTTGGATTTCTATATTATTTTTAAATAAGGACCCTGTAAACACATACCTTTTCTGTTATTTTAGAAATCAATGCTCTAATTAACCTTCGAGCGTGGGTTATTCCAGACACAATTAAAATCAATTGTTATCGCGCTGTCACACGGGGGTTCGAAGATCTTTCAGTCTCTAATTATAATTTTATGAAAAAAGGAATAAATTATACCAAAGAAAAGAAATCAAATTATACCAAAACTAAACTATAAATCATCTCAGAAAATCTAGATACTAAATAAAACACTTTTAATGTAAGTAGAGCTATTATTATTAATATGTTGGTCTGTTTCCGATCACAGGACTATGGAGTCCCGGACATTTGGTATTATATTATGAAAAATCTCTCTTTTTTTCATCTCAACTAAGATACCCATTTTGTTTTGTATTTTAATAAGATTATCATCATTGACAAGTAATTATAATATAAAAACCTTCTTCGACAGTAGACGGTAGGTACTTTGTGAGGAAACTGTTAGATTTTAGGTATTAGCAGGATATTCTTGATTGTTTTCTTGTAATATTTCACCAATTAAATTCAAAACTCTAGATTTGAATCTTAGCTTTTGATCCCGATTCATATGTCTTACATCAGGTAGCAAACTGCACATAAATGCTAAATCTGGATCTTGATTTCTATCATACTGTAAGTTATTTTTCCTCGACTTAAAATAATCCAGGGCAGACGCATTCACTTCACTCAAAGAAACTTTTTTAGGGTCTTTAACTTTTCCCTTTGATTTTAAAAAATCTTCGACATCCCATTTGTTGGCTTCCGTGTTTTCTGAAGAGGAAGGAGCAGGAGGAGGCGTTTCAACATCATGACTGTTGTCTGAATATTCGTCTACATCATTTTGCGTTTCCTGATCCATATCCGAAACTGGACCTCTTCTGAACCTAACTATTGGTGATCTTGGTTTTGTGTAACTGTTTAAAAACTGGAGTTGTTCTGCTAAATAATACGGTTTAAAATATTTTGGAAATGGACCTCCAGCTAGTCTGTTGATTTTTTTTAAATGCCTTGTGTAACATCCTCGTAGATTTTTCCATCTCTCTTTGCAATCAGCAACTAAAAGAAATACAAAATATTTTATTACATGTCTTTTACAGAAGATAATAAATGATCAGGCAGCAAAAATTAAAACAAACAACCTTAATAAAAATGTTTTAAATAACGACAATTACTTATATGATACGGGAAATGTAGTTTATTTTAATAAATGTAGAACGTATGAACGAAATGTAGAATGTATTAAAAATACAGTGTCTTTCATGTTCGTTTAGGCCAGAATGTTTATTAGTACCATATTTATGATGCCTAGTCTAATCGTTGAACGAACTAGGGTAGGGATTCATGATCTTATCGGGTCTAAATCGAATTAACGTAAATCGATGAATATTACAAGCCAATACGATCTGTCACTTAGCGTTTGTTTTTGAACATAAAAAGTTGCGCAGGAAATGAAAAGACGGAATTTAGGCTTTTATTTTTTTACAATAATCATAATTATGCGACATGCGACAGTTATTTGACACTGTGTAAGTAGTTAATATTAATAAATAAGGGTGAGACATAAAGAACGCAGTCATTGCTTTTTGGTGCAAAGGCTATTTGGTTCGAATGAATTCTAATGAAATGTAGACTACTTCGGAAATATCTTTACAAGTGGCAGTATTGATTGCTCACTTAAAAGATAAACAAAACGAAAACTGTTGATTGTTACTAGGTACCTAGGTACTACAAAATCAACAGCTAAACATATTTATAATTCCATTTTATGATATTTTAGCAACTTAATTGCAATTATAATATCAGTATTTAAACTTGAAAAATTATGTCTCAGGCGGGACTGGAACCCGCATCTACATGCATACCGGGCGCGGTAACATTTGATGTAGCTACGCTGGCCTACAGCGATAAGAATATGCTTGAAAAATTGACGTCTGGGACATAGTGTCTCGGTGGCTTAATTGGTAAAGCGCCGCGCCCGGTATGCATGTCCAAGTCCCGCCTGAGACATGATTTTTCAAGTTTAACTACTGATATTTACAAGTCATTCATCATCAGTATCACCAGCGTATATCAGCCTACTATTGTCATGTAACAGCCTTATAATCATCCCACTGCAGGGAAAAGGCCTCCATCAATGAATTCAAGTTACCACAGCAATGATGGCTACTGACATAATCACCACGCTTGCGGGTTGGTGATCATGGCCTTACAAAAATTAGATCTCCATAATCACCACACTTCCTTGGCAGGCCGGTTGGAAACTGTTACTTGGCTTTTGGTGAATAGAAAGATGCTACTGCCAGTCTTCTTCTGGCCGTACTCATTTATTCGCCTTACCTCTTAAGACACCCTAGGCAGAGTAGAGGTGCTGCAATTCTTTTTATTAGTTGGCATCACTCGACTATAAATACTCGTAAGTCTTTACATACGGGATTCATGTACACACGACGGCAGATTAAGTTACCACAAAAGGTCACTTTGTCACAACATAAACCAATCTCTGAGAGTTTTAGTTACAGTCGAAAATCGTTTGGGGAAATTTGACATTTATGGGTAGGTTGATGTGCTGGCCACTGCACATTTTTAGGACCATGCAAATTTAAAGTACTTACTAATATGGAAATTCAAATGTACTTATTTAACAAGTTACCCGATTTGCTCGTTCAGTCTTAAAAACCCATAAAAAACGGTAATGCGGTTTGCATCAAACTGAACAAGATGAAAGTTAAAATTATAAATGTAGTTCACTATAAATCAGGATATGTGATTTTTAATGTAATTATTTTTTACTAGCTGTTCCTTGCCACGCTTCGCTGTGGCAAATTTGATTGAATGTTTTTTTTTTCGCGGTCGCGGTTAAATAGATAAAAACAATCCTTGATGCGGATTATAATTATATCATGCTAAAATTTCAGCTCGATCGGTGCAGAACTTTTTGAGTTTTTGAAGCGTACACAAACCAACATAGCTATTTGTATATATAGACAGATTACTAATCGAAACCAAAGTCACCTTGTGTTTTTATCTTTGTAGTTTCTGTTATGGCATCAAAGATGGCGTGGCATACCAAAAATACATATAAAAGTAAATTTTATTAAGTTGAAGCAATTTGTTCCGATTTTATAATAGTTATTCTGCAATAAGTAATCGTTTTCGGGACGGAGACGAATCATAGCTCATCAAAATCTGTCCAGCCGTTTTCGAGTTCGAAATAGTGTAAATATGTAAGCCAACTTAGTTTTAAGTACGTAAATATGTAGACGTAAAATATTTTAAAATTCAGATATACAACGTGTTCCTTTTGAAATCCCATAACTCTAGGGTATTAAACAGATTATGGTAAAGAATCAAATTGCATAATTAAGAATTATTTTTCAATTTTTTTTTGTTATATTTTTTCATACAAAATAATTCTAAAAAGTCACGACTGTTTATGTATTGAATGAACTTTTGAATGAAAAGATTTACTCGTACCTACTTATCAATGAAACACCCACACACGTCAATGTTTTTTACAAGTTGCGCTCTCCCGCTACTTTTCTACTACACTGTGTGTAAGTTTGCCAACGTCTCGCAAAACTAAGGAATCGCCATACTGGTTACATTTTTTAAACAAATTTAACTAAACTTGATGTTATATTCAACTATTGATTTTTGAACCACATGTTCTAGGACGTTTTATATTATTTTTACCTATAGAATATGTTCTATTCCTTAGATTGTATACCTTAGAGTTATGGAATATCAAAAGTAACGCGTTAAATTGTATATGTGCACTGTTTACTATACTAAATAACGTTAAAACTGTCAAGAAGTTGTAGATGAAATTGACTAATAGGCGAGTATCAAAAATTAACAACGTTACAAATTCAAAACTACTCAAGTTATACGAGTATACAATAACAATTAATTATTGCGCTTATTACCTACATATTAAACCGTGCAGTCAAAAAATATACCAGAAAGCAATATTATTATTTGTTAAGTTTACAATTATTTTTGTTACTCCTACCACCTACTTCAGTGTATCACCGGACTAAAATAAAAAAAGCATCACCCGTTCACGTCCTAATAGGTGTCGTTATAAATGACTAATCTATACAAATATAATAAAGCTGAAGAGTTTGTTTGTTTGTTTGAACGCGCTAATCTCAGAAAATACTGGTTCGAATTAAAAAAAAAATTTTGTGTTGGATAGCCTATTTATCGAGGAAGGCTTTAGGCTATATAACATCACGCTACGACCAATAGGAGCGAAGTATCAGTGAAAAATGTTGCAGAACTTGACGCGCACGAAGTTGCGGGCAACAGCTAGTTATAATATAAAAAAATTTAGACAACATGACATACATTGTTCTGGTCTCAAAGTGAGTAATTATTGAAAGCACTCGTATTGTTTAAATCAGGAACAACGAAGGTCCAAAACACCCAGACCCAAGAAAATATAGAAAAAACTTTTTCTACATTGACCCGTCCAGGAATCGAACCCAGGAACTCGGAGCAGGCGACACCTTGAAAACCGGCGGGTACGCCACTACGCCACGGAGGTAGTCTAAAGGAAGGAGTGCTGCAGCAAAACTTTTGTCTACATTGACCCGTCTAGGAATCGAAACGAGGAGCTCGGAGCAGACACCTTGAAAACCGGTTTGTTTATTTGAACTCGCTAATCTCAGGAAGTATTGGTTCGAATTGAAAAAATATTTTTGTTTTGGATAGTCCATTTATCGAGGAAGGTTTTAAGATATACACCGTGCAATTTAAACCACCTGTAAAACGAAGCCCACGTTATGTAACCATTATGTATAACATCTAAGCAGTGTTATTTTAATTTTTTTAGCAAAAAATTTTTAAGCTATTGCACAGCTTCTATCGCGGGCCTTGAGCGTGGAGACCGAATCCAGTAATTCCGTAACGAAAATAATCTAACACCCACACCCACAAACTCGGTGCGAGGCACGAACGAACAATTTTAATATTTCCGAAATTTAAAAGAATTTAGAAGAAAATAAGAATTTTGACAGTATGGTTGCCTATGGTAACCATATCTGCCAAAATAACAAAAAATATTAATTACAAAAGTCAAAATTAGAAAATACATAAAATTATAAAATTAAGCTATTGCATAGCTTCTATCGTGGGCCTTGAGCGTGGAGACCGAATCCAGAAATTCCGTAACGAAAATAACCTAACCCCCCCCCCACTCCGACCAGCACAAACAGAGATAAAACCAAACGATGGATACCCACAAAAAATATGCGGTGGCTGCACGGTATTAGTTGACTCAGCTCTCACTTTAAGAAACCAAAGTAATCTAGCTCACAAAAAACTTTTACAATTAAAATTATTTACGAATCAATCGGTAAAATCGAATGATGAAAATAATTTAGCTAGTACTTCTGATATTGGCAACGAAATTGAAAACAGAAATTATTTTGACGATGATTCCAAAGATTGCGAAGATAATTCACAATTTTCAGAATTCACAGTCGAAATACAATGTGACAGGTTAACAGAACAGAATGGCGGGAACTCAAAACAAGATGGCGTTAAAAAGTTTTCGAGAAAAAAAGTTAGGGAAGCGTACATGGAGTTGGTCGAAGGAGTTTTTAATCCGAATGGTCCAGTGAAATGTAAGATTTGCAAAAAGACAGTCAGCAATTGGGAATGCTTTAGAGGTCACGCAAAATTGCATTTACAAGGGAAGAAGGTTGTTTGTGAGGTAAGAGTTGATTAAAACCCTTTATATTTTATGATTTTGTATTGCCTCTATTATGGCAGCTATGGGCCAAATACGTTTCTTGTAATGAGGCTTAAACTATTAACTTTTTAAAATAGAACACGTGATACTTTTTAGTTTTATAATAGCATAAGTTGATAAAAAATGCTATGCAATAGCTTTACCGCGGCAGTCTCCGAGTGCCACACGTCTTTTTTTAAATTAAAATATAAATATCGGTTCAGCTATTTATTTTGAAACACGCTGTGACGCACAAAGATGTAGCTGTGTAAGGTCCATTCAACCGAGACCCCGCCGCAGCAAAATAATGCGTTAAGGAACGTCACGGCTTTTTACAAAATTAAAAGTCTGATTCAAAATATATTTTTTGTAATTGTTTTTAATATAAAAATATATAATGCTGCCATGATGTTATACATAATGGTCCAATAACGTGGGCTTCGTTTTCCAGGTGGTTCAAAAAGCACTGTGCACTGAAGCATCAGTGACAAATGTTGCAAAAATAATCGCGATCATAATAACAGAAATTGATGTGGTCGAAGTCGCGGGCAATAGCTAGTTTTCAATAAAATCGTTGAACTTGAAAAATACTCTATAAGTATCTTATTTTCAACTAGCTGTTGCCCGCGACTTCGTCCGCGTCAATTTCTGTTATTATGATCGCGATTAATATCAATATTGTTTCCCGTTTTTGCAACATTTTTCATTGATGCTTCGCTCCTATTGGTCGCAGCGTGATGTTATATAGCCTAAAGCCTTCCTTAATAAATGGAGTGGACTATCCAACACAAAAAGTATTTTCCAATTCGAACCAGTACTTCCGGAGATTAGCGCGTTCAAACAAACAAACAAACAAACTCTTCAGCTTTAAAATATTAGTATAGATTTCCATTTCGTTGGAGGTCATGTAGGATTTATATATATTTTTTCATTGTACTCTATTTATTTCCTTTGATACCCAATATTGAATAGATTGTCAAAATAGGTTTAATCCACCATTTTGTAGCGGCGGCCATCTTGGATTTACAATAATACTGAACACTAAATTGTATTATCATCAGAACCAAAGATGTGACCAGAATATCAGATTAGTATGTCAACAAGAAGGGGATAAACATGCAACTACTGGACCGAAACAAATAAAAAAGCCAAAAAAACGTTAAAAAAAAGTTCAGCAGTAGATTGATGTGGGCTAATAATAATGATTATTATTTTACGTCTACATATTACATAAAAATATAAACGATTAATGATTAATCCGCTAATAAATAATATAATTAGCTACTTATTATTATAGCAAAACATTAGGTCTCACCTGATTCATTGGTTTTCTTCGATATATCAAGCCATGCAGCTTCTTGCACATGCCTGTTAGTATAATCTGATCTGTTGTGATCATATAAACATGGCCTTTGCTGAACAAATTTAATTAATCTAATATTGAATTCATCTTCTTTCATTTTTAAAGTCATCATACTCATGGATAGGCCACGCGCTAATCCTGTTGTTTTGACACAAATTACGTCACGCGCTATGATACGTCACAATGGCCGCGGACCGAGTAACGTCACGCCACGCGCTGTCACGCCACGCGAATGAGCGCTGGCCGCACTGCTCGGGATTGCTTGCTTGGCGCTGTGTGCCTATGTTCGGACGAGTGGCAAGTCACGTACAAAATCTTCCGTCGGATAATAAGGATCAAACGTCAAGTCACTTGAGATGGCAGTGTTTGTGGCGCCATCTGAAAAAAATTAGCAAATTAGCACTTCAGAACGACAACGTCCTAAAAAATATACGGAACAAATTCATGTACGAGTAGGTTAACCTATTCTAGATGACAGGGTTGTCTGTGATTGCTTGTCTGACAAGTCACGTTTTATAAGGCTATTTAATTTCTTTAGTAATAACAGTATTTAAACTTGAAAAATTATGTCATAAGCGGGACTCGACCCCCCCCCCCCCCCCCCCGCATGGTTAAAGCGCCGGGCCCGGCATGTGAGGAGATGCGGGTTCGAGTCCCGCCTGAGACATAATTTTTCAAGTTTAAATACTGATATTATAATTGAAATTGAGTTGCTTAAATATCATATAAAGTCTTTAGTAATAAGATTTTATTTATTCTTTGTTTTGTAGTAGGAACTAATTTTCTTTTAACAGAAATTTTGAGCAACTATCGACTATTGTATAGCGATAGAAATAACATCAAAATCGATGTGAGGAGTAAAGTTATGAATTAAAAAAAAATAATTAGACGGGCAACATCTCGTAGTCGTGATACGTGTAGTTTTTTTTTTGTTTTATTAAACTGCGTCTCAATAACTTTTAACTATTGTTAACAATTTTCTTCATTTGTATTGTATGAAAATTTAGTACCCATTTAACTACCTACTACAAAATTTAAATATTTAATCTTAGTTTCTTGTTTCTAACATGTTTTAGAATTTCAGTCTATTTGTTGCACGATTATTTGATTGAACCACCACGTCTCGATAACTTTACAGCGTTTACTAAGGTTTAACACCTTAGTCCACATAAATATGTAACTTAAAGTAAATAAAACCATATTACTTTCAGTAAGATTGAATTTCCATAAAGTTAGGTATGAAACATGATAACTGCTAAGTAGACCTAGATCCAATCGCAGACAATTTGAAATGTAAGTAATTTTTCTGTGAACCGTGAGTCTAGTTCCTATTTTTTTATATATGCAAGCGTAGGTACAACAAAACTATTTGCAGATTAAACTCCTATGCTGTCTTTTATTCAGCGAACTATTTGTCCAATTTGAAAGCGTAATGAGGACGCAGCTATCAAAATTAGCTGTTCATTTGTGCAGCTCTACCATAACATGGTGGAAAGTGGAAACAAATACGATTTGCGCATGTAATTACTTTAAAAACAAATTGACAATAATAAATAAAGATAAACTTGCCGTTCCAGGATTCAGACTGCGAAAAGTGGGTAATTCGTTCATGGGAAATTGTATTCGTATTTTCAATAAATTACCACTATCAATTGCTGAACTCCCTGTACATAAACTCAAATCATATATCAAAGTTATTTTAATGAAAAAGGGCTATTATAATATCCAGTATATAAACTTGAAAAATTATGTCTCAAGCGGGACTCGAACCCGCATCTCCTCGCAATTAAGTTGCTAAAATATCAAATAAAATATAAGGGCTATTATACTATTTATGGCTTTAAATTGTCCCAGCTCGCACTGGCTTAAATTAAATCTTATGTAAACATATTTATTTAAAAAGAGGCTGACAATATTGACCGAGTTTCTTGCGCTGCTTCTTCTCGGCACTAGCCCACATTTGTCCCAAAGCAGTGGTAGGTTTAATTTTGGGACGTAAAATCAGTAGAAAAAAATGCACTTAAAATTAAACGTATTTTATGGAATACGTAATAAATCTAAATACAAATATCTAGTAATATCTACTTTCTAGTATCGATTAAAATGTGTTCCGATTCCGATCAATGGGATATAAGTAGGTAAGTACATTGTTCTTTAGATGAAAAATCTATGCTTTAAACATAATAGCTAGTAATAGATTTATAAACATAGATAGGTATAACATAAAAACAGAAACACTATCAGCAACAGAAAATTAAAAGGTCCTCGCCAAATGGGCGCCAAAATAGGGATTTTGTAGTCCCATACAAAAATGACACTACCTGTCGTAATGAAAAGTAAACTTTACGTTCTTGAGTCAAGAAATAAAATTAAATGCTACATATTAAGTTGAAAGAGAAGCCAAAATATCTTAGGATTTATATTACACTAGCGGACCCGACAGACGTTGTCCTGTCTTTAACTATAAATATTGATAACGAAATAGTATAATAAAAAATATGTTACCAAATAGTTTATTATTATTATGCTTCATTATCACTATACACAACATTCTTTGTTATTTTTCTGGTGGGTATATAAATAGCTTTTTTGGTATTCCGACACGGTAACAGGCGACATTACTGGCCATGTGCAAAATCCAGTTATTTACCCCCTATTTGAAGATATTTGCAGCACGCATTTTGTCAATGTTATGTCAAACGCCATATATATATATTAAAAAAGTTTAAATTGTCAAAAGCGATAAGGTTACATTATTACAAATAATTTAGTATGGTGAGCAAGTTTTCTTAAATTTTCTAATTTTCTGCGCAATTTTCTTATTTTTTTCTTTTATAAGAACATTCTCCTGACAATAACAAATAGAACTGAAAAAGAATTAGCGAAATCGGTCAAGCCGTTCACGCGTGATGCGATGACCAAGGGAAAAAGGGATTCATTTTTATATATATAAGATGATTACTGTGAATAACAAAGCAGATAATTAGGTTTACAGATAAGTACAGGGTGTTTGGTAAATAGTATGACAATCCAAAACCAACCTTTGTTAACTTACGCATGGAAAACTTCAGCAAAGTTAAATAAAATATCAGCAGCAATTTAAAAAAACTATTTGCTTACTAAATTACTCAGGAACCATTATTATAGAAAATATTTATTTTAACAATGATAAAACCAAAATATTGACTTCACTTACTAATTAATAGTTACTTAATTAGTAGTACCTACATAAGGGCATTGTTGCTATAGGCTGATTTTGGCTTATAATTTCATTTACCTAGCACACAGTAAACAAAGTGACCTCTGGCGCGGCCTTGGACAACCCACCAACCCCCACCGGAGACGGCAGCTTCCGCCTAGCCAGATCGCCTGGTCGTTTCCTCGACTCCAGCAATTATCGCCAAATGGTATCGGAGCCAAATATGTAGGGTGTTGGTTTACTCAACCATATCAAGAAGCAAATGTATTATCTGTAAAGTAATATAATTTATAGTGATGGTACATTAAACGTGATAAGAATTTTCTATACAATCGTTCCTTGTTATAGGAACTAAGTTGTTATTACTTATGGTGTTCGGCAAATTCGTGGAATGTATCGGCATTAGATCGTTTGTCTAATGAATATTTTAAACAAATTTAAAATTAACAGTTATTATTGATCTGTATTAATGCTAAAGTTGTTTGCATTGACGAATAACCAAACATTTAATGCTGTGACTAGTAAAAAAAACAACAACCTGTATCTAGCGCATTGGTTTTACGCTAGCGCATGAAAATCACCAAAACATTGGTCTAATCTGAAGTTTTGTTATTCAAGTAGAGTACTTACTCCAGTTTTCCAATCTAATGAGCAGTGATGATAGAAATTTCTTTAACATTAACTAGTTTTGCCCGTGACTGCGTACTCGTGCAGTAATAAAGCTATCCAACGGGAACCGCATCTTTTTCCGGGAATAAAAAGTAGCTTACCGTTTCAGACTAATAAGTATCTCAAATTTTAACCGGATCTGTCAGCCTATGAGAATGAGTAACAAAGATCCATCCAATCATTCACATTTAAAAATGTAAGATACGAAGTGAAGTTGTCAAACAAAATACAAAGAAAGATAGATTGTATCAAGTTTATCAATTTATCAATAACCTAATACCGACCAATGAACATTGGTTACCTATATGTCGTTTGCAATTTCATTTCATGGCTACCCAAGTTCATCAAGCGAAATTAAGAAACGCAAGTTTAAGAAAGTTCTACATGATTGAGTGATTAATATACAGAGTAGGGAGGTTTGTAATGAATGCATTAAAATGGTACCTCATTCAAATAAGCAGAGTAAAAGTAACTTACTTTGGTAGTCAATACAACGTTCTTCAAATCAATATCACTTACAAATACATAATGATAAATCTTTAAGCATTGTATTTATTCACTATGAATAAATACTAGAGTATTAATACAAAGAAAAGACACTATTGACATTAAATAGTCATCTTCGCTCTACAATAGAATAGTTAAAGCTTTTACTTTCAGGGTTCCAAAAGTATATGATTACATTAGCTGAACAAAAACTAGTGCGTGTAATCGGTAAAAAGTGCTGAAAGTTAAACGCCTCTAATGGCCCTGAGTGATGGACGTGAATAATCCATAGGGAAGTACAGCCTTTCAGTGCAAAATTACGTTTTCATAATTCACCGAAGGCCCGGGTCGTTATTAAAATAACGCAACATTTTGCTATTATGTTTTAACAATTGCAGCAATGAACCGCAATATTCATTTCAGAAGAATTATGTGTGGTTACCAGCTTTTAAAATCAAACATTAGTAAATTATACGCGCTGCGCTATCTGCCGTTTAGGTATTTATAGGCAATACAATATTTTCTATCATCATTATCAGCCAAAATTAGTCCATAGCTGTAATTTCCGGAATTGTGCCATAATTTGCCACGTAAGATTGTACCGTAGTGGTGTAGACTAGATACCTTTACTGCCCGTCTCCTTCTAGCCGTTCCTACTCCTTTAAGCCGCCTCTGTTGACTACAACTACTAAAATAAAGTACGAGAAAAGGTGGAGTGTTTCTATTTCAGGCCGTTACAAGAAAGAAAGAAAGAAATAAAAAACTTTTATTTGATACCATTAAATATTTTAAACCTTTAGGTAAAGTAAAAGTAAAGTAACAGCCTATAATCATCTCACTGCAGGGAAAAGGCCTTCATCATTGAGTTCAAGTTACCACAGCAATAATGGGTAATCACCACGCTTGCCAAATGCGGGTTGGTGATCACAAACCCGAGCAATGTTCGAAAATTCGAAACTTTTGGCCCGGTATTTAAACCACAAGACCAACAGGGTTTTAGGTATTTTTTTTAAGTATTTGTAGTAAAGTATGCACCAATAATTAAATAGACTTTCTTTAAGTAAGGAATTGGCATCCTTTGGCTACGATACGTACGGGGCAATAGTTTTGCTTGGCAGCTCGCGCTGTGACGTATAATGCAGGCCTTAGATAGAATAGCACCACACCTTCTAGCCCTATGTGATTAGTAGAGCCTACAAATAAAGTACAACCAGAAGAAGAGCAGCAAGAGCGTCTTCTTCCCATCGGCCACACATCGGCGATCGTTAACTGACAATGGTGGCTATTAAAATACCAGTTTCCAGTTTTGGACTGCTGAGGGCGTATGAAAAAATGATTTTACCTCTTCTGTCGTGGCAATGTTGATTCTAAGGAACCTGATGAAACTTTTGTGTCGCTTAGCTTACGACATCTTTTGCGTATTATGGACACGGAGAGACGAATAGAGGATGGTATTTTAGCCCACTCGTCTCCGACACTATATTTCAGCGAACTTACCCTTCCTATATTTAGTCAATTAAGGTCCTTAAATTTTATTAATAGGCTTTAGATGCTAATAGAGTTGTTGCGTTACTGAAACGAAATTGTTCGCTATCACCGATTGTTTTCTTTTTATTATATCAAGTTAGGAAAAGTCCGGATTCTCATTTTGTGTTATAAAGAAATTACTTTATAAATAATAGCAAGTACGCATCATATACCTACATTATTAACATTATTAACTGATGCCTTGTTTCTATGTTTTCATCCAATTTATAAACTAAGGCACCGGTAATCGATTGGAATGCTTAAATTAATAATTTGCTTACTATATCAAATACCAGGTACAATTGAAGGAAAAAATAACAAGTATAAAATTGTACAGACTCCCCCGTTCAAAGTGTCATCCTACCATAGAATAGAAACCCACTTGCTGATAATTTAACTTGCGAGATAACAAATACTGGCCGAAAAAAGAAAATTAAATGTACATGTTATAATTATGCAAAATGGTCATCCTCGATGAATGCAAAATATTAAGGTACGCACGAGTACCTTTACCAATGATTTTATACCTATATTAAAATAGCTTTGCATAATTATTTATTATTACTATTAATCCAAATATTGTTACACCTCGACGCATCTCTGCCGGCACAATTTTAAACCCTTCTTGAAGAATACGTAAGTATTGTACTGCCTCGTAAGTATTGTACTGCCTCGTAAGTATTGTACTGCTTCGTAAGTATTGAATTTTACCCGGCAAAAAGCTGTCCAAATTTTCGAAAAAGTAATTAGACCATGTTGCTGTGGGAATTGGTGATTGCAATGAAAACGGTGGCTGACCCCAAACTTTCAACTCTAGATCTTGTAACTTAGAGGCTTTCTTTTTATGTTAAAAATAAATTAAGCGATATCGTGTAGTAGCAACAGGACCAAGTAATTTACTAAAGCTGCAATGGGTGAAGATTTTTGAGCTTAAAAAAGCCGTGATAAATCTAATGAATTACACCGCTACAACGCCCAGGGCCAATATCTCAGGGTCCTGGGTTCGATCCCCGGGTCGGGCAACAAAAAGTTTTGAAGTTTCGAACATTATTCGGACCAACGTGCATTGGCAAGTGTGGCGATTATGGCTGTATCCATCATTGCTATGGTAACTTTAAGGCCTTTGCTCTGTAGTGGGATGATTATAGGCCGTTGTGCTTCCAATGTGCATCTGATGTGATCTTTTTTTATTTTTCAACAAAACCAAAACGTACATTTAGTCACAAATTAGCAAAACCCATAACCGAAATCAAAAAATTTGTCACTCTTAAGCGATCGAAGATATTGCCCAATATGTGGATCACTCAATTCAGACATTAGACAAAATGGCTACGAGCTGAATCTCAAGAAATACTTACTCTGTGAATGAAATGTTCATATCAAAATTTTTTACTGAATTTGGCACATCGTTTCACTAAAAATCAAGATACTTCAAGGTAAATCCAGGAATCCATGATGGTTTCATTGGATCACTCAATCCAGACGCACATGTGTTTCCACCGGTACTAGACCACCACACAGTGACCATGACTTTTTTAGAGTTATACCTCATGGTACTCGTCGTGCTGACAATCGTGTGGTTCGTATCGTACGGCACCTACTTATGAAGTCTTTTTACCTTGCCACTTTGAGCAAATGGATCAATAGTGTTATGACGCTAAAAGCCGCTAACTCAGCCGTTGCTGAGTATCGCTAGTTTCTGCCTTCAATTTGTCGTTCTCTCTCTATTGCCTTTAATTTGTCGTTGTTGTTTGACTTTATTTTTCCGGCGACCACGGGGTTAAATTTTTAGATCTTTAAGTAGGTATATCGGCAGTGTTCAAACCATGCTCGACTCTATAATGGTACAGAGTGGTGCATTGGTTTGTAGTGTTCACTGCGTATACTCCGTTTATGTTCGGTTCGGTCGGAGCCGTTTGTGCGGCTTAGCTACTATAATAATTTTAATCGTGTCTACATTGATTAAAATTAAACAAATCAAAGCCAAACCCTGAATAACAAACTACTGTCTGAACACGAAAAAAAGTAAAAATTAAAGTACAGTCTATAATCAAATCATCCTACTGCAGGGAAAAGGCCTCCATCATTGAATTAAAGTTACCACAGCAATGATGGGAACTGGCATAATTACCACGCTTGCCAAATGCGGGTTGGTGATCACCCGAGCAAAGTTCAAAAATTCGAAATTTTTTCTTGCGCGACTGAACTGGACCGGGGATCGAACCTGGGACCCCGAGATCTGGACCCGGTATTTAAACCACTAGACCAACGGCGCGTTACTCGAAAAATATTTACAATAAAGATCGTTTTAATTCAGAATTCAATAGTCTACTAAAATTACGATCTTAATGGCCAGTATTTTTAAACGACAACGGCAAAGATTTTAACTTATATGTACGTCATATTATCGTCATGTACGGTCGGCCAGGAAAGTGTTCAATCACCCTTAGGTTTAAAATCTGAAAAATATTCTGAAAGCTACTAATACTAATAAATAAGTCATAGTTATGCACCTCTTTCATTGTTACAAAGGTAATAAGTCCATGACTTCAAACCTTAACGCTATTTTACGAACCGATCAAAAGTCAAAACAGGTAGACCACTTTCTTGCCCGAACCGTACCTAAGTGCAAAAGGCGATTCACGTTTTTCATTAACATGTAGATTTGTATACTTTATTTGATATTTTAGCAACTTAATTGCACTTATAATATCAGTATATAAACTTGAAAAATTTTGTCTCAGGCGGGACTCGAACCCGCATCTCCTCGCTGGACATGGCGCGAATTTTTCAAGCATATTCTTACGCTGGCTCACAGCGTAAGAATATGCTTGAAAAATTCGCGCCATGTCGCAGTGTCTCGGTGGCCTAATGGTATGGCGCCCGCCCGGCTTGCGAGGAGATGCGGGTTCGAGTCCCGCCTGAGACAAAATTTTTCAAGTTTATATACTGATGTAGATTTGTATTCTAAATTTATGTTCAAATCTCGAGTAATCACCAAACCACTAATAAATAAACCAACTACCGAAGAATAAATACGTTTACGTCAAATATGAACTACAGATTTCTGTAGATGTATTATGCACGTAGTTACAACATATACCCCGTGCATTTTTGCTCACCTGACAAACGAAGCCCACGTTATGTATTCATTTTGCATAACATCTTGGCAGTTTTATTTATATTTTTTTATTAATTAAAATATTAGTATTTAAACTTGAAAAAATTATGTCTCAGGCGGGACATATTTTTTCAAGTTTATATACTGATATTATAATTGCAATTTAATTGCTTAAATATCAAATAAAGTAATTAAAATATTATTAGAAAAATGAAAAAAAAAATAACACTATTCATCTTTAATCATGCTGTGAAGCTCTGGGACGTATTGTTTTGCTTCGGCCGGGTCCTGGAATAATGAACCTTAAACATTACGTCCGAAGACTAGAATACTGACGTCCATGTGCGTCATAGCGTGTTTCATAATGAATAGCTGAATCAATATTTTATATTTTTCTAAGATTTTTAAGCTATTGCATAGCTTCTATCGCGGGCCTTGAGCGTGGAATTTCTGGATTCGGTCGAATCCAGAAATTCCGTAACGAAAATAACCTAACCTAACACTCGGGGCGAGGCACGATCGAACAATTTTGAATTTCCGAAATTTAAAAGAATTTAGAAGAAAATAAGGATTTTGACAGTATGGTTGTCTATGGTAACCATATCTGCCAAAATAACAAAAAAAAATAATTATAAAAGTCAAAATTAGAAAATACATAAAATTATAAAATTAAGCTATTGCATAGCTTCTATCGCGGGCCTTGAGCGTGGAGACCGAATCCAGAAATTCCGTAACGAAAATAACCTAACACCCCCCACTCCGACCGGCACAGCGGTGATACTTTTTGGTTTTATAATTGCATAAGTTGATAAAAAAATGCTATGCAATAGCTTTACCGCGGCAGTCTCCGAGTGCCACACATCTTTTTTTTTTAGTCCGTCTACAAGACTTGCTGTTAAAATACTTTTAGTAACACACAGTTTTTTTACTAAGTAGGCATAAGTTTGAAGTTCAGTTTCTTCTAGCGTGTACACAACAATAACTGCAGACTATTCCGTACATTCTTCTTTGAGTGTATACTGGTGACTTGGTGAGTATCATCAAATTATACTATAGTCCATAAAATATAGCTTGATTAGAATGACACCTGTCAAACTGAGGTGACTAGTAATGGGACTGACTCGACTGATCAAACGAAAAAAAAAACAGTTATGGCGAATAAAATAAAACGAGAATCAGATATATTAAGATTAAACAGTAAGTCAGTGTCGTGATCATTAGCAGAATTATTGAAACAATCATGAAAATCTTTTTTTTTTTTATCGCATATAGAATCCAATAAATTTGAATTTTTTTCGTAAACTATTAATAATTGCAATTTAATGTTCTTAGCATTAACCAATGCTCATTAAATCATTTGTAACATTTATGTTACAATACTTCGATTTTGAAATATTGTAAGTCTATCGATTTCGTTTGTCCATTTTACGTCATCACTAGCGATTGTGAAAAATGACTTAACCTTGTAAAGACGTCTTTTTATGTTAGGTGTAATTTTTGTGAATGGATTATTTTAATGTTTTTAACTTAAAATATCTATTTCATATAATTAAATTGATTAGTTAGTACAGCAATGTGAAAAAATCTATACATGCCAGTTACCAATATTCTTTCGTGTGCAAATGTGTTTCAATTGTGTGACGCTGGTACAAAGTTATGTCGTCTCTTACAGTGAGAACTGTCATTCTATTCAAGCTATATTTTAA
Organism: Anania crocealis; assembly: GCA_949315895.1. Taxonomy (NCBI): domain Eukaryota; kingdom Metazoa; phylum Arthropoda; class Insecta; order Lepidoptera; family Crambidae; genus Anania; species Anania crocealis. The sequence continues at coordinate 9,390,111 of OX438868.1, forward strand.
GGACTATAATACTACGACTCTACTACACCAAAATACAGCCACAACTTGATTTTGTTTTCCTAATATTTATACATACTACTACATACTAATATTGTTTAACGCAATTGTAACGTCAATTTTAGGTCCCATCATGAGACGGAAATATTTTATCAGACTGTAAAGGAAGGTTCAGAATCCAATAACTTTGTCTATGACAATATTCCGAAGTGAGACCAAAATAGATAGGCCCGAGTTGTTCTTTGTAGCAACCTCTAAATAGAGTGCGTAATAGGAAGGGGAGGCCGGAGGGGCGCTATCATCCGCGCATGCGCTTCCTCTGCCGTACTAATATCGGTTTTATTACGGTGCTTTTGTTTTTTACATAATCAAGTTGGATTTCAATTTTAATTAAATTAATAGTTAAAATTAAAAATTATCAAAGGACTCTTCTAAAACAAAAATATGTTGTTCTTGTTATTACTAGTTTTACTTTTCGCTGATTTCAATTCTTGTTATTTTTATGTTTAGGCAAGTGTAAGCGATGGATTTGTATAAAAATGTACGGCCTATAATCATCCCACTGCATGGCAAAGGCCTCCATCATTGAATTCCAATAACCGCAGTAATGATGGGTACAGGCATAATCACCACGCTTGCCAAATGCGGGTTGGTAATCACAAACCCAATGGTTGAAAATTTGCCAACCCGGGAATAGAACCCAGGACCCCAAGAATTTGGTTTGTATTTAAACTACGGGGCGCACATCAAGTTTGTGTTTGGTCATGGACGTACAAAATTTCTTTGAATTTGTGTATTCTCCATGAAAATTCAGTTTCAATCCTGTTAAGCATCAATTGGAAAAACCTAATTAAAATGAATAAGATTTACGTAATTAATAAACATATACAACATTCTGGTGGCATAGACACAAACTAATCAAACTCTTTGCAGCCGTGTGTATAACTGGATATGAAATGTGGCTGTTCGGAGGGTGCGATGTCACCCGCTTGGCAGATGTGCGCCACACGTGGCCCGGCGCTCGCCGCGCACAATGGAACGCAACCCCGGCAACATGGCCGCCCGGGGGAACTTTCCCGCTCTTTTCGCTGATGATTTTGTGCGAACTTTTATTGCTCCTTTTTGATCCAATACATTTAAGTAATAACGGAATGGAAAATCTGTTTGTGGACTTTATTTTCCAAAGATGATTTGGAGTAAGATATTGAACATAAGGAAGGTTCTTAGAACATAATTATTGTTTTATTGTTAATATTCTGATTATATTTTTTTTACCGCAATAATGACCCGATCCGTACGCTGGACAAGTATATTATTATAAATTAAACATTATACTTCTCATTAAGATACCTACTACGCCAGGTCGGTATAGATTCCTCGTGTCCTTTTGAAGATTATATTACACAATTTATAGTTAATGATAACAACCCTCTACTGTAAGGTATAATACACGAATAATTAGAAGAATACCAATTATTTAATCACTGAATTTGATCTAAATAACAAAGAAAACTGCTTTAAATATTTTATTGCTAATTTAGTCATTTCTATCCTTATTTCTGAGTAATTCCTATGGTATTTCTAATTTGGTGTACCTAGAATCCTGTGTCGTAAGTATTTTGTTATTTGGTTCTCGTCAAAAAAAAAAGTTGAACAGCGAGGCCTGAAGGTTTTTTTAACAATTATAGGTACTGCAGCTATATACAATTTAAAATTGAAATTATTGTTACCGTACCTAAACTAACTATTCCTTAATTACATTACAATTAAAATGTGTTTGATTAAAATGCTTCTGTGGTTCTGCTGCTATAAATTTAAAATAATAAATCTAACAACAACATGACCAATATCTATTATTCATTTAAAAGTATTTTCTTTTTATTAGATTCTATATTTTTCTGTAGTAAAGTACGCAGTCTAAGGACTCTCTCCACAATGTACCTGGACTAAAATAAAATAAAATAAAAAATCTAAAAGCAAAGGAATGTAGACATTACTCGTAGACATTTACCTGCTCGCATTCAGATTTTAGTAATTTATTATTAACAGGGCCCTCATAATAAAGATTAGGGTCGCTCAGCACGCTATGGAGTGGGCTTGATAAGCGAGGTAGAATTAGGACGTGTAGGAGGTAGGTAGTCTCTAACTTTTCAGATTCCATATTTGAATCGTTCTAATCTAGATTAAAAAAAACTTCATTGTAAACAACATTAAGTCCGTTTGTTTAAAGTAAACAGTTACATAATGTTGTGTAAACTAGGTTAAATCTATAAATTTTGACATCATAATTAAGCTACGATAAATTACATATCTATTAATTGTTCATTCTTTATTAAAATATTCATTAAAATTATGACTTATAAACTTGGAACTTTAAAATAGGTTTTGTTAAAAAGACTGAAGTGCATCTACGAATTGTTATACACAATTACTAACCGTATTTTTACTTATTGTAATTTTGCAGAATGCGTATTCCTAGCAGTATATTACAGGATTAATTAAGACGATACTTGGAACTTCCGTTAGCAAACAAAAGCTGCCTAGGGAAGGAGGTAAGGAGGAAAAGACAAGGCTGGCGAGTACTACTCGTCTAAGAATCTCGATGATCTTACGTTTAGACAGGATAAGTGTGGATGTTAAAGGTATACCAATACCCCATTAGAGATTGACTATTGAGTCACTTAGCCAATCGTGTTCCTCAATGGACCTACTAAAATGCCCTGAATTTAGGGTGGTGGGATCTACCTCCTAGTGGTCCACCCTGGGCAACGGCATCTTTGGTTTTCTAACCAATGATGACGGCTAACAGATCCCTCTGCGGTGGTAGGCTTCGTAAAAGACTGCCTGGATGCAACCCCCCTTCTGCCGGAGTCCAGCGCCAAATAGTTTTTATGTGTTCCGCTGGTGTGTGGGAGAACCAGTGCCTCTGGGTAAGCTCGCTCCATCTTAGGCTTCTTCTTAACCGTATTGTTAAGTATGTAGTCAAGAGCAAACCCATTATAAATTAAAAAAAAATTTTTTACGGCTCTTGTTTATTTGCCTCAACTCTCAAGTCAAGAAATTGTGATGAAAGGCGCAGGTGGCTTCCGAAGGCCTGGATGAGGACAGACACTTTATATTCCGATTAAAGTTCCCGAGAGGGACGAGATAAAGCTAATGCTATCTTTGAAGGACCATTCCACTATAACGAAGAAACACGTGAAGTTGAATCGTATTGATATAATAGCAATAATAGCAGCGGCTTTCATATTTGGTTATAAATCTACATTTGAATAAATGAATGTGTACAGCATCACAAACATTGTTCTGATCCCAATTTAAATAACTATTAGAGCACTCGTATTTTTGGAAATCAAAAACAACGAAGATACCATAAACACCCAGACCCGAGAAAATGTAGAAAAACACTTTTCTTCCAATATTAACCCGTCCGGGAATCGAGCCCGAGACCTCCGAGCAGGCGACGCCTTAAAAACAGGTGTGTACGCCACTCCGCCACGGAGGTCGTCGATTTCATCGTTGCAATATGTTATAATAATGGTTTTAATAGACATTCATTATTGCACACCATACAAACTCCTTAAATAGTTGTTATTTAATTTTGCAGTAAGTGTATGTGATGTACAATTTCTACAACTATAAAGATATTTATCTTATAATTATATGTATATCTTCTTAACAACCCTTACTTAAATTGTTTAATTTAAAAATAAAATGTCATATATGGAAATGAATGTTTTTATAATGGAGTCAAAACTATTTAGGTACCTACCTTTATCTTTGTTTATAAAAGTTTAAACAAGTACGTACAACGCTTATAGTCATTACTTTTATTTTGGTGTTTCACTAAACACCTGAAAGCATTTGGCAGAAAATTTAACGGAAGGAAGTAAGGGTTAGCTCAAAGGAAGCAGTCTCTCTGGTAGAGAACAGACGCCGCGCCAGTTCGATTTCAATTTAAGCAGGAAGATTTTTATATTCAGTTATTTTTTTTGAGCTGTAGTGGGTTCGTCTAGCCATAAAGTAGAATAGCACCACCCCTTATTGACCTACGGGTGTCGTAAGAGGTGACCAAAGGGCTATACTGCCAGAAGATTACAGGCAATAGCGTCTTCTGTCCACCATAGGCCAAACACCGATCAAATCCGCCTGTCAATCCTGGCGATAATGGCAAAATCAAAAGTAGACTGATGTGGGCTGACGGTGATGGGTTCGAGTCCTGCATAGGGCAAGCATTCTCTTGACAAGTGCGAGCTATTACATCTCAGTCATAGATATCTACATACTTTTAAATATACTAGTTGCTTTAGTATTAAATATGCTTAGTTTGTTTTCAGATATTTAACGTAATTGTATAAACAATTTAACTCATTAAAACATGATTTAATAGAGACAGCCTGTTGAAATTCGTCGAGTGTAAAGTTGCAGGTAGCCCGCGCGCCGCTTTAAGGGCATGCTCCAGTTACCGTAGTCCTGGGAACGAGGCTGGGGCGGCTACACGTGTATCAGAACCGCCCACTCACTGCTAATAGTAAAAGACAATCTAATCTTAGATGATCATAATATAAAAAATACTGTTTAATTTATAAGGACAATGAAATATATTAAAATAAGAATGTACGTTTTGTGTAGTACAGACAACAGCACGTCAACCTACCACAAAACGTCAAATTTTCTTAATTGATAGATCTCTACTTGTTGGACTTAAACTTAAAAATCAATTCAATAACCTTTAACTTTTTGGGTAAGTTGACCTGCCGTTGTCTGTCTGTACATGATCGATAAAATTTGAACCAAGATCATCGTTAGATGATAAAGAACTAGATACAGAGTCCGATCCAGAATGACACCTAAAACTGTCCTTATTTGAATGATTAACAAAATAAAATCGGCCAAGTGCGAGTCGGACTCGCGCACGAAGGGTTCCGTACCAAAAAGGCCAAAATAACGAGTTTGTTGTATGGGAAGCCCCCCTTAAATATTTATTTTATTTTGTTTTTAGTATTTGTTGTTATTGCGGTAACAGAAATACATAATTTGTGAAAATTTCAACTGTCTAGCTATCGCGGCTCTTGAGATACAGCCTGGTGACAGAGCGACGGACAGACGGACAGACAGCGAAGTCTTAGTAATAGGGTCCCGTTTTTACCCTTTGGGTACGGAACCCTAAAAACAATACTACTCGTATGGTACATTAATGATGACAAAATGAAAAAAAAGGCTGTCACGGGCATATTATTATATTTTACTAACAATATAATTTTATTTAAGAGAGGCTGACAAGAATGACCGATCTTCTTGCGCTGCTTCTTCTCGACACTAGCCCGCACTAGTCCTGAAGCTGCAGTAGTTGGTTAAAATGACAATGTAATGATGCGTAAAAGAGCTTCCTAGGGGCCTATTCATAAAACTAAAAGTGATTTTAATAGAAATCCTAATTTGTTTCAATATTATGAGTCCTAGTTAGATAAAAACTCAGATCATATAAAGGAATAGATATGAAATGGGGGCGTGGCGCGTGCGAAACCGATATGGGCAAACAGAACTATTGCAATCCGCGGCGGATTAGTTGTACTACACCCGCGCGCGATGCCGCGACGCAACGATCTCCTCATTTAATTAAAATGCCGTGATTACTTGTAAAAATAGAAGTGTAACAAAAGACTACATTAAGGATGGAGTCATGTACCATATATAGGTATTAAAATTTCATCATTTATTTGCTTATGAATCCATTAAACGTAATATTTAATAAAAATATCCATGTAATGATAATTGTATCGGCACAATATACATTGAAGGTTTGATACTAACTAGCTGTGTTATGAGTACTATGCGACTGCGCAATGTATCGAGGTTTAATCGAAGCGTTCACTGCCAGACGTTTGCGTCGCGACTCGCAGGTCGCGACTACACTTTGTAGCCAGTTAATTAGGTATGTAGTCTGATCCGAGTATTATCGATAGTTTTCTTAGTTCTATAAGTGTCTGTTTCATGAATAATTTCGTGTATAAAATTTAAGTTGTAATCCCTCAGTTCCCAAAAGGGACTATAGTCCCTTTTTTTAAATAAATAAATAAATATAAATAAATAAATCATTTATTGTTATAACTGTGGTACACAAAGATGGAATTAAAACATACGTTTCTCACAATTAGTCTTTAAAAAGGCATACAATAGTCAACTTTATGGCATGGTACTTAACAGAAATAATAATTCATCTTCTACTTTTATCTAAAAAATCATTAATACTATAAAAATTATTTTCCTTTAATCAATTATACAATTTAATTTTGAACCTATTGTTATTAAGTGCTTGAATATTTTCCGGAATTTTATTATAAATTCTTATACACATGGACAAGCAGCTTTTCCCATACTTGCTGGACCGTGAGATTTCTCTGTTAACTAGTCTGTTCGGGTTTCTTTTTAATCTTTGGTTTACATCACATGCTCGTGTAAAAAGATTTTTGTGTTTCTGGACATAACTACAAATTTCCAAAATGTAAAGTGATGGCAACGGCAGCAGACCAAGACTCCTGAATAAAGGTTCACAAGATACATTACGAGGAATACCGCCTATCGCCCGTATGCATTTCTTCTGTGCAATAAATGCCCTATGTTTGTCGGTACTATTGCCCCATATTATTAATCCGTAGCGTAAGATGGATTCTATGTAAGCTCGATAAGTCATCACCGCAGTGCCTATGTTCGTAACGTTTCTAATTTGCTTCAAAGCGTACACAAATTTATGTATTCGTTTGCATAAGTTTTCGACATGATTTTTCCAATTTAGGTCTTGATCAATAATCAGACCAAGAAACTTAGTTTGCGATGTTTCTTTAATTTTGTCAATCTGAAGCTTGATGTTGTACTTTTCTTGTTTCGTCTTATTAAATTGAATATAATTACATTTGTCTAGGTTAATTTTAAGATTATTACAATTTAGCCATTCTATAATTTTGTCGATTGTGTTATTAATGTCAATTTCATGGTCATTTATTGAACTAGTTTTCTTGTTAGAAGTCACGATTATTGAAATGTCATCCGCAAACAAAATACATCTATGGTTGGAAATTTGGTTAATGTCATTAATATATAATAGAAAAAGAATAGGCCCTAGCACGCTTCCTTGGGGGACTCCGCATTTGTTTTCCTGGAACTCCGAGGAATAGTGTAATAGCTCATTACCTGTAATTTTTTTTATTATGACACATTGCCGTCTATTGGCCAAATATGACTCTATCCATTGTAGCGGTAGCCCACGGATTCCCATTTTTTCTATTTTTTCTAAAAGGATATAATGAGACACAAAGTCCTGTAGTAATTGGTTTTTCATTAAGGTTTGTCAGTACGTGGCGTAACAGAGTAAATATGGCTAAGGTTGTAGATCTGTTCCTTTGAAATCCATATTGATCACTGTTTATCAGATTAAATTTATTGCAAAAATCTTTTAGTCTATTATACATGCACCTTTCAAATACCTTTGAAAGGATAGGTACTAGTGTGATAGGACGATAGTTTTCCGCGTATTCTTTTTCTCCTTTTTTAAATAATGGTTTAATTATTGACTTTTTTAGACATTCTGGAAATGTTCCGGAGCAAAAGGATAGGTTTATTAAGTGCGTTAATACCACACTCAATTCAGAAATACTGCTTTTTAATATTTTTGTACTAATGCCATCGTATCCTTCAGCGTTTGTTGTGTTAAGATTCATAACTTCTTTCGTTACTTCTTCTTTAGTCATTGGTCTAAGATACATAGTATTATTAATAGATTTTATTCTTGAGTTTGATGTCATTTTTTTGTATTATTTGATGTCAAGTTAGTAGTCAGTTCGATAAAGTATGAATTAAAAGCCGTAGCTATGTCTATAGGATTGGTTAAAGTTTGATCGCGCATTTTCAACGTTTCGATTTTATCACTAGTGTTACTGCCAGATATTTAGTTTTTTATAATAGACCAAGACGCTTTACATTTATTTTTGCTGTTTTTTATAATATTCATATTAGATCTAGCCTTCGATATAATTACGGATTTTTTTTAAATATTAGAATAATTGACATACTTAGATTTATTTAATGACGTTTTATTTTTGTAATAATTATAGCGTAAGTACCTTTTAGTTTTACAGCTACGTTTCAGTCCTTTGCTTAACTAACCATTTTCGTTTATTTTGGTCATCATTATTTATTTTGATTTTATTTTTTGGGAAGCAAAGGTCATAGAACAACAACAACTCAGCATGAAATTTAGACTAATTTAAAGCTTTGGGGACCTAAGCGATAATCTTATGATATAGATTAAGTATTTTAAACCCGCACATAAAGGGGTACCTTTTTTGCCGTTAGTATAATATAAACCTGATAATTCATTATATAGAGGTAATATCGTACGTAACATGGTAAACATGTAGTTTAAATAGATAGTCACTATTTGATATTACTATACTTTGTTTCAGCTTTCCAAATAATTCCCATATAAAGGAAAAATGTCACTGGCAGAGGGCCTACTTGGTTGCCAGTGATTTTTTATAATTTTTCATTTAGGTTAAAAGTTGTTTACATTTTTTTTTTATCATGCTGCCTTAATTAATAGTGCGCTTTGGGGATATTTGAGGAGCGGGGAGACACCTTGTATAAGAAGAGAATTCTACTAGAAAAGTTTTACATTGTAGGTGCAGAAATAGTGAGCCAAAAAATACCATCTCCTTATTCTATCTACATAAATAAGTTTTCTTTTTACGAATGCTTTATATAAATGTGCAACAGATTTTGGAAAGCTTATTAGCAATGTCACCTAAGATCTGAGGATAAAAACGTTTATAACACTTATTAGATTTTATAAAAACACTAGCAGACCCGGCAAACGTTGTTTTGCCATAAAAATGATTAAATTACTAAAATGGCTAACAAAACATAGGGGTTGGTGGTAAAAGGGTAAAAATTTAGGGTTGTATATATTTTATAAAATTTTAATATTTTACTACCCTACCCCTACCCTACCCCTACCCTACCCCTACCCTACCCCTACCCTACCCTACCCCTACCCTACCCCTACCCTACCCCTACCCTACCCTACCCCTACCCTACCCCTAACCTACCCTACCCTACCCTACACATACCCTACCCCTACCCTACCCCTACCCTACCCCTACCCTACCCCTACCCTACCCCTACTCCTACCCTACCCCTACCCTACCCCTAACCTACCCTACCCTACCCTACACATACCCTACCCCTACCCTACCCCCACCCCTACCCTAAACCCTTCCCTACCCCTACCCTACCCTTACAAAAAAGACGATAATTGATCAGTTATCGAGCGGGATGAAAAATGATTAAATTACTAAAATGGCTATTAAAAAATAGGGGTTGGTGATAAAAGGGTAAAAATTTAGGATTGTATGTATTTTTGTATGTTGTATCATAAAAAAATAGAAATAAAAAATTTTAGGGTTGGACTACACCTAACATTATCCCCGACAAAATTGTGAATCTAAACCATTCCCAGATCCCCTTGAACACACACAAAAAATTTCATCAAAATCGGTCCAGTCATTTGAGAGAAGTTCAGTGACATACACACTCACAGAAGAATTATATATATAAAGATTCAATGAACACAGTTAGTCTACGACTTTCTAAAGTAAATAAAGACGTACATATTATTATGTTTTACAAACACATTTTTCTATTTTAATTTAATAACATGCTTAAAAAAAGTACCTATTCTTATTGTGAATTTATGCTGCTACCTATTCATTTGTTTATCAATGCAAATTCATATCTAACTTTCTTCGAAACAATAAAATTGCCCTCCTGAATGGCATTTGTCCCGGAAAAATGGTTCTCAGGGACTGAACATTTACTTTAATTAATATTAAACGAGGACATTATAATGACTCTGAGTTCGTTATGCAATCTTATAAAGGATGATAAATAAATATTAATAAGGTCAAAAATTTTTGATGTACCTACATTAAGTAGAAGTTAAGTAAAGTAACAGCCAATAATGACCCACATCAAGGCCATTGTCTCACTACAGGGCAAAGGCCTCCATCATTGAATTTAGGTTACCACAGCAATGATGATTACAGGCATATTCATCACGCTTGCCAAATGCAGGTTTGGTGATCACAAACCCGACCAATGTTTAAAAATTGAATGACGAGAAGAGGCGGTGCTATTTTTTTTTTGTGACCTACAAGCTGATAGCATCTAATCAAAGTCAAAGTATTTAGTCTAAACCCTTATGTATTTTTCTAGAAATTGTCTGTCTTAAAGTCGGCTTAAGAACTATTGACCCTTCCGAGAACGTAGCCCTGAATAAAACAAGTATGCAGGTGGAGTAAGCGCGAAATTTACTAGCAGACAGGACAACACAGGTAGCGCTACTGGACAGGCGCAGGCGCAGCGCAGGTGCCACATATACTTGCTATAGGTTGTAGGGCGAAGGAACATTATTTCTGTAAATTCCAAACAGAAATCATAAACTTAGATGGATTTTTCTCACGATATTAAAATACTTAGGTTACTCAAAAAAGGTTAGGAATTAAAAGTACCATAAACTATTTTAAATGATACATGACTAATATCTAGAAAACCTTCATTAAAAGCTGCAACCGCAAAAAGGGATAGTTGAAAAGAAGCTCAAACCTAACAAGTACCAACACTAAGAAAAGTATCCTTTGTCTACGAGAATCTGTTGCATAAAAAGAAAGAACACATAAATTACCAACATGACATAAACAACTTTTAACAGTCTATACCTGAACACAAGCGTCACAAGCGTCTTCAAAAGAAGGATTTTGCCATGATCTTGGCGATCGCAGTTTGGCTAATGGTGCAGATAAGACGCTGCTGCTAGTTTTTCTCATGATGTTAGTGCAAAAAGGTGGTGTTCATGCGCCGCCATAGCATGACGCAAATGATAGATCCCTTGGTCTATCCAAAGCCAAACACAATATCCTTGCTACCTTAATCCGTCATTAGGTAGTATAACGGCCCATAATCGTCCCACTACAAGGCAAAGGCCTCCATCATTGAATTCAAGTTACCATAGCATAATCACCATGCTTGCCAAATGCGGGTTGGTGATCACAAACCCGAGCAAAGTTCGAAAATTCGAAACTAATTGTTGCCCGACCCCGGGATCAAACCCGGGCAACAAGATCTTGGCCCGGTATTTATGCCACTAGACCAACGGGGCGTCGTTTAGGTAGTAACGAGAAGCTAAATGTGACTTCTAGATGAAATTAGCATGCAGATAAGCTGGAATAGCAGATAGGCTACTTTCAATCCCAGAAAATCTAGGTTTCTCGTGAGAAAGTTTCAAATTCAAATTCCACGCGTTCAAAGTCACGGGTAACAGCCAGTTAATCTATCTATATTACGAATATGATAGGTGTTAGAGAAATACTAACATCGGAAAGTAAGAGCAGCAGAAGCCGAAAGAACTTTTTTGTCTATCTGAAAGATGTTAACGCATCACGCAAAACCGCTTGACCCAAAGCTGGTTAGACGACCATTTGGATCAAGGGTAGTAACGCTGCTTCGGACCCATGGGTCGCGGGTTCGATCCGCGCACAGTACAAATATTTGTATGCATGAACATGTCTGATTGTTCTGGTCTGGGTGTTTTCTATGTATTATAAGTAGTATGTATTTACAAAAATATATGGGACTAGATGGCTTTGTGTGGCCCAGTGAGGCAGGTCTTAAAATATTTTTATTTATTTTAATTTTAATTATAAGTGTTATTTTTTTGCTATACATTTTTAGTAAAAATAGAATTTATGAAGGTTTTTTTTTCTTTAAATGCTTTAATGTTCCTAAGAGCAATTTACTGGAGTGTTTTAATTTTTATCTAAAATTAGACATGCAAACATTTTGTCTAAGAGTACGATCCTCATACATAAGCTACTAGAGCCAAGGCCTGTGGGAGTTATTCAATGCTTTATTTTTCTTAGCTTACTATCGCAGAAATGATCAAAAACTTAACGAATGTGGCCGGTAACTAGTCCCGCTAATGCAAAGTAGATATTCGACATTCGCTAAAGATACCACGCGTATATGAGCGGACCGCGGTCGTCATTGCGCCGATGGTCAACCGGTTTCGATGCCATCAGAAAAACAGCTACCTCTGGGCTCTGAAGCCCTACTCCGCAACACAATGTCCGTATATTCGAATCCATCTCTCCCTGTCACTCATACCGATGTCTTAGAGTATCTGAAAGAGACAGATATTATCTGTAAATACGAGCTTCGTGTTACAGAGTAAGGCCTCTGTACCACGACAATCGGAATGAAACTAACTGTTTTGCGATGGATCTTAGTTGCCATATTTAGAAATATTGTTTCCAAAATTCTTTTGTAATATTACCATTTCCATGCGCATTTTTAAACTTCACCAAAAACGACTCTGCGTAAGACTTACAATATAAACAGTTAGACAAGAATACAGTACCGACCGAATTGAATCAATCGGCGGCCAGTTTGGGATCTGTTTTGTTAACAAAAATATATAAATATATTTTGGTTCAATTGTATATTTTTTAATCTTATATGAAATAGTACAAATAAGTTAGAATGGTTAGTTAATATCTCTGAGCGCTGTAGTCATCCTACAACTTTTAAAAAACAAAATCCAATGAAGAAAATGTAGGTATTGATTCCTCGGAAATCGTGTCACCTCATGTAATAAGACGTCTGGTAAAGCTAAACTTATTTTATAACATAAAGATTATTTTGTTCAACAACAGAATCAACTTTACTTGAATCAAATAAAACTAATTTAACCACTTAACTAAAATATGTAAAATGCTGCAAATCGAAATAATCTATCTAATGCTTACTTTAAAAAAACTCAGTCTGATTTCAATGTTCTAAACTAAGCAATCAATGTGTTGTGCGATGGAATTAAAGTTATAGAGAAATCAGTCGTTTAGAAATGATATGTGGAGGTAACGGTCGTCAAAAAGTATAAATTAGTATAAAAGAAGAAAGTACCAAAAGCTTTACGTTTTTTGGCTTAGCAATAAAAATAAAGAAGATTACTTATATAAACATTGTTAGCAGCAATGACATCTTAAACAGAGAACCATGAAATATTTTTGATAATTATTATTAAACCATGTGTGTATATTTCTTTCCCTATGGTGGCAGGATCAAATCCAGGTATGAGCAAGTGTTTGTTATTGAAGAGTTTTGTAGTACCTAATTGTTTTTATTATTTAAGTATTAAGAAAACAGCCTATAATCATCCCACTGCAGGGAAAAGGCCTCCATCATTGAATTCAAGTTACCACAGCAATGATGGGTGTACTGGCATAATCACCACGCTTGCCAAATGCGGGTTGGTGATCACAAACCCAAGCAACGTTCGAAAATTCGAAACTTTTTGTTGCCCGACCCGGGATTCGAATCTGGGACCCTGAGATCTTGGCCGGTATATAAACCACTAGATTAACGGGGCGTTCTTTAAGTATTAATATTCTTGTAATTTTCTGACAATCTCTTATCCAGTCGCCATAATACAAGTTTTGAAGATACAGAATTTGTGTGATTGTTGAAGTAATGTTTTTTATTATTTGTTTAGCTTAGTTTAGCAAAAGTGTATTCAAATATTTTCAAGAGACAACGAACAATGTGAACACAGAAACTTTGGAACACACAGATAAATAGGTATAAAAAGAAAGATAAGGTACTTACTTAATATTCAACAATAAGTCGCTGTATTTATAGAATTACATTGCTTTCGACGAAAATTTAAAAACAAATGGTAGGTACTTGATAGGCCCGTAGTGTTTCTACTTGTACACAATATCATCAATCTATTTATACGAACTAAAATAAATACAGGTTTCACTTTATAAACTAGATGTTACCCGCGACTTCATTCGCGTTTTTTACTTCTGGACGACCAATGCACAAATAAATTATAGTTTAAAAAACTAAAAAACCACGCTTTTAAAACAGATTGAACTAAAAAATTAAAAATTAAACTGTAGTAAACAATTGAAAAATTCATAGTATTGTACAAAAATCGTGGGGTGCTTGTTATGATATCCACAGATATAGTAAATTATTGATAAAATATTTCCAACAATCTAAATCAAGCCCCCCACGCTTTTTGTACAATACGAGTAATATGAATTTTTCAATTGATTAATACAGTTTTATTTTTAAATTTTTAGTTCAATCTGTTTTAAAAGCGTGGTTTTTTAGTTTTTAAACTATAATTTATTTTTTACTTTTTAGTTTAGTTTATAAGATTTAATTCCTTCTTTATCGACTGTAAGTCCAAAGCTATGCAGGAATCGTAATTGATACAGATCGTGCTAGCTCTATCTCTTTTACTCCCTCTTACAGAGGAAAACTGGGTAACTGTTATTAAATTATTGCATTGTCATCGGTCCTTGATACGTGTGCAAAGTTTCAAATTAATCAAGCTTCTAGAAATTGGTAAAAAAATATGCTCAATGGAATCTCCATTACATACATAGATACAACCCAAGCTAATAAAAGCGTGGTAAAAATCAAGACGATCACTTTAAGAATGAAAAACAAACATAGTAATTCCACTAAAACAGTTAATTTTTCTGAGATTTCTAGTAGCCTATGTTATTTCTGATCATATTTCCCTGCCAAATTTGATTTAGATCTATTCAGTCGTTTTAGCGTGATTGAGTAACAAACATCCAAACAATCACATTTATAAATTAGTACCTAAGATTGTTATTCTAACCAACACAACGTTTGCTCCACGCGTCACTCGCACCCCCGATACGACCATTTCAAGATTGCTACAAGCTGGCAGTCTTGAAACAATACCTTGATTACAACTGCAAAAAAAAAACAATCTTGTCAATAAAAAGAACATCGTACAATAACTGGAGAGCACCTGTACATAAATATAATTTGGTAGCTTACTGCAGTCAGTACTGATCAATCAGCGAGGATCTGTCCTCATTTATGTATTAATTATAGACTGGTTACATTAATTTAATACAAAAACATGCCTATTGTTTCAAATAACATGATCTCAAATGCGAAAGAAAAGCTGGTCAAGGTAATAAAGAATATGTGCGGTTAATTATCTGTTCGTGGTCGCATGCCATTTGCTACAGGAATTGATACCTATTCCTCGGAATACAGATTCTGAGACGTTATCCATGAACATTTTAAAAATTGTAGATTACCAGGTAGTCTATTATTTGTAGGTACATTACAAGTACCTTTTGACGAATTTATTTAGTAGGCTTATTCTGTGAGATGAACAGTCGCCAGGATTATGATGTACATTATTGCTAAAAGCGGCCGCTTTTGGCTTTAGCGACAAATTCGACTTTATAAACAACTACTTAAATGAAAAGTTTACTGTGAATCAATAGATTTTATTGTATGTACATATTAGTTTTAAGGTATTTATTTTATGGGCCTGTATCTTATTACTCTGTTGCCTGAAATAAATGATAAATAAATAAATAGATACTAGAGGTAATTTGCTAAAATAATACTGTTCCAGTTTTTTTAATACTTGTTTATACAAACCAATTCAACAAGTAAGGAATAAAGGTTTAAAAATAATCACAGTCAACCTACAGTGCAGCTCTTGATTCGTAGCAAAATTCATTTTACGTATACCGTTGTAATTGTAGGTGGCGCTACGAGTACAATAGCACGAGGGTGTGCAAGGGCGACGGGGCACAGAGGGCGCTCGGGTCGCAGCGGACGCCGGGGCACTGCCCAAGGGTAAGGGTACTACCAGTGTCGCAGCGCTGCAACCAACTGCCTATTTATTATATAGTCACTTTTACTTGTGTTTAGATTGGAATTAAGCTTTTACTACGACTCGAGATCTAGTTTATGTTTGGAATAATTAGTTAGTGTTACGTTAGGGTTTAATTATCATCAGATATGAAACACGAAATTCTAAAAGAGTTGGTTTAGGCTTTTGTTACCAGAAACCATGTTATTGACTGCTATTATACAAAATTTTTAACGCCCCGATGATCTAGTGCTTCAAGTACCAGGGAAAGGTGTCGGAGTTGTGGGTTCGATACCCGGGTCGGGAAAGAACCAAGAAGAATTTCGAATTTTCGAACATTGCTTGAGTTTGTGATCACCTACCCGCATTGCAACTGATTTTTAGGGTTCCGTAACCGAATGGCAAAAAACGGAACCCTTATAGTTTCGTCAAGTCTGTTTGTCTGTCTGTCTGTCCGCCCGGAAATGTCACCACAGCCACTTTATTCTGAAAGTATTAGCATTACATAGTTGAAACTTAGTAGGTAGGTATATCCTGTTAACCGCTTTACGATTCTCAATTAAAAATAATGATATTTAAGGGAGGCTTCCCATACATACAATTAAAACAAAAACAAAATTTTTTACTTCTACCGTATGGGGTATCTATGGATAGGTCTTTTAAAATGACATAGAGGTTAGAACCATTTTTTCTTAAAGTCTAACATTTGGAAGATAGACCCTTTCAAAGTGGTAAAATGAGTGTTTGCCCCCCCCCCTCTAACTTTTAAACTAAGCAAGTGAAAATTTTGAATAAAAAAAAACATAATGTAGATCTTAACAAATACTTTCAACGAAAATTGGTTTGAACGAGATCAAACCGGTAGTTTTGGAGATCTAGCACATTTTCAACAACCGTCAAATATAACTTTGTCCTCCATACAAACACTATGAAAAACAAAGTTATTTTTGCAATCAACAAAATATTGTGGTATTTTAGTTAAAGTTGGTACGGAACCCTCAGTGCGCGAGTCCGACTCGCACTTGGCCGGTTTTTATGCCTGTACCCATCATTGCTGTAGTAACTTGAATTCAATGATAGAGGTCTTTGCTCTGCAGTGGGATGATTAAAGGTAGTCTGTTTCTTTACTTTTTTTCCGATAGTAAAATTTAAATGGTTCCAATCCAAGTTACAAATCGTAAGAGCATCTCAAAAGTCAATATTATAGACTCAATAATATTGAGGTGGTATTTGGACCATTAATCTGCTCAGATGCCTTAAGGTCATGGGCTCAAACGGGGGGGACCTGGAGCACATGAAAATATTATTTTAAGAAAAATACATTGTAAACCCTGCCAAAAATAAATAATGCAGTCAAGCATTAAGCTCGTCTGCAATAATTTACACCTAAATTGTGGCTTTGCGCTGGACTTTTTTACTCAGTATCTACATACTGAATAAACACCAGCGGACGTCAAAGAGTTGATAAATAAATACGGACTCATAAACCGCGCACCGCCATCGCGCGGCGGTGCAGCAAAACTGACCGAGTAATGTGTTGCCACAGCAAACATGGTTGGATATTCGGGATTTAATTTATCGGCCAGTTAATAAAGTAGGTACTAGTTAAATACGGATTAAAATTTCAAACGCGCTTTTTAACTGACAAAAACTACTTCAGTTTCGCCATTATTGTAGTTATTGAGGGCTTTTAACTGAAAGTAATCAGGGCATATAAGTATTAGCTTACAATATTGTCGTACCTACGTATTTATATAGCTGTCAGTGACTTTATCACAATACTAAGAACGGTTTAAGAAAGTTAAACTAAAAGCATACAAATATTAATTTTTATTTATATTAAACCAGCTGTTGCCCGCGACTTCGTCCTTTTTATTTTTGCAACATTTTTCTCTGATGCTAATGCCTATTGGTTGCAGCGTGATTTTATGTAGCATAAAGCCTTCCTCGATAAATAGACTATCCAACACAAAAAAAAAACGGACCAGTAGGTACTTCCTGAGATTAGCGCGTTCAAACAAACAAACTCTTCAGATTTATATATTAGTATAGATAAATTAAGTTAACATCACGACAATCACTGAAATATGAAATTCTGGAAGACTGGACCACTTAAATACAATATGTATTATTTTTTGAACCATTTGTAGATATGCGCTATCATTTTTTCAATAAAACTGCTATATACTTTATTTGTATATTAAATAAATTATATATTTAACATATTAAATAAATAAACAAAACGTGGATGTATATTTATCTAATTTTTGGCCCGCCGAAGAGCTGAACATTGTATAAAAATGTTATACAAAACATTTTATAAAAAACTAGCTGTTGCCCGTGACTTCGTCCGCGTCAATTTCTGTTATTATGAACGCGACTATTTTTGCAACATTTTCCACTGATGCTTCGCTCCTATTGGTTGCAGCGTGATGTTATATAGCCGTAAGCCTTCCTTGATAAATGGACATTCCAAAACATAAAAATTTTTCAAAGTAGATTAGCGCGTTCAAGCAAACAAACACACTCTTCAGCTTTATAATATTAGTATATAGATTAAAATTGCAGCTGCATTTAAAATTAATTTGTATAACGTTTTCCGAACTACAAATAGGTTTCTTACTGTGCTTAATGTCCTTCCACTTTCATGTTAGTGGTAGATTCGCCGATCAACACTAGTATCTGGTGACGTCAGCCTGGGCGCTACGTGTGATTCATCCCAGATGAACTACGATTCAGATGCAGGGTACTACAATGAGCGGCAAAAAATATCAATTTAATTTTTATTTCAGATTTTCAAATGAACAAGAGACTCCCAGCTAAAAAAGGTTTTGAATGGTATATTAACACCAATTGACCAATGTCACAAATGCATTTTTTATAGAAAGAAATATATACATAAAATAATCAGTTATCTTTCTTTATATATTTATAGGTTTCTAGATTTCATTTTAGTCTTGTAACTAGAAGGCTGACGAATACAGCACAGCCAAAACAGATGAAAATAGAGTTATGATTCATGTTTTGGTGTTATAACTTATTATGATTAAAAAGTGCAGCAGGGCAATAGTTCCATAGACATAATGTTTGTACTTCATCCACCCGGTAATGTAGCGCTAGTTCAATCCTGCTCTATACAGGGTGTTCGGAAGAACGTTGAACATACGAAAATGAGGGGCAGGTGAGGATATCTAACTAGCCCAAAAAGATTTTACATAGGTCTCAAGATTTTTTATATTTCTGGAATTTTTCGCTTTTGTCCCTTCAAACCCGTCTAACTTTTTTTTATGGCCAGTTTTTTTTTATTTATAAGTTTTGTTTCTAATTTTCAATTGCTGTCAACCGTATTGTCCTACTATTATATTATTTAAGGGGATTAGGTGAGCTAAGTGCTGCCCCAATTGATTAAATTTTTTACTTCTTAACAAAATAAATACTAGAGGTAATTTGCTAAATTGCTATTATTCCAGTTTTTTGAGAATAGCTTTTGTTTAGAAGTAAAAAAATTAATCAATTGGGGGCAGCACTTAGCTCACCTAATCCCCGTAAATAATATACATAATAGTAGGACAATACGGTTGACAGCAATTGCAAATTAGAAACAAAACTTTTTCACAAAATTTCAAGCGACGAAAAGCGTAAAAGCCACCATTATTGTGTCGGTTTACAATTATGAAGCACCGACACAAAATTATTTACTTATTTCAATATTCATCAGTTAATTTTTTGTTAAAAGTTTCATGTTCGATTACATACGTTGCTTTATTAGCATGCACCTTTTTTGCAACGATATTTATAACTTTGCCTTTTTTTTCAGTTTGGTTAATGGTCTGGAAAATGTTTAATAATTGTATGAGAATAAAACGGTTTAAGAAAATTCGCAAGAAAAGTGTGTGAAGGCTAAACATAGTCATATAAGTACTTACAGACCATTCGTTGGTAATAATCTTCCATAATCTTCATTGGTACCCTGTGCAAAGTTGGGACGGATACCTAGTTTATGTTTCATTAAATAAGTTGAGTATTAAACTTAACAAAGCTAGGAATAAAGAAACAACTTAAATAAAAACCCATTTCCTACCAAATAGGAACAATAAAATCGATTCTCATTAAGCTATTTCAGTCTGACACAGTTCGTTACCTTCTGCTAATAAAGCTTTGGCACTAAGCGGCTTACACTGATCAAGTTAAAGAAAATAAAATAAAAAATGATCACGGCGCTTGAAACAGTTGAAACAATGCTGAAATATCAGAAACTCATAAAAACAAGGTAACTAGTACATAGTAGAAATCTCGAAACAATTAACTCATATAACGTAAAGAAGGAAGTATACATAACCTTCAAATAAAGTCTAGTTTATGCTAGTAATCTATATCGTCCCTTAAACTCTTCACTCGCGCTCTGCGCAGAGAGAGAGAGAGAGCAACCAACGGAAAAAAGGTATCAATTCGACGCGTATTTATTTATGTATGACCACAAATAACTTCTTACCCGGCGGAACAATTTCGATGATTTTATGTTTTATATATATACATAT
This sequence comes from Anania crocealis, assembly GCA_949315895.1. Lineage (NCBI taxonomy): Eukaryota > Metazoa > Arthropoda > Insecta > Lepidoptera > Crambidae > Anania > Anania crocealis. Next base: position 9,410,418 of record OX438868.1, read on the forward strand.
GTACCCGTAGCTCAAATTAGGTCTCAGGAAAATTCAAAATCAAAATCCGAAGAAAAATTATGGGGTTGCTAGCTATTAAAATAATAAATAAACTCATCTCAAAAATAATGAACCAAAGAAACGAGTGAAATAGTTTTAGTCACCACATTTGACCCATATTAAAAATTTCAGCCAATAAATCATCTACCGATTGAATATTGGTCTTTTCAATGTACGCTATTTAATTTTGCCCGTATTTTTTTTACGAATTCTTTTGGGTGATTTTTTTAGTCTTTCACCGAAATCTGTAAAGAATCAGACTTTATGGTGGTTACGGTCTTTGTCTAACTTGATTAAGTATTGTTCAGAGACATTCCGTATTTTTTTTAAAATATTTTTTGTGTCATAATTTTATGAAATTTCATCATCGATGTGGAACATCAAATATGTGGATGATCCACTGAGCAAGTAATCACTACGTTTTAGATGATCCCATCTGATCCCATCCAATTGGTCTTACTTCTTATCTGAAGCTCGTAATGATAACTTCCGAAATTATTCAATCAAAGAGGTTCGCAACTGAATAATAAATTAGTACTTATTTCCCCGGAGTTCAGCCCGAGCTTTGTCCGGGTTGCCGAGACTTTAATCCTTTTCAAAATGTCCGGGTCCGTTTACATAAATTATTTCTTGTGTTATTTAACCGATTTTTATCCTAATTATGGGTATATTTGAATAACACAAGTCATAAAATATCACACTTGTAAATATAATAAATAACCGTCCAAGTGCGAGTCGGACTCGCGCACGAAGGGTTCCGTACCAAAAAGGCCAAAAAAAACGAGTTTGTTGTATGGGAGCCACCCTTAAATATTTATTTTATTTTGTTGTTAGTTAGTATTTGTTGTTATTGCGGCAACAGAAATACATAATTTGTGAAAATTTCAACATTTTAGCTATCGCGGCTCTTGAGATACAGCCTGATGACAGAGCGACGGACAGACGGACAGACCAAACTACTGGGATTTAAAATCTGAAAATTTTCACCGTGCTTCCTTGTATAGTGTAGGTGAGCAGTTGAGCACTAAGCAAAGGAATTTAGGAAATTCTGCCTCTAAGGAGGTAAAAAGGGGTGTGTAATACGAGTATATAGTATAACAACATATCATATAATGATCAAAACATATACAATCAAATGATATAATTTTGTTTAATATAACACTTTTTAAATATAATGATGAAAAGATATGATTTTAAATTACATACTTTAAAAACGTATAATTAAAAGCTGGGATAAAATCATTTAGTATAACAACCGTCTATTATAACACTCACATGATATAATGCTAAAAACAAGTAAATTTCATTTAGTATAATAACATTTGGTATAACGTTTAGAACACTCATTTTTTATAACATTTAAAACAGATAATGATTACTTGATACAAAGTCGTTAGAATGCAGAATTTAAAGATACCAAATAGTGTAAATTCCTAATCTTTAATAGTACGAAATGCCATAAATACGCAAGCAAGGAGGTATGCATGCACGTAAGCAGGCAAGCAAGCATGCATGCAGGCAAGCAGCATGTATGCAGTCAGGCATGCGCAGGCAAGCAGCATGCATGCATGCAGGCAAGCAAGCATGCTTATAGGCAAGCAGGCAAGCATGCATGCATTTGTTTTGCTCTTCTCCGGCGCTCCGCGTCTTCGGCTTTTAAATTGCACTCTAGTGTAGGGCAGACAAGTACCACGGCGGAAAGACCACGGCGAGTCGGGATTCAACCAAATTCTTAATTTTACCAATGTCAGTACGGTTATTTCTTTTAATCAATATTTAAAACGTTTTTATCTCAAATTATAGATATACGAAATGATGCGTATAACAAACAAATTTATATCAAATGAACGATACATAAAATGAGTTTTATTTCAAACGATTTTATTTGTTATGAATGTTATACTAAATAATATGAAATAAATTGTATGTTATGTAAAGTATTCGTTATGTCAAACAAAATTATATCATGTTTTGTTGTAACAAATAATTATTATATGAAGTGATCGTTATTAAAGTTTGATTATATCAAATGATTGTATACAACATGAGACGCACCCGGTAAAAAGGGCCCCATAAGTTTGTATGAAACTCCGTCAGTTTTGAAGCTAAGTCGATGAAAATTGGTGTGCAGCTACCTGATTAGAAATTATAAATGCCATCTTTTGAGGATTTTTGAAAATGTAATCTTTAAGGGGATAAAAAATGGGAGCAAAGTTTGTTCGGTTTTGCGTCATATCCATACTCTTTACATATTTGTACTCTCTGACTTCATTTAGTTTGTTATGATATTCAATGTGTCAATCAGAAAATAAATATCATTGCTTACAAATCTTGGACGAATAAACCACTGGACGCGCAATGACAGGCAATTTCGCTTGTGCCCCCTTGGCAACGAAGCGGGCTTTTTAGCCTCACTTACATGTGACGTCTTGTCAGTACGGTTTCAGAGCTCGGTGAGAAACATTTTCGAGAAAAATGGGTAAATGTGCCGTATTTTTGTGTAAAAATTATAGCGGCAAGACAAAAAATATTTCTTTTCATACGTAAGTAACTTTTTAACCCAATAAAGCTGTTAATTTTTCTTAAAATAGTGAAATGTGTTTTCCTAGAGAAAAGTTACATTGCCATTTAAAAAGTAGTGGTCAGTTACTACAAAATCAAAAAGATGACGTATACTTCATTCGGTAGGATTATCGTACGTTCATTATTCGTTTACAACTTAGAATAATAACACCATAACACCATAGAATGGTATTATTTTAGAATTTAATAATTGGCGCCGAAATGGATGAATTAACTAAGTTAAAACGTACACGAACTTCAATTAAAGGCTGCATTACAAAATTCGACATTAATATGGTACTAATTGACTTTACTACTATATTAAATGTGTCAAAATATACAATTGCGATTCTATTGACGATATAACGGATAACAGTGCGAGCTCGCTTGGACCTCGGTACGCTAGGAGAACCAACACCGGATCCCTACAAACGATAGTCTAAATCGGCCCCTTTCATCAAACTATTGTATCAGCGTAACGGGCCCCGGTAAGCCGGCAACGACGTACCGGCTCCCACTAAGTGCCCAGCCTCACCCTCGGCCGCGCCGGGATACCGCTAGCGTGGCGGACCTAGGCAGAGCGCCTTCAGCGCTCGCCAAATTCTGCCCGGTTTAACTGAATAAAGCCTTCCATATCAGGTTTCAGTGATAGGCCCGTCAAAACAAAACAAAACACCACCTCGCCCGAGATGGGCACCCCCGGCACCGCCGTAGGCAAAGGAAGTAGAGGAGAGGAGGTTGAGTCATGGCGAAAACTTTGTAACAGATCAAAGCCACGCGCGCGAAGCCGCGTGATTTAAGTTAGTTAAGAAAAATGTTTCAGACTTTGATATTTGACTGCCGGTAAGCTAGTTTTATGAATAAATATTTCATTTTCAGATTTCAGAAACAGATTTTTCTTTTGGAGTTTTTGTTTAACTAAGCTAACTCATAAGCTAGGTCAATCTTGATATGCAGCAGCCGTAAATATCTTCTTGTCGACATTTTTTTTTTCAAAACTAATACTCTAAATAGAGTATTTTATTAAATAAAACACCTTTTCACGCCATATTTAGCTACTGAGTTACTTCGCTACAGTCGTTATGTATTTGTCGATGGCATTTGTCAAATTGTGACTCATGGTACCGATTTAATAGAGCAACTGCTGCAAAACGTTACTCGCTAACGATTAGATCTCGATAGGTTTTTATTTGTTGACTCATTGAATCTTAGTATATAATCAAAGCATTGAATGCTAGCGATTTTGGTTTCTCAAGTGACCGCTAGAGGCGCTGTACATTTTTTCATACATATTTTTTACGCCGACTATAGCGACTCCGATTATTGTTAACTCATGGTAGGTGTACTGGCCGCTGCCGCTGCAAGTGTGGCGCAACCTAACGAGTTACATAAAAATACGAGTGATCCAGTCCGCCGAGCTGTACAGTACCGGTTGCCCCACACTCCTCGCTTTACCACCGGTTTTTATTTATATCCAAGTCATACCGCCTGACACCAAGATCACACTCGGGAACGAAACGATCCAATTGAAAACTTATTAAGTAGACATTAATTTATGTTCGTCCTTGACTGCATAATTTCGAATCCCATTTTAAACCTCATACACGCGTTACATCTTTAAACAGTCGAAAAGCATACCTAATTCACTATCCCTGAATAGTAAGCTACCGGGCAAGGCACAAATCAGCTAACAAGTGAACAGCATCTTGTTCGAAGGTAACTGACAATGTTACTTGACTACCCGCATAGCGCGGCATGATAAGCGTGGAGTGGCGAGGCCTAGAAACAAAACAGCTTGTTCTCAGAACTCGTCATTATCCATCGAAGAGTAGGATCATAAACAGCGCGGGCGCAGGCGGCGGACGGCGGCAACGGTGACACATCGCTAGTGATTCACAGCCGCTGCGACTGCGTGTGCGCAAGAATTCCTGACGTAAGCCTGCGTCCGGGGCCAGATTACAGATACGTTCGAAAAAACTTATTTTTACCGAGTACATTTTTGAAAGTGCAGCAGACTGGAAGTAAAGAAACCGCAACAGATATATAAATTACATACCTTGCTTTCCATTAAAATCCTTTTAGTAATATATTCTAAAAGAGCAACGGATCTAAATGTCTCTAATTAGTGTGAACGTGTAAAGAAAACTTAGTGCAAGAAATGATAAACAAAAGTCGCTCTTAGAACCTAACAGTTGGATTTACAAATGTGACCAGCGTTGCCTGTTGCTTGTCAATCTTAGAACCTATTCAAGATTATTAAAAAACATAAATATGTAAAATCAAAATCGAATCAAATATAAACTGTGGGGAATTTGTACGGTTTTGTTGTCATTTAAGTGGAGATTTTGCTCATAGAGTAAGTATACCCAATGATATTACAAAATATTATCATTTTATAGAATAGACCAGAATAAAAAAAAACTCCTTAAGCCTTAAGTTGTTACGGTTTATAAGGAAAAGCAAAAGATTGAATACAATAAATAACATATTTAAACAAATACTTAAAATATTGCTAGTAAAATGTTTCTGGAACCTAAATGAATTTTTGGAGGCTTAGAAAATAATTGTTGAGACAACAAGCTGAACGCCAGTTCTTCTTTTGGCAGTACTTATTTATTCGCCTCTTACTACACCAATAAGAGAAGGTATATTTGTATGTGCCGGCAATACACGACACATTGCAATAAATTATCTGAATTTCAATTAGAAGTGTGATTTCGATGTTCGGCCCTGCGGAGTTTTAGGTTATTCTAATTACACTGTAAATGTTATGGATAAGGAAATAAGTACCTAACTTTACTTATACAGTAAACAGAAAATGTTTAACTAAGTATACTCGAATTCCATTTGGTTGAACCTTCTCAAATGGAACCCACGCAATTCACGAGCGGTTTCAGAATTCGATAACTGCCAGAATAAGACCGTAAGCTAAGCAGCGCGCGCGTTTACGCCGCGCGCCTGTTGCCTGTTGGGTTTTATAAGTTTTATTATAATCGTCATCATAACCTCCACATCACCTCGCTTGACTGTCCTGCACAAACCGAATTTGGTTCACTACTTGACTATCTGATTTGTTGTTTTTTAAACAGGCATATACTTATATACTTTTCTTTAAGTAGCTTTCTATGCCAAAGGAAAGGATGAAGATAGCATAGGAGTAAATGGGAAGAACATATTTTTGTAAACGGAAACACAGTGTATGAAAAAATACCACCACTTCCTGCATACCACTGTGACTTATTTCTTAATGGTTCTTTATAATGTTTTCACGTTTACGTTCTTGTTTTAACTATTGATTAAGGGATGCCTACTTAAATCCTACTGTAGACTGCTATTATATAGGCCCATTATTTTTCAACCATTTTCTATAGAAACATAATTTATTTTAATAAAAATAAAGCGCCTGCTGCACGATAGCAAATAGTTAGCGTCTTCGTGTAGTTTGTTTGTAATGTTTTTGCAGGCGCTCAGGTACTGTTTACTGGACTTGCAATCATTATAAAATAATACGTTTTAGCTGTTTTAACAATCAATAATTTGCTTACAATCCTATAAAACCTGGCATTATATTTTATTTCAAATTATGATAATGAAAAAGTAGTTTCAAATTCATGTAGTACCAACATGCGCTTAGGTAGTGGTTTGATGAACCCGAATGTGGCGATTATGCCCGTAATGTGCGTTCCCATTGAGGGTCCACATTGGAATTTTGAGCTTTTGAATGTGTCAGCCTATAGTAAAAGTTCTCAAATTATTGTAAATTCAACCTCTAATTTATAAAAGTTTGCACTCGAAAGTTACATTCGGTTAAAGGTGGACCCTCAGTCGTGCTCGTGCCTGACAGGTATCCAAATTTAATTATCTACTTAAAATTTACGACTGCTGTGAATGGCTATTCTTAGTAAAAGATTTGTAAAACTTATTTCATTAATTGCCACCTTATCCTGCTTACTCAATAAGAAGTAGTATGTAGAAGGTGGTCCCTCAATTGACCTCGCGATAAGTTCACATTAAGTGAGAACCACAGTAATATTTAAAATATAGGTATTACTGAGAGTTAGTAAAAGTACTTGAACCATTGTAAATTCAATCTGTAGCTTGTAAAACTAGCCATTCAAAAGTTTCAATCGTTTCAAGGTGGTCCCTCAATTGAAACGCTTGTCATAATTATTGAGTAAGCAGGATGAGATGGCAATTAATGAAATTAGTTTTACAAATCTTTTACTAAGAGTAGCCATTTACAGCAGTCGTATAATAATAGGTAGATTATTAAATTTGGATACCTGTCAGGCACGAGCACGACTGAGGGTCCACCTTTAACCGAATGTAACTTTCGAGTGCAGACTTTTACAAATGAAAGGTTGAATCGTTTGAGAACTTTTACTATAGACTGACACATTCAAAAGCTCAAAATTCCAATGTGGGCCCTCAATGGGAACGCACATAACGTTGGTACGTATTTAAAAAGGGGTTCTAGAATCAGCCTAGAGGATAAACACCTCCTTTTCAACATATCATTTTTTATCAATGAAACATTGTTTTGTTTTTATTGTCCTTACAAAACGCCTTCAATCTCAGTGGGCGTAAGTTGGGAAAATCCGTGTATGACTTGTTGACAAAAATAAAATAGGATGAGTAAGTTGCATTACTTACATGGTAAATACATGACAAATAAAACACGTACTAAAAATTCTACATCCATTATATTTCAACGTCATTAGGTGGTGACAATTAAAATTAATATATTTCAATTGCATTTGACAAGTAATTTGATCATTTTTTTTACATTAAAATGTATGAACTTAAAATACTGTATGATACCTTATTTGTTAACATGCACTATCATCATACCATGTCTGAAATTTAGTGTAATCTGTACATAACTTGGTTACTATTCAGATTTCCGGACATGAGATAATGATAGCGTTAAAAATTGTATTGAAATCGTATTAGTAAAAAATAGTAAAAAATCAGTCTGAATGAAGAATATTGTGCCTACACTTGATGGTGGTCAACGCTGTACTTTTCCAAATCCTTAAAGCTAAGTTAAAAAGAAGAAAAAATTGTTTAGGCCCTACAATAAAAGATCAAAAAATAGTACCTAGAGATGTTTACATACAACGTGGAAAGATCAAGCGTCATTGATACGTAGGAGATTCAATATACAGTTGACTAGTTAGAAAAAAAATATAGCAGTCTCTTATTCGGCACAAACGTTCCTTTTGTCCATCGGTGACAGCCATTTGTAAATGGTAAACACAAAAATACGTTTAACACGTATACTTAAATAATAACAAACCTAAACGTACACTAGATTTATGAGTGATTGACTATACACCCATTTTATACATAGCCAAGGTGAAGTTCAGAAAACACCCATATATACATTTAAACATTTCAAGTTTTGTAAAAGTAATACTTAAATTCAGTCAAAATGCGGTTAACTAATTACAAACCAGATTACAGTTCCTAGACTTGTCCTTAAATTCCCTATAGCACAGCATAGCCCAAATTTTATTCCCTAACCACATTAGTCTTCTATCATAGCAATATCACAATACACGCAGCGTAGACCAACACCAATCGCGAGGTACAAATTGTTTGGCAGTAGGTGAAATTCAAGAATTCAGTTATATATACGAATAATTAAGAATCACAATACAGTTAATACTTATAAATTAAACTTACCTAAGGTCAAATACGAAAAACGGTGACGCGAGTGCACTGCCGGCCCGTCGAGGCGCGCGTGACGTCGTACATTGATAAAGATATTTTTACGTACTCCTAATACAGAGTTGGTTTATAAAACTCTTATCCGTCAATTGCCAGTATTTGAAAAAAAAATCACAGTCAAAAATTAAAATAAATAGGAATCCTTCCTTATGCCTTAAACCAACTCAGAATCGTGAAAATATAACGAGGTTTCCTATGTGTCTACACCTAGCGGGATCCCATGCCTGGGAGACTTATGAGTGATACAGAGAATTAGATCTGGATATGTTCTACTGAATTATGCTGAAAACAGACTTTGTTCATCTTTTGTTAAAATTAAAAATGTGGGAAAATTACCAAATAATCCCACTGGCTGGAGGTCGGTTAGAGAAGCTTATATTTCCGTTTATTATACGGAACAAATTCTGTTTTCAGCATAATTCAGTAGAACATATCCAGATCTAATTCTCTGTATCACTCATAAGTCTCCCAGACATGGGATCTCGCTGAGTGTAGACACACATAGGTTTCCTTGATGGACCGAGAAGATACAAAATTGGATTGAAAGCGACGGTTGTAATCGACCTTTCGTTTGAAGCAATTTTTATCTATATCGGCGCAGATTGGGCGTACACCTCAAATACAACGTCACGCTCGCGACTTAAATAAGCACCATTACTTGGCATATTAATAACAGAAAATAGGTAAAGTTGAACCCGAGGCGCTATACCCCACCACTGTCAACGCTAACAGGAATGTCTAATTATAATTAATGTGATGCGACCTTAATCTACGCGCCCTAACATTCTGTATTACTTACATCATAATTTAAAACTACGTAAGGAATAAGGATTACCGTCCGATGCGATCTGTCCTGCGAAGCATTATATAAATAATCGCTGGATTTTCACTTTATCCACATAATATAATGTAATAATTTGCCATAAGACGTGTTCTTTTTTAAATATTGATGTTAAAGTTCATATAAAATACCCTGCTGGCCCCTGGGCACCGTGTAGACTAGAAATACCTTCCATCCACTCTTATGGCAGATATTATCTTAGATAAAGTAAACAATAGGTAGAAAATGTATTGCAAGGATGGCTCGCATTGGGCGGTACCCTAAATGAACGTCCAGTGATCGGTGTGCGGCCGGCGGTACACAGTAATTTCATAAAATGCGTATGTCTAAATGTCGATACCGTGGAAGCAACCTCAGTCTTGTCAATCGTCCGATGTGAACCAACAACGCTGCTACGCCCTGCTGTTTCCGACCGTCGCGTACTGAAACACGCATATAAATGATGTACAAGTACAGACAGGTTTAAAATCAGATTAAAAGAACTCCGTGTTTAATCCCCATACTAATAGTAGTAACTAGAACAAAATGATGTAAGGTTTGGACCTAACTTTAAAAGTGACTCGTACACAGTGAGTGTCCTAGTGCTAGAACATGAAACAACAATAAAGTATGCATAAAGAACAAAAATATATCAATCAACTGACGTATGAAAACTTTCTTGTAATTAATAACATTTAAGATATCACTCCGAAATTCCGTGTAACAGTTATATTTTGAATAGTCACGTGACAGACGATTGAACGTGCTGTCGGTTAGTTAACATTTAAATTTTTTGAAGCACACTTTATTTGTTTTCTCTGAGCCCTATTCCGAAACCATCGCAAGCGAAATTGCGATATTAAATCATTGTTGACTCCCTACATGGGGTACACACACAAACAATTTAGACACAATTGTCAGGGCGTAGGTGAATTTTATTAGTAGTATCCACTTTCTTTAGCTTAAGTTATATTTAAATTTTCTTTTTTGTGAAATTATGACATATGCATACTTACAGCAACGAATTATAACGTTAACTACTTATTAATAATCTCATATAAAGCACTTATAAGTGACAAGTAAAACTTTTTTATACTTTCACTTATATACAATTTGTCACACAAGGAAGTTAATTATCAAAAATTTTATTCCATAAAATGCTTATGCAGTCAGTTACTAAGCTTTCAGTTTTAATTCCAGCTGTGTATGAGCGTTGTCACCTTATTTTATTTTTTGCTTAAAAGGTGACTTTGATCATCATAATTAAAATGTAAACATACATTGATGAAATAAAAATCTATCTACCTAAATGCATCGTGTGATGCTACCCAACACGACCACAAATGATTACCTTAATTTTAATGTGGTACATATTCATGAAAAAAAGTGTACTTTCTTGTACTAGAGTTTAAAAAATTTACTCTCATATCTTTTCTGTTATAACATATAGGCCGTCGTCGTGCTAGGTAGTACCTTTCTAGGACGACCACAATAGATTTTAAGTGTTTTGAGCAACTTTAAGATGAAAAATGATATAAATCTATTGTACTCAAATGTACTGCATATTTTAAATAATTTTAATTTATTTTACTCGTTTTAAAGCGGGTTTTTTTGCAGGACATCAATCACACAATGTCACTACATTACTATTTATAAGCACGCAAAATAAATAAAATATTCTGGGCATTCACAAGAGCGATCGTCTGAGCCCAAATTAGGCATAGCCTCTGTACTGTGGGTGTCAGAGGCTCGTGTCTCGTACTCGATACATACATATTTTTAAATAAATACATACAGATTTTAAGATCCAAACACCACAAACACAGTAATTGTCACGCGAATGATGTGGGTGGGGTTCGAGCCCACGACCTCTGGCGCTCAAGGCAGGGTGGGTCACCAATTGTGCCAACGGCTAATCAAAGCTAAAAATAAAATTTCATTTTATGATTTAAAAAAATAATTACACTATTCTAGTGTCAAATAGAAAGATGTTTTTTTTTAATTTAATAAGAATAATAAATTGGACCATGTGTTTATCAACTAAGTTTTTAAATTTTGTTTATTTTTAATTTAATGATTATTATCTGTATATCTTATATATAAAATTCTCATGTCACAATGTTAGTTACCTTACTTCTCCGAAACGGCTTTACTTTTTTTTTACCAAAATTTTTATGCATATTCAGTAGGTCTGAGAATCAGCTACTATCTATTTTTCATACCCCTAAGTGATAAGGGTTGTTCACCCTTAACATTTTTTTTTAATTTTTGGTCAAAATTTTTTGTTTTTATTTTTCTATAATGTGGCATTAAAAATACATACAACCCTAAATTTTTACCCTTTTATCACCAACCCCTACTTTTTATGGCAAAACAACGTTTGCGGGGTCAGCTAGTAAAAATTATAAAATAAAACTACCTAATATGAGTAGACCCCAAAATGTAATTTCATTTAGTTTTAATACCTTCTTTAAAATTGTAATGTAGTGACATTGTGTGATTGACTTTAAAACGGGTAAAAGAATGATTAAAATTATTTAAAATAAGCAGTATATTTAAGTGCAACGAATGATTTAAAGGTTTCGTCCATGGCCGATTTTAACTGTGTCAAGGGAAATAGTATCTATCATAATTTTTTTGTATCAGGATTTTTATGATTGAAATAACTTATTTAATTTTATGTGTGTTTTCTAAGATTAGTTTTGTATAAATTTAATCTCACTATCTATGGTCAATGCCATGTATACCTTTAATTAGCTAATGTATAAGAACGAATTCCTTACTTGTTTTAAGAAAGTGATGTATACATTGTGCTGTTGGACTACTTAAACAAAAAAAAGGGAGTACAATAAATTTATATTATTTTTCATCTTAAAGTAGCTCAAAAAACCTAAAATTGTTGTCGTGCCAGAAAGGTACTACCTAGCACGACCACGGCATAACAGTAAAGATATGAGAGTACATTTTTTAAACTCTATAGTACAACAATGTACACTTTTTTTTATGAATATGTACCATTTTGAAATTAAGGTAATCATTCGTGGTCGTGTTGGGTAGCATCCCACAAATGCATCTAGCTTACCGAATAGATAACATAAGAACATGATCAACCTGTAATTGGTTGGTCAGGGGGGCGTCTGCCAATCCTTTAATGGACATTTATAAGAGTTACACTTACCAAAATCGTCTTATGCTTCCGTAGGTTGCTCTATTGGATCGGTGCGCGGCTCGTCGACGGCGACAGTCTTGACTTTGATGTCGGCCACCTCGGGCTCCGGTTTTTTATCGCCTTGCCCCTTCACAGCTTCAGCAGAGTCCCCGTCAGCGCCATTGGCACCGTTGGCGCCGTTGACTACGTCCTTGCCATTCTCTTCGACCGTCAGCCGAGCATGAAGCTCCTCGTTCTTACTCGCGTCTCCGTTCACGTTAACAGTCTCCAGGTCGCCGTTAGTCGCTTTACCGTTCATCTGGGGTTCTTTCGTTTCGCTTTCTGGTTTGACCTCCTCGGTAACTTTTTCTTTGTTCTCTGCCGGCTTGTCTTCGGGCGGTGCGGGCGTATCGTCAGCTAAAGCCTTTTTGCTGTCGGCCTCAAGTAATGTATTCGTCTCGGCCTTAGTCGGCTCCACTGCTTTCCTCTCTTCCTCTTTGCTTTCTTCCGCTTTAACGTCGGGAGCTGTTGTAGTTTCTGTTTCAGTATCTTTTTTAGATTCTGTTTCATTCTCTTTCTTGGCTTCTGTTTCAGTCTCTGTCTTAGTTTCTGAGGGGCTACTTACGCAGTTCCCGTCTGTCGCGTTTTCCTCAACTTTTGATTCGGCGGGTTTCTCTACTGCTGGAGGATCTTCAGCAACCCCATCTTTTTCTGATTTTTCTTCTACCGTTTCTGATTTCGCATCTGTGATTTCTGAGACAGTGTTTAAATCAATATCGTCACACTGCTTCATTTCCATTTCAAGTTCAGAGTCTAAAATACCATCGACAATATCGTTTGTGTCTCCGTTTTCAGTCTCCATGGTTTCTTCGGCTATCGGATTTAGTAGGGGTTTTAATGGAATATTATCTAAATTTGTAACATCCTGTACCTTTGACAAGATTTCATCGCACTCTTTTTCCAGGACCTCACCAACATTTTGAAGATCCTCCATATCCTCCACGGCAGGAGGTTCCTCTACTACGGGTTCAAGGTCGTTTATAATTTCCCCAACTTCTTCTATATCTTGCTTCTCAGTTATTTCCTCAATTTCTGTAATAACGGTAGAAGGAGGCGTTTCTTCAGCAACAGGCGCATCTACATCGCCATTTTTCATATCAGCTGTACCGTTCGTTTCCTCAGTTTGTTGGGGTTCGGTTACTTCTGCTTCCATTTTTTCAGTCTCTTTCTCTTCAGTCTTTTCTTCAGTGACAATTGGTTCTATTTCAGCGACGGGTAAATTTTCAATTTCTTTCGAGTCTGTCACTTCTTCTACGACAGTAGTTTCCATAGGAACATCTGCAACTGTTTCTTCTTTCGCTGGTTCGATAGTGCTGGCAGGTTCTACAACTTCCATTTCTTCTGGCTTGTCACCGTCTGTCTTTGGCTTCGTTTCGTCGGTTTTAGGCACGGCCTCTGCTTCTGCATTCGGTTTCACTTCTGTAGTTGACTTTACGTCGTCTTCTATATCAGTTTTAGGGACCTTAGCTGGCACGTCATCCTGTAAAAACATCGTTTATGAATTAGTTTATTGAACACAGAATTCGAAAAGTAAGCAGAATACTGATATTATATTTCTTTTGCCAACAATACTCCATACGTTTTTATTTCTTTATACGCCTTTATTAAACCTTTGGGTAACTAGTTATGTGAGACCACGTATAATTTAAATTTTTTTTTTTTTTATCCAGCCACATATAATACAGACATATTGCAATGAGTTTGAAAGTACATTATAATAACAGTTTTGACCATGCATTTTGATAAGAGTAGACAAACCATCACCAACATAAATAAGAAATATACTACAATCTACAGTCATACTAAAACAAGTTATACACCATTAAATAAATAAAGTTTTATGTATTTAAATAATAGTTATAAGTTTAAAGTATAATATCTAGCCCACTTTTCACATGTCTATGTATACTAAAGCAAAATAAACCTAGAATTTATACAAAGTAAACGTATGCTCTAACCAAGTGCGTGACAAACAAGTATTTAGTTCAAACTGATAAACAATGTCGGCGGGCTGTTTTCATTCATGTTAATAACCGATTACGCACTTCACTGAGTAAACATGTCCGAAAATGATTTATTTATTGTTTGACTATTACGTATCTCGTAGATAAAAGTGAAATAAATAATAATAGGCACATTGACTAACTTTTAATATTTACAATTATTTGAAAGAATGAGAAAAAATACCTTGTTAGTAAACAAATTGTTTATTTGGAAAAAAGGTGGGTGTACATTAAATTAGGACTAAATATTGCACAAAATAGCATAAACTATGTACAGACTCATCAAAAAACTGATTTCTAATATTAGGAAAGGTCACAATAGTATACTTTTGTTATAAATACATATAAATCTACAACAAAAAAGTCATATACGTTCTTCAGCTGAAGGTAATGTAAGTAAGAGATAGGAGCCAAGTGCAATACTAGGGTACCTAGTGAAAAATAACTTATCAAATCAAGATTACAAATAGTAAATATTTTTATTTATGTTCCCATATTAGTTCTAGGTAAACTAAGTAACTAATATTTTATTAAATTAATATCCTAATTGTGACTGATTATTAACCTTACTTTCCTATTGCGTTCACCAGGGTAGGGGAGTTGCTTTAGTTTTAACAAGGTTGCAAATAAAATAACGAGGCCCTGTCTGGTGTGAAAATTAAACAACAGGTGGAAAGAAATGAGAGTTGACAAAGGTTTATACAAATTTCCACCACTGATTGCAAATAGATGATAATTCAGTATTTAACATTAATTTTATTTAATATCCTTTACAAATATGAAACAAGGGTCAAGTTGATAGCCAGACGGTCCGCCGACAGGTAACAGACAATAAAAAAAAATGCTTAATAGAAAGATAACATAATAATATTTGATTTAATTACTATCTTGCCTATAGACCTTTTTATGTGCTCGTAGTTCCACTGACCGCCCTGTATTATAACTGACAAATATAGACTCAACTAAAATGAATTTATCAGAATCCAAAATAAAAATTCCATCTTACTTTCAGTAACAGAAGCCGAGGCACACAACCACTAACTATACTCACCCGTATATCAAACTATCATTGATGATAATCTAAAAAACTAGATACACAATCAGATTTTAAAAAAATCCAACTAAAAGTGCACCCGTTTAACATAAGGGTGCACTTTTAGAACAACCTATAGTAATCAAATAGTAACTATTTACTTACTTACCAAGACTTAAATATCCATAATTTTGCAAACTGACATAATGGGGACTACCGTTTCTTTGCTCACCAGTTGGCGCCACTGTAGACTGAGGTCCGGAGGTATAGCTGTCAAAGGCGATTGGCGCCGAAACAAACTGTTATATCTTGAATCTAATTAAGGTTTATTATTTATAAATAACTATCTTGATATCAACAAACTAACTTCTGAAATAGTTGCTCTTGAGGCCGCCTATTTTTGCGCTTTTTCTTAATTCCGCTTTCAAAGCGTTCACATAAATCGCCAAATAATCCATATTTGCGATATTTTACGAAGGAGATCACTTTCCAGCAGGTAAATTAAAGAAATTATAATTTATGCAATAAAGCCCGCTAAAACCAGTGAAAAGTGAATGATATTGGACCTCACGCAACAAGCTTGTGTTGCGTGAGGTCCAATATCATTCACTTTGCGCGCGCTTGCCTCTAGTGGCCAATTCACTAGCGATAGCCCCCATTTAGTCGGGTTATAAAGTTGACACTGACATAAAATCAACGTCAACTATTCAATCGAGAACAGTTTCAAGTGTCGTTTGTGTATCGGACTGTGTATCTAGTTCTTAACTATATACGAACTACAAATGCATGCACAAGCGTGTAGCGTGGGACGATAGGCGTGGGGTATCACGACGGTGGCACCTGAGAGTCTGGCTTGCGCTTCTTGGAGGCGGCGAGCTGGTCGAAGCTGTGGATGACGGCGAAGGCGTCCGCGGCGGCCGACAGCGGCGCGTTGCCCTCGCGGCTCACCAGCGCCACCCGCAGCCCGGCGGCGCGAGCCGCCTCCGCCTCTGTGAGGGCCGGAGCGTGAATGAGATGATACGAGCAAGCTGTACACCGCGTATCAGACGATAGCGCTTACATTCTTTACGTGAGACAAATCATCGCCAGTATTTTTGGGATGTACAGATAGGGTAGACTTTAACCTTGAAAATATAATCTAGTGATAAGATTTTTAATACCATACCACTGAAATTTAATGACTTTTTACTGAATCAATCTTACAGAATGAAAGGATCAAGAGGATGGCTCACTAACTCTCTGCTTTGGCGGTGCCGCGATGGCGAGAACAGTCAGAGCAGATGACTGCCGTAGATGTCATTGAGGACGGTGCCATAAAAATAAATGCATAATGTGTGTATTTAATGACTTTTTACTGAATCAATCTTACAGAATGAAAGGATCAAGAGGATGGCTCACTAACTCTCTGCTTTGGCGGTGCCGCGATGGCGATAACAGTCAGAGCAGATGACTGCCGTAGATGTCATTGAGGACGGTGCCATAAAAATAAATGCATAATGTGTGTATTTAATGACTTTTTATTGAATCAATCTTACAGAATGAAAGGATCAAGAGGATGGCTCACTAACTCTCTGCTTTGGCGGTGCCGCGATGGCGAGAACAGTCACAGCAGATGAGTGCCGTAGATGTCATTGAGGACGGTGCCATAAAAATAAATGCATAATGTGTGTATCAACCTTGATTCTATCGCAATTAGATATAATGTGGATTTAAGCCCGAAAATTTATTCAATATGTTTAAAATGCACATAAAGGGATATTTATATTTTATTCTGAACGTTTCACATCAAAGAAGTAAGCTCGATCGTGAACAGTATGTTGAAAATCTACCCATATTCGAGAAAAATAGGCGTCTAATACTATGGTATTAAAGAGAAGTAAAGAAAATAAAATGTAAAGAAAATGCTTTTTCATGTATGAATTTTATCAAATTAATGGAGATATTTAGACGCCAGTACCATTTTATTGTTTTTCTATTTTAATGAGGTGCTACAGAAACTTCAAACTATATCAATGATATATAAAAATTACCTATATCCTTATTAAAAATTTTGAACTATCCTATTCAAGCAAGAAACGCGTGTTTTACACTCATGTAGCTTAAACGAATGCATATTGTGTCACTGACCTTTAACAATATCTGTAAGGAACAGGATCTCTTCAGCCTTGCAGGCGATCTTCTCAACTATATTAGCATAGCTGGCTGTTTCCTGCTTAGCGCCGACGGCTGTGTCGAAGTGCCCATCGATGAGCCGCAAGAGGTCGCCAGCCGTTGACTGGCCGAAGAGTAGCTTCTGCGCGTCGACCGACCCAGACGAGTATATGTATACCTTGCGCTCGCCCGCTGACCGCCATTGCTCCAGGGCAGACATGACGTCATCGTAAACACTGGAAAGAATATTATAATATTTATAGAATGTATTTTAATCGTCGGTTAACAGATACAGTACATTTAGATTTATTTAATATACGCGAACAATTTTCATAATAAATTTACGTATTGAACTCGAGGGATTTACAGTCCACCAGTGACCACAAAAGATGTGATGTTTTTAACGTCGGGATAAACCAAAATAGAACGTAAAACCCTACAGTCTATTCAATTCAACTTGTCCTATTTGGTAAACAAACAGCACTCATAGCAAAAACACATCTTCCTCACTTCATCTCACTATGTATTCTGTGTATGGAAGTTTTGTATGATAAAACAACACGTTATAATTTATTTTTTCACTAAAACGGCCGATATTTATCAATTTATCAAAAGATTTTACACAAAATTCGAAATTCACCTTAACAGATAAAAAATGACACGACTGTTTGACATTTCGCAAAGGACAATGCCGGATTTGTATAGGCCAGTAGCGCCTTTTTTTTTGCTGTTACACCGACCGAGTATTTTTTTTTAAGTTCATATTTATGTAATAAGTAAGTTCTATTATGACAACTATACATCTAAACTCAGTCCAAGACAAGTTATACGTGCCAGAAGTTAAATTATATTAATAATTGTTTCTATAGGAACTCTCCTATACTTTTTTATCATATACTCTGTATTACGTAGTATGGCTCTCCAAAATCTCTTAGATTTCTTCCCTTCACACTTCGATTCTATAGGTTTCGTTTTTTATATGCTCGCTCAGGGCCTATTTTATTTGGTACCGTGACGGACGCACTGGTTTTCAAGGTGTCAATTGCTCCGAGGTCCCAGGTTTGATTCCCGGTCGTCGTATAGAAAAAGTTTTTTCTACATTTTCTCGGGTCTGTGGTACCTTCGTTGTTTCTGATTTCCATAATACGAGCCATTCGTCCACTAGGATTCTCTAACCCGATCCCCCAGGAGATCCCCGCGAACTTAACTGTTCATATTCTGATGAACAAACAAAAATTTAAACAAAAATAAGTATAAAAAGATGAGTCCGATTTATATTAAAAATACGTATTTTGATCTGTAACTCTATTTTAACTGGCTAGTGCAACTAAATGCAATCTATCGGGATACATTTTTTTTATATAGGTACATATATAGATATATTTTTTAGGTTCACAAACCAACTTTCCAATGGAAACTCTACTATTTATGACTATTAACGAGATCTACAGTAGAATTTCTCTATCTTGATTGATGAAATAAAATTATCAGGTAAACCAGACGATAGCTACCAGCGAGCTAGCTACCAGAGATAATACTCACTGTCCCTTGATGTCGCCACTGTCATACCCCTGCTTCCATATCAAACCCTGCAGTTGCTTGAGCGGCCCGACCTTCCGGTCCGAGGACATCTGCCATTTAACATTGTTCACGAGCCCTTCAATCTGGTCTTCTTTCGAAGCATCCTAAAAGATTCAAAGATAAAGAGATTCCTATAGTCTGTTAAGTTAAGTTAATATTATAATAGGTACCTTTAAGTTTTAAGGTTAAAATACCTAGGCGGTCTCGGAACCAGACTACCTTTTTTTTTCTTAAATAACCAGTTCGTTTTTTATTTTTACTTAGTAGTAGATATTGAAAAATATTTATCATATACGACCTCCGTGGCGGAGTGGCGTACACACCGGTTTTCAAGGTGTCGCCTGCTCCGAGGTCCCGGGTTCGATTCCCGGACGGGTCAGTGTAGAAAAAAATGTGTTTTTCTACATTTTCTCGGGTCTGGGTGTTTGTGGTACCTTCGTTGTTTCTGGTTTCCAAAATACGAATGCATTAAATAGTTATTCAAATTGGGGTCAGAACAATGTATGTGATGTTGTCCACATTTATTTATTTATAAAAAAAAAAAAAAAATATTTGATCCATCAGTGTGTAATTTGTATCTAAATATAGGTCATCTAAGCATGTAAGTTTATAAGTAAGTTTAACTAACTTCTACATAAAGCCTAATTCACTTGTCCCAGCCACGTGTAAGAAATAACAGGTGTTTTATTGCAAGCAAACTAACAAAACGCCCCACTGGCTTTCAGGCGTAGACGTCGTCAACGTCACGCCGCGTTGCGTTAGCGTAAAGGACAATGCACTGGAATATGCATGCTGGCTGGCCGTCATACTCATTATACTCATTATCATGCTCATTTAGACCCGAGAAAAGACAGCCACAAGAAAAATCATACGAATTACTGGCTAAATTATGTTGAGCCCGGTTCTACAGTAGCCCCGAGTGTTTAACCTGTCACTACACCAATGATTAGTTTACATAATATTTTCTATATTCAGACCAACTAATGAGAACTTTACAAGACTTAGTGGATATTATACGCAATAATATGGCATCAAAGCAATGTATTTCGTCTAAAAAAGATAGAACAAATAGTGATTTAAAGTCAAAGGAGAAAAACAACGTGATAATTTACAATAAATATTAGTTTGAATGCCATGTGTAGGGAACCCATTGATGTAGTTTAAAAAACAAGATACACAATCAGCGTCAAAAAATGTCCCAACAAAAAGTGCATCCATTTGACATAAGGGTGCAATTTTAGTACAACCTATATCAACCAAAGGCCCCCATGCCTTTGGTTGATATAGGTTGTACTAAAATGAAGCGATGTGATGCTGTTCTTCAAGAAGCGTGACAAAACTCTCTTGAAGAACTACAGACCCATCTCGCTTCTGAGCCATATCTATAAGTTGTTTTCGAGAGTCATTACGAATCATCTCACTCGCAGGTTTTTGTATCGGATCGTGTATCTTTCTTTCTTCTTTTATACTACATCAATGAGTGAACCACATAGTCGTAGATACTTTCTCATAAGCAAGTTAGAGAACTATTACAAACATTCGACAGTTTTATCTACGGGTTATTTAATGACTAGTGATCATTTAAAAAAGATTTAGATTTTTGCAAAAATAAGAAATATTTCGTGTAAAATAAAAATATATATTCAACTCCACTGGACACGTAGGGGAGTAACAGTGATTTGGGAGATTTAAACCCTGGACGCACAGACATTCAGATATGGCGAATAATGAAGTTCCTTGTTTAACTACGGAAACCTAAAAATCTGAATGCTGGTTTTATATTATTTTATGTCATGTATTAAACAAAATAGCAGAAACTGCCCTGATAAAGTAAGAATAAACAGTATTATGTATGAACAAATTAAGTCAAGCATAATACTTGAAGCTAGCTGAAAGGAAGGAATATTACTAAAACAAGTATTTTAATGCTAGTTACCTCTCCAGGAATAGAAACAACTCCATCAACGCTCTTTTCTTTGTCTTCAATGGCAAGCTTCCTTAAGGCAGTGACGACCTCCTTTACGTCTTCAGTGTCCCATTGGCTGTCCAGAAACTGCTTCACATTCTCCTCAGCATACGGGAACAACTTGTCCTGTTAACAAGTAATTTAAGTTTAAGATATTTTCTTGGGATGCCAAGACTTATGTTTGTGAAAAGGTTGGTCGAATATCTTAAATAACTTAGTCATATCACAAAAGACAGATAGGTAGGTATTCTGCCCCCGATAGTTGAAAAGCCGCATTTAACAAAAAGTCAAAACGGAGAAAAAATTTCTGAATAAATGAAATGGAAAATCGTCTGCTGTTCGTAAAGGAAAATAATTACATGTTAAAAATTTTGAAATATGAGCAGCGATATTTTTCTTTGATTTCCATTTATAAAAATTATGTTTTTTTTAATTGTTTAAATAGAAAAATAAAAAAACCTTTTATTTAGTAAAAAAGTTGGAAAAAATACTAAGTCCTTAATTGAATAGACGCAAATAGCCAGATGCGCCCTTTCAAGTTTATTCGGGCAGTGTATTCCTAAGAAGAATAGGCGCATTTGGTTATATCCGCCTTTTTCCTTATGTATCTAAAACCATACCGATAATTGTCGACTAAGATAAAAAGTACATAAAATTATATATTTATTATTGAAAAATAAAAATAAAACATCTAAAGATAAAATATTTCCGAACTCACACAAAAATAACAAACCAAACGGGTATTTAATTAATTATGTGGCTTTGTTTAAGGCAAATTCGTCTTTTCATCTTTAATCAGGTGCATAAAAATGTGCAGAAGCGCCTTTTTTTTGTTGTTCTAAAACTGCAATGGAACGAGATAGAAAAATATAAAAAATACTGGAAGACAAGCCTTTTTTTCCTGATTCCAGCAATGCACCTATGTAACTCAATTTGGCAAAAAATGTTAGATACGTCTTTTCAACTAACGGGGACAGGTATTGATATGTGTCAAGTAATCATATACATTGAGGTCCTATTTACCCGAATGGATATTTTTTTTATTCTACCATCCAAAAACAACTTTCATTTCGGAATCTCAAAAAGTATATACATACATAATATGTATGTTTTTATGAAAACATCGCGTACGGAGTATTAAATCATATCGATGTCCGCTATCGGTTCTAGAATACTAGCTTTTGCCCGTAACTTCGTACGCGTGGTATTTTGATAGTGAAAAATATCGCACGGGAACCGTTCATTTTTCCGGGATAAAAAGGAGCCTATTATCTATATACCAAATTTTATCTAGATCCTTGTAGCCGTTCTAGGGTGATTGAGTTACAAACATACATCTATACAGTCACATTTATAATGTTATTAAGATTATTCAAAACAAAGTTTAGTGAGAGGAAATTAAACCCTGGCTAGATATCAACGTAAGTACGTAAATTGTTATATATCACACTAGCTAGACTAAATCAAATCAGGGTTGTTGAGAATATCAGCACCAGCTGCTACAACGAGCCAATATAAATTCTGAAGTAGGTCTGGTCCATCGTCTCCTAGAAGCTTAGAATAATAACACCTAGAAATCGAATGTAACCACGAAAAACGCGCAATTAAAACTTAGCCAAATCTGGCTTACTTCGTTCCGCGAGCTGTAAGTGCTCAACGTCACGCTAAGTCAAACACAGCTCGCGAAAAATAATTTAAAATAACTGTTTGCACTATGAAGAAGTGTTTTAGCATATCAGAAAAACAAAAAGAAAGTGATTAAGTTTCATTTCACAGGTAAGTAGGTACTTACATTTTATACATTTTCTGTACGTAAATCGAATTAAAAACAAATAATTTGAAACACAAAACCTATTAACATCAGTGTTGCTAGTTGTGGGAAAAAAAATACAGTTTGTTTAGTTGGGTTTTTAATATTGAGAAAAATATTGAATTTGCCATAACAGCTATTTAATACTGTTTAGACTAAAATGTTGGTGTTATTAATTCTATGAAAATAATTTCTTAATGTGAATTTATACAATCATACAGGCATTTAAATTTAAACACATTGAACGGTGGCATTCATCATTAGATTAATAAATATGTAATATACTTATGAATGTAATTATATTTTCTTATGTATTTAAAGATCATACCAAACACATGACAAATCATCGTATAACAAAACAACACGTTTTTTCATTTTTTGTGGGTAAACGCCCGATGATGGTACGAGTAACACTGAAGCCATATTTGTGTGCGTTAGAAGAGCGTAGATTTATTCAGACGCACACAAGGATAATTAAATGGCATGGCACGCGTTTACGCTTACGTTTTGGTTCAGACGCGCCTTCTAGGTGTTATTATTCTAAGCCTAAAAGATATAGAACTGCTACTTCAAAGAAAAGAGTAGGAAAAACAGAAGTTTCTGGTTTTTATGAATAATAACATAATGCCTCGTTTGGTCTAGTGAACTCTAGTGTTTTTAATAAAGGGCCAATATGTCGGGGTCCTGAGTTCGATTCCTGGGTCGGGTTTCTAATTTTTTAGAAACAAGAGTTTCAAATTGTCGAATATTTCTCTAGATTGTGATCACCAACCTGCAGTTGGCAAGCGTTGATAATACCCATCGTACCCATCATTGCTGTGGTAACTTAATTTCAATGATGGAGGCCTTTGCCTTGCAGTGGGATAGTATGAGTGTGAATATTGTTAAATTATTAGTAATAAGCATTGATTTATTTATTGGTTACACAGGTTGATTTATTCGGTAAATTAAAAGTCACACAATTAAAACTTGCAGCATATGATAAGTAGTGAAGTTACTTAGGTATTGGTTTTGCACGATTGATGGCGCGATATTTGTTTACATACGAGAGCGGGTCAATAAGTCCGTGACTTTTTGAATTTCTGACCTCTTTACTGAAAAAGCAACACTACTCCTGTCAACAGGTATCTGTCAGTTGATTCCTATCAAAATTTGAACTTGCTGCGTCAGTTAGTTTGTGTTTGACAGCTATTTTTATCAGACTACCCAGTAATTTGAGGAAAAAATGGAAAAAGGTGAATTTCGTGTGCTTATTAAGCATTATTTTTTGCGAAAAAAAACCATTACCGAGACCAAGGCTAAGCTTGATAAATACTATGGGGACTCTGCACCATCGATTTCAATGGTAAAAAAGTGGTTTACTGAATTTCGTTGTGGCCGTAAAAGCACTGAAGATGCCGAACGTCCTGGACGCCCAGTTGAGGTCTCTACACCCGAAACAATCGAAAAAATTCACGATATGGTGTTGGCCGACCGAAGATTGAAAGTGCAAGAGATTGTGGAAGCCGTAGGGATCTCGCATGGCTCAGTGGTTTCAATTTTAAAAGATCAATTGGGCATGAGAAAGCTTTCCGCAAGATGGGTGCCGCGTTTGCTCACAGTCGACCACAAACGCAATCGTGTAACAACTTCACAGGAAGGTTTGGCGTTGTTTAATTGCAATATGGAGGAGTTTTTGCGCCGTTTTGTAACCATGGACGAAACATGGATCCATCACAACACACCAGAGACCAAACAACAGTCAAAACAGTGGGTTTCTAAGGGTGAATCGGCGCCAAAGAAGGTCAAGGCGGGTTTGTCAGCCAATAAAGTTATGGCGACTGTTTTTTGGGATGCACGTGGGATAATCCACATTGACTACCTTCAAAAGGGAAGAACAATCAATGGGGAATATTATGCCAACTTTTTGGACCGCTTCAATGACGATTTGAATAAAAACCGACCTCATTTGGCCAAGAAAAAAGTTCTTTTCCACCAAGACAATGCAAGGGTGCACACATGTGCAGTTGCCATGGCAAAAATCCATGAATTGGGCTATGAATTGCTCCCTCATCCACCCTATTCTCCAGATTTGGCTCCGAGTGACTACTTTTTGTTCCCAAACCTGAAGAAATGGCTTGGTGGAAAAAGATTTGACTCCAATGATGAAGTCATCTCGCAAACAAAGGCCTATTTTGAGGACCTCGACAAATCATATTTTTTGGAAGGGATAAAAAAATTGGATAAGCGTTGGACAAAGTGTATAGAGCTCAAGGGAGACTACGTTGAAAAATAAAATGATTTGTTTATCAAAAAATCTGTGTTTTATTCCAAAAGTCACGGACTTATTGACCCGCCCTCGTACTTATAGATTTTAATTTTTAGGGTTCCGTACCGCAAAAGGAAAAAATTGAACTGCTGTGCGTCTGTCCGTCCGACGACCGTTCGTTTGTAAAGACTATTTTCGAAACGAGTGGAGCTATAGTGAAATAAAACCATATCCTATTCAGGCCTCAATTACCTTAAGGCCGTGAAAAGTAGAAATTTTGAGTTAATGTAAATTAAAGATACAGCCGTTTTCTGCCGAAACGAACGCATATTTCGTCGACACTTTCAAAGGGATCAAAATGTTATAGGGTACATAGATATTTTTGACCCCTAGAACTTGTCCGATTTTTATTTTAACTATGCTGACGAAAAGCATGAAGTGGAATTAAATTGAGTCGGTGCCAAAAAATTATGGGCGTAGCGTTTATCACGCTATCCGATTCTCACCCACGTGAGAACTAAATATCTTACGTTCCTATACAATTTACAAAAATAGAGCTGTTGATATAGACCTTCAATTTCAACTAAATCGTATCCAATCTCTTCATCATTTTTTTTTTATTTATTTATTAGGTTCTCTAACTGTTGATACAATGTTTCTTACTTAATTTAAAAGCTTAATTAGTTATATGATAATTGCTCTACAGATTTATAGAAATCCTCAGCTTGCTTAATTATAAACATTAATACACACACGTTTAGCTAAAAATGAATACAATTTAGAAGTACACTTATATTAAACTATATAAAAATAAATAATTAACTATTTTTGGGAAAAAATATGTGTCCGATAGTTTGGTAAGGAGTCAAAGTTAACATCCAGAATTCCAGAAAACTTGTTATATAACCTACATATGCGGGGAATTGGCGAGCTTCTGCCGAGACGAGTCCTGCGGAGTGGCACAGATAAAATATTTATCATTTTGTTTCGTGGATATCGATAGGGAATCTTATAACGAAATTTATTTAAAATTTGCGGACAGTCAATTTGGTTCCTCGAAGCTTTGAAAAAGAAAACTAAGTCAAGCGCGTCTCTTCTTTTAACGAGATTAACCATCTTAAATCGTTCTGATCTAGCCTCATATGACGGTACTTTTTTGGCTATTCCTTCGGAAAAGGCCAAGTGCTCAGTATATGGTTTGCGTAATGTGGTCGCCAAACTACTGAGCCATACTCCAATATGCTACGGACCAAGCAGTTGTAAAGTAAAATTTTGGTTCTATGATTTCGGAACGATTTAATATTTCGAAGAACAAAGCCTAATGATTTTAATGCTTTATTGATGATTGTATCTATATGTGGAATAAAAGTAAGTTTTTTATCCAGAAGGATGCCCAGATCTCTGATTGTGTCTACTTCTGTCAGATGTGAGTTATTAATTGTATAATCATATTTAATTATCATACTTTGACTACATCATCCTATTTCTTAATATTATTCGTAATACATATTTCTTAATACATTTCCGGATTTGGCTGTAAATATTAGGGGTTTAAGTATGAAATTGCCGTTTTGTATGGACGAAATCGAGAAAAGTCATTTTTCCATACTAACAATTTTTTAGTTTTTTTAAAAACGCCTGAACCGTTTTCGATGCAATTAAAGGTGAAAGTTAGATGGTTATAAAGCTACGCATTATAGTATTTAAATTTCTGAAAATCAAAGTATATAATACAAATATACTTAATTGAAGCAAGAAGGCCAGCTGACACATTGTAAGGGGTCTTTTCAACGACTTCCTTTGAAGTAATAGACACTAGTGTTGCATTTTTTTTTTAGTCAAAAGTTACTTTATTTAGTTTTTGATACAATACAAACAGAATTACGCAATAACATGACTATACTTAAGAGCTATAAACAAAATAAAAAGTGGGAAAATAATCGGCAATTTCATACTTTAACCCCTATTATTATAGGATATCAATGCCCGACTGAAAGTGCCTACCTCAAGAAGTAAAAATCGAAACACTTATAGGATCCCTTGTTAGATGACTGTCTGTCTGTCCGTCCGTCTGTAAATACCATTTATTTTGGACACGCTTGTAGGTATCAAATTGAAATTAAAACCATATTCTACTCAGGTCTAAAGTCTTTAAGCTCAGGAATCAAGTTGCTGTTATATATTACTGTCCAAGTACATACAAAACCGCCGTTCATGGATGTTGCTCGTGTCTACGTTAGATAGATAGATAGATAGATAATACTTTATTGCACAAAACAAAGGTAGAATAAATTACATTGAGACACATCCGTACAATAGGCGGTCTTATTGCTAAAAGCAATCTCTACCAGACGTTCTATGTTCGCGGTGTTAAACAGTAAACTCTCGACTACCTACCACTATGTACCCTTTCAACATAAAATTACCTACCTTCAGTGTATTTTCTTGTGCTATTCCAAACTAAGTAGGTATTATCTGTAACCTATGCCCTATTCTGTATCTAATTTTAATCAGTTCTGTTCAGCCGTACTGGCGTGATTGAGGAACATCCAAATTTACGCATGTACCTACCTATAATATAGGAAGAATTAAGATCAGAAGAAATGAGCAATTAACCAAACTGATAACAACTGATAACGAACAGATATCCGGGACGGTAAAGATGTGATTTTTTCGTATTGAAAAACACTTTCCTTGTACATAAGGTACCTACCTACACAAAGCAATTTTTCTTCACCCCTAGAACTTCTGTCGCCTTAAAAAGTAATTTAGCATATAACGTGAAATCCTGGTGAAACTGCAACGTCTACGATGCGGCTGGCGACGGGTGAACGAACTTGTGACTTGCCGATGGTGTCCAAACCGGATAGCGAGCCTACCTAGCCGGTAAAGGAGACAGCACCAATATAGCCTGGCGCATAGCCTCCAAACATGTGATGCTCCAATTACAGGCATATTTGCCTCAGTATTGCGGTTGTAAGGTAAAATCGAGCGGATATAGGTAATACTATGAACACGACTTCAAACTCGTTTCCTCCTAACAGCCTTAGTTTTCTAAGAATTTAAGTAGGTAGGTACCTACCTAGACTGGGGATAGTCATTACTAGTAAGATTCTTTCAAGACTAATTTGCGTGACCTTTTGTAGTTGAAGATAACAATTAATATTGTGGCATATTTACACACTCAGTTGAATTTTGAAATCCTGCTTTATTTTACAGAATAACTTTGATTCGGAACTTTCCGTAAGAGACGGAGCTAATGGTAATAAATAATGTAGGTACCTACGTACCTACATCACTAGATATTACACTACTATGCCTATTAATGTAGTTCAAAAACGTATTTTGGCCAAGAAAAACAATAAAAACTTCTCTAAAATTACATACCTACCTACCTACCTGCTACATTTAAAAAAAGTGGGTGTAATATTTTTTTTGATCATAGGTTGGATCTTGTGTAGTATGTGTACCTACTTATATTTATATCTACATAGGTAATAAGTTCGTAAAGAGACTATCGGAAAACCAGTTGAACACAGACTTCTTAGAGGAACTTAGAATGGCAAATCGAAAGACTCTTCGTCGATAGATAATTTCACCGATATCACTCTTACGGCCATTTCAAATAACCTATCTATCTTCAGTTTTGGCATATCGGAGATAGAAAACAACTTCTGTCTTTGTTTCTCTGGACGGCAAAAACAGATAGAAACTGTTTCCTATCTCCGATATGCCAAAACTGAAGATAGATAGGTTATTGGAACCGGCCGTTAGCCGACCGTTGGTTTTACGAAAAAATCCTTCGCCGATAAAAAGTTTCTCCGATAAAACGTTTCGCTGATAGAATGTTTTGCCGATATCAACCTTCAACGACAGTTGGTTTTCCGAAATAACTATTTTGCCAATGGGCGTTGCATCATAAAGGGACTGCGCCCACTATCGGGACGGCAAGGCAAGTGATTTTTAGGTGACGAATAAACTATTGTACCTGAAGGTATACGATAACACCACGGTTGAAATTGCAATTGTTAATGATTTCAATTTTAATTATAAAGGCCATTTAAGTATCAATAGAGAAAAACAACAATTTGGCAAAAACAAACAATTATTTAATTAACAGAACCCAAATTAGTAAACAGAAAAAAACCGGCCGAGTGCGAGTCGGACTCGCACACGAAGGGTTCCGTAACTTCCGTACCGTTGACTAGGTAAACAACAGTAGGTACATAAATTTAGTTAATGTAGTGCCTACCTGTTACCATTATTGATATCCAGCAAACATAGGCAAAAAACGTTTTTTGTATAGGAATTATTAAATATTAAGTTTATTTTAATTATATTAATATTTTTAATTAAAATATAAATACAACTGAGTGTTTTGTGAATATTTCAAGTGCCTACCTGTTGCAAATTATTGATATCGAGCAAAAAAGGGCAAAAAATCGAGTTTGTTGCATGGAGACCCCTATTTATTAATTTTTTAATTTATGTATTTTATTTTGTTTTTAGTATTAGTTATTGCGGCAACAGAAATACATAATTTGTGAAAATTTCAACTGTCTAACTATCGCGGCTCATGAGTTACAACCTGGTAACAGACAGACGGACAGACAGCGAAGTCTTTATAATAGGGTACCGTTTTTACCCTTTGCGTACGGAACCCTAAAAATGGAGCTTTTATTTTTGACGTAAAAAATAATGGGCTAAATTTATTAATAACGAAAATACACTTTAAATAACTTAATAGTAAATATTACTCCAGTGTATCTATACAATTATCAACGAAAAAGACACGTATGATATATTTAGTGTACAAAAATTTAAACTTCTTATTTTTGATATAAATTATGTGGGCTAACCCACTTAAGAAAGATTTTATATCCATTTCACTATTTTGTAACAAATGTTTCTGTTTACCAAGTAAGTAGGTTCTGTTAATAAATTAATTGTTTTTGTTTTTGTCAAATTATTGTTTTCGTGTTATTTTATTCTATTGATACGTAATTGGACTTTATAATTAAAATTTTAATCATTAAAAATTGCAATTTCAACCGTGGTATTATCATATAATAACTTAAGGTGCATATTTATTCGTCATCTAAAAATCCCTTGCCGTGCCGTCCCGATAGTGGGCGTTGGCCCATCGGCAAAATTGTTATTTCGGAAAACCAACTATCGTTGAAGGTTGATATCGGCGAAACATTCTATCGGCGAAACGTTTTATCGGCGAAGGGTTTTTTCGTATATCCAACGGTCGGCTAAGAGTGATATCGGTGAAATTATCTATCGACGAAGAGTCTTTCCATTTACCATTCTAAGTTCGTTGGTAGGTACTGGCCGAAAATAGGCGTGAGCGTTTTTTGTCAGTCCTTGTCTAAGCATCAATTTTCAGCTAGGAAGGCTTAATTAACAAAACGTAAACTACAAAATTCTCCTTGTGAAGAGAATTGTCTCCATCAATGGACTGATGATGCTGTGCAGAGGTTGTAAACTAGACTAACAAACATGTTGCAGGGTAGAAATGTCTAGAATCTTGATGATTATTATACATCTATATTTTATAGTAAAAAAAAAAATAGAAAACACATAGATAAAAACATCAGTTTACTTACAAGCAATTCTAATATTAATCCCTCAACCCCCAGGAGGCACTCAAGTGCCACGATAACAATTGATTTCAATTGTGTCTGGAATAACTCACGATCGAGGGATTAAATAATCAACATTAGCTGTAACAGGTTACCTACTGTATTTTATCTCTAAAGTTAAGTGACGTAACCGTGTCCATTAACAAATAAAATTAATTATTTTACAAAGAATGGTTATCTTAATCATACCTACATACATTGATCAATTTATATACTTTATAATATGATATTTTAAGCAATTAAATTGCAATTAAAGTATCAGTATATTTAAACTTGAAAAATTATGTCTCAGGCTGGACTCGAACCTGCATCTCCTCGCATGCCGGGCGCGATTGATCAATTTAGTACTGCACACAATCAAGATGCTTTGCTCATCTCAGCTATTTTTCTATTTAAAACTAATTAGATGACCAATGGCTGCTTTTAAAAACCACTCTACCCACTTAGTAGTAGTAACTAGTTGAACAATCAATTTAATAAAGTGTATCTATTTGTTTATGTCCATGTCTACAATGGTAAAATAAACCAAAATAACCAGCTGCTGTCCATGTAAGTCACATGATGTGACCAATAGTAAAATAAACCAAAAATAACAGTCATGCATATGACACTTCATTAAGGAACAGCTGATTAATTATTAAAAAACTCCTCAGCTAGAAAAAACATTACTACAAATAATTAGAACCAATAATGATGAATGAACAACGATACTAAATTTATAGTGAAATCGTAAGTCGCACGCGGTCTTTGCTTGTCTGATAAAATAATTAAAATTATTATTCCAGACAGCCAACACGAAACGACAATCATATTATCCATCTCTATCACGAGTGTCGTACATCTATAGAGTGTGACAAGGATAGCCTGAGAGAACTTGATGCCTATTCAGAGGAGACAGTTAACTGTTCCACATTTTTTTACAAGCCAGCTGCTCTGAACAGCTGTTTACGCCGGCAGACAGAAGTGCTTATAGTTTTGTATCGATCAAAGAAAGAACTGACATGGCACTATTTTAAACATGTAATGGTAATTTCTAAAACAATATAGGTACCTCACAGTAAAACTACCTTGTCCCGATTAAAATAAAAAAAAACTAGTTCTAGATTTAACTAGATTGGATAGGTACTTTAGTTTAAAGCGAAATTCAAAGGAGTCGCGATATTTGTTCTAAACTTTGTATGGGACAGCACGTGTGCGAAAATTCAGACAATGAAAGTCGTATGAAAAGAGGTACCATTTTGATTTCGTCCTCCATATTGCGAATCTGAAATTGCGACCATTTTGCATGGACCACGTAGAGTTTAGGGTTGATAGATGAAAATTGCAACAGAAATATCGAATTAAGAAAAGTACTATCAACACGCAACGAAACAAAACACCGGCCGGTCAATCATGAGACCTACCTTAACAAAGCTGATCGATGTTGTTGTTCCTTCGATGTCCAACAAAAGAATTTTGCAGTTTTTGACGAATTCGCAGATGTTTTTGTTCTCATTCGCCATTTCGTCACGTAAGTACTAATATAAATAAAGTACTTTTTATAGGATTTATAATTCTACTTGACTAGAAAATCTTTCACGCTACGATCCACCCCGCACCACAGAAAAAAGCATTGATTGTGCGACACGACACACGAGAACCAACACGAGTCACGACGAACTGACGGAGAAAGATGAATGAGACAGATGCGCAACTCGAACGGTTTTTACTGAAGTGTGAACAGGATGGATTGAGTAGACTAAAGAGTAAGCGAGAAGACAAAACGGAAGGATGTTGATTCCGAACAGTGCTGTCAACATTACAAAACAAAAGTAAATGGGAATATTACCAGCATCTGCATTATTCTGCATCTAGAATTTCAAAACGAAGATGTTTTTCAAAAAGTTATGGAAAAAAAAAAAAAAGAATAAGCTCATTTGGTAAATCATTTTTATTTTTAACTAATACTATTTTCAATATTCGTTGGCAAGAACACTTTAGACACTGCAATAGAAAATCTCTGTGAGTTCACTAGTTAATTTTCCAACACAAAACCTGAGACATTATCGACGTCTCTTCAATACAAAGTTTATTGAAAATGCACACCGCGGCACCGTGAAGTATCGCTGGTACTTTGCGGTGTTCATATTCAGTAAACGGAGCAGTCGCTCCAGGCGCCAAATCCTAGAGGGCGCCTAAATGGTAAAGAAAGTATAGGTATATTATTAGGTGCAAACAGGAGAGGTGCCATAATTGGATCTCGATCTATTCTAAAATTCACTTCGGGCCGGCCGGCGCGGCGCTGGTTGGGGCGGAAAGGATCCAGGATGCTGATGCTACTACCTATCGTTGTAGAAATCATATGGAGAGGTCAAGGTCAACGTCGTTTGGCTGAGACGATGAAAAAAAGAAATATAAATTAACAGCATGTAAGCCGCGAATCAAATGACTGGACTGGTAAAAACTTCTACAACATACAGTTGCATTGTAGGATTCCGAACATTTAATATAGAAAACATGTTACAAGAAGCGTACCAAGAACAGCACTGCTAACATCAATCCCTGGGACTGGGTGATCCTAATGGTTTCTTATAATACCGAACCAACAAGTTTCAAAATAATTTTTTATAGTGGAAAGTAAGCATGACATTTTTTTTTCTGTGTGTTGGTATACTCTGAGTTCGCGGGTAACATTCAAAAATTGTTTCAATACTAGAATAACTACTACTAGGTACTAATATGTGTAAATGTAATCTCAATCAGGCGAATGGCTGAACGGATATGGATGTAATATGTCGCAAAGATACCTTATCTTTTTTACCACATATGCTACTTTTATCCTGGGCAAAAGTAAGATTCCCATGGGGATAGGTAAGGTTAAAATTGCATTATTATAAAAAATTAAGCTGTTCTAAGTACTTTATCATGTTAAATATTTTTAGTCTCGCCTTTTCTTCTATAGGGAATCAACGGTGATGCTATTAAACCGTCAAAAAAGAAATGAAATATTAAAGTTTCTTATTACATAAATATATTTACGCCAGACCCATTTTCAGCGTAAGTGCAGATATAAGGAAGACTATGTGCGTGTCCTTCGAGAGGCCACTGTGGAAAACGAAGGTTTCGTATACATAAAGATTTAGCAGAACCTCTAAAACAATTGTAGCCAGAATGATAAATTTGTAGCTGTTGTAAGTTGTACGCTACAACTCGCCGAATGTGGTCCCTCAGATGAACTGTGTCAAATACCAAATTACTGAATCTGACCAAATAAGATGATTTTTATGAGTGGTTATATTTAGAAGGTAAATTGTAGGTCTGCATACGAAAATAACAGCTCTGCCTAGTTACTGCAAATAAGGAAAATCCAATCGGATGATGGGCCCTCAGTTCTCAAGTGCTCAAATTTACCTTAATGCTACAAATTTAAACTTAAAAGTACGTTTCTTTGGTAAGGTTTTAATTTTAGCAGAAGTAGCCACAATGCTACCCTGAAAGTAGAGGGTTTATATATTCTACTAGTACAGAATAAAAGGTCTTGTAAAGTGAGCTCTCGGGCCACACGCTAAAACCAATTCCACGAGAAATATCTCGCCCAACTCATTGTTTGATAAAAAGAGTTAACAGCATTTTTTGTACAAAATTTGCAGTTTAAAATTGTATTCAAATATTATTGCTATATAAAGTATTTAAAGAAATATCTTGCTTCTTAAATTCTCCGTAGTGATTTTGTGTATGTTAACCACATTATAAAGTTTTTTAGGAAACTTAAAAGTATATGCTGTACGATTGCTTCAGAGGTATTTAAAAAAAATACATACATACATACATACACTCACGCCTTTTTCCCGGAGAGGTAGGCAGAACCCACATCTTTCCGCTTGCTACGATCCATACAGACTACTTTCGCTTCATCCACATTCATTAATCTTTTCATACACGCTCGCCGGTTTAGGGTACTCTTGACCAGACCTTTCTTTAGAACTTCCCCGATTTGATCAAGATAAGTTCGTCGAGGCCTTACCCTTCCAACATTTCCATTCATACTCGTTATTAATTTATTATTTATCATTATTTAAAAAAAAAATTGGATTAAAAATTGTTAATAATTAAACAATGATTAGGAACTTTTATGACACCTGAATGGACGTATTTGTATGTTTCCTGATCAACGTCTGACAGGCGTTTGTTGTGTTACTTTTGAAAGTAATAAATACAAAAAAATACAACATAGTTAGGTAATTAAAGATTTCTACATTTAATTATTCATATTAGTGGATAAATAATAAATCTGTTGTTTAAGTTGTTCTTTAATTATAAAATAATAATTATTATATGGGTAGTACGATTTGTTCAGTCTCATTTTCTGACAAATATAAATTACACACTCTATAGTCCATAATATAGCTTGATTAGAATGACACCTGTCAAACTGAGGCAACTAGTGATGGGACAGACTAGACTGATCAAACGAAAAAAAACAGTAATGACGAATAAAATAAAACGAAAATCAGATAAATTAATATTTAACAGTAAGTCAGTATCGTGATCATTATCAGAATAATTGGAACAATCATGAAAATCAATTAGATTTTTTTATCGCATATAGAATCTAAAAAATTTGAATTTTTTTCTTATTTTTTCGTATTTAAGTCAGACAGAAAAACAAATAATAAGTAATATTCCACGAACAATTAAAGTAAAAACAGGATACTATAAGATAATTGGTGCAGTTGAGCTTATTCCTGGAGCTACTCCTAATTGCCTTAGTCATTATAGATCTCACGTATTCATAAATGAACGTGTAGTTACGTATGACGATTTAAGATTGAAGTTTGTTGACAGTAAACTCGATCAATCAATTTTTATACATACCGCACACCGGCAATGAGAGTGTCACAACACAATAAATGTAGTTTTTGGGAAATCACTGTTTTCTTTTTTTTATAACTTAGAATTCCATTTTTTTTTTCCGAGAGAGCCTATCGAAGAATTTAATATATATTTAAGAAGACTATTAAATGCTCTATTATATTTTTATAGAAATTAAAATCTAAAGATATTTTTTCAATTTTATATATTTTTTTTACTTTTAAATTCCTCTAATGTGTCACTTTTTTCGACAAAATTTTCGAAGATTTCATGAAATAAAACACTTTTAGTAGGTAATAGTATGTATTGTTTTTTAATATAAATCAAGTAATATTAAACATATTTGTAAGTATCTAGATATTACCAGTTAAATTAGAAACAAATAAAGTATTAAAACTATTCATATAAAAACAATATAGCACATTTTTAGACACTAGATAAGTAGATAAGTTCAGATAAGTATACAATATTTTACAACTTAGCTTTTTCTCACGTGCAATATTTTAAAGGATTTTATTGGATTCCCATATCCTGTGCTAAAGTTTTTAACGACATAAAATCGCAGGAACTAATTTCAGTCAAATAGGTACAGTCTTCCTTTTTCTTCGCTGACCTGATCACTTTAGCGTACTGGCATGGCACGTAAATAGACCTAGATTTAAACCTTCTCTATATCTGTTTTTCAATTGTAGAATGGACAGCCTCACCTCCGTTTTGAATGTGCACGGTTATCAAAAACTAATGAGATATACTTTTAATTTTTGAATATTTATGTAAGGAAAATGAATATAGAAAAGAGTTTACAGACGCGAATTGTTTCTTGATTGAATGTTAAATAAAAAGCGTGATTGACTCATCTAGGTTTTTCTTTAGCAGTAAATCTAATGTAGGTAGGTATGATAGGTTTAATAGATTTATGAATAAAATTTCGTTGTAATGTAATGTCGCCCAGTTTCAAGTAATAAATAAATTCAGGATAAGGCAGATGATTGGGTTCTAGTTCCCTTTCGCCTTGAAGAGAAAATGCGATCAGTGGGGATGAGGCATTGGCCGAAGAGCTTGATGGTAATATTGCGGAGTTCGAACGCGAAGTGCTGGAGCTTGAACCAGAAGATAAACTAAAGCTTGAGTATGTATGGAGCTAGAAGATGGGCTTGGAGAAAAAGAATCAGAAACAAATTAGTATCCATACGTTTTTGAATAAGATTAGAACTAACAATGTTTTTAGAATTGAAATTAGGTGAAGCCGTATCGTAATTCAAAACAGGATTATTATGATCCACTTCCTGCTTTATTATACTTCTAGATTCAGAACATAAGTAACCAGTTATTGCTTCTTCCTGACTATTAAAAAGAGGGCTTCTTATGGGCATACCACAACCAATAACAAAATCGGGATCTTTGACGCTATGATCCATGTAATCCTCAACAAAATCATCTTCATTTGAAGGAGTTGTAGCTTCTACTGGCAATGTATGGTACTGAAATTGAAGCACCTTTACACATTATTTACAAAACACATAGTAAAGATTACAAAAGTAAAATAAATAATTTATACTTACACACTCCATCCTCATTGATTAAATATTTATCTTTGTCTAAACTATATTGCTTAAAACTTTTAGATGAAGGTGCTGAAAATTGATGTGAAGAGAACATCAATATACTTAACTATGTGAAATTTAGCATGTATTTTATCAAAAAATTCTGTCACTTACCATCGTCAATATAAGAAAGTGTGTTGGTATTGTTGATATTTTTTTTATAAGTTTCAGATTCAACTATATAAACGGATATTTCTGGAGGGTCACTGCGTAAAAGGAAATCAACCATGAACTTGTTTCTCGAATTCTGTTTCATTTTGTCCTAACAAATTAAAAAATAAGCATAATAATTGTGACAGTTGTAATGTGAACTAAGATCATTATAAACACTTTATTAAGCAGAAATAAAGACATATTATTAATTAATACCCAATCAAATACTTTTCTTAGTCGGTAGTACAGTTATATCACATGTTAAAACACTTCTATTCATATAATAACTTGGTATCAACCAACGCCAAAGCAAGAAAAGTGTCGTTTCACATGATGTGACAGTTATATTCTCTAATTTTAAAATACTTAGTGAAAATAACTCAAAAATATGGTCATATCACATGCTGTGGCTGTCTTTTTGCTGAAATCAAAGCAAATATATGAAAATTACTTACCGTAATACGGTCGTTACAAAGGTTATGACACTACTACACACACTAGATGCACGACAATTCTGTATCAACTTTGATGTGACACTTTTTACGCTGCAACCGGTAGGAAAGTGGCTCGGTGAAAAAGGGTATTAAATGCCATCTCTCGGCGAGGAATCAAACTACAATTATGACGTTTTTTTAGCAGATAAAGTTTGTGATTGCCTTCCTCATGGGATACTTATCTCAACTTCGTATTTTTTTGTGTTATGACTCTCTTGTTGCCGGTGTGCGATACATTAAGTTATAGGCATAAAAAAAATTGACATTTAGAATTAAAGTAAAGTTCTTAGCACTTGGCAAACTTATAATAACGGTAATTTTATCGCTTTCAAAAATAATTAACGAATTATAGAATTGTTCAGATGTAGCAGACTTGATCATGCATTGATTAAATACGAATCATTTCAATAAAATGTGGACTCATTTATTTTTTCCATCACTTTCCGTTAATATTCCGATGCATGGTTACCCTAATACGTATATTTTGTTCACATATAAATGAATCAGTTTTATTTCAAGACAGGAAATATTTACACACCACACAGCTACATACGTTTGAACTACGAAATGACTAAATTTTTATATTATTATGTGTAAATTAATACACCTTCCACCTTGTCTCTAAATATGATAACTTTTTTCTGAAACGTGTGGCCCGAGGGCTCATCTTACTAGAGCTTTTTTTCTGTACTAGTAGAATATATAAACCCTGTACTCTCAGAGTAGCATTGTGGCTACTTCTGCTAAAATTAAAACCTTACCAAAGAAACGTACTTTTAAGTTTAAATTTGTAGCATTAAAGTAAATTTGAGCACTTGAGAACTGAGGGCCCATCATCTGATTGGATTTTCTTTCAAAATCAGTTTTATTTCTGCAAATAGGCCCCTGGAGGCGCTTTTACACGTCCCAATATTTAACCTACCACTGCTTCGGGACAAATGTGGGCTAGTGCCGAGAAGAAGCAGCGCAAGAAACTCGGTCACTATTGTCAGCCTCTTTTTAAATAAACATGTTTACATAAGATATATGCCAGTGCGAGCTGATACAATTTAAAGCCAAACGTTCCTATCATTTATATAATCATCAATAGTGTAATAGCCCTTTTTCATTAAAACAACTTTGATATATGATTTGAATTTATGTACAGGGAGGTCAGCAATTGATAGTGGTAATTTGTTGAAAATACGGATACAATTTCCCATGAACGAATTACCTACTTTTCGCAGTCTGAATCCTGGAACGGCAAGTTTATCTTTATTTCGGGTATTGAAATTGTGTACGTCACTATTTTTGACAAAAAATTCGAGGTTTTTACGGACGTACATAATGTTTTCGAAAATGTATTGAGATGCAACTGTTAGTATGTTGATCTCTTTGAATAGCTCTCTTAGAGAGTCACGGGGTCTAAGGCCGTAAATAGCCCGCACAGCACGTTTTTGCAATATAAAAATAGACTCAATATCTGCCCCTGAGCCCCATAACAAAATACCGTATGACATTATACTGTGAAAGTAGCTAAAATATACTAATCTTGCCGTTCCAACATCAGTCAATTGTCTTATCTTTCGCACAGCATAAGCAGCAGAACTAAGTCTTCCAGACAGAGACCTGATATGAGCACCCCATTGCAGTCGAGAGTCTACAGTTATACCTAAAAAGGTAGAGGAGTCTACTGTGTCTAATGGCTCATCTTTTACAATAACATTTGTGGCGGAAAACCTTACATTAGGCAAAGTAAATTTAACACATTTTGTTTTTCTTGCATTAAGCAAAAGATTATTCGTAGCAAACCAATGCAATAATTTAGAGAGGGTATTGTTAACATCGTCAAATGATAATTCGCCCCTCTTAATTTTAAAAATTATTGAAGTGTCATCTGCAAACAATACCATCTCACAAAGATTATACATATAATATGGAAGGTCGTTAATGTATATTAAAAATAGCAAGGGTCCTAATACTGATCCCTGAGGGACACCCATGATAAGGGCCGACCCTGAAGACTCAGTTCCATCAATGCAAACTTTTTGTGTTCTACCTGTGAGATATGAGTTAATTAAATCTAACGAATCATTCGAAACACCATAATGTCTGAGTTTTTTAATTAACGTTTTATGGTCCACACAATCAAATGCCTTTGACAGGTCACAAAAAACACCTATAGCATCTAACCTACTCTCCCAAGCATCGAATACGTGTTTAAGAAGTGCTACTCCCGCATCAGTGGTATTTCTACCTTTCCTGAATCCATATTGATTGTGATGTAATAATTTATTCAAATTAAAGTGCGATAAAAGTTGACTAAACATAATTTTTTCAAATATTTTACTTAGTACTGGCAAGATAGATATTGGTCGAAAATTAGCGGGATCGCATTTCTCGCCGGATTTAAATAATGGAATAATTTTGCTAAACTTCATTAAAGTTGGAAACTGTCTATCATCAATACATTTGTTGAAAATTATTGCGAGATGAGGGGCTATTGAATTTATAATTGTATTGATAATATGAACGGAAATTCCCCAAAGATCTTCAGTTTTTTTCATATTCAATTCTCTAAAAGTTTTTATAATTAAATCAGGGTTTATATGTCTAAAATTAAATGAAAATTTGCACTCATCGACAGCCGACTTGAGAAGGGATTCAGCTAGATCAGCGGAAGAAGCAAGCCCTTCAGTAGTGGAGGAAGCTATGCTTTATTTGCAGTAACTAGGCAGAGCTGTTATTTTCGTATGTAGACCTACAATTTACCTTCTAAATATTACCACTCATAAAAATCATCTTATTTGGTCAGATTCAGTAATTTGGTATTTGACACAGTTCATCTCAGGGACCACATTCGGCGAGTTGTAGCGTACAACTTACAACAGCTACACATTTAACATTCTGGCTACAATTGTTTTAGAGGTTCTGCTAAATCTTTATGTATACGAAACCTTCGTTTTCCACAGTGGCCTCTCGAAGGGCACGTACATGGAAGACTTAAGTATCTTTCATCGACATCCTTTACAGGTGACTTTTTCATCACCTTCCAAATTTTTTATAGGGTTAAGTATCGTATTTAGAGCCCGTTTATGATGTAAAAAATGTAGGTCAGATTTACACCCAAAAATATTTTTAGGATCTTAGTTTTTAATTTTTAAGGTCCTAAACCTTTGAAGGTATGAAAGAAAATGAACAACTTATGAAACTTATCGTAATGAATAAATGAGATGCGTATCACGTAAAAAAAGTGTTGTGATGAGGCCGTATCAAAATTTTAGTTTTTAGGCAGACATTTTCTGGGTGTTTTAACTTGACATTTTTGTACTGGGCTATGCCAAACGAATAAATACATTATTTGTTTTTTGTCTCCTAGATTGTTGTATTAAAATTTGGAAGGTGATTAAAATTTCACCTGTATATTTGAAACAAAATAATTATTGAAAGTTTACAGGTATTTCTAATAAGATATTATATTATGTATTCTGGACATAATATTAAATGTTCTACTGAAAGCTTAAATGTAACAACTTTTAACCTAA
Organism: Anania crocealis; assembly: GCA_949315895.1. Taxonomy (NCBI): domain Eukaryota; kingdom Metazoa; phylum Arthropoda; class Insecta; order Lepidoptera; family Crambidae; genus Anania; species Anania crocealis. The sequence continues at coordinate 9,451,846 of OX438868.1, forward strand.
AGTGTAGAGCACGAAAATTGCCTCGAGTTTATCAGCATTAAAATATGCATCCAAGACCGTATTTATCATAGATTCAATATACTGCTGTATTTATAGAGTGATGAAAGCTTGAACTATTTACACTGCAGGCCTAAGTATTCGATTATATCAGTCTACGGACAACGGTTCTGCAGAAAACGTTCTAATGAATGTATCATCTTATTTAGGCTCTATAAGAGAAATAAGTGCATTTCCCTAAAATATAAAACATATCGGTTTATACAATAGTTTATTTATTATATGTAATTATGTATGTACTTATTTTACACTATTTTATGAAAGTTAGTTATTGTATGTCAACATTTTAAATCTTATCTGAAATATAAATATTTACACAGCATTCAAAGGTTTAAAAAACATTATGCTTTCATATGATCTAACAAACTATTCTTGGTGAAATTTTTTTTCTCTTCAGTTTTAATTTTTTTTACTAATCTTGGAGTGCCGACGTTGATTTCAGCTTTCCTTTTAGTAACCTGTAACAATAAACAATAAGTATTAAATACAGCTATTTAAAACCTTTCATAAAGCCATTAAACAAAAAATATTTATGTCTCACCATACATGTACTATTAAGTATTCTATTGTTTTACTAGGCATTACCGGATATTGGTAAAATGCATGCATCAACGAATTCAGTTCACAGGTGCGCTGAGATGTTATTTTATCAGAATATTTGAAATTCAAATTTAGATCTGTTTTTCATTCTTTTTTTATACACAGGGGCGACAGATTTTTAATTCTGTACACCGGCGTCTAATAAATACAATCTATAGCTAATTGTAACAACTAGAAAAACATAAGACTTATTCTATAATTCAGATACATTAATCTTGTACGAGTATATCAAATTTCCAAATATGAAAAACTTATTGAAAACCATTTGACAATTTTGTTTTTGTAATATGCAGGTTGTTCCTCCTAACAAAAAATCTACTGGTGCAGGGGTTCTAAACCAAACTATACTTCAGAACTATATTATTTATTTTGTTTGACGTTACTAAGAGGCATTCACAGCATTTACAGTAGGATAAGGCCCCTAATTCAGCTAACTAAATCGTACCACAATCGTAATTGAATAGCGGGTTTTCGACAGTTCTAGTATGGGCTAAATGTCAAAATCGCCCAATTCAAAATACTGACTTTAGGCTCCACGTCCTCAGGCGTGATGGCAGCGAAGACGAAGTTCCTGTTGCTGGCGGACGCCCGTACGCCGGCTTTGGGCGCGTCGTCGTCCGAGACAAGCGGCGTGGCCAGCGCGGCGAGGCGAGCTAGCGCGCCCCGCCCGCGTGTCAACAGAGAACCATGGTAGTTTTGCTGAAACATAATCGCTAATGTTAATTCATGATGTGCGTGGAATTTTATATACAGGATGAAATTTTAACCACTTTCTATTCTATTTTTTAGAACCTATTTATAAAGTAAAATATGTAAATCAAGTTGTCACCCGAAAATATTTTTCGTGATATAGTTTTCAATTTTTACGGTCCTAGACCTGTTAAGGTATAAAGGGAAATTAAAAACTCATGAATAGTATCGTAATGAATGAATGAGATGCGCAACGTGGACATTTTCTAAGTGCTTTATCTTGACATTTTTGTACTGGGCTATACCAAAAGAAAAAATACGTAATTTGTTTCTTGTTTCGTAGATTGATATATTAAAATTTGGAAGATGGTTAAAATTTCATCCTTTTTTTTTAAATTCCTACATCATCATCCTACACAATGTATTTTGTTACTGGAATAAACGACTTATGACTTATGACTAGGCCTTCCCAAGAGGAAGACAGGCTTGTTAGCGATTAAACTTTGACCAAGAGTGGAAAGAAGCTGCTGACCATTTTAATTCATATGTGCGTGGAACTTCGAATTTGAAATTATGCTACTGGAATATTAAATTTTTGCACAATAACACGGGCCAATTCTCAGATCTTCTAAATAAATATACACAAAAAAATGACATAAAAATCGATCAAGCCGTTTCGGAGGAGTTTCCGGGAGGATGACGATTGTGTAGTGATACGGTGTTCAGTCCGCCTGCTACGCAAGGGACAGTTAGGAGGTAATATTTTTTAACTTGGCTTTGGTCAGGAAACGGTGAGGCCTAAAGTCGTGCTTTGGAAGGCAAGTTAAGCTGCTCCCACTGGAGACGAAGACTTCGTCGCCATAATCGCTGCACTTGGCAGGCAGGTTAGCCATCGCAGTTTGTGCTAAGCTGGAGAGATTGTGACTTTTGTTTGTCAATTTTAATGCGGTAGGCTAAAGTTAAAGGCTCTTCACACTATGGATGTCGTGAGAGGCGACTAAAAGAGTACTGCAGGAAGAGCAGAGCCGGGAAGCAGCGTCTACTCTCCACTACTGGTTTAACTGCGACTATCATCCCGCCTGCCAAGTGTGGCTATTATGGCAAAATCAAGAAACACATTTGCACACGACAAAATATTGGTAACTGGCATGTTAAGAATATTTTTTTATACATTCCTGTACATATTAATCAATTTAATTACATAAAATAGATATTTAAAGTTAAAAACATTAAAATAATCCAGCCACAATAATTACACTTAACTTTAAAAGACGTCTGAAACGCCCCGTTGGTCTAGTGGTTTAAATACCGGGCCAAGATCTCGGGGCCCCAGGTTAGATCCCCGGGTCGGGCAACAAATAGTTTCGAATCTTCGAATGTTGCTCGGGTTTGTGATCACCAACCCGCATTTGGCAAGCGTGGTGATTATGCCAGTTCCCATCATTGCAGTGGTAACTTGAATAGGCTATTTGACTGGTTTTTGAAATCCATTTTATATTATTAAGTAGAGGTTGAAGAACCCAGTAAAATTAGTTTTTTTAAATTCTGGTACATATTTGCTGAAAAATATCAAACTGAAAATTGAAATAGCGCGCCAAAACGCTATTTTGTCAATATAGCGCTGCAATAGGGTCGGTGACATCACCTGCCTGTCTTCTGATTTGTAGCACATAATCATCTACATACATTTGTTGCAAACAAATAACGAAAGTGCGATTGGATCTATATTTTAACAGTGACTTATGTAATAAAATGAGTTTCAAATGGTATGCATGCAGTTCCAAAAATAATGTATAAATACTTCAATAAAAACTTCGGAAAACTATTTGTTAGTGTTCAAAAGAAAATCTAAGTGTGCCGAAAGTGGTTGCAACTATTTCGGAGGGATCATAATAACATAGCGAATAGTACAAATATTTTCTTGTGTGACCATTTCGATTTTCGATGTAATTAAACATAATATTTATAATTTTTAATAATTATGAATGTAAATATTTTGTTATTGGTTTGAGGTTATAATATAATACCTACGTCTAATATTTTTAACAGAATGCCTCTTGCAACTCGATCCGAATATTTCCGATGTTTTCATAATATTAGCTAAAAATTGTAGCTACAGTCTTATGATTTCAATTTTTTCAATAAACATTACACTTAAAGATCCCGACTAACTAGTTTCTTTGTTAGAGATTTTAAATGAATGGGCAGGTGACTGCTTTCTGCTTTACAAAATCGCTGTCCATGGTAAAAGTAATTGACAGAATTTGTAAAATATTGGAAATAAATCACACAAAAACAATGGATACTATTATTATAGGAAAGTATTATCAAAACATTTTGAAAGCTATTAAAACACAAGTAGGCAAACGAAGTTATCAAGCAGGCGACGTCATCATAAACCCGACCAATCAGGAGCGTTTCGTGTCACGTGACAAACGTATAAATAAATGCATTTTTATTTCTGGATTTATAAATAAATCGTTTATTATTTTCAACTTCCGTCACTAAATAACCATTTTTAAACTCATAATATAAGCTGATAATAGTAATTCGCACTTTATTTTTCGCATTGTCAAATAGCCTATTCAATGATGGAGGCCTTTTCCCTGCAGTGGGGTGATTATAGGCTGTTACTTTTTTAAAAGACGTCTTTACAAGGTTACGTCATTTTTCATAATCGCTAATTAGGAGGTAAAATGGACAAATCGAAATCGACAAACTAACAATATTTCAAAATTGAAGTAATGTAACAAATGTTAAAAATGATTTTATGAGCATTGGTTGATGCTAAGAACATCAACCAATGCTCATAAAATCATTTTTAACTAGTTTACGAAAAATTTTCAAATTTATTACATTCGATATGCAATAAAAAAAAAACTATATGTTTTTCATGATTGTTCCAATTATTCTGATGATGATCACGATATTGATTTTTTTTTTAACACAGCCGACCGGTCGTTTCCTATTGAAACGATCGCTCAACCGGCAACCCTCCCACGGGGGAAGAAGGTGGTGAATCCTCGTGGATACCTCACAGCCGGCTGTGAGGTTATTGAGACTTTTACTCACTAAACACCACCTAAAATTCGCTATCAGGGTGATGTTGCGTATCTGAGGCGACCACACCCCATGGGGGGAGTGTGGCGCAGGGCGTCACTCGCCTAGGCGGGGTGCGCACTGAAGGAGGCTGGCATTCGAGAGAATTGTGAGCCTAGAATAAATGAATTTAAGGAGCCGTCGTCCAAAATGAACGTAGGCCTGAATTAATTACATAATTATCGACTGACTCCCAGAAGGGGTGGCGGCCGATTGAGAGGGCTGGGAGTGACCTGAAGGGTCCTATGGGGTGTGGCTTAGTTAAGCTGGGGCTTAAGACTTTTTATGATTCTTAGACAACGATATTGACTTACAGTTAAATCTTCATATATCTGATTTTCGTTTTATTTTATTCGCCATAAATGTTTTTTTTTTCGTTTGAACAGTCGAGTCAGTCCCATCACTAGTCACCTCAGTTTGATATGTGTCATTCTAATCAAGCTATACTTTAAGGACTATAAGTAATGAGATTAGTATCATATCTGTGGATGATTAGTGCTCTCTTAATATCGGGGGGCACAGCAGTGCCCCCGCAAAGTCGAGCGCGAAGCAAACACTTCCGTACCATCCTTTTCGCCGCATTTTCAGGCCCCTATTTGAGAACCTCTGGATAAGACCAGAACGCAGAAATTTTCGTCATCCTGTAAGCTATAATTACATACTTTAAATCCAAAATTTTAAGTCCTTAGGTCATTTAGTTTCGAAGTTAAGCGAAGGCAAAGTTTCGCATTTATGACACTCACTCACTCACTCATGATCAGCAAAATAGAACTAGTACTTCCCATAAACTCAGAGAGCTGAAATTTGGTACAGAGTTAGGGTTTAATGGCCACATAAAGGGAAAACTATAAAAACTAGGATAATCAAAGATCTGGAGTACCTGGTGACCCTGATTAGAAAACACAAGACCAACCAAATTATAAGAGATCGACATCCCGCTTTACAAAAAATATTCAACTTGGTGGGCCGCTTCATTTGGTGTCAAAAATCGAAGATTTGAAGTATCGGATGAAAAACGCTCAGCTGGTCTCAGCTGTATTAGAGATATGGTAATGCCCCCTTCTACTATTGGTACATAAAAAAATCGACTGTCATTGCAAAAATCCAGCGTAGTGGGACACATCTTCTAATTTTATCTAGCCTACAGCGTCCCACAGCTGGGCGAATGCCTCCCCTTCTGCTTTTAATACGCATATAAATAAAATTAAAGGAAAACTCTGGATAAGACTAGACTGGCTTTTATACTTATACTTACAAGTTTACAAGAAGAAATAGTCAAACGATTAACTTTATTCTACTCGAACATTACACAAATTGTTTATTAGCCGCAATAACAGGGTCCTAATTCCGCTAATTTACAAATGGCTCAATAGAATCTCAATTGCATCGCAATTGTATATTTTGACAAATTTATTATGGTAGTAATGTCAAAATATACGATTGAGATGTAATTTCGATTCTCGATTGAGTCATTTGAAAATTAGCGGAATTGGGGCCCAGATTGGTTTTCTTTCAATAAATAATCTGCTTATGAATGTTGATTAGACACAATTAATACATTTCAGACTCGGTAATCAAGTTACGCCTCTATGTGTGAGTAATACTATTCATGATCTTGATTTAAGTGAACAAAATAAAGTAAAATTTCTCGGAATCGAATTAGACAATAAGTTAACTTGGGCATCTCATATACAGCAACTTTCAGAGAAAATTGGTGCAGCAACATTTGCGATTAGGAAAATCACAGAATTAGGAGGTATAAGAGCAGCAAAAAACGTTTATTTCGCGTATTTCCATTCATTGATGCCGTATGGAGTGATGTTTTGGGGCATAGCAGCAGATGCTCATAAAATCTTTGTCTTGCAAAAAAGAGCTGATAAATATATTTTAGGATTAAAATACAATGACACTTGCAGGGATAAATTTAGGCAATTAGGAATTATGACGGTAACTGGTGAATTTATACATATTATTACATCAAAGCATTTTATACATAAAAGAGAATGTTAATAATATGACTAAAAAGGGTGACTATCACAAATAAGCAACACAATACAGGAATCAGATAGCACTTCTCAAACATCGTCTGGTTAAATAAAGAAAGAGTTTTCTGTTTATGGGCATCATTTTTTTAATAAAATACCGTCTGAAGTAAGAGATCTACAAGGTAATGAATTTTGTAACAAAATTCAAACAATACTTATTCTTAAAAGTTATTATACTCGTAGTATGAATGAAGCTCTTTCGGATAATGACTTTTTTAAATTCTAATTTTAAAATTTTTATAACTTTTATCTAAAATTACTACACTATGGATTGCTGATTCGTATATTTTATTGACATTTTATTATTCTATTTAATAATCATGTTGAATCAGATATAAAATATAAAATTATAAGTAATTGTGACGATTAAGTATTTTAAGTAGTAATTTTATTTATCCTGCTTTTTTTTACTACATAATTTTTAATATTGACGATGCTCCTAGATTGCTAATATTGTTTTAATTTTAAATTAAGTTAAACTTGACATTTAAATTATAACAAAAATATGTGTGTCTATTTGAAATTGTAAATTGACGTAGGTATCTAAGTGTAATGTTAATACGAAAATTTGAAATAAATGAATATCAATATGAATAAAAATTAAAAAGAAAAAAAACGTGTCTAATAAGAAAATCTAATAAAATAAATCAATATGCCCACGTTTCCCACCAAAAATATTCTGTAAAAGACTAGCCAAGTCTCGATGGATCTGCTTGTTTGTCTTTAAAAAGTAATGAAATCTAGACAAAGTCGTGCCAAGTTTAAGTTTCCTTACTGCGATTTCTTTATTATTATAGTTAATGTTGTGTGACTTGGCCGTTGAAGGGTACACAAGGGTACAAAACCAGGTGCTCCATGACACCATTGCACCAATCTGTCGCCAGAACCGCTACCCATTGACGATTAAAAATTGCCACTTGAAAAATGTTGATTTAATAACCAGTCAATTGTAGGCTGATAAAGCTGCGTATTTCAATAATATTTATGTACAGACGGAATTCTAATCATTGATAGAAGTCCGTCTGTACGTATATTTTATGTTAGATCGGTGGTCGATTTGACGCTCTAAAAAGAGAGCAGAAGTCAGCATTGTCAATGGTGAATGCATGTGTTGCACAATCAGCAACAGCCCAAAATGAGACACTAGCGTCCAATTACCAATACCAGTATGGGCTATTATCTCGCTTAACAAACAGGTAGTTACAACTGATATCATTACGTGTAAACTAAATGGACTTGTACCCACTAACATATAAAGAATGTACAACGGCCAAGTCACACAACATTAACTATAATAATAAAGAAATCGCAGTAAGGAAGCTTAGACTTGGCACGACTTTGTCTAGATTTCATTACTTTTTAGAGACATACAAGCAGATCCATCGAGACTTGGCTAGTCTTTTACAGAATGTTTTTGGTGGGTTTTAATTTACCGTACCTGAAATAGTGTAAAAGGTTTGTTGGTGCTGAGGATATCCTTTGTAGCTTTCTTCTCGGGAACAACTGAAGTGTTGGATTCTTCAGTTTTTGTCTGATTGACTTCTTCGAGAAGACTGGACATAGTTCTTGATGTAAGATTTGCTTTGATTATTGTTGATCTGTTCACACTGACGCTTAAGTCTTCTTCTTTTTCACCTTCGTTTTTCTATGAAGGGACGAAAGAGATAATTAAAAACTTTATTTAACACTCATACACTATTGTATATAGTTGCATATTAATATTAATTATTGATGGATATTTCTGTTCCAAATTACCAAGATTAAGATAACAAAATGCATGTTGTGTATAAATATTGTGCTTTTATAATAACAAAACAATTTACCATCTGCCTCAAGAACATTTCTCTTTCGTGTCTCTGTTTTCGCCACTGCTCTTCCGACTCAAACTCTTCCTCTTGAGTGTCCGCAAATTCATCTGGCACAGTTCCAGAAGCTTCCTCGCCATCTGAAAGTAAAAATATGTGCAAAGAAACGTATAGTACTTATAAATGGCAGTTACGTTGGGCGATGTTATAATTATCTGTTTTTTTATTTAAGTAATTAACTAAATGATTGGCTTAGTAATTTCTGACAAAAAATACATCTATTTTTTTTAATGCAATAATTCTCTACCTACAACCACATTACCATGTCTAGAACCTTCTCAAAAAGTAAAGTTATATATACCTAGTTGTCTAGCTAGACCATTAAAAAATGTTTAAAAACTTTTGCATCACATGCCTTATCATTGTCATCATCATCAGTACACTAGGCATTTCCAAGAGGAAGACAGGCTTGTTAGCGATTAAACTTTGTCCAATCGTGGAAAGAAGCTGCTGACCATTTTCTTTTGTCAGACTCCTTTGTTGGACTCTTAGATCATATAAAGAAATAGATATGAAATGGGAGCGTGGCACGGGCGAACTCGATATGGGCAAACAGAACTATTGGACTCCGCGGCGGATTAGTTGCACTTCACCCGCGCCGACGCAACGATCTCCTCATTTAATTAAAATGCCGAGTTGTTCAGTGATTACTTGTAAAAATAGAAGTGTAACAAAAAACTACACTTATGATGGAGTCACGTACTATATGTTAATATTACAATTTCATCATTTACTTGCTTATAAATACATTAAACGAAATATTTAATGAAAACATCTATGTAACGATAATTGTATTGGCACAATATACATTGAAGGTTTGATACTAACTAGCTGTGTTGTAAGTACTATGCGACTGCGCAATTTATCGAGGTTTAATCCAAGCATTCACAGCCAGACGTGTGCGTCGCGACCACACTTTGTAGCTAGCTAATTAGGTATGTAGTCCGATCCGAGTATTATCGATAGTTTTGTCGATGGACGAGACTGTTTCATGACTAATTTCATGTATAAAATTTAAATTGTAAACCTGACTTGCCGTTATTATAAGCCTGATAATGAATTAAATAGAGGTAATATCGTACGTAATGTGGTAAACATGTAGTATAAATAGATAGTCACTATTTGATTTTACTATTCTTTGATTTAGCTTTCCAAATAATTATAATATAAAGGAAAAATGAATAAATGCCACTGACAGAGGGCCAAATTGGTTTCTATTGAAATTTTATAATTTAGATTTAGATATTCACAGGCATAGTAGTGTTTATAAAACAAAATCTCTTTTAATTTTAAAGATTTAAAAAGTTGTTTTCCTGTATTTTTTTTTTATCATGCTGCCTTAATTAATAGCGCGCTTTAGAGATATTTAAGGAGATGGGAGACACCTTGTATAAGAAGAGAATTCTGCTAGAAAAGTTTTACATTGTAGGTGCAGAAATAGTGAACCCAAAAAAATAACATCTCCTTTTCTTCGATAAACTGAAATGGCTACCATTTTATTATTATTCTATCTAAATATGTTTTCTTTTTACAAAAGCTTTATATAAATGTATAACAGATTTCGGCAAACTTATTAGCAATGTTACCTAAGATTATCAATAGGCTCATTGACAGTCATTGTCGCTGCACTAATTTGCACACACCAAATTACGCATTGTGTAAGTGAGTAAGCGGTAGCCGCTGTCATTGGGTCCATGTTTGTGTGCGCACCAATGAGCGTTGCAAATTGATTTAGTGTGACCCTTATGCTTACAACAGTGTTATTGTAGTTGCGTTGCACACATAAATAATTCGGAGACACGGGTTCGCTAAGGATTTACGAGTAATTTCATATCTCCTTCTTGATATGATCTGAGGTTGGACTCTTTCGGCAAACGAGAAGGGCTATATTTCAGGCCGCCAACTTTGCATTTTACAATATTTTTTTATATACTTTATTTGATATTTTAGCAACTTAATTGCACTTATAATATCAGTATATAAACTTGAAAAATTTTGAGACAAAATTTTTCAAGTTTATATACTGATAATATTTTTTTATTTTTACAAATAATACACCAAATTTAACTCAATTTCATAAATTTCTTATTATTTCGTAATTTTATTAAACGACCTCCGTGGCGGAGTGGCGTACACACCGGTTTTCAAGTTGTCGCCTGCTCCGAGGTCCCGGGTTCGATTCCCGGACGGGTCAATGTAGAAAAGATGTGTTTTTCTACATTTTCTCGGGTCTGGGTGTTTGTGGTACCTTCGTTGTTTCTGGTTTCCAAAATACGAATGCTTTAAATAGTTGTTCAAATGTTGTCCACATTTATTTATTTATTTATTAAAGTAAATATAAAGTTAAATAAATTAATAGCCTATAATCATGCCATTGCAGGACAAAAGCCTCCATCATGGATTTTAAGATATCACAGTAACGATGGGCACAGGCATCAAGGCATGAACTCACTTGACAAAATACAAGTTAGTGATGACAAACCTGAGCAATGTTCAAAAATTTGAATCTCTTGTTGCCCAACCTGGGGATCGAACTCAGGACCTCGAGAACTTAGCCCGATACTCAAACCATAAGATCAACGGGGCGTTATTTGAAGGACTATTATAATTATAGACATTTTTTTTTCTTTTTTTTTATTATTAGATAATATACAATTTCAAAGTATCCATACTGCATAATTATAGAAGTTAGAATACAAACATTAAATAAATAATTGCTTACAGGTTTGAGAACAGACCTCTTAAAGCTTTTTAAATTAACAGTTCAATTTTTATTTTTTAAGAATTTAGAATTTAGTATTAAATACAATTTTATTATGGTCCTGCTTCATGAGCCTTTTAGTATAAAGCACATTTAATAAAAGTGACCCAGAATTAAATTTAAAGGTTAAGTAATCGATACGAAATTATTGAGATATGGTTCGACATGTCATTTCATCCAATAATATTAGATGACATATCATTACTAACTTGATATACATTCAAATAAGTAAATTATTAATATTAGTTTAACGATTCACCTACCTTTTAATGGACAACATCCTTCTTATTCAAAAATCACACAACTACTTATTCAGATAATATTATCATCACAATTACACAATCAAAAATTAAATAAATAATATTAGGGGTTAAAATATGAAATTGCCGTTTTATTGTAATAGGTTCTTTGAATTGACATACCTAGAATCTTCATGGTTTGAGGTTTTCGAATGAAACTTTTTTCACATGGTTTCTATGATGTTCTTCTTTTAAAAAATGTGAAACATTTGAATATCGACTTTCAATTGTTTTTGTTATTTAACTTAGACAAGAAAGATAGATACTGCGAAAATTCGAGTGATTTTTGAATACGAGTTCCGACGCGAAAGTAACGCGGCAGAAACTGCCCGCAATATCAATGTTGCGTTTGGAGAGGGATCTGCTAATGAACGCACCGTGCGATTTTGGTTTAAATGCTTTCGTGATGGAAACTTCGACTTAAGAACGAGCCACGAGGAAGACCGCCCACACAGGTGATTAACGATGAATTAAGAGAGATGGTGGAAGCCGATCCTAGTCAAACTACCCAGGAATTAGCGACATGGTTTAAGGTAACCTTACCCACAATATTGACTCATTTGCGTCAAATCAATAAAATAAAAAAATACGAAAAATGGGAGCCTCATGATTTGACTCATGTGCAGAAAGAAACGCGTTGAAACTTGTGTTGCCTTGTCGGTTGAATCGGTACAGAAATGAAGGAATATTAAATCGAATTGTGACATGTGATGAAAAGTGGATTCTTTATGATAACCGTAAAAGAAAAATGCAATGGCTGACCCCAGGTCAAACGCCACAACAGTGTCCTAAAGCAAAACTTACCAATAAAAAGGTAATGGTAACTGTTTGGGGGTCTCAGCATGGTGTTATTCACTATAGTTTTCTCCGATCTGGTCAATCAATAACGGCAGATGTCTATTGTGCCGAACTCCGAACAATGTTGGCAAAACTAGCAGTAAAACAGCCCCGACTCATGAATCGATCTTCACCATTATTGCTCCATGACAACGCGAGACCTCCTATAGCACGAGAAACCGTTTTGACCCTTCAGGAACTGCAATTAGAAACCATTCGACATCCTCCGTATTCGCCAGACCTTGCTCCAACGGACTACCATTTTTTTCGTGATTTGGACAATTATCTACGTGACAAGAAGTTTTCTTCCCAGGAGGCAGTACAAAATGCTTTCACACAGTTTGTGCAGTCTAGATCCTCAGAGTTCTATCACAAAGGCATAAATGACCTTCCTATTAGATGGCAGCAATGTATAGATAATAATGGTAACTATATTGATTAAATAAATTTGTTAAAAATTAAAAAATAAACAATTTTGATATTTAGTACAAATCGGCAATTTCATACTTTAACCCCTATTAGATTACACGTGGTACTATATAAGCAATAACCAATGACCAATAAATCTTTATTAATTTTGAAAGACCTAATTCATATCTCACAACAGACAAATCATGATTTATAGACATTAAATATATACTGGTAGAGATCGCTGCAAGCGATAAGACCGCCTAAATTGTACTAATCTAAATCTTACTCATGTGTTATTTTTCAATTTTATGGTGTGCAATAAAGTGTATCTATATATCTATCTATCTATACTATGTCTATGATTATAACGCATATTGCAATTACACATTGATTGATTTACTTATGTATTTGACTAAACAATCCGAGTATAATAATAGTACCTGCATTGCGCCAGCGAAACTTCCGCTGTCGGCCTCCAGCTCCCAAGTCTCCATCCTCGAACAATAACTCTTGTATCAGCCTAACTTCACGCTTATCTTGGTCAAGCACGTCGCGCCTGTAAAGTAAAGTTAAATGTACTTAGCGTTAATAATTACAACGTTTTTTTATATATTTCGTAATTGTACCTTGTAATGTGTCCTTGAAATCTCTACAGATCACAGATGTCGAACACTGTGATTTGCTAATTCTCGGTCTACATCTCTTCACTACGCGGCTGTGGAAGGCTTCGACCAAACAGTAAATATTTTTCAGACATGCCACACTGGGCCACACACAGCCATCTAGTCCCAAACTAAGCTGCTACTACGAAGTTTGTCGTATTGGCTACTAGACAACTGATAAACTTACTTATACAGGATGAATTGGAAATCATTGGCATCCTTCTGAAATAAGAACCTACTCGTGATTCATAGTAATTTCCCCAAATATGAGGCAAATCGATTAATACAAAAACTGAATATTTTTAAACCCTAAAAATCAAGTTCAACACTTTGAGATAGATCAATAATACATTTAAAATTAAAATAAAAGAATAAAATTTAACTAAAAAAATATTAAATGTGCAATTAACATTCAAGTATCATACGAGCCTACTCTACTTCAATAGTGTGCCGACAAAACGCGCGCGCTTTTATTGCCTAGATTCATTCAAGTGCGTACAAGCAAACAAACAACGCCCCCGGCCTCTAACACACCTGCGCTCGCGCCCGCGCCCGGCCACCCCTTTCGCCTTTCGGGACGCACCTACGCCGCCAAATCAGTTCCGCATTATCTAATAAGGTGTGATGACGTATGTCGTCTATCCGGAACTATCGCGCGCGCACCTCGACTGGACAGGATAACAGTGGATTGGATTTTGTAACAGTGTAGTGCTATTTAACAAAGTGTCAACTAAATGACTCGACCACGTAATGTGCAGGGACGATATGACGATACACAAACCAATGGTTTTATTATAGGATCTCACAAACGATTTAATGTTAACACAGGAAATGTTTCTCCACTTATGATACCCAACCGCGCATCACGAGATCGCATTTTAAGGACGACTCAGAACCTTTTGGATTTTGCGTCATTCCATGTTACAGTGCATGCCCAAGATCGTAGGAGAGCGCCAGTCTATCTCATCAGTATATCCCTCTCAATTTAGCAAGCCACAGGCTAGTACAAGGCAAGCGGCGCGACTTACGTTTGGAAGGTATTGAACAGTTCGGATCAACATCCTTATCACTTCCAAAAGGTACAGGAGTTGTCTCTAGCCGATTACGCACCCCATCTACAATTTTGTAACTGGCTGTTACAAAATCTTGACGCCAACATCTTATGCAACAATCGGTCTGTTTAACATTCACAACGAATATGAGTGGAGCCAGCGTACCCCTCACAAAACTGAGTTGTGTGGAACGAGGAGGCGAGCACTTCGAACATTTACTAAAATACGTGTACCTAAGTAGTGACTATCTTTAAATTATTGTAAATAGCTGATTTGAACTAACTATTGAAAATATTGTCATTCCAAATTTTTAAATACGCAAGTTTTGACCGTCCTAGGCCGATCAAAGTATGAAGGGAAAGTTATTATTATTATCAAGTTATCAATCAGCTGTGCGATGTCGGGTCACGCGGGTTCACGCGGTGGCGACAGGCGGTGCGAGCGCGGTGGGAAGGGCGGCGCAGGCACGCGTGCAAATGTAGTGCCTACTACGAGTTAGACTTGCTCAATTCAACATGATACTTTGTCTAATTATTTTGTAAAACTTTTTGATAAGTCCTTATTCAATTCAATTCAATTCATTTATTTATTTCGACCAACTTGGATCAATTTGTTAGTAAAATACAAATAAAACTTAGCCTATTGTTAGTGAGAACATTTTAAATAATAATACATTTATATGGTATTAGGTTCCCATAAAAACATTTCATAGGTAATATAAGTACATACAATAATAGGTCGAATGGATGCCAATGACTTCAAATACAACATATATATATTTATTTTGTAAATATATACTTATAATACATAGAAAACACCCAGACCAGTACAAATAGACATGTTCATGCACACAAATATTACTGTGCGGGGTTTGAACCCGCGACCCATGCCTCAGAAGCAGCGTTTACTACCACTGGGGGGCTAAAAAGGCCACATTGAGCAATTCATCCGTTAGCAATTCATATCCTGAATTTTGGGCAATTCCGTTGCAATTCCTCTAAAATTTGTAAAATGGCCTAAGTTTGGGGAGAATCATTTACAATTCAATTCATTAGATGAATCGTATTTGACGAAAATGTTGTAACATGCAAAAAACATAGAACGAGTGAACGAATGTATTAGAAAAAAATGTTTTCAATATTTTTATACTAGCTTTAATGACTTTTAAGAGTTTGTAATAATGAAATAAGATAAGAAAAATATATATTTTGCTATAATGGCTATTCTCAGAGCTAAACAAACTCATTTACTTACGACTTAAACTTATTTTTTTCATCACACTGGCAATAAATTTGATGTCATTGTTTAGAAAAAAGTAATTATAACCTCTCAAAACTTAACACTAAATTTGGAAATAATAATTTGATTTATTTGTTTACGATCGATATATTTGATTAAGTGAATTGTATGCATAAACTACGAATATGAAAACACTTAGTCCTTCCTTATGCTGGAGCTGCATTGTGGCTTAAATAGAGAGATTTCAATGGATAATATTAATGTTTTGGTTTATTTAAATCAAGACTTTCATTTCGTGTAAAAGTAAGTAATTCTTTCATCAATATGTATAATTTCATAAACCACTAATCCATGATAATGAGACAGACATTGCTGCACCACATTTTCCTAAACAAATTGTCAATCAGTTATACTCGATATTGCAGTAATTAAAATTAAACAATAGAGAAACTGACATTATTTTATATTTATTTATTATATTAATATAAAATCTTTTTTCTAGGTCACCCTTAGGACCATTATAGAAAACTAGGCAGCTAAAATTTATTAGACTCACACTACACACTAGTACTTAGGTAAGTAAAATTAAACTATTTTTTAAATTAAAAATGTACATATTTATTTTAAATAAAAACATAACCTCATATTTTATTCTAACCACTTCAAACACAATCCCTAAACAACACAAGAATTTATGTGTAGCTGACTAGATTTTATCCGTACAGAGATATTTCTGACTGCGGTACCTTCGGCTTCATGGTAGTCCGGGTTGTCTGTACATGTGCCTGAAAATTAAAATTTAATTTTAGAATAATGTAACACATTTAAATACATTTAGAAAAGTACTAGCATGTATGTTTGTAATTTGTATCACTTTAACATTACTCATATAATGAATATTTATATCAATAGTACATACTTAAAAAAATGTTTTTTGTTTCATTTTCAGGATAGTGGAGGTGTTCCAGATGGAATTTTATTGTATGAATTCTCTAAACAAATGAATTTTGGTTTGCTGCACCACAGCTGGCATCTATGTATCATCAAAATATTGGGAGTTGGAGTCACAAACCTGAAACAAAATTATGTACATAATAATAATGTGTAAAAGAAGTATTTGTATATTATATAAGTTAAAAGAAACCCTTTTTTTTATATCCTTAATGGCTGTTCCTACTAAGTCTACAGGAGTTAAACTGAATTTTAAACAAATAAATATATTTCTTAATAAAAGCTTGCTTATTATTTCCTTTATTATATAAGTAGGATATTCTGCTAGTAAGTTTTCCTTTTGTTATAACAATTGTTTATAATTTTTTTGACAAATAGAGAACACCTGCAGAATAGCACGACCTTTTCTCGCCCTTCTTACTAAGTATTTTTATATAAGGTTAAGTATTTATTTATTATAAGGCTCACCTTGTTAGAAGTTTCTGTTTTATATACAATAGGGACTTACTATTTGTAGAGTATGATACAGTTTCCTATTGAAGAATCTTTTTTTTTTACTCTGCAGACCTTGCAATGACAATGCAATGTGAGATAAGTAGAATACGACGCTCTAAGTACGAATAATATCTAGACAACCGAACGTATTATGAACATATGAATCTGATTAATTTGTGATTTGAAAATATGACTCACCATAGTTTATTCCGTTTCGATGATGTGTAAGCAAATATAGGGCTCCAACTCGTTTTAATCACTGCACACACTTTTGTTATGTTTCGACAAATTCAGTCTTGTCAATAAAGAGGTTATTTTCACTTTGCTAACATTAAAAGATGCTCTAAGTTGCTCTCGATGCTCTAAAAGCTTTAATTTAGTCCTTAATCCCAACTTTTAACAATATTTCATAATTTTTAGTCTTGAATTAGTGAATATGAATTGTAAAAAGTTACTCGAGAGTAACTTCTTATGAATCTGCTATTTGACACAAAAGCAATTCATATTATTAGGCTATTTTACGAATCTCCATAGAAAACTGTCAAAACGATGAATTTCGGAAATGAATCGTAATATGATTCACTAAAGGAATTGCCTCTAAGTGGCCATTTTGCGATTTCTAATACAATTCATAATAGGATCACAATATGATTCTGCCAATGTGGCCTTTTTAGCCCCCCTGATCCAAATGGTCGTCTAAACGTCGTTTAAACAGTCAGAGCGTAGTGCACTCACATGTGTATCTGCCCCAGTTCGCGCTGCAGCCGGCCCTGATTAAAGGTATCGTCGTCGCCTGCCTCTCGTTCCATGCGATCGAGACCAGCCTCGTCCTCGTCACCCGACCCCACCCATTCGTCTTCAGACGTCAGTTCTGCCTCTTGCTCGAAAAACTCAGACGCTTTCTTCTTCTTCTTTTTAACGATTTGGGGCTTTATTTCCACCTGTAACAAGCATATTAAATCAAACTTTTTCTTTTTCATGAAACATTGTTTTTATGAAAACCTTGTTTTTTGTAATACGACGAGCGTTCAGCTTATCATGAAAGCTTGAAGATGGTTGCTTTTCTTTCTCCCGCCACCGTGGCTTATAACATATTATACATGGCCAACTATATTGTCAGTTACATGGTTGGATTTGGAACTGTATATGAGCAAATATCATAGTATTGATGTGACTGCCTACCTCATTTTCTTCAGAATCATACTCCACTAATTTTTCCTCCTCGTTTTCTCTCTCAGATAAATATTCATCTTCCTCCTCTAGTTCGCTATATACTTCATCTTCATCATCTGAAATGTAACATACATCAAATTAATAGTAATCATATGGATGACTTTGTAGACACAAGGTATTTTAGTAACTAAAAACCTCGTTTTATTATTTACCTGAGATCTGCAATGCACGGTCTTCAAGTTTCTTCTTTTTAAACTTTTTATTTTTCTTATGTTCACTATTACTGTCAGCAATATCATTTGTTTCATCGTCAGAATCAATAACAAACCTTTTTTTTAGTTGTGTATTAGTAGTGTTTTGTTCGTTTTCTTTATTCTGGTTTTTATTATCAAAGAAAAATTTCAATGGTTTAGTTTCAATAGTATCGGGTTCATTTAATTCATCAAGAACCGACTTTAGTATATCTTTTGCCTGTATTTTATCCTTTTCATTATTTTCATCAGATTTAGGAAAACAAGGTTCATTTGTAGGATCTTGAGAAATATCACTTGTATTCAACTTATCATTTTCCTCATGTGGGGTCACAAACTGGTTGTCATAGAAGTTGCCAGTACACATATTTAGTAAATCTTCTCCAATTGGCTGTGATTGAGATAGCTGTGACTGTGTTGATGGTGGTTGGAATTCAACATAGTTTTGTGTGAAACTACCAGAACACATACCTACTACTGCATCAAGATTACCCTAGAAAAAAGCAAAATGTTATGTAATTAATAAACTCACTAAAATCTTGGCAGATTGAATAGGCTACTTGACTCACATAAAATTAGACGCATTAAATAAATAGTTTATATAGTATGTCACTTTAGAACCAATATTTATCGATTTCAGTTATTCAAACTTCAAGATAGCTACATATTTTCAATTTAAAAAGTGATTTGGACTTTCAAAACAAAGTTTTGCGGTTTTCTAGGTACTAAAAATAATAGGGGTTAAAGTATGAAATTGCCGATTATTTTCCCACTTTTTATTTTGTTTATAGCTCTTAAGTATAGTCATATTATTGCGTAATTCTTTTTGTATTGTATCAAAAACTAAATAAAGTAACTTTTGACTAAAAAAAACTACTTCAAAGGAAGTCGTTGAAAAGACCCCTTACAATGTGTCAGCTGACCTTCTTGCTTCAATTAAGTATGTATATTTGTATTATATACTTTGATTTTCAGAAATTTAAATACTATAATGCGTAGCTTTATAACCATCTAACTTTCACCTTTAATTGCATCGAAAACGGTTCAGGCGTTTTTAAAAAACTAAAAAATTGTTAGTGTGGAAAAATTACTTTTCTCGATTTTGTCCATACAAAACGGCAATTTCATACTTTAACCCTTAATATATGGTTACAATTTTTTACGTCTATCTACATAGTCAGGTCATAAGTTCTGTCACACAATAAAAACTTTTGAATTTAGAATGCTGGCCACAAAAAATTGAATTGAATTCGAATTTTTCATGAAAATAAAAATGTGTACTTTTTAAAATTACCTAATTAGAATTTTTCCTCATTTTTAAATATGGAGTGGACACATAAAGAAGACCGTGTCGCGGTTATTGCGTTGCATCGTTGCGGTAACGCGCTAATTCAGATTTTCGACTTATCGAAGAAAAACAGGACATCGTTTGGACGCTCGTTTAATTGACCTGAGACTGAAGAGATGCCGCGCTTTGTTGAAGCGGTACGCGGGAAAAAAGCATCGGGAAATTCTTTTTTCGGATGAAAAAAATTTCACCGTGGAAGAGAGCTACAACAAACAAAATTTTAAGGTGTACGCACACAGCAGTGAAGAAGCGAGCAACCGTATTCCGCGTGTCCAACTAGGTCATATTCCATCCTCGCTCATGGTTTGGTTGGGAGTCTCTTATTGGGGCTTAACTGAGGTACATTTTTGTGAGAAAGGCGTAAAAACGAATGCAGTTGTGTATCAAAATACAGTCCTCAAGAATCTTGTGGAACCTGTTTCTCATACCATGTTTAATAACAGGCACTGGGTATTCCAACAAGATTCTGCGCCAGCTCATAGAGCAAAAAGCACACAAGACTGGCTGGCGGCGCGTGAAATCGACTTCATCCGGCACGAAGACTGGCCCTCCTCCAGTCCAGATTTGAGTCCGTTAGATTACAAGATATGGCAACACTTGAAGGAAAAGGCCTGCTCAAAGCCTAATCCTGATTTGGAGTCACTCAAGGCATCCTTGATTAAGGCAGCCGCCTATATTGACATGGACCTCGTTCGTGCTGCGATAGACGACTGGCCGAGCAGATTGAAGGCCTGTATTCAAAATCGCGAGGGTCATTTTGAATAAACTTTATTACCATATGAATCTATGTTTTATTAAGTTCATTTTGCTATATAAATGGTTACATAAATAATAAACATGTCTAAATTATTTCATATTACACATGTGACAGAACTTATGATCTGACTAGGTACATATAAGGCAATAATTGATAATTTAAGATCTAATTAAAAAAAGAGTAATAAGCCTATTAAAAGTATTTAACATACATCACAAGGCTGAGTGTCAGATATGACAGTAAGCTTTTCTGATTGCTCAAGTTGCACATCTAGATCTTTTGAAGTATTAGTATTTAAAATAGAAAAAGTTTGGGTGCCTAATAGCTCTTCATCTTTTGTTGAATTGGCATTGGCTTCAGATTTGCCACAATCTGGACTTGTAAACAACTCTCCTGATATTTGTTTAGGAATTTGAGCTAATTGCAGAACATCATCTGAAAATGGTAGTTCGATAAATATAAAAAAATCAATTACTATTAAAAAATATAGTATTATTTAACGTCACTTTAAAAAAATGGTTTTGCTTTTAAGTCAAAATTTTTTATATATTTTTGATGATCAGTTATTACAAATGATGTATTATTGTTTTGATCTGGCGCAATGAATATTTACCTTGCGAATCTGTAAAAACTTCACCCTGACTTTGAAACATTAAAGGTATCTCAGAAGTGGTTACATTGGCGTTTACAGCTGGAATTCTGTCATTCTCTATATTTAATGTCTCTTCATCATCTGAATCTTCAAATGCCTTTAAAATCCTACCCTTTTTGGGTTTATCTGACTCGATTTCAAGTTCTGACTCTGAAGACTCTTCATCTTCACTAGAATCTTCCTCATTCTTATCCACGTCATCTTCATCATCGCCGTCAACACCATCTTCATTTTCTACTTCTTTAGTCTCTTTACAATAAATACCATCTTCTGTTTCATCCACATCTGATTCTTCTGCCTCATCAGCTACCAACGGATTTTTTTTCTTTGGTTTGTCCTTAAGCAAGACATCATTTTCTATCGGTTCTTCTTCACCTTCCGATGATGATTCCTCATTAATATAATTTTCGTCTAATTTTAATTCCAATTTTTCTATATCATCTTCCTGTTCTGATTCATCACCCCTTAAAGCACTTGATTCTTTCTGATGTAGTTTCTCATTTTCAAGGCGTTTAGCCCATTCAAGTGAACGTTGTTCTGCAATTTTATCTTCAAGCTCCTGTTTTAATTTTAAATGTTGTGTTCCAGGTTTTTGTCTGAAAATAAAATAATAATTTAATATTTTAATATGTACACATTTTAATTATTCAAAATGAGAAACCTTAAATTATCTACATTTTTTCTCTCTGTCTTTCCATTTCCTCAGGTGTCTTTAGCTTTGCAAAAAATGTAAACCTTTCTTTCAACAATTCAACACCGCTTAGCTTTTTTGGTGCAATGGGATCAGTGCCATCCAAGTCAATAAACATTCCCGGAGCTCCTGTTAGCTTTGGTTTTACACTTAGGACATCTTTAATCACTACGGGTGAATTCGTTCTATTGCATGTATCTAAAATACAAAAATAATATTAGTTACAAAAATTCTGACACATGTTACTGAGCTATCAATATAATGTTAACTTACTATTGATTAATTTAGAATTTTCAATTATAGAGTCTATTTCGTCCATATTAATGTCGTCTATTCCCATGTCTTCGTCATCCAAATCAAATAAACCGACTTCTTTAACTGATTTTTTATCACCACTAATAGAAACAGTAGTAGCTATAGCTTCTTCGTTTGACATTTTATTTATTAATACTTCATCACCTTTGCTGTTATTTGTTTCAGCTTTTTCAGAATCAAAATATCTTAAAGATATTAACTGACTCTCCATTTCACTATCTTGTTTTGCACTTTCTGCTTCATTGTCTTTAACTGAGATATCTAATTTGTTGTCATCTATAAGTACTTCTTTACTAATTTGAATGAAATGATCATTTTCGTTACTACTCGCCAATAATTCCTGCTTATAGCTAATGTTTTGGTCAGCATTTTTTTCTATCACACTTTCTTTTAAATTGTTAGTATCTACTGCAGAAACATCATCAAGTTTGTTTTCTTCTTCAATAGAATCATTATAAACTAATTCTATTTCGGCAGACTCATCTCCAGATTTGTTTTTAAAGTCACTGACTGATATTATATTATCCGTAATTTTTACTGCACTTGTATTTTCAAAGTCTTTGTCTTTTGGTTGAGATGATTCTTCAGTGTTTTCAGTAACAGTTTCATCTGTTTCATTTTGTACTATTTCTGTGAATTCTTCTGAAGGTTCGTCACAAGTGTTTTCCCTTTTTTTATTACTAACAGAGTCATCAGGAACTGTGTCACTGCTAACATTATTATCCGAGTTACTATTGGTTCTATTTGGCTCATCCTCCTCTGTGTCACTTTTGCATAGTTCTATCATTTCTTTTTGCCTTTGTTCAAGTAAGAGGCTGAAAGGAAAAAACAAACAATTTCACTTAAACTGACTTTCGACTTAATTTAAAAGATTTTGTAGTTAAATATTTAACAAACAACTAGATAAAATATGTAATCTTACACATATTGTTTTAACTGCTCCTCATTCATCTTTATGGGTAAAGCTTTACCATCAGAAGAGATTGCTGGTTGTCTGCGCTTCATTATATCTTGTAAAGATAGAGCTTTAGGTCTGTGATATGGCAAGGATACTTCCTTTTCTCTAAGCATACGATTGGATTCACTTTTTATTTTCTGCATATTTTCCATTGCTTGTTTGGCAGACATCTAAAACATTAACCATAATAATGCATCTCCTAAAGAAAATTAAAATAATTGCATCTTTGGACCCAAAGTGTAAACCTAATCTTTTAGTTGAAAGCGTTTCTTTTCAATCGAACCCCCCCCTAAAAAATTTGGTAAAATTTTAAAAATAATATGAATAAAAAAAATAAAAATCTTTTATACATTATTTATATTGGATTTATGTAAAAGTTGGTTATGCTTTTTTCCAATTAAATTAGTAATAATTGGGTTAATGTTTTTACTTAATTGTAATCTCGGTTAGATTACAGGTTTCTCTGATATTTTTTTAGTAATTTGAATGACCATATATGAGATAGAGGACCCCCATACACATAATCACTGACCCCCAGTGATCTGCGGACCTGCAGGGTCACAGGTTAAGAAATACTGCTGAAGCATAAAGAACTAATAAGTTAATAGTTTATAATAATCTATCAAAATAGGTAAATAATTAAAATCAATATCTTAGTGCAAAAAATTTCATTAGATGATCAACTTAAATTAGAACCAAAAAACAAAATTGTTTAAGTAAATTGTCTGAACACCTTCACCATGTTATTGTTTTAGTACATATTATAAGCCTTTAGCTGTACATAAGTATGCAGGATACATGTCTTAAAGAATTATAATAAACATTGACCACAAACCCTTTGTGGCTTTGGTGATGTAAGTTTTGTTTTCCTTGGCCTTTCCTTCTTTAATTTTTTAACTTTTTTATTTTGATTACTTTCTTCATCTGATGTATCAGGATCACAAATGGATGTTTTAAGAGATGCCATTCGCTCATCAATTTTCTGAAAAACAGCATTACATACAATATCAGTATATAAACTTGAAAAATTATGTCTCAGACAGGACTCGAACCCGCATCTCTTCTCAATCCGGGCGCGGCGCTATACAATAAAGCCACCGAGACACTACGTCATAGGTGTAAATTTTTCAAGAATATGCTTATCGCTGTAAGCCAGCATTGTTTCATCATATTTGCACCCGAACCTTTGCAGATGTTTGACAGTCAGTTAAGATGAAACAGCTAACACTTAATTTGATATTTTAGCAACTTAATTGGAATTATAATATCAGTATATAAACTTGAAAAATATGCGTACCTGCTTTTGAAATCCATTTTATATTATTAAGTAAAGGGTAAAAAACCCAGTAAAAATATATTTTTTTTTAAATTACGGTACATATTTGCTAAAATATATCAAATTGAAAAATGAAAATTGAAATAGCGCGCCAAAACGCTATTTTGACAATATGGCGCTGCAATGGGGTCGGTGACATCACCTGCCTGTGTTGTGATCTGTAGCACATATCATCTACATACATTTGTTGCAAACAAATAAAGAAAGTGCGATTGGATCTATATTTTAACAGTGACTTATGTAATAAAATGAATTTCAAATGGTATGCAGTTTCAAAATGTAAAATACTTCTATAAAAACTTTGGAAAATTAGTTGTTGTAAGTGTTACAAAGAAAGTCTAAGTTCGCCCAAAGTAGTTGCAAAATTTTCGGCGGGATCATAATAATATAGCGAATAGTGCAAATATTTGTTTATGTGAAGATCATTTCGATGTAAGTAAACATAATATTTATAATTTTTAATAATTTATTGCATTAAGAATGTAAATATTTTGTTATTGGTTTGAGGTTATAATACCTCCAATGTTTTTAAAAGAATGCCTCTTGCAACCCACTTAGAATATTTCCACTGTTTTCCATGATATTAGCTAAAAATTGTAGCTACAGTCTTATGATTTCAATAAACATTACACTTAAAGTTCCCGACTAACTAGTTTGTTACAGATATTAAATGAATCGGCAGGTTACTGCTTTCTGCTTTACAAAATCGCTGTCCATAGTGAAAGTAATTGACAGAATTTGTAAAATAAATCATACAAAAATAATGGATAACATTTTTATAGGAAAATATTATCAAAACATTTTGGAAAGCTAATATAACACAAGTAGGCATACGAAGTTAAGAAGCAGGTGACGTCATCATAAAACTGACCAATCAGGAGCGTGTCACGTGGCAAACTTTTAAATAAATTCATGTCACGTGGCACACTTTTAAATAAATGCATTTTTATTTCTTGATTTATTAATAAATCGTTTCTTATTTTTAACTTCCGTCAATCAAATCAAATAACCATTTTTAAACTCATAATATATACTGTTAATAGTAATTGGCACTTTATTTTTTGCATTGTCAAATAGCCTGTTTTAAAAGAGGTTAAGAAAACTGGAAATCTTAGTCATTTGACAATATTTTACGGGCCGAACTAGCTAGTAACTTTCTTATAAAGTAAGTCACAAAAGAGTAAATACTTGGTTTGGTCCGTAAAATATATTCAAATGACTAAAATTTCCAGTTTTCTTAACCTTTTGTAAAATTTTATAAAAGCAGATACATGGTATTTACAAACTGCTCTTCCGTGGTGTTGCATGCGCAGTGACAATATAAAAAAAAATAGTTTATTTCGTTAACCATAGTTTACACTTTTCTTTTGTGGCCAGAACTACCCAGGAAACATGTTGTAATGCTTGTATTGGGTGAGTACTGCTCCTCCCTAGGATCACTCGTATAGTTTAGGTTACTAGATAACTGTAAAGAGCGCAAGATGGCCGCCAGCGGAGAGGATAACTATTTTACATATAATCACAACATAAGTTTAAGATAAATTAAGTAAAGATAAACATATAAGTACTGGTTTGTTAGTGTGTGTGTGTGTGTGTGTGTGTGTGTGTGTGTGTGTGTGTGTTTGTGTGTGTGTGTGGTGTGTGGTGTGTGTGTGTGTATGACAATTAATTTCTATTGTGTCTGAAATTACCTGCACACAAGGGGTTAAATAAGTTTTGAAGAAGTCATGAAGACCATACCTTTTTGATTTTATCAATAGATGACATATTATCTTTAGTACTATTAGAGCCGTCATCAGAACTTTCTACACTGGATTCAGAGTCGACAATGTTTTTAATATCTTTATCTCTAGACTCAACTAAACTTTTAAACTTGTCTGTTAACATTTGATTTTTGTTCTTCATCCGTAACTGTTGTTCCTTATTTTTAGAAACTTCTTGCTCAGTGTCCAAGTCATCCTCTTCACTTACAGACATCTTACGGATTCGTGATTTATTTGAAGTTGATTTGAATGAGGTCAAATAATCTTCATTTTCACTGTTTTCGTGAGAGTGAACATAATTAATAGCATGGTCACAGATTTCCTTGGGTGTGTCACTATCACTGTCTGAAAACCGCTGCATGCGCTTTTTGGTATTCCTAACCATACCAGATTCATCATCACTTGAGTCAAAAGCAGAACTTGTAAGATTGGGATCTTTTATTGACTGTTCACTTGCACAAGTTTGCAGAGACGCTTTACAGCTGTTTGTGAAGTCTGACACTGTGATTTCGTCATCCTTCAAATGATTGGTTTCACTCATATTGAATCAAATAATACACTCGCTATTGACAATTAACAGAGAAAAAACTAGTGCAACGAGTAAACATTTCATGGAAACTTAGATATTTCTTAATTCTACCACAGCACTTCTAAAACATTCCTTTGCTTGCTAAGACTCGAACTTGAGAGATTGAAACATCTTTTTTAGAATTGAATCGAGAATAAATTATTAATGATAGACTTTCAATAATACATCATCACAAATCTTAACATAAATGTCATAAAAAAACGCGCGGAACGCGCGAAAACACTAGGTACGTCATTATTTTAACTTTTTTTTGCTGCTTTCGGAACCGTCTAAGGTCTGAGACCAAGCTGCCATGTCTTTAAACAGTATGTAATTTTGGCATAGCTGTGGCCAAGTACAGTTTATGTGTTTATTTAATAGATTTTACTATTTTGGAGACTTAACAAAGACACCAACAATTTTATTTAAAGTAGTTTTGGTTATATTGCATTTATCGAGAAAAACCCATAGAAACCATAGAAATGCAATATCTTTTTTTTCAGATACATCAGTTACAAATTATTAAGAAAATTAAAAACTAAAATATTGCTTAAAACTAGGTACGAAATACGGATAATTAAGACGTAATTGATGTTTTTAGCAAAAATCAATAATATTTTTTTGTCGGTTTTTTTTTTAAATTACCGCATTTTCTTTTTGATAGCAAATATGTACGATATAATAATACATTTGAAAAAAAAACAGCTAAAAAGGATAAAGGGGTGATGAGAAATCATTTTTGAAATTTTTGTCTAGGATTGTCACTAACCTTCTTAACCATTTGAATAATTTGTTCTGCTCATTAAAATCAGTTAAAATCATCAGTTAAAATCAGTTTTATTTCTGCAAATAGGCCCCAGGAGGTGCTTTTACACGTCCCAATATTTAAACCTACCACTGCTTCGGGACAAGTCTGGGCTAGTGCCGAGAAGAAGCAGCGCAAGAAACTCGGTCACTATTGTCAGCCTCTTTTTAAATAAATTTTAATAAATTTTGACAAGGTAAGGTAATTTTTACAAGGTTTAAGCAAGTACGAGCTGGGACAACTTAATGCCATACCTTTCTATCATTTAAATAATCATTAACAGTGTAATAGCCCTTTTTCATTAAAATAACTTTAACATACGATTTAAGTTTATGTACAGCAATATCCTTTGGTAATTTGTTGAAAATACGAATACAATTTCCCATAAACGATTTTCCTACTTTTCGCAGTCTGAAGCCTGGAATGGCGAGTTTATCTTTATTTCTCGTATTAAAATTGTGTACGTTACTTTTCTTAAGAAATAAATGTATGTTCTTACGAACGTAAATAATATTCTCGAGAATGTATTGAGAAGACACTGTAAGTATATTAATCTCTTTGAAGAGCTCTTTCAGCGGTTCAGGGGGGTCGAAGGCCGTAAATACTCTCAATATCTGCCGCTGAGCCCCACAACAGAATTCCGTATGACATTATGCTATGAAAGTAGCTAAAATATACTAATCTTGCCGTTCCAACATCAGTCAATTGCCTTATCTTTCTCACAGCATAAGCAGCAGAACTAAGTCTTCCAGACAGCCCCTTAATATGAGCATCCCATTGCAAATGAGAGTCTACAGTTATACCCAAAAAGGTAGTAAAATCTACAGGGTTTAGTGGTTCATCTTTAACAATTATATGAGGGGCAGCTAACCTTACGTTTGGCATCGTAAATTTAACACATTTTGTTTTATTTGCATTTAGTAAAAGATTATTTGTTGTAAACCAATGCAATAATTTAGAGAGGGTATTGTTAACATCGTCAAATGAAGATTTGCCGCTCTTGGTTTTAAAAATCATTGATGTATCATCTGCAAACAATACCATCGCACAAAGATTATGTAAGTAACAGGGAAGGTCATTTATATAAACTAAAAATAGCAGGGGCCTGATCCCTGTGGGACACCCATAACAAGGGTCGACCCTGAAGACTCAGCTCCATTTATGCAAACCTTTTGTATTCTGCCTTTAAGGTAAGAACTTATTAGATCCAAGGAATCATTCGATGCACCATAATGTTTAAGTTTTTTAAGTAATATTTCATGGTCTACACAATCGAAGGCCTTTGAAAGGTTACAAAATACACCTAAGGCATCTAGCTTACTCTCCCAAGCGTTAAACACATGTTGTAGGAGAGCAACTCCAGCATCGGTAGTATTTCTACCTTTTCTGAAGCCATATTGGTTGCTATTTAATAATTTATTTACACTAAAGTGTGATAAAAGCTGATTAAACATTATTTTCTCGTAAATTTTACTTAGCCCTGGCAATGTAGATATAGGTCGAAAATTGGAGGGGTCACATTTTTCGCCAGACTTAAGCAAAGGAATGATTTTGCTAAACTTTATTAAAGTTGGAAACTGTCTATTATCAATGTATTTGTTAAAAATAATAGCAAGTTGAGGGGCTAATGAACTTATGATTGTATTGATAATATTGACAGAAATTCCCCAAAGATCCTCTGTTTTTTTCATATTAAATTCTCTAAAAGTTTTTGTAATTATGTCAGGGTTTATATGTCTAAAATTAAATGAAGAATTGCACTCTTCGACAACAGACTTGAGAAGGGATTCAGCTAGATCAGCAGAAGAAGCTAGCCCTTCAGTAGTAGAGGGAGCTATATTCGACAAAAATGTCTCGAATGTATTTGCAACCTCTGTGTTCGTGTTTATTAGCTTATCCCCTAACTTGAGAGCGTAAGTAGGATTATTTGGTTTTACTCTATATGTCTCTTTATTAATAATATTCCAAGTGGTTTTTGCCTTATTTTTGGAAGCCGAAATTAAATTATAAGGATATATTGACTTCGCTTTGGCACATAATAAAATCGCATTAATAAAATCGTCGTTGCTGAGACGACTCTTCAGGAGAAACAGTTATTGGAGACCCAAAACTATACTTAACCATCATAGATGGAAAAGTGTTTAATGCCATTACAAACACAACTTCACAATTACGGTATGCCTGTTGTGGAGCTACTTGTACCGAATTTAAAAATTTAGATCTTATATCTGAAAAACCTGTAAATCAGGAAGCTGTACGTCACGGACTTAGCCCATTGCACGCGTGGATAAGAATTTTTGAGTTCTTGTTACATTTGGGCTATAAAAATGACCATACATTGTGTGATTGGTGTCCCGTGAAAAAAACCCGTTTCAAAACGGGTAAAATTATGATTAAAATAATTTAATATATGCAGTACATTTGAGTATACTAAATTTATATCATTTTGCATCTTAAAGTTGCTCATAACACCTAAAATCTATAGTGGTCGTGCCAGAAAGGTACTACCTAGCACGACCACGGCCTATATGTTATAACAGCAAAGATATGAGAGTACATTTTTTAAACTCTATAGTACAAGAAAGTACACTTTTTTTCATGAATATGTACCACATTGACGTTAAGGTAATCATTCGTGGTCGTGTTGGGTAGCATCATACGTCGGACGACATCGGGGAGATGACGGGGCGAGGAACTGAATCGCGTTTGCATCGCGACAGAAGCGCAACAGTATCGCGTTTGCATCACGACTGAATCGTGTTTATGTGGGCGAGGGCACGTAGCTAGCGACCGCATTGCGACTGTATCGATGCGAACGCGCGACTGAATCGCCACTGCATCGCTACAAAAAGTCGCCGTGGGCGAGGGCCCTTAAATTGGCTAATAAAACCTCATTACAAACATGAGAAAAGTCTTTCAATGATTTTTTATTCAAAATAAGAATATTTACTTATTTAGTTTCATAGTCTATGAATCATAGAAGCATTGACTGTCAGGTTTTAAATCTGATTTTCTTTCGATTTCAATAAAAAATTAAGTGATCATAATCATAAATCATAAATACAATACGGAAAATGTATCGAGTACATAATTCTGTAAAACATGCATTTTACAAAGCAAAGTACATTTCAAAACGAAACTACGCCAAAGAAGTGAGGTTTGGTCCCGATGTTAGATCACTTATGTTACAGGGTGTTGATATACTGGCTGATGCAGTTGCCGTTACCATGGGCCCAAAAGGACGTAATGTTATACTAGAACAAACCTTTGGTCCACCTAAAATTACCAAGGATGGAGTTACTGTTGCGAAAGGAATAGAATTGAAGGATAGGTTTCAAAACATTGGCGCGAAATTAGTGCAAAATGTAGCAAATAAAACCAATGAGGAGGCC
This sequence comes from Anania crocealis, assembly GCA_949315895.1. Lineage (NCBI taxonomy): Eukaryota > Metazoa > Arthropoda > Insecta > Lepidoptera > Crambidae > Anania > Anania crocealis. The sequence continues at coordinate 9,482,918 of OX438868.1, forward strand.
GGAGATGGAACAACTACAGCTACAATCTTGGCTAGGGCTATTGCTAAAGAGGGTTTTGACACCATGTCAAAAGGTGCCAATCCTATTGAAATTAGAAAAGGTGTGATGGTCGCTGTAGAAGCTGTAAAACAAAAGTTAAAGGAAATGTCCAAACCAGTTAAAACATCAGAGGAAATAGAGCAAGTTGCAACCATATCTGCAAATGGTGACAGATGTATTGGAAAATTAATTGCTAACGCTATGAATAAAGTTGGTAAAGATGGTGTGATTACTGTTAAAGATGGAAAAACTCTAATAGATGAAATGGAAATAATAGAAGGCATGAAATTTGACCGTGGATATGTATCGCCATATTTTATAAATTCTTTAAAAGGTCCTAAAGTAGAATATAATGACGCCTTAGTTTTATTTTCCCAGAAGAAAATTTTTACAGCAGCTCAACTGGTCCCAGCTCTAGAAATAGCAAATGCACAAAAGAAACCGTTAGTTATTATTGCAGAAGATTATGACGGAGAACCTTTATCAGTTTTAATAGTGAATAAGCTCAAAATAGGTCTTCCAGTAGTTGCAGTAAAAGCTCCTGGCTTTGGAGATTATAGAAAAAACTGTCTCATGGATATGGCTATTGCTACAGGTGGCTGTGTGTTTGAGGATGATCCGAATTTAATAAGATTAGAGGACTGTCGTTTAGAAAGTCTTGGAAAAGTTGGTGAAGTTGTTATCACCAAAGATTCAACACTTTTATTGAAAGGTCATGGCAACAAAGATGATATAAGACAACGTGTTGAAGAAATCAAAGAAGAATTATTAGCTGCATCTGGTGACTACGACAAGCTAAGACTTTTAGAACGAATGGCAAGATTGCAGTCAGGAGTAGCAGTATTACTAATTGGAGGTTGTAGCGAAGTAGAGGTAAATGAGAAAAAAGATCGCGTGAATGACGCACTGAATGCTACAAGGGCGGCCGTTGAGGAAGGTATTGTACCGGGTGGAGGATCAGCTCTTCTTCGCTGCATACCTGTTCTCGATAAAATACAAGCTGCAAATGCTGACCAGGCAACGGGAATAAATATAGTCAAGAAGGCTTTACGTACACCTTGCTTTACTATTGCCAGTAATGCAGGATTCGATGGCGCTGTAGTGGTATCCAAAGTAGAAGATATGGCTGATAATTTTGGTTATGATGCTATAAACAACGAATACGTGAATATGATTGAGAAGGGGATTATTGATCCGACAAAAGTTGTAAGAAGAGCTCTAACGGATGCTAGTGGCGTAGCTTCACTATTAACAACTGCTGAAGCAGTTATTTGTGATTTGCCGAAAACAAAAGAAACTGGACCAGACTTATCTGCAATGGGAAATTATTAGTAGCTTACACGGTTATATAATTTCTTTACTTGATAAAAGTTTTATTTAAATTCTGGTTAGTTATTAATCTGTTCAAAAGACTGCATAACTAATAAAGTTTGATTTTCTTAGTGTCAATACTGTCTGATTTTTTTATGATGATCATTAAAGTTGTCGTTAATACTTTTTTTCCCTGTGTTCCGAAAATATTTCTAAATCAAAGAAAAGAGTTACATACTATTTATCATCATCATCTCAGCCAAAAGACGCCCACTGTTGGACAAAGTCCTTCACCAAGGATCTTCACAACGACGGCATTATTATTACATTAAATTAAATTGTATGTTATGTACTGCAGAAGATTACGATTGCAAGCCAGGAGAGGGCCAGGGCCGCGCGGACCCTGCTTCTGAAGCGCGTCACGAGTTATCAGCCTCATGTAAATTCCCTGACCTCTGCCCAAGTAACGCAGGGGGCCTGTCTTGTACCCTTCTTACTAACTCGATTTGGAAAAGGGCTAAGCGGTTTTTGTACCACCAGGCCAATATGAAATATCATTGTACCAGGGTCTTAGAGATGGGTTGTACTAGGCATATTTGATACTTAGTCCACCTATTCTTAGTATATAGGGAAAGAAATTTCTTTCCCTATGGTATGATCTAATACTTGATCCAAATACATTTTCTACCTAATCCACCTAAGTAGTACCTATTAGTACTTACGTTTCACGTACTAGTACTAATTGGTCAGACTAGACGTCGACTAGAGCTAATCAACGGGTAAACAGATTTTTTTCCGGTTAGTTAACAAGGAGTGAGCAAGATGACGAAATGCGGAAATCTTCTATCTTCTTTCTATCTTTTCTTTCTAATATATATAAATTACGTGTCACGTTGTTTGTCCGCGATGGACTCCTAAACTACTCAACCGATTTTAATCAAATTTATAAAAAAAAGATAGGATAGCTTACATTTCAATTTATAGTCGCAATATAATTTTTTTGCAAATTATTTGTTTCTTGACTCTTTAAGATGCTTTAAGAATCAAAATCAAAATCAATTATTCTGAGGCGATACGAAGTTTGCGGGGTGAACTAAAAATATAATTATTTTATTTCAAACTTTGCTTGCATATAAATAATATTAAGACATAAATTAATTTGTTTGCACAATATTTCAAGCACTTATATATTAATCGTATTTAATGGCGTTAAAGTCGAAAATCATTAATCCCTCGATCGTGAGTTATTCCAGACACAATTAAAATCAATTGTTATCGTGGCACCCGCGGCGAGTGCCTCCTGGGGGTTGAGGAATGAAATAGATAGAAATACTCGGTGTGCTTAATACGCAACCTATGTGAATACTAGCCTATAAGATAACGAAGTAAGGTCAGAAATCGTGTAATTTGCATAAATACTAGGTGGATTTGGTTGGTATAACCATAAAATCAAAGGGTGTAACGTAAATTAGAATAGGTGCCGCCTAGTACTGAAAAAATACCAAGTGCGTGGATCTGTTCTAGTAAATAATACGTTTCATCAGGTAGTAACTTACTGTTTTGCTGGGCCTGGTATGCCACTTCTTTAGCAAATACATCAAAATTTTGTAATAGCAATTCCTTTGCAAATTTTCCAAATCGTTTATAAAATCGTAATAGACAGGTAGGTATTTGTTTTTTATGACTGGTCATTAAGGATTTTCGTTTTACTTTACTACCACTAAACCTTTGTACCACAGCCTGAACAAGTAATGTTGAAAGGGGAAGGCCTCGACGAAATTATCTTGATCAAATCGGGGAAGTTCTAAAGAAAGGTCAGGTCAAGAGTACCCTAAACCGGCGAGCGTGTATGAAAAGATTAATGAATGTGGATGAAGCGAAAGTAGTCTGTAAGGATCGTAGTAAGTGGAAAAATGTGGTCTCTGCCTACCCCTTCGGGAAAAAGGCGTGGTGGCGTGAGTGTATGTATGTATGTATGTAACAACCTAATCACTACGATTTATGAAGCGGGATTTCCTTAGTACAAATCTACCTACAGCCCTAGTAGCTCTTTTTAAAGTTATTGCATGTAGGTACCAAGGAAAACTGAAAAAAGCACTTAGTATTGTAATTGTAGAAAAATCAACTTTATATATGACACATAAAGTTGATAAATACACTGTAACTTTGTGGCTTTGCGATGCGGTCTGACGTTTAGAGAGCCCACTGTTTCAACTTTCAATAGTCTGTCTGTTCATTCTTAATAATAGGGGTTAAAGTATGAAATTGCCGATTTGTACTGAAAATCAAAATTGTTTATTTTTAATTTATAACAAATTTATTTAATTAAAATAGTTACCATTATTATCTATACATTGCTGCCATCTAATAGGAAGGTCATTTATGCCTTTGTGATAGAACTCTGAGGATCTAGACTGCACAAACTGTGTGAAAGCTATTTGTACAGCCTCCTGGGAAGAAAACTTCTTGTCACGTAAATAATTGTCCAAATCACGAAAAAAATGGTAGTCCGTTGGAGCAAGGTCTGGCGAATACGGAGGATGTCGAATGGTTTCTAATTGCAGTTCCTGAAGGGTCAAAACGGTTTCTCGTGCTGTATGAGGTCTCGCGTTGTCATGGAGCAATAATGGTGAAGATCGATTCATGAGTCGGGGCTGTTTTACTGCTAGTTTTGCCAACATTGTTCGGAGTTCGGCACAATAGACATCTGCCGTTATTGTGAATAACACCATGCTGAGACCATCAAACAATTACCATTACCTTTTTGACGTGATAACGTCTTTAAAATCGTTTTAGTCGGGTGACATGTTCAGAAACTTGTGTCACACCAAAACCTCACGAGCGCGATCGCAGGTATAACGAGAGAGAGACGGACCGATCTCCCGTCTCATCTCGAGCGCTGCCAGTCATTCCGTGAAACTTGTCACGCGGAATCCTCACGAGCGGAGGCTGGCATAGCGTTCGAGTGAGTGGACCGATCTTCCGTCTCTCTCACTCTAGCGGTATACAAACGAATGGAGATTTTCTCGTTATCACGTAAACATCTCGATCGTAAACCTACTTTACAAACAACCAATTTTTATTGGTAACTTTTGCTTTAGATCGATCGATCGATTCGATAGAATCGATACTATCGATAGTATTACAAGTCATAAATAGTATTACCACAGTCTATTAAACCATACAGTCGTCCGACGAAGACGTCTAGACAGGACAATTGTGTGTGAGGGGTGAGACGCGGGTAAGCCGAGCCCGAACTGCGAACAAAACGATGTTAGTAGTTCGGGACACAGCATTCAGGGTTAACAGTGTTTGTGTTTTTAATTATTTTATATTTGTTAATTTAAATGGTGTATTGTGTAGACGGTAAAAAAATATCTGATAGGTATAATTTTAATTGTTTTTAAATTATTTTTAATTGAATTCATATGAATTTAAATCCTTGTCCTGATGAAATGCCCTATCAATTAGTATACAAAATTTTAGTCCTAGCTCTGAAACATTGCATTTTGCTGCTGGTAATCGCGATTGTGTGTTGACGTGTGAAATGTACAATTATATTGGTTCCCTTTTTTAGATGAGTTACTTCCAGGTACTGAACATGTAACCATAATGAAAATACATCAACTCGACACTTTTTTACAATAATAAAAATGAAACTAGTAAAACTAAAGGGAATATTGTGTTGCGCGTGACAGACGTCAGAACTCAGAAAAACGCTACGGGTTCTTAGCGTGTACGTGAACGGCCTTGTGATCTATCTCGTTCTATCGTATAGCTGCATTGTATTCTGTCTCTTTTCATTGCCAATCTATCAGCAGTATATGAAATCTATGGGTATTTGTTAAGCAAAAACAATTAAATTGATTAAAAGCTTTGTCAATTTATTATTCAAAAACAAATACAATTTTAAATATAATCCTTTCCGGTAAAAAGATAAGTTTTTTTACTGTAGTTTCAATTTTAAGCCGTTCAGTTAATCATTTAGGTTTATATATCCTGAAATGTCTCATCGATTAATTAAGGAGATCCAATAAAACCTTCTTTTTTATCTTCGCTAATTGATGTTTAAATTTGATTTAAGCTACAAGATTCCAAGCCGGACTTTCATAGTTTCTTGAATTCAATTGATTTTAATCAAGAATTGCTATCCAAGGTTTATAAAACTGAATAGTTTCATTTATTTTATTTTTTTATTAATATTTTCTTGCAAATTTAAAAGCGCTTCTATAATCGAACTTAATGCTACATGGCAATCTCTGACAATCGACCATAGAGCTAGTGTAACCTTTTGATTGGTTGCCAAATAAAATTTTCATCTAACACATTGTTTATTCTTTAGATATTCTTAACGGCCCTTTTTGGTTTTGAATTTTGATAAATCCAAAAAACCTTCCAAGGTTATGAGTATAATCTTAGAACTTTTTTATGCAAATAAATTCCTTGAATAAACGTTTTTAGATTTTCTTAGGTGGGACTTGGTTGTGGGTTCGAGCCCCAATCAAGTTTGTGTCGACGAATTTATTCAAGGCTTTTACGCTGTGAGCCGACGGTGTTTCATCAATGTTTTTGTTATGTAACTCCAACCTAAATGTTTCGAGACGGTTTTTTAAGCAAATTAATTGCTGGTGTACATAGAAAATAAAATTCCTTTACTAAACTTTTTTGACTGTCTAAGTTGGGCTTCAATGTGGTTGTGGGTTCAAGCCCCAACCATGTTTGTGTAAAAGAATTTATTCAAGGCTTTTTACGCTGTGAGCTAACGGTGTTTCATTAATGTTTTGTTATGTAACTCCAACATAAATGTTTCGAGACGGTTTTTTAAGCAAATTTATTACTGGTGTTCATATGAAATAAAATTCCTTAACTAAACTTTTTTTGACTGTCTTAGTTGGGACTCGATGTGGTTGTGGGTTCAAGCCTCAACCAAGTTTGTGTTGAAGAATTTATTCAAGGCTTTTTACGCTGTGAGCCAACAGTGTTTCATTAATGTTTTGTTATGTAACTCCAACATAAATGTTTCGAGACGGTTTTTTAAGCAAATTTATTACTGGTGTTCATATGAAATAAAATTCCTTTACTAAACTTTTTTTGACTGTCTTAGTTGGGACTCGATGTGGTTGTGGGTTCAAGCCCCAACCAAGATTGTGTCGACGAATTTATTCAAGGCTTTTTACGCTGTGAGCCAACGGTGTTTCATCAATGTCTTTGTTAAGTAACTCCAACCTTAATGTTTTGAGAAGGTTTTTTAAGCAAATAAATTGCTGCTTTACGTAGAAAATACAATTCCTTTATTAAACTTTTTTTGGTTGTCTTAGGTGGGACTTGATGGGATTCAAGTCCCACTTAAGGCAAATGACTTTATTTTATTTAAGGAAAAGTATTTTGTGTTCAGTCGTTTCAGTGTTTTTTCTATAAGATTCCTGTTGCGTAATCGCAACGCCATGGCAACAAAGTTCTTGAATAAATTTTCTAAGCTTTATTTATTTCGAATGAAGAATAATTAGGTATATTTAACCCTTTCTTCGGTATTGATTTGTTTGTAATAGTTTTCGGATGTTAAATACCTTTATACAGCTACTTTACGAGACATAGCCGATTATAATTTTAATGAGCTTCATAATACACATTTAGAATAAATAATAATATTATTCTTTTACATAAATACGTTTAACTTGAATTAATTTTATCTTAACTAAGTATCCACCATTAATATAACATCAATAATATTATTAGGTATTTCTTCTTTTTAATAAGTACCTATTTAATACTAAAAAGTTTTTTTAGTAGGTAATTATGCTTAAAATGTTAAATTTAATTAATACAGACAAGTTTTAATCTTAATTCATAGTCACTTTTAAATCTTAATCACTGGATCAATTTTGAACAACTACACATATTATATTTAAATTGCCAGGCTTGAAGCGGAAATAACTTGACAACTCAACATATCAAGCTTTGAGTTAACATTTAATAGGGTCCTATTGTGATAACTCATTTTGTCCAATATTTTTAACGGGTTCAGAACGGGCAAAATGCAATAAGTTCAGATGTCAACTTTTATTTATTTGTCTCGTATTGTTTTTGATTGGATATGTCGTTTTATATCAAAAAGTTTGCATAAAGTTGAGATGTTCAAAAACGCACATGCATTTTTTTTTTACTTTTTGACATATTAGGATTTTGATTTTTTTTCACCAGAAGGGTCCTAAGCATAGGAAGCAAATAGATTGATAAAAAAAATTTCATGCATCTCGACTTATCAATGTTTTCACGCCAGGCACGGACTTAACCGCGTTTAATGTGCCCTCATGGTCTCAGACCTTAGCCGGTTCCGAAAGGAATAAAACAAAAACCAACGGTCAAAAATTTTGAATGTGACGATTTGTTTTTGTAATCACTGAGCAAGTAATCACTTTTAGGTATTTTCTTGCTTGAATTAAATTAAAAATTTTATTTAAAAAATGAGTTCACGTAATAAGCATATTCCTATAACTATAAACTTAGACATCGGAGACCAGTTAACTTCCATATCATGTGGTCATGTTGTTGTTGAACTCATCAAGTTCATTGCTTACCAGAGGCTACAAATACCTTACACGTATCAGTGGTTGAAACAAGTAGTGACAAAAAAGATGTCAGAAGACGAGGAAAAGAAAGATAGTTTTCAGTCTGAGAGGCATTTTAGAGTAGCTTCAAAAGCTCTTGAAAATTTGGACTTCTTATTGAAGGTATAACCTTGTCCGAATTTACACCACGCATTTTTTGGAGATACTTAGGTATTTATTAATCTTAATTATAAATGGTGATCTTTTTAGAGCTTACTGGCAGAGATTGGTGGTCCGTCAACCCCAGAAGAGGTGTGCATAACTCTAGGAGCTACTCCTATGACCTGTAAAGAAGTTTATAGATTGATTTTGCCATCTGCATGCCATAAACCCCAGTGTCATTCTACTCATATTGCTAATGATCAAAAGATTCAGAGGAATGTATTCAGGTAGGTAATAAAAATTTTGAGTTTACTAATAGGTGTCTATTTAGGATTGTTTTTTAATGGTAATTCTTGTTTTAGGACTTTGGTTACATCAGAGAAATTAAGCCAAGTTTTCTTTAGCTCCCTGTCACCAACAAACATGTATGTTTTTATTAAGAAAAAGAACATGAGCAACCAAGATGAAGTGCTCAATTCGGACAATTTTGTTGCTACAAGTGGCTGCAGAATACCAAGAAATTCTCGGATTATTGTGATGGATTTCAGAAGCCACAATAGAAATAATATTTCTTGTTGCAATGATTTCCAAGTATTCGGAGATATTATTAGTGATAATCTTGAAAATCTACAAATTCAAGATATAGTAACTGATGATGAAGAATTTAATGAAATTGAATGTACTGATAATATAAAGTGGTATCAATCTTGTTATGTAATGAAAGGATTCAAAGACTGTGCACTGAACGGAAGTTCAGTGACTAATTCATGGCAGGAGTCATAGAATGTATTGTAAGTACTAGAATACTAGCTGATAAGTAGGTCCAATTACTTAAGACAATGTTTTATGTTAGTCAACAATTTTATTGCTCAACATTTTGTATTTTATTGATTTTGACTAATATTGTTATTGATTTGTTTATAACATTTTTAATTATGGCTTAAGAATTGCATTTTGACTGATGTTAGACAAGTAAGATGACTAGATAAATCGAAAAAAAAAAAAATTGTAAAAGAAACAGATTTTTTTCCCAATGAATTTATTTGTATCACCTAATTTGAAAATAAGGTTTTTTAACTGTGCCATAATTTACAGCAGTATTACAGTTTAAGGAGGTTAATTTGATATTTTATTTAACAGATTTTAGTTTTTTATTTCCATTAGTTTAAAGTCACTTAGTTGTAGTATAAAAATGAAACAAATAAGGAAGTGGTTTCTGTTGTTTATAATTTTAATAACTGAACTTCTCCATGGCCACTGCTAAATATGTTCCTTTCTCTATTCACAACACAAACATCTTTCAATGATCTTTCCTTAGCCCTAGTTGTGCAATTTTTTGACTGTTCACAGTTACTTAAAGCTTGATTAAATTCTACTATGAGATTGTTCCTCCCTCCATTCGGTCCTACAATAAAGTCACATCTGATGAACTTGTTTATCATGTCAGTGAGGCAACACTCCAGCAACTCATAATATTCTAACCAGTAATTCTGCGGTAGTTGCGTAAGATTAACACCTATAGATTTACTAAGAATACCAGTGATGTAAATATCATCTATCCAGAATGGTGGAATGTATAGAGCTTCTTCATACAGCCTGGCAGCAACTGCTGATGTTGTGATGTAGTACCACCCAGATAAGTAAGGGGGATAATCATTCCACACATATTCTTCCTGTGTTACATACCATTTATTTCCTTTATTTCTCTTAGGCTTTGTATTGTTTAACACATACCCCATCAACAAATTTTCTTTTACAGAGAGTTTTGATAGAAATTTGTAAGTGCTATTTAGGTTAAAAACTATATCATCATCAACCTTAAGTATGTAGGTAGGTCTGCAAACATTGCTGGCCCAGTTCAGGCCCATGAGGTGTTTGTATGTAAGATTTCTGTAATTTTCTACAAATGAACCTTGAAGTATATCACCATAGATCATATGTTCATTCTGAATAGATTCTTGTGTAATGTATCTATAAAAGAAATTTCACTTGCTATAATTACAACTTATTACTTTTTTGGATTCTTGTTCTTAGTAAAATAATGTTTGACTCAAGGAATGTGGGTAGAGTATGGTCAGAAATTCTCCTTACTTCCTGGAGCATGGTTTAGCATTATACTGATCCAGTGGCAATCAATCTAAATTATATAACTATATCTTAGGAGTAACTCTGAATTAGAACAGGAGAAAGCAAGGTATTATATAGTTTACACTTACTTATCACTGGCAGGTATTGTTGCTAGTAAGAATATTCTTACAGCATTCATTGACCTTAAGAGCTCAGCTGGCATGGCTCTTCTATGGGCACTCCTTAGCTCGACATGGCCTACATAAGATGTTACAATTATTGCTAAAAATGGCTTTGCTGTAAATAAAAAGGTAAACCTATTAACTTTTAATAACATTAATAAGTAACAAGACTAAGACTATGTTGTTTCTTAATCCCTCAACCCCCGGGAGGCACGCGCCTGCCGCAATAACAATTGATTTCAATTGTGTCTGGAATAACTCACGATCGAGGGATTAATATTAATATAATTAGCCTATATTTATTAGTGTACTGGTATGGTACTGCTGGACATGGGCCTCTCCAAAAGAAATACTACTAGGTAACTAGTTTGCCATAATCGCCAAGCTTGGCAGGAGAGTTGGTGAATGGTTAGGAGAAGATGTTGCTGCCCATTTGCTTATGGCAGAACTCCTTTAGTGGACTCTTTTGACATCCATACGAAGAAAGGCAGCTTTCTTTGTGCAGGCACCACACAGCAAATAAAGTCTGAATACATTACCAATAAATTAATACTTACCATTACATGCTTTTTGGGAAGGATTTATTAAGTTTTTATTCAAAAAGATGTAGTTATCTTTCCTTATAAATAATGTGCTATTCATATTTACATTAGAACTCCATAGGATCCAAATACAGAGAGATATGAATGCAAAAAATATTATAATTACAAATTTCCTAAGCATTCTACCAATTGAAACAATAGCTTTCCTTCCTTAAATTACACAAATTACTTTTTTCTTTCTTTGTTAAGGTTGATGGCGTTTCTTTAAAGATTTCGCCAGTTATTACTTCTTAGTAAAGTTTTTAAAATTATTGTTCAAAAACCATACCCACCCACACATGTCTGTACTCTGTGACGTACAGACAGACCATAGATAATACATATAATACAGGCCACCAGTGGGGGCTATCGCTAGTGAATTTGCCACTAGAGGCGCTAGTGTCGCGTGAGGTCCAATATCATTCACTTTGTGCTGGTTTTAGCGGAATTTGTTGCTTAAATTATAATTTCTTTAATTTACCTGCTGGAAAGTGATCTCCTTCGTAAAATATCGCAAATATGGATTATTTGGCGATTAATGTGAACGCTTTAAAAGCGGAATTAAGAAAAAGCGCAATAGGCGGCCTCAAGAGCAACTATTTCAGAAGTTAGTTTGTTGATATCAAGATAGTTATTTATAAACAATATAACCTTAATTAGATTCAAGATATTTTATAACACTTTGTTTCGGCGCCAATCGCCTTTGACAGCTATACCATCGGACCTCAGTCTACAGTGGCGCCAACTGGTGAGCAAAGAAACGGTAGTCCCCGTTACAATGTGCTCCGTGCAGACCATAGAGCAATATTATACTAGTGCAGACACCGAACTGTATATTGTTCACTCGCACGACACTTTGTTTCGCTTCACCACTTTTAACGACCCAAAAATCACTATAAACAATAAAAATTCGATAAAATAAACGGACTCCCGCCAAAAAAACCGTATGTGTAACTTGTATTTGTACACGGACCTAAAAAAAATACGGACGTAACATCACACTAAAAAAAAAAATGGTTGCCTGCAAAGTCGGTTTTACGGGCGAAGATTTTACGTGACAACGTCTTTTTCTCGGTAGAATATTTATTGATATGAATATAATTAAATTGCACAATAGGAACAAGGAATTGAATGAAAATAAGAATTGCACAAATTTTAACTATAGAAATATATTTTGTTTACTAAAACATTGTACATGTAAACTTAAACTTATCTAATTCCTATTTGAGTGATTTTGTTGAGGATAGGACGATGACGTCATCGTAACGTTACCGAGCGTTACACTTTTTCATAAGTGACTCCCAGCCGCAACCTAATTTAAGACGTTGTCACGTCAAAATGTGAAGCATGCAAGCTACTACAATTTCGTTTGTTGTACATGATCTACACTCACACAAACACACTAGGTCCGACAACCCGGCAACGGCAACCCGCCGCTGCCATTTCGTCCCTTGTGACAGCGCCAGTGACACGTACTAGTGCGTACGTTGCATCTACGATTTATTTTTCAAAAATGCCGTCTTGTGTGGTGAAATCGTGTAAAAACTACATGAGTAAACGTAAAAAATCATATGAAACACCTATCGTACGTAAATTATTACGATTCGTAATATTTTTCCTCATTTATGTTTTAAAATTTTTACCAGAATTCTAGACGTAAAATGCAACAGTGCTGTCACTTTATTTACGAGAAAATTTCCCTATAAGTGGGGAAATCTGTATTTGTATGCAACAAACTATGTATGTGAATCTGTGAAATCTGATTTCGTCAGTTTTCGTTTTAGTAGTAGCATTGCTTTTAGGGAAAACAATTAAATAAAAATAATTAACCAAAAATGTTTCCGGGTTGCATTCTTTTGCAGTACCTACCTATCTAACACCACTTTTGTTCTCGTTTGTAGAAGATTCAGAGAAAGCAATTTTAGGGCATGGTATAGGCACAGATAATATAATACTAGTTTAAGAATGGTATAGGTAGGTACCTACTTACTGCACTTATGAATTAGCATCACTAACATGCTCAATAATTGAGTCACTTTCAAGGCTATCCTTTAAACATTTCAGCGGAGACTATTTTCTTGTTTCGTACTAGGGTTGCTGAGGATTCCTCTTCCGCTTCCTCATAATGAGGAAGTTCCGCAATATTTTGAGTTCCTCAGCCGTTACCGCTTCCTGATAAAAAATTCCTCTTCCGCTATCGCTTCCTAAAAATTTAAGAGGAATTTAAGAGGAATTTCTTCGCAGATTCGCGTAGCCATGGCAACGCACACGCCGCAGCACGATGCGCCGAACGGTCTCACTCAAAGAGTTACCAAAACAATGTTGGGTAGAGGCGGTAGAGGCATAATCACCAAGCTTGCTTAATGCGGGTTGGTGATGATCACTAACCAACCCAAGAAATGTTAGAACATTGGAAACTTTTGTTGCCCAACGCATCGATTGAGACCAGGAACCGGAGATCTTGGCCCGGTACTTAAACCACTAGAACGGGAAAAAACCGGCCCAGTGCGAGTCGGACTCGCGCACTGAGGGTTCCGTACCAACTTTAACTGAATTAGGGGTCCACTTACTTCCACTTAGCCAAAATACCACAATATTTAATTGCAACTGCAACTGCAAAAATAACTTGGTTTTTCAAAATTTTTATTTGAAGGACAAAGCGGTTGGTATAAATGGGGTGCCCTTCGGTTCGCCTAAAATTTGAAGTCCTAATTTCATTTGGCCGAACCGTATTGGCCTAAACTTATAACTTATAATTATTGTCTAGCCTAAAAGTTGTTTTCGCACTATCATAGTTGGGTCTAAAAATTTAAAATCCTAATTTTAGTATGTCTAATATCGAATGCACTAAAATATATTCGCATCTTTTTTTTTTTGGCATAACGCTAAGTAATGAAAGCCATATTTTTTTTTAAAACCGAAAATGTTAATAAAACGAATCGCTCACAAACCGACCCCAAGCAGTCTTGTCTGCCCTACCCCTAGAGTGTAATTTAAAAGCACGTAGGCGCGGAGGGGCGAGGCGGCCCGCGGGCTGAGGAGCAGGAGGCTGTAAGTGAGGCGCCGCGGCTGAGGCTGGCCGGCGCAGCCGGCCAGAAAGCCGAAGCTGCGGTGCTGAGTGTAAGCCATCTGCGACGATTAGCACGCGTGGGACCGCCGGAGCCCCGCAGCACCGAAGCCGTTACGGAAGTCTGATTGTTTGGATTCATGCATGATTGCTTGTTTGCATGCATGTTTGCTTGATTGCATGCACGCCTGCTTGCTTGCATGCACGCTTGTTGTTTGCAAGCATGTTTGCTTGCTTGCATGCATGCATGCATGCATGCATGCATGCTTACTTCTTTAAAATATTGATAAAGTTTTAACTTTTTGCGAATAAAATTTGGAACTGTAAATGGTAGGTATTAGGATATATTCGGCTAAATGTCGAATTTGGCAAATTATAATACGGCGATATACAGTAAGGCGTATTAAATATAGTCTAAGCACGTTTAGGAAGAGTGAAAATGTGCGAAAAAAAATTAGGCTTAAAGTTTGTGTGCCAGTGACAATTAGGAGTACAAATAATTCGGCAATCCGATATATACCCGTAAAAATGTGATATTTCTTAAAATCAACGTTATCTACGTTTAAACCAATTTTCGTTGAAAGTATTTGTTACGATCTACATTACGTATTTTTTTCAAAATTCTAACTTGCCTGACATACTTTTAAAGAAAATTGGTTTGAACGAGATCCGCAAATATAACTTTGTCCTTCATACAAATACCTACTATGAAAAACAAAGTTATTATTGCAGTCAACAAAATATTGTGGTATTTTGGCTAAGTGGAAGTAAGTGGGCCCCTAATTCAGTTAAAGTTGGTACGGAACCCTCAGTGCGTGAGTCGTTATATCCATGAAACACCGATTTTCGAGATATTAGCAAATACCCAAAAGTGAAAACTTTGTAGACCCCACTCTAGTTTGCATTCTAAACGTTGATTTTAGACTGATTTCAGAACTTTTAGTTTATGTTTCTTCTCGCCCTAATCAACCTAGCACTATACACATTTCTGAAGGAATCGCTATCTACCCATTTACGTGCATGTCTCTCTTCTTGATTTCGAAAGTTGATGATTCGATTTATGTTATAACGAGCACGTTGTATCGATAATTCAGTTATGCGATGTTTAATACCATCAATGTTTTATTGATGCGATGTACCTAAATAAAACGATTGTGCAAAATATACTGTTGCGAAAAATCCTACCAAATTAAAACTTTTTTTCTTGGAGTCAATCTCGTCTTGTCCTCGTCTATGTGAAAACCCCCAAAAAACGTTAATGAAAAACATTAAAAACAATTTGTATTACGATTCGATGCATAATGCACGAAAGCTCGTAAAAGCGTTCTTATTGTTTTGCTCGTCGTGCGTGTACTCCTGACAGTCAAGCTTGTAAAATATATCCCATCGTCATCGTACCTGATTGATGGTCGCCACATAACAGCCGGAAATAGGCTATTACCTACGCTACTGAGTAAGTATCTTAAACTTTGTATTTGTATTTTCTACCATTGCTATCTCAATTAGGTTGCTCAGTTTATTACTAATTACCTGTTTGGTGATGGTGAGTTTCAACTTAAATTACCTACATAAACAGGCATAAGTATTCATGGATGTGCACACTCACAGTGCAGTCTCTGTCATCTATTGAGCGGCAATTCTTCAGTGACGCGTCGGTTGTTTGTTTTATCATTAATAATGAGTCGTTATCATGTCCGCCTACACCAGCGTCGCACGCGCAGGAAGCTCAGTCGGGCGAGGACTCTAAATGTGAACACAGCTACCGCGTGAGCCGTCCCGAATACCCGTCGCGTACGTAGAAAATTACGCGAATTAATATAATACTGACAGAATAATGACTCTTACTATGGCATCTCCGATCAGCACAGAGGAATCGCTGACAGCAAAGATAATTACCATGGTATGCTTATTTAGCATTTCAATGGTTGTCGGACTGATTCCAATGGCTATATCGCTAAAGTTCAATTGGTTCACTAAAGCTGCTGATGGGGATCTCCGGTCGAAGAACCCACTCGTGATGGGACTACTAGCTTTTGGAGGGGGAGTCCTCTTCTCGACATCCTTCATGCATTTGCTACACGAAGTAGACGATAACATCGCGATACTGCAAGGTGAGAACAAGCAATCTATAATAATACTAGCTGTTGCCCGCGACATCGTCCGCGTCAATTTCTGTTATTATGATCGCGATTAATATCAACATTTTTCAATGATGCTTCGCTGCTATTGGTCGCAGCGTGATGTTATATAGCCTATAGCCTTCCTCGAAAAATGGACTATCCAACACAAGAAGAATTTTTCAATTCTAACCAGTACTTTCGGAGATTAGCGCGTTCAAACAAACAAACAAACTTGTTTGAAGATTCAGTGAAAAATGTTGCAAAAATAATCGCGATTATAATAACAGAAATTGACGCGTACGAAGTCGCAGTCAACAGCTAGTACCTATTATTATAATTTTTTAATAGGAATGACTCTTTGCTACAAATAACTGGAGTATTGTAGATACATAGGATGCAGCATGATGCCGTAACATGTAACTACTAGAGTCTAGAATTTATCATTTGATACGAGGTGGGTGGTTGCAGTGCAGAGTTATTTCTATTTGACGACCTCCGTGGCGGAGTTGCGTACACACCGGTTTTCAAGGTGTCGCCTGCTCCGAGGTCCCGGGTTCGATTCCCGGACGGGTCAATGTAGAAAAAATGTGTTTTTTTACATTTTCTCGGGTCTGGGTGTTTGTGGTACCTTCGTTGTTTCTGGTTTTCAAACGAATGCATTAAATAGTTAATGTGGTTTGAACCTAATACGAACTTAGGCCGAACATTCCGTAAAAATGAAAAATTCGGCCGAAGTTCGGTTCAATTTCGGCTCGCTTTTTCATGTCGTGACTTGTATTATATAAACAGCACGGCTCTCGCTCGCTGCAAATGTCCCCGCCCGCCCTCCGCGCTACCCCGCGAGCCCTCAGCTCTCGCAAGCAACTCGTCACGTGCTATTGTTTATATTACGCAAGTAAATTGTTTAAAAGTGATTTTGGTGGTATTATTTGTGTGTGTTGAATAAAGATGAGTGGAAGAAAAAAATCAAGTGTTTGGGCATTTTATACAGAAACTGACGATCAGAACAAAGTGAAATGTGTTATATGTGGTTCGTTGATATCTCGTGGTGGCATTGGTCGTAAAGCGTATTTAATTAAGTAGGAAAGATATCTAAGGCTGATCAGTAAGTAGAGAAGTTTAATTTTGTTGTTTAATTAAGTCGTTCAGATATCTAAGGCTGATTATAAGTTAATTTTGTGATTGTTTGAGTTTTTAAAACATTTGATGACTACTTTTCCTTTTTTATTCCAATAAATGTAATATACCTATATCAGACTACTTTTATTTCACTGTTTTTATTACAAATATGTTTTTTTGTTATTTAAATGCAAGTGTAATAATAATATATTATTTTGCAGCGAATGTTCGGCATATGAACTGAAATTCGGCCGAATGAAGTTCGGTTTAAGCTGCCGAAGTTCGGATAAACCAAATGTGAAACGAATTTCGGCCCATCCCTAGTCCAAATTAAAAATCTATTATCACCACTTTATCTCTGTTTGTCTTTGCCGCTTTGTAAGAACAAAAATTTGTCATTGTTAGCTTGTTGCGTTTAATTTATTAAACCTCAAAAATAATTGGTATTGTAATAAGAATTCTGGTTTATTTTTGCCTCGAAGAAGAAAAATTATACCTAAACAAAAACTAATTACACACTTTTATTTGTCCCATGTGACTTTTATATTTGGATAGGATGCATTCTTTAGATCTTGATCAAGTATAATTGTATATTGGAGTAGGTAGTGTTCGAGGCCAATTGTCAAAATGTTAATGTCGAATGAAAGTTGAATGTACCAATCAATCAAACCCAAGGCGAATCGTCTCGCCCTTGCACTATCTTGTTAAATTATTATAAGTTTATCCAAACACAGGCGTTCGTTCGGTAATACCAAAACACATTAACTAACATGCCTATGTGTTTACCTAATTACTAGTGTGACGACTGACGGCCTATAATCATCCCACTGAAGGGAAAAGGCCTCCATCAAGTTACCATAGCAATGACGGACATAGGCATAATCGCCACGCTTGCCAAATGCGAGTTGGTGAACACAAACCCGAGCAAAGTTCGAAAATTCGAAACCTTTACTGCTCGACCCCGGGATCGAAACCGGGACCGCGAGATCTTGGCCCGGTATTCAAACCACTAGACACACGGGGTATGTCGTACTTAATCAGATATTGAATATTAATATTACTGTAAAAGATAAATAAAGTGATCCAAATTCTGGATTCACCGTGACCCTATATGTATGCATGTTTGTTTACCTTAGTACTCGTACCAAATTTTATCAAGAAATTGGTTCAGTAGTTTAAGCGTAAAAGCGTTACAGACAGACGGACACACATGATGAAATTATAAACACTTTCCAAAATTCTTATAGGCGTTCAGAATCGTATTTAGTTAGAGCCTATTCATGAAGTAAAAAATGTAAATCAAGTTGTCACCCGAAAATATTTTTCGCGATATAGTTTTAAATTTTTCCGGTCTTAGACCTGTTAAAAGGTAGGTATAAAGGGAAAATCAAAACTTATGAATAGTATCGTAATGAATGAATAAGTTGGGCAACGCGTAAAAAAAGTGTTGCTAGGCGGCCGTGCCAAAAATTTTAGATTTTTGCGGACAGTTTCTAAGTGCTTTATCTTGACATTTTTGTACTGGGCTATTATATACAAAAAAAATATATATATGTCATTTGTTTTTTGTCTCGTGGATTGATATATTAAAATTTAGAAGGTGGTTCAAATTTCATCCTGTATAGTTACTTTCGCATTTATAAAATTAGTAAGTATAAGGATAACTGCTTATTCTAAATCGACGTAAGAAATACCTACACATGATGATTTATTATTATATTTTTTCTGGCTCTCTTACAACCAGCTATGTATATTAAACCAGCATTGTAACAGTTTACCTACTACATCTTAAACAAACACTTTATATTTTTCGGCACGGTCAAATTAAATGCACGTTCATCAGTTGTTTTTGTAAAAAAGTAATTTTACTATCAGCGAATAACATAAGTTTAAATTTGTTTTCCCGCGCCGAACATCCATGTTTTTAAGGACTACAGAATAAATTCAGACTTACTTTACTCTAGACTCTAGGGTATGAAGGTAAAGAATCCCCCTTACCATAAGTACCCTTCATTTGGGAGCCCATCAATTAACCCTTTTAGTAGTTATACTTATTATTTTACTCCTAATGATATCAAAGAAAAATCTTAACGGGGAATGGAAGGTGTAACCCCTAATTTAATTTATCAGCGTGGTGGGTTATAGTTTTGATTGTATACTGATTGTAAACATTATTACCTATTTGGATATCATTTGCACAAAACTATCTTAGACGCTTAATCAATATTTGTTGAAGTTATTATCTAGCTTCTTGTATGTGTGAATTTGATGATTTTATCACAATTATTCGCGTGTCTATGCTACTTCTTATGAATCCGGTTGGTTGAGTTTTTTAAATAAATAATTTTCAGCTAAGAGCCAGAATCGTAGCAGAAGTATTTTGTTAGGTACTTAAATAATAATTTATTTTAAACCAGTGCCAAGACATATAGTTTCTGCTACTTTGCTTTCGAGGCACAATATTATTATCAACATATCTGTGACAAATGACGTTCAGTAAAAGGTACACCAGCATCTTTTCATTAGCTTATTCGTGTATTTAATGAGAAAGGTGTCACTTTACATATTAACTTGTAAGGTCTATAGATCTATTATAAATACTACCGCACCTTATCTTTAAGTATTTACCTAGGTATACGTAGGTACCTGTAGCTCCAAGTAAACAGTCCTGTCTCTCTTAAGATGTACTTGTTTGTGTACCTCAGTCTAATGTAATTAATTTAAAAAAAAAACCTAAGTAGCTACTCATGAGTACTATCTTATAAATTAATTTAGTTAGCCTTGTTCGACCTGCTTACTTAAAAACTAAAAATACATTTTAATTGACAGTATACTGTGCGGTAATCCGATATCCTAGTTTCGATTGCCCGAGCGGGTTAATAAATTATTCTAATCAAAAATATGTTCAACATTGTTGGAATATGTGATTCCTTAATAATATATGTATAAATGCGAACATAACTCTGTCTGTCTGTTACGCTTTCACGCTTAAACTTAACCGAATATGATGAAATTTAGTAGAAAGATAGGTTAGACCTTGAAAAATAACATAGGTAGATGCTATTTTGTATCAAAAATCTGGGCACTGGAGTCCGCCCTAGCGGCTTCATCCCAACTCTACCCGATTTAAAATTACCTAACAAAAAACCCATCTCTACCCGATTTCTATCTTTAAATTATATTCCTACAGAAGTCGCGGGCAATCTAACTAGTAGGTAAAATATAAAAAGTGACACAATTTACCTCAAAATACAAAGTAATATAACCGATGAAAATTCTCTTAAACACACAATTAAATTCTCATTAATCATTCATTGACACTACCTAACTAATTTATCTCGACTCAAAACTTTAGTAGGTACCTAAGTAACTAATATAATTTATTTAGAATGTAGATAATATCTCAATTACCTTAGCTACATTATACAATTTAATGATAAGATATTTTTGTGTTTGTTATTGTTGTGACTAGTTTTCCTTTAGTTATTTTAAAGTTATAAAATAATACGTTTTAACGCATGCTAATAGGTACAATTGATGAAGAAAGTCAGCTAACGTAATTAATAAAAAAAAACTCATAAAAGTTAACTAAAAAAAGTTCTTAAGTGGGAAGGAAGAAACGTTGAGGTTTTTGTTGGAGTTTAGCAATCAATAAACGAAGAAAGAAAGAAGGAAAAGATATTAACTTCTAAATAATTCCAGAACCATTGAGAAAAGTACGAGTATTTCGGGTAAAAAACAATCAAATTTTTCAAATTTAGAGCATTTCTAACCGACGAGAAAAAGAGAAGGCTATCAATTCGGCATGTTTTTAAGTACATTTTTTTTATAGTTCACCTACCATTCATAAAGTTGGTCGGAAAGTAGGAAAATAGTGTTGACAGCCGAATAAAAAATTAAAGTTTTTTGACAAAAATTTAGCCGACTAAAAGTGTGAAATAAAAAACCACTAATTTTTGAGTGGGTGCCAACATAGGGAAATTCTTTCCCTATGGTGCCAATCAAGAAATTACAGACAAGTATTATGCATCGACCGACTCAAAATTGGTGGGCTATTTTGTGGCGGATTCAGATACATTTTTGTAAAAAATGAATGAAAATGTTTTAAATTATTACTTTTCATGTAGGTGGAACAAATGCTACCAAAAAATTGTAAATCGTTGTGTAGCTAACAATTGCTTTCGCCTACTTAGAGGCAGAGCAAAAGAACATAGTGTTTCAGTTTTACCGGCTTTGCGGAATTTGGGACATTTTAGCAATATACAGGGAGTGGTTAAAGTTTTTCGAACCATTGCTCAGCAGTGGAATGAAAATAGGTCAATAAAAAAAATATACCTACGATTACGGTTTGCTTACTACTTAGTACAAATCTTAAACATTTACCCGTTAAAAGCAATTAGCACCTAAACAATGTTAATCGGTGCCATACAAACAAACAAGTTTAGTGTTGCCAAGAATTATTGTGATGAACAGAATCGAAGTACCTATAGAATCAATCAGAAATTGGTATCGTACGAGGGCGGGTCAATAAGTCCGTGACTTTTGGAATAAAACACAGATTTTTTGATAAACAAATCATTTTATTTTTCAACGTAGTCTCCCTTGAGCTCTATACACTTTGTCCAACGCTTCTCCAATTTTTTTTATCCCTTCCAAAAAATATGATTTGTCGAGGTCCTCAAAATAGGCCTTTGTTTGCGAGATGACTTCATCATTGGAGTCAAATCTTTTTCCACCAAGCCATTTCTTCAGGTTTGGGAACAAAAAGTAGTCACTCGGAGCCAAATCTGGAGAATAGGGCGGATGAGGGAGCAATTCATAGCCCAATTCATGGATTTTTGCCATGGCAACTGCACATGTGTGCACCCTTGCATTGTCTTGGTGGAAAAGAACTTTTTTCTTGGCCAAATGAGGTCGGTTTTTTTTTCAAATCGTCATTGAAGCGGTCCAATAAGTTGGCATAATATTCCCCATTGATTGTTCTTCCCTTTTGAAGGTAGTCAATGTAGATTATCCCACGTGCATCCCAAAAAACAGTCGCCATAACTTTATTGGCTGACAAACCCACCTTGGCCTTCTTTGGCACTGATTCACCCTTAGAAACCCACTGTTTTGACTGTTGTTTGGTCTCTGGTGTGTTGTGATGGATCCATGTTTCGTCCACGGTTACAAAACGGCGCAAAAACTCCTCCATATTGCGACTAAACAACGCCAAACCTTCCTGTGAAGTTGTTACACGATTGCGTTTGTGGTCGACTGTGAGCAAACGCGGCACCCATCTTGCGGAAAGCTTTCTCATACCCAAGTGATCTTTCAAAATTGAAACCACTGAGCCATGCGAGATCCCTACGGCTTCCACAGTCTTTTGCACTTTCAATCTTCGGTCGGCCAACACCATATCGTGAATTTTTTCGATTGTTTCGGGTGTAGAGACCTCAACTGGGCGTCCAGGACGTTCGGCATCTTCAGTGCTTGTACGGCCACAATGAAATTCAGTAAACCACTTTTTTACCATTGAAATCGATGGTGCAGAGTCCCCATAGTATTTATCAAGCTTAGCCTTGGTCTCGGTAATGGTTTTTTTTCGCAAAAAATAATGCTTAATAAGCACACGAAATTCACTTTTTTCCATTTATTCCTCATATTACTGGGTAGTCTGATAAAGATAGCTGTCAGACACAAACTAACTGACGCAGCAAGTTCAAATTTTGGTAGGAGTCAACTGACAGATACCTGTTGCCAGGAGTAGTGTTGCTTTTTCGGTAAAGAGGTCAGAAATTCAAAAAGTCACGGACTTATTGACCCGCCCTCGTATTTCATCCATTTTAGCGGAAGAATATTCTTTTTTGTATCGGACTATTAATTATATAGGTACCTACCTAATAAAGACGAAGAAGGAGAAGTCCCGTATAATAGTAATTCAGGAATCGCTACTACATAACTACTTAAGACTTGTCGTAAAGGTAATAACGATGGGATTTGGAAGACAAAGCTAAACTCTAATATTTTTTTCTTAAGTCTTAAGGAGATCTAAATCGATTGAAAATACGCGCGGATAAATATTCTAAGCAAGAGATTATCTCAAGTAGCATGACAATGTGATAAAACTAACAGAATTTTCTGTATATCTCTACGTGACTACTTCAAACCTTCTGATAGTTCTTTTCATATGAAGTGTGAAGCTTAATTTATTGACGAAGCTTAGGTTCCTCTACGTCACTGACATCATAATTATGTACATTGAGAGATAAAATCAAATACAATTTAAACCAAAATAAATACGCGTAAGTCATCATCATCATCATCATCATATCAGCCGAACGACGCCCACTGCTGGGCATAGGCCTCCCCCAAGGATCTCCACAACGATCGGTCCTGTGCTGTCCGCATCCAGCGGCTTCCCGCGACCTTGATCAGATCGTCGGTCCACCTTGTGGGGGGCCTGCCCACGGAACGTCGTCCGGTACGTGGTCGCCATTCGAGAACCTTTCCGCCCCAACGGCCATCGGTTCTCCGCGCTATGTGTCCCGCCCACTGCCACTTCAACGATGCAATCCTTCGAGCGATGTCGGTTGTTTTAGTTCTCCTGCGGATCTCATCATTTCTGATTCGATCGAGTAGGGAAATACCAAGCATCGCTCTCTCCATTGCTCGCTGGGTGATCTTGAGCCTTCTTATGAGACCCATAGTAAACGACCACGTCTCACTCCCATAGGTCATTACTGGCAACACACACTGGTCAAAGACTTTCGTCTTGAGACACTGAGGTATTTCGGACGCGAAAATATGCCGGAGCTTCCCGAACGCTGCCCATCCGAGCTGGATTCGACGAGAGATCTCTTTCTCGAAGTTGGACTTACCTAACTGGACTATCTGTCCCAGGTAAACATAGTGGTCAACAACTTCGAGTGCAATGTTCCCAACGTTAACTGGAGCGGGTGCAACATGGGCATTTAACATGATTTTCGTCTTGTCCATGTTCATCCTAAGACCCACTCTTTGAGAAGCATTACTGAGATCTTCGAGCATAATGTTCAGGTCTTCCAAGGTCTCAGCCATAAGAACTACATCATCGGCAAATCGCAGGTGTGTTAGGTATTCGCCATTGATGTTGATGCCGCGTCCTTTCCAGTCCAGAAGCTTGAAAATATCCTCCAACGCAGCTGTGAACAGTTTCGGAGAAATAACGTCTCCCTGTCTCACACCTCGCTGTAGTTGGATCGGATTAGAGCTCTGGTTCTGTAATCGGACCGACATGGTGGCGTTTTGGTATAAGTACTTTAGTACCTCGATGTACCTGTAGTCTATTTGGCACCTTTGGAGAGACTGCAGCACTGCCCATGTCTCAATCGAATCAAAGGCTTTCTCATAGTCCACGAACGCTAAGCAAAGTGGCAAGTTATACTCTTCGGTCTTCTGTATAACTTGCCGCAGCGTATGAATGTGGTCTATGGTACTATAGCCTTTTCGGAACCCGGCTTGTTCGGGAGGTTGGAAGTCGTCGAACCTGCGAGTGAGACGATTCGTAATGACTCTCGAAAACAACTTATAGATATGGCTCAGAAGCGAAATGGGTCTGTAGTTCTTCAAGAGAGTTTTGTCACCCTTCTTGAAGAACAGCATCACATCGCCTCTGCCCCATGCCTTTGGCGTTTTGCCCTCGAGGATGACAGAATTAAAGAGCTTCTGGAGGACCTTAAGTATCGGCTTACCGCCCGCTCTAAGGAGCTCTGTTGTGATTCCGTCATCACCCGCCGCCTTGTTGTTTTTAAGCTGCTTGAGAGCCATTCTAATCTCGCACAGGCTGACGTCCGGGATATCTTCAGAATAGTGTCGGGTAAGCTTGGCTCTAGGGTCTTTAGCCTTGCTTTCAACAGGTGTTTTCGTGGAGTATAACTGTCCATAGAAACTCTCAATCTCCCTCAGGATTTCAGGTGTTGACGCAATGATGCTACCTGTCTCAGTTTTCAGCCTCGTCAATTGGCTTTGCCCAATAGACAGATCTCTGGCGAACACTTTGGAGCCTTTGTTCCGCTCAATGGTCTCTTTAATACGTCGGGTATTAAATTGACGAAGGTCGCTCTTCAAAGACTTAGATATCTGTCTATTGAGTTGCCGATAGCGATGGGCATCCGCTGAGTTCTGTAGCCTCATTTCGTTTCTCTGATCCATGAGTAGGAGAGTCTGACTGGAGAGTTTCTTTGATTTGGGACGGCGGGTTTTAAAGTACTTAGACCCTACCGTACGGACAGTATCCACCACCATGTTGTATAGATCGTCCACATCGATGCTGTTCTCAAGGGCTTCGAAACGGTTTTGAAGCTCGAGCTGAAAGCACTCGGGGTTTTGAATTTGAGCCGGTATTGGTCGGAGCGTGGATTTTATCAGTCGCGCTCTTTCAAGCTTTACGTCGATATTCAATGTGCCTCTGACCATGCGGTGATCGCTTCCTGTCTTAACAGCGTTGATCACAGCGACATCATCGAATATGTGCTTCTTCGTTGACATGATAAAATCGATCTCGTTTTTGACTTTACCGTCCGGGCTGATCCAGGTCCATTTGCGGCTTACGGGCTTCTTGAAGAAGGAGTTCATCATAAAGAGGTTCTCCCTCTCCATGAAGTCTGCCAGCATCTGACCCCTTTTGTTCCGTTGCCCAAATCCAAATTTCCCCATTCTCAACTCATTACCGCAACGTTGCCCCAACTTCGCATTGAAATCCCCCATCACAACCGTGTAGTGGGTTTTAAAGCTATGCATGGCTTTAGAGATCTCCTCATACATAGCCTCCACTTCGACATCGTCGTGTTTTGAGGTCGGAGCGTAAACCTGAATGACATTCAGCGAATATCGTTTCGATATTCTGAGTATCAGGTACGCTACCCTGCTCGAAACACTTCCGATAGTAATCACGTTGTTGACAAGGGACTTGTGGACGATGAACCCGACACCACCTAGGGACTGTTGGTCGCCCTCCCGGTAGTATAGTAAGTTACCGGATTTTAGGGTTATCGAGTCCTCCCCCTCTCTTCGGACTTCAGACAGCCCAATGATATCCCAATGTAACTTACCAATTGCCTCTTCCAACTCTACGAGCTTCGCGTCAAGCCTCAGTGTGCGCGTGTTATATGTTGCCAGGTCGAGTCGTCGTTGTTGGCAGCCGGATCTTACCCGGGGATTCTTAGCACCCCCTGCCCCGCCGTTACCATAGCTGCTGCCATAGCTAGGACTAGCGGGGCCGCCGGGGACTGGGGGCCGAATTCTTAGCGGTGTATTCATATTTAGGGGGGGGTTTGCCATAATCGCCACGCTTGGCAGGCGGGTTGGCGATCGCAGTATGGCCTGTTGCTTCTAGGAGACGCTGCTGCCCATCTCCTGATGGCAGTTTTCCCTCTGTCGGCTCTTACGACACCCACGGGAAGAGAGGGGGTAGTGCTATTCTTTTTATGTGCCGGCACTACACGGCAAAGTGTAACGCGTAAGTAATTGATACAAATCGTTAGAACTGATACTAGTTTTGGTGGAACTAGTTATTACGAAAACTTTTTATATTATGGTTTAGTAGTAGGTAGGTAGGTACTTAAGTTTAAATATTTTTGGGAATGTTGGGGTTTAAATATTTTTGGGAATGTTGGGCTATAGTTCAAATAAAAAAAATAAAACTGAAATAAAGGCCTAGCATGCATTGCCGTGCGGTGGAAGGCAGTAGTTATTTAAAATAAAATAAAAGCTAAATAAAAAAAAAGTTATCGCAGAGTGGCGAATGGTAGAGAAAAGACCATCTCCGTCTTCTTCTGGCAGTAGGTACCTACTTTTTCATTCGCCCTTATGACTGCCATATGAAGAGAAGGAGTGGTGCTATACTTTAAATGTGCCGACACCACATTGCACTGACTGAAATGAGAATATCCAAATTATTCCATTTCAACTTTAGTTGTTGATGTTGATGGTTAGTGAATTTTACTTTAATAACATAGTACAAAGAGGACTAGGTAATACGGTACACCGTGCCACTTCTTTAAAAATATTAACTCGTTACTTTGACAGAGTTATTTAAAACGGTTCAGATAGGACCCTTGGTAAGTACGTCTAGAATCTCTATGACCTTTTATATAGGTTCATATTGAAGCTTATTGTCTCAATAAAAAACTTAATTAAAGGTAAGTATTATAAAATTAGGCTACGCATATAGGTTACCTACTTGTTCTAGAAACCTCTATTTTTATAAAGTGGATTAGGCGGATTACGCACTTTTACAATATCACTCGTCAATCGGTGTAATAATTCCGTAACTATAACATGGTTATTTAGGATTATCGGATTCGGTAGTACAATAAATGTATGAAGTAGATTTTTTATCATTCCCCGGGTTGATTGGTAATCGAATAAAGCTGTAATCAGTCTGATTCAGTCTACGTGAGACCTATCGTTTCTCAAAAGATTTGTGGCATGTATGGATAACATTAAAATAGATACAGATAAAGTGTAATGACTTGTTTTATTTATGCACGTAAATTGATGCTTATTAAACCCTACTTAACCTTATTACAGCGATAAAATCTTAGCCTATCATTTGATGATAAAAGGTAAGAGTTCATTGCTCCACATTTTGATAGGTTCAACATTCTGCGACCGTCTCTTACAAAAAAACTGCTTTGATTATCTGCATAATCGCAGCACCTTTAGCTTTGTGGTCTTCCTACCAACAGGGGACACTTCTCTCGGAATCTTTTTGTCTCTATTTGATAGTTACTAGCCATTTGAACGCATTCGAAGCATACTTGACATCACTTCTTAGTTCTTTGACTTAGAACTTCTGGTTACATATTAATAAAGGTTCAACCTTTGCGCTCCGTTTCCGTAAGTAAATAATCAAGGTACTTTATGTTATATCTGTATACAGTATGATGGTAACAACGCGTGCAAAGGTGCGTGCTTTGGCCTGTCGTCTCTCATCATCATTTGGACTGTCATTCTTACCCTATGTCGTACACACTAGGTACTAATGACATGACATGGCAAAAAATATTACATGGGTACTTAGTTACTTACTTTCAAAGCCTTACAGTTTGGTTAATCTAGGAAATATTTACTTTTCAGAGGAAGGCGATCTACCTGACCTGCCCATATACTTGGGAGGACTCATCATGTCCCTTGGATTCTTCATGATGTACCTTATCGAGGAGTTGGTCCATTTGTACATCAACAATAGGCATAAGAAGTCTTCAAACCTGTCCAGAACGTTCAGTATCCGCAAACCCAGTTCGGATTCATTGCCTATTGAAGAGGTTAAAGAATTAGAAAACGGGACCGCTAATGGTCACAGTCACAGTAATGGTCATGGTCATGGTCACAGTCATTTGATAGTCGATTCTGAAGAATCGATGATGTCCGCTCTCAGAGGACTGTTAATCGTCTTGGCTCTTTCTGTCCACGAATTGTTTGAAGGACTCGCGGTCGGACTGGAGTCTTCGCTAGCAAATGTGTGGTAAGTATAGGTACAGGGTAATAAACTGACTTTGAAATATAAAAAAAGATATGACTCTCTTTAACTGAAAACTCTCATTAACAAACACAATAACATGTATGTTTGAATCTGTAGATTCCGCCCTTATTAGTATGTGTCTACCTGTTACATGCAGGATGTTGCAATACAAAATTTTACTACTTGCGTCGTAAAAATATGGCATAAGTAGGTACAATGTGTTCATCAGGTAGCACCTCAGACCATATGGTAGCACCTACGAGTAGCACGTCCTACATTTCCTGTGTCACTCTATCTTCCCTTTCCTCCAAAGTTGTCCTATGCTCATCAGGGTTGTCTAACATAAGTAGTGTGTACCATAATAATAATATGTTGCCTGCGAGAGTATTTTTTTTTTTCTATTTTCGTAAAATGTCTAAACTTAATAGAACATCAAAGAATATAACCCTTGAAAACCATCAAAATTAGTGTTATAATAAGTAGTCGATACGAACGATGTGGGTTCGATTCCCATGTATTTAGACATAAAGGCTTACAGCTTAGTTCTATTATTATAAGTATCTCATACAAACTTGAAAAATTATGTCTCAGACGGGACTCAGAGTTTTCAAGTTATATTTTAATACTGATATTATAATTGCAATTTAATAACTTAAAATATCATATAAAGTATTTAACACAAGTCAATCAATCAATCTTTAACAAATATAAATAAAAACAAAAAAAATTTTTCATCAGTCAGGTACCTATACACAGAAGAAGTTATATTATTAATTTATAGTTCCTTAGGTTTTTTTTATCATTATTATGATCATCAATAGCCCATATTAGTCCCTTGGTTGACATGACACAGGCCTTCAAGTGGAGAGACTTGGCATGATCACCACGCTTCGAAGGCGGTTGAAGGCCATACTGAGGTTGCAGCCAACTCTAAACTTCAAAACTTTAAAAAGCCTTATGGATATCTGAATTGAAAATGGTGTTCACAGACCGACAATATTTGTCGAATGCTCTAACTATTGGGCTACTCCAAATGTCTGGGTAGGCATAGAGCAATTACCCAGTAAGCGGTTGCGCGTTCGTCAGTCAAAATATTTATTTAATAATTGTTTTTTTTTTTCAAATCACACTAGCAATTGATTGAACTTTGTAGTTTTATTAATTGCAATTATAATATTAGTATTCAAACTTGAAAAATTATGTCTCAGGTGGGACTCGAACCGACAATTCCGCTGACCGAGCGACTGCTCTAACCATTCGAGCTACCCAGAAATCTGGAATAGGCCTCATCAGGCAATTCAAACCTTTATTCAAGGAATACGTCCTTCCAGGTACATGTTCGGCGCAGTGTCAGCCCACAAGTACATCATAGCGTTCTGCATCGGTGTGGAGTTGCTGGCGGCGGGCACCAAGCGATGGCTGTCCATAGTGTACATCTTCACCTTCTCCTTCGTGTCGGCCTTTGGCATCGGAATTGGCATCCTGATGGTGGGCGGCGCAGGCGCAGCCGAGGCCGGGATTTACTCTGTGGTCTTACAGGTGAAAAGCACATGTTTTTGGCTCAATTAAGTAACAGTAACCAATATAACGCCCCGTTGGTCTAGTGGTTTCAATACTGGGCCAAGATCTTGGGTCCCGGGTTCGAGCCCCGGGTCGGGCAACAAAAGGTTTCAGACATTCGAAAATTGCTTGGGTTTGTGATCACCATTCACCAACCAGCATTTGTCAAGCGTGGTGATTATACCAGTACCAATCATTGCTGTTGTAACTTGAATCCAATGATGGAGGCCTTTTTCCTGCAGTAGTATGATTATAGGCTGTTACCAACCAATTTAAAGTTGACGTAAAATAAACAATTACCTACCGATGATCGTCTTGCACCGTCAATACAAAATTTTATATGTATCAAACGGTGCTGTTTTAGGCCAGTTAATTAAGTTAACCGGATATTCAGATAAATTCGTTATTTACGGATAAAGTATTACTACTATTCTCAGTTTCATACCTACTCGTAAATGTAGGTAGATACGATGTAAATTAGTTATTTATGAAAACATAGATTGTCTTTCTTTTGTAATTGGTTTCATGAATTTACGCGAACACTATAGGGTACATTATAACTTTACGAGTTGAACTCGCGTTTATTTATATTATATTTTCGTTTAAACTGACATTTCGAACACTCTCTAGCGTGTGTGGTTACGGGTAGGCAATAGGGATGATTTCAAGAACTGGGATAAAAACTAAAATATGTCTTTTCCCGGGAATTGAGTAGCTTAATTTTATACCAATCTTCATCTAAATTGGTACAGCGTGAAGTACTTTCGTATGCAAAACAGTAATAATAAGTATAAATTGATTGATATTGTGACTAAATTGATTTATTCGTGCCAGCGTAAACCATTAAACAAGTTATCACTATAGGTATAGCAACTCATGAGAAAGATTTCTACCTAACAACAGTTTAATTTCTATGTCTAAGCAAGACTCAAGTGCGATCTTATTTCGATATCTATTCGAGATGAGGACTTTTTAAGTAACGGATTAAATTTGATAACTATGAAATCCTTGTCAAGTCATGCACACTTTTGTTAAGCACATTTTATCAAGTAAAAACTGCTTAACAACATTGAAACAAGTGATAAATCTTAAAGCTTTACCTATTTAATTTTGTTTTATTTTAATTAATATTATTTATAATTATGTAAGTATTTACTGATAAATAAGCACATGGTCAGGCTATTACGTTATGTTAATGTGTATTTTTAATTTTTGTTTTCAAGTTAGATCGAGTGTTATAACTTTTTTCTACTCATTTCTTTCATTTGTAACATTTTAGCTAGGCCTCTTGATTGACTGGTAGATAAGGATTTTGACATTAAGTCCCCTGTTTGTACTGTCTTTGAATGAGCAATAGAGGTATGTATTTATTTATTAATGGACAGTTGATAAGACATACCTTCCAAGAGCATAAAAACATGATTGTTTATTTCTCAGGGTCTGGCGTGCGGGACACTGGTGTACGTGGTGTTCTTCGAAGTGTGGAAACGAGATGGCTCTGGTTTTAGACAGTTTTTATTTTCATTTGGGGGCTTCGCAATTATGACTTTGATTAACTTCGTCGTAGAAATAACACTCGAGTAAGTTTTATTTTTTTACTTTCGAATTTAAAAGCAATTATCTTAGATATTTTTTATCTACGAAATCCCGATCCCATTTTGCCGCGTGCTGTTCAGATGATGATATCTCACGACGGCGATCAACTTAGATATGAGTAAAACAGCAAATATGAACTAAGTAATTATTCGTGTTCAACACAAAATACACGAGTTTAAATACACCTACTTACTTAATAAGTGTTGTTACCTACAAGAAATAATGACAAAGACCAGATCGCAAAGTGCAACTTGATCATTGGATTGGTCACCAAATAACAGGTACTTTGCGACAATCGCCACGGAAAAAATATGCTACCAATTTAAAATAGGTTACCTACTTTAAATAGCATATCGTCGGTACTTTTATTTATAAAGTTTTGTAGAAAAATGGTTCCTAATATTTTTTTTCCTTAACCACGATGCAAGGGCTAGTCCAAGTTAGAAAACCCTTTTAGATTATGTACGTATCGGGTCCACGTAATGACATCACTACAACGTGGCATACCTACCCAGAAAATGTAACCTGCTAACTATAAACTTAACGACCAGTAAGTCTAATGTTTTAAGTACCGGGCCGAGATCTCGAGGTCCTCGGTTCGATCCCAGGGTTGAGTAACAAAAATTTCGAATTTTCAAACGTAGCTCGGGTTTGTGATACGTAAGCGTGGTGATGGTTCCTGTACCTACCCATTGTTGTTGTGGTAACTTGAATTCAATGGTAGAAGCTTTTGCCTTCCAGTGGGATCATCATTTACCAGTCACACATGCGGAAGCACACATATGAAACTCATGCAAGCACAAGCAATCATAAACATGTTGTTCTTTCAAGCACAATGGGGACTACCGTTTTTTTGCTCACCAGTTGGCGCCACTGTAGACTGAGGTCCGGAGGTATAGCTGTCAAAGGCGATCGGCGCCGAAACAAAGCGTTAAATCTTGAATCTAATTAAAGTCTTTATTTATAAATAACTATCTTGATATCAACAAACTAACTTCTGAAATAGTTGCTCTTTGAGGCCGCCTATTTTTGCGCTTTTTCTTAATTCCACTTTCAAAGCGTTCACATTAATAGCCAAATAATCCATATTTGCGATAATTTTACGAAGGAGATCACTTTCTAGCAGGTAAATTAAAGAAATTATAATTTATGTAACGAAGCCCGCTAAAACCAGTGAAAACTGAATGTTATTGGACCTCACGCAACACAAGCGCCTCTAGTGGCAAATTCACTAGCGATAGCCCCCATTGTACGCGCTCAATACACGTAACATACACACACCACAATTTAGTAAAATTTTTGTTATTATTAATCTATTCTGTTTTTTAAAATTACGCTATGTCGAAAGAGCGGGACCCTACTAATACAAGTTTACATAAAAGGTGTATAACTATGTAAATTTATATGATTTGGAGGAATAAAAGAATTTTGAAAAGAATCATAGGCCCGTTATTTTACTTTTTTTTTAACAATAAACTTTCTATTTTTACAGAAACAACTAAAGTCTTGTACGAGCAAACAATTATTAGCAGGGAGTGTGATGGAGTAGAAGCATATTTTATTATAAAAGCTATTAAGAGATACCTATGCCTACTTACGTTTCAGGCTAGGACTGAGGCTTGGTTCCACCAAAGCGGAGATGTATAAAATATACAATAGAGAACACTAAAAATAAGTTATTAAATTATCTATGCTCCGCTCTAAATTAGCGGAGTCGCGCCAACCCTTTGCCAAGTTGCAGCCAAACGTCTGAAAACCGCTTGATCGTGCGTGTAGGCTCTTGCAATGAAATGTCAATTGTAAACACTTAACATCGTTTGGGCCTTACACTAACGCCCAGTGCGGATTGGTAGGCAAGTGACGAATTTTACTGTCAGATAAACCTTAGGTACCATATTACCTACTCTACTGCTTGAAATAAATATATGCGCAGTATGGCTGACAGAGCTTTATCAATAGCGACCAAAGTTGAAAGAACATTATCACCGTTAAGTTTCAAAATCGGAGGGACTCGAACCCGCATCTCCATGCATACGGGCACGAAGCTTTACCAATTTAGCTAAATTTTAGCAACTTAATTGCAATTATATATAATATTTATCAGTATTTAAACATAAAAAAATTTAAAACAAAAACAAGTTTTTAGGGTTCCGTAGCCGAATGGCAAAAAACGGAACCCTTATAGTTTCGTCAAGTCTGTCTGTCCGTCCGGACATGTCACAGTCACTTTATTCTGGAAGTATTAATAATGATACTCGTATTTAAGGGGGACATCCCACACATGCAAGTAAAACAAAAAAAAAATTTTTAATTTTTTCTTTGCGTATGGGGTATCTATGGATAGGTTTTTTTAAAATGACATAGAGGTTTTTAAAACCATTTTTTCCAAAAGTCTAACGTTTGGAAGATAGACGCTTCCAAGGTGGTAAAATGAGTGTCCCTCTAACTTTTAAAATAAGCAAGTGAAAATTTTTAAAAAAATACATAATGTAGATCTTAACAAATACTTTTTTTTATTAGCAAGTTTACATAAGTACTGATATTATAATTGCAATTAAGTTGCAAAAATATCATTTAAAGTAAGAATTGTACAGTATTATATTTGAGTATTAGAGAATTGTATAAAATATTGAAGTATTTGTATTAGTAGAAGTATTTGAGAATTTATTATAGACACCAGTCTGTTGTGAAAATGATTGCCTAGTTCTAAGTAATATTAAAATGTGTTAAGATTAAAAATGCACTACTTATTCATTATTCTACTTGTGTTACACATCTCGACAACCTACTGCATAAGTTGTTCATGAGTTGACCTTTCATTAGCCAGCGCTTATCAAAACAAAACCTTTGTAATACTTCTTAAGCAAATGGATGCAATAATAGATTTTTTTGTCAGGCAACCTTAGGGTTATGCATAATGTGAATTTGTGGGTACCTACTATAGAGTGAAATAATTTAGTTACAAATAACGGATGTTCGTATCAACGCTTTGACTAGATAATAAATATGTAAATAATTGTAAAGTAATTAGTCGCTCTGACGATGACGAAACTACCAAATCGATATAGACGCTGTAAATAGACAGCTATAAAGTGACATATTAACGAAAACCTATGTCTGTTTAATTTGTTATTATTTTGCTTAAAGATTTGTAAATTTAATAGATATAGTAATATGAGTATGTAGGTGTGGCGAAGCTACCGCTTAGAAACCATCATCGTCATGCCACATCAGTGATCAGTCCACTGTTGGACATAGGTCTCTCCAAAATTTCTATTTTGTCAAAATCACCACACTAGGTGGCAGGTTAGCAAACGTAGTTTGTCCAATGGTTAAAAGAAAACGCTGTTATTTATCTTCATTTGCCAGTGGGTACTCATTTACGGCCGCTTCTATCTATCTTAACATAGATAGATAACAACTTTGTTTCTCTGGACGGAAAAATTAGAGATAGAAACTGTTTCCTAGTATCTAAGTTAAGTTTGGCACCTATCAGCGGAGACAGTTTTAATTAAGTTAAATTTTAAAATGAGTTTTTCATAATTGGTGAATTTCGAACTTAACGATATTTATTAATTATAAATAGGGTAGTCTACGCACTTAGCAAAATGCCTTATCCCATCTTCTCCCATCCCTTTCCGACATGTACACTTTTATATAGTGCCGTCTCACTGCATCGGCCGCTAAACGGTGCAGTCAAAAACTTTTTCCTCTTCTGCTTTTGTGTCATCGCTGAGACGGACGCTCGTGTGATTTTGTGCTACTATTCGTTATCTACTACCTACCAGCAACTTGTGAAGTACTAGGACGATTGATGAACGAGGTTGACGGCTTAGGTAAGTGTGCATGTTTTCCTGCCAATTTCCTCAATGCCTTAACCTAATTTCGTCGTCCATTTTTGTAGAAGGTATTTTGCAAGTGCTGCCATTTTAATTATCTTTGTTAATCCCTTAACCCCCAGGTGGCACGCGCGTGCCGCGATAACAATTGATTTCAATTGTGTCTGGAATAACTCACGATCGAGGGATTAAACCACCTATATAAATACAGTCCACTCATATAACCTGGCCTAGAGGTTGTCGAAAACATTACTTATATTTACCCGAACCCAAATATTGGAGGTAGGTATAGGCGCCACCAATAATAGTAATTTATAATGGTACAAATCATGTTTTTATAAGTTTATTAAAAAGGCTACCGCTTATTTAATTTAACGGTTATTTTATTTAACTGACGTAAAACTTTACTACCTTTCCCAACAAGTATTTATTGCTTTTAGGCACTTTCTTTCTAGGGATCCACTCATACAAATAAAACAAGCATTTGTAATTTAACAAATCAATAATGTTATTAGAAATTAACAATATACTAACCGTTATAATAGTCTATTCTTAAAGAAAATAGATATAATTACTTTATACTAAATATTGTTTAGTATTTAGGCTGGATAAAAACAGATAGAGTATGAAGGCGGTTAAATTACACATCTATCGGATTAATTGATTAGCTGTTACAAAAAAAACTATGAGGTTACAAGACAACACGGTTGAAAATATGCCGATATTAAAATATGTTCTTAGACAAATGTTAACTAGTGCGAATGCACGCACCTTAAACCTTAGAAACTAATGCGATTGAGAGAAAAGACATAGAGAATTTTTCGAAAACTTACGACTATCTGGTACACGAATATAGTATGATTTGTCAAGCCTTGCCTTTAACATTCCTACGTTCATTATCTCTAAGGCCGGTACATGTTATTCGTCATACTTACAACAATACACTTTAAGTAATAATAAAGTTTTAAATTTCCAACTATAATAGTTACAATAAACTATTGCATGTTTTGTAATTACATTACAACACTATTAGTATATATTTGTGTTACATAAAGGTCGTTTTATACGGAGCGACCTCTATTCTCAACTTAGGCCCCATAAGGTTAATATAATCTGCCTACAGGCAACTTACACTTAGAGGCGGTCCGAATAATACGTCTTTCTTTGCTTATTTTATATCTACGTAGTTATGAATTAAAGGAAATAGGATCGAGGCTTTAATATAAAACTTATTAAATACTAAATGCAACTCGTGACTAAATTCAACTGATAAATCGAAATATAATTCAGGCACCATTATCTTAATCTAACAGACTATAGAAAGCATCGTTCATAATATACAATTCATAAAAAGCTTATTCACAGAAGAATAGCTTCGTACCAAGAAAATAACACTCGAACTTGAGTAAATAAATATTTTAATAAGATCCAAACGTCAAGTTTCATTTCTTAATAATGTTAACATGATTTTCCGCTCCCTGTTAATAACTAATTGTGAATATCTGACACCCATTTTTCATATAATTTATTCAAATATTAAGTTATTGAGCGCCAAGTTTTATTGTAGCACTAAGATATATTATTATTCCATGTAACTTTACTATAAATATTTATTTAGTGAAAAATAATCAGCTACCGTAAATCGATTTTTTTATATAATTATAATTAAGCGATAAGTGTTTCAAAGTAAATAGGTACTATCAATGAATAAAGATAGAGAAATATATTTTGGCACATTACTGGAACAAAAAAATCTCACCAACACAAAACATATTTAAAAAGCAAGTTTTGGTTTAATTAGATAATAAATAAATTACTTAAATAATGACTATACATAAAAAGATATAAAATAAAATGATCTGAATTTTCCGAAATAATAAGACTTTAGTGCAAATAGCAAGGTAAGTACAGTTAATTCAAACAAACCCATCTGATTGACGTAGTGATAGGAACGAAGAACATCATTTCAAACTTCATAGGTGAACAATACAACGTTAAATCTACATATAGCAACCACATTGTAACATCTTCTTCATCTTTTTGATATGTACTAGCTTGGAACTTCAGTATTATCTAAATGCATAACAGATGAAAATATAGGACTATACAACTGTACTTACCAATATTACCATATATCCATTATTACAGCTGTTTTATTTGTTGGAGCCAAAATTGACGCTTACCAAATATGGTTAAAATAAGTATAAAATTTTTTTGAAAGGCATTTATCATTATTACTTTAGTAATTCAAATTAAATAGCGTACAGATGTGCATTTCTTTTCTAAACGAGACCTTGATCAGATCTTTAAATTACTTATTGCCATACGTCATACTAATAATATGATTAGAATATTTCTTCAACAAACAAATTAATTAATAAATTTATTAAAAATTACGTAATAATTTTAATTACAGAAAAAATATGTATTTTTAGTAGCTAATCGATCATACCTTTGAAATCATTAGCATTATATTTTTAATATGTCAGAATCCCTTAGCTATAATTTTTAGTTTTGTTTAACGTTTTAGACCAAAACTTTCCGAATACTACTTAATTATTGGCTTTGTGAATTGCGAGTGGAAACGTCATTTTGATAAGGGTACGTGCTATGCGCTTAAGACTTGAGAAGTTTGTTCGCCCGCTGGTTCGCGACCGCGATGCGTGTCTCGTTGCTTTCACCCTATAATAGTAAAAATATATTAGGAATAATCTTCGATCCCAGCTTAAATAATCCATCTGCTCGAACTGTTCAATGAGAAATGACACTAGTCGATCAATTTTCGATAAACCGGGGGATAGTGTGATAAATAATATAAACAAACATTAAGTACTAATTACCTATTGATATTTTCAAATACAAAAAATGATTTAACTTTTAAGTTTAAAAGATAAGTTTCACCGAACTATTAGTAACTTTTTGCACAACATTATTATTAGTTACGAACTAATTAAAACTCTGAGAATCTGGTTTGACCTTAGAAATTCTGATATCTTACCTAATTAATAAAAAAAAAAAAAAAAAAAAAAAAAAATACACGGAATTCTTTAATTAATTTGTACTTTCACAAATTCACCTTTTGATTTCAACCGTCTTAGAGACATTAATCAAGGTTTCACTACCTCAGAATATTATGATCAAACTTTTTATGTGTTTTTTAATTCCATAATATTGTTAAAAAGTAGGAGCCAAATTCTAGAAAAAAGAAGAAAAATAATTTATTTTTAATAATTTATGTATTTAAGACTATCCCCTAAACATCTATCATAATAACAGACATATCCAATGCGATGGAGGGGGCAAAACATCAACACAAGAGTCAAAAAAGCATGATTAAAGAATATCTTGAGCACAATCATAGTATCCTGAAGTCGCTTCTGAACCAGTATTCAATGGGCCTTTTTTTTTAATAATATGTTTTTAACATAAGTATATCAAGTCTATGGCGGTTACTACTAGAGTGTATTTACTGCATGTACAATGCAGCAAATATTCAAAAGTACAAAAATATTGCTAATAAAAAAAGTTCATAAAAGAAAACCAACACAAATCTCAAAACCAAGTCTTTTGGAGTGTAAGAAACTATGAACAGAAAATGAATAACGACATAAGGGAAATATTGATTAGAAGTGCAAAATATTGCAACTTGAAGAAACGGAAAAAGTTCTGATTAAACTTTACTGGTAGATACATTAATATATCTTAATGAATATTTACATAATAAAATTCCTTAAAAGTGATTATGAAATAAAATAAATAAAAAACATTAACGTTAAGATTTCTTATTTGCGAGAAAGCCATGACTTTACTAAGTCAGGAATCAAAAGGTTGTAATCACGAGTGTTTTCAGTAGTTTGGCCATGCTGTTCGACAAAGTGAAATATACAATACGCCGATGCTGATGCCAATTACGCAGACTTACCACAGGTTTTGTGTACGCTGAATCGGCTTAAAACTATCTGATGTGATCAGCTAGTCACAATTCGCAAACCAATCATAACAGTTAGTTTTACATGTGTCAACTCGATTTCACAACCAGCGCTTACTTAGATAATGTAAGCTAATTATATTGTTTTCTTAGCAAAGTCAAGGCGACACATAAATACAATTTTAATTTTAAATTGTAAAAAGCCAACTGTGCATGTAGCCCGCTTATAATATAAAGCTTTGCTCAGCATTTTAACGTGAAATTTATATGAAAATATAATACTCACGGTTTTCATCGATGTGTGTTTTTTTGGGTATGTGTGTCTAGTATGTCTCGTGGTTTGACTGTTCTAATGACTAGCTAGCAATAGTTTTAATTTATTTACGTTTCTGTATTCAATGAATCTAGCATATTCACGAAATTATAATTAGATCAAATTGTTAAAATCATATATGTTTATTTTGTTTGTGTTTAAAACCAGCAATGTGCGTTTAATACATATGTCGCAAAAATTAGGAAGTGCCTATACTTAATATTTATTTCCGATTTTATGTTTCAATAACGATGCAACGCGAAAGTTTTAAAGTACTTAGTAAATATTTAGTATTATTTATTACTACGCTATTATTTTGTTTACTATCTACATACTTGGTGTTGTTTTATATTACTTAAAGTATATAATGTAACTATCGGCACAATTTGAAAAAAGTTAATATGATATTATTAAGTTTAAAAACATCATTTTAAAAGTTACTTATTCGATATTTTCTAAGAAACATCATAGTTAGTATGTTTGTCAATATGACAATGTACCTACAAGTAAACAAAAATAAAGAAATCCATTGAAATGATTCAAAACAAAATGTTTTATTTTCTCTCAAAATAAATAGCAAACTAACTAAAAAAATTCATATTATACTAGTATTTAAGTTAGCTATAATTAATTATTACTAGTTACAAAGTAGACAGTTCCCGGTTTCATAGAAGCAGATATGTATACGATTATATGTGGATATGTGCTAATTTAAGAAGTAAAAGTTATCTTTTAAGTTGGTCGATGCAAGTAAATAACTGGGACTTGATGCAGGATTTATTGCACGAATTATAAACGTTAAATTCAAACAGAACAGCTTATTGTGTGTGTTTGTAGAAACACATAAAACTTTTACTAGCATATTCTACTGATATTTAGATAATTGTCTACTGTTATTTGAACAGACATAAATGCTCCTATGAAAGAAGAAAAGGAAAATAAATATGAGATCCGATAAACGTCTAGACAGCAATATATTTTCGCGAAGACCTCTGAATTTAATATAAGTATCTTATTTCAACCTATTATCACATATCACTTCATCCCTTTCATTTTTCCATACATAAGTTCCATCTATGCGTCCTCTCTGCAAATTTATTTCGAATAGAAACGATACACTTCACAGAAAATAAAAATAAAACATTTTACTTGTAAGCCTAAAATTACATTCGTATATTAATAGTATGAAAGCATCTACATTGACTTATACGTTTCTAAGAGTCTGAAATGATAACATTACGCATATTTATTGGAATTTTTCAGAATGAGATTGTTGGTTTCTTTGAATATTGTAGGTAACGATACTTTTACAAAAACAAATATCTGTTCGATAATATGGATTACTTAAAAAAAGTAGCGTGAAGCAGTGTCTAATATACGGATTCCTAGCGTCATTAACAAGTACACTAATATGTTAACAATGGGTAAATGTATTTTCTCAAAATAACGATTCTCACTGTTATATTCTACTAATTAAGTCTCTACTAATATTGTTAAGTATATATAAGATATTGATGTAGACATAACTGGGTAATATTAAGTAAATATAACTTCACATGGCATACTGCATAAAATGAGCACCAACGAATATTTGTCTCGAAGACAACTTTTAACAAAAACGAAATTATATTTTGATAACATTTTGCAAATACCTCGCCCTTTTTTAGAATATAAGTAGGTAGAGTAAGCGTCAGTTTCTAACGTGTTTTATATTGGCACAAATTGCCAGAATTCTTGTTGAACAAGCTGTAGGTACTAAATAACTTTCGAAACAATAACACCAGTTTGAGCAATACAAATAGACAGGTTTATTCTGATGAAAGCGAACAGAAGTTCTGACGTGACGTAAATAAAGGGTTTGATGTTCACTTAATACAGTAGCATGCTAAATATTGGAATATATCAAGATCTTAATGTAACATTGGATATATTTTTAGATATTTTGCATCTCAAGGAGGAAGTAAGCGAGATAGATATAGTAGGGCGTACCGGTTGCGGTACCAGTTACTTATAAACAAAATTTTTATTTTAATATGTGTGAAAATATTTTATTAATAGTTAATGGACCTTACTTTCGACCACAATGTGATCCAGAGATTTGAACTTACTTTGCTCGTAGTGATCACTTGCTGAATATAAGAACAGTCCAACTAAAATCCAAGAGTAGGTATTAATTTGCCTGGCGCAACAAACAATATTAGCTAGAATTACCGTTATGTCTCATCTGAGCCTTAACCAAATTAGATTTCATTAAATATTTGTGATTATCATCAGGTCATGCTACTTGCCTAGCTTCTCAAGGGCGACCCTAAGTGTACTTGAATATGCTTATTTTACGAAATGTGTGTTGGTTAAAGTAAGATTACGATATAAATAAGTATGTAGATGATAGTGCATTGATGTAATAAATAATTTTAGTATCAGTCAAACGGTTCTGATGGTAATTAACAAATAGTTGGTATCCGCAACCGATGTGTAGCGCTTGCGACCACGAGACAGCGCGTGTGTATGTGGTGTGTGCGCCGCC
Organism: Anania crocealis; assembly: GCA_949315895.1. Lineage (NCBI taxonomy): Eukaryota > Metazoa > Arthropoda > Insecta > Lepidoptera > Crambidae > Anania > Anania crocealis. The sequence continues at coordinate 9,525,362 of OX438868.1, forward strand.
GACGTCTACTTGAGGAGCTCGTGTGCGCGCTGGTTCGCCAGAGTTATCCTCGTTTCGTTCGATTCGCCCTAAGGAGAACACGTTTTGTTTTTGCTTCATGTTCAATTCACAGCGACTGTACTATTAGTGATGTAAATAAAACGTGTGCTACAGTCGCTGTCTTTGAAACGACACATGTCATGTTAGAAGTGAATGATAAGTGTTACTGATGAGGTCTAACTGGAGGTATGTTAGTCGGTCGGATGGATGCAAATGCAATCACTAGCCAACAAGGTACACAATGAAAGTGTGGACAGATGTGTTATTTAGAGTATAGTGGATGTGTCTCATGACCTTCGTAAGACGCCACATTGAGGAATAATTTGCACAACAACCAATCATCTCTAGCCGCATACACTACGAAGGACGTATGAAAATAAAAAACATGCTTCGAAGTGGAGAGGACAGTACTAAGTGACAATTGCCGTTTAAGCGCATGACTGAATTTTGAAGGCCAAGAAGCGAAAGTCACACAGAGATCGGAGGACAGAGAAGGATAAACTATTCGCACGTCCACTTCTAATGTGACAGGCAAACACATAGATGGTGAAAATGATTATGAAACAATAGGTGACACGGTATAATTCAAACAAAATTGTACCGCGTCTCCTTTCAACAGCAACAATAAGAATTTAAAAAGAGAAATCGATATAGAAACAGATGTAAAACTTGAATCCTGTAAAACTGTGTTATTTTTATACAATAAGTCATTATTTGTATTCCTTGTAAAGAGTGCAGGCGACCAATTTTTCTGCAAACAGTGTTTGTCTTCAACGCAATAATCTTGATGAGATTATGTAATCAATTTCAGGCAAGTAGAGTTATATTTATAAATGTTTTACTTAAAATATTTCTGGACGAGCTTCTCATTCATACAACGTACAATTCTATACGTCTATACTTTTTAGACATTCTCATCAAATCAATTATTTAACTAGAAGGTTAATTGTCCATTTTCAGTCTTCATAGATTGAAAATATCTAATCGACCGTCAGTCAGTTCTAGTATCTTGAAGCTGTAAATGATATCGTTTAAAAAATTGTAATGGTCGCGTACACCATATTGGAAAAACTTGAATGATTGTATATCCCAAATAAAGCTAGTCCTAAGTATGTTACCTTGCGATTGACGCGCTCGATCTGGCGGTTCTGATTCTCGAGCTCGGAGCCCATGTCGAGCGCCATGTTGCGAAGGTTACCGATCATAGTGTTCACCTGACCCATATTTTCTTCCATTTCATCTTCGCGCGCATCATTTGTTATCCTGCAAATAATTCCAGAGTTTCCTTGAAGCATCCTGCTTAGCTTTAATTAGGACGTTAGATACAATAGGTTTTAACTTTTAAAGTAAGAGGTTGGTAGAGAGATAGGTGATTGAAGTAGAAAGTGTATTGTTAAGACAAATTCACACTTATCATCATTAACCCTATAATCCACTACTAAACATCGGCATCTCCAAAAAAAGGATTTTATCATAGACAATTTTGGGTTGGCCATTACAGTTTTTTAAAATAAACTCCAACCTTATCTGGCAGTAACCAGCTTAGACGCCTGTGGCCACATATAGGTCTAGAAAGAGTGGTTGCTATTTGATTTGAGGCTGGAAATACACGGCACGACGAAAAGCATGAATAAAAAATGTGGCTTCTTCGGAAAACATTTCCTTTGTCAGAAAAGGCATTATTTTTAATTGTTTTGTAGCCTTTTCATCCCATTTTTAATTTTAATTTAAAAATAGAATTTAGTTTATAATAGACTAATATCTGTATCGAAAAAAAGCTTTTTTTAGCTTTCAAATACTTTCGGCGCACGCTTACGCTCGATAGACGCTTTTGTAGCGTGGACGGCGTTTGTGAACCAGTAAAAATTAGAACTATATCGACGAAAGTACTTAATTAATTTTATTTACAAAGGTTACGTTTCTTTGAACATGTATTGGATAAAAATGAGAATTCTGATTAACCCTATGACTCCAACCACAATAAAAACAAAAAATACCTTAAAATATCAATTAATTTGGAACCGGCCGTTCTACACTGCAGGGCTTGTTCAAATGCAGAACTCTACTGCACTAGTGATGAGCCCCTCACTCGTGAGGTACCTCGTTTGATGCCCTCGTCGCAACCAAATGAGGGAGTACTCGTATTTCAACGTTGAACCACCTCACTTGTGTCCTCACTCACATCCGAAATAGAGGTAGACAGTAATACGCACGCACGAGGCCGTATGAGGACAGATAACTTATACTAATCCGCATGTATCGATACTTTTAGTCCTATAAAGTAGCGTTTATGCGTGTTATATGCGCTTATTCGGTTGATTTAAATATAAGAAAAAAGGCTAAAAGTTCTTTCTGCAAAGAAATTAATAATGATCTTTATTCACATACAATTGGCATTGTAATTCAATCACAAATATTTGGCGCGCTCGGAATCGGCAGCATCGACCGTCTCCCTCACTCGTTTAATGCAAAGCGGCAACGTTGAGTATGCCTCGTTGCGGACTTACTCACTCACTCGCTCATTACATTTGATTCATTCTTTCTTTACACCTCACCTCAAATGAGGGGTACCTCGCGAGCCCCTCACGAGGAAAAATGAGGCCCTCCCTCATCCTCAATAAAAAGTAAGAGTTACACATGACTATACTGCACTATCTAAACGAATGGTTCATCCATAAATAACACAGTGTTTTTTTGACCACCTCCACTTTCTGGTGATACGTGGGAAACACTGAAAATATTTAGAACTGGCCAGTTAGAAACATTACTAACGAAAACTTTTTGAATTTCAATTTTAGAACTCTTTGGTAACCTAATGTAGTATATTGCATTCATTTGTCATTTGTTTTTCTGAATTGGCGGCAAATCTAAAACTCTTGTTATACGTGAAAATGAACCTAACGCGAGAAAATTTTTGGTCAATGATTTATTATGACTTTCGTTGTGGGCTTACTCAACAACAAAGCTATAATAGGCTGCGATTAGCATTTCTTAATGAAGCCCCATCTCGTGCCACTATTTACAATAAGGGGGCGTCCATAAATTACGTGAGGTGTTATTTTGAATTTTCTGTCTCCCCTCCCCCCCTGGTGAGATGTCGTGAGATTTTATTCAACCCCCTCCCCCATCCCCCAATGTCACGTGAGATTTTTCAAAATGTGGAATTCTTACGTAAACGCGTTGGATAAATTGTTACTGTAAAAAGAAAAAAAAATTTGCTTCGTGCTTTTATTTACGACTAGTTAAGACTAGTAAATAAAAATTCAACAATAGAATACTTAAATCGTAACTACTGTGATTAAAAAAAGAATATCTACTCTAATTCAGTCCATGGGGAATCATGCGCGGTCTCAAGAGAGACTATTGGATCTTAAGCATGTACAATCTGGATTAAATGAACCAAAATTATTATTTTTTGTTTCACTCAGAAAATAATTGCGTGATATTTGCCGAGACCGCTCTCTCCAACGTAAGATTAGATGAGATTTGACTCGACCCCCTTAAACATCTCACGTAATTTATGGACGCCCCCTAATTGGTTTAACGAGTTTAAGCATGGACGTAGCAATCTCAATGATGATCCGCGTGAGAGACGTCCTTTAACAGCGACTACTAAAGATAAAATCAGTGCTGTGCAACGCATGATAGAGGAAGATAAGAGAGTGACCTATCAGCAGATACGGGCAAGCCTAGGCATTGGTATGAGTCAAGTTCAAAAAATATTACACGAACATTTAGGCGTCAGGAAGCTTTGTACCAGATGGATTCCCCATACTTTAACCGACGACCAAAAACATCTTCGCATGGACTGGTGTCGCCAAATGTTAGATAAGTTCAACGGCGGTGACTCAAATGCTATATTTGACAGCGTCACAGGTGATGAAAGCTGGATATTTTATATTGCTACGAACCCGAAACCAAAAGACAATCAGCTCAGTGGGTGTTTCCTTTCGAGGATCGGCCAACTAAGGTAAAGAAAGGAAGAAGTCAAGGAAAAAAGATGATTGCCTCATTCTTTGGTCGGAAAGGTCATTTCGTGGCAGTTGTGCTAGAAGATGGAAGGACAGTTACTGCAGACTGGATTGTCAATCGCTCCTGCTCCTCCTCCTTCACCACGACAATGCTTCAGCGCACTCCGCAAAATGGACTGTTGAATATTTGACTATGGCAGGTGTCGATATAATGAGTCATCCGCCATACAGTCCTGACCTGGCGCCCTGCGACTTTCATTTATTCCCAAGAACTAAACATAAAATTCGAGGTATTTGCTTTACGAGCCCTGAAGATGCGGTGAAAGCGTTCAAAAATGCCATAGAAGAGACCCCTAAGGAAGAATGGGCCCACTGCTTTTCTCAGTGGTTCCATCGAATGCGACGATGTGTAGAGAGGAATAGAGATTACTTTGAAAAACAATACAATGAAAGTATTGGCAACTTTCTACATTAAGTCGTTTTTCATTTTCTAAACATTTTCAGTGTTACCTAGGTAGGTATGTGGTGAGGATTTAAGCTAATTCTCCTTATTTAAATTTTACCCCGCCGCGGGAAGGGAGGGCTATCTTTAACTAAAATGTTGTACGGACCTGCCTATGTAACCAGCTTGTGGACCTATACCGTTGCGCTCGTCCATCACTCGCTGTGGTTGGTTGTTCACCACTTTGCCGTCATCGTTGCCTTTCCACGTTCCGTCGTCTTCTTTGAAAGATGCACCCCTGAAATGGCCAACAAATTAATCAATAGAAGGAAACGATACATACGTAAACCTTTGCTATTCTTAAGAGTTCATTGCTTCGGGGTGTTTGCAATGTACCATACTTGATATATTTCCGATAGATACATAAAAACAATTAACAATTCTTACGTGGCCGTGAAATTTATAGGAAGTAAATTTGTTATCATTTGCAAATAAAGGTTTCTACTACTGAAGGTCTTATATTAATAAATAAACAAAGGTTTAATCGTTGACGTACTTGTTGCACGGTAGAACACAGATGCCGCAACATTTCTCCATTCCCGACAGATTTTTCTCGGCTTCGCGCATGTCCGCGTTGATCTGATCCATTCCCTCCTCGATTCTGTCCAATTGTTCTGTCCACACACACCAACAAATGCTTTAACTTCGGCCTTTTAGCGCACATTGCCATATGTGTTCAAGCTCCTAACTTTTTGAAACTTTGATTTTAACACGAATTCTCATTTCTTTCACTTAATTTTACTCATTTAATAATTTCAACTGTAAATTCTCAACGCTCTCGACAAAATCCCGAGCTAAGTGTAAGACATATTCAATGTAAGACATACTGAGCATTTATCTTTGACTAGTTAACTTCATGCAGGTTTTTAATTACTGTTTACCTACAGCAATTCTATGTTATCTCGGATCTAGAACTTAAGCAACTAATTAGGTTGTTGTATTACGGATAATTTATTGAGGTGAATGTATTTTTATGTCTTACACTTGATCCGGTCAAATCTAAGTATTCGATTCATTACCTTTGATTTAAATGATGTATGTGCTGAGACTAAGTGAATACTATACCATTCTCGTAGTGGCTAACACTTAGAATATTAATAAAAAATCTCATAAACTCTAATAGTCATGCAAACAGCAAGATAGAAGTATTCGTGCATAGCTAGATGCGTGAGAAAAACTAAAGAAATAATTCAAACGGTTCAACTCAATCACATAATCTCCTAGTCCTAATTCACAGAGGCGAATGTAGGACTGGAGAGGTACTTTGATGCAGTTTAATCGCTAGTTTAGGTAACGTGATCATGACAAACAATTTTACCTTCCTTATTATCCATTATAAAGAAACTGTTAGCAAACTTTCAATCGGTAACGTTAAACATCATTGCCATTCAATGAACTTTGGTAAATTTATCTGAACTGGCATTTCAGACAGAAGCTGTTTACTAAAATATGAGTGATGCAAAATAGATCTACTGGATGCTTACCGCCCTGTTCATCCAGCATGACCAGGGTTTTCATGCCCACCTCGTGACTCTACAACACAATAATGATGTCACTATAGCTCGCCAAACGAATGCAGTGAGGAGTCGGAGGCGACGCGCGCGCAGCGGGGCTTGGCTGGAGCGCCGCGTCGCCCGGGACAACTCAACAATCAACTCAACTCAACTGATAACTAAACAGAAAACAAAACGATACATGGACATGATCTCGGTGACCGCACCTGGCCGGGCGGCCACCTCTCATGTGATTGATTATGAATAAAAATAAATCAACTTAGCAAATGAGCGTATCAATAAAGCCATTCCTAAATGAAACGTGATGTAGCAAAGTATTGATTTAGTTGAAGAAGAGAAATGAACAAACTAATATGTAGTGTGGCGAGGAGGAGCGGCGCGGAGGCGGCGCCACCGGCCTCGCAGACAGACACAATCGCATCGAGCTAACAGTTACAGTCCTACGGATCTAACATTAATACGCTGCTAGCCATGTATGAAGGCGTATACCATAATATACTCTATACGACCAACAGATACACTCGGTAAACGCGCATTCATTTCAGTACCGCAGACTCATTACGAGAAGAGAACAGTAGATTCGGAAAGATAAATAAATATACCTATTAAAAAGCGTTCCGATCAATAAATTATATAAACGGAAGAACTAAACAGATTGCGCAGCTCATACAAATTAAACTTACAGCAAAAGATAGAGTAACAGTCTTTTGCGACAATTAGCAACGAACGGCCATCGGGCGCATCTATTTACACTATGTTTTAAAATCATCCCCATCGAAACATAGAAACACACGCAACATCGATCTCAGATAAGTCGTTAGTCAAGAGAAACGTCAAAGAAAAACAAAGAGATTAATTTATTTTACTGCACATTCAACACAGACGTTCTCACGTTTGGACTACCCATTTTCAGTTTAAACTCTTACCGCCCTGGTGACTCAACATATGAAGCGCTTGCCCCCCGGCGTCCTCGCTCTATACATAAAATACAAATCAAAATAATATATCGTAGGAGAGAGTATCGGGGTGTGTGGGTGGCGGGGTGCGGTGCGCCGGTAGGGTACGCACGAGACGCGCGCGGGTGCGGTGCGTGCGGCGAGCGTGGCGGCGGGCGGACGCGTGACGCGCTACGGGCGTGGCGGCGGCGGCGGCGTGCGGCGCGGCGTGCGGGCGGGGGGCGGGCGGCGCGCGCGCTTGAGGGGGTCGTATGCGCGGGCGCCGCTCGCCGCCCTCGCCGCTAACACACACTACTCCATCCACAACGACATGCATGCAGTGAAGCTTGCAAGTAAAACCAGATTTAGTTTCATCTGTGCTCAGTTTCATATGATTTATGATTTTTTGTGTGATGTTAAGAGTCGTGCGTTGAGGAGAAGCGTTTCGAATTTACTTTGCTCGTTAATTAATCGTTCATGTGATTTAGGTACAGTTGTTAATCAAGAGTTAAGTACGAACATCTGAAATGCAGAATGTATAAGTAATGGTCCATACGAATATTATTCGTTTGTAATGTTGATTGATTCGGGAGACCTGCCCGAAGTCGTAGGGAGATAGAGCTCGTTGTTAAGTTGTGCAAAGTGGTGTATAAATCTACATAACGAATATAATATACAAAGATGTGGGTTTTCCGTGATCATCTCCGTGTGTGAGTTATTAATTGTTAACAGTCGATGTTCCAGAGGATGCCCGCACCTTTGCATTTGATAAGAAGTGACGAAATTTTAAATACAATGCGATACCCCCTTGACTTCTTCTATAACGGCAAGCCCGTGTTGGGGTCGGCTGAAAACCCTACGACGCTTCAACAAGATTAGCGAAAAAGGTAAAATAGATAAAATTGTAAATAATGTAGTGTTGCAAACTTTGCAGATCACTCACCTCCCTGGTCGTCTAGAGCGACCAGAGTACGAATGCCGGCCTCCTTGCTCTACGCCGCAGAAACAAAAAGTCACAGAGCATGTTAGTAGTGAGGGGTACAGTGGAGTGAGTGGAAGTCGGCGCGGCCACGTCGGCCGGCGGCGCGACGAGTGCGTGTTCTTGTCTCGAGAGTATTGTGCGACATACTTCGTATCTTACAGTGTTCACCAGGGAGAAAATCCCCGCGTGCTTGATAAACATGACTGGTGAAGAAGTGTAACATGTGATTGCAATCTTAATCATTATAGTACTTAGCAAGACGACGTCGTAGGTGTTTTCCCTGGTGTTTGGTCTGTGTAGGTAGGTTGGAGATGTACGAAGTCTTGTTTCGTGTCAGCAAGACATAAATAATTGTTAATTATGTAACTTTATATTGCATTGATTGTCATATTAAGGATAAGATATACATATAAATGAAATGATATTTTCACAAAACATAAACTTATAAATATATCGTTTATAGTGATACATTAAAAGTAAATAATAAACTAAGATAAAATATATAAACAAAAATGTAGACAAGTATTCATGATATAGACTATTCACTGGTCTGTATTTTGTGTGAGAGTCAGAATAAGGTGTAGCTCGATATATCTGTTGGAGTTCAGTGGAAGGTACGGGGTGTGTACGCGCCCATATACTGGCAGTATTGTGAATGTTCGAGAAGGCATGAAAATCATACAACATAATAGATTTACAATCAACAACAGAGAGCAGCCACTACACAAAGACCTAAAATACAGAGTCAACTAAAATAGGATAGAACGAACATCAACATAGACTGATCCTGGTGAATCTTATAGCGATACAGATCAGTAGGTGTTTGGATGTCAGAAAATAGTCAGAGAGGCACAGAGGCAAATCATATCAACAGATAGGTGTCTATGAAGAAGGATTTATATAATTATCAGAAATGAGACAAGACTGTAGTAAAAGGTGCGTTTTAAAAGAGTGACCCAGCCTCGTGGGCGGATAAGTTAATTAGATTTCGAAGAACTAGTAAGTAAGTTATAAAGTTGGCGACCAAATAGTACAAGGGTTACGTTCAGAAGCAAGCCCAAGCACAAAGGGATAGACTATTAAATGAGACAGGAAAGCGCACGTCTGGGTCAGTTACACTAACGGGGATACTACCATCTGAGAAGTATATCATCTAAATGGGGCTTGGGTTGTTCTCTATTGTCAATGGTGGGCTTCATGCTTTGAAACAAAAACAGAAATTTGGGCATATATTAGGAGCTGACGGTTAACACGTACTATTTCATGTATCGGTTTCGTTATAGAAGAAACTTAACTAAATAGGTTCACTAATGTTCTAATTAAATTAACAGTCAGCGCCGGTAGCCGAGATGCCCACAATATAAAATTTACATAAAAATGTACAGATCTACTGAACAACACAAAGGGCTATAGAGGTCACTAACATTTTAGGACACATTAAGGCACGGATCATGCAACACCCATTATGTATGATTATAATAACATATAATATCTTTACATATTATACATTATAATCAACTAAAACTCATGAAAACAAAAAAAAAACATAAAAGGGAAGGTATAATTGGAGAGCTACAATAAAATACATAAACATTTATAGACAAAACGTAATAATATTTAGCGACATCGATACACAACAGCCAGGGATAGCAGAGGCTGCGCCCTAGGGGATACTGGGGACGAGCGTCGGAGACCAAACCGAGCTTGGGGCTATCCAGGACACTTCCGCTATACCCCTCACTCCCTCGCATCGAGAACACCTCTCTCACAGATGATCACAAATAATTACATAACCAACGAAATTAAATAAATGATAACTATGTGGGGAAACAAATTTCGAATTCAACAGAAACGCGTCAACGACTATAGTCCGCACAGATATGTCGTTAATAAGACTTAACAGACATGGGAAGTTTCTCCAGTATTCACGCACGCTTGGAAAATCAATTAGTAAATTTTAAAAGACAAAACACATTATTCAGGTAGGTTTACACAGATATCGGAAAGCTAAATTGATATAAAATGAAACTTAACTTATTATATTTAATTTTAATAGAAATCATCGTAGATGTCTTCGGTTATCATCTCAAATTATTTTCAAAACATTACGTTATTTATGATGATGGAAGAAAATATAGCTTCAAACTTCAGTATCATGAGGTTATAGACATATTTGGGAGGTATTCTCGACATTATACTATGTCACTCCCTTAAAATTGTTAATATTACAAAAGGTTATAATATTTTCATAAGAAAACTGTCATAAAATACACTATTGGATGAGATTAGTTTTTCGAAATAATTGGAGATTGTTTTCTTGTGGTTACGACAATTTTCTTATTTCAATTAATTTATTCTTACAATATAGGCGTAGTATTGGTCAAAGAACCCACCTCTTCGCATAGCATCATCATCCGCCGGGTCGACTCCAAGGACTGAAATGTTACATAGTAATTAATGTAGTTATGTACAATGTTTTAATCACTGCGTTTCTCAAATTGATAACAATATACTACCTACTATTTTAACATACGAGGAACTTATTTCATATTCATAAACAACCTTAAAACAAATTTGATGAAAAGAGCTATCATACTATTTTAGAAGATAATAATAATAGGGGTTAAAGTATGAAATTGCCGATTTGTACTGAAAATCAAAATTGTTTATTTTTTAATTTTTAACAAATTTATTTAATCAAAATAGTTACCATTATAATCTATACATTGCTGCCATCTAATAGGAAGGTCATTTATGCCTTTGTGATAGAACTCTGAGGATCTAGACTGCACAAACTGTGTGAAAGCATTTTGTACTGCCTCCTGGGAAGAAAACTTCTTGTCACGTAGATAATTGTCCAAATCACGAAAAAAATGGTAGTCCGTTGGAGCAAGGTCTGGCGAATACGGAGGATGTCGAATGGTTTCTAATTGCAGTTCCTGAAGGGTCAAAACGGTTTCTCGTGCTGTATGAGGTATCACGTTGTCATGTACCAATAATGGTGAAGATCGATTCATGAGTCGGGGCTGTTTTACTGCTAGTTTTGCCAACATTGTTCGGAGTTCGGCACAATAGACATCTGCCGTTATTGATGGACCAGATCGAAAAACTATAAGTAGTGAATAACACCATGCTGAGACCACCAAACAGTTACCATTACCTTTTTATTGGTAAGTTTTGCTTTAGAACCCTGTTGTGGCGTTTGACCTGGGGTCAGCCATTGCATTTTTCTTTTACGGTTATCATAAAGAATCCACTTTTCATTATATGTCACAATTCGATTTAATATTCCTTCATTTCTGTACCGATTCAACAAGGCAACACAAGTTTCAACACGCGTTTCTTTCTGCACATCAGTCAAATCATGAGGCACCCATTTATCGTATTTTTTTATTTTATTGATTTAACGCAAATGAGTCAATATTGTGGGTAAGGTTACATTAAACCATGCCGCTAATTCCTGGGTAGTTTGACTAGGATCGGCTTCCACCATCTCTCTTAATTCATCGTTAATCACCTGTGTGGGCGGTCTTCCTCGTGGCTCGTTCTTCAAGTCGAAGTTTCCATTACGAAAGCGTTTAAACCAAAATCGCACGGTGCGTTCATTAGCAGATCCCACTCCAAACGCAACATTGTTATTGCGGGCTGTTTCTGCCGCGTTACTTCCGCGTCGGAACTCGTATTCAAAAATCACTCGAATTTTCGCAGTTTCCATCTTTCTTGTCTAAGTTAAATAATAAAAACAATTGAAAGTCGATATTCAAATGTTTCACATTTTTTAAAAGAAGAACATCATAGAAACCATGTGAAAAAAGTTTCATTCGAGAACCTCAAACCATGAAGATTCTATGTCAATTCAAAGAATCTATTACAATAAAACGGCAATTTCATATTTTAACCCCTAATATTTTAATACAATGTATGTACTTGAATGCAAAATATTGATTAATTAATTTATGATAACAAAATAATTATATTCCTCTTTTATGTATATGTATTGTGCCTATCTGAGTCCATGGTGATACTATGAAAAACTATGTCGTAACTCATAACACCAAGTGTGTATGGAATGCAATTATATAAAAGTAAAGAATACAGGATTGAAATTCAATAGATTTCATAATCATGTGACGTCCATGTTGTGTTATAATATCACACACATCAATAACTTAATATCATTTATTAAATCAGTATTCTAGTTATTATTACGTCGGTTTTCATTTCAGAGTACCTATTTATTATGAAAAGTTGCATTGAGAGGTAAATGTTATAGATTTTGTGATTATAGCAGCTCAAGATCGAAACATATGGAAAATCGTTATTTTTGAATCCTTTTTAAGTAATAACTTATAGCCAGTAGAATGACAGATCAGATAAATAATAATTATTGCATTATCTCACTAATCTTACTAATATTATAAATGCGAATTTGTAGCGGTAGATAGTCACAACCTATTACAAAACTCCTTTCTTGATTAAAAATAATTTTAATGCATTGGACTTGAATTGTAACACTGTGGAAATTTAACATTCAAGGGTATTTTGGACGTATTGTTAAACGAGTCGAGTTCTGAATTCCACTATATCTTTTGAAACTATTTTTTTTCATTTAACCGATTCGTTTTTCAAATTTATTATTGATAATGCAGGTGCTGTATTGCTAACCTCATCAGTGACTTCGCCGGCGCGTATTTGCAGCTGCTCGAGCTCGCTGCGCGGCGCGCCATTTTCGGCGGGGGGTGGCACTGCTGCAGGCATCCTGAAACAAAGGAAGATCAAGCTATAAGTTTTCATAAATATTATAGCACAGGCTTCAACGTGACCTAATCTGTGAAACCTACTATAAGTTCCAATCGTACATAATAACAAATAAATATTTTGTTGTAAGTCCAAAGGAGATTGCTGCAAATTTTTCTGATATAATGTAAAAGATCCCGAATAAAATTTTTCATTGTTTTTGTTGTTGTGGATGTACCTATTTATTTTTCATTTAATCAGATAATATGGTCAAATGTTACTAACGGGTATATTTACTTGCAATGTAAGCAGATTCTAATAGAGACTTTTTTATAAGACAATAGATTATTCTACTATAATTACTATAATAGAATATTCTATTCATGAGATTATTCACTATTTACTCAATGTTTAGTTAGTATGTAAACGGTCTCATTTAATGTTTGTTCTGCTTAGAACACTTCTGCATGTTTGCCCGTGGTCGTGCAAGATTTCTGATAAGCAGTGACTATCATATTAATGCAGTTAAACAAATCGTAATCATTACTAATGCGAACACTGCAAAACGGGCCCTGTTTTGCAGTGTAATAGAAGGTACCTATATATATCACTAATTTCTACTATAATTAAATTGCCTCACGAAGTATCATCTATACTAATATTATAAAGCTGAAGAGTTTGTTTGTTTGTTTGTTTGTTTGTTTGAACGCGCTAATCTCGGGAAGTAATGTTTCGAACTGAAAAATATTTTTTGTGTTGGATAGTCCATTTATTGAGGAAGGCTTTAGGCTATATAACATCCCGTTGCGACCAATAGGAGCAAAGCATCAGTGAAAAATGTGGCAAAAATAATCGCGATCATAACAACAGAAATTGACGCGGACGAAGTCGCGGGCAACAGCTAGTGGTAGATACAATCGAAAATACCGCCGTACTCGTGTTCGGCCATGGAGCGGCTTCGCATGCGACTTTACATTTGGAATTAACAAAATTACTTTGTATTGTACGTAAACACCTTGTATTATACTCATATACAGAATGGCCAAAATAGGGTGTGGCGTAACTGAACAATGACATGATTTTACGGAATTATTTTAGAAAGGCGTTATTCTAAAGACAAATTAATAAGAGTATTCTGAATCGTATTGTTAATCCAAGATACGATCCAAGATATTTATGAAATGTAACAATCGACAGACTGGGTCTTCCCCTCTTAGGAAAAGTTGTTGGCAATGTCGAATCCGGAAAGGTTTGGAATTACCATATTTATTTACAGTACGTGTTCCCAAAATGGCTGTGAACTTCTGGGTGCTGTTGGCAATTCGCGATATCACTTTGATCCTTGTAGCATTTCTTGCAAGCTTGTGAATCTTTTTAACTTGTGCTTATATTTTTAAAGAGATCAGTCAACGGCTCCTTTTTCGATTTGTAAATATTTAACAATATGAACTACTGTCACAAGAAATAGAAGCAGAAATTATAAGATTGTCATTTTTACGTTAGCTTATATACTTAATGCAACTTAAGAATAGATGTATGTGGGCGGACCTCATAAACTATTCTTAAATTGCATTAAGTATATAAACTGCCTTAACAGCATTGTCTATTATGTACAACCTTTGCCTTGAATTTTTAAGGCATTATTCACTTTCCACGTAGGCTAAGCTATACGAGCTAAAGGAAACAAGGTGAATAGTTAAAAGCGACTGGCGCACGCTAGGCGTTTAGCTTTTGTTTTAACGGTCGAGTTTCTGGTTTGCGATATTCTAAGTTTAGTTTTGAAGCTAGCTGTTTCAACTTCCATTTGCATATTGCGAATGTTTAAGGGTACCCCGCTCAATATTACAATACAAGTGTTACTTAGCTATGGACCAGATATTGATTCGTGGAGCAGAATTAGATATCAAAAACCCTATAAACAAACAGGCAACCAAATAAAAATTACTGGTACATTGTGTGTGTTCCAACACAAGTGTAATATCATGAAAATTGCTTAAGACTACAAGCAGATTAAGTTTACTGATCTCTTTCGACTAACATGCGCTTCATGAGAGGATAAAACTGAATTTAGGTCAACGGGTCACATCACAATGCCAGTGATAGCTCTTATAAATTCAATTGTAAGAATAAACTGGCAAATTAATGTTTTCTGATTGTAACATTTTGCTGTATCTTCCTCTATCATAACATCATTGGGGTTACCTATTTACAAACCGATTTTTTTAAGTACGTATTTCATTTTTCCGAAAACGGTTTGCCACATTTTTGTTTCTCATATTTTTATTTTACCTAAAACACGATTGACATATTGCTGATATTCCGATTTTCGGTTGTTATTTTTTAAAATTCTATGTTTTGAAATCTTACTCAACGTATGCCAAAGATATTAATGTTAGATAATTTAGTTTCCAGAAAAACGTTTCCAATATTATTAAAGACAAAAAATATATCAAATTAAAATAAATTTGATAACTACTTACTTGTTTTATTTACGATTAATAAATGCTAACAAATGAAAAAGTGCTTATGTAAAAATAGGGAAAAGCAAAGCAAGCAAGCATGCTAGCATACCAGCAATCATGCAGCAAGCACGCAAGCACACATGCATTAGGATTTAGGAAAATATTACAAATATCTCTTTACTACCCCACACTTTACTAAGTCGACATTATCGGTGCTATGTAATAGATAGGATTTCAGTGAACTAAAAAGGGCAACCTTAGTGGTATCAGAGGTTGTTCAATGGTGTCGGATGAGACAGTTCATTAGGCCTTAACAGCCTTTCATGACACCTGATAAGAAACATTTCCATTTTGATGATAGCTAAGTTTGGTTAACACGATTAGTAGGTAAAACTTAGATTTAGTGTAAATAAATATCGTCACAGATACCTAGCTATCATTATCTTGAAATAGATACAGGTAAACATTATAATCTTTATGAAAACCTCGTAGCAGATGATAATTATAGTTTAGAAATAAAAGACAAAGTTGAAAAAACATTTATCATAATAATGTTGTGAAATTTACTTATATACTAAATACTCAGAGAAATATTATAAGTCCTGTTATTGGGGAAAACTTTTGATGGAAAAGTAGGCCACAACTTTTCTATTATAAGAACGAAAGACAAATCTTTTTGCCTTACCTTCATAATAAGACTCAAAGGATCCCACCCAGCCTTTGACACCGTCCCACACAAAGTTAAATATTTATTTTAACTTCAGCATCAACTGAACAATGAACTTGGTAAATACCATAACCAGGGCGACAGGGTGGGCGACCTTGAACGCGTGAACAAAGAAGCTCGTAACTGTTATACGCCTTTCCACCCTCTTTTATGGAATCTGCAGGCGGCCTCTTTGTGAAAACCCCAATCAATGTTTAGGAACGTTCAAATCAAATTCATTTATTTCTAAGAATATGGTAACATATTAAGGTCTTAAATCTAGGTTTGTTCTGCATATCCTGCCAGATTTGGCGTAAAAATACCACATTATTTTATGAAATTGTATTACATTAAATTGATTAAAATAAGAATAATAATTTATCACAATGTCAACTATAATATTATAACATGTCAAGTTTATTAATAAAATCAAAAATAGTATAAATCATCCATCATATTGTCATGTCTCCCATCCCACTACATTATCTAAAAAATCTTTGGTCGAGTAGAAACATTTTTTCAAGAGCCAGTTCGTTAGAATACTTTTGAATCTGAGTTTGGTATCCTATAAATACAGATTATAAGAATATTATAATTAGTTAATTTTATGCCGCAACATTCAAATACGTTAGGACAAGCTAATTGACTAGTGATTTGCAAGGGGGTGTAGCATAAATGGCTTTTTATTAGTATACATGAACCTCCCCTTCTTTGGTTCTGTCTAGAGTAGTGTGATGCTAGCTTATAGCCCGGTAATCTTAAATTACATTCCGATCCATTATTAAAAAAAAAAAAAATTATAGTTTAAAAAACTAAAAAACCACGCTTTTAAAACAGATTGAACTAAAAAATTAAAAATAAAACTGTAGTAATCAATTGAAAAATTCATATTATTGTACAAAAAGCGTGGGGTGCTTGTTATGATATCCACAGATATAGTAAATTATTGATAAAATATTTACAACAATCTAAATCAAGCCCCCCACGCTTTTTGTACAATAATATGAATTTTTCAATTGATTACTACAGTTTTATTTTTAATTTTTTAGTTCAATCTGTTTTAAAAGCGTGGTTTTTTAGTTTTTTAAACTATAATTTATTTTTTACTTTTTAGTTTAGTTTATAAGATTTGATTCCTTCTTTACCGACTGTAAGTCCAAACCTATGCAGGAAACATAATTGATACAGATCGCGCGCTAGCTCTATCTCTTTTACTCCCTCTTACAGAGGAAAACTGGGAAAACTGTTATTAAATTATTGCAAAGTGCAAAGTTTCAAATTAATCAAACTTCTGGAAATCGGTCCAATTTATGCTCAAAGATTCCATTACATACATAGATACATAGATAGATACAACCCAAGCTAATAAAAGCGTGGTAAAAAAAGTTTCTGTTAGACATATGAAATCTATGCAGCCTATGTCATTCGAGAGTTCTGAAATTGTTAAATTAAATATTTCGTTTTTATTAAGAATCCCTGCTATATTTTGATGAAACAAAGTGAACATATGCATATTTTGGTTTTTGACAGGTGTCACAAGGTCGTCGGTGAGCGGCTTGTTGCCATCAAAAAATCCAAGTTCTTACGAGTTGGGGTCGACCGACGTTAAAATGCTACTATTTTTTTGTCTAACACAGGAAAATAATATGGAATCGTGCCTCTGTTTTTTAGGATTAACGTTTTCTTTTGCAGTGTTGGTTTTTGATCTGTTATTTTTTAAGATTTCATGTAAGCCTTTGCATGACAGGTAAATTGTCACAATAATATCGATAATCAATAATGAAATTATTTTGTTTACAAGTCAAATTCAGGTATGCATTAGAAGTATGTCGCAATCGGCCGTTATGTATGTTCACAAATTGACAATTAAGTATAGGTATTTCTACATAATTTTGATATTAATTCGTTAAGTTTATACGTATTTATTTAAAGATGTATTATTATTAATAGCAAGTACAAACATAAATAATATTTATAAAATTAACCCTTTTTAACTTTACCGCAAACACTATGACAACTTTCATTGGGTTAGTGCATAAACGTAGATCCTAAATCTATGGGTTAGTGTCATCTTTAACCGGCACACAACAATAGGTACGTTAGAATCTAGATTGTGTACTCGTGTTCTAATTTCTAAATTTGACTATTTTAGAGGACTGAAGTTAATTTTAAGTCTATATGTCGAACACAACTGACTCTTACTCTTACAGAGGAAAAAAAAATTGCCCTATGAACTTATATTTACAACTTTGAAGTTAGGTCAACACAATGCGAATCTCTTTGCTAGAAGCAAAGAGATTTTCTGTCATAAATATCTCAAGCGTCTTTTAAAACCGCTGACCGGTTCAGAAACTCGACATGGAAATTTTACCAGCTACGTATCTACGACTACATGCTCCACTTCCCTTTTGAGGTCTCAAGTTGAAAATATTTTAAACTATCGAAAGGAGTGGAGCACTAACTTGATTCCGTGAGTTTGGGACATTGAGCACTTACGCACTCAGTTATTGGTTTGCAAAAACACCAGTTTTAGTAATTTGCCCAGCATAGTTTTCCCGTACCGCATCTAAAGATTGTTTTTCAGAAACTGTTTTTTTTGACGTAATCTTTCTATTAAAAATCCATGGAGTGAATTAAATTGGTAGATTGATGTATCTATCTACTGCTGACTTTACTATCGGCTTCGATTGCGTCCCGTATATCATGGTTCTATGAGTTTACTCGGGTCGGGGCGGATAGCTGGTTCTCAGGTGAATCAACAAAAACAGATTGTTATCGAGAAATATTGTGAGCCATTCAATATTTGTTGTGTATCACATAATATATTTGTTAGGACGCAAGATAAAATACTTAGTTCTAATGATAACAAATTGAATTGCGTCATAAACCCCAAAAAGCGTATCTTGCAATAGCACAATTAAGTAAAGTTACGTCATGAAAAATTCTGTAAAGCAATTTTGGTCTTTAAAGCGTCTATAAATAACCGCGCACATTGGAACCCTTACAGGAACTTGAAGTGATTTGGCAATATTCCCGTCTCCGCTGACCCACTTACGCCTAAGGTCTGGCCAAAGTTTTGAAAAGTCGCTACACTGTCGACTGTGGGACGTTTTACGATGGTTCGTCGATTTTGCAAATCGATTCCAGGGGAGGCATTAATAATTTCAAACTTCCGAGTTCGAATTTAGAAGTCAAAGATGAAAGTAACAACAAAAGGAATTCGTCAAATGTAGAGAGGGAACTATTTGTCTATCACTTGGCGGTTTAGTACTAGACATTCTGTTGGATTAAAAACCAACCAAAATACGCTTTCATAACCCATCATATCTAGAGATATTCTCAGTAGATAGTAACGATATATTTTTTTTAAATCAATAATACAATCCTAGATAGCATCTAGAAGTTGTATGTTGTTTGCAAGCATGCATAAATAAATCATAAGTCTATTGCATTGATTACGGGGTAGCCATCGACAATGAAACTAAGGAAATAATACGATGGTATCATGGTAGATACAATATTTATACCATCGTATTATTTCCTTTAAACCATTCTTGGTGAGTTACCGTTAGAAATATTTTAGGTTACTTATTACTATATAACAAATTTAGTTTAATTTTGTTTACACTTCCTTAAATTTAGTTAATTAAAAAATATCACATTAACGTTATATTTTACCGGAGGCGAGGCGGGTGCATGAATGAAGTATGTACTAAACACT
Source organism: Anania crocealis (assembly GCA_949315895.1). Classification (NCBI taxonomy): domain Eukaryota; kingdom Metazoa; phylum Arthropoda; class Insecta; order Lepidoptera; family Crambidae; genus Anania; species Anania crocealis. The sequence goes on from OX438868.1 coordinate 9,544,931, forward strand.
AAATGAATGAACGTATTAGAAAGTAACACTGATTACGGCCATGCACTAGCGAGCATTGTTGAGTTGCGCGTTCATCGCATGCCATGGCATGCCTTTCTGTCGACCTTAGAATTTTAATGAAAACAATATACAGGCTACAACTGTTGCTGTTTTATTTATTAACCCGTCCCTGCCTGGTACCTAACCTACCCTTGCTCTGCAAATTTTATATCGAGCTACAATTAATATCTAATAGGCGTCCGGCAGACAACCACTTTTACTTTATTTTCGCATTCGAAATATGATGTCTGCAGGAACATTTCAATATTCAATGAATCTTTGTCTATATCTATCTATAATATCTATCTGTCTAATATATTTAATGAAAATCTGAAATCATATCTTGTAATCGTATTATATCAATAATCGTATTTTTAATTAAATAACTTTTTAAAATTATCTCAAATGATCTTTTAATTATTTGACAATTGACACTCAGTTGCTTTTTTACACAAATTAAAAAATAGCTCACATACCTAAACAGAAATTCTATTTTTGGCATGAATTCGTGACACATGCAATAATGGGCACTTTTTTTTACTGCTCTGCTCACCATAATGAGGTGTGCTGAACTTGCAACAGTCGAGGACTTGACTTGAAAAAATAACTATGACATGTACCTAGCATTATTTATTAGAATATTTATAAATCATAAGCTATATTAACACGTTAAGTGCCAACCAGTGAAGCCCAAGCAATACATTTTCTATTGTGCCTAGTTTCTTGGCTGTCAAAGATTTAATAAAAAAAACATAATTTACTAAAACTCAAACGATGGAAGGCTTAAACTAAACCAGGTCAGTACTTAAGTATTATTATGAGTCGTAGTCACAATATTGTCAATCAATAAATAATTAGTCTTGCAATGTTTAGTAACAATCAATTCAATTCTGTATTCTTGTTTGATATTGTAGTTAATAATACGAAAGGTATATAAACATTCCACCATGGCAAATTTAAGTGGTAACTAGAGTCTGGAGATTTTGCTTAACGCTGTTGTATTACAATAGAAACTACGAGAACTAATTATATTGTCAGTATTGTGGAAATAAAGTTGTATTGTGCCGACGCTGTTTGCCGTGTTGCCGTACAATGGGCTCGCTCGCAATACAGCTTCACTTTTAATCTTTATTCACCCTATGAAAAGCAATGTAGGTGCTTGAATAAAAGATCGTTTCTTTGTTATATCACGAAACTAATCAGGGCTTTACACGTCAAACAAACATGACTTTTGCCGTTATTTTTATGGCTTTGGTAGAGTCAACATGAGTATAACACAAAACTTTTTTGCAAATAAATTCATGGCAAAATACCTACTTTTTACGTTCACCATTATAATCATTAGCCTACGCCTTCACTGTAGGGCACAGGGGTTTCTCTCAAAGGAGGATTTTGCCAAAATCATCATGCAGCGGCAGACGGGTTGCCGTCGGCTACTTGCCGATCATAGTTTGGCCAATGGTGAGGAGAAGACGCTTTAAGTTTAATCTTTGTCTTTATTTAAAATAACAAAACAAAAATAAATCATAAATAAAAATAAACCAAACATGAATTGTAAAATCAACATAAAAAATAAAAAAACGTAGTTTCTGTCTGGTGATCTTTGATAACAAATTAACAAAGCTTTATTTGAAAAGACGTAAAAATCTATTTTTTTAAATTTGTTTAAATTAAAATTTGGTCATTTTCTAGTTTTCATAAAGCTTTTTTTGTATTGAATATCAAATTGTATACCAATACCAGTACTTCATGAAATCCATTTTTTTTGTTCATAGCGTATTTAAACATCCAAACCTATATGATTTCATTGACAAACTTAGAAAGGAAGCCAAACATTATGATCCTATAAATAATAAACGATTCCTTGTTTAGGTTCATAAAGAACAAAAGAAGGCTCAAAGATGTTAATATTCAATATAAAAATGACCAAATTTCAATTAAACAATTTTTGAAAAAATATTTATTTTTACGTCTTTTTAAATAAAGCTTTGTTATCAACAGTGGTTTACAAATTCAGTATTACAACCACTGGACTGAAACTACGTTTTTGATTTTTTATGTTTATTTTACAATTTATGTATATATTTATTTTACCCCACTCTTGATTCAATTATGATTGATGTTGACAAAGTTATGTTGAGTATTGGATATTGTGCGAACTGGACATTCTGCAGGACATTTTGCGAATTGGACATTTTGCGTCTAAACGTTTTTGCGGTACGTAGACGATGACAAAAATATTTGGGGAAACTCAAAAGAGTCATTACTATATTCTTTATTTAGTTGCAAGCAGTGATCGGTGACTACGTCATAGGGTGTAATAATATTGTTGTCTAGTGTTACGCCAAATTTAGTGGCATTGGCGGGCGAAGGCCAAGACGTAGCTCTAATATATTTGCGGAACGCGTGTCGGAGATTCCAGATATCAGACTTCCCTCCCCATTTGTTCATGTCACTTGTGTACCCCCTCCAAAACCTTCCATTTCATTGGGCTCGGATTAAACCGACCTGCAGTTGAATCGCTTCATTTGCGACTTCTGAGAATGACAAAGCATTCGCAATCAGTGATGGTTTTCTACCAGCCTTGAATGGAAAACCTGACACACATTTCTTTGCTAATGGGTGACTGAGCTAGTTAGAGCAAAAGATCAGTCGTGGTTAGTGTTATTGTCTCATAAAATTAAATATAAGTAGCATGTCATAAAAACATGTTTTTCATTTCCAGTAGTTTTTAAGTAGGTACTTATTTATAAGCATAGTGCAAAGAAGATAAACGATTAATCGAAGCATAAACCATTTCTCGGTGACGCCTCCGCTATTCTTTATCAATAAAGGGACAAGGATATGAATGGGTGGCTCAATTGATATTTTCGATGTTAGGTCGGGTTTTTATTACGAGCACCACCACATACGCTCGTTGTACCACCCCTATATCGAATTTCATCTTCTTTTATAAGACTGAGATTTATATATTCTCAAGTAACAATTTTCTGAAATCAAAATCTTCTCAATTCATATATGACAACTTCGAGAACCTGAGGGAAATGATAATGCTTTTCGGATAAGTACAATAAAAAAAAAATAAAAAAAAAAAAATGTATTTATTTCAGTAAATCTTTTACAAATATATTGCCGGGGCTTCCCAGAATGTAATCGAATGATACTTGTGTTGGGAAAGCCTCGCTCTTCCTAGTATATTTCAAGTTAGATTTACAACACTGTAGGTGAACTTAGTCAAATGAAATTGTAAGGTAAGTAAAGGTTATACAATACTGAACACAGATACAGAGTACAAGTGTGAGTGTGAGATTGTGTGTGTGTGTGTGTGTGTGTGTGTGTGTGTGTGTGTGTGTGTGTGTGTGTGTGTGTGTGTGTGTGTGTGTGTGTGTGGTGTGTGCATGCGTGCGTGTGTGTGTGTGCGTGCGTGCGTGCGTGTGTGTGTGTGCGTGCGTGCGTGCGTGTGTGTTTGTGTATTATGTAACCAATATGTATAACATCTTGGTAGTGTTATTTTCATGTGTGTTGATATTTGTGAGAGTGTGTTTAAATGTGCATACCAATCAATACAAATTAAACTATCTTTAACAAAAGGTCTTCTACTTCTTCGTATTTAAGAGAAGAGAGCCACTCAGACACAATTTTCCTGCATTCATACAGTGACCTGGGGTAAATATTCAATTTACGATTTATTTTATTATAGAGGTAAGGGGCCCGAGCTATATATTGGCAAGGGCTGTACGTGTGGGGTGTGCTGGAGCTACTATATTACACCGTCGCCTTTTAAGTTTAGCCCTGTCAAAAGACAATGAATCACCAAAACATAATATTTACTATAACATTAAGTTTATTAAATTATCTTTGGGTTTCTTAAATATATTTTCAGAAAACATATGCAGTGGCTAAACTATTATCATTTGTTGAATATTCCTATACCATATAAGAAATTATTAAGAATGAATGCACGTAAGCACATCCCAGGAACCATTAAATTTAGCGTCCGGTCGTATCCTAAAAACAGTTGTAATCTTAGCACATGCAGAGATCGCCGACGTAGCTATCCTCGGTGAAAATCAATAGTCGCGCGCACCCGTACCCGGCTCGGCCCGGCCAGCGCTCGCTCGCTTACACATGCGGTGCTCACATAATTACAACTTTCAACAATACAATTAAAACTTTTATCAAACCTCTTATTTTGAACCGCAGGCTAGCCGCTAAATTATCAGGTTTAAAATTCGCGCGGCAGAAAAGCGATACAATGTCGTCAGGTTCCACGCTTCGCCATCGCCACTTTGTCTGAGGATTAGTCAACCTTGAACTCTAATACGGCTACGAATCTGCGTTCATTACGATAAATATAATCGAAATGTACCTATTTTGTCATTACTTTATTTTATACGGTTATGTTTAACGATTACGTATTTTATTACTCTAAGCCCAAAGAGTCCAATACTCGATCCTTTATTAAAAATGTTGCAGATATTTTTAGGCTGACGCGTCACTATGATGACGTGTGAGTTCTTTGTGATGTGATGAGAATACATTTATGGTAAAAAAACGACAGGATAGCTATGTTATGAAGATACTTTAACGAGGGAGTTAATATGATTGTATTTTTTAAGATTTCGCATTGGTCATCTTACGTACACCTGTGATTATGGAATACATATTTCGCGACTACCACCCAACTTGCGAGTTTGTGAAAGTCAGACGGATTTGTTGAAGCTTGTTTGGCTCTCTATTAGCGTATCCTGGTATTAAAGAAATAACGGGCTTATTTAATTCTCTAATTCTTTCAGATAAATGTATTTTTGAATATTTTCACACAAATTCAGAACGTAGATCAGGATTTCAGTTTCAAACAAAACCTATTTTGTAAATTTGCTTATTTACTATGATGTTCGTGTGAGCTTTAAGAGTGCAAGAGGTAGAAATTACGTTCAACTTTATTGTGCAGCAAGAGACCATTAAAAGCATGGTAGGTACATGGAGAGATATTAATAAAAAAACGGCTGTATCTACTGTACTCGATTAAAGAAAACAGCTTTGAGTTAAATTTTATCTGATCTAGTGCAAGTTCTTTCGAGATAAAAAGATAATAATCAGTCGAGATAAATCTCTAACGAGTGAAAATGTTTACTCTACACTAGCTAGCTTCTCCGCAAAATATTGTAGGTCACTGATTGATTTTCAATTTATATTGTGGAGCATCGGCAAACCACTTTCTTTTTTAGAAATATTGATATTCTGTTATCTTCGGTTTCGGTTAAATTTAATTTATTGATGCAGTAAAACACGATCGTAATCCGCAGTATTCGATTACGTACTAGGAGTAAACACCTAGCATTTTCGACATTTAGCCGAATTTATACATTTTGACTACCTAGTAGCGCAAAGTTATGCAACATTTTTGATAATTATCGATTTAACAAAAGTTTTTTGCAGCTCTTACCCCCGATTTCCTCTAGTCCGCTCAACTCACACATAAGTTACAATGTCTAACTTTGGAGATGCTGTACTTTTTACTGCTCTTTTTGGCTTTGAATATATTCAGATATATTCTGATGTTCATTTGTTTCGTAATTGAATCCCGATGAACCTGTTTCATCTGACAACATGAATCACTCTAATAGTATGGGTGACCGATTCTGATGTCACGATTGACGTGTGTAGGTGTTTAACTATTACTGTATTATTCTTGTAGGTATGCACAAAGGTTAAAGTTTACTACACACACGGTGTAAGGCTTAGTTACTTACATGCGAAGGGAGTATTTGACTAATATTTTGCGGTAATCATTAGAGATATAATGCTCAAACATATAATTTCGCGATTGATAATGAGGTTATAAGTTACAATTTGAACCTCAAAACAAAAACCACCGGAAAAAAGAAAGGAGGAGGATCTCATTCGTCGCGTACATATTTTTTATGTATGATCGATCACGCATAACAGTTTTATAGTCTGTGTAACCCTGTGTATGATTTTCCGCTAACTTTCAATGAAACACAATATTTTTTAAGTTCTTACCAACGATAGAATAGAAAAGAATACATAATTCATATCTAGTTTTATATGGGACAGCTTGACTTTTTTGCCAAGCTTTATTTTACCACTTTGTCGGTGTGTGTAACTAATATGTAGGTATATTTTTATAGAATTCTTGGAGATTAAGCCCGTACCTACTGACAGATAAACTATAAAGGTTCATTATGGAGAACGGAATCTTAAGAAAGAAATTACGCGTCGTAACGTAATTAAAGAAATTACCGATAGGTAGGCTACAAGATTTACAAGTCTCAATTGCAACGAATCACTTAAATATTTGAGTTTGAAGTTTTGACACTTTAAATTTAGGTAAAAAAATAAGAAGATTGTAAAGAAGTAACGTAAGTTCTCCAACAGTTAGCTCTCTTGAACTTTCTTTAAAGTTGTAATAGACAAAGACTGTATAACCGGGCTGTTACCTAGATTTTAATTTCGACACTCTTCCGGCTTTCAATTTCGATTAAAGTTTAGGGGAAGCAATTATACCTGCAATACGAGCTGTTTATTAAGCAAAATGACCGGCGTGTTGAGTAAATTGAATGAACGTTATTAATATCGATTAGAGCGCTTAGGATTGTTGAACAAAGAAAATAATTCCACACGTTCACTTATTTACTATTAGTTCAATAAAAATGTAGTTAAAGGGATATAAATACGTGCTATTAAATTCTATGCGGTTCATTATTACTTTAAATTATAATTGACACAATATAAAGAAAATCAATATTATAAATGCGTAGGTAACTAGCTACAGTCTATCTTTTACCTCATCAAAGGACCTAAGATAATTTTTCTACCAGAAATCATTCCGTAAAGGGGTTGAAAGGAGGCTGGAAGTAATCATATGACATCAACATTTTCTAAACAGTTTCATAACAGAAAGCAATTTCGAAAAAAATTTATTCTAATGGAGAGCGATATAATCAGGAAGGCTTTATACCGGAAGTGCGATAAAATATTACCATCGGGGCGGAGTCGTGACGTGGACAACAAACATTACAGTGGCTTTAAAGCGTTTGTCGGAAACAACGAAGGTAGCAAAGGAAACAAGCACAGAAACCAGAGTCAATTAAGAAAAGGTAATGTGCGTTTCCGGGGATAGAACACAGGACCCAGAAGCTGGTGTCACCTTATTAAAAACTAGTGACAGTCACGCGATCACGGAGGTCGGCAAAGGTAAAAATACTTGTCTTTCTACGCGGTAAAAATTAAAGTGCAAGGTGTAAAGATATGGTATTATTTTTAGTTGTTTTTGTTTACTTCGATAATATTTATTCCGATTTTCAAAAACTAAATGCATGCGTGCTTGCCGAAATCCATGCATGCTAGCCTGCTTGCCTTAATGCATGCATGCTTGTCTACATTGCGTGCTTGCTTGCTAGGATGCATACATGCTGCTTGCCTGCATGCATGAATGCATCCGTGCATGCTACTCTGCATGCATGCATGTTATCTGCATGCTTGCATTTGCACTTGGCAGCACCTAGTTAGAGTAGCATTTATATTTTAGCATTAGCATTGAATTAAACCGTAAATGAAAGATATTTATGTTTACGGATTTAGTACGCGTTTATTTTTGTTTTAATTTTAACCTGACGTTTCGAACCCTTTACAGCGTTCATGGTCACAAGCAGTATGCATTTGTATTGTGTAATAATTTAATATTATCAAAAGATTCTTAGGTTCGGGAAAATAATAAATAATTTAAAAATTGAATTTTTATCAATAAATAAATAATCGAGCGTTTATTTTTTGGTTTAATGTGTTTTCGGATTATTAATATTCGGAATTCGTACTTTTATGATATTTCAGATTATTAAAGATTTGGAATTCGCAAATTCATATGATTCGGTATCATGAAATTCAGCATTCTGAAAATAGTACTTATAAACATAAAGAATTATGAAATTTAGGTTTTTTATATTAGGACTTATGATAGATCAGATTTGTGATTTTCGGAAATCTGTATCATTCGGAATTATAAAAATAGGTATCTTGAAATTCGTGATTGTCAATACCGGAATTAAGTTTTTCGTATTTATGTAGTGTACCCATCAAATACACGATATTTAACATGGTTAAACACAATTCATTCATAAACCAATCGTAAAGTTGATCGATTCCTAGAAATAGCAGACGTAATAACGATCGGTTCAATAAACGGAGCGTTAGTTCGTGGAGGATATGTGTCTATTATTAGATGCGGCTTTCTTCCTATCGTTGGCCTAATACGTTATTATGAACACCGCCCTTGGCCTATGCAAAGGGCAACCTTTTATTTAAACAGAATGACCTGCCATCTAAAGTTAATGATGCGAGTATAAATTATCGATGGAAATTTGAGTGCATGCCCTGACGTTGCTTCAAAGTACATTAGAGATATCTTACAAGACAAGGCTACAGCCAATTAACCAAAATTAAGATCTGCTTGTGATTTCAAAATATATGCCACAAAAGCAACTAACGGCGTAACCGTTACTACCTATTTAGTCTTAATTTGATACATAATTATCAATTTGCCAGATTGAAAGTGTGTCTAAACTTCTAAAGTCTAATTTATTAGAATAATATTAATATCTATTAAAGCAGGAATTTTCTAATGAAACCGCGTGCTCAACTCGCTCAACTAACCAAAGAGAATGCTAAGGGCATACCAACTCCGTCTTTCGCATTCGCATCTTCATGCTGATAGCGGCGGCCTGTTTGGTCGATTCGTGGTAGGGTCAATTTAGGAAACGTTCTTTCCTATATTGCCTTTCTGAAATGGATTATAGTCATTTTTCGGGAACTACTTGGGATCTGTTGTTTCCGTCCTCTATCGCAAGATGGAAGTCGCGTCTTAGGCTCGTAAAACTCAAACACTAAACTATCCTTGAAGGATACTTAAGAGACAAGAAGAAGAAGCGGTTGATGGAGGTTTTAGGTAAATTTTTTGTAAGTATGACACCTAACCCGCTGCCGTCCCTTCCACAGGGATGCGTTAACGTTAACGTGGTCAAGTTTCGATAGAAGCCACTCTAAAAGCTGTCTAGATTCCCTTTTAAAACATAGCATGCCTACCAGTCTAGCTTAAGCATTGCTTAATGTTGCTAAAATCTGAAACACTAGTCGTGTTTACTCATTCCCGTACTGTATCAGCACAGAGGCGGGTTTGGCGGTTTGTGTGCCCAGTGCAGCGGGATATGCCTATGCAGAAGGAAAAAAATCCGTCTTGGATGGTGCCAGTAAAAATACAATAGCACCCCATCTCTTTGAACAGGTGTTGTAAGAGGCGTCTACAAGAGTACCGCGAGGAGTAGACATGCAGCAGTCTTTTCTACACTATGGACCAACATGCGTTCGTCAAACCGCCCGCTAAACATGACGATTAGGTCAAAATCAACAGAATGGAGAGGCCTCTATCCAGCAAAAGACTACTGCAGCCTGCTGATGATGCTGGTCAACTTTGTTTTCTCTTTTTATAGTTGACAACATTACAGGTGTGCATAAGGTGACAAAAATACCAAAATTGAGAATGCGCATGCATTTAGATGACCCAAGCTAATCAATTATTTGAACAGGAACATAACACAGAGTGTATATATTGGACCATATGTCCTGATTCTAGCTTTGAATTTGACTATGATTCGCGTCCCTCAGATTGGTATAGCAAATATAGGACAGTAAAATGAACCCTATTGTTACTACGCACGGAACTGTTCTACGCGCTATTACGAGTTTTGGCAATTTAGTACAACGAAGAGTAGCTGGGTTTTTATTCTTTGTGGCTAACCTAGTTTTTGATGAGACGGGGCAGTGGCGCAGCTAACTGATGTTGATGATGCCACCCTAAGCGCAAGTGCGCAAGTTTGATTCGATATTGTCCATTTAAAAAAATATTTATTCTAATAATTCTACTAAGTTTTTGATCTAATAAAGTAGGTCCCCAAAAAAATCTGTTTTCTTGTAACACAAGAATAGTTCCTTACTTAGAAACTATAACATTTATTTATTATTATTATACATGGGATATAATCATATACCTATATGATTTCCTTACTATGGATAACCCACCTAAAAGCGCTTGGAATATTTATTAAAAGCAAGTAAAAATGATGGCACACCTAGCAGATAACATCATTGTTGGTCTGTCTGTACCAATAAACAGCTAAAGACAGCATCTTTAATGGAAACATACCGGATCTACAGAAAACTACTTTTTATTTTATTTTACAGCTCTAGATTCCAGCCTTAGAGGTCCTAGGTGATGATGATTAGGAAATGAAGACCTGTAGTTTTTTTCCCAGCCCTATTCACATGCTAGCTACTAGTTACTAGTTCTGTATGCATCTAATGAGAACCCCATTGAAATAATAATAATTTATTTTAGAAGTTAAAACACCAAGACAAACCTCTTAAAATATGTTACACAGCACAAAATGCACAAGTAATGTAAGCATTAATAATATTGTCATTTTTTACAAAATAGGATCAAACTGAATTCAATCCTTCAACCAAGAGATATTTTTTGAAATAACATATGAACACTGATAATTCGCTTATCTTTTGATGCAATGACACGTTGATCAATCTTATACCAACAAAAGATATTTGATTGCAACAGTATTCATTTGGTGGATAATTATAATTTCTGGCTGAACTTCCTTGCGTAAGTTGCCTCTACTGTATATTAAGTTCATATCTTAAATTAACAATGGCATTACTTTTTTATTCTTGACAAGTTTATTGGATGCATAAAGAATCAAAATACTTCCAATAGCATGTAGATGCTAATTCATTAATTTAATTAATTAATGTCACTTTTTTGTCATCGAGCTTAACATTACATTATGGGTGCATAATAACACCTATTGAAAGTACTTGCAAGTACTTTCAACAGTGTAAGGATTTATTTATTTATTTAGGGCACAGTCAGGAAAAAGTTTAAAATTAAAGTGATTGAAACCTAGTGTTAATAATTGCCTTAAAATATGCCCATGATATCATCAGCTCCACAAAAATGATGACTAATGTAGAAATCGAGATAACGAAGCATAATTTTAATTTAGGTAGGTATAATATCACGTAACACGATAGTTTGTTTGATGAATATTTACTATGCCAACTCAATCCCTGTACTTTTTTCTCAGAGCATTATGCGGTGTACTCAGAAAATATCAACAATTAAGTGAACTTACCTGAAATATGTGTTATCTAGCACTTAATAATAACAAAATACGATTGCAGACACTTAGCACACCCACTAAGCACCAAAATATAGCACAATAAATTAACTGAAAGAAAGAAGAGGAGGCTTGCACTGACAGCTCCGTTTGCTGGTCGATCAACTCTGAAGTGAAGAGAGGTTAGCAACAGCAAGTTCTGAAATGCGCAATGTTTTGACTATGCGCATTAACCTTAATTGTAAATAGCATGCGCATTAGACCTTAAAATATCGTTAAACTATCGAGTATATAAAAACGCTAAAAATTATTTATTACTAAAAAATAATTAAATAGAGTAAATTTTATGACTGCTTTTTAATTCAGTTTTAAATAAACTATCCTGTAAAGCGCCATCTATTGCTGAGCAAATAGATTAAAAGCAATGTACCTGAAACACACATAATAGTATTAAGTTCGACTACTAGATACTAGATGTCACTAAACATTTTTGTACTTGTCTTGCTACGACGATCTTTCAGCATGTGTAAGTGCTACGAGTACGAAACTATCAAAGGAGGTAGCGAATTGTATAATTAAGTCATTTTCTGCAGAGAACGTGGGCCTGAATGAATGTGATGATGATCATGAATGAGTGAATGAATGAATGAATGAATACTCTTTATTGTACACAAATAAAAAAAAAACAGTTATTAACAGATGATTTTACACAGAAATATGTACAATATAGGCGGTCTTATCGCTTATGAGCGATCTCTTCCAGACAACCTTTGGGTGAAAGTATTTTTTTTATAGAAAGGGGAAGGTATATACGATGATACAGTAAGAGAATAATTATACTATATATACATCTATTATTTATTACATAAACCTAAACAAAAATATACCTACATAAATATCTATTATAACTATATATAAAAATTAAAACTATTATACTAAAACCATTATAAACTATTATAACTATAATATCATGTTCAGTGTATTAAAAAAATGGTCATATAAAATTGACGCAGCTCTATTTCATTTACTGCACTTACCTATCATTTAAGGCTTCGAATCCTGCGCGACAGCCGGCTGTCGCGATAACAATAATTATTGATTTTAATTGTGTCTGGAACTCTGGAATGACTGTGTCTTCCACGCTCGAAGGGTAGGTAAACTAGATGCGGTCAATGAATCTGTTTGGTATTTTGTTTACATATATCTACTTATAATTGAACAAAGAAGATTCAGCGATGTTTTGAAAACAAATTACTTAATCAAATTGTTCTTATTCGTGACTTCGATCTCTTTTGGAGCGAGGACTAAGGTGCTGTACTCGGTCCGTTCAGTTAATTAATTAGGGGTACTGTACATCAATTGTAGATTAAAATCGTTACTTATCCATTATCACGCGAAGGTTTTTTCAGTTTGGTATGATTACTAATCTGGCTAAGTTCGATTAGTTTGACGTTACTTATACCTGATTAGTATAAATATCAATTAATTAAAAACTACTTCGATTTTAAGGCAAAGTAAGAAATTAATGAAATTTTAATCCTTACCATTGAGCATTGATTTCAGGGGACTTCACTTGTATTTATGCATCACCTGCCTAGGGACCAAAACCTTTGATTTTGTAACGTTTTTACTAATTTTAATAAGATTTAACTGAAACCTTGTCCTGGAAACTTAATACAAAATACGTGGATTGTGTAGTATATTGTTTTTTTTTTTGCTTTAACCAACTACTTATAGTTATTAATTTATTAGAGATCAGCAGCCTAGCCAAAATAGACCTTATACAGAATGAAATGTCAACCACCTTCCAATTAATTTTAATATATCAAACTACGAGATAAAAAAAAATGACGTATTTTTTCTTTAGGTTTAGTCCAGTACAAAAATGTCAAGATAAAGCACTTAGAAAATGTCCGCCAAAAATCTAAAATTTTTGATACGACCTTTCTAGCAACACTTTTTTTACGCGATGCGCATCTCATTCATTCATTACGATACTATTTATAAGTGGAAGATTGTCCCTTCATACCTTAACTGAATACTGAATACAATGAATAAAACTGATTTTACTGATTTATTTACAATTTTTTTTTAAGATTCTGAAAAAGTTATCTGTATAGTCCTCAAAACGCCCAGCGCCCTTACAAGGACTTAAGACCATAAGCCGTGCAATAACATTTTAAACAGTTGTCAAGAATAATAAAAGAATAAAATGTACATTAGAATTTTTTCTCAGTAATTCAATTCAGTTGCCGATTCTGTTTCGCTGATCGGCGACACCTTGCAAAGTGTAGTATATATTTTAGAGCTTTATTTTGACCTGAAAGTAATTATATAAGCTCTCCAAGGCAAAATATTTTGATAGTGTCATTCAGCTAGTGAGAAACTGTAGTATATTTAATGGACGGCTTCAAGCTTCAAAGCCTTAGCTCTACATGTTGGTTAAGTTGGAAAAAACCTTGACTTGGGTGCATGGACATGTCTGTTTGTACTGGTCTGGGTGTTTTTCTATGAAAAAATTAATAGACTCAGGCGTTACTTTGCGAAAACCCATAACTAATTATGGATAGAGAAAATTATTTTGCTAATGATTTCCGCTTCTTAACACCGGCCTAGATACCTTCACCACACTACCCGCACTGCACTGATTTGCCCTACCTCAAAAATGCATGCAGTACAGTTAATGCAATTATTAGTACCCAACACCGATACAAGAAAAACCTCGACGCGTTTCGCCACTTCACGTAGCATCCTCAGGAGATGTTGTCGCCTTCGCTGCGCTCCGACGACTCGTCGGTAGTAGTTAGTAGTAGCTAGCTTAATTTAGGACTAGATGGCTATGAGTGGCCCAGAGTGGCATGCCTTATAATATTATAATTATTATTTTCTACACACTTACACCCGTATTTATAAAGAAGTATTACTTATTACTTAAGAAAGTCATAACTTAAGCTGTTACTACCTAGTGCTTAAGTGAAGGCAATGGGTTACCATTTTAATAGTTCTCACTTCTAATAGTACTAATAATTACTTGATTACTTGATTGATTGGTATGGAATACTACTTACTTAAGATAAGATTCAAACACAATGTATATTGTTCACTGAATTAAATAAAATAATAAAAAAAAACTGAAATAATTACTTTCAGTCAAGTTATTACTTTTACTTGTTTTTGAATACGCATAAGCTCGTATTTTAGGAATGCACGGGCCTAAGCCAAGTGCTTTTCCAATAAAATTAGAATTATTTAATGTTTGTGTGCTGTTATGCCAGAATGAGGTAATTTGTAGACGAGGTTCTTCGTTATCCTGTAGGAACTTTCGAACAATTCTGCATGTGTTTACTCGTAATATGACTGCTTTTGGTAGTGAGATGTGTGTGAGCTGCAGTTGTTCCATCTTTGTTTCTAAATCTTTTTGGCGCGATCTTCTGCATTCTAATTTAAATATACAATGGCCTTTGCTAAGTACATACAAAAACACGAATATTATTTACGAAAACGGCTCGTTTTATCTTAAAACTGCACGATAGCGAATCATTTACCTACCTAACGGAAGAAATGCCCACATGCCCTTCAGAATTCGAAGAAACAAACATGTTCGTGCAATGTGACTCTAAAACAATAGATATTTCCATTTATGAGCGCGATGATAACGGAGTTATCAGCTCACACTATCAAGAATTCAAGAACCTATCAGTCCATCTTATCTCGTTATATAAGTTCATAACGGCCGCTACACATGTAATTGTTAGATTGTAACGACGTCGCGACGTTATCGTTTAACGTTGCTTATCATTTTAAGCCTTGGAGATACGTCTTGAGCTCGTCGTTTAGATTGCGAACCCGATAAACGCCGATAAATAGAGTTACTATGTGTATTAATATCTACAGAATATTCTACTTGAATGATAGGAATCCTTCTTTGTTCGTATGCTAACGATCAATATTTAAAAAAATAAGTTTATTGAATAAAAATTTCGATTGTCTAAAATGGCGGTCAAATTCACTACCTTCAGCTTAAGGAGCGACTGCTCTAACCAATTAAGCTAACAAGACATTGTTTGTGTGACGAATTTTATCCAAGCCAGCGGATTTTTAGGTTATGTATCACTTTTGATGATGCACGGATCCATGTGTAACTAATAAAATTTACATAAAAACTTTCAGAGCTTTTTCGAATTAAAACTGATGGTTTCGTGTGATATATCTACTAAGGCCCGAGTTCACCAACAGACGTTTAAGATTTAAACAGCGTTTAAATATTATTTGACATATTTTGTATGGGAATTGTGTCAAATTAATCGTCAATCTATGTTTACCGGCTGTTTAAGTATTGGTGAATTCGGGTCTAAAGTATATTATAAACTTGAAACATTATGTCTCAGGCAGGACTCGAACCCGCATCTCCTCATATACTGATACGCAGTCGCAGTTTATATACTGATATTATGTTTGCAATTTAATTGCTAAAATATTAAATAAAGTATCTACTTAGAAGTTGGTATTTCGTTTCGTTCGTTCGGTAAACCTACTCAAATTATTTTGAAGTTGTTGGCAGTAAGTAGTCTTATATGTCTATAAGAAGATATTTCGAGGCTCTAGTTACTTTTGCGGTTTTTGTATTAATTAGCTGAAATACCTTTTACGGTTCTGGAAAGTATCCAGTAACTTAAGATTCCATCGAATACCTTGACCCGGTAGGTAGATAAAGGTCTTTCTTGGGAATCCCATGAGCGCTTTTTTGTCTATTATGTATATGAATCCAGGTGCTCTTTTGTTTTTCAATGATTGCGAAAGATCCAAATATGATCAGATATGTGAATAAAATCATTATCGGAGAATGTTTTTGTTTTTGATTTTACTGGCAACTATATGAACTATATTAAATAATTAAAAGAAAAATTCATAAGTAAGTGATTGACATAGTCAAAGACAAAAATAGTTCATGCATCATGCTTTCATTGATTTAGCAACAAAGACATGTTTCCCACGATTGAGATACGTGTTATATTTATCGCGCCTAGTTCTCACATAGACACATCATACGAAATTAGTAAAAAACTTTTTTAGTACATACCAGGGTTTAAAATTGTTTTAAAATTGTACTTAGATGCCCGTTATAATGTAAGAGTTGAAATTTTTTGAATTAGTCAATCAGTTTTATATCTGCAAATATAGGCCTCAGGAAGCGCTCATACACGACCCAATATTCTAATTGCCATCTTCGGAAAAACGTGGGCTAGTGCCGAGAAGAAGTAGAGCAAGATACTCGGACTGTATTGTCAGTTGTCAGCCTCTTATTAAATCATTATGATTCCAAAAATATATATGCCAGTGCGAGCTAGGACCACTAATGCCATATATTTCTTTCATTTCTACAATCATTTATAGTCATAGTAATTAGTACTGAGTCCGCTTAGCCATTTAAATTACTTTAAGATACTATTAAAGTTCATAAACAGCGAGTTAAGCAATAGTCTGTGGTAAGTAATTTGTTAAAAATACGAATGCAATTCCCCATGCAGTTTTTAACCTTTACACCATAAATGCAAGAGGTTATTGACCGACTTAATTCTCTAAACCTGGGAACCTGTTAGAAATTATCCAAGAGGATATCTTTGCTTGAACTGTGACGGGAATTCCCTACGTCGTAAACGTGACGTCTGGGCCAAGCATATAATTATTACCACGGTAGCTGTGATCGTTCAGAATTGCAAAATGTAGCATTTTCCAAAGTTCGCCTTTAAACCACGTTAGCATAGGATTCGAAGTTATTTTGTGAACTCAAATGCACTAAGAGTTTGAGGAAAAACTTAACCAACACCTGTATTCGCGTCACGTAATTTGAGAATAACCGTTATTTGATTAAAGAAAACATTATGCGTGCGTACGTACTTAAATAATGTCTAAAGCATGTTGCTTCATTCATTATGTAATACACTTACAATGACATAGGAGTAGTAGAAAGCACAATTCCAAGTCCTTTAATTTAACATATTTGCTTCTGAACTATTAAAAAAAAACTAGAAGTTGAGAATAACAGTATCTATAGTATATTATTAGAACCTATCTCCTTTTTTTCCTGAAATAGACTATCTCTTAAGCTTATCCTTAATGGAATACGTAGGTTCACCACGAGATAATATAGGTATATTTTTGTTTTCTTGGGAATATTTACTTATCTTGAATATAAGCAAGCAATGTTAGTTGAGGTGTCGGGATACGAGAATTGCTTTGTGTCGTAAGAATTTGTGGGATCTTAATCTTTGCCACCTTAACGCTAGAAACTCTAAATAGTTACAAACTACTATATTTGATTTTAGGTGATTCGAAAATGGTCATCATTTTATTATATAAATTGATGATTTTCCTAACCGAACGTTTTCGGCTCCAACTAATATCTGTACCTTTCAATACTCAATACTCAATAATTTATTTGCAATCATAATGTACAGAGGATGTTAAATTTAAATACAATATGAGCATTATAGACCCTGCCAGCCACGCAAAAGGACAATAAAAGAGAGGAGACGCCGTTATATAAAATAAAGTTATTGCAAATATAAACAAATTAAATTAACGAACAAAAGTAGGGCAGATTGTAATGTGAGACGTTTTGAAGTATTCGTTGCTGTATTTACTAATTAATTATTTGCTTGTTATGTCAGCTAAATATTCGTTTATGCTATAATAACATTTAGAAATTAGACATTTTTTTAATTTGTTTATGATATTGTATATCTGTTGCCTATATCATTTGTTTTGAAGCAAGGGAAAACACTTAAGGTGAGAAATCTTGCGCAATTAAATTTTATTGTGGCGGAATTATTTTGTGTGTGATTCAAGCGACTTCTTCAAGGGCTACAAAGGGTATAGTGGAAATAGAATAAAATCAAATAGGAAATACGAATTATAACACGGAAAATTACTTTCACGCCTCAGTTTGCCCCTTACAGAAGAGTAGGTACCTCTAACCGAGATATTAGAGTAGCTGGTAAAGTGTGTAAACAAACCTACTATTCCAGTCACGATAAAAGATAAATGCACTTGTTCCACTTTCGTTATTTACCTGACTCTTAATAAGATTTGCGGGAATAGTGACTGACGTGTCGGTTAGCGAGATAGAAATGCACCGTATTTGTATATAAATAAGGCCTATCGAAGAAAAGGGCGCGTACACGCAGAGCGCACACATACACATCTACATTGAAATCCTAATGTTATTTTTTAATTTCGAAATTTCAACTCTACTAATTAAATGCGGAATGTTTTGGAAAAAAAATTCCATAGATTCAATTTTAACAAAAATTGCTACTACAGATTAAAGAATGGCGTTGCAATTTCCTACTCGTACAAGTTTCAAGCCTCATAAGTGGCTGGTGGTCTTGCCCTTATCATCAGCTTATTACATCTACTGCTGGAAACAAGGCTTCACCATTCCAGTTGAATCAAGCTGCTGGATCTCTTTATACATTTAAGCAGTGGTGTAGACGTTACCGTCTAAAAAGATTCCTCCTTTAGGATAATAAGATACAATTATGCTAAAAAACTTTAACTAAATCTGTTCTATTATGATTATTTGAAATGATATGTACAAAAATGTTTTTGGTGCCAGTACAGCAATCAAAATCACCACCCCCTCTTTTTCCATGGGTTTCGTAAGGCAAAAGGAGTATTGCTGAAAAAAGATAGAGACCAGGGTCTTCTCTCTACCATGGCCAAACTGAGATCGCCAACCCTCCAGCCAAGCGTGGCTATTACGACAAAATCCTGCCTTTGGAGATGCTTTCTTGTATTCAGCTGTGGGCTAAAGGCTAGTTAGGTTTTTGGCAGAGAACTAAAGTTACCGACATAGCCCACCGGATTAGCAAGCTGAAGTGGCAGTGGGCTGGCCATATTAGCCGCAGAATCGACAACCGCTGGGGTAAACGAGTTCTTGAGAGGAGACTGCGTCTCGGCAAACGTAGTGTAGGACGCCCTCAGGCCAGGTGGAGTGATGATTTTCGCTAGATAGCCATCTAGCGAAAATCATCACTCCACCTGGCGGGAGCTGAATGTAAGAAGCCGGGGATCAACCTGAGTGGCGTGCAACTGGAGAGGCCTATGTCCAGCAGTGGACTGCGATAGGCATCAGCCTATCGCATTAGATGATGATGAGGTTTTTGGCATGTTGACTGAACATTAATCCGGAATCGCTCAAAAAAAGCACCGACATTACAGCGTAAAATGATATCTCTATACAAACATCTTTCAGCTTTCGTTTGCGTTTGAATCAGTTCGTTAGGTAATAAATCAAGTTAAGTTATTTGATCTGCGAATCTTTGAATACTTTGTCAACTTTGAAAATTCATGAGATCATTACGTTTCTGGCTTGTAATAGATTTACATTTTTATGACCAAAGAAAAATAAAAGTATAATAAAGATTTCATAAAAACATTTAAGACATTTACTTGTAATGCTGCACGTCACACCCGCATGATTGTTATTATCAAAATTAATTTATAGATCTAAAGCTCGATATTGCCGTTCCATTATTTTTAATCCTAATATCGTTATAAAGGCTTTGGGTCTTTAACGACAAATTGGTATTAACATTGATAAAAGACTTGGTACAAAGATACATTTCTAAGCCTTTTTAATACTTGAAATTTATGCCTACATTTTCCTTTACTACGTTTGCTTCGTTAGATAAACCTACTTAAGAACTCTGAAATACCACGTGAAATACAAAATAATGTTTTTTCAAATGAAATATGTGACCATATCCCGCAATCAAATGACAATGGTCTTACAGAAGCTCAATGTACTCGTAGCACAGCGAGAAATGTATCTCAGCTGAAGTGGCAAACACGGAACTGCTACTTACATTTAACCGTACTAGTACTTAACGAGAAGATTAGCAGCAGGCTAGGCTTTCACTTTACATTCGGCTAGATCTCAACCCCTTTTTAATATGGAATTCATAATAGTTTCACTAAATTTTACGAAAACATGTATTCGATTTGAAAATATGAAACCGATTTGGCGCTAGTGTCAAAGCTAGTGTAGAGTTCCTAAGTGCCAAATACGAAACATTTTGATTCCTATCCTAATTCCGAACGAGTTTTAGAGTCAAGAGTAAGTCTCTCGAAGGTTGTTAATGGCCAAGAATGCAGTGCAGGGAATAATGGATACAAATTTTAATAAACATTTTTTACTGTCCAACAATCGGAAAATAGTAATAATAAGTGAACAAAAACACAAATAAGAGATGGGATTTAATGCTATTGTGTTAAGTCTCACTCTGCGACTTTCGAGAGGTATATCAAAAAATAAGTGCGGGCCTTTATGTATAATGTTTGTTTTAAGTTTTATCAACTAAATGTTCCTTATTTTAATTGGGGGTTATTTGATTCGGGGTTAAATCAGTATATTAGGGATTAATTTGTTTTATTGACTTGTTAAAAATATTAACAACCTATTATTTTTTTAGGTTATTTTGTTATTAAATAAAAATAATATTTTTAATTAAATAAATTAGTAGCGAATGAAAATGGTCAAATTTAATGCAATAATATGAATTAGGACAATTCAGTCCTGTTATTAACAATTGTGGTATACGGATTTATCTAAGTTTTTTTATTACTTACCCACTATTTCGGGAAGTGCATTATAATTGCCAATAGCACGTAAAATAAGTATAAAAAAAGGGTTTGACTTATGTGTGTGATGTGTGAACGCGCGCTAAGCTGGTTCATGGTGACAGTTTAAATTCACGACTTTGATAGAGACCTTGGTTTATGCCAGTTGTTCAGACGACAGCACATCTACTATACACTGAGGAATCTTACTGTCTTTGAAATAGACGCGAGTTTGCAACAAACGTGTCTGGCCTGACGTGCTGGCCACTTTACGATAGGGCTGGCCTTCTGTTGAGGACGCGGACATGCATTTATAAATTAAAAAACAAGGTAGATTACGGGCATACCCTGAAATTTTTTTAAATCTAACAAATAAAGTTTAATTAGTCTGTCTTTCAAGGCACGTTTCACTATGGTAATAAATGCCTACTAGCATTAAGTCCACCTTTTCAAATATTTAGTATCCTATCTTGTTTTCATTTTAAAATGAAATGGTACAGACAACGGCAGGTCAACCTACCCAAAAAGTTAAAGGTCATTGAATTGAATTTCAACTTTAAGTCTAACAAGTAGATACCAATATCAATTGAGAAATTTTGACGTTTTGTGGTAGGTTGACGTGCTGTTGTCATTCAAACACTGATTTCTTCTTCGGTCAGGCTCTAAAGGTTGTCTGGAGATCGCTGTATGCGATATGACCGCCTAAATTTTACAACTCTAAGTCTTTCTCATGAGTTATTTTATTATATAAAAGTTATATAAAAGAAAGTCGTGTTAGTTATGTCGCAGTCATCTAGCCAGCCAATTTGACGCCTAGGCTGTTCCATAAACGCTGACATTAAATTAAATCACTTGCTAAACTGGTGTCAAAACTATTTGCAGAACCGTAAGTTCTCCGTAAAGATCAATGGCACCTTCAGTGAACCAGTGCTAGTGGAAGGAGGAACTGCACAAGGTTCGGTGTTGGGACCATTGCATTTTTTATCATACGTGAATGATATGGACAGTTGCATTGTTAATAGCTCATGCTATCAATTTGCAGATGACACTTGTCTGATAATCGGCGATAAAAATGCACAAAAAGCCTGTGATCTATTGCAATCTGATCTAGATAGGTTAGTAAGATGGTGTCATGATTCTGGACTCGTTTTAAATGCCAACAAAACTAAATTATTAATAATTAAATCTCCATATGTCAAACGAACTCCTATTGGCAAACTAGTAGCGCACGATCATAGCTGTTTACATACTAACAGCATTACTGCATGTTGCTGCCCAGACATTGAGATAGTAGATAAGCAAACCTATCTTGGTTTAGTCATTGACAATAAATTTAACTGGAACCACCATATTGAACACGTTTGAGGTAAGCTAAGACAGTTTCTTGCAAACATTACCATCCTCAATAACCGCATCCCATTTAAAGTAAAGTTAATGTTGTATAACGCACTCGCGGAGTCACATGTCCAATACGGTCTTAGTAGCTACTTATAAACTTATAAATCGTTTTGTTGTACTTGTTAGAAAATTTGTAATTGGCATAATAAAATTTCATATAAAAAAATGTATTTCACTCTTGTCTATGCATTTGAAATTAATACTGTTAGCAGACGAGGGGTTTTAAATATTAAATAAAGAACTTAATTATTATTACACATCATATAATGAAGAACTATGTATTAGCACAGAGAAAAAAAAAAGGTTGCCTTCTTGCCTTGGCACTTGTTTATTATATTTTTATTATATTTAGTGTTAGGGTCAATGATTCTGTTGATTGAAATTATAAGGAACATGGTAGTGCTTATCAAGTAACATGATTAATTTTATCAGTGATAACTTCGTTTAAATTGTAACTACACAACATTACTTTTAATAATGACAATTGAATTAAATGATATAAACGAACTTATGAGCGTGTCACGTGAATAACCGTTCTAGAACATCTTAAAAATACTTTTACTAAACGGGAGTAATTTTTATTTTTCCCACGTTGCTCTCACTGCTAGTATAAATGGCTGATTGGTCATTCCTTTTTCCTGGTAAAGTACATCCCTCTGGTAGCAATATGTCCCAATTTCAGCTGCGGTTGGAACACGTGGCAGAAAACCGTTCTTTGTTTCATCCCTTGACAACCTCCATTCTTTCTTTTTCGGTACAGCTATGATGGGCATCTGTCGGAGTAGGGCAACGATCCCCAGCAACGCGGCTACGTTTGCTTGTTCTTCGCCAACTGTATAAGAAACACATAGACTATATTGATTTGGCTAGTCGATTGGTATGATAGGTAGCGACTCTGATTGTACAGTCAGCAAAGGAGATATCTGGACAGGCCCGCTCGAAACGGATGAGATTATTTCAGGAAATTATTCATGGATTTTCATCATCAGCGGGATTTAAATGAACTCCTCTACAAAGTTCAGCAGTAGGAAAGACAATAGCGTTTTGTTGGAAGAACCAAGGAAGGACAAAGTTCAGTCGAAATAACAAAAGAACTTAGTTGGAAGGATAAAAAACATTGTCAGATTGGCGTGGTCTGCCAGACAGAAGGCCACGGCAGCGCGCAATCGGCAACCGTTAGGTATTTTCTAAAAAGACACACAAACAGTACTAATTTATAGCGATAGACCCAGATAGCATTAAATCCGTGGCGTGCCGAATGTGTCTCGCCGCCTCTTCTTATAAAATGTCTAGGAGGGACGCCATTTCTGTATGGCCTGCGCCTAAGATCAGGCATGCATCACACATACGTCTATCACTACATTGGTCATACATGTCATATCATATCATAGCAAATACTTAATACGTAATTTAAACACTCAGTTTAAACACCACCGCTGGCCAACAACTGTCATTAGAGGTAGGTCCCTAGGCAACCGGCCCTAACTTGTTGGCCTACAGTAACGATCTACGTAGGTAGGTATATGAAATTCCTGGCTACATACATAAATAAGGATGCCCTCTTTTTATTGAACCTACTTTAATGCAAATAGAATAGAAATAATAATGGAAAACTATACTTACATGCACACACATAAAACAACAGAAGTTAAACTTTATAAGAAACAACACAGATTTACCTCGTTAATCTAGTAGGTATAAAGAGGTGAACTTACCCGACATATTGTCTATGAGGTGGGCCAACCTGGCATTAGCCAGAAATTCCTCCATTTTAATATCACACTGCGCAGTGCGCACACGCTCACTTGTCGCGATACGTCACAGGAATGAACAAACGATTATACAATGGTTTGATCAGTCGTCATCCCCCCTCACGCCTCATACCCCGCGTATCGTGCCTCCATTAATATTCAGTAATAAACTTTGTCAATTTATTATTTTTGTTGTACAAGTACAATTTCTTCTTCTGTCAATTTCTATATGTTCACTTTGTTAATCGTTTTTTTTTTTCGACACAACGTTAAACATTAACGAATTAACAATGATTTTTGCTCGCCCGGCAATATGGTAAAGCTCTCTTGAAATTGACAACATTCAAATTGAGTGTAGTACAACTTAAGTCTGACAACATTAGAATTGGCACTATAACCACAGTCTATGAACCATTAGACTGTGCTATAACTATGTAGATATTGACTCACAAGCAAAAAACAATCGACAACGCTTATTTTGTACGTTGTGGGCTATATTTTCTGTCAGTGCTCGAGCTGCTTCTAAAAACCTACTCCTAACGCCGCGCGCAAACAATGCATACGGCGAGCGGACAACTGGGTATCTCATACCTCGACTTATCAACAAACTTAAAGTAAAAGCAAAATTAAATGTCACCCAGCAAAATCTTAAATATAAATTTAAAGAATATTTTCTCGGAATGTTGTAGCTATATTTATTTAATCTTGTCTATATTTACATAATATTGTATGTATTTATAAATTTTAATTATGTTTACGGATTTCAATACAACTTTTTATAAATTTTACAGTGACCATAGACGAAAATAATTTTACTTTTTTTACTATAGTTAATTAATTCATTGTAAGCTCCTGATAGCACCAACACAAACCTCAGTGGTTTTAGGTGCTATCTTATATAATTATATTGTTTAATTTAAGTCTTCGGGTGTTAAGGGTGCAAACTCCTAATATTTGATGAAACAACGCTGGCTTACAGCGTAAGAATATGCTTGAAAAATTCGCGCCGTGTCGCAGTGTCTCGGTGGCCTAATGGTATGGCGCCCGCCCGGCATGCGAGGAGATACGGGTTCGAGTCCCGCCTGAGACAAAATTTTTCAAGTTTATATACTGATATTATAAGTGCAATTAAGTTGCTAAAATATCAAATAAAGTATTCAACGTCAAGGTTGGTTTACTGTTATTATTAATTAAATTATGCGTTTCATTAACGTTTACTTTGTTTGGCTTTATTGTCAATCAAAGAAAACCTAATTTAACTACATGACTACATGACGTTTAGTCATCTGATTAAACGTTGCGGTCAATTAATTGGCTGGTTGTTATTTAGCTATTTAATTGGATGCCGGCATTTAGTCAACGGACTAGGCTGTTAACTAAATTCCTGATTAAGCTAGTTGGCTGCGACAGTTACCAGTCGAGAACGGCTAGACCGATTTTTATGATTTTACTGTTTTCGGATTTGTCTTCGTCGGGAATAGAATAATAAGTATTAAAACGTTAAAGTTAACGTTAAAAATTATTTGTAATTGTATTTATCGATATTTTTTTCTAACCATACCATATTTGCTGACAATGACATTAAGCCGTCAAAATATTATTTTACGTTAAGAAGTTCTCGGGGTCAGGCAGCGAGTAGTTAATAAATAATAAAAAAAAAAACCAAAGCGATCAAAATGCCGTGATTTGGCCGCGTCGCGTTGACAATATAATTTAGTAGCAGCATAGGGAAAGTATATTTCTTTCCCTATGGTAGCAGGTAATATGTTAAGTATCTCGAAGACAGTTTTTTGTTCTAATCAGGAGTCCAGTGAGTGCAAAAAGTTTAACATGGTATGAAGAAGTAGGTATGTCGGTTATCTATCAGATCTTTAATATCAGTATATAAACTTGAAAAATTATGTCTCAGGCGGGACTCGAACCCGCATTTCCTCGCTAAAATAAAAATGAAAATAGCTAAAATATTAAATAAAGTATATCAGATCTATATTTTGTATTACGCAGCAAACAAAGAGTTCCAAATACAAGATTTGATTCCCATATTTTGTTATTCTCTTCTGTTTTAAATCTGGCAAATGATGCGGGTTTTGCCGAATACCGGCTTGAGCTGCATTTATCGTGGCCAGATGCCCTACTACGCAACGCGAAGCCCGTATACATATACACTTCTGATCTGTCTGTCCCTTTCAGATACTCTTATACATTGGTGTGAGTGAGTGATGTACCTATACGGCGTCGAATAGATATACATAATTGTGTTTCGGAACTTTCGGAGTAAGCCCTGTCCAACATCAAAATAATTGGTGAGACGCGAGCTGATTCGTCGTTGACGGGTGGAATGCTATCTTCAGAGCTAAAATGACGCTCTAACTTATAAGTAAGTGTTTTTGTTTACTCGTTGTTCAAAATTTACTAAGCGACCAGAGAGTCGGTTACAAATATGAAATCATTAGTCAATCAGTATGCATCACTATTTTTATTACAATCAAAGATCGTCCACCTTAAAGACCTTAAAGATAATGATTAAAATAACTGTTTTATATTTAACAGGGAGTATTAATTAATTATGTCGCAGCTAACTCAAAATAGAAAAGCTTGGGTTAGTTATCTAGCTCGATGACCTCATATTTGAAGATGGTTGGTTATCGAATCGCGTCAATTTTAGACAGTATTTTCAACCCAGCAATTCAAGAGTATTTTCTACATTTTTCGCCCTATTCAGTTTTAAACTACATTAATCGTCACTTAAGAACAAAAACGATTACATAAAAAGGCCTTATTTAAAAAACTAAACAGAATGTCGGGTTCAAGTATTGTATTTGTGGTTAGAAACTACCATTTCAGTCATAGTATCCCATTGTCGCCGATTCAAATTCAGCAGAAAAACACAAAAAAAAATTAAGCAGGTTTTATGTAAAAAACAATGATTGTTAGTGTTTCTAGAACATTAAAACTTCTGGTCTCCATTTTAATACCTGAAACTTGAAAAGCCACAATATCTTATTTGTCTAAGTCGCATGCATTAAAGTGGCGGGCAATTTGTGAAGAAACCATCAAAAACCGGTTGTCGAAGACAGTTTATACGTAATATTCAGATAAAAAAGACAATTTCGGTAAAACAATCTCCTTAACTTGATGTTGTGTACTTCGAAGATGAGTTCCACAATTTGTAATTAAATTAATTTGTGGGGATTTCTTGCATACATGGGGACAAGTTCTCGGAATAATTAAGGTAAAAGAATTATACCTTTAGGTAGGCAACGGTTTAAACATTCCTTTAGTGTCTATATACATAATATTATTACTAATAACACTAACTGTATAAATACCTATTTATTTATTTACCCTACGTTTCGACTGGATTCCACCAGCCGTGGTCACGGGCCGACTCTACTAATCTTTATAATATTTTACGCGATAACAACCCGTTAGTGTAATTAGTAAATAATATATTATGTGTTCAAATCGCGAGAGCTTAAAATCATTCTCTTTATACAGTTCACACCGCCTGAGATCAGGGTACAGAAAATACCCATTCTGTACCAAGATTGCTAACGGACTACCGGCTATGCCACAGATAGATATATGTATTACTATTATCTACTGACGTTAGAACATAATCAAGTCATAATTAATCCTTGTATGTGTTGCGATTCCTTTCTTATATTCGGCATTCAGAATCTCTTTTAAGTTTTTAAAGCAAACTAAAGTGATCATTTCATTCAGTATAAAATGTGTTTCGATGGTTAAATGATCACGAGATACTTTTCTTAATATTTTGGTGTTTATACAGTTTATAAATTGTAAAGCTAATAATTGTTAATGTTATCTGAAAAAAAAATTTTTTTTCATACTTTTATTTTGTAATATTTATGCCGCCTCAGCCTGTCTATTCTAATTTTCTGTGCTCGCCTGAAGGTTTTTGGAAGAGATCGCTTCAGGCGATAAGAACGCCTAAGTTTTCGATATCTAATTGTGTTTTTCTTGCTATTTTTATTTTGTAATGATTTTCAATAAAGAATTCCATCAAACTATACTTAGCGAATTCAAGTGCTGCACGTTTTAATAGTTTATATAAACTATAATTTAAACATTAAACAGCAATTTTTTTTATTATTATAATCTTCAACTTTTGATATAAATTATCTTTAAAATGTAATTTATCTAACTCCTTTGGTACCTAGGTACTTAAGATAAAGCACTTAGGGGCAATCAACGACCGTTGAGACGGAATTGAATTCGTTACTACTCGTAATATCGTTGTATTATATCCATTAGAAAGTAACTACTCCTTAGTGTATTGTATTATTAAAAGCAATTTATTTAATGAAACTTATACTCGAGACAGTAAAATTAGCCCTTAATTAAAAAATTTAGGTATAGCAGAAAAATAATGCTTAAGAATTAAGATGGGTTGAACGCAGAATGGATCCTAGTACATAAATATACTACGAGTAGCTAGTAATTGGTAATGACAATAAGAGCTTATAAGTAAAATAGCCTTACGTAAGTATCCGCTTAAGTACACACGGCGGCATATCAGACTATACATTTGACCTTGAGACCGCCTTTATGCCCTACGTAATAAAAGCTGTTAGTTCAACTGTTTAACTTGATGTGCTGTCGAGTGTACAAAAAAATACTGTGATGGGCATTGCATTTTTCAAAAACACTTCCCATAGTCAATCACTTGTTATTCGCTTTAGGTAACAATTAAACTTTGTTTCGAGGATAACCCACAAAAAGGAGCAAGATAAAAAGATAGGACTTTACATACCTACTTAAACAGCTCTACTGATACATTGTCCTTTTGCGTATCTTCCGTAGTTTCTAAGTAAAAACATTTAGTGACTAAATTTGTGCTAAGTTATACGTAGCCTGTAGGTAAAAATATTGTAAGTATTTTTTTAAATTACGTATGTAAATATAGAGCCTATAGCAAACACATAGAATACTTTAGTAGATATTTTCTCTATAACTTTTGAAACAAGACAGGAAATATCAAAGCAGAACTTGCTTAAACCGGACTTAATCAAAGCACAACTACTTAATCATGGTTACATAAAGGTTTTCCTCGGATGTAATATACTTGAGATCTAAATTGAGAAATATATTGGCAAAAACGGCTTTTTGAACATGTTGTTAATTTATATTCGTTCGTAAAATGAATTTCAATTAACTCAATCAAGTGATACTAACGCTTCTCATTACGAGTAACGACTTATATGAGCATTATATGATTGTGAGGATTTTACTATGGTGTAGAGCTAAGTATGTTTATTCTATGTATTTGTATTATTTTCACAGATAAAACATACAGATACATATAGCCAGCTAAGCACTTAGCTCTACACTTCACGATATTGTGAATGAAACGTGGTCACTTAATATGGATTTCACAGGAAGGCTCAAGGTGGGTCAAGGCATTGTAGAGTGTTAAATCTTCTGATTTCATACATTTTTATGCTTTTCTTAATCAGAAATGAGGAATTCCGTACAAGAAACTAAGTTAGCCGACGTTGCTCGAGGAATTGTAAAGTTGAAGTGGCAGTGGGCGGTATATAATACAAATACAAAATGATTTATTGGGAAGTATATAAAAATGTCTTACATATAATAAGTACCTTAAACCTTCCTTGACTTGATAAAGTACGAAACCAGCATATCAGAGGAAGTTTTAAGGTCAGGCCCAAAGCCGCCTTTAGGTCCGGTTAAATCATAAGACGCCCTGAAGACCATGACATAAAACAGGCCCTAGCACTGCCAAATAAATAGAAAAATAGAGTATACCCACGAGCCACCGGGTGGTCTATAGTCCAAGGACTTAAATCTTGCCCAAACAAACATTTCGACAAACCAGGACAGACTGCCCTGGCGCCGCGGAACTAGGAGAGCCGACCCCAAATGATCGGAAATGGCTAGGACAAAGAAGAAATATTAAATCGACCGCACAGCAAACGACGATCTGTGGGTATACCCCCAATCGGTAGACCACTATCTGGTAAAAGCCGATGGAATAGGGTAGGTTGGCGCGGTAGAGATCTTTAGGGGACTCTGATGTCCAGCAGTGAGCGTCATTTGACTGAGAAGATAGTGATGCGAGTCTCTAGGTAACAAAGCCAAAAGCCCCCGATGCATGTGTGGGTTATTTTGACCCTACCTAGTGCCACTAGAATATAATTATGCCTTTTTATGATTTATTACTAATAGTGGTATTAACATCAAACAAATATTAAACCGATTTATGACAAGGAAAGATTGAAATCTTTTATCTTAGGACCTGTTTGAAATACTTAGAAACATCATTTGGATGTGCAGATTACACAAGCGTGTTTAGTTCCGCATACAGTCGACCACATCTGCATAAACAGGTTGTTTCATTCTGTACGAGTAACTTGCTTTTTAACGTGTGTCGATCATTTGGATGCATATTCCTTTGTTACATTTAGCTTAAACAAAGATTTTCAGCATTTACGTATCCTTTATTTATTTCTATTTTATGTTTCATTGCACTTATAAAGTTATATTAAGACTATTCCGTAAAAAAAATATCCATAAGATGTAAGTATAAAAGTAACTACAACAATTAAAACTGACAAGATAAACAAATAATAATTGTAAATCAAAATTTCTGTAAAACCACATTATTATAATTCAGAATACCTAATAGTCCACATTAATTGTTTTACATAATATAACGAATAAGTTTTTAATTGTAAAAGGGCGCTCTTATAAATGAGGATTGCATTTCCGCGTAAAACTCCCGCTTGGTCATTGAAATGTGAATACACATTACAATTAGATTAGTTTAGAGCATAGTTTAGAGCAAGTTATTATGTGTAAATAATTGTTTATGCTATTAAGTGTCACGTGGTTCCATTTTTACGGTCCTGTTGTATGAAGGGAAAATTAAAAAAAATACGAATAGTATCGTAATAAATGAATGATATGCGCATTGCCAAAAAACGGGTCCCTGGGAGGCCGTATCAAACATTTTAGATTTTTGGTGGACATTTTCTAAGTGTTTTATCTTGAAATTTTTGTTTACGTCACTAGGTTTTTGTCTCGTAGATGGTTGTATTAAAATTTGAAAGATGGTTAAAATTTCATTTTGTATATTTTTACGTTCCCTGTCCACTGAACCAGATTTGACTAGGGTAATAGTTTTTTATCTATTGTGGCTACTCACGGATAGGGAGGGTATTAATGTCAGCATGTCCTTTGACCTTTGCTGGTTTTAAAGAAAAAAATATGCATTGATTCGAAGTATCATCGAAATAAAAATAAAATACCAAATAAAAGGCACTTGAAAGTTGCAAATATCCATTACCGTGTTGCAACGTTTGGCAAGGAAGCAGCGTGGATCCATGACCATTGCGGGTTTCCCAGTAATTTTCTTGTTTTGCTAAAGTGCATACTGCAAGTCTATTTACGTTTGGGCCGGTTTCTGAATACCGGCCTCGTGTTTTGATAATCAGTTAACGAACGCGAATGACGAAAAGCGAGAAAAATTCTGAGAGTAAAGTTTGTGGAGAGTGTTAACGTGTTAATAGAAATTTTGGAATAAAATAT
This sequence comes from Anania crocealis, assembly GCA_949315895.1. Classification (NCBI taxonomy): domain Eukaryota; kingdom Metazoa; phylum Arthropoda; class Insecta; order Lepidoptera; family Crambidae; genus Anania; species Anania crocealis. The sequence continues at coordinate 9,576,522 of OX438868.1, forward strand.
GTTCACATTGGGTAAACCAATTGCGATGAATCTTAATTATTAAGCAGAGTAAGTATATTTTGTCAGTCAAATATAAACTCACTTTAACCAAAGTTAGTTGTGGTATTCGTAACAGCTCTTCAGTAAATTATCTACTAACTTATATCTACTGAGTACTATATGTTTAATTTTTAATATTAGTGAAATGTCTACTTAAGGGGACTAGAACTATGTGATGCCCCTAATTGATTTAATTTTATTACTTCTAAACAAAATCAATTCTCAAAAAACTAGATCAGTATTATTTCCATAATATCTCACCGCTTAAACCTTCCCTGAACTACCACAAATATTTCATGACCAAAATTAGCCAAATCGATCCAGCCGTTCTCGAGTTTTACCGAGACTTACGAACAGCAAATCATTTTTGGGGTTCCGTACCCAAAGGGTAAAAACGGGACCCTATTACTAAGACTTCGCTGTTCGTCCGTCTGTCCGTCTGTCCGACTGTCCGTCTGTCCGTCGCTCTGTCACCAGGCTGTATCTTAAGAGCCGCGATAGCTAGACAGTTGAAATTTTCACAAATTATATATTTCTGTTACCGCAATAATAACAAATACAAAAAACAAAATAAAATAAATATTTATTACAAACTCGTTTTTTTTGCCTTTTTGGTACGGAACCCTTCGTGCGCGAGTCCGACTCGCACTTTGCCGGTTTTATTATATATACAGAGTGTTAGGTAAATGGTATACCTTTATAGATAGATGTTTAAAAATGAAAGGTTGTCAATTAGGATTAGACCCATCGATATAGAATAATAACGATTACACCTAAAAATCCATTCAAAAACGAATATATATTTTATTTTGTTTATAAATAATAACTTTGTTTTTAACAGTTTCTTGCTACACACACAAAAAATATCCTCCATTGAAACGACCCAAATGTTAGGCTTGGTATAGTGTCGCCAATATTTTTTGACCAAACATTGTCTTCATTTTGCGTGCCGCGTGCGTGTGTGTCAGCACATAAAAGAATAGCACTATCTCTTCTCTTCGTATGGGTGTCGTAAGAGGCGACTAATGGATGCCAGAAGAAGGCGGTCTGAGCCGTGTCTTTTCCACCATTGGCTAAAAAAGATTTGCACATAGAAAACCATAAAAAAAACTTAATTAAATCATATAGTTTCGCCCGTCATGCTAGCCTAAACGAAATCACCCGCAAAGCTCTAACAAGCGCTTCTGCTTCTCAGCACCGGGCTATTCTTAAATTGAATGGCCTGATGCTGAGTGATGGGAAGAGGCGATGGAATGTCTTTGGTTCTGTGGTACATGGGTTGGCCCTTAGTTTCGGATGCAACTTGTGTCGACGCGCTAGCTCCGTCTCATCTTTCACAAACCTTTGGAGTTGGCACCGCTACTGTTTCAGCAGAAGCCCTAAAACGTCGCAAATATGCAGGATTAAAAAGTTCTAACATTTGAGGCGTTTGGGGTTGAGCCACTTGGTCCGTGGGGACCTGGCCCTAATCAGCTGTTACACAGCCAATTAGCAAAGTGGCTGATTGACTGTATATGCAGTCAGTAACAAGTCAAAACCTTCCTCGGCCAAAGGCAAGCTTCTTGTCACATTCATTGGACTGCATTTTGGGACACATTATTTATTTTTATTAAATTTTGTCGTTTTTCTTTTGACTGATCGTTGAGTTGGCTGAAAATTTTGGTAGCATTGCATACTATATTACGAGTAAGTTTTGAAATAATAGTAGATGGTCAGCGAAAACAACAGGATTCTAATTTCTTGAGTAGGGTTGACAACCCTATAGACCTACGTCGTTTCCACATTATCAGTAATAATTAAACTTCAAGTTTGTCAATAACTCCTTTTTAGGTTCCGTACCACAAAGGGAAAATACCCTCAGAGGATTGTCAAGACCGTTTATCTTGTTCACGCGTGGAGTTCTTAAATCTTAAAAAAATTGTAGGGTGTAGGGTATCTTTTATTATTATGACCTAGAACTATGAAATTTGGCAAGTAATATCTTCTTATACTACAAGGTATAGGGAAAAATCGGAAAACTATATATTTGCAATTAAATAAAATTAAATATTTTTTATTTTTTATTTTAAAACTGCTTGACTCTATTTCTGATCTATTATGATTATGTACCTATAAATTGGTATAGAACCCACGAGGGTGTGTCCGATAACTGTCCAGTTTTTGTTTTGTATTGTAACAATAAAAATTGACAAACTGGCGGCGGCTGTCTTAGCATTAAGTAAATTTTGTAGTGTATCTAATCGTAAAGACAATTTAATTTCAAACCTTTAGTTGAAAACTTCTCAATACTCCTTTTCATAAAAAATGTGTGGACTAACATCAGTCTGCTGCTGACATATTCCTTCTCTCTGTGCATATCGATGTCACTGATCCCGAACCCGCGTCAATACTTTTTTATTAGTTTAATAATTTGTTTTAACTCAACGGATTGTTCAATTTCTTCCCGATGTTGGAGATACCTATAGAGACAGACTATGCAATTTTTTCGCAAAATTTTAGTTCATAAAATTCCCTAGTGTTTTGCCTTTTGTGTGTACGAAACCAATTAAATACGCTACCTTAATGCTCAAAAAACTTCTTCAGACTAGAAATTTGTCTATAATATATACAATGTCTTTCAGTCGACTAGTAAAAGGTTGTGGGTTAAATATATCATCTGAGTCAGTCTATATTTTATTTCAAGGAATCGATTTTTTTTTTCACTCTATACTTTATAGACTTTGTAATACAAACAAAACACTCATTTCGTGATTTATAACGATATTACTGAATATTTGAATTTGGATTTTGAATACAATGTTAAATGCATTTTCCTCTAACCCTATGCAAGGAGAAAAACCCACTTTAATCCTGGAAACTACCGCGGCTTTTACTTCACGCTACACCTATTACTTACAGTATACATTTGTAAATTTTTTTTAGGTAAAAGCTGTCGCTTAATGTATAACATGTAATTAATATAGCGATGAAACAACAACCACTTTGACATTGATTTTTGCCTTATTATTAATGTATGAAAATGAGAGGATGGATTTGTGTTTTCACTGGATACACTCTATTTAATATCAATGTGCTTTACTTTAATGTCATTGCAATCCTTACTTACCAAGATACTTTTTCGAAAAACTGTATGTATTTTGACGAGATACTGAATTCTTAAAAAAATTTCTCGCCTTACAAGAATAAAATCTTCTAGTATTTCAGGATGTCATTATAATAATAATAATAATAATATTTAAGACATGCCTCACTGGGCCACACAGAGCCATCTAGTCCCAAATTAAGCTACTATTAAGTACCCTGTCGTATGGGGTACTAGACAACCGATAAACTTACTTATATACTTTTTTTTTTTGTAAATACATACTTATAATACATAGAAAACACCCAGACCAGTACAAACAGACATGTTCATGCACACAAATATTTGTACTGTTCGGGGATCGAACCCGCGACCCATGGCTCAGAAGCAGCGTTTGCTACCGCTGATCCAAATGGTCGTCTTTATTATTTATTATTAAAAATTATTAAAGATCCTGAAATAATTAAAGAACATTTTCATGTCTTTTCGTAATAGTGGATAACGTAATAGTGATTATCCTGCTCTATATCCGTACAACTTTGATTTTTCCTTTTTTTTTAATCTTTTCCCGAATCCATAACTAAATTTTCCGACTATAATATATTATTATGTCATGTAAATTAGATACGCGAAATAATTGTGCGGCGTAATATCATGTCAACAACATTCGTTCGTGACACTTCAGCTATAATCACCGACGCGACGCGACTGTCGCTACATGCTTCAGCGTATAGGTAGACTTCGGAGCAATGCGGCTTGCGGCTTGCGTCGTGCGTCATGCGTCACTTTCGGCCCACGCGGCCATGCGGCATTACTTTGAATTAACGGAGTGTATGAAACCCTTTCCGAGCGAAGCGTCGCGGCCGCATGCGTCGCTCAGAAAGGGTTTCATACACTCATGGCCGCGTGGGCTGCAAGTGACGAATGACGCACGTCGCAAGACGCAAGCCGCATTGCTCCGAAGTCTACCTTAACACTTTGCCTACTCTAAACGCTATGTCTGTATATTAGACTGCTCTCTCACTCATACCAATGTGTTAGAGTATCTGAACGAGACAGACAGATCCGTTTATACGGAATACCTGTTATTGATGTTTGTAAATATGTTTGTGTAAGGGACTGTATGTGTTATCCAGTCACTGAAGGATGAGATTTGCTTAGTTTAGGGTTCGCTAGATAATTTATGTGGACCCAATGAATATGCTTAGAACTATATACTTTATTTATAGAATAAAACCTGACCTTAACAATAAGTGACACTGGCAGCAAGCATTTAATTATACGATAAAAAGTTGTTAGATTTCAAATTGATCTACCTATAGCACAGTCTTGTTTAAAATATTTCGTTCGAGATCAAGGTGACCTTTTTATAAGGTTACCCGGTAATACAAACTTTTACGGTTTCACAAATTACAATTAACTTCAATGCAGTGCATGCGCTAAACTATGGTGCATACGGTAAACCCTTATGCAGAATATGACTTCGCTGACGTGGTTCCTGGAGAGGAGTGGACTATGAATTGACCAAACACAGTGCTCGAAATCCACAGATCAAAGATTTCGAGCACCGTGATTGGTTAAATCACCTCGCTGGGCCACTTTGATTCTTATAATCCAAAAAAGACGTGACCAAGATCTATTTGTTATTTTTTCAATCTATTTCAATATCTTCTTGTAACATAACTTCTGTGACACATTCCAATCGGCATATTAATCGGAATAAAGATCCTAAAATAAAAATGATCACATAGATTAATTCAGTAACAAAAATGATGCAAATAAGTGGCATTCGGAGCAGAACCGGAATGTTACTAAAAGCTAAAATGGTTTTATTGTGCGATATAAATTGTCACAGCGGGATCTCATTGCGACTTATTTTCTTCCGACCTAGAAACATCTTTAGTAGACTATGGAAAACTATGTTAAATAATTAAATAACAACTTATGAAATACGTTTCTATTTTTCTGTTAAGTAATCACACAGTAGTTACTTTTTATTCGAAAAACAACTATTCGCATATAATTTATGATATTAACTCTAATCATAGAGTTGTTTGCAAGTAATTATAAAGCTGTTTAATTATTATTAAGAACGAAAATAGTCTTATTAAATGAAATTTGTAAACTAAATTAAAGTAATTAAATACAGTCGCACATTTAATTAACGCAAAAATTTTAAGGTTCTTGTGCTTTACTACGAACAGGCGCGCGGGAGTGGACCGACTGCCGCCGGCCGGCGCGTGCGCGAGCGCATAGTACTAGCGCGTTGCTCTCGCACGACGCACGCACGCGCTGATCAGATACGCGCTACTATAAAAGGGCACGCACCCTCGGTGCAGCCCACTTAATTTCTCCACCTTAAACCGCTACCAACTAAAAGAAAAAAAATGTCACTCGAACCCGACGTACTGAGGCAAAGCCATGACAATGACACTGAGGGTGTCGTCTTGGCCAAGGGAATATCAATGGTTGTTCTTTTTTGCGCCTCCATGATATGTGGTATCGCACCTCTGCTCATCTCTAAACGGTTTAACTTAGTGTCTGCTGAAGATGCCAGCAATCTCAAGTCAACGAACAGGGTGGTGATGACCCTCCTCTCCTTCGGAGGAGGTGTCCTGCTGTCTACGACGTTCATGCATTTGATTCCTGAAATTCAAGAAAACGTGGATTACTTGCAACGTAAGTACTCATTTATTTATAACCTTTAAGTATGAAAATACTTTCATACCTAGCTTCTAGTTTTTACAGTACCTACATTAAAATGTAGAGTCGAAGTCTTAAACTCATTTTTTTTAATTACACAAGTAACGTTATCGGTGGTTTAGTTGTCCGTCTAAATGTTTATTGAAAACAATTACACTTGTGAGTTTTTTTCCTGTGCGTATTTCTGTAAGCAAAAATTTTGATAATAATCAAACATTATTAATTATAATTATATTAATTATTTATTTATTTATTACCTTAGTTTGAATGTTTAAGAAATTTACTAAGCAGAAAAAAAAGGCAAAAGAAACCTAATAGCGCTTATAATCTGTGGTAAGAATCAGATTGCAACACAAAAAGCAGCATTCGCTGTATAGTAAAATCTCTTCATCAATAGATATAAAAAAATAAAAATAAACTAAGATAGAACCTAAAAGTAACAATTCTGTTGTGAATCTTTTTAATAAATGCCGTTATTTAAAAGAACATTTTATAGTAAAGTGATACTCATTCTATTTTTTTACTTGAAAAAATATTTCATAGTCTCAAGTGTGAAAACCCTTCTGTTTGGAAAAAAATGTTTCAAATCATTATGATTGAAATATTATAGCTCAATATTTAAGGAGTAAAGGTAGTTTTCATGCTAGCAACATTATTACCGGTATTATTATGTTACGAAGATAATCTTTTACAGTTTTTGCGGTCTTAATGGTTTGTTTGACAACAATGCAAATTGAGGCAAAGTGTCTTAAATACCTACGTTGTTATCAAGTCATGAACAATGAAATCAAGTGTAGAACCTACTTATATTTCTTGGATCCCGCTCACCTTGGTTCTACTTTAAGTATTTTGTTTCCGCAGATTAAATAACTGCACGTTTTATCTTACAACAGGCTCATAATGGTGCAGATGTTTGTCGAAATAGATTACTTATATGCTTTTTACATTCCTTTTCAGGGTTTCGTAGGCAGGACAAGGAACCCTCATAGTTTTTCCATATCCATCTGTCTGTTTTTTGTACTAGAAATTAACACATTATGAAATTGTCGTTTAAGTCATTATCTACATATCTCTGATGGACATACTCACACTATTGGGTTAACTGATTCTGATCTCTTAAAAATATTTTGGATCTGTATGCGCACCTAACGTATACATTTTAAACCTCAATTGTTTGATAGAGTTTGAATTACAGTTAGTTGTTCAATATCTTTGTTTGGTAAATATTTGAAATAACCATAACAAATTGTGTACGTCAATTATTTGTTTAGCTTCTACATAACTGAAAACACTATTTATGATCATACTTACAATTGCTGAAATGCCGGACTCCGTAAATTGTTTCCTTTAAAAATGTATTATTAGTTTTACACAAAGATTGCAGAACACGGACTTTTAATGGAAACTTTTTTTTTAATTGTTTGGTCAGTCAGGAATTCGTTCAAGAATAGGCGCGATGTAGAGTGGAAATTATCTAATAGTTGCGCAAGCGCACAAAGTGTGCCAGTGTCCGCTCTTCATCTCGGTAGACGGTGTAATTGCCGGATCATCTTTCACGTCTAGACACGCAATATTGTTTTATAGTAAAATTTTAATTGCTACACTAGGTACACAGTTTGATATTGCACACTTCAATCAGTCATCACGAAAATGCGTTAACAATTTCGTATTGTAAAGCCTAGCTTTTCGCCCGCGGCTCTGCCCGCGTGAACTACACGCTACAATGGGATACAAAGTAACCCATGTCCTTTCTCAAAAACCAGTCTAGGCTGACCACAATTTTATCATAATCATTTTTGTAGTTTAGGCATGAACGTAACAGACCGACAGAGATACTTTCGCATGTATGATATTAGTAAGGATATTGCAAATAATATTTTAATGTAGTATTTATATGTCTTATCAGAAAACTCTAAGGCTGTTGATTCATAAGAATCAGGTACGATATTCATTCTAGTTTTAATTGAGCTCTAGTAACTAGATGTCGTCAATGTAATGTCTAGCCTTTCGTCTGCTATTCGGGGCGGAGACAAATCTAAAACCATATAAACCGGTCCAGCTATTCTTGGCTTATGTGGTCTAACTAACTTGTATAGTTATCTCTTTGTTACAAAATAATACCAACACTTAAACTGTAGGTAATAATGAGACTTTGTATTATTTCATTTATATTAATCTTAGGTACATTTAAATTTAGGATTTACCTAAGTGTTTGAATCAGAAAGTCTGTAAGCCCTCATTCATCAGATAAATTTACTTATTATCTAAGACAGGCATGACGAGTTTTAGGTATTATGCACATCTGACATCTTAACGGGGAAGACCTATGATGTCTCTGCGGTGTAACTTAGTCAGAAATATGACCACATTTTTCCTCATACATATTATGAGGAGTAAATAAAAAAATCTGAATGTAAAAATAATTGAAACATATTTTGAAACAGGTTTTATTAATCGTATCTATTAAATTGCAATTCAAGAAACAATACAAATAGGTAGTACAGAAAAAGATGAACAGTTGTGTCTTCTTTTCCCCATTGGCCAAACTGTGATCGCCAGACCACGTGCCAATGGCGCTGGATGGTGTGGCGATTATATTTAATTCTCCTTTTTGTGAGGACTGTGTCCAACAGCGGACTGATGTATAATGACAAAAAACTTATATCAGCATTTCGAAAGTTTTTGTTTCCTACTTAACTCTATCGGTCAAGAAGAATTGGTTTAAAAATATTTATTTCCAAAATGATGATTAACAATTCTTGGCTATAAAGTATTTACAAAATCTGTTTTATTTCTGCAAATAGGCCCCTGGAGGCGCTACTTGCGTAAGCCTATAATAATAGGCTGGTCTCAGACAGTAATGCCATTAAAAAAAAAATGTAGCCTCCTACGAATATACATTATTTTTTCCTCAGCCATTAAAATATTTAAAAAGCATTCTCTTTATTCAAGTTTTGAGCAAACGTCATAGTGCCACCGGACGAGCGCAAACAATTAACTCATTACCAATTCAATGAAGGGAAACACAGAATCAGAGCGGCGGACGCGCAGCGCATCACAATCTGTTGTATTCCCTCGTTTGTTAAAACCAATTAAAAAAATTACCCGTGATTTGACATTTTTCATCGCTGTAATTAGATATTTTTTAAGTAGTGGTTAATATTGCGTAGTAAATTTTTAATTATCAGAATGTATTTAAATATTCTTTGCAAATAAACTGAGATTGAAATAAAAACGTTTTGAAGAAACTGACAGTCAAAGAAAACCACTTAATTTTCTTCTGATAGCAAATAAGATTAAACCTCTGTTCAAACTTCATTTACCTTCTTTTCATACATACATATTACCGATTATAATGAGGTTTTACTTGTATCATGGTTTGGTAAAAGTATTTTTAGCTCATCCTAAAATATTTTTTATAGTTATTAGTATTACGTTATTAGGTAGGTACTGTATAAAAATCACATTCCGTTTTAAAAGCAATTACATGTCGTAAATAACTCATAAAATAGTAAATACCTCTTAAAAATATTTTACTGCGATGTATCGTATTCGTTATACATGCAAAAGAGATGAGTAATTGCTCGGCGGAGGAAGCCTCAGAGGGGCGTGGGAAATAACCTCACGGCTCGCTAGACTGGCTGCGCGCGGCGGACTCACGTTATGTTACTGTGATTGTTACGAGTACGTGATTCGCGATAAAAAAAATCTATGGATTACTGTCAGAGATGTTACGGATGTATAACTTTGGATCTAGATAGGGGTGAAGGGTTCTCTATTTTGTCTCATAAATTTGTTATCCATAATCTAACGTGTTATAATTGATTGTGACCTAATCATCATTTGTCCGAATGATAATTAGCCCTAACTCAATGTCTCATAATATCACTTGCCCTAAAATCGAAATCCCTTAATATAATTTATTCTAAAAATTTTTGCTGTAAATATTACAATCTATAATGTTTAAAAGGGCAGATGGGCAGGCCATGTGGCACGTTGTAGTGATAACCGATGGACAACAGAAGTTACAAGATGGAGAGGGCCTAGCGGAAAAAGGCGAAAAGGACGACCCACAACACGATGGAGTGATGATATCATAGCTACAGCTGGCAGGGAGTGGACCAAGCAAGCTGTAGACAGAGAAAACTGGAAAAACTTGGAGGACGCCTATACCCAAAGAGGGGTTCCTATCGAATAAAAATAGAATTAAATATATATACATATAAAGTTTAGTAAGTTAAGCGAGATAATGAATATATAAGCTCATACATGTAATACTTAGGTGATGGGAAATTAAGAGGTTTAATTATTATAATTATTATTATAATGTTTAAAAGACATATAAGGCTTTTCTATAACAGTTATAAGTCCTAACGTAATGTGTCATAACGTACCCTAAAGTCTAAATACTATAAATATAAAAGGCCCTAAATCTTTTGCTGTAAATATTACAACCCATATTATTAAAAATGCATAAAAGCAAGCACGCGTGCATTTAGAATTGCGTGTGCTCCGGCGCTACGGGAAGCGCAGCCCCTCCGCCCTAGCGTAACAAAGTACAGGCACCCACGCTCTCCTTCGCAGCTTCGGCTTGCTGGTCGCCTTCGATCCTAAATCCATAATGTGTATGATAATGTGACTTATAATAAATCCGAATAATTTAATTGTTAGACGAATATTATATTTTACGAAATTATGACATACAATTTAATCTCGACCAATCAATCTCGTTGTAATCGTGCTTCAAAAGGCACTATATTCATTTTGCCAATCATAAATGTGCTCTAAATTCGATACCTAACCTACGATTCTAAATACGAGACCTGGACATGTGACTTTTTCATCAGTATTTCATCATCATACATATCATCATTTTATAGGCATAAGTATCATATTAATAGCACATTTATGAAGTAATAAATGTGGGTCAAGTTTTCACCCGAAAATAGTTTTGCAACATAGTTTTCAATTTTTACGGTCCTATCCCTGTTAAGGTATGATGGGAAAATGAACAACATAATGAATAGTATCGTAATGGATGATTTTAGGATGCGCATCGCGTAAAAATACTGTCGCGAGGATTTTCCGCCAGACTTGATAGAAATCTTTTAAGGACAATGCCACCAATTACCACAGCTTTATATAAAGAAAAGTGACCACTCTACCGCATCATAATAGAAAGTCTTTGGATTGGCTCATAAATGTTTAGCCGGATGGCCTGTCATATGGTGTTATCTATCTTTCTTTAACGATTTCCTTATAGATAAAAGTGCTACAGTAGGAATTGTAGAATAATATTGTGTGCTAAGATAAGATCATTGACTGTCGTTAACTTTTTCATAGCTTTGTACGTACTAGTATTTATGCGAGTAAATATAAATATTTATAAAGTATAAAGTATTTATAAAGTATAAAGTATTTATAAAGTATAAAGTATTTATAAAGTATAAAGTATTTATAAATATTTATAAGTAGATATCAAAGATATATTTTTTGTAATGAATACAATTAAGCCGTGATTTTTTATGTTTTTGTCACGATTACATCAGAGTATTTTTATTATTACAGATCATCAGAATACTATAGTAGTATTGCCTATCTATCTACAAGCTTAGGACATAAGTAGAGCATAGAGTAGAGCTTGTATACTACGGTGTAACATTTGTGACTAAGTTAAAAGTTAAACTGGTTTATTAAACGATTTTTAAGCTAATTAATTGCTAGTGTTAATCATGAAAATCCGGAATAAAACCCACAACTTTTCGCTAACCGTGCGACGGCTCCTTTTAATTGACCTAGGTACCTAGCAAGACAATATAATATTTGTCAGCAAGCGGATTGTGATTTCATCCGCTTCGAAAAAACAATTGCAAATTTAAAAAAAAAAAATCAAGATGTAAATAATCAATCATTAATTGACGTCTGTTGCCATGCATCCCAATTTTTTTACTAATACAATACAGGTATGTGAACCATTCATACCTAATTTATGCGGCAGGTACACAATAATCTAAACAAACAACACCATTAGCATTTTCGAGTATTATTGTATGTAACATAACATGTTCCAGTGTATATTAGCCATGTCATGTATGTTGCCAGAGGTCATGGAAGGTGGACGCAATTAATCTACGCTCATTACATAGATACGTACCTATGTGTTTTATACACCACACTAGCTTTGAATGTTTACATTATTTTTGTACTATATTAGCATATCTAATTACCTTAATAGAGGCACACAAATTATGTAGGGTGATTTTAATAGAATAACAAACAGTATATAAAAATATCGTTCATTGTTATAAATATAACATATTAGAATAACGAAAATATTTATACGGAATTTAACGTAAAATGCGTTACACTATTGTATTTAACGCGCGTGGTCGCTACGAATGATACGTCGATGATTCGATAACGAGTCTTTGACGTTGCAACGCGACGTATCGTTTGATACCTAAACAAGAACGAATTTATTGCAAAGTTTTGTTAAACGATACAAATTGTTATCTATGTATATGATGACCAATTGTTTTTTTGTGAACATTTTATTGCATGTAAAAATATTAAAGTTAGCATATTATGCTGTAGAGTTTTCGAATTTGATGTTTTTTCTGGTATTTTATTATATCACATTGCTAATGCGGTTTCTAATTCATAGAGAATTGATTTACGTACTCATAGTTATCACTTCACAAACAATTTCCGTAGAGGTCTTACTCTACATTTTTATTAGAACTAGAGTCAAACTTCAAAGCTTAACTGTATGTATATATAAATGCAAATAATCCGTAAACATATCCTTCATTTTATTTTAAAAGAATAATTATAAAATGAAACATAATACACAACAGCAAAAATATATAAAATCTGTAGGTGACAAAATTTAACAACTTACAAACTCAAAAAAAAATTATCACTTGACCTTGTATCATCAAATTCAAGTGCCAAAAGTGACAACCAAAACAAATGCCACCTACAATCAAAACATGCGCATGATTCACACATTGCGATGTACGACGCGTATCTAGCGCCACACGCGACGCGAAGTCATACTATTGGGACAATAACGGAACAGCGCTTTCTTGACCGTAAATTTAATCGTAAACCCGCAAACGGAGTGCCAATGTTGTCACATTTGTTTTTTAAACAACAAGTCTGGGGTTGACGCTGAAAATGAAATTAAGATGTGTATGCAATGAATTTGGTTTAAAGGTTTGCGAATTTTTATGCAGCTCGTAAAAGAATAAAATTTCCAAGTCCAAATCAAGCTTCGTTGCATTTTACATATAATTCACACTTTTAGCGTCAGGTGTAATTGAATATCTTGGAATATAAACTATATATACTCGTAATATATAATAATTTCATAAATGCCTGGGTGTTTGATAAACTCATAAATTTACAGTTTACATTACAGAGCATCGATAATTCTGTAAAAAAAAGTGCGGCATTTCCGGCAAAATGGGTCGTTGTTGCGCGTGTGTTCTTCTTAACTTTTTACAATGGCGAGACATGTCGATATATTCTCAAATATGTATCTATCTTATTGTGACGTGTGTCTAAGTATTGATTTCATTTGTTTTGTTAAGTCCTTGAAAAACTTGTTAAGTCCTTGAAAAACTAAGACAGATACGATCCGACGGTCAGGCTTTAAAGATAATCATCTTAAGCATTTATGATGATTGATGACTAACTAAGTTCGTTTAATTCACCAAAAAGCATGTTAGCAATATTTTCTTAAATAATTGAAATTGATAGTAGAGTCGTTTTAAAAACTAAGCAAATATGCTACAAACATAGCAATTCATCTAGACTTGTGTGCATATTTTAAGATGTAATTACTTTAGACACGAAACCTTGTGCATCAGTGGTCTTAGAACAAAAGATCAATTCTTTACATGTCTTGACATTGAGCTTCGTCTGCGGATTGCGGATTCAATCAATTATGTGTGTTTATGCGACTGAACACACGTCACGCATGATTGACGCTAGAACAAAGGATCTAGGAAAAAAACACTTTTGGTGGTACTTCAAGCTATCAAAATGGAGCCTTGCCTATTCAATTGTTCGAATATATTTTTTTTATCACGGATAATATGGAAGACCTGACAGACACACTAATCTGAGTAACAATGTAGATACTCCATATTTGCCGATTATTTTACTTATATTTTTTTTTTACTTAAAGCATCTCTCCCCAATTGTTGTCTGCTTTATAGAGAGAGGTTATACCTAGTCATTATTTTGAAATTTAAATAGGCCCAATTTATGATCAATGGCCGATTTTAAATTCGGCGAACTTCATAGAAAGCTCTTTCTTTCTTTAGCAATCACGTTGAGCTCTAGCAAAAACACGTTGCAGTTCAGTCAGTTAGATCATCAACTTTATCAAATTACGTACACAAATAAATTACTTAACCTTTTAAAAGTAAAAGCCCACAAAGAGGGGTTGAGAAACTTGTCATTGATATAGTTAGTGATTATTATCACTAAGTATTAATTACCCCTAAAAAATCTTAACATAAAAGCATTTGAATGCTATAGAGAACTCCTGAATCTAAAGCGTTTAATAGAAATAATATTTGCCTAGCTTCTTTTAGTTTCTTCTTCCTACATTATTTTTGAAAATTTGGTTATGGTTGACGTACGCTGACTGTGGTTTAGTGACTCTAACAACAAATCACTGTGGGAAACCTTGGGTTCAATGCCCAGTCTAATGAGCTCGTAGCCACTTCATAATAGGAGCAAGAGTACCATTATTATTCTAATGAGGACCGATTTTGTCATAGAATAAATATTTAATAGTAGAACTAGAAGGTTTCTGCAACAGCATAAAAGATATCATATCTGTTCTGCTAGGTACAAACCAGGGGTTTGATAAACACGTTTATGGACGCATGACCGTTTATTTATTGTTATTGCAAGTGAAGACATATTGCCGAATCCGTGCTATTTTCAAAAGCGGATCATGCATGTTTAGATCCTAAAAGAAAAAATAGTACCTAGGTACCTAATCAATTTTCTACCGCTGAATGAAAAATATCATTGCTTGATTGACGATTTTTTTTGTTAACCCTGACTTAGTAGGACAAAAACAAGAGCTGAAATTGTATTTTTACTATTAGTTTACTTTTTTATTTATAAGTTGAATAATTTGATAATAAATAATATATTTTTTACTTTAATTGTCCAAAATATTGATTACCTACTTATGTGATGGTTTAAAAAAAATTGTTGACATGCTGATCACCTAAGTGCCTATGCCACCTCACCGAATGCCAACTAGACTCGAAAAACACACTCAAAAAGGCTTGATGTATCTAAATAAAAATCTACATTTTCACTTTACCACCAACATAGATTTCTATGAACACAAAGGACCGGCCAACTATTGAATTAGTCTACTCCGCATACCAATATCTAGACAAAGAATTGATTAAGCAGTGAAACCGTGATCGAAGGTGACGTGACGCCATGTTTGATTCTGCCGAACAGAAATAGAAATTGAGACAAAAAGCCGGACTTTCGAGCCCCGATGTCACGCTGCATTTGATTGCATTGGCATTGCTCATGACTTAGTTTTGTATTATATAGGTTTATCCTTACGCAAACTTTAAATAATCATCTTTTATTTTCAACAAATTATGCAACAACCTTTAAATAATCTTCTGGAATGTTGTTAAACATGTTTAGCATATCATAAATTGTGTGTTATTGAATTGTATCAATATGGTAACACGATTCTGTTCTCTTTCGACAAGAAGTCATTTTTAATATAATATAAATTAAACGATGTTTAGGTAAATTAAAACAGATCTCACGTTTCGATTCTGCAGACAAGCTGTAAAAGCAGTTTTTTGGAATATTTTAATTTTTTTAATAGAGTCGCGGCATCAACTAGTCTTTATAATTGGTTTGTTGTTCAACTCAGTTTTGGCGTACATTATGGATGAGTAACTACCTACCACCTAATATGCATGCAATTTTTCTAATCGCGAATTGAGGCCAAGACATATATGAAAACAAAATTCTCTCTTAAAAAAGTTTTCTTTCTCTTATGTCTTTGTCTTGTTCTAAAAAAGGATTCAAGATACAGCAAGAGTAGTTAAAACATATGGATTAATTACCATCAGATCTCGTTGGTACTGTTATATCGTTCATGAATATAATTATTCTAGACAGTTCACGTAACTTTTTTGGTCGACATTTAATACAATTAGAAAGTATCTGATGTAGTTCAACACGCGATTACACGTCCTTGCCTCATTTATAATTGACGATAAAAAGTTTCTTTATCCGGCGCGTATTTTTTTTATCGATATTATTTTACGTATTTTTTTCTTGTGTTAACCCGGAAAAGTTCACCTTCTGAGGTTACAATCCTTGGCCAAATGAAGTAAAATAAAAAAATTAAAAAGAAATGGTTTGAGTCGTTGCCACACTAAATAATCAGCGAAATTGGTAAATATATAAATAAGTAATATAACAGCGAAATAAATAAATAAGTAATTTAAAATAAAAATTAGTTAATTCATAATCAAAAATGTTTATTGCGACGCATTTACTGTTACTTAAAGATTTAAGATGTGTTATTATCAAAGTGTGAAATCTATTAATTTAGCGGTATCTTACATAGTTTTAATAAATATGACGCCTCAAAATTCAACTAAGTTTCACATTAACTAATTAAAGCGGTAGAAAAACTCCGTAATGATTGCAATATATGTAGAAGTCAAATGAAGCAATGAATTTAATCATTTTTTTTATCACTCCATTAATTATCTCTCATCTCCCGGGTAAGAAGTTTATTCTTAGTAATAATAGTATATTTTTTTCAAATTAATACAATAAAAGTGCTTACACAATTACAATCATAAAAAAAGCTGTCCAACTCGTACGCGTACATCATTATGTCAAAATACTTAATTATAAAGAGGCTGACAATAGTAGTCACTGAGTATCTTGCGCTGCTTCTTTTTGGCAGTTGCCTACAATTATCCCGAGCAGTTGAAGGATTAGGTACGAGTATTGAGCGTGTAAAATCGCTTCATGGGGCTTGTAGATATAAAACTGTTTAACTGATTTATATAATTTTACTCCTCGGTCTTCGTTTAGTATTTAACTTACCCTTGGGAAACTCTGATCTCAGATTTTCCCAAGGTAGCTCTGACGTCGTTTGTTTTTATAACTTTCATCGAAATCAATTGCGACAGAAGCCGAGACCAACGGCCGAACGTGCTTCCAGTCCCGGGCCAGTTTAGCAAAAATATCATGTTCTAAATTGACCCGACCGGGAATCAAAGACCGGGGATCTTTGTGGTTTAGGTGGACCACCGAACCACTTCACCAACCGGGCCGTCCAACATCTCGATAATGAACAGTCACGATTGATTGAATATCTATTTGATGAAATCAATATTCGACAGTCGTAATACGCGGAATTTATACATAATGTAACACGGGCAATGCGGAATCAAACCGCATAAGTATTGGCGCTGTCTTTGTGGTCAGTGACGTCCTGCCAAAGATAACATTAGTTTCATGTGCAGTAACCAATTTAATTTTTTTTCCTTTTTTTTCTTTAGTTGGTTTAACGGCCTCGGATACTTGTCCATACAGCCAATTCTTTAGTAATGTTTTCTTTATTTTTGCATTAAAACGTTGATGTTAGACGTTTTAATGCTTCGATGGAGTTTTTGGAGACAGTCGAAAGATTGAAGGAATGTAGAGAAGTCCCCAAGAAAGAGGTGAACTGTTCACGTTCCCGCGAAAAATTTACGGTCCACTTTTCTTGGTTTCGACCCATACACCATGTTATTTCACCGAACTGTATATTGTTCACTCGCACGACACTTTGTTTCGCAAAATAACACCTCTTTTACGACCCAAAAATAACTATAAACAATAAAAATTCAATAAAATAAACGGACTCCAAACGTATCTCACGAACTCCCGCCAAAAACTCCAATTTAATCATTAGTTAAAGTATGGATTACATTGTGATGTCTGAAAGAAGTTTTTATGCGGTAACTTGAAAATGATGTAAATTTAGAGCTTTTTACGTGTAACTTCTCTTCGTTGGTTGATATGATAATCATTAACGATTATCATATCAACCAACGAAGAGCAGGAGAGGTTCTCAATTTGAGGCCTATACAATACCTATATAGGTATTTTATTTCCGAGTTTCACAGCCTATTAGTTTCAACGGACGATCACTAAATTATTTCTGAACTGAACATAACCGATGCAACTCATTCATCGTTATAAATGATTAGATAATACCAGGTAAGAAATGGACGCATTTGTCTTGTCATACACTCTCATTTCAAGCTGAATCATACAAAGCACTTGCACCTGAGTCGTTCACCCGGATGAGATAGAGATAGAACAGGCGTATAGTAATAAAATCTTATACTTTATTTGATATTTTAGCAACTTAATTGCACTTAATAATATCAGTATATAAACTTGAAAAATTTTGTCTCAGGCGGGACTCGAACCCGCATCTCCTCGCATGCCGGGCGGGCGCCATACCATTAGGCCACCGAGACACTGCGACACGGCGCGAATTTTTCAAGCATATTCTTACGCTGTGAGCCAGCGTTGTTCGCCCGGCATGCGAGGAGATGCGGGTTCGAGTCCCGCCTGAGACAAAATTTTTCAAGTTTATATACTGATAATAAAATCTTACTTTGATAGTTGGTATTGATACAAAATGTGTGATGGCTGAGAAGGAATCAAACCAAACAGTATCTGCTTATAAAATTATTTGTTGTGGTCAAAATTCATACAACTTAATAGTTTCAGCATCCTTTTTCCTTATGCGCAAAATAATATACGCAATGTAACGAAATTGAGGCAAACTAATACCACACTAATACCTTCTGTGGTATTTTTTTATGATTCATGGAAAAATACTCTTCTAGTCCATATATCAATATGTTGCAATTTGTTTACGTGTTTTATATTTTTACGATAATAATGATAAGCAAACAAGCATTAACTCTAATTCTAACCTAATTACGAACAAACAATAAATGAAGAAATATCGTTAAATCCTTTCAACATTGGTAATAAAAAAAACATTAATGCTTGATAAAAACGAATTTACTTTTAGTTCATTCATTGCTATAAAGATAGTTGTATTGTAAGTTTTTCATTTGTTACGAAATTTGTATGGGTAACATCGCTGTTCAAATAAACCATTTGTATCTTTTATAAAAAAACTGTTTGGTACTTCCCTATATTAGAACGACTACGACATTAATTCAATTACTACGAGTATTACGTCCATTTCCTATGGTTACTGTTTTCTGATGATACTGTAAACTGCACAATAGACTATATTTTATTTGCAAATTCGCACCGATTTCCCTCCTATAAGATGCGCCAGTGTTAAGTCTTTTGTTTTATTATTCTGTACAACACTACATCAAAGTCGGATTATGAGTCGGACCTCAGATCTTTATATGATCTGAGAGTCGGACGGATGAGTTCTTGATATATAAAACACAATCTTAATTAAAAAGGTACGTAAAACAAAAATATCGAGCAGTGAGAGATTTCAGATAACAAGTCAGGTATTACAGGGTGTTAGGTAAATTATGACATGCCGAAAACAGCCGGAGTTACCATTTAGCATGCAAATAAATAGTACCTACCTATAGTGAAGTCAGAAATTAGATGTCATATTTTTTTCAATGATAAAAAAATATTTTCTAATATTATATCAACTTTCTGATTTCACTGTATGCATATTATGTTAACTGATCTAACCTAAAACGCTGTAAACCTTTTCATTATATATCTATGTGACACTCTCACTAAAGTTTAGTGTGTCTAAAATTTAAATATAAATTTCGAAGTATATAAGGTTATAAAATTGCGCAAACATTAACAATATTCAGTTTTCATTTGTGTAAAACAAATGTTATTAGTACTTAAGTTTAATCAAGTGCGAACTGTGGTGGCGTCACAAAGTCAGTAGCCATTCAAAAATAAAGTCAAAGTTTAAAAATATTTGAATTAATCTTACACTTTTTACAAAGTTGCTAACAAAAAAATTTAAGTTTAGAAGAGGTAAGCAAACTTAAATCTACTGGGAGTGATAGCGAAAATCACAGAACATTTTTTATGTTCTGTGGCGAAAATTATGGGTCATCCATAGTGCAGAATGGATAGAATCAGAAGTTTTACTTAGTGAAACAGGAATCTGTTAATGAGTTATTATTTACCTTCAGTTGATTAGGATTATTTTCTAAAGTGATTCTAGTCATGCGTAATGTATTTTTGTTTATGAGCCACTATAGTAAGTAGGTTACGAAGATTATAAATAAGTAATTTAACAGGTAAACGGTCTTTCGTTCTCGCAATGGATTCATAGCAAAACGTTTAGTTTAGTAAATTTCACTTTTAAATCGATTCCGATTGCATTCGGTCCGTTATTCATTTGTCTCATAATTTCCGATTGGGCAACTACCTGCCCCACTTCCGTAGCGACGTGGACCTCTCTCTTAGATCTTTTTTTAAAATATAAAATACACATACACACTTGTCACTTCATTTTTCACGGCTTCTTATTTTATGTGTCATGCGCAGGGCTGCCAAGATTATAATTAGTGATAAAACATTGCATGTTTTCAATTTAGAACAACAAAATCACGAATTACCTACCTAGTAAATATTAGAGCGCACATTATTAAAGTGCTCATAATAATTAATTGCAGCTTTTAAATTTTAATCATATTTGTTAAAACAAGCGCGCTACTATGACAGTTGCAAAGAGTTAAGTTTATTTTAAATGTTTAATGTTGTTTTGATTTATTTTATTGGCCGTGAAATCGTGATTAGATAAGTAAAGGTAGTAACTGTATTGGTGGCCCTAATGCTTGCTAGAGAATCATGACGTAAGAAGACGATGCTCTGCTTAGTAAATCACTAGTATCTGGTATTAGTTCTTAAACTTGTGTGGACCCTATGCATCTATGCATCTGGGTTGGACGTGGGTGGTAGAGACGGCATACAAATGGGTGTGCCGCCAAGAGATGTCTAATTACCGATTGAAGTGACACGAACATAACGTCAGACATTATCTGACTGGGTTTTATTATGTAACTGTGGTCGCAGCTGACGAAGTGATAGTGGCTATAAAAATCGCAAAGTTCCATAGCAATAAGGGTGTATTTTGTGCGATAGGGAAACGATTAGCGACAGGTAGCGTATGACGTTACGTGTATAAATATACTGGTGTCGATGATGTTGTTTTTATTTTATGTAAAGCATTAGTTCCACTTTTATCTGAACCGCTTCAAAATATTTGATAAATCAAAAACACAAGTAATTGTAGAGATATAATTTAAGAGAGTTCGCGGTAGCGTCGGACTGTGTATACAGGATGTTTTTTTAATGTTTAATATTAGTAACTTATCCTCTGTAAGAGATGGGCCTATCCTAGATTTCTGCTTAGCAACCGTTGTTATTTTGAATAAATTTTCAATAATATTTAGCAACCCATCTCTTTCTCGTAGGCCTTTACATAGTACTTTTTACCTACGAAGACCATTTTTAATAAATATATTGAAGAACTTACTGCTAACAACACAATACTTCTAGTAAGTAATGTTTTCGGTAATTCGCCAGAATATATTCATGACATGAACTTTTAGTTATTTTTACCATGACATGAACTAAAAGTTAGATAAGTTAGATATAGATTAAGCTTAAATTACACATTTAGGTGTAATTCTATACAAATGGTTACTGTTGAATCGTACGGTAATTACTCGTATAGCGTGACTGCTACGGACTTGACCGATCTAATACCGTGATAGGTGATAGTCAAATGTGCGCCACGAACTCTCAAGGTCGCGGACGTGGGTGTAACCCGGCGTTGGTTACGTAATCTTTTCTATTATTTTTAATTCAGCTAACATTTTAATAAACGCCTCGCAGAAACACATGCATTTGATCATAAGTTGTCATATAAACGACCAACGCCCCGTTTGTCTAGTGGTCGAAAAACTGGAACTAAGTTCTCGGGGTCCTGGATTCGATCCCCGGGTTAAGCAAAAAAGTTTCGAGTTTTTGAACTTTGCTGATCACCAAACCGCATTTGGCAAGCGTGTTGATTATGCCTGTACCCATTATTGCTATGGTAACTTGATGAAACCAATGATAGAGGCCTTTGCCCTGCAGTGGAATGATTAAAGCCCGTTACTACAGCGAACATTTTAATCAACGGCTGGGGCAGAGAGTAGAGACACATTTGATCATAGTTCCTTAATGCTTTGTCATGTTACGGACTTAAGTCTTAAATATCATTCAAGTTTCATGGACAATTACATTTACGAACGAACAAGGATTCGAAACATCCGGGTAAATTACAAAATAAATAAAAATCTCAGTAAAAATTTCATAAAATGAGTTATAAAAACGTGTATTTCTTAAATAATTTTACTTTCGATCGAGTTAAAAAATGTCGACTGTGATAATAAGTATTGCGTAAACTTGGATTACCTAAAGCTGGAATGATGTCAGTGCAAATAATAACATAACATTTATGTTGGTATAGAAATGTTAAAATTAATTTATTAATCGAAGTGAATTGGGTATATGAGACTTCAATCAATTGACATCCTTTTTATAAGCTGTCATATGGACTAAGTCTATGGTCAAAACGTAATTTTGCTTTAGATTTAGAATGGCAGTACAACCTATCACGTTACGATAACCGTACTCATACACAGTTAGATAAATACACAAACTTGCACGATAATCAATTTGGCTTTAGACCAAAATTGTCCACTGAAAGTGCGATACTGAGTCTTAAGCACACCGTCAGGTATTATCTAGACCGTAAAACCCCAGTTTATGCGTGTTTTCTCGACTTGTCTAAAGCTTTCGACCTGGTGGCATATGATGTACTGTGGAAAAAATTGGATAAAATTGGACTCCCACGTGAACTTACCAACATTTTCAGGTACTGGTATACACATCAGGTCAACTCTGTCAAATGGGCGGATGCAATGTCTGATCCGTATCGGCTTCATTGCGGCGTGAGGCAGGGTGGTTTGACCTCGCCAACGCTGTTCAACTTGTACATGGACGCGCTGATCGCCGAGCTCAGCAGTCGCCGTGTCGGCTGCCATGTTGATGATATTTGTGTCAATAATCTCAGCTATGCTGACGATATGGTTCTGTTGAGTGCGTCGATCTGTGGTCTTAGACAACTGATACGGGTTTGTGAGAGATACGCTGCGGAACACGGCCTGATTTACAATGGCATCAAAAGTCAATACATGGTCTTTGAGATCGGCGGTGCTAGGTGCCCTCAGAAAATACCACCGGTATGTCTGAATGGTATCCCATTAGGCAGGGTAGATCATTTCAAATACTTAGGACACATAGTCTCCGCCGATCTCAGAGACCATGCTGATATTGAACGCGAACGGAGAGCGTTATCAAAAAGGGCGAACATATTGGCCCGCAGGTTTGCACGATGCTCGGATGGAGTGAAAACAACACTATTCCGGGCGTACTGCACATCGCTGTACACGTGTAGCCTGTGGATAAATTACTCCCAGAAAGCCTACAACTCCCTCCGCGTCCAATTTAATAACGCGTTTAGGGCGGTGTTGGGGCTGCCCCGCTTCTGTAGCGCCTCGGGCATGTTCGCGGCGGCCCGCGTCGATTGTTTTCACGCGAGTGTGCGCAAGCGATGCGCGTCGCTGGTGCGCAGGGTGCGGGCCAGCTCCAACTCCGTTCTGGCAATGATTGCTGGTCGCTTTGACTGCCCCTATATGCGGCACTGTAGCGGGAGGCACGTCACTCCAGTGCGGGCCTGACTAAAGTAACTATTTTCATTAATTATATTTCAATTTATATTTTTTCTAATTTAATTTTAATTTTATATATATATATTTTTATCAATTTAATTTAATTTTACTTTGTCATTTTATTTATTTCATTCTTATCTGAAATTGTATGAAATATGGGACTAAGTCCTGAAATAAATGATTTTTATTTTATTTATTTTATTTAAATGATAACTGTTTATTGATTTCAAAGCAATTAAAAATCTTTTTTGACAAATCACTAACATGATTCTAGATGTTTAGCCATAAATAAGATTTAAAGGAAGAATTTCCATTAAAGGGACGGTGTTTTCAAATTATTTGTAAATAGTGTTTATTGTAGTGTACATTTGACAAATACAAATCACTATAAAAGTTAAGATAGAAAGACAAAACATCGCATTAAACTTAAAAGCCGCTAAGTTTAACATCTGATATAAATATAACACTTAAAACTTTACTGAGATTAATCAAATACAAACGAATCGTATCGACAAGTTTAACATCTATGACTAACCAAATAAATGCCGCCATTTTATTTTTAGTTATTTCAAGCTCGGACGCAAATTATCTAAGGCTAAGGCATCGTGGCTTCCATTGCTTTTGCTTGTTTTATCGTATACCTCTGAGAAACTAGTTTTACCAGATTACTGCTTATTTAAATAGATTTTTTTCCTCAAAAATACACAAATGAGAACAAATTTTATATCAATTCTTACTAATTTTATAAATACGGGATTTTGGATTTAAGGATTCTAAAGTGGTCTACTTATATGTTATTCTAGCTAGCCTATTGTCTATCTTCATGCTAGGCGAAAGGCTGCAAGATAGCAGTTTTGGCGCTATCGAGTAACAAACAGCCATTAAAATCCAATCTTTCGCATTAATAACCATCATAGTAAATCTAAGTTAGATTAGCAAGATATGAGATAGGACATATATGATAGGTGTAGTAGTTGGTGTCTAGATCTATCTCACGGGAACTGTTATGCTATTTTAGTCGATGACTTGTCCCTGTACCTTCATCAAGTTATACAATAACAGACAATAGTATAAGTAAGATTAGCAAGGAGTAACAAATATAATATATTAGTATAATGTCTAATAAATATCGATTACCTAGCTATATCTCCTCTGTTCTAGCTTGTGTTTCAGCTTGAGAAAGCCGCAGACAGAAACATTTGAAACCTCTCTAGTCCTTGAAACTTATTTCACAAAAGTATTTTTCTAATCTTATTAACTTTTGTTCCAAAACCAAGAGCATCGACTAGTACGTAGTTTTCACTTATTGACTTCATATTTCCAAAAACATAAAATTTTGCTTTATGGAGCCAACATCCATATCTAAAAAAATTTTTCCTCCGCTGAATTAGTTAATATCTTTTTCATAAATTCAATAGTGGTCCTTTAAAAGTTTTATTGTTGTTTTATTAGTAGTACCTTTAATAGCTTAATAAAATAAGCAACTGTTACTAACTAGCCGTCACAAATACTGCTTATTCAACTGTTAATCCATACTTAATATTATAAATGGGAAAGTGTTCGTGTCTGTTTGTTTGTCCGTTTTTCACGGCAAAACGGAGCACGGCAAATTGACGTGATTTTTTTTAGTGGAGATAGTCGAAGGGATGGAGAATGATATAGGCTACTTATTATCTTCTTCTAACCCCCCACGTCCCTAAAATGCGGGGTGGAAGTTTGTATGGAGCATTCCGCAATTTTCAAGGTAGAAAGATAAATATTGGTATGCAGACTAATTGTGACAAAAAAAAGCATCATTTTTATGGAAATCCGTCCCCAATCCCTTAAAAGAGCGGGTGAAATTTGTTACCCCGAATTTAAGCGAGAATTTAAGAGAGATTAACAAAGCGAGCGAAGCCGCGGGCAAAAGCTAGTAAATTATAAAGGCAACCAAGAACAAAGCACCTCATAAATAAAGTACATTTAAATGAAATTTTATTACATAATGATTAAATGCCATAATTGATTGAATGCGCAAATGGAAAAACTGCTGTTGCCACAAACGTAAGCATTTGTGTCTACTTATAATGTAATTTATTTGAACAAGTGCATTTCAGTACATTTCAAGAGTTACTGGCTACTGTATTGTTTTAACCTGTCAATAGTCCTGAACAATGCCCACGTGGAAAACATCCACATTAATTATAATCATAATGTGCCCGTGGAAATTGATTAAGTACATTTAGTTTTAAATTAATTATACTCGTATATTTATTATTGTAACACAATATTTTTTAAAGCTGGACTTTTCAGGCGTATTCGCTTGCATGGTATTTAATTCCTTAAAGAAATTGGGACTATTAGATATCCTGTTTTATCAACGTTCCATAATCTTAGCGGGTGGTTTAGCGAACGCAGATTGGCAAATGTTGGAAAAAATTTAGCAGTACCTACCTACTTCCTTTGTCTCCCCATAAGACTCTTACACACCGAGAAGGAGTGGTACTATTTATTTATTTTAAACTGTACATTAATGTTGTATATTTATGATTAAACTATTGCTTAATTAAAGTATTTGCAAAGATACTTAAACAGAAATAAAACAAACACCTTTCTGTTATTTTATGTTGTAAGGTAAACTCATCAGTTAATTATCTACACAGATAGTGTGATCTACCACGTTGCAATACTTATGAAAACAAATAGCACACAGACAAGAATTTTAATTATTTGATCGCTGAGCACGTTGGAGATCCATTCATTCTATCACGTAGTTAGGCTACTTAATAGTAATGTACTTACGATGTTTTCCATTCGTTTGCATTGTTTCCAGAAAAGTCCGCTAATGTAAAATATTTAAAGAGAATCACATCGCTTTGTGGAAAGGATTCCATGATTGCATGGTATGATTAGGTCTCTGTCTGAAAGACTTAGTTCTGCTGCTTATGCTGTGCGAAAGATAAGACAGTTGCCTGAGTTTGGAACGGCAAGATTAGTATATTTTAGCTACTTTCACAGTATAATGTCATACGGAATTCTGTTATGGGGCTCAGCGGCAGATATTGAGTCTATTTTTATACTGCAAAAAAACGTGCTGTGCGGGCTATTTACGGCCTTCGACCCCGTGACTCTCTAAAGAGAGCTATTTAAAGAGATAAACATACTTACAGTTGCATTTCAATACATTTTGGAAAACATTATGTACGTCCGTAAAAACCTAGAGTTATTTGTCAAAAATAGTGACGTACACAATTCAGACTGCTAAAAGTGGGTAATACGTTCATGGGAAATTGCATAGTTTTAATATCATCTATATTCAATCTATGGGAAATTGTATTCGTATTTTCAACAAATTGTCACTGTCAATTGCTGAACTCCCTGTACATAAACTCAAATCATATATCAAAGTTGTTTTAATGAAAAAGGGCTATTATACTATTAATGATTATATAAATGATAGGAACGTTTGGCTTTAAATTGTCCCAGCTAGCACTGGCACATATCTTATGTAAACATGTTTATTTAAAAAGAGGCTGACAATAGTGACCGAGTTTCTTGCGCTGCTTCTTCTCGGCACTAGCCCACATTTGTCCCGAAGCAGTGGTAGGTTTAAATATTGGGACGTGTAAAAGCGCCTCCAGGGGCCTATTTGCAGAAATAAAACTGATTTTAACTGATTTTTAACTGCATGATAAGGCTCAGAAAATGTTAGATGAAATATATTAGAGAATCAGAGGATCTACTTTCTGTGTTTTTAGTTATGTTTAATTAGTCGTTTCGTGCGTACTTTTCAAGTTCAAATACTGATATTTCATATGATAGGTATATATTTTCTGTCACATACTCTAAGTATTCATCTTACTAATCTGACTTGTACTAAAATTAAAAGTAACTAAAAACGGCTAACCTGGATCCTGGTTTCTTCGAGAACTATAAGCTGGTTAAATAAAGAAGTATTTAAAACTATAAACTATAAGAACTATAGGTTATAAGCTGGACTAGCACAGAGGCTACTTTTCATTTGACAAATAAGGACGGCTACAATTCAAAACTGCATGCGTCACGTATGATTCGCGGGAATAACAGCTAGGTACAAATAGAGATCCTCATGAATGCATATGCATAGCCGTACTCGCTCTATTGTGTTCTAAGGACTCAGAAAATAGACTTGCAAGATGCTCATCCTGTCTTCTATAGTTACATTAGTAATGTTGCATGCACGGGCGTGCGCGTCTACATGGACATACCAGTGTAAATAAGGCTGTAATTTCCTTTTAGATTTTTCGGTTCATTCCAACCGAACTTGAAATTCAGTTAAAAAGTTAGTAATTTTCATAGATATTGTTACGAACGTGGAGTTCGGGATTTGGATAAAACACCGTTGACTTATTAGAAGAATTTATTAGGCGATGAACAGGTCGCAAACACTATCACACAAGCCAAATCACAAGAATCGTAGTCCGGTGGGTCGCTGAGGTCGTTGGTTCCAATACACTATTTAGCCAATCCGTAGAGTAGTCCTTAGATCCGTTGGTATCGCTAAAGTCGTCGTTACTTCGCACTAGATCACTTTTCGCAGGTATCGCACCAAAAGCTCAGAATGAACTGACTCGGCGTCTCAAGTCCTGTTATTTATATATCTCAACATCGACGCCGGTCGTACATACTAGAATGTTCGTTTTCTAGAAGAAATTACAAGGACGTTAAACGTAAACAACTCTAGTAAGTTATGCCATTTTATGCCTTAATCTGTAAACTTAAAGTTCAATGTCGCTTGCACTAAGGTCTTGTTATTACTTTGTGGCCGAACTTAGGTAGTTATGTACATTCCTCTAGCGATATCTCGAACCTTCTAGCATGACCGCGACACTGCCCTCCTCTTAGAGATGCTCGTCCCGAGCGTCATCGTTATTGCCGTTATAACGTGCCAAGCGATCGATGTGAACTACCTTAAGTGCTCCTCTCGGTGGCCGTTGGATCCGGTATGTAACATCGTTTATTCGCGTGACAACTTTGTACGGCCCTTCCCATCTAGTCTGTAATTTAGGTGACTTTCCTTTTTTCCGTATCGGGTTATGTAGCCAGACTAGTGCTCCTTCATCAAAACCACTGGTATTCGCTTTCCGGTCATATCTCGTCTTCATGTTTTCACTCGACTGCAAGCCGTTTTCTCGTACCATGGCATAAATGTCCCGCATCTTGTCTTGCAAATCGGAGACATAATCCTGTACGGTGACGTGATCGTCTGGCGCTCCTCCGGTTACAAGGTCTACCGGTAACCTTAGCTCTCGTCCGAAGTTAAGTACGGCGTCGTTTTTGTGCTCTCATGTTCCGAAGTCCTGTAGGCGAGAAGGAACGGTGCAATGTACTTGTCCCAGTCCCTTTGATGGTTGTCCACCAATTTTGCTAAATGCCTCTCTAGTGTTTGGTTAAACCTTTCTACCATGCCGTCGGACTGAGGATGATAAGCAGTGGTTCTCGTCTTGTGAATGCCCAATATTTTGCAGACTCCTTGAAACACGTTCGACTCAAAATTTCTGCCCTGATCGGAATGAATTTCCAGGGGTACACCATATCGGCATATGACTTCTTCAACCAATTTGGAGGCTACGGTCGTAGCTTCTTGATTAGGTATAGCAAAGACTTCTGGCCACTTGGTGAAGTAATCCATGACGACCATAAAGTACTTGTTCCCCGACTCTGTCACAGGGAATGGTCCGGCAACATCCACTGCTATCCGCTCCCATGGTGTACCAACGTTATAAAGTTGAAGGTGTCCTCGACTCCTGGTGGATGGACCTTTTACTGCAGCACAAGTGGTACATTTCCGACACCAATCTTGTACATCAGCTCTGCAGTTAAGCCAGTAGAATCTATCCCGTAGCTTTGTTAAGGTCCTTTTTACACCTAGATGCCCTCCTGATATGCCATCGTGTACCTCTCGGAGAACATCCTTGACCCTTTCCCTTGGGACGACCAGCTGTAGATGGAACTCTCTACCGTTAGGTTTTTCCCATTTCCGGTAAAGTATCCCGTTCTGCAAGATGAAACTGTCCCATTGAGCCCAGTACGCTTTAGTCGTAGCACTCGTAGGCGCAACTTCATGCCATCTCGGCTTATCGTTACCGCGTTTCTTCCATGCAATGATCAGTCGTATGTCTTTGTCTTTTTCCTGAGCTTCTCTCATGTACTCATCTTCCCAGGATCTCGGAGGACTTGTCCTTGTTATTTGTATACAGTCCTCTTTAGACTCCAGCTTGATGCAGTGCTTGCACTCTTCTGGGCACGGTCTTCTTGAGAGGGCGTCTGCATTCCCATGTGTCTTTCCACTACGATGTTCGGTAGTGAAGTCGTATTCTTGAAGCTGTTCAATCCACCTAGCAACTTGACCTTCGGGACTCTTAAAATGAAGCAGCCACTTTAAAGCAGCATGGTCGGTACGAAGCACGAACTTTCTGCCGATAATGTACTTGCTGAAATGTTGTAGCGTTTTGACCACTGCTAAAAGTTCTCTTCTTGTCACACAGTAGTTTCTTTCAGGCTTCGATAACGATTTGCTGAAGTAGGCAATCACAACTTCTCGGTCTCCTTGTTTTTGAGATAGTACTCCACCAATAGCTGTGTTGCTTGCATCCGTATCGACGACAAATTGCCCGTTAGCTTGTGGGTATCCCAAGATTGGAGTCTCACATAAACATTGCCTCAACCTTTGGAAGGAATCCTCGCAAGCGTCATCCCAGCAAAACCCTCTCTTTTCTTCCGTCAGGCGATGCAATGGCTTGGCAATTTCGGAGAATCCCTTAACAAAGCGTCTATAGTATGAGCATAAACCCAAAAATGCTCTTACTTCAGTTTTATCTTTGGGAGTTGGCCACTTCTGCACGGCTTCTATTTTAGCTGGATCAGTCTGTATTCCGTCACTGGTGATAACGTGCCCGAGGTAGTTTACCTTGTTTCTGAACAGATCGCATTTCTTCGGGTTCAGCTTTAGGTTGGCTCCACGTATCTTCCTTAAGATTTTTTCCAGGTTAAATAAATGGTCTTCGAAGTCCCGACCCATGATGATCACGTCATCCAAATATACCAGGCAGGCTTCTCCCACCAATCCTGCCAGGATACATTCCATGAGTCGCTCAAAAGTGGCTGGCGCGTTGCACAATCCAAATGGCATGACGTTAAATTGCCATAGCCCCTTCCCTGTAGAAAATGCTGTCTTCTCCTTATCCTTTGGATGAATTTCAACTTGCCAGTATCCAGACTTCAAGTCAAGTGTCGAGAACCACGTCTTGCCACTCAGGGTATCCAAGGTATCGTCAATGCGCGGTAGAGGATAGCTGTCCTTCTTCGTGATGTCGTTAAGTCGTCGATAGTCCACACAAAACCTTGTACTTCCATCTTTCTTCTTAACTAAGACGACAGGAGAACACCACGGACTTGCAGAAGGTTCGATGATCTTATTCTTCCTCATGCTCTCCAGCATATCCTCAACTTCTTGTTCCTTGGCAATCGGTATTCGCCTTGCTCGTTGCCGGATAGGTCCTTCATTTCCGGTGTCTATCTTGTGCTGTACCAAGGATGTCCTCCCCAAATCTCCTTCTTCTGAAGAAAACACGTCTGAAAAGCGCTGAAGCAGGTCTTTGGCTTTCATGCTTTGAGAATAACTTAAGTTACTTTTGCATCCTTCAAGAAGTTCTGCAATGGTAGATTTATCCTTGGTTTTTGTCTTAGTCAAAGTTGTTTGGCACTTTCTCACCCAAACAGCTTCTTCGCATCTTCCAATAACGTCGCCTTCTTTTAA
The DNA here is from genome assembly GCA_949315895.1 of Anania crocealis. NCBI lineage: Eukaryota > Metazoa > Arthropoda > Insecta > Lepidoptera > Crambidae > Anania > Anania crocealis. The sequence goes on from OX438868.1 coordinate 9,607,966, forward strand.
TTGGATCTCGTGGTCTTCTAAATTAGCAACTCTAACTATTGCAGTTGTGGACCCCTTGACTAGTGTCCTGGCTGCCAGAAGCTTTTGTGTCTTCGACTTGCTAAGTGTATCTTCGATCAACACACACCTATTCTTCTCATTCTTCTTAGCACATGGTAGCTTCACTAGCAGTTCAGCTTGTGTTCTTCCGGGAATGTTGATCTTCTTTAGGCATGTTACTTTTCCTTCGAGCCCACCAAGGATGAAAAGCTCTTCATTACCACACTTAAATATGCCATTGGTGACATCAATTTTGCAGTCATATCTTCGCATGAAGTCGAGGCCCAATACGCAGTCGTCCATTATTTCGGCCACGATAACGTTATGAGTATATGATGCTTCACCCACTTGTAATGTGACCGAAACTTCTCCTAGGACGGGTATTTGCTGGCCGGAAGCGGAAAGTAGCCGAATATTAAAGGTGCTGTTGCGCCTTTTCGCGGTCTCCACTAGTTTCGGCTTGATTATTGTCCTAGAGGCTCCTGTATCCACCGTCATCTTGCAGTCAGTCCCATTCACCGAGCCGCGTATCATCAAACTGTTCCCATTGCATGCCTGGGAGACAATCATCGTCGGGGCTTCTTTCGTTCCAGCCAGCACCCGCCCCCTAGTTCTGGCTGTTACTCGTTTCCCTGGTTTCCAGCAGAAGATGGGGTCTCCTGCTTCTTTAACATATCCAGGCGTTCCTCCAACATCTTGCTGATCATTTCAGCAAGTTTAGCTGTCTGCTGCGTCTCGTTCTTGGGATAGGTGAATTGCAGATGACCCTTTTCTCCACATTTATAGCACATAGATCCAGTTATTTTTTTCTTAGGAGGAAATGATGTCTTCTTTTCCTGTACTTCTTCAATCACTTCTCGTATTTTGTGAGTTGGCCGAACATCTTTCCTCAGGGCTTCTACTTCCAGAGCGTGTGCTAGAGCTTCCTTCAGTGAGACATGGTGGCGCAGCCCCACTGCAGCCCTAATCTCCATGTCTCTGATCCCATCGACGAATGCTTGGAGTAGGGTAGAGTCCACCATCTTTGCATCAGCAGATGGGTATGCTTTGCGGACTAATTTTTCAATCTCCAGAGCCCATTGCTGCAGTCCTTCTCCAGAACGCTGAACCCGGTCCCGTAGTTGAGCGCGGAAGACATGCTCCAGATGGCGTTCTCCATAACGAGCTTCGAGTGCCCCCATCAGATCGCTGAATGTGCTACCCGAGGATGGTAGCGCCTCCAAAACAGAAAGAGCAGACCCCCGCAGAGCAACAGTGAGAGCTGTTAGACTCTGTTCCTCTGTCCATCCGTTAGCAGAGGCAACGGTCTGAAACTGTTGGCGTTAAGCGGTCCAGGACGTAGTGCCGTCGTAGGATGGTACTTTCACCCTGGGTGCCGGGCTGGTAAATACGACGTCACTCGGCGCGGGGGGTCCAGCGGTCTCCAGTTTCAGAACCTTTTTCTGTAATCCAGCGAGGTCCACTTTCACGCAGTCTATGTTGGCCTCCAGATTAGTTACCCTTTCTTCTACCAGGTCCACATTCTTCTGTAGGTTTTGCACCATGTCACCCACTGAACCGACGGCAAGCAGTACTTTTTGTTGTTCTTGATGCATTTCTTCCTGTTTCCCTTGAATTTCCTCACGCATTTCTTTTTGCTCTTGGTACATAAAGTCCATCATCTGCATTAATCTACTGAAGTCGAATGCAGATGCTCTGGCCTCTTGAGCTGAGGGTGTAGGGCGGTGAGTGGAGCCAGTAGGTGGGGTCTGTGATGTAGTTGGTAAAGCTTCCATTCCAGTACATGGGGCCTGGTCGGTTGGCGATGCTTGATGGGCGGAGCCAATGGGCGTATCCCGCTGATCGGTGGTTTGTCGAGCAGCAGCTGTGGCTTCCGCAGCTTGCTGTGCCCTGGTTCTGACGCCAGCAGTATCTTCCCTCGGAGTCACTGGCATTTCCAAATCCACTTCTGACACCAAATGTTACGAACGTGGAGTTCGGGATTTGGATAAAACACCGTTGACTTATTAGAAGAATTTATTAGGCGATGAACAGGTCGCAAACACTATCACACAAGCCAAATCACAAGAATCGTAGTCCGGTGGGTCGCTGAGGTCGTTGGTTCCAATACACTATTTAGCCAATCCGTAGAGTAGTCCTTAGATCCGTTGGTATCGCTAAAGTCGTCGTTACTTCGCACTAGATCACTTTTCGCAGGTATCGCACCAAAAGCTCAGAATGAACTGACTCGGCGTCTCAAGTCCTGTTATTTATATATCTCAACATCGACGCCGGTCGTACATACTAGAATGTTCGTTTTCTAGAAGAAATTACAAGGACGTTAAACGTAAACAACTCTAGTAAGTTATGCCATTTTATGCCTTAATCTGTAAACTTAAAGTTCAATGTCGCTTGCACTAAGGTCTTGTTATTACTTTGTGGCCGAACTTAGGTAGTTATGTACATTCCTCTAGCGATATCTCGAACCTTCTAGCATGACCGCGACAATATTATATTTTTATTATCTCCTATCGGACCTAGCAACACATGAGTAAGTGGGAATATTTATTTATGTGCTAGCGAACTTCGTATCGCCTTAGATATTTGATTTTGACGTCTTAAATGTCATTGTTATCAAATACGGCGGGGTTGGAAAAGTCTATGTTTGTATGGGAGTATAGAAAAGTGTTGTTTTTTTACTTTTTCAGGCAATGTTTTTATTCTCCGCGTAAGAACCATCCGCGTACTTCAAGGAATATTCTAAAAAGAATTAGCGAAATCGGTTCAGCTGTTCTTGAGATTTGCGCTTAGCAAGCAACACATTCAGCGATTCATTTTTATATTGTAGATAAGTAGGAGTTAGACAAATCTCTAGTAACTAGATAGAATCTTTCTCATCTGTTGCCCGCAACGCGTACGCGTGGAAACTGTTATTCCGATAACCGTTCTTTTTCCGCAATGTAAAATAGTTTTCCACCTATTCTCAGACCTACTGGCTGTACACAAAATTCATAAGAATCGGTCGAGCTATTTCGGAGGTGTGACACGATTTTATACAATAGGTACTAGCCATTCGCCCGCGGCTCTACCCGCGTGAACTACACACGTACACGTTATGTCGCCGGTACCCCACTGCTGGGCACAGGTTTTCACTTGTTTCCACATGCGTCCTGTGGTGGGATTCGAAATAGCGTATGTCCTTTCGCGTAGTCTAAACTATCTTTATACCAAATTTTTATAACCTCAGTTCAGTAGTTGCTGCGTAAAAGCATAACGAACAAACATACATTAATAATATTAGTAGAGACAATATCTTTATTACAATTATAATGTTACTTTCAAGTTCGGAAAGAATCTGGTCCATATTGAGGCAGTGGTTCTGCCTGGATCGATTGTGAGTGCAACGCAAATGCGCAAAACTGTTTTAAACATGTCCCGCCCGCCGAGGTCGCCTTCTCTCCAAGGCCGAACAGTAGGATCCGTTTGTGGCACAGCAAAAACCTTATGAAAATCCATAGGTTCTTCCCAATTTCACTGATAAGATGTCATAGAAAACTGATTAGTATCGTAGTAATTACGTTACTTATAGAATTATGTAAAATTAACCATGTCAGTAGGGTTTCAGATGAGGAATCATTTCTTATCTTATACATATTGTTTTTGCGGACAACATTATTTTTTAATGTCGTCTTTTGAAATGCTATTTATTTCAAGATAACATGTGAATTGTTGTTGTTTAACTAGTATGTTCCAATGGTTCCACCCAAATCTATGATTTGTAAAGACTATTCGCATGATGCACTAAACCTCTATAAACTAAATTACACATGTTTTACGTTACACCCTTTTTATTATTCTGGTGTCGCGTGCTAGAATAGTGAGTAAAATAATATAAAAATGTTTCAAAGCTATAAACTTTTATCTGTTACTTTATTGTATTTCAAAATGTAAACTTACTACCTATAAAGAAACATTACTAATGTTTAGATACGAATAATACCATAAAATGAAAAATAAATACTTGGTGGTGAAATTTGCCTTAGTATTCTAATGATCTTGTAGCAGTTTTGTATTTGAATAAAACGACTTATTCTAAAAATGAAACCTAGCTGCGATAAGCCCTGCAATCCGCTGAATACTTTTTATTCATCATTTATCTTCGTCCCTCATACAGATTTATTTAGCTGTTTTGGTGTGCTTGAGTAAAAAGCATCCATGTCACGTGTAAAATACGAGTATTAGATAGATTTTTATTTTTTATTTTCATGACAGACATGCCAGTTTATCCAATGTATTAGAGGGGGCAAAACATCAATATAGAATATACAATCTGTCTGTAGTCCGCAACTTCGTACACGTACAGAAACTATTCCAAGGAAATCGTACTATTTCCCGGTACAAAAGCCTCTGTGTTATTCCAGGGTACAATTGATTTCCGTGCCTTTCATCCAGTTTAGTTTAGTTTTACATTTTCCGGCCTGATTGAATGACAAACAACCATCTAAACTTTCATTTTTATAGTGCTAGTTAGAATTACTTTTTTCTTAACTATCTTTTGCCCGGAGCTTAGTAACCTTAAAATTTAGAATCTATTTATAGTGCCCATTTTGGTTAGTCTTCTACAATACATCTGTGAATACTGCCTTTAAATGTATTCTGGAGTTATAGCGAAATCCCTGTACAAACATAAAGACAGATAGACATAAACTCAAAAATAATGGTCTTGGGTTGCTTCGTCTATTTAACTTTAAAAAAATGGTGTAAGCAGATATACATATTATACCCAATTGGTTTAAACACACCCATCTTATCATCTTACTGCGTGGCTTGTTGTACGGAACTCTGTTGCCCCGTCTTTTATTTTACTTCTTATATCTACTGATACCCGCGCTCTCTCACTTGTGCAATGCACTTGCAGAAATCCTTGATGTTTTTTTCCTTTTCGTCTTAACACCTTTGCTTTGCTAAAAGGAAAATCCGGGATATATCTGCAATAACTGTAGGTATAGTGATCTATTCTATTATTCCATAATTTATGGCTAAGTAGCTCGGCTTAATTTACTTAGGTAATCATCTTCTATTGCTCATCTGTGGTTTTACCATACCACTAATTTGATTGATTCGTTCCTGCAAGTAGGTTATTAAAGAGTTGATTAAGTAATAGGTTTTAATTAGCCTAATCACTAAATTAAGTTGCACATGCAATGCAATCAAATATTGATGAAGTAATAAATCATTTTTGGATTCTTAGTAACCGTATCTTATGTGTCTTAGTAACCTATTTTAGGAATGTGTCTATGAAACGTTCAAGTTTTCTTGTTTTTTTTTTAAATTAATATCCTACTATTATTTTCGATCGTAGTGGAGAGTGGCATATACGAGTACATCGGATTTCAATGTATCTCTACATTGTCTCGTATCTGATATCTGATTTCTACCAAACGAGGGCTTAAGAGTTACTTTGGTCGGGATCAGAATAATGTATTTGAAGTTGTCCACTTTTATTTTTGTTTGATAATTGATTACAATCAAATAAGGCATCTTCAAGATTTAATTTCTTTGATTGGTTATCTCTTTTCTGTTAGAAAGTTTTATCATCGAAATTCAACTACCTAACTATTAAGTTAAAACGCTCTACGCTTACTAAGAACAACGACAAACCAGTATAGAAAAGATCGTTTGGCAAATTGACCTGCACAGAATTCGAACCCGGAACCTTTGCGCTGTAAGCGGACCTCCATTACATCCATATATACGGATCTCTCCGTCTCTGTAACATACTTTAAAACATGAGTAAGAGAGACTATCGGAGTCAAAAATATGGACATTGCGGAGCGTTGCGGAGTACCTAACCTCTGGCTCTGACTAATACTTGAGTCGAAATAAATCATTGCTAAGAATCAAACGAATGATTGCGGGTTGCGTTATATGTTTTGCAACGATGATAAAAAGGAGCCTGATAATGGGTCGCATGTAAGTTGTAATAATTGATTTGCGGTTTCGTCAACCCGTCTGTCTGTCGTCTTTGTTATTAGCATATAATAGTGTAGTGGTGTGAATAGGATAAAAGTAATACCAAATATCGATTCCGTCTTTCACGGGTAGAGTTCACCAATAGACGTTTAAGTTTTAAACAGCGTTTAAAATATTATTTGACATATTTTGTATGGGAATTGTGTCAAATTATATATCTCTATATAGCTGACGGAACATAATTATTTTTTTGATTTGTTTGCTTCATGTAATATGTTTTGATAAAATTTTGATTTACTTAAAAACATTGAAAGTATGATGATTGTTTTGTTTACAATTGTTAGGACGTATTAATGTTATTTAAACTAAGAACGAATCTGAAATTAGAGTCTTAGCAGCAACCAATTCTTAGCCGATAATTTTAACAAACACTATTAAATACACCTCACTTTTCTTGCTAATAGGAGCACTATAATTTTGCTACCAGACAAAGCTAAACTTTGTTTTCCAGGTTTCAGTTTGCATAAAGCAGGAATTTCGTTCATGAGATTTTGTATTCGCATTTTCAACTAATTATTACAATATATTGCTGAATAACATCTGAATGTTTAAATTAATTTCAATTAAAAGTGTAATTATCTAAACAATAAAAATTTATGGAATTCAAATGTATTAAGCCGCACTGGTATATATTTTCTTGTAAGATACTTATTAATAGGCTGACAATAGTGACCTAGTTTTTTTCGATGCTACTTCTCGGCACTAGCCCGCTTGTTCTGAAGCAGTGGTAAGGATAAAGTATTGTGACGTGTAAAAGCGCCTATTTACAGATTAAAAATTTATTTTACTGATTTACAGTGATAATCGCGATCACTGTAACTCGATTAGTTCAATATTTGATCAGCACCTCACTATCGTAATGGCATCTGTCGTTTAGCGCCTTTATTTCGACAAGCTTGTGCACACTCACGGACCATGAAATGAATGCCGGTTTGCAAATACCGTCACTTTGTGTTCCCTGGCTCTGAATTACGTTGACCTATTTTCATATAAAGTGTGACCTTGCGTGAAGCTCACTTCCCTATATTACGTAACAACATTCCGGATTGCGAGTGTGAAAAAAAAACAATATTTTTTTGGTTTTAGTTTAATAAATCAAACTTGAGAATACTAATTTTATATTTCAAGTCTTGTAGGTATCATTAATTAACTAACTGTTAAAACTCGGAAATTCCATAAAACAATTATTAGATATTTTGGTATCGTTGCAATAGTGTACATGGTAGAAAAACAATGGGCTATCGCTAGTGAATTTGCCACTAGAGGCGCTTGTGTCGCGTGAGGTCCAATAACATTCAGTTTTCACTGGTTTTAGCGGGCTTCGTTACATAAATTATAATTTCTTTAATTTACCTGCTGAAAAGTGATCTCTTTCGTAAAAATATCGCAAATAAGGATTATTTGGCGATTAATGTGATCGCTTTGAAAGCGGAATTAAGAAAAAGCGCAAAAATAGGCGGCCTCAAAGAGCAACTATTTCAAAAGTAAGTTTGTTGATATCAAGATAGTTATTTATAAATAATAAACTTTAATTTGATTCAAGATTAACACTTTGTTTTGGCGCCGATCGCCTTTGACAGCTATACCTCCGGACCTCAGTCTACAGTGGCGCTAACTGGTGAGCAAAGAAACGGTAGTCCCCATTGATACGGTAAAAACCCGAACCAGATTATAACTCTTTAAAAATCTACATCTTAAATTTATTTTTTCAAAGTTACAGGCCGGTTATCATTAATTAAAAAACAAAGTAAATTAATTCTTTAAACTTGGCATCGAAAGTTGTGATAATATAACCGTATCAAAATATAAGCGTAGAAACTGATAGCGGTCATCAATAGATCATTCACTAGACTAATCATGCTCACGGGTTCGGATTCCGGAAGGGACAACTGTATTATCGCATATTAACAGCTGTGGTACATGCTGTACCTACTTAATTTTGAGCGAGATTGTTAACTGTAACTATTGATAATGAAATAATGAATTGACTTTGGGATACTAAAATGCACATAAACATAGACTAGAATACGATAGCCCTTGTAGTTTGTCAGTTCCCCTATCTCCCCTAATAGGAAACGCATAAATCAATTAGTGATCCGGAACAAAGTTCTTACCAAGCCATTAACCCTGAGCTTTCTATGAGTGAAAGTATTCTTGGAAGCTAATAACTGCTGGGAATTGCACTGATCTGAAATCGAGACTTCAATCTCACTCTAATCACGATTTGTCAAAATTGTTTGGAAGGATCGATTTTACTTTGTACTTAGCATCAAGAGATAGCTTTTAAACATTTCATATATAATTAATACGTGCATTATTCTGACACTAAAGTAAGTTGCTAATCTTTCTCGCGGCTTTGTCCCAACTCTACCCAATCCCATCTCTACTCGATTGTAAATTACCTAACAAAAAATCTCAGCTCTACCCGATATCATAAAAAGTACAGTCAAAATGAAAAACATTTAAACGATATAATTTTTTTTAATCATCAACATTTTTATCATCGATTAGAACAATCGACATTTTGTAATAATATAATAAAAATACCTATAATGTTTTTAAACAAAACTCGTAATAACAAAATTGCGACAAAAAAAATTTAAATTGACTTATAATGCAAAATCACAGATTGTGATTAGGAACACAATTTTTTTACCTTATAATTATGTTTATTTTAGGAAATTATCGTCGAGCTATTTTTTTTCAAAAAGGCATCAATTGTCATTCGTTTCTTTTCGTAGTCTTCGGTCAAATTCTTTGATCATTCGAGATATTAGTTTTTCTTCTTTGTTCATTCAAGTAAGTTCCTTTTTCAGAATAATGGCTACATCGTCATCCCAATCAAAATATCATGATCGCAACATATTTTCATTCCTAAAATATTTATATTTTTCGTATTAACTGTACCCTTACTTTTTTCTATTAGCAAAAGTGAAATCGGGTAGAGATGGGATTTTTTGTTAGATTATTTTAAATCGGGTAGAGATGGGATCGGGTAGAGTGGGGACGAAGCCTCGCTCGCTTAAAGCAGCAGCAGCAGCAATCTCAGTTTTGAGGCAATCAGAAACAACGAAAGTACAACAAAATCTAGCCCGGAGACAATATAAAAAGTGGTTTCATTGAACCGTCAGGAGATTTAACAGAGACCTCAGAGCTGGCGATACCTTGTAAGCCTGTGCGCTACGCTACTTGGCCACGGAGATCCCCAGAGCTCTAACCTTTAATTCTTTTTATTTTATTTTACAAGGAAAAAATGTTTTTATACCTACATAACGTAAGTAACCAATACACATCAACATTATCTTCCCTTAATAACTTATGTAGGTAAGTATAGGTATTTTTATTTTAAGAGTTCAAAGCACTCAGGCTAAATAAGTAAAAAGCTGTACTAATGTTCCTAAAACCATTAAAAAAAACTGATAATTTTAGTGCAGATATTGATTTTATAGAAAACTAGCTTTTCGCCTGCGGCTGTGCCCGCGTGAAATCCGAGGATTTCACGCGGGCACAGCCGCATCCTCCTCCTCCAGCCTCCTCCTTATATCGCTCGGATGGAAAGCTGAGCTAAAAGAGAGAAACAAATTAACCTAGGTATGTCAATTTATTAAACAACTGTCTCAAGGTCTAATCTATGTATGTACTATTTCATCAAAATCGGTTAAATAGTTTAGAAGTGAAGACAGACAGACAGAATTACTTTCGCATTTATAAAATTGGATAAGAATATGATAAATTTAAGTAATGTTGACTTTACCCCACCCACCCCTTTTAGATATAGGCCAGTTAAAAAATGTGTTTCCTTAATTGCTTAGTGACATTTTAATCTAAGCATAAGTTTAAATTGAGTATTTTTGCCAAAATTAACAATAGGTAGGTACCACCTTTAAGTTTAGAATAAATATGCATGAATAATACACAAAAATTTTCTTCAAAAGTAGAGTGGTGAAGATACGAAAGAAAATTTACGGGTTTGAAGGTACAAAAGCGAATAATTCCAGAAATTAAAAATAAAAATATAAAAACAAATCTTGACGCCCAGGTAAAATCTTTTTAGTTAACAGCCCAACCCACATACCCCTCATTTTCGTATGTTTAACGTTCTTCCGAACAACCTGTATGTAGGCCTATTACATTAAAATTATTTCCTTGATGATGTTATCATTAGCTTTTAGACTAATAGGATAAATCAGGCAAATCAGCCAACTGTACATTGTTCTGCAATTCAAAAATCCAGATTTTTAAACTGTTATTAATAAATAAATATTACTTTAAAGTGCTTTTAATTATTTTAGGCTATTTAGATAAACAGCAAATCAGCTGACTGATGTTTTATTATATCTATAATTATAATAACTCGGTTATTTGGTCGGTTGGTTTGTGAGGTGCTTTGAATTTTTATTAATTTTTGCAATAAGAATATATTTTATCGACTGTTAAAACCACCTGTGATTTTTATAATAAGATTTTTTTCAAATTCCTATCACGTGTTTTGATTTTTCTGCTGTCTGTACTGAGAAAACATGTGTGGCGAATTTACAGTACTCGAAAATATAAAATATTAAATGTATGGCGAGTTTACACATATATTTTTTCGTGGAAAATCTGCATTGTAGCGAATCGACAATAACTTGAAAAAATATGTCTCAGGCGGGACTCGAACCCGCTTCTCCTCGCATACGGTAAAGCGCCGCGCCCGGCCTTCAATCCATCCAACTAAGCTTTTAAATCTCTTAATGTGTTTTTTTAAATGCTTACAAGTAAAATTTGAAATCAGTTGAGTGACTTCCAAAAAAGGTCCTAGTCATTACTTATTATTTCTTAGGTTGAACTTTGTGTAGGTAATAAACCTGTACTTTGCTCTATACATATATCGAATTTATTACAGATTTACCTAGTTCAATCTAGCATGATTGTGTGAAAACTTGAAACTGGATTATAAAAAAAACTTCTTAGTTATAAGTATATTTTTAAGAGGATAGACAGAGGTCTATCCTCTTAAAAATATACTGGAGCAGAGAGCTGCTCCAAGGGTAAGATTACCCTATCTCATATTTTGACTTGCACCGATTTTGCTTATATTTTTCACTCATGAAATACTGAGAAGATATTTGCTTGGTGTACAAAATCAAGTCCTTATGAATAAGTTTTAGTGACTGTTAAAAAAATATTATTCATATATTGCGATAACTTTTTATAGAAGTTAATAAACTCATGAAATAAGTGCTGAAAATGAGTTAGTAATAAAGTTATACCATGAAATGAAACGCGTTAGAATATAGTACTCATAAACAATAACATAATAAATACTTAATCTTAACTTATAATATAGGTCACAGATATATTACGTACCTATATTAAGTGATGTGCGTGTGGTTTGAGAGGCATGCTAAAAATTGTTTTAGCGAAAAGACTTCAATATTGAGGTCTGGTTAAAAAAAAATTAGAACCATACACTTACGTAGTATACGCCTTAGTTTCTTTACTATTTTAAGGTATTTTAGCAATGCGCTCATTATCTAACTTAAAGCGCGTTCGTAAATGTAGCAGCAAGCAGTTGAATTACTTAAGTGAAAAAGACAAAAAATACAAAAAATCTGATTATATTATACTTGACGTACTGTTGTTTCTGGAATATTTTATTTGATCTTTGAATGTTGAACTTTAAAATTTTGTTCCTGCCTATGTTTTCTTGGCTTGTACTTTTGTAACTTTAGCATAACCATAGTCTGAAATACGGTTGCATCTTTTACCACAGAGTACATTTTAATACCTTTTACGTTAAGTAATTATTGAATAATTTCTGTAAAAACCACAAAGATTAGATCGCCTCTCGCTACGCAATTTGCGGTATGTGAGCATAAAATGCTTCGCTTGTCCATCAGCAAAAGAGCTGTTCTCGCAATACTTCGTTGCAAGGCTATTTACAAAAATGATTCATAAAATATGGTCGTTGTCACTCTGGTTATTAATAAAAATATAGAGCCTTAAAAGTCAACGAAACTGGTAAAAGTCGATATTAAATTCGCGATTAAGCAACAATATGTAGCGGCGTACCTACATTCATGTACTTGCATGTTGTGCAATGATTGGCACAAACAATATGTACCAACATAGGTTCTACAAAACATTCTATTTAATCGAAAAGAATTATATGCGATAGGTTCCGAATTCTTTATTAATATTAAAGACTGGCTTGGTTACTTTGAAAAGATAAACTTAGTTTCTTTATTAGGCCTCACGTGTTATAATTATCGTGACCGTGACACATTTTCCTACCACTCTTGGCTGCACATTACCATTACTACTTACGTCGTAGCTAAGCGAACGTAGATGATGTGGCCTAACGCAGTGAATATTGCCTAAGGCACAATTTAAAGAAAGGAAATTAAACAAAAGAATAGAATAAAATAGAATTAGGAGTTAGTAGTGACGGAATCTTCCTACCAAACACCTTATTTTTAATGAGCTTAAGCTTAGGCTCTATTTCAAGCGAATAATGAGATGACACTCTGATCACGACACTCTTTTGACAGTGACCATGAAATTGCTTTAAAATACCACACGCGTAATGTCAAATGATATTGAAAAACTTTTTTCATTAAATCTTGAAGCGAAATAAAACGTGAAATTAGCCACCAATTTTGAGCCGGTGCAGGATTGCCGGTAATGATTACTTGTTTGTACAAAATTGCGTTCACTATTTTTGTGATTTCATATTTAATAATTAAATATATTAGAATAAAAAAAGTTTTGGTCGAACATATAAATTTCATTTAGTCATAATATCAATATTTACAATTACATAGGTGTAGTTACACTACAGCAACTAGTCAAAATTATACAAAACATTGAACTTGTCTCAGACTTTTTATCCAAGCTTTATGGGACATGATGTTTTCTAGTTAATCATGAATTACAGGTGAAATCAGGCTGTGTCAAAGACCCCACTATTTATAACTAATGTCTAAACTAAATAATAGTCCGATGCATAATATTTAACATTGCTTTTTTTTTCTTTCCAGGTGTTGGTCGCTTACAAGAGCTCCCTTTCTCTCTGACGCCACTGCTAACATGCTGTGGTTTCTTCATCATGTACTTGGTGGAAGAGTTAGTTCACCTGTACATTCACCAGCGAGAAAAGAAGAATGGGCAGGTGGCGCCACTTGTGCGCAATTTGAGTGTGCGCAGGAGTCGCACTAATGGCGTTATCGATCACAGCGTCACCAACTCCACCGCTGACCTGGTCGACTCTGATTCGCTTAAAAAAAAGGTTTGTGGGGAAATACTTTACTGACTTATGCTCGTTCATAGGATAACTGATTTGAAATTTAAGGAGGTAGAATTCATAGACTTTGTTATATGTGATACCTATGACATACTAATTTGCTAGTAGTTCAATAATACATTTAATAAATGTAAGTAATACATTTCATAAATTCGTTTAAATCCGTTTTTTAAACGTACGTACTTAAAATTAACTTTAATCGGTCCTTCCTGATGCAGACTCTACCTTAAATTTATATCAACAGAGTCGCCTTCCCCATGGAATAGTACTAACTTACTAACCTTAGGAAAACTTAACGAATATTAGAAATGCACTAGAAATAGTGTGAGGAGCTCCTCAGTATAAAATCTAGTTAAATAAGTAATTTGGACTTATAAAAAAAAAGCGGAATGTCTACACGTATCTTATTTCGATCTTATCGCACGTGATCAAGGTCTTGGTCTCGTATCGGGCACTAGTAATACCAATTTAATGATAACTGTAATAAATTAATTCAAATATATCAATTAAACGCATATAATAACGCGATAATGTGCCGTTAGCAATCGTTAATGGGTTTACCGATAACATATAACGCAAGTACATTGATTATAGTGGATAAGTAAATAAATAGGCGTCCTAAGGAATAAATAAGGAAATTGACAAAAAAAAATGTTTTGCCTGCGCTAGTAACTTACCTTACTATACTCAACAATCCCGTTTTCCGGGATATACCTACCTAAAATTGATTTTAAATAATTTTGATTGTCAAAAGTTTAAAGCGCTTTACAGCAACATTAATAAATATGATTAGGTAATTATAACTGATTTTCTTTATATATACAAAGGTATGTCTGTATAAAAGTAGAGTTAGTAGTATTGGCGCAAAATTTCATTAGTTACTTACACTACAATTCATTCTTTTCAGGACCCTGAAATCAGCCACCACAGCCATGGCCACTCCCACAATCACAGCCACATGCCCCCTCCGGTCGGTGATGACGTCACTTCTGCCCTGCGCGGACTGCTCATCGTCCTGGCTCTTTCTATCCACGAGTTATTTGAAGGTCTCGCTGTTGGTCTTGAATCAAGCACTTCGCACGTCTGGTAAGTTGACTTCGATAGCGCCATCTAGTACTGAGCGGCGGATCTAAAATAAGCATCTGAAGCTATATTTATTCTATTCAACGCTAGATGGCAATGCTCTCATTTAATGGGCCAAAAAGTTTTTAATACTTTTTATTATTGTTTTAGGTACATGTTGGGCGCCGTTTCAGCTCATAAATTGGTAATTGCATTCTGCATTGGAGTAGAGCTTATCGCAACACGCACCAAGACTTGGTTGGCGATTGTATACATCACCACCTTTGCTGTCGTCTCTCCGCTGGGTATCGGTATTGGTTTAATCTTGGTGGGAGGCGAGGGCGCCACTGCAGCTGGCGTGTACTCCGTGGTCCTGCAGGGTCTGGCTTCAGGAACGCTGCTATACGTCATCTTCTTCGAAATATGGAAGGGCGACAGAACTGGAATTATGCAGTATCTTGCTTCAGTCGTCGGATTCTTCCTTATGTTTGGACTGCAACTCCTAAGTAAGTTAGGGTGAAATTTTAAACTAAATTAATAGCCACCCTACTTTAAAACCGATAGCCCTATTGTTTACAAATAAATAAATAAATTGTAGCTATCTAACTTATTAATTTAATTTGTGAGTTCAATATTTAATCTCACCAGATGTAGGTTTGAATATACAAATACATTTTCAAACTAGTGTGAAAATGTCATAGCGTACCTAGCTATATCTTCAGTCTCTACTCCATACCAAAGCTAATAACTGTTTAGCATGTACTAAACAGTTATTAAAAGTATAAGTATTGAAATTTGGATAGTACCTATACGGAATCTTGCAACAAAATTTTAAATTAATAATTTTATTTCAGCGGGGCACTCGCACAGTCACTCGCATGGAGAGGATGACCACGGACATTCGCATGACCACGGCCATTCGCACGACCACTAAGATGCGACAGACAGACATCGCCTTGTAAACTAACGAATTAATGTACTTAAACCAAAACTTTACATTTAACTATGTACTTATGTGATATAATATTTAGGCTAAGTTTTTTATCTGAACTATTAAGTTATGAAATGTTGGAGTCCTTCAATGTTCATTTTGAATAATTGTTATTGCGAAGTTCTGCAACAAGAAATTAGTTACTGGCAACTCTATCTGTATTCTGTAAAAAGTTTGACCTAAGGTCCCAGCTATTCAAAACAAAAACTAAAAACAATGTTATTCCCACAAGACACCAAATCGTTTAGCCCTTTATAAGTAGAGCTTGACCGACAGCAAATACAGAATGATATTTTAACCACTATCCAAAATTTTTTTAGGCGTTCAGTATCGTATTTAAATTTATGAAGTTAAAAACGTAAATAAAGTTTTCACCCGAAAATATTTTTCGCAATATCGTTTTAAATTTTTACAGTTTTAGGCCTGTTTAGGTATAAAGGGAAAATAAAAACTTATGATTAGTATCATAGTGAATAAATGTGATGTGCATTGCGTAAAAAAAGTGTTGATAGGCGGTCGTATCAAAAATTTTAAATTTTTGGCGGATATTTTCGAAGTGCTTTATCTTGACATTTTTGTACTGGGCTATACCAAAAGAAAAAATACGTCATTTGTTTTTTGTCTCGTAGATTGATATATTAAAATTTGGAAGGTGGTTATAATTTCACCCTGTATACATCGGTTAGGTTTAACCACAGAACATAAAAAGGTTTCACTATAACATATTATAAATGACATGGAAATGATTGTGCATCACGTAGGGTTCGAATCCACTACCGCATTGCTTTGTAGTGCGTAATGCGACCATTAAACCAAGGTAATGAAAGTATGCCTATGTATAATGAATGATATAGGTAATTTTATTTTGTTTGATACTGAAGGACTCCAAGGACTTATTTACTAATGAAAATACAGGTAAGTAGGTAGCTAAGATAATAATAATAATATTTTTTGTAAGAATTGGAGATAGTGAAATGAATTTATGTGTTTTTGCTATTTCACGCAAGTTGTATTTAAGATAATTACAACAATAAAAAGACATAGGAGTCTTCACAATTTATCTAGAATAATTTATTAAGATTAATTAACTCAGCTTGTCATTGCGTAAACACACGTAGGTAGGTTTATTATAATATCGTTAAAACCAATAGATTTTCAACAATATTTCTCTTTCGAAAATGAATAGTCCAACCCATGCGTGACTAAATGTGAGTGGCTATATTTTATACCCGGAAATTATTTTATCTTTCTAAATCTTCACTAATATTATAAAGCTGAAGAGTTTGTTTGTTTGTTTGAACGTGTTAATCTCAGGAAGTACTGGTTCGAATTGAAAAACTCTTTTTGTGTTGGATAGTCCATTTATCGAGGAAGGCTTTATATGACATCACGCACGCTGCGACCAAAAGGAGCGAAGTATGAGTGCAAAATGTTGGAAAAATAGTCGCGATCTTAATAACAGAAATTATTGATGACGCGGACGAAGTCGCGGGCAACAGCTAGTTGAAAATAATTATAAAAGTGTATTTGTTTTCAACAGACCCCTATTTCTTTTAACTAAAATAATGATAAGGATCATCAGTTTAGCTTAGATGAAATGGATGTATGTCGTTATAGTAAGTATTAGCATGTATTAGTAATAACTTACTTAGTAAGGTAAATTTTATTTTATTTTATAAGTTGTATCAAAAACTCCTACTTATTATTTGTTATTTTAAGAGTTTAAATAATCTAGTCACAAGTTTACGAGTTGAAGGTTTACCTATACGGTCATTATTCGTACCTATGTCCTATCCACGTTACAAATGTTGGGTTGACCCTGAGTCGATCAAAAAGTAAAAAAAACTACAATGGGACAAAACTATCAACATAATTTTAATATTAACTGATAGCATTTGTATCAATTCGTAACATATTAAATACGACATGATACGACTACCTACTCGTACCATATTCTTTGTATTGAAAAATCTTAACGTTGTCATGGGTGTGAGTTTGCAACAAAAATGTATAGCCTGATGTGTAGGCCAGTCTCTCGCACTCCTCAAGCCTCGCGGTCTAGCACAGGAATGAAAGAACAGCCGCCATTTTAAGTAAGGCAGTTGTCCCACTGCCAGCGAGGAAGCGACTAACTATCGGTTATTTTGGCGCTCAAGAAACGTTTAATAAGTATACATTCCGTGCAAACAAAAGAAATGCTTAAATTAATAGTTGATCGCTGAATGTTTACAATGCCGGTGAGGACTCGCTCTACTACTTTACTATACAACACACTCTCATCCCGGTGCTCGACAATTCGTTTCTAGTTACGACGTATCACTATTCGCTTTTAGTTCATCGTCGGCGGTGAGACAATTGCCTTAAATATAGGTACACGAGTTTATCGTCAGCCTGCATAATTTACATCGAATAATATATTTATTTAATCAACAATGTGTTACTTCCTTAGGTACATACCAATTTCATAATTTTTACATTGGACTGTTGTTGTCTGTGATAATTAGAAGGTTGGCGGGGTAACAATAATTAACATTCATAACTCATGCTATTAGTACATGCCATTACAATAATTATTCTCCATTGATTAATATTAAAAAGTACAAATAATTTGCATATTTAATGTTCCGTCTTCAAGCTGATAGAACGCTATTAATTATGAATTAAGTCATCTAATTATTTTCGTCAAGATTTAAAGAAACCTGTGAGTAGTTACCGCATTTAAGACTTACTCAGGGTTTTTATAAAATGTTGTCAAAAATGACTAAAGCAAAATAAACTTCTTAAGCTGTTTGTAAATAAACCATTGTTTACATCCGATCTTTTATTTCCTTTGATATTACAAAAACAAACCCTATTTTTTGCACCCTAATGGTAGAATTTTCTTCTACTAAGTAATTACATGTGAACAACTTTGGCCTGTTCCATGTGATGTCCTTGTTTAACGATTTAAACAAGGACATAGTAAAGTAACAGGATAAGTAAAATTAATCAACCCAGTGCAGGTGCAACTTCATCGTTTAATTTAAGTTACCTCTACAATTATGGGTATAGGCATAAACACCACGCTTGCCAAATGCGGGTTGGTGATCACAAACCCGAGCAATGTATGAAAATTCGAAACTCTTGCTGCCCGACCCGGGGATGGAACCCAGGACCCCGAGATCTCGGCACGGTACATAAACATTAGACTAATGGGTCTTAGACTAATAAAACTTTTTTTGACAAAACATTGGCCATTCTAAAAGCGTGAAGTAGATAGGCTACCGAATTTGTTTCGATGATTTGTTGTTTGGCATTCACGATTTCGTTGAATAAGGTTTTTAAATTTTCTTGATGCATTGTTACACATAAAACATATTTATGTGTAATTTGTATATTTCAAATTTTTACTCATTTGCACCGCCTGTAATATTTCTACTTGGCCTAATGGTTAACTGGTAGGGAATGCTTTTAGCACTAAGTCCGCCATTTGTACCGTTTTTGTATTTTACCTATAAATTATGACATTGCATTGTAATACCCGGTTCAGTGATAAGTTTTTTTCAAATTCAATTGACACCTACTTTGAGTCATACTCTATCGAACATGGTGGTCAATAATTACACAGGAAGAAACGGCACTACCAGCATCCTCCACACTTCCTCCAGCTTAAATAAATTGCAAGTCCGGAGCGTTTCCCACATATTTTTTTTTAACTCTTACAACTATTTTTACAGGACTTAGCCTAATACAATAGTGTAACTTATTATATTTTTGGTAACTAATTACAAAAAGTCCGAGTCTTGTAAATTCATTCAGAGAACAAGAAAACAAGTTAATTTTCTCTGCTATTTGGTTGAGAGTAGAGCCGGTAGTAGACTTCTTATCTTTTAACTTAGTAGCATATAACATTGTCATATTATGTCTGTAAGATTGTATCTCCCTTAATGTGAACTGAAATTATGAATTCGCACTTTATTTTTCGCATTGTTATTACATAAACATAATAGCCTAACCTAACCTAAACCTAAACTAACCTAACTCATTGAAATGTATGGGTATACATTTCAATGAGTTAGGTTAATTTAGGTTTAGGAATTACTATTATCAGCTTATATTATGAGTTTAAAAATAGTTATTTAGTAACGGAAGATGAAAATAATAAACGATTTATTTATAAATCCAGACATAAAAATGCATTTATTTAAACGTTTGTCACGTGACACGAAACGCTCCTGATTGCTCGGGTTTATAATGACGTCACCTGCTTGATAACTTCGCTTGCCTACTTGTGTTTTAGTAGCTTTTCAAAATGTTTTGATAATATTTTCCTATAATAATAGTATCCATTGTTTATGTGTGATTTATTTCCAATATTTTACAAATTCTGTCAATTACTTTTACCATGGACAACAATTTTGTAAAGCAGAAAGCAGTAACCTGCCCATTCATTTAAAATCTGTAACAAACAAACTAGTTAGTCGTGATCTTTGATTGTAATGTTTATTGAAATCATAAAACTGTAGCTACAATTTTTAGCTAATATTATGAAAACATCGGAAATATTCTAAGTGAGTTGCAAGACGCATTTTGATAACAACATTAGAGGTATTATAACCTCAAACCAATAACAAAATATTTACATTCCTTAAGTAATGAATTTAAAAAATATATATAAATATTATGTTTACTTACATCGAAATGGTCCTCACAGAAGAAATTCGCACTATATCGCACATATTTGTAGTATTCGCTATGTTATCATATATTATGATCCCTCCGAAATAGTTGCAACCACTTATGGCGCACTTTAAATTTCTTTTGAAAACTTACAAATAGTTTTCCGAAGTTTTTATAGAAGTATTTATACATTTTGGAACTGCATACCATTTAAAACTTATTTTATTACATAAGTCACTGTTAAAATATAGATCCAATCGCACTTTCGTTATTTGTTTGCAACAAATGTATGTAGATGATATGAGCTACAGATCACAAGACAGGCAAGTGATGTCACTGATGTCACCATTGCAGCGCCATATTGACAAAATAGCGGTTTGGCGCGCTATTTCAACTTTCAATTTTCATTTTGAATATGTACCAGAATTTAAAATAACTACTATTACTGGGTTCTTCAACCTCTACTTAATAATACGATAATGTATAAAATGTATTTCAATAAAAACCGGCCAAGTGCGAGTCGGACTCGCGCACGAAGGGTTCCGTACCAAAACGGCCAAAAAAACGGGTTTGTTGTATGGGAGCCCCCCTCAAATATTTATTTTATTTTGTTTTTAGTATTTGTTGTTATTGCAGTAACAAAAATGAAATGCGCATGAAATAGTGCTTGCTCAATCAGTGTTAGAGTTAGTGCGGGTAGTGTGGTGAAAGTATCTAGGCCGGTATATTAACAAGCGGAAATCATTAGCAAAATAATTTTCTAAATCGATAATTAGTAACAAAAATACATAATTTCTGAAAATTTCAACTGTCTAGCTATCGCGGCTCTTGAGATACAGCCTGGTGACAGAGCGACGGACAGACGGACAGACAGCGAAGTCATAGTAATAGGGTTCCGTTTTTACTCTTTGGATACGGAACCCTAAAAACCAGTCAAATAGCCTATTCGCGTAACCAAAACGTATCACAATCGAAATTGAATTGCAGGTTTTTGACAGTTTTAGTATGGGCTAAATGTCAAAATCATCCAATTCAATCACGATCGAACCACATGAGTAAAAATCCCTACAGAGTACAAGCTTCTTGACTTTTTTAAACTATTCTGATAGGGCTGACACCTGTTGCAAGTCAGAAAAAAAGGTAGTAAAAATTAAATACGGTAAGTACGAGTACCTACCTACATACTAAAAAGTGTATTTCAAAAGGTATAAAATATAAGGTTTAGTGTAATTTGACAATACTAAAGTTAAATTAGTTTATAAATGGCTAACCCTAAATAATTTATTTTTCTTCAAATATTTCTTATTTCTTTATAACGTGTGTTACAGTCTGAATCTAATACCTACAGTTTCCTTAAATAACTGATCGGAAAATATTCGCATGGCATGTCAAAAGATAATTAATTTATAATTTTATTTTTATACTTATTATCACATTATTAAAATAATCTTGGTATGTTTTTTTTTTCATTTTACCAATAAAATAAACATAATTATCTGGACCTGGCAGTATTTTAAGGAACCCGGCCTGTAGATATGTTACCTGCATTAAAGCCTTTACGATGAATAAATAAGGAATCATTGCTTATATTTAAGGCATTTTCCGATAGGATCTCGATTTCTTGCACTTGTGTCGATCCAGACATTTCATATACAATTATCATGCAACAAACCATAGCAGTGCGTAACTGACCCTTTGTTTATTTAGATTTAACACCAATTTTCCTTAATCAATAATATATAAATAATTGAATCATAGAAATGTTAAAATCACAATTCGTCAGCCAAATCACTCAAATAAATGTCGTCTAATGCGCGCGACGTGCAGGCGGCAGCCCTGTCATTTATACCGCAACTGAACCGGCGAAAACCAGTTCTTACCCCGGCGACGCGTCGGTGAACGCGTCGGTGAGATGTCACACGTACATCGCCGCGCTATGTGTGAGTGGAACAACAGCGGGCCGCATTTAGGTAGCTTGTATTCTGGTGGGAATATTTATTCATGTGATCGAACTGCGTCTGAAATAGCTGATTAAGGCTTAAGATTGTTAATGTCACACAAAAGTTTGACAGGGGAGTTTTGCGCGGGAAACGAAAAGAGAAAGATGGACTTTGTTTCGTAATTTTGTGAAATTAACATAAGTGGCATTTATTGTGATAAAGTAGTGGCATTGTTATAATAATGTGTCCGTGAGTACCTAGGATAAATCAAATAAAAGTGAGAAACAAGGAAAGCCGCTCCTATTTGACTCTGATCCACGTTCTCACGTAAAACTCCTATAATCATTGAAATGTATAATACATTTCAATGAGTTAGGTTAGTTTAGGTTAGGTTAGGCTATTATGTATATTTAAGTATTTATGATATTGTATGTATTTTAAATTGTCATTATTACTAAAGACTAGGCTAAATGGACTCGCCGAAAGAAGACACCAATACGAAAAAAGAAAAATTTTACAGTTCAACGTCAGCTGTCACTTTTCGACTTTCGTTCGAGTTTGACGACATCACACAGCAGAGTTAGACAGAGTACATTTTTAATACGACATTCGTCAAGCTCTACATCAGGCAGCGAATTGTTTTGCAATTTAATTTAACTTTTTGTTGACTTCTTTTTAGAAGAAATTTCACGCATTTACGCTAAACTTTCTTTATTAAATTCTTGTAAGTATACTGATTGTCTAACTGTTCTTTCTTTTATTTCGTAAGCCATAATAACTAATGATGATCTTGACAAAAACAACTTGCCTTGTAAAGTTGTATCCATGTTTCTTTACAGCTCACGAAACGTATAATTTATTAGTTAGGTAATAATGTTTCCATAATTTTACATGTTATCATTGGATAGAAAGTGAAATGTTGCGTGTGATATAATACAGTTGAAAGGTGAAATTATGAGGTGGATAACCTTGCTCCGTTACATTACAGTAGGAGCTAATAGAAAGTTAAAGCTTGGTGTAGAAGAGAAGTCGTAGTCGTTAGTGCTTCCAGAGGCCTTGGTGTTGTTACATGCTCTAAAGTTAAAAGTGTTAAAATGAATATTTTAGTCAAAACTGCTGTTTGTCTCTCTGTGGAAATGGACAGTAAGATTAAAATGTCTATTTCTCTATTGATTCTGTTAGATAAATACTAGCTGGTTAAAATCACTGTTGATATTTCGTTTAGTAACAACTGTTAAGATATAAATAGATTTTAACTTAATTTAACTACTTTAATAAGAAAAGTGATAACTTTCAAGTGTAGTCTGTAGAAATATGTTTAAACATTTTTCATTGAAGCATGGTTATTTAATATTTTTTGCTTATTTAATTTTAGGTGAAGTGAGACCACTACTAAACAGAATGTCGACATCAGGTCTAACATCCGAAGCTCAGTTACGTTACATGCTGCAGTGGTTTGGAGAGTTTAGTGAACTTCAGCGTGAGGATTTCTTACCCATCCTTGCATCAGCTCGTGGAGGACAGCCTGATCAGCTTGCAGCTACACTTGCTGCTCTTTCCTGTCAAGACAAACCTGTCAGCTTGTTTCAATGCCGGGTGAGTAGAATTTTAAACCAGCTTTTAAAAAAAAGAATATTTGGTTTGGGGTGGTAGAAACCTACTTTATTAGTCATTTAATAATCTTTGATGACTATAATGTGAATCATCTTAACAATATCAATTATTAAGTGATAAAGAAAAAAAAACAATGTGGAGGTGTTAAGGAAAAGATATTTTTCACCACTGACCACAAGGCTGTATTAATATTCATTTAATTGTTAGCATTTTTCACAAAAGTTTTCTGCTAATATAGTTTTTTTTTAATACCAACAAAATTTTTTTTTTTTTTTCAATTTAAAGTATTTTTTGTAACAATTTAATCCCTTGATCGTGAGTTATTCCAGACACAATTGAAATCAATGGGGACTACCGTTCAAATTCACTAGCGATAGCCCCCCATTGTTATTGTGGCACCCGAATGCCTCCTGGGGGTTGAGGGATTAATATTGAGATGTTTGTTGAGCTGAGTGTAGTATGTTTGTTGAACATATGAAGGTCTTTGAGACCAAAGATTTAGCTTGTTATTATTTATTAATGTTAATGTTGTTAGAAAAATATTAACTTTGCACAATGTAATTATTAAAAGTGTAATAAAAAATATATATTTTTGTAAATGACTTGTTTTGATTGCATGCTTACTTTTAGTACATTAGTACTACCACAAATTGTTGGCCTGTCGCTCGCCTGTCATTACCATCATGATTAAAATGGGTAGCTAAAAATGGGTTTGTGTAATTTTCAACATGTTATCTTGACATTAATTTTTATTTAATACCATAGTTAAAAAGACTAAAGGCACTTCTTATAAAAAGACAATATCGAAAATAGCTTATATTTTAAAAGTTAGTTTTAGGTTTTAAAAAATATTTTATGTTCAAGTTTAAAAAACCTTGTAAATGGAAAATGACTAAAGTGGTTACTTGAATTCTTATGTATGTGTAAATTAGGCAGTTATTCTTGCTATGTTGTTTAAATATCAGGGTTTCACTACTATTATTAGTTTGTACTTTTACAAGTATGTTGAGACCAACAATATACATGTAATATGTTTCATAGTGAAATTACATTGAAATCTTTAAATATAAACATTTACAACCTCATTTCAGATCAAATTGTTTAATGAATGGTATCCCTCTTGGGCTGAGGAAGAACAAGACAGACTTATCAAAGGAGTATCGGATATGGACTCTGAATTTGGGAACAAGCTGCAAGAGTATCTTACTAACGGACCTCCAGTTAATGGAGAATTCAACTTTTTAATCGGAGAAAATTCGATACATGATGAGAATACCACTGAAAATGAACAATGGAATAATGGTGAGAATGAAGAAGCATCCACTGAGGATGGGCAAGGGATATCCCAAGAAAACATTCCTGTTGAGATAGCAGCTGCATCTTAATATGATGAGAGGTATAACCTGGTACTATTATTGAGCCATTATTCAAAGATATATTATTTTTTAGGTAGCATAAGCCATTTCTTTTCACTTTACTTTACTTTTACACAAAACTTTACTTTTCACTGTTTGTCTAATACATTCCTCTCACTACTTTGCAACATTATTCCATCTACCTTAAACATTCCATTTTTAGTATTAGAAATATTTTGTTTAAGAATCTCACGTTTTTGTTGTTAGGATAATTTTATAAGAGCCTTTATTTATATAGATTTATATTTCAAATTGATTTGAATATTATGCATATTTATAGATACTTTATGAGCACATTTTATATAGGTACATGCCAAATATGATCCCAACAGTATTTGTAAAATTATAGTATTACAACTCAACAAAACTTATATTTGTAAATGAATGAAATTGGTTCTAATATTATTATATCAAGTTATTATTATAACAATCATCAGTAACTTCAAACATTTGTTTTTTTTTGTTATATTAAGTACAAAGCTACTTGTGCCAATGTGTTAAAATGGAATTATATAATATATGTAAGATTGAATTATAATAAGATTTGTCATGGCAACTATTATTTAATTGTAAATTAAAGGTAGGGTGTGCCAAAGTAAAATAATAAAAAATTATAAGGTATGCAACTCTGCCACTATTGTGAAAATACATATATAATAAATGTACTGAAAACTATAACTTTTTATGTAAGTACCTCAAAACAGTTGAAACTGTGCAGTGCCGGAAGGTTAAATTTTACTTCTGCTACTGACTATACCTCTACTGCATTGCGCTTAGAAAGAGTGCCGATACTAACGAATTGCATATACAAAAAGTAAATTAAGTTATATGTATTTAAATTATCTTGAAACATTCCCAATATGTGAATATGAGACTTGGAACTGAAAACTTTGACTATTAGTATTGTTATGATATGTTTTATTTACTAAACATCTGCATGGCTCGAGTTTGAGTAGGGTTGAGTGATAGTTGGTGCTCGGAGATTTAGATTGAATGATGATTGGAATATTGGATGTTACTAAACGAAGGCCATTTTAGAACTAAAAAATATTTTATTTACACATTGGATAGGTATATTAAATTAGTTTTAAAACATAAAATCGATTTTTATTTTTCATTGAAATTTACATTTATAGCGATTTATTCACTATGCAAGCGTTCTAACTGTATAAATTACGATATGAACCTCGGTACTAGTCGCGGTAGTAACCCAGCCACTGTAACGTTATACCTACTTGATGACACGCGACAGGAAAGTTTTCCAAGGGTGTTAATTGTTGTGTTGTGTTTTGTACTTAATTAAAATATTTTTTTCATTTCATCAAGTAAACCAAAATGATATTTATTTACTTACATGACCGAAACATACACAAAACATCGCCCTTCTTTTTGAAGTCGGGTAAAATTAAAACAACGGTTGCAATTTTCACAATACTTATGTATAGTTTATTAGCACTTACGTAGTACTAAAAACAAATGCAAACTTTTACCTAAATACCTTTGATTCAAAAGGCAAGACATATATCTAAATATCTATTGTCATGGCACACGGTGACTAAATATGGTTTGTAAAATTATGGTATGGGTATGTAAAATATTGTTTTTATTAAGCATAAACGCAGTTACATATTTCCTAAAATATCATTGATTTATATCAAGTTTACTACCTACAATGTAAATGAACTGTATATTTTGAGTGCTTACAACATGTAGTTCTGTTTAATTCTTACTCAAAAAAATCTTATAAGATTTGTTTCTTGAAACGACTAAGCCAGCGAGATCACATTCAAAAGGTATACCCTGGATCGATTGTATACTTTAAACATATAATAGTTTGAATCAGTCGATATTAAAATCTATGGCTTGATCTTTAACAGGATCCAGTCGACGTACTCGGTGACGCGTGTGTACACTCCTGGCCATCCTGGTGTGCCGCAAGGCGAAGGTCCATAGGAAACGACGCCAAACGCAAACCAGTTGTTGTACTTAGCCACTTTGCCCATAAGCGCACCACCCGAGTCCCCCCTGCAGGAGTCCTGATCAGCAATGCCACCGGCGCAAAGCTGCTTCGAGCTAATCCGCCGGCTTACTCGACTAAATACACTATCACACTCACTATTGCTCACCACCGGTACAGTGACTTTGAGCTTGACATTCGATTCTGAGCCTGCAACAACCATAAAAATTCTGTGTCAAATCATAATCGTAAATCATTACAGTTATACTGAATACCGATCGAGAAATACATACATTAAGTTTATGAACATGCATGAACTTGAAATTTTGAAAATAATATAGAAGTAACATTCTAAAAGGCAAGTCTTGGCAAATTTCTAAGAGCCAGACTAGTGTTAGCACTTAAACTAGGTATATCAACAACTGCTGACAACTACCTTACGTTGATAATATGTAATAAGGTAATATATATAGCAACGCGTTGTCATAGATATAAGCAAACAAGGACCAATAATGTGACGCATCAGTAAGTAGGTAGTTACCTACATCCTCAACATCACTACACTGGAATTCAAGTTCTCAAAGTAACAAATGTATGACTGAAAAAAATTTACGAAATCAATCTGCTAAGCATTGCTAAGTACCTAAACAACAAACGAACGAGCGTTTTAAATAGTAACATATTTAATGCTCTTCATTAGTTTCTTCTTAATAAAAAGTTACTTAGTACATACGTGTTTCTGTTTTTCCCCAGCCGGCAACTTCCATATGGTAGCCCTCTAGTGTGTTTTGTTTTATCTCATTGGATGTCGGCAAGCAGATAGGCTTAACAAAGTCTGCAACAATGTGAAACACTTATTATCATATTTTGTAAGATACATTAATTAAGTATAGACTAAATACATTTATAGTGGAAAGTGCAATGCGTAGGTAGGCTTTTGACGCGGAAGGTTCGGATGTTTTCGATACTTTAAGGTCCACATTGATCACTTATGGCAATAGAGAATTGTAAATACAATTCCTTGATTAAAAATTTCGACTGTCAGAGGTGAGGTCCGAACCTAAACGTTCCGCAAACATTGATGAAACTTCGCTGGCTTACAGCGGAAAGCTTTAAATAAATAGTTTTGGGCTGAAATTAAAGAAACTTTCGGAACTCTATAAACACCTCAGAATTACAAAAAGTATGTTTTGGGAAGTCACAAGACGAATTAATTTCATCCCTCCCGAAAGACAATAGGCCACAGAACTTAAATCAAGACTTCACTTTCACAAAAAAATTATGGCCGGTCAGGTGCACAATCAAATAGTGCTGGGTTAGGTACGAGAAAGAAGAAGGAGACCGAGGCATTGTAAAAAACTTTCTACGACAAGATGAAAATGACAGTTCCAAAGTGCACGCTATGAATTTATTTGCCGATATGTTGTCGTCTGTACCTACGTACCGTTAAACCGCGCGTTGTGCTCAAGCCTCAATAGTGCGATGTCGTTGTGTTGGTTAGTGTCTGCAGGGTCGTATTTCTCGTGGGCGATGATCTGCTCGACGGGAATGTCCTGCGGGGGACCGCTGCAGTCGTCGCCTATGCAGTCCACCGCGCTCGATGTGTCCCATTCGCCGAGTCGGACTTGGGATCTGCTTAAGAGATAATATGCATTAGTTACAATGCGAAAAGGAACCCTTACTATTATACTAGTTAAACTGTTTAAATCCAGCTTAGGTACCTAATGTCGAAGGGACAGCAGACTTCGGGAAAAGCTATCCAATAAAAAAAAACTGTGTTTTAGATTTTTAAGCAATATTTTGATAGACATAGAAGCAAACTACATCAGTTTACAGTCTTTGTAGCATACCTAAATGTCTTTAAAATGAGACTTTTGCCGTAACCGCCATGTTTGGCAAGCGGGTTGGCTATCGCAGTTAAGTGGAGAAAAGACTGCTTCTGGCTCTATCTTGCATATTCCTTAAGTCGCCCTTTACAACACCCATAGGTCGAGAAGGTGTGATGTTATTGTATTCGAGGCAGGCACCACAAGGTAGGTACTGTATTTTACTGCCACGAGCACTGTTATTGTATTTGTACCGAAATATGCTAAAACCCTGTAAAATACAGTCCGCTTTTTATTCCAGCTTATCTAAGCTACTACCGAAGGCAGGCAGGTAAAAATAGGAGCCTATAATCATTCTCCTGTAGGGCAATGGCTTCCATCATTAATTTCAAGTTACCACAGCAATGATGGGTAGGTATGGGCATAGATAATCACCACACTTGCCAAATGCGGGTTGGTGATCACAAACCCGAGCAATGTTTGGAAATTCGAAACTCTTGTTACCTGACACGGGGATCGAATCCAGGACCCACAGATCTTGGCTTGGTACTTTAACCACTAGATCAACGAGGCCTTCTACCAAGAATATAATATTATTATAAACGAGTATGCATTAATAGATAATTCTTAATGTGGGCATTAATTCGATAATCACACATTAAAAATAACTTTCTAATGCAAAAATATAGCCAGATGTATACATATTAATATAACATAACTATGAACATACAGTCTCCAATTAGTGGGAAGATCTTCTCCTTTAACACAATGAGCGGCGGTCATCACGTACTTCGACGATATCAACACTCCACCGCAGTAGAAACCCCATCCTTTAGCTGTAAAAGAAGTTTCAGTATTAGGTAATTATCAAGGACAAAATATAAAAAAATCTCTTAACTAAGACATCATACATCATATCTGCTTTTTATGTGTATGAAGAAGTTAAGTAAGTATCTATCTAGGTACATTATTTTACTAATTGTATTTTGTGGATTGCCGATTTCATGTGAAAAAAACACAAACGCGTAACGGTACAAAAAGCTTGTTTTTTTACCGTTGCGCGTTCAAAAAACATCAGAGCATACTTCCAACTTCATTTACGAGGGCGGGTCAATAAGTCCGTGACTTTTTGAATTTCTGACCTCTTTACTGAAAAAGCAACACTACACCTGTCAACAGGTATCTGTCAGTTGATTCCTATCAAAATTTGAACTTGCTGCGTCAGTTAGTTTGTGTTTGACAGCTATTTTTATCAGACTACCCAGTAATTTGAGGAAAAAATGGAAAAAGGTGAATTTCGTGTGCTTATTAAGCATTATTTTTTGCGAAAAAAAAACCATTACCGAGACCAAGGCTAAGCTTGAGCTTAAGCTTTACTGAATTTCGTTGTGGCCGTAAAAGCACTGAAGATGCCGAACGTCCTGGACGCCCAGTTGAGGTCTCTACACCCGAAACAATCGAAAAAATTCACGATATGGTGTTGGCCGACCGAAGATTGAAAGTGCAAGAGATTGTGGAAGCCGTAGGGATCTCGCATGGCTCAGTGGTTTCAATTTTAAAAGATCAATTGGGCATGAGAAAGCTTTCCGCAAGATGGGTGCCGCGTTTGCTCACAGTCGACCACAAACGCAATCGTGTAACAACTTCACAGGAAGGTTTGGCGTTGTTTAATCGCAATATGGAGGAGTTTTTGCGCCGTTTTGTAACCGTGGACGAAACACGAATCCATCACAACACACCAGAGACCAAACAACAGTCAAAACAGTGGGTTTCTAAGGGTGAATCGGCGCCAAAGAAGGCCAAGGTGGGTTTGTCAGCCAATAAAGTTATGGCGACTGTTTTTTGGGATGCACGTGGGATAATCCACATTGACTACCTTCAAAAGGGAAGAACAATCAATGGGGAATATTATGCCAACTTATTGGACCGCTTCAATGACGATTTGAATAAAAACCGACCTCATTTGGCCAAGAAAAAAGTTCTTTTCCACCAAGACAATGCAAGGGTGCACACATGTGCAGTTGCCATGGCAAAAATCCATGAATTGGGCTATGAATTGCTCCCTCATCCGCCCTATTCTCCAGATTTGGCTCCGAGTGACTACTTTTTGTTCCCAAACCTGAAGAAATGGCTTGGTGGAAAAAGATTTGACTCCAATGATGAAGTCATCTCGCAAACAAAGGCATATTATGAAGACCTCGACAAATCATATTTTTTGGAAGGGATAAAAAAATTGGAGATGCGTTGGACAAAGTGTATAGAGCTCAAGGGAGACTACGTTGAAAAATAAAATGATTTGTTTATCAAAAAATCTGTGTTTTATTCCAAAAGTCACGGACTTATTGACCCGCCCTCGTATATCTATCGCTAGTTAATTGAATACACTAACATTAGATATATACCCTAAAAATAATACCTTATGACTGACTGAAGATATGTGATAATGTTTGCAAGTAACGCGCTAGTTGATTGATGAGTTGATCGGCATATAAATACCTACTAGTACGTACCTAAACCCAACTACTTATCTATATATGTATAGGTATTTAATCATCAACCCAAAATTTAGCATCCATAATATCAATAAGATTTAACGATTTATACCTTGAATAAATAAATATATAAATACCTTTTGAAAACGAGAGTTACATTAAGACCTGTACAATTCAGGCGGTCTTATTGCTAAGAACAATTTCTTCTAGAAAACAATCAGGTAGAGGACAGTTGAATTAGACTTAAGAGGTGGAAGCGGCGAAGAGTATTAAAATCAAAACATTACAAAAATGAAGCACATGCAATGCAATTTATTAGTGCTACTTTTTACTTACGTTTATCATACCGCAACAGAGCCATCCAGGGGTGCTCGTCTAAATCAGCTCTGGTTCCCCCCACGATCCTGTCGTCGTTCTGACCGCCGCACTCCTTGAGCCCCGGGAGTAAGTCGATGGGGTCCACGGTCCCAGCCCCGTACCGCCCAGCCGTGTCTCCTGCTGAACTTGCTGGACCCAGCTCTGAAGGACAGCATATCTGAAGTATGTATTTTAGATATATCATTATCAGTGAAGAAAGAAGATATCTCATGTGGGGATACCTATGCTTCGATGGTTTAACCAGCTCGTATTGTTTTTGGTAAGATGAGATATTGGTAGGACACCTACAAGGTGCTGCTCATGTTTGCGTGACTAGCTTGCGCCCACGGTTTCGCTCGCGTTTAGTGTAGTAGACAATTAACTGAAATACCCAAAATTTGCGATTTTCTTTAAAAAAATACTTATCTCTTTATTCCTGAAATCTTCAAAAATTTCTCAACACCCTTTTTTTTTTTAAACAATATTAAGTACCTACTATAAAAGTTTTTGTGTCAAAATGGTTTTTACCAAGTATTATATTATTTATGGTGGTACACAGAGATATTGAATAAGTCGTAACAATAATAAGTAAGTAAGTAATAATAAGCTTCCTGCGACTCCGTAAGCGTAGATTTTTGATTTTGTAACTACCCATCAAAAACTTATTATTGTTATTGCAAGATAAAAGTACCTAACCTTTGTGTTATTTCAGCATGTAATACTCGTATATCTGCTTTACAAATATCCAAATCCATTCAGCCTTTTTGACGTGACTGAGTATCTAACTAACATCCATCCGAACCTTCACGTTTGTAATATTGGTAAGGAGTAAAATAAAAGAGTAGGAACAGTTAGTTGCCAGTAAGTAAATGTGGATGATGATGATTAAACAAAGCAAAAATGACATTTTCTGTGTTAATACCATAGGCGTCTCTCCGTTAAATCCACAGTGAAGACTGCGCAGAAGTCGCACCAGGCTTGGCGTGTTGCCCTGCTCGCGGAGCTGATTGTACAGGTTCTTGCAACCTTGTAGCTCCACGCATACTGCACCGCCATTACATCTTTCTGAAAAGAGTTTTAATAAAGAATGTTACTGATAAGTGATGACGAAATTGAAAACAAAAGACAAATTGATTTTATTAAATAAGGCTCCACTGCAAATTCTAAGAACAAGCCTTACTCAAACTTTGGTACAGCACCTGACTGGACTATTTTAATAGACACATATGAAAAGCACTATAAAATCCCAGAGGATGTTGTGGGTGTTTCATCATCCAGACAGATATTTTTATTTTTTCTAGAGCTACAAAACGGATAGTAGGTAACTACTTGTAGATTTTGCTTACTGTGCCATGGGAAACTAACATTACCTATAGATCAAGCAATGAAAGAAAACAAATATTAAGTTCTCCTAAATGAATTAACGATACACGGTTATACCGTGTGTCCGGTTTCGGACTAGTAGCGATATTTTAATATCGGAATCTGGGTGGACATTTATCAAGAAAAAACCTTGAAATAGGGGCGCCCCCTCCCCCATTCAAAAATAACGGGCATTTTACAAATAACTTAATTTTTAGAATTCAAAGCGGTTATCTCTAAAAATTTGACTCTAATGAAACCTTAAAGCTGCTAGCTTTGTAAATCGGTATTAACTTAGCATTCAACTAGTAAACATTAAATGCATAAAATAATGAGTACCTACTAAACTCGGCACAGCACGATACGTATGTTAATTTTCATAATGCATCTAATACAGACATAGGATCAATTGAAATTGAGGAAAACGCCGTATTAAAATTATTAGTTCAATTAGATTTAACTAAATCCGCGGGTCCTGATATGATTTCACCATATTTTATAGTACAATGTGCTAGTAGTCTTGTTGTTCCGCTTTGTATTCTATACAAACGGTCATTGATGGAAGGTATTGTACCAGAAAAATGGAAGTCAGCATTCATTACAGCGGTTCATAAGGGGGGGGATACATCTGATGTTCAAAATTATCGCCCTATTTCTAAATTATGTTTGTATGCGAAAGTGTTAGAAAGAATTGTTTACAAACAGATGTACCTATGCATCCTTTAAATGTAGCTTTAATAATGAGCAACACGGTTTTCTTAAAAATATATCAACTGTATCAAAATAATCCTTGCGAAAGAATTTATCACTGCGGGCAGGAAGGTGGAGCCTAAGTCGACGTTATTTATACTGACTACCAGAAATGTTTTGAAATAATAGAATTGATCATAGTTATTGCTGTCGAAGCTTTGTGCGGCTGGGATTCATGGCGACTTGCTTCGTTGGTTTGCCTCTTATACCTATTGAGCGACTCTCGCAGGCAATGGTAATACAGGGTTACGCTTTTCGATGGATTTCTATACCTTCTGGTGTGCCCCAAGGATCTATCTTGGGTCCACTGTTGTTCACTGTCTTCATAATAGACATAGGCCATTGCTTTCAATATTCAAAAATCTTATTGTTTGCTGATGATATGAAGATACTCAGGGTTATTTCAACTCCGTTTGATGTTCTTGATTTGCAAGCAGGTTTATGTAGGTTTCAATCATACTGTAGTTTAAGTAAATTAGAATTGAATGTTTCAAAATGTTTTTACGTAATATTTACTCGCAAGCAATCAGTGATTAATATAGGTTATGAACTATTAGATGAAAAACTTCAAAGATTAAATGAAGTGCGGGATTTCGGTGTTATTCAGGATAGCAAACTTATTTTGATAAACATAATTATAGACTGTATAGTTGGTAAAGCATCAAAAGCGTTGGGCTGTATTATGAGAGCATCAGTGGACTTTAAAACACTAAAGACTGTGAAAATTTTGTATTGTGCATTCGTCCGCAGCCATTTAGAATATGCATCACAAGTATGGTGCCCCCAGTACGCAGTATACATAAATCGTATAGAATGCATCCAGAAAAGGTTTCTGCGTTATCTGGATTACAAGGCGCGTCTGAGGAGTATTGATTATCAACACCGCTGTAAGCGATACCATTTTCACACACACATTCGCACAAATCATCACTGGTAAAATAGATAGTCCGGAGTTGCTTTCTAAAATCACGATAAATACCAACCAACTTAAGTTTCGGTCGCGTCCGATATTAGATGTTCCTTCCGCGAGTACTAACTACAGGCGGAATACTTTCCTTACTCGTAGTTGTCGTGACTTTTCCAGACTTCCTATTGATATTGACCTGTTTTGTACCAGCATTCCCTCAATAAAACGACAAATGACCAAATCATATTTTGAGATTCTTGAACCTTGATGATAGTTACGATTAGTTATCGAATTAAATTAGTATTTGTTACCTAACATTTATTTACTACATTAAAATGAGTTTGTTACCTACTTGAATTCACATGTGGAGATTTGTAATAGGTATAGAATTATCAATATGTTGTTATTCATTGTAAATATTTAAGCTGTAAATCTTCCTTAAATAAATAAATAAAATAAAATAAAACATAAGAAAAGCGTTCGAAGTTCCAATTTGCCGTTTTTTTAGGGGAGGAGGCGTCCTCCATTTCAAGGTTTTTTTTCGATAAATGTCCACCCAGATTCCAATATTAAAATATCGCTAGTCCGAAACCGGACACACTGTATAGTTAGTCTATAATGCAAAATCCACTGCAAAATCTATCTATAACCTGTTAAAAGACCTTTGGCTGTGCCAGAACTGTACTGTGTCTCATGCAGTAAGTTCTACACTAGAGCATTAGCAGGCTCGTACCAGTTTTGGCTGGGCAGGGAGAGAAACACAAGTAGTGAATGTGAGTGTTGATGTACGTCGGAAAGGGGCCTCTTAAACCTACACCCGTGTCACAAGTTCCGGAATCTACTCGAAGTTTATCTTTGTGACCCGGCACCCTGCACGGTGAATCCATGGAACGCTAAGAAGTTTGTCTCTCCTTTCATTTCATACATACAATCCGTCCCAGCTTTGCACTATGAAAGCAAATTATTTATGACCATGTCTATCCTTTAAAATACTTTTCATGTTGCTGAATGCTGATCATTACAATCGTAACAAAAAAGAAAATATCTTTGGCGCAGTTGAACGGTAGTTATTCGCTTACATTTCGGTGACAGATTAATTGTTATTTAACCCCTTGTAAGGTAAAGCCAGACACAATAGAAATCAATTGTCATACAGCTCGGATCCGTGACTACACAGCCGACCGCTTAAATGCCAAAATAAATCAAAATAAAAAAATCTTTATTTGGAACAATAACAGAGGAGAAGAAGAAGAGAAGATAAGTAACAATTCTCATCGTAATGTATAGTGCCCTTTATAAAACATCATGAGAAGTAGAGCATGAATTAAACAGTTAGTAGGTAGCAAGCATTGAATTTGTAACGTTTCCGGTAATATTTAAAAGATTAAGAAAGCACGAAACCACAACGTTAGTTAGAATTGAGATATAGGTAGGTACTTACTTAGAAAGTTAATGATATCGGTTAGCGGTGCTAAGGCTATTAACACATTTGAGTTCCGAGCAGTCAAACATTTAGTTACATTAGCCATCCTGTTTCCTTTCTTGAAAATTACTCGTTCAGTTAATAAGACATGTAATTATTTGATTGCAGTGTTGCAAGCCATTCAATATCAAGTTTGAATTATCAGGACCGGTTTGCCTTCTTCAGATGATTAGGTACGTAATACCTATTAAGATTTTGCTGTCTATTTTTAAAACTGTTATTAGACAATTTAAGTAGGCACTTGTGCTACATACAAATAATATAAAATTGTTATTTCACGGAACTATTTTTTGTTACCGTTGGGTTTGTTTTTTTATAAAAATGAGAAATCTTTTTCTGTTTTAAGTATATGCTCAGAATGAACAAAGTACCTATTTATAAAAATAGATTTTTCATTTTGTAATTTATTCTGTAAATGTTTTGGTGAGTTCGATTTTTACACAGAGAATATCTATTAACACCTAGGTACTTTTTTATGTGCGTGGAGTGTAGGACTTGCAAATATTGCGAGATTCGAAACGTTGTCGAAGTTCAACAAATATATCTGCCAATCGTGTTCTAAGAAATGAAAATTGTTGTAGAACGTTAATTGCTAAAGAGTGACGGATTCCCACGCCATTTATATAGAAAACATTGATACCACGTTTAGGTATCTATTTTGCTCGTTTGAACGCTGTTGAATAATAGTTAAAATAGATAGCAATTTATAGGCACGTTCACCATTACCTATTATTTACTGAATACTAAACCATTTCTCTGGGAGAGGGAACTGATTCCTAAGATACAGATTTATCTAGTTTGGGAATCAGAGTCATTAATTTAAATTGTAACTTTGTTGTAATAAACATATTTGAATTTGAATTTGAATTTGATGTGTCAAAGTAACAATTCAGATGAATCTAACTATTTAATTCTAACGAGAATAGACATTCTCCTTGATCTGTTCAGTTCAGCAACATATTTTATGCTGACCGTACAATAAAGTATATTTTATCGTATTAATCTCAACTCTAGGTCGGAAGATTCCAGGACCTTTATATTAAAACAATGTTTCTGTTGTAGAGGGGCGAACCACCATCTTCCGCCCCAAGCCAACCTCACCTGCACGCGGTGCATCCTGCTGGACGACGAACGAGGCTCTGGCGATTGACCGACCGATGGCGGTATAACCATCCAACGGAAGGCGTAGTTAAGTGTACCGGGCCGGTGACGGGCAGCAGCGTCATCGGTGCAAGAGTCTACGCCCTGCGATCGCCAACCCGTCTGCCCAGCGTGGCGATTATGGGCATAACCTCCAATGCAGACGCACAAAAAGCCACGGCCCCCAGTTCCCGGCAGTCCCGCTATTCCTGGTCATGGTGGCGACCACGGTTACGGCGGGACGGGGGGTGCGAAGAATCTCCGGGTTACGGGAGGCCACCAAAAACAACTGACCCTGGCGACGTACAACGGACGCACGCTACGGCTAGACTCGCATCTGGCTTAACTTGAGGTGGAACTTGGGAAGATTAGGTGGCATATCCTAGGGCTATGTGAAGTCCGAAGAGAGGGGGAGGACACAATAACCCTCGATTCGGGCCACCTAATGTACTTTCGTGAGGGAGACCAACAATCCCAAGGTGGCGTTGGGTTTCTGGTAAATAAGTCCCTTACTGACAACGTTGTGGAAGTATCCAGTGTGTCGAACAGGGTAGCGTACCTTATTGTTAAGCTCACTGAGAGGTATAGCCTCAAGGTGGTTCAAGCGTACGCACCGACCTCGAAACACTCGGACGAAGAGGTAGAGGATATGTTTGATGATATATCAAAGGCCCTCCACTTCACCACTAAGACTCACTACAGCGTTGTTATGGGGGACTTCAACGCTAAAGTGGGAGTACAAAATTGCAACGAATCGGCAGTAGGATCCCATGGATTTGGATGCAGAAACCATAGGGGGCAAATGCTTGTCAACTTTCTCGAACGGGAGGGGCTCTTCTTGATGAACTCCTTCTTCAAGAAACAGCCCCAAAGGAAGTGGACGTGGCAAAGCCCCGACACTATGACGAAAAATGAGATTAACTTCATCATGACCAACAAGAAGCATATATTCAGAGACGTCTCCGTGATAAACAGGTTTAATACCGGAAGCGATCACCGACTCGTTCGAGGCTCTCTGAATATCGATTTTAAGGCTGAACGTGTCCGTCTGATGAAGTCAAGGCTCCGACCTACTTTGCTCCAAACCATGATAGGATCTGAAACGTTCCAGTCAAACCTGGAAAACCGACTTGCTGTCGTGGAAACCACAACAGACGTAAACCAGAACCTCGAAAATGTGGTTCGGATCCTCAGGGAAGAAGGTACGAGATTTTGTGAAATGCAGCGTAAGGGCAGGAAGTCAAAGCTTTCGGAAGGAACTTTAGGGCTGATTACGGAACGACGTGATAACCCACCTGTCACTTCGTCAGGAAAGCGCACTCTAAACCGAGAGATCAGTAAGCTCGTACGACACGACCTCCGTTGCTCCAATACTCTTGCGATTGAAAGAGCGATCGAGCAAAATCGGGGGTCGAAAGTGTTCGTACAATCTCTTGGAAGAAGCCACCTGACGAAACTGACCACAGCAAGTGGAGAAGTCGTTGCTTCGAAGCCAGCAGTTCTTTCCGAAGTAGAACGCTTCTATGGCCGGTTATACGCTTCGCATGCATCTCGACCTGATCCCGAAAATGAGGACCCTAGAGCCACGTTAACACGCCACTACACTCAAGACCTGCCAGAAGTCAGCATTGACGAAATCAGGATGGCTCTTAAACAGCTGAAAAATGGAAAAGCCCCTGGAGAGGATGGCGTTACAACAGAATTGCTAAAGGCTGGAGGTAAACCCGTACTGAGGGAGCTTCAAAAGCTTTTTAACGCTGTCCTGTTTGAAGGGAGAACTCCGGAGGCGTGGAGTAGGAGCGTTGTCGTCCTGTTCTTCAAAAAAGGAGATAAGACCCTGCTGAAGAACTATCGACCCAATTCCCTTCTAAGCCACGTCTATAAGCTGTTTTCAAGAGTCGTCATGAACCGCCTTGCGCGAAGACTTGACGAATTCCAACCACCGGAACAGGCTGGATTTCGGAGCGGATACGGCACCATAGACCACATCCACACAGTGCGGCAGATTATACAGAAGACCGAAGAGTACAATCAGCCCTAGTGTCTAGCAATCGTGGACTATGAGAAAGCCTTCGAC
This sequence comes from Anania crocealis, assembly GCA_949315895.1. Taxonomy (NCBI): domain Eukaryota; kingdom Metazoa; phylum Arthropoda; class Insecta; order Lepidoptera; family Crambidae; genus Anania; species Anania crocealis. Next base: position 9,647,334 of record OX438868.1, read on the forward strand.
TCGATAGAGATCTGGTCCGTTCTGGAGTCCCTACAGCGTTGCCAAGTAGATTGGCGGTACGTGCAAGTAATGAGATGTCTCTACGAAGCCGCCACCATGTCCGTCCAAGTACAGAATCAGCAAACAAAACCTATACCGTTGCATCGAGGAGTGAGACAAGGGGACGTCATTTCCCCGAAATTGTTCACAAATGCAATGGAGGATATGTTCAAGACGCTGCACTGGAAAGGACGAGGCATCAACATCAATGGCGAATACATCTCTCACTTGCGATTTGCAGACGACATCGTCATTATGGCAGAAACGCTGCAGGACCTACAACAGATGCTGAATGACCTGGCTGACTCTTCTGTGCGCATCGGCTTGCGGATGAACCTGGATAAAACCAAGGTTATGTTCAATGAACATGTACTACCGCAACCGATTGCGATGCACGGCGCCGTCCTCGAAGTTGTTCAGAAATACGTGTACCTCGGGCAGACATTGCAGTTAGGTAGAAACAACTTTGAGGATGAGGTGAACAGAAGAATTCAGTTGGGTTGGGCAGCATTTGGGAAACTACGTCGAGTCTTCTCATCGTCGATCCCACAATGCCTCAAGACGAAAGTCTTCAATCAGTGCGTCCTACCCGTCATGACATACGGAGCCGAAACGTGGACACTGACGGTACTGCTAGTCCACAAGTTCAAAGTCGCTTAACGGGCTATGGAAAGAGCTATGCTCGGAGTTTCTCTTAGGGATAAAATCAGAAATGAGGTGATCCGGCAGAGAACTAAAGTTACCGACATAGCCCACCGGATTAGCAAGCTGAAGTGGCAGTGGGCTGGCCATATTAGCCGCAGAACCGACAACCGCTGGGGTAAACGAGATCTTGAGTGGAGACCGCGTCTCGGCAAACGTAGTGTAGGACGCCCTCAGGCTAGGTGGAGTGATGATTTGCGCAAGGTGGCTGGCAGGAGCTGGATGCGAGAAGCCGAGGATCGACCTAAGTGGCGTGCAATTGGAGAGGCCTATGTCCAGCAGTGGGAGTGTGATAGGCTGATGATGATGATGATGATGTTGCACATGGTTCAAATATAAAATAAATAGACAGACTAGCTCATTTTTTGTTTGTTGATCTATAAATTTTATTTAATTTGGGGTATGACTTTTGATGATCCTATTTCTCATGACTCATACCTACGGTAAAAAATCTTTTACTGTCAAATCTTTTGTTTGTTAGGAAGGACCGCCTCCTATCCATTTGGTCCTCCTAGAGTAGGTAAGCAAAAATTGAGCTGAAGTTTTTTTAAATAAAACCTCAGTACCATAGTAGATCACCCGACCGGTTAGCAGGGCATGAGACAATCGAAAAAAAAATATTACAAAAAAAATTCTGTTGATAAAATATCTATTATTTCTTCCGTAGCACTTATTTCTTATTATAGTACTTCAGCGTTTAACTAAATATTTATAAAATGATAACGTCTAAAATTCTAAGATACCTACTTACATTTGAAAAATGTCTTGTGACTTGTATAGTTTTAATAAATAATTTCCAGTTATATTAATATGCTTAAAAAATACATATCCACCGAAAACCGCACATTGAGGAAAACAACATACCAACTGCACATAATTAGTTTCTGGCGTCTGTTTTTACCATCTTATTTACTTATGTACCTATTTAGACTATGATATAAAGACTATCTATCTACCTGTCCTTAGCACAGCAAGTCGAACTATTTTTGAGTTTGGTTGCTGCTGGTTTTTTCTTGTATTAGAGTAAAGTGTGATGCTGGTCTAAACTTTTATTGGGTATACAACCACTTTGTCGACTTAAAGGTGTCGGATGGCTACTAAAGAAGTACTCGTAGGTACTTCCAGAAGAACGGGCAGCAGTAGCTTATTCTCTTGACTATTGGCTAAACCCGCTTACCAAACCAAGCGTAATACTATTAATTGAAAACTTGCCATAAAATACGAAGAAACATTTTCGCTGTCCTTACACAGGATGATCAAACAAATGCCGTATTTTTGTTTGGTATAGCCCAGTACAAAAACGTCAAGTTAAAAGCACCTATAAAATGACAGCCAAAAATCAAATATTTTGGATACGGCCTCCTCGCAACACACTTTTTACACGCGATGCGCATCTCATTCGTTCAATAAGATGATATTCATAAGTTTTCCATTTTCCCTTCATACCTTACGTAAAAATCAATGACATAGTATTTATACTCTATGATAAAAATTGAAAGCCACATCAATAATTGCGAAAAATATTTTCGGGTGAAAACTTGGCCTGCATTTTTTATTCCATGAATGGGCTCTAATATAAATACGTTAGGTATAAATACGATGATGAAGATGTATATTGTAATGATATTTAAAACCCAGTTATTCATTTAGCAACAGGTCTTATTTAAAACTTCCTTAATATCTTTATCAAACATTAACATGGTTTTCCCAAGGATCTTGGCCGCACAGCGCATCAATTTATTCATACTCTAGCTAAAAGCTACTTCGAAGCTTTGTCCGCTTCGGTATTAAGTTCAGAGAGAAACCAATGTTTGCTTGAAAAAAAATGATATGTTAACCAACCAGCCCTTGGTTCGGCACTGCACTTGCGGCTTTAGTCACGGATGTCTCATACGTCACATTGACCGCCGCGCTGTTGTCACGGCTTTTTCTTTAATATAGCAATTCGGCGTTGTAAGAAAATATTTCAAGACATGCCTCACTGGGCCACACAGAGCCATCTAGTCCCAAATTAAGCTACTATTGAGTACCCTGTCGTATGGGGTACTAGACAACCGATAAACTTACTAATATACTTTTTTTTGTAAATACATACTTATAATACATAGAAAACACCCAGACTAGTACAAACAGACATGTTCATGCACACAAATATTTGTACTGAGCGGGGATCGTACCCGCGACCCATGGCTCAAAAGCAGCGTTTACTACCGCTGATCCAAATGGTCGTCAAAATAGATTTATACTTGGTCGTACATCACTAAGCGCCTTCTATATAGAACCATAACCGCCACTTTAGCGTAAGCGACAAAAACCAAACTTTACAGGAGAAGTTTTTTTTTAATTAGGTATTTTAGTCAATAACTGTCATATCAATATGAAATTTCACTGTATACCTAAAATCTATACTAATATTATAAAGCTGAAGAGTTTGTTTGTTTGTTTGTTTGAACGTAATCTCAGGAAGCACTGGTTCGAATTGAAAAATTATTTTTGTGTTGTCCATTCATAGTCCATTTATCGAGGAAGGCTTTAGGCTATAGAACATCACGCTACGACCAATAGGAACGAAACATCAGTGAAAAAAGTTGGAAAAACGGGAAAAAATATTCATATTAATCGGGATTATAATAACAGAAATTGGCGCGTACGAAGTCGCGGGCAACAGCTAGTGATATATAAAGCTACAGAAATTATGAGACACCCAAACAAAGGAAGATTGTTGGATTCACCAGCTGCTCAGGACCCCGTCATACCATAAATGAAGTCCTCAAACCAAGGCATATTGCGTTGATAGGAACATACTTACGATAAAAATTAGAGACGCTACTTTAATTATTTTTTTTCAAATCACTTTAAGAAGAAAAACACCTTAGTCTACACGTGACTACAAATACCTGTTAAGTGTTCGAAACGTCGGGATGAACCAAAATGTACGTAACGTAAAATAAATTCGATTTTAACTAAATTTGTTGAGTTGTTTTTTCTTCTGATCACTAGACTCACTCATTAATTTCACTCTGTGATTGATTGTAGATGAAGCCAGCAACGATGGCTTCCATGAATCTTTACTAACTGTGGAATACATGTTCTGGGACGAAACGGATACGTTATAATCTGATTGATCAAGCTGAGAGCTTCTACTAGGCTTTGGTTTAATTTCTTTTGTGTACATCCAGCAGGAAAAGTTTGATTCGTAAGAGTCGACGGGTTTCTTATATTGAGTAATTTTAGCTATCGAAATCCAGAATGGAGTACGAGTCCTCACTATTAGAATTACTGTTATCAACAAGACCTTCACTTTGAGTTCTATCCTGCTGGGTAACTTCTGGAATATAAATGTTTGCTTCTTTTACGATAACAAGTTGGGTCGGTTGCGATAAAATTTTAGTTTTTAATGTAACTTACTATACATAATGATGTTGTCGCTTACGTTAATATTTCAGAAATGGTAACGATTAATGCAGATTACGATTAAAAAAAACATTTTTGGAAAAATGACGCTTACGATAAAACGGCGGTTATGGCTCGATAATATCACCTGTGTCACTCAAAATACAACTACCCGGAAACTACACGGAACTACGGAGTAAACTATATTCTATAAGGTATTCTGAAATCTAAACTAGGACCTACTCTACTGAAGGGTTTTTCCAAATCCGTTTAGTAGTTGTTTTTCCGTTAGCAAATCCTTCTTCTTTATGATATTCGATTAATAAGGGGATCTGTCGTTTAACATCTAGTTAAAAATAAAATTGATAGAATACTAACCAATTTATAAACGTAGGACTCCGTTAATAATCGCGATAATTTGTTTTTTGTTAGAATACTTCTAACGTGACTGAACACTGGAAAAAGTGTTATGATAATTTACTGTACCTACCTACAAAGAAAAGGAGGTTTTCAGTTTAACTTCTAGTATGTTTGTACGCGATTATCTTGCGTTTAGCTGAACCGATTTGACGCGGTTTTCAGAAAAGTAATTGTTAAATTTTTTCACATTGGGTTTTATTCCATTGGAGAAAGTATTCGATATTTTTACCGGCTTCAGGACAGGAGGAAGGCAAAACAGGAGGTTCTCTGTTTGACCCGTATGTTGAAAAAAAAGTGTGAAAACTATAGGTAGATAGATAGATGTACCTACACTTTATTGCACTAAACACAAGAAAACAAAATATTACAAACTAGAGAAAATGTAAAATTAGGCGGCCATATCGCTTTAAGGAATCTCTACCAGACAACCAGACAGGTTCAAATAAAAACCAAGAACATCAGATCCATGGTCTTCATCTCCCAATTAGTTACATCCATTACTACAATTAAAATGGGTGCAAAGAATGATCTTAATAATATCATAACATTGATATATTTGCGGCTTTACATATAGGTAGCTACTATATTTGCGGCTCGGAATACACTTTGGGAATCCCTGACTGGGGTATCATCCGCACCGTCTATGATACACCATTAAGTGAGAATTTATTGTATGTGATACATTTTGGTTTATGGTTTCCAAACCAATGCAAAGTACTCAAAAAAATTTTGTCTTAGTGTCAGACACATCAGCCCAAAGTGGTAGATTTTAGGAATTTCATAAAAAGTAAACATCAAGGATGTTGTCTTCACATTGGTTTATCTATTGAAATGGGCAACTAACTACTTTGAATATCGTAGGTACTGTGGTCCCTGTAGGCGATTAAGCTTTAGACGTAATAGGTACTCCGTCTAATATTAGTTAAGTAGTGGTTTTTTTTATTGTGTTTATAATAAAATCAAAGGCGGTCCGCGCTTTTGATTTAAAAAAAAATAGGTATTTTGTTTATTAGATAAAGTTGACTTTTAGTAGATCATCACTATAAAATAAACTTAATGAGAGGTTTGAATAAAGTAATTATTTACAAATAGGTTATCCGACCGATAAGCAAAACATACGTTACGTTTAGTTACATGTATAAACATACGTACACGTTATAAGTGAATACTCAGTTAAACGTTTGTTACCTACTAATTTTCATTTAATGCTAGTAACACTTAACAATATTTAAAACAAATGCTTGCAAATGTACCTACCTCGTTGCCTAATTGATTTACTTAACCTGCTAACTACATTAATAAGCAACAATCAAATGACTCCGATTAATCAAAAACCCTCAGAACAAAACAAGACATGAACATGTAAAATCTAGTAGTATCGTAAGAACCTAAACATTATTTTTCTCGTTCATTTGTGGATAAACTGGTTACTTACGTGCGTCAGTCCTTGTCAAGGCAAGCAGAAAGATGCAGACTGCGGCTGCGATCTTCACGAACATTTTACAACTGATTAACATTTGACAATGCGATGTGAGCTGGTGTAACACGGGTATTGACCAGCGGGCGGTTCGCGGGCGACTGATGATAGCTCTATTAGATGGTCAGAGCGTCCGATCACCTAACGTGAAGTTAATCAACAAATTATTATTTTTTTTCTGGAAAGAGGAACGAGTGACGCGACGCGTGCGCATAGACGCCTCCACAGTTGTGTTGGGATTTTCCTTATACCCGTCTCAGTTCATAACATTCATTTATGCTTGTATGAGTGAATTGATAAAAACAACAGGTCTTTCAAACTAATCATGAAACGAATGTTCGTTATGTTAATGAGGTTTAAACAAAAAAATATTTAAAACACTTTCAATCGATAAGATTGAATGTGCTAAAATTGGATTTGAAAGTGATGAAAGCTGTCACATCGACTGAAAGTTATATTCTGATTATAATGTTCAAAAATTAAATTAGTAGCACCCCTTCTTTGTCCTATATGATCATAAGGTACACTATTGGCCAAACTGCCATCTTCCACCGATCTGCTAAGCGTGGTGAATGTGGCGAAATCCTTCTTTTGGAGAGATTAATGTCCTACTGGATTGTCTCTCTTCAAATACACAGCTCATCAACATAACACATTACTTTTTATATTTTTGATCAATTTGTTTTTTAATTTGCCATTTAATTTACGTGTTGTTGGTCTACTCAAAGTGTTAAAAAAACTAGGCCAATTCAAGGGTCAAACTACAAGAAAATATTAAAACTTTTTTTTTTCTTAACAAATATTTATTGATCTTTTATTAACTTTACAGCAAAGTCCACTGTTCATCCATAGTATTATTGTACTAAAAATCAATGGTTAATAAGAATGCGACTCTGACTCCGACTCCGAATTTGACTCGAAGGTACATGTTTATACACCCTGTAGATATGTTAACAAATGTAATGCTGAAGCTGCACACATATTTAAAAGTGAATAAACATGTAGTTTAGTGTAGTTTAGATTCGTAAACAGATGGCAAGTGGCATGCGCTTGTAAAAAGATTTAACTAAACAGTAGTTAAAAGTTATATGTATAATAACAGATGCAACAGCTTAATGATTGTATATTATTCAAGGAGAAATGGGCCCTAAAACTGTTTAATTCCGTAAGTATTATTATTAAGAAACAAGACATTATTAAAATTTGCATTAGTATTTAAAGAAACTCAAGTCTGTTCTAGAACAGTGCAATCAAGTAGAAGAATAACTCGAGTCCTAAGTCTTAATATAACAATAACACTTTTTGGTACTGAGTAAGACTAAGTACCTAGCACCAAGTCTAAATCTGGCTTAAGTTATCTTTGGATGTTCAGTTCTTTTCAAAGATTTGAGTGTAGACAGTCCATTGAATTATGGTTCTTTTTATTACTTGAGTTACTTGAGTTAAATGTCAACAAGAAGTCGATATTGAATCTTTTCAAAAGAACTCCAGACTGAGACCTTCGAGTCCTAAGCCGGAAACCATTCAAACCAGTGGAGAAACAAATAAATGTATGTGTGTATTAATTGATGTTTAATATATTTAATATATTGCACAGATAAACTATTTATTATAGAGAACAATACAGTTTCTTTTAAAATCACATTCCCCTAGTTTTCTTTTAAAGCAAGCGGGTAAGAGGTTAAGCACTTGTTTTGTCAATTATTATTTTAATATGTTAAACCATGAAGATAGGCATATCAATATTATCAATGGTTTTACAGTTATATAAATTAATCTGTTTCTCCTTTTTTGTATGAGACTTCCTGATTTTGATACTCGCATAGACCACTCGTCGCAGGAATAAGTAAGTAGGTACTACTTATTTAAGTTTAAGTCACTTTTAGTTGGGGAAAACTTGGAAGGCTTGGCTTTTCGTGGTAATTCTGGAAATAAAGAAAGATCCCAGCAACCAATTCCTAAGCCTTGTGTTATTAAAGCCATTGTTTAACGTCAAATAATTTTAGGTGTAAAACCATTATTTAAAAGAATAAACATTAGTAAAAAAGTATGAAGAAAAAGGTGGTTTGAACTTGAGATCTCGAGTAACACAGGAGTAGCCTTACCTTCTTACCTTACGTATGTAGAGCCCCAAACTATCACAAAATATAAAATGCACCTGGGCAAAGTCTACTTTTCGGAAGTTAAGTTTCATGTCCATAAGTTTTTATTTTATGAACCGAAGCAAAAACTTAGTAAATAATCGCATTATTAAATCTCCATATAAAATATTGTTTAACTAGAAAGAAAGTATTAAAATCAAATAACAAACGTTCTTAAATATATTTTACTCATACGAATAAGCTTCATTCGTCATAACGCGACGCAAACATCGAATTGTCAACATCATATTATGTACATTGGTACGACTTGCGACTGTCCCAATACTTTTGTACTGGGCATAGAAAATAGTGTCTCCTATTTAGGTTTAAACATAATGAATTAAGTATCATTACTTGCATAGCGTTATGATGAATGGGCTAAGGATACATGCCTCATATCATATCATCAAACATATTGGCTGGTGAATTAGCGAAATCTCGTGCTAAATCGTCAAAAAGTTTAAGCCCAATTGTAAAAAGAAATATGCTTTTGAACAATTGCCATTTGAATTGGTCTTCCTTTATTTTCTTTAAGAACTGACTTGTGCCATTGAAAGCCTTTGTCAACGTGCGTTTCATGGATTGGAAAAACTGAAACAAATAATTTGGTTCATAGTATCATTATGCCTGTAACATTTTTTCTATTAGTTTCATTAGCTATTTGCTACTTGGTTGGCTATGAAAGAGAATATTGTGAACTTGCACATTTTATTACTCAGTATATTCTTTTCGATTTGCAGCGATTTGCAATCATTACAAATTAATTTAACTATCTCTCGCTAATACAGGGTGCGTGGGACATGGGCATGACTTTCATTGATATAAAGACCGTAGGTACGTGCAATCATAGTACAATCAACTGAGCCATTTACCATGGCTCAAAATCAATTGCTTCAAATGGTTCTTCGTCTAAGTCTAACCTTTTCAAAATTATTTTTTCATTATTGTGATTGGCTAATGCTATGTTTAAAGTTTGTAACTGAAGCTAATACATAGTAGAAGTATCCCGTTAATTACAGAATAACGGTAACCGTAAACTTGTTATGAATTAAAATGGCCAGTTTTAATTATTCTACTAGAGATCAGTGTTTGGGAAAACCTTAGTTTGAACTCTAAATGGAGCAAAGGTCGGTCGATGACTAGGTTTGTATATGGATACGGTAAGCATAAAAAATAGAGACTAATTTGTTCCGTATTTTTAATACTTCTCACTTTTAAGCAAATGATAAGATCCTATTTCTATATCTTCGAATATACATGTTTCAAATAATTTGATAGTTTTGTTAATTAGATTTGATTAGACTAGTAGACTACTTACCTATATAACTTTTGCGTTCTTAAAGTCGATACATCTTTGCAGTCTTAATGCTCTTACCATGTGATTATCCTTCGAGGATGATCTCAAATGATCTGGTGTAAGAGTTTTGATAACCGCATATACAGGATGTAAAAAAACCAAACGCCGACCCTAAAGCTACGCAATCTGAACATCAAACCAAGTCATATTATAAAATATTATCGCTGGGAAATAATTTTTATTTTGAGGAATCAAAAAAATATCATAATTCATAGGGAACGAAATTTGTGTTATATTTGTTCGGAGAAAAGTTTTAGAGTAACCTCTTGCTACAGTATTTGTAATAAAATAGAAAATAATCTTCGGAACCAGCAGTTTCCCAGGTTTGATCCCCAAGAAAAAGAATATCCTAGTGATATGGACAATACGTGGTTTTCAGATCTGCGTTTGGTTTTTTACACCCGTTTATAGGCCTCTCACGGGACTTTAACGATAACCATCTTGCGACAGAAACCAGGAACAACAGCTTAGCTTTCGAAGTACGACTCATATCAGTTAAGAAAAGATTGTTTCCTAAACTGACCCGATCGGGAATCGAACCAGGACCCTTGGAATACTTGCATAGTAACACCGAGCCATTACGCCAACCGGGTCATTCGTTGCAGCAATAACCTCAGGGTGTGTTCCCTACCGTAGGGGACACACCCTGAGGTTTTATTGTTAAGTATTAACTTACGCAAATTCTGTTATAATGGCTCACAAATAGTGACGTGGAAAATGTTCTTGCCTCCTGAACGTGGAAAAATATATTTCATTTTTGATTTCCCATTAAATTACATCTATGTTTCCCATTGATAATTTACCTAGGTAATATTGTTCTTGAAGAGATCTGTCAATGAGCCGAAATAAAATATCACGTAAGTACAGCTAAATTATCAATAAAAAAGATATTGTCCTTTTAATGTATAATGTCAGTTACTAATTCATCTGTTACGTGTGATCTAACAACCTAAATGTAAACAGGAAAAATAACTGGTTCTGTAATTGTTCAAACCGACAAACTTTATTAGAATTAAAATGATCAATATAGGAAACATGATTAAAACCTACAATAAACCTTAAAATAATACGATATCTATCCGAAATAAAAAAATCTGAGCATTTCTGCAGTATCATTTTATGTATAAACTAGATGTTGCCTGCGACATCGTGCGCGAAAAGAAATTATCCCAAAGGTATATCGAGTGTATTCTTTTCCGAGATAAAAAGAAGCTTAAGTGTTATTCTAGAGTCTAGATATGGCTAGACTATTATCTTTATATTTGTCAAATTTAATCTAGATCCGTTAAGCCTTTCTGGCGTGGTTGAATAACAAACATACATCCAAACTTTTACATTTATAATAATAATTACTAAGATTAGTAAGATTTGTACTTTATTTGTATTGTAGGTTTCTTCGCGTGTATTTGATTATCAGAACCTGAACCTCAATGGAAATATTATTGAAGGAAAATTATTTTAATTCATGTAGGTAGGTACATGTGTATACACAAAGTTAGACCTAAAGTTTAGGTCTTTAGGACCTAATCTATTTAGGTCATTTCATTGTAGAAATAGTAAAAAAAAGGAATATCATTACATTCTGAGAAGCGCAAGGTTGTCTTCGTCGTGATGGCGCTGGTAGAAAATGAGGTCTGAAGCCATCTCCTGAAGCTACACTTAACACTGGTATGGATCTTGGTTGGGCTGATATCGGAACTCGGGGGATAGGCGTCGACCTTTGTTCAGATGGTGAAACACCAACCGTCTTCGCTGGCCATTGAAATGTCTTTGATATCACTGAAACCACTGGAGGAGCCCCTCTAGTACTACCAGCCCGCCCTACATCGTTGTCTTCGAACATGTGTTGACCACATCGAGGCATGTCATAACTGTGTGAAACGTGGTCTAGTGATCTTTAGTTCAGTATGAGGAATTGTTTAAAATAACTTCTTTTTCCGTTTTTGAACTTTTTAAGACATGGTACGTTGATTTATTTTATGATATACATGATGATAATTTTTTGTAGGATGTTTTTCCGAGATGATGTCAATTTAGGTCCAATTATGGGTCCAAACTGGTCTGGTCACAGATATGACAAGTTCATTAGACTTATCAGTCATAGATGGGCATAGAATCAACAATCCAAATCAAGGAATTTTTACATTATAGTAAAAATTCCTTGCTTTTGCTTTTTTGATGTCAATATTGACAATTCACTTCTTAGTTCTGCATGGACGCTATGAAAGGAACGCTTAGGCTTTATTGTATCCTAGACTGTGCCCTATAAATTTCAATATACTTAGGTACTTCCTATTTATCTAGATGTTTTCGTTCTGATTGAACTTGCTATATTTGAAAGTATAGGTACTTATAAAGTATAGCTAGTTTAATCAGAACCTTTAATAGTTTAAGGGTAACTAGTTTTGTGCAATGACACTCAATAAACTACTTCCTAATCCTATTACTCTAACATGTAGGTACCTAATTTACTCCCTGTTGTTATTAGGTACCTACTACCTGTGCTACTACTCACCTAGTTGGTTGTTTTGCTTATCACGATAGTACACTGAAATTTATTTTAATTGGACACAATCCCGTTAAGAGACTTAAAATATATACTATAAAATAAATGTATGTAAAATAAGGGCTGAATTACGTGGCCATCTAGATAAAAAGACATAGAACTCGTCTAGATCAAAAATCACTTGGTAGATCCTCTTAACACTTTATGCTCGGTAATTTACCTAGAAGGTAATATTAACGTAAAATAAACGCTAGTTTAAATCCCTAAACATATTTTAATAAAATGAATAGTGATCACGTTAACAGTTTATGTTGATGGTGGTCACACAAAATTTGTGTTTCAGCATGCCTTAATTTTCTTTCGAATGAAACCAGCATGCTTAATACAGTCATTTAATATTAATTTTCCTATATTATTATAATAAATACTATCGAATTATTCGTGGATATTGTCTAATATCCAGTCCATATAGTATGCTACTCGCGTGTAGACGCCGGGCAAGCCGCCGATGCCGCAACGCTTCGACCCGTAGGAGACTATGCCTCGTTGAACAGAACGTTCGCCCCTGGTGCCAACGTTCCCGGGGAACATGAGTGGGCCCCCAGAGTCCCCCCCGCAGGAGTCCTTGTCTGGAACGCCGCCGGCGCACAACTGTCGGTCGTATATGCGAGGAGTCCTGAAATAAAAATGAAATGATGAAGTAACATTTTAGCAACGACAACAACATTTTTCAGAGTCTTCCTGTCGTGTAGTGCAGGCATTCAAAAAGGTAGCACGACCCCTTCCTATTGGTATCGTAAGAAGCGACTAATGGCGCACTGCTAGAATCTCTCCAATATAGGCCAAACTGCGATCGCTAACCCGCCTTTCAAGCATAATAATATCAGGGATGTTACGGAGTTTCGACTCCGACTCCGATAAGTCGGAACTTCCGAATATTACTACACCTTCGGTTCCGACTTCGGCTCCGGCAGTTTTAAATCGGAGGTTTACTCAGAGGTCGAAGCATAACATAGCTGGGCGGCCTGCGTCGACTGTTATGAACAGGTTCATAGTTCATAGGAGTCCCGAGGAAGGAGAACAGCTTTTTAGTGACGCTGGCCTAATCTACGACACGTTAAGAAATTTTCGTTTCGTTTGTGAAGTACCTATAAGTCAATTCATTTGATTTAATTTGTTTCGAAGTTTTTCATTTAATATAATATATGCTAGTATGAGATTCAATTCATATAATTTAATTTATTGTTTATTTGGAAACATGGCAATTTATTTCATTGTTTGTGTTTTATTTTATAATTAAAAAGTTAGAAAAAACATTGACTGAATAATGTTTTATTTGCCCTTAAATAAGAAATCCCCCTCCTGCCACCACTTCTGACCCTGCCTTCGACTCCGGTTCCGATTCCGATAAATCAAATTTAAAAACTCCGACCCCACCTTCGGTTTCGATAAAATTACCTCCGTTACATTCCTTTAACAATTATGACAAGTTCCGCTTTTTGAGGAGGCCCGTGGCCCGAAGCCTGAAAACCTTTACGAATGATTTTAAGGTTGGTATACTTTTCTTGATTTTTAAATGAAATTAGTGTTAAGATACCCATTGTTAAGTGTATTGCGTCTTGGTGCTGAATAATATCGCAGGCTGGAAGTTTTACCCGAGTCGTTGTAATCCATTAAGAAAGTTAATCTGTCTGTTTTAAACTACTTACTGTAGATTCATACTATACGAACAGCTAACTCTGAACACTGCATTAACAAGTCAGATCTGTAGCCCCTACAGCTCCCGAAAATGGAACGATTGCAGTGATTCTATTCAGTTGCGAGCGCAAACCATTTAATCAATTGGGGATAGAATCAAATGTGAACCAATAATGTGTAATGATGCAATAATGATATCGCCACATTAGGTTAGTTAGAGGAACGGTATATTAAGTCGTTTTGCTATGTACGTGATGCCAGTGAAGGTCCGATCACTTGAGCGAACGTCCAAATAAGTACCTACTTCAAATCATTTATAGAAACTTTTCTGATAGTTTTTTCCACTAACTTACCCTTTGTAGGCTTCCATGCATTCCTTATTTCCAACCATTGGTAGCTCTACGCTGAGGAGGACGGGAGACTGCAAACCATCTTCAGTAGCTCCCCAGCCGGCTACAGTTCCTGGCTGACCCTCTAACCACTGGTTTTGTAGCTCTGGCGTTATGGGTAGGCAGACCGCCTTTATACTTTCTGCGGGATGAGAAAGTTATCAATTGATTTATAAGTTTTATTAATAAGCCAAAAAAACCTTATACCAAATCATTAACATATCATAAGTATGACATTTTTAACAATTTGAATGCTAGTGTTTTTTTCGTTGATTACATCGTAGGCTATGATTTCTTTTTACTTAACACTAGCTGTTGCCCACGACTTCGTCTGCGTCAATTTCTGTTATTATATAACCTAAAGCCTTCCTCGATAAATGGACTATCCAACACAAAAAATTTTTTTCAGTTCGAACCTGTAGTTTCCGAGATTAGCGCGTTCAAATAAACAAACAAACAAACTCTTCAGCTTTAAAATATTAGTATAGATAGTTCACTCAAAAAATCGTCCTTCTCGTTTGGTCTCTAGAACGCCCTAAAGGTTCCACTATTTCCGAGCACTTGAGTTAATTATCTGTTTCATCAACTAACAATAATTTTTCATTGTGTGTCACATAACACCCTCTGAAACACACCCCTTTGGGGTGGGTTAACTCAAGGATTAAACTAAAATGTCTTAAATCATACCGTACCTATACTAAAGTCAGCTGGTTGTGCCAGCCTTAGTAAAGCGATGTCATCGACTAAAGTCTGCGGACTGTAGCCCAGGTGCGCCGTCACTGTCTCGATCGATACATTCTGTAATTACAAAAACCGACAAGTTGGTATTTTGTAAACAGTTTTTATGAAGTCAATGATTAAAATCAGTTAAAATCAGTTTTATTTCTGCAAATAGGCCCCAGGAGGCGCTTTTACACGTCCCAATTTAAACCTACCAATGATTCGCCTAAAACCGTTCAATGACCGCCGAAAATATTTTTTCATGTACCTTGGGTATCTGATAAAGTTGAGATCCAACGATATAGTGCACGGTATAAGCAAATCAATAAATACCCTGATGCTTGGCGCGCAGAACAACTTTTCCTGGACTCGTTCGCAGTCGGGATCTTTGCGCACGTCGTGTTCCCCCAGGATGACCCCGTTCAGCTTGAGGCGCTCCCCTAAGAAGGAGACGCAGTGGGCGGCCGTGAGAACATACCGCTCTGAGATCAACGTACCACCGCAACTGAGTTTATTTCCTCGAGCTGCAAACATTTTACGACAAATAAGTTGAAAATGAAATTAAATAATACAATTATAATGAACCAATAAAATAGGTTACTAGATAATATATGTTTCTACACCTTGCAACGACTATCCGAATGGCCCATGTTCAAGCGTACCAATATGACCAGGAAAGGGACAGAAGCCTTAACACGAGTAGGCTTAAAGTATTATCTTTTTTCTTACATAAAGTACTGTTTAAATACCGTACAAAGTTTGTATCGTAGTAATTTCTTAGAAATAAGTCAACCCGAATTTCAAATCATTTTGGAAACATCGATTATGTTTACTTTATTTAATGTGCAATAAAGTCTAAGTTTTTTAGTTAGAAAGTTATACTCTTAAAGACAAGAATTGATCGTGTTGTAGGCGATAGTAAACGACGCCTGTCTCATATATTCGGAAACTTATATATTTTCGGAAACGGATATTTGGAAGTTTATTTTAAGAAGCAAATTCAATAGAGAGCGCGGTCGTATTGCTTGTCGGATTTCCCAGTGGTTCGGCTTTTAATTATTGAGGTCATATTTTTAAGCAACGAAAGATAAGGAAAATATGAAACAAAATCATTCAAACAAGCCCGTCTATTGTCGAATATAAAACTAAATCCTTCAAATTAATAATTGCATACGATCATTATATAACTTTTGTCGTGGTTCTGAATTGCAATCATGCAGTAAACGCGTTTGCATTCGATATTACGACGCTAAAAGACATGGCAGACATGATACAATCGCATAATTTTAAATAAGTATTATTGATGGGCTATTTCGGGCAACATACCGTCATAAGAAAGAGTCGCCAGTCGCCACAGTATCGACGTAGCATCAAACTAGTTTCTTTAATTCTAAAAAAAGTAGCAGTTCAGTGTCCCTTACTATTAAAATACATTTGTTATTGTTTATAACTTACGTGAATTGTAAGACAATAGGACCATCCATGGCAACTCAAAAAGACGAGTTCTGTTCCCCCCGAATATTCTATCACTGTCCACGATACCACAGTCCTCGGGTAGGAGGCGAAGGTTACGGTGGTTCTGGACGTCTGGCGGCTGTCCACTTCTAGTTTCAGTGCCAGTTTTCTTCTCTTCGGTATCTCTTGTGTGAGGCTGTGACGGCGTAACACCTGCATCCCAAGGATTTAGGACAGTATCTGTTGGTTTTGGGTTGATATTACCCCAGTTTGCTATATCAAATCCTGGATTCACATTATTGTTGATGTTTGAAGATGCGCAACAAACCTGAAATGCGGTATAATTTAATATTCATGAATCTGGTTAAGTAATTATCATTTTTGGTTTTGTAGATCAAAACTCGGTATTTTACTGTGTTTATTAAGCCTAACAACTTATTTTGTTTCCTTATTGGTAATACCTACAAAACCCTATTGTTACTAGCAAAAATATTTTGCTGGTTATTTTATATATACTATAAATCGCTAGTGCTCCATGCACGGCTTTCTCTGCGTGGAATACGGTTATATCGCACAATCAGTTATTATACCTATCGTATTTCCTGTAGTATCGCTCTCTTCCTTCAATCGCATCGATATCAACCGCATTCTATGCCGAATCAAGAAACTATTGATTCCCCATATGAACTTCCAATCTCTTTTCACTCCTGTAGAAAATCCGCACTAGTGCTCCGCACGCAAAATCATACGGGAGGCATTTGGTATTATATTATCTCAATTACCAGTTATATCACGCTTTCGGTTATTTTACGTTTTAGATTCTAACGCAATCCCAATTTTACGCTGTCTTTATCTTAGTAAATAAACTACTTTTCTGATAAATTTCAACTTTGTAGTTCAATAAGTTAAGTAGTTTCCTACACACATGCGCGAGCCCTAATTAAGCCTCCTTAATGCGGACCTGTTTCAAAATCCATTCTTAGCGCTTGTCTGTTATAAGTCTATTATGCTGTTAACTATGCTATAATTGGTTTTTGATGTTTATGAAGAGGGATATAATTTACAAAAAAAATGTTTTGAGCCATACCAACTGTTCGTCAGAATCAAATCCACAGCCGATGAGCTGAAGTTTCTTTCTTATGTGGATGGGCATCGGTGTCCCTGCTTTTCGTATTTCTGTTATAAGTGGCTCGCATTGTGTGAGAGGGACGCACGATCCTGCCTGTTCGTTTTCAAAACAGCTGTCACCTGCAAATACTAAAAGAAGTATTCTATAAGAGACAATCTTTTAAGAACCAAATGCACAGTCATAAAAATGTAACTTCGAACTGTTAAAGTTTAATAAAAAGCATCTAAAGCCATGTGCCATACCTATACTTATAAAGTAAAAGTAAAGTAAAGTAAAAACGTTTATTTGCATAAGCAAATTTAACCTTCTGTAGTACACAACTTAATAATTAATGCAACTAAGAACAAGTATAAACATGTAGTTTCAAAAACAGTAACCCGACTACGAAAATGCAATGATTTAAAAGTCACCCTGTATATTTGCTGTATTGTATTAACATTGTATTCAGAATTTTGCCTTCTTTCATTTGATACCCCAATCGATTGATGAGTCATTCGCCAAAATCGGCTCAGTAGTTAAGCCGTAAATGTGGAACCCACATAAATACCCGAATACATATATAACATAGACTGCTGAAATCATAACCCTTTCTGTTGGCTTTGCCGTAGTCGGGTAAAAAAGATCACCTAAATGTTCAGTTCCTTGGAAAGGACCTTTTTCTGTCATTGTTTGTGTATCTAGGTTTTTTTTACATGTATGATGACAATGCAGATTACTTACGAGTACATATAATATAATATATTTTTAGGGTTCTAGTATTGCGTAGAAATAATTAAATGACACAGCGAACTCTGCCACACCGACAAAATAACTTTCGGATTTTTTGCGCCTCATACAGTCTTAATTAGTATTCTATAGTCATTTAGTATTTTTATGGTTCTAGTATTGCGTAGAAATAATTAAATGACACAGCGAACTCTGCCACACCGGCAGAAGAACTTTCGGGTTTTTGCGCCTACAGTCTTAATTAATATTCTATAGTCATTTAGTACACATGGTTTACCTGCAAATCGGATCCACTTATTTGCCAACGACAGACAAACTGAAATCCATACTAACATAGATCATAGTTAGCCTGCGATTCCAGAGAACCTTAGTATTGACAAATTATCTAACTCGGTGCATAATTGTTTGGTTGAAGACTAAATAAACCTTAGTAATATTATTAATGTGAAAGTAACGGTATGTCTGTCTGTCTGTTACGTTTTTACGCCTAAACTGCTGAATCAATATCTATAAAATTTATAACGATAACGATAAATTAAACTTTGGAAAAGGATATAGACTATTTTCTTTCCCACTGCTGAGCACAGATTTACGCCTGCATAATATAACGTAGTTCACGCGGACAGAGCCGCGGGCGAAAAGCGTAGTGGTGAATAGAATGTTATGGATAGTTGAAGATAAATTCGCTATTATTGGGATGCGTAAGCACTTAATATTAACATGAAAATAGGTGTCATGGAAAAAAAAATTGACGTGGGACACGAACCTACAAACTTTCGCTTACCGGGAGACACGTAAACATTGATCTTTAAAGAGATTTACTGTATCCATTAAATTTAAACATGTAAAATAAAGTAACATTGCAATGCTATGAGGAATAAAATAATCGAATCTACATTGTAATAACAGATGTTTCATCGGTATCTTCAATTCAAGTTCATAAAATAGCTAAGTTTATATTCTCGTTAAACCTGTTTTACACAGCAATGGTGTATTTATCCCTTAACAAGTACTTATAGAACCTTGTTTGATAAAACTAAAAAACATCTTTATAATAATTTCAGGTACCAGTTTTGTAGCAATTGTTGAATTTGCTATGGTCACTCAACAATCGGCCATAAACTCTTGTTTTAAATGAATCAACTTATTTTTTTTGCAATTCACTTAAGAGCCAATCCATGTTCCCGTAAAAATGTTAAAGGTCGACAAACCCAAAGAATCTTTGGGTTATATCTGATATATGGCTGTTACTTTATGTACCCAAAGGAAAATAATCAAATATTAATTTGTTTTTGACTAATAGTTGTTGAAATGTTACTTAATATTACATGTATTTACTCAAATAGTAGTAAAAAAAGGCCCGGGACAATATTTTGTCATTTTTTACAGTTTTATTTACATGTAGATTGTTATAAACTTACTACAACAAAAAAAATATTACTTTTTTACGGACAGCGCAAGACTTAGTGGAAAATATTGACAATATTCTGTTAATTCACCAGAACAACTTGCCAGGTTTTGATAGATTGTATGAGTACTGAGTATACAATGATTTCATGGAAATGGCTCTAATCTTAACTGGTGTACAATAACAAAAAACAAACCAATGAGATAACGTCATATGAATAAACAACTCATGTAGCTCTTCGAATGACTATAATCATTGTTTAACGATTTCTTAGTGTTCAATGAGTATTGCAAAATGAATCGTTGCTAATAAAACTGTTCAGTTCCAAATTATAATAAACTAGCTTTTGCCCGCGGCTTCGCTCCCGTTAAATTTGTAGTAACAATAAAATTTCAGCCCCTCTTTTAAGGTATGGGGGCGAATTTCCAAAAAAAAAATGCACGATTTTTTTGTTAGTCACAAATAGTCCGCATACCAATTTTCAGCTTTCTACCTTGAAAATTGCGGAATGCTCCATATAAACTTCCACCCCCCATTTTAGGGAAGTGGGGGGGAGGTTAGGTCATCGGGTTAGTGAGAGACAAAAGTAGCCTATGTCACTCTACATCCCTTCAATCAAAGAGTGTAATAATACTAGGGAAACCTTTAACTACGAGTATCTCCACTTAAAAAAATCACGTCAATTCGTCGCTCCGTTTTGCCTTGAAAGACGGACAAACAAACAGACGCACACACTTTCCCATTTATAATATTAAATATAAGTATGGATACTTCTCACTAAGCACGCATATTCAAAGGTTTTAAAAATGCCTGCTTAGTAGGATAAACTGCAGGTATTCTCAAATTCAGAATAATTTTGAAAAGATTTTCCAAATTTACTGTTGAAAAGACATCAACGAACTAGACAAAAATTTAAATGTAACACAATTTTTGTATATATTATTTATTATGTCACGGTCATGTATTCAAGGCTTCTTGTTTGAATAATATGATTTATTATTACGTTAAAGTTTTTTATTATTTTGAGCAAACTGCGCCTATGACTTTGTTAAATTAACAAAACAATTACAACAAATCATAGCGGTGCTCTGTGTCTTATTAAGCAATAAATTTGTTATTTATTAGTGATAAACCTTATCAATTTTAGTAGAAATTAAGTATTGGCATCGATTTCGTCTAATTGAAGGGCAAAGTTTGATCAACGAGTTCATTTAACATTTGGGGTTATATAACTTCGTCATTACAACTTTTTTATGGACTTACGACTGCTAAATTCAAAATATAGCACTATCTCTGTTTAATCCCTCAACCCCCAGGAGGCACGCGCGTGCCGCGATAACAATTGATTTCAATTGTGTCTGGAATAACTCACGATCGAGGGACTAAGGAAGTGATTAATTAAGTATTCAATTAGATTAATTTTTAATAATCAACAGCTATAGTGCTGGAAATACATTAATTAAATCCGAGTTCACTGCCTGTTAACACAATGTTAACATTGGGAGTGACAAGTTTTTTATTCGAAATTTATATAAATCCAAATACATACTAACGTTTCTCACACAAAACTAAGGTAACTTTAAAATGAAAATTACTTACAAGATTTGACCGGAAACAGCAAAGCCACCATAAGTCCAACAGCCACTGTACATTTGCCCATTCTTGTTTAAGAAATTTTTCAGGTTTTCGAAAGCACAACACGTGTCCACTTAATCGTTAGTTTAGCACGATAGGTAATCATTTACCTAGTTTTTATATTTACTTATGAATTAATTACAAAACGTAACAATAGCACTTTAACGCACTGGTGTATCTGTTGTGTATAACTTTGTCAAATATTTTTTTATGTTCCGCTTTAGGTTATCAACGGGTCAAGACCACTGACGCTTCGTTTGCGTTTGATATTTTGTTATAAATAATTAACTTGATGATGTTGAAATGTTGAAATGGAGTGTTGCTCCGAATGGCGAGTTGGGATCGCGGAGGCCGGAGATGTCGGTCATTACCATACAAACTGCGCGTGAGACACGAGTGGACTGGGCAGACGCAATCTCGCCTTTTAACTCGCAGCCGATAAACGCCGTTGTATTATAGATAGCTTATGATGATTAATGGTACGTAGCTAAGTAGGTAGATGTTTACCCCGTTTACCGTATTATTTATGTTGGTATTTAATTGGCTAATGATATATTCTTAGACACAATTAAAAATACGGAATTTACAAACACGTTTAACAATGCCTTATTTTAGTTAGAATTTACTTGTGTAACTAACTAAACAAAATCGTTTGAGGTTTACCATCTCTGAAGATGTGCGGAGATTAAGCCGTAAAAGTTCGTTATGACATGCAAAAATAATATACATGAAACTAAATAAAAAATATTAAATCGAAGTAAACGTTAACTACCATAAAAAGGAACACAGCATCTAAGACGTGTTTGTATTCTGAGTGTAGTTAGCGCATAATGTACAGGGCATCGACATTGCAAACTGCTGCAAATATTGTGTTGAGGCGAAATTTTGCAGAATTATAAAACAACGACCAAATAATTTATTTAAAGCCAGTTTTGAGAAACAGGAAAACTTACTTTGATTTGGTTCTTAATTAATATACCTATATGCTTCTGTTGTAAAATTTTATTATACAAGTACCATTTATAAGAGTAGGTATGTATAAACAATACACACTTAATTCTGTGTATGCAGGAAATAGTGACTAAATGTCAGTAGAATCTCGGGTGTTATTAAGAATTCTAAATTAAATATTTTATATACCGAGTTTAAATTACTTATATTGCCAAAGTTGTGTATACCTTTAATAGGCGTACTAGCTACTTTACAAAATTAATAAACGAGTAAAACTATTATGTAACTAATAAGTAACTGCTGATATTTTACACTTTATCAGATGTTGTCTAGGACTCAATAAAATTGAATTTAATGCAGAAAGTTCTCAATACGCACACAATTGGCTAAAGTTTCATTACCAGCGCCACTGCCGACATTAATAGACAGCAGAAAATATTAGAAAAAATAAGTTACAAACAAAAAGCGTGAAATGAGGCTTCATATTTAGTACAATATCCCGCGGGTGGATCATTAGTACCTACCTAGTTTATTTGCGACGTCCGCGTGCAATTGACCCACCTCCCCGTCTTAGATTGTTTCATTGTTATGTATAATAGACGAATTATGAAATGAGTGAAAAGATTCTCATTTGCATATAATTGTTAGTACAAACCATTTGCTATAATTTATTGATGAACAGTGAACAGTGTCACGCAAGGACCGGTCTTAAGACCTGACTTCGGCTTGAGTCAGTTCAACTTGGTCGTGCAAGTCTACTTTTTATAATAATTGCTGATGTTCTTGTTTGGTTGATGTCGTACTCTGCATTGTAACAACGGTGTTTTAGCCATGTCCACTTTTTATAGTTGTATGTAAGTTACCGTTTGGTAACCTTAGCCTACATTCATACAAGTAACATTGGAAGAAAAAAATCCAAAAATAATAATGAGCTGGACTACATAGTAGTCATGTGTCGACAGTGGCGTACGCATCGTTTTCAAGCAGTCGCTGGCACCAAGGTTCCGGGTTCGGTCCTGAGGCTTGTTAATAAAACTACTGTCAAATATGCTCATGACTTTAACAAATAATGACAACTTTAAACTTCACACATGGATTCTTAAATCGACAAATTGTGTAAACCACAATATTTTAGGAATACCTATACTACGAGAACCTATGAGATAAATGAGAATTAAATAATCAAAGACTACTTTGCATGCAGGGGAAGCACCTTGAATAAGGTTTTGTTTTCTGATTGGACTACATAAAACGACATAATATCGGAAGTGGACATGCATACTTGCTCGTACTTCAATCTGAAATATCTGTGACATAAAATTAAATGTATCCAATCAACAGATCGCACTGGGTGTCGACTTATTGCTGCTTATCTACCCCAAATGATATTATATATTGTCTAACCCTATTATTTAATTCATACTGGTTACTGTCATAAGAATAACACTAATGCACTACTCTCGTCCTATCCCTATCAATGTGGAGTGTAATTTATTCAATCACCACTTCTGAAGCTCTATATGTGCACCTATCTAGAAATCCATTTACCCTTATTTATTCAATCCATTTTACACCTACGTCAACAGTTCCAACAAAACACAGAAGGAGGTGACGCTTATAATAGAGTAGCAGCACTAAGTACCTACCCCTCCTAGTCCTATTATGCGTGTAGTAAGAGGCGACAAGGTACTGTTTGAAAGAAGCAGTTAGCAGGTGTCTTCCCTCCTCCATTTAACAAACTGCGAGAGATAAAACTTGCCTGCTATGCTTAGGAGAGTCCGGCAACGACGATGATGATGATGAACGGAGAAGGTTATAATTAAACTCGTATTTTTTGTACGGTCCATTTGATTGGTTTCAAATTAAACGATCATTAACATATTTTCCCTAGTTTCCTTATAAAAATGTTGGTATTTCGCAATCACACTTATTCATTCCGATTTATATATGTTCTTATGTAGGTGGTCAATCTATTAAGTCACAGCACAGAACAAGGAAAAAAGTTTATGTGGTTAAGTAACTCTCACTTTAGCACTTCACCATTTTGTAACAAAAAAACTTGAGAGGTGTCAAGGGACACCCGGATGGAACGAAGTTCATTTTTAGTGAAGAAATTGTAATAAAATTTATTGATATTAAATTTATTTTTCTCTCTCCCTCTCTCTCTCCCTATCCCTCTCCCTCTCCCTCTCTCTCTCTCTCTATTTCTCTCTCTCACAGACAGAGAAACACGCGCACGCCGCACGGCTGACAACTATAGCAAAAAGTGTCGTTCAAAAAGTATCTTTACAATTTTTTCCGTCTCCCCCTTCGCACCGCGACAAGGAACTTCGTTCCAAATATATTTGAAAACTTACCGTGGGGACTATTTGCAATAATACAACTGATTTTACTGACTTCACCTACAATCTCCTATGTCTCTAAATATGTATTTTAAAGCAATGTGAATTCCGATACCGTAGAAGTGTGTAAATAATTTATTTCTGACAAGGAAATACCAGATGAATAAACTCAACTGGTTGATCAGCTCTTCTCTGAGTGTTCCCATTAAATCATTTAGGTAGATCATCACTCGGTCTAAAACTAGTTTACCTTCGAAATTAAATGCGAAAATTCCGAAATTGATTTTGTAGTATTTTAAATTGTATTTCGAACGATTACAGCACGAGCGTAACAAATTGTTTATCAATGCTGCGTTTACGTATTTACTGAACGGTCTGGCCAGTAATGAGCATTCGTAAAGCCACCAGTCATGTTTTCACCCATGTAAAAACTACACAGCAATATTAGACAGTATTTCCTTCAAAATCTGATAAACATGCTCGTCTGCCTGGTCTACGTCGTGTCAATATCGCAATGCATAGCTACGGGTGAGTTAATTGATTTAACAATTAACATTAAGGTAAAGCGTTAATAATTTTAGTAGCTGCTGCAGGTATGTCCCCGCTATTATCTAGGTACCTACAGTAAAATGGTCACTATTTGTTAATAAATTGACTTATTATATATTATTATGTTAATTCAAAAAGTAAAACGTGAACGCAAACATTTCAAAGAGTAGATTACTTATTATATATTTTTATAGATCCAGTATGTATTCAGCTGAAATTAGACGGCATACATTTGTCTGTCAATAATGCCCCGTCCGTTGAGTAGTTGAAATATCGCGCCAGATCTCAGGACGGGTTCGATCCCCAGCGGGCAACAAAAAGTTTCGAAGTTTCGTACATTGCTTATTATTTATTTATAATAATACTTAAATTTAGACTGATATGTAAACAAAGTCCCTTGTGTTAGTGATGAATACTTGCATTTGGCAAGCATAGTGATTATGCCTGTGCCCCATCATAGCTGTGGTAACCTGAATTCAATGATGGAGGCCTTTGCCTTGCAGTGGGATGATTATAGGCCATTACTTTACATTTGTCTGTGCCTGAGTAAAAAGTTATTATAGACGGATGTCGCCTGTCCTATTATGGTTCCTTTAAAATCACGGTCTCTTTAATCATAACTTATTGAGATTGATTACAAAATATTTTTTTTACTTTTTGAAAACTTATTTTAATGATAGTAATAAGTAAGTTTGTTACTCAATCACGCCTAAATGGCTAAGCGGACCATTTTATAGTTAGATACAGAGATGGATTAAAGGATGAAATGGTACAGTACATTAGCTACTTACTTTTAATCTCGGAAAAACACCTATCCCCTAGGAATTACGACTATGCATAACTTTTTGCATAGTGGTAATTTAGGGGTCAGGCAGAGTATAACAAAACCGGGGGCAGCAACTACTTAACAAAAAATAAAAACAGAAAATATTTCGTTTCAAATTAAATACATGTTAGTGTTCCTGTAAACAACTATTTCCATTATTAGGTTTATGAATAAGATAAAAAACTTAGGAAATGTATAGTCCTCAGAACAGCACAAAATAATTTTGTTTTCGTATAAAGTACTCCTATATGGACCACTTTTTTGAACCATTATTGAAAATTACGTAAGTCATCCCTTAGTCCAAGGTTTTCTTTATTACAGCCTATGGTAATGTGCTGGACTCATGGATACCAAGTCACCCAGCCTGGCGCGTGCTGAACGCTTTTGAATGCGGTGACAGTGCCGCTGACCGCATCATCGGAGGCACCAACGCTGCACTGGGCCAGTTTCCATGGATAGTACGCCTTGGATATGTTTGTAAGCATACCAGCTGTATACTAATTTTAAGTTTCGTAGTAACTATCATAAGAGCTTATTGTTTCGGGAATTTCTACCTTGTTTCCTTTTTTATGAGTGTCCAATATTTTGTGACCTTACTCTGCAACGCAATATCCGTAGGTATATTTGGAGGCAAATCTGTGCCTTACACAAGGAAATGTCTGAAAGTATGTAGAAGAGACAGATAAATCCGTAAATATGAGCGTAGTAAGGCATTTATCAAATAATCTTTTGGCCTTTCATCCATAACGGGCTGAGTCCTTGCGATGTGAAGGCACTCTATCTCTACCACCCTTACATTACGTCGTAGTTCGCAGCCTTAGGCTCGTTCGTTTCGGGACTGGAACTGCTAAGACAAACCGGATCGCAATCGAGACACGTCTGACCAGACTCGATCTGGTCGGTACAACTAAAACTAAAATCAGTATCATCACTCCCAATGGAGGATTTTGCAGTTTAGGGAACGGCAGAGAGAAGACAGTGCTGCTCCCTTTCTTCCGACAGTGCTTCTTTAGCTGCATATTACTTAGTCTTAAAAATATCTGATGTTAGATACTAATGTAAAGGAATATATTTTTGTTTCTTAAATATAGTTTCCACGTACACCTTTTGAACTGGTAGGTATACAATAGATACTCCATGAACTTCCTACTTATTTCTCAACACACTTTACTACTTATCCGAACAAGTTTTTCAGGTTTCACACTAGCTTGCTAATTAGTTCGGACTGTCAGAGTTGACTTGCAAACATTTGTATTAATTAAAACCGTATCATGACTGATTTAGAAACAAATCAATCGTTCCACTAAATTTTCCATAGCTCTGTTTTGGGTTGAAATTACTGAGTTTCATAAATTCTGGCAATGGGGACTACTGTTTCTTTGCTCACCAGTTGGCGCCACTGTTAACTGAGGTCCAGAGTTATAGCTGTCGAAGGCGACTTTATAAGATCGCCGCCGAAACAAAGTTTAAAATCTTGACTCTAATTAAGTTTATTATTTATAAATTACTATCTTCATATCAACAAACTAACTTCTGAAATAGTTACTCTTTGAGGCCGCCTATTTTTGCGCTTTTTCATAATTCCGCTTTCAAAGCGTTCGCATTCATCGCCAAATAATCCATATTTGCGATAATTTTACGACGGAGATCACTTTCCAGCAGGTACTTAAGTTTAAAAATATATAATTTATGTCACGAAGCCCGCTAAAACCAGTGAAAAGTGAATGTTATTAGACCTCACGCGACAGAAGCGCCTCTAGTGGCAAATTCACTAGCGATAGCCCCCATTATGTCAACAGAATAATAAATACATAATATGAATATGTACTTATAAGTTTATTATATAATTATTGTAATACGTAACCGTGAATCCACTTCTACGCCATCCTAAACTTCGTCTGCTCTTTTTCATCTGTTGTGAACGTTGTACATTGTTCTAAGTATATTTTTGTTTACAAAATACCCTTTTATAACACCGAAAGAGTCCATCTTGGTGGTCAGAAACAGCAACTTTTTCGATGTTTGCAAATAACGTAATCTCTTAAACAAATTATTTTTTACTTTCTTACTTATTTTTATAGTTCAAAGTTTATCCGATTATTCGTGGCTTTCCCTGTCACTCAAAATAGATTATTGGGTAAAGTAATAACACATTACATCGTTTACATCATCTGTTCACTTGTTGTTGATCATCATCTCAGCCAATCGACACCCACTGCTAGACATAGACCTCCCCTAAATATATCCACAATGATCGATCTCGCGCCCCTCGCTCCAGCGATCCCGCGACATTCACCAGATCATCACATTCATTCATCACTTGTCCCCTAATTCGCGTAACCAAATCGTATCACAATCGTAATTGAATTGCAGGTTTTTTACAGTTCTAGTATGGGCTAAATGTCAAAATCGTCCTATTCAATCACGATCGGAACTGCGATTGAAATAGCTGAATAAAGCCCCAGGTGGGGAGCTACCCACAGACCGTCGTCCAGTGCGCGGTCGCAATTCCAGAACCTTTCTGCTCCATTGAACCACAATCAAATCAAATAACATAATTTCCAAATTAAAGTATATAAATAGCTATTCCTTGGACGTTTTCATAAATAGCATTAATGTAAGAATAATCGATATAAGTTTCAGAAGATACAGATATGGACTGGATGTGTGGTGGAGCCCTCGTCACAGACCGCCACGTGGTCACTGCTGCTCACTGCGTGCCAACCCCGGATGATGAATACGCGCTGTAAGTAAAATGGTATAATGGCCGGCAGTTAAAAATAACAGCCTATAATCATCCCACTGCAGGGAATACGCCTCCATTATTGAATTCAAGTAAGCACAACATGGTGGGTACAGCAGTTAGGCATACTCTTACTTACTTACATGCATTTAATGTAAAGTAAAAAACTAAATACCCAATATTGACGGATAAACGTCCCCACCAAATGAGCAAAATTTGAGCACTCTTTTACCTCAGTTGCATTTATTTTTAAGCCATCATAGAAGAAAATTTGTCAATGCCAAACAAACAATCAGGGACGAATATCAAGCGCTGACTTAAAACTAGATATCTTTGTTTTGGTATAAAAACTTTTCCAAGTTACTTAATGTGACAAAACCAGCTAATTCAAAAAATTTGTACGATTATTTTAATTATCTTATTATTTTCGAATGATTTCGACAAAAGTCGTGACCAACAGTTTAAAGACCCACACCAAGTTAAAACAGAAAGTTTCCTAAATTTATCTGACGGGGCATCAAACCCGGGACCGTTGAGTAGTGGGCAGGCCACAGTTTCACTACGCCAATAGGCTTGTCATTATTCTAATGTGGTCTTACGTCTTAATTTATAAAGTACTTTTTGATATTTTGGTTCTATGAACCTATACACACTTCATAAAAGTTATATTACCTACCTCGTGTCCGCTTTGAAACATGTTTTTAAGGCATTATTTTATATATTAGAGGAAAATCATTAGACAAAAATTCCAATGTAAAATACTCGTTAACAGTCATCAAAAATGTTTGAGGATAAATAATCAGAAATGATGCATCCGATTGCACAATTCTATATAAATATTTCATATTTTATATATTTCTTAATAGGATGGAACAATAAATTAAGTAAATATAGTAAGTCACCACTTTCTTCAGAAATTCCTTTTGGGTTTGTAATTAAGTAACATTGTATGCCTAATCATAAGCTACAAATTTCCAGGACATCAGTACGTCTGGGCGAGCATGACACTAGAACCAACCCGGACTGTGAGCTGACGATTTGTGCCCCGCCTGTCCAAGATCGACGGTTGAGGAACATCACTAAGCACCCCAACTTTAACAATCCGCCGTTCCACAACGACATTGCCATCATCGAGCTAGAAGTACCTGTTATTTTGAATGGTAACTACTTATTAGTTAGTTAGTGTTTTGTTACTGGTAGTAGAAGAATCAGGACCGAATTCCTGAGAAAGATTTCTTACACAGTAACGATACAATTTTAGACCGTGGAAGAATTCTATTTGTATTTTGTTTGTAAAAATTGAAGAAAAGTATCTTTTTTGATTGTTTGTATCTGGCTGGTTGTAATATGGGAATGTCCACATTCCGCCATTTTTCAAGAAGTTTAGAAGTTTGGAATAAATGTTTATTAAATGCACCTAAATGCATAAATAGCTGAGTAAAGTAGCATCTTACGTTTTCAGCCCGGGACCTCTGATGTCGCTCATTATACATATGGATAAGTGGATGCTATTTTTAAAAGAGTGGAGCAAATTCGGCATAGTTATTAGTTACTCGACCTCTGAACAATGTTGAGGGTACAACATAGCAGAGAACCTGGGCATTGAACACAAAACAGTTTTGATCTAAAAGAAAGCAATGAATCCTATATCAAATTATATCAAATTGTATCCTTATAGAAACGTAATAATTTTTGAAAATATTAATTACTGGTCATCTAAAGTGGATCACAGTCTAAGGGTAATCCTAAAGGGGTTCCTACCCCTAGGTACTACTTTCAATTACATCATCAATAATGAAGCTCTACCTATATTCACTTAAAATGCGTGTTTCAGATTATGTCGCCCCAATATGTTTGCCCCAGAAAGATGACCAGCTCAACGGTGTTCATATAGGAGAACTAGTGACAGCGGCCGGCTGGGGCAAGATGAACATGACGACTGAAGAAAGAGCCGAAATCCTGCAAGTCGTTGCGGTAAGAAACAATTCTTAGCCTATTTTTGGAGTTGAACAGCAAAAACAGATTTTATAAGTTTTAGAAACGTTTGCTTGATTCTTCAAGACACAACGAAACAATGCTATTTGACCGTGTTATCTATTATACAAGAGTACAACATATTTACAAGTATAGCCTTGGTACAAACTTATAGTAAGTACTTTTCATGGAAACATTTATTAAATCTGCACAGCGGGCAAAAATTATTTATGTTGATTTACGCATAGCTGTGTGGTTTGTAAAGCTTTAAATTCCATGTGGTTGGTTCGAGAGAGAGCCCTGAATGTTATCTCAAATCCCTTTAGTTTAATATTTAAAGAGTTGGTGTAATAGTACAGTGGCCAGCCGAAGCCTACGCAACCCAAACTCTGCATTGAGTCCCGATCGGGAAAATTTAGGAATTTTCGTCCCAAACTAATTAGACCTTGTACTATTGTGACAAACATAATGGAACATAGCTAGTAGATATCTAAACATTACTTGAATGACACATCTATGACTCAGATATAAAATGCTTAATTGCTCGTCACACACACTTGTCCCATACGGGATTTGAACGTAGTTATGAACCCGAATTTTACACGACAAACAAACAAATATGTGTTAATAATTATTGATTTTAGCTACCAATTGTTGAGCCAGATATGTGCGACATGTTTGGGAACGAATTTAAGGTATTAGAGTCCGAAATTTGCGCAGGCGCACAGTACAATAAAGACGCTTGCGGCGGCGATTCGGGAGGTCCACTTATGAAGGTAATAAAAAAAACAATTTCTGCTGAAATATTTAAAATTTGTTCAGCATCCTACTCAGGTAAATACAGGGTGAATTTGAAATCAATAGTCAAAGTTTAAAAATATTATCTATTAAAAAAATATCACATCAGGCTAAACTCTGGGTAATTACCTTTTAGTTGAAAATAGGTGCGACTTTAAAAGACCACAGTAATGTACCACTGAACGTAGGTGGGTCATATTCAAAATTTTTGTACCTTTTGTAACTAAAAGACTTCGAGGGTCTATAGTATCAAAAGTATTCACAGTTCTTTTATAGAAAAAGCTCGAGCGTATAAGACAAGTCATTAAATAATGATAATAGCCTTTTCTAAGGATAAATAATAATTAATACAATTTTAAAGTGAAATAAAATGTTGTACCCAAGTGCTCTCTATGCAAATATCAATGTCCTAAAATTGTCTAGCGTAACAAAAAATTACGTGTTTTTTCATGTATTGGACATTACTTCGAACTTGGTCTAAAATTAATTTAACCATTACAAATTATAAGAGGTTAGTATAAGCGTTAACAATATTAACGATAAAAACATGTTACTACATGTTACATACTTTGTTTCATATTTTTTATTCATTTTTGTTATGACAAAAATTTGAAGAAATTAAATTTTTTGTGAAGGCCACACTTTAATTTATCATCAACTAATAAGGCAGCTGAGCGTTTACATTCGGCCATCTTGTCAGCGTCCATTTTTTTCTGAGAACATAATAAGTGTTTCGTTCGTCTAAATTTTCAAGAATTATGTGTTCCTTTTGTTTATTGCGATATTTCTTGCACGGTAAGTTTATGATTAATGGTGTCACTACATTTTTACAGTATTTGTTTGCTTTAACAATAGTTAATAATGATTTTGAAATCAAGAGCTATTGATGTAGTTTTAGGTTATTGACAGTATATTCAAATAGTGATTTTATTTCTTTTTTGTGACGGTTTGTTACATAATTTTGTTACGTTACAAAGGTGACGTTACCAAAAAGAAGTAAGGGCTAGTACATATTGTTATTCTAACTGATATTATAAATGCGGAACTGGGTTAGTTTTTGTTTTGTTTGTTATGCTTGAGGGATATACGCAAACGAAGTCGCGAGCAATAGCTAGTATAGTAATATATAATGTAAACATGTTTGATTTTACAAGCTTTTATTTTAGTTCAACAAGTTATTTTTTAATGTATGTTAACCAGAGTAAGATTAAATTTAGTGTTTTTGATTTGTTAAATAGTTTGCATAGATATTTATACTTGTCACTTCTAGACATTTTGATTTTGATTTAGTTTTAAATAGTAATAATTTTATTACTCGAGTAAATTTAAATACGAAACCATTAAGACTGACGTTAGTATAAGACTACTGTATTAAATACGTTTTTTATTTTTATTACTTTGGTAAAAAATTTGCTTAGTTAAACGATACTGTCAATTTTTAAAGAGAACAATTTTTCAAATGTTGTTCTTAAATACTTTTCGGTAATTGAAGTTAATACGATCAGGTATGTGTTTTTTTTATAATTGTGAAAGGACCCTAATAGTTCCACTTTGTTATTTTTTTGTTACTGTTTTCATTTTTGTCACACTATTCATTATTGTTTCATTTTGGTGATGGTACAAAAATTTTGAATATGACCCAGGTACCGCAGACTGCACGGAAACACACGAGCACTTCAGCTTAACACATAGGTGTTCTATAAGCTATAGCTTATTTATTTTGCAGTGATAATGGTTAACTAACATAAACATACATTATTTTTCGATTTTTATTTTACCTTTGAAAATGTAAGCGTATCAGTAGGTAATAAAAGCTACCCTTAGGTACTTGTTTTCAAATTATCCCTGTACCTACCGTAGACTGCATGGAAACACTAGCATATCTACTCGTATCAGCGTAATGTTCTTTATAAGCTTTGGCTTATTTGTTTTGCAGTGATAAGTACTTATATTATGTTCTTGCCTATTGATATTAAGTCTTACGTAAAAAATAATTATTTTTCGAATTTTATTTTACCTTAGAAAATGACAGCGTATCAGTAGGTAACAAATTTGTTTTCGAATTCTCCCTGTATAACTTACAATTTACAGTTACGTGTTGCTTTTTAAATCAGACAGAATTAAAATTTGGAAGTCAGCCGACAATTTTTTAGCCGGCAAAACTTTCCTTTCTAAGTTCAACATCTTCACAATAAAGCAAAAATTAAAATTCAATCACAAATCAGTTTTCCTCCTGAGTCTATTTTTAGGCATTTCGTTTATTCACCCTGACCCTTTTGGCATGGCTTAAGTAACCATCATTTTATTTTTTTATGGTTTACCCCAATACCAGTGCTTTAAGCCGATTAGAATGCCGTCAGTAATAAAGTTAACCGAAACCTTTTAGGTATGTTTGTTTAGTTTATGGTATCGTGGGTGCAGCCCATTTAGGAATCTAAATTATACGAGTAATAGCTTATTTGGAATTTTGCTGGTGAATTAAAACCTTTATTTGAGATTTGGTATACCCCAAAATAATGTATGACTATGTTTTCAAGGTATTCGACACGTCTGATGGTCCCAAAAACTTTTTAGTCGGTGTCGTATCATTTGGACCAACAGTTTGTGGAATCAGAAAACCTGGCGTTTACTCTTCGGTGGTTTACTTCCTCAAATGGATCCTAGACAACATTGTTTAAATTTACTTTAGTTTAGTAGGCATACTTGAAGAAATGTGTTTGCGGATAATGTTGGTATATCTATGTATTATTTGTTAATTATACAGTTTTGAATGGTTATATTAAAATGTAAATGTTTTTCATATTATTATTTTTTTCAAATGACCTCCACGAGTAATATGATTCAAATTACCTATTTTATGTTAAGACGTTTTTACTTTTAAAACTATTACAAAGTTTCCACAAGTATTAAGTAAGTATACCTAAATTCTTAAGATAGAAGTCAGGTACTGCCACACAATTAACTATTTTGTTAAGACGACACACTGTATGATTTTGCAAAAAAATGTCCGCAGTGTGTAGGTATTATATTGTACAGTTTCAAGACAATTGAAAAAAACATTATTCGCCTCTCAGTTACGGCGCTGTGAGCACTACACAAGAATTACGAAGATGATCTTCACACAAATGGATTCTTTGAAATGAAAACTATGTTGTCAATGAATACAGCAAGGCTAGTTTCGGTCATAATATTTCTTTTTGGGGAATCATGTGAGTTACTTATAATATATTTTTTGCACGTATATTAATAGGAAATGAGACCGTCAATAATCCAGTTTTATAAATAATTATGACGCAAATGTTTTTTATCCAGATTCAGATGAAAAGATTCCAGCGAATACTGTGACGCCATATTCTAATTTGACGATACCAATTTTGGAGATCGATGAGCAATCTAATAGTCGCATGTTAGATTTAGCATCTAATACAACAAAAAACAATCATGCATTTAGCCAAGAGGTATTAAATAATACACTTAGAAATAATCTAGGCGGACGTGGAATGGTTAAACCTTTACCCGATAGGAACGTTTGTGGACCTCTTGCTGAAGAAGATAGGATTTATGGGGGAGAAAACACGGCCATTGATGAATTTCCGTGGTTAGTGCGGATAAAATATGTTCTGGGTAAGTTTAAAATTGATTATTTGTATCAGTTACTGCTTAGCTCTTCAGTACTAATTATAATGGTAAAAATATTTACCTTATCTGTGACAATACTTCGTTGTTATTAACATGGATTAAGACTAGGTTATTATTAAGTATTATGCTGTGTTTGAAG
The DNA here is from genome assembly GCA_949315895.1 of Anania crocealis. Lineage (NCBI taxonomy): Eukaryota > Metazoa > Arthropoda > Insecta > Lepidoptera > Crambidae > Anania > Anania crocealis. The sequence continues at coordinate 9,682,490 of OX438868.1, forward strand.
CTATATCAGGTTCAATCTCTGATAGAGATCCAGGTCTGATTTACCTAGAAGGTGAAGCTGTTCAACCACAAGTACCTACCTATTTAAAATCTCCGAAAGAACACTCAGGTAGGTATTAATTTCTCTACTGGTCTTGAATGTAAAAACATGTAACTTTTTTCAGATAACGGTAAAGAGGTGTATGCGTGTGCTGGTTCACTAATTACGGATCATTATGTGTTGACGGCTGCTCATTGTGCTGTAAACCTTACTATGTAAGTAAGCGAAATTATGCTTAGTAGGATTTAATATGCAGGACCACTTAAATGGCCTGTGTCTATTTGCCGTGAATACAGGTACAAAAAAAATTATAGGCGTTCAGTGCCCATCTAAGAAGTAAAAAATGTAAATCAAGTTTTCACCCGAAATTTTTTTTCACAACGTAGTTTTCAATTTTTACGGTCATGCCTGTTAAGGCATGAAGGGAAATTTGATGATGATGATGATGATGATGATCCTCCTAGCCGATTTCGGCTACAGCGACTGACTTCGATTCCACCGTTGTTGGCGCTCGTGCGCCCTTAAATGGCTTATATAGCCTATTTTTTTAGAGAATGTACGTGAGCAATGAGTGCACGTTAGGAGTCCATTCTCATAATTATAATTGATCGCCGCTGGTGGATCGGGCCTTCAATTCATGGCGCTTTGTATCAAGCTCCATACGCCGAAGTTTCTCAAAGTCAAAGACTTTGTCTCTGATAAAGGATCTCCACTCTTGGCGTTTGGATGCGAGCTTCTCCCATTGCGTGGAGTCAATGGCACACCGTTTTATGTGGCGTTTCAGCACATCTTTGTATCGGAGAAACTGCCCACCTTGCTTACGCTTGCCCTCCTTAAGCTCGGAATAAAAGATGCGCTTAGCCACTCGCTCTTCCGCCATTCGTGAAACATGCCCGCACCACCGAAGCTGTCTCCGCATAAGGTAGGCTTCTATACCACCAACATTAGCCCTTCGCAGCACTTCAGTGTTTCGCACACGGTCGGACCATTTGATTTTTAATATTTTCCTTAAGCATTTCAGGTGGAAACGATCTAGCATAACAATGTGTCGGCGGTCCATGTTTCAGCTGAGAAGAGGATACTTGGCAATACTATGGCCAGGTAAATAGATATTTTGGTAGCCAGTTTTAGGTCATGTGAGCTGAAGACCTTTGTATCCAATTTCCCAAAAACTGCGGCAGCCGCACCGATCCGGCTATTAATTTCAGCGTCAAGGTCGCACTTGGACGTAATCGTGCTCCCCAGATAACGAAAATTTTCGACCTGCTTTAGCACATTCTCACTCAGCTGAATATTCAGCGCCTGGTGACCATAAATGTCTAAGGACATTACTTCCGTCTTCTTGACGCTGATGTTTAAACCGAATTTACAGCAAACATCGTGAAGAGCGGACAACTGCCACTGCAGGCCAGCAGGGGATTCAGCCACAAAGCACAGATCGTCTGCATACATGATTTTTGGCCAAGTGAAAAACGCTGCCATCAGTGCGGAAACGAATTCGAACTCCTTCATACACAGTTTGCAAGAGCTCTCGGACTACGACGGAAAAGTATAAGGCAAAAAGTGCGGGCGCCAGGACGCACCCCTGCTTTACCCCACAGGTAACGGGAAAGAAGCTTGATTGCTCACCATCGACTGCGACGCAACATTGCATATCATCATGCAGCAGTCTTAAAAGTCTCACAAATTTCTTTGTGCATCCGAGTTTTTCCAGCACCATCCACAGTGCAACTCGAGGCACGCTGTCAAAAGCCATCTCTAGGTCAACAAAGCAAAGATACAGCTGACGACCCTGTTCTCTACTCTTTTCTTGGAGTTGACGCACTGTAAAAATAGCCTCACATGTGCCCCGGTCAGGTCGAAAACCAAACTGTGTTTCTGGCAAGAGTTTTTCAGATAACTAAGTGAAATGCCGCGGTATGAGCTGCAATTAGAACGATCGCCTTTGTTCTTATACAGGGCCCTAATACGTGACACTTTAAAAGTTTCAGGGACTCGTTCTTCCTCCCAAATTCGAACAAAAAACTCCCATATCCACGAAAACAGCTTTTCACCACCGCATTTTAGCAGTTCTCCCGGTATAGAGTCTATGCCAACCGCACGCTTATTTGTCTGTTGCTTAATGGCACGAACAACTTCACCGCGTGTAAGTGGATTATCCAGCTCATTGGCGACCGGTAGGATTGGAGGAATCGAAAAGATGTGTTGTAAGTTTGCTGACCTATCGACATTGAGCAAATCATTGAAATACTCTGACCGACGACTCAGGACGTCTTCCCTGCTTTTCAAAAGGCCTTCATCATTAGCTGATCTCAGCGGCACCTTTGCAAGACTAGACGTTCCTATGAGTTTTCGAACCTCAACTTAAAACTCGCCAAGCTGATTCGTATCGGCAAGCCACTGCATGCGACAAGCCTTTTCCCGCCACCACTTATCTTTAATTTCTCGCGTAAATTTCCGCAGCTCCAACTCACTTCGTTTGACGTCGTCCGCAACGTGCCCGCTCTGTTTTTTACCGCTGTGTTCCCGGAGGAGACAGCGATGTTTATCGATAGCTTGCGTTAGAATTCTTTCGTTCTCATCGAACCAATCCTCGTTCACTCGAACTTTCGGACCCACTATAGTTGCGGCAGAGTCCAAAATATGAGAAGAAAGAGTCCCCCAATCTGCATCATCTCTGCAATTGGCAGTGCATTTCCCAAGGTTTCGGCATATTTCTTCTGGACCTCGAGACTTTTTAGTTTTTCTAAATTTAAGCACGTAGGCTTCGATTTCACAAATCTACGAGGCCCACGAAGGCAGAGACGCAGTTTCGTAATGACGAGCCGGTGATCTAATGTCTTTTTGTCTGACGATCGCATAATCTTGTATTTAGCAGGAAGTCTGAACATAGTGTTTGTTACCGCTAGGTGAAACTGTGCACACAGACTGAGCAGCAGCTGTCCGTTGCTATTTATATTACCGACTCCGTGTCTACCGAGGACTTTAGGCCAGGCTTCATAGTCCCGCCCGACTCTGGCATTGAAATCACCGAGGATAAGAAATTTTTCAAGTTTATATACTGATATTATAAGAATTTGTTCTCTCGGACGTATTCTCTCTATACATTCTGTCTGTCAGCTCCTCGTAAAACTTATCCTTTACGTCGTCATCAGATTTGTCTAGCGTAGGAGCATAAACACTGATGACATTAAGGTAATTGTCATTTGGCAGATGGAGGCGCAGTGTGGTAACGCGGTCCGATATATGTATAGGACACACTTGGAGACGTGTAGCTAGATTGTTTCTGATAGCGAATCCAACGCCCGACCTCCTAGGTTCAGAAAAAGAAAGGCCTCTCCAGAAAAAAGTATAACCCCCCAAGTGTTCTACCAACTCACCTTCATCGGCAAGATGAGTTTCGCTGAGTGCAGCCACATCCACGTTACACCGATGAAGCTCCCGAGCTACAATGGCAGTTTTCCGTTCAGGGCAGATGTTGTCATCGCGATCTAAGAGAGTTCGAACGTTCCACGCGCCAAATGTCATATTAGATGTTTCATTGCAATATGTTTTTTTGTATCTTCGACCACGAATTAAAAGATGCAGAGGCAGCCGTGGCTACTACCATCCTTAGGGTTTGGGATGAGCAATTTTTAGAGCACCTTTTCTAGCCCCCTCCCCGGCTGAGCGAGGAAAGCAGTGCCTCCCTTAATAGGGCTGCTTTGTCACTCTAGGTGCTGCCGAAATATCTCTGTCACCCCTTTGCAGAGTTAAAACGACCACGGCGTAATACAACACCCCTAGAGCCGCCCGCGTGCAGGCATCAGACAAAGCCTGGCTTGCATCAAACCAGACCTCTCTGCCTCAGCCCGTCGTCACAGGACTTAAGATACTCGGAATCCATTTTCAGAAGCAGTCAAGTGCGCAGGAGATTTTTAGGTGCACAAACGTATGCGCAAACACAAGTGCACAAACTCGTCCTCCCCCTTCTGATTCCAGTGGAACGGAGGACCGCTACGACCAGAGAAGAGGTCAGATGAGGCCGAAAGTAAGATATCGATAGGTTGCCAGCCTATCGCGCGAGTAAGGAACACAAATTTACGGTCCTTTCCCATTAGTCGCCTTGTACGACATCCATACGGAAGATAAGGTGGAGTGGTACTATTCTACTGTGCCGGAAACCACACGGCCACGAAGGGAAATTTAAAAAACTTATGAATAGTACCTATTAATGACTGAATGAGATGCGCATCGCGTAAAAAAGTGTTGCTAGGAGGCCGTATCAAAAATGTTAGTTTTGGCGGTCATTTTCTAAGTGCTTTAGCTTGACATTTTTATACTGGGCTATACCAAAGGCAAAATACGTCATTTGTTTTTTGTATCGTAATGTTATATTTAAATTTGGAAGGTGGTTAAAATTGCATGTATGATTAAACACAGTAATATACAGTTATTGTTTTTTTAATATTAAAATTTCATTCCTACTTGTGTTTAGCAAAGAAGTAAGATTAGGTGATTGGAATCTCGAAACAGAATTTGACTGCCACGGCAAGATTTGTAGTGGAAATGCCGAAAACGTCAAAATAATCAAAGTTATTCCTTTCCCTGGATATAATAAGCTGGACACATTTAAAGGCGATATTGCTTTGTTACAACTACAGAGATCCGTCAAATTTACAGGTAGGTAATATAAAGTATCTCGTGTATAATAAGCGACTCACTTTGATTTTACATTGGAATACCTACAAGTAAATTGTTAAAAGCGAATAATTTTTAATTTACAGATTTTATAAGGCCTATTTGTTTGCCAACTTCGGCATTCGTGTCGAAGCAAGATTACTCTACTGGAAGTGTATACTGGACCGCTGGTTGGGGAAAGACGGAATTCGGTATGTCTCTAATCCATTTATGTTTTATATGATTTTTCGTTTATTTTCAAATACATTTTTGGTTAACTACACGTTTTAAATACATTTTAATTACAGAAAAGAAGCCTTCGATCAAAAAAAAGGTGGAACTCGGTGCTGTACCTATTTCAGAATGTCGAATTAGACATCCTATTTTATCGGATCAGACTGCACCATTTACAATATGTGCAGGAGGAACAGAAGGTAAAGATACTTGTGTTGGAGACTCCGGGGGATCTTTAGTGAAGCAAGTTCACGAAAATCGTACAACTAACTGGTTTTTAATGGGTGTTACCAGCTACGGTTACAAGGAATGTGGAAGCGAAGGTAGACCAGGGCTTTACGCAAGAATAACTCCATATATAAATTGGATTATTCAAAACATCACATAATAAGTGATTTGAAAACACATTATTCAAGATGTAGCTATTGTTTTATTAAACAAATTTTTTCAACATAATAAATTGATTCTTAGCGTTTATCACCATTCAAACTGTCTAAAGCTTCAGAATCAGAATACTTGTCATCAACAGCCCTATTAAAGTACTCTGCCAGATCACCATTAAATGTTTCTGCTGTGTCATTAATAGAAACTTTGCGGGATCTATTTGGACTATTGTAATGGTATGTTTTGCTTTTTGAGCTTTTTTTCTTGTTTGATTTTCTTGGAGAAAGTTGCACCATTTCGGAAGGTAAATAATGCGGTCTGGGAGCGTAGTACCTCTCGAACAGCATTGGCTGCTGTTGTACTCTCCCGTACATAAGTTCCATTTCATGAAGGAACTCCTCTCGTCTCATTTTTTCTTCATCTCGCCGTGTTTGCAGGCGCATGGCAATATCTTCTTCGTGGCTGTTAGGTAATTTATGATTTTGAATAAACAGTATAAAAGGTAATAAGGAATGATATAAGGTGTTAATATTAATTCTGTAACTGCATTGTATTTATGATATAATTTAAAGCACATTATAATATAAAGTCTGAGTCAAAGAAATACACGAGTTAATGACATTAAAAGCTGCTAGAAAACTTACTTATTTTTTACAAGATGCCAGGCAGGTTTAGACCTTAGCTGACGATCTCGGTGTCGCATCTCCATTCTACGACGTTGCTCTGCGAGCCGCCTAGCCGAATCCATCTCGAATTTTCTTCTAACGGCTTCGGCTCTCAGGAGAGCTGCTAAATTGGATCTGCCTGACGCAGCAGCACGCAAATCCAGTGCGGAGTACGCTCGAGCCCCCGGAGTACCAGCGGCACCACTATCCCCGACGCTTTCGGTGCATTTACTTTCTTGATACATTTTATTTGCGACATCCTGCATCTAAAATGTAAATTAATCCATATACATTTAGAAATTATGCGTTATGAATATTAATGTAACCAAATTACCCTACTGGAATATCTTTTCAATTATTATTGCAATGTGTCACATATAATGGTGCTATGCAAAGGCTTATTATTTTTTTGAATTTTTGATAAAGATTTCTAGTCTAGGTATAAACTAAGTTATGTTGATATTACATATTTTGTAACATTTGGGAGCAATTTGTAGATTCTATACTGGCAAAACAGATCGCAAACGACATGCGATATGACAATGACTCCATTTCACCCAGCGCGGCAACTAATTTCAGCAGGAGCAGAAACCATTATGGCTACATTCACTTACTTTCTTCGCCGCTCGGTCAGCTGTAGTAAACCGGAACGGTTGAGGGCTTGTTGTTATCATATCTTCCTTCCCGCATTTCTCCCGGCGTCGGCACTTCATTGGACTACCGGGTCGTCTGTCCGAAGAAGTTGAAGAGGGAACAGCAGGCGATGGGTCGATGGGAAGGTCACTATGAGCTGCCGGGGTGGAGAGACGACTACGGTCACGTGCTGCCATTGTGCCAGGGTAGTTGGAGGTACGCAGCATTTCTTCAGCCCTGATTCGGCGATTCATTGATCTAGCGATAGGAATTAAAAAATATATATACCTATTATATGATAAATGCCATATATGAATTTAAAAAAAATCGACATGATAATTATCACGACTTGTTTACATTTTACTTCCTTCTATCGCTTTCTCGGTATTGACATGATCTTCATGATGCGTAAAGAAATTAAGTAGTCACCATTCAGAGCGATTGTATTTGGTAATTAATACGATATTAGAAAAGAAGAATCAGATAGGTAATTTTAAGTCGATGCATTAACCTTATCCACGTTAGCAGTGATCAAAAAATATGTTTCTAGCCCACCCTAATGTAATGCTATTTCATGATAGGTGCTCATTAGTGCGCAATTAGGTCGTGGTAACACAAAATCGATTCACTTGTACAAAAACGGCTTAAAATTAATTTCTTTATTTTACTAGTCCGATCTTTATTTTCATTAATATTTACGTAAACTAATACGTAGAGAATTAAGCGGAATATGAATGAAAATAAACAAGCTTTCCTTTTACTTACATAAACAAACTTACCTAAAAAAATCATCTTCTTTGACTTTATCATAAAAGTAGTTGGAGAACAAATTCTTGGGCACCGGCCTTGCTCGGAATCGTTTCTTCTTCTTGCTCTTAGGCAGGGCATGAATTACCCTATCGCACATTCCAGTGAGGCCCTTTTCTTCCCTCCTCGTGAAACTGAACGGTTTCATCTGAGCTCTTAGTTCTGCCTCGCTGTTGATCTTTGTGATTGCTCGTCTACGAATTGACAGGTCAGTCAAGTGTTGTGTTTCGTAGTAGGATGCTACGAAATCGTAGTTATTAAATCTAACTGTGTGCAACCTTTTTAGAAAAACGGTGGCTTACTCACGATTACGAAGACGAAAATTGTTAGCGACAGCATCTTGTTTCTTGTTAGGACCTTCATTTGTTAAAAGTAATAGCAGAGTCAATCGAAATAAAATGTATAAGCAGATTTACTTTAAGTGCCCATAAAATATTAATATTTGTAAGTTTTAAAATAATTATTTAGACCACCTTAAACATCACGTCTCGTTACACTAAACTATTAGCAGAGGACAGAAAAGGTGTTATAAATTGATATGTGAGTAATTCATAAAGAGTTTACTAGCTCAGATTAAGGTACCTTAAGGTACTTTGTATGGTACGGGGTAGAGAAGAGTGTTTGAAGTGATGATGCATAAATACTTAATGTCGTTTAATCGATAATCCATCCATGATGTCCATATACCGCCAATCTCTATTATTAACCAAAGAAGAGTTAGAAAAAATTACCTTTCATATCTTCTTATCTGATTGGTTAAAAGAGTGGAAAAACACTTGGCGTGTATTTGCTAATTCGCAATAATTTAACATGAGAAATAGAAATTTTCCATATTTAATAACAACATTATGCTGTATCGCTGAACAGTATTAGCCGCATGTAGACTTTTTTTCCAGACACAATTAAAATGGGGACAACTCCCCCTAAAAAGTCTACAAGCCACAGTTACAGTCTAATGCCACAGTATTTTTAAGCATTATCTAATTAAGAACAATTAATGCTGAGCTACTATTCTTATGTGTTCGCATATAACTATTTAAGTGTGTGGTTCTCATCTATGACTACAGGATTACGCAATCAACATGTGTGTACAGAAATAGAAAATAGGATAGAAATAATTGTATTGTGATCTCGTCGAACAATGGGACATCAAAAAATACATAATGAAGCTACAAAATAAAATGTGGAAAAAGCATACTAGGTGTGCTCGTGTCGAGAATGTAAACCTCATAGCCTGGTCCTCCAGAATCTTCTCATAGAGCGGGATTCGAGATTCAATCGGAACTGGTTTGGCGCGAAATTGCCTCCTCTCACACTTTTGGTTAAGCATGTCCTCAGAAAATGACTTGCGGAGACTACGCAGCTCGTGTACAATGCGATCTTCTTCGTCTCTAGGTAACATAATAGTGGCATACATAATTTAAGTAAATTATGCAACACTACAAGATCAACAAGTTAGTTATGTACTTACAATTATTAGAAAAAAGAATTTAAATTAAACATATTTCATAATTTCTTTGAGGACAAGTATGTACCTAAGTGGTCGCTGGTCGAATTACCATAATTTTTTTATGCATAATTAAAAAAAAATAGGTGCTCCTTCTCTATATACACTATAGGTGTGCAAAAATTCATACATAGTCCGTGAAATTTTCGTAAAAAGGTAGTTATACAAGGTATTAATATAACAGATTGTTAAAAGTACATAAATTGTTCCTTTGGGAAAAACACTGGTTTCAATCTTTAGTACCTAGTTAAGTTATGAGTTCGGTAAAGATAAATAATGAGGCGATAATACATACCTCTCAGTCATTTTGAACGGCTTTGGAATTGTAATATTTTTTTTCCGCAACGGCGAAATAGCACGCCTTGTTCTTAAGGGACTAGACGGCATACTTTGCGTTTTGAATTCATCTTCCACACTTAGAGGGCTATATTTTTTTCCTTCGAAGAATTGCTCAAACTTATCATCAATGTCGTCGTTTATTTCCAATTTAGCATCATTCCAAGTTATGGAACAAGCTGAATGATTTCGTTTCTGTCTTTCTGCTTGGGACTTTTCCTTCATCGAACTATTTTTTATGGAAGTAACTTTTATTTCCTCTAGCATACTCTTTTCTAAATCCTTAAAATTCATTTTTTTTGTAGATTTTTTTACTGTATTGGTAATTTTTAATGGGAAAGTTTTCGTTTTGGTTTTATCATTTCTTTCATCACAATAATGCTGTCGCAAGTTATAATTAATCTTTGATTTAGTTTTTTTACTCGTCACTGCTGGTGGCAAAAAGCTATTGCCGTCAGTTTTGGCGATTAAATCTTCGGAATGTTTGTTGTCATAACCTTTACAATCGTCAATGTGGTCAACCGCCTGATTGAGCATCTTTTTCTTTTTCTCTCTCAAGGATCGAAGAGTGAAATAAAATTCTTCTTCAGGAAGATGATTAATGTCGTTATAGTCTGGTATGCTTTGGTAAAAGTCTTTAAGTTTCTCGGCGTCTACATCAGGACTGCCGGAACACACAGTCGATGGGGAATTAATAGAACATTGATCAAGCACTGGTTTGGCTTTACGTTCGTATGCAGTTTTAGGCATTTTACTTAACGGGTCAACAGGTAATCTGAGACACGAATTTTTAAAAACACTACAACGATGCGTCATCCCTCACAGCTGGTAACGACATTATAACGGCTGTGCCTATCACGAGTGTTAAATATTACATTAGACCTACGTTTTAGGCTCACTGTTTGTGTTCAAGTTGAGTTACCATAGAAACAAATAAATTATTGGCGCAGAAGCGCAAGGAAGATAAATAAAAAATTGAATTGACTTAAAAAAAAACTCACTAAAATGAACAACATTATACAAGAACAATGTTTTATTTTAAAACCTATTTACCTACTTACAATATTATTTTAACTACTAACAACTAAAACTGATCGAAGTAGTTGGCGAGCGAAATAGAATAGGAGTAGTATAATCACTAGGTACCGAATTAATTGCCGCTCACCAACAAAACATAGCATTTTTTTTAAATTTCATGTTTGATTTTTTTCATTTATTTTGTAGACTTATTTTTGTACCGTTTGGGCTCGGCACCGACTTCAATCTGTTTAGTTGTTAGTAGTTAAAATAATAAAGTGGTAAATAGTAGGGCATGAATATCGGAATCTCGGAATCTCGGAACGAATTTCCGATATTATAGTTCCGATATTGAGTGATACAATATCGTATAATATCGGAATCAGTGAGTTTAATAAATAAAATATGAATTAATAAGTAAAGTGTTTATGAGCACCAAAAGGTATGGTCTTTCTATAAAAGCCTATTTAAATATATTTGCGCTATAACCACAGAGGCTCACAGAGCTTTGAAGTCCATTCCAGACGTGTCGCCCTAGGAGAAAGAGGAGTATATCTGACACAGGCATATACTTCTGTCATCAGTTTTGCCTACAAGAGTTGAAAGTGAGTGTGCCTTTCGTCAATGCGACGTCAATTCACGCCAAGCTTGTTTGGGGCGGCCACGTTTACGTTTTCCTTGGGGATTCCAGTCCAGAGCCTGTTTGGGAAAATGATCGGGATCCCTCCGAAGAGTGTGGCTAATCCAGTTCCACTTGCGGCGCTTGATCTGCTTATCGATCGGGGTTTCGTAGCAGCGTTCCAACAGGTGTTCGTTGGAAATTTTCTAGGGCCAGTACACACCAAGAATTTGGCGAAGACAGCGGTTGATGAAGACCTGGAGTTTGTGCGAGATGGACTTGGTGACCTTACACGTTTCGCACCCTTATACATGGGTAACACTGAAAATGTTTAGAATAATGGCCAGTTAGAAACATTGCTAATCAAAACATTTTTTGAATTTTAATTCTAGAACTCTTTGGTAACCTAATGTAGTATATTGCATTCGTTTGTCATTTGTTTTTGTGAATTGGCGGCAAATCTAAAACTGTTGTTACACGTGAAAATAAACCTAACGCGAGAAAATTTTCGGTCAATGATTTATTATGACTCGTTGTGGGCTTACTCAACGACAAAGGTATGATAGGCTGCGATTAGCATTTCTTAATGAAGCCCCATCTCGTGCCACTATTTACAATTGGTTTAACGAGTTTAAGCGTGAACGTAGCAATCTTAATGATGATCCGCGTGAGGGACGTCCTTTAACAGCGACTACTGAAGATAACATCAGTGCTGTGCGACGCATGATAGAGGAAGATAAGAGAGTGACCTATCAGCAGATACGGGAAAGCCTAGGCATTGGTATAAGTCAAGTTCAAAAAATATTACACGAACATTTAGGCATCAGGAAGCTTTGTACCGGATGGATTTCCCATACTTTTACCGACGACTAGAAACACCTTCGCATGGACTGGTGTCGCCAAATGTTTGGTGTTGCCAAATGTTATCTTATCTTATCTTATCTTAGATAAGTTCAACGGCGGTGACTCAAATGCTGTATTTGACATCATCACAGGTGATGAAAGCTGGATATATTGCTACGAACCCGAAAGACAATCAGCTCAGAGGGTTTTTTCTTTCGAGGATCGGCCTACTAAGGTAAAGAAAGGACGAAGTCAAGGAAAAACGGTGATTGCCTTATTCTTTGGTCGGAAAGATTATTTCGCGACAGTTGTGCTAGAAGATGGAAGGACAGTATCTGCAGACTGGTATGTCATTCGCTGTTTGCCTGTTGTCTTGGAAAAAATTCTACAGCAGCGCCCTCGAAGCAGGATCCTCCTTCACCACTACAATGCTTCAGCGCACTCCGCAAAACGGACTGTTGAATATTTGACTATGGCAGGTGTCGAGATAATGAGTTATCCGCCATATAGTCCTGACCTGGCGCCCTGCGACTTCCATTTATTCCCAAGAACTAAAGATAAAATTCGAGGTATTCGCTTTACGAGCCCTGAAGATGCGGTGAAAGCGTACGAAAATGGCATAGAAGACACCCCTAAGGAAGAATGAGCCCACTGCTTTTATCAGTGGTTCCATCGAATGCGACGATGAGTTGAGAGGAACGGAGATTACTTTGAAAAACAATAAAAGTATTGGCAACTTTCTACATTAAGCCGTTTTTTATTATCTAAACATTTTCAGTTTTACCTAGGTAACAATACGGATTTGACGTTGGACCCGAAAATCTTGATCTTGAATCAAAGATATTTCCTTTCTTTGTAATATCATTGGCTTGAATCCTTCGAGTCAATTTCCGTGACCACCATACGGGTCGAAGTTGCGCGAAGGTTGCTCGAGCCTTGGCAATGCGTGAAGTGATGTCATCTAGTTTCTGACACGACAGTCCCGAGATATTAGTGAAATTGTGGACTCGTACCACATCCTCTGCACCAATACGTAGCGGTATGCGATTTTACACTCTAGATGGCATCTCTTGGGTCTTCCGGCAGTTGATTTTAGGCCCGTAATGCCCGCCTCTCGATGTAAGTTGCCAATCTTGCATTGTATGTCACGGTGCGTGTGGCTTAACAGGCCGATATCATCGGCATAATTTAAGTCCTCTAAGACCTCGGTTATGACTCACTCTATCCTACGTCGCTTGGTTTCGTATGAAAGATACGAAGTTCACTGTCCGATAAAATGCTTGATGCTTTGTTTTTGAGAACGATAGTACGAACGAGTATGTATTACCAAGAAAAATGATCGCTTAAAAAGTAGATTATATTTTGATGATTATAATTGTTGATTTTTTTAACATTTACCAAAATAATAAATACCTATATAATTTTTTAATATTACATAGGGGTTAAAATTTATGCAGATGTCTTTTTTAACCCATGGTTATTCATAGTTTATTTGATTACAGTAATAGAAAATAAGAATAAAAAATATTAACACGTAAATTTTGTGCCAAAATTTAAGACTTTTTTTTATTCAATCCAACATTACAACGTTTTCCATTTGGTGGCTCGTCTGCTCGTTTGCCTTCCGAATAACATAAAATAAAATATAAAAAGCGAAATTCCGATATTACCTAATATCGGAATTTTTATTTAAAAATAATTTATTTTTCTCTTTTTAGTGTTAAATAAATTACACAATTATTAATCCTTTGTTGACCGGAAACAGTACCTTCATAAAAATAGTGATTACGACTTCTAGATGAAAATGTATGAACTATTTTAGAAACTCCCCCCCCCCTCATCGCTATAGAATCTTAAGAATCATCCTCCAACTCCTAACTGCTTAGCAGTTTGACCTTCCATCATCAGCTCACGTGAATAACCTGAAGGAAGACAACTATCTGACTATACGCGCCTATAATATTCAAAGAAATATCCTTCTACTCCTAACCGTAAAGGAGTTGTACCTTCCATCATTAGCTCATCAACATAAAATGATGAGTACCAGACGCAAATACTGAAAAGCCTTAAGAAATTTATGCAAAAACGTAATACGTGCTTATAAAATTTGAGGGTTTCCCTCGATTTCCCTGGATTCCACCATCAGATCATGACTTCGATAAAATGGGACCACATGGGAAGCACCAGCTTTCAAACAAAAAAGATTTTTTTAAATTCGATCAACCAGTCGAAAGTTCTGAGGTATCAAACATAAAAAAAATACAGTCAAATTGAGAACCTCCTCCTTTTTTTGGAAGTCGGTTAAAAACGAGGGAAAAGTGATCGTTAGAAGTCGATGCAATTAACCTTTTTCCTGGGAAGATTTAAAAAAGATCCGCTAGGGGCAGCACCGGTAGGGGGTACATACCGTACATACTATGTTTTCATGGTTATCATTTAAAAACTTGTTTTTTTTTGGATCAAATCTTATGATTAATTTCTTTACGTGTTTGCGTTTAGTAGGACACCTAACACTTAAAATATTGTTTAGATTATTGCCCAATTTTTGGCCTTTATTCCATTCTTTTAATTTTGATGTGCACGTAAGTGCATCTTAATCGGAACGTACAGTGTAATCCTCAAGTTTATAAAATAAAGCAACAATGTGAGAGCAGTTCTTAAGACGAAGCCGGACACTGACACTGAGCATTTATAATTTTTATACGATTCTTACCTAAAGCTATACTTATTTTGTACTTCACTGCAGTGACTCGAAAAGAAGATTGTACATCTGCTCTTAAGTAATATGCTAAGTCATTCGCATTATCTTTCATATTTAACACAAAGTCACTCAAACAACGTTGTCTTCCTCTTTGAAGTGCTTTCGAGTTACCTACCACAATGGGGACTACCGTTTCTTTGCTCACCAGTTGGCGCCACTGTTGTTGACTGAGGTCCAGAGGTATAGCTGTCAAAGGCGACTTTAAGGCGCCGAAACAAAGTTTTAAATCCTTAATCTAATTAAGTTTAATATTTATAAATAACATTTTCATATCAACAAACTATGTTCTGAAATAGTTGCTCTTTGAGGCCGCCTATTTTTGCGCTTTTTCTTAATTCTGCTTTCAAAGCGTTCACATTCATAGCCAAATAATCCATATTTGCGATAATTTTACGAAGGAGATCACTTTCCAGCGGGTAAATTTAAAAAATATATAATTTATGTCACTGTTTTTTTTTTGACGGACCTACCACTGTGACCTTATATGGAAGGCTTTAATCAGTTAAACCGGGCAGATTGTGGCGAGCGCTGAAGGCGCTCAGCCTAGGTCCGCCACGCTAGCGGTATCCCGGTGCGGCCGAGGGTGAGGCTTCGCTTAGGCTCGCTCGCACCGGGGCCCATACTAGCGGGCGTGATCGGGCCATTGTGGGGTGCTAAAGGCACCCACCAAATGGCGATACCCGCGGCCCGACGCAAAAAGAGATTTTGAAGTATTTGAAACTTTTTAAGGAGGGACGGGGCGGCGTGAGCATATACCGGACTGGCGTAAGTTTTGTAAATTGTCAACTTATTTCTAAGCGACATTTTACTCTTGCGGCCGACTAGGTGGTATAGTCGGTGCGTGTAGAACTTCGCTCGGTTACAGACGCGATTGATGTGCGATGCGAACGATAGTCGTCGGTCTAAGATGACACCTAAATATTTGACCTGCCTGACCCATGGGATCCGCTGGTCGAATAGGGTGAAATGAGTGGGAACATTAGGGCAGGACGGATTAGGGGAGGGCGCAACGGGGATGTTCCGCCCGAAGTACATCGCTGCACTTTTGTCACGGAGCCCGCTATAACCAGTGAAAAGTGAATGTTATTGGACCTCACGCGACAGAAGCGCCTCTAGTCGCAAATTCAATAGCGATGGGGATGG
The DNA here is from genome assembly GCA_949315895.1 of Anania crocealis. Lineage (NCBI taxonomy): Eukaryota > Metazoa > Arthropoda > Insecta > Lepidoptera > Crambidae > Anania > Anania crocealis. The sequence continues at coordinate 9,698,137 of OX438868.1, forward strand.
GGCAAGGATGGGGGCTCCAATAACGGAAGATGAATTTGCAAAAGTGTGTGGACCTCAGTCAACAGTGGCGCCAACTAGTGAGCAAAGAAACGGTAGGTAGTCCCGGAGTTTTTGCGCGGGAAACGAGAAGAGAAAGATGGGATGGACTTTGTTTCATAATTTTGTTATCCTAAGCGGCATTTATTGTGATAAAGTGGTGGCATTGTTATAATAATGTGTCAGTGAGTAGGATAAATCAAATAAAAGTGAGCAACAAGGAAAGGCGCTCCTATTCTACTCTGATCCAAGTTCTCGCGTAAAACTCCTGTAATCATTGAAATTTATAAACCACCCATACATTTCAATGAGTTAGATTAGTTTAGGTTTAGGCTAGGTTCCCGAGGGAGTTTTGGGTCTCCTACCGGGCGCGTCCCCAGGTGGCGGATAGGGGAACGCCCTCCAGACAGCCGGCGCAGACCAAAACCCACACGGGAGGCGCTTACAGTAGGCTTGGGCAGCCCGCTGTTGAATGCGTCTCTCCAGACGGTGGTAGCGGACTTCGGCCCGTGGCCTGTTGTAGCCGTTTGCGCTGGAGAGCGCGACGGCGGTGTTGCCGTTGGGGCATCAGCCCCGCGGCGGATGGTAGTCGCTCACTTTCCAGTATGGTGTGAGCTATGCTGGGCGGCGAGTGGGCGTGACGTTGACGGCCTCTTGCAACGACATGCACTGTCGTTGCAAAGGGTGGCCACGGTTCGGGTCGGTGAGGTTGCTTACGGACCCGACCCGAAATCGTAGATGGGGGAGGACGAGAAGGCATACGCCGAACTCAACTTCCCCCCTCTAGCAGGCTAGTGGGCGATGGGCCGGGGGGCTCAACGCTCGCATTGCACAGCTTGCCAGACTGGGGGTGATTCCTGTTGTACAGGATCACCCATACTTTATGCCTGAGGCCCGGCATAGGCCGTACGTAGGCGGTACATGGAGGGCATCCTAAGGGAAACCCATACACTGCCAACATACGTTGCAAGGTACACCGCAGGTCTTTTTAATGGGTATGCTTGTTAGGTTTAGGCTAGGTTAGGCTATTAAGTCTAAGTAAGTATTTATGATATCGTATGTATTTTAAATTGACATTCTAACTAAAGGCTGTATGAAACCAAGCAATCCTGCTTACTCTCTCAAATTGGGGGATAAGTTAATAAACACGAACACGGAGGTTGCAAATACATTTGAGATTTTTTTTTCGAATATATCTTCCTCAACTACGTGAGGTGCGGGGACGATAAATGATACGACTGCTTTGTGAGACGGTCTGTATATTACTACTGAACCTTACAATGATCATTAACTTATATTAGACTCCTTACTACTCCACTACACCTACGGGGCTAAAATAAAAAAAAATCGAAGATTACGTCTTTTATTTTTCTATCTCAAGTCGGTTGTCGATGAGTGCAAATCTTCATTTAATTTTAGACATATAAACCCTTTTTTAATTATAAAAACATTTAGAGAATTGAATATGAAAAAAACTGAGGATCTTTGGGGAATTTCCGTTCATATTATCAATGTATTGATATATATTATAAATTCAATAGCCCCTCATCTCGCAATAATTTTCAACAAATGTATTGATGATAGACGGTATTCAACTTTAATGAAGTTTAGCAAAATCATTCCATTATTTAATCTGGCGAGAAATGTGATCCCGCAAATTTTCGACCAATATCTGTCTTGCCAGTACTAAGTAAAATATTTGAAAAAATTATGTTTAGCCAACTTTTATCGCACTTTAGTTTTAATAAATTATTACATCACAATCAATATGGATTCAGGAAAGGTAGAAATACCACTGATGCGGGAGTAGTACTTCTAAAACACGTGTTTGATGCTTGGGAGAGAAGGTTAGATGTTATAGGTGCTTTTTGTGATCTGCCAAAGGCATTTGATTGTGTGGACCATAAAACCTTAATCAAAAAACTGAGACATTATGGTGCTTGGAATGATTCGTTAGATTTAATTAACTCTTATCTCACAGGTAGAACACAAAAAGTTTGCATTGATAGAACTGAGTCTTCGGGGTCGGCCCTCATCATGGGTGTCCCTCAGGGATCAGTATTAGGACCCCTGCTATTTTTAATTTATATAAATGATCTTCCCTGTTATTTCTTAATATGCTACGAATAATCTTTTGCTCCATGCAAAAAAAAACAAAATGTGTTAAATTCACTTTGCCTAATGTAAGGTTTTCCGCCACAAATGTTATTGTAAAAGATGAGCCATTAGACACAGTAGACTCGTCTACCTTTTTAGGTATAACTGTAGACTCTCGACTGCAATGGGGTGCTCATATTAGATCCCAGTCTGGAAGACTTAGTTCTGCTGCTTATGCTGTGCGCAAGATAAGACAATTGACTGATGTTGGAACGGCAAGATTAGTTAGTATATTTTAGCTACTTTCACAGTATAATGTCATACGGAATTCTGTTATGGGGCTCAGCGGCAGATATTGAGTCTATTTTTATACTGCAAAAACGTGCTGTGCGGGCTATTTATGGCCTTCGACCCCGTGAAGAGGCTCTCTTAGAGAGCTAAGAGAGCTATTCAAAGAGATCGACATACTTACAGTTGCATCTCAATACATTTTCGAAAACATTACGTATGTCCGTAAGAACCTAGATTTATTTGTCAAAAATAGTGACGTACACAATTTCAATACCCGAAAAAAAGATAAACTTGCCGTTCCAGGATTCAGACTGCGAAAAGTGGGTAATTTGTTCATGGGAAATCGTATTCATATTTTCAATAAATTACCACTGTCAATTGCTGAACTCCTGGGGTACATAAACTCAAATCATATATCAAAGTAATTTTAATAAAAAAAGGGCTATTAAACTATTAATGATTATATAAATGATAGGAACGTGTGGCTTTAAATTGCCCCAGCTCGCGCTGGCATATATCTTAAAAATATCATTGTCCTAAGTAAACATATTTATTTAAAAAGAGGCTGACAATAATGACCGAGTTTCTTGCGCTGCTTCTTCTCGGCACTAGCCCACATTTATCCCGAGGCAGTGGTAGGTTTAAATATTGGGACGTGTAAAAGCGCCTCCAGGGGCCTATTTGCAGAAATAAAACAGATTTTACTGATTTTACTGATTTCGTCCAAAGCCGTTAAATTTTTGTAACGGAAAAAAAACCGGTAGTCCCCATTACATTATAATTCTCTGAGTACAGAAACCTGTGGAGATGGCATATCTACGAATAAAACGTGTATACCTAAACTTATCGAGAAACAAAAATAGCGCGTTTCCGTAGTGCTGTCCCATTGTGCATCGATATATTTATAGATGAAGTTGTTTTTAGATAATATTAGCGGCGATAACTTAAGGGCTTTTTAATTTATACAATTGTCTAACCAGAGAAATCCCCCTCAATATGGCTGGCATTAAATTTTTGTGCATCGTTTCAAAGTATTACTAGGGTCAAAAATATTATTTGTAAGGGTTTATTTAAAATATATTATGATATGATATGTGTTTAATATTCATATTTATTTATTTACTAGCTGTTGCCCGCGACTTCGTCCGCGTCAAATGATATGAATAATTTTCCACGTTTTCGCAACATTATTCACTACTGCTTCGCTCCTATTAGTTGCAGCGTAATGGTATATAGCTTAAAGCCTTTCTCAATAAATGGACTATCCAACACAAAAAGAATTGTTCAAATCGAACAAGTACTTCCTGAGATTAGCGCGTTCAAACAAACAAACTCTTCAGCTTTATAATATTATAAGTATAGATTATCATAAGCAAAAAGATACCAAAATTACTAATTTAGTGGGACCCAAGATTGTGTCCCATTAACCAACGTCATTTAAAATCCCTCAACCCCCAGGAGGCACTCGGGTGCCACGATAACAATTGATTTCAATGGGGGCTATCGCTAGTGAATTAGCCACTAGACGCGCTAGTGTCGGTACCAATATCATTCACTTTGTACTGGTTTTAGCGGAATTTGTTGCATAAATTATAATTTCTTTAATTTACCTGCTGGAGAGTGATCTCCTTCGTAAAATATCGCAAATATGGATTATTTGGCGATTAATGTGAACGCTTTAAAAGCGGAATTAAGAAAAAGCGCAAAAATAGGCGGCCTCAAGAGCAACTATTTCAGAAGTTAGTTTGTTGATATCAAGATAGTTATTTATAAACAATATAACCTTAACTATATTCAAGATATAACACTTTGTTTCGGCGGCAATCGCCTTTGACAGCTATAACTCCGGACCTCAGTCTACAGTGGCGCCAACTGGTGAGCAAAGAAACGGTAGTCCCCTTGTATCTGGAGTAACTCACGATCGAGGGATTAAATAGTTCCTGAAGTTTGGCATTCAAAATAGAAATATTAGTTTCGTTTTATAGATTTCCTCAAAATTATGAAACTAAAAGGTGATAAAATAAAACAAAAAACTCAATATTGCAAAAAACATATTATTTTCATACAACTTGAAAGCTGGCGGAAAATATATCTTGAAATATACATTTTAAAGGGGATTTGAATTAAAAGAACCTAATGAGCTTTGATAGAACTTTGGGTCCGATTTATTTAATTGAAAGTTAATAATTAAAATGTTGGTATGATACTAGTGATGATACTTACGGCATCATAGATTTAGTATACGTTTATGTACGGCATCATCTTATATTGTCGTGATATTAAAGGTAGATACGATTAAAACACGATTCTTCAAAACGGAGAGAGCAAATAAACATAGATTTTGTGTGAGTTTTAGTTTTCCATTCCCTTTGTATCCAGCCCCAGTTTTCTATTCTATAATTATTTTTAGTCAACCTAACAGGCTAAAACAAAAAAGAAACAGTTTAAAATTATTACAATACAAATCAAACTTGAAGATATCGATATGAAAAATGCCTTGAAGGGCAGCTCTATCACCATACAAACAGTTTTATATGTTCTTGAAATACACTATCAAAACTCACAAAAATTAATACAATAAACTACATTTGATATGAATTCTAAGTAAACTATTGCATTGTTTGGTATTTTTGCAAAATAAATAGTAGGTACCGGTGTAATGTAATGTTAGGATGATTTTCGCATTTTTTGATGCCACAACCTACCACACTGCAATTAGGCATGTTCCTTTTTGCTTTCTTTCACCTTTTGATACATTTATTAACATGTAAGTCTCAAATTATCATAATTATAACACAAAATACTGCAAATATAACTCGCGTTGACAGCTTACGTTTTTGATACAGTGAGAAACTAAAATGGCGAACCGGCCTTAATCATGCATTGCTATGACGTCACGTTTAAATGTTGCCAAAACTAAGATGTATAAATATATTGTTGTCTCTTTTTACATGGTGTATTGTAGGTAAGTCAAAACAGGATGGCTATAAGTTTATGAGCACAATGTCGAGTTAATAACTCATATCTGTATAACCGATAGTTCATAATATGAACAATATGCCATCTCCATAGGTTTCTTTTCTCAGAGTTATAATTCTATACGTTTGACGTTGATCAACAGAGAATTCAAACCATATGGGTCCCCACCAGTGCTACCCCTAGCCGATATTTATTAAATCTTTTCAGGAAAAATTCTAATAAATGGGGTTACTTGATGGACTCAATGACTCAGGGATTAGGTTTAAGTAAGCAGGTAATGGGGCTGTGGTTAAGAGTTTTAGACTAAAGATTAATGATATTTATTAATTTTTTAGTTGATACTGAATTCACAAATAACTTGGCAGTATTGTTTCTGATCTTAGCCGATTATAAAAAGACCTAAATTAAAAGTAGTTTTGCGCGGGAAACGAGAAGAGAAAGATGGGACGATCCTTGTCTGGGAGTTTTTGGCGGGAGTTCGTGAGATACGTTTGGAGTCCGTTTATTTTATCGAATTCTTATTGTTTATAGTGATTTTTGGGTCGTAAAAGTGGTGTTATTTTGCGAAACAAAGTGTCGTGCGAGTGAACAATATACAGTTCGGTGAAATAACATGGTGTATTGGTCGTAACCAAGAAAAGCGGGCCGTGAATTTTGCGCGGGATCGCGAACAGTTCACCTCTTTCTTGGGGACTTCTCTACATTCCTTCAATCTTTCGACTGTCTCCAAAAACTCCATCGAAGCATTAAAACGTCTAACATCAACGTTTTAATGCAAAAATAAAGAAAATATTACTAAAGAATTGGCTGTATGGGCATAGTTCCCTTTTCCTACCCAGAATGGGTGAAGAAAACAACAACAGAGAAAGATGGGGAGTTTTGCGCGGGAAACGAGAAGAGAAAGATGGACTTTGTTTCGTAATTTTGTGAAATTATCCTAAGCGGCATTTATTGTGATAAAGTGGTGGCATTGTTATAATGATGTGTTAGTGAGTAGGATAAATCAAATAAAAGTGGGAAACAAGGAAAGGCGGAGAAAACTAAAGACTAGGCCGTATGGACTCGTCCAAAGCCGTTTTTATAGGAAAAAATCTTTTGTGGTCAAATGTCAATGTCAAAAGAAGCAGCTGATGTGAAAATATTTTCTTCGAATAAAAACAAAACTTTACGAATACAAAAACAATAATATCTTTCTTCACTTCGTCAATATTTGAACTACCGCTGCTTCTATTTACGTAGTTATATTATCCATTTACTGCGACAATGTTATTGCGAAGGACTGTACACCGGCTTTTTGCCACTTCTCTCAAGGATTCAAGGAATGGTCATATTTGTAGAGCATTGAGCTCGATAAGTGAGGATAATGTTAGGGAAAAGTACGATGTCATTATCGCTGGTGGTGGAATGGTAGGATGTACCTTAGCATGTGCCATGGGTAAGGAAAAAATAATGCCCTAGTATTTTTGTCCCTAAATTTAGTAACAAGAAAACCAATAAGTTTTCTTAATTTACAGGTAAAAATTCCTTATTATCCAATTTAAAAGTGCTCTTATTGGAGGGAAGCCCGAACCAAAAGTTTGAGTTGAAACCTGAATACAGCAATAGAGTAGTAGCATTGAACCAAAACACGAAGAGTTTGATGAACTCTTTGAAAGTTTGGAGACATGTGGAAAATGCTCGTCTCCAACCTGTCAGACATATGCAAGTAAGTATTGCTAACATTTGTAATTCGAACTAAATTTCTAATATTTTATTAAATTTTTGCAACTTCAAACTTTTGATAGTTATCTTAAACAAAGTAATTAGTTTTTTGAAATAAATATCTGTTTTTAAGTAAAATTTAACAAAAATTTACATATTATTCTCTCTATTGAATTCTTACACGAAAGCATTATTATTATACATTGTATTGATCACTAATACAATCCTGTATTGTAAATATTCTTGATTCCTATCTGCCTAATTTATTCTTTAACTAGCTGTTTGCCCGCGACTTCGTCCGCGTCAATTTCTGTTATTATGATCGCAATTAAGAAGTTTTTAAAAGAATATAGCCTAAAGCCTTTCTCGATAAATGGACTATCCAACACAAAAATAATTATTCAATTCAAACCAGTAGTTCCAGATATTAGTGCGTTCAATCTAACAAACAAACAAACTCTTCAGCTTTATAATATTAGTATAGATAAACCTATAAATCTTACTAATATCATAAAAGCAAATATTTGGATGGATGTTTGTTAATCAATCATACAGAATGACTTATTGGATCTAGATAAAATTTAGTGGGGAGATAGATTATGTGCTAGAATAGCACATAGGCTACCTTTATCCCAGAAATTTACGAGCAACAGCTAGAGAAAAAAAAGATATCCGTTGTTGTTTAAAAATGAATAGTTTCGAATATAACATCAATTTTAGTTGAAATTGTAAAAAAAAAGTAACCAGTATGGCGAATCCTTAGTTTTGCGAGATGTTGGCAAACTTACATTAAAGTGTAGTAGTAAAGTAGCGGGTGTTTTACATAAACAGTCATGACATTTTAGAATTATTTTGTACGAAAATATTAAACAAAAAAAAATATTTATAATTATTATTGAAAAATAATTCATATATAATTTGATTCTTTACCATGGTCTGTTTAATACCCTAGAGTTATGGGATATCAAAAGGAACACGTTGTATATGGACAATACAGCAGGACCTCTTTAATCCGAACCGCCTCTAGTCCGAACACCTCTGTAATCCGAACCCCCGACCCGAGCCCGACCAGAGCCCGCGCTTTTTCAACCGCCGCGCTGTCTCGCTCTCGCCCGCCAGTTACTTTTTGAATAGAATATGTAATGTTTATAGATGAATACAGATATTGTATTATGTATGTAGTTTTATTCACAAAAAATACCCTTATCATCTATACTCCTATAATCCGAACGCTCCACCAATCCGAAGGGGGCTAAATTTTCAGAGTTCAGATTAAAGAGGTCCTGCTGTATATTTTTTTCTTTAAAGATATTCATAATGTGATGTCAAATAACTTTCTTACATAGAGTTCTCTTATACTCTCTCATTTCAGGTTTGGGATGCTAGCTCTGATGCCATGATAACTTTTAACAGCTCTGATATGTCTGATGATGATCTATCATACATAATAGAAAATGATCTACTTTTGCATGCGGTCAATACAGAACTAATGTCACCTGATATCAGAAATGTAAAAATTGTCTATGGGGCCAAAATATCAGAATACCAACTGGCTAAAAGCACAAAGGAATCTTCTACTGATAACTTGGTAAAGATGAGTAATGGAGATGTTTACTCCTGCCAGCTATTGGTAAGTACAATTTATTATGGCAAATTTTAACAAAGTACATAAGTACTTAGGCGAATAAAATCTAAATGATCAGGTTCTAGAACCTACTACATGTTGCTATAATATAAAAATCGAACAACAGAAATAAAACTATCTGCTTATAACACTTTCAACACAAAATATATTGTTGATCGCAAAATACAAATCAGAGCTTAATCATGCTCATTAAGTAATGTATAAAAATTACAACAATTAACAATATTTTAACCCTGCATAAAATTATTGTAAAATAAAATTTTAATTATCAAGGTGGCTGGATATCTCCTAATTTACATTCAATCAGTTTTAATCTTGTTTCTGTTGTTTCAATTAATTTTGTGACTTTTTTCGTCAGTTCTGCCAGCTGTGTTTTTATATCAACCATACATATTTCTTGTATACCACTTATAGTCAACGAAACTGGCCTATTTCTGTTGTCCCCAGAGCTTGATGTAATCTTTTTCCTTCGTTCGACTTGTTGCCCTTCAGAAGAGAATCTGTCATAAAGATAACTTTTTCTTTTTACTGTTATCTGTTCTCTATCAATATCTTCATCATCTATAGCTTTTCTGACTCTACATTCGTAGTTATTATTTTTTCTTATACTTCGACTCTTTGTATCTTTTCGACTTGCGACCATTTTGTAAATGGATGCAATAAGATCTTTTGGTATCTGAAAATTGAAAATTTATATCAAACTACCATAAAACTTAGAACTATAAGTATATGATTGGGTTTAAAATTTGAAAATACCTATTTTGTGTTAGGAAAATTTATTTTTTCGACAGAAGAAAGAAAGAAAGAAAGAAACATTTAACAGAATTATTGAACTGCTATTAATTGAAAATAAGATGACTTGTAAACAAATTTCTTCGACTGGCGACTTACAGGCAGAGCAGTCATTGTCAGAACTAATAATCAGTCGCTTTTCAGTGTTTTAGTAACACTATTGGCTTTTAGGACAGTATCATATTACTTATCAATGTTCTAGAAATTTTAATGACATTTAAAATATAGATCAAATTGAAAATGTAGACTAGAATTATTTTATATCTTGTAAACAAAAATTGTTAAGTACCCTGTTCTCCCTGGGGTCGTTAGGCCTAATGTTGAGAGTTCGAGTGTGTGTAGCCGTCAATAGAGCACCCCATCGGAGCACTGAGATCAGCTGCTTCGGCGCACACGAGAGCAAAGAGCTGAACAGCATGCCCTCTAGATGGGCCACCAATTGCGTTTGCCGCACTAGTCGATCCAATCCTGCACTCTCTTGTAAAGCCTGCAGGTAAAGCAAAGTAACGTAAAAGTAGCATATAATCATCCCACTACAGGGCAAAGGCCTCAATCAATCATTTTCTCTGCAAGAACAGTATCATATCTTAATGGTCATTTTTATTAGAGTTACTCGTTTTGGGGTAATTACCATAAGTATCTAGTTTTTAGGGTTCCGTAGCCGAATGGCAAAAAACGGAACCCTTATAGATTCGTCAAGTCTGTCTGTCTGTCTGTCCGTCCGTCCGTATGTCACAGTCACAGCCACTGTTGACTGTTTTACGATTCTTGTACAAAAAATAAAAAATAATTATATTTAATTATAAATTTAAATATAATTATTATAATTATTTTTTACCATACATAAAACCATAATAAAACTAAAACAAAAAATATTTTTTTACTTTAACCTACTAAAGACTATGGATAGGTCTTTTAAAATGACATAGAGGTTTCTAAAACTATTTTTTCCAAAAGTCTAACGTTTGGAAGATAGACGCTTCAAAGTGGTAAAATGGGTGTCCCCCCCCCCCCCCACTCTAACTTTTAAACTAAGCAAGTGAAAATTTTGAAAAAAATACGTAGATCTTAACAAATACTTTCAACAAAAATTGGTTTGAACCAGATCAAACCGGTAGTTTTTGACAAATAGCACATTTTTAACAACCACAAATATAACTTTGTCCTTCATACAAACACTATGAAAAACAAAGTTAGTTTTGTAGTTCATTAGATATTGTGGTATTGTGGCTAAGTGGAAGTAAGTGGACCCCTTATTCAGTTAAAGTACGGAACGGAACCCTCAATGCGTGAGTCCGACTCGCACTTGCCCGGTTTTTTTTGAGTTTTCGTGATCGCACTTGCAACAAGTGCTTTTGCCGAAATATCGGAAGTTGGAAACATCGCAGAAACCCTGAGTAAATACTCATTAAAAGTTACCTCTTATATCGTTTCTTTTCGACAAATAAAAATAAATGTTAGTATGTTTGTAAACTATTGATCAGATTGTGATGAAAGTTAGGAATTAAAGTAATAGGTATTACAAGTTCTTTTAGATAGGAGATATAGATTAACTATTGATATTCACTACATTGATTAAATGAATGTAGGTAATATAAAACTGACTGAGGCTAAGGTGCAAATAATTCATACAAAGTAGTTTTACCTGAATATCGCTAACAGCTAAACCAACCAGCAGATTCGTCAATATTACAGTGACAAGAAGGACGAATATCAAGAAAATCCCATGAGCTGTCAAAGGATACTGAATTTGAGAGTTGGTGCAATTGTTGTAAAAAATGTCCTCATATTCTAGCTCCCCCGACATCATCATGACTGTCTTCACTAATCCAGCAGGCAAGTGGAAAGCCGGGTAATTGCTAAATAAAACACTAAACGCCAGACCAAAAGCTATAAGTAAGCAACTGTAGGCCAGTAAAAAAGTTGCAAAATTCACCGTAACTGAAAAAAAAAACCAATCTATCAATCTCTTGTCTAAATACATACGCAATCAATTTAAGAAAGCATCAATCAAACACAAACCTGTTGTAAACATTTGTACATAAACTCCAAATGTTGGAAATCTTCCAAAGATCATCATTAGTTCAAGCCAGCAAAAGAATATTGTAATCGCCGCAATGTCATGTTGCCAATTGGACGTGTTATCTTTTAAAACTACTCCATCCTGGACATCCCAAGGTATCTGAATGAAGATAAAACAAAATTATAGTGAAGATTTATGTTGGTCAATGAATCAAGAATACAGAAGTTATGATGTTGTTTGTTGAATAGGTGCACAATAAAGCATTCGTTTCGAAACGTACCGTACATAAAAACACCCCAACTATAATCAAACATTGGAGCCAATTTTCCCATTGTCTGATATACGCCGACCAATCTAAACATGCTTGAAATATTTCTTTGGACATAAAACACAGATTTAGAATAATAATTAGATACTGAATCGGTCTGACATATGGTGGTACATCACAGGTCACATCTTCACATAGGAATATCTCTGAAAGTAAAACATCACAATAAATCATACTAAGGGTAATATATTAAGGAAACACATAAAATTATAGCTGTTCTGATACCTACGGAGTATGTAAAAACTGTACAAAGTTATAAATAAGGCGTGATAAATAAAGCTCAAAACGAAAAACTTTCTTATTCTTCGCCATTTAAGAAACAGAAAAGTCTCTGCAACTGGATGTTTTAATACATCTTTGCGACCCACCTGTAAAAAGCAATGTTAAACATTGAAATATAGTTAAAGATTGTTGTTACTTAAACCAATAAAATATGGAAGCTGTAATTTGATTTTTAACTTATTGATAAATACCTCCACAAACGCAAGGAGCAGCTCGGCTTCCCCTCGATACATACAGGGCACTAAAGGCCTGAAGTCGATTGTCAGCTCACAATCCACATCACCCAGCTCGTGCTCACTGACATGCACCGAGTCATCAAATTTACTAAGGTATCGAGGAATCACGTCTGGAACTCGACGGACGATGAAGGAAAGAGCTGACACTCCACCGTTTGTTCGAAGTGTTACATCCCCGCCGTAGTCTGAAAATCATTTTACTCGTAATAATGGACCTCTTGTTAAAAAAAAATCTTACTAAATACTTACTGTGACTCCATTTGCACATCTTTGTTTACAAATTCTTCAGATCAATCCTTTCATATTAGCGTTTTTTCCTAATGTGGTCAACTTCTTATAAATTGTTTTGATTTCAAAGTAAGTAAGTAACTATTTTAAGCCGAAAGTACCACAAACACCCAGAGCCGTGGAAATGTAGAAAACACTTTTTTCCAATTTGACCGTCCGGGAGTCGAACCCGCAGAGGACTTGAAAACCGGTGACTACGCCAATTTACCATTGTTTTGAAAGGTAGGTATTTACAATATAGCATACCATATTGTTTTTTTTTTATGCTAGACAATATTGTTTGCATAGTAAAAGACTCAATTATATTTATGTAATCATCATACTCACCTAACAACAACAACACGCACGCTGAAAACTCATTTAAAGCTGCAATGTGTAAAGGAGTATATCCAAAATTATCGGGTGCATTTGGGTCCGCGCCTACTGACAGCAATAGCCTGGCTACGTCACATGCACGAGCTCCCCTGACTATAGCTCCATGTAGAGGAGTTCGTCCGTCACCGTCTCTGGATTTCACATCTGCACGCCGGCTTACTAGTAACTCAACAACTTCCACTGACTGAGCCAAAGCAGCTGTAAATAACGTGATTAAAAATACATCGTATAATAGTTAAAAATGTATTTTCGATTTACACACTTTACCTAGATGCAAAGGAGTTTGTCCTCTAAAATTTGGCCAGTCAATATGAGCGCCGTGATCAAGCAGTAATTGAGCGCATTCTGCGTGCCCGTCTTCTGCAGCGAGATGTAACGCTGTCGCTCTTCCGGGGCCAAATGCAGCTCTGACATCGGCGCCAGCGTCTAACAACAACTTTGTACATGATGCAGATCCCAAAGACGCTGCAACGTGTAGTGGCGTTTCAGTGAATACCTGAAAGTCAGACGTAAACATTTATGAATGTCCATATCCAAAATGATAATATCGTCCACGCTTTGTGTAAAATTGTTTGAAATTTATCTTAAGCCTGAGTTTGTTTATGCTAATACAAACGTGAGCTAAAACAGAGCCACCTGTGGAGTGTCTGGGCAAGCGCCCGCTTCTAACAATGCTTTGACGACTTCCGTTGCGTTACTGAGTACCGCATAGTGCAGCGGTGACCGCTCACTCAAACCGGCATTTACGTCAGCGCCATGATTAAGAAGAACCTGGAAAAATAATGATTCGTACCGTTTATTTTCCAATTCGCGCATTTCTCATCTCAATTGTATCTTGTTTACCTTGACACAAGCTACAGATTTTGCGCTGGCAGCACAGTGCAATGGTGTCGCCTTTTTTTCACTGGAAGAATCCCATTTATTTGGGTCTGCTTTATGCTGCAGTAATAATTTGACGCAATCATCACTACTCACTAAGCAGCTTAGATGTAGACAGGTCCTAAAAAGTTCATATAATTTAGTTAATATTTTATATTTTAATGTATTCTCCCAAATACTTTTTAATTATCTACCTGCCAGCATCGTCGGCGCTGTTTGGATCCACTCCTAGTTTTAAGAGTCGGTCTAGAAGCGAACTCCTAGCCAGCCAGCATGCCCATAATGCCGCTGTACGAGCTAGTAAATCTTTTTCTATCGGTGTCACGAAACATATAACATCATCATACTGTCCCGTTTCTATGAGAACGCTTATCTCTTCTGCGTGTGGTAGTTGATGCAACGAAATCTGTATTTCATCTGTAACATACGAGAAAGTTTTCAATGAAAGGAGAATGGGCACCTCTGGGCGGTCGGCGGCCATTAATGAAAGTAGTGTCAAATGAAAGTAGTGATAACTAGGAACAACTTTTACGAAGAACGTTTCTCTGCAACACAAAACAGGTTGATGACATTGTAACCAAAGCAAGCGCCGCTATTGTTTGTGCTTGAGCGCAGGTAAATCAACCCTACGAAGCTTCTTAAGTTGGTTCCTAGTGTTGATTTACCTGCGCTGATTGGTCCTTCACGAGTGCAAGTAAAGTACCTGCACTAGCGACGGACCAATCAGCTATGAGCACATACAATAGCGCCGCTTGCGCCGTGCGCTTGCGTCGATTACTCTCGTGACGTTGTGTACTGTGCGATTTGACTTATCGATTCCTTTAAACCTTTTGACCTCTATTTTGCATTTCGGACTTTGTTTATTCCTAACCTGATAACTTGGCTTTCGTTTTTGGACTTTTGATACTTTTTTTGCGATTGGGATTTTGTTGAATATGGAAAAAAATCGACCAGTTGTGTTTTGTGCAATCGATTAGTGATTAACAGAAGAAGATTCGAGATAACGCATGGTTTTTTCGAAGCAAATGCCGGAAACTGATCCTATATTGTAACAACAACAAAGTCGTCGATAAAGAGACGCAAGAGAAGCTATCGCTCATTATTATTGTTATTGTTCATGTCTGAGTGGAAGGCGCACAATAGGATGTTGCGCACATGTTATGTGCGTAGTATGGTACTTAGGCTGGGCAAGAAACCAAACTGAAGAGATAAGATTACCAGCAGCAGATTTAAGTGTTATCATAGAGCATGACCACTAGAAATGTAATACATAGTCTTTTGTATCACATCGTAATACTATGATTATTCGATTATTAATAATGTCGTTATTTACTATCTAGATTTGATGCTTTACTTTTTATCATTTAAGCTCCGAATATAAGCCAGAATATGTTGTTAAACTATTAAAAGTGGTCAAAAACAAAAATGTATTTTATTCGTCATATAAGTGCGTCGCTGCAATAAAACATCTACACAGTAATTATAGGACCAAAAACAACAAAATCAAGTTTGGCCGCGGATCGCCCAGGCTTAATACTATTTTGCCCATTCTCCTTTGTACATTGTTTTTATTCTAGTGTTTACATTGCATCTAAAATAGGCCTAATAAATGTCCGTATAAATAAATGAGATCGTACTGTACATATTTCAACAAATTATATTACTAAGTATTAACCGTTGGCGCATATACTAAACCTAAACTATCACTAATACTAATAAATCTTTATTCTTTTAATATGAAAAGCACGCAGGTTTATCCCACTTGAACCGTTTTTTTTTTTTTTTACTTTTCTAATATGGTTTTCCAGAGTATTTCTAGCACTGTCAAATTTCAGGTCTTTCTGGTGTGATTGAGTAACGAACATCCATTATACCTTTCGCATCTATAATATTAGTAAGATACAAGATCAATAAGATAAACATGAGCAATCAAAACTGTCGCACCTGACTCCCAAATGTCCCTGGAGGGTTTGACTCTGATTCTCTCCGCAAGGTCAACGGCGTGCCCAGACTCGTCGCTGGATATGTACCCCGCTTCGACATCGTCGTCCGAGTCCTCAGCCACTTGGCTCATTGCGTCGCTGGCGCACCATCGCGAGCTTCCCTCGCGATATACCTGTACCACGGCGCTTTTAATACATTACGAGAAATACAAGAATTACGAAATTAATTCAATCTCGTATGTTCCTGTTACCTTTGTACATTAGAATTTACAATTAACACGCATGATAATAATAATCAGTATTTCTTCTGTATTGATTGGATTAATAAAGATTGAATAATATAAAAATGCTAAGCACTAGATGATGGCATTATTTACATTTTCCAGCTGAAAGCAAAGGTGATAAGGCACTTTACACTTAACAAAAATTTTCTTGTCGCTTACAGAATGTTACTATTTTATACTACTCGTTACACAGTATGATATAAAAAATATAAAATCTTTTAATTTTAATTTTCAACCTACGTCCAATTCGACTATAAATTATATTTCTAGTCCAAATATCAAATTTTTCTACACCGTGTTGTAAAAATAAATTCACGTATTTTCGAGTTCGCGTTAGTTATGTTGCTTAACCAGATTTTGCTATTTTTAAGTAGTTATTCCGTCTCGATCAAACACAAGAACTTCAAAAATTACGTAACTGATTTATTTGCAAACAAGAAAAAACTAATAGTAATAATAATAACCTTCTTTTTATTTCTTCTTCGTACGAAAACTGTATGGGGCATGGCGAACCGCGTGCGCGTGAGTGCGTATCTTGGACGCGCGAATCACTGAAAGCTCTTGTTCATTGATTTGATAACTGTCGTCTCCGACCGAACATATTTTGGGAAACGTAACAGATTTTCCGATGCCCTGCCTTTCTATTGGTTATTATAAACAATTGGTATATTGTTTTCAGTATCCAACATAGTTCACGTGAACGGAAAAATTATGAAATTACTCTGAAAATAGAGTTTTACGAATGCTTTGCAGGTGTTGTTAAGAAAAACACTTTATTTCATGTGACGGTAACACAAAACGCTTGTGATTGAGTTTTACTTTTAATATACTTGAAAAAAAGTTGATCGTATTGCGATCGTTACCGTAAACAATGATCATAACTGAATTTAAAAGTTTCAAGAAGCAGATTAAATTCTAAACATGTCATAACAATGACTAAATCAATCTGGCATGCCAACAATCACGGTATGTGAATACAATCGAATCAAGGCTCCAATATTAGACCGCACGTGCTTATTCGTTAGTACAAAGTTATTGCTCCATAAAATGGCTAGTAAAATATACTTATTACCCTTTACATATTAACGGAGCTCTAACTAACGCGTAAGTGCTGATATTCTTGTGACTATTATATCTTATTAACATCTTAAAAGGCTGGGAAACTTGTCGGATTAAAGGCCTGCGCAGACGAGGGACTTTAGTCCTCAGAGGAGACTTTTTGTATGCGGTACTTTTAATCCGTAGTGTGCGTTAATCAATACAGTTGTAATGGATCTATTTTGAAGAAAGTACGCCGGGGATTGTCCCTCGTCTGCGTAGCCCTTTAAACATCGCTACATTTACTACTTTTTAATGTAAGAATCAATAATCAATGAATGTAAGAATCAATAAATGAAAAAGAATCAATCACTCCCTCACACTCAAGTGTGAAAACAGTTTACAAATTTATTTGTAAACTGTTTTCTCACTAAATCTATTAACTCTATAAGATATGTCAAACATTATTCTCGTTTTAATATCATACCATGTTCGTAATCAAAGGTGAAAAGCAATCCCAGCCTAGTTGTATCCTATTGTGTTTAATTGTTAACATTATAATATATTACTTTGTGCTATTAAATGAATTTCGTTACTGGAATCACAGTATTAAAATTTGCAATAATGATCAATGTTTTAAAATTTACTCTGTTTTTTTTCATAACCATGTATTAATTGTACGGCGGAATGAATAGAATTATTTACTTATAGAATACTTCTGCACTAATAGAATAGTTCTGCACTGGTATCCGTTCAAAATTTGTATAAAAAACATTTTGGTTCCTTGAAAAGAGACATAAATTTGCGCTCCGTGACCCAATTGATTTCGGTTAAGCGTTCCTTGTTACCTGTTGATTTTGTTACATTGCTAAGGAAATTCCGGTATTCTATGGTGGAGTTCACTTTCTCTGTATTTTGAGCCGTAAACCCTTGAATAAATCACATCGCACTAAAAAATCGCAGCTTAGGAAGCCCCTCGGCATGGAGCGATGATGTACGCAACGCTTCTGAAAGCGTATAGTAAACAATAGAATAACTGCAGGCAGATTGGACTCAGTATCGTAAACTATGAAATAACGACGCTAAAATGTCGTGGATTGTTATAATGATATGGTAATGATAATGCTCCGACTTCTTGTCGATTTTTAATTAATACGAACAGACCTAACGCATCCGAAAAAAGTCCACTATTACATAACTTAAAACTAAAAACTGTATTCAATTCATGAAGAATCCATTAAGGGTTTGGGATTTTGTCACCGTGATTTTTTCGCCATCCTCGTGATCTCATTTCAACTGAGCCTACTGAACCTTACACGGTTCGCACATGATCGTATCAAATCAAATTGAAAAGTTTATTTGCCAAAACAGTATTTAGATTTTAGCAGTTTATATAGTAATAGTTCGTGTGTTTAGCCTGCTCGCAAAGGCTGCTGCCAGGCGTGCGAAAAATATAGTGTTATATAAATCTAACAATAAAAAAGAGTAAAAAAAAAGACTCAATATGTCATCGGGAATTAAATACACGATTAAATTAATATTATTATAGTATGTCATTTTATTATCTAGGTATTAGGAATGTCGCCAATTCAAAAATTCCATGTAGCTATAGAAACATTTCTCCATAAGCCATTCCGTTAACTTATTTTTAAACACTGACCCATCCAAAATCGTAAGGATCTATACCTATCTGTGACAGCATGTGACGAGACACGACAGTGATGAACCTCCTATCACAGTCAGTGGTACCTAATAATCACAGTTCGCGTCATTCCGTTTCGCGTCTCCTATTGGGATTTTGCTATGCTACCGCATGCCTGTACAAAACACATTTGCACTTTGCATTGCCCTAAGGTTGGTTGGTAGACAATGCTTTCATTATTATGTTCTCCTATTGAATACTCTTTAAAATGTCAAATCATAAATTAGGCCGCGGGCCACCGTTATGACCGCAGATATTTGTTTATTATTCAACTTACCAACTGTAAATTGTCCATGACAGCTTCGTACAGCATTCTGTTCAAGTAGTCTTTCACTTTCATCAACGCTCAACCAGGTGCGCTTTCCTATTTATACCTGATATTTCATTAAGCATATTTGTTTAACCCAATCGACCTCATTGGATCGTCGCGACCCAATTCTGCTGTAAGTGTATCGGCCAAACGTTTGAGATTTTTCTCAGAAAGATGCCTTTTGATGTACGCGCGAAATTAACAGACGATGTTTAAAAATAAAACTAATGACGTATGCTAAGTACCTATATTTCAAATTGATATCTTAGCTCAATAAGCCCAGTAGTTCTTAAATACAATAAATGGTTTAATCTAGAGCTAAAATCAAAATAGACCCAGCACTTTCACTATCCCATTACTCATTCCTGTTGACAGAGTTATTGCATAAAATAACATAAATCTAACACATTTTTCCTGCAATTCGTTACCAAAGCAGACGATGTAGTTTTTATTTTTAAAAATAGTTTCAATTTTTAGATAAACATTAATCGCACTAATCGTTTTAAAACCACTTAGTAATATTACTATTAATCACAAAAACTGTTTAAGGAGAGCTCACGGACTCCGCGTCGAGCACGCGCCACTTCGCGGGTGAACCTCAAAACAAATACGCACAAGTAATAATTACACCGCAACATGGTTTGCTAATCCGCGAGAAATAGCCACAACGCGTAAATGTACCTACAAGTTTATGTAGCATTTACCGTTACTACAACTACAGATGGCGTTGTACTGACTTACATCGTGATATGTTGTTCGTAAGATCTTATGAAATATCAATTATTAATTCTTTTAAGTCAACAAGTTGGCGTATTAAATACCATCGCGGTAGTATCGTATTCGCGAGAGAGCTCCAAAAAAATGGAGACTACCGATTATACCCAATTAAGAATTTGTTCCACCATTCCACCACAGCACAGGACTTGATTCAGTATACAAATTTGTTTTGTAATGTGATCCATGTATTCTGTAATTCTTTTCAACATTCATAGGCAATAAGGCTTCTTCGTGTAATAGATATTTTTGTCGAGTATTCCAACTTTTTGTTTATAGACAGGCAAACTAATAAATTTAGTAATGTTTACGGGACCTCTGAGACTAGGTACACTGTATCTACCTTCTAACGACGTTCATAGTGCACTTATTAATTATTTGAATATTTGAATCGATCATTTGTAAAATGCTAAGTGGTTGATAAATTTTATTAAATTTTCTGTTCACCGACATGTAAGAAAAAGTCGTATTCGATTAGAATCCAGTTTTAATATCTGCATTTTTACATTTACAAAAGAATCATTGAAAACATTTAGGAAACCTGTTTGTTATTATACTCGTAGCTTTTGTAAAAAGCCAAATCAATCCTAGAAATAATTTTAAAAATAAGACAAATTATCAAATTGATTTCTTGAAACCTACGCGGTAAGCGTAATTTTAATAAAAAGTACTTAATGTACTTCCGTAATTATTTCAGATTGGTGCTGATGGAGCAAACTCTGCCGTCCGCAAGGCCATGGGAGTTCAGTATTTGTCATGGAACTACGATCAGATGGGAGTCGTAGCGACGTTACATTTGTCTGAGGTAATCATTATCTATATGATTATATGATTACGACCTCCGTGGCGGAGTGGCGTACACACCGGTTTTCAAAGTGTCGCCTGCTCCGAGGTCCCGGGTTCGATTCCCGGACGGGTCAATGTAGAAAAATGTGTTTTTCTACATTTTCTCGGGTCTGGGTGTTTGTGGTACCTTCGTTGTTTCTGGTTTCCAAAATACGAATGCTTTAAATAGTTATTCAAATTGGGATCAGAACAATGTATGTGATGTTGTCCACATTTATTTATTTATTTATTATTTATGATTGATAAACAGATATGGAAAGAAAATAAAAGTATTTGAGCACCAACATGGGCACAGAATACCTAATAATGCATTTTTTCCCTATAGTCACGTGAGTTGTAGCTTATACCTGTTCAGAATTCTAAGACTTGTACATTTATATATTATAATGATACAAGATTTACTTTTAAAATATTTTAATCCTTATTAGTTAAACACCCTGTAGTCAGTTAAATATTGTAAATTGTAGTAAGTTAATGTCGTATGTGCCGGCACAAAAATAGAATAACTTCTCTCTCTATGCGTGACGCAAGAGACAAATTAAGGAGTAGGTATCGCAAGATGGAGACGGGACAGCAGCATCTTTTCTCTTCTATTGGCCAACCCGCAAGCCAAATATTATAAATAGCAAATATGTCAAAATCCTCCTTCTGGCAAGGCCTATCGAGTCCAGTAGTGGACTAATATGGTGATTACGAAGTAAAAAATTTTGGATGGTACTTTAATTGAACACATTAGTAAATCGAACAATCACATAACAATATTGGTTTCAGGAAATAGACAACAACACAGCGTGGCAGCGGTGGCTACCAACCGGCCCCGTGGCGCTACTGCCGCTAGACTCGACACGCAGCTCGCTAGTGTGGTCCACCTGGCAGGACAAGGCAAAGGAACTACTCAAAATGCCTGAAGAATCGTTCGTAGATGCCCTCAACGATGCATTGGTAGGAATTTAAACGAAAGTCAGTACACAACAATATAACTTTAACTGTGACTGGCACTAACATACTATTTGAATCGGTGAGCAACTCTCTAGTGTGGTTTACATAATTATCAGGACAAGTAGTATAGTGAAGTAACAGCCTATTCCCACTGCAGGGCAAAGGCCTCCATCATTGAATTCAAGTTACCACAGCAATGATGGGTGTACTGGGATAATCACCACGCTTGCCAAATGCTGGTTGGTGATCACAAACCCGAGCAACGTTCGAAAATTCGAAACTTTTTTGTTGCCCGACCCGGGGATTGAACCTGGGACCCCGAGATCTTGGCCCGGTATTTAAACCACTTGACCAAACGGGGCGTTATAGTAGTGACTATTTAATGTCAGTTTATAACAATATCTAGGATACGCTTAGGAATTTAAAATAAACGTCTATTCTCCATGCAAGACTGGTCTCTGAACTAAGAGATAGAATACCAGTATCTTCACATTTGAACCAGAAGTTCAAATCAGTAACACCACAAATAAGTTAATTAGTAGCACTATGAGAACGTTAAGCAATTTGTTTAGTGATTTGAAGAGTGTGAATGGCTTTTTCCGTTGAATCATAGACGAGGTGTTTTAGTCAAGTAACTAGTTTTTGCGTAGGTGTTATTTAGTAAGCAGATAAATATGTATACTTAAATACATAATACATAATATAACATGTGTCTGGATGCGAGAAGCCGAGGATCGACCTAATTGGCGTGCATTTGGAGAGGCCTATGTCCAGCAGTGGACTGCAATAGGCTGATGATGATGATGATGAATATAACATGCCAGTGGTGGCTGGCCTTGTGGAATAGATACTGCAGCTAGCCACAAATTTTATAAAATAAACGTATCTATGTATGTTAGAACTTTGAACATTGAGGTTAAAACTTAACGCTTTAATATACTGATTTAAACTTTCATGGTCACGCTCACATGGTTACTAGAGTTTATTGATACGGGTCAGTCCTTCCGTGAGCATGGCGCTTGCAACAGTGCCGAAATATCGGAAACTCACAAAAACTAAGGTACATGGTATAAATCTATAAATAAACCCCGTATCAATCAACTCTAGTTAACAGCTTTAAATTTGAACGGTTTTTATTGTTAATACTTCTTAAAATCGCGTATCTAAATATTTTACAGTGGAAGCAGCACCCTCGCAGTAGCAGCTTAGATGCGTGCATGTCATGGCTAGGATCCTGCCTCAAGAAGGCCGGCCTACCTGACGGGGAGTCGCGACAACTACCGCCCTCTATCAAGGGCATCGCGCCCAACTCACGCGCCGCTTTCCCGCTCGGCTTCGGACACAGCACGAGATATGTTGCTCCTGGGGTCGCTCTGGTGGGGTAAGCATTTAAAGTTTTTTTTTATCATAACCTCAAAATTTTATGGCCAGTAATATGCCTTGGAACATCCCTAGACGGATAGCCGAATTTCAAGCTTCAGACATCTCAACAAGTTAAAATCAGTTTTATTTCTGCAAATAAGCCCCAGGAGGCGCTTTTACACGTCCCGATATTTAAACCTACCACTGCTTCGGGACAAGTCTGGGCTAGTGCCGAGAAGAAGCAGCGCAAGGAACTCGGTCACTATTGTCAGCCACTTTTTAAATAAATTTTTACAAAGTAAGGTAATTTTTGCAAGGTTTAAGCAAGTACGAGCTGGGACATCTTAATGCCATACATTTCTATCATTTAAATAATCATTATCAGTGTATTAGCCCTTTTTCATTAAAATAACTTTAACATACGATTTAAGTTTATGTACAGGGAGTTCAGCAATATCCTTTGGTAATTTGTTGAAAATACGAATACAATTTCCCATAAACGATTTTCCTACTTTTCGCAGTCTGAAGCCTGGAACGGCGAGTTTATCTTTATTTCTCGTATTAAAATTGTGTACGTTACTTTTCTTAAGAAATAAATGTATGTTCTTACGAACGTAAATAATATTCATTATATTAATCTCTTCGAAGAGCTCTTTCAGCGAGTCACGGGGTCGAAGGCCGTAAATAGCCCGTACAGCACGTTTTTGCAATATAAAAATTTAATCAATATCTGCCGCTGAGCCCCACAACAGAATTCCGTATGACATTATGCTATGAAAGTAGCTAAAATATACTAATCTTGCCGTTCCAACATCAGTCAATTGCCTTATCTTTCTCACAGCATAAGCAGCAGAACTAAGTCTTCCAGACAGCCCCCTAATATGAGCACCCCATTGCAAATGAGAGTCTACAGTTATACCCAAAAAGGTAGTAAAATCTACAGAGTTTAGTGGTTCATCTTTAACAATTATATGAGGGGCAGCTAACCTTACGTTTGGCATCGTAAATTTAACACATTTTGTTTTACTTGCATTTAGTAAAAGATTATTTGTTGTAAACCAATGTAATAATTTAGAGAGGGTATTGTTAACATCGTCAAATGAAGATTTGCCCCTCTTGGTTTTAAAAATCATTGATGTATCATCCGCAAACAATACCATCTCACAAAGATTATGTAAGTAACAGGGAAGGTCATTTATATAAACTAAAAATAGCAGGGGCCCTAATACTGATCCCTGTGGGACACCCATAACAAGGGCCGACCCTGAAGACTCAGCTCCATTTATGCAAACCTTTTTATTTATAGTGAGGCATGTCATAAAATATTTATTATTTGTATTCTGCCTTTAAGGTAAGAACTTATTAGATCCAAGGAATCATTCGATGCACCATAATGTTTAAGTTTTTTAAGTAATATTTCATGGTCTACACAATCGAAGGCCTTTGAAAGGTCACAAAATACACCAAAGGCATCTAGCTTACTCTCCTAAGCGTTAAACACATGTTGAACAAGCGTTAAACACAACTTCACATTTATGTTCGTTTTTTTTAGTTATATTCCTACCTTGACCTTCCTTCCTTTACATAATTTCTTCCTTGTATCCTTATAGGATGTTAGAGATCGGATACTCCGATGCATATTTGCCTTAAGAAAGTTAAAGGGTTGGTTGTCATGCACTTTTGTATCGAAAATATCCCGGCATTTAGAGTTCCACGTATACGTTTTAAAAAGCCGCTTCCATAATTTCTTATCAAAAAAGTATTTTTAGGCTTACTTACTGCTTATTTAATGCATGCGATCATCCGATATCTGATGATAAGGTACAGAGATTTCTAAGCATCCTATGACTTGTAGTCTCTGATGTGACCTATTTAAGGCCTTATATCGCATCGCAAGATGGGACTTACGGGTTACCTTACCCCCAGAACCAAGCTAATTTACAAAAGATCGTTCACTATTTACCCAACTGGAATCTGTTTGAAGTAAAAGTAAAGTAATGTAACAACCTATTAATCATCCCACTGCAGGGCAAAGGCCTACATGATTGAATTCAAGTTACCACAGCAATGATGGGTACTGGCATTATCACCACGCTTGCTAAATGCAGGTTGGTAATCACAAACCCGAGCAATGTTTGAAAATTCGAAACTTTTTGTTGCTCGACCCGGGAATCGAACCCGGGACCCCGAGATCTTGGCCCGATATTTAAACCACTAGACCAACGGAGCGAAGTAATGTTACAGCCTATTAAACATCCCACTGCATGGCAAAGGCCTCCAAGTGCAAGTTACCACCATTTCAAGTTATCACAGCTATAATAGGTACACGCATAATCACCACGCTTGCCAAATGTGGGTTGGTAATCACAAACCAGATCAATGTTCAAGAATTCGTAACTCTTTTTCCCACCCGAGGATCGAATCCAGGACCCCGAGATCTTGACTCAGCACTAAAACCACTCAAAGGGAACGCCCCTTTGAGTGGTTTTAGTGCTGAGTCAAGCGTGGTGATTATGATATCTATACTAATATTATAAAGCTGAAGAGTTTGTTTGAACGTGCTAATCTCAGGAAGTACTGGTTAGAATTCATAAATTATTTTTGTGTTGGATAGTCCATTTATTGAGGAAGGCTTTAGGCTATACTATAACATCACGCTGCGACCAATAGGAGCGAAGCATCAGTGAAAAATATTGCAAAAATATATTATTCATATTTGAAGGCTTCTGTTGCGTGCGCTGCGTAAACGGTTCAAGTTACCCAAAAAATAATACCCAGGTAATAACAGGAATTGACGCGGACGAAGTTGCGGGCAACGGCTGGTTTACTATAATATGTATGAAAGTCGTAATGCAATTGATTGTACAGTCGCCGTCAGATATATTGGAGCAGACAAAGTGACCAAATACTTCTGAACAGTTGAAAATGTCAATAAGTTTCATACACTACAAGTTACCATTAATATCTGAACATTCATTACTTCATTAATGTCTGAGCAGATGCTAGTCAATAACTTCTATACACACAACTAACCAATAATATCTGAACACTCATAACGTCAAGTGTATTTAGTAAAGTATTACAATAAAACGGCAATTTCATATTTTAACCCCTAATACTATATTATCGATGATCTGAATTACATTTGACAGTGATGCCGCCCATCGCGTGCACCCACTCGCCGGGCAGGGTGTCAATCTGGGGTTCGGCGATGTCAAAGACCTAACGACCTTTCTCGCTGATGCCATTTACACAGGATGTGAAATAAGTAAGTAAATACCACGCTTTACATTTTTTACACATAATAAATTAGCGCCTGATGATATTTTCCAGGCAATGTCTCACCGCTGTTTATGTTGGTGTAAACTAATATTGGTGTAGCCTTACTCCGCAATATAACGTCCGTATATTCGATACCATCTGTCTCCTTTACTCATGCCAATGTCTTAAAGGATGCGACAGAGACCGACAGATCCGTATACGAGCATCTCGTTGCGAGGTAAGGCCTCAGAACCGAAGGAACGAATGAATGACTAAAGGCCCTTGGCCACAAATGCTTATATTTAACAAAAAATATTTACCCCTAGCTAGCGGCCTACCTATGAACGCTGGCTTTAAAGTCCTGAGTTCTAAATACTAAGATAAGACATTTGTTTTACAACATAAATTTCGTTTAAATAGAGCAAGGTAGGATACTAAAAATATTTTAATTTATAATATTGTAATGCGAAAGTTTGAATGGTTTTTTTTTTACTTAATCATACCATAACATATCTGGGTGTAAGACACGGAGAAAGACTACAAGCAGGAATATAGCTCATAGGCTACTTTTTATCCCGGAAAAAAGTACAGTTCAGATACAATAATTTCTCTGAACATATTATTATGGAAAATCCTAATACTACATTTAAAAAGGCAATATGAAGCAGAAGCAGTAAAAAAATAAATTTTCAAAGGTTCTCTATGGTCAAAGGGAAAATAAAGCAAGTGACCCTATGTTTTCGAGAACATAAAATCTTATAACCTATGTTGCAGCTCACCACAGCTGGATGCAGAAGTACGAGAGTTCCCGGCAGAGGCATAACGTGCCTACGCAAATAGCGGTAGACGCACTGCATCGCCTGTACACCCTGGACCTGCCTCCCGTCGTACTCGCGCGAAGCCTCGGCCTCCAGCTGACCAACGCGTTGCACCCCGTCAAGGTATGCCATCGAATAATCATTGCGATTAACAGGGTGTAACAAAAGGCTTAACGAAGCCGAATACCACGTATTCTAACCATTTATACGATTTTTATCTAAGACACCATACCTGGGAAATGAATCGTTACTTAGATATTGAGGGTCAAAGTGAATTTTTTTTTTACAATATCTTTGCGTAAAAATCTTCTGTTTGTTGTTGCTAAACTCGATTTTTGTTCCACATAAACAGATTTTCAAATAGTGGCATTATAAAAGGTATAATTTATAAATACAAAACTCGAGTGATTATGGTGGTGCACCTTTTTGTATATGTCATGTTATGAATGTTCTCTGAAAATCACACCAATCGTTATATTATAACTAGGTCATAGATTTGCTTATAATACTCATGTGTCCTGAAAACATATGCTCCTGCGCATACAAATATGTAGGTGTTGTGGGATTTAAACTGACAATCTCGGTCACTGACGCCACCGGATTAGATCGTTGTTCGCTAGACTAATCGATTTTATTGATTTTTGTATTCAGTGATGATATGCTATTAAGATGATTAAATGTAAATTTCCATTGAGGTAGGTGTCGTGTGATGCTGGCACATAAAAATAATAGCATCATTCCTTCTCTTCGTATGCCGTAAGAAGCGACTAAAGAATGTCTTCTTTGGCAGGCAGATTGTCTTTCATGGTAGCAGCGTCTTCTCTCCATTATTGGCCGAACTGCAATCACTAAATGGCCTGCCCAGCGTATGGAATATAGCAAAAATCTCCTTTTGGAAAGGTTTGTTCAGCAGTGGACTGATATACGCTGGTGATGATAATGTAATGCGTTAGTTCTTATCCTTAAAATATTAACTCCGAGGCCATGCAGGGAAACTTTTCTGGTATGTCTTTTACCATCACAAAACCAAATAGAACCAGTATTTAGGCTTTAATTACATTAATTTTATTAACTTGGTTATTTCAATGCTAGCAGAAATGTCAATTCTGTCACAAATACCAGATTCAATTCAGACAGAAAAGTAATACGCACAATTTCTAAGAAATGATAAAAACTACGTCAGTAAAAGGCGTTAAACTTATTATGTGCTTCGTGGCATTTAGATTGCTACCTACTTATAGAATTTAAGCATTTCATTGTTTTGTAAATTCACCACGTGAATGTCTATTGATATATTTGGTGTCTGCCGATAACACTGGGGGACACCTTTATCTGTACCAGTAATCTATACGAAGTTAAGGAGCCATTGTTATTTATAAAGGCCATAAACTTTAGACATTCGATATTTTGGAGTCGTTTCAAAACTAGCTAGAATGAATACTTCTACGTGGTATTTTTAGGTAACGAAATATACCTAAATAAAAAAATTACAACAATCAAACGCCAAGCGTTATCACGACATATTATGTATAGTAATAATTTTGTTCTGTCTACAAATAAACTGCTTTCGTTTTTGTTGACGAATGTTTTTAGGTAATTTTATCTTTAAAAATAAACTTTGTAAATAACTCATCATTTTTTACGCGTTAGGTATTACAGTTAATAACATTCATAAGTATTTATTAATATTGAACTCAGTGTGCGATAAGAGTAAAACGTGACACGTATCTGTGTTACTTACTGATAACAGTTCTTTTATTTACCTACCGACAGAAATAATAAGATTTGCGTATTTATTACAGAAAATGTTGATGTCACACGCTACCACGTAAACGGAATTTGAGTCTGGGATAAGATGATTATTGACGCCAATCGAAACGGGTCTACGAGTTTCAGAACTGGAATTTTATGATTTAGACCAAGAATAGGTTCCGATTGTGATTTTGCGCAATATTTTATACTAACTATGTAATATTTATTATATCTATACTAATTATGTACTTATATTAAAATAAGCCATTTAGTTTGTAGCTGTCATAGACAGTATTTTTATTTAATTATAGTAATATATAGGAATTTGATGTTACTCATAAAATAAAATAAATGTTTACATAAACTTAAAATGTATATTGTCTTTGATTTTAAGTTGTAAGCTATTTAAAATACGGAATTATCTTGTTTTTAGACCACCTTATAAACCAGTTTTCCAGCTATGAAATCCTGGGTTCGATCCCCGGACAATGCAGAAAATCTCCTTTTTATATTGTTTTAAGTCTAGACTAACCTAGTTGTTTGTGTTACCTTGACCTTTGTGAATTTCCTCAAAATAAGTACTTATCGGGATTAGATCAAATTCAAATTCAAATTCAAATTCAAAATACATATTTATTCATGGAGATAAAGTTCAAACAATACTGATGTTACAGCTTGATGTGGTACAAGCTTATCTCACTAACGCAGCTGGCATATGAATATTAAAATGTCCGTACAAATAGAGCTAAATTGAGCTAATCAATTAAGTTCTAATAATTTCAAGAATACAAGTAATATTTATTAATTAATAAAATCAAATTGTCATAGTCATTAAAATTCACAATATTTAAAATTGTATCGTAATGAGTAATAAAATTAAAATTTTATATTAAAATTTTGTGTCTCAATCTCAATTAGTCCTTAACTGTAATCATTTACAAACATTTGTCAGCTAATAAATAAAATAGTTTTCTATTGAATAAGTCTTCATTTAGCTCCTTAATTTCGTCCGGAAATTTATTAGTCAATATGTGTTTACTTTTATTTTGATATTTTGTTAGGCAAAAAAAGCTATAAGTATAGGTCCTATTTATTTTGTTGTTATACATATTATCGGCATGTCGGTAAGTTGTAGTAAGTACTGCTGGTAGTAGCGTTAGTTTTATTTCGAGGTCGCAGGTGCCTGCTTATTTCAGACCACTAGTTATTTGCGTAGGCACAGTTGTATTGCCTATAATGCACCTGCCCTGCTGACCGGACAGTTCATGTGCCTACATAGACACAGTTATTACTCGTAGTTAATATATCGAATAATGTTTGATTGAACCATGTTGTTACGCCACAGGTCATTACAATACTCCAATGCCCAAAGGGTGTCAGCATTATTATTTTTGCGGTACTTATCACTACAGGCCATCTATTTTTTTTTCTATATAAGGTTTAACTGCCTCGGATACTTGTCCATACAGCCAATTCTTTAGTAATATTTTCTTGATGTTAAACGTTTTAATGCTTCGATGGAGTTTTTGGAGACAGTCGAAAGATTGAAGGAATGTAGAGAAGTCCCCAAGAAAGAGGTGAACTGTTCGCGTTCCCGCGCAAAATTCACGGTCCACTTTTCTTGGTTACGACCCATACACCATGTTATTTCACCGAACTGTATATTGTTCACTCGCACGACACTTTGTTTCGCAAAATAACACCACTTTTACGACCCAAAAATCACTATAAACAATAAAAATTCGATAAAATAAACGGACTCCAAACGTATCTCACGAACTCCCGCCAAAAACTTTTCTACAGGCCATCTAAAGAGAAGTTGAAATTTTCACTGTAGATACATTGTTTTTTTTATGCGTTAAGCACCTAGGTCTACTGCAATAACGCGATGAAATTTTATATGCATATAAGGTTCACATATACATATAAACCATGATTTTTCAACGTGTTTAAATGATGATTTTTATAAATCTATTAGTGTAGTACAGATTAAAACTAAACATTTAGGTAGGTACCTACTAATATCAGTATCACTATCAAGAAGAGAAACAACAATTAAAATCAATTGTAATATATCAAATAAGATCAATGGGACAGGAAATCAGTCCAGACTTAACTAAGGATCCCAAACAATACTTGCATTTGGATTAAGTTATAAAGACGAAAAGATAAAACAAATAGTGGTAGTTAATTTCTGTATATCTACTGCATACAGCCAGTCTGGTTAGCCATAAAAGGAATTCTCACACTGCGCATGGCTTATTGCCTGTAAAAACAAAGACACGCTGAGTACTTTCAAACAATAGGCTGTGGACCAATGATATTTGCTGTGGACACAAATGTTTCACAACAAACAGATATTTCACATCTTGCAGCTAGCAAAGGAAATAATAAATGTTCTTATATCTATAAATAATTTTAAAGCGTTATAAAAGTAATTGTATGTAAGTTAAAACGTATGCGAGAAAAGAAAAGAGTACTGAAGCACAAAGGGAAGTTAAAAAACGTTGGAACCAGCTGTTCGTTGACTTGCAACGGTTATCATGGCCGCTAGAGTGTGACGTCACAACGGCGCGCACTGCGCACCAAGGCTTACGCCATTGCCAAACTCAAATACAAAGAACTTTGTACTTTACTACCCTTGAAATAAGGTAAGAATACGAGTATTGTAAAGTCAGGTATCGACCGTGTGACTCAACGAAATCGTAAACATGCGCCGACCCGTTGTCGCATTACTCATTTTATTTTTATGATACATAGTTTCTTACAAGAAGAATGTATATTTAAAAAATACACATAAAAACACGTACGTAACTTGTAAGCTTCATCCATCATTCAAATTATAAGTTAAAACTCACTAATGAGTCACTTAGTTAACTAGCTAACGATAAAAGATCATCTGAATAGGATTATTATTGGTTAGATTAATTTGTTTTACTTAATAATTAACTAAGTAGTTTGGTAACTAGGTCAAATAAAAAATACCCCTACCTACTCGTAAGTATCAGGCTAATTAGATATTAGTAACAGTGATATTATACTTATTGGATAGATTCATTACTATGAATAAACATGAATCTCTCTCATAAATCACATTTTTCCAGCAATTCACTGCCTAAAAACTCTGCGATAAGTCTCATTTGAAAGTAACAATTTACCATGTACCTATGCGGTATTAATCCGTTTCGCAAAAATCATTAACATGTTATTTAATAATAATCGTTAAGGTACCCCAAATTCCCACGTGAATGAATCAGCCCCTTTTTTGTATAGATACCTCATGGTATTTTACAAGGTCCTTCGCTATAGAAATCAAACGAGATACAACAATGTATACCTACCTACCTGATTACTTTAAGATGTTTTGAATATTCTAAGTTCGAATCATCAACAATCAAGAAAGAAATTAATACGTATTGCTAGCTTTTTCCTTTTATTAACATAATAATACTTTTATGTTGATGATTTGCGATTATGTTGTAGCTGTTGTGGATGAACAATATTGCCTAAATAAGTTTGATTGGTTTCAAAATAATCCTTACTATAGGTAAATGCCAAAGTCACACTGTCTGTCTGTCTCTTACGCTTTCACGCCTAAACTACTTAACCGACTTTGATGAAATTTGTTGCAGTTATTATTATTTTTATTAGACCTTAAAAAATAGGCTATTTCCTATCCTTCACAATTGTTAGGACTAGAAAATACCTCATTTCTGCTTAATTGTAAAGTAATACCTCGATTAGATCAACATTATTTGTAATTGTTTATACCCATCTCAATTATATTGTAACTAGAGATCAGTAACAGATTTCCATAGTATAATACGGTTATAATATCGATACCTACCTAGGTATATAAACTTGAAAAATTATGTCTTAGGCGGGACTCGAACCCTTATCCCCTCGCATACCGGGCGCAGCCCGAGACATATTTTTTCAAGTTTATACCTATACTGATATTAAAATTGCAATTACATTGCTAAAATATCATGTAAAGTATATAATGCGGTTGTTTAAAAATGTTAACCGACTATGACCAAGCAACGTTAGCCTATATAAACGATTCAATTTGGGTAAATATTTTAACTAGAGTGCTAGTATTGACGTTTTAAAAATAAAGTAGCCTGCGCCCTACAGACAGAATACTCTAGACTTCCCCCTCCCCCGCCCCTGACGGAGCCTCTTCGATCTACATCCTCCGTTCCCCTCCCTCCCACCTGCCTCGATGGTCTCATTCCTCTAAACCACGTTCGGATTTATGCTATGGTTTTAGCATACAGTAAAAAAGATGGTAGTGATTATTTGCAGTTTCATGGTAGAGAATACCCTGAAGTTAAAATCAACAAGCACGTAAATCGACACCACGAAAAATTTTACTTTACATAAATATTTGGAATCCACAGGTATCAAATAAATTTAATTATGTTTTTATTTCAATCCTGAGGTAAGTTTCAGGAAACAGAAATATAAATAAAAATAGTTTATTAGGAATCCACACATCATACATAAACATGATATACATAAACTGCAGGCGCTTTGGAGCACACTGTAAGCCTGCAAGTTCGTTTGTTAAAATAAATAAAAGTGAATATTATTACATATTTTAAAATAAACAAGCAAATACTGCTTTATTCCTTTTCTCTCATAGATTAAAATACAGCACCTATGTTTTTTTTTTTCAAAATATCTTTTACTTGCGATGGCATGAAAATGAAAACAGAAAATACAAGCTTCTTGAAAATATGATTCAATAAATAAAATATAATCAACTGCCCAAGGCAGGTGAAATTTTAATTTAAAGTGAGCACTTTTCAGACTCCTCGTCTGATGTTTTTTAAAGACAAAGACTGCAGTCATTTTTTAAGCTCGTATCTTAATAATTACAATGACTGATCTAAATATGTTAACTAGGAAATTGTATGATTTAGCGGCCAGAAATAATATTAAGTTTGCCTAACATTATATATCATTTTTCTTTTTATTAATGACTAGCTGTTGCCCGCGACTTCGTCCGCGTCAATTTCTGTTATTATGATCGCGATTATTTTTGCAACATATTTCACAGATTCTTCGCTCCTATTGGTCGCAGCGTGATGTTATATAGCCTAAAGCCTTCATCAATAAATGGACTATCCAACACAAAAAGAATTTGTCAATTCGAACCAGTACTTCCTGAGATTGGCGCGTTCAAACAACCAAACAAACGACAAAAACAAACTCTTTAGCTTTATAATATTAGTATAGATACATTATATGATTTAGATCAGCAACAGCCATGTTAAACCCGACCCTTGATATCAAAATGATGTTTACATTTATATCCCGAATACCAACAAAGTTTTTGTCATATCTCGGTCTCGTGGTATTTTTCTTACATATACGCATCATAAATATTTTAATCTATTAGTAATCAGATTCTCATCGCTTTAAAAAATTAAAAAATGAAATGTAATTATCTTTTAATTACTTTTTTATATTCTATTAAATATTTTTGACAGGGGTCCGTGGAATTGTTAAAGTGGTCCGTGATTGCAAACAGTTTAAGAAACCCTAATAACCCTATTAATTGCTTAACTTAGGACTATAAACGGTGCACACTAACACACCATACCTGTGTGTATATGGTGTTGTTTATGTTGTCAAATATTGAGTTTTAACTTATGTATATGGTTCTGTTTCCGCAAACTTATAATTACATATTTTATTATAATAAATTTAACATATTTCTTACAGAATGCTGTATTAAAATAGTATATTTTTTTAAATTTTATTACAAGTAGTTATAACAAGGGCACGCATCCGAAATGGGTTTTTATTGATCGTCTATTTTCGTTTAGACTGGCGCATGCGTGTGCCCGCTGGAGCGCCGCCA
This sequence comes from Anania crocealis, assembly GCA_949315895.1. Taxonomy (NCBI): domain Eukaryota; kingdom Metazoa; phylum Arthropoda; class Insecta; order Lepidoptera; family Crambidae; genus Anania; species Anania crocealis. The sequence continues at coordinate 9,732,990 of OX438868.1, forward strand.
TTTTGCGGAATACTGCGCAGTGCGGCCCCGCGCGCGTCAGGTATAAAAGCCGAGCATGACGTCAGGGCCCACATTTCAAATCTCTCCGTTGTGCTGTGAAGACGTGTCTTGTGTTGTGAAGTGCTCCTGAGTTCATCATTGGAAATATTGCCTGTACGGATTCAGGTGTGTAATACTTTCTGCCCTATCTCTTACCATGGGCTACCATACAAAAGAAAAATCTGTTGTTGACTTTTGCGAAAGTAAATCGGAATCCCTAACTAACTGGGTCCGCCAAGTTAAAAGTAAATCTCTAAACGCCAAGACAAAGAGAAAGCGCGATTTGAGGATAATCGCCATTTTGAGTAACTCTCTATTGCGTGCTGAGAGCGAACTAATTACGAAACAACGTGAACGAGCCAGGCGGTGGGCCCAGATGCAAGCAGACCTCGGATTGAGCAGCAAAGAAGAAGAGATGGCCCGACAGCAGCGAGAGAAAATCGATAATTTATGGAAGAACGATCTCAGCGGTTTAGATAACTTTTTTAAAGAGTTAGACAATGTCAAACCTGTTCTAGTAAACTAAAAATCTAGGTAATGTAAAACAAAGTTTGTATCTGTGATATACTATGTAGGATGTTTTTCTAAATTACAGTCCCATTGCGTTTCGCGCGTGGGTCTGCCATCCGTCGGCCGCCATCTTGGTTGACGCTGGGGCGCGGTCGCTGCTAGCCACAAAATGGGTTTGTAGTAATGGTATCATGCATTTATTTAGTTAGTTAGTCAAATTAAATGTAAATGTTTCAATTTATTCTGTCTTAAAATGGTTAAATTGGAATTTGTGTTTATTCATATTGAATAGTGACAATTATTGTAACATATGTTTAAGTATGATAATAATAAAAGATTTTTCAAAACGAATAGTGTTCTCAATACGATTTCTTTTTATTTTATTGATATTTCACCACACACAAATGTATTATTCCATGAGTCATCACCTTCACTTCGTGGAGAAACTTGTTCGAGCCTCGGTGGCGCAATCGTGTAGCTGTGTTGGAGACTTGGAGTATTGATGTGTCACCGCGGAGTGCGGACGTGCGGCCGCGGTGCAGAACGCAAACGAGTCCCGGTTGTCAGCCCACTGCCTAGGTAATGGTTAGGACAGCGTCATGATTTCATCACTTAGCTGGAAGGTACTTTTAGGCCCCCACGGGGGTCTCTGGTTAACCATATCTTTAGACCTCAGAATCCAGACGTTGCGTGTAGCAGCTACAACAAGCTTTATCTGCGGTCTCCGTCGCGACGGAGAAACGAGGTCACATCGAAGTGAGCCAATGCTCCACACAAAGAAGTGTGACGCATCACGATCGGTGAGTCGATTGTTGTTCAAGTGAATAGGAAATACTTAAACAATAATAATTAAATAAACCTTTTGACGACGAAATAGTCGTACACTTGTAATTATTGAAGCCTGCAAGCAATATTAAAGTAAACTCTCAAGCTTAAATTATGACGCGTTGTTTTTTTTCTTTGACGAAGTTGACCTCATAATCGGTGAATGGAAAATTACTGAGTAATAATACAGAAATGATTATTTAAATGTATTCACGACATGTTACGAGGAAATATACCAATGCCAACTATATACGTGCCCTGCGGGCGATGGTTGTTAATAACACTCTAGTAAAAAACAGGGCTAAAGGCGTATTTAACTAGCAATACTGTAGCGACGACAAGACGAAGACATCAGACGAGCTGTTTGAGGCATATCTCGACCGGAGATTCGAACCAGTGCTGTGCTGGCCTCTTCCGGGCCTACTTGCTGTAGCGGAGTAGCCGGGGCTTGCAAGCGGTGCCCGCCTTCCCAAACCTCCACTACGGCACTCCCATTAGGTAAAATCCAGGTCAATATTTTTCAGATATGAGTAGTCGAGTGCATGTTCCACTTTCACAAAGTTAATGTTGATCTATTTACATTTACACTTACAAAATAAGAAAACAATAATTTAGCTGATAAATACCTAATACACAATAAGTGAAATCATGATGAAATCAAACGCAACAACTGTGTGGGCTGATAAATATCCGGGACGCCGATAAATACCATTCGCAGGACTTAATCAAAGTACCTAAATATCTAAATACGAGACTGAACAAATAATCTAAGGCAATAATAACAATAAAGACCATAAGAAGATCTAGTAATTCAATAATGGTAAGTTTACTGAATTCTACATCTGTTATATTAGATAAAATACCTAAATGATACTTTTTGGTGTATTTTGTTACTATAAGCAATAGACATGACATTATTACATACTGTTTGTTAAAACTGATCCAAGTTGAGTACTAACATGTATCTCAGTAGCTCAAAAATTTCTTATATTCCAAACAATGTAATATTGTAAAAAAATAATAGAGCTAATGTGATTACGTACTAACATTACGTAATCAAGGTGTAGGCAATTACAAAACCATTTACTGATTTGAATGTATAACCTTCACAGCTAACTGGACTCGGAGCCGAAGTAGACATGAACCTGTGTCACGACTCACGATGTCTAAACGAAACCCAAGTCTGAAGGCTAACCGTCTCCAGTTCTCATTAGCAATGCAATGGACGACACAAACAGATAAGTCCTATGGTCTACTACAATTATAGGACCAATCAACCTGAATATACGTGTCATCTTACATACTTACATTAATTAAAAGTATAAATATTAAAGTTATAAAAACAAAATTGGTTGGATGCAATTTTTGATAATTTATCTGATTTACTGTGAAAGGATCGAGTTCGAAGATATGAGTGCACAGGTAAGTGGTTTACCATCGAGTGAATTACTTACTAAGTACAAATAGCGCTTGGTCTTTCGCATAGTGCGTCAGTTTTACATCTATTGCATCTGATGGTAATCTATTAGTTACTATTATATTAGAATTTACAAATTCTTACATACGTAAGAGACAAGTACAATAACTTATGTGAATCTGCTTGTTGCTTAAAGCAGGAACCATAAGCATTAACTTTTGATTTTTCAGATCTTGAAACCAATGTAATTTAGCCCATTAAATAATTCGCAACATTTTATAGGTAAATGCAGGTTATAAATTTGATTTTCTCTTGAAACAAATTACAAAGAATTCATAATGGGTATAATAGGTACCTATATACCTATAATAAAGCATTTAATAAAATACTGTAGAGAATTAAAACGAATATACATAATTGATACACAGAATAAAATTCAAGGTAAACTAAGTTTCATAGGAACATAAATGAACTTACGCTATTTGTAGATAATATAGCTGGACTTGTCCGCAAGTCATGTTTTGCTGCGAAAATGTTTAGATATTTACAGGTTCAATGGATGCAGTAATGAAATAAAACTAAAGTTCACTAACGTTTGGAAACGATTATGGACCCAGTAGTCCTAAACATCTAGGCAGTAAAAAGACTAAGCACACAAATCATTTTTGTGATCAATTTAATGCCATAGGTAGCTAACCTATGGCTAGCTGTCGCATATATTTGTCTTCAGACAAAGAAGTCTACATCACAGCATTAAATATGACTATGAAAGATATATCGCGTTTCTCCAAAATATTAGAAGGTTTATCACTGTCAATAACCATAGACGAAGACCTTCGTAAAACGCCGTTCATACGAAATAATAAAATGTAATGCTGTCCGAGAAACAGGTATTATTTTAAATCTTTTTTTTTTAATTTTCATTGTTTTAGTATTTCTTTTAGAATTTTTTTTCTTTATAACTAGAAATAAAAAGCCTTTTGTACGGCACTGTTCATACCTAAAGTAGAGTTCACATAAATTGCGATAATTTTTCCTAACACATTCCATGTTTCGTATGTTGCTTCCTCTGTGTTTTGCCTAGCTAGGTTGCTGATATTCCTGGTCTGAATGAAGCATGCAGAGTTCGATAACATCCCAGACATAAATATGGGACTAACTATACAATGGAAATTGGAAAACTATTCCAAAACTATATACTTATATTCTTCAATACCTACACTAAATACTACAAAACAAAAATCGAGAAAATATTTCTTTCTGTATTCCAAATGTGTTATCGGGCTTTCGAGAGGTATGAAATTGCATACAAAGGGACATGAACTCAAAAAATCTTGAGAAACTATACACAGTACAATATACATGCAAGTATGTTTGTGACCGAATAATTACATTTAAAATATTAACTGTTAACCAGCATAGGTATTATGTATTATAAATGTGTAATCTATTCGAATAAAATAAGATATAAAATTAATTATAACTGCGAGGGAAACAATGATTTTTAACTACGAGGAAAATAGAGTAGGTACAATGTTCCTTTTTGTTTTTCTTAAATTGGTGTGTAATTTGTAGATCTATGCTGCATGTTGGTTGGTATGATATCTTAAACTTACAGCGAATAAAGCACTTATTACTCCATCAATATTATACTAATCGTTTTACGATTTGCCATCATAGTATCTACATATATATATAGTGCTTTTTTCGTTCAGTTTGGTTAGTGGTTCTAATCTTAGACTGCTCTTGCAGTCGTAGGTTATTTAATACTTTCGTTTGTTTAGGCTCGAAAGTTGACAGCTGATAACATGATTATGACTACCCACTCTCCAATAGAGCTCTAATTTGTTAAAATATCATTACGAATGGAAGCAACCTTGAGAAGAAAGAAAAGTAAACCGCGAGTCGAGCGTCGTCGTGCATAATATTTTTTTCTTTTTTGTTTCTTGTCTGTTTTTAGCCTAGGTATATCTACCTAAAGCGCACCCAGGTCCAGAACAGAAACATTTAATATATATAATATGTAGCAATGACGCAGTGTCGACTGTTGAAAAAAACCCCGGAAATAATAATGGAAAGTTTCTTTATCTTTATGCAATGATGAAACATTAAAAACACATTAAATAGAGAACATAGCAAGGTGAAAACATATCAGGAAAGCTGTTGGATTTTAGAGAAAATTAATCTTTATCCTTTTGGGTGCTGGCTGTATATATGATTTGGTATGGAGACTGGTACTTATTTTAAATCTTGATACTCTTGATTTAGATAAACTGGTAATACCTATATACCTATATAACAAGCTTTCTTAAATCTTTTGTATACTTACAACATAATATGTAAATACCGATTTGTCCGTTCTCTTGTCTTATTTGTATACAGACGCCAACATAGCAGGGACGCTGTTGCGACGTTGTGACGGGCTAGCTTGACTGCACTACATTTTGAGATTAAGTACTTAAACTGATAAATAAACTCTTGCATATTTGTGATTCCTGTCGCTTGCTGATCATAGATTTTCTGGTAAATGTAGCCACTTAACGCTTTTCAAGTTCCTGCTGCATAAGTAGAATGGACTGCGAGTGCTCGTTTTCACAAGGTTAAAACATTTTCATTTTTAATATTGACTTATTCTCATGGCGTTTTCTACGTCGTCACTCATGTTACTATCGTCGTGAGTCTTCAGAAGTCATATGCAGCTTGCAGCAACTGGTAACTCATATACAAATGTGATCTTTCTTTTAGTGCATAATATGCTCCGGTACCTATGCATGCATGCAGAAGTAGACTTGCATCATCTATGATTGGCCTCGAATTCACAAATATGCTGCTGCATTTCACGGTAACACTCAATGTATCTTGAACCAGAAGAACAATTTGGACTAAGCCTAAGAAGAAATACGTAAAAATATTTTATTTGAAGACACGCGTCTATCTGCTGGATAGTTAGTAGTAGAAACCTTAGTTAATTGTATTGCAGAACCTCTTGCATGCTACTGCCTTCTCAGCCCATCATGTCTCTGCAGACATCAAACACAGTTTCGGGAATGTTTTAAAAAGTGATCCAGGATTCGGAATTTCAATAATGGTGGTAGCAGGTATCGAAATTTAAATAAATATGGCACGGGTAATAAAGAATATACCGACGTCCTGATGCAACAGATCATTTCACCGGGTAAAGGATATTAATTCAGTTTCTTTCAGTGTTTCATTCATGTCCAATTAAAACAAAAGGCTGAAGTGCTTTACCTAAGTACACATGATTTTTTCAAATGCAGTCGATGTGCTATATTCAATACTGTGACTGCTCAACTGTCATGAGGACCAGATTATAAGAACAAAATCACTGCACAATTTTAACTTAAAGCTGCCAATTTTAAGGGTACCTACTATTTTTGCTGTTTTATTTAAAAAATATCTACAGCTTGGAAAAACCTCAATCCGTTTCTGTGCTTGATATGTTTACAGCCACTCAAAAGTGATAATGCTGGTAATGTTGGCACTATTTATTTACAAAAAGCAATACTTACTAACAGTACAGCTCCCTATTACCTGTTTATGCCACAATTCTGTGTGCGTGCCGTAACTTGCAAAACATACTTAATTTCTGTATGTAATCTACTGTAATTAATCCAGGAAACGTAAATAACACCGCGTGAGTAATCAATCAATACAATTTTACCTTCACAGTTTTGTGACTCTATAGTAGCTAATGTTAAGTCAAGTACTCTGTATTTTTTTTGTTTTCGCAGCTTTATAGCACCTGATCCAAAGACTTCACAATTTTGAAGATATGCATATTTCTTAATACAGATTTTCGCATTTAATTACCCTGTAGTCTTTACCAACACTGCAGTGATGAGAAACTACAGTGGTTGGACTTTCAGGCAATAGGACGTTCGGAGAAATACTGAGTTGACATTCCGGTAATAGGACGTAAAGTGCCTAAAGGGACGCAGCGATTTCATTCATGGCTATGTAACATGCTATCAATGCCCATATAATGACAGATTTATACTTATAACCATACTGGCCTACGGAGTCAAATCAATTATCTATAAAGCGATCTGCCTATTTATTACCTGCCGGTAACCTCGTTTTTATTATTAATTCAATTACAAAGTGAGGTCTTTTTTCAGTCATTCCTATGAACAAATTTTAACACATTTAAAATTTGAGGTAAATACCTCAGACGTATTATTACCTTTATTTCGTATTTTCGCAGCTTGATCACAATTAGAATGAATCACAAGTAAGAGTGAGAAAATGATTGCGGTAAGCTAAGATGCTCTTAGCATCTACGAGCGGCAGTACCTGCCAAGAATACGTTCAGGAGGTGCTTCAAGTAACATTAATGGCAACCTCGTTACCCTACTCTGCAGATGTGAAAAATATTCCCTGTGGTAACCCGGTAAACGACTTATTTTCTCAAATAATCCTAAGCTAGGAAACCCTAGGATATGCAATCCGTGTAGTTCGTATTTTACAGTAAAGATCCAGGTTTCAAAATGCTTCAGTACTGTCCATATACAATTTTTTGGTCTACACGCGGTACGAGACAATTTTCAAACGCGCGCTGGTTATCCCGACACCTGAACATCCAGATAAATCCAGGACTGTGCGGCAGCAACCAGGTCTGAGTGCGAGTCAACTTGATAGTCATCAGGGTATTTCATCCTCCGTTTTCATGGTAACCTGTCAATTTTTTGTTAAAAACTACAGTGACAAACAAGATAGAAAATGATACATCTTCATTATTACGAAGGTAATTGTTTAGTCAGCCTCTGTCACATTACCAAATTTGGTATATTGGTGTCTACACACCATCTAGTTTAGTTTTTTACTGTGAAGGTAACACGTACGAAGTACGATACTGAGTACCTTTTTTTATATGTAAGCTGACTACCTAAATCTGATTAGTAAATTGCTAAAGCAAGCGACATGATAATCTTTCTTTATCTCTTTTTATTTCCAACTTATCCCGAGCTACGAAGCCCTCGGGACATGCAATTCCGTGATGTTCGTATTTTACAGTTGGCTCTGCTTGCAACGCGAAATGAAGTTATCACTGAAACGATCCAGCTTCTAACACCTATCCGCACTATTCATATCACTTTCAACAACATTGCTAGACACGCACTACTAAGTACACTGGTGCGTCGTTTGAGATCCTGATAATGCCAGAACTATGGGGCAGTATCCACTCGTCTGCGTGGAAGTCAACTCCAATCACCCATCGGTCTCTTCATGGTAACTTGGCAATAATTAATTGTTTAAGGTTACATATAAATGAACACTTTACATCTCGAAATACTTTCGCATATGCTTAGTCAGCCTCTGAGGTTTGACCTCAGGCAGATTACCTTATTTAGTGTTTTCGCAGCCAGAGCACAGTCCAAGCCAGCACAAGAAATGTTTGTGATAGATTATAATTGGTACTACAGGCTTTACCATTTGCTACGAGACTACAGCAAGTCATGTGAGCTTTTGTTACGAATCTACGAACAAAGTGTCTATACTACGAACGCATCATACAACAAGGATAAACTATTTTGGCAATCAGTCCAATTATAATAACTCATGTCTTCCCGGTCAAAACGGTATTGATGATGCTGTTTGATGGTTTTGTTTTTCATTGGGCATGGTGAATTAATTGCTTTAAACAATTTAGGTTACCTATGCAATGCGCCATGCGTTTTGTATTTTCACAGCTAAAACAGAAATCTTAGAATTTAAAACTAAATAATGGGATGTATTGACTGCTGTGTGCCTGGCGCTTTTTTGGACAACACTTCAATACCTGCATGCAGTTGGTGAAAAAGTAACATTGGATACAAGGAGGTGCATTACTTCTGGCCGAGGCTTATCCTGTTTGGTAACCCAACTGCACCTTTTATGAGTACCTAGATACTTATCTACGTCTTTGCATGAAAATGGAAAACCTATATTTAAATAGTAATAGAAATGTTTCTAGATCTTGTTAAGTACTAAAAAAATCTTATCAAATTACCAAAGAAGAGATGAGAATGAAAAGTACGTAGTAGTACGTAGTAGGTAAGTAGGTACTTACCTAATCTATACTGCTAGGATTTTCTTGATTCTATTTTGCTCGCTTGGTACCTAATTATAGTTATAGCGTCAGTGTGACAAAGTGTTTGTCTTCTATTTGGATCTGGTATATACCTGCATAACCTATAGCATGCATACCTAACAATCCTGTCTGTGATTTGGCAGCTTGAACGTTTATTCTTGTATTGTATTTTATGACTGTGCACTTTGAAAAACTATGCATACCTAACAATCCTGTCTGTGATTTGGCAGCTTGAACGTTTATTCTTGTATTGTATTGTATGACTGTGAACTTTGAAAAACTATGTATGTATAAAATGTATGTAGGTACCGTCCGTGTGTATAAAATGTTTTATCTTATCTCATTTAGTAGGCACTGTTATGTAGGCAAAGTATGCATTGGTCTGCAGTAGAAATATGACTTCTAGAATCCTAACTCTGGACTGGACACTGGACAGGTATGTGTGCAATTCGTACGCTTGGAATGTTCACAGTAATGGCGCAGTAATGTAAAATACGCAGCGTATTTTCGGATAAACCACTGCGGTGTGCAAGCACAATCAAGTTCAAGGGAATCGCTTTGTGTTGCACACCCTTCAATCGCGTCTTCCAAAGTACGTAGAATACTCGACAGCAGGGAATGGTTTTCTGTCAGCGGGTACGGTTGATCGGATTATATGCTTTCTTTTGCATAATTCTTAAATATTAACATTCTATAGCAACTAAAAAACTGACTAACCCATATTTTTAAAGTAGATCCATGCATTTTCTGTTAGATTTTTTGTTAAAATTTTAGTATCAATACGTTAGGTAGGTAAATGCTTTGCTTAGAATTTTTAACAGTAAGCAGCCTTAATTCGTTACAAGAGCTAAAAACTTAACAACTTAAACGTCTGTGTGGACGTATCTGCTCATGCGCCGCTCCATATGGCAGTTGACATCTGCCGCCAGCCTGAAAGAGATGACTCCGCTCAGTCTTGCTACAACGCCGCGGCGTCTCCATATAACTATCAGCCTGGAGAGGCGTCTCCTCTCCGCTTGGTTCAACGAGCCAGTTTCGGAATCAAGTCTGACAGTGACTCCGCAGAGGTCTCGCAATCCTGTGCAGACGTCGCTGTACCGCCTGTCCCGTGTCTGCGAGCAGCAACGCTCCGCTTTGCTCGTGTCTGCGGTGGTCTCCGCCGAGCTGCCGCCAGCCTGTGAGGCGTCACCGTTCCACCTTGCCCCGTCACTGCGGGCGTCTCCGCAGAGCTGCCGCCAGCCTGTGAGGCGTCACCGTTCCACCTTGCCCCGTCACTGTGGGAGTCTCCGCAGAGCTGCCGCCAGCCTGTGAGGCGTCACCGTTCCACCTTGCCCCGTCACTGCGGGCGTCTCTGCAGAGCCACCGTTCCACATTGCCCCGTCACTGTGGGCGTTTCCGCAGAGCTGCCGCCAGCCTGTGAGGCGTCACCGTTCCACCTGGTCCCGTCACTGCGGGCGTCTCCGCAGAGCTGCCGCCAGCCTGTGAGGCGTCACCGTTCCACCTTGCCCCGTCACTGTGGGAGTCTCCGCAGAGCTGCCGCCAGCCTGTGAGGCGTCACCGTTCTACTTTGCCCCGTCACTGCGGGCGTCTCCGCAGAGCCACCGTTCCACCTTGCCCCGTCCCGTTCCACCAGGTCCCGTCACTGCGGGCGTCTTCGCAGAGCTGCCGCCAGCCTTTGAGGCGTCACCGTCCCACCTGGTCCCGTCACTGCGGGCGTCTCCGCAGAGCTTCCGTCAGCCTGTGAGGCGTCACCGTTCCACCTGCTCCCGTCACTGCGGGCGTCTCCGCAGAGCTGGCGCCAGCCTGTGAGGCGTCACCGTTCCACCTTGCCCCGTCACTGCGGGCGTCTCCGCAGAGCTGCCGCCAGCCTGTGAGGCGTCACCGTTCCACCTTGCCCTGTCTCTGCGGGCGTCTCCACAGAACTGCCGCCAGCCTGTGAGGCGCCACCGTTCCACCTTGCCCCGTCACTGCGGGTGTTTCCGCAGAGCTGCCGCCAGCCTGTGAGGCGTCACCGTTCCACCTTGCCCTGTCTCTGCGGGCGTCTCCACAGAACTGCCGCCAGCCTGTGAGGCGTCACCGTTCCACCTTGCCCCGTCACTGCGGGCGTCTCCGCAGCGCTGCCGCCAGCCTGTGAGGCGTCACCGTTCCACCAGGTCCCGTCACTGCGGGCGTCTTCGCAGAGCTGCCGCCAGCTTGTGAGGAGTCACCGTTCCACCTTGCCCTGTCTCTGCGGGCGTCTCCACAGAACTGCCGCCAGCCTGTGAGGCGTCACCGTTCCACCTTGCCCCGTCACTGCGGGCGTCTCCGCAGAGCTGCCGCCAGCCTCTGAGGCGTTACCGTTCCACCTTGCCCTGTCTCTGCGGGCGTCTCCACAGAACTGCCGCCAGCCTGTGAGGCGTCACCGTTCCACCTGGTCCCGTCTCTGCGGGCGTCTCCACAGAACTGCCGCCAGCCTGTGAGGCGTCACCGTTCCACCTGGTCCCGTCACTGCGGGCGTCTCCGCAGAGCTGTCGCCAGCCTGTGAGGCGTCACCGTTCCACCTTGCCCCGTCACTGCGGGCGTCTTCGCAGAGCTGCCGCCAGCCTGTGAGGCGTCACCGTTCCACCTTGCCCCGTCACTGCGGGCGTCTCTGCAGAGCTGCCGCCAGCTTGTGAGGCGTCGCCGTTCCACCTTGCCCCGTCACTGCGGGCGTCTCCGCAGAGCTGCCGTCAGCTTGTGAGGCGTCGCCGTTCCACCTTGCCCCGTCACTGCGGGCGTCTCCGCAGAGCTGCCGCCAGCCTGTGAGGTGTCACCGTTCTACCGTGCCCCGTCACTGCGGGCGTCTCCGCAGAGCTGTCGCCAGCCTGTAAGGCGTCACCGTTCCACCGTGCCCCGTCACTGCGGGCGTCTCCGCAGAGCTGTCGCCAGCCTGTGAGGCGTCACCGTTCCACCGTGACCCGTCACTGCGGGCGTCTCCGCAGAGGTGCCGCCAGCCTGTGAGGCGTCACCGTTCCACCGTGCCCCGTCACTGCGGGCGTCGTCTCCGCAGAGCTGCCGCCAGCCTGTGAGGCGTCATCGTTTCACCTTGCCCCGTCATTGCGGGCGTCTCCGCAGAGCTGCCGCCAGCCTGTGAGGCGTCACCGTTCCACCGTGCCCCGTCACTACGGACGTCTCCGCAGAGCTGCCGCTAGCCTGTGAGGCGTCACCGCTTCACCTTGCCCCGTCACTGTGGGTGTCTCTGCAGAGCTGCCGCCAGCCTGTGAGGCGTCACCGTTCCACCGTGCCCCGTCACTACGGACGTCTCCGCAGAGCTGCCGCTAGCCTGTGAGGCGTCACCGCTTCACCTTGCCCCGTCACTGCGGGTGTCTCCACAGAGCTGCCGCCAGCCTGTGAGGCGTCACCGTTTCACCTTGCCCCGTCACTGCGGGCGTCTCCGCAGAGCTACCGTTCCACCGTGCCCCGTCACTGCGGGCGTCGTCTCCGCAGAGCTGCCGCCAGCCTGTGAGGCGTCACCGTTTCACCTTGCCCCGTCACTGCGGGTGTCTCCGCAGAGCTGCCGCCAGCCTGTGAGGCGTCACCGTTTCACCTTGCCCCATTACTGCGGGCGTCTCCGCAGAGCCACCGTGCCCCGTCACTGCGGGCGTCGTCTCCGCAGAGCTGCCGCCAGCCTGTGAGGCGTCACCGTTTCACCTTGCCCCGTCACTGCGGGTGTCTCCGCAGAGCTGCCGCCAGCCTGTGAGGCGTCGCCGTTTCACCTTGCCCCATTACTTCGGGCGTCTCCGCAGAGCCACCGTGCCCCGTCACTGCGGGCGTCGTCTCCGCAGAGCTGCCGCCAGCCTGTGAGGCGTCACCGTTTCACCTTGCCCCGTCACTGCGGGTGTCTCCGCAGAGCTGCCGCCAGCCTGTGAGGCGTCACCGTTTCACCTTGCCCCGTCACTGCGGGTGTCTCCGCAGAGCTGCCGCCAGCCTGTGAGGCGTCACCGTTTCACCTTGCCCCGTCACTGCGGGTGTCTCCGCAGAGCTGCCGCCAGCCTGTGAGGCGTCACCGTTTCACCTTGCGCCGTCACTGCGGGTGTCTCCGCAGAGCTGCCGCCAGCCTGTGAGGCGTCACCGTTTCACCTTGCCCCGTTACTGCGGGCGTCTCCGCAGAGCCACCGTTCCACCGTGCCCCGTCACTGCGGGCGTCGTCTCCGCAGAGCTGCCGCCAGCCTGTGAGGCGTCACCGTTTCACCTTGCCCCGTCACTGGGGGTGTCTCCGCAGAGCTGCCTCCAGCCTGTGAGGCGTCACCGTTTCACCTTGCCCCTTCACTGCGGGCGTCTCCGCAGAGCCACCGTTCCACCGTGCCCCGTCACTGTGGGCGACTCCGCAGAGGTTCCACCAGCCTTTGGAAGCGTTGTCATTACACCTTCCGTTTCAAAATGTTCTTCTTATAAAATTCAAGTAAGTTTTTTTTTTTCAGAGATTGCCTTGTTAATATTTTTCATTAAATGAAAGTAGAATTGTGCCGTAATAGAGTATTGCTTTCCTTTTTACAGTTTATATACTCAAGAAACTGCCATACGTCGCCACACGCATGCCGGCAACTTGAAGAGGCCTTAGCTTTGGTCTAGTTGTCTCCTTACGCCTTGCTTCGGTTGTGCAAGCATGTCCGCAGAGCTGCTGCCAGCTTGTGGAAGCTTCTGCGTGTTTCTTGCGTTCATTGTGGAGGTAGTTTGGGAAAACAGTTGCCAGATAGTATGGCCATCTTCAAAACCCTGGTCAGGGTTCTACAGAGGGATTAAGTGATTTTCGACCTACTGTTACGTCTGAATACATTTAAGGTGAGGTTATTTCAACGGTGTAACTCGGAACTTCCAAAATTCTGAACATTACAGAACAATTAACGATAAATTGCACTTCATTTTGTTACAGTTCAGATCTTCCCTGGATTGGCGTTGTCATTACTACAATCGAGAAAAAAAATCTAGTTATCTAAAAGTTCCAAATACTAAGTCGACTGCAATCCTACCTATAACAATATCAACTACCTGAAACATTATGACTAGGTTACGGCTTCATGCCAAACAAGAGTTTTGCAGTTGCTGTTAAATTAAATCATAGGTGAGCCATTCAGTTTGTATATGACCCATTATTGAAGCCTGCGATTTTACAGAATGTTATAAGTATTTGATTCGGTGAAGAAGACGTTGAAGAATTTCATTTTTTACAGACTCGTGATAAGGAGACAAGAAATGGCTGGTGTTTTCATGCACAATTGGTTGCTACGTTGGTTTGCGATAGTTATTATAACATTCCTATTTGATTTGATATACAAACTGCTCCAATTTACTGCAAGGAATCATCAGTTTTAATGAGAAAGGAATCATATCATTATTAATACATCAACAGGAAATTTGTTTTATCTTCTGGAAACAGCAACGGAACTGCAAGGTGAGTAGTAGCTTAGAAAATAAACAATAATTTTCTTGATACGTATTCCAAATCTGCTGGTACTTTTAAATGGTATAGTAAAAAATATTGCAATCGTATAAAATTTCTTGCAGGCATGAACTTGCATATTTGCAAATCACGATATTCTGCAATGCAGTCAAATTGTTTTTACCGCATCTTCACCCGACTGTGGAGCACTGCAGAAACAGCCGCTCTCGGTAGCCGCTTATTTCGTATAATCAGATAGTGGATATTTCTTCGCAAACATCGCACTGGACGCCTTATACAAGCTTCACGGCAACAATCACTCATCTTAGTAAGTAGCGTATCAAATAATACAATAGGGAATATGCATAACAATATAACTTGAAATTATGAGAAATTATATGAAACTATGCTTCGTTAATACTTGACTTGTTGATTAACAAATAGTACCTACTTACCTGTCCCTTTAAAAATAGGTAAGGTATACGTCAATTTTAATCAAGCCGTATTTAAAATCTTAGGAATAATATGCATATTCCCTCTTCTGAGCATGAATAATTTGCTTAAGAAAATAATTTGCTTTCAGGTTTTTACAGATTTCACACTGAAACCTATGCATCCTCACTGCATGCTGCATTGACGCATTGACTGCATACTGAATTGAAGCATCTGCGTGAGAATTTTGTCTGAACAGGCCCTTTCTTCTTGAGTACTATGATATCTGCCTGCTTTTCTGCCCACTGACTATCGTCGAGCAAGCTACGAGTTATACTACCAAATCACTGCATCGATGGCTGCTTGCTTAGACAACGCTTGTCATCTGCTACCGATTTTTCTGAAGATAAAGAAAACTACCTGCCCTGCCCCATAGTAAGTTTTTTTAAGTGTGTTTGATAATCATATGTCAAGATTGTTTTTCTAAAATTTAAATATTGGAGTATCGGTTTGCTATAAGTATCTCTTGTATAGTTAGTTCAGTTTTGGTCTTTTAGTCAAATGTATGTCTACTCAAGACTGGGAATGTGGCATGACTCGCAGTAAATTGTACATGACGTAGGTATTGCTTGATGCATTTACACTACTATGTGCCTGAATAATGTAAACCTAAAACTATATTTGTGTGTACTTTGCGATATTACTTAATTTATATTTTATGTACCTATTTACTGTTTTCTCTCTTGATTACACAATTTAATCAGTAAGTATGTAAATAAATGTGAAATGATAACCTTATTTACAGCAAAATGTGTTAGCAATGTATTTCACTAACATTAATAATAAATTTTTTCTGGCTCTTATCCTATGTGTAAACGTCATTAGCGATTTGGTATGGACAGCTTTTGATTGTTAATTTTGTATATTGTGATTACCTACTTTATTGAAATGCTTTATTATCAAAAGAGTCGCTTAGTGTAAGTAAATGAGTCACCTTGACTATATTTGAAAATAACTATGTATGTATGTTATTTCAGACCACTAAATGTTGGTAAGACAGAACAATTAATTACTATCTATGTCTAAACCTATTTATTTCAGAAATGTTACATAATTTAATGGACGTATTACTCGTCTAGAAATTTATATAACTCTTAATACTAGCTTCCTTTCAGAACAACTGTGTGGTAAGTCAAAACAAATTAATGTCCTGCCTCTAAAATCATATTTTCAGATAAAAAATGGAAAACCTAAAGTTGTAAGTCCTTTAGAGAAAGCTATGTTAGAAGCATTATACATATACATATATAATAAATGATAACATTATCAATAAGAGCGTGCATTGTAGGTAATTGTTTTGAACTTAACAATATCGGTGTGTTGAGTCTGTTTCTTCAACAGAATTGGAGGGTCACGGATAACCAAGTATGTACTATATTAAGCATGCATGGGTTAGAATGCACAACGAGAAAGTTATACAAATAACTGAATGAAACACGCCAACACTAGGTTACGATAAAATAATTACAATTGCAGATTGACCTACGTAATGATAAATGTTTGAAGTAACAAATTAAGCAAAAATTGTATTTATATTCTTAAGCATTAAAATGCACTGAACTAGGACATAAGACCAAACCAGTGGTGGGATTTTGAATTTTTTTCAGAATAAATAACAATTCGAAATTATTAAATTTGAATATAAATATAAATCTTCCCAGAAACATTCACACATAAAGAGCTTTTACGTATAGTTGAGTGAGTGTAAAAGATACTTAATAATAAGTCAATGAAGATGTCAAAGATCCTAAGGTAAGTCATCCTCAATCTCGAATTTGCAGATCAGAATTTTAAACAGTGCACATGAATGATTGAAAAGACTTCATAAACAAATTACTATAAGGACTTACAAGGAAATATAGAAGCAACTTACAAGAAAATATGTCAACTTTCTAAGCGAGGAATCGAAACTTATAAGGTAAAGAAAAATAATAATTTCTAC
Organism: Anania crocealis; assembly: GCA_949315895.1. Taxonomy (NCBI): domain Eukaryota; kingdom Metazoa; phylum Arthropoda; class Insecta; order Lepidoptera; family Crambidae; genus Anania; species Anania crocealis. The sequence goes on from OX438868.1 coordinate 9,749,704, forward strand.
AGTATCAAAGAAATAGTATTTCAGCTTACAAGGTAAACTAAAAATACAATGGATATAAAAGGAGACATTGCAACAGCAACGATTTCGACAGTTTAAGCGTGGAATAAGACGTCTCAATTTATAAGGTAAAGAATAATAATAATTTCTACAGTATCAAAGAAGAAAATAGTATCTTAACTCTAGTAAAATCAATAGAATTTTTAAAGCTCATGAACAGTGAGGAACAATTGCAACAGCAACGATTTCAAGTTTAAAAGCGAGGAATAAGACTACTAAAGTAACAAGGTAAAGAAAAATAATAATTACTAACAGTATCGAAGAAAATAGTATCTAATCTTATAAAGTAATCAAGAACAGTGAACTTCATAACATCACGAAGCAGTAAGTAGAATTTGGAACAGCAACCATTTCAACAGTCTAAGCTAGGATTTGGAGTTATGAACTTGCAAGGTAAAGAAAAATAATAAGTCTACAGCATCGAACATCTAGTATCAAAACTTACAAGTCATCCAAAAGGAACAATGGATTTACTAAGCTCACGAAGCTGTAAGAAGAAATTGCATCAACAACGATTTGAACTTCTTAAGCAAGTAATGACTTCTAAACTTACAAGGTAAAGGAAAATAATAATTTCTACAGTATCAAAGAAGAAAATGGTATCTTAACTTACAGGGTAAAATAAAAGAACAATGGACTTAGATATCTTACGAAGCTGTAAGAAGAAATTGCAACAACAACGATTTGAACTTTTTAAGCAAGTAATGACTTCTAAACTAACAAGGTAAAGGAAAATAATCATTTCTACAGTATCAAAGAAGAAAATATTATCTTAACTTACAAGGTAAACTAAAAGAAGAATGGACTTATTCATCTCACAAAGCTGTAAGGAGAAATTGCAACAACAACGATTTGAACTTCTTAAGCGAGTAATGACTTCTAAACTTACAAGGTAAACAAAAGTAATATTTTCTATTGTATCAAAGAAGCAACTAGTTACTAACGTACAAGGTAAACTGAAAGAACAATGGACTTATCCACCTCATGAAGCTATAAGACAACGATGTAAATTTTCTAGGCGAAGGAAATGCACTTCTACATTTGCAAGGTACACATAAATGTTTTTCTAAAAGGAAATGTACTCTATAACTCACAAGGTAAACAAAATAACATGGACCGAGTTCTCCAACCTATGCGCAGAAATTGCATCGGCAACCGGAGGTATGAGTTTGGCTTTTCAGGTCTGAATACAGAGTTGTTTAACTAAGTATGTATATCGTCGCTGAAATTGAATATGTAGTTAAAATGGAAATGAAGAAAAATAATACGCGTAAGTAAATTATAAATTTTATATAATAAACGCCCATTCAGAGCCAACGCAATGGATATAGAATAATAGGTCAATAAAAAACGGGAAAGCTACAATGAAAATAATACGGTACAATACTTTTACCTTAGTTAATACGTAAATTAAACAAAAAAAAAAAGGACATGATTATAAGGAAATTGGACACAAAAGAGACAAGCATAAGTAATTTAAAAGAAATAAGTACTGTAAATTATAAAAAAAGGAAAATGCACAGAGTCAACAACAGGGTGAGTTCCTAAAACATTGTCGGCAGGTAATTTTTTCAAGGAATCTAAAATTGAAAGTTGGTTTTGTATGTACAAGAACAATATGGTATTTTAAAAGTGAGATATGGATGGACACCAAAATAAATCATTGCTATTGGAAAGCCTTCAAATACTTAGTAAAAAGCTGTTAACATAATAATTTAGTAGTGCTCTTTCCTAGGTAAGTGATCTAACATAACAAGCCTTTCATTTTAGGATGTGATATGATGACAGACATTCAATGCATACATAAAACACAATTTACAAACTTATCCGACATGTTTTCGACGACAGGCAAAAATATAAAATATGTAGTAAATGCCAGGACTAAACGTGCCTAAAAAACTAATAATTTTCTTTACAGGCTTTTAATACATTATCTTAATTACTTAATAAATATTACGTGTGCCACTAATATTAAAGGTAATCAATTGGCTGAATCTATGACAGATTTTGTCCACAGATACCAACAAGAACCCAAAAGGATAAAATACCAGCTTTACTATCTCTTATTATGGACTATGAATAAAATAATGAAAGTCATATTAACCTCCTATGAAATGAATTCTTCTAGTATTGTTTTACAGAATTAAAGCTATAAAATAAATCATGATCATGACTGTGCATGTCTATCAACAAAAACATTTGAACGCCTAATAAAATAATATGATGTACCTACACATTAAAAGAAAAAATGTGGTTTGGAAATAAAATACTATAAAAATAAAATCTATCAGCGAAGATACAGATAGAAAGGTTTTCAGGCGAAATGAAAACTTAATCTAACGAGCAGGTTCTGAAAATATTAAAAATGTTGAAAATTAAACTATTACTGTAAAGATTAATAAAGTATCTACTTTGAATATGCAAATTGGAGAAAAATGCAAGTGCCACTGCAAAAATGAAGACTTAAGCTCAGAAGAAGACCAAATGCCACTGGTAAGCCGAAGACTGGAAGAAGAAAAGACTGGCAACAAGAAGACCATATGCCACTGCGAAGACTGGATGGAAAAAAGAAGAGGAGGTGCCACGGCGAAGATGGAAAAAGAAAAGCAGGTTGCGCGGCAAATATAAAGTATAAAAGAGGACGAGCATGTTTTACAGCAAAGATGAAAAAAAAAGAAGTGCTACGGCACAACAAAAAAAAAATGGCAGGCGATTCTAGAAAATGACGAGCAGATATTATTCCCCGGCGAAGATGGAGAAAGTCGTGCCGGTGCTACTGCAAACATAAAGAAAGAGGACTGGAAGAAAGAAAAGCAGATGCCTCTGCGAATAAGAAAGAAGAGGAGGTGGCACTGCGAAGACGAAGAAGCAAAGCAAAATGGAAGAAAAAACAGCATTTGCCACTGCGTAGATGAATAAAGAAGACTGGAAGAAAGAAGAGCATGTGCCACTGCGAAGATGAATAAAGAAGACTGGAAGAAAGAAGAGCAGGTGCAAATGCGAAGATAAAGAAAGAAGACTGGATAGAAGTAAGTAGAGCAGGTGCCACTGCGAATATGAAGAAAGAAGACTGGAAGAAAGAAAAGCAGGTGCTACTGTGAAGATGAAGACAGAAGACTGGAAGAAAGAAGAGCATGTGCCACTGCGAAGACATAGAAAAAAGACTAGATAGAAGAAGAGCAGGTGCTACTGCAAAGATGAAGAAAAAGACTGGAAGAAAGAAGAGCAGGTGCTGCTGCCGAGATGAAGACAGAAGACTGGAAGAAAAAAGAGCAGGTGCCACTGCGAAGATGAAGAAAGAAGACTGTATAGAAGAAATAAGAGCAAGTGCCACTGCGAAGACGAAGAAAGAATACTGGATGGAAAAAAGAAGAGCAGGTGCTACTGCAAAGATGGAGAAAGAAGATTGGAAGAAAGAAGAGCAGGTGCCACTGCGAAGACGAAGAAAGAAGACTGGATGGAAGAAACAACAGCAGGTGCTACTGCGAAGATGAAGAAAGAAGACTGGAAGAAAGAAGAGCATGTGCCACTGCGAAGATGAAGAAAGAAGACTGGATGGAAGAAACAAGAGCAGGTGCTACTGCGGAGATGAAGAAAGAAGACTGGAAGAAAGAAGAGCATGTGCCACTGCGAAGATGAAGAAAGAAGACTGGATGGAAGAAATAAGAACAGGTGCCACTGCGAAGATGAAGAAAGAAGACTGTATGGAAGAAAGAACAACAGGTGCCACTGCGAAGATGAAGAAAGAAGACTGGATGGAAAAAAGAAGAGCAGGTGCTACTGCGAAGATGAAGAAAGAAGACTGGATGGAAGAAAGAAGAGCAGGTGCTACTGCGAAGATGAAGAAAGAAGACTGGATTGAAGAAATAAGAGCAGGTGCCACTGCGAAGATGAAGAAAGAAGACTGGATGGAAGAAAGAAGAGCAGGTGCTACTGCGAAGATGAAGAAAAAAGACTGGATGGAAAAAAGAAGAGCAGGTGCTACTGCGAAGATGAAGAAAGAAGACTGGGTGGAAGAAAGAAGAGCAGGTGCCACTGCGAAGATGAAGAAAGAAGTCTGGATGGAAGAAAGAAGAGCAGGTGCTACTGCGAAGATGAAGAAAGAAGACTGGATTGAAGAAAGAAGAGCAGGTGCTACTGTGAAGATGAAGAAAGAAGACTGGAAGAAAGAAGAGCATATGCCACTGCGAAGATGAAGAAAGAAGACTGAATGAAAGAAAGAAGGGCAACTGCAAAGACGAAGAAGGAAGACTGGATGGAAGAAAGAAGAGCATGTGCTACTGCAGGTGCTACTGCAAATATGAAGACTGGAAGAAAGAGGGGCAGGTGCCACTGCATGAAGATGAAAGAATTCTAGATAGAAGAAAAAAGAGCAGGTGCCACTGCGAAGACGAAGAAAGAAGACTGGATGGAAGAAAGCAGAGCAGGTGCCACTGCGAAGACGAAGAAAGAAGACTGGATGGAAGTAAGCAGAGCAGGTGCCACTACGAAGATGAAGAAATAAGACTCGAATAAAGTAGAGCGGATGCCTCTGCAAAGATAAAGAAAGAAGACTGGATGGAAGAAAAGGAGCAGGTCTCACTGCGAAGATGAAGAAAGAAGACTGGAAGAAAGTATAACAAGTGCTACTGCGAAAATTAAGAAAGTCATTTTGAAGGAAGAATGAAGACCGAAAGAATGAAGATTAAGTGCTACTCCAAAGGTGAAGAATAAAGAATGCCACATCACGTAAGAAGAATTGTAAAAAGGAAAGCAAGAGCCAATGCGAAAACGAACAAAAAAGAGCAGGTGCCAATACGAAGACACAAAATTACTTTGAAGACGAAACCTACTCTAAAGACGAAGAAAGAAAAACAGATGCCACTGCAAAGTAAAAAATATGCTGGAAAATATAAAATCTGGAGTGAAGATAGGCAAGAAAACAGCAAAAAAATGAAGAATCTAACCAAGAGAAAGAGATGAAAACAAATATAAAGATAAAAGGCAGCAATATAGGAAAATTCTTCAGCGTACATAAAGAAATTTAGCTTTAAAAAGACTGCTGCCAAGATAAAAACAGATGAAAGTCGCTCTGAATAAAATTTAAAAAGCGCTGGAATTGCCACACATATGAAGATAGAAGTTAAATACTGTTCGAAGCTTGGATAAAAGATTAAAGAAAATTACGAAAGAATCGGGCAAATATTGATATTGCAAAAAAGACAAAATACCAGGACGGAGAAGACTAAACTAAAAACATTAATTCAGGTTATTCCTAAATAAAAGAAAAGTCGAAATATTGAACAATCTAGAAATGCTGCATGGTTAAAGAAGAAACAAAAAGGTAAAGAGACCTAAATAGGAAAATCTAGAACAGAGCCTACAGACTAAGAAGATACTTACAATATGTTATGATATGGACAAAACCAAATAGGACAAAAATCAATATTATAATACGAGTAAATGATGAAAACTTTTAGTGAATAAAGCTGAAGATTGCACAATAACACCCATTAAATGAAAAGGTACGTTTCACTGTCTGCAACAATATTATAATTAAAGATTTGTGAGTTCCCGGCTGGGGTTCGGCCGGTTGGAAAAAAATAATTAATATTTATTAATAATGCCTACATTGATCCCCTTAACTATTTGTATACAATATATCCAATTCGGCGCTGTCGATTCCCAGCCGGAAGCGGCACAAAAAATTTAAAAGAAATATAATATCTTGACTTATATTAAGGTGTTGTAGTCGTAGATAATCTCTTAAATAAAGCCTTAGATAATTATTAGTACTTGTTTGTTAATATATTTATTTTTTTCTTTTCAGAACATTCAACAAGGATCACCAACACAAGAGATAGAGCACTGAAATACTATCTTGCAGTTTTTCTAAATATAATTATAACATTTGAGTTGATAATAAATACTTAATACGAACATAAGCCTGTTTTTACTTATTTTGGTACTGGTTAAACACATTACCAATAATTTCCATCATATAGCTAGCTAATAGGTACTATAAAAATTTAAAATAATGTAGTAGGAACAGCCTATAATCATCCCACTGTAGGGCGCATAAAGGCCTCTTATCATTGAATTCAAGCTACCACAGCAATGATGGGTACTGCCCATAATCACCACGCTTGCCAAATACAGGTTGCTGATCACAAACCAAACTTAAAGTTTTCAAAAATGATGATATCAAACTCAAAAATGACTCAGGTCGATCCTCAGCTTCTCGCATCCAGCTCCTGCCAGCCAGCCACCTTGCGCAAATTATCATTCCACCTGACCTGAGGGCGTCCTACACTACGTTTGCCGAGACGCGGTCTCCACTCAAGAACTCGTTTACCCCAGCTGTTGTCGGTTCTGCGGCTAATATGGCCAGCCCACTGCCACTTCAGCTGGCTAATCCGGTGGGCTATGTCTGTAACTTTACTAATATTTGGTGCGTACTTCTTTTTACACTCTGTATAAAGAAGATATTTAAAGAACGAACATGAGAGACTTTTCACCTTATACCCATTAAACAAAATATTTGAAAATGAAAGCCACCGAGACACTGCGTCACAGCGCGAATTTTTTAAGCATAATATTCTTATCGCTGTAAGCCAGCGTAGTTACCCGGTATGCGAGTGCGGGTTCGAGTCCCGCCTGAGACAACTTTTCAAGTTTAAATACTGATACTGTAATTGCATATAAAGTAATTCTAATATTGTGCTTTGCGACAGAGTCATCATCTCTCAAGTCGATGTTAAAGAGTTATCGGTGAGACTGCGTGCTCTGCGACAGAGTCATCGTCTCTAATGTGAATGATAAAGAGAAAAGGGTGAGATGTAATGTATATGTAATGGATTCAGACTGATTGCGAAAACCAGAAGGTTGAGATTATGGATAGTGGTTGGCGACATGCGTAGGTATTAGAAGCAGAAGTAATCAGGTCCAAATTGCATACCTTTCTACTAGCAAAAAACGACTTCTCTACTACTCTAAACGCATATCTGACGGAGTCTTATAGTTTAAGACTAACAGCTAATTAAAGTCTTAACTTTAAAGCAAAGTCGTGTAAAAAGAGGCTAATTTTATAGGACAGACTCTTTCATCACTAGTACTGACTGAGTTTTGCGCGGGAAATAAAAAGGGAAAGATGGTCTTAGTTCTTAATTTTTCTGAAATTATCATACCTACGCGGAATTTATTGTGTTAAAATGGCATTGTTATAAATATTGTGTCAGTAAGTAGGATAAACCAAATAAAAGTGAAAAACAAGGAAAGACGCTCTTAATTGACCCGGATCCACATACTCGCGTAAAACTCCGGCGATCTTTGAAATGTATATGTCGCAGCCAACTATGTAGCTGAATCAGGAATTTAGTTAACAGCCTAGACCGTTGACTAAATGCTGGCATCCAATGTACGGGTGGTTTATTTTTTAAACCACCCGTACATTTCAATGAGATAGGTTAGTTTAAGGTTAGATTAGCTTCCGTTATTATGTGCAATTATGTATATAAGATATTTTATGTGTTTATTTAGAATTAAGAATGCGCACATAAGACATGGCATCAATCATCAATCAATCAAATCAATCAATCATCACATCAACAAGTCTCAGATCTTAGCCGGTTCCGAAAGGAAGAAATAAACAAAAAAAAGAAATAGTATAGTACCTGAACGAGTGTTTGTTTTGGTTTTTGGCGGGAGTTCGTGAGATACGTTTGGAGTCCATTTATTTTATCGAATTTTTATTGTTTATATTGATTTTTAGGTCTTAAAAGTGGTGTTATTTTGCGAAACAAAGTGTCGTGCGAGTGAGCAACATACAGTTCGGTGAAATAACATGGTGTATGGGTCGTAACCAAGAAAATTGGACCGTGAATTTTGCGCGGGAACGCGAACAGTTTACTTTCTTTGGGACTTCTCTAAATTCCTTGAATCTTACGACTGTCTCCAAAAACTCCATCGAAGCATTAAAACGTCTTACATCAACGTTTTAATGCAAAATAAAGACAATAATACTGAAGAATTGGCTGTATGGACAGGTATCCGAGTGTTTGTTTTGCGCGGGAAACGAAAAGAGTAGGTAAGATTTACTTTGTTTCATAATTTTGTGAAATAAGCAAGTGGCTATTGTGATAATGTGGTGGCAGTGTTGTAAAAATGTGTCAATGAGTAGGATAAATGAAATAAAAGTGAGTTACAAGGTAAACGCTCCTATTTGACTCGGATCTACGTTAAACTTCTGTGATCATTGAAATGTAAAACCACCCATACATTAAAATGAGTTAGGCTAGTTTAGGGTTAGGTTAAGTTAAGTTCTCATGTGTAAGTAAGCATTTAATAAATATTTAGGACATTTTATTTATTACAATATTTAGTAATAGTTGTAGTATTAGTTATCATTAGCTATTAGCCAAACAAAAGGAACTAGTAAAATAATAAAAAAGAGAACAAATAATAAACAAAAAAAGTGAGGGAGTTTTGAGCAGGAAACGAGAAGAGAAAGATGGACTTTGTTTCGTAATTTTGTGAAATTATCCTAAGCGGCATTTATTGTGATAAAGTGGTGGCATTGTTATAATAATATGTCAGTGAGTAGAATAAATCAAATAAAAGTGAGAAACAAGGAAAGGCGCTCCTATTTGACTCTGATCCACGTTTTCGCGTAAAACTCCTGTATGTAATCATTGAAATGTTTAAACCACCTATACATTTTAATTAATGACTTAGGTTAGGTTCCATTTCATTTCATCTCATTAAATTTAATTTTCATTTCATATCAATAAAAACATTCTACTGAAGACTTGGCTGTATGAGCATAATTCCCTTTGCCTACCCAGTATGGGTGAAGAAAACAACAATCAAAAAAAGTGACTGACAGACAGTTGACAGTAAGCACAGAGTACTTTTGAATTGACAGTTTAAGTAAGTAAGTGACAACAAGTGTAAACAGAGACAGACGGAGAGCCAGACTGGACAATTAAAATCAAAATCAAGCAACAGCAAGTCGGTAAAAATTGTGTTCTGTGAGTCAGTCAGTGGCCACTCCAGACAGAAGACTTAAATATTCGTCAATCTTACTAATCCATAATGTCTTACCAACTATATAGAAACACTACAATCGGTAACACGTTGCAGGAAAGTCTCGATGAATTAATACAGGTAGATTTAATTGTTTAAACTTTCGAAGGCCACTTCTGACCACGAACTGTTTATTTTGCCTGGGAAACATGAAATGTTATTGTTGCATTTCCATTTTAGTATGGCCAGATTACGCCGGCCCTAGCCGTAAAGGTTTTGCTGCAATTCGACAAGTCCATTAACCAGGCATTGTCGAGCAGAGTTAAATCAAGACTAACCTTTAAGGCAGGGAAACTAAACACGTACAGGTCAGTATGAAAATAAATTAACCACATTAGTCAACGATGTTTCAGTTTGTTTTATTTGCAATTAGCATTTTCTGGACCAGTTAATTACTCAGTATAATTTTTCACCAGGGTCTATTGTAAATATATTTATAAAACCATATTATTTTCCTCAACTAGTGCATTTTATAGCTACTGGCAGACAAGCATGTTGTGAGTTATTCCAGACTCAATTGAAATCAATTGTTATCGTGGCATGTTATCGTTGAATGCCTCCTGGGGGTCGAGGGATTGATGCCAATCCGCGAAGACACTGCTTTTCTTTACCCATTCTATTATTTTGAGTAACCAATGTTTTTTTTTTTCAGGTTTTGTGATAATGTTTGGACATTCATGTTGAATGATGTTGAATTTAGAGAAGTACAAGAAGTAGCCAAAGTAGATAAAGTAAAAATTGTTGCCTGTGATGGTAAAAGTAAGTATTTTTATATGGTGTATAGTTGGTACTATGTCCATCTCAATTAGAGTTCAGCCAAAACACAATTTCCTTTCTAAAATTAATAATGGCAATATTTCCTGAAGACAAGTGGCATTTCACCAGTAGAAGCTACAGAAATAGAGGTTACAAACCATTGCAAACATGTAATGAAATTTTCCTCTTAGCCAAGCACAGGTGTTACTCTTCTTTCAAGGAAATTAAGTTTTGAAGTTATTCAAGAGGTAACTCTTATTTTATGGTTTAATAAAACCCTTACAGTAGTCTTAACCCCTTGATTGTATGTTATTCCATTCACAATTAAAATCAATTGTTATTGCGACCGCCGGCGTTCCTTTGATCCTGTAGGAGTTATTTGTTCAGAGAAATACATTTTAATACAGTAGAACCCTAATGGTATATTTTCATAAATGCAAATTATAGCAATAATAAACTGTAGATATTTTTTAAGTGACTATTTCTAAGACTGGCAATCAATTTGTTAAAATTTTAATTATAAATTTAAAGTTGATATGCTATTTTAAGAGTTAACACGTCTGCTGCGGGCTTTTCGTAATGAATTATCCTAATATACGGAATTGACTCGAAAACGCGTGCGCCGCACATGCGTCCAGCGAATATTTCGCCCCAAACGGCTGTGCGGCCGAAACGCGCAATCGACATAATATTTAGACCTCACAGCCAGGCGGCCTAACGCGCAAACGCGTGGATGAGCATACATGTATGACTTCATAACAAATATTGAAACTCATCATTTTCGACCGACGAAAAAGTTCATTTTGCATGCTGTATTACGTGCAGTATATAAAGCTGTGATTTTATAAGGCACTTTTAGAGAATGAATATAAATAACTATCTTGATATCAACAAACTAACTTCTGAAATAGTTGCTCTTGAGGCCGCCTATTTTTGCGCTTTTTCTTAGTTACGCTTTTAAAGCGTTCACATTAATCGCCAAATAATCCATATTTGCGATATTTTACGAAGGAGATCACTTTCCAGCAGGTAAATTAAAGAAATTATAATTTATGCAACAAATTCCGCTAAAACCAGTACAAAGTGAATGATATTGGACCTCACGCTACACTAGCGCCTCTAGTGGCAAAATTCACTAGCAATAGCCCCCATTGAAATCAATTGTTATCGTGGCACCCGAGTGCCTCCTGGGGGTTGAGGGATTAATTGAATGTACCTATACAGTCATTGCCCACAGCCCATTCATAATACATTACTTTACTAATAAATGCCTATATTACTAAAATTAAGTAAATCATTTATATTTACCCCTTGTTTGTAAGGGGCCGCAAAAATTTACCTGTAACAGTTTATTGCTACCTACGCCTACTAAGTATAAATTCATTGGTAAATAAATAAATCGTACCAAATAAAAAATACCGTGACTTTAACATGGTCCGGAAAAATGCTTACATACTACGATCTAAAATAGAACAATGCCATCTATCGTATTGGCATGTTATCTTAAACAACTGTTACTTTACTACAACGCCATCTTTTGTGCATACAAAAAGGCACATAACTACGTACTTCCTAAGTCTTTTTAGAGAGCAATTATCATAGCTACATAAAGAAAATTGGCTTTGCATTAATTTTGCGCATAGCTTACAAGCTATTTGGCATTTCGCGGTATTTAGTTTCCCGACACACTAATAAACTACTTGTAGGTATGTTAAACGAAGAAACTTCAGATATTTTAATTTTTATTTATTTATTATATGCGACACGATGTTAAACCATACTGAATACTGAAGTTTGTTAATTTATAATTTACGTAGGTACGAGAATCATGACGTAAAAGCTCCTACACAGTCACTCACTTTATTTACGTCAGGAGGAAAGAGGAATTAAGTAAGAGCCTAAGAGGTAATAAGAGGAATATAATATTGAGGATTTTTAAATTTTTTAATCAGGTTTTTTTTAGGCCCTTGCTACCAATAAAGCAGCAGAGGCTAGGCGGCTAGTGTAAAAAGCGTGATGTTTCTCCCTAACACCACAGTGAGTGATTAGTTCATTGTTAATTCATTTTATTATTTGACGATGGGTTTCCAAAAGTCTTAGAGGAACGAAAAATCCAAAACATACCGTGATCTAAATTAGGTAAGCGTCATCTATTATTACTTTTGAGAACTAAAAAAAGTACATTTCAAAACCTTACATTTATGTAAAATTAAATTAAATATAATGTTTGCTGTAACAGAATATAAAACTAATTCGGTTTCGTCAACTGAATTTTTAATCACGATTACTAAATGCAGTTTGAGCTTACATTAGCTTTTAGATTCAGAAAACGGAAAATATCACTTTACAGTTCAAACTAAAATATAGATGTCGCTAGTAAGGCTAAGATATTATTAGTTTTATCTAATAAATCAAAAAAGACATTATTTTCAGAAATCACAAAATACATTAAATAATTATTTTAAAACTGTAATACCTATCTCTTATTTAAATATTTAACAAATTAAAATATAATTACATCAAAAGGCGGATATCCGTTTAAATAAATGGTATTTTCTATCGCATAATAGAAAAAGATGCCATACCTACTTCCGTGCGGATTGTTTTTCTATTTATTATTGTTAAATAAAATGATAATTTTATAGATGATTGATGTATAAGTTTTGTGGCTTTGTATGATAAGTCTTGTGTCAAACTAATAAGAAGCGTAATTTGTTACCGGAAACTAAGTTAGGTATATTGCTTCACCGCCACAAAACATTTCAATGTAGATAAGATTATGAACAATAATAACAAGTAGACAAAAGATTGGCAAGACTTCAAAATAATATTCCAAAAGGGATGCCGACACTGTCAAGAAAAACCGCCTTCTATTGTTATTTTTGTTATCTTTATTACCCCTTTGGCGAACTTGTATGAAAATTATGATTTCTTTAAATGTTTTGCTAAATTGCTGGAGTAATATGGTCAATCAATTTTAAACTCTAATGTAATGTGTTTCGATTTACATTTGAAATTATCGTTTTATGGCGGCATTGTCCTACCTATCAAAGCGACCACTAGGTAACACTAGTCATTATTCAATTTTAGACTCTAACTCGTTGGACATAGGTTAATTTATATTTCAGTCATGGCGAAAGTTCAGGTGTTAAAATATATTTTTTAGTTTTAAATCTACCTTTATTATGATTTTTATGATCTACGATGGTATATTGAAGTTTGATAGTATAGTTTGACACAAACTGTTTCAAAGTAACGCCATAAATATTACGGAAAGATAATATTACCCTTTGTAAATAACCTACATAAGTACCTATTCAGTTTGTTTTTATTCAATACAATCCCTATCCTATTATAAGGATGAGTTAATAATGCGCTAAAATCATGTACCATAATCGTACCGTGTTTTAAATCACCCTTTCAGTAATGGCTCATCAATGGATACACGAGTAAAAATAACGTAATGTATAAAACGCGTACGGCCGCACAAGCGTCGCAGCTGGATTGACGCGTATGTGTGTTCTCAGCGCATAAATGTATGGGAATTCAACAAACACAGATGTGTGTAAAGCAGCCCAAGCGTCGCATGATAAAACACGCGTAAACGCGTTTTCAGCAGCGAATGTGTTAAGACAGTCAAAGACTGTGATCTCAACAAGAATTTTATCTTTTTCAGATGTGGAAGATGCTCGAAGATAACCATTAATGATAGTTAAATTTAGATATTATTTCTCATTAAAAATTAACCGAGATACACATAAAAATATTTGAATTTTTGCAGTAATTAATATTTTTTTGGTGTAATATGTAAATTTATAACCTACCCTTAAAAGTAAATTATTTAAGTGGCAACTTTCGTTTCATTTTGTTAATATTATGCAAACCAGTGGCTCTATTGCATATTTTAACATGAAAAGAAGTTATTGGAACATAATTGTAATACTTATGGTTTTTGAAACACCCTTTATAACTATTTTTGCTCTATTCTCAATCATTTCTGCTGATTCTGCATCTTATTATGTGGTAAGGATTTTTTCAAACTTTGGGTTACATCACAGGTTACATCATCAAAGTTTTCATATGGATCTCTAACTTTTTTGAGAATATTCTGGATAATGCAAGAATGTATGTACTGAATGATTTTTTTAAAACAATTCAGTAGTTTGAGCCTATTCAATGCAAACAAACAAATAATCAAAACTTAGCGTAGCTATCACTTCGAATTTAATTTTTAAAGATAATGTTTGCTCTAATATTTGGCTGTACATTTTGCGTTTTGTACAATATTTTGTATAGAAAGATAGATAAGAGTAATACAGGCTTAGTGCACACCAAAATAATTCAATATAACACAAAAGTTTAATGTAGACCTGTACAATTCAGTATATTTGCTCTGAAGGGAAATGACCATCTGAAATGGTCATTCACACAATTGGGAAAAGCACTCGCCAATCAGTAGTAATAATAAAAAACAATACTTTACTCATCCATTTATTTAAAAAACTGATGATAATCTAAACAATATATACATGACGTACCTAGTCCTTAGCAGATCTGGAAACAAAATGATTGAAGCAAGGGCAACCTAACTGGCAAATACAAAATGAAACATTCCAAAATTATTGGTAGGTTAGGTATTTATATCATATACAAAAATATACTTTTAGTAGAGAAAATAATAGTAAATAAAAAATAATTATGCATTTACTTTTTAGTTTATGTAACAACAAATAAAACCAAGTAACATTAACATCCAATACAATGAGACCATTATATAATATTTCTATTGATACACCACTGCCATTATTATATTTTAAGTCAAATAGATGCTTGATTTCACATTATTTTCTAATGGTAATATTAATATTATTATCGAAGTCGTATATATGAAGTGAAAACCCGTAACAATCCACCACCTCTGATGAGGTGTAATTATTGTGAATGATGACCCGTCACCACGTCCTTTGCTAGTGCAACATATTCTCAGTAATCATACAGTAAGGGTAGATGGCCAATTTGACAAAAACGCACACGCACATCCAGAAAGAGCTGACTTTCGAGTTTGAAATTGAAAATCAATGGTGCAGGAAAATAGTTAAGGCTTGTATAGCAATTATTATTGTAAATTGTATGGTAAAGGCTGTATAAACTTTACCACCAAAAAACAGGAATAAATTCAGAAATAAGAAAGAAAGTTTAGGCATAACGTACGTTTTCTTATCATTTGTTTTATTGGCCAGTCTGCTGCCGACATTGGCTTTACCGCAAGTGTGATGAACTATTACGCTTGTTAACTGATTAATGAACTGTAAGAGGGCGCGTATGCCAAATGAATATATTTTCCTTTGTTGCATTTTGACATTTACATTACAAAGCATTGATACCAGAAGAAAATATAAAACATTGCTGCTATGATTACTATTATGGCGATGCGTTAAAATATTAATTCTAAGAACAAGTACATATTATCTTAGATATAACGCGTGATTTTACCAAAGTCAATATTAATTATAACATACCAAAGCCACTGACTTTTAATTGGTATTATGGTTTACTTATTACTTTATGTATATTCAAATCACTCGTCTAATCACTGTCATTAACCACAATTAAAGTAAACAAATCGAATACCTAAACTATATTTATACTATGTCCCAATTTTAATATAACAAATACAAGAAAATATATCAGAACCCATTCAAAAATAGAATTTTCATTTCGAAAACATAACAACATATGACAAAATAATGAGATGTCTCTAATTTGAGTCCCACTCAGACGATAGTTTCGTATAGGACGTGCAACCCAGACTCTAGAATAACTGAACAGTGAACCGCAGGGTCAAATTGTATTATCTAATTTAAACTATTACCTCAACATCACAACTCAATTTCTTAAACATGTACTCGATAAATAGGAATTACGAGTATAATATTTACATTGAAACCACTGCATAATAAAATGTGGACTATCTGTAAAGCATTCCACGCCATTTTGGCTTAGACAGGTATTGCGATAGGTGTGGTGTATAAATATTATTCGCAAGAGCATACAAAGTAATAGATCTTTATAAGGTGTCATATTAGTATTATGCTGTACGCATAGTCACTAATCAAGTCTGTTCGATGACGTATTGTCACGTCGAACCCATTAGTGCCTCGTTCACCGTCATCAGTAAGTCAAACCCACAGTACAGGCACAACACTTTGCTAAGTCGCTAATCGAATGAAATGGTGGCACCATGATTAAACTATGTCACCTTAGATGATGAGAAAAGATGCCAACCAATTAGAGCCTGCTGTAGTATGGCACCGAACCTACAAGTTTTAATTTAGGATCTCCATGGTGCGTGATTATTTTGAGTCACTATAATGATTATTGAGAGATCATTTTCACATGATTCTACTGTCTCTGTTAATAAACTATGACCACATAAATAATAATACCAACGGTACACAAGCTTCATAAAAGACGCCTGAGGTTGATAGACGCACACATAGCGCCGCGATGTGTGCCTGACGCCTCACCGATGGGTTCACTTATGCGGTTGGTAGTATTTTATTACCAAATGACTAAACACTGATTCTCTCTAATCGATATTACTTATATAAATAATTGGAACATTAATATGAAAAAAAATCCAACTAAATAACTTGCGTGCGACTAGCAGCCCTGTCAGGCATATCGCACGAATAAGAAAACTCGTAGGGGAGACGTCACGCGCACATAGCCGCGCTATGTGTGGTGATATGTGTTGTCGTCTATCATTCATGTACAGACGACAACACATCAGGCTATAAACTGGGGTATCTTATCAAAGTTGACATAGGTTCGAGTTTACAACAAAAAGTAGAGCCTGATGTGCAGGCGACTTTACTATGACTGCGTAATTTTTGCGGTATCTATCTTGTACAGACAACGGCAGGTCAACCTACCCAAACAGTTAAAGGTCATTGAATTGATTTTCGACTTTAAGGCCAACAAGTAGAGACCAATATCAATTGAGAAAATTTTACGTTTTGTGGTAGGTTGACGTGCTGTTGTCTGTCTGTACCATCAAACTAGATTATGACACATCATAGGTTTAACTACTATCAAAAAGTCTGGCAAGTATATCAAGAACTCCAACGTCATGCTCAGGGCTTGTTTACCGGTTTATTTTTCGAAACGTTATCGTCTTAAATGACTAAGAATGCTTTAATTTCGGTTTTGTTCGAAACATAACGAAATAAAAAAGGTATTGAAGAAGAACATTGTCATTTCGTTTTTAGTAACGTTTTTATTTCGTTCTTTCCCGTTGCGTCGATACCTACATAAGAAAAGAAGGACACACATACGGATTTCACTTCAGTTCACCTTGTGGCCTCGCGCGGCGGGATTAACCGGTATTTGGATAACGTTCTCATTTCGTTCCCGTTCCGAACGTAATACGAGAACGAAACGCCTTACTACGATTAAAACGTATTAATACCGGTAAAAAAATAACGGTCCAAGGCCCCGGTCATACTAAAGTGACATGTTTGGAGGTCATATCTGTCTTGCTGTTGAGTCTACGCGCAATACGATGGCGGCGAAGTCAGGTCGGCTAGCAGGTCGAGTTCTTCCTCGGTGAGTTGGTCGCGGTGCTTGGGCCAGTCGTCCTGGTGCGTGCGACGGAAGTCCGCGAGGGCCGCGCGGATCGTGGCAGGGATAGGGTCGGGCCCGTTCGTATGCCGGGCTAGCTCAGCTAACACGTGACCTGGGTAGGAAGAAAGTTCAAATTAATAATAAAATATAAAACACTGGCGAACCAGACAGACGTTGGTCTGTCTTTAACTAAAAATATTGATAACGAAATGGTATAATAAAAGTTATGTTACCAATAGTTTATTATTATTATGCTTCATGATACACAACATTCTCTGTTTTTTTTCCGGTGGGTATATAGGTAAATAGCTTTGTTGGTATTCCGACACGGTAACAGGCGATATTACTGGCCATGTGCAAAATTCATGCAGTTTTTTTACCCCCATTTGACCAAATTTCGCAGCACGCATTTTGTCAATGTTATGACAATAACAAACAAAACAAAAAAGAATTAGCGAAATTGGTCCAGCCGTTCACGCGTGATGCGATGACCAAGGGAACTAGGGATTAATTTTTATATATAAAGATTTTAACATTAGCCGTGTACCATTAACATACATGTACCATGTCACAGTGATACATATACTGGCGTTCAAAACGATCGGCGAAAGCGCGCAGGATAGTTCGGGCTGGCCCGCACCCTGCGCACCAGGGACGTGCATCGTTTGCGCATGTTTGTATGAAAACAATTTACACATGCTTCAGCGAATGAAAACAATTTACACAGAAGCGAGGCAGCCCCAACCGAACCCTAAATGCATTATTGTATTGGACGCGTAGGGCGCCGTACTGCTTGCGCGTATAGTCAACCCACAGACCGCTCGAGTAGAAGGACGTGCAAAATTCCCTAAATACAGGATGAAATTTTAACCACCTTCCAAATTTTGATATATCAATCTACGAGACAAAAAACAAATGACGTATTTTTTGATTGATTTTCATTTTTTATTTCATAAATAGGCTCTGAATACGATACCGAACGCCTATAAAAACTTTGGAAAGTGGTTAAAATTTCACCCTGTAGACTGATTTGACGTCTCTTGAATAACGAGAAAATCGGTGGGCTATGTAGCACGAACAGACAACGCCCTACGTTCCCTTTCAATGTCCGAATAATGGGTACAAAAGTTTAAACCATTCTTAAAAAAATATTGGTTAGTTAGTAGTGGCGGAGACGAAGCAGTACAGCCTGGTACGGATGGCCAAGAAAGTGTTCTATCACCCTAAGGTTGCTAATAATTCGGGTGTCTTAGAACAACAGGGTTGATTTATCCAATGCAAAAATACGTCATGACTTTCCCTTTTATGAGTTCAACCTTATCGCTATATTACTGGTAGACCACTTTCTTGTTTGACCGTACCCAGGACCCCAATTCCGCTAATTTACAAATGGCTCAATAGAATCGCAATTGCATCTCAATTGTATATTTTGACACATTTATTATCGTAGTAATGTCTATGGTTATTAACCTTTAACTACCGACCTATACGTCTCTCAGACGTAATAACTTTTAATTTTGAAATATTTCTAAAATCACGCCACCTTCGGCGTCGCCCCTCCCGCTACCTTCGTCCCTCCGCGTCGCAAGCCACCAGTTGACGCCGCGCTCGCGACGAGTTCACACATCTCCATATCGAAGCGATCGACGTCTCACAGACGTAAGTACGGTGTTTATGTACAAAATTTCGAACGTCTCTTGATCGTCACCTCGGTGTTCATGCGTGTTAGCTAATAGTGTCTGATTGACGTCACATCGGCTTTAAAATTATACTTTAAATTGCAGAATGCCTAAAAGAAGAAACATCACATCCAGTAAGCGGGAAACAACAATAAGTGATGACAGTTCAGTTCCCGAGAAGCCTACGAAACTACGAAAACAGAATAGGCGTTTAGAAGATAAAGAGATATGTGAAAATCTTATGAACGAGAGTGACGACAACTGTAGTGATTTTGATGACGATGTAGGCGATCCTGATTTTATTTTGGGAGAGCGATCACAACACGGAATCCGAACAATCCGATGAGGATGATGATGAAGTCACGTATCCCCGTACTGAGAAGTTTACCAAGAAGAACACGAAAGAGAAGCCGATAGAAGCCAGGGCATTATAGAACAGAGCGAAGAATTGATAATGGTCATAGAGGAACAGCACAGCGCAGTAGAGACGCGAAATGACCAGGTTGGTGAAGATCTTAGAACAGAACAGGAGCCAAATGAAGAATCAACAGAAGAGCCGCCGCGCTACTTTTATGGGAAGAATAGGTACAAATGGGCATCGGCGGAACCATCCCGAACAAATCGAGTACGCGCGCACAATATTGTCAATGCACCATCTCAAGTAAGTCCAAGTGAATTCGAATCTTTTACGGCATTATGGAAACTGATGTTTACTGATCACATGATTGAAAAGATAGTAAATCATACTAACAAGAAACTAGATAGCTATAGAACTAAGTATAAAGACACTAGCAGATCTGAACTAGGCTCAACGAATGAGACAGAAATAAAGGCTTTAATTGGGCTATTGTTTTATACATCAGTATTCCAATCAAATCACGAAAATGCTGACTTTATTTTTGCAACAGATGGCACAGGACGGGACATTTTTCGCTGCGTTATGTCCAAAAACAGATTTCTTGCCTTGTTAAACTGTTTGCGTTTCGATGATACTCTAACAAGAACTGAACGATTAAAAGGCGACAAACTTGCTGCCATTTCAGAGTTATTTCATGAGTTCATCAGTAATTGCCAGAAAAATTACACTTTGGGTCCTTACGTTTGTGTAGATGAAATGCTTGTAGCTTTTAGAGGGCGCTGCAAATTTAGAATATATATGCCAAACAAGCCAAATAAATATGGATTAAAAGTTCTTCTTCTGGTTGACGCCCAAACTTTTTATATATACAATGCTTACGTATATTATGGCACAAGGTCTGATGGCAATGGTCTCAGTGATGCAGAGAAACGCTTTTCAATTCCCACACAATCTGTTCTACATCTTTGTAAAGGGATCGAGGGCTGTAACCGAAATATAACAGCAGATAACTGGTTTACCTCTATAGAACTAGTGCAAGCACTGAAAGATCGTGGATTTACTTACTTGGGCACTATGAAGAAAAACAAGAGGGAGATACCACCAGAATTTCAGCCTTACAAAGATAGAGTGGTTGGTTCTTCGTTGTATGGATTCACGAAAGACAATACTATTCTGTCTTATGTGCCTAAGCCCAAAAAAGCGGTTTTACTTCTGTCGTCTATGCACCATATCAAAGAGACTGATTCTGTATCTAATAAGCCTATCATGATAACTGACTATAACAAGACAAAAGGAGGGGTGGATGAGGTGGACAAGAAATGTTCGAATTACTCGTGCTCTCGAAGGACTCGACGTTGGCCCATGACTTTATTTTACAGGTTGATAGACATGAGCGGTGTTAATGCTTATGTGTTATACAACAAATGCATAAACAAGGGCGAGATCAGTCGTGGCCGATTTTTACTCTCGCACGTAAATTAGTCCTCCCAGAAATGAAATTACGGGTTTACAATAATAGAATCCCACGAGAATTGCGACTAAGTATCGAGCGAGTTATAGGACCCGCCGATATGCCCGAGCCTCCACCACCAAAACCTTATCAAAATCCAGATCCAGGTATAAGAAAGACATGTGCAATCTGTCCTAGTCGGTTGAAAAGGCGAACGAAGTACTGTTGCTGCAAATGTAAGAAACCAATGTGCCTTACTTGCTGCTTACAAATATGCAGTGACTGCAAACGTACGTAGTGAATGTACCAAATATTCAAGTGCTGTCAGTTTTTTTATATTTTAACTAAGAAGTAAGATTTATGTTTTATATTGACAATTGTTTATAGAAGATAACATATTTTAAGTTCATTTGTTGTTTATTATTTAATTTTAGAGAAAAATAAGACTGAAGTAAGTCTTTAAAATTAAGTGCCAAATAATTGTGATCTCTCGAATAAATGTTGATTTTACCTAAAAAATAATGTGTATTTTTTTTAAATCCTGTAGTTTACTTACCTCAAATAATAATGGTTTTAATGCATAACATAGAAAAATGTAGCATGCAAATACATTTTTTATTTCACTACTTAAATTTTGACGTCTCTCAGTCGTCACATCGGTGTAAGTGCTACGTTTAGACCAGGTCGGCAGTTAAAGGTTAAGACAAAAAAGACCTAACTAACCTAGCTTCGGGCCGAGACTGTACGGGCGGGAGGCGAGGTAAGCACACAGGCCCAGCACTCCGCAGTGGCGCTCCACTAATTGCTTGGATCGGCAACTCCGCATCAGCTGCTTGATCGTATTATCCTCGTTTGGAAGAGCGCGGCAATGCATCAAACCTGTCAACAGTTTTGCTGCAGCCTGACGCACCTATAATATGGAATGAAATATAGTTTTTTTTATTGTTTCATTTATTTAATTTAAAGACTTAAAACATTCAATCGAAAACCGGTCAAGTGCGAGTAGGACTTGTGCACGAGGGTTCCTTATGATTGACGGGCTTGTCTCCACCGATCCCGGGATCAGATCGAATTGGCCACGGATATCGCCGAGTTGTATCCACTGATACCAGGATCCGTTTCAATCAAAAAATAATGTAATGCTAGGTAAACAACAGTAAGTACATAAATTTAGTTAATGTAGTGCCTACCTGTTACCATCTATTGATATCGAGCAAAAATAGGCAAAAGTGGCGTTTTTTGTATGGAAGTCCCCCTTAAATATATATTTTATTTTAATTTTATTACTTATTATTAAAGTAAAAATACAACTAAATGTTTTGTGAATATTTCAAATGGGTCCCGTTTTTACCCTTTGGGTACGGAACCCTAAAATCAAGAATTTCAATCGGATTTAATTTACCATCGTCGTGGAACCAAGTGATAACAAAGGGTGAATCGCGTGTCACGCCTTGGGCTTTGTCTCCACCGATCCCGGGATCAGATCGGATTGGCCACGGATCTCGGCGTGTTGTATCGATACCGGGATCCGTTTTCAACAAAAAATTATATATGGTTTTATACCCAGTGGTCACGAAATTAAATTATAGTACTTTTCGAAACGGATCCCGGCATACATCATATCCTACAAATAAGTCACGAAAACTATCATAAGGAAAAAATACTTTTGCAAATCAGATGTAAAATATTATTTGGTGTATTAAAAAAATAATTGCAGCTGCTCCAAGCCACCGTACTAGCACCAAGCCACCGTACGGAAAAAAGCAGCTGCTCCCTGCAGCTGCTTTGTTCCGTACGGTGGCTTGGTGCTAGTTTCGTAAGGTTGTTAAAATTTCATCCTGTGTACTACTAAGGCGGGGGGCGAGGAGGCTCATACACTACAAATTAGAGAACACTAACGCACCTCGAGGCGGGGGTCCCTCATGAGCCGTAGCGTGAACTCTTCTGCCCGTACGGCGCGTTCGGGCGCGGCGCACAGGAGCGGCAGCGCGTAGAACAACAGCGGCTGGGCGAACTCCACGCACGCCAGCCGGGCCCACCACGAACGACCTATAATATTGCTTGATATCAATCAGTACAATCTAACCCTTTGCGTGCATACACAAAATTACAAAAGGACTAAAAAAACTTTCAAGTATATTAACTAGAGATGCGCCGTGTAGCACTTTTGCCGAGTAACGAGTTTTACTCGGTTAAATTTTTTTCCAACTGAGTACTCGGCCGAGTAAGTCGGTACAAGCAAATGCGTACCTGTTTTCGCGATGATCCTAAAAGCCCCATTACTTTAGAATTATCTGGGCGGGGCGGCCTACCTCGGGCGAGGCGCGCCAGCAGCGCGAGCGCGGTGTCGGCGGCGGGCGGGTCGTGGTACGCGAGCGCCAGCGCGGCCAGGAAGCCGGCGGCGGCGCGCGGCAGCTCGTCGTGCGGCTGCGGCGGGCCGCGCGCTGCGACCGCGCACGCCGTCTCCACGAGCGCCTGCTGCGGGTGCACGCTGCCGTTCACGCCGCGGACCGTCACCCCGGTGCAGCCGCGGAGCACTGGAACGGTTATAGCTCAGTTACAATCCGCCTTGTCTTGTATACGCTCTAGACCATAACAAACATTTATTCAAACTTTCGAATTTATTACATAAGAAAGAAATATGATTTACAATGCCAGATACTCTGAGCTATAACAGACTTAAATTATAACAATAGACTTACCCGTAGTCAGCAAATTGACAGCGTTAGCGTGGTCCTTAGGTCCGGGCGCGGCCGCATCCCCGGCCAGCCTCAGCGCGGAGTCGAGCCGCGCGACGAGCTGCTTGTCGAGCCGCTCGCCGCGCGGCACTCCTTCCGCGTCCGATGGTTCGCTGCCGCCTTCTCCCGCCTATATGATTGAAACCAAAAATATAGGATATAAACATAGATAGTCAGCGTCAAAATATGTCCCAACTAAAAGTGCACCCATTTGACATAAGGGTACACTTTTAGTACAACCTATTTAATCGAAAACTGACATGACATAAATATCCATACTAATGCATGCCGACATAATTTGGTCGGGTTAAAGTTGACACTGACATATAATCAACGTCAGTCATTCAATCGAGGACAGTTTTAGGTGACATATTTGTATCGGATCATGTATAGAGTTGTAATTGACGGTCATAAGCGTCCGTCATTTATAATAAATGCTCGGTCACATTGGACATTTATTGTCACGATGGTCATATACAATATTTTTAACAATTACAAAACAAAGAAATTATATGAATTTATTGAAATTAAATGAAATTATAGCAAGCAATAATATAGATTTAAACTATTATTCTTATTTTTCGACAACTCTGTATGCGTTTTTAAGTGTCACCCTACTGTTTATTATTGTATTCTAGTTTTTGCACTAGTAGGTTAGTATTTATCTGCAATTTTTAGTATTTCATTTCGTTTTGTGCTATTTCTAATAAATCCTGTCTCTTACAAATATAAATTTAGCATACTTTTCCAATAGAATTGAATGTGACGTTAATGACAAAATGTTCGGTCACATTGAGAAAATGACCTATTTGCTCCATCACATTGGTCATACATTTATAACGTGACGGACACTTTATAACTCTAATCGTGTATCTAGTTTTTTTATACTACATCAATGGATAATTTTTTTAAAAATGATAAGAAATAGAAAATGTATTGAAGGATTTAAATCACGTTTATTAGGGCTTGTCGGTCACGAGTACACTACCCACTACTAGTAGTCAATCCGTGACAATGAACGCTGCTAGCAAAATGCAATTTAGAATTATATCCATAACTAGCTGTTCCCCGCGACTTCGTACGCGTCAATTTCAGTTTTTAAGATCGCGATTATTTTTTCAACATTTTTCACTGATGCTTCGCTCCTACTGGTCGCAGCGTGATGTTATTAGCCTAAAGCCTTCCTCGAGGCATGGACTATCCAACACAAAAATATTTTTTCAATTCGAACCAGTACTTCCAGAGATTAGCGCGTTCAAACAATCAAACAAACAAACAAACAAACAAACAAACTCTTCAGCTTTATAATATTAGTATAGATAGTATATAATAGCGGTACGTATCTTTCATTCCATAACAGGCCTCGCCTAAATTTAAGGTAACAATAAATGAAAATCGTTTTAATCACTAAGACTAAGAACTAAATAAACACAAGTTAATAGAAAGGTGTGTTAATAGAACTTTTAGGGTAATATTGTGTGCAACGCGCATTCTTTGTCAAGTGACTAGTCACGAAATAAACCTCGCATAAAGGTTTGTTTGCTATCTACAAATTATGATTCTCTAAGAAATAAACTCGCTAAACAATTTAAATTGACTCTGAACCTGATTAATTTAATAATAAAATTGATTACGCAAAAAAACTACTCTGATAGTTACAAATTTACACTCGATAACAAATAGACAGACAAATATTCAAAAAAACGCCTTTTTTGCATTTTTTTTTCAAATATATACAACGCACTGGGATGTCTGTACTGCTAGCAAATTTTTTTATGTATAGGTAGATTACTTGGTTGTTACCTGTGGCGTGTCATCTGTGATGGGATTATCGGGAGACAGTCTCGCGACGTCCACGGCGACTTGACCCACGTGGCCCACGAGCGGGGCACGCATCGCGGGCTCAGGGCACACTGGGGCCGCTTCCTCGCGGGGCGCACACTGCCCGGTCGACATTGATGCTGCCGTTTTTACCACTGTTGGACAACATTTACGATCCAAGTACACTATTTGAATTTTACTAGGCACATTGCTTTCAATTGTAAAGTTAATGGATTCATTTCAGAGTCAACTAGCCTAGTTTATTTCGACTTACCTACTCTATAACATAGCCTATTTTAAGGGAACTTATACACTTTTTTTCTCTCTCGCTTTCTCCTTTTAGACTTTTATCAGGAGCAAAACACAATTTACTTATATTATAGATGAATATATATTTTTTAAAGAATATTAATATCATTGACAGAAATTTGATATGAACATTTTCTATTTTTTTTTCATACTAACTAAAATTTTTGAGATTCCGATTGGTATTTTTTTTAAAATGATGATTTCAAATTTCTTACTTCACCATAGTATTTATATTTTAACGTAGGCTGGTTTCGACTTGTTATACAATTTACCTAACACCCTGTTTAATGTTTTATTCCAAGGATCCGAGAAATATTATTAAAAACCAAAGTTAGAGGCAAAGGGTAGTAAAACAGACATTGTAAAATAGTCAGTACATAAGACAGTGTTCACAACTTCTACAGTGTAGCTAAGCGATTAAAGTCGCATTTACTTACCTATGTCGCCATTTTCATCGTACAACGCAGCGAGCCTTGGCTCTACTGTCGCCAAAAAGTCTGCTAGTCGAGGCGCTGGGCCACTGTCCCCGCCAGGGAACACCAGCTCATTGTCAAATATTGTCATTAAAGTGCTGTAAGAAAAACATATTCTAATAAACTATTTATTGATACCTAATTGTAAGAGACATATTGTGTAAAATGTTATAAGCCAAATAGACTGAAATTGTTAAATGTTCCTTTAATTAAAGCAAAAGATAACCTAGTTGGTGTAGTAGTGTGGTAGTCTGCCAACTAGGTAAGGGTCGATTTCCAGTCTAATCTATTTCGATAATGATATTTTTTTAATTGGCTTGTGCCGGAATGGATTTAAATCGTACTTTGGAAGTCACCTTAATCAATTTACTAACCTTCCAACAGTCTCTCGTACGTTTTGGTACGGGTGATGCGTAAAGTTGGCTGCCTCTAATTTATGTAGAAGCTCTACTGATAGCGGTGCTGTTCGCCAACATAAAGACCCTAGCGCACCCTGTAAATAAATAAAAAAAAGTCAACTCAGACGGCTTGGGTCGAACCCGAGTCAGGTTAATTTATGAAACGAGCATTTCTTAATTCTCCTGTAAGGAGCATGTAAGTCGTGCTTCGGAGACATGTTAAGCCGTTGCTACTGCTTTTATCGTAATAACAAGCTCATCACATGCCTGTTATATTCGGTTTGGAAAACTTTAACATAAAACTATCATCGCTACACTAAAACATAGTCTTCACTACCCAAAGTTAGTTGGGAAGAGTTCGCTTTTAACTGCAAAATCGCCTTATTGTACTTCCATAAATGCCTTCCATGTAATGTTTACTCACGTTGTATTTTGTGCAATAAAAAGTATATGTATCTATTTTTCTTTAAATGTTAAGCATACTGCATAGGATAAGCATAAGTAACGCCTCGTTGGTCTCTAGTGGTTTAAGTACTGGGTCAAGATCTTGGGGTCCTTGGTTTAATCCCCGGATCGGGCAACAGAGGTTTCGAATTTTCTAACATTGCTTTGGTTTGTGATCACCAACCTGAATTGACAAACCTGGTGATTATGCCTGTACCCATCATTGCTGCGTTAACTTGAATTCAATGATGGGGGCCTCTGCTCTACAGTGTTATGATTATAGGCCGTTACTACTATAAAGTTGACACTGACATAAAATCGACATCAATCATTCAATCGAGGGAAGTTTTATGTATCATTTTGGTATCGGACTGTGTATCTAGTTCTTATTATACGGATGAAATTTTAACCATCTTCCAAATTTTAAAACAACAATCTACGAATCAAAAAAATAAATGTATGAAGTATTTTTTCTTTTGGTATAGCCCAGTACAAAAATGTCAAGATAAAGAACTTCAAAAATATCCGCCTAAAAAACGAAAATTTTGGATACGGCCTCCTCACAACAATTTTTTTACACGATTCTCATCTTATTTATTCATTTGGATACTATTCATACGTTCAGTATATAAACTTGAAAAATTGAATTGTGCGAGGAGATGCGGGTTCGTGTCCCGCCTGAGACATAATTTTTCAAGTTGATATACTAATATTATAATTGCAATTTAATTGCTAAAATATCAAATAAAGTATATTCATAAGTTGTTGATTTGCCCTTTATACCTACACAGGCTTAGGACCGTAAAACTGGAAAAAAAAATTACCTACATTTTTTACTTCATAAATGGGCTCAATATACGATACTTAACGCCTATAATAAATTTGGATGGTGGTGAACAAGTCATCCGTATGTCGATTATTTCCAAGCATAAAAAGGTTGCTGAAATAGTTAAAAACAATCATCTTAATATAATCATTTAGTGACTACTTTTCAGTAGTAGTGTACCTGTAACGCATAAAGGCGCGCGCACACGAGGAACGACGCGTCGCGGTCGGGATGCGCGTGCGCGTGCGCGGGCGGCGCGCACAACTCCATAAGCGAACGCAACACGCGTCCGCCCCGACACGGGTCTAGCTTCTCTACGCCGGTCGCTAGACACGTGCCCCAGTCCTCCATTGTCTCTGGTGTCACTGTTGTCAGCCCTATGAAAAGATTATTCCAGTACAAAATACTGTTACATTTGCTTAGTGACCGAAAGATTAATCTAAAATGGTATTGAACAATAATTCCGATAACCGAGCGAGCCAGCGTAGTATTATTAATGTTTTTAATTCAGTAGCTACAACAGCCGAAAGAAATATTTTTACAAATATTTAACAATCGGTTAAGGTGAAACAGCTTATTATGTGTCGCCGACCGGTCTTCCATCGCACGGGGGAGACGCGCGGGAGGAGGGACAGTTGCCCACAGTCAACTACTAGCGCTCCACACATTGTAAAGAACGGACATCACCTTACCACCGCCGTCCGCGACTCGATCTAATTTAATTTTGTTAGTCCGGGCTTTGTCTTTATTGTGTAACGGCTAATAAACCAGTCTTATAGTTGTAGTGTATGTGAGTGAAAGAGAATGAAGCATTATGTCATCTCTAGCGCACGTGCGGTCGTAACACAGATCAGTCGGCTGTGAGCGGCGAGAGTGAGAGGGCACGCGCGTCTAAGAGCCGACAACGTTGAACAATATACCACATTTTGACGACGAGGACAAACAGGACTATTGTGAGTAATTATTATTAAATTACAAAACAAACAAAAAAAGATAGGAGATAGTGTGCGATGTTTTGAGACTAAATAATGTGAACTTAAAGTAATTAAATTTACAATGCCAGTTACGGTGATGCAAACATTCTATTCGTCTAGTAAATATACCTACCTACTTACATATTATGTTGCAGATGACCGCGTGACATTGTGTTTTGTTGATACTGTAGGTTATTATTTTCAAGCGGGACGTTTGTTTACATTTCTTATGAGTTCGTTTCTATATGATCTATCCAATTACATATGTAATTATGATAATATTTATACTTAAACGTAAATTTGTATATATATTTTTCTGTTGGTGTACCGTATATAAATAAATAAATATATAATAAATAAACCTTCATTATTCTTATTATAAATCATACGATTAACGTAATACATTTACAAGTTATATTTAAAATTCTTGCCTCTGAACTACGAGGGCCGAGTTAGATTTCCGGTCGGATGAGAATTAAGTATGTTTTCAGATTGCAAATATTTCTATACAAAATGCGTACCTATATACTGTTGAGCTGCATGATCGACTTCGTATCTAATAATAGACTAGACCGATTTAAGATTATTTGTTATTGTATCAAGTTAAGATGCTCGTATAGAGGAGATCATGAGTCGGGGGCGTGCGGTGCATGTAGATAATTGGGCGGTGCCTGCCTGGTAAACGAAATGAGGTGAGCCGTGGGTACCTACTTATAAGTGTGGGTTTTTGATGACAACTGATTTTCATCAGTAAAACAAACTGTTGGGTATATGCGGCCTATCTCGCCAATAGTAGTAGTAGAACCAATGCCCTCCACTGCCATGAGTCTCTCCTGTATGGGATAAATTATAGGTAACGCCTGTTACATGATATAATGTAATGATGTATAAAATTAGCGTGTTGAGTTGGACACGAACAAGTGCCATCGGTGTTAAGCTGTGATGTTACCAGATGATGCCTGGTAGTCCGGTAACAGGTGACGCCTGTAAGGACTTCGTAATGTAATTAAGTACAGGTGATGCCTGTAAGTACATGATGCGATGCGACGTAGGTATGACAATGTGTACAGTGTGACATGGTAGTTATATGGGTGACACCCGTACCTACCTAATATGAAGTTGTGTACTCGGGTGACGCCCGTAAGATGAAGTTTTGTTGTATATGGGTGACGCCCGTTCGATGAAGTTTTGTACTCGGGTGATGCCCGTAAGATGAAGTTTTATATTCGGGTGACGTCCGTTAGATAAAGTTTTGTATATGGGTAACGCCCGTCTTCTGAAGTTTGAAGGCAATTTGAACAAAAATATTAGTTTAAAATTAAACTATCGCGATTGAATGAACGCATATATGGAATAAATAATGAATGTGTCAGGTTGTTAAAAGGAGGATGCTCATTTGGTGACCTAACTTAGACATTCTTTATTTGTTTCCTTGTCCACAGATTAAGCGATGTCAAGTCTTAATTTTGAAAAATTCGAGTGTGATGGTGATGTAGGATCTGTTGGAGCTAGATGGGAACGTTGGAAAAGAAGCTTATATATTTACCTGGAAGCTGCTGATGTCAATACTAGTTCAAAAAAACGCGCAAGTTTGTTGCATTGGGGACGACATGAACTCCAGGAAATTCTGTTACGGCGATAGAGGGAGATGATCGTGACATAGATGTATTCGAAGTAGCGATAAAGAAGTTAGATGAATATTTCGCACCTAAGCAAAATAAACGGTATGAGAGACACCTATTTAGACAAATGAAACAGGATGAAAACGAGAAGTTTGAAAAATATTTAGTTCGACTAAGACAACCAGCTTTGAAATCTCAATTTACGGATGTGGATGATAGTTTGATTGATCAGATAATTGAAAAGTGTTCATCGGAAGAACTCCGGAAGAAAGTACTTCGTGCAGGCGAAAAAATTACCTTATCTGAAGTGATAACTGAAGCAAATACTCTAGAGGTGGTGGAACGTCAATTAAGTGATTTCAGCCAGAAAAGGATAGACCAAGTTTTCAATAAAATCGATACACAAGTGAAGGAAAAGACATTCCTAAATAAAAGTAAAAAGACGTGTTTTCGATGTGGTAGCTGGAGTCATCTAGCTTATGATGCGAAGTGCCAAGCTAAAGGAAAAATTTGTAACAAATGCAAAAAGGTAGGACATTTTCAAGCTCAGTGCAAAACGACAGGCCAAAAACGAAGCTATGAGAATAGCAAAGCAGAAAAGAGCGAAGATGCGAAAAGATTAAAGAAGTCGAACCAAAGAGTAGAAGATATAAAGCAGGCGAATGCGATAGAAGATAAAATTGACTACGTTTTTAATGTTCTCCATAATGATACACTCTCTTGTTTAGTAGGGGGAACTCAAGTAGATATGCTAATTGATTCAGGGTGTCAACATAACTTAATAACAGACAAGACATGGTTAGAAATAAAGGAAAAAAATTTAAAAACGGGAAAAGAAGTAAAAAATCCAGGAAAAACATTTGTTGCTTATGGAAGTGAAGTCCCTCTTAGATTATTGACGTCTTTTAATGCAGATATCCGGGTGGGATCAAAAACAAAAAACGCCACCTTTTACGTTATAGACAAAGGGACGCGTAATTTATTAGGTAAATGACGGCAATAGCATTAGGCGTACTAAAACTTGGATTAAACATAAATCAAGTCGAGACGACACTCATTCCTAAATTTGAAAACATTCAAATACAAATACCAATCAATAGTGATGTCAAACCGATCGCACAACCTTACAGACGAATACCAATTCCACTGGAGGAAAAAATAAATTCGAAAATAGAGGAACTACTTCAAAAAGATATAATAGAGAAAGTAGAAGGACCGTCTGAATGGATATCACCAGTAGTGCCAATTTTGAAAGCAGATGGGGATGTCCGTCTCTGTATTGATATGAGACGTGTAAATTTGGCCATCAAGCGAGAAAATCACCCGCTACTAATAATGGAACAGCTACTACCAAAGATCCAAAATGCTAAAATGTTTAGTAAATTAGACATAAAGGACGCGTTTCATCAGTTGGAGCTTGTACCCGAATCAAGACATATTACAACATTCATATCAGGTAAAGGATTATATCGTTTTAAGAGGCTAATGTTTGGAATCTCCTGTGCTCCGGAAATGTTTCAGAAAACACTCGAAAGGGTGTTAATTGAATTTGAAGGTGCAGTCAATTTTATCGACGATATTTTAGTATATGGAAAAGACAAGCAAGAACATGACAAACGGTTACAAAAAGTAATAGAAACATTAAGGATGAATGACATCATGTTAAGAAAAGATAAATGTATCTACGGAACAACAAAAGTTCAATTTCTAGGACATGATTCTTATTTAAATTAAAGCTACTTAATTTACTTATTGAACATAAAATATATGACATAAAAGATTTCTTTGACTATAATTATTAATTATCATCGAATAATATCCATGTTAAATTTATTGTTTGACTTCATACAACATATTTTTTATATAGAGACATATTAGTATAATTTATTTGACATACTTACCATTAATTTATAAATAATACTTACCCAAATTATTGTAGTGTTATGTTGGATAATTAAATTTATTTTGCATGCTTTTGTAATAGCAAGACATGTGGTCTCCTAAAATTGTAACACCTTCAAATACCATGTTTTAAGCAAATAAAGATTATGATTATGATTATTATGATTATGAGTTGTCAAATCAAGGAATTAGACCACTTGACAAATATTTATCAGCTATAAAAGATTTTAGGACACCGATCAACATTTCGGAACTACAAAGCTTTTTAGGGCTTATTAACTATATTGGGAAATGGATTCCAAATATGGCCACCCTTACAGAACCATTGAAGCAATTACTTCGACAAAAATCAGCCAGAAATGCTGATATTAGGGATTCTTGGGGGAAAAGTCAGCAAACAGCCTTTTGTGCTCTAAAGGCTGCATTGATTGACATACCAAATTTGGGGTACTACAACGTAGTATTTGCAGATGCGAGCCCGGTCGGACTCGGGGCAATATTAGTACAGACAAATGAAAATGGCCCACGCATTATTGGGTTTGGAAATAAAACTCTCAGTGATTGTGAACGTCGGTATTGCCAAACTGAGAAGGAGGCTCTGGCACTGGTCTGGGCCGTGGAACACTTCCATATGTTTCTGTATGGCAAAGAATTCGATTTAATTACTGATCATAAACCTCTTGAGGTCATATTCGGCCCGAAGTCTAAACCTTTTGCACGGATTGAGCGTTGGATACTGAGACTTCAATCTTACAAATATAATGTCATTTATCGTACTGGAAAAAATAATATAGCCGATCCCTTGTCTAGATTATGTACTTTTAACCACGATGAAACCCAGTATAGAGAATACGTCCAGGATATTATTGAACATGCTAGACCAATAGCCGTATCGCTGAAAGATATTGAAGAACATTCAAAGACTGACATTGGTATACAAAAAGTGAAACAGGGCGTATTTAACAAGAAGTGGGATGACGCAGTAAAGGGGTATAAGCTTTTTGAGAACTAGCTATGTTTCTTTGGTGACATTCTGTTAAGAGGAACCAAAATAGTTATCCCTACACAATTACGACGACTCGTTTTAGATGCTGCTCATGAGGGCCATCCTGGAATGGTCGCGATGAAGTTGAGACTCAGAGCGAAGGTTTGGTGGCCTAACTATGATAAGAACGTGGAAAATTTAGTACGGTCCTGTAAAGGATGCACACCGGTTTCGGCTCCAAATCCACCACACCCACTCAAGAGGAGAGAATTACCTACCCAATCTTGGGTTGACATCGCCATAGATCTTTTAGGTCCGTAACCAAGTGGTGATTACCTTTTGGTGGTGATCGATTACTATTCACGGTATAAAGAAATCAAAGCGTGTCGAGACATTAGCAGTAAGGAAATAATTCGTTTACTAAAATAGATTTTTAGCCGTTTAGGACATCCGGTCTCCATAACTTCCGACAATGGCAAACAATTTATTAGTGCAGAGTTCAAGACTTATTGCCATGAGAATGATATTAAACTATTTAATTCAATACCTTACTGGCCGCAACAGAATGGAGAGGTGGAGCGACAGAACAGAGATATCATTAAGCGTCTCAAAATATGCCAAGTAGAGAGAAAAAGCTGGAAGGATGCATTAACGGAATACTTGACAATGTACAATAGCACCCCACATAGTGTGACTGGGAAAACACCGGCAGAACTATTATTTCAAAGAAAATTTAGGGACAAGATTCCTATGATAGATATTGCAGAACAGAGTTTTGGAGACATGGATGTAAGAGATAAAGATAAAATACAAAAAGAAAAAGGGAGAGAGTACACAGATAAAAGACGAAGAGCACGCGAGGTTGACATACAAGTGGGAGATAAAGTGTATGTGAAGAATGCCAATAAAACGAATAAACTCAGTCTTAATTTTGACACAGCCATGCATACCGTTAAGTCTAAAAACGGAGGAGATGTAGAAATACAGAACGACAAAACAGGACATCAGTTAAGACGCAACATATTGCATTTAAAAAAAGTTGAGGGTGAATGGAAATCTGTGAACAAAGAAATAGATGGACATAATTTAGAAATGGCAGTAGAAGAAAGTTCAGAAGAGGAATTGAAGATGATGAGAACTCAGAAGACCAGAATTAAAAAAGAAAACCATTATAGTTGATTCTCAATCATGTATTAAGAAGTTATGCTTATAATAAATCGATGAAGTAAGAATCTGAAAATTGTTTCATTAATCAAAATAATAATTAAAATAAGGAAGGAATGTAGTGTAGGTGAGTGAAAGAGAAGGAAGCATTATGTCATCTCTAGCGCACGTGCGGTCGTAACACAGCTCAGTCGGCTGTGAGCGGCGAGAGTGAGAGGGCACGCGCGTCTAAGAGCCGACAACGTTGAACAATATACCACAATAGTATACAGTCCACTTTTATTTAACATCCCGTAGGATCCTATTCATATGGTTTAACCCACAGAACATAAAAAACGAGTAGAAGTAGTAACCACTCCTATTTGTATGAAAACCAGTGTAACCAAACTAACACATTCATGATTAAATCACATTATCACGCAGACTAAGAATGTCTTGTAGCGATTGGTTAACTTTAACTGTCAGATAGTTCCGCTACCCGACACTAGATGCCTCTTATTCACTATCAAATAGTTTCGCTACGCGACGATAGATGCTACCTAAAAACTATTGATAAATAGGGGTGGGATAGTTACGATGATCATAACAAAAATATCGACACTTGTAAGTGTCGATATTTATGTTATAACAACATCAGAGAGCCAGCGTTATGTTAAACATTGTCTCTCTCATTTTCTTAATTATTACAACTTAACATCTTTTCCAAAAAAATATAAATTATTTATGACTTCTTCATTATAAATGAAAAAAATACTTTCTTTGTTTCAAAACCGTTTTCCCAGAAATGTTTAGAGCATTTTTCCGGGATACCAATTTTGCCTACCGATTGCTTCAATCCATTTTCCGTATATGTTTGGATTGAATTAATTAAATACGAGTATTGAATTATTTAAACAAGTTATCGGGGGGCACGGCAGTGCCCCCGCCTAGTCGAGCGCGAATTACTTATATACAAAAAAACAAACGACTACAAAATAAGATAAAAAAATTTAAGGCAGGAAACGATAGCAAAGGCTCTCGCTGCAAGCCATTTAAATTGGGCACACAATGTACAAAAGACCCAGTATATTTAATGACCTTTTGTAACTTAGTACTTTCATAGATTACTTTTTTTTTGTACTTTTTCAATTATTCTATTTTCATTTATAAATAACAAAAAGAAACAAGCAATTTATAAATCTTTTTTATAAGCTGTACTTTTTTAATGTGTCATACATAATTATAAGTATCGATAACTAACTTATCGATATTTTACCACATCCCTAAATGAATAGCGTTTTGAAACATTACAAAAATAAGTAATTATCAAAATATAGTTTCGACCTTATCTCTATGAACAGTGGAATGGTTTTAGGTTGTACTTTTTAAGGATTGTTATTATCCGCAA
This sequence comes from Anania crocealis, assembly GCA_949315895.1. NCBI lineage: Eukaryota > Metazoa > Arthropoda > Insecta > Lepidoptera > Crambidae > Anania > Anania crocealis. Next base: position 9,785,736 of record OX438868.1, read on the forward strand.
AATTTATAATTTCTATTAAAATAACGATATAATATTACTTACAAATGGAATGTCACGCCTCCTTTGGATAAACTCTTTTTAGTGCTTGTGTTTTTGCACTCTAATACTGTGCAGTTCGGCATATTTAAAGATTTTTGTCAGAATAGCACAACGTCAATACGTTCTAGCAACTGTGATCGTCTGAAGCGCGTAAAAGGGGGCGGAAACATGATATGCGCCATCCGCAGCCGATGTGTGGTACGCGGGGCCCGCCTACTTACTACTTCTATCGTTTTTTATGTTTGTGGTTTAACCTGTTTTGTCATGCAATCAGATTATTTTTTCATCAGTTATAGCAAATACTCTTAAAGATTGTCGCTGGTTTTTTAAAATAACCCTGTAGAAGAATATACATGGGTTAGGTTGTGTTAGGGAAATGGTATAACAAACCGAAACCAGTCCATGTTAACATATATTTTTCAAAAATGATGATTTCAAATTTCTGACTTCTCCAAAGTGTTTAAATGCATCTATATGTTAACATAGCTTAGTTTCGATTGTTCGAGTTTTTTAATCCTTCACAACTTACGGGTGTCGTAAGAGAAGACTCAAGGTGTACTGTAATAAAAAGAGGGCCAGCAGAGTCTTCTCCCCCACCATAGCCAAACTGCGATCAATAAGGGCCGCCTGCCACGCGAGGCGATTATGGCAAAAATATTATTTTGGAGGCCTTAGTCAAATAGTAGACTAATGTAAGATGATGACGAGTTTGTTGTGCACTCTCCTTAGATCAACTGAACACCTTATTTCAGCTTAGCTATTGAATACGGGTAAAATCTTATAGTCCTTAAAATATAGCTTGATAAGAATGACAGTTCTCACTGAAAGAGACGACGTAACTTTGTACCAGCGTCACACAAGTGAAACACATTTGCACACAAAAAAGTATTGGTAACTGGCATGTTAAGAATTTTTTTTTGTACATTTTTGTACATATGTGTCAATTTAATTATATAAAATATATATATTCAAAGTTAAAATCATTAAAATAATCCAGTCAAAAAATTACACTTAACAGGAAAAGATGTTTTTACAAGGTTACGTCATTTTTCATAATCGCTAGTGATAAGGTAAAATCGACAAATCGAAATCGACAGACAAACAGTATTTCAAAATCGAAGTAATGTAACATAAATGTTACAAATGATTTAATGAGCATTGGTTGATGCTTAGAACATCAAATTGCAATTATTAATAGTTGACGAAAAAATTTCAAATTTATTATTTTCTTATACGTTAAAAATTTTCTAATTGGTTTTCATGATTGTTACAACTATTCTCATAATGATCACAACACTGAATTACTGTTAATCTTAATATATCTGATTTTCATTTTATTTTATATGGTTATCTGTTTTTTTTTCGTTTGATCAGTCGAGTCAGTCCCATCACTAGTCACCTCAGTTTGACAGGTGTCATTCTAATCAAGCTAAATTTTATGGACTATAATAAGGTGCAACCTTAAGCCTTTAACTGCCGTGGAACTAGACAAAATTTGCATTTTATTGTTTGGAGTTCACCGGTGACCCCCATGGCGCTTAATGTGTTAACGATGCGGAGCCAGGTGGAATCCCTGAAAATCACAGATTTCGAACACTAATTTGTCTATTCACGGTCTGCTCGTCTCCTACTCCGCCTAGTTCCGCTTCCAAAACGCACTCTTATTCACAATTGGACTCACCAGCACTGATGATGTCAATGGCAGACTGGTACATGGCCTGGGCGTCTTCCCTGGGCCAGTACCTCGGAGCCCGTAGTACCGCGGCGGCAATCTCGGCCGAGAACCTCTGCGGGGCTTCCTGAGTGTCCGCAGCGCAACGTACCGCGTGGGCCACGTACTTTTGAGCGACTTTCAGACCGAACTGGGCGAACATCATCTGAGAAAAGGTCAGGTTGGCTGCAATACTTGATACACAGGTTGTTAAAATCCGAATACAGCATTGAATACTACGGCGAAGTGAATTATTAGGTAGAGGCTTTTTTAAAATTTTCATGTCAAAATTAAACTCAACTAAATCCTCACTAACTAGTGGTTTTAAGATCTTGAGGTAATGGTTTTGATCTCCGCCGGGCAACAAGAGTGTTTTTTTTTAATTCGCCAAAGTATTTAAATGCATATTTAAACATAGGCTAGTTGCGGTTTGCAATACCAATTATCTGACAATAGCCTGTATATGATACTCGGTAACTGCTCCAATATGCTTTTTTAATATCTCATCTCTTTAGTTTATTTTATAATTTTAAAATACTGTTCAATATGAAAGAATTGTAGAAATTAAAAACGCATAAATGGTAAAAAGGGGTTTGTGGGGAATAATAATAAAACATAACTTACTCTGAACATTGAGAACCGAATGCCGCTGAACTTGTCCCGCCCCTTCTTATCCTCGACGGTAAGGAATGCGACTAGACGATCAATGTTGGCGTCATCTGAGAAGAACTCGTGCAAATAGCGTACCCCCTCTTCCATGGCTTCGGGTGCTGTATTGAATGAAAATTCTTGTTCTCTTGCTGGTGCCGCTACCTGGCGGGAAAACATGTAAACATATTCATATCACATACATATAAACAACAGGTACTTGTTCTAACAGAATTTGTCACTTAAAGGATGATATTATAATTTATTACACTTTATACTTATATTAGATACTTTTATTTTATTAGCATAAAAAAATCATATTACGTTATCCAAAAAAGCGCTAGCTCAAGACGCATCGCAGCGCGTTAAATGCCTTTGAATTAGCAACTACTTTTCCTATTTTGGACATACTTAAGAAACCTAGCCAATGTTACATGGTAGGCATATTTTGCTTGACGAAGTTCGAAACTATACTGTTCCGAATAAACACTGATTTATTTTTTCTAATAAACATACGAAGCTTACTTATACAACTTAAAATTGCAATATACTAAAATACATATATTGAGTGCGATTTTCTTACAACTGTTCACCTAAGTCAGTTTCTGAGGTATGACCACTAGGGAAAATCATTACATAGCATCATCAAAGCCCTTCTTAAAGAGCAATTACTTCAAAAACTGAGTGAGGCCTAGAAAAACTTAAAACTAACATACCTCTAGCTTTTTGGGCCAACAATAGAAACCGTACCCTGTGCCCCTCAACCAAGGCTTGTCCCATTCTTCGTCCGTCGTTGGTATCTTATCCTCCGACCAGATTGTCCATTCCAAGTCTCTTCTATATCCTGAACAACATATTTTTTCTTACACAATTGCATTCATTGGTGATTTAAAAACATGTGCTATGAAAAGAAATCGAATCGTTCTAGTACGAAATATGCTCTGTAAGCAGAATATGTTTAGGAACTTATGTTGTAGATAATCTGTGTCTATAATTGAGTAGCCCCACCACCTCACGTCCTAATCTATACTAATATTATCTATACTAATATTATAAAGCTAAAAAGTTTGTTTGTTTGAACGCGCTAATCTCAGGAATTACTGGTTCAAATTGAAAAATTATTTGTGTTGGATAGTCCATTTTTCGAGGAAGGCTTTAGGCTATATTTAGCGAAGCATCAGTGAAAAGTGTTGCAAAAATAATCGCGATCATAATAACAGAAATTGACGCGTACAAAGTCGCGGGCAACAGCTAGTATGTCGTAAGGTCGGGCACTTCAAAACAAATAGCCGAGTTTTATAGCTATGACGACAGAAACGAATTTTGTAAAATAATAATTAAAAATATAATTTACCTGGAACATGTTTTTCTGGCTTCGGTACACCTGCAACCTCATATGGGTCGACAAGCAATTTCTTGATCGGCCTCTTGCGTTGTTTTAACACGTAGTGAGTCAGCCTTTGCGCGGTGCGTCGCACGGCTATGTCGTCGTGTAGAAGGGACTTCACGATAAGTTTGACAGCTCGAGGCGTGTACGGTGTTTGCACGGAGGGGCAGAAAGTTAGCATTTGCATTGCTAGTTCCAGTCGACGCCATTGGCTATCAAAAATGATAGTTATTTTGGTTAGTTTTCACAACTTACTGTTTTTATGTCATTCTTATATGATACCCAGAATAATCTTGGTAACAATTTGCCTAAGATTAACTCTCAGACTGTTGAGATCTTGAAATTGATTATACATATTATATTTATGATATATATAGATAGACTGTAGGCTGTTTCAATTTGCTTGCTTTGTATTACTTACTTGGTATTTATATTTATTTTTTAATATTTTAATGTGTCTTTATATGGCTCAAGTAACGCAAGTGTTGTCTATCGTGCAGATTTTTGTTGCTTTTGTCCGTGCTTGTGGCTCCAACGAAAGACCAGCGTTGTTTGCCCGTGCCTTGGATGAATTAACCAATGGATATGAAACGCAAGAGCGAATGTATGAAAACATCATCAACCAATTTCTGCGGGGCGGGGGGAGATTGTCGTGTCAATTATTGACATTTAGTGCGTAAAAGTGTCGATATTTTTCTATCGATATGTGTTGAACGAATGAATGACCGAATCTTATGCAAATTGTTTTTTATTTTTATTGCCAAATCAGAAATTACAGTATGGGCATGTTTAAGTAAGCACAAACAATTAAACGAATAGTGGCTTATGATTTTTTGCGTTAGCATTAAAACACTCTGGTGTAAAATGGATACCACATATTCGGTGGTGTTTTGTTGGGATCCATTTTGCCTCTCTTCGGATGGCTTCGACCCACTTTGTTTTACATAATGGATCTACAGGAAATCTTAAAGCAAACTGTTGTATTTTTAAGATTAAGTACTTTAATCTACTCTAGAGTTAATCAATTTACAGATTTATCATTTTATTTCAAAAGTATTTATACTATAAATTCATTAGAACATTTATCGATATGATTTATCGACAATTGTCAAGCACAGTTAAAACTAAATTGACTAGGGAACGAATGATGAACGTACGATAATCCTACCGAATGAAGTATACGTCATCTTTTTGATTTTGTAGTAACTGACCACTACTTTTTTAAATGGCAACGTAACTTTTCTCTAAGAAAACTCATTTCACTATTTTAAGAAAAATTAACAGCTTTATTGGGATAAAAAGTTACTTACGGATGAAAAGAAATATTTTTTGTCTCGCCGCTATAATTTTTACACAAAAATACGGCACATTTACCACATTTTTCTTGACAATGTTTCTCACCGAGCTCTGAAACCGTACTGACAAGACGTCACATGTAATTGAGGCTAAAAAGCCCGCTTCGTTGCCAAAAGGGGCACAAGCGAAATTGCCTGTCATTACGCGTCCAGTGGTTTATTCGTCCAAAGCCCGTGCACACAACATACGCTGAGATGGATGCCTTTCTGTCGGGACCTTGAGACTCGTATACTTGTCCTACTTATTTGTGTTCTTGTTTTGGTGTGTAAGTACTTTTTATGTTGTCATTATTATTATTTTTTTGCGTTTACCTCTTTTTCAATGTATTTTTTTCCTCTGGGTCTCGTTAAATAAATGAATCTTTATCCTTATCTTTATATAATATTTACGCTGATTACTTGTAAATAAAAGACGTTTTACATATAAAGTACTCAATACTCACATATTTGGTGTTTCAGCAACATTCACCAAGTCTTCAATCAGTTTTTTATAAAGCGCTTCAGTTTTATTAGAACTGTCTATCTCTCTTTCAACAGCCGTTCTGAGTTGTTCCGCAAAGACTGGATCACTACTGATCGTATCTTTGACGAAGAATGTGGCCGCGTCTACTGCCGTCTGCGAGATTGTCAGACGTGTGTTCACAGTCGGAAAATGGCGGTGGAGAGAATCACTGAATGCTTGTTCTAGCCTAAAAAACAAGTTCAGGATACACAATGTACGACAACTGATTGTTATTGATACTGAAATAGTTTTCTTGAATAAACGTGAACACTATACATTGATATGAAAGATAGGTTTAAGGATATTTCAGTCTAGCCGTGACCCGTGAACGCTGTTAAGTGTTTGAAAAGTCAGGATAAAATCCGTAAACCCACCAACGTTGAAGTATACAAAAAAACATAAGGTGTATCAAACGGACAACAGTTGTCGCAAACGAATTACAAAACAAATAGAAATAATGAATAAAGACTCTAAGAAATGATTTTAGACGAGGAATGAGAGATTCTAACAACTATTATATGTATTATACAATAAATTTACTCACCTTAATATACTAGGTTTCTCGCTTAGTGGCGCTTTTAGTATGGCAGGCCAGAGTGTTCTGACGACATCCCAGTCTTGCTTGGCTATGAGAGGTCCAGCACGGGGGCCCAACATGATGTAGAGGGCACCTTTGTGTTTGTTGTGCCATTCTTCGCCTTCGCCGCCCGTGCTGAGCAACTCGGCCAATTTAGGTATGAGAGCACGGTAGGAGTAGGGGTAGTGGCTCAACATCCAGTAGAGACGTATTTGTGACAGAATTCGGACCTAAAAAAATATGTTCTCAAATAAAATCATAATATCGATATGAACAAAACGTACGATATAATAAAATAATAGTGCCTATAAAATAAAATGTATTTCATTTTAGGTATTGGGTGTAGAGATGTAAAAGCTAAATAGAGAGCCATAATTAGTTGTTCAATTTAAAATGAAAGATAAGTTTACGGATTTAGAACGCGTTTATTTTTTATTCAAACCGACGTTTCGAACCCTTTACAGCGTTTATGGTCACGGGTAGAATTCAATTTAGATAATAATACCCCTGATTAAGACGCGTATTACAGAATTTTGATAATTACATTAGTTATTTCGTTATTACTGCACATTTAATACATAAACCAAAAGAGTCTCAGAGGTCGCTATGGACTACAAAGCTAAACATGAAAAACTACATTGCTTGGAGCTAATAGGTAAAGAAAATTCAATGATGGTTATGGTTCTTCATAGTTATACAGTTCATAATGGTTTCCGATATTCCATTTATCTAGGTGTAATTTAGTGCACAAATCACTAAATAACTTAAAATATTGTAAGATTTTTGAAATGTGTTTCTTAAGTATTAATCATTTTGCTGCATCTCAACAATCAGACCTACCGAACTATAAGTGTTGATAGACAGATCGAACAGCGCATACAGCGCTTGAAGCGCTGACGGCGTGATACCAGCGTCACAGACAAGGTCCACCCTCGATTCGTCTTGCAATCGGGCTGCGTCGGCCAACAACATACGAAGTCGGGCCGCCCCTTGCACGTCTCCGGCCACTCCTCCACGCCCGTCTAAGGCTCGTTCTAAGGCGCCGTACGAGCGAAGGCGGGCCTCTAAACCAGGCCCCGCTCGATTGCCCCTCATAACAACTACGCGTTCCCACACCTGTAATTTAATACATAACTCGATAAGTTTTGCTTTTAATTTAATAGACAAGAGTTAGATAGATCGAATGCAGGTCCTTTCATTAAAACTATCTTACAAGCTTTTTTTCCCCTTAACTAGCACCCAGGCAAGATGGCGACTTATCATCAACTTCAATAGTAGTGATAATCCCCCTTAATAGCACTGCAAAAACACTGCAAAGATTATTAATTCAACCCTTCGAGCGTTGGTTATTCCAGACACAATTAAAATCAATAGGCTATTTGACTAGTTTTTGAAATCCATTTATATTATTAAGTAAAGGTTAAATAACCTAGTAAAGTAGTTTTTTTTAAATTCTGGCACATATTTGCTGAAAAACATCAAATTGAAAATTGAAAGTGGAAATAGCGCGCCAAAACACTATTTTGACAATATGGCGCTGCAATGGGGTCGGTGACATCACCTGCCTGTGTTGTGATCTGTAGCACACATTACATCTGCATACATTTGTTTTAAATAAATAACGAAAGTGCGATTGAATCTATACTTTAACAGTGACTTATGTAATAAAATGAGTTTCAAATGGTATGCAGATCCAAAATGTATAAATTATACTTAATACTTGTCCGAGATGGATTTTTACATGTAGTAACGGTGAAGCACTAGCGCAGAGCCACAATTTTTTCAAAGCTAAAAAAAAAAGAAAAACAGAACGTTTTCTATGGCAACCTATCAAATGTCATTACGGTTTTTTGTGCGAGCGCGGTCACATCGTCGTTTTATAAAAGATGGGTAAAATATCTATAACTCCTAAGAAATATACCATTAAAGTTTATAATCAGGCTTTAGAATTAAGGTAGTCAAGGTTCAAAGTGTTTACAATACTTATGTCGAATTGTGATTTTTGGGAAAATGACAAGAAGAAGCCTAATCAAGTTCAAGGCTAATTATTCAAATAGAAGGGATTTATAACATTAATCACAGGTATGATTCAATTTATTCTTACTTTCACATATAGAGCAATGTTGTAGTTACGATGGTTTCGAGTTGAAACTTCAGAAAAAATAAAATAGGTAACAGCATAATTCATAACCTATAATATCACCTTCCACCATTTTTTCTGTTTTCATTTCGTTGTACCTTTGAAGTTCGGATATTCCCAGACACAATTAAAAATCAATTGTTATCGCAACAACCGGTTGTCGCTTGGGGCTAAAAGCGTTACAACGAAAGCAATGATATATCTATGCATTCTGCAGATTCAATATTTATTCCTAGTACATAAACCTTCGGTTAGGTTACGGTAAAAACAAGATTGCTTTTCATAATTTCTTTTCGGAGAGCACATTTATCTTTTCGTAACCGTTTTACTCACTTGTTTAAAAATCTCACCATTAAAATCCAAGTGTTTGAAGAAAATTAAATTCAAGACAGAAGATCAAGAAAGGAAAAGAAACGAGGAAACAAGAGGAAGATTCGAAAAATGGAAGCTAATAAAGGAAACTTCAAGATTCTCAGAGCAGCGATGAGGAAACATCTTTGACCACACCCTCTAAAATGTGTTGTCATATGAACAAAACCACAAGCTCTAATTTTGTGCGAGATATTCTAAATAATCACAAACAATGGCTAGACATGCTAAATGTGAGAGCTTTCTATTAGGCAAGTGCTATCACTCGAAGATAGACATGCTTACATTAAGGGCAAGAGCTAGTATGCTGGAACTAGATGCCTTCATATTATAGGAGCATGAGAGCTACCACATTTTTGTAGACAATTTGCTTCTTTGTACTGAACAATGAAAATTGTTCCTTTTAGATGACAACCATCTTACAGAAGAGCTTCTGCTGGCTCGGGAAAAAGAGGGTGTAGGAAAAGCAGAAATGAAAAAGCCTATCAGGCGGGATTCTTTCCCTATGCGGGGCGAATATAACGAGAGAAGGCCTATGAGATTAGACATGCATACATTAAGGGCACAGACTAGTACGCCTTCATGTTATCAGTACATAAACTTGAAAAATCATGTCTCAGGCGGGACTCGAACCCGCATCTCCTAGCATGCGGGGCGGGCGCTGTATCGTTATGCCACCGAGACACTGCGACTCAGTGCAAATTTTTCTAACATAATCTTAACGCTGTAAGCCAGTTGCTTACCCTTATAGTACATGGGCTTATGCCGGTTCTTCACATAGTGGTACCACATTGCGGGTAGGCAATTTGCTTCCTTGTACTGAACAATAATAATTGTTCCTTTGAGATGACAACCCTTTTACAAAAAAGTTTATTTTTTGGCTCCGGGAAAAGAAAAAATTGGATAGCCTATCAGACCAGAAGTTGCCCTACACGGGCGAAAATTATGACAGAAGGTCTTTGTAAAGAAGCACGCTCCAATATCTAGGAAAATACAAACTCCTTCTTATTTACAAAATGAAGTCATCAATTTTAAAACCCAGCCATTAACGGCTTCAATTTCTGAACCTTTAATTAGAAGAGACAGCCAAATTGTTTTATCGACAGAACCTGACAGGAAATTGAGGACCTTACATTACCTGAATTCCAGTTCTAGAAAATTCCTTGCCTTGTCTTGAGCTGATAAGAATATCCAAGAATAAGTAAAAACTTACAGCTTTAAATACCTTATTTATAAATGGCTTAAGATTACAAATGATGATGAATCATGGAGGATATGAAATCCTTTTCGAACTTGAAAAAACTTTTTCTAAATAATTATATTTGATCTTGAGAATATTATAACTGCTTACAAACTTATGTCTGTTATATGGCATCAAAAGATTTGAAAGAAACTTATTACTGAACCGGGATTTACAATGTAATGTTATATATAATATATTTATAGAAAATATCGTATTTACCTTCTCAACGATTTGAAGGAAGCAAACAATTGCAAAGACAACATTATTGTTGCATGCAAACTCTTACATATCTTAAGTTATGAACTTTGAGAAAAGTGCACTTGTTCCCAATTAAAATTGCAAATACTTATGAGTTATTTTAAAATTCCACAGACTGATTTGAAATTTATTTATTGAAACCTTCAGTCGAGAAGTAAACTTAAATCTAAAAATACAGAGTGTTCAAAAGTAACCTTTGTGTCTGAACTGGGGTACCCTGTATTTTTTTTTTAGACTTATAGTCTAAAAAGTTATACAAAAACATAAAGTGCAAGACTATTCTTAAAAAGTAAATACAGTTGGCTAAGAAAGAATTTGAAAAAACACCCGTTGGTCTAGTGGTTGAGGTACGGGGCCAAGATCTCGGGGTCCCAGGTTAGAATCCGGGGTCGGGCAACAAAAAGTTTGAAATTTTCAAACGTTTATCGGCTTGTGATCATCAACCCACATTTGGCAAGACTGGTGATTATGCCAGTACACCCATCATTGCTGTGGGAACTTGAATTCAATGATGGAGGCCTTTTTTCCCTGCATTGGGAGGATTATAGGCTGTTACTTTAAGAAAGAATTGAATCCAGAGAAATTGTTTGGTACCTACACATAAGACAATTTATCCAGCTGTTGTATGGATGGCTATATACAAAAGTAATGGGAAAACAAAGACTTAAAGAATTACTAAAATCATATGAAAACTGGATTAAGTTATGCCTAGCATTAAGGAAATAAAGATATAATTAATTTGGGGGAAAAACAATATAAAAATTAGCAACCCGATTAAACAACTTAACCTTTTTAATAAATAAAAATAAATAAATCAAAAAATAAAGATATTAACTATTTGGGGAAAAACAATATGAAAATTAGCAATTCAAAAATTATATATTAAGTAAACAACTTAACCGTTTCATGGAAATACACACTAAGGCTTCAACCCCAGGACCTGGGGTGCTGTATGTGGCCACAATAAGGCTTCTGGGTCTTGGTCCCATGCAGAACAAACACATCATATTAACCATTGTAAATCTTGATTGTGTAATAAATTCGTATTATTATTATTCTTATTTAGAATTAAAAGCTGCACTGTTGGACCTACAATGTTTTACTTTAACTATGAAATTTTAATGAGTATTGATAACACAACCGCAATAGCTTATTTTAATAAAATAAATACACAGGTACACAGTCTCCTCACCTTAATAGTATAACTAAAAACATGTGACAATAATGTGCAAGTATATACTGAAGAGAATTTTTAGGGGAAAAGGAATCAAGAAAAGTTAAATAAGAATCAAAAAGATAGAGCCACCGGAATATTAGTTTTCCCCTATTGGCCATTACAACCATGTCATTTTCAGTTAACTTCTTTGTCATGATCTGAATGCAGTCTTGTACTGGTAGCGATGTAAACAAAGACTGGACATCAAAACTAACCATGGTTTCATTGTTAGATAGATTAAGGTTTTTAATCTCACTAACAAACTGGTAGGAATTCTTCACATAAGCTATTGTTTGTCCGCGTAAGGAGGATAGGACTTTGCTACGTGTTTAGCCAGAAGATAAGTTGGTGAGTCAATCTGGCTAACAATTGGTCGTAGTGGAGCATTCGGTTTGTGTATTTTCGGCAACCCATACATACGAGGAGCTTTCGCGCAGCTAGAAACCAATTAATTAACGTCTAGATTTAATATTTCAGAATGCTTTTTGATCAAGTCGGTAGTATTCTTTAAAGCTTTAGTTGTTAGATCGGTTTTAACCGGCTTGTATGTGTTCTCGTCCGACAATATTTGTGACATTTTAGCGTTATAATCTGACGTATCCATTACAACCGTCGCGTTTCCCTTATCAGCCCAGATAATAGGCCTGAACTAACTAACCGTCAAAAACCATCCACAGTTGAGCGTCTACCAGCGGTACTCCCATACATGAAGGGTGTCACAGACAAAATTGGGAACATCTTGAAGCGCGCTTCTATCAAGACCTACTTCAAGCCGCCGAAGAAGATCAACCAATTCTTACGACCAGTCAAGTGTAGCATTCCCCTTCAAGTACCAGGCGTATACAAACTCGACTGTGAATGTGGGCTCTCTTACATAGGTCAAACTAAACGCAGTATAGGTACTCGGGTAAAAGAAAACATAGCCGATATGAAAAACATGCGTATAACGAAATCTGCAGTCTGTAGTCATGCGTTTGAAAAGCCCAACCATTTCATTAGATTTGATAAACCTAAAGTGCTTGCTAAGGAAAACCGATATGTACCTAGAATGATACGCGAAGCAATAGAAATTAAAAAACATCCTAATTTCAATAGAGAAGATGGTTGGAATTTACCAGCTGCTTGGGACCCTGTCTTATCATCATTGAAGTCCACAAATCATGGCAACACTGCGAAGACTCCGGACACAGTTAGCTCATTTTGTGTGAAAAGGAACATAACTGACGATAAAAATTAGAGGCGGTAGTTAAACATTTTTTCAAATTACCATCTTAAAGACGAATAACACCTTAGTCTACCCGTGACCATGAACGCTGTAAAGGGTTCGAAACGTCGGGTTAAATAAAAAATAAACGCGTTCTAAATCCGTAAACTATCTTTCATTTCAATGTATGGTGTTCGCGTAAACTCAAGAAAACAGTATATTAGTATTTTTATTAAAATAATATATTTGAGCTTATTTTAATTTCAAAGATTACCATCACTTATACCAGCAGCTTACACTAGCTGTAGGGCTATTGACAGACAAGAATTTATAAGGTGGTGCCCTCCAAAAACTTAGCACTTGACATAATGGTCAATTCTCTTTTCTAAAATGCCCTAAATATTGTCATAGTTTTTTCCCTGTACCCAATGGTAGTCTGGTAGACATCGTTCTTTAGCGATAAGACCCCCAAAATTGTACATCTTAATATTATAAAATAGTATGTTATTCCTTTATTTGGTGTGCAATAAAGAGTATTCCATTTGGGTATCTAAAAGCGATAGGACTCACTCCTAAAATTATGGTGACTATTTTGCAGAAAGCACAATATTGATACTCATGAGGTTCCCATTCCTCTCATTGTTAGTTTTTTAAACACAGATCTATGATAATGATCAGCTCTGTCTCTACTGATTGGTCCTACAGTTAGATCAGATGACAGAATGTGTCACTAAAAGAGTTAATTGAAAAACGGGACGCATTACTTGGCTCTGTGGGCGTTTGCAAACGTTCTTGATGTTCAAAATATTACACATACTTCAAGAAAAGAAAATCCTCAGTCTTCGTTTCAATTAGAAACCTTTGTTCAGTAAAAATAAATTAATATTAAATCGTATATAGAGAAGACCAACTTGTCAAGGAAAAAATGATGACCTTTTGATTTTAACCATCAAAAATCCAGTCATAAGTTGGTGGATTAAGTAGATTTTGAGAAAAGCTGGTATTAATGATACATAAATTCTTGGATTATACCACAAGACATACAACAACATCTGCTGTGCAGCAGAGGTCACGTGTTAGAAATGATTTTATATTAAAAAACACTGCAGGATGGTCTCAGAATTCGTCTATATTCTAGGCCAATATTTCAAAATGTAGCAGAATTCAATAATACAGTGTGTAATAGTATTTTTCAGAGTGAAAAAATAAAATGTTTTTACTTACTATTAATCTCTCTCAAATTATTTATCTTATTAATTACAAAGTTTTAAGGTTTATTATTATACTTAATTACATTTTTTTTTTCATTCTTTAAAAATTGTACTAGTGATTCACAACCCATTTTCAAACATCTACATGTAAAAATCCATCTCGGACAAGTATTAAGTATAATTATAAGATTAAACGAACTTACCTTAAGTGAAGTTCAATCTTAATTATACGAAGATACTTGTCCGAGATGGCAGTCCCAAAAACCCACCCACTAATACTAAATTCTATAGTATTATTCCATTAGTTGGGTTGTTCATTGCTTTAAACGTAATGTCATTTGATAGGTTGCCATAGAAAACGTTATGTTTCTCTTTTTTTTTTTTAGCTTTGAAAAAATTGTGGCTCTGCGCTAGTGCTTCGCCGTTACTACATGTAAAAATCCATCTCGGACAAGTATCTTCGTATAATTAAGATTAAACTTCACTTAAGGTAAGTTCGTTTAATCTTATAATACTTCTATAAAAACTTCGGAAAACTATTTGTAAGTGTTCCAAAGAAAGTCTAAGTGCGCCGAAAGTGAAAAGAAACTTTTTCGGATGGATCATTTAGAGATGGGCAGCTTGGAAACTTTCTCGGAATCTACCCGGAATTTACCCAGGAATATTCCCAAAATGGGAATTTACCCGGAAATATTCCCGATTCGAGGGTAAATTGGTTTTGTAGCTCTTTTTACAGACAAATCTACGGTTGGTCCTAACCAATGAATAAAAAAAACATCATATAATCAAAAAAATATTAATCAACAACTTGTCGTTACCTAAGACTATGCAAAATGTTTAGTGAATCTTGAATTATCCTGCTCGGTATGACATAACATTGTAAAAACAACTTCGAATCAACAATAAAATTATATTAAAAACATAAAAAAGTACTTTACTTAGTTCTAATGCTATACTTAGTTGGCTTCGATATAATAACATCTTGTTTACTATAAATATATCAACATATATCATGATGTTGATTCATTCCTTATCAAGCGAAACTTAGGCGCCGATTGTGGCACGGGATTTTTATCCATAAATCTTCATTACTTTTTGCATTTCTTGACATAGGGATTTACTAGTGTGACGGTGACTACTTGAGTAAAAAATCGTTTTATAAAAAGCATCTAACATCTATACAAGGTGCATTTTCAACCATCTATAAAACGAAGCCCACATCATGTAACCATTATGCATAACATCTTGGTATTGTTATTTTCATTTTTTATCATAAAAATTTAAGATATAGGTTGAGGCGTCTCTGCGTTTCACAGCGTGTTACAAAATTAAAAGTCTAAATCAATATTCAAAAAATGTTTTTATTGATAAATTAAAAAGCACTGCCATGATGTTTACATAATAGACCCATAACGTAGGCCTCGCTCTGCCGGTGGTCAAAAATGCACCGTGTATAGTTCAATATCTAAGTCAATACTGAGTAAAACAATAGCACAAGGTAAGTTTCGCAGGTAAAGTAAATGAACCAATCAAAAAACACCATGCGCCGCCGCTTTGTACTTGAATGAAACCTATTAAATTTTCCTATTTCATAAAAGTTAAGTATAATTAAGTAGTAAAGAAGTAATAAATTTATTTGTAGGGTAAAATATTTGTTTAAATAAAAATTATCATAAGCAATCTAAAAACCGTTTTGAAGCCCTTGAGAACAGCATCGATGTGGACGATCTATACAACATGGTGGTGGATACTGTCCGCACGGTAGGGTCCAAGTAGTTTAAAACCCGCCGTCCCAAATCAAAGAAACTCTCCAGTAAGACTCTCCTACTCATGGATCAAAGATACGAAATAAGGCTACAGAACTCAGCGGATGCCCTTCGCTATCGGCAACTCAATAGACAGATATCTAAGTCTTCGACGAGCGACCTTCGCCAATTTAATACCCGACGTATTAAACAGGCCATTGAGCGGAACAAAGGCCCCAAAGTGTTCGCCAGAGATCTGTCTATTGGGAAAAGCCAATTGACGAGGCTGAAAACTGAGACAGGACAGCTGAGGACAGCATCATTGCGTCAACACCTGAAACCCTGAGGGAGATTAAGAGTTTCTATGGACAGTTATATTCCACGAAAACACCTGTAGAAAGCAAGGCTAAAGACCTTAGAGTCAAGCTTACCCAACACTATTCTGAAGATATCCCGGACGTCAGCCTTTGCGAGATTAGAATGGCTCTCAAGCAGCTTAAAACAACAAGGCGGCGGGTGATGACGAAATCACAACAAAGCTCCTTAGAGCGGACGGTAAGCAGATACTTCAGGTCCTTCAGAAGCTCTTTAATGCATGCAGGCCGGCATGCTGCAGAAGCGATGTGATGCTGTTCTTCAAGGAGGATGACAAAACTCTCTTGAAGAACTACAGACCCATATCTATAAGTTGTTTTCGAGAGTCATTACGAATCGTCTCACTCCCAGGTTCGGCGACTTACAAGCTCTCGTTGAACAAGCCGGGGTCCGAAAGGAGTACCATAGACCACATTCATACGCTGCGGCAAGTCCTACAGGAGACCGAAGAGTATAACTTGCCACTTTGCTTAGCGTTCGTATCCTTTGATTCGATTGAGACTTGGGCAGTGCTGCAGTCTCACCAAAGGTGCCAAATAGACTACAGGTACATCGAGGTCCTAAAGTACTTATACCAAAACGCCACCATTTCGGTCCGATTACAGAACCAGAGCTCTAATCCGATCCAACTACAGCGAGGCGTGAGACAGAGAGACATTATTTCTCCGAAACTGTTCACAGCTGCGTTGGAGGATATTTTCAAGCTACTGAACTGGAAAGGACGCGACATCAACATCAATTTTCTGTGTTCCCGAATGGCGACCGCGTTCCAGACGATGTTCCGTGGGCAGGCCCCTACAAGGTGGACCGACGATCTGGTCAAGGGCGCAGGAAGCCGCTGGATGCGGACAGCAAAGAACCGATCGTTGTGGAGATCCTTGGGGGAGGCCTATGCCCAGTAGTAGGCATAGGCCGGTCGTTCGGCTGATATGTTAATTTTATGCTAAACTTGAATTGTGTTTTACATTTCTACTCCAACGCGCCAATATTAATAGCAGAATATGGCAATATGCTGATTTTTTTGATGTAAGTTCCCAATTTTATCAATATATATATTTATAATTATTATTTTGTGTAAAACACATTTTATCTCTGTCAAATAATCAAAATTTAAGTCTCGACGTCTATATTAGGGACCAAAGAGTACAATTTAGACATAAAAAATAAATACCCGAATAAATTCCTATCGGGTAGATTCAATGGGAACATTCCCGGGTAGAATCCCATCTCTCATAATTAATTACAAAGCGAATAGTACAAACATTTTCTTCTGTGAATACCATTACGATGTAAGTAAACATAATATTTATATTTTTTTAATAATTCATTGCATTAAGAATGTAAATATTTTGTTATTGGTTTGAGGTTATAATACCTCTAATGTTTTTAGCAGAATGCCTCTTGCAACTCACTTTTAATATTTCCCCTGTTTTCCATAATATTAGCTAAAAATTGTAGTTACAGTCCTATGATTTTAATAAACATTACACTTAAAGATCCCGACTAACTAGTTTGTTCGCTACTGATTTTAAATGAATGGGCAGGTTACTGCTTTCTGCTTTACAAAATCGTTGTTCATGGTAAAATTAATTGACAGAATTTGTAAAATACTAGAAACAAATCACACAAAAACAATGGATAGTATTATTATAGGTGAGATAATTTGACATGGGTAATCAGCCCTATATCACAAGTAGGCAAACGAAGTTAACGAGCAGGTGACGTCATCTTAAACCCGACCTGGGAGGCGATTCTCGCGCAATAGACATAATGTCGAATTAGAGATATGTCGAAATAAAATTGCGGATGTCGACTGAAACAGAATTTTCGTATTCTCGAAATATCACCTTAGAGATATGTCTATGCCTAGCGCTCGAATTTGCAACGTCACTACACTTGTAAATCGTCACTAGTAAATGTCAGTCGAGATGAATGTCGCGCGCAGTCTATCGAAAATTTTCCCTGGCGCAGTTCTTCTTCAGCTACCAGAAATTCCACCAACCTGGACTTTTGTATTGAAGTCGGGTACTGTTTTTTAATTAGACATATTTTAAAATTCCGTGAAATTCTCGTACAATAAAACCATCTTCTTCTTTTTTTTTATAGTGCCGAGCGAACTTAAGTTTAGTTTTATCTCTTTAATCTGTATAATTTAAACACGAACGTAATTTAATATGTTTGTTGTTGTTTTTTGTTTAAAATTTTAAACAAAAAAACAACGGTTGGCTGATACCATGTCAAATTGGACAGAAGGAAAATAAGGGAGTTTTGCGCGGGAAATGAAAAGAGAAAGATGGACTTTGTTTCGTAATTTTGTGAAATTATCCTAATCGGCATTTATTGTGATAAAGTGGTGGCATTGTTATAATAATGTGTCAGTGAGTAGGATAAATCAAATCAAAATGTGAGAAACAAGGAAAGGCGCTCCTATTTGACTCTGATCCACGTTCTCGCGTAAAACTCCTGTAATCATTTAAATGTATAAACCACCCATACATTTCAATGAGTTAGGTTAGTTTAGGTTAGGTTAGGCTATTATGTTTATGTACCTAAGTATTAACGATTATATTAATTACAATTTAAAATACATACAATGTATTTTAAATTGTAATTTTAACTAAAGACAGGCTGTATGGACTCGGCCGAAGCCGTAAAATTTTTATGAAAAAAAAAATTACGTTACGTTTCATGCAAATTTATTTTTAAAAAAAAGTCCCCTTTTTTACGAACCCGTTTTATGAGATTTTTTTGTTAATACTATACTGTAATACTCATGAATTCTCATATGTTAGTTTCATAAGATATGCATAGATGGCGCTGGTTGTCACTTGACTCGCGCAAGAATTTGGACGCCCCGATTTCGTTTAACACCAACCCTTAGTTTCGAGACTCGATACTAGATGGCGCTGGTAGTCAGTTGACTCGCGCAAGGACATCGACGCCTCGATTTCCTTAAATAGTGAATTTGATTTGTATGACGTTAAGTAATTTCGCCTACTGCACTCTGAACGCTTCCAAGCTATTGGAACTTTCAGAGTCTTTAAGCAAACGCATTACTTACGCGGCACTAATCTATTGCTTGCACGCTAGTGCAACTTAGAGCCGGTCCACTGTAAGTCTTATCGCATTTTTATTTTTTTTATTCAATTAGTCTGCGCTTAAGCAAAAGCAGTCTTTCGTTTGGCGGCGACGCTACTCCCTATCCTCCTGAACCTCACATCGGCTACAATACTGCAATAATATTAAATTGTTGATTTATGGAGTAGTTTCATATTTTAGAAACCATTAAAAATTGCGAATTCATTTATCCCGATTCTGATTCAACACAATCGAGAAAACGGAACGCAGCCAGTGATAGAGATTCAAAAAATCTGCGACTTTTATCTCTATTGATCCCGAGAATACGATTATAGAAGTTTTGTGTAATTTTTCAATAGACATTTAAAATTCGACATTATCTCGAATTAGAGATATCACGCAAGAACTGAGAATCGCCTTCCTGGATTTATAAATAAATCGTTTATTATTTTCAACTTCCGTTAATAAATAACCATTTTTAAACTCTTAATATAAACTGATAATAGTAATTGGCACTTTATTTTTCGCATTTTCAAATAGCCTATTGTTATCGCGCGCGACAGCCGACATTTAGCAATATGGAATACAATAATTACAATAAAGGTCACATAATATGGATCAGAAAACTCCAACATTTGTCTTATTTAAATAAAACCGGCCAAGTGCGAGTCGGACTCGCGCACGAAGGGTTCCGTACCAAAACAGCCAAAAAAACGGGTTTGTTGTATGGGAGCCCCCCTTAAATATGTATTTTATTTTGTTTTTAGTATTTGTTGTTATTGCGGTAACAGAAATACATAATTTGTGAAAATTTCAACTGTCTAGCTATCGCGGCTCTTGAGATACAGCCTGGTAGAGATACAGGGCGACGGACACACGGACAGACGGACAGACAGCGAAGTCTTAGTAATAGGGTCCCGTTTTTACCCTTTGGGTACGGAACCCTAAAAAGAAAGAAGAAGAATTGAAAGGAAAGTACCACCCAGATAAATTAGCTTTTGTATCCAAAGACTTACATACCTGTAAAAGCATTTCAAATCCACGAGTGTCATCTGATTTATCCGCAAGCATTCGCGCTTGCACCTCCAGTAAAAGTTTTGTTAAAGCTACTCTCATGTTTTCTCCATCCAGTGTAATTTTATGTTTCACGCCATTTGTAAATGGAATACTTGTAGCTGGCACTGCCGATTCCATTCTACAATTCAAGAATTTAGATATAAAATATCAAACTTGTTATTGTTGACTACATAAATAAAACCATTGTATCATAAAGTACTTACAGTAGAAGAGGTTCTTCATTGGGTGGCGGTAAGAAATTATTACAGGCTAATACCGCGTTCATTATGTACAAGCTTCTTAATTTGCGTTCGCGACACATATCTCTTTCTCCGCTGAGCCACTGCCTCAGCCGCATTATCTCAGGCTTTAAATATCTGTCGACCAGCATCTGCGCACACTCCGCTTCCTCCGCGCTAGGCACATGCCACTTGAAGTTAGCATCCTTCAGCAAACAACCACGGCCCCATTCCCGAACAGGTAACCACGTCTCAGGAGCCTTTCCATAGTCATGGGGCGAGCTGCGCCACTCCTTTAAATCCTGATATGATAGAGACGTGAACATGTGACTCAATATCTCGCATGCCCGCGACAACGCATAATTTGAGTGAAGCTTCATCGCCCTATCCAGTACAGGCAATATAAGATCCGTATATTTAATCAGCACAGTCCCGTCACACTCCACAACATGCATTAGCAGCACAAGTCTGTACACGAGATCGCGGGGAGGATTCTCATCATGCAAGGCTTCATCCGTCGCTAAAAGTTCATTCAAATCTTCACATAGCTTTGGCAGGAAGGCAGCGAGAGTTGTTTCTGAATCAATCCGAGCGAACACGCGCAATAGGACGCCCACCATGCTACCGGATACATTGGTTTCGAATGTAGAATCAGTTGCGAAGGCTCTAAACTTCCTCAGAGCTTCTTTGAATATTTTCGGCGAACATTGCATCAGCACAGCCGTAGCGGCGGATGATATAGCAGTTTCGACCACGGCGTCCGTTTTACTACGAACAGCGTCAGACTCTTTAGTATCCAGACGTACGTGTTCCATTGTGCTGGACTCTATTATAATGAACAGCCTATCTAAAAAGACCAGGACAAAGTCTTCGAATTGAGCAGTCGACTCACACGTCAGTAATTCTTCTTCTGTAAGATCGGGCCAGTGTTCGTGAGCTAAACTGCAGTCAATGAAGGGTACCATCCAACTGAATATTAGTATGAAATGTAATGTCACCAATGTCTTTTTAATATCGTTTGGATCTAAGCCGGGAAGGACAGCCATTAAGAAGGGAACGACATGTGTCGGGCCTTCGGGGTAATCAGCGTCGGCACCACGCAGCATAGGTCTAGCCACGGCAGCCACTGCTGACATGGCAGCAGTGACTCTGTGGGGTTCAGTTAGAGATGTCAGTGATGTCCTGAGTCTTTCCAGTAAAGGTGGAACGACGATGGCAGGTCTGAGCGTGGCCAAGTTTTGTAACGCGATAGATATATCAAGAGCGCCACTGCGACTGTACACAGCTTGCAATGTGGGCTCGAGAACAATGTTCACGAATTCCGTAATATCTTCGTCTCTGAGTCTGTAGGATTCTGGTGTTTGGTTTTCCCAGCTTTCCTTGAACCGTTTCTCACGTTCTCTTCTCACTCTAAAACATTTTTACGAAATAGTAAATTGGATTGTGTTTCTATCTGACCAGTATACCAATTGGCAAAACTATATAAACATTACCTGTTGAGGAATTCTCTAGCCAGTTTCCTAAGGAAGTCTCTCAGTTTATATGACCAACGACCCGCATTCGCACTGTGCAGATAGCTTTCCACACCAGCTAAAAAGCTGCGAAGATGCTTCAGAACAACACCGTTGGGGCACATGCTCCATACAATCCATGAAGCAACATGTTTCATATCTAGGATAGAAGGTACGAATTTATTAGCATTTAGCCAGTGTTCAATTCCAATTTGGTAAATAATTATTAGAAATACTAACCAAGAGAGTGGTTCCTACTGATTTGCATGTCTTTATAACTGACTGGCAGGTGGAGAGTGTGCAGAAATCTCGTAAACAGTTTGGGCACATGAGGGGTCCAGTCAATGGCACCAGGGTTTCGTTTGGCTAGCCCTGCAAAGAGCATTGTCAGCTCCTGCAAATAAACATACGTCTACATTTCGATTCTTTGTTTGTGTATAAGAGAAGTGAGTATAGTAGGCAGTTAAGCGCCGCCGTTAGCGCCGTTACGTAATGTTGGTTGTCTATACATTACCTATAATTCTATAGCGCATGTTTCATGCCATTTAAAATTTATTTAGGGTTGCAGATGTTAAAAAAAAAACTGAAAATTATTTACTTTTAATGGCACAATTTGCTGGTATTGTGGAATAACAACAAATGACGAATTCAGATACTCAGAGATCACGTTTGAAGATTTCATCAAGAAAAGAGATTTGAGCTTAATGTGAGGTAGGTCTGGCAGTACCCAAAAGGATAATAGCCAGAAAATGAAAATTGTTAATGACCAATATGTTCCCGTATCAGGTCACCAGAATTGTCACTCTTAAGCAATGAAACTATATAGAAAACATCACAATTACCGTCACCCCGTATTGCGAGTTGTAGCATGTATCCCAAAGGTCCATCAGCTGGTCAAACCAAAGCTCGTGCCCATGGGCCGCATACCGGGGGTTAAGTGCCACCGGCAGGAAAACTACCAGCTGGCACATCAGGTTCGTGTCTGTAGCCCAGGGATTTATTTGTGGTAGAAACTCTTCAAGGATCTCTTTGGTCGCGTTCACCTCAAAATATCTATTAAAAATATTAAGGTAGGTAAAATTGAATTATCTAGTGGAAGGAAAAAAATTAAATAAGGTCAATTTACTTACGGGCGAGCGCATTTAACCATAGACATGTACGATCCCTCCAATGATCTAGAAACGAGAAAACATTTAAATAAGTGCGATGAGTTTTTGTACCGGCCACAAATTATGGTACATTTAAAGTAAGATTCAAGTTTTTATGAAGTGGCGTCAAAGTACCAGAACGGATCTTTTATTGTTTATATTTTAGTTGTAAATTTTTCGTAGAGGGTCATACTTATGATTGATACAATAGGGTCAGGTGTTAGAGAGTAAATAGCTTTAGAGAAAAAATATTATGCACTAGACGACAGACTACTTGTAGAAACAATTTGCGAAAACCCCTCTTAAAATACTTTTTAAGACAAGTTTCAAAATGTTACATGTAAAATATACTAGTGACCTGTAGCTATTTCAGGTTTTTTTAATAGCATCGATAGATTTTAAGTATGACACAGCTGTTTTAATCGATGACGCTATTAGTCACATAGTAAAACTAGTTGATAATCAGAAGTAAAACCTTCCTTAAATTATACACCAATTCTAACCAGGAAATGTTAGCTTTGCATTTTAAACCACCAGACCAGCGCGCGAAATGTAGGAAGTTACAACCCACAGATTGTAAATAGAATGAATGACAGATGAGCCCATCCCATAACAACCACCGAATGTGCAATGCAAGCGTATCCCAGATTTTAAAACTTGTTCATTACGTGGGCAGCTCGTTTTCGTCCCGTTCTGCTAGGCCGAACAAGTTAAGTGCGTCATCAAGGCCGTATCCAGACAGGAATTTGCGAATCATATCGAGCATATCACCTCCTTGCTTGCCAGAACGTTTTGGCCTGAACACATACGGTGAGACAATTTATTATTAGACTACAATACTTGTAGGAACAATGTGTGTAACAATAGTTTTTTTAAGACAGGTCATTTTACAAAAGTATGGTTGTAGAATGAATCTTAAAATAAGTTTTACCTGTTTATGCAGCAAAGATCCGCCAATTTGGATTGTAAAACAGTGAGATGTAAAAATTTTTGGAAATATGCCTATTAAAAAGACAAGTATACACAAAACATGATATTATGTAGATCTTCAAGATCTGTATACACCGGCTATGTTATGTGCATATATCGTATCCTTTACATATGTATTATGTTCCATAAAACAATAGGCTGCTAACACCTGACTATTGGAACTATACTCAAAATCGATCAAATTATTGCGTTTCTTGAATATTAGATTACCTTAGTCCAACAAATACAATATTGCATTTATTTATATTATATTAGACATTGTGTTTTACACAAGATACATTTGTTCTTAATTGGAACAATACAGCAACTTTAATTTTGAATTATTTTACTACTTACAGCATTACATACACACTACATTTATTCATCAAATATTTGTCTAATAACTTTTATGTTGAGAATGATATGGCTTGACGTCATGGCTTGCTATTGACATACGAATTATATTCATTCATTGCGTGTTGACAGCTCTTACAAAGTTTGTGAATTGATGATAGGTCAATTACCCTACTAGAATCACGTGTGCGCACTCCTATTCTGGCTTGCGCTTGGCGACATAAGTTTGATGCTTTGAATTTGTACCTTCTTATACCGCTGGTAAGCAGAATAAGTAAGTTTGGTCACACCAGTAACTTTTAATCTCCAGCTTGTTGGTTCGTGTGTGTCATAGTGAACGAACATCAAATATTGTGACCAGGACCATATGTATGCTTACTATTAAAACGTTAAAATAATAACTTCACATGATATTACATATTTAAAATAAATGTGAACTTTAAGCTTCGTTTCAACATTCACTAGTAGAATTTAATTTCGTCGTAATATGTGATTGGTATAGTAATGAAGTAAAAAAAATTACTCCGAAAATTAGGTTATGGTTAAATTATGTTAATAAATTTCTGACCAACTTACGAAAGGTAATGGTAGAGTCCTATGTGTGTAGCACTCTTGTCAAATATCTTCTTTCCAACTTCGTATAGAGGGCGCCACGAAAGTGTAAGATCATCGGGCGAAATTAAATGTCTTTTCCTGAAAAAATAAACTACATACACAAAAAATCCTGGTAATATAGGGTTGCCGGGTCTATAACTACAAAGAGGGCCTACCGTGACCTATGATTAATAAGATAGACAATTTCGAAGGAGCTAAAATGTATGTACTTTTAATATACTATATATATAATAGGCACAATGAACAGATTATCAATTTTACTAAGAAATAAATACTCAAAATTTATATTAACACAATACTCTTTGAGGTGTATCATAATATTTTGAAGAAACTCTTATATTTTAAATCAAGACTAAAAACTGTGAGATTGTATATTTAATTAAAGGGTTACTTACTTTGTTAGCATCAGGAACATTGTAGCAAATTTGTGAACCTTGCATGGCTCCAAGTCAGGAATAAGTACAAGCTCATATGCTAGCTTTATCAATGCTATGTGATCCTCCTTCCCAAATTTCAAGCCATATATTCTGATATATCTGGAATTAAATTATTGTCCATGAGATGATGGAAGATAATATAAAAAAAATGGGATGTAATAAAAGCTTTTTATTTCTATATAGGTATTGCAATAAAGGCTCTCAGATAATCTCATAATATAATAGTAATAATCTCATAATAATATAGTGTTAGTAAACAAATGAAACTATTCAAATAGTATTTGCAACTTCTTAAAAAACATGCTATTTTGTTTTTGTGTTTAAACAGTTAAACTGTTATTCTAGATTGTGATTTCTAGGGTCCCCATAGATGAATAACTAGCGACATCTACAAGATGCTTTCACTAAGTCTTATTCATCAAATGAGTTTTTCAACACACTTATGCCTGAAAAGATAGGAAACGTTAATTGAACCTAAGTCCTTATGACTATGTGTTCAAGGATAAACTATGCCATCCAGGTTGTTAAAACATAGTCAAACAGAACTGCATATTATGCTGTCCTTAATATTTTACATATAGACAGATTTAAAATAGAAATTATTTGTTATCATATTGAACTTTGGAATGTGAATTAACCATTTCCTCAATCCTATTGTTAAAATTAAAACACCTAACATGTAGACATGTACAAAACAACATATAATGCACAAGTGCTGTATTGTGCAGTTATCAGGAAGTTCTGGGTTGGGGCCAGAAAATTACAGACGTTGAAATAGCTGCCAAAGGTTAAACCACACCATATAGATTACTTTACTACTGAAATGTAGGCAGAATAATATTCAAATGTTATCCATAATACATCATTATTCATAAATGTAAATGATTTTCCCCAATATAAATTCAGTAATAATATTGTTAACATTTAAGCAAGTAAGACAAGTTATTCACATACATTTAATTATTAAAACTATTTTAACTCTAATAACCAAAAAAATGAGCAGTCTTGTGTATAAAACAACACTAAAAGTAAAGTAACGGCCTATCTATAATCAGCTCACTGGGGATTTGAGATCTTGGCCTGATATTTTATTAAACCACTAGGCCAATGGGGCATCAAACAACTAACTAGTTGTCAATTTATTGTTTCTTCTGGATGAAGGGGTTGGACACCTATTACAAAATTTTAATGAGTTATATATGGTTATTTAATATTTATTGCTTAAAGGAAAAAAAAGGATTAGTTGCCTCTGACTGTTTTATCTTTGAGATGTGCACCTAACATTAAGTGCCAGTAAAACTGTTAAATTATGGCCGTTTAATAAAATTAAAATTCAATGAACATATTAATAAATTGAAGGTAACACTTCAAACAAAGCCACTATAGTTCTTAAATGCTTAATAATAATAATAATAACCCCGCAGGGCAGCTTGTGGCGAGCTGTTGGGCAGTAGCGACCCCACGGACCTGATTGCTCCTAGGGGTATCCCTGTTCCTCACCTCTGGCTTGCCTTCATTGGTTGGCCGGAGTGAACACTGACAAGGAACATATCTCCCATTTCTCCCACCTCTTGCTTGCCTTCATTGGCCGGCTTGAGTGGAGAGTCGCTAGAGCAGAAATGCTCGGAGGAAGGAATTATTGCAGTAAGATGCTTGTAGGGATCTTGAACGGATTACCGGGATTGTCCTGAGAGCCGTGTAATACCTCTCCACTCCTCAAGCACCTCAGGCTATGTTGCCCCCTTGTCGCTACGTCACTATGTGCTAGCGGTCGTTTCTCTTTATTCCGAATGAGATTAAAAAAAATACATTTAAAAAGATACATAGTTATTGTTACAGGATGTCCCTCAGTTCGGCGTGCCTATTGGCAAAAGCCTCCTCCAACGCTTTCCATTGATGTCTGTCTTGAGGGACCCTTCTCCATTCTCCGTCTCCGAAACAATGCTCAAAATATTTAAAATAATACTACAAATTGTCATTACAGGGATAGTACACAAAAATAACTTAAACAAGTCAAAATACAACTTAAGAAATAGGAACAAAATTGTACTAATAAAAACATGCACTGGTTACAGAAGAAGCTTTACAGAAGAAGCTTTGAGAATATTGTTCGAAAGAGCACAGCTATACAATAACTTACCAAACGACATAAAGGATTGTGATAGTTTAGACATCAGTATATAAACTTTTTTTTTTTTTTTTTAAATTATATCTACAATCAGCCTGGCGGCTTTAATCAGATCAGATGGTGCGGTCTTAGACTTTTGGAGAGTGCACATCCTGTGATGTGTCACCTCTCATAATTTTACACTAATTTTAGATTGAAGCTAATTGCATTCGTTTCAGCCGAATTAAGTGGTTGTTTGTACACAGTTACTGTGTAGCCAGATGGTTGCTGTGTCGCTCAAGACGTTGCTTATACGCTATAGAGAAACGCTTTATTTCCTCTTTAACTGTCGGCATCTCCAGATATTAATGCACTTCCGTGTTCCGCGTAAACCATGGCGCATTGATCAAGATCTTCAACACTTTATTCTGGTATCGCTGGAGGATTTCAACATTTGAGTGACTCGCTGATCCCCAGAGCTGTATTCCATATGTCCAAATCGGTTTCAGAATACATTTGTAAATAAGCACTTTATTTTCCAAGCTTAATGTTGACTGTCTGCCCAATAACCAGTACATGTCTCTAAACCTTTTGTTTGCCTGTTCTTTTTTGGCCTTTATATGAGCCTGCCAAGTGAGTCTTCTATCTAGGTGCATGCCTAGGTATTTAACTGTCGTGTTTGTTGGCAAGACAGAATTGTCTAGTGTCACTGGCGAACAATCTTCTCTCTTTAGTGTGAACGTTATGTGGACCGATTTTGCTGGGCTTGCACGGATTCTCCACTTTTTAAACCATAGTCCAATCTTGTCCAGGCACTCTTGTAGTCTTGCAGATGCTGTATTAGGATCTTCACTACATGAGAGGACTGCAGTATCATCTGCATAAGTTGCAGTTACTACTTCATCTGAGGTGGGTAGATCAGCAGTGTAGACTGTGTAAAGGACTGGACCCAGTACTGAACCTTGGGGCACTCCTGCTTCTATTTGATAGATAGATGATAGCGAGTCCTCACACCTGACCTGGAATAACCGGTTTTGTAGGTATGACTTAAGTAGCATGTACGCAGTGTTTGGCAAATGTAGCTTAAGTTTATAAAGTAGGCCCTTGTGCCACACGCGGTCAAAGGCCTGCTGGATATCGAGGAAAACAGCCGAGCAATATTCTTTTCTCTCCAGCGCTTGCCGTATCGTATGAGCTACTCGGTGTATTTGTTCTGTTGTCCCATGGCTTGCGCGGAAACCGAATTGGTGGTCTGGTATAACATGTTTCTCTTGTAGCACTGGCAGGAGGCGCTTTAGGGCCAGTTTCTCAAAAACTTTTGACAGCAATGGAAGAAGACTTATGGGTCTATATGATGTTACCTCTGTAGGAGGTTTCCCCGGCTTGGCTATTAAAATGATAGATACTTTCCATAGCTCTGGGAAATAATGTAATCTCAGCATGGCATTGAAGAGGATTGTCAACAGAACGATGGCCTTTCTTGGTAGTTGTTTAAGCACTTCTGCCGTTATTAAATCAAATCCTGGTGCCTTTTTGTGTTTTAGCTGCATGATAGTTTTTTTAACTTCTATCGTTGTCACTGGTTCCAATGGCCGAGACAGCTGCTGGTTGCTGTTTAAGACTTCATCGATTTCTTGTTCGGTGTGTGTATTGTCAGGTTCATTAGGTTTAAATACGTTTTTAAGGAAATTAGCAAATAAGTCAGCTTTCTCTTGAGGCTTTCGTGACCAACTTCCGTTATTATGTCTTAGTGGAGGTATGTGTTCTTTCGGCCTTTTCAATGAATTGGTCATTCTTCAGAGTGTATAATCATTCGCTTTGTATGGTGACAGAGTCTTAAGTTTGTCTTGAAGGGTATTATTCTCATTTTCTCTAAGCATTTCTTTCAGTTTTTTTTGAATCTTGTTGAGTAATTTTTTGTCTTGACGATTTCTGCTGGTGTGCCATTGATGGCGTAGTCTTCTCTTTGTGGCTATCATCTCTCGTATTTCCAAAGTAGTGTCCTGACTTTGTGGTTTAGATGATATATATGGAGTTGATAGCCACGCCGCCTTTTGTATTAAATTTGTGGTATAGCACACAGCGTCCTCTATTTCGACTACTGTTTTAAGAGGTATTCGCAAATTAGCATTTTCATCGATATAATCACGAAAGGACTCCCAGTCAGTTTTATGGTTATACAAAGTCTCATGTGGTTCCTTCCAAATAACTGTGGTGCTTAGTTTGCATATCACGGGTGTGTGGTCTGAGGACCCATCTAGACATGATTCCACCTTTATATAGAGACCCGACATCTTTTTTGTGATAAAGAAATCAATGAGATCCGGAGTTTTGTTAGGATCTGAAGGCCAGTATGTTGGTTCTCCTGTAGATATTACATTGAGGTTATTGCTATCAATTGATTTCTTAAGTTCTCGACCCTTTGTCGTTGTTTATCGAGACGCCCAGAACGTGTTTTTGGAATTCCAGTCCCCTCCTGCAATGTATCTATCGCCAAGCGCGTGGAAGAAATCTGTAAACATTTGTTCGTCAATGCGATGTCGTGGGGGACAGTACACTGCAGCTACATTTAGTGATCCCTGCCAGTCATCTATAGATATTATTGCCGCCTGTATGTGTGCATGTGTAAAATTCAGTACAACGTGGTGTCTAATGTGTTCCCTAACTATCACAGCGGCTCCAGCATGTGATGTGCTATCTGGATGATTGGCATAATATATATTGCATCCTTTAATTTTAATCACTCTTTGGTCAGACATATGTGTTTCTGAAACCAACAATACATCCAGTTTGTGATAATTTATAAATAGCTCTAATTCTTGCTTATTCGGGGTTAGGCCATTGATGTTCCATGCAGCTATTCGAAGAAATTTCATTTTTTCTGCTGGGCTATTAGTGCCGTTAGGAGGCCCATCAAGGTTCCCATTTGTTGTATTAGAATATCTATTTTCTCTGATTGTTTTATTATGATTTGCTCTAGTGAGCTTGTTGGCTGAGATTGTACATTCTCTGTTTTCCTGTTCCAGTTGCAACTATTTGTAGCATTGAATACGTTTCCTGGCGGGTGCAGACCGTTTATATCTTGGTTATTTATATGTTTTGTTATGTGTCTGGGTAATTTTAGTGGAGGGAAATCTTCTATTCGAGGTGTAAACATACCTGTGGCCTTAACCTTATCTAGTGGGTCTTTTCTGTTACTAGCATAGGCCATTTTACGTGAGCGAATCTCCTTGTAGACTTGGCAGCCTTTATAGTTAGCTGGGTGATCACCTTGACAGAGGGCACAGGTGGCAGGCGAGTTCCTATCCTTTTTTTGGCAGTCAGTAGTTTTGTGTCCTTGTCCGCATTTGACACACCTGTATGGGCGCATACAGTTGTTTTTGGTGTGCCCATATTGTTGACACCTGCTACATTGTGGTATTTCAGTGGATTTCCTTGGGTCTTCAATAGTGACTCGCGTGTGAAATATGGTTTCTATATTTTTAACTTCTGGGTTGTTAGGACCAGGATCTATGTTTACGAAGAACATGTTTAATGGGTTTTTGTTTCTTCTTGATATTGCACAGATGATTTCACCTCT
The DNA here is from genome assembly GCA_949315895.1 of Anania crocealis. Taxonomy (NCBI): domain Eukaryota; kingdom Metazoa; phylum Arthropoda; class Insecta; order Lepidoptera; family Crambidae; genus Anania; species Anania crocealis. The sequence continues at coordinate 9,816,810 of OX438868.1, forward strand.
TACCCTGTTGCCGGTTTTTTCTATTGCTTCAGCTATAGCTGATTTAGGGGTAGTGCGATGTAAGTTTTTAATTACGATTCGGTAGCATTTATTTTGTTTTTGTGTGAAAGTGTGACCGATGAGATTATTTTTTCGGATAAGTTCTATTAGGTCCTTATATATTTCAGTTGACTGAGTCATCACTCTTAGCTGATCTCTATTAATGATTTTGTATGAATAGCTGTCACTAGGTATCGTTTTATTCAATAGCTCTGTTAACTTTGATAGGTCTTCTATGCCATATAATATAATTGGTGGTGGTTTGTAGATTTTTTTGGCATGAGTTAACGGATTTTCTGTTGTTTCGTCGGTTAAATCTATAGGAAGTCCACTAAATCTATTAGAAGTAGTCATTCCTGTTTGTGCCTTGTGATTGAGTTTTTCAGATATTGGTGGGCTGTTGGATAGTCTCTTTCTTTTGGGGTAGCGGCCTGTAGGCACTCTTTGCCAGGGAGGCTTGCCTTTGTTGGCATCAGCATCTGTGGTGTTTAACACTGAGGAAGTGTCAGGCGAGTTCCCTGACTCAGTGGTCTTGACGTTTCCTAGTGAAGACGATCTTGGTCTTGTGATGAAAAGACTTGGGTGGAATGCCTGTTGTGTGAGTTTTTTAGTTGTGCTGCCAGAAGCATTAACCGTCACGGGTGCAGTATATAAACTTGAAAAATTTTGTCTCAGGCGGGACTCGAACCCGGGTTTATATACTGATATTATAAGTGCAATTAAGTTGCTAAAATATCAAATAAATTATATAAACAGCTGTTTCATCCTAACTGACTGTCAAACGTCTGCAAAGATGTTCTTTCGGTTGTTAAGGGTGCAAACTCCTAACATTTGATGAAACAACGCTGGCTTATAGCGTAAGAATATGCTTGAAAAATTCGTGTCGTGTCGCAGTGTCTCGGTGGCCTAATGGTATGGCGCCCGCCCGGCATGCGAGGAGATACGGGTTCGAGTCCCGCCTGAGACAAAATTTTTCAAGTTTATATACTGATATTATAAGTGCAATAAGGTTGCTAAAATATCAAATAAAGTATAGTTTAGACATGTACAAACGCAGACTTAAACAACATGTCCAGAAATAGTACTTGCACAGAGGCAAGATTTTATTTTAAGAATAATTAGTTTAATCTCATTTTAAGTAAGCTGTTTTTTAGTTTTTTAGTAAGTAAATATCTTTAAACCTATAGTAACTATGCTTCAAGCTGGATTCAGAGAAATTGTGGTGGGTGAGTTTTATTTTGTTTACTTTGTATTTATAAGTATAAACCTAAGTTTTAAATTATATTGATGACCTCCGTGGCGGAGTGGCGTACACACAGGTTTTCAAGGTGTCAACTGCTCCGAGGTCCCGGGTTCGATTCCCGGACGGGTCAATGTAGAAAAAATGAGTTTTTCTACATTTTCTCGGGTCTGGGTGTTTGTGGTACCTTCGTTGTCTCTGGTTTCCAAAATACGAATGCTTTATTAATTAAATTACGAATAGTTATTCAAATTGGGATCAGAACAATGTATGTGATGTTGTCCACATTTATTATTATTTATTTATTATTTATTGTAGCTATATGAAAAGTCATTAAAGTATGGCGTGCCCTTTATTTTAGTCTGACATAATTTTTTGGGTGACTCATAATAATATGAAACCTTGTTAGCATAATAATGTTATTTAAAACACTCCATTAAAAGTTTTTATAGGAATCATGCTTTACCCAAAATAAATTGTAAAAACTTTAATACTACAAAAAGGTATTCAAAATTATCAAAATTTTAAACAACATAAAAAGATACATAAAAATTTTGTTAAATGTTCAATTTGCATCATCCTAATATATAAAGCACAATGACAATCAGTTAAAAAATGCACATGTAAAGTCATGAGCCATTTCAATATTATTAAATTACATCATACAAATTCTTTATAATATGCATCATATTAATAATCCTACTTTATGTGTATGCTTATGTGGACAGAGCACTGTTAAAGACATTTACTAACAATATTCTGTCTTAGTGTATTAATCCCTCGATCGTGAGTTATTCCAGACACAATTGAAATCAATTGTTATCGCGGCACGCACGTGCCTCCTGGGGGTTGAGGGATTAGTACTATCAGAGAAAGTGCTAATATTAAATAATGTCATTAGCAATGGAAATTAATAGCAGAGAATTAAAATTGTTCACTTAAAATCTTTAAGCAACAAGTATGTACTGAAACATTCTGGATTTCACAAAGTACATAATTAAAATTTAAACAAGTTTAAGGAAGTAAATTTTATACATAGAACTAATGCAAAAAAAAATTGTTTGGGTAGAACAAGTTTCCTAGGGTTTGAGGGTATATCACAGTTGAGACATAGGAAATATAATAAAACATTACTTCATCAGCCTCGAAGTCCAAACTCCGCATGCTGGTTTCATCTCACGTAGCATTACGGCTTTTGCCAAATTGATCTTGACCTGCTCCAGAAAGCTGCATGACTCCACATCCAACTCATCCGCATATGGCAAGATGTGGTTAGTTAGGATCTCCTTCTGCGGTTTGAACCCCAGAGCCTGTATACGCTCCGGGGTCGTTACCAACAGTTCATATTCATCGTCTTGAATCATCTTGGAATGATTTAATAACTTTTTATCACGAAATAATCCAAACGCACTGTTCAACCAATGTCCTTAACCATTGACGGCCACATGAGCTCAGCTGGGAACTACACCACAATACTAACTCGCGCTTTACGATTATTGTTCCGTCATCAACAAATCAACATTGAATTTGCACAAGTCATCGAATATTTTACAGCGAAATTCCAAATCAGACAGCAGGCAGTAGGTGTACGTTCCGTTTCACAAAAATTTGACATTTGGCTGACGTCATGTGCGTTTCATTTAACGCATTAAAAATGAAACGTCATTCCGTCACGGTCATGGGCAAGATACTTTTGGCCATGCTCTACACTAAGGTTTAATGTCTTAAAGCAAAACAGACATTTAAGGTCGCTTTTATTTTAAACTGGTTTTTATCCGCGACTTCGTACACGTGGAATATAGAATCTTAGATAATGTCACAAAGTAAATTTTAACATAATGTAGCATATTATGTTGTAAGTTAGCACTCCAACAAATCGGCGAAACTGCCTTCAATCCCATGATGACTACCTCATTTTGTTGAAAGAAAGGACAAAGCTTTTAGCCTGATAGAAAGGATTTTTTAAAGAAAGAAGGATGTAAATTTTAAACTGGCTCTGTTTTCAGATTGCTTTAAAAAAGGATTCTAAGCTATACTAATACATTGATAAGTACATCGACTTGTTACAATTTATAGATAACTAGCTGTTCCCCGCGACTTCGTCCGCGTCAATTTCCGTTATGTTCGCGATTATTTTTGCAACATTTATCACTCATGCTTCGCTCCTATTAGTCGCAGCGTAATGTTATATAGCCTAAAGCCTTCCTCGATTAATGGACTATCCAACACAAAAATAATTTTTCAAATAGGACCAGTACTTCCGGAGATTAGCGCGTTCAAACAAACAAAGAAACAAACAAACTCTTCAGCTTTATAATATTATATTAGTATAGATAAATAATTATTATAACAAATTAATAGAAGGTATTTTTGTGGTTTGTGATCACCAACCCGCATAAATACTCATGATTGCTATGGTAACTTTAATTCGATGATGGAGGCCTTTTTCAATGGAGGATGGAGTGGGGTGATGACTATAAGTCAACTATAAGCCGTTACTTTACTTTACAACTTTTGTGGTAAAATTTTTCACAGTTATAAACAAAGATTTATTTGAACTACCTACGAAATAAGAAATTGAAAGGAAAATGTTTCTTAATTAGCTACTTATTTGAAAAACTACTTGCTACCTCTAGGTAGGTGTAAGGTAGTTTGGGTTGATTTTGAATGTTTTCGATGTATAATCCCATCTATTTTTAGGATAAACAGGTACATTGGTTACTAAACAAATGTACCTGGTCAGGTAGGTTGGTTCTTTTTCTAAGGTACCAAAATCCCCAGAGCCACATAAGTAATTAATAGGTGTTAATTTCACGCATAAGAAATTAAAGCATTGTGATAAATTTGAAGTACTTTATTAACATTACATAAAAACATATTTACAGAGATCTTTTTTACGATAACACGGTTTTCATATTGGTGTATAATTATATAACATACTATAACGGCGATAATAGCAGTAATGGTGATTCATGTACCTCTTAAATTTAAAGTCATTAAATTCAATTTCTTCTACTTCTACATATCTGGACATTGTCAATGTCAAAACGTAATTTTGCATAGATTTTATTTAGCGATAGTGAAATATGACATCAAGAGATTTAAAATCAGTAAATAGTTTGCCATTTGAGTATAGTAAAACAAATGACACACTATTTATTGATTTCAAAGCCATTCAAGATCTTATTTATTTACTGTTACTGCTTTGTTTAATTTTAATTTGTTTTAGAACATATACAATTTGACAGTCTTCTTTTACTTACTTTAAACAAGAGGGATATTGTATATTGCGACTTTCTATAAATGCAAAGACTGAAACAAGAATGACGATTTAAATATGTGGAAAAATACTCAGGCTGTATTTTGTTTTTATTAACTAAGGATTAAAAGAGAGCTTTGGAAAGTACTACAACTGAATCGCCATCATTAAAAATTTAATGATCTAATAAAATGTAATCGCGATTTTCATATTTTTTAAGCTTATAATATTTACTAAGTAATAAGGCATTCTATTGCTTGTTGATGTTACTATAATAATTAAGAAACAACTTTTAACACGACTTAGGGCTGATTTTTCAATGGTCAGATAAAAGTTATCTGTTGGATAAAATCTAAGACGACTGATTTGCAAATGTCAATCATATTAGGTTCCATGGCATACCTGGTAGACTTTTTAAATTAGTCATCTTATGTTTAAACTAATAGATAACTTTTATCTGACTATTGAAAAATCAGCCCTTAGTGTAAATTTACTTATTTAGATTATATCAGAATGTAAAAATTTCTGCACGACACATTTTGCAAAATATAAAATATTTTTTAGTCTTGTGTTAGTCTAAGGATTGACGGATTGTATTTAATACATAAAAATGTGTTTAATATATATGTATATATAATTTGCTTTAAATAACAGATATACTATGGAAGCTGATATAAGGCAACTAGCTGTTACATTAAAACTTAACTTTTCATTAAATTAGATCTCCATTGAGTTAGAAATTGGAATAGATCTAAAGTGAAAAAAAAATGTTTGACTGTATGTAATCAACCAGATGAAGTAACCTTTTACTGGTTCAGTCTGATTTTAGTACACTCAAACTTATTAATATAATAATAACATATCGATTTGTATGTTTGTCTTCTGTGTCAGACTTTGAAGACACATGGAACTGACATTTATTGACTTTGGCTTTAGTATTAGGTTACGTAAGAACCGAATCTTTTTGTGTGGTGTATAGACTGGCAGCAAATACTATGTCTCTTTTGATAGCTGTGGATGCTTCCATCATCTTGGCTTGGAGCTTTGGATCGCCTACCGCCACCGCTGCGTCTTTCACGTCAATGAGAAGCTACAAAAATAAAAATAAAATTAAGAATTAGCAAAGACCAATAAAGACTAAGAAGTATATGCAGGCACAAACATAAATAATTAAATAAGATGCTAGTCTCGCTCGCTGTAGTCTTGTAGCCAGCCATTCCCAATTTTAGTCATCTTATTCTAATATCCACAATCATCTAGAAAGTTGACCAACTATCTACGAATAATGATCATCTAGAATGCTTCAAGATACGAAATATACACGAAATGGAACCCGGCGCAACATAGATATCGACAGTCAGCCGTGACCTTGACGCAACGGTAAGAAAGACATTTTCGTAGCATAATTTTAATCGAGAAGATGGTTGGTTGGAAACTACCAGTAACTTAATATGGTCCATACCATACCATCAATGAAGTCCATAAACTATAGCAACACTGCAAAAACTCAGGACTCAGTTTGTAACTACAGGCTTAAAAGGGCTAGAAAGAGCCGTAAAAATAAATATTTGAAAAAAGCAGAAGTCAGTTAGAGCAACTTGCGTTGATAGCCGACATCTTAATTTAACTTCTAAAGACAAACAACAATAGTCTACCCATGTAAAGTGTTCGAAAGTTCGGTATTAGTGTTTCTTTGTGATTGCTCGAAACCAAAATTGAAGATACCCGCAGTACTTTTTGTTTATATATTCAACATATTATGGTCCTTAGGGAACAAAATAATAACATCAGATCTCACCTCGTGCAGTTGCTGAATACACCTTACTATAATTCCTTCTTGCACATCAGTGAGGTCCATAATTTCTGCGAACGGCTTTTCCAGTGCCCATTCGTAGACTACCCTCACAAGCCCGAAGTTCAGCCTTTCTGCTTGACCTTCAAATTGACCAACCTAGCAGAAAGAAAATCAGAAGTGTAAAAAAGAGATGATAAATTACAAATTAAAATTATTTTGCAAAAAGACTTAAAATGTATTGTGAATAGGATCTGAAGAAAAAATTATGTCATTTTCAAAAGTATCAGTCAAATGCAGTTTACCATATATTTGGACTCGATCTTTGTTAATTCGTCGTCGATTTGCTCAATAGCCTTCACACCCTGAGACAGCTTTTCTGTGAGTACAGGCTCTATTTGGGTACGCGCTTGGAACACAAAGCAACTGAGTAGTGCGGCAATTTCTGCGGGACTCTTGTCTGTGAATACGTTCCGGAATACTAGCTCGGCTATAATGAGCTCGTTTGTTCCCATACCACAAGCTACTCGACCTGAAAACCGATAAAAAACAATTACTACAAATCTGACTGCATTACGGACAAAACACCATTTTATCTACTCAAAACTAAACCGTATAACCGTTGGACATGGCGTAATTTTCGAAACAAGATGGGCTGAGTGAGAGTTTTTTTTAAGCAAGTAAATATAAGAATGTAAAAATGTCTTACCTTTAAGTATAACACTGTCGTGTTCGTCTATGTAATTAAGTTCCTTTAGAACCAAAAGCCTCCTCTGGTAGTCTGGGTAAAGTGCTAGGTTTTCGAATGAGAGCAGCCGTTTATACTTGTCTCGTTTCCTCTCTGTCTGCTTGCGTTCGTAAACGATAGCGAATTCGGTTTTAAAGTTCGCTATGTCTGTGCATTTCTTAAGAGTTTCTAATTCGGCCTGAAAATCAAAAATGCTATGCAAATTGTGTTTGAAAAGTTAGTTCACAGCCTTGTTTACTCACAACTTCATAGTGTTATTATCCCTCAGCAGCATGGTTTTGTGAAAGGGCGGTCCACTGTAAGCAACCTTCTGATTTATACAAACTATTTGTTTGAAGGCATGGATAAACGACTGCAAGTGGATGCAGTGTATACCGATTTTTGCAAAGTGTTCGACAAGATAGACCACTGCATCTTACTGCAAAAGATCGCTTACAATAGCATACGTGGAAATCTACTCCGCTGGTTCCTGTCATATATTGAAAACAGAACTCGGAGCATAGTAATAAATGGTTAATCCCCCAATCAACTGAATTTCACGTCTGGCGTGGCTCAGGGATCAATTTTGGGGCCATTTCTCTTCGTTTTGTTTATAAATGATATAAGTATATGCTTTCAAAATTCTCAGTTTATACTCAACGCAGATGACCGTAAGGTTTTTCGGAGAATTGTTAATATACGTGATTGTGAAAGGCTTCAAGAAGACTTAGATCATCTATCAATGTACTGTGCTAACAACAAATTGCACTTGAGCCTCGCTAAATGTTAAACTATAACTTTCACAAAGAAGATCAATGTCATCAACTTTAACTATCAATTGTGTCATACTGCTTTAGAAAAAGTGACTTTAATTAAAGATCTTGGCCTATTTAATGATTCTAAGCTACATTTCGATATCCATATAGCCAATATTATAAGTAAAGCATTCCAGATGTTCAGTTTTACAATTAGAGCCAGCGATAACTTCAAAAAAGCATCCACTTACTTAGTTCTATACAGGACACTGATCAGGTCTCAGCTAGAGTATGCGAGTGTTGTCTGGAACCTTTTTTGCCAAGTATGTGGATCAACTAGGAATTTCGCAACGCAAATTTCTTAAAACTACTAATTATAGGTGTTTTCACTCGAAGTCTTCTTATGACATACACACCTCACAAATCAAATGTACTATCGCGTTCCTAGCCGGTTGCAACGTATACGTGACAGTCACGCCCATCGTTTATTTGAGCCCAATTTGTGTAGAACTAATGCTGGAAAACGTGCCCCACTTCATCGTCTTATGAATTCCTATAATACGTATTTCTCAGATGTCGATTTGTTTAAATTTGAACCAACGGCATTTAAAAAACAAGTAAAACTTAAACTAGATGAAATGAATTATATAACTATCAATGCGTCTTGATTATAATGACCTAAATTTTGTAATGTTTTGTTAACTTGGACTGCTTTGAGTAACTGTGGGCATAATCTTAGTACCAACAGTTGCTCTAGATAATTTGAAAAAGAAAAAAAATTTATAATTTTAAATGTATAAGGACCCCGTCATTATCTAGTGTTTTTTTTAATTCTCTTTTAACTTGTTTATTTAAATAATATAATTGAAACCTACATAATTCCTATAAGTATTATTCAATAAGTTAGTATAAAATCAGAGGCAATATATGTTTATGAATAAGAAGGGGATAATGTTGCTGGTTGTACAATAAGTAATATTGATGTAACATAGTTTGTAATATTGATTGTACAGACAACGGCAGGTCAACCTACCCAAAAAGCTTAATAAATAAATAAATATTTTAAGACATGCCTCACTGGGCCACACAGAGCCATCTAGTCCCAAATCACAGATAATATAATAATTAAGGTAGTATTAAGTACCCTGTCGTATGGGGTACTAGACAACCGATAATCTTACTTATATACTTTTTTTTTGTAAATACATACTTATAATACATAGAAAACACCCAGACCAGTACAAACAGACATGTTCATGCACACAAATATTTGTACTGTGCGGGGATCGAACCCGCGACCCATGACTCAGAAGCAGCGTTAACTACCGCTGATCCAAATGGTCGTCAAGGTCATTGAGCTTAAGGTCATTGAATTGATTTTCAACTTTAAGTCCAACGAGAAGAGATCAATATCAACTGAGAAAATTTGACGTTTTGTGGTAGGTTGACGTGCTGTTGTCTGTACAATTGTTTATTGTCCTGAATAAATAAAAATAAAATAAATAAGATTCATAATGTATCTTGTTATGACAATATCACGCCTTTTTAAAGTAATGATTATAAACTACCTGATAATCGTGACTTCGTACGCCTGGATCTATCTCACGGGAACCGTACATTTTTCCGGATTTAAAAAAAAAGTAGGTATGCTATTTTAGTCTAAAATCAATCTAATTACCAAATCCGTTTAGTATTTCTAAAGCGATTGAGTAACAAACGTCTATCAAAACTTTTGCATTCATAATATTTAGTAAGATACTAATTCAAATCTATACTAATATTATAAAGCTGAAGAGTTAGTTTGTTTGTTTTTTGTTTGTTTGATCGCGCTAATCTCAGGAAGTACTGGTTCGAATTGAAAAAATATTTTTGTGTTGGATAGTCCATTTATTAAGGAATCAAATTAACAGAAATTGGCGCGGACGAAGTCGCGGGAAACAGCTAGTACTTTAAATGATATTTAATTTGATTGCAATTATAATATCAGTATTTAAAATTGAAAAATTATATCAGGCGGGACTCGAACCCGCATCTCCTCGCAGGCTGGCGCGGCCCTTTACCATTTACGCAACTAAATTAAATTACGAACCATGTATTTCTTCATTTTATCCAGTGACTGCAGTATCTCGCCAGTGGTAATGGACAGTGATTGGGTGAGGCTGACGTGATCCAGCTTGCTCGCACCAGTCCGCACGGCGTGGGAGACGCGGGACAATTCTTGCACTGCGCTTGCGCAGGTTGAACCTACTGGAGCGTCTCTGAACCTTTCGAAGAAAGGATAATAAAAGGGTAGTGGTATAATGGGTTTATTTATTTATCTAATATTTATTTTCAAAGGGACTCGTCTTTGTCAACATAAGGCAATAAAATAATAACGACACAAAAAGACGGGCAGTAGCGTTTTCTTTCCGTAATTGGTCGAACCGCTATCACCATTCCAAGCCAAAGGTGGTAATTTTTATAAAATGCTCCTTTCAGAGAGGCCTATATATGTAGCTGTGGACTAATTTGGCCCGATGATGAATATGATGATTAGTTTTTGTGTTTTTTTACTAACTCGGATCCATTCTATAACTTCCAATTAATTGTTTATATGTAATGCCACGTGTTAAAAATATGTAGATTTAAATGTATTATACAGATTATACACAAAAAATATTTTTTTATAAACCTAGTAACACTAATTTGCAATGACTTTTGGAAACAAACATAAATAAAAATGATAACGTGATTTATTACTATTACTACATAAATATTTAAGGCATTTAAAATTAATAAATTGCGACATTTTATAAATTGCAACTTACTCTTTAAAAAAACCCTCATTTAATTTTAACACCAAGTGTAGTTTACACTTGGTGTTAAAATTAAAATGTATGAAAAGTCGTTATATGACTATTGCTTTATGTTACAAATAACAACACTCACCTGGGCATTTGCCGCTTCTCCCAGTCTTGAATTATGATATTGACATCTATTTTCAAATTCATTTTGGTAACAGCCACTATGTTCTTGGGTGCTATACACAATATTGTGTGGTCCAATGTGCTTTCTTCAGTGCCTATAATCAACCATTGAATTATTTTACGATTTTTTTGATAAAGATCGTAAATTTATGAAATGTTAAAATAAATTTTGAAATGTTTATACATTCACAGTTTATTGTAACTATAATTTACTAAAACTGACCTATTCCATCGTACAGTACGGAGAAACTTAGCATTCTAAACCAGCTGTCGTCGACTTCAAAATTATATCTAGCAAGATCCTGCTCGGCCGTATTCAGTACTAGTACCTTGAATGGAGTTTGTCGAGGGCCTGCAATGATACAAAACACGGAAATAATTAATTTGACAGCTATATGTTTTGAAATGAATAATTTAAGGATTTAAAATGAGAAATTAAGGCATTTAAATTAAATTTGGAAGCTACTAAGTACACTAAGAACTAGGTTTTATTTACCATTTCCACTCAAATACACTCCGAGCTGATTTATATAAGGACCTGCTGATATGACTAGTATCTTTCCAGGTACCAGTTCTTTCAGGACTTTAGGTTGATTCAGCAAGATAGGCATGATCTCATTCAACACGTCGATGTAAGCTGCGGCTGTGTCATAGAATGTTGCCAACGGTGCGAGGTGGGATGGTAAAGGAGTGCTACACTTCTCTGAATATTCTTTTTCGGCGAGTTGCAATTGTTTTCTGTGGTTGTCCGCTTGGATAATCTGACTGAACTCGCGGAACGATCGCTGCATCATGCCTTCGACTGAAACTGTTGCTGCTCTGAAAATAAAAACTTTGACGTTTATTTGATTCGGGACCAAAACAACTAACATTTTTAATAATCTCAAATAGTACCATTAACAAATTGACTGCAAAATGGAGAGGCTTTTTGCTCTATAAGAGCAGCGCCATTTTACTAATACTCGGATTTAAGTTAGTGGTGGCGTTAATGGTTTAAAAAAAAAATTCGTTAAAAGTTAATGGTTGAATTATTTTGATATTTTTACCTGTAGTTAAAAATATCAGTTGATATTTTATGCAGATACCTACATTATTTTTATATTTTAATACGTAGTTGAATATGGTTGAAAATATTTGTTAAATGTTTATGCAGATACATTTTTTGATATTTTTCACTGTAGCTGAATATAGTATTACGTGTTTATTTTTATAGGTTTATTCAATGAACTTGAACATCAATCATCATCATCATCATCATGATGATGATGATGATGATGATGATGATGATGATGATGATAATGATTCAATGAACTTGATCAATGCGTAAGAGCCTAAAGTCGAAAAAATTCATTCGTATAAAATAACGGACTCAGTTGAATATATCGAAAAGAAAGCTGTTTAATACGCCGAGTAACATCATTCTTCCTTATGCTAATGTTATAGAGTTTAATTTCATTGCAACTGTTACTACTTGTTTGACTCGCAAATTTTATCGCATTACACCTCGTCTCAATTACGCGCCACTCGTGTCCTAAATAATGCATTCAAATTTAGGCTCTAATCCGTTTACTTAATGCTTAAGTTAACTTACTCAATAAATGAATAAATTTATTAGAAAGATTGGATATGATATTTTTATTCTTTGCTTTGGACTAACGTTATAAATATTCATTAGGTAATTTTATCAATCGGTTAGATTTATCTATACGAATAAAACTTTTAGTTGCGTTTAATTATCAACGGCTCCAAATGAATATTTTTATTCGCTAAGGTTAATAATATTTATTGAATAAATGTGATTTTTTTTATTAGTTAAATTAAACTGATAATAGATATATTTACTATCTCTAATTTAAGTCACTTTTATTTCAATTGCGAGTGGATGGGCGTCAGGCGACAATATTTAGTGGCCTTATTAAAAATTTGATCCATGGTCCATGCATCGGCTAATTTAGCCTGATATTACTCGTTAAGCTTAGCTCAGTGCCTCACACTGACAGTAAGATCATATTTGCCTTACAGAACTTGGGCCCGCAAAAAGAATTACGTATGGACTTTGAGGGATAGTTGACTTTATAATGATTATTGTGTATGTCTAATGTTTACAATTTGTGCTTCGGTTTAATCCTTTTTTAATTACTTTGTCATCTTTTACTTAATTTGACATTTAATTTGAAATAGGTATTCAATGATTAGAAATCCTGCAACGTTTATTCTATTTGACATAAAATATTTTAATCACGCCTGCCAGCAGGTTAAATACAGTGACTAAGAAAATATTTTGTAAGATCTCTGTATTAGGTATTTATGCAAATAAAATATTTGATTGATTGATACCCAAGACACCTTATAGTTGAAGTGAAATCAGAGCCTTTTAATGAGACACATACCCCTAAGCCTAAGTATGCTACGCTGTTATTCTTGAGTGTATATGTAGCCTTACTTTACTATCAATAGTAATACGGGAACCAAAAGCAAATAATAATGTAACAGTGAAGTAAAACTTAAAGTTGTGAATTTTAGGAGTGTTCAGTCAGTGCTGAGCTGTCAAAGTAGAGTATAATTATTGCACTAGTGACTACGACACTGAGGAATTTCGTCACTTACAAGGTGTCTAGTAATTACAAAACAAAAATACCTTAGCAAACTCAGTATCATGGCGTATGTCAGTCGGAACTGCGATGACAACTTTTGAGGTATACCCATCATCATTCCCTTCAGTGTTACCAGATCTGGTACTCCGTCTTTGCATAGTATAATAACAGTACCAGTTTCATCCAAACCTATAAAATACGGGAACTTATGTTTTAATATCACACCAAGCAGTACCTGCCAAGAAAGTGGTTTATCACCCTAAGGTTAAAAGTCATTCGCGCGTCAGAGAACTACAGGGTGGATTTTCCCATGAAAATATATTCTGATAGCTACTAATACTATAAAGTCATAGTCCCTATCGCTATTCTACTGACACATGAAATTTTGTCAAAACTGGTACACCACTTTCTTGGCCGACCGTACCAACCAAAACACAAAATCGATGTTGATGAAATTTTGTGCAAAGATAAATATTTGTTTTTTATTTTGTATCCTACAGCTGGGCACGCGATATAACGTGTAGTTCACGCGGGTACAGCCACGGGTAAGAAGCTAGTACTAAATTAATTTAGATTATTCTTAGTGATTTGGACAACAGGAAAGTTATTTGTGTTGTCTTTCTATTTCTTATTTTGGTCTAGGAGACGCCACGCGGTCTATAAAACCAGTTTGGTTGCAGTTTCGAATCACCCAAAGGGCAAAGTTATGTGCGATGAGCACTAATAATTTTACATGAGTCATGAGTATTTTCAATTGTATAACAACTAATATTTACCCTTTAAGGGGACTACTAGAGCTATGGGCAGCACATAGCTCTAGTAGTCCCCTTAAAGGGTAATTATAAAATTGATTTAATATTATTACTTCTCTATTAAACAAAATCATTCTCAAAAAACTAGAACAGTATCATTTTAGCAAATTACTTCTAGTATTTATTGAATCACTGTTAACTGCTTTTCATTATGACATTCTTTCGTATTGTAATAAACAACTAAATGAAAAGTTTACTGTGATTCAATAAATGCTAGCGGTAATTTGCTAACATGATACTGTTCTAGTTTTTAGAGAATTGATTTTGTTGAGAAGTAATAAAATTAAATCAATTGGGGGCTGCACATAGCTCTAGAAGGCCTCTTAACCCTTTATAAGGTAGTGGCAAGTATATTGCCACCATAATTTAAACCTTATGCCGTTACGATACGTCCAAAACCAATGAATTTTAAAATTGACTATATCATTCAAAGGGTTAAGATAATTGCTATTTGTGTTAGTTGGGCTTGTTAATTGGTGTGATTGCGGGATGAATACCTACACTTATTATTTTATTGAAACATTATTAATTTTAGAATGCTCAAGTTTTCCGATACTTGCCTCGCCTTCCGGCTCTGCCTGCCATCTGTATATACTCAGCGGGAGCGAGAGTTCTCCTTTGCTGCCCATCAAACTTGGAGACCTCATCAAACACAACCGTTCGAGCGGGCATGTTCACACCCATGGCAAAAGTCTCTGTTGCGAATAGAATTTTTACCTGTAACGAAAAATTTTGATGAATAAATAAATATAAGTAATTAAAAAATTTTTTTTGCAGTCTGTAAAATTTCTCTGATGTTACATTTTGGTGTCTGTGATCGACAATCGTTTAAAATCGTTTTTCTAATCTGGGATAAAGCTCGGATCTATCATAATACGGGTAATATAAGTTTTCTTGCAGGAAATCCGCTAGACGACAAACAGTGAATATGTTTTCATAAAAAATTTACTGTTCTGTTATAAAGTGGCATTTGTAGCTAGAGGAATCAAATTATATCAAAAGTTCACAATAAGATATGAAGTTTTTAATAAGTACTGACAACGGCATGTCAACCTACCCAAAAAGTTAAAGGTCATTGAATTGATTTTCAACTTTGAGTCCAACAAGTAGAGATAAATATCAATTGAGACAATTTGACGTTTAGTGGTAGGTTGACGTGCTGTTTCTGTACATATCGTTTTACTTACATAACCAGTCTGGAAAAGCATTTCTACTATTTCCTTGAGCAGCGGTAGAATACCGCTGTGATGTACTCCTATACCATTCTCGAGAACTCTCTGCAATCTTATTACCTACAATATAATACAATAATTTATAGAAAAAAAAAATTAGTTACGATACAGACAGTATCTCACAAAAGTATACTTGAGGTAATCTTCTGTCTGGCTCTTTTAGTCTTTGAAGGCACCTTTGGAAGAATGATTTGATATGACTCTTTTCTTTGGCAGTGGTCAAGTCGACGGACATCAAGTTTTCAGCATTTTGGTCACATCTAAAATACATACAACATTTAAAGCATTTTTCATGACATTTTAAATGAGTGAACGTAAGCGAATCCGTATTAGTGATACCAAAAATACATTGATTTATTCGTTTTAATATTATCGAAACTGTCAATGACGCGACATAAAATAGCCAATCGAAGTACACTTGAAGCAGACGCCGCAGTTCGCACTTTGCCAACATTGGTGATTTTAAAACAACACAAGGCTACTTCATGCGGTATCTGTAAGCAGGAGTAATCTACACCACTTTCTAGAGCCTGAAAGCAGAAAAACTACTGAAATACCTGTTTCGTGATAAAGTAAATGCTACAACTGGAAGTTTATCCTTTTGTCTCAAGTGGTCAATGAAAGCCACCCACATAGTTTGGTCCGCTTTAGGGTTCTGGAACTGCTTACCGCCAGCTAAAATAAAATTAAAAACCTAAAATAGCTATAAATTTTGAATTTCAACAAAAATATCATGTATGCTCTTACCTTTAGGTCCAAAACCCTTCTTATATTCGTTTTCTCTAGCTTTCTTAGCAGCTACTGCTTCGTTATATCCTCTTAGTTGAAAGTTTCCTTCTTGATCAATAACTAGAAATCTTTCATTCTTAGATTTTCCACCAGATCCTAATAACAACATATTATGTAACTTAAATATTTCCAAAGCAAAAGCAAATAAAATCTTGAAATATAAACATATACAAACAAACATTATGGCGAGATAAACAGCATGTTTCTGCTGTCATGGCACTGGCATTACTCAGCCTTATACAAAGTAACTATAAAATTTAAGTAGGTACACAAAAATATTTTTATCGATTGTAGAAAAAAATAAAAAGTAATTGTATTTTTTTAAAATAAAATAACATTAATATTGCTATAGTAGGATTTCACTGGTGGGTGGCGTTTTTGAACCTCCTACCAATCCAAATGTCACAACTGTTTATTGTCATTGTATTAACAACAAAGTATTGTTGTTTTGTACGTTAAGGCCACAGTCTATGAAACCATTTTCATAGACTGTGTTAAGGCTATGGCACGGATCAAATCGCTACACACCTGTGTACAAGTAGTGACAGAGCGGAACAGGTCTCTTAGGGGTGGACACAACGTATACTTTACGCTTCTTCGTGCGCCCGATCCAGTCCGCGAACTGCATAGTACTGTTGACACAGATTAGTGCCCCACAGTAGACCAGCATAGGAAGAGACCTACACTACACACCTGTGTACAAGTAGTGACAGAGCGGAACAGGTCTCTTAGGGGTGGACACAACGTATACTTTACGCTTCTTCGTGCGCCCGACCCAGTCCGCGAACTGCATAGTACTGTTGACACAGATTAGTGCCCCACAGTAGACCAGTATAGGAAGAGACCTACACTACACACCTGTGTATAAGTAGTGACAGAGCGGCACAGGTCTCTTAGGCGTGGACACGAACGTACACCTTACGCTTCTTCGTGCGCCCGACCCAGTCTGCGAACTGCAGAGTACTGTTGACACAGATTAGTGCCCCACACAGGAACAGTTAAGTGTGAGACCTACACACCTGTGTACAAGTAGTGACAGAGCGTCATGGGCCTCTTAGGCATGGACACGACGTACACCTTACGCTTCTTCGTGCGCCCGACCCAGTCCGCGAACTGCAGAGTACTGTTGACACAGATTAGTGCCCCACACAGGAACAGTTTAGTGAGAGACCTACACACCTGTGTACAAGTAGTGACAGAGCGTCATGGGCCTCTTAGGCATGGACACGACGTACACCTTACGCTTCTTCGTGCGCCCGACCCAGTCCGCGAACTGCAGAGTACTGTTGACACAGATTAGTGCCCCACACAGGAACAGTTTAGTGAGAGACCTACACACCTGTGTACAAGTAGTGACAGAGCGTCATGGGCCTCTTAGGCATGGACACGACGTACACCTTACGCTTCTTCGTGCGCCCAACCCAGTCCGCGAACTGCAGAGTACTGTTGACACAGATTAGTGCCCCACACAGGAACAGTTTAGTGAGAGACCTACACACCTGTGTACAAGTAGTGACAGAGCGGCACGGGTCTCTTAGGGGTGGACACGACGTACACCTTACGTTTCTTCGTGCGCCCGACCCAGTCCGCGAACTGCAAAGTATTCGGCACTGTCGCGCTCAGCATCACGATGCTCACATGAGCGGGAAGTAATATTAGCACCTCTTCCCATACGTATCCTCTCTGCAATACATTCAGATAAATTAGAGAGCGCATTGGGCACATTGTACGGTCGGCCAAGAAAGTGGTTTATCACCCTATTAGAGATCGAAACTGTTTCTAATCTCCGATATGTCAAAACTGTCTATAGATAGATTATTGGGACCGGCCGTAAGAAAACTTCATGACGGATCTGACGAGTTAACTTCGTGAGTATACTTAATATTCAGAAGCCATAATATGTCAAGTGTACATAACGTTAACGTAATCAAGATGTGCTTACCTCAGCATTGTTGATGTAGTGGACCTCGTCGAAAATGACGAATTCCAAATCCCTCGTGACGTCAGAGCCACAGTACAGCATCGAACGCAGAATCTCCGTGGTCATGACGAGGCAGGGTGCTGTCGCGTTGATCTGAAGATCGCCAGTGAGTAGACCCACCTCGCCAAATTGTTTGTTGAAGTCATTGTACTTCTGATTTGAGAGAGCCTTGATTGGAGATGTGTATATTGCTCTGTGGGTAAAGGTAAAATTGATCTGATTACATTTTTGTTATTGTTGGGTGATGTTTTATTAAATTTAAGAAACATCCAATACATAAATGAAAAATAACTGTTATGGAGTCTCTTACTTCTTTTTATAAAGAAGACATATCAAGTAAAAGTTTTTTGGCATTAAGGTATTAATTATTATTAGTATATTAACATATTTTTTTAAGTGCATTTCATATTAAGTTGTTGGTGTATCGGTGCGGTGGTCCTCCTACTACGAGGGTCTCGAGTTCGATTCCCGGTCGGGTCAATTTATGAAACGATCCCAAATTAAGCGGAACTCTGACACCAAATTAACCTTACACTATAGTCTTAATATATTAAGAAGAGAGTTACCTTGTGCAATTTCTTCTTGACATGGCTATGGCGTATTCGGCTACAACAGTTTTCCCGGCCGATGTATGGGCCGCTACAAATACGTGGTGTCCTTCTTCTAACTTTAATATAGCCTAGAAATGATAAAGTATATAACTTTTTACAATATGTCTCCCTATACGATAATAAACTACATTCAAAAAGCAGTGTCTGTACAACTTTAAACACAAATGCCAATATTTAGGTGAAAATATAAATTACCATTATTCAATTTTCTTCCGTTGCCTAAAGATTTGTCTTAATAGGTATACCTACATCAATTGGTATAAATGAGTAACACTTTTGTGCTTAATACGGATTTATAATCCATAAAATTAAACTTTCTTGCAAATAGTCGCGATCGTAATAACAGAAATTATGTGCGTGCCCTTCGAGAGGCCACTGTGGAAAACGAAGGTTTCGTATACATAAAGATTTAGCAGAACCTCTAAAACAATTTTAGCCAGAATGATAAATTTGTAGCTGTTGTAATTGTACGCTACAACTCGCCGAATGTGGTCCCTCAGATGAACTGTGTCAAATACCAAATTACTGAATCTGACCAAATAAGATGATTTTTATGAGTGGTAATATTTAGAAGGTAAATTGTAGGTCTACATACGAAAATAACAGCTCTGCCTAGTTACTGCAAATAAAGATAATCCAATCAGATCTGAATCGGCCTTCAGTTCTCAAGTGCTCAAGTTCTCAAGTTCAAAAAAATTCAATACACAAATAAATTAAAACATTCGACTAACAAAATAAAAACCATGTGGCAGATAATAAACGAAAGAACAAATAAAATAAATCGGAAAGAAAAGCGTAGTATAAATTTAAAAATAAATAATGTGGTAAATTCGGATCCAAAACAGGTCGCCGATTTTTTTTACAATTTTTTTGAGTCGATTGGTAAGCTTCACCCTGAGACGAGGGCCGGTGGCGTTCGCGGACGCCCTGTTCTCCGACCGACACAAAACACCATGTATCTGAGCCCAGTCGAATGCCCAGAGGTGCACAAAATCATTAAAAGCTTAAAAAATAAAAAAAGCCACGGCATAGATGAGTTTCCTCCTAACTTAATTAAAGAATGCGCAGACGAACTAACCTTACCGCTTACAATATTAATAAACCAATCTTTTCACGAAGGGTCTTTCCCACAACAACTTAAAAAAACAATCATAAAGCCTATCCATAAAACAGGTGAACAAACCGATCCAAACAACTATCGCCCAATTGCCCTCTTACCAACTGCATCAAAGATTTTCGAAAAGGCTATTTGTAACCGGGTTAGTAAGTTTTGTGAAAAATATCAAATATTTGATGATTGTCAAAATGGCTACCGGAAAAACCGATCTACAGTATTAGCGGTGTACAAGTATATCAATGAAGTTGTCAAAATATTAGACAGTAAAAAATATGGTGTAGGCATCCTATTAGATATGACGAAGGCATACGATAGGGTGCAACATAACGTTTTATTAAATAAACTTTACGGGATAGGTATACGCGGCTCCGCTCATGAGTGGTTTGCTTCGTATTTACGAGATAGGCAGCAATTTGTCGAAGTCGAACACTTTGACACCATTACCAACAATATCTCATGCGTGTGCTCTGAGGGTAAGGTAATAAATTCATCGATCCCTCAAGGAAGTGTCGTTGGATGTTTATTATTTTTAATTTACATTAATGACCTTCCTAAAATAACAGAGGAGACGTGTGTCTTATTTGCCGATGATATATCCTTGCTGACCTCTTGTAAAGGCGATACAGATATTTATAAAAAACTCCATTTGCTCATTACCAAAACATCTGACTGGTTAAAGGATCATAACTTAAAAATTAATTTTACCAAAACTAAAATAATAACTTTCCATCCGCATCAAAAAAAGCATTAAATTTAAAACTTAATTACAATGGCACAATAATAGAATCTGTAAAAGATTTTAGATTGTTAGGTATAAATATAGATACCCACTTAAATTGGAAAGCGCATGTACAAAGAATAGGATCTAAGCTTTCACGCTTCTCGTATGCATTGCGCGAAATCAAAAAGACTACGAGCATAGGGACAGCAATAACAACCTATTATGCGTATGCGCACGCTTGGCTGAGTTACGGTGTTATTCTGTGGGGCAACAGTATAGACGCAGCCTCCCTATTCACACTCCAAAAGAAATTAATCCGGATTATCGCAAACATAGATCAGACTGATAGCTGCAGACCGTACTTTCTTGAATATAAAATATTAACCCTACCCAGCCTGTATATTTTAGAGATAAGTAAATTTGTTAGAAAATATAATTTTTTTTATACAAAACGTGAAGATTTACCATGCAAATACAACTTACGACATAAAAATAAATTAACGTTGCCAACTTCACGATTAAAATTAAATTCTTCAAGTACCTTTAGTTCTTCTATAAAAATATACAATAAATTACCCGATATTCTAAAAAATGAAAACAATGACATCAAATTCACTCAAAATTTGAAACAATATTTAATTAATAAATGTTATTATAGCACAAATGAAAATTTTATCGATAAATAATATAAAATAAACTTCAAGTTATTTAAATTAATCCTATTGACATTTATTGAAATCCAATTCAAATTATGAACAGAATAGTCTACTGTATTTATCGCCTTGTTGAAGACGCTTCCTCTCTCCTAGCCCTAAGTTGCGTGCCCGACAGGGTCCATAACACTGGTCTTTTATTAATTGTTACATCTTTCTGTACATTATGGTTTTGCAATAAATTATTGAGTATTGAGTATTGAGTGCTGAGATTTACTTTAATGCTACAAATTTAAACTTAAAAGAACGTTTCTTTGGTAAGGTTTTAATTTTAGCAGAAGTAGCCACAATGCTACTCTGAGAGTATAGGGTTTATATATTCTACTAGTACAGAAAAAAAGCTCTAGTAAAGTGAGCCCTCGGGCCACACGTTTCAGAAAAAAGTTATCATATTTAGAGACAAGGTGGAAGGTGTTTACACATAATAATATAAAAATGTAGTCATTTCGTAGTTCAAACGTATGTATCTGTGTGGTGTGTAAATATTTCCTTTCTTGAAATAAAACTGATTAATTTATATGTGAACAGAATATACGTATTAGGGTAACCATGCATCAGAATATTAACGGAAAGTGATGGAAAAAATTAATGAGTCCACATTTTATTGATTCGTATTTAATCAATATGATCAAGTCTGCTTCATCTGAACAATTACCGTAAATACCGTTAAAATTACCGTTATTATAAGTTTGCCAAGTGCTAAGAACTTTACTTTAATTTTAAATGTCAATTTTATTTTATTTATTTATTTTTATGTCAATGGAGGCATAACTTAATGTATGTATAAAAATTGATTGATCGAGTTTACTGTCAACAAACTTCAATCTTAAATCGTCATACGTAACTACACGTTCATTTATGAATACGTGAGATCTATACTGACCAAGGCAATTAGGAGTAGCTCCAGGAATAAACTCAACTGCACCAATTATCTTATAGTATCCTGTTTTTACTTTAATTGTTCGTGGAATATTGCTTATTATTTGTTTTTCTGTCTGATTTAAATACGAAAAAATAAGAAAAAAATTCAAATTTATTAGATTCTATATGCGATAAAAAAATCTAATTGATTTTCATGATTGTTCCAATTATTCTGATAATGATCACGATACTGACTTACTGTTAAATCTTAATTTATCTGATTTTCGTTTTATTTTATTCGTCATTACTGTTTCTTTTCGTTTGATCAGTCAAGTCAGTCCCATCACTAGTCACCTCAGTTTGACAGGTGTCATTCTAATCAAGCTATATTTTATGGACTATAGAGTGTGTAATTTATATTTGTCAGAAACTGAGACTGAACAAATCGTACTACCCACATAATCATTATTATTTTATAATTAAAGAACAACTTAAACAACAGATTTATTATTTATCCACTCACTAATATGAATAATGAAATGTAGAAATACTTTATTACCTAACTATGTTGTATTTTTTTGTATTTATCACTTTCAAAAGTAACACAACAAACGCGTGTCAGACGTTGATCAGGAAACATACAAATACGTCCATTCAGGCGTCATAAAAGTTCCTAATCATTGTTTAATTATTAACAATTTTTAAACCATTTTTTTTTAAATACCTCTTAAGCAATCATACAGCATATACTTTTAAGTTTCCTAAAAAAATTTATAATGTGGTTAACATACACAAAATCATTACGGAGAATTTAAGAAGCAAAATATTTCTTTGAATACTTTATATAGCAATAATATTTGAATACAATTTTAAGCTGCAAATTCATAAAACAATGAGTTGGGCGAGATATTTCTCGTGGAATTGGTTTTTAGGGTGTGGCCCGAGTGCTCACTTTACAAGACCTTTTATTCTGTACTAGTAGAATATATAAACCTTGTACTTTCAGGGTAGCATTGTGGCTACTTCTGCTAAAATTAAAACTTTACCAAAGAAACATACTTTTAAGTTTAAATTTGTAGCATTAAAGTAAATTTGAGCACTTGAGAACTGAGGGCCCATCATCTGATTGGATTTTCTTTATTTGCAGTAATTAGGCAGAGCTGTTATTTTCGTATGTAGACCTACAATTTACCTTCAAAATATGACCACTCATAAAAATCATCTTATTTGGTCAGATTCAGTAATTTGGTATTTGACACAGTTCATCTGAGGGACCACATTCGGCGAGTTGTAGCGTACAACTTACAACAGCTACAAATTTATCATTCTGGCTACAATTGTTTTAGAGGTTCTGCTAAATCTTTATGTATACGAAACCCTCGTTTTCCACAGTGGCCTCTCGAAGGCCACGCGTCTAAGAAAGTGACGCGGACGAAGTTGCGGGCAACAGCTAGTTTCAAATAAAATGAAAATAGCCCTTATTGATATAACCGCGTTTATAAAGTATAGCGAAGACATACGATAGTTATTTAGATTTATTAAAATGTCTGTTATAATATAGGGTGAATAAATGTATACTCATGGAGTAAAGTGGATATTAATTGATCCTTTAAATTACCTGCTTTTGGAAATTGTCCAGCTCAAATGGATATGTGTGTGCCATGTCTTTTATTTTCTCCGTAAAGTCTGGCACAGGCAGTGATACATCTATCATCTCAGCCCAATCTGTAGAAGTCACTCCAGGCCTTACATTAGAACTGGTTATATTTAGCACTGGTATTTCTGGTAGCTCAACAGGTGGATGAATGATAGTGCCTTCAAGGAAGTTGTCATCTTCGCCTTCTATTTGTTCTTCAACCTTTTTAGTGACTTTTGTAGCTTTTGGTATAGGTTCTTCATCTTTCCATAGGCCTAAATTGCAAGGAAAAGAAGTAGATAGAAACCAGTGTTATTCTTTATGTAATTAACAATTTTTAAGATCCTATTAAGTGCAAATGTATTAATAATAATCATTTGCTGTTAAGTTCTGACCTCTGGTGTATTGTATTTAATTTTGCGTTTAGGTTTTGTGTTCCTACTTTTTTTATACTGTTTATTTATATATTAAAATGATGGGTTGCATTGGTTTTAAACTAAGATACCTACAAAGCCGACTAGTTGGCTTGAATTTGTTATGGAAATGCGAAAAAATTAAGATGGTCTTAACTTTGAATGTCAGGTGCATCTTTAATATTTCATAGTTACCAACTAAATGAGCATTGTTGTCCACAACTTCTTCTAAGTTAACTTTAATATTTATATCCACTTTATCCTCATCATCCAATTTCTCTGGTTCTTCATTCCTTTCATGGTTGAGGACTGTCATGCCATCTTCGTCGAATAGAACACCTTCTTTACATCCAGGTGGGGTGGTTAAATACTCTGCAAATATTTGCGATTGAAAGTGCATTCTTAAGCTTTTATAAAAAATATACTAAATGAAAAATTACTACATAGAAACTTTTTATATCAGGTGTAGGGTTTATTTTATAAGAAATTTGAGTAAAATTAACCAGCCATTAATTTTAAAGATTATGACACATAGCTAGCATGCAAACCCTGTTCAAACATAATGGAAATTAGTATTATGTTTGTTTTTTAACCCCTTGTTTGCCGCTAATTCCAGACACAATAGAAATTAATTGTCATATGGCTCGATTGCGTGACTTGGGTAGTCGACCGGTTAATACAATAACTTCTATGGTTGGACAGTGGACTTTGGTGTATAGTTAATAAAAAGCCCAATAAAAAAAAACATTTTTATGTTTCTTCTGTTTTCAACACTGACTGAACTACACCCATGAATTTGGCTAATACTATTATCACACCTTGTATAGTGTTGAAGTGGCTTATAATAACATAAAACAGATTAAATATCCTACCTTCTCCTAAAAATTTCCCTGGTTCTTCACTATCCAAATCAATGTCTATCTTTTCAAACTGAACTACATCATTTAGCATCTTTCGTAGTTCTTCTTCAAACCCCGCAGGCAGGAATGGACTTTGTGTTATGGTTCCTCTTGTAGCCTGGCTGGGAGGAAGGGGGGCCCGAGACATAGCTGTGCCATCATCTTCATCATCTACTGGTATACTCACTTCTTCGATACCAATAATTTCACCTGTTATTGGGTCCCGGACCACCTGTTATTATAAAAATAAACACTTCTGGGTAACTTCACTGTCACACAATATGGGAAATGATGCAAAGTTAATCTTTATTGTCCGTTTTATCTTAAAATTGATGAGACTTAAAACCTTTAATATCATTTCAAAACAATACACTAAGGTAAGGATACCCTCTGACCTAATCTTTACAGATAGGTTAATTTATAAATCTTATTTTGCATTCAAGTTTTACATAGATTTATTACCTCTAAGGTAGTGTCAGGGCCTATTTCATCATCATCGATGGTGAACAATGAATTAACATCAGTAGTGCGATGCCAGTGGGTTTGTGACCTCTCCCACTTATGTATGGATAGCTTCTCTGGCTTCAAAAGGTATTCTTTTACTCTTTCATTTAGATCATCAAAGATTGGAGGAACCTGTAACATATTGCACGTTAATAAACCTTTTTTACTTTGTAATGCCACTAAATTTTTAAATAAGCACCTTCAAAACTGAGAATTCATCGCCGGCATCTAAAGACATTTCAGTGTGAGATAAATAAAATGTATTGAAAACTTATTTTTGTTTACTTCGGCATATGTTTTTGAGGTTATAATTTATAAACACAATAAAAAAAAAAGCCCCTAGTAGAGTTGCTGAACAATAGTCGAATAACGATAGTCTAACGATAGTTGACATCATAAATATAGTATCGATAGAATCGATAATTGTTACAATAGACATAACCTTAGAGCATTTACAACAGGAGACGCCATTGACAGGCGTACCCCGCTGCCAAAGGTACGAGACCGCCGGTCATACTGGTTATATAAAACTAGTTGCCGCACGTTCCACTTCATTCAGCAAATGTCAGTAGCGCACAACAGACCTGAGCTAAAAATGCCGAATTGCAGCGTTTTTGCGTGTAAAAAGAGGTCGGAATCCTCTAGTTTACAATAGGATAACTTTACTTTCCATTTCTAAGTACCTATTATTTTGACTTAATATTAACAAATAAAACAATAAATTATCAAAATAACATGAACAATTCCCAATCCATAAGTGTTACCGCTAAATAGTAATCGTATCTAATGTAGGGTAATTTTTAAAGATGTAGTTTATACAATTTGACTTGATTAAACGTCTAATTAAATATGCGTTTTGTTTATTACTATATATACTATGTTTTCTATAATATATATTATAGAAAACATATAGCTGCATAATTATGTCTTGACGAAATAAAACATGGCAATCAGTAATCTATAATCAATTATTCAATTCATTATAGATTTATTATTTATTTATAAATCATAAAAAAAAATCAGCAAGTTTCATCTAATTTATATTTTAAATCGTTATTCTCTAATTCTTTTTAATACGTTCTAGTAAACTTATCACGAAATTATGCATTTTTTAATTTAAGATCTGACCACACTAAAGGAAAATTAGGGCTGTGACAGCCTAAAACAAAAGTCGATATCGATTATCAATAATGACGATGATTTATTCGACATATATTTTTAATACGTAATTAGATACTTTAAGATTGAGTTTCATTTATTATTTTTAACTTTTTAAAGGGAACTTTTTGTGTAGGGTTTTTTTAAATAATAATATTTCTTTTTTTATATTATAATTTGTATAGGCAGAATTTGTTAAGTTGTAGATAACTAGTCTGGCCATAAATACTGTTACATTAAACCTTTTTTTACAACTTATTTATTATTTTGAATTTGGAAAAAAATCTTGCAATTTTGCGGAAATTACAATATGGAATGGGATGTTAAAAAAAATAGGATTGCAGTGATCGCCTTGCACAAAGTGGGTCCGGTCATATTCCAGACACTTCGAAAGCTTGGTATCAGCCGTATGTTCGTATTACGTACTATCAACAGATACAAAAACATTACCTTCAAGTTAGAAACATAAGGCTGGTTTAATACCAAATGTGCTCCGAGGTATTATACCAAAAATACCGTATTAAACGGTATAATACCATTTCATACGGTATTTTTGGTATTTTATCTTTTAGAGTGTAAAATAACTAGAAGTACTTTAAATTTGGGAAATTATTGGGTAACTAGCTAATAAACGTAATCAAAACTAATATCGTTTAACCAGCATCATGTCATTTAGTACAGTATTTTTGGTATTTTATTTTTTGAAAGTGTAATAATTAGAAATTTCTTATAAGTTAAGGAAATTATTGGTTAGTAAGACTGTCTAGTTGGTCTTAAGATACGGATGTGCCTACCTAAAAAAAGAATCGTTTTCCCATAGTAACTCGGCTGCCATTACAACCTCTTCAGTTTTTATATTCGTAACAAACAGCCTATGTTAGTCTAAGTAGTCCAATACATCTCGATGTTTAAATTTCTCAAAATTGGTTTAGTAGTTTTAGCGTGAAAACGGAACATATTATTATGTAAGGTACACATTTTCATATTCACTATATTAGTAGGGAAAGATCGATTAAGGACATCGCACAAAGTGTAATTTTGATTTATTAATTTTGTTTCGTACTAAGAACGTCTAGGCACATCAACATTACACACGAACGAAAACTAACTACAAAACCGATGATACGTAAAAAAGTCAAGTAAATTGCATCTTTCAATTACGTCATCTTGTATACTGATAGGCTGTTCATGCGTGTGTTTAAACATGTGTGCGTGTAGTCTGTGTTTGTGTTTGACAATTTCTTCGTATGCGTGCGTAACGACATTATCGAAAATGCATTTGTTTGTAATCGCTGTTAGTGTGCGTTCCTCGCTCCCCGCACCGAAAGTGGCAGAATTATTTGTATGGATATAAGTACTCATGGCCAATCCAGTTGGATAAATAATCAAAGGACATAACGGATACTATCGATAGTTACCTTTCCATCGATATTATTGCAATATCAATCAAATATTATTTGCATTTAAGCGGGAAAATAAAATGTGTTGTTAAGTAGTTCTGTTTTATTTTCTAAAATAGTGCGTATTTACCCTTGTCTTAGATGTTTTATTCATGTTTTGAGACCATTTCAGAATGAATCCACTTTAATTTTACTCTACATTTTCTTTGTTACACTATTTTCGTTATACCATTCGTGTCACACCAAATACTTTTATCAAGATTACAGCCTCAGAACATTTACTAGCTAAATTAACCTATTCGATATAATAGAAAAACCCTGTCCGATCCATTAAAGTGTTATTAGGTATCTAGATAAGATTCTATTTGTCCCTATGAAAAAAAAAAAATCACTACATTCAAAAAGTTTACATGGCAATCCCAAGAGGCGGTGACCAGACGCGCGGGAGGCGTGGAGATGCGCCGGCGCTCGCTCGCACTCACACACAGGTAGCGAAGTCATGACCCCAGATGACCCCGGTACTTATCAGTCAGATAATAATGTGTCAATTGTACGAAACTGAGACTTTTTAGTAGCTCTGCAAAGAGCTTTTTTATTTGGTAGTATGAGGTCACTCAATAAGGACACTGATTGTGGCGAAGATGTTGTTCCATATTTCTGCCAAATACACCGATTGTAACACACTCGTATCCGCTTTTATCTAAGCGCAACAATCCGCACACGCATTTTAGCTTCACTGTCACATAATTTTGTGAAAACTATTTGTAGAATACGACATTTCGCGGAGCAAAACGGTACGACCACTCGGAAGTAATGTCTTCGCGAAACAGACCTGTCGTAATAATAAATAATAATGCATGATCAGGAAATATCCACCGACACGTGCCGCGCGGTGAGTTGAATCAAAGCGGGCGGCTACCTTTACGCTATGTCAAAGGCGCTGCCTATGTTTATTGCGGTGCCGAAAAGCGAGTAGTTTGCGTCATAGAGCCACGTGACGGGGAATGTTAACGCATTTTGAAAATTTCCCCGTTGTAGGGTAAATGGGTGATAAACCTGTTGACTTTAAAAATCGATAAAAAAAATGGTATTTATGAATTACGTAATTTTGATACTTATTCTGGTTATGATATTAAAGCAACTTTATGACCCTTTCGGATCGGACAGGGTTTTTATAACATATTGTATTTATAAACAAGTCAGTTCATAAAAGAGTCACACGTTTACAGTCTACTATCGATAGTATCAACATTATCGATAGTATCGATTGTTGTTACAATAGTCATAATAACCAATACTATCGACTGTATTGATACTATCGACATTATTGAACTAAATTGGTACTATTGTACTTGATACTATCGATAGTCCAAATGTCGATAGTACGGCAACACTGCCCACAAGTATTTCAACTAACACCTGTCAGAGTTTTGCGTGGGAAACTAGAAGAGTCCACGTTCTCGCGTAAAACTCCTGTAATCATTGAAATGTATAAAATCAGTTAAAATCAGTTTTATTTCTGCAAATAGGCCCCTGGAGGCGCTTTTACACGTCCCAATATTTAACCTACCACTGCTTCGGGACAAATGTGGGCTAGTGCCGGAAGAAGCAGCGCAAGAAACTCGGTCACTATTGTCAGCCTCTTTTTAAATAAACATGTTTACATAAGATATATGCCAGTGCGAGCTGATACAATTTAAAGCCAAACGTTCCTATCATTTATATCATCATCAATAGTGTAATAGCCCTTTTTCATTAAAACAACTTTGACATATGATTTGAATTTATGCACAGGGAGACATTTGAATTTATAAACCACCCATACATTTCAATGACTTAGGTTAGTTTAGGTTAGGTAGGTTAGGCTATTATGTTTATGTAAGTATATTAAATCAAGAAACTCTTTAAAAGACCAGGCAGTATGGCTCATGTCTTCGCCTGTCCCGAGAGGGACGAATTCTACTTCTCTCTCTAACATGTCTTGGATACTTTAGCAATTTAATTGCACTTTTATATCAGTATATAAACTTTAAAAAAATTGTCTCGGCGGGACTCGAACCCACATCACCTCGCAAAAAAAAAATATTTTCAAGTTTTATATACTGATATCTGTCTTGGAGTTTTGCGCGGGAAACGAGAAGAGAAAGATGGACTTTGTTTCGTAATTTTGTGAAATTATCATAAGCGGCATTTATTGTGATAAAGTGGTGGCATTGTTATAATAATATGTCAGTGGGTAGGATAAATCAAATAAAACTGAGAAACAAGGAAAAGCGCTCATATTTGACTCTGATCGACGTTCTCGCGTAAAACTCCTGTAATCATTGAAATGTATAAATCACTTATACATTTCAATGACTTAGGTTAGGTTTCATTTCATTTCTTCTCATTGACTTTCATTTTCATTTCATATCAATAAAAAAAATCTACTGAAGACTTGGTTGTATGGGCATAGTTCCCTTTGCCTACCCAGAATGGGTGAAGAAAACAACAACAAAAACTAACATCTGTCAAAATACTGACATTTCATCAACGTCTAATTGACATTTGAAAATTAAATTTCGTGTTAAGCATAAATCATTAAAGTAACTTATTTTAAGTATAATATTATAAGAGTTATTTGATTCGGGATTTATACCATGTACCTTATTTATTATGAGTTTCCGATATTTCGGCACTGTTGCATGCAAGCGCAATGATCACAGGAGAACTGTTGTATCTGCGGGTAGCTGTTAAGAGCAGACAAATCGATCTACCCTCCGTCGTAGTCTTTTATTACACACGACACCGGTACCACTGTTTGACAACTCACTATTTTTACACTTTTGTTCTCGACACACAACACTTACAATATCCGATCGTGACACAGTATTTTTTTGTTTTCTTCGTTTACCGCAAATTGGAACCACTGGATTCCATACACTAGATAATTTAAAGCCATCTTCGCGATAGAAATTTTTGTATTTGGTAATTTCAATCGCTTCTCTGACCATTCTTGGTATAGTGGCTCTGAAGAAATTATCTGTGCGTTGTGAAACTCAAAAGAAGAGAAGAGAAAGCCATTGCCACTGCACCCACAGTAATCCAACTATGGAAGAGGTATGTCGACGACGTGTTTTGTATATTAAAATGTGACAAAGACGATATTGAAACTCATCTGGCAAGCATCAACAGTATCTACCCCAAGCTTAACTTCACCTGTGAGATTGAAGATGACAGACAGCTGGCATTCTTAGACGTTAAGATTAGAGTGCAGAAAGAGGGTCACTTAGTCACTCAGTTTACAGAAAACCTACACAAACTGACCGTTACCTTCATGCCGATTCACACCACCACCCTAGACACTTTAACTCCGTAGTAGCATCATTGTCTAACCGTGCATATAATCTATGCGACGAAGATCACTTGCAGGAAGAGCTAGATCATGTACGATATGTACTACGGAGAAATGGATACTCCGGTAGACTTTCTACTAGGAAACAGTCAAAACATCAGAGATGTAAGGTTGACAGACAACCTGTGTATTTGCCGTATATAAAAGGAGTGGCAGACAAGATCTCAAACATCCTTAAGAAGTTCTCTTGAAATACTGTCTTCACTCCCTTAAGAAAGGTATCACGGTGTTTACGATCGCCTAAAGACAATCTCCCACTAGAAAAACCAGGTGTCTATAAGATTGACTGCAGTTGCGAAAGTTCATACATCGGCCAAACTAAACGCACAGTAACTTGCCGGATGAAGGAACATATTAAAGCGGTCAAGAAAAACGACACACAAAAGTCAGCCATCGCTGAACACCTTATACACTCAAAGAAAGAAGAAAACAAAAAAAATACTGTGTCACGATCGGATGGGAGTCGGACTGTTCATAGAAAGTCTTTTTTACGAAACCCAATTTCATAACTGCCATGTTATCGAAGAGCCATTTGACCGACGGGCTATTTAACCTATTGGTCACTTTACTGAAAAGCCAAATGTACGCAATTCCATGTCGGCGACAGTACATTTGTTTGAACGCCATATATTCGAAAGACAAATAAATTCACTTTTAAATCAACATGTTTTATTTGAGACAATTCACCACACGTAAATAATTTCCAGTTTTGCCATATGAGATAGAAAACATCTTCTGTCCCTGATTTTGCCGTCCAGAGAAACAAAGACAAAAGTTGTTTTCTATCTCCGATATGCCAAAACTGAAGATAGATAGGTTATTGGGACCGGCCGTAAAAGACTACGACGGAGGGTAGATCCATTGGTCTGCTCTTAACAGCTAGGGTACCCGCAGATACAACAGTTCTCCCGTGATCATGGCGCTTGCTTGCAACAGTGCCGAAATATCGGAAACTCATAATAAATAAGGTACATGGTATAAATCCCGAAACAAATAACTCTAGTCATGATAGTGACCATTAAAGTTTAAATTAATATATAATATTATATCTTACAATTAATGGTATTTGAATTTCGGAAGCTGTAAAACACAAGGTACCGAGTAGGTATACAGGGCGGGTCGATGCTTTGTTTGATTATCTAACCAACTTATACTCAAAGGGTCGATGTTAAGTTACGGTCTCAGGAAAGTCATCTTAATACCAAATTACAGTCAGCTGCTTAAGTAGGTATTACATAAACACTTTTGATTAATGTTGAATCTTAATAGAGTCGACTCTCGTTAATTCTAACCTGCGATAATTCCAACCATTCTATAATTCAAAGTTGTCACGAGTTCCCTACAAAATCTCTTTAAATTTCGAATTAAATCAATACATTTTTATGCACTTGGTAATTCGAACGAAAAAATTATTGCTATACAACAATACGGCGAGTTAATTTGAACTCATCGGCGCGCCGCGGCGTCCAACACTCGACAATTCAAAGTTGCAGAGAGAAAGAGAAGGAGGAGATTTTAGGCACTTTTTCTCTTAGTTATTGAGCAGTCTGAGCAGCAGCAATGTGCTTTGAAGCAAACCACATAGTTCTTTCGAAAGATTAATTAATTTAATTATGAATAGATGACTGTATGTACACGAATGTAGGTACCTCTAAACTTTTGTCATTGTTATAGAATAGCAGTTATCTATATCTATACTCTATACTAATATATAAAGCTGAAGAGTTTGTTTGTTTGTTTGTTTGAACGCGCTAATCTCAGAAAGTACTGGTCCGAATTGAAAAATTCTTTTTGTGTTGGATAGTCCATTTATCGAGGAAGGCTTTAGGCTATAGAACATCACGCTGCGACCAATAGGAGCGAAGCATGAGTGAAAAATGTTGCAAAAATAGTCGCGATCATAATAACAGTAGTTGACGCGAACGAAGTCGCGGGCAACAGCTAGTAAATAATAATTGATTAACACTTAATTATTCGAAGTTTTATTTATTTACTCTCACAAATTACGGAGACAGACTGAGGGTTACCAAATTAGAGGCATTAATAGTAGGTTACTACCACAGAACATGGAAAGAGGTTTTCAATGTTCTGTGGTACCTACCTACAGCTACGGGTCCCGTAGGCTAGTTTTTCCATGCTTATGAAGTCGAGGGGCAACAGCTAGCTTTTTATATTTTATCAAATACAGTTTTTTTGAAGACATGTTTGTGATTCTACTTCCATCAGTAAGTAATTTATTTGAGTGTGTGTTCCGTACTAATCATAAGTAGCTACATAAAAAATATTCACCAACATATGTAAAACAGGTAAGATTTTGTTAACCACTAGTTGTCCGTCCCGGCTTTGCACGGGTTTACCAATGAAGATAATGCAAGTAAGTGGTATATTAATGACCATTTTTACCATTCACCAACTATTCATATTATAAAGTAACAGCCTATAATCATCCCACTGCAGGGAAAAGGCCTCCATCATTGAATTCAAGTTACCACAGCTTGCCAAATGCGGGTTGGTGATCACAAACCCGAGCAATGTTCGAAAATTCAAAACTTTTTGTTGCCCGACCCGGGATCGAACCCGGGACCCTGAGATCTTGGCCCGGTATTTAAACCACTAGACCAACGGGGTGTTCAATACAACCTCCTCCTGACCGTTACACACATCTATACTTATCGAGGAAGGCTTTTAGGCTATATAGGCAACTATTATAGAACATCACGCTGCGACCAATAGGAGCGAAGCATCAGTAAAAAATGTTGCAAAAATAATCGCGATCATAATAACAGAAATTGACGCGTACGAAGTCGCGGGCAACAGCTAGTATCAAAGAATCATTCAAATCGTTGCAGCCATTCTGAAGTGATACTCACACACATATACCTATTACCTATCTACATACCTACATTTCGGTAAAATTTTTATTATTTAAAAAAAAATATTGCCTTACAAATTCAGATTTCTTCCTTAAATGTATGCTGTTGGACTTTAGCAAATGTAAAATAAATCAAATTGAAGTAGTAGATGAGTACCTAATTAGAATACCTATAAGGATATAAATGAAATGAATTAAAAATTATCTACTTAATTCAATTTTAAATCGATAAGCGGGAACTACGCCTCGTCTTGCTAAATTTTGATACATAATTTTGTTTTGACATGAATTTAATTAAAGGACATGATTGCCTTTTTTGCATCGATTCTTAAGAACTGTCTGAGATGCGAGTATGTGAGTCAGTGAGCCTTGACGGTCAAGGTTGTTTAGCAGGTCCCTACAACAGCCCTGCCTACACCACTCATTCGCGATTCGTGTAGCCGCGGTGCTAGCGTGCACATCAATATAAGCACCTGAGCTTAAATTTATTCAATTCGTTTCGTTTTTTTTTTTAATATGGCTAATGGCTTGTGGTCGTGTGCTGTTCTTTTGTGTTTCCTCACCTTGGTATTGGAAGTTAGAGATGGATTTGGTATGGTGGGTATTTCCATTTTTTTTTGCTTGTTTTAGTTATGACTAGCTTTTTACCTACATTATTTTTATAGGTGTAAATAAAACTTATTTTTAATGCAACAGGATTTTAGGACATAAACCGCCTTATTTTTTTAAATGATAATGTCATAACGTTGGCAGAAAAGTTCTAAGGTAGTTTTGAAAATATTGTAGAAAGGTGCTTAAAATATTCTGTTTTTATTTGTAATTTGGAAACCAGTTCGATAAACTTTAATGATAATACCTACTTTGCAAAATACATAAAAATCAGCTAAATATCTGTAAATACACCACTAGTTGTGTTTATACACTTTCCAGTGTTAGTTCCTGATACCAATAACGCTAGTATTGCCGAGAAGAAGCAGAGCATAAACTCTGTGGTCACTCTAATGTTTTTAATGCGGTTGTTAATGCCATAATTATTATTAAAAACTTTGTTTTAATTGATACCTTTGGGCCTTATAATGTAGGTATTACTTAATGACTTAATATGGACCTTATTGTCGTGGTCGTGTCGTAGGTAGGTTGGTGCTTCGTTAACAAAGGCTGTCCAGTTTCCACGTATAATAAAATTTAATATGATGCTAATAATCTCAAACGTGATCCTATAATCAACTATGTAATTACCATCAGATACCAACCGTAATTGACCGAGCCTAAATTATCTATAAAATCATAATCCTATTTACATCTTAGTATATTTCTTGTAAGCGGGTATCCGCTTACAAGAAATATACTAAGATAAGAAGAAAAAGTTTAGTTACTAAAAATAAAGACTACGCAGTTGTTGTAGCGGTTCCCGAGATCGATTCCCGATTGGGTTGAATTAAGAAACTATATTTTATAAACCTAGGTCTGGTAGGAGGGTTATTAATTATTACAGTCGTGCTTTTTTTCGAGAGGCACGTTAACCCAATGTCAGAAACGCCTGTCATTTCATAAAAGTTATACATACATATAGATAAGTTAAGTAAAAGATGGTAAAAGTCACGTCATATTAAGCCATACTTATTGAGCGACGTCTTTTTCAATCAAAGAAAACTACAATAATGTCAAGTGGCATTATCTGCCAGTCGACTATTGGGTTGAACAAAAATATTAAGTGAATGGTTCGACAGATGGAAAATGAAAATTCAAGAAAATAATTGTCTTCACTGGGTAGGTATGTCATATTTTAATAAGTCTCACGTTATTCGGAAAATAAAGGATCCTAACAACAATTATACACCGTGCAATTTTAACCACCTGTAAAACGAAGCCCACGTTATTGGACCATTATGTATAATATCATGGCAGTGTTATTTATTTCTTTATTAAAAATAATTTATGAAAAATTTAAATTTTTGATTCTGACTTTTAATTTTGTAACACGCTGTGACGCGCCCAGACGGTTTATTTTGCTGCGGCGGGGTCTCGGTTGAATGGACCTTACACAGCTACATCTGTAGGCGTCACAGCGTGTTTTAAAATAAATAGCTGAACCGATATACAATAATCTAATAAAAAAAACTTTTTGTAAAAAAAAATTAAGAACATTGCCGAGATGTTATACATAATGGTTACATAACGTGGGCTTCGTTTTAAAGGTGGTTAAAATTGCAAGGTGT
Source organism: Anania crocealis (assembly GCA_949315895.1). Classification (NCBI taxonomy): domain Eukaryota; kingdom Metazoa; phylum Arthropoda; class Insecta; order Lepidoptera; family Crambidae; genus Anania; species Anania crocealis. The sequence goes on from OX438868.1 coordinate 9,853,514, forward strand.
TTATTAAGTATTTCATCAAACAAAATCAAAAAAATAATCTTGTATGACATTGCCATTGCAACCCTCTGTTTGTACGTAACATACACAATTCTAATTTCAAAACGCGCAGTGCTGGAATTGGCATTACCTATCATAAAGATATATTTATGTACATTTTAATAAACATTAAATTATGATCATAATACATAAAACGCGTAAGTACTTAGTTATTGACTCAAATATTTAGGCAACATCCAAATATTTTTGTGAAAAATGAGGTCACCCTGAAAATTTTAATAACGTGTTTGTAAGTAGGCAATGAAACCAAGGAGTTTATTTACCTTATCTACGCTAACGATACTAAACTTTTATTGTTATGGAATTCTGAAAAAAACACCACAAATAATGCTTACTTAAGCCAGCATAGAAACTCTACTTAATTAAAAAAATATGATAATGGCATGAACTCTAAAGGATATAATAGGGGTTAAAGTATGAAATTGCCGATTTGTACTGAAAATCAAAACTGTTTATTTTTTAATTTTTAACAAATTTATTTAATCAAAATAGTTACACAGTTTCACATTTTTTAAAAGAAGAACATCATAGAAACCATGTGAAAAAGTTTCATTCGAAAACCTCAAACAATGAAGATTCTATGTCAATTCAAAGAACCTATTACAATAAAACGGCAATTTCATATTTTAACCCCTAATAATATTTTGTCTATGTGTGTGGCAACAATAACTAATACACATTACACACAATGAAGAGGCCAAGGACAAGGTGCTTTAGACATATAAATATTTTACGAGCCCAGATGCAAAATAGTTTGTCTAGTATGAAAAACATGGAAAAAGATTTTTTCTAACTTTATTATTTTTGTCTAGTTATGTAAAATGTAAAACTTTTCTACCATTGCATGATGTGTTACTGATGCACTATTTAATAATGAGGTAATGAACTATTTTAGTATTTTAAATTAAATAATATCTTTATCTTCATCTACGAGTAGTTGTTAATCGATGATGCAAAAGAGTTCGTCTATCATTGAGTTAAATATGATTTTTCCCTTATTTAAATTACTTTTTACACTTAAAGTTCGGAAAAGTAATTCTGTGTCATTTTGTAAAGTGAGGCTGTATAAATTCTTAAAGTTTCTGTTTCTTTCTTTCTAATAAAAATGGGCAGTGGCCAACCCGTGGTTAAAGAACTTCGAAAGTGAAAAGTCTAGGCGGGCAAATCAAGTAACCAACCAAATATCTGAAGACCTGATATTAACTAGATCTACAGTGCAATCTATCATTCAGCACTATAAAAATAATGGAAATACTTCTTGTTTGAAGTAAACTAGCCGGCCGCGTATCACTAGTGAAGCAGAAAACAGAATCTTAAAGAAAGTTGTCAAAAAAATCCTTGTGCTCGAGCTGGAGAACTCAAGGTGCAATGTAGAGACATGATCCACAAAGACGTCTTAGTTGATACCTGCAAGAGTTTTAAAAATTTGGGTAATGGGTCACGGTTTTGACACCTGAAAGGAGAAACCACTACTTATTGATGCTTACCACTCCTTACAAAAGAAAAAGAGTTTGAAGTTCGCTTGTGATCACTTAAATTGGACTTGACGTAGTATCATTTGGAGTGACGAATCAAAATTTGAAGTGTCAGTCGGTGATGAATGAAAAAAAATGATTTGGAACTAAAGTGAGGCATTTCATACTGATTGCATCAAATGAAAAGTCAAGTGTCCGGCGTCCCTTATGATATGGGGCTACATGTCCACATAAGGTGTTGGTAGGATGCAGTTTGTAGATGGTTTCATCAATGCTATGGGATATCAAAACACATTGAATGAATGTCTACTGTCCCCTATTCCGTTATTCTAACGTTAAGATTCCTTCATTTTCCAACAAAATGGTGCTTCCTGCCATACTGCAAGGGCAACAAAGGCATGGCTACTGTTGAATAGCATCCCTACAATCGAATGGCCATCAAATAGCCCGGACTTTTCGCCCATCGAGACCCTATGGAAGGAAATGAAAAAAGTTCTTCGCAAAAATTCTCCACAGAATATCAAGATCGAAGAGCGACTTAAAGGCTAAACAGGGCTAAACTCTTGGCTGTGCTGGAGTCAATTACGACTGACGAGTGTGTAGCATTAGTTGCAACCAAGTCTCTTCGCATTAAAGCTGTCATTGATAGTAAAGCTGACACAACTAAGTGGTGGACGAACTATTATGCGTGTGTGTCAGGTAAACGAACACTTTTGCGATATATTTTTCATAATATTTTTTTAATTATTTATGTCATGTAAGGTCCTGAGAGAATTTGAGTTATCTATACTAATATTATAAAGCTGAAGAGTTTTTTTGTTTGTTTGTTTGTTTGAATGCGCTAATTTTAGGAAGCACTGGTACGAATTGAAAAAATATTTTTGTGTTGGATAGTCCATTTATCGAGGAAGGCTTTAGGCTATATAACATCACGCTGCAACCAATAGGCTCCTATTGAGCGAAGCATGAGTGAAAAATGTTGTAAAAATAATCGCTATCATAATAACAGACATTGACGCGGACGAAGTCGCGGGCAACAGCTAGTGTTAAAATAAACTTGAAAATGTTGCTCGAAGTGTGTTTTTTTTATTAAACTTTCTTAATTACTTTACAATTAATTACAAATTTAACTACTTCATATTATTTTACATTGCGTCATACTAGACGAACCATTTTGCATCGGGGCTCGTACTACCTATATTGTAAATTAAAAACATATGGACTAATTAACTGACATTTCAAACCTCTATTTTGTTTGATGTTAGTGGCTCAGGTTTAGTTATCTAAAAGTTCTAGTTCTAATCTGCAATAAACCAGTAATACTCGTAATGTAAACGTACAACATTTTTGTCATACCCATATTATATCAAAATCTATTTTTGACGACCTCCGTTGCGGTGTGGCGTACACACCGGTTTTCAAGGTGTCGCCTACTCCGAAGTCCTGGGTTCAATTCCCGAACGGGTCAATGTAGAAAAAGAGTGTTTTTCTACACATTCTCGGGTCTGGGTGTTTGTGGTACCTTCGTTGTTTCTGATTTCCAAAATACGAGTGCTTTAAATAGTAATTCAAATTGGGATCAGGACAATGTATGTGATGTTGTCCACATTCACATTTGTAATTTTACATTTACATTTGTTTATTTCATAATTTGCCTTTATGTTATTATTCTATTTATTTGTCCTACTGCTTGAAGTTGTAATCGTGTTGTTATACCTTCTTAAGAGCTGACATGATGTATCAAGACGTTTCGAATCCGGGACATCTAGACTCGACCCAAATACGTAGGTACGTCAATTGTAGGTTTAAAATCATATAAAATGATAGGTTCGTGAAAGAGAAAACTACATACACAGGCGGAACCGCTTTACGCCCCGAGTAATTCAGATAGTCATCGCGTTCAATTTCGATAGAATATTGTGCGCGCGCGCGGAAAAGACTGCGATGTAGTTAGGGGTGCCACTGCGATTGTGTTACTACAAGTATCTGTACTTGTTGCATATCAGCACTATGTGTGTACTAAAGAACTTACATAAATAAAAATTGATATTTTAGTTCACATGAGTTATACTTATTAAAATAATAATAATATATCTTTGATTGTAATAGAAAACGGTAATTATTTAAAACCTCCAGTGCACCCATATCGCTTATCAGTGTATATTCACATACATAATTATCTAAATAAGTGGCACATATTTCATAGGAATGCTTCAGTTGGCTACTTATTTTAAGGCAACATCGCTTCTAATTATGACTTCCCTGACGAATATACGAGTAAAGACAACTAAAACTAAAACATACTCTTTTAAAGGAGACCGTTTTATTTTTGTGGTTGTTGCTCGCGACTTTGTTTTTGTGGTCCTTCCATAGTTCAGTATCAAACATTTCCTAATATAGGTACCTAGTTAGTTACGCATAAAGGACAAACATACAATCAAATTTATCTATTATGCATGTATGTTTAAATGATAGAAATGAAAACATCGAATTATTTTCAAGTAACTGATGCTCGAGTAAGATTGTTGCCATGACCAAGACTACAATTAAATCCTGTTTGTCCGTACGTCTGACCACAGAAGCAACCTTAGTGGTTGAAGCGGGAAGTCGCTCGCGCAGTTTCGCAACCGGTAAGGCGTAATGTCTCTCCATGTTTGCAGAGGCTGTCTGTGCGTATCCATTCATACGAGACACGATACTGAGATCAAAGGCTGTTTACACGCTATTTTAGAATCGTCTGCTAAGAATATGAAGATACGTGAGATTGTGACGTGAACTTGTTGTCGTGTATACTTATGTTGAGTCATGCATGTAAGTAAAGTCTATTACGATGGAACAATGAAAGTGATCCACGCATACATTAAAATTACTTACCTAATATTGCAATAACGGGATGAAGCTGATAAAAAGAGTTTAAAGGAAAAAGTCAAACACTGGATTACGAGTGACTCTCAACCTCTATTGAAGACACACAAGTATGGCTGCATCCATTATTGTTATTTAGAACCATTGATTTTTATTATAATCATCCCATTGCAGGGCAAAGGCGTAATCATTGAAGACATCATTTCAATGATTGACCACAACAATAATAGTAATTTACCCCTGTTGTTTGAATGGTAGAGCTAGGTAGAGTGAGTTTTAATCCATAGATAAACCAACTAAAGTTTAGCCACTAAAGGAAGGTACATTACATAACTGCTACAAAAAATCACCTAACACGATGGATTAACATAAGTAGAAAGTTACTTACACATTAAAATTACCTCACCATAACAAAGCAAGCAGTAGGCATTTTAAATGAGTAGGGTTGACACAACCAGATGGATGTGCATGTTAATATCGGATGTCATTATAATACCTTCCTGTAGTTACGAATTCAGCAGTGGACACCCACATTGAAGCTCAACTGAGCAGTGCAGCCGTGTCATGGACAAAAATAAATTGCCTGCAATTATTGCAAATTAATATTGTTCATGGGAAAACCGGTGGAATCCGATGGACCAGTGGACCTTGACTCCTTTGGGTACACCATTTTTGTAATGGTCACTTCATATGTACTACAAATTTAACGTTCCATTGTCTCATTAAAAGTTTAAGTTAGACTATGTAACTTAATGTTGATAGTTATAACATATTTGTTGAGTAGGTAATAATACAGTGTACGGAGAATTACGGAGTTTTGGGCTATTTATAGTATTATAATAGGCTTTAAAAGTCACCTACGAGACAAACATGACTAGCCAAACCAAGCCGAACTGATACTTATTACTTATTTAGATTTTCATCAGTGACTCAGTGTCATTTTGTTTTGCTTAGCATTATTAACAAACTAATAATTTAGACTTAATTCAACTAATTCCAAGTACTATACCTAAACTTGAATTAATTTTTGTCATTGGGTTTTCCAAAGTACCTGGCAATATCATTAGTCTTTTCGGCATACACAGTAACAATAAGCTAAACTTGCAGTTAGGTAGGTATGTGTTCATTATCACACAAAAACAATTTGGGAATTCTTATTTTTATGTAGCATTTTTAGCCTGGGCAGCGTCATTATAATAAATTACTATTTTTGTAACTTATAGTTAGTAGCATTTCTAACAATGGATGCAGCTATTATGTTGTAGACGTTGTGGTCTGTCGATCCAACTTTCTTTGGAACGAAAACCACTGTAGCAGGTGTTAAATTCGCTTCTGGTTTAACTGTCACTTGAGTAGTTATCCAAGTTTAAATAAAATATATTATTATTAACATACGATTGTGTAACGAGACCCTTTTTAGTTCAAACATAAATAAAGTTGTGATTGGTTTGTTTATATTTAAAAACGGAAACTAAAATAATAGTTTTTAGAATTTTTGCCAGTCTGTTTTGCTAAAGGTCTAACCTAGAATAAACTAAATTCTACACTAACAAAGTCGAAGGAAAAACTAGTTACCGACTATTCTAATAGGGCGTACAAAAGTAAAGGACCTTACTAGGTATTACCATAGGGAAAGTATATTTCTTTCCATAAGCTATTACAAAGCTGGCCTAACAAATGATTTCATCAAATAAATAATTTTTCTTTCTTTCTTTCTTCTTTCTTTCAAATTATAGTAAAAAATACAAATATGTATTTTGTAAGAATTTTTAAGATTATATTTCTGACTGCATGCTTGCATGTAGGTAAGTAATAATTTCAGACCTCTACAAATTTATCGGGACTATGCAGTAGCGTTCTGTGTCCTCATTCGATATCATAAATAAGGAAATTTTCGCAACTTCCTAGGTACTATTAAAATAGCACCAAATATCTTCACATATCCTATTCTATACTACTAATAATATAAACGTAAAAGTATGTGTGTATGAATGTTAGATGACTGGATGTTTGTTGCTCATTCATGCTAAAACGAATCAACGGACCTGAATGAAATTTGACACGGTGTGTTAGCTATTGGTTAGCCAAACATATACGCTACTTTTTATACCGGGATAAGGTACGGTTCCCGTGGGATAATTTCAAAACATAGTGTTATATTTAATATTCCACGCGTTCGCAGTAGCAGGCAAGAGCTAGTTACAGGTGCATTAGAATGTTTGTCTGTAGGGCGAAGGTACTTTGTATTAGAATGTTAATTTGACTAGCTAAATTCCGTACGCTGGAATACGAAATGCAAATGTCCAAATAACTCCAATATTTTAACTATTAAATGCGGGCATTGAAACATTAGCTATTATCATAACTGGGAAAAACCACTTAGTCCATAGTGTTTTGTTATATTTTACAACCAGTCACGTAGTAAACGTTTTTATCGCCAGATCCATTAGCGCCGCTTATAAGCGTCGTCCTCATTCTCGTTCAGTCAAATCGTAATTAACAAATTGTTCAAAACTAGACGACATTTTATGAAGTTGATATGCAGTTGTAGTTTTATGTAGGTTTTGATTTTGCAACAAAAATGTATATTTTATGTTATGTACAGGCCATTACCTATACAGTAATTTGAGAATAATCTATGCCCGTACGAGCTTGTCTTTTAAGCCTCCATTTCCTTGTTCATAATCATCCTTTCACCAAAAAAAGCAGAGTTTTATTTTTTTTTAAACTTATAAAATCCAAGATATAATTTCTTGCTTTTTTAATGCAATTTAAGCATTTTGGAAGGTTTTTAATTTCTTTAGTAAATGCCTGTTACAAAAAACAAAACATAGGGACGTTTGCGAGTGGCAGAAATCTATATTTTGGTAATAATTTATGGCTCTAGCATCATAATGCAAGGGAATAGGTACGTTTGAGTATGGAAAACACCGCTAGCCTTTCGTCATAAGGGGATGCCTCAAATTTGATTTAATTTTATCACTTCTAAACAAAAACAATTCTCAAACAACTAGAACACTATTACCTTAGCAAATTACCTCTGGTATTATTGAATCACTGTGAACTGCTTTTCATTCTGGCATTCTTTCGTATTGTAGTTAATTACATTATTGCTAAAAGCAGCCGCTTTTGGCGTAAGCGACAAATTCGACTTTATTAACAACTAAATGAAAAGTTTACTGTGATTCCATAAATAATAGAGGTAATTTGCTAAGGTAATACTTTTACCGTTTTTTGAGAATTGATTATATTTAGAAGTAATAAAATTAAACTAATAGGGGGCAGCACATAGCTTATCCCCTTGTAGGCGGGTTGCCAATCACCGCATGGTCAATGGTGGAGATTAGAGGCTGCTGCCCGACTTTTTCTGGTAATTCTCCTTCATTCACCTCTTCCGACACACATACGTAGAGAAGAGATGGTTCTGCCAGCACCACAATTCCCACTAGTAGAAGGTAGTAAAATAATAATCCTATTTAATTTAGATGATAATTACTTACTAACGCCTATTCATACGCTTGTACAAATTTCTGATGTGTACTAAATTGATTTAATCATTAGCATGCTAATGCTAGTTTTACCTAATTAGGCAGATAACTGGCGGTATCACTAGGTCAGTCATGAATCTATAATACACATGCATGCAGTTAGTATGATAATTCATTTACAATTTTTGGTTAAACATTAGTTTCATTTTTAAGTTTAACTCTCAGTACGTACCTACCTGCGGTTGCGTTGTGAAGTACTTATTAGAGAGGAGCAGACCGTAGATTGACCAATCACAGTGCTTTAAATTTGTGATCTGTGGTTACAAATTGAACTCTGTGATTGGTGAACTCTCCTTTTCGGTGCTCTCTATCTCGCGTAGGTCCAATTTTTTAACGTAGTCTTACATAATAGAGACGATACCATTCGAAAATTATCGTAACGTCCTTGTTTGATAAGGCGTCGTAGATTTTACACGGCTTTATTTATCTTAATGCTTACCATTTCTTTAAAACTAATCAAAATTGTTACAATTCAAATATCCAATGAGTATCTACAAATCGTAAGTATAAGCGGAACTATAGCATTTCAATTTAACTCGCCCATGTAAATAGCGCAAATTAAACCGACTTGTGTATTGCTGCCTACAAGGCTAACCCGCTCTCCTAGTTTAGACAACACGTTGTAATATACTTATATTTTATACATAAATTATCTTTAAGTATCAGTAGAATCACAATAAAGGCGTATATTTACTTAGTTGCAATGTATGAAGGACTGGCAAGAAATTCATTTTACTACATATTTTAAATGCCGGCTCAAAATGGAAATAGTGCCACCCCTTCTCATGCTATGGATGTCGTTAGATTTAGAGGCGTTTAAAGGACTGCAGCAGGAAGAAGATTGGCAGAAATGTTTTCTCTTCTCTCTTCTCTTTAAGTATTTTAGAATTTCGCTTCCCTAAACATGGTTTATTTGCGTAACCTTACCTTAAAATTAAAAAAACTTAATGCCACGCAGACCACATTACACAGACCATGCTTTGTTTTTACATCAAGTAATTTATCTAGCTTAACGTTTTATTGAGTACTTGCACAAACTACCTGATTTGCCTAGTTTTTTGCTTTTTGATAGAACTTTTTTTTATTAGGTATACCAACATTTAATCCCTCAACCCTCAGGGGGCACGCGCGTGCCGCGATAACAATTGATTTCAATTGTGTCTGGAATAACTCACGATCGAGGGATTAAAGCACAATAAATATATATTTTGTTGATTAACCAGTAGCCTGCGAATCCAAAAGTATGCCTGCTTACTGTTAATCGTATAGGGTAACCTGATTTTATTTTGTTAAAAAACATTAACATTATAAAAAATACATTATTTTACGTTCATGAATCAGTAATAAAATGGCAAAGCATAAACGTCTGTGGTAGGTAATAGAGTCCCATTTTATATCCACCAGTTCATAGCAACTATAGCCCGTATCAGTCGCCGATCACATTTTGAGCTAATATTTGAGAGAAGACACCGTAAGTATGTCTTTTTTCAACGGTACTCCTATAGTCACTTTTAATGATATCCAGAGGATAATTAAACGGTAAAAAATAATCATAATAATATTTTCAAAAGTCAGAAAACTTTAATGCATTGTTCTTAATAGTCGTATTTACTCAATCTTTATTTTGATAAACTATCATGATTATAGGTATATGATTAATTCAAGCTATGGTTTAGTTTAGTTGATGCAAACGCCATACACATAATAACTTGGTATGCAGCATCGTTCATCCAACCTTCTAACCTCATTTTTTCTTTACGTAACCAATGATGTTAGAAGCTTAGTCTTATTTGGTAATAGCCTAGTGAATACCAAACAGCGTTGACCCACTCTTGGTATACTTACGTCCCAATGGTTTACCTGCATGTAGAGAAACACTTTAAATGAATCAAGAATCTGAATACCTTATTTGAATGAATGCATAGTATTTTGTTAATTACGGCACCCCAATCAAAAAACAAAAAGCTACCTTTACTTTACAAATGCAAAGATGTTGCTCTGTTCATTTAGTTACCGATACATTTCTCGTGTCGGTGAACAATGCTTTGCGATGAATGCCACCGTAATTTCTATGTAATATACCTATATCCAACATTTAAAATTGTGTTTGAAATGTTTTTAGAAATATTGAACAGTTTTATTTTATGTTTGAGCCTCGCTTAGACAGCCAAAATGTTTATTTAAGTTATCGTATTTTGACACTTTTTACATCTTTTAGTTCGATTCATTAGCCAAGACCTTAGCTGATAAAATCCCATCATTAATTATGGACATCATGAAATTAATAAACAGTGTTAGGTTATAATAATGGGACGTCATGTATAAAAGCGCCTGTGTGTACGTCTATTCATAAAAATAAAACAGATTTTTTGTAATTTTTTACTTCACATGCGTATATGCAGCAACTCCTGCAGGGTTATTATAATCCATGTTTAATTTGATACATTATTATTAAATGAAATATGTAATTTAACATATTATTTTGTAATCATTCATGCAAAAATTCATCTGTATGTTACGTTTTCACGCTTGAACCGCTAAACCAATTTAGTTGAAAGGCATATATAGAAAGTTGGAGTCCACGGAAGTAAGTACTCCTAATTCCGTGTTTGACTCATTCGCACGGACGAAATTGAAACTGGAGCCCAAGATGCATACTAAAAAAGTGAAGAAACTATATACTAACAAGTAAGATGTTTTTAAATGAATCCGAAAGGGTTTTTAGTTTTACATTATTTAGGTAGACCAGGTGGTCTACTTACATAAAAAAAATCTACTGCAAATTTAAAATACGTTACCTATCATGATAAAACTATAACTCCTATTGTAGGTATTTGTAATTGAAAGAAAGTGTTTCGGTAAAAATAAAAAGTCAAGTATTCATATTACAGAGTATTTAGAGTTGAGAGTTGAGACGTTACAAGACTGTCAAGAAGAAGTAATACTTTTCCATCCTTTCCATATCATTTCTAGTATGTTAAAATGTATGTAGACATATACACATATCAGTGGTAGCAAAATCAGAGTACTGCTAAAGAAGATGGGCAGCACAGCAGCGTCTTCTCTTTGTCATTGGCCATCTTGTAACACAGAATCCAGACTATTTTGATTTCTTAAACCACGTGCCTTATGTTAAATATCAGTTTATTCATCATCATCATCATCATCAGTCTATCGCAGTCCACTGCTGGAAATAGGCCTCTCCAGTTAGACGCCACCTGGTCGATCCTTGGCTTCTCGCATCTAGATCCTGCCAGCCACCTTGCGCAAATCATCACTCCACCTGGTCTGAGGGCGTCCTACATTACGTTCCATCAGTTGATTAGCCGTTGTCAAAAAGGTTTTGAACCGAGCAATTTAAGTGCATAATATGATTTGCACCGAGAAAAATGTTATGTAGGATATAATGGTGTTTTACTCGAAAATAATAAAAAACCAATCATTATACCTGTAAAATAATAATGGTGTTACTAATTGCGTTAAAAATTAACTCGTGTTACGGAAATGAATTCAAATTAATTTTTCGTTGATTGTGGGAAAATTACAAGACAATATGTAATGAGGATGCTTTTTTCGACGTTGCAACTATGTACTTAGTCTTACCTATATTACTGTAGTATTATCTTATCTATGCTTATAGATTCCTACTTCTACAGAAACCTACCTATTCAGATAGTATCTCTACCTTATTTTAAACCGAGCCCTAATTTCTACTATATTGAGGTACTAATTACTTCTATATAGTAGAGATAGAAGTTCTCCGTCCATTTCGGTTCGGTTCGGTCAGTCAGTACCTAAAAGGTGACGGCCTATAATGATCCCACTGCATGGTAAAGGCCTCCATTATTGAATTAAAGTTACCATAGAAATGATGAGGACAGGCATAATCACCACCACGCTTACCAAATGCGGGTTGATGTGGCAACTAACCTGTTCGAAAATTCGAAATTTTTAGTTGCCTGACCCTTGCCTGAGAGTTTCGAACCCGGGACCCCAAGATCTTGGCCCGGTATTTAAAACACTAGACCAACGGGGCAGTCAGTACCTACTTATCTCAAAAACGGTAATAGGTACTTAGACTTTCACAAATGTAATTAAACTGTGCCTGTACAGGCGTCGTCTGTCACTAAGTCGTAAAGAATACTGTTTTATACGTTAATTGTTCAAGCGGCGTACGTAATGTTGGTTACGTACTTACTCATCGGTAGGTATCCACGATTCTTGCAGTTCTTCGTAGAAAATTACAGTCAAACTTTTCTAATAATATCCAGAATATTAGTGTGTTTGGTGCACAGAATAGTACCTACCCACCTTTTCTTTTCCTATGGGTGTTTTAAGATGCGACTAAAGGAGTACGAAGAAGACGGGCAGCAGCGTCTTCTCTCACATAAGAAAATGCAATCACCAAACCGCTTTCCAAGTGTGGCAATTATAATTAAAAAAAATTTTTTTTTAATGGTTTATGCCTGGTTTGGGCTGATGATGACAGGGTGTTAATAAAATATGTATTCACTTTAATTTTACTTTAATTTGATGACTTCTATGTACCAGTGACGTACACACCGGTTGTCAAGGATTCTGAAGCCTGAGGTCCCAGGTTTCCCATAGTCCTATATTATCCCGACTCTGACTGTTTGTAGTGCAGAGACTTGCACAAAAAATTCTTAATTTGTGTTATAGTTTATTATTTCTGATCCAATAAAACACTCTCTGTAGAGACTTAAGTACTTTAGGATCAGAACATTGGTGTTTACCACATATAAGTTTCTCAATGATATTTTATTTTTAGGTCAAACCAGCTTCTCGAGCATGCATCGTCGGCGCTGGCTACTCAGGTTTGGGAACTGCCCGGTATATGAAAGAAAACGGTGTTAACTTCACTGTGTTTGAGGCTACCCGACACGTAGGGGGCACCTGGAGGTTCGACCCTCACGTCGGCACTGACGAAGATGGCTTACCTTTATTCACCAGCATGTATAAAAATCTCAGGTAAAGTTTATATTCATTCTGAATAAATTTGGTATATTACTTTATTTACTGTAAGGTACCCATTATTAATAGAATCAATAAAAAGCCTATATTTCTCGCAAAAATTTGGGTTTTACATAGTTTTTGTTTAAAGTACCAACTGATCTCTATTTATTAATATCTATACTATTTAGTGCTAGTATTTTTAGTTAGTTTTTTCCAATTGAATTAGTTTGCTTTTTGCAGGAAAAGCCCTCCACCAAATTGTGCCAATTCTCTCTCGAGTTTGCAGTTTGCATCTAATCTGGTCCAGCCCACTTCCATTTCAGTGATAGAGCTTTTGCAATACTGTCTTTTGCTTTTGTAATGTTTCGAATTTTCATATGTCGTAAATTTTGTATTTTTTTATACTTAAAATACTTCTCTCCATCCCACGTTGGCATGATATAATTTTATTTCTGACATTTTTGTTATATTTCCACGTCTGGCAAGCATAGGTCAGGCATGGTATAAGGCAAAAGTTCATCACTTTGGTTTTCAGCTTAATAGACATTTAAAAAAAAACCTACAAACTTACTGGCGTTATACCATGTACTTTAGCTCTGTACCTAAGGTACCTATTAAACAAATTTGTCTTGTAAAACGATTATGATAGGTAACTCCAAATCTTTGATAAAATTATTTGACCGGACCGAATTAATAAGACGCTTAGGAGACCATGAGTATGACGTTTTAAGTTACTACAGTTCTTTATATAAAGACAAGCTTACATAGAAATTCATTTGCTAACTTCAGAGATTCAAAATGTAAACATTTTGTAGCTTATTGCAGCGAATTAGATAACACAAACTTTCCGAGCGTCTGGCGAAAGAAAACAGGTTTGTTTTATATCGTTATGGAATGATCAGAACGCTTGTATTTCTGACCAGTTAACTTACAATCATCTTAAGGCGATACCTCGTTTTCGTATGAATAAATATCGGTGTAAACAGAGATAATATTATATAAAAAAGAAGAAGCAACAACAGCGCTCTTGAATGCAAGTGCTATCGTAACGTGAGCCTTATTATTGAAAATTGTTATTTCTTAAAAAGTATACACTTTAAGAAATATCAAACTAAATTTGATATTTCTTAAAAACCCGTTAATGTTTGTTTAATAAAACGTATTTGTTGTTTTAATATTTGTTAATTTTGTTGTACCTAAATGAAGATAATTAAAATGTTTTAGGGGCCTCTTTTTTTTCTACATTTATAGTAAATTTTCCATGCCTTTTTTCCATTTTGCAAAATAGTTTTGATTGATTAGTCATCCTCTCTACCATAAAGGTAGCAAAGCAGTTGTAGAAACAACAGGATTAAACACATTATATGCAAATATGCAAATGCGGAACATATCATACGCGAGGTATAACTCCTTAAGTGTAAATTTTGACATTATCGGTGTGCTCGATGTGAAATTAGGTCATCTGTATTGTGTGTGTTAACGAGCTCGTTAAGAACTTGATCATATTTGTTTATTTTTCGTTTGTTATTTTACAGTGTAATACGAGTAGTACCTAAAGTTGAGAGAAAGGTTTTAAAACATTTTCTCCCAAAAAATTTTATCGAAGAAATGTATGAATCATCAAGTCGAATGATCACTGACAATTACCAACCTAAACCTAAACTGTAGCTTTTAAAAATATACTTCTTGCAAACTAATAACAAGCAATGCGATACTTGGCGCTTTAAATAACTAGGAAAACGGTACAGATGACAGCACATAAACATCTTATGAAATAATTTTGCAACCAAAATGTCTAGCATGATTTGCAGACCACTGTACCTAAAAAAATGGTAAAAATCCCAAAACAATAAAATGAAATAATAACCGTAGTAAAACCGTTTCAATCAGTAGATACACTGAAATAACCGTGCGACTGCAAGCGTTTAGCAGAAGGTTGCAGGTTCAAGTCCCACCTAAGGCAGTCGAGATTTTCATTCAAGGAATTGCTCTTCCAATTTAGACTTGCAATTTATTTGCTTACTAGCGGCCCGTCCCGGCTTCACACAGGTGAACATATAGAACAAATACAACAATAAATATAGCCTATGTCACTTAGGGTGAATTTTTTGAGTTTATTCATTACAAACATACACACACACACACAAAAATACAAATCTTTCCTCTTTATAATATTAGTGTAAATGGAGATAAAACATTTTTAAAGTTAGTTCAACATTGCTCATACTTCTAATGACTGTCTATTCTTATTTTCCAGAACAAACACGCCCCGTCTGACTATGGAGTACACAGGATTTCCGTTCCCTGAGGATACACAGTCCTATCCCACAGGAGAATGTTTCTATAAATACCTAAAGCTCTTCGCTAAGCAGTTCGATCTCGTCAAATATGTACAAGTAAGCACAGTTTTCGTCTTAAAACATTTTTGAGGCTTTTTTATTTTGTAATTAATGTAATTTCATAGTGCCAAATTGAGCGAATTTGGGATGTTTTTATGGAACAGCTTCTCACCAGTTTAACAGGTGATCGTCGTCAGTCCAATTTATTAAATATTCAGTTAGACTCTAAATAGTTACATAAAACTTTAAGATACAAGCTTAGAGAGTGATAAACAAACAATTTAATAATAAAAACCAATATTCTAAAAACTAAATCAACGAAAATAAACCATTTAAGAACTGGTTGAAAAGAAATGTGTGTATTCATAGAAGAATTATATTGTCTATGTTTTTTATTCGTTTTACGTTTTTTTATTGCATTATTGATCAGTTTTTTATGAGAATGGTTTGTGATTTTATCTCATACTAGTCTAACCAGTGCCTAGCAGTAAAATGAAAAATAGACTATGTTCTTATAAAAGGTCTAACCTATCTTTGTACCAAATTTCATCAAAATCGTTTATTAGCATAAACGCGTAAAAACGATACTGTTACTTTCACTTGTGCAATTAATATTAGTAAGGTATAACCCTTTTCTAATCCTTTTTGTGTAAATCTTTATGGTGATCAATAACAAATACATATCTGTAATAATTCCAACCAAATATTGTATAGACCTATGAAACATGTTAACTTATTCAAAATATGAACTATAAAAGCTTCCGTTCACACTCGGAAAGGATGAAGTAGACGTGCCAAGCGTATAAATGTATTTCAGAATACATTTAAGCTAATTTATTATCAAACTAGGAATGATCATTAAACATTGTTTATTTATTCAGTGCAATGTGATAGTGCAGTTTAGCTAATTATCTATTCTAAGACAAATGACAGTCGAATATTGTGTAATTTGTTGTGTTATCATCCCTGGCTTTAATAGTCTCTATGACAACCATTCAAATTTTTAAATTTCATATTTAATTATGGATTTCCGCAAAGTAGGTAAAGACTGAGACTATTAATATTTTTTGTAATTTAATTTGATTACTAAGTATCATTAATTGTTTATTTAGTAAGTAGGTTTTTGAAAGGCAGACAACTATTTTTAATGAAGAATTGTGTTTACAATTTAAACTAGTAATTTAATTGTTTAAAAAACAACTTCAAAGACATAGAAAACTCTTTTGTGGGAATAAGCAGAAGTATGTATCGGATTTTGTACATTTTTGGTTCGTGTGTACGCGACTTTATAATACTTTATTGCTTTGTTGAGCCGTTATAAAACAAGTTGGCCGTAAACAAAGCGATATCTAATTGATAATTGTTCATAAACAGTCAGCAACGACTTACACATCAACTGGCTTAATCTTATTAGGTATTAGATGCAGCCTTGGTAGACATTAGTGCATAATTTTACGTCAACCATGTTTTCGATTGGTCATGAAGCTTCATAATAAAAAATAAATAAATCTCGTAGATTAATTAGTTATAGTATTACTTTATGCCCATATTTAAAATACATAAGACAGCTTTGTGTTTAAGTAAGGTCCTAATGTCTTCTACTTAGTTTTTAGTCACCAACCAATTTGAATCCCTCGATCGTGAGTTATTCCAGACACAATTGAAATCAATTGTTATCGTGGCACCCGAGTGCCTCCTGGGGGTTGAGGGATTAAGCTAACGTTTGTCCTTATTTAGCTACACTAGCCTTGATGGTAAATAATAAATTACTTTTAATACAAAGTTACATACATTGTTTGATCCCAAAATAAGTAACTGTTCAAATTGTTCTGAGGAAATAACAAACAAAAAGGTACCACCAACACTCAGTCCCGAAGCGATATAGAAAAACTCTTTTCTTATACATTGACCCTTTCGGGAATCGAACCTGGGACCTCGGAGCAGGTGACATCTTGAAAAGCAGTGTATACCTTAGTCATTCCACCACGGAGAGCGTCATATAACTCATTTAAGTATACTTAATATCTTATGTTAACTCTTTTAGATTAAGATGAAAATTTGGCATCAAACGTAATTTTCAGTTCAGGAGTCTGGTGACATCAATAAAATGGGCAGACGATCATTGGAACGTTACTTATATGAAAACCGACACGAAGACCAACCACACGGAACAGTGCGACTTTGTGACTGTAGCTAGCGGGGAGTTTAGCTCCCCAGTATGGCCTAAGTTTTATGGACAAGAGACTTTCAAAGGTACCACTTCGTTAAACCTGTTTTCCGAATAAGTTAGATGTAAGGTACGCTAACGAATCACTAAGGAAACATCAGCTTTAAATCTCTGTCGTGCCAAAAGTCCATCAGACTTGCATCTTTATCCAAGCTAAAGCAATGGCTAAAGCAAAACCAGGTTAGGTACTTAGTCCTTGGATATTTCCGATGACAAGCTGAAATCGCTATGTTAATTGATGAACAAATTATGTAATGGTATAGTTAAAAACTCATTACGTATAAGTCACAATGATCTTGTAGCAGTCGTCAATAATAATGCTACTATAACCTAATACTGTTCACAATCTTTCAGGAAACATGAATCACAGTCACGATTACAAAGACCCTGAAGACTACAGAAATCGGCGAGTGTTAATTGTAGGTGCGGGACCTTCAGGGTTGGACTTAGCGATACACTTATCTAATGTCACCGCCAGACTAGTTCATAGTCACCATCTTAGGTACAATCAACCCTACTTTTCCGATACCTACGTGAAGAAGCCAGATATAAAGATGTTCACGTCCAATGGTGTCATATTCCAAGATAACAGCTTTGAAGACGTTGATGATGTAATATTTTGTACAGGTACTTATGTTTCTTGTTTTTGTTTAGTGACTTGCTTCATTAATTGTTTGTTAAAGTAGTTAACTGGTGAATTGCTTTATTTAAAATTTATTTTGATCGCATATAACGTATACGATAACTCAATTTCTCAGTATTGACAATGTTCTGTGCTATGACTTTTAGGCTACGACTTTTCGCATCCATTCTTGGACAAAAATGTGGGAATTACAGCTTCAGGCAAATTTGTCTTGCCCCTTTACCAGCATACGGTCAACATACGGCATCCCACCATGGCGTTTGTGGGGGTATCAAAAAAACTTCTCAATAAAGTGCTGGAAGCTCAGGTATAAATAATTTTTTTTTTTGTAGTCTTCATAGGTACTTATGTCAAGTCATAGATACAGGCTTGATTAAAGTGCTACATTTTCAATTTTTAAATTACCGAAGCAAAGTTTGATAACCATACCCTATACAATTTTAAAGGAAACGTAACGTGTATCTACAATATGTGCGTTACAATAGAATTAATAATTATATGTGCGTACATCTTTCCAGGCCGAATATGTTGCAGCATTAGCGGCCGGTAAGTTCCAGCTGCCGTCCCAGGAGTCGATGTTGAAGGTCTGGCTGACCCACGTGCATACGCTCAAGGCGAAGGGCATGCGGCTAGTCGACGTCAATGTCATCGACAAAGATGCAGTGAGTAAACTAAATAAATGTTCTTATGTAAAATAAGTAGTGAAAACCTAACGGTCGGAATATCGCATCACATTAAGTTCATGTAATATTGACTTTTACTTAAATATTGACTTTTAACATTTTATTAAATTAACCTATACCTCATTTTACTATGGAAATAATGTCTAAAGAAAAGAGTAAAATTTCGAAAAACTGACTTTAGTCGAATATTTGTTTATCTTGTATTTACCCGTTTGCGTCAGAAGAAACGCTACCTACATTTTTCGAAAGTATGTATCATAGTCACAAGGAGAGAGAATTGCTGTGGAAAAACCTTAAGGGGAAATTATTTTTTGTTATGTTTATGTTCTTTTTACGGTATGCAGATGTTATTTTTAATAACTCATTCAAACGCCAAAATCCACTATTTTTTCAGGACAACTACTTCGCCAATATGACCGAAGAGGCTGGCATACAACGGAGACCACCAGTACTGACTGATATTAGAGAATTCAACGCCAGATATCGCCTAGAAGACTTGTTGAACTACCGCGACTTTGACTATCAGATCGTTGACGACCACAACTACAAGCGGTGGTACAACCCAAGGAAAGGAAACCCTTGCCCGATTGACATATAAGCATTTTTATTTATAGCTGGTACTGACGAAAGATTTTGACATAACAGCGACTGGAATGTGTTGGACATTCAAAAACATTTCATACCTACCGGATGGTATGAAGAACCGACTAGTTTATGACCTGTTGATTTGTTGAAAAAATGGAATGATGGTACAGCAGTAAAGCGGTTATCTTTGAATATAATACAGCTGTTTAAAACGCCAAGTTAGCACTTTTACACTAAAACGCTTCGTACAACTAAGTATAACGGTCTTCGTTGGCACAGATGCGTTTACTGTCGTTAGTATGTACGTAAAACTAAAAAAATACCTGTCGTTAACATTGACTAGGTATAGTCCATTATATTGTACTATAGTATAAAAATAATATAAAGCGGAATAAAGGTGAGATTATGCTTCCAGTACCTATATCAATGGCCGTTGATTTAGTGAAGAACATATTTTAATGTGTCTGTCAAATAGGTACCTAACAAGAGTATTTTTTTTACATAGGTACATCAAACAAAAACTTTAATACACAATCAAAACGTCCTCACCAAATAAGCACCCACTAAATATTTGGGTTGATCTTTCGGTCTTCATGATTCATCTAAGTATAAATAAGTGATGTACGTAAAGTTGAGTATGACATTTGCTGCCTATATTTAAACTTGGACAGTTCCAAGGGTCATTTTTTGTATGGAACTGTGTAATCTTAATCTACTTCTTAAGTTTTAACTATGCTAAAAACTTAATAGTAATAACAGTTAACGAACAAGTTTTGCGTACTCATTACCTGTTAGGTACTTAGTTACTTCTAATACTTATACGTTTTCCTTTCTTGGCATTTCTTACATACTGATTTTTATTTTGCTTATCATAGGTATACATTTTCTGTAGGTACTATTTATGTTTCCATAAAAAATACTTACAATGTTTTGAAGGAATAATTAAATGATTGTAAATAACTGTTTGATTTAGACAACTAAGATAACTCAAATCTGAATAAATCTTTAAAAGACTTAGACAATTAAGTGTTACCAATTATTTGAGGAATAAACATTTGTAAAACACTAATTATAGTTTTTATTTGTCTTGTTGGTCAGCAAAAAGAAACTTCTACGTCTAGGAATTTGATTGTTTAACAGATTCAAGACATTAATTTATTTCATCACTCATCATCACTCATCATCACTTATACAATGCCTTAAGTACCTATAGCCCGGACAAATTAAATCTTAAGCCAAGGTCTTCCGAGATAATTTGCCACACCCGTCGTAGACTTTGACTGAGAGTTATCTGCACTCATTAATATCGGACTAAAAATAGTTATGTATATTTTGAAACCATAGTTTATATGCTTAACCCTAAATTTTCTTTGCTTTTATCTTTATTTTATTCTTGCGAACTGATTCTGGTTCTTTCAATCTCTAAGAAAAGGAAGTTATGCAGTTTCATTACATTAGGTATTTTATAATAACTATGGTGTTTCCAATTAATAAATAAGGAATGAAACGAAGTGTAAATATAAACATGGCATTTATTTTAAAATTGTTTCCTTTTATAGAATAATGTTTAAAAACTTAAATTACATTAATAAAAATCATAATAAATATATTTTCTTAAAAAGTAATAATGTGATATTAGTTCCTTTTCAGTCTAGTTTATAAAACTATCACAAAATGATAGTTTAATTTCATTACAAGACATGGCATTTAAAGGTAATATGATTTCTTGTACTTAAGCTATGAAAACATCACTTTCAAGAGGTATTTCATCTCTCCGATATCTGAAACTAAACCTACTTATTTTTGATAAAAATTAAATAAATTTTCACAGTAGGTCTAGTAGATACAGTATAATTTATTAAGTTTGGGAACACCCGGCATGACTGTGATTGTTTTGCCTATTTTCTTGTTCAACAGTTTTTACAAATGTGTCGTTGCCAATAACTGTATATGCGTAGTTCCGGTATGTGTAAAGATTTTCGATCTTCGCTTGCATGTCTGCTGTTCTTATTTTAAACATCGCCGGTGGTACTCTCTCTATGCCAGATTCTTTCGATAGCGCGGCATAGTATTCATCCTAAAACAGATAATATCAGCTTATAAAAATATGTAAGTACATTGTGTATCTAGATTTCTGATTTGAGACAATCAAAGCAGCAAACGTGTCTTAAAAACATATAAGTACGAAAGCGAGCAATTTTGAGTTGGCTCGACATGATGTTGCCGAAGTTGAATAAGAGGTGTCTTAGGTGACGAATAAAAAGTCACCTACACAAAATAATTGTTGGCCTATTTTGTGTTTGTCAGTAAAATTGTTTATTAAGCTAAGATTTATTACAATACGGTGACAGAAAACCACAGTTAGAGTCGCTCAACTAAAAAAAAAAATCACATTCGGAATGTCTCTGTGGGAAGATATTTAATTACCTACCTATCTTGTCTATAGAAAAATAGCAGCTTTTCAGATCAAATTGCACTTACTGAGATAGGTACCTAATGCGAGTAATAGACGTAGAGTTGTCAATTAACTGGTTTGTAATTACTAACTTTGTATATCGCTAATAATCTGATTTTAACTGATTTTTAACTGATCTATTATGTATATACAGTATGAACTTTTAACCACTTTCCAAAATTGTTATAGGCGTTCAGTATCGTGTTTAAAGACTATTTATGAAGTTAAAAATGTAAATCAAGTTGTCATCCGAAAATATTTTTGGCGATATAGTTTTCAATTTTTACGGTCCTAGACCTGTTAAAGTATAAAGGAAAAAAATCAAAAACATATGAATAGTATCGTAATGAATGAATGAGATGCGCGACGTGTAAATAAAACCGGCAAAGTGCGAGTCGGACTCGCGCACGAAGGGTTCCGTACCAAAACGGCCAAAAAAACGGGTTTGTTGTATGGGAGCCCCCCTTAAATATTTATTTTATTTTGTTTTTAGTATTTGTTGTTATTGCGGTAACAGAAATACATAATTTGTGAAAATTTCAACTGTCTAGCTATAGCGGCTCTTGAGATACAGCCTGGTGACAGAGCGACGGACAGACGGACAGACGGACAGACAGCGAAGTCTTAGTAATAGGGTCCCGTTTTTACCCTTTGGGTACGGAACCCTAAAAAAGTGCTGCTAGGCGGCCGTATCAAAAATTTTAGATTTTTGTCGGACATTTTCTGAGTGCTTTATCTTGGCATTTTTGTACTGGGCTATACCAAAAGAAAAAATACGTCATTTGTTTTTTGTCTCGTAGAATGATATATTAAAATTTGGAAGGTGGTTATGATTTCACCCTGTTTAATATCAATATTTTGACGTTAATTTAGATTTATTCAGAAAAGGGGCAGCATAACACTACACTGTGTCTGTAATTGACTCAAAAATTCAGCAATATTTATGTTTAGGTACGCAAATTTCGAGCTGTACAAATTTTTGCATTTTTATGTTACGTTATTAAAACATTGATTTTGTTTTCAATTCCAGCTTTAGCTAAGATAAGTAGGTAGATACAACAATCATAGTTCATACAAGAAGAAATGAACAAAAATAAAGATACGTTCAAAGTTGGCGCTCTTTCATTGGAATCGTGCATTTACGAGGTTACTTCATTTCGTTGCTTATAGCAAGTTGTAGCCTTCTTGCTTGTCAGTAGGAAACACTACGGTCCGAATCATCAGGAGTGCTATTGTTCGATGCTACATACAATGTCTAAATTAAATATTAAAAAATAAAGAAATGGTAGAATCAAGCAAGGCTATAGCCGTTACTTGAAAGGCACGTGAAGACATTTGGTACCAGCTTCTGTTGGTAAATATATGTCATATTAACAAGTCATGAAAGAGGCCTGTTATAGGAGATATGGAAACTCTTGACTAATGGTTAGTGTAAAAAGCGAATATACCTATTCGACACTTATGAATTTTAAAATGAACACGTAGATGTAATCTTAATATTTAACTCACTTCTTTGTAAGCCAACAAATGTATATGAGACAATGGCCGTCCAGTTGATCGAAGGACATCATATTGTCTTTGCCAATCACGCATCATTTCCTCATGGGATGGAAGTGAAAAATCGCCTTTAATTAAAGCTGTAGCATACCTAGCCTGCAATACGAAAATGAAACTAAATAAATACAAAGTATTATAATAAATATTGTTGCTATTCGTAAAGATATAGTACCTAGTTAGTGTCATATTCATAGAAATCCATCACTGTAAATATGAATCAACGTTTGGTACATTGCAAGGTTGAACGACATTTGAAAGGGTGGCAAATTGAAAAAAAACTTGATTTCAAGGTAGTTTGTCAGTTCTAAATTTGATAACATTCTGTATTTTTTAGTTTCTAATGCTGGAATGTAACTACTACTAGTAGTTTAATAAAATTTGAATGTTTTATTACCTGAGCATCCAAAGCTACTACTAAGCATGCACGGACTACTAAGCCAATAACCAGCATAGTAGGTTGGTTTATGTTAACCATATACCTGTACAGAGGGGCAACACTGTGTTTTCTAATTAACAAACCACTGCTTTCATCTAAGAATGGATATTCATATTCGTAACCTGGAAAAACATGCAATGATTGATAAGTTTTAAGTTTATTTACAATATTACGGTACTTATCAGGTAACAAAAATTACCTGTACAAAGTATTACGTCATCTAGCTCTTCAAACGTTCCATCCGTAAATATGACTCCAGTTTCATTAAATTCCTTAATATCTGGTTTTTTTACGTAATGTGTGGGAAAAGGCGTTCGAAACTCAACTTTCGAATGATGGCTATGAATAAGGGTCTTGCTGACATCTGCAACATCTAGGCTTATATCCATACCTGATGGCCCAGAGCCAACAACCAACACTTTTCGACATTTATAAGGATCGGGAACTCTGTAGTCATGGCTGTGAATAATGGTTCCTGTGAATATATGAGGTCTTTTAAAAAATAATAATTTTGAAAGAAAGAAAGAAAGAAAATACATTTATTAAAATTTGGACATCACACACAGATAGTAGCACACAAAAAAATAACACGATTTAAACAGACAAACACAGAACCTCTTCCTTTTTTGAAGTCGGTTAAAAAATCATAATAAAACTGACACAAAAAAAAAAACATACAACAACAAGAATATCGAGCAGTGCTACTACGTGTCCGTGACGTCCACTTTAAAAGGACCTCACTCAGCATGTGCCATGGCCCAAGTAGGCCGTATGGCGCTGGTTTTCAGTGTGCCCTGCTGAGTAAGGTACACGGACGTCTACCGAATTTTAAAACGATGTTGATAAGTAAGCAGGTAAAGAAACAACCTACCCTTGAAAAGGTTTTGTCCAGGAAAGTCTGGTATATGTGGCTTACTATGATGGCCTGTTGCAATGACAACATATTCAAAATCTTCTTCAAATTCCTTTCCAGTGGGTAGGTGTTTGTATTTTACTTTCCACAGATCTGCAACTTTTCTGACTGATGTAACTTGATGTTGAAACTGTTAGAACACAGACTTTTGAAGTTAACAAATATGTTATGCTAATAACTAATACAAAATTAATCTGGTGAAGGCCATGTTTAAAATTTGATAAGCCTTATTCCAAATAGGTAGCCCCTAACTAGATTTTATGCTTTGTAGTAATATTAGACTATTTTAGAGTACCTTTCGGAGCACGCAGATGGATGTAATAAATATTGTCTGAATAGACATCCATCTTTTTACGATTGCGGCATGGGTACAATACACCGCTCTTTAGCTCAAACTAAGCAGAGCTTGTATTTTGGTAGAGATGCGTACCTACTTGTGTACTTTAGAAGGGGTAATACTAATACAAGCAATAGCGTCACTGCCATGAAAAACAAAACGTCACCTCGTGATTGGGCCTGAATTATATATAAAAGCTTTTTAGGACACTTCCACTTCCTTTCATTTTATTTAGTTTTAATTTTGGTTTCACGTCGAACGATGTCGATCAGTAATTCTGAGAATATTTAAATTATATTACCTTTATGAACTTGTATAAATCAAAATGTTCAGCGTATGATTGTAAGTAGTTATAATAAATGTCCCAACTTGGAAATGAAGGTGTGTCTGTAGGCATTGGAAAACCACGTAGTTCCATTGTGGCTTTTGGTAGGTTGGTTCTGTAATGCATGTAAATAATTCTTAAGCTATTGCTTTAAATTTGCCTATTTAGGTATAGGTAACTGGTAAGGTAAATTTTATTACCTTAAGTGTTTGTACATGCTAGTGTGTATTGGTATCCCGTTTTCATCTTTTCCAACTCTTTCGTCGTAACGCCATGTGCCGCCAACATATTTCGTAGTTTCTAAAACCTTAAATTGTATATTTTCCGCTTGCAAATAGCGTGCTGTTGATAGCCCTCCAACTCCGGCTCCAATAACGCAAACTCGTGCTGCATTGGTGACCTTGAAACATTAAAGATGTAAGATTTTAGCTATTTAGCAAGACATAATAAATAAGCAATAAAAGTAACGTTGAAAAAATCAAAATGTTTGTTCCATAAATAACATACATAGGTCATTTCGGACCATTTGTCAATAGTTTATAGCATATATTTATTCTATCCTAAGTTTATGGTTTATAAACATAAAAGTTTATGAATTAAACTAAATTAAAAACAGTCCCACTGCTAGTAGCAAGCTATGCCAATGTTGGGCAATGTAATAAAGAGGTGCAGGTAAAAAAAAAACAATTTGTATGCTTTTAACACGGAACGAACTCTATAAATACTACTCGGTGTTGTCAAAGTCACGGCGTAAGTTGTAGAGGTTTGGAACTACAGTAAAAAAAGTATAATAATATTATTCAATCTAACCTATCTATGTACGTATATACGGGTATAAATAAACTTAATTTTAGTAAGTGATTTTTGTGTACTAAGTACAAATGGAGTATCTATTTTGATTGTGAGATGATATATTACTTATTATATCATTTGTTGCACTATACTAATAGTTAACTAATAGTTATCTTACCATTATATTGTTCTTGCTGTATTATGTTAAAGTTTATCGTGTACAATTTTTTTTAACCTAACGCAGATAATACAAGCCGGTATAATAATAATGACACTCAACCAAAAATAGTAATGCTTTTGACAGTGAATAAAATAGAAGCATTCACGGAGAATGTTAAATTATTACGTAACACAACGTGAGCAGTAATGAATGGACTTATTTTATTGTTTGTTAGCATTTGTGGGTTGGTGGGGATGTGTTATAGCGGTGTTATCGAAATGCTTAATAATAACATCGCTCTTATCTCTACCTGACAATAAAGATACAACACAATAAACACAATTTTGCACTTCTCCTTATTTTTCCTAACGTCTTTCTATAGAATTTTAAATAATTGCTGACAACTTATATTAGTAGTGACTATTACCTATATAAAATTAAATAATAGTTGACTATATTTATTATTGTTAAAATGTTTCTAGACTGACCCAGGTGTTAATTTTTATAATAGTAAGTTTAAGTTACTATAAAAATATCGTTGTAAGAGAATCCCATAAGTCCTTCCGATACAAAATTCAAAGTAGGTTTCACTTTCAGTACCCACTTATGTACTTGAGTACAAGACATATAACATCTTTTTCTTTATATGTGAGTACTATCAGAAAGTCGTGAATCTAGGGATAGAGCTAAATTAACATGATCTCAACACATTTAAAGACGTTGTTTTTAATATTACCTATTTTTACGCTCGGTTACCGCGCTTGTAGGTCTACGTAGGTATGTAGCCTCGCAGGTGTTTATGTTAGAAGTAGAATTTTAATGTTAAAAAAAATATTTGGTTCTTCTAAAATAGCACATAAGGCAAACTTACCGAGAGACTGTAACTCATAACAGAAGCGCAAAAAAGGACTAAATATAGATGCATTATGTCTAAAAATTAATGTCCTAATCAAGTAGAAGTCGTTTCACTGATTTCACAAAATGACCACTATTGATTCGACCACATGACAGAATGACAAGTTAACGAAGCAGTAGTTTTAATAATTACTCGTTTATTACGTTATAAACATTTCTACATTACTAATTATGAATATTTGCGTTTATCAGTAGTAGATAATGTTATTTAAAATAAGACGGTCAATGTTTTGACCCACACTTACTAGGTACCCCAATGATTCAAATCGCAACTGAGTAATGATCACTTATCATTACTTAACTACCTTTTTCCTAGGCTTTGCCCGCGTGGGATTTTATTTACCTACGTCATAGAAATAGGTTAACAAATATGGACTTTATTTTTATTCTGACACATTATTGCTCATAAAGGTGAGCACAGCATTTATACATTAATATTAAAGACTAGGTACCTTTTTAACATTTTGAAGAGCTTATTTCGATATTTTAAAAAATACAAAAATTAGCAAGTCTGATAATAAATCATACATAAATTAAGTTTTATTTAAGCCTGATTTAGCCACCTAAATAATACATTTTAATTTCAAAGTCTGTTTTCAGTCACGGCGATTTCGAACAGCATTCGCCAAAAAGTCCTTTGCTTTTTTGGGGCCATTTTTGTATAATAAAATAAATAAAATTATCGGTATTTATAAACTCTGTAACTCCTCCTGCAAGAATGCCCTTAAAAAATGGCTCCTTTCTATTTCATATAAAGATACTGAAGACCTACTTAAAATTATTAACTAACTGCAGTAGTGTTTACTGATCCCAAGTATAGTAATGCGTAGGGCTGTAGGTAGTTAAAACTTAAAAATAAATGAATATGATTGCGACACATGTATTCCGCACACAGACACACACACACACACTCACACTTTCACGCACGCACGCGCGTTCAAACATACACACATACACACACACATACACACACACACACACACACACACACACACACACACACACACACACACACACACACACACACACACACACACACATACCCATACTTATATATATACTTACTTCTTAACACTTGTAACAGTGTAATAAAAATGAACATTGTATGTTTTTCCTAGAGGTGGGAACCTGGTGTCCTGATGAACAGGCATTTATATGCTTAGTTTAGGCACCAGTCTTCCACAAAGTGTATTATTTTACCTTTGTTAACACGATTATGTATCCATGTACTTGTATACTTTGTGGTAAGAAATAAAGCTTTTTATTATTATTATTATTATTATTACTTCATTAAAATAAATGAAATGCAAAAAAAAATTTAAATACATTTACCTATAAACTTATAAGACAAAACAGTTTATACTTAAGTTCAGATTGAATATCATAAATACTTTTAATTAAACAATACCTCATGAGTAGGTGCCTAGTTGTTTTTTTTAATACCTATGTGATTGGAACATAAGCTCTAACAAACGAGTCTCAGAAATAACAATATTGCTCCACAAGTAAAATGCCGATTTAAACTCACATTAAGACTTTAGACTTATTGTTTCGAAGTTCTGCTAGTTCACCTCTTTTCATGTGAAAATATTTATACAGAGTCTCTAATTATCACAGGTCGGAGTAGGTAGGGCTCTTTGGGAAACGAGGTGATCTTGTATGTATAGCTACCTTGTTTTCTTTATGAGAAAGAAGAACTTACTTGACTATGGGGTCTAGGACTGCTCATTGAAAGCTATTAATTTTACAACCGCTACATACTCTATCGAACATCCATTTCGTCGATAGGCTATTTCACCGATGCTACATTTAATCAATTAATATAATATTTGAAGGCATTAATAAAATTATGCAATGTGGATGTGCCGAAGTATTGAAATCTCATAAAAACAGGGTAAGTACACGACATAATAGTAATTCAGACTCTTGATTAGTTAAGGCATGGCCGAATGATCTCCATACAACCGAGCCTTATATTAATAAGGCAAACCTTTGAAAAAGTTATTTATGTATAAGACTCGATTTTAAACACTGTTAAAACTATTCCAGCATATTCTGTGCCTTAATACGTGCCGAAACCAGCTCGTGGCTACCATAGATACGCCTATACACACTGCAGCCTGGGGCAGTAGATAGCGGTGCAACGTATCAAACCTTAATTCGTAAAGCCAAGTCTCAATTGATATTGAAGGGCTTGGTATCACTAATATGTCCTTGAAAATCCCGGCGCAACAAGTGGTAATAAGGCTGATGCATCAATGGTCAAACTTCGGGAAGTGCTCTCGGAAGACGTAGTTCGGATTTCGAGGCCCACTAAAACTGTGGATGTAAGAGTTTCGGGTCTAGACGATTCCGTTACCAAAAAAGAGGTGGCGGCTGCAATCGCAAAAACTGGCGATTGTATAGTTAAACTTGTAAAAGTGGGTGAAATCAAAGAATCCTTCTCTGGAGGTGGGGCCGTAGTAGTTTAAGTTCCAGTTATAACGGCAAAGAAACTGACTCAAGGTCGTTTGTTAGTAGGCTGGGTATCTGCGCAGGTAAAGGTTCTTGAAAGAAAACCTTTACGGTGTTATAGATGTCTTGAGGAAGGTCATGTCCGTGCCCAGTGCTAATCTGAGACGGACCGCAGTGAATTGTGCTTCCGCTGCGGTCTACTTGGCCACAAGTCGCACGAATGCTCGGCTGCTCCACACTGTCCAATTTGTGCGGGACATGGCAAGCCAGCAAACCACAAAGCGGGGAGCAAGAGTTGTTCTCCACCTAAGTCAAGAAGGGCTGCAAAGCCTAAGCCCCCGTAGCACAGGGCAAGCGTCGGAAATGGACACAAGCGCTCTGTGATGGCATTAATAAAAGTTTTGCAGGCGAACGTCGAGCACTCTATTGCTGGAGGATAGGATATACTAGCTCAGCACACAATGGAGTGGGCAGTGAACATAGTGATAACATCGGAGCCTTATTTTGTGCCTGACGTAGATCGTGAGGACTGGGTGGCAGATCGAACGCGCCAACGAGTTAGCATCAAGGTCATGGGAGGACTTCAGTTATATGTCTGTGCCAAAGATGACGGGTTCGTTGTGGCCAAGTGTGGGGAGTTTTTGCAAGCCGGAGTTTATCTTCCTCCCAGCCTTAGTATTGCTGTAGCAGACGGCTCTCCCTGTAATAGTGTATGGAATTTTAACGCCTGACGACAGGCCTAGTTTTGTTGAACCAAGGGACAATACCAACTTGTGTTCGGCCACAGGGAGAGTCCCTGGTAGATCTATCTTTGCTAGCCCTGTTGCTGCAACCAGAATTAGTGGCTGGGAGACAATTGTTGAGGCGGAGACGATGTCTGACCATCGTTACATAAGGTTTGCCATATCTGCCTCGCCTAACATTTCAGCTCCCAGGCCATACCATAATAGTTCGACGTTTCCCCACTGGCGCGTCAAGGCAATGGATAGGGATATGCTCAAGGAAGCTGCCCTTGTAAAGGCTTGGCTTCCTGTTTCAAGTGGGCCTGTTCAAGTGGATCAGGAGGCGGCGTGGTTCCGGGAGGCGATGGCGCACTTTTGCGACGCGTCGATGCCCCGGACCGGACCACTGCCACCCAAGCGTCAGGTCTATTGGTGGTCGGAGGACATCGCACAGTTACGGCGAACGTGCATCGCAGCACATCGTGAGTCCTCCTGTCATCGCCGTAGGCAGTGCCGCGATTCAGAGCTAGATGACCCGCTTTATGAGGCCTGGAAGGTGACAAAAAAGGCCCTTCGGGTGGCTATTTCAAAGGACAAGGCCCAAGCGCGAGAGGAACTTTTAAAGACTCTTTACAGCGATCCTTGGGGTCGTCCCTATCGTACCGTCAGGGGAAAATTTCGCCCTTGGGCACCCCCAGTGACAGAGAGCATGGATCCCATACTTCTCCTAAATGTTGTCTCCGGCCTTTTCCCATCTCAGGCAGAGTATACTACGCCGGCAATGAGGCCTCACCGAGTTGCTTCAATGGCTTCACCAGATCCTGTCTCGGAAGAGGAGTTCGGGGCCGCTGTTTTTAAAATGAAGTCCAAAAATGTTAAAATCAGATAAAATCAGTTTTATTTCTGAAATAGGCCCCAGGAGGCGCTTTTACACGTCCCAATATTTAAACCTACCACTGCTTCGGGACAAATGTAGGCTAGTGCCGAGAAGTAGCAGCGCAAGAAACTCGGTCACTATTTGTCAGCCTCTTTTTAAATAAATATGTTTACAAAAGATATATGCCAGTGCGAGCTGGGACAATTTAAAGCGACACGTTCCTATCTAATATATAAAATTCTCGTGTCACAGTTTTCGTTGCCATACTCCTTCGAATCAGCTTGACCGATTTTGATGAAATTTTTTGTGCTTATCCGGTATCTATGAGAATCGGCCAACATCTATTTTTCATCCCTCTAAATGTTAGGGGTAGTCCACCCCAAATTTTTATTTTTTATTTTTTAGACAAAATTTTTAATTTCTATTTTTTTATGATACAAGTCTGGGCTAGTGCCGAGAAGAAGCTTGGGTTTTTGCCATGGACGAACTAGGAGAACGCCTCAGAGGCTTGTTTAGCGCTTGCCTTGAGCAGGGCCGCTTTCCCCAACTGTGGAAAGCAGGGAAATTAGTTCTGCTTCGTAAAGAGGGTCGGCCACTGAATTCACCAACTGGGTACAGGCCCATAGTGTTATTGGACGAAGCCGGTAAGCTTTTCAAGCGTATCCATAGACGACCATTTGGAACAGCGGTAGTTAACGCTGCTTCTGAGCCATGGGTCGCGGGTTCGATACCCGCACAGTACAAATATTTGTGTGCATGAACATGTCTGTTTGTACTGGTCTGGGTGTTTTCTATGTATTATAAGTATATATTTACAAAAAAAAAAAGTATATAATATCAGTATATAAACTTGAAAAATTTTTTTTCAAGTTTATATACTGATACAGTGCCGTGTCGCAGTGTCTCGGTGGCCTAATGGTATGGCGCCCGCCCGGCATGCGAGGAGATGCGGGTTCGAGTCCCGCCTGAGACAAAATTTTTCAAGTTTATATACTGATATTATAAGTGCAATTAAGTTGCTAAAATATCAAATAAAGTATATAAATAGCTGTTTCATCTTAACTGACTGTCAAACATCTGCAAAGATGTTTCTTTCGGGTGTTAAGGGTGCAAACTCCTAACATTTGATGAAGCAACGCTGGCTCACAGCGTAAGAATATGCTTGAAAAATTCGCGCCGTGTCGCAGTGTCTCGGTGGCCTAATGGTATGGCGCCCGCCCGGCATGCGAGGAGATGCGGGTTCGAGTCCCGCCTGAGACAAAATTTTTCAAGTTTATATACTGATATTATAAGTGCAATTAAGTTGCTAAAATATCAAATAAAGTATAAAAGTATATAAGTAAGTTTATCGGTTGTCTAGTACCCCATACGACAGGGTACTTAATTAGTACCTTAATTTGGGACTA
The DNA here is from genome assembly GCA_949315895.1 of Anania crocealis. Taxonomy (NCBI): domain Eukaryota; kingdom Metazoa; phylum Arthropoda; class Insecta; order Lepidoptera; family Crambidae; genus Anania; species Anania crocealis. The sequence goes on from OX438868.1 coordinate 9,886,259, forward strand.
GATGGCTCAGTGTGGCCCAGTGTGGCATGTCTTAAATATTTATTTATTATTATTTATTTATCCTTGCCGTTCGCCTTACTCAGCACCTTGAAAACCCTGGGCCAATTAAACTTTCAGGCGCACTTTAAGACCTTGGCACCCAAACTGATCGCTACTGCAGGTGCCCTTAGCCGTCTGCTGCCTAATACTGGTGGGCCTTCCGCAGCTTGCAGGCGCTTGTATTTGGGCATCGTATGCTCGATGGCTCTATATGGTGCCGCTGTGTGGTATGGAGCTCTTAAAATGGACAACGTTCTTCAGCTGCGGAGGGCACAGCGGCTTATGGCGATACGAGCGGTTCGCGGCTATCGCATTATTGCAGGAGACGTGTCTTTTGTCCTCGCCGGTTCGTTGCCTTGGGATCTTAACTCTTTAGTCCTTGCTGCTGTATTTGAGTGACTGGTCACGGATGCTTCGGTGACTATTTATGTCGCATCTGAAGAGAGGAAAGCGCCAGGTGCCATCACTGCACAGCGGCGGAGGACTCTGCACAGCACACGCTAGAGGTGTGCCCAGCATGGCTAGCAGAACGCAGAGTCCTCACAGAGGAAATTGGGCAAGACCTCTCTATTGGGACGGTAGTAGCCCGTATGACGGAGAGCAGGGAGGCATGGCAAGCGGTGCTCACCTTCTGCGAGACAGTGATCTTGCAAAAGGAAGCGGCGGAGAGGGAGCGGGAGGCTTCAGCTGACGCCCCGATAATCCGCCGCCGACGCCACGGGCGCCGCAGAAGGCAGTATGGCCTTCAATTACCCCTTCCTGATGGGCCTCGGGCGACTGACACGGGGGTGTTGGCCGTTCGCTAAATGAGGCCTGCGGTGGTGATGCGTGTGTCCTCGCATACCACTGCTGGAGACCAGAGGGAGAATTTTTTCCTCTAAAATCAGGTGGAGCTCAAGTGAGCTACAGCCAGAGGTGGAACTGCGGATGATTGCCCGGAGTAATAACGCCCGGGGCGCTAACCCGTAGTTCCAGCTCACTAATGGCACCGGAGGACACGGAGGGTGGTTTAGTGGGGTAGGGTCCGCTGATACCGGTCGAGTCCCACATAACTTTGCGGGTGGCCCCCGCTATCACAGAGTATGCGTAAAAGCATTCCCCCGCCTCAAAAAAAAAAGTACTTCACGTTACTATTGGATAAGATGTTCTATTGGAAATAATGTTTTAGCTGTTTGTTTCATACACATCTAACGAAATAACGTCTTTTAACCTTTATGATATTTAATAATTATTCAAAATCATAAATTGACCATTTTTAGAATTGCTAACAGTTTTAAAACATATAAAATATATTTTGTTATATGGTATATAGTTTAGTTAGATAAAAACATTACCAGATTGTGACCGTAAATATTTCACTAAACTTAATATAGTAATATAATTATATCACTAAACTCAAACCGTATTAGAATTATATTCCTAGTAAGATAGTAATGAATCGCCTTCGTATAACTATGTTACGGTATATAAATATATTCCTCGGGATATAACTACGGCTTTATCTATCATACTGCGACAAGTACATAAATAGAGTCATCAAACTAGGGATAAGTACTACTTCTTAGTACATTTCCAATTAAAACCTTAAGTTAGATATAGTCGCAAAGAATTTATTAGTAAACAATAATAAAATATACTTCTTACGAAGCATACACAAAAAAACCCTAAAAAATATTTGCAGTTACAGTGATTAATGCCAACAAACGTGGGTTTTTATTTTGATATCAAAAACTATGCGTCAAATGTTTTTCTCTTGATTTCATGAACTAATATTATGATTAGATAGTTTATGAACTAATATTATGATAACATAGTTAAATAGTTAAGAATTAAAATGATTGTAATTTTTTAAAATGAAGTAAAGCTTAATTAGGTACTATACTATCATTACATAGTCCAGGTTCAGGTCATTCAGGCACGCGACACGTTCTCAAAGCGTGAGTAAGTAATTGCAAGATTTTTCAATTAGACTGGCTTGGTGTCAATCCTGTTCTTTTGAGTTTACGCGAACATCTATATATCTGCCCGTGACCATGAACGATGTAAAGTATTCGAAACGTCGGGTTAAACCAAAACTTAAAGCGAATAATCCGTAAACATATCTTTCATTTTAATGTATAGTGTCAATCCCTACGGAACTAATGTCGAAGAAGTACAGAAGAAAACAGGCAGCAGCATTTCCTCTCTATCATTTGTCAAACTGTGATCAGCAACCCATATGTCAAGAGTGGCTATTATCCTTAGAGACCTGTCCAGCAGTGAGAATGGACTGATGTAAGATATAATTTTTCAAATTCAAGGGAAAATAAAACCTAATATTTTATCTACATTCCCAACCGTAGTCGAATATCAGGTTTAAAAAAATCTTTCCCGTTACTGCTGCCTTAGTTATACGCAGGCATAGGCATAGCTTTTCGCAAAAACTTATATAAGTTGAAGTTTAGAACCAGAATCTTCTCTTACATTATTTCTATCTATGACTTTGAGTTTCCCAAATGTCCAGTAACTTTTTAGATAACCTCTGTGGATGTGTAAAAAGAGGCGCAAATTAGATTCGCAAGGGCTGTTCACCGACAACTGTATTATACTTTAAATTGACCATGAAAAATAATTTTAGTGAAGGAGGACGCTTCCGTGTAGCATAGTATACGCGAAAAACACAAAGCTTTCTGCGAATTTATTATTGTATAATCATCAAAAAATCTCAATTCTTAGGTACTCGTAGCTATACAAAATGGTTCAAAAAGTGGTGTCCAAATTTTTTCTTGGAATCCTTACATCTCTAGGGCTATCCAAACCTACCCCATGTATGTTAGCCGAATTTTCGTAGTTTTCGAGATCATAAATTTTGAGTATTTTTAATCTAAATAGTTTTAAAAAACAGTTTCTCCATTTTTTATGTATAGTATATTGTTCTTGTATATTGTTTTTAAATTTTAAGTACCTTACTATTACAGATTTCCTTATAATTAGTGATTAAGTATGTAAACATACGATAAAACCTGGTCGCATGGTAGAATAGAATAGAATAGAATATAATTTATTGCTTAAACTGTGTACAATGTGCAGTTGGAATTACAGGTTAGAGGTAACAACAGTGTACCCATAACGGACATGCAATATTTAACATTCGTTTTTAAGTTTTACATAAAATAATAAGTAGCTAACACTTACAATTTTGCTTAGGTTTTACATGCATAATATTCACCTAGACTGTAAAATACATCGCCAAGTAACCACTTTTTCAGCTTTAATTTAAAATTTGGTAACTCTAAAGCCTTTATGGCCGAGGGCAAATGATTGAATACCCTTATGCTAGTATTAAAGGCACTATTGTAGCACATTACATTAGTTGTTCTCTGAATACATATGTCATATTTATATTTATTGCGGACATTTGGACTATGGTACCTACATAATATGTTTAAAAGCCAATACGTTTAATTTAACACTTTTTGTTACGTTAAATAAAGTTATCCTACTATAATATCTAGTAGTTTGGCCACAATATGATTAGGCATTCTTACCTATTTTTAGATCAACTGTCTTTCATTGTAAATCATGGCACCAAAATTTGTCTAACCCACCTTTCTACAGGGATAGATGTTTTAGGTTTCATATCCCAATTATTTGTCATCGCGCCGGATAGCGAAAGGATAATTATAGTAAAGCCTAAGGCATAACATTTCTTCTATATAATATCTGCATTCATGGTTTGTACTTTTCCAGTTATGGTTTTATTCCTGATTCTGATCATCTACAAAGAATTTAAATTTGATATTAATTGATGTATTTACTGATATCTAAACAGATCATTTTATGGTTTCAAATAGACGCTAAACATGCGCCATACTATTAGATACTAGTTAATCGTAAAAAAAGTAAAAGTACTTTTAATTAAATAAGCCCTTTAAATACAGCGAGGCGTAAAAGTCTTAGTCTTCAAAATAGCGACCAGATCAAAATATTTGAATCTATGAATTTGTGTCAGAACTTTGCGTGTACTGTAGACAGACCCGACCCTCCGTAGATTAGCCAGACGAATTTCGAGGGTCATACGAATCACCACCCATTCTCTCATCGAAATTGAAACTTGAATCATATTTAAGTTTTCCCGCCAAATTGAGTTGCCATTTTAATTTGCATTTTAAGTTGACAATAATTAAACTAGTAAAAAGTTTAAAATATACGAACAGACTGATAAAATAATTTGTACCTACTTCTCTTTTTATTAAAATATGCTTTAATGTGCTCAAGAGAGCTTCAAACGTAGGTCCGTGGACCATTTTTAAATTCTTCTCGTTCTCTGATCTTTAGCTCTTTGGTAGTGGTCGTGGTCTTTAGGCCTTACTCCGCAATACTATGTCCGTATATTCGAATCCACCTGTCCCTGTCATTTATACCGATGTCTTACGGCCGGTCCTAATAACCTATCTTCAGTTTTGGCATATCGGAGATAGAAAACAACTTCTGTCTTTGTTTCTCTGGACGGCAAAATCTGAGATAGAAACTGTTTCCTATCTCCGAAATGTCAAAACTGGCGATAGATACATTATTGGGACCGGCCGTTAGAGTATCTGAAAGACACAGATATATCCGTAAATACGAGCTAGGTTTAGAACTTTTATCAGTCTGCCTGTCTGTATGTTGATAGGTCAGCATGATAAGTTCCGGAACTTTAGAACTAAGTAAGCAATTAATTGTTTTGAGTGTAAGAGATGTCTAAGAGAAACGGAGAAAAAACTGAAATTAAATATAAAACTGCCTGTAGGTAATTGATTGCAATTTTCATCGATATACTGCAAGAGGTCTAACATAATATACGCCATTTCATGAACCTAAATTCCACCCTTACGAAGTCACGGACGAAAAACTCTTACAAATGCTATTAATATCTAACGTCATTAATATGTAAACTGCGCCGAATTATTGTTATTGTTATTATTTTCATGGATTACAAACAGCTTAGATGTTACACAATACACATATGCAAGGACTTTATTAAAGACAATAAGCCTAAAGTTTTCACCAAAATAATATCAAATTTCTGACTTCATCATAGTATTTATATGGATATATTAGCATAGGCTGGTTCCGGTATGTTAAACGATTTATTTTTTTAAAAGATATAGTTTTACAACTTAACGATGACCTGGAGCGCATTTCTTCTTGGTCGGATCGCTATGGAGTAGCTGTCAATCCCAATAAATGCCAAGCAATTATTGTAGGTAGTCGGCGGCAAGTCAGCCATATTGATGTATCCAGCGTCGTTCCGATTAAATACAATGGAGTAGTAATCCCGTTCTGCTCGTGTGTTAAGAACTTAGGTCTTTACATCGATTCCACGCTTAGTTGGACAACTCACGTGAGTGAGGTTGGTCGTAAGGTCAACGCCACATTACGCTCCCTCTATTAAAGCATTTTCTCCCCATCAAGACCAAAATTTCTCTTGCTCTATCACTCATTTTTCCAATCATTGACTATGCTGTTGTGTGCTACTCCGACTTAAATAAATCACTTCTCAATAAACTGGATCGCTTAATCAACAACTGTGTGCGTTTCATTTACTGTTTACGTAGATTCGACCATATATCCAAACACCGGTTGCAGTTACAGTGGCTTCCCCTTCATCTTCGGCGTAATGTCAGAATTCTATGTACCCTGTACTCTATTTTAAACGATCCCAACTCCCCTTCCTACCTTGAATCCCAATTTAATCTCCTTAGTTCACACATTCACGCCAATTGCGCTCCTCCGACAAACTCACACTCTCCATATCTTCTCACCGCACTAGCTTTGTCTCTATCTCCTTCCTTCTTCAATCCACGCGGCTCTGGAACGCACTACCCGAAAATATCAAAATGTCTGCCAGTAAATACACGTTTAAGAAAAATGTTCGGTCTTATTTTCTAAATCAATTGGAATCATCATCATGAACTTTGCTCTCACATTACGCGTCGTCATTCTATATTTATTTATTTATATTTTATATTTATAGTATTTATATAGTATAAGTAGTTGTCCTAGTATTTAGTTTATATATTAAAGGTACTATGTGTAGTTTGTTGCCCTTTTTTAATTATTATTCTTATTATTATTTTTTGTATCCCTAATATTTAACTTACAATTATTGTTACTTTAGTCTCATTTAGTTTTGTCTGTCGCACCGCCTACAAAACTTTTCTGCTTAGCCCGATGGTCGACTGGGAGAGAATGCCACATGGCATTAAGTCCACCAATTGTACATTTATATTTCTTTCGTGCAATAAAGTTTTAAATAAATAAATAAATATTTTTTTCTTTTATCTAAAATAATTCAATTTCTACCATTTCGGGTAGTTTTCCGATTGGGACTAATTTTAACCTATATTTTATGGAATACCTACCACCGTGAAAACTAACAATAAACCTTGTTTTAGATTAGATTTAAAAAGTGATAGCAACCAAAATATAGGATGAAATTTTAACTACTTTCCAAAAAAGACGTTTAGTATCCTATTTAGAGCCCATTTATGAAGTAAAAAATGTAAATCAAGCTTTCACCCGAAAATGTTTTTCGCAATATAGTTTTCAATTTTTACGGATCTAGGCCTGGTAAGATAAAGGGAAAATCAAAAACTTATGAATAGTATCGTAATGAATGAATGAGATGCTAATCGCGTAAAAAAAGTGTCGCTAGGCGGCCGTATCAAAGATTTTAGATTTTTAGCGGACATTTTCTAAGTGCTATATCTTGACATTTTTGTACTGAGCTATACCAAAAGAAAAAATATGTCATTTGTGTTTTGTCACGTAGATTGATATATTAAAATTTGGAAGGTAGTTAAAATTTCATCCTGTATACTTACTGTGCAAAAACGTAAATTATTTACCAACACATTTTATTTTACAAAAAATGTGCCATCTTTTTTGTTATAATTTATTGAGTCAGCTTGCAATTATGAATTCTAAAGGACATTCTTTTAACGTTCTTGAAATTGTTATCACTTGTTTATTAATTTAATGTTTTATGTGTTGTAGCTGTAAGCCGCGACCTAGTACGCTTGGAATTTTAATTTTGAAACTATCCCACTGGTGCATTTTTTCGGGATAACGAAATTACGAAAGCCTACGAACTACGCTTGAGGCATAATTTTTCAAGTGTAAACACTGGTATTATAATTGCAATAAAGTTGTTAAAATATCATACAAAGTATTTAAATGCGGTTTCATTTTAACTGACAAACAAACATATGTAACGAGGTTTCTTTCGGGTGTTAAGAGTACAAAATGTAATGAAACTACACTGGCTTCCAGCGATAAGAATATGCTTGGAACATTTACGCCTGTGACTTCGTGTCTCGGTGGCTAAAATAAATAAATTAAAGCGCCGCGCCCGTTCGAGTCCCGCCTGAGACATATTTTTTAAAGTTTAAATACTGATATTATAATTGCAATTAAGTTGTAATTTTAATTGGTGAAGCTGTTTTGGAAGAGTTCCATATCAAAGACTGTGACAAAACATTTTTATATTGCTCCTAAAAGATTGTTTTTTATCCTGTATTCAGAGTGGTTAAAAATATTATTCATATTTGTAAATTCGCACTATTTCGAATCCACCTTCTGATAACTGGACACCCACGTTTAAAGAGAAGTGAACTCTACCCGAAGTTTTCCTTTGTGCGGTCAGCGAGTCGGTCTTCATAGACAATAACGATGCGGTCGCACCTCAACCTTAACGCATGGGCACACAGTTTTAATGATTTTGTTGTTTGTTTTACACTTGCAAATTGTGTCTAAAAGACACACGAAATGTATAATACACATATACGAGTATTTTAGTTTGAGTTTACGATGCAGAAAGGTTTTGACCACTGACACATTCAGTAGGCTGATTTAGTCTTAGGTAAAGGATGATGCGATTTAAAATATTAAGCAACTCAAGATCAATCACAAATCTTAAAAAGCTTCCTAACAAAGTGATCTTCACTGTTTGACTACACCGTGCAATCCTCACACCAGCATGTTACATCTGACAGAATATTGTATTAATCTAAAAATGACTCGTATGTGACTATTTAGTAGTTTTTAATAAATCATTCTAAAATAACATTCGATTAGTTTACCTTTATATTTGATTTTGCCTGGATACCTTGTAATTTAGCTGGCACGAACCGAGAATAGTGACGACCGCCCTGATTAACAGGGAATGCGTACACATTCCGTGCTAATACGTCAAAAGGCATGCTTGCTCTATTAAATTTCCCATTAATTGATAAATACTTGACCGTTGGCGTGTGTAATCGAATGTTCATACATGCTTCGGGCAATCAACTGAAATTCGACTTTGTGTTCATGAGTCCAAAGCAGATTTCAAAGTATATAATTGTAAATGGTACGGCGTATACGGTAATATTATTGATCAAAATGAAGTTCCCAAAAATTAGCAGAGATAAAAGGAATTGGTAGCATATTAATGTATGGCAACAAAATAATTAGGAGGTATATTCGCTACAACATTTACATAGAATTGCTTTTAATTTTATTTATTGGTCATTTCATATTATGCTAATAATAATTATAAATTTTGCAATAATAAGTTTTAATAACATGTAAGCCTTATCAATACAGCATTGCAGAATTATTAAATTTAAAAAAAGTAGGTAACTAGAATGCCCATCATTAGGTAAGTAAAATTATTATTAGGTATTATCAATTTTATCTACAGCGTGGTAGGTAAAGATAAATATCTAACGTCATTAATATGTAAACTGTGCCGAATTATTGTTATTGTTATTCATGGATAACAAACAGCAGTTACACATTACACATATGCAAGGACTTTATTAAAAACAATAAGCCTAAAGTTTTCACCAAAATTATATCAAATTTCTGACTTCACCATAGTATTTATGTGGATATATTAATATAGGCTAGTTCCGGTATGTTAAACGATTTAAGGATTTAAGGAGAATAATACCTGTACGTTCACTTGGACTCCATTAAAAAATCAATAGTAATTAATAACAATAAATAAGCATTAATTTTATTTGGCAGGTTTCATTTGAAATGATATTAAGTAAATAATTAATAAAGAAATAGATTAGGTCATTAATTAATAGAAGGTAAATAGTAAGTAGGAAAATGTAAAAGAAAAAAGGGATTTATATTTTACATTAATATTTCTTAAGTTACACACATAGCTCTAGCTTTTCCGTTTGTTTCGTATCTGTATTATGTGCTAATAATGTATGGTGTATGCAGAGTTTATCTTAAGTCTGTCGTGCAATAACTGCAAGCATCACAAATTCATGTTATTACTAGATTAAGAACCATTGTAACTACAGTTGATAAACCAAATAAATAAAATAAAATAAAAATAAAAATAAAAAACAAAAAAATCACGAACAAACAGCTTTAAATGAGTGTACCAAACAGACAGACCGCAATTTTACTAATGTAACGATTCCAAGATAAGTAATTTTTAATATTTTTTTATGTTTAATAAAAAAACTTTGATAGCAAAAACATAACTAATTAATAAATAAACAATTTTCAAATAAACCTTTCTCGTCTGCAGTGTTAAGAAAAATAATAAATAATAATGTGTTCGGCAGCACATTACGTCGTCGAGCGTGCAATTTGTCGCCGTAATGGAAAAATTCCATGGAAATCGGCCCTCGCCTCGCCGCCTCTGGAACCCCATCTCGGTAAGGCTGGGAATAGACGGGGAAATTAACTTAAGATAAGATAATTTACACATAACAGTTGTTTACTTTAAAACAGAAAAAGTATAAGTTAATATTAAAATGCAATATGATCACGCAATTCAAATGTTTTCTTTTTTAAACTTATTAGAAGAAAAAAAAACTTGACGCTCTAAAGCTATTCGGCGACACAATGTTTGTCTTGGTATGTCAATGGTTAGAGCAGTCACCTAGTGATAGGAAGAATATGGATTCGAACCAAACCTAAGGCAGGAAAATATGTATCACCTTCATCATCGTCATCATTAACGGCATGTATCAGTCTACTGCTGGATTCACTAGGGACGTTTTTTTCTATAAGGGCCATGAAGAAGAGATGGCGCTACTGCTTGTCTTTATTTCGCAGTAGGCCTTCGCCTCTTATAAATCCACAGGAAGACAAAGGGTAGTAGGTACTACTCTGCTTATGTGCCGGCACCACACAATACAATGTATAATTATACATATACATAGTATACATTATAAGCTATCACACAGTAAATATTCAAAGATTCAATTTTCTTGACGAGTACATCCCGGACAATTTTATTATTAAACATATTCCCTTATTCCCCGCTATAAAGAATTCAATCAATGACAACAGCATAGTACGGCTGCACCACAGATGCCCATACAAAGCCGAGCTGTCTTGGCCGGAATGAGTCCATAGGGATTAGTGGCACAAAGGCGGGCTTACGCCGGACAACCACAATGCTCCAGGCTTAACTTCCCGCCAGTAAAGCTTTCAAAGAAGGTAATTCGTCGTGGCTGCGAATTTTCCTTTATTTTCTTATTGCAGATTGGAAATGTAAAGGATTTTTCGTTTTGTCACCAACAGTCTTACGTTTAGTGAGTCGTGTCAAGTGAAATGTGATAAGTAGTACAGAGTTGTTGTTTTGCGACGATAATTCTTATTAAGTGGATTCATAACTCTAGTCTGAAGTGTGTGTGGAAACTATAAGGTATGATTAAACCATGTACGTTAGTGGTGAGGTCGTCCGCCTACCACGCAAGAGTACTGGGTGTAATTCCTGGTCGGGTCAATTTAAGAAATTATATTTTCAAATTGGCTCGGGCTTGGACACAAAAAGTCACGTTAGAAGCCCGGAAAAGGCGTCTTGGGATAACTAGACTCCAGATTATCCTTAAAGGAGAGATTACACGAAATAAAGAAGATTAAACAAATGCGGGAACATCACACGTCATGCATTGTTCTGATCTCAAGGTAAGCAAAACTTTTTTTTATATAATCAGAAACCAGGAAGGGTTTCCAATTTGAACCCACCCAGAACTCGTGAACCTGAAGCGTAATATAAAAGTAAGGTATATGCCTCTTGATCACATAGTAAAATCATTATTTTATCTACATGACCAATATATGGGGGTGGGAGTTATGTGTATTCGTACGAGTAATTCTCACAGGTTCTCACAAACAAACAATATACGATATGATGATGAGATAATCAAAAGTATTAATTAATAGGTAAGTAATGTCACACATCTTTAGATAAATCTGATACCTAGTAATATCATTTTTTAAATATATTAAATGTTTACGATATTTTATCTTTCGAGAAAAAATGTGCGTTGACTTGGGTAATTTTTACTATAAAGGCAATAGTTTTTTCATTGAAAACTTTTAGAACATTATCCAAATAATTCGTCTTATTATCACAGCCCCGCCTCGTTGGTCTAGTGGTTTAAATACCGGGCCAAGATCTCGGGGTCCCAGGTACGAATCCCGGGTCGGGCAACAAAAAGTTTCGAATTTTCGATCGTTGCTCGGGTTTGTGATCACCAACCCGCATTTGGCATGCGTGGTTATTATGCCAGTACACCCATCATTGCTGTGGTAACTTGAATTCAATGATGGAGGCCTTTTCCCTGCAGTGGGATGATTATAGGCCGTTACTTTTATTATCACAGACCAGAAGTACGCCTAAATAAAATAGGCATGTTAAGCTCCACAGAAATAAGTTGCCCAAGTAACAGATCCCGTATTGTGTGGCAGCTTAGAGCTTTGGTGTAATCCGCTGTAATTCTTAATAGAATCATACAGGTGATCGCACAAACATTTTTGGTAGTTTGGTCGAAGGAAAATGTTCTCAACCTGTAAGTATATTGTGTTGGTGCCAAATAAGAAATGAAAAAAATGTCATACACCGACTTAACTCACCTAATTTTGTGCTCTTGGCTGGTTTTTTTGAAAAGGTTTATATTTATCTTATGTAGCTTGGGAGCCCTATTTTTCTATGCATGGAATGGAATTTTCTTTTTAAATTAAAATGAACCAAACCTTTCTAAAAACCAACCCCATTGGAAAAGTATTTTGTAAACGGTCAATACCTACATTAAAAGTTATTATAAGTGGTCAAACATTTTTATTTAAACTATAAATACATACTATAACTATGTCGAGAATATAAAAAATATCAAATGATATCACCATTTTGAAAAGAAATATTTAAAAAATTAATTATTATTTATTAAAATATTTTCATTTTGAATAAATATATTTCCAAAATATGGTGCTTGAGTGTTTGAGTTTAGTTATGTAGGTACTCGTATGTTTGTCATATTCTTGTTTTTATTTCATCGGTTGATATTAGCAACATTAGCAACTTAGGCTAACAGCGAGGCAGTTCTCGAAATAAACAAACTACTAAAATCGTCTGTTAAGTAAGATGCAAAGGCTGATAATATATGCACAAATAAAAATAACTAGGTAGAGAACGATTGAAAAAAGTTTTTAAGCGGAAATTGGATGCGATGGATTCGTATACCCGGTAAAATGGCTTATGTCGACCAGAGGATAGCTATAGGCGGATGAAGATAATGAAATGAAAATAATAAATGTATCTCCAAGCCACGTAAGAAAATGAACCAATTATAATCACAATGACGAAATTATTACTACAAGCATTACACACTTTTTAAATTTTGCTCTATTCTTTAGCTGTCTTAATTATGCCTCACGTTCATAATTCATCAGGACTTATTAATAAATACTAAGTTAAATTATTGCTTGACAAAACGTAGACATCGGACTACAATGAAGCTAAGTTGTTTAATGAGACCATTTAAGGTGTAAAATCAGTTCAAAAACAACCTGCTGATTAAGCTTATATCAGGACATTAGCAAACAACAACAAAAAAATATGGGATGTTAGTTTGATAAATTTTCGGTGACATAATAAGAAATAGACGATTCTATGTATCTAAAAAGTTTGCACACCACATGCAATCGTAATCGGCTAATACTGACAGGCTATTATCATTGAGCACATTATACCCCAACCGCGTGTAATACTCCAGATCGAATGTTCATCGCATTATTGGCTAATGCCTCCTGAACTCAAAGGTTCCCTTCGAGAGGGCGAAAAAACGATGAATAGGGCTTACGGAATCTAATAAAGCAGGCATTCTTAGAACTCGCACTGTGGAGGCTAATTTCGCATTTACTCGTAGTATAGGATGATACCTCCACTCGTAGAACCCTATTCATGTTTTAAAAATATTAAGGATACATTTTCTCACCAAATGCGATATGTGCATTGTGCATACTCAAATCTCTGGCAATCGTTGCCAGGTAGTGTGACGTAGCAAATAAAACAGGAATTAACTATTTATAAGAGAAATAATAATCGTTTACCATTGTAGTATTACGTAGCACTTTGTAGTGTCGTAGCAAAAGCAGAGCCGATCTTACTAATTTTAGCGTGAACGCTCCGCTCGTAGCACATGTAACACTCGTAGCAATTCACCATGTACGTCACATTAATTTTATGTTTGAAGTTTTGAACATTTCAGATGTCAGTTAATATCTTCATAAGCCGCTCGGCATTACGGGAGGCTATGTCTGGGAGGGCGCGTGTGTGCGCTGAGTGCCGCATGCATATTTGACGGCGCTAATGCTGCGGCTGTAAGCGGATTGTCGGCGTCGCTAAATGGTGCTGCTTTTTGTTGCAACAGCGCACCGCCACCACTGGCGTTATGTATTCCACGCTAGCTATGTCCGTCGGGGCTTGCTACGTCATTTATAATATTCATATATTGCAATAAGTGTTTTTTTCGATTTCTTAGTTGAATTAAAGAAAATGTTAGTAAAATCATTATGTATAGATAAACATCCTGATTTCAATAAAGAAGATGTTGGAAATTATCAGGGGCTTGGGACTGCATCATACCAATAATGAAGTCGACAAACCAGAGCAACTCTGAAAAAAGTACAGATACGAGTATTTGCGTTCACGGGATCACAACTGACGATAAAAAAAGAGGCGATAGTTACACTAGTAGTAGTGTAACTATCGCCTCTATTTTTTATATGGTAGTAGTACCATATTACTAGATATATATAACTATATATCCTATTTAAAAGTTATAATCAAAACGATGGAATCATAGATTCAGGTTGTTATTTTATAAATATTTAGGCGATACCTTTTGTCACAGTTTTGTTGAAATGATTCAAATGATATATGAAATTTAGTTTTTAATACATTCTGATCAAGACTAGAACACTGATAGTGAGGACGTCCTCTCGTTACAGTAAGGGATTAAGTAAGAAAAAACATAGTTCCTTCTTACCTAAACTATGTTCTCTGGTATGATGTGTGTAATATGTTCCATTTAATCAAAGAAGTAACAAAATACAATGATCAAAACAGAAGTTATGAGAACTTGGTTTAGGACATCATAAAACGAAATCGATTTCATGATTAATTAAAATGCTGAAACTAATCCTCGGACTATCGTTATAGATTAATAACCATTGATGTACCACATCAATTCCGATGAGATTGTACATACATTCCTCCTGTACATACATAAGTACATAAGACTCAATAAGCTGGGGGTGGGCGGGGCGGCGCGGGCTACTGGTACAAACTCGCCGAAAATGCTGCGACAATTTAAACCTTACGTAATAAGACACAAGGAAAAGTTTCTAAGTTGGATGTTGCGGTCTGTTGTACTCGGGGCGTTGGTTTCGTGAATATTTTATTAAGCAAGAGATGTCCTTTTGTTCTTTAATGGCTGACCTCATAAGCTTGCATAAATGTACCGCTAATGTAAAGGATGTTGAGAGATATAAAAGCGGATTATCATATGATTATTACAATTTTAGAGTCGGGTCCAGCATTGGCTGTAAACTTATTTATAAACTGAACAATATTATGGTATTTACGCAGTTTTTTTCTTTTGACTGACCATGGTACTATGTTAGTTTAACCTTGTTTAATATTGTCGCATAATTAGTTTAAAATAATCGGCCAAGTGCGAGTCGGACTCGCGCACGAAGGGTTCCGTACCATTGCCTAGTTAATGCAGTGCCTACCTGTTACCATTTAATGATATCGAGCAAAAATAGGCAAAAAATGGCGATTTTTGTATTTGTATTAAATATCAATTTTATTTTGTTTTTAGTATTTGTTGTTATTGCGGTAACAGAAATACGTAATTTGTGAAAATTGCAACTGTCTAGCTATCGCGGCTCTTGAGATACAGCCTGGTGACAGAGCGACGGACAGACGGACAATCGGCCAGACGGACAGACGGACAGACGGACAGACAGCGAAGTCTTAGTAATAGGGTCCCTTTTTCACCCTTTGGGTACGGAACCCTAAAAACTGTAACCCGACTACGTAAATGATTTCAAATTCATCCTGTATCTTTTTTTTCATTCAAATACCAGCGCTGCAGTGGCACACGGGTCGCTATATTGCACATGCTGAGGCTGGGACCTAATTTAAATGTTGTAAATTCAAATTTTTTGTGTCTTTTGTTCCAATGATTGTTCTGTAATTTTGTATATGCGTTTTTATGTGCTTGTGGTCATTTAAAAATTTTCTTATTCTTATTATTATTCTGTATCCACATTTGCTATATTGTTAAAACAATTTTGTACTCAGAATTTTGTCTTCTTTCATTTGATATCCCACTCGTTATTACTGCAGTTTTTTTTCACAGTACTCAAATATATTTTTGTATTATTCCCCATAGCATTTTTTTAACAAAAAGTATAGTATACATTGACTGCTAAAATCATTACCCTTCCAGCTGGCTTTGACGTGGTTGGGTAAAAAGGCAGATTTGTGGTATTACGAATGTTAAAAATTAAAGTCCTTGGATTAAATTTTCGATTGCCTCAGTTGGTACACTCGAACCCACAACTTTCCGCTTAGAGGGCGACTGCTCTAAAATTAAAAAATCAAGTCGAAAAAATTTAACTATGTATCTATCTGATATTTTTTTCATAAACTGTTTAATAAGTCATTGAATTGCAAGTTTAAATTGAAATTACAATGTTTTGAATTAAAAAAAAAACATACGAAATGTTTAGAATGTTTACTGTTTACTCAAATTGAACCCAAGTTTTTTGAATAGGCTATGTTAAAAAACTGGGTTAACATGCTGAAATATGTGCGAGCTGCCGTAGTATTTTTATATTGAATGTTTACCATGCTAAAGTAATAAACAAAAGTTCACGTGGAATTGAGAAACTCCTTTGTCGGTTTGTTAATTTGTTATCTTCAGTTTCACCGGCTTTGAAACTGCAAAAATTAATGGTTAAAAATCTGAAGTAGTTTTCCCAAAACGTTTGCCAATCTAATCTATCATTGGTAGTATCGTTTGTAGTCCTTAGCATGAAAGTTATAATTTGATTTTGTTAACTTAAACGGAAAACACGCGAAGTTAATCATCCAATAAAAGTTAAGCATACACAATGTTTAGTCGGGTAAACACTGCTGCACCGAGCCCCTATTTGCATACCAATCGCGCAAAACATGTTTAAAATAAAAGCGCCCATAATGGCTTTATAAATAGATTTCTGAAAGTATTTTCTATTAAATAAACTTCCATTTGACGTGGTGTAGCGCGTATGAATAAATCATATCAAATAACTATCAGGGGAGATAGAAGCATCTTCCCCGTTGGATCAAAACATTTTGTTTGGGGTTGATATGCTTCGTTTGATGAGAACAGATTTTTGCGCATGATTTTTTAATGGTACCCTTTGTTTTTACCAACTGATATGAATCTTTAAATCTATCTAAAATGTGAATGTGAGTATCCGTTTGATAACAAAACGAAAATTTTACGATGTTATTGTTGATCTTAACATTAAGAACCGAGCGCAAAGGAGAAATGACAAAAGAAGACGGGACAGAAAAATCCTTCTCTTGGATATACCTGTCTTTAATGGACTGGTTATGATGATGACGATAACATGATTCGTTTTAAAGTCGATTTTACATTGCCTAGATCCAGTCTGTACAGTTTAGTTTAAAAATTACGTTATTTGTATGGTAATAATTCTGTTTATATTTTTGGCCACCTTATTTTATAAGTATTACAATGTCAATGGCCCTCATATCAGACTATAAATTTTTTATGCAAAATTGTACCAATTTTAAGGTCTTCTGTACCTAAATCATAAACTGCCTCTTGTGTTTGATCTGCATAAAACATTTTCCGAGTTTTCCTATCAAATTATTCAAGTGTAAGTATTATCTAATGTATGTTGAGCAAGTGAATTACTTAAAACTCTTTGTTTCCACCTGTATTCCACCATATCGTATCACAATCCTTTCAGCATAACACCTTTGAACAAAGTTACTAAACGAGTTCGCATTTTTACGTCTTTATCGCGCGCAATCATTTCAACGTCGCATCGCACATTGGATTTCTCAAATGTCTTCTGGAAAATTTCGTTTACCTACAAAGTTGAATTTTATTTTAAAGGAATAGGGTGTGATTTAGAGCGTGTTTGGAGGGTCGTGGTATTCTCCAGGGTGCTTTGGAGCGTTGCGAACACCTACGGAGACATAAGCCTCTCAGGCCAACGGTGATTGAATCCGAGGCGCTGATGGAGTACCGGCATTGAGACTTAGTGCTGCGTAGACTGTAAGTAGATACAGTATATTATTTATTTATACATCCATATTACTACTCATATCGTATACCTAATAATTAGTTTAGAGCAACATTAAACTCAAAAATTAGTGGACTGGACTAGATGGAATTTGGTATGGAGTTCAAAACTCTGAAAACTACTACAATAGAATAGTTTTTGTCCGTAAAATTATCCATTAAGGCGACTACTAGAGCTAAGTGCTGTCCCCAATTGATTTAATTTTATTAATTCTAATCAAAATCAATTCTCAAAAAACTAGAACAGTATCATTTTAGGAAATTACCTGTAGTATTTAATGAATCAGTGTTAACTGCTTTTCATTCTGGCATTCTTTTGTATTGTAAAATCACGATCAATTTTTTTGTATTTATTAAGCTAAACGGACCTGACCGAGTTTCGAACCTAGGATCCTTGCTTGGTAGGCGACCCAATACATCACTATACCAAACGGTATGTCGTTTTAAAGGTACTACGTTTGGATTCTAAAAGTCTGGTAGATGAAAGACCTGGCGTTTATTTAACTTAAATACACATAATTTAAAAAAAAAATATTTTCCTTTTATTCCCTTTGGCTCTTAGCAATGATTCCCGTCATTAGTCCCACATCGGCACGGAGGCGCCTGTGTCTGACGGCGTCGACTCAGAAGCACTCTCTAATTACCGTCTGCGCTTGACAGCACCGAGACGTTTTAAACTGCATTGATACTTTACTATAAATGAGGCGATATTTCTCTTGTTTACTGTCGTATTTTAAGCTATTGCTTAGCTTCTATCGCGGGCCTTGAGCGTGGAGACCGAATCCAGAAATTCCGTAACGAAAATAACCTAACCTAACACTCGGGGCGAGGCACGATCGAACAATTTTGAATTTCCGAAATTTAAAAGAATAATTTAGAAGAAAATAAGGATTTTGACAGTATGGTTGCCTATGGTAACCATATCTGCCAAAATAACAGAAAAATTTAATTACAAAAGTAAAAATTAAAAAATACATAAAATTATAAAATTAAGCTATTAAATAGCTTCTATCGCGGGCTTTGAGCGTGGAGACCGAATCCAGAAATTCCGTAACGAAAAGAACCTAACACCCGTAAGAAACAGTGGTAATGTTTTAAAATGTTTTAGAGAAGTTACTGAAAGTAATTGAATGTTGCTGGCTGAAATTTGAGCGACTTGGTTTAAAGTTTATTACTTTCGGCTACTCAGTTATCATTAAGTTTAGTAAGTCTAGTTTTATTTGAACGATAACGGGAAATTAAACGCGATCATACCATATTATTTTGCCTGACGTTTTGATTGGGTTGCACAGACCAGGGTCACATGCTGACTGGAGACAGCGTGTACTCACTCCGTGGGGAATTTATTCAACGCGAAAGTTCAAAGTCTTGTTTGGTAATTTAATACGAATATACTTTAAATATTGCTACTAAAATATTCAGCTGAGCTTAAATTTATGTATATTTTCAATAAAAATAAATACCTACAGATGAAACTTTTTAGGCATTAAATTTTATTAGACATCTTACCTGTGAGCCAAATGTTTCTAAGCAAAGATTTTATCTGAGAACTGTTTTTTTAAAACTTTCCGTATCTGAATATAATCAGACACGAAATTGTTTATGCAAACTACAAAATAAGCAAACATAGGCTAAACCTTTCAGTACAGTGCGAAATCATATTACCCAATCGACATTCACAATCTGCCTTTCACCCCTGACCACTGTGAAGCAAATTGACTCAGCTCGGACAAAAATCAAGTCGGCCAATTTAAATGTACAAATAGAAAATCGTTAAACCAATTTCGACCTTAAAAGAAGCTATTAAGGTACAAAGGCTAAGTTAGAATGACAGTTTGATTCGCGAAGGGTTGATCAGTTGAAGTAGATGCTCGATTTGTACTGCATAGCCTCGGGCCTCTAATCTAGTTGGCACCCTCGCTCCTCGGTTAAAATCGCAAGGCTAATAAAATATTTTGACCCCTTTATGAGATGAATACGCCCACTGTGCAGTACAGTCGTATCAATAAGCATTATACTGCAAAATTTTCAGGCAGTAGTTAAAAAAAGAAACAAAGATGTAAAACGTGAATCAAAAAAACTTAGTAAACTTGAAAATACTGAACGTTTTGCAGATGAGTAAAAAATTGACGTGTAAGTTTATGTTTACAATTATAACAGTAAGTCTAAGTAAAATTTAAAATACAAATAATTGAATCGAATTGTTCGACTGCCTTAGGTGGGATTCGAACCCTCAACCTTCCGATTACCGGGTGACTGCTTCACCCATTGAGCTATCAATACATTTTGCTGTCGAATTTATTCAGATTTGACATATATGCTAGGTTTTCTAAGTCTTCTAGACTATTTGTCTCTCGTGTAAAAATATAAGTAAGTGAGTTGTTTATTGCACGTCTAAAAACCAATCTCGTCTTGCGTAGGTACAGTTCGCAGGACCAGGCTAGATTGTGGGATAAGGTAACCCTTTAAGGTAGCGTTTTGTCTACTACTATATTATGTGTTTTATATTAATTTACGCCTCATTAATTTTGGACTTTGATGGACCAACTAGATCATCGTCCAATTTCATTGAATGTGATTAAAGTTACACGCATCTTAATTCTTAATTAAAAAACAAAAACCCTTCTATGAATGTCATCGACTGTACTAAGGACCCCGTTCATAACTATTCGGATGTGACAATAATTGAAATTTGTGCCCGGAGGCATTCATGGCAAATAGCTTTATCCAGCGTTTAGCGTCCAATTCGGCGGTGTTTTGCAGGAAGCCTGTCGCGAGGAGCCTTATCTGGAAGTTAGATCCGCGACGGTAAGGCCTTGTGGCAGATATTCGTTTTACTTACATAAATGATTAATTAACGAATTGATTTGCGTAATTTGTTGCTCACATACCCGGAAAATAAAAGTATAACCAGCCCTTATCTTGCTATGGGTGTTATAAGGGACTAAACGAGTACTGCCAGAATAAGACGGACAGCAGCTTCTTCACTTCACCACTGTCCAAACTGCGATCGCCTATTCTCCTGCGAAATGTGGCGATTAAGGAGAATGCCTCATGTTTTTGGTAAGGCCGATGTCTAGCAGTTATAAATCAGTAATGCAAATAGGCCCCTGGGGGCGCTTTTACACGTCCCAATATTTAAACCTACCACTGCTTCGGGACAAATGTAGGCTAGTGCCGAGAAGTAGCAGCGCAAGAAACTCGGTCACTATTTGTCAGCCTCTTTTTAAATAAATATGTTTACAAAAGATATATGCCAGTGCGAGCTGGGACAATTTAAAGCGACACGTTCCTATCTAATATATAAAATTCTCGTGTCACAGTTTTCGTTGCCATACTCCTTCGAATCAGCTTGACCGATTTTGATGAAATTTTTTGTGCTTATCCGGTATCTATGAGAATCGGCCAACATCTATTTTTCATCCCTCTAAATGTTAGGGGTAGTCCACCCCAAATTTTTATTTTTTATTTTTTAGACAAAATTTTTAATTTCTATTTTTTTATGATACAACATACAAAAATACATATAATCCTAAATTTTTACCCTTTTATCACCAACCCCTATTTTTTAATAGTCATTTTAGTAATTTAATCATTTTTCATCCCGCTCGATAACTGATCAATTATCGTCTTTTTTGTAAGGGTAGGGTAGGGGTAGGGAAGGGTTTAGGGTAGGGGTGGGGGTAGGGTAGGGGTAGGGTATGTGTAGGGTAGGGTAGGGGTAGGGTAGGTTAGGGGTAGGGTAGGGGTTGGGTAGGGGTAGGGTAGGGGTAGGGTAGGGGTAGGGTAGGGGTAGGGTAGGGGTAGGGTAGGGGTAGGGTAGGGGTAGGGTAGGGGTAGGGTAGTAAAATATTAAAATTTTTATAAAATATATACAACCCTAAATTTTTACCCTTTTACCACCAACCCCTATTTTTTGTTAGCCATTTTAGTAATTTAATCATTTTTATGGCAAAACAACGTTTGCCGGGTCAGCTAGTCATTTATATAATCATCAATAGTATAATAGCCCTTTTTCATTAAAATAACTTTGATATATGATTTGCGTTTATGTACAGGGAGTTCAGCAATTGACAGTGGTAATTTGTTGAAAATACGAATATCTCAATTTCCGATGACCGAATTATCCACTTTTCGCAATCTGAATCCTGGAACGGCAAGTTTACCTTTATTTTGGGTATTGAAAAAGTAGACTGATATCTAAATCACTACTTATCAACCTTAACCAGAACTTAGTAACGACCCATTTTCACCCACTGTTAAACACGAGTCTCTCTCCTATTAAAGGAGAGGGGTAAAGGTCTTAGTTCCACCACGCAGGCCTAGTGCGGATTGGTGGACGGCAAGGCAACGCTGTGCAACATCACCCCGCGTTGGCGTTTCTCAAGCCACCCGAAGGAATCCAACAGGGCTTAACGTCTGTTATCTCCTTTTACTTTAACGGAAATTGCTAATGATCGGTCACAAATCCATTAAAAAAGGGTTAGAACGACGATAAAAAAAAAGTAAAGTAACAACTCATTTCGCTCACTGTTGAGCACGGGTCTCTCTCCTTTTTATGGATAGGGGTTAGGGCCTTAGTTCCACCACGCTTGCCTTGTGCGGGTTGGTGGACGGCGAGGGCGACGCTGTGGCAACATTACCCCGCGTTAGACGTTTCTCAAGCCGCGGGACCGACGGCTTAACGTGCCCTCCGAAGCACGGAAACGCTCATGGTATGATGCCATAAACGGTCACCCATCCAACTAGTGACCGCTCACGGCGTTGCTTAACATTCGTGACAGAAACTGATCACGAAGAAGCATTGGGCTATGAGCGCTAACCAGAACTTAGCCGACTGTAAACGAGCAAAGTTTACTATCGCAAAAAATGTTAGATGGAATATGTTTGTCATGTTAGTAAAAAGGCTCTAATTAGAGGTATTACGACAAACTGTGTTTAATTATAATGCACCAAAGACGCCACAGCGCAGCTGGCGTGAGTGCCGCCACATGGAAAATTTCTCGTTCCCCGTTAAACTCGACAATTTGCCACGCTATAAGTAATTACTCGTGTTTAGAAAATGTTTTATCGCATGCCTGTTAATATAGCGCAATTAGTAAAATATACTGCAGTACGCCAGCCAAAAACTTGCGCTAGCGATATTTAAAGTGGAAAAGTTGTAACATGAAGATAACGTTGTTTTACAAGAAACGTTACATTTGTAGGTCTGGCTCTGATCTTGTAACGCAAAACACTGACTATGATAAAAAACCGGAATAGTGCAAATTGTACTAGCCCACCGAGTAGGTTAAAAAATATATTTGCTATTTACTATAATTAAGTACTGATTTAATTTGTAACTTAAAAAAACTCCTATAGTTAGGTACTTGAAATACGCAATCCTTTTTAATTATTTATACCTACACTTGATTTTTCGCGTTCTGTTTTTTCTAAATACAAAGTTTCATGAATAGCAATGTAATACTTCACATTTTTATTCTATAATCACTTAACGTATAGTCAGAAATTATTCGGTCTATTGTTTTAGTGAAATACCTAGTTTATTTGATTATTAATTACCAAATTCACTATTGCGTCGTTGCAAGAATGTTACCTAAGTAAAAATAACTAATAAAACACACACTAGTACAACCAACTCATATTCTATGCGTTGTGGGAATCAGCTACATAATCGCACTCTATATTGTGTTTCCGATAAAATCCCTCTGCTTAGAGATCACTTAAATATTTTTCTTTCCCTTTTTGTTATTTTCTATACTTACCAAATTTCAAAAATGTAGATTGCTCGTACACACTTCCATCCCACTTACAACCTCTTTTAGGGTTGATTTTAAGGTTTAAGCTATCCTATTTAGTTATCAGCGTCTCTAATTATCGCGATATAAATTTTACATAAATTGGTTAAGAAATTATTGATTCTCACATAAACCTCTTTTCACAAATGACGATTCCCTGCATTATAACTACCTATTTCATGTCATTTATTCAAGACTCAAACTGTCTCTATAACATCTAAATTGGTCTTGAAATTATCACATTTTAGGGATAAAAACTATCCTTTGTCGTTTTCCGAAATTTTAACTTAATTTAATTTAAATCGGTTGACTAGTTCTAGAGTTTGTTGGTCCCAACATACAAATCATTCCTCTTTACGATATTAGTGTAGATATAAGCCTTGAGTTTCTGAGCAACATTTTTAATTTCATTTTTCAGTCTTCAAACAAAAAATGTTTATTAAGAGCCTCTTTATAATTGCGCCTGTGTTTATTGCTTCCACATAATTGGCTCGATTATGAAGCGCTCGACTCGCGCCGTAATTACGTTCGATTCTGTACTTCGACATTATCACCTCTCTGCCGTGAAAAAATTAGCTGGGACTGTACTTTATCGACATCGATGTTTTAAGATTTTATTATTAAAGTCATTTAAAATTAGCAGGAATGCTACATGGGCGGTCTATCTGATGCCTGACACACTACTCAGTACAACATCATAATTGGATCGAAGTATCAAGTGATTTATGTGTAGCATATTATGTTCCGAATGAGATTTGGAATAATATAACAAAGAGTGTGAAAGTGAATAATAATAACAGAACAACAAAAAAATTAATTTATATTTACTAGCTGTTACCTGCGATTTTGTTTACGTTGATAAAAGGTTTCAAATTAAGTACTAGTAATATAGCTCAGTCTTATTTAGTATCAACTCTTTCAATAATCATGATAATCTGGAATGTTCAATCCCAAGTTGTAAACACAGAAGCGATAATATATAAGTGTGGTATAGATATTATGAAGGCTCTGGATGAAATATTTTCTATGGAACGTAAGTAATACATCATTGGAATAAGTAAGGAAATATACAGGATGAAATTTTAACCACTTTTCAAAATTTTTACAGGCATTCAGTATCGTATTTAGAGCCTATTTATGAAGTGAAAAATGTAAATCAAGATGTCACCCGAAAATATTTTTCGCGACATAGTTTTAAATTTTCACGGTCCTAGACCTGTTAAGGTATAAAGGGAAAATCAAAAACTTATGAATAGTATCGTAATGAATGAATGAGATGCGCAACGCGTAAAAAAATTATTGCTAGGCGGCCGTATCAAAAACATAGGTTTTTGACGGACATTTTCTAAGTGCTTTATCTTGTCATTTTTGTACTGGGCTATACTAAAAGAAAAAATACGTCATTTGTTTTTTGACTTGTAGATTGATATATTAAAATTTGGAAGGTTGTTAAAATTTCACCCTGTATAACGGCCTTTAATCATACCACTGCAGGCTTAAAGGCTTCTATCATCGAATTCAATGATGTATACAGGCATAATCACCACGCTTGCCAAATGCTGGTTGGTGATCACAAACCCGAGAAATGTTCGAAAATCTAAACTATTGTTGCCAGACCCAGGGATCAAACCCAGGACCCCGAGATCTTGGCCCAATATTTAAACCACTAAACCAAAAGAGCGTTATTAGTATAAAATCAAAAAAAATATTTCAACAGATTTCGATGCAAATACACATGATATGCATCCCTACTAGACACTAAAGTGTATTCTGCTTAATAAAAATATCAGCCGGGCAGGGCGTCAAAGAAACAGCCTTAATTTAATTATCCCCGCCTTAATAAACTGGGCTACAGCCAGCTAAATAACAATTAGTTACGGAGTAACCAAAGCTGCTGTATTGAAAATTCCCTACCGGCTCTTAGGGAAGTTGTAGAGTTTTCAAATTATTTGCCTCCATTTTTCACCCTTCTAGGTGTTTTAAAAGCGACGTCCTTATTCTTTTTCGGCAAAATCATACTTAAAACATTTTAAACCAGTTAAAATATTAGGTTTCTCAAATTACAATCAGGTCAAAAATGTCTAAATACTAGTTATTGTATATTTTTTTTTCTATAAATCATGTTATTTTGTATACGACAAATAAGGACGACGCTCGTAAGTAAGATTTATTAAAGGACTTGGATAATTTTGACAGTCAAAAACTACAGTTATAACTGCCTTGTTAGGCACTTAAATAAGCCTTATCTTTACCATATATTTCGGTAAAGTATTAATTGTCTGCTGTAATTTGTGTAATTTTTCGTGTACACACTATGATCATATTTTTTATAGACAATGAATAATAATTTTTCAGAAACAGATTTCGAGTTTAAAGTCTTAACTAACCTACGAATGGCTGGTAAAATAGTTATAACTTGCCATTTCACCAAATTATAAAGTGCAGCTGGTGCAACATAATCTGTGAAGGTAACGAATTTATTCGCTGCAGGCATAGAACTGCATACTATGAAACTTAACACTATAATGCTAGCCTCCGGCATAGCTCTCCCCTCTGTACAATAAGGCAGGATATACAAACTTGATTTTACAACGATAGTGACCTTTTATGCTATCTATAAATAGTAGGAAGCCATCGGTATACCATAACAAACCAGATTCACAATCAGCGACAGAAATAAGTCCTCACCAAATGGTTACAGGCAAATGTATTAATGAATGACTCATAACTTTCATGATCGAGTAAAATAAAAGCGACTTGTGGCGGACGGAGAGGAGAGGCAAACTACTGGTAAGTCAGTGAATAGTGCATGTTACATTTATATTACTACCAGGTCAGACGAATAATATTGACATGATTTATTTAAATTAAAAAGTGACTTACGTAAAAACGTAGGAATAAAAAATATGTAATGTGTCGCGTTGTGACGGCACATTAAAATAAAAGCACCACCTTTGCTCTTTCTTTGGTTGTCCGTAAGAGACGACTAAAGGAGAACTACTCGAAAAAGACAGGCCTGCTGTCCGTCTTTTTCGAGTAGTTTGCCTCTCTACCATAGTTAAAACGGTGATTTTCGCAAAATCCTCCTGTTGGCAAAGCCCGTGTCCAGCAGTGGACTGGGATAAGATGGTGATGATGTTGAGTATTCGGTTTATGTTTGATTTTTCTTATCATAATTTTTATGTTTTTGTGACCGATCATTAGCAATTTTCGTTTTAAAGTAAAACTTTGCTATGAAAATTATTCAAGATAAAGTTATGTGAGGATGACTACACATTAAGCAAAAGCCTGTATCCAGCAGTGGACTTAAATAGGATGGTGATGATGATAACTATTTGGTTTATGATTGATTTTTCGTCGCATTATTCCTTTTTTTTTATTTGTGGCGATTAATTTGCAAAATATATCAAAAGCAAGAATTATGTAACTAAATAATAAATAAATGTGGACAACATCACATACCTACTCGTACATTGTTCTGATGTAAATATTTAAAGCACTTGTATTTTGGTAACCAGAAACAACGATTGTAGGTACCACAAACACCCAGACCCGAGAAAATGTAGTAAAATACTCTTTTCCTATTGACATTATTGATACATTGACCCGTCCGGAAATCGAACCCGGGAGCTCAGAGCAGGTGACACCTTGAAAAAAGTGTGTACGCCACTTCGCCACGGAGGTTGTCAAAATAAGTATCTTTGATCAAGTTAAGTGGGGATGACTAGACATTAAACAAAAGAGATACGTATCGACTTCACCTTCGACCTTTAGTTTGGATAACAGAAACCTTGATGTAACCCATTACAATCGACAAACAAAACACCTTTCAGCAAGCAACGAAGCGTATCCACAAGTCGGATGTAACCAAACTC
The DNA here is from genome assembly GCA_949315895.1 of Anania crocealis. NCBI lineage: Eukaryota > Metazoa > Arthropoda > Insecta > Lepidoptera > Crambidae > Anania > Anania crocealis. The sequence continues at coordinate 9,913,631 of OX438868.1, forward strand.
CAACGGAACTGACTATATCGTCACTCCCTAGGCCAACCATCTACTTACATAGTGTTTGACTGTATATTCTTACTACGTTCAGTTTAAGGTTGCAATTGGGTTGAATTGTTACGTGTTTTGTCTACGGGGTGGAGGGTACTTTGCAGCTTGCTCTTCCGGGGCTGTGTGAACATTGTCACCTTGTCCGATCGGTTATTGCTATGGAGATCAACGAACTTTGTTGTGAACATCAACAATTTTGGGATCGGCAGATGCAATACAGGTAATTACCTAACAAGCATGTGATCCGTGTTTTATTGATTTGATTGAGTGTTTTATGGTTTTCATATATTGACTTTAAATAGTTGGTCTTATGTAATAAGGGTGTTATAAAATAAGCGCCTTATTTAGAAATTGAAAACTTTCTTAAGAAAAGTGGATTATTTCACGCTTTACCTTTGTTATGTCATATTTTTTTGCTGCCGGAAAAAAACCATAAAAATGGGAATCTCTTATTTTTTTATAGTTCTGTTTAAAAAATTAAGAGGTTCTTGTTAATAATAACACTAAAAGCTATTACTACTCAAAGTGGCTAACTGCTACTGGTTTTAAGGTGCTGAAATCATCCAAGAAGTTAACAAACATGTCTGACTTTTTTTTAAAGAAAAGCAACTATATTTAAGATTAAACATGTTGGCCAGCACCACTCGCAATCTCAGCTGGACAAGTAAACGGGGACGTGAGTATAGGGTGACAGTAAAATCACCATATCACTACATAATTAATATTATTTTACATGAAAAATAAGTTATCGAAGTAATTTAGAGATGCCGACCATATTTAGGTACAAGGTTGTTAAAATATGATTTTCATAATTTTTTATTAACAAAGTGACGATAGAATATTTGGTTGCTATGATAGGAATTATTTCCAATAATTTAATTTCCTTTATTAGTAAAACACTCCGTTTGGTTTAGTTCAAGTACCGGGTTAAGATCACGTGGTTCGATCCCCGGGTTGGGCAACAAGAGTTTCGAATTTTTGAACATGGCTCGAGTTTGTGATCACCAAAATTCATTGATGGAGGCCTTTGCTATTATTATATTAGTTAATAATTTAATTTTAAATACTCTTTGTTACATCATATGTTCCGCTGATTAAAGAAAGTCACAGGACTGAGTCCGCGTCTCCCACCTCTCGCGTGGTCACCCTTGTGATATAAACCAGCTAATAGCCTCCCCAGTCGGCGGTCCATCTTTTGATTTAAAAAGCATTTCTTTCACATGTCCACTTTGTTCTAACCAAATAATGTCTCAGTTTATTGGTTTTAGTCTTCACTCGAATCGATTCTCTGCGCATGACGTGTCATTTGATGGGAAAATAAACCCAGGATATCGAGAAGCGAATCACTAAGACTATCTGTTATCATTTCAATGTCATAAAATAGTTCATTGTCTTTTGAGTAAACTTGTATAATTTAATAGCAAACTGTTCTTAAAAAAATTTACAAATAAACAAAAGGTGTAATATAATTTGCCGAGTGGTATACTAATTTCACAAACATGGATAAACAATTACCGTTAGCCTAAACACAAGGAGAAGCAAATATACATTAAAGGCAAAAGGCACATTTTTCATTCGGTTAAACGAAGCCAAAGGCCAAAATAGTATAATTTATAACTTTACGCAACACACTCTCAACAGACGGATATACCTATGCGAAGTTGTCAATTCCATAATAAATAATAATAAATAAATAAATGTGGACAACATCACATACATTGTTCTGATCCCAGTTTGAATAACTATTTAAAGCATTCGTATTTTGGAAACCAGAAACAACGAAGGTACCACAAACACCCAGACCCGAGAAAATGTAGAAAAACACTTTTCTTTCTACATTGACCCGTCCGGGAATCGAACCCGGGACCTCGGAGCAGGCGACACCTTGAAAACCGGTGTGTACGCCACTCCGCTACGGAGGTCGTCGGGTGAGTATTTCTAAAATAATACGGGTGAGTATTTCTAAACTCATATTAATTTAGCAATGACAACAAAATATTCAATTATTTTGAAGCGATAGGTATTAAGTTCGCCGGGTCAGCAACTTTTAAATAAATTGAACACATTGTGGCATTAATTCTAATGTTTTGTTGCAGTTCACACCCCTCAGATGACTATCAAAGATATTTTGATAATTTCATTAGGAACAGATGTTTTGCTATCGGAAACTTATTTATGGTTTGAATTCTCATCGCGAGTCGCGACCCTGAACCTACCACAGTGAAGACTTTTTAAATAATCAATTTCTAAAACAATACACAATTGCATTAGAAGTACCACTTTTAGGTTGTTATTATTCCTACCGTCCTACACAGTCCTACTTTTGTAAAAAAATATAGAGTATGAATATAATTACATGATATGTATTTCCAAAATATGCCCACAGTATTCTATGGTTAGAAAAACTCCTGCAACTTCGTCAGTTTAAAAAAAGCCATAGCAAGACAAGCCATTCAATATTTATTCATTACCAGCTTTTTCATAGCTGCCAGAAAATTTTAATTCTGAACCAATTACGTTATTATCAACACATTACTTGAGGTTAGAAATAGGTAAATACAATATGTATGCCTGATTATAAAATGCCATCATCGATGTTCTTTAATGAAAAATGGCTATTTTACTTACCTACTACTATTTTATATTATAGATAGGAAAGTATGGTTTTAAATTGTCGTAGCTTGCAGTGGCATATATCTTTTGTAATTTTTTTCAAAAGAGTCTGACAAAAGTTTTCTTGCGCTACTTCTTCTCGGCACTAGCCATAACACCTTGTTCTTAAGCAGTTAGCAGTAATAGGTTAAAAATTAGGACGTGTAAAAGCGTCTCCTGGGGCCTTTTGCAGAAATAAAACTGATTTTACTGGTGTTCCACTACGAAGCCTAGCAAATAAAGTACATTTAGTGTAGCAAATGAGTGGAATGCCATAAACTTAGATACCACGTGCCAGACGTGCACGGACCGGCCTGCGCCCACCGAGAATGCAGGGGCTAATTCACCCCTTATAATTATCGGCAATTTTCAGTGATTGTATTTATAATTTTATTATATAATATAGTGTTGTAGTTCTTGCTAATATTAATTAAAGTTGGAATTAGATACACTGAATGATTTTGTTTTGAATTAATAATATTGACTTTTACTAATGTTATTGATAATTTTAATTTTAATTTTTATACTTTTGTAGCTGATGTGAGGTTCAGGAGGATACGGAGTAGCGTCGCCGCCAAACTAAAGACTGCTTCCGATTAAGTGCGTTTATTAAAGGACAAACTAATCGCATACAGTATTAGGCATATAGTGGACCGGCTCTAAGTTGCACTAGCGTGCATGCAATAGTCCAGTGCCGCGTAAGTAATGTGTTTACTTAAAGACTCCGACCGAAAGTGCAGATAGCGTTCACTTGGAAGCGTTCTAAGTGCAGTAGGCGAGATTACGTAACTTCATACATATCACTATTTAAGGAAAGAGACATCGATGTTCTTGCGCGGGTCAACTGACTACCAGTGCCATCTATGCATATCTTATGAAACTAACATATGAGAATTCATGAGTGTTACACTTTTGTAATTTTGTTTTAAGTTACCATAAATACTTTCCTCAGGTAATTAAAATAAAAGACATGTTTACGGATTTAAATCTGCCAAATATCTCAACGTTTAGGACATTTACAGCGTACGTGGTCACGGTTAACATTAGGTGATACTGGTCTTTTATATGTATAGCTAATGTGTTTTACTTTTAACTACCGCCTCTACCTAACTGTATTGCAAGTCAAGATCCGATTCACACAACGTGAAGAAAAGGTTGGTGCTATAATTTTCCGACACCATAAAACAAAAAAAATTGAAAGTGCAAATAAAAAAAAAAACATCATTCTCAACCTACATCAGGCTACCGACTTCCAAACGTCTCTCTGAAAGAAGGATACGTATTACATACATAATATATGTTTTTGCCATAATTTCCATGTTTGACTCCCACATTAAGAAAAGGGGTTATTAAATTCTACGAGTACCTATTTCAGGCCGTCAACAGACGATAGATAAATGCACGTATGTTTTATTTTAAAGCCATGATAACTATTTTGTTGAATTATAATGAAGTTTTTATCTTTCATTTCAATTTGTTTAGTGTACGCGTAAACTCAAGAAACCAATTTATAAGTAACGAATGGTTTCCCTAGTAAAAAAAGACACGTCACATGTTCGCAGTATTAATATCTTCGGTTTTTTTAAATATCTATCCATGAACTCCAAAAATACCCCTTTGCAAAGCTGAATGCCCTTTGCGTATTTACATAAATTTATGGTAATAATAATGCGATACAAGGCGGTGTCCACACTAGCGGCACGGCACGCGCTCGCGCAGATTTATCAGCCGTAATTAAAAGGCGCATTATCGGAGTGCGTGGCGGGTGCGCGCGCGCTGCAGCTGTCGTGTATGTATACTGCAAACGAGGGGAAATGATACTTGCAACCCTAAATCAGAAATACGCAGATATAAGTATTTTTACGTTTGTTTCCCAAATAGATGAATTTTAAAGAATGTTAGAGAGAACTGCATCAGGACTTGAGCAGTAAATATTTATAAATAAGGTTAAATAATGTTAAAAATAGCAGATACATTTTTGTGGTCTCACAATATCTATACTTGCCTACCTACTACGTAGTGCTTTTCTTAAGAAGTCATAAACAACGAAGGTATCATAAACACCCAGACTCTAGACAATAAAGAGGAATTTTCTAAATTAACCGTTCTAGGTATCGAACCTAAGAGCTTAAGGCTAGCGACACTATGCTTACCACATTGTACACTGTCCGCAAGTAAATTGACATAAATAATTATGTAACATCTTTGATCAACTCGTGTTTCTACGGATATAGGCCTTTTACCAGGGTAACCAAGGACCTGGTTAAGATTACGGGAAGCCGGAGTAAATGGCCTAGACCTAGACTCTAGGTCGAGGCCATTTACTTAACACTCTAGGTCCTAGAGTGTTAAGTTTATCTCCAGCACAATGATGATAATCATCATGTTAATTTATCTATTTTATAATTTTGATATCATACTTGCTTAATGTTTTCTTGCAGTGTTTTTGACTCTTTTACTTAACAAAACAACCCCTTGTGATAGCCATACAAAGTACCAAAACCAGCTGATCCAAGTTCACAAATCGCATGACGTATCGTGATTGTCTAAACGCCGACAGATGTGCTGGAATGTAATTGTGTGGCCGAAGCTTTACAGCGGCATTTTATATCATAGCAAGCACCCTAAAGTTGAGGATTCATTCACCTCATCAGATGTTCAATGGCGAGGGGTCGGAAGTAAGATTTTTTGCAGAGAAAGTGTTTTTTTGTTAAATATGATTTAGTGCTAACGGCAGAACAACTGTGTTATACGGTAGCGATTGGTTGATTTTAATTTTTTACGTTTTCTGTCAATTAAAAAAAATGTCGTAAAGGCACAAAGCCCTATAAGCTACAATTATACCTATTTAGAGATTAAGGCATTATTAAGAGCCATACATACAACTACTTTTGCTGTGTCAACAACTTTGTAACCCTGAAAAGACAAAATATTTTTTACTTTTTGTATGTGACTTTTTGGTAAAAATGATTAAAGATCAGTAAAATCAGTAAAACTAGTTTTATTTCTGAAAATAGGCCCAGGAGGTGCTTTTACACGTCCCAATATTTAAAACTACCACTGCTTCGGGACAAGTCTGGGCTAGTGCCGAGAAGAAGCAGCGCAAGAAACTCGGTCACTTTTGTCAGCCAACTTAATAAGCTTACTAAGAAGTTTTTGAGAATATTCTTAATCTTGCAAAAACACCTCATATATTCATATTATTATTTAGGTACTTTAAACTTTCCATTAATCCTGCCATCTAATCTATTGATTAATATCTACCTACACGTTTAAAACATTACCATTATACCATACCATCCGTAGTGTTTTCCAATAATTACTAGATCTTGAATCTTTATAACTTTGATACTCAACGATCCTTATCTAGTTTACTAATTGATTTCTATTCGAAACGGCTTGTTTAATATCAAAAGTTAGAAAAGTTGTTTTTCTGTAAGGTAAAGGAGTAAAGCCGACACTCGAATATCTATCTACTTCAATCAGTTTTAAACGGAATCAGAGATGTAGTAACCTAACATATTATTATAACTTGATCGGAAAATTCTAACCCCAAGTTCATGCTACGTAGAATCTTTTTGTATACTAACTAGCGGACCCCGCGAACTTCGTATCGCCCTATAATGGTATTTGTCATTGTCATAAAATATGGCGAGGATTGATAAATGTATGAAGAAAAACAATTCCTTACTAGTAACGTTTTTTTAACGGAAAAAATTTTGGACAGTATAATCAAACCCAATTAGGAAGTAAACAAATAAAAACCTCTAGGACTTCCTCCACGCAATATTCTTATATTTTATTATTTCAAGATTATCACGGTGATGAAATATTAAGATATAAATCTAAGAGTCCTTGTTAAGTGACCTATACAATTATAACAATTAAGTGGCCTCATTTGAATAACGCAATGATTTAATTGTAGGTAAGCAAATCTTAATTGAGTACTTATAGTATTTTAAGTCGATCAACTAATTACTTTCAATGCAGTCTTTTATCAATTGAAAAAAACAACTTTTAACGGAAATTTTACTTGTAGATTATAAAGAGTAACTTAGGTTACTTTTATTTTAGAAATTCTATTGATTTTTATTAATTATAAAAAGAGAGTGAAACATGGCATCGTATCACGTGCCGTAGGTAGTATAAATAAAATCTGTGACACTCATTATATGTACTTACCTCTTTCAATAATTAAAAAAAAACTAATTACCTAATGAAAACTCTGATAAAAAAAAACAATTGGCACGTCAGCTAATTACATGTTTATTTAAAAATCTCCACACCACGTGTACTGACATTTGGTGGTATTACCACTTCCCGGCGGCGGTATTACCGCGACCGTGGGACAGCTGCGTAACTAATTACTGTAATGGCCTAATTCCACAAGCTTCCTGCCAGGTAAAGCTACCTCATGTTTGTTATCGATACGTGCGTCGTGCATTACTTAAAATAAGTGTGTTTGGGTCTCTATAAGTGCTAATTCTTCTACTTACATTGTAAAAGGTAAAATGAGAGTGAGACATGGCAACGAATCGCGGGCACTCACGTAGTGGAAATAAAATCTGTGACACTCATTATGTAAAGACTCGGACTGATTTATAAGCGCATATAGCTCAAACTAATAGATGTAGTTGGCTGATATTTAGCATACGGACATATTAATAGACCTCGTGATCTATGAGTATACTACATATTATATTTATAACTACTATTTTAAAGAAAAAGTGTACAAGAAAATGTCTCGTAGTTCATAATTATAATACATATTATAGTCTAGTAATTGATAATATTCTTGGCTGATAAAATAAAAAAAAAACTTATTTTTTCTTATGAAATAATAAAACAAAGTTTATTACGATTATTATCTAAGTACTTGTCGTATCAATAAACCATAGAATGGTGACCCCCTGACTTACTGAAAACCTACTTGCAAGTTAGCTGTTACAAAGACATAGTTTTATTGTAACGACTGGAAGGACCTACGCGTCTAAACTACAAGATCATAGTGTTTTCTTCTTCTTTTTAAAAAAGTATTCAATGAATTTTATTTTAAATCTTCACCCATTGCTGGTGGAAATAAAAAATTATCTGATTCCTTAAAAAACGGGTTCAAAACAACATTATCTTCTTTTGTCACTATTTCTTCAGCAGCCGTGGATACCAATAAGTACCGGGTATTCAGGTTTTATGTGAATTTGAATATATTACTAAAATATAAAATTATTTAATAAGTATTTTATTATGTAGTTTTTTTTATTTAGCAGTTTAAATAAATATCAATTATATTACCCGACTGCCGAAGAAAGAAGGGTGATGTTTTGTATGATCGATTACCCATACCATACCTGATGCCATTAACTAGCTTATTACTCGTAGGAGCTTATAAAACACTGAGACGTGATTGTATAACCAAAGACCAAATCAAACTACCAAATTCAAATTTTTGATTGATTATATCGTTGATTTATAACACGGCACACGCAAGTACGTCATTTTAAGGATTCTTGCGAAATAAAAGTATCTTCTAGTAACACAAGTGTAGCAGTGGTAAGAAACATCTGTTCACACAAGTGCGACTCGCACCCTCCAAGAAAACAGGTCAAGGCGTTGCAACCTGTTGCCAACCTTACTTATTAGTGGCGCCACGTGCGGGGATTAGGGGAACTACGTGATTACATGCAGTGTGGACGCGCCCTTCGAATGTAAAGATAACACTTGTTTGTTTGCCGGCAGTGTGTATTGTGATTTATGGTGTTTTAAATTGTTGTGAATTCTTTTATGTAATAATCAAAAATATCACTTACCTATGACTTGAGATTTTGTAAAGCTTAAAATATGAATAAAAGCAGACATCATTTTAGCTTTTTAAATTAAAAATCTATTATAAACGCATCTTCAAATATTTTACTTTATTTAAATTTTATTTAAAAAGGTTATAATATATCCCATTTTTATGATTTTTCTTAAAATGTCGAATATTAATTACCAACTGCGTTTAATCAAAATCGTTAAGTCATAAAAGTAACAGCTAACGGCTAATCAACATGCCATAAAACGTCAAACAATACTAATTCTGTTTAACTGTTTATGCAATTATTTATCCCATTCATCTTTTGACACAAATAATCAATACAACAACTATCGTGCTGAATCTATTAAAAGTTTGTTACACATTTTATGTGCATATCAAACATAATGTTTTGCTTAAAATTTTTAAGCAATACATTATGTTTGATATGCTGATAATTTTAACTGATTTTTAATTAAGAAACTTCTTTGTAAATACTGTTTTCTTGAGTTTACGCGAACACTATACATTGAAATGAAAGATAGTTTACGGATTTAGAACGCGTTTATTTTTTATTTCACCCGACGTTTCGAACGTAAAGGGAAAACGTTGTAAAGCGTTCGAAACGTGTTAAATCAAAAATAAACGCGTTCTAAATCCGTAAACTATCTTTCATTTCAATTCTTTGTAAGTAACTTAACAGGTTTTGGGAAACAACCTTCAGTACTAGGGCGGCGGTCTTGTTAGTTCAACATAATGATTTCGGGTCAATATCCCAAAAATCGCCGTAACCAAAAACGGTGCCATTACAAGCCATCAAAAGGATATCGATGACGCGAGAGGGAGAGGGATGCACTCAACACTATCAAGTTTCGTTAAATGCATTCCGTACTGATACTTCCATATTTGTGGTTTGCTAGCTAATTAGTTCGGGTTTGGCGAAATATTGTTGCCGTAATTTAAAAATACAACTAAATAGCGAATGAATGAATCCCTTTTTACGTTCCCATGTGCAGTGTGAAATAGTAACCAAATAGCGAATAAATGACTCGTTTCCATGATTTAAATTAAACACAATACCATCGTCAAGCTCGACACGGTGTGTACTGCTTGTGGCTTTCGTCGGTTCAAATTGAGAAAATAAGTTTTCTTGGCTTTTATGAGGGATTGTAACCGTATTTCCTAACTCTTAGAGGTGATATTTTTTAAAATAAATCAAAAGCAATACATCGAAATCGTTCAAACTTGTAAAAAATTACTCGTGGTGTTGCCTTAAGAAAATATGTATGTATGTATGCATCGAATTTAAAACCTTCCATGTTTTGTCGTCGGTTGAAAATAGTTTTGCAAGTCGCTAAAATGTGCAAACTAGAAAACAGGCAAACAATCAACCGTCTATCGTCAATAGTTTTTGTCATGAATGGCGAAGTGTGGAATAATAGCAAGGGCCCGCATTACCCTCGGTCCACTGGATCCACAGATAAGTATAGTGGCACTACAGTTAACCATCGTACACTATGGTCGCGCCAAACAGTAACGCGTGAGTATATGCTCTACACAAAAATTATAAAGCCTTTTACAGAAAAAAAATTAGCGAAAACCGCGAAATAATGCAACCAATTTTTAATCAGTGCATTGAAACTGGTTTTCACGCTTTTTTTTTATTTATTTGTAGAATTTCATTTGTTTATATTCATATTTTTCAGCCCTAAGAAATAACTTTTTTGTTTTTAAATTATTATTTTTTATGAATAATGGGCTTGCTCTTGACTACATACTTAACTATACGGTTAAGAAGAAGCCTGAGATAGAGCGAGCTTACCCAGATGTACTAGTTGGTTCTCCCACACACCAGTGGAACACAGAGGCACTGTTTGGCGCTGGACTCCGGCAGGAGTGTAGCATCCAGGCGGCCTCTTACGAAGCCTACCACCTCAGAGGGATCTGTTAGCCGTCATCATTGGTTAGAAAACCAAAGATGCCGTGGCCCAGGGTGGATCACTAGGAGGTAGATCCGACCTCCCCCAGACAAATTTCAATGGGGCCAATTTTAAGCTACACCTTTTTGAATGTACAAAAGGATCCTCGATATCGATCCATTTGGTAAAAAGTTATGCGTGCATGGTCATACATAAAAAACCACTGCTTTTTTGGCAGTTTCAAAATATTAACCACCAACAAAATGTTGTAGTAACACAGATTGGCATTATTTGTCAAAAAATGTGAGACTTATGCTGTAGTAGATTAGGAATAGGTAAATATATTTTGGGACACCATCATTAAGAACACGTACACCAGTTATTATTATTTTTACAATGAAATTCGGTAAAACATTCAGTAATACCATTTGACATATATTATATTAGCACAACATTTGATGAAAAATAAGTCACAGCACAATACAATAATTACGATTATTTTTATCTAAAATTTGAAAGAACACAATTGAAAAAAGTAGAGCACGCACCCTTAGCTCAAAGTGTAAATATCTTTTACTACAAAAACCGACCTAATGCGATGGAAACAGGGACGCTAATAGTTTGTTATTCTAGCAAATGCTACACCTGCCCGTATCACGGCCTGCGCAGGAGTGCACAGCTGCTCAAACTCGTTGCAACTTTTCAAATGTCAGCTTTGTACCGCTATTTATCTTCGCTATCAACCAGTTATGAGGGCATAGGGTTGAAATGCGTTCCTTTGTGCTACACCTTGTTAGCGACGCGTTTATTCAAATGAACATTGATGAACCTAGTCTTAAAAGGCTGGTTGCAAGAATAATTAGGAATGGAATGCATCAAGCGGTCTGGCTGCATATTGACGCAGCAGTGGGCGCGTGTCTGCACATGCTAAAAATAACCTTAAACGATATTTAGCAACGGTACTGCGATATTGATATAAAAGACAGGTACTTAATCAAGTTTTTTGTCTTGAATTAAAAACAATGGGGACTATCGTTTCTTTGCTCACCAGTTGGCGCCACTGTAGACTGAGGGCCGGAGGTATAGCTATCAAAGGGGATTGGCGCCGAAACAAAGTGTTATATGTTGAATCTAATAAAGGTTATATTGTTTATAAATAACTATCTTGATATCAACCAACTAACTTCTGAAATAGTTGCTCTTGAGGCCGCCTATTTTTGCACTTTTTCTTAATTCTGCTTTTAAAGCGTTTACATTAATCGCCAAATAATTCATATTTGCGATATTTTACGAAGGAGATCACTTTCCAGCAGGTAAATTAAAGAAATTATAATTTATGCAACAAATTCCGCTAAAACCAGTACAAAGTGAATGATATTGGACCTCACGCGACACTAGCGCCTCTAGTGGCAAATTCACTAGCGATAGCCCCCATTAAGATAGAAGAGTTGTTATCAATATCAGGCTGGCTCAGGCGGGTCCGCACTCCTCGTAAGGAGTATCGCAACATAAAGACAAGCCTTGTTAATTATAACGTAAGATATGATCATCATATCACCTGCAAATTCAGATTTAAAGTGTCTGGTAGGGTACCACGAAAGCCAATGCAACAACTACTGACCCGTCCGTTTCGTAGAACTGTTCATGGTTCAAACTGACCCATCTCCAGGATCTTCCAGGTGTATAACCGGGTCTGCGGATTGGTGGATGTGCACACCTTATCGCTAGCCCGATTTAAAAATTAACCCGAAAAGTATTTTTGGAGTCTCCTCAATAAACCCCCAGAACCTTTTTTCTTTTTGCTTTCTTTCTTGTTTTGCTGATGTTTATGTTTTAAGAAATTATCTGTCATCAAACATAAATGTTTTGCTTAAAAGTTTTAAGAAACTTTTTTGTAAGTACTGTTTTCTTGAGTTTACGCGAACACTATACATTGAAATGAAAGATAGTTTACGGATTTAGAACGCGTTTATTTTTGATTTAACCCGACGTTTCGAACCCTTTACAACGTTTTCCCTTTACGTCCGAAACGTCGGGTTAAATCAAAAATAAACGCGTTCTAAATCCGTAAACTATCATTCATTTCAATTCTTTGTATGTTATGTAATGTTGTATTATGTATGTCATGTTTACCTGTAAGTGGTTGTGCTTGTGGCATGTTTACTGTGTATGTTAAGTGTTAATTTTACGCTACATTGTAAGGTTGAATGTAACAACTGTAGGTAAGCTTTATAATAAAATAAAATAAAAAAAATACTAAAGATCATCATGAAGTATATTATTTTGATATTAATCACGTATACTTATATCTTTTCTCTATAAATCATTCTACAATGACAGTAGTGAAAAGTTCGTGCCGCGTACGTTTTTATATACCCATTAGTGTTGTTATTTGTACCGGGACAAGGCCTTGGGATCCTAGGTTCACTATTCGGGTCGGGCAACAAAAGTTTCGAATTTTCGGACATTGCTCAGGCGCCCAATTCTGCTAATTTACAAATGGCTCAATAGAATCGCAATGGCATCGCAATTGTATATTTTGACACATTTATTATGGTAGTAATGTCAAAATATACGATTGCGATGCCATTGCGATTCTATTGAGCCATTTGTAAATTAGCAGAATTGGGGACAAGGTATGTGATCAACAACCCGCATTTGGCAAGCGTACTGATTATGCCTGCACTCATCATTGATGTGATAATTTGAATTCAATGATGGAGGCTGTTGCTTTAGAGTGGGATGATAATGTTACGTACCAAACCACTAAGAACATAACATCGTTATATCACGATATCGCCAGCGTCAATATAAAAATACAATTTCCCGACGATGTTATTAATAAAACACAAGACTAATGCCCGGAATAAAATATTAAAAGCAACATTAATGTTGGACCTCGCAAATCACAAAGGTATAAGTAAAATGGAAAGTACGACAAAGGCCACTGGATTACTGGGTACATAGGTAGGCCTCCCCTTTGCGCCGCTTGCTGAAAAACACAATAAAATAATCCGACGCTTTGTCGAAAATTCTACGTACAGACAGCAAAAAAACACACTACTTAGTTGCTTTTGTACAATGTAGAGACGAAATAATTATGTTTAGAAGATGGCAAATTTCCTCTATATAGAGGAAATAAAGCGTTTCTCTGTATCGTATAAACAACGTCTTGAGCGACACAGCAACCATCTGGCTACACAGTTACTTCGTTCAAACAACCACTTAATCCGGCTGAAACAATAGAATTAGCTTCAATCTAAAATTAAAGTAAAACTATGAGATGTGACACATCGTAGGATGTGCACTCTCCAAAAGTCTAAGACTGCAACACCCGAACTGATTAAAGAAGCCAGGCTGATTGTAGATATTAAAAAATAAAAGAAGATGGCAACTTAATGCAAGTACCATCGAGTCTGATAATATTTTAAACCAAATCTATCACTACAGTTATTTGATTTTCGGTTAAACCATGTGTATGAGTTATGTTAACGGAATAATGGAACGGTTCTCCCGTGATCATGGCGTTTTTGATTCCGGCACTGTGCAAAAGCAGTGCCAAAATCGTAAACTCATAAAACATAAGATACATTATTATAAGCCCCGAATCAATTAATACTTAGGTATTTTTCTTCTTCTATGATCAAAAATGGGTTTCTACTCACTACTCATAAAAAAATTCAAGTTTTTTAGTATAAATAAATAAAACACCATCAGATGTTGTTTTTGCCGACAGTGTCAAGGTGCAGTGCTCATTGGGCGGCGCGTGCCAGGCGCGTGCGCGGGCGCCGCTCGCAGCGCACCGCCGCGTTTCTGCAGTGTCATGGCTGACATTTTCACGGGCTAGCCTTCTTTTTTATTTTTTTCGTGCAATCGACTATGGATCTCGTAAATTGCTCCACTATTGTACTGGGTCGAGGGGATGTTAGAAAAGAATGCATTCATGTTTGCGTGGATTTCTGTGAGTCCCCATGATTTAATAAAGATCTGAGAAGCGCGCTCAATATTGTACCTACGTGCTTACACTCGTTAAGAGCCAAATGAACTATAGGTCATGGGCAAATCAAATCAAAATTTTAGTCATTGGTTTGTGAATTTTAGACTAGGGCAGTGTGTATTATCCAAAAGTAAATGTTTTCTTGCAAGTTTATATAAACTATAGCATAAACTATAGCAATACTAACAATTTCGATATCATTGTATCTTTAAAAAGTTTTTTAAATGGAGACATTTATAAAGAAATTAAAATACACATTCATTATTACTGGCGAGTAGACAAAAAGTCACACCAAACTTAAAGTTCTTTGAAGATGTTTCATGGAAGTATTTAAACAGGAACGAAGAATGTATAATATGCTGAGTGGACTAGAATTGTAACGAAATGTATTATGTTATCATAGTACCTAATTTAAGTACTCGTACATGTTAAATCCTTTTTTTTATCTCTTTCAAAGACAACCACGACACATTGCAGTCATGATGAATGAAACTTGTTTGGTGAAATTGTGCATACACTTCGTAATGGCGTATTTTGTAGTGACCCAAGCCTGCACTCTCCCTGCCTGCGTCATTCACCTCACTACAATCAATTGATTAAATCCAGGAGCACACCTGCGGACGGGGGAGCGTTGCCGAGCAACGCGCTGATAAACATTTTTTGAAATAACGAACTTGTGCACTATCCATTATTAACCTTACCCCACTATCTCTCGAATATAATCGATGTTTGGGGCGATTTCTCAACCAAGCTGAAGAGCAATAAACAGTGGGAGATATCGCCTCAGCAGGCCTGATCTACTCCTTAATCAGTACAGTTGCGAATTAGTTGGTTAAGAAATAATCAGTTTTATTTCTGTTAATAGCCCAGAAGGTGCTTTTACTTGTCCCAATATTTAAACCTACCACAGTTTCAGGGCAAGTCTGGGCTAATGCTGAGAAAAAGCAGCGTAAGAAACTCTGTCACATTTGTCAGCCTCTTTTAATGATTACAAAAGATACTTAAGCCAGCTAGGATAATTTAAAGCCATACTAATAAAATTTGTATATTCATTAATAGTATAATAGCCCTTTGTCATTAAAATAACTTTGACATACGATTTGAAACTTAAATAAGTTTATACAACAGGCAGTTCAGCAATGGACTGCGGTAATTTGTTGTACGAATACAATTTCCCATGAACGAATTTCCTACTTTTCGCAGTAGCGTCTAAACGTAGGCTCATAACTAATAAGCTTCCGTTCCGAAAAGAAGACTAAGTTTATGGACTGTACTAAGCTCGCCCGTTAACAGACTCGACAGGCAAGTTGACAGGATGCAGAGGACGCGACACAAGCTTCTTCGCAATGAACTCGCCAAAAAATTGGATCGCATTCTATACTTACTACCTACTCGTATCTCTGTTTTGCCTATTAAACGACAAAAGTGACTTAACTCGCCGAAGACTCAAGTAACTCCTTATTGAAGGGCATAAGAGATGTATACCGAATAAGTGCGTAAGCTGTCCGCGTCAGTTCGAATGTTCATGTAGGTACTTGTTGTGAAACATATCAGTGTAAAAGGTACGCTATATCTATGTATCTATGTTTTGTGAAAAAATGATACACATAGTCTAGTTGGAAAAAGTTGACTAACGTCCTATAACTGCCACAGGAACAAAACTCTATCCGTACTCTATTACACAATTCACATTATATTTCTCCAACTTCTTGTACTAAGCTAAAATTGATTTTTAAGGAGACTGGGGACTTTACTTGTTATGTTTTGCAGTAATATGTATGTGTAATTTTGAAGTACATGGATTGAACACCACTCAAACCAACTTTTTTACGCGTTGTGTACTTTTATAGACCATGCAAATTAGATTAAGTAAAAGCAACGAAGAATTTTGTAGTATATTGTGCTCCCATCTCTAGCGTGGTGTTATAATGTAAATTTTGAAGCTTTCTTCTTTATAATAGTATAGACTATCCAACACAAAAATATATGTTTTATCCGAACCAGTTGTTTCTGAGATTAGTGCGATCAGCTAAACAAACAAACCAGCTCTACAGCTTTGTAATATAACTCGTAGTGTAGATGTAACCTCGTCATAATTTTTATAGGCCTCTTAGCGAATTCTAAATAATAAACCCATTTCATTTTGGCACTTTCAGTGATTTCAATTGGTTTTCTAGTATCACCAAAAAAGTCCGTTATTCACCCATTTTTAGTCACTAGAAATATTTCACGTGACGCGTTCACAGAGTCACCCCAGCCCCATAACAATACAGCGCACACAATAGCAGCGCAAACGCATCTGTCACTAGCCGCGCCGCGATTGGCTGCGCGAGCGCACCCTCGCACTGATTTCCATGGTAATGTCCGAATCGATATCCGACCGATGCCGATGATGCCGCGGTGTAACGGTGTTCCGTGTTTACGTTTAGCAAATGGATTTCAGTGAAACTCTATTTTCTTGTGATGTTTAAATTTAATAAGTTCTAGAATAATTTAAAATATTTTATCCGATTTAGTAACAATGCGTACTTAGATAAATCGAACGTCAATAATGTTTTTTTATAACACTTGAGATTTTCCCTGGCAAATTTGAATTATTGACTGATTAGCGGACGGTAAGCAAGCAGCTAAGTTTTCTTTTTGACATTTTAATCTTTGTATCTTGAAAATGAACCTTGAAATAGTTTCATATTGAATATTTAGTGGTACAAAACCAGCCAAAAATTTTATAATGTCCATTCCATGCTTTTCTAATATAAGTAAGTAATTATTATGTGTATCAATGACTATCTCTCCTTACGGATCTACCTACTTCAACGTTGATTGATGTAGGTACCTATTTGCTGGTGAGTGATGATATTTCCCACTATCCACTAAGTTCATTTACCCCTGACAAGAGAGGAAACAGCTACAAAGGTGCGACATTCGAGGACGCATATCCTTTGGAGGGTTCCCACACCTAGTTTTGTTTTACTATCAAAGCCAACTACTGAATAGATTTTTATGTCATAGGTGCACAGAATCTAGAAGTGTAATTTAAATAATAGCACCATCCATTGTATTCCTATGGGTGTCATAAGAGACAGAAAAAGATGGACAGCAGCGTGTTCAATGCTACCGTAAAATTGTGAGAACCGAAAATTTATAAAACAACGCGTGAGATTATAAACCAACGGTAGGTTAGGTTAGGTTAGTTTATAAATTTCCTAGAAAATTTATAAATTTGCGGGTCTTGTTATTTTTCGGTTACATATATTGGACGCTTTTTCAAGGGATTGTGCACGAGTATGGCGCGTTATTTTTCTTAGCTTAAAATCTGATATATCAGTCCACTGCCAGACACAGGCTTCTGTCATAATCGCCACGCTGGGCTGGCTGGGTTGGTGATCGCAGTTTGGCCGATAATGGAGGAAAACGCTGCAGCCGGTCTTTTTGTTTTGTAGCAGATACCTAATATAATATTTAAAATACGATCATGAAAATAATAGTGATCTATCCTCAAATTAGAAATTAATAATTTTATTCATTAACTAGCGCGCCCTTTAGAGAAATTTATCGATAAAGAAAAATCGATTCGTTACATCGATAGCATCGGAGTTGTGTCCCACCCGTGGGAACTCGCAAGTGCTTGGGAGCGACAATCAATGATCCTCGCACTCATCAGTGTACGTACCTGGTTCCCACAGGAGAGGGCGATTGTTTGTTATAATTAATCAGCTGTTAGCGTAATAATAATGTGAGAACAATACAGCCTGGTTAGGCGATGTGTTTGGTATTGCTATTAAAAAACAAAAGATTTTTGTAAGCAGTAACTATAGATAGTTATTAAATTAATTGCCAAAATATCAATAATTTCATAACCGATTTAGATGAATAAATAAATAAATATTTTATAACATGCCTCACTGGACCACACACAGCCATCTAGCCATCAGCCAAATTAAGCTACTATTAAGTACCCTGTCGTATGGGGTACTAGACAACCGATAAACTTACTTATAAATATACTTTTTTTTTGTAAATACTTACTTATGGTACATAGAAAACACCGATATGTGTGAAACAGATATGTTCATGCACACAAATATTTGTACTGTGCGGGGATCGAACCCGCGACCCATGGCTCGGAAGCAGCCTTAACTACCGCTGATCCAAATGGTCGTTAGATGCAATTTGGTATGGAAATAGTTTCAGAACAGTGATTTTTACCAATTTTTTTTGTTCTTGAAATCATTCCTTAAAGTGGCGAAAAGGGTAAGGGAAGTGTGAATGGGGAATCTATATTTTATTTTATTAGGTAAATTTAGATGCTCAACGTTACAATGACCGGTTATCAAACTTATTCAGTGGCGAAAGTACGGCCTGCTTTGATATTGTGGGAAACTGAGAAGTCTCAAATTAACACTTAGACATCTCAGGTTTTATTTTCTACCACGTGCCCTCCAAAGCCACGTATTACCCATTCCAGACGCGATCCAATTTAGAAAAGATTGATTCCTAAATAGATCTGCCTCAAAATCGAACTCATAAGTTCTGGGTAGACTTCCCACTACTACACCGTGTTGTCACTCTACGATGATATGTGTTTTACGAGTATATATTTCTGATACAAATTATGTAGGTATATTTGGCTCTGTTGTTGAATAAACTCGATAAATAAACATTTAAAAAGATAATTATATTTCTAAGGGTATAAATATAAACAACTGTGACATTAAGAAAATACAATTACAACAAAAGGCATGAAGCAAGCCACCAACTTTTGATCGATTCTAAACAAGAAATAACCGACTATAGTTGAATCGTTAAATATAAGATGCACAGAGTTTAAATTTCATTTTGTCTTTTTCTTCGGTATTTTTAATGGTATTTTGTATTTATCAAAATGTAAGACTATATTTAACAAATATATTAACAATTTGACTATATATACATAAAAGCTAAGAATATACATTTAAATTTCACGCCTTTAGAGTAAATTATTGGTAACGACTTAGTATTCCTCCTTCGGGTCAATTTCAAATTTTCATTCATACCCCTTATTAGGTCACATCCTGACTTCTGACCCTTCGATGATTCACAAATGACATGCGTAATCGAAGCCTCAGCCAAAGGTCTTACCAAGTAGGTAATCGATACAATAGCAAGTACACTTATTTGATTACTTCCATCGGACACTCGAAGCGACCGGTAGCTGCGCGCGCGCAGGCTTCCGGCGCGTGCGTGAGTGGGGCTTCCCAGTTCCGCTAAGCATGTACTTTTTATAGCAAAGAATTTTATTTTTATCCATAGCAATTTAAACATTATTACTGAAACACTATAGACTTGCTTGGATAAAACTTGACATGATTTTATTGAGAATGTGAGGAAGTATTATTAGATTATGTGCACCTGGAGTTTAGGTATCCCGTTTTGCATAAGATAATACCCGTGCTAATCATCGCATGTATGTACAAGTAAAGTTATATTAAAAATGTAACAAGTAACAAGTATGTTTTCAAATCATAAATACCCTAGCTTTCCGCCCGCGGTTTTGCCCGCGTGAACTACACGTTATGTCCGCGTGCGAAAAACCTGTGCTCAGCAGAGGGATGCCAAAATGGCCTTAGTCCTTTTTCACGGTATTTTTCTATCTTTATACCAAATTTCATCAATATCGGTTCAGTAGTTTAGACGTAAAAGCATATCGTCCTAATCCAATGAGCACCTACTGATCATTGGGGTGCTATTTTACTTTAGTTGCATTCGTTCATGAGCTATGTAGGGTTAGATTGAATTTCCATTACCGTAGTTATGACAAATGACATGAGCTGCTTACATTTAAACTTGCACAGTTTGAAGTAACATTTTTGTATTGAACTGTTTCTACAGTTATCAAAAAAATTTTTGTTTGGGCATTGAAAAATTTATCTAAATCAATTTAAATAAATCAAGATTCCGTTTAATACAAAGTTTTTTTCATTGTATAAATTGCATTATAATTATCTGCAGATCATAAAACTAAACATCCTCGTAGTGAAACCTTTGCGCAAGATCTATTCACTGACTAATAACCGTTGCTTACGCTATATAACCTTGTTAAGGGCGCTGTACAAACGGTCGCGTTGCAAAACAAATGCTCTGATTAAGCAGAGATGTCCCATAATTTAATATAACGTACTGATTGAATTACCTTCAATTACCTATTCAGTGCGAGCGACGCGGTGGGCGGGCCTCGCGCTGGGCGGAGGCGCGTGGGCGGGCGTGGCGCCGCCCAATTGCCAACTCTCACCATGCACACTGAGATAAATCGAATGCTACGTACAATAAAATATGTTTTGCAGATCCATTCTGTACACGAGGAGGCCAGAAACATTAACATTTTTAAATTTAAACATCTAGTGATGTTCTTGTTAAATCTATGTAGGATTAGGGAAACTATTTTTCTTATTAGTAAATTTTTTTATTACCTCTTCGTCCTACATCTTCAAAGCTAAAAAATAAACTCAACTGGCTCTTTGACAAATTTCTAGAACATCATGTTTTAAATTCAAAACATGCATCTCTATCATTCCGTCTTCCTTCCATTTCATATTTTGCGTTCCATTCCTCACATCCTACATTAAACCTATGTATAAATGAAAAATTACTAAAATGTATGTACTCGCTTAGCTTCCGATCGACTAAATCGAATTGTATTTATTTATGTCTGTATAAAGGTCAGCAGATGATTTACATAGGAAAAAAATTAAGATAATTGTATTAAAAAAAATATTTAGAAATAGCCACAAGAAGACCATTTGCTTGCATTATCTTCATTAATAAACCCATGCAAAGCAGGGAAGGACAGCTTGCTAGCTGTAGCTAGCATATGCTTTTGAATATGTGATCATGATAATGGACTAAAAAAGGGTTTGTTTAAGTATTTATTAAGATCTATTTTGTAACCAATATAACAAGGCGCTGATAATGCCTGTAACAAAATGTAAGTAACCTTGAATACTGCTAAGTTCATTGTAAAGTTTATAGTGGTACTACTTAAGTCTTAACAATATCATCACTCGTGTTTATGAAAACTAATTAAAAATAACTATTATGAAATGTTTAGTCAATTATATTTATCAATAAATAAATCAGTCACGCGTTTTAATTAATTGTATTAGACTTTAATTGGGATAGTAATAAAAATCTGATTAGTACATAGGTTAGCAATTAATTTTAACGATACATACAAGTTAATCATTTTAACGTTATCGAGAAATTAATCGCTACCGTGGTCATAGGCTGACTGGAGACAGCGAAGTAAGTATGGAGTAAATTATAATGAAAAGTTTATTGCACTCGATGTTAAATAGATATTTGATAATATAGCATATAAAAAACAAGCAGACTCCAAAAACTTTAGTCGTTTTTATAGTTATACGCGATCCTACCTACTACAACTTTTAGGTACAAAGGGCTTAGTGGATGGAATGGAATAATGAAGCCATGCAGTTTTAGTCAAACTGCATGCTACGAAAGTTTGGCGACATTTAGGTACAGGATCCTGTTTCCTCTGCTTAAATCTTCATTTGTGCATGCTAAGAAAAAATAGACGCTAGAATAAGATATACCATGTATGTACATGGTCCCTTGGTCCAACACTTAGATGGAGCTACCACAGACGAATGTGTATGGTAGTATACAACATACAATGTGGAGAGGCAACTCCTAGGATATAGATGGTTCTCAGTTTTTTTTCAAATGTAGCGTCAAGTGTGGTTGTATTGTTTTATGCTAAAAGGTTGATGACAGTCGGTAAATTTAGGCTTAAAAATAATAAAATAATTTTCATATTTCGATATCTTATCCACGAAGTAGAAAATATAATATATAGCTTTATTAAGAATACGAATTTATACTGATTAGAACATTCCACACTTATATTTTTGCCCTTTATATTTTTTTCTGATTTCCGATCTCTCTATTCAAGTCCCTGTTAAACCCCGGCCGCATTCAATCACCGGACAATTTAACGATACTTTTAAAAAAACATTCCTCGGGTGTGGCTGTTAGAAGTACAGCCTGTAAGTACTTAGTAGCCTTTGTTTCTGAATCCATAAGACATGCGCTATAAAGATTATTACTTTAAAAGCGGAAAAATGAAAATTGTGATGGTGTCAACTTAAATAAGAAGACACACAGTTAAAAAAAACCTCGAACGAGAATCGTGTGAGTTCATTAACAAGGTGCCACTTCGCTATATGCGGGCTTTATCGGCTATCTACTGACGGAACAAAATACTAAAGCTATCCACGCCGGAGGCGCGCATCAAAAATAGAGGTACACTTGACGCTTGCATGGGGGTCCGACGTGTCGTAACACCGCTTCAAAACTACTGGCAGGTTCGAAAAATACAAATTGGAGGTAAGAAAACCATTTAATTAATTTAGAAAAAAACATCTGTGCCAAGTAGCGTTCAAAAATCGGGAGTCCTACGTGTCGTAACACCTGATCATAATAAATGGCTGGTGACAAGTTCGAGAAATATATTGTTGGAATGCTTGAAGAATACCATTAAATAAAATTGGAAAAAACACCCGAGCCAAGTTGTGTTCAAAAATTTAATTATTTGGTAGCTCTTAATATTGTTTTGTTTATTTAGTACATTTTCTACGACAAGCCAAATGAATTAGAAGACCAAACAACACATTACTTATATGAACGAACGCATATTTGATGTGAACTCTTAAATATCACCACTTCAGTATTTTTAGATATCTGTCGTAGTCAGAACAGTGTGGATAAACAGGCTCCATCAATAGGACCAAACTTGTCTGTTATGGGACTAAAAATCTAAGAAGCATCTAAGAAAATATTAAAAAAGGAATCTAAATCCAGGAGCACCTACTCAGTTAGTTTCAGACGACACTCATATGACGACACTTAGCTATTGAATATAGATTTTTTTATATTTTTGCTTCCATACTTTGTATCACATGATTAAAAATCAAATAACAAAGCATTGAATATAATGTTGACTGTCTGTTTACTACCCTTTGAGTGATGCAGCACCTTTCCATAGCATCGTTTAAAGTACACACATGCGTGCATTACATCTGTCATACCTGTGTTGCTTAAAAAGTATCGCAACGCCCCACTGAATATCGGAACACCATGTACGGGGGTCGGCCCGTGCCACCGCACGCGCCAGGGTGCGCACCCTGTCCTAGCCAGCCAGTCCTGTCTCGACCGCCCTACTGAGCGGACAACCGCGCACCCCTAACCACCAACCTTCAGCGATCGAAAACTTTTCCAATTCAAACTTCGAGCTCGTTAAATATTTTCATAAAATTTAAATTACTGATATTTTACTTTTTAATTCAACAAAGTGCGAAGGCGGAGGGGTGCTGATTCAGCAGAGGAGCAGGCACAGGTATGAGTCACTTGAGTTTCTTGCCATAGTAACGCCCTCCGTACGCACCTGCGTTGGTAATTGCGAAAGCGCAGCGGGAGTTAGCCCCTGTGATTTTTAAGATGATTGTAGCGGGTGGACCTTGATTTAATAAATCATTATTTTACTTGCAGTTCTGTGCATGTGAACTTGCATTATTAAATTACAGTTTATAGCCGTCCTTGTCATAATTTTTAATGTTGTCACAGCAAAATTTAAACTTCGGTATGATTTTTTTGAGTTACGTAGCTGTTAAAAAGTTTATTGTTAGTAATTTTATGCTGTTTAAAAGACGTACATAATTATTTGCAACCCTACTATATAGTTTACCATGTCACTTGCGCGCACGAAACATCAAATTAATGTAGCTTAGTAATGCGTTTAATACTTATTTCTCAAGCGATTAAGATTAGCCGTGACGTAGTGTAAAATATTATTATAGTGCCACTACTTCTCGTCCTTTGGGTGTTTTAAAAAGCGAATCTTTATTATTTCAACAACCTTTTTCAACAAATACATCTAAGTGTACAGAAACAACAAAATATTTCATCTGCACAGCTTGTAGTCTAAGAAGTTGCTCAAAAAAACTACTTTACATCCAAATAGAGAAATAAATTATGTGTACTTTGTACACTACCACTCACACCTCAAGTTTTTCTCTTGGCTAGTTGGCAATGAAAAAATACAGTAATATAACTTCTACATTTTCATTTTACATTCAACTTTCGCATTTATAATATAAGTCAGACTAACGAAAGTAGATTTAGATAGAGCTTGATACAATCACGCCAGAATAGATGAAAAGATCTGATAGAAATTTAGCAGATTGTCGGCTGGCCTGGAATAGCACTTAGGCTACATTTTGTACCTACATAACGAGGAATAGTTTGAGTTTCAAATTCTACGCGTACAAAGTTGCGTGCAACGGCTAGTAGTATATACGCCGTGCTTTTTTAACCGCCTGAAAAACGAAGTCCACGTTATGTAACCATTATGTATAACATCTTGGCTGCGTTATTTATTTTATTAATAAACATAATCTTAGAAAAATATAAAATAATGGTCCAGACTATTCACTTCAAAACACGCTGTGACGCGCATGGACGTATTATTTTGCTGCGGCTGGCCGGGCTGATAAACCTTACACAGCGACGTCCGTGCGCATCATAGAGTCTTTCAAAATAAATAGTTGAATCAATATTTTATATTTTTCTAAAATTATTTCTACTGATAAAAAAAATATAATCTCACGCGTTGTTTTGTAAACTGACAAATCTCACAATTTTACGGTGACATACATGCAATCTATTGGTCGGTTCCAAAAGTACAAACCCAAAGCCGCTAAAGAAGAACCGCCAGAAGAAAACAGGCAATAAATATCATAGGTAATTTGCTAAGATACTGTTCTAGTTTTTTGAGAATTGTTTTTGTTTAGAATTAATAAAATTAAATCAATTGGGGGCAGCACATAGCTCTAATAGTCCCCTTAACAGAACCATTTCTAGCAGTAAACAATGTCGACTGAAAATGATGATTAAAAATCAAGTTCCTCAAAGCACATTTTTAAAAAACACTCAAAATACTTTCTCCCATTTTGCAGCCCGCTGGTCTAGTGGGTCCTGGCTTCGATTAGGTCAGGTTAAAAGAGCTTCGAATTATTTAACACTTACTTGTGATCACCAACCAGCTTTCAGCAAGCGTGGTGATTATGCCTGTAGTCATCATTGCTGATGTAACTTATTAACAATGATGGAGGCCTTTGCCCTTCAGTGGGATGACTATAGGCTGTTCAGTTGCGTTACTTTACTAATATATTGAAATAACGGGGTACATCAGAGCGTAGTTAGGAATATCAGTTTTACAGTATAAAACTTGTTCCGACCGTCATGTAGACGAGCTAAGTTTGCGGAAGCCGGCCTCTGGCTAACGTATATCAAACCTGAGTATCATATATCAAACTGCACTTGTCTAAATTAACCTAATAACTTGTTAGTTCACCGTAGTCCGTACTTTTTATGGGTTCCCTAATAGTAACTTGTTCGTCGGAACAGCTCGCCATTACAATACCAATACAAAATTAAATTCCTATAAAGAGGTTTAATAATTGCGTTGTATTTCCTTTGGCATTTTTGAAACTAGGGTTTTTTTTTATTTAATTTTACTACATCAACATCCGTTAATGCTTTTTACTCTTATTAATAAATTAATAAATAAAATACTATTTCAAAAAACTCTGAATTATTTCAGTATCCATCGGAAACATACCAGGATGACTTTTTCGTCATCTTCAAATTTTTTTATAGGTGTTCAGAATCGTATTGAGAGACCATTTATGAAGTAAAAAATATAATTCAAACTTTTACACAATACACACAATAGTTTTTAATTTTCACGCTCCTAACCCTGTTAAGGGATGAAGGGAAAATCAAAAACTTGTGAATAGTATCGTAATGAATGAATGAGATGCGAATCGCGTAAAACAGTTTTACTAGGAGGCCGTGACAATAATTTTAGCTTTTTGGCGGACATTTTCGAAGTGCTTTATCTTGACATTTTTGTTCTGGGCTTTACCAAAAGAAAAATACAAATTCAAAATTCAAATTCAAATTCAAAATTTATTTATTACAAAATACATAGGTCCATGGGTTAGTACAACTAGCTTATAAAAATAAAAATAAGAATAGGGGTTAGTAAATACAATTTCAGGTGAGGACAGTTAAAGATTTGATTACTATAATTATTGTATCATGTACCTAAGCGGCACCCCGTGCGGGCGCGACCCAAAAATGGTACTGGTTGCGACTTCTGTCATCGTTCGCACGAAATGCCTCAATATAGGCGCATGCGGATAATCTGCCACACAGTCCAAATACGTCATTTGTTTTTTGTCTCGAAGATTGCTCTAGATTAAAATTTGGAAGGTGGTTAAAATTTCACCCTGTATTAAGGTTTATGTACGAGAGCAATTACCTTTTTACTTAAAACAATTATTAAATAATTTTATCTTAGTACTTACATCATTTGAAGTTTGAACATTAAACATACCTACGAAAATTTTGCCGAGATTTTTTAAATTTAATTTCTGGAGATTCTACAACTCGTTTTTTTTTCTATGTAGGTAAAGGTACTTATCAGTATATAAACTTAAAAAAATATGTCTCAGGCGGTACTCGAACGCGCATCTCCTCGCAATCCGGGCCACCGAGACACTACGTCATAGGCGTCAATTTTTCAAGCATATTCTTATCGCTGTAAACCAGCGTTGTTTAAAGGTGGATACTTATAAACTAATATAAAAATGAATCGCTGAATGTGTTGCTAAGCGCAAATCTCGAGAACGGCTGAACCGATATCGCTAATTATTTTTTTAGAATATTCCTTGAAGTACGAGGATGGTTTTTACGCAGAGATTTTTTTTAAAAAAAGTAAAAAAACAACAATTTTTGCCAACACCGCCATATTTGATGACAATGACATTTAAGCAGTCAAAATGCAATATCTGCGGCGATACGAAGTTCGCGGGGTCCGCTAGTAAACTAATAAGAATGCAATATTTATTTTTGTATCTAGTAGGAAACTGTGTGATTGTACTTATTAGTAAAGCCGGTTTAGAACATTAAAAAAAAATTAAAAAACATTAACGTAAATTGTTATTGAACGAAGTGATGTAATTAAATATTTAATTTACTTGTTTACAAAGTATAACGCGCAATGGCAATGGAAGATTTGCGTCTATTGTTATTCGTACTTGAGTAAGCGTGATGGGGCACGCGAGCCGTGGGAAATACGGAACCAAATCGACGGATCTGAATAATCGAAGAGTATATTCTTATCGGTATATAGTTAGAAATAAATAACTGATGTTTCATCAGACAAAATTGATAGGATCTGTAAGAATTGTAAATCTGTTGTAACTCCGAACTAATATTATGAATGTGAAAGTAATTTTGTCATCGTCTGTCCAATTTTCCAAGTTTAAATATTGATACTAAAATTGCTATTAAGTTGCAAAAATATCATTAAAGTAAATTTTAGCTATCCGAGTATGCTGACTGTTTAATATTGTTTGCAACTTTTTCAATATAGCTATCTCAATTTTTTATTTTTTTAAAACCGATGATTTTTTGTCTATTTTGCTGTACCTTTCCATATACGAGAAGATACATAAATTGGAAAGCAATTCGGAAAAGTTTGAGCTAGTAAAATTTTACATGAGAAAGTTTTTCTATACTTTATTGTAAATTGCTTGGTCAGGTTGTCTATCTGTTAGTCCTTTAACTTGTACTGCTTTTTCCAAAAGTATTAAATTAACCAATTGTCTAACTATTTATCTACCTTTTGCTAACGTTTACTTGTAGACAGTCTAAATTGTTTAATAGTATGGGAAATTTGAGCAATCAAAATTTAATACTGAAACTTAAAAGTCACTGTTACAAAAGCGTTGTCTTTATTATAACTTCAACACCAATTCGAAATAATAGTAGGTCTATAAACCGATTTAAATAGCGCTTAAGGTGGCTATAAATTAGTTATTCATGAACATGTAATCTGGTGTGTAATTAATAAGGCGTATCACGCAGGTACCGCACTTTCACACCTAGGTACGCGCTACTCATTTAAGTTATTTTAAACCAAAGCAAATAGAGGTGGTGCAAATACGACGCGTTTGTTTCTTTATTTATGTAATTAATAATTAGGGGCACATAAAAACCTACGATAACTTTTGGCTTAGGCAAAAACAGCTTTTAGCTTATTTCATAGATTTCCGTGATTTCATTCTAAAAGTAGAAACTAGATTAATTAAAAAAGTAGTTATTTGCGTAAAATTTTTGGGGATTATGTTGGATTAATGCGTAACTTAACTCTAGTACAGTAACAAATTTGAAGTCAATCAGCCAAACACGCATAAGTTTGAACATTCATCGTGGAAATACGGCTAGCTTTCTTGACTCTACGACGCGGTCAGCGGACTGTGGATTTAGAAAACATAAATCCTCACCATCTTAGCCAAACGACGTCCACAGTCAGACATATGCCTCCCCTGAGGATCTTCACAAAAATCGGAACAATAATATTTGTAAAAAAAGTGTATCCTTATTTTAATGTTTCATAAGTTTAGACTATAGGCCCATTAATGTAAATTTTGGTCACCATCTTTTATGCTAGTTTTTTGAATTTTCTTTTGTTATTTTCATCTTTAAGTTTAGATGTTAAAGAAAGGCGGTAAAACGTACTTACCTTAATATATATACCTACTTTTATTTGAAAATACGTTGACCCGTTTAACTTTAAGTGTCTTAGTAAATAGTAGCTACATATTCAGTGAATGACAGGCGCGCCCCGCCCTGACCGCCCACCCCTTCATTACCAAAATTATTCTCTCCGCCCAATCCTGAAGACAGTGTTTAGGCGGATTGTGTAATAAGTGGTTCTAGTGACTCATCGCCTTCAGTGATTATATTTATCAGTATATAAACTTGAAAAATTAATTATGTTTCAGGCGGGACTCGAACCCGCATCTCCTCGCATGGTATGATTATATTTAGTGGTTTTCATAAATTACTATATAATAATATGTAAATTTAGAAACATTTAGTGTAAAATAAATGAATTGATTAAAAGTAAAAACATTTAAGTGTGTAACGGATATTGAATATGAGGTATAATTCAAAATAAATCAGATGAAAAATAATTATTTGATTTTGTATTTTGATAACAGAACTTATTTTAATAGAATAAATAATAATTTATTTGATGCCCAAAAAAAACAACAATAACAAAATAGGTGTTCACTCGGCATAATTATAAGACGAATAACTAAAATACTTTGATTAAAAATACTAAGCACTTTTTTAGTCTTACAAATACCTATCAAATACCATTGTAAACTTCATTTTAGATTACCTCAATGTTATATGTCGTTATATTTATTAATGACTTTTTACGTTTTCAGCATTTTGCTAAACGACCTAAATATAGCTCCTTCAACTCTATTAAAAATATATCAAAGTTAAGTATCTCATGTATTAGCTTTTTATATGCTTGGTACTCGCAAAGAGGCCTAACCATTACATTACCCGTCGTCAAACATAATTTATTCATGGCAACCTCTCAAAA
Organism: Anania crocealis; assembly: GCA_949315895.1. Lineage (NCBI taxonomy): Eukaryota > Metazoa > Arthropoda > Insecta > Lepidoptera > Crambidae > Anania > Anania crocealis. The sequence continues at coordinate 9,943,561 of OX438868.1, forward strand.
TATGACAGAGTAAACAGAGTGCTGTCCCTCCGGAGGGCCGGGAGAGAGGGTGAGCGTGGGAGCGATCTCGCGACGGTAATTAGGTAACGTGGGCAATTTTTCCCGGTTTGTTTTGTTTGTTTTTGTAGTAGTTACATAGTGTGTAAAGGAACAGTAACCCTGCTGTAAGCAGAAGTACTTACTTGTTCGCACTGAACAAGCTGCTCTTAACTTGAAACTTAATTCAGTGAAATTGTCAATATCATTGTCAACATTTTCCCAAATCAACAGTATTAAACAATACTGAAGGTTGCTTTTTTCTATCTATATAAATAAATGTGAATAACATCACATAAAACGTATTTATCCTAAAGTTAGTAACTATTAACCCACTCATTTGGAGAAAATTAGAAGACACCTGAGAAATTATCGAAAAATGATTTTTGTTTTCCATATTACCCGTCCGGGTATCGAAACCTCGGAACTTCGGTGCTGGTGACACATATGACCGAGATAAAAATGAAGTAATATAATCCTCGTTAGCGACTTTTGTGTCTTGAATATCTAAACATTTTTCAAATAGGATATAGACACGGTGTATATTGGATAGTTTATATAACAAATAATAAAACGTTATGATGTTGAAAGGGGCACATGGTCATCAAACTCGAAACAAAATAAAACTATGAGAAAATCTTCTGGCTCTTTTTATTTTGTGCTAATACCCCAGTCCATCCTGGCCCGTTCTACTCTTGTTGTGCTAGGATTACGTTGTTGACACCATGAGCTTGTTAGAAGTAATCTTGGGAATGTTACATGTTGCATTCGGCTGATATTTGATTTAAGTTTAGCACAGTTGTACAGTCCACTAAGAAAGTAATATAATCCAACAATATTTAGTATAATTTCCCACAGTATATAAATTAGTATTTTAATGAAAGACAAATACAAAACAGAAAAGACGGGCAGCAGCCCAGCTTCTTGTCTAATTCTGGAGGATTTCTGCAGTCCCCTCTTACAACCCCTATAGAAAGAGAAGGGGTACATTAACACCACACAACACAAGCAATTTTTAGGCAAATGTAATTGATTTGTTAAATATCACTTATCGAAACTCTAAGCGTACATATTTTAATGTACCTACATATTGTTCGTCTTGCAATTCAATCTGTATAATTCCTTGTCTTCAATCTCCTTTAGTTCACAAAAAAAGCCCGTAAATGGGATTACTATACTTTTTCAAATCAATTTCAACACTTACACGATACAACAAAGATAGTTTTTCATTCGGAGCCGAGAAAAGAGCAATCGGCTGAAGTGGAACGCAACGCTACAATCAACGAATGAGGCTCTCCAGTGCCATTGAATCAACTCCCCACCTCTTGAGCTAGCTTTGTTACTTTTTATAACACAACTGCATTTTTCCTAACAGATTTTCACATTGAAACTATTATTTTGTTCACAGATGAAATATAAAAACACCATCAATGTGGCAAAGATGTAAACTATAATGAAATGATATTAGAAACTACCGAACATGGAAGCAGCATTACCACAATTTCACCGACTAAACTCATCCCGGTTTTACCAGCATTATGTAGCCCCACCTGTTCGAATATCCACTGATTACCTTCACGACCTCATTCCTCCACAGCATCCAACGCTACTTCAGCAATATTTAGCTTATTACAATGAACCTTTAGTACCGCTCGATCTTTCTTTAAAATCAACAACACCTATAACACCACCATGCACTCCTCCGCCATCACAAAAACGAAAATTGACAGAAGAAAAATCATCAAAATCACCTAAAATATTTAGACATTTCGAAGAAACACCCGAGAAAGAAGAATCTGATAACAATACTGAAAAGCGTAAACTTGATGATGAAAACTCCAATGACAGTGACAGTCCTGAAGCTAAGAAACTTAAATTCACAAAGCGATTCTTTGAAGAGCTTAAAACATGTTTACCTCCTGAACCAGAGACACCGTCAAAAAGTGAAAGAAGTTCGCCAGAAATAGTTGAAGTCAAAGATGTAGAAGAACGTCCGAAAAAATCTCCAAAAACAACGACACAGCCTGTTAAAAAAAGCAAAGCAGTAAGGCGACTTATGTTTGATGAGGATAAGACCTCTCCTGTATCTGGTACTATCATTCGAGATTTGGATGAAGATGAAACTTTAGTAGTTCGCAAGGTACTTATATCCAAATTTCTATACATTTGAAATTATGTTTCACCGAATTATTAGACACATCAAATATAAATGGCAAAGTTGCACAGGAACTATTAATTAGACGTTCTTACCATACCATTACTGTTGTTGTAAGGCGACTTTTCCTTATCGGTCGGGCAATTAAACTGGTATGAAATCGTGTATTGTGTTGTGTTTTTGCGCTAATAACAGCTTTAAGGGCGAACCGCAACCGTTACCGAGGGGTGTGCCCCCGGGACATTAACTACGAAATAAATCGCCGTTTCAATGCTCTGGACACGATTTCTTCGAATTGAGATAGTGAAACGTTTGATTAGTTGTAATAAAAATTATTGTAATGGCATGGAATTAAATAATAGTAATAACTCTAAAGGCGTACGTTTTGCTAGCAAATTTTTACTAAATGCCGTTTTTCAGGGTGATATAGATCCTGCGTTCAACGTGGTGGAAATTACGGAGGAAGCAAAGTCGTTGATAGCATCTATCGAAAATCGATTGGGTCGATACATCTGCCGGCTTTGCCGAAGGTTGTACAGCGATGCTTTTGCTCTGGCGCAACACCGGTGTTCCCGTATCGTTCATATTGAATACCGATGCCCAGAATGCGATAAGGTAAACATTTACACGTTTATTTATCTTTTATCGTCATTAACATTAAATTTAAGTCTTTTTCTTCTTACGAGTTAAGTTATATTAACCGGTTATTACACACGATTGCATTAAATTTTCCTTTGCATTAATTTGATAATTCATCACCATCAAGATTCTGCTCAATTAATTAAATCGATTATTGTATCCATCAATTCGAATTCATTCCACTTATAATTGTAGTAAGCAACAAAATCATTTTTTGTCACTCGTCTGTTCTCACGTGTATTTCAATTAATACCATATTAATATTTGTTATCATTATCTACCCTTTTATTGGAATCGAACATTTCAAACTTTTTTATTGCACTCAATAAAGTTTAGCAGCAAAACTATTTGTGTGGGAACGGTCATGGGGTGACGAGAGTTGAACACTTGGCATAATTCCATGGGAAGGGACACCTACGTGAGCTGGCGAAATGTTTTTACACAATAATTGATACGTTACGTGGTGCGTGACTGGGGGATATTAGCAGCCATCTCTAGCAGAAAACAATATAAATTCGTGATTAGAAATACTGTCATTTGGTAATATGTTGAATTGTGCTCATTATAATTAATTGATCGGAGGATGCCTGAAATTAAAAATAATTCTATTGCCAGTGTTGTTACCCATTTTAAACAGTTATCAAACATGACCTATCTCCTCTTGGTTCACAGTTTTAAATAGGTTATAACTAAAACTGTAGCGATTACTCAAGTAAAGTTTATCTGTTATCGAAACTTCATAATTCTTGTAATAAATTCATTAATCTATAAAATACAATTGTATTAAAAAACAATTTTGCCGCCTTAGGTGGCTCTAACTATTAAGCTACCGAGACATTATTTGTGTCGATGCAGTTATTTAAAGCCTTAATACGTTCATACGTTGTAAGCCAGCAAAATCCAAGAAAAATATTTTTATAAATATTTAATAATCGGTTAAAATCTGTTAAAATGTCCAGTTTATTGTAATTTCTTTTTTAAACTGTTTATCAGCAATAAATTGCAAGTGTAGTAAAGTTAAATAGAAATATTTTCATCTTATATAGGTATTCAACTGCCCAGCCAACTTGGCATCTCATCGCCGTTGGCACAAACCAAGAGTACCTGGTGCGACCAAGAGGCGAGAACCGACATCATCAGAGGCCGGCCGGTTCCCTTGCCAGAGGTGCGGGAAGATGTTCCGAAGGCAGGCGTACCTAAGGAAGCATCTTCTGGCTCACGACCAGCCCGAGAATGATGAGAAGGAGCCCTCGGCATTCCGACAAGTGCAAGCTGAATATCCCACTTACCAAACGGTGAGTTAAGTTAAATGTTTAAGTAAAGTAAATATTATTTTACATGTGTTACACATTCGTCTTTGTTATTGAAAACAGAGTGTCTTTATTACTATGTCATAATCATGTAGTACTAGTATATTGCGCTGCTTCTTTTCGGCACTAGCTCACATTTTCCTCGAAACAGTGAGTTGTAGGTTAAATTATTGGGACATGTAAAATAAACTATTGGCAGAAATATGACTGATTTTAATAATTGTATTGTGCCGCGTTTTATGTCCACATTATAAAATGGCACAGGGTCGTTGTTGCATATCCCACCGCATTGCTTATTCTTTATCTTTATAAATGCTCCGAAAAATATTGATAAATTTATGCGTGTACAATTTCACATTATTTTGTCTTGTCGTATGTGTTAAGAAAAAAATATGCTTCATTCATAACTTCCAGTGCTTTTTTAAGTCACTATCGATCATTACTTATTTTTAGACAGGACACAATATAATCTGTTAATTTCTAAACCAGGAAACCATCCGGGACAGCAACTTCAACACATTTTGGAACAAGATCCCCCCACCGTCCCAAGAGGTAGCTTGGGAAGGCATACGTACCCGCTGCGCGTCCTCCTGCTCCTCAGAGGATTCTCGCAGTCTTGACGTCACGGGGTCGGAGGACGAGGGCGGCGGCGGAGTGGACGGGTGACGGCGAGTGCTGCGGCCCGTGCCGCGATTCCCTGCCTACTCGGTACCCACTCTACCGTACTACAACTCGTATGGACCTGACACTCATCTTTATTTCTCCTAAAAATATTTTAGATACTGTTAAAGCATCTTGACATAGTAAAAAGAAGATGGGATCGCCGTTGCGGAAAGGTTCTGGAATGACAACCGCCAAAACGGACAGCCTGTGGATGCAGGTGGCTCGGAGACGATCGTTTTGGAAATTCTTTGGGGATGCCTATGTCCAGCAGCCGTCTTGAGGCTTAGATAATTATAAAAGCAATCGCTATAGTAGGGGTTGGAAATCTAGAATATTACCATGTCGTTTCTTGAAGGTTGTCAGGTTGACGAACGCGTGATGAGCTGCTGTTTTCTCGAACATTCATTTAGACATTAACTGAAACGTATGTGTGTAGCAACCCTACTAGAACAGGCCTATAAAGGTTTTTATTTTTAATCTTCTGTTGCTAATTGTGCAGCTATCTTCATGTTAAATCTTAAGAAATACTATTATTTATTCTGTGGTATGATATTAAACGGCTGGCTTCGCTGACGTCAGAAATCGCACACCGTATCTTATATACGAGTATTTAAATTGATTTGATCATCATCACCTACTTTTTACAATTTTCTTATAAGCTAATACTACCGTAACTCTAAAAAAGTTTGAAATTGGGTAGGGATGTGCATATTTGGTGAGATCGGTAATCCGTATTCCTATCTATATCATTTTAGTGGTAATATCTTAAATGTCATTTACATATCAATGTTTATAACTAATAGCTAAAGTTAATCATATCATTGCACATTAAATACTTGAATATCTACTGTAGGGATGTATATACATAATTAGTAATTGTGTAGAATTTAATTGTATTTCATAGGGTTCATTGTTGTAGATAAGTATATTTATTTTATTTAATCATTGTAAATAACTTCGATCTCCTACAGCAGCATTCCAAATCGTAAGTCTACTAGAGATGTAAAACGTCTCTATATTATTTATTATTTTAGTGTAAATAAGCAATATATATTTAAATGTACTTGGTGGGACACAAATGCCGGCTACCATAAATATCTCAAAAAAATTTCCCCTATTTAAATATACTATTAAGGCACCAAATCTGAAAAAACAAAAAATAATTTACTTCAAGTGCATACGCGTTTCTTGCAAAGTTAGTTAAAGTTTTATGAACCAAGTGAATAGGTCAAAGACGCTTAATAGAAATTTTATGTTCACTTACCTTATACTTATTTTAAAGACAGGGTTGACAAAATTTAAGTACCTTAAAATATATAAAAAATAAAAATACTTATACAAGAAATTTAAATCGTTTATAAACGTTTTGTGTACTGTAAATTAAGCCAAGTCCCACCCGGTATTATATTTCATTAGTTAACATCCATTTAATTTCTTTTCACATTTAATCACTTTTCCTATAAAATCAACCATGTGTAAACTAAAAAAATATATTGGAAAATTTAAATTTTAACGTCCGTACAGCGGATTGGCTATTTATCATTAGAAAATAAATATTTATTTTTCCATGCTCATTGAATAGGAAAAGCTTAGCAGCAAGTTGATGGAAGTTAACTATTGAAATACGAGTAGGTATAGGATTTTTAATATAGTTAATGTTTATAAAGGAATTTTCGTAAACAGTTATAGAGTTTGTCAAGCTCATAATTTTACCTTACAACTCAAAATATATCGTATAGAAAATATCGTCACACATAATAAGTAGTTGTTATAACTCCACGTATTATTATTTACCTATATAATTGAAAAACCGCAACTCCAACATTTTTATTTCTTAGATTTACAGCGCATTCCCAAAAGAAATCAAAGATAGCCCTCATTAGTTACCGTTTATATTTCATCAGCATTTGTTTCCTTAAACAGTCATTTAACGAATTTTATTCAACTTTAAAAAATCTTGAAATTACGTCAAAAAATACTTCAAAAAAAAAACAATAATTCGACACAACATTAATGACCATAAAAAAACATATGCGGAAAATAATAATAAAAGTGCAATTATTTGCATTTTTCAATGTGAGTCACATAATTAATATTCGACATAACAAAGTCCGTAATAAAGTTAGGTAAATAGTAAAAACCTTTTAAAAAATGATGTCCTCTATAGATACGAAAAGCGAATTTCTAGATCTTAAAAGAAACATCTTAGTAACGTTTTGTTTGTACATACAATCGAATAAAGAAAAATGCATTGTAACAGAATGCGCACGAATCGACCGGCCTAAGGGTCGTCGCAATCGATCGTATGAATGGGCATATTTTTAGATCCCGGCCAACTGTCTCATAAAGTTTTCACTCACTATACACGACTCATCAACCTGCCACAAAATGTCAAATACTTTCAACCGATTTTAAACTTTAAGTTAAACCCGTAAAGTCCTATATCATTTGCAAACCTTTGTGATTGTTGAATGGGCTGTTGAATGTACATCATGGCCCAGGCCACACTACTAGGGTATTCGGTTTTCTAATTGGCAAAGTACTTACACTGAGCTTTTTTTATATGTCTAATAAAATTTAGGTTAAAAAATCTAGTCAATCCTTTATTTTTTTCTAGTCACGTTTATATTAATGAACAGCTTTTTTATTTAAGGGGACTATAAGAGCTACGTGCTGACCCCAATTGATTAAATTTTATTACTTTAAACAAAATCAATTCTCAAAAAACTAGTGATTCAATAAATACTAGAGGTTATTAGCTAAAATGATACTGCTCCAGTTTTTTGAGAATTGATTTTGATTTGAAGATAAAAATTGAATCAATGGGGGCAAGCACATATTTCTAGTAGTCCACTTAAGCTAAAATGTAAATTTTCTAGTCGTTTTCTAAGTCAAGATTTAATTATTTACAGCAGTTAAGCTAAAGTAGATGGTGTAATTCTAAGAGAAGTAAATTTTATTTAGAGATTTCAATAGTTATTTAAATGTTATTCTAGTCAAGTCTAAGTCGTATCTACATAACTCTAAAGTATCTATAGTCATCTAGTCTTAAAAAATCTTAATCTAGTCATGGTACATTTAATCTTGTCATCATAAGGAATACGTTGACTCTTTCGACGGCAAAAGTAGTAAAAACAACATAAATGTGACGTAATATGTCATTCATACGGTTCTATCATTGAACGTGTTAATAATATTATTTTTCGAAAATTTATTTTAATTTATGTTTTTTATTTTAGGTATTCATCAGATCTCGTATTACATAAAATTTAAATTTCGGGCATTAGTCAGTTTCTAGTCATTTTTACTAATCATAGATAAGTGTAACCTAATTTATTTTACCTTTTATCATTAAAGTAATCTAGTCATTTATCCAAAGAAATTTACAAATTAAATATAATTTATTTACACAATTTCAAATTGATCTCATTTTTTATTCTAGTCAAAACTTAACAAAAATCTAGTCGTATCATATCAAAAATTAGCATAAGAGAAAATCTCTACTCAAAAATTTGCGGTAACCGGAAAATTTTACGAATAATTTTTATTTGATTTTGTCACCTTTTAATCGGTTGAGATTTTTAGTGCAGGGATAAAAAAATATGTCACATTCCACTTATATTTTGAGGTGTAAAGTTGAAATTTTGAGCTTTTCTAAATGATAATAAAATTATAAACAATTAAATCATATTCATCAGTGTAAACATAATATTATGTACTTACCTACATCATAAGCTTAAAACTAATATATAAAATGTTTAGGTATATTTATAATTATAATATAAAATTTAAAGAATATACTTTTCTGTTATATTTGATAAATGTATATAAAATTAAAATTGTCAGAGATAGTATAATATTAAATATTATATGTTTAAAAATCTCTATCGAGTGGAATCTAGTCAGTGTGTTCTTCGTAACGCGTTCCAAAGATATTGTACATAAGAAAACGCTATTTATTTATTAGTCCGATTATTGTGTGTTCTTAGTATTTAATTTGAGTTTGAAATATTTATTTTCCTAATTTAAGTAGCATTTCATGATGTAAATTTATTTATTAGAGAGCAGATACGCTTTACCTTCATCTCCATAGGGTAGAAATATTTAATTTAGATTTTTGAATTCAAAATTATACCTTTGCTAATTATATATTAATTAAAATTAAAATGGTTTCTAAAAACTAGAGTTAATTGATACGGGGTTTATACCATGTACCTTAGATTTTATGAGTTTCCGATATTTCGGCACTGTTGCAAGCGCCATGGCGCTTGCATGCAACTGTGCCAAAATATTGGAAACTCATAAAAACTAAGGTACATGGTATAAACCAGTATAAACCCCGCATCAATTAACTCTAGTGATGGTGACAATGGAAGTTTCAATCAGGTTTTCTTAAAAGTTGTCTGTACTTCATAGTAGAAATATAATTAAAAGAGTCAGCTGTTATTTCATACATATAAGGCCACATTACTAACAAAATGTAATCTAAACAAGATATTGCTACAAGTAACAACTTAATAAATGAAGGGGTGAAACCTTTCCTGATTACCATCATTTGATGTTTTGACTACTAATTTCATTGTTCTAAGCATAGACATAGTAATTATTTATAGAAGAACAAAGCCTGCGAAGGAAATCTGTTATGGAAATATAGCAAGATAGACTAGGAAAGCTAACGTATTCATTCTGTGATCTGTTTTGATAGACATAGTGTCATCCAGTGACACCGGCAATATTTGCGTCACGGTTTTTTGTAATTTATACGATTGTATACAACAATAGTCACATGTTCTGTAAGTGATTGTAGTGTCAATCACAGAAATAATCCAGAGAATTTCACAATTCATATCGCTTTTCATAACTAAAATCTATTGATTTTTTATATCCTCAGTAAAAAATATACTCACCGCCACATTTAACGGCCCAATATTAGTAATGTTGTAAGAAGTATGGGCGGTTAGGTTTACCGCGAAGTAGGTGCACCATCTAGAGATAATTATACAGTGTGACAATAATCATTTTTCCTAAAATCGAACTGATATTATTATCGACAGCCTTGAAATGTAAAAGGTTGTCACTAGCTAATGCACACGTTGACAAATCAAAACTCGTCACGCATCATCAAGCTGTCAGTCTATTATATACTATGTCAGTCTATTATATACTATGTCAGTCTAGTATATACTATGTCTATTGTTCTACGAATCATAAAATTGGCAAGTCTGTTTTTGCTTTTAATTATTTTATATTATTGTAAAATTAGTTTAATAAGTGTTAGGATCTGATAAGAGCTGAAGCAAAAAAGATACGGAATGAGTTCACAATTTCTTTAAATGCTTTTATATATTTTTGTTGGCTGAATTTTATAGACGATGTTTTAATGACATAAACTTATCTATATTGATTTGTATTCAAAATGTTTTAAATTACATAATATTTAATTAGCACTTTAAAGATTAACTTGTTACACGCATTATTAAAATAGTAAGTTACATAAATAAAACTAGTACTTATATGATAAAGATAATAATAACTTAATTGGCACATTTCTAAATACTACATCATTGCGAGTTAAGCAATTGTTACTTACTGGTAATTTTTCGACTATGTGTCTATAATGAGTCAATAACATCTCTGCAATTAGATGTAAGTTAGTTTCAAAACATTTATTAAATAACACAAAATATTGCACTTATAAAATGTAGATTGTATCAACTAAGTGTTTTTAAGTATTTATATTTTGGTAGCTTAAATGTAGAAATTGTACATAATTATTAAAAACATATTAATAAATACTAAAAATCTAATACTTAGTGTTTTTTTCTTTAATTTTGTTTTATCTAATTGTTGTCCAAATAATTATTATATCTACACTAGCTGTTGCCCGCGCCTTCGTCCGCGTTAATTTCTGTTATGTATTATGATCGCGATCAAGAAAAGAATATAGCCTAAAGCCTTCCTCGATAAATGGACTATCAAAACACAAAAATATTTTTTCAATTCGATAGTTGCGCTATGTACCAGTTTCGCTATGCACCACTTTTAAAATACCTACGAAAGAGTGCCGCTATATACCACATTCTTTGATTCTACCATAAACATTAAAAGGTACAGTTTGAAAGAAAAGGGTTTGTTTCTTAGATAGTTCAATACAACATAATAGAGAGTAGAAAAGTGGTGAAAAATAAGTCTGTGCTCAAAGTCAAATCACATAATATATTCATAATGTTTTAGTCTTATTGATTACACAAATAAAATACAAGTAATCAACAATTAAAAAAGAATTCAAACAATTTTTCACTATGTTTGAGTCTTATTGATTACACAGATAAAATTCTAATAATCAAACTATCTTAAAATACAAAAAATTACAGAGGTACTTAAAAATAATTAACTGTTGCAAAAAATAATGAAAACTATGACACTCTAACAGAGGTCATTTTTCAGGGTTCCGTACCTAAAGGGTAAAAACGGGACCCTATTACTAAGACTTCGCTGTCTGTCCGTCTGTCCGTCTATCCGTCAGTCCGTCTGTCCGTCTGCCTGTCACTAGGCTGTATCTCAAGAGCCGCGATAGCTAGACAGTTGAAATTTTTACAACATTATTTCTGTTGCCGCAATAACAACAAATACAAAAAAATTAAATAAATATTTTAGGGAGGCTCCCATACAACACACCCATTTTTTTGGCGTTTATGGTACGGAACCCTTCGTGCGCAAGTCCGACTCGCACTTGGCCGGTTTTATTCTGTATGATAGTTTGTCGTGGTACTTACTGGACACCCTGTATAAAAGTGACATAGACGGACCACCAGGTAATAAGCCACGGACTTGCTCATTGTTATGATTATCCTAAAAACTAGTTTTACACATGCTTTTCATTACAAGCGCAAAGTTTTACCTGTTTTAAACATTAAATGATGATTGTTTACTATAAGTTATTATTATATAAAATATACCCCTTTAACACTTTTCTTCATCACTCTCCGCAAATCTAGTTACGGGCATAGCGGCACTTTTTCGTAGGTATTTTAAAAGTGGTGCATAGCGAAACTGGTACAAGCATTTCTTATATTTATCATTCTTTCGGCGAACCGAGCTGTTGGTAAAAAAGGTAGCGGTTAAAAAAATATATTTGTATCGATGAACGATGAACAGTGATTTCTATGTAGAATTATATCGTTCAAGGGTAATTCTGTAAATCATTCGGAGCTCGGTACATAGCGCAATTCCAGAGATTAGCGCGTTCAAACAAACTCTTCGGCTTTATAATATTAGTATAGATTATAATCATCCTCATTAGCCCTCGTCTGTCTACTGCTGAGCATTGGCCTCTCCAAAAGCAGGATTTTGCTGTATTCGCCACGCTTGGATGTCAGATTGGAGATCACAATTTAGACCAGCGTTTCCCATTTGCTAGGTCGCCACCCGGTACCGGGCCATCAAAATAAAATACCGGGTCACAACACTCCCACCTTGTTTTAAAAATAATACCTATCGATCGACGCATCGTAAAAATCTTCTTTCGTCACTTTCCGCGAACTTGGATTCCTTAGTAAGTAAAAAATAAGCAGCAGCTCCATTCTTTGCACTAAAATGTATATTATTTTACCTTACCGAACCCACTTGGGTTTATAAGTATGCAGTGGGTCACAAACGGGCAATGTGAAAATTACCGGGCTATGGCAGAACAATGTTTGGGAAACACAGATTTAGACAAATAGTAGAGAGAAGTAGCTAAACGCTTCTTAGCTCTGATTTTACTGATTTACTGATTTTAAATTTTCCTTTTTTTCTATAATTAAAAATCAAAGCATATTTAAGTACCTCCACCCCCCAAGGGATAGTTTACTAAAATTCGATTATTACTGCACATTCGGGATAAACATTAGCTTCTAGAGGTAAATTGTATCCTGGAATAGCAATTAGAGCCTTTTTTGTGTGATTGAGCAACATCTACCTAAACATCTTTATATATTATATTAGTCAGATTATTATGATTATTCTTCATTGCTAGTTAGCAAAGCATGTTAGAACAATATTTTTAGGGTTCCGTACCCAAAGGGGGACGGGACCCTATTACTAAGACTTCACTGTCTGTCCGTTTGTCCGTCTGCCTGTCACCAGGCTGTATCTCAAGAGCCGCGATAGCTAGACAGTTGAAATTTTTACAGATTATGTATTTCTGTTGCCGCAATAACAGCAATAAAAACTAAATATAATAAATATTTAAGGGAGACTCTTATACAACAAACGCGATTTTGTTGCCTTTTTTTTGCTCGATCTCAATAATGGCAAAAGGCAGGCACTTAAAATATTCACAAAACACTCAGTTGTACTTTTACTTTAATAATATAACATTAATATAATATAAATATTTTAGGATGACCCTTATCCCATACAAAAAACGCAATTTTTTGTCTAGTTTTGCTCGATATCAATTAATGGTAACAGGTAGGCACTACATTAACTAAATTTATGTATACCTACTGTTGTTTACCTAGCCAAGGTACGGAACCCTTCGTGCGCGAGTCCGACTCTCACTTGGCCGGTTTTTTTAATGTAATGTAACACCAGTACACATAAAGTGTTTCGTGTTGGTAAGTAAAATATTTACCTCTTTGTAAAAAATCTCTAATTCTGTAATTAGGCCTCACATTTTTTAAGCAAGCTATCTATCAACGTGCTCGGGATAAAACAGTGCTCATGTTGATATTAAATTTATTCAATATTCAAGATAAGAAAGGTAACTTATATCAAAATAGTTGTTTATACCTGCAAATAGTACCGAGGTAGTTAGCCCCGGAAAAAAATAGCAAAACTGCACTACACGACTGCACATTCTAAGTATAAGTTTCATACTTTTAGTTGGTAATATATTTATTATATTCGATATTTTACACCTTTTAATTAAATAATAAATTACACCCTTGTAAAGGTGGATTTAGGACCTCTACTAAATACTACTTAGGAATATTAATATTTATTCTTTGCTCTTATGTTGTAAATTAAATAGTTATCTTAATGGAAGTATCAACAAGCGCCATCTATGTATCCGTGATTATATTTTGTGTTTTCGAGGCCACCCAAAAATATTACTCCTTGAAAATACACGAGCCCCTAATAAACACCGCCGATGAAGCAACGGATGAATTGTAGGGTTGACAATTTCGATAACTCAGGCTAGATGGCATTCATATTTTTTAAAGAACCCAAAGTAAAAAGAGGGAGAAAGAAAATAAAAATGTATAAATATTATCAGCATTTTTTAAAATTTATATAGCTGTTATATATGTTAGACAAATTAGGGTAAGGGGCCAAGAACAAGAAGTCCCTTCTTGTAATGAAATGCAATACTTTTTACGAAATCGTTCAAAAGTATTTTTTTTATGTTCGAAAGCTTGAAATTTATCCCAATCTATGGATGAAACGACAAAATTATGACGAATTTTAACTTTAAATAACGAACTCAACTTCAATCGATTTAAAAAAACAGATATGATCGATTATTTAATTTTAAAATGGCTTTATTAGACCTTTACCTCACAATGCAAAGTACTCATAGATGTTGAGAGCTACCGTAGACACGATTGTACGACTAACCACATTGATCTGCAATCACGTTAACTTAGCTAATTACTCTGATTACTGATTATGCAACATGATGCCGCCATTTATACAGTCTAACACTTTTGTTCATCTCAGTTTACGATCAGTCTTTCACGATGAAACTTATACTGATCAACTTGACTTTACTTCTGACATGCAGTTACGGATATGTCACAATTAACGCAAAGTTTACAGAAACAACAACGAAGTTACCCGTTGACAACGTCGGTGAGAAAAGTGCGAATATAAAAAATAGTGCCAATGTGAATGAAACACAAAGTAAACATCGTAATTATATTTATCTGGAAGATGTGTTAATGGGACTTAAATATCAGAACTGGACGGAAGATGAACTACCGTGTTTGAACCAAACTTTAGTGTTGATTCGGAGCTTGCAGAACTTTACTCTCTGGGCTGTATGGGGTAAGTTTTCTGCAGCAAAAAATATTTACAAGATACTATGTTTAATTCATTTTTCAATTAACATTTGGAAAAAAGTGCATTGAGTGCAAAATCTAAATCAGTAAAATCAGTTTTATTTCTGCAAATAGGCCCCAGGATGCGCTTTTACACGTCCAAATATTAGGGGTTAAAATATGAAATTGCCGTTTTATTGTAATAGGTTCTTTGAATTGACATAGAATCTTCATGGTTTGAGGTTTTTGATTGAAACTTTTTTCACATGGTTTCTTTGATGTTCTTCTTTTAAAAAATTGAATATCGACTTTCAATTGTTTTTGTTATTTAACTTAGACAAGAAAGATGGATACTGAGAAAATTCGAGTGATTTTTGAATACGAGTTCCGACGCGGAAGTAACGCGGCAGAAACAGCCCGCAATATCAATGTTGCGTTTGGAGAGAGATCTGCTAATGAACGCACCGTGCGATTTTGGTTTAAACGCTTTCGTGATGGAAATTTCGACTTGAAGAACGAGCCAGCCACGAGGAAGACCGCCCACACAGGTGATTAACGATGAATTAAGAGAGATGGTGGAAGCCGATCCTAGTCAAACTACCCAGGAATTAGCGGCATGGTTTAACGTAACCTTACCCACAATATTGACTCATTGCGTCAAATCAGTAAAATAAAAAAATACGAAAAATGGGTGCCTCATGATATGACTGATGTGCAGAAAGAAACGCGTGTTGAAACTTGTGTTGCCTTGTTGAACCGGTATAGAAATGAAGGAATATTAAATCGAATTGTTACATGTGATGAAAAGTGGATTCTTTATGCTAACCGTAAAATAAAAATGCAGTGGCTGACCCCAGGTCAAACGCCACAACAGTGTCCTAAAGCAAAACTTACCAATAAAAGGTTAATGGTAACTGTTTGGTGGTCTCAGCATGGTGTCTATTGTGCCGAACTCCGAACAATGTTGGCAAAACTAGCAGTAAAACAGCCCCGACTCATGAATCGATCTTCACCATTATGCTCCATGCTCCATGACAACGCGAGACCTCATACAGCACGAGAAACCGTTTTGACCCTTCAGGAACTGCAATTAGAAACCATTCGACATCCTCCGTATTCACCAGACCTTGTTCCAACGGACTACCATTTTTTTCGTGATTTGGACAATTATCTACGTGACAAGAAGTTTTCTTCCCAGGAGGCAGTACAAAATGCTTTCACACAGTTTGTGCAGCCTAGATCCTCAGAGTTCTATCACAAAGGCATAAATGACCTTCCTATTAGATGGCAGCAATGTATAGATAATAATGGTAACTATTTTGATTAAATAAATTTGTTATAAATTAAAATATAAACAATTTTGATTTTCAGTACAAATCGGCAATTTCGTACTTTAACCCCTATTATTTAAATCTACCACTGCTTTGGAACAAGTCTGGGCTAGTGCCGAGAAGAAGCAGCGCAAAAAACTCGGTCACTGTTGTCAGCCTTATTTTAGATAAATGTTTACAAAAGGTTTATGCAAGTACGAGCTAGGACAATTTAAAGTCATACGTTCCTAAATAGTGTAGCCCTTCATTTGAAATAAACAGTCCTGGTACTGATTTAATATACCTACACTGTCGAATTAAATATAACTAAGTAAAATACTTTAGTTTTTAAGAGTATGGACGGTACTGAATCATGTTAAAACTAATTAGACATGAAATTAAGTTTGATAGGACAGGTGGGATTTCATGTAAGCTCACAAAATTTTAAAATCTATTAATAATTAAAATAAGTGTTTTGTGTGTACGAGGGCCACCAAGTACGAGTAAGGTAAATGTCGCATTGCTCCGTTTATTATTTTCGTTTCAAAGCGCTTTTTTTGTAGAACGAGTTACAAGACCTAGCATATTGAAATGTGCAGAGATGCAAATTTGATAGTCTCCGTGGTGGAGTGGCAAACACACCGGTTTTCAAGGTATCGCCTACTCCGAGGTCCCGGGTTCGATTCCCGGACGAATCATTGTAGAAAAAAAGTATTTTCAACTTTTTCTCGGGTCTGGGTGTTTGTGGTGCCCTCGTTGTTTCTGATTTCCACAACACACACTTTAAATAGTTACTCACTTTGGGATCAGAACAATGTACCTATTGATATTGTCCACATTTATTAAAAAAAAAACTCTAACCTTAACTGAGAATGCAAAACAACATCTGACTTATTTAAACTTTCATGGTCACGATCACTAGAGTTATTTACAGTTATTTGGGATTTATACAATGTACCTTATTTATTATGAGTTTCCGATATTTCAGCACTGTTGCAAGCGCCATGATCACGGGATAACTAATAACTCATAACAAATAATGTATATGGTATAAATCCTGAATCAAATAACTCTAGTAACATCTGACTTGTCATGAATGCCAATCACAATTTACAGATACAATATCTTGTCTGTCAATTTCTCTCTTATTTTAGAAAATTACCTTTAGTATTTTTGGAATCACTGTTACCTGCTTTTCATTCTGGCATTCTTTCGTACTGTACATTATTGCTAAAAGCGGCCGCTTTCGGCGTTAGCTTCTAATTAATTCAACTTTATAAACAACTAAATGAAAAGTTTACTGTGATTAAATAAATAGTAGTCGTAATTTTCTAAAATGATAATGTTCTATTTTTTTGAGAATTGATTTTGTTTAGAAGTAATAAAATTAAAT
The DNA here is from genome assembly GCA_949315895.1 of Anania crocealis. Taxonomy (NCBI): domain Eukaryota; kingdom Metazoa; phylum Arthropoda; class Insecta; order Lepidoptera; family Crambidae; genus Anania; species Anania crocealis. The sequence continues at coordinate 9,961,092 of OX438868.1, forward strand.
AAATTGGGTGGGTGGTGGGCACTTAACTCTAGTAGTCGCCTTAAACGATATTCAAAATGATCTTGCTTAACCCAAATGTTATCTCTCTTTACATCACAGATATGATTTCACCCTATTTTACTACAAATAGCAAATAGAAAAAAAAATACCTCATAATTTTCAACGAGCAATATTTGTGCGTATTTTGTACGATTCATTGAAAGTTTTTTGTCCAAAAGTGTTTCTTAAAACTTCTAATAACTTCCGTGAATCGTGAATTATGAAGTTTCTAAAACCACATTACATATTCGAAGGATCGAGTTAGTACTAAATATTGTCACTGATTATTGAGTATTTGACGCCATTGGCAAATAATTCAACAAAACCCAGTAACCTTAAAATAATTATAGGTTAAATACAATAATATAAATTGCTCCAAATTAAAAAAAATGTACAAAACGCTTTTAACAGTTTTAGCACAGAATAACTAGTCTTATAAAATATGTCAATTTATTTAAGTGGTAACTATTTATAGTAGGGGAGCCCACGATGCTAAATGGGGATTTACTCGAGCATTGTAGAGACCTATTAGGTTGCAAAGCTTAGATGATAAGAAGAAAAAAATGTTATATAATATATACCTTTTCATCGGTAGGGGAAGCAGCTATAGGTTTTTTTTTAAAACTATTGCAAGGACATATTCGAGCGCGTCAGATATTGATAGCATTAATCTTCTACGTATTTTTAATAATGTACGTATGTTAATCTGATCATTTGCATGATGCGGGTGGTTGTACATGCGGTGTTCAAAGGGTTCAAAATGAAAAAAAAATTGATTGAGCGCGTCAGATTTTCTAGGGGGGTGATAAGCGCACCAAAAAAAAGCTCCCATTCAATAATCTGACGATTTCGATCTGACGCAAAATTACGGCCATTATTATAATGTGCAAAAAAATTCAGCCTTATATATGGTGCTCATATTTGGTGGAGGTACTTAACCGGGTACAAGGTATCCCCCTGTATATTAATCTACCGCGCTTTAGTAAATCCCGAAATCCCTACTTGGGCTCCCCTACTATAATCTTTCGTCTTACTGTTGTTTGAAACAACTCAATCATGCCAGAACCAGTAAGTCTTGTACGAGGGCGGCACTGAAAATTTCGGAAGTGACACAACTTTACTATTTAAAAATGTATTTATTGCTTTTCAAAGTATTCTCCGCGAAATTTGACACATTTTTCCATACGACGGAACCAATCATTGAAGCAACCATTCCATTCGGAAGTTTGGGTCTCCAAAATTGCCGTTTTGTAGGCGTCCACAGCTTCTTCAGGTAATGAAAATCTCTGACCACGCAATTTATTTTTTATTTTAGGGAAAGTATAGAAATCATTAGGGCTTAGGTCGGGGCTGTACGGCGGATGGTCTAATAATTCTATGTTTTCTTGCTTTAAAACTCTTTTGTTCTGTGCGCGGTGTGAGAACTTGCATTGTCGTGATGGAGGATGATGCGGCGGTTGCAGTTCTCTTTACGGAGTTCAGAAACGACCTGTGGCAAACAAATGCTACTCGTAGCATACCATTCTGCATTAACCGTTCTTTGTCCCTCGAGAGGAATAGTCGCAACATGGCCGGTTTTGGAGACAAACGTGGCCACCATTTTTTTGCAACACTCCGTCAACGAACAATTTTTGTTTGCTTTAACTCTTTTTTTTTATTTTATTTTTTATTAGGTACGCCAGCAGTTAACACAACAATATACACAAATTTACAACTTTATGCTTAGAATTAGAAGCTTAACTATTAAAGGCGAACACAGCATGCAAAAAATATTAAATCCAAAAAGGGTTTAAACACTATAACTTATACATACATAAAAAAACAAATAAGCAATATCTTCATAATTAATTAATTACTTTACTTAAGATTTAAGATTATATATTTTCGAATGCTACTACAATGACCAATGAACAGGTTACCCAGGCAGACACAACAAATCGCGTAGTGACTTTTTAAAACAAGGCAAAGACTCAGCCAGTATGTCCACAGAGTGCCCGACCCCATTATAAAGCCTACACAAGCGCGGTATGGCGGTATGCTTACCTGCCACCGTGCGTCTCTGAGGAGGGTACAATAAATGAATAGCTGTTCTTGGGTATCTGCGAGGTACTCTAAATTTTAAAAGTTCAAGTAGTTGAGGTCTATCTATGACATTACGCAGGCACTTATGCAAAAACGTCAAATCCGACAGATCTCTGTGTTGGTCCAACGTGAGCATTCTGAAGTGAGATAGGCGATCGTAATAAGAAGTACCCCTATGAATTCCAGCAGAGTAAGCTAAATGATTGACGAATCTCTTCTGGATGCGTTCTAATTTCAAAATATGAGTGGCATAATGAGGACGCCAGACAATACTGGAATAATCCAGAACACTTCTCACAAGACTGTTATAGAGGACAAATTTAGTTCTTATTTTTCGAAACATCTTAACATTTCTCAGAGTAAATCCAAGCGTTTGTGAGGCTTCTTTTACGACATTCTCTATTTGCGGTATAAACGTAATTTTTTTGTCAAAGATCACGCCTAAGTCTTTGATTTCTTCTACTTTATTGAGTAAAACTCCTTCAATATTGTACGATGAGTTAATAGGCTGGCGCTTACGTGAAAATGAAATATTAGAACATTTACCAGTATTAAGTTTCATATTGTTCTCATCACACCATATCACGAGTCTGTCCATATCACTCTGGAGTAAATGAATGTCTGACTGAGATTTTATAACCCTCAAGATCTTCAGGTCATCGGCAAATAAATAGGGGGTAGAATAATTCAGACAATACGTAATATCGTTGACGAAAATACCAAAAAGAACTGGGCCCAAATTGGATCCCTGAGGAACCCCCGACTGTATACTATGTGAATTAGATTTAAAGCCGCCTGCCACTACATTAAATGAGCGATTGTTAAGATAAGACTTAATCCAATGCAGCAAGGAACCGGAAAACCCGTAAGCAGTAAGCTTTTGCAAGAGTATCGCGTGTGAGATGGAGTCAAAGGCTTTACTGAAATCGGTGTAAATAACATCCACCTGTCCCTGCTTCAGTGTAGGTGACTAAGTTCGTCGCTGTAGATCTAGCCCGAATGAATCCATGTTGATACCTTGACAAAAATGACTGGAAGTAGTTTTGTATGTTTGGACTAACCAGAGATTCAAATACCTTCCTCAATGCAGATAAAATGGATATCGGTCGATAATTTTGTACCGCCTCCCTATTACCCGCCTTGTAGATAGGGACCATCTTAGCAATTTTCCATAAGTCTGGAAATATACCGGACTGAAGAGACTTGTTGTATATAATATACAATGGTTCACAAAGCTTTGATGCACGCTATAAATACAGGGGCAATATTGTCTGCACCTGCTCCCTTCCAGATATTTAAGGTTTGTAGTTTCACAAGAATTTCATCCTTGCTTACATGTAATGAAGACAGACACTTGCTGGACGAGATAACGGACTTCCAGAGGCCTGATGAGATACCATCTAATAATGAACTATCGCCACCATCATTGTTTGCATTATACATAGATGAAAAATAGCTAGCAAATAAATCACAAACTTCAGAACCTCCTGAAGCCGTATCGATTCCGTTAGATAGGATTTGAGGTAATAGGCTTTTGTTACCTCTCTTACTCTTTATGAAAGACCAGAAATACTTAGGGTTATTAGCGATGTAGTCCTCAGTTTTAGTAATGTAATAACGGTAACAGCTATTATTTAATTTGCGCAATCTTTTACTAAGCAGTTCAAGCTCCAAAATATCCAGGGGATTACTATATTTTTTAACTTTTTTTCTAAGTTTCTTTTTTTCACGGATAGTTCTAATTATATCTTTATTAAACCAAGGGGGATATTTGTTTTTGTTAGCTTAAATAATAGTAACTGGTACATGCTTCTTCATTATGTTATTAATAATTGTATAAAATTTATTTGTCAAATCATTTACATCCTCTAAGCTTGAAAGTTCTTTTATCCAGTCAATTTCGTCCAGACTCATGCGAATGTCATCGTAATTAGCTTTGTAGAAATTAAATTTAGTTTGGTCAATATTTTGGGCAAGGCTGTCAGAGGTTTTATGTGGTATCATTATATCCAAAGATTGGTGTAGAGGGTCCTCATCTATCAAAGCATCAGCAGGCTTCGAAATACAGCAAGAAGGCAAATCTGCCAACACCAAGTCTAATGTCTTATTTGATTTATTTAGAATCGCATTACTTAGTCTTAGATTATTTTCATTACAAAACTGTAGTAGTATTTGGCCTAAAGGAGGAATTTTAGTACAATCAGTAGATATTGTATTCCAGTTCAAGGTACCTGAATTAAAATCACCAATTAAAGCTACGTTATCAAAAGGAACACCCTCCAAAACATTACCGCAATTAAGAATGAAGGGTTCTAATTGAGCTTTATTAACGGGAGCAGGTAGATACACTGCACAAAAAGCGAATTTATGTGTAGCATTATTAATTTTTTGCTCCACCATTACCCAGAGATCTTCACAACTACTTTCCCATTCAATGCATCTTCTTGAATTAAGTTTATTAGATACAGCTATAAGTACGCCTCCTCCTAAGGATTTTTTATTAAACATTGTCGTCGTTCTGTCCCTTCTGAAAACTGTGTATCGGTCATCGAATAGTTCGCTGCTACTGATACTACTGATAAGCCAAGTTTCAGTCAATATTACAATATCATAATTAGTACAAGAAAGGTTGCATGAAAATTTTAATGTTTTGGTTCGCAGACCTCTAACGTTCTGATAGTATACATTTAAAGATGAGAATTTAACGTTTATGTGTCAACAGTTTTTAACAAAAATATACTACACTAAACTTAAACTAAATCAACTTATTAAGTCAGTCCTTATTATAAATTGTACGAAATGGGGAAGAGTCATTCTTCCTCATAAATATTTTACCATTCCTTGACCACACATATTTAAATCCTAACTCATTTTCGAACACCCAAACTCGTGACTGGTTTTTTGTTTCGGGTTCGTACGCATATATCCAGGATTCATCACCTGATACGATGTTGTCTACATCATTTGAGGATCCTGCGTGGAATTTTTCGAGAGTTCTGACGCACCAAGTAACGCAAGCCGCTTTTTGCTCTTCACTGAGCGAATGCGGTATCCATCGGGAAAAAACTTTTTTACACCTAATTGTTCATGCAAGATTATTTGTATTTGACTCATGCCAATGTCTAAAGTTGCCTGAATTTCGCGGTATGTCACATGTCGATCTTCCTCAATCAGCTTACGCATAGCATCAACGTTTTCTTGGGTGACTGCAGTTTTTGGACGATCTTGACGGGGATCATTACTGAGCTTGACACGTCCACGTTGAAATTCAGCAAACCAGCGATAAATTGTGGTTTTGGATTGGGCTTCATTACCAAATGCAGAAATCATCCGGTCAACACACTGTTTTTTTGTTAAACAACTTCGAAAGTCATAATAAATCATCGCTCTTGAATTTTCTCGAGTCAATTCCATTTTCTCAACGACTAAACAAGTTTGACAAGACGTTGTGATAAGACCGAGAATCTTTTTTTAAATAAATAAATGGTATTCGATTTTTAAAACCAAGGAGTTTGCAATTAAAAAGATTTTAATATGACAGGAACAGTGGAAATATTCCATTCCCGATACTTTTAGTGCAACCTATGTATATATATACAGGATGAAATTTTAACCACATTCCAAATTTTAATATATCAATCTACAAGACAAAAAACGAATTATTATTTTTTATTTTGATATGGCCCAGTACAAAAATGTCAAGATAAAGCACTTATAAAATGACCGCCAAAAATCTAAAATTTTTGATACGGCCGCCTAGAAACACTTTTTTTACGCGTTGCGCATCATTAATTAATTACGATACTATTCATAAGTTTTTGATTTTACCTTTATACCTTACCTCAACAGGTCTAGGACCGTAAAAATTGAAAACTACATTGCGAAAAATATTTTCGGATGACAACTTGATTTACATTTTTTACATTATAAATAGGCTCTAAAGACGATACTGAACGCCTATAAAAAATTTTGAAGATGATGAAAAAAACATTCTGTATGTATACAGAATGAAAAAATTTGGAAGGTGGTTAAAATTTAATCCTGTTTAGCTGGAATAGCACATAGGCTACTTTATATATCGGAAAAAATACGGTTCCTGTAGGTATAGCCTCAAATTAAACATACACGCAGAAGTCAAGGGAAACAGCTAGTAAATTATATAATTAATATCAGTATATAAACTTGAAAAATTTTGTCTCAGGCGGGACTCGAACCCGCATCTCCTCGCATGCCGGGCGGGCGCCATACCATTAGGCCACCGAGACACTACTCGATATTGCGGTTTCGGTAAACTGTGACGGTTATTCCCTTAATCAACTTTATATTTTATCCAAAACATCAGGTTTTTTTATTTATTAAAATGTTGCCATCTTTGAGTTATACTCTATCAAATAAAAAGAGGTTTATTTAAATCGGTCAACCTGATAAAAAGTTATACGGTTCATACATATAAATATAAATATTAGGGGTTAAAGTATGAAATTGCCGTTTTGTATGGACGAAATCGAGAAAAGTCATTTTTCATACCAAAAATTTTTTCGTTTTTTTAAAACGCCTGAACAGTTTTCGATGCAATTAAAGGTAAAAGTTAGATGGTTATAAAGCTACGCATTATAGTATTTAAATTTCTGAAAATCAAAGTACATAATACAAATATACTTAATTGAAGCAATAAGGTCAGCTGACACATTGTAAGGGGTCTTTTCAACGACTTCCTTTGAAGTAATAGGCACTAGTATTGAATTTTTTTTTTTAGTCAAAAGTAACTTTATTTAGTTTTTGATACAATACAAAAAGAATTACGCAATAATATGACTATACTTAAGAGCTATAAACAAAATAAAAAGTGGGAAAATAATCGGCAATTTCATACTTTAACCCCTATTATATGTGTAAATACACCGCAAATTGTGAACCTCCTCTTTTATCATTGGTTAAAAATGAATACGTGTAGTTGGCTCAAACATACGAGCAAAGTACCTTATAACATAACACTTACATCTTATAAAAGACTATAAACTAAATATAAGCATAAAAACTAAGGAAAAATCGTCTTTACACACAGAATGGGACTCAGTGTCATCCCAGCCACTGGGGATTTTGTCTGGCAATCGTTACCAATTAGGCAACTTCGACCAATGCATGAACCCGCCCTGGTCGGCGTCGCATCCAGAAATCAAATCGCAGTACTGCTTAGCCGAGGTCTCGCTAGAGAGGACAGACCATGCAAAAAAGAGACGGCTCGATGACATCAAGCCGTATGAAAATGCCCTGGATTTTATACAAGTAAGTAACCAAAATTTTATTATCAGATTCAAACTAAGTACATATATGTATACGCCAACGATACCTATCGTTGGTACTTTACTCTTTGGCGTACAGTTGGTAGTGTGATGGCTTTAACCTAGAACCAATTGTAAATAAAAATGAAAATAAAAATATTATTTAATCAAAAACACTTAAATATATTGAAAGTTTTAACTGCTCTCGTATAAGGTATTCCTGTGCTACGAGAGACAAATTAACTATATTGCTAATTATGGTACGAGTAACAACCAAACATGCTATTATCAACTCTGCACATGAACATTAATCAGATTTGCTAAATACTTCCCTAAGTTTTAGTAGTAGGTATCAGATGACAAACACTTTTAAAAGTCTTTGAGAGTTGATAGCAGGCCACCATTTAACTATGAAGGTATTATCAACTTGTTATTCTAAAATAAGTAGGTCTATGATTTTAAGTACGTACCTACTACTAATTAGGATGCTGCTATGGATATTTCTTGAGTAGGTATATACCTACCAAAACAAAATTTTTGGTTCTAAATAAAATAAATCTTCAGAAGTATTTGTATGTACTCGTGCCCATTGCATGTCTGAGAACAATGCACTCATTAGAGTCTAGATCATTCTCAATAATTAATTTTCAAACCATGATGTAAGTAAAGCAAGACGTTAAACTACAACTGATACTAACATGCATTGACTAATTGATTTGATAGTATTGCCGCAAGATAAGAAATATTTGTTATAAGGAACTTTTATTGGTCCCTTGTCTTGTTTACTAATTTAACGGAAAGCTATTCAGCTGCTCGGGCGTCACAATACAGCGATGCTGTCGTTTATCGTAGGTAGATTTCTGTTTCGGGTTAGTTATGTATTCGTCTAATTGCTTCTAGGTGCCCTGCATGTGCTTCGACTGTAACTGTGACAATCACTTTTTACAAAAGACTAAGCAGTCTGTCGGTTTGTACAGCCGGAACACTCTATAAAAGTAAAGTTGAGCTATAAGTAGTTCGTGGTCACAGGTGGTGCACGTGACAAGAAGTCTGTAAAGTGCTCGAAACGTCGGGATAAACCAAATAAAAATATAAAATACACGCGAGCTTAAATCCGTAAACCTATCTTTACAGTATAAAATAGTATGAAAGTAGAGTCATTTTCCAGCACTACACACCCAATGTGCGGCCGCTCTCATACCTGACATGGGGCGCATGCGTGCCCTCCGTATGCCAACCACGTTCGGTGGAGCGTCTGGTGAGTGCGGTGCTCGCGCGAAGCCACTTGAGTGCCGCCGGCCTGCGCCCGCGCATTGCTGTCAACGAGCCGTGCCAGCAACGAAACAGCCCGAGGAAGTTTGACACCCTGTTCTACGCTTTCGTGTATGATCTTATATGTCACTTTTTTTAATTATCTACCCGGCCCTGGGTTAGAGGGGTAACCCAGAGCCGGGTAGCTAATTTAAAAACTATATAAGAAGTATTGTACTATATAAAAAAAGCTGAAAAGGAAAAAACAAGCTCTGCGATCCTTGAATTCAATACGCAGATGGGGACAATCACCAACCAAAGAGAGTGCGGGTTTAATTGAACAAGCCATGGCCGCTTAGTTGATGACTGCCCCCGACTTCAAATTGAATTCTGGGATCGTACAGCTTGATTTTCTTTTCAGTATTTTAACAATTTTGTTTATTTCAAACTTTTTAGTTAATCACAGTGGATGTGATCAGTGGTGCCAGTGCCGCACCCGTGGCGTTCTTAGCTAATCATGGAGTGGATTTGTTGATCATTTTTTTAATCATTGACGGCTTACTAATTGGAATAAAGTTAACCTTTTTCTGTTTTTTGTTACAGTATCGTCATGATTAGTTTAGCTGTGATTTGTTTAATCTCTACTATAATTAACGTTACCAGCAAAGAAAACAGCACTAGCTTAGGTACGTATTAGTAACATAAAAATTATTTAATTCAATCATTTAACAACGAACGTCCTAAAAACACATAGACCTAAGACAATATAGAAAAGTGGCCTTGTATTTTGACCCGGCCGGGATTAAGCCCGGGACCTCAGAGAGCAACACCTTGCAAAATACTCTACAACGGAGGCCCTAAAGGCCGTTTGAAGCCGACAACTATCAGTCTTAACAGGAATGATCAAGTACCTACTTCTGAAGGTCAAAAAAGAACAGCAAAATATGGAAAAATTCTGTTCATTGTCAAAAAAATGGTTGATAGTCTAGAAATTAAAAAAAAAGGTGAATGGTATGAAATGGTATGACGTATAAGGGTTTCAAAGGGCTGGCAGAATCCAAAGAAAGTGGAAATTGTTTCACCTATAAGAGTAAGACTCGTTTTCACGAAATTCTTATTCTGTTACATCAAAACATACTTGTCTGTATAATTATAATAAATATTTAGTGAAACTGTTTTTCAGGTCTTGACATCTGCATAGCATTCTGTCTCAAAGAAAACTCTAAAGATCTTCTGAAAATGCAAAAAGAAGGCATCGAAGTTATTTATGGGATCCGATATTTGACCATCTGTTTTATAGTAATGTGCCACCAAGCGGGCATGTTAAACTCTGGACCAATCAGCAATGGAATAGGAGTCGATAAAGTAAGTGCTTAACTTGCTTCTGATTAAAAAAACCTTTTCAAGCTATTGCATAGATTCTATCGTGGGCCTTGAGCGCGGGGACTGAATCCAGAAATTCCGTAACGCAAAAAACCTCACGCTCCCCACTTCGACCGGCACAGCGGTGATACGGCTGTTCGACGAGGTGCGTGTGGTTTGACGAGGCGTTTGCCATTCGACGAAGTGGGTGCCGTTCGACGAGGCAGGTGCCGTTCGACAAGTTGGGTGCTGTTTGACGAATGGGGTGCTGTTTGATGAGGTGGGTGCTGTTCGACGAGAGGGGTGCTGTTTTTCGAGGTGGGTGCTGTTTGACGAGAGGGGTGCTGTTTTTTATCTATCTATCTATCTATCTATCTATCTATCTATATATCTATCTCTCTATCTACCTATCTATCTATCTATCTATCTACCTATCTATCTATCTATCTATCTATATATCTATCTATATATCTATCTATCTATCTATATATATCTATCTATCTATCTATCTATCTATCTATCTATCTATCTATCTATCTATCTATTTATTTATTTATTATACTTGGTACAAATGGTAATAAATTCCACTTATCTTGGCTGGCGATTTCAACATTAACTTCGCTGATAAAAAATCAGAGCGGTTGACAACTTTTCTATTAAAAAACATTGAATTTGAAAATGATTAATGATCCACAAGAGTCCACAACAAAATATGGGTCCACCATTGACGCGGTATTTTCTAGGTATTTAGAGGATATTAAGTCGCAAACTTATGTTTTTTATTTCAGTTATCATAAACCTATAGTTTCAATGATAAATATTCCTGAATAACCAACAGCTACTGTAAGATAATAAAACCCACATGTATTGTAAAATAATAAAAATATTTTAAACAATATTAACTTTTTATTTATTTAATAAATAAAAATTTGTTTTCTTATCGGTCACCACCTTCGAGCAACGCGGCCTTCCGTCCCGTAACGGAAGGCCGCGTTGCTCGAAGGTCACCACGCTCAAAAAGTGTAACTTGAATTAATATTAAAGAAAAAGAAATACTGCATAAATAAAATAAATAAATAATTATAATTGCATAAGTTGATACATTGGATCAATGGTGGACCCATATTTTGTTGTGGACTCTTGTGGATCATTAATCATTTTCAAATTCAATGTTTTTTAATAGAAAAGTTGTCAACCGCTCTGATTTTTTATCAGCGAAGTTAAACATAAGCCTATATTCACCTCACTGGAACGTCAGGATATTGACCCCACCTACATACAACTCTTACGGCTTATTTATCAACAAAGTACAGCAGACATAAAACTTCATGCACCTGGCCCACAATTCCCAATACTAAAGGGTGTCAAGCAAGGAGATCCACTTTCCCCTAAATTGTTCACCAGTACTTTGCAAGAGGTATTTAAAAAGCTGGTCGATCCCTGGAGAACGAAGGGTGTCAATGTTGGGGCAAAGAAACTTACAAACCTCCGTTTTGCCGACGATATAGTTCTTTTCGCCAATACATCGTCAGAACTTGAAACAATGCTCGAACAGCTGAGCGAGGCGAGCCTTGAGGTTGGATTAATGATGAATAGGTCAAAAACTAAAGTCATGACCAACGCCACTGAAAGCGACATAGTGGTAAGCGGGCAGAGAATAGAGTATGTTGACGAGTACATATACCTAGGCCAGATAGTCTCCTTCGAAAACAGGCAGGACAAAGAGATCGGTCGTCGTATCGATAACGCCTGGAAGAGCTTCTGGTCCATGAAAGCGTATATGAAAGGAGATCTTCCAATATCACTGAAACGCAAACTCGTTGACACTTGTATCCTGCCCGTACTTACTTACGGAGCGCAAACGTGGTCATTGACCGAAAGTCAAAAATCCAAACTCAAGGTTTGCCAAAGAGCTATGGAAAGGAGCGTGTTGGGTATTAAAAGGATTGATAAGGTCCGTAATACTACAATACGCTCCAGAACTGGCATAGCAGATGTAGGCAAAAAGACAGCAATGCTTAAGTGGGACTGGGCGGGGCATGTGTGTAGAATGCACCCGGATAGATGGGCTCAAATTGTCACGCGATGGATACCATCAGACGGCTACCGACGAAGGGGTAGACCTAAAAAGAGGTGGTGTGACGATTTGTCTAGCTTCGCGAGAGATTGGGAGTCATTGGCCGCTGACAGAGACCAGTGGAAAGCGTTTGGGGAGACCTTTGCCCAGCAGTGGGATGATGTAGGTTAAATATATATATATAAGTTGATACAAAATGCTATGCAATAGCTTTACCGCGGCAGTCCCCGAGTGCCACACGTCTTTTTTATTTTTTTAAAATTGTATCGTTACCTTTAGTGAATCCGAAATATTGTGATATCAATATTTCGGAGGCTGTGTGAAAATCAGACTCAGAGAACTGATTGACCGGGTCAATGTTGTACTTTAAAATGTTGGTTACAAATGGACTTGAAAGAACTTATATAAATCACTTTTCAAACAATTTTGAAAAATGGCTTAATAGTGAACAGTTAATCCACAAACTAGTGTAATTACCTATTATAACTTTAAAGTAAATCTATAAACAACTAATTTACTGAACCGCTTTACAATAAATACTTTAACTTCTAGGAAATGGTATGGTCGCCGTTTTCAATATTCATTCTCCATGATGATGTTTTTGTGGACACCTTCTTCGTTATATCTGGATTTCTCATGGCCAAATCCATCACATCGTATGAAAAACTCCCAAACATCTTCTTGCTTGTTGTGAAAAGATACATACGGTAAGTGCCGTGCACTCTCACGTTACTTAAATAAATAATGAATATATGTTACAATTTGTTTCATTTTTATATATTTATTTATTGCGTCACATATGTATTACAGTAGGATGTTACAAAATTGGGCAGTAGACATATGGACCCTGGTAGGGCATTGCAACTATACAATTTTTACAACTTACAATTTGTTCAACTGAGTTTGAAATTTCTGCATAAGAATTCATCATGTTGTCTACAACAAGAAACATTATTGCAGCAGGAAAAGAGATTATTTGCAAAACATAAATATGCAAGGCTTGCGTCATATGATATATAGACAAGTTATCGTAGTCCATTAATAAGGAATTTCCTGTGCCCTATATGTATGCATTGTATGTGTACATACGTGAGCTCAATTAACAATATGGCTTACTTTATTAGCTCTAAAAATTTTAGTCTCCTTGACGTAGGGGTACCTACTTAAGTTCGATAAGTTCCAACAACTTGCAGAAGAAGACTTCATCAAATAGTTTTACAATATGTACAATACTCTTTTTCAGATTAGTAGTAGCACTAGCTGTAGTGATATTCTACGTTTGTGCAATTTTTCCATACACTGGTTCTGGTCCGCTGTGGGAGCGATTTGTGGATGGCGAAACAGGTGTATGTAGAAGCAACTGGTGGTTGAACATTCTCATGATTAGCAACTACATCAACACCAACAATATGGTGAGTGAGTGAGATAGATTAAAATCATTTAAATATACAGTATATACAAGAGCATGAAACAGCTGCAGCTTTCCAGGGTTACGGTACGGCGAAATGCCTCAATGGGCCACACTGAGCCATCTAGTCCCAAATTAAGGTACTATTAAGTACCCTGTCGTATGGGGTACTAGACAACCGATAAACTTACATATATATATTTTTTTTGTAAATACATACTTATAATACATAGAAAACACCCAGACCAGTACAAACAGACATGTTCATGCACACAAATATTTGTACTGTGCGGGGATCGAACCCGCGACCCATGGCTCAGAAGCAGCGTTAACTACCGCTGATCCAAATGGCCGTCAAAAAATAAAATACATCATGATATTGTTTTAACTGTCATCTAATGTCATTGAAATGGTATGAATTCGGAATAAAAAAGATTAAGAGATTTCTTTTGATGTTAGGTAACATTATAGTGAATCAAGTAATTTATTAGTATCGTCCGCGTGTCCTGTACCTATTTTAATTTCTGACTAATTTAGAATGATTGATTTGCGAATGTTGTTTATGAATATTTGACCATTAAAAACTTTGTAACTTTTAACACAAGAAAATCTTCTTTTGCCTATACTTTTACCGTAGCCTCAGCTGCTTCATGCTCCATGCTCTAGTGCAACATGTGTATAGATGTCAATTTAACAAATATTTCATTGTGAGCGTCATGTATGCGTTACAAAAATACATTTATTAAATTAAGTTGGCAATTTCCTAATTAACAATTTAAAAGACTCCTATCTTTTCACTTACTTTGAAATTAAATATTATTTGCATTTCTCACCTACAGCAGATATCTCCATGGGTATTTTTTTCTTTTCAGTGCATTGTGGTCTCCTGGTATATCCCTTGCGATTTCCACTTGTTTGTGATAACTGTCCTCGCATACGCAGTGTACAGACGATGGCGTATCCTAGGATTGGTCTCCGCAAGCGTCTTATGCGTGGCCTCCATTATCACACCAGGTGTCGTCAACTTCGTCTATAACCTAAGCGCAGTCCAGCTGTTCACTTTTGAGTAAGTAATTTCATTTTTTTTGACATAACAATAATGTCATACAACAATTTAACTTTTACAGACTTTTGTGTTTTTTTGTGTTGAGTGGTTTGTCGTAGTAAATACTTGTAAATAATAAAAATACCCATTAGTAATGTTGCAGTAACCGCCATCTCATTTCTCAGTTAAGTATGCATACAAAAATAGTATAAATAAACTTTTTTTTTTAGTTTACCACTTATAGTGACATTATGTCTACGACCTTACAGTGAATAATTTGCCGACTTTATAATAAACTGGTTGCACAACTTGTTCGATATTACAGGAACGATTTAGGCCAACAACTAGGTCCGTATAATTGCTTAATTGATTCGTCAACCCAATTTGTGCTTCTTCAACACTTAATTCATCTCAATAACAGCCATAGTGTGCATTTTGAAACAAGTTTGAACTTATCACGCGATATAGATTTAATTGTTGCTTATTACTTTGTATTTTTTTCAATGCTGATAGTTAAAGAAATTTTATTTGGATATCTATTATCCTAAAGATATATCTAACCAAAAAAGTTCTGTTAATTTTGCCAGGTAAATAAAATTTAAAGTTATTAGCATGCGATGGAAACAGAGTAGAATTGTTTTTGAGGTTATATTATGCCTGGCAAAACTGATTTAAATATTCAGTCAACTGTCGGCCAGTGCACGAAAATGTGGATTATACTCGTATGGATGTGAAAAATGTCATTCACGTATCGACGCGAAGACCCAATTAATGGATAAAGCAAATCCGACACTATTAGAATGGTTAAGCACCTGCCCGCTCATAATAACAGCTAGTTTAACACTCAAATCAACCTACACAACACTAACTTAGTAATCGCACACAACATCATACACATGTGAAACATATTAATATGGTCTTTATTTTTCCTTGGAATATAAGATGAACTACATTACCAGTTAATTAAGAAATTTTAACTATGAACTAATGAATATTGAATTTACTTACTTGGTTTTCTTCCAACGATCGCTGTTTCTTTACTAGTAAGATTGTATTAATAGTAATTTATATAGCCGGAAGTAATTGCAATAACTAACCAGAATTACCATGATTGTAATATCACATTAAGTCCGTAGATAGAAAAACACTCTAAGACATATAGGGCTTTTATATAGATACCAGCATAGTTATTTTTGACTTTTTTATCAATGGGAAATAAACAAAATACTTTCTAAGCTTTCATGTGCTTACCAGCTAGCTTTCGTCGTGTAACATTTGGTATAAAGAACTGATCCCTGTAATGACGAAAGCGACCTTTTTTTTTACCAAACACGGCTACCAATAAGATTTTTTCATTTATTATTCTATAAACAAGGGTATTACAAGATGTTAGTAACAAAAAGTTTTAGTTAAAGCCATGTTTCACCTTAGAGGTATATGAATATATTGGATTATTATTATTTGTCATGCTAAATTAAGTACATACATTTATTTTTAAAAATTTTCTGTGCTTTCCTGCTGATGCACTGATGCATCTTGTTGAACGATTTCATGATATGCTATTTTATATTAAAAACTAGCTTCTTGCCCGCGGGTCTGCCCTCGTGAGCTAGACTTTATATCGCGACGGCAAAAACCTGTGTTCAGCAGTGCGATATAAATAACAGATGTCCTTTCTCTAGGACTAATGAGTCTGTGTGCCAAATTGCATCGAAATCGGTCGTAGTTTAGGTTTGAAAGCGTAACAGATTTTCGCATTTCTAATAATAGTTTGTAAGGATTGCATAACAATTGGTGAATTGTGCCTGGCGGTCTCTGTAGCTTAATTAGTATGGAACTTAGGCCCTAAGTACGTATCTTTACGCCGTTCATACTTTAATGAGTATTTTTGAAGTTATTTATTTTGGACTAAAATTGTTTAATTACTTGCAAGCTAATGTCATGTACATTATGGACTAACCTATTTCTTTTCGGCAAGCAAAAAATCCTATAGATTCAATGAACCTAGACTTATTTTTCTCAAATATTGACTCAATAACGTCAACAATAAGTCTTATTGCATTGTTTTTGTCCAATTATGTATTTTTCCATCTACATTTTACTGAACGCGTTGCGTGACTTCCATGTAATTGTCTTGGGCCATTGTTGTCGGGATTTGCTTATTACAATCAACTTGTATAATATTATGGTGGGCTAATTAAATATCCGTGGATGTTAACAATTTCGTGATTACACAATAAACTATTCGATGCTGCACCGTAACATCAAAAAATATACAAAGTTCTAAACACTAGTGCAGCATCAAATATACCTGTTTTGTCCAATGGGGGCTATCGCTCGTGAATTTGCCACTAGAGGCGCTAGTGACGCGTGAGGTCCAATATCATTCACTTTGTACTGGTTTTAGCGGAATTTGTTGCATAAATTATAATTTCTTTAATTTACCTGCTGAAAACTGATCTCCTTCGTAAAATATCGCAAATATGGATTATTTGGCGATTAATGTGAACGCTTTAAAAGCGGAATTAAGAAAAAGCGCAAAAATAGGCGGCCTCAAGAGCAACTATTTCAGAAGTTAGTTTGTTGATATCAAGATAGTTATTTATAAACAATATAACCTTAATTAGATTCAAGATATAACACTTTGTTTCGGCGCCAATCGCCTTTGAAAGCTGTTCCTCCGGACCTCAGTCTACAGTGGCGCCAACTGGTGAGCAAAGAAACGGTAGTCCCCATTATGTACATTGAGTTAAATCTGAATGTTTATCAACGCACCTATATGACGTGTATGTAATCAACAGGAAAAATAAGTTAGGTCTAGCAACAGTATCATTTCTTATCTCCAAAATATATCCAAATCCTTTCTTTATATTGCAATATTATAGACAGTATAGACATGAAAATTACAGTTATCATACTCGTATGTTGTAATAACTGTTCCAGTTACAAAATCTTTTAAACTCAATTAAAAATGAGATGTCAATGATATGAAATCGACTCAAATATAATTATTTTACTAGCTTTGTCTCCAACCCTCGTGCCAACGAGCAGTTTCAGCTGGCTTACATCAAAACACACACAAGAGCGGCAGCCTACATTATCGGCTTCTTCGCTGGAAATTACTTCACTGCCCACAAGTTGAAGAAGGATATCATGATATCGAAGGTCAGTATCATAAGCAACTAAATAACCGATACAACGCCATAGTCGCATCAACAACGCAAGTCTTCAACTAAAGAAAAAAATATTTTTGTGCGTGGAAAAATATTTCACAAAAACTATTTCTTACTCGTACATAATATGTAATTTAAATAATATATTTAAAACATATTAAGCCAAGTGCTCGGATCTCTACATCCTCTACCTACTTTACAATTGAAAAAAATTACACCAGCCTATTTCCTTTTGTAAATTAACTCTAACCGCCGAGAAACTAGACACAATAGGAAGTGTAATGATAATGCATGATCTAAACTTAAAATCTCCAAGAAAATTAAATATATGCATACGAAAATATTTAACTACAAAAAAACATTCTTCGTAAACCAATCACCGTCCCAAGACCGCGCCATGGTGAAAGGAAGGCTGGCCCATTCTTACGTTAAATTTTACACCAGATATTCGCTACGGAAAAAAGGTCTAATTGACTAATCAATGATATTAACTTTTTTTTTATTGAAATTGATTAACCAACAACATATTATTATAATTTTACAA
The DNA here is from genome assembly GCA_949315895.1 of Anania crocealis. Classification (NCBI taxonomy): domain Eukaryota; kingdom Metazoa; phylum Arthropoda; class Insecta; order Lepidoptera; family Crambidae; genus Anania; species Anania crocealis. The sequence continues at coordinate 9,979,355 of OX438868.1, forward strand.
TTTTAAAATCATACAAAAAATACATTATTAAAAGATATGCCTTTACAGGTAAAAACAGCCCACACAAGAAACTTACAAAAAAAATTAAAAGGTTACATTAAGTATGTACATATAGTAAACTAAATATAAAAAAATACACCTTTGTGCTAAAAGCCTTCTGAATTGTTTTAAACCGATAGTCGAAAACATATAAGATTCATAATTATATTGCGTGTGGAGTACTCGCAGAGTAAATTTCCAAGCACAAATTTAATAAGTGTTAATCTTTCAGAAGCGCTCAATAATCGGCGCTTGCGCTGCCATAGTGGTGCTGCTACTAGTAATGGTTAGCGGAACATCATACCTGTGGCGCAGCTACTCACCGACAGAGGGCGCCCTGTACGCCGCCGTCAACAGGCCAGTCTGGGCCATAGGCATGGTTTTGTTGATACTAAGCTGCTCGTTTGGAAAAGTCCGTAAGTGGATCAAAGATCGTTTTACGACCAAATACGAAATCGAATACAAGGCCACTCTGTAAATGAATTAATTATAAACTAATTTTACAGCAATTAAAATGCTTATGTAATTTTTTAACGACTAGTAGAATCAAATTTTCGACAGATTTTGATAGGAGGGAACCGTTTTAAGCTCTACGCTTCTACGTCTTAGGAGACGGTTCCGTAGCGCATCGTAGCTTAATTGTGCTTTCGTAGCACACCCGTAACTCCCGTAGCGTCAAAGCGATATCGTGGTCAATTCGACGCGTATCAAAATCAATCAACCAGTCAACATCATTAATTTATAGTAAAACAATCAGTCACAGAAAGATGTCCTGACCAAATGAACATTTAATTGCTCTTTCACCTTAATTTCATTAACATTAAAATCATATAATGTCAGGTTAAATTCGCATTAATAAGTTTCGAGTTTTTACGTTTTTACCACAAATAATTGTTTGATATAAAGATTAAAACTGGTCCCTTTGAAAATTGGAAAAAAATACCTCCCTAAAGCGTAAGAAAATAAGGTCCAAAAATAAGGACTTCACAAAAAAGAAATTAAAATTACTGACAACTATCAATCGCCGACTTAAATTTGGTGACCTAACACGCTTTTCATTGGTGAAATTTTGTATGATTTATGTGTTGCAGCACTATTGAAGAGTTTTTTATGCTGGTACCCCTGGGTACCACTTAGTCGGCTCGCGTACGGGCTGTACCTGACGCATACCGTCCTGATCATTCGCAATGTCGGCATCGCTAGGAACCCAGTCTACTATGATAACTTGTCTGTTGTAAGTATAAACAACATTAACGCTTTTACTCATTAATGTATTACAATCCCAGTATTGCAAAATATTTTAGTTTTTTCGAATTTGAAGTTTCTATATCTGCTAGATGTGCCTTGCAGTTTTGATGGTCGGTCAATCAGTCAGTCAGTGTCAAAATTAAGAAACTTTGACTAGTTATAGTTATAATACCTAAACTACTCGTTCAAATCGAATTAAACATAAAGTAAAGCGTGTTAATACAAGCCTGCTGGGTTACTGGAAATTTAGGCTACTAGGTTTATCTCCAATGAAGTTATGGGGAGTCGAAAATTACCTGAACTGATTGGAGAAAAGATGGTACGGCCGTGCCATATTTTTTGCTCAGTCTAATTCGATAATATCACATAGTAAGCCCATCTTAAGTAACTATCGAATGTAAGTAGGTAATTCCAGGCCGAATAGCCATCATTGATATCGTGGTTACTGTCTGTCACATTGGTTTTTAGGAATTTGGGCACTTGTTTTATGGCCTGCGCAGACAACGGACTTTTCTCCGAGGCGGAGAAAAAAGTACGATCCGCAAAAAAAAAAAGTTGTGCGTGTACTAGTGTACACACGTAAGAAGTAAAACTTCTTTATGGCCTTATTTTTCGAAAAATGATCTACATGCAACTTTCCAGAAATTGGTTAAATTAGTTAAATTGGTTAAATTGGTTAAATTGGTTAAATTGGTTACATTGGTTAAATTGGTTGAATTGGTTAAATTGGTTAAATTGGTTAAATTGGTTAAATTGGTTAAGTTGGTTAAGTTGGTTAAGTTGGTTAAGTTAGTTAAGATGGTTAAGTTGGTTAAGTTGGTTGAGTTGGTTAAGTTGGTTAAGTTGGTTAAGTTGGTTAAGTTGGTTAAGTTGGTTAAATTGGTTAAATTGGTTAAATTGGTTAAATTGGTTAAATTGGTTAAATTGGTTACATTGGTTAAATTGGTTGAATTGGTTAAATTGGTTAAATTGGTTAAATTGGTTAAATTAGTTAAGTTGGTTAAGTTGGTTAAGTTGGTTAAGTTAGTTAAGATGGTTAAGTTGGTTAAGTTGGTTGAGTTGGTTAAGTTGGTTAAGTTGGTTAAGTTGGTTAAGTTGGTTAAATTGGTTAAATTGGTTAAATTGGTTAAATTGGTTAAATTGGTTAAATTGCTTAAATTGGTTAAATTGGTTAAATTGGTTAAATATTATTTCACTTTACCTTTTTGCTATCGTCTGAACCAACCGTAGTAGGGGCAAGAAAAAGATGGCGCGTAACCGAAAAATGTGACGAAAATTTGACGCAACTTTCCAGAAATTGGTTAAATTAGTTAAATTGGTTAAATTGGTTAAATTGGTTAAATTGGTTAAATTGGTTAAATTGGTTAAATTGGTTAAATTGGTTAAATTGGTTAAATTGGTTAAATTGGTTAAATTGGTTAAATTGGTTAAATTGGTTAAATATTATTTCACTTTACCTTTTTGCTATCGTCTGAACCAACCGTGGTAGGGGCAAGAAAAAGATGGCGCGTAACCGAAAAATGTGACGAAAATTTGACGCAAAACGTGACGGTAAATTTTTTCCAGCGCCGATAAAGAAGTTTCACTTCAAAAATAATAGAAAACAGCACACTCAGGCACGGTAGAAAGAGTGGGAGATACTAGTTCCTCTCCCTTCCCCTCGATCTTACGCTTTTTCGATCAGCATCACGTGACCCTGACGCGAGTTTGGAAGTTTTTACCCATCCAACAAAAAGTGCTCAGCGCCGCTAAAGAAGTTTTCACTTCAAAAATCTGGTGCGGATTTACCGCACCGCAACGCACACAGTGTGCGATCATTTGTTCATTTGATCACTCTCGAGCGCACAACGCGGAATAAAGTCCGCCATGTCGTTGCTTCGCCTAGTCACACGAATTCTATTTTTTTCGGGGACTCCCCCATACTTTTGTCCGGTCCGCTCTCTGCATGTCCTCGGTAATTCGGAGGACTTTTTGTACGCGGTACTTTTAATCCCTCGTTTGCGTTACTCGATACAGTTGTAAGCGATCTATTTTAGCGGACAAAAATCCCTCGTCTGCGCAGGCCATTATGAAATTCAAAAACAATTAGGGCACCAAAAACACCGAGACAATATTGAAAAGTGTTTTTTCTACATTGAACCGATCCAAAATGGAAGTCGGGACTCGGTATATACGCCATAATAGCAACAGCCCTTCTTTACTTATCGTATCCTTAAGAGGCGAGTATAGGAGTACTGCCATAAAATATTGGCAGCAGCGTCTCCTTTCCATCATTGACTAAAATGTGGCAATTACGGAAAAATACACCTTTTGGAGCGGTCGTATCCAGCAGCTGCTGCTACACAGGGCTGATGTAGGCTGCTTATGATTATGATGATGATGGTGTAATAAAAGATTATTCTAGTCAAGATGACAATAGTTGGATAATTTATTCCTTACATACATCCTGCCGTAATTTTGTTAATTTTATAACTATCTTGTTATGTTAACCAACGCATGCCAATTACATCAACAATATATATCGTTAAAATCCTACAACTCTATCGTGATCACATCTACTTGTACAAATACAAGTACAATTCAATAAAAAAAAACGGTAATTTAATGTTTTTCATTATTTTCAGTTTATGTCTTCATTGAGCGTGATATGTCTGGGAACTATGAGCGCTTTTATCATCTGGCTCTTGGCCGAAGCCCCAGTAAACAACCTCTTCGTTTTATGCATCAGACCCAGGTAACTACATCATAATAATATTAGTTATGTTAAAAATTAATGATCGCACTTCTGCAATCTCATTTGATCCTATAAATATTCGCTTGTCCGCACCGAATTTCAAATTTTTGAACCTCAGTGCTCGGGTTTGTGATCACCAACCCGCATTTAGCGCGATGATTATACAAGGGGACAGAACCCGTCATTGCTGTGATAACTTGAATTCACGGAGGCCGTTGCCCTATAGTGCCCAGTGGGCTACTAATTACAGCTGACTACTGCTTTACTTGACTTTAAATTACTTTACATCATCCAGAAAAAAGTTAAATTGGCCATAAACAGATGACCATAGAATAATTTAAAACGTATTTCGGCATCTAAAGGAAACCTGTTTTTCATTTATAGCTATCACCTTGCTTTAACTCTGTTTTAACTTTTTGTAAGGTGACCACAATTTTATACCTAAATTGTAAGTTTTTTTTCTGAACTAAGATCAACGAGTTACTATAAATTAATTTCATTTCAATTTTCAGACCTAGACAAATGCCAAGCGTTGGAGTGAACACCATTGACAACCAACCCGGAACTAGCTTTGAAAGGAGGCAGGACACGTATACTGGTCACCTTCATAGCAATTTAAAAGAAAACCTTAATACGAGTATATCGTCTAAATTTTAGCCTGGTAATTGTAATGTAATATTAGTTTGATGTAAATTATATTGATAAGTCCAAAATAAAGCTTTAAGATTTTTAAAATACATTGTTTTATTTAGTTCAACTTAAAAAGTTTCTAAATATGTACATACCTATTGCCTAAGTTAGAATACTATTACTATAGGGAAAGAAATATACTTTTTTTCCTTCAGTAGATAGTAATCCATCTTAGGCAGTTGAAATTTTCATTAAAGACAACTAATTTTTTTAGATACTGATTCCTTAAACTTTATCTAATTGGTAGAGATAAAAATGTCTGCATTTTGATTTGTAATTACCTACTTTTAAAAGCAAATACTTCTATTTTTAAAACAAAACACAACACTGTAATAAACTCATTTCTTGTATTACATTTAAAGGGCAAGTAACTGTTTTCTTTTAACATCTCCGTTTTTTAATTACTAGCGTAAGTTATCTGTAAAAATGCTAAATAATAAATTAAAATATCTCAAAAAGTGTCACATGCAAACAACGCCATCTACTCTTTGAAAGGTACATCGCTATCTGACAATGTACGTAGTAGTTCGTAGCTTTGCGATAAAGCATACACAAACCGCTTAACGGTTCTTACAGCGCGTTGTACAGCATTATTAGTTCCAAATAAAGCCCACAGATGGAACTACTAAAGGTTTTTTCATAAAACTATTCCTAATTTCCACAGTATCATCATAAAGAGTGATGGTGACCCTACCAAAGCTAAACTTAATTGATCATGTATGCAAGTTACCTAATTCATTAATGATAAATTTGCATTTAAGCACAACAAAGCTGAAATATATTGTACTACTGGTTTACATTACCTGCTTACATAAAAATTGTGGTCCACACTATCTAAGTACTTTAGGAACAAATGTAATGCCTGTTTTTCTTCAATAGTTAAGTTTATCAATGTTTTCGTAGCTCAAGGTTGGTTTAAATTTAAATACATAAATCGTTCATTGTCATCGACAAGAATTAGTAGGTACTTACCTAGGTATTAACTAACTTGTCAGATGTTAGTTTCATCTGAACTGATGGCATTTTAAATGGTTAAACAATTTTAGGTTTTTGGGTCATGGTTGTTTTTATGTTTAAGTATTAGTAGTAGTTGGTCTACCCACTAACATGAAGCACGGGTAGGTAGGTACTGTGTTAGTGTAACATCTAAGTGTCAAATTAACTCAAAATTTTAGTAAATAAGTAGGTTAAATTTAGGATAACTATTAAGTATACTTTACATATTATATTGTAACTAAGTAGGTTCTCACTTTCATGCCTACATTGTAATACCTATGTAAATTGTTTTGTTTTGTTAAATAGACTAAAAATTACATTGTTTATATGCTGTTCTGTAGTAGACTTCTTAAGTTTCTCCTTGTTATTACATGCATCTAAATTTTCATCTCTATTTTTGGAAAACGATTCATGGGCTTGAAGGTGAGTTTCTTTCTGTAGTAAGAAGTGAACATTAACTAAAGTACTCTTTATGGTGTACCTACCTACGTACACTATTAGGTTTCAGAAAGTTAGCTAAGTAGTACAATGTGGTCTTTAGGTAAATCTGGCTTCAGTTCCAGCGGAGCGCGACTGTGTTTGGCAACATAACAGCAGCCAGAGCCGCGGCACATAATGACATAATTGGCGGGGGAGCGCGGGCCGACGAGGGGCGTGCGGGACGCATGCGCGCGCGCGTTTGACGGCCAAGGTCGAGGCCGCGCGATTCTGCCGCGCGCCGCCGCGTCGGCTAGTCTCTCGCCTTCGCTCGCCCTCTTTCTGGAAACAACTTCTGGGCCACAAATGCGCAGTACTCGCCGCGAGTGAACCAGCAACCTCAACCCGGAATCGAGCCTTCACCAGACCAGGTAACATCATCACCATTACTACCGAAGGCGACAGATGAACGCACAAACTCAACATCGATCTGTTGTGTAATGTTTGTAATCACTAGCTACCTTTACCTACCTATCTACGCCGATTAGTGTTTTGCCGATAAATTTATTAGCTGCGGAACGAGCTGACTCGCAATTGTATGAGTTGCTTACACACACGAGTATTGAACAAAATGGTTTGTTCATTATACGCGAAATTGGTCACCTCACCTTGCGCACTTCTTACCTACATACACGGATCACGTCATCGCGTTAGACGCTAATCGTCTGAACAAACTAGTGCTGGAGTACATTATAGTAAAGTATGAATTAAAAACAGAGTTTGCAATCTTTTAAAATTGTACCGATTTAAAATGCCAACGCGCGGAGAAGTTGCAGAGTAGGTAATATACCTACCTACGTTTAAAGGTTGGTAAGGTAAAGAAACATATTTTCAGTTTAGCAAAAAGCAATAATTGAGACTTGAGCAAGTACATCAAAGATATCCATGACTCATGTTATTTGTTTTGGCAAAAACCTCTGGAAGTTCAGATTTTTGGTACATTCTTTCAGCCAACTAGGTACATCGTGCCGCTTCTAACTTACACGCGGCATATCAAAATCAACCTACGCGGTATTTTAAGTACCTACCTACCAACCAAGTTATTTAGTATGTTTTACTGCTTGCACAGAGTAGTGGAATTGTTTGTTGCGTTAAAATTGTATTTATCAAATAGATTCTTACATGACCTCTTATGCAATGCTGCTTAAAACTCTTCCAAATTAAAGAAAAGGTTTTTTACATGGTAGGAGACAAACTGGTTTTTCTGGAACTTGTTTCAATACATTGTCCTTTTTTTTGTTTTGGATTGTGTCATTTAGAATTTTAATTTGTGTAGCCTATAAAAGAAGATGGCTAAATAAGTTTATGAATCTTTTACGTTCGCGTTGATGACATTCTGGTTTTGTATTGCGCACGTCTCACCGGCGCCATCTATGTAAGTCCTGTTTATCACATAAAGGTACTAGTTGGAATTAGATAAATCTAGTATTTATAAACGTTTCCTTTGGGTCGAAATTATTCAAAACAATATTAGTATTCAAATTGAAAATAACTGAATGTTCAAAAGCTAATTTAGATTACGAAGGTACACTTGCTACGTAATATTTTCACCCTATTTTGTAATATTAGGAAGCGAATGAAAACACACTCATTGTCTTAAATAAATTAAAACAACTTCTAAAACACACCAATAAATCCTACTATACATAAATCTATATTGTATTGTTTTAGATACTCATACGAAACAAAAATGTGCCTGCAAAAACATTTTACTTACGCAAGAAATAAGCAACGGCATAAAGCTAAATTTGTCAGCCCTACTCTCGGTACATAAATTAGCTACCCTGTGACTGTGTGCGAATGATTCATGTGTGGGTGCCTCCCCATCCCCTTGTATGTAGGTCAGGGGAAGCTGCGGGGGCGTGGGTGGGGGCGGCCCATCTTTGTTGCGCGTGTATCGACCGAACCAGCCGCCGCCCGGCCATAAAAAAACTTTTTTTTTGACGTCTCCTGACGAAATACGTTAATAGGACCTTCCTTTCCTTTGTTCCCCTGGGGGATAGTTGGATCGTCCATCGACTTTGAAACGTCCAGTTTTCTTATTAGTTATTTATGGTAGTCCTAGTTCATGATAGTACAGGAATTAGGGTCGCGTCACGTAATGTGTACAATCACATACATTGTTTTGATCCCAAATAAGTAGCTATTAAAGAACTTAATCAAAAACAACGAAGATATAACAAAAAAGAAGGGCACAAAATATAGAAATACGAAATTCTACATTGACTTATCTAGTAATCGAACCCGGAAGAGTTAACGACCCCGTGAAAACGGGTGTCTTCTTAGCCACTCCATAAACATATAAGAAAAAAAGAAAACATAATGATATAATAGTGAAATTTCAAATATTTATTTCTTAGATTTTACAAATAAAAATGCTGTCTTATTCCATATTTATATCTCAGGCCTATTATACCTATATTGTTTTACGAATTCATTTATTCACCATAAAAAAAGAAATGTTTTTTATACTGATCGCGTAATATACTTTTACGGAATAGGTAATCTGAATTGATATATTTGTGTGCTGTATAAAATATTTAAACTTACGGTATATTCTGAAACTGTTTTTTAACAGTAGAGAAATAGAATCACATACGGAATAATACATTAAAAAAACATAGAGAAAAAGTCAATAAACAACTTTGTGACTCATAATAGGTATCCGTGTTGTAACAGAACCGAATTCGCATTATTTAAGCGATCTAAAACCATCTTCGCCTTTCTAACGAAACCGGTTTGGTACACATCGGTCTGATGGATGTAGTCTGCGGACATAGGTCCCTAGGTAGAAACAGCTTTTGTATTTCATATAAATAAAGTAAAAAGTAGTTTAAACTATGTTATGTATTTTTACTTACTAGCTGAGTATCCCGGTTTTGGCACGATATTGTATAGGATAGAAGCTAATGTCTTTTTTATGACCATGTTTACCTTTTACATGTTTTTAGACAAATTTATGACTCTCCTAAAAAGTTATTAAAAGTTAACAAGAAAGTTAACAAGCTCACCCGGAATTTTTCGGCTCTATACCTTATCTTATTTTGTAATGTCGCCAAATTTAGCCAATAGAGGCAGGGACCGGAATACCGATATTTTTTTAATATCGATACGGAATATCGATATAAATACTGATATTTTGGTATCGATTTATCGATACCGATACCGATATTTTATTTGAGTACACGAATACCGATACATTATGGAAAAGTATTAGTACTGATACCGATACTGAAATACTGATATAATACCGATAAAACGCCTTTCGCGTATCCGTCTCCCAACGCTCTACCTGCGCATCGTGCGCATCTTTCGTAAGAGTGATTTTGGCTTTTATGTGTTTGGTGTATTAAACCGAAATGAATGGTTAGTATTTCTTATTACACATTTCATTTTTCACTTAAAATCATGTTTGTGTCTATGTTCGTCGTTTTATAGAAATCTAGTTGTATAAGTAAGTTAATATTTATTGAAAAATATAACAGTCGCATAACTGAATAAAAATTTTGATTACAAATAATTAACGCTGGCCTATTAGCACGATAACACAAATTAAAAATTGACAATATTGTCACAAAAAAAATTTAAACAAATTTCTTTTTTTCTAACTTGGATTGATAATAACAAATTTTAAACGTGATAAATGATTTGAAAAAATAAAAACTACTTAAATAATAGATGCCTGTGCCGCGCCTTCACCCTACGCCTCTTGTGTGTGTTTTATCCATAACCGTGTTTCCGATTAATACCTCACCCGAGATACTTCGGAACCCGGGGTCCATGGGCCGGGGCACGGATAGACTGTGTGATAAAACAAAAAGCTACGGGAGGGAGACAGCTAGTTTCAAATAAAGAAAACTGCAATCAAAGTCCAGTCATTTTTTAAGCTCCGATTCCACATAAAGAAGCACAGACATATTATGTGTGTATGTGACACACACACATAGCAGTCAAACTTACACCCCTCTTTTTGGTCGGGGGTTAAAAATTCATGCCACCAAGCGTGCCTCCCGGCAGCATGCCCTCCGTTCTGGCCCGGTCACTTTGTTAAGTATATTAATTACCTTATCTTTTGAGGTACACTAAGAATCTCTTCTAGGTACAGAAACACCTGAAGTACACAACTTTTACATTACTCGCAATAGCAAAAACGATTGTGACCGGACCAGGAAGGAGGACACCCGGCGGCGAAGTTTACTTATATGTTAGGAAGTAATAAAAGAAAAATGAGAAGGTAGGGTCGTTTCGCTAGTTCGCGACCATGCGTTAGTTTCCGACCATTTGAGAGACCTGCCACAGAAAAACTAAGAAAACAAGAATTCTATAACTTTTTTCCAAACGAAATTGTCCTGTATGCAAAAAGGATAGATATACAATCTCAATCTATGACTTCTTAGATTGTCTGTCTCATTATTACATTAGTAGTGAAAAAACGCTCAGCCATTTCACTCCCCACACCACTTGCCTGCGCACGTGCCCAAAGTTGCCAAAAATTAGCGAGCCATCGCTGCATTCGAAGTGAGTATTTATTGTTTCATTTGTTTATAAGTGATTGTTGATGGCTTAATTGCTACAAAAACAGTTTTACAACACAATTTGCAAAGGTTTGGGTGTGAAATATAGAAAAAGTAAGTAATTATTGAGTGGTCGCATACTAACATGTCAATTTTATAAAAAAATTCGTTTACGGCCAGGTGGTAGCAAAACTGACTTACAGATAAGAAGTTTCTTTTGTTTTTCTTATTAATTTTATGTAAGGTTCTAAGTCGTGTGACTTTTGTTCTTCACTTTGTTAAGTAACTGAGAGTGTCTGTTAGTTTGCGACCGGTAAATACTTATTAAATCTGTGATTTTGATCGCATAAAATAACGCTTTTGGTTTACGACCGGGGCCGGTGCTAGCTTTCGGCCGCTTCCAAAATGTATGGAAAATTCATGGCCGTTAATTGGATGTACAAAAACTAATTGCTTTTACGACCACTGTCTTGTACGTTGCATCTTTTCTAATTCACTTTGACGTTTGATTGTATTTCTTTTACTATAGCTTTGCCTAGGTGCACACACCTGTGCTAAGCATTGGTGAACTTTTAAGGCCTGTGGGCAAGTGTCCACCTTTAGTGGTTTATCCATATCTGCGCCCTCCGAAAGAAGTCACTTACAGTATGCCTTCTGTCAGTATGACTGGACTCTTGAGCGAATCTTTGCTTTTAGTTGATGGATATAAGTCTTATATGGATTTGATGTTAAGTTCTATTATGTGGGAGAAACTTGAAGAAGCTTCCCAAATGCGGCCCAGCCCAATTTAATCCTCCTATCGGAATCTTTCTCGAAGTTCTTTCTACCTAGCTGGGTTACCTGTTGTAAGTGAGGGTAATCCTGACATTTGGAAGCCTGTGAAATATTCTTCACTGAATGAACATTATACGAGACTTACTAAAAACCAAGACAATATATTCAAGACTGGTTTAGATGTTACACATTGCTCTAATACCCGTTTTCATGATGATAGTGAGTTTGTGGTGTTATCACCAAAACCTTCGCAAGACCATTCGGTAAAAGTCTATGAAAATGGAAGTGTCTCTCGACTTAGCACATAGGCAGTATTGGACAAGGAGACCAAAACCAGGGCATGGTTTTGTTGGACGATGTCATGATTATTCCTTTTACAACAAGAAAAGCAAATTAAGAAACAATGAAATGATTATTAATTACGAAACAATTAATAATTTTTGTTATAATCCTAAGGGAGATTGAGAGTTTCTATGGACAGTTATATTCCACGAAAACACATGTTGAAAGTAGGGCTAAAGACCTTAGAGCTACGTTTACCCGACGTCAGCCTGTGCGAGATTAGAATGGCTCCTAAAAAGCAGCTTAAAAACAACAAGGCGGCGAGTGATGACGGAATCACAACAGGCTGTAAGCCGATACTTAAGGCTTTTTAATTCTGTCATCCAAAATTGACAACATCGTTAATCGGTCGCAATCTGACTAAATGACCCTACTTACATTTAAATCTTTATTGCACACTAGACCTGCTTTGAGCAATTTTTGTTAACTTCAAAGTATTTGTAAACAGTGTTCTGTTTTTGCCGTCACATGATCGATTAAAACGTTACAATTTTAATATCAAACAAAACTAGGAAAGGTTCTGCGACAACTAGAACTTCTGAGAATTATGAAAGATCAAATGCGCCGTTGCCGTACCGCCGTGCCAACACGTGACGTGCGAACTGGCAACGTCGCGCCGTAGCCTAGCATATATCAGTACTGGGTATCGATAACATTATCGATATTTTTATACCAGTACTCATGTTAGCGATACAAATAACGGTATTTATCTCAGTTATCGATTCCAATATCGATATTTTCTTCAAAATATCGATATTCAGCAAATATCGGTATCCGGTCCCTGAATAGAGGTATTCTAAAAGTATTCGGGCCCCTTACGCTTAGACTTCATTCAGACTATAATGTAGGGTTAAAAATAAATTTCGACTTTTACAAATACATATTTGTACCCATAGTCTTTATTTGAGAGAGTGATTAATGGTGGTATGTTGCATTTATTAAAAGTTACAGTTTCTGAAAACAATTAGACTTATCTTCATTCTTCAAAGTGCAAATTTTCAATACCATCGTCATTATTATTGTCACAGATATCATAAAACATGGGGAAAAAATGTAATTAAATTGTAAACGCACTTGTATTGTCGTTTTATTGTTATTTTATAAAATTAAAAAATGCTTGAATATTTTTCTTACCAAAAATAGAACAAATCTAAAAAGACAAAATTAAGTAAAAAAACAATGACGTCGCCTATATTTTAGTTTTTACTGTTAGTCTTTAGAAACTAAGGTTATATTTTCACCTTATACTAAAAACAAATTCCTGTTTTACTAACCTCCTGTATTGCTAATGCTATCAAGTTCGCAATTTTTTACTACTTTGGTCGGAGCATAGTTGAATTGAATCACACCGAACTGTCAAGTCAGAGCTGAGTGTCAGCATTTTTTGTTTTCATTTTTTGCTACGCGTCGCGTCATCATAGTTATTTTCCTTACATAACCTCGGCTGCTCTTGATGGTACTTGATAGCACTCGGTTGCTATGTGTATCTTTCTACGTCACAATATTATAATGGTAATAGTTATTGATACTAAGTATTGTGATGTGAGTGAGTATCAAAGTATACCTATTCTACAAAGAATTAAGTACAACATAATTTTAAAATGTTATCCACTGTCACTAAATCCCAACGTATGCATTTGTACCGAAGCACTCCTATCCTAGTTTCGAAGTAGAGTAGTGTCGAAGAATCTTCTGTCGAAATTCAATTATGAAAAGATCTAGTGCACCACCAAAAAATCTGTCCAGTGGCCTGTGAGTCCTGTCCTATTAGTATAAATATACCTACCACCAAGATATTAAGTTTCCATAGAAAAAGGTTGTTCAGCATTTATTGAACTGCTTTGGTTGATACTCGTATTTACGCCATCGTTTATGTACTTCTATATTATGTTTGTATGTAATGCTTTTTTATTTACTTCAGAATTTTAAGTAAACAGTAATAAATAATCCATAATAGTCGCCATATTTCACTCGAGTATGTATTTACAAACGAAGAAACAAGTCGTCACCAGCTTACGAAGCTCACGGGTCAGCTGGTAGGGCGCGCGCCTATCGATTGCCAAGGGCAAGGGCGCCCCCGCTGGGCGCTGAGCCACCCCGCGCTGCCCGCCCTCGGAAATAAAAAGGTGGCTCATTCGCAATGTCTCCAGATTGGGATTTTATTTTGAAAGTTCTGGGAAAACAAAATTGTTTGGTGAACTAATGAGGTAAACGATATTGCGATAAAAGATTGCGTGGAAAGATTTCCACCTAGAAAATGTATTATTAGAACTGAAAGGCTCGTAAAAAAATAAGGATGTTTTTCCAGAATATAGGAAATGTATGATGTAAACAAGTTCTTTTTGTTTTGCCATAAAGATTATTTTATCTGTATAATATATAAAAATGAATCCCTATTTCCCTTGGTCACGGAATCACGCGTGATCGGCTGGACCGATCTTGCTAATTCTTTTTTGTTTTGATTGTTATTGTCAGTTCAAGGTTTTTATAACAGAAACATTAAGAAAATGGCGCGGAAAATTTGAAAATTTAAGAATACTAAAACACCATATTAAATTATTTCTAATGTAACCTTAGCGCAATGGCGTTTGACAGAAAATTGACAGAATGTGTACTGTTAATATCAAGATGAATGGAAAAAAAAATCGTTTAACGGCCATTTCCAATAACCTATCTATCTTCCATTTACCTTTCGTTATTTAATTATATTGTTACACATATGCGAAAACATGTAAATGGTGTATAGTTTCTTAAGCAGTGGTTTTTAGTCCGTTATTGTTTCACTGTATGTTTTCCGAACAAAATAAAATAAAATAAAATAAAATGAATTCAGTTTTGGCATATCGGAGATAGAAAACAACTTCTGTCTTTGTTTCTCTGGACGGCAAAAACAGAGATAGAAACTGTTTCCTATCTCCGATATGCCAAAACTGAAGATAGATAGGTTATTGGAAATGGCCATAAAACAAATTCTTCTATCGGAGTTAGTATTATTCAGAATTTAAAATTAAGCACAGAAAGACAAGAAAACGTTTGTCGGGCTCGCTAGTATAAGTATAAATACATTTTTGTTTATATCACGGCTATTCATTCGGGCGGTTATTTCTCAAACTCATCTATACAGACAAATGTCTTGGTAGCTCAATGGTTAGACCCGTCGTCCAATAAGTGGAAAGTTAAGCGGTCGAAATGTTATGGTGAAAGGAAAACGCTACCTGTCTTCTAATGGTCTCCTTTATTCGTTTCTTACGATAACCATAGGACTAGAAGGGAGTGCTGCTGTACTATATTAGGCAAGATCACACGGACACCATAATAACGAAGTTCCCAAGTCAGCTGATGAAGCCCGCACGCTTATTGATTGCGTATTGCTAGGCGACCACTACACTTTTTCCATAACTTGCAGTAAAAAAATAACAGGGCTCACTAAAATATTGTTTTAATCAATTGGTGAGGAATGTATACTTATACCGTGGCTCTTGATAAATTAAATCTGCCAATTTAAAAGCTAGGTGTATCGCGGGCACAACGACACCGGAAAGTATGGTGATAACCCAAAGCAGCCTGCTAGTATGTCCAAGAGGTCAACATGATTTGTGGTTGTACCGTCTAGTCCCGGTTCGGCTATACAGACTTGTCTGTGAATGCAAATTGGTCCATGTTAAGCCAAGGTACTGGTAGGCCTCAAAGACGCCTCTATAGGCTCGGAACTCGGCTTGGGCCGTCGTCTGAAGGGTTGACAAGTGAAAAGCGGCAGGTGCTCATGTGTGTGCCTGCCAAAATTTGGCAAGAGACCTTGCACACAAAGGCGAATGCGCAGATTTTTTCTCGCCCTGTGCACTGTTTCGTCGGGGACATCAAGAACGTTCCTCGGTCGGCTTAAACTGATATCGAAATCTTTTTGTTAGGAGTAGGTAGAGGCTTTGACTATTAACCATTTGGTCAGTTGCTAACCAGACCAAGGACCAGCAACAAAAATGCCAACATCCTTCTTCTATGAGTGTCATTAAAGGTAACGAATACCATCAAAAAATTATTGGCATTATCTTCTCTCCACCATTTGCCAAACTGTGTTCTCTCACCGCCCTGCCAAGCGTGGCGATTAGTAAAATCGTCCTATGGAAGTCCATATGTCCAGCTGTGTACTATAAAATGTGGACTGAGGATGCTAGCAATAGAATATAAAATAAATAAATAAATAAATAATAAATGTGGACAACATCACATACATTGTTCTGATCCCAATTTGAATAACTATTTAAAGCATTCGTATTTTGGAAACCAGAGACAACGAAGGTACCACAAACAAGGCAATGGCAAGATGATCTTGGAAATGATAAGTCAACAACGCCAGATGAAGAACAGGCAATCAAACCTCAAAAAGTAGGTACACGTAAAGTGACAAAATTCATGAGTCATACTATCATTAAATAATCTTTTTTTAACTAGTTGAAACGTATGCTATGTTAGAATATAATAAAAAGGGTAACTTAGATTCCGCTTAGGTATAAATTATGATAAAAAAAAAACTTTTTTGGACGATGATTTTTTGGTTTTAGTTAGTTTTGTTGTCTATTTAAATCACATTTTTGGAAAAAGGGATTGGAATTACTGTTACTTTGGGATCAACAACATTACAGGCTAAAAAAATAGATTATATGCAAACTAACACCGTTCCTTAGTAGGTAATGATTGTACGGAACATTTCAATTTTTTTCTCGCGATTTACATGTTACGGTCCATGGTTTTACGAAGTGGTATATGCTTTAGTTATCCTTGTATACTGCAAGTATCTACGGAAATAGTACGAGTAATAAATGCGTTTAATTCAAATAAAAAAATGCATTCTAAAGTCTACATTGTTTGTCACCCCAGAGCATGTCTGTTTGGTGCAACCGTAAATCTAATTCCCCTTGCCAAAATTTCTGCCATTTTTGGCGGGGAGGCTAATACGTGTATGGCACACCACAACTTCACAACTTTTTACTACGCTGTCACATTTTACATATTTATGTTTACGTACATTACATAATAATATACAAAGTGCCAAAGCAAACAATAAATAACTATCAACAATTATTTTAATTGTCATTCATGTTCTCGCTCAAAATAAGTTTCTTGGTTGTATGCTTTTCATTAACTTATTGATGCCTTTTTGCTAATAAACTATTAGACTGCTATTGTATTTTTCTTTCTTTTTTTTAATTGGATGATCGGTTTTTGTCTTTTAAACATCAAAATTAAAGTCGGTCCAACCCTGCTGGGCAAGATACAAGCCGATTAAGATTAATTAATATAGACCACTATAAAATACACCATGCATTTTTAACAGTGCGCGTCACAGCTTATTTCCAAATGAATAGCTGTATAAATATTTTCTATTCTTCAAAGATTACTTTTATTGATAAAAAATATAAATAACACTGCCAAGATGTTATACATAGTAGTTACATAACTTTATTTGTCAGGCGATTAAAAATGCATGTTTTTTTTTTACAATAATACATAAAAGTTTATCATCTTTATCATCTGAGCCTAATAACGACGCCACTGCTTAACATAGGACTCCGCCCTCCTTACGGATATCCTCAACGATCGGTCACGACTTATTATGTTATCTCGTCTTAAATAAATTGTTATAGTTCTTCAATAAAATAAAGAAATTCTTTTGTAAAAACACTAAAAAGAAAATAATAACTCATACCAGGTTCCTTCAGTATCAGTGCCACGTTCGTGTCAGGTGGCAATTAAAAAGTTATCATCAAAATCAATTAAAAATGTAAAACAAATAAAAATAAACTATCAAAGAGGAAGCTCTAGTCAATGTTTAAAGATGTTTTATTAAACGCATGAAGCGGTTTTTCATTGTTTAGAGTACCTAAGCCGGAAAGCTCAAAAGTACTTAGTCAAATAACCCAGTTCTCAAAAGGTACGCCTATTTGCCATGCTCCCCGCATCGCTGGGTTTAGTTTGTTTAGGCTATGTATATATTGTGCTTCCCGAGAAGAATTTTCAGAATTTTGGAAAATCTGGAAGGTTCTCGTAAAGACTACAACTCAACGTAATCTTATACCACCGGAAGGCAAATATTTGTATAACCTCAGCACGATGCTATGAACTTAGATTTCATTTACAAATACTACTACTATAGGAGGAAGCGAAAGTTTTAAGAGTTTTCTAAGAACCGCGAATATAACCGGGAAGGCGATATAATCTAGAAAATGTGGACAACATCACATAATACATTGTTCTGATCCCAAAGTAAGAACTATTCAAAGCACTCGTATTGTGGGAATCAGAAACAACCAAATTAAACGGTGAAAAAGTAGAAAAACCCTTTTTTTTATTTAAACGGGAACGGGATACAACCAAATTCCACGCAGACAAAGTCACAGGCGGAACGGTAGTCAACGATATAGTTGCGTTTCCTGTACTTAGGAAGGTCAAAAAAGGATTTTATTTTAATTCTTTTCAATACCTTTTGTCCTTTTAACTCGTATCTGGAATAACCATGCTAAATATGTTAACCGTATTATGGCACAATTACAACTATTAGGGTCTGTTTCACAATAATTAAGTAAAGGCTTAAGTACTCCTAGTTACTCAACGAGTTAATTACATAGAGGTTAAATCCTTTCGTTAACTTTCTTTGCGCTTCACAATCATCCAATCAGTAAATTAAAGTGAAGATTATATAATTAATACTTACTTACAAGTTACGTTTCGTTTCAAGGTAAGAATAATGTATGTGTTTCTATAAAGTATAGTAATCACAGAATTATCATTAAAAATATTTTTTGTTATGATTATAAGTAATAAAAACAATAAATTCGTACAAAAAATGTTTACACTGTAATGTAAATGAGTCATTTCACCTTTTCTAAAATCAATGTTTCTGTAAGAATGGAACGCAACGAGGTTTCAACAAAAAGTCTATGTCGAGTCAACGTCAGTTAGTCAGTAAATGACAAATGTGAAATTTGCCGACGTTTGGTACTTTTTGTGTGGGGATTTTGTTTGCATTGAATTTACCATTACGAACACTGTGTTATTTTACAATGACTGCAAAACTTTCCATTTAAATAATAAAATAACTTCTTGTTGATGAAAATTTGGAAATGACGTATTTGAGGTTATCTTTTTAAATTTACTTGTCAAGTAAAAGGCTACTTGGCAGTGCATCCGGTGATTAACTTAACGAGCAGATAAAGTGGTGATTAACCCTACTCAGGGATTGTGAAACCTGAAAAATAGTTTACTGAGCAGATAGGGTCGAAGTAGCTTACCCAGAACTTTACTCAGCGATTGTGAAACAGGCCCTTATTATAATATAATATTAGCCTTTGTGTTAACTTAATACGAATATTTTGTTTTATTTGTATGTGTACAAACATGCATAAACTTCTTATTTAATGATGATCGGTCAGACTTACCAAAATATTCTACAAACTATAAACTCAGAGAAAAGTATATATAGATGCATTTTTTCATATAATTTAATAATTTTTTTAATTGTTTCTGGCTGGTAATATAAAAAAACACTTTCACGCGATTCAATTGTTTTTCTGTCCGCCAAAACGAGTGAGTAAAACGAAAAATTTCAATGTATTCTGGAGTTTTACACTCACAGTCTACTGAAACACGGATTAACACGCAATAAGGCTAAGCTGTATGTATGGTGGGTTGAAAGCGCGTAGTTTATTACAAGCCTTTACCGCTGGGCTAAACCATCGATAAGGATCTCTACTGCCAACAACGAATGAGATTACGCCATGATAACGCCACATCTTTGGACATCTTTGGAAAGTGAAGTGCAATGAAGTGAAATCAACATTTACCATATGATCTATAACTTACTCTTCTTTCTTTCCAAAAAGATTTCACCTTTCGGTCTCTTCAGATTTTTTATGGTAGTCTTATGCTAACCAGAGAAATCTGTCAAAATTAAGTACTCGATTTTTTTAAAACAATGGCGTTAAGATTATTACTGCAATGGAACTATGTCACCAGTCACCACCTACATGTTATCGAACGAAATGGCACATACATAGGTACATAATTGAACTTATACTTAAAAAAATATTTCGTAATTTATATAAATGAAACACGAAGAATCTTCTCACTCTACTAATATAATCATGTGCGTGTGGTCTGAGGGCCACTTTCTCAGAATTCTTTGAAACTTGCTCAAGATTTAGTGAACACTCGAAAAGAAATGTGAAAGTTGGAACCAGAATTTGTGTAAATCAAATAAGAGGGATATGGACTTCAAAGTTGGGCCCTCAGTCCTCACATAGAGGATTGAGGGCCCACTTGTACCGGATAAACTAAGGGCACTACAGAAAAAGTCTTTACGTCACAATTTAAGCTAACGCCAAACAAAATTTCTGAAATCAAGATTATAGAAAAACATTGTATTTTTTTGTATAGTTCCGTTCAAAATGGGCCCTCAGATGGAAATTTTGTACTCTAATAGTAATTAATCCATTTACTTTTGCAAACTTTTTGAAATATTATATTTTAGTGCATAAACTGAGATATTTTGTGATAGCAATAGCACATCACGGCATCATGCTGGTTATATATTATCACTCACAGTTCTCCACTTTTTTGTTTTCGTTTTATTACTCTTAACGTATTATAGATAAAACAAACACAAATTCATGTCTATTTATAATAAAAAATGTGCAATAAATTGATGTTGTTTGTTAATACTAATAATCACGATAAAACTACAAATTGTAATAGATACCAAAATTGACTATAAATGTATGAGGGTAGGTAGGTGACAATAATTTGGTTTTGCCTTCATTTTTCTATAGTGCTAATTGTGATAGATGTTTTAGTTTCTACTGCTGCTGTTTTAAAGTAATCATACCGTACAAGATTTTGACGTGATAACGTCTTTAAAATCGTTTTAGTCGGGTGACATGTTCAGAAACTTGTGTCACACCAAAACCTCACGAGCGCGATCGCAGGTATAACGAGAGAGAGAGACGGACCGATCTCCCGTCTCATCTCGAGCGCTGCCAGTCATTCCGTGAAACTTGTCACGCGGAATCCTCACGAGCGGAGGCTGGCATAGCGTTCGAGTGAGTGGACCGATCTTCCGTCTCTCTCACTCTAGCGGCATACAAACGAATGGAGATTTTCTCGTGCGGTTAAGTTTTCGTTTAATGTTTAAGATGTAATTTAAAATTTAAAAAAAATGTTATCTTCATTAATTCCTTACTTCCCAAAAACTTATATCACCAATAAGACGTTATCACGTAAACATCTCGATCGTAAACCTACTTTACAAACAACCAATTTTTTAAATTTAATTTAAATATAACAATAATAATAATCTTTATTTGTAATAACAGTTTTTTGCATAACTTGACATTTACGTTAACAACTACATTAGTCAAAGACTGTATGGCAGAATGTTTATTTTATTTTGATTAATTAAGAATAACGACAGCTTGTGTGGAGGATGGTTTCTTGATATTGCTTTATTTACAGAGGAAATAAAGCAATATCAAGAAACCATCCTCCATTTTTGAATCTAAACTAATATTATAAAGAAGAAAGATTTGTATTTTTTGTGTGTGTGACTACAGTGACGATTTAAAAAATCTTTTCATTATTAGAAAGCAACATTCACCTTGAGTGACATAGGCTATATTAATTACTAGAAAAGATAAGGAATCCTTACTAAAACTTAACAGGTGCACCCGTGCAAAGTCAGGACGGGCCGCTAGTATAATATAACTTAATATACTAATCAATTAAGCAGGTTAAACTATGTACAAATGGTCGCTAAAATACTTTATATGTTATTGAAACAATTTGATTGAAATGAATAAAAAAATATGTCTCAGGCGGGACCTGAACCCGCATCTCCATCCATACCGGGAAACTACGCTGGCTTACAGCGATAAAAAAATGCTTGAAAAGCGCACGCTTGTGACGCAGTGTCTCGGTGGCTTAATGATGTAGCGCCGCGCCCATTATGCATGGAGTCGAGTCTTCGAGTCCCGTCTGAGACATATTTTTTCTAGCTTAAATACAGTCGCTATAATGCTTAGTAAACAGTAGTTGATGTTAGTTCATCGGGAGTGATTGGTGATAAGGGCTTGATGCGAGTTTTATAGGTAAGTGAAAATCTGTACTAATATATACGAGTATAAAGGTGAAGAGTTTGTTTCTTTCTTTGTTTGTTTAAACGCGCTAATCGAAGGAAGTACTGGTACGAATTGAAAAAATATTTTTGTTTTGGATAGTCCATTTATTGAGGAAAGCTTTAGGCACATCACGCTGAACCAATAGGAGCGAAGCATCAGTGAAAAATGTTGCAAAAACGGGTAAAATGATTCATATTTGAAGGCTTCCGTTGCGTGCGCGGCGTAAACGGTTCAAAGACGCTGCGCTGGCCGGCGCGCCTGGAAGCCGTGCTTGCTGACCGTCCACAGCAATAAAATAAAAAACTTCTTCATCGCGATCATAATAACAGAAACTGACGCGGACGAAGTCGCGGGAAACAGCTAGTTGAAAATTAATTATTTTAAAATAATTTTCGTTGCCTGACCCTGGGATCGAACCCGGGACCCCGAGATCTTAGCCGAGTAATAAAACCACTAGACTAACTGAGCGTTGACAACAAACTTTTAATTTAAAGTAAATAATATTAAGTCTATTAGGTAAAAATGGTAGAGCATTGCTCTGTGTCACTTTCTTTTATATTTAAATAGTAGTTCTATTGACTTGGGGGCTATCGCTAGTGAATTTGCCACTAGAGGCGCTAGTGTCGCGTGAGGTCCAATATCATTCACTTTGTACTGGTTTTAGCGGAATATGTTGCATAAATTATAATTTCTTTAATTTACCTGCTGGAAAGTGATCTCCTTCGTAAAATATCGCAAATATGGATTATTTGGCGATTAATGTGAACGCTTTAAAAGCGGAATTAAGAAAAAGCGCAAATATAGGCGGCCTCAAGAGCAACTATTTCAGAAGTTAGTTTGTTGATATCAAGATAGTTATTTATAAACAATATAACCTTAATTAGATTTAAGATATAACGCTTTGTTTCGGCGCCAATCGCCTTTGACAGCTTAACCTCCGGACCTCAGTCTACAGTGGCGCCAACTGGTGAGCAAAGAAACGGTAGTCCCCATTACGAACATTTTGATTCCCGCCGTACTTATTGTTCAGCCCCGTGATTAGCTGAAATCTCGGAAAGGTGGCACCGGATGCGTCATCCAACAGCCAATTACAATGCTGGAAAAAAGTGTTTGTTTATCGTTGCCATGGAGACCGCAAAATCCCGCTCAGACTAAGTCAGTGCCTAAACGAGATACAGAAAAAATAAGGCGACTCCGGACTATTTCGCAGGTTGGTGGACTTTCGTAACTTGTACGTAATTGATAGTGTTTCGGAAGTCAATAATAAATTCTCGTTTTTGCTCGTCTAATAGTGAACCGAGTGAGTATTATTCCGACACTATAGATCTTTATTTTTCTGTTTTTTTGGTTAAGTTTCAGTTAGTTATTTTTAATTAACCTAGATAATCTTTTTTTTTCTAATGTAGGCAGTTGCACTATATAGGCTTTATGTACAGGTTTATGAAAAATTGTTGTCACCCTATTTAATTATTTACGTAATAAAATAATACTTGATTTTATTATAAAACAAAACGTGTTTTATATTTTAAGTTTACTGTATTTGTTGCAATTTTTTTATTATAATTAGACATGAATTTGTGTTTGTATTATCTATAATTCGTTAAGAGTAATAAAACGAAAACAAAAAAGTGGAGAACTGAGGGCCCAACTTTGAAGTCCATATCTCTGTTATTTGATATTCACAAATTCTGGTTCCAACTTTCACATTTCTTTTCAAGTGTTCACTAAATCCTGAGCAAGTTTCAAACAATTCTGAGAGAGTGGCCCTCAGACCGCACGCACATATACATATAATCTTCAGAATGTTACTTAATAGGTATGTTGTTGTTATATTTTAAAGCAATATTAAACTGCTTCGGATTTATTAATTTTTTCAAGAGGTTTCTAATACCATTTTTATTGTTATAGGTCAACAACTGGTACACATTTATCTTCAAGTAAGTGATTTCTATTAGCCGAAATAGGTATCAAACATTATACTTCCATCGGCAAAATATTCATGTGTTACTACTCGTACCATAATAGGATAAATTCCTCAGCAGTTTTTAGGAATACATATTTAAGTGTTTTTATTACAATTATAGTCATTAACGTATGAGTAAATATATAAAAAGTAAACAAACAAATATATACAAACTTTATTTATAATTAAACCACGTTTATATTTTCGATTAATGGTAGGTATCACTTCAAATTAATTTCCGCAAATTCATTATGAACAAGCTTAAGTAACCAACAAAGCTATTACGAACACTTCAAGTTATTAATTAGTTGCGAAATAACGAAGCCTCGACTTAGAAGTTTGAAGTATACATAATTTAATTGCGTTCATCCATGTGATCAGTGTTCAACCTTTGACCTTTTCTTGTGGGTATAGGGAAAAATAAATAAGGGTATTGATTGACATATAGATCTATAACATTTGCAAGTCCAATAATCTTGAAGGAAGCACACAAACCGTGAAATTTTTGTTACCTACTTGGCTTGAAATAAAGAAATAATAAGCCTAGTTAAAAGTTAAAAAGGTTTGGTTTTTAACACGAAGTATTTTATATGTAGAGCTTAAGAGACTAAAGGAAAGTAAGGAATTTGCTAACTTTAAAGAAAGGGAAAGGCATGCGGGTTCGACTCCCGCCTGAGACATAATTTTTCAAGTTTAAATACTGAAAAAGTATTTAAAGAAAGTTTTAAAAATGTCTTTAGCTACAGAACAGGTCAATATACAAATATAATGGTGTAGTGTCAACTTTCAAAAGTTACCCTGGTATCATGGTTTACTCCTTTATGTACGTGTTACCTTTGCAAAGTCAATTTTAAAAAATCCCATACACAACTAAGGCCTTAGATCAAAATATCGATTTGGTAAAGGTATTTTTTGAAATTTTGAATATACAATATATACCTTTTAGAACATAACAAAATGAAAACGCTTCCGCAATCAATTACAAAAAGATACAAAATAAACACGATGAGAAATACTACAACCGATATCTAAATTTAGGGTTGTACCGACTAGTCGGCCCGTTTCTCGTATTAATTAATAGGTATAGGTACCTAAGAATTGATGAAATTGAAATCTTATAATTTTTTATTAGAAATACAAAATCAATTTTACAATGTACTTTCTGTGCAATTTAGAACAGGTTAGGAAATTAGGAACCATTCGTTCGATACATTAACTAATTGGGCTTAGATCCAGGCATTAAACAAGGAACAAAAAAAACTGGCTATAGTTTTATTAAGCTTACAATTTACATATTGAAACACTTCTCTTGACCTAATAATAATGAATTAGAACTTAGTACCAGATATAACAACTTATAAAAAACTTCTTAATGCGACAACAGGACCTTAAAATAAATAAAAATTCTACTACACTACAAACGAAGAATTAAGATGACAATCAGATAAAAGAAGGCACTTATGATAAAAAATGGCAATATACAGTGTGATTAGAGCATGTTACTCTAATTATTATATCCTAAATCAATAATCGGCTTGGCCGAGTTAGTCGGCTAGTCGGCCAAATGATAGTCGGCCCATCTCTATTAGATATCCAACATTTCAACAATGCACTTATAATATAGCAACAGGGTAATGCTACCGTTAGATTATCCTCTCAACTACATTGACTTCCTATGCGCAGTGTGTCCTCCACCATTTCAGTTTCGTAACCTACCCATCTTCAATAGCAGCTTCAGTTCCATTCACTGTCGTATTGTAACAGGTACCTACTTTCAGCGAATCAACTTCTTAGCCTATTTAGTAAAGAACTACAATTATGAGTTAAACTCACGAGTTTTGTAACTTACAATGCAAGAATTAACCAAGTCGCGTTGTGGAGATAATCAGTAAAGCGTGGGTTGAGTGACGTCTGTAAAATAGGCTGGATACGTGCGTGCCCGGGCCCAGTCGACGTGGCGGCGCAGAGCCAGCTTCACGCATGCGCGTCGCGCCATCGATCTCCAGCACTCCCCAATCTGCCCCCTCCCCTCACCTTCCTCTCACCTCTATCCCGGTTCCCGACACGTGTATCATGACGCCGCACGGATAACTTCCAGACTTGATAACAATTTCACTCGCCTAATTTTTCCATCCGCAAAAAAAGTACAAGATGGCGGATTGGTAGTAACCAAACTCTCAAGAGCGACCAGTTTTTGTTGACGCTCGATTTAAAGCAATAATACATCAGAGACTCGCGAGCGACTCCAGCCACATGTCCGCTCCTCCAACGATAAAATTAGAACGTGATTTATAGCGTACCTACATACCTATTTGCGTGATACGAGTATTACCAACATGGCAACAATTCCTTGATCTAACATTATTTATTAAAGAATAAAAACACTCAAGGTAAGAACAGGTCAGATCATAAAGGAAACCATCATTATTACAAGAAGGCAGGTACTTAGGTACTACCGTCTACGACCAACAAACTATAGAAAGCTGCAATGCATTCTTCAAAATGATCTGAATTACCTGCATTCGATTTGCAGTTTCATTTATTCAATGATATCAATGCCAAGAATATACCTACGCTATGTTTATAGTAGGTATTCTTATTTATTTACAGAAGCAACATATTATGTTAGATCATCTCAGTCCATGCGTAATTGATTTCGTTGATTCTATTTAGTAAATAAAGTATCACGCCAGTAAAAATGGCGGCCCATCGGTACACTAAATTTAAAAGGGAAAAGGGTGATCGCCGATTGCGCGGGCAGTGATGACGGAAGGTTGGCGGGAGAGGGGCGGTGCTGCAGCTGCCGCCTGCCGGTGCATCATCATCCCCCCCGGGGGCCGGCACGCTCCCCGCACCCCGCGCGGCCCATTGCCAAGTTCAATGCCAAGGTCATGCGCGCCCGAGTGCGACTGCGCGCCGCAATGCAGGAGCGGCCGGCGGCAGGCGAGCCGTCAGTGCCTCACGGACGAGCGCGGAACACGCCGCATCGCAATTTTCCGCAATAGACGCGTCCCGCCGGGTCACTTGACAAAGTTCCGCAACAAAGCCACTCTGGCTCGCCTCAGATAGAAACACGATTCATAGGTGACCCGCTGCCGGAGCGGGACGCTTCCGCCTCGTGACAGATTCAGCCGGTGTACACATCATGTGTTTCTGACGACGCCCTCAGCGCCGCACCATGTATCAATTATGCAACATCGCCTCAAATGTCACAGTTCAGTAAGTAACTTTTGTATACTTCCGCAATCACCCCAAAACTCTCCTACCACGAGCGACTGGCCTTTATGAGACCACCCTCGCAGTTTAAGTTTCTTTATTACGCAAAATCATAAATTTTTTGAAGCGTTTGGTTACGTGTACACCTACTTAGTTGCGGCCATGTTTGTTCTAGACATTAGACTGTCAATATTAACTACGTGTCCTCTATGTGACTCGCTCGGAACTGCTTCAGGCTTCTCTTATCACTAACTTCGTGTATAGTCTATTGATAATTACGAAATAAACGCTATGAAAGTAAAGGCGTCTAACTAGCAAATCACATCAACATTAAAATTTGTTTACTTTGTTTCAGTTTCAGCTAGTCTTTAAATTTTAATGTTCGTAAATCGCAATAAGCCATTGCTTATTTTAAAAAAGATAACGTTCACGTCGCCGTTCAAAAAAATCAAGCACCACGGCTTATAAGATCAACTGATTTCAGGAATTAAATTATCAATAAAAAATCTTGTGCTACTAAAATTACTAAGCTGCTAAAGTTGCCTTTCGGCATCATCCGTGAGCCGACTCCGATTTCTAAGAGCCATCAAGGGCATCAACTAACCAGAAGGGCCCGGTGCGGCATGTATCCTGTTGTGGCTCGCAAAAAATGTCGATCGTACGAGTTCAAGGCGATCGGGTGATCCCAGCCGACGTCGCGTTTTTTAGCCACACCAAATGAATTCCTCGTATGATCATTGCTTGGGCGCATGTCTGCGGGCATTTATGTACCTGTTCTTAGAATACCACCTGCTGGTTTATTAGGTCTCAGTCGTAAAGTGTATCAAGTATACATTGAACGTGACAGGCCCAGGTTGATCCAGTTATCTGGCTGATGACATGCATTGAAAATTTTCAGGTATTAGTTTAGAAAACATCTAAAATCAGGAGAGAGAGAGAGCGTCATGTTTAGTATGAGGATATTCTCTTGATAAATAAAAGTAGATTATTAAATAGACGCCCAGAGGTGTCCTTCACATTGATATACGTACCTACAGACAAAAAAAAATGTGCGGTACTGGTTTCTGCTACGGATCAAACTCGTATAACTCTACGTATTCTTTAGTAAATTCATTACTCTTGTATGTCATTATGGAACTGTGTGTGATGGTAAAATTTGCATTAATAGACATGGACCATTGAATTAATGGTTTAATTCAATGGTTTGAAAATTTCGATTACTAGAGCACAGTTGTAGCTATTATTGTTTATATAATATTATGTTAATTGTAGAGATTCCTTCAGAAACTTGATTATGATTTTGAACAACCTTGGTATATGCGTTTTCTCGTTTAATTCAGAAAGTTCAGGGTAAACTCTTAACAGGGTAGTTTAGTTTTGAGTTGACGGGAGTCAGGAATTCCTTTTTTTTTGGAGGACTTATATTCCCCTGTTTCTTTCCATTTACCAGCTTATGTTATAACTTATCATTTACAAAACTTCACAAGATAATACAGGTATATACTTGTGGTACCTGACGCCACACAACACTTAAGTAGAATCATTTAGATTTATTGTACATGTTTTCCTCAATAGTCTACAAGTAACAATAGATAGTTATTAATCTTATCCTTAGTGACATACTACAGTTTAATTAGTAAGACACTAAAAAAAGTTCTTTCAATCGTTTTAAATCGATTACTTATAAAAAAAGGACAGATTTTATTTTGAAACTGAAAAATCTTTTTGGGTAAGGCACAATGTTAGTACTCGATTTATCTACGTAATGGCGTAGTTTAATAACACTCGGTAATACACCTTAAATCAAAGTATTCACAGTGTGATTTCCGATTAAGTTTAATTCAGATTGCAAGTTCATAAAAGACGTAATTTTAATTAAATTGGTTCATCTTGTTCCATGAATACCTCTGGGATCATGTTTTCTGCATACGTTAATGTCTTATACCAGCGCAAGACCTTAAAAAATCATTTAAAACCTGTAATTCAAAAGTCATACACATCTATTGCAAAAAATTGCTTTTTAGCAGGCTTACACAAACGTTGAACAATGAAGAATCTTAAGCACCTGCTAATAATAAACTTTGCCTTTGGCTTTTGAAGATTTACATTCCATACGATATCCTGATTACCGATTAGGAAGATCTTCACTGTGAAGAATGATTTCACAGTCAGAACAATAACGGTTACGAAACAGAAGCTAGAATCTGTCAGCTTTCAGTACACAACGACCAGCACACTCGTTCACAACCAACACAATCTTTCGAAAGTAATGGTTTCGCGGATTTTTACATACGAGGGTGTAACTTTAATGTTATTTAATTTTTGCCATTAGGTGAAGGCAATAAATCCAAAATGATATTTTATATGGTGTTTTAACCATTTAATACACATCTATTTGACAGTAAATACTGGGTTCCGACGTCACTCTGACCACGATAAGTCTACCTTACGTTGGCTGGGGCCGATTTGTCAGGATTCATTCTGAGTGAAGATTGACCATCAGCCGCATCCTGATTTATATTATATGGATTATTCTTTATGGACTGAGTTAGAACTAAATGCACGCAGAAAGTCTCACCCAAACCTGAATTCCCGAGCCCTTGTCAAGGAATTGAAACGAATTCCTATTGAAAATATTTGTCGCCCAATAGGAATTTTGTCTATGCAGTGAAAGGCCTTTAGAGAAGGCCATTTTGGATTTCTTATTTTTAATTTGTATCTAGAGTTGGTGTCAAAGGTAATTGTTTATTTATTATTAAATGGAGATTCAACATTTCTCCTAAAAAACTATGTTTTAATTTGTCAAGACTTAGAAGTCTTATTTATACTATTACATCCTAATGGTTCATTCTACGATGTACAAAGAACCCACAGTCAAGCCGACTAGTCGGCTTTGTGGGTCTGAAACCTGAAAAACCTAATTTTAAACAATGTTATTTAATAAATAAATAAATAAATAATAAATAATACTTCGTACCTTTTTGAGTCGTTTTCAGTTTTAAATTTAGCAACTGATGGTGTAGAAATTTTAATTTAGTTGTTGTCGGCTTTTAGCTACACTGACTAAACACTCACAGGCAATGCACTAAATAAAATTATATCGACCATTACTGCCACCGGAAAATGTAACTATGTATCGTTTAGGAAGAGTATTAGTTCAACCCATCCACGTCATGGTGTATCATATCCTTGAACCCGACGAGCCATTATAAACAACAATACCGATCGCTAATAATACCGTGCCTGCCTCCTCGATCATAACTCATAATAACATTTACATCCTTCGATAAGTGAATTTGGTCACTGTTTTTTTTTTTTTCTTTTGGTGTGATTTTAACAAAATAAGTTAATCAAATAAACGCAAACTGTGTATTCTTCGACTGACTAATCTAAACTGAACCGTCAACAGCATTTGCGGAAAATAAGCAAAACTTTGTAGTTGACATTAATACCGCCTTGGAAGCATCTAAGAGCCTACGTGTTATCAAAATACATGACTGGAAAACAATGGCCTCAGCTTAAATGGCTTAGTTATTTCAAATGATTAATCTTAACCCAGCACAAAACCCTAGGCTATAGGGATTCTTAAGAAGTAAATGACCCAAAGTTACTTGTTGAAGTGTTGCTGTACAGAAGAGAAGACCTATGCAACAATGATGTTTTTAAGAAAAATAAGGTGATAATAGGTCGTTCCTTAAATAAGGGTCTTGCTCTTTTGGAATGAAGTCCATGTCGATAGTTGTGCTTTACGCAAATTCTTGGGTATTGCCCACGGTACTTGTATTTTAATGTAACACGATGACACGAGATACAATAACGATATATTTTATTAGTTGCCTAAAACACATTGACATAATTATAACGGGTGTAAAAAAATCAAACGCAGATCCGAAAACCACGTATTGTCCCCATCACTAGGATCATTTTTTTCTTCAGGACCATACCTGGGAAACAGCTGGTTTCGAAGATATTGAGGGTCAAAGTCACAATTTTGTTTTCCATTTTATTACAAAAATGGTTGCCAAAGGTTACTTAAAAACTTTTTTTCGTACATACATAGTGTTTTTTTTATTATTTCATTCATAATAAGGCTTTTTTAATTACAATACGCATACGGCTCATCGCGGACGAACTTTGAACTTAGCAGCCATCTCCAGCGCAGCGGTCCACGCTCTGGCTGTTATACATTGCGCGCTATGTATTTTAATATTTTTTGAGTCCCAAAAATAAAAATAAACATGACTTGGTTTACTTTGCGCCCCGCGCAGCCCTCTAGCCCCTCTGAGCCGCAAACAAAAATCACGTCAGTGTTCACGTCAAGTTCTCATCTTGTGTTTACTGCTTCTCATGTCTCCACTACTACACATGCTGTGCCCACGGACTCCGCTGCTTTTGATTGATCTGACCACTGCTCGTTTATTGGACTCTATTTCGCATTGTGATTTGGACTGTGCTTACTTGGAGGTGTTAAAGATGACTAACACGTTAAGTTAATATGCAGAGATGCATTATTTTTATGGAGTTACACAAGGCAACGGCCACGCCGCAGCGCGACTGTATCGTGACCAACTTCGACGCCGAGGTGGACCACAACTGGAGCGATATCCTGACCATCGTGTTTTTATTAATACGCATAACATTATTGCAGGCCTAATGGCAGGTCGCATTCCTGGTAGAGATGGGCCACGTGGAGGAGTCCCTAGAGTTAATCCGGATCACAAATAAATGGAGCTTGAAGAAATTCAACGAAATCCATCCACAAGTACAAGAACTATGGCTCGGACTTTGGATATTCCAAGGACGTCTATTCAAAACATACTTCACGAAGAAGGATACCACGCGTTTCACATTCAAAGAGTCCAATCTTTACTGCCAGCAGATAACCAATTGCGGGTTGATTTTTGTCAAACAATGTTAAGGAGAGAGCAAGAGGATCCTGGATTTTTTTGTAAAATCCTGTGGACTGATGAGTCACGGTTTTAACGTGTTGGAATCTTCAATATTCATAATTTGCACACGTGGGCGATCGAAAATCCACACGATACGAGAGCTTCTACATTCCAACATCGTTTCAGTGTAAACATGTGGTCTGGGATCCTCAATGGTGAACTAATTGGTCCGTTTGAACTGCCGTCGAGTCTTAATGGAGAAACGTACACAAATTTCTTAGAAAATAATCTACCATTGTTGCTCGGAGACGTCAATTTGGAACTCAGGCGAACCATGGTGTTTCAGAATGACGGTGCCCCATGTCATTACGCAACGCAAGTCAGACGTTATCTTAACAAAACGTACCCTAACAGATAGATCGGGCGCAACGGACCAATTAGATGGCCACCACGCTCTCCTGGCCTCAATCCCATCGATTATGTCATCTGGGGCTACTACAAAGATATCACATAGGCCCGAGAATGCTCGAGCGAAGAAGAGTTTAAAGGGAAAATTTAAGAAGCCGAAAGAGTGGTTAGAGCAAATCGTGAAGCTTTCAGACATTTAAAGGATAATTTCTTACGCAGGTATAGTTTGTGCATTTCTGTGGGAGGGGGCATTTTGAAAACCTGTTGTAAATAAATTTAATTTTATTACAATTATCTTTGTTTTATTGAATCAATCCATCCAATGTACCAAACCTGATAAGCTATTTTCCAGTATTTTCAGTCATTAATTTTTGACTTTATTAATAATAAAATTCAAATTTTTTCGACCTCGCTTCGTCTTTGATGGCTGATTTCAGTTAAAAATAGCCTATGAAGTACCTACTACTTTTTTAATTATTGAAGTTAATGAAGCTACATAGAAACTAAGAAATTATCAGTTTAGATTTTTAATTTTAAGTTGAAAATTTAAATGATAACTCACTTAACATAATTTATTAACTTTAGGTCAATTTTGTACTAATTTTCATTAACGTTATGGTCTGGTTATTTTATGCGATGCTCAGTTCACAGAGATTTAGCTGCAAGAAAAAAAAAATAAGAAACTTTCCACTTTTTTTTTAGAAATTTTTCAAACCGATCGATCGCAATTTTGGACAAATTCATAAAAAAATCGTAACTCAAAAACTACGAAAAATCGCAGAACATACATAGGGGTGATTCAGTAAGCTCTCAACACCAAGGCACTTAAAAAAATTTTTGGATGTCACTCCTCTGGCCACCTTGTATAATATTACAACAATGCTACTAATAATGAAAGTCATATTTGAGTATAACATTTTTTTTCAGCAGTGCTGTTGTTTTTCCTTACCAATTCCAAAGTATTAATAATATTGTGCCACAAAACATCGATCGTGGTGATTTGGTGAGTAATCAATGTTTTCGTAGTTGTGGTAAACACAAAACAGTCGTACCTAGTATCTGTGTTCTTGAACAAAAACAAACGTGCTACTCTCTTAGAAACTGGTGTTGTGTGTGGATCTAAAACTAAATCTGCGATATGATGCATAAGTGTTAAATTTCGCCTTTCTCGATACAGCATCCGTTGTATGTTTACCATTGGAACTTTGATTTCATACGCATGTTCTGTTAAGAATGTTTCCTGCGTGTTGCCTGTTTCCTATCTTGGAAGACGTGCATTGATCGTGTTATTCTAAATTTATTCATTTAATAATGTTTATAAGATGTTAACCATTTAAAATTATGTACAGACCTACTAAATTGCGAGAAATTAATTCTTTTACACAAATCACAACATTTTATTTGGCGATTGAAATTTGCAATATAAACCGATAGAAATGGAAAAGTTACAATCTTAAAATAGGTAAAATACTGACACAAATACATACACTAAAACAAGTCTAACTTTGGCTACTTAGTATGCTACATTTATTGTTTCATAGGTTTTTATAATCATTTATCCTCCTTGGCAAATAAATGATCTTCGCGTGTTTATAAATTATGCTAATTTATAAAACTAGACATTGTCACAGAAACTGGATATGTTAAGATCTTTTTCTTTTATGGCAAGTGTTATTTTATCAGGTTTTGACTTTGATTATATAAGATACTCAAAGGTTTTTGAAAACTTTTTTCAAAATGTTGTATTGATTTACTCCAGAGGTCGTCAAACTTTTAACGCATTTTAAAGACATTCTATTGTGGAAGGTGGTTCTTTCTATACCAGAAAGATTAAAAGTGTGAACAGATATTTCTTTAAATACTTAACTAATAATAAAAAACGCAAACCAAAAGAATATTTTAAAGTTTTAAGACATTTACTAGTAAGGCAGCACGCAGGGCTCAAGAAATAACTTCCTGGATACGGGTTGTCAATCATTGATTAAAAGTAATAGACACTAACATACACTTGTAAATATAAATGGGCAGGTACCTACGTAATAACTGTATTGACTGCGAAAACAAAAACAAGAATTATGTGATAACTAGAAATGAAAAGCCTTATCTTATTTGTGTATGTGGATAAAATAGTATAAAACTTTAACAGAGTACAAGTAAATATAAATGCAACAGTGCCTAAATCTGTAGTTACTTCCTTTTTTCGCTACATTTATAGGATCAAAACACTAAAGATAAACCTACCAAATAAAATCATACTTGAAAAAGTTGATATTACTGCTATACGTTTCGAACCTTATTTGAACACACGTTTGTGTTTATGTATTTCCCTCCATGTGTTCGCTGTTCACGTATTGCTAAATCGCTATCAGCTGACAGTGCGTCAAGTTGGCAGCGTCACCAACATGGCCGTCAAAATGGCGGTTTATTTGTTTATTTACAATTGTTATACTTGCGCTTAGCAAGGTTAAACAATTTAACCGGTTTATCTTCTTATGACCTTGCGCATAATTTTGGCTCAAATATTCTGAATAGTTGGTATTAATAAGCCATGTTTGAATATTAGGGCTCTTACAATGTATTCGCGTACTTCAGAAAACAAAAACCACGTGCAGTTGGTGTGATAGCATGGATAATAAATAAACAATAAGTTTTGCCAAAGCATGTAGGTATGTCCCCACGTGCCAGCATCACCTACGTCATGAATGCACAACTGTAGTCCGCGCACAAGTGCTTGAGTCGGACCTACAGAAGACTCGAAGAGAGGTTACACTACTAGACAATAACCAATAAATTAATTTAAGGTGAAAAAATCATAAATTTTTTGCTAGAAGATTAAGTTATTCTTAACAAAAAATAGTTTTACTGTAGCCGAATTCTACTGAGGCTCAATTGTTTTCAAAAGTAAACTATTTTTGAGATTGCCACGGGCTCTCGCTCGGTTAGTACCTATCTGATATAAGTAGGTACCTTCCTACTTCTGAATACGGGCGTTAATCTGTTTGGTTGGGGTGGTTAGGGAGCAGCTACAGTTTATAGATTTTGGGGTTATTAGGTATATTGTATAAGGTACTGATATTTCCAATAATATATTAAATTAAGTATGATTTAACCCAAATCTACTGTTTATTTGTCTTACAGGTTTTTTTTCTTACAGATATTTTATGTAAAAAACATTTCGCAGGCGCCATTAGTCTGTCACACATAAGGCTTATCCTTTGTGAGGCAAAATAAGCGATATATGAATTGGTAATATTACTAGTGTAAATATAATAAGCTGGGATACATAAACATTGAGTGCAAGAACAACATAATTACATTGTTATCTTGATTTATAAATTCTTGACAAAATTAATGCTACGTGGTCCATAAATTAATGCATGTGAATACTTTTTGGCTGTAAACCAATCCATTACGTTTGGCGCCTGCTGTGTTGTTGTAAGATTGATGGACACTAGCTAACATAATAAAGTATATTAATCCAAGTAGCTACAATTGCTAGAATAGATGAAAACATAATAATATCTATATATTATATGTAGCATCTACTGTATGTATTAAAAGTGTCATTCGACACAAAATAACATAAAATACTTGACGATAAAGAGGAAATTAGGCAAGACGGAAGTTTATAGTTGGTAGACTAATGTTTTGAACAGATTTTGAAATAGGGACAGTTGAAAGACGAAGAGAAGTTTATGAGTAGAAGGCATAAGTAAAGTAACTATCCCACTGCACGGAAAAGGCCTCCATCTTTATATTCAAGTTACCACAGCAATGCTGGGTACTGGCATAATCACCACGCTTGCCAAATGCGGGTTGGTGATCACAAACCCGAGAAATGTTCGAAAATTCGAAACTTTTTGTAGCCCGACCCGGGGATCGAATCCGGGACCCCGAGATCTTAGTCCGGTATTTAAACCACTAGATCAACGGGGCGCCCGAAGAGGCTAGAAGGCATTACCTAAGAATGAATTTTGTGTCAGGCCTGAACTATGGGATCTCGTAAAATAAAGTATAATAAGGAGCGAGATATATAATGTATAGAAGATATTTTTCTTAGTTGATCTAACCGAGAATCGAATCCACCAACAAGGTCATCAGTATGTTAGCTTACAAGGGCACTTCTATAAAATTCGCTGTCCCTCAGGGGATTGTATCGCATGAACCATTAGGGTACATACTGTTAGATGTTCTTGGTACGAACCCTGGGCGTGTCCAAGTCAGCACACATTTAGCAGTTTTTTTAATAAGGCTGCAAAAGAAAGAAATTCGATAATATTTTATGAACCTGAGACGCGATTCTCATGTAGGTAATCGAAATTTTTTCGTCTGATAATTCGTACGCGAATTATCCGATTCTACTAAAAAACTCGAATGTTACATCTAACTCCTATTCTGGTGCACCCATGGTGCACCAATAGAACTATTACTATCCGTAATATTTATTTCAAGTTTTACGTCCTCGGATTTATCCAAACAGCGAAATTGAAATATGAATTGGGCATACCATAGACAATATCTGATGTCTCGTTATTACATTTCCAATATATCACAGCATTTAAATCATAAAACTCCATCTAAAAATAGTTCATATGATCAAATTTTATGACGAAGTCCATTAATTTTTAAACTGATACCTATCCTAAAACTAAATTACAAAACATTATGTGAAATCAAAAATTATTTACATTTCCTAAAGTGCATTAGTGTGACAAGACGCGTAAAAATGTCGCGCCAAAATCAATATGTCGAAACACAAAACCGGGTACGAAAAAGACTATTGTTGCTATAATTAAATTAAAATTTATTAAGGAAGAAAAAAGTTGCATGTAACAGCTTAACCAAATTAGTGGATAAATCAACAGTAAACTGTTTTTCATTCATTTATAATGTTTATAATAGAGAAATCAGTCTTTTTAAGGATAAGCTAACATCAAAATTTCTAAATTCGTATACAAACTTCAACTTCGACTGATCTGTAGCACTCGTTGCGTTCGAGTGACGTTCAATCGAACTATTTCGAGTGTGAACTTCCGAGAATACACAAGCTGTGTTTCGTTCGAAAAAAATTCGAACTTCGTAGATTTTTACTAATGTGAACTTGTTTCTATTGCACGTGAATCGCGTCCCTGGTCTAAACAAGATTCGCGTAATTCGACCATGCGGACGTAAATTACGTATCAGCTCCTGCATTGCGATTAAATTCTGCGAAAAATTAGGTCTCCAGTATGACTACATAAAACCTATTTGTACCAAAATGTAGTAAGGGGTTAAGGCAAATACAGAGTGCCTAGAAGACAACCACTGCATCTTTTGAATAATCGCATCGAACAGAAAGGACCGTCTACTGCTGATATCCATGGTGTAATCGAAACAATTCGCAATCGTTAACGATTATACCGTAAAAATCAGAGATAAGTAAAAACTTTGAACTATTGTCGAACGTTACATGAGCAGTCAAATTACTTTTTTACTTTTTGTTAAATTAAACTAGAAATGGCCAGAATTGTGACAGTGGTTGGAGTTGAAAATTTATTGAAATTCCACAGTTTGCTGTAGATTGATTAGCTGTATTATTGTAGTCTCGGTATGCCGTCTGCATCTATGCACGTTACGTGTCACATTAGCCATACATATATTGTATCATATCGTTGAGTATTGCGTCAGTTTATGCGTCTCTAGGAAACGATTTGCAGACCAAAGGCAAATTAATTTGTTATTTAAACTGATGTTCTAAAGACTATTTACTAAAATATTTATGTACAGAATAACAGAAAATGTATTAAAAACAATTCTAACTTTCGTTTGAGGTTTTTGCGTAGAAAGATGGTGTTTTATTATAGGTACGAGGTAAAGAGTAATAGTAACAATAAAGTAATAGTATTATTTATTTGCTTAAGTAGCTGACAAGCTGTCAGCTTACAAATATTTACATTCAATCCGTACAAGTGTAAGCATTAAATTAAATTAAAGTACCATAATCAACGAGCAAGATGATATTTGATTATGGAGTCACTTATATGGTAAAAAGTCTTGGGTTTGAGATGGAACATGAGGTAATCATATTTCTATGAAGTGAATTATCATATATTAAAATTTAAGAAAATGTTACTAAACTGTTGATCTAGAGTCTAGTATATTAAATACCGGGCCAAGATCTCGGGGTACCAGGTTCGAATCACGGGTCGGGCAACAAAAAGTTTCGAATTTTCGAACGTTGCTCGGGTTTGTGATCACCAACCCGCATTTGGCAAGCGTGGTGATTATGCCAGTACACCCATAATTGCTGTGGTAACTTGAATTCAATGATGGAGGCCTTTTCCCTGCAGTGGGATGATTTTAGGCTGTTTCTTTACTTTTTACATAATCTTTCTACGCTAAAAACAAAAATATGCACCTAAATAAAATTTTACAAACAAAACTTAAGCAACCGTTTGATTAACGTAATTTTTTGCTGCTCATTTCACATTATTTTATTACTTTTTGGAAGTTTTTTTTGTAATACAGATTTAATGTAGTCAGACATCCTTGCTATTTGGTTTAAAGTTTTCTGTGTAATCTTTTCGATCATAAGTGAAATGGTTGAAATTTAGGTGAGGTCACTTAAATAAACAAATATAAATGAATACAAACGTTGAAATGAGGACCACTTTACTTCGTCGCAGGAAAATAATAATATATCAAAATAAAGAGAAAAAAACTTAAAGTCAGAACATTAGTCGTACGCATCGCTAATGTTGAGTCACACACAGGCCGGGTAGGTGTTATTCATTGTTTGTATGCACGAGGATACGTTTAAGATAATACCTAAGATGCCGATGACGTCATGAGTCGACCCAGATACGAGTTAGTATATGGGCAGCAATTTTCCTATTCAACCCAATTTTCTTTAGGGATATTTTGTTTTTACATTTCTACCACATTCTAGTTACGTCAGAGTACCTTAAAATTCTCGTAAGTTCATCCGACAACATGTAGGTAGGTATGTCACAACTAGAGGTACTTATTTTGATTTAGTACCTAATTCAGTGTTAGGAATATTATGTTAAACATTCACACATATTTTACTAAAAAAGATGTAGTTAACATTTATAACACAGTGATCTTATGAATGCTGTGCAATAGTTTCTGTTTGTCATATTATGATA
Organism: Anania crocealis; assembly: GCA_949315895.1. NCBI lineage: Eukaryota > Metazoa > Arthropoda > Insecta > Lepidoptera > Crambidae > Anania > Anania crocealis. The sequence goes on from OX438868.1 coordinate 10,018,959, forward strand.
TACATATTTAAGTGGAAACTACCTATATATTTTTTTTAATGATTGTAGTATGAAATTTTCAAGTTAGTGATTTTCCAAAATGTACTTTTTTTTTAATAAAACCACCGGAGGTACTTATAAAACGATTTGCAAGTAAAACATCATTTTTAATATTATTACGATTATATCTTGTTTTTCAAGATAAGTATTGTTAGTGTTAGCATACAAAATACAAAACCTAACATTAATCTGTTAACAAATATAGTTCATAGTGAAATACAAGAACCAATGAATATATGTGACTTGAATCAGTTTAATAGCATCAGAAATCTAATGCTATTAGGTAATTTGTATTTATTATTGGACTTAGTATTTTCAAATGGCTCCGTAGCAATACATGATATATCAATCAACAAGGCAGTAGACGACAATTAAATCTTTATAAATTAAACGAAGGAGTAGCAAGTTACACAACCATACAAAAAGTTGTGCAAAAAGTACAAGATTTGATTAATTGATAAAAGAAAACATAGACAAGATGTTAAGCGAGATCGGCGACTCGCATGTCATTTGTTTAGTTTGTTTTGGTGTCCCATCACTTCCAACCACCAAATCTTGCTTATAACATTTTGCAACTTTATATAAAATCATGCGGCAATAGTACCTATTATCTTAACACTTCAATTTGCTACAAGAAAGGCGTTCTACCTACTAGGAAACTCACAGCGTGACATGCCTGCAATCATGATAAAATCATCTATTGACTCGGCATATCTTAGCACGGCACGGATGTCACGTAGAAATTCATCGCAGGCAGTTTCCACATTTAGTCCAAACCAAACACCACACATGCCTATGTATCAGTGATAATATATTCCGTCATTAATCAATCAAAGTGTGCGTCCACCCACACAGATGTGCACCCTTTCTATGCTTACATGTGTGGCAGGGTCACCAAGCTCGTTAATTTTTTATGGGAATTTTATTTAAATTTATGGACGGTGAAAGTTTGTTATATAAATGAATGCAGTAAGTAATAGTAGGAATAGTTATCTGATTAAAAATATCCGGGTACTTTTAGATTCCACCATTTCATGTATAAAATGTACTAAACCTTAAGTAAAATGTTAATACAATCAATTGAACCTTTTATTAAAAAAAGTTTAATATACATAATCTTGAATTCCAATAATTATTCATGCCACTTCAGATACCACCCACAATGTTTTTTTAAGTCTTAAGTATTAAAATTATATATTATTCCCCAGTGCAACAAAATGTAACACACGCAACAGAGTTGCAATGATTACACGCGTCACAGTCCCCCCTTTATCACTCGATCGAGCCACCCTACACGTGTACGCCTACACGAGAGTGTGGTTGTGTGTGATGTTTCTATGTGCGTTTGGCGAATGCAGCTTGCGCTTTGCACATGCGCGGCGGGGAGGGGCACGGCCAGGGTCGCGCGGGCCTTGAGAGCGCTTAGCAACAGCACGGCCACATTTATTTATTTCTGTTTCTCGTCTCCGCATAGGGCTGCCATTGGGCCGGATGTATACAGTTTTTTTTCGGAGAAACATTGCTATGGCCCGTCCCGACCATTGTTGTAGAATTCGCCGTTAGAAAAAAATAACGACATAATAATTGATGGATGTAGTTTTTTTTGTACTCTTTCCTACCATCTTGTCTCAATTTTGCATAGGTGGTAAAAACTATAGCAAAGGTTAAAATTATATAGTTAATCGGTTGAAACTGCTTTTGTGGGATATAATTTTATGTGATCTTAAATACCTATCATGAGGCATCAGCGCCATAGTAAATTAAAGTAACAGCCTATAATCAGCGCCATGATGAACAAGAAAGCAGAGTAAAAGAAGATTGGTTTTATAACTCTCTGATCAAAGCAGCTGTGATCGAATAGTTAAATTATAGATACTGAGAGTACACCAACAATGCTGTTTACGACCCTACTGCAGTTAAAACACATGGTTTTATGGAGTCATAATGGCGTTGGCTGGTATGTGACCTTTGCATCCAGGCAGATAGGAGCTTTAAATTGTTTATCGTCCTTGTTTATCTTTACGACCTGCCTTGTCTTTACATGCAAGTTAAGTTTTGTCATGTCTCATTACTGTAGCTTTTATCTGTTAAAGACCACTTGATTAAAATCTTGTGCCGTGTGGTGACAAATTTAAATAGAGAAGCCTTTAGCGACATTTTTGTGTAGTAAAAGGCAAATAATTGAGTAGGTACTGCCAGAAAAAGCAGTGTTCTATACTTACCTTAAGTATAGTTACACTCCCAACCCGCTTACCCAAGCGTACTATAACGTAGCATAACGCCCCATCATTGGTCGATTGGTTTCAGTGCCGGACGAACATTTTAGGGTCCTGGGCTCGACTGCCGGGTCGAGCAAAAAAAGTTTCAATCTTAATAAGGAACATCTTTCACTTTACGTGAAATTATACCAAACTGGTATACGGATCTTGTTTGATAGACGCCATTCGTCAAATGGCAACTTGCCAATAATTTCAACCGGGTAGTAATAATGATTAAAATTGTAAAATTATCTAGGTATGCAGTACGTGGGTCATATAAAACACTAATTGCATATTATATTTTAAGTTTTCACAAGTAAATTTCTCGATCTTTCGCAATCCTAAATACTCGTGCAACTGCATTTTCTGCTAAGCTTAAAGCTATATGACTGACTGAAAAGTAGTCTAAAAAATCATAGAGCATGATTATTTTTTTATTATTCTTTGCAATATTCTGCAAATAGAATACATTTGTGACAATGGACAATTAATGTCATCATATCATTAAAAATCCATTCAACAATCAGTAGACAAACTTTTGTCACTAGAGCTAAATTAATTTTTTTGGACAGTAGCCAATACCTAGGTATGTGACGACGAGTGAAATGAAAAGAAGAAATTAAATATTTTATGACGGCTCTAGACTTTATTATGCAAACAACGCCATTGAAAAACTGAAGAATTATGCATTGAGCATTTACTCACGTAGAATAAGAGAGACCATACATAACAAAATATATAATGAAATTAAGGACTTACTGACTGATCTATCAAAGCGTAGCTCAGTCCACATGACGACTGTAATGACATTATAGAAAGCTTTAATGATGTGCTTTAAGTTTTCATCCGCTAAAATATTTTAAAGGGATTGAAATATGCATGACATGTAGTCGATAGTATAAAAATAGATACTACTAACGTAAATGACTTAAATATAAAAAGTAAAGTAAAGTACCTAACTGCCTATAATCATCCCAATGCAGGGCAAAGGCCTCTATCATTGAATGCAAGTTACCATAGCATAGGTACAGGCATAATTACTACGCTTGCCAAATGCGGGTTGGTGATCACAAACCTGAGCAATGCTCAAAAATTCGAAACCTTTTGTTGCCCGACCCGGGGATCGAACCAGAGGTCTCAAGGTCTTAAGGATTCCATAAATTAAAAGTAGCGCTTAAAAACATCTGACGAATTCGATGGCAGAAGTAATTAGATTTAAATGAAACTCAATTAAAATATTATCGTTTCTATTACTGAACAAGTAATCACTACGTTTTCGATTCTATTTGCACTTATCTTTTTTTTTTTCATGAATGATCGCGTTTTGCGAGGTTGAGTTATTTCCTATCGTTTGGCAGATAATATCTCAAAACTCCATTTAATTTTCAAACGTAAATCCTATAATTTTAAAAATATACATAAACAAATATATGTCCTCGTCCTTTTCAGTGAGAGTATGTAATTGAAATATTACTTTAAAAGATAAACAATCAACAACTTTTTACTTTTTCAAAGGTTTTTTTATACGAGTAGGTAATATCCAACCAGCGACGTAAAACGTTAAAGAATACGTAAAACATAAACACACACGACTTGAAGACAAGATTAACGTACGAGTAAATAGTTATAAAAATATGATTTTTTTAAAATATTTTATGTGGAAGAAGCCATAAAAGCGGAATTAACCCTTTTTATGATACAGACATTGGTTTAAATGAAAAACTAATGCACGATTATCGACCGAAAAAATGTCCTCGCCAAATAAGTGCCCCTAAAACATTTCGGTGCTCTTTCAGCTTATTAGCATTCAACGTAATGATGTAAGTAAGGTTGAATTTCCATTGTAGGATACACCTGCCGTTCTTACGGCCGGTCCCAATAATCATCTATCGCCAGTTTTGATATTTCGGAGATAGGAAACAGTTTCTAACTATGATTTTGCCGTCCAGAGAAACAAAGACAGAAGTTGTTTTATATCTCCGATATGCCAAAACTGAAGATAGATAGGTTATTAGGACCGGCCGTTAATAAGCATGACAACAGCTACGTTGGTTCAACCGCGGACATATTGAAGTGCCAGTTTCGTAGGAAACTGCGCATCTAGTGCCTTATGTTTTGTCTATAAATATAAAGGACAATTTCTCACAAATACATTTTGTAACTAATTTTAGCAAAACTGGTCACACACATTCCGTCTTACCGGATCTTACAATGTAAACGGTAAATTTATACTGTTCTTCTATTTTATAAAGTGCAATAATGTTTCAAGGTTAAACATTGTATCTAGTACCAAATCGAGTTATATCGTTGCATCTTTGCGCGGTTTGCATACAAATTGCGCACAACCCGACAGCACCTATGTGTCTGAGGCACAATCGCAGCCATCAATGTAAAAGGTATTTTTAAATGCAAAGACTTCGTGGGAAAAGGACTAATTTTTATATGTCCTTGTAAGGTTTAACTCGGGTTCACGTAGGGAAATACTTCGCGTAGACTTTTAATATAGCAAACTGCACATAAGTATGGAGGTTGAAAGTAATTTTCCAAAATAAATAAAAATTACGTTGTTTTTTTGTGATCCCCGGCAAACAGAATACATGTGCGAAATTAGTCAATTAGTGTCATCATCATATCATCAAAAATATGTTTTGTGTTTGGAGTCAAAATCGTGAAGACGAAAGATTTCAATCTATTATCACTTTATTCTTTTGAAAATCTGCACCTTTTTTAAAGGAAATAGACACAACTAAGAACCCGATCGAGACAATTTTCTTTTCAAAAATTTTAAGAATTTTTTACATTGCCAAGAAAAATATTAAAAATTCGTTCATCTACGTATGTTTCAAAAACTTAGATCATATTTATTTTCGGCCTTCTCTCGTAATATGGTGCCTTATTTAGAAACTCTATACTAACGTTCGATTCCAATTTTTATCTAACATAGTTTAATAAGGTTGTCTTCGTGAAAAAAGTAAAAATCGGAAAATTATTTACAAATGAAATCTGGATCGTAGACCATAATTATTAACACGTCGGATTTGTAGCAGCTACGCCTGCTACGAGCCCCTTCCTGATGCAATATCAATTACAGGTGGAGTTGTTATCTAAGATACTATGCTACGTGATTATCTGAAGCAAGCTGTTAATGAAAATAGCAAGATTTTACCGTCTTGTCTACTTACAGCTATTATGTACCAATATTATGAAATCATTCATTTTGAATTACAGATGCAAATACCTAAAGTCAATATTAAAGTACGTATTCCAATGACATTTTACCGGTTTTAGATGTTTTGATCGTTCCTTAATTAACAGAAAAATCTTATACGGACTCCAGAATAGGAATCTTACTGATGATATGAATGCGATAGTTAAGTTGTCTGTTTGTTGCTCAATCATGCCAGAACAGCTCAATTAAAATAAATGAAAATCAGACAGGAGATGATTACAGGCTGGAAGAAACTACATTTTATTCCAGAAAAAAAGTCCAGTTCCCATGTGATATATTTACAAATTTGAAGTCGTGGGAAATACGTAGAGCATGCATTATTTTAATATAAAAGTAGAAACAAGTAGCCGCCTATAATCACCCCACTACAGGGCAAAGGCAAACCACGCTCGTGCAGGTTGGTGATTACAATCCCTCCCAATCCCAAGCAATATTCGAAAATTTCAAACTCTTGTTGCCCGACCAGGGAATCGAACGCAGTACCCCGAGTCCCCGAGATCATGGTCCGGTACTTGAACCAGTTGACCAACGTGGCGTTAAATTAAATGTACGAGTATATTTCAATAATGTAGAAACAATTGGTTATAGAATTTCAATTTGCGAGTTTCAAATCGTGTCAATATAACAGGTATTTGTGTCCTAACATCAGTGTACGATTTACTACTCGTAGTTAGTAATCAGTGTACTTTTTGGACAATTTAAAGATCCTCCTGATGACCATTTGGATCAGCGGTAGTTAACGCTGCTTCTGAGCCATGGGTCGCGGGTTCGATCCCCGCACAGTACAAATATTTGTGTGCATGAACATGTCTGTTTGTACTGGTCTGGGTGTTTTCTATGTATTATAAGTATGTATTTACAAAAAAAAAAGTATATAAGTAAGATTATCGGTTGTCTAGTACCCCATACGACAGGGTACTTAATACTTCCTTAATTTGGGACTAGATGGCTCTGTGTGGCCCAGTGAGAAAAAAAAATATTTAGAAACAATTGGTTATAGAATTTCAATTTACGAGTTTCAAATCGTGTCAATATAACAGGTATTGTGTCCTAACATCAGTGTACGAGTTACTACTCGTACGTAGTTAGTAATCAGTGTACTTTTTGGACAATTTAAAGATCCTCCTTTAAACTGATGCATAAATGTGTCACTTCGATGGGCTTAGTTACAAATATGTTATATTACCTTTAATAGCCGAGTTACAGGCATGACGTCCTTAACTAAAGACCGCAAGTCCAAAGGTATCGGATGACTGGCCAGGGTCGGTCGTCTCGTATTATTAATTACACACAATTGACTTACACACAATGTAATGTCGAGCTAATTCAACGAGCAGTTGTTAGGGATGTGACTAATGGTTCCAGGTTATAGAGACAATCGATTCCCAAGTACTCGTTCCTCGTTTGCTTTCGTGAATTCAATAAATCAAACATTGTTTTCATGACGAATACATTTTACTTGTATTCGAATATTACTTTAATACGAACTTAGAGGAATAAATCAAAATGTAACTAAAACCTTGAAAAAAAAATCCTTGTAATAAAAAAAAAACATTCTATCCCACGGGAACGTTTTTAAGGATAAAAAGTTGACCATGTTAAAATGGTGGTACTCTTCAACATAATACAACACATATTTTTGAAGTGAAAACTTCTTTAGCGGCGCTGAGCACTTTTTGTTGGATGGGTAAAAACTTCCAAACTCGCGTCAGGGTCACGTGATGCTGATCGAAAAAGCGTAAGATCGAGGGGAAGGGAGAGGAACTAGTATCTCCCACTCTTTCTACCGTGCCTGAGTGTGCTGTTTTCTATTATTTTTGAAGTGAAACTTCTTTATCGGCGTTGGAAAAAATTTACCGTCACGTTTTGCGTCAAATTTTCGTCACATTTTTCGGTTACGCGCCATCTTTTTCTTGCCCCTACCACGGTTGGTTCAGACGATAGCAAAAAGGTAAAGTGAAATAATATTTAACCAATTTAACCAATTTAACCAATTTAACTAATTTAACCAATTTCTGGAAAGTTGCATGTAGATCATTTTTCGAAAAATAAGGCCATAAAGAAGTTTCACTTCTTACGTGTGTACACTAGTACACGCACAACTTTTGTGTTTTTACAGAAACTGAATCGACGTTAAGCGTGAGATGAGCAATTTTCAGTCGATTCGTGATTTCTGTCTGTGGTTTCTCTTTTGAAACCTAATCAAAATTGTTAACTAATTTTGGTTAAAGATTTTTTATTTATTAAGGTTTTCTACATTTTGGGGTAAACTTAGATTTTTCAAATTTAATTGAGACAAACTAAGATGAATAAAAGCCTACGCAAAAATAAACACCGTAAAAGTCTATCTGGTAAATATGCTTGATCAGATATAAATAATTATAGGTATAGGTACGAGTCGAATTGACATCATGCTATTTTATCGTCGTTTGCAAATAGAATTAATCAGGACTCCCTGTTTTGGTGAAATATCGAATTCACAAGCAGAAGCTTTATAATCATAAATAAGACAATTAGCTCCAAGTATTAAATATTTTGTTTTATTTATAAAGTTAATTCTCTTTCACACCAATTTAAAACCCAATTTAAACGAATTCAGGAGGAACAACAGGAGCTAAAACTATAGTTTTTATACATCCCTATTGTCATGTAATTTGAAGTGACGTCCTGGCCCAGCCGACTTCCGTGTTTGTATGTACCGTTGACCATGTTAAAATCGGCTCATATTCTGTATTGCATACCAGAGGTATCAAAGCAGATAAACGAGTATTCGGTATATTATTCTCATCAAACCACGGCTGGATATAGGCCTCTCCAGAAGAAAAATTTTGCCAAAATCGCATTTAAAGCTTATACCACAAAATACTTATGGGCACTTAGTACTTTACGGACCTTCCAATCCCTTTAATTATTGTTATATTGAAACAAAAATGATTTACCAGCAATCTGCCTGCGTCTGACACTGTATAGCACTACCATTTATATCCCGTTTGCGTTTACATCCTTATTTTTTTAAGATAATTTAAAATTTTGGTAATCCTTAACGGTTTTATACCAAAATAAGAAAACATTGATTCTCTAGACACACTTTCAAGTTGAAGGATGATTTCTGGGACAAAAGCTACTAAATAAGTCACTTCTCTGAAACTCTACTAGTTACTAAGTTTGCTCTAAACATACACAAGATCTTGTATTTCCAATATATATTATTGGTGTAGGTTATATTAGGGACGTTGAGGAAGGCCTTTTTGTAATTAGTTTTATTTTATATTTTTTTTATCAAAAATCTTATAATGTATTAAACTTAGAAATGACATGCAATATAAACTAAGAAAAAATCCTCAAAACATAATCTTGGAAATAACGTATAAACGATTTCGTAATTACTGTTCCAACCTCATAAAGAAGCTCAAGAGAAAATACAACAGCCTTCAACTAAAAAAATCTCTCCAAAACCCTAAAAAACTATGGTCCACCATAAATGAGATCACCCAATACAAACCCTCTAAAACAAATAACGTTGTACTACTTAACATTAATCCGCAACCTCAAATTTCAGTCAACCTTGTCAACAACTTCTTTGTGGATATTGGCTCTTCTTTGGCTGATCTTATTATAAAAGAATCTCTATCTGATGGCTTATGCCCAAATACAAATTTAACTAGCAATGCTAACCCAAGCTCATTTGTGCTGCTGGAGACAGATTTAAAAGAGGTTGACTCTATAATAAAGAGACTTGACTCTAGCAGTGCACCTGGCTGGGACGGAATCGGCACTGCATTTTTGAAACATGCAAGAGATTTTGCTGTCCCATTAATCTGTAAATTGGCAAATCTTTGTTTCAGTACAGGAGTTTTTCCTAGTGCATTCAAAAGAGCCATAGTAACGCCTGTCTACAAGAGCGGAGATAAAGACGACATTAATAATTATAGGCCAATTTCTGTTTTAACCTCTGTCTCGAAAATCATCGAAAAACTCATTAATATTAGACTGATCAATTATTTCAAAAAATTTAACATATTATCAAAATTTCAGTATGGTTTTCGTAAAGGAATATCAACTCAAGATGCAATATTAGATTTGATCGGTATCATTACTGAGGTTGTTGACAAGGGGCAGAAATGCCTTACCATCTTTTTAGACTTGAAAAAGGCCTTCGACACTGTGTCTGTTCCGGTTCTTTTAGACAGGCTAGAGTATATTGGGATCAGGGGAACTTCATTGTCTCTCTTTAGCAGCTATCTTCGAGACAGAACTCAAGTCGTCAAGATAGGTAGCCACATTAGTGATGAAAAAACCATTAAATTTGGTGTCCCGCAGGGGAGTGTCCTTGGCCCGACACTCTTCCTAATTTATATAAACGAGCTTTGTAATCTTCAGGGAGTCGGGGGCAGGATATTCTGCTACGCGGATGACACTGCTATCGTATTCTCAGGCAAAACCTGGGATTCGGTATATGATATTGCTATGGGAGGTATGATGAGGGTATCTAATTGGCTAACGAGTAATCTTCTTACTCTAAATACCAATAAGACCAATTATACATACATATATGTTTTGCACCATACAATACTTCACAACCTAATAGTAACTTAAGTCTTAAAATCCACCACTGCCCTAGCTTAGGTAATACCTCATGTGACTGCCCTGTTATTGAAAAAGTTACTCAGACGATATATCTCGGCATTCTTATCGACCAAAGACTTAGTTGGTACCCACAATTGGAATCAGTTACTAGTAGAATCAGAAAACTTATCTGGGTCTTTAAGTCATTAAGGTTTGTCTTACATCGTACTCTTCTACACAAAATTTATATTTCTTTAGCACAATCGGTGATCTCTTATTGTATCCCAATATGGGGCGGGGCCGGTAAGACCAACTTCTTAGATTTGGAAAGGGCACAGAGATCTCTTCTAAAGGTCATGTATTTCAAACCTTACAGATTCCCTACACAAGCGTTATACCAGGTTTGCAATCTGCTTTCGATTAGAAAGCTCTGTGTTTTAAACAAGATCTTGACATATCATAAAACATTACCATTTGATGCAGCTTTATTGAGTAAAAGAAGAAATTATTTGGTGGCCCCGGCACCCTATGTGCATACTGTTTTCGCCAAAAGGCAATATCCTTCCCAATCCGCTTTCATATATAATAAACTAAATAAAATGCTTAAAATTTATCCCATGAAATTGTATATGTGTAAAAATACTATAACTAAATAGTTGAGCACACTAACCTATGATGAAGTTGAACATCTGTTCACAAGGATCACCTGAAATAAATCTTGAGTAATGGAAAAAGATAGGCACTTAGTGTTTGTTCACAATTTGTTCACAATTACATAGACTCATATGTCACCATACACATGCATCCCACATACTTTATAACACACCATACTAAAAAGCACTCAACACACACACACACACACACACACACACACACACACACACACACACACACACATGTTTATTACATCTTACAGATAGAATTAATCCATTAGCCACAATCAAAAACCTATTAGGTAAAACTTCTTGTATATTTATTTTTCCTTCTTATATTTAGAATAAGTAAATACTGTAATCTAAAGAACCTGATATTATCTTCTGGGGAAGTAGCGGGACATTCCCAATACGAGTAACATATTATGCTTACTTACTGGGAGGTCTCAGCATCATGTTTGTGAAAAAGATTACTGAAATAAAATTATTATTATTATATTATTATTCTTATAAGACAAATAAAGTTTGATGCCTCTACTACAAGTAATGCCATAAGTAGTAGGGGTTATAATCTCTGGTTTTAGTTTTTTTTTTACTTTCACTCCCATTGTTTTCGTTACGGCAATGCATCAGTAATAGTAGAGCTGGTTTTGCATGACAAATAATAGGTACCAATAGTTTTTTTCACCACCTGGCTTGGCTAGTTTACTTTATTAAACTAAACTATTGAAATACTCGTATGTTCGCACATCTAATATTTATTTTCGAAATGGTAAAAAATATGGTCCAGCATCGTTGGCAATATTTATAAATAACATCTAGCTGAGATGAGCTAAACCGTTGACCTACATTCAACGGGTCTTGTAAATCAATTTTGCTGGGCTGTATATCCTAGGAATCCAGGCTTCCCGGGTCTGCCCTTTGACATTATCGCGGCTAGGTAGGCTCGCGCAAGCGCACCGCCCTACCCTACCCCACTTCCCCATTTAACCTTCATGGGGAGAATACCTCCCCGAGCGCGGCGTGGGCAGATGACGCAAAACTTAGTCCTTACCGATCGCAAGGGCTATTTTTAGACGTGAATTTGCTTACAGCCCGGAATAATAAATGGGATACTTCCCGTCCCACCAGAATTAGACTTTGGTATTTTACCGCGATAGCTTATCGCTATGGAGCGTTTAAGTAAGAAACTCTGTGTATATAAACCTAAGAAACACGCATTTAGTTATAACTTACCCAATTATTGTTTTTATCTTACGACAATAACTACGTATGTGTATCACTCAATCATAAGTCGTCAACCACTGAAAACAATAATGTATCATATTTAATAATTTTTCAAATCGGTCTAGTAGTTTCGGAACCTATTCAATACAAACAAACAATCAAATCTTTCGTCTGTATAATATTAGTGTAGATACATAATAATGTTTCTCTCTCAGCACAGCTGATTCCCCCGAAAACAATTTTCTAATAATAGTAATGCTACAAATTGATGATTTCATAATGATGGAAACTCACTATCAAAACAGAAAAGCGCTATCTTTTTTTGATTTATGGGTGTTGTAGAGACGTCTAAAGAAGTACTGCCTGTTGAAGACGGGCAGCAGCGTCTTCTATCCACTATTGATCAAAGTGATATCTGCAATCTGCTTGCCTAATGATTATAGCAAAACTCTCCTTTTGTAGAGCTCATGTCTAGCTGGGTGAAGTCAACTTTAATTATTAAAGACAGTTGAGACGGCAGGACCATGGGGTAGTGAGGCTCGAGACCTTTTTAAGGAGTTAGGGCGACGGTTGCGAGAGAAATGGAATGATTCCCGCTCTGGGTCCTGGTTGGTTCAGCAGGTCTCCATTGCCATTCAACGTGGCAATGCAGCCAGCGTAATGGGAACCTTCGGATCGGCCAGGAAGCGCGGAGAGACTGAAATAATTATTTTATAGTTAGTTATATTTTATTTAGTGCTTTTTTTATATCATTATTATATGTTATTAAGATTTTATAGGTACACATTAATTTTGTAAGGTAAGTCGTTTTATCTGTAAGTTATTTTATTGTTATTAAGTCTTTTTAAATAAATAAACAAATATTATTAAAAACATAACCACCTTCAAAATTTTTATATAACAATCTACAAGACAAAAAACAAAATTACGTATTTTTTCTTTTGGTATAGCCCAGTACAAAAAATTTAAGATAAAGCACTTAAAAATGTCCGCCAAAAATCTAAAGTTTACTATACGGCCTCCTCCTCCTCCTCTCCTCCTAGCAACACTTTTCTTACGCGATGCGCATCTCATTCATTCATTACGATACTGTTACCATTCATAAGTTTTTGATTTCCCTTTTTATATTTTAACAGGCTTAGGACCACAAAAATTGGAAATTATGGCGCGAAAAATATTTTTCACTTCATAAATGGGCTCTATAAACGATACTGAACGCCTATAAAAAATTTTGAAGATGATTAAAAAGTCATCCTGTATTTGAGTGTTTGTTTTCGATCGTAAGATACTTATAAGATGATGATAGTAGTAATTCTTATCTTATCATACAAATACTTGCCCGTTACGAGAATCGAAGTCACGGGCGTCGATTTTGTTGCATACAACCAGACCAACCAAGATGTCGTCATTGAAAGAAATAGATTCTCTGCTTGATTATAACGTTTTGTTGTTTTACCCTGAATGTATTTTTCACATCCATTTCGTTTGATCAGTTTGACCTCGACCGTGCGACGATATTATTACTATGGCTCGGCAGGTGAGCAAAACAACATGTTTGTGATTTTTTGTAGCAAATAAGGCTCAAAATGTAATCATGAAGCAGTAAGGTTGTACCGATCGCAAGGTTTTTCCACCTCTGCACACTGACGTCAAATAGGTAGGTACTTATTGATAAACTACGAGTCTTGTGCACACATATATACTGTTATGTAATGTTTGAGAACGTGAAGTATACTGGAGGACATAGCATTATGCATCTATTGAAATGAAGATTTTATAACTCTACTGTTATACCGTACTCTGCTGTATAGGATGTGCATTTTCAAAAGGACTTGTTTACCTACATAATTGAGTAGTACCTACGCAGTTTCTAAAACTGATCTGTAAGCAAATAAATTGCTAGGTAGTGTAAATTAAAATAAAATCCCTTCATTAAAAAACCAGCTCAGTGCCACCTCAGGCGGTCGAAATTTTTTATTCAAGTAATTGTTTATTTTTAAAACGGGGCACAACTAAGCACGGCTTACGTATTCCGTACGGTTAATAAATCAATGCACCTTTTCACTGCAAGAATTTAACGCACGCAAAAAAGGTTTATTTTTCTAAGTGACTTCAAAGTTGTCATCGTTATATCTGGCTGGAAACTGTAGAGCGCTACTGTCTCTCTATGATATATATCAGTAAAATATTATTTCTAATCTAGGTACTTGATCTGTGTGACAATGGTCTGCTAATGATCTTTATAAGTTTCGGACATTTCGGCACTGTTGCAAGCGCCATGATCACGAAAGAACTGATGTAATAGCCGGTTGATTAGAGGAGACGTCTCCGTAATTCATAAAAAACAAGGAACATGGTATCAACCCCGAATCAATCAACTCTACTTATACCATGTGTGAGCTGAGTTTGTAGTAAAATTGTGCGCCACTTTATTACTAACTCAGCCGTTTTAATTTCAATTAAGTCCGCCCATCATTAAGCAAAGACAAGTTGCACCGTCTACGTCACAGCCATAAACTAAATTTGACTCCAAAACGTGCAAGTGATGTTACTATGACGTCACTCCTCGTGACTCAGACCCAGTTTTCCGCTGGAGAGCACCTCAAGGACTTCTGCTTAGCACACATGCTATTGTTTGTTAGTTTCGTTACCTACGGACGAAGGCCCGTAATATAACTAAAGTCTGTTAAGTATTCTGAGATAGTAAGCAACAAGAATTAACCAACTTTCTTTCAATTCACTATACTAACGACTGACTATTATTTAATAGGGCGATTCAGATATGTTATTATGTACATCATTTAAGCTGTTAGTGTGTTTTCAAGCTCGACACATTAATTATATCCTGTTTTTGTGTATGTACTAAGTAATATATCAGAATTGCAATTTGCGACGAAAGTTTGTTAATGTAAGTCTTTCTTTACAAAATGTATTTCTCATAATTGCATTGGTATTGCATTTATGTAACCAAATTATAAGGTTCATAAACATTTTAAACATCGTACGAAGTCAGAACTGAGTTTTACTAGTTTAGTTACTTTTTAGAACCATTATTAAAGCGTTTATGGCATCATGTTTGCTCAATATGTGTTAAAAAAGTTTAAAATAGTATAAAATTTTATATTAAATTATAATTTTTTTATTGATTAAGTATTTATTTTCAATGACATTCTTTTACATGAAACCAATTGTTGGGATCCCTATGAGCAGTCTGAATACATGTGTCAAATCAACTTTTCAATTAATCTAAGTTTTAATTCGGGAGCCCCAAGCTAACCTTGTGAGCTTAGTGACCTAAGTTTACCCAAAAAACAATAACTCTTCTCTTCTCTTTGCAGGTATAATCTAGAAAGACGGCTAAAAAAGGAGGCGACCACTCCGGTGAGTTTATAATTTTTATTTGTTATTTATTTGTACCTACTTTTTTTTTAAATACCTCTAAATATGGATAAATAAATAATAACATAAATATCACGGAATACATATTTGTTAGTACGTTATCCTTTTCTAGGGTAATTGAACGTCAAATGAATAGCTATGTTACATTATTTTTTAGGCGAACGCTAAACAGAAGACATAAAATAAAGGATATGACAAACTCTATAGGTACATAAAATAATTTAAAAGTATTTTTAAATACAAGTTGTGTAGGCAAAGTGCTATATTTAAATAATACATCCACAAAACTCCTAATTTCCTGAAGCAAACATTACAACTACTCACATAAAATATAACACTTATTGATTCTTTACTAAGTATAAACATGATTACAAACAAACATGCCATAATGTAACGCGATAGTTTGACTGATACGGGAAATATACTCGTATCATGACATTCGTGTCAATGTGTGTTAGGTAGATGCGTTATCGTCTGTCTGTTGATATATTTCCTGGCTGATAACAATGATAAGATGCAGTGCAGTTATTATAATACTAGCAGATAGCCAAAATACATAGATAAAAGGCATTGCAATTTTTATTGTCAATTTTCCATTCTCAAGTATGTGCTTGAGATTATTTTAGGTAAAGTATTGATACGTCATTGTCTTTAATATGAGGATTGTCATTGATATTTTTTCTTGTTATAATATAAAAATATATGCAGTTGTTCAACAACTAAGATACTAGAGAATTTCCGCAGTGAAACTTTTAAAAAGCTTGAACAGGTTGATACTCACATGTACTTGGGTTTACTCATTGACAATAAATTTAATTGGGGTCCACATATTGCGAGAGTATGTGACAAGCTTCGAGCGATCTTAGCAAAGTTTTATGTCATAAAAAATCGTTTACCATACAGAACTAGGCTTTTGTTGTATAATGCACTGTTTGACATGATCGTATCGTGTGGATTATCCAGCTACGGCTGGACGTTTAAAACCTATCTGGATACCATATATAGATTACAAGTAAGGATACTAAAATTAATTAGCTTGCCGAATGATAAATCTAAATTTCAAAACAAGTGTGATCTCTTCAAACATTGCAAAACACTACCCATACATGACAAGGTCGAGTTTTGTCTTAAAAGAACAATTTTTTAATAGCCAGTTGCAAGTCCAAATAAACCATCCTGTATACACGCGTCGAGTCGCACAAAACAAACTGGTAACTGCACCGGCCAATAACTACTACGGTGAACGGACGAGCGTATATCTGATTCCGCGGATGATAAATTCTCTGCCTACCGCCTTACGAAGTGTTATCACTGAGCGAAACATAAAACACAAATTAAAAGAACACCTGTTATCGCTTTTGTAGTTTGTATAAAGGTAACATTATGGTTATTATTTAAATAAGGGTATTCTTGTTATTTTTAATAGTTAAGGTTTTAATTATTAATCTAAATTATATAAAGACGAATCTTTATTATATAGTGCTACACACAAAACCCAAGAGGTTTATTAAGTACTGTTTAGAGTTTTAAAATTGTAAAATTAACTGTAATTGATAATATTAAATAAAAAATTAAAAAAAAACTTGAAAATTACATGGGATACTACATTAACAAAAAACTTTACGAAATTTGCAAGGATGTAGATACTCGTACTACCTACACAAATACATTCCGCCACTCCAGCTATGCACAGAGAAATAGACATTTGCCGCTGACAATTTACCAGTTTGAATTTTATTAAATATTACTTAAATTACGGACGAATAATCTAAGAATATATGTTACCACATTGAATTCAAAACGAGTTTACTCGTGTTTATCTTGATTATTTTAAAATATTCCAGTTCTATGTTTTTGCAATTTCATTTTACCTATTTAAAATTGTATTGTTGTTATAACTAAAATGGAGGCCCTAAATCTTTGGAAAAGCGTGTGGTTAATGATGGCTACTTCATGTCTTATTATAAAACGTGTGGTTATCAAAAAACGCTTAGTAGGCGTAACTTAATTTCTTACAGCTGATTACAATAATTACGCCCACTGCAACTCATTGACGTCATTGGACGGTATACTTTATAATAGTACTGAGACGTGATTAAATTGCACGGTTTATAATAATAGAGTTCCTAGGAAATAGCCTTGTCTCTTATCGAAATACTTATATGTTAAAATAATTAAATATATTTATTATATAAAGAGATATAAACTAAACGAGAGTTTAGCATCCATGTTGTCATGGTATCTTAGAATGAGTAAGGCTCGTTTTTGGATTGGATGGTGCTCAAAATTCTGCTTTTATAATTTTAAAATAGCGCCCCGGTCGTGTCGTGACTTTCTCTGCAAATTTGTTTATATTACGCTCCCGATTTGATATGTCGTACCAAAGTTTAACCTAAATCGATTCAGGAATTTAGGCGTGATCACGTAGCAGACAGACAGATATACATAGTAACTTACACAACATTAGTATGGATTATAATAATTATTCTAGAAATGTTTTTTTTAATGATTTTGAACCAAATTATGAACTTATAAAATACCTATATTGTGCAAAACCACAAAATATTTCTGACTTTTTCTCCTGTTTTTCAATTAACAAGCTGTATATTTTTAAATGCAAATAGTAAAAAGTAGTTCCTAATATAATTCTCGTAAGAATTCAAAATTTTGTTATGCATTGCTAAATTTATTACCTACTGCTTAGTCCACGTTCAATAAAAAAAAAGTATAAGTAAGTTTATGAGTGTATTGTTACATACTACAGTAATTAATTAAAAAAAGAAATTGTCTACTAGCTACGTACCTAACAATACAGTATAAGAGTCTTTAGTCTTAAATAAATGAGAAAGATAGTGTAAAAATATTTTAATACAACATTAAAAAAGAGTAAAAATTTCATGAAACGATTGCCAACGAATCAGCCTTTATTCTAAAATAATATTTAGAATTATAATTCTTAATTTCCTATTATGCATCAAAATCATCCGCACTACTGATTTTTGACACTGAAGCTATGTTTCTGATTGTTCATGATAAATATGTACTGACAAACTGACGTTACCATACTGAGATTACAAGGGTGCTGGTTTTTGGCAATAAAACTGTCTTCTAAAATATTAAGAAATTCAAGAAACCAATCTCCAAATTTTTTATTATTTATACAACCAAAACTTTTATGTCAACACAGTTTAAATCATTAGTAAGAATAAAAACAAATAACCCAATGTACCCATATCTTCCGTAAACATTATTCCATAAATAATAAATACTCACAAAACAATACTCTGACTTCACAACACACTGAAAAGTAAATTGATGTTTGTCCCGTTTGCCGGTTTCATTGCCTACGTCAATGGACGGAAGCTTTGAAGCTCGCTTGCGTGCAGACAAAGCTTGCTCGCGAGCCAGCAGCTGTTCGAAGGTGCAAGGTCAAGGTTAAGAGTGGCGGGTGGTGCGAGGTCCAACCCCATGCTTAGTGTTAGGGCTGTTGAAAGAGTTTAGAGTTAACTTATTTTAATTGTGCCAATAAAATAAAAGATATGAATTTAAAAATCATTTTCTTTAGCAAAGTTAGTGTATAAATCGCTACTGAACTGCGGTACTTCAGAGTCCTAGAATTATTTTTACAGGTTTAGGGTTATTCAGGTATAAGTGCACATTCAAAAGAATAAATCGGAAATCAGAGGCCGTAGTACGAAACACAAAATAACGAAATTGGTATTTTACACTACACAGAACTACGTAAAATTAAGGAAATATTTCTAAGTATAAAAAAGTAATGATAGTTAATCTCGCGTTTATTTTTGTAGTGTGTATTTTTTACATCCTGACGTTTCCAACACTTTTCATCGTTCGTGGTAGTATGTAGACTAAAACTTAAACTCAAGAAACAAATACAGTAAAAAATATTGATAATAGACACTCGCATGGCTTCGGCCAGTGATAACATTCAAATAATCTGCTTTATAAATAGCCGAGTCTATAAATAGAAACCAAAATAACGATATGTGTCTCAAAAGTACTACTGAATTATTATGCAGTAAGCAGAACAAAAAATTCATGTATAATTTATTACGTAACCCTATTTCAAAATCGAAAATGATTTATTTTAAACTAACCAGCGTGAATTGGATGTGTGTATGTAGGTCGTAGGTTCTTTCTGGTGCTGTTGCGGTCGCCAGTGACGGTTATGGTTTGCAGCTAGGTTAGTAATTGTGGTCATTGAGTAACTCTACAATCTACTACTTTTATAATATAGTATGACTCATTCTTATTAGTAGGTATAATATTTTCTGACACTGAATTAAAGATTCATTTTTTCATTCGAGAAAATTAGGACAAGTAACAAAGCAGAAATAAACTTATTAATGTATTTTGTAAGCGTTTTTTTAAACCAAATAAATTAAACGAAGTAAAGCCGGTAATATAAGTAGGTAATCAGCCTTAACTTAGGTACACCAAACAAATTAACAAACTTAATACTGTTTTCGTTGGTTCAATTTGTTGTTTACAGCAACTTTAAACGCAAAAGCTCGCTCGCATGTTATCGAACTTAAAAAGTACAAGGCCGAAGTAATGCGTAGTGCGGGTTTTAGGGGTTATTCTCAATTAGAGTTTAAAATAACGTAAAGAACATATCGATAAATTAACTCTTAATATGTAACTTTACGCCCCGTTGGTCTAGTGGTTTAAATACCGGACCAAGATCTCGGGGTCCCGGGTTCGGTCCCTGGGTCGGGCAACAAAAGTTTCGAATTTTCGAACATTGCTCGGGTTTGCCTATAATAACAGCCTATAATCATCCCACTGCAGAGAAAAGGCCTCCATCATTGAATTTAAGTTACCACAGCAATGATGGGAACTGGCATAATCACCACGCTTGCCAATGCGGATTGGTGATCACAAACCCGAGCAACGTTCAAAAATTCGAAACTTTTTGTTGCCCGACCCGGGGAGCGAACCTGGGACCCAGAGATCTTGGCCCGGTATTTAAACCACTAGACCAACGGGGTGTTAGATAAATTTTTTAGCTAAAAATTTAAAGCTTTGTTATCATCATCACATTGCAGTCGTCCTTTATATTGCTGATGGTCGTTTCCAACTTAGAAGTAGTTTGTGGTGGTCTTAGTTAGGTCTCTTCACCCTTGCCTATCTTCGGTTTCCCTAAAAGCCAGGTTTATTGCAAGTCCCGTTATGGCTTTGATTTGATCTGACCAACGGTAGGGCGTCCTTTTTCGTGGTCTTTTCCCATCTTCTCTAAGCTTCTATTTAAGCTTTTTATGGAATATAAAAAACTACCAAAATCGTCAAAATCGTAATCGTTTTCGAATAAAAAATCGAAATATTGTTATCAAATAAAAACGCGTTGTATTGAGAATTCTTTGTAAAGTCAGTTGGAAAGTGTTCTTCTTCACGGGAAGAAGCGCAAAAGCTAAGCCAAGCTGTCTACGAAAGCACATCAGGCTACAAAAGGGGCATCTTATCGTTCTTAACATAATTATGTGTAAGTTTCCAACAAAAATGTAACGCCAAATGTGGAGGCCATTGCCTTATATAAAGAAACCTATGCCATGGGGTCTTTATCCAAACAAGTCGTAGTAATAAAAGTATTTTTAAAAACAAAAACTACGTTTGTATACATATCATGCAAATACCGCTGCATTAAATCTTACTCAGATTTTATGGATGTATTGTAGGTATGTATTTGTGTATTTAATTGTTGCAGTAAGTGCGAACGCAGTAGCCGGCAAAAGGTAGTTATGAATAAAAATACATAATACTTATTAACTTTCCACCTATAAATATGAAATAGACAAAATACAAAAGTACTCGATATATAAACACTTGTCATTCCTGGCCAACAATAATTAGTATAAAATTTGGTATTTAGTGGTATTTCTTGATTTCGTTATACCAGTATACGAGTGGTGCGCACGCAAGTTGTAATTGTTGAGACTAGTGCCATCTGTTGACGATTCTTGGAACTTGTCAAGATCGCTCGCGTTGTTCGAGGCATTCAAGCTAAGAGTTCAAGCTTTGCTCCACAGATGGCTCTGTATGTAGGCTTGTGAAATAAGCGAAGGGGTATTAATGTGATAAAACCTGGTTTAATAAGGATTATTGAATTTTGTTTCTAATATACTTACCCCCGTATTTATAAACAAGTAAAAGTAATTACTTGACTAAAAGTAATTACTTGAGAGACAATTTGTATGCCTTAATCAATGAATTACTAGAAGTTATAACTACCAAAAGTTAGCATTTCTTGCCAAATAATATGACTATTAATGGTGACCAATTTCTTTATAAATTATTTATAATATAAACTAGGTATGAACATTTTAAGTTATGACTTGCTTAAGCAATAAGTAATTACTTCTTTATAAATACGGAGGTTAATATTACTTAAAATTGTAATTTCCCGAAAATTTTTTATTTGGTTAAACACAACGACATTTCACCAATCCAGATAATTAATATTTCATGTGCCTTTACATTTTACTTTTCAAATTTTGTTCTTGAGTGACACGAGTGTGATATTATTCGAAAAAAAAAACCAAAACAAGAGAGAAAATGAAAACATGAACAAAACAAAAAAAAAGTCAGAAAGCTCTGTCGCCTGTAGAACTTGTAGGTATAAAACGTATATTAAAACTCAGGTCATAAACCACCTTACAATCAAAAACTCTTTTGATAAGTTCATTCTTGAACATAGGTACCTACTTGGTTCAACTTGGTTAATCGTTTCAAATAGCCTTAGCTAAGTAAAGCAGCTGACAAAAAATATCCTAAGTACTTACAAATGATATTGGTACCAGCTTTGAGATTGTTTTAAATCCCATTTACAAGACCTTAGTCTGAAGCTGAAGAAATCGCAAAATATTTTCAATTCTAGTTTTAAAAAATGAGTTTCGATCGTTTTTAAATTATTTCGGCAATAAAAACAGTCTCGAAAGCTGGGTAGAAAAGTCTACGGGCGACTTTAAAGATAAGGGGAAGAAGAAGAAGAAAGAAGAAAATGAAGAAAGAAGATCGGGCTATCGAACGACCGGGTGCCACGCTGTGCTCTCTCGGGAATTGGTGCGAGTGAACACAGCTGGTGGTATCTCAGTTGTTCTCTAGTTCTCCCACTCTTCGGTACAGCAGGTCAAGACCAACAATGACAGCGTTTACCACAAATCTGATTAGGATGAAACAAAAAAAGATGAACAAACCGTCAATATTAAGCTGGAAACCGAAGAAAAGACACGATCTCCTTAGATCTTTAGAAGGAACTATATTATTATATTAGAATTGTGGAATATGTTCCACTGTGAAGACTGGAAGTAGTTTTTAATCGCCAATTCAAAGCTTTTTAATATTTATATGTATAGAAAAACAAAATAATTCTCGATCAACACCGAGTCGTCTTTAGTAAAGTTATTACCTAGGTATATGTTTATGAATAAGTATAGTGAGTCACGCAAGGAATATCACTATTTTATTCAATGTACCTTTAAATATATAAATATAATATAGCTATTTTATTCAATCATTAGCTAGTTTTTCATGTCATTTATTTCTAAAGTATGATATCCAGTCTTGCGTGCAGTGTTAATAATACCAAATGAAATCAAAGATAACTATTTTAATTGTTTTTAAATGAAACTATCATTTTTATCTGGATGGCTTCTTAAAACAAAAGTTGTTCATAATAATTAAATCGTAGTAGTTAATAGAACTTGAACTTAATTTAACTATTAATACGATACTAACTTAATATCAAATGACTTTAAATTCACCTGTATTCTGCAGAAAAGAAAGTCTTAATAAAATCTCTTTATTAATACCAATGTAAGGCATTCTGATTAAGGAAACTTATTATTTAAGATAAATGATTTACCGTGATACTTTTTTGTACATCGTAGGTATATTATCATGTCTCCATGAGTTGTTAGTTAGTTAGTTTCTAATTATATGATCTGTAGAATTAAATTTGTATTAATCTTTACTTCTTTGGATCAAATGATGCATTTCAAATCGTGATTCAGATAGTATAAGTTTTTTTATTAAGTATTAAGTACTATATCTAACAATAATTCGTATACTTAAAAACCTGATTACATTACTGTGTAAGCTTCAGATGAATCTGAATATGAGCAGGTTGTTGTGGACTGGTCTGTAGCAGCTTTCACCGCGAAACTCATTCATAAATGTTTTCAACCAAGTTGAAAAACCTGTTTCGCCGATGCGAAGAAACGAATTAAACGAATATCAGGTTGTTAAAACTTGAAATATTAAAAGGAAAACCATAAAATAATACCTACAAGTTTACGTGAAATGAATAATTTTCTCTCGATAATATTATTTTAGTGTACCTATATTTTAATATTACTTATTTTCTTAGACATAACTTTGAACTAAATGGAACATCTTAACAATGTACTCGTAAATATTGTTTCTTAATATTGAAATAAATAACATGTAAACAGAAGATAAAAGTACCTAACCTTAATAATCAAACAATATTTCGGGTAATGTTTTTAATGCCTTTTGTATATAAAAACAAATAAGATTAAATAAATATTGCTTTATTTTTTTAATTATAATTGGTAAGGCCAATGCAATATTGGTGAACATTGCAATGACCTAACCATTATGATGGACAACATTTGCAAGATATTCCATTTATGTCAATGATTTAAATTTAAAAGCAAGTTATGTAAAACATGTAAAGGCTACGTATAGTTAATAATCATCAAGATTTCATACAAGAAATAAATATGGTTCCGTTAAGCTAGTCACGAGTGTTGCATTTGAAAATTCTTATGAAGAAATATTTTATACTATGTAACTACATCGTAGGGTTTTCAAAACGAAACTAAATGTATTATATAATATGTAATGATTCAAAGAGATTGTAAAGAGTTAGATGATTCCTGGTTTTTGCCATGTATACGTAAGTTTTTATTTAGGCAGTGTTTTAAGCGGCGTATGACATGAACTTTCTTTCCTTACATGGTATAAGCCCAGAATTTGGACGAATAAACCAATTCATCCAAGGCCCAGAATCATTAAACTCTTGTGAATTTTTTTTATCTTTTTTGTATAACATAATACCTATTACCTTTATTTAAGAGATTCAAAGAGGCAAAGGCTTAAATACGAGTACAACATCGCAGGTGTTGTGTCTTATCTAAAAACAGAATACATGCAATAAATCTAGTAGATGGCCGTCTTATTTCGCATGTGAAAATAGGTTGTAAATCTTTGAAATGCTTTGATACTAACTAAAATACACTGGCAACCTTGTTTTGTGCAATACTAAGTTTATTTACAACCTGACTGTGTACAGTAATGCGTTCACTTTCTTTTGTTACCGTTAAATTTACGCGTATAGTGTGGTAATCGAGAAATTGTAGTAGTATAAGTAAATTGCAACTTTCAAATTGTATATCGTGTGACGAGAGGGTGATGGCACGATCGTATGGGCCTTCTAACCTGGGGTCCTACTACGCAACTCCTTACCTGTACATAAGTACGGCTGTGTGTGACACACAATTTGAGATTGGCATGAGTGAGAGAAACAGATGGAATTGAAAACAGACATTGTGATTGCGAAGTAAGGCCTTTGTCGTTCTTACTACACGGTTTTCATGGTATAAACCTCAGATCATTTGTATAACCTGTAGCAAAGACTGGAAAATGTGACTGAGTTGCTTGATTCGGGTTTTTTCCGTGTTAAGATCAGTGCCGAAACATTTCGTACGTACATTTCAAACATACAAACAAAAAAATATTGGCAGGTCTTTAACTGTCTAGTCTAAGGTCTTCAACTATATAGTTAACAAGCTTTAGCCCGCGACTTCGTCCGCGTGAAGTAGTTATTTTAGGTTTTTTTTTTTAATAAAATATTGTCATCCCCTTTTTTAAAGTCACTTTAAAAACCTAGCTAGCCTTTATCCTTCCCCAAGGTCTAATCGACGATCGTACAAAACTTCATCAGAATCGGATCAGTAGTTTAGAGTTTATTCATTACAAACATACACACACAAAATATACAAATCTTTCCTCTTTATAAGTGTTTCTAAGTGTAGACGAAATAAAAACTCTAGTTACATATTCTAAAACCATTATAAAATCGAGCGATGGAGTTTCCATCCATAAATTACAATGTAAGTGTCAACATTTCGCATCGTTCCGTTGGCCAAGTCGAGCAAGGTTGCAAGTTCGGTGCCCGGCCTCGGTAACAGCCTCCCGGGAGTATCTGGCAGATTGGCCTAATTTGTTTACGTAACGAGGACACCGCTGACATTGCAACCGAAGTGCTTATGGAGAAGATAAAAAAAAGGTAAATATATGTATAGCAAGAAGTGATCTGTATTTAGCTACACTAATAGGTTATATAAGAATATTTAAGATATACATTTTTTAATAAATTATAATTGTAAATTATATAACTTTTATAAAAGCTGGCAATAGGAACTACTTGTACGGTACTAGGCCACACTTGTCCCGAAGCAATGGTTGGTTTAAATATTGGAACGTGTAAAAGCGCCTTCAGGGGCCTAATTGCAGAAATAAAGCTGATTTTACCCTACACCCCCTTCAGACTCAAGGCAATTAATACAATATCGTTTCCGAAATTGACTTGACAGGGAATGAAACCCTTGCTCTACTGAGCAGTAGCAGTATACTAAGTGTAGTCTTGCTTGGGTCGTCATTATAATAAATCATGATTTAGTTGACTCGAGTGTAACACTGAAGGCGGCGCAAATGAAAATGCCTTCGACATTAAATGACCTCCACTTTAAACACTGCTGGGATGAGCAGGGAAGCCTGGCATACTATCCTTCACCCAGTTATACGACCCTGACCTAGGTACAGCCTCTCTGTGCCCCATTTACTTGCATCCGACACAATTTCATCGACTAATGAAAATGGTAGAACGCGACATTATGTTATCAATTGGTTTCTGAGCACTTATTATAAGAAAAACTAGTTTAGATCTAGAATTTGTTATTAAAAATACCCTGGGCAGAAACGAGTTGCTGAATACAAATTTATAAAACAGTTCATTTGAGGTGATACCTAGTTACAAGTACATTTTAACCGATTGAGTTAAGAAGTGACTTACATATACATAATATATATAGTTATTTTTTATGTAGGATAGCAATCTATATAAAACATTTATTTGAGAATTGCGTTTTTCCTTGATTTGAAAAGAAAGTTAATATTTCGTTTAAAGAAAGAAAATCAACACGAGATAAGTTTTAAAAACATTAAGATTTTTTAACCCTTTGTATGACATCTATAGCCAAAGTTTTTCATGATTTTTAACATAAATAACTTAATCCTTAATTTGGTAGACCATATTTTTGCCTATTCATAACACAAAATTTACTGCAAAACACAAAGAACGCAACACAAATCGGTTACAAAACTGATACTTATGCTTATAAAAAACTGTATCGATTTAATTTCTAATCGAACTGAATCGAAGATATCCGCTTGCGTAAGGAAATGAGTAAAGCAACGCAATATAACATTACTTATACACGGAAAAACAGATTCCTACTTTATACATTTCTGTATAATTAGTTGCATTTAATACCAGCCTTGCGATTGCAATAATGATCAGCTTTGTGCTACCTATTTTGCAGATGGCATACTAATGTGGTTACATAATTAATTAATGTTATTAAATCCAAATCCAAATCCAAGTGAGGACGGCTAATGAAAAGGTAAAGTTAATTGTTTACAATTGTATTTAAAAAGTAAAACAGTATTTTCCTACTAACCCACCAAATATTAAAGTTACATACTTAACCTGTTTTTAACTGTAATACAATGTTAGGAACACTGTTTTTAAAAAGGGGTACCTATTCATACGTTCTCATTATTAAAGGTAGGTACTACACAAGTTATAAAAGTTCTCAATAACAAGTTTAATCCCTCAACCCCCAGGAGGCACGCGCGTGCCGCGATAACAATTGATTTCAATTGTGTCTGGAATAACTCACGATCGAGGGTTTAGCGACGGAATAACCAAATTACCTTCGCGTGTAAAGTATTAAGTTTCCAATCTTCAAGCTTCCGATCTGGTAGCTACGTATTTGGAGGTACATCCCACGCTATACAAATGACACAAACAGTCTCAGTGAAAGTATAATTCTGTGTACATTTTATATTCTGTACTTGAAAAGTTTTAAAGAGATTATCTCTGAAAGTAAGTCGTGCGTACTCGAAAATGAAAGATTACTCCGCCGGTAGCATAAGAAATTAAATGAACATTGCTGGTATAAATTAACACTTCATTATAATATTAGACAGATTAGTGAAAGGGAATCTGTTGTGAATTATTCAATGTTCGTTTCACAGCCATGGTAATGTAACTTAAAACTTGTACTGCCACTTTTATTAAATATTTAAATTAAAATGTATTTTTCTGACTGACTATTAAGACTATCAACGCAGAGCCATACATTACCTTTATACCTCAAAGTTTTGGCATAAACCTATGTTTATGTTATGAATTTAGCAACCGTTACTTTAGTTAGTAAAGGTACGTTTACAATATAATTGATACTATCTTAGCCTTTCAATTATGGACTGCGACCTAAATTAAATTTAACTAAGCAAAATGAAAATAGTAAAAAAATATAATACTTTACGTATTAATGTCACCTTTGCTAAAAAAAAACTAATTTTAGATCTATCTAAGCTCTAAAATCTGGTACTTAAAAATACATCGAGCAAGTGGAATTCAGGCTTGTAAGAAAACATGCTAGCGCGGAGAGAACACGCAAGTACGATGCGATTAACATTTTATCATCATTATCTTATTATGTATCTCATATCGCTGACTGATATTTGGCAACTTTGATCAGCACCTTCACCTTTCGATCCCGTCCACACCCACGACCTTGTGCTAAGTAGACAATGCCTGTTTCCGAGTCCACGTCTTTGGCTGGCATCTCGCAGACAGCGGCCAACTGCTGGTGCCAGCTACTCTGGCAGTTCCTCGCTTGGATGGTAGGCAAGGGCAAATGTCGTAACTGCAGACTCAATCGAAGCGTGGTATGCCAATTTGTTTAAATTCAGACAGGTATTTGTTTTACAAAATGATCTGTTTATATCTATTTCGTAAACTTCTGAAATTTGAAAACCATTTGGATCAGTGATAGTAAACGCTGCTTCAGAGCCATGGGTCGCAGGTTCGATCCCCGCTCAGTACAAATATTTGTGTAATGCTGAACTTTGTACTGGTCTGGGTGTTTTTTTATGTATAATCTTATATATATATAAAAATGAATCCCTATTTCCATTGGTCATCGCATCACGCGTGAACGGCTAGACCGATTTCGCTATTTCTTTATTTGTTTTGTTTGTTATTGTCAGGAGAATGTTCTTATGAAAGAAAAAATTAAGAAATTTGAGCGAAAAATTTGAAAATTTAAGAAAACTTTATCACCATACTAAATTATTTGTAATGTAACCTTAGCACTATTGACAATTTAAGCTTTTTAATTTATTGCGTTTGACATAACATTGACGGAATTCGTTCTGCAAACGGTTAGAATTTTCCAGTGCGGTTAGCATTTGCAATATCGATAAATAAATGTGTCCCTTTTTTTTTAATAATTATACCAATGCGAAATCAATATTCTTAGTTAAGACAGGACAACGACTGTCGGGTCCGCTAGAATATACATTTACAAAAAAAGTATATAAGTAATAAGTATAAAAAGTAAATTGTCTAGCACCCTATAAACCAATCTAGGTATTTCATAGTAGCTCAATTTGTGATTAATGGATCTGCGTGGTCCAGGGTGACATGTCTTAAAAAATATGAAAAAATATTATTAAATATTGCTTTGATGGGTCCTAAGTTCTAGGCAATGCCCGGGTACTTGATTTGGCAACGCGATGGACCCACCACCCGCATGACGAATCAATAGATGCTAAGTAGTTTCGTTTGGTTAGTAAGCAACTTACTTTATACTTTTGAACTTTAAAATGATATTAAATGATGTTTCTGTCAATTATTTTTGTGTGTTATGAAAATCTAGCCTTAACAAACACTTTGATTAGATATCTAGCGTCAAACAAATTTACTATGATGACTAATTACATAATGAATAAACATACTGAAGTCCATTCATAAAAACTATGACCAATGTACAGAATCACGGAAAGATTTACGTCTTCACTAAACTTACTGAATTCGACGTCACCTCTTGTACTGTATTTATTTATATCGGTAAAAATATTTTTTCTTTCTGACAAATAATTACAACTTGTCTTGTTAAATAATAGAACCTGAAATTCGGACTGGAAATCGAACCCGGAAATTAAACATAACGTATGCGGCGGGCAACAGGCACTTTGCCAGTGCATCGGTGCGCCAACGTCGAAATCAATTCTACACCAGGAAAGAAGTTTATGCAATTCCTTTGTATCTAGTATTAGTAACTAGAACAAAACGGATACTTTTACGACTTCATATTTTAGACTAGCTGTTCCCCGCGACTTCATACGCGCCAATTTCTATTTTTATGATCGAGATAATTTTTACAACATTTTTCACTGATGCTTCGCTCCTATTGGTCGCAGCGTGGTGTTATATAGCCTAAAGCCTTCCTCGATACATCGACTATCCAACACAAAAACAATTTTTCAATTCGAACCAGTACTTCCAGAGATTAGCGCGTTCAAACAAACAAACAAACAAACAAACTCTTCAGCTTTATAATATTAAGTATAGATGTAATTTGGATAACTTTAATGATCTTATAAATATTTGCTATCATATGAATAAAGGTGCTTGAAAATATGAAAATGTTGCAACGTAAAATAACATCCAATGATAATAGACCATACATGATATCATCAACCACCTGCAAGCAGGATGCGTTGGATGTCGCATATCTTCCGGATTACGATCATTGTTAGTTTCCTGAACGCTACCACGCCCTGCCATAGAGCGCCAAGTTCACGGCCACCTGGAGCCTAGAATCAACAGCTGGATCGATAGAGGGCTGCAACTCTCGACCTGCAGCCATGACCTGGAGGGGCGCGGGAGCGGGGGGCGTGCATCGAGCGGCCCGGCTGCACCGAGCAGTTATTTCTGTGCAGGTGCCTAGTCGCAGTCGATCCCCGCGCGTCAGAGCGTGCGCGCGCCCGCTTCGCTTGCACTCGTACACCGCGCACTCAGCAACCATACCCTAGTGGCGTACTACACCTGTTGCTCAAGCAGATTGCACTCTCGCGTGGTGAAACCGCATGGAAAACTCTTTTCTCGGTAGCGGACGCGACTACTTTCACCGTTTACATTCCAGCTATTGCGCCAAACAAGTCTTCGCAATCTTTCAATGTTTGTTGCGTGACGAGTTTAACTCATGTGAAGCGATTAGTTGCAACTGATTGGTTAAAGGACGCGGCGCTGTGGTAATATTATATTGGTACTATTAGTTTTAATTAGTGAAGCCAAATCGATTTAGGGCAGGATGGGAGGGTTAGGACTCCGTGTTGCCATGACAACGGGACCCGGGTAGAGCCTAGGAAGCCTAGATTCCCCGCACCCTGCGCGAAAAGGCCTCCAATTTGCGTAGGTCTCCGACGCAATAAATCAATGTTTGACACGTTAGCTCCGGGTGTTTCAATGTACTAGTTAGCTGAATGTATAACATCATATCAGTATGCACAAGTGTGCAACATGTAACCATAGTAATGGGAACGTGTCTTAATTAAACCTTTATGACTGTCATCTATCATATTACATATTGATTTGCAGCTTTGTAATACTACTTTGTATTACAAAAAACTAAATTACTTTGACATGGGATTTGATTACTTCACAAAACTCAAAAATATCAATTCTCCAATCGAAATGTCATCAACTGAAACAGATCATGAATCAGTGTCAGTTTTAATGTCACAGAAATGATGAAAATGTTCCTAACTTACTTAATGTCATACATCATACATCTTAGATGTCATGCGTGTAGAAGTATGCAACAGTTGGCATTTGGCCAGGGATGCATTCGCGAAGGTCGCGGGTGGGCGGGGTAGGGGCGAGGGGAGGGGTACCGAGGTTTCCCTGCGAAGGGTGGGGTTGCAATTATTTACAAGCGCAACGCGCAAGTGCACCCGAGTTTCAGGGTCTCCCGGGTAACTCTTCCTATTGCTATCGATCACAATTTCAATGTCAATTGCTTAGTGAGTTTCAATGCATTCGCGCATTACTACTTGAAGTGTTATCTGTGCAGTGATAATGTTGTGTGATTCAGCTATAATCATAAGAGTACACGTGGCACAGTTTTAGAAATAAACATATTGCCGCAATTGTCTGATAACAGAGGACATTATAAAATCATATTTAGAAACAATCAACGCTCACCGTTTTGTTTTGGGTTGAATTGCCTGACAATGCAATCAAAGTGTAATTACAAGAAGGGAAGGAAGGAATCACAAATTTTGCTATATGATGAGGCACAGTATAGTCATGCCAATAAAAGATCAATACTCAATAATTGATGTGACATTGCGCAAATGAAGCGCACCTGAACAGATAAAGGTCAACGAATGAAGTAAAGAACGATTTTCTAGGGCTGGCATTTAGAGGTTGTATTAGTTTGATTATTGTTAATGTAATATCGAGTCAAATCAAATCATAATTAGAACTTGTACATTTTTTTTTGGATTTTGCTTTGCAGTTTCTGTATTCACTTTCATAAAATTCAAAAATATAACATGTTTTGATTGCACGGAAATATTCAGACCAATAAAACGACTTTATTCTGCTTTTCCTTGTGACATTAAGATCAAACTAGTTTAGTCAATTGATTTAAAGTTTCATGACCAATATCATCAGAATTAACTATTTTCAGAAAATGTGTTTGTTTTTATCGGAATAAAATGCTCTTCTTGCGGTTGCAACATTGTCATACTATTGGAGATTCAGAAAATCAAAACGTTTCTACGAAATTTCCTTAACTGCCCCAGTAACCTTCACTACCTATACTATGCTAGGTAGAGATCCCTAATTAAATAAGTCTTATTTTTATCCTTAAATGTCCTAACTTTCCTGTGGCAGCTATCAGCCCTGCAGCCATCACTTTCATCGCATCGGTCGGTGCGAACATTGCGAAACATACAGACCTCCACACACTAAACTTTCGCTCGCGAGTCCGTTGACCGTGGCGGCTTTCTAAAGCATGTCGTAACCGCGGTGATCGGCCGGCCATTGTAATTCACGACTCGACGCAACACGCGATGTCATTAGTACCGTTTTTTGTGGCGTTTTCGCAAACACGTAGAAAGTTGGAAGCGTAAGGCGCAGCCCTAGCGTGTGTGCACCTGAAAACATAAAGTAATTACTCTTTTGTTTTAATCATTGATTTATATGAGGCGGTCATTCCTTTTTATGTCTGAGTAACACGGCGAAGCGTTAATGTAGACATTCGAATTAGGTGTGTTGTGTTTGCAAAGTGATCATTTATGTAGGTAGGTAGAAGCTACAAATATATGAAATTCAGATGCGTTCAATAGAAAATAAGTACGAAATTACGAATTTCGAAGCGTTTCGAACGATTGAAAACTCCTTTTACTCCCGTTTAATTGCCATATGCACTCTATGGAGTCTCAAATTCAGTTTGCTCAGTACGTCTTATTCATTAAGGACTTATTGTTTGGCAGAAGAAATAAGCTAGTCGATTGGTAAAAACAGCATTAAATTCCATGCAGTAGTCAACCAAATCGTGTAGATACTAGTTTAAAGACAGTAAGACAGACAAATTCTTTAAACCGTTGATTTAGCTTCTTTTGTTTTAATAAAGACTTAAAATAAAATTTTTTCAGACATCGGCCATACAAAGTTATTTTACATATATGTATATGTATAAAAGACTTCTAAGGTAAATTGATGTATCTGTAATATTTTTCTAACGATCTATCAATCAATTTTATGCAATTGTTTTCGGATAGACGTTTTTACTACTCTTATTCTTGAAAGTGACTTTTCTATTTTCAAAAAGATGAAGTAAACAACATAAAATCAGGTTTAAAGAAATGTTCCTTGTATTTTTTTGTATTCTAACCTTGTTTATAATTAACGGTGAAAAGTGCAATTGCATTATTCCACCATGATTTAATATTCTCGATGCCATATTAATTACTCTAGTTCCAGGGCAGGGTCGGGCCAGCAGTCCCTGACCGTAGTGTCCTAGGTTGCCTAGAGCGTCCTTGGGCGCGATGCCAACCCTCGCCCCCGCACCGCCTGCCCGGGCCGCGAACCAATCCTGACCCTACTTCGAAACGCGAAGCTCGAATTTTCGGATCTATCTGTCTCTTTCAGATACTTTAATACTTGGTATGAGTGAAAGAGACAGCTAGAGACCAATATACGGACATTGCGTTGCAGAGTATGGCCTCTGATTGACGTTCAATAACAAATTATGTACATTTTATACTCGTTCTCGGCTAATGAAGGGTATTGTCACAAATTGCTGTGTTATTGAAATGGAAATTACTGGTAGAGACACGTGGCGTCATTTATTCAAGCTTGAAGAAAGTTACGATCGAACACGTATTTATTATTAAAACGTGTACGTGTCAATTTGATTAATAGTTTAGAGGTGTAGATATTATGTATTGATAAAATCATGAGTGAACGTATACCTACCTGTACAAGGTGTAATAAAGTAAAACATTTTTAGTGATCGTGGTGCGCAAATGAAATTTGAAATATATGATTAGAAAAAATATCGTCATAATAAATAACCAATCAGCTGCAACGATTTGCATAAAATAATTTTAAAATATTTTAATTTTGGTCTCCTACAAAAAGTTATGGTGTTTAAGCATTAGAATTGGCCTCCGAGAGCTTTTGGGTAGACTTTATTAAATAAATAAAAATTGATAAGTCGGCTTAAATCAACTTTAAATATTAAAATATCCTACCAACAAAATTAAAATACTGGGCTATGTACAAGTGCACCACGTATATTTATCGTTAAGTACTTCTACTATCGTGCTGACACAATTCGAAAGAGCTGTTCAATAGGTTGAATCTATTTGCTTTGAAAACAAATATCGGAACTCGTTAACAACGCTCAAAATACATAGTGACTCCATACTTCGTGGCTACTTAGGCCTATACGCACTAATTATTTAGGCTTATTAAACTATTTCATCAAGCCTTTTGTACGGTTTAAGGTTAACCGACAGAAAGACTCAGGTTACTATTTCCAAAAATACAAGTTTATCTAACTGCAGGACTAAAGATTGTTAAGTAAACGCTCTAGATTAGCTTTCCGAAGTTCTGAAATTGCTTAGTTTGATAATAAAACTTTAAAATAACCGCCAATCAGCCATACAGTTCGCTTCGCAAACAAGTCAAAGATTCGTCAGGTGCTCAAAATACATCATGTCACTCTGCTCGCCCCCGCTTCTTGTAGGCCGGTATCACTGTCTAATTAATTTTCACAAGCTATTTTCACACCGAGCATTATAACCTGAACGAATTACAGTATCGAAGTACGGCCTGCCTAATAATTTCATTGGCTCCTGTACAGTCAAAAGTTTTTATCTTGTCACAAAACGGTTTGCAGCTCTTTGTCCTGGGCTGTATATTCAGCTCAGTTTTTAAATGAAGTTTTTATTGAAATGAATGGCTGTATAATGTCGATGCATACAGATAAAGTAATTAAAATGGATTAATTCTTCTTACAAAAAGTAAAACGCCCGTAGATTAAATAAAATTTGTTAGCAATGTGTTTGAAATCTTTCTAAAGTCAACAACATTCAGACATATATTTCCTTTGGCTCATGAAAACTCTTTAATTTGATTAATGGATTATTGTCATGCTCGCATATTTGTGTATGATGAAGAAAAAATTACAAAATGTTTAATAAACACGAAAACTCAGATTGACGAGTCTAAATAGGTTTCAATTCTTATGTAGAGCCAAAATATAAGTAGAGTTTTCTCAAAAGCTATACGCTGATGATTTAGTAAGATATTTTTAGCTATACTATTTTGCTTAGTGTTTACCTTCTTATTGCTAAAGGTATTTTTTAGCGAACCTAAAGTACAATATCGCAGTTAAAATACTTACCTTTTAATACGCGCCGTTTTATAAGCGTGTCGTAAAAGTGAGCGCAGCCGCTGATTTACGAATATTGCGCGATTAACTGAATATCGTTAAAGTTTAATGTACCTACACTTGCGTTTTTATTAACAAGGCATTTTATATTTTTAAATGGAAGCAACTAATGTGTCACTGTTTATTCATACGGTCCAATTAAATTATCGTTTTCGTTACAAGCAATCACTTTTAATAGATATATCTTTGCGTGTAGAAAAAAACCTACAAATCAGTTTTTCTTTTTTTGTAAAAGCTTTGCCCCTATAGTTCTATTTATAAAATGTATTCTAAATTACGCGGCTTCGAAGTCACTATTCTAAATATCAGTCGGTCAAGACAACTGCATTTAGTCAAGGACAGCGCATACAGTTTTGGACATGCAGCTGTTCCTCTGCACCGTCACGTCGTGCTGCGCACACGTGCTAGTGAATCACATTCGTAACTCGTGGGACCAGTGAGTCACTCGACCTTGCACACGCTACAGCCGTAAACCAACTAACACTCAAATATTATTTATTAGTTTACCGTCTGACGAACTACCTACATAACAACGCCCGTGACTGACAAGACAATCTAAACTAAAACCATCAAAATAAAATAGGAAAACATGATAAAAATGTGAAAGTCGATTAAAACAAATAGCCCTCAGCTCTAGTTCATCGTGCTGAATAACAACCCACGATTTTAGTATCCAGTGAAAATTCTGAACCTGGACGTAAAATATAACAGTAATGTTTTTGCTTGTCGCCGTGAGTTGGCCGTCGAATTGGAGCGTCTATTTGTGGCTCGAGGCCCGTTCGCGACAATATTGTAACCGATATACGAAACTAATCGCCACCGTTAATATCAGTTAGTGTTAACGTCGCGCCTGTCTAGGGTATAACGTAACGAGGAGCAGGGAAACCGTGTCGCTCGGCGGGGTTTAGATTCTAAATACGTAGAGTGCAATCATGCAAACAGATGGCAGAGTGCGCGGTGGCCTAGTTACCGATGCATCTGGCGCGCGTTATCTATTACACGCGTGCTCCGCAGGCCGCACTCGGTAATCCATTCCATACCCTCGCGAACGTCCGCTCTCTCGTCGCGCGAATTCTCACAAGCGGATAATGTGGTGTGGAGTATGAATGCTGTATGAAAGCGAGCTCGCACGCAGGCGAAAGTGATATGCGTGACACGTAGAGACGTGGGGGACCGGTGAGGCGTCAGGTGGACCCCGACAGCGAGCCGGCACGGGCGCATCGGCGCCGCAGCGTGTTGCGTCAACTGCGGCCCGCGGCCCCGTTGGCAGAGCGGGCGCGTATTTCAAGCCGAGGCTCGCGCTGCACCGAGCCGTCGACCGCTTTGCGAAACCGTCGGTTATGCAAGGCGTGCCGCTGCCAACTCGCGGCTGCTCGCACCGCCGGAAGGAAAAGTGGAACGCGGCGCAGTGGAGCGGCCGCGCGCGCCGCCTCTGCACGCCCCGCGGATCAGTGAAGTGCCCCCAGTGTCGTGTAGTGTCGCTTCTAGAACGTTGGAATTGTGTTGCGCAAGTCCTACGCCTACAGCGGGATTATTTTAAACTAGATAATTAGCGGGCCACGACCTCGGCTCCGCCGAAGTCGCAGCTCGCACCCTTAACCATCTGTATATAAGTTACCGGCACGTGTTGCATCTTATGCTCATCACGTGCACCACCAATTTGTCCTGTGACTGCCACTACTTGCATCTATTTGTGCGCTAACCTAATTAGTATACCGACACTAACAACGCTATCCTGGCTAACAAGGCTTCGCTTGGCTTCTAACTCTTTTTATTGGTGTGTTAAAAACTCGATTATATACTTACTATCACACGGCTCACCTTTATCAAACGACAAATTTACGTTCTCATCGGTGTGAAAATAGCCTTGCCCGTGTGGGAAAATCTCATCCGCTCATCTGTCAACTCGTTAAAATCCATGATAATTTCCCCACTCGCCGTGAGCTTTCATTTAGAAACGAAATCCAGGCTTGACGTGTCAAGCCGCAAGACCCGTGTGGTGAAAATCATATTCGCATTTCAATTAATTGTGTTTATACTTAATTATAATTGCCGTCCGTCCGGCGGAGTTGCCTCGAGAGGGAAAGCGTTCGGTGGAGCGTGGTGGCTTCCCGTTCGAATAACTCGTGCGCACCCATTATTAAGTAGAGTCAGTAAAAGTAAAGGCGGTTGCATTAGACGTAGGAGCCTGACCGTTCACATTCCCGCCGTCTCTCGCCCATGCGCCCAAGGACGTATTAATAGCGTGCACATTCAAGCGGACACATTTATCATGCGAGCCCCATACCGCATTGCACAATGCAGCTTATCTAGCGCATGAGAGACCGATTTATTATTTGCCCCACTTTCTCACATCTTACGATTACATTGCTGCACTTTCGAGCCGCGACGGATTGTCGTGACATAACGAAACGAGCGGTACATTCACTTCTGTGCCGAAACAGTCAAAGGGCGAAGGTTTAGAAAACAAATTAGTTAAATAAATAGCTACAAACGCATCAGAAACGCGATTGTCTCTCTCGTCAGGTTACTGAGGTGATTAGTATCCACAAAAATATTTGTTTTAAGATATTAACTACGACGCTATAACTCAGTATGCAAAGTAGAAATCGTTGAGAAATACTACATTTTGACTTGCTCTTTCTGACTGACGGTAATAAAGTCTTACGAGTCAATCTTGACATACTTTCAGAGTTAAAGCAAATAATAAATTTACATTAATTGTGATATACCTACACGTGTTTATTTAGAGTAAGAACAAAACAGCATTTTCTAAGTCAATTAGAATATAATTAGATCGATTTCTATTTCAAATTTAAATCGCAGCCGACACCAATGCTTACCTAACCGTGCTGAAACTTTGCTGTGATTGCCCGTAATTACCTCATTCCACTAGAGTAAATACATAATAATTACGCGTTATGATAGCTCATTTTGCGTAATCGTACAAATAATAAAAAGTCAATTTCTATTACTTAATGGCTATGGGGTAAGTCCAGTCTTTCTGTACATATAAAATGCTAGGAGAATTAACCTGTAAAAAAATTGGTACCTAATATTAAAAAACAATTATTTTTAAGTTGAACGTATTTTAATGACAGGAAAGAAATTAATTTTTTTTTTGTTCATCATCATTTTCAATTACAGCATTTATCCTTTTAATCTAAAGACCCGTAAACTTAAACGTCTGTTGGTAAACTCGAGCCTTAGTTGGTATATATTAAGTTAGCCGAAGTAAAAAGAGAAAAACTTTATCAATAGTTCTTAGATTATGCCTTAAATTTTAATATAATGCATTTTTCGTTTATCTAAACACACAAAAAACGCAACTCAATCAAACAAACTTTTGAATACTCTGCATTCGGTGGTAATTATTATATTTTCATTAAATCCTAAAATTTCAGTGTGTCAACCCTGATACAACTAATGCAGCGAGACGATTCATGACGTCACTACTGCACTAAGTTCTGCGCTTGCGCAGTGGGCGGTCCCCGTTGCCGTAGCCCGCCCACATTTGCATCTACGATCTACGTAACACAGGGTGGCACAATACGAGTAGTACGAATAATATTCAAAGTAAAAGCATAAGACAAACCGATACCAAACCAATATTGTTATAACTTAATCTAATTCTGACTGTTTATATCGCAATATGATTCGGGAATGGACATGTTTTACAAAAGGTACTTACAACACATTTATTATATGGTCTTGTTGGTACCTATTCGAATTTTTTATAATTTAGTCCCTTTTTGGATATGACTAATTAGCTTTTGGGAATTAAAGGGATAAAGTACCGACAAATATCAGTATATAAACTTGAAAAATTATGTCTCAGGTGGGACTCGAATCCGCATCTCCTAATTAACATATTTTTTCAAGTTTATATACTGATATTATAATTGCAATTAAGTTGCTAAAATATCAAATAAAGTATACCGACAAATAGTTGATTGAAAAGGTAATACTATTTTAAAAAACAAATTCAACAAACAATACAAAAACACCATGTACAGTATTCACTATACTGTACCTACACGGTGTTTTTACATGTAAAAACCATCTTTTAAATTTTATTTCTTTCTTTCTAAATTTATGCACGAATAATCTATGCCTGTTTAGAATCTTGAAGGACAATACCATTCCCATAAAAAAATAGCTTTCCATTTCCAAAACGTTCGAAATCGGATCTAGTAACCCAGATGTAGCTAGCTTTGTCTCCGATATCATTTCGACGGCGGATGGGGATCTAAGTCGGTCTCACTGCGCGCGCGCAAGGCCACGGTTATGTAGGGCTGACACATAGGTAATATTTTATTGTCTTTACAATTACAATCCGAAAAATGTTAAACAACATTGAGCCATGTCTCGATTAAATAACCTATGCTGAAAATGCATTTTCAATAAAACCTAGCTCTATAGGCCAGTTTCAAAAGTAATAAAGTTTATAAAATGGACACAAAATTTAAATATGAATACACTATACAGGTAGGTACTGGGCTGAAGATACTGTAAAGAGCAATATTAATTATTATTTTCTACTATTTATTGTATAAGGTGGCAACCCTTACTATGACCCACTTACCTTACCTTTGTCTCGCGTTAATGCTACGCGAAACTAAACTTTAATGTCATTCAATCATTCATTGCTGACGGCTCAACGAAGTAATAAAAACGTCGATAATTCCGTAATATTTAGGTTACTAGTTAGTCAACTTCTTAGTCATTATCAGTACGATCAGACCTAACACATTTCTAACATATAACGTGTTGGATAATAGTATTAAACCTTGAACAGTAGTATGTGAATAATTTAATGACACCTATGTATAGTGTTAGAACAAGGAAAATTCCACTGATAAATGTTTTCAAAATGTACTAAAAACCTACTAGTAAAAGTAAACTTTTAAACAAACATACAAGCTTATGGTTTTGCGTTAGGTTAGCGAAAAACATATATTGTTACAAACGTCGAGAAATGAAGGTTTCCATGTGTTCCATATTTTATGTGAGTGTATCGAAATAGGTACGGAACGAAATTTTTTATTGATTTAGTTCGTGTATAATATTTTTTCAAAAATGTATGATACCCATCCACTAATATGTTTTTAATTAAATCTTTAACAATCGGCTTTAATTTACGTTATGTAATTATAACCTTAAAAAACAAGCCTTAGTAAATGTTTACGTAGCATTTCGTAGCAAATTCCGCCAAACATAACTACATACAATAACAAACATAAATAAATACTTTTATGTATGTTGGGTCATAGTTACAGACTTAATATAAAATGCAAGGTGCATTAGTCCGCGGAATGCATCGAAACGAACGTGCGTTTGCGTCATTCTCTCATGCGCATGCGTCGAGTTAGATAGGTTTAGGTAGGCACTCTTCAGTTATAGATAGGTCTTTATTAATAGTACATGTGTCAAGATAGCCTATCAATTGGCACACAATAATCATCTGTTATTGATTTTAAACATTTGCCCTTTTCATAGAAAGAAAATCGGAAATATAGTTATTCAAAAAAGTTCCTCATGATCATGAATAGTAGTTATAGATAAATAATTTTCAGTTCATCGTATTTACATTTATTTTGCAACCTTGAATCAAAAACACATTTGTATACTGAGATAAAAACGAAATTTATAGAATCATGACTCTACATTTTTACTAGAACTGTCTAAAATAACGTCGCTTGATTGAAAGGATGCGTTGGCGAGAGACAATCAGTCAGTATTACAACAATTGCCTTGATCTATGGCGGGCTCATGATGTGGCATCGCAGCAGGCTGTGACATACTTACTAAACGCTAAACAATACTGCGCATAGTTAAGTTGTACCTCCTACATAAGTGTATGTGGCTATGTAGATT
This sequence comes from Anania crocealis, assembly GCA_949315895.1. Taxonomy (NCBI): domain Eukaryota; kingdom Metazoa; phylum Arthropoda; class Insecta; order Lepidoptera; family Crambidae; genus Anania; species Anania crocealis. The sequence continues at coordinate 10,060,357 of OX438868.1, forward strand.
GCTTCATCTTGCATGAGTGTGTTAATGTACTAGCTTTAAATAATATATTGTATTTATATGTAAATATATATTTATATAGAATTTTATTTTCAAGCATTATGTTTAAAACTAACTAACACTATAGTTTATTACAATGAAGAGTTTTAAGCTAGAAAGAAATGATATTTTCATGTTGTGAAGTCGTGATCAATATGAAGTTCTTATATCTAGTAATAATTACATAAACCATTCCACAATGTCTGATTTAAATCACATTTCTTAGCATATCCCAAGACAAACTCAAAAGTTTCTAACATCTAATTTTAAGCATAACTACCTCAATGACGTATGCATTTAGTTGCTCTTTATTTGCACATAACTTTCACTCGCTTTCGTTTATAATTCAATTCTCTCTCTCAAAGCATCACTAACTTTCTGTTTAGTAAATGATCATAATTGCACAATAAAAATTTTTGGTGGGTAATTACAATTGTGATTCACCTGCTAATTTGCCATTGTATGTGGTTACTACTTCTTGACCGACTTTTAGATTCATACTACGTTTCTTGCAAATTAAAATCATATTGAGTCTTTTTCAACTGTCTTAATGCTCCAAACTCCGCTTTAATTAACCCATTGTGTAATTAATGTTTCAATTAAACCTCACTGTCAGCATTTCAGTATAAATATGCAGTGTCATCTAAGACATAGAGCACATAATTAATTTCTATTATAATTTATGTGATATGTATATCTAATAATGATATTGTTATTCATAACAGATATAATGCACCACAAAGCACCTACATGATTATTTTCCACGCATCTTATCTAGAAACCTTGCACATCGACATCCTTAATGTCAATCAAAACAACAAAAGGCTATGCTGTTGGTTGATAGAATAATGATTAGCCCTTTATAACCTCACCACGTGTTATGAGCTGCATTCCCTAACAAGCTACTCATTTTAATACACCCATGCACATAACATAAACTCGCACTACGCTTTAGTAATCTAAAAAGAACTAATAATTGAAACAATTCCGATGTTAGTATTTAAAGACAACACTAACGCTTTGCACTAACCATGGGACAGTGATGGTAGATACAGTATTTTAGGGACTCTAGAGTGTAGTAAAACGGCGCTATAGACGCTCCGAAGTGCATAAACTGTGTAGTGATGCCCCTCAACGTTTTGTTACGCCCCGGAGGTCGTGCCAGGAGTGCGTTTGCAAAGCACGCTACAAGTTTGCTTTAAGGCAAAGTTGACACTGTAAATGCACTATCTGGTACGACACCCCGGTGCGTGTTGCGACGCTCCCGGCCAACACGGAACAAGAAAACAAATCAGTGAATTAGACAATTTTTATTCCAACAGACTATAGAGAACTTTAAACACGAACCTTTTTGCTTTTTTTATATTTTTTATTTACTTTTATGTGTTTTATGCAGTAATGTGAGATATTTCTATGTGCAGTCAAAAGATGAACAAACTACTTCTGAGCGACAAATATGCAAAATCGATTTTGTACGTAAAACTAATACAGCTCAATTTCGACTGAGAAATATTTAAGTATTGTAATTACATGATGATAAGCAGTTGAATATAAAATATTTTAACCACTCTACATAGTAGAGAACCGTGTACAGAAATATCTCATATTATTTTGCTTAGAAGTGTAGTCTTTACATGCTTTTATATGTAAAAGATCTTTTTATTTTTCGCATTATATGACTGAGTAGTAATTTGTGTATTAAACATAACGTGTATGTATATTCTGTTTAGTTAAGTTTATATTTTATTTCCTTATATTTTTGTGTATGACTTTGCAGCTGTGATGTTATGATTTTATGGTTTTATTATAGCTTTCTAAACGGTTACTTTGTTTCATTTCTAAACTATTATTTACAGTAGATTAAATGCATGTATTTCGAGTAGGTACTCTATAACAATAGCTTTATATTCTCAAAGAAATGCTGTGTAGTATTTATGAAGTAAGTCTGCTATTTTTGAATGACAAACTGGGTACTATTACGCAAACAAAGACAATAATAATGGTAGGAAGCCATTGTGACTAGTTCCCTCGCTCAGCCTTCGTGATTAATTATCGTTGGCTCTCGCCGCCATTGCGGCTGACGAATAGGGGACTTACTACTTTTTATAACTACCATTTGCATCTAGACAACTCATGCGACGGAGTCAACTAGTCAATAGTCATATTACATTTGTAGGCATATTATATAACAAATAAGACTGAAATAGGTAGAGTACGAGCGACGAACGATTAGGAAATAAATACTACAAATTGCCTATTTGCATCATAAGTAACACATGATTCTTTTTTGAAGCGTTTTTTGCCCGTTACTGCTCAGAGTATGCTAGAGTCTAGTCTAGTCTATAATAATCTCAAGAGAAGTAAACCACTTTATAAGCTGGAATTATACACCGTCATCATCAGCCCACATCTGTCCACTGCTGGACATTGCATAGCGTGGCGATTTTAGCAGAATCCTTCTTTTGAATATTAGAAATAATAAATAAATGTGGACAACAATGTATGTCATTGTTTTCTGATCCCAATTTAAATAACTATTTAAAGCACTCGTATTTTAGAAACCAGAAACAAAGAAGGTACCATAAATACCCGGACCGAGAAAATGTAGAAAAACACTTTTTTTCTACATTGACCGGTCCGGGAATCGAACCCGGGACCTCGGAGTAGGCGACACCTTTAAAACCGGTGTGTACGCCACTCCGCCACGGAGGTCGTCTTTTGGCATCTTCTCATCAAAAAAAAGGAATCTGACATAATCGTCATGGTTAGCAGGCCGGTTGAGGATGGCAGTTTGGCCAAACGAAGAGACGTGGTTGCTCGTCTTCTACGGACAGTATTATTTTAGTAGCTAATTACCATCATTCTGAATAAAGCCAAAAGACGACAAGGGGTAGAGTAATATATTTGAGACTATCATAACACATCCATAACTGTACATTCCTCTCAATGCCGAGAAAGTAAATATCATGAGTCATCATTTATGAGTTCACTAAAAACCCGCTCACAAATGCAGGCTACCCTTGAACTAAAAAAACTAAATTCAGAAGCACCCCTGGCACTGTTAACTAGTTCACATTTGACAGCTGTCAGCTGTTCACCCACTCGCTCCAGCGCAAGTTGAGTGTAATTATAGGCAGGTCGAAATAACTACAAACAATGTTGCGCCAGTATTCATACTTAGAAACACTATTCTAGTGTGGCCTTGGCGAGCTGCGGCTGCACAGACTATTTGACTTCGCTGTTGCATAAGTATATAGATATAGTTGAATATTAGAGCTAAATAGATACCGGTTTTATTTAGGTGTTTTTCAATTGCGACTTTTTAGTTTTTGTTTGCTCTAGTTGCATATTTATTTGTTCGGACATTTATTTATAGGAACGGGATCTAAAAACCTAATAGTTACTTATAGTTTAATGTAAAGGTTAAAGTAAATCACAGAATTGTTACTTAGATTCACATTTGTATTATACTTAAGTTGAGTTGAATCAATAGAATAAAAAACTATCACGAATTTTTAAATTTCCTTAACCGATTCTCCATTAAACATCGAACTACTCGTTAAAATGAAACATCCTTACACAATTGTAAAATTATTTTATGTGGTAGTTTTTTTAAACTGTTTGCTGGACTTAAAATAATGCACGCAGTCATTTGCATATAATAAAAACAACACAGTCATCTAAATTAAGTGATATTACACAATTAAAATAAAATAATAAGACTGTGATTCAAAGATATAAGTTACAATACGGCATAAGAGCTTAATTTATTATTAGCATAAAATATCTTTAGATAAGTACATCACTGTTCTTTAAAATAAGTTTAGGCTTTGTTCCTGTTGTTGTAAGAATATAGTTTTATTTTATTCTATTAGTTTGTGAATTTAAGTTAGTGGGTCAAGAGTGTAGGGTGACCACACATCTGGTGCAAGGAAGCCGTATGATAATTCAGCCTTGCTCGTAATCCCATTGGGCTGTGCCTGTGCTGTCACACTCTTGACTACTACTTGTTTAGTTAGTATAGACACCAATTTTCGAAGTATAAAACGGTGAACTTATTAGTTTTTGAATTAAAATATGTCTTTTGTTTCGAAAGTTTTTATTATAACTTATTTGAATAAATTTTTATTTTGTTGTGTTGTTTTTCTTTATTTTTAAACTCCCTTTAACATATCATAAGTTTTTTAATTTTAATTTATCACAAGTTATTCTTTGTGCATCATTCTTTCTTTCTAGTCAAATACTTACAACCCATATTACAAATTGTAGTTAAAGTACATAATATATTAGCATAATTAATCTATAATGGAGGTAATGCTGATAAGAGCTTGCATGGAACCATATTGGTATCTGAGTGCATTGGATGCAAAGGCCGTTGAATAATTTAATCAAACACTAATAATATATAACTGAGGCCGCAGCGCTAAATCTAAAACAAACATTTTACTGTGAACGTATTTATCAGTAGCCCGCGTCTGTAACATATCTAATTCCGTGCAAAAGGAAATAGTGCAGACAGACGTAATTGTAATTTAGTTTACAAGGCTTTAAACCTGCAGTTTAGGATGTTTCCGTTTGTACCCAATTGTCCATTGTAATAGTTCATTCATCATAATCAACTTCGTCTATAGCTAGACATAGGCTGCGACTTGCAATATGGGCTCGTCTGCGGGTCATCGGTTCTTTAGACCAACCCAATCTAACTAGGCCTCTTTTAAGGATCATCACCACGATCGGCCCAGCACCGTCCGTATCCAGTGGCTTCCCGCGACCTTCACCAGATTGTCAATCCACCTGGTCGACCTTCACCAGATTATCAGGCCTACCAACACAGTCGTTTAAGACTTACTCACTGCCATTTTAGCTCAGAAATTACTTTTCATATTTCCAAGAAAAACCGCCTTAATATTGCACTCTGCAGATAGATAGTGAAATCAAATCTTACCAACTCGGCGCAAACATGACAACAACATTCAAAGGCATTTTGTGACCTAACGAGTTGTTGAAACTCGAAAAAAGCCAATTAAACAATACTTAGACCAGAAATAGACTGGGCAACAAAAAACATAACAAGCAATACAAGAAAGCAAACAGGGACGATACAAACACCGGCAGGCTGACTATTTTGTCCTAACTGCCTGATAATTAATATAAATAACTCCAGTTCGCTTTATACTAAGAGCAAAACATACTACTTTATCTGCATACCTACTTATATCTGCTAATTTGGTACCCTAGCATAAAATTTGGTTATTCATAAAGTAATTACACCCAAAATTAAGTAAAGCCACAGATGAAAATCTATATCATAAAAACAAGGCGACAGCAGGCTTCACCTATTAAACTTTGTAATTCGTGTTACAATGACATTTCCTTAGTTATAATTCAGTATTCAGGCACTTTGAACTTTTAGGTCTGTATAAGTAGGTAATATATTATGTGTTTCAAGAAAATTGAAGATTTCTACTAATGTCGTAACATGGAGTGTGCAGCGATATGTATGAGAAAATTTTCGACTGTTATGCTACTGTAAGTGTGACTTTCACCAGATTATGTGCTACAAACACATGAACCAATAGGATTGCTTTATTATTTTAAACTACTAGCTATTTTCCGTGACTTCGATCGCGTGAACTTCATTTAAATTTGAAATTCTTTCTATAATGTAGGTATACTCAATCATATCAATGGTTTATAACTGTATAAGTACAGGAAAAACTTTTTTTTTAAATGTAAGATGGAAAATGAATGTTCAGTAACATTATTAAAATTTGTAGGTTCGATATATAATTCTGCTCCTCCTGCTAAAGAGTTACAGTGATTGTTGGGAATCGCTCACAATGAAGGAACTCTGTCTAAGAGCAACAACAGGGAACATGATAAAAGATTTGAGGAAGACTTGTAGGGTAAGACAATGTTAACATACAAATTTGTACATTAGCGCTACGTAGCACGGTGGAAAGTCGGCATTACACTAATTGCTAACGCAATGTTACTATTTAGGACTGTAATATATGATATCTTAATGAAAGGCTGGTTCTGGTGCAACTGACATTACATTATGTAAAGCAAAGCAAATACAAAATCAGTATAAAAAGTAGTAAACCATAAACAGTTCGTAAAAGTACAAATATACCTACTTATATCAAAAAGTATATGCATCCTGCACAGTAAACTGTCAACAACTCAGTGGTTTTATAAGCCCTTTTGTAAATGTAAGCACGAACATTTATACTTTATCAAGATTTAGACAGTAGGTAGCCATATCTAACTCGATATGCATGTGCCCTATTCGAGTCCCGCCTGAGACATATTTTCTCAAGTTTAAATACTAACTCGATTGAGTTCATCAACATTTTTTTCATGGACCAGTTAATCATTGAAATCATTATAAAATAAATGCATTTCAAGTTTGTTAACATATTATATTACAAATTTCTTAAAAGCCATTCTATACCTACTTGTATTTTATCCAATAGGCACTATTCAAATTTTAAAATCAGACACTTATTGCCGTTAGTAAAGTCATAGGCCCAAGGCTGCCAGTGTCTGCTCGGTGTTCAATTGAATATTCTGTATTCTGTTTCATGCATAATAGCAAACTGTGTTTTACAAATACCTAGCTACCTACACGACATATCTTATAAAAGTAATTCAATATTGAAACATAATAAACTGATACATATAGTGACTTGAATAGTCCAAAAAAACTTTTGTTTAGCATGCTAAAAATCTTTTGGTAGAAAATAATCCAGGGTTTATTTCGGTTTATCCAGATTTAATCCTTAATATGACAATAGGAATGTTATATATTTATGATAAACTTTAGCTCAGCAATGATTATTTAAGAATTAAAATAAAAAACACAAAACAAGGTTCAGGTATAACTGATGCTTGAGCCATTAGCAAACCCCTGACTCGTTAAACCACAATACAACCTACCATTCCCTTGTAATATTTCGTAGGCGGATTATATTTACTTCACATTAAAATAAAGCAGTTTAAGCTGGTAGTGAGGTTAGTCATATTCCATTATATTAAAACATAAAAAAATAATAAAAATTTCAATATTAGATTAACACAAGAAAGTCAGTCAACGTTATCGCTATACGCTTTAAATCAACTACTTAGAGTTAAACTTAATAATTTCCCTGTAGAAGATTAGAGACAGTACCTACGTTAAACCATGAATGTGTATCATATGTGACTCATGGATATGACAATATGAGGTAAATAGTTAGGTATCAAACTAAGTTTTTCTTTTAAAATAAAAGCAAGCGTGATTTGCATTGCTAGTTTTAAGTTTAGTTAGAATATGTGTTATATAGATTAATTTTTAGCTTTCCATTCATTATGATCATCGGCCCATATAAGTCCACTACTGGAGACAGTTCTCTCCAAAAAGAGAATTTTCCCACAGCAGCCACGCTTGGCAGGTGGTTTGGCGATCGCATTTTGGTCAGTGGTGGAGACCGTGGTAAGAAGACGCTGCTGCTCGTCTTCTTCTAGCAGCGCATATTTAGTTGCCTCTTACAACACCTTGCCTCTTACAGGACGAGAAGATAATACGAGGAGCTATTTAATTTTGGGGAGCACCACGGCATGGCACGGTTTTCCGTTACAAAAAAAATTAAGGAAAATAATCATTACATACTATACTGCCGCCTGTTTCGTAAAAGAAAAAAGTATTTTAGATGTCTGGACTCTGATTATTTACATTGCAACAACATCGAAAATGCATAACGCACTGCAGATATCGATTCAACCGGCTGCTATCCGTATAAATAGCCATTTTCCTCATCGGTTTATCTCATTCATCCGCTAGTTCTGCCCGAGGCTAAATACCTACATATACTCATTGTACGTGACCATGGAAATACCTGCGAATAAACCCACACAAGTAAAATGACAGCATTTAAATCATCACGTCTCATTATCGTGTGATTATCCGTCAACTCAAGGATGACCGGCTGTCAGTTTTCTGAACCCAAATTGTGGGCCTCTGGCATGACTTACTTTATGGCTTCAAATTTACGACAGAAGCCAAACCAAGAACTTATAGAGCCTTCAAAAGCACGACTTAACCCCCACTCCTTCCAGAACCTAAGACGTTTTGTAAAAATCCTTTGAGTTGTGTCAGTTGCAATAAATCTTTACAAATTGGCTACAATACAATTATTTATCGGGAAACGAATCCGGAATCCTCCCCTTGTTTTGTAGGCAGACCACCACATCAGTGTACCAATTGGTCTTCGACCATCACTTGTATTGATAGACGCTTGTTGGTTGAAATCTCGCCATTTGGGTTAGAATTCTATTTAATATTCAACCGTCGAAAAAGATGAGTTGTACTTACTAAATATTTATGGTGTTGAGCGATTTTGATCTTGATGAATTTTGATCTTTTACAAAAATTTAAGCGTTAAAAACGCGTTGAATAGGGATCCATCACATTTGTTAGTCGGTTAAAAAACTTACCAGTACCAAAACAATACCAATTTTAACAAACATTGCGACGTCATTATAATTGGTCACTGACTGAAAATCAAATCTGTCACTTATTGTGACGACCATTTGGATCAGCGGTAGTAAACACTGCTTCTGAGCCATGGGTCGCGGGTTCGATTCCCGCACAGTACAAATATTTGTGTGCATGAACATGTCTGTATGTACTGGTCTAGGTGTTTTCTATGTATTATAAGTATGTGTTTACAAAAAAAAAAGTATATAAGTAAGTTTATCGGTTGTCTAGTACCCCATACGACAGGGTACTTAATAGTAGCTTAATTTGGGACTAGATGGCTCTGTGTGGCCCAGTGTGGCATGTCTGAAATATTTAAAAACTTATTTTATCCGTTTCGTGATCTTACCTAGTATTTGGTAATAGTATTCAGCTTTAAATTCACCCTAGTATGTGAATGTTGCTCTATTGTAAGAGCTGTCTCCGGACCGGATTTACTTATAATTATTATTTTGTAGAATTTTTAATACTATGAACCTTCATAATTTGAAATACATAAGTGTCTTACTGTATCTACGAGACTCAAGAAAGTTGCAACAGGTCACTAATGCATATTAAATGATGATGATAATAAAAGCGTGAGAAGTAAACTGAATAAGTAAAATAGGTAATTTTATTTATTATCATCACTTGAATCTAAGACAAGAACTTAATACCACTTTACTAACAAAGAATATTGTAAACAATTTATGCATATGAGGCATTACCATGTGCCATTTTTACTCTATCAATCCTTTGAGACAAAATTTTCCATACCTACATCATCATCATCATCATCATCAGCCTATCACAGTCCACTGCTGGACATAGGCCTCTCCAATTGCACGCCACTTAGGTCGATCCTCGGCTTCTCGCATCCAGCTCCTGCCAGCCACCTTGCGCAAATCTTCACTCCACCTGGCCTGAGGGCGACCTACACTACGTTTGCCGAGACACGGTCTGCACTCAAGAACTCGTTTACCCCAGCGGTTGTCGGTTCTGCGGCTAATATGGCCAGCCCACTGCCACTTCAGCTGGCTAATCCGGTGGGCTATGTCGGTAACTTTAGTTCTCTGCCGGATCACCTCATTTCTGATTTTATCCCTAAGAGAAACTCCGAGCATAGCTCTTTCCATAGCCCGTTGAGCGACTTTGAACTTGTGGACTAGCCGTACCGTCAGTGTCCACGTTTCGGCTCCGTATGTCATGACGGGTAGGACGCACTGATTGAAGACTTTCGTCTTGAGGCATTGTGGGATCGACGATGAGATACCTACATGCAACCTTCTAAATCAAAACACAATTTACCTAAATGGTTGAACTCGAAAGCCAATAAAGCAAGCAAGTACCAAATATGGTGTCTTAGACATTTAATTATTAGAAACCGCGTACCTTCTCAAGAAACCCGTCTATGCAAAAGTGTAAAACATTTTTCTATTTTCACAATAAATTAATGTCATCATCGGATACATCTTAGCCTAGAACGTTAGATAGGCCATTATTTATTTTATTATGAGGTTTTATTATACAATCGTTGGTATAGGATCTATCACCAATAAGTTATTTATTTGACATACGAGTATCTATAAATGAATCCATTCTTAATATTATAAATGGGAAAGTGTATGTGTCTGGTTGTTTGTCCGTCTTTCACGCCACAACGGAGCGACGAATTGACGTGATTTTTTAAGTAGAGATAGTTGAAGGGATGGAGAATGATATAGGCTACTTTTTGTCTTGCACCCCCCACTTCCCTAAAATGGGGTGGAAGTTTGTATGGAGCATTCCGCAATTTTTACGGTAGAAAGCTAAAAATTGGTATGCGGACTATTTGTGACTAACAAAAAAAAAACATGCATCTTTTTTTTTAAATCCGTCCTTAAAAGGGGGGGTGCAATTTTATTGTTACCGAAGCCGCGGGCAAAAGCTAGTAAATAATGAGTGGACAACATAACATACATTGTTCTTACTCGTATTGTGGAAACCAGTAACAACGAAGGTACCACAAACACCCAGACCCGAGAAAATGTAGAAAAACTCATTTTTTCTTTTTAATATATCTTTGTTTGTCCTGTGGGTCTAGCACAAAGAACTATCGACTTCGAATCGTTTGCGTATCGAAAGCAAACGACACAAAGTTCGTGCTTTGTTTTGTAGTTCTCGTTTTGACCGCGCGAGCGCTGTTTAAGTTTTCATACTAAATATTTCGACGGCGATACGAACACGCAAACGATTCGAATTCGACAATTTTTCGTGCTAGACCCACTGCATACGTCAAACACGCTACATTGTTTCGATTTCGTAAAAAGATCTAGAAATATACTTTACGTATGGTAATGATATCAGTTAACTTTACTAACTTTTACTATTGATGTAGAAAACTTTAAGTTTTACCTAAATCTAAAAGATACACCAAAATGTATACATGCAGATCCTGTTTTCATATTATTTTATGTTTCAGATCATCATCGCTGAGTGACTTCGACTACATGCTAATCCTGGGGAATGACAAAATGAAGACGTGTTTAATTGAAGACTTCGAATAAAGATGATTTATTTTTTTATTTTTAAACTAGCTCTTGCCCTCGGCTCTACCCGCGTGAACTACAAGTACTTAATATCGCGAGGGCGGAAACCTATGCCTTGCTCTGCAACACGAAGCTTGTATTTACGGATATACCTATCTGTCTCTTTCAGATACTTTTAAGACAGTGTAATGGGTGACAGGGACAGATGGATTCGAATATACGGACATTGTGTTGCGGAGTAAGGCCTGTGCCCAGCAGTAGAATGCAAAATAGCCTACTTATGTCAGATCTCAAGGTCGGTTCAGTACCTAGTTTAGACCAGAAAGTGTAACAGACAGACAATTACTTTCGCATATATATATTAGTAAAGATTACCTAATTTACGTAAACTCTTTCCTTGATATTCCTTAGATGGTGATACACACCTTATCTATAGATGAAAAACGTTATTAGGCACATATTGGTACAGAACGAAAATAAATAAATAAAATAAATAAATGTGGACAACATCACATAGGTACATTGTTCTGATCCCAATTTGAATAAACCAGAAACAACGAAGGAATTCCAATTATAATCAAGTACCTACCTAGTTATATTATTAATGCATTAACTGTTTGATTTACTGGATGCAACTAAGGGGTTTAGCATTAAGATAGCGGTCTGGGCACTATCCATCAGCATTTACTTTCCTAATAAAAAAGAGTGAACCACCAAATTGTTCACAATGTAATGTAATTGAGGATGTACAACACTTGTTGATGGATTGTTCCCGAACTAGAGGAGAACGAGAGGCACTTCAGAAAGAATTTAATTAAAATTTATTAGACGTAGGTTTAGTTACTTAACTTTTTTATCAAACCCTAAATCAAAAATGGCCATAAAGCTGTCCAAATTAGCAAAAGGCTATCAGAAGTAAGTCCCGTTATAATAATATTGTAATTCAGTTAGTTATTGAATATAAATGTAAAATGGATACGATGAGGTTGACATTACCGTTGGGTAAAAACCCCTAAATAAAATATAGATTAAAAAAAAACAAGGGGTTCGAAATCCGCAAGCAGAAAATCTTTGAGTGATCAGCACTAGCATATATTTTTCGTATTTATGGAAATTATAAGCGAAAATGTTTATCCTTCATCAAGTAAACATGGAATAAACCTTGCTAGATTTTTGGCTAGGTAACTGTTTTTTAATGAAATTTTTGATTTTATTTAGGTACTTTAGTCTCAAATAAGTTATCACATAAATCATTGTCACGCCAGACCACACAATCATAACTAACTTACATATTAAAAACTTTGTTATAAAATTGTAGTAATTACCATTACCTGACTGCTCTTTTTATATTTTTGTGATGAATACATGAAGCTCTAAAATGAAGTGCAAGACCACTAATCAAGAACAGAAGAGAAGAGAAAAGTAGAAGCAAGAAGACAATAGGGTTGACCGTGTTGGCAGTGTGGTTAGCTGGTTGTTTGGTTCAGACAACAGCCACTAACGACACTGCTCCTGCGTGCGCCCTGGATACAACAATCGCCGCATGCGCAGCTTCGAAGATGTGCGAAGAGAAGATACATTTTCTATTTTTTGTTTATGTTCTACCAGAGATTATTAAAAAATTCCTGCAAATATTGTTAGATACACACATTTACAACAACTATAGATACAGAGACTAAAAAATCACTACAAGATTTAAACTTATATTTATAAAACAGATCTACTATCCTTCAAATGTGTGTTGCTGACTAATTTATTATAGGTACTTGCTTCCTAAATTTTTAGAGTGTGATGCCAAATATATTAGACCGGAGCTCCGCAATTGTTGTAAATCTTATAAAATCAAGGAATTGAGGAGAAAGAGGGTTTTGGGATCGGGCCCAAAGAAGTCGAAAATTTTGTATATTATTGTCATTTTGTTGTTGGTTATCTTTGTTCTAGGAATTGTGTTTTAATATTTTATTTATTTATTTATTTATTAGTATTATTACAATATATTAGTTAACAATAATAGGATTTCGGAGCGGATACGGCACCATAGACCACATCCACACAGTGTGGCAGATTATGCAGAAGACCGAAGAGTACAATCAGCCCTTGTGTCTAGCATTCGTGGACTATGAGAAAGCCTTCGACTCGATAGAGATCTGGTCCGTTCTGGAGTCCCTGCAGCGTTGCCAAGTAGATTGGCGGTACGTGCAAGTCATGAGATGTCTCTACGAAGCCGCCACCATGTCCGTCCAAGTAAAGAATCAGCAAACAAAACCTATACCGTTGCATCGAGGAGTGAGACAAGGGGACGTCATTTCCCCGAAATTATTCACAAATGCAATGGAGGATATGTTCAAGACGCTGCAATGGAAAGGACGAGGCATCAACATCAATGGCGAATACATCTCTCACTTGCGATTTGCAGACGACATCGTCATTATGGCAGAAACGCTGCATGACCTACAACAGATGCTGAATGACCTGGCTGACTCTTCTGTGCGCATCGGCTTGCGGATGAACCTGGATAAAACCAAGGTTATGTTCAATGAACATGTACTACCACAACCGATTGTTCAGAAATACGTGTACCTCGGGCAGACATTGCAGTTAGGTAGAAACAACTTTGAGGATGAGGTGAACAGAAGAATTCAGTTGGGTTGGGCAGCATTTGGGAAACTACGTCGAGTCTTCTCATCGTCGATCCCACAATGCCTCAAGACGAAAGTCTTCAATCAGTGCGTCCTACCCGTCATGACATACGGAGCCGAAACGTGGACACTGACGGTACGGCTAGTCCACAAGTTCAAAGTCGCTCAGCGGGCTATGGAAAGAGCTATGCTCGGAGTTTCTCTTAGGGATAAAATCAGAAATGAGGTGATCCGGCAGAGAACTAAAGTTACCGACATAGCCCACCGGATTAGCAAGCTGAAGTGGCAGTGGGCTGGCCATATTAGCCGCAGAACCGACAACCGCTGGGGTAAACGAGTTCTTGAGTGGAGACCGCGTCTCGGCAAACGTAGTGTAGGACGCCCTCAGGCCAGGTGGAGTGATGATTTGCGCAAGGTGGCTGGCAGGAGCTGGATGCGAGAAGCCGAGGATCGACCTAAGTGGCGTGCAATTGGAGAGGCCTATGTCCAGCAGTGGACTGCGTTAGGCTGATGATGATGATGAGCTAACAATAATTAATTTCAGGTCCCCGCACTAGGCTAAGCCTGTCCTGTGGGGAACAATAAACGAGTTACAAAAACAACGAATTAGTTTTAATAAAGAAATATAATTAAGAGTAAGGAAGGAGAGAAAAATAAATACCAACCGTTAAATATTTGCATGAAAAGTTTTCTTTAGATGTTAGAAGTATAACGAGAAATATATATTGATGAAACTCCGCTGGTGTACAGAGTTCTTAAAGCCAAAATAAAATAAATCGTCGAAACCAAAAAAAAACTTAGAGCAGTCACCCGGTAGGCGATTATGTGGTGGTGGTATACCAAATACATACAGTTAAAGACATAAACCTCCTCCTTTTTAGACCAGGTTAAAATAAGTAGCTTTTATATCCTGCTTTAAAATTAGGCCTTTAAAAGTTTAACGCTTCGACGATCAAGCGACTGACAGTAGAAAACGTTACCAACTTTTTCTGGCGGTGCTGCTTTAGTCGCTAAATACTTAGACACAAGAATTACGTTTAGTAATTAATTGTCCTTGTTGTAGCAATTGAATCGATTCTTGTATTGATGAGGGTGGCGCCGTCTGATTTTTCACACAGGCGTCCAAGATGCCAGTCTGCAACACCGAAATATTTTTTTTACATTTATTATTTACTTTTATCTTTCAGCCGTAGCACAATGTCTTACTGACTTGCAAGCAGGCAGAATACACCTTTCAATCTAATACATTACAGATCCAAAAATAATATGACTTCTGTCGCAGCTCCGGCGCGGTCCCATGCGTTGCTAATCGTCGCTGATGGCTTTCGCTTACCACCGCAGCTTCGGCTTTCTCACAGAGCGGTCACAGCCTCCTGCTCCTCAACCCGCGGGCCGCCTCGATAAATGCCAAGTAATTTTATCACCCATGTAATGTACGAGTATATACCTGCTCATGTCATATAAAATAAACACTTTGCACATAACTTGTTAGTTTTATTGCGCCAATGAACTTATTACATCATCAACAGTAGCGATAGATTCAATAGGCTCGCTTATTTAGGTACTCAGTACGCCACGGACACAACGCCATATCGGTACAAACTACAAACAGTCTTCGTGACATCGATCCTTGCTTTGCCTTGCTAAGAGTTTTGATGGAATAAAATTCCTTAGCTATGGCTAGACTCCATAGTTAAGTTCCCTGTTGACATTCAATCAAACCTGTAGTAACCACATAGGTACTTATTACCACGAAGGATCGACGAATGACTGCGAAAAACGAAGTGCGCGCAAGCGAACGCCGGCGAATGCTTTGGTCGAAATCTCTGCCATATCTTTCCAATCTACTTTATGACAAGTAGTCCGTATTTTGTTTTGAATTACCTATATTAAAATTGTATCTTTTCAATGCAGGTACTGCACGTTTTAATACGGGTAACGGGATAACGTTTACAGGACATCTTATAAAAACATGCCAAAATGTATAATTATTTCGTATCTACCTATGTAAGATTAACGTTTGATCTCAGAGATCTAGTTATAGGAATATAACGATAGGTTCACTTTAAAATATCACAAGTCAAACTCAAACACTTACACTTTGTCCAACGCTTCTCCAATTTTTTTATCTCTTCCAAAAAATATGATTTGTCGAGGTCCTCAAAATAGGCCTTTGTTTGCGAGATGACTTCATCATTGGAGTCAAATCTTTTTCCACCAAGCCATTTCTTCAGGTTTGGGAACAAAAAGTAGTCACTCGGAGCCAAATCTGGAGAATAGGGTGGATGAGGGAGCAATTCATAGCCCAATTCATGGATTTTTGCCATGGCAACTGCACATGTGTGCACCCTTGCATTGTCTTGGTCTAAAAGAACTTTTTTCTTGGCCAAATGAGGTCGGTTTTTTTTCAAATCGTCATTGAAGCGGTCCAATAAGTTGGGCTAATATTCCCCATTGATTGTTCTTCCCTTTTGAAGGTAGTCAATGTGGATTATCCCACGTGCATCCCAAAAAACAGTCGCCATAACTTTATTGGCTGACAAACCCACCTTGGCCTTCTTTGGCGCCGATTCACCCTTAGAAACCCACTGTTTTGACTGTTGTTTGGTCTCTGGTGTGTTGTGGTGGATCCATGTTTCGTCCACGGTTACAAAACGGCGCAAAAACTCCTCCATATTGCGATTAAACAACGCCAAACCTTCCTGTGAAGTTGTTACACGATTGCGTTTGTGGTCGACTGTGAGCAAACGCGGCACCCATCTTGCGGAAAGCTTTCTCATGCCCAATTGATATTTTAAAATTGAAACCACTGAGCCATGCGAGATCCCTACGGCTTCCACAATCTCTTGCACTTTCAATCTTCGGTCGGCCAACACCATATCGTGAATTTTTTCGATTGTTTCGGGTGTAGAGACCTCAACTGGGCGTCCAGGACGTTCGGCATCTTCAGTGCTTTTACGGCCACAACAAAATTCAGTAAACCACTTTTTTACCATTGAAATCGATGGTGCAGAGTCCCCATAGTATTTATCAAGCTTAGCCTTGGTCTCGGTAATGGTTTTTTTTTCGCAAAAAATAATGCTTAATAAGCACACGAAATTCACCTTTTTTCCATTTTTTCCTTAAATTACTGGGTAGTCTGATAAAAATAGCTGTCAAACACAAACTAACTGACGCTGCAAGTTCAAATTTTGATAGGAATCAACTGACAGATACCTGTTGACAGGAATAGTGTTGCTTTTTCAGTAAAGAGGTCAGAAATTCAAAAAGTCACGGACTTATTGCCCCGCCCTCGTAATAGAACAAAAATTGCGCTTTTTAATGGAATATTAAAATCAGGTTAAATGACAAAACTTAATAAGATTAGGCCTAATTATGTGGAAAACTAATCCTAAGTCCTAAATTAAAGCTTAATTAGGACTACTAACATGCGACTGAGTTCTATAACTGACCTAGTCCTAACCTTTATAGTTATTTTTAAATTATCTAAATAATTTAACAAAATCCTAATCTGTTCGAATCATAAGTTAATGTCATAATTAATGATCATCATCATTAGCCGATCAAAGTTTCTATATGTGGTACCCTAAGAATATCTCAGCACTCATAGGGAGTCTGTACTCTTACGTAGAATGAGCTTACTGTACTGCCATATCCATTACATCGAGGTGTAAACATGTTTGCAGCGTTTGCAGGTCTCGAGGGACTGAAATAAAATTATGCATTGCCTACATTCAGATGCAGCGGGACCACTGCCAACTGCGTGTATTATAACACGTGAATACTTATTTAGTCAATTTTATTTTTGATGACATGCCAACTAATTAAATAAATTATGAAGTTGCTAGAAGGACTAATAGCTTTGATTTAATTTAGGAAAATCGATAGGATTCCTAGTCAAGATTTTCAAAAATTAAATGTTGTCGCCATCGGTCACATATTTCATTTAGTTATGATGAAGGATTAAGGTGTTATACCCTTCTAGAAAAGTGCTTAAATTCGATTCTAAGGTGCAAAAGATAAATATTTTTTAATCGATGAGTTTTTTGACCCTATTGATTTAATTTTATTAATTTAACATCAATTTAAATTGACGAACACGCTGGACCCCATGTCCGTCTGCGTTCCTGACGTTATTTGGTTACGTGAACAAACTATGTTATAATTTTATACGGGCCCAATTTACCCTAAATTACCGTCGCGTCAGGACTAAGTAAAATAAAAATAAAATAAAATTGTTAAAAACTTTTTAAAGTCAAACTTTTATTGAAATGCGCTAAAAAGCAAAAAATTTATCCCTCCCTTTTTTATCCCACCATCTCGGCAAGAGTATTTTCATCCCACCATCTCGGAAAGAGTATTTTTGCTCTTCGATATCCGAGTGCAAAAGCGGTTTTTATTCGCTAGAGGATAAAGTATATTTGAATTTAGAACATCGCGTGCACTAGGTATTACTTGCTCAGTGCTAGGTATGTGATTTCAAAACATCATTAAACCTATTTACTTTCATCTCCATGGTGCCGTATTTATCATACAACTTTTTTTTATTTGTTAAAAACTCAGACTCTTAACCTCCTTGGTGTACTTTTGTTTTCGATTTGCTTTGCGCTCGCCATTTTGTTTTGAATTCGTATTGTTATAATTAAGAAACTTGAAAACAAGTAAAAAAAATACGAAAATGAGTGATTCCAGCGACGAAGAAGTTTATTTCTGTATACTTACATATCAAAATGTTGTAGTAAATATATACCTAAACTGAAATAAAAGTATCATAAGATTGTAAATGTTTCATTTTGCATTTAGTCATTTCCTCGCTAAAGGGGGATGAAAAGTTACGTGTTGCACTCGAGTGCAAAGATTTTTCACCTTGTGCTCTTTTAAATCCCTCGCTAACGTTCAGGATTCTAATTTTTGAATCCTTTGCTTGCTCGGTCATTAAAGTTGAGCACGCGGTTAAAAAGGAACTTTGCACTCTTGTATAACAAATAACTATTACTGTCGTAAAGATTTAAGTAGGTACTCGTATTTACTGTTTGAGAATTTCAAAATATAAAATTATTCACATCAAACTATTTATTTTACTTGTTTATCTGCATAAGTAAATTATCTACCAAACAGTACATAGTTAATTTGATTGTCTAGGTTGCTCTACGTTTGCATGTTTTTCCAAATGTAATGTCCTAACGGCCAGTTTTGGCATATCGGAGATAGAAAACAACTTCTGTCTTTGTTTCTCTGGACGGCAAAATCAGAGATAGAAACTGTTTCCTATCTCCGAAACGTCAAAACTGGCGATAGATAGATTATTGGGACCAGCCGTAAGTATTCCTAAGGTGTCTGTAGGTGTCTGTAATAACCTTTGACAGGGTAGACAAAGAAGTAAGACTTTTTAATAAATAAGTCTCTCAATTTGAATATTTCTCACAGTCTGTTTATTTCATAATCGCCTTTCACAAAAATGATATTGAATATTGAATTTACTCATTTTACACTTATTTAATGGTACAAATGCACAAAACTAGATACTGTTTGTTCAGAAATGATAGGTAAATATCTGTACCAGCAAAATTAATTGCATATATTAGTCAAATAAGGATACGGTATGTAGGAATAATAGTACCGTAAAATGGCGCTTTAGCCATAGTTTCAAGTAACAGTTGTATGATGGGAAAGCAACAGCTAATTACTAACATTAAACAAAAATAAGAGTCAAAATTTCTTCATGTTTATTTCACTTTTTAACATCATCATGTTACACGCATTGGACAATAAACTGTGAACAATTTCAGGCATTCAAAGAGGTAGCAGTTTTCTAAATTATTTGACACGTCACGAGCAGACATCAAATTAGTTCATACCGCAGAACCTTTCTGATTTGGCGAAAACTAAAATATTTTATACATTCCAGTGGTTTAGCGGAATGAATTAATAGAGTTGCCGGCAACAAACATTTTAGTTACAAATGTTACATGTACCACATCTCACAAACTGCTAATACAACTACTAACATACAAGGTTTACCTACATTTTACAGTCCAAACCAATGGGGGCTATCGCTAGTGAATTTGCCACTTGAGGCGCTAGTGTCGCGTGAGGTCCAATATCATTCACTTTGTACTGGTGTTAGCGGAATTTGTTGCATAAATTATAATTTCTTTAATTTACCTGCTGGAAAGTGATCTTTTTCGTAAAATATCGCAAATATGGATTATTTGGCGATTAATGTGAACGCTTTAAAAGCGGAACTAAGAAAAAGCGCAAAAATAGGCGGCCTCAAGAGCAACTATTTCAGAAGTTAGTTTGTTGATATCAAGATAGTTATTTATAAACAATATAACCTTAATTAGATTCAAGATATAACACTTTGTTTCGGCGCCAATCGCCTTTGACAGCTATACCTCCGGACCTCAGTCTACAGTGGCGCCAACTGGTGAGCAAAGAAACGGTAGTCCCCATTGCAACGTAAAGGCAATGAGAGCAACGATAACGGATAAGTTTCTGTAGATATTACTCAGATTTCCGAATTAAATAATACATGTTCATCAATAGCAGTACAGTACTCTCGTCTAAGTATCACAATTTAATAAATTATATTCCATCTACCAATACTTTTATTGTTAAACTGTAGCATACACACAGCTGAATACATTGCAACTAAGACTGTGGCCGATCGTTAACTATTGGGCTTATGGTATTAAGAATAACGAGCGAGCGAACCTGTATGCTACAGTCAATTGGCAACTTTGGTAGGTAGACAATAATTCCAGAATTGTACCAGAATTTTATTGTTATGACGGCTATACACCGTGCTATTTAATTCCATGCAGTCAAGTACTCACATAAAATGAATGAAACCACTGCTTTTTGCAACAAAGATGGGATTGTTTCCTCCATTGTATTAGTTGCTTGTATTTATGAGTAGGGAGGTTTTCCTGCTTTCAACTGTCGGGTGGTTAAAATAACACAGTATTTACGGCCGTATGCTGCCTGCCAATGTTTTAGAGTATATCCGCATCTGTCAGCAATTTCATAATCTTGTCAAAGTTAAATTACTTTTCAATAGCATAGTGGCAGTCTTCTATTGCCATTAAAAACGATAAAAAATTAAGCCATTTTTCAATATGTGAGATCGTCTCTCACAACTGCGCGTTTATGTAAAATAAATCGAAAATGTCCTTTGACAAGTTTATTAAACAAACCCTTCTATCATTAACTCTCACTGCTTATTTTATATGTATAGTTTTGAACAAACCATCTATTGACAAGTATTTACGAAATAAATATATGATTAAAACTGGTAATGGTAATGATCGTGAACGATATGAAATATTAGACCCTATATTAAACTATTGTGGCTATTTTGCAACACGTTAAAATAGAAATGAAGTCCCAGTGCTCTTGATTGTAAATACTAAGATACTCTTAATCACTCTCTGCTTATCCAAATTTTTAGAAAAAAATATTAGTTTTTAAGATAAAAGAAATATTAACTTTAGTAATTATTTAAAACTAGTAACACCAAAGCATTTGATTGTAGTCGCAATAACACCGAGTACCTCACCTCCATTAAACGTTGCAAAACTAACTGCCAATACCGTGACCAACTGACGATGCATAGTTATTAACGCGGTTTGATACCAACCAGACAATGCCTACAATAAAACCTTAAACTACAGGTGCAATTACTTACAATATGTTAATCTCCTAACGCAGTCAATTCGAATTGATCTACAAAAGTACAAATAATAAATAACTAGCACATAAAAATACATACATTAATTACAAGTTCTTATCATTATTGTAATTTGTATATTGTTATAAAACGAAAGTGCAGGTACTGCATATGGAGAATTAAGCGTATCCGATATTTTACACCTACAACTTGCTATGGATTCACCGGGTATAGGCGCCACTGTCCCGTAAATTTACAATAAAAAAAACCGAAGTTAAATTTATAACAACAATTAAAAAAAAACGAAGTTCAGGATTTGGCAGCAGACACAAGAAATTGCATTGCAAAATTCACTAATCATCCCATAGAACTTCGATTCTATTCTTCACAAATCTAATGGCGAAGAATCAAACATGTGACTGGGTTGTGCGTTTTCGGCGTTATCATAGTCTAACTAAACGCTATAGGTATTATCTGTTTCTGAATTAAAATATATTATACAATATATAAAATATTTTTTTTTATGTTTCAGGAAAATGCACATAATTCTGCTTTTTAAAAGTTTAGAGTTATACTCAATCTTCATCTGATAGAAAACAAACAGTGGCGCCATGAATAATTAAAATACAAAATCACATTGTAATTCTACAACTAGCGAATGATTAAACCGAAGGATAAAACTTACAAATATATGTTTTTTTTTTGTTATTATACTATTTAGTCGGAAGTGTTTTACAATATGGATGTTCATATTTTAAATATTAACTGTCACATTAGTGTCCAGTAACTAAAGTATATTTTCCTTGTATATGAAGGGTAAACTAAGCTGTTTTCATCGAACAAAAGCAACACTAAACATCATATTTACTTTTCATACACATAAATAACTGAAATAATTAAAATACCGAATAATTAAAAACTAGCAAAAATATTTTTAAATATTCAGACAAAAATAATCACATTACATTTGTTTTAGGAACATAAACAATTACAAAAATATTTTTATTTGGGTTTTGGATATCAATCACCGCTATTTGCGACTCTTCGTTACGAAAGATACGATTATACTAGGCTAAGAATTTAAAACTTATTCAATTTGTTTCGTTTCACTTAAAACAATTTAGTACAGTTTGATTCATTAGGTTATATAGGTATAATAACATACTTTTTTAGATTCACAAACAAAGTCCACACGCAGCGCCAGACAAAAAACCATACACACGAAATACTCCTCTACCAAGATCCACCGGCACACCATCGGATTAGTTTAGTAAGGGATTAATGCATCATGCTATCTCTTTCAATGACAGACAAACTGACAGCTAGGATAGAACGATATTTTTATCGTGTAACGGTCGATATTAAAAACGTATTCTTAGTAAAAGAGAATTAGTTGCCTAGATATTTTTGTTAGTTTATTCAAAATAACAAAGGCTGCTGAGCAACAAAACAAAGGATAGATCTTTACTGAGCATAGGTTATTAATATCAGCCATTAGCGAATAGTCTGGGATTATATTCGTTAATCCCGAGATGCTTTAGTGGACCATCATCAATGATATTATATATGGTATGGTCGGCCAAGAAAGTGGTTTATCACCCTAAGGTTGAAATTGTCATTCGCTCGTCAGAGCAGAACAGGGTTGATTTTCCCATGAAAATATATTCTGACAGCTACAAATACTAAAACGTCATAGTCCCAATCGCTATTTTACTGACATTTGAAATACTATCAAAACTGGCACACAAATTTCTTGGCCGGCCGTACATTAGAGTGTATTTCATAATCTAGAATACGGCCTTTGCCAGTTGCGCAATTATGATAAACAAATGAGAGAAAAAGACTAAGAAACAAGCTGGCGTATATAGAACGATTCACACTGAACTTTATTTATTTGTAGGTACATATTTATACATCTATTTCACCATAATCTACAATGCTGGACCATTATACATATTGCTATTAAAATACTTGCCTATGCACATCTCGGTTGTGTGTTTGGTTAGCAGATCGCTCGCGGGCAGAGCCGTTGGCTCGAGAAGCGAACGGCCCGCATCGCATCGCATAGGAGCGCGGCCTTATACAATAGCCTCCGGCAGAACTTCGACGCATACCTACGATCGGCTCCAAAATAGTTGAAGTTAACGTAGTATTGTTGTTGGCTTTTGCACAAAACAAATTAATTTTTCTTTAATGTCCTCATGGACATTGCATGACGGTGGTCTGCTGCACGTGCATTTTCGAAAACGCGGTGTTATCCGAACGGATCGATTGTGACGAAGCCGATTGTGCGTCGCGGTATTTCGCCGGCTGTGTTCATCCGTTGTCGCACGCGCCCGCGGTAAAACTACTGTGCGGGACTTGGTAATAAAGACACTGTACACAAGATTTAATTCCGTTCAAAGATTGTAAAATCTGTTCCTATGCGATGCGATGCGGGACGTTTGGTGTGGTTGTTGGTGTTAAGGACACACCGCAAAAAAGTTAACCTGTCTTGTAGTTGGACCATCGTTTCCCGGTACTGCTTACAGTCTGTCTGTAAATGAACATCGGTCCATGTGGGCCAAGATCTAATAGGCCCGATCGAGGGGTGCAGACTAGGCCTCATGGGCGCCTCTGTAGATACTATTCATACTAATTATATTCATGGAAAATGATTTACACGTATCTAATCGCTGTCTAAGATAACATTTATATAGTTTAGTACAAATGTTTTAGCACCTGAAGTCGTAACAATTATCTTACTTCAATATTTTAGCTTTAGTGTGTTGTGAACTTCGACTTACAAAGCAATGCTAAAACTCTCTTCATACTCTTCTGATCTAATTCTGACTTCGAAACCGAGATGGCAACATAGACAAGTTATAAGGCATCAGAATTTTCTTTACATTAGGTACTTGAATGGTGTTTCTTAACTATATGTTAATAAAAACTTCTGAACTAAACTTCGGAAAGAAACACATCAAAAATCTATAATCTACTAACATATAATATGAGGCACAGTTCCTTATTTTCTTTAATTGATTCATCTACATGCAGTATAAAGCTATTTATATGAATATATTATGGATTGTTCTGTGTACAGATAACGCTTTTCTTTAAAATTAAATAGCACAAATTGTTAAATAAAAGTTGTCACAAACATTATACTCTAACGGAGATTTGATTAGTTTGACACTTATTTTTAATTGAGTACAATTAAGCAGTATGATCTACGAGTAGTATGTACCTACTGAGTTTGTTATTTTAATTGCTTCGAGTTGTGATTGGATAACTATAATCTTCAGACAGGCGACTAAACGAAGACAGTCAAAACAGCTTTTCTCTTTTGCCAGTGGTGCCAAAAAGGTGGTATTTTAATTTGACTCAATGCTGAACAGTTCAGAATTCAGATAAGGTTAAAATTCTATGGAAATTAAAAAGATCGCAATAAACAAATAAAAACCTTTAAGGGGATCAGGAAATTGGCTGTGATAGACGACATTCAATGAAACATGCCCTGAGTTTCAACTGTGACTGATATGATAAATTACTAGTTTCAAACTTTTATTCAACAATTTGTTACACGATACGTTTTGCTGATACACACCAAATACAATAATAATGATATAACTATTTATTGCTCAGTTACACTATCGACATTGCAAATATCATTCAAGCTATTCAGGCGTCATTATTACTCAAAACCTTATATTCGAGATCGTTCATGCAAAAGGACTTCCAAAAATTACCTAAATTGTTCAATAAATATTGGTAATTCCCACTAAAAATATATTAGTTACAAAGCAACACATTACGACATTAATGGAACTAAAGATACTGTATAGAACAACATTAAACATGGAAGAAATGTTAAATGCACCGGTATTTGTATTACAAAGAAAAAAGCAACCTGTCACGCGGTAAAATTTTCTGAAAATGCTTGTGAACACCGAGTGAATATTTTATTTTCTTTACTTACGTAGCTTTTTAAAGGATTCCCGATACCCGGCTATGGTCAAAACAAATAACGTAAAATGTACTAGGATAAACTTGTGACATTTTGCCAGTGACCAAATCAGAACCATTGTGAAAATAATCAGTTAGAAAAATGGTGGCAAATCTGAAAAAATCTAAAACAATATTTTTATAATTTCTAACAAATAGCGTGAACTTGTACATTTTTAAATATATTTTGTAGGTAAAATTTTGATTGCTTGGAATTCAATAAATGTTTAGACAAGTTTTGTTTTTGTCAGTGTGTGTTTTTTTAATCATTGGGTTTGGTAACAAGTGACGTCACAGGTTGCTATTTTCATACAATTTATATGACTCGAAAAGGCTGCAGTGACGCACAGCGCATACTAAATGAATAAGGCCCGATACTATACTTGAAACTGACAATGTAAAATATTTCCTTATGGCTTATACATTAATTAGCATATTATTTAAATCGAGTTGTTTTTTTATCAGTCTCTTAAAATTTTAATAGCAGGGACATGTTAGTTTCTTTTTAATGAAAGATAGTATTTTTAGTTTAGAGATTGGTACAACTGACTCGAAATTAATAATAAATGTTTTAATCCATTTTTGTACGCAATTCGTAACGGTAGTCGCGAAAAGTATCGCGAGTAAAATGCATGAAACTTTCCACAATATTGAACTTAATGCCCGACTTCACTACAGGAATCTTTAAAAAGAATGTTCGTGTATAGTTATATCAAAACACTCTACAAAAACATAGTAATTTAACGATACCAGTGAGTTTTAGTCTAAATTATAAATGTAAATTAGGGATTGTCAAAGTTTTCTTGACGTATTATAGGTTCCCTATGTAATACTGTGTATGTCTCTATATACCTAGATTTTTTTCTGCGATATGTGGTTAGTCTTTTTTTCTTTCACGTCTTTGTTATTTTCAATTATGAATTAATAGGAATTAATACAGGGATCGGAACTTTATTTAGTTAGTCGTAGTGGGCAGGATGTGCTGTGATTATTTGCATGTATTATAAGCACAACACTGTCAATCTTTTTTTTCTACGATGAATGAGACAGTTATAGGATGCATACTATCGGGTTGCCTAAGAAGAGAGAAGACTGCGGAGGGCCGTTTGCAGTTTCTCTACCGCTACTTATTTGTAATATTTTACTTGATCCAGAATAAAACATGAAGTGAGTGCGATGTTGGCACTTATCTAGTTCTTCTATAAAGGGTATTTTGAGGAGTTAGTGAGTCACATCAAGATTAATTTACGTCATTCGTCACTAAAAAATTTTGCTATTTTCCTTCTTTCTTCAATAGAACAAAGATACTTTAAAACCTAGAATAAAAGAGCTACAGGGAATAAAAAAAACATAATAAGTTATTATTTTGTGACATACAACTTAAACTAACTTATGCATAATAAAGTTGAAAGTTAAGTCTATTTTAATGTTAGAAAATTCAATTTTTTTTTAATTAGCCAGTATGCGTTTAACATGCCAATAGGTCAAGCAACTCATTTTTGTTGCAAAATCGCACCTATTTCAACTACATAAGATACTACTGTTTAGGCTGGTGTGCTGAAATTTGTACCACACAGTTATTTAGATATCTTTTAATTTTAGCTTTTGATAATATGTTTCTGATAGTATTTTCGCGTTAAGTGAAAGAGTGAAAGTCGCAAACCGGCAAAACACGAGTCGATGCCAATGTTCGCACAAGTAGTTTATGAGATCATTTATGTTTAGAAAAACTTAATTTATATTACAGTAACTAGCATTTGCCACATTATATAACCTTACAATAACCTGTACAGCATTACTCTTTTCTATGGTTGAATTCACTATGAGGAGAAACTTAATCTTTCTATAATCCACCTCATTTTAATACTCAAACAAAAAAAAACGTTTTAGAATCGTTAAAACACTGGTACTTACTCAGCCCATTATTATATAAGAAAAAATTTGAAGGTACAGTTCAAACTTTACATTCCTGTAGTGACTTCTGAGCCGACCATAACACCTAACATTCCAATTCACGACACGACACAACTCTACGCATAACAATTCCTCTAAACTACCCTATGACAACGACGACGAAGGCAGTTACCTACGAAATGCCACCAGATGTCGCATCGACCACAGACTAAAGTATTTCATAGACAAATTGTCACTACATTTATTAGCGAAAATTAAATTCAACAGTAAACGATATCGAGAAAACTTAAACTTAATTTTTAACTTATTGGTTTCTTGAATTCAGACGATTGTACGCTATACATTGAAAGATATATTTACGAATTTGACTCTTGTATATTAGGATTTTAGATTGTTTTTTATTCCGAAGTTTCAAACACTTGACAGCGTTCATGGTCACGGGTACACTGGGGTTTACCCTTGACTATTACTGTTACCACCCATACCCATCACCACCGAGTTAAATACGTAAATATACCGTTAATTTGAACTTTTTGGTATTGCTTAATTTGTTTCCGATTCGATTTTGAAGTGGCACACTTTAAAATAATTCTTAAATCAAGATTGAATCTAAATCTGGTCTAAAATATAAAAAATATCATTCTGTAGCTATCAACTTCAAATGAACTGAAATATGGTTTAACTTTTAGAATTGGATTTTAGTTAAATCTCGATTTTAGAAGGTTTAAAAGTGCAATAGTAAACGAATTAATAAAAACCATGAGAATCGTTATTAGATATAAATAAAAGTACTGTAGTATGTGGACGACCACACCTGCCATTCATTCATTCTAATGCATTGTCAAAGTTATACATGAGATAAAGAGCGTATAAAAGCATTTAAATGACACATGTATAAGTTTAACAAGTGATCTTTACTCGTGTATCTATCCTATTCTCTCATATAGTGAGAGAACAAAATATTCGAGATAAAGTGTCTTGAAAATAATATTCCTTACCATCCGAACTCTACACGGAAATCATTCAACTCTTAACACTTACTTTAACATCCCTACACAACCACACAAACGAAACTTAAAGCATGAAGAAAAATATTTTTAACTCTTGAGACTATGAATATCCAATTTGTTCCTAAGTTTTATAGTACACAAAGTTTATTTTTGCTTAACATGTCGTGTGAAGTTACTATGTTATGACGGGGCGCTACTCGACATCTCCATGGTCACCGATGCTGGAACTTGGATCTGTAAACGATGATTTTATTTTATTATAACTGCGATAAGCTGCCACAGCTTTACAAAATTCGGGTATTCTATAAACATATAAATTGTATTGTCTGCTAAAAGATTCCTTTAAGTTCTTAACCAGAACGTTTCAGTCGTTACAATTTATTTTTGACAAATATCAAAGAGTAAATACCAACTATAACAGCATTAACTCAAAAGAACACATATTCATTCATCCTCTATTTCTACCTCCTGTTATTTTTTCGCGACGATTAGCGTATGACCTTTTTCGATGTCCCATCATCTCTTTACCAGACTTTTTTAAAATGAGTTAAACGTGGGATACATTTTCATTTATAGTTCCACGTGTATAAGGAAAAAATACTCTCTTACCTTGTTCGTCGCCACAGCTACGTGTGGCGCGTGTATGAACACAGAGTCAGCGATATTGTCGAGCACTCGCTCGTCGAGTATCCGTTCGTCGAGTACTCGCTCATCCAGCACTGCTTCTAGCGCCGCAGCTAGCTCTGAACTTTCCGCAAAGGTTCCACCACCTTCCGCTGAAAGAAAAAAACGAAGAACTATATTTGTGTTCGGACCAAAACCTCGGGGTCGGGCAACAAGAGTCTAGAATTTTCGATCATTGCTTTTTTTTTCATTTTTCATATAAGTCGTTACTTTACTTAACTATATTAGTGTTAAAACATATCAGCTTCATAGCAAGTCACTGGCTTAATGCAGAGTTACCGGAAATATTTCGGCTATCCTTTAAAGGCATGTAGAGTAAACCACTCTACAGGGTTACTGAAAATTGGCATTTGCTAAAAAAATATAATTTCTAGTTACTCTGTATAGAAGATGCTGTGAAGCAGCACTTGGTTATTAAGTAATCGATTCAGTCGGTAGCAACATCGTTGTGTAATGTGTACTGTGTAATACGAACTTACAAGAGCAGAATATAGGAAATGCCAATAACCGCTCTAAAATGGCATTGATATTTGTGCTCACCTTGATTGAAGAACTCTGTAAAAGCCTCATCAGGAATCTGGCTGAGAACCGAGGGATCGAGTATATCGTCGTGCGGAACTTCTGCCACCTCCACTTCTAAAAAAAAAAATATAAATACTTAACTACAAGTTCAAGATATAATATTAACTACAAAAACAATTGCCTTTGCGGTAACGACACCTATATAAAGATCTACAACTATAAAATAAGTAATCAAATTTATTTCACGGTACTATGTACTATGTACCACTGTAACCCAATTTCACTTTGCGGTTACTTAAAAGTGTAAAAATTTGTTTTTACATTTGATAATTTATCACGTACCCAGTTCATGTGAATTGCTAGCGACAGTGATGTACTCGGTTTCGCTGAGAGCTCCCATCGCAGTGTCCTCTGAACTGTCGTAGGTGGATGAATTTGAACACACGTTGATTTCTAAAAACAAAATATTAAAACAGGTCACTTGGAATCAGACTTTTCACGATCAGGACGATTGCTCTTCCTTCCACAAAACCAAGTTACATTCATTTTAAAATTTATCAAATGCTATTACGATATGAGAATTACCTAGTTATTTGACACCTGTAGTATATAAATCGGAATTGAAGTCAATAAATAGTAAGTCATTTGAGTATACTAACTAGTAACTCCATAAACACATATGTCACTATTGCTATACAAAATATATGGGCGATCTATCGACAGCGACTGTTATCATCTTCTATTAGATAGATAGATAGATAGATAACTCATTTATTTGCATCTCATACAACTACAACACACATAAACAGTTGACGCTGCATATAAATAAAAAGTACATCAATTTAAAATACATACAAAAACAAAAGGGACACAACAAAATCTAGTGCCTATTAGTGCCAGAATGGAAATTTCAAGAACAACTGTGTCAATAAAAAACAACGAAACATCTTAGCATACATTAATTCTCAGGATGCCAGGTCCATAGCGTTGCCGAAAAACCTACTCGGTTCAGTGTTTGGGACTTGCTACCCCGGTTTTGGTCAAGGCCTTCAATCCGACGCCCGTCAAAGCCCAATTTCTTTGTCCGAGTGACCTTCCCAGCCTAACCATGTTTTGTACCATCCTGGTGATGCCAGTGAAAGGATGAACTGTAGTTCTTGTTCGGCCAAGGCTTTTTAGTAGGTTAAAGAGGTTTTCGCAAGTGTGCCTCTCACTCCAACTTCTTTATACAAGTTAGATACATAACCATTTGTGGTTAACTCAATTGTGTTGTGGTCTTTCAAAGATGTTTTCCACAGTACAGTGACCTCTAACGGCCGGTCCTAATAACCTACGAGGGCGGGTCAATAAGTCCGTGACTTTTTGAATTTCTGACCTCTTTACTAAAAAGCAACACTACTCCTGTCAACAGGTATCTGTCAGTTGATTCCTATCAAAATTTGAACTTGCTGCGTCAGTTAGTTTGTGTTTGACAGCTATTTTTATCAGACTACCCAGTAATTTGAGGAAAAAATGGAAAAAGGTGAATTTCGTGTGCTTATTAAGCATTATTTTTTGCGAAAAAAAACCATTACCGAGACCAAGGCTAAGCTTGATAAATACTATGGGGACTCTGCACCATCGATTTCAATGGTAAAAAAGTGGTTTACTGAATTTCGTTGTGGCCGTAAAAGCACTGAAGATGCCGAACGTCCTGGACGCCCAGTTGAGGTCTCTACACCCGAAACAATCGAAAAAATTCACGTTATGGTGTTGGCCGACCGAAGATTGAAAGTGCAAGAGATTGTGGAAGCCGTAGGGATCTCGCATGGCTCAGTGGTTTCAATTTTAAAAGATCAATTGGGCATGAGAAAGCTTTCCGCAAGATGGGTGCCGCGTTTGCTCACAGTCAACCACAAACGCAATCGTGTAACAACTTCACAGGAAGGTTTGTTAAGGTAGGCGTTGTTTAATCGCAATATGGAGGAGTTTTTGCGCCGTTTTGTAACCGTGGACGAAACATGGATCCATCACAACACACCAGAGACCAAACAACAGTCAAAACAGTGGGTTTCTAAGGGTGAATCGGCGCCAAAGAAGGCCAAAGTGGGTTTGTCAGCCAATAAAGTTATGGCGACTGTTTTTTGGGATGCACGTGGGATAATCCACATTGACTACCTTCAAAAGGGAAGAACAATCAATGGGGAATATTATGCCAACTTATTGGACCGCTTCAATGACGATTTGAAAAAAACCGACCTCATTTGGCCAAGAAAAAAGTTATTTTCCACCAAGACAATGCAAGGGTGCACACATGTGCAGTTGCCATGGCAAAAATCCATGAATTGGGCTATGAATTGCTCCCTCATCCGCCCTATTCTCCAGATTTGGCTCCGAGTGACTACTTTTTGTTCCCAAACCTAAAGAAATAGCTTGGTGGAAAAAGATTTGACTCCAATGATGAAGTCATCTCGCAAACAAAGGCCTATTTTGAGGACCTCGACAAATCATATTTTTTGGAAGGGATAAAAAAATTGGAGAAGCGTTGGACAAAGTGTATAGAGCTCGAGGGAGACTACGTTAAAAATAAAATGATTTGTTTATCAAAAAATCTGTGTTTTATTCCAAAAGTCACGGACTTATTGACCCGCCCTCGTATCTATGTTCAGTTTTGGCATATCGGAGATAGAAAACAACTTCTGTCTTTGTTTCTCTGGACGGCAAAATCAGAGATAGAAATTGTTTCCTATCTCCGAAATGACAAAACTGGCGATAGATAGATTATTGGAACCGACCGTTAAAGTACAAAACATTTGAGAAATCTTGAAAATGGGAATAGGACACCTTCTAGTCTAGAAACACCTTCATTTTTAGGAATTATGTAGTGCTTAAATACAACTGTAAAATACAGTTGGCCCACTGAAAACTTACGTTACGTTACACTTAAGTTGAGGTTTTAGTAAATCTTCATGTCAAGTTAGTTAAAATTATGTAAATAATTCCCGTTATTCCCGTTTATTATCATCCCGTAAATTACGCAATAAAAATCTTCCACACGACATTATGTGTCATGACATTCATGATGGGACAATAATATACTAAGCGATATCATAAATGACATAATTCGTTAGATAAACAAGTGCCTATTATTAAGCGACCTATACGAACTACTTGGCATAGATCTACTAGATCTAGAATCTAGAATCTGAGCCTTATTTCACTGCATTTCCAGTGATCGCTGTTAGTAAGGATTTTACCTTATTTTCAATTATAATACGATTTGTACAGTCAACAGCACGTCAACCTACCACAAAACGTCTAATTTTTTCAATCGATATTCATCTCTACTCGTTGGACTTAAAGTTGAAATCAATTCAATGACCTTTAACTTTTTGGGTAGGTTGACCTGCCGTTGTCTGTACAAACTTAAAACTATAAATTATTCAAGTCATAACATTGAATAAAGTTCAATCACAGCAATCATCCTATATGGAATTAGAAATTGGAAAAGAAAGTTGTAATAGTTAAATAGAGCTAAATGTATACCTGAGAGCGATTGTTCTGCGGTGGGCGTCTGCGGCGCTATAGCCGTGTGGGGGCTGAGTGGCGCTAGTGATGCAGCTGAAGGAGGGGGGCGTGGCCGCACTGGTGGGGGTCTCCTGCGGCGTTTCGGGCGGCGTGGGGGGCGGGTGGGGGCAGCCCATATGCGTTTGCGGACTGCCTTCTTCGGTCGACAGTCGCGAGCTAACTTGTCATAGTTATCCTGGGACAAAAAATGGTGTTAAATTTTTAATGATTTCGTGTTGTGTGGTGCCGAAACCGACACAAAATAGAGGCCGTTTTTTGTCTTTTAGGTTTCGTAAAAGACGACTAAAATGATACTGTCGACGACAGAACCGTCCGCACGGCAAATAAGTCTATATACTTACATACTTGTCTGAACCCTATATAAATAGGAATAATACAGCCTAATAACAAAGAACAACTCACTCTCTTCCACGCTTGTTCTGTACATAACGGCGTTTGATCCTGCAGCGGAACCAGCGGCTGCTTGCTGCGGGATCCACCGGCGAACACCGCAGCGCAAGCGGCGTAAAGCCGCTGTTCTGGCGCTAGCGTCACGTGCGATAGACAGAACCGTCCACACGGCAAAGGAGTCTGCGTATGTCTATATACTTCCATACTTTTCTGAACCCTATATAAACGGGAATAATACAGCCTAATAACAAAGAACTACTCACTCTCTTCCACGCGTGTTCTGTACATAACGGCGTTTGATCCTGCAGCGGAAGCAGCGGCTGCTTGCATCGGGATCCACCCGCGAACACCGCAGCGCAAGCGGCGTAAAGCCGCTGTTCTGGTGCTAGCGTCACGTGCGATAAACAGAAACGTCCGCACGGCAAAGGAGTCTGCGTGCAACGCTCCTCGGCACATGTACCGCCCGTTATGTGTTCCATCGATCCACTCTCGCCTCCTGACCACCCGTTCACTCTGTAGATAAGATGAGATGCATTTTCTTTTAATCATACCAAATAAGATATTTGTACTTTATAATAATATGATACTAGGCGGATCCTGCGAACTTCGTATCGCCTCAGAATAGTATTTGATTTTGACGTTTTAAATATCATTGTTGTCAAATATGGCGGGGTTGGAAATTTGTATGAAGAAATAAAGTTCCTGACTTAGTTATTTTACGTTAACTTTCAAATGTTTTTAACACTTATTATCCTATTCCTGACTAAGACAAATTCAATAAAACTAAAATTATAAAAATCGGTCCAGCCGTTCTCGACTTATAAGTGGTGCACCTAACACGACTTTCTTTTATATATGTACATAGATTTTAGCTCTGCGCCCGGTATGCATGGAGATGCGGGTTCAAGTCCCATCTGAGACATAATTTTTCAAGTTTAAATACTAATCAGTATATAAACTTGAAAAATTATGTCTCAGGCGGGACTCGAACCCGCATCTTCTCGCATGCCGGGCGGTATATAAATTTTTCAAGTTTTTATACTGATATTATAATTGCAATTTAATTGCTAAAATATCAAATAAAGTATATAAATAGCTGTTTCATCTTAACTGACTGTCAAACATCTGCAAAGATGTTTCTTTTGGGTGTTAAGGGTGCAAACTCCTAATATTTGATGAAGCAACGCTGGCTTACAGCGTTAAGAATATGCTTGAAAAATTCGCGCTGAGTCGCAGTGTCTCGGTGACTTAATGGTATAGCGCCCGCCCGGCATGCGAGGAGATGCGGGTTCGATTCCCGCCTGAGACATAATTTTTCAAGTTTATATACTGATATTATAATTGCCATTTAATTGCTAAAATATCAAATAAAGTATATAAATAGGTGTTTCATCTTAACTGACTGTCAAACATCTGCAAAGATGTTTCTTTCGGATAATTGCAATTTAATTGCTAAAATATCAAATAAAGTATTTAAATACTGATATTAAGATTTTTGGGTTTGCCTTTGCTCCCAAAATCTAATAAGATTTCGGAGATGACGAGTCATCTTTTAGAAATGGAGGAGTGTTGCTACTACTTTTTTAAAGTGGTCACTTTTGTGTACTGTTTTGGATACATCTGTTTTACCTTAGTTGTCTTCGTTCTTGTGACGTCAGCAATGACGACATGCCTCTTAACGCTAGCATGTGGTTGACTGTTTGAGTTGGAAGACTGGATGACGCACCTTTCTTGTTTAGTTGTTTCTGTATCAAAAGTTTATGTGACAAAACATAGATATAAAAATAAACTAGATCTACATGCCCATACAAAAATAACATTTGAAAATATTTGCGTTTATATCTACGTGGCTGTTGACATGATTCATGCGCTTACTTAATGGAAATTCAACCTTACTTACATGATATAAAGTTGAATGCCACTAAGTTTAATGTTCATCCCCATGCACTAGTCTCATTTGGTGATGATGACGTATACCTAGGTAACACTGAAAATGTTTAGAAAATGAAAAACGGTTTAATGTACAAAATTGCCAATACTTTTATTGTTTTTCGGAGTAATCTCCGTTCCTCTCTACACATCGTCGCATTCGATGGAACCACTGAGAAAAGCAGTGGGCCCATTCTTCCTTAGCGGTCTCTTCTATGGCATTTTCGTACGCTTTCACCGCATCTTCAGGGCTCGTAAAGCGAATACCTCGAATTTCATCTTAGTTCTTGGGAATAAATGATAGTCGCAGGGCGCCAGGTCAGGACTGTATGGCAGATGACTCATTATCTCGACACCTGCCATAGTCAAATATTCAACAGTTCGTTTTGCGGAGTGCGCTGAAACATTGTCGTGGTGAAGGAGGATCCTGCTTCGAGATCGAATTTTTTCCAAAACAACAGGCAAACAGCGATTGACATACCAGTCTGCAGTAACTGTCCTTCCATCTTCTAGCACAACTGTCGCGAAATGACTTTTCCGACCAAAGAATGAGGCAATCATCTTTTTTCCTTGACTTCTTCCTTTCTTTACCTTAGTTGGCCGATCGTCGAAAAGAAACACCTCCTCTTACTTTTGAGTCTTTTTCTTTCTCGCAGGTGTCTCTTGATGTGGTCAGGAAAACTATCATGTCCTTAAAATCTAGCGCTGTTGGTTCTGACGATATTAGTCGCCCTATGATTCTTATGATCCTCGACGAGGTTTTGTCCTACATAACACATATAATCAACTTCTCCCTCAGCTCTGGATCGTTTCCCATAATGTGGGGCAAAGCCTTCGTTATCCCGCTTCCCAAAATTTCTAATCCTAGCTCTCTCAATAACTTCAGACCTATTTCCATCCTCCCATTCCTTTCCAAAGTTCTTGAAGCTGTTGTCCATTCCCAAATTTCAAAGTTCGTCTTAGCCAACAATCTATTGAGTGATTATCAATCGGGCTTCCGTCCTGGCCACAGCACCAGCACCGCTCTGCTCAAAGTCACCGAGGACATCAGGGATGGAATGGAGCACGGTATGGTCACTGTGCTTGTTCTTATTGACTTTTCTAATGCTTTTAATACTGTTGACCACGATGTCCTTTTATCATTATTAGCTCACTTCAATTTCTCTTCAGACGCGCTGGAGTGGTTTGCCTCCTACCTTCGGGATCGCCAGCAGGCAGTTCGTGTAGATAAGACTCTTTCCCATTGGCGTAATCTGCTTACTGGTGTGCCTCAGGGAGGTATACTATCTCCGTTGCTGTTCTCTATTTTCATTAACTCTATTACTCTTGACATTGGCTCTTCACACCATCTGTATGCGGATGACCTACAACTTTATCAACAGTGTCGCTTTGATGAATTACATCTTGCTGTGCGGCGACTTAACGATGATCTCAGGCGCATATCTTTGTGGTCTGATCGTTATGGCATTGCTGTGAACCCTAATAAATGCCAAGCAATTATTATTGGGAGTCAGCGACAAATTTGTCGCATTGATATATCCAGTGTTTCTTCGGTTAGCTATAATGGTGTAGTCATTCCATTTTGTTCGAATGTCAAAAACCTTGGCCTACACATGGATGCTACGCTTAGTTGGACAACTCACGTGGCTGAAGTTAGTCGAGGGGTCAATGCCACACTGCGCTCCCTTTCCAGGCTAAAACATTTTCTTCCCGTTAAGACCAAAATTTCTCTTGTTCAGTCACTTGTCTTCCCTCTTATTGATTATGCTGATGTGTGCTACTCAGACCTTAACCAATCTCTTCTAAACA
This sequence comes from Anania crocealis, assembly GCA_949315895.1. Lineage (NCBI taxonomy): Eukaryota > Metazoa > Arthropoda > Insecta > Lepidoptera > Crambidae > Anania > Anania crocealis. The sequence continues at coordinate 10,097,544 of OX438868.1, forward strand.
AAATGGATCGTTTAATTAACAACTGCGTTCGTTTCGTCTACTGTTTGCGTAAATTTGACCATATCTCCATGCGCCGCTTGCAGCTCCAATGGCTTCCTCTCTCTTTTCGGCGCGACGTGAGAATTTTGTGTTCGCTTTTTTCTATTTTAACCGATCCTAATTCTCCCACTTATCTTAAATCCCGATTCGCTCTTCTTAGTTCGACACATTCGCGCCAATTGCGCTCCTCTGATAAACTCACTCTTTCTATCCCTTCTCACCGAACCGGTTTTGTCTCCAATTCATTTCTTCTTCAATCCATACGGCTTTGGAATTCACTGCCCGAGAGTATTAAACACGCTTCTAGTAAATATGCTTTTAAGAAATATGTGCGGTCACATTTTTTACATAAGTTGCAATCGTCATCATAGACCTTATACTTCCACTATTTTCGTCATTGTTTGTTATGTATATTTTTATATAATATAATTTAGGTATATATTGTATCTATTTATATGTTGCATTTATTTATATACTGTATTTATGTATTACATTGTTTTTAAATATTTGTTTTATTCTTATCTGTTGCACCGCCCACAAAACATTTCTGTTTAGCCCAATGGTCGACTGGCAGAGAATGCCGCAGGGCATTAAGTCCACCTTTTGTACATTTGTTTCGTAAATGTGTGCAATAAAGTTTAAATAAATAAATAAATAAATAAACACCCGCTGAGCTGACTGTATTTTGGTTTCGGGTTCTTAGCAATATATCCAGCTTTCATCACCAGTGACGATGACAAATACTGCATTTGAGTCACCGCCGTTGAACTTATCTAACATTTGGCGACACCAGTCCATACGAAGGTGTTTCTGGTCGTCGGTTAAAGTATGGGGAATCCATCTGGTACTTCTCCTACGTATATCTGGTACGTATCCTTTGAACCTGACTCATACCAATGCCTAGGCTTGCCCGTATCTGCTGATAGGTCACTCTCCTATCTTCCTCTATCATGCGTCGCACAGCACTGATGTTATCTTCAGTAGTCGCTGTTAAAGGACGTTCCTCACGCGGATCATCATTGAGATTGCTACGTCCATGCTTAAACTCGTTAAACCAATTGTAAATAGTGGCACGAGATGGGGCTGATACTAATCGCAGCCTATCATAGCTTTGTTGTGAGAGTAAGCCCACAGCGAAAGTCATTATTAATCACTGACCGAAAATTTTCTCGCGTTAGGTTCATTTTCACGTGTAACAAGAGTTTTAGATTTGCCGCCAATTCACAAAAACAAATGACACATGAATGCAGTATACCTCCTTAAGAGTACCAAAGAGTTTTAAAAATGAAATTCAAAAAAGTTTTCATAAGCAATGTTTCTAACTGGCCAGTTCTAAACATTTTCAGTGTTACCCACGTATGGGTTGTTGATTGTGTATCTATGTATTTTTTTATTTACTTATCATTTATTTCAGGCAAAAGAGTAAGAAATATAGGCCCATAATATATATTGTATAATAGTATCTAGTATCTTTTTTATCTTATATCTACTTGATAAACACATTAATAAATATTGCACAAGTTGGTATAAATCGAATAATACTAACGTCACCCACCAGCCACTTTCTTATATGCAAACAAAATTTATTTTAATACTCGAATGCTGATCGATGAAATACTGATTAGGATAAGATAGGATTAGTACATGCATTCTTAGCAGAAAATATTGATAGCAGAATACCGCAGAACCGCAGAATACCAGTGGCTATGTCGCGCTCATTGCGGCATCGCCTCATACTGAGCTAAGACCATTTTGTGGTCATTTGTTTTAGGTTCTATTGTCATGTGTCTTAGTAATTTAGTACTAATCTGTTGGTGCGAAACAAATATATTTTCTTTCTATACAGGATGAAATTTGAACCACCTTCCAAATTTTAATATATCAATCTACGAGACAAAAAACAAATGACGTTTTTTTTCTTTTGGTATAGCCCAGTACAAAAATGTCAAGATAAAGCACTTAGAAAATGACCGCAAAAAATCAAAAAAATTTGATACGGCCGCCGAGCAACACTTTTTTTACGCGATTCACGTTTCATTCATTCATTACGATACTATTTATACGTTTTTGATTCACCCTTTATACCTTAAGAGGAAACACTACGGGCGAGAGAATTGAAAAATAGGTATTTGTAAAATCTATTGTTGTAGCGCAGTGCCAAACGCCTTCACCGCAGAGTGTGATAGAGACAACTGCTTCTTGGACCGAAACTACCTACTATAAGCACACCAAATCAACGTTTCGTAGTCCCCCGATTACTTTTCCAAAACTAGACCGATTTAAATACTTTTTTCATTAAAAATTAAATAAAGGCTTTGCCCGTGTTCGTATATTTTCCTTTTTTTCTAAAATATAGCCAAATTGGTTTTTTGGATGTTTGAACACAGCGGAAAATCTGGAGAATTTTTTAGATTTTTGAGGGCTCATATCTTTTTTATTAATTAATTTATGAAAAACAGAAAACATAGAAACATGCTAATAGTGGCCATAGATTTTTGTATTAAAAATTATTGCTCTACTGGCTTCATCCAGGGAGGAAACAGGGGACTACGTTTGTATGGAAAAACGGCCCTTGTATTTCCTCTTAACAGGCCTAGGACCGTAAAAATTGAAAACTATATTGCGAAAAATATTTTTGTGTGAAAGCTTGATTTACATTTTTTACTTTATAAATGGACTCTAAATACGATACCGAACGCATATAAAAATTTTGGAAAGTGGTTAAAATTTCACCCTGTATTTTATTGACAAAACTCTGCTGGCTTACAGCTTAAAGCCTCAAATAAATTCGTCAACACACAAATTGTCAAGGTAGCTTAATGGTTAGAGCTGTCGCCGGATAAGTGGAAGGTTCGAGTCTAGCCTCAGGCAGTAAAGTTTATTTAAGGAATTCCTAGTATTTTAAGGTTAAATACATACTGGACAGATAATACTCACTGACAATGGTCGATTGGTAGAGAATGCCGCATGGCACCTACACACTATACACCTTTTGTGCATTTATTTCTTGAATTTGGGCAATGATGTTTTAAAATAAATAAATGCTGTAAAGTGCATAATCTTATAATTTAACGAATTTAATGTTACCCTACTACTACTGTGCGTTTTAAAATATTACGAACTTTGACCAGTGTAGCGAGTGCTCTATGCTCCCGATAGCTGCCGGCAAACTGCAACTCAGCGTCAGCTCTGGCCATGTGTCTCCGTAAAGCCGCCCTGCGGAGCGCCAGCCTCGCCGCTCTCGACTCAGCTGCGGTTTCCTCCACGCATACCGGACCGAAACCAGATTCTGAAAATAAATAAAATCATTAATAATATCATCATGAATTAACACACTTATGTTTAAATTATAAATATAAAATACTAGCTTTCGCCCATAACTTCGTCTGCGTGGACTTCTGTATTGGGTTCAAAGGAAAACGGAATAATGTTCTGTACATCAAGTAAAATGTTTTTTGGCTGACACAGCCTGTGACCATGGTCGGTGCAACCCGATCGAAACGTCAGGCAAAATAAAAGGGTATGGTAGCGTTTAATTTCCCGTAATCTTTCAAATAATTATGCAACGCGAAAGTTTAACAATGTTTTTTGTAAAAAGTAAAAACAGCCTATAATCATCTCATATTATGTAATTTTCACAAGCTTATATCTTTGTCAATAGACGGCTGAATATACTTAACATACCAAATTCGGGCATAGTCTCGTCATCACTGCTACTACTTTCGAACTGCTTGAAAAAGTTCGGTTTCTGATCAGCCAATGGTCCACAACTAAACAGTTCATCTCCTGGTGCATGCCAGGTCCTGTTCGGAATGGGAACCGCTCGCGACTGCGCCTGTATCCGCTGTAGCGCTTCATGCACCGCAGGACCACGACCACGCCGAGCTCTCGACTGAGGTGTCGCTTTACCTGGTTAAAACACAGATATACACGGTGGAATTTCAACCACCGAAGCCCACGCTACGTGACCATTATATATAACATCTTGGCAGTGTTTTTTTTTTTTATCATTTTTTTAAATAATAATATAAAATATTGGTTCAGCTATTTATTTTGAAACATGCAGTGACGCGCACGGATGTAGCTGTGTAAGGTTCATTCATCCGGGACCCCGTTGAAGCAAAATAAGACGTCTGTGCGCGCCACAGCGTGTTACAAAATGAAAAGTATGAATAAATATTTAATATTTTCTCAAAAATATTTTTAAATATAGACTAAATAACACTGCCATGATGTTATACATAATGGTCACATAACGTGGGTTTCGTTTTCCAGGTGCACGGTTTTATGAAGACACGAAATCGGAGGTTCCTCGTTTTTTGGTCGTTTTGGTAAGTTAATAGTAATACAAACGCATGACTAAAACTTGAAAACCTCTTGCAAATAAATAAATTCAAAATAATTTTATTGTGTTTTACTCAAAGCCATCATCAGAAAAAACAACAACTGCAATAAATTAAAATAATATTTTTTTCCTAAAATAATGCCTCGAATAACTTTAAAGGTCAGTTACAGAAAATAAACCCCAGTTGACAACAATTTTATTTGACCTCACTTTATTGCTTAATGTCTCACCCCCGCATTTATAAAGAAGTAATTACTTATTGCTTAAGAAAGTCATAACTTAATGTGTTCATACCTAGTCCTTAAGTGAAAGAAATTGGTCGCCATTAATAGTCATATTATTTGGCTGAGAATGCTATATTTTGGTAGTTACAACTTCTAGTAATTTCAAGATTAAGGCATACAAATTGTTTTCAAATAATTACTTTTAGTCAAGTAATTGCTTTTACTTGTTTATAAATACGGGGGTAAGACAGTTTTTAACAACACTTAGAATCCACAGGTTCCCTTTAAACATTTTTTTTTTGATACATCAAACATGTGCATGCTGCACCAAGTTTGGTTGGTAATTTTGGATTTGCGACTAAATTTTAAGCAAGTTTCGCAATATCAACACAGATTGTAGTTTTAAGGGTGGTACTTGTAAGTATTGTTATTAATATTATCAGTGAAAAAACGAAAACCGAGTACTCGCCAGAATGAGTAAAAAAATAAAAACCAAATAATAGGTGAAAATTAAGGAAAAAAACATATAAATAATTATATTTCCTAAACTAAGCAAAATCGTAGAACATGCATGGGGGTGATTTGGATACACCTTAATATAAGGCACCAAAATTTTAGCTTTGAACGTCAACTCCCCAGCCACCCTGTATGTCATAGTAAATCTCCTGTTGTTTAGAGATATTTATCATGTTTTTATTAGTTGCAGGTGCTATGATTATGGGCAGAAGGATCTTCTTAGAAGGCAAAAATTACAAAATATACCTAGTCAGGTCATAAGTTCTGTCACATGTGTAATATGAAATAATTTGACATGTTTTTTATTTATGTAACGTAACCATTTATATAGCTAAAATAACTTAATAAAACATAGATTCATATGGTAATAAAGTTTATTCAAAATGACCCCCGCGATTTTTAATCTGCGTGGCCAGTTGTCTATCGCAGCACGAACGAGGTCCATGTCAATATAGGCGGCTGCTTTAATCAATGATGCCTTGAGTGACTCCAAATCAGGATGAGGCTTTTTTGAGCAGGCCTTTTCCTCCAAGTGTTGCCATATCTTGTAATCTAACGGACTCAAATTTGGACTGGAGGAGGGCCAGTCTTCGTGCCGGATGAAGTCGATTTCACGCGCCGCCAGCCAGTCTTGTGTGCTTTTCGCTCTATGAGCTGGCGCAGAATCTTGTTGGAATACCCAGTGCCTGTTATTAAACATGGTATGAAAAACAGGTTCCACAAGGTTCTTGAGGACTGTATTTTGATACACAACTGCATTCGTTTTTACGCCTTTCTCACAAAAATGTACCTCAGTTAAGCCCCAATAAGAGACTCACAATCAAACCATGAGCGAGGAAATGCGAGCGATGGAAAATGACCTCGTTGGACACGCGGAATACGGTTGCTCGCTTCTTCACTGCTCTGTGCGTACACCTTATCATTTTGTTTGTTGTAGCTCTCTTCCACGGTGAAAATTTTTTCAGCCGAAAAAAGAATTTCCCGATGCTTTTTTCCCGCGTACCGCTTCAACAAAGCGCGGCATCTCTTCCTTCAGTCTCAGGTCCATTAAACGAGCGTCCAAACGATGTCCTGTTTTTCTTCGATATGCCCTAAGCCCTAAGTCTTCATTTAACACCCTTTTCACTGTGGTCCTGCTTAACCCCATCTGAAGGGCCAACAGTTTCTGCTTACGTATGGGATTTCTTTAAATTCCTACCTTCACAGCTTTTATCACTGCTGGAGTCCTAACAGAGCGAGGGCGACCACTTCTTGACCTGTCATCTACACTAGAGTCTTCATTGTATCGTTTTATGGTACGATAAATGAATCTTTTGGTTATATTCAAATTTTTCAGTAAGTCGAAAATCTGAATTGGCGCGTAACCGCAACGATGCAACGCAATAACCGCGACACGGTCTTTTTTAAGTGTCCACTCCATATTTAAAAATGAGGAAAATTCTAAAAAGTACACATTTTTATTTTCATGAAAAATTCGAAATTCGAATTCAATAAACTTTTTTGTGGCCAGCATTCTAAATTTAAAAGTTTTTATTGTGTGACAGAACTTATGACCTGACTTCTACCCGTTCGCTTCGAGATGGCCGTCGATGACCGTTACAAAATGACGTCACAGGCATATATATATAGCAGTACCGTTGGCAAAAGGAAATAATCGTATTTTTATTGCAATATCTTTTTATTATTTCCATACATCTTGGTTTGATTTGATGGAGATACAAAATAATATGTACCTGCGCCCTAGACGATATGAGTGAGTTATTAAAATAAATAAAATGGAGAAATTACAATCGATTATTTATTTATTCTTAATGCAAATTCAACCTTGAGGAGGTGCAGAGACCTGTGTATACTAATCAAATCGAAATCATTTGTGGTGTGAGGGGATTCTGTAGTGGCTCACCTTAAGTTCTTTACCCGAAATGTTGCGATTGTTGCAAACGGTACTAATAGGGTCTGTCAAGGAGCGTGGTGCGTTGTGGCGGAGAGGGTGGTAGCGACCAACTCGAAACGAACACGTAGTATGTAAAACTTACATGATATACATTTATACTTTCTAGGTAGTTAGAGATTAAAGGCAACTTCTGCATTATTATAACTTAACTTATTGTTATAACTATGATGTGTATTTTATACAGTATACTAAATGGTAAGAAATTTTATAATATTTACATTTTAATCATAAAACCTTACTAATCCTAAAAATGGCTTACTGCTCAACAACCAACAGTTTTATGTCATCATAGGAGATCAGAATTTTTATTTTATCAAATGTATGTGGCGTGTTTTAAAATAATTAGCAGTAATTAGGTAATTTAAAATAACAAAAATAAAAAATCTACTGAGTATTTGTGTGACTAAAGGCAGTTATTAAGGATGACGTGTATGGTTTCTTATTGCTATTTGAGCAATTTTTTTGGGCTCAGTATTTTCTATTGTAGGTATAATTATTACACTTACCTCCTCCTTGATTTTTCTTCGGTGTAGGTGCTGGGACTTTGACAGAAGGAGGATGGACTGAGGGTTCAGTTTTTATAATGGTGGGAAGTGGTACCCCTTCTACTAGCCCTTGTTCTCTTTTGAACACATCCAAGAATGTTTCAGATGCAGACCTCACTACAGATGTTGTTGTGCCTTGGTTTAAACTAGCGCTACTAATACTGCTTTTGTTGCTAGGGCCAGGAGACAAGGCACTACTTTGCCCTTTCGGGCTGTGGACACTTAAACGCCGAACTTCATTAAGCGAATTTGTTCTAGTCAACTCTCTTAAAGCCTGTCCTTTACTGTTCTGAACTTTGGTATCTTTAAAAGTAGGTATTGTTTGTGTAATAGGTGAATAATGCCCATTGGGTACCTCAGTTTTGATTTCTTCTTTTATCTCTCCATTTGTGAGTGAATCAATAAGATCTACTTCTTTACTTGGGCTTTGTAACATTTTATTCTTAACATCAATATTATCAGGAAAAATAAAAGCATCCTCTGTATGGCTCACTGTTATCTCGCTAGCTATGACATCAGAGTCATGGAACGTATATAATTCGTTGGGATCTATTTTAAATTTGGTATGAAAGAAGTTATCATTGAGATGTGTTATGTATGGTTGCTCATCTCCAGAACTATCCTGTATGTACATATTGACTTCATTGCTGCACCCTGCTGCCACACCCTCAACTGCCATCTTATACTGCGTTGCGCAGCTGGCATCAGATATATTTTGTGGTATACCACTGAACCTGTAATAATAAATTTTAAGCTTATTGTCTATAAATTACTGGGAAAAATTTGTGTTGTGGTTACCTTACTGGATTAAACCAATAAGTATGATATTAATAAAAGAAATAAAACTCAAAATGTTAGCCATTGTTCTCGCTCAGTTTGTTTTCGTCTTACAGAACAAAATACACCATAATACAAAAGAGCATCCTCAATGATTAACGACCTTAATCAAATTAATCAAGGTACTTACCCCACATTTTCTGAAGCACTCAAATAAGACATAGTGGGCTCATTTTACAACTTGTTGATCAAAATAATTCTGCTAGAATAGTTATGACGAAAAAAATATTTGGTCCCTCTGCATCATACTGAAATTGCAAAAGAAATAAGCAAAAAGACGAAAATTTTTCAGATAGTGCATAGAAAAAACAGAAATATTTGGCTTTTAATCATTGCTTTTCTAAAACAATTTCCTTGGCAAAATTGACAAACAAAGTGACATCTGTCAAGTGAAATAATTATTCGTATTTCCTGGAAGATTCCAACCTTCATAAGTGTTAATAATCGCTAACGATTAAGAAAATATGTTGGTCAATACATTTATCCTAAAATTTGATTCCGCAATTCTTGAAAAAAGACAAAATAAGACTAAAAAACTCACATTTTACTTTTGACGATACCTGGTACATATTGCTTAGAAATTATTATCTACGAAAATAAAATAAACGTTTTGTCACTAGCCGTCTATTTTGTATTTTAATTTAGCTGAAATTATTATAACAAAACACAAAAATTCAATAACATCGAAAGAATGACAGAATACAGCAAATGGCAGCCAAAATGCGGTTACGTTCAGAAATAAAAGAAAAAATATATGTACATATCATAAGTTTATAAATTTTATTATGCATAAACTTCTCGATAATAATAAAATGACCATAATAACTAACAACGCCAATCATTATAATTTAACAATAATTGCAGTATTTCTACTTTGGTTTGGTGGCTGATCCTGTGAGTGACCCACCAGATTGATTTATAGATGGTATGTAAGATTGATGTGTTGATTAATGCCAGATTGATAAAGAATCATTCATCCAGATATCAGATTTTTGTTATTTTACTCATTCATTGAGATTAATCTAGATTGAAGAACACAGAAAGAAAGACCATCAGTTTATAATAATTGAAAGCTTAGAAAGACGATAGAACAAACAAATATTTGAAATATCTTCTAAAAAAAATTGAACAAGTTCCGGGTATGGCAAAACATTAACCGTATTATCTAGATATGAAAATGGAAAGTGGAGAAGCGCCGAAATATAGGTAGGTACCTGCTATTTTACCGACTAAAATACAGTAAACAAGCCTATTAGTTTTTTATGATTTGCAGAGGAGTATAAATTGGTGAACATAATATTAATGCAGGTGTTTTAGATCCATGGTATAATCGCTTTGGTTTGGGAAAGTAATAACTTTTAAACAGCGTTTTAAGTAATGGAAATAACAAGCTAAAACCAGCCATGTTAAGATACCTACCTTTGTATATATAGGGTGTAACAGCCTAACGAAGCCTTGAACCTCGCATTCGGTTCATCAAACCAAATCGTATGTAACAAAAATAACCGCCAGCAAGCGACTTTTTTTAGACATTAAAATAAATCAAGTATTTATTGCCCACAATGCGAACGAAGCGCTACAGACTAGAATTGTGACCTAACTTCATACATTAGATGTACGCGAGCAGTTCATCGCTGGTTGCTCTCTTTGAAGCGTTTTTAGTAGTCTGTGAAGCGTTTGTTGTGAAAAAAATTTATGAATTTTCAAAAGGTTTCTAAATATTTCATTACGATTTAATAGATGACGATAGATAGACTCACAAAACTGCTTTTTCATGTTAACCTAATGCATCGTCAGATCTCTGTGTCAGTTTCAGTTAGTATAAAGTACTTTGGCTGGTGAGTTAAATACCTAAACATGAAAAGATCGTGTAAGACATGTGCAGTTTTGAGTTAGTCCTTCTACAACCATAATGCTTGTTTATTTGGTTGAATGACTACAATGGTGTCAAATCAAGAGTCAGCAATATGCCCGAAGTTTCTGATTGTTGGCACTAAGTGATTCCTTCTATATTAGTCCATCAATATTTGTAAAAAAACACACATTGCATAAAAACATATTATATCTCCTTTTAAACTTTCGCGTTGCATAATTATTTGAACGATAACGGTAAATTAAACGCGATCATATCTTATTATTTTGCCTGACGTTTCGATCACCATACATGTAATGTGTCTTAAAACTATTGAAGTCAAATCAGCATTTCATACACCACTTGTACTATTCATAATAACATTAGTATGATAATGTAATGTAGTGCAGTACCGATAAATTGAGTACCTACATATTATTCTCCCAACTAAAATACCAATTTCAATATTCATTTGACTATTTGTGGTCAGCGGTGCTGGTTTCACAATAATTATATTTAGTATCTACTATTTGTCTTAATATAAGAAACATATTGTGAAACTGTTGCTTGATCCAAATAAAGGGGGAAAAAAGCCTACCATGGAGCGAACTTACCGAGAAACTTTCTACTGACAGTCGTTTTTTAGGGTCAGTATCACGGAACAGAAAAAAACAAGTGGAAGTGTGAAGTAGGCAGGACTCGCGTGCCACTACTAAGCGTAGTTACGCATACTTGACTTTAGTCGTGCTCCGACATCGCGCCTAGTTAGTAGTCCTGCGGAATTATTTGTTTGCGTAATTTTACAGCGAAAATGCCTTATAGTGCCATTTTGCAATGCAAAAATGATAGTTGGAGAAAAACTCTTAAAAATTGAGGTATTTCGTACCACAGGTAAGCAACAATATCGTAGTTTTTCAATAAAATCTTGTTTGATTTCAATTAATTAAAAATGAAATAAATTTCAAACTAAAATCAATAATGATACTTCAGAAATAAAGCTTGCTTTGGATTACACATATTCTTTTCTTATTTTGAAATACTGTTTGCTACTCATTTAGTGATGTAGTCTAATGCGATAGCAGGTTTCGATAAACCTGATATCGATATATCTGCTTATGTGTTAAAATTCTCACAAAAATAAATAAACGTTAATGATTTTTACCCCTTACCAAAATAAAGGGTTGCTAAAATTGTAACTTATACTGTGTATTTATGAGTTTATCTTTGTGTCATCGGGTTGTATTTAAATCGCGTTTCATAAAACATTTTGTAATTATTTTTTGCTTCCTATTGCTTTGGTAGGATGAATTACATACATATTATTGTAATTTTCTAATGGTAATAAGACGCGTATTTATTCATGCGCATTATTAATAATTACAATATCATGAACTTCGCAAAAAAAACGGAAACAATTTCTGTAGGTAAAGAATAATGATCTTAGTAAGTTTTGGTCAATTATTGAACTGGATTATCCTTATACAATAGATAACAATACCCTTTGTATCCTTTAACATTTTTAACAAACCCAAAATCGGGTCCAATCTAGCGATAATGACAATATTATGTGTCACCGAACTGGCTAGACTAGCGTTATAAATAATGTTTTAAGGAAATGTCAACCTTATCTCGAGGAAGTTAGAGTGAAAAGTTATTTTCCTACTTTTGGCTACCATCTGTTGTGGAATAGCTAAATTTTTCTGAAATCGAAGCTGGTGGATTCAAAATACAAATAATGCTTTATTTTATCTATAGCAAAATCAACTGTATTGTGCAGAACGCAGTAGTGTTTTGTGTTTGCACTTTGTACAATTTAGGCCAATTCCGAATAGGAGCTAAACGACAAATCAAAACCATTGTTCACTAGTAGTGCAACGTATTATTCTTCGATTGTATGTGTGAGTTTGGCGACAGCGGTTCTTGTATTAAATAGGCTATTTGACAATGCGAAAAATAAAGTGCCAGTTACTATTATCAGTATGTATTATAAGTATAAAAATGGTTATTTATTAACGGAAGTTGAAAATAATAAACGATTTATTTATAAATCCAGAAATAAAAATGCATTAATTTTTACGTTAGTTACGCTGATGACATGGTGCTGCTGACCCCATCGATTGGAGCTATGTGTAAACTGTTAAGCATATGCAAAAAATATGCGCTTGCCCATGGACTTAAATACAATGTCTCTAAAAGCGAGTTCAGGCTTTTCAAAGCTGGTGCTAGATCATGCTCATCGGTACCCCAGCTAACTTTTTGTGGTGTGCCCCTAAAACAGGTCAACATATTTAAATACCTTGGCCACTGGGTCACTGATGATTTGCAGGGTAATGTAGACATAGACAGGGAGCGCAGGGTGCTGTCCGTGCGATGCAATATGTTGGCACGTAGATTTGCGGGTTGTAAAAGGTTAAAGTTACGCTTTTAAAAGCTTTTTGCCAGTCTCTTTACACGTGCAGCCCATAGGTCAGCTTTACGCAGTGCGCGTACAGCGCTGCTTGGCCTGCCGCAATTTTGTCTGGATTAGTCTGCATGCCATCAAAGGTATGTAGGCTGCTCTTGATGTGCTATCATCGACCTGATCTGTTCGTTTCTCTTTTTTTTTTATATTCACTAACATTAGCTATTTAAGTAAAACTGTCACTAACACCAATATGGACCTGAAATAAATTTCTTTCATTTCATTTCATTTCATTAATTTAAACGTTTGCTACGTGACACGAAATGCTCCTGATTGGTCGGGTTTATGATGACCTCACCTGCTTGATTACTTCGTATGCTTACTTGTGTTAAACTAGCTTTCCAAAATGTTTTGATAATATTTTCCTATAAAAATATTATCCATTGTTTTTGTGTGATTTAATTCTAATATTTAACAAATTCTGACAATTATTTTTACCATGGACAACGATTTTGTAAGGCAGAAAGCAGTAACCTGCCCATTCATTTAAAATCTGTAACAACCTAGTTAGTCGGGATCTTTAAGTGTAATGTTTGTTGAAATCATAAGACTGTAGCTACAATTTTTAGCTAATATCATGGAAAACAGGAAATATTCGAAGTGAGTCGCAAGAAACATTCTGTTAAAAACATTAGAGGTATTATAACCTCAAACCAATAACAAAATATTTACACTCCTAATGCAATGAATTATTAAAAATTATGTTTACTTACATCGAAATGATCTTTACATAAACAAATATTTGCACTAGTCGCTATGTTATTATGATCCCTCCGAAAAAGTTGCAACCACTTTCGGCGAACTTAGACTTTCTTTGGAACACTTACAACAACTAGTTTTCCGAAGTTATTAGAGAAGTATTTATACATTTTGAAACTGCATACCATTTGAAACTCATTTTATTACATAAGTCTTTGTTAAAATATAGATCCCATCGCTTTTTTGTTATTTGTTTGCAACAAATGTATGTAGATGATATGTGCTACAGATCACAACACAGGCAGGTGATGTCACCGACCCTATTGTAGCGCCATATTATCAAAATAGCGTTTTGGCGCGCTATTTCAATTTTTAATTTTCAATTTGATATTTTTTTGCAAATACATAATTATGTACCAGAATTAAAAAAAGTACTTTTACTGGGTTCTTTAACCTCTACTTAATAACATAAAATGTATTTCAAAAACCAGTCAAATAGCCTATTTGCCATATCGCACTTTCACTGGTTTTTTTCTGTTCCGTGGTCAGTATAAAGTCACAGATTGAACTTATGGCAGATTGAAGGTATATAGGACTATGTACGCGTCTATTCCTGTACAGAAAAAGTCTGCTACTTTTTGTGGAGCACTTGGAAACTATTCCATGAAACAGATAACACGTTCACAAAATAATAAATATTTACAAACACTTAGGAGCAGTTTTATACATAAACGCACATTGTGATAATCACACACAATGGAGTGATACACTTAAAAGGATATCCTATATATTTAAGCCTTAACAGCAACAGCCCTAACAATTAGGCCTATATTTGGCAAATATAAAGCCCACGAACCAAATCTCTTGGTACATAAATATTTTACAAGTATTGTGTTTGGTTATAATATGATTTAAATGTGCCATGTTATGTAAAATTCTTTAGATAAATTCGTGTGTAATTCGATGTCATCATTGTCAGTTTAGCCATTCCAATTTGGAAAGTATTTTATATAAGGAAAGTTATTTTTCATAGCTAGGTTCTGCTTAATAATATAGTATGTTCGGGTGTTCTACGTATCAAGAAAATTCACATGTAATGTATCTTTTGATTTAGCATGTACCAGATGATGATACACGGTCAACAAAAATTTTTTTAAAATACAAAGACAAATTCATAGGTGCGGATTTTTAAATATTAAATTTATTTATTTTATAATTTGTATGTTCATCATTGTTTGTACTGTTATTTTTATTTGAATAACTTAAAAATCTTACAATCTTACAAATATACAAGAGGACAAGAATACTGTTTATTTTGCGCAAGGTGATTTTCATTTTGAATGTGCCGCGTCTTTTATTCGATTTGAGAACCCCGGTCCCAAAGCGTTGTTGTAAATTCAATATGGCGATATTTTATGTTAGACTATTTTGAAGGTACGTCAATTTGACGATTGTATAATGTTAATTCCGGTAAATATCATAACTCTAGTACGTGTAATAAACATAACTGAAGCTGATCTATATATTGGAATAATTTTGGATGTTGGAGCAGTGTAGTGAAAGGCAAATAAGTTGTATTGTTTTGTTTGTGATTTCCGATAATTCTGTGAATATTCCATTGTTAGACCGAATTGCAAAAATTAAATTATATGTTTGTGATTGACCTAAACTATGATTTCGTTTACATCGATTACAATATTGCACTTTTGCATTTTATTTGATTGAGTTACATAGAAAATTTAAGAACAAGATCAGGCAATTACTGTAATTATGATTGAGAACATCACGTATTGTAACTTTGCTTTTTCTTTCAGAAGTGCTCATGTTTTTATACAAATGGGAGTTAAATAAGGTATAAATTGGGTGCATTAGATAAGCGCCATAATAATTGATTCATTACTTGAGTACGTAGTCTTTAGAGCGTTGACTATCATGACAGACACAAGACGAAGAGTGAAGCTTTACGCTCTGAATGCTGACCGGCAATGGGACGACAGAGGTACAGGTCATGTATCATCATATTATGTGGAGAGACTCAAAGGTACATCTTTGCTAGTGAGAGCAGAGTCTGATGGTTCTCTTCTTTTGGAGAGTAAAATACAGCCTGATACCGCATACCAGAAACAGCAGGACACACTAATCGTTTGGTCTGAAGGTGACAACTTTGATTTAGCATTAAGTTTTCAAGAGAAAGCAGGCTGTGATGAAATATGGGAAAAGATTTGTCAGGTATATAATTATTCAATTACCTAATTTTCTGACTATTACAATGGAATCATAATATTTTGTTGATTATTTAAAAATAAACTTGTGACTTGTTAGATTCCTCAAAATCAAATACAAACATTGTTAGGTTATGTGGATATTGTAAGTTTCAGTAAATTAACTTTTATTTATTTTAGGTACAAGGGAAAGATCCCTCAGTTGAAATCACACAAGACATTGTTGAAGAGTCCGAAGATGAACGTTTTGATGAAATGTCAGATAGTGTACAGCCAGTGGAGCTGCCAGCCTGTGAAATGGGCCGTCTAGAAGACATCAGCGAATTAGTTAACAGCTGTTTAGTCTCACCTGCACGAAAAGATAAACTTGCAGCTGCCTTGGAGAGCCAACATTACATCAAGAAACTTCTTAATCTTTTTCACATGTGTGAAGATATTGAGAATATTGAAGGATTGCATCATCTCTATGAAATCTTCAAAAGTATTTTTCTTCTCAACAAAAACACACTCTTTGAAACAATGTTTGCTGATGACACCATATTTGATGTAGTGGGCTGTTTAGAATATGATCCCAGCCTACCTCAGCCCAAAAAACATAGAGAGTACCTTCGCGAGCTAGCTAAGTTTCGTGAAGCCATTCCTATAAAAAACCAAGACTTACTTGCGAAGATCCATCAGACTTATAGAGTACAATACATTCAGGACATAGTTCTACCCACACCAACAGTTTTTGAGGATAATCTGCTGAGTACATTATCCAGTTTTATATTTTTCAATAAAGTAGAAATAGTAAAGCTTATAGAAGAGGATGAGAAGTTTTTAACAGATTTGTTTAAATTGCTAATGGATGAAAAGACACCAGATGTAAAGAGAAGGGACTTAGTTCTATTTTTAAAGGAGTTTTGTAATTTTTCACAAAATCTGCAGCCACAAGACAAAGATGTGTTTTATAAGACTCTAGTGTCATTAGGTATCCTGCCAGCTTTAGAAATAACATTAAGTATAGATGATCAGAAGACCAAGACTGCATCTATAGATATTTTAACATACATAGTGGAGTTTTCTCCTTCTGTTGTGAGAGATTACACTTTACAGCAAGCTAACAATACTGAAGAGGTACATATAGTTAATTTTAACAATATTTTTGTTCATCCTAGCAAATATCAGATCATGCTAATGGACTGAAATTTTTAGGAGCTGATGTTGTTGAACATTGTCATAGAACAAATGCTTCGTGACCGTGACCCAGAACTTGGAGGAGCTGTGCAGCTAATGGGTGTGTTACGTATCTTATTGGACCCTGAAAGTATGCTAGCATCTGTAAACAAAAGTGAGAAGGCAGACTTCCTGAACTTCTTCTATAAACACAGTATACAAACTCTAATAGGTGAGTGACCTTGACCTTTAACGTCATCGGCTAATCATAACCACAACAATTTATAATGATAACAATAATATGAAACAGTTAATATCTAAACATTAATTTTAACTGTAAACTGATTGCTTATGTTTTTGACTATAGTTGCATGATGTATTATTCATTGATAATCTGTTTTGACATTCAAACCACATGTGTTTGGCTAAAGCATGGAAGAATGCAGGTCTACCATTAATGTTAACTGATATTAACACTTGTTTCAGCCCCTCTCCTAGAGAACACAACTGGTGAAAAGCCACAGAAGGAAGATTATCACACTGTGCAGCTTTTGGGTTTAGTTCTAGAACTCCTTGCATTTTGTGTGGAAAATCACACTTACCATATTAAAACCTGCATCCTCAACAAGGTATGTAACACAAGTATTGTTTATTTATTTGTTATGCTCTTAATCCCTCGATTGTGAGTTATTCCAAACACAATTTAAATCAATTGTTATCGTGGCACCTGAGTGCCTCCTGGGGGTTGAGGGATTAAACAGGAAAATCTAATTTCAACATTTTTTAATGTTTCCTAAACACTAAATAAAAATGAAGAAAATACATCATAAACATTTTTCAAATGACTAATAGCAGAGTTTTGTCTTATATAGGACATGATCTGCAAATAGTTTATTTCACAATAAGATTAGTATTTGTATCAACTTTGATGGTATGATAATGTGCGGCGCGTTTTATATATTTATACGATATATGCCCGCTTGGTGCTTGCTCAAACTATGACCTATCAGAGATTTAATTATTTTTAGTAATTAATGGAATTGGCTTATACATAAAGTCCATTGAGACCTTGACATATTATTTTTTGTTCACCTTCTAGCCTTCTATCTAAAAAAACTTCTCTCTGCTTCATTAATATGGTATTTAACCAACTAATTACACTCACCAAAAGAACAACGCAATTTTTCGGCGCTAGACTAAACTAGTAGACTGTTTACAAAGTAATTCTTATTGCCGTAGCAGCCGTCGGCATGGATCCGTCTTTTAATTTAGCCGACACAACTATGTATGTCTGTACCTGGCCATTTTTTCCCTTGACTTTACGGCTTACTGTGGTCCAAGCCTAAAGTGGCGTGTGATGAACATAAGCCGAGCATGTTTAGTGCACATCAATACTCGCCCTATAGAAGCTAGAAATAGCGCGCCCGCTAGATATAATTATAAAATTTGGGAAATAAAACCATATTGTTTTATGTCCAATAACCCCTACTAATAGTAAAATATCTTCGATATGATGGTTAATGTTTATGATAAATTTAGTCCAGAATACGTGCCTTTTGTACCTAAATAAATGAAATGAATAATGATTCTTCCTCAATGACCATGCCTGATAAAAAGCACATAATATCATCTTGCCATCGCAACACTAACCTCGCGTTAAGTTGGGTACCTAAATAAATGAAATGAATAATGATTTTTCCTCAATGACCATGCCTGATAAAAAGCACATAATATCATCTTGCCATCGCAACACTAACCTCGCGTTAAGTTGGGAATTACGCTTTTGGAACCGTACCATATGCAAGCTGTTATGGATGTATTCTTTTTTTAGGACCTCCTCCGTCGTATACTAGTGCTGATGAGATCAATGCACACCTTCCTGGTGCTCGGCGCTCTAAGGTTCATGAGGAAAATAATCGCACTCAAGGATGAATACTATAACAGATATATTATAAAAGGAAATCTCTTCGCGCCAGTTATTGACGCTTTTCTTAGAAATAATGGCAGGTGAGTGGAATCAATGCAAAATAATTATTTAGTTGTGGGTATGTTATGTTGTAAATTCTAAATACTTTGTATACATTGATGTAAAATTTATCTCTTTTCCAGGTATAACTTACTTGACTCTGCCATATTAGAGTTATTTGACTTTATCAGACTAGATGACATCAAATCCTTATGTTCCCACGTAGTGGAAAACTATGGAAAGATCTTGGAGGATATTGAGTATGTACAGATATTCAAGGCATTAAAAACGCGGTATGACCAACACCAGGACAAGTTGAAAGAGAGAGATAGAGGCAAGTTACATTTCCGTTATTATGCTTACAAGTTGAAAATGATGCATCATAAGAATTTTGTATTATGTCATTGTAATAATTTATTCATTCTATGAACCCCGCGTGGCAGTCAGCTGCCGCGATAACAATTGATTATAATAATTGTGTCTGGGATAACCAACGATCGATGGGTTAACCTAAAATTGTTGGTTTAAAGACGAATTTAATCAGCATTTATTATTGTTCTTAAATTAGTACTGGTGGTAAGTAAGCTTAAAATGATTGGGAGTTATTGGTACTGATCTCGATTGCTTCAGTGGATTCCTATCAAACAAATCACTCTCAATGTGTCAGAGATCCTAATTTCTTGAATAAAGATTCGGAACTCACACCTGGACCTGTGGTCTCCCACAGGGCAGCATGGTGGGCTCATAACTCTTCCTTCTGTGTACTAATAGCTTGTGCTAGACTTGCACATATTATGAACGTCACAATATTCCTTCAGTCAGGGTAATTACTAAATGTAGACTTTTTGAATTAAACTTAGTTGACAATTTGATTTATTAGTTACTATAAAATGTACAAAACCCAATAAATTAGTGTATAAAGAAAAGGCTATGCTTAAGACTTGGCTTATGATTTGATGATTCTATCAGAGATGCACTGAACTGGTAGAGAACTAAATCAACATAGCTGAAAGATAAAACACAATTTTCAGTGAAGATTGTGACACCACGATTAACAACTATGTGTTAACAACTCGTGGTGTGCCTTTCAGTACGACCTGCTGGCCCTTAATTGAGTAGTGGAATCATGCCTGATCGGAATTAATACACAATATCTGTATGTTTGACTCTATCTGTCCTGCTCACTCGTACTAATGTCTTTAAGTATGAGACAGAGACAGATAGGTCCGAATATACCGTATTCGCTTTATAAAGTAGGGCATCAGACAACAGAAAAGTGAAAAATGTTAACTCTCTCTTGAAAATTCCAGTGAGTGGCAGCGTAGGTGTGACAGAGGCTGTAGTGCCGTCACTACTGCGCACGAGGTACCGGCGGGAAGCTCGCGCGCCCGACGACGAAGAAGAGATGTGGTTTAACGACGACGACGAGCTCGAGGACGACGCGCCGCTCGATGCCGCGCAGCCGCACGCGCATCCGCTAGCGCACGCACACCACGCGCTCGATGCTATCGGTGAGCCTTTATAGAGCTATTTTTTTAACATTCATACAGGGTCTAACAAAAAGCTTAACGAAACCTTAAACCTCACATTCCGTTCATCAAACCAAATCGTATGTAACAAAAATAATCGCTGGCAAACGACTTTTTTTTAGGCATTAGGCCGCAATGTATAGCGCGCACGAAGCGCTACAGACGAGGATTGTGACCTAACTTCAT
The DNA here is from genome assembly GCA_949315895.1 of Anania crocealis. Taxonomy (NCBI): domain Eukaryota; kingdom Metazoa; phylum Arthropoda; class Insecta; order Lepidoptera; family Crambidae; genus Anania; species Anania crocealis. The sequence continues at coordinate 10,118,074 of OX438868.1, forward strand.
ACGTGCGCGCGGTTCATTGCGGGTTGCTCTTTTTGGAGCGGTTTTTATAAAAAAATCTGAAAATTTTCATCATGTTTCTAAAGGAAAAAGTTTAGTAACAACAAACAGAAGATTTTCATGAAAAAATCTTGAATGAAACATTTTCATTTCGACTCTCAATATCTCAGTAACGATTCAACGGTATGGTGTCGTGCAAATAATTTTTTTATGGGCTTGCTCTTGGCTTCACACTGAACCCGAGAGTAGAGTACGTGAAGTCTCGGTAAGCTGGCTCCGTCGTATGGAGCAAGCATACCCAAAAATGCTTGGGGCGAAGAAGGTTACAAAAGACTAGCGCTCCGCCCGCTTGAGAATCGGCTCCTATTCCCGGTTATTTGCTCTATTTAGAGATGACAAAATCCACCCCTTACTTACCCTTATTATATAATTATTTCTGGGATTTTATCCTATGTCCTTTGCAAGGATTGGTTGATTTCTCAAACAAAAATCCGGTTACAAAAATATTTTCTTGTCCATGTGTGATTATGAGGGCGTATCAGTTAATTGATTCGGGATTTATCATAGGGACCTTGTTTTATGTGATTTTCTAATATATCGGCACTGTTGCAAGCGCTATGATTATGGCAAAATAATATAGTGGAATTATTATTGAATAGAATAAAATATTATACTTCTTCTGTATATAAAACCTAAAGTATAAAAAAAATACTCTCTTGACTTTTATAATTTTGTGTTGTAATAGTCCTGAGCTTTCATATAGATTTCTGATTGTACTAAGTCTGATGTTTTTGTTTTTCAGGTAAAATAGTCGAAAAGAAAGTATGCTCAAGTACTGAACAGACAGTGAACGGACCGAGCAGAGTGCTACTGAGCACAACGACTGCAAGCAAGCCGACGCACACTGACGTTCAGGTATCCTCGCCCAGATTACTCAATAAGGTAAACTTTTAGTTCCTTCACTCCTCCAATATTGCTTCGCTGGGAAACATCAGGTTTATAGAATTGCCATGCGGCTCTTAGTCATGAATATTAATTGATCATGCCACTAGTTATTATTCAAAATTTATTTTATTATCAAAAGTTGAAAGATATTCATCAAATTCTCATCATCAAACTCTTCAAGTGGTTGCTTGTATACAACAAACATAACCTACTCCGTGATAGTTATAACAAAAGTGTAGTTTGGTTTCTTATAAACTTATAACATTACTAAGTAAAAAACATTCATCAAGTTATTAATTTTCTTTACATAATTTACTAACTGTATACTGCCGTCGTACTTAATCGTATAAATCTTTGATGAACTATACAAGTAGATAACGCCTCACGAACTAAAACAGTAGGTACTTAAAAACGGCACTGTCTACAAAAATACTAAATAGTAAATAGACTATTTGACAATGCAAAAAATATTACTAATATCCGTTTATATTATCAGTTTAGAAATGGTTATTTACTAAGGGAAGTTGAAAATAATAAACGATTTATTTATAAAACCATAAATAAAAATGCATTTCTTGAAACGTTTGTCACGTGACACGAAACGCTCCTGATTGGTCGAGTTTATGATGACGTCACCTGCTTGCGTTAACTCCGCTTGCCTACTTGTGTTATATTAGCTTTTAAAATGTTTTGATAAAATTTTCCTATAATAATATTATCCATTGTTTTTGTGTGATTTATTTCTAAAATTTTACAAATTCTGACAATTACTTTTACCATGGATTTCGTAAAGCTAAAAGCATTAACCTGCCCATACATTTAAAATCTGTAACAAACAAACTAGTTAGTCGGGATTTTTAAGTGTAATGTTTATTGAAATCATAAGACTGTAGCTACAATTTAGCTGATAGTATGGAAAACAGCGGAAATATTCGAAGTGAGTTGCAAGAGGCATTCTGTTAAAAACATTAAAGGTATTAACCTGTGTGTAACCTCAAACCAATAACAAAATATTTACATTCCTAATGCAATGAATTATTAAAAATTTAAAATATTATGTTTACTTACATCTAAATGGTCTTCACAGAAGAAAATATTTGTACTATTCGCTATGTTATTATGATCCCTCCGAAAAAGTTGCAATCACTTGCGGCGCACTTAGACTTTCTTTGGAACACTTACAAATAGTTTTCCGAAGTTTTTAGAGAAGTATTTATACATTTTTTAACTGCATACCATTACCATCATCTTATTACATAAGCCACTGTTATAATATAGATCCAATCGGACTTTCGTTATTTGTTTACAACAAATTTATGTAGATGATTTATGTGCTGTGCTACAGATCACAACACAGGCAGGTGATGTCACTGACCCCATTGCAGCGCCATATTGTCAAAATAGCGTTTTGGCGCGCTATTTCAATTTTCTATTTTCAATTTGATATTTTTCAGTAAATATGTACCACAATTTAACAAAACTACTTTTACTGGGTTCTCCTCTAACCTCTATTTAATAGCATAAAGTGGATTTCAAAAACCAGTCAAATGGCCTATTGGACTCTAATTGCATCAATAATATCGATCTAGCAATCATAGTTAGTTTTGCAGTTTTTAAATATGCACTAAGGCATACATTTTATATCTTAATAAGACTCCACTTAGGAAGTGTGGCGTCGCTTTCTCGGTCGCATTCATAGATTTAATATAGATGATAGATTGGCAATTGAATCCTGAAAACGAGACCAAAACTAGGTTACGCTAGTGTGCATAAAGTGAGCATGTGCGTGAGATAAATAGTGCAGGTAGGTACTGCATTGTCTGCTTGCTTTCGATATCGATTCCATCGACACAGTTTACGTTGACGCAGGTGACTTATTTTTTAGTATTATTAAAAGAACGCCAAAAAACTGCAAGTAAATACCTAGATATGTTTTTTATTTCATAATTACTTATCTCCGAACAAAATCAATTTATTGTAAAAAATATTGTAGGCTTTACTTGCCAGTATTTAACAATTTTGCCTCATTTTGCGATCGCGATCGCCAAAGTTGAAATAAAACTGATATTTATTTTTCAATTACACATTACAAACGTACACTAAATATACATATATTTAATGTTTAACTAATGGGGATTGATGGGGGCTTGAACAATATGGAGATTGATCCAGAGCGTAATTTTACAGGCTGAACGCCCCTGTGTTAAAAACACTTAGGGTCCAAATGTAAATTGCAAATGCTCGAATATTTATTGGGCGAACATTCTTTTCTATTAGGCAATTTCAACCATTTCTAACGTATTTCAACAATTTAGGCTGTATGCGGTTTACAATGTGAAATATGTCAGCTAATGAAATGTCGATAAGATATCATCGACAACGTCAATCACTAAAAGACAAAAGTGACGTTAGTAATTGCTGAAATTCATCATCATCATCATCATATCAGCCGAACGACGCCCACTGCTGGGCATAGGCCTCCCCCAAGGATCTCCACAACGATCGGTCCTGTGCTGTCCGCATCCAGCGGCTTCCCGCGACCTTGATCAGATCGTCGGTCCACCTTGTAGGGGGCCTGCCCACGGAACGTCGTCCGGTACGCGGTCGCCATTCGAGAACTTTTCCGCCCCAACGGCCATCGGTTCTCCGCGCTATGTGTCCCGCCCACTGCCACTTCAACGATGCAATCCTTCGAGCGATGTCGGTTGTTTTAGTTCTCCTGCGGATCTCATCATTTCTAATTCGATCGAATAGGGAAATACCAAGCATCGCTCTCTTCATTGCTCGCTGGGTGATCTTGAGCCTTCTTATGAGACCCATAGTAAACGACCACGTCTCACTCCCATAGGTCATTACTGGCAACACACACTGGTCAAAGACTTTCGTCTTGAGACACTAAGGTATTTCGGACGCGAATATATGAGCTTCCCGAACGCTGCCCATCTGAGCTGGATTCGACGAGAGATCTCTTTCTCGAAGTTGGACTTACCTAACTGGACTATCTGTCCCAGGTAAACATAGTGGTCAACAACTTCGAGTGCAATGTTCCCAACGTTAACTGGAGCGGGTGCAGCATGGGCATTTAACATGATTTTCGTCTTGTCCATGTTCATCCTAAGACCCACTCTTTGAGAAGCATTACCGAGATCTTCGAGCATAATGTTCAGGTCTTCCAAGGTCTCAGCCATAAGAACTACATCATCGGAAAATCGCAGGTGTGTTAGGTATTCGCCATTGATGTTGATGCCGCGTCCTTTCCAGTCCAGAAGCTTGAAAATATCCTCCAACGCAGCTGTAAACAGTTTCGGAGAAATAACGTCTCCCTGTCTCACACCTCGCTGTAGTTGGATCGGATTAGAGCTCTGGTTCTGTAATCGGACCGACATGGTGGCGTTTTGGTATAAGTACTTTAGTTCCTCGATGTACCTGTAGTCTATTTGGCACCTTTGGAGAGACTGCAGCACTGCCCAGGTCTCGATCGAATCAAAGGCTTTCTCATAGTCCACGAACGCTAAGCAAAGTGGCAAGTTATACTCTTCGGTCTTCTGTATAACTTGCCGCAGCGTATGAATGTGGTCTATGGTACTATAGCCTTTTCGGAACCCGGCTTGTTCGGGAGGTTGGAAGTCGTCGAACCTGCGAGTGAGACGATTCGTAACGACTCTCGAAAACAACTTATAGATATGGCTCAGAAGCGAGATGGGTCTGTAGTTCTTCAAGAGAGTTTTGTCACCCTTCTTGAAGAACAGCATCACATCGCCTCTGCCCCATGCCTTTGGCGTTTTGCCCTCGAGTATGACAGAATTAAAGAGCTTCTGGAGGACCTTAAGTACCGGCTTACCGCTCGCTCTAAGGAGCTCTGTTGTGATTCCGTCATCAACCGCCGCCTTGTTGTTTTTAAGCCGCTTGAGAGCCATTCTAATCTCGCACAGGCTGACGTCCGGGATATCTTCAGAATAGTGTCGGGTAAGCTTGGCTCTAGGGTCTTTAGCCTTGCTTTCAACAGGTGTTTTCGTGGAGTATAACTGTCCATAGAAACTCAATCTCCCTCAGGATTTCAGGTGTTGACTTAATGATGCTACCTGTCTCAGTTTTCAGCCTCGTCAATTGGCTTTGCCTAATAGACAGATCTCTGGCGAACACTTTGGAGCCTTTGTTCCGCTCAATGGCCTCTTTAATACGTCGGGTATTAAATTGACGAAGGTCGCTCTTCAAAGACTTAGATATCTGTCTATTGAGTTGCCGATAGCGATGGGCATCCGCTGAGTTCTGTAGCCTCATTTCGTTTCTCTGATCCATGAGTAGGAGAGTCTGACTGGAGAGTTTCTTTGATTTGGGACGGCGGGTTTAAAAGTACTTCGACCCTACCGTACGGACAGTATCCACCACCATATTGTATAGATCGTCCACATCGATGCTGTTCTCGAGGGCTTCGAAACGGTTTTAAAGCTCGAGCTGAAAGCACTCGGGGTTTTGAATTTGAGCCGGTATTGGTCGGAGCGTGGATTTTATCAGTCGCGCTCTTTCAAGCTTTACGTCGATATTCAATGTGCCTCTGACCATGCGGTGATCGCTTCCTCTCTTAACAGCGTTGATCACAGCGACATCATCGAATATGTGCTTCTTCGTTGACATGATAAAATCGATCTCGTTTTTGACTTTACCGTCCGGGCTGAACCAGGTCCATTTGCGGCTTTACGGGCTTCTTGAAGAAGGAGTTTATCATAAAGAGGTTCTCCCTCTCCATGAAGTCTGCCAGCATCTGACCCCTTTTGTTCCCTTGCCCAAATCCAAAATTCGCATTGAAATCCCCCATCACAACCGTGTAGTGGGTTTTAAAGCTATGCATGGCTTTAGAGATCTCCTCATGCATAGCCTCCACTTCGACATCGTCGTGTTTCGAGGTCGGAGCGTAAACCTGAATGACATTCAGCGAATATCGTTTTGATATTCTGAGTATCAGGTACGCTACCCTGCTCGAAACACTTCCGATAGTAATCACGTTGTTGACAAGGGACTTGTGGACGATGAACCCGACACCACCTAGGGACTGTTGGTCGCCCTCCCGGTAGTATAGTAAGTTACCGGATTGCAGGGTTATCGAGTCCTCTCCCTCTCTTCGGACTTCAGATAGCCCAATGATATCCCAATGTAACTTACCAATTGCTTCTTCCAACTCTACGAGCTTCGCGTCAAGCCTCAGTGTGCGCGTGTTATATGTTGCCAGGTCGAGTCGTCGTTGTTGGCAGCCGGATCTTACCCGGGGATTCTTAGCACTACTGCCCCGCCGTTACCATAGCCGCTGCCATAGCTAGGACTAGCGGGGCCGCCGGGGACTGGGGGCCGAATTTTTTGCGGTGTATTCATATTTGGGGGGTTTGCCATAATCGCCACGCTTGGCAGGCGGGTTGGCGATCGCAGTATGGCCTGCTGCTTCTAGGAGACGCTGCTGCCCATCTCCTGATGGCAGTTTTCCCTCTGTCGGCTCTTACGACACCCACGGGAAGAGATGGGGTAGTGCTATTCTTTTTATGTGCCGGCACTACACGTATTTGATATTATTTTTAATTGAATTCATATGAATTTAAATCCTTGTTCTGATGAAATGCACTATCAATTAGTAAACAAAATTTTAGTCAAAGCTCTGAAACATTGCATTTGCTGCTGATAATCGCGATTGTGTGTTGACGTGTGAAATGTACAATTATGTTGGTTCCCTTTTTTAGATGAGTTACTTCCAGGTACTGAACATGTAACCATAATGAAAATACATCAACACGACACTTTTTTACAATAATAAAAATGAAACTAGTAAAACTAAAGGAAATATTGTGTTGCGCGTGACAGACGTCAGAACTCAGAAAAACACTACGGGTTCTTAGCGTGTACGTGAACGGCCTTGTGATCTATCTCGTTCTATCATATAGCTGCTTTATATTCTGTCTCTTTTCATTGCCAATCTAACAGCAGTATATTAAATCTATAGTCGCATTTTAATATCTGGCTTTGACGCAGATGGCCATTTTCGCAAAATGTCATCGCGAAAAATTTGGTCACTTTCGCAGAACTTCATTTTCTCAACTGGTTACTTGTGCAAATGGTCACTATCGCAGAATGTTGCCCAGAATTTTTTTCCTGTATATTCTTTTTACAGTTTTTATTGCAACGTCACACCTATTATAACTTAATAAGGTGCCGCGATGTTCAGCTATGCTGTCGTCTGTACAAAGAATATACAGAAAAAAAACGTAAATCTATGAATAATAATCATCAAAAAAGTAACTTAATAATAATTTTATTCGAGAACGTAAACTAACACTAGACAAAAATCGCCGCGATTTCTTAATCCATATTTTACGTCTTGTTTTTTTGCTTATTTACGCGTATAGGGAATAGTTATCTGTAATCTATACTAATACTTACTCGTTATTAATTGCATGTTGCCTTACAACAGTTTCCAACATTACAAAAATTCAATTAGAACTTTATTAGTGTTATTTTTCATTTCTTGTACTTATTGTAAAAAGTGTGGTAGGAGGATGCTACATTTGTTGTATGGTGCTGGCATAAAAAAAATCTTCTTCATATCCTATGGGTGCCGCATGAGGCTACTAATAAGTATCGCCAAAAGAAGATAGGAAACACCGTCTTCTCTCTACCATTCCATTACCATTGACCGAACTGCGATCGCCAACCCACCTGCCTTCTTTTGGAAATTCCTATGTCTAGCAATGCACTTATGATGATAGACACTTCAAATGGTTTAAATTGTAGCTACCTTTTATATTTGCAAACTATGAAATACGGTTTTAGCTTTTGTAGCATCAAGAGACAACAAGCATTCACTTAACGAGACAGACTTGGATCAAGATAAGCCCTTGAGCTACTAAAATGTCATGTCAACCGCTATCATATCACAGCATATTAAGAGTTTCGTGCTGATTCCCATCGAATAAATGCGCTAAAGTTTGAATAAATTAATTCTAACTGTATTGTATAGCGTCATCACAACGTGACTATAAAATAAAATCATACTGACATGGCTTTTTAGAATATTTATTATTTGAGGTTCGGAAAAATATACACAACTTATCTTTGGAGTGGCAGCGTAGTGTAGAGCGTGCTCGAAGTGTAATTTGTCAAAAAGCCAGTGTCAAATGACGAATACGCACGCCGCTTTCATGTTTCGTTGTCTTTGTATACCGGATTATATCATAACTCATAGGCAATATTATATTATTTCTTGACTGTGATACGCAAAAGTATATCTCTTAGAACGAATGCCTGTTTAAACCGGAAAATCTTTGAAATTAGTGTTAGCACTTATCTGTAATGTGTAAACTCTAACAAAAATTTTGTATAGGGCCTCGTGGACTACGATGGTGACTCTGACGAGGAAGAGGAGGGGGCCGGGGCTAGCGGAGGCAGCAGTAGCGGCAGCAGCAGTAGCGATAGCGGCAGCAGTGGCAGCAGCGGCAGCGGCACGAGCGCGGCGGGCGAGGAGCGGGACGCTAAGCGGCCGCGGCTGGCGTAGTGTCCCGTACCCCCAAGTTTCAAGGAATATAAACGAGCTCTCCGCCCTGTCTCGCAACGCTGTGCATCACCCAGTGAAAACAACGGAATGCAGTAAGATTATCGTATACTATATGCTAACTCTAGCTCTAGGCGCCGTTTCGGGTGTGGCCCGTTTTGGCGACGAGTTGACGGCGAGCGGAATCGATTACTCCCTATGTACCCTTGGAGTATGGCTCCGTAAACACGTGAAAGCTTAAAGTTGAACAAATATCTAGGACCGTGTAGCCGAGCTCTTTCGCCTTAAATGAATTGTTAGGATAATAAACCTCCGGACGCTCACTCGGTCGACGGACTTGTCGCTGTCCGCCGATCAATTGAGTGTTCTTGAATGTTTTCTCTTAAAATAAATAATTCGATGAAATGACATCGTAGGGGTCTAATTATTTGGTTTCGATTCAGTTTTTTGTCGATATAACATATTATAGAAAAATAATAATATTAAAAAAGTGACAATTGTACATTTGGAAAATATTTGCGAGGCTTTGATAGTTCTTTTCTTTGGCTTCTCAAAAAACTAAAACTGCTACAGTTTATTATTTATTAATTATTTATCTATTCATATCTGAAAGCAAAGTGCAGGTATTAAAAATCGTTTGATACAACATGTTATTAAGGGTTTTATTTAAACTCTGGACTGTCCTGTGTCCCCAGTTGGTTATGTTCATATTTTATGTAAATAATAATGGAGCACTGCCACATAGGCGTTGGGCTCTAAACTAAGTTAGTGTATGAATTACTTCATACAGTAGTGTAAATTACTTTAAATGGCATCAGAATGTAGAATGCTGGTGACAGAAGTGTAGAAAAGAATATTTTAACGGTTAGGTTACTTTTCCAATGGATCGTAATCACAAAAGTACAAAGCAAATAAGAGTGGGAACCATACTTATAACAATAATAGAACACGACATTGTGAATGCGAATGGATAATGTTGAAAGTGTAGGTATGTATTTATGAAAAAAAAACTTTTTTGTTTAATAATTACAAGACCAATCATAATTTGTTTTATCGTAAACTGTGCTGTGGAATTGCTACTCATTAGTATATTAAAATGATTGATGATTGAGTGTTATTATGAAAGGTATGCACCTACATACAGGCCTATTTAATGATCAAAGATGCTCTAAATAACAATGTTAACAAACAACATTTCAATACTTACCTCGTAAGTATGCACTTAAGAGTTGCAGAATTAATACATTAATTATTTTATACAGTTTTGTAACTTTTTTAAATAACTCTGTATAACGAATGTATGAATCTGAAATGTTATGCATCTCCAAAATCGATCTATAAAATTTGACCAGTTGGAGCATAGAATTGAGTTGCGCATTAAATGTTATTGACATTTCGTTTTCAGCATAAAATTTTGTCCTTTGACTGTCCATTTATCTATGCAGACTCAAGTGTACTGTTGCTCTGTGGATCACTATTTATAGCTATATTTGCAAAGAATCATACTTGTAACGACCCTTAGAAAAGGACATATAAATTTGTCACATGTAGTGCTGCATCCTCTTTAAAAGCATTTTGAAGCTGGCAATTGACAACAGGTTACGGGAACTCGAGTAAGAAACACTCTATTCAGATTCACACTACAAATAATTTATCTGAGTATCTGGGAATTTTTATAACATTTAATGCAACATATACAGGGTGGTCCAGATGGTAACGTCCAAAATTTTTTTTGGTTTCCTTACATCCAGGGCTATCCAAATATACCCTATACTATATGTTACCCGATTTTTCTTAGTTGTCGAGATATACATTTTTTCTTAAATTTTCAGAATTTTCAGTGTAATCAGTTTTAAAAAATGGTTTCTCCACTTTTTATTATGTTATGTCGATTTTTTTTGCAGTATGATCCTTATAAATTAATCTTACTAAGATAAAATTATCAGCTATCTAAGCCTGACCAAAGTTTCCGAAAAATTTATTGAAAGTCAATAGTTTCCCTTCAAGCTAGTCAGAGCTTAAAAAAAAGTTTTTGAAATGATCTAAGAAACTGTGAAAGCAGTTTTTTTTTAGCTCACAGTTCAAAATAAAGCTCTGACTGACTGACCGTTTGTACCACCCTGTATTATGTCTATAGCTCATTATAAATAAACGCTCTCTGTGAGGACGCACCTCGTCTAACCAAGCAGGTCGCGTAAAAAACTCTTCGTAAACTTCTCAGTAAGCACACACAGCTAGTGTAGGTAGCATTAATTAATAATATAAGTAACAGAAAAGAAAAGTGATTTGATGAAAGTAACTATTAGTATTAAAAATACCCAGCTAATAAAAATCATCTTTAATCTTATCTCTTAAAAGTACAACTCTTATTAAATTAAAGTAACTTTAAAGTCGAAATGACGAGTACCGAGGTTGTAAAAACCAGAAACGTTTAAATTAAAATATTTAAAAAGTATTACGTAGTTGAAACCCAATTTCATCAAATTCTGTTGGTCCTTAAATGAGTATAAGAACATCTGACTGTTTGTCATTAGTATTGTATCTCTCTGTGAACAGTTAGTACTTTTTAGATTTATTCAGATTAATGAAATTGGATCTCAAATAAGTTTTAGGAAAAAAAATTGTACGTTCTATCAATCCAAATTGTTTTTTTTTTATCAGAGAATAGTGCTTGGCGCCACGATCATTAAATTTAACCCGCTTAAACGATTTTAAAATCTTGTATTATTGTGTAATGGCATATTCTATAATTTTTATTGGTGTTTTTTCGTACTACACCAATTTGCTAGTTTACGAATAATAATTTTCTAGAAGCGTATCTAAGAAAGAGTCGCGCACGGTTTTTTAGCTAAGACGACAGTTAATGGAGACTAGTGATGATCGTTGTATAGGTGCCAACCTAAAGACGAGATTAAACGATAAATTAACGGTTACGGAAAACGGGCCGTACGACACAAACCAGAGGCCTTACTCTGCTACACAATGTCCGTATATTTGAATCCATCTGTCCCTATCACTCATACCGATGCCTTACAGTATCTGAAAGAGACAGATATATCCGTAAATACTAGCTTCGTGTTGCAGAGTAAGGAATCAGGTCCAAGTCCTTTGAACATTTATTTGGAAATATTCTTATGAACCAAATTTAAAATAAATATTATGCGAAATCGCATTATTGCTTTGAACCCCACGAGGCACCCGGGTGCCACAATAACAATTGATTTCAATTGTGTCTGGAATAACTCACGATCGAGGGATTAATATTGTTTTCTTGTTATATTTTGCTCATTTGACTTGTGGTTGATTTCCTTGAGGTTATTTATTTATGTGAAAATGTACGAAATAGTGGTTGTGTTAGGAACAGTGAGTACGTTTTAATTTTGAGATTTAATTATGCCAAGTGGTGACAATTTATTTTCAATAGATTCCTTTGGTATCAATACAATGAAATAAAAAGATACTTAATAAAATTGCAAAGTATAATATCGAAATTTTAGTTGAGTACCTAGTTAATAGTTAAAATAAACACTAAAATCCGCCATTTCCAAGAAGTGGTGATACTTTGAGGAATGTGCTTATTTAGAATCAATCAGTGTTTATAAAAATGTGCAAGCTGAAATGATTTGTAAATTATATACGAAAGTTTTTATGTGACGCATTCTATTAGAGAATATCAGTATTAATTTTCTATACTTTCAACATGATGGTTTTGACTGCTTTTTGATCAGATTTACAATAAAATTAAGAATCAGTCATTGGTGTTTATCGTGATAATTATCCACTTCAAATATAATACAGTTAAAGCAAATTATACTTTTGTTTTCGCACACGAAAAATTTAAATCCGTAACTGTGATAATATTATTTTATTGTCAATGATATTGACTTTGATCTATAATTATCAAGATAAATAATCATTGATACTACGATAATCGCTTCGGAACCTGATTATGATTTATAGCTTTGCAGACGTAATGTGTATGTGATAAATGTATCTGACTAAGATCCACTTTATTTTATAACTGTGTTAACTTCTAGTTTACTGTCGTATCTTGTAAATAATATTAGATTTTGTAAAAAAATTAAATGTATGATAGTGATCAACATGTAAAGTACACACAAACTATCAACAATGAAATGCTTTCACGATCACAATCACTTGTCGCCAGAAATAAGTCGAGGCCATATAGAAAACATGTAGTTTGTTACTTCCTAATGTAATTAATATTGATTTCTATACAATATGAAGCTAACTACGGGTCTCATGTGGCCGCGACAATAAGCTATTAGACTATATTAAAGTGGTCCAAAGTTTAATTTCTACTACGTTTATATACTTCTACTAAATGTGTTTTGCATTTACACAAAGAAGCCATACGCAAATTACGTCATGCATATAAAAAAATAGGGTTTTTCACTATCCCTTTTAAATATAATTAAATTAAACTACAACTAACAAATTAATAGCATACATTGTAATTTTGAAATTGATTATTCTTTTGAAATACGAGTGTAATGTAAAAAAAAATGTGTTGGCCCTCGCATACAAAAAACTGATTGGTTTGGTATGGAGGGCCCAGGCATATTTTTCATATTTCAGTATTTATTTAAGCTGAATTTTGATTTCCGTAAATGATTCCATTGTATTAATGATGATGACGTAACCAATCATCCATGAAGGAGACGAGATAGGTAATCTTGCACGGTACAGGTCCAATGCTACATTAAATTTTTCATGAGTGACGTAATTAATGCATGGCCCTCTTTGTTACGTTCTTCCTTACCTGAATAAGAACGAATGATTTTGGAATTTGCGAACCGCGATCGAATGCATCCTTCGTCCAACCATTCAATATACGCCAAAAAGTATAAAATAATCACGCTAATATCACATGTGTGAGTGAGTGGCACAATTTTAAGTTTAATTCAGTCATTATAAAATCTCACTTGATATATGAAATAAGCACATATAAAATGTATATGTTTCTCGCTGTCGCAGAGCACATTGGCTCATTTCACAACATCAGTCTACGTATTCTGTTCCATTTATTTCACCTAACCGTTATCATCTGTTTTCTACCTGCTTATCACCCCTGAAAATACATATCAATTTAAATATGTATCTGAAGAAACTTGATCTCTTAAAACTTATCATGTACACCTTCACAATTTGAATAAAATTAATTTTGTATTTTTCAATGATGGTCACACTACATGAAAAGCGCTTGAACTTCTTTGTTTATTTAATTATTTAATAAGCATTCATTCACAAAAGTGCACAGTATATGGCGAGGCGAATTATTACATGCGTAGGATGAGATTGACAGAATATATTGTAAATATAATAACGTTTTATGTAATAATTTTATTTTGAAATCTGCCAACATCCACGTGTTTAATAGCATCGAGCTGTCAATTAGATTTATACGATTCTTATTATATTCCTTGAAATAACTTCCCCGTTATTAAACGAAGTTCTAGGTGAAAGTAGACTGTAATAATGACTATTTTTTATCTGTCTAGGTGGATGACCATCATAAACTAATTTATACACAGATTAAAATTAAAATAGATTTACCTATTGGCAAAATGTGTAAAATAAATAAGCTTACTATAATGCTATTATAATGATGTCACTAGTTAAGTAAGCAATATAAAATATAAGACACAAAAGTAATATCTCTTTTATTTTACCCTTATTTTTATAATAACATAATAATTTCACCTGTTTTATCAACGACCCAAGTTGGTCAAGATAATTTTAATTTTCAAAACAATTAAAATTGCCAAACGAAAGTAATTCGACACCATATAATTATATTATGAATTATAAATAATTTAACTAACGAGATCGAATTGCCGTAGACATTGAAATAAGTTTAGTGGTTTGAGTCGACAACCTCAGTCTTAAGTTTGGAGGCAAGGGCCCTTCGAAGCTGCATTGCGTCCGGAGTGGGCGGAGGAGGGGTCCCAGCCAGAGCCGCTTGCGCAACTCTAGCGGATTTGGGTCTCGAGACACTGGTATATGAACCTTCGCCTCCTGAAACATAGTTTGGTACTTTATATTAAATCAGTTAAAGACTAAACTAAACATACTGCGGTTTGTATTCTATGGCGGCAGATGTGTGCCGAAAAATTAATATCTTGTATTGGTGATTTACCTGTATAGCGAAAAGATGTGAACTTAAAACTTTTCACGGGGGCCTATTAACAACGCAAAAAAAATAACTGCTATATAAATGTAGCCGTTTGCAAAAAAAATAACTGCTATATAAATGTAGCCGTTTTGAAGTGCAGTCTCATTTTAAGTACCTCCAGATTCGGCAACACTCTCCGCTGCACCCAACCTCTTCTCACGAACCTGCTTCTTCAACGCCAGCAACTTGTCCCTCTGCTGCTTCAAATACTCCTGGCGGGCACGAACTTCCTCTTCACTGACCTAAGAAAATATTTAACATTATATTCGCGATTTGACTAAAAGATTTGTGCTAAATTTGGTTGTTGATGCAGTCTTCTCAACCATCTTGAGCGCCGAGTTGCAAAAATCCAATAACCAATTAAAAAAATGCGCTTTGCTTGCAACAGTGTCGAAATGTCGGAAAGTCATACAAAACAATAAAAATGGTATAAACCCCGATTCAATTAACGCTACGTTGGTTTTAATACCGGGCCTAGATTTCTGGGTCCTGGTTTCGATCCCTGGGTCTACTAACAGTTTCGAATTTTCGAACATTGCTCGGGTTTGTGATCACCAACGTCCAACCCGCATAATTGGTACGCGTGGTGATCATGCCTGTACCCATAATTGCTATGATAACTTGAATTCGACTAAGGAGGCAATTAACTCTAGTGATAGTCACTCATGAAACAAAAAGAATTACGCGCCTGAGCAAGCTGCTCCCAAGAATCAGGGAACGTCGACATTTCTCTTCTCTCACTAGTAAGATCAAAAAATAACACACTTTTCTTGAGGTGAGGGAATGCTCCTACGCATACTCTACAGTGGCGGTGGGCACCGCAGAGTTATGTGGGATTCGACCGCTGTCAGCGAACCCTACACCCACTAAACAACCCACGGCTTAGCGCCCCGGGCAATCATCCGCAGTTCCACCTCTGGCTGTGGCTCACTTGAGCTCCACCCGACTTCAGAGAAATAATTCTTCCCATGGTCTCCAGCAGTGGCGTGCGAGGACAACACGCATTGCCATCGCGGGCCTCACTAGCGATAGCGAACGGCCGCCCGAGGCGCATCAGGAAAACTAACATTACACTACCTCAACCTTTTTAGGCTGTGGTTTCGGTTGGTCAACAATACCAACCGATTCCTTAGTGGTTGGTGATTCTTCTTTCACCAAAGTCTTCTCTTCGTGCTTCTCAAAATTATGGAGCTTGGATAAAAGAGTCTTCTTTTCGGCGACCACCTCTGCTGGTGGTACACTCACAATGTCGTCTTTTGTTTCTAAATCTTCTAGCTGCAATCTATGGAAAAACATTTTTTTATAAGAAATGAAAAAAACAATGGTGCCACAAAAGTTTGAAAATATTTCAACATACTTTTTAATCTCAGTCATAACATCGTCGTTATCCGGCCAATCTCCGCTTTCGTCGCTCCGTGGGGAATCGAAGTCATCAGGATCCGATGAGAATAAATTGGGCATTGTACCGAAACGTCGTTCAATCAATTCCAGAGCCTGAGAAAATGCATAATAGTAAGTTAAATGTCTCAGTGTGGTTCAAATATAACTAACAATGTAGATGACATTAATTGTTACCGAGATCGCTAATTTATGATTTAGTAAGTACCTTATTTATGTTGTATGGTTCGCAATGTACTATCTATCCATTATGGATATCTTTAGGAAAGGGAGGCCTATACCCAGCTGTGGGCATCGATTGACTGAGATGATGAGCTATCTATTACTACTACTGACGCCGCATTGCTACAGCGCAACAAAGTGCAGGTTGTTATTTCGTAGCACTCTACTTCGGTAAAGATTTAGTTAATCATTTTCCATTAATTTGCACTGCACCCGACACACTGCATTAAACTACGAAGTGGAGCAGAGTCAAAACCACACGCGAAAAAAAGGAGGATATCTATTTAATGAAACATACATTTTTATAAGACGGATATCGATGTTGTTTTTTGTTTCAACATAAGCGTAAAAAAATTTGTAAATTAGCGGAATTGGGGGCAGGTTGAATTAGGTGCGATTTTGCTATAGAAATGCCAAAATCCTTGATCAACTTTGATTGGCTCGCAACTTCCCAACCGAGGTAATTTACCTGTAACTGTAACTCTACGTTCTTATGAGTCATCATCTTCACGAACATTTCGTAATCGTTGGCCGCCCATATCTGCTCGAAAAGCCTTCGGTGGAAGTGAGCGGGCAGGCCAGCAAGGTCACGAGCAGAAAGGCGACAGGCCGCCTCGAATTGGTCAGCTGTGATGCCGATGTCGTCCATGAATGATCCAAGCATTACATCCACCTAAATGACATAGTCCTGATAACTTTTGCTGTTATATTCAGCGCAGGCGCGCGTTGCGTTGAGGGCGGAACCCTAAAAACTTTAGGGTTCCGCCCTCAGATCATATAAAGAAATAATAGGGGTTAAAGTATGAAATTGCCGATTATTTTCCCACTTTTTATTTTATTTATAGCTCTTAAGTATAGTCATATTATTGCGTAATTATTTTTGTATTGTATCAAAAACTAAATAAAGTAACTTTTGACTAAAAAAAAATGCAATACTAGTGCCTTTTACTTCAAAGGAAGTCGTTGAATTCAATTAAGTATATTTGTATTATATGTATACTTTGATTTTCAGAAATTTAAATACTATAATGCGTAGCTTTATAACCATCTAACTTTCACCTTTAATTGCATCGAAAACGGTTCAGGCGTTTTAAAAAAACTAAAAAATTGTTAGTATGGAAAAATGACTTCTTGATTTCGTCCATACAAAACGGCAATTTCATACTTTAACCCCTAATATATCTTCTTTAGATGATTTGAGGTTCCGCCGTAAAACGGGGCCCAATTACTAAAGGCCGGTTCCAATAACCTATCTGTCTTCAGTTTTGGCATACCGGAGATAGAAAACAACTTCTGTCTTTGTTTCTCTGGACGGCAAAAACAGAGATAGAAAATGTTTCCTATCTCCGATATGCCAAAACTAAAGATAGATAGGTTATTTGAACCGGCCGTAAGACTCCGCTGTCCGTCCGTCTGTCTGTCTGTCTGACTGTCTGTCACCAGGCTGTAGCTCATGAATCGTGATAGTTAGACATTTAAAACTTTCACAGATGAAGAAAGATGATGTATTTCTGTTGTCGTTATAACAACAAATACAAAAAAATCTGAATAAAACAAATAAGGGGGCTCCCAGACAACGGACACGTTTTTTTTACCTATTTTATAGAGATAATTTAACGAACCAAACCCCGTTTGCGCGAGTCCGACTTGCACTTGGCCGAATTTTTATCTAATAGAGATATCACAAGTACCTAGGTATTTTATGTAACAACAATTAAGCTGTGTATCACAAATAAATGATTTGATTTGACAAGGGTTAATTTGCTTATTGACTCTAATTTTAGTAATGCGTTTGTGTGAATTATGCTTTGTTTCAGTTCAGTGCAGTGTGCCTAGCATTAAAGACAAAGGAATGAAAGTATGGTTAAATGATAAAAATACTTGAGAGATTTTAAAACTTACTAGGTTGCGGTATTCATCGTGGACTTTTTTGTACTCCGGCCTATCAGGGACATCGCCACTATCAGTTGGTTCGAAAGCTGTAAAAAAAATGTTTAGCTATGTGATTAAACAAAATCTGAAAAAAAAAACTTGCATACCTATAGTATATCGCAATATAAAAAACTTTTTTGAAATTTTGATCGGTAAATAAAAACGGCTAACAGCTACATATTGAGGGCCCGATTGTCGTAGATTAGAAAAGTAGGACTGATCTGTATTGTGTTAAAAAAATGCTAGGTCGGTACGGAGTTAGTCTCTGTTTCTAAACTAAGTACATACGCAAAGATTTCTCTTCAATAAATGTTTGCAATGGTACATTCCAAATGGGACCGTGTAGGAATCCCACCAATGAATCGAAGACCCACGCATTACTGTCGAGACTTTCCATCACGGCTGCTGCAATGCTACGAAAAACTGCGCTTTTTGTATTCGGAAGTTAACTGCTTACGGCAATTTATCGACTGATTCACTGAGCAAGTAATTATCACTTACCAGCGTTCAAAACGTAAACATCGAAATGACGTATATTTGTACCACTCTGTTACCATAGTAACTGTTTGACAATACCGTAATGATTACTAGTTCAGTGGGGGTGGACAATACCACTGAGTACCTACTTAAATAATCACTCCACGATTTAAATTAAAAGTCAAGGAATTTAATGGTAAAGGCATTTACGTAAATCGCTTGTCAACTGTCGTTTTGTTTTGTAAATCAGTTTTACCAATCTTGTAATCTTTTTGTGGTTTCGCGTAAGCACAATGCTCGAAGAAACACTTCAGACATGATTTACTTGTTTAGCTCACATACTACTTACTACTTCATTCAGTGGCGGCCATAGGGAAAGAAATATCTTTCCCTATGGTGGCGGCGCAAGGCCTAAAATGTGGGCGAGGTACATTTCGCGAGGCCCTCTGATAATATGGGCACGCACTTTGCGAGGCCCTCTGGTGGTATAATTCATTTTATGACATAGTTTATCAGAAATATCTAGTATTTTATTTACATTTAAGCCAAAGAGTGGAATATTTTTAAGTTAATAATTTATTTTTAATGCATTTATTATGTACTTTAGGGCTTTCCATGCTTTTTCTTTATTATAACTATGGGGGGCGGGGCCCCGTGCACCGCGAGGCCGTGGGCGGTGGCCCACACCGCCCACGCCTTACGCCGCCCTTGATTCATTATTAAGAAAATCATTGGATTTTGCCATAATTGCCTCGTTGGCAGGCGGGGGCGATCTCAGGCCAATAAATAAATAAATAAATATTTTAAGACATGCCTCACTGGGCCACACAGAGCCATCTAGTCCCAAATTAAGCTACTATTAAGTACCCTGTCGAATTGGGTAGGACTAGCTAGACAACCCACAGAACATAACTAACTTACTTAAAACTTACTTAAATACTTTTTTTTTGTAAATACGAGGGCGGGTCAATAAGTCCGTGACTTTTTGAATTTCTGACCTCTTTACCGAAAAAGCAACACTACTCCTGGCAACAGGTATCTGTCAGTTGACTCCTACCAAAATTTGAACTTGCTGCGTCAGTTAGTTTGTGTCTGACAGCTATCTTTATCAGACTACCCAGTAATATGAGGAATAAATGGAAAAAAGTGAATTTCGTGTGCTTATTAAGCATTATTTTTTGCGAAAAAAAACCATTACCGAGACCAAGGCTAAGCTTGATAAATACTATGGGGACTCTGCACCATCGATTTCAATGGTAAAAAAGTGGTTTACTGAATTTCATTGTGGCCGTACAAGCACTGAAGATGCCGAACGTCCTGGACGCCCAGTTGAGGTCTCTACACCCGAAACAATCGAAAAAATTCACGATATGGTGTTGGCCGACCGAAGATTGAAAGTGCAAGAGATTGTGGAAGCCGTAGGGATCTCGCATGGCTCAGTGGTTTCAATTTTGAAAGATCACTTGGGTATGAGAAAGCTTTCCGCAAGATGGGTGCCGCGTTTGCTCACAGTCGACCACAAACGCAATCGTGTAACAACTTCACAGGAAGGTTTGGCGTTGTTTAGTCGCAATATGGAGGAGTTTTTGCGCCGTTTTGTAACCGTGGACGAAACATTGATCCATCACAACACACCAGAGGCCAAACAACAGTCAAAACAGTGGGTTTCTAAGGGTGAATCAGCGCCAAAGAAGGCTAAGGTGGGTTTGTCAGCCAATAAAGTTATGGCGACTGTTTTTTGGGATAAACGTGGGATAATCTACATTGACTACCTTCAAAAGGGAAGAACAATCAATGGGGAATATTATGCCAACTTATTGGACCGCTTCAATGACGATTTGAAAAAAAAACCGACCTCATTTGGCCAAGAAAAAAGTTCTTTTCCACCAAGACAATGCAAGGGTGCACACAATGTGCAGTTGCCATGGCAAAAATCCATGAATTGGGCTATGAAAAGGGATAAAAAAATTGGAGAAGCGTTGGACAAAGTGTATAGAGCTCAAGGGAGACTACGTTGAAAAATAAAATGATTTATTTATCAAAAAAACTGTGTTTTATTCCAAAAGTCACGGACTTATTGACCCGCCCTCGTATATACTTATAATATATAATGACGACCTCCGTGGCGGAGTGGCGTACACACCGGTTTTCAAAGTGTCGCTTGCTCCGAGGTCCCGGGTTCGATTCCCGGATGAGTCAATGTAGAAAAAATGTGTTTTTCTACATTTTCTCGGGTCTGGGTGTTTGTGGTACCTTCGTTGTTTCTGGTATCCAAAATACGAATGCTTTAATCCCTCAACCCCCAGGAGGCACTCGGGTGCCACGATAACAATTGATTTCAATTGTGTCTGGAATAACTCACGATCGAGGGATTAAATAGTTATTCAAATTGGGATCAGAACAATGTATGTGATGTTGTCCACATTTATTTATTTATTTATTATTTATAATATATAGAATACACCCAGACCAGTACAAACAGACATGTTCATGCACACAAATATTTGTACCTACTGTGCGGGGATCGATCCCGCGACCTATGGCTCAGAAGCAGCGTTTACTACCGCTGATCCAAATGGTGAAGAGATGACACGTCTTCTTATAGCAGTACTTACCTATAGGAGTAGAGGAAGCCGTAGGTACTATGGGATAGTACGGCTTCCTCTCTACTTACGGCAACCATAGGACGAGAAGGGTGGTGCTACTCTAATGAAGGCTGGCACCACAGTACACGGTCTCTACAAAGACTTTGTACGTACCTACCTAATAGTTAGTGATCATCATAAACTATACAACGTGCATTTTTACCGTCTGACAACAAAGCCCACGTTATGTAACCATTATGTATAACATCCCGGCAGTGTTATTTAATGTTATCAATAAAAATAATCTTGAATAAATAAAGAATGGATTCAGACTAAGTATTCTTTTAAAACACGCTGTGATCAGTGTTTTCACAATAAGGGGAAATTTCCCTTTTGTAGAGAAATTAGGGAAAATACATAACGAACGGTTAACATAACGTGGGCTCAGTTTGCCAGAAAGTAAAAAATGCATCTAGTGGGTATAAGCTTAGGTCGATAGGTGTGCGAATTGCGATAGTCGTTACGCCATCGCGCCAGCAAAAAAGTATCGAATTTCTTGGCTTTATCCACACACATATTAGAGTTTATGCATGCAACTCATAAGGAGATATTCGCAAAAAACACTTTCCACTGGAGGAACGTTCCCCGCTGCACCTTTTTTTAATGAAGACTTTTCTGAAAACCAATTAGCCAGGGAATTAAAGCATAACGTGTTGTAAATGTGCGGGTTTATCTTAAGTTTGTGTGCCTCAAGGTCTTGAAGTTATTGCCATTGGAGTTACGTTTGCGTAGTGTCTGAAACATTTTTTTACGACGTGCAATACCGTGATAGACCGACCAAGTTTACACGTCTAACAAATAGCGGCCGCGCAATACTTACTGTTACCCTTCTGAAATTGACAGCGTTATGGATACACAAATTTACACAGTTTGTCATAATAAAACATTTATTCATGTGTAGGTACAATAAAGAATTTAAGGAAAGTTAAGTACCTATTACCATAGTTATAACAATATATATATATATATATATATATAATTTAGGCACCTGTAGGTACCCACAGCTAACCCACTTAATACTTAAGAACCAAACTGGTTCCATTAGGTAAAATCTTTAAGTGTTAGTTTAATACTCACTCAAAGGGTAAAATACTCGTAATACATACATATTATAGTAAAAAGGTTATATAAATACTGCTATTAGGTCATTAAATTTTAGTGCGAATACCTGCTTCGCACCTAGAGCATACTTCGCAAGCTGCTTATGTTTTACTAAGATACCCGAAAATGACGAAAGTTTAAGAAGAATATTTACCATGCGTCGATCGATAGTACGTATTATTTCATAAACAAACAAAGAAATTTTGCGAACTGGTATTTTATTTTGATGGCCCGGTACCGGGTCGCGACCCCGCAAATGTTGATTTAGGTATTTATTGAAAATGTAGAATTCCTACTAAAGACATGGCAGCATAGTCTCAGACCTTAGTCGGTTCCAAAAGGAAAAAAACAAAAAAATAAACGGCAGTCAGTCTGAGAAATTTCTTGGAGAAACTAGAAAAACTTCCGTAATCATTGAAATGTATATCCCACCCAGGAATGATATTTAAAAATTAAATATCATTGCCACCCATACATTTCAATGGTTTAGGTCGAGACGCTTGGTGTTTGCCACAAACAGCCACAAATACCAAACACGTACCAAACACCGAACACAAACAGGCATCCCCACGCTTGGCGAACATGCTAGTATATTCCGTATTGGCCAACACGGCGGACGATTACTTTATGTGGCGCAGCGATTACTTTATGATTGACCTATTTTTGTTTAAAAAAAAAATGCAATGTTATGAAAAAGAAAGAAAAGGAGAAGATGTTGGATGATCAAAATTTTTTTCATGACATCACTAAGGAGCGTCCACGCGTCGTAAACCTTATTTTTGCTTAATTAGGATTCAGCATCTACTTAATGGTATAGCGCCGCGCCCGGCATGCGAGGAGATGCGGGTTCGAGTCTTGCCTGAGTCATAAATTTTCAAGTTTAAATACTGATATTATAATTACAATTAAATTGCTTAATGTCATATAAAGAATTTAAATAGCCGTTTCATCTTAACTGACTGTCAACGCTGACTAACTGCGATAAAAATATGCTTTAAAAATTCGCACTGTGACGCAGTATCTCGGTGGCTAAATGGTTAAAGCGCCGCGCCCGGCATGTGAGGAGGTGCGGGTTCGAGTCCCACCTGAGACATAATTGTTTAAGTTTAAATAATATTTGCAATTAAATTGCTTAAATATCATATGAAGTATGCTTAGGATTCCCTAAGCATTCTTCTTGTAGGTAGGCTTCTAAAAATATCAACGTTACATTCGCAGACCAATCAGACATTTTCCTGAAAGAGGTAGTAACAGCCTATAATCATCCCACTGCAGGGAAAAGGCCTCCATCATTTAATTCACCACAGCAATGATGGGTAATGGCAAAATCACCACGCTTGTCAAATGCGGGTTGGTGATCACAAACCCGAGCAATGTTCCAAAATTCGAAATTTTTGGTTGCCCGACCCGGGAATCGAACCAGGGACCCCGAGATCTTGGTCCAGTATTTACACCACTAGACCAACGGGGCGTTAATAAAATAGGTAGTAATTACAATTTTTATTAACTGATACACAAAAAGTCGAAATCCACGAGTCCTAATTTCCGTCAATTGTATCAAAATAAAAATTAGCACCCAAACATAAAATACACCTTTACTTTCGTTGATTGATTACAATACAATAGCATACATCGTAGAAAGTAAATAATAATAACCACTTGGGGCTTACCATCAGCTTATAGCAAGCCACTCAATTTCCAGGCAGTTCAACAGTATGGCTGCTTTTGCCCTGCTAAAAATCATACCATAACCGCTGAATAGCTGAACGACTTCAGCACCGCTAAACCAAAAGGTGAACTGTTAAGCTTGTCTATGGTCTGTTTGTCTGCAGATTGCATGAACGAGAAAGAGCTATACTGGTTCAGATAAATCTGTCTCTTTTTAGTTGAAAACGTTCAAATACACAAATACATGATTTATTCCAAATTACCGGTTTTTGAAAAACTTTATACTTATTGGATTTTAAAGAGAAAAAGTCGATCTAAATGTTGCTATTTTGCAGGAGATTACTTAAAATACTCAATTCTAGTAAAATTATCTTCTTGGCGATAGTAATTAATGTACAGTGTTGGGTTATTGAAAATGTGGATAGACATTTTAACGTGATCATGATTGGAACGGTTCTGCCTGCATTTTTGGCGGTAACATTCAAAAATTGAAGAAATATTCCATTTTCCCGGAGTAGTACGTACGTTCGACTATTTTATATTTACAGTTAAACATTGAGTTAAACCACATGAGTAAATATTTATTCATGTGGTTAAACCATATTTTCACAATGTCATACTTGTGTGTAAGTATTGAATAAAGTAAAGTGGAATTGTAAGTAATTTTATTAAAATATTAGTATAAAAAAGTGATCATCCATTGACTTTCAGTGAAAACCAACAAAAAAAACGCCTAGTTCCTTACACCCAATTGTATAACCTTTGGGAATAACTGTTAACAAATCTTTAACAGCTGGAGACCACTCCAAGCGAATGGAAAGGGTGGCAGAAATTTTAATTCTGCGGGCGATGTAGTCATAAAATTAGGGTTTGAATGAAGTTTCTGGTTCAGTTACACTGTGTAGTAAAAGACTACTACTACTTTTTACATGGGTATTATAATAATCTATTCTATTTTAGTACTGACTGGGTAGACTAAATGCAAAAAATAAAACATAAAATAATTAATGATTCAAGGAGAGGAAGAGGAAACAGAAAATTATATTACATATTAGGTATTCTCTACCAGTCGAGCATTTGGTTAAGTAGACATGTTTTGTAGAATTTTTGCAGTAAAAAGAACAAACACATGATTTCATATATGTAATATAATTACAAAAAAATATATTTCAAACACATATTAAAATAAAAAAGACATACTTAATATAACAGTACTTCAGTTTTAACCCTAAATTTAAAATCTAACAAAACAACCATAACTTTCTAGGTATATGTATTAACTGGTCGGCTACCGAAGTTGTGGAATCGAGCCATAAGACAATTTATTTGTGTCTGGAATTACAAGGGGTTAAAAAATACATCAATACATAAGCTTATTGGAGAACCTCTTCGTCTGTGAGATAAATTTGCTTGATCTGTGAGATAATTGATTAGCTGCATTGCAAAATGTTATGTAGGATTACAAATGCTTTTGCAATAAGGCTAGCTACCTGAGGTTGGTAATGAACCATTGAATAAGAGTCTATAGAACACCTATAATTGATCTCTCTCTGTCATTAAGAGTTTTTACATGTCTCTGTATAGGTATAATAGGCTTCAGAAAAATCTAATTCTGCTTTAACAATTGTTGTCATCATAAATTTGAGCAGTGAATATCTAGAATCACCTACAATAAAAGGATTCATTAATTTTATCATCTTTGTAAGACTGCTGCAAATGTGTTATATAAGAACTAAAACTTAGTTGTGTTTTACACCCAGGCAATATTTAAACAAACAAAATCAGCAACATATTCATAACACAAGGGTTTTAGGTGCTATAACCTGTAAAATATGTTTCTTCATCTTTTCTTTTTACTCAATTGAACGGAAAGGACATATCTTTAAAGTTAAACTAAAATGTGTATTGTATGTTTACCTAAAAGCCATACAGATGCTATAGTGCTCAGTTCATTCAAGTGAGACTACAAAGGATGATGAGACCATATTTTATTGTAAATTAAATGAATCATAGCCATCATTTACACTTATAATTTCCATGTATTTGTTACAAATCTGAAAAAAGTATTACACATAAATATTAGTAAGAAAGAAGAGTTATAAAATTTGAAAGTACAGTTTTTTCAATGTATTCTATTGTATATACCTATTACATCACAAAACCATGCTAACAATTTTGTCGAAATTGTATTTTCATTTTGGTAAAATATGATGATATAAATATTTTATACAAAATACTAACTCAAAGACCTTCAGGTTTCTTTACACTGTAATTAGGTTCCTTAATCTATAATGAAACATGTAAATTTTCACAAAACTGCTGAAAAAAGTCTGAGAAACGCATAAAATATGTCGAAAAAGTTAGTCTCCTAGTAACTTCTTCAAGATGGCTAGGATGACATTAGCTTCGCTCAAAAGGACGTTTACCTGCTGTCAAATTGAGTGTCATGGTATGAAAAGATTGAAAAGTTCATAGTAAAAAATTGGTGAACGGTTTAGAAACGTCGACGTAAATTGGTCTGCCACAGGCCTGCTAAAAACAATGTCATAGTACAAAAGAGCAATGCAGTCCAATAGCAGTCCTGCTTTAAGAGCTAATGGTAAGGCCCCTTCTTGTATCTGAAGCGTCCGTCGCCGGAAAGCTCGCACGTACTACTGATACACGGCAAGCGTCTGCTGGATACACCGCAAACACGTTTGTCGAACATTCTTTGATTTGTGCAGAAAAACCGACACCGACGCCGATCACTGGCACAAACATCAAATACCAAACAAAAACAGGCAAACACCTATCCGCACGCTCGTGTTTGTTGTTTGGTGATCGCTGTTTGCCGTTGTTTGCCAAGCATGTGGATGGGGCTTTATAACTTTATAACTAAAGACTTGGCTGTATGGACTCGTCCGAAGATTAAATGTTATTTATGATGAAAAAAAAATCCTCAGTGCGTGCCAAAATTTGTGTTCTGTGGTGCGTGCAGTGCAGTTCACAGAGTAGGTAATTTTTTTTACTGAGCAGCAAATGGTTTTTTGACTGATAAAATAAACCTAAAATGACGAATACTAACAAAAACATGGATCATGACAACGTTAACGGTGTGGCACTGTCTTTAAAAGTTGATGCTCGAAATGGTACAACTAATTCTAGACTTTTCACGATATCATTTAGAAACCATCAAAACAAATCTGCTTGGCCCAAAGCATCATTATTTTTGGCTGTATTATTTAATATTATAGCGCTAATCTACGTACGAATAAGTATGACTGCTATAGTAGTAATAATAATAGTGTTATCGTTTCTAATTTTCTTTTGGATAACCCACACTGTTCAGTCAGGTATGTTCTGATCTTTATTTACTTTAATTTATCTTTCAATATTGCATAAACCTAATCTACAGATTACTGCTTTATATTTCGTATGAATTTAATAAATTTAATACTTCCTTTTTAAAGTGCTATGCTTTACCACCTAAATAGCAATTTCATATAATTTCAGAGAGTTTGCAGGTAATACCAACAGTGGGTATTCAGAATTCTATCAAGTATGTCTATGGGAGAGAAGATAATTTCATACCATGGTCAAGTATAGACAATGTCATAATAAATGAAGTTATAAAACTAGTAAGTATCCTCTAAAGTTATCTTGCACTGGCTGACCAACTGAAATAACAAAACTCTAGTTAGTAGTTTTAGTTCTGTACTTGTAACACAGTTCTGATATTTAATTAAATAGTGGAACTTAGCATCTTACAAGGGCCTAAATTTAAGTTAAACCTTAAGCAAAATATTGGTTGAAATTGCATTTAATTCCATGCTATAGTTTTTGGGTAATGTACATAAATTTTGGCTTCTGTTGTAATAAAGAATGTTGTGCAAGAAACTGCTGTTTATTACAGAAGATTCTTTAATATGACAGGCCACATCAATTTAAACACAGATGTCTTATAGACAATGATTGGAATAGGTAGAGGATTCCGACTGAAACTCCGGGATTTTCATTAATTTAATTCTTTTTATCAATAAGTAAATAAAATGGTTTATGTTAAGCCAATAAGCGCATAAGCGACATTGTAAATTTTACATCAGCAATTGCCAAACACGTTACCAAACTTTGATGTCAACGTCTGATATCAACAAATGAAAACAATAGCGGGGGGCGTTTCTGTCGCTAGACTAGAGTAACGCACCTGTTTTTGTCTCTTTCTGCACCAGTAGAATTCAACTCCTGATATTGATATCCTCAGAGAATATGAAGAAAAATTGTTGAAAAATTAAGTAAATGACAAAATTTTGCCATATAAATTAGCTCAACTAACATCCACCGATGTTGAACGCTCCCTCTCTACCTATAAATGGGTGTTAGATATAAAAAGAAACAGACCAAAAGAGAAAATTTTGAAAAAATAATGGTCATTTATTTTAACTTAGGTCATACTCAGTCTTCTAGTGAAGCTGAAGACGAACCAGACCAAGAAATAGTTGAATGTAATTTTTTATTGCAATAAGTAAATTATTGTTTGAACGTGTTGATCATTTTAATTAAGATTTTATTGTAGATATAAATAGTTTGTACTGTTTGTTTTTTTTTTCTTTAGAGAATCAAATAATTTGTATGGTAACTAATATGTTCTTGTACAACTTAAGAATAAAAATGTTAAGTGATTGTTGATTCTTGTATAAATATAAGAAATTGTTACATAAAAAAATAGATGTGGTTTAATGAATCAAGTTTCTATCTATTTATTATACTATCCTTAAACGTTCTTCTTATACTTACCCGTCGGAGAGGAAGTGAATTCTTTCAATACTCCCTAAGGCGTTAATAGTTTTTTATTATTTTTCTACTTAAAAAGCATATCCCGGGATTCCGGGAGTATCCATATTATTCTAACATATGGCAAGTACATAAAATAGCTCTACCTATTCCAATCAGTGCTTATAGAGTTGAAATAGGTTCCTTTTTGCATTCTTCTTATTCTCTTTGTATGACTATTCAAGGATAGTCTAGTGTCAGTGTTTTCAAAGCCCCTTGCCATTTTGAACCTCCTGACAAACGAAGCCCACGTTATGTAACCACTATGTATAACGTCTTATTGGCAGTGTTTTTTTAATTTTTTTATTGAAAAACTTATAATTAACACTGTCCAAAGACTTGTAATGTGATACTGCTTTTTCCTAAATAAATCTACAGAGCTCACTTTACCTGCCTAAATTCCATTACTGGCAGTAAAGAGTTGCTCTGTTGTCAATAATAATATTATAAAATTAAATATAAAATGTTTTTAATTTTGTTGTTTTCAGAACCGTGTGCTCTACTTCTTGACCATATTGGTAAAAACAAGCACTAATGAGACTGATTCTATAAAGTTAGTGCCACTGTTCAAGGTAATCTTACTATAATAACTATAAATGCGAAAGATTTGACAGATGATTTAACTTACATCAGAACAGCTGAATGTATCTAGATGAAATATGTCAGGCAGATAGATAACAGGCTAGAATAACACAGGCAGCGTTGGACCTTACATTAACAGACAGATTTTGAGGTGTAGGCTGGAATTAAAATTTGTAAATACTAACACTGTCCTGGGCAACAGCTAGTGTAAAGTAAATTATATATATATATATACATAGTCAGGTCATAAGTTCTCTTACACAATAAAAACTTTTAGAATGCTGGCCACAAAAAAGTTTATTGAATTCGAATTTCGAATTTTTCATGAAAATAAAAATGTGGACTTTTTAGAATTTTCCTCATTTTTAAATATGGAATGGATACTTAAAGAAGACCATGTCGCGGTTATTGCCTTACATCGTTGCGGTTTCGCGCCAATTCAGATTTTCGACTTACTGAAAAATTTTAATATAACCAAAAGATTCGTTTATCGTACCATAAAACGATACAATGAAGACTAGTGTAGATGACAGTGTCAAGAAGTGGTCGCCCTCGCTCTGTTAGGACTACAGCAATGATAAAAGCTGTGAAGGCGCGAATTCAAATCCCATACATAAGCAGAAACTGTTGTCCCTTCAGATGGGGTTAAGCAGGATCACGGTGAAAAGGGTGTTAAATGAAGACTTAGGGCTTAGGGCATACCGAAGAAAAACAAGACATCGTTTGGACGCTCGTTTAATGGACCTGACACTGAAGAGATGCCGCGCTTTGTTGACGCGGTACGCGGGAAAAAAGCATCGGCAAATTCTTTTTTCAGATGAAAAAAATTTCACCGTGAAAGAGAGCTACAACAAACAAAATGACAAGGTGTACGCACACAGCAGTGAAGAAGCGAGCAACCGTATTCCACGTGTCCAACGAGGTCATTTTCCATCCTCGCTCATGGTTTGGTTGGGAGTCTCTTATTGGGGCTTAACTGAGGTACATTTTTGTGAGAAAGGCGTAAAAACGAATTCAGTTGTGTATCAAAATACAGTCCTCAAGAACCTTGTGGAACCTGTTTCTCATACCATGTTTAATAACAGGCACTGGGTATTCCAACAAGATTCTGCGCCAGCTCATAGAGCGAAAAGCACACAAGACTAGCTGGCGGCGCGTGAAATCGACTTCATCCGGGACGAAGACTGGCCCTCCTCCAGTCCAGATTTGAGTCCGTTAGATTACAAGATATGGCAACACTTGGAGGAAAAGGCCTGCTCAAAGCCTCATCCTGATTTGGAGTCACTCAAGGCATCCTTGATTAAGGCAGCCGCCTATATTGACATGGACCTCGTTCGTGCTGCGATAGACGACTGGCCGCGCAGATTGAAGGCCTGTATTCAAAATCGCGGGGGTCATTTTGAATAAACTTTATTACCATATGAATCTATGTTTTATTAAGTTAATTTTGCTATATAAATGGTTACATAAATAATAAACATGTGTAAATTATTTCATATTACACATGTGACAGAACTTATGACCTGACTAGTATTTTTAATTTATTCATTTGATGAGTATAGATATTATACTGTATTAAGTCCAGCTGTTATAAGCTAAGAGTGACCTAGGTATTTAAAATTCAATGTTATGCAAATAATGTTGAATGCTACTCAGTTGCAAGCTCCTAATTTTTTTTATATCTATGGCATTACCTTTCAGTTAATATTTTACAGTATTCAGTATTAAGTATTTAAATTGATTCAAGTCCAATGATTGTACAGACGACAACACAGCAGCTTACCATCACCAGGCATCTTAACGTGGTTCCCGTAGGCGCGAGTTTACAACAAAAATGTATAGCCTGATGGGCAGGCCACTGCAATACAGTTAATTTTTTTTTGTTTCAGTACACAAAACCTCGTCTAGCAATGTTGGAGAAAATATATTCAGAGTTACAGAGTCTTCTGATAGATACAAATACCCAGGAATCAGGGAAGGAAGCCGGTGACATGGGTTGATACATATTTGATTTGCTTAATGATTTACATTCTATCTAGCATTGATATTGAAACTTCTAAGAATCAAAAACATAGCAATGTTTATGACTGTCGTCAGATTAATAAGAGAGCTAAAGGGATTAAGGGATATGACGTGCCATAATTTATTTCGATTTTATTTTGAAGTTATATAGTCAGTGGGGCTTGTTAGTTAGTATTAATATTATACCTTATGTATAAGTGCGGTAAAAATCTTTAATAATCTAAACATATTAATTATAATCTTTACAAAAAAAATTTTTTTTTGATTATACTAAATAATCATCTTCTGATTATCTACCTCTACTTACCAAAGTTTGTTAATTCATTACATATAAATTAATTATAGTGTTTGTATCAGAGCTCTAAGTACGGTATAGACCTATACCATATAAACTAAAACGATTACGTTACAATGTTTTTAATGGTTAAAAATTTATAAATAAGATTCACAAATTACGTTACTTTAAATGAATTACAGATTAGGGGGCGATACGAATCAATTACCTGACCGACCATATTGTAACCAATAAACGTTAATGCTTTTTTACACCCTGTATTGTATTGTTTACTAGCAATGTCTAGAAAAAAAAAGACTTAAGTATAGCGAAGGTGATCTCATTATCGTCACATCACACCAATTTGCAATGGCACAATTATTTAATAAAGTGGTTCAAGTTTGAAAAACAGACTTTCAATTCGATTTAATTTAACTAACATCCGAATTTCAGGGGATTCAGGTGAATAAATTTTGCACTGAGTGCGTCCCAGAGATCTCACTCCGCAACACAATATGTGTGTATTCATTTGTGTTTCCTCACACTCATATTGTTGTTGGGGACGAACTTGTTCATGATATTACAACAAGTTACAGTTCGATCGCGCCTGCTAGTAAGAGGGCCCTTGGCACAAGCACCGCTAGCTGGCTGCCAGCATAGGTCAGGCTGAAGCCTGTTATTAACAAGCCTCTGTGAGTTTCGGTCCTTCCAAAACAAAGGACTCCATAGTCCCGTGACCCGTCATTGGGCAATGACCAAGGGCCATCCCTCCATAGTCCCAGTCACCCAACCCACTAGCACCCAAACCCAAAGCCTAATATCCTTTCTATACACTTTCTGCAATAGTCCTACACTAACCAGGGGTTGTCCTTGGGTCTTCTTGTATAGCACGCTAAATAGTGCGCACAGGGAAAATCGTCGGTTGTTGTCACATTACATCATCTAGATAAATGTGGTCGCAGAGGCCCGCGAGTTCGTTTAGGCTCCACGTACGCCCTTCCAAAGGTCCATAGTCCATAGTCCAAGGGTACTCCATAGTCCGTGATTGGAATTTGTCCAACAGAATAATAACATTTATTTCGGACTATAAGAATAAGTGCGACAGTTTGGATGGATGTTTATAATTCACACCAGAACAGCTGAAGGGATCGGGATAAAAACTGATAAAATTGCACCGTAAATAGATTATAGGCTCGAATAGCACATAGGCTTCTTTGTATTCCGGCAAAAAGTACGGTTCTCGTGGGATAGTTTCAAGTTCAAATTTCCACGCTTACTAAGTCGCAGGCATCAGCTAATGGTATATTCCATAGATTTAATTTAATATTATTAAATCTATGGTATATTCGTTGTTTTTAAAAGCGACATCTTTGAATAAAGTCGTAGTAGTGCCCAGTCATTAACATGCACACTCTCAAAAGAACATCTATACCGTAAATATGGCGATTTTAATATTATTTTTATCTTTTAAAGTCTGAATCTTTGGATCCATTTCAGTGACCCACAATTTTTACAAAGACATTATAATTATACTACTGCAGCAACAGCACCACAGCTGTTCAATTTTAAAACCTAGCAAGGGACAATATGAAGTAGAAACGGGTTTTTGCTGCATATTTCTTCATAGATCATTTCAAAAGAGTAGTGTTATAGAAATGTAGGTACTTTTAAAAATTCGTAATGTTTAACTTGGAGATGAACTAAAAAGGAGGAGGAATAAAACTTGGTTCCGGACCCTACTGAATCGATTATTAACTTTACTACCCCTGAGTAACATAGGCTAAATTTCATTTTACAGGATTAGAAACGCGGGTAAAACCGATATGAAATAAAAACCTAGAAGACCGTTGCTACGTTTTAAAAATGGTTGTTTGGTCATCATTTACACATCTCAAACAAGTTTATCTATCATTACTAAAAGCAACTATTAGAAGTAGGTAGGTACCTAGATCATAAAAAAAATATTTAAATTAAAGCCAAGGATATGGGTACCGCAACTTTTTAGTCAACTCCCGTCAACATAACTGTTACAAGTTACTGATAATTCCATTGCAGCACGCGCTCATATAATTTAGATGAGCAGACGTTTTTTCGCTCTCTTGAAAAATTTGTCATATTATGTCCCTTGCTAAGTACCTATGTTTTAAAATTGCACAGCCAACCAGCCTATATCTGACTACTGCTGGACACAGACCTCTTTAAGAGGAGGATTTTGCCATAGTGTTGTGGCAGGCGATTTGAGTTGGCCCATGGTGATATCGAGGAGCGGCTGGGCACTCCACTAGCTGGCTCCCGACGCCGTATCCTCGAGGCGATCCACCCCATCCTCAAGGGGTGGATCGAGAGGCGGCATGGGTCGCTTTCCTTCCGGATGACGCAGATTCTCTCGGGGCATGGATGCAATTCGGAAGATATCTGTGTCTGGTCGTCGCGAAGTAGTCGACCCAGGGATGCCACCACTGTGGTTGCGCAGAAGATACTGCGTACCACACGCTGGTGGAGTGCTCGCGTGGGGTGGGCCGCGGTCGGTGCTTACTGCGGCCCTGGGAGGAGGAGTCCTCTCGCTGCCGGCCATCATATCGGAGATGGTCCGCAGCGAGCAGGCTTTTGGGGCGGTGGCCGCCTTCTGCGACGACGTCATGTCGCAGAAGGAGGCCGCCGAGAGGGAGAGAGAGCGAGATCCGCACTCTCTTCGCCTCCGTCGGAGTAGGCGGGGTGGCAGGCCCCGCCAGGGTCCCGGGCGGCAGGTGCACCAGCCGCCTAGCACACGGGACCAGGACGGCGCGCTGTTCGCCCAGCGCGTCGTTCAGAGGTAGGAGTGGGGTGTCGTCACAGCACCCCCTCCGAGGAGGTCTGCCCTTTTCAGGGCGGAGGTGGCCGCTGGCGGGGTTCGTGGACTGTCGAGTCACCATGGACCCTGCCCTCAGTCAGCGCGGCGGGCGATGCGAGGTTTTAAGTATACCCCTGGGTCCCATTCCCAGGAGAAAGGGCGCCGGGAGTCCCACATACCGCCCTGCCCTCCCCCGGGGCAGTGGTGATGATTCGTAACGCATTTTCCTCGCGTAAAAAAAAATGATGATAGGAAGACGCTGCTGCTCGTATTCATTTTATGTGCTGACACCACACGACCTAACGTAGGTATGCGTAGGTATACTTGAGGCAAGTATTTTGTATTGGAATATTAAGAACTATTTTTCTTACTTTAATTTGAATTTGTGATATAATTTCATACGAGTACAGCCGGTACACACCACATGCAACTCCAATTATTAAAAAAAAATACGTGTGGCACTCGGAGACTGCCGCGGTAAAGCTATTGCATAGCATTTTTTATCAACTTATCTTTATATATATAATTCTTCTGTCAGTGTGTATGTCACTGAACTGAAGGGTAGGGGTAGGGTAGGGGTAGGGTAGTAAAATATTTAAATTTTATAAAATATATACAACCCTAAATTTTTACCCTTTTACCACCAACCCCTATTTTTTGTTAGCCATTTTAGTAATTTAATCATTTTTATGGCAAAACAACGTTTGCCGGGTCAGCTAGTGCAATTATAAAACTAAAAAGTATCACCGCTGTGCCGGTCGGAGTGGGGGGTGTTAGGTTATTTTCGTTACGGAATTTCTGGATTCGGTCTCCACGCTCAAGGCCCGCGATAGAAGCTATGCAATAGCTTAAAAAAAATATAGAAAAATAAACTACATGGCTATTCAAAAACTATCATTTATAAATAATATTGTCGAATTCATCTAAGTTCCAAATTGTAACTACAGTGGAACATTAGAAACAGGTAGGACGTTTTTTCCAATTTTGCGAGCCAACCTCAGCCAATGCCAAAACGCGCCGCTCCATTGCTTCCTGGTTTTCTAGCACAGAATTTCCGGCACAAATTAACGGAGTACAGAGGAGTTGTACAATTTGTCAAACAAGATGTGCCCGCAAGATCACAACAAGGAACTTCATATTGTTATCTCCTGAACCAGACAAGAAAATGGCTACCGCGCACTTGACGACGATCTGTGACAAGACGAGGCATCTAGTGAAATATGCCTTTTTAATTTAGTTATGAATATAATTAGTATGACACCTTCTTTGAATGTTATAGTATTTTGAGCGTTATTTGTAACTGTTTAAGGTGAAATCAATTTATATTGAATCTTCTTGGTGTCCTTTGATAATGTTTCTTAAAGTAGGTACCTCTGTCTGTCCTTTGGTTTTGCTTTTTAAAACTTGAAGTTCTGAGGAGTTCCAGCTAATCCATCTCCCTTAAGGCTCTTAAAGTTTCATTGCCCAAGAATACGTAGGTACCTAATTTTTTTCTCTTTATAATTACCGTAACGACTTGGCATTTAAATGTT
Organism: Anania crocealis; assembly: GCA_949315895.1. NCBI lineage: Eukaryota > Metazoa > Arthropoda > Insecta > Lepidoptera > Crambidae > Anania > Anania crocealis. Next base: position 10,154,235 of record OX438868.1, read on the forward strand.
AAACATAAACTTTACAGGTGTGTTAAAACTTTAGTGCTTAGCGTTTACGTCAATTTGAAGACTTAAGCTTTTTAAAGTCCTTTCAGACTGGTTTAGTTAGGTAAGGACGTCTTACGACAAGAGGACGCTTGCTATCAGCCAAGGAGGTTGGCTATGAAAACATGATCTTAAAACAATACTTAGTTTGGTATTTCTGAATCCAAGTATGCAGACATTGCACGTTTACTTTAGATTGATACCTACCTACTAGCTTTTCTGAGTGTTTTGTTTATTATATTTTTTAATTCGGGGTTTTTATCAATTGGATATGTCACCCTTATCGTATTCTATTTATATTGATATCTAACAGAATAACATACAAATCTTCTGAAAGTCTAACTAATTGGCGCAGCTTTATAGGACCTTTTGATTTAGGGTTTCATAAAATAGTGTGGACTTATCCTAATTACTTACTTAAATTTAATAAATTTAAATTAAACTCCTTCAGAATTGCCTCTCGTTCTCCTCTAGTTCGGGCACGATTTATCAACAAATGTTATATAGGTACCTATCCTCAATTGCATTCACTCGACAAATCGGTCCTTTGTTCCCACTGGTTTATCATACTTTTTCATTAAGTAAGTACATTTTGAAGATGGATATTATTTAATAAATTTTTTATTGAGCTTACCATCGTCAAACCAAGGTGAGCGAGAAAGAACTCCGAGTTTGTAAATTGAGTAGCATAAATGATATGGATTATACATTATTAGCTGGTTTATTCGTCACGAGCTTATTCGAGACTGATTTGTTTGATTTACAAGATGGCAGGACCAAGGCCCCGAAAACATAGCAAGTATCCGATATCAAGCAGTCCTCGACCCTTGTTCAGTCAAGCCTTGCTTTTGATCTTAACTTAAAAAGGTGGGGGGCGTGGCGCTCACTTCAACTTTTTAACTTAAAAGATCCTGTGATGCTCCCGCTCTCATATTTTTATTGAAAAACGATACCTTGTATTAAGATGAGTTCGAGGGTCGCTTCGCTTGTCGAAAGCAACGTTTTATAAAGGCACAATAAAAGGGTTTTTCTGTAGCACGATAAAATACTAAGGCAAAATATTTACCAATCTATTTATTTTTCAAAGGATGACCTTTAAATTGGTTTATATGAGTTCATTTACTGAATTATGCCCGCTTTCGTAGGTAGGATTATGCTGATAGAATTGTATGACTTAAATTATTTGGCATTGCTATCGCATTTGTAAATTTTTGACGAAAATTATGGTTGAAAATAAATTTTAATTCAATAAATGACCCCACAGTCGATTTTGTGGAAATCAGAAACATCGGAATTGTTGAACCCGGGACCTCAGAGCTGCCGACCCCTGAAAACCGGTGTCTGCTTAGACATCGGACATTCGACCACGAAGGTGGTAAAACTACTGAAGAGATAACAAAAACTAGGTATCTATAGACATGCATTGATTGATACTATTAGGTGTTAAAATATGAAATTGCCGTTTTGTATGGACGAAATCGAGAAAAGTCATTTTTCCATACTAACAATTTTTTTAGTTTTTTTAAAAACGTCTGAACCGTTTTCGATGCAATTAAAGGTGAAAGTTAGATGGTTATAAAGCTAAGCATTATAGTATTAAAATTTCTAAAAATCAAAGTATATAATACAAATATACTTAATTGAAGCAAGAAGGTCAGCTGACACATTGTAAGGGGTCTTTTCAACGACTTCCTTTGAAGTAATAGGCACTAGTATTGCATTTTTTTTTTAGTCAAACGTCACTTTATTTTTTTTTGTTACAATACAAAAAGAATTACGCAATAATATGACTATACTTAAGAGCTATAAACAAAATGAAAAGTGGGAAAATAATCGGCAATTTCATACTTTAACCCCTATTATTACTTGTAAGACTATTTATAACAGAAATTAGAAGAAATATGGGACAGGTACTTAGGCACCAGGCAGTACTAAGTTGCCAGTGTATTGAATTTGAATACTGTTAGGCCTCTGCCTCGAAATTTGCGTGCAGCGGGGGGCGGGAGCGGCGCGGCGCGGCACTGAAAATGTATGCGCCCGAGCGAGGCAAGTCGCGCGGGCGAGCAGCGGGCGCATAATATGTAGGTACACACAACGGCAGGTCAACCTAACCATAAAGTTAACGGTCATTGAATTGATTTTCAACTTTAAGTCCAACAAATAGAGATCAATATCAATTGAGAAAATTTGACGTTTTGTGGTAGGTTGACGTGCTGTTGTCTACATATGGTCTAGCAAACTTTTTGCAAGTCAAGTTTAAGTGCATTTTATTTTGCCCGTGAGTGCCCGCGCCGCTGTCAAAATTCGAGGCAGAGGCCATACTAACGCAGATATCTAGGTATTTCTCAATGTTAATTGCTTTGTACAAACTTTCTTTTCGTTATTTGCCATATCTACCTACTTTCTGTTGCTTTATCTACTACTTTTAGCACTACTTATGTCAATTTAATAACATTTCATCGTAACTTATTCAGGGATATCTTCTTCAAATGAACGAAATGATAAGACATGTGGATATTTTCCACTCAATCATCAATCTTTGTTTTGCACTGCTTTAATCTTGCTCTACAAGCATAGTTTCCTCTACCCTGAGGTTGACTTGAAAAGATTGGTCACAAAATAAGACCGCCTTTTATAATGTTTTCTTACCTCGTGTTTTGTACAATAAAGAGTAAAATTAAGTCTCTAAATTACTGGGACTTAATAATAAGACAGAAACTAGGCTGAATGATTTTTAACAGGAATATAGCCGAGATTCCGTTTGTTTGAATTTGCAAAACAGCTCCGCTCCTGCCGGCTCAGATCCCAGGGCGCAGTCCCGATCTAATTAGGTAATTGAAATCATTCGGTTGCGTTCGTCGAGTGAGCGCTGCATCAATTAGTTCGCGCCGCCATTTCGCTGCAGGCATTCATTTTCTAATATAACTGCATCGTCATCTGATAATTTAAGGAAGATTTTTAGAGTTTTCTTTTCATATAGGTTCTATTTAACTTATTCGTAGATTACGTTATGGATATCTTTAGCAAAGGCTTTAACAAGTCTTTCTTTAGCAAAGTAATTTTCAAAACATTGAAAAAAGATTTTTTTAAGTGTGACTTTGCTAATGATTTATTTTAGGAACAGGCATTTATAGCAAAAATGTATTTCTACCTAATAATTCGGTTATCACCAAACATAGTTAAATAATATATTGCTGGAAATTAAAACCACATTTTGTTATGAAACTGCCGTTTTAAGTTTCAAGCACAGGTAAATAATTACGAAATTGATTGGTTTCTCGAGCGGCAAATCGGGGCAGCATCCAAGATGAGTTTCATAGATTTTCTTGTATGTACCTACTTAGATTAAGCCGATAGAAGTAGGTATTTATAGTTGAATCTGTTAAATAATTTTATTATATTGCGTATTTACGATAATTTTATTTTATCGACGTCCTATACAACCCATTAACGTAGGTAACAGAGTTACAAAATATTTCATATCAAAACTATAGATACCTAGTTACTTAGATAGTACCTACTTCAAAAAATAAAAGGTAAGAACGTCCTCGCTAAATAAACGCCCACTTCAATATTTGGGGCTCGTTCAAAGTCATGGTAGTTTTCTAAATTATACATTAATTAAAATAAAAATAAATAAATAAATGAGTAAGGTATGAGTAAGGTTGAATTTGCAATATGATAGGTATTAACATGAAAATATAGATAATATTATTGCCGATATTTTGATGTTATTTTTGTTTGGGAGCGGGTTTTGCTCTAGTTCCTATTTTTATCGCAGCGTGTTTATTCTGATATAGGCAGTAAGTAACGAAAAACATAGTAGGTAGGTAGGTATGTTTACCTATCTGCCTTTATTCTTTATAACTATATGCTTACTTATATACAATATACCTATAGATTACCTATCTCCAGACAGGTCTCCGTATTCTGCCATAATTTATGACTTGTTTGTTTGTATGATTCGTTTGGCAAGATATAAAATAGGGACGTGTAAGGTGCTTACATTGTGAAAAATAAAAATATTACACTTAATCTACGGAATTATGAATTTTGATTTTGATTGATTAATCAGTGACACACGTGAACATTAAATCATTTAAAGTAGATGTTGGTTTCTAGGTTTACACAAACACACATTGAAAATATAAGTTTTATGTTCGAATTCGGCAAGAAGTTTCCAAAACTTTATTAGCAGTCGTGTTTACAGTATACCTGAAAAATGGTACTTAATTCAATCTAGACAAGACGTTCAGTTAAATAGCACCTTGTTCTCATGCCGTTAGAAGCAACTAAAGGAGTACCTAATGCCAGTTGAAGACGCACTACAGCGTCGTTTTACCACAATTCACATTAAGCCTGATTACAAACTCTTCTGCCAATTTTGAAAGACCTATCTATGTCTAGGCCAAGGCCTATATCCAGCAGTGATGTGATTTTATTAATTAATAGCTTATAACATTCGCGATACTTTTAAATAAATTTTACTGCATATCAATCAAAATAACCGTGCATAAATAAAACTAACAACTCCCTGAATAATGCAGTCAACGTTTGATTGATGGGCACGCAACAATCTATATGCTAATACCGTATTCTACCGACCGCTATTTTAAGATGCTGCATCCTTATTATGTAAATCGATTTGCGTTATATTCGATTTGCGTAATCCGTAATCGCTAGCCGAACGTTTAAAACTGGCGTAAATAAAATCATCTATGAGCCATAATAAATCTACCTCGTGTTTGTATAGAGTAGAATTAAAATGTAGTTACTCAAGTGGTTAAAATAATTATTTCTATTAAAAATATACAAATACCTGTGACTTAAGATAAGTAAAAAGAATAATAATCAGTAAGTAAGAGAGCGGTTGACTGAGAAATTTTGAGGGGAAGAAAACAAAATATAATTCGCCTTAAGACCTTAACGAAAAAAGGAAAATAATAAAGAAATTATATATATAATGCCAAAAAGGATTTATCGTGCTTCCGCTCAGCATTTATCGTGGCAGCTTAAGGCAAGGCGTGCCACGTTGCTGGTATTCTGCAGGAGCCTAGTATTTAAATAAGTCTAATAATTTGTTTGATCTACAGGGTGTTAGGTAATTGGTATAAAAAGCAGAAACTAGCCTATTTTAACATATGCATATTAATACTAGTCAGAAATTACCTTAAAATTGAAGCTCATAGCCCAATGCTTCTTCGTGATTAGTCTCTGTCAACAATGTTAAGCAATGCTGGTAGCGGTCACTTATTGGATGGGTGACCGTTTGTGGCATCATATCTAGCGCTTTTGTGCTTTGTTGGGAACGTCAAGCCATCGGTCCCGGCTGTCGTCACGAGATAACAGTTTTGGAGGCCTTCGGGCGGCTCGAAAAATAGGGGATGGAAACCCCCCTCTCTTTAAAAAGGAGTGAGACCCGTCCTTAACAGTGAGCGAGATTGGGTTGTTACTTTACTTTACTTAAAATTAAATATTTAAGACATGCCTCACCGGGCCACACTGAGCCATCTAGTCCCAAATTAAGGTACTATTAAGTACCCTGTCGTATGGGGTACTAGACAACCGATAAACTTACTTATATACTTTTTTTTTTTTTTTTTTTTGTAAATACATACTTATAATACATAGAAAACACCCAGACCAGTACAAACAGACATGTTCATGCACACAAATATTTGTACTGTGCGGGGATCGAACCCGCGACCCATGGCTCAGAAGCAGCGTTAACTACCGCTGATCCAAATGGTCGTCAAATTAACGATTATTGCTGATGAACGGAATTTGATGAAACTTTCCAGTAACGTAGCCTAGTTATCAGAATAATCCCGAATTTCCGTGTAATAAGTAGTTACAGCGGGAATTCGGCATAACAGTTTTATATTGTATCATCGTTATACTGACGGTAGAGTGCGCTCCCCATTGTTTGCCATTTCTATTTTTAGTAAGCACATATTATTCGTTTCTCTCTGATCTGAAATCCCCTTGGACAAAGTTGCGCGCAAAAGCTAGTTATTCATAATTTCATGTTAATTGAAAAGAGTACGCAAACAAAACGGGGATGGAAAAAAGTCTAGTCACTCTTTTCAAGGTTAAGTCCTTATTATGTAAATTTGTATAGGAGATTTGCGTAATCCATAATCGGACATCGGGGTGTCTGTCACGATGTTTTGCAGTCCCAGGGGCACGGATATAGCCGCTCAAGCATCCCAGAGGATTTGTATAATCCGATTTTACTTTGGAAGTCGAAATAGACTGTGTAGGCATTTTGTGAGTGAGAAGATCTACTAATTATAGTTAAAGAGTGTAGAGTGTAAGTATATTTGCACTATACATACCTACACTTGGAGCTACTGAAATATGAAACCTTACTTACATAAGTATTATTGTCGAAGTTTATAAGGAGAACTTTTAATTTGAACAACATAGAACGTGAAACATCAAAAGTAAGCGTAATATAGCATAACTGTTATTTTTTCGTTCTAAAAAAAGGTGTTCTAATTGCATGCATAAACACTATAGGCTCGATTTACTTAGTTATTTTAGATAATACACAAATTTTTAAATAAATTAAATTTAAATATTTAAGACATGCCTCAATGGGCCACACTGAGCCATCTAGTCCCAAATTAAGGTACTATTAAGTACCCTGTCGTATGGGGTACTAGACAACCGATAAACTTACTTATATACTTTTTTTTGTAAATATATACTTATAATACATAGAAAACACCCAGACCAGTACAAACAGACATGTTCATGCACACAAATATTTGTACTGTGCGGGGATCGAACCCGCGACCCATGGCTCAGAAGCAGCGTTAACTACCGCTGATCCAAATGGTCGTCTCAAAAATTAGATCAAGATTTAAGTAAGAATACTTATTGATTAAAATACTTAACCAAACAGTAAATATCTCAAGAGGTATTCGATTTTTATCATTTGTCCTTGGCATTTGTCTAAAGAATGGATTGAAGCCAACGAAAATGATTTGAAAATGTCACTTCGTATCTCAACAATATCAGTAAACAAGGTATTTTGTTCGTAAAGTCCAAAGTTTAAGTAAATTGTACAAATTTACTGACTTGCACAGCAATATTAAAAAAACAAATGCCTCTTACAGTTGATAAATGGGAATTCAGAATAAAAAATCTATTTTTTTACAGACCTCTAACGACCATAGTAGTAGATTTTGCATTTTTCCTGGTCAACGTAGCCAGTATATACTAAAAACAAAAATTATTTAATATGCACATAATAATATTGACAAGGTACCAAATGTTTGAAATATGAATTTAAGGTTTAAAAAGACTTAATTGCTTAATCCTTTCTAATATTATAAATGTGAATGGAAGTTTGCTTTTTACGCTTCCACGCGAAAACTACTTAACCGATCATCATGAAACTTTGTAAACATATTCTTGTAGGCAGGTAACACTAGAAAATGTATTATAAAAAAAAATATATATACGCGAACGTAGTCGCGGACAACAGCTAGTCATAAAATCAATAATAACAAAATTAGGTTAAGGGGACTTACTTAAACATGAATAAATAATACTATATTACCCTTCTTAGTTTGTCTTAGTATTTGTCTTTAACAAGCTCCGTAAACTTGTTCACTAATCGGCATTCGGCAAAGTCGTTTGCCCCCACTAGTGCTGGGCCTGGGCGTGAACGAACCATAGGCCTAAGACCCAAAAGGGACTTAGGCTTAAGGCTTGCTCTAGCATAAGGATGAATGAGATGCCTTCTGCACTCGCCAAACTGTCCAGTGAAGCTACAGACAAATGACCACCTGCAAACAGAATAAATAAAATCGAACAAAAAATACGGTCACTCTTTTCAGTTATATAACTGAGTTGACGATGGCGAAAAATGGCGCTGCCGTCATATAAACAATACAGTGCGCGTTAATTTTTGGTTTAAAAATATAAAAAGTGGCTTATTAACAACTAAATCCATACAAACGGTGACAAAATAAGTCAAAGTATTTGTGGCAGTGTTTTTTTAAATCATAATTATGGATTGTTTAATTTGATAAAAAAAAGGATTCAAATATTGACTGTCAAAGTGTTGGATAGGTATGTACATTCTTGAAGATTTACAAGTGCAACCATATTAGTGTAAGTTAATTATTATGTATAAGTTTTGAACAATATAAACAAACAAAATAACGAGTGTGAAGTGATTATAAATTAGCAACACAAATAAATTTCGCGGGTAACTGATAATCATGCAAATCAGAAGCACCTACCTAACGAACTTTTTGTCACATTGTACAGATATGACTTTAAAATTCATCGAAATTGTACGTGCAAAATTGGACTCGCGATTAGTTTAACTGCAATGTTTGTGTAAGACAACCGATCGAATCCAACCTATGAACATTGTTTTTTTTTGGTTTTTTTTTCCAAGTTTTTGCTTTTGTTTTATTTTTTATGAAACAGAATAACTAAATAGAACTTTTTATATTATTTTTATTATTATCAAATAACATTTGTGAAAATGAATTTTTTAGAGAACATTACATTTAGACGTGGCCGAACACACTCAGATTCTATTGATGCCGATTGATGATTGCGATTGACGCAAGAAACTATTGATGTTTTGACCGAATCCCTCGACACCAGGGTCAATGATATCGACAACATTTCGGACGATGACATGAGTGAAATGCAGATTCTGAAGAAACAAATGGAAAACCTCACTTCTGAACTTAAACGTACGCATAAAAAAATAGAAGATCTTTCATTGGAAGTTACGAATTTAAAAGGGAGGAATGAGATAGAGAGAAATCAAAAACACAAGAATAATGAAAATGCAAGAAAAAATAAATCAAGAACATGCTCACCCAAAAATATCTCGAAGGGAAATAAAACTGATTCAAATAATCGATTACTCTTAGATCCAATAAATTTGAATTGTTCTAATGGTTCTAATGATACCATAGAAAACTCAGAAGCAATAACAAATAAAATAACGCACCATAATCGTAATGCAGCACAATCAGATTCAATTACAAAACCTAAATCAAATCGATTAAACAAAATTTGTATACTTAGTGCTAATAATACCAATAAAATACATTTAATCGCTAGAGATCAGCCGAGAAACTTTGAAGTGTGCCATTTTATCAGACCCCGATGCGGGATGAAGTTGCTACTCAGCGGAATTACAGAAACATTAAAGAAATACACCATGAACGACTATTGTCTGCTGATAATTGGAGAAGATGATTTCAAGCGAACACACAACAACATCGACCTGGTGTTCTGCATAAGAGAAACACTTAGTGAGATTACTCACACTAACATCATTATATGTCTTCCAACATTTGAGTACCACCCTTATGCAAACATGTTTAACTGGAGAATTGAAAACTTTAATAACCTACTCTACCTGGATAACCTCGTAAATAAATACGCCTATATATTAGACGCTAACTTCAATCTAAAGTATGACTACACAATGTTTAATCGACGGTCAGGCAAAGTGAATAATTGCGGCATTGCCACAATCTTCCGAGATTTCTACCAATTAATAGAAGACATAACATACAACATCGAGAAAGGTTTAGACGAAGAAACGGAAAGTTGTTTTTTTCGAGAAGAAGCAGACAAATGAATTTGAAAAAAAGAGACTTAATAGAGATGGCTCTGCAAGAGTTACATAAAAATAAATTAAATGTGCAAGCTATATGTCTTAGCGAAACTTTCTTGAAAAAAGGTCATGAAAACAACATACAATTTAAGGATTTCAAAGTAGCAGCAACCTTTTGTCGAGTCAATCAGAAGAGGGGCGGCACGTGTATTTTAATAAAAAAGGATATCACCGAATTTAAAGAATTACAAATAACAAAGGATTTGGCAAGCCAGTCATCATTTGAATGTTGCGGTATCGAAATAATCAACATCAAACTTATTTTAGTCTGTATTTATAGGGTACCCCTATTTGATAATGTAAATATATTCTACGAAAAACTTATAACATTGTTACATGAGTTAGGTAGAAGGTCTAAAAATAAGAAAATTGTTATTTGTGGTGATTGGAACATAGATATGTTAAAAGCAAACAAATACTCACAAGAATTGAACTCGATTTAAAAAAATCATAACATTCATTTAAATATCAATGTAGCTACTAGAAGACTAGCGTGTTTAGATCTAATAACAAGTAATATAAAAAATGCAAAGAAAAATGTACATTATTTGGCACTGTCAGATCATCTTCTCTCTACTACTACCAGAAGGAGTCGGGCAGCAATGTCTTCTCTCCGCTACTAGCTGCGGTTGTTAAGCCGTCTGCTTGCATGGCGAAAATTTCAGAATCTTTATTTTGGACTTTTGGTGTACCCTTAGACTGAATAGGTTGGTGGTGATGATGGTAATTAAGCTGAAAAAAAGATGCTACATTAGATCAATAGTACCAACATAAATACTTTTATAATACACTACATAAATACTTTTACCACTAGCTGTTGCCCGCGACTTCGTCAGCGTTAATTTCTGTTATTATGATCGCGATTATTTTTGCAACATTTTTCACTGATGCTTCGCTCCTATTGGTCGCAGCGTGATGTTATATAGTTTAAAGCCTTCCTCGATAAATGGACTACCCAACACAAAAATAATTTTTCAATTCGAACCAATACTTCCTGAGATTAGCGTGTTCAAACAAACAAACAAACTCTTGAGCTTTATAATATTACGAGTAGTATAGATTGTAGCAGAAACAATTGGCAGTCTCCGCAATGGTTTCGAAAATCAGATATAAATAAGGGACTTGAATGTCGCAAAGTTCGGTCGATTTGGAACTTAGCTCCCGCGGGCCACTTGTTTGACAGTTTGCTTTAACTTAAAACCTTATAAATAGTGTTCCCAGACGGGAGGAATTTAAAAGGATTCCATTATTTCACTGTTTCTCATGATAGTTAAAAGTCCTTCTGGGGTAGGGATTGAGCAGAAGTTACGAATGTCTAGTGGCTGTTTTGTTCGATTTTTGGTACTAGTTTTGTGTAAGGTAAAAACAAAATACAATTTTTTGAATAAAAGTTAAAGGTCATTGAATTGATTTTAAACTTTAAGTCCAACAGGTAGAGATCAATATCAATTGTGAAAATTTTACGTTTTGTGGTAGGTTGACGTGTTGTTTTCTGTACATTAAGGAAGATAACTATAAAATTTCTACTTAAGAAGAACGTACTTAATTCAAAAATAATTTTAAATATTCAGTATGTACAACTTTCTTTATTTAGTTCCGCATAATAATTAAAAACATCGCATACATCTACGGGACAAATTAACTATTCAAATGCTTGATATTCGTAGTTTTACTTCATTTACAATATTCATAAACTGTGTACCCGGGCGTCTATGCGGACGTCAAGATACGCAGAAAAAACATAATAATTAATGCCACGATGATTTCCCTCGCGAGTGCGGCGAGAACCTGGCACTCCTCAGTGGTTGATTCAAAAATCCCTATTGTTTTATGAGTTTCAAATATTTTCATTTTAATGCTAAGAAGTATGCTTGAATAGTTTTCTTAGCATTCAAAATATTTGCGGAAAATAATATTTTTACAAAGTTTTACCTGTTTTTTATACAGGTACAAATTATTTAAATAAGTTATTGGAAGTTTGCTGCAGCTCGCAACTATGAGGAATTTTCAAAACAAACCTTTACCTACTCCTAAATAGACAATTATCTATTTAGGTAGTAATCATCCATGACAGAATCAGAAATTTGTAGGATAACTAATATAAAGACTGGCAGTTGGCAGGACTCACCCGTAATAACCGTAGGCCGTTGGAGCGGCATGTAGGGTTCCGATGCCTTACTCTGTAACCCGAAGCTCGTATTTACGGATATATCTGTCTCTTTCAGACAGCTCTAAGACAGCGTTTCCCATTTGCCGGGTCGCGACCCAGTACCGGACCATCAAAATAAAATACCGGGTCGCAACATTCCCGCCTTGTTTATAAAATAATACCTACTATCGATCGAGGTATGGTCAATATTCTTCTTAAACTTTCGTCATTTTCGGGGAACTTGAATTAAAACATAGGTAGCGTGCGAAGTATTCTCACTTAAATTTAGTGACTAAATGTGTATTATTTCACCTAATGGAACTAGTTTGGTTTTTAGAGTATTAAGTGGATCACAAAGGGGCAGTGTGAAAATTACCAGGCCACGACAGAACAATGTTTGGGAAACACTGCTCTAAGACATCGATATGAGTGACAGGGACAGATGGATTCGAATATACGGTCATTGTGTTGCGGAGTAAGGTCTTTGGAATGGCGACCGCGAATCGTATGACAAACTGTGGGTAGTTGGGCCCCGACGAACTGGTGAAGGTCCAATATATCGTTTGGCTTAGGTGGTGATGATGATGAAATAAAAATCAACCCATATTTCAAAACTGCATTTGTGTGATGAAATGATGAGCTAATTTTATTTAAAAAAGAGAACGAGATAGAAGACATTTTAGGAATAGTTACGAATTTGCTATGAAATAGGTAGTTGGTTTTATAACTCTTCGCTAATTTTAAAATTAACTGAAAGAAATTGGTAAAGATTAGGTACATACATCAAGCGTATGATAATAAACTGCCCACAGTAAATGCCTTTATTTGAATTAAATAATTACAACAAAATACACTTTGTCAATAGCAAGCTCGGCTTAGTGTTGGGTATTAGCCCTCCCAGAGGACAGCTCTTTGTTAGGTTACACTAATTACATTGGCACATGTAATATCTATTAATCAGATAATACTAGACAGCAAGCCAACCAATTTAATTAAAATAAATTCCATACTGAAGCAGATGGAATCTCGGAAACGGCTGCATCGATTCTCATAAAATTTAGTATGCAGGGGATTTCAAGGTCTATAAATTATTCTAGCTAGGTTTCATTTTGAAAAACATAACTTTATCCGTGTTCCAGGCAATGATTAACTACAATATATTTCGCCACAGTCCACAAGGTAGCTCAGCGTCAGACAAGTGGCTTTCTATATAACATCGTTTACGCTAGACGAATAGATGTCAATGTATGAAAATGTCATAAGCTTACGACCGTTCGATCGTTTAAGGTCATTTTCATATGTTTGTTATCTATTCGTCTGGCGTAAACGATATTAGAAAGCCACTTGTCTAACTGCCGGTCCCAATAACCTATCTATCTTCAGTTTTGGCATATCGGAAATAGAAAACAACTTTTTTCTTTGTTTCTCTGGACGGCAAAATCAGAGACAGAAGATGTTTTCTATCTCCGATATACCAAAACTGAAGATAGATAGGTTATTGGGACCGGCCGTAAGGGCGCAGCTGTGAAATTGGGCGGTCCCGAAACCAGAAGTCCCCGGTTGTAGTCCAGATGATTATTTTCTCCCTTTTTTTCACACACTAATAACCTAAAAAAACAGATATACTATGTAATATAGCAGCAAACAATTATCAATAGCCCATAACAGAGCACTGCTGGACATTGACCTCTTCTCCAGTAACACTTGTGAGTCGATGTCAAACACCGATCATAATATAGTCTAGCAGTCAATGACATTAAAATTGTCGAAAAAAAATTGGGTCATTTATTTCTGTAATTTTAACACGACCAGTGAGTGAAAGCCCAAAACAAATATTTTTAGAAAAAAACAAGTAAATGCCATGTCATGTTACGTCATGTCATGATTCTAGTGCTAATAATTTATTCGCCTTGAGATTATCCTGAAGGATATTGTCTGATAAACTTAATTATTCTACAATTTTGAAACCAGTTAAAAGAGGTTTTGTTAAATTTAATGGTTAGTCATTGGTTAGAAAACCAAAGATGCCGTTGCCCAGGGTGGACCACTAGGAGGTAGATCCCACCACCCCAATGTTTATATGTTTTGCGATGGCAAAAATATTAGAAAAAAAAACAGTGACAGACGGATGATCTTTTTTTTTAGGAAATCTAAATATTACTTTAGCTTCTGTGTTAAGATTAAGTTATCAATTTCGTTAGAAAAATCATCTTGCGTTATCTCGCCGTTAAAGTCTACTGACTCATCATCGTTCGTATGATATCGGTCGCAAGTGTGAGTTATCGTCGATAAAAAAGTACTTGCTTGATCTTTTGGTAAAATGGTGTTAATTTTTTTTCATTCGTTAGAAATAGAATATAAGGTTTTGTATGTTGCCCGAATGCACAATAATTTCCCAGCCAAGCGCGCGACTGTTGCGTAGTTCATTCTTATAAAGTGTGTCATAAAATTAATGCAAATTTTTTATGAAATAGAAAACATCGTTTATAGTCTTTAGATTGTTATTTTTTTATTAAGTTATAAAATACATAGGAAAGGGTTATTAGGGAGTAACACATCGAGCAAATGGCCTCCACGGCTTTGCTAGCACATACGCACTCTTTCGTTCGTCGTAGTATCGTTTTGCATAAATGTGGCTGAATTTCATTGACACAGCATTTAATTTCATTCTGTAATGCATGGGTTTTTGTGGGCTTGTTGATATCAACCTTTGCCTTCAATTAATCCCATAAAAAGTAATCTAATGGTGTTAAATCGCAAGATCTTGGGTAAACAAAATTGTGTTCAGTAACCTAAATTGATTAGCACACTTGGGAGAGGATTGCAATGATAATATGTCTAAAGTTATTAAAATAAAAATCACATTTTTGCTTTGATTGTATAGTTTATAATTAACCAATACTGAAACGACGACAGATGACTATAGTATATAAAGTTTAAGGTTTTAATTAAATGTGTGGTAACAAGAACTTCCACTTAACTTTATTTGTTACCTACATCCTGTTTTAAAAAGATGTGAATTGTACATATTACAAACATCACATACTATACAATTTCTCAGATAAACCGAATTATAATCAAAGCAGAGAGAAAAAGGCAGTAATGAAAAAATAAGCTTTTTTGATGCAATATCTACGATTCTGGAAAATAAACCTAACTTTAACTAAAAAAACATGATGATTGATTTCTTTGTTATTTTTATTAGTACATTACCTGCAAATAGAACACATTTATTTACTAGTGTCATCATACCTTTGAAAATACTATATTTTGTGTCGGGATTCAATATGGTCACATTGGTCACTCTCACAATACTTTCATCTGAAAATGATGAGTTTTTTTTTACTTATATTATCTGCGATGAAGAGACACTCTAATCATTTAAAGTATTTTTATCATGCCGGATGTCATCTAACGACGACGCGGCGTTAGCGGCGTTAACCAAAGGCGTTGAACTTTCGTAACAGGCTTATCCACTGGTCACATGATTCCTTTAATCTAACCACTTGAGGTTCAGTATATAAACTCTTTGGATTTCTAAGTCCGCATCATAGCAATCATAGCATCACCATCATGAAGTTCTTCGTAATATTTGCTCTGGTAGCTGTTGCTTTTGCCGCTCCTCAACCCAAAAAGGTTTTCCATGAAAACTTCGAAGATTTCGTTGACCTAATCAGCAAAGTATCTGGTCATGATCTGGAACATGTCTTGGAACACTACCTTGAGTTCGAGGAGTTTCAGCAGACATTGATCTACATCAGGACGGCAAACTTCAAGAATCTCATTTACGAGATGGAAGAACTTCCCGAATTCAAAGCTGTAAGTGTTTTTATATTGTTATCGATAACCCTTTAGTTAGTTTGAAATCCTATGTAGAGCAAGACCGAAATAATTATATATTTAATTTTTCTTGAATATATCCGCTTGTAGACTTATTTCCAGACACAATTAAAATGGGGACAACTCCCCCCAAAAAGTCTACAAGCGTATATGTGATAAGACAGCACTATTATTAAGAAACATAAAACTAAAGTCATTTTACGATATCATAATTACTTTCAGGTGCTTGATTTCTTGGAGGGCCACAATGTTGACATTCATTACTTCATTGACGCACTTAACTACTTGCTGGGTAAGCGTAATTAAAATTGTTTGATTACACTATTTCTACACGTCTTTTCCCTTAGCCAGAAAGGGACTCGTCTTGATATGACTATTTGCAAATTCAGTAAAACACAACTCGTCTTAACTTTACTTTTAAAATTAGAACTGCTCCATTTTTTTATTTTTTTTACAATGTATTTTCAAAGAGCATACATAAAAAGCAAAGATTGGCCACTTACTTTATTTGAAACAATATTTCCACCATCATATTATTATGCCGCTTCTCAACTTATGGAATTTCCTTTGTTCTGGTTGTGCCTAATATTATAAGCCGTCAATTAAATAAAAACCTTCGTTGCAGAGGTCCCCTCTGACAGGAAAGTCCGCCACACCATTAGCGGTCGGGACTTCTCCGCTTTCGTTCAAGACTGCATTTCTGAGCTTCCTAAGGACCAGCTTAATGCTCTTTACAACCAGAAGTTAGCCGAGGATGATGACTTCAAAGCAGCCATCGAGGGTTTGAAGAGCGATGAGTGGAACCAAGTGTACACGGCGTTTTGGGCTAATGATCAGTTCTTAGCAGAAGTCAAGACATTAGCTGATAACGGAGTTGACGTTGCGGTACTCTTAGACCAGCTCGTAGTCATCTTCGGACAGAACTAATTCTCTATTTTAACTAGGGGTGGGTGATGACGTGAATAATAAAATTAAAGTTTTATAATGCATGTATTCTTATGTTTCTCTTTTAGGTCTTATAATGTCGTTCCTAGAGTTCCGTAGTCAACTAGGAACCCTTAAACGTCCTTAATCGGGCCCTGTCGCAATATCTGTTTATAGCAGACACTGAGCAAGTAATCACTATAATAGCAGATGTCTACATAATATTTATTGTTTAATCATCACGAAAATTATTTTTAATCATTAATACATACATTAGTCATATTTATATACTTATTTATTAATATATCTTAGCCTAGGTTTTTACAATATTATTATAAAAAACAAAAACATTATAAAAACCTAACCTAGTGCGCCGTCGGTAGCGGGGCATGGCCCAAGCTGCCGGTGGTTAGGGCTGCAGAGAGAGGAACCTCCTAACAATACGTGCCGTGTCGAGGAGTACTACCTTCTGTATCTGTCCCTTGATCCAGCCCCCTAGCGAGAGCGATGCTGTCGTGAGATGCTGGTCAAGGCTCTTCGCTATTAAACCGTTCGCTGAAACGACTATTGGGACAATGCTCGTTGAGTCAACATTCCACATGGCGGTAATCTCGTGAGCCAAGTCAAGGTACTTGCTGAGTTTGTCCTTCTCAGCCTTTACGAGGTTATCGTCATGCGGAACAGTGATGTCAACGAGCAGTGCCCGTCGTTGGGACCGATCTATCAGCACGATATCAGGCTTATTGGCTACAATAGTCCTGTCCGTGATGATAGATCGATCCCAATAGAGCAAAGCACGACCATTTTTAAGAACCGGCCTCGGTGCGTACTTGTAGTACGGCACTTCTGACTCGACAAGGCCGTATTGAAGGGCAAGTTGCTGATAGATAATCCTGGCTACTAGGTTGTGTCTGTGCAAGTACTCTCCGTTAGCAAGATGAGAACAACCGGAAATAATATGACGCAGAGATTCTCCGGGATGGCGGCATGCCCGACAGATGTCGACCGTACCGTCCTTCATAATATACTTCCGGTAGTTGTTCGTCTTGATAACTTCGTCCGCAATTGCACAGACAAAACCCTCGGTTTCCCCAAACAGGTCACCGAATCGTAGCTAGTTTACCGACGCATGCAGGTCCACATCCGGCCCTGCCAAGGCTCGGTAGAACCGCCCGTGCAGCTCCTTGCCCTTCCATACGTCCTTGCGATCATCGGTGCTAAGTACCACCGGTTTACGCCAGTTCTCGTTTATATTTATATTATTATTAGTTGTTTCTATTATTATTATTTTAATAATAGATAAGCCGCAGATGAAAATACATAAGTTAATTATTATACTAGGTAGTATTATACAAGGTAGGTAGTTATTATACTACCTTTCTGCCAAATCATTTTTTTGTACGACAAGCAGTTTTTGACACTTTGTTTTTGACTTTTCCGTTTGATGTATGAAGGCTACACTGTATTAATGATGATGTCCGAAACTATTTTTAAATCTAAGTGAGTAACGTCATTTGATCACTTGATATATGCAGTAGATATGATTGTCTTGTTTACAAACTCGGCAAAATGGCTTCTAATCTCGAGCTATGTTTCTAATATTTGACTACACGTCTAATCAGTCACTGGTGTTTAAGGCATTAAAGATAAGTATTTTATACCTAAAAGTTAACACTTTACGGGGTTTACTGCAACTGATATAGTTATTGACATTCCCGACGATTCGATCTAATTGCACGAATCATGGTCGCAAGCAGATTTAATACTGTTAATGTACTTAAAACCCAACTACCTCAAAACAAAAACAACGTACAGACAACGGCAGGTCAACCTAACAAACAAGTAAAGATATTGAATTGATTTCAACTTTAAGTCCAACAAGTAGAGATCAATATCGATTGAGAAAATTTGACGTTTTGTGGTAGGTTGACGTGCTGTTGTCCACTATTGTAGGGAACACTTTCAGAAATCACGCTGGCAAGCAAAATCTAAATTCTTTTTTTTATATACCATTGTTAAGGGACGTAGAGCTTCGTTGATTGATTATTTTACAAATGTTGTAGATTTAGGAACAAAATTTTTGGTTCATTTATTCACATACATAGGCCTAGGATTTGGGAAAGTATTCAGTTTTATCCGGCATATTTTGTTTCAACGTGCAACCCGGAGCCTTATACTGTGCGTGGGATGACACGCAGGGTCGTTATTGTTCTTCATTTCTGACAGATTATGTCTCAACATAGGTAATAAGTACTAGATTTAATAACATTTAGAGCTATCATTTAGTGGTAAGAACCAATTTCGTATGTATGATTATATACGATAATTGGTCATTGATTGATTTTCACATTTAAATAAATTCGAGATTTTTAATAACTATTCTAAGTAGCACCAGTTGCTTTCTTTTACGGATAATCTTATCCGCTCCGCCGTTACTCACATGATTTTCAGTGATTTTATCTTATCTTCCAATGCATTGGATATAAATGTGAGTTTGCTCAAACCAACACCATTGGATTCCCATCATCACTAACATGAAGTCCATAGTTCTCTTCTCACTTGTGGCTATTGCCTTTGCTGCTCCTCAACCCAAAAAAGTTTTTCATGAGAACTTCGATGAATTCATGGATCTAATCATTGATGAGGTCGGCGCTGATCTCGAACAAATCATGGACCGCTATTTCGAGTTTGAAGAGTTCCAGAAGACTATAACTTACATCCAGACGGCCAACTTCAAGGAACTCGTTTACGAAATGGAATCGCTTCCAGAATTCAGGGCGGTAAGCATTTATAACTTAGATATCATTCGTAGATATTTTAGCGTAGCGTTGAGGCAGTTGTAACTAATTTAGGCAAATGCCTCAAGAGGTTTAAAACTATTATTCAAAATCTTTGTTGGATATAGTGACATAGTGTTAAAAAAGGTAGTCCCTTTCTTCTTCGAAAATTGTTCGTCCGAAATTCAAAATCCCTAACGCGTTTGCTATAATCATCACTATCCATAATGTTCGAATATACGAAATTTTATTATGCCTAACTGTCTTTAATTCGAATGCTTTTGTGTCATAATATCGGGTGCTATAATAATTTGATATCCTAATATTTCTTGCTATAAAGTCACATGTCCTAAGTGTTCAATTGTATAATGTATGTTAGTCCGAATGGTGGTTTATGATACGAGTAATATTGTTAGTTCTAATGATGGTTTATAATAATATTGTTAGTCCGAATGATGGTTTATAAAAATATTGTTAGTCCTAAAACATATATTTAAAAGTAGGTTTATCTTGGTTATGTTATCCTCATATAGTTTAGTTATTATAAGTCACATTATCATATACTTGTAATGGTATGGGATTTAGGATATCGTGTCAAATCTGTCTCAGAACCGAATCAGCCAACCCCGACTTCACGTGGTACTTGTCTGCCCTACCCCTAGAGTGTAATTTAAAAAGGCGGAGGCGTGGAGGGAGGCAGCCACCGCCCGCTGTAACAACGTTCTGGCGCCCGGGCTCTCCGTAGCGGCTTGCGTAGCGAAGGCGACCAGCAAGCCGAAGCTGCGAAGAAGAGCGTGGGTGCCTGTACTTTGTTACGCTAGGGCGGAGGGGCTGCACTTCCCGTAGCGCCGGAGCACACGCAATTCTAAATGCATGCAAATAGGATAAACATTACATTAATCAATGCATGCATATCAATCGTTATTATATAGGATTTGTAACAATCATAGAAAAACATTTTATGCATTTTTAATAATATGGGTTGTAATATTTATAGCAAGAGATTTTAGGGCCTTTTATATTTATAGTATTTAGACTTTAGGGTACGTTAAATTATGACACATTACGTTAGGACTTTTAACTGTTATAGAAAAGCCTTTTATGTCTTTTAAACATTATCGATTGTAATATTATTTATAGCGAAAATTTTTAGGATAAATTCTGCTTAGGGATTTAGATTTTAGGGCAAGTAATATTATGAGATATTGAGTTAGGGCTAATTATCATTCGGACAAACGATGATTAGGTCACTACTACCAATATGTTATAATCAAAAAAGGAGCGACGGAGCTTCATTCTCGAGATAAGGGGTGAATTTCATCATCAGCCCAACTCAGTCCACAGCTGGACACAACATCTCCAAAAGAGGTGGATAAAAGAGGCTGCTGCCCATCTTCTTCCGGCGGTGCTCCTTTAGACACTCTTACGAGACCCCGAGAGAATAGAAGAGTCTCTTCACAGAGTATAGTGCACAGAGGTGTGATAGAGTAGTACACCTCTGTATAATACTGTATTTTCGTGTCGGCAATTCTGCATCATATATCTATCTTAATTATCTTAATTAAATTTTCAGCATATTACAAAAAGACGATTTTTTTTCCAATACTCAATACTTTATTTGCAACCATAATGTAGGTACAGAGGTTGTTAAATTTAAATACAATATGAGGATTATGTCGGGCACACAAAAGGGTAATAAAACAGATTTAAAGAGATTTTGGTTCTAATCTATACTTTTGGAGAGGCGTACCTACATGACGATGATATTTACGAGCTTCTTGAATTTATTATGTATTCTGGGCGCCATATGTATTAAAAGTTTGTTTTGCCATAGGTTCTTGACTACTTGGAAGGCCACAGTATTGACGTTTACTACTTTATCGATCAAATCAACTTCATGTTGGGTAAGTTATTTAGCTTTATGGTCTTGAAAGAAGATTAAAACATTTTGATACATATTTAGGAAATCTGAATACCATTATATTTAGTAATAGTCACAAAACTCTACAAACTACACTGTATTTTACCGCGCTCGGTATGCATGGAGCTATACGGGTTCGAGTCTCGCCTGAGAAATAATTTTTCGAGTTTAAGTACTGATATTATAATTGCAATTAAGTTGCTAAAAACTCATATAAAGTTTACTGTATTTATTTAGTGAATCACCACTAAAATTTTAGTCAAAATGTATTGTATACTTTGGCTATTCTTGAACACTTCATCATAGAACTGAAAGATAAATTTACGGATTTCCACCTCGCCCTTATTAGCCGTTGTAAAGTGTTCGAAAAGTCGGGTTAAATCAAAATATATCATAAAAACCTAAGAAAAGCCTAAAGTTAAATCCGTCAATTTATCTTTCGTTTAAATGTAGTACACATGTTTGCGATAAATATTTATTATTACATTTTTGAAGTTGCGAATGAAAATATAAACATATGAAAAATAAAAAGTTATTTATATCATTAACATCCTGATCAATTTCAAATTTAAACAGATATTTCGTAATTGCAGAATACGAGTTTGAAGACAAGAAAGTCCGCCAAACCATCAGTGGCAGCGATTTCGCCTCATACCTTCAGGACGTCATTGCTATTTTCCCTAAGGAGAAATTGGCTGCACTCTTTGACCAAAAGATAGCTGAAGATGAAGAATTTGCAGCTGCCATCGAGGGTCTGCAGAGTGACGAGTGGAACCAAGTGTACACAGCGTTGTGGGCCAATGAACAGTTCTTGGCGGAGGTCAATACCCTCACCGAAAACGGGATAGACGTTCCGTTGGTCCTTAAACAACTTGTTGCTCTGTTTGGGCAGAATTAAATCTCGATTTAATATTATCAAGCTGTCTTACTAAATTTAAGCTTTCATGGTCGCTATCAAAAGAGTTAACTGATTCGGGGTTATCAAACTCATATGTCAGATCGATTTGTCTTCTCCTGACCCGCAAATACATCAGTTCTTCCATGATCATGGCGCTTGCAACAGTGCCGATATATCGGAAACTCATAAAAACCAAGGCACCAATCTCGAATCAATTAACTCTTCAACTCGTTTAAATCACAGTAAAATTGTAAATGCCATTACATCATAATATAGGTATCTTGCGATATTGTTAACTGTCCAAATATTGTCGACCGTATGTAACAGTTGTGTTTTTGTCAATGATCCGAAGGCTGTCTCTGATTGGTCAGTCTTACAGTTCTTAGGCTTACATGTGTTTAAAATACTAAAGCAATTATAATTCATAGGAATTTACAAATCAATATACATACTTTTAATGATCTTTTAATTATCATTTAGTTCTGTCATACGTGGTTCATGACAGTAACTGTAGTGAACTAATAATTTACTAGTTTCTCAGTACTCAAGTAATTTTTTTTATTGATTTAAAGCATTCAAAAATCTTATTTGCCAAATAGTTAAAATTTTAATTGAATTTTCAGGCTATAATTAAGGTGTAGTTGTAAATAAATTATGAACTGTATGGAAAAGTATTTAAACCTAATTGTGGTGATCGATTGTTGACTTTTGTTAATACAATAAATGTTTTTCTCATACGTACAAAACGTTGTTTCTTATTTTAAATTGATAATTAAATCGTTTATCCCAAAGGAAGAACCTACCTAGCTGTAAGCAGCTTGATTTTTGGAATCAGAAATAGTGAAGATACCACAAATACCCGGGCCCGAGACATAGGAAGTAGTCTAAAACGACCCTTCCGGATATAGAATCCGGGACAAGGACTGATAGCTTAAACATCAGCGTGTATGCCCCTACTACCTCGGAAGTCGTGAATCTTTATTCAAATATTTAAGAATATTAAGTCCTCCTAAACAGCTAGACCAATTTAGGACTTCGAAATTTCCCCTTTTTAGGGTTCCGTACCCAAAGGGTAAAAACGGGACCCTATTACTAAGACTTCGCTGTCTGTCTGTCTGTCCGTCTGTCCGTCTGGCCGTCTGTCCGTCTGTCCGTCTGTCCGCCGCTCTGTCACCAGGCTGTATCTCAAGAACCGCGATAGCTAGACAGTTGAAATTTTCACAAATTATTTATTTTTGTTACCGCAATAACAACAAATAAAAAAAACTAAATAAAATAAATATTTAAGGAGGGCTCCCAAACAACAAACCCGTTTTTTTGGCCTTTTTGGTACGGAACCCTTCGTGCGCGAGTCCGACTCGCACTTGGCTAGTTTTATTTATATTTAAAATTTTAAATCAATTTCTAACTTTCGAAGTTCATTGACGAATTCAAAATGCCTAGCGTACAAAGTCGCGGGTAAAACTAATAATTTATAAAATTAATGGATACCAAGTGCGCCCGCTATCGAAAACATTTTGCAAGAGATGAGTATTAACTAATATTCTTTTGATTTAAACTTTCATGGTCACTATCACTAGAGTTGATCCATGATCATGGCGCTTGCAACTGTGCCGAAATATCGGAAACTCATAATAAATAAGGTACATGGTATAAATCCCGAATTAAATAACTCTAGTAATATTCTTTTGTTTTGTACGTGAATTTAAATTTACAAAAAGTGGATTGTTGAAACTAAGTAGTAACAGTATCTATAATCATCCCACTGCAGGGAAAAGGCCTCCATCATTCAATTCAAGTTACCACTGCAATGATGGGTACTGGCATAATCACCACGCTTGCCAAATACGGGTTGGTGATCACAAACCCGAGCAACGTTAGAAAATCTAAACTTTTTGTTGCCCGACCCAGGGATCGAACCTGGGACCCCGAGATCTTGGCCCGGTTTTTGGCAATTAATATACTTTTGTTTGTTACAGTTCTTACTGTCGAAAAACAGTTTCGTCTGTTTCGACTGCTCTTGAACGTAGTTTTAAATTAGTGTCGAACGTTGACTAAAAATGGGACAACTAAGTTCTAAATTTCACTCGGAAGAAAAGAACATTCCTGTTTAAAATGGGACGTATGTTTATGACAAATGCTGTCACTTGTGGTTGTCGCCATCGACTAAACCATTAAGGTGTTTGTGTAAAACTTAGAATTATTTGATTGTATTTTATTATTTTAAATTTTTTATAGTAGGCAAAAACGTCTTCTTATACGAGTATATACTTGCACAATATATTTGATTTCTGTTAATAAAAATACTGGTTAATTAATAAATTGCTATTCGCCATTTGAATGTTGCTGTTGTAGTATGTTAAAATGTCTACCAAATAAATTTTAATGTTTAAAAACGTTTGACAAAATTTTTACAAAAATAAAAAAAAAATTAACACAGATAATCTGAAGACACGACAAAACGGTTGCACAATCAAAGAGGAGATAGATATCTATAAGGCCAAAATAGCTAAAATATTTTTATCTGATAGTAGCTGACACAGAGCAAACATTCTAACCGATCGTTGCATTTATCGTTTCGATGTAACCACAAACACAATGTTTGTTTAAAAAGATCAGATGTTTGTTTGTTTGGTATGCCGCATAGCTATTGTCAATAATAATTTCTTATTGCAACTCAGAAGTCCGCGATAAACGTACGTTTTGTTATATAAATATTTATGGTCATTCCTTTAGTGCAGCCCGACACATTTTTATTATTTGTACCGTTATTTCGTGGAAAATGAGAAATGCGTTTGTTGTTTTAGTTTCCTTGTGTATTGGTCTTGCTTCCGGATTTATTATTCCCTCGGGAATTCTGGAGGTGAGTAGCAGCGACGTATTACTATATAAAAGTATTAACTTCACTTTATTTTCCATTCTGTTTGTTCTTGACATGAAATCGAAAGAAATGTACTAAAAGAGTTCCATTACAAATTTAAATGAAAATATTACATAGACTCAGATATTTTCTATTGATAAAGGAATAAAACTAAATTTCACAAAATAATGTAACATTGCTATAGTCAATGCGAGGCACTCCATCATATATATATTTTTAATTCAATAAATTCGATATTTAGATGCGCAAAAATGTAGTTTATGGATATGAAAACACCACTGACATATTTTAATATCAAAACAGTAAGTTACGATATTTAAAAAAAAAGTGTTTTATTTTGCAGCTTATAGATGACAATCACGCGATTTTAGCAGAAAACAATGGTAAAGAATCTGAAGAGGCAAAAAGCGCTACACTTCAAGAAGATGCAGGATTTATTGTATTACCTTTTCGGACTAACAATGAAAAGATCGATCTTGAAACCAACGAAAATCGTATAAAAGACAAAGAGCTGTATGAACAAGATACATCAAAACACAATAACGTCAATGAGCGATCGTTTATTTATATAAACCAAAAATTTAAAACACCAGTCTTGAACCAGCTATACAGCTCACAAGACTTGGTAAGAGAAACATATAAGTCTTTAGTATCTAACGCAGATGTGACAAATTACATCCAGTATCCAAAGAAATATACTCCTAGTTATAGTATGTCTAAGCCAAAGAAAGAGTTCTTTGAGGCAAATATAGGGCGTGTGGAAACTAAAAACTTATACTTTCCTCCTGCAGGACAATATAATCAGGAGATGGATAAGGAGTTGATCAATGAGCACAAGCATGATTTCAGTCCAAAAAGACCACTAAGCAAAGTTACAGATGAGCAACGCGAGTATGTGGAACTTCTTAAACCACCACTTTTAAGGCCCGTGCTCACATCTGATAAAAAAGAGAATAGATTGTGGGTAGTACCTGACCAGTCGTTGTCAAATAGTCAACCTTTGAACAGAAACTTACAAGTCCCAAACTTGCCTATAGATCCACGACAGCTTTCCATGGCATATTATGACAACTATGGTTTTCCAACACCTTACGGGTACCAAAGAAGTTTACCTGAATATAGTTATAAACCTCACGAGTTAGGTATGGTTACTGATATTAGCGTAAAAAAGGTAATCAGCGATAATAATAACGTCGAAGTAAATAAACTATTGGACAGGTATTTGAAAGAGTCGCTTGAAGATCAAGTTACAAATGAGCGGATGAATGTGAAAAATATGAATTGCAACTACAGTAATTGCGTATTGAAATCTACGAAACAGTTATTGAATGGTCGTGTCAAAGGCGATATTGAATGCAAATGTGGACGTCGACTGAACGTTTTGAAACAACGAGAGTCTACCGGGTTTGAAGATAAGGAAATGAATACAGACCAAATACTTAAGGTCAGTAGTGAGGCAAATATAATTGATATTACGCCCAGGTCGTCAGAAATTGGTGATTACGGTGATATGCTAGCCGAGGAGATGAATCTGAAGAAACTTATTGAAGATTAGATAGGTACTAAATATGCATGTGTTGACGTAATGTGTATTAACATCCTTCTGTTTATGCTTTTTGTGCATTATTTTTCTTTTCCCTAAGTGAAACAAAACTCAGTCAGCGCCTATTACAGAATCTGTATGATATCAACAACAAACAGATGAGAATTATTACTCGTTAAAAGGACTACTGTACAATTGCTGTCTTTTCATATAATATAAATTAAAACTTGTACTTGGTAAGTATGTACCGTATTTGTTAAGTAGGTCAAGAACTCACCACATACTGTCTATCGTAAACCATCGCACAGAAAATAGCAAAGAGAGTTGTTACTGGTCATTCATTGAAACGCAAAGCAGATGTAGAATACAGGAGTTAATGTGAGGTTTTCACGGCGCGCGTAGATCACGATAGCGCACAAAGTTATCTCAATGAGATCGCTGCGCGCGCACCCACTCGCCGCGCGCGTTTCTCGCAGAGATGAAACGCAAACATCGCGCGCACACAGATGTCCAGATAGCCAATAGCACCTGCAAAGACATAAACCTTGACTAGATAAGGCATCTGTATCTTAAGAAAATTTATCATGCTGAAAGATGGAGTAAAGGACGATGTATGGCTTCCTTAGAATTCACAAATTTTTTTGCTTTAGTTCTATGTAAGCCCCCCTTAAATATCATTATTTTTTATTTTTTGTATGAGAATCGTAAAGCGGTCTACAGGATACACCTACCTACCAAGTTTCAACTGTGTAATGCGAATAATTTCAGAATAAAGTGGCTGCGACATATTGACAGACAGACATACATACAGACAGACAGACAGACAGACAGACTTGACGAAACTATAAGGGTTCCGTTTTTTGCCATTCCGCTACGGAATCCTAAAAAACATTCTTGTGTTGAAATAATAAGAAATTCCACGGGTAGATCTTAAGAAGTTGCAGAAGTATTTTTTGGTTTACAAACATTTTAGGTTTTAAATAATTCCACTTCCAGATCTCCTAGATCGTGTAGTTTCTTTGCCGTATTTGTTGAGGGAGATGACTTCGCTCGGACTTGTGACATTGTTCAAAAATATTTGTGCTTTCGAGTATGTAGACGATTTGACAGCCGGAAAGCAAATTGTTTAGAGAAGCCCGTTGGGTATTGACTTAACATCAAAGCGATCGTCTTGAATTCTATGTACAGAGTAGTTTCCTATCAATATAAATACAAAGATATATCTGTTGGCATCAATATGTTGGTAAACATCAATATATATATTATATTCACGAGATGTATAGGTACAAAAAATCTAACATAAATATTTTGAATTTTAAAGTACGTCAGACGTCATGTTATATGTTGTGTTGTAAGCAAACACAATATAAAAAGAATTATAAAATCGGATCATGTTATAAATATCATAAGAAAATAATATAAAATTTTGTTGAAATTTGTGTCGTTACACATTTCTTTTTAATGTTCCAGTCATGATTTTTTGAAGTTACTTGGATTTTATAGACTCTCTGACTTCAAAGACATATGCGTGTTGAGGGATGTTTAAAGCATAGGTTAAAATAATGTTTATTTACATTTAAACACGGACCTGCAAAACTTTAATTTGCTAAACATTATTCCCTGTGAATTACACATATTATGGCAAGTTTATAATTACGCGTTAGCGCACAACATTCAGTGCTTTGCTTTGTGTTTAATGATGTTAAAACTCAAATTTATAGCCTAATACTTCGTGCGTTATCACTCTCTAAAAAAATTTTTGCATCCAGACAAAATAATATGAATTCAAATGCATCTCTCGCTCTAACAGTTCCCTGATTAAACCAAATAAGCAAGTTGAGAAGTTGACGGCGATACACTAATTTCGAGTTAAGTTTCCATGTAGTTTGACTCGAAAGCAGGCTCGAGTTTGAAACTCTTCGGATCCTCGACGATATCTCGCGATATACATATTTTATTTCACATTTTGCGCCCGCTTCAACTCCGAAAGGGGAATTTTCTTCATACACCCCGACAGGGCTGCTACTAAATATGAATTTGATGCTCATTCGCGTACGTGTGAAAGCGAAATTATGTGTAATTAAAGCGTTTGTTGAGGAACCGTCTATGTTATATTGGAGTACTGATTCGACAAAATTTTGGTGAGACTTTAATGATGTAGCGTTTAAATAATGTTTGTACTAATCAGTATTTCTGAAAATGTGCTCTTTGTTTCAAATTAAATGTAATAATAGGGGTTAAAGTATGAAATTGCCGATTATTTTCCCACTTTTTATTTTGTTTATAGCTCTTAAGTACAGTCATATTATTGCGTAATTCTTTTTGTATTGAATTAAAAACTAAATAAAGTAATATCAGTATATAAAACGCTTTTTGTACAATAATATGAATTTTTCAATTGATTACTAGTTTTATTTTTAATTTTTTAGTTCAATCTGTTTTAAAAGCGTGGTTTTTTTGGTTGTTTAAACTATAATTTATTTTTTACTTTTTAGTTTAGTTTATAAGATTTGATTCCTTCTTTACCGACTGTAAGTCCAAACCTATGCAGGAAACATAATTGATACAGATCGCGCGCTAGCTCTATCTCTTTTACTCCCTCTTACAGAGGAAAACTGGGAAAACTGTTATTAAATTATTGCATTGTCATCGGTCCTTGATACGTGTGCAAAGTTTCAAATTAATTAAACTTCTGGAAATCGGTCAAATTTATGCTCAAAGATTCCATTACATACATAGATACATAGATAGATACAACCCAAGCTAATAAAAGCGTGGTAAAAAGCAGTCATGCTGCATAAAACGAAATATGACCAAGCGTCGAGGAACGCAACGAAGCAAGGACAAATATATTAGCAAATCATCATCATCATAATCTCATGCCAGACGACACCGATGATGATGGGTGTACGGGACCCATCATTTGGGGTCTAACGTATTCCTTCGACCTTCATTAGATCGTCGGTCTACCTGGCGAGCTACCTACAATTCATCGTCCGGTCCGCAGTCATAATTCCAGAACCTTTCCGTCCCAACGACAATCGTGCATCGGTTCTTCTAGATAAGATAATTATTACAAAGCAATTAATTTTCATTAAATGATGAAAAATATTCTCGTAAATATTAACTACTTATGACTCTTATGACGTCTTGATGACATGAATTTATGGAAGGGGAATACGTAGTGCGCTCAGCTTAGTTGATGTGCGAGTAGGGCAGATAATTGATGATGGTACACTTAACAATCATCATTTTCATAATATGCTTTATGACTAGTAATGTTTAATGGCAATGCAATTAAAATACCAACTGTTTTACCCGACTACGTCAGAAGGAGGGTTGTGTTTTTCGAGTTTATGTTATAAAACATACACTCGAAAAACACAACCCTCATTTATTAATATTTATTAATATAAAGTAATAAATAGTGATCAAAATTGCTTTTTTCACTCGTTTAATAAAAAAATCGATTGAAAGTTGAAGGAATTCTCCATACCATCAATTCAATTCTCATCTGAATCTGTTGATTAGTTGAACTGCAATAGGTAAGTTAACACAGAAAGAGTTTTTATTTGCGCATAATATAGTAAGTATTTATATGAATTTAACCTAAAATTTACCAAAATCATAATTTTTATAAAATATATATCACTATTTTCCAGAAATATTGTTGTGGGAAAGGGTGATATCTTATTATCGGTGCTTGAAGAGGCGACTGAAGATTCATTGAGAACCTAGATAAAAATGGGTTTATATTATTAAACTCTGGTTAATATAACAAACGTAACTAATTGTCAATATTTCAGTTGCCATAGTATATGGCTGTATGTTTTGTTTTATGATTGTGTGTGTGCAGTCCTAAAATGTGGTGTTGAAAGGCGATTAAAGTAGTACTGCTAAAAGAAGACGAACAACACCGTCTTTTCTCTAACATTGGCCAATCTGGGATAGCCAACCTGTCTATCCAGTAGTAAACATGGGGCCATAGAGTCATATACGGGTTGTTCATTACGAAGCCGAGCAATTAATACTCGAAAATTCTTGCTGCCCGAACCGATGATCACACCCAGGACCCCGACACCTTGGCCTAGTACTTAGCCGTATAATTATTGATATCAAAGACGAGCCTTTATTATTATTATTTTTTCTTTTTATCTTCTATCTAATAATATCTGTAAGGCGTATTTAAGATTATCATTAATTTCACATTGCTTACATCCCACTAGTGTCAACCCTAAGCACTATCTCGGGCATCTTATTTAATTATGGAGAGGCAGATGATCGCTGCCATTTTATTGCTTTATGAGAGCCGAAATGACCTACTTGGAAGCCAAGCGCTTTATTAATCAATGATCTGAAAGTTGCTATGTTCTTCAGACTTCAACTTCTTATACATATGATAACATGTTTCCCAAGCCTAAAAAAAACGCTCAAAATTTATTTTCTTAGATAATAATATCTATTTAGAGGCAGACAGATAAAATACTTTTGACTGGTAGTTTGACCCTAAAACATTAAAAAAATACTAACATTATTATCGATATTAAGAAGAACCAGTTCACGAAACTGCCTAAAGGAAATTCTTGCTGATACGAAAAGAATGTGATTGCCTAGAACTTGTGAGTAATATTGCAGGTAAAAAAGATTTGTCGCACCTGTGCCTCGGCACAGTACAGCGAAAGATGCTCAGTAGCATATCTTCGAGGGTTAAGGTAAAATAAGTTTCATTGATGAAATGAAATGTATAACTTGCATTACAATTTGTTAGAGTAGCTTAGGTTTTACAAAACATGTTTTTTAATCCCTCAACCCCCAGGAGGCACGCGCGTGCTGCGATAACAATTGATTTCAATTGTGTCTGGAATAACTCACGATCGAGGGATTAATATCAGTATATTTGAAAAATTATGTCTTAGGCGGGACTCGAACCAATGAAAAACGTTTTTTTTACTAGTTACAAATAGCGAACGCTCACCCTTTATGAACTTTCAGTTTATCTATCTAAGTGTAAGGCTAATATTTCTATTAGTAACAGCTATAAAAATATATAAAATATAATTCAAAAGCATTCCAATAAATTTGTTACATTTTCCCCTTAAATAGACTAGGTAATGGAAAAAAACTTATATACAACAAGCCAGAGAGTACCATACAATAAAAATCAAGGAAAAATGCAATACTGTCCACTAAGGTCAGCATTTTTATACTGTAACCAAAGCAGCGATACTATAACGTTCGCAAATCCGAATGTTACTGATATTTTAATGTTTCCTTTTCAATTTTGGTTTCCACCCTATGTTTACAAGATGAATTACTGTTTTACAACATGACCTAGGTACTAAAGTGTCGCATGCGTAATATAGGGCCGCGATGACCCGGTAAAGCTATCTGAGGTCAGATCTCGCTTTAGGTGCTTTGCGGCAAAAAAGGGTTAAAAGGTGGTTCTATAGTACTGCGGCAGAAACTTAGGTGTTAGCATTTGTTATGACGAATGTCTCACTTTACTAAATGTGGTTTAAGTGGTTTTATAGCCATCGTTTGTGTTTTATTTCTTTTAGTGTGTTATCAAGATTTTGTTCGCAATTTATTTTAGTGGCGATGAAAGTATAAAAACTATTTGCTTTGTAAGAATACAAAGGGCATTTTGGTCCTTTTGATGAATTAGTTAATTACTCAAACGGAAATATTGCGAGTTCACTATTGTTTTTTGGGCTGATTAATTAAATTGATTAAAATTTATTATTTTAAATTTTTAAATAATTAAATGTACTGTGGTCACACTGAAAGTATTTAGAGCAATTAACAGGCTAGTAAGTAATAAATTAGACAACATATTTTTTAACTTTGATAAAAAAACATTTCATAGTATTCTAAGTTTTAAAATAAAACTTGTTTTCACGACTTTTAACATTTCAAATGTTATAGCCTAACATGAGTGAAACGATTTAGTGATTATTCTTCAATGTTATTATAATAATTTCAGTTTTATCTTAGGCGTGCAAGTTTTAATTTGTCTAATCGCGTAAACGAGTTTCGTTTTGCCGTTGGATTTTGGTCGTTAGGTTTTTGGCATAAGAGTGAAGTGGAGAGTTCTAGTAGACAGGAGGGTAGTAAATCAGCTGTGGGAGGCTCCAAGCGTGACGTATCAGCGTGACATCGCCGGCGCCCGTTGTCACCTGTTCGCCGCGCCTCATTTGCGACAGAAGTAAGTAGGTAGTGGAGTGGTTTGTTTTTCCTTGAATATTTATTAATTACGAGCTGACCCGGCCAAAAAACGTCGTTTTGCAATACATATTAAGGATTGGTGTGAGAATAGTTTTTTTTGTTGGTTAATATAATTTCTTTAATACTTATTATCCTTTTTTTTTAAATAAAAAATGGGCTTGCTCTTGACTACATACTTAACTATACGGTTAAAAAGAAGCCTAAGATGGAGCGAGCTTACCCAGAGGTACTGGTTCTCCCACACACCAGCGGAACACAGAAAAACTGTTTGGCGCTGGATTCCGGCAGGAGAGTGGTAGCATCCAGTTCTTAGATTTTTCTTCGTTAGGAATAGGATAATATAAGTATTACAAAAATTATATTCACCAGCAAAAAAATACCGTTAACCTAACAGCTGTATATGGTTTTATTAACACGACACGACTTACAACCAAAGGGGTGGTATGTTAGACTAGGAAGCGTATCAGCGGACTTGTCTACAGCAATTTCAAGATGCATCAACTTTAAACTAGCAGTTACAAACAAATCATCCACTACGTCTACATTCTACCAAGTTATTAATAAACTTAAAAATAACTGTTGCCCGTAACTTTGGTGACTATACGACAAACTATATCATAAGCCGAGCACGAACCGAAAGTTAGTTTAGTTCGATGTTACGGACTTCACTTGACATTACAAGTTCTACAGCAAAACTTAATCCTATGTTAATCTGGCTACACGTAACATTTAATTAAACTGATGATGATTAGTAATTAACATTAATTTTGCAATTTTATACTTTGACAATTATGTGTCGTGTGCGTTAAAATAATAGAGCTCGTCAATAATTGCGAATATTTCGATTTTGTAAACAACTTGCATAAGTCATCTACTTATTTTTTGGCCTTTCACATATATTTTTTATTTACTTAATCTGTTATATTTTATCGGTAATTTTAATGTCATAGACATTTAAGACAATTTACACTGTAATATTCTAATGCATTTACTAAAGCTATGTGAACTATTTGTTAGAAATTTTTAGGCATAAATATCTAAGTTTTAAGGACAGATACAAAAAAAATCGTGCAAAACGTAAGTAATTATGTTTTAGCTCTAAGCAAAGCTTAGAGAAATGGTTGGAAGAAACTTGTACATCAATTTGATATGTAGAACTTCTTCAAAACTACCCTGCTCAAACGGAGCATCGTTATGTTAGCTATAATGTTATTTAGCTAACAAATAAAACCCTACATATAATTACTGCGAGTTTATTATTTGACTTTTCCAATTTATATCATTAATTCCAAGTTACACCAACAAGATTAGGAGTTATTATAATATTGATCAAAGCATCTGGTGTCGATAGAGTTCTCACTTTGGCACCCTTCACAGTTGATTGATGCGTTTCGCACCGCGCCTTTTGAACCTCGGTATTGTTACAGACTTATTGTGGAATTTAACGTTTATTGCCGTTATAATATTATATAAAAGCCAGAGAGCAACCTGGGGCCACTGTTATTAACCGCTGGCATCCACGCGAGTATGGCTACCAGTGCTTTGTTACGTATGGGCGGAGAGGCTGTTTTTCCGCAACGCCGGAAAAAAAGGAGATCCTAATGATGGATGCTGCTTGCCTGCCTATATGCATGCATGATGCTTGCTTGCCTGCATTCATTCAAACGTGCGTGTTTGTATGCACGCTAGCGATTATCATCCATTTCATATTTGTGAACATTATGACGCAGTTTACGTGTGTGACTTGTCATTTTTCTGCCATAGGATGACATGCCAATTAATGTTATGATTAGTAATCGTTATTGTAAAGCATATATGCATGATCATATTATATGCTGATGTATGGTTAATAGAAAAATAATACGTTACTGCGTACATGCGAAACATGAAATATCAGATTCCAACACTATAACGTAACATACGTTACAATAGTACCTTCTAGCTTTGGATTTGGTGCGTCCCAGAAATAGTTCAACAAAATATTGATATTCATTTCTGCAGGGTGTTGATATTGAATATACGACAATAAGACTAAATGTTCATTTAAATGTCGTTTCATTCCCCAAATTCCCAAAACTGGCCGATTTTCTAAAATTACTTTCAATATTACAAAGTTGTACGTATTTAGCGTACGTTTTTTTTTGTTTTACGTGTTTACGCGGGTTCTAACTTGTGTTTGATATCTATGTAATAAAAATAAAAATTAAGTGTCTATTTGTAATTTCAAATTACTAGCTTTTTACTGAATAATTATGAAAGCATCCGGTAATTAGGCTGTCTGTCTTCCTGCAAATAGCTAATGTTAAGGAGTAACTTAGGGGTACTTTTGTGTTGCAACATGTCAAGAATCTTGAAGTCCACGCGAACCATCGGTCTATCTGTTGCCGAAAAAGGTACTCAGAGCAGTGCCTGGGATTTGCGATCCAAGTGTAGGCTTAGGAGAGGTCCCCTTCGAAGTCCGTAGGCTCTCTCCTTAACTGCCCGAGCAACTTCCTCTGCTTAACCATCTTTGGTACAATAACTTTGCAAAAGATACAATAACCAAGCCAAACTGGGCGTGGAACAAATAAAGACAATGTCGCGATATTAACGTTTTGACGTGGCAGTAAGTTAGCGCGCGCCGCAAATATAAAAACACATAAAAAAGCTCGTTCACACTTGCGAATTACTAAAAATCTGAGTACATTGTTGTGTAAGTCCCCGCTGGTGGGTCGTGCCTTTGTCGTACGTAATAAAATATTTCATTTTAGTGTGAAACATCCCGGGCTGGTGCTTGTAGTCTTTTTTTCGAGGGTGACATACTTGCATTCCGATGCGAGTTGAATGCGGGATTTCTGAATGAACTGACGGGAACTCATTAGTTAATTACTTTTGGATGTTTTACTGCGAAACAGTTATTTGTTTGAAGTTTTTTTTATAGAAACATTAGCACAATCATGTACGGTGTACTTTATTACTGTAATTGTAAATATAGCAATATGTACCTTCATCATTTTGAAATGGTAACTTTGAATAGTTTGAACATCATGTCTCGGAAGAAACATCTAAGGGATAGTGTACATTATTTGTTTATTTTGTCTGCAGTATACATTAAAACTTAATCGCTTATCGCATGAACACTTAATCCAATGTCACTGAACTAATTTGACGGATTTTCATCTCCAACAAGAGAAGTTGTATTTTTCTTCTCGTAGCTATAATTTAAAAAAATATATGTGTATCTCGCACTCTCGTTGCCGAATTTAGAAGAGTTCTTCTTGAAGTTCATGTGTTTTAATTCAATCATATGCTATTATTGTATTTTTGAACCGTTGTTATTCGATTTAGACCAATTATACACGGTGCCTTTTCAACCACCTGTAAAACGAAGCTCACGTCATGTAACCATTATGTATAACATCACCTTGCACCTTCGAAGAGTAGTGGGATCACTGACTGGACATATCCCCCTAAATAAACATCTCTTCACCATTGGTGTCACAGACAGCCCCCTATGTAGAGGCTGCCTGGAACAGGCAGAATCGGCTGCCTATGTGATTTTGGAATGCACAGGGGTAGCCACCCACCGGGCATCTATCCTCGGCACACCGCGTTCCCTTTCAGAAGCCTGTGAACGTTCTAAAAGACTTCTGTGCTTCTGGAAGGAGTTGGGGTGGTTGGACCAACCACCCTAATCCCCCCTACGCATAATGGGCCAAGCGGAGCCTAAATGCGGAAAAGGGAGTCCGTTACCAATACCAATACCATCTTGGCAGTGTTATATTAATTTTTTTTACCAAAAAATTTTTATAAAAAAATATTAAATATTGGTTTAGCTATTTATTTTGAAACACGCTGTGACACGCACAGATGTAGCCGTGTAAGGTCCATTCAACCGAGACCCCGCCGCAGCAAAATAATACGTCTGTCTGTGTGCGTCATAGCGTGTTACAAAATTAAAAGTCTGAATTAATTTTTTTTTAAATTTATTTGTAATCAATAAATAAATAACACTGGGCTTCGTTTTCCAGGTGGTTCAAAAAGCACGGTGTATATAAAGTTATAACAAAAAAGTATTGATCTCTAATAACATGAATAACAGGGGCAGCATAGCATATAAAATCTATGGGTGTAGGTATATTGTTTAAGATTAGATACTTTGTTTGGTGTGCAATAAAACTCTTTAGAATAATCATTATAAGTAGGTAAGTATCTATCTACCCAACTAAGGTTAGGAACTGAAAATGTATTATTTAGTAAATAATAATCATCAGAACTAGACACAATTAAGGTTACTACTAGAGCTAAGTGCTGTTCCCAATTGATTTAATTTTATTACTTCTATACAAAATCAATTTTCTAAAACCTAGAACAGTTTCATTTTTGCAAATTGTAGAGGTAATTTGCTGTAAAAAATATATATCCATATTGAAACACTGTAACTGCTTTTCATTCTGGCATTCTTTCGTATTGTACTAGATTATTGCTAAAAGCGGCTGCTTTTGGCGTTAGCGACAAATTCGAAACTAAACGAAAAGTTTACTGTGATTCAATGAATACTAGAGGTAATTTGCTAAAATGATACTTGTTTTTTGAAATTTTATTTTGTTTAGTAGTAATGAAATTACACCAATTGGGGCAGCACTTGGCTCAAGTAGTCCCCTTAATATATTTTTTTTGGCGTTACCGGTGACGCCCATGATAGCGCTCAAAAGGTAATTATATTTTCGAGACATTTCACACTGGGCCACACATACGCATCTGTTACAAATTAAGCTTCTTTCGCAGCTTGGGGTATTGGGTACTAGACAACCGATAAACTTGCTTATAAACCTACTTAAATGAAAATGTTTATAATGGATTTGAATCTATAAAGCTGACCCATTACATTAATTCACTGAAACACTCTCCAGCCAATACTCGGAGCTGGCTGTCTGCTGCCTGTCAGGTCTCGACTGGTTCCCGGGTGACCTGGCTTCTAATTGGGGATAACCTCGGCGTGTCCGTTAAATTCACTCGCATCTGCCCATCAGTAGGTTTAGTGGATGGTAATTAATTCGATTGTATCTCGAATAAATTTTAAAACAGTAAATTGGGAATTTGTCCAGGGTGAAGTAGGATTTTTTGTACAGAGCTTTATCCATACTTTTACTCGTATTTATGGTGCATCCATATAAATATAATCAAAAATTAATAGAACGATAAATATCTTTGCTTTGTGCTATGAGAACAATAATAAATCAAATTTAACAGTCATTAGTCAGAATCAGTTAGTGTGGTGAACACACCGTTTTTCAAGGGGTTCGACTCTCGGACGGATCTACGTAGAAAAAAATAGTATTTTCCATATTGTCTCGGGTCAGTGTTTTTGGTACTTTCGTTGTTATTGATGTCCTGAAATCAAGTGCTTTAAATAGTTACTTACATTGGGATCGGAACAGTGTATGTAATACTGGCAACGCTTATATACATTTATTTATTTATAATTTATTTCGTCGTTGAGCCCATAATAGTTTTATATTCTATGCAATTCAAACATATACAATTAAAGAAGACCAAATTCAGAAACAAATCTTAATAGTCCAACGAAATCCATATAAAGTTTATGTTTACCATCTTGGTTTGTTGGGATAAATGTACAAGACTTTAATTATTTCACAACAAAACAAACCCTTACAACTCCCAATGTTATCATTAGTCGAGGAAGCCCCAAATTTTGTCGCTCACACAGACATACTAACATCTGAGACCCTATTCATGTCTGGATAGATACTAAAACGTTTACCTACAGGGAACACACAACTGTACCCTTAGACATGTCATTCGCAATCTAACCGGCATTGTGCTGGTCCCGAAATGTTAACTCTTTATTACAATGCTCTCAAGGTTCAAGTTAGGGTAAACTTGGAGTGCTGTTATCTTAGGACTCGTACCTAATTCTCAATTGTTCACGTGGAAGTTAGCTGGCCCCGCCTCTAACTGCTTCTAACGTATATATAATAATTGTATGGCCTATTGCTAACTGTACAATAGACAGTTTATCTCAAATTATTTGGCCCAAGTTCAGAACGTTCACTGTTTGACGTTTTAGACCGAGGATTAGTATAGAGCTGTATTGGTCGATGTTTTTGTAAGCTTTTCAATACGAAGCCATTTACGTGTCGCTTTTTTTCTGACGTGAGGTCAACCAATCGTGGATTAAAAGTGAAAAATATTTTGCTTTGAAAGGTGTTCGGGTCGAATGGTTCGTTTTGTAAATTGAATGTGGTTACATATCAAGTCGTTTAAACCAAATAGATTTAACTTAGAATGTTTATTTAACATTGTTTGTTATTTTAAATAAATAAATTACGTACTTTTGCACTCAAAATAATAATGTTACCATTAGAATTAATGGAGTGGAGCATTCTAGACTAATCTTACTTCTTCTTAGTATATAAATGCAAAAGTTTCGATGGATGTTTGTTACTAAATAACACAAGGCCCCAAATTCCGTTAATTTACAAATGGCTCAATTGAATCGTAATTGGATCTAAATCGTATATTTTAAAACATTTATTAAGGTAGTAATGTCAAAATGTATGATTGAGATCCAATTACGATTCAATTGAGCCATTTTTAAATTAGCGGAATTAGGGGCCTAGACAGGTAAATGGATCAGGATGAAAATTGATAGAATAATATACACGGTACATTTTAAACCACCTGAAAACGAAGCCCAAGTTACGCGACCATTATATACGGGGTGTAATAAAACTAAACGCAGACCCTGAAGCTACTCAATCTGAAAAGCAAACTAAGTCATATTACACAATATTATACCTGAGTAATGATTTTTATTTTTGGGAGTCAAAAAAAATATTATAATTCTTAGCGCGCAATGTATAGCAGCTGGAGCGTGGGCCGCTGTGCTGGAGATGGCTGCTAAGTCCAAAATTCTTCCGCGCAATATTGTAATTAAAAAAAGCCTTAACATGAACGAAATAATTAAAAAAAACCACTATGTTTGTAAGAAGAAAAGTTTTAAAGTAACCTTTGGCAACAGTTTTTGTAATAAAATGGAAAACAAAATTGTGACTTTGACCCTCAATATCTTCGAAACCAGCTGTTTCCTAGGTATGGTTCTAAAGAAAAAATAATCCTAGTGATGGGGACAGTACATGGTTTTCGGATCTGCGTTTGATTTTTTTACACCCGTTATAATCATGGCAGTGTTATTTAATCTATCAATAAAAATATATTTTTAAAAATATTAAATAATTGTTCAGACTTTTAATTTTGTAACACGCTGTAACGCGAT
The DNA here is from genome assembly GCA_949315895.1 of Anania crocealis. NCBI lineage: Eukaryota > Metazoa > Arthropoda > Insecta > Lepidoptera > Crambidae > Anania > Anania crocealis. Next base: position 10,194,372 of record OX438868.1, read on the forward strand.
GCAGCAAAATAATACAACTATGCGTTTGATTTTGCTGCAGCGCGCCGGGGTCCCGAATGAATGAACCTTACACAGCTAGATCCGTGCGCGTCACAGCGTGTTTAAAAATAAATAGCTGAATCAAATTTTTTTAAATTTTATAAACATTTAATATAACACTGCCAAGATGTTTTACATAATGGTTAAATAACGTTGCCTTCGTTTTATAGGTGGTTGAAATTGCACCGTGTAAATATATCAGTCTAGAACAGCACGTGGGCTTTGTACCCTAGAACAACGTACTTTTTCCGTGGGTGGCATAGTGTCAAATTCATTTTTTAACGCGAACGAAGTTGGAGGCCGCTTGACTTTAGTGTTATTATTTGATCATTTGAAACTGTTTTTTAAGCTTATAAATTGTAAATACAATCTCTTGAATAAAATATTTTCGACTATCTTAGGTGGGACTACAATCATCCGCTTATAATGGTCCTAAACAGTCATCTCTGTTCCGAATCGATTCGGTATTCGATGGAAACGGAGAATAATCGATCCAACCCAGGCCTCAGACCTTGTGTCGCTTTCAACACTGGTGTTACCACCACTTAGGTAGTATGAAGTACGTATATTTATTAAAAGGAATTGGTGACACAGTAATCGCAAATTAAATTTTCTATGTCCGTGCATTTGTTAAATACGCATGGGAGGCTGAATTCAAGTGTTGCAGTGGATCGCGGTACGCAAATAGCCCGCGGTCTGCGGTCTGCGGCGCGGGACCAGAGCGGCGGCTAATGTAGAATAATTGAATTTCGATAGATAACATATTAAGTGACTGTTTTTGTCAGATGAGCGGTCGAATCGGCATCAAATATAGTGTTACTTTATATGATATCTAAGCAATTTAATTACAATTATAATTACAGTATTTAAACTTAAAAATGTCTCAGGCGGGACTCCAACCCCCATATAGTGTACTGAAAATATAGTGTTGTCGTTAAGGTTGAATTTATTTTCAACAGACAGAAAATGGAACATATTTTTGTATTTGTGATTTTACTTTATTGGATTCGTCTGAAATAAATAATGTGAATTTAAATTTATAAATGGTTGACCAGGCATCCTTTTGATGAAATAATTTTGATGTCTTTTGTGTGGTCTATAAGATATAATTCAAAGTGGGTTTTCTAATATCCTACCGCAAAAGGTAGTTTAAAAAAACCTTTTTTTTCCACCCTAAACTGAAAACTCTGATTCATGACGTTATTAGAGAGTCAATCAGTAAGCGGAAGTTAATATTAAATAGGTTATACCGGCCTTGCCTGACTCGTCGGTGGCATCATTCGATAACCGACACAATTGCGTCGCCTGGGACCGGCCTCAGTCGGTTTGTACCGAGTTTTAACTAAGCTTGCTGTACAAAATATTTCCATAGGAAAGACCGAGGGAAAAGTAAAAAAGGTTAAGCCCTTGCGGCCTATAATCATCCCACTGCAGGGCAAAGACCTCCATCGTTGAAATCAGGTTACCACAGTGGTAATAGGTACAGGAATTATCACCACGATTGCCAAATGCGGATTGGTGATCAGAAAAGCAATGTTTGGTAATTCGGAACTTATGTTGCTTGACCCGGGAATCGAACCACTAGAGCAAAACGGACGAGAGCAGCAGTAACAGAGGACAATTATTATAACATAATATAAAAATTTTACCTGAAAATAAAATTTGTATTATGTTTCCTAAGACGTCCGAAGTCCATTATTATGAGAGTACATCGTTCCTTTTCCTTGCGTTGTCGCTAGATGTCGCTACTTTCCGTCACGTGACTACCGCACCACTAGCGCCCCTCGTGGCCAAACCTGAAACTAGCTCAGAAACCGGAGAGCGAGCCACCAGCTTGTCATTGTTCGGCTCATAATAGCTACGAATGTAGGAGTACCACCAGGAAGACATGGTCTGGACTTCGGACGTCTTAGGAAACATAATACAAATTTTATTTTCAGGTAAAATTTTTATATTATGTGTTCCGTTTGACGTCCGAAGTCCATTATTATGAGAGATCTGTTTGTTATCTCCTGGTGGCTTGCGAATTAAAAATGATAAAACGCAACAATGTGATAGAAATGTGTATATTTTAGACTGTACCTCAAGTGTACAGCTTTGTAAAAAGACAGGAAATCAATTTATGAATAATTACACATTGACTAGTTCAATGTGATCTCGTTCATTTTAAACGCTGTACCTACATGTACAAAAACTGAAACGATAATACAAGAACACTCAACTTCTGCTAATTTCTAAGTAAGCTTATATTAATTTTAAACCAAGGTAATCAATATCAATCTGTGGGCGCAAAAAATTGGGAAAGTGATTTCTCCGCTGTGGCACCGGCCCTTTGGCCACTATTACTTAGCACATCTCTAAGATAATGTTTTCGAAAAGTACTTTCATGGCGCCAATTTGCTTTGGCTAAAATATCGTCGATAGGATATTTTTCTATAAGGTTAAGGGATGAAACTGCCGACCTACAGCTACCTGGTGGCGCATCTATTCCAGCATCAGAAAGTGTACGTTTCACCCAACCTCCTATTATCGTTACTGTAGCTGGTCTGACTGGCTCCCTTGTAGTAATAAATAAATTTGTAAGAGCACCTCTGGTATTTTTTGACATGGAAATCAACATTCTTAACCAAAACAAAGGATTTGTGTTTCTATCTGGCGAAGCAAAAAGGGTCCAACCTGATTGTTGGTAACTAATGGAATCGGTTTTTGAACCAAACACAGGATGCAAGGTGATGGAATCGCCTTTGTCGAAAAAATGATTTGAATCACAGTGTAAAAGAGTTAAATCATGCACTCTACGTCCTGAAGTTAGCAATAGAATAGTAGCAGTACGTCTAGAAACATCAAAAAAGCTTTGCATATTTGGATCTGAATCTTTTAAAAACTGAATGACTATTCGTGGATCCCATATCGGTAATTTTGGTGGATTAGGCTTAGCTAACGAAATAGCTTTAAGTATGTGTTTGATTAAGTGGTTTGAAGATATCTTAGTTTCAGACAATGTTTCACAGATGGATGCTATAACAGATTTATGAACAAGAATTGAACGATATGCTAATCTATCAGTTAGGAATAGCTTGGCTAAATATTTTGCTACATTTTCAGGTAAGGGACGTCTAAAATCTAAATTATTTTGGCGACACCACTGTGACCATTTGTTCCATATGGGAGTGTACGTTTTAAGTGTAGAGGCTCTCCAACATGTAGCAAGTAGTTCTTCTGCCGTCCAGTTGCCCGTTAACGCGTCCCAGCCGAAATGAGCCAAGCTTCCAACTGGAGGTTGTGGACTTGGGCTGGAGGTCGGCCGGTCATTGTATCGACCAGTGTTGTTATCAAGTTCTGTATCTTGACGGGGCGCGCTAGAGAAAGGCTTTTCAGGTCTGGGCGCCAAAAGGGTTTCGTCCACTTGGGTGCAATTATGATGAACTTCCCTGATGATGAGTTGAGGTGGTGCAGTACGCGAGGCAGAAGAGCTGGAGGGGGGAAAACCCACGCGAGGTCGAAGCGCCAGTATCTGCTGAAAGCGTCGTGAAAGTAGGCGTTCAAGTCTGACAAGTCTAGAGTAGCATACCTCGATACGACGTGAGCCTCCCTGGACGCGAACAGGTCTATATCTGGCGTTCCCCAGCGGTCGAATATTTTTATGGTTGCCTCCTCTAGCAGATGCCATTCGGAGCCGGCGCGACAGCGTGAGATTTGATCGGCTTCCGTGTAGTATCGTCCCGGCAAGTGGTGTGGGACTAGTACAACGTGTAAATTGTCCGTCAGTGCCAATAGTTGCTTTGTCATTTCGAATAACTTCAAAGATCTCGTCCCGCCTTCGTTCTTTATGTACGACACCACTGTCCGGTTGTCGCTCTGAAAGATTATCTTTGATCTTTTGAGAGTATTTGCTTTCGACCGGATAGCGGCGATCACGGCATACATTTCTTTTTGGTTGCAATGCCAATGTCGTTGATGACGGGTCCATCTTCCTTTGAGCATTTCGTTGTTCATTAAGGCACCCCATTGAACGTCTGAGGCGTCGGTGACTAGATAATTTATTGGCAAATCTTCGTGGTGAATTGGTGTCTTTTGGGTGACGTTTTCGAGCCACCATTCCATCTCTAACCTCACTTCGTCTGTGAATTGACTGGGATGATGTGAACATCTTTGAAGTGAGTTGCTCTGGCGCTGGAGCGTACGGCAATGCAACCTTCCCCGGTGGGTGATGAAGGTCGCAAAGTTTAAGTACCCTAAGAGGCGTTGCGCCTGCTTGAGGGACCAACTGCCGGCTGCCAAGCGAGTCGTAAGGCACTGACGTATTTTGCTCACCTTGTCTGGTGGAAGACACTTGATGTTTAGCTGTGTATTTCAAACAATGCCCAGGAATTCTATCGATTTTGTAGGAACAAGAATCGATTTGTCTGTGTTGACCTTCCAGCCTAGCTTGGAAAGAAAGTTTAGCGCTGCCTGGGTGTGAGCTTCCAAAGTTTTTCTGCACTGGTTTACTATCAAAAAGTCGTCCAAATAAACTATCAAACGAAGCTTGGCTTGGTTGCGCAATACTTCGGCGATCCAATTTGTGACGGACGCAAACATTCTTGGTGCAGCTGCCAAGCCAAATGGAAGGCAAGTCATTTGAAACAAACGGCCTTCGTAACTGATGCGCAAGAAGCAACGGTGCTCTACAGAGATGGGCAAATGGTAGTAGGCCTGGCTGATATCGAGCTTTGTCATCCAATCGTTGGCTTGAAGAAACTTGGGCACTTGGAAATGATGAAAGAGGTGGAAAGGTTTCGGATCCATGAACTGATTTAACGCTTTTAAGTTGAAAATGACACGGTTTTTGCCGTTGCTCTTTGTTATAAGGAAAAGCGGGGATATGAAAGACGGAGCTAAAGGAGCCATCCATTTCCAAAACTCCGCTTTGAATCAGGGCCTGAATCTCCGAGGACATTAACACGGACGATGGGGTCTGATACTTTCGTATAATGTCCTGAGTTGGAAATACTAGTGGTGGCTTTTCTTTGAATGGAATGCGAGCTGAAGAAATCAAGGCCAGGATGGTTTTGGGCGGATCGAATTTGGCCCAAATATCTCGATAAAATCTCAGACAGCCGCCCGAAAACCCCCCCCGAGTCATTTGTGTCTATATCTGGAACCCTGATCCTTTCGCCCCCCCTTTTTCTTTTTGCCGCGTTGATCGTGATCACGCCTCTCAGATTTTCCTTGATGTCTAGGTTTATTTTGTTGGGTGCTACGAAAAATATTTTCTCGTGATGTTGAAGGAATAGGAGACTTCGACCGGGCAGGTGATTTAGATCGAAAACCAGTCGGTTTTGCTTGAGACGTACTATTTTTAACCAGCTTATCTACACCGCCTATTTTTTGAATATAATTTGCCAGCATATGCTGGTTGAACATGTATTCCGAAGAGGGGGGAATCGTCTCAATGTCTTCACGCATGTATTTACCCTTCAAACTCTTAAGGAGTGCTTTTCGGCGTAACTCTAAAACCTCAGCGCGTTTTCCGCATATGATTTGTAAAATATCATGCGACACGTCTTTGTAACTAGATTCGTTGCCAAATAATTCTTTCAACTTGTCATGAATCGAAGAAGGCGTCAGTTTCGTACTCGGTTGTGTAGACCATTCGATCATATTACGAAGAGCCGTATTCACGAATTCATTTTGTGCTAAGAATGCGTTTGATAAGGCAGCAAAACTGCGTTCCATTTGAAACCATCTAATTGGGGAAAATGAATCTTCTAAACGTCTCAATTCTTCATTCACTTTTAGTTCGGAAAACGCGGGGTAGGCTACATATTTTTTCTGTATATCATTGTACCGCACAGAGTTCCACTCGGCCGAATCAAACCTCTGCATAGAGGCTAATTTTGCAACACGATCTGGATTTGCTCGGGGCACCGTTGGCTGTTTGACAGACACGTCCAGGTCAGCAATATCATTAATAGAATCAGGTGCGCACGAAAATGGGTCATCTAATGCACTACGTAGCGGCCCCGTACCGGCGGAATTCAAATTCGGAACCCCGGGATGCATAGCCGAGTAACTCGAACAAAATAAATTGTTAACATGACTCACCAATTGCTGAGATAGCAACTCAAACCTTCGGTCCATATCCCGTATTGAATCCCGCGAACAGCTGCGAGTGCTGCGCCGGCGTCGCTTGGGCGGCGGCTCGTCATCGGAGCTCGGCGACGACGAGGAGCGCGCCCCCGAGCTCGCGCTGGAGCCCGCGGACGCCGGGCGGCGCGCGCTCGGGCCTGCATCTCCATGCACCGGCCGCAAACACGCACGATCACTCACTTTTTCCGTGGGCGCGGTTGCTCTATTTTCACCATCACTCATTATCACGTAACGGTTTTCAAAAACTTAACACTTTCTACTTTAATCTCGAAAGTTAAATTTTTTATTTTTATTTTTTATTTCTGAAGGTAGAAATGAATGTTAGGATTTTAAATATCTAACGACAAGCGTTCGGTTTGAAAAACGACGCAACAATGACAAGCTGGTGGCTCGCTCTCCGGTTTCTGAGCTAGTTTCAGGTTTGGCCACGAGGGGCGCTAGTGGTGCGGTAGTCACGTGACGGAAAGTAGCGACATCTAGCGACAACGCAAGGAAAAGGAACGATGTACTCTCATAATAATGGACTTCGGACGTCAAACGGAACACATAATAAGCAACATTTTAACTACCAGCAGGAACCTATTACGTGTTTGTTGTATATAAGTAGAAATATCGCTTATGTTAACAGAGGACACTCTGATAATGTAAGTATATTTTAAACTTAGTTAAAAAATAGTAACGGAAATCATCAGTCAGAGTATGATTGTTTTCGATAATTACTTGTTTGAATCAATATGTGAGAGAAATATTATTTTACAAATGTTTAATAATCGGTTAAGATGAAACAGCTTTTGATAAAATGTGAAATAAGGTGGGTCAATTAAATTGCAGGTGTTTCGTTACGGTTCGCAAATATTTGCAATAATATTTCTCCCGGAAATATTGATGGAACTCCGTGTGCTTACAGAGCGTACAGCTGCAGTAACATAAATTCGGGTCCTTCCACATTCAACCAGCGATTTTTCTACCGGTGAATATTTTTTCCACATTCTACCGGTCACTAAAAATCATTCCACTTTCAACCAGCAACTTGGAAAGCTAGGTGTATAAATTCGTCTATACAAGCAATGCCTTGGTAGCTTAATTGGTATGAGCTTCGCCCGGTAAGTATGGTTGTGGATTCAAGCCCCAGCTACGACAGTCGATATATGTATTTTCTCTCCCTTTTTTCGTTTTGTAAAGTTACCCGAATATTCCGAAAACAAATGCGGCCATAGGTGAAACTAGCCATCTGGTACAAGAACCAGAAATATACACTTACTATAAGATCTCAAGTTTACAGTATTATGTCGCATCGAATCGTATCGTTGCGTTACGTGTCTTACATTTGTCGTTGAAGTGCGTCCTTATAGTTCAACAGCGTATCGATTGAGCAGTCACACGCGTCATCTTTTAAAGTCACGTCTTGATCTCTGGGTCTTAGCGACCGGAAGCATTGTTCGCGTGTATTAACCCTTGTTACTTTGACAACACACCCTACTCAACCTCGGTGATCGCAAACGCCCCGAATGCAAATAAAATTTACCACTGCCTTCATGACTTTTTTGTAAGCATTCATTTGGAAAACATCGGAGAAATTCTTGGTCCGAGCTTTATTTGGTTGAATTGTGATATTATTTATGAACATACGTTTTAAAAGAATACATTACCTATGTTATATTCCCGCGTAAAACCCCTCATCTGTTCAAAACAGGTTGTAAATCAGGTATATAACGTCAATTTGGTTTGAAAATACAATTCATGACTTTTTTTCGACTATTCTAGGTGAAACATGAATCCACAGCCTTTTGCGTATCTAAGGGTCGACTGCTCTTATAGCAGGTTAGACATTGTTGACATCGATGAACTCATTCAAGGCTTTTTACGCTGTAAACCAGCAGCGTTTTATCAATGCTTTTAGTGATTTTACCTCCAAAAGATGTTTGCTTAAGGAATTGTATTTTCAATTGGGTGTAAAACATTAATTTAGTTAATTGTGTCCCGCATCGACACATAACAGAATGAAGAGTACAACCTAGGGTAGGTCATTATTAAAAAAAGTGGTTTAATCGAGGATACAACTTTTTTATATTTTTTTATAACGTATGTTGTCGACAAGACCCCTAATGATTGCCGCTCATTCATAGGTTTCTATGTCTATCAACGAATTCTGACAACTTGATTTCGTTAGTGTGCATTTTTAGTCTCGCTATAACAACAAATAACAAACTAAAGCCAGCCAATTCTAATATTAAACGAAACGTGATTATTTCAACGAAAATTCAAAACGATTGAGAAGTGTCCAACAATAATGTGTAGGTATGTTTATGAGATGTTTTTTTATTCAAATTAATCATACCGTACTCGTATATAATGCCCATATCTACCAAAACTACACTCCTAACTTCCTAAGGCTTTCAAGGCCGTTTCTAGTAGGGGTATATGAATGCTTTAGATAAATTTTAAAGCCTTGTACAGATCAAGTGTAACAACGTAAGGTAATGTTAGTATGTTTATTGGGTTTTAATCCCGCGCCACCCGCACCCTCTTAAGCGACCTTTACCTGATCTTTGGTCCTCCTGGTGGGGGGTCTACAAACAGATCGATGCTCATTAATTTAAAGTTCGATTTAGGTAGAATAATAAACCTAACATGTTAAGCAGTAAAAACAAATTGATAATGGGACAGGCGTATCCAATATCATAATTGTAATTTATTAAAAACAAAAATGTATATTGCTTTTCGTTTATTCATTTTGCTTAAATACGAATTAGGATCTGGAAAGAACAGTAATTATGTAAAGATTGAGTTACCTGCTTAGTTACCTGTTATGTTGATCAAATAATTTAATGGGAATAATTCCGTTCATAGTATCACATTTCAACATTTTAAACGAATGAAAACACTAATACCTGTACCTACTAAAAAGTCTGATTACTTATTCGTCACTACAGTCAGTAAAGTTTATTCCCATCGATATTCTGATATCGGTCGCACTGGTAAAGTTGTAGTGTTTGAACAGTAAAAATATAAAAAAACCGGCCAAGTGCGAGTCGGACTCGCGCACTTAGGGTTCCGTACCAAGTTTAACAAAAATACCACAATATTTTTGATGCCTGCAAAAATAATTTTGTTTTTCATAGTGTTTGTATGAAGGACAAAGTTATGTTTGCTGTTGTTGAAAATATGCTAGATTTTCAAAACTACCAGTTCGATCTCGTTCGAACCAATTTTCGTTGAAAGTATTTGTTAAGATCTACATTATGTATTTTTTCCAAAATTTTCACTTGCTTATTTTAAAAGTTAGAGGGGGGGGGGGGGGGGGTGACACTCATTTTACCACTTTGGAAGCGTCCATCTTCCAAATGTTAGACTTTTGGAAAAAATGGTTTTAGGAACCTCTATGTCATTTTAGAAGACCTATCCATAGATAACCCATATGTATAGGTTTGAGGAAAAAAAATATTTTGAGTTAGTTCTATGTATGGGAAGCACCTCTTAAATATCATTATTTTTTATTTTTTGGATGAGAACAGTTAAGCGGTTAACAGGATACACCTACCTACTAAGTTTTAACAGTGTCATGCTAATACTTTCAGAATAAAGTGGCTGTGACATACGGACGGACAGACAGACAGACAGACAGACTTGACGAATCTATAAGGGTTCCGTTTTTTGCCATTTGGCAACGGAACCCTAAAAAGCAACATAACTGTATACAATGATATTACAAAGAATGGAAGTAGGTAGATATGTTACTACGCGGCTTAAGTTAAGATGTATTTTTGAGCCAATTGACGCATGTCTCTCAATCAGTTTGCGTCAAACAAGCTACAGAGCGAGTCACAGTGACAGTTCTACAAAAAATAGAAAATAGCCGTCTTGTGTATTTAGAAAGTCTATATTTAGAAAGTGCACAAATTATGATGCTAAAATGAATAAAGCTCAAGGGATCACATATCACATGTAAGTTTATGAATGTATATGTTTTATACAACGTGTTTTTTAATTTCTAAGTATCTTTGTAAGTGCTAAGACGACGATATAGATTAAAAATTTCGATGCGACAATTTAGGTATCAATATGACCATTGATTTATATGTTAACTCGATGAATATGACGAGTGAATCATACCATAGCACATAATTATAGTGGTATTTATTTAAATAATAGTAACAGCCTTTAAATCTTCCGACTGCAGGGAAAAGGCCTCCATCATTGAATTTAAGTTACCACAGTAATGATGGGTGTACTGGCATAATCACCACGCTTGCCAAATGCGAGTTGGTGATCACAAACCCCAGCAACGTTCGAAAATTCGAAACTTTTTTGTTGCCCGACCCCCGATTCGAACCTGGGACCCCGAGATCTTAGCCCGGTATTTAAACCACTAGACCAACGGGGCGTTTTAAACCACTAGCTAGACCAACGGGGCGTTAAATAATAATTCTACTGAAATTCTTCATAATGAAATTTGGTATTTTGATAGTTTGAACCACAGAACATGGAAAAAGTTTAGAACCATTTTATTATTTTAAACAGTTATAGTGTTAATTTATTAAGTCGAAATAATTTCGGAAGCAATATTAGTATTAGGTAAGTTCCAAAGTTGTTTTAATAGTATTTGTATTTGCAAACCTCTTGGCTATGTTATGTATTTTTATCGCTTATTTATACTAAAGCAAAACATAATCACCAAATAAAATTACCAATCACGCGCTGGCCGGGTGCCGGCTGAATGAACCTTATGCAGAATTATTACAGCGTGTTCCGAAATGAATAGTCTACGTCTAATAATTGACGTTTAGCGAACGCAGTTTATTATGAACGTAACATATATGTATCTATACTATGAAATATCATTGACTGTATAACAAAACAATATAAGGTTAATTCAGCATCATCATCTACCCACATCAGTCCAATAATGAACACAGACCATTTAAAAGAAGGATTTTAATCCCTCGATCGTGAGTTATTCCAGACACAATTGAAATCAATTGTTATCGTGGCACCTGGGTGCCTCCTGGGGGTTGAGGGATTAGCATAATATTCACGCCTGGCAGGAGGGTTGGCGATTGCAGATTTCCCAATAGTGGATATGCGCTGTCTTCTTCTGATGTCAGTTCCATCGCCAATGATTCAAGGTCAAGTTTAGAACGCAACGATATAACACAAAATGGTCCCGTCAAAAAACTCACGACTCGAGTTACACGAAAAGTAAAATTTCAAAGCATCACATCGCAAACTAACGAGCTACAATTATACGTCGTCTGTTTGTCTCAGCCGGTCTGTAGTCACTCGTGCACAGGCTGTATATTACAGTGAGGCCGCGACTTTATCTAAGTTTCCGCCCGAGTTGCGTTCGCCAGCGATAGAGTGAAAATAGTGGCACAATAAAACAGGCCCTCTGTTAGGGTTGCCAAAAACAAACGGAAGAACGGACGTTCGCACATGGCGTGATAGACAACGCGTCTGCTTTGACACTGGCTGTCAAACATTTCCTTTTTCTAAGCAGCCGCAAAAAACATAGCAAAGGCCTGTCAACCCCGAGGTTCACTGATAAATCAAAAAAGGTAAAAAGTAAAAACCCGGACTTTTAACCTGACGACGAAGTTTTATAATAGTTTTAAGAAGTAGACGGATTTCTTGTTTTTTGGGTTCACTTCATGTATATTCCAGCGGAATTTATTCTGCACGAATTTTGAAAATTTATTGGCCGATTAGGATCAAGAGCCCAGGCCTAAAATTAAGTAAGATACTAAAGGTACTAATAGTTGGCTCATCTGATGACCTACTTAGTTGAGAGGCATAGAAACCTGCTTCCAAGGATTCGCTAGCCTTCCCGGGTTCGACCCTCGTTGTGTCAATGTAGATAACCACATTCTGTCCTTCATGGCTTTGCACGGGTTTGAAAATAAAGATAATGCAAGCAATTAGTTTGTTTATGAGCACGTTTACCATTTACACACTTTTAATGTAGATATTTCTAAGACAGTTTTTTATCATACAATGATCAAACATTTTCATCTATTCAAACCTTCTCTTAAAAACATGATAAAGAACATTTTTTTTAGATTTGCAGCTATTTTGCTTCTATATAGGAAGATTACTGGGATAAAAACTATCCTATGTTATTTCAATTATCTTTGTATTGAATTTCTTATTCATTTGATTACTTTTAGAGTTTTTCGCTCTTAACATATTTTTTTTATCTTATTCATATCTTACTAATTTCACTAATACATAGTATAAAACGGATACAAAGGAAATTTGTCACGAAGATAGACTACATGCTGGAATAGCACATGAAGACATTTGTTTCCTGGAAAAAGTAAGGTTCTCGTTTGTAAAAAAAACACGGTTCCCGTGGAATAGACCCATGCGTACGAAGTCGCAGGCATCAGTTACTAGTTACATGATATTTAATTAGTGTAGAAAATCATGATTTTTAAACGTTTTTGACAGATGGGTATCTGTCAAACGACATACACAGTGTCGTAGGAGCATACGCTATCCGTAGGAGCCTCGCCTAGATTGACGTCGGCCTTGTCCAAAATCCTTACAAATGGTCACCCTAGCCACTGTATCGGCCCAGAGGCCAAGACCCGCTCCTTATCGGAAAACAGTTAAGGGTGATTCATTGCGGGCTCTATTTACCTACTTGATGCAGCGTGCACCTGAATTCGAGAGATTGCATCTTAATCGGAGCGGAATAACGAACATTGGACTCATGGTAAAGATGACTGCCACAAAGCCTTTGTGCGGTAAGAGTAAGGTTATATTGAAAGTGCGAGAGCGGACGCATTTTTATCGATATTCATTATTTTACACATTACACAATAAGTACTACATAAGCATATACATTTTTAAGGCAATACTGCTCTGGTCATAATATCAGTATATAAACTTGAAAAATTTTGTCTCAGGCGGGACTCGAACCCGCATTTCCTCGCATGCCGGGCGGGCGCTATACCATTAAGCCACCATGATCCTGCGACTCAGCGCGAATTTTTCAAGCATATTCTTAACGCTGTAAGCCAGCGTCGCTTCCTCAAATGTTAGGAGTTTGCACCCTTAACACCCCAAAAAACATCTTTACAGATGTTTGACAGTCAGTTAGGTTCGAGTCCCGCCTGAGACATTCAAGACGAGACGTTTTTCAAGTTTATATACTGATATTATAACTGCAATTTAATTGTTAAAATATCAAATAAAGTATACTGCTCATCTTGTTCAGACAACTTGGATGGGTTGTAGTAGGAAACTATGAAAAGTAAAAATATTAGGTATCTTTATTACACATATTTTCCTGTAATCTTTTGAATATTCCTCTACACTATGCAACATGCCCATTATTATTATCATCAGCCTTGATTGAAGTCCACAAATAGACTAAAGCCTGCCCCGTAAACGGTTTCTGCAAGTCTTCAGGTCAGGAGAGATACCTGTTGTCCACATTAATTTATTTAAAGAAAGAAAGAAATATTATTTATTTGGCATCAGACAAAAACATAAAACACTTATAATAAAAATAAAAATACATAGTCAGGTCATAAGTTCTGTCACACAATAAAAACTTTTAAATTTAGAATGCTGGCCACAAAAAAGTTTATTGAATTCGAATTTCGAATTTTTCATGAAAAAAAAATGTGTACTTTTTAGAATTTTCTTCATTTTTAAATAAGACTTAGGGCTTAGGGCATATCGAAGAAAAACAGGACATCGTTTGGACGCTCGTTTAATGGACCTGAGACTGAAGAGATGCCGCGCTTTGTTGAACGCGGGAAAAAAGCATCGGGAAATTCTTTTTTCGGATGAAAAAATTTTCACCGTAGAAGAGAGCTACAACAAACAAAATGATAAGGTGTACGCACACAGCAGTGAAGAAGCGAGCAACCGTATCCCGCGTGTCCAACGAGGAAATTTTCCATCCTCGCTCATAGTTTGGTTGGGAGTCTCTTATTGGGGCTTAACTGAGGTACTATTTTGTGAGAAAGGCTTAAAAACGAATGCAGTTGTGTATCAAAATACAGTTCTCAAGAACCTTGTAGAACCTGTTTCTCAGACCATGTTTAATAACAGGCACTGGGTATTCCAACAAGATTCTGCGCCAGCTCATAGAGCGAAGAGCACACAAGACTGGCTGGCGGCGCGTGAAATCGACTTCATCCGGCACGAAGACTGGCCCTCCTCCAGTCCAGATTTGAGTCCGTTTGATTATAAGATATGGCAACACTTGGAGGAAAAGGCCTGCTCAAAGCCTCATCCTGATTTGGAGTCACTCAAGGCATCCTTGATTAAGGCAGCCGCCTATATTGACAAGGACCTCGTTCGTGCTGCGATAGACGACTGGCCGCGCAGATTGAAGGCCTGTATTCAAAATCGCGGGGGTCATTTTGAATAAACTTTATTACCATATGAATCTATGTTTTATTTAGTTCATTTTGCTATATAAATGGTTACATAAATAATAAACATGTCTAAATTATTTCATATTACACATGTGACAGAACTTATGACCTGACTAGTATAATACACATGATGCCAAAAGGGTCCCCCGCTCAGCATTTGTCGTGGCAGCTTAAGGCATGCCACGACGCTGATCTTCTGCTGATCTATTTAAAAACAAGCTTACTTGAACTCAGACTCGTGTAGGTAATCATCATTTATAATCATCATCATTATTATACACAATATGTCTAAATAATGATACTTAAAAAAAAATCATAATGAAATAGTTAAATCATGTAGACAATAACCGCGTTTTGCGATCTCTGTGAACGCATCACTAAGAGCTTGCTACAGTTCACTGCAACTCTTTTAAGGTTATTCACATCGTATATTCGTAATCGTGCTTTGCTGCACTTTGGTTGGTAGTAAAAAATCCGATTTTCTATCTGTGATACATAAAAATAGTGTTGTGATCATTTTAGACGATTAAAAAGGGTAAAACTTTTTCATAAGACGGAGATACTTGGTATTTTCCCTTGAGCAATAGAGTCAAAAATGAGGAAAAAGGTAGGAAAAGGAAGATAACCTTATGGATCAGACGTTAAAAGAAAATCTATTTCATCAGTGCTACAGTGCAAAAACGAATAAAGTTATGGAAAACTGTTTTGTTTCTATTTTGTCGTCAGATTTAATAATTAAGTACATTCCAAATTCTATAAACCTACCGGTATTATAAATGAAACACCACTCGATTAGCAAATAGTTTAGTACCTACACAATGTTAGATAAAAAAATATCGTTTTATAAATATCGACGAGATTTTGTTTTCTATAAAAAAGTACCAAATACGCATTATCTAATGCACAGCAAACATATAAACATATAAACAACAAAGTTTCTAAACTTGGGAACTCCGTAAGTCGAATGTTGCATTAGCATTGCACTCTCAAGTTGTAAGTACCAATTTCAAGGCGTAAACTAAAATAAACTAAACTAATCGTAAACATATAAAAAGTGTTAATTGAATTGAAACAACTAATTTTAATCGCTTTTGTAATGTTGTTTTATTTAGGTGTATTTATTTTACGTTAGTAGTATGTATGTATAGCTTAGTTTGAGGACAATCAAAATTTTGTTAAGATCGCAATGTTAATACTGATTTCTTAAACTTTCAAACACTATATTTGATTTTAATTTAATTGAATTAAAATGTTTCAAAGAAGCTATCTATAATACCTTTTATTGTCCTTGGCGTAACTGCTTTCGCCAACTCAGTCTTCCCTTTGGAGAGGTTTATGTCCAGCAGTGGATTGATGTGGACTAATATTGATAATGATGAGTGTTTACGTCGAAGTTTAGGTTTAGACGAGGGATTTTTTGTGTTTGCTATAAATATTTTTAAGAAATGCTACGCTGGGCCACACAAAGCCATCTAGTCCCAAATTGAATTACTATTAAATAGCTTGGCGTAAGTATGGGCTACTAGACAAAAGATAAACTTACTTAATATACTTTTTTTGTGTAAATATTTAGTTATAATATATAGGAAAACACCCAAACCAGTACAAACAGACATGTCCATGTACACAATTATTGGTACTGTGAGGGAATCGAAACCGCAACCCATTGCTCAAAAGCAGCGTTTACAACCACTGATCCAAATGGTCGTCAAATGTTTTCCAAGTTTATGTCACACGTTGTATTTTTCGTATTTCTTTGATTTGCTATGATTGAATGTTTTACGCGTACGATTTTTGTACATTTCCAAGCTTTCAATAACCGTTTTCCTACTATGAAACACTCAACTCAAACGAACATTTAAAAGGTTTTTATTTCCAACGTTAGTGAAGTAATTGGTCAATTTAAAACGTATAAAGCGTTTCTGCGGCATTACTGAACATGGCATAATACTGCATACCATTTATTGATTTTTTTAAAGAAAAAAGGGAGTATCTCAATTAAACTCCATTTTTCTATGTATGTATATAATAGGGGTTAAAGTATGAAATTGCCGATTATTTTCCCACTTTTTATTTTGTTTATAGCTCTTAAGTATAGTCATATTATTGCGTAATTCTTTTTGTATTGAATTAAAAACTAAATAAAGTAACTTTTGATTTAAAAAAAATGCAATACTAGTGCCTATTACTTCAAAGGAAGTCGTTGAAAAGACCCCTTACAATGTGTCAGCTGACCTTCTTGCTTCAATTAAGTATATTTGTATTATAAACTTTGATTTTCAGAAATTTTAATACTATAATGCGTAGCTTTATAACCATCTAACTTTCGCCTTTAATTGCATCGAAAACGGTTCAGGCGTTTTTAAAAATACTGAAAAATTGTTGGTATGGAAAAATGACTTTTCTCGATTTCGTCCATACAAAACGGCAATTTCATACTTTAACCCCTAATATTTACGGAGTCAACAAGTTTTTATGTTCTGTTTTTAATCAGAATTACATAAATATCTAAAATCTAGTCTCAATTCAAAAACACTATAATAACATTTTAGTGTTAAATATTTTATAATAATAATATAATAATAAATAAATAAATATTTAAGACATGCCTTAATGGGCCACACTGAGCCATCTAGTCCCAAATTAAGGTACTATTAAGTACCCTGTCGTATGGGGTACTAGACAACCGATAAACTTACTTATATACTTTTTTTTTTGTAAATATACAGGATGAAATTTTATGTACTTTCGGAATTTTTTATAGGAGTTAAATATCGTGTTTAGAGCCCATTTCCGAAATAAAAAATGTAGGTCAAGTTTTAACCTTGAAATATTTTTCGCAAAAAAAATTCTAATTAAAAGTGGTCGTCCTACAACCTTGAACGTAAACATTGCATTGTAAAACGAATTCGTTTTAAACACTTGAGTACTTTATTTATCTTACCTCTTTTAATCCTCTCCTAGCTCCCTTAAGTAATCCATTCCTACTTATGTAGTAAAACTTTTGCCGAATTCATAATAAAATTGAAACACGCACATTTTAGGTTAACAACATGTAGGAATCACCAAACTTGTCTTTCGAGTTACACTCTTGGCTTGGTATTTGCCCATAAGCTTTCTCAAACTCTCATTAAATGTTTTTTACGTATTCACTATTAAAACTATGATTAAAACCCACATTAATTATTTTGTATTCAGAACAACAATGATGCAAGAACTTAATATCACAAAATACAGCCATCTGACCTGTCAATTCTTTACAGTCCTTGTTGTTTTTCGATCCTTTCGGAACCGGCTAAGGTCTGAGACTATGCTGCCATGTCATTAGTGTGAATTTAATCATTCTTAATTATAAAATATCATAAACACTTACTTAAACTGGTTTGGTTGGTTACTGGTTGAAACTATTAATTAATTAAAAGAAAAGAAACATTAACAGTATTTTAAAAACTGTTCGAAATGCAGACCGTTTCTCTCCAAACATAATCTTGCACGTTTTTGAATATTTTCTTTAAGTTTGTTGAGAACTACATTTTCATTTTTCACTTCATTAAAAGCTAACACTATCTGAGCTTTTAATGCCTCGAGGCTTTGGGCTTCTTCTACATACACGCGTCGCTTTATCTCACCCCACAAAAAGAAGTCGCAAGGTGTCAGATCAGGTGATCGCGGTGGCCACGCGACGGGACCCCCGCGACCGATCCAGCGGTCACCGTATTCAGAACTTAAATAGTCTCGTACGGAGGTGGCGTAATGCGGGGGTGCACCATCATGTTGGTAATAAAAATCACGATAGTTCAATAAAGGCACATCGTCCATAAAGTTCGCCACAACATTAGGCAACATATCCAGATAGGTACCACCGGTCAGTCTAGTAACACAATAATGAACAAGCTAGTGATTGATTACTAGTGAAGAAGGAAAGAATAAGACGGTTGAAGTGAATGTACGATTTTGCACTGTTTATAATGTTTTGATACATTTAGCACGCAGGAATTCAATGTCAATTTGCAATGCCATAAAAAAGAGCAATGTATTTTTTTTAATTTATTCGATACAACACCTTTCAAAAAGTACTCACTGAGTCAAAGTATCGTATAAATCACCCATAAATTTCGATAAGTTAGGTTAGTTTAGGGTTAGGTTAGGTTAAGTTATTAAGTGTAAGTAAGCGTTTATGATATTTTATGTATTTGTTAAGAATGATCGAATTCGCACTAATGCCATGGCAGCATGCGGTCTCAGACCTTAGCTGCCTGGTCTGAAAGGAGCAATAAACAAACAAAAAACGCAGCTGTCAGTCTAATTTATTGCGAGTGCATAATTATTTTAGTTTATTCATAGTTTTAATTATTATGGTATCGTTAATGTGAAAAACATTTAATGTGAGTTTTAGATAGCTTATGTGCAAATACCAAGCCAACAGGGTAACTCGTTAAATTCAATTTTGGTGATTTCTTCATGTTGTGAACCCAAATGTGCGTGTTTTCGATGTATTGTGTTGTTCAATGTATTGTGAATTCGGTAAAAGGTTTACTACATAGGAATGTATTGCCTATGGAGCTAGGAGAGGATTAAAAGATGTAAGAGAAATAAGTAACTCAAGTCTTCGTTTTAAAATGAACACTTGTAGGTTATGGTAATGTTTTTGTTTTTCATACTGTTCCATACTGTATTTGTAATTGTTTTTGTTGTGGTTTCTAATAAAGTTAAGTTAGTTTTAGTTTGTTCAATGAACATTCATTAGCTCTCAAAAGTCAACAACAAGAATAGTTTCGTTATGAATTAATGAATGCATGAATGAATGAATGAATGAGATGCGCACGGTGTAAAAAGTGTGTTGCGAGGAGGCCATAACCAACATTTTAGATTTTTCGCGGACTTTTTCTAGGTGCTTTTTCTTGACATTTTTGTATTGGGCTATACCAAAAGAAAAAATACGTCATTTGTTTTTTGTCTCGTAGATTGATATATTAAAATTTGGAAAGGGGTTAAAATTTCACCCTGTATACTTATAATACATAGAAAACACCCAGACCAGTACAAACAGACATGTTCATGCACACAAATATTTGTACTGTGCGGGGATCGAACCCGCGACCCATGGCTCAGAAGCAGCGTTTACTACCGCTGATCCAAATGGTCGTCATTTTAAACTTAGACCATCATTTTAAGACAATTCAAATTTGATAGACACCAAAATTAGATCGAGGACCTTTAGATCGAAAAATTGAATTTTTTATAGTTTGTAAAGCGACTTAGATCTTTTCAAATTAAGGATTAAATGGTTGGTTGCTTTAAGTTTCGAAAGGTTTCTACGAAATTCGTGAGAAAATGCAATATTCTAGTACCAGTTACTAGTTTATTAGTGGGAATAATTTACGAATTTAATAGGAGTTTAGAGGCAGTTTTATTTGTTTGTGAAAGCTTTTCAATAAATCCAAAGTTCAAACGACTTTACTCAATAGTTTTTAAGATTAATAGGTATATTTTCGATATAAATAATTTAATTTAATGTTACTGCTTGAGGTTATTGAAGTACGAGTAATACCAATTTAAGTACGTAAGTTTCTAGGAATAAGTTTAGAGAAAATGTGTCCTAAAAAGAATAGAATATTAATAGGAAAAAAAAACTTAAAAAGGAAAAATAGGTTGGTAGATAGATAGATAGATAGCTGTTAAGCTGAACGAAAAAATAATATTAAAAAAATATTATTGACTATTTGGACATGAATAATTTACATGTGTTTATCAAAAACTAAATACGCATATTTTAATGTAAAAGGACGCAAAGAAATTAATCTAAATATACATTATAATGAAACTTTAATTGAAAGTGAAAACAATGTAACATTCTTAGGAATAGTGCTA
The DNA here is from genome assembly GCA_949315895.1 of Anania crocealis. Taxonomy (NCBI): domain Eukaryota; kingdom Metazoa; phylum Arthropoda; class Insecta; order Lepidoptera; family Crambidae; genus Anania; species Anania crocealis. Next base: position 10,214,807 of record OX438868.1, read on the forward strand.
AACCTAGCCTAAACTTTAAAGCCATGTTGACAGAGCCTGCAGTAAAATTAATAGATTTGTTTACGTCCTTCGTCAACTTACTAATAAGACATCACTCAATGTAACTTTAAGCGCGTATTATGGTTATGTGGCATCAACCCTTAATTATGGGCTTTTAGTGTGGGGTAACAGCACAGACGTCAAGCGAGTTATTATTGCTCAAAAGAAGTGTATTCGAGCTATTTGTTGTAAAGGGCCTTATGACTTCTGCAAGCCTTTATTTGTTAAGTTGCGAGTTCTTACTGTGCCTTGTATGTACATTCTAGAAACTTTTAAGTTTGTCATAAAAAATTCGAAATTATTTAAAAGGGCCCGTGATATTTATCCAAGGAATACCAGAGATCATAATAGTACCTATAAAAATATATAATAAAATTCGAAATAAATTTAAGGTAGGCTCTACTGACATCATGATTAGGAAGTTGAGAGAGTGGCTAATTGATTGATGCTTTTATAGCATCAATGAGTTTATCGATAAACGTTTTGAATGCTAGTGAATTTCAGCTGAATAGTAGGAACTAATAGTATATAGTCTAAGACCTTTTCATGTATTAATACCTATTCTTCGCAAATAAACGATTTGAATTTGATTTGAATTTGAACGTTATACAAAATAAATGTAGCGCGATTAGATTACGCGCGAAATTAGATTACGTTGAAAAATTGCGTGTGAACAAAAACCAAATATGTCTAACGTATCATTGATTTTAACAATATCTGTGTATAATACTGTTTATCTGTATATTTTATATACATGTATGTCTCTGTTATATAGATAAGTTTTGTAATTGTTAAAAGGAAATCATATTACATTGTAAAACACTTTAAAAGTTAGCAACGAAGTTATCAGATTCTGAACTGTCATGAAAGGCTCGAAGGCATTTCAAAGGAGCCTAAGCGCCTCAACAAAGTATATCTGGATTTAAGAGTGGAAAACTTTGTGTCACGTGTTTCATTCCAGCGTGGTTTATATTTGCGCCGGGTAACGCGAAACAATAAACTGCATTGTGAGACGGATGCGAGAAACTCTTATATTATAAACTTTTCTAATAAAACTGCCAATAAAGAGGAATTCAACCGTACATCTGACGCGTATACGGTTGCTGTCTGAATTACCAGTTGAGAACGTCTGTAGAATATGAACATAGGCTGTTAATAATTTTATTTGGTATTATAAAGCAGCGAAATGTTTGTTTTTATCGAGGACATCATCATGACCAGTTTATATTGGTCCATGGCTAGGCACGGGCCTCTCAAAAAGGCGGATTTTGGTATAATTGTCACGCTTGATAAGCTAGTTGGCGGTGGTAGTTTGGTTAACGGTGAAGTGAAGATGCTTCTTCGCGATACGTCTTCTTCTGGGAGTTCACCTTGACGGCCATTTCCAATAACCTATATATCTTCAGTTTTGGCATATCGGAGATAGGAAACAGTTTCTATCTCTGTTTTTGCCGTCCAGAGACACAAAGACAGAAGTAGTTTTCCTATCTCCGTTATGCCAAAACTGAAGATAGATAGGTTATTGGAAATGGCCGTAAGTCGGTTTAGGACATTAAATGCTATATTAACTTAGTTATTTGTTGTTCATGGTTAGGCCCCTATGAGAATTAAAGAATGAAATCCAATATTATCTCCGTGCCAAAGTTCATCATGATCCGTTTTCCGGCTCTGCCGTGATTAATTAACAAACATTATAAACTTTTACTTTCATAATACTAGCTGATGCCCGAGAATTCGTACGCGTAGGATCTGGAATTGAGTAACCCACGGAAACTATCCTTTTCCCGGTACCATATTATGATCGGTTTTGCCGCTCTGGCGTGATAGAGTAACAAGCATTCATATAAACTTTTGCATTGATAAACTAGCTGATGCCTGAGAATTCGTACGCGTGGGATTTGAAAGTATCCCACGGAAACTATGCTTTTCCCGGGACTTTATCACAACAACACTACACACAAACTAGACTTAGAACTCAAATAATTCTAGTTCAGACGTTTGTTTTCGGTTAAGTAGTTTATAGTAACAGCCTATCATCCCAATGCAGGGAAAAGGCCTCCATAGTTGAATTCAAGTTGAAACAGCAATTATGGGTACTAGCATAATCAACACGCTTGCCAAACGCGGGTTGGTGATCACAAACACGAGCAATATTTGAAAATTCACAACTTTTTGTTGCCCGACCCGGGAATAAAACCTGGGATCCCGAGATCTTGGCCCGGTATTTAAACCACTAGACCAACAGGGCGTACGTTAAGTATTTTGCCTAAAACATTTTCACTCGGAGCAATAAAATCGCTTTCTATATGGAAGGTGGAAACAACGGGTTTTAAGCAACAGCTCAGAGGTCCCGGGTTCAATCTCAGCACGGGTCAATGTTAAAAACAATTCAATGTCTCTGGTTTGGGTTCTTGTATAGTGCAGTCAGCATCTTAAGTCACTGAACTCTTTAGCACCATGTAAAAATAACAAAAAATGTATAAAGGCGACTTCTTAAGCTGACCACACTTAAGTACTTTGGGACCTGAGAATTGTGATATTGTTCACATTTTATTGACAACACACACAAATACACAATTAAGACTAACAAAATAAATTTAAAATTAGTAGTAATAAAAATATTTTTATACGGACACGCTTCTTGAAAAAGCATGTTTTAACCGCTACCGCATTCAGTGCCATTCTAGGTTAATGCTATACTCATGTTGTAGCAAAACGTCAAGAAAATAAAATATCCTGCACCATATTTAGCGTGGCGCTAGTATCAAGGATACGCTATCCAGCTTTATTTTACGGCAATTTATTTCGAGCGGCAGAACAAAGGATTGTATTAGGCAAATTCGACCACATAATTCCAACATGCAGGGTTTCTATCTTGTACTACGCGAGTATAAACTTTTTCACCATCTTACAAAAAAAAAAATTGGCGTTCTGTATCGTATTTAGAGCCCATTTATGAAATCAAAAATGTAAATCAAGTTTCAACCCGAAAATATTTTTCGCAACATAGTTTTAAATGAAAATCCATTTCGCAACATAGTTTTAAAACATTAACAGTATTGTAATGAATGAATGAGATGCGCATCGCGTAAAAAAAGTGTTATTAGGAGGCAGATTCAAAATTTTTGATTTTGGCAGACATTTTCTAAGTGCTTTATCTTGACTGGGCTTTTGTACTGGGCTCTTCCAAAAGAAAAAATACGTCATTTGTTTTTTGCCTCGTAGATTACTATATTAATATTTGGAAAGTGGTTAAAATTTCATCCTGTATTATCTAGGTATTCCCTGCGACGAACATAATAACATTGATATGTTGTAGTGGCACTCAGGAACAATCTTTCTTAGTCTCAGGCTTAGGGAATACAATCTACTGCTGTAGGTGTGTTGTATTGTAATGTAAATCCTGACTCACTTAAAAACACTAACACACACATGAACGCACTAAAATTACACACTTCCAGACACCCACAAACACTACGCATAACATTAGTTAGTTGTAAGTTTGTATATCTGTAGGCATTCACTTAGTTGTGTCGTGTGGTGACGGCAAATTAAATTAAATGCACTTTTAAATAACTTTTATGATCTTTTTGACGATCGGTCTATTGAAAATGGGTATAGTCTTTTCGTTTCCTATGGGTATCGTAAGAGACAACTTAAGGAGTATCAGAAGAAGACGAGCAGAACCGTCTTTTCTCCACCATTTGTCAAACTGTAATCGCCAACTCTCCTGCCAAGCGTGGAGACTGTGGTAAATGCCTCCTTTTGGAAAGACCTGAGTCTACTGGTATTATATTATTAACTGATAAAAGTCTACTGATTAAACTTTCATAGTCACTATCAGTAGAGTTGTTTGATTCGGGATTTTCACCATGTAGGTATACGAGACCTGAGAGACCTGAGGCATTGAACTGATACAGGCTGACGATGATGATGATGCTTAATCTAGGAGTGATTTAGTCTGTTTTTTTTTCTTTTCTTGACAACATACTTAACTACACGGTTAAGAAGAAGCCTAAGATGGAGTAAGCTTACCCAGAAAGTGGAACTGGTTCTCCTACACACCAGTGAAACACAGAAAAACTGTTTGGCGCTGGACTCCGGCAGGAGGGTGGTAGCATCCAGGCGGTCTCTTACGAAGCCTACCACCGCAGAGGGATCTGTTAGCCGTCATCATTGGTTGGAAAACCAAAGATGCCGTTGCCCAGGGTGGACCACTAGGAGGTAGGTCCCACCTCCAATATACACCGTGCATTTTTTGCTACCTGACAAACGAAGCCCACGTTATATAACCATTATGTATAACATCTTGGCAATGTTGATAAAATTATGTTTGGATAAAAATTAAAAATTAAACGGAGATTAGGTACATAACGTGGTCTTCCTTTGTCAAGAGGTTCAAAATGAACGGTTAAAAGAATTGGAATACATTAGATAAGGCAGCGTTTGTTCAGCTGTATGACGATGAATTTGAATGTCTGATTTCTCAACGTACACTAAAACCGGGGACAAATCGTGCTGCATGCTAATTAACTTTATTAAGGAAAACTTTATGAACAAGTTTAATAAATAGTTGGTGAAACCTCAACCACTATTAAGGTTAGAAATTTCCTTACTATTGTTACTAATATTATGAATGCGAAATTAACTCTGCCTGTTACGCTTTTATGCCTAAACTACAATTTTGATGAAATTGGTGCATAAATAGATAAGAACTTGAGCAAACACAAGACAACTTTGTGTCCCACCGGTGAGCACAGGTATTTGCCCGTGCGATAACCTACGTGTGGTATACTGCGGAGCTGCAGGCAAAAGGCTTCTATTTAATAAGTACAATTATTTTACAAAGAAAATATTAAATAAGTATGAATAATTAAGGACAATGTAACAAATCTCACTAATAAAATTTTGTGCGAGGAAGCCGCTGGCATAAACAAGCTATAATTTATAATTGAAGTAAAAATAATCTAAGTATTTCTTAACTCAACAATTCAGATTTACATATTGCATCTCAATTGCTCTTCATTCGTAACGTCACTCATCCCTTAATCGCCTTTGAAATGGCAAGCATTTAATTATCATGAAGGGCATGCTATGAGCACAATGCAAATGGCTCGAATAAACGCTGTTCGTTACAAGGGTCGTGCGTCCATTTAATTATTCAATACCAGGTGAATTAGTTATTTACATTGCATAAGTAAAAGTAGGTATAAACAGATTTACATCCAAATGTCTTTGTGGAACAATTTGCATAGACACCTGAAGCATTTGCGTTTTGAATTCAGAGTTCTGAAATGTATTCAGTATTATGTTTAAACGGGAACTCTTGATAAAATATTGCCTGCTTTGTTAACCGCCCTTTAGCGGTGTTGGGTTCTTCACGGTGTAATAATTTGGGGCAATGATTCGCATTAAAGTTTTTTACATTGATAACTATACAAGAAAATGTATTACAACAAAATATTGTTACGTATGGTACCGGCACGTTAGAAGAATTGCATCACCCCTTCCTATCCTGTGGGTGTTGTAAGAGGCCACTAAAGAATAAGACGACGTGCAGCAGAGTCTTCCTTTTTGCATCATTTCAAATCAAACTGCAGTCGCTACTCGTATTTGCTAATCTGCCTGCCAAGCGTCACAATATCCACCATATGGAGAGGCTTGTGTGTCCAGCAGTGACCTGAAATGGGCTGGCTATGATGTAGGTATTGGCTTTAAATCATTTGATAATTTACAAAGAATTTTATGTTGTCGTATTAGTATTTTTGATGGTCTACAGATTCCTCTATAAAGGATGAATTTTAGTCACCATCCAAATTTTAATACAACAATCTACGAGACGAAAAACAAATGACGTATTTTCACTTTTGGTATAGCCCGGTACAAAATGTCAGGACGAAGTATCTAGAAAATGTCCGCCAAAAATCTATAATTTTGGATACGGCCTACTCATTTTGGAACTCGCAACCTTTTTTTACGCGATGCGCATTTCATTCATTTATTACGATACGATTCATAAGTTGCTGAGGTATTAAGATAATTGCCCTTCATATCTTCACAGGCTTAGGACCGTAAACATTGAAAACTATGTTGCCAATAATATTTTCGGGTTAAAACTTGACCTAAATTTTTAATTCATAAATGGGCTCTAGTACCATACTTATGGCTTTAAATAAATTAACGGTGATGAAAAAGTCTGCCTCTATATAGATTTTATTATTAGCTCTTAGTTCAACCGAATGTAATAACATCTCTAACCATATTTATACAATTTGAGAAGAAGAAATGGAACGCTCAAAGGAAAACTACTAATGCCTGTAAAACGACATTATTTCTTGTTAATCAATACCGGTTTATTATTCATTTGTACTTAATAAGTAAGCAGGAGTCAACGGTAGGCAAACATTTTTTTATTTTTCCATCTTAACTGTTACAAACTGTCTACGCGCGACAGCGCCGACAGCTACGTCATAGCTACGTAATAGAATAAGTTTAATTTTGTATTTAAGATAGCTGTTAGTAGGTGCTTTAGCTAGAGATCTATAGTTTTAGTTATGTTGTAAAATCACCTCATACATCATACGATTTATTAAGCCAATCATAGCTCTCCCTTCACTTTACTTGTTAACCTTGAAGCCCAGAGGTGGGACTCTCAGTAATAATGTGTTTGTATCTTAATTTTATCATGCTAAGGTCTAAAATAGTGAAGTGTTAATTGCCTCGTATAGTAGTTTAGAACGTAACTCTTGATATGCCACTTCACATTTGGTCGCTGTCGGCTTAGCACTGTCCCTTGTTAATTAATTATTATTTTAAACTTATTAAAAAGGAGCAATTATAGTTTTAAACAAGCTTTTATTTCTCCCTTTGTTCGAGTAGCGAACAAAATTGGCGACCGTGACAGGACAGTGCTTAGTTTTGAAGCGATTTTGGAGTTTTTACAGAGCCTAATATCTTCTATTGAGGACGGACAGAGGTCATCACCACGTCATCCGCCACATCGAGCATCACCGAGGGTCTAGGAGAGTATCCGGCCTTATCCTGTGCGTTGGGCGCTGACGTTTGCGTGTGCGTGCCCCGAGTTCTACGTGCTCAACGTGAAATTCTCCAGAAAAACCGTGAAGTCACCGTTTGGGAAGGCGAATCAAGGTCTCATCGACGCAGCGAGGGACTCCCAGGGCGCAGAACAACTGGACTGCGCTGCCACCTTCCCTGTCTGATTGTCAAGTGAGCCCGTTCCTTACTATCCTTCCAATAATTTCCCCCTTGATTTGTGTATACAGGGGCTAGCCTTCAAGGTACCGATTTAGTGCTAGGTATCGCCTTTAAAATTTACCTATTGCAATACCTATTTGTGCTTTCTACTTCTTGTGTAGCCTTTTACGCCTTCATGTGGCGCTTTCTTTGCACACAAGCCTAATTGAAGCACGCCTACGCATCATCGGCCTAATTTTATAATAATAATTTATTATCCTTTGAGATTTACAATAGGTATTTGTGCCTGTTAATTCTGGTGTAGCCTACTGCCGCATTCATAACCTAAGCTGAGTTGCGTATTTTTATTGGCTTACAATCCTATCGCATTGCCTATTGAATCTTCTAATCTCTTTGTTTTTAAGGATTAAATTGCTCTCAAGACTTACCTAGTTCATAAAGGCAATCCATTTGTTACCTTTCACCATCACTATATCACGAAATATTCACTATATTGCCTATCTTAATCGCACTAAATTACCGCAAGTATTTGCCATCCTTACGTGCTTTCTCATAACTGTTCTCATCAGGACTGGCCATAATTTACTACAAGGCGCATTCCAATACCTTTATTATTCAATAGGTACGCATCATCTTGCTTCGTTTATTGTTGCTTATCTTTGTGCCCCGTGCATTCCAGCTCATCAGCGCTGCATTTCTACCGCCACGCCCGCATTGCTGCCGGCCGGCTACATCGCTGCAGCGCTTACTGGTGGCGTGCACCTGATCTGCATTTCGCATCGGAACAAAACGAGGAGCGTATCGTATGCAATTTACCTAATTTTTGTGCTTAATTTCGTAGTTCTTTTGTAAAAAATGCCTGAAACTGATGTTTCAAAGTCTGAAATGAGTCTTAAAGATTTGTTAGCTAAACGTAGCTCAATCAAAGGGCGCGTAACGAGGTTTAAAAACTATTTAGATTCTGTGAGTAATTCTGATAGCCTTTCGTCGCTAGAATTACTTAAGCTTAAAGGTAAATTGTCTAAATTCAACGCATTATTTACAGAATTTGATTTAGTGCAGGAACAGATAGAAGTGATTAATGTTTCCACTCAGGACGTTGAATTAAGCACGAGAGACTCAATCGAGCAGGATTTTCATAATTATTTAGCTCAGGCGCAGCAAATTGTTAATGCGAGTAGTGATGATTTTAAGTCTTCCTCGTCGCGACGGTCTAGCGTTCATTGCTCGAGTCATCATCATGATGATGATAACGAAATTCTAGGTTTCAAGTTGCCTGTCATTAAGATACCTACTTTCGATGGAACCTATTTCAAATGGCTGGAGTTTCGGGATATGTTTGTCTCACTCGTTCATGAACGTAAAATTCGGGAAGTTCATAAGTTCCACTATTTGAATTCTTATCTCGAAGGGGAGGCGGCGCGAGTAATTAGTAACTTAGAGGTGACCGATAAGAACTATGCAGAGGCGTGGAAGCTTTTATGCGATAGGTATAATAATAAACGCCAGCTGATTAATAATCACTTGAAATCTTTATTTAGTCTCGAGTCCGTGCGTGAAACAGAAAGGTCATTACGGTTTATTATTGATCACATCACAAAGAATTTACGCGCTCTTCACACTTTAGGTTTACCTACAGAAAAATGGGACGTGTTAATTATTTATATTGTTGCGCAAAAATTAGATTCAAGGACATGTTTTAAATGGGAGGAGCACCGGAATTCGTTGAATGAGATACCGGGTCTTGATGATTTCTTTAGCTTTTTGAGAAGTCGTGCTGATGTTTTAGAGACGGTTAATTGTAATTCACAGCCGGCTAAACAAGCTTTGTCGTCTGGCAGCACGGGTAGGCAGAAACCACAGACTAGGGCTATGCTAGGTACCTCTGCGGATAGCTCATCCCCACCTATGCAGTTGTCGTCGATGCAATCTTGCAATGTGTGCCAGGGTTCGCACCGTGTTTATGAGTGTCCTGTTTTTAAAGTCAAGTCCATTGATGACAGGATGTCTGCCGTCGAGGTATTAAAATTGTGTCACGTTTGTTTAAGGCCGGGTCACAAGTCACAGCGGTGCAAGCTGTCCGGTGGCTGTAAAACATGTAAGCAGCGCCACAATACGTTACTGCATGATCGTTTCTTTAAAACCAGCGGCCCTTCTGCGTCTCAACCTGTTGTCACTATGTGTGCGTTGTCGTCCTCCGAAGCGCTTCTTTGTACGGCTGAAGTGGATTTGATCAACCCTATTACTAATGTTGTGGTTACAGCGCGAGCGGTTTTGGACAGCGGGAGCCAGTCTTGTCTTATAACATCTCGCTTGAGAGATGCCTTGCAACTGACTTCTCAGATTTTGGATAGGGATTTAGTCGGTATAGCCGCCATTCGTGTTGCGAATAAAATTGAGCGATGCGCGGTACGCGTTCAGTCTAGGTGTAGCGCCTTCAGCGCTTTATTATCTTGTATTGTGTTGCCGACTATTTCTGATAAATTACCGACGCGCTCCTTTAGCAGGGACCATTTAAATTTAGCGGGAGTTCAGTTGGCCGATCCTCAATTTAACAAGGCGCTAGACGTCGATCTGCTTCTTGGCGCGGAATTATTTTGGAGTTTACTAGGATCGGAGCAGCGTTCATTAGGTGACAATTGTCTAGTTCTGCGCAGTTCCAAACTTGGTTGGCTTGTCACTACTCCAGTAGTCTCTGATAGTTCGAATAGTAAAGGTCTTCATTGTGGTCTGTTGCGAAACAACGATACGACTATTGCTGATCTAAACAATAATTTATCCAAATTTTGGGAGTTAGAGAAGGTTCCTCGTACCAAGTCAGTTTTAACCGAGGAAGAAGCGTTGTGCGAGCAGCATTTTCTTGCTAATACTTCTCGTGATACTGACGGTCGGTTTATTGTTAAGCTTCCACTCCATGCTGAAAGAGATGTTTTGGGAAACTCGTTTCAACTAGCTAAGAAGCGGTTTTTTAATTTGGAGTCACGTTTCAGGAGACAGCCTTTGCTAAAAGAACTTTATTTTGATTTTATGCGTGAATACGCTGACTTAGGTCATTTGTCTGACTGGGGTGATGTACATCGGTCTTCTGAAGCAGAATTCTTTTTGCCTCATCATCCAGTTCTAAAAAATAACAGCGAATCTACCAAACTTCGAGTTGTTTTTGATGCTTCGGCTCGTACTACGTCTGGGCTTTCGATCAATGATATCCAGATGACCGGCCCTACTATTCAAGACTCTTTGTTTAATATTTTGGCTCGTTTTCGTTTGTATAAATATGTCATTTCCGGTGATATTGAAAAAATGTACCGGCAAATAAAGCTTCATCCTGACGATCGTAGTCTTCAGCTTGTTTTATGGCGCGATAGTGAGTCTCAGCCTTTGCGCACTTTGATGCTTAATACTGTAACGTATGGATTCTCAAGTGCTAGCTTTCTGAGTACTCGTTGTCTCTGGCAATTGGGTGAAGAGACTATTGATCCTCTCATAAAGGATATTATCCAAGAGGATTTTTATGTGGACGATCTTTTGACAGGGGCTCAATCAGCGAGCGAGTTGCGTTATATTCAGCAGTCCGTGGCTGAAGCTCTAGCTAAAGGGGGGTTTCATCTTAGAAAGTATCGGTCAAACTTGCCTTCGGTGCTTGAACATAGTTCCACGGAGTCGTCAAATGATCTGATGATCAGTAATGCAACAAGCACTCTAGGTATTGGTTGGATGCCTAAATTGGATGAGCTTCATTTTCCTATTGAGCCACCCTTGGTCGACATCGTCACTAAGAGATCGATTTTATCTTCTACCTTCAAGGTTTTCGATCCACTAGGTCTGCTATCAGTGTGCACTATTACACCAAAGATGCTACTCCAAGAACTTTGGGCCGAGCATAAACTGGGATGGGACGATCCTGTTCCAGAAAAAATTAAGTCTTCCTGGCTTACGTTCGTTGACGGTCTTAATAGTATCGCGGAGTTGAGGGTGCCTAGGTACATTTTAATTGATAATCCAGTTCATGTAGAATTGCATTGTTTTTGTGATGCTTCACAGAAAGCGTATGGAGCATGTATTTATTTAAAGTCTGTTAATAAGCAGGGCGAGATTAAAATAAACCTGCTTTGCTCCAAATCACGTGTCGCTCCAGTCGCACCGACTACTGTTCCTCGTCTGGAGCTGTGTGCTGCCTTGCTAGGAGCTGAACTTGCTGCGGTAGTAGTTCAAGCTTTGCGACTGAAAATTGATCGTTGTATTTATTGGTCTGATTCAAAGGTCGTTTTGAGTTGGTTGCGCACAACTAAAGGGATGAAAGCTTTCGTAGCCAATAGAGTAGGTACAATCAAGGAACTTACTGATCCCTGTTCTTGGCGCTATGTTCCATCCTCTCAGAACCCCGCTGATCTTGTGTCACGTGGCATTGATCCCAAGGAAATTATTGGTTCTATCATGTGGTGGCACGGCCCTTCCTTCTTGGAGCTTGAAGAGTCGTCTTGGCCACCCTCAGATGTCGAGGAAATGCCAGCGTTGCCGGAAGTCAAAGTTTTTTCAGCTTTGGTGGGGGATGCTCCTCTTGATCTTTCTAGGATCTCTAGGCTGTCCATTTTGCAACGAGCTTACGCACGTGTTTTGAGATGGATTCATAATTCAAGGCAGATGAATAAAAATTATAAATTAACAGGTCCTCTTCAAGCTTCAGAGATTGATAACGCTATGAAGGCGTTAGTTCGAATGTCTCAAAGGGACTCCTTTGACAATGAGATACGATTGCTCTCTTTAAGCAAGGGTTTGAAAGCCAAATCTGATATCGCTTCGCTTAATCCTTTTCTAGATTCCGATGGAATCATTCGTGTTGGTGGACGTATCGCTGCTTCGTCATATGATTATGACAAGAAACACCCTATTTTGTTGCACTCCCGTAGTCACCTTACTAAGCTTCTTTTTCGGCAAGAGCACACACGACTCTTACACGCTGGTCCTCAACTTCTCCTCGCGTCTATTAGAGATCGATACTGGCCTGTGGGTGGGCGTAATCTAGCTCGCAGTGTCGCTAAAAATTGTGTAGTTTGTCATCGCTTTAAAGGACAGCACATGACCAATATAATGGGCAACTTACCATCCGAGCGAATTAATCCAGACATCCCATTTTCAAGCGTAGGTACTGATTTTGCCGGCCCATTTTTAATAACGGATCGTAAAGGCAGGGGTTGTAAAATAACCAAGTGTTATTTGTGCATTTTTATTTGCCTGAATTATAAATGCATCCACTTGGAAGCTGTAAGTGAGCTTTCCAAGGATGCTTTCATGTTGTCGCTTAAACGTTTTATAGCCCGTAGGGGATTACCAAAAAAGATATTTTGCGACAACGGTACAAACTTCGTTGCCGCTGCACGCGAAATTAATGATTTTTTTAAGTCAAAGGACAACACAGATTTTATTTTGGACTTTGCAGCTCAGCAGAGCATCGAATTTAAATTCTCGCCTGCATACGCTCCTCATTTTGGAGGTTACTTTGAAGCTGGGGTACGATCGGCCAAACAGCATTTGCGTAGGGTAATGGGGGAAGCGCACTTAACCTTTGAAGAGCTGTGTTCGCTGTTTACACAAATTGAGGCTATCCTCAACAGCCGCCCTCTTTGTCCTCTCAGCCCTTCACCCACAGACCTACAACCTTTAACCCCGGGTCACTTTTTAATCGGCAGGCCCTTGACAGCGCTGCCAGCTCCTGCCCTGATGGAATGCAGCACCAACCGCCTCGACCGCTTCCACCGTTTGGAGCAGATGCGCCAGCATTTTTGGAGACGCTGGTCTAGCGAGTACGTTTCCGAACTGCAGCAGCGTACGAAATGGAAAACCCGATGCAAGGATTTGAAAATGAATGACCTCGTATTGCTAAAGGATGACGCCGCTCCGCCCCTCTGTTGGCGTCTTGGCCGGGTCACAGGGATTTTTCCTGGCTCCGACGCTGTGCCTCGCGTTGCTGACGTTACCACATCCCGTGGTGTTGTGCGCCGCGCTCTCAACCGACTCTGCCTCTTGCCAACCACGGACGAGGAAGAGTTGAAGGCTATGCCTTCAACGCCCCGGAGGATGTCTACGCGCGACAGCGCCGACAGCTACGTCATAGCTACGTAATAGAATAAGTTTAATTTTGTATTTAAGATAGCTGTTAGTAGGTGCTTTAGCTAGAGATCTATAGTTTTAGTTATGTTGTAAAATCACCTCATACATCATACGATTTATTAAGCCAATCATAGCTCTCCCTTCACTTTACTTGTTAACCTTGAAGCCCAGAGGTGGGACTCTCAGTAATAATGTGTTTGTATCTTAATTTTATCATGCTAAGGTCTAAAATAGTGAAGTGTTAATTGCCTCGTATAGTAGTTTAGAACGTAACTCTTGATATGCCACTTCACATTTGGTCGCTGTCGGCTTAGCACTGTCCCTTGTTAATTAATTATTATTTTAAACTTATTAAAAAGGAGCAATTATAGTTTTAAACAAGCTTTTATTTCTCCCTTTGTTCGAGTAGCGAACACAAACCTTATTTTGATTATCTTTGGTTTGTATTCCTTTTATAATTTATATTTTAAAAAGTATTGATTTTGTTTAGTTTTGTCATTATCATGTTTGTGTTCGTTGCCTGTCACCATAATTCTTGTACTTTTCCTATTAGCATTGTTTTGTATTCATTACGTTTTCATAATACCTATATTATTTACATTTAAGCCTATTATTTTATTTATCAAACATACAGTCCACCCTTTTCATTAACCTTTCGACAAGAAATAGGATCTGATAGCAAAAAAACCTACCAGCGATCGTTTGTCCTTTCTAAACATTTTGTACGCGTCCTTTTAAAATAGCCTGCTTACTATGCTGTTTTTTTGTGCCCAGTGGAAAAGATAAACGTGTCAAAAGTAACCATCAGTGCTGTTACTAATCCATCGGATATTGTAAAAATATCCCAAGCACTGTTACACTTGTCACTAATATTTTCAGTAATGCCATACTTTTCTTTATGTTTATATATCATCGGCAGGTCAACCTACCCAAACAGTTAAAGGTCATTGAATTGACTTTCAACTTTAAGTCCAACAAATAGAGATCAATTTTAATTGAGAAAATTTGACGTTTTGTGGTAGGTTGACGTGCTGTTGTCTGTACATCCCAAAGCAAGTTGCTTGACATAGAATTGCACCACCCCTTATCACCCTTAGGGTGTCGTTAAGTGTGACTTGAATAGTCACACTTAACGACTGACAGTCCACTCCATCTGAGATGGTTAATCCACCTGCCAAACGTGGCGAATTTAAAAAAATCGTCTTTTGCAGAGGTCTCTGCGATCTGCGAGCGCGTCATAATGATCAGGGGGGCTAAAAAGGCCACATTGGCAGAATCATATTGTGATCCTATTATGAATTGTATTAGAAATCGCAAAATGGCCACTTAGAGGCAATTCCTTTAATGAATCATATTACGATTCATTTCCGCAATTCATCGTTTTGACAGTTTTCTATGGAGATTCGTAAAATGGCCTATTAATATGAATTGCTTTTGTGTCAAATAGCAGATTCATAAGAAGTTACTCGAGAGTAACTTTTTACAATTCATATTCACTAATTCAAGACTAAAAATTATGAAATATTGTTAAAAGTTAAGATTAAGGACTAAATTAAAGCTTTTAGAGCATCGAGAGCAACTTGGAGCATCTTTTAATGTTAGCAAAGTGAAAATAACCTCTTTAGACAAGACTGAATTTGTCCAATTACACGAAACACAACAAAAGTGTGTGCAGTGATTAAAACGAGTTGGAGCCCTATATTTGCTTACACATCATCGAAACGGAATAAACTATGGTGAGTCATATTTTCAAATCACAAATTAATCAGGATTCATAAGTTCATAATATGTTCGGTTGTCTAGATATTATTCGTACTTAGAGCGTCGTATTCTACTTATCTCACATTGCATTGTCATTGCAAGGTCTGCAGAATATAAAAAAAGATTCTTCAATAGGAAACTGTATCATACTCTACAAATAGTAAGTCCCTAGTGTATATAAAACAGAAACTTCTAACAAGGTGAGCCTTATAATAAATAAATACCTAACCTCATATAAAAATACTTAGTAAGAAGGGCGAGAAGAGGTCGTGCTATTCTGCAGGTGCATAGCACAAAAAAATTATAAACAATTGTTATAACAAAAGGAAAACTTACTAGCAGAATATACTAATAAGGAAATAATAAGCAAGCTTTTATTAAGAAAATTATTTATTCGTTTCAAATTCAGTTTAACTCCTGTAGACTTTCTTTTAACTTATATAATATACAAATACTTCTTTTACACATTATTATTATGTACATAATTTTGTTTCAGGTTTGTGACTCCAACTCCCAATATTTTGATGATACATAGATGCCAGATGTGGTGCAGCAAACCAAAATTCATTTGTTTGGAGAATTCATACAATAAAATTCCATCTGGAACACCTCCACTATCCTGAAAATGAAACAAAAAACATTTTTTTTAAGTATGTACTATTGATATAAATATTCATTATATGAGTAATGTTAAAGTGATACAAATTACAAACATACATGCTAGTACTTTTCTAAATGTATTTGAATGTGTTACATTATTCTAAAATTAAATTTTAATTTTCAGGCACATGTACAGACAACCCGGACTACCATGAAGCCGAAGGTACCGCAGTCAGAAATATCTCTGTACGGATAAAATCTAGTCAAATAAATTCCTGTGTTGTTTAAAGATTGTGTTTGAAGTGGTTAAAATAAAATATGAGGTTATGTTTTTATTTAAAATAAATATGTACATTTTTAATTTAAAAAATAGTTTAATTTTACTTACCTAAGTACTAGTGTGTAGTGTGAGTCTAATAAATTTTAGCTGCCTAGTTTTCTATAGTGGTCCTAAGGGTGACCTAGAAAAAGGTTTTATATTAATATAATAAATAAATATAAAATAATGTCAGTTTCTCTATTGTTTAATTTTAATAACTGCAATATCGAGTATATCTCATTGACAATTTGTTTAGGAAAATGTGGTGCAGCAATGTCTGTCTCATTATTATGGATTAGTGGTTTATGAAATTATACACATTGATGAAAGAATTACTTACTTTTACACGAAATGAAAGTCTTGATTTAAATAAACCAAAACATTAATATTATCCATTGAAACCTCTCTATTTAAGCCACAATGCAGCTCCAGCATAAGGAATAAGTGTTTTCATATTCATAGGATAAGCATTCAATTCACTTATCTAAATATATCCATCCTAAACAATACAAATTATTTCCAAGTTCAGTTTTTGTCCAAAACATTAATATCATCCAATGAAAAGTCTCTATTTTAGCCACAATGCAGCTCCATAAGGAAGGACTACGTGTTTTCATATTCGTAGTTTATGCATACAATTCACTTAATCAAATATATCGATCGTAAACAAATAAATCAAATTATTATTTCCAAATTTAGTGTTAAGTTTTGAGAGGTTATAATTACTTTTTTTTAAACAATGACATCAAATTTATTGCCAGTGTGATGAAAAAAATAAGTTTAAGTCGTAAGTAAATGAGTTTGTTTAGCTCTGAGAATAGCCATTATAGCAAAATATATATTTTTCTTATCTTATTTCATTATTACAAACTCTTAAAAGTCATTAAGCTAGTATAAAAATATTGAAAACATTTTTTTCTAATACATTCGTTCACTCGTTCTATGTTTTTTGCATGTTACAACATTTTCGTCAAATATGATTCATCTAATGAATTGAATTGTAAATGATTCTCCCCAAACTTAGGCCATTTTACGAATTTTAGAGGAATTGCAACGGAATTGCCCAAAATTCAGGATATGAATTGCTAACGGATGAATTGCTCAATGTGGCCTTTTTAGCCCCCCAGTAATGGATTGGCGTGGGCTGATGATGGTGAATTCCAAAGCTGGTGTTGTCAACAACTCTGTAACAAGAACATACATAACTCTCTCTACTCACATCGTAAATACTATAGGAAATTACCAAGTCGACACATGCATTGTCTCGGAAGTCCAGTTGATAGATCACCTGGATCAAGAAACATCGTAGGTTCGAATCCAGTATGAGCAGGTGACACAAATTAAACCTATGCACCTCCGTCACTTTTTCTTCTGAATTTTTAGTACACATTATGGATAATTAATTTACAATGCTGCTTTAAATTTAAATTTTTGAAATGTTTTTGTTATTGTATTGTGATTTTGTGCTGAAGGTAAGGTTATCTACGATAATCATACGTAAATAAACACAAAACTTTTTATATAAGAAATTAATTATCCCAAATAAATGTATTCCATCATTCATTCCAAAAAAGTGTCCGAAACCTCAAATCTGCAACAACAACACTAGTAACCGCGATTCGTTTAGTTGGGCAAAACAAACGTGCAGTCGCGTTGACTTATCCCCGTTATACCCATTTGCGGGGATGGCATGCTGTTTGTTAACCTATTTACCCGCCTCCCCTCTCCTTACACTAGCGCTTGGTGCTAAACGACGAGCATAAATTCGTGTTTAAGAATACGAACATTGCTTGAGAGGTAAGTGAAAATTGAAATAAGTGCAGTTGTACCATGTAATTATCGATATAAAATACCAATATTATATTCTTATATTTATAAAAAACGGTATACTCAACGATTTAAGTAGCATTTTGTTTATTTTTAGCGTATGATTGTATATCATACCAATATCAGACTTGACAAATTAGAATAATACATGTTTTACTACCTGAAAAATTAAAATGAAATTAAATAAGTTATAATAATTAATTATACGAGTACCTTATGAAATTCCAATTTGCTACTATCGATATATAAATAATGAATTGTACAAGTCATGGCGACGCTGCCTTCGTAGGTCATAAAAAATATCACGTTCCGTTTAGGAGACGAATAATATCATTGTCCAACAGTGACCACGAACGCTAAAAGATGTTATACCTCAGAATTATATAACGAGGGCTTCGTTTTCCTGTTTTTTTCCAAATCATCTAAACTAATTTACTTTATAAATAATTTACAAAACTGTAATACGAGTATGAATTAAGTTTTCAGAAAACGAATCATAATTCATTGAGCTACACATCTTTCACGATTAGTAATAGTACCTAAACTCTAATTGCTCAAAGTTGAATTATGTATTACGACGTAATCCTAGGATAGATTAGTTGCCTTCACCTAATTCGATATCGTGTTCGTGTAATCCAGTATTATCATAGATTTCGGATTTCAATCGATCCCGGTTTGCCCACTCATTAAGTAAAGTATCAAGTTGTCGAGAGTTTATGTCCGGTTAGTGGGTTATTTTGGTTCGGTCCATAATAAAATCAGTAAAATCAGTTTAATCAGTTTTATTTCTGCAAATAGGCCCCTGGAGACGCTTTTAAACGTCCCAATATTTAAACCTACCACTGCTTCGGGACAAATGTGGGCTAGTGCCGAGAAGAAGTTGCGCATGTTATGGTAAGGTCAATCAAAAGGGTCCTATCTATGATACCTATTACAATCTTAAGATTTCCGTCAAAAGGAAAAAAAGAACTCTTTTCGGCAACAAGAGATTGGATTTTACGTACATTGATCGTGTTTGTGATCATCAACCAGTGGTGATTATGCCTGTACAGTACCCATCATTGCTATGGTAACTTGAATTCAATGTAGGTAAGTATTCACCATACAACAAATTTTTACATGAATATGCTAATACGCGACAAAGATATCAACTAAAGTATATATTCTTTACTATCTGCTGCCCGGAACTATTACCTATCTAGAAAAATCAGAAAAGCAAATGTCAAAACTGGCTCTCCAAAGAGAATAAAATAAAAGTCCTGGAAAGAAGCTGTTGTTTGGGTAAATTGGAAAGCGAGTGGGAAAAATCAAGTTCCTATATTAAGGGGCCGTAAACCTTCCTATGTTCCGAGCCGTAAACTTTTGACAAAAGCTAATTAATTCTGTTTTTACAGTGAAACTATAAAAGCGTAAACAAGATTGTTTTAAGAGCGTTACTCTATACCATATTCATATAAATTAAATTTGTAATTCTATTGATTTCCAAAGTGTTAATGATTAGTTGCATTTTGAATCCCACCATACTTGTTGTTCAGCTATCTAATTGCCCGAAAGGTTGCTAAGATGGCACCGAATGCGCTCTAAAAGCATACTGAAAATATAATTTAATTAGTCATTTTCGCTTATATGACAGCCAATCTAACCGCTTGAAAATCATTGTTATCTTTGGTTTTTTGGTTGTGAGTACTATTACGCCGCACCATTATTGTTTTCATCAGAAAGTATAATTGCATATTAATGATTGAGTTACATACATATTTTTGTAGCAAACGACGCGTTAATCTATTGGAACAGCATCACGAGCTATGCTAGCTTAAATGTGCCAATTTGTTGTGTTCAATCCTTACGATCTAGTGAAAACATATACTCCTAATGACTTGTTTAAAAAAGTCACCGAGTAAAAATTGAGCGCGGGATTGCATTAGGCATTCGCTCGCCTCGTAATTTGCTGCTCGCCGCTGGATACCGTTTAAATTCGTTCGTGTCTGCCCAGCTTAGTCCACTGGGAAGTTATTTTAGCAGTAAGTTTTGCCACGAAAAAATATGATTGAGGTCAAAACTCAAGCGAGCTTGATTTTTTGTGATTTGATCCTTTATTTGCGGGTTTTATCTGTGAATGGGTGTCGTATAAATTTCATGAATGGTAGATTTTTGGTGGGTTAGACGTCGGTTGAGAATACTGTAACGATCTGCGTAATTAATGATTGCCTAATTTATAACACCAAATTAAACTACAAAATGACATATGTAACTACTAATAGTAATTATGAACATTGACAAACGCTTCTCGTCCTAGAATACCGTAAGAAGTGACTGAAAGGGTATTTCTAGAAACAAGTCTAAGACAGGTGACAGGTGAATTGACGTTTAACGTTTTGTGTAAGAGTGGATCAGTCGGTAAACCGAGGTGAATGCACGTGGTACGCCATCTCGGGATCTCTACATTCAATCAAGTAAGTTAGTGTTTAAGATCAGAATGAATCGTTAAATATTTTAAATTGTAATCATTAAAGTAAAAGTAAAAAGTAACAGCCTATAATCATCCCACTGCAGGGAAAAGGCCTCCATCATTGAATTCAAGTTACCACTGCAATGATGGGAACTGGCATAATCACCACGCTTGCCAAATGCGGGGTGGTGATCACAAACCCGACCAACGTTCGAAAATTCGAAACTTTTTGTTGCCCGACCCGGGGATCGAACCTGGGACCCCGAGATCTTGGCCCGGTATTTAAACCACTAGACCAACGGGGCGTAATCATTAAGTAATTGTTAATAAATATCATATACACTAACTGCTCTGCACTTAATTTATTATGCAGTAGTGCTTGAAGCATGACATACGAAAAATATGGCCATGTGGAAAAAAAAAGTGTTATATGACAATCATACATTTGCAAACAGTAGCTATATCCTCAGTCTTATATAACTCTAAGAAACACCAATATGTCTATGACAGCGGAAAGGCCACAGTGTACAAAGTGCATCCTATCCACCCCACGACCCCACAATGTTTGTGTATCCATTTGCTTGCACTGAATGCAAACGGTAATGGCCTTTTTGACTTAATATCCGTATCGTTTGATTGATAAGTCTAAGTCTAAGTCAGATTGAATTTCAACCTGTATATTTTATTGTTTTTAGAAACTCTGTATAAGTAGCGGTACGATTTGCTTATACTAAAACTCCTAGCTATGGAGAGTTAGGAAAACGATTTTGTTTCATTGGGACCAGTAAAAGTGTGATAACTTTATAGTAAGGATACAATCAATTCAGTATTTTTTGTATAGTTTGTTATTATACTATTCTTATAATCCCTAGAAGTCAACTGACAACACTTCAAAGGCATTCTGAGAAATCAGCGCATAGTACTTGTAGTATAATTCGTAACAAAATATGTTTTCGTTAGCAAAGGATTAAACAGACATTTTGCCTGTCAGAGCCCTGACCGTCCTCTGTCTTTGTATTGTTTAATATTTAGTGGGAACTCTTTGACGAGTTAAGACCCACTACTCAGTTGCTAGCGACCACACTTCCAATTGTAATCTTAAGGCGTTATAAAAACCCCATCTACTGGTTCGGTTTTATTCCCATCTTTATTTGACTCAAGTTTACACCGTAAAGCACTCAGCGCATCTACTGGATAATAGCTGCATCTGTCGTTACGGATTGACGTCTTTATTGCATACTTATTCTAACGTAGAAGACACATAAAATCTGCGTTGAAGCCACTCCTTGGTGAGTTAACTTCACTCTTATGCGGTACCCGTTTAAAGATGATGTTGGTTCGATGTTATAAGAGAATTTATCTAAGCAGTGCATGGTATAGTCTGTAGCGATGATATAGCTATTAAAAACCGGCCAGATCACTGCCCGTAACTGACCCAGACGGCAAATTGAGTAAGCTTGAAGCTGTCGTAGACAGTCGTAGAGTGAATTTTCGTAGTATTCGTAGCACGCAATTTAGGTACTCGTAGCATTCGTAATTACGAATCGTAAATTAAACAATTTCTTTTTGCATGGGTACAGAGACGTCGATGCTAGATCTTTGTACCTATAATATGTTTCGGTAAATATTTGGTAAATAACACTAGTTTTATTATTCTTAACCGACTTCGAAAAAGGGGTAGGACTCAATTTACAGAAAGGATAATTTTTTTATGTTATATTTCCCGACTACTCGAAGGCGCCTGTACCGATTTGCAAACATTTTTTTTTGGAAAGGTTTCTTTTCATCTGGTTTCATGGTTATAAAATCAGGATCTTTAAAGATCATGGGAAACTGGAGGGAGAACCCTAAAGACTATATTTGGAAGCAAAAAATGCTTTAGTGTAACTTAAAAATACAATTCCATGAGAAAAAAAAGGAAAGGTCTTTTTAGTTGCTTCAGTTTTATTAAGCTACTTTTGTATGCTTTATATTATTTTATGGTGTGGTATTATGCACTCATGTTATGCTGCAGAGCTGATGACTGAATTTATTTGTTGGTATGGAGTTTTATAACATTAATAGTATAATATTAAGGTACAATATTTTCTAACATTGCTCGGGGTTGTAACGACCAACCCGCATTTGTCAAGGGTAGTGATTATGCCAGCACCTATTATTGATGTGGTAACTTGTATTTAATGAGGCCTTTGCCCCGCAAAGGCCCTTTATTTTACTTTATGTAGTTTTGTTTGACGTTAGCCCCAGCACCTGGCTTTACTCACTACACTACGTCGGTATGGTAGAACCTCGCACCGATACTGGTTGAAATATGAATATTGTCGCTATAGTTTGAGCAGTCAAGTCACGATTATCGTACTCATACACACGCGGTCTGTATTGTGCTGGAGCGCGGGAAAATAAAATGAGACGAAATGCACTGTGCAGGCAATAAATCGTTACTGTCTAAAGGCCAAACAGGTTTTAAAATTTTACATTTGTAACGATATTTTAAACTGCAAGTTGAACATATACCTACGAGTAGGTATGTGCAATGTTTTTAAAATACCGCCATACCACTGACATGAAATATCTATAGTAAATTTATCATTTATGATGGGCTAGCATTTGGCGACAGATAGCAATAAAAAAACTACAACTTTTTGTAATAATTAAGTTAACGCTTCGAGCCCCGCGTGAAACAGCCGGCTGTCGCTGTGTCTGGAAAAACCTACGCTCGAAGGGTTAAAAAAGAGAGACAGAGAGAGCGCGAATAACACATGACTTTTTAAAAACAATTTGCCAGCTTGAGATTTGGAAAATGCACAAGAAGACATTCTCCTGTCTGTTTGTTGTACAGCCTAGATCGCAAAGCTGTCTTAACCACAGAACATGAAAAACGGTTAGGAAGGCTGTCATGCGCCTTTTCTATGAGAACCGACGTCGCCGCTTGCGCCCCTCTACACATGAACGAGTTCTAAGAACGCCAATTAAGCGAATTCTTTGTGTTAAAAGAAACCAATCACAGCGCTCACTTACAAGCATTTGCTTATAACCTCTGTAGCATGCCTGCCAAGCCTACATCGCCTTTCTAACCTTTTTATATGTTCTGTGGTCTTAAGTGACTTATTCGTGGCCAAGAGAAAAATGGTGACGAATAGCAACTTTTCTTTAATTATACCTAGGTAACACTAAAAATGTTTAGAAAATGAAAAACGGCTTAATGTAGAAAGTTGCTAATACTTTTATTGTTTTTGGAAGTAATCTCCGTTCCTCTCTACACATCGTCTCATTCGATGGAACCCCTGATAAAAGCAGTGGGCCCATTCTTCCTTAGGGGTGTCTTCTATGCCATTTTCGTACGCTTTCACCGCATCTTCAGGGCTCGTAAAGCGAATACCTCGAATTTTATCTTTAGTTCTTGGGAATAAATGAAAGTCGCAGGGCGCCAGGTCAGTGGCCTGTATGGCGCATGACTCATTATCTCGACACCTGCCATAGTCAAATATTCATCATTCAGTCAGTTTTGCGGAGTGCGCTGAAGCATTGTCGTGGTGAAGGAGGTTCCTGCTTCGAGGGCGTTGCTGTCGAATTTTTCAAGACAACTGGCAAACAGCGATCGACATACTAGTCTGCAGTAACTGTCCTTCCATCTTCTAGCACAACTGTCGCGAAATGACCTTTCCGACCAAAAAATGAGGCAATCATCTTTTTTCCTTGACTTTTTCTTTTCTTTACCTTAGTTGGCCGATCCTCGAAAGGAAACCCCCACTGAGCTGATTTTCTTTTGGTTTCGGGTTTGTAGCAATATATCCAGCTTTCATCACCTGTTACAATGTCAAATACAGCATTTGAATCACCGCCGTTGAACTTATCTAACATTTGGCGACACCAGTCCACCATGCGAAGGCGTTTCGGTCTAATCCAGGTCTAATCCATCTGGTACAAAGCTTCCCGACGCCTAAATGTTTGTGTAATATTTTTTAAACTTGACTCATACTAATGCCTAGGCTTGCCCGTATCTACTGATAGGTCCCTCTCTTATCTTCCTCTATCATCCGTCGCACAGCACTGATGTAATCTTCAGTAGTCGCTGTTAAAGGACGTCTCTCACGCGGATCATCATTGAGATTGCTATGTCCACGCTTAAACTCGTTAAATCAATTGATAACAGTGGCACAAGGTGGGGCTTCATTAAGAAATGCAAATCGCAGCCTATCATAGCTTTGTTGTTGAGCAAGCCCACAATGAAAGTCATAATAAATCATTGACCGAAAATTTTCTTGCGTTAGATTCATTTTCACATGTAACAAGAGTTTTAGAATTGCCGCCAATTTACAAAAACAAATGACAAATGAATGCAATATACAGTACAGTAGGTTACTAAAGAGTTCTAAAATTTAAATTCAAAAAAAGTTTTCATTAGTGTTTCTAACTGGTCAGTTCTAAACATTTTCAGTGTTACCCACGTATCAATGAAATCTGCTTTTCATGCGGAGCGAGTGCAGCTGCGAGCTGTTCCAGTCAATTATTTATTATTATTTATTTATTTGTTTATTATTATACATCAACTGACTATGCCTTTAACAAAGTCCTGCAAAACTGTTAGTGATCACGGTCAGTAAAATAAAGTATTACGTTTATATCTCAGGTACCTTTAAAAAGAGTTCTGTAACCATCAGTGGTTTGCCAAATATGCCTCAATCGTTCATTTGGCATGACTTATAAAAACGTTGAGCAACCTTGATTTACAGTAAGGTTAGTGATGTAGATTCCTTTACATCCATTTCTTAGACTAAATGTATTCCATAATAATGTTTGCTTTGTAATAATAGGGGTTAAAGTATGAAATTGCCGATTATTTTCCCACTTTTTATTTTGTTTATAGCTCTTAAGAATAGTCACATTATTGCGTAACTCTTTTTGTATTGTATCAAAAACTAAATAAAGTAACTTTTGACAAAAAAAAAATGCAATACTAGTGCCTATTACTTCAAAGGAAGTCGTAGAAAAGACCCCTTTCAATGTGTCAGCTGACCTTCTTGCTTCAATTAAGTATATTTGTATTATATACTTTGATTTTCAGAAATTTAAATACTATAATGCGTAGCTCTATAACCATCTAACTTTCATCTTTAATTGCATCGAAAACGGTTCAGGCGTTTTTAAAAAAACTAAAAAATTGTTAGTATGGAAAAATGACTTTTCTCGATTTCGTCCATACAAAACGGCAATTTCATACTTTAACCCCTAATATGTAGCAAGTAATGCACTGCTGATATATATGAATTTTCTCTATAGTTTTAATTAAACTAAATAAAGTTATAAAATGAAGTGAATGCACTTCATTTAAACCTGCATCATAATATCAAAGGAAGGAAAGATAAATAACTTGTGTAATTAAATGTTTTTTGTTCCCACCACGGCAATAAGTATTGTCACTGTGATAAATAGCGCGCATTTCACCCGGCGCTGTTTTCAGGTGCTTATTAGGGTTCTTTTGATTAAGATAAAAACTTATACGCTGGAGTTTTCAAGACTAATTTAGAATTTATCTCTAACCCCCGTATTTATAAAGAAGTAATTATTTATTGCTTAAGAAAGTCTTAACTTAAAGTGTTCATACCTAGTGCTTAAGTGAAAGAAATTGGTCACCATTAATAGTCATATTATTTGCCTGAAAATGCTAACTTTTGGTAGTTATAACTTCTAGTAATTTCTTGATTAAGGCATACAAATTGTCTCTCAAGTAATTACTTGTAGTCAAGTAATTACTTTTAGTTGTTTATAAATACGGGGGTTAGTCTAGATTCGATGAGAGAAGAAGGCGAGGCAGATGAATGCCGTAATTGATTTTCATTGTGTCTAGAATTGCGTGGCGTTTGAAGAGTTAAGAAGGCTCGTCTTTTGTAGATTTTGTTTTAATACGCTTGACTATGATCCTATGCGGTTGCGCTTCTTTAAAGTGTCCTTATATATATACGGTTACTTCGATGTCGAGTGGTGCCTGAAATAGAAAAGAATATCACTTCACACACTAAACATTACTGTGGCACGCCGTTCTATTATGGGTGTCGTAAAAGGCGAATAATAGAATACTGCCATTGACAATTTTTGTTAAAGTGCGAACGCCAACTCGCCTGCCAATCTTGGCGATTATAGAATAACCCTTTTGGCGATGGCGATTCCGTACAATACTATGTGTTATTTTTTTTTAACACTGGGTATTGTACGGAACCTCTCTTTCCTTTTTACCTTAGCTTAACAAGTTTTTATTAAAGTTTTTCACGAGCAACTCGACCGCTTTACCCGAAATAAGTAAAAATGTCTGCAATGGCTTGGTGAGTTATTTGAATCTCTAAGAAAATCCAGATTTATTTACTTGGTCCGAGTCCAAGGTAACTGATTCTTATTCTGAATGAACTAGTCTATAAACTTAAATGCCCATTTTTGCAATTTTGCAAATTTGTTATTCTCCTGTTCGTCATCACTTCATACACAATCGCGGTACTTAGATAGAATTTATTATAGACTACCTACGTTATATTAGCAATCTATGTTTCTTTTTTTGTTTCGTATAATACACAGCACTATAAAATAATAGCACCAACTCCACTCTTCCCATAGGTGTCGTAATAATACCACCAGAACTGGAAGACGAGTACTAGCGTCTTCTCTCCATCATTGGAACTGCAATCGCCCATGCCCAGGCCTGTGCCCAACAGTGGACTGATATAGACTGGTAATGATGACAATGCTTCTTTAAAGTACATACAACAGCACGTCAACCTACCACAAAACGTTAAATTTTCTCAATTGATATTGATCTCTACTTGTTGGACTTAAAGTTGAAAATGAAATCAATGACCTTAAACTTTTTGGGTAGGTTGACCTGCTGTCTGTACATACTAGAAATCTAAATCCGTAGATGAAAATTCATCATTATCATTGACTTGCCTACATCGGTCGACTACTGAGCACATATCTCTCTGAAAGGAGGATTTTACCATGATCAGCAATGATATTATAACGATATGAAATATAACGATACGAAATGATATTAACGAAACAGATATTGTTAAGACGCGCGCGTTGTTAAGACTCAAATACGTTCCAATTAGGATGTTTAAAACATAGTTTGCGTATATATATATATATAACCATCTCTTTCATTTGCGTGCTATTTCGCATCTATTGTTCTGCTTATCAGTGAAACTTGTCAATGTGTGCAGTTTTGGATTGCTCGGAACAGAATTAATACGCGAATTACTATAAACGTAAGCCATCAAAGTCTGGTCAGTAGTAGAGAGAAGATGCTGCTACTCGACATCTATTAGCTCTACTTATTTAGCCTTTTACGATCTATCGTGAAAAATAAGAAGACAGGCAGTGCTGGCACGAAATAGAATACCGCGATTTTCCTTCTATACCTCTAGGTATAGAAGGTTACTATATATACTGTTAGTTTCATGATAAATTTCAAAATTAAGAAGACAGGCAGTGCTGGCACGAAATAGAATACCGCGATTTTCCTTCTATACCTCTAGGTATAGAAGGAAAATCGCGGTATTCTAGCGACGTTGTTTCTTTTATTTGCATATTACTTTACTGTTAGTATCATGATAAATTTCAAAAATAAGAAGACAGGCAGTGCTGGCACGAAATAGAATACCGCGATAGAAAACTAACAGTAAAGTAATATACAAATAAAAGAAACAACGTCGCTACAAACCTTCTTTCACGTGTTCCTAGTCAAGTATTAGTCGGAACGCCTCTAAGCCGCGTGCCACTAAGACTCTTACGGCGCCTTTGGTCACCTTTAGATTTCCATTCACTACCATAATCAGATTTGCGGAGGCTATTTTAAAAGCTTGGAGCAAATCCTGGTCGTCTCTATGGATGGTCAGTGCATGTGAGTTGGGAATTTTAAATAAAGAATCCTTCTAAAGTTGAGTTGCAGGAATAGGTAAGTGGATTTCCTATTAAAGTAATATTTAGATTGTCTTAGTTCACATTATAAAGAATCCATAATAAAGTTGTTAAAAAATAAATAAATAATCTATTTCAAGATTCCTAAATCAAAAATCATAGTATCTCATTGAATACATTAAATTACAGTTACTTCAAAAAACAGGAAGCCTTTTACTTTTTCCCGATGGAACCGCAAAACAACTATAGGAAAAAAAAATGTATGAACAGTTTGAGACCTTAAGAACGACATCGGATAGTTTATGTCTCGTAATTTATCTCATAGGAGTAGAATACATTTCGTTTAAGAAATCAATTATTAATAGAGATAATTAACCAAAACCACGCGGACGTAGTCACGGGCGGTGAGTTAAGTGCACCTTCATGTTTGCCTAAAGTCTTATGTGAGGCATAAAGGAGTACCACCAGAAGAAATCGGGCAGCAGCTTCTTATCTCAACACCAAATCAAATCACACCACGATCATATTTGCGATCGATATCTTCAGAGATATTGGTGATTAGTCAAACTCTAATCATTGTTTTTAACTTTTCTGACATAATTCTGCTATATTTTTATAATACCTATACCAATATTTGAGACTTAATTAACTAAACGTTTACTTTATGTCAAATAGGTGCTAGACTAAAAGAAAGTAGTAGTGGTAAATATCAAAAGTGATTCTTTTCTCATATCCCTTACACCAGGGCAAAATGTTTTACAAGGAATTTTAAAAATTAAAAGCAGGACGCTCTTCTAATCGCATTTCCTTTGCATGTCACTTGTTTGCACATGTTATATAAGTAATGTGACCATAGTTTTAAGCGGAAAATAAATAATAAAATTGGTAGGAGAACAAGTTATTATAGTTTTTAATTTTAAAAACATATTTTGTTAGTATTGGTAATTGATAAAAAAAAATAGTATTTGATGTTTTAAGTAAGGAGGTTATGAAATTTAAATTTATAATACTGCTATACATAAGGACATTCATATTAGCAACTAAAACCACTGATGTTTATTATTGTGCTCTAGGGTGCTTACAATTACAATAGTTTTAACGATAATGTTTTTTTCATTGAATATGGTTAAGATTCGGTAGTAAAGGTATTTTGATAAAATAGGTAATGTAAAACTAGACTTAAAACCTTAAATGAGACTTTAATTAACAAATTTAAGACAACGTGACACATAACGAAGTTATATAACTAAACAACAAAAACATAAATTATGATGTAAATCAAGTAGGTTCGAATTATTTTTATGAGTTTCGGATACCTATGATATTTAGCTCTATTGTGCCAAGATCGAGGAAAACTCACGATTTGTGACCATGCCTTAAAACTATACTACAAAACGGATTAAGTGGACATTTTAGAAAATGGTTAGTAGGTAGAGATCCTGGAGCCCAAAAGAGTGCAATATTTGGTTAAATAAATGCCGTATCAATTACTCTCATAATTGCAATGTACTTATGTGAAAAGTGCAGAAAATTATAAAAATAAGTATTACTGCAAAAAAAAAATGTTATTTATATAACAATATATAGCTTAAGTTCGTTGAACCAGATCGAGGTCAAAAGTCATTTGATTTAAAAGGTATTTCCTAGATAAAATATTAACAAAAAATTTGAAATTGTATCCGTATTTTCAACAAATTACCACTGTCAATTGCTGACCTCCCTGTACATAAATGCAAATCATATATCAAAGTTGTTTTAATGAAAAAGGGCTATTACACTATTGATGATTATATAAATGATAGGAACGTTTGGCTATAAATTGTATCAGCTCGCACTGGCATATATCTTATGTAAACATGTTTATTTAAAAAGAGGCTGACAATAGTGTCCGAGTTTCTTGCGCTGCTTCTTCTCGGCACTAGCCCACATTTGTCCCGAAGCAGTGGTAGGTTAAATATTGGGACGTGTAAAAGCGCCTCCAGGGGCCTATTTGCAGAAATAAAACTGATTTTAACTGATTTTTAACTGATTTTAACAGGACACTATTTTAATGTGTTCATCATTTCACGATAGGTACAACACGGAACCCTTATTACATTTATTTTATTTTTATTCTATTTATTTGGTACACATAACAAATTGCAATGATTTTATCAATAAATATTTGTAACAAGGTAAAATTTCTGGATTGCAATACCTAAACATGTATACTTAGAGATACAAAATCTAAGCAGACAAAAACAGAACCTACTTAGAGTAAAAACAAACAGGAAAAGTAAAAAAGGAAGAAAGAAGTGCATCAAAGATGCACCACTAAAGATTAAGTTCAATAAGAATAGAGCATCAACGATGCATTTAAAAATGTTTTTTTTTAATTTACACAAATTAAAGCGATCGATTTCTTATGTGTCAAAATGAGTTCGACATGTTAGTTTCTCATCAAACACCTCAACGAGATCTAGTGAATAAACGTCGTCAAAAAACACAGATTCTTGCTCTGTGTTTTTTGTTCGTGAAGGATACAACAAAATACTTGTCCAAATTTAATTGCATCTGATTTTCTAAACACCATTGGTTGAGTATTTCAAGATTTGTTTGCGTATCATAAAATCACGTTCACTTTCATTCGTCAGAAATATCTTGAGGTCATTCGCTTGGACATGTCGGCATCACAAGATTCAATGTCTCCATACTTCATAATTAGTGGTAAAGTAAAATGTTCTGCCTTGTCATTAATATACCTATCTCCATATTATCGAAGACCGTTAATTTGTATGGAACGTTTTATTATTTTTGATCGTACCAGTCAGCTACTAATTAAGTACCTAGGTAACACTGAAAATGTTTAGAAAATGAAAAACGGCTTAATGTAGAAAGTTGCCAATACTTTTATTGTTTTTCGAAGTAATCTCCGTTCCTCTCTACACATCGTCGCATTCTATGGAACCACTGAGAAAAGCTGTGGGCCCAATCTTCCTAAGGGGTCTCTTCTATGGCATTTTTGTACGCTTTCACCGCATCTTCAGGGCTCGTAAAGCGAATACCTCGAATTGTATCTTTAGTTCTTGGGAATAAATGAAAGTCGCAGAGCGCCAGGTCAGGACTGTATGGCGGATGATTCATTATCTCGACACCTGCCATAGTCAATTATTCTAATTTTTTCCAAGACAACAGGCAAACAGCGATTGACATACCAGTCTGCAGTTACTGTCCTTCCATCTTCTAGCACAACTGTCGCGAAATGACCTTTCCGACCAAAGAATGAGGCAATCATCTTTTTTCCTTGACTTCTTCCTTTCTTTACCTTGATTGACCGATCCTCGAAAAGAAACACCCACTGAGCTGATTGTCTTGTGGTTTCGGGTTTGTAGCAATATATTCAGCTTTCAGCACCTGTGACGATGTCAAATACAACATTTGAGTCACCGCTGTTGAACTTATCTGACATTTGGCGACACCAGTTCATGCGAAGGTGTTTCTGGTCGTCGGTTAAAGTATGGGGAATCCATCTGGTACAAAGCTTCCTGACGCCTAAATGTTCGTGTAATATTTTTTGAACTTGACTCAAACCAATGCCTAGGCTTACCCGTATCTGCTGATAGGTCACTCACTTATCTTCCTCTATCATGCGTCACACAGCACTGATGTTATCTTCAGTAGTCGCTGTTAAAGGACGTCCCTTACGCGGATCATCATTAAGATTTCTACGTCCACGCTTATACTCGTTAAACCAATTGTAAATAGTAACGCGAGATGGGGCTTCATTAAGAATTGCTAATCGCAGCCTATCATAGCTTTGTTGTTGAGTAAGCCCACAACGAAAGTCATAATAAAGCATTGACCGAAAATTTTCTCGCGTTAGGTTCATTTTCACGTGTAACAAGAGTTTTTTTTTTGCCGCCAATTCAAAAAAACAAATGACAAATGAATTCAATATATGTACTACATTAGGTTACCATAAAGTTATAAAATTGAAATTCAAAAAAGTTTTCATTAGCAATGTTTCTAACTGGCCAGTTCTAAACATTTTCAGTGTTACCCACGTAATACCTGAATGTGTACGTCTCTTTACCGCTGCCTGAGTACGTCTATTTTTCTGGGGTTGAGTGACTACCATATAATCAACTGTTGTAATGATAAGATCACTTGTTGTTGTCCGCAAATTTGTATGCGTGATGTCTTCGACTTTTCTCAAATCTGCCATATCAAATTAATTCGCAGAAGTGCGATAACAGTCACGATATTGTTACTACAGACGAAACGTTAAGTTGGCTAAGAAAATTACCCTGAATTAACAGAAATATCCTGCTATAAAATGGGAAGCGTGCTCACATGAAATATAAACCTCTTTGCATCGCCTGGGTGTGCACTTGAACAAATTTGCTCTTTCTAGTGATATCCGTACAATCTCGGTTGATACGAGCGGGAGCGGTTTACATCTTTCCATCTCTCAGTGTCCCGCCCGTCTTTTCCGTTTCTGGTTTTTAGGAAGAACACGGGAATAAAATGGCGGGGCGTAAATGCGCAACACACAGCTTTACCAGATGTGTGCACATTAGACAAGGGAACAGTAAGATCATTACATTTCGTGAAGCATAAAAAACGTAGTGTAGGAGATTCTTTGAAAAGTTGCAGCGATGATTTGAAATATAATATAGCATTGCAAGCGGTGGAGAACTCGTTCAGAGTTCGTCCCAGCTAATGACTCGTTATTAGATTTTAAAACTTGAGTTAAAAGTTAGGACTTAGGTTAGGCTAGGTTCTTTGGCAGTTTCCCGAGGGAGTTTTGGGTCTCCTATGGGGCGCGTTCCCAAGTGGCGGATAGGGGAACGCCCTCTAGACATGGAGGGTACCGGCCATTTGGCTGGACCAAAACCCACACGGGAGGAGCTTCCAGTGGGCTTGGGCTGCTGTTGAATGCGTCTCCAGACGGTGGTAACGGGCTTCGGCCCGTGGCCTGTTGTGGCCGTTCGGGCTGGAGGGCACGACGGCGGTGTTGCCGTTGGGGCTTCAGCCCCGCGGCGGACGGTAGTCGCTCGCTTCCCAGTATGGTTTGAGCTATGCTGGGCGACGAGTGGGCGTGAGATTTGGCGGCCCCTTGCAACGACATGCACTGTCGTTGCAAAGGATGGCCACGGTTCGGGTCGGCGAGGCTGCTTGCGGACCCGACCCGAAGTCGTAGATGGGGGAGGACGAGAAGGCATACGCCGAACTCAACTTCCCCCCTCTAGCAGGCTAGTGGGCGTTGGGCCGGGGGGCTCAACGCTCGCATTGCACAGCTTGCCAGACTGGGGGTGATTACTGGTGTATAGGATCACCCATACTTTATGCCTGAGGTCCGGCATAGGCCGTACGTAGGCTGTGCATGGAGGGCATCCTAAGGGAAACCCATACACTGCCAACATACGTTGCAAGGTACACCGCAGGTCTTTTTAGAGGGTATGCTTGTCGGGTACCGACAAGAGAGTCCCACATAACTGAAGCAGTAGGTATGCGTAGTGCATTTTTTCCTGCGTAAACATAAAAAAAAGTTTTTTGGCAGTTTGAGACAATCACATGATGTGTACTGTGTATCTTTTCTATCAGCTTTTCCAAAATATAAAAATGCCACAGTTACCATGCTTGGCAAGCAAGTTTGCGGTCGCATTTTTGCCAAAGGCAGTGAGAAGACGCTGCTGGCTGTCCGTATTCATATGATTCTTGTATTTAAACCTTCATATACGAAGCCTCGTTTAGGCAATCTTTGAGATTCTCAAGGAAGATAGGAATACAACTTTTCAGTGAATGCCTTTTAATTACTTGACACATAAATGTAACTGCAAAATATTTTAAAACGACCGTGTTACAGAGCGTTCAAACAATAATATCAAATTATTATGGAATTACTGCATTTATGTGAATTGTAACAAGTGCTTTGTCAATTTAGTGCTTAGCTATGTTAATCTGCATATCTGTGATGTTCAAAATATAGTGTGATAAAATGCTTTGCAATATATCGTTATCATTTACTCTGTCTGTTCCTAGGTCATCTGGGGACGCCGCTGTGTTTTCCATACAATCCTATCAGTCGTCACCGAGTCGTCTACTTTTTACTCCATCATATTTTTTTCTGCTTTTAGAGGAGGCATTCTTATTACAACAGAAGTGAACAAACGTTGCTCCAATCACAGAGCAAAAATAATCGTTAATTAGCAAACATCCCTGAAAGGCAAGCTCGAGTAATTCAATCAACGCGTCGCTTGGAGTCAGCGCAGAAGTTGGCTCTGCAATATCATAAGCAAACGGAGCACTTCACAAAGCGCCGCCTTTAGACTGGCCTGCCAAAAGGATTTTTGTCACTAGTGATGTGTCGTAGCCTGTACGAATGATTTGTTAGGTTCCCGGGACAGCATTACCTACTTCAGAAATATTACTAAACTTGTGTAACATTTAATATATTGTAGTCAGAGATAATATACAGGATGAAATTTTAACCACCTTAATACATCAATCTACGAGACAAAAACCAAATGACGTATTTTTTCTTTTGGTATAGTCCAGTACAAAAATGTCAAGATAAAGCACTTAGGAAATGTCCGCAAAAAATCTAAAATTTTTGATATGGTCGCCTAGCAACTCTGTTTTACGCAATTCGCATCTCATTCATTCGTTGCGATACTATTCATAAGTTTTTATATTTCCCTTATACCTTATCAGGCCTCGGACCGTAAAAATTGAAAACTGTATTGCGAAAAATATTTTCGGGTTAAAACTTGATTTGCATTTTTTTACTACATGAATGGGCTCCAAATACGATACTGAACGCCTACAAAAATTTTGGAAAGTGGTTAAAATTTCAGCCTGTATTGTAGTCAGAGATAATTATACAGGATGAAATTTTAACCACCTTCCAAATTTTAATATAGTAATCTATGATACAAAAAACATATTATTATGACGTATTTTTTCTTTTGGTATAGCCCAGTACAAAAATGTCAAGATAAAGCACTTAGAAAAGGTCCACCTAAAATCTAAAATTTTTGATATGGCCTTCTAGCAACACTTTTTTTACTCGATGCGCATCTCATTCATTCATTACGATACTATGTGTAAGTTTTTGATTTTCCCTTTATACCTTAACAGGCTTAGGATCGTAAAAATTGATAACAATGTTGCGGAAAATATTTTCGGATGAAAACTTGATTTTCATTTTTACTTCATAAATGGGCTCTAAATAATTATGATACGCTGAACGCCTAAAAAAAATTTTGAAGATAATGAAAAAGTCATTCTGTATAATAAAGAGATATACGCAATCCCCTGTCAAAAAACATATAATGCGTTTTCAATTTTACGTGTATGAATTATTAAAGTAGATTGCAACAAGTTTGAAAGAGCACCCAAACGTACACTGAGCACTCATATAATTAGGTACGTTTTTTTGTCATTGATAATGACGTATCAAATATGGAAGACATATACGTATGCCTTAATTAAGTATCTACACGAACATACGTACACTTAGTTGAACGTAACAAAAAAATATCAGGATTTCTGTAACTTTTTAGTCTAAAGAAACTAGAATAAAGACTCTGAAGTTTTTGTCAAAATAAACAAACTTATTTTAAACACCATCACCGAAATATTCTGATGTAAGCAATCCGTTTATTATATATTTTTTTTAAAAACTCGATGATGCGCCATGTTTCTTACTGAAGAACCTTGTTTCAGACGACAAACAGACAGACGAGACTTTTGTTAGTAGCGGCAGTTGCTTTGAATCCTCGGCTAACCTTAGAACTACTCGACTAAGATCCGCCAATAATCCGATAAGTTCACCAATTCTTAAACAGCCGGTAAACATAGATTGATGCAATAATTTGACACAATTCCCATACAAAAATATGTCAAATCATATTTTAAACCCTGTTTAAAACTTAAACGTCTGTTGGTGAACTCTACCTAAGCTGTTGTACATCGATGTCCCTCTTTGCTAGATATATGACGTCACTAGAACTCCTAGTGGCTCCTGCATTCGGGCCAATGGAGTCTGAATGCACGCTTTCAAGCGGCATGTCAAACGGCTAGTATTTTTATAAAATCTATATTGGAAGGTATTTGAAAGAAGATATTTAATGTGAACAAAAGATGACCTTTTAAAGTTGGGACAAAAGTATTCATAAAAACGGTTTTTGATATTGATCAAAACACATATTGAATAAGTAACTTAAATTAAATATAATTTTAGTGTTGCGTATGTATTGTAGTGGTGGCATATTACAATACTAGCACCATCCATTCATTTTTTTTCTATGGGTGTCGTAAGTGGCGAATAAAGGAGTACTGCCAAGGAACTGGTAGTATCGTTTTGTGTCTACTATTGGCTAAACTGTGATCCATTATGGCAAGCGTGGCGATTATGGCAATATTCTTCTCTCCCCCATTGGCCAAATGGCCAACCTGTCTGGCAAACCAAATCCTCCTTTACAGGGACCAGATATAACTGATTATGTGTTTTCTGGTGTAGTTGTTTTAGTGTTGTATACTAAAAACATGAAAGATAATTAAGAAATGGCAAATCAAATGTTATCATGATGCTAATAATATTTTTTACCTTTAATAAATTCCCTAATAACATTGTATTTATTTGTAAAAGAACTTTTAATCTTTGATAAGCAGACTACGTGCCAGTCTAGCGATTGGCATTCTAGAGACGGTGACTGGCAGATAAATATAATTGTTTGAATTTGATTTGATTAGATTGATCAGTTATTTCTTTATCCGAATAAGACATTATGACAGGAAATAAAATACGCTTAGAAGTAAGTGAACATAAAAATAATAGATACTTTTGTGTTAATGCCTTTGACATAATAAAAAATACATATCCAAGCCAGGCGATATGAAATTAATATACCAAATTAAGTTCTCTATAAATTCCCGAAACGGTTTCACAATTTTACGAGTGCCCCATAAAAACAGCGGAGCGAAACAGGTTTTTTGCCGACAGCTGAACGGTACAATTTGTTTAACTTTTCAGCTTACATTAACCAAGATGAGTTTTCTCGGTTGGCCCGTGAAAGTCGCCAACCACTTAGCACTACCATAAAAGTTAAATGCTCTATAAATCATAGTAGGCGGGGGACAGGACGAAATGAACTGCGCTCTTATTAATAAGTTGTTGACACCCAAATACCCCGAAGCCGGGATTATAAGCCCCATCGCAACTTCCCGACGCCTCCTGGCCACCTTGATTGATCGAATCAATATCACGCTTCGTTGGTTTTAAAATAAAAATCGTATTTTGTGAAACGGAACGGTGACCTATTAAGTACTCCCAAATTCCCAGTACTTTCAGTATTGTTTACGAGAGAATAAAGTTTTTATAGATCCGTAAAGCAGGTGGACGCCTATGTACCAGGTTTATGTATTTCGGCCTATTATACCGAGTATATTAATGTGCCGTGAAAATTTAATTTGTTTATTGAGTAGTTGGGTAATTAACAGGTTATTTTATGCGTTTAATTTTAAGAGTTATTTAATAACTTTATCTCACTCTAGCACTACCTCTCAACTCCGTCCATGTGGGAAGCGGCTATAACGTACAACTCCCGGCTAAATCGATTCCGTTTATATCGCTCTTCTTAGAGCTCACTTAACGTTAAAAAAATAATGATTCTTCATACTCCTACACTCCCCTTCAACCCCTTTGAGGGATGATTTGAAGGTAAAGCTATCCTATTTAGGTAGCTTTCAGAGTTTCATTTAAGCTCTACAATCACCAAAGAAACCAAATCAGACCACTGCTTTTGAGTAACTAGTCAGGTTTTATTTTGTTTGTTTTACAATATTTGTGTAGATACTAGAAGCTATATTTGAATAAACATTTCTACCATCCTTTGATTGGAGATATACTTTGACGTTTGAAACTTTGCAGTCTAACCTATCTAACTGATCTGATACGATAACAGTCCCCTAATTCGCGTAACCAAATCGTATCACAATCGTAATTAAATGGCAGGTTTTTGACAGTTCTAGTATGGGCTAAATGTCAAAATCGTCCAAATCAATCACGATCGAACTGCGATTGAAATAACTGAATCTGAAAGGACCCTGGTCTGATTGATAGATTTAGGGGAGGTGGGATCTACCTCTTAGTGGTCTACGCTGGGCAACGGCATCTTTGGTTTTCTAAAATATCATATATATCATCATAAGCATTATGAAAATGTAATAAACATTGCTTTAGCCAAAGTCATTGAGTGCCTTGATAACAATAATTTGGGAGTAAATTTAGAAAAGACTAAATAAATTCAATTTGGCACTTGTAAACAAAAACGTAATGATTTAAGAATACATTTTGAAGGAAAAATTATAGAAGCTGTTTCTTATACAAAATCTTTAGGTATAACAATTGATAGTTTTTGAGATTGTAAGCAACACATATCTGAGATATGTTCAAAATTTAGTAAATTTGTTTTTGCACTCGGTTGAATTAGTCAGATTGTGTCACTAAAGGCTGCTATCACAGCATACAATGGCTATATTATTTCATCTTTGCGCTATGGAGCTTTAATTTGGGGTAATTCTGTACACAAAGATAAACCATTTATTATACAAAAAAAATGTGTTCGAGCTATGTTTGGCCTAAAACATATTGTGTCTTGCCTTCCTTACTTCTGAAATATAAATTACTTACATTGCCTTGTCTATACATTTTTGATTGTTGTTTGTTTGTGCATCAATACAAAAACTTGTTTGATCAGAAATGTCGAATATCAAATCGTAATCTTCGCTCTGGATATAAAAATAGACTAGTGAAACCAATAACAACACTAACGCTTGTGTCTACACCTTTGTGATGTGTATAAAGATATACAATAAACTACCAGACGATTTTAAAATCCTTAATTTTTTAAGATTTGAAGCTGTTGTTTAAGACTGGTTAGCTCAAAAATGTTTTTATAGTATAGGAATATTTAGATTATAGATAATGTAAAAATCTGTATATATGCCTGAAAGTGATATTTTAGTTATGAATCAAGTGATACTTTTGTAATTATTTTAAGATCTTTTGTAACCTTGTTTTCCATACACAATAAAGAACTTACTTACTTACTAACAGATCCCTCTGCGGTGGTAGGCTTCGTAAGAGGCCGCCTGGATGCTACCACCCTCCTGCCGGAGTCCAGCGCCAAACAGTTTTTCTGTGTTCCGCTGGTGTGTGGGAGAACCAGTGCCACTTTCTG
This sequence comes from Anania crocealis, assembly GCA_949315895.1. Lineage (NCBI taxonomy): Eukaryota > Metazoa > Arthropoda > Insecta > Lepidoptera > Crambidae > Anania > Anania crocealis. The sequence goes on from OX438868.1 coordinate 10,254,261, forward strand.
GGTAAGCTCGCTTCATCTTAGGCTTCTTCTTAACCGTAGAGTTAAGTATGTAGTTAAGAGCCAGCCCATTTATAATAAAAAAAAAACGATCCTGCAAAACTGTCAACACAGTTTGTCTGCAGTTAAGTCTTATATTTTAGATGAAATGTTAACACATAGCACATAATAAGTATGTTATTTTTGAGTCTAGTCTTAAAAATATTTTTAACTTGTTCCCAGGCACACTATCATGTAGGTATGGTAGTCGTATTTTTAAAGTCCTGTCTCTAATAATTTTATACTTTATTTTTATTTCAGCGATTACCTTAAAAGGTGAGTGAGGGTGTTGGTACTGCCTTGGACTCGTTGCCAGATAAGAGCTTGTGCAGAACGGTTCAGAGCTGCCAGTGCTCAGTGCAATAAATGGCAAACCGACTTTTTTGACTGCCTATAAAGGTAAGTGTCGTTTCATTATCAAATAATACGAGCTGTTTAGCTGTAGTGAGCCCACAGACCCGATTGCTTCAGGGGAAGGCCTGTTCCTCATCTCTGTCCTGTTTTCATTGTTGGGTTACTGACGAAAAGGAACAATATCAATAATAAAAATAATTTCATCTCTTCACAAACTTCTTTGAACTAGAATAATATAAAATGTTTTGTTGTTATTCCTAATTTGCGAGATACTAATGGTTTACTGAATTACAAGAGCAATTTTGAATCAATACCATTGATTTCAGATCTAATGGTATGAATAAAGATACGTTTCTCGTAAGTATCCTTTTGGATGAACAAAATTTGGTTGTCATCATAATAAAAAACATAAACGTTCAAAGAATAATTCTATTCTGGGAGAACCAAAGCATGGAACTCGTTAAATCAATTCTTTACACTGTTATTACTTTCTAACAGCGACCAGCAACGTACAGTGTTATCGTTAAAACCGTCAAATAATACTAACTTATATTGACTTATCTTATATGAAAACATAAACCCACGGTTCTCCAACAAATATCACTAGATTGCAAACTCCCCGCCTACATCAGAAGCAATATTAGTAGCCCACAAGTAATCCACAAACATAGGGTATCCCAATCAACGAGTTATTTGCTGGACAAACTCAGTCGGTCAGTTGAGATCCCGCCATTGCCTAAGTGCAAGGCACTTAGGTACACAAACTGTGGCCTAAGTTTCTCTAGGTACTCCATAATCTACTTAAAGTGTTTGGACGACAATTATAACTGAGTGTCGATCTCAAGATCATTCTGTTTTAGGTGATTCAAGATAATATTTCAGTTTGGTTCTGGTTAAATAAGATATGCCATGAGTTATTTTGATGGGTTGTAGTTTTAGGAATGTTATGGATGTTTTCTAGTGAAATCAAATAAAGGTCTATTTGATTTAGGGTAATATAAGGGCAAGTAATTGCAGTAGAACTTAGCGAGATCTTCCTTACATTGTGATGTAAAATTACGATGTTCGATTTTGTTTTATCATGCGAGTAAGTTGCAGGTAATTTGTATTGGTTTGTTTGGTTTACTTTAACAAGATATCTTTTGAGTTTCAGTAATTTTATGTGTCCGAAATGAAACTTTAATAAGGTGAATCCTTAATTATATATATTAGTAAGGTGAGCATCCTCATAATAGATTAGATAAGTCTGTATAACTAACATATTATTTTTTGTAATTTAAATTTAGCATGCTGATACATTTTGTTAATTCATTTTTTTTCAATCGACAAATTTAAGGAGTTTTATTAGTCAACCTGCATTTAGATTGAGTTGACTAAGTGGAGTAAGACTTTTGATGTAATAGAGAAATATTTAATCCAGTCGAATAAAGAACTTCTCATCCTTAGTGGACTCTTAGAAAACGTATCTTAAAAGAAGATGTAAAACGGTGCTAAATGGGCAATCAGCTAGCATCGTCAGCAATATTTAACTTGACAAATATTTACTAATTTAATATACGATAGTATTCCGATTAGATAAAGTAGATACAGTCCATAAATTAGGACAGGATTTTAAAATTTGCTTGTATCGCCATTTGACTTTGAGAAACTTTTTCCTCTACACTGATCCAACTCGGTTTGGAAAGCGAAAAAAAGATAGCGTTTGAATTACCTCAGTGTTTTAAAACGAATGTCTTTGACAAGTGCGTGTTATCAGCGATGACTTATGGAATGAAACTTTGGTCTCTTAATAGTGGATTTTTATAAATGTTTCAACCAAGGGGCAATGGAGAGAGCGATACTCGGTTTTTCCCTGAGCAATGGAATCAAAAATTAGGAAAATGAGTGACACATAGAACCGATAACCGTCTGAGCAGAAATATTCTGGAAGTAAATGCGCACCGGATGGAGGTCTGGTACAGCTAGATGCTGATCAGTGGGACCGATGGTCGTGTAGTCTTAGAATCTTAGGGGAAGAGTATGTCCCGCAGTAGGTGACATTTGGCTGAGATGATGATGATGAGCTATTTCTAACCACACTTGCAGAATACTAGAATTTTTTGCCTCACAACATAGCGCAATCAATGCCCGACATTCGCACGTAAATAAAATATTGTAATTATTTTTTCTACTCAACATTAATAAAATGTTGAGTAAAATTGAACCATAACGAACGGATCATAGCGTCGAGAGCATTGCGGGAGTGGTCGGAACATAATTAATTAGAGTATCACGTTCGTAGGTGTATTATTTTTTTGGATGATAATTTTAAAGTATAATTATGTTTGGAATGTTTTCGCTGTACTTATGTAGAAACTTTTCATTTTGATAGTAATTCACCTCAAGTTCTGAACTTTTATGTTACGAACATCGGAATGGACTTATTAATTATTGGACTAAAGTAGTAAACCAGTGTTTAATGTCCATGTATGTAAAGTGTTAGTGGATTTTTTTTATTCTCAATCACTCACTAATAAAACTCTGTATTAATGAAGATCTATTTTATGGAAGTAGGACTCTTTTTAAATAGTTATGATATCAAATATATATTTATTACAAAAACAAAGATAAAAACAAATAATAACATTACAATTCCAATAGGTAATTAATGTATTGTTTCCAATTGTGGTCAGAGAATTAAAAACATCGTGTTTTTTCTTCTGACCTCGGAAAATAAGTAAATATATATTTCTAAAAATTATTTTGCTAATGATTTCCGCTCGTTAACACCGGCCTAGGTACCCGCACCAACACCGAATGAGCAAGCACTTTCCTACTAAAATCCATGCAGTACAGATAATGCAAATTATTAGTACCCAACACCGGTTTAAGACGTTTGAAAGAGATTCGTAGGCCGATGTTGACGAGCGGAAATCAGTATTTTTTTTCGCAAAGTGTTTAACGCCTGAGGATATTAATTTAAGATACAAGCAATCTTAAAATTTACACTGAAAAATCTGCTTTAGTTTCAGTGATAGCACAAAGACTCACTCACTTAAAAAACTTTATCAATTAAAAGTCAATGCATCAAAACGCACCTCACGAACTGAAATTCTAATAGCAAAAAGAAAAGTCAACGATAATAATTCACACCCTTGAAAGCTTTTTAAGTTTCCTTCGTCCAATGTAACTTTGTTTTATACTGCCATTAGTCATCCTTTTGTTGGCGATTGTGACGGAAAATTCGCGATGAGACAAATTTGAGAATAAATTAAGCAATGTTGTAATCTTGAGTAATAAAAAAATTGGAGAAAAGGGTTCCCCTTTATTTTTACGAAGTGTTCCTGCCTGTTTAAATTAATTTTTCAAGTCCGCCTCTTTGGCTCAATTTGATTAGATCTTCGTCAGTTACAGAAAAAACCCATTTCAAGGGTCACTGATATAATATTGATAAAAATAAGAATATATTTACAAATCTATATTGAAAGTTAGAACGATTTTTCTTTATGCTGCGCATTATTAAGAATTTCCCCTACTTCATTACTTTAATTGATATTTGTCCAAGGCATTTTTCTGGTTATTTATCTCTGGAACGCGATGATCCTGACACCTGCACTGAAAGTCAATAGATACTAAAAAGTTCTTTTTCTTTCTATACTGCAGTAAAATAAAATACCGTTGGAAAAAAAACACATTCAAATTACACTGGGTATAATTCAGGAGCTTGTTCAAAAATGAAGTAGGAAAATGTGCACTCCGATCCATGGCTAGAAGCAGGATAAAGCTGTAGAACAGTAGTTATTTTAGTAATGAGCGATTCTCTGTCAAAAAATCTGTATTGGACAGCCAACTATTTGAAGGTAATGTACAGAGGCAGGTCAACCTACCCAAAAAGTCAAAGGTCACTGAATTGATTTTCAACTTTAAGTCCAACAAGTACAGATCAATATCAATTGAGAAAATTTGACGTTTTGTGATAGCTTGACATGCTGCATGCTGTTGACTGTACCTACGGTAAACCTGTGCGTGTCGTGTGGTACCGTCTTAAAATAAAATAGATGACACCTGTTCTTATACTTAAATTGTCATAAAGGCAACTGAAGGAGTATTGCAAGAAGAATACGAGTAGTGCAGCGTTTTTTCTCTACCATAGGGTAAACTGCTATAAAAGAAACCTAATCTGGTAGTATGGACTATGTCCAAGTGTGAACTGGTGTGAGCTGACGATGCATGACGATGAGTTCCTTCCAGTTTAACTTAACCCTTTCTCATTATGATTTAAGGACTGACAGAGTCCACAAAATACTGACTAGAAATCATTGAGCTTCAAAAAATATAGATTAGTTTCAGTCTCATCTAGTAGCAACATATAAATACCCTTATAGTAGGTACATACTTTGTAAACCTGAACTTCTATTTGAAATACAGTTAAGATCGGCTTTAAAGAAACCCGGTAAGGAATAAGTCGGACGGACCACAGTCACATTCACTGAAAGAAATGTTTTGTATACAGTTACAAAAACTTTGGTTACTGTTTACACAAAAAAAGTGACTTGCAAACTATGGCATACTAGCTACAAAACAGACTTTTGCTATTATAGTTGAGTTAATAGTTGCTAAACTTATTGTTTCAATTAATTAAACTGTTTTACTGTTTTTAGGCAACCAGTTTATGAACGTATAACACACAATTTTCTTGATAATTACTTTCAAAATTGGTATTCATTAAGCAACATGCGGCCTACTGGTAGCCTATGGTGTGCCCTATTGGTTACAAAACACTTTGTCAACAGATAACTATTTTTTTTGCTACTGATACTTGAACAGTGTGGTTGTTGTTAAGATATCTTGGTGTGTAAGTAGTAACCAAACTGTTTATTAATAAGTAGTTTAATTAGTTGAGTTAAGGTAGGGAACTATTCAGTAATAAATAAGAAACCTAGTTAAGTAATGGTATGGTTAATGAGATCTAGCTTATGGTATTGAAATACTTTTTTTTTGTATTTTATATAATTTGCAAGCTCAAATGTAAATATATACCAGTATTGTGTCTGTTTGTTCAAAAACCAACTAACACATCAGTACATTTAGATTTTAGCAACAAATTACATAGCAGTTATAAAAAAAAGGAATAGATACTACTACAAGCTAGATTTCATGAACCATACCATTACTCAACTAGGTTTGCTACAAACTTAGGTATTACATAAAATCATACATCACTTTTGTACTTATTTATTTATTTTCTCACATAGTAGATAGGCATATGCATAATGTTTTATCTACAAAATAGCAAATGAAAAATACAAACGTATAGAACTTTTGTAATAAAAGTCTACCAAAAAAAATATTATGGTGTCAAAATATTCCATATAATTAAATCACATCTTTGAATTTAACATTGTAAATTTTTTGAGTTTGTCTTACTAACATTCGCAGCTGTGGTCATCAGAAACGCCAAAAAAGCAGCTATGTCCATTTTTTCATCGCTAGCTGTAAGCAAACATGAGTGTTATGTTACAGGATCTTCAGCACATAGTTATGATAGTAATGTTATTGGCAAAGCATGTGATAATACTTATCATGACCGATGTCTTTCATAATATCTCAACATCGTATCAGTACAGTTTTTGGCTAGATCGATAATTTTAACATTTGTCTATAATTATAAGAGAAAACCTACTTACTGGTATCCATTGTACCTACATATTCTCCTTAGTTCGGATTATTCCTTAAATACTGGAAATTAAAATAAATGGATTTTTAGAAATTCAATTCGTACGAGGTGAAATGGAGAGCTTGTGTATACAGTAAGTACTCTTTTATCACGTGTTACGTGGAATTACTTATAACAATCCGTTTTTCTAAGTAGTATCTAGTACGTATCCATAAGTAAATATATTCTGACCCTCTTTTCAGCTTAATAAGTTTTTCGCATTTTAAACCGGTGCATTATGTATAATTTAAAAATCCTCATATTTTTACCGTTTAAACAACATGCATAGTGTTGCACAAGAAAATTATCCGAATTTTTGAACACGGTAAACAAAGATGCGCGGTAGCACAGGGTTTAATCCCATTGTTGTTTGCAAAATCCGAAATCTTTAATGGCGTCCTCGGTTTACAAAGCGTTTTAATTTGTTACAATAATTTCTTTTCGTGTCATAAAATTTTGCAGTGGAGGCGAGTCACCAACAAAAGAATGAGTAATGACTGTGCTAAACAAAGTTGAAAATTTCGAGAAACTTCCGCGCTCACTACAAGGGCGCCGTTATCTCGTGATTTGTGATTTCGCTTCCGGAGCACCGTTACTTTATATCAGACACCTACAGGTATGAGCAGAATAAGACTACCAAAATTACTGCTAAAACTTGCTAGATATTCTAGAAACGATAACGTTATTGAAACGTTTTTACGCCACTTACTTGTAAGAGCTTTTCATGCAAACTTTTAAGATCTTAATCTTTGTAAAGGATAAAACCCTGTAGACTTTATACATGAATTAGAAAACTCAATAGACTCTCGTTTGGAACATGTTAATTTGGATAGTTATTTTCTAACCTATCTTAAGTATATTGTGTAAGTTTAGCATATTTTTGGTTGGATTTAAATTGGACGGTTTTTTTTTGTGATCTGACATCTTCTTGCCTTTCGTTTTTTATGAAACTCTTCTTATACGTTTTCTCTACTTGCATTCGAGCAAAAGCAGAGTTCGAGAAAAAGACTTTGCGGTAAGTTGTACAGACAGCGGCAGGTCAACCTACCCAAAAAGTTGAAGGTCATTGAATTGATTTTCAACTTTCAGTCCAACAAGTAGAGATCAATATCAATTGAGAAACGTACGATTTGACGTTTTATGGTAGGTTGACGTGCTGTTGACTGTACTTGTAGGTAACTGGATGTTTTGTCTATACAGTAAAATCGCGCTCCTAGTCTGTTGTCACGCGTATTTCCTACCGTCAAATCTTGAGTAGGTTTTCAACACTGAAAAAGTAATTCTTATGTTGTTCTCCAAATACCGGGCCAAGATCTCGTTCGAACGTTGCTCGGGTTTGTGATCACCAACCCGCATTTGGCAAGCGTGGTGATTATGCCAGTACACCCATCATAGCTGTGGTAACTTGAATTCAATGATGGAGGCCTTTTCCCTGCAGTGGGATGATTATAGGCTGTTACTTTTTTTTAACTTTTTTAATATTTTACCTATGAAAAACGTCAGCATTTTCAATACTTGTTTTTTTTTGGTCTCAGACGGGAATTGCAATTGAATTGCTCAAAACATCATATAAGCTACGACAAAGGTAGATAGATAGAGTACTCCTTATTGCACACCAGTTAATAAAGTTTACAGTTAATAATTTAAAAAAAAATGATGCACAACTTAGGTGGTCTTATCGCCAACAGCGATTTTTTCCAGACAACCGTAGGGCATTGGATACAACACAAAGAAAGGTGAAGTAGAGGAAGAGAGGAGAGTAAAGGTGTTTGATAATTCGTAATAATTTTTTTTTTTTAGTACACACTTTAAACTGGCGGGTTTTTTAACGCTTTTAGTTGTTTAACTCTTGTGAAAAAAGCAAAACAATGACGTTCAAATAAAATAAAAGCATGACTAATGAAGGTGGATTAACGGAGGCTCTTTTTGAGGGACTTTATCATACTTTTCGTTACTAAACAACAGAGGGCTTCCAGTCGACACCCCATCCATTATGTGCCTTCGAGGCACATTTGCGAATATTTAGTTGAAGTGGAGCGAATTAAACTGGGTTTTTTCCAAGGAATTTATTACAAAAACATAAAGTCGTGACGACATCCTTGGAGAGGCGCACACACCAAATTTCAAGATGTCATCTGCTCTGAGGTCCCGGGTTCGATTCCCGGACGGGTCAATATAGAAAAATAAGTGTTTTCTATACTTTGTCGAGTTTGGGTGTTTTTGGTCCTTCGTTGTTTCCGATTTTCACAAAAATACTACTTTGGGATTCGAACTCTGTATGTAATGTTGTCTACATTTTATTTTATTTATTTTTTAGTATTTTCTCAGCATTGTGAAAGTTTGCACTCTATCAATCGAAATAAATAAATGACTTTATTTTGTAAATGAGTTAACTCTTTTAACTTCTGCCTTTTTTTTCACTTCACCTTCTGCAGTTTTGTGCAAGTAAGGAAGACGGGTGGCAGAAGTAACAAAAGACAATTGAAAAATTGACGATATTTAGGCATAAACGGTTAGGTCTGTGAGTTTGGATACGAGCAAGGACTTGTTTAGTAGAAGAAATATCGGCAATGTTACAATTGCCCTCTGTTGTTTCTGCCTCCAGTCTATCTTACCTATAAACAACCGTTTAGCTTGTAAATGAAGAATTATTTCTAGACAAGAGAACATACAAAAAAGTGTTTTTACATCTACTTGTCCGGGGATCCAATCTGGAACTCCGGAGCTGACACAGAAAGCCAGTGTGTCCTCTACTCGACTATGGCGGTCGACTGGCGTAAATACGGTCGGCCAAGAGAGTGATCTATCATTCACTCTTCATACAACGACAGGGTTGATATTCCCATTCGAAAAAAATCTGACAGGTACTAATCTATACTAATATTATAAAGCTGAAGAGTTTGTTTGATTGTTTGTTTGAACGCGCTAATCTCAGAAAGTACTGGTTCGAATTGAAAAAATATTTTTGTGTTGATAAGTCCATCTATCGAGAAAGGCTTTAGGCTATATAACATCACGGTGCGACTAATAGGAGCCAAGCATCAGGGAAAAATGTTGCAAAAACGGGGAAAATTATTCATATTTGGAGGCTTCCGTTGGTTGCGTGCGCTGAAACGGTTCAAGTTACCCAAAAATATGTATGAAAGAATTATTCCTATTTATTTAAATCATTAAAAAATCGACCGTAAATATCTATCTTTTAAAAACTTCATATTCGCGATCATTATACCTAACAGAAATTGACGCGGACGAAATCCCGGGCAACAGCTAGTACATCATAACTGTACATCTCTTTCATTGATAAAAAAGGTATTAAGTCCATTATTTCACCCTTATCGCTATTTTACTTGCTCATGAAATCTTGACAAAACTAATTAACCACTTTCTGTATCTACATGTCCTTTTTTAGAAGTTTTCCTTACGTTTAATCATTTAATTACCACGTGGTTAATGAAGTGTTTGCGTATACAGCAATTGTACTAATAAATCTTCTCCATTGGACAAAATGCATGCGCAAAGTCCAGTGCATTTAATTTATAAAAACAAGACCAATGCACTAAGCGACAATAAATTCACGGGATATAAGTTATTTATGTCACTGCACTAAAACTCCATTTGAAAATTAACCTCTCTCATTTAATTACTGCTGCTAAACATAACATTTTAACGCGTGACATAAAAGCATGTGGAATAATTCATAAAATATATCCATTGCATTAACAGCACTAACCGAATGGATACAGCGTGATTAACAATGTGATAATAAGCATCATACATACTCTGTGGTGCCGGCTTAAAATAGAATAGCACCACTTTTTCTCTTCTTCTAGGTGTCGTAGGAGGCAATTAATGGAGTACTATGATTATATCATTTGTCATGATCATCACGCTTGATGGTTGGTAATACCAGTCTGTCCAAAATGGTGGACAGAAGACGCTAGTATCTTTCTTTTTCTGGCTGTGCTAGTGTCAAGTCTAGTGTCTACACCCTTAGATGAGAAGGGATGGTGCTATTATGGCACAACATGGTATGTCATTTCTATAAATTACTAGCTGCTGCTAATTTTGAATTGGAAATCATCCCACTGGAACCGTACATTTTACAATATGAAGACCCTACGACCTACTTTTAGACCTACCAAATGTACACCATTTTAATAACAGAGTAATTCGATAACAAATATTGTGAGACGAGATTTTTATACAATACATATAAGGCTAGAAACCCACAACATCTTGGGATTAAACACTTGAATATTTAAATCAAAACAGATTTCTCATTATCATCCTGTATAACAAAGTGAGTTAGTGTGAGTGTGGACAAAACATTCGTATTCAAAGCCAGGCCGGGTCATTTCCGAGGCGTCATAGTGTGTAGACAAGGCTTACATGACAACGTTTTGCCTTGTTGACAATATCATATCGTAATAAGCGTTCAATGTGTCGTAGAGACGTGGAATGCGTATTTAAGAAGACGCTATATTTCCTTTTAAACAAAAAATAGTCGATTAGGTGCTATAATTTCATTATCACCAGTCTATATGAAATCACTGATGAGCCGACTCTTCCCCCTTTTTTCACTCCTACTTTAACGCTTTGCAATTGTTTTTATAACAAAACATTGATCAATATACTAGTCTATCAAATAATGTTGCCTTCCATGGTCCTCTCTATTTTTTCGGTGTTTTCCCAGTCAGTTCCGGTTTTAGCTCTCAAGAAGTTAGTCATACAGTAAACGTACTCGTACCTATACAGTCCTACTTTAGTGTGCTTAGCACGACTTTTTGTTTCTTGAGAGATCGCCATCCTATAGCAACAGTTTAAGCATCATCGGAGACATGTTTTTTGAGCGCAAGTCAAGTTGTCGGATCCCGTGGACTTAGTAGCTAGGTTACCTTTTATTTAATCTGTTTCATCCTACTTCTGAGCAAAGGTCTCCCTCAAAACTTTCCACATCGTGTTTAGCGAGGTTTAGGTTTGGATAAACAATACAATTTTAACTTAAGCATCTAATATATGCGTAGCCTTTATCGCCATGTAACCGCTTGTTGAGCCAGTGCTCGTACTGAAATTAAAAGTGAACTTTACACAGAACAACGGAATAGGTTTGACTTAAAACAATGTCCCTTCACCGGGCCCGTTGCATCTCATTTATGTTCCAAACAGGGCTGTCACAGAACTCGTTTGTCATAGCTCCTTGGAAAGTGAGATACCTACTGACAGTTTATTTTAGTTATAGAATAGAGAAGTCTCTAAAGCAACTAAAATAAAGAGTAATGTCATGTTTGAATGAACAATTTGTACTTTTATCTGTGAAGACGCATGAGTCTTCACAGATTAAAGTACAAATTGTTCATCTATTAGAAGATATGAAGTATTTCTGACAACTAAAGGACTTTCTAACAGATAAATTTTGTGAATATTTTCTATGCTAATAACAATATTTAACCGGATAATTTGTATGAGAAGACTAAAATATAACTCATTGTAGTTAAAAGTTCATATAATGGGCCAAGTAGTGTGATAAGATAATAAGTGAACTTAGTACGACTGTAAAACCTTCTCAAAGTGAGTGTTTATCGGTTCATCTTGTTGAATTTATATTCAAACTTTCTGAAGCATTAAGTACAGGCAGGTGAAAAGCTCTAGCTTCTGACAACTACCCCGTTGGTGTAGTTGTGCGGTGGTACCTAATACACAAAGATCCTAGTTTCGATTCCTGGTTGGGTCAATTTAAGAAACTATTTTTCTGAACAGTATTTGGTCTGGAAAGGGGTTTTAGTCGTGCTTGGCACGTTAAGCCTTTGGTACAAGCTGTTGTCGCAAGATGGAAGTTAAAAAACAAATCACAAATGAAGTGACATATCCGCTTAATTCAGAGGCGACTAATAGAGTACAAGCCAGAAGAAGACGGCGGGCAGAAGCGTCTTTTTTCTGTTATTGTCCACACGCAATCCAAGTGGTGCGGTTATGGGAAAACCCTCCTTTTGAAGGGTCCCGTGACCAACAAGGGACTGTTATAGGCTGGTTTGAAGATGATGATGATGATAAATCCAATAACTTGAGAAATATAAATTCTAAAAAGACGTCTATCAATAAAACATTAAGGTAATACGAATGAATGTATGTATTTTGATGGCAATTTTTGATTGCTTCAGTATTACATTTTTAAGATGCCTCGTTGGCAGCCCTAGCCAACTCGAGTCTCGACGGGTTGAACACTAGTTTCACGAACTACACTAGCGACTGTGTTTGTTTTAGCTCCAGTTTTGTTACACAAATATTTGGGATGCAGCACTGAGTTTCTGATGATGAGCGTAATATCTAAAAGTTAGCTAAATTTTGGACGATCGCCATATTGTCAGGAGCTAGCTGCGCCTAGCACTCTATTATTAGCTCTTTAAAACTGGGCTTTTTATTCGTCTGAGTACGTTAAAAATAGTTTAGGTTTTTTAATAACTAAACCTTCTGAATTTAAAATTACTAAAGATACATTTTGTGGGCTACAAGTATATCAGTTGAGAATGCGGAGCAAATTAATTATTTCATAATTATTTGTGTAAATATTGGGGCATTCTTCATAAGTATCTTTAAGGGGTGATTATTATACTGTCATAGTGCTAGAACTATCACTATGGACTTAAAAACACTACTCCATTTTAAATAACTGATCGTATTCACATCACAGTTGCTTTTTTATATCTAATTAATAGAATTGCCTCTCAAAACGAAGTCACGGGTAGGATCGAATTCACGCGAAGAAAACGCACTAAAAAAAATTGTTCTCAATGTTACTACCGAACTCATCAGTGTAGCCAATTTGACTCTAACGGAATGCAATTCACGTTTCATATCACCTATACAACAATATCAGTGCCAGGAATAGCACGTTCAAAACACTAGTTCTAATTGAAGCGCTAACAATCGCCGACATCAGAGGTGCTCAGCGAACCGTTAAGAGTGCGGAATGGGACGCGCGCACTTACCCGGGCCAGTCAAAGGGCAGGAGTGCCGTGACGCGATGATGGCAGCCGAGTGGAAGGACAGCACAATGCTGAACAGCTTGACTGACGGAGGAAAGATGAAATGACTTTTTAGAATCCTACACAATGGGTGTGAAGACAACTTTCAGTAATGATTAACAGTTACAGAAATGACGATGTAAAACAAAAGAGTATCACAGCTCTGGTAGGTAGCGCACGACGCGCGACGGCGCAATATTGTATGGGGATAGGTGTTAGAGACGTGCGATGGATATGTTATGATATACATGATATGCAGTTGGCAGTGCGTAACAGGCAAACGGTGTTTTATTGATAAAAATCAGTGTCTAGGAACTGCTAACATCGAAAAACATCAATGACTGCCATTGTGCCTGAGCATTGAACAAGTTGACTTTGACATCTACTTGGTAAAAAAATTATGCTTATTGTTTTTTATTCCTGGCTTTGATTTGATTTTTGATTACATGTGTATTGTGTAACATTGTATTTTAATTTATGAAACAGAAATAAAAAATACTTTTTTGACACAAGCAAATCAGATACGAAAAGATGGTGAACGACTTAAAGGCCAAGGTAATCCTTAGGGTACCAGTGTCTACCAGTGGACGTCACGTCGTGTTGTTTGAATGAGATAACGATGATGAAATCAGATTCAAACAGATCATAAAGCAAAAGCCCACCACGTTTTAAGCAGGCCACTATCATCACCTGACCTTGGTGATCCTATGACGCTTACGTCTTTTTACGTGGCTTAGAATCTTGAGTCTCGACAGCTTTGATGGTTTCTGTCTCTAAATAGTATTATTTTTACTTACTTAACCTTCTGCATCTCGGAGTATGATAGTCGCTTGGATTTTAGATGACGTTTCTAAAAATTACCTCTTCAGATATCAACTCAAATGATTATTAATACAGTTTCTAACTGGTAAATAATGTTTACATTATATTAAATCTTTTTGATGAAGGCAATATTCAAGGCAAATTTATTGAGGGACCCAAAAGTAATGTAATTTATATACGAGTGTCTATCGGGAATCACCGATTACCTCCACTAACTCGTTTTACTCTGAAAATAACTCTATCCGACGCACCAGGAAACATATTTCCGAAATTGTGACACAATTCAATTATTACCGCTGTATATGGCCTACGATGGCCATCAAACGTTACCAGTCACTATTTAGAGAAATACGAACAAATTGTGGACCGAAGTTTGGGGATAAGCCTGTGTCAATTACGCACTGAAGAGGGTCCGGGTAAGAACTCACGGAGTGATTTTTGCCCATACGGCGGCGGTCTGTGCCGAATACACTTGACTAATGTTTTAGAAAAATAAGAAAGGTACAACTTTCCTTACAAAACGTCATGTTTTTTGTGTGCGTAACAAATAATACTCGGTTTGTCGGGCACTCACAGATAACTTGAATTTGATAATATTTTTTTCGGAAAAAAAATTCTGAATCGATTTAACCTAACTATTTAATAAAAGATTGCGTCATATTGTGTCGCCCTAAATATTTTAGGGTGACTGGTTCTCTCATCATATTATTATGTATGTATTGAGTGGCGACTCTACGAGAAACTAATACTTCCAAAAACAGACGGTAATCAATGTCTACTCTCCACTACCATTTGCCGAGCTGCGATCAGTAAGCACCTGTTGTTGCGATTATGATATTTTTGTACGGCTCTAAACTGATATGGGTAAAAGCATTTGTAGGTAAAAACACTGTGTGTAAAAATGGGGTTGTGTGTTACTAGCCTACCACTCTGCCGCAGGACAAATTGAATGCCCTAAGTCGGCATAGCCGATCACTGACTGGCAATTTTTACCGCTAAGGACAGGATTACTAATAATGCAAACGTATATTTTCTAATCTCAAATGACAATGAAAAGGTCTGTGTAATTTGTTTGAGGATCCGGATAGATTTTAAGCATTATCTGAGTAATATTTCAGGGATTTCAGAAATACGATATTATCGTTTCCTGTGATTGTCTAGAAGAAAGTTTGCGAGTTTTAACTAAGCAGTAGTGAGTAACATTGTATTTTTGTGTGAATATATTAATATACCTGTAATAAAATGGTTTGTCTTTAATTAAATTTAAATGGTCGGCCAAAACTAAGTTAAGAAAGCTGCGATTCGAAACTGGTTTATATAAAATAATACTTAATTAAAATACCTTTTGCTAAGAAATCATTTTCGAAAATCAAACACATACAGAATTGTACGTAAGAGACAGTTGAAGTTACTTTTCATCCTCGACCTACATGACACTATTAGCTAAACATTAGCCTGTTTGAAAGAAGTATTTTGCCATAACTGCCAAGCTTGGCAGGCGGTTTGCCAATCGTTTTGGCGTAATTTTCCTTGGCCTTTCTAGAAGTATTTCCTTAGTGGCGTCTGAACCCTTAGCCCGTAGGAAGAGAATGGATGATGCTATTTTTTTTTATTTTGTATTATTTTTTACCATCTAACATTAGTTCAACTTTTGTGGTTTGATCAGGTGCGGACTTAAATTTATTGCTAAACAATAAAAAGGGATGCTCTTATATCGTTTTAAAAGTTCTTTGTATATTTAAATTAAATTTGTTTATATGTAAAATGATTACTTAATCGTCTCCAGATTATGAGCTATAGAAAGATAGAGTACTCTTTATTGCACACCAGAAATAAAAATAAAAATTACAGTAAAATTTAAAACAAAAGGTTGTACAACTTCGGCGGTCTTATCGCCAACAGCGATTTCTTCCAGACAACCGTTGGGCATTGGATACTACACAGAGGAAGGGGAAGGTGAAGTAGAGTACTTGATGTGAAAATAATCACATTTAAACAAAACCACATCTAAAGTGCTACTTAAACATAAATAAATACTTAATTTAATACACAACCTAAACCTAAACACAACAACAATAATATTCTTAAACATATATAACTAAATATATTATATATCTATATATTCATATATATATATATATATATATATATATATATATATACATATATACATACAATAAACATACATAAACTACATAAAATATTTGATATGCGAGAGAAGAATGTGTCACAATATTGATCAGCAATTCACTATTGGAGTGCAAAAGTGAGAAAAAAATAATAATAATAATAATAATAGTAAAATAATAAATAATGTCAAAGCGCTAGATAATGTGCTTTGAGCCGTTTCTTAAAAATTGACAAGGACTCAGATAGCCTGATGGGCGGGGGTAAGGAGTTCCATAAACGAATAGAGTAGACGGTAAGTGACTGGGAATAATAGTTGGAGGAATGGGTAGGACATTTGAGAATCAGTTTCTTGGTTGACCGCATTTCACAATCCTGTGACGATTGCAGAAATAGGAATCGCTCTTTAAGGTAAGGAGGAGATTTAGGGCTAAATAATATTGTGAATAATAAGGAAAGGATATGAAAGTCACGTCTAAGTCGAATAGGGAGCCATTTCAACCGAGACGGAAATTCAGTAACATGATCGTACTTTCGCAGACCAAAAATAAGTCGAATACAGAAGTTTTGCAAGCGCTCTAGCTTGTCGATGAGTTTTTCGGTTAAGTCTGGATAGCAGCAATCTGCATAGTCAAGGATGGGAAATAGCAAAGTCTGTACAATAGCAATCTTGGTGGGTATAGGTAAGAAAGGTAGGTTTTTTTTTCAATTCTTTGAGGTATAAAATCAGTGATCAATTTATTTACCAGAGAACGAAAGCGACTGACATAATTTACAAATTCAGCAAGCTGACGTGGCTGTTGGCTGGAAATGTCTGCAGAATCGATGGCCGATGAAGCATAGTTTCCTGGAGTGGTGACCACGTACTGACAAGTGAAGTAAGATATCAGTGATTCGTTAGACTGACGACCAGGTGAAGATTGATGGTGGTGGCTTGATGATGAGGGCTAGATATTGGTGCTCATTGTGGGAGGCCTACATTTAGCAAGTTTGATTTCACAATGATGAGGAATTAATCTGACGCCAAGCCAAATTTGGCCGTATTCTAAAAGTAGGAGTTCATTCACGATAATACGCCGCCTAACCTGTATCTCAAACTCCCCGGATCAATTTAGAAGTTTGTCCGTGCATCTGATTAATTTTCTATCCGGCCCAGTCAATCAACGTTATCCACATTAACCGCCGCAACTTGGCACAGATTAAATCCAGTTTTCAATCCAAACGATGCGTTCAAATCCATTGCAGTGACGTGGTTAGTCCTCGGTCGAGGGCGGTATAGAGATGCGTCAAAGAGTCTTCGTAGAGTCAGAGAGCTAATCATTAAAATCCTAATCAGTTTTCAGGATTGGATATTGCGAATCATTTGGAACAATATACAAATCTGAACTCTGATGAACATCAACGCTTTATATGTCATCACGTTGTTAAAATGTAAGTTTCGGTTGCTTCATTTAGTACGTATAAATATGCTATGATACAAAATGTATTTTTGCAGTTTGAATAGTTGTTTTAATTCCATAAACATTTTATAATTTTGTAGCTAAGGGAAAAAAGTCAAAAGATTATGTATTTTTCCGAAAAATACATAATCTTTTCCGTATCTAGTACAGTTTTCATATTTCGAGCGATTCCGTAGTCCATACTCTGTATATAAATTATATAACAACTTCCAAGATTACGTAGGTAGGGTATAGACCCTACCTACGTAATTCCATTAAATATAATCAGATATAAAAAAATCCGAAAGTAAACTAAGCTAACCGACATAGGTCGTAAAATAACAGAGATGAGGGGAGCAGTAAGAAAATTCGATGGCCGTTGTGGTGGACAGGTTCTGGAGCGGAGATCGCGCACCAGACGAAGATCTGCGGATAGGACCGACGATCTGGGGCCTTATTCAGCTATTTCAATTGCAGTTCGATCGTGATTGAATCGGGCGATTTTGACATTTAGCCAATACTAGAACTGTCATAAACCTGCAATTCAATTACGATTGTGATACGATTTGGTTTCGTGAATTAGGGGCTTGATGACGGGAAGCCTTTAGTTGCCATCGGCGTGGGACCGATCTTTTTGGAGATCCTTAGGGGAGAACTGTATATAGCATTGGGCGTCGTTTGGCTGGATGATGATGGTATATGTTGTGTTTGTGTTATTTTAATGTAATGTACCTACCAATTAATCCGCAACATGAACAAATGTTGTTTATGTGATTATAGATACAGTTAATTTAAGGAAAATATATTGAACAATAAGGTATTTGAAAAAAATAATGTATCGCATCTCTATGGCGTTCTCTCTAGTTTGCCGGCAGCCGGCGGTAGTAAATTAACTCTCCGTCGCTGGCTGCTACTTTATCTCATTTCCAACTGAGTTGGGCCTCCTCGACCCGATGGCTTCGATTAGCTCTCATTGTGAATCACCTCTCGCACTTAACGGTTAGGTGGGGAGTAAACACGACCCTTTCTTTAGGTGACTGATAATTGAAACTTGCGTGGTGTAAACGTGTTTTGTGTACACGATATTATGTGCGTTGTTATTTTGTACGTAGTATGATTTGATGTGGTATTAATTATTTGATGATAGAAAAAAGTATGCATTGTCAAAAATGTAAACGCATTGTGTTATTCTGAGTACCTACTGTCTTACTTAAATAAATAAATGTAAAGAACATCACAATATACATTGTGAGTAACTTTTCAAAGCACTCGTATTTTAGAAATCCGCAACAACGAAGGTACCACAAACACCCAGACCAGAAAAAATCTATAAAAACACTTTTTTGCCGCATTGACCCATCTGGGAATTGAACCTGGGACCACGCAGCTGGCAACACCTTGATAACCGGAACGCCACACCAACACGGAGGTTGTCACTTGACGACTTGACGTGAACCGACGATCTGGCAAAGGTCACGGAAAGCTGTTGGATGGCACAGTACCCATTGTTGTGCCTATGTCTAGCTGTGGTTTCAGGTTAAACCTTGATTTAATAAGATGTTCGAAGTATAACTAATTAATCATAGTATTAAGTCGTCTTCACCATGACTAGTCAGATATTTGGGCAAAGTAAATCGGAATTAAATAGTTTTGGAAGCTTATTTCTACTTATATTTAGAATTCAGATATTTGCAAATGGATTTTAAGACGAAATCTTGTCAAAGGAAATAAGTCAGATTAATGTCTAGACGAAAATCTTTAGCACTAAACCTGTCGGTCCCTGTCATGAAAAGCGGATAAAATGGCGCCAAACCTCATAAAGTTTCATCAAACATCTGGTATTACCTTTGAGGTGTTTATAATACGAGTATTTGCTTTTTATAATTTGGCGACCCTAGCTGAACTCTTGGTGTTAGATTACAAAGACCATTATCGCTTGTATCAGATGGGCAAGTGCTTTAGAATCCTGCTACACGAAGAACTTTTAGCTTTAGCGATCGAGAAATCTGTATAAGGTATCACTAAGCGTTCGTAACAATTTTCTGTCATGAACTAACACCACTTATTAATTTTTTTTTCATGGTGTCTACATTCTGCACATATTTTAAAATTATCCTTCTAGGAGTATGAATAATATATTGCAGTCAAATGAATCGCGATGATTTTTCTTTCCAATTAGTAGTCCGTATGAAACAAGCCAGATTACCTTGTAACTCTAACTGATCCAGCAAGACTCTAGGTGCAAAATATTTATGGTCTTGAATGAGCATCAACTTTGTCGATTTTTAGAGTCAATCATTGTATTTCTAAAAATATAATACAGGTTGTACTGGTCGCTAGTTGCTGATTCTACGGGAAAGCCTAACGGTATTATTACAAAAAAATAAAACGGTGTTTAATTTCAAAATATGCATCCATGATATTAGTTCAGTGATATGTCAAACAACTCTAATTGGCCGTCTTATAATTCGACACGGTTTGAACGTTGTTTTGTTTTTTTGTAATAACACCGTAAGTAGGCATCGTTTGACTAAGAGAGACAGACGAACAGATTTCGAAAGAGAGAGAAAAAATGAGAGTAAGAGCAAGTGTATTTTCAGTAGATTCTAAAAACTGGCACAACAACTGGAGTTTGTTTCATCTATCGTACAGATCGTCGATATTAAAAGTATCGTGAGCTCATCCGGCCCCGTTTCGTCGACGACTTAAGTACGTCGTCGATACGTTAGATATCGATAAAATTTATAATCTAAGTATAGACTAGATGCCTTACTTTGCTAAACTTGAAGGAGCGTATTAGATGTGCTTAGGGTTGCCACGTAAACATCCTGCTTGCGAGTTGTTTACACTGAAAGCAATATGGCCAACAATTGCGTCTTATAAAATTACTAAGCATCAATAACGCTCCTCAACACTTGTCCGGTCGCAGCTGTAACGGTCTCCATACAGCAACAATAGGAACTATTAAATGTTTCGTTGTTAAAACCAATGTCCCACCAATTGTGGGCTAGGTACATACAATCATAAAAATGCGTTCTAAGGGTAGGCCTACTCTTAGAACCCATTTTTATGATTGTACCCTCTCTTTGATTTCTACTAATAGGTCGCAGTATCGCAACCACTTTTACATGGTGCTGAAGAGGAAAATATCGCCGTGGTGGCGGAAATAGCGGCTGTCCCCGATTTCGATTCGGACTCCGACCCACCAACGGACTATAAGTAGGTACGTCCTTCCTCCAAAGTCTCAAGGGACAATTGGAGTACCGGAATTGCGAGACATGTGCTGAAAAAGGTCACCACAAACCGACCTGTTGAAAGCCCCCACAAATGCCATTTTTGTGAGAACATAGGCTATCTGACCAACCACAAACAAGGAGGAGTTTGTTGCCGGTCAATGAACGAGACCGGTGGTCCTCGATTGAGGTCGCACACAAAGCGGCGGTCGCGATCCCGCAGCCGCAACTAAGCTGAAAAGGACCTCAAAAGAGCTCTTCTAAGAGCCAGCGCCCGCTGCATTAGCACACCTGGGGCAGATAAGAATCTGTCAGTTGGGGCCCTCTGGTATAATTTACTAGCACCGCTGGTCCCAATGAGATTTCTCCTAAAAATACGTTTTTATATGGTACGTACATGATGTACCTATAGAGTGACATGGATCCGACTACCCACAAAATCTAAACTTCTTGCCATGTCTTCATTATTCATCATTATATTCATCGTTCATCAGCAGTATATATCATTACACTGCTAGACACAAGCCTTTACAAAAAAGAGGTTTTTACTATACTTAATCACCATGCTTAGAAAGCAGGTTTGCGATAGCACTTTGGCCAATTATGGACCGAAGACGATGCTAACTGTCGTCATCTGGTGGCACAACTTTAGTCACCTACAAGAGATGCTATTTTGCCAGCACAACTCTGCACATGTAAATTCACTTACACGATATTGTACGTGTAATGTAGTGTATAGTGTACCCTTTAGTCGGGCGGAAAGAGCGATAAAGTCACGCCAGGGTCGGGTTCCAGGAATAGAATAGCCGGCTTTAGATAACACTTGTAATTGGGAATGTCCCTTGTTTCAGCTAATATACATGTAACTTACAACCTATTTTAACTGTAAGATACGAGTAATAATAACGGGCAAATGTTGGAACATCAATTGTAAAGCAATCTGAAACCATAGAAAACTTATTTTAATCCATAGATGTAAATTAAAAAACTTGATATATGTAGAATCAGTGACAGAAAAACATCCACCACATGAGTAGCTATGGCTTACTTGCATGCATCCGAAAAGTCATAAACGTTAGGTAAGTAAAATGTATTACGGTCGGTATGAAATATGACATCTGCTTGTGTTTGACAAATCTTGATTTCTAAAAGAGTGCTAGTGCATCACTATGATTATACTCGTAATCAACGTAGTGCTAAGAACCACATTTCCCTGCCGCTCTGTGACCGGCAACGAGAAAACGCTTTTCTCACGTCTACATTGAACTTAATAGTAGCTTAATTTGGGACTAGATGGCTCTGTGTGGCCCGGTGAGGCATGTCCTAAATATTTATTTATTTATCTTCTTAGTTTATGTGTCACAGCACAGCGATGCAAAAAAGCAGGAGCACAATAACAGTTCAAGATGAAAGATTGGCAGTTGCGATTCTTAGATTTACTAAGAGAATCGGGAAACCTTTATTTAAGTAGGTATACTATAACTGAGACGCCAAAAGATAATGAACATCATTGGTTAGTGTCTACATTGAATGATGAGACAATTTAAAGTAAGTTCCAGTTTTGACAGTTAGTCAACAGTCAATTATATCCGTTATTCCAATCCTTTTTAAAGTGCAGCTCTGCGCTGGTATATCTCAGAAGTCGAAAACCATAAAGTCGCAAATTTATCTCGTCCGACGGAATAAAGTTTGTTAGATTAATTCTTAAGGGCTTCCCCAATATTTACTCATAATATTTTCGCTTACAGTTTCCTCCTTTTTTGTAGGTAAGAATTTTTCTCTTCATTCGCTTGTAAATTAATCATTTTGCTCTGGTAATATCATTTTAAGAATTTAACTTAATAATCTGAAAGTCATATTGAGGGCAGAAGTTTCATCAGGTTTACTCGTAAGGTAATTTCCGAGGGGTAACTAAATAATTGTGTTTATTATTTATGTAGATTGAATTTGCAAAAGTTGAGCAAATGTAAAAGTTTATTGAAATTTGTTACGCGAATTTGATTCTTTTATTGCCCCATTAAAATTTTTTTTGGAAAGTGTATTGAGGTGACTATTCACTAGATAGAGTATACACTTGTATAAGAATATCGAACTGATGACTACTGTTTTTTAAGCAATAAATTGATGGAGTTAATTCAGAATACAGTTCCTTCACATAATACTTCTTATATTGGTATGTCAATAGGAACTACAATTGTTTTATAATAACAGCTGTTGTCGTTATATTTTGTATTCCCTTCGCAAACCACACTATCAGTATCGGGTACGCGTATCTTTTCATACAATACCACACAAAACCCACCTTAATTAATGCCCCGTATAAATAGAATATTGACCTGCTGGCCAAAATATAATAGCACCCCTTCCTGTCCTCAGTGTCGTACGAGTCCACTAAAACAGTAGTAAGTAAAAAAGTAACAGCCTATAATCATCCCACAGCAGGGAAAAGGCCTCCATCATTGAATTCAAATTACCACAGCAATGATGGAAACTGGCATAATCACCACGCTTGCCAAATGCGGGTTAGTGACCACAAACCCGAGCAACGTTCGAAAATTTTGGTTGCCTGACCCGGGGTTCGAACCTGGGACCTCCAGATCTTGGCCCGGTATTTAAACCACTAGACCAACGGGGCGTTAACAACTAAAATAGTAGGTAATAAAAGAGAATACGGGCTGCAGCATCTTCTTGCTACCACTGACCAAGTTAAGATCGCCAAACCACCGCTGAGGCTTTGCAATTACTGCCAAACTAAAAAAGTAATACTAGCGAAGATGGGAAACAGCGTTTGCTCCTATTCATTGGTCAAATGATTAATTAGAAAGAGTTACTATAAGGCAGAAGAATTTTTGACTGACAAATTAAAATAACTTTGTATTTATATGTTATATTCTTACATTGCTGTACCCTAATAGGGTTTTGTACTTTAGCACTGTGTATGTACATAGTTCTAAGTATATTTTTGCAATAAATAAAATAAATAAATAAATTAAGATCGCCAAATTGCCGGTCAAGTGGCAGCCACGCACGGATAAACTCTCTTTTTGGGGAGGCCTATGTCAGGGTGGACTGAGATGCATAAAAAATCAAGGCTCCTTTGTTTATTTTTATTTACTCATGCTTATTCGGATTGTTACGTTTTAACACTTCTACTAACGTCCTTCATTCAGGAAAGTGCCATTTTGGAACATTATTTTTTCATGCTAATCCTTGTTTACTTTTCCACTGCGTAAACAACACACTATGTATACTTTATTTGATATTTTAGCAACTTAATTGCACTTATAATATCAGTATATAAACTTGAAAAATTTTGTCTCAGGCGGGACTCGAACCCGCATCTCCTCGCATGCCGGGCGGGCGCCATACCATTAGGCCACCGAGACACTGCGACACGGCGCGAATTTTTCAAGCATATTCTTACGCGGGTTCGAGTCCCGCCTGAGACAAAATTTTTCAAGTTTATATACTGATATTATAAGTGCAATTAAGTTGCTAAAATATCAAATAAAGTATATAAATGGCTGTTTCATCTTAACTGACTGTCAAACATCTGCAAAGATGTTTCTTTCGGGTGTTAGGGGTGCAAGCTCCTAACATTTGATGAAGCAACGCTGGCTCACAGCGTAAGAATATGCTTGAAAAATTCGCGCCGTGTCGCAGTGTCTCGGTGGCCTAATGGTATGGCGCCCGCCCGGCATGCGAGGAGATGCGGGTTCGAGTCCCGCCTGAGACAAAATTTTTCAAGTTTATATACTGATAACACACTATGTCTCTGAATCATTCGTCGCCAAAATAGTTAGACATTGTACAGAGTTAAAATGAAACCAGATTGCAATAATAATTGGTATTTAAACTTTCATAGTCTATAATTTCATTATAAACTCTACGTTTTAATACTCTACAGATATGCTGTTCTGAAAACCAATGATTTTATTTTATATAGGTACGAGTACTGCTAAAATCAAAGCCTAATAGTTTGGATTTGCCGTAGACGGGTCATAAAAACAAAAGAATGGAAATTATTTTTTATATATTATAAGTATGTATTTACAAAAAAAAAGTATATAAGTAAGTTTATCGGTTGTCTAGTACCCCATACGACAGGGAACTTAATAGTAGCTTAATTTGGGACTAGATGGCTCTGTGTGCCCAGTGAGGCATGTCCTAAATATTTATTTATTTATCTTCTTAGTTTATGTGTCACAGCACAGCGATGCAAAAAAGCAGGAGCACAGTAACAGTTCAATATGAAAGAATAGCAGTTGTGATTCTTAGATTTACTAAGAGAATCGGGAAACCTTTATTTAAGTAGGTATACTATAACTGAGACGCCAAAAGATATAATGAACAGCATTGGTTGGTGTCGGTAAAGTAATGAGACTTTTTCGGCAGTTAGGTGCGCGGAAAATGCTCATTTGGCTTACTTATATTACTTTCGGGATACGCTCCCGATTATCGTTGAAAGCCTTTGTCAAGCGAATGCTTTGAGGATTTGCAAACGATTCTCATTAGGGGGAATAACAAAGTTACCTAGCTTATTTATTATTTAGACGTTGATAGTATTACGTCTAACATAATGTTGGTACAGAAACTGACGTCCATTGGTTTAATATTTCTTAATACTTTTTGGTTTCTATTTTTAGATTATTTTGTAGTCAACAATTGTACGAACATGCGGTCTAGCGATAAAGGGCAAGTATCTGTATCTTTACACAAGGATTAAACAAATACAAAAGAACAGTATATGATATCAAACAATAATTAAGTGAATAGGTGCTTGCATCAGGTTAGACACTGGGGCATCTTATATAGTGGTAATAGGTAGGATATCTCAACACACGTGCCAACAAAAATGTATTACGCATACCAATGGCTCTTTGAATGGTAAAATTGTAATAATAAGTAAATGTTTTTTGATTTGCCTAAGCTTCGTTATGGTTACATACTTTGTTTTACTTTTATGAGACTCAAATGTTGCTAGCGTGTGGTGCCTGCAAAAGATGTAGGCAACTAAAGGGTACGACCCAAAAAATACAGTCATTAGCGCCTTCTCTCTCTCCACTATAGGCCAAATGTAGTAAAAGTCTAGAGCTGTAGTTTGAATTGGATAAAATCTATATTCTGTATTTATACTATAATGTAT
This sequence comes from Anania crocealis, assembly GCA_949315895.1. Lineage (NCBI taxonomy): Eukaryota > Metazoa > Arthropoda > Insecta > Lepidoptera > Crambidae > Anania > Anania crocealis. Next base: position 10,280,135 of record OX438868.1, read on the forward strand.
GTCCCTCGTTTAAACAAACAAGTCGTAATCAATCTAAACCCGAAAAAAAAAACACTGAATCAAAACATTAAAACATTTTAAATTTCGAACGCTGCATCGTTTCACAAATTACTGCACATTGCACAACCAACTAAAGTCTCCATGATTCCCGAAATCAGTCCACGTCTCTACAAATACGTGTACGTGCCAAAATCGCTCGGGAATTACCGCTCTTAATTTATCAGGGGCCATATTTGGAATATTGGCCACGGTTGTTTCCACCATTTCCCTACAAATCCTTTGTTGGTCTACGGCACGAAATTTTAGTTTATCGGCAACGGAAGCGGGAAGATTAGCGTTGGCACGAATTTCTCATAGCCGGTGCAGAAGCTCTCAACCTTTTTGCAGTCAAAACAAGTATTTTATAGTTAATTTATTATGCTATAATTTTTCTTTAGGACTCTTTTTGATACGGATGTATAAGTAAAATAATTTCGGTTTTGGATCAGAAAGCTGCACAGAGTTTTGTTTACGAATACTAGAATTTAATCAACTTGACCTTATATCTTTGCTACCCTTTAGTACTACAATCTGTGAAAATAGCTAGTAAAGTCGATAAGACGGCATAACCCACCATAATAGATTAGATTTCGTCCGTATCCGAAACATTAATACCGAATTCGGTTACGGTTCCGGATATTTTATTTTGGATATTAGATGGTTTTGGCTAAGGTTATGAAGCTCCACAACATCCGTGGTTAATTATATGGTTTTGGTTGAGTGATCTGGTTCTAAAGAAGACCAAGACAAGACCTATGTTTGAGAACCAATGCCATAGCATGTCGATAACTTAGGGGCGGTGGATTCGCTACAGAGGTTTTAACAAATAAGTGTGGGGTTAGGTTTGTTTTGCATTAACGTTCCGTTTTGTGGCAGGTCGAGAGTATAACGGCCATATTTCTTACGATCAGTTGTTAGGTCAAGTATTCGCAGTAAGTGTAAATAATTTTGTTACTATGTGCTTTAAAACTATAGAGACTTCCAGGAATTTCACCATAATGTGAACTAGCAGGGACAGTGTAGGTATAACATATTTTTGCCATAAGTATTGTAACTAATGGACCGTCAAGAAAAGAAAAGTTGCATATCAGTGTCACGTGCTAAGGCACGATAGATACGAACTTTTGCAGCTGATCATGATGGGCAAAGTGGCGGGAAGGAGAGCAGATGGCCGGAGAAAGAAATCCTGGTTGCGTAACATCAGAGAATGGACGGGGATCGCCAGTACCTCACAGCTTTTCCATCTAGCAAGAGATCGAGTTAGATATGCGGAGCTGACTGCCAACATTCACTAGTTGTTGGAGAGGCACCAGAAGAAGAATTGCAGAGTAGGTAAAGTAGCCATAAGGGTGTGTAATTTTTGGCTTATTTCATAGAATATCGATTCAATGTACTGTATTGGAAACGATTAATTAAATAATAAATGTCAGAACAAAAGCAACACAGATTGTCATTTTTCATGTCTGAAAATTGTAATTAAAACATCCAATAAAAATGTGTAGGCACATCACTTTACTGTTGAGATTTCAATTATGGAGACCGAACTTTAAGAGAAAAAGTTACCATTCTTCCTATAGGTCGACCGCTTAACTAAGTCCTTTCTGATGTCACTTTTGTTGTCTTTCCCTCCCAATTTATGTACTCAATCGTCTTCCTTTGGGTAATAAAAATATCTTTTAAATCATAAAAATGGTATGGAGTACATGAATTGGGAGGGAAATGACAATGAAAACGACAAAACTGACGTCAGAAGGGACTCAGTTAAGCGGTCGATCAATAGTTTGCCTGAGGACATACTAGTCAATTGTATGTATACTAATAAATAAAAAATAAATTTTTAGGTGGGAGTTAAATCCACAACCTATTGATAAGACAGAAAAAAAAATTCAGAGAATTTGGTTTCAGTTTACACTATTAGTTTATTTTCTTTAAAACAGTCTCACACCCGGGACTCGGTTCCAGCGTCGAGTACGGAACCATAAAGGTGGTGTCACCTTGAAAACCGATGTCTAAAGATATAATACCTTTTCCATGTTTAAATTGGACTTCAAACGATTACTTACAGATATTTTCGTCGAGAGTAATAATTGTCTTCAAAGTGGTACAACCTATAAAGATACGTACATAATAATAATAGGTACAACAGTACGAACATAATCTATAGTATATATAATATTATAAAGCTGAATTGTTTGTTTGTTTGTTTGAACGCGCTAATTGAGATTAGCGTGACATCCGACCTATTCTGAAAAATTCTTTTTGTGTTAGATAGTCCATTTATTGAGGAAGGCTTTAGGCTATATAACATCACGCTGCGACCATTAGGAGCGAAGCATGAGTGAAAAATGTTGCAAAAATAGTCACTATCATAATAACAGAAATTGACGCGGACGAAGTCGCGGGCAACAGCTAGTTATACTTAAAATAGATTTTGCTCAATGGGATGGATTGTGAGCATAACATTGTAGTGTTATGACCACCAGAATGACACAGCTCTTAGATTACCCAAACCTTAGTCAATTCAGCAAAGTAATTTCCCCAAATGGAACCCAGTAATAGACTTTGTAATAGGCAAGTAGTGCCAATTCTAGGTCTCAAATACATAATATGGCAGATAGTTCAATATTACATATTGTTCAGAAAGTTCGTATGAGCTCTGCGTAAAGTACTGTTGGAGGTGAAATATTTCCCAGTACATTAATAAAGTATTGCCTTTCTTTGACTCTGATGATTCGGATGTTGGAGGTAATAACCAAAAATTAAAAGAAACTATCAACCCTGTGAGACTTATAGCGTAAACCCTTGAATCAATTCGTCGGCTCACTTGGTAGTTCAAAGTTTAAAGTGGTTAGGTTATCCTAAAAACGGCATCCAAAAATTGGTCGGTCCAACTAATTGTTAGAAATGCCCACACAAGCATGGACAGCCCGGGCGGTCAGCTGACCAAGATGCAAGTTTTAGGGCGTGTAATGTAATACAATCTCTAGGTTCAATATACCGTCATCATTTCGGATGATAAGCAAAGAAGTGTTTGGTAATCATGACTGCTTTTTCTCCATGATTAAAACATTATTACAAAATAGCATCTAGTAAAAGACAATTAAGGGGTAAAGTAATTTTACGTATTAAAATAATTCCAATATACAATTCGGAAAAAAAGTACATAAAAAATGTTTGCTGCTTACTTTTGCATTAATAATGTGCTAGAATACATGTAAGGCAAAAAACGGTCTGCTGGACAAAACTAGAGAACGCATTTGGTTCAGTACAGCATGAACTCATTTTATTTGCCCTGAAATGGTATAACTTTCCTTGTGCAATTATTGACATAATTAACTCCTACTATTCACAATTGAAATTTGTCATAGCAGTAAACAAACAATACACAAAACCACTTTTTTTTAAATAAATTATGGGCTTGCTCTTGACTACATACTAACTATACGGTTAAGAAGAAGCCTAAGATGGAGCGAGCCTACCCAGAGGTACTGGTTCTCCCACACACCAGCGGAACACAGAAAAACTGTTTGGCGCTGGACTCCGGCAGGAGGGTGGTAGCACCCAGGCGGCCTCTTACGAAGCCTACCACCGCAGAGGGATCTGTTAACCGTCATCATTGGTTAGAAAACCTTGGCTTGGTCAGAACTGCAGTAAGTTCTTTACTAGAGCAAGTGTCTAAAGCTGCATTAGCAGGTTCGTACCAGATTTGGTTGGGCAGGGAAGAAAAAACGCGAGTAGTGAAGGTGAGTGTTGATGTACGTCGGAAAGGGGCCACTTAAACCTGGTGTAGGTGTCACAAGTCCCGGGAGCCACTCGGAGTTTCTCTTTCTGCCACACGATGGACCGGCATCCGCACGGTGAATTCATGGAACGGTAAAAAGTTTGTCTCTCTACTCAATCTGATCCGATTATCATTTTAGTAAAAAGTCAAAACTCCTTACTAAAAACAGCATTGTAGAATCTAAATAAATAAAATAACAGACTAAAAACCAAAACAATTTAGTATAGAAAAAGCAGATTTTTTTAGCGCAACTATAATATTCCCAAATTAAAAAGAGACAGCTTCGTTCAGTCTATTTTGTCATTTTCTAACTCACTTTATTAAAGGTCGCTTTCGGAGCGTGAAAATTAAATGCTCTTTCATTTTAAATTAGTTGAGCTTCAAAAACCTTGTTGGAGATCGTGATCTGAGTGACAGAAAATCTGCTATCTTTAGATTCCTTTCAGTTTATTTGAATATCTGATTCATGTTCTATTTATATCGATAATAGATAAGAACTATCCTACATTCAGTCCCATACATATAAGACACTTTCAAATATCTACAATTTACTCAACATAGATATTTTATACCTGCCATGATGGATATTCAACCTTGCGTACATGAAATAAGGTTGAATGTCTACTAAGTTGAATTAGCACCGAAATGCTTAAGCGGTGCTTATTTAGAGAGAACGTTTTTTGGTTGCTAATTGTGTGTTTATTTTCTCATTTTATATGTATGTCTATTTAGTTATTATTTTCAAACTGGTTAGCAATCAAGTTTAAACGCGTAATGCAACCTCAAAGCTCCCATTTAACTTAATTATTTTCAGAAAAAGCAATTCACGAGAAAACATCGTGTTACCACAACTTAAGTTTTAAATTAAATAACGTAGTTGTCCTTCCATCGACTTTAGTTGACAGGAAAAGTTTACTTTTAAAAGACCGCCTTTTTAATCTCTACGTTGTCTTTTTAGGGTTATGTGCAAAAAACTGATCTTTTTGTCTGTCGATTCTTCCATTCATCTGATGATCTTTTATTTCCGAAACGCGTGAAGTCATCGAGTTCAAATTAAAACTCAAGTCAAAGTTTCCTTAAAGCGGTAAAGAAAAATGATTAACACAACTCACAAACTATGAAAAGACATTCGGCGGTAGAAAAAAAATCTACTCTATGTTAAGCATATTCATTCTAAGCACGGTTTAACAGATCTAGAAAAAATGTGTGCAGTTAGATTATAGGCGGGAAAAGAATATGCTTTACTTTAACCCGAAAAATATTAAAATTCCATTTTTAATTAATTAATTATTTATTTATTGCATTGCACATGACTTAGATGCTAAATACATAACATGGGTAAGTATATAACTCTAACATTCATATTCGCATTCGCATACGTACGTATTCGCATTTATTGTTTGGCGTTAACACAAAATTATTTAGGACTCTATTTTAGTCGATAATATTTATTAGCTTAGCTAAAACGTGTTTATTTTAGGCTTCCGCTTTGTAATTAGGTTTTTGAAGATACCATATACAAACTTACCTCTGATCATTAGGTCAAACATATTGTGTTTGCCTCAATCATTTCACAAGCCAAAATGTAGGTCAATTTTAATAGGTTTCGAACTAATTACTCTTTGATCCCAGTTTACGAACGGCCTTTCCATTTCTTTATTCTCGTTTATTGCGAATTTATCGATAGGCAGAAATTATTTCCAAAAGTTTGTTTCGAGTTGCAAGTTTTGTTCAAAAGGAATGTAATTAATTTTATATTACCTACTCTGTGCTGAAGTTATCGTTACGTTTATTTAACATTTTCAAAATGACGTCATTAAACTCGTGTTTATTCATAGATAATATTAAAATTCATTGTAAGAATGCGTTAATTCACGTGAAAACAGCTACTATAATACCAAAGTAACATTTTCTAAATAGTATTAAAATTATTTTTGACTAGACTAAGCTAGATTTATAAGATTTGAACATATTTTCATTTCTGTATACATCGCTTTTAAAGGTGTGAGTTGTTCCTGGATCCCGGGGTCCCGGAGGTCCCAGGTTCGACTTCTGAACGGGTATTTTGGAAAAAGTATAATATTTCTATATTTTCCAGGGTCTGGGTGTTTGCGGTTTTTCGTTTTTTCCACAAAACAAGTGCTTTGAATAGTTAATCTCACTTTGGGATCTGAATGTGTTATTGACCACATTTATTTATTTATTTAAATGTGTCTTTTTATGATATCAATACGTGGAAATAAAAATGAAATTATAAGAAAGCCGAAAATTAGGATGTCAAGATAAAGCAAACGTTATTTAAAAACCAAAAATAGACATGATAATGAATGTGGGTATAACGAAATGTCAGTAATTAGCTGTTGCCACATTAAGGAAAAATTGTGACGTCAAATTCATTATAAATACAATTAATTAGCACCGACGGAAAATAAATTTTGAGTAAAACAGTTGACGTGGTTAGGGTTTCCACACGAGTTTATACACACTACTTATTTATACGGGTTTATAAATATTGCATATTATAAAAAAATGCAAATAAAGATGCAACCATATTATAATCATCCCGTATTAGTACAGCAGGGCATACTCCTCTACACAAGTGGTGTAAAGAAGTTATTCTTTCGTCGCCTCTTGACGTTGGCGTCAACGAAAAAAAATGCAATCTCTTAGAAGTATAACTGACCAGATTATGGACAATTTTTACAATTTCAACTTTTTTTCGTTGTCCGCTTGGCGTGAAATGCCCCATATAGTAAAAGAAGATGTTTCTTTTTCTTCGGTATCACTCTGGTCGTGGTCATCACTTCAGGTGTAGGTAGCAAGCTTCACAACACGTTACTGCCCGTCGAGGGAGAGTCATATAATACAAGAGAGGTTAAATGGTAGTGCTCTTTTTAACACGTGCAACATACCACCACACCAACCTTTACCTTTGCAAGTCAATGATTAGTATATTTTATGATATTTCCTCCTAGTATACCTTATGCTAAGAGAGACTAAGATTAGTTTTGATTGTTCATAAGTTTAAAAATTGTTGTATGTACGAATGGAATTTTGTTATACTTTTCGTTATTTTAAAACTTAGTCATTCTTGATAAAATGTGCAGTGAGCAAAATAGTTTTACTGTCAGGATGTCATTAAAACAACACAGTTATTTTTTTCAGTTAATTTATTAATTCTAAAATCTAATTTTATCTAATCTAAACTCTATAACGGTATGTGAATAAATAACACAAAGAAATATTAGCAGGGAAAGGTAAATCAGATTTTCTCGTTTCTAATTCTATGTTCAAGTTACTCTTACTTACGGTTTATTATATTATATTATATTACGAACGCATATCCAATATTCGGTTAAATATCCCCTTCAGGAAGTGAAATAGGGCGAAAATTTGCGCTTTCATGTCCGCTGTCGCTTTTTCAATTGGCGTCCCTACTCGCGACAAAAGCGAGAAATTACGATTTATTTTCTACAAAGCGTTTTGACAAGGCTTAACGAGAAAGTTTGGTTCGGTCAACGCGCTAATTTGCTGCCAGTAATTAATTTGTACTGCGAGCAAGTCGATACGTTGCCAAACAGGAGTGGGCTTATAGTTACGACGACTTGTAGCTTGTTTGTGTAGTGTTTAAATTAACGCGTATTTGAAATTAAAATCTGAAAGTCAAATCTGAAGTGGCAGTGGGTGTGACATATAGTAAGAAGAACTGAACTCTGATTGAAGAGGTAGACCGACAATCTGGCGAAGAAGCTGGGAATGTTTTTACTCACCAACCCGCTAGTCAAGTGGTAATTATGGGTATATATCGGGAATGCCTAATAATTTGTACACCTAATTGTCTAATGCCTAATAATTTGTACTAACATTTTTTCGCACATTTTTACTATTCCTAAACGTGTTTAGCCTATTTTTACTAACGCTTAACTTTATATCGCCGTATTATAATTTCCCAATTGCGACATTTAGCCGAATATATCATAACACCTACCCTTTTGTAGTTCCAAATTTTTATTTGCAGAAAGTTAAAAACTTTATCAGCATGCATGCATGCTTACAAAGAAGTAAGCATGCATGCAAGCAAGCAAGCAAGCATGTATGCAAACAAGCAATCATGCATGCAAACAAGCAATCATGCATGCAATCAAGCAGACATGCATGCAAACAAGAAATCATGCATGCATCCAAACAATCATGCATGCATCCAAACAATCAGACTTCCGTGACGGCTTCGTCGCGTGTTTATCGTCGCAGATGGCTTACGCTCACCATCGCAGCTTCGGCTTTTTGGCCAGCCTCAGCCGCGGCGCCTCGCTTACTTACAGCCTCCTGCTCCTCAGCCCGCGGGCCGCCTCGCCCCTCCGCGCCTACGCGCTTTTGAATTACACTCTAGGGGTAGGGCAGACAAGACAGCTGGGGGTCGGTTTGTGAGCGATTCGTTTCTTAAACTTTTCGGTTTAAAAAAAATAGAGCGTAATGCCAAAAAAAAATGCAAACAAATTTTTGTGCTTTCGATATTAGACATACTGAAATTAGGGTTTTCAATTTTTAGACCAATCTATAATAGTGCGATAACGACTGTTAGACTAGACAATAATTATACGTTATAAGTTTAGGCCAATACGGTTCGGCCAAATGAAATTAGGACTTTAAATTTTAGGCGAACCGAAGGGCACCCGGTAATTATGGCAAAATTCTCATTTTGAAGAGGAATATGGCCAATATCGATGCAAAATGGCGCATTCAGACAATAAGAATATGTATATGTATGATGGTCCAAAATAGTATTCTTATTTATAAGAGGGAGATGAATATTCACTCCAAAAGTATAATTTTACTAGACTCGTTACCATCGAGGACATTCAAGCATGCTTCAATTAGATACTCGGCAAAGTACTAGAAAGATGAATTAGAGGAACAGAAAAAAGTTATGGTTAGTTTCAAGGCTTCCCTTTTTCTTCGTCTTATACGTTGCCGATACTTTTCTCTGTATATTGAAAGCTCCTGCTCCAACGATGGATCCTAGCTGAAGTTCATAAAGGATCTAGAGTGGAGAAGACATTTCCGGAAATTATTTTTAGCCCTCCAGAGAAAAAATTTACACTCAATGGTTTTTGGACAGGTATAACAGTTATTCTTATCGCCATAGAGTAGAGATCTCCAAATTACGTATACGTAATATACGTACCAAAGAAGAGACGAAAATGACTCATTTTCTTATCGACTAAGTAAAGAAACTTAAGAGGAAATACAAGGGCCATTTTTCCATACAAACGTAGTCCTCCCCCTGTTTCCTCCCTGGATAAAACCAGTAGAGCAATAACTTTTATTACAAAAATCCACCAAAATGGCCACCATTAGCATGTTTCTATGTTTTCTGTTTTTTCATAAATTAATTAATAAAAAAGATATGAGCACTCAAATAACGAAAAAATTTGCCAGATTTTCCGCTGTGTTCAAACATCCAGAAAACAAATTTGGCTAAATTTTAGAAAAAAAAAGAAAATATACGAACACGGCCAAAGCCTTTCTTTAATTTTTAATGAAAAAAGTATTTAATTCGGTCTAGTTTTGGAAAGGTAATCGGGGGATTACGAAACGTTGATTTGGTGTGATTTTAGTAGGTAATTTCGGTCCATGAAGCCAGTTGTCTCTATCACACTCTGCGGTGAAGGCGTTTGGCACTGCGTGTCGCGCAGTGCCAAACGCAATAGATTTTACAAATACCTATTTTTCAATTCTCTCGCCCGTAGTGTTTCTTCTTAATTGTAGGTTAATGTTCGTCAAGGTTTAACAATTCAAACCTTACTTTTCATAACTGCTACTAAAATAATTTAAATTATTAATAAGATTTAGCGGCTTAGAAATCAGCGTAACGTTAGGAATTGTAAGTTACTTAATGATAGTGGCATTTGGATTATTTCTTTAGATGTTTAAAGTGCCTCTAACAGCTTTGTTCGTGGTCACGGGCAGACTATTTATTTACTAAGCGTACTACGTAAATAAACCTTTTGTTTTTTTAAATAACAAACCAGTTAATTAAAAAAACTTTAAGGAATCCAAAATTTGCCTTTTCTTATCCTTGTTAGAAGTAGGTATCTTGCTAGAAAATTTTAATAGATGAATTTTTATTTATTTGTTTTTTGTGTGCCCCAATATATCAATATTGGTATGTACAGGCGGCGGCTTTGGCTTTACAAACACGGTTGTTTACAAGGATTTGACGGAAAATCAGCTCTAATAAAAAGTTGAGTTAAGTCACTCTACTCTACGTTTTCGCGCTAGTAAAAGCTTACCTGATGGAGAGAGAAGGCTGCCGATGCGATACAAGCCACCCCCAATCTGAAGGTAAGGGCGACGACGCACGCCAGTATACCGCGCGCCGCGCGATGGTACACCCGTTCCGATACAATCGGTTTGTAGACGCGCTTACCTTACATGTCACGTAATATTGTTACGACGAAACTTTCAAATCAAACCTTATAATGTTTAAATATTGCGTGCGTGTTAGTAGGTTGAAGTGAATGACTGTAATAAAATGGCGGATACGTTGCTATTTAATAGTTTGAGGCGAGAAAATTATTCATTGATGCACAACATAACTATGAAGGTTTGTTTACAGTTTTTGAATAATAGAGTTAATAAAATATTTGGTTAATTGCAACATTGAGTTAGTGATTCTGTTTTTTAATAGAAGCACTTGGTACTTTTGTCATAATTCTCAAAATGTGGTTTTATGAAAGGGAGAAAATAATGAAAATATGTTAATCATTATCGTATCCATCTTAAGCTATAATTATTTAAATTAAAAGTTATGGTTTGAATAATAAATATAACGAGATGATGACGAGATTAATTATGCCAGTTAAAGTTTAATTAGAGACTTTTTTGTGGTTTTAAACGGTTGCCTTTTCCAGATTTCAATTTCTTGTTAGATATTGAAATGACTTACGAAACTGTTGTTCTTTTTGATTTAATTTCAAAGATTAGCATTACTACTTTTTAGATTACTATTTCAATAAAACGTTTGTGTAACCGAAGCCGTTATAATTTATTATTTGCTACGCTGCAAATTCAATAAAATCGATAAACCTATTGCTTGTCATCTAACTCAATAAGTTTGGCGAAAGGAGGTTGTTATTTTATCAGTAAGCACAATTTCCCGAGACAACAAAAAAGGGAAATATGTTTTTTCTGTAACACGGGTTCGTACTTTTAGTTACAGGATTCAGTAAAATTTTGTGATATCTGAAAAAATATTTTTATGCAAGGGTATATTTATTGAGATATTAAGTTTGTCTGTAAACACTGGTTTTGTGTTTTTATTTAAAAATAAGAACTAGCAGACATTAAACAACTACAGGTTTTTTTTCATGTTACATTTATTTTTTATCGGTGTAATCATTATTATTGTTCTTAGAGTCTTTGTGCCAACCTGCAGACAGAGGAAGACTGACGTACACTAAAAGGGTTCCTTGTTGACTACGATACCCTAAAAAAATTAACGTAGACATTGTGGATTGACTTTTTTGGTAATTGACATAGCTCAAAGTTTGATCGATAAGGTTGCATTTTAGTGAGTGCAAATATTTTAAGAATAAATCTTTTTCGATCGACATTTCTAATTAATTTTTTTTAAAAGAAAACGGTTTCAGTTATCTTAACTAATAATGTAAAGCTGAAGAGTTTGTTTGTTTGTTTGGACGCGCTTATCTCGGGAACTACAGGTTCGAGTTGAAAAAATACTATGTGTTGGATAATCAATTTATCAAGGGAGGCTCTAGGCAATATACTTTTAAAAACATCTTAAATGCGATTATAATAACAGAAATTAAGGTAGACGAAGTTGCGGGCAACAGCTAGTAATAAAATATTATGACTAACTCGTCTCTTACACATTCCGTGATACAATGATAAACACATTAAAAGTTTTTTTGGTATCAACAAAGTCAGCAGGCGTGGTGTGCCCTAAATAATAAAATAAATGTACTCGTAAAAACAATTAAACTCACTAAAAAGTGAACGACTATATATATCCGTGGTATACGTACGATTACTTTCGAAAGTACAATTCCTTGAAAACGTTTTTTTATTAATATGACTACTTTCTTCAAGTGCCGAAAGTATTTTATTTATAAATAATACTATTTTTATGTAACTAATACGTCATTTATACGAATATTATAAATGCGAAGGCAGCTCTGTCTGTCTGTTTGTTATTTTTATGCTTAAACTGCTTAACCTATTTAAAGTTAATTTGATATGGAAATAGTTTGGTTTCGTGGAAACGGTATAGTAAAGGTATATTTATCACAAAAATATTCCTTTATTATGTTTATGTATAGGGCATTAAAACACGTATATTATATAGATCTATATAAATGTGTATTATGTGTGCAACCTTGAATCGATATAATATCATTAATATTAAGGTGCTCCCTCACCGGGAGCATTCGCGTGTAATGTAACGTTGCAGACTCGAGCATTACATCAGTGAAGGAGGATAACCGAGCATTACAATGCGCACCTTGTGTAATGATATGATACAATGTGTAATATCAGTGGGTAACCGTCACATACTAAGAAAAAATATTTCCAAATTATCTCAACAGGTGGTGATACTGGTATCAATTTACTAATGATGTTGCCACACTCAGCACAATGACCGCTTCGTCCGACATTATGGAACCAACTAGATCAGAATGCTAGCAAATTTAACTAAATGTTACATTACACGCCAACGCTCGTTGGTCAGGGAGGTATTATTGTAATGTAATGCTCAAAGTCGCATTTGTAATGTTACATTACACACGAATGCTCCCGGTGAGGGAAGACCTTTAAACCAAAAATCGCTCCTGAATTATGAGTTAATAATTAATTTTAATAATATTTTTACTTAGTATAGAGATGCTACGGTGGTCTTTGAGTTTGACGCCTAACCACTTTCAAACGAAAATAGCGTGCGTACTGCACAAACTACACAAAAACCGACGACACTTCAAACAAGACGACATGAGCTGCAAGCGATTTGGCTTATAAATATGGTTAGGTCACGAAGCAGGCGATAAGTACCTAAGCTACGTTTATAACTTGACTATAAATATAATGCAGGATGAAACTTTAATCACCTTCCAAATTTTAATATAGCAATCTACGAGACAAAACGCTGGCTTACAGCGTAAGAATATGCTTGAAAAATTCGCGCCGTGTCGCAGTGTCTCGGTGGCCTAATGGTATGGCGCCCGCCCGGCATGCGAGGAGATGCGGGTTCGAGTCCCGCCTGAGACAAAATTTTTCAAGTTTATATACTGATACTGATATTATAAGTGCAATTAAGTTGCTAAAATATCAAATAAAGTAAACAAATCATGTATTTTTTCTTTTGGTATAGCCCAGTACGAAAATGTCAAGACAAAGCACTTTGAAAATGTCCGCCTAAAATCTAAAAGTTTTGATACGGCCTTTCATTACGATACTATCCGTAAGTTTTTGATTTTCCCTTCATATCTTAACAGGCTTAGGACAGTAAAAATTTAAAACTATGTTGCTAAACTTTTTACGGGTGAAAACTTGATTTACATTTTAACTTCAGAAATGGGCTCTAAATACGATACTGAACGCCTATAACATTTTTTAAAGATGATGAAAAAGTCATATATAATGTCTACTTTTTCAACTTTATTCCTTAAACACAACCGATTTGTTGAGTATTATAACAATAAAAAACTAAACTCTTTCACTTGACATGGGTTTTCACTTTGCTAAGGATGTTATGGGTGTATAAATTCGGATCTAGATATACGGATACGGATGTCAAAATAAAATTGTTTATATTTCGGATTCGGTCATGGATACGAAATAATTGTGGATAGTTTTGGTTAGACAGATATTAGATTATAATGGAATTAAATTTATTTTATATATCTAAGTAGGTAGTCATTTATCTTATTATCTACATTATTTTTTGATACTACAATCAATCATAGACAAGTTACTTTCTTGTCAGCTCATCGGTCGAAGTCTTGTCATAAAGTATTTCAACTTATCTCCCGCCCAATACGAAACTATTGGATCCATTTATATCAAATTCGGCTACGGTTCCGTAAACCTTTTGATTTCGAATATCCGATAGTTTCGGTTACGATTGCAAAGCTCCGTAACATCCCTGATGTGTACATATGCGAGGATTTGTAAACAAAAAACAAAGTGGTTCAGAAACAAGGTTTCGTGTTTCAAGAATATTCCTATGTACTTACTATAACGTTACTAATACGATATTAGATTTCTATTGAAGTAGTTCAATTTTAATGTGAAACTATACAGGATGACATTTTAACCACCTTCCAAAACTTTTAAAGGCGTTCAGTATAGTATTTAGACCCCATTCATGAAGTAAAAAAATGTAAATTAAGTTATCACCCGAAAATATTTTTCGCATTATAGTTTTCGATTTTTAAGGTCCTAGGGCCTGTTAGGGTACCTATTTAGGGAGAAAATAAAAACTTATAAACGGTATCGTAATGAATAAATAAGATGAGCATCGCTTAAAAAAAGTGTTGCTAGGCGGCCGTATCAAAATTTGTAGATTTGCTTTATCTTGACATTTTTTTACTGGGCTATACCAAAAGAAAAAACACGTCATTTGTTTTTTGTCTCGTAGATTGCTATATAAAAATTTGGAAAATTTCACCTGTTTAGTACTATTATTTAGTATATAAACTTGAAAAATTTTGTCTCAGGCGGGACTCGAACCCGCATCTCCTCGCATGCCGGGCGGGCATTTGATGAAACAACGCTGGCTCACAGCGTAAGAATATGCTTGAAAAATTCGCGCCGTGCCGCAGTGTCTCGGTGGCCTAATGGTATGGCGCCCGCCCGGCATGCGAAGAGATGCGGGTTCAAGTCCCGTTTGAGACAAAATTTTTCAAGTTTATATACTGATATTATAAGTGCAATTAAGTTGCTAAAATATCAAAAAAAGTATACTATTATTTATTCCAAAAGATTTAAGAACGACACGGCATAATATCTTATCATTACTTACTATTCTAAAACATAACAAAAATAATGTTTCGCCGAATAGCCTTCACTAATTAAAAAGTTTTAAGGAATATTTTATTATTATAATCGGGGGGCACGGCAGTGCCCCCGCCAAGTCGAGCGCGAAGCAAACACTGCCGTACCATCCTTTACTGGAACCATTTCGCCGCATTTTCAGGCCCCTATTTGAGAACCTCTGGATAAGACCAGAACGAAGAAATTTTCGTCATCCAGTAAGCTATAATTACATACTTTAAATCCAAAATTTCAAGTCTGTAGGTCATTTAGTTCCGAAGTTAAGCGAAAGCAAAGTTTCACATTTATGACACTCACTCACTCATGATCAGCAAAATAGAACTAGTACTTCCCATAAACTCAGAGAGCTGAAATTTGGTACAGAGTTAGGGTTTAATGGCCACATAAAGGGAAAACTATAAAAACTAGGATAATCGAAGATCTGGAGTACCTGGTGACCCTGATAAGAAAACACAAGAGCCCAACAAAACTATTAAAGATCGACATACCGCCTTAACAAAAAATATTCAACTTGGTGGCTGACTTCTATCAATTATTAGATTTCCGTCTGTACATAAGTATTATTGAAATACTCAGCTTTATCAAGCCTACAATTGACTCGTTATTAAATCAATATTTTTTAAGTGGCAAGTTTTCATCGTCAATGGGTAGCGGTTCTGGCGACAGATTGGTGCAATGGTGTCATAGAGCACCTGGTTTTGTACCCTTGTGTACCCTTCAACGGCCAAGTCACACAACATTAACTATAATAATAAAGAAATCGCAGTAAGGAACCTTAGACTTGGCACGACTTTGTCTAGATTTCATTACTTTTTAGAGACAAACAAGCAGCTCCATCGGGACTTGGCTAGTTTTTTACAGAATGTTTTTGGTGGGATATCAATTAACACTTTAGATTTGAGAAAACCATAATTTTAATTTTAAAAAAAATGACAGATAATAATGTGTCCCAAAGCGCAGTCAAGTGATCGCGACATAGTACCGAAAAGTCTGGCTGCATTACCCCGTTGAATGGCCAAACTGATACGTTGACCGAGAAATGCGCCAGCCCTCCTATAACCTATACAGTCAATCAGCCGCTTCGCTAACTGGCTGTACACTGTACAGCTGATGAGCGATAATGATTGTATTTATAAAGTAGAAACGAAATAATAGGGGTTAAAGTATGAAATTGCCGATTATTTTCCCACTTTTTATTTTGTTTATAGCTCTTAAGTGTAGTCATATTATTGCGTAATTCTTTTTGTATTGTATCAAAAACTAAATAAAGTAACTTTTGACTAAAAAAAAAAATTCAATACTAGTGCCTATTACTTCAAAGGAAGTCGTTGAAAAGACCCCTTACAATGTGTCAGCTGACCTTCTTGCTTCAATTAAGTATATTTGTATTATATACTTTGATTTCAGAAATTTAAATACTGTAATGCGTAGCTTTATAACCATCTAACTTTCACCTTTATTTGCTTCGAAAACGGTTCAGGCGTTTTTAAAAAAACTAAAAAATTGTTAGTATGGAAAAATGACTTTTCTCGATTTCATACATACAAAACGGCAATTTCATACTTTAACCCCTAATATTAAACTCAATCAGATTGACTTTGACTTGACAATCGGCTGAGCAGATTTCCAGTCTACCATTACATAAGTTGTTAATTTAAATCAATCCAATGAATCGAATGACCCAGCAGCTAAGGGTCAATCAAAAAAACGCAATCGGTTAGGCAAATCGCATTCTTGGCGGTACGTGGCACTGCCGCTACTATTTAAAAATCTCTTATTTTTGATTTTAATAAATATTAAGCTTATACATCGTTTATAGTACTAAAAACATAAGCTTTTCGCCGCGAAAAGACCACCGCCAAAATTTCACCAAGTACCTATTAATATGTGTATACAGTTAACAATGTGTGTATACAGTTGTTTTTTTTTCACTTATACTACTTAAAAATTGAAAACTGTAACATTTTCCCCTTTCCATAAACAAGTAAAATCTTTGACCGAAAGGTTTTCTGGAAGGTATGAGATTTGGGATGAGTTTTATGGCGATAAGTTACTAAATGGTAAATTTTTTAAGCTTTGATTGTAAATGATTTTACTTTATTGAGTGTTATAAAAACTATTTTATCTGTCTATCATCCATTAATGTAATTTGTAGCTCAATCAGAAACTCAGTCACCTGGAGAGTGAATGGTGCTAGGTTTAATCTTTTCTTGAGTCACTCGGCAAACATTATTAGAAATATGTATCAAAAATGTAGGTATACCTACCTATACCTATACCTATAATTAAAGGACTAATTAATTATTACTATATGTTAATAGAATTAGTAATTGAATGATTTCATAATATGTTCCACAATTACCCACCACTACCTACATTACTTTACACGTAATTACATTTAGCAGAATAGTGACGATTAAGCTACTTATAAGTCTTCTAAAGTAGCAACGACCTGAGTACGTAATTAAAAGACAAACATGCCAAATACATAGCTTAACTTGTTGGTGCACGATGAAGGTAATACCTTTATATGTATAAAATAAAAATAAAAAAAAGTAAAAAAATATGTTTCTTTATTTTTTTACGGCTTTTGTGATGAAGTGCATACACACCAGTTTTTAAGGTCCCGGGTTCTACACCCGGACGGGTGAATGTAGAAAAAAGTTTTTCTCTAGAAGTCTATACTGACTAGGATATTGGTGTTTGTGGTACCTTCGTTATCTCTAATGTCCACAAAACAATTGCTTTCAATAGTTACTTACTTTGTGATCAGAACGATGTGTGTAATGTGTAATTATATTTATTTTCAAAAACTTCGATAAATTATAAGCACTAGACACGCGTAGTTCCATGCAATTCCACATTGAACTGTCCAATTAAAATTCATGATATCTTTCTAAGTTTACCATACATGCACATTATAAGTGTTTAAAGCTTTATGACCATTACTTACTTATCAACACGTTTGTGAAAATCTACTCGAGTCCTCATAGGTAAGTACAGCCATAATCAATTAGTCCACAATTATTGCTGTCCTTTCGATCCAAAGACACTTATAAAATTTGAGATTTTAAAATATATCTGAACTCTTTTAAAAATTAATGAATTTATATTTATGTCAATTCTACAAAAGATTATAATTTCACATTATGTTTTTATTATGAAAAGGGTCGTTCTTAGGCTTGTTTGATCTTTGCAATTTATTTGGAAAAGTAAAGACATTTCATGGTCGAAGTGGAATTTGATTAAACAATTAAAACCCTTAACAGAATCCTAAATAGGATAAGCTAAATAGCTGAGCCGAATTGTAGTCAAACAGTACAAAGTAAAAGGCAATAGAATAGATACTCTGTAAGTGTAACAAAATCCCAAAAAAAGCTATTTTTTTTTTCTTAACAGAAGTTACAACAAACCAACTTACTTCTACTAATTCCTAACAGTTTTAAACTATCGAATAAAATAGGTGGTTCTCAAATTGACGCGTATTTTTATGTATGACCATGCATAACTTTTTACCACGATGTTATTTTTTCGTCGAGACGGTATAGCTTAAGGAGTTTACATAACGTTTCCATTTTTAAGTGGTGTTGAAAATGCACGGTGTATGTATACATGTAAAAAAAAAAATCGAGAAGTATAGAATAAAAAAATTTTTTTTTTTTACCAATAACAAACATGGAATAAGTTGGTCGCTCATTTTGGGTCGATGCCAAACTGAATACCGTGCAGTTTTACCAAAAATGTACAGTAATTTCTAAACCAATAGAAATTACTGTCAATTCTCAACATTGACTCAAAACTGGTGGCATATTTCACGCTTTTCAAGTACGCAGTTTTTCAGAAAAAAGTTTTTTATGTACAACATGGATAGTAACTTAAGTAAGTTTACAACAAGTGGGTTTGCCGTTCCAATGGAGTTGTGACTTGCACCTAAATTTTGTTCGGGGAAACCTTGAACTCCTTTCACGCCATTTAACGTTCGGCAAGGGTGTTTTTCTCTATTAGTTTCCTTAAAAGAAAACTTGTGTTTTCCTTATCGACACTAATGTTTGTCGACCCCTTTGTACCTCGTATGTGTACCTTCCATCAATTCATTCCATGTAATTGGGATTCATTCGTTCTTTAAGTAAAGACAAATTTATAGTTTTTATCTTGGCCCTCAGCTTATATAGGTAGTTTTTTTAACTTGGTTAGATGTAATAATAAAAAACATGGATGACTTAAATAATAAAATCACTATCAACAATATCTTTATTTTGACAAAGACGCAATAATTTAGGAATCTCCTTTTCAGTTTTATTAAAACCTGTGAAACTTATTCTTTCGAACAATTTAAAAACTAGTAAACATGTATGCATGTATTAAATGTGTGTGTGTGTGTGTGTGTGTGTGTTTATTAGCTAGATACTATTCAAAAATTTCTTTGACCAATGTTAGGAGCTATTTCAAAGCTAGTGCTTTTGTAAGATTTATCTTAGCAAAATAATTAATGTTTTCTTAAGCTGCTAGATGTTGCACGCGACTTCGTCAGCGTGATTGTGTAACAGACATTCATCCAAAATTTTTAATTTTTTAAATGAGTATCTAAGATTTTATTTTACTGATTTTTTAATAGTTTTAAGCTATCTGACTAAAACTTAAGTAAGCGGTGGTGATACCAATTACGCGTAGAATGTCTTGTTCAGTCGCGTTTTTATAATTAACATGTATTATTTGCCGAGCGTATTCAAGAAATTGGTTTTGTTCGTATATTTTACGTATAACGCATGAGAAAGAAAAATTATAGGCGTGGTTAGGCCGACCACACAGGCGGTTAACATTAAAAAACTTCATACATAGTAAATAGGTTGTTGCTGTTATTACTTGTAGTAAGGTAATCTTTCAACTGTTTTGCGACACACAAGAGGTAGAATAGGTTATTAACTACTTTTGAAATCAATAGAAATCCTAAAAGATGACCTTAATAACGAGTTTTGTTTCGTTAAATATCTTTTTGCCAGAAGTGATATTAACTTTTTATGAAAACGATCTTATTATACTTCATAGAGAAAGTTATAATAACACATTGTCGTTTGATTCATGCTAATTAACTCAACAACTTCGTCAAGCCAGATTCCTTTGTTCTTTATGGTGTAATGAAGAAAATTGTTACCGACCTGGCAGAGTCGTTAATTTATTCTAATAGTATGCGATATCAAATATTTCTTTGAAATACGTTGTTGTAAATTGTTTTTGTAATTTATAAAAAAAAAACTGACACCTACAGAATTTTTGGAAATAAGTTTTGGGGATTATATCAGTGTTGGTACTAATTTATTATAAGTATTTTTGTAGTATTATGACTCAAAACTGGTCTTGTAACTGTAACAAAACATTCTTGTGATTTGCCAAATTAATGGTTTACCTAGTCATGTTGATTCCGACTACGCTGCCAAATTCGGTTGCTTGTACTGTTTATGCCCGTTTTTTTTGTAATAATATTTTTTTATAAAATGCTTAACTACCCTGTACTGTTAAATAGCTTTTTTACGAATTGTTTTTCGTTTTATACCCTATCGATGTAGCATAACGCTGTTGCTTAGGTATAGTTTCAATATTATTATAAAATTTCACATCTAAGGTAGCTCAAGGTATGCAAGTAGGTTTCAAGCCTCGCGTAGAGGTACACCGTGTAAGAGATGGCAACATAAACCCGTAAAAACAAAGATAATTAGTAAACAGAGTTGACTCAGTGACAAAGAAACCTTTATTTAAAGGCAATAAACCAGATCAAAATCGGTTGATTTATCTTTCGTGACTGTATTTTTTGTCAAAAAGGTTTAATATGATTATTATTAATAAACTCTTTCTTAATTGCAGGGAATAGTATTATAACTTATTACTAATAGGTAATTAACGAATAAAATTTAAAAAAAAGGATACAATCGATGACAGAGTTAACAGATTAACTTTTCTTAGTTACTCTGTTACTCTTTTAACTGCTAGTAAAATGTATTAATTTTATATATTAAAAGTGGCACGAAGAATATAAACGAAACTACTAGGTATGACGTGTAATTCACTACTTAAATAGTAAACACAAACATTTTTACAATATGTGAATTGATTCGGTCCAAAAAAGATACATTATTGATATATTAATAATCTCGGAACCCTCAACATGAAAGAAACGCTCCAAGTTTTGCAAAAAAAAAAACATTTTAATAGTTTAAAATTTCATGGAAATACGTAAAAACTGTTTCGGAAACCTTTTAGACAGGCACACAAAAAGTAATGACTGGGGTTTGTATTAATGTATTTAATTAACGGAAACTGACAAATAATATAAAAAAATAAATTTCCTATACTTTTCTCTTGTCGCTCTTAGTATTTGATGACACTGACATTAAGAACGTGAAATCAAATCACAGGACAAATTATTCTAAGGCGGTACTAAGTTCGTAGGGCCAGCTTGTATATTATCCATTATAAAAGACCTTTACAAATTCAATGTATAAGTTAAACACAACGAACTAATAACAAAAAGGTTTTATGCACAAAAAAATTTCATCTTTATTACTGGCCAGTATCCCAATAAGATTAGTTCGTATAATAACTAACATAAAATATTTACTTTATTTATTAAAAATTTTACCACATAACTAGGTATTACGAACATGAATAACTATGAATAGCATAGGTTGATGAATGGAAATGTATCAAATTCTTTCTGTTATTTTGCCAATTATGTGAGAATGTTGCCGTGGGGTACACTATGGCCCCTGTGGCACTATGGCCGACTTTGATAGTATAGCACCACTTCTTTGGGTGTCGTAATGCGGCAGCATCTTCTTCTCACTTATGGGCAAACTGTGTTTGCCAACACACTTGCCAAACGTGGTCGAACCTTCCTTTTGAAGCGTTCCCAGTGGGCTGATATTCTTGATGCAAAAGTGTAATATATTCTTAGTAGATTTTAAGCCTGTTGATACCATAGTAACACTGGTAATACTTACAGTCTTTATTAACTCAATTGTACTGCCACTTCTAAGTCGACTTCTTCTTATACGGAAAATATGTTACAAACAAGGCTTTTAGGCAATTTCCTCAGATCAAACAATTTCCTTCCAGGGTTGTACGAAATCAAAGCTCCAAAATGGAAAATAAGAGTGAAATAAAAATATACCTTATCGTCATAATAAAAATTAGCACAGTAGTCCTGCTGAAAACTGAAAAGCAACTGGCTAATGTTGCAAAATTATGTGTTTTAATAATTCATTTCGCACAAAAAATAAATCAAATCTTTCAAAAGTAATATACCTAGTAAACACAAACTTGGAGTAGTAGTAGTGCGAATAAAAAGCAATAATAACGTAAAATATGTGCAGGTACTTGAAATAGTGTATTTAGTTAAGTAGTAAAAACCTAAGTCACTCTACTAACAGTAAATTTTATACAGCAAAACTATCGAAACACACGTTTTAATAATTAGAAGATTTATTAATTGTTTACTCAAAAGAAGTTTCTTAATAGCAAAATGTGCGTACCTACTCATACGAATAAAATTAGTTACTGTATCTTTCTACCTTGTGACTCAACCGACAGAGGAATCAATAAAATATTGTTATGCCGCGTACCTGGGCTTTTTATCAAATAACCTCGTGTGATCGTCGGCTTGAAACGAATAATAATAAAACAGAATATCACGAGAAACCAAACTTCACATCCATAAAGTAAGTAAGTAAATTGTAATAATGGAATATAAGTAATACAGACTTAAATCAATTACCTTTATGGAACATATTAGTTAACTTAGTTTTTATACTTAATGTTTTTTTTTTATTCAGTATGTAATTTTTTATTTAAGTTTTATTTACACTTTTCTCATCATCTATACAGGCCCTCATTTCGCTTATTTTCAAATGGCTCAATAGAATCGCAATTGCATCGCAATTGTATATTTTGACACATTTAACATGGTAGTAATGTCAAAATATAGGGTCCATGGCCGAGTCCCCCAGTGTTCGACGCACCTGTGGTCAACGCCCCCGTTCAGTTAAAATTGATTTGAAGCAATTTTTATTCAAATGTACAGACAGGCACAAAAATGTTTATAAACGAATGAATATTTATACTGATCGTACAAATAAATGTTTAATATATTTTACCATAGTAATACTTACAAAAAATGATTGGTTTTATTTTGTATGCAATTTCAATTTATTAAAAGTCTTATTTATTTATAATTATTTATTAATAAAACCAAAATATTTGTCTTATAGACATTTTATAAGATAACAAATATAAAATCTAGTGAAAAATATTGTTAAATCACAGTTTTGATTACCTAAAGGTACCCAGTACCTATAATAACATGTAAATCATTTTACCTAATCAAAATAATTATCACAATCAGTCTTTAAAGTTTTATAATAACAATTAAATAATCAGTCTTTAAAATAACTCTACTCTCTCTACATTTAACTAACTACAAATAAAAGTTTATATTATAAACACACAATACCACTCCTTTACGTCGCGCAGTCGGGTTATAACAGTTTTTTGTTTCTTACTACTGCTGGTTTTTGGTTAGAATTTTGTTCCAGATTGTATAAATAGCGTCAAACATGCATTGTTTAGTATAATAATTAGCTTGTGAAACTTTTTTCGTTGACTGTACTTAGTGCAAAAGCCGAAAAAAATATGATATTAAATTTATTTAAAATCGGGGGCGTCGACCACGGGTGCGTCGAACACTGGGGGACTCGGCCACTGACCCAAAATATACGATTGCGATGCCATTGCGATTCTATTGAGCCATTTTTAAATTAGCAGAATTGGGGCCCAGGACTATAGATCACATAAGCAGGTAATACTTATAATTAAATTAGTACTGTATGAAATAATATTAAATGGAACACGTTAATCCTGCAGGATAAGCAGTTTATCTAAAATTAAAAAGGGCAGAATTTTTTTAAAAATTACGGAAAAAAATAATAATTAAATCGGGTTACTGAGGAACTGAAACAGTTTTATATCTATTTAAAAGACGTAAGGGAGACTGGGCAGAAGTAACGAGAGACAATAATCGTAATGTATGTGTACGGTAAAACCAATGCTGGTTATGTTACAATGTCACTGTATTTAGATCAAGTCTTTCTATGTAAATGATTTGAATAAATAAATAAAATAAAAGCACAAACGCGTGTGTCCCTAAGCTTGAGTAGCTGATGTCCTATTTTCTGATTCCTAAGATACAGATTCGTCTAGTTTGGGAATCAGAGAATTTAAAATGTACCTATGTCATCAATAAAGATATTTGATTTGATTTGATATATTACTTTCGCCTGTTTACCACACCTTTATAAATAACAGAGTTGACATCGTTGCTTTTTATTTTCTTTGCTTTTATTCAATGTAAATCGTGAAACTCACTTGATCACAAACATCGAATGGAAATTCGCATTTTATGAGTTACTTGTTTCAAGATTTCTACCATCACCTTGTTTTTTTAAGGTTTCTGTTATTTCGGCACTGTTGCAAGCGCTATTATCGCAGAAGAATAACAACATGATATTTCGAAAAATAAAAATGTTTTTCATTGATAGTTTGCATTGCAACGCCGTTGATTCAATTGCCCGTAAATCATTCGATTTTATTGTTATTTTAAAACCTAACATACCTGTGAATACAAATACAAAGTGTAATTGAAATGACCTAAAAATTCTGACGGACCTATTCTAGTATTTTTTTGTTGTGACAAAATCGTAACAGATGTTCAGTTACGAGTATCTGTCGTGTCGAAGATTTTTTTTATTTTGATGATCGCCAGAATACCAGATCACCTTCAGGGGATTTGCGTTATTCAATAACATTTTGCTTTATTAATATTTTATTACCAGATCTACTATTATCAATCAATGAATCGGTACTTTGAAATCGAATAAAACAACTCGTACCATCATTATATCATTTTCACACGGAATTATAAGCTGTATTTTATAACTACCTACACAGTTTTACGACCCCCAGCTTTGAGATATGAGTCTCCGGAGGGTTGTATGTGTGTAAGTAATAATAATATAACTAATTTATGTTTATGACGTACTTACAACGTAATAATATAATACGGCCATTTTAATCACAAAAAACCGAACAACGGTAATAATAAAGAGAATTTTGTTGCTAAATAGCAAATGCAAATAACGGATTGAAAATTACATATGAAAAATAGTTTATATCAATCTTTTTTTAAAAGAAAAAAAGAAAATTTACCAGCAACATTATTAACGATGAAAACATTTTAACAAAAAAATTTCACGATAGGATAGTAAAGTAAGTAACTAATTATTATGTATCAACTCAAAAATTTTTTTGGGAAACGTTTCTGCTCTAAAATAGTTCTCCTAAACGTATACTTAGCTAAAAGTTTTTAAATGTAGCTGTGACCGTTGATTTCCTAAATACAAAAAAGTTACGAAATGAGTAGTCGTACTTATAGTTTCTTAGCAATTGCAAAAAAAAAAGAAACAAAACTCGTAAAATTATAACTAAAATTGTGGCATAATAATATAATTATTGTCTAACTCACGAGGAAAAACCAAAATTTGGGGGTGAGCTACACCCCCGAACTTACGCCCGAAGCCCACAAACTAGTGTGAAGGATGCCTCTTATCTGTTCTCGGAATATTTCTTACAGAAAATTCATTAATCACCACGCCTACAAAAGTTACCGGGGCTTTGGTTAATCCATCTCTCTTAACGGCATTATCTCGGGTATTGTCACTAGATAGATCAGGCGGAGGGTGAACCGAAGTATTACACCATAAAGTCACGGGTAATTTTTCATTTATTCAGCCCCTAGCTGTTGACTGTGTCTTCGTTTTCGTGGTATTTGATACTAAGCCACGGGAACCATTCTTTTTACTGAAAAAATAAGCAGTCTTTGTGCCATTGCAGCCTATATATACAATAACTGAGCCGAAATATCCAGATCTGTTCACACTTTTAGCCAAACTGAATGAGAGTACCAAAAAAACAACTGTCAGCTGTCTTTTAGCCACGAAATGTCCAAAGGCTTTTTGTTTTTGTTCGAAAATCGTTTCAAACGCAATAATCCTCTATATACTCGAATAAATGCTGGCATATTACAAACGCTGCAATATGCCCTAGCTTCAGTCTCTGATTATTATGGAAAGCTTTAAATAGAATTCCCACAACGCCAGTTAGAGTAGAAGGGCTATTGGTCAGCACGCAAGCTTCATTCAGGTGGCCACTCGTTTCAATTTGTTAGCTGTCACTCACTAGACTTGTGCAGTGAGCTGCAAAAGTATGTAAACACTTTTTCGTTTTACCAACCTTATGTCGTTGTATTAAGAGTCAACATTAGTCAGAAGTGTACATACATACTTTTGCGCTGACTGTACTAGCAAGCACTATTGTACGAATTTAATGTTCAACTCGCAAGTTCGCAACTATTGCTATGCACTTGGCAACAATTTGAGTGCAACACGACTTGTAAGAAGTTAATAAAAATATAAGCTAAAATCAAAGATATTATTTAGTAACAAATCTTGAAAGCAGAACTTTTGAACATGAAAGGTATTATATATTTCAAAAGAAAAACCGTCAGTGTTATGAACCAAATTACTTGGATATTTTCAAGTACACAGTGAATTAGCCGCTGTAAATTGTGTGAGACATTTGGTCAGCAGTTAATTATAGAGACAATGAAAGTACAAAGTGTAGAAACTTAATCACTACTTAGTTATTTTGGACTAGTTAGTAGTGTGGTTATTTATGTACACTGTCTGTTACATAAAAATTAAAATAATAAGTTTACCATTTGACCACTGCACCACCACGAACTTGCTAACATTTCTACAAAATGGTGTCTTAAACACGACTAATTCTCTGTCCTTTTAAAAATAACTATTTAACTTATGACTTTATATGAGCCAACGTAGAAGTACGGAATTATTTGAATGTTTGCTTTTTAGTATCTTAAATACTTTTCAGAATAGTATTGAAGGTATGTAGATCAAATTAAAGTTTATGATTTTATGGCCTTAGCAAATCACAATCACGTGTACCTACATATTTTATTCCTACCTATATTATAAGCCCTAACCGAAACAATACTCTTGTAACGCCGTAATCATAGATATTTCGTACTAGGTTACCAAATACAGATGATTAAAGGCTAACCACTTTCCTTTTCTATCAACATCAGTTGCTTCAGTTAAAACGCTTCTTGGCGTTACAAAATTCCATAGCCATTATATACTACTTATTTTACAACAGAACGCAGCTAACTTATATGTAAAGGTAATTACACACGACGACCTAGGACCTATATTTTAATGTTTGAATCGATTTCTTCATGTTATTATAATTGCTTAATTGATAAACGATAGTTATAAAACTCTATCTCTATTGCGTTTTATAGATATACTGTAAGAAGTTATGTTTAAGAAAAATGTAATTAAAGTAGACGAAAATATACTTTTTTTTAAATTCATAAGTTATACCCACGAATTGTATGATTTTTAAAATAGGTTTTTTTTATTTCATTGCAGAGTTAGTGAATAACCGTTAATCCAATGGGGACTACCGTTTCTTGCTCACCAGTTGGCGCCACTGTAGACTGAGGTCCGGAGGTAGCTGTCAAAGGCGATTGGCGCCGAAACAAAGTGTTATATCTTTAATCTAATTAAGGTTTACTATTTATAAATAACTATCTTGATATCAACAAACTAACTTCTGAAATAGTTGCTCTTGAGGCCGCCTATTTTTGCGCTTTTTCTTAAATCCGCTTTCAAAGCGTTCACATTAATCGCCAAATAATCCATATTTGCGATATTTTACGAAGGAGATCACTTTCCTGCAGGTAAATTAAAGAAATTATAATTTATGCAACAAAGCCCGCTAAAACCAGTGAAAAGTGAATGATATTGGACCTCACGCGACACAAGCGCCTCTAGTGGCAAATTCACTAGCGATAGCCCCCATTGACTTAGCATGCTTCTTTTTCAATTGACGCAAAAGAGGAGGTTTTTGATACAGCGTGTATGTATGTAATTATGTTATGCTTAACTTTTTACTTGACAAACCGATTTTGTGATCATTTAGAGACCATCTCATTTCAATTTGATATAAAAGCCTACCCTGAAGTGTAGAAACTAGGTTTGCCAGCCTTCAATAAATTAAAACTATTTTTTTTCACAGAACATTGCAGCGACAAGTTTGAAATAACACAACAAAATACATTTTTTTTTTGGAAATACCTACTTTTGGCTGTAATAATGTTTGTTTAACCAATCGCCAAGTAAAGTCGCATCATGTAAAGGTCTCACGATGGAATAGAGGCACGTTGTCTCCTAAACTGTATTAGCGCGTCGACACTCTCCACGGGTCGTTGGGCTGCTTTTGATGAAGGATTTGCTCCTTGAAAGCTTTTGTTATATTTTTCTTCAAGAAATTCCCCTTTTAAAATAGACGTTGAAGTACCATCACGTAAATATAGTGGATTGCAACTAGGAATTGGGACTAAATTGTTTGTATAGAGCACTTTGCGAAAACTTAAGAATGTAACGCTCAGTAGTGTAAAGCTTAGGTTGATGGTTTTAGTTTACTGTATTGTTTTCGAAATTCATTTATATACAGGGTTTTAGTTTGAGTGAGGGGAAAAGAGGCACATTGTTTTTCTCGTAAAATTAGCAACTGTTTCGTTCCGTGTTTATCATATTGATTCATTTCATTCCAATGGCTTTTATTATTTTTTCTACTTGTGGATAGACAAGTTTTATTATAATCAATACTACATACTGAAACTCAAAACGGATACATACAAATACTTTATTAATTAAAGCTCATTTTTTTATTTAGTTATGGTTATAACGTTTTTTTTTGTATATGCTCAATATACTGTAAATTTGAGTCATGTCAGATTCAATCTAGGTGTGCGATATATCTTGCATGCAAGCTTGAAATGTGCCTACCTACACCAGATGCATCCATGGTTCATAGAGTGAAGTCAAGTCAAGCGTGAGGCGCTGATAGTCTGTTGTGTGTTCTTTGCTCCAGTGCACGACGCGACCCCATCATAGATGCGTAGTGATTACTTGCTCAGTGATAGATGCGCGCAGTAACTGGCAATTCAAATTCTTCTTCTTAAATCTATAAAAAATTAAAAAAAAAACTGTTTTCAGAAAAAAATAATGACAAATAGCGTGAAATTTTGAGTCGGCGCTTTTTGATTTGAATTGTTGGAAATTTCTTTTTTGGCACCAGCTTAGACTTTTTCATTCATGAAAATATTTTAATGTATCCCACAGTTCACAGTAGAAATGTCCGCACACCTTTATCAAAAGAGTTCATCATAACATTATCTGTCACGCGGGTATATTATATATATTTTAAGACATGCCTCACTGGGCCACACTGAGCCATCTAGTCCCAAATTAAGGTACTATTAAGTACCCTGTCGTATGGGGTACTAGACAACCGATAAACTTACTTATATACTTTTTTTTTTTTCTAAATACATACTTATAATACATAGAAAACACCCAGACCAGTACAAACAGACATGTTCATGCACACAAATATTTGTACTGTGCGGGGATCGAACCCGCGACCCATGGCTCAGAAGCAGCGTTAACTACCGCTGATCCAAATGGTCGTCATATTATGGTATTTTGCGATAATGTAGACTATGCGATTTATTTTCCATTTTCACATTGCTTTAACAAAGTATTTGAGCAAGATGGAAAGATTTAGTGTTAATTTTTCGTAGTTAGCTGTAATCTTAGAATAATAACGCTTATTCTAAGTCTGTAATAAAGTAAATCAATCTTAAAAATAATATTTGTCAGATGGATTTGCGGTAGAAGCGCTACATTTGACTTTACACAATATTTAAACGCCATGTATAGTACATAATAAAAAAAAACTAATAATACAACCATATAAAATATACGAGTAAGTAGGATTTAAAAAAATATCGACTAAAAAAATAATCAAATTATTATGTACTTGATCAAAGTCACCTAAGCATATTTGTTTGTTATTTATTGTTCTATGTGCAATGTGTAATTTTCTAAAAATATAAACTTTTTATTCTTCTTTTTTATAATAAAATCTACTATTATTTAGACATAAATGAGGGATCTTATACTTTGTTTCAGGTGGTCGGTCCGCAACAACATCGCTAAAACAGTCCTGAATAATTCATCAGAATATTTAGTCTTGTCCTGAAAGTCGGCCGTGCGTGCCACCACACAACTGCAGATACAATGCCAAAAAGATTATCCCAACGCAATGGAGTAGTGCGGTCCTCCATTGATGTGAAATCGATTCGAACAATGAATCTGGAGCTAGTTTAATTGAATGAATAGACGAAAAAAATCAATTTGGATTTAACATTGTCAAACGCGGAAACGAATGAAGAAATTCATTAGTCTGATATCGATTCGAAAGGTCGTGTATAGTAAGTGAAATGAAACCCGAATTTCAATATAGTTGGTATTGGGGACATTAGTGGACTGAATGGAATAAAAAATGATGCCAAATTAGAGAGTAATGAAGACGTTCAGGGTTGTGCGAATGTTGGATACAATGTGTGTGGTGGGTGTGTCGCGAGCAGTGCTTTTACAAATTGTGGTAACAATGCTGTCAGCAGCCTTGGTCATGGGGACCGGAGAGTGGAGCGAGGATGCTGAAGACTTAGGTAAGTTAACCATAACTATTTACTTCCACGTAAACTGTGATGAGATTTAATGATTTTTGCTTACGACAAAACTTAGGGTCGATTTTCAAACGTCAGCTAAAACTTTTTAGACTTAATAAGTATAAAACGACCGATTTTAAAACATCATTTACATAAATTCCGTTTGTCAATCGGTGCTGTGCCATATTTTATGGCATGGTACAAAAATAACTATTATAATCTGGTTTATAACTAACATAGTTTTTAAGCACTGTTGTTACTAACAAATATGAGTTGTAATTATTACTTGAAATAAAAATAAATAAATCAATCAATCAATAAATGATTGCTGATAAATAGGTGACGTTTTCAAATTAGTCATATTGTATTTTATTCGACGAATATTTATTTTCTGACTATTGGAAAATCAGGCCTTAGAAGTTTTTTTTTACCGAAGCCCACTTGATAGAACGTTGGCTTTAAATATTTTACAATAAGTGTCATGTCAAAACTCTGATACCGAACTTGAAGGATAATCACACGACGGAAAGATGAAGAAGATAGTAATACTCTTCAACGATTTTTGCAGTATACTATCACTTCACATTGACATCACAAAGCCTGAGCAATGTTCGAAAATCGAATCCAGGACAGGATGTTTAACGGAGTGAAATCTATAATATCAATCAAAACATCAAAGTACAGTAGAATTCTTTAAAAAAGTACCTATAGCATGGTTAGCTACAAAAAATAAGAACGGTTTTACTGTCTAAAGCCAATTTGTATTGTTTATCGTTTGTAACATTTCAAACTGTTTCTGACGTTTTTCTAACTTCTACAACCATAATACAATAGCAAAATACTTTTGAAACATTGCATCGTACGCGTGCGAGTAACTGCATGTACTGCACAGATGTCTGATTGCTCGAATACCTGCCTGGAATTCGTAAACGTCTATCGTGTACGAAGTCAGAAAAGCTAAACAATTTACATTTTTATTTCAGAAGCTATCGAAACGAGCAACAAAACTTTGTATTGTCCTCCTTTTAAAACAGAGCAATCTTTGATCGGCTCTCCTCGTATTTCCCTACCTGCAGTTTGGAACGGGTTGTTCCTTCAATGCGAGCTGGCGTAACGCCAGACTATTTCTTTTGTCTCTGTCAATGCTCCTTGAAGTATCATCGGCATATATTTGCATTAGGGATGGGAGTTAAATGTATAAATTTTTGTATCTTTTACAGTCCTAGATTGCCTTTTCAATCATGTTTGCTGTTTCAAGTCACTTCGTATTATCAGTACCGACCACATAACATGGAAAGAGGTTTCAATCTTCTTTGGTACCTACCATATTTTCAGATTTATTGACGGTTAAATTTAGCTATTTAAATTTCAGTTTAATATAACATTTTATTATAAAAAAATAATTTGGAAGGCCTCAGATGGTATACAATACCACGTCTGTTCGATATATGGAGGAATATTCTTTCAACAGACCTCTAGATAAATAGTAAATCTGTTGTAATTTTTTTTAAATTAATTTTACGCTGGAAACCATCATTCTTTAGCCAATCACCTTCAACGTCAGAAAAAAAAAACAAGTTTAGACTATAACTAAAGTAAAGATTATTTAAATACGAAACGGTTTTTAGTAAGTTAAAAATTAGTGCATTTCTACACCTTAGAACTCACCTTGGTAGAGCAAAAACTCCATTACGAAAAATCAAAGATTCGAGTTTCTTATGAGGTAATCGAAACTCTTGAGATTAGCTAAAGATAGTATTTTATTTTATTTACTACACTAAGCATTACAGAAGAAGACTTTTATATTAGTACGATTTTATATTTATACAACGTTATACGTAACAGTTTTATCAACTAACAAATATATCATATTGCTGTGAATCGGTTTCCTAAAAATGCAAATGAAAAATTCAAAATTAGTAAACAAAGCGCTAAATAGTTAAAAAATTAGATACACCGAACTCACTGACCATAAAATATTAATAACACTCCAAACTTAGCCGTGAAAATTAAAAGCGAAACTAAAAACAGGGCCCGTCCGGGATTTGAACCCGGGACCTCTCACACCCAAAGCGAAAATCATACCACTAGACCAACGAGCCGCTTGCACAAAAGGTTTTTTTGAGTCACCAGGCTTTACCCGAAATTACATTTGTTCAATCAATTAGTTTTCAGTCAAGAGTAAAACACCTGTGTCCACAACATTTCGACACTAACGTCTCTTGATAATAACTAATATTTTAATATTTTGAGGTGAGATCCTTCTCAAAGCGGACAAAACACTTTTTATATACATTGACCTGTCCGGGAATCGAATAACTTGAAAACCTGTGCGTATGCCACTGTATTCGAGGTCCTGATTAATGTTTTAATAAGTATTTTTTTCTTATACATGTAAATTCGTTTTTGTGATATTTTAAAACTGATAAAGTTATTTCTTGAAGTATTATGTTGTTGATATTTTTGCTGATTGTTTAAAAACTCATTATTATTTATTTCCATTGTCATCATACATGGAAATTTAATATCAATTCAATTAATATTGACCATGAATGTCTAACAGAAGCTGTCTTGTCCTGAGAAAACTGAACGAGCTAAAAAGCACCGAAAAGTTTTAATGTGATTCCTAAACAGAAGGTTGAATTCCTAAGTACGATATATTTTTTGAAAATCTGATTTTCGTCTGAATATGTCGCGTACTTTGGTCAAATTTCTGTAAATAAAAATTGATTTAACCTCTTTTTTATAGATTAAAAGATCGTTTGCGTGTTGAGACATCAATATTAATTCATTACTAGTCCACTGCTAGACATAGGTCACTCACAAAGGAAGATATTGCCATAATCATTTCACCACTTTCTGGGTCAGCTCGCTCCATCTTAGGCTTCTTCTTAACCGTAGAGTTAAGTATGTAGTCAAGAGCAAGCCTATTAAATATTAAAAGAATATTTGAAAACGATCGCTTATTCTTAAGCAATCTGCTTTTTCTGGTAGTATTCCTTAATTCGCTTCTTAAAATACTCATAAGACGACAAGAATGGTGCTATTTTATCTTAAGATGGCGCACTCTTTGGTACTCTACATCCAATTGCACATTATTTAAACTTTTTAGAATACACGTTTTGTTGTTGTCTACGACCTTTTATTCTACTTATTTTATTACGCCAGGTATACATGCTAGCAAAAGTTATCATAAGTTATTAACGGACACCAACTATGTTTTACCATACTAAATAATTCAGCACAATAACTTTTAGTGCTTGTAAAAAATACACTAAAGTATTTACAGGGAAGCACTAAATGTATGCACACTTCAATTTAAAATGGCGCCCGAGTTAGAAATAATAGGGGCGTGGGAGTAAAGTGCTGGAGAAATTAGACACCTCCATTAAAAACGCATTAAAGGGTTGAATTTAGTTTTAATATGATGGCATCGTGCTTTCAAATTAATCTAGTGCAGACTTGGTTTCGTTGGTATTCTACGTGATATTAAACTGAGATTATAAAAAAAGCACTACTTGGAACTTATAATTTACTTTGAAAGTTTTGTTTTGTAAAAACTCATTTTGCTTGTACTTAGTACAGCAAAATTGTACAGCTTTTAAATACCGGGCCATGATCTCGGGGTCCCAGGTTCGATTCCCGGGTAGGGCAAAAAATCAGGTTTGTGATCACCAACCCGCATTTGGCAAGCGTGGTGATTAAGCCAGCACCCATCATTGCTGTGGTAACATGAATTCAATGATGGAGGCCTTTTCCCTACAGTGGGATGATTATAGGCTCTTACTTTACTTTTTTTTTTAGTACAGACAACAGCACATCAACCTACCACCAAAAGTCAAATTTTCTCATTTGATATTGATCTCTACTTGTTGGAATTAAAGTTGAAAATCAATTCAATGACCTTTAACTTTTTGGGTAGGTTGACCTGCCGTTGTCTGTACCTATGACACATTTTTGCTTTTGTAATCATTAATGGTAAACTGTATACTTCAATAAAAAAAATTATGAAGTCCTATATTCATTTCCCGAGAATGGGAATAATGAGCGATTATACAAAAATATCTAAAAAATTATTTGCATGTGACCATGTCGCCATAAAATTATAAATATCGTTAGGAAGATAAAAAAAAAACGTTACTGTCATTCGCATATAACGTTTTTTTTATCTTTCGGTAAATTGTAAGCTTACCGTGCACAATCTTTTGATAGTTAACAATTTGGCGATATAGATTATAATCTAACGGTATTTGGGTTGTCGCTAAAACGTTTACATACATACATTTAAATGTATAATGACTGCATAAAAGCAATTGCAAAAAACCTCCCTACTCCATCTCAGAGTGGAGTAGGCTCTGGAGTCGCGCCAAACAATTACTTTGCTCGTCAACTCGTTCTTCTTGATGGACGCGGTGTCTTCCACCTCTCGCAATTTTCCACTTAAGGATATGTTAAACGGTTCTATCTGTAGCCCTGATTCTATAAAACCGAAAAAAGATTGATGTCAGCAGATATAATATACCTACCTCCTAACTAGAACTAAAACTTCGCATACACTTTAGAATAGTATTTGAGTAACTTTTAAGCGATTAAATTTTACTCAAACATAATATTTCCCTACGCTACTACACAGTCCATGACCAGTAGTTATAAGTGGTTTCTGAAAGATCAAGCAACTAAATAATTTTAATGTTATAAATACTAAAGTCATACTGTCAGTCGGTCTGCCACACCTAAACCGCTGGATTTATTTAAATGACATTTGGTTTTATTATACTTTGTGACCTTGAAAATTACTTGGAAAACATTAAAGGTGTTAAAAAGAGATCGAAACAGCTAATGAAATATAAAAAATTGCACTAATTTAGGTGAAATTTTGTATGGAAAATAGATGAGGACCCTGGAAAGCATACTTATAGCTTAGGCTATAGGCTAGGTTTTTTTATGCCAAAGGTTATCATTTAAATTGGTAAAATGGGGGTCGAAAGTAAAGGAAACAATAATTTCTCAAGAAATTTGTTGAAACCTATTATGAAGATAATTTATAACCCTGGGAAAATTAAGAAAAAGTTTTCAACAGTCTCAGAAGTCATACCTTAAAGGGGTGAAATTTTGATTCGATCTAGGAGTTTATGGTGGGGAATTAATCGTTTTAAATAAAATCGTGAAATAAACGGAAGCGCAAAATAACGAGGAGTGCCATATCGAAGTGCACCCCACGCAGACAATTCGCGGACGCTGCGCTAGTGTTAAATATTGCCTCTTTGTAAATACACAGATATTTGGATCAAACATTTTTTTTAAATTTGTATAGCATTATCAGGCGTCTATGGTTTGTAATACTTTTCTAGTAACTAGTCCGAATTAAAAAAAAACGTTATAAATCTACAGCTTAGTAAAAATATAGAATGAAATTTTAATCACTTTCCAAATTTTAATACAACAATCTACGAGACAAAAAACAAATGAAGTATTTTTCCTTTCAGTAAGTATAGTCCAGTACAAAAATGTTAAGATAAGGCACCTAGAAAATGACCGCCAAGAATCTAAAATTCTCCTAGCAACACTTTTTTACGCGATGCGCATTTCATTCATTCATTACGATACTATTCATAAGTTATTGATTTTCCCTTCATACCGTCACAGGCTTTGAACCGTGAAAATTTGTAACTATGTTGCGAAAAAGATTTTCGGGTGAAAACTTGACCTACATTTTTTACTTCATAACTGGGCTCTCTAAATAAGATACTTAACGCCTGATAAAAATTTTGAAGGTGATGAAAAAGTTATCCTGTATGAAGATGCTTAAAAGATATACAACATGATCGTCGGTAGTTTTTTGTTTGGAACAAATTCAAAATTGTGCATTCACGTTGCTTTGCCGGTATTTTTTGATCTACATTGTACAAGTAATCAGGTTCCTTTTTCTTATTAAAATGTATTTACTTTTACCCACACCCCATCGATCAAAAAAGGCATCACTCGATCGAAATTGGGTCCTATTGGTAAAAAATATACCTACGTGGTTTTAATTAATTAATTGAAAGTTAAAGCCTA
Source organism: Anania crocealis (assembly GCA_949315895.1). Taxonomy (NCBI): domain Eukaryota; kingdom Metazoa; phylum Arthropoda; class Insecta; order Lepidoptera; family Crambidae; genus Anania; species Anania crocealis. Next base: position 10,316,794 of record OX438868.1, read on the forward strand.
TAAGTAATCATAGCACTGCAGGGCCTAATTCATGTTTATCACAGCAATAATGGGTAGCAGCATTATCATGTATAATATAAACGTGTCAAATGGAGAAAATATCTTTTTAAAGAATGCTTAAAACGAATTCGTTCGTATTTAGTACCACAATAAACTTCTGAAATAACTTCGTCATAATCAACTCATGTCAGTTCTCGGCTATTCTTTTCCATTCACAGCCAGCAACTTCGTTCTGTTCATTGCTCTACTTCGTCGGGTGAATCCAGGTTAATCACTGTCTTTTAAAATAAACATGTCCGCTATTTAGAGTTTGCAAATAGATGCTTTTTTGTAAGTATAGCTTTGCTATAAAATATTTTTCCAATAAAAAATTTCAAAGTTATTTTGAAACTTCATGAGAGAATTTTGTTTTAATTAAATCAGTTTCACCAGATACCTTTACTTACTAATTTGAAACTAAGTACCATCGCAACATCACTTTCAGTCCTAATTTACACCCCAAAACTACTGAACCCACATTTGTATGAGACCCAATTCCACGTCATGTACACCTGAAACATTCCCAATAGATTCAAATCCCTGACATTTATTAGGGGACCCTAATTAATAATGAAACTGGCGTAGGTCAGTACCCGAAATTATTTTCGCCAAATGTACCGAACTTTCAACGGTCGTCGAAAAGTTTTCCGACTGCTCGTTTAACTAAACAATAATATAACTGTTATGAATAGTAGCGTCAGCATTATGAACTAATTGTATGGGAATGAGTGTTAAATATTTTTAGACACTTTTAAGTCTTGAATCGCAATTTACTTTAGAGATATCTTTTGCTAAAATAATGATATAAACGACAAACTATAAGTAGGCATAGTAATTACAGTATAAATTAGTTACCGAAAGGTGGATTTTGCTTCTAGATTGTGCAAATTAAGCACGAGTGCCAAATATGTTTTTGATACAGTTATGGCATTGTTATAATAATGTCAGTAGTTAGAATAAAAGAAATAAAAGTATGAAATAAAGAAAGGCTTCCCTATCTGTTTTGGATTCTCGCGTTAAAAACCCTTGGTGATTGCAATGTGTAAACCACTCTTACATTTTAATGAGTTAGTTTAGTTTATGGTTAGGTTAGGTTTAAGATATATACGCCCCAAGGGAGTTTTAGGTCTCCTACCGGGCGCGTCCCCAGGTGGCGGATAGAGGAACGTCCTCCAGACATGGAGGGTACCGGCCATTTGGCCAGCGCGGACCAAAACCCACACGGGAGGCGCTTCCAGTGGGCTTGGGCAGCCCGCTGTTGAATGCGTCTCCAGACGGTGGTAGGAGGCTTCGGCCTGTGGCCTGTTGTGGCCGTTCGCGCTGGAGGGCGCGACGGCGGTGTTGCCGTTGGGGCGTCAGCCCCGCGGCGGACGGTAGTCGCTCGCTTCCCAGTATGGTTTGAGCTATGCTGGGCGACGAGTGGGCGTGAGACGTTGGCGGCCCCTTGCAACGACATGCTCTTTCGTTGCAAAGGGTGGCCACAGTTCGGGTCGCCGAGGTTGCTTGCGGACCCGACCCGAAGTCGTAGATGGGGGAGGACGAGAAGGCATACGCCGAACTCAACTTTCTCCCTCTAGCAGGCTTGCGGGCGTTGGGCCGGGGGGCTCAACGCTCGCATTGCACAGCTTGCCAGACTGAGGGTGATTTCTGGTGTACAGAATCACCTACTTTATGCCTGAGGACCGGCATAGGCCGTACGCAGGCGGTGCATGGAGGGTATCCTACTGGAAACCCATACACTGTCATCACTGTCACCCATACATCATACGTTGCAAGGTACACCGCAGGTCTTTTTAGTGGGTATGCTTGTCGGGCACCGACAAAAGTGTCTCACATGACCTACTGCTGCCCCTGCAGCAGTAGGTATGCGTAATGCATTTTTTCCTGCGTAATTTTTTTATTAAGAATGACAAATACTAATGACGATACCACGGTCTCTTACCCAAAGCCACAACCAGGGACAGAAAAAAGGTTTAAAAAAAAACACTAAGATACTCTTAGACCTAAAGTTTGCAAGATATTGGTTGGTCAATGAAATCCGTGTTTTATACATATAAATAAAAGCAAAACATCAAACTAATGCATTTCATGTTGACAATACAAACGTTAAAACCATAAGCCACCGCTTAGTACCAAAATCACAAAGCCACAATATTTAAATATTTGCACCTTATTTGCAACCCGTAACTGACACTTTTTAATCCTCTCAATATCAGCGACTGCCACTGGAATGCGATTTTATGGTATGTACACTATATTGGCTTACATCAAGAATTTAACGACTTAGGTAAATATCTATGACAAAATTTAACTTCTTTTATTTTATCAGTATATAAACTTAAAAAAATATGTCTCAGACGGGACTCGAACCTAGAGTAAATACAGACGCAATTGAGGATATCGTGGTTTAATCAATCGAGGATAGTTATTATAGTTTTATTCGTTACGTGGGTAATTAAGTCATTAAAAAAAAATAGTAGGTAGTTTAATAGTTACACTCACATTTTTAATTATTATTTTTGGCATTACCGAACGCAAACACCTTTACCAATTCCCAATACTGCGGTTGTGGGTTCTTACACTGTTAAGCTTTTCAGAAGTGTTACCACAAAAATATAAGCACTGACAAGGTTATGTTTTGGGACCGTTTCTTAAGTAATTTAATTGATAAATTAAATTATAAAAAAATGTTGCATGAAAACAAACTTTTACCTACTTGTAAAAATATTTCTTTCGGATATTGATATACCTTACCAAAAAAAAGCCTTGAATATACTCGTAAACTTAAACAATGTATTCCTTGGTAAGTGGAAAGTTATGGATTCAAGACCCACACAAGGCTGCCAAAAATTTGATTCAATGAATCGTATTTTCAGTAAGTAAAATTGTATTTGGTTACATGGCGTATAATATGATATGACAGTTATGAGGCCTGACTCCATAAAGGTGTTAAATCGCATGTTTGTGGCGTAGCGGTCGCGCCACCAGCTGCTTATTTGTTCAGCGTAGTAGCGGTTTAGCCGTGTGAATTAATTACATATTTGCCCCAATGTAATTATGTCCGCGCAAGGCTCGACTCAATATGACCCAATTTTTACACAGCGTATAATTAATAAAAATAGCTACGCATTTTTGGATTATGTATTTGTTGCTACGTTGATTATGGTATTAATTAATTTTTTGAATTATATAACGTTTATAAGTTATTTATATATTAATATGTAGTATATGTATATTAATATGTATTATAAGTTATTTATGTAAGTATATTAATATGTAGTTTATGTTTTTTTTTTTAATGATTATTATATATTTATACTTTTATTTTAGTTAGTAATGTTTGTCCACACAGTTAATCTTTTGTATTGTAATGTTCACATTTCTGAAATTCTTTGCCACCTTCCCCTCTCTATCTATTTTCAAGTATTCTCTACCTGAAGGTTGTCTGGAAGAGATCGCTAACAGCGATAAGACCGCCTGAATTGTACAGTCCTTAATGTATTTTTTAAGTTAAACATTATTTTTGTATGGTGTGCAATAAAGAGTACCTATCTATCTATCTAACGTTTTAAGTATTTATAATTGTAGTTTACTTTTACTTCCGGAGATTAGCGCGTTCAAACAAACAAACAAACAAACAAACTCTTTAGGTTTATAATTTAGTATAGATTTGACAACAGCGACTAAGTTTTGCATAAAGAGGTTTCACCTTTTTGCGTTATTTTGACAGACGAATAATAGAGTTGAAAGTTGAGAGTAAAAGTCGAACTGGTTCTTATCTACAACTTTTGAAACGATGCCCTCATTTAATAACGAAGAATTGATGTAATTTTTATTTAAACCTAGAACTTCATTATTGTTCTACCGTTTAATTTTGAACCTTATATCCTGTAGATGAGCTTTTGCTTTAAATTGATTACTTTCCCGTTATTACGCCCGCGGGTTTTGGTATGCAAATAAAATGCAGTCTAACCATAAACAGAAAATGAGCGTTTATTTTCGACTATTCTATTTTCAAAAGCAATTGCCATTTTTATGTTTCATTGTTTTTCGGTTCTATTCACAGATTGGTATTTAATAAACACGGGATGTTATGCATTTACTGACTTTGCATTTAAAATTGCGGTCATTGGATTGACATTTTTATGATTTCCATCACTTATTGATCAACAAAAAAGATTTATCTACGGTAATTAATATTAAAATAATGAAAATAGCAATTTTTTACAGAGTTGCAAGTAACTTTTTTTTGCACGCCTATAAGTGTTTCAAAGCAGTGGTAAGTTTAACTTATATAAGGAAATGATAAAGCTGGGTCATAATATTAGCAATAATTAAACTGACCACTGACTGATCACTCTGCAAGTCTACAAATGTTAAGAGGTATGTACTAATTAAATTTATTTATTCTTGTTTCTTACCTCTAAATATGGTCTGTGTTTTAAAAATGTATTAACAATAAAATAACGCTTTTAGTGCTTAGAGTATTTTAAAAATACTCCAATAACATTTTTTGGTACAGAAAATTAAACAAATTGTAAATTTGGTTTTAATTACCTACCTAACTTCGTAAATTTTTACTTTACCGTCGCACAAGGTTTCAGCTAAATTACATTTTATAATGTCAATTTTTACTAATATGTCAGTGTAATGGAGGTTATGATCAGTTTCCAGAACTCTAGACTTGCCCTTGAAAGAAAAAAACACTGTAATCGTCGATAAATATAGGAAATAGATTCACAGTGTCATGGAACATGTCACTTTAAACTGTCTTAGTTATAAAACAATTAGCTAATGTCACCGAACGTAATGCAAATTCAACCTTACTTAGATGACTTAAAGATAAATACTAATATGGTAAAAGAGCACCCAAGTGTTCAGTAAGCCTTGTGGTTATTTGTAAGATGTGTTTTTGTCATTAATTGTATAAAATATCTAGGTTTTCACATCAATGTTTTTAATGAAGCTCTCGATTCTCCATTTAGAAATTCGAAAGTGACATCGTTTTTTTTTTCTATTCAGCTTTTAACGAGTTTTTATCAAAACGTTCCTAGCTACAATTGGAACTAGGAAGGTCGGAGGTGACGTCTGAAAAACCGATGCGGCGGCAAGAGTGCGCGCGAGGGTCGGCCGCGCTTTGTTACCGTCACCTGTTAGGCCCCATTCGGATATTTCATCTAGTTCAAAAAACGAATCCACAATAGAACGGGCTGAAACACTCTGTGGAGTTCTAAATTCAAAAACGTGAATTGAAATTGTTATCGCTGTGCATTTATTTGATCATTTTCTTTTGAGGGTCGGTGTAAAGGAAGAGACATTCGACGCAATTCCGATCAGCGCTTGGTCCGAACAAACCGCACATGACTGTTGAGAGAGTTTTACTTGATACATTTTCCTATACACTTATCAAGGTATTATGGTATTTAATAACTAATGCAAAAGTAGTGCAGTTCTTAACTAATCCATCGAAGTTTCTTGACCAACCCATATTTACTAATTTCTCCAAGGCAATCTAGCTCGATCAATACCGTCGATGTTTTTCCGAGGTGTTATAAGAGTTGTTATTGCCACCCCTATTTTCGCGTTTGCAACGAGCGAGGAAATCGAAGTGCTTAACATAACAGCGATTCGGGTCGTCGGGGCAGGTCAGCGAAGCGCAAGGTTACCAACCATACAAATCGTTTTTCCCCAAAAACAAATGAAACTTAGCATTCCTTAAAGCGTCTTAGTCTGTATAAATATATTCTTAACCTTCAAATTAACTTTAAAAATATATTTATACAGACTGAAATAACCCAAGAAACTTTTGATGGTTTGTTATGATCAATTACTATTTTTGTAACTATTATTATGTCATATTGATTCTTCAGGTGACGTCAAAAAACACATAAGTACTCCTTACAATATCCACACTAATAAACCGAAGCGCACTGTGACTTACGTGTGGCATTCACCGAAATGTCGGGCTGCTTTTGCAAGAAGGCAACAAAATTATATGTCTGTCGTTTATATAATAAAATAAATAAGATTATTAGTATACAACCCTTCTCTAATTATGAAGTAAAAATTAAAATAAAAAACTTTTGAATGTCATTGGACTACTACCAAACCGAATTGCTGTTGTAAATGGTTAATAATCCCTAATGCTAGCGTTTTTGCTCACCTAAATACACATAACCGCACGTGTACACATACACACACACACACACACACACACACACACACACACATACACACACACACTTTCTTGTTATGTTTAAAATAGAAACCTAAGAAAATTAATATTTAAGGAAGAGGAAACTGGCTAATGACTTTATTATTTATTTATTTTTATTGGTTTTCTAGTAAAATTTACTGTCGGACTGGATTAAAATATGGCAATGTGAGTTATCTATGCGCTTTTACTATGGCAACAACTACCATAGTAACAGAATTTCACATTCAATCACGAAAATAATTTTCTCTAAAACTTTTCCTACTGGTTTTGATTTAACTTGTTGAAAAATAAAAGCCACCAAGCAAACTAAATCGTAAAAATCTTCACCTTTAGTTACTTTTAGTTTCTTAATGGCTAAATACTCATTTGCGTACAGATTGGGATCTATGTTGTCCACTCCTATCATAAAATTTATGCGAAGAAAGAGTTCCCTTTGCTGAGCATATACTTGGCGGTTTTAAAGTTTAACTGTAAACATATGTACTTAATAAAATTACAGTTAAATGTCCTGAAACCCTATTGTACTTGATTTCCCCGTATACAAGGTAAATCTAAGCTGGCAAACCTGGCGGCGCGTAGTGCAACAAACAGGCATTGCCTTGTATTCTACTTAGCTCACTGTATTCGGTTTTAAATATTGAACCATACATTTATAAAGAATGTTATCGAAACCAATCATGAAAACGTTGGCGAACGTTTGAAAAAACCGACCAAGCGATTCAGAGTCACGGACAAAGTTCCGTACTAAACCATTACCTATAAAAACGGCAAAAAAACACGTTTTTTTATGGCAGCCCAATGAAATATTTTTTTTATTCTGTTTTTAAGTATTTTTTGTTATAGCAGCAACAAAAAAGCATCAACTTTGAAAATTTCAATTGTCTAACTATCACGGTTCATGAGATACAGCCTGGTGACGGACGGACAGACAGACAGACGGACAGAATGTTTTATCTAATAATAGAGTCCCCTTTTATTTTTCTGCGGACCTACATTTTGGCAGGTCGTAATAATAATGTTGGCAATTTATGTTAGTTTATATCCCTATTGCGGATCTTTGCAAATAAACGAAAGTACTAAATGTACCATCACCGAACTCTGCAAAAGTAATTCGGTCCGAAACCATAACCCGGCTCGGACCCGTGAGAAACGGACCGTTTACCATAATTATCCATTCGCGAGCACATACTGCGACTGCGGTATTATACGAGTACACTGCGAATTGAGTGTCTCTCGTGTCTACTGCTATAAATTTTATCAGATTCCCTGTCCGGACATTGGGAATAAATTTTTATCACCCAATGTTTATTTTTAGCGTTCCGCAGCCGCGTCCAAACCGTTTTGGATTACGCGATATTTTCGATTTTAACCTTTTCGCCCGGAATTGGAAGTGATTTTAGATTATGTGAAGCCGTTTCTCGACGATAATTTGAATATATATCTAATGGATGTGCTTCGTTATAACGTCCCGTTGTATAACGACGCCGGATTAGGGAGAATCGTTTATGAATTCACCGGTGGATGTACAGTTGTTAGTTAAACGATGTCAGAAATATAAAGTCAGATATTAACATAACTTTTATTATCAAGGTCAATAATTGTTATGTTTTTACTAAATTCATCATGTCAGTCAAACGATGCCCATTATTAGACATAGGCCTCCTCCAAGTAATTTACTTACGTAATAATAATTGTATATAATATACCCAGTCAGGTCATAAGTTCTGTCACAGTCATGTGTAATATGAAATAATTTCGACATGTTTATTATTTATGTAACCATTTTTATAGCAAAATGAACTTAATAAAACATAGATTTATATGGTAATAAAGTTTATTCAAAATGACCCCCACGATTTTGAATACAGGCCTTCAATCTGCGCGGCCAGTCGTCTATCGCAGCACGAACGAGGTCCATGTCAATATAGGCGGCTGCCTTTATCAAGGATGCCTTGAGTGACTCCAAATAAGGATGAGGCTTTGAGCAGGCCTTTTGCTCCAAGTTTTGCCATATCTTGTAATCTAACGGACTCAAATCTGGACTGGAGGAGGGCCAGTCTTCGTGCCGGATGAAGTCGATTTCACGCGCCGCCAGTCTTGTGTGCTTTTCGCTCTATGAGCTGGCGCAGAATCTTGTTGGAATACCCAGTGCCTGTTATTAAACATGGTATGAGAAACAGGTTCCACAGGGTTCTTGAGGACTGTATTTTGATACACAACTGCATTCGTTTTTACGCCTTTCTCACAAAAATGTACCTCAGTTAAGCCCCAATAAGAGACTCCCAACCAAACCATGAGCGAGGATGGAAAATGACCTCGTTGGACACGCGGAATACGGTTGCTCGCTTCATCACTGCTGTGTGCGTACACTTTATCATTTTGTTTGTTGTAGCTCTCTTCCACGGTGAAAATTTTTTCATCCGAAAAAAGAAGTTTTTATTGTGTGACAGAACTTATGACCTGACTATGTATATTATGTACATACATGTATGTAATATCGACTCATTTGCATCATTATAACAACCTAAGAGGTTTTATAAATAAATGAATCAAAAATTTAATAAATAGTATCTAAAACAAATTTTGCGTAAATACTACATTCATTTCCTATGCTATGAAATATCTCATTTCAATATTCGAAATTTCAGATATCAAAATCTCTGTCACCAAATAAAATCTCTAAACAAATTGTTAAGAACTGAAAGGTTAGCTTTTTAAAATATATTTATAAAGGACAGAGTTTTTTACTTCTGTTGTTAAATTGTGATGTTGATCAATAAACTAAATTTTGATTACATTACTGTAAGAGTGAATGTATAAATACGTACTTTTCAAAATAATCAAGTTCAATATTATACATATTTATCTTATTTTATTTGAGTACCAGAATTATATTTATATACACCGTGCTTTGCACTGTGCACCTGGAAAACGAAGCCCACGTTATTGGACCATTATGTACAACATCATGGCAGTGTTATTTATTATGCGATGAAAAATATTTTTATTATGAAATTTTGATTCAGACTTCTAATTTTGTAATACGCTGTAACGCACACAGACGTATTATTTTACAGCGGCGGGATCTCGGTTGAATGGACCTTACACAGCTACACCTGTGCGCGTCACATCGTATTTCAAAATAAGTAGCTGAACCAATATTTAATATTTTTATAAAAAATAAATTATTAAAAAAATTACAACTGCACTGTCAAGATGTTATAGGCACATCATTACTTATCGTAGGCTTCATTTTACAGGTGGTTGAAAATGCACCGTGTATAAGTCATAACTTTGTATACATTTTTATTTGTATTACAGAAGAAAAAAACTTTGTCCTTTAAAAATAAATTTTAAAAAGCTAACTTTTCAGTTCTTAACAATTTGTTTAAAGATTTTATTTGATGACAGAGATTTTCCAGAAATTTCGAATATTGAAATGAGATGTTTCATAGCTTAAGAAATGAATGTAGTATTTACGCAAAATCTGCTTTTAGATACTATTCAATAAATGTTTGATTCATTTATTTATAAAACCTCTTACGTTATTAATGTTGCGAATTAGTCGATATTATATACATGTATGTACATAATATATATTATATACAATTATTATTACGTAAGTTTGAACGAAGCTAATCGCATTTCAGCTGTCGTGATACTGTTAGGTGAAGTAAAAGCTTTTACATAGTTTGAAGACAAAATTGAATAAGTCTGATATTTAGTAAAACTTTTATTCACGAGTAAAAAATTAAATTTTCCACTTTAGTTACAATAGAATCAAAGCACGTTTTCGAGTACATTTAACTAAATTAAAACACTAGATGTAACTAAACAACCAAAATATTTTTTTTTCTGCTTCTTTCTTACTTTCTATGTGTCTAGCTTATTGCCACTTAAGCTTCGTAATTATTACATGATAGGAACTAATAACGTACCAGTGTGCCACAAATCAATACTGTTCACCAATCTTGTCACCGATCGCGATAACCTACCGTCATGTAACGATAACCTTGGTTTAAGTCAAATTAACGTCAGCCGTGATTAATGTAAATTAATGATGGTTCGTGCCAACGACAACTTAGCTATGACGTTATTAAATTACAAACGGGTAATTATAATAGCACGTCACGGTATTTTTGGGCGACGGGTTTTAATAGTTGTTGCAATAAAATTATTTAGGTGCCATATAATTAGGACGCGAAATGTAAACCGCACCTCATGTTGATCGTGGGGTGTAAACGCTGTTATTTAAATAAACACCTACATGGAAATACATGAAAAACTAAATATACAATCATTGACGAAAAAAAAAACGTCCTCAACAATGAACGCCGATTATAACATTTGGGTGCTTTTTAAATTTGGTAGTTTTCAACTTTATTATGATATAAAGTTGAATTACGTACGTAAAGTTGAAATTCTAATAAGGTATGATATATGAAATTTGTAATGAAGATAAATTCAGAAGATACTTTCACGGATTTAACTCGCGTCTTTTTCCGCGTTTTTTTTATATCCATAAATATATTTTACAGTGGACGCATAGACATTCTATTGGTTTACGTATTGAATTTCAATACGTAAACCAATAGAATGTCTATTCATAATATTCATAAGTAATTGTATTTTCATAGTTCATAGCGATTTTTGATTAAATATTTATCTTGAAAATCTTCACAAATCACCTATAGTTACTAAATGTTGCGACCAATCAATGGATATTACTTAAAAAATAAAAATGACAACTATTTTTCGATTTCAACAGAGAGAGTTATGATTTGAAAAACAAAATAAATAATTTAGTGTGAAATAATCTTGGCAAGTCAAGATTTCTGAAACCTATTTAGTATTATATTTTAAGATTTGTGTTATCATAAAATATAAACCCGTCAAGAAAGAATGGTCTAGCAAACTTTTTGCAAGTCAAGTCTAAGTGCACTTTGAATTGAAAAATTTAACAGAAGGTTCTTGATTTGAAGCATATTTTTTGTGTTTTTACTCAAGACGTGGTTGATTGATTTCGATGAAATTAAAACTAATGACCTCGGGCATGATTTTTATTCGACATGACGGCAGCATCATATGCAATGGGGGCTATCGCGTCGCGTGAGGTCCAATAACATTAACTTTTCACTGGTTTTAGCGGGTTTCGTTACGTAAATTATAATTCCTTCAATTTACCTGCTGGAAAGTGATCTCCTTCGTGAAATACCGCAAACATGGTTTATTTGGCGATTAACGTGAACACTTTAAAAGCGGAATTAAGAAAAAGCGCAAAAATAGGCGGCCTCAAAGAGCAACTATTTCAAAAGTTAGTTTGTTGATATCAAGATAGTTATTTATAAATAATAAACCTTAATTATATTCAAGATTTACACTTTGTTACGGCGCCGATCGACTTTTAAAGCTATACCTCCGGACCTCAGTCTACAGTGGCGCCAACTGGTGAGCAAAGAAACGGTAGTCCCCATTAAAATTAATGCAATAAAAAAAAAGATATAGTCTGATCCTCCGTGACTTTAAAGTTTTGGTCCTTATTTCATCCTTTTTGTGGATTCAGTTGTTTGCCAACGATTTATTCAGCAAAACATTTCACCACTTTCTCGATCCGCTGAATCCGAGTTGTTTTCGTTTGCAAGACCAAAGACACTAATAATGGTTCACCCACCGCAATGCTAGACGATCTCAAATCAACCCTGCGGTCACTGACTAATCTGCTATCGATGTCCCGTCGGAATCGCTTTGTTTGTTTACCTTACCGCGAAGACGGCTTTGTGATGGGTTAAGCTGGTCAAAAACTATTATCCTTACTTGGAATATAGTAACTTCAAATGCAAAGTTTCAAAACAATGAAACTTTTTTCACAAACATTTTAGCGAAGAAAAGCGTAAAAATAAACAACCAGTTATTAGTAAGTTCTTGTTTGGCACCAAAAATAAGGGTGCCCTTCGGTTCGCCTAAAATTTAAAGTTCTAATTTCATTTGGCCGAACCGTATTGGCCTAAACTTATAACGTATATACTTTATTTGATATTTTAGCAACTTAATTGCACTTATAATATCAGTATATAAACTTGAAAAATTTTGTCTCAGGCGGGACTCGAACCCGCATCTCCTCTCACACAGCGTAAGAATATGCTTGAAAAATTCGCGCCGTGTCGCAGTGTCTCGGTGGCCTAATGGTATGGCGCCCGCCCGGCATGCGAGGAGATGCGGGTTCGAGTACCGCCTGAGACAAAATTTTTCAAGTTTATATACTGATATTATAACGTATAATTATAGTCTAGTCTAAGAGTAGTTTTCGAACTATTATAAATTGGTCTAAAAATTGAAAACCCTAATTTCAGTATGTCTAATATCGAAAGCACTAAAATGCATTAGCATCTTTTTTTTTGGCATTACGCTCTATTTTTTTTTAAACCGAAAAAGTTTAAGAAACGAATCGCTCACAAACCGACTCCAAGCAGTCTTGTCTGCCCTACCCCTAGAGTGTAATTCAAAAGCGCGTAGGCGCGGAGGGGCGAGGCCAGAAAGCCGAAGCTGCGGTGGTGAGCGTAAGCCATCTGCGACGATTAGCACGCGTGGGACCGCCGGAGCCCCGCAGCGCCGAAGCCGTCACGGAAGTCTGATTGTTTGGATGCATGTATGATTGCTTGTTTGCATGCATGTTTGCTTGATTGCATGCATGATTGCTTGTTTGCATGCATGATTGCTTGTTTGCATGCATGTTTGCTTGATTGCATGCATGATTGCTTGTATGCATGCATGATTGCTTGTTTGCATACGTGCTTGCTTGCTTGCATGCATGCTTGTTTGCATGCATTCATGCTTGCTTGCTTGCTTGCATGCATGCTTACTTCTTTGAAAGCATGCATGCATGCATGGCTATTTCAAATATTGATAAAGTTTTTAACTTTCTACGAATAAAAATTTGGAACTGTAAATGGTAGGTGTTATAATAACTAAATTCGGCTAAATGTCGCTTTGGGAAATTATAATACGGCGATATAAAGTAAGGCGTAGTAAAAATAGGCTAGACACGTTTAGGAAAATAAAAAATGTGCAAAAAAAATTTAGGCTAATAGTTTGTGTGCCAATGACAATTAGGAGTACAAATAATTAGGCATTCCGATATATACCCCAAAAATAATAGTGACTCATTTTATGCTTTACATTGGCTTATTTTTTGTGTATTTTTTTTCCATTTAGCTGACAGAGATTGCTGTTACATTTATAACTTAACACAATTCAGTACTATTTCTAAGCTCAGCTAATCATCTTATACAGTCATAACTCATACCTGAAATAAAAGAGGAAACATACCAAAAAAAAATTGCACACATGATAGACAGGAACTTGAGGCAACATGAAGGTTCCAACGGAACCCTAAATAGTGAAGGCCACTTGGAAAACCCTACCAGTTCTAACCACTACCATGTAGATGACATCGTATAGAAACCTTCAAAGATAAAAGTAATCATGCGACGACCTCCGTGATGTGGTGCTTACACTCTGGTTTTCAAGGAGTGCCAGTTATTTAACCCGCGGACTCCGTGTTACCTTAAAGAACGTTTTGAATTCTTGCAGCCAACCAGTGGTCAAGGCAATTTGCGCACATCTCGTAAATTGTTACTTTTTTTCCCTCCCCATTCTTCTCAGTTCTACTCAAAATCCTTCACTGTTCAGTCTGTCCGTTTATGGAACTCCTTACCCATAACTATTAGAGAATCTGAGTCTCTTCCCATTTTTAAGACCAGACTCAAAGCACTTTTCCTGTCGCGCTAATGGCATTAGTTTAGGTTTTTCGGTTTGTGTTGGTGTAGATGGTTATATTTTATTTTATTTATTGTTAATTTTTATATAAATGTGCTATTGTTTTGGTAGGTTTATGTATCTTATGTAGGTATATGTATTATGTGTATTGTTTTCTAGTTATATGTATGTTGTTGAATCTGTCATACATAGCTTGTTTTGCACTGTGCTACCCTTACTCCACTAAAATATAATTTCATCTACCCTAAGGTTGTCTGGTAGAGATCGCTTAAAGCGATAAGACCGCCTAATTTGTACTTTCTCCTGGATTTGTTATATTGTGTTATTTTGTAAGTAGTGCAATAAAAGTGTTTATCTATCTATCTATCTATCTATCTATCTATCTATCTATCGATGTATGAGATGTAATTGCACTTAAAAAAACAGCTTTGATTCTGAGAGGGAGAACTAAGAACTGTCCAAATTATAACGGTGTTTCTAAAAAGTAAATTTTAATTAGTTTATTTACATTGCAATGTTCGTCTTTATGAAATGACGTCATCGTCATCATCTAATACCTAAGTCCATACACTGTTGGATTATGCCTCTCTAAAAGGAGCATTTCTTTGTAATTGAAATACTATGTCCTTCGACGGGTCTTCATCTTCTAACTAAATCCATTACAAATTACTGCTAAATCTGATAAGCGGCTTAAACAACGACCCGGTTAATGTAGTGATATAGTACGCGCATTACTCAAGTTTCGATTTCTGAGTCCAGTCACAGAAATTAGAAGAGATCTTTCCTTAATTGACAAAATTCAGGAAGATCTTTCCTAATTTGATTATTGTGTGGAAGTTCTTTTTTAATTTGATCCTTGTGAGGAAGTTCTTTCCTAATTTGATTCGTGTAAGGAAGTTCTTTCCTAATTTGATTCGTGTGTGGATGTGCTTTAGAAGTTAAGTTGGTCCCATTACCGATCGCAAGATGGAAGTCATAAAACCAAGTTGCGTCAGACGCCTGTAATATGACGACCTCCGTGGCGGAGTGGCGTACACATCGGTTTTCAAGGTATCATTTGCTCCAAAGTCCCGGGTTCGATTCCCGGACGGAATGTCGGAAAATAGTGTTTTTCTACATTTTCTCGGGTCTGGGTGTTTGTGGTACTTTCGTCGTTTCAGGTTTCCGAAATACGAGGGCATTAAATAGTTATTCAAATTGGGATCAAAACAATGTATGTGATGTTGTCCACATTTATTTATTTACAATAGGCGAGTTGAAAACCTTCTGAAGAAAAGTCGTAAAAAAAGAGAAGAAGCGGCTTAATCGTCAGACAGACAGAAAAAAAACTCACCTACCCAGTTAAAATGTTAGCGCGAATAGTCTATAATAAGTCAATAAGAATAAGATAAACGAAGAAACTAGAACTGCACAATAATGAATTCCGCCACGAACGTTGTAAATAGTTTTGTTATATTTATAAATTGGCATTAAACTTTCGTGGCCCGATCCAATTACGGAGTTTTCCCGGAAAAAACTTCTGACAGCTGTATCGCTGCTGAAAAATAAAAAAGTGGAATTCGTTTACATAGAGTTGGTGAACCCATGTCCTTTGAATGAAATTATTTTCCTTTTTAACCCATTTGTGAACTAACTTGCTCAGTGATGGTAGCTTTCTGAGAGTTTCGTAAATGCTTTTAAGCACCTCAAGTAATTCTTGCGAGTGGATGGGTGGCCGGTCGGTTTGTGTTGGTGACATTAATCACAATCTTTTCTGTCATTCGGAATTAAGACTAAAATATATTATTAGACTGATGTTGTTTAATTGAAATGTCGACGTATTGAACTAATTACTTGTATCGTTTGTGGGTGTTAAATTTTCTGCAAGGCGAGATTTTCTTATCTTATGAATGCTGTGTAGCTTGCCTAAGAATAAAACTAATAATATTATTTTATTGGCTATTAACAGCGAGTATGTACAGCTTGTTCTATTAATTGTTAACCAATATCGGTTTGGTAAGAGTCGTAACAATATTGAAAAGACAAGGTTTCTACAATATAACTTGTATGAAATATTCGTAAAAAAATTTAATATTACAGTCTCTGCTTTACCTTAAATATTTTTTATTATAAAAAGGTTGTTAATATAATCTGGACACTTATTATGCGTCCCTAAATAGAGGGTTTTGATTTTATAGAAACGCTTGGCAGGCAGGTTGGCTATCGCAGATTGGCCAACGATGGCGAAAAGATGCTGCACGTTTTCTTCTAGCGTAAGGATACTTTAGTCGTTTCTGACGACATTCATAAGAAGAAAAGGGGTAGTGCTATGATCAATTTATGTGCCGGCACTACATAGCAGATTATATCTGCAACGAAGTTTAAACAATACTTAATGATAATAGGTGAATATATTGCGAAAACGCCAAAACAACAAAATTTTAATAATTTTGAATTTGATATTAATTTTAATTTCAGTTATAATTAAAATGAAAGATGAAATTACGGATTAAACACATGTTTATTAGCTTCGAATAATTTACAGCGTTCGAGGATGCTGCAAAGTGTTCCAAAAGTCTTATGATTATTTTAGGACTGATTTTTAAGCAAATAAATTGCTGGTGGAAATTTAGATTACAATTCCTTAAATGAAAGCGTTATACAGGATGAAAATTTAACCACCTTCTAAATTTTTATATCAATCTACGAGACAAAAAACAAATGACGTGTTTTTTCTTTTGGTATAGCCCAGTACAAAATGTCAAGATAAAGCACTTAGAAAATGTCCGCCAAAAATCTAAAATTTTTGATACGGCCGCCTAGCAACACTTTTTTCGCAATGCGCATCTCATTCTATCATTACGATACTATTCATAAGTTTTTGATTTTCCCTTTATACCTTAGCAGGTCTGACCGTAAAAATTGAAAACTATATCGCGAAAACTATTTTCGGGTGACAACTTGATTTACATTTTATACTTGATAAATAGGCTCTAAATACGATACTGAACGCCTATAAAAATTTTGGAAAGTGGTTAAATTTCATCCATTACATCAGTTTCATCTTTAATTTTAGTGTAAGAAATTTGGGTGAATTCCAGAAACCAACACGTTGAAAATGTAATTCGTTCTTTTTTAGCATATGAAAAATGTAGACTATAATATGTTGAGTGTGCCTTTTTGGCGTCGGTTTAGACTTTTGTTTTGCTGTTGATGTAACCTAATAGAAATACCACCTCAGGTTGATAGTGGTTACATTTGATATAAAGTTAACTTCTCACACCGCTTAAACCCAACAAACTATTACAACTTGAAAAGCAAATATCATTTCAAACTTTGTTACGAAATTTCAAAACGTTGGATTATCGCTATGAAATTCTGAAACTTTGACTCGCGATATGGTCAGTAGGGCAAGTTGGCAAAGCAACCCAGATGATAACCAGTCAAGCGTACTTGCCTTTGTCCTTTGTAACTCCGATGTTCGGTATACGGGCGTCTTCTACCAGATACCATTTGGCGAATACAAAAGACTTAGTTTTGAATTTGAAAGTAGAAAGAATACAATGGTCGCAATTGCGTTGTAGAGAATTTTAATGTAATACTAGCGGACCCCGCGAGCTTCGTATCGCCTCAGAACAGTATTTAATTTTGACGTCTTAAATGTCACTGTCATCAAATATGGCGTGGTTGGATACATGTATTTTTATGTATAACGACCATTTGGATCAGCGGTAGTAAACGCTGCTTCTGAGCCAAGGGTCGCGGGTTCGATCCCCGCACTGTACAAATATTTGTGTGTATGAACATGTCTGTTTGTAATGGTCTGGGTGTTTTCTATGTATTATAAGTAGGTATGTATTTACAAAAAAAAAGTATATAAGTAAAGTATCGGTTGTCTAGTACCCCATACGACAGGGTACTTAATAGTAGCTTAATTTGGGACTAGATGGCTCTGTGTGGCCCATTGTGGAATGTCTTAAATATTAAAAAAAAGACGTGTGGCACTCGGAGACTGCTGCGGTAAAGCTATTGCATAGCATTTTTTATCAACTTATGCAATTATAAAACTAACAAGGCCCGCGATAGAAGCTAAGTATGCAATAGCTTAATTTTATAATTTTATGTTTTCTAATTTTGACTTTTGTAATTAAATTTTTCTGTTATTTTGGCAGATATGGTTACCATAGGCAACCATACTGTCAAAATCCTAATTTTCTTCTAAATTCTATTAAATTTTGGAAATTCAAAATTGTTCGATCGTGCCTCGCCCCGAGTGTTAGGTTAGGTTATTTTCGTTACGGAATTTCTGGATTCGGTCTCCACGCTCAAGGCCCGCGATAGAAGCTATGCAATAGCTTAAAAAAAAATGTATGAAGAAAAAAAATCCTAAGTAGTTATTTGTGACGTTAATTTGCCAATGTTTTCAATAGTTATCATCCTAGTCCCGTCGAAAACATTGCATATTCATCAAAATTATAATCATAAAAATCGCTCCAGCCTTTCTCAAGTGGTGTAACTAGCACGACTTCCTTTTATATATATAAATAAAGTTATAAAGATACAATACGTCAACATACACGTAAATAAAATAATCGATCAATAGCAACCAAATAAAGATTTGTATCAGTATAAGAATCTTGACGTTTTGTGGTAGTTTGAAGATCTATAGACTAATGGGTCATTAAGGTTAAATAAAAAACGACATACACAATCATTGTATTGTAATGGGTGGAACATTTGGGTCCTTATTTACATTAGTCCGAAATGTTATTTTTGTATGACAATGTGTATCAAGTTATTATTTTTTTATATGCTTTATGCACATTATTTAAAACAAATTATTATGGTTAAAATAAGAGATTGACATTTGAATATTTTAAAAGTGTGTTCAATATTAAATATGGTTTCGAAAAGAGTACGAGTATTATTAGTTTAATTATTTTCGATATGAAACTGTTAGTGTCCGACTGACACGTAGTTAGCCAGATAAAAGTAATATCAACAAAACCAAACCCCGAACAATGAAAACTGTGCACTGAAGGTTATAACCACAATTAAACTCATCCGACCTTTTCTTCGCTCCAAATTGTCATCCATTCCACAAAATTAATTGATTCCGTCTGTCTTCAGTAATTAAATCGTAAATAATTTGTATCAGAGTAGGTACGAGTATGATTACCCTGATTATAGCCACACCTCAATATCGAGTCTTAGAAATAAATCATCAAAGGGGTTTAAACATATTAAAATACAATTAAAATCAATGAAAATGTATTTTGAAATACGTTATATATTGTAATTTACATTTCTTTAATTTGACTTAACAAAGAAATGTTTATTACTCAGAATTGAACAGAATAGAGGTATGTACTTACATTGAAAAACGTATTAATTTGTTACCCAATCAGACCCGAACGGCTACCTGGATGGAATTTGTCAGGGACATCGATCCAAATTCGAAAGTTTATTTCGGAAACTAAGTCTCTATTTTTAGATAAAGGTAGTAGTTGTAGCATTTTACTATGAGCAAACTAGTTTTTGCTTGTGCTAGAAAGCAGCGCTCATCCATGATGTCATGATTTGATAATGACATAGCCTTATTTTTATCCCTAAAATGTAGATACGGTTACCGTGGGTAAGTAGTTAACGTGAAATAGTGGCTGGTAAGAGCTAGTGACAAGATTCTATAAAAAAAAATGTTTTGTAATTTTTTTATTTTTTTATGTAACCTATCTTTGATTGACCTAGTTGATTTTTATAGGTTATTCCTTGCATTTTTTCAAATTTTACAACTATTTCAAAAGGTCGCGTGACTGACGCGCCACCCTGTACCTTTTTTACGGGTTCTATCTGGTGGAACTGTTTTTGAAAGTGTTGGTGGAAAAACAAAGTATCTGAAAGTCAGTAGCAAAACAAAGTTTATGAGAGTTGGTTTGTATTTAAATGTATGAGATTTTTGTTCAACATCTAATCCCTGAAACGATCTGAATAGAAAGTTTTATGTAATGGCTCAAGTTTAGAATACGTTTCTTGGTACTCGTTACCATTTTACACTGACCTGGGAGTTCTTTCTTGAAGTTTCGAGTGGCCACCGGGGGCTGGATTGGTGTGTTTTAGTTTCTACTTTAATTCTCTGGTGTGTTATTTACCTTTTCTTTTTATAATTTTAACGGCTTATTATATCATCTAAAATCTACAGCCATGCAACTAGGGCAAGTACCTATAGACAGTTTGTTTGTTACGTAATAATGACGATGTACGTTTGTTATCGAAAACTCTGTTCGGCAGCCTTAAATTTGTGTGCATGAACATGTCTGTTTGTACTGGTCTGGGTGGTTTCTATGTATTAAGTATAAGTATAAATGTATTTACAAAAATAATAGTGTATAAGTAAGTTTATCGCATGTCTGAAAATATTAATTAAATAGGATTAGACAACAAATCTATACAGGTTGCTAACAACTTGTTTTGAATCTAATAGCTTTACAAGAATCCAGCCTTTGTTATTGTTATATAGCTACATATGTATATATCTAGTAGATATTAAACAACGTCGTGTCTCTTATAAGTCAAGAAAGCTTGAACCGATTTTAATGTTCTTAGTTAATTTGTCACCGCCTAAAATAGCAGGAAATCTATTAAAACATTGAAAAGACTAATAGCAAAATATTTTTTATTTTCACGACGATAACATTAAGATTGTAAAAATCAAAACAAAGTTTTTCTAAGGGGTTCATTCCATATCGACGGGCGGTACTAATACCTAAGTAGTAGGATGAATTCGAAAATTAAATAAAGTTTTTGAAAATGAATATTTTATACAACATGGTTTTAATAAAGAACTTTAATTTAAGAGAATGCTGATATTTGTTTTTGCCATTTGCAGTATCTATTCATATGCTTGAGTAAACGAATACGGTATCTGATTGAAATTACATATTTTATATAAAGGTGCTCCCTCACCGGGAGCATTCGCGTGTAATGTAACATTACAGATGCGACTTTGAGCATTAATTTACAATAATACCTCCCTGACTGACTAGCATTCGTGTGTAATGTAACATTACAGATGCGACTTTGAGCATTACAATACAATACTACCTCCCTGACCGATGAGCGTTCGTGTGTAATGTAACATTTAGTTAAATTTGCGAGCATTGTGATCTAGTTGTTTCCATAGTGTCAGACGAAGCGGTCATTGTACTAAGTGCGGCAACATCAATAGTAAATCGATACCAGTATCACCACCTGTTGAGATAATTTGGAAATATTTTTTCTTAGTATGTGACGGTTACCCAGTGATATTACACATTGTATCATATCATTACACAAGGTGCGCATTGTAATGCTCGGTTTCCTCCTTCACTGATGTAAACATATTTTGATGTATACGTTTATCATCACAAAGTGCGCATTGTAACACTCGGCTCTCCTCCTTCGCTGTTGTAATGCTCGAGTCTGCAACGTTACATTACACACGAATGCTCCCGGCGAGGAAGCACCTTAACACTTAACTTAGATATAACGGTGGCTTACAGCACTATAATATCATTTCATCCAAGTAATGTCTACGAAGTCCACTTAGAACTTATTGTTTATTTTATATAGAAAAACTACTTATTTTTAAATTCCACTTGAAAACTATCACTATGAGAGAGATATCAAAATTGACAAATAAAATATTTTATGCTTCATACATCACCATCGCGATAGCGCGATAGTTTAAATCGAATTTGAATGTATTTTCACGATTTCGATGTTAACCTGACTAGTCACAGGTATTTGATAACTGAAACATTACAAACATCCGTAGGTTACATTTTTTTTTAATTTCATGTATAGGTGATCATGCCCTGACTGTATTCTGTTTGTGTGAATAAATAAATAAATAAATTTAAAAAAAAGCTTTTGAGACTGTTTTTAGGCCGATTAATTGCTGGTGCTAACTGAAAATATAATATTTTGAATAAAACTGTTTCGACTGTCTTAGGTGTTAAATAGGGGTTATCTAACTATCTGCCGCTTATCAGGCGACTGCTTCAACCAATTGAGCTACTAAGACATTGTGTTGACGAATTTATTTAAGGTTGTCTATGTTGGCTATATATATAACTTTTGCCCGCGGCTTCGCTCGCGTTAAATTCGAGGTGACAATAAAATTTCACCCCCTCTTTTAAAATAATCATGCACGTTTTTTTTGTTAGTCACAAATAGTCCAAAGCATACCAATTTTTAGCTTTCTACTTTGAAAATTGCGGAATGCTCCATACAAACTTCCAACCCCCATTTAAGGGAAGTGGGGGTTAGAAAGAGACAAAATGTAGCCTATGTCACTTGTTATTTTTTCAACTATCTCCACTTAAAAAATCACGTCAATTCTTTGCTCCGTTTTGCCGTGAAAGAAGGACAAACAAACAGACACACACTTTCCCATTTATAACATTAGTATGGATATATTTCCAACACTCGAGAGACAAATATTTTGCAAACCACTTTAACTTTGAAAATGGAATCATGATGCCTGTCACTTCTTTAACAAATCATGCTGGCCGGTAATCACTCAAAAACACTTAAAAACTAATAAATCGACAATAATAAAGACTCTATTGTTTAAACAGATAGCAAAAAGTTCGAAGACACCCACCGGGGAAGTTTCCGAAAGAAGTCATTAGCAGAGTTTCCAACTTCGCGCCGCTGGGAAAATAAATATTTTCAAAGTTACCAAGTAACAATTGCGTCTGTGTTTAGTCTTTTTGACGATATTTAAGTTGTTACTTTGATGGGAATGTTATTGATTTGTTTTTATGTGCCACGCACGAGACATTTTTGCCATGACAAATGTATTGTACACTGTAGGTTTGATGCAAACGTTTACTTAACGATCTTAATAGGAATATTTTCAATGTTTCTAATAGTTATTTTGCTATGCAGGACGGAGAATACGACAAATAAAAAAACCATAACAATCGGTCCAACCGTTCTAGAGTTACAAGTGTTAGAACAAATACGACTTTGTTACACAGGTAAGTATACAGGATAAAATTTTAATCAGTTTCCAAATTTTAATACAACAATATACTACAATGTTGACAAAAAACAAATGAGGTTTTGTTTTTCTTTGGTATAGCCCAGTACAAAAATGTCAAGATAAAGCAACTTGAAAATGTTGTCCAAAATTCTAAAATTTTTGATACGGCCCCCTTGCAACACTTCATAAGCGATGCGCATCTCATTCATTCATTACGATACTTTCATAAGTACTTGATTTTCCCTTTATACCTTCCCAGACGTAGGACCGTAAAAATTAAAACTATGTTGCAAAAAAATTTTCGGGTGAAAACTTGACCTACATTATTTACTTCCTAAAATTGGGCTCTAGATACGATACCTGACGCCTATAAACATTTTTAACGGTGATAAAAAAGTCAGGGTGTAAAGCAAAATTTTTGACATTTAAATGAAAATAAAAACAATACTATGAACATTGAACAGTAATTCACCTTAGTAGTTTTTTTAAATCAAACACCAAACAGAAATAAACAAAACAAAATAAGGGTAAATTTGTACTGATTGAGAGATAACCATTCGAACATTAAAGGCTGATCTGATTATAATACATCGTTTCAATACTAACGACAAGTATATAGCTATGTGTTAAAATGGCTGTCACCGTCAATAAATTATTAATGTACCTCTGACTATATCATACTATCATTGTAGGTTACACAAAAAAAATTCTCCTTCATATTATGACAATAGCTCCCAAACGTGACGAATTTGACTTGCATTTTCCGCGTATTTGGTGACTGTGCGTCATGAAAAGTCAGGCGATTTGTGTGTGACGTTGTCACGTAAATGGTGAAATATATTTTCCATTTTAAGGTTATAAATAGAAAATTTGGTATTTAAATATATTTTGAGAAATCTAATAAGTTTTTAAAAGACATTTTCCTGTAAAAAAGTGGTTCACTGCCTTGAATAAGATTTGAAATATTATAGTTATGACGATAACACTTTTCTTTAAGTTGATATTTTAAATTAATGTGAGCAACTTTTATTAAAGGACCGATAGTAACAGTAGAGCTGCTCTACACAAAGGATCGAAAAAATACTGAAATTTTATTTAAGTACACCTCTTTTAAAGTTAATTTTAAATAATAATTAACATTTTTAATTTTTGGTTCTGACTTTTAAATTAAGGGAGCAAACATTTAAGTTTATCCGATATACCTACTACGAAACCCAACCATTTAGATCTTTAATGCGTGTAAGGCGGGTTAGTAGACTGCGGACCGCCGAAACAAACTATAATGTTTTCTGTTACACAACGAAACCCAAAACGATACCGATCTTCAGCGTTTAAGAAAATTCCCGCATACAAATTACAATTCAGCCAAAATTCGAAAACCGTCTCCGCAGTGAACATAAAAAAATGCGGCCGAAATAAAATTGACTCGGTTTTCAACGCTATGAATTTTACGCGCCATAATTTCAGTGTACTAAATGCTCAATAAAAAAGGGAGGACCATTTCTTGCGGCCCGGGAACTGTAGCTGTGAGGAAGGAAGACATTGGAGTGACGTTAGTTTGATATACGAGCGAGGTCTTTTGTGTGCTCGTCGTTAATACGGGCACACAATGCTCCGCCGACAGCCTTCTGGAGTTACGCCCGACTTAAGAACGCACGCAGTCACACCGTTGTGTAATTGCTAATTTGCATAATGTTTATTTTTAATAACATATACTTAGTAAGTGATATGGCGACCAGATATTAGTTGGCTAGGAATTTTTGTTCATTCGGTCAGAACAACAACGTTTGCTAAGAAACGTAACCATGATACGCCTATCTTTTATTAAAGATAGATTACTAAAGTCGTTAGAGTGTGAAAATAAGGGAGATGTTCACTAATTAGTGGTTAACCACCATTACAGTAGCACTTAAAAACCATTATTTTCAAATCATGTTCAGCCCCATAAATCTAGCCCATCACCAGTGAAAAAGTCATTCCCTACTATAACTCAAAATGTGTTTTGTTGAAATATATGTCGTACTTGAGATTATAGAACCTAAACACTTCGTACCCCGAGCGGCTGCATGTCTGCCAAAATTATACGTAAACTCCTTAGAATATTATTCTAAGGTAAACTCGTACTATTTTCTAAAATTTTATTTAATTATGTGTTGTTTTTATTAAATATATTTCGATTTTAAGACCACAACATCAATTGAGAAAAATATCGTACCTGAAAAAAAAATACTATTGTTGCAACTAAAATTTGCATAACAGTATAAAATCTTATTAGTACATTTTAATTCAGCATGAAATTGTTTTTGAAGATAATGCGCCTAAAACTTTGTCTACCTTTGACGTCAAATTGTGTATTTATCGAATTTTTCACACTGATTTTCAACTTAAAAGCCATACAAATTTAATTTTATATCAATTTGAAACATTTAACTGTTGATAAAACTTTGTCAGTCCGCTCGCTATTTCAAAGACCCTCACCCCAAACAACAAATACCAAAAGAAAGGGTCTGCTGTCTTTCACCGTTCAACGTGATGACAGGTACATTGATTTCTATCCTATTCAGCAATTTAACCCCTCGATTGTATGTTATTCCAGACAAAATTAAAATCAATTGTTATCGCGATCGCCGGCGGTCTTTAGATCCTTTAGGAGTTAATCATCCTTTTCGATACTTACAATTAATTGATGTACTAATTATTTTGGGATAATGTTATCGGCTATAATTATTTAATTTAAAGACTGAAAGAAGAAGAAAGAAAATATAGAGGAAGAATGTCTCGTTTGTGTCTACTTATTAAACTGTAGCTCAAGAATCAAGAAAGAATCAAGAATAATTTATTTGTTTTGAATAGGGTACATCAAGGTCACAAACATATACATAGGTTTCACTTATTCAGCCATAGTCAATAGCATACAAATCAAATAAGTCAGAAACAAGTCGCCTCCAAACAATTTAAAATCAGTATATGAACTTGAAAAATTATGTCTCAGGTGGGATTCAAACCCGCATCTCCTCGCATGCACCATTAAGCCACCGAGACACTGCGATACGGCGCGATATTATAATTGCAATTAAGTTGCTAAATTATCAAATAAAGTACGTATGTAAGTAGCTCAGTATGATAAAACAATAAAAATAGACAGGTACAAGATCGCGTGATAATTTGTTATTATTTTAATTAGAAACTTATATAAATTAGTTCATAAATATTTAAATAGAGAAATGTACAACACAACAACATCTCTTTTAATTAAGATGTTTTTTTTAACCAAATTATTTTAATTTGAAACCTATTTAAATTATGTAGGTAGTTCATAAATATTTAAATAGAGAAATGTACAACACAACAACATACCTTTTATTTAAGATAGGCCAGCATGGAAATCGCAATTCAGAATTTTCTTCACAGGTAACCTTATTATACCTATAAGATTAGCAAAAGAATTAAATTGTCGCCCGCCACGGTGTAAATACAGCCAAGCATTCAATCCCAAGGAGTGGAGGTGTGAGAGCATAGTTAATTGTGGCCTCTGTCAGTGTCAAAAACGTAGTCGGTTTGGGCCACTGAACGCAGTGTTCCGATGGAGCTTCCGTAAAGCGCTCACATCAAAGATTATTTTGAGCGAACTCGTTTGAGAGAAACCTGAACAATGCTTTCTATAGATCTTTTACGCACGATTTGTGAGAGAAAATGTTACTTGAAGTTGGTTTATTTGTTTTGTTTTCACGGATTTTAATTGAAACAGCCTTTGTAGGGTTTTCAAAGTCTGTTTTCTGTTTAAAGAAACAAATTATGATAAATAATACGAATACATGTTTTGTTGGAAAATAAGATCAGCTTGCAATTTTGACATTCATTTGACTAAAATTGATTATGGTGATTAAACATATATATTTTTGTGGAACTTTAAATAATACTATCTATACTAATATTATAAAGCTGAAAAGTTTGTTTGTTTGTTTGTTTGTTAATTTGAACGCGCTAATCTCAGGAAGTACTGGTCCGATTTGAAAAATTCTTTCTGTGTTGGATAGTCCATTTATCGAGGAAGGCTTTAGGCTATATCACATCACGCTGCGACCAATAGGAGCGAAGCATCAGTGAAAAATGTTGCAAAAATAATCGCGATCATAATAATATAAACTGACGCGTACGAAGTCGCGGGCAACAGCTAGTGTTATAATATACAGGATGAAATTTTAACCACTTTCCAAAATTTTTATAGGCGTTCAGTATCGTATTTAGAGCCCATTTATGAATTAAAAAATGTAAATCAAGATTTCACCCGAAAATATTTTTCGCAATATAGTTTTCAATTTTTACGGTCCTAGGCCTGATAAGGTATAAAGGGAAAATCAAAAACTTATGAATAGTATTGTAAAGAATAAATAAGATGCGAATCGCGTAAAAAAAGTGTTGCTAGGCAGCTGTATCAAAAAATTTTGGTTTTTTAAGGACATTTTCTAAGTGCTTCATCTTGACATTTTTGTACTGGGCTATACCAAAAGAAAAAATACTTTTTTTTTGTCTCGTAGATTGATATATTAAAATTTGGAAGGTGGTTAAAATTTCACCCTGTATAAAGCAGACACGAGGTTCAGGTGAAAAAAAAGGATCCCATATAGGTACAAAGTGTTTGTAGAAGGTGACCTCTTAGGTCACCCTAAGATGTTTATGTTAACGACACACACAAGAATTTTACGAACACGTCGATGGGTGTTTTCTATTCCAGAAAATGTTATTAAAATACGCCCTTTATAAAAAGTGGGATCTGAAGAAAGGTTATAGTATCAAAGAGTTTTAAATGAACATTCCGCGCTGTATGCGTCAGGCGTTACTGTGGCTTGCACCGCGGGAACAAACGCTTAGGAAATAATTGTATGCACATAATTATTTGTGCAGCGGCTTTGCGCGCGAGAAAAGCGGAGGAGCACTCTCCGGTGGCGAAGATGTTCACATACTAGATGTGTGTGTGATTCGCTATTTGCTTAAAAATGATTGCCACCGGTTCTTTATTTGCCACTTGGAAGAATTTGAAACTATTTTTTTAAATACTGTTAACTTAATTTGGGTTGTGTTGTGCCGGTACATAAAAATAAAGGACCACCCCTTGGCATCCTATGGGTGTGAGGTGAGTGTGAGTGTGGAGGTGATCAATGGAGTACTGATAGAAGGAGACAGGCAGCAGCGCTTTCAATCCATCATTGGCAATATTTGGAGAGACCAGTGTCCAGCAGTGCACTGCATATAGGCTGGTGACTAGTGATAATAATAAAATTTCATACGAGTATGTGCCCATTTTTTTTAAATAAGCACACATTTAATGAATTGCAAGGTAGGAAGGTTAGGTTAAGGACACATGAACCTTTTAGGCAGGTGTGCTGGCAATCATAGTTTGTCCCTTGGCAAAGAAAAAAACGCTGCTGCTTATCTTCATCAGATTTTTTCATTTTCTTCTCTTTTAGTAGCTTTTTTGGAACTTCTATGACTAGAAAAGATAGTGTAATTCTATTTTAGGCTTTCACTACAGCTTTTGCTCTACATCAAGAGTTTCACTGAAAGTTAAAATTCGTGACTTAGTTATCTGACAGAGAATTGTAGTCAGGATAGTACACAAGATTAGCAAGCTGAAGTGGCAGTGGACTGGCCACATCTGTCGAAGAACCGATGGCCGTTGGGGCGGGTTCTTGACTGGAGATCGCGAAAGTAGCGAAGGACGCTAGGCGAAGTGATCAAGTATTGGTAAAAAGTTGCAAGCAAGAAGCTCGAGCTGGAAGAGGTGCAATGACACTTTCGAGAGAGACTATTTTAAGGGAGATCTATATTGCTATAGGCACGATGATAGTGATTTGATGACAGCTTTCTAGACGGCAACACACTGCAGACACGTGATATGTCTTATTAAAAGCTTGAAATAAGCGACATCTAGTAAGCTCAACATCGTTGTGGAGACGGCGAAAACCGCAGGTGTTTCATTATTCCGTTTTAATGGCGTCAGCGCACGGGTTACGCGTCCATACAAATAGCGAATTGAACGTGCAGACTTATTGTGTCGAGGAGTGATTGTATGATTTATTTACATACAATACTTATTTCTTCCTCAACGTCTCAATCTCTCGTTGAATATAAAAACATGCGTGTAATAAAATTACTGTAGGTATACGGCAGTGTAAAGTCATGTGTTTGAGTCGCCCAAACATTTCGTTAGATTAATGTAACCCTCTAAGATAATTCGCTCAAAACAAATGGTACGCACCTTAGTTGTTATGTGAAGCTATAAAAATCAAAGCAGTAAATATCAGTAGATATGATGGTTGAAAATTATCACTTGCTTGGGATCCCGTCATTCAATCAATAAAGTTTAAAAAACAGAATTATTAACCTGCAAAAATGGAAAATTAATGGAAAACTCATTGAGGAGGTATTTCATACATTTATAATTTACCTATATACCCATTTATTGTAAACCACACATTTCAAATATATGAAGCACAAAGTGAATTATTTAAGATTGTTATGCAGCGTCATAACATAATATTATATTATTAAAAAAAAAACTTCATATTACTGTAATGTAAATTTATACTAGGCTATACTAATGCATTCTGAATTCCGAACGATATTCTTCTATTTAATTTGTGTTGGCATTATTAATGAAATCGTATCGCATATCTATATTCAATTTATGTTTAAATATTCAATGTGTTCCTTTTGATATCCCATAATAACTCTAAGATTATGTTCTATATGTAAAAATAATATAAAACGCCCTAGAATATGGTGGTTCAACAATCAACAGTTTCGAACATAACATCAATTTTAGTTAAATTTGTAAAAACAATGTAACCAGTATGGCGAATCCTTAGTTTTGCGAGACTTTGGTAAACTTACACTAAAGTGTGGTAGTAAAGTAGCGGGAGGGTGTAACTTGTAAAAAACATTGTAGGTACGAGTAAATCATTTTCATTCAAAAGCTCATTCATAACAAGGTAAGCATGTTTTACATAAACAGTCATGTCTCTTTAGAATTATTTTGTATGAAAAAACAAAAAAATAATAATTGAAAAATAATTCTTAAGCAATTTGATTCTTTACCATGGTCTATTTGATACCCTAGAGTTATGGGATATCAAAAGAAACATTTGTACTCGTATTTGCAAAAGTATAGGTACTCATAATTTAATAAAATAACACAAAATCACAATATATTATTATGTATACACAATAAAATAATGCCATCATTATCGATCCATATTAGTCCACTGCTCGAAATGGATAGCTCTTCTGAAAGGAGGGTTTTGACATTATCGCCATGTTTGGCGGGCAGGTTGACGATCCCAGTTTATCCAGGGGTAAAGAGAAGACGCTACTGCTTATTATGATTCCCACAAGAGCAGAAGGACCACTGCTATTCTATTTTTAATGATCTCTACATGACATTCATGAAACCTTAGACATAATATCTGTCTTTGTCACTAAACGTACGAGTTCAATGGACTACATTCCCTTCTGAAATATTACTATTACTATATAAAGTATTTCCGCGTAATTTCGACAGCACAACAGTTCCAGCACCAAATATAATAACAATTCAATTCGTCTAAATCGATTCAAGAAATTGGCTCGTTTCCCTAGACGCAGATAAATTGGGGGAATGTTATAGTAGTGACAGAATAGTACCAAATATCATGACAGTGGATGATAATATGGTATTATGCAAATTGTTTACGCTACTGACGTTGCCCAGGCAACGCAGCCAGCTTTTTGTATTATTTTCTAGAGAAGAATACTATCTAACAATTACAATCGATTTAAATTCCACTTTCAGACACAAACTAAGAACAAAAACTTAATACTTTCTTAAACACGATTGGTTGCATCAAGATGATGTAACTCTAACTAGGGGTTCTATTTTATGGAACCGTTTTATTTACTTAGTGGACTTACGATTCTTTAAATGTAATATTCATAGTAGTTATTATAGTTATTTCGTTTTGTATTTCATTGATGTAAATGTTATAACATTTTGCTTATTTGCACAAGTTTTAGTTTAAATCTTATTTATGGAACGTATTCTATTTGCTCTTTTAGATTACGGAGAAAGTATTTTCATTTATTCATATTACTTTAATGAAGACGGGGTAAACCCATAGTGGGTTTTAAGAACATTCAATTAGTTTAAATGTATGTTCTCCATTACAAGTGTGTCAAGAATCTCAAATAATTGAATTTTTTTGATTCGCATAAGTGCGGTGACCTTTGACAGCCCTTAAATTTTCAACATAAGCGACCCGATTAGTGTAGCGGTGCGGTGGTCGGCCGTCGGCCTAAGTAGGACAATGGTAGCACTTTTTATAGCAAGATGGAAGTAGTTAAAAGAAATCACGTTAGAGGCCTGTAATAGATGGCTGAGAGAATTTTGATACCAAAATATCTTCGAAGGTTAATCAAACGATAAAAAGTCATTGGCTGTTCTATCATAACTGTGGTATGAGCGAGACGGTCGTTGAGCTTAGGTCGCGATTCGAGCCACGCTCGAGTTGTGACAACGCCAAAATATAATCCGCTAAGAGATACATTTGCGGTTTTCACACAGAGAAATTCAATTAGGAACAATTAGGACTCTTGAAACGTTGGTATAATAACTAAAATAAAGCTGAATAGCAAAATGTTCGCGACATAAGTCTCGAGACTTAACATAAACGTGAAATTAAATAAATCCTCGTTGTATTTTGTAGAGTGTTAATGTGGGTGTTGTGATGTTTAAGAAACGTTAAATCAGATTATAGCTTAGAATAGTCATACATTTATTATAATTTGATTTATATTTTTGAAGGAAGCATTTTATTTTGCTATGAGCATTTTAAGAAAACATGGACTCGGAGAAGTCACATGCATGTGACGAGTCCCGGAACATTGTCACATGAAGTGTGACCCTTCTCCATTTAAACATTAATATTCCAAGTAATTTTCATTGTAATACAATGATGAAGTAAAAAAAAAATCGGTATTTGGTAATCTCATATAGCCCATGGGCAGAATATAATATGACCGGGACCCAGAATTAGTATCACAATAGATATGTATAGCTCCTATGAGATTTTAGGACTCTACGACCTTATTATGTTACTTGTCTGGCTGAAACTGACGGATTTTATATTTTCGGATAAAACTGTGAAGCCATGGCCCACTATGGTGTAAATTATTTGTTACACCTTGAGCTATGCGTCAAGCGTACCTTGATAAGGACTGTTCCTTGTGAACGAGCACTAAGATTTTTCCTTATAATGATGATGATTTTTCTGTTGAACGTTTTCAGTTCACAAGGTATATTTGCCATTGCATTTATAGCATGTACAATAATGTACATCCATTCTAATATGAAAGTGAAAATAATTCTGTCTGTATATAACATTTTTAAGTCTAAACCGTTGTGCTAGTTTAATTTAATAAGGATAGGGAAATTAAACAAAAAGGGTTTAAATGGTGAAAGGTATTTCAAAAATCAAAATTTTCACAATCGCAATTTGTACACCTAAATATAGTATAAGTATGTATAATTTCGGAGCGTGTTAAAAGTGATGGCCACTGGAGCATTATAATCTTTATTATAATATCTATGCCTGCAGTATTTGATATTTAATTTTGTGTAATATGTAATATCTATTACCAAAGAAATAAAACGGTATTTCGAGCGATTCCTGAATTGCGCACCGTTACGAGCGTTCCAGTCATCGTCAATGCGAATCAATAAATTCAACCCTTTTTATGATTCAGTCATTCGGTTTTATTGGCGTTGTACGTGCTCCTCAATGTGCATCACTAGGGCGATAAAAAATTCTGAACGCCGATGTCACATGAAAGGAAAAGAGCGTTTTGGGGAAGTAAGAAAGTGTTGTGTAATTATAGCAGTATAAAATGATGGTTGCGTAAAACCATTTTGTGAACTATAAAAATCCATAACTAAACAATATCAAGTTACCATACTCGAAAATGATGCATATCCAATTTATAATAACATCACTGTATTTCGAGTAATTGATTTTTGTATACAGTTAAGCCAGATTAAAAAAGGTTTCAGTTTTGTTTCGCATGAAATATCACGAATTAAATTATTGCTGTATTGGGTAGAGTGAAATTCGTTTTGGCGCGTCGATCAACCGAGTTTAAACGCAAATAACTCGCAATCGGATCCGATTCTGTGATCGTAGAGCCACCCTATATTCTATCGCTGACGGTGCGTAAAAGAAGACGATTAAGGACGTGTTTTAATTGTCTTCTTTCCGCAAAAACTCTGACTGAGAAAAGTGACGCGTTGTAAAAAAAAGTTCCATTAAAGCCGGGTTACAAATGAGCGCTGAACACAGGCGTTATCCTGCACCTGTACCACATTACGCTGGAACGAACAGTCGCAGCGATAACGGCGTCAAGCTTCACGATACTCGCCCTTATTGCGAAGGAGCTGTGCGAGTTTGACAGCGGTAATCTCGCTGCCGATAGCGATCGCAGTAACGTAATACCCCGCGGGTTATCTTCCTGGGAACCGGGGCCTGGTGCGTACATTTTGGAACGTTTACACCATTTTTCGGGAGGATACAATGCTCATTTTGGGCTCGAAGGAAAATGGCATAACTCAGAAGATTCAGTTTTAGTTGAAGGATTTAACGATACGATAGGAGCTCAATAATCGAAAAGTTGTATTTACTGCAACTTAAAGTATTTTGAGCTAACCGTTATAGGACAAACCGGAGAGAAGAGAGACAAAGCAGACTAATTTATCTTAGGCCGGAATAGTTTATCCTACGCGTATCAATCGTATCAAGGTAAACTTAGACTGGACTAGTTTCGTCATCGAAAATGGAATTGGATAAAGAGTTTAGGGAAACGCCTAATATAAACATGTACGTTTGTTGACGTGATTTGGTAAACAAAAAATAACATAAAACATTTCCCCATAAACAGTTTATCTCATTTCTCATTATATCGCCAAAATGCTTAACACCCCAGAAAGCTGTTAATAATACATGTATGAAACTCCACATCGTACTGTGTCAAAAAATGATTGATTTCGAAAGATAAATCATTATGTATTTACACACCATATTGATAAATGAAGTCTTTGTGCCCATTAATGCACAGGCTTATATTGAATGAAAGGTAGGTACCTAAATTATGTTATAAACCGAAATGAGAGAAGAACATTTTTGTTTTAGGTATTATGTAATTAATTAGTCTGTTATTTATTGTGTTATTGTAATTATATTTATTTTTTATACAAGCATCGCCGTAATACTCATAAAAAAATGAACATAAAACCGACAAAAAGCGTGAAAAAGGCTATAGATATTAATCATTAAACAACCTAAGTACCAACACCACAATATTCGCATCGACACCGAGAGAGCAAGCACTCGTGGGTATTACAGCTTTGTCTCTTATTGCAAGTAAGGTTGCTAAAGCGCTGAAATTGTTATTGAAAATTAAAAAAAAAAACAGTTGTCTTATATGCGTTGTAAAAAAGACCGTTTTTCCAAATCCGTAGAGATGTTGCACAAAAAATTAACATTCAAACCAATTCTAACTTCTAACGGTCGGTCCCAATAACCTCTCTATCTTCAGTTTTGGCATATCGGAGATAGAAAACAACTTTTGTCTTTGTTTCTCTGGACGGAAAAATCAGAGACAGAAGATGTTTTCTATCTCCGATATGCCAAAACTGAAGATAGATAGATTATTGGGACCGGCCTTAAGTAAGTACTTACTTAGACCTTTATATAAATAAGTTTTTAGGCACGTCAGTCAATATTGATGAAGCCATGAAATAATAATTTGTGTTACAAACTTCTATGAAGCTTCGGATCCCCAGAGATTGAACTAAATTACTAACAATTTGTTAGAGATATTCAG
The DNA here is from genome assembly GCA_949315895.1 of Anania crocealis. NCBI lineage: Eukaryota > Metazoa > Arthropoda > Insecta > Lepidoptera > Crambidae > Anania > Anania crocealis. Next base: position 10,351,743 of record OX438868.1, read on the forward strand.
TAATTTTATATTGACCTTCAGTCAAAGTCACATTGTAACAAAAAATTGTTCCACTACATATTGTAATAACTACAAAATAACTTCAGAGCGAATAAAATCTATGAATAATTATGCTGCTATTACTAAAGCAATGTAAATCAAGCGAGCTAAGTGATCAACAGTAAAAACAAACAGTAGGTTCACTCGCCCCTAAGTAGGTATACCTAAAAGATACAAATTGGTTCCTTAAAAACATCCTTATAAAAATATTCTATCCCTTGACGGATGATTTCAAAGACTAAAACTAGCCTATGAAATTTTTAAGGTTTAAAACTAGATCTTTACCAAAGTTTTGATTATCACTAAAATCTTTCAACTCTATACCAGAGTCATGAATGACACATGGGGATTGCAATTGCGCTGTGTTTCTTTTGTTTATTTTCATAAGAAAAACCTTGTAGAGTTGAAGCCGTTATATTATTACGTATTTAAGCTTGTTTAACTTTTTACATATGTGTAGAATCTAAAAAATTATCCAATTTTAATTTATATACCGACTTACTATATTTAAAGATAATTTATTGACAAACTAAAGGTGGTTTACTAAACATAAACGCTTGCTTAGGCCGTCCGGAGTAAGCCTGCTTCTTTACTTTCACTGTGGCATAACCTAGCTCGGAGCCACATGACCTCATGTTAATCACAATTAAGAGGTCATGAAAACGTAATCAAAAAGCTATACACTGACATAACATGCTTTTAAGCGCAAATTACATGAAATAATATCACGAAACAATTTAGTTTGGGTTGTACTAGATCGTACTTTGTAGACGTATGTTCGTATTAAATTACATGAACTTAATCAGTGCAGTAACCGAAGTAAGCATTTTATTAGGCGTCGAATACAAACCCTCCTTTGATTTATAATTGCAATTTAGTTGCTCGCAACACCATCATAAAAACAAAACCTCCTTGTTTAAAATAAGGGAAAACCCAAAAAAGATGCAAGAAAGCTTAGGTTTCGACAAGTGGTGCTTTTTAAAATTCAAACGACCTTTTTTATTATTATTGGTTCTTTACATTCTCAATAATATTATGGACTTGTTTAAAAAACTAATTAATAGTAGTAGAATCTGTACCACATAGGAAGTAATAAGCTATGATGTCAAAAACAAGGTACAAATAATAAAGACCTTCATTCAAATTAAAATTTAATTAATAAATATGTCCCTTGCATTATAACAAATAATCTAATTCAATCGAATATAATTGTAAAATAATAATAATAATAATTACACGATAACGATTAATAATATTAGCATTTAAAGTGTTTTGTTTACTAACCACAATAATTTTGAACTGTAAAGCTGTTCGAAATAAAGGCTTTTTATTTTATTTTTATTTATTAACTGAGCGTAATAAGGTTAAAGATAAAATTATTATTACCCTGTTGCTAGGCGAAATTAAAATTAATCAATTAATGCGTATGGTTTGTTTTCTATGTATTATACGTATGTATTTAAAAAAAAAAGTATTTATGTATGTTTATCGGTTGTTTAGTACCCCATACGACAGGGTACTTAAAAGTAGCTTAATTTGGGACTATATGGCTCTGTGTGGCCCAGTGAGGCATGTCTTAAATATATTTATTTATTTTTATATTTACAGTGGGTATAAATAAAATGATACAAAATTTCTCGGTCACCGATTCCATTGCTTAAAGACTGCAACTCTTTGTATGAGGTCCCATTCATAGTAATTAAAATCGCAAATTTTCTAATTTTATTTAGTTGTCCGGTCATTTAGTATGGTGAAGTAAATTTTAAAAGTTATTTTTTATGTTATTCACATAAAAAGTGGCTTGGTTTGAGCAAAAGCATCGCAGTTTATACAGATAATTTGCATGTATGCATATATCGTTAAGAAGTAATAATTGGATTTACAGTCGTACACAAAAATTACCCTTCAAAACTTCTACAATTTAACTAAGTTATTAAGTTATGATTTTGTTTATAGCTTGTTGCAAATTCAACCATACCATACCAACAGCAATTTAAAATTGCATCCAGTTTCAGTGGGCGCTGATTTGCTAATTTTTCTGTTGCCAATTAATTGTGCAACTAGTATTTTATTAACAATAATTGATGATTATTGTTTTCAAAACTTGCACAATTTAACTAAGTCATTTAGTTATGGTTTTGTAATAGCTTGATGCAAATTAAACCATACTTATACGATTTAATATTAAATATAGGAAACTGTCAGGAATTGACAAGTGCACCCAGTTCCAGTAGGCGCTCATTTGCTGATTTTTCTGTTACCAATTGTTCAACTGGTATTTTATAAACACTTTTCTTAAAAAATGTTGATTGTTGTAAATAAAATTGTTTATTTACCTTAAAATTATTATTGAAACGTAACCGATCGTTACCAATCAGTACACATGTTTGAAAAGAGAACACAGACTAACAGGAACAGTTAATTTCCCGCGAACAGATCGTTGAAAAGGCAAGAGACTGTTTGTAAAATAAACACGTTTTTTCCTCGCGTATTTAACCACGGCAAGGAAATAACGGAGCTGTGTAAAGCCACAGTGAAAGTAAGCTCAGAAGTGTTCTTTCAATAATGCATACGAACTTTACAACATGATAAATTAATATTTTGGCATGTGCCAAAATTCTTCTTGTCTCTTTTTGATCCTTAACTTTAACGACCACCACCATTATTATGTAAATAGTATTTAGTCAATACCAGGTTTTTTCCCATTGCTTTGCCGGCGTAAACTAAACATTATACCGCGTAGGCACAAACCTGTGGCCTGTAGTAGTGGTATACAAAATAGCCTATATCCTTTGTTAAGGTCTTATCTATCTTTGTACTAAATTTCATCAAAATCAGTTTAGTGGTTTAGGCGTGAAGGCGTAACAAAGAGTTACTTTCGTATTTATAAAATTAGTAAGGATGTCTACAACAACAAAACAATTATAAAATTTAAATAAATTGCAACAAATGTCAGATACATCACCCCAATCCTCATTTCTTCCTTTAATGATAACCACATTTCTCTGTTCACAGAACCTACTGAATTTTAATATTTGTGCGTGTAACGCGATTGTGTTCGCAGATAATGCTCCGTTATTTACCGCGTTGATAACGGCGCGATGATTTAAGGAACGAAGATAACGACAACGATTTACAGCCGTAAATAAGCTGTTCACAATAATTTTCTTATTCGGCAAATGTTGGCGTGCTAATTATTTCGGAATTCGTTGTTTTGGGAACGGAAAGAGAATGTTAGGGGCTAAATGCTACTGTTGTTTTGATAAATTATATAGAATTATGATCGAGTTATGAAATTCTACAACGTAACTAAGAATTTTAGATTAGGATTTTTACATAATTCGAAATTCTACTGGTTATTTTGTAGCGGCTTGTACACGACACGACTTGTTATGTGTAAAAATCTGAAGTTTTTTGTGTGAAAGAGTAACATACATCCTTATCCATACAGTTAAAATCAGTTTTATTTCTGCAAATAGGCCCCTATATGCAGAAATAAAACTGATTTTTACTGATTTTCTGTTTCTTTAACTGATTAAACTTTTCAATAATCTACCATCATATATAAAAGATTCAAGAGTATTTAACAGCTTTAAGTCCCAACTGTCTTATTATATAATTGAAAACTACGATCTTTATACTTAAATTTAATAATAATATGTGAATGTATTAAATTTAGGTAACAAAGAAAGAAAGAAAAATAGATTTATAATATTTACATCCTATATAATACTCTTTTCTAAATATCAGTAAGTGGCTTATTTAAGTCTTTTTAAAAATAAATTCTTTAAACCTGAAACCTGATTTTAATTGTATGGATAAGGATGTATGTTACACACTTTATTGCATATTTTTTACTAGGACCGCGTTATAATTTCATTATTCTATTCGGTAAGAGCTGAATTATATGCTCTTCTACTCCTAGGCTGGACATTTTTATCACTGTTATGTTCAACAATAAGTACAGTATCCTGCACTTTAGGCAATACATTTTGTTGCAAACTCACACCTATATCATTGACGTTAGATGCCCCAGTGTACAACCTTAATTATGTGTTGTCGTTTGTACATGACATGGAATTGTGTTTATACCCTGCCATGTCTAGCCATGTACGTTCATTCGTACGACAAAGGCTTCGCGTAAGCTAAATTTCATGGGGTTTGGTTGAGTAGTTAAGCCTCAAAAGCCTTTCAACACGGTCTTGGGCGTTTGCGGCTCAATTTTGTCTTTGACTTTGATATTTCGTCTACGCGCAAGGTATGAATTATTTTGCCTCAACAGACATATCCCATCATAATACAATTTCAGAGACATAGGGTGTTAGAGTGTCAACAAATCAATAAAGAAATCTTTTCAAAATTTACGTATTTATTCTTTCTTGTATAGATTGCATTTTGATTTTGAGCTTCTTGCTTTTTATGTACAGACAATGGCAGATCAACCTACCCAAAAAGTACAAGGTCATTGAATTGATTCTTAACTTTAAGTCCAACAAGTAGAGATATCAATTGAGAAAATTTGACGTTTTGTGGTAGGTTGACGTGCTGTTGTGTGTACCTCTAAATGAAATAAGCCATTTACATGTATATTGGGTATTAGGTATTTCAAGCGGGGATCGGGAAATTTTAATATTTTTGGTAGAAATACTATAGCAAAGTAAAAAAGTATAACATATTTTTTTTACTTTTATAAGTAATTAATTTGTTGATGTATATTAAAATTACAATTCCTTGAATTTTTGTTTTCAAGGAAGTTTGTTTTTAGTATATTTTTTGCAACGAAGATATTATGCAAGGTATTTTAATTTACACTAATTGCTTGAAAAACTGTTTCAAAATATCTAACATGACTGTACATAACCAAAAAAATTGATGAAACTCATCTGGCTTAGAGAAAAAAGCCCTATAAAAATTCGTTAACACAAACAATGTCTTGGTATCATTATATAAACTTGAAAAATTTTGTCTCAGGCGGGACTCGAACCCGCATCTCCTCGCATGCCGGGCGGGCCCGCCCGAGAGACTGACTAAGACAAAATTTTTTCAAGTTTATATACTGATATTATAATTGCAATTTAATTGCTAAAATATCAAATAATGTCTTCGTAGCTAAATTGGTTAGATCTTTCGCCCGGCAAGCGTAAGATGTGTGTTTTAGTCCCACCGAAGACAGTTAAAAAAATATATCAAAGAATTTTATTTTCACTAAATATAGGGATTTTACTTTAAATAATGTGATAATCGTCTTTAGAAGGTGATTAGAAAATAATATGTTTCGAACTACCGCTTTCAAATTTTCTCGTCAGTCATGTTCTTGTCTACGCAGTACGAGCTGTGTCCGGAGTTTTTGCTGTGTTGCCATCGTTTGTGGAGTTCTTTGATGGTACGACGGGGTCCAAGCAGCAAGCAGAGAGGCCTTTGCAGACTGTGCAGAGCTGATCTTGGGACTACATTAGATAGGCTGACATTAGGTAAAGGATTAGAGATATATTTATATATTATATATTTCCTATGTGATGCGCACAGCCAAAGAGCCTGCCTACGTCTGTTTTCCCGAAAAATTATAATCCTAATATTTTTAAAGCAAGAGTGAATAGGCTGCTTCTGGGTAAGCTCGCTCCATCTTAGGCTTCTTCTTAACCGTAGAGTTAAGTATGTAGTCAATTAATTATACAGGGTGCATTTTAAACAACCTGGAAAACGAATGCCACGTTATGTGATCATTAATAACATCATGGCAGTGTTAATTAATCAGTCAATAAAAATATTTTTTGAAAATATTAAATATTTATTAAGACTTTTAATTTTGTAACACGCTTTAACGCGCACAAACGTATTATTTTGCTGCAGCGGGGTCCCGAATGAATGAACCTTACACGGCTACGACGCGCGTCACAGCGTGATTCAAAATAAATAGCTGAAACAAAATTTCAAAATTTTGTTAAAAAAAAATTGATCAAAAAATGAAAATAGCACTGCTAAAATGTTATACATAATGGTGACATAACGTGGGCTTCGTTTTACTGGTGGTTGAAATTGCACTGTGTATAAAAAAAAAGGTAAAATGCGACTTCGGGAGACAAATGGATAAGCTTATAATATAAGCTTATCCATTTGTCTCTTTGACATTATATTATGTCTCTTTGTCATTTGTCATTATATATATATAGGAATAAGGCTGTTAACTTTAAGCTGTCTAAACCCAAGCTTACTCAGTTTCGTGTTCATTGCCACTCATATTTTAATATTTAAAATTGCTCGCGTTCTGTTATTAGGGCAATACAGTCACAATCCAAATAAAACAGTCATACTCTTTAAAACACTGATATTTTAGGCATTCATCTATAATGTGATTATTTACTTAGTACTAATTAAGGTGATAAAACGACCTAAAGGAATTTTTGGCTTCCGATACTAGATTACGTCATGCCTCTCAGTCTTGTAGGTAATCTCGCCTGACTATGAAGTAGATTTTCAGCTACTACGTTTTTCCAGCGGAGCGCTTTAGAGTTTTATTTATCGCCAGATTTTTATCTTACAAAATAGTTGCTTGTTCAAACTGGGTTGGTTGTTGTCTTACAACTATGGGCCCTTTCGTGGCCAAAAGTACAGGTCACCTTGAACTTGACATTTATCTCGTTGCGTGCTGCACAACGAATTTCATATAAAAAGTAACGGTCAAGCGGGTCTTATTTTTAATTTATCGGCCCATAGTGACCGTTTTAATAACTTTTTTCAATGCCATTAACCATGATTTAACACAAGGTTGTCTGAATGGATAAAGTGAAATGAAAACATAACGATTTACATTAGTTTCAGGTAAAAGTAGGAGTTTTATTCACAAATTCCTTAAATATTTGGTTTATTTGATAGCATGTCAGAACATTTTTGTAAAACTTTTTTTCATATGAATATGCGCAACTAGAATTAAGGACAACACTAAATAAATGGTTTTTCTTTGTTTCAACGCCCACTAAATATTGAAATTTATTTTTAAAACAATAAGTGTAACAACGCACTAGCTAGGTAAGGTCACAGGTAATAGAGCTGCAAACTTTTTGGTAACAATTGTTACTGTAATTGTTTTTTCATAAACATAAACTTTATTATGATCACATTCATGATAAAAAAAGCTATGAAATCTTTTGAAAGAAAAATCTACATCATCCTAATTATATTTACCTACACCAAACATACAAACACACGAGATCAGACTAGAGATTTGTTTTTCGGAATATCTACTGACATGACTTAGCAGCTCTCAGTATCTTTGACTATTTTCGATGCTAACTACTATAAAAAAAAAACATAATTAAAATTTACTCCATAATGCGTTTACACCTTAGATCATGAATGGCAAATCATTTTCAATTACTAAACATTTTCATTTTTATTTAACAGTAACAATCTAAAATCTTACCTTTTAAAACAACGAAACAAGTTATTGTTTGTGAATACGAGTATTATGAAAAAACTCAGTGGACTCCAGAAAATAAAATTCGTGTTTAAGTGGACGACTGAGTAGTTTCTCACAAAACTGCCCATAAAAGAGGGATGAATGAAAGCAACATGAGTTTTAGTGACCAATTCATTCGCAGATGTTGACCATTTCTCTGAACAGTATTATGTTTCGGCAGTTTATGAAACATGGGTAATTGTACTTTTGGATTAACAATGACTACTCTATCAAAAACAGCTAAATAATCAAGCAGAAAGGCATAATATTACCTTTGCGGTGGATTAGCATACACATCAGTTTTTAAGGTATTGTCTATTTAAAGGTTCCGTGCTCAATGAACGGCTTGAATTAGAAAAAGAAAAAAAACATGTTGTTTCGGGTCTGGGTGTTTGCGGTATCTGATTTCCGTTGTTTTAAAACTAGTGCTATTAAAATTATTTACGTTGAGATCGGAGCTGTTTACTAACATTGTTCGCAATTATTTGATAATCTACAACTGTGACACAAACGCAACTGATTTGCAGAGATGTAAACTGCCCTATTTTTGCAAACTAGAATATGAACAGTTAGATGTTTCAGGATTTCAACCGTGTCACCCTCTTTTATGTTAGTTAATTCAGTTTTCAGTGATCATGGTGCAGAGGAAATATTGAAGACTCATACCAAAATCCAGCAGATATGATTACAGTTCCAAAACATTCGAAACATTTTCCCTCGAATTCGGTTGCTCATTCCATAATTGAAGATCAAAATTAACGTACGGTAATTGAATTTCGTTCCCCAAAATCTACACGTTTAGGCAAACAATCTCCCAAACGAATCACAATTCAATCGCATGTCAACATAATTGGCCCGGTCATAAATATCAAAGCGAATAGAACACTCGCTGTCATCAAGAGAGGCAGACAAAAGATAGGCGGATCTGCTCATTTGTCAACCGGTGTAGCTGACTTCATTCGTGTTTTTTGGAGGCCGTACAAATGATCGACTGTTGCTACCCGTACTGTCCTTTTTTATATCGATGACTTACGTAATTGAACCTATTTATCTGCAGGCATCTCGAAACGATCGTCTTTTTCTTCCAAAAGTTACCTGTTCATTTGTCAAATGATCTTTTTTCGTGTGTTTTTTGGAGTATATTTTATCGGATTGATATTTATCTTGAATTCGAACTCAGAATTGATTTAACTCGCTTGGTTTGATAGATATTATTTAGGTTTTACAGTTTTAACATTTGACCATAATTGAACAACATTTTTGAGCTCGTATGTCAAAGGCTACTTAGACTACACTAAATATTGTTAAAAGTAACTTATATGAAGATTTGTATGTTTCAATTTGTAATTTTCTTTAAATAGTGTAAATAAAAAATATGTCATCTCGCAACTCGTCATAATTATAATGAATATTTACATTCTGAATAAGATTTTCCTATTACAACCTATTTCTCCCTATTCTTATATTCAGACACGAGGTTACCAAACTGTTACGTTACAAAAACTGCCAAGTACAGAGTGCTTGTAGTTGAAACTTTGAGTGGCGGAGAGCCAATTAAGGCCTTCAATATGTAAGTGGGAACACCGTTTACGAGCTACATAAGATGTTATTTTATTACTTTACTTCCTTCCGAGGGCGATTCTATTGCTTTAATGCACAACTTTATCTATGCGACGAAATTTTTGCCCATACTTTTAGCTGACATATGGTAGCTTAATTTATTTTGACACTGCACACTGGTGCAAAAAAGAGGAAGTTAACAATTTGACACGTTTCTTTCTATACACATATTAGCTAACGAATGGATTTTGTCATAATAGTCATGCCTGACAGACATGTTGGCGATTGTAGTTTAGTAGAGGTAAAATCACCCACTAAAATGAAATAAGCTAATAATTAATACTGTACCTTTTTGGTTTTACCAACCTTATATCGTTGTATTAAGAGTCAACATTAGTCAGAAGTGTAACATACCTTTGCAGCTGACTGTACATTACAGTAAAGTTTCTTGTCAAAGGCTTTGTACCAATAATTATATATTTTTTATTGCGCACAAAATTACATAAGAGTTGTTACAATACAATAGTTTACAAAGGTGAGCTTATCCCTTTAAGAGATCTCTTCCAGCCAACCTAACTGGTGTGAAAGAAAAAATACATTTAAACGGGCACAGTAATGTGCATTTAGAAGTGTAAAAAGAAAATTAACAAAAATAAAAATATACTAGCATAAGATAGTGAAAAATATACCTACTTAAACTACACTCTAATATCCTGCAGATTTCATTAATTTTAAATATAAATTAAATAATAATATTATGCATATAGAAAAAAAAGGATACCTTGTAGGTACTTATATTTATTATGCTTTTCGTTATTTATTGAAAAGTTGCATAGTAAACGTATTCGATAAAGCTATTTGGATAATTTTATCACTTCGACGTAGACGTCCAATTATTACATTTTTCACAACGCTTTTTAAATATCTGAAAACTGCCATGACAGATTGAAATAAAAGATGACGTATTATTTATTTCAGTGCTGATTGAACTTAACTGTATATTATGCATATTTTGCTGTACAACCTATATCAATTGAATAGATACAACATGACAATGTCATAAATATTCATACTATTGCATGTCGAAACAATTTGTCGGGTTATGAAGTTGATTTTGACATTAAGTCAAAGTCTATCATTCAGTTGAGAACAGTTATAAGTGTCATTTTTGTATCAGACTATGTACCTATCTAGTACCTATGTACCTATCGATGCCCGTGTGGCTTAAAATTGTGACTTAAATTAAGAACGACGCAGCGTAACCTCTCAGGAATCGAAACGCAACCGCAATGCAGCTTATCGCCTCTTTAGAGAAAACGAAAACTTTTAGAACCTGGCCCCAAAAACAAACAGTCCGGTCACAAATGAGTAATTAGTGCATCTGGCGACATGCGTTGTGTCAAGCGACATGTGGACGCGACGGCGACGCATGATTTAAAGCCATTCGTTTTGCAGCAGTATATTGTCACGGTAAAGTTCTCATTCGCTAAGCTACACTTCTAGAACACTTGTTCATGATTTGTTAAATTAATTCTCGACAAATAATTTTGAGGCTGACTTTGCACGATGTTTTATCATTGTTTGCTGTTTTCTTTCAAGTGTGTCCTAATACCAACAAATCGAGCTGTCATGATGATAATTAATTATAAATAATAATTATGTGGAAGAGTGACAAAGCCAAAAAAGCGGTTCCACGGAATTGAATTCGACATGGGACGTATAGAAAGGACATTTTACAATCGCATGCTAAGCTGACTACAATGAAGATGTCAAAAGATTACTTGTAGGTTTTGTAAAATATTCATATAAGCTTATAAATTAATAAATAAATAAATAATAAATAAATATTTTAGACATGCCTCATTGGACCACACAGAGCCATCTAGTCCCAAATTAAGCTACTATTAAGTACCCTGTCGTATGGGGTACTAGACAACCGATAAACTTAATTATACGAGTATATATATATTTTGTAAATACATACTTATAATACATAGAAAATACCCAGACCAGTACAAACAGACATGTTCATGCACACAAATATTTTTACTGTGCGGGGATCGAACCCGCGACCCATGGCTCAGAAGCAGCGTATACTACCGCTCTACTATACTCTTCTTTGTTTCGTAAAATATTAATGCTTATGAATGAATAAATAAATACTCTTTAATGCACACCAAACAAAGAAATCACAGACGATTTTTTACATTGAAGTGTGCAATTAAGGCGGTCTTTTTGCCGGCTGCGATGTCTTCCAGATAAACTTTGGGTACAGGAAAAAACTATGAAGAAATGGAAAGGTGGTGCTAAGTGCACAACGTTAAAATTACTACACAATGGTAGTAATGTAGCACCGGAGAGCATTTATTTTTTCAGATAGGTTTTTATTTTATATTTTAGTTGTAAACTGATGTGGAAATTTATGAATGAATTATTAATCCGTAGTAAGAGGTATTTATTTAATTGTAGTAACACGATCCTAAATGTATTCTGCACTTGCAGCATTTGGAAACATGTTCAAGAGCTAAGCCCCTCCTAGATACCGCATAAAGCGTTAAAATAAAATAGCCTTTCTGTTAATATTTTTGAAATTTGAAAACTAATTTAATCTTAATAAGTAGAGTCCGAAAATACTTGCCTATTTTACACTGTTAATCATAATTTAGAGTTAATTATTATGCAACTTTCAAGTCCTTCTATTTAAAACCAATGTGTAATGTCCATATTTTGGTTCACTTAACCGGTGTCATTGAAATCAAATACTATTTATATAAATGGAATTATCGTGTCGGCATACTAATTGAGTCAGGATAAAATTAAACGCACTCTGCTGATATTGATAATTAATTCATTCGTTTAATTATTTTTGATACGCATTCAAGTGCTGCTTTTATTAGTACAGTCAATTTAATTACTGTGTCTTTTTAAAGTCATTGTATGTTTAAAATAAAATAAAAGCCTTGTTCCTACACGGGAGTTATACTCCCTAGAAAGTAACAAGCACAGCTTCAATTTTAGTAACAATTTCGTACACAAGGTAGCAATCCCAATGAAATAGGTACTAACATTCTCTTATAGTCAAAGGCAGCCAAGAGATTGGTTCCTGTTACAGATCCCAGAGACCACTGTTTTGATTACATAGAACCATTTTAGGGTTCACACCACAAAAGGAAGAAACGGAACCCTTATAAAATCAGTTTGTTGTCTTTCTGTTCGTCAAAACCGTTTATATCGAGACTTGAAATTATTACAAGCAGATACTCAATACTAACAGTCCCTTAAAGATGTATACTAATCAAACTTCTATGTTAACGTAAAAAAGATACGGATTTATGCCGTAAATACCGTACATTTCGATACTCTCAAGGGAATCAAAATTTATAGGCTATTTTCCGTTGACCGTCTTATACAACAAGTACAGGGAATATTTTTGTAATTTAATGATAAAAAATGTCTTTATTTATATACTTAATCAATCGCAGAGTTTAAACAAAGGCATGCGCGGTCATAATATACGCCTTTAGGTAAACGAGTCCAAGTTACCCTCTTTTAGAATCGTCGTTCGTTTCCCTGATTATATAATGAATATACGTGTCAGTCAATATGCGGAATCTCCAAGTAATAGTTAACATCTTTCTTATGTCATATAATTTTGTAAGTGGCATGGTGGCTAAGTGGCGTGCAATTGGATAGGCATATGTCCAGCATTGGACTGTGATAGGCTGATGATGATGATGATGATGATAATAAAAAAGTTAAGAAAAATGTTTTATCTCGTCGTTGTTTTTAAAATTGAAAAAGTAGGTAATTGGTGAAATAGGTGAATTTTATTTACGTATTCTTTCTACGAATAACTAAATAAGAATCTCATAACTTAAAATATTCTCAAAGCCTTACACTAATAAGTTTAGTTATAAAGTATTCACAATTGACGGCGGTGAAACAGGACCCGCGTAAACTTAAACTTCCGCTTTGTTGACATTACCAAAGAAAAGTGAAAATTGTCGTGAGCTTATGTAGGCGAGCTTTCGTGTTTCTTCCTTAACAACGAGAATTTTAATAAAGTTGAGTCTTAAATCGTGCGGAATAATGTTACTGAAATAATACTAGCTAAATTTCTAAGGGACAATGAACTAGGGAGAAATGATACTTTTCATTAAATTTCAAAAGGAAAAAGCATTGACGTGTTTGCTTGGAAAATACATTTCCAAATGCTGTATTATTTAAATGTTTATTGTTAGAACTAAATGACGACATCTCTATGTTGTCGGGGTATTTCATTATCTGCTAAACTACAATGGTTTTCTATAGATGTCGGAAGTTTGTTTCTATGGATAGCTAGTACAAAAATAAAATAGTCTATTGTTTTTATTTAACAGTGAAAAACTGTCTTCGAAACTGTTATGACCGTTTTTATGAGTTTTTGGTCCAATTAGAAGTTGTTGCATCCAATATTATTTGACATTTAGAATCTGTGACACAATAAAAATATATTATATTATTTCTTGTAAAACTATTTATTATAGTTCATCTTGGAGTTTGCTCCATTTTTATTGTTTACCTTTTGATAAAAAAAGATACAATAAAAAAAAGAATCGTAAGTTAAAAATTTACATGAGGCAGTATATCTTTCATTTTACTTTACATGTTACCTATTAGTCTTACTATAATAAGGATAAATTCACAGATTTGACTAAATAACTTTATAAGCAAAAAGGTCATGAAAGAACAAAGCTTAAAATATTATGAATCTTGTTTTCGTAATTAAATTATATAATTTATTGAATAGCTTCCGAGGATAATGTTTAGGCCTTGATTGTTTTATCTTAATAACTAAACTCTCTGAAGAAAATCATATTAAGGTTCTTCGCTCGGGTAATTAGGAAAATGAAAATTTGTTTTTTTACAGCAGTACTAACTCATTTAATAATATTACCGTTTCCTTTTAAAAATTACTTTTCGTGTTCATCAAGGAGTAATCGCCTTGATCAGTTTTTAAGCTCATACTTACTTTTTTACAAAAAGATTGATACATGCGTTTTTAAGACAATTAATTGTGATAAAAAAACACATCAAGCGATGTATATACAGTTTTTTAAGTGTGTATATTTTTTTTTAAATAAAGCAAGAGAGAAAGACGTAATTTTAGAGTACATGATTCAGGAAGTCATGATTACTTTGTTTTACAAGGAATCTTCGAATTGGGGTAAACATTAATTCATAGCAATAAACTTGCAGCCCTGTTTGAGTCGATTGAATCATGATTCATGACCTAAAAATATTTCTCTTAAAAATGTATACGAGACTTTACATTAGCAGAGAGTACAATTTTACATTTGCATTGCTTCATGCTAATAAGAAAAAAGAGTTTCCCAGATAAGACTGTATAGACAGAGCTTCCTTTGTCCGTGACATTTTAAAGAAAATAAGCTGGAAAATTGCTAAAGAAAAACTTTCTGGAAATTTACACACATTGTGTCACTGTTCATGTTTTGCTTTTTTCACTCCGTTTTCTGGATGATTTGTTAGAATAGTAGGTATCTAGTTAAATAATATAGTGGAAGGCATAACCATTTTGATTAAGACCCAAGTTCACCAACATTTAAACAGCCGGTAAACAAAGAGTGACGATTAATTTGACACAATTCCCATACAAAATATGTCAAATAATATTTAAACGCTGTTTAAACTTAAACGTCTGTTGGTGAACTCGGGCCTTATTAATAACTAGCTGTTGCCCACGACTTCGTTCGCGTCAATTTCTGTTACTATGATCGCGACTATTTTTGCAACATTTTTCACTCATGCTTCGCTCCTATTGGTCGCAGCGTGATGTTCTATAGCCTAAAGCCTTTCTTGATAAATGGACTATCCAACACAAAAAGATTTTTTCCATTCGGACCAGTACTTCCTGAGATTAGCCCGTTCAACAAACAAACAAACAAACTCTTCAGCTTTATAAAATATGTTAGTATAGATAAAAATTAGACATTTTAAATTATAACTTATATAGCTACATTTTTTTAAATGTATATATGTTATTAAATTACAAATCTCAAAATATGCTTTTGTTATTTTTTTGACCTTAATTGTAAGCGATTTTGAATAATACTACACGACTAGTGATAAAATAATGTCTTCAGCAGATGAGCGACCACTTAAACGATTAATGCTCTTTCAACTTCCTTACATGTTCGTAATTTCTAATAGTCATACTCATGTATGTACTTAAGATTGAATTTAAGGTAAGGCATAAAACACATTAGTAGCTACGTGGATTTAATCGCGAACAGTTTGAAGTGTAAATATTGTAAGGTCGTCAATCTATGTTTACCGGCTGTTTAAGAATTGGTGAACTCGGGTCTTAGTTAAAACTTCAACCAATCAATAGTTAAGTCTCTACCATTCCTTGTAGAGAAACCATCACTGTCGAATTACTAACTAAAGCAACTGTAGGTACTTAGCAACCTTTGAGTTTTGTTTGAATATATTCGGTCATTCTCGTGACATTCTTCAATTATTTTTCTTCCGTTGCATTCAGTCATTGAAGCCCTTGAGCACATTGAGGCTCAACCAGATCAGACAAAAGGGCGGGGTGCTACCATCCCCTCATCTTCACGCGCTTCGTGAAATAGAATGTTGGGGTAGCCAAATAATGTTGGAAATTGTATAGTTTTTTTATGAATTGTTATATTTCCGATTTAAGTTGGTTGAATCCTTGCCTTCTTGTTTGTTTGTTTACGTCTTTATTTTATTTTAAATAAGTGTGTTATGTGTGTCAAAATACATGTGTAAACTTAACAAAAGACAAACATAACCCTGACTTATTTCTATACGCGTGTTATTTTTACATTTCAATAATTCAAATAAATTTAGTCAACAATTTAATTTTCAAATCATTTCAATGCGAGAATCAACTCCGATTATATTGTTGGAATTTACTTTGTCTATTTATGGAATGGTTAGATAACCGATTCGAACAACTATTTTTTAATTTAAACATGAATACTAAGTATTAGATGACCTTTTCGATTAATTATGGGTAGTTCTTGCGCAGCTGCGTATTTCCAATAACATCTTAGCTGTCAGGTTAAGCCTAATTGTTTTTGTCGATATACTATTACATTTTTTTTTTAATTTTGGGGATTGTTCTCAACAACCCTAAGTAAATTATGTGAAAAAAAGTATTTTCATGTTTTATCACTATTTGCAGTCTTTCTTACGAGTTAGGATAATATTTATGCCTCTAAAACCCGTAATTATGTTTACCCTAGTCCTAAGCACTTATGCCCCCTCACGGCTCCCCGTTTAATAAGGGTCACAAGGAACCCTAGACGGCTTAATGAGCTGTTCCTTCACTTACGTCTGCGGAGGTTGCCACTCTTTATGACCATTAGATTTGTGTGTTTTGTCGGTTCCTTTCTAGAATAAGTAGTTCAGAGAAGTTTATTACAGCATTTTGTTTTTATGATTTCCTTGGAAGCTCAAAGTAACTTTAGTTTTGATTGTATTTGTATGTGTAAAATTGTATACTTCGTCAGTTCATAATTGAACGTCTATGGATTAAAATCTAACTTAACCTATTTCACCGTTAGTTAATAATCACACGTGTTATTCTGTAAACTGACAGATTGCACAATTTTACGGTGAAATAATAATAATATACATATTAGACACAATCTTAAGTGGAAAACAAAGTCAGATTTAAGCAAATAGTTATCGAAAATACAATTACAAAAACAAAATAAAGACAGCGGATTGTAATAATGTAAGTACCTGGTGTAGAAGATCAATAAGTATAGTAACTTGGGGTATTTAATTTTTACTTTAAATAGTTGTTTCTAGCATGTAGCTGATAAAGTCTTAAAAATCATAACTAATAAATACACTGTTAAGACATAGTGAAATCCTTTTGTGAAACAACAGTGTTATTACTTTGATTGTCAAATTAATCG
The DNA here is from genome assembly GCA_949315895.1 of Anania crocealis. Taxonomy (NCBI): domain Eukaryota; kingdom Metazoa; phylum Arthropoda; class Insecta; order Lepidoptera; family Crambidae; genus Anania; species Anania crocealis. The sequence goes on from OX438868.1 coordinate 10,368,753, forward strand.
CTATTATGTTACCAAAACTTAGACAACTTTTAAGTTGTGTGTTAAAGGCACTTTAAAATCAATACCATTCCATCTTATCTTATGAATATCGTAGGAAGCGATAAAAGGAGAACCTCCAGAAGAAGACGTCGTATCACAAAATTGTCTTTTGTTGTAAATTTTTGTCGTAAATATTTAATATTAAAAGTTTTTATTTATTTATTTACACTTTATTGCACGATAACAAAATAGTACAACAGGCGGACTTAATGCTAAAAGCATTCTCTACCAGTCAACCATAGGGCAAAACAAAAATGATACAGGCGGTGTAAAAAGAGAAAAAAAAGATAACAATCATGAAAGCAAATTATAACTACTATTAATATTAGTTTAACATAAGGTTTGTAATTTTATCGCATCTAAATAGAAACTATTTTTTTTAGAAAACCTTGAAACACAAATAACATTTGCTCCTACAGTATTAATGTTATTGGAATCATTTTCTTAATCACCTAAACGAGTCCTTCAGTGGAGATCATTACTACATATAATTATAAGGAAAAGCGATAAGTGGCGAACGTCAACATGTTCAAGCGGAATTAGCAGTGGGCCGTGTTGATAAAGCCCTATTATGTTAGGTCTATTGTTGACGAGATACGGAAATGAGCCCCCAAAAACGTTTATCTTCAAAGAAAAACCTCTATTTGAGTGGGGAGAGCCGAACCTATTTTATTGCTCGGCAGAATGGACAAGAAAATATGTTTTAAGGAAAGTTAAATGTTGGGTGTAGTGCGAAAGAATTGATAAATAACGTGAACACTTTGATGTTGAACCTTTTACTTGAATATTGTGTGCAATTTGAGTTTCTGCTACAAAAAGTAACTTAACTACTAGAATATACATGGTAACAAAGTCAACGTGACCAACGAATCCGCGACGTTCAAAATTTGAAATAAAAATAAAACAACCATAGATGAAACGACGTTTAAGAAATCCGGTTAAGTGCGGGTCGGACTCGCGCACGAGGGGTTCCGTACCAAAAAGGCAAAAAAAACGGGTTTGTTGTATGGGAGCCCTCCTTAAATATTTATTTTATTATGTTTTTAGTATTTGTTGTTATTGCGGTAACAGAAATACATAATTTGTGAAAATTTCAACTGTCTAGCTATCGCGGCTCTTGAGATACAGCCTGGTGACAGAGCGACAGACAGACGGACAGACAGCGAAGTCTTAGTAATAGGGTCCCGTTTTTACCCTTTGGGTACGGAACCCTAAAAAGTGTGGCGCGTTGACTGCACTAAAAAGTCACTATACTAAATGATATATTTCCGCGACCAATTGCATGTAAGATTTGTCAATAACAGTGTTAGTGTATAATTGTGATTGTTATTAGATTGTTTTCGTAATTGGAACAAATATTATAGGAGAGTTAATTTTCTAGAGAATCTTTGGGTATTCGTCAAGTTCTTTATATAATATTTAAGCAATTTAATTGCAATTCTAATATTAGTATTTAAACTTCAATAATTATGTCTCGGGCGGGAGTCGAACCCGCATCTCCTCGCGTTTACCATTTATTCGCCAAGTGTTTGTCTTAAATGAAAAACCACTTGTAATTCCATGGTTGGAAGAAGTGTCTTGGTATTTATATCTATATATTTACGTGTTTGAATACGGTAATTAAATTACATTTATTTAGAATGCGTTGACTTCTCTAATGAATTAGTAGACTAGATTTCAGTAGGCCAGAAATGAATACTATCTTTAAGACTTTCCGTCTGAATGAAATTACAATTTTGAACCTTAGCAAAATTAAATATGAAATTAAATTATCTTAACGTTTTTTTTAAAACATACGAAAATAATTGTTATGAATAGATATTTGGCCTAAGCACCTCCAGAGTAAGTAGGTATATTTATCATGTCAATTATTTAAAAATGCAATTCTCACTTTATTAATATTTCATAAAATTTTTAAGAAATAGTTATTATTATCAAACTTTCCTTCTACTTAAAAGTGGGACTTAGACTCGTCTTAAGGTACTTACCCAAGAAACTTAATATTTGTACGGTATATATACCATCATATTTAACAAATGACGACTTCACGATATTCCTTGATAATTGTGATAACATAGCCTTAACTTCTCGTGGTGAAACGCTTGTTGTCGGCGACTTCAACTTCCCTGAAATCGATTGGTCTTGCCGCCATTTTGGTACATCGAGTTCCAAGTCTCTGGATTTTCACGACTTCCTATTGAGAACGCATCTCAGTCAGCATAACTTTGTTGAGAATGAAATGAACCGAATCCTAGACCTGGTTTTATCCCTTCCCAATACTGTCTGTAATGTCACTGAGTCCCAATGTTTAACTCGTAAAGATTGGCACCACCCTTCTTTAGATATAACCATCAAAATTGACAAAACATCTACACTTAAGGTAATAGACGAAGTCAAATTCAGGTTTAATAAAACAGACTACCCGAACTGCCTCAAGGAACTTTCCGAAATTGACTGGAACCAATACTCCGATTTGGACTGTGACGGGTTTCTTCAGATCTTCTCTACTATTCTACGTAAATGCATTGAAAAACATACCCCGAAAGCAAAAGTCAAAAAATCTTACCCTGCATGGTTCTCGCCCCCTTTAATTAAAATGCTAAAGGAGAGGGATAAATATCACCGTAGATATAAAAAATTCGGCAATCCACGTGATTTTGACACCTACTCAATGCTAAGATCAAGAGCGAAAACTACCCTTGACAATAGCTTTAAAACATATATAGCTAGAGTAGAGGAAGGGATGAAGAGCGACATTCGTATGTTTTGGAACTACGCAAAGTCTAAGAGGGGTTCGAGTAGTTTACCTAGTCAGATGTTTTGTGGCAGTGAACATGCGACACATGGCGTCGCCATAGCTAACTTATTCGCAAAACACTTTACCTCTACATATAGTTCACCATCGAAAAATGCGTACATACCGGACTTTCCTGAGTCATGCCGTACTGTTTCGTCTTTGTTTATTTCAGAGTACGAAATTGTTTCGGCCCTGAAATCTCTTGATGTGTCGAAGGGACCGGGTCCAGACGGTATTTCGCCCAGCTTTGTGAAGGCTTGCACCCCAGTCTTAGTAAAGCCCTTATACATACTTTTTAATAAAAGCTTTAGCACTGGGCACTTTCCAGCTTCATGGGGAGTCGCCTCCGTGGTCTCCGTGATGTCTCAAATTATAGGCCAATTAGTATATTAAGCTGCTTCTCAAAAATTTTTGAGAGCTTGATTTATAAGCACATTTATTTTAATTTTAAACACATCATAAGTCCTCGGCAACACGGCTTTGTTAGAGGACGTTCGACGACCTCGAATCTATTAAGTTATGTCAATTACTTAGCTGAAGCTCTTGATAAACGCACACAAGTTGATTCCATCTACACAGATTTTTCCAAGGCGTTCGATAGGGTAGATCACGGTGTTCTAATTCGCAAACTTAACCACCTTGGAATTCATGGCTCCCTTTTGCGCTGGCTTGCGTCTTACCTATCGAATCGCACACAAATCGTAAAGGTACACGGATATGAATCCTCACCATTTGTTCCTAAGTCTGGTGTACCCCAGGGCTCTAACTTAGGTCCTTTCTTATTTATTTTATTTATTAACGATTTGATAGATTCAGTGACATGTAATTGCCTCGCCTACGCCGACGACTTAAAAATATTCAACAAAATCAACTCTCATGAAGATTGTTCTGCATTGCAGGATGACATCAATAAATTGTTCCGATGGTGCTCTTACAACAACATGTCACTGAATATTTCAAAGTGTCACTTAGTAACATTTACAAAGAACAAACTTTGTATACACAACACCTATATCATCAATAACACTGCATTGACTCGACAGGACACAGTCAAAGATCTCGGAGTTGTGCTGGACGTGAGGCTTTCTTTCACGGATCATTACAGTCATATGATTTCGAAAGCTAACAAGATCATGGGATTCGTACTCCGAACAATAAAACCCTTTCGCAAGCCCGCTAGTATTGTGTCATTGTTTACCGCTCTCATTAGAAGTATACTGGAATACTGCTCAGTCATATGGTCCCCCTTCTACAGCACTCACATCGACAGAATAGAGGCCATTCAAAGGCGATTTCTCCGCTACATCAGTGCCAAATTCGGTCTCAGGCGAAGGCTTGAAACCTACGAGTCAAGGCTCGAGCATTTTAATTTGTGCACTCTTCAATCTAGACGGGATATAGCTAGCCTATCGGCACTTTACAAAATTGCTAATCATGAATGGGACACAGAGTATTTGTTAAGCCGTCTTTCATTTAAGACAAGTGGTAGTAGGAGAAAGCAGCAAATTTTTGATTTACCAGTATGCCGAAATGATGTTACGTATAATAATCCAATATACCGAATGTGTAGATTATATAATAGTATTAGTAAGGAGTTGGATATTTTTTCTGTATCTCATCCAATTTACATAGAAAGATGTAAAAGTAAATTGTAGCTAACTGTATTTTATGTATTAATTAACTGATAATGTCGTGTCCAGCTATAATCGGGATGCAAATTTAATGTAATAATATACAAAATGTAACTTAGTATTAGTCTTGATTTGTATTCTGTTGCTGTACCTTGAATAAAAATAAAATAAAATAAAATAAAATAAAATAAAAAGTAAAATACTACACTTGTAGTATTTTAGTTTTTATACAAAGCACCTCTCCTTGTTTTTATTTATCATAAGCAATACAGGTTTATAATGCTACTTTTTGAGACTATAAATAAAAATAATCCAAATTTAATATCAATTTTGCTGACGCGTCATAGGGGATAACTAAAAAAACACTCACAAGATTAAACCGTACAAATAAGATTACGCCCAACCTGCGTTGCTATTGCTAATAAATATCTTTTAATGTCCTCTATTGGTTATAAAAAGCAACTAAAGTGTCATAGATCGCCCACAGGCGAATTACAGAACCTCCTACTTAGGGCTCGATCACACTCACTTTTAGCGAGTAGGTAACATTATTCTATTTAAATCGACAATATGGTTTTATTTTCATTTTCAATGTTTTATATACGCCATGTTGGTCTAGTCATTTAAATATGGGTTCGATCCCCAGGTCTGGCAACAAAAAATTTTCGATTTTTTGAATAACTTGCTCGGGTTTCTGATCACCAACCAGATTATACCAGTACCAAACTTTGCTGCGGTAACTTAACTTGAATGATGGAGGCCTTTTCCCTGCAGTAGGATGATTAAAGGCTGATATTACAATGTTTTATGATCATCGACTTCCAATATGTACCTACGCGAAAAATGGTAAAAACTTGCCCTACAGAAGCAGAAGTACCTACTTAGGTGCTCCTCTAATGGTAGTAAAAATCTGTTTTTTTTTGCAAGTACCTCTCAAACACGCTTCAATAATATACATAATAATATCTTATAGCTCTAATAATATGGCTGCTTAGAGACTATTATGAGTTAGTACCAAGAAGAAGCAACTTAAGTAAATGGATAGGTAAGTATTCTCAGCCTTTTTATAAATAATATTTTTTATCTTTTCATTGACATTAGTTTTAAAATGCTATCAAATTTTATACAGGTAGTTTAGCAATAGACTGATAACTAGTTGAAAATGCTAATGTAACTTCACACCAATAAACTTCCAGTTTTATGTAGGCAGAAACAAACCAAGTTAAAGCAAGAGATGTTTGTCTCAAACACATTTTCTTTTAGTAAAACGTTTGCAAATTACAAGTGGGATATGGCCCTAATACGTTTTTACAATCGGGCACTGGTAATAAAACAGGGATAGGACCAGGATTAAGCTCGTTTATCATTCGTTTTGATGGCCCTTTTTGCTGTAATCATTCATTTTTCTTCCGTCGTTTTCTGCTTCCTTTGCCTTTAAATGCCTTTTGTTGGTGAGGTGAACTCTTTTATCGAATTAACTATGAGTAACCGTTGCCCAAATTTTTATGTTAATTTTGAGATTGAGAACATTGTTCGGGAGTTGATTTAGCTGTTCCCGGACCTTTTTGGAACTTTCTCATAAAATATATTGCTTTTTTGAACTCTACGCAGCATAATGGATGGGTTTTTTTCTAATAAATCCTCGCGTTAACTTTGTTGATACACCCGATAGAAATGAGTATGAAAATTTTAACAGATATGTTGTCACAAGTTTTGATTAGCCTATAATGTTGTTCAAAAAGCAAGTTTAAAGTAAGTAAAATAATAATAATAACGACTTTAATGTTTAAAATAATTAAAAGAAACCTTAACTTTCAATTCACTCGTAACTTTTACAGAAACAAAAAAATTCTCACTTAGAAATTCTTACGCTTGCGAGCTAATATTGCGTTTTTTTTTGCTAAGCCCGTCGCATGTCAATAAAATATTAGCCACGCTGTGTCGTTCTTCTAAATCAATTACCAAAAGCCCGGGGTGTCTTAAAGGCTTTTTGCTAACAGCCTACTAGAAAGAATATAATTTCGAATATGAGTTTTAATAGCTTCTTAATTGACTTGTGAAATGTTGAAAGATAATACTGTTTTAAAATGTTAAAACTTTTAACTATGAAATGAAATTATTTGTTCAGCATTAGATTGTTATTTTCGCCTTTTAATTAAAAATAAACACGACTAAGGTATTTAATTGCTAATACTATTATCAATAATAATTAAATAAATAACAAGTTCAACCAACATTTCCAACACTTATTGGATGAACATATATAAATATAATGTGTCCAATTATTTTCTAATTATCCATGACTAATGCAATTACCCCTTATAGGATTCGACCATGAAACAACTGGTTTAGAGACCCGCGTTACGTACCCCCGTGGTATGTCATGTTTTATAAATACATAACTGTATGTGCAACTTTAGGAAAAATGGCTTTTAATAATAACTAGATAAGAAGCCGAAACAATATCTTACCTAATAACATCCGGAGTGCAAAAATAATAAAGAACACGGACAAAGACCTCTCTGTTTAACTACTGTTTTATCCAAAAAGTAAACTCCAGAACCGGCGATAAAGCGCAATGAGAAAAAATCTCCACAAATTCTCGTCACACTGAAGTGGATTCAGGGTTATAATAAAAAAAATCCCTTTAGACCATTTTCCATTATCTTGGGCGTCCATTGTAGGGGCCGATGGTCAACGTTTTATGGAGGGAACTGTCGCAGTAACTCCTTATTAAAGCGTCGGGACACAGCTTCTTGCTTCTAATTGATTTAGAGACCCGCCATGACAGGGCGCCATCTTTGTTTTGTTCTAGAACTTTGAGATCACGTATGGAATTTTGGAATTTTAAGAGTCGTTAGTTCATTGTAAAAGATAGGTGTGTTGCGTTTGTTTTGAACCGCAGAAATAGAGGTTCAGTAGTCGTATATGATTATTATATGCAAGCCCGCGACTTTATACGCGTGTTATTTGAGACACTTTCCCATGGGAACCGGATTTTTTCCGGGATAAGAATTAACTTAAATGCTACTGCAACCTTTAATTCATCTTTGTGCCAAATCACATACAGATATTTCAGCCATTTTAGCCTGAATGAGTAACAAACATCCCTCAGAACTTTTTACATTTATATTATTAGGTAAGTTAACAATATACGATAACCTATGAAGAAAACTTTGGGAAACATCGTAAAATTGTCGTAAAATAATAGAAAAAAATAATACAACAGAGTCACCATGAACAAAGATAAATTTAAATTAATTTACCTACTTAGTAGCCTATATATCAAGAAGAGCGCACAATCTACTCTTTGTTGTCATTCAGTAGTGCGCCAGATAGAGACAAGCTGATAAGTCAGATTCTAAATAAACAAAAAAAACTTCTTAGTTAGTTAGTCTATGTATGTTACTTCTTAGTTAGTCTATGTATGTTTTATGGGCTAGGGAGCCCATAAAACATACATAGACTAACTAAGAAGTATCAACTCAGATAAGACAGACTGCGATTAAGCTATAATTAGATTATTTTAATTTATGGGTATACATGATTCGGGCTGTTGCAATCTGTTGTGAAAAGTTGCACGTATCGCGCAGAGACGTGTTTCATCACACCTTATCTGCATTAATACTTTTAACACCCAAAAGACGTATTTGCAACGAACGACAGAAGCTATCCAATCACATCAGTATTCAGTATGACAAGTGATGCGCAATTGTTTTTTGCAGTATCGGGCAAAGTGAGAGTGAAGATGCACTGCATTGCGATAGCATTGACTTGACTCTACAGGCTGAATTTGAAACCAGTCGATGCTATTTTTAAATAGATAGTAAGTAAAGTAAAGTAGTAGACTATGATCATCTCACTGCAGGGTAAAGGCCTCCATCATTGAATTCAAGTGACTATAGCAATGATGGGTATGACTGACATAATCACCACGCTTGCCAAATACGGGTTGGTAAACACAAACCCGAGCAATGTTCGAAAATTCGAAACTTTTTGTTGCCCGACCCTGGGATCGAATCTGAGACTACAAGATTCTGGCCCGGTATTTAAATCACTAGACCAACGGGCGTTAAATTTTATATAGTTAAAGTATGATTACTAGAATAACATTTTTGACTGCCTTAGGTATCCTACCTTAAAATCAAAATCTTCCGGTTTTCTGACAAAATAAATTCGACGATACAAACAATACCTTGTTCGTTCAATTGGTTAGAGAAGTCGTCCGGTACAGGGAAGGGAGGCCCGAATGGTTGTGGGTTCAAGTCCCACTTAACAGTCGATATTATTATTTAAGAATTGAATTCTCAATTCACACCACATTTGACGATATAGTAGTGCTTATACGAGTAGCTATACAACGTGATGCAGATTACTGCATCGGACTTTAAAATAAAACTGCTTTTAATATGTGAAAGCCAAGTCCCACCTAAGACTGTCGAAATGTTTTTCACACTAGCAATATTATTGCTTAAAAAAAGTTTTAAAACCTGAGAGTCTATTTATATTTACCTATTATATACTACGATATACGATACTGATGAGATTCCCTGAGTAGCGGCGCCCGCGTCGGCAGGCTTAAGCGAGGGCCCTTACAAGGCAGACGTGGCGACAGGTCACTTCCTCTACCCTCAACACGAGGACATGTTACGTATGTTGATAGCAATCGGTTTTTTACAGACGTTCATTGTTGTTGTTTCATAGAGAAAGGGTGTAAAGTATTCGTTTGTATTGTGTACTAGATGACCCGGTTTAATTCGTAATATAAATTATCGTAATAGTGTTCGTATCCTAACGACATTAAAACTCTCCATTCGTAGAAAAGTATGTATGGGAAAATAAAATTGTTGTTTTTACTATCTTGCTCTTAATTTTCCCATATTTTTTTCACCATTAAACGTTCGCTGGACAACAACAAACATTTCAAAAACAAATTCAGCTGAATTGGCCCAGCCGTTCTCGAGTTTTAGCGAGACAAATACTTATAAGAATAAGTTAGTCTTCTTCTTATAGTGTAACTATCCTTCATTTGATAATCTGATGTCAGATTTTGCCGCTTATTATACATGTAGACATCTAGTATGACTTGTTTTTACGTCTTCAATTTTGCGGCCGAAGCCAGGACTAACGGCATAACATGCCTTCCGAAGCACAGCTATAGCACCCCATCCATTCCAGACTTAAGCTCAGTTTGGAAAGATTGTCACCTGAATTGGCTCGACCGGGATTTTAACTCTTGCGTAGTGATCGTCATCATCCGTATTAGGCGCACCATCGCACCTTGGTTATAAAAACTGAAAAACTCATTTAGTTTGTCTTATTTGTTTGTTTGGTTATAGTCTTGCTCTTATATTTAGAAAGGTCTAGTAATAAAAAATAAGTGAAGCCAAAATTTTGTTAGAGCTACATATGCCAGTTTCTCAGAAATCGAGTTGTTGGTAAAATGATAAGAGTGCTTTGTAAGTGGATTCATGCTGCTCAAAATTAACTTCGTAACGTTTCATTACATAACATCAAATATTTAGTTAAATTAAAAGAAAGCAATAGATGGAAATAAGATATTTCTAAGGAAAGCGATATAATCGGCAATAAGATATTATAACTACTTATTAAAGCTTCTTGCTTCTAATTGATTTAGAGACCCGCAATGAAAGGGCGCCATATTTGTTTTGTTTTAGAACTTTGAGATCACGTGTGGGATTAAAATTTTAAGAGTCGTTATTGTAAGTGATATGATCGGCAATACGATATAACTGAAAGTGCAATAAAGCCGTTTCTTTAGCAATAAGAGTGCTAGTTTAAAAAAAAAGTTTCTTATACTACTATATGATTTGAGTCGCTGCTGTCTATCTTCATCTGGCACTACTTCTTTAGACGCTTTATGCGACACCGGAGGGATGAGACTGTGTGGTGCTATTATAATTTGAACTTACTGGGAACAAATGTCTAAAACATTAAAAGAATCTCAAGTAGGTTAGTCATGGAACTCAGGTAGTGGAAAAGAAATAACATTGACGTCTGTCAGAAGCATAGTGCCCTGTGTAAACTACGCCTAGTTCGTAAGTCCTATAGATTGCACGGATAGAAGATTTAAAGAAGTTTCAATTTAATAACTATAAGACTAAATCATAATGATATAATATGGCGTCAAACGGTAACTTTGTCAGTAATTGTCCGGCACGTTATTTCTCCGAAACTGTTCACAGCTGCGTTGGACGATATTTTCAAGCTTCTGGACTGGAAAGGACGCGGCATCAACATCAATGGTGTATACTTAACACACCTGCGATTTGCCGATGATGTAGTTCTTATGGCTGAGACCTTGGGAGACCTGAACATTATGCTCGAAGATCTCGGTAATGCTTCTCAAAGAGTGGGTCTTATGATGAACATGGACAAGACAAAAATCATGTTTAATGCCCATGTTGCACCCGCTCCAGTTAACGTTGGGAACATTGCACTCGAAGCTGTTGACCACTATGTTTACCTGGGACAGACAGTCCAGTTAGGTAAGTCCTACTTCCAGAAAGAGATCTCTCGTTGAATCCAGCTCGGATGGGCAGCGTTCGGAAAGCTCCGGCATATATTCGCGTCCGAAATACCTCAATGTCTCAAGACGAAAGTCTTTGACCAGTGCGTGTTGCCAGTAATGACCTATGGGAGTGAGACGTGGTCGTTTACTATGGGTCTCATAAAAAGGCTCAAGATCACCCAGCGAGCAATGGAGAGAGCGATGCTTGGTATATCCCTACTCGATCGAATCAGAAATGATGAGATCCGCAGGAGAACTAAAACAACCGACATCGCTCGAAGGATTGCATCGTTGAAGTGGCAGTGGGCGGGACACATAGCGCGGAGAACCGATGGCCGTTGGGGCGGAAAGGTTCTCGAATGGCGACCGCGTACCGGACGACGTTCCGTGGGCAGGCCCCTACAAGGTGGACCGACGATCAGGTCAAGGTCGCGGAAAGCCGCTGGATGCGGACAGTACAGGACCGATCGTTGTGGAGATCCTTGGGGGAGGCTTACGCCCAGCGGTGGGCGTCGTTCGGCTGATATGATGATGTAGTTATTAAAATAAACCTTGAAAAACTAAGGGAATTTTCGAAAAAAATATAATTTTTAGAAAGTATAAAAACAATTTAATATATGATCTATCGGAAATGACTTTATGTTACGTAGTAAACACGTTTATTATAAAATAAGGTATAATATATTTTTATTTGGTACCTTAGAAACTGTTTATAATTTATTTAAGTAATTCGTAGATTTTAATTAAGTCTCGAGGCGTGGTCCAACTAGTATTTCACAAAACACAATTTTACAAAATAATGTTTGTTATGTTTTTGGAAAAAAAACAGAAATTAATCTATTGCGGATCTAAGAATAGTTATTATATAGTTTATTTACTAAAAATAAGTTATATTTAACGTCGCCAGACATTAAATATCGTTTACCTAATGCAGCACAAAGACAGTCACCTCAGTGCTTAGGGGCCGTAACGAGCTTAACAACTATATTAAAGAACATCTTGACTCAGGAACATGTTACATGAGAGGCTTCCAGGAAACAGGCTAAGCCGTTCTACACAGATATTATGCGGTCAACTTTGTCGCGCATCGTCTTACTCGATTAGGAACTTTATAATAGAGAGTATAAAGCTCATAAGGCTTATGGAATGTGTGAACTAGGGAATAATGTTTTACAATGTTCGAAAGGTTTGCGCTTTTGTGTGACGTCTCTATGAGTTTTGCACCATTTTTTGGGCCAAATTAATTTTACGTCACTATTCTTCGGTTTTTTAAGTAAACAATATGGAATATACATTTGTAAACTATGGCACCAAAACCGTTTGTCCTACTTCTGGAATACAAGATAGCTATTGCAGCCTTTGATTATTTATCCAACAATTGCAGCGTATATTTAAAATACATGTTTAATTTCACCTAGATCCGATTAGTCATTCAGGCGTGATTGAGTTACAAATCAACCGGAATTTTGCACTTACAATTAAGATAGTAAACTAAGACTATCTTTTACCCGTTTGTTTGTATAATTGTGTACACATTAATGCACTGCTGGTAAATGAACAAGGCATGTTCGAAAGGGGGATAATGCCATTATCATCACGCTTGGCAGGCAAGTTGGCGAGTACAGTTTGGTTCAGAGTGGAGAGAAAAAGTCTTCTTCTAACCGTAATTTTGAAGTCGCCTTTTGCATCACCCGTAGGACAAAAGGATTATTTAAATATTATTTCTTTTACACGGCACTTGTGTTCTCGTTTGTCAAAGAGTATATTTAGTATAAATGACTTTCAGTGATTGATACTTACGAGTCTATTTTAATTACATCTGTCGTACTTAAATATTTTTGTTTTTACGCAAATTCACATCAATAAGCTGCAGATACTACTGTAAAATTGGTATCGATAAAACATCAAAGTGAACCTGATAGCTTCTAACGTACCTGAAACTCTCAAAGTAATTTATTTTCAAAAAATCTTTAGGCGGCCCCGAATGATATACGACGCCAATACTCTCGGAAAATATTGATACGGCACCGATGCGCCAGTTAGCTATAAAAGCTAAATTGCCAACGGAATAAGTAAATATTTTTCAAACTGAAACCTTCCAGTCGCTAGGAATAGTTTTATTGATGTCTTCGTGAACGGGAATTTACTTTTCATTACTATAGGAGTTTGTTCGCAAACAGTTCAACATTCACTTCAAATGCAAAAAATCGTGTCAAACCTTTAGCTCGGGTTCCTTGAAAAACGTCTCACTCAGCTTTTACAGAGTCAATAAAAATGCGATAAGCGAGAAAACTGAATTAATATTGATTTAGATTGGGATATATTATATTAAGAACATCATATAATACACATTCACTTACTCATTTATAAAGGGTACGTTCCTTAAATTAAAACCGTACAAGAATATGATTTAGATCTCAGCAAAAATACAGACAGAGGAGACTCGATGACGACTGATAGGATTATATGGAAGAAGAGAACATTTTGTGCTGACCCTACAAGACCCTGGAACAGAAAAAGCAAATAATGATGATTTAGATTATTATTAAAGCACATCGCGTTAAAATAATTTGCTGCCATCAATTTCGAAACGCCAATTTTCTGTTTTTTTTTCCAACACCGATTTATCAAAGCCAGGTATTATCAAAAAAAGGCACTTGGAAGCATTGATCAATGAATATAAGGGGTTTCCAGTAAATAATATTGCTGGCTTTAGACAATTTTCGATGAATAGACGAAAACATTCGCTCCCAACTTCACCGCCAAAAAACCAGACATCTTTTTCTTGCAAACTAGCTTCGTTAGTGAGACAAAACGCTTTACTTGCGGTCATTATCACGTTTTCCTCCAGATGTTTTCGTCTACCAAACACAATTCCGATGGCAGTCCTTTGTAGTAATGATTTAATAATTTAACAATACCGCTGCAAAATTAGCGGTAAGTTTTTTCCGTCCTTTGTAAGGTTTGAAAGGGAACGTCGGCCTCGTAATTCTGGGAGAATGGCCGGTCGGGATTTAATTGATTCATGGGGCATATGAGCCCAAGATAAGGCGTTATAATGGCTGACAACACACTTAATTGTATAGCTATGGAATGTAGGTCCTGATAAGCCCCTTTACGGTGTAATCTCGTCGACGTAAAATCAAATGCTGTAAAAATAATGTCTGATAACGTTGGGGTTAATCGCCTAGCGTGTGTGAAGATTTTTGTTATGTGTGTGTTTTTATCTAAAATAACAGTTGGGCCTTGTTTTGTAAAACAGTGTTACTAAAATATACCAAGTTGCAGTAAAAACATTTAAATGACAAAATTTCATTCATTCTGCTTACTTGGAATCACCAAATTGTCTCAAAACTTTGGTTCTTAATGTCGTTTGCTTTCTGATTAAAATAATAATTCTTCTTATTTATTGAATTTTGAAAAACTCTTAAGAATAAGAAAGATAAATTCGCTATTATATTATAATTCTATTTATTTTTAAATTGATAGTGGTACGATCTGATAATGTTCCACTTACTTAAATCTTTTCTCTATTCAAACTCGCACTGTGGGTGATCACAAAGAACTCCTGTACAAAAAAGTGTAAAAACATCGCAGCAGCGAAGCGTAATCACGATTGCATCTTTTCACTAACCCGAGTACCACGCGTGATCGTGAACATCCTTTGAACAACGGTAGCGTGTTTGTTTTTCGAAAGAAAATATTTTTATTTTTCCCCGGAGAGATAAGTTCACCCAGAGTTTTATTAACGACAGTTCGGGGAGGGACCGCGAAGATTAGGCCTTTCTATCATGCCCTAGTTGGCTCACTTATGTCACTTCGTATGTTTACTTTCTGCTCAAGAAGTTTGCAGATGACATTGTTTCAGTTCACTTGCTATTGCTGTTATAAAATAATGATGTTTTTGTGTTTGATTGGATATATAGGTTATTTAAAACTTATTTAGGCATTTAAAGGTTAGTAAAATAGCTTAGAAGTAGTAATCTTGGGCAATAAGACAATTACTTAGTGGACAAATACATTATAGAAAAAAAACTGTAAAATTTAATTTAGTAATACTTTTTCCAAAAAAATAATTGACTTGCAAAAAAAGCATTGTTTTTCCAAAGATCTTGAGTTAGTTGAAGTACTATAAAATGAAGAATATAGGTACCTCTTTGTATAATAAATTTAAGAAAATACAATTCCTTTCATTTATTACGACTCTGCCGAGTCCTGAATCTTTTGATTGGTTAAGAGATTCAGGACTACGAAATAATATTGTTCCCGTTACACTGTCACTAAAAAATATAATATGATACATTTGTTCCTCTAAAACAAACTCTAAAATGTCCAAAATGTTCCCACCCATCTACGCCAGCCGTACCATAACAGAGCTGAAACTACCGACACTAAATGCAAGTGAAATCAACTCGGTGTTTATTCTTGGCGGATTCCAACGCGCCCAAAGCGGAATGCCGTAGTGCCCGGTCTATAATCACCATGAAACAGCATTGCCCCAGCTCGTTTGTCACCAGCCCTAATAGAGGTTTTTACCAAATGCTCCCATTCTTTCTGCGTCACTTTTTGTCCAATCCTCACTTATTTGTCTCACTGTGTAGAATTCTTGGGAGGCCACTGCGCCCTTAATTAGACGAAGCAATATGAAACTTGTTTTTGGGTCGTGTTATTAGAATTTGAGATGCTTAAGTGTTCATTGCACATTCATATTAACTTTTGAATACAACAAAAATTAAGTAAACAAGAAAAGCAAACAAAACCAGAGTCATTGTCATACAGAACAATTTTGTTTTATGTGCTACTATTTTGATGCCTTTTTTCTTACAGGCAATCTGTCAACATCGATTTTCCTGCTTTACCAAAGACTACTGACTGCAATATCCTATGTAGCTAACAGGAACTAATTCCTAATTAGACTAATGCTACCTAAATTGATTCTTTTCAGTTGTCATAGTAAATTGGAGTAAAAATTGAAGATGTTCCAATATTAGTCTATAGTAAGATAAACATATCTATAGATTTGAAAATATGGAAAACGCTAAAATTGTTATACTTGGTTAAAATTACACGGTGGGTACTGTATTTTATACGTCACAAAAACCTTACTAGCGCAATGACCTCTGCCTTTAGCAAAACCTTTCGTTGTATTTGCCGGCACGTTATGACTTTACTCAGCCGTAACCGCTATACCTACTAGGTGTAATGCCCGAAAATTGCCACTACAGAGTCGCAGGTGCCGCAACACTGGCTCGGCTTAAGCGATTTCCCTTCAGCGACAATAAAGCCTAGTTTTCCATTAAAACACCACACTTACTTGTAATAATTTAGTGCACATTTTGGAATTACTTTGCCACGCGAACATCGACTGTGTTAGTTACGGTATAGAACAGTTTGGGCGATAGACCATCCTTGAGGTTCGGGAAACATTGTTTGCTTTTAATTTGTGCCAGTTTGCGCTAAGCCTTGTGATTAGCGTTATTGACACCAATTGCCGTCATAATGCCAGTCTGGCACCTAATCCGCGAATTGGCATAAGCAAATAATTGATTTAACATTAATTATGACTGATCAGGAGTATCAAATGTCTTGTCTTCAGTATCATGAAATAAGTGTGAATTTTTAGTGGCTTATTTCATGAATTTAACCGGTTCCATATCTTTTGGAACGCCCCGTTGGTCTAGTGGTTTAAATACCGGGCCAAGATCGATCGATCCCAGGTTCGATCCCCGGGTTGGGCAACAAAAAGTTTCGAATTTTCGAACGTTGCTCGGGTTTGTGATCACCAACCCGCATTTGGCAAGCGTGGTGATTATGCCAGTTCCCATCATTGCAGTGGTAACTTGAATTCAATGATGGAGGCCTTTTCCCTGCAGTGGGATGATTATAGGCTATTACTCGTACTTTACTTTACTTACATATCTTTTGTAACATCAATATCCCCCAATGATTGTTTTCATAAAGTACCTACATAAAAGTTAAGAAATATTTTAGTAGTGTAGTCGATGTTTTTGATAAAACTGTATTAGTGTAGAAGATTATATTGAAGACCCATTTGCGGTGTGAGTAATGCAATGTACTCCAATGAATTACTTGCTGCGGTCGCCTCGACCTCTGTCGCTGCTTATGTGTTAATTTGAACGCAAACGTGCTGAGGCCTTACTTTGCAAACAATATCCGTGAATTCGACTCCATCTCTCTCTTTCTAGAGTTCCGTAGCCGAATGGCAAAAAACGAAAAAGTATTAGCATTACACAGTTGAAACTTGGTAGGTAGGTATATGACCGCTTTACAATTATCATACAAAAAATAAAAAATAATGACATTTAAAGGGGGCTCTCCCATATTATTAGAACAAAAACAAAAAAAAATCATTTTTTTACTCAAACCTATGTGTATGTGTAATCTATGAATAGGTCTTTTAAAATGACATGGAGGTTTCTAGAACCATTTTTACCTAAAGTCTAACATTTGGAAGATAGACGCTTCCAAAGTGGTAAAATGGGTATCCCCTCCCCCTCTAACTTTAAAATTCAAATTCAAATTAAAAGCGTTTATTTCAGACCAACAGTGGTCCATAGTTAGGCAAAATAAGAATTACACAAGTCAGCTTAATACAGAAAACAAAAGAATTTGCAACAATAAATAAATATATTTGTGTGCATGAACATGTCTGTTTGTACTGGTCTGGGTATTTTCTATGTATTATAAGTATATATTTACAAAAAAAAAAGTATATAAGTAAGTTTATCGGTTGTCTAGTACCCCATACGACAGGGTACTTAATAGTATCTTAATTTGGGACTAGATGGCTCAGTGTGGCCCATTGAGGCATGTCTTAAATATTTATTTATTTATTTTATTTATTTATTTAATAGCATTTAGGTTACGACATGTAGCCGAACCCAGTGCTTTTAAACTAAACAAGTGAAAATTTTGAAAAAAATGGGTAATGTAATGTAAATCGTAACAAATAATTTGAACAAAAATTGGTTTGAACCAGATCAAACCGGTAGTTTTTGAGTAATACATTTTTTTAACAACCGCTAAAAGTTTGTCCTTCATACAAACACTATGAAAAACAAAGTTATTTCTGCTGTCAATTGAATATTGTGGTATTTTGGCTAAGTGGAAGTAAGTGGACCCCTAATTCAGTTAAAGTTGTTACGGAACCACAAAACATTGAACTATTTCCATGTTCTGTGTACGGAACCCTCAGTGCGCGAGTGCGACTAGCACTTGGCCGGTTTTTTCAAGTCAAAGTCGTAGAGTAGGATAGAGGTGTGCATGAGAATGTATGACTGTTTTTTTTTTTTTTTTATTTATTAGGTTCACCAGCGTTTGTTTACATTAAATCATTTACAATACAACTTAAATGTTTTAAGACGAGCGTCTAAATTAAAAAAAATTTAATAGTTTAGTTGTTTTTGTTATTTTTTTTTAATAATTTGTTTTTTATAAATATCTAAGCACATTGTTCTACTAGTAAGCCTTTTTTTGCATGTTGTGTTCGCCTTAAAAATATGTTACACTAGCTGTTGCCCGCGACTTCGTCCGCGTCAATTTCTGTTATTATGAACGCGATTATTTTTGAAACATTTTTCACTGATGCTTCGCTCCTATTCGTCGCAGCGTGATGTTATATAGCCTGAAGCCTTTCTCGATAAATGGACTATCTATCATACAAAAAATTTTTCAAATCGAACCAGTATTTCCGGAGATTAGCGCGTTCAAACAAACAAACAAACAAACAAACAAACAAACAAACTCTTCAGCTTTATAATATTAGTATAGATTTAGCTGAAGATTTTTTAAATTTTAGTGTTTGTAACGGCGTGCACGTCAACCAAGTTGCTGTGAGCATTGAGCTATTTACCCAATCTAGTGATTGACGTATGTTTTCCCTAAAACTGTCCAAATCGCAAAACCATACGGGGGCATGCATTTCTTTGAAATTTAATGTTCGTTCAATTAATTCTGTGATATTTGTCTCTCTGACTCATGACAATGTTTTAATATTAATAACGAATATTTAATAAAACCTTACCTGATTCTGACAGACGACCACAAATTAGGTTTGGAGCACTTACCTAGCATCCTAAAAGCATATTATGTAAATGTGTTCGTACAAAGTCACGGCTAACGCACCGGCATAGCGTTTAACATAAACGCATGGATCAGTCTGCTGAGTGCTGCAGTATTTGTCAGCTTTAACCCGTTTAGTATTTAGTGATAAGTTTCAAAATTGAAGTTTAAAACTTGCATTCCTAAATTTTACAAATTTTCAAGAATGATTGGAGTAGATAGATAGATAGAGATACTCTTTATTGCACGTCAAATAAATTAAAAATAACACATGTGAAAGATTAAGAATTGTACAATTTAGACTACCAGACAACTTTGAAGTAAACAGTCAAACATACATTCCAGTGCTCCTAAGAAGAAAATGGTAACTTACAAATTAACATCAAAACAAAATAGGCATTGTGTTTATCACTTTTTACTATTGTTAATGCATACTAACTAAAAACTTCTTTAAAGTTTTCTTTTTAAAGACAGAAAATTTATTATGTTTTTTTATTAAAATTTAAAATAAATAGTACGGGGCCACCTAGCACATAGAAATAGAAATAGAAACTATTAAGAATACTCGAACTGTGTGCCAGTATTTATTTTTTGGTATCCTTATATTTTACCGGCTGTTGTATGCCCAATGCCACATACAGGACTAAACCAATTCTCGCTGTCACCAAGACCGGCGTCTGAACTTAATTGTCGCGTTCTGTCCGGTGAGCCGGAACGGGCTAGCGTTTGTTAACTTTCTATGTATAGTTTTGGCAAAAAAAACTTTATGATAAAACTTGAACCGACCAAAAGCGTGGTGTTTGAGTCGGTGCCTGATAATATTTAGTAACTGTTTGTTTTTTTATTAGTTATAACAATCGCAAAAAATCTTCGAAATCGGTGCACTTGATAAGAAAGAAAATTCAAATTATGAGCTATGATCACAGAACATAGAAAGAGGTTTTCCATGTTCTGTGGCTATGATCATACATAAAAAATATTGAATTCTTTAAAGCGTCGAATTGAGAACTTCCTTTATTTTTCTTCGGTTTAAATATAGTGTGATCAATAAGAATTAGATTTCAGAATAGATGTTCTATTCAAAAACATTATTAAAGTATAATGAAGTTAATAGCACTAACTGCAGCGGTTGTTTTTTAAATTATCGTCATTTTTGTTATTCTTTGTACGGATCGCAGTTTGATCAATAGTGCAAAAAGTACTTCTTTAGTCGCATATTAAGGCAGCGTAATTCTTAGAAGAAGCGTTTTTGAGTTATTAAAACCCATCTGAGAACTACAAAACAGCGTTTTAAGGTCTAAAAAATAATATGTAAGTTGAGAATCTAAACTAGTCACAGTTGCTATCGGTTACACGACTTGATTAACTTGGCTCGATAGAAAAAAATCTTATACCTACATCTCTTTGAAATGTTTTTTCAATTTAACCACTAAACTACGGACATTTTAAATATAATATTTATACTTGTATAAAGCTATTAAATATTTATAGACATATTCGCTGAGTTTGAACAACTATTAAATAATACACTTAATTACTACGAGTATGTTTAAATAACTACAAAATACGTGAACGCGGCGGTGACGGTGCGCATAGGTGCTCCGTTATAGGCGATCGATGGATATCGATACCTAAATCCCGAATTACCGAGTCTTAAGATACCTAAAAGACGAGAAAGAGTTGTGCAAAATGATAATAATTTGGCTGATATCATCAACTCTATTATTTAAAATATATATATACTATCATAACATATAGACTCCGACTAATACCCCATCTCGATTTGGACCAGATAAATTAATAAATTATGTGAAAGACACAATCAAGTTGCATCTCTTCTTGCTCTGTGGGAAGTATCCAATCGTATACGACGGTGCGTAATGCAATGAGCCTCGATGAGTCGATTCCGCGCGGTCTCTCTGACCCGCACACCGCGAACGTGTTAATTTTGGGTTTAATTCGTTCCAAATACATTTGTTTTCGTTAATGCAAACCGTTAGAATTTTACTGTCTGTGAATATTTAATATAAAGAGATAGGTCTAAATAGAGTGCACTTTCATTAGAGGTGGCTAAGGAGTACTGTTATAAGAACACTTTCTGCCATCGGCAGCAGTACATTTTCACATAGCATTAGCACACAAATTACCACTAGCCAATACAATATCGAAAGTATATGTCTAGCAGTGAACTGATGATACTATTTTGACAAATTAATTACAATTTGTCTTCGATTTTGAACCCATTTTTCACCGTTGTTTTTCTCAGATAGAACAACATTCTATAAATGTCTTTATACACATAGCAACTTTGGAATGAAAAAACGAAGAAAAAGCTAAATACCCAAGGAATTCTACGCGGTCATTCTGACTTGCTCGCAGCAAATGTGTTAATACGAACGCAATGTGGTCTGTAATGGGATTGGAAAGGTGTAAATCAAAGTTGTTTTGTTTTTATATAAAACTCTCAAACTTCGTATCGCCTCAGAAAAGAATTTGATTTTGACGGCTTAAATGTCATTGTTGTCAAATATGGCAAGGTTGGAAAGTTTGAAGAAATACAGTTTTTAAGTTAGTTATTTTACGTTAACTTTCCAATGTTTTTAATACTTATTATCTTTTTCCTGATCAAGACAAATCCAAAAAACAAAAATTTTACAAATCTTTCCAGCCGTTCTCGACTTATAAGTGGTGTAACAAACATGACTTTCTTTTATATGTATAAAGATATGTTAAAAACTATTTTATATAAGTATGTTTATCTCTTTTATAATATTCTCTAGTACGTTTTGAGGTCAGTACCTAGATAAAACCACACAATAAATTTAAGCTAATATTTAAATTGTTATTTTAAAAGTTGAAACGCTTTTTATATATTATATGCTTAAGAAAATAAGCTATCAGAAGCCACGTTACAGAACAATCTTTATTCCTTTTTAGTATTATATCATGTAGTGCACTTTAAAAATTCTCGATTTCAATTTTAGTTAACGAAAACAGAATTAAATGATTATATTTACAAAAAGTTCTCGTATTTTTTCAGGTAAGCCTACAATCGGCCGCTCACAGACTGCCGGGTATGTTACCAGTAATCCGATGACTCTCCCGACCGATGCCTGAAGCTTCCGACAAACCATTGCAGTCAATATGTAATTTACCTGCGGGAAAAAAATATTAACACCGAAAACACGTAGGTTTTGAGGCAAAACAATGTTGTTTTCATGTAATCTGTGTATATAAACAAAGAGAAAAAAGTATATTTTTTTTTTTTAACTTTAAAGCAAAATAAATAAATGTGCACTACACAGTGCCCATTTGCGATTCGATGACGCCTTACGACTGATGCATCGCAAATATAAATTTACGACGTATGTCATGGCCATAACTGTTTTAATTGGCGAAATATGTACGTTTCATAAGTTATTTGGAGCGTAAGTTAGTATTACGGAAGTTTTTAATTTCCTGCAAACCGAAGTCAATAGTAATAAGATTGATAAATATTTATATGAAATGCTTACGTAATACAAATCAATAAATAAAAATATTATACGATTTGTCCGTTCTAACTATAAATGGATAAAGCATTTGACTCCTAAGATAATTTTTGGGTGAACTTAGGTCAATACAATACAATGCAACAATAAGTATTATTATTGAGAGATATAATTTTTTTTTTGTACTGATAATCTTCAACCAAGGTAAACCTGTTTTATAAGAACTGGCGTGCTGCTGAGTTCGAATTTTTAATTTAGTTTCAACTAATATTCCTTAATATGAGTAAATTCTAACATACAAAAATCAACACATAAATGTGGTGTGTTACAAAAGTTACAAATTAAATAAAATTAACATATTTTTATTAATAACAAAGAATAACCCAATTAACTAAAAGAAGTTCACCTAATAAGTTATTCCAGCTACGTCTGGATTTATCTGTAACACTTTGGAAACTGCTACGATCACGGCAATCTGTAGCAAACATGACCGCTACGATAGCGCATATGCTACGGAAATACGACTACGAGACCACTTCGGAGCAAGCTACGAAGTTGCTAACGTTATTGACTACAAACGTATTGCTATTAGATTTGGTTTTGAGTAAAATAGATATGAAACAGTATGACAAATTAATAATTTAATAGTCTTTTACAAGGAGTTTAAAGTCGCTTAAATAGGGAAACATTTTATTAGATTTAAAGTGCTTAGCCTTTCATGATTTCATCATAATTAAGTTACATAGTAGTTCTACAAAAACCCTCTTTCAATAGAATATTTTGCCATAATAGCCATGTTTCACAAAAATTTTGGCAATTACAGTATGGCCAATGGTGCAGAGAAGACCCTGCAATCCGTCTTTTTTAAAGTACTTATTTAGTCACACCATACGACAATTTTAATACGAAGAGAGGTGTCGTTTTTCTATTTTAGTTAAGGAATACTTAACAAAATCTACATTTAGCCTTACTATAGTAAGATACTGCCTTATTTTGGGAAATCTTAACTAAACATTTTATAAAAGGAGAAACTCGAATGAAAAGGTTTTGTTAAATTCATATTAATTTCTAAAAAAGATTTCTTGAAGGCACAAAAATAAGATGTGTTTAAAGAAATGTATTTCTCATTAAAAACTTTAAAATTATATTTATAAAAGATAACTTGTTGTTTGATTATACCAGCAAATTTTAACGATAATTGATATAATCAATTATAATAATATCGGAAAACCTCCTTGGAGGAGGTTTTCAAGTTTTGCTACCCATGTGGGTGTAAGTAGAAAAAAAAGCATTTTTCTATATTCTAAATTATCTTCGTTGTATCTGAATTTCACGGAACAAGTTCTTGAAATAGTTAAGTAACTTACTTTGGGATCAAAACATTATATGAGATCTTGTCATTACTATTTTTTCTTTAAATGAGTATTCAGCTAGTTTCTATCTGATGCCAAGTGTTCCGTATGCGGAACGCAAAAGACAAAAATGTTACGCAAATTGAATGTACAGTTCGCGAAATTGATTTCGTTTAGTCAATATCGAGTTACAATAGTTTCTATGTAAAACGTGCCTCACGATCATTGAATAAAACCGTGCGGCGATCAGTCACAGCACGGAATAGCAATAAACGTAGCTTGTGAATG
Organism: Anania crocealis; assembly: GCA_949315895.1. Lineage (NCBI taxonomy): Eukaryota > Metazoa > Arthropoda > Insecta > Lepidoptera > Crambidae > Anania > Anania crocealis. The sequence continues at coordinate 10,392,965 of OX438868.1, forward strand.
ATGATTGCGGCTTTGGCCGGCATAGATACGGTTGAGATGGATACAGTAGGGTCACTTGTATTCCACGACTGTAAAAAACTGTGTAAAAAATATTTATGAAATAAAAATATTACCCAATCTAAAAAGATTGCGTCTTTTGAGGGACTGTTTTTATTTGGGACAAACACTCCGTCGCATATTTTTAGTATTTTAATTTAGTAAAAATTATTTGATGATATATTTGAATATCAAAAGAAGCATAAAATGTTGGTTTTTCATCAAACACTGAATATAAAATCATCTCATATTTTTATCTTTGTTTGTTGGTTTCACGGTCATTATTTAAGTGAAATAATCACTTAATCTTAGAAATTGTTACAGCCAGTCTTACTTTGAATGTGGCAAAGTAAATCATATAATTGAGATTAAGAAATCAGTCTCATTTAAAAAACAAGTTGTTATTGTTGCATCAGGATCAAACTTTAAAAAAGGAGAATTCTGTGCCATCATTTCTATTACACCGTGTTATACCTACAAGATAAATAGTTGAGTTTAGCAGAAGACATAGTACAGAGTGCGATGAACTAAAATATTTAATAACATCGTGCACGATTGGTGCATAACGCTGTTATCATCGTCATATTCCACTGCTGCATAAAGGAGGATTTGTCATGGTTGTGTCATAGTCTTCACGCTTTGCAGGCATGTAGGTGATCATTTATGACTAATGTTGTATTGGTATTTTTTCAATTGGTCTACTGACAATTATACAGTATTACACACAAGTTACAGTTAAAATAATAAACAAAGACTAAAATTACAATGTAATATATTCAGATAAACAAAAAAAATACAGATTTAAAAAAGTTAGAAAGATAGAAAGAAAGAAAATACATTTATTAAAATTTGGACATCACACACAGATAGTAGCACACAAAAAAGATTTAAACAGACAAACACTTTTTTCTGAAGTCGGTAAAAAATAATAATGAAACTAAAACAAAAAAAAACATAGAACAACAAGAATAGCGAGCACGAGAAAACACGAGCACTACGTGTCCGTGACGTCCACTTTAAAAGGCCCGAGTAGGCCATGGCGCTGGTTTTCAGTGTGCCCTGCTGAGTAAAGTACACGCACGTTTACCTACATTACATTACATTTACTAACACATTTAAAAAAGTTTTAATATCAAACTTCTTGCATTAGTTTGTGAACATCACAATAACTAGTATGTCATTAAATATATTTGTTTCTTAAATTTTTCGAGTGTTTTGTTGAAAAGAAACGCGAGCGTCATTAATGACAGCAGTTTTTTAACTTCTTCACCTCATACAATTCCAATTGGGCAAGAAATAAAAATTGCACTCATATGATGTGTGGATAAATTTATAATGATAATAGTTTTTTAAAATCAACATTAAGCGCACATATTCAATGTTTTAGGTATACGAAATCCCTTTGAAAAATCATTTTGTAACATTCAAAGCAAACCTACTACTTCGACTTCTGTTTTGGTACTAGTCAGTTTATTCGACTGATTGTACTTCACGCTTAAGTTGCTGTATGACAGATGTAACGGCACTTGGATTTGAACATGGAATTGTCACATTTATGTGTTATACGGCGACGTCTCTGGTTTAGCTGCGTCATTAAATTTTAACATCATGTTGTGGAATGTGGAGAGTTATTTAGTACAACCCATTTGTAGAGTGTAAACGCAACAGTTAAACTATTTTCATGTTGTCAGTAATGACCAATGAGGATTGTTCATTGTAAACTTGTTTTGTGGGACAAATATATTTAAATGCTTCACAAAAAATATTTAGTGATACCTACCCTTTTTTTATAGGCGCTTTAAGAGGCAACTAACGGAGTACTGCCAGAAGATGACTAGGCCAAACTGGTTTCGCCAATATGCCTGCAAGATTATAGCGAAATCTTCCTTTGAGAGACGCCTGTACCTACCAGCACCCTGATATATACTTTTAAAATATAATAAAATTACTAATTTTGCTTATAATTTAACAGAAATTTGTTATTTTAAAATTGGTATCTTTTAACTTTCATTTATTTAATTTTCATTATGTATCCGTGTTGTGTACTTGTTTGTGTGTTTATTTATTTTAGAGAAACATTTACTTTACTAAAATACATACGATTACGTTCTTGGTCAAATCAACTTTCAATCTTAAATATTGTAAAGAAAGACGTGGTAAAGTATTTAAGGAGATTAAGATTTTAAGAGTTCGCTCCGGTTTATTGTACTGGAGCGAACTTGCCAAAAATACTTTTTATTCTTTTATCCTCGTACAAAAAATAAAGTATTTTTTTTAACCAACATAAGGATGATTAATGCAGAAGTTTGGAGTCGGAATCAAAGAAACAATTATAGACATTTGTCATTGGCCCAAAATTACTGAACTTATCAAAAACAATTACAAAAAAATGCAAAAATACTCAAACCACTTTAACAATAACCTACCACACAACGTTTAATAACTTCTCGATTGAAAGCTTCGAATTCAATACGCATCTTGACTCCGTTCGTAGTGATTAAATATATAACGAGGATGCTTGCAGCTCCCGGCGAAATTCTAAGCGATCCGCCGAACATTCCGGCTTTATTTCCCGGGTGTAATACAGAACTTACGGACAAAGCATCCCTTGTACCGTCTAATACCGTACATGGTTTCACACTGCGTCGGCCGATTCACGACACTGCCACTCCTACACGCAATCAGTATGACCACACGCAGTAACGTGAATTTTGGGAAATTTGGAACAGACGAATGAACGCATCTAATTTTAACTGTTTTTAAGATACTGTACTTTTAGTAAGTACTTTTTCCCCTCAGATTCATTTAAATTCAACAATTTGTTTGGTATGAAAACTCTTTCTTTATTTCTACCTGTAATTTTTGGAGATCATAAGGTGACGTAGTGAGATAATCATGAGTATTTGCACGGAAATATATTTTATTTTGATGTAAACACACAGTGACTTAACGTTGCAAATAAACTAGAATACTACATTATTTAAAAAAAATGTCTCTTCACAGAAAGTTATTACCTATACGAGAAGAGTCCTACTGTGCACAACGCACCTTGATGCGTTAAGAAATATATTTTAAGAAGAAAAATTATTTGTGATTACTGTAAGTAGGTACTTATAAAATAGTCGAAAATCAGAGTCTACTTAGAACTACAACATTATTTATACCAACAAAACATATTTATTATTTAGTGGTTACATTAATTGTAAGTTTGGAAAGTTGCGTCATATCTTCTCGTCGTCACTACCGCAATGCCTGAAGAGTAGGGTGTTCAATCAATGCGTCCTACCCGTCATGACATACGGAGCCGAAACGTGGAACATGACAGTCAGGCTGGCCCACCGACTGCATGTCGCTCAGCGAGCTATGGAAAGATCTATGCTCGGTATTTCGCTGCGGGATAAAATCCGGAACGAGATAATCCGGCAGAGGACCAAAGTTATGGACATTATCCAAAAGTGTAGCAAGCTGAAGTGGCAGCGGTCTGGCCATATTTGTCGCAGAACCGATGAGCGTTGGAGTAGACGGGTTCTCGAATGGAGACCACGTCTCGGCAAACGTAGTGTAGGACGCCCCCCTGCTAGATGGACCGATGACCTGAAGAAGGTAGCTGGTAGTGGCTGGATGAGGAAAGCGGGGGATCGTGCACTGTGGCGTGCCCTTGGGGAGGCCTACGTTCAGCAGTGGACTGCAATAGGCTGATTGATTGATTGATTGACATTAATTGTATAAAATTTTAGCACTATTCAAAATAAAGAAAAATAAATATACTGCTTAGAACGGAAATGTACAATTTATTTTTAATTTATAATTTAAACCTTTTTTTATTTCTTTTATTTGGTTGTTCATAACGGCTTTCAAACAAAATTCCGTTATACCATTTTTTTATGAAATTGGTCCTCTTATTCTGTTAAAAATAGGTACATGTTTCGAGATAATTTATGTTGTCTATTAGTAAAAAAATATAATATGTTCTGTTCTGACATTGTTTTAGAATTAGAAATTGTCTTTGCTCATTTACTTATAATATTCATATTTGCAAATTAAATTAAATTTATTAAATTCATTTTAACCTAAACAGTATTTTCATCATCCTGTCTAATTGACCGGCACATTTAAATTTCAAGCAGTCTTTTTCTTTTAGTAGGTACTAAATACAAATTTCAAAAACATTTGTTAATGATTTAAAAAAATAGTTAAAAGGTAATTTTAAAACATAAAACAATACACACGTTGGTCATTTTCACATATGTAAATAATATAAATTTGAAGAAAATTATTAGAACTTATTCAAAAAGCTACGTAAAAAGTCGAAAAAAATCCGTATCTTATTAATTGCGCATAGATGTTACGTGAACACCCTAACTTGCACAAACCATGCTTGCAGAAGCCAATCTTCACTAATATCTCAAGACCATATAGTTCATTATACATTGGGACACCTGACAATTCAAACTACAACATAACTACATGCGTATACCGCGTAACCTCGACCCAACTTCGGACATCCCACAAGTTTCCCTATTTGAAGTCCGTTTCGGTTCAAGCGACATTACGGCATTCTGCTTTAAATTGGTTGAGTTGATGTGTTTATGTCGCAATAATACGGTCTAACATTTCAATCTATTGAAATTAAGCGTAATTTGAAGAGCAGTATTATCAATGGTTTTGTTAAGGTTCCTTAGTCAACAAGGAACTGTTGTATCTACACCGTGTCTGTCTTTCCGTCCGGCTGCGGTTAATCTTGGAGAGTTTTAGTTCTTGAAACCTGTGATTTGGCATGAATTATATAGTAATATAAAGTTTATAAAAAGTTGTAAATGACATTTCAAATGGAATGTTTTTTTTATCACGTCTAGATTTGTTGGATATTTCTTTTAGTTTTTGTGCCAGCTAAACGACAATTCAATCCGTTGAAAATTGTTGGATACGTAAAACGGTGGTAACTAAAAACCAGACAAGTGCGAGTCGGACACGCGCACTAAGGGTTTCGTACCTACCATTGACTAGGAAAACAACAGTAGAATACATATATAAATACTTTGAGAACATTTCAAGCATTTAAATGTTGCTGATTTTAATATCGGGCACAAAGCGGCAGAAGAATCACTTACCCACTCAAGCCCCTAAATATTTTGTATTTTAATTTTTATATTTATTATTCAAGTACCTAAATATACAATTAAATATTTCAAGTGCCTACCTGTTACCATTTATTAGTATCGAGCAAAAATTGGCGTTTTTTATGTAGGACGCCTGTGCACGTCCTCTGACACGCACTCAACTACTTGACGAATATTTAAATTTTAATGCAAAATTGACTTACGTATTCTGTTAAAATTGAAAAATTATCTTCGAAATATGTAGTTAAAACATACAAAAGATTTAAAGTTGCATGTCAACACACAAACTAAGGAAAACCCTCTTTAATATAGACTGGTGTTTAACAACTGATTACGAATAACAAACAAAAGAGCAATCATTCGATATGAATGAGACTACCTACTATGAAAATGGCCTTCGGGCGGCGTGAGAAACGTCCAACGGCGGGGTGATGTTGCCACAGCGTCCCGCACTAGGCCAGCGTGGTGGTACTAAGGCCTTAAGCCCTCTCCTTAAAAAGGAGAGAGACCCGTGCTCAGCAGTGAGCGAAAATGGGTTGTTACTTTACTATGAAAATAAACGTATAATGTTCACACAAATGTAAATTAGTAATGTTGGAAATGAATGGCTGTAAAACATCTGCAAATTTATTCGAAACATAAGAAATGATTTCAATAATCCAAAAAATCCCCTACGATATTCTGCTGCTTTATAAATTTACGATCTACCTTAAATAAACAGCCTATTTCCTATACACTTACTATCGCATTAGTTCATGTGATCGCATAGGCGAGCAAGGCTAAATCGTGAAATATCGCAATGATGCTGCACTATCATAAAGTTTTGCTTGCTTTGTGTTGCTGCTCTAAAATAGACTTACAACACAGCTCTTCTTGTCCCATGAATGTCCTGCAGCGTTTTTTTTTCTACCATTGGCTTAACTGCAATCAGCCTGCTACTTGCAGCGATTATGCTTAAATTATTTTTGGAGACGCTTTCATTCAGTAGACGATTAGACTATCTAAAACTATAAGCGTTTTAAAACTTTCAAATATGCCATTATACGATTTTTAATAGTATTAGAATGATTCACTTAAAGTTGCTCCTTTATGACAAATAACATTATTACCGAGGAGAAACTTGGGTCACTATGTCAGATACACTTATAACAAAGTCAGTTGTATTCACTTGTTATTCTAAGTAATAACAATTTAGCTCAGTGCACCGTCTCAAACTTACCTCAACTGCAAGGAGAAGTGCATCCGAATCCGAGATGCATTTCAAGTTTCTGCTTCGGACTTCACGAATTTGTTCAAGTCTTCCATTGTCCTTCGAGTTTTAGTTAATTATAACAGGACAGTACTAAGGAGATGATATATTTTAATTTATGTATCTTTTTCTTAATGAATAAATTACTGTTAACTAATTGAGTTCTATGACTAAGAAATATTATTTTAGGTTTAAATGTAAAATGAAATTGGCGTTTTACATAGATAAATCTTAAATGATGACTAGTTTTTTGTTGCAATACTGCATTTTTTCTTAATTAATCATCATTATCATATTAGCCGAACGACGCCCACTGCTGGGCATAGGCCTCCCCCAAGGATCTCCATAACGATCGGTCCTGTGCTGTCCGCATCTAGCGGCTTCCCGCGACCTTGATCAGATCGTCGGTCCACCTTGTAGGGGGCCTGCCCACGGAACGTCGTCCGGTACGCGGTCGCCATTCGAGAACCTTTCCGCCCCAACGGCCATCGGTTCTCCGCGCTATGTGTCCCACCCACTGCCACTTCAACGATGCAATCCTTCGAGCGATGTCGGTTGTTTTAGTTCTCCTGCGGATCTTATCATTTCTGATTCGATCGAGTAGGGAAATACCAAGCATCGCTCTCTCCATTGCTCGCTGGGTGATCTTGACCCTTCTTATGAGACCCATAGTAAACTTAGGAGTTTATTTCTTAATACAGTGAAAGTAAAAAACAAAAACAAATTACAATTCTAAAATTTCAGCACAAAAAGGGTATTTTACAATAAATAACAGCCCAGATTCACAATGTTTTGAGTTGGTTCGCAACGATTGTTTATTTTTTGCTTCTCACAGGTTTAATCTTGTTTTTTATGGCCAGTATACCAAATATCAATCAAAATGAGACTAAATTTTTGATTGGTTGAATTATCTTCTTAATTTTGGCGATCATAAAATCTAAGTAATTGTTTGATGAGCCTGGTTCACATTTGATCTCTACCGAATAAAATTATCGCTTTACACCTCACTACAAACATTTAATCTTGTTCCATAAAGACTAAGGCGTAGTCATTATAGCACCTCATCACAGTTTCACTGCCTATTATTTAAAGAATATCAAAAGTTAAATTTCTCGGCTGACGTTAACTTGTTGAGCAGCGACACGGTTCCGTAACTTCATTCTTGAGAAGCAAAACTTGCAAAATTTATATTTCACGCGTTACAAAGTTAAACCTGGCTCACAAACTCTGGGTGGCCTAAGCACCTTGATCGGAGAAAGCGGACGCGACCGCGGAAGCGTTCACGAAGGAGCCACTATAAGTCCATTGAAAAAGAAGACCATTGAAGAAGAAGTTCATTGAAGAAGAAGTCCATTGAAGAAGAGGTCCATTGAAGAAGAGGTCCATTGAAAAAGAGGTCCATTGAAGAAGAAGTCCATTGCTGGACACAGACCTCTTTTAAAAGAATATTCTGCTACAATCACCACGCTTGGCAGGTGGGCTGTGGATCAAAGTTTGACCAATGGTGGATAAAAGAGCTGCTGTCCGTCTTCTTTTGACAACATTCCCTTACGGCGGGTCCTAATAACCTAACTATTTTCAGTTTCGGCATATCGGAGATAGAAAACAACTTGTCTTTGTTTCTCTGGCGGGAAAATCAGAAATAGAAACTGTTTCCTATCTCCGAAATGTCAAAACTGGCGATAGATAGATTATTGGGACCGGCCGTTAGTCGCGTTTCACGATACGCATCGAAAGAGGTGCTGCTATTCTTGATGATGAGCACCAAAAAATAATATACCTAATTCAAAACTTTAGGATTATAGCAATATAGAGCGATATAGAGAAAAGCTTACAGCCTTGCTTGGAGTTATCTCTTATATTTTAATATATTATGTAACTATTAAAGATAATATTGGTAAATTTACCATTCTGTACAATTCACCTTAAAGCTTACACAGTCCTATTTATAACTACTACCAAGACAGTCTCAACATGTTTTCAAAGAAACACTCATCAGAAAATTACAATATTTATAGTATTTTAAAAAAAACTCAAATACATAACAGACAATACATTTTACACTTGTTGCAAGGACTTAGCGTTTCGCTAGCGTCTGTTAATGTGTTAGGAGTTGAAAATACAATGGTGGAAGAGACGGGAAGGCGCAACACTTTAGAATTTTAGAAAATTCTTACAACATAAGTTAACGTTTTTAGAAGCGATCTGGACGGTAAAAAAAAAGTAGAATATTATTTGTTGGCAGCGACAAAAGAAGTAATTTTTTCAATAAGGAGATGTAATACAAAGGTAAAAAATATATCAGCGCTGAAGATAGCATTGAGTGTTTATTTAGGTACATTAATTATGATATTTATGATACATTTTTTATTTGTTATTTTACAATGTGTGAGTTAATGTTGTAAACGTATGAAATGCATTGATGATCTCCAAGCATCTAGACTGTCCTAATAGGTACTGCAATAATCATGTCAAAGTTATTGTACAGGACGACTTAATATTATCGTATTTAATAGCTATAGTCATAAAAAAGATCCGTGCGCCCAAATACAACAGACGATACATATAGCTATAATATATAGACTGCGCCCGCGTCCATGAATTAATAGCAGCGCGTACGCATTAAGAAAGGGCCGTATCCGAAACAACATAAGGACGAGGTTTAAATAGCAGAAAACGACGAATAGTTCTAGATTATTTCTGATCGTCCTTGGAAACACGTGCGTCGTGGATTCTTCGAAACCTTCGAGAAAAGAGGCGGGTCTTCGTCCCTACTCGCCTCGCCGCGCCCTATATAGACAGACCGACGCACGCTTAATGATGACAGTTCACAGTCTCACAGATCACAGTTAACAGTCTACAGTTTTACAGTTTATACGGCCTACAGCAACGACCTCAGCACCGACTATTGGACACCGCACCGCCATACGATTTGGATTCCTGCCGCTACCGAAGAATTATAGTGAAGACCGCAACGACCTCAGCGCCCTCTATTGGATACCGTATAGCTTCGCGATTTTGATTCCGTACCGACACCGTTCTTCAATATCGACCAACAACGATCCACCCACCGAACTACAGTGTGCATCGGCTGGAGACACCGCCTACCGGAGAACCGATCACCGAACCAGCACATCAGCAAGTTAACCGTCCGCTCCGCTCACCCACTCCAGTCATCCGGCACATTTTTCTGGTCCTTCGAGCCGGATAGTTGTTTTACTTCTTGAAGATAGACTCAAGAGCACCGATCGCCTTTATTGAAGAACATTAGAAAGTACAGTGATCAAGATGCCAGTGTCAAGGTCTCGGAAAGGAAAGACGAACGTGTCACAGCCGGCTGCCGTCACAGAAGCGTTAGCAGCACCTGGAAATCCTGGCATCGAATCAACTCAGGCAACAGAACCAGAGGACTACAGAAGTTTATCGGACCGGTCTACACGCGCGTCCACCTTAAAATCGAACCGCGCCCGTCGGTTATCAATGGCCGTAGAAGAGGTTGCCCGCCTTAAGCTGGAACTGGCTCTCGCTCAGGTCGAGGCCATTCAAGCGGAAAAGTCCGAGGAAGAAAATGATTGCCACTTACAATCGCAAGAGCCACAGCCGCATTATAGCTACACAGAAGCCGAGCATATTGAAAAAATGCCAAATAGCCGCATACAGGCAACTAGTCTTACAGATTGTCACAAAACAGTTCCTGAAAAACAGAATATTGATCTCTCCGAGTTAGCTTCAGCTATCGCAACCGCAGCGCGCACCGGATACCAATATCAACACATCGCTGAGTTACCATTTTTCAATGGCGCACATTTTGAGTGGCTCAACTTTAAAACAGCCTACACAGAGACAGCCAGTCACTTCACAGAAACGGAAAACATAGCAAGGCTTCGAAAATCGCTAATAGGAAAAGCTAAAGAAGCTGTACATTCGTTGCTCATAGCAAACTGTAAGGCGCTTGAAATTATTAGAACGCTAGAGATGCGCTTTGGCCGACCCGACTCTATCGCATTAGCAGAGATAGAAAAGCTCCGAAACCTACCGAAACTCAACGACTTTCCACGGGAAGTCTGTGAGTTTGCCTGCAAAGTGCAAAACAGTGTCGCCGTACTCCGAACGCTTGGCAAAACACACTACCTGTACAACCCAGAGGTAGCACACCACTTAACAGAAAAGTTAACACCAGCCTTGCGTTACCGATGGTTCGACTTTGCCTTCGACCATAGTGAAGATGAACCGGATCTGATGTTGTTCAGCCGCTACATCGAGAGCGAAGCCATGAAGTGCGCAAGATTCGCCGTTCCTGAACCCGTCTACAGAGAAGATCCGAAACAGCATCGCCGACAGATTCAGCAAGTATGCCACATAGAAGAAAATAGAAAACGAAATACCGTCAAGAAAACACCGCCGTGCCCTATTTGCCGAGAAAATCACAGCATAACAAACTGCAAGCAAATGAGAACCGCCAACAGCAAGACGCACTGGGATCTAGCGAAGCAGCATCGATTATGTTATCGCTGCCTCTGTGACTGGTCGAAAGGACACACGTGCCCTGGTAGACCATGTCGGATCCGAGGGTGTGAAAAGACGCACCATCCGCTACTTCACCACGACCCAGTCCCTGCAGAAAAATCAACTGCAACAGTAGCACACGTTAGAGACGGCTACAACAGTGATATTGGGAAAAGCAATCCCATTAACAGTAATACCCAGAATACTTTCAGGCAGAAATACCGGCGGGAGACATCGAAACTTACAGAACAACTACCGGATAAGACACAAGTCAACAGTTGCATGAACATCGTAAGTCAGCCAAAAGACTACATTATTGACAGTGAAAAACATCGTCCTCGTCATAAACAGTCAATAGAAAAGTGGAGAACAAAGACTTCAATACCGGCGGGAGTAGTAAGTTCTCATAGCTTTAACGGCTATTTCCGACATCGCTTCAGAAAACAGGACAGAAGACAGAACCAAAGAGATTATAGCTTAACAAAAGCATACAGTGAAGAGCAGCCACAACATCATAGCAACAGTCGCCCTGATAACAGTTTTTCTGCAGCAACTAATACGTCGCTGCACGGCGGGAGTATGTACAGGACGACTTAATATTATCGTATTTAATAGCTATAGTCATAAAAAAGATCCGTGCGCCCAAATACAACAGACGATACATATAGCTATAATATATAGACTGCGCCCGCGTCCATGAATTAATAGCAGCGCGTACGCATTAAGAAAGGGCCGTATCCGAAACAACATAAGGACGAGGTTTAAATAGCAGAAAACGACGAATAGTTCTAGATTATTTCTGATCGTCCTTGGAAACACGTGCGTCGTGGATTCTTCGAAACCTTCGAGAAAAGAGGCGGGTCTTCGTCCCTACTCGCCTCGCCGCGCCCTATATAGACAGACCGACGCACGCTTAATGATGACAGTTCACAGTCTCACAGATCACAGTTAACAGTCTACAGTTTTACAGTTTATACGGCCTACAGCAACGACCTCAGCACCGACTATTGGACACCGCACCGCCATACGATTTGGATTCCTGCCGCTACCGAAGAATTATAGTGAAGACCGCAACGACCTCAGCGCCCTCTATTGGATACCGTATAGCTTCGCGATTTTGATTCCGTACCGACACCGTTCTTCAATATCGACCAACAACGATCCACCCACCGAACTACAGTGTGCATCGGCTGGAGACACCGCCTACCGGAGAACCGATCACCGAACCAGCACATCAGCAAGTTAACCGTCCGCTCCGCTCACCCACTCCAGTCATCCGGCACATTTTTCACATTTTGATTTTTTTTATTTTGTCATAATGATTATAAAAAAAATGTGGATTATTTAATACCATAGATTTAATACGTTTATGCTTAATACTATCTGGAATTTTGACATTGAAATGTCATTTTGTTAATATTAAGTGTGTGAATGTTTTTGCGATTGGCTCGGTGCATGCTAAGAAGTTCTGTTTTATTTAACTAGTTTACATTTCGTCATAATCGCCAGGCTGACAGGCGAATTGGCTATTTTCCTTTAGTTGATTCTTATTCCTATGATAAGAAAGGATTATTGTGGATTATTCCATTATTGTGCAGGCATTTCATGACGACAAAAGAAAAATAATTACATACATTTTGTTGTGTAATGCCGGCCTTGAAATGTAATAGTACCACCCTTTCTGCATTATCGGGATTGAAACCAGCATATTGTAATGATTTAATTTTTGCTCGTTTTTATAACAATTACATCTTACTAATGTACAGGCATCAGCACGTCAACCTACCACAAAACGTCAAATTTTCTCAATTGATATTGATCTCAACTTGTTGGATTTAAAGTTGAAAATCAATTTAATGACCTCTAACTTTTTGGGGTAGGTTGACCTGCCGTTGTCTATACAACCGTTTACCTAAGGATATAAAGGGGTGTGACTCATTTGGCTTCTATAAATCAAAATTAAAGCAGTATATTTACAGCAAAATTTTTAACACCTAAATCAGTGCAATGTGTGGTCATGTTAAACATTACATATTTTTTATAAATAGTTTATAAGGTCGTAAGTAAACTATGTTCTTTTTTGGTTCAATAAAATTATCTTAACCGACTTTACACATGACACATACATACACATATACGACAGCCATGTTTGTGTTTGATTTCATACATGGATTTACTTCAAAGGACAGGCGTTCTAGAGAAGCCATACGTCTTACTAATCTATGTTACAATATATTGGTAGGTTATCTAGAACCATATCCGATTGTATCCGAAATAATTCATCTATAGGATAACGGAGTAGGCACATAATTCTGGTCTCAGCTGGCACATTCGCGGTATATTTTACTAAGTGAACGAATAAACTAGAGAGCTTATGCGTTTTGTCTAGTTTTAAACTAAACGTATGAAGCTTAGGTTTAATAAAATTTGTTAATGATCTTTGAGATAATAATGGAACTTGAAAATCAAATAGGTATATCTCAGACAAAAAGAACTGACGAAAACCGTGAAATAAGTCACTAAAGTAACAGCCTATAGGTAACCATCCTACTGGAGGGAAAAGGCCTCCATCATTGTATTCAAGTTACCACAGCAACGATGGGTAGGTACTGGCATAATCACCACGTTTGCCAAATGCAGGTTGGTGACCACAAACCCGAGCAATGTTCGAAAATTCGAAACTTTTTGATGCCTGACCCGGGGATCGAACCCGGAACCCCGAGATCTTAGTCCGGTATTTAAACCACTAGACCAACGGGGTGTCATAAGTCACTAATTTAGATTAAATTAATGATATTGATCACTTCAATTTTTTTTTGATGGGTTATTTTGTAGGATAAATAATATTATATATTATTAGCCTATTAAGTATATTTACTTTTCTACCATTAGGCATTTACTTACTTTACGAAAGGCCAAAGAGCCTCACCTTTTACCTCAACCTTATCATAACTCTGAGTGGTCAGTAAAACGCATGAAATTGTTAACCGTTCCTTTTTGTTTCTAAGGCCTGATTTTTCAATAGTCAGATAAGAAGTAATCGTCGAATAAAATACAATATGGCTAATTTGAAAACGTCACCTATTTGTCAGCAATAATAATTTACGTAAATGACATTTTAAAATCGGTCGTTTTATACTTATTCAGTCTGATACGTTTTATCTGACATTTGAAAAATTGAATGAAAAATTGAAATGATTAAATGAAAACTATTTGAAGGAACAAGTTTTTGCCAAGCGTGGCGATTATGGCAATATCATCCTTTTGGTAAGCCGTAGACTGATATTGTAGCAGGTAGAGAGAAGTCTTTTTCATGTCGTCATCATGTTTGTCTGTCTAATTTATTTACGTGATTATACTTCTTTATTTTATAATCCTGCATTATTTTAATTTTTAGGGAATACTTACAAGGAGGTGGATTCCCTTAACTTTCCCCCTTTCCCTTTCTTTTGTAGAGTGGCAGAACCTAGGTTTCTGAGGGTATTCCTCTTCAAGGGTACCCTAGATTGTCTGTCACGTTATATCTATTATAATATGATAATAATAAAATTGGTTTCTTTCAAAGTATCTGGTGCATTTTTCTAAATTGTTTCATAATTTTGTACAGTCGTTTTCTTACGATCTAAAAATAGAGTTTAGGCGCAATGTTTAAACGAGACAGCCAATTCATACTTACATCAATTCACGTCTCCTGCAGCGGATTAGATATTTTTGGATGCCATTTTTTATTTTATTACGAGGGGATATTTTACTGTCCTGAGGTGAATTTTAAATTTGCTCATTAGAATCTATTACGAATATGTAATAATATTGGGGTGGAATAACAATGCTCGTAAAGGCGTGGGATAGCTTTATTACGTAGGGATATTATAATACATTATATTGAATTATACATTTAGATTCACTAAGAAACGATTTTTTAAATTAATGAACCTTGAAATTATGCTGGGGCATGACATAATGTTTGTTGACTGACTGAAAACTATTATTAAAATATTGGATAGCTAGTTTAGGTCCTTTTAGCATTTCTAATAATAAGTACTTAAATTTTACTTCGCCATATTGCCCAAATATTTTAATTTGTAGCAAATCATTTTTAAATAACTATGCTTGTACCTAGCAGGCGTCGTAAGGAACGTCAAAGTGGCCACCAAATTAGACGTTAAAGAAATTTGTAAACCGTTATTATTGTTATAAAAATAAAAATGATACAATATCAAAACCAGGCAAATCCTCACTAAATGATGTTAGTTGCTTATATTTCATCTTGGGCAGTCTTAATGACATTTATGTATGGGACTGTGCGGTGTGCATACAATTATGTGTTTGTGACTACGCGTTTTTTATATTATGTAGGTATATTACCGATGTCAAGCTTTGGTTACTCAACAGTGGCCAAACATATACCCAGTCACTTTGATCTTTAATAGCATGACTACGTAATAGATATTTCAATTTTTCAAATCACAATAAGCAGTAAGTCTAGACAGATACACTTCAAATGTACCATAACGTTGCTAGGTAATTTAAGAGATTGTTTCCATCGAATTCCATTTGCTTAATATGATGTAGGTACCAATCGTTTATTATCGAAATAATACGATAAATTCTTACAAATTAGATCAGTAATATTCGACTATCATTCAGCATAAATATGAAAAAGCATCCAAATAGCGCATTCATCAATTTGTAGAGGAAGCCCAATGAATGGGTTATTGTCGTATAAAAAGAGACAGGAAAATCCATTCTTTAATCTTTGAATGGGTGAGCCATTCGAAAGATGATCTCATTTATGTCGGTGACCTACAAATCAGGCCATCACGTGTGCCTTAACATAAATCCGAGCAATATAATTGGGCAAATTCATAGATTCGTGCGCGATTGCACTTTTGTGCGTGACTGGGCCAGGTGAAATTACTACCGTACCTACATTCCAATAAATACAGCCACCTCGCTTCGTACATGTTGTGTGGTTAAAACTGCATATGATTTATAGAGCAGTCGTATGCACTTTCTTGATTATTATGGTAAGTTGTTACTTGTTGTAAATTTTAAAAATGAATTCTTAAGCTGTAACAAATAAATATAAGATATACAATACTTAAAATAGCAATAAGTACGAAAATCAAGAAATCTTTACGTAAAACACAGAGAAGATCTTTGAATGTTATAACAGGTACTCAAGTTAGCGTAGCGGGCTGGCTGTTTTTCTAGGCTTCTGTATACCTATACACAACTAAACATTCCAAACTGTTCACCCAGTCAGAATGAATGAATGTCGTGTGAGTTTTTATATAACAAAAATATTGCGTGGTGGCGAAGTATTTACGCAGTGACAGCGTCGTGCGGGATTGCCGTTGATTCATCCTCCCTGTAATAACTTTACATTGTAATGTGGAGCACATGATATTTTCTTTACGTATTTAAAAAACTGGTATTTAACATCGGAAAGTTTTGTTTCTTGATACGATACCAAGAACCACGCGTTTAGTCCATGCGTAAATAAATATTACCAACTTTCAAATGAGTTATTGTTTATTATGACTTAGTAAATGTTATGTAACGGCCTATTATGATCCCACTGTTGGGCAAAGGCAGGCATGCCACACTAAGCAACACACAGCCATCTAGTCCCAAATTAAGGTACCTACTACTAATTAGCTTGGGTTATGGGTACTATACAACCGATAAACTTACTTATATACTTTTTTTGTAAATATATACTTAGTATACATAGAAAACACCCAGACCAGTACAAATAGACATCGCAGTCGTCAAATTTGTTTATCCAGTTACTATAACGTCGATAATTAAGTGAAGTGTCGAGTAATCAGACAATTCTCGTCAAAAATTCCTAATCGATTCGCTACCTTAGTTAAACAAGAAAAGATGCAATATCCATTGTGAATAAATTCAGACGGTTGTCAAAAAGATTTTGATGGATTTATTCACACAAAAAATATTATACAGCTGTATCGGAACAACACGCTTGTTTATGTCATTAAAGCACCTATTATTTCTGTTGTCTAAGGATTAAATTGCATACTGTACGCCTCTTGGCAGTTTACAAATAGTAATACTCGTATATAGCCACGTCATTCTTGCGTTACTGTAATTAAGTTGTCACTGCAACAACAGACTTTATTATGAACGATTAAGTAATTAAAACCCAGCTAGAAAACACATAGTAATCCATGAAAAACGTAGTAATCAATCAAAATAGTACAAAATGTAGATAGTTACAAGTACAACCACTAAAATCGAGTTATTTTACTTTTTATAGTTCCCTGTTTTAGATTGTCTATTCTATTTTGTATTTGTCGTTCTTGTCAAAATATACAGTGTGATATTTTTCCTCTGCTTTTAACGATTATTAAGGTACCTTTTAATGTCTAATTATTTGATATTTATTTAATTTGACCTTTTTTGTTTTATACAAACTTTTTAAAAATCTATTATCTAGTAAATTTATTGATTGAGATGTGTTGACGACTGTAATTCCATGAAAAGGTATTGTCACACAAAGCAGTTTTATAAAAACTTTGCAATCCGTTTCGAAATCTTAGCCGATTCTGTTTTATTTAAAGGTTAAGATTTCAAGAAAATAATAAGAAATCTCCACGGTAGGTAGACTTAATTTCGTATAACGTTGTCCGGTCCTAATTGGTGGGAGGCTGGAGCTCGAAGCCATATGTGGTTTGGTGGATTCGACATCCCAACCCTGAATTTAGTGAGCGTACCTGCTACTTCAATTTGGGTAGCTTATGAAATTAGGTGCAAAAGTTCAATTTAATTTCACCATTGACTGTTTATTATGCGGATTTAGTTAGAATGTGGCAAATTAAAATAAGTTTGAGGGCTGCCGGGTTGAATGTTTTATAAATTGTACTAAGTTATAAAACAAAATAACATATTAAGCTTCCATAAATGGAACCACTATGAATTACAAGGAAATATAGCAATTAGATTATTTATTTCAGTTATGTACTTATTGAAATACTTCTTAACTTGATTAAATAAAAACATGATAAAAATAATTGTCTACTTTCCGTACGTCCCTATTAAGAAAGTCGGATCTGCAAAAATACAACTTTACAGGAGAGCAAATTAAAGTTGGTTTCGGTGATAAAATTTTATCCCTTTAAGCCTGGCGCTTAAAATTTGGACAACATGTAAATCAAAGTCATGTTTTTATGTTGCCTTATTGTATTTTTTATTTTTTCATGCTTATGATGAGTAAAGGCATATATGACATTTTTTAACGTAGTTAATTTATGTTAAACTGTCACATGTGCCACATCCGACTTTATTATACGTTTTACGTACACAAGTTTTTGTACGAAGTGGGATATCCTACATTTTTAAGTGGACTTAACATTTGTTTTTAATGTCCTATATTAATTTATGTATACATTTTTTATTAAAAGTAGGTGAAATAAACAATATAATGATAGGGAAATTATTATAAGGAGATAAGTTTCAATAGCCTCATTTTATTATGAGGCCTGATCAGTTTTTTTATTTCAGTAATAATACTAATCATTAGGAGAATCACAGTTAGAACATCTCTTTGTATTGTTATTAATATAAGTAACTTATCATAACTAATATCGGTTTAAATAAATTTATTTCTCATAAAAAAACATTACAGTTTCACTTTAAATGAGATTAGGTTAATAATGTTTTACATAAAATGTTATATCTTATACCTCTGGTGCCTTAATTATCAACTAACGAAAAGTTGTCTACAGCGTGCAAACATATTTTTTTAGTTTATATTTGAACAAAGAGACAAAATCACATTCTTTAATATCATTCGGCAAGTTATTGTATAGCTTTTTTTTTAGTTAAGGCACATAAAGTATAGTTTGAACATCTTTTTTATTTTAATGGTAATCTCAATAAACAGTAAATGAGGTTTATTACGTTGCCTTGCTTCGGTCCTGTTTGTATGTTTTTTCGAAAGATCTTTCTAGAAGTTGTAGTTCCGTTTGTAAAAGTTGCCGTGACACTTGAAGGTGTAGGAAGATCAATACCATATAATTAATCGTTAGCAACGATTTTCTCTACACAGAGAAACAAAAAAAGATTCTCCACATGGGAATGAGCTGGAGATGATATTAGCGTCGATGGATTATCTGTGTTATCAATCGATAATGACTCTGAAGAGTTATTTCAGTGGATGTAGAAGAGGGCTGGTTGGCTAAGAAAAACACTGCAGCTTTAGTCAACTTTAGTTAATTATATTATTGAGAACACAGAGATACAGCTTATTCGCAAGCACCACAGATTGAAAAGAGAATGAAGTATGTCACATTCAATCTGAAGTTTTACATTTTTTGGTTGGTGTTGCCAACATGCTGGGGGCCCAGTGGCACATAGGTATCTAATAAAAAGGTAAGTATTACTAGTTCAAAATTAACTTATATAGAAATTATCTACAAATCAGTATAAAATATTGGTATTACAATATGAGAAATACATTTTATCAAAAGAAATAAAATATTCTAAATTAAAGAAAATGTTTTTCATTTACCTACTGAAATTATAAACGTAAAACAGTTCCTACTTTGAAATAGTAGCACAATTTAAACCACATTGTTTTCAGTACAATGTTTGGACTGGTGATTGTGCTGGTGTTGAATCTTTTGGATTTCCCACTGAATCGTGTTAAGTTGTGGCAGCATCAAAATTATATAAAATTGTTGGCGGAGCAGGTTTGTCTAAGTTATTATCATTAAATTGTTCGACTGGTCTTGAATCAGTGATATTGTCATCAAAGATATCATCTCCCAGTAAACCTTTTAATTGAACTAACTTTTCCGGTATTGGTGAGCTACCTCGATCTGAAATAAAACAAAAACAACATTTATGTAAAAAAAACTCCTTACAGAATCAATCTGCTGAAGCACCCAGATGTAAGCTAAAACACATTATTTGCCACTCAAATTAAATATCTTACGATTAAAAATGACAATTGTGTTACATCCGACAAAACAGCCTACTATGGATAGCAATTAAAAATGTCAGTAGTGGAATATTCGACACACATAACATACTCAGACACGTTAATTAAAGTCGGTTGTGGCACATCTGACAAAATTTATGTAATAAAATCCATTTGACAATGTCGGTTGTGGCATTACTGACATAAATTAATTAACTGTATCGATTAAAAATGTCGGATCTACCTTAACCAACAGTTTTAATCGCACCGAAACATAATCACCAGATAAAGGTATATAATAAACTAAAAGTAAGGTAATCAAATAAAAACTTATATTATGTTACTCGCTTAAAGAGTGTGTTACAACTTTATAATAATAATAATATAATTCTTACCTGAATGAGTTGAAATATTATGATTCACTTCACGTCTTCGTTTCTTTGGAGGGACAGACCTAGCCGAAGCTGTAGTTATTAGGTCTATAATTCGTTTAAAACGATCAGACATTATAATTAGTCACTAAAATGAGTACTAGCTACAGTAAAATACATCGATCAATCCGAAAACACCACGCGAGCGCTTCTCCCGCTAACAAAGCTGCGACTGGCAGATCCGCGCTCGCTCGGTGCAGTCCTCGCCCCGCTAAAAACGTCGCGTGGTTATTTCCTACGTTTTTAATCGGACGTTTGAGATAAACCGACTTTTTTAGCTTGGGTAATTTTGTTAAAATAAATACTAGATTTTTTTTTATCACGGATTACTATAAATCTTGGTATTTAGAGTACAAAAAATGAAAAAAGTGAAAATCGACCAAAACGTACTACCGACATTCTTAATAGGGACCAGCTGAAGATACTTTAATTAAATATTAAAAATATAAATAACTAGCGGACCCGACAGACGTTGTCCCACAGAGTACTTTTTAATATGCGTTGTCCTGTCTTATTATGAACATTGATTTTAAACTGGTATAAGTAATAAAAAAATATTCCAGATAAAAATTTATTCATCGACATAATCATTCTGCCAATGTTATGTCAAACGCCATAATGTTGCATTAAAAAAGTTTATATTGCCAAAAGCGCTAAGGTTACATTACAAATAATTTAGTATGGCGATTAGGTTTTCCTTAATTTTCAAATTTTCCGCACAATTTTCTGATTTTTTCTTTCATAATAACATTCTCTTGACAATAACAAACAAAACAATAAAAGAATTAGCGAAATCGGTCCAGCCGTTCACGCGTGATGCGATGACCAAGGGAAATAGGGATTAATTTTTATATATATAGATAATTTAATCTTTTTTATTTAAATGCAGACAATTTAACTTCTTTCACTTAAAAAATACACCTCACGAATATATATAGTTCTGATTTTTTGAACTTGTTTGAAATTCCTTTACACCGCATATTGAAGTGATCCAAAAATATTGAAGTTTTCCATCATTTTACATGAGATACCTATCCCAAGACGATATAACAAATTTACAGTAAAGTAGTGCGGGTATGGATTAAGTCCTTACTGTGTTTCATGGATTTTTGTGTGCTTTTTTAAAAATATTTTTAATCGTTATTAAATCGTAAAAGCTCTATCTGTTAAGTAAAAACAGTTTAGCTATTAGTCAACGAAAAAACGCTTGTGTTGACGGTAATCATTCACGATACCAGTCGCATTTATAGATATCAATAGGAAGAAAAGTGGTGGTGATATTCTATTTTTAATCGTTTAATTTGTAAGTCCCTACGTACTGACTACGAGCGAGCAATATATTTTTTTTATACGAGTCGGACAACTACAGCTACGGCACTTCGCGCATTATTAATTAGTAGCAGTAGTAGTTGTCGTAGCAAGCGAATCTTATCATTAATTAAGTAAATTGTTTTTAATCGTAATGAACCAAATAAAGGGTGAAATTTTAACCACTTCCCAAAATTTTTATAGGCTTTCGGTATCGTATTTAAAGCCCATTTATGAAGTAAAAAATTTAAATCATGCTTTCACCCGAAATTATTTTTCGCAATATAGTTTACAATTTTTACGGTCCTAGGCCTGATAAGGTATAAAGGGAAAATCAAAAACGTATGAATAGTATCGTATTCGTAATCGCGTATAAAACGTGTTGCTAGGCGGCTGTATCAAAAATTTTAGATTTATTCTAAGTGCTTTATCTTGACATTTTTGTACTGGGCTATACCAAAAGAAAAATACGTCATTTGTTTTTTGTCTCGTAGATTCAATATTAAAATTTGGAAGGTGGTTAAAATTTCATCCTGTATAAAATTCATAAAGCAAAATTGAAGCGTTTTTTCGATGTTTCTACTGTTAAAATAACTTTTGGAAAGAAGAAATTTTGACAAAATATAATGATCTGTATGTGTTATGCTCCTAAGTTGAGTCTCGCGTGGAGGCAATTCCAAATAAGAGGGCAGGTTCACGTATTTTGTCGCCTGTATGAACAAATAACTGAACATTTTCAGGTAATTTTGGCATTTAACTGCACATTAATGAAACTGTTAACTATGGTCATAAAATTCATAATTTAGTAGTTAGTAAGTTATCGAGATGTCAGAGTTAAATGGTCGAGTCTGTTTTACCAAAGAGTTCTAAATTTTTTCCATAAATGTTGCCAGTTTTAATAAAGTTTCCAAAAAAAACTTAAAGAAAGACTTATGTAGATTATGACGACCTAGGTGTTCTATTATTTTTTTGATCATCACTAAGATCTTACGAGTTTAAATTCGAGAACCAGCTCCAAATATTTCTGAAATAAGTGCTGGCTAGAATAGAAACTCACAATCAATATATTTTAAGCACGACTCTTGCCATTATGGCCACGGTTGGCACCTGCCGACACATATTTTAGCTATCGCTCTTTGGCCAATGGTGATCAGAAGACGCTCCGCTTAGTTTATCTGCAATGCTATTGAATTTTTATATCAGCACCAAACGCCATCCTAGTAATAAAATTACTTAATTAACAATCATCGTAGTATAAACAGACGGCAAGCAGTTCCTTCATTTGACAAGTTAAATCGAAAACCTTGAGAAATGTATTGTTGTTGTTAGTTTTACGAAGTTGGCACTAACTTTTCGTCTCGAGCCCGCATTTAAGCCTAAACGAGAGCGTTTCATTTTCACACTCGCGACGCCGAATCGTTTTAGTTGCCTAGGGTTGGCATTCTGCGTATTTTTAACCCAGGTTAGAATAATACACTGTGAATATTAAAATTCGGGTAAAAATACTTTTTGAGATTCTTTAAAGAAATACCTTAAAATATATACTTTACAGTAGGTTTATACCAACTATTAGTGTGGCTTGAACCAAAAATATAATAAACACCTTCTCTTCCTCCCTTCTTTCTTAATAATGCCAGAATAATACAGGCAGCAGTCTTTCCGTTCAACAATTAATAAACTGCGCTCACCAACCCGGCGCCATTTATGGAAAAAATGACAAAACCTATTATTTGAAGAAGCTTATGTCTAACTGCGGATTAATATGGGCTGAAAATAGACTCATTTGACTGCAAACAAATTTTACTGTATGCGTAGTAATTATTTGAACTGGTAGAAACATTCTGATATTTTAAATTTAATATTTATTTAAAAACAGCTGAGTTCTTGTTAAAGACCTCTTATCACTATGATCATTAAGCTTACAACATAAAAAGTTTTACTGAACGACATTAAAATCATCATCATCTGATCATCCGGTGCGCAATTGCCAGTTCAGAACCTTTCCGTAAAACGGCAATTGGTTCTTCTTACATAATAATATGTCCAGCCGACTGACCCTTTAGCTCAGTAATTCTTTAACGACCGGTCCTAATAACCTATCTATCTGCAGTTTTGGCATATCGGAGATAGAAAACAACTTCTGTCTTTGTTTCTCTGGACGGCAAAATCAGAGACAGAAGATGTTTTCTATCTCCGATATGCCAAAACTGAAGATAGATAGATTATTGGGACCGGCCGTAAGTGATGTCAGTTATCTGTGGTCTACTACGGATTTTTAATCTACCGCGCAGAATTATACTCATTGCTCCCTTTATTGCCTACTGTGCCTACTTTATTGCCTATTGTGTATACCTTAATTTTCCTTGCGATTTCATATATGACGAATATCAAACAACCAAGTTTCCGATCATAATTTACCGTTGGGAACACAAATTGCTTGAATACTTTCCTCTTGAGACACTTGAGTAATTAAGGTGCTTTGGTAGTTTCCCGAACGCTACTCATCCGAGCTGGATGCGACAACAGAACTAATTCTTGGAATTGGAGTTACCTGCAATATCTGTCCCTGGCGTAGTAATCATAGATGATATCCCACATGACTTCCTGCCAGCAATTTTAAAGGTGTCATTTTTGACTCAAAATATTATAGGTAAATTGCTTACCTACTGAGATAGTAGCTATTGCTACATCATAATTAACTTGTGATTGTATTTTCTAAAGCAATAAATGAGCTTTTTGCATTGCTTGTAGTTCTGTAAGCAGTATTCATGACAATTTATTTAGATGTACTATCTCTGAGTAAACAGCATACTGAATGTAGATGTATTAACGGTTTCTAGACTTCACCTACAAATTATTGTAGTTTTAATACATATTAAGTGCTAAAAAATTTATCTTTAATTATGTTACTATTTAAAGTTTTTCTAACAACTTATTTCCCAGCAGACTCTGATATACAAATCTGGGGGCACGGCAGTGCCCCCACCAAGTTGAGTAAAAAAAGCGGCACGGCCGTACTATCTTTTCTCGAAGCATTTCAAGCCATCTTCGACCTCCTATAACATCGTTGGGAATGAAACTAGAAGCGAAGTGAATTTTCAGTGACCAAGCAAGCATTGCATCAGTACGCTATATTCCAAATTTCATTCAATTTGAGCAAGTAGTTTGAGAATAATAACTAGTCAAAGTTCTCAATTTTGTCACTCACTGACTGACTGACTAAATGGTAATCAAAATGTTAAGGCACTTCTAGCAGACATAGAAGCTTCGAATTTAGAACACAATAAGTGTTTAACGTACAAAACAAGGAAAAACTATAGTATTTTCCAATTTCAGTCTAGTTTTTTAGATTCAATAACTGCATAAATAACTTTGTAATCCCATATAAACATATGCGGTTACAAAGTTACATTTGCAGTTTTTTAGTACGTGTACCTGTTTATATTTATAATAAATGGAATAATAGATGCCATCAAAAACATAACTTATAAAAAACCCAAGTCGAGCAACTAAGATTTCCTACCCTAAAAAGTTGTGCGATCTATGTAATACCAAGTCGGTTCATTAGCCAGTGCCTACTTATAGGACCTTTGTCTTAAGTTATAATGTCGCACCCTTATTCAAACAAAGAAATAACTCAAATTTACAATTTTGTGGCAAAACGCAATTAAAGTTTGACACCTTCGCAAAGTGTACTTCAAAATTTAATTTAAAATAAACTAAACAAGATAGGTTCGTTCTAAAAATAGTGATAGATTGTTTAATATACATAGAAATTAATTGTTCTTAAGGATATAGTTTTTTTTAAACGGAAGATATTTATATCTATTTATGAAAAAAAAGTTCGTAATTATTACACTTTATGATAAAAATATTGTAACAGTTCCTTCGAGATAGTACGATGTAAGTCAGAATGTTGCAGTTTTATTTTATTATAATTTACAAGATTTATTAGTTTTTACTTTTATTTCAGTTTTTAATTAAATGTTTACAAATCGGCAGATAACTATTTAAAAATAATTCAATATGTTAATAATACGACAGATATTTTGATGGTTATTATTTAAAATAAAACAGCTAATTCAGTCTCCTTGTTTATTTATCAGTCATTAGAGATCTCCAAAATGTAATCAAATCACAGAAATATAAAAATTATGCATATATTTAGGTAACAAAAAAATACTTTCGTAGTAAAACTGCAGCCTTCACTCACACTCTCTATCTCTCTTCCCACCCTCACATCATGCACACAAACACACGCGCCTCTCTCTCCCACACACACACACACACACACACACACACACACACACACACACACACACACACACACACACATACACACACACACACACACATACACACACACACACACACACACACACACACACACACACACACACACACACACTCGACACGCTGTGTCATTAATTATTAAAGCCAATTCAAAAAAAGATGAAAATTGTACCAACAACAGTGGAGCCACTTGCGAAGTAGGTCATTTATATTAATTGAGGGATGTTGGTTTCGGACATTAATATATTTATAATTGCTCTGTAATTTGTGGGAATTACAGGTGAAAAAGGGACAACGCTCTGATAATGCAAGTAGCCTGGTACCGTATAGTGACGATGGTGACTTTACTGTGTACTCCACGGACGGTGATACTGCAATAAACCATATTAAAGCTGATGAAAATGATGGGATGGAGCATCAATCTTCTGAGACCTTATCTTCTTCGAGTTCATCGTCGGACTCATCATCGGACTCATCATCAAGTTCAGACTCGGAGAGTGGGACTCGTCCGTCTTGTGCTGCGTCGAGAGACGCTGTTGATGACGACAGCAGGGACGATGGAAGTGAAGAGAAATCAGTGGAACATTGCAGGTAATAATTCTTAGATTTAAACTTATTATTATTTTACTACGAATGTGGGCACCTATGTTTTGAAAATTTATTTATTTATTTTAGGAATCGCGCACTTGTGGAGGGCGGGAGACTCAAGGCTGCCAAGTGTCTCCTCTGTATACGGATGGAAGTGGTGCAGACTTGAGTGACACTGACCCGGCTTTCGTTAACATGGAACCTGCAGGAAGGAGGAACTATGTTTTTGGCGATTCCTCATCCTCTAGCAGCTCATTTGAGTCCAGCATGGCTGAAGCTTCTCC
This sequence comes from Anania crocealis, assembly GCA_949315895.1. Lineage (NCBI taxonomy): Eukaryota > Metazoa > Arthropoda > Insecta > Lepidoptera > Crambidae > Anania > Anania crocealis. The sequence goes on from OX438868.1 coordinate 10,419,727, forward strand.
TCCTAAAAAGGGGCGCGGGCGAGCCAAGAGTCCTGCAAAATGGAAACAAAACATAGTTAAGCTTTTGCGAAATGGGGGCAGATCGTGTGTGTCACAACAGTCACATGGAAGTGTTTCAGCTCGGTGTCTTGAAGAGCCTTGCACGGATGGATGTGGACTCGGATGCTTGGAAGAAATTGACACTGATGATGGATACACGTTGTTTGGCAATTTCTGGGATTTGGGAGACTTGGTCAAGCAAGGGGCATAAATTAATTCTTCTAAGTCTGATTTTGTGCCCAAGTGCAGGTACGCTGGCGCCGCGCAGCCTAGACATGGTAATGGGGCGTATCGTTTTGTTCTGAACGGCACTAAAATTCGGGTTTTGTATAATAAGTTGACTTAAAAAATGTTTTGCAAACTCGAATTTTAGTGCCGTTTGGAACGAAGTGATGTGCTTTATTATTGTGTCTAGGTTGCGCGGCGTTAGGTATTTGTATTTGGGTGCAATGTCGGTCATAGAAGAGTTAATGTGTGCCCTTTGCTTGACCATCATCATCATCATCAGCCTACGGCAGTCCACTGCTGGACATAGGCCTCTCCCAAGGCACGCCACTTTTCTCGGTCTTGAGCTTTGAGCATCCAGTTGCTTCCGGCCACCTTGCGCAGATCGTCGCTCCATCTAGCAGGGGGGCAACGATTGCTTGACCAAGTCTCCTTAATCCCAGAGGTTGCTAAGTGGCGTGTATCTGTCATCAGTGTTGTTTTTTCTGCGCATTTGCGTCTACATTTATCTGTGCAAGGCTCTGTGGGACACCTAGCTGAAACATTTTTATGTGATTGTTGTGACACATACGATTTGCCTTTGTTTCGCAAACGTTTAACTATGTTTTGTTTCCGTTTTGCAGGATTCTTGGTTCGCTTGCACCCTTTTTTGGGAGGAGAGGTTTCGGCCATGCTGGATTCAAATGAGCTGTTGGAGGACGAGGAGTCGTTAAAGGCATGGTTCCTCTTTCTTGCGGGTTCTATGTTGGCGAGGATTGGGTCGGTGTCGCTCGGGTCGGCGTCACTTTCATCCGTATACGGAGGAGATATTTGGTGGTTTTGGGTCTCTTGCCTTCTACAAGTGCGTGATTCCTAAAATGGATGAATATTTTTTTGAAATATAGGTGTCCATATTTGTATTAAAATAATAATGGGTTTGAAGCTAAGAATTATTACCTGCAACGTTTTACTGATTTGGTCTTCTGGAGGAGTGTTTTCATCGTCTTTGTTGTCGTCATCAACGGCGTCTCTCGACGTGGTGCAGGACGGACGAGTTTCATTCTCCGAGTCTGGACTTGATGATGGGTCCGACGAATAGCTCGAGGAGGATGAGGTCTTGGAGGATTGATGCTCTATCATTTTCATTAGCTTCAATATGGTTTATTGCGGTATCACCGTCCGTGAAGCACATATTGGGGTCACTATCGTCACTGTATGGTGCCAGGCTACTCGCATTATTAGAGCATTGTCTTTTGTTTACCTGTAATTCCTACAAATTACAGAGTAGTTATGGGTACAGGAGTGGTTATTTGCAAGTTAAGTACATTAATGTCCGAAACTGGCATCCCTCAATTAATATAAATTACTTGCTTCGCATGTGGCTTTGCTGTTGTCGGTACAATTTTCATCTTTTTTTGAATTGGCTTCAGGTGATAATGTGTTTTGCTCAACTTCGATCGATTCCTAACAGTAAACATAATAATTGAACCAATTGCCATATCATAGTAATTAATAGGTAAGCACAAGAATAATATCAAATTAAGGAACGCCGTAAATATTATCAACTTACTTCGCAGTCCAATTTGGTGATGTCGTTCCAAACTTCATCAATTTTTGAATTATTATCAGTTAATTTGTTTTGCTCAACTAAGCCCAATATTTTCCGCGCTCTAGATGATGATAACGCCATGCTAAATGGAGATGAAAATTGCCATTACTAAAATACGTCATCAACTTGATATCTATGAATTTAGTCTAAAAGAGAATTAATAAAAAAAAAATTAAAAAAAATCGTTGTGAAATTAATAATAAACAGACTCATCTCCAAAACTCACAACGATAATCGTAACGTAATAGTACAACAGTGAAATATGTCTTAATAAAGTTCAGTATCATAACAAACTTTTAAACCAACACTGCACTAAGTTGGAATATAAACAGATAAAAGGCTAAATTTTTTGCAGAAAACCGAATTAAGTCTTAAATGATAACTAAAAATTTAATTATGTTTTCTCATAAAGTGAACTAAGTCTAAATTCATGCTCTATTAGATTAAATAATAGAGAATAATATAATTACCTGGCAGTAATACACTGAACTTTTTTGATTTATTACACTTTTATTCATAACAACAACAATCCGACCTCAAACAAAGCTGGCGCATCACTGAATCTTTCGTTTTACCAGTATCAACTTGTCTGCGCGCGTTAGTAAGAAAGAGACGGAACATGCTCTGTCTCGCTCAATTTGCTCGCATTGAATTGAGTTCGAGTGAAACTATTCTCCGTTTTAAGTTATTACACTTTTTGATGAAATCTCATAAAACATGATTTTTTAGTTATTTCTTTGTTTGATTAAGGGTGCGATGTAATTAGCTAACCTATCAACACTTTTAGAAATCATATCAATACCTACTAAAAAATCTTACGTTTTAAATAAATAGATTGACTTGGCAATCACATGAAAAAAAATATATATACTAAATTTGATTGTTTAGTGCGATTGCCAAGTCAATATATTTATTTTAAACGTAAGATTTTTAGTATTGATATGATTTCTAAAAGTGTTGATAGGTTAGCTAATTACATTATAACTTAAGACAAAGGTCCCATAAGTAGGCACTGGCTAATGAACCGACTTGGTATTACATAGATCGCGCACAACTTTTTAGGGTAGGAAATCTTAGTTTCTCGACTGGGTTTTTTACAAGTTATGTTTTGATGGCATATTCTTTTCAATTTGCAATAATCTCGAAACCAAACTTATAAAATTTTTGTACCAACCGTCTTCAGTAAAACGAAATGGTAAATAATAAAATTGACGTCAGAACTTTTTAATCTCGTACAAAAATAATAACGTAGCAACGTTTTGAAAGATGATAGAAAGTTAGTCAATTGACCGGACAGTTTTTCATCGCGCCTTCAAAGCGCATTTCATTTTCACACTGCCATTGCTGAGGCGTTCTACTTACGCAGGGCTGGTACAATCACCACTTCTATGAATCATAAAAGTGTGACCTTAGAGACGAAGAAGGTCCTTTGCGAAACATAATGCTTACAGCAAAATGGATACTCTTGTACGTCAAACAAAGTTGGCTGGCTGCTTACAGTTTGAGAATTTAGGCGGTTTAATTGAATAATAACGGATCTGTTGTGTGGTGCGGGCACATTAAAGTAAAAGCTCACCACTCCTTCTTATCATACGGATGTCATAATAGGTGACTCTTTAGTTTCTTCTGGCAGTACTGCCGTAAGATGGCAGCAGCGTCATCTATCCAGCATTAGTCAAACCTTGATGTTGTGCTGATGCTGACACAAAGATCGCCAACCAACATGCTAAGCTTTTGATAATGGCTCACTATTTCTGAGAGGATTTTGTCTATTAGTAAACTGGTGCGGCCTGATGATGATGATGTCCATCGAAGGAAGGGGACAAAGGCATAGAAGTATGAATGTTATTTGTTTTAGCTATTTAAATAATTTACTACATCAATTAGTTACTTATTTTCATTACTTTAAAAGCGTCATTTAACAACTTTGTTGTGAAAGTATTAGGGCGTTATACACACAAATCCAGATAAATCGCGGATTGCCGCAACCCTGAGCTTACGTACAAGTTTGGCTCGCGTCAACTTCCACAAAGCTTTTGAATAAAGACTTTGCTTGCATTTGTGCTCTTTTAGAAGAACTTTTAACACCCTTTTTCTGGATATGTTTTTATTATAAATTATGATATAAGTCTCGGTTTGGGCAATCTCGGTTACTGTTTACGTTTTGCTATAGTAAATTAGGGTTATATATGGTTGCATAGTTTAAATCCATGTGAGTTTAGTGAGTTTGCATCTAGACCAAATATAATTTACAATTATCTATACTTAATATATTTACTTGTACTAAGTTAACTTTGGTTGGCTGCCATGTTTAATTGTAAAAAAATATGATGTCTCCAAGATTAACTTATATTAAAGCACCATCCATCTAACGAGTGTTCTCCTATATTTTTGTGAAAGAAACAGTTTTTGTAGTATCGTAAAAACATTCAAAACTCTAAAACAACTTCAGTATATCAACTTGAAAATTATGTCTCAGGCAGAACTCTAACCCGCATCTCCTCGTATACCGGGCGCGGCGCTTTACCTTATTTAGCCACCAAGACCCTACGTCACAGGCGTCAATTTTTTAAGCATATTCTTATCGCTGACAGCCAGCGTTGTTTCATCAAATGTTAAGAGTTTGCACCCTTAACACCCGAAAAAACATATTTGCAGATGTGTGACAGTCAGTTAAGATGAAACAGCTATTTTATTACTAAGTATCTATAATAACTAACTTATAACACAAGTATGTTTGTAGTATGATTTGCTACTACTTCAGTAAGCAATGAGCACCTGTTTAAACATGTCATATTTATCTCACTTGAAATTTAGGTTCATCTCAAATTCACAGAGATTAAAATAATCCCTTTGTTAAATACGCATGAGGGTATAAATCCCTGTTTGTACAAAGCCATGTCTCTAATCTAAAGCCTAACATTTCTCTCTCTCTCACAGCCTAAGGAGTGAGACGGAGGTGAAGTGGAAAAAGTAAATTTTAGAAGACATGTTTACACGATGGTTTGAGAGGAAGTGACTCGTTCAAGATAGTCAAATCTTGGAATTATTCTATACTATTAAAATACGTGCATCTAAGAATGTATGTACCTTTATGCCTTTATTTATATAATTATAGATATTTATTTAGGTAGGTACTATATTAACTTTATTTTGTCGTTAGTATTTTATTTATTTATTTTTACAACTTACAACGAAGGTAGCTAGGTAGACATCCGTGTACCTTACTCAGCAGGGCACACTGAAAACCAGCGCCATGGCCTACTCGGACTATGGCACATGCTGAGTAAGGTTCTTTTAAAGTGGACGTCATGGACACGTAGTGGCACTGCTCGATATTGTATAAGTTGTTGTATGTTTTTGAGATTTTTTTTGTGTACTACTATCTGTGTGTATGTCCAAATTTTAATAAATGTATTTTCTTTCTTTGTTTTCTACATCACATTAGTGTAATTATAACATTAGTAAAAGGTCAACAACAGTCAAATATAACTAAATCTAAATGATTTCAAATTTCAGGTATTTTCCGTTTAACAAACGTCAACAGTGAACGTTTAAATCTTCTTCCTAGCTATTTGACGATTTTCTAATCGTGGTCGGGGTACACTTGTCCAATGTCCATAGTCTTGAATACAGCAAGTAGCTTCATTAAAAGCAATTGCCATTACGTGACTAGGTATAGAGTTCTAAGTAAACTTTTTACCTATAAGCATTTCAGTGTCATGTGTCAACCCCTTAATCCGGCTGAAAAGAATGCAATTGGCTTCAATCAAAAATTAGAGTAAAACTAAAACTATGAGACTCCAAAAGTCTAAGACCGTAACATCCGATCTAACTAAAGCCGCTAGGCTGATTGTAGATACAAAAAAAATGTCGACGACTTCTGTAGTGTAGTGGCGCATACACCGTTTTAACGATGTCGTTAGGCCCGAGGTCCCTGGTTTAATTCCAAGACTGATTAATGTAGAAAAAAAATTTTGTTCCACTTTTTTTGGACCTGGGTGTTGTGGTGCCATCGCTATTTCAAAATTTTACTTGAAACTCCTTCACGTGACGTGTTTTAGTGATCGAGTTCCTTTTTGTGGTCCCTGGTGATGTGGATCTAGGAGCAAGTGGTGAATTTGTTTAACTGATTAATTAATAAGAACACTTTAAAATATTGGGACATGCACAAGCGCCTCTTGGGGCATATTTGCAGAAATGAAACTGATTTTAACTGAATAGACAGCGCCCATTGCTAAGCACAAGCTTTTACAAATATCTGCCCTATTTTGCTCACAACCAGCGTCTTCCTGCGACTTTCTCCAGATTGTTGGTCCACCAGGTAGATTGGTTAGCTGAACACTGAAAGAAAATACGTGCGACTAATTATGATGAAATAAGAGAGGTTTTATTTGCCGATTGGGATAATGGCTATAAATATATTTACCTATTTCTTTTGAAAATTTATAAATAATATACCAAATCCACATCGTTATCTCTCTGAGTTAAAACGTAACATGATAATAATACTTATGTCACGCACGCTTTCCCCGAGTACTTTATGAGTCCGTTATTATTTCCCGCTCGAACCGAATTTTATGGCCATTTTAACAACTCGTTTAGAATTTTAAATTAGATTTGTTCTGGAAAGGTTTCATTTCGGCGCTCGCTTAGGTGAGGTTCATGTTAGGGAATGACTTCCTGAATCACTTTTGGTACCGAGCATTAGACCTTAAACATTTGAACGCGCAGTGTATTTTTTTTTCTAAGTAATAAAAAATATATTCAATCATTAAGATTTTTTTTTTGTTAATCTTACGTGACAACAATAATTATTCAATAAGCAAAACTCGTTGTAGATTAATTTTAATGAACTAGAAGCTATCTTACAATCGGATAGAAAACATTGTTCAAATTTTTGTTTATTAAACATTTCCTGATGAAACATTCATTGATTTATATGGTCAAAGTGCAAAAAAATCTTTTAAGATGAAACGAAATATTATCAAGGGGTGATTTTGAATTATTTGAAGGTACCTATGCAAATTAAATGGTATGGCAAACACATGCAGGAAATTAAAAGTAACAGCCTATAATCATCCCACTGCAGAGAAAAGGCCTCCATCATTGAATTCAAGTTACCACAGCAATGATGGGTGTACTGGCATAATCACCACGCTTGCCAAATGCGAGATGGTGATCACAAACCATATCCAAAACCCGAGCAACGTTAGAACATTCGAAACTTTTTTGTTGCCCGACCCGGGATTCGAACCTGGGACCCCGAGATCTTGGCTCGGTATTTAAACCACTAGACCAACGGGGCGTTGTCTAGTGGTTTTCAACACATGTAATTCCATTAAATTTTACCAATTTAATAGTTTTTTGTAAGCTGAATTTCAAGAATCCTGTGTTCTAAACAATATTCAAATTACCAGATAAAAAAGCGTTGTATATACCGTATCTCAATGGCAAACGGTTAATTTCGTTCGGCGTCAGTACAAATGATGTCCAAATGTATGTTCGCGAATAAATAAGTCTGTTGTAAGCACGCCTTTATGTCACCCCTATGGCTGCAGTTAAGTCGTTTGCTGTTTTTAATTCTATGTTGTTTTGTTGGCTTAAGCTGTGATGAAAGCGCAATTTCAGTTGAAATGTTACAGTCTTTTAGATCTTTGTAAAAATGCAATATTACTTAAATATGCTGACCGTTTATTCCACAGAATTGACATAATATTCTACTACATTTGAACAGTTTTACGTTTGAAGTGACATTAAAATGCTATTTATTATAAATAACATATGTACCTATCGTTTTCAAGAAATAAAGTTTCTATTTTTCTTCCCCGGGGCATTTGTAGGTACCCTATTTTATATATTGTTTTCATTTGGATTTGACGACAATTTGGATCAGCGGTAGTTAACGCTGCTTCTGACCCATGGGTCGCGGGTTCGATCCCCGCACAGTACAAATATTTGTGTGCATGAACATGTCTGTTTGTACTGGTCTGGGTGTTTTCTATGTATTATAAGTATGTATTTACAAAAAAAAAAGTATATAAGTAAGTTTATCGGTAGTCTAGTACCCCATACGACAGGGTACTTAATAGTAGCTTAATTTGGGACTAGATGGCTTTGTGTGGCCCAGTGAGGCATATCTTAATTTTTTTTTTTATATTTGTCAATATTAAAATGTGTAATGTATGAAATTTCTATATAAAAATCTTAAAATATTACGTACAGATATATATCATTGTCATATTTTTATGGCAAACTACATCGGAGTCCAGAAATAGCTTTTTGTTTTAATAAGATTGTTTTACTAACTTACAAATACTTTTCACTCGAGACCTAACTTGCTCCACGTCACTTAGCAGTCAAATTTAGCTTTTAAACTAAGGTTTTAAGTCGGAAATCAATTACATTAAAAGCTCTACGGGAAACTTTGAATTTGATCACACTAAGTGAAAAATATTTTTTATTCAGAAGAAAGTTTTCTAAATACAAGATGATGAGTAACTTTTGATGTTAGCTTTTACTTGAAAAACACTGATGAATAACTTTCTCATTCAATTAACATCTCTAGCTTTTAAATCGCTTATTATAAAACAAAAAAAAAACCTGCAGCGAAATTTTCAGAAGTAATTTAAGTCAAGTTCTGTTTTAGGACTACAACAATTTTGAAAAACTATATTGCTTAGAACAAAGGTAAAGATAATTCAATGATTAATGCTTATTCATACTCCTAGTATCCTTACCATATACGAGTAGTTTATAGTGGACTCTTTTAAATGAGCATTTAATCACATATTTCTTTTTTTTTTCTAATTAACGCCCCTTATTGATGATTATGAATGTCTTTTAAAGTATTAAAGCACTCTGTCAATCTATCAGTAGTATTTCGTTGTACTAATAAATAAAAAAATACTGAACGATTTTATGGTTATTTGAAGGTTCTCGATTCTACGTTTTTTTAATTACTGTGCATTACTTTTTACGGAAAAGACCTATCCAGGTTTTTAACCGACAAGGTATGTTCAGCTCTTATACTCGGTACCAATTAAATTTAAAACAATAAATCCACTCCTGAGAGTAGGATTATACAGACTGGCTACCGAAAAATAAAACTTTATTAACACAAAATTGTACAAAACAGAAATATAAAATAATCAAACAAATAATGTTCGGCGCCAAACAAAAAACCCCCAAAAATCGTTTTATGTGCCGACAGAAATAGTGGCTTATAAAAATAAAATAAATTTTGAGCATGCTTTGTAATTATAAATATTTTGTTATCATCTCTACGTATCAGTGGATCTTTTTTTATTTATACACGTAGTGTATAAAAGAAATTCCTTTAGTTTTTTATTAGAGCTTATCTCACAGCACTAAAATACTCGAGAGAATTGAATTAAAACACGTAGTTGTCCTTTGAAATTCAAACCGCCTTCGTAATGATAAAACGTTCAAAGTGTTTTTAATTGAACATTTGAATCACTTCTAAAAGCCAGCTATAATTACTAAAATATATCACCGCGATAAATCTAGGCATTCGGTTTAAAAAAAGTAACCCTTCGATCTTCGTTGTCAAATAATAATTAATAGATTAGTAAATAAATGCAGACTTTAAGTTTGATAAAAGCAAATTAGACAGAGACATCTGTTGAAGTGAAACTCAAAATAATTTTAATGTAAAAATACTGCTACACTATTAATTGGTAGTTTAAAGATATGTATGGAACTAATAAGTTTTATATTTTCTCCTTTCATATGTATTTTAAAAGATGCTGACAATAGTGACAAAACTGAGTTTATTGATTTTTAAGATTTTGATCATTAATTATACCAGCAGCAGAGGTAAAGAACGGGTCAGTGGAAGCCATATTTCAATAAAGTAAATACTTACCTTCGTTCTGTGAGTAAGCGCAGTAGTCCAACGATCTAGTGTAGGTACCTAATTCTCAAAAACACATACGTGAATAAAATAAAACTTTATGAACACAAGTATTAACGTGGCTTTGGTTTAAATTCTTGGTGGGTTGATTTTCCATACAATTAATATTCCACATTAATACAATTAGGAACGTTGCTAAACTAATCAAAGAATAGAGAGAGTCACGTAAATGTTAGTTCTTAACGGAATTGAACTATTTAACGAACTCACTTTTAAACTAAGTTGTATTATTATAATAAAGTATTGATGTGTCTTGAGGTAGCTGTTAAGCAAGCAACGATTTATGGCTTCATAGTCCAAAAACAGAATCAGTTGGGGGTGGTGAAATTTTAGAGCCAGCCATATACTTAGCCGCAGAATCACAAAACGAAATATGTAATTAGCTTGTTTTCTTAAATGCTCAGCTATTCTTCTGTAGGGCTCCTATGATCTATATGTAAATTAACAATTTTCTGCCTAGTTGACGCGGCACAACTTTAATTTTTGCCCATTTTGAACAAAATGAAATTCAGAATTGTAACGGGGTTTTTTTTGCTCGCCAGTTCGCTCAGGTCGCTCGAACATAGGCTGTCAGCGTAGCGTATGATTACAAGTCCCGCGTTAGCGACCAACGCGTAGGCTTGTATTATACGAAACGTCTTAGGGACTTCTCTTCGCTAATATCGTTCCCCCCTAATATCTTCTACTTTTACTATATAAATACCCGTACCCACCGTTAATATAGTTTGTTAATTTTGTTTATTTACATTTTGAATAAATTTGTTGTTAACTTAATCTAGACTTCATATTAAAATTTCTCTCTGCATAAAAAAAAACCCCGTTACAATTCTGAATTTCATTTTGTTCAAAATGGGCAAAAATTAAAGTTGTGCCGCGTCAACTAGGCAGAAAATTGTTAATTTACATATAGATCATAGGAGCCCTACAGAAGAATAGCTGAGCATTTAAGAAAACAAGCTAATTACATATTTCGTTTTGTGATTCTGCGGCTAAGTATATGGCTGGCTCTAAAATTTCACCACCCCCAACTGATTCTGTTTTTGGACTATGAAGCCATAAATCGTTGCTTGCTTAACAGCTACCTCAAGACACATCAATACTTTATTATAATAATACAACTTAGTTTAAAAGTGAGTTCGTTCAATAGTTCAATTCCGTTAAGAACTAACATTTACGTGACTCTCTCTATTCTTTGATTAGTTTAGCAACGTTCCTAATTGTATTAATGTGGAATATTAATTGTATGGAAAATCAACCCACCAAGAATTTAAACCAAAGCCACGTTAATACTTGTGTTCATAAAGTTTTATTTTATTCACGTATGTGTTTTTGAGAATTAGGTACCTACCACCAGATCGTCGGACTACTGCGCCTACTCACAGAACGAAGGTAAGTATTTACTTTATTGAAATATGGCTTCCACTGACCCGTTCTTTACCTCTGCTGCTGGCATAATTAATGTACAAAATCTTAAAAATCAATAAACTCAGTTTTGTCACTATTTTCAGCATCTTTTAAAATAAACATGAAAGGAGAAAATATAAAACTTATTAGTTCCATACATTTTATCTTTAAACTACCAATTGATAGTGTAGCAGTATTTTTCCATTAAAATTATTTTGAGTTTCACTTCAACAGATGTCTCTCCAATTTGCTTTTAATTTATTTACTAATCTAATATTATTTGACGACGAAGTTACTTTTTTTTAAACCGAATGCCTAGATTTATCGCGGTGGTATATTTTAGTAATTATAGCTGGTTTTTAGAAGTGATTCAAATGTTTAATTAAAAACACTTTGAACGTTTTATTATTACGAAGGCGGTTTAAATTTCAAAGGACAACTACGTGTTTTAATTCAATTCAGGAGGTACTATGTCGCAACGGATACAAGGAAAGAGAAAAAAAAAGAAGTGACGGACAAAGTTGGAACAGTGCTCAAGATATACTCCATACAGACTGTATATAGTCCGCATTCGAAAGTCGCGAACAACCTGCGCACCCCGAAGGATACTATTCCCCTACAAACACCAGGGGTTTACAAGGTAGATTGCAGTTGTGGTAGTTCTTATATCGGACAAACCAAACGCACAATAGCGGAGAGGGTGAAAGAACATATCACAGCTGTAAGACGCGCCGTCAGACGCAAAAATCGGCGATAGCTCAGCATTTGCTGGAAGCAGGGACCAATCACTGGATTGAGCTACACAAGCCACAGGTACTATCCAAAGACCGGCACTATTACTCCAGGATTGTACGGGAAGCGGTAGAAATAAAAAAACATCACAACAACTTCAACCGCGAAGATGGATACCGCCTATCAACAACTTGGAACCCAGTCATCAGCAAGTGTACAAGGCCAAAAAACCTCTAATTTCGCCGTCATGAAGATACTGTCAGTGTTGTGTGTCATACCGATTTCATAGCGAAAAATAAAAATTATCAAGATCAATTGGGGGTAGGTGTTGAACCCCGCTCTTTGCGAAGACGTCGTTGAGCTGTCATCAGTCGGCCCGTGACTACGGCTTAGTGCAATCCAGTCAAAACGTCGGGTAAATAAATAGGTATTTATACCTTCATAATATTAAACGCGATAACGACCCGTTAGTGTACTATAAATAATATGTGTTCAAATCGCGAAAGTTTAAAATCATTTAGTGCAATATTAGTTTTCTGCCACTATCTAGCAACACCCAGACCTATGCTCATCAATGCTGGTTTTTGTGTACTTCCCACAATGAAAGACAGTTTACGATCGGTGAGATAATATTGTTGTATCGTTGCCAAAATGTTTTTTAAAACTGGGAATTCTTTTGTTCCCTTGCCTCAAAAGAAAAACAACAGCAAAGGTATTCGTTTTAATGCGCCTAGCAAATTTTTATTCATTTTAGGTTACATATGTTTAAAAGTTGGCATAGGTAGTACGAAAGCGCATTGTTTTGCATAACATGGATTATTGTTACGGAAATAACAGTATGGTGTTCATTATAGTTGAGTGGGTCAGTTCATTACGGTTCATAGATCCAAATCTGATTCAGATAGCGCTAATCAGCTTTGAGTGTGCACGTGTCCGCTAATGGCTGTGGTTTAGTTAAACTTCAAGTACAGTGACCAAAGTGTTTTGTTGCAAAATCGCACCTATTACAACTATTTAAGATGCACATTGTTAAGCCTTATGTGCTGTCGTCTATACATTATTATTAATAGTTTGGTAATAGCTTAGTGGTAAAGCAAGGCAACCACTGAAATCTAAGTATTGAAATCAATCAGTTTGGACGTGGTTCAAACGTGATATTATTATGAATACAGAATGACTTTTTATCATCTTCACAAATGTTTATAGGCGTTTGGTATCGTATTTAGAGCCCATTTATGAAGCAAAAATATAAATCAAGATTTTACCCGAAAATATGTTTCGCAACAAAGTTTTCAATTTTAACGGTCCTAGGCCCGTTAAGGTATGAAGGGAAAAATCAAAAACTTATGAATAGTATTTTATTGAATGAATAATATGCGCATCGCGTAAAAAAAGTGTTGCGAGGAGGCCGTATCAAAAATTTTAGATTTTTGGCGAACATTTTCTAAGTCCTTTATCTTGATATTTTTGTACTTGGCTTTAGTACCAAAAGAAAAAATACGTCATTTGCTTTTTGGCTCGCAGAAGTCGTAGATTATTATATTGAAATTTAGAAGATGGTTACAATTTCGTCCTGTATTTATTTAATCGTCCTCTTTATTCTTCTTAATTTCATATCTTTCACTATAAGTTGTAATAGTATTCACTACCCTTTCTTGTCCTGTAGGTGTATTTAAATGCGACTAAAGGAGTACTGCCTGAAGAAGACCGTCAGCATCGTCTTAAAATTTCTTTGTGTTTAATTATGGCTACTATCAATTTGAAGTGGCCTATGTCCAGGATTAGACTGTACTATTCTAGGCTAATGATGTTTATCATATATCTACAAAAATAACAAAAATATGCCCATTAAGAGTGTTAGAAAAAGTGTACGAGCATTGTGAAGGGTAAACTAAGACGCATGGTATTAAGGCTAGGTAGTTGAGTTGAGGCAGCGTTTTTGAGTTCTTAAAATCCATTTGAGACATAGGAAACAGCGTTTTAACGTCTGAAAATAGTGTATACAGTATTACTTAAGTATCTAGTCTAGCCACTATCGTAATCAGTTACAAGATTTAATAAACTGGGTTCGGTAAAACAAAATCGCAAACCTACACTTCTTTGTAAATTGTTTTCTATTTGTATATTACGTCTGAATTTAAACAACATCTTTGTTTTTAATTCAAGCTAATACATATATATATAGACAAATTTGCAGAGTTTGATTTCATGAAATTACTATGTTTAAATAACTAGGCCCGTCTTGTCGCGCGCTGGCGCTTACGGAGCGCCTATAGGTACCTATGTTTGCCGGACTGCCTGACCTTAACTCCTAAACTCTTTTACTGTTTGAAAGGTCGTACGTAATCGAAATTGTATAAGGTTTTTTTATTATATGATCGTTAATACACCTCAAACTATACAAATAGAAAAAGACAGGAAATTAATTTGGTGCAGCACAATTTTTATTTTTTAGGTCCTTTTATCTGAGTAGCAAAAATAAATGGACTTGACTCCTACTCAACGTATATTGATCGAACAATTAATCTTATCCTAGGTAATAATATTTAACAGACTGCTTTTAGACAGAGGATGGTTATGTTAGTGGACTTCAACCTTTCCCTTACCATAGGCAGTCTACAACTATAATTTAAAAAAAATGACATATAATTTAATGACGAACTATACAAAAAAGGTCCTAATTTAAAAGTAGGTCCAATCGATTATTCAATTGGCATCCGTCTCACGTGAAGTTTCGAAATCGGTCAGCGGGTCCGCGGGTGACAACGTGACTTGACTTCGTTCTTCAACATTCTGAGGCACCTTTGTTCCTCTAAGAATCCAAAGAACGGTGTCCGCAAATGTCCAATTACTTTTTGGTATGAACGTCTTGCGGTTTTAGATGTTATGCAGCCTTTTAGGTAAGAACAGGAGATATTTTTATTTGTAACATGAGACATAAATATTGATTTAGATAATTCGTATTTTGTTTAATCTTAAAAGTAAAGTAAAAGATCAGCCTTTAAAAGCTTCCATCATTGAATTCAAATTACCACAGCATAATTACCACGCCCGCCTAATGCTTGTAGTAATCACAATCCCGAGCAATGTTTGAAAATTTGCAACTCATGTTGTCCAACCCGGGGATTGAACCCAAGACACCGAGATCTTAGCCCGGTACTTAAATCACTAGACCAATGGGGCGTCTAACAAATACTAACCTATTTTTTCAATTTTACTTTATAAAAGAAAAATAGCTGGCAACGAGAGAGTACGTGAGTTAAATTTCTAAGGTACCTACCACAAACAGTAGCAAATACATTTCATGTGTTTTCTTTATATGAGTTTCTGGGCTATTGAAATGAATTTTCCTGAGAATATAATATGTTGTATTATAAGAATCCAAATATTGATATTAGATATTTGTCTAAGGGACAGAACTTCAATTTTCATCAAGGATTCAGTTGTTCTATCCGACATATTTTTGATCCACAGTAAAGAAACGCTATGTATTCGTAGTCGAATCGAAAGGATTGCGTGATCGAAGTCGTTCCGACTCGATGCGGCAACTTATACGGGTTTAATAAAGGTACACGTAATAAGCACCTTGGCCGGGTCATAGTTCGCCGATCTCTTGATAGACCCAAGTTTGGCACCTTCGGGGAACTATCGATTTCTGTAATTGTATACTTAGCGGTTGGGATACGGACATCCCTTGAACTGGAGTAATGATGTCCGAAAACAGCTCAGAAACTAATTTAGGTCATATTTCGAAGTTTCATTTTCAAGTGAAAAGCCAATAATTTCTTACTATTAATATAAATGTGACATTAACTCTATCTGGCTGTCTGTTACGATTTCACGACTAAAGTAATGAACTAATTTTGATGAAATTTGCCACAAAGATAGATTCGATCTTGGAAAAGTCTATAGGTTGTTTTATATCCCACTGATGGGCACAGATTTCCGCCCGCGCGATATTACAAAGGCACACATCTATCAATAAATCATTTGAGTTATTTTGAAAATCAGAATACGTAGCTAGGAACAAGTAGTCACTCGTAAGGCATCAATAATATTGAAAATAAAAGACAATTTGAAATGAAATAAAATCCAAAGTCAAACTTTCGTAAAACCATGGAAAAAGAACGTAGTAAAATTGTGGCGCGTCACTTGGCTCTTAACACGTAGAGTCGCTAACAATAAGATATACATTTATACATGTTAGTTCTTAACTCGATGTGGAAAGGTTGTGATTCGAATACGCCGTATTGCTATCAACCACTTGTACCCACTGTACATTGCAGTCATAAGAAAAATACCGAAAGTAGGCCCATGAAATGTTTTCACTTTGAAGGCAAATCAAAGGCAATTGGGTAAGAATGGACAAGGAGAATTTGATTGGAAAGGGTAACATGATATGATAATGAAAATATGATGATTTTTCGATGGTAGATATGATGATTTAACGATCATCATATCTTCAGTCTTCATGAGTCCACTGTTGGACATAAATTTCTCTCCGAAAGGTGTACATAGGTCATAATTGCCACATTTGAGGTTGGCAATTGCAGTTTGGCCAGTGGTGGTGACAAGTCTTTGGTAGTTCATATGTACCTAGGTATTGATTTACAGTATAGAAAATCAATACGTACATATGAACATTTATATACCACGCATATGCGAGTTCTTGTCCAGTTAATCATTCCCTCAATTATATCTAGTTTCCAGATTTGGTTCTTAATATTGTAATTTTTAATGTGCAGTAAACAGTGCTCACTGTACGTTTTTACGCTGTGACAAGGCACCCTCAAAATGAAAGAAGATGTTTATTATAAAAACTCTCATGCCAACGAGCATTCGTTGCCTTATACGTGTCGGAATATCATAATGCATAACTCGTCTTCACATGTTTCACGCATAAGGAGCGGTGTGATCTCTCATGAACCGGCAACGTGAGTGTGTAAAATATAAAAAGTTAGTAACATAAGATGAACAAAAGTTCAGAGTAAACTACCAATACGAATTTAAAGTATTTGTTCGTAAAATCAACGAACCTGAAATCTTGATTGTTTATGAAATCGATGTATTGTTAATGTTTTTCGACTGATTTTTTAGATAGCATATAGCTCCTATGTTTTTTCTGCCTCAGTTTATAATATTGAACTAAAAATCATTCAGAAATCACAAATATTGGTAAGACGTTGGATTGAGTGCTTTTTCGTATGTTGATTTTTATGGAAATATCAATAGCAAGATTATTATCACAACTTTAGGCCCCTATGCCATATCGATAAATGCTGAACTTAGGTCTATCTAAAATGAGAATTTGGCCATCTCCTTGCTTTGCATGCTGGTTGATGATCGGGATTGGTCAATTGTGAAGGAAAGATGTTGCGGTCCTGGTTGGGTAGTAAATACTACTTCTTCGTCCACCTCTTTTAACACGCGAAGGAAGAGAAGTAGTGTTTTTTAGGCCAGCATCACGCGGCGCCATATATTATCGAATTTAGTCTAGTAATTTTTTTTTTTTTTTTCTATTTATTTGGGTAAACAAACAATAGCAAACTTATAAATTAAACAAGAAATATTTATAAAAAATAAATTGTCTTAATTTGCTACCAGCACCGTTTACCACAGATTACTAGAGATAGGTGTTAATTGAAGAGACTACATTGTTTTGCAGTGCTAGCAGTAAATTTTCAACCTTACGAACAAATTATGACTAATTACTACACTAATGACTAAGTTTATGATTAACATAATAATATTACTAGCTGAATCAGCAGACGTTGTTCAGCGTGAGCAATCAGAACAAATGAGTGCAGCATTTTAACGTTAGGTATACAATCATATTAATTTCAGTATTATATTTTTTTTTTGGCAGGTTACATCGTTTTTAATTAGGTATTAATGACAAGCCCAAGTCTGCATTATAAGTGTGCAAATGTAAAAAATAAATAAAATAAAAGTTATACAGCATCCAGTATGAGCTTTTTGTATAAACTAGGACGTGTCGATAAAATATCTATGCTGTTGAAGTTATTATTATAAGAGTGAACTAATCGGTGAATGGGAGAACGTTTACCAGCGTTAGTGCGGCAAAGAGCGATTGCAAATAATTGGCATGGTTTACGTACATGTGATCGGATAGGTACTCTATAGCATAGTTTGTTAATGAGAGGGTTACAGTCGTATTTATTATGGATGAGATCATACAGTAACATAGCTTCTAGATGAGTACGTCTTCTTGAAAGATAAGTAAGTTTATATTTATCCAAAAGGTTATCATATGATAAGCGACCACGAAAGCATCTAAAGTGCATGGAACGTAAAAATCGTTTCTGAATTGATTCCAAAGCAACGGAATATTTATTATAATATGGGTTCCAAATGGGCACGGCGTAGTCAAGTTGAGATCGGACAAGCGTCTTATAGAGATATAGGTAGGTGGAAGGTTTCCTAAACTCTTTGCTAACGCGCATAACAAAACCATACATTTTAATTGTTTTGTTAATAATAGTATCAATGTGAAGGTCCAATTGTAGTTTGCTATCTAAGACTACTCCTAGATCTCTTATGGAGTTAACATTATCTAGATAGGCACCACAAAGTTCATAAGGGTAGTTACTTACTTGCCTTTTCTTTGTGAAGACTATAGTTTTACATTTGTTGGTGCTTAAACTAAGCCTATTGCTGTTACAGTAATCTGAAAAGCGATCAAGATCAGCTTGAAACTTGATGTGATCTTCAGGTGTAGTAATGGTGTGGAAGATTTTTAAGTCATCCGCGTACATTAGAAATTCACAGAACTTAAAGCATTTGTGGACGTCATTAATGAAAATTACAAAAAGCAAAGGGCCCAGTATAGATCCCTGGGGGACCCCAGAACTTACAGGAATCAAATCTGACTCATAACCATTAATGACAACTTTTTGTGAACGATTTGTTATATACGACTTGAACCATCTCCACAGATCGCCCCGGATTCCATTGTAGGCCAGTTTTTTAAGTAGTAACTCATGATCCACTCTATCAAAAGCCTTTCGAAAGTCAGTATAAACACTATCAACTTGTTGGTTAGCATCCATACTCTCAAATAGATATGAGGTATATACAAGCAAGTTGGTAGTGGTTGATCGTCTCTTAACAAATCCATGTTGCTGAGCGATTATGTGATTATGAAGAGATGGATAAATTTTGCTGTGTACCAGCCTTTCGAAAAGCTTAGACAGAGCGGGAAGAATAGATATTGGGCGGTAGTTTTCTACGTTTTCTTTGCTTCCACCTTTAAAGACTGGAACAATACGAGCAGATTTCCAGATTATAGGAAAAACTCCCTGTTGTAAGCAATGATTAAAAATAAATAATACTGGGTCCACTATTGTTGATGCAGTAACCTTCAAAAATGCCGGAGGTAAGTTATCTATGCCGGACCCCTTCGAAATGTCTAGGCTACGAAGTTCACGTAGCACCTCGTCCCTGCCGAGATATATATTGCTAATAATAAGATCTGAATCGCTACTGTCTTCGGACACGACAAGTTCGTTTGTGACACTTGACGGTTCAAATACTGATTTAAAAAATGACGAGAACATATTGCATACATCTTCAGGTTTGTCAGCTGTGAGGTTGCCATACGATACCGTGCATGGTATTTCCGCCTTTACTTTCATATCTTTCACATATTTCCAGAAATGCTTGATATTCTTCTTAATGCTATTTTCCACAGAGGTTAAGTATAATTGATAACATTTATGTGATTGGTATTTGAATCTCTTTCTATACATAGTAAATACTTCATAATCTGACTTATTTTGATATTTTTTCCATTTAGTCCATGCTTTATTTTTGTTTTTATATATGTGTATTAATGATGACGAAAACCATGCAGGGTATGAGCCCGAGGTTTTGAGTGTTTTGGTAGGGATACGTTTTTTTATTATACTATATATAGTTTCATAAAATAAGGACACGTTATTTTCAACTGTACCGTTTGTAAATAAAAGGTTCCAATCTATAGCTGAGATATCTTGGTTAATAGTTTCGTAATCTGCATTTTTAAAATCAAATAATGCAATAGGCTTGTTCAGCATTGGTATTGAAGTAAATTTTGTTAGTGGCAATAATACAAGAAAAGGTGGATGATTTTTATTTGGTTTTACGAGTGGTATGGACGGAGTAAGGGTAGTGGTATCAGTTACGTTTGTGATAAAGAGGTCTAATAATCTACTCCTAAAATTACGAAAAGTATTTACTTGATAAGAGTTCGTCAGGGATAAAAAGTTGATAACCCTTTTATTTGATTGACAATAACCACTGTCAATCACCGGTTTCATATGCTTGCCCAAATCGCTCCACCTTAAAGTAGGCCTGTTATAATCACCTACAACAATAAAATCATTTACTTCAGGGGACTGTAAGATCGTCATTAGATAGTTAAAATGTGCGTCATAGACGTCCAACCCTACATTAGGTGGTATGTATACAGCACTTATAATTATACAGTAGTTGCGCGTTCGCAACTCGATCAAAATGTGATCAACAAGCGGCGATGACGTGTGCGGACCAGCTGACTCGGCAGTGTCAAGAACACGCTGCACACCGGGCCGCCCGGCGCGGGCGCGGGAGTCGTACAGTGTTGCACCGAGCTCTCGCCGCACAGCGACTAGTACACCACCACCATCTTGCCTTCCACAGGCCGACCTATCTCTATCACATCGAAATACTCGGTATCTTACATCTATATATTCATTGTCCGATATACCCTCATGAAACCAGGTCTCGGTTAAGATAATAACATCGTAATTGTGTGATAAGATGTTCATGTAAAGCGTATGTAATTTTGTTCTTAGACCCTGGCAGTTTTGATACATAACTGATAAGACATTATTAGCCATAATTAAAATAAAACTGCAAATAAGTAGTGATTATAGTATATTACGGATGAATTTTACTAAAATAAATAGTGATTGTGCCCATTTGTAAACATTTAGTATAAGATTTAACAATAAATAATAAATGTATCTTACGTGATCGCTTACCGAAAATTGAAACATTTTTCCTATCAGTCTCCGCCAAAATAATTCATTATAATTGCACGGATTGCATTTACCAACACATAATATTTTATGACACAAGTTAAAGATAACTATTATGAGTGTTCGTGATACAGGATAAGCAGTGGATGTTGTGTGTTTACGCAATCCGTACTTTGTTATTATTACGCTCGCTCGTGAGAAAATAATATATTTTTTTATAATTATGGGATTGTTATTATATTGATATAAAACTTTTTTCACGTATGATGAATTGTTTGGAGTTTTGATTGGCTGATCAAGGTTATGAAGATGTACAATATAAACATAACGCCCATCGAATATAGACCCATACAGAACTTTCATTTTAGAATTATTACAATTGATATTATTGGATGAGTATTTTATTTTTTTACAAAGCTTTGGAGGGTACAACGGCTGATAGCAATCGTAGAAAAACATTTCGCTGAGTTGCAAAGTGTGTTCATATTTTTTAGGTAAACAGCTATTCAAGAAGACAATAAGTACACAGACACAAATATGCCAATTTATTGTGACAGCGTAGTTAGGATTACATGCTTTTATAATCAGAATCACGGTTATGAGAATTATACATACTCGCAACATAGCCTGTTTATTTGTAGTATACCTGTCCAGGAAACCATTACTTGAGCTTAGTGAGGTCTTGTTCAGAGCGAATAGCCACAACAGGAGTGGTTTCGGACTTACGTGCAAGGATAATCCCGTGTTTAATCCATACATACTTGTAATCATGGGATTTGGCTCGGTTACGACATTCCCGAAATAAGTGTTTATTCTGGATTGTGAGGTGTTCGTTCACGTATATTTTTTGCACCGACCCAGATAATCCCAGCTGTTCAGTGTTAAGGTCCTTACAGGAACGGCTCGCGGCCAAAATGTTATCCCGTAATATTCGAGTGGAGAACTTTACTATAACATTTTTTGGCCGTGTATCTTTCTGGTCGGCGTGGGGCACACGGTGGGCCGCCACAATGTCGGTTACAAGAATTTGCTGTTTGACAACTTTACCAATATTCAACACAATGTTTGTAAGGTTCTCGTTACGTCTGTCAGGTAAATTAAAAATCTCGATATTGCAATCACGGGCTTGCTGTTCCATACTAGCCAACTTGCTTTCGAGTTTATTTAAGCGGTTAGGTAGGTCATTTGATTGCTGTATCTGTTTCTCTAATGTTTTCAATTGATCGTCGAATGTGTCCTGGCGCGAGGTACTAAAGTTAAGCGATTGTTCCATTGCTGATAAGCGGCTATCAAAGCCCTTGAGAGATTCCTTAAAGCTTACGTTGTCGGTGCGCAGGCCCTGGACGGTGGCATTTAAGGTGTCTAGTGAAACTGTGATTTTTGACAATTCACTGGCCATAATTGAGTTCAAGGATTTAGCTATGGTGTCTGAAATGGTTAGATCCATTTTGTCTAATTTCTTTTCTAGTGATTTCATTCTTATAATAATGTCATCGTTCTCAGACTCGGGCTGTTTACGTTTTCGTAGGTTGACGAATTTATCATCATCTATCTCCGCCGCCGCCGCAGATAACGGCAAATCCGGATTAGAAGAATAGGTTGGTGGTGTACGTTGTAACGACATTATTGCTGTCAGCAGAGCTTCGTATGAGTGCGAGTGGGGTAGATATATCGTACGATTCGCTAATGCTCGCAGCACCGAACACGAACACAGACGCTAGATAAGGATAGTTGTAATGTTTCACTTAGTTCGTAGTAAGATCAGCAATTGATTTTAACACTTAATAGTCACACATAGGGTTGAAATCAGGTCCAATTACTTTAGGTCGCACTTCTTTTCAACTAGCAACATGACCACTCTGAATGAGTCTCAACGTCTAACTGGATAATAATACCGCTCTGTGTAGTTCAAGCATTCCGGACCATATATTTCACCACAACACTAGTTAGGTACTTACACGTAGCAACGTCTAACTTGCAGCACTAATTAGAAGATGGAACTATTGAAGTCTTGAATTTCAATAGCCTGTTTTCAATAGTGTCCGTATAGTTAGGTACAATTACTATGTTGTTTGACACTTCGTTACAAAGTTGCATGGTTTATAAATAGACTAACTGTTGCCCGCGATTTTGTTTGCAGATGCAATGTAACATATGACATACCTTGACCCTAGGCAGTGCCCTATGCAAAAAATTATGCCAATTCCTATCTATATTTAAAACAAACAAGTTTATCCCACGGAAACAGATTCTTTTTCTAAATAAAAAGTAGCCTATATAATATTCCGGATTATAGTCTATCTTTGTATGACATTTCAACCTGATTTGATCATTTGCTTTATAATTATTACGGAACAAACATCCAAACTTCGCATTTACAGGATTAGTAATAACTTAAATAATTCCACAGGAATATTACTCAAAAGCCAAGGCTCAAAAATGTTTTTCAAAGGCAAAAAAAAACAAAGTAATCACGCAAAATATTCAAAACTTATCCCACCATAGCACCTGCGTCATCCACATAACAATGGAAAAATCCAAGCACCAAGATAAGTTTCTTCGAAAAGTCACAAGTTCACATTTCGTGACCTGTAAAAACGCACTTGATTGCTCGTGGTCGGGACAGCCGACAATTTGACCTGTTTCCTTGTGTATTGTATATTTTATGTTCCATTCGAGTGGTGGCGGAATCAGGAAGAAATGTTCACAATAGTGGCAGGTTGAATAGCGATGCTTAGGGCGCCCCTTTGTAGGCGGGATTGAGTTTGCGCTTGTTTCATTCGCTTCGGTGTATACGTTTACGTGGATTCGTTTTTGGCTAGTCAATAGTTGGATTTGTTTTTCTACCAACTGATAAATGTCTATAAATTTCTTGAAATTTTCACTCTTAATCTACTCTCTAAAATGTCTACTTCTAGTATGTCTAAATAAAATAGTACTTACCTATAGTAATAACTATTGTACTTTCGGAACTAAAACAAGTCCAAATCTAAAATTGGGATACTACATTAAGGAATTGTTAGGTTATTGTCAATATTTGCTTCTTGATTTCGTTTTTGATTATTTCATTTTTTTTGGTATGCCTCAATTTTATACAAATAGAGACTATAATCCATATTATATCTATCTATTTATATTTTCATTTTGTCGACGTCAGGTAACGGGTAGTAAAATCTATATCAGAATAAAGATAAGAAAAAGCACAAATAATGTACAAAAATCCACACAGCAAAGTAGATAACGGTAAAGGTATTTGATTATGTTCAAACTATTTCCGATTCCTGCGTAAGATGCATTAAAAATCATCATAACCAGCCAATATTCAGTCTACTGCTGGGCACGGGCATTTTCAAAAAGAGGACTTAAAAATGACTTTTGCCATAATCGCCAAACTCGGCAATTGCGTTGGCGATCGCAGTTTTTCCAGAGAGAAGACGTTGTTGCCCGTCTTCTTATGGCAGTTCCCCTTGAACCGCTTCTTACGACTCTGAGCTGGGAGAGGAGAGGTGGTGCTATGCTTCTAATGAGCCGACACCACACGGCCGAATTTATTTTACGAATCATGTTTAATAAAACATCAGCGGTACATGACCTATAATTTTCAAATAATAAACAAAAATTTAAATAATTTCAGAACGGTAGCACAGTGTCCCAATTAACTCTGAGCTAAATTTCGGCTCTAAGCCGAGACGTTCGGCCACCTAACTCGACGTCAGTGTACGTCAGCTAGAGATCCGCGGTTGAATATTTAAGCTATGTAGGTACCTGCCAACAGTCTCACGCTGCATGTTTGTGTTGCCCGGACTTGTGGAAGGACGACACGAAACGAAAATGTAAATATCAAATAGCGTTTGCCCGCATTTTTTTTCCGTTATCACACAAAAACTTATGCAAAAATTTAACGCAGCTTTCACCAATATATACTAGTACCACCAGTACCAGTATATATATATACCAATAAATATATTGCTAGTATAAGTTTTACGTAGTAAAATTTAGTTTTTACTTTAATTTAAAATCAATCAACGCACAGAAGATTTATATCAAAATGTGACCGAAGGTTTAGAAACTTTGTTTCACTTGCAAACACGGTTGTTAGGTAAATAGTATTATTTGCCGAAATGAAACTCCAAATTGTACTCTAAAATAACAAGTTATCTCTGTCAATTTTGAATATTAATCCAAAAACTTAAGAGAAGTCAGCTTGTGGTGATTACGCCTGTATCCATGATTGCTGTGGTAACTTGAATTATTATTCAATGATGGAGGCCTTTGCCCAGCAGTGGGGTTATTAAATGCCGTTACTAAAATTTTTACTTTTTGTTACGATGTTTGTTGTTCTCATTCGTTGTAAGCATAAAGAGGGCATTAATGCCCAGAATAATCTTCGCCCTAGTTGTTGAAGTCAAAAATTTAATTTAAAAAAAATCAAACAGAATGTTTCCTAAATAATTGACGTGCTATACGTATTTAAAAAAATATATGAAATTTCTGACTTCTTGGTACTATTTATATTATGCATTTATGTTAACAAATACTGTCAGTATTTATAAAGAAAGATAGAACGTGGAAGAATATATAAGTAAGAATGTTATGTGTCCGACGGCACGTGTCTGGTCCTCTAATCAACATACCTTACAATCTTACGGGATGCTTGTCGATGGGAGTCATTAAGGTCAATAAATGTAAAAAAATATGTATATGTTAAGAGAACAACCTTACGAGATGCTTGTCGATGGGAGTCATAAGGGTAAATAATTGTAAAAAAATATGTATATGTTAAGAGAAATAATCGACAGACCAAAAGACGTAGTTGCATTAGTATTATTCCCTTTTTATGAATTCCATGGCAAATAAATTTTATAGCCCTTGTGCAAAGATCATAAAAAAAATAAAAGGCCATGCTGAGAGACCGCTGGGATACTTAAACCAGATTGCTCTGGATGTACAGTACTGTACTGTATCTATGGAACAAATATGGCTTTGCATATCCAGTCTCACAAGCCATTGCTTCAAATTTACCAACTAGACTAGCCGCGTCTCAGACCTAGATAAAACGCACCCAAATAAGGAACAGCAAAAAAAACTACAAAGAGTATATTAGGTATAAAAACTCCAATCCTGTTTTACAAGAATCACGCATAATCTCCGAATACAATTTTAACACTAAAACAGAGTAAATAGATGCCAAAAAATCCAGTTCATAGAATTTAACTGGTGAAATTAAAACTAACGCGACAAAAACCCGGCGGTTAAAATGAAAATAGCAAAAGCTTAACGAGGAGACTAGAAAATTCCGCTAAGGGAATTCAAGTACAGAACCTGTGGTCAGGCTAGCTAACTGGCACTTCACCGGTTTTTTCATTAAATTACTCCCGTAATGAATAAATGTATTACACCGGGGATTCCCTTTCTTCACTTTTTCGCCCTTATTTTATTATATAAACCTTAGAAAAGTGTCTTATGCTCCCGGTTATTTTCTTGTCTAGGGTGTAATAAATTTTATTTAACGTCCCCTTTTTGGATAAGTTCTATGTAAATGGACCGACCCGGAGGCTGTCGTCTGTCTGTAAATCGTATAATGAACCGGATAGAGATCAAGCTTTAATAATTTTTCTGTGACGCACAAAAATGTCTTTGAGTACGCAAGCAATGTTGGTTCCCGCTGGTGAGTTTAGGCTGTAAACAAATAATGTTTTTTAAAGAAAGATTTATAAAACACTTGTGAACGTAAATGAAGAATGAAATGGATGATTTAGGAGAATTATTTGCGGTCACAGTTAGGTCGGTGATGGAGAGAGGAGACGCTTTTGCCCGCCTTGTTCTGGTGGTACTCCTGTATAACCATATACATTTAAGGGAAAAAAGGGTGGTATTTACCACACGTTTTCCGATCTAATAGTTACGCCAGAACTGCTGAACGGGTTAAAATTAAATTAATCATAAATATAAATTATAGACAAGAATAGTACATAGGCCATTATCTTCGAATATGTACAGTTCTTGGGGTAGTTTTTAAATTAAAGTTATAGCTAGTTTAAACTTAAAAATTTGGTTATTTCGCCCAATTAATAGCCATTTTTGTTTGTTTCAGTGTCAACGGTTGATGTAGATGCCGTTCTGGGACGGACAGCGTCTCTGCCGTGTGATGTCACGCCAGACGCGACCGAGGATAGGGTCTACATGGTGCTGTGGTTTAGAAAAAGTGGAGGAAAACCTATTTACAGGTACGTTATGCAATTGTTCGTATCCTTTACGTATGTTGTATAGATACAAGTTGTTAAACGGGAAATTCTTATATATATTTTGACGACCATTTGGATCAGCGGTAGTTAACGCTGCTTCTGACCCATGGGTCGCGGGTTCGATCCCCGCACAGTACAAATATTTGTGTGCATGAACATGTCTGTTTGTACTGGTCTGGGTGTTTTCTATATGTTATAAGTATGTATTTACAAATAAAAAAGTATATAAGTAAGTTTATCGGTTGTCTAGTACCCCATACGACAGAGTACTTAATAGTACCTTAATTTGGGACTAGATGGCTCTGTGTGGCCCAGTGAGGCATGTCTTAAATATTTATTTATTTATTATTTTTTATATTTAGAGACAAAAATTTATTGCCCTCTCTCCTAAACAAAAAGGTTCTGTTGGAATAGTTTTTCTAAATTACACGCTTTCAAATTCTGGATCAGCAAACAAGGAACTCGTAATAACGAAAAAGAACAAAAAGTGTTTGTCGTCAAGCTGATCCAGGCGTTAATATGGCGTTAATTTTATACCAAACAACGTTAGTTCGCTAACGCTTCAACGTGTTTAGTTTAACAAATTCTTTTAAAAATTTCCTATCCATTAACTACAGTTCCTCAGCTTCTTAAAACGTGAATGCGTATCTAATTAACAGTTTAAGTCGTACCTAATGAACTGTTCGGCGCCACCTTAAACGGATCAGCGGAAGCCGAGCCAATCCAATTAGCCGTCAGACGGGAATCTACAACGAAACACACTTAAGACGTCGCGCGCCTCGTTAAGGAAATCACACTTGACGATTCAGTCCCAATGTCCCCAGGTATGGGGATATTAAACTACAGTTATTTATCCTGTGATTGAGATCAATCAGGAAATATTATCAGTTACCACTTGTTGAATGTCTTCTAACTGTCCCAATAATCATGTTGCAAATAAGTTTTCAAGTCTTGAGAGGCGTCGGGAAAATTTGTGGCAATAAATTGTTTATGGTTAAGTGGGCATTAAGCGAAGTAACTACTAAGTTAGTTGAATGCTGCGAGAGAAAAACTATCATTATTTTGTTAAAACATAAGAAGTCAGTGATGCATTAAATAATTCTACGTCACCTAGCCGGTTGAAAAGCAATGTTTTCTTCGGCCCTCTTTAACAATTTCATCACTCGTACAGTCAGCTCGACAAATTACACTTACCTTTTTGGGTGGGTGGGTTTTCCACTAATACGAGTAGCATAACGCGCCAATAACACTTAGTTATCACTGGGTTTCCTATAAAGTTTTTCTTACAAAAACAGACAATCATTTTTATTTATTAACTTTTACCACACACCGATGTTACAATGATATTTTTTTGACGATTAGAATTAATAAATAAAAAAGTTGTGCGTGTACTAGTGTACACACGTAAGAAGTGAAACTTCTTTATGGCCTTATTTTTCGAAAAGTGATCTACATGCAACTTTCCAGAAATTGGTTAAATTGGTTAAATTAGTTAAATTAGTTAAATTGGTTAAATTGGTTAAATTGGTTAAATTGGTTAAATTGGTTAAATTGGTTAAATTGGTTAAATTGGTTAAATTGGTTAAATTGGTTAAATTGGTTAAATATTATTTCACTTTACCTTTTTGCTATCGTCTGAACCAACCGTGGTAGGGGCAAGAAAAAGATGGCGCGTAACCGAAAAATGTGACGCTGTGACGCGCAACCGAAAACTTTTTCGTGACGGTCCGAAAACTTTTTCGTGACGGTAAATTTTTTCCAACGCCGATAAAGAAGTTTCACTTCAAAAATTGTTTTACTTTTATTGTTAACAATAATATTTTTTGTGTTAAATTCGTTTCCAATTTATTTTTTTCAAATATTCTTTCTTGAACCTAAAGTTCCGCTCTTTTTTATACACCTAACTTTATTATTTTTGTTTATTAGATTATTTAATCGCACATAATAAGTCTTTTGGTCAAGTCAGTCGTTTCTTTTTAAGATTTTTGTAGTCATAGTTCTATTTGTTAATTAAAAGCAATTTAGTCCTGACAAAAAATTACCTGTTTCATACACTTTTTTAGTATTCCTTTTGAAAGCTTCGCTTGAAAGCCCTTTGCTTTATTTAATAATTCTTGCTGGGACATAGCTCAGAGAGAACAGGCGGTTTATTTGATCTTGCTTGAAGGGTTTAAGTGATTAAAAGTGCTTGCACTAAAACTGTTAAATATTAATTGTAAGCATTATTTTATGTCACAAAAACCATAATTTGGACAGAAACATTAATAAGAAGCTGCTAAATTGGTACATCTGTGGAATGTAAACATACAATCAACATATCCTTGAATTATTTCATATATTACATAAATTCTCATGGACGTTTGGGCATATTTTTTATTGAATTGTAATAGGTTCCGTTTTTTTTTGTTTATTAATACAAGTAGATACATATCAAAGTTGGTATTATTTAAACAGACGCTAGGGGTAGAGACCTGACATTTCAAAAGCAATTTATTATGTCAAATCGTAAACGAAAACTAAATCAGTGAACAAATCTTTTCAATACGTAGTGTTCTCTCGTTGTACTTTTGTAGTATGAGTATACAAAGATAGTAAATATGACATAAAAAGCAGGTTAATAGAACAATAAAAGATACCGCTCACTATGAAGTATTCTAAGAGAGAAAACAATTAAGCATCGCGTGGCAAATATATTTTTTCTTCACTTGACGTAGAGATTACACATATTTTAAACGGTGATGATAACGTTTTAATAGCTACACAACAAATTGTGGTGGCTGAATATTATACTCTTTGCTGACGCCTAGAAATTTACCTTTGAGATAAAAGGGCAAGGCAAAGTCTGACTGTCGTCGAAGATAAATTAAATACAATTTAGCTGCCACTTAGCTTCAATTTGTAACGGCTTTTTTTGTTGATTAATTATGATTGATCACCTTCAATGTGCAGGCTTAGTCTATTTTTAATGAAAGAAGAATAAATGTAGTTGTTAATTAAAAAAAAAACATATTTATGCATACGAGTACAATGAAAACAATTTTAAGATACATTAATATAAGAAAGTAAAATTGAAATAAAAAAAAACACTTAATGGTTTAATGACCTAGCGTCAAAATAGTAGAATATGCAAATGAATTTTAGGCGTTTGTTAGACAAGATAAAAGTAAGATTTTAGCCTAGAGTACCTAATAGTAAATAAAATTGCATACCTACTCAATCTTTATGTTATGTATTAGTGTAAAAATAATGTAAATGTAAATTTCAAATGTAACATTTGAGCTGTATGTTTCTTTTAACAAAAAAATAAAAAAAATAAAAAAAATAGTATTGAATTACTTGCATCAAAATATTTTATTAATTCTCATATTTTTGGTTGGTTATGAATACTATACGATTTTTTACCAAAATAGTAAGTATGAGTATAATAAAAAAACAAATATTTTCTTCATTTTGTATGGACACTTTAAGTCGCATTTATTTCATTAAGTACTTAAGATATAAATCACAATAAAATATAAAACTATATTATGTACATCTTACTTGTAAATCCATATACAAAAATGTTACATACAAATAAAAACTATTTTTAAATAAGAGTACAACTCAAAAGAAAATAAGTACATTGTAGTTGGAAAGTTTTGTTTTCAAGATGATTAATAAGAAATCATTGTGTATAGAATCCACCTACATGTTTCAAGAGAGTTTGTTCTTAGCTTTAATTACAACTAACGATGTATTAAAATATTGTTTACTAGTCTGTGTCTACAACTGTTATTCATAGAAACCTGTTTATAAAAAAAAATATACACACTAATTTTGTTAAGCTTTTTAAATATTCTTGGGAACGCGAAGGTTAAGTTTAACATTTGAAATCTGTAATTTTTCATGGGTACCTATATGTTATGCGAATTTTGTCGTCTAATAAATAATTGTATTTTTTTTATTAGGGTACTTCGCCCTCGTGTAAAGGGAAATCGAGTTTTTTTTCTTATATTTTATAGCGTTGGTGTCGTTGCATAAGTCTTTTGAAAATATTTTCGGTCTGTGTTCACAATTTTACTAAAAAAGCGCATTTATTTACCGTCAGCACATGATAATGGTTGTGAAGTGATTGTACGTGACTTTTAATATTTTTTTGGTTTATTAAATGAATTGGTAATACTGTATTACCTATTTTTTCTCCAAAGAAAGTTGTATAGAACCAATAAAATAGAATAAATTAAACTATCGTGAATTCTGTCAACATCGTAAAAGCTATGTTTAGTACTGATAATCGTCTTTATTATAGGTAAACGTGTCGTCTAAACTGTGCTGAAAATGTAACGTCACCTTTGTCTACAAAGTAGTAGAATCGAAATCATCCTCAAAGCCTGCTGTATAAATTAAGATGGAGGTCGGTAAATTGAGAAAAACGCTGGCTGGTCCGGAAATTGAAAAACTTCGGTCGCATTTTTTAATTCTAGAATTTGACAGTTCTTTTTTTGGGCAAATGAATTAAGAAAAGCTATGGGGAGTTAAGGGGCCTTAATTGCGCCATGTGTCATTTAAGGGAGTTTTTACGGGCAATGAAAAAAAAACTGTTGTATTTATTTTCTTTGCTTACTTTTGATTGTCTTAGTTGTTGTTGGTTGGTATAATAATTTGCTTGATAAATTGACGCCTATGACGTAGTGTCTCGGTGGCTAAATGGTAAAGCACCGCTCCCGGCATGCAAAGAGACGCGGGTTGCTGGTACAGATCAAATGAAACATGTTTTTATTTTAAAATATACACAACAGTAGTAGATTGTGTATATTGAAATTTAATATTGATCCTCTTTTTATATTGTTTTCGCCAGATTACTTATTTATTAATTTTGTTTTGGAATATTATTTGTTCAGCTCGTAGCTCAGCTCAAAAGATTCAGACCTAAAATATAAACCCACTAAACCATGTACAAAGAAACAATTTATACTGTTTCTATAAAGATTATCAAAGGATAAAAAAGTATGTTTAAAATATTTTCTGTAGCAACGAATTGATTCACATATTTGTACATTTTTACCTGAGCATTTAACTCTCAAATCGTTATGAAAAAAATCCGTAAATAAATTATTGGTAATGGAGATACTAACTGAAAATTCACTAGCTTTTAGCGTAAAACCTTGAATAAATTCGTCGACACACATAATTTCTGGTAAGCCTCATGGTGAGAGTTTACTCTACCAGGTGTCTATAGAAATATAACAGGTGTCTATACGCCACTATAGACTAACCACACTAATCTAGACTTTAGTGACTAGACACCTGGTAAGTGGAAAGTTGTGGATGCGACTGTTGTGTTCTTCTCGGCACTAGCCCAGACTTGTCCCGAAGCAGTGGTAGGTTTAAATATTGGGAAGTGTAAAAGCGCCTCCTGAGGCCTATTTGCAGAAATAAAACTGATTTTAACTGATTTTAACTCCCACCTCAGACGATAAAAATATTAAAGGAGTTGTATTTTCAATTTTACTAAAGATGATCAACCATTTTATTTAACACATTATCTTTGTCGACAGTTTCGACGTCCGGGGACGTTCCTTCAATAAAGCTCTTCAATGGTCCGACCCAGGTGCATTTGGACCGCGAGCCTACTTCGCCACAGTGGCCAGGCCAGCTGCTCTCACCCTCAGTTCCGTGCAACTTGACGACGAGGGTGTATATCGATGCAGAGTCGATTTCAAAAACTCACCAACAAGAAACTTCCAGATACGACTGACTGTTATAGGTAAGTCTCTTAAGCACGAAATCAAAGACATTGGTAAATTTTTCACGAAGATTCTGATTTATTAAATATTTTATACAATATTTTTATCTTCTAGCCTGCAAGTCTGTAAAACATTGTTTTTCAGTTTTTGAATTCATATTTAAGATTTGAATTGGAAGCTCACTGAAAAATGTCTGTGAATCGATCACAAGAAAGTATGAAACGTAAACAAAAGTAAGAAACGTAAGAAAAAATGTTTCTAGACATTGATTTTTATTGATGTTTTTTAAGGTACTATAATATTTAGATATGACACTCTGACAGCTCTTACATTTATTAGGATACAGATACCCTAGAATTGATCCGTTATATTTACACCGATACCTATCATAAATTAAAATGACACAAACAGTCAGTAGACTTTTTTCGGTTAGTGTAAAACAGCGAACGACTATATTCGTGCGCTGATTCAAAGCGAGTCCCCTTCCTATATCATAGGCTTATAGCATAGCAGTCCACCGCTGGACAGCCACTTTACCAAGTCCTCGGCTTGTCACATTCAGCTTCTTTCAGTGACCCTTTGCTTATAGTCCTACTGAAATTACCTTTAAAAACTGTTTATTACAGGTTTTTGTTTAAAACAAGCATGCGTGAAATTTAGTGTGAATGTTATTCTATTTTTATACACAATAACTATTAAAATCCAGTGTGAGCCGTGCATAATGAAATAAATGTCCGGTTTTTATGTCAATAACAATATAATGCTACATAATTTGATTTTATTGGATATTCGGCTTATGAATGAAATTAATAACTAATGTAATTGATGTTTCCTCCTGATCTCTAGCACGTGTAACTTGAGCTTTTATATCCGGGATTACTTTGTTTTTATCATGATTAGATATTAATTGCGTTTTGATCTTATAGGATATGGACCCCCGTGGCGAAGTGGCGTACACACACGTTTTTATGGTGTCGCCTACTCTGAGATTCCGGGTTGGATTTCCGGACGGGTCAATGTAGAAAAAAAGTGTTTTTTTACATTTTACTTGAATTTGGGTGTTTGTGGTACCTTCGTTGTTTCTGATTTCTAAAATGGGATAAGAACAATGTATGTGATGTTGTCCACATTTGTCCACATTTACACGTATAATATTATGTATGGTAGAAACTGATATTTGAAAACAATAACGTATAAGTCATATATAAAGAATAAGTAGATTAAGATACACAATCTTCCAATCCATTGCCCTCTATATGAAAGAAGCCTCTCAACGCTTTTTCGATAAGGCAGTGAATCACCCCAATCCGCTCATAGCGGAAGCCTCCACGTACACCCCCCAGAGGGATGTCGCCTTCCGACGCCGTCGGCCCAGGAACGTGCTGAACGACCCCAACGATCCGATCACCGCGTATGTCACAACAGCCAACACCGCCTTAAGACGCTGACTGCAGCCGATGACCTTGAGCAATGAACACGCCCACAAATTTATTCGTCTTAGAATTTCTTTGGAACGCGCCACAGCTATCACTGTCGATTCTCGTAGAAGTGACAGAGAAAAAGCGCATGGAATAGAAGGGCCTAAGTGCCAAACAACAAAATTGGTTGTGCAATTAAAAATTGCCATTTTATTAAAAATCTAAATCAGCCATTTGCTTAAGCAACATGTAATATACAATATAGCAAAATTTTATTATCATTGTTATACGGACTGCTGAGAAAAATGGTAATTTATGTATTTTCAGAGGCTACTTTGAGATTTATTTCTATCGAGAAAAGTTTTTAGAATCGTGTTTTGGAAACAGCCACCTGGTCTAAAATATGATCAATTACAACTACATAGCATTTGGCAACAATACGAGCCATAGGCTAAAAGCAAAACAATCTTCACTGAGCTCAATTTGGCTCATGTCAGCGTCTTAAGCACTACAATTACTGCACAACACAGTAGTTCTCCACACCGCACCCGTCGGAGGCGGGTGCGTGGTCCCGCCTTTCATTTCGGCCGACACAATCATGTGCCTGGACGCTTCTCACCTGCCCCCCCCTCGGACGGCGACCCAAGCCGAGGTCCGAGCCTACAGAGGCGCCCTTGAGGTCGCTGTCTGATCCCCCCTCCCAGATCGGGCCCGCCAGAATGGAGCCCGACCGTGATCCGGCATGCCACAGCATCTCCGGTTCCGGCGGCGCCACCACTGGTGGGTTCGCCATTTGGTAGGGTACCTTTAGCACCCCACAGTGGCCCGATCCTGCCCGCTAGTATGGGCCCCGGTGCGACTGAGCCTGAGGCTTCGCTTCGCGAAGCCTCACCCTGAGCCGCTAGCGTGGCGGACCTAGGCTGAGCGCCTTCAGCGTTCGCCACAATCTACCCGGTTTAACTGATTAAAGCCTTCCATATATGGTTTCAGTGATAGGTCTGTCAAAAAAAGTTGTGGATGCGACTCCCACCAAAAAAAAAAAAGATTCACAATCTTATTAGTCTAGTGACAAGATCTTAGGGTCCTAAGTTTGATACCCGGGGATCAAACTTAGGACCCTAGGACTATGGGGTATTGATTGTTTCGAATTTTCGAACATGGCTTGGGTTTGTGATCACCAACCCGCATTCAATTATGGAACTTTTGCCCTGCAGTGTAATTATACAGGATGAAATTTTAACCACCTTCCAAATTCAGAATAAAAATCTACGAGACAAAAAACAAATGACGTATTTTTTCCTTTGGTATATAATAGCCCTGTACAAAAATGTTTTATACATAGAAAATGTTTGCCAAAAATTTTTAAAAAATACGGTCTCCTAGCAACACTTTTTTTAAGCTATGCGCATCTCAATTATTCATTACGATACTATTCATATTTTTTTTGATTTTACCTTCATACCTGAACAGGAATTTTTACGGTCCTAACCCTAAAAATTGAATACTATGTTGCGAAAATTATTTTCTGATGAATATTTGATTTACATTTTTATTTCTTACATGGGCTCTAAATACGATAGTGAACGCCTATACATTTTTTTGAAGATGCTTGGCCTAATAGGCTTGCTATATATTATGCCATTTACCTAACATCCTGTATTACAAACGGTAAGCCAGTAGAGAATTCGAGTCCCACCTCAGGCAGTCAAAATATTTGTTCAAAGAATGAACGAGATTAAAGAATAGGTTAAAATCAATCGCTTTCAAAGTTCAAAATGTAAAGAAGACAAAGTTCAAAATGAAACTTTATTAGTAATCACTTCGTCTTTCTTCATTATATTAATTGCGTTTATACACGCTCCATATATCAGTTACTATCTAATAAGTCTTAATAGATAGTTACTGATACTGAAGAGGCGGAAATTATTCACGTATGAGATTTCTTCGGCATGGCTGTTCATCTCACTGAGTGTGGATATTTAAATAAACACAGATATAAGCTACAACATCTTTATGAATACACTAATTAAAAACTTAGTGATGCATTTTGTATCTAACGAAGATAAAAAGTCGTTTTTATGGAAGTGTATTTTGTAGTTGTTATCTGTAATAAATAAATTATCTGTAATTCGATTCGTGTTTCAGAGTACATTTGAAATTAAAACACTCCAAGTTAATTATTATTATATTACAACCCCAATATATAATTATCAATATATTACAAAATAAATTAAAAAACATTACTTTTGTAGACGGATCAAGCAACGAGACAAAATCTTCAGAGTTGAAGGAAAAAAAAATTTCTTTTCGATTAAAAGTTTCTTAAAAAGTTTAATACTATGTTTGGTAACATTCATAAACAATTAAAACATTATCAAAATTATTATGGTATTATTACTATCTTTATTGGTACAAGTTATTATTAGCTTATCTCTAATACTTGTTAATATCATCATATTGACTAACATATTCGAGAGAGTTATCCGAAAGCGAACGATCGCTTATTATTAAAATATAGAACTGTAGTGTTGTTCATACATAAAACAGACCAAAGGAATCGATACGAAGATTTTTTTATTGTAAAAGTTTTGAAGTATTTACTATAATTATGATGACACTTAACTATACGGAGCTATAAAACAAAACATATACTCAACTGACTAGATAAAAAATTATCAGCCTACATCATTCCACTACTGAATAAAAGTTTTTCAAGGAAGAGTTTGTCTTAACAGCCACGCTCGGCAAGAGGGTTGGTGATTTTAGTTTGATCAATGGTGGTAAGGCGACTCTGCATCACAGGGTTATAAAATACTTAAATCTGTTTTCAAATAGCTCTGACAGAAAACGTGCCCGGAGATTGGTCAATAACATTTCCTCCGGCGTTTATTTGAATTATGATTCGATTTTTTTAAAGTCCGAGTCACTTACTAAAATGCAATTTAAAGAACTCTATTAAGAGTACTACTTAAATTTACTATTGCGAGTATTTTTAAGCTATGCTGCACTTGATGACGCGTAGGGTCAAGTCAAAGAACCCTTTGTATTTAATGATCTAGTTATTTAATTATTTAACTAAAACATTAGAAATTAAGGCAATTGTAATTTACTTACAGAAGACGCACAGTAAAAGGTTCCGTGATTTCCATTCAACTCAATTAATAACAATATAAATGCCACTAACATGACTTGTTCGATAACTAGAATGCATATTTATAAAACAAACTGCACATCAGTATCGTCGTAACACACATAATCGGAAATGATCGATAAAGTTTTCGGCAACACCAGAAAACTAAGCCGAGCGTACAATAAGAGGTTTATTTGATTATTATTTGACGCTATTAATGGGACCCTTCTGTAATTGAGTATTTTACGATGTTGTGAATACGGCTGATTATGTATCTGAGTGGTCCTTTGTAAGCTCCGTCCCTTTGCTAACAAAAGACTTGAAGCAGATTACCTCTCACGCGAACAGAGTAATGGATTTCAATGGAGTTGCATATGCGATGTAGGCCGCTTTCAAATGCTTTGTTCTGAGCAAAAGAAATTTACTCCCCTCATCTTCTTTGCACGCGTCTTTCTTACTGAATGGGGTAATTTCTTTGAAAAACTCCGAGGTAGTTTTCGCGGCTTTTGCAATTCCCATTTATTGTATGCTTTTTAAGTTATTTCTTAAGGAATTGGAGCGCTGTTGTAAGTTTATGAAGCAATTTCTAAATTAAATTGCAGGTACGTAGATTTACAAGAGAATGAAAGAAGTTTACAAGGTTTGCAATTTTAAAAGGGATGAGGATAAATATTAAAAGTCTTAGCATAAATCTTCATTTTTTCATATTTTAGCTACATTTCTAATTGTCATGACTCTTACTGGACTCACAAGATATGATAATCGTTCAATTAAGCATATCATTTCAATTTATCAACGTTTAGGCACTCAATTTAAATAATGAAAATGATTGCGCAAGATACCAGCTATTAAACTCCAAACAATGCAAACAAAGGCTTAACATTTGACGGGCCCAAAACTTCTTCCGAATAAATTTTATCATGAAAACAAATGAAATTATCGCAACTGATAGCGTTCAGACAATTTGATCTATTCAAATCTAATTTCCTTTTAAATATAACCTGTCTCGGGCAGATTTTATCTGTGTCATCGTTGGGAGCATCGTTTTTATCAGCGGCCAGGATCCCGACAGTTCATAATTAAAATGTCGAGGAATGTCGTTACCCCGCGGTTCCCGATCCATCGGTAATGACTAAATTGATTCTCTGTCGTCGCCTCATAAAATTTCCATTTAAGATTGAAACTTTTTTGCGATCCAGTTTCCGTTTAATGCCGTTTTGTTTCGGAAGCCATTAGTAATAATGTTATAGCAGGTGTACGGGTTTTGGACTAATCGATTTACCAATTAAAGGTTCTGTTATGTGGACAAAAAAAGATATCCATGTAAAAACATGGAACATTTTGGAGAGAAGAATTTTGTATGCAATCAACAACTTGAACGGATGTATATTTGTATAAGTTACCTATTAATTTATTATAAAAGCTACTTATCTGTGTTTTTTGGATGTTTCATCCCTATTTGATTTTAAAATGTCAGATAAGTCCATAAACGTAGAATATAATAGACAAACAAAGCCTGCTTGATAAAAGAAAACCTCTTATGGAAATCTAGCAAGATAAAAAAAAAAAACTAATCTTTTCATTTTGTAATTTGTTTTGATTGACGCAGTGACACCCAGTAACAGCTGCGATATAAGCTTCAATATTTTATGGTTTTATTTCTTACATCGTAAATTATTTAAAGTCAATACAATTCTATTTAACAATGCTCACATGTACTGTGAGTGCCTGTAGTGTCAACCACAAAAATAATCCAGAAATTTGCTCATTTCACAGGTAAATAAGTAGAAAGTCGTCATCGTAAAGACGCGTTATTTTATGTTGAAATGGATCTTTTTGTTTTATTGTTAATACAAAATTATGCCAATCTGTTCATTCACTTTAGTAGTTTGTGTAGATAAAGTTGTATTTATCGATTATTTACATTATTTTGGTGGATAATTAATTCATCGAAATATTATACATGTACGATATAGCTTGACTCTTTGTCGAAACTATTATCGACATTTATCTTGAATGTTTCCGGAGAAATTACATGCTATTTTACGTTTAGCTTCTCAAATTAATGTCAACTTAACAATTTGAAGAAGGAAACTGTAAGGAATTACATAACTAAGATAATCCTGATAAAGGTCAATAATCAGGGATTGATTCATCAAAATGTAAATGTTTGTTCAGATTTCGTTTACTTGTTCTTTTTACTCACTGCCGTTTATGAGCTATCTCATAACAGACACGGCAAAATCTTTTGAAGAAATAAATAAACAAAAATAATTAACAATGGCTGTTTATTTTTACATAAAATATAACAATTTATTTTTTAATCATATGTATAAAATATACTCACCAGGCACATTTAACTGCCCACTATTTTAATTTTCCAAGAAGTGATTAGGTGTTCCGCAGAGAAGATGCATAATCTGAGAGAATGAGAAAAACAGTCTGACAATAAACATATTTTCCAAACGTCGAACTGCAATTATCATCGATAGTCTGAAAATGTTAAAGGTACGTCACTAGTTCACGCACACATTGACAATTCAAAACTGGTAACGCATTATTGAGCTGTCAGTTGGTCTATTATATTCTATGTCTATGGATAAGTCTAAGGGGAGTTTCTTTCTTTTATATCTTAATATTAACATCCGGGTTTTTTTTATTGTTGAATTGTAATTATTTATGCATAAATAAAGTTTTATGTGTAGTTACGTATTTTTAAAACATATTATTTATGTAATGCCATGATTTTTTTAAGGTAAGTTAACAAATATCTTAAATTTTCTTGTGAATGCAAATAATATTTAAAAACATTTCTTGATGAGTTACTACATTTAAAAGGCAAATAGTAACAATAAAAATAAAAACATTTTACTAACTGCTTTACCGATAAAAGGTTAAGAATTGAAAATATTTACGTAACATATTTTGCACGGATTTTACAGCATACTTATTTCCTCAGTTTTGTAAAAGCGTGAAGTGATGAGTGAATTTTCACATTTATCTAAGATTAAGTTAGCGGTTCTGACATTGTTGCTTCTCAATTTCAATTTGTCATTCAAATGTGTAATAATTTCAAAATTACTATCTAGTTGTCAAAATTTTGTAATAGAGATATTAATATTTATTTTCATAAGTAAAGACCGTTATCAAGCTGAGATTTAGTAAAAATTGTAATTTAACTGCAAAATTTTCAAAAACATTGCGTACTCGAATAAAGAGTTAAAACGGCAAAGTTTTGTTTCAACAGCTCTTGTCGGAAGAACTGACAAGTTAAGCGTCGGTCAGGCTGGTTTGTGAGTGGTGGCCAGAGGCTCTTTGCAACCCGTGTGCACACAAGCTTTAGCTTTGAGACGTCGCTTTGCACAGTTTAAGGGATCTAGAGTGATTATAATTCGGCTTTTATGTCACTTAACTTGTAGTTGAAGCTAAATCACTTTGACTTTGAATGTGTTATAAACAACTAGCCCTCCGCCTAGGACTCCGTCCACCGAGTATTTATTACTTATATCGTACATTGTACTTGTTTGTTCCACCTACATGAAAAGTAATAAAACATTTTCATTTTCATTTCATTTCAAATGTTACTGCATAGGTATTCAATTAATTTACATAGAATCAAAATTTAAAAATCCTTAGTTTTAGCAGGAATTGTAAGTAAAGTAAATTATTTGTATCTACGTTCTATTGTAAATATACATAGGAAACACCCAACAGATATGTCCATGCACACAAATATAAGTATTTTATACTGAGCGGGAATCGAATCCTCGGCCTTAGAAAAAAAACATGATTGACATGACCTATTTGAAAGTTGTTCTTCATAAAACTTTAAGAAAATACATTTATTTATTTATTGAAGTACAAAATGCTGTTCTTATTGCTACACATCTTGACTTTAACTAAATAATTATGTAGGTAGCACTTATGTGGCTCTTCAATATTCCCACACATGTAATAGTTGTTTATTATAAAAAAAGTACATAAATGATTACCTATCTGAAAGTGGTTCTTCATAAAACTTAAAGAAAATACTTTTTATTTCTTAAAGACAATGCTCTTCCTATTATACACATTTATTCCAACTAAGTTATCACGTGGGTAGCACTTAAGTGGCTCTTCATTGTTCCCACACACGTAACAGTAGTTCAAACTCTATGTCTATTAATGATATTAAAATACATGAAGTACCACCCATCCAGGCATTCATAAGTACGTATGTTCTCTATCTATTTTATTATCTAAGGCTATTAGGAACTAGGGATATTTTGTTTACTTTAGTAGGTATTTAAAGTAGAAATGGTGCTATTTATTTTAAGCTTCAATAAACATTACGATTATCATATCACAAGACCAATTGATTTGAATACATTTGCCAAAGTTTAATCATACAGATAAAATGATGAGCCATTTGCTGTTCTTCGTCCCAGTTAATCATTTTAAATTCTTAACATAGTGATTTTGTTTCAGTACCACCACATCAAATGCTGCTTTATGACAAATCTGGCGCGGACGTGTCAGGGGTGGTAGGGCCCTTGGAAGAGGGTGCAGCTCTGGTGCTCGTATGCGAAGTTAGAGGAGGTAAGAGATATCCATAATGGATGTACAATAATGGGAAACTTGTAAAAATCATGTATTAATCCCTCAACCCACAGGAGGCACGCGCGTGCCGCGATAACAATTGATTTCAATTGTGTCTGGAATAACTCACGATCGAGGGATTAAGCAGCTGATAGAATATATTAAATCTTAGTTTAGTACATAATATTATTAGATGTTAAATAGTTAATTGTGCGCAGGGCGAAATGAAAAAGAGTGTTTAAAATGTTTTCCATAGTATTTACTTTGTTTTTAGAGATTACAAACTCAGAATCCTTGAAATTAAATAATAGTGTTACAACATAAGATTTACTTAACTTTTTGTAATACTATCCGAAAGTCACTTACTATTTGATGAAATATTGTTTGATGTCATTGAACTACACATAATATGTATGAAAAAAATAAGGATCCCAAAAGTTTCACGATTTGATCATGTTATAAAATTATGACCTAACTGTAAACTCAGTAATTTATTATAGAGGGCACTATACCTTCATTCTTGTTGAAATTCAAGTAAGCAACATTATTCAGAAAAAACCTAAACTGTTTGTAATGGTGAAATAATTTCTTTTGTTCTTGCTCCCGCTTAATACCAGTATAAAGTAATGGGAATATGCATAAATAAACCCGACATAGAGTCGGACAACAGAACTACTGTGAGTTGCCAGTATTTCATTAACTAGAATATTTTAGATATTATGAAATGGCAGCATTTGTAGCGTTCACAGAATTTTCATCTGGAAAATAACAATCTTTAAAAGAGTCGCACTTTTATTTACTGAGCTCGGTGCCAAGAAAGTAGTCTGTACTTTAGATATTGATCTACTTTTAGATCTTTTCTTTAGAAGCAACGGCGTTACCGACAAAGAGTTTGTTAAATGTGAACATTTAGAATTGAAACCTAAAACTGCGACATTTATAAAAAAAAATATACAATAGAAATATAAGTATCCATAAATTACCACACAACATAAGTCACAAAAGTCTTTTTTTGTGGTTTTGAAATTGAAAATGGTACGTTACGCATTCCTCTCACCCCAAGGGAATCGAGATTATGTACTCGTAGGATCGCTAGTTTTTTCACCCACTAAGAACCTAGCGGTATCGCTCCGTTGTCTTATGAACTAGAACTACACATTAGGCCTTAAGTCTAGCCGCAGGCATGTTCAATCGTCAGTCACGGCTGGGCTGTGGCTCGCTTGATTAACAAGCAATACCAGCATAGAGTAGGAAAGCAGCTTCCTCCACGATACTTAGCCGTAACAGCC
The DNA here is from genome assembly GCA_949315895.1 of Anania crocealis. NCBI lineage: Eukaryota > Metazoa > Arthropoda > Insecta > Lepidoptera > Crambidae > Anania > Anania crocealis. Next base: position 10,463,057 of record OX438868.1, read on the forward strand.
TCAGACATGTTCCGACGTTGATTTTCATCAGAAACCTGGAGCTTTTACAGGAGACCAATATTGCCAACTATTGTTGTCAAAAAATGAAAATCACACAGCAGCTAACGGTGCCAACTAGAGACGGGTATTCGTCGGGGCATATTGAGCTTATTGGATAAATGTCTAAGCGTTAAACCATTTCTGGTACCAACACGTGTGTCATAGTATCAAACTATAGTTTCTACTCGTAATAATAAAAAGTTAAAGTAAAAATAGAAATATGGAGTGAAGATATCAAAAACTTAAATGTAATGAATTTTATAAATGCACTTTAGGTAAGCTCTACAACAAGTAGTTGAAAAGTACAGATTTGCATAAAAATCAATATTGTCGCAAAAGATGACAATAAAACTAAATTCTCATGTGAATGTGAATGTGATCATGGTTCGTGCCATAGAGCCGAAATATAGGAAGCTTCGTCCAAGATCGGAAGTCATAAAAACAAGGTATAAACTCTGAATCAATTAACCAAAAATGATTTTAAATACTAGGAATTCCATAAACTGTTTTTACCAGATAAATGTTTCTATAAATTTACATTCAGAACTCAATACAAGTAAAATCTGTCATTTTACACAAACTTCAAATAGTGAATAGTATTTGATACCTATTGTGCAAAGCTCGGGTCATTGCTCAAAAAGTTTCATATTGTAATACGACTGCTCCTTTTCATAAATATTCTATATCTGAAATTGAATTGTAAAGTTCCTGATCTCTTTCATCAAAAGTAAATCCACAATACTTTAAAGGCTTTGTTGTATTGAATTCTGTTTCATGCTTCATTGTGACTTTACAAAATAATAAGGTCTTTTTTTATGAAGTAGAAACCATTAAAGAAAAAGAATTAACTATCTTTTAGCGGTTAAATTTTTTGTGAAAATAGAAGATACAATTCCATATAACTAAAACAATTTCGCTTGCTTCGGGACTCGAACCCAGCAGCAGCTGAAGGTAAAGGATTCGAGTAAGACAGTCGAAATATTTATTTAAAAATATTATTTTTCTACTAAGCAACATTTTTTATGTACTTAATTTGGTACCTGATTAGCAATCAAGCTATCGAAGCAATTTTCAATAAAATATATAGAAACTTTCAAATTGCCTATTTACAAACAATTGTTGATTATTTGTGAAAGGATGGTAACCCTACTAAAAATGTGATATTGCTAAAAAAATATATTCGTCAGAGTAGAAAAAATTGTTGTGATGCCGATAAAAAGTCGGTTCCAATACAATAAGTCTATGGTTTCAACTATGATTATTGAGACGTACAAGTCAATTTATTGTTTTCATAATTTCCTTACAGAGTCATTATTTTTGTCAAAAAGTTCTTATATCTCATCTATTCCAGCACGACGTGCTTCGCTTAAATTACAAAAGGTCTGACGCGAACAAAATTAGATTCCCGTATCTGGTGAGGCTTCGCCGCCTGCCGTTGTGGCAGCCACATAATTAAATATGTGCCTGATAAGACCAAAGGCCGAATACCCGAATACCTCCCTGTCCGCACCGCTGCATCATCACAATTATTGGGCACACAGGCAACGATAATCCGGCCCTGGCTGAGCGCCAGCGAGTCCATACTGCGGACTTTTCAGTGAACCCGCTCAGATGGAATATCTCTTCCAATGTTTCCATAAAAGAAATCAAGCAATAGAAAAATTGAATTGTTGCGATGACGGTTTGTTTTGGTATCTATCAATTTGTTTATGCTCGATAGCGTTTGCACGATAAATGATATGTCTCTACATATGTTATATTAGGGGTTACAGTATGAAATTGCCGTTTTGTATGGACGAAATCGAGAAAAGTCATTTTTCCATATTAATAATTTTTTAGTTTTTTTAAAAACGCCAGAACCGTTTTCGATGCAATTAAAGGTGAAAGTTAGATGATTATAAAGCTACGCATTATCTATTTAAATTTCTGAAAATCAAAGTATATAATACAAATATACTTAATTGAAGCAAGAAAGTCAGCTGACACATTGTAAGGGGTCTTTTCAACGACTTCCTTTGAAGTAATAAGCACTAGTATTGCATTTTTTTTTTAATCAAAAGTTACTTTATTATGTTTTTGATACAATACAAAAAGAATTACGCAATAATATGACTATACTTAAGAGCTATAAACAAAATAAAAAGTGGGAAAATAATCGGCAATTCCATACTTTAAACCCTATTACTTACTCGTGGAAACGAGTTAAAGGCGTACACCAGAATAATACAAGCAAAAGTTCTTCGATCACCAACCCGCCTGACAAGGACTGTTAAAACTGTGGACTTATGTGGGCTAATGATGCTGATTACACGCGATTGAACCAATCATAGAAGTATATGACATTTATGGAAGCAATAAAATACTTACCTAGTTGTAATCTAATTTAACCTGATCTTACCCTATCTCATCTTGTCTAAGGTTTAATATTAGTAATGTTTGTTAAATTCAAATATCAACAACTTTTTTTTTATTCCTAAGTACAAGTAGTTAGTTGCGCTATTAAGACATGAAGTAACACTTTGATGTTCCTTATTGCCTATTTTTAAGAAATAAACTTTTTCAGCTTGCCTCGAACTATTTTTTTGAAAGAAAACTTTAATCGAGATTTAATCTGTTTGTTAAGATCCATGCGCTGAGTTATAAAATTTATATTCTGTCACAAAAATAACAAAAAAATAACAAGATAAGAAACATTACTCTACTTACTAATATGCCCCGTTGGTCTAGTCTAGTGGTTTATAACGGGCCGAGATTGATCGGGTTTGATCCCCGGGTCGGGTAACTATTGTAAGGGGATATGTGATTACCAACCCGACATTGGCAAGCGTGGTGATTACTCGTGTATCTGTTATTGCTATGGTAACTGGAATTCAATGATGGAGGCCTTTGATCTGCAGTTGAATGATTATAGGCCGTACTATACTGTCCTTAGCTCAATCACAAATAAGATAAAATCGCACTCAAAACGTTTATATACCTACCTGAAAATATAGTATAACCTATAAAAAGGTCCCTGGAGCTAATGTCTGAACTTAGCATATTCATAATCATGGCAAACATCATTTTAATAAGTAATTGCAATATTTTATAAAAAGCCCAACTCGAACTGGTTTTCTTCATTTTCGTTGAGACGTTCTTCGTTTTAGTTTTCATGTTCAGAACTTGTTGTAAGTAGCAGTATCAGCTTTCTGTTGCATTAGCTTTTTTAAAATGTTTACTTCAAATGATGATGCCATCATTTGAAGTAACCCTATGAGTAGGCACAACGTTATATTTCTTTTAAAAAGTAATGCTACTTTTTAAAAGAAATATAACGTTGTGCCTACTCATAGGGTCGTTTGCATACGTAAATAGAAAAGAAAGTATCGATTAATAACAGTTATAACAATTTCAAAAGCAAAAAATAAGCTGGTTATTTTACAGAAATGGCTTCTAGATCCTTCCCTATTTTCAGCCCTGAATAGCTTGGCACGAGAGATAAGTCCCTGATATTTTGTTGAAAAATAACAGAGCGGTCACGTCCCCAGTGTCTCAGTTTTACTCTTATTTTGTCTGGAGCTGGATAAGTGAGCTCAATTAGCTTTATTTTATTCACTTAAACTTAATAAAAAATATACACGAGGTAATTAAATCTACTAAGGCCTTACCGTGATCTTGAAAAGCATTATATTCTCTATAATTTAGTTTTATAGCATAAAAAACGGCTTGCGACTGATATAAGGTCGTACGTAACAACGTTTTCTTCGTTTTTGGGCACTGACATTTGCTATAGTAATTTGAAAAAATGATTCCTTGAATAATACTTCTACTCCCAAGGACTCCAATATTTCGCTTTTAAGTACCTACTTGGTTGAATGGTTGGAATCAAATAGTATTTGTTATACTGCTGTTTAAGTTAGTAACAATTAAATTGGCTAAAATGAGTTTGAAAACTTATTATCATAAGCTCAAATCAGTCGACTGCTAGACACAGGTCTCTCTAAAAAGAGGATTTTAGTTGCCACGATTGACTGAGTGGGTTTCCGATCGCAATTTTGCCGATGGTAATGGTTTGTTTATTCTGTGCCAACCTTTAAGCATTGGCTTTGAAATGGCTAAAACTACAGAACGTTATCGCGAGATTTAAGAACTAATGTAGCATTTACTGTAACATATTAGGGGTCAAAGTATGAAATTGCCGTTTAATATGGACGAAATCGAGAAAAGTCTTTTTTTTTAAACGCCTGAACCGTTTTCGATGCAATTAAAGGTGAAAGTTAGATGGTTATAAAGCTACGCATTATAGTATTTAAATTTCTGAAAATCAAAGTATATAATACAAATATACTTAATTGAAGCAAGAAGGTCAGCTGACACATTGTAAGGGATGTTTTCAACGACTTCCTTTGAAGTAATAGGCACTAGTATTGCATTTTTTTTTAGTCAATCGTTACTTTATTTAGTTTTTGATACAATACAAAGAATTACGCAATAATATGACTATACTTAAGAGCTATAAAGAAAATAAAAAGTGGGAAAATAATTGGAAATTTCATACTTTAACCCCTATTATTTCTACCCTCAGGTCGTCCGGAACCAGTGGTGACTTGGCTCATCAACGGCACCCCAGCATCCCAATACATTGGAGTCAAAACTGACACCCACGTGGTGGTGAACCGGTTGGAACTCCAACACCTGAGGAGGGAAGACTTGAACACGACTTTCAAGTGTCGAGCTGCCAACACTGTGCTGGTCCCACCACAGGAGAAGATCTTGAGGCTTGAGATGAGCTGTAAGTATTATTGATCCAGCTTATATCAGTTCAGTGCTGGTCATGGACCTCTCCATTAAGAGGATTTCGCAATAACTGACACGTTTGACAGGTGGGTTGGCAGTTTGGCCAATGATGTAGAAAAGACGCTGCTGGCAGTACTCCTTTAGCCACCTTTCACGACACATGTATACGGGTGTAAGAAAAAGTACGAGCCAAATTTAAGGGGGTGATTGACAATCGAGTTTAGATTGACATTTTAATAAGACGCAAAACGCAAAATAACATGACGTAATTTCTCCGGAAACATTCAAGATTAATGTCGATAATAGTATCGATTGATTTAAGTCAAGTTTCTAGCTTTAAGCTTTCCTTTTCTATACTTTATTTGATATTTTAGCAACTTAATTGCACTTATAATATCAGTATATAAACTTGAAAAATTTTTTTTTTTTTTTCCCGCCTGAGACAAAATTTTTCAAGTTTATATACTTTCCTTTTCTATCTTGCTATATTTCCATAAGAGGTTTTCTTCTATCTCGCAGGCTTTGTTCGTCTATAAATATTACGTTTTTGATACTCTGGGGTGTTGTACGGTTGATTTTGACAGGTTCGATGGTCTGAATGTCAGCGTATGGTGTGTTTGAGGTAATGATGAGCTTCTCAAGTGCAGATAATATGACTTTTAAATGGTAGGTGGGCCTACGCCCCGTTGTTCTAGTGTTAAATATTATATATGTAAATAAATAAAAAACTAGTTACACATTAAGTGACCAAAAAACGTCCTTACCAAATGAAGACCCAGTGAACATTCAGGCGCTCTTTCAAATTATTGTTATTCAGCATTATGTGTTAGACGTAAGGTTGAATTTTCATTGCGACAGGTTTGACACATCATATTCACTGCTTATTGAACCTGGACAGTTTGAAATGTATTTTTTTGGTAAACGAATAGGACGGAATAGAAGGAAGATATCATATATTTTAACTACCTATGTTGATGAACATATTGTTTTTACGACAAACACCGATACGAATACATTTTTTACCTAACATCATGTTTTATTTTCCAAGAACACAATTTTATCAATATTAATATTAAATATTCTTTCAGCAATAATAGTTTAGCCGAGCTCAATTTGTAACGATTGTAGTTCAAAAAATCAGATCCAGTAAGTTATTTCAGAAAATGTTTTCTTAAATTAACCCTTGTAAGTTATTTAATGAAGAAAACCGTTTTACTAATGTAAAAAAGTCGAAAGTAAAAAAAATTGAGTTGAATACCAATATAATTGGCTCACATTGCGATCAAACTATGAGTCTGTAAAACATTTATAATAAATCGTTTGGTATGATCTTAGTTAAGTATCGATTTTTTGGAAAGCAATAATCACGTTATATCGCTGTTAATAAATATTCAGCAGGGATTTCAGTGCAGTGTCTAAGTATCTCGATTTTTGCCTCCTCGATCGAGGTGGAATTGAGTTATCTCTTAGATATTAAGCCCGTTGGCGACACTTTTAAAATAGCTGAACCGCCAAACGTCAAAGAGAGTTCATTTCAAAATTGAACTTGCGTTTCGTATTTATTGAACGTAGCCACCTTTGCAGTCAAAGTTAGTCTGATAGTTTATGAAAGAGTTCGAAGAAATTCAATTGTAGGTGTGAATACAATTCCTTAAATGTTGGAGGATGTTAGAGTTACATAAAGAGGTACGTAAAAAAATTAAGACGCTGGCTTACAGCCTAAAGCGTTAAATTACTGTTCGACACAAACAATTGAATGTCTTGGTAGCTCAATTGGTTAGAGCAGTCGCTCCGTAAGCGGAGTTTTAGGTTCAGATGCCTTACTCTGCAACACGAAGTTCGTATTTACGGATATATCTATCTCTTTTAGATACTTTAAGACATCGGCATGAGTGATAGGGACAATTGGATTTGAATATACGGACATTGTGTTTCAGAGTAAGGCCTCAGGCCCCACCTAAGGCTGTCGGAATTTTTAATTCTGGAATTATGTTTGAAACAACTGAACTTAACTAGTAGTCTCAATTCTACTAGTATACATACGAGTATAAAGGGTAAAATTTTAACCACTTTACAAAATTTTTATAGGCGTTCGGTATCGTATTTAATATTTTTGAAGTAAAAACTGTAAATCAAGCTTTCACCCGAAAATATTTTTCGCAATATAGTTTTTAATTTTTACGGTCCTAGGCCTGATAAGGTGTAAAGGGATAGTCAAAAACGTATGAATAGTATCGTAATGAATAAATGAGATGCGAATCGCGTAAAAAAAGTGTTGCTAGGCGGCCGTATCAAAAAAATTTAAATTTTTTTTGGACATTTTCTAAGTGCTTTATCATGACATTTTTGTACTGGGCTATCCCAAAGGAAAAAATACGTCATTTGTTTTTTGTCTCGTAGATTGATATATTAAAATTTGGAAAGTGTTTAAAATTTCATCCTGTATATATTTTTTAATAATATGACCACGCATACAAATTCAAAGTTGAACTCAATTAAAAAAACGAAGCGGTTGTAACCTTTCAAAAATTAAATAATAACTCTTTTCACAATTTTTTTTTATGAAAAAGTGAAATAAGCTAGTGCTAAACAAGATAAAACTACATAAATTTATCAAGTACTGACTCTACATTGGTGCCTTATACGATGTTTTTGAGGTACGTGTTTAGTTTATAGATGTAAAAGATGTCTCTAAGAGTCAGTTTTTTTTTCTTTTATACGAAATAATTTCATAAACTATTATTATCGTGTCAAGGGTTGGTCTTACGCTATTTTTTGACTTCACCACACTTAGTAAAATTTAAATTTAAATTGGTGTTAAAGCATGTCTGGTAAAAAATGCAACACACTTAAATGTTGCGTTTTAGTGGAAAATGCGGCTTAAATCAGTACTGCTTACGCTTACGTCATACGTATTATAAATATCTAAATGATAATCAAATGTATGCAAATAACGTCACATTTTACATTGTTTCGATCCTAAAGTGGGTGGCTATAGAACGTTTTTTCTATGCAATCAACGCAATGCAACATCGAAAGTAACATAAACACCCAGATGGAAAAGAAAAGCCATTTCCTATTAATCCATTAGGGGATTAAAACTGCTATTTTTTATTTTTATTTTTTTAAATAAATGTGGACAACATCACATACATTGTTCTAATCCCAATTTGAATAACTATTTAAAGCACTCGTACTTTAGAAACCAGAAACAACGAAGGTACCACAAACACCCAGACCCGAGAAAATGTAGAAAAACACATTTTTTCTACATTGACCCGTCCGGGAATCGAACCCGGGACCTCGGAGCAGGCGACACCTTGAAAACCGGTGTAGACGCCACTCCGCCACGGAGGTCGTCAACGTTATGGCAAACTGCTTTCAACATTGTGTAATAAACCAAAAAACAAAAATGCACCGAGTACAGATCCTCCTTCGTAAAAATCGTTTTATAATGTGCCACAAATATGTGATGTGCTATTATTTAATTAACTGGTATCGTTTTTTTCTACATTTATATAGACCAAAAACTTATTTACATCTTATATTGAAGAACCTACTTAAAATGTATTAATGTCTCAAGTTTTTGAAACAAAAACAATTGACCAACTTTCACAACGTAATTAGTTCATTTTATACTACGCAAACGAAAAAAAAGCTTAAGAAGTAATCTATCCAGACAATAAACTATTAAATAGAGCTAGAGAAAATGTACTCCAAAAAACTTTTCATTATAAAATTGTTGTGCTTTCTATAACAAAATCAGGTTAAATTAATTAAATACTAAGTTCTAATAATGTCAGAGTTTCTGAAAACTAATTAACCAACCATTTGTGACACCTGATTCTACAGGGTTATTTCGAAAAGAATCAAACCTTTAGAAAATTAGTATTGAGTGTAGTATATATATATACTACTATATACTACAGTAGTATATATAGTAGTATATATATATATATACTATATGTCCGGGCGCTGGTATTCTCCATATTCCTATACGGTGCAGAAACGTGGTGCATTAAAAGTCGCGATGGCAGCAAAATTGATGCCTTCGAAATGTGGTGTTGGCGAAGACTACTACGTATACCATGGACCGCCATGAGAACTAACGAGTCAATACTTTCGGAGCTCAAAATAACCAAGCGACTCTCAACCATATGCCAGGAACGTGCTCTCAACTTCTTCGGACATATAATGCGTTCATCTAAGCATCGGCTGGAGAAGCGTCTAATGCTAGGGCAGATGGAGGGTAAACGTGCTCGGGGCAGGGCGCCAACTAGATGGACGGACGCGATAAAGAGGGCTGTCGGAGGAAACATATTCGATGCGGTCCATAGAACTGAAGACCGCGCGGCTTGGAGACGTGTCGTGTATGGTCGCGATCCTCAGCACTGAGGGAACGACGAAGAAGAAGAAGATATATATACTAGAGTTATTTGATTCGGGAATTATACCATGTACCTTATTTATTATAACTTTCCGATATTTCGGCACTCTTGCAAGCTCCATGTTCTCCCGTGATCATTTGTTACGACTTCGTTTGCAGATGAAATGTAGCCTATGAAGCCCTGACCCCAAGATTACCACTATGAAAAAAATAGCATCCAATTAAATTTCAATGAGAAAAACAACAAAATAAAAGTAAAGCCTATTTCATCCAAAAATCTGTTTCAGTGCCCAATTTCATCCAGATCCCTTAAGCCGTTCTGGCGTGACTGTTTATCAAATAAATAACTTTTTTTATCTATGATATAATGTAGAAGTACCTATATCCATAAAAATACACCTTGTAGTTACAGTCTGCACAAAAATAATTTTATTATTAAGGCATGTAAGAACTATATAAAGACTTTTTGTAAATCACTCGAGACGAAAGTTCGGGAGAAGGTCAAGTTAGAACGCAGCGTAGTTAAAAAGCATAATAATTTTAATAGACCTTTTCTCGTTTTTAGTAATATGATCTAGTAGGAACTTATCTGTTGTGTTGTGTCTGAATTATTTTCCAAATTTTGAATCGAAAATCAAAAAATCCAAATCGCTTTTAAAGCGATCTGTTAACTCTTCATAACGTTCGCAGCAACCAGTTACCGCGATAACGATTGATTCTATTGTGTATACACAATAGAATTAATCGTTACTGCATTTACATGGTTAATGATGGTTAATAAAGCTTTTCTCGTTTTATAGGATTGAATACTTTTTATTACATTAGGATAAGGAGTTATTGAAAATATGATTCTTGAAAAAAAAAACATCTGCTCCTGTCTTTGCATTCTCTTAAATACGATTCGTCGCTGCGTTTGTGACTGTGATCACGGATATCTCAGCTATCGCAGTGACCACTTTTTGACAGCTTTTTGTAAAGTAGACATGCAGCGCTAGAAGTGTCGACCAGGGTTAAAAGATAATAATACCAATCGCGCGTGCATTGCTATTACGGCAGCTGTAGTAACCAAAGCTTTTATGACATTTGCGCTAGGAGAATCGCACTGCAGTAAAATACTGTTGAAAGATTATCCCACCTAAGACTGTAGACGTAGCGCAATAAAGCGATAGAAATAGAAATATGTGATAGTGTCATTTGTCTCTCCGGGTTTCGTAAAGTTTATAGTTGGAATACTTTTGTAAAAAAAATTGCGAATTACATTTTTACAAAATTTTGTGTATCATTTCTTCCCACTAGACAATACGTATGCAATTTATATTTACGAGCTTAAAAAAAGATTAAATAATTGGAACGCTGTCCAACAGTGGACTGAAATGGGTGGTGATGGTGATGATGAGTATTGATGATGATATTGATAATTATTTTGTCAGTGGCTCCGCTGTCGGTGTCATTGTTAAACCGGCCCCAGCAACTGGTTGCTGGTGCTCAGGCTTCTCTCCGGTGCGTCGCTGAGGGTAGCAGACCAGCGGCACAGGTCTCCTGGTTCAAGGACAATAGAAGTTTCGAAAGGGACAAGGTATGTTAATATAAATCTAATAATGTAGCAAACATGTTTCGCACAAAATAAAACAGCTCTAAATTACTTAAACAGTGTGCACCGGAACGGTAATTGTGATTATTTTAATCACGTTTCGCGAGCTTCTGTTTTGTGAGACGTCTTTACGATTCAATTGAAAGAGAAGATAAAAGCATAATAGTTAGAATAGTAGTCGTAGAATGAGATATTCCAAAAGGGTAGAAGCAGATAGCGGAATCTTCTAGAGTCCGGGTAGCAAGTAGATAATTAGTATCAGTTCCAATTTTATTGTATGTGACTCAATTGAAACATACCTCAAATCGCCCTTGCCTTTTTAAGGGCTTGTAATGCTAAGCAATAATGAAATAAGTTTTTTAGGACGGGATTTCCTCACATCTCACAATCTTTGTATATTTCCAATATGTATTTTTAAAATTGATTAGAATTTTTTTAAGTAGTCTTTTAAAATGAACAGTTTCATGTGAAATTGAGATAATCTTTGCTTTGAAACTATTAAAAAGTAAATTTTAATCATCTCAGAAAATGTTTTGTTTGTTTGTAATTGCCTCAAGAACTTAGTACAATGTCAATATTTTTCATTGCTTTAGTTTTGTTTTTGTTAGGTACAGATAATCAAAACCTAACACATTTTATTAATCTTAATAGAGTTATAGTACTTAATTCGAAAACTTTTCTTGTTTCACCAAGGTGTAACCTTTATATTGTGTTTTAATAACAACAAATTAGGAAGTAAAACCTTAACGCTATTACGCAAACATATTAAAGAAAAACATACTTTTACAATCGTTGCCCGTCGCTCAAGACGGCATTTCAAACAAAATTCTCGTTCTATCAATCTCTCTTTATGCCTATGTAACTTTTACCTAGGGAAGGTATTGTATTAAAATAAATGAAGAGCTCATAGCCCAATGCTTCTCAGTATCACTAGTTGGATGAGTGAATGTTTGTGGCATCATACCATGAGCGCTTTCGTGCTTTAGAGGGCACGTTAAGCCGTCGGTCCCGGCTGTTGTCACGAGATAACAGTCGTTAGGCCCTGTGTGAGGCCTTCGGGTGGCTTGAGAAACGTCTAATGGTGGGGTGATGTTGCCAAAGCATTGCCCTTGCCCTCCACCAACCCGCACTAGGCCAGCGTGGTGGCACAACAGCCTTAACCTCTCTCTATAAAAAAGAGAGACCCGTGCTTAACAGTGAGCAAAATGGTACTTTGTATAAAAATGTATATTTTTGTACCGCAGGTCACAGATCACTCGAACGAAACGTGGTCAATTAGCACCCTCGCGTTCATCCCATCGCCGGCTGACAACGGGGTTACAGTGAAATGCGTTGCATCCAACCCCACCCTGCCGACCAAAGCTATCGACGACCAGTTGCAACTCAATGTCGTATGTAAGTGCTAGCTATTGGCCGAGACATCAGACGCGTTGAATTATAAATTTAAAACTGTGAAAAGTTGGAAAAAAAATATCCCACGGGAACCATACCTTTTTCCGGGATAAAAGTAGCCTATATGTTATTCTAGCCAATAAACTAAAAGTAACTTAAAATCATCCCGATGCAGGGAGAAGGCCTCCATCATTAAATTATAGTTACCACAGCAAAATTTTGGAACATTGCTCGGGTTTGTGATTCCTAACCCGCATTTGGCAAGCGTAGTCATTATGCCTGTAACCATCTTTTCTATTCTAACTTGATTTCAATGATGAAGGTCTTGCCCTGCGGCGGGATTTTTATATGCCGTTACAGTTTCATTAAAACGTAGTTTTATTGCAAAAGTTCTAGAACTGGTATCGTTTTGCAAAGTGATTTTAGAAATCCTAATAATGTAATCTAGATAGCCCATTGGTGACCCTGAGCCTCGGCAGCACCCTCAACCCTCACGACATCAAAGAAGGCGATGACGTCTACTTCGAATGCAACGTTCGTGCCAATCCAAGAGAACATCGGATATCGTGGTACCATAATGTAAGTGGCTAAATAAAAAAGCTTGCTTGTTCATTATTGTTATCCTATTGAGATGATGCTGTGTTTTATTTTTGCAATTCAACTTGATTAATTCGTTTATTCATTCACGGGAGGCACGGCATTCTAATGCGCGTACGACGTGCTCCCGTCAGTGGGACTTTTTATTTGAATCTATTCGTTTTAAAGGGTTCTAATAATAGGCCAGAGGGCGCTGGCGTTATGTAAACATTAGCTCCGTCTTAGTTAACTCAAAATAATTATTAAACTCCGTTTAAAGTGAATAAGTTTATGAACATTAAGTGAAGTGATGTGGACATTATCCGTACAAGTGTTATCTCGTAGAAAATTCAATGCAAACGACGATAAATTACTAATATACTCAGTGACTAAGTGACATTGAAATAAAAACCTACCAGTACATTAAACAAAAAGTGACTATATACAAAACGTTCTTTTTCTACAGTGAACTGTGTGTGCCGTAATTAGGATATTAATATCACAAATTTATGACTTTAAATCTCAAAATTGTTGATAAAGACGGTTAATTTTATTTAAATTTGCCCTGATGATATGGAAAAATAAACCTTAGCTGGCTGGACATAATAAACTCCACACAGAAATTCAATAGTTGCGCCATCTATCAGCAACGAGTGGTTCTTTTCACACAGGGATATTTAGTGACAGTAGCAAGCAAGCTACTAGCGACATCTGTTTAAATAAAAAATAGTTAACCTAGCTCGGCATTAATAGTAACTTTTAAATTCGCTGCTTATCGCCATAGTGGTTTGGACCAGCGGTTACTGGAGCGGACTATCACCTGTGAATCCTACGTTCGATCCTCACCGGTGATATATATTATTGTCGCTTTTTTCAAGCGAAAGTAGCTTATTGTACAAGAAGAAAAAATATTACTATTATTATAATGTCAACATCCAAGAGTAAAAACATTAACAATATGAAATCGAAATGTGACCTATGTAAACATAATATCATTAGACGAGAATATCTTATTTGTTCTCACTGCAAACTGAAATTGGATCTTGGGTGCGCAAATGTAACATTTGCGAGATATAACATAATGGATGCCGAACGTAAAAAAAGCTGGAAATGTGATAGATGCATACCGACTAAACCTGCAACAAAACATAAAACTACACCATCTATACACACTACATCATCATCACTTAATAGTAGCAACAAAGATTATGAAAACGTTACAATCCGGCATCGACAAAAACTTCGGGCATCTTCAGTGGAATTACTAGACAGATCAGCAGAAGATTCTATGACTGGCAACAACTCGACCTTAAATGACGACATACACATGAGTTTACCAGACTTAAATAATGCTGACAACAATGAGCTCCAGGATGAAATGAATATTCTAAAAACTAAATTAGCAAGCGCACATTTAGAAATTGATCAACTTAATATTCAAGTCACAGAGATGCAGCGAAAAATTGATGATCAACTTAGAAAAAATTTAGTTTTACAGCAATTACTCACCAACAAATCAACCCCTCTAAAAGTGACGCAACATAACATGGGCTCATGTACAAGCACACCTCGAAGGAAATCCGATTTAATATTTAACGCATACAAACAGCAACATAACCATAAGAAACAACGATCTCCTACGCCAAACTTAAACATAACGCAACCTACTGATGAGGGAGAATCAACCTCGGTCTCGCCAAAATCTGCTCCTAGTCGGAGCACTGAAAACGGTACAGGAAAATATATATCTATTTTTGGGGGTCGACAATGCGTTGGATTAGGTTCTCAGCTTCTCCAGTCAAGATTTGGAAGCACCTTCGGTCAGTACTCAGTTTGTGCTTTCATTAAACCAGACGCAACTGCTGAAGAAATACTAAAAGGGTGTGACAATGTTGAAGACTCTTCTCAAAATTACATTGTTTTGTGTGCGGGAGAACATGATTATAACCCGACAAAAGTTCTAATAGAATTTGCATCGATTTTAAAAAGATTTAGATTTATTAATATTATTGTACTAAATATTAACAACAACAAATACTTAAATACTGCAAAAATTAACAAATGTATATCAAACATTTGCAGAAATGTACGTAATTGTAAATTTGTGGAAATTAATAATAGTGAACGAGTACTACTTAATAACAATTTATATCTAAAATTTGCATGTAAAAAAATTAATTTCATAATTGACTATGACAACTATACTTCCAAGTATCTGTCATCTAAGGGTTTAAGGGAGATAATAAAATATAACAAGACGAAAAACAATTCTAACATATTTAAAAGATCATCGCCAAAAAAAGGTACCATTCCTTATTACTTCCCTGTGCTTGACAAGACACTAAGTAATGCTCAACAAGACTGCTCTCACACACCCATTACACGTCAAACGTCGGATTTTTTCGCAAAGAGAGAAAGATCTCCAATATCGGTAAAATAATTAACAAAAACGGGCAGTTCTTAACCCTCTTCCACCAAAACATTGCGGGAGTCCTTAATAAAAATGAAATATTAGAGCTGACAATTATAGAACTCTGTAATAGCCTAGACCGTGACATCGATTTTATATGTTTAACCGAAACGTTTATCAAAAAAGGATCGGAACGTAATTTAATACTCTCTGGTTATAAAATGGCATCCTGTTATTGTAGAAACGACCAACGACGGGGAGGCTCGTGTATACTGATAAAAAGTGACTTAAACTACTCACTACTACCAATTGCAAATCAACTAGCTTGCTCCTATAGTTTCGAATGTTGTGGAATCGAAATAAGGAGTCATAATCTAATCATTATATGTATCTATAGAACTCCAAAATCTGACATTAAGATCTTTTTTGAAAAGTTATCATTGCTTCTAAGCAAGGTTACTAAATATTATAATAAAAAATGTGTCCTAGTTTGTGGAGATTGGAACATAAATATTTTAAAAGACAATACCCAAACCAAGGACCTCAAGGCCATTCTTAGTAACAATAATCTACACCCACATATAAACATACCCACTAGAAAGAAAACCTGTATAGATCAAATTGCTACTAATTTTGATAATTTTAAAGTTAAAGCAAACGTACATTATTTAGCTTTATCTGACCACGATACAGGACAAACCTTATCATTCCCGGTTCCAAAAATACAGATAAGTTCAAAACCCTTAAATTATTGGTTTGAATATCGTCGAGACTACTGCATGGAAAATGTAGTAAAGTTCTGTAACTGTATATCTTCTCTATCTTTTAGCGAGGTTTATAAGGAGGAATATTGTGATAAATGCTTTGAAATGTTTCACGACTTAATTAAGCTATTTCACGATCTTTGCTTTCCATTAATACGTGTTAAAATCGGGAGGAAATCAATAAAGAATAAATGGATTACAAGGGGCCTAAAAAAGTGCTGTTTTAAGAAAAGGCAACTGTATTTCAAGTATCAAAATGAAACTAATAACAAAAAAATCAACCTTAAATATTACAAAAAATACACGAAGATTTTGAAAAAATGTGTTCAAAATTCACAGAAAACCTGTAATAATAAATATATTGTTAAATCCAAATCAAAATGTAGGGCTTCATGGAACGTTATTAAGAATAATTTTAATTTGACTAATGACAAAAATAACATAAATATAATTAAAAATGATGACATTATTTACAATGAACTGAATGACATATCTGAATTATTTAATAACTATTTTATTAACCTGACAACTGAAAATAATACCGATAATCTAATTAATACAAATAAATTTCACAATTATAACAATATTAAAGAGACAACCAATAGCATGTTTGTAAAACCAATCAATGAATATGAAATAAAGAAAATTATAAAATCATTGAATAATACCAATTCTGCGGGTTATGATGAAATAAATACAAAAATAATTAAACTGTGCTCTGAATTCATAGCCTCACCTTTAAGTCATATAATTAATAAGTCTTTTGAACAAGGCACTTTTCCTAGCCGGCTAAAATTATCGGTAGTAAAACCCATTTTTAAAAAAGGTGACCCAACTGAAATGGGAAACTACAGACCAATTACGCTAATACCTATAATATCAAAAATATTTGAAAAAGCTATGTTTGAGAGAATAGAGAGTTTTCTAGCCAAAAACGATGTCCTAGTATCAAATCAATTTGGATTTAGAAGGGGCAGGTCTACAACTCAAGCTTGTTTCTCTTTAGTAAAGGAGATCACTGAATCTTTAAACAATAAAGAAACAGTGATGGGTCTGTTCCTCGATATGAGCAAGGCCTTCGATTATGTTTGTCACTCCCAACTTCTTTATAAACTGCACAAATATGGCATCAGAGGCAAAGCCTACGAATGGGTACAGAGTTACTTAACCAAACGTAACCAAATGACCGAAATATGCAAAATTATTAATGGTCAGAAGATAATTACCCAATCGAGCATTAAAATTAATACCTCAGGTGTTCCTCAGGGCAGTATACTGGGCCCTTTACTTTTCTTATTGTATATTAATGACATGCCCAAAGTATTAAAACATAAAAGTATTTTATTTGCAGATGACACAACATTGATAATTAAATGTAAAGACAAAAGATATTTAGAGACTTCTGTTAACTCGGAACTGAGAACGGTTATTGAATGGCTTGAACACAACAACTTAAAAATAAATTTAGATAAAACAAATGCCATTCAGTTTAAAACATATAATCAGATAGATATGTGTGTTAATATAAATTACAACAACACACCTATACAGCAAGTCGACACGGTCACATTCCTAGGAATAACCATTGATACACATTTAAACTGGAAGGGGCATGTGGATAATATATGCAAAAAGTTGGATAGATTTGTATTCGCTCTACGTCGTTTAAGACTAGTGACTTCCTTAGACACTGCCTTATCTGCATACCATGGCTATGTTTCATCAATTTTACGCTATGGACTAATTATATGGGGACACTCAGTAGATGTACAAAGAGCATTTAGAGTGCAAAAAAAATGCATACGTGCCTTATGTGGTGCGGACTACCAAGAACACTGTAAACCATTATTTAAACGTCTAAAAATTTTACCACTACCTTGTCAGCACATACTAGAAATTTGTATTTTCGTTAAAAAACATCCAAACCTCTTTCCTTTACATGACACAGTGCTTGGAAAGAGTATTAGCAGAAACCCTAATAAATTATATATACCAAACCAAAAACTGAAAATATTCACTAATAATGTATACTGTAATGCAATTAAAATTTATAATAAATTTCCTGATAAAACTAAAGCATTGACATTAAACAAATTTAGACATATAATAAATACTTAGCTTCTAAAGGAGTGCTTTTACTCTCTCAAAGAATTTATGGATGCGGATTTGAAAGACTATATGTTTGACTACTAATGTAACTGACGACTAAAGAGATGAATGTGCTAATATTATTTATAATAATTGTTGTATAGTGCCTATTATAATTTAAAATTTGATTTTGTAATATTCTAATGCCTGCCATAATTTAATTTAAATGTTTTATATTTCTACGCCAATAAGAATGGCAGAATATGCTGAACTTTTAGCTTTAAGATCCGAATGTAAATACCATATTCTTTGAAATAAATAATTTATCATTATCATTATCAATAAAATATAACTAACATGAATCAGGGAGATTTCTGTGAGCGTTTTGTCATTATATTATAATATAAATATTATACAATTAAAAGACAAAAGAAAAACGTAGTAAGCAGTCTTAGTAATTTTTTTTTGTCTTATATCTTTCTCTAGCACACTCATTTCAAACTTTGATGATTAATCAAGAGTTATTGTTTTGGGGTTTCTACCATGAAGTTATCACTTAATTTTTATGAGTTCAAAAACTTTTTTAGTAGTTTAAAGGAACTCAACGTCTATGGAATTATTGGAATTCCTAACACACAAATATTTTTTGCTATTACCATTATTTTGACCAAAATTTAAGCTTTGGTATATGAGCACTCATCGGCTTCGCTTTTAAATGATCAGAATAAAAAGAAAACCCGTGTACTAGGCTAAGTTTATAGACTTTCAGTTTATTTTTGGCCGCTATACTTTTTCCGCTGAACAAATATAATAGCACAATTACAGCTCATTCGCACAAAGGTTACAAAAAACTCATTTATTTTTGGCTCCAATACCCTGAAATAACGAAGCCAATTTAGAAAAGTCCGATTTAAAATTAGTGACCAGGAATTAGATCTGACCTTTACTGGATAAAAATATTTATACTTTTTTAGTTACGATTGTCCTTTTTAATGGCCAAAAGGATTCAGTTTCACCTTTTTATTGATGATGCCGGTTACTGCGTAGGCGTCTTTATCTCGTTATGCATTTGATTGGCGCAACTAATCAGCTGGAATATGCGAAGGTAGGTAAAAAATAAAGAGGGTCAAGTGCGTTTTATTTTAACCAGTCTATTAGAATTATTTGCTCATTATATTGCCTTAAATTAATTTAAAGAGTGTTCATTGTCATGTATTCAACGCAAGAGCTCCGCCAACTTTCAGGTGATCAGCAGCTATTGTCTATCGTATTATAGGTGGTTTCTCATATTGTTTTAGTACTTCATCGCTTTAAGCGATAAGACCGCCAAAATTGTACGTCTCTCTGTGAACATTTTCTGTTAATAACTTAGTATGATGTGCAATAAAGAGTATTTATTCTTTTCATTAAATTTGTCTGCGTGTGTTTGTACCTGTCCCCTAATTCGCGTAACCAAATCGTATCACAATCGTAATTGAACGACAGGTTTTTGACAGTTCTAGTATGGGTTAAATGTCAAAATCGTCCAATTCAATCACGATCGAACTGCGATTCGGTTACGCGAATTAGGCCCCTGGAATAAAGAAAACTTCAAAACAGAAACGTCAGCATGTTTTGTATAAAGCATAGATTTAGTATACAAGTAGATTGACTGAAAGCCCGATAATACGTGACCAGTTTTGATGTGTCAATGTGTGTGTTAACTAGTGACGTACCTTGTAATGAGCAATTTTCTGGATTCTTTATGTGGTTGACACCACAGGCACTCACAAAACATGTCACCATTGTTAAATAAAATTGTATTTACTTTAAATAATCTACGATGTAAGAAATAATTCCATAAAATGTTGAAGCCTATATCGCACTTGTCACTGGGTGTCACTACGTCAATCAAGACAGATCACAAAATGAAAAGATTAGTTTTCTTTTTCTATCTTGCTAGATTTACATAAGAGGTTTTCTTCTATCTCGCAGGCTTTGTACGTCTATTATATTCTATGTTTATGGTATAATGAGTTCTACACCAAACAAGCTATAATTATCTCAGTCAAACAACGATCACTGCCAGACATGGGCATCATCCATTATAATCTTAAGAGGAAACACTACGGGCGAGAGAATTGAAAAATATGTATATTTGTGAAATCTATTGCTGTCGCGCGGTGCAAAACGCCTCCATCGCAGAGCGTGATAGAGACAACTGCTTCTTGGCCCGAAAATACCTACTAAAAGCACACCAAATCAACGTTTCGCAGTCCCCCGACTACTTTTCCAAAACTAGACCGATTTAAATACTTTTTCATTAAAAATTAAAGAAAGCTTTCGCCGTTCTTTAGTAAATTTAGCTTTTTTTTATAAAATTTAGCTAATTTTGTTTTCTGGATGTTTGAACACAGCGGAAAATCTGGCGAATTTTTTCGATTTTAGAGGGCTCATATCTCTTTTAATAATAAATTTATGAAAAAAAAAACATAGAAATTTAGAAATAGTGGCCATAGATTTTGGAAATAAAAATTATTGCTCTACTGGCGTTATCCAGGGAGGAAACAGGGGACTACGTTTGTATGGAAAAACAGCCCTTGTGTGTCCTCTTAAATTTTTTAAAGCATGAGTGAATAGGCTGCTTTTTTCTTAACCGTAGGGTTAAGTATGTAGTCAAAAGCAAACCCATTAAATATAAAAAAAAACCTAACTCAAAGTAATCTTAGTTATTACTCATGACTATTCACACTCAACATCAAATCTGCCTATGTGACATAATATGGGCAAGTTTTACATTTGTGCAAGGCGGAAAATTTGTTTGGTATGTAAAGCACGTTTAGCGGCGTGACTCTGAAACTATATATATATTACTTTTAGACTTATGACATTGACTGTTTAAATTTGAAAATATGCGGATTTTAAAAAACTCGATGAATCTTAATTTCAATTATTCATCTCTTCTGTCTTAGGTTTTAAAACTCCAACTATACTTTATATCTGCATACATTCGTTAACTTTGAGTGAATAAAATAAAGAATATAATCTAGGACAGGCCGGTGACGCAGAACATGACGTCGGGCATCATCCTCAGCACCAGGTCCTTGGTGCTACAGAAGGTTACCAGACGAGAAGCTGGGGGTTACTCTTGTAGAGCTGCAAACGCGAGGGGAGAGACTTCGAGTGACATCGTCAAGTTGAGAATACAGTGTAAGTAAAACATTTTAAAATGTTTGTGTATACATGCTATTAGTTAAGGTTATGTAATGTCATTCATACTGCCATTACTTTTTATTGAGCTACATACATATATATTTTGGACGAATCCTAAAACAACGACGGTCTATGGGAATTAGTTATGATGATAATAACATTAATGTTACCATGTCTCATAATGGGTCTTAAAATATTAACTACGGTTGGGATGCATCTTTAGATGCCATTGAGCTAGTATTTGCAGAAACGTAATAAAGTAAACTCATGAACTTTTAAAACAATCTGCATTTGCTAATATTTAGTAACACGTATTCATTTTTCTACCTCAACAAAATATATTATGTTGTTACCTCATTAAGATGTAAGATTTTTTAGTTGTGTTGGTGCTAAGGTTTTCATTTTAATATTCGTTATAAGAAGAGTAATAAAACTATTTCAACAATATAATATGATTAAAACTAAACAGAACCAAAAATAAGCTAACACTTCAACATCTGTTCAGGGGCACGTGGTCTGTCAGATGTAAAATGAAATCATAGTAGCTGAGATAATAATTTCGAGTCGTTGGATTTTTAACATTCATAGGTGGATAACTAAAGCGAAACTATTTGGGTTATATTGGAGGGCAATACAACAGATTGTAAAGGCATAATCTTAATATATATATTTCTTGTGTGCGTGTGTATGTGACTGAACTCCTCCTAAACGACTGGACCAATTTTGATGAAATTTTTTGTGTGTGTTCAAGGGGATCTGGGAATGGTTTAGATTCACAAGTAGGGTAGGGTAGGGGTAGGGTAGGGGTAGGGTAGGGGTAGGGTAGGGGTAGGGGTAGGGTAGGGGTAGGGTAGGGGTAGGGTAGGGGTAGGGTAGGGGTAGGGTAGGGGTAGGGTAGGGGTAGGGTAGGGTAGGGTAGGGGGGTAGGGTAGGGTAGGGTAGGGTAGGGGTAGGGTAGGGGTAGGGTAGGGGTAGGGTAGGGGTAGGGTAGGGTAGGGTAGGGGTAGGGTAGGGTAGGGTAGGGGTAGGGTAGGGGTAGGGTAGGGGTAGGGTAGGGGTAGGGTAGGGGTAGGGTAGGGGTAGGGTAGGGGTAGGGTAGGGGTAGGGTAGGGGTAGGGTAGTAAAATATTAAAATTTTATATTTTTTGTTAGCCATTTTAGTAATTTAATCATTTTTATGGCAAAACAACGTTTGCCGGGTCTGCTAGTAGCTATATATAAGGTAGCAACACAGCATACACTTAATCACATTCACTAAGTTAAGCATAGGATTAAAAGCAGTCATAATAATAAGTTAAATAGGTATTTAATTTAATGTTATAATTGGGGTTAAAGGAAGAAATTGCCGATTTGTACTGAAAATCAAAATTGATTATTTTTTAATTTTTAACAAATTTATTTAATCAAAATAGTTACCATTATTATCTATACATTGCTGCCATCTAATAGGAAGGTCATTTATGCCTTTGTGATAGAACTCTGAGGATCTAGACTGCACAAACTGTGTGAAAGCATTTTGTACTGCCTCCTGGGAAGAAAACTTCTTGTCACGTAGATAATTGTCCAAATCACGAAAAAAATGGTAGTCCGTTTGAGCCGTTTAATAAAGGATCTAGGAGTATTATTTGAAAGAAAAATGACATTTAAACCCCATTACGATAATACCATCAAAAAAGCATCTAGACTTCTAGGTTTTATCATAAGGAATACTAAAGGATTTGGCATAGAAACAAAAAAAATGTTATTTATCAGTCTGGTTCGTAGTACACTCGACTACTGTTCCGTTGTGTGGCGACCTCACTATGCTGTGCACGATCTGCGCATGGAGCGGATTCAAAAGCGTTTCTTATGGCATTTGGCAAGACTGGCGGGGAAGGCAAAGAGGAATTTTTCATATGTTGACAGACTAAAGGAATTTAAGATGTTGTCTTTGGATAATCATAGAGAGCTGACGGACTTACTTTTTATACACAAAATTCTCAACGGTAAAATATGCTGTCTTGATTTTTTAAACTCTATCAATTTCAATGCTCCATCGAGATATCCTCGTCAGCCGATATTACCATTGAAACCACCATTCAGAAGAACTGTTCTTGGATCTAACTCCCCATTGCCCAGACTCTGCAGGCTACTCAATAGCTATAGCCACATAGTCGATGTAAATTTTGACTCCTTCTACAGCTTCCGAAAAAAGCTTATTGACTTTATTGTAAGTGCATAGTCTCGCTCGAGTGAGCAGCCTGCCTTAACTTAATTTAAATTAAATTATATTTGATTTTTATTACTGTCATTGTGCAGGCAGCGGCACGTCAACCTACCACAGAACGTCGAACTTTCTCAATTGATATTGATTGTAAGCTGAAAATCAATTTACTGACCTTTGACTTTTTGGGTGGGTTGACCTGCCGTTGTCTATACCAACTCCTCTGCTTTATCGATTAATATTATATTGCATGCTGTGTTTACTTATGAGTAGTCACTACACTTAGCCTATAAGTATTGGAAATGTTTTTGACGTGACCTGTGTATGTTGACTGTAAGTAAGCCAAATGAATAAATAAATAATAAATAAAGGTCTGGCGAATACGGAGGATGTCGAATGGTTTCTAATTGCAGTTCCTGAAGGGTCAAAACGGTTTCTCGTGCTGTATGAGGTCTCGCGTTGTCATGGAGCAATAATGGTGAAGATCGATTCATGAGTCGGGGCTGTTTTACTGCTAGTTTTAGGCACAATAGACATCTGCCGTTATTGATTGACCAGATCGGAGAAAACTATAGTGAATAACACCATGCTGAAACCACCAAACAGTTACCATTAGCTTTTTATTGGTAAGTTTTGCTTTAGGACACTGTTGTGGCGTTTGACCTGGGGTCAGCCATTGCATTTTTCTTTTACGGTTATCATAAAGAATCCACTTTTCATCACAGGTCACAATTCGATTTAATATTCCTTCATTTCTGTACCGATTCAACAAGGCAACACAAGTTTTAACACGCGTTTCTTTCTGCACATCAGTCAAATCATGAGGCACCCATTTTTCGTATTTTTTTATGTTATTGATTTGACGCAAATGAGTCAATATTGTGGGTAAGGTTACGTTAAACCATGCCGCTAATTCCTGGGTAGTTTGACTAGGATCGGCTTCTAGGCGGTTAATTACCTGTGTGGGCGGTCTTCCTCGTGGCTCGTTCTTCAAGTCGAAGTTTCCATCACGAAAGCGTTTAAACCAAAATCGCACGGTGCGTTCATTAGCAGATCCCTCTCCAAACGCAACATTGATATTGCGGGCTGTTTCTGCCGCGTTACTTCCGCGTCGGAACTCGTATTCAAAAATCACTCGAATTTTCGCAGTATCCATCTTTCTTGACTAAGTTAAATAACAAAAACAATTGAAAGTCGATATCCAAATGTTTCACATTTTTTTAAAAGAAGAACATCATAGAAACCATGTGAAAAAAGTTTCATTCGAAAACCTCAAACCATGAAGATTCTATGTCAATTCAAAGAACCTATTACAATAAAACGGCAATTTCATATTTTAACCCCTAATACTATGTGGTGTCTTTAAACTAGCTAGACTATTCAAACTTAAAAGTCTTTGTTTGCGGAGATTTCCTTATTTTAGTTTTTTTTTATTTTTTACAATTACAAATACGATGTAAAATTATAATTTTGTACTACCTAGTATACAAACCAGGACGTACAAGTTAACTGTAAATGAAATTTGAAACAAAATTCATGTTCTACGAAAAAAGTCACGCACTTAGCGATGGTTCCAAAGATTTCAGCCTGGGAAAATATTTTTATATTTTACAAACTTTCATATTACATCCTCGCTGATTCTTGTTACTAGTACGTTGACGTCGTCATTGCTTCGAGTAAACCAGTTTTATCTATACTATACTATTAATATTATAAAGCTGAAGAGTTTGTTTGTTTGTTTGTTTGTTTGAACGCGCTAATCTCCGGAAGTACTGGTTCGATTTGAAAAATTATTTTTGTGTTGGATAGTCCATTTATTGAGGAAGGCTTTAGGCTATATAACATCACGCTGTGACCAATTAGGAGCGAAGCATCAGTGAAAAATGTTGCAAAAATAATCGCGTTCATAATATCAGAAATTGACGTGGACGAAGTGGCGGGGAACAGCTAGTTTTTAATAATTAAGCTAAAACCTTTCCTAATGTCAAGATTTGTCAAGTAAATATTATTTTCAGCAACTGATGCGTTTTTTACCCGTTTAGAGGGAAAAAAACCATCTATAAGGTAAACGTTTTATCCGACAAAGAAACAGACAAAGTTATCTTACACATTCAAACTTTCAAATATACTATTTAACGTGAACTGTCTAAAATGTAGTCCGAATAGCGAGCCTTCTGTGTTCTCGTAAATTCTGAAGGTTCCCTAGAACCGCGATACTCGTAGTATTAGGCAATAATTTCGATGATTTACTACACTGGCGGTTCGGTAGCAATTACTATGCGGTCTTTCGGCCAAGGAAGGAAGTTGGGAATGTCGATGCCGCTATGATTTGAATACCCGCAAACACGTCGTATTTATAGCTCTGTAATTCATGAACTGTGACATTTTACGGGGCACCTACACGTCACTGTATCCGACGGTTGTAGGTTATGCAAATGACGCGTCTAATAAATTGTGCGTCTACCTACGGACGTTTGAGGTAGTACAATCGAATAAGTGAGAATGTTTGTGTTCGGATTTTAGACTGCACTAGTTGTAGCATACATACATCTTTATATCATTAAAATATAGGAATTATTTATCAGATTCTGGGCATTTGATTTATTATTATTATTATTTATTATTTATTATTAATTATAGCATTTAAATTTCCAAAAATTAGTTAATTAACACCAATCGTAAAATCTAGGAATAAATCCATCATCATCATCATCATATCAGCCGAACGACGCCCACTGCTGGGCATAGGCCTCCCCCAAGGATCTCCACAACGATCGGTCCTGTGCTGTCCGCATCCAGCGGCTTCCCGCGACCTTGATCAGATCGTCGGTCCACCTTGTAGGGGGCCTGCCCACGGAACGTCGTCCGGTACGCGGTCGCCATTCGAGAACCTTTCCGCCCCAACGGCCATCGGTTCTCCGCGCTATGTGTCCCGCCCACTGCCACTTCAACGATGCAATCCTTCGAGCGATGTCACTACATTAGTGTCTACTGAACCCTCCAAAAGAGTGTTTTGCTACCAACATCATCAACATACATCAGTCCACTGGACACAGAACTCTCCAAAGGGAGAATTTTTCCATAATTTTCGCTTGACAGGTGGGTTGGATAGGGCTAGCGGGGTTAGAGGTCAAAGGTTTTCTTTACTTTGTGTCCAAGAGTGGACCGACATATTATTATGCTGTTGATGATAACGCTCATAAATAGGGTTTTTGCAACAGTCGCCACGCTTGGCCAGAGGGTTGGCGATCGCAGTAAAGCCAATTGAGAGAAGACGCCCGCCTTCTTGTCGGTACCTATCAATAAGTCGCCTCTTACAACAAATACAGGAGGAGAAGGAGTACTAGTACACTAACTTCTATTGGTATACTTTCCCAGCACATAATGTAACAAAAATAGTACCACAATGAATTATGTACTAAACGCGAACGTAAACACAATCGGATCACAATCAACGTTCATTATACAGGGCTGCGTAAATCATCGCGGTGTCCGGCATAAGATTTATTATACAATTCTATATTGCCTCATCGACGGCTTCCTTCCTGAGGATACAGGATGGCGAGAACAAACTGATACGTACCATTAATTTCGGTCAAAAAATAGAGTTCCTGACTCAAGTAATTTGAAGTTCAGCTCTCCATTATCTTCTCAACCATATGGTTTCCACTGTTAGGCTTTGTTTGTTAATGTATGTATGTGTAATAGTGTAGTTTAATGATATTATGTAAGTATAATTACCATACTGCTAAGTATATTACCTAAACACTAGAAATGATAGCCCAAGACTGATGAATATACAGGATGAAATTTTAACCACCTTCCAAATTTTAATATATGACCTACGTGACAAAACACAAATGACGTATTTTTTCTTTTGGTATAGCCCAGTACAAAAATGTCAAGATAAAGCACTTAGAAAATGTCCGCCAAAAATCTAAAATTTTTGATAAGGCCGCCTAGCAACACTTTTTTTGCGCGATGCGCATCTCATTAGCCGATTGTCCACCGCCAACTAAACTAAGTTAGTTTAGCTTAGCTCGTATAGTTGAGCCAGTTTTTATACAACGTAGCTTAGGTGGCATAGTTTGCGGTGGACGCACATGTATGAAAAACTGGCTCGACTATGCGAGCTAAGCTAAACTAACTTAGTTTAGTTGGCGGTGGACGATCGGCTATTAATTAATTACGGTACTATTCATAAGTTTTTGATTTTCCCTTTATACCTTAACAGGCCTAGGACCATAAAAATTTAAAACTATATTGCGAAAAATTTTTCGGGTGAAACCTTGATTTACATTTTTTACTTTAATGGGCTCTAAATACGATACTGAACGCCTATAAAAATTTTGAAAAGTGGTTAAAATTTCATCCTGTATATATTATTAGATAATTTACCATGCCACCTCTCAGGAACTGCTACAGAAAAATAAGCAGGTCTTACCCAACTTCGATTGATGTTATAATTTTTTTAATCAAAAATTTGAGCTTTTTCACCATTTGTTTGTTGTTGTTGTTTTCGGTTAGAAAACAACTTTTGTTTGTTCTTTTGATAATTATTAATTATTTTCATAGCATACTATGTTTAATTGGTAGACGTATCTTTGAAAATTATTGACTTTAAGAAAGTGTCAAATGGCATCAAAAAAAATTTGGTATTGATGTTGAAGATATTTTATTTCTAAAATTTTAAACTGTTAATAACAATGTACAAATAACTCGGCGTCAGACTACCAATTACAATTTACATGATACGTGCAAAAAATAAAGGTCCTTTTTAGTTTTGTCTATAAAATAAAACCATTGATATTCCATAATTTATCTACATACGGTTAAAAAGAAATGAAAAATATAAGTTGGTGGATGGTATTGTAAAAAACTGTTTGCTTCTTTTTGTCTATATTCCTAGTTGCTGACCAAAACTTAATTGCCGACGTGAGAGGAAGACAAAATAATTCCCGCAGCCCAAATAATTGCTTTGCTGATTTATATTTATCGCCTTATGACAACCAAACTGGGTACTGCTTATTTTAAATTTATACCGTCCTTGTTTATCGTTTGCCAAATAAAGGAACATGCTATTAAACTTTCCCTGGCGACTGGAAGTTTGTCTTTGTATCAACTTTAGAACGAATTTAATTTTAGTTAATAATTTTCTAAATTGAGTATTTTGAAAACATATACGCTGGAAAGGGTTAATGTATTTTGAAATATAAATAAGGTACATATAAAAATGACGTTTAATCATAATCATGAACAATACATCAATCCATTGGATACAGGCCTTTCCAAAAGAAGTAGTTTGGCATAATCGCCATGTTCAGATTTCGTCTTAAAAAGTAGGCATTAGCAAAAACTTTTTTCCAGGATTTGGCTTAAGGAGCCTTTTTACTTTCCTTTCGTAATATTTTTGGTTTCATTTTAGATGCCCCTGTATGCGGCGAGACGTCTCCACAAGTGGTAGGCGCCGCGTTAGACGAAGCTCTGCGCGTTCGATGCTCGGTTCACGCTGACCCAGCTGACGTGACGTTTTTATGGCAGTTCAATAATAGCGGGGAGAGTTTTAACGTTTCACCTGCAAGATATGGTAAGATTAGTGTGAAAATGAAAAAAAAAAGCGATAAAAATAGAATAGTACTAATAATATACTTGCTGTTGCTCCTACTGTGACTTAAAGCTTAATATTATACGGACATTATACGGATTAGAGATATAATTAACTTTTTAACATCAGAAGTGCATTCTCATTAACATGAAGTCATAATTTGTTACTAATTAGCAATAAATCAAATTATATGGAATCGTGTATTACATTTCTAATGATTGCTTCAGTTATTACTATTTAGAGAACCTACGTATAATGTTGAGTATGAGCAGTGACAAGTTTCAGATGACTAAATATTCATATTTCACTTAGAGGAGCTATGAGAAATTACTTAAGCTCTTCACTAATTGGGTTTTAACTCGACCAGCTTACTAGAAAAAAATATAGGATATTGTTTTTTACATCTTTCATCACTTTGTATAATATTTTAGCAATTTTATGGCAATTTTATAAACTTGAAAAATTATGTCTCAGGCGGGACTCGAACCGCATCTCCTCGCTTACCGGGCGCGGCGATTTACCATTTAGCAAAGTTTATATACTGATATTATTTCATCACTTTACTGGCAATCCAGTCAATTTTAACCTGGCCAGTATTATGCCAAACAAACCGCACAAACAGGCTCGTTATTTTGAGATTTAAATCATACTAGCTGTTGACCGTGACTATGTACGCGTGGAGTTTTGAATTTGAAACTATCCTACGTGAAGCAAAGACTTTTATGGGCTTCAAAATTGCCTACGAGTTCGTAGGTATTAAATTTTCAGATCGACTAAACACACATATATTTTTTAATGAAAATGCAGCTTAGGTTAGCCGTTTCGGTAAAGTTTGATGAAAAACACTGTGGTACAAAATTGCAAGATTGCTTCGACCTGTTCATCTGGCCTTGTCACAAAAACCGTGCAGATTTTTGTTGCTTTTGTCCGTGCTTCACTCTGTGGCTCCAACGGAAGACCAGCGTTGTGTGCCCGTGCACACAACATACGCTGAGATGGATGCCTTTCTGTCGGGCTCGAGACCTTGAGACTCGTATACTTGTACTACTTGTTTGTGCTCTTGTTTTAGTGTGTAAGTACTTTTTATGTTGTCGTTATTATGATTTTTTGCTTTTATCTCGTTTTTAATGATTTTTTTTTCTCTGGGTCTCGTCAAATAAATGAATCTGAATCTGAATCTGAAAATCCGTTCTTAACGAACGGTTACCATCATCTACCTCCCAATTTGCCAAAATATAAGCGATTTTAGATATTTCGTGATTATAAACTGATGATCTTTTTATGAACTACTGCTGCGTCTTTTACAACTGATGATTTTATTTAATTAACACTGCGAGCCAGGGTCTTTCATCAGTCCAATCAATAGCAGTCACCCAGCCAACGAAAGGTTGCGAGTTTTAAACCCCTCCAAAGAGACTCAAATATCCTTGTGAAATAATTGCTGTTTAACTTCTAAAATAAACTATCTCAAAATATTTCAAGAGAAAAAGACTAAAAAATTATTTCATTTACAAAATCCCGAACCTGAACGTCATGTTTACAAATTCTATGAACATTTATTAAACTTAAGTGTTGTTTATAGCAACAGTGAACGGCAGCATCAGTGAGCTCCGCTACACTCCAGCGAGTGAGAGGGATTATGGAGCGTTGACGTGCAGAGGGACCAACTCGGTTGGGCGACAGGAGCAGCCGTGCGTCTTCCAAATAGTACCTGCTGGTGAGAGCAATAGCTACTCTTAAGCTAGATCTACTCTATATAGATCTAAAGGTATGGTCTGTTAGCTTCATCGGCACTAACTTCACTGCTGCTGACTTTCAAGATCATTTTCGGGTAAAAAATATGTAGGTAATTGGAAGGGAAGACATACTGTTGCAGTTGATTTATTTTGATTAAACAAAAGTATAATATTAATGTTCTTTCCTCGTGTTCATTTGACACAAAATTTTAATAAATTGTTTGAATAATATACAGGTTTGATACCCAATGACTTGCATGGGTATTATGAATTGGTATAAAATTTTCTTTGTTGTTTAATTAAAAAGATATTATGTAATCTAATGTTTGTAAGCCTAACCAGTCTTTTACAATCGGAAAAATACTGTTTTTAAATAGATTAATATTTTATTTACAGCGTGATTAAAAACTAAAGTGAAAAAAAGAGAGCTTTAGAGTTTGCTTACTAAACTTTAGTTACAAAGTGAATTACTACACCTAAAAACCTTCTGCCGAATAAACATAAGTACCTAATATAGAGTTGTTGAGGAAATAAGTAATTTACAATAAACGACTGCAAATATGAGTGAGCACATTGAAAAGAAGTTGTGATTCGGAGTTTAAAGAAGCACTGCATATTTTGACCTAGAGCAAACTGCAAGATTAAGAACGCTCTTTCGAATAAGGTTATGATTTAGGATTAAAAAGTATAGAAAATCAAAATGAGTCATAGTTTATATATCTTTCGGAATCGGTCTGCAAAATTATGTCAATTTGCATTCCAAAACAAAAAAAAGGATTCGAATTTAAAACCTATTCAGGTTTTCGTCGGTTCAACGTTCCAAACTCATTCCTTAATGTGGAATCTTACAAAACTCATTGTAATAATTAAAACACGTACACATATTTTCACTATAGTATTAAAATAAGGTTAGTTACGTTAATATCAAACAACTTGGCACGTTTTTTAGGTAGTTGCTTTTCTAAAAACTCGATAAATTAAATTACTGAGATAATTACAGTACCAAAGCTTTCAATCGTTGAGTATTAAGAACCAATTATAAACGATATAATGCTTCGATGTGGCTGCGTACGACAACCAATTAATTTCGTAGAAATAAAGTCGAGGGACCATTGAAAAATATTTTACATAAATTTATAATTAAACTATTAAGATTTACTATTTTCATACATCAATGTACACTCGTTTTAAATGAAGATAACAATACGACTATAACTTAAAACAAATGTTGGTCATTTTATAGACCCTTTCAAAATCTAGGATAATTTAAAAAAAACGGTATGAGAGAGCAATATCTATACTGATATATAATAATAATAATAATAATGATCAAAATCATAATGAACGATATCCATAAATTTAGGTAAGTATATGGACTTTTTTAATGCGATATTGATGTCGCTCACATTTTCACCCCTCACGTGCCAATGAGGAACAACAATGGACTAAACTATTGGTTATGCTTATGCACGCTTGAATAATCAATATTATCAATACTAGATTTGATAGGTCAAAATAGTTTAGTTTTCTTATCTAAGAGTTAAGGAAGTTTACTAGCAGTCGCTATAAATGTCAATTAAACTTGCATCTTGGATCGTAGTCAAACCTACCCTATTTTTTTTTAAGTCAAAACCCTATATGACATTACTAAACCAAAACTTGTCAAATTAAATGTTACTGTGTAAAACAGCTCTATAGGTCAAAACAACAAAATATATTTTTGCTTATCGGCAATAATATTTGGCTCGCCGAGGCATTGATACCTACGGTATTATGTAAGGCACAGATATGTTACATACATCCTAATATCAAGGAAATAAAGTTAATATCATATCTATACTAATGTTATATAGCTGAAGAGTTTGTTTGTTTGTTTGTTTGAACGCGCTAATCGCAGGAAGTACTGGTCCCTAATTCGCGTAACCGAATCGTATCACAATCGTAATTGAACGACAGGTTTTTGACAGTTCTAGTATGGGCTAAATGTCAAAACCGTCCAATTCAATCACGATCGAACTGCAATTCGGTTACGCGAATTAGGCCCCTGGTCCGAATTGAAAAAATCTTTTGTGTTGGATAGTCCATTTATCCAGGAAGGCTTTAGGCTATAAAACATTACGCGGCGACCAATAGGAGCGAAGCAATAGTGAAAAATGTCGCAAAAAAAAAAAAACGTGATCATAATAACCGAAATTGACGCATACGAAGTCGCGGGCAACAGCTAGTATATAATAATTATTGACGATCGTCATACATTGAGTCTATTATATCATTTACGGCTATTTAACGACACTGGTTTCGAATATACCAGTGATAACAACTAAACTTCTGTTGTATCTAGTGGAGTACTGTACGAAAATGTGTTACGAGAAATGCTTCTTTACCTGCAATGTTCTATTAACAAACTTTCTATTTAGCCCGGCCATCTCCACCAAGGAACTGCACAGTCACCGCAGGAAACACCACAAACTGGATAGATGACTCTATCCACGAGGAGTCCGGAGACTCTCTTGTGGTGCGCTGTGTGACAGGGTACGATGGTGGTCTACCACAGCTGGTGGTGTTAGAAGCTTTGGATTCAGATACAGGAGTCGTCAGGTTCAACGTCACCACTAATGAGACTGGTAAGTGAAAAGTACCTGCTATTAAAAGCAATGGTGGTGATATTATTATAGAAAAAAAGCGGAAGTAATAAATATATTGTTTAAATCACAGAACATGGGTTTTAATGAAATGTTTTATACATTTTTATGCCGATGTTTTTCAGACATGGTTTTGAGGAATTTCATCAAGTGGTTAACTATGTGAGCCAGTCAAAACTTGTCAAGTAAATTATCTTAAAAATACATGTCAAGAAATTGCTAAAAACATCAAACATTCTTATCCTTACCACTTTCCACCAATTCATCATTATAGTCGAATATTTGGTCGACGAGTTGGTGGAATGTGACTTGTAATTGAAATCATGTACTCGTATGAGGCTGCAACTAATTATATGTTAATGTTTTTGCTAACCTCTATCATTTAAATTGATGGATGTATGAATACTTCATGCAAATAATTGCTTTGGACCTGACTTAAATATAAAATGTTATCTGCCAGATGGAGTAGCAGTATTTCTTGTACCCGCCGCCGTGCTCTGGTCGAGCGGGCATTCCCTCCGTCTCACAGTGCATTCGCGAAATGACAAAGGGGCCTCCGAACGGATAATGGTTCATGCACTCGCATACCAGGACGCCGAGCGGAGGACAGGTGAGTTATTTGAACTCAATTTAAAGCTTATATTAGTAGCGAAGTAGTAGATGAGAATTTATTTGAAGTTTTTTGTTTTTTAACGTGTTTTGGAAATTGTATTATCTTAACCACTAATCCAAACAGTTACCTATCGTCATTCAAATAAGAAAAATAAACAAGTAAAATCCGGATTAAATTGTTAAGTAACTTAACAATTTATATGTTGCGTTAAACGTTAATAGTGAAGATACTTCACCTTCGCAATTTATTGCGATACGTGGTTATACTAATAACGCTATCTAAGATTTAAATGGAGATCGAAAGAAAGAGACTAAAAGCAATGCTATAATCTGAGATATAAATAACCTTCACCGAACGGATTATGCAATGTGTGCATA
Source organism: Anania crocealis (assembly GCA_949315895.1). Lineage (NCBI taxonomy): Eukaryota > Metazoa > Arthropoda > Insecta > Lepidoptera > Crambidae > Anania > Anania crocealis. The sequence continues at coordinate 10,497,448 of OX438868.1, forward strand.
TTAAATATGCAAGTAATACTAAGTACACAAAAAAGTGTAACAAATTTTAGTCATTTATACATTACACAATGTAGGTGTTGATTTTTTTCCTTCAAACATGATGAAGAATGTATTTAGCAGGAATGTTTATTATTTAAAGCAGTTTCTCTACCGTTTCCTAAATGCGAAAAGAGTCCATGAGGAGAAAAGACAATACGTAGGCTAAACTATCGATTGAGACAGATGTCAGGTGTTGAAAAAGCTATCGTGTTTTTATAATCATAATTTAGCAGGATTTATGAACGCTGTTTGCCCAATGGGAAGGCATGTTACCTTTTTAAATTAGGTAGTAAATTATAAGGCATGTCTAATTTCAAAGCTAACCAAGGTAACTCCAGTCGACAACTGTTGCATTTCTTGTCTAGACGAAATACCTACTGAGTAATTCAACTACTAGGTTTTAGAAATAGAATAATCAGACTTCGTCTGCTTAGTTTTCAGGTTTTAAGTTTTCGAGCAACCATAATAAACATAAATTTTCAAGTTTTATGATAATATGTTTTTTTTTCACTTATCATATCATACTAAGAATTCTAGGGATTCTACAAATAAGCTAATTCAGGAGACAATTCATTAAAAATTTTGTGAATACAATCTCATCATTCTGTTAATAATATTTGGCAATAAGCTCATCTACTTCGGGTTTAAGACATTTTCTTCTACTTTGAACTCTCAAGTGTTATATTAGGATAATTAGTAGAACGCTCGTTTTTAAAAATCCTCTCAAAAATCTTTCACTAAGGATATCTTCAACTAGGGATGTTAGTCGTGGCCTTATAGACATATCTTTAATTTTGAGTATAATTATTGTAGGTTGTACAAGTTATTTATTATGTTTTCTAATATATAATAATTGGTAGATAGATTTACGTAACAAATTAGTCTATAAAATTAGGTTTCACGTCTCACATGGCGGGATAGTCTTATATCAAAGCCATCCAAAAACTTATTGTTCGAATATGTTACAGTGTTTTTCTTCTCCTATTATATACGTACCTTATGAAGTGACTATAACAGTACTGTTACAAGTTTTTTTCCACTATTGTCACAACTGCGACCGCCAAAACGCCATTACACAGTTAAACATGACAGTAAAATTACGTCCAGCAGTTGACTTGAGCTGGTGATGATGCTGACGAATTCTATCCATACAAAGATCCTTTGCTTTATGTTGCCAATAAAATACTAAGCATTGTAGCATTAATTCAAAAGAAGAAGTACTGTATTTTATAAAATATTAAGAATCGTTTGGACATTGACGTATTTCATGTAAAAATATATTTTAGTTCTAGAAATAGAAATACACTACTACAAATGTTCAACTTTATATGTACGATTGACGTCATGACACTGCGATTAGAGGTTCTAATGACGACAATGCTTGAATTTTAAATGAAATCGGCAATTAGCTCTACAATAATAAATGCTTACTGATTCCAATATTGCTTACCTAGTATGAACTGCGACAAGTTATTAATATACGAAAGTAATTTTTTTTATGTTCGTATTCTAAATAAAAATACTGATTTGAAGCAACTGGATAATTACCATCCACAAATCTTCTAATCAAGAAGCCTTTGTCAGGCAGTGGGCTGATTATGGGCTAAAATAAAAAAATAAAAAAATAAAAATTTAAGACATGCCTCACTGGGCCACACAGAGCCATCTAGTCCCAAATTAAGCTACTATCAAGTACCCTGTCGTATGGGGTACTAGACAACCGATAAACTTACATAAATGCTTTTTTTTTGTAAATACATACTTATAATACATAGAAAACACCCAGACCAGTACAAACAGACATGTTCATGCACACAAATATTTGTACTGTGCGGGGATCGAACCCGCGACCCATAGGCTCAGAAGCAGCGTTTACTACCGCTGATCCAAATGGTCGTCAGTCAAAAAGACGCATGTTTTTCCAAGTTAATATGGACACCGCGCCCTTATTTACGAAATAAAGCATAATATCTCACTGGCTTATGATAAATTTCAAACGATTGCCGTTTTTATAAGCAAGGTGGCTGCTCAAAACAACATCATTCTAAAACAACCTATAAAATATGTAAAGTAACAGCCTAATATCATTGATTCAACGAGTAACGTTTAATAATGCCTTATTAAAATAGTCTTCAAAGTTTATTCTTGTGCATCTATGCCAGTTTGTATCATTCTTTTGTAGGTAAATTCCAAAGCTAAAAGCCAACGCAGACGAAACAAAGCAGAGGTTAATTTTAATAATATATTTTTTTACTAACAGATGGCAGTGTCAGCATGATGGCTGGCGTATCAAAGGCAGCGTTTTGGTCAATTATACTCACAGTCATCGTATGCGCTTGCGCCGCGATATTCACAGGGTTTTTCATCCGTAGGAAAAGGTAAAATAAAAAAAAGTGTGCTTTCTTTATGTACTTTTTTTGTAAAGCGAGGCTTGGTGTAACACTATCTAACCCTTTAGCACAGCGTGTCCTTTACAATATATATGGTACACTTTTGTTTCTTGCTATAAAAATTATGTCATAAGAAGCCATTAGTTTCTAACAAAAGTTGCATCAATAAGCGTCTCAGTAGGGGGACGTTGCCCGCGTTATTCTAGTGGTTTGATGATGTATTACTTTTTCGGTAACTTTCGGTTTTTTGAAAAAAATATTTACTGGTCCAAGGGTAGAAAGAAATCAAATTTTAATGACCCTACCAGTACCTCGTATCATTTCTATAAACACCCCGGGTACTGTGTTTTCATTTTATTTAAATCACAAATGCAATGTTTAAACGGTATCTCCTGATATTTAAGACCTTTCGTGTTTAATAAGTGCTTTTGTGTCTAAATGCTTAAACAATTTTGATTTTACTTAAAAACATGAGTCCCTAAATAAAGTATTGTCATTTTATTCCCTGTTAAAATAAGTTGTTAAATAAATTCGGTCTGAAAGTTAGCTCAATGCTGCACTCAGTCTGTTCAAGTCCAGTGAATAAATTTGAGCATACTTCAAGTTATTTAATTGAGTCACTGACTATTCATAATTACTCAGCTTTGTGAAATGTTACATTTGTTAACTTGTCTTTTGATTTCAACAAATGAAGAGAGTAAAAGTAGAATAATGTAAAAAACAAATAGCATAATGTCACAACACAGTTACCAACGAATGATATGTCAAGGTTTTGATATTTTTAGACTGGCCTGAAAATATCAAACCCCATATTTCACTACTTGCATTTTTTGAGAGTTACCTTTCGTGAAGAACTAGGTATTATTCTTTGGTCTCAAAATTTACGACGAAGACATGAACTTTTAAGGTCAGTCGCCCTCAGCATGTTATTATATTTTAGGAGCAGGCCGCCAACAAAGCAGCAGTCCTCAGAACTACAGATAAACGCAGGGGATGGTCAGTACGTGGTAGCGTACACCTTGAAGCCACCGAAGCAGGCACAGCCGGACATACTGAATCCACCGCCAGGTATTACCATCAGGGTGTTTTTTTTTCGTAGCTTGGATATATTTTGAAATATTGTCTAATACATTTTTACATCTTGGCTTACGTGGTCCGCTAATATTCACTTTGAATTTAAGGGAAACGTCGACATAACGCTTTTGTTAATTCTACGTAGAATGGGGTTTTAAATTGGTTCACATTTGCGTCTACGTAATTCTAATTTACCAGCTACATACCAGAATATAATAGCATTTGGGTAGCGGTACATAGTTGGTATTGATTATTTTTTGTATTTGGGACACTTTACACCCCGTAAAGTGTCCCAAATACAAAAAATACAATACAATTACTACAATCACTTAATTACTACAATCGTAAAATCAGTAAAATCAGAAAGTTAAAAATCATATTATTTGGATTGCATTAAATTGCCTTTAAAACTATATTTGTATAACAATGATATTTAAAAAGTACTTTTTAAATATCGTTGTTGTATAATTTGTATCAAACACAAAGTTTGCCGGATCCATAAATCGACATTCGTTTTTTTGTCAGTACGTTCGGCCGTTGTTCGAATTTTAAATTCAAACAAAAATCTACAGTTCATATTAAAAATTGAGCGGCAATTCGGAACGTTCTAGATGGAGGTCCTCCTGTGAAGTGTGCGGAGGCTGTCAAAAATGAGCCACTCGCGAGCGAGGAGTGGCGCGCGAGTGATCGCGGCCCAGTGGGCTTGCACGAAGAGCAACGGAATGTAAGTGCGAATTTAGAGATTTTGTATCATGCGGTATTTCGGGAGTTTGTGCTTTTGTACCTATTAACCTTCAGACGCGTGAGGTGACATACACCCCAACACATTCTCAAAAAGTTATGAAATCATGTCAAACATGTCTTATATCGAAATCATGTCAACGTTTGAAATTGAGATACCTAGTGAGATAGCGTGTGATTTAAATAATTTAGTTCAGCTCGGAGCTGCAGTGCTCAAACTGAAACATTTAGGCTTGGAAAGTGTTTAAACGGTGTATGACACTCCAGGTGGTCTAAATTCGGGTAATGGAATATTTGATATTTCATTATTAGTAATGTTCCAAAACGACATTGCAACTTGAAAAAATTTTAAGAACGACAAATATACAGTCTAAAACCTAATTTTATTTTATTGCATAATAGCCATAAAATTATATAATAATAAAAAATAAAAATAAATGTTTATTTCTCATCACAAACCTTAACAAGAACTGTACGAGAACGAGATTAAACCTTTAAAACATTATAAAAATGATAAAAGTAACAGGTACCTACTTAGAAGTAAAATTAATTTAAAATAGATATAGATAAATAACTATTTCTAATTTCAATTAATTCGCACACTCCTTGCGACAACTAATGCAACTTTAAAGGAGTTCTGAATCAAAGGTTAAGTGTTTCTTGTTTGTTTTTGATTGTCAATAATACAGAAAGTACTCATTGAAATCGATGTGTAAAGGGAGATTTAATTTAAATATCGAATCAAAATTAGTTACTTACCTACTTTCAGATCATCAGTCCATTAATAATCATAGGTTAAGCACCTAACTGTAAGCTGTAGGGTTTTGCCGATATTGACAAAAATTATAACAAGGAATAAAATTCTACACGAACTCCAAACATAGTAACACATTTAATCATTGTCAAAACATTATTCATTCCTTGAATACTGACTATCAAAACACGTAAACTGTAATTACGTAAGCCGCTTAAAGCCCCAACAAAAATATGAGCAAATTGACCAAATAACAGGGTAACACACGTTATCGCCTTGCAAAATATTACCTACAAACCTCATTAGGTTTTCGAAGAAAACTCAACCAACCTAATAATAGGTGCTGGCCAGTGATCGGTGCGTCCACCTTACAGCCGCATAAAAAAATAACAATAGGTTTTTTATCCATCAGAGCAGAACGGATGTGTATCTATAAAAAATTCAGTGGCTTTTATTTCATACTGAAAGCGAAATTTTTATTCAACTGTGAACACCGAAAAAAATGAGCTGTGATTATTTTATTTTCATTTCACACGGGAAATGTGTGAAGCGGAACAAAAATATCTCAATGCTTGACATTATGATAAAATGCTTTAATGTTTTAAAACTACAATGATATTTCAACGTGTTTGATCACTTTATTTGAATGTTCGATTATCGATTTGCAACTTAGCCTATTTTTAAATATTAATAAAGCCGTGTGGATTTTTATGGATTGATGATGGATTCCTTTTGGTTGGTTGTAAGAAAGAAAGTGTGCTAATCTTGGCGCTTAAATGCATCGTGCATTGCTCTATTAGAACATTTGTCTTCTAAAATCTGTTTATATATCGCAATATACAGGGTTTTCGGAAGAACTTTGAAAATACGAAAATGTGGGGCAGGTGGGGTGGTCTGTTAACTAACTATCCCAAAAGATTTAACCTAGGTCCCAAGATTTATTGCTTCTGTACCTTTAAACTCGTCAAACTTTTTCATTCATGGTTAGATATATTTTTATTGTTTAATAGAAACTTACTAGTTAGTAGAGTATTTTAAAAATTGGCCAAGTGCGAGTCGGACTCGCGCACGAAGGGTTCCGTACCAAAAAGGCCAAAAAAACGGGTTTTTTGTATGGGAGCCCCCCTTAAATATGAATTTTATTTTGTTATTAGTATTTGTTGTTATTGCGGTAACAGAAATAAATAATTTGTGAAAATTTCAACTGTCTAGCTATCGCGGTTCTTGAGATACAGCCTGGTGACAGAGCGACGGACAGACGGACAGACGGACAGACAGCGAAGTCTTAGTAATAGGGTCCCGTTTTTACCCTTTGGGTACGGAACCCTAACAAAAACAAAAAGATCTGCAATGGAAAAAAAAAACTTTAAAATGAGTTACATAAATAGACCAATACATTGACGATAATATTGTATCTGATTAAGTACAAGTACCGTAAATAAGTACATTTAATACAGGATATACGAAAACCCAATTCAATCAAAAATGACTAAATACGCTCATTTTTGATCGGACATGGTTTTTTAAAAAACATAATTAGTAATGTAACGTGAGAGTATTAGAACATATTATGATTTGGCATCACGGTCTTCAAGATAAAAAAAACACTGTCATATTTATTATTTTTCAAATTAAATTTTTGTTTTAGTTGCTATCCCCGCCGAGAGCAGCAATTAAGACGCCCGTGTCATCAGGCAACCTGACCTTAAGCAGGAGAGAACATCTTATAGCAGAAGAAATACCAGGCCCGGAGAGTTGTGTATAGAAATATAGATATTAGCGAAATTCTTTGTAATTTTGTAAATAACATTATATGTAATGACTGTGAAATTGTGATAAATAAATTGTACATAATAAACGAAAGAAAGAATAAAACAATTTAATCGCAGAGTTTTCGGCAATGTTTCATTTGAGTTATATAGCTTAAAGCCTAAGTGTGGATTAGGTGAAGTCCTCGTTTAAAGCTCGAGATCAGTTTTCTTTACTATGGAATTAGAGAGACCTACAGCGAAGCTTCAGTGGGATTAGAAAGGCAAGTATTAAAGTAATTACCAGAGTTATAAAACAGAACGAGTCAAATGTACGTGCTCAACGACTGTCTATGAAATAATATGAAAGGTACTCGAGCTGGTTTTAGAGACAGAGTACACTACTATTATTATTAGGGGTTAAAGTATGAAATTGCCGTTTTGTATGGACAAAATCGAGAATAGTCATTTTTCCATACTAACAATTTTTTAGTTTTTTTAAAAACGCCTGAACCGTTTTCGATGCAATTAAAGTATTTAAATTTCTGAAAATCAAAGTATATAATACAAATATACTTAATTAAAGCAAGAAGGTCAGCTGACACATTGTAAGGGGTCTTTTCAACGACTTCCTTTGAAGTAATAGGCACTAGTATTGAATTTTTTTTAGTCAAAAGTTACTTTATTTAGTTTTTGATACTATACAAAAAGAATTACGCAATAATATGACTATACTTAAGAGCTATAAACAAAATAAAAAGTGGGAAAATAATCGGCAATTTCATACTTTAACCCCTATTATTTAATCTTGGTACCTATCTTGCATTTTTTTTTTATTTTGACATTGGTTTAAACTTTAAAATTTCGATGTTTTTGTTTATTGATGTAATGAAATAGTTCAATCAAAAAGGGGATCGTTACATAACGCGACAAAAATAATGTGCCTTTAATATGCTTAACAAAAAAATATATGACTATACAGTGGCCTGCAGATCTAACTATAATTTGTGGTTGCAAAACCGTACGGTTTTTTTAAAAATTATATTTCAAATAACTATATAAAAAAAGTAACGGCCTATAATCATCCGACTGCAGGAAAAAGGTCTCCATCATTGAATTTAAGTTACCAAAGCAATGATGGGTACAGGCATAATCAACACGCTTGCCAAATGCAGATTGGTGATCACAAACACGAGCAATGTTCGAAAATTCGATACTATTTCTTGCCCGGCCCATGGATCCAACCCTAACCCGAGTAGATAATGTATCTGAATATTTCTAGTTACTGTTGTAAAGATGTGAAATAAATAAATAAATATTTAAGACATGCCTCACTGGGCCACACTGAGCCATCTAGTCCCAAATTAAGGTACTATTAAGTACCCTGTCGTATGGGGTACTAGACAACCGATAAACTTACTTATATCCTTTTTTTTTTGAAATACATACTTATAATACATAGAAAACACCCAGACCAGTACAAACAGACATGTTCATGCACACAAATATTTGTACTGTGCGGGGATCGAACCCGCGACCAATGGCTCAGAAGAAGCGTTAGCTACCGCTGATCCAAATGGTCGTCAATCAAAGAACCTTGTTAAATAATTTATATCGTTATTTGTAGTTCGAGTATGTACTTACTTTTACATTGAGAACCTTCCAACCTTATACTATTTTTAATTGAGGACTTGACTAGAGAGGTTGATTTGAATAGTGATGTACCTACTAACGTGCTCGAGGTCGATTGTTAGATTAAGCCATCCATTTCTATCAATACGATTTTATTTGTCTTCGGACGCGTAAAATTCTAATAAACTAATTCTATTCTATTCTAAAATTTGGAATTTGAAACTAGCTCACAGGCACTGTAGATGTTATTAGCATACATGACGATGTAAAACCTGTTTTCAGACATATCAAACACACTGGGGAATAAATCACAAAAATCGACCGCTAATTTGATAAAAAAACACTTATAAAAAGGTAAAAATATGGCAAGTCTGTTGATGATATACAAAGTAGATTTATTTTTTATTTATTAGCACTAAATGCCATCAAAAAGGTTTAAGGGACAATGTTGTATGGCATCAACTGCCAGCGATCAGACTCATTCTTACACTAAAGTTCACATCCTGGCAGGCTTATTATCACGTAAGTATTTATTTATATAGTATTTTTTAAGTATAATATTTATAAACAAACTTCACACAATTAAATAACACATTATACTTCAAGTTATCTTATTACAAAAGACAACCTCTTTCAATTCGTTAGGCTGTAACGACTGTTCTAAAATGAAATGAGTAAAAAGTGAAAATTGTGTGGACTATCATAATGATTATACTATCCCACCAAATTAGAGGTTAAATTTAAGAAATGCATCACCATCATCATCAAAAAAATGCATCTTCATCACAGTTACTCAAAAAAGACGATTTAGCCATGACTGTCACGTTTAGCAGACGGGCTATAAATGTAAATTTGGCCAGAGTTAGAGAAAAGACGCTGCCGCCATCTTTTTTTGGCTGTAATTCTTCATCGCCTCTTATAAAACCTACAGCAAAATAAGTGCTTCTCTGTTTTTGTGCCCGCGCCTCACGCCTTGTGATTTATACCAAATTCTAGTCTATCGATGCTGTCAAGGGAACAACACTAACCTTAAATCGAACTACTGAAAGGGATTAATTTGATCAACGGGCAGGTTAACCGATTGTACGGATCCCTCAGATGTAGAGTGCGATGACCAACTTGATGTAATTGCACTTGGCCAAAATACAGCGCATTGAGCGTGGAAAGCATTCACTAGCGGTTTACTAGCGAGTATGTAGCGACTTTGGAATTGATTGTGGTACTTATGGTTATTAGTAGGAGTTAGGTATTTTACATCATAATATAAGGAAAATAGGAGTATATATAGCAGGCTGCCAAAACAAATTTTAAGTACACTAATGAGGTGATGCGCTGCGTTTGAAAGAGCAGGCGTTTCGCTGAATAACAAAAAGTGCTATGCCAGCAATCAAGATCAATTTATATTGCTTAGTGTTACTGTTTACCAAGACTTCCAAATTTTTTTTCCGGAATATAAAGTAGCTATTAAGACACTTATGAGAAGGTAAATTATAAATACTTAAGTAACAGGACTCAGCTGAGGTAGGAATGGAATCCGGTAATATTAGTAACGAGTTTTTTTTACAGCTGTCTGTGATCATTTTGTTGTACCTATACTAATTTCAATGTGAGTGATTAAGCATTGATCACTGAGATATGGTACACTGTGCATTGCTACATCCTAAGTATTTTAATTACTTAATTAAAAATATTATGAAGCAAATTCAATTCAAATCAAGGTTGTCCTACATTATTATGCTATGCTAGACTTTTGTGTACCTACCGATTTTTTGCTCTGCAATCTGGATTCACTTTTGTCCAAATGTTCTTAAAAAACAACCATCGCACTAACACACGATCACGTATTGCGGCCTAATTATAGATGCAAGACATAGGTATGTTTATGAGTGATAAAATTTTGCACAAAAAGCTTGCGTTCAATAAGTAAGTAAGCAGTCTTGTGATTACTATGTGTATAGTAACCAAAGGTATAGGTACCTCCGGTAATTTTCATATGCTCTCACAATTCCATTACCGTAATTTGGTTCGATGACGCGGGGGAGCCTGCAGCAGTAATGTTGACTTGCACCGATTGTTCCTTGATTAATTAAATTGCATACTGGTTATACTTACTGTCTATACGTTGGCAAATTAATGAATAAGGCATCTTCTTTGTATTTTTACCGATATAGTATCGACGAACAAGTAAGTATAGTGTCGTGTGGTGTTGACACATATAAAAAATACCAAGCCCTTTTTTATAGCCTGCCACTCCGGGGGAAGAGGCAGGGTATGTAGGAGTACGCAGAAGGTCCGTATACCCACTTATAACCAGCGCGGCGGTATTCCTGCGGTGCCTTATGAATCGAGACTACGGTATTCGCCGTAGGCCTATGGTCACTGGCATGCTTCGCAGTCTCAGATAAATAATACCACTTTTAATCTTACTTTAAATGTTGTCATAGGTGACTATAGCACTACACAAATTAAGACGCTGACATGAGCCAAATTCAGCTCAATGAAGATTGTTTTGCTTTAAGCCTATGGCTCGTATTGTTGCCAAATTCTATGTAGTTATAATTGATCATATTTTTGACCAGGTGGTGGTTTCCAAAACACGATTCTAAAAACTTTTCTCGATAGAAAAAAATCTCAAAGTAGCCTCTAAAAATACATAAATTACCATTTTTCTCAGCAGTCCGTATAAAATGATAATAAAATTTTGCTATATTGTATATTAAATGTTGCTTAAGCAAATGGCTGATTTAGATTTTTAATAAAATGGCAATTTTAAATTGCACAACGAATTTTGTTGTTTGGCACTTAGGCCCTTCTATTCCATGCGCTTTTTCTCTGTCACTCCTACGAGAATCCACAGTGATAGCTGTGGCGCGTTCTAAAGAAATTCAAAGACGAATAAATTTGTGGGCGTGTTCATTGCACAAGGTCATCGGCTGCAGTCAGCGTCTTATACGGAAGAAAATGGGAAGCAGCATCTTTTCTCGACCATCGGTCAAATAGCGATCCAACTATTATGGAAAACACTTACTTTTGAGGTTGGTTGAGTCGAACAGAGAACTGATACAGGTAGGTGATGATGATGATGATGATGATATGAAATATGTAGGTATATTTGTAAAAGTTATACGCTGACACGACTCGTCTTTTCACTCGTAGTCATTTTAAGCAAACTGTAATTACTAATAGAAGCAATATTAAGTAGTACTCGTAAATGACATAAAATAAGAAGAACCCATTGCCGTGAGGCGCAAAGGTTCTGGTATGACGACCGCGCATCGAACGACAATCTCTGGCAAGGCCCAGTGGCGTGCACACAATAAATGCATATAAGAACTGCATTTGCTACCGTAACTATTCCTAACTTATTAAAATATTAATCACTGCATTATTTTCTATAGTTAATTGGTAGTCTAATTAAAAAAATATTATTGAAATTGGTAAGTTTATTTGTAGTAGGTATTAGGTAGTAGGTAACCATACCCAGAATAGCTGTGCACGCCCATGGAAAGAGGTACCTACTCGTTGGGCCCACGATCAGGCCGAGGTCACGGTAAACCATTTGATGCGGGTAGCGGAACCAATACCTATGCCCAGCTGCTACCTATGCTTTTGTACGAGTTGAATGATGAATAAGAAATTAACAAAAAACCAGTATTTTATTCATTTCTATAATATTTTAGACCCAGTAGCATCTGAGCACGTATTTTCGAAGATACCCCTGATAGCATTCCCTTAAATTTTGTTCCAAGCACCGGTGTTAATCGGTTAACCAGCTGGTTCGTGGCTGTTCATTATTGCGCTTCCAGGATTTCACTTGGAAGCCGCATAGCGCGCGCCCGCGACTGCACGAGTGCATGCGGCATACGCTGGATAAGCTGCATTTGCATATCTGAGGCCTAAGTGCTTTGATTGCTAGTGGAAATTCCAGTAAACATCACTCAGACCCTGAACATAAACATGCTAGTAGGTTTAACATAGGACTTGTGGAATCTTCACATTATTAATCCAATTCCAAGTGTTAATTAAATGTTAAAAACTTTTTACTTTAGTTTCAATGATAATTTTCTTTGTAATATCATTGTTTAGTTTCTTATTCCGTTAAGTTATGACAGAAGCGATGTAAGTATAAAACTCTCCGTAGTAAAGTAATGGCCTATAATCATCCCTGTGCAAGGCAAAGGCCTCAATAATTGAATTCAAGTCACCATAGCAATGATAGGTACAGTCATAATCACCAAGCTTGGCGAATGCGGATTGGTAATCACAAACCCGAGCGACGTTCGAAAATTCGAAACTTTTGTTGCCCGACCCGGGGTTCAAACCCCAAGACCTTGGATTGGTACTGAAACCAATAGACCAACGGGGCGTTACAAAGATATAAAAAGGTTGAACAAAATTGTAATGTTTCCAATATTTGCATTTGACTTTCAAACGATACGAAAAGGTTTAAGACGCTATCTCAAAGCCCTCAATAGAAATCTTAAATAAAAATCAGACGTACAAACAGTTCCGTAATTTTGTGCAAAGCTCGACACGTCCTCAGCAGTACAGTTAAGAAAGCCGAATTAAATTAACTCTTCTAATGAGCAGTATATTTCATTGAAATTGCGTTCGTCAGCCTACATTTATCCGGGTTCAGGGAAGTAGAGGTGAGTACACACTTAAAATGAAAGAAATGTTTACGGATTTAATTCGCTTTACAGTATTCAGGGTCATGGACAGACTACAGAGAGGTCACACGGACGCGTTGCGTTGCGTTGCGATGACGCAGCGTAAGTTTTCGACGGAATGGGTACCACACGATCCGATGCGTCGTCGCGCGGTGCGCTGCGTTGTCCAAGCGTCGTATTACGTTAATATTAGGTTTCGTTTGTACTGCGCGTGCGTCGTCGTTCCGGCGTCGGAGCGCTGCACCACTCCCCCCGCTTCGTTTCTCGCCTTCAAGTTCACAACGCGTGCGCAACGCAGGCGTTGCGGCGTCGTACGTCGCCACAACGGACCATGTGGCATGCTCTTCAATTTGTATGTGATATAACGCACCGACGACGCTCCGTCACCGCAGCGCAACGCAGCGCAACGCAGCGCGTCCGTGTGGCCTCTCTCTTACTCTGTATGTGAAGTATACGCTATAAAGTGATATAATCGTTAGGATAAAAACAATTTAAAAGACGACGTAACTTTGCACCAACGTCATACAAGTGATACACATTTCACACGAAAAATTATTAGGATCCGGTATGTAAAATTTTTATACAAAGGTGTTGCAAAAACTCAATGTTGATGTTACCATCAGCAGCGATAATATTCGCAAATGTGTACGCATCTCAAAAACGCCGTGGCATTTCTTTCGTTGTGAATGAGCGTAGAATTCCCTGGCGTATGCTCGTTTTGCTCGTAATTTTTCATTGAGGCCGAGAGTCGGCGGTAGAGCCTCCAATTAAGTTTCTTTTTACCGCTTGCCCCCGGAAAAGGGGAAGAGAAATGAACAACACGGGCTCAGGGACAGTTGGGACTAAATCTGCTCGATATATGATGTCAAGTAGCCATTTTCTGTAGTAAACTAGAGCAACATTTACAATTTTATAAACCTTTGTTCCATTTTGTAATTAAGAGTGGGTAAAATTCCTTGTACGAGTATAGAAGCTCAAGTGGTGTATTTATGTTTATCAAAAATACGTCTAAGGTATACTTTATAGTTTGCCTTAAAAGGTTATATGAGTTCTTTTTTATTATTTATTATCCATTTATTTTAAATTGACATTAATTCCGTAATTTAATTAATCTAATTTAATAAAAAAAATATTTGTAATGTCATTCACGCATACTTCATCGAGGTCGTAGCATAACCATTAACCATCTTTCTGTGCCTATATATTGTCTGCTGTTGTGTTATGAAGTGATTAAATGAATATAAATATGAATACTATTAGAAGGAGAATAAATGGAAAATAAACAGTAGGTATACAACATCTTTCTTTGTAAAAACGGCTGAAACGCAGGCTAACTATATTTATCTACAACATCTATACCTAACTATAACCGAATAGAAACAATCAGTAGGAAGACAGCCCGTAGAATTTCATCTAAAAGGCGCCATTATGTCATTTAGTGGGCAACATCACGTGCATGTTCTGGTAAGTAATTATTTAAAGCCAAGTGCTTATTATTATAAACAACGAAGAAACAAAGACCCAGAGCCGAGAAAATGTATTAAAACACTTTTAAGCTATTGCATAGCTTCTTTCGCGGGCCTTGAGCGTGGAGACCTAATCCAGAAATTCCGTAACGAAAATAACCTTACACCCCCCACTTCGACCGGCACAGTGGTGATACTTTTTAGTTTTATAATTGCATAAGTTGATAAAACATGCTATGCAATAGCTTTACCGCGGCAGTCTCCGAGTGCCACACGTCTTTTTTTTATACATTGTCCGTGAATCAAAACCGGAACCTAGGAGCTGGAACCCCCGTCCACCACGGACATATGACACCATGTGACCCGGATTAAAATTTTCGTTTCATAGACAAGTAAGTATATGAGTTCGTTGCTTCGATGAAGGTTATCCATGATCATAACTTAATCATATATTTGTACCTATGGAATATATCTACGTTGGTCAGGGAATCGAATATCTTGAAAACTGATATTTACGCCTTAATACTTCACCACAGACGTGATAGCGAATAAGTACAAAAATGTTACATTATAATATTAAAACATAATTTGTTACTATACCTTCGTTATACGTATATTATGAGGGTATAAAACATTAACTGCTCGGTTCTTGCGTCAAGGTGTAAATGAAACATTATTTTATTGGTATTTGGACAATAAATCTACTCACCTATAAAGCTCGTAAAATTGCGTAGCTTGATTGAGTCAGTATTTTTATTGTTCAGTCTGCGATGTAGAGATGTGCGAGACATTTTATCGATGCGTTATACGAGTACTATTGGGTGTCGCCCTATCGACTGCGAATAAAGCTTTAACAGATTTTCGATGCCGTGGCTGAAGTTGCGACGATTAGTTCTGAATGGCAAACCTTTTCGACAAACTATTTTCTTTAATCTCTATACCTACGTTTTCCCAGTTTTCGTCCGAAATTAATACATTTTAATTGTATTGCATTTTAACGTTGGTTGAGATTAAATAAATAATGTAATATTTTTTGGATAGGTAGAGTTAGGCTGAAAAAAGTAAAATATTTAAAATCTGATATTAATTTCGATAGTCCTTTGCAAAGATAAACAATAAATGCAAACTAGTGCTCGAAGTGTTTTAGTCCTCCAGATAACTACCCCAATATCATAATCTCACCCAAACGATGCCCATTGATGGACATATTCCTATCCTGATCACCATGATGACTACAAAACCAAAATTTTAGACTTAATTGCACAGATATTTTCAATAAAAAGTAAGAGATTTGTTACTTTATTAAAGTAATAATGACACAATTAGTAATTAAAGGCTTATTTGCAAAATAATAAGAACCAAAAAATCTCATATGATAAAAGTAAACCAGTATATAAACTTGAAAAATTTTTTGAAAAATTTTGTCTCAGGCGGGACTCGAACCCGCATCTCCTCGCATGCCGGGCGGGCGCCATACCATTAGGCCACCGAGACACTGCGACACGGCGCGAATTTTTCAAGCATATTCTTACGCTGTGAGCCAGCGTTGCCTGAGACAAAATTTTTCAAGTTTATATACTGATATAATAAGTGCAATTAAGTTGCTAAAATATCAAATAAAGTATAAAAGTAAACCATATCGACATTACACTGTGTTTCGATAGTAAGTATGGATATATTTATCGCATTTTGTTGTGTTTGACATCTCTATCGCGAATCAATGGCGAATGTTTGAGTAATAAAAGTCGTTTTACGATTGTTTTCACGATGAATTTGTGGGCCGTGAAATACTCTTCCGTGGTCATTTTCTCCACACAACTTTTAAAGCATCTACTGTTAAAATAACATACTCTTCATCACGAATGGGAAAAAGATTATATAAAAATCGTATTATGAGTTAAAGTATTAAAAGTTATAAATCGTTTGAAGAGTAAAGAACTAAATCTAGTGTCACTAGACAAAAGTCTTCGACCAGTGTGTGTTGCCAGTGATGACTTATGAAAATAAAACGCGGTCAATTAATGTGTCTCATAAAAAGGATCAAAGTCGCATAGGGGTCAAGAGAGTATTTGCATGGGCCATATAAAAAAAAGTATGAAATCCGTAGTACAACTAAGCTAACCGATATTGCTTGGAGAATTGCTGAGCTGAAGTGGTAGTGGGCGAACACATAAGTAGTTAGAAGAACCGTTGACCGTTGTGGCGAAAAAGTTCTGGAATGACGACCGCACACCAAACGATAATCTGTGGGAAGGTTGCGGGCAGCCACGGGAGGCGCCCGAACGATCGATGTGAATATCCCGAAGGATAAGGTATATGTCCAGCAGAAGGCGTCCTTTGGATGGAACCATGATGATGAAATACGTAATAACGTAAAAGTATGTTTATGTAAACTAGCGCACGAGTGCCCATACTACGACGTATGAAATAAATTAGCACCATCACTTTCAACTTCTACTTATCAGAAGCAAATTACGAAGTCCAGCTCGAAGAAGACAAGCAGCGGCGTCTTTCCTCTGGCCGTTGGGCAAACTTCGATGACCAACACTCCGCGACGTAAATTGCGCACGCGCAAAATTAAACTTAAAAGTGTTTATTTGTTAAAGCATGATGAGTATTAATTGCTGCTGTTCTTTATTAAAAACAGTGAACAAAGAAAGTGATAATGGTAATTTTTATGCTGAAGCTAGATATCAGTTAAAATAGTCATGTTAATATTTTTAAATTAGTTTTTCTTCTTTTTCTAAGCCGTTGCCTTTTTATGGCACCGTTATCAGTTTTTACTGAATAGGTAGATATGATGATGTTGTTCTACAAAGAAGAAGAATGTACTACAAAGAACCTAAGCATCAAAAATTCATTCAAAGTATTAGTACAATCAAAACAGTCTCCCATAAACTGTTATTACAGCAAAACACAACATGAATATAATAGTATTGTCCAAGATCATAACCATTAAACCTCGCTGGAGTGGAAGCAATCTGCACTGCAATTGTCGCAAAAAGTTTGCTCTCGTCCAATGTCCACTGCGAACACTCGCGATGGCACGCCTTTGAAATCACTACAATAGGACTGAAGCCGTTCTCACTATAGATATGATTCAGTAGGTTTACTTAAATGCTAGTAATACTTACTGGTATTAATGTATCTGTTTTTGTCGACTTTACGGTTGTACTTGACGGTTTTATAAATGTTAGCTGCTCCGAGGTCCCAGGTTCGGAGTGTAGAAAAAAGTGTTTTTCAACATTTTCTCCGGTCAGGTTATTTGTGGTACCCTCGTTGCTATCTGATTTCCACAATACACTTTGGGATCTGAACAATGTATGTGATGTTGTCTACATTTATAACTATTATATTACCAACTATAGTAAAGTAACGGCCCAAAACCATCCCACTGCAGGACAAAGGCCTCTATCATTGAATTCAAGTGGATGGGGATAGTCATAATCACCTCGCTTGCCAAACGTGGGTTGGTGATCAAAAACCCAAGCAATATTTGAAAATTTGAAACTCTGCCCGAACACGGGGATCGAATCCAGTACATATAGATGTTGTTCCGGTACCTCAAGGATAAATTGACAGTCGGCATTTCAAAACCAATTCGTCCCCAAGGTCCTTCACTTCTTGGAATTACACACTGTCATATGCTAAACAAACTTTTGGGAAATTTTGACTATCGTAGTTCTACTAAGGATACCCTTACTTCTGTTATAAGACTGTACAACTGCACTTTGAGCCTTTACGAGTAAAAATAAACGACTGCGTTACATTGACAATATATACCAGTCAAAGACTATTACCTGGAAACACAGAGGTGTAACTATTCATTTGATTGATGAACCCAAGTCAGTACGAGTAGAGGCGGAAAACTAATCTACCTAAATGTACATTGCCAGATGATGTGTATTTCTTTGGAATCCCCTGCAAATGAATGCATTTGTAACATAGGTCCGTTTGGTGTCATCATACCATTTAAAAATGTTTTGTTCTGGAAATAAATCCTCGTATAGTCAATGACAACGTCTTAAATCTGATGTAAATATGCAACCCCACAACAATTTTTTTTTTAAAGGAAATAGCCACAACCTGAATAAAAAATCAACTATTTCCTTTTTAAAAAAATTTATAATAATTTTTTACCCGTTCTTCTTTTCCCACCGTGTCCATGAAATTTAAAAAATATGTTTTTTCATATATGAATTCCCAGTGGGTCCACGAGTCTTATTCAAAGTACAATCTAAAGAAACAACACAAACTTTCTTGTATCGAAATTTTGTGCTATTTAAATCGCCAGAACAAAGTCTATTTTAGTGTAAGATGAAATGATTTACAATAACTGTACCAAAACTGTGAATTTTTTATGTCTACTCGTAAGTATGTGTATACTATTTTAGGGTAAGAAGAGACGACTTACAATGTTTTACCAAAACTGTGTTTTTTTCATAGATTTAGTACCTATACAGGATGAAATTTTAACCACTCTCCAAAATTTTTGTAGGCGTTCAGTATCGTATTGAGAGCCCATTTATGAAGTAAAAAATGTAAATCAAATTGTCAACCGAAAATATTTTTCGCAATATAGTTTTAAATTTATTTTAGACCGGTATAGGTATAAAGGGAAAATCAAAAACTTATGATTAGTGTCGTAATGAATGAATGTGATGTGCATTGCGTAAAAAAAGTGTTGCTAGGTGGCCGTATCAAAATTTTTAGTTATTTGGCGGACATTTTCTAAGTGCTTTATCTTGACATTTTTGTACTGGACTACACCAAAAGAAAAAATACGTCATTTGTTTTTTGTCTCGTAGATTAATATATTAAAATTTGGAAGGTGTTTAAAATTTCACCCTGTAGATGATAGATTGGTAATTGAATCATAAAAACGAAACCGAAACTGGGTCGGGCTAGTGTGCGTATAGTGTGCATGTGTGCGAGATAATTAGTGCAGTGCTTTACAATGTCTGCTTGACTTCGATATCGATTTTATCGATACAGTGTATGTAAAGCAACTTATTAGTGCAGGAAAATGTTATGATATGAGACGAGAAAACATCATACCATGTTTGTTTTTATATAATTTTGTGTAAACCCAAATAAAATTTAATTATTTGAAAAACATCGATAGTACGTCCTTAACTAAGGTATGCTTACGCTTTATGAATAATACTCATAGGTATAATATAAAATAAAAAACCAGACATTTTTATTTTTATTTATTTAAAGGCACGACAACAGAATACAATTCAGCTTTTACAATTTCAATAACACTTAACTAAGATTCACATTAAAATTGAATTCAGATGAATGTTGCGCACAACGTTAACATAAAACAGTAAATACTTAAAAAAAAAAAGATACTTGACTAGGCTAAAGGTTAGTTGCTAAATTTACTTATTTAACAGTTTGATTGTTTTATTAAACGAATAAGAATTTTGAAAGAATACATCTAAATTGGGGGTATTATCATTATATAACCTGCACATTCGAAACAGAGGGTTGTTGTATGTTACATTGTTATTACAGACAGGTAAGGAAAACAATTTCAGCCTTCTCTTACTACCGTTTGTCTTCAGTGATAGATGGCTCAATAAATCCATGGCATCATAATGATTGTTAACAATCTTAAACAGTACAGATAGATCCTGCATAGAACGTCTACACTGCAGCGTATTCACTTTGAAGTATTTAAGTCATAGTCATAGTAAGTCAAGTTAGTAAGTATACATACAAGATATCATCGATAGTTTCAATCTCAAAAAGTCAAAATTGAGGTTAAAAATAGTTGAAATTCACGTATTTGTATTCAGAATATATATTTATATAATGAAATGGCTTATTGAGTTGTTTATAAAATTCTTCTAAAAATTGTAAAACACTGCATTGAAATTGCTAAAACTTGCGATTTTACTTACGCCTGTAGCGAACAATTTTGTGGGTTTCTTTTACATGCAGGTACTGTACATCGTAACCACTATTAAACTACATCTAATAAGCACTATTTTAATGCATGAAACTGGATTTACCAAAAAATAGAGGCAATTTTAATAGTCAATAGCATATATACGTGAGTGGCCTTGTATGTCTTTCTCGTTCTGACATATTCCTTTTCTATATTCTAACTCTTACCATTGCCAATCTATCAACAGTATATTAAATCTATATTATTATGGTAATAATGTTAATTTCTATCCTTTTACCCAGCTTTTACTGTTGACTGTACCAAATATTCTCATGGACCCTAGGAAAGAAAATGCTTTTTTATTTTTAATGTCGTGGTCCCGCTGGGAATCAAAGTATGAACTTACGTTTTTGAAAACAATAGATCTAGGCTGTGGACCTTTGGGAATAACCCGTCGATAGATGGCTTTTTAGCTTTCCCTTGTGTTATTTATATAGGTTGTAATAGTCCATTGGAAAAGAGATATATTTTAAATGGATATTACTTAAATAAATACAGATGTGCTGTTCTGGAAGTCGGTGCCAGTTGATTTGGTGCAGAACAAATACATACTCATTCGTTTAAATAATGAAAAAAAAAGTGGTGGAACAAAAGAATTGCTTTTTCGTTATTAAATTGAAATTATTGTTCTAAATGTTAGATCAATGGTCAGTTGAAACCGTTGGAAATGTAACAACACAAACAACGATTACTTTAAAGCACCCGAGACCACAGATCAACTGTGTACACTAGACTCGGGTGTAATTGAGATCGCCCGCTGTTTAAAGCACTGTGGAATGTGTAATAGGTTTATTACTAAAGGTCTGTGCGAATTCGTATGGTATTTTGACAACAGTTTTACGTATTTCAGACTTTTTTAATTCATTCTGACCACGCGTAGTAACTTCGTCGCGTTGCAGCGTTGACATCTTGGATCTGCAAGTAGCGCAAATGTAATGATCCTTTAAATGCATTCCCGGCCAGTATTCTAGTCGAAATAGATATTTTACTGTCTACAAGAATATAAATAAAAATAAAAATAAATATTTTCAGATATAATAGCCGTGCGCCGTCCGCAGGAGTGACAGCTGTGTATTACTAGCATTGAGCATTAAGTATTTTTAATTGAATGTGCAGTTCCGTCAAAATAAGCTTATTTTGTTTTTCGACAAACATAAACAAGATAAGGGCTATTTGTATTGTTTAAAGATTGAGTAACGGAATTTATTGAGTGTAATTGTTTTCCGCTTTAGTGAAAATAGTTGGAATTTTTAATAAATATATATATCGTGTTTTTTTATACATATCAGCTACTTCATTTCTTGGAAACAGTTTAAATACATTAACACTTAACACTAATAATTGTTTTGTATTGACGAAAAACTATGAATGTATGGTATAAAACGTAATGGCCTACTAGTTGTATTGATCCATTAAATAACAGCCCTTTTAAATTTTCATCATTATGTCCCGAGTTGATTCAAACTGACCAGTTAAATAACAGTGATTACGTTAAGCGTCAACGCCTAAACGGTGATTACCGTTGGCTGGACCCGCTAATCCGCCATTAAGTTTCTACAAAACCATTTACGCGCCAAATTACTCTAGGTAATTAAAAATACCAGATGCCTATGGTTGTAGCGATTGTTTTCTTTTTAATCCTTTAGATATATTTGAATTTTTGCATATATTTAAGTAGTGGTATTTGGGAGCAATAAGGTGAATAGTTATTTTTGCGTCGAAAGCAATATAATATGAGTCTGTTAGTTATATTTTAGAACTTCACTTGTACTTTTAATTAAAAAAAACAATGATACCATAACAACTGCCTTGTTTTATGGTATATTGATTTTTTATCTATAGATTTGATTCGGCGTATAGAGGTACTTTTGGTCGTTTATTGTTTTTGGCATTGATTCTAAATTGGCGGCTTATTTTGCTTATTTCTTGCCATCTCATTTTTGACCTGATTTGAAGATTGCTTAGTTTCATCACCTAGGAGTTAAAATATGTAACCAAATATTTAAGTGAACAATAATAATTAGCAGAATTTTAACTACCAACTATAGATAAATTGTTACAAATGAAATGATAGAAAATCCACTTTTTGTTTCAATGTCCTCACGCTGAATTTAACCAAACCTAATTTATTGAGTAATAAGATTGCCATGTAATTTAAACATTGTATAACGGCGTAAACAGCGATTAAGTTTAACACGCAGTCACCGCCAACCATTGATCATCAATGTTCGCTGTTCCTACATAATCCGGATTAGTGTTGCTAAAGTGTCTATAGTCACAATATCGATACTTCATTATGAATATTACTCATAATCACTAACGTTTTCAAAAGGAGGATTCGGTCGTAATTGCCAGTCTTGGCAGGCGGTTTAGCTAATTGGCTGTGGAGGGAATCTGCTGCCCATCTCCTTCGGGCAGTTCTCCTTTAGACGCCTCTAACGACACCCTGAAGAAGAGATGGAGTGGTGCTATTCATTTAAGGTGCTGGTACCACACGACACTCATACTAATAATCATTTGCTGTGGTCAAGATAAACCTTGGAGCGGCTGTTTCATGTATTGTATTTTTGAAACATTTTGAACACTTAACGTGTGATGTGTGTGTGTAATTTTTTGATCAATGTTTAAAAAATCGAAATAATCACCTATACTATCGAAACTAGCAATTTTATAAAATAAAATCCATCTGGTATGTCTCACATAACAGTACAGGAACTTACTGAACAGGACAGAAAGTCAGTGTTTATCGGTATTAGAAAATCTCTACGATGCCTACACGACAACTACCAAATCGCTATAGAAAACTCCGACTTCACTTTATATATTTGAAACATGCGTATTTGTAATGCGTAATAAGCACTTATTTAAAAGAGCGTGTGAATACTATCCAAGAAATAGTAGAAATGGACACAAATTGGTATTAAAAGTCACCTCAAAAACAATGCAGTACAAAAATAGCTGTTTAACTATGTGTGTCAAAATCTATAATAAAATACCAAAGGAATTACTTGATTTAAACTTTAATAAATTTAGAAAACATTTGAGAAAATGGTTACTATCACTTACTCTTTACGACTTAAAAGAGTTCTTTGAGAATGTCGGGAAGAAATGTAATTTCGTTTTTCTATAGATTATCATCACCTTTATGAGATAAGCTTTTGTGAAATAAGTATTTTTTGTAATATTGTATTTTTTGTAATTTTGCATGCTTATTAATTTTGGCTAAACATGTATGGTTTTTCATTGTCTGTAACATCTTTTCAAACAAAGCGCCTTTCGAAGTTCTATACGACACAACACAATTTTGAAAAGTTCGTTTTCTAAATTGAGTTGAGAATTGAAGTTGGAGCATACATAGTAGGCGCACTACCAAAACGGAAGTAATCATATTCAGTTTTATGTGATAGAAATAAAACATGTAAATGCATTTGTGTGGTACCCATCATTGCTGTGGTAACTTGAATTTAATGATGGAGGCCTTTTCCCTGCAGTGGGATGAGTATAGGCTGTTACTACTACTATGCATTTGTGATTGTCGATTTCTGGCTGAACCTTATTTCTTCCAGTATAGTTTGATAGGAAAAATGCAGCATTGGTAATTACTTTTTTTTTTAAATAAATGTGGACAACATCACATACATTATTCTGATCCCAATTTTAATAACTATTTAATGCATTCGTATTTTGGAAACCAGAAACAACGAAGGTACCACAAACACCCAGACCCGAGAAAATAAATAAAATAAATAAATATTTAAGACATGCCTCAATGGGCCACACTGGGACATCTAGTCCCAAATTAAGGTACTATTAAGTACCCTGTCGTATGGGGTACTAGACAACCGATAAACTTACTTATATACTCTTTTTTTTGTAAATATGTACTTATAATACATAGAAAACACCCAGACCAGTACAAACAGACATATTCATGCACACAAATATTTGTACTGTGCGGGGATCGAACCCGCGACCCATGGCTCAGAAGCAGCATTAACTACCGCTGATCCAAATGGTCGTCTAAAATGTAGAAATACACTTTTTTTCTACATTGACCGGTCCGGGAATCGAACCCGGGACCTCGGAGCAGGCGACACCTTGAAAACCGGTGCGTACGCCACTCCGCCACGGAGGTCGTCAAGATTATTGAGCACTACTTTAATAAGATACGTGAATTATTATTTACAGCGGTGAAATAATATACTATTCCAAGAATTCTATGTAGAGCGCAGCACACACCGGTTTTAAAAAAATCGCTATCTTCGAAGTTTGATCGTCGGACTCGACAGTGTACAAAAAAATTATATTACTTTTATCTCTGGTCTGTGTATTTGTGGTAACTTAGCTGTTTCTGATTTCAGTTATTAACTTTAACAACTTCCTACTTCAACTTCTTTCTTTAGGATCTGAAAATGAAATTTGAAAAGGAGTGATGATGTCCACATTTTAGTTTAATTTTCATGTCTCGTAATGATCATGATCGATAATATCATCGGTTACATTAGTAGCTTATCAACACTATTTATTTTGTCCTTAATTTAATCGATAAGAACTGGCGATCGATCGGCATCACTAATCTGGGGCACAATTGATACGAGTACAACACTAGCCTTTGTTGCGTCAAATATTATAATTTGTGCTTTATGTACACTCTGCGTGCGTAATTAGTCGCTAATTTTAAAATCTATTAATATTTAATTTCTATTTACGTGTAGAAACTGTACACATAGTTGTAATAATAAGTGTACTGGTACTGGCCATATTATCATATTAGGCAGTCAAAAAGGATCAAGTGAAAAATGTCTGGTGTCTTACAAAGGTAACAACGATCAAGAACCTAGAATTATAAACTATTAGCTGTTGCCCCGTCACTTTGTACGCGTGGATAAATTATTGTCCCATGAAGAAACTGTATTTATTTTTTTAGGATAAAAACAATATACATAAATGCTATTCGAGAATATAACATATCCCAGTGCCAAATTAATTTAGACTCATTGGGCCATTCTAACGTGGTTGAGTAACAAATATCAAGATTTATTATATTAGATATATATATATATGTATGTATATATTTTAGATAAGGAAGATAATATATATATATATATATATATATATATTAGATCAAGAAGATAATATTACTTTGACTATAACACACTAGTAAGGTAGTAGTACCTAGGTTCCATTGATTATACAAACGTATATCGTTATATATATTTTTATAACCAATGTTATTAGGTCTTGTGTAAATTATGTCCATATGTTTCTTTTTTCTTTCGCTTAAGTTTTACACAAGCATAAGTAAATTGACAGCCATTTTGTCAAAATAAATGCAAACGTGCAAATCGACTCGTAAATACCCGAACCCAAATACAGCGTTCAGCTGTGATGTAACGTTACCACATCCTAATCGGTCGGTAATTGTATGCGTAACCCTCCGATTCACGGTCAAGTAACCGACAAATAAACAGTGAGACCCGTAGGATGTTGTAAATTCAAAAATATCCGAATCCGCGATAACAGGTCAGCCGTCGACCGGGCCCTAAGGACCAGGGCGATGATAAATCTTCATTTGCCTTGTTCGCACATCCGACCCGCCCCTCCCAATTAGCTAACTCTCTCCTCCTTTACCTACACCTCATAATCACCCTTCTGACCCTTATTACCGTTGTAATAAAGCCCAAAATGAGAAAACCGAGCGGTCCAAACCACACACGCTCGGATTTCCGCTTCGGTCACCTATATCCATTTTCTGAGCATGAACTCGCGTTAGGTAGCAATTCGAGGAAGCAATGAAAGTCAATGTAGCCAATTAATTAATCTTTACCTAGGAACGAGATGCAATAGATTATTTTAATATAATACGCGCGTTTTGATTACTTCGCTTTATTGGATAGTGTTCTTGGTTCTGTATTGTCAGAATTCTGATTAGACCATTTATCACCTACACTTGACAATAAGGATTTTTTTGTTTAAAATATACCTATAAATTGCTAGATTGCATCTGCATGAGTAAAATTTTGCTGTTACCAGACAGGTGCGTTAGCGATAACATTTAATGGTAGAGATAATTTTCTTGTGGTAGTACTCCGTTCGCTTCTGCTGATAGGTAGGTAAGCTCCGGTAGCTTCTAAAAGGTGACGAAGATACGCACCGGTTTTCGGTCCGCCCCGGGCGGCACTCTCAGGGGACGGCAAAATATAATTATATTAAATAGTAATATTTTGCAATTATTTTATTCATTTCATATTTTATTTTTAGCTAATACGATTTGGACCTATTGAAACTGAGCAATAGTTCATCACTTAACCTGTGTTAATAAGAGGGCGGCATAATTATCTTCCGCCTTGGCTTAATCAGATAAGTGTAATATAAAGTGTTTATATAATTTTTTATTCACTTCTTGCAAAACGCTGTACAAATAATATTTATGGATAGATTCGTCCACACGTCGATCTGCGACCTTTTTAATATAATCTCCATTTACCTAAGGTTTTCTGAAAGCTTTTACCTATTCGAAGTATTTTCTTAGAGCATTTAGCCACCTACTTTTTACGTTCTACGTTCACCGTCATGAAAGAAATTGTATAGGTTTGAAAAGACGCGGAGGCGTGTGTAATGTATGTTCAAAAGAGCAAAAAAACGATAGGCCTACGACCTAGTTGCAATCGTAAAAAGGAGCTAATCTTGAACTGCAGTACACTGGCGGTAAAATGCCCAAATTAACATAAACGCGAAGGGAATAACGGTCTTTTTAAATATGCTTTAATGACTGACTTGACGATAATTGTAGTGTATTATGGTCATTATGCAGATAAAGATGAAGAAAAAAAAAACTTTGCTGAAGAACATCACGATACATAAAACTCAACAAAGTAGGAAAAACAAACAAGTGTTTACGTATAATATACTATCTCGTACAGCCCGTAGTTAAAAAAAAAATATATTCTTACAATAAAAATTTAGGTGGGACTTGAAAGTATAACCCTTGGGCTTACTGAGCTGTGACTGCTCTATCTAGTCTAAAAAACACGTAATTTCAAGGATTTGTATTTTCATTGAAAACTAGCAATTTCATTGCAAAAAATGGTTTGTAAAACCAGTAGGGCGTTAGGTAGATGGTATGACAAACAGAAACCAATGCATTTTATGCAAGTAAATGCTTTATGTCAGCAAGTGGATATCGTTATTATCCTGTTTATTGCTATGGTAACATGAACTCAACGATAAAAGCATTTTCCCTGGAGTGGGATGATTATAGGCTGTTGCTTCCTTACTTTTACATAATAAAGACAGTTCCTAAAAAGTACATCAATTGTTAGGTAGCATTATTATTCATTAGTCAACCAAAAAATACTGCTAAGTAAACAAAAACGTTCCCTCATTTTTCAAGCTTGCTAGATTCCCCCTTCTTAATACGGAATGTCATCAACAAAATGACAAGATTCCCCCGAAAAACGCATCATTAAGGTGACGGAACAGTCCCGGCGATACAGGGTTCATATCCGCCGGGTGATGGAACATCCCAGACATCCGGCCGTGTGTCTCTAGCCGATGATACACGACTTCCTCATTGTCTTGGAAGAACGTTTTCCTTGACGTCTCATTGCGGTGACGAAATATTTTTGGCAAGAAAATCACTGTGACGTAAGTAAACATTATACTTTATTTGATATTTTAGCAACTTAATTGCACTTATAATATCAGTATATAAACTTGAAAAATTTTGTCTCAGGCGGGACTCGAACCCGCATCTCCTCGCATGCCGGGCGGGCGCCATACCATTAGGCCACCGAGACACTGCGACACGGCGCGAATTTTTCAAGCATATTCTTACGCTGTGAGCCAGCATTGCTTCATCAAATGTTAGGAGCTTGCACCCCCAACACCCGAAAGAAACATCTCGAACCCGGCATGCGAGGAGATGCGGGTTCGAGTCCCGCCTGAGACAAAATTTTTCAAATTTATATACTGATATTATAAGTGCAATTAAGTTGCTAAAATATCAAATAAAGTATATAAATGGCTGTTTCATCTTAACTGACTGTCAAACATCTGCAAAGATGTTTCTTTCGGGTGTTGGGGGTGCAAGCTCCTAACATTTGATGAAGCAATGCTGGCTCACAGCGTAAGAATATGCTTGAAAAATTCGCGCCGTGTCGCAGTGTCTCGGTGGCCTAATGGTATGGCGCCCGCCCGGCATGCGAGGAGATGCGGGTTCGAGTCCCGCCTGAGACAAAATTTTTCAAGTTTATATACTGATATTGTAAGTAAACATTTTTTGAAAACTCAGTTTTGAAGCATCGTTTAGGTAGAAGGTTTGGTTGAAATATCTCAAATTGTCATATCATTGTCTAAAGCGAATCTGGTGCTCAAACACAACATTTTTTTGCAAGGAACCAAAAAAACAAAATTCGGTTAGGTTAGGTTAGGTTAGGTTTAACTTTATGTCGATTTGTGATGTTTCAATTATTGTTTACGTCTCGTTACAATAATCAGCTGAAGTGGTGGTCCTATGTATATGGCGGAGGAGGTGGTACTGTACTGGCGCTCCGATAAAACAAGGATGATTTTTTTTTGTATATACTTTATCGATTTATTGTTGACTGCAAAATATTTGGCAGTTGTTGGTTTTTCATCGAGTTTTCCATTTCATTGAATCAAGAACTTGTCCTCCTATTAGTCGATAATCATCATTCATATTACAACGCAGATGCTATAAATTTATTAAACTGGTTTTCAATTTCCACTGTTACATTTTGCCCCAAGCTTGTTTCAAGCTCAATTATACGCCTCATTAACGAGGTAATTGTAAGATTCGTCTCATTGTTTTCTAAGCTATTTTTAAAATAAACCTTTATAGGTTGGATCTGAGTTTTATTTTAAATTGACAGTTGAACGGCTACAATTTGCAAGTACCCAGCACCAATTTAGCCAAGGAACAAATAATAATCGTTACAACTAGCACTCCGCTCCCCTACTTTAAGCTTAGAAGGTATGGGCACAATCTAGGTATTTTCTCGGTAGATACATACCAAAATCTATTTCACAGCCCACAAAAGGCCAGAAGCTTCCATTATTGCATTCGTATTATACTCCTAGCAGACGATAATCGCACTGCATGCCATCTCTTAATTGTCGCGCGAGCTATTCGAAGCCCCTATGGATGCTAGTAAGACTATTCAAAATATAAGGTAATATTTTATTATACGCTTTTGTGCTACTATTTTCGGCCCCGCATACGCCTTCCAAATGTCCAGGACTCCATAGTCTCGTGATCGGAAACAGACCAACATAATAAAAATAACTCATCAAAAATCAATAGCTGTTGTTAAGACAAGGCTGCTGTAATCATTCTGAACATCTCGGAATTCTATTATAAAGTATATTTTAAGGTCATGCCATACAATCAAAACATAAAACCGATGAAAATATTGAAGATTTTTCGTGACTACCTCTCTATCTCTTGTTGGAGATTTTATTAATAGGTATTAAATTATCGTCATCAGAAAGACTTGACCCATCACTAGTCTAAACTGCTCTATTGAAAACTAGCTTACATATTGTGAATTGGCCTCTCGCCAGCAGATTATCCCGCGTTCCTCAATACTCGGTACCTCACGTACTCCTGTTCGGAGGATCGAAAAACTTTTCTAATATTCCAGCGGAGGCAGGAAATATGGCATAGATTTGACTGCTGATCAACATGTTGCCATTCTGCTGCGCTGCGATTTTTATTCTTTGATTGTTCAACTTTTGATTGCATCGATAAATTTTAATAGTTTTTTTTATTGCAAAATTAATCACTAGAATATTTGAGAGCAAATGTGCCAAGATATATAGACTTGTGTCATTGTTATCCTACTGCAGGGAAGGATTCTTTACCATAGCTATGATGGTTACAGGCAGTCTGGCATCATTTTTTTAAGTGAGATAAAAAGGCGTTATAATAACTCCCTTGTAATTTTTTTTGTGAAAAAAAAAAATACGTTGGGACATTTATTAAAATCAGTATGATTTTGTCACAACTTTTAAAGAAAAATGTTTTCATAAACAAACATTTTCACCTAGTAATAAATCAGCTTTGAAGCGTTTTGTTGAAAAAAACCAATGCGTCTATCATTTCATTTGAATCATCCTATTTGAAGTCGACCAAAATCATTAAGTTCTATATTTCTTTAGAGACACATGCAGTCACATAACATTTGAAACTGTCTAAGTAAATCGGTCAACGGATAATATCCAGAAAGCTTTAGGAGCGTCTTGAGCGATGGGCTCGCCGTCGTCACGTGCCCGGCTCGTAAGTCTCCCGAGACCTCGTCATGTGTAAATGTTAGTTTTGTCGACTCTGACGCGAACATAATGGGCAACAACATGGACCTCGAAGGGCCACTTTTGATTGATGTACGAGTTGAAATATCATGAAAGTAGCATTCCTTGAAGTTAGGTTTCAAGTTTGTGACAAGCTATACTATTTCAATGAAACATCATGATTTTTATTATCTTATTAAAAAAAATTCTTATTCTAATAGTATTAATTCAAAGTATTGTACGCTCTTGAGATAGGCCATGGCCCTTGTATATCGATTTTATGATTATGATTTGTATCTTCTTGACATAAAATAAGAAAAAAAAAAATTCCTAAAAATAAACCGATGAAAACTCATGGATTTAGTATGATGATGATTGTCGATGAGTTTTTTGTTTGACACCGAGTGAAAATCGGTGGCTAAATTAATATTACTAATAATATAATTATATTAAGAATAATTACACCTATCGAAATCAACTCACCTTAAAAGCAAATATAATTGAGAACTTTCTCTTTTCTTGTAGAAATTATAAGTAACACAAATAAATTTTATTATGAAACAGTTTTTTTATCTACTAAATTACTGGTATGAACCTTATAAAGTCAACTTATTTGATGTGGCATACAAATTATCCAATTTGTATGCCACATCAAATAAGTCGTTCCAAAGACACTAGGGTATCCACTCTTGTGGTCTTTGCATATTTTCTCATGTCTTAGTGACCTAATTACGTCTTATAAGTACCTACTTACGTACCATTGTATCTTCATAAATAAGCATCCTACGAATTATAAAACACATAAAATGAAAAGCTAAAGCTTTTATAAACAGATGTCATATCTTGTGCGATCAAAAGGAAAAATATTAAAGTATTACATTTTGTTTGTAAAGCGAAAAATTCATCTTTGAAGGTGTTTACTCGTCGTGAAATAAAACTGCGAGCGCATATTTACACGTACGTATGTGTGTGTCTTTAGAACGATTTTTTCCGAAGCGCCCTTACGGGTGAGACTTTAAGAGACTAAGATTGAATGGAGAAGCGTATATGTAGGGATAGAAAAAAAAACGAGCCAAGCGTGAGTTGTACTTGAGCCGCCAGTGTTCCTTGTTTTGCATATTACTATAAATTTTTTGGTGTTATTGTGCCTATAATAACCCCGTCCTGTGGGTGTCGTATTAGTTGACTAAATTAAGTTGATTGGCTTGAAAATGATGTCTACTCTCTACCACAGACAAACTGCGAAAGACACATGAAAAAGGAAGAGGTTGAACAACCTCCTTTTAGAGGGTTTGTCTAGTTGAAGACTGATAAGAGCTGAAGAGCTGATGATGATGGTTTCTTCGATCTGTTTATGTTACCTTTTAAATTGTTTGTTATACTCCTAAAAATTTGACCATAGCAGAAAAACGGACCAAACAGTTCACTGCGATACGCAGAGATGGCGCTGTTTACACATTAAGATTGCGGTGTTGAGCTGCGTTACCGAAAAAGAACCCCTGATCGCCGATGACGACGACACTGATCGCTGTGTTATTCGAATATGCTTCGATATTATTTTATTAATGACGATTGTTGGAAAAGTTTTTTATCCTAAACGATTTGTGTATTATACGCTGATACTCGTTAAAGTCACGAGTTTATCTTTATACAATAGTATATTATTTAAAACTTTTTCTGTAATTTTCGAGTAATTCTTGAAGTAATCTTATATTTATATCAGTTCACAACTGGGCATAGGCATCTCTAAAAGGAGGCTTTGACATTAATCGGACACTTAGCAGGCTGGCGTTCGTATCTGGGAAGTATTTTTTTAGTCTCCTCTTACGACACCCATAGGAAGAGAGGGAGCTATTGTTTTTATGTGCAGGTGGCACACGTCACTAAGTAACTTTTATGAGGCCATAACTTAAAAACAGACTGTCCTGTGTTTGGTTTGCAGAATTCTGATAATAATGGCTGCACATATAAAAAACCTGACGTACTTATTCTAGAACCGTAGCTAAGCGGACCTTACGTAATAATGATCCACATAACTAAAAGATAAAATAATACTTTAATAACAAAAACCCATTTCCAAACATGTACGGAACACTAAAAATGTGTTGGAATTTTTCGCATTCAACACCCATACGTGTCTCGCTAAGACGATTTTTATTACGTTTCAAAGCTTAGAAAAGTACAGATTAATGTACACAAAAGAAGAAAGCAATGACTGCTGAAACAGATCTTTACGTTCGTTTTTAAAGACACTTTTTATGTTCTATGAATACCGAAGACCTATAAAGACACGAAAATCTTGTTTTATTATATTTATGAATTTCGAGCCGATACCAAAGCGAATGAAAGCATTTTTGTTACTTAGCAATCTGCTTACAAATAAGCAAAGTGTTTTTTCCTATCATACCTACGTTATAAAAAAGCATGCACTACATAAATCAACTAATAAACGTCTAGGTAAAAAGCGAAAATTGTATGTTAAAACCGACTGCTATAACCATTTAGCCATTAAGACAATTGTTGCATTAACGAAAGAAACATGTGTGTCTTTAGGCACTGAATGATTAAGATAAGGGTGATGATATAAAACTAAACAAAGGAGAAGTAAAAACCTATATAAGTACGAAGGAGGATTCCTCCAAGTTAAGTTACTAAGTAGTTAAGCCATTCTAAGGCATCTTCTGTTACAGGTGCTTCCAGCACTTACTATAAGGAGTCAACCTTAGTATTATTAGTTGTTTAGCTGCAGACAAAGGTAAATAAATTAATCTGGAATAATTCGAACTGAACTTGAATGGGCTATGCATCTAGTAAGTGATATTTGTCGGGGGAAATTAGCAGGCAAAGAATGGAAATACTCATAATGAATCAAATAAAATAAAGTCACAAAATTGTCTTGACTGACGTGACTTCACCTAATCACAACCAAAACACTATCAAAACAAAGCTAGAAATAATACCTCTTCACAGTCATAAAAACAGAAAAGAATAAAACTTAAAATGCTTTAAAAAGCTCATTATTTTCTTACATTCGCCGTTATCACTAAATAAACGTAAACCTAGAAACCTACTGTGTTTTATTGTCGGCCTTATCGGTCATTGCTATATGCGGACTGTGAAAAACTAAAAATGCCTGGTTGCATTTCAAATTAACCAGACCTTTCGGGGAGCGAATTCAAATTTTTCAGTGGACACAGTAAAAACGTTCGTGAAACAGCTAACCTCTTTGCGGCGTGTCCCGTTTATTGGTCGAATGGAATTAGCATAGTAATGAAAAATATTGGGCCGCCGTCCCTACGCTCGCAGGCTAGTACCCAATTTATCAGGGGCCTACTACCTACTGATTTTGATGGCGAGAGTACACTAAAAGTCAAGTTTTTGTCAATCTCGATCTTGATATAAAAAATATTTTTTAGCACTTGTTTTATTAGAAATAAAAAAAAATTAAAGGCACTGTACCGCTCGTGAATAGACATAACCAAATATAATATATAAAACTAGATTTTACATTGATCCGTCCGGGAATCGAACCCGGTATTGCATTGTTAAATAAAATCTGTTTTATGTTACGATGCAATGTATATACTCATTGTATGAACAAAATATGAATTGACTTTTATGATGTTTCGAGTCGTCAAAATCATCCCTTGTAATAATTGACTTAGTCAATACCATATATAATATTAAAATACTTCTGTTAATCATAGTACAACTGCTAATTAAATATGAATTAAAGTAAAAGCACGGCCTTTAACCATCCCAGTGCAAGGCAAAGGTTTTCATCACTGAATTTAAGTTACCATAGCAATGATGGGTACAGGCCTAATAACCACATTTGCCAAATGTGGGCTAGTGATCACAAATCCAAGAAATTTTTGAAAATTCGGAACTCTTGTTTCCGGCTCGGGGATTGAACCCAGGACCCCAAAATCCCACCCACTAGACCAACGGGGCGCTAATAAACTATGAGTAAAATTAAGGTTTTTTGGTGTACTTAGGAAACATCAGGTTTTTAAACTTACGTGCATTAAATCCACAAATTTTGTACTCCTTAGTTAAATCAGTTAAAATCAGTTTTATTATTTAGGCCCCAGGAGGCGCTTTTAAACGTCCCAATATTTAAACCACTGCTTCGGGACAAGTTTGGGTTACCGAGAAGAAGCAGCCCAAGAAACTCGGACACTATTATAACAATATAGTTCAGAAAACAATATTATATAAAACTGGTTACTTCATTATTTACTACCTGAAACCCTTTTGTTAAATGTAAATAAAGTGCACTAACGGCCGGTCCCAATAATCTATCTATCTTCAGTTTTGGCATATCGGAGATAGAAAACATCTTCTGTCTCTGATTTTGCCGTCCAGAGAAACAAAGACAAAACTTGTTTTCTATCTCCGATATGCCAAAACTGAAGATAGATAGGTTATTGGGAACGGCCGTATGTCTTGTAACGTCTAGTAAAATTTTACTGTAACATATTTAAACTGTTTTTATAATCATTAATTTTTGTAAAATGTGTCGAGATTTTTATGTAAATAAGTGTCGTAATAATGTAAATTTAGCCCTATACTTTGTATAGTTTAGGAAAATCACATTTATATTTTTTACTGTTGCTGTAAAAATAAGCAGCGAGTAACACAGAACGCACTCATAAAAATTAAATCCCCATGAGTGTCAGTAATAGCGCCCCACGCTGCATGAAGCGAAATAGCCTGTTATATTCTGTTTAAAGTGATTACGACAGTTAATTACACGGTCACAGTCGCGGTCAGTTTGTTATCAGTTCTGTTGAAATGATAATGCGAAACGTTGCAGCTGTTGATATAATTTATTTCTATTGTGGTGTTATCGCCCGATCGCGCCCGTAAACAGTCATTTCACATTGTTTGGATTTGGTTATGACGAAAAATATGTTTAGTAACATAAAATGTAAAGAGTTTTTCTGCTTTCTAAGCGAAAGTATGCACATATCTATACATATAGACTTGGCTGGACTGGGCGGAGGAAATTAGGAAACAAGTCGCAACGTCGTTTTAAAACCTAGATACAGAAAATAACTAGATGCCTTCATATTCACGTATAAAAATGTTACTTCGAATTGTCCAAGATTAAATAAATATGCTACTGAGCAGCTGCTAATGTCATGTGTTACACCTATGCATGCCGTATCGAAATTAAACTTTTAACATAACTCAAAAATAAATGATGCTCATTTGGTGAGGACGTTTATTTTACTGATTGTATGTAAATATAGTATAAATTTAATTATTAGCAACAAATAGAAAAGAGTGGAATAGTAGAGACAAGGTCTATGTAAAGGAGGGCTCTGGAAGGGCTGTTATAGATAAATCAAAGATAGCCTAGTTTTAGCCTGCCTGTTATAAGGGATATAATATAAATAAAATAAATAAATACTTAAGACATGCCTCACTGGGTCACACAGAGCCATCTAGTCCCAAATTAAGCTACTATTAAGTACCCTGTCGTATGGGGTACTAGACAACCGATAAACTTACTTATATACTTTTTTTTTGTAAATATATACTTATGACACAAATATTTGTACTGTGCGGGGATCGAACCCGCGACCCATGGCTCAAAAGCAGCGTTTACTACCGCTGATCCAAATGGTCGTGAATGAATACATAATTATAAAATATAAAGACATAATATAAATATGAATTTATATTATGTCCCTTATAACTTAGTGGGGTGATTTAAGGCCCTTACTTTTTAAATTATTAACATGAAATATTCGAGAGCGCGATATAATCGAGAGTGAGATTTATTTAAGCGGATTCCACGAGGACAAAGTTGTAGGCGATGTGCTACTGGGTCTACTAAAGGTAACATTGATAATGATTAAAGTGCCATCACGGCCCGTAAACCCTCAAACTTCTCACCGCGTATATATACCTTGCTTCTGCAGTAATAAGATCGAAGACACATAACTTCCGCCACAATGGGGGCTATCGCTAGTGAATTTGCCACTAGAGGCGCTAGTGTCGCGTGAGATCCAATATCATTCACTTTTCACTGGTTTTAGCGGAATTTGTTGCATAAATTATAATATCTTAAATTTACCTGCCGGAAAGTGATCTCCTTCGTAAAATATCGCAAATATGGATTATTTGGCGATTAATGTGAACGCTTTAAAAGCGGAACTAAGAAAAAGCGCAAATATAGGCGGCCTCAAGAGCAACTATTTCAGAAGTTAGTTGGTTGATATCAAGATAGATATTCATAAACAATATAATCATCATGGATCACATTCCGCTCTCAGCGCTCGCATAGGTCGGACGCTCGCTCCGCTGTCGATCCGTCTCGCTGTTCGCAGCATTTCTATCTTATTTCTTTCTACGTGGTTTCGCCCGCGGCTCTCCAAAGGTTAACCTAACGGTGTCAACTAAGGTCAGTTGTTGAGTTAAACGCTTTTTTCAAAGCGGTTCTGTTCGATAGGGAGCGACAGACAGTGCCTTTTTCAAGGCGCTGAAATTTCCCTCCGCCGCCAGTATATTGGGCTGTAAGTCTAGGCCTCCTGAAAGGCACGTTTGAGAGGGTGAGGCGTTCCTCCTCGCCCTAGAGACACTAGAAACTGCAGTCCTTTCCCTGCCGGGCGTGACCCACCCTACCCATCCTAATATTCCATCCCTTAGGGAGCGTATCCCGGGCCATTTCGGTGGCTCGGTCCCTCCCGAAGGACTGCTAGGCGTAGGCCACTCACCCCGCGGCGACATCACATCGTCGTGGGACCACCCAGTGTTAGGGACCTCACATCTTTTTTAGGCACACCCGACTCAACCAACCTTCCTGTGGCAGGTTGGACCACACAGACACCCATCACTCACCGTCACCGAGTTTCTTGCCGAATCTTCTCGGTGAAGGCGCGTTCCGAATCGGTGGTAAATAAAAATTACTACCTAAGGTCCTCCCTCCACGATGGAGGTACTCTTATTAGAGTACCTCCGATCGTTAGGAGGCGACGCGTTGAAAGGCTTTAATGCCTTTCGTCGCGCTCGCGAAGCCTCCGAAGACTCGCCCGCCTCCCCAGACCCAGAGCCCGTTCCCATGGAGGAAGAGGAAAGCCCTTCGGGCTCCTCCTCTCCTCCTACACCCTCCAGCTCCTCATCAGAGGAGAGTAATGAGTCCCCCGTTAGTGACGGCTCCTCCTCTTCGGAGGAAACGTCTCAAACCGAGGATTCCGATTCCGAAGGGTTCACTCCAGTGACCCACGGAAAGCGAGCGCGTAAACCCGCGCGTTCCGAACCCCCGGCGAAAACTGCCAAAGTTTCTCACGGGCAACCCAGACCGGCCAAGGCATCCGCCGCCAGCTCCGCCCCTGCCCCAGCCCCAACCTCGCAGTCTGCTTCACAGACAAAAAAGGCCCCCCTTCCCCCGCCCATCGTAGTCCAGGACAAGTCTGCCTGGACAAATATTTCGGCTGCTCTCAATGAGCGCCACATTGCGTTTTCACACGCAAAGTCGGCTTCTGACGGAATCCGCGTGCAAACGCCGGACATCGCCGCCTACAGGCAGCTCCAACAGTACCTCAACGTAAGGAAGATCTACTTCCATACGTACACTCCAGTCGAGGAGAAGAAACTCCGCGTGGTTGTACGCGGAATTCCGAAAGAAGTCGACACAGACTTCATCCTTACCGACCTTCAGTCGAAAAAACTCCCAGCTCTGGAAGTCCACCGCTTATTCAAAGCGCGTGGCAAAGCCCCTTACGATTTAGTACAGATCGTACTAGAAAATACCCCCGAAGGCAAAAAGATTTTTAATATAAAATCTGTATGCCATATCTCCGGCCTCCGCATCGAGACCCCCCATAAAAAACTCACCCCTGGCCAGTGTCATCGCTGCCAGTTGTACGGGCACTCTGCCCGTAATTGTCACGCACGCCCGCGCTGCGTGAAATGCCTGGGCGACCACGGTACCGCCGATTGTCCTCGTTGTAAGGACACGGCGACTACCCCGCCCGCGTGTGTACTCTGCGGAGAGCAGGGACACACCGCGAACTATCGCGGTTGCCCCCGTGCTCCGCGAGTAAACTCACGGGTGCAGACACCTAAGGCCGCGCACTTTCCAGCCCCTTCTTTTCGCCAGTTTCAGGCTCAACCCGCAGCCTTCCCAGAGTTGCGTCCCTACGGACACAACGCGTGGTCTCGACCACTATCCTGGGCAAGGAATGCCTACACCCCGGTCCCGGCCTTAAGCCAAACTGCAGCAATCCCGACGGCCCCTAAGGCCCCAAATATGGCCACTATGGCCCCTACTGTGGCCCCTAAGGCCCCCATTGTGGCCCCTAAGGCCCCCATTGTGGCCCCTAAGGCCACCATTACTGCCCTTCAGGCACCACCAGTAGTCCTTCAGGCCCCTCAGGCACAGCAGGCTACTATCCCTTCTAATGCCCCGGTCACCTTCCGTGACCCGCGATCAAATGCCCCTAAGGCTTCGCCAATTGTCCCGTACGAGCAGGATGCCATGCTCATATATAATCTCAGCCAAATCAACCCGGCTGAAATTAGATATGTAGCAGCCCAAATCCGTGCGAATCAAAAAGACCCATGCGCAATTGTCTTTTAGATAAGCACGCCGACCTCCTCCAAAAAGTTAGAAACATTTCCTCACCATGAATAATACACCCTCTAGAACGAAACCCCGGTCCCTTACCATCGCATTTTTTAATGCCTTTGGTCTTCAAAAGCAAAAGGTAGAGATATCACTCTTCCTTATGAAGCACCAAGTCGACATCTGTTTGGTACAAGAAACCTTATTAAAACCCTCCATCCTCCCTCGTAGTGCTATGATTGCCAACTATAACGTAGTTCGCAACGATAGGCCCACTAGAGGTGGCGGCACTCTAATTTATTACAAACGCTCCTTGCATTGCGTTCCCCTCGACCCTCCCACGCTCACAAACGTTGAAGCTTCTGTCTGTCGGCTAGCCATGACCGGCCATCAACCAGTCATAATAGCTTCCATTTATCAACCTGGCGACAAGACTCCCTCAAGGGCGCCTCTGTAGGCTCGGACCTCGGCTTGGGCCGTCGTCCGAAGGGCGGACTGGTGAGAAGCGGCCAGGTACATGTCTGTACCTGCCAAAATGATGCAAGGGTCCTCGCACTCGCCGGCGAGTGCGCTGATTCGATCTAGTGCTTGTCGGGTGTGTACTGTTGTGAGTGGTGAATTGTTTTACGAACGATGTGATTTCGTCGTCGGGATCTTCGAGAACGTTCCTCGGTCGGCGGAAACGGGCTTCGACATCTTTTTGGCACAAGTAGGTGGCGGCTTTGTCTATGAGAGGATTCGTATGATTGACGGCTTTATCAAAGAAGTGTTGAGACGTTTCTTTCATAAAGCTGGCAATCGACGGAATGTTAAGGTCGCGATGCAAATTGTCGTTACGCACATACCACGGGGCGTCCGAGGCAGAGCGTAAGAATTTGTTTTGGAGGATTTGGAGTCTTTCTAGTTCTGAGGGGCTGGCATGAGCGAACACTGGACTAGCGTAAGTCATCACGGGTCGAATACAGGCTTTGTAAATTGTCAACTTATTTCTAAGTGACATTTTACTCTTCCTGCCGATATAGTCGTAGAGCCTTGAAAAGTAAAAGGCTGCAGTCTGACGGACGCGTTTTATGTGAGGTTTAAAGCTCATTCTACGGTCTAAGGTGACACCTAGGTATTTGACTGTCTTCTCCCAAGGGATCGGACGGTCGTATAGGGTGATAGGTGTGAGACATCGTTTAGGATGTTTTGAAGCGAAGAAACCTCGAGTCTCGGTTCAAAACATCCTAAACGATCCTAAAGGATCGGTCTGTATGCACAGACCAGTCTGTGTTGCAGCGCTGAGCTACGCGATGCAACCACTAGTCGGGTTGACCTCTTGGCCGGGTGCCATCAGCATCCGACACGGTCCGATCGCGCCGCTAGTACGGGACTCGCCTCGCGCTCGAGGTACCCGCTAGCAGGCCGCTTTTGGGCTGAGTGCCTTCCGCACTCGCCTAAAACCCGCCCGGTGAAGCTGTAACGGCCTTCTGCCACAGCATAGGTCCTTCAAAAAAAAAAAAAAAACCTCAGTCTACAGTGGCGCCAACTGGTGAGCAAAGAAACGGTAGTCCCCATTGAGTTCGCCTAGAAATTACCGCAAATTTAAAATAAAATAAAAAATTTGGTGTCATTAATCATAATATGCAGCAATGAGATTTTAGGTAATAATATAAAGAACTTTTTGCAAATTCAACATGGTGGTCCAGAAGGGCAATGATATTGTGACTTTGAGGGATAGGGATTAAATAATTTCGTTTTAATTTCAAAAATAGTGTTATTGAAGAGGTGTTTTCGATAATAATTATTTTCGAGTCAACATTTTTCAATAGCGTTTTTGATCAAGGAATTTCGAGATAATGTGTCACAGTCTTGTCATTGACCTATAAGTAAGTAATCGACGAAAAATATGGCCTTTTTTTCAATGTGTCGCCTTAATCTGTATTCCAAGTGGAAAAAGTCGCTGGCGTTGTGCTAGTAGGTCTATTTAAGGTAACATTGACAAGTTGTACACAAACCCTTATCTATAAAAAACTCCATTGTTTTTTATGTAATATTAATTTTAATATCTCGTCTACTAACTCGTGTTAGTAGCGACACAAACAGAGAGTTTAGATAAAACCCTTCGCTGGACGAGGCCGGCGGCGCCCGATACTCAACCGGGATGTATTTATCTTATATTTTATTACAGAACACGCTTTGTAAAAGCCGAATGATTTTTAGTTTTATTTCGGACGACAGAAAAATATTGCAAATATTTCAGATGGGGACGAGTTGGTTATTTTTTTGTTTCGAACTAGGAATGTGAATTTAATTTTATTCTTTACTCAACCAGATATTCGTGAGTTTGACTGTGATTAGTTCTACACACGTTTTGTAGGGTTTATTTAGACACCGAAGAAATGGTAGAGCTATGTTATGTAGGTAGTTTATTTGTTATAAATAAGTGGGTATACCTACATCTTTTCTGTAGGAAGCCTTTGTGGGTCAGTCACAAATATACGTCTTACCGTGAACCCGTGTTTAATTTCAATATAGAACAAATAGCGACGAAGATAGGATTTTTTTTTACTTCTCTCGGCCTGTGTATCGCTTTGCGTGGAATTACAATATGTCTTCGGGTGGAAGAATCAATGAATTCGATGTGGTCAACGGAAATTGGGCCCTGTATTGTGATCGGCTACAGATGTACTTTTTGGTGAACGTTACGGAGGAAAAATTAAAAGTGCCTACGTTGATTTCAGTTATTGGTGAGGCAGGTTACGAACTAATGGTGAACTTATGTAGCCCTAAGAAGCCTAGTGAAATGAGTTATACTGAAATTATTGAAATTATGCAGCGTCATTTACTTCCAACACCATCAATTTTATCTGAACGTTATAAGTTTCGTCAATGTCGCCAGAGGGCAGGGCAGTCGGTGTCTGAATTTGTAACGGAATTAAAGAAATTGGCTCGGTTTTGTGAATTTGGTGTTAATTTAAATGAAAACCTACGAGATCAATTTGTGTGTGGGTTACTTAAGGATGAAATGCGATTGCGGCTATTTTCGGAGGACAAAATCGACTTTGCAAGGGCGGTTAACGTTGCCGCCAACATCGAGAGGGCGGAACGGGATGCCCAGAGTGTGGAAGCGAGCTCACGGGAGAACCAGCCTTTGCACCAGCTACGTGTTAAGGAAGAATGCGGGAGATGTGGTGTAAATCGCCACAGAACTAGCGACTGTCGATTCCGCAACTATGTATGCGATCGATGTGGCGAGCGTGGTCATTTAAAGCGCGTATGTAAACAAAGTCAGAAAAAGGAAGCATTCAACAAGTACGAGAATGTACGAGGCGCCCCGCCTCGAACGACGTCGGGCGGCAGCGGCCGCAGTGACTCCCACGTCGTGCGAGGGCCGCGCCGCCAGCAGTCGCGAGGCCGCGAGGGAAGCGCGGCGCGGGCACTCTACACCAGCGTGAGGAAAGAACCTAAGGGTTTTTATTCCGAAAACCAGGAAGCATCTGAATGTGAAGAAGAGGAAATCGAGGTTATGCAAATGTCCCTAAAGGAGTACAAACCGGTAAGAATGTCGCTGCTGGTGGATAATATACCTTTAGTAATGGAAATAGATACGGGTTCGGCTATCTCATGTATTAGTCGCAAAATGTATGATGATACCTTTAGCAGAATTCCGTTAGTTTCGAGTAATTTAAAATTATCTTTTTATGACGGTAGTCAAATTAAATCAGTAGGGTATATTGAAGTCAAAGTTCAATATAAAGATAGAAATCGAATATTGGATTTATATGTTATTGATAACGGTACTACATGTTTATTAGGTAGGCAGTGGCTTACTGAATTACAAATAGACGTACCTAAGTTTCATATAAATAAAATAGGCACAGCGAAACCGAACCGTATTGATGTGTGTAACGAAATTTATTGCAGATATAAAGAGCTATTCGATGGGAGCCTGGGACGTTTCACCGGTGGAAGGGCCACACTCCGTATACGTGCTGGCGCGACGCCGCTGTTCTGCCGAGCGCGGCCGGTTCCGTACGCTCTGCGCGCGCGCGTTGATG
Source organism: Anania crocealis (assembly GCA_949315895.1). NCBI lineage: Eukaryota > Metazoa > Arthropoda > Insecta > Lepidoptera > Crambidae > Anania > Anania crocealis. Next base: position 10,540,850 of record OX438868.1, read on the forward strand.
CAGAACTCGACGAGATGCTCCGTAAAGGCGTCATCGAGCCGGTTGACTGTTCGGACTGGGCGTCTCCACTGGTGATTGCAAGTAAGGCGGATGGGGGTATACGCATATGCGCAGATTACAAAGTGACTTTGAACCAGGTTTTACACGTCGACAAGTATCCCGTTCCTAAAATAGACGACTTGCTTTCTATGTTAAAAGGTAGTAAATATTATAGCAAAATTGATTTATCTCAGGCTTACAACCAGATTGAATTAGATGAAACAAGAAAATACACAGTAATAAATACACATCGCGGTCTTTTTATGTATAATAGGTTAGTTTATGGTCTGTCATCAAGCCCAGGTATTTTTCAACGAATAATGAGTAATCTTTTTAAGGATCTATCAAACGTCGTGGTCTTTTTAGACGATATTTTGATTTTTGGGGATCAAAAATCGCATATAGAAACTTTAAATAAGGTTCTAGACCGTTTGAGAGCAGTGGGTTTGAAAATAAAGAAAGAAAAGTGTACCTTTTTTGCTGATAGTGTGACCTATTTAGGATATGTCATCAGTGAAAGTGGTATAAGGGTAGACAGCAAAAAAGTAAAGGCCATATCGAGAATGACAGACCCTAAAAACGTATCAGAGCTTAGATCTTTCTTAGGGATGGTGAATTTTTACGGTAAATTTATTAAGAGTATGAGTTACCACGTAGGACCCTTATACGATTTGTTAAAGAAAAATTCGGAATGGACTTGGGGTAAAACCGAAAAACAAGCATTTGAAACTATTAAAATAATGTTAAGTAACACAGATACGTTAGATCATTACGATGAATCAAAACATTTGATATTGACGTGTGATGCGAGCGCGCGCGGGGTCGGCGCCGTGCTGGCGCAGCGTGGCGGCGCGGGCGGCGAGCGGCCGGTCGCGTACGCGTCTCGCGCGCTCACGCCGGCGGAACAGAATTACAGTCAGATACACAAAGAGGCATTAGCGATTGTATATGCAGTTAGGAAATTTCATCAATACCTGTTTGGCAGATCGTTTACGCTGCGAACAGATCATAAACCTTTGATAAGTATATTTAATCCCGCTGCTGCCGTACCATGTATGACAGCGGCTCGTTTACAAAGGTGGGCGTTAATTCTTTCAGCATATAGTTTTGAAATTGAGTATGTGAGAACGGACCAAAATGTCGCCGATGCCCTGTCTAGGATGATAGCCTCGTACAAAGAAATTAAACGGGACGAAAAAGACGAGTGTCCTGAACAAACTTATTTACATTTCGCATCGGAAGCCCTTCTTTTAGATTATAAAGATTTAAAGACGGAAACAATTAAAGATCCTATTCTAAGTCGAGTTAGAACTTAAATAAGAGACGGCTGGCCTAGGTCGTTAGAAATAAAGGAACTTGAACCCTACTATAGTAGGAGAACAGAATTATACCTCGAATTAGGCTGTATTATGTGGGGTCATAGAGTAATTGTGCCCAGCAGGTATAGGGACATAGTTTTAAATGAATTACACGACTCACACATGGGGGTGGTGAAGACTAAAAGCATAGCCCGCAGCTACGTTTGGTGGCCGGGCATCGACGAGGCGGTGGAGGCGCGGTGCCGCGCGTGCGCCGTTTGCGCCGCGACGGCCAGCGCGCCGCCAGTGCACGCGCCGCGCTCCTGGCACTGGCCGGATCGGCCCTGGGTTCGCCTGCACATAGATTTCTTAGGACCCATTGAAGGCTCCACTTACTTAGTCATCGTAGATGCGTGTTCGAAATGGATAGAAATCGCCAGAATGGCTAGGACGACAGCTGGTAATGTTATCAGAAAATTAAGAGAAATATGTTCGCGTTTCGGCATACCGAAACAGATCGTTTCTGACAACGGTCCCCCGTTTTCTAGTGAGGAGTTTAGGAAATTCTTAACAGACAACGGTATACAACACACATTTTCAGCACCTTATCACCCTGCGTCGAACGGGGCGGCCGAAAGTGCCGTAAAAATATGCAAAAAGATCATTAAAAAAGCGTTGATAGAAAGAGTGGACGTAGATACTGCGTTATGTAGGTCACTGTTGGTGTATAGAAACACAGAACACAGTACGACAGGTGAGAGCCCCGCCGCCCTGCTGATGGGCCGCGCGCTGCGCATGAGGCTCGACGGCCTGAAGCCGCAGCGGGCGGAGGCAGTGCGCGCCGCGCAGGAGCGCCATCAGCGCGCGGCGGGCGGCGCCGAGCGGGCGGTGCGCGTGGGGGACGAAGTCTACTACCGCACCTATACGCCGCACCAAAAGTGGGCGCGGGGTAAGGTTATCCAGCGTTTAGGTGAAACCGATTATACGTTACGGGCAGAGGATAGTAAGCTTTTACATAGGCATATCGATCAAATACGGAAATCTAAAGATTGTAATCTGTGCGTGGGATACCCCTATTCGAGCAATGACACCTTTGCAACACAATTGGAGACTAGGGCCGAGTCGACTGACTCGGTGCCGCCGAGTTCCGACGCGCGAGAGGCCCAAAACATAGTTCCGGGCAATTCCACTGGTGAACGCCGGTATCCCCTACGTATTCGTACTAAACCCATAAGATATGGCATAGATATAGAATAATAAGTTCCTATTGTTAAATTTAGTGTCAAGATTTTTGTTTAAAGCATTTTATATTCAGTTATGTAATATATTTAGTTATTCGAGTAAATTATGTACTCTCATTTATCTTTGTTTCAAACTGTGTAATAGTAGATATAACATTTATGTGTTTCAATGTAATTTAAGTCTTGCTATATACTAAGGAAGGAGGTGTTATGTAGGTAGTTTATTTGTTATAAATAAGTGGGTATACCTACATCTTTTCTGTAGGAAGCCTTTGTGGGTCAGTCACAAATATACGTCTTACCGTGAACCCGTGTTTAATTTCAATATAGAACAAGCTAGAAGAGCCACTGAGCAAGTAATCCTACATTCATCTAAGTAGCGACCTCTATAGACCGTCAACGAAGAAATTCAAAAGAAAAAGTATTGTACCTACTATCATTATTGTCATTGATTGTCATCATGTAGTTGATTTCTGTTTCCATGGCGCTGTCGATTGGACTTAAATTCTTATTATTATACTGCTAATTATTTTTTTTAAATACATAGGTACTTATATATTTTTTTAACTACTTGGCAGCGTATGTAGATAATACGTAAAACCTTAATTAAAACCTTAAGTAAACGTTAACTTTTATTTATTGAAGTCACAAGATTATATAAATTATAATGAAGGTGTTATATTATACTCATTTAAATGCGAAATTTATCTATTGAAAAACAAAGATAAAGTGACACTTTATACTAAGTGTATAACTCTTATACACAAACGAACACGTTAAGTATCTAGCCCACAAGGAAAAAATGGGAACGAAACATGATAAAAAAGATTACTGTAATTGTCAGCAATTACGTTTCGCAAAAAAAGAGAGCCAAGACTGAAATAAAAAAATGGTTTTCGTGAAAGACAAAAAGAATAAATTTGGTTATCAGATTGTCATATTTTTAATGCGTTAAAGTTATGACGTTAAAAAAATCTATGTATTAGGATGGTATTAGTATTTTCTTAGCTATAATAGTAAAAGTATAAGTAATCATCCCACTGCAGGGAAAAGGCCTCCATCATTAAATTCAAGTTACCACAGCAATGCTATCATTGCCATGTACTGGCATAATCACCACGCTTGCCGAATGCTGATTAGTGATCACAAACCCGAGCAATGTTCGAAAATTCGATACTTATTGTTGCCCGACCCGGGGATCTCCCGAAATCTTGGCCTGGAACATTTAAACCACTAGACCGGGTGTTCAAATTAAAATTTTAATACTTTCAAAATATAGAATTCATACTTGGCTCTTTTTTACTGAGTAGGTAAGTGTTTAAGTGTAAGTACTGTTTTAAATCATAATGTGCGTTAAACGGTTTTGCTAAGCAAAAACAGGATAACTTGGATGCAAAAATAGAAACGATTATGTACCTATTTATCCATAGACAATTTTGCACCAAATTAGACTGTTTAAACATTATCCTTATCAGTTTAAAGTATAAATAGGGTGTCTTAAGCCTAAAACATTACAAAGCATAACATAACTTCGTCAGAATCGTATGTTCGACTGCAACAATGGCTGCTATCAAGACTACCTTTGTTCTGCTGCTTGTGGCTTTCGCTATGATGGTCGTGACTGATGCAGCTCGCGTTCAACCCTGCGACCAGGTGTGTAGTCGCACCGATCCAGAGAAGCACGAGTGCTGCAGGGCTCACGGATACAGCGGCTACAGCAGCTGTTCGGGTGGAATGCACTGTTACTGACATAACTTCGCAAACACAACGGAATATGTGAAATACTTAAACGACCAACATACAGCTGGCATCTAGCGCAGTCAGATTATATTTTTGGTAACATATTTTTGGTTCATCATCATCATCATAAGCCTATCGAAGTCCACTCCATTTTTTTGGTTAATATGTAAATTTTTGTGTTATTAAATTTCGTCTTATTCTGAATTATTTTTTTGTTTTATCTTGAAATTTTCAAGTCTGCTACCGTTGAAGATGCTGGGGCAAATGATTTGGTCAATGGTAGATACGAGTATATAATCATTAACATAGCAAATAATATATCGAAGATACGTTGCTATTTTTTACGTTATCAATAATAATAATAATAATAAAGTTTATTTGTACAAAAATTGCTACATCTGGTATCTTAAAAATAGGTACAAGGTATTGGCGACATAATAATAAGATACGGTTGAACGTTAACGCCTGTGCTAGTTTTTTTTAAAACTGTATGACAGTCGTTAGCGCCCTCCACCGGACTTGCAGGACTCAGGTAAGTTTATGCCATCTTTAAATATATTTTTTATTCTTTAGTTTTAATAAGTAAATAAAAATTTAGATATTTAACAATGAAATTCATAAATCAACAAAGGAATGTGTGTGTGTGAGAGAGAGTGTGTGTGTGCTAGTGTGTGTGTGTGTGTGTGTGTGTGTGTGTGTGTGTGTGTGTGTGTGTGTGTGTGTGTGTGCTAGTGTGTGTGTGTGTGTGTGTATATGTGTGTGTTTGTATGTGTGCGTACGAGCGCGTGCGGTGTGTTTGTAATTATGTGACTGTATGTATATTAGAGCATTTGTGTTTGTCCAATCAGAAGTTACCATTTATACTATTTTAATTATTATTATTTTAATTTAATATTTTATAAGGTAGACATTTTCAACAGGTCCTCAGTTTCCACATACGACAGCCTCTGCAACCGCTGGCGCAATACCAGTTTGCACTTTCCTGTGTTTGTGCTAAAAATGTTGAGTTTTTTGTTAATTTTATTATAGACTTTAGAACTTTTAATGTAGTATTGCCTGCCAGCTAGGGCAGTTCTGCAGGGAACATGTTCACATACCCTGTATCTTATTCGTCGACCTACATGCTTTACACCATCCTCCATCGGGAGTGAGCGATGTCTTCGAAGCGTCATTTGAAGCACATAGAGCTGTCTGGTCGTAAGTACTTCGCAGTCTTTGTACAGATCAACAGTTGGATAACGGAAATGCTTTTTTGTCATTACTTTTAAGACAGCTCTCTGTGCTCGTTCCAGTTTTAAGAAATGAGTCGAACTGGCACCTCCCCAAGATGGAATGCAGTAAGTGAGGATCGACTGGACTAGAGCAAAATACACGAGCTTCAGGGTTTTTAGGTCCGCAGAGTTCCTTAGTTTCCTAAAGACATAAATAATTTTTCGAACGCGAGACACCATGCTATCTATTTGTGGAGTCCAGGTTAAGGTACTATCAAGTATTACTCCTAGGTATTTGGTGGAATCTGTTTGTGCTATTGCCATGCATGCGCAGTTAGAATTTGCGGCATCACATTGATGTATCTTTATATTAAAAGATGAGTCATAACTAGGCTGGCATATCTTGGAGGCAGCCAATGTGATATATTTAGTTTTTTGGATATTCAAGGTAAGTAGATTTTTGCTTAGCCAAGATGAAATAGCGCGCAAAGAATCCTCCGTCTTACGTCTAGCACCGTCCCAAGTACTGTCCCGAACCAACAAAACTGTATCATCCGCATATGTTATGATACGACAATAAGGAAGTGTTAAGCGACATAGGCTATCTATGTAGATAAGGAATAAGGTCGGTCCTAACACACTGCCTTGAGGTACTCCATAAGACAAATATTTGTCATCACTAGTAAATGTATTTATTCCAATACATTGTCTGCGTTCAGAGAGATAGTCTCGGAAGATGTTCAAAGCTACTCCCCGGATGCCAATGGCTTCCAGCTTTTGCACAAGAATAGGGATAGAAACAGTGTCGAAGGCTTTAGATAGATCAAGAAAGGTTCCTATGACTTTCGATTTGTTGTCTATATGTTTGGCTACAAAGTCTACTAAGTTTATGACAGCGTCTTCAGTGGATAATCCACTTCTGAAACCAAATTGATTATCCGATAAAAGTTTGAATCTGTTCAAATAATTAATGAGTCTTTTATTTAGAATTTTTTCTAGGATTTTAGATAGAGACGTGAGGACAGATATAGGCCTATAATTATTGACACTGCTTCTATCACCACTCTTAAAAATGGGATGCACCAGAGCCTTCTTTAAGGCGTTTGGATTTTGGATTGCAGAGATATGTAATGGGAATAGCAAGGGTATCACGGGCTGCCTTTATTACAGCAGAAGAAATTCCATCATAACCAACCGCAGAATCTGTCTTAAGATTACTAATAATATTTTTAACTTCCCACTCGTCAGTATCTAATAAGGCCAAATGTTTGAATGAATTGAATAAATCAATGTTTTGTAGTTGCGCTTTTGCTGGACTCCGATTTAACAATCGTCGATTTTTTCTACCATCAAAGTTTGTATTCGAAGGGTATTGTAGGATTCTTGAGTGGTCATCCGACAGACTACATAGAAGAAAGTGCAATATGCTCTAAACAGTGTAAGTTTAACCTTCCTAAAGCAACGTGCAAACCAACTATCATGTTTGCCCCCACCGACAGTGCTTATTTTAACTAGATTAACACAGTAATTGACACATGAATTAATAAGTGACTTCAAAGACGACTAAGACATCGAAAGAGGGCGCTTTTTCTTTTTCGAAAGCGCCCTCTTTCGATGTCTTAGTGTTAATCTAGTTAAAAAAATGTACATAGATGAAAAAAAGAAGTAAATAGTAGTATACAGTCTCATATAAAAAATACATTTTGAAATGACCCCGATTTAAGCAACGTAGCTGTTATGATGTTTCTTTCCTGCAATAATTCTAATTCAACTTTACGTACATTTATGGTAAATACACATCTAGTTTGTCATTTAATTTCCACTGTTTTATAGTACTATAGTAAGCGTGCTAAATTTTAATTTTCACCTATTGTCCTTTGGACAAGGGACACGTTTAAACGGTTTTCGATTTAGGTTTTTACCAAAACTATTCGAGTAAAACCTTTTGTTAGAGCTCGCCATTGTCTAAACTTTTATCAATCAGTTATTAAAAAATAGTTTTCGGGTGGGGGTGAACATTTCGTTTTTAATCACTTTAAAGATAGTCATTATGTACTTTCGCATTCTGAGTGAAAAGGATGTATATTTTTTTGCAACTGACCATAACTTTTTATTAATTAGTAGGCTAACTTTTATGACTTACATTTATAGCTTGTCATTTACATGATGTCTAACAAAATTAAGAAGAGCAACATAATATAAGAAAGTTAAAATAAAGTTATCAGAAGGTATTACAGCTAAGTAGAGGGATGGCAACCTAAAAAGTGGTCGATAAATTTATAAAATGAACTTGGGAGTTAAAAGATTTAACATTTAAGGAAAAATGCACTTGAAGGATTGTATTTTTAAAATACACCAGCAGATTACTTGCTTAAAAAATAGTCTCATGAAATATTTAAGTTTAGTTGTTACTACGAGATCAGGTAGAGAAATTAGCATTTGCGATGTGTAGCTACATAACTTTGCACTTGACCGGTTGTATTGAAAATTCTACAATTGGTTTGCATTGAATAATTTAAATAAACTTAGTCTGAAAATTAATTTTGAATCTTATTCGCTTGTTTTGCAGTTTCCTAATATATTTTTCTAGAAAATTATATTACCGAATCAATTAATCTTTAGCATCAATCTTTGAACTACGCTTCCAATCGATGATTCCCAATAGCAATTTGCGTGAAACGCTAAAAGTCACGTCTTGGCGCGTCATCACGCATAATCTGCAGCTTCGTTTAATGAATGGCCTCGTAAAAACCGTTTGCTTTATTGTAAACACTGCAAAATTCATTAGCCAAGGTATAGCTTCACGAGAAGAGCCTGGACAGTTGAAGCAAATTCTTGTGTATCATACAACGAGACAGTATTATAAGTATGTAAAAAGAAACAGTAAAAAAAGTAACAGCCTATAATCATCCCACTGCAGGGAAAAGGCCTCCATCATTGAATTTTAAATTTCAAAATAAAAATAAAAAATAATAATCAAAGTCACTGCTACGGGAACTGGCATAATCACCGCGCTTGCCAAATGCGGATTGGTGACCACAAACCCGAGCAACGTTCGAAATTTCAAAACTATTTGTTTTCCGACCCGGGGATCGAGCCTGGGACCCCGAGATCTTGGCCCGATATTTAAACCACTAGACCAACGTGGCGTTACAACCCTTTGGTCTAGTATAGTAACGTGACAAAAAACCAGATAAAATATAATTTTCGCGATGCCTTTATTTATTTAACTCGTTGAGCGCGATGGGGTTCACCGGTGATCCCCAATACATTTTACATACATTTTCTATTGTTTTGTTACTGAGCAGTTAAAACTTGAAAACCATCCTCGTTATTCGCAAAACAACTGAATGCTTCGAAAGCAAACATACAGTTTTAGTGTTAGTTTTCACAATACTGACAAAACACTTGTTAGAAGTAAATAAAAAATGTATATAGTCTTCAACAAGTTTTATATCTTGAACTAGTGACCAGAAGTGTAAGTATGTCTTATCTTATATTACTATTCTTACTTTATACTATGTTATCCTACTAATTAAAAAAAAAACGAAGGATATCAAGATGACAAGCTAGAATAGCATTATTATAAGTAGGCTACATTTATTCTGGCAAAATGTTCCCTCTCTTAATACTGATAGGGATTGTTATGTTCTTTGCATAGTAGTTTAGAAGTCATAATAAAGCTAAGTACAGACAACGGCAGGTCAATCTACCCAAAAAGTTAAAGGTCATTAAATTGATTTTCAACTTTAAGTCCAACAAGTAGAGATCAAATATGAATTGAGAAAATTTGACGTGGTAGGTTGACGTTCAGGAGACCAATTCTACTAACGTAAAATTGAAACAAGCTAAGATGTTGGGTGTGTTTTTAGAGATATGAGCTCGTGGGTTCTTCTTCAGCGCTCGGAGAACTGTACTAAGAAACTGTGGAGGGCGCCACTTGCTTTAACTCAGAAGCAAGAAAGAGTTAATTAAAGAATTAAAGATAGAAAAGAAAACAAGTTATTTTCAATTTGTCTCCCAATATATTATTTAAATGTGCATTACACTCAACATAGATATCAGCAAATAAAATTTAAGCTATATAGAATAGACTTAAGTAGGTATATTAGTTTAAGAATAAATTATGACTATGCATCTAAACAAGAGTTCTGTACTTAAACTTAGTCTTAGATACAGTGAAGGAAAGCTTAGAAGCAGGCGTTCCATCACTCACAAGTAACTAGAATTAAGGTTGGCCTAACCCATGAGCTGAGGAGTATCACCAATGCATGAAAACTATCAAAAGAATAAATGTTCATAAATACCTAGTAGCATGTTATTAGATCATGTCACCGATAATAAATTATAACATCACCGTGGAGAACCACACATATCCCTCCGTCCCTGGAGCAGAGATTCTCACATGCGCGCAGGATGCAGGAGTATGTCCTAGTAGCTAGGAGCGAGGAGGGCGATATTTCAAGCCTGGAAGGTACACACAAGCATGAGTACAGCGGTGATAAAGCCACATGCTCTTAGGGAGCGCACGTGGGCATGGGCACATGGCATATGAAAGGAAAATGTGCACTAGCACAGCACTAGACATGACCGCAGGTGCATTCACAGCAGGGTGAGATGAGGACATTCGCTAGCACGTTGTCCACACGTGGGCATAGGCAGATACACGTGGTGAAAAGAATCAAACATGCTTACCCATAAAAATGCAGCAACAATCACCAAGATGAGGCGATGCATCATGTAAATTTATCCATCAAGGGACAATATAAAAATGTTAGTCCTGAAAGATGAAACAACACACAATTAAAGGTTCACAACCTCTTAGAAAAGAGAACAAAGTCTTGGAAAAGACATTTATAGATGCTTACCATGAGGAGACAAATTGAAGAGAAAATAGATTTACTTAACACAAATGAAGCATTTTGGCTTCTACATGCCTACAGGCATGGTAATATATTGGCACGCTTGCGCACCATCAAGATAGTAATCTTGAAGACCAAATAAAAAATGTGAAAAAGAAGCTGGCCACGAAATGGCGTCCGCTTTTATAGTAATCAAACTTCTCCCCTCTATGACAAGTAACTTTTTTTTTATTCGTTTCATGTCACGACTTGGAACCAAAAGTTAAACTTGACACATAAAGCCAAACAACGCAGAAAACTACTCAGCCCTGAAAATAGTAGAAAACTACATAAAAACGTCAACATAAATATACATTTGCCTATTAATGTAATAATATAAAAAAAAAATAACATTCAAATTATTAGATAAAGAAAGGAATTGTGGGATGACAGACACAAAGTTGCGCCTATAGTGTTCCATCAGCCGGATAGATGGCGTTATCAGTAAAAATCCTTAGCTGCGCACGAGCTGTTGAAACAAAATAAATGCAAAAAATGTAACGACGTGTTACAATACATCCCCACTAAAGAAAAAAAGAAAAAGAGGACAGAAAGTTAAACTAGCAATGTAAAAATTTACTAAGTATAGAAGGTGACCTGTGAGGAGAACACTCAACAGCATCAGACAATGAAAAATCAGTTAATACAGGTCGTCCAGCAGGATCATCCACCTGCCTACGAGTCCTGTTATAAAATGTTCTACTGCGACTGTGGTACTTCTTCTTAGGAGATCGATCCCTGCTGAAAACATCCCTCAGTCGTTGAGGTATAGGATGGGATCCCCGTACTGATGGTTGAATTTTATTATGGATAGCGACCACAGTCTCACAAGAAGATAACATCAAGTTTGATGCAGGTCTAGTAGACGTCTGACATAACTTTCCTGTGTCAAAGATGTCCCTACATAAACCAAAGGAACGAAGAAAGTCAGCCCCTAATATAATAGGCACGTTTGTATCACGACAAACAACAAAGTGAATAAAGTTAAATCTATTGGAATAAGAAATGGGCAGTATAACTTTACCTACAACACTCAGTTGAGCATTGTTACCCACTAATAAATTTTCGTGGCAGTGAACCACATTAGGATTAACCCCTAATTGAGAAAGAGTAGATAAGGCGTCAGTGCTGACTAAGGATACAGAAGCACCACTGTCTGCCAGAGCACTGCATTTGACGCCTGAAACGTCAATATTAAGATAAGGCCTAACATCATTTAAGTCATGATTATTAAACAATGGGGTAACAACAGAGGTTTTCCCAGGAAGAAAAGAATTAATAAATTTTAAATGGTTTTGCCATTCAAAGGCAGAAGTAAAACCCTTCTTAAAAGAAATGCGAAGATTCAAAATGTTGTTTACCCCTGAACGATTTGGACGTATCCTCTTCATACAAGGGCAATCTTTTGTTACAACACCCGGCTTCTTGCAATTGAAACAATGTAGACCGACATACACGTCGCAATCTTTGTAGTGATGTGCACCATCACACTTTAAGCACTTAAGAACTACAGTGTTCACAGAAGAATTCCTAATTGGGGTAGATATAGGTTTTAAATCAGACAAAATAAGATCAGGACCAGGATTGAGATAACCCCTGTACTCACACCTGTGCTTGGCAATTTCTAAATTGACACAAAGCTCCTTCAAATGATCAATAGAGTAAACATTAGTTAAAGATAAACGAGATATATAGAAAGGATTCATATTAGTTATAATAATATCAAGTTGCTCCTTCTCAGACAAAGGCACAGAAAGTTGAGTAAATAAATATCTCATAGTATTAATAAAAGTTCTAATTCTTTCTTTAGGCTGTTGCAGCCGTGACCTAATTTGGTTCAATAAGGAGCGCTCACACTCAACAGATTGAAACTCAAGTTTTAATAATTGCAAAAATTGATTACATGTTAAAATAGAATGTTGAACAGATTTGAACCAAATTAAAGCCTCACCTGACAAGACATAAATGGCATTATTTAAGAAATCATTATCAGAAATTCTAGAAGACTTAATGTAATCTGTAAGTTTAATGATAAAGTCGTGTACTGGTGTTTCACCACTAAAGTTCAAATTCCATTTTAAAATTTGATTGAGCACAGGCTTAGAATTAACATTCGAACATGAATTTTGATGATTAACCTCATCACCAAGGGATTGAATAATTAGAGGTTGAGTACCTACAGATACCGAAGGTATAGGTTCAGACACAACACTAGATGATGTGGTTCCGCACTTAATATTGTTAAGAAGTAGAAAGGCATTAGCAAGCAAGCTAATTTTAAGTGCCCTGTGTTCCTCACTGGTGACACTCACTCGCTCAAGTCTTAGTATAACATGAGTTAATATAGAACAACACTTTTTGATACAACCAGCATGGTTGGTATTCAACACTTCATTATATTTTAATTCACAAATATTCAGCTCATTAGCAGAGTCTAAAGAAAATAAAAACTTATTGCTTAATTCCTGATTGGTGATACCCTTACCAGAACGCAATAACTTCCTCAGCTCATCGACAGTAGTATCATCTGATACTTCAAGGCCCTTAACACGAATTTCATATAAAAGTTCGTTTTTACTAAGATAATTAATATCTAAAGAAAGAGACATGATTACAAAATTAAATTAGTAACCTAAGTTGAGACAAATTAAAAAAAAACACAGCTTCAAAGTACAAATCTCTAAAAGAGGCCTACCCGTTGAGGCGCCAATGAAACAAGCTAAGATGTTGGGTGTGTTTTTAGAGATATGAGCTCGTGGGTTCTTCTTCAGCGCTCGGAGAACTGTACTAAGAAACTGTGGAGGGCGCCACTTGCTTTAACTCAGAAGCAAGAAAGAGTTAATTAAAGAATTAAAGATAGAAAAGAAAACAAGTTATTTTCAATTTGTCTCCCAATATATTATTTAAATGTGCATTACACTCAACATAGATATCAGCAAATAAAATTTAAGCTATATAGAATAGACTTAAGTAGGTATATTAGTTTAAGAATAAATTATGACTATGCATCTAAACAAGAGTTCTGTACTTAAACTTAGTCTTAGATACAGTGAAGGAAAGCTTAGAAGCAGGCGTTCCATCACTCACAAGTAACTAGAATTAAGGTTGGCCTAACCCATGAGCTGAGGAGTATCACCAATGCATGAAAACTATCAAAAGAATAAATGTTCATAAATACCTAGTAGCATGTTATTAGATCATGTCACCGATAATAAATTATAACATCACCGTGGAGAACCACACATATCCCTCCGTCCCTGGAGCAGAGATTCTCACATGCGCGCAGGATGCAGGAGTATGTCCTAGTAGCTAGGAGCGAGGAGGGCGATATTTCAAGCCTGGAAGGTACACACACACTTTAAGCACTTCACCACTACAGAGTTTACCCGTGAGTTACCAATGGGAGAAGTTTTAGGTTTTAAGAGTTCAGAAATGATGACATCATGTAAATTTATCCATCAAGGGACAATATAAAAATGTTAGTCCTGAAAGATGAAACAACACACAATTAAAGGTTCACAACCTCTTAGAAAAGAGAACAAAGTCTTGGAAAAGACATTTATAGATGCTTACCATGAGGAGACAAATTGAAGAGAAAATAGATTTACTTAACACAAATGAAGCATTTTGGCTTCTACATGCCTACAGGCATGGTAATATATTGGCACGCTTGCGCACCATCAAGATAGTAATCTTGAAGACCAAATAAAAAATGTGAAAAAGAAGCTGGCCACGAAATGGCGTCCGCTTTTATAGTAATCAAACTTCTCCCCTCTATGACAAGTAACTTTTTTTTTATTCGTTTCATGTCACGACTTGGAACCAAAAGTTAAACTTGACACATAAAGCCAAACAACGCAGAAAACTACTCAGCCCTGAAAATAGTAGAAAACTACATAAAAACGTCAACATAAATATACATTTGCCTATTAATGTAATAATATAAAAAAAAAATAACATTCAAATTATTAGATAAAGAAAGGAATTGTGGGATGACAGACACAAAGTTGCGCCTATAGTGTTCCATCAGCCGGATAGATGGCGTTATCAGTAAAAATCCTTAGCTGCGCACGAGCTGTTGAAACAAAATAAATGCAAAAAATGTAACGACGTGTTACAAAATAACAAAACGTATACGCTACAATTCTTCTTCTTCGTGTCGATGACGAACTCTATCATATTTTACAGGCCCAGTACTCTGCTACTTTGATGGCATTATTCGTGGCCTCCATTAGCTCCTCCTGAGTGAAGGTTGTCGGGCACGCGGAGCAAGATGGTAAATGGGCCATGGTCTGCGGATTATAACCGCACTGGCACCGCAGGTCCCGGCCCTGCGAAAATCCCCACCTGAAGCGATTTTCTTTGCTCCGGCCGACCTGAGTTCGGAGCCTGTTAAGGGATTTCCATCTCGGCCTCGGCAGCTTGTGTCCAGGCGGAAGACTTTCCGATATCGGAACAAAGAGTGTAGGCAGTGAACGCCACAATTGACGAAACGCAACTAAATGTCTACTTTTCGTATTCTATTAGCAATATCGGTAGCGATATCAGCTCACCTTATCGATCGATCGAAACTAAGTTGAACGATTTCCTAAATTCATATTCCACAAGTGATTTAACGTTGCTGTCAGTCAAAGCGCGCGCAGCCGAAGACCAACGTGTCAACTGTCAAAATTACCGGTCGAGCATACGCTAGTAAAAGGCTACTTTTGTTGGATCGATAGCTAGCGGTTCAGCTTACGTTTAGATTTCGTTTGGTAAATGGTTAGTAGAATACAGTCTTGTGTGACAACTGAAGTTGACATTTAG
The DNA here is from genome assembly GCA_949315895.1 of Anania crocealis. Lineage (NCBI taxonomy): Eukaryota > Metazoa > Arthropoda > Insecta > Lepidoptera > Crambidae > Anania > Anania crocealis. Next base: position 10,556,086 of record OX438868.1, read on the forward strand.
TTGCGTTTCGTTAGTTGTTTAAGTTTTGATAATTTACGTTAGTAGAATTGGTCTCCTGTTGTCTGTACATTTTAGTTCTTGCGTCAACGCGCGACCATCTATACTTAGCCTTAACCACGTACAAACTTTCCGCCAACAACTAAAAAAGGGTCTTTTATTTTTCAAACTTATCATGTGAAGTGGCTAATAAAGAAATAATTTATTTGTCATTATTAATCTGTCTGTTTAACTTACTTTTAGTTACTGAATAAATAAAACATAGCCCACCAGCGATCATAGTGAAGGGTATCCTAGCTAGGAACAGGATAAAGTACTTAACAATTCAGATGCTGTAATCAAAACGTATTAATTATTTGTCTCATCTATCAGGGCTGTGGCTGAAGCCTTGTACGTGCCTCCCAGGTGTACGCGCGGTGCTTAAGGCCTGTCACGGTCTTAAAATGTTTGGCGAATGGTGAACACCCCTTCGCTTCTTTGCTTTCTGGATTAAACTTATTATCTATGGTTTTAATCAAAGTTAATCCACTATCCTGTAAAATTTAATAGGCGATTTCTATTCAGGTAACCTCATATATCGTCTATGTTTTAAGCAGATGGGTTGGCTTTTGTTCAGTTTACGCTGTTAGGCTGATTAATCAATAATAATGAACCTTCACTCCGATTAAAAATTAATTTTTTTGTGGTTTTCACATTATGTACCTTTGTACTTCTGATTCACACTTATTTTTAAGGTAGGTTCAACACTTCATCAACCTATCAATAAAAAAAAAAATCCATAGCTAATTTTCAATTTTAAAGTGAAACGAACAGTTTCGGTCTTATACATTTCCTATTCTTGTGCGAGCTAACTATATGGAAATTAACTATCAGAAATGCAACCAACTAGTAATGTAAGAACGGAATTAATCTTATATGTCCACGCCACCAGTCCATCTTGGGTACTATTATAGTACCCAGTTAAAATATGAGGAGCTGACTATCGCAAAAAATGTTGAGTGTATACATACAAATTACCTTCAAGTAGATAAAGTAAGTTAGAAACCGTTCTGTATCAGTACTTTTTAAAATATTTAGCAAATGAAAACGATTAATCGGCCAATTTATTTCTGACATTCGATTTTTGAATGTTATCGAGAAAGTTGTTTTATTTTTAATAGAACCATCTACGCAAAGTTCAAAGGCAGCCTCTAAAAATATTTAATTTCAGCACCACTCAAGCTTGAGATCTGAGCAGTATAAATCATTAAGAAGTTGTAAAATAAAAATAGACGTTGTTAAGGATTATACCTAATACTCCAAAGATTATATTTATACAGCCCACTGTGGCGTGTTGTTTGTCAATTATTTTGCCCGCTCCAAACTTGGGTCCGTCCCATAAATACGAGCGTAATCTTTTCCGCTCCACTCAAATTGAATTTATAGTCAACAAAGCTGTTTCCTAGAGACCGCTAAAAGATAAACTGAGATTTGCCAGGGCGCAATTAAAACTTTACCTTACAACTAACTTCGTTAGCCAGTCAGTGTTTCCTTGGGAGGAATTATGAACGCAACGCTGAAATATTTCTACTGTAAGTATAAGGCGGTAGACATGGTAAAACTCTACTTGCGACTTACAAGATACACTGGAACTCATTTATATTTTAATAATATATTGTGAGGATTGAAGGTACTTTTTACGTAATTTAATTTGACTTTTATCTGGATTATTTTATATTCTGCCACAAAGTAAACTTTGTTTCCTTGAAAGAACCAACAAATATGTTTCAGATTTCTATCTAGAAAGTTTATTTTGTGTCTTTGTCTGATTTCAAAGTGCCTTAAGTTCTTAAATGTTATAAAAGTAAACGGTTAATTAAATTAAATTGTTAATTCATGTGTCATCATAGTATTAAAGGGCTTAAAAGAAATACACATAAACACTTGCAAAGTTAATACTGTATTTGCTGTTATCAAGTCGATTTTCAAGACAAAGATTTGCGACATTAATATTACGTAATTTGTGAAATAAAACTGTATGGAACATGACGTGTTATAATAGCCCGATGACAATCAAGAAGACAAACCTTTTCGGTAGATAATTGAAAAAAAATAAGTCCAAACCATGAGCCTATGTAGGCACATCTAGTGTCCAATTAATAAATTACTTTCACAACTACAAAGCCTGGCTTCTTGAAGGCTTCTTACTTGTTATTTAGCACCTGCGGTGGACACTGTCACGCTTATCTCGTAACCGTCACGGTTCCCGTCTTTTTGTCATGTTACCTCGTTTCGTTAGACGTGATGTATGTAGCTTGTGACAATGAGCAAAAAGTGGTACGGCCGACTATTAAACAGACATGTTTAACATTTCACAGGTTAAATACGGATACGGATTTTCTTATTTTCAAGAACATGATAGCACCGCCTCCTAGGCATTAGATACTCTTCATTTGGGTTTCGTAAGAGGCGACGAATAAATTACCAACAGCGAAGCATGGACATCAGCACATTCTCTCTACCATATTGTGCAAAACTTGGTGTTCAAAGTAAAATAAAAACTCAACGTTTATATATAGGGCAAATAAGATTTATATATAAATAAACTCCATGTAACGTCACTCGATTCAACGACAAACTACCTAAAGCGTCGAAGTCACTCGTCTTTGGTTGGTTTAGCTTGTTTTCCATACAATGATATACTCCATATAGCATTACACCCACTCTCAATAACGACAACAATTAAGTAATAAAAAGTACCTTTTAAGTTGCATTTAACGACAACTCTCTATAACGCCATAATATGTACAGTCCCTTTAGTGTCGTTAATTATATAGAGTTTACACTGAAAATAAGACTGTCAATGAGAAATTCAAACACTTTATGGGTTTGGAAGTTGTTAATTCTTTTTAAAAACTAGTTTCGAACCTTGGCTTCGAATGTGGCTGAAGGGAATTATTGTACTAAAAACAACTAAACACAAAATTTTGACAAAATCCATTGTGTGACATTGTGATCATATCGATAAAGTTATAATTTGAAAGAAAATTTTCATCGTATTCACCTATGTCGTAGAACTGACTGAATTATTTAAGAATCGAACGTTTATCGGTGTGCGACGGTCATTATCCCACCGTCTTCAAAATAGAGGAGGTTCCCCATGCGTCTTTTATTTGAAGTTTTTTAATTTTTACAAGCTATCTTGATAGTTTTTAATAAAGTATTATTCATGAAATAAGAATAATTACTTAATAAAAACTATCATAATATTAGTATATGTATAAACTTTTAACATTATGTGTCAGGCGGGAATCGAACTCGCATCTCCTCGCATGCATTAGCATTTAGCTTAATGGTATAGCGCCGCGCCTGGCATACGAGGAGATTCTGGTTCGAGTCCCGCCTGAGACATAATTTTTCAAGTTTAAATATTAATATTATAATTGCAATTAAATTGCTTAAATATCATATAAAGTAACTATCATAATGATATACTGCCAATATCAATGGTATATTAAACATTGATATTGGCTAAATGCAGCGTACCTTTGTATCCTCTTGACTCCGCCCTTACATTTCAAAGGTAGATCGAAGCGCCCAACTGTTAAATTGAGCTTGAGAATTACAACTGTAATCAAAGTGTCTCGTGAAATTACGCGCTATGTAAGCCCTAGTTTTAGAATACTTCAGTTAGTTAAGCACCCTTGAAATTAAGCTTGTGTGGATGTATGGTTTCGTGTTGTGAAACGATTATGTCACGTTTGTCTAAAAATAGTCATCAAACTTATATCAGTCTTGTGATGGACACGAGCATCTCTAAAAGGAGGAATTTGCACTAATAAGCGCTATTCAAACAATAAACACGCAGGACTTCTTTAATCCGAACCCCCTCTAGTCCGAACACCTCTGTAATCCGAACCCCCGACCCGAGCCCGACCAGAGCCCTTTTCAACCGCCTCCGCCGCGCTGTCATTAAACACCACACGACAAACCAAAATACCGGATTTCTTCAAAAAAGTTGAATAAAATATGTAACATTTATAGATGAATACAGATATTGTATTATGTATGTACCTATTATGTAGTTTTATTCACAAAAAATAAACTTATTATACTCCTATAATCCGAACGCTCCACCAATCCGAACGGGGGCTACATTTTCAGAGTTCGGATTAAAGAGGTCCTGCTGTATTGGCTAAGCAAGGGTCATCATTACCCTGCCCAGTTTAGTGACCATCGCTTAGCCAATAGTGAAGAGAACATTGCACGCTGCTGTTCTTCTGGCGAACTTTATCACCTCATACGACAACCATCGAAAAAGAAGAGGTTATCTTTATGTGGGTAAAGGGAAATATTTTAGAATTTCCGTAACTTTTTACCAAATATGAACTAAATTTTTTTTAAATTCATTATGGATTTCCGGAAAATAACGCCTGGGTCAGTTAATTTTTAACTCCGCAATAGTGATTTTACTGGGATAAAAAACTATCCTATTCCATTATCGGCATACAGACAATTTCTTCACAAAATTTCCTTTGCATTATATCAGCAAATTAACCGTAAAAAGGTTTCAGAAAGACAGACAGACAGACTTGCCATACATGACAATATGATAGCGCTACTATCGCTGTTCAAAGACAATTGCTATTTACACGATATTTCATTATATATGACTGTTTACCAATGATATTACAAAGAAATAGATATGTTACTTCGCGGCTTAAGTTAAGAAGTCTTTTTGAGTCAATTGTAACATGTCTCAATCAGTTTGCGTCAAACAAGCTTCAGAGCGAGTCACAGTGACAGATTAACAAAAATTTTAAAAATGCCGTCTTGTGTATTTCGATTTTGCACAAATTATTGTGCTAAAATGAATAAATCTCAAGGGATCACATATCACATGTAAGTTTATAAAAATAATTGTTTTATATTACGTGTTTTTAATTTTTTAAGTTTCTTTGTAAGTTCTAAGACGACGACATAGATTAAAAATTCAGATGCGACAATTTAGGTATCAATATGACGAGTTAATCATACCATAGCACACATAATGGTATTTATTTAAAAATAATTCTAATGAAATTCTTCATAATTAAATTTGGTACTTTGATAGTTTGAACCACAGAACATGGAAAAAGATTAGAACGGCTGTCATGTGCCAATTGTATGAGATCCGATGTCGGCGCTTGCGTCCCACTACACGTAAACGAGTACAAAGAACGCTAACCAATCACAGTGCTCACGTTTCGGCAGAAGTAATAGCATTTGCTCATAACCTCTGTGGCGTGCCTGCCTCGCCAACATCGCCTTTCTAACCCTTTTCCATGTTCTGTGGTTTGAAACGTGTTGTTAAAGTTCTAGAGTAGCTAATATGAAACGTAAGTACCCCGTCAGTGTTAAGATTTACTATTCACAATTGTTTTTCTAGCTTTCCTTTGAAAAGTAGCACAAACGTTAACTTTTCACAACTCCCCGTAGGTATAAATACTCTTTGGAAATGAAACAACGATAACTAATTCTTTCTAACTCTCAATATTTTTATCGACCATAACACACGCGAAGGTTTACGAACGACTGTGCTCGTTCTAAATCGGACTGGCATTTTTGTTAACTATCCCCTACTACTTCTGTTTACCCCACCGGTAGTGACCGAATCAAGAGAGTGACTATTCAAGACAAATACGAACTACTTACACCGGATATACGTTAATTTTTGTTACAGTCGGCCATCCGATTTAAAACGAGTCCCATCGTTTTAGAGAAAAAAGGTAATACAGTAGGTAGGTATACAATATAACATATTTAATTATTTAAACTTTTATGATCACCATCGCGAGAGTTATATGATTCGGGACTCACACAACGCACACGGGAGAACCCGTAATCATGGCGCTTGCAACAGTACTGAAAAATCGGAAACTCATAATAATTAGGGTACATTGTATAGTCCCGAATCAAATAACTCTAATATGACATATTTATTTTCTAAAGTATATAAAAGTGATATTTTGAATATTATTAAACTTAGTATATTTCTAAAACAATCCAATTAGTAGAAGGTAGGTACATATCATATATTACCGCCATATATTGTGAAAAGCTATGAAATCTCTTATTAGAAAAAATAATAATAATAATAAATCTATTATTTTATACAAAACTTTAAATCAGCATTTTGAAACTATATGTATAATATTATAATTTCCTTATACTAAGATGTTAAAGATCCATCTTTAACATTCAATAGACATGTCCTATGCAGGACATGTTCAGTCATGATTATCAATTATTATCATGCTCCGCGGTATTGAATCAACATCTAAATTTAGTTTAACTGAGTTTGTTTCAGCTGAACCGAACAATGCTTACTCTTCTAAAGAACTGTTATCGCTAGAGGTTTCGCTAGTAGGATCATTATTAAAACTTAACCATGGAAATATCTTATCGATTGACACGGTACCTTCATAACGCCTACCTTTTTTCGTCAGAGGAGTATCTTCAATTACGAAACGGTCATGAGGTAATATTTTTTTGATTCGATAAGGGCCTTGACACTTTGCCTCAAGTTTTTTTGACTGTCCTGTACACCCAACTGCTCTTATAACTCTTACAAGATCCCCTTCTTTATATTGCGTACCCTTCTTTCGTCGCTTATCAAACCTTTCTTTATTTCGTGCTTGGTCTCTCTCTATCAACTCTTTTGCCTGATTCCTGACTTCATCTAAACTTTCTTCTATCATACCACCACCTACGTCGTCAATGACATCACTTAGAACGGCTTGAGATAAGTTTGTTACTTTCCTACCAAATAATAATTCTGTTGGAGATTTCTTAGTTACCTCATGTTCTGTAGAGTTAATGCCTATTTGAACATCTTGAACAAAGTCGTCCCATTTATCAGGATTTTTTCCGTGAGACATAGTGCCCAGGGAGGATAAGATCGTGCGATTATACCGCTCGACCTGTCCATTAGCACGTGGAGTAGCCACAGAGTTCAGAATATGCTTTATTCCTAATTTGACAATGAAAGATTTAAATTGCTTACTTGTAAAGCTGGTTCCTCTATCAGTTATTAAACGAGTTGGTGTTCCAAAATAAGAGAAATAATTTTTGAACACTTTAATGCTCTCTTTTGATTTAGTACTACGAACGGGATTAAGATTGACATACTTGGTGAAGGAATCTACAATGACTAGCAGGTATGAGTTTTTGTGTTTACTACGTAGAAATGGTCCTAGATGATCCGCGTGTATAGTGTGAAATGGGATTTCGATTTTTGGAATGGGGTGTAACTCTCCTTCTTTTGCTCCAGATGGAGTTTTGTGATGGGCACATTCTAAACAAGCTGACACATATTTTTTTGTAAAGCGACGCATTTTTGGAAACCAATAATATGCACGTAACCTTTGAAGGGTTTTCTCGAAGCCGAAATGACCTACATCGTCGTGATTAGATTTTAGTAGCTGCCATCGAACGCCACGAGGTACAACCCAGCGTATGGTGTTTTCATCAATAATACGGAATACTCGACCACTCTTTAGTTTATAATCTTTGTAAATACTGGCAACTTTGGCAGTCGAGGGGTCTTGTAAAACCTCTTTAATATTTTTAATTTCTGTGTCGCTGGATTGTACAGTTGTAATCCAGTCCTCGACTTCCACTGAAAGAATATCTAGGATATGTGATTCCCCTACCTTATCATTGATAGGGCTCCTGCTAAGTGCATCTACGTGAGCCATTTTGCTACCGGCCCGATATTCAATCTCGCAATCGTACTCTAAGAATTGGATCCACCATCTAGAGATACGCGGAACCAAATCTCGTTTGGTAAACGTAGAACGTAATGCGTTACAGTCTGTGACGATTGTAAACTTGACACCGAGCAAGTACACTCGAAACTTGGCTAGTGAGCTCACAACTGCTAAAGTTTCAAGTTCAAATGAGTGTAATTTCTGTTCATCGATGGTGGTTTGTCGACTATAATATGATACGGAGCGCCAAGGATTTGAGCCAGAACGTTGCAGTAAGATGCCTGCTAACCCTACTTTACTCGCATCTGTATGCAACTGGGTTTCCGCTGTATTATCGTATATAGCAAGCACAGGCCTTTCAATAAGGTGTTTTTTTAAGGTTTCAAATGCTTCTTCCTCCTCTAACGTCCATCTCCAAGGAGTATTTTTCCGCAAAAGACAAGTCAATGGGCTAGCTATAATCGCGAAATTTTTGACAAATTTTCTAAAAAAACTTGCTAAACCCAGAAATCTACGAATATCGTGTACGTTTGTTGGAGGGGGAAATTTTGAAACAGCTTGAACCTTTTGTAGACCAGGTTTTATTCCCTCTTTATTTATTTCAAAGCCTAGAAATTCTATACATTTTTGAAAGAAGTTACATTTTTCTTTCTTAAGAGTAAGACCGCTCTTTTTTAAAACACTTAACACTTCTTCCAGGCGAGCTAAACCCTCATCAACCGAGGATGCTGGTATTAATATGTCATCCATATAGATGATGACATATTTGACTTGGGCAAGTACCTTGTGCATCACTCTTTGAAATACAGCTGGAGCATTTGCCAAACCGAACGGCATGCGAGTGTACTCGTACTGCCCGTCCGGTGTGACGAACGCAGTTTTTTCAATAGACTCCTCAGCTATGGGAATTTGATGGTATCCGGACGCAAGGTCAAGTGTCGTAAACACAGTTTGACCCGATAATCGATCTAGTAAGTCTTCAATACGCGGGAGTGGATAGTGGTCTCGCTTGGTTTTATTGTTGAGAGCGCGATAATCCACGCAAAGACGTTTGTCACCGGTTTTTTTGTGGACCAAAACTATTGGGCTTGCATATGGGGATTTCGACTCTCTGACTATACCACTACTCATCATTTCATCTATCATACCCTGCACGAGTTGTCTTTCGGAATGTGACATTCTATATGGTCTGTATACTACAGGTTCACAATCTTTTAATCGAATTACCATTTCAGCTTCGGTTGTATAACCTAAATTGTGTAAGTCACTCGAAAAGCACCTTTCATATTTATCCAGTATTGTATTTAATTTCTGCATATCGTCTGAAGATATGTCCCCACAATTGACAGTCGATTTGTTGATTTGAGTCTCATGATCAGTAGTAGTTGTTACGCTCTGGACATGTTTTACAACTGCACCTAGATACAATGCCCTAGTAATCAGTGAATCTCTTTCAAAAGTTATGGGTTTGCTCCCTAAATTCTGTATCAACAACAGGCATGTGCCCAAGTTAATCTCATATTCGCCTGGCAAGAGATAGTATTCACTCCCTAGGCACCCCCTTACCGAACCACCAACGTACACATTTCCAAATAATTTCTCATCGGTTTTGACTCTAATTGCCTTCATCTTACCCTCATCAATAAAAACATCACTTTCTGATTTGAGCGATAGCTTTGTACAGTTACTTTGATCTACTTTTTCGAATTTTATTTCCGTGGCCGTTTTAACAATGCGCACGTTTGGTCGTTCGGTAAAGGTATGCCCTAATAGGACCGGTGTATTTATAAGATGATTATCAACCACATACACCTCTACATCTTTCTCGCAGACGCCTTGTACGTCGATGATAACTTGAGTTTTCCCTAGGGGGACGTAAGGTATATTCCCTAACCCACGTAAAAATGGTCCATTTACAGAGGACCATGATAACCCCATGTTATGCGCATCACTTTTACGAATTAAAGTAGCTTCACTACCTAAGTCAACTTGACAGAATATTGGTTTACCATTTAGGTGTATTCCTATTTTATATTTGCTGCTAGGACTGTCATTCAAAGGAACCTCCGAGTGTTTGCCTGTAACGGATATAGATTCATAATCATCTATATCATTATTGAATAGGACCCTTAAAATACTTTTATCGTTAGATGCTGCCGGTTTAGAAGACTTTTTAGGGCAGTCAGTAATTAAATGGCCAACTAGATGACAATATGAGCACTTAACAATAGGTTTCGGGCATTTAGAGCATGGATGCCCTTTCTCCTTACAGTTAAAACATATGACGCTGTCCGTGTATTGACGTGGTTTGGGTTGGTATGGTTGATCACGTGTTTTATAAGTCTGTCTGTTAAGCACATTATCTATTGGGGCCCTACTATATTTCTTGTTTTCTACACTGTTGTCTTTTGGCTGTATTTTTAAGGTCTTGAAAAATTGCAGAACCTGTTCAGGTTTTTCAAAATTCGCAGCTTGGGCACCTAACCTAACTCCTCTATCATCGACGCCGTGTAGTATGCAATCTATTGCCTCTCTGCCAAAAATTTTACAGCGATTTAATAGGTTTATTTTTGAAAAGTAGTATAATTCTAGAGATTCACCAAATCGGGCTTTCTTGTTTAACATCTCGGTTAGTAATTCTGCATAATTTTCGGTTGCTGGGAAGGATTGCTTTAACAGTACTTTCCACTCTGGCCAATCACGTTTAATGGATGGCAAGCCCTGATACCAAAGTTTAGCATGGCCAGAGAGTTTTGGTAGAGCATAGTGAATGGTCTGCCTATTATTCCAATGGTATATTTCAGCACATTCATCGACTTTACTCAGCCATACACTTATTGGCTGCTCTTTACATAACGGATCAAATTCGGGCAAAACATTGTTCAGAACAGGGAAACTATCGCGCTCACTACTTTGCTTATTTAATACTTTTAACAATTCTACAAAAACATTAGATGTTGAATCATACCTGGACCTCCCGGCCTCATTGTCCCTCTCAGGGCTCCGTTTTCGATGTACGGATTGACTGAGCCTTCGTACTTCTTCATTATTGTTCTCAGGACTCCGTCTCCCTATGAAGAGCTCCAATTCTCCATGTCGTGAATGCTCCCGATGGCATCGTTTGCGTTCACGCTCCCTTTTTAGTTGACTTTCCATAAGACGAACTCGCTGCCGTTCTAGCTCCAGCTCCTCTCGTAGTCTGCTGTTACGTCGGTTGCTACGGCTACGTGTACGGCTTCGTGTGAGGTTTCGTTGGTCATGGCGTCTCTCAATGCTCAAGTAGTTTTGTCTGTAATTGTTCTCACCATGCGGACTACGACTGGGCCTCCTTGACGTTGAACTGCGGCTGGTACGACTCCTGGCACGGCTAGATCTTGGGGTACTCAATATCCTACCTGATCTTCTCGGCTGGTTATGTATATCTGCAGTAGTCTGTATCCTTTGCAGTAGCGGACTCCCTGGAGATCTTGTTGGTTCTTTACCAACACTAGCCAGCTGCTTCTCATCATTATTTATATCCATAGCTTGATCTCGATCTGGAACTTGGAAAAAGTAAGCATGTACATTTAATACTATTACCGTTGGCCATAAGGTCAAAATTTGTGCTTAAAATTGCTTTTCTTACTATTATATTTTACCACAAAACGATTATTTATTTAGTGTGTGAGCCACTAGCTAGTTTGATTTTAATTGACAGTCATGAAGAGTTATTCTGTATTCCTATTTAATATTGCTCAGTTACGTATTTGTTAAATTGCAGGTAAATATTCAATCAAAAAAAAAATTACTACCTACACTATATATTAATGAAATTGAAATTCTAGCTTGCACCAGTGGTCGTACATTTTCTTTTAACATACTTCTAAAGAAAAAGACGCTAACAATAGTGACAGCTTCTTGTGATGCTTCTTCTCGGTGCTAGCCATAAGCCAGAGCGGTAGTAGGTACGAGAATAATTAGATTCGCAGAAGCACTTCCTCTGGTGCAATGAAAAGCTAATTTATAGGGAAAGCGTTGCACATCGGCTGTACTTAGCTAAAAGTAACTTGTATCTGTGACTAATGATGCAATATGGCTTACTCAAGCCAATCTCTTATAAGAGTTACGGATTAAACTAAACAGTTACTATTTTATATTTCTTTATAAAAGGTGTGATTCTGCCATAGCTACCTATTTTAGGTGGTTTTAGACAGCGCTAGTAGTACTTGACGGTCGCATCAATCACTTGCGTTGAACATATTATATAGCCTTTTCTCGGCCTCGACATACAGGAGCATTGGCTTAATAAATTTTAATTTAGAGATATTCTATTGCACAGCTAAGGTAACAATATGAGAGAAAAACAAAACGTTCGAACCGACCTTGCTCTAAACAATTTATTAAGTAAACTGTTCTTTAACAATGTATATAGCTTCCTTAAACTATTATCATTGCGACTTGTAGTAGTTCTATAGGTATTTTTTTTTTTACTAGTATAATGGCAAAGCAAACGTAAGGTCCAGTATAACAAATTTACAATAATAATTATCAACGAAATGCAACTACCCACATTATCAAAAAAAAAAATTACACTATTACGTACCTTTGTGTGGGCCTTGTGATTCAAATCCGACTTCTGAAGTTGAAAAGTAGCACAAACGTTAACTTTTCACAACTCCCCGTAGGTATAAATACTCTTTGGAAATGAAACAACGATAACTAATTCTTTCTAACTCTCAATATTTTTATCGACCATAACACACGCGAAGGTTTACGAACGACTGTGCTCGTTCTAAATCGGACTGGCATTTTTGTTAACTATCCCCTACTACTTCTGTTTACCCCACCGGTAGTGACCGAATCAAGAGAGTGACTATTCAAGACAAATACGAACTACTTACACCGGATATACGTTAATTTTTGTTACACCTTGTAATGAAGTTAGAAAAGAAGAGTGAATTGCAATAGTGCGAAAGCGACGAAGTGAATCAGACTGGATGTAATTGTGTAATATCTTTTTGTTAAAATTGTACATAAATATTTCTGTTAAAAATTCTAACTTGTGTTACTCTCATAATTCCAATGTATGTTTTATGTTACGTACTTACATAGTAAAAATATTTTTTCATATAACAAATACAACTTGTTTTATTTCTCTCTATTTTCTACCTACTTTCAAACATTTGTACTGTCTGATTTTGGTTACAACTCCTAATCTATGTAACTGTCATCGTGCAGCGCCGTGACGTTTTGCGAACGCAATTTAATATGAACATAACATATCTATTTTTTTGTAATATCATTGCTGTTTACAGAATATCTAACTGACATATAGGTTGAAAAACCGCTCAAGGGATTTAAAACATGGATAACATGCGGATTCAACAAACGTTTTTGTGTATGTTTCCTTTTTATTTTAGAGTCATCGTACTGTAAATGATTGTGAAACAATTATGACAGACCAGACAAGCGGGCTAAGCCGTAGATAAAGGGATTATCAAATAATAATACGCCTGAACTTGATTCATCATCATCATCATTTTAGCCAAATGATCTCCACAACAATCGGTTCTGCGCCACACGCACCCATTAAATGCAATGAATATGCTTAAGTTACAAATAATTTCATTTAATTAGTGATAGTGACCATGAAAGATTAAATCAGTATATTACAAATAATTTGTCCTAATACTGATATAATTTGAAGATTGTTTCAGATGTCTCTCTATTAAAAACTACTAACTGTTTCCTGCGACTACAGACGCGTATTTTTTTTATTATAATATATTAAACTTACGGACACTATACTTTTTTCGAGATAATGTAGCCTATTTGCTATTAAATTTATAAATGCTATTAAATTTATAAAATTAGTAATATCAAATTAATATTACGTAAGTTATAATAAGTAATTATTATAATCATTTTATTGTAATACCATATTATTATTGTTTAATGTGAATTAATCGATGTATTTGAATGATCTGGATCTTATGTTATCTGAAATAAAGTAATATGAATTTGAATTTCAAGTACGAACGACTACAATATGCATCAGAAATATAATTAATTTCAAATAGTTTCCATTTCAAAGGATTTTAAAAACAAGTGAAACAAATCAACGATTAAGGTTTTTTTCCATAGGTCGTCCGTTATTCTAAACGGCTTTCAGAGTAACTTGTGGATTTTAAGAACACTATCTTGGCATTGTAAATCCTCATCAAAATTCTTCTTTTGTTTGAAATTTTAATAGCGTTTTCACTCCCGAGCGGATTAATATCTAACGATTGCTTTTACAGTACAATCTAATACACATCAAACTGCTTTAGTAACATATATTACTTTATCTCTAATAAAAATATTATGTACTCTAATGATGTAGACCTATTACAAAATGTCCACATACAATGATGTGGGTTTAAATACTGCAAAGTGGTAATGCTTGTGTAACTTAAGCCATGAACTCGTAGATACAGGCTGAAATTTTAACCACCTTCCAAATTTTAATATGTTTGTTTTGTTATAATGTTTTTTCTTTTCGTATAGCCCAGTACAAAAATGTCAAGATAAAGCACTTAGAAAATGTCCGTAAATTATCTAAAAAAAAATATTCAGCCGCCTAGCAACACTTTTTTTACGCTATTCGCATTTCATTTATTCATTACGATACTATTCATACGTTTTTGATTATTCATAAATGGGCTTTTAATACGATACCGAACGCCTATAAAATTTTTGGAAAGTAGTTAAAATTTCATCCTGTATATGCTTAGTTTAGAAATGCACCTGCCGTGTGATACCCTCATCAAAATAGAAAATCACCACTTCTGTGAGAAATAAAATTAAATACAACATATTTTAATACTTAGTATTCGTTTGGTAAACAATTTTAATTTTAGGGAATCAGTAGATTACAATAACAAAACGACGCATAAACGTAGCATTTCCAATGCACTAACCACCGTAATTCAAAGCTCATACCTTCAGTGTTCTTAATTCAGAAACATCAACAAAGATATTAAATATTTAGTATTAAATATCTCCTATACACAAAATGCAGTTGTTAAACTGTCTCCACAATTGCAGGGCACTAAGATCATGTAGGATTACGTAAAAACAATGGTCTTCGGTGGCAGCTTTTCGTTACGTTCCCCTGCAGTTAATATGAGAAATAAAACTGTGATTTAGGCATGGGCTCAGTTAAAGCGGAATTCTATCACTACAGATTACGGAAGTTTGAAGGGAATTGTTCCCATAGTTTGAAATACGAACACGTAAATTGTTGATAAGTACTTATGAATTCAGAAGACAATGTTGTAAAAAGAAATGATACAACAATACAGTATGATAAAAAAACGAGCCTGTCTTGCATTATCTTGAGTATATAGCTCAATTATCTACTGAGCAGTTTATAAATTTAAAGATACAACAACTAGTGGGTTAGGGTCTTTGGTACAAATATTTTTATACCTAGGTAACACTGAAAATGTTTAGAAAATGAAAAACGGCTTAATGTACAAAGTTGCCAATACTTTTATTGTTTTTCGAAGTAATCTTTGTTCCTCTCTACACATTATCGCATTCGATGGAACCACTGAGAAAAGCAGTGGGCCCATTCTTCCTTAGGGGTCTCCTACGGCATTTTCGTACGCTTTCACCGCATCTTCAGGGCTTGTAAAGCGAATACCTCGAATTTTATCTTTAGTTTTCTTGGGAATCCAGGTCAGGACTGTATGGCGGATGACTCATTATCTCGACACCTGCCATAGTCAAATATTCAACAGTCCGTTTTGCGGAGTGCGCTGAAGCATTGTCGTGATGAAGAAGGATCCTGCTTCAAGAGCGCTGCTGTCAAATTTTTTCCAAGACAACAGGCAAACAGCGATTGACATACCAGTCTGCAGTAACTGTCCACTACGGACTCAATCTTCTAGCACAACTGTTTCGAAATGACCTTTCCGACTAAAGAATGAGGCAATCATCTTTTTTCCTTGACTTCTTCCTTCCTTTACCTTAGTTGGCCGATCCTCGAAAGGAAGCACCCACTCATCTGATTGTCTTTTGGTTTCGGGTTCGTAGCAATATATCCAGCTTTCATCACCTGTGACGATGTCAAATACAGCATTTGAGTCACCGCCGTTGAACTTATCTAACATTTGGCGACACCAGTCCATGCGAAGGTGTTTCTGGTGGTCGGTTAAAGTATGGGGAATTCATCTGGTACAAAGCTTCCTGACGCCTGAATGTTCGTGTAAGTAATATTTTTTGAACTTGACTCGTACCAATGCCTAGGCTTACTTATATCTGCTGATAGGTCACTTTCTTATCTTCCTCTATCATGCGTCACACAGCACTGATATTATCTTCAGTAGTCGCTGTTAAAGGACGTCCCTCACGGCGATCATCATTGAGATTGCTACGTCCACGCTTAAACTCGTTTAACCAATAAATTGTAAACAGTGACACGAGATGGGGCTTCATCAAGAAATGCTAATCGCAACCTATCATAGCTTTGTTGTTGAGTAATCCCACAACGAAAGTCATAATAAATAATTGATCGAAAATTTTCTCGCGTTAGGTTCATTTTCACGTGTGACAAGAGTTTTAGATTTGCCGCCAATTCACGAAAATTAATGACAAATGAATGCAATATACTACATAAGGTTACTAAAGAGTTCTAAAATTGAAATTAAAACAAATATTTCATTAGCAATGTTTCTAACTGGCCAGTTCTAAACATTTTCAGTGTTACCCGCGTATAAGTCGTACTGACTTTCTCCCCGTCTTTATATTAATGAGTCACGTAATCTGTTTAGTTCCACATCGGTTAGTGCATTAAATAAAAAAAAATATTAAAAAAACATACTGAGGCACACACTGTTCGCTTTAGATTTTGTTTATAAGCTCATTTAACGTATAAAAGAAAAGAAAAAAACGCTATGATTCCACACAGTTAAAAACTCGCTATCAGTTGGACCACACCCTCATACAGGTACGTAGTTCGGTCCAGCAATTATTGGCACGTGTTCGACTCTCGTTCGATACCTTACCGGCTCAACTACTTCATATTGACTTACAATGTGATCCCTGGATCCAGCAAGAAAGTGGAATGCATGTTCTGGGTATTTTATTGCAGGAGTGTGTCAAAATTATGTTATTGAAGTCAATTCTTCCATAATTGCATATTTGTGAGTCTTTATATTGATTATCTATTTCGTAAAAATATAAAACTGGTGCCTGATTATCTGAAATCAACATAAGGAACGCTTAACAGGTTTATTGGATAAAATAAAGAACCTACAAGAACCGCTCCGTAAGTCCTGTGACGTAATAAACATCCTCTGATTCTGCATTCTGCATGCATTTTGGAGATTATTTTATCATTTTTTCTCGGCAATATCGATAAAGATATATTGTTTGTTAAATTACAGCTAGAGTACCAATTAAGAGTCTCTGTCACTAACCGCAGACAGACAGGCAGACGGACGATCATGGCGGAACTATAAAAGTCTCTTGAGTACGGAACTCTGCTGACAAGCGAAGCCAAGTGGAATTTTCGGAAAGAACGAATAATAATGTTAAGAGGAACACAAGGGCCGTTTTTCCATACAAACGTTGTCCCCTGGTTCCTCCCTGGATAAAGCCAGTTGAGCAATAATTTTTATTACAAAAATCCATGGCCACCATTAGCGTGTTTTTATGTTTTCTGTTAAATTAAATAATAAAAAAGATATAAGCCCTCAAAAATCGAAAATATTCGCCAGATTTTCCGCTGTGTTCAAACATCCAGAAAACAAATTTGGCAAAATTTTATAAAAAAAGGGGAACACACAAACACGGCCAAAGCCTTTTTAAATTTTTAATGAAAAAAGTATTTAAATCGGTCTAGTTTTGGAAAAGTAATCGGGGGACTACGAAACGTTGATTTGGTGTGCTTTTAGTAGGTATTTTCGGTCCAAGAAGCAGTTGTCTCTATCACACTCTGCGGTGAAGGCGTTTGGCACTGCGCGACAGCAATAGATTTTACAAATACCTATTTTTCAGTTCTCTCGCCCGTAGTGTTTCTTCTTAAGCACCTATTGTAATCCGTTGGTCTAGTAGCTTAAATACCGCGTCAAAATCTCGGGGTCCTGGGTTCGATCCCAGGGTCGGGCAACAAAAGTTTTTAATTTTCGAACATTACTAGGGCTCGCGATCACCAACCTGCATTTGGGAAGCGTGGTGAATATGCAGGTACACAATATCTTTGATATGATGACTTGAATTGAATGATAAAAGCAT
The DNA here is from genome assembly GCA_949315895.1 of Anania crocealis. Lineage (NCBI taxonomy): Eukaryota > Metazoa > Arthropoda > Insecta > Lepidoptera > Crambidae > Anania > Anania crocealis. The sequence goes on from OX438868.1 coordinate 10,574,073, forward strand.
TTGCCCTGCAGTGGAATGATTGATTCATTGATTTATTAGGATCGACATCATTTTTTTCCTGCACAGCTAAAGTGGACACTTACGTACATGACTTCCACTTTACCTGTGAAGGAAAAAATACATGTCCAGAGTTAGTTGTACGTTGTTTTGATGTGTTTCCGATATTTGGGCACTATTCCAAGCGCGCTATAATTACGGAAAAACTGATGTCGGTGATGTTAAGTGCAGACTAATAGTGACCATGAAAGTTGAAATCAATATAAAATAACATGCGTTTTCGTACAAAATTAAATAATTGCCGTAACGCCCCGTTGGTCTAGTGGTTTAAAAAAAGGCCCGTTGGTCGGGCAAAAAAAAGTTTCGAATTTTCGAATGTTGCTCGGGTTTGTGATCACCAACCCGCATTTGGCAAGTGTGGTGATTATGACAGTTCCCATTATTGCAGTGGTAACTTGAATTCAATGATGGAGGCTTTTTCCCTGCAGTGGGATAATTATAGGCTGTTACTTTACTTTTTTTTTATTAATTGCTGAAATTGTGCTAGATCTCTAAAACTACCGGTTTGATCTCGTTCAAGCCGATTGTTGTTGAAAGTATTTATTAAGTGTTAGATACACTTAATAAATATTTTTATAACAATTTTTTTTTATTTTCTCTTGCTTAGTTTAAAGTTAGAGATTTTACCACTTTGGAAGCGTCTATCTTCCAAATGTTAGACTTTTGGAAAAAATAGTTCTAGGAACCTCTATGTCATTTTAAAAGACCTATTCTTAGATACGCATAGGTAGAAGTAAATTTTTTTTTTGTTTTAGTTGTATGTATGGGAAGCCTCCCTTAAATATCATTATTTTTAATTTTTTATATGAGAATCGTAAAGCGATTAACAGGATACACCTACCTACCAAGTTTCAACTATGAAATGCTAATACTTTCAGAATAAAGTGGCTGTGACATGTCCGGACGGACAGACATACAGACAGACTTGACGAAACTATAAGGGTTCCGTTTTTTGCCATTCGGCAACGGAACCCTAAAAATGATCTCAAACAAAACCCATTTCAGTCCGCTTTAGTTTTTATAAGAAAACACATTTCCAATTCTCTTAGAATACCTGTGTTCGAAATGTAACCTTTTTATTAAAGTAAATACTTAATAACGCGAGACTACACAAAATAGATAAATTTCCTGAGTTAGTTAATATACTCGCTAGTCCTCAGAAGCACTTAGCTACTTTTAAGATTACAATATTCGAAGAAAAGTTTGGATTAAAAATCAGCAGAGAAGTGTACTTGAATTTATTTCACGCGACGAAACTGCCAACCTTCAACTCTTACTGTAATCAAAGAAAGCAGCCAACTCTTCTAACAAACAATAAATGCTAACCAAAACCAAAGCTGGTAAAATAATTAATGTAGAAAACAGGCTATGTACAGTGTGGCGTCGGCCTAAAATAAAATAGTGTCGTTACTTCTCTGCCTATATATGTGTTGCCAGAGGAAAAGGCATATGGTCTCCCCTCCACCCTTGAAGTAGCGATTTATCATTAAAACACAATTTTCTATGTGTTTTGAACATTATTCTCAATATCGGTAGATTTAGATATCTTTTTGTAAATTGCTTATTAAAGTCAAATGATCCCCTTCCCCATCCTTTTACTAGCTAACAGTTTTTTATAGATAAAATTTGCATATAATATTACGTAGTTAAAAGGAAGTATTTTTGTTTTTGTTTTAAAACTGCGTAGAGTTTGAAAGTTAAAGATAAATATAAAATTAAGTAGACAATTTTCTTGAAGTTAAAACTTTCGTGCAAGTTACTTCGATCAAATTCATTTTAAATTAATTTGACTAGTACAGTCTGTTAGTGTCATGTGAAAATATGGCAAAAGCAAGTGCCAGCGACTTCTTACGAGTGGAATATTGAATTTAAAATTATATATTAAAATTTGCTTACGGGAACTGGTTCTTTTCTCGGGATGAAAAGTAGCCACTAAATTATTTTAGCCGATAAACTAGTATAGTGACAAATTTCATTCAGAGCCGGTTTAAGTAAAACTATGTATTCAAATTTCCCACTTGAACCGTACCTTTTATCGGGATTAGTATATGTTATTCAAGCCAATAAACGAACGGTTCGCTATAAATTTAATTCACATCCGTTAAATTAAAATTACGTACTAAAGTTATCCCACATATTTTTGGGTGAAAACCTGACCTACTTAACTTCATATGGACTCTAAATACGATGCTGAATGCCTATAACATTTTTTGAAGGTGATGAAATAGTCGTCTTGTATTCGTATGTCAGTATTTGCAACGTGCGACTGCGTGTTGAGAACCACGAAGCGAAGCATCAGTGAAAAATGTTGCAAAAATAATCGCTATCATAATAACAGAAATTGACGCGTACGAAGTCGCGGGCAACAGCTAGTTTTAAATATAAAACGTTTTGAGTTAAAATATCTTTCTGAGCTATATAAAATCTTAAAACAGTTTAGCACTTCATGTCAATCTATATTTTACATGAAAAAAGATACAGGTAATTAAGATCATCTTCGTTACGGTTAAATATCAATTAAAATTATAATGTCATTAATCATAATTCGACCACTGCGTAGTCCATAGATTAGTTGTTAATAGGGTTACACTCGAATTTACTTTAGGAGACTGTCCACTGTACTTTAGGAGTTGTCTTTTAATATGACGATAGTAGACAAATTAAGTGGCTGTTAATATTGAGCTGTGTTCCAACCCGGTAGAGATATAAATAGCATGAAATTCTCGGGTGGCACCTCGGTTTCATGAATTTTTGTAGCTTCATATTTCTTGACAAATAGTTAACTGCAGCGCCCAGGTAGTGCACGTTTGAAATTGGATCTTTATGAAGGAGGACTCCGGTTATTGGGACAGAGTTCATAAATTTCGTAATTTTCTTGAACTTTAGATTCGAAGACTTTGATACATTTTATTTGGAACGAGTATGTAGGTACTTACTATTTGCAAATTTATGAAATTTTTGTCTGGTATTGGCTTTTGTATTTGACATTCATGTTTACGGCGATCATCCATAACAATAGCTTTATACTAATGTTGAAACTGCTTTTGTGAGTGTGTCTGTCTGACAGTTTTTCATGCTAAGTTACTAGATATGGAGATGTAATAGGAAATCCTGGAACGAATAGATTTTTCATTCAAGATTACATCCTTAATACGGGTTAAAATCAAGGTTGTGAGTTTGTATTGGAAATCAATTATTTCTCAGTGTGGTTAAGAGTTTACGATAGCAACTGAAAACAATTGCAGTGATCTCAATAAACAAAATATCCTTGGGAGACGTATTTAAAAATCATACTTTAGCGACGTTTCAGATAGAGCTCAAGATTTTTATAAATGAAATAACTTTTCATAAATAATAAATTAATGTAGGCAACATCAAACATTCATTTTTGTCATCAGTAAAATCGATTTATCGATTTGGTTACGTTTAATTTTGAGTGACAATAGCAATACAACGTAAAAAAATGAATGTAAGTAAATTTATAGTAACAAATAAAATATGCGAAACAATTAATCTTGGACTGTACTCTGTACAGTCGCTGTCTCTAGCTGCATCGGCAATAGTATAAAGGACAACAGTCGCCATCTTAGGGTAATCTTGAGCAAACTGCAGTTGGTTTATCGTGTAAGAAAACACAGCTCTACTCATACTTTTTATCATTTTTTTTTTTAAAACGAGGGTATTAACACAACATATAATTTACGCCACAGACAAAAGTTGATCTTACCCGTATCTCACCTTAAACTATACTCATCAGGGCCTCATTCCATGTCCAAAAAAATATTTAATAAACTCCCAGCGTCAATAAAAAAATATAAATAAAGAAAATTAACAAATTATAAGAACTTTTGATCAAAATCCATTCAATCCAATTTCGATCAAAACACTATTATACAATAAGCGAATATTTAAATGATAATTTATAATACAGTAATAATAACAATAATATAATATGAATAATTGCTAAATTCATGAAAATGATCCTCCCCTCTCCTAATTGCCGTGCCCTACAGGGCCCATTAGGTTATTCATTATTGTGTTACATTATGGAAGCAATAAATAATTGAGTATTGAGTATTGAGTATATTTAGGCAATTTAATTGCAATTATTGTATCAGTATTTAATCTTGAAAAATTATGCAAAAAAAAATATGCCTCGCATACCGGGCGCAGCGCTTTACTAATTTAGCTAAGTTTAATAGCTATACTCATCTTAAAGAAATTAACAGCCAGATGCAATATGAAAATGCTTTTGTTTTACAGGGGAGTAGGTATCATTACGGATGACTTTAGTTTTGGAGAGAAGTCGCTGCTGCTCGCTTACTTCTGACGGCACTTTTTTAATCCCTTCTTACGACACCCATAGAAAGAGCAAGCGCGATACAATTATATAATTGTGCCGACATCACACGGCACGGGAAAAAAAAACCATATTTTTTGGAACTTATCAATGGGAGCTTACATAATGTAACTTTAAGTCATGATAGAAAGAAGATAGCAAAGGTGAAAAACAAGCCAAAACTATAGACTACAGATTGTGAGAACTGTGCCACAAGCTACTTCAAGCAACTGAATAAAAACTATCATAGTCATAGTCATAGTCATATAATTTAATGCAACATGTTGGTATTAAAGATAGTACATACAAATATTGAGTCCCATTAACATGACCCCGTAGGGGTATCGCAAAATACAAAATACAAAATAAATCTTTAAAACATAAAATAAACATAAAACATAATTAAAATTAACCATCAAAATATTCTTTAAGCGAGTAATAACATTTATGTAGCAAAAAATCCTTTAACTTTATATAAAACTCAGCATCTTTGTCTATTTCCTAAAGTGTTTGTGGTAATTTATTATAAATTTTTATCGACATGTGATAAGTGCCTGAGCTTACCATGTGAAGTTTAGTAAAAGGTGCAACCAGTCTATTTCTGTTTCTTAAACTACGTGGTTGATGATAGAAATCTTTTGCTTGCGCATACATACCCTTGTTTCTTCTGAATAGTTTGCATATTTCTAAAATACTCGTATATAAAGAAACAAGAGTTAGTATCCCAAGCTTGACAAAATGGGGTCTGCAACTTTCCCTATCGTCCGCATTGACAAGAATTCTGATACATCGTTTTTGGATGACAAACAAACGATTTACAAAAGAGCTATTTCCCCAAAGGATGATACCGTAGCTAAGCCATGCATTAGCGTAAGCATCAAACTTTATCATCACCCAAAAAACACATGGACATCATGGAAGTTACAAAAAAAAACCGGTAAAATCCCGGGACCCGGGGTCAAGTGCCGGAGCAGTTTATAAGATTCGAAAATATACGTCTCTAAAAAGAAGGGAGACTCTTGAGATATCGTTAATTATCGTCCTATAAGCCTTCTTTCAAGTGTTCATAAATTGTTATCATTAATACTAAACACCTGGTTGAGTCCAAATAAGCTATGTCTGCTAGACGCTTGCTCTTGCTAAGTACCCTAACCTAATTAATATTATTATTGAGAAAAAAAAATGTTTTTCACTACACCACATTCCAATCTCCTGGTTATTTGAGTATTCAGCTAAAGTGCTTTCCAGTTAATTTAATTAACCTAAATTCTTACTAAATATGAATTAAAGTTACACTTCTGGGCAACATCTCGAAAATTTCTTACGGGCTTAAGTACCTACAGTTTTATTTAAAACTTTAGTATATATTACTCACATTATCTCCAGGATCATATTATTATTTTCTGCTGCTAAATAATACGTGTTATCATTTATGGTAACATGTACAAGTAAAACAGGGTGCGTGAGGATTCTAGAGGAGATCTGTCAAAAAATAAGTCACGGACACCAACAGAACAGAAAACCAAGCAAAGATTTTTTTCAAGATACATTTTCATGCAAGAATTATATTTCAGTAAAACTATTTACATCAATATTTTGTCTTTTAAAAATGTTTCGTGTATTAAAATCATTAACAGCAGTGTTCTCTATCTACCATTCCTCAATTGTAATAGCCAACGCGCTTGCAGAAAGTAGCGAGTATGTCAAAGTTCTCCTTTAAGACAGGCCTTCGTCCACGAGGTTATAGGCACCTTCGTCGAGGAGATAAATGTAGCTTAATGATGATGAACGTATCTTCGTCATTTTACTAATCTTTTTTATTATTATAATAACTGTTTATGTTTGGTTGGATGATTGTTACTCAATCATACCAACGACCAATTCACGGATCTGGATGCAATTTGGCAAGGAGATAAATTATAAGCTGAAATAACACATAGGCTACCTTTTTATTCGGAGAAATGTACTGTTCCCGCAGGATAGATTCTTTAACTTCTATGCGCTCGAAGTCGCAACCAAAAGCTAGTTTAACATACATTTATTTTCGCACCACAATAATTCGGGCACTCAGAATATAAGAGCGCATTTTGAACCCAAACTAAAAAAAAAAACAAGTAAATAAACTTCATCTACAAACTTCGTTAGCTGTTTTTCTTGCGTTCCCATCTGAAATCATTCTGTATAAATGTTTGCCTAAGCCTTGTCAAAGGAGGCGGAATTTTCGCGAGTTAACGGAGTGTGTCGCGTGCTTTTTGTTTTATGCATGCGAAGCATATACTAAACACAGAAGCTTAGGAATGTGAATACACTTAGGCATTATTTTGTCAAGGTGCAATTCCGTGGCGTATCTACAATAACAATTACCTATGTATCTAAATGTTTGTATTTTTATTTACACTAGCAGTTTATTAGTTAAAGTTAAAAAAAAATTACTTTGACTTAAAAATACAATCTAATATTACAAATATAAATAAAATAACTTACTCTTTCGTTTTTGGATGGATGACTTCTTTGGTTATACGGTTTGTATCTGGCTGGTTGTAAAATCGGTAAATATTAGGGGTTAAAGTATGAAATTGCCATTTCGTATGGACGAAATCGAGAAAAGTCATTTTTCCATACTAACAATTTTTTAGTTGTTTTAAAAACGCCTGAACTGTTTTCGATGCAATTAAAGGTGAAACTTAGATGGTTATAAAGCTACGCATTATAGTATTTAAATTTCTGAAAATCAAAGTATATAATACAAATATACTTAATTGAAGCAATAAGGACAGCTGACACATTGTAAGGGGTCTTTTCAACGACTTCCTTTGAAGTGATAGGCACCACTAGTATTGCATTTTTTTTAAATCAAAAGTTACTTTATTTAGTTTTTGATACAATACAAAAAGAATTACGCAATAATATGACTATACTTAAGAGCTATAAACAAAATAAAAAGTGGGAAAATAATCGGCAATTTCATACTTTAACCCCTATTACATATCATTAAGAAAAGAAAAATATAAGTAAAAAAGATTTTCCAGCCACTTTTAGGATTCCGTACCTCAAAAGCAAAAAACGAATATAAAGGACCACTTTTTTGTTGGTCTGTTCGACCGTCTGTCTGACAATGCTGTTTATCTTGGGAACGCGAGAAGGCATTCAGCTGAAATTAAAACCATATACTCAGGCCTATTATTTAATACTGCCTACTATATAAGTTGGTTGAATCGTTGTCAGTCCGGGAATTTTGATGTTAAAAAAGGTTGTTGTAATCGCCACAATAAAACCGATGCAATTTTTTAATATGAAGTTAATTTGTAAAATTTAAATAACTAATTTCCGAAAAACTAAGAATTGAGCACAAAACTATTTTAACCCATTTGATTTAACTAGTCGTCAAAGATAGCAGTTTAGAATCTGGAAGAAACATAAGTTTAGATTAAAAATTAATCAAAGCGGTAATTAGAAATAAATAACAGTACAGTAATTAATATAAGTACCTACAAATTAAATGCCTGCCTACACGTTTTCGTTTTGACGTGCGTCATGATGACAAGAAAAATATACATATGATAAAATTGTATCGAGTAATTAGTGACAGGGTAGTTTTAATGTTACAATTTTAACACGTGGAATCAATGTCCTGTACGAAACGAGTAATTATTTCGCAAAATGTCCGATTTTAGTCGAATAATGACATACATGATAACGGGTTACGAATATCAATGATTTATGAACGATCAGCGTAATTGTGCCAGTGTAGGGTGACAATATTTCACATCGAATGTTACATAACGTAAATACAATTTGAATTTGTTAACACTGTTTGAAGCATCTATTTGATGCAGTGATCCAGTGGAATCAGACATGCGCTGGAACCTCGCTACAATTTTCGGTTGCAAAATAATTCATAGCTTTGACTTCGCTTTGTTAGCTCTTATGTGCGTTATGGGAATCATTCTAATATCAGATTTGACTAGGACAATCCTCAGTATACACCATCAAAATTTATGTGATAAGTGCCTATTTTCTCAATTAAGCAGGATTTATCACGGTATTCTTCGATAATATTTCGTACCAAGAAGTCTGCATTGAACAAAGACCGGTTTAAGTGGTATACCATAAAATATATTTTTTTGTTAACGACTAAACTGCTGTAGGTATTAAACTTTCTTGATTCATTGTTAAACATAAAACTTAACACTTAAACAGGATTTTAAATGCACTGTTATAATTTAAACATTGAAATGAAAAATAACGCAAAATAAAATCCGTAAACATATCTTTCATTCCAATGTATATAGTGTTCGCGTAAACTCAAGAAAACAGTAAATTGTATACGTACTTTAAAATGAAGTATATTATTATCAAATCACCTCTCAAAGACAAACAACATTGCATCTTAGCCTCAGATCATATAAAGGAATAGATATGAAATGGAGGCGCGGCGCGTGCGAAACCGATATGGGCAAACAGAACTATTGCACTCCGCGGCGGATTAGTAGCACTTCACCCGCGCCGACACAACGATCTCCTCATTTAATTAAAATGCCGTGATTACTTGTAAAAATAAAAGTGTAACAAAAGACTACATTAAGGATGGAGTCACGTACCATATATAGGTATAAAAATTTCATCATTTATTTGCTTATAAATCCATTAAACGTAATATTTAATGAAGATATCCATGTAATGACAATTGTATCGGCACAATATACTTGAAGGTTTGATACTAACTAACTAGCTGTGTTATGAGTACTATCATGCGCCTGCGAAATGTATCGAGGTCTAATAGAAGCGTTCACTGTCAGACGTTGGCGTCGCGACCACACTTTGTAGCCAGCTAATTAGGTATATAGTCCGATCCGAGTATTATCGATAGTTTTCTTAGTTCTATACGTGACTGTTTCATGAATAATTTCGTGTATAAAATTTAAGTTATAATTTAATATAATTTTATGATATAAATTAAGTATTTTAAACCCGCACATAAAGGGGTACCTTTTTGCCGTTATTATAAACCTGATAATTAATTAAATAGAGGTAATATCGTACATAACGTGGTAAACATGTAGGTTAAATAGATAGTCACTATTTGATATTACTATACTTTGTTTTAGCTTTCCAAATAATTCTCATATAAAGGAAAAATAGAAAAATGCTACTGACAGAGGGCCTACTTGGATCTAATCCAGTGATTTTTTTATAATTTTACATTTAGGTTAAAAGTTTTTAAAAGTGGTTTACATGTTTATATTAAGCTGGGAGACACCTTGTATAAGAAGAGAATTCTTCTAGAAAAGTTTTACATTGTAGGTGCAGAAATAGTGAGCCCAAAAAATAACATCTCCTTGTCTTCGTTAAACTGAAATGGCTACCATTTTATTATTATTCTATCTACCTAAATAAGTTTTCTTTTAACGAAAGCTTTAAATAAATGTGCAACAGATTTCGGCAAATTTATTAGCAATGTCACCTAAGATTATCGATAGTCTAGTTGACAGACATTGTCGCTGCACTAATTTGCACACACCAAATGACGCATTGTGTAAGTGAGTAACTGGTAGCCAATGTGATTGGGTCCATGTTTGTGTGCGCACCAATGAGCGTTGTAAATTGATTTAGTGTGATCCTTATGCTTACAACAGTGTTATTGTAGTTGCGTTGCACACATAAATAATTTGGAGACACGGGTTCTCTAAGCATTTACGAGTAATTTCATATCTCCTTCTTTATGATCTGAGATCTTAGCCCTCCCGTGACAATGAACGCAGTCAAGTGTTTGAAGCATCACAATACAATACACGATACAATTCCACTAAACGCAAGTTAAATCCGTAAATGTATTTGTCATTTGTTCCTATTATGAAAGAAGAATATGTCTTGACCGGATTTCCCGCAGCATTACAAAAACCATGGGCACCTTAGTCTGAGTAGCGTCACGTGGCCCACTGATTATTGATGAGCAACGCATTGTGGCGGCACAACACATGTCTACATGTCTGCTCTTTTGATTGGGATAATTGCAATCACTCATGATGTTTCTCGCTTGATTGACATTTATTTTAATATTTCATTTAATCTTCCTTCTTAAATTTACAACCCGTGTGAGTACAAAGGCCGGCAATAGGTTAAGTATAGTGTATTGCATTTTTTCATATTTAACATTTTAATTAGAAAAAATATATAAATACAAATTAAAAATCAACTTTTTCCTAGTAAAACGAAAGAGTGGTGGCTTTACACCAACAGTTTAATATTTTTAATATAAACCAACAGTTTAACTATATTACAAAAATCATTACAAAAAAGTCGTCGTACACAATATTAACTCTATTGTCTATTTTATCATAAACATCGCATGATTTTCATGTTCAAAAATTTTATCATTATTCTGTTATTATAAATCATGAATGTGGCTTTTTAATTTGTCGCAGATAAGATGATAAAAGCAACAAAGAATAGCCGTGCCATCCTTTTTCTTTCAGAAAGGTAGCTCGGAATGGCAATAAAATTAAGTGAATAAAATCTTTATTATGAGCTAAATGTTAGTTTGCTTCAGCAGACGAAGTGGCCTTGGTTATAAGTAAATTCCTTGCCGCGAACTACCAGCGCACACCGCTTCGGTACTAAATTTCGGAATTTTCCAAGCAACATAGAGTGTTTTCATGAAAAATCAGATAGTTCTGAAATGCGTGCTGAGACAGCAAATTCTTGTTTATGAACCATGTTGAAAACAACATATTATATCAATATGAAAATACAGTTGGTGAACGATGTAATCTTTAGTAAACTATCTTAAGTTAAATAATTTAATGTAATAAAGGTAATTTATAACGGACTCATTAATACTTAAAATAAATACGCGTACTTATCTTTTATTAGGTACAGGGTATTCAAAAACTGTAACTGTCTAAATACACAATATCGAGTGATCAAATTGAAACTGAAGGGATTTAGGGTGGTGGGATCTGCCTCCTAGTGGTCCACCTTGGGCAACGGCATCTTTGGTTTTCTAACCAATGATAACGGCTAACAGATCCCTCTGCGGTAGTAGGCTTCGTAAGGGGCCGCCTGGATGCTACCACCCTCCTGCCGGAGTCCAACGCCAAACAGTTTTTCTGTGTTCCGCTGGTGTGTGGGAGAACCAGTACCTCTGGGTAAGCTCGCTCCATCTTAGACTTCTTCTTAACCGTATAGTTAAGTATGTAGTCAAGAGCAAACCTATTATTTATAAAAAAATAAAAATAAAAATAAGACTCATGCCAAAAATAGCTTCTAACTCTACTTTATGGTACGAGATCAAAATAAACAGCCGATAAAACGGTTGACTGAACAATTGATTTATTTAAACTCTACTTGGGAAAAACTATCACAGACATGATTGGTTTTGGTCCTTTCACAAAAAAACTATGAAGTATGTTCTAACCATTCAACCGTCACCCTACCTCCATCCATCAATGGGTGAATTATTACAAAAAAGAAACAATATGTATTTGAATGCTACGTCTGAATTTGTTTTATTTACCAAAACTCTTGTGCTTTCCCGTAGTGACCTAAAATAGAATATCACCACCTATTTTCATATTATGGATGTCGTAAGAGACGGCTTAAAGAATAAGAACAGCCAGAATAGAACAGGCTGCAGAATCTTCTATCCATCATTACCCAAAATGCGATCGTCAACAACCTGCCAAGAATGGCAATTATCGCAAAACCCTCATTTGAGGACTCTTTATGTCCAGCAATGAACTGTATGGTGAAATATTAATCTATATTTTAATGATAATATTATAGTCAGTTGCGTACCTTTTTTTCTGTGTTCGGTTCCGTTTAAAGGACAAATTAGCTCGGGTCTAGGTGCAGATCTTAGATTTAAACTTAAGTAAACTACTCACCGTTCTTGGATACAAAATGAAATAGTTTTAATTTCTAGGTATGTGAAACCTAGACGCTAATACCGAAAAAATAGAAAAAAAAATAATCAAACTGCGAATATTTTTTTAAGTCGCTTATAAAGGTAACAGATTAAAAAGTTCAGTCAAGGAGTTGCATTGTTTAGAAAATTTAGGTAGCTTTAATCTTGCTGGGCTATGAAACTGATGAGTAATTCGCGTCACTTGCTTGTCATTTGTTTTTATGATCATCCATAACCTCCCTATATGGTCGTAAGACGACTGGAGGAATACATTCCTAAAAAGACGGGCAGTTGCGTCTTCTGACCACCGGTCAAGCTTCGATCGCCAATAATTATGGCATGGCAATTATGGAAAAATCCTCCTATTATACAGGTCAATCCCTGTATTCAACAGTGGACTGATATGGGCTGGTGGTGTTTATAAAAATAAGACTTAAAGGTCTTTTCTGTAAAATAATACAGAATAATCGTTTTTTTGTAAATCTGCTTTACAATTCTTTAGAAAAACGATACATTTGTAAAATTAAAACAAAACCTTCTCATTTGATTGACATTATCCGAACACGCTTGCAAACACCGGCGGGGCAAAACTTTTAATTGCCGGTCGCACTGAACATTGGGAATATTTTTTGGATTCCCTAGTTGTACTAACTAAAACCTTTATGAGATTGTAAAATCTGGTCATACATCAATCAATCAAAATCAGTTTACGTTCAAGAGTTGGATTTGCACCAGGGTTCCGTTAAGTATGTCTTTACTTTGTTTAGTCTTGATTTTCCCAATGTAATACTTTAATTAAGAAAAAAGGGTATTAATTTGACTATATTTTAATTATAATTTCAAATTGAAATAAAAGAGCATGACCTCTTAAATTCTTACCACTAAAAAAAGTATACTTTTGTTTTAAGTGCTATTACAAAATTATTATTACCTACAAATGTTTGAATGATATTAATCCAGTACAGGCCCGTGTGCCACGTCCGATTCGGAATTGGTCGGTTTTTCTGACAATACCTACTGGTTTGATTAATCGATTTTTGTTATTACATACTCCTGTCATCCCGGGACGTAATATTTCAGCCATAATTCACCTGTTGGGTCGGCTCGTTTTATGGACTGCCTTTTGTTTATGTTCGATTCATTTCCAATTTTATTACTCAACTAAGATTACTTAACAGTGAAAGAGTGGTAAAAGAAACGTTTTTACAAAACGAAAATTGATGGACATCATGGACATACTATTTGGAACCGGCTTTAGCTATTGAAACTTCATATTTAGGTTTGTTTCGAATTTGAAATCTAGTACACATATTTTATGACTGCGTTTTATGTAGAAGTGTTATTTAAAATTAAAATATTCAAATATCCTTGTGATATAACTAATGCCATCTATTAACGCAAAGAAGTAATCTTGAGATAATGCGACAGAATATGACTGGCACTGCTAAAACGAGTTTCGCACTCGACAACTCTGTGATGGTTCTGATATTAATTCATAGATGGCACTATTTTAAATTGGCCTCCGCGTTTGACCACTTAGGATTTTACTCGAAATCGATCAAATTTCGGTGGTTCATGCAAAAAATAATATCTTCCCTGATTTATAACCACTGGTTTTGTTGTTGAAAATCATTTAATATGTATCGAAAATTAACTAAACACTAACTTAATTCTTATGACTCATACTGTACTTAAAGCTAGGTATTGTCTTATTGTTACTTTGCGAAATCGAAAAACTTGCTGATGGCGTAATGATCAGAAAAAATAAAACAATAGCTAAGATAGCAATACATAAATGGCTTTCCCTAATCCCCTAACATAATAACATTACTGCCGGGGCCGATGTATCCGCCTGGTAGTATTTTTTCGAGATAGCAAGCGGACACAATCGGACGTCATTAGTGTTATTTATGTCCGAACCGTGCGGCGACGCGTCCGAGCGCGCGTGACTCCAATCCGCAACGGGTACGAAACGGTCCGAAACCACTGTTGTTGCTTTTTACGGATATGGAATAAGGAAGGATTTTTTGTGCATTCAACGGAATATTATGTTGAGGATTTTTCTATTGTGTTGTCAATTGATGCCAGTATTGATTGCTGGTCGGTAAAGTTAGATCTGGACGGTCCAGTCTCTACTAGTCCACTGACTCTGAAAAGCTTCTGGAGTCTAATCTTATCTAAAAGACTGGGCCTGGAAAGAGTGAGTGGGTTATTAAGACCTTCGGCACGTTAAGCCGAATAAGCAAAACATTAATAACTAGCACAAAACTCCTTGTACTTTTTCCACAATTGAATGAGCAATAATATGCTCGGTATTCCCTGCGTGATAGCATCAAAAATGAGAAAATCCGAAGAAGAACTAAGATAACCGCTTGAATATTCTTCAAGCGGTTATCTTAGTTATTCTTCAGAAGATAAGATAATAAAATCACTCGCTCGAAGAATTGGGGAGCTTAAGTGGTAGTGGGTGGGATACAAAGTCAGAAAATTGATCCTTAGGGAAGCCCTAGGTCCAGCAGTGGGCTTCCTTTGGCTGAGATGATGCTGATGACGAAGAAACTTTTTCTGACCTGGTGTAACTGTTTAATATTGGAAAAAAAATTTGGAATCTCCGAGTGCTGACCTCTGGTGGGTACCTTACACGCCAGTTTTGAAGGTGATTGCCTGCTCCGAGGTTCTGGGATCAATTTTCGGATAGGTCAGTGTAGAATAACAATATTTTTTATATCTTTTCGGGTTTATCTGTTATGGTACCTTTGTTGTTTCCGAATTCCACAAAACATGTGCTGTCAATAGTTACTTACTTTGAAGCCAGAACAAAGTCTGTGATGTTGTCTACATTTATTTTATTAGTTTTCACCTCTTTTTGCTTGCTGCAGCAAACTCTAGATCTAAAGTAGCATTCCTTATTTATCAGCTGTTCTAACAATATACAAAATTTAGATACAGTAAGCTTACTTTTAAATGCTTAAATACTAGTTGAACACGCATTACACTGTTGTTTGTCCCGTGTCTAGATTGAGTGTGCTTGACCTTTGTTTTTTTATACAAAAAGTTTAGTTAAGACATTCAAAAAACTCAATATTTAACTAACTTCTTTGACATTATTAGACAAGGAAACAAAATAAGACCAGACCAATCTAACTATGTAATCTAAATGTGCAAGATCTTTCAACTTTAACTACTAAACGGTGAAGCAAAAGAAAAAATGAGGTAAAACTACGTACTGACATTTAATTATCAAAAAATTCAATGATCGCACTGAGATTGGAATAGTAAGATAAGATTTCAATCATGGAATAAACAAAGCCAGCCAAGACAGCCTTCACTTTAAGATTAAAAAAATCAAAAATGTATATACCTACAACTTTTGGGCATATTTCACTTTCGTTGAAATGATGATGGTATGGACCTGTTATTTGTCTTTTGCTGCCCTTCAAATTTCGTCCAGGCACAACCAACCCAGCCAGCCCCATACAAGCGGGTATCATCGAACGCCTCACCAGCCATGATTGGTTCAGCGCAGCGTGATAAAGTAAACTCTATGGACTCTTTATATAGACGTAAGCCTGTGGATAAGCCTAGCTATAAATTGCTGTAAGCGGCCAGCCTATTGGGCACCTCAGAATAGAGACCTGTGTGAGATAATTTATAATGTTATTTGTTTTCTAGTATTTAATATCTGACTAAAAGCTATGTTTTGAATTTTATTTTATCAAAATGGTAAATTTATATAACAATATATTATTTTAAGTAAATACAAAACTTATTCATCCGTATCTTGATACAAGATAATTATAATAATACAGTAGATATAATGTTATACTGAATCAACTTGTATTGTGCTAATAAGCAACGTCATATTTCCTTGACTGCACATATACACACCAGCTGCACCTCATAACACGAATCGTTAAGTACATAGTTGTGTTCAAGCACTTTCTTGCAGTTTATAAAAGAAAGAAAGAAAAGGCTTATATCTTTCTTTGTAGACGTCAAAGTGGTTTTATAAGTGCAATAAGAAACGGCTGTTAGTTTATCAATTCTGCGCTGTTATAATGCAATAATTTACCGCAAAAACTCTGGAATACGAAAATTGGAGAGGTATGGTTTACATACCTACCTATATAATTCGGTTTTACATTGTTCGTGTTTAAAAGATTTCTGGTATTTTGGATTTTTGAAATCATCATTACAACCGATGCTTTAAGCTGGACGCTTCCGTGTTGGATTCAACCAGTGATCTCTTTCTAATAGTTGCACTTACTTACCTAGATTATAATAATATGCCCTAAATATATGGACCCTGGAAAAGTGGGAGTTGAAGGGGGGTAGACCTAAAGGGGGGTACTACATCGGATGACGATGACCATTGACCTTGATCCCAGTGACCTTTGACCTTGAATCCGATGACCTTTGACCTTGACATCAATGACCGAACCCTTTGACCGTGGTCTCTGTGACCTTTGACCGTGACGACGGTGACTTGACCGTGACTTCAGTAACTTGACCGTGACCTCAGTAACTTTTAACCTGCCAATATCTTCCAACGCATCCAGTGAACTAGCTGTTTTGGAGGTTGGTCCTCCGTCCAGCCATCTAACTATATATTTGGAAAAGCTTAGGTGTGACAGGTACTCGCCATTGATGTCAAAGCCAATTTTTTTCAATCTAGCTTGAAAATATCTTTCAATGCAGTAGCGAACAGTTTTGAAGATACATCATTTCCTTGTCGTACGTCTCGCTGATAAGATCTCTGGTTCTGTAATCCTACTGACGTAATAGTGGCGTTCTTACAAACACCTCGATAAATCTGTTGGGGCACCGACCGAATTTCTTGCAATTAATTAAATGACGGATTTCTTACAAAAAGATTGTCATTTTTTGCATGTGCCATCTGCTATCTCACCTCCTCCACAAAACCGATGTTCGATCTCTTTTTTGGTGATGATACGTCCATCTTCTTTTGACATTAAGAACCTATGTATTAACTTGCCTCTAATCAAACCCTGAGGCTGAAAAGGGGTAGTGTTATTCTATTTTAAGCTGGCACTACCACCATTGTTGGTAAGATCCAATAGGATAACACGTATATGCACGCGGGCAGTACTATTGAAATAAATCATCGGAGCCTTTAATCGAAGATCGACCGGGCACGTCAAATATTTGTTTCATTTTTTCGCTTTCACGAAACAGTTTTCAAATTTATGACACTCGACTCTTCTAGTGCCGGGCCCAAGGGGCTTAACCTGGAATGGACGCGGCTGCGGCGGAGGAAAATATATTTCCAAGTTTACTGGTCCATAAATAACAGTAGAGTGACAGGGCGATGATAAACTCTCAAGCGAGAGTTCATCGCACGTTGCTTACTGAATATTGAACCGATGTGAGCAGTAATTTTCCGGCTTATGACTTAAACGGTTGTGCAGTCCGATTTGAGTTTGAGTTATTGAAACGTTTGAATGACGAATGTGCATTATGGCGGAGATTAGATACTTCATATGTGTGCCATTTGGACGTAGCTGATTGAGTTGTCCAATTGTGTTGTATTACGCGTAAAACCGAATATTACTCGAACATACAGAATGAAATTTTAACCACTTTCCAAATTTTAATATATCAATCTACGAGACAAAACACAAATGACGTATTTTTTCTTTTGGTATAGCCCAGTACAAAAATGCCAAGATAAAGCACTTAGAAAATGTCCGCCAAAAATCTAAAATTTTTGATACGGCCGCCTAGCAACACTTTTTTTACGCGTCGCGCATCTCATTCATTCATTACGATACTATTCATATGTTTTTGATTTCTTCCTTTATACTTCAACAGGTCCAGGACCGTAAAAATTAAAAACTATATCGCGAAAAATATTTTCGGATGACAACTTGATCTACATTTTTAACTTCATAAATAGGCTCTAAACACGATACTGAATGCCTATAAAAATTTTGGAAAGTGGTTAAAATTTCATCCTGTATCCGTATCCATTTTATTTCATTTTATGACGACCCCGTGTTTAAGTGACTTAGATAACCGATTTCAAAGGGTCGCAAGCTCTATGGTATGGTCTTAAGTTTAGTTTTCAGACGGGTCAATGTGTAAAACTACTTTTGTGAATTTTGTCAGGTCTAAAAATACTGTGTACTATCGTTGTTTTTTGTTTCCACAAACACAAGTACTTGGATACTCACTTTGGGATCAAAACAATGTGTGCGATGATGTGTCCACGTTTTTGTTTTATTTAATCTTTCGAAAAATGAATAAAAAGAAACTGCTTCAAAATACTAGACGTTGTATGGTTATAGAAAGCAAAGCCAAGTTTTTTTATCATAGATATTCTATAAGATGCAACTTTACCGTAAATGAGTTTGCTGCATAGGTTTTTTTTTTAAATGAATATAAATTTTTAGAGAAACGCGCTAGTGTTCCTTATTTATACCTACTTTATAACATTTCAGGTGTTAGAGTTCAATTGGTGGTAGTGACACAGTGGGATAAGGTGACAGCACAGGTAGATAATCCACAACCGATAACCAGCACTTGCTGTCACAGAAAGGGCCAATATTAGTGTCACCTGTAAATGTCAAAGGGAACTAAAAGTTTGGTTTCTTTTCTTCCTCTTTTCTGTAAACTTTAGTATTACCAGTAATAACAGTAATCCACAATTAAGACTACATGATTGTTTTAATTGTTTCCGGATGGACATAAAATGTTATCCGTTTTTATCACTCCTTACGATTCAATTTACCTTTCTGTAAAGAAGAAACAGCACTTAAATAAACATAGTCTGAAATCAAAAGGTTAAAATGTCGAAACAATGTAGTCGAGACAAATAAAACTCACAATAAAACTATCCTGACTTAGCTTCATTCTGCGCAATGGATGTATTCAGAACTCTAAAGGAAAGTCCTCTAAAATCTGCACTAAATACTCTTACAAGGGGCACTCCTTTGTCTCTCACTCTTTGTTTACTTTTACAATTGCACGAACAAAGCTGTGAAGGTCCGAAGTCCAAAAGGCCGTGTCTAAGTTTTAATTGCTTCGGAATAAGTCCACACCTCAGAGTTGGAGAGGCTAAGTTTCACCCACGATTGACTGAGCACATTTGCTTAAAAGGTTCAATGATAACATGGTTCGATTTTTGTCTTATTTAACAAGTTTGAATACAGATGTCAAAATAATTCAGCATGTGGGTATGAGAGTTGTCTAAATGATCAATTTAAAGATTTTCTACGAAACCAGTACATACGATAAAAGCAATTATTCCAGTACAAATAGTTTGACTACGTGCTGCGCCCGCGACTTTGTTGTCGTGGAAATACGAATCTGAAATCATGACAATTTTACCCAATCATTCTTAGCCAATAATACAACGTACTTATATATACCTATACTTTTTGGGCTAATTTCATCTAGATCTGTTCTACTGTTCTGGCGTAATCAGTCACAAACATCTATTTAAAATTTTAAATACCTACATAGTAAGATATCGTAATGATATAGGATGTGTAATGTCTTAATAGTCAATGCCAATGATTTAAATTATTAGCTCTAAGAAGTAGGACTATTATTTTTCACTCTCGAGGTTCACAATCAAAACGTCTAACATTAATAATAACGTTACAAATATACTGGTACGGCAATTCGCGTATCGACAAGTCAATAAGCCGCTCGCACACAAAACTGGCGAAACGTAACAAACTTTACGAGTCCCCCGCAGGTGTGCGCCAGCGATAAATTTATAGGTAAGTAACGGGTGCATTTATTAACGTTAATAAAGTAACGTTATACCGGTGCACAGTTTTTACGATTCGTAATAACGATTGGATCTAATCGGTTTTCTGGTGACTTTGAACGTCTTTCTGTGTCGGGTGAGTATTTTAAAAACACTTTTTTTTTCAACTGTTTATAGCAAAGTAAAAAATAAGAAAAGTTTTATTTTGTAACATCCAGCCATTTACCTTATGATGGTAATAATGATAACACATGACCGTTTGTTTGTTATATAAATAGATAATTTCTACCTCTAGATAAAGTCTACCCTATCGTTTGTACAAACCTACTTATTAACAAAATGTAACCGATGCGGGTTGCAAATGCAGTATCGACAATAGGTTTTGTCCACGAATAGTTGTTACTCGGTGTTCTAACATTATACTGTACGAGTATGTCTTAAACAGTTACCTAATCTATTCCAAATCAACGGTGACATTCAATTGTTTCTGGGTTTAATTTCTATAGTTCTATTCGAACCCAACGCCAAATCCAACTAAGAAGATCGTTAATGCAAACACAGTTAGGAACAATAATAGTTTCGGTAAGGTTATTGTTATTGACGTGGGAATTGGCTTTCCGAATGAGGGAACTACTGGTCCCAAAGTGCAGTCTGTGATACCCCACACCGAATAACGTGTCCTGCAAATAGATTAACATTCACAATAGGTATTGGTTTAAGATATGTTACGGGTATTTTAATTCATGGTGTACTCTGTTGTGTGTTATGATGATTATTGCAAATTATAAGGCCGTGGACTTGTGAGTAGACTATTGTTTGAAAACTAGGAATATAAGGTTGACTAATTAACTATCTAACTCATTATGAATGAAAGAATACATAGATGGATGATTTATTTTATATGTATATGACTGAAATATAATTTTAACATTGCTCAATTAGTGACATCATACTTTTTAAAAATAATAATATGTTTTCCTTGGGAGTCAAAATGATCGTTCAGGGTCCTTAATCTCTTTATTCTTTGTGCCCTCTTATTTTTTAATTATGATTTTTAAATAAATAACCATATACCTAATGTTACACACACACACACCTAAATACCTAGAGATTATTAGGTATTTTATTTTAATTTTTTTACTTATGTCTTTAATCTTAACTAGGAACATTATTTTTTATAAGTTTATGTAATTTTGTTGAAGGATGATTCCCTACGGGACAGGCCTAGCCTATAGTAGGAATCATCGCAAATGTATAAGTATTTTTTATTAGGAAATTGATAAATAAATAAACATAGGGCAAAATCTGGGTATATGCTACGTGGTTGGATCTCTAAAAAGTCATTTTTCTTCAGCGCTGACCGCGCCGTAAAGGTCTTGTATAGATGCATTGTCTTGCATTGAGATAGCCTCTTGTATTTACATTTAACTATTCACAAAACTGATCAAATAAGCTGGCAAAGTATTCAACGTTCACTATCATTTTTCTTAAAAAAGTATACTAAGTGATACGTCATTTAAATTCCATCGGCATCTCAAAATATGGTAGCCATGAGATTTCCTGCTGACTGTCTTACCTTGAATTAAAAGAAGTTGGACTTGCAACCGTGCCGAAACATCGGAAACACATAATAAATTAAGTAGGTAGGTAGGTTACATGGTATAAACCCCTAATCAAATAACTCTAGTGATAGTAACTGCGAAAGTTTAAATCTGTTTACAGACGTTCTTCTAACGACACGTTAGCCGTTGGTTCCGGCTTCTGTCGCGAGGTGGCATGAAAAACTCCGATAGGGTAGTTTAGCCGGTTTGCCCCCTGTTTTCGGACACTTTTCTGTTATATTGCAATATTAAGACTATAGTACTCGTACCTTACTCATTTAAAAATCAACGTTTAATTGATTTTGTCAAATTTACCCCATACCTTCCTAAATTTGTATCACATTAATAGTTCATACGCCATGTCGGTGAGCCTTCAAAAGTAAAGTAGTGTCGACGTGTGTCTTTACTTAGCAAATAAATAGTGCGCGGGAGTTATTTGAAAGGTAAGTAAAAGTACTTAATATTGTATCTAATGTTTTAAAAATGTTATAGGCCATTGTGAATTGGTTAAATAAACGATGTTTGGGTTAAAATAAGTGATATTTATAGTTTGTGTTCATAAAATCTGGTGGCCGGCTAACTAACGCAGCATTTAGTAAGCAATCTAGTTCTCGGCCGAACGGTCGAGAACCAAAGTGTAACGTATCAAATTCAATAAATGGAACATCTGTAAAATAAAAAAATATTTAAACAGACACCAATTTTGCTTATACTTTATTCATTCTTACATTGAGTGATTAACAGTCGGACGCATATTTTGACAAAATACTTGTAGAACAATACCAGTTACCTATTTCGTATTTGAAGGCCGAAAACACACTTTTTTTAAATTGGTTGTCAACATACTTTAAATGAGATGTCCGAGGAATGAATAGTACTTTTTAGTTTTCGGCCAACAAGCAATCACAAAAGTATTAAATTTGGTACACAACTAATTTTACTTCAATTATCGACTGGGGTGATGGTAAACTACGGCTAACGCTACTTGTCGTTATTTTTCTAAAACAGGGTAAGATCTTTTGGCCAGTCAAACAACGCCCGAAAACTAATTTGATAACAATGACTGAAGATAAGGAAAAAACATACTTGACTTTACATAAAGATGACTTGGAGTTTGATAGATTAACTTTAAACAAAAATGGAAAATACGTTTAACCAGCTAATAGGTTTTGTTATGTTTGAAAAAGTCTGTCATTATAAAGTATGTTACTGGAGAGTGTTTGAATAACTATAGGTACTTGCATTCAGTTCTTACATTAATATTGTTCCTACTAAATAAGGATTTCAATTTTTTTTAATAGACTTTTGTTTTGTCTTTTAATCAATTTGTACTAGGTAGCTAGGTACAAATAATTAAAACTATTTTAAATACAGCCCCTACAGTCTACTACTTACAGTAATAAATTGATTAAATTAAAATTCTGGTAAAAGAAAGCTTAAGGATGAGTAATTTTGTTGTCATTTAATTTTAAACCTTTTATCAACCGTATAAAAGTCATTATCGGTGTTCGAGATTTGCGTCCGAAAACTAACACATTGGCGGCCGACAACTACCAGTAAGTACGTGTCCGAAAACAGGCGAAATATGTGATTCTGAACAATTATTTATTTTATTAATTTTTTTAGTGCTGTTTGCATGCATATGACTATACCTAATTACTAAAAGAGCAATACTTGTGTAGTTGAAAAAAAAAATAGTTTGCCAGTATTTGACTACTAGGTCACTGTTAGGTATAATGTCAAAGTCAAGAATCCGCTAACTGTCCAAAAACGGACTTAATTACTCTATCAGACTTTCCTTGAAGGATAGTCATACGGAAAGAAGAAGAAAATCTTCTGAGTTTATAATGAATAAAATAAAAAAAGGAATCCCCTATGTTATCCCTAAAGTCCCTAAGATATCATAACAATCTTTACCACGTTTAGTGTATGGTTAGACTATTTGTTATACTCGTATTTGTAACGTTATTATTTCCTTCAACAAGGTTAATGATAAATAAGATATTTTACACAACATTCTTAGCTATTACTAAGAAAGAACTAAACAATCTTCTCATGATTTCGGTTTATTTACTTGCCGAAGTGATCATTAGTCCTATCTCTTACAACTGGTAATATTGTACGAACTCTGATAAATTCCAGCAGAAGTTTTTGTGAAAGATAAAAATGATTTATAAGATTCAATAATAACTTTTTATTGCTTAAAGAGAAACGGAATCTGGGAGGGTTGAATTAAAAACGAAAAATAACAGGGTATTTTTTGGAAAAAACAACCTTCTGTTTTACTTTTTTATTATAAGATTGTTTTTAGCCGTATCATTAACAATTTTAGACGATGATGAATGAGTTACGCGTCAAATGTCTTCTTTATGCCGATGATCAAGTATTACTTGCATCGACGGCTAAGGATTTGCAAGCGATGGTGACTATTATGAATGAAGCTTTGGAAAGAAAGGGAATGAAAGTGAACACAAAAAAGACAAAAGTTATAATGTTTGAAAAGGAAGAGAGCATGACAGAAGTATGTATTCGGATTTGTGGTAATGAACTGGAGCAAGTGAATGAGTTTGTATACTTGGGGTCGGTGTTTACTAGGGACGGAAAGTATGAAAGTGATATTGAAAGGAGAGTAAATGCTGGTAACAGAGTGAATGGTGCGCTGCACGCATGCTGTGCATAGAGGGGTGTTGGTTCCAACACTCATGTACGGAAGTGAAAGTTGGGTATGGCAGAAAAAGCATGAAAGTAGAATAAATGCAGTAGAAATGAGAGCGCTAAGAAGTATGTTAGGAGTGAAATTGAGTGACAGGATAAGAAATAGTGTGATAAGAGAACATTGTGGTGTGAAAGAAGATATTGTCACAAGGATTGAGAAAGGAATGCTTAGATGGTTTGGGCATGTAGAGAGGATCAATGAGAGAAGAATGACTAGACAGATCTACAAGACGAGTGTGAAAGGGAACGTTGGAAGAGGAAGGCCTAGACGAACTTATCACGATCAAATCGGGGATGTTCTGAAGAAAGGTCAGGTCAAGAGTACTCTAAACCGACGAGCATGCATGAAAAGATTGATGAATGTGGAAGAAGCGAAAGATATATGCCAGGATCGTAGTAAGTGGAAGGCCTTGGTCTCTGCCTACCCCGTTGGGAAGGAGGCGAGATAATATGTATGTATGTATGTTTTAGACGAAACAGCACCACCACTTCTCATATATGGGAATATGTCCAGCTGTGGACTAATGTAGCCAGATAATTACTACTATTGTGGCATACTTGCGTGGTTCTTACTAAACATAATTAATTACTTATTTTATTCTATTTTATACCTTGGTAGAATACATATTATAAATACACTAGCTGTAGCCCGCAACTTCGTCCGCGTCAATTTCTGTTATTATGATCGCGTTTAATATCAATATTTTTTCCCGTTTTTGCAACATTTTTCACTGATGCTTCGCTCCTATTGGTCGCAGCGTAATGTTATATAGCCTGTAACCTTCCTCGATAAATGGACTATCCAACACAAAACGAATTTTTGAATTTCAATTCGAACCAGTACTTCCGGAGATTAGCTCGTTCAAACAAACAAACTAACAAACTCTTCAGCTTTATAATATTAGCATAGATTCATGTTTGTGCTAGATCTATTTCTATTATCAAACATAAAATAAAATTGTATCACACCGATCCATTGATAAATATTAAAAAATAACATGAACGGTCTTGATTAAGGCAACAGAACAGTTTCGCCTAAAAAATATTTTTTACAGTCTTTGTCTTTTTATCTGTATATATCACAGAACATGGAAAAGAGGTTTCATGTTCTGTGGTATATATCTACATGTTTATACATGCATGACATAAAAATATTATAACTACTAGTAGAATGTAATGTAGCTATCACCGAGTATTGTTTTGTTACAGATCGAACTCAAAAAATAGTTCCTAACAAATTATTTTACTTGAATTCCACGCTTTCACGTTTTAATATAAACTTACGCAAACATTGCCTCATTCAACACCCGCTAATCCATCACCGCTATAATCTCACTTATAACAGGATAAAACATCGAAACGAAGATTAACACAGTGCCCGAACCCATAAACGTCGAATCAGCCCAATATAACAGACAAACGGCCCGGTACTCGATTTACTAAGAACAAAGAAAACCTTTCCGCGTACTTCTTTTGTCGGCGACAGTCCGCAGTCTATTTGCGCTCAAATGAGCCGATTAATTTATTGCTCTCAAAACGTTTCAAAGTTGAAGCGCTGATTGAGATCGACGTTCAAACCGTTGTTTTAGTTGTTTTAAATCTACTGTGTTGACTTTTACAAAGAGTTGAAAAGCACAGTAGAAGTGAAGTAACGGTCATTAAGCATCCCATTGTAGGGCAAAAGCATCTATCTTAGAATTCAAGCTTGAAACTTTTTGTTACCTGACCTATGGATCGAACTTGGGACCCCGAGATCTCGGTTCTGTATTTACCCACTTGACCAACGGGAGGTAAATGTAAGTGTCAGAGACCTGAGACATAAACAAAGCCTTTGGTAAGTGTATAGGTTTTACTAATCCCTTTTATATAGGTTCTTATGTATAGGACATGAAGCAACAAAACACAGTAGCTGTTTATCTCTTTATGAAACTTAACAAAAAGTGTTAGACAATTTTAAAAAGGTACACTTTTTATAGCAATATCGCAGTCATGAGATATTCTAATCCAATAGGGGCTATCGCTAGTGAATTTGCCACTAGAGGCGCTAGTGTCGCGTGAGGTCCAATATCATTCACTTTGTACCTACTGGTTTTAGCGGAATTTGTTGCATAAATTATAATTTCTTTAATTTACCTGCTGGAAAGTGATCTCCTTCGTAAAATATCGCAAATATGGATTATTTGGCGATTAATGTGAACGCTTTAAAAGCGGAATTAAGAAAAGCGCAAAAATAGGCGGCCTCAAGAGCAACTATTTCAGAAGTTAGTTTGTTGATATCAAGATAGTTATTTATAAACAATATAACCTTAATTAGATTCAAGATATAACACTTTGTTTCGGCGCCAATCGCCTTTGACAGCTATACCACCGGACCTCAGTCTACAGTGGCGCCAACTGGTGAGCAAAGAAACGGTAGGCCTCATTGGATGGATACTCCGAAACGCCAAAATACTTAACGGGTCTGGATGAAATTTGGCATGAATAGATTAATGGCTAAAATAGCACAACTATAAAGACTATCGATTTATTGCGCTAAATTCGATATGACTGAAGTAGCCTACTACAGTAACTAGGCTAGGTATCGACGATGCGGGTGGGGTGTTGAGATAGGAGTGATAAACGACCGTTTTGACGCGTGTGGTCCAGCCGCGTGCATCGATTGCAGAGTAAAAATACACGCTTCATCAGTCTCCAGTTTAGACTGGCTAGACGTTTGAATTTGATTAATAGATCCAAGTTGCTTCCTCTGTGAGCTATTTTCGCTTGTTTCAAGTTTTTAACTGATCAGAAAGAGAAGTGATGGCAGCGTGTTTGTTCTGTGCCTGTCATAATCGACATTTTCAGCAGCAATAATTATTGTAATTTCTTAATCCGTTGTAAAACTAGTTTATGATGAATAATAAAAACGCTCCGTTGGTCTAGTGGTTCAAACAGCCGGCCAAGATCTCGGGGTCCCGGGTTCAATCCCCGGGTCGGGCAACAAAAAAGTTGAATGATTTTAGGCTGATAATTTTAATAAAAAATTTAAAAACTGTTACCTGACTACGAAATGCCAATAAATTGAAAGTCGTTGGCATTTTCGTAGTCCCACCCTGTATATTTTCAGTATAGTTTAAACATATTTGTCTTCAGAATTTTGAATTCTTTCATTTGATATCCCACTCGTTATGACTGCAAGCTCCTTTTTTTAAAGTACCCCAATATATTGTTGAATTATAGCCAGAGATCGGATACTGGGATGCATGTTTGCCTAAAGTTGAAGTCTAAAGTATGGAATGCACTTTTGTATCGAAATCATCCCAGGATTTCAGGATCGACATACGTGAATTAAGAAGCCGCTTCCATAATGTCCTAGCCAAAAACGAGCTTTAGGTAAATATGCATCCGATTATCCGATCTCTGATTATAGCTTTTGCTATGTAGCTTTTAAAAAAAAAACGTTTTGATTCCTCGAATCGAGATCTATCAATAATTCAAGGAACCATAGCAATGATAAATAAATAAATAAATAAATAATTTATTTCAGGATTCCTTAATCCCGTATTCACAAAAACATCTTACTCAATAAAAAATATATAAATGAATTAATGATGAGTAATAAAATTGGTAATACCCACTAAAAATTTTGCGATCTTTCATTAAAAAAAACTTATAGGTATAAACGTCTAATTATTGAGACCTTTCTTTTTGTTTCGTCGGTTGACAAAACTTTTAATGCTTGTACCATAAACGAATCTATCTAAATAATATTTACTTGATCCAAACACTTTATCCGTGTAAAAGTAAAAAGTAAAAGTGAAATTATCTTTGTAAACGAAGTTATTGTTTAAGAAGTTCGATAACTATACACACACCACCATTATACATATTAAGCTTTTTCTTTATATTATATTGTGTGTGAACGTTTACTTACACGTCATGAAAATACAATAATAATATGTATTTTAATACACGTTCGAAGGCTATGTTATTATTATTATGTGTTTTATTCTCTTTGTCTATTATTAATGCAATGAAAATATTATCAATAATATAACATATTATGTTAACGTTTAGTATCGCAACTTTATTCAAAACTGTTATTTACGGAAAACCTAGTATTGGCCTACTCATTATATGTCAGTACATTATAATTTAGCTTTCCTAGATAACTGAAATAAATAAATCAGAAAAAATAATACCTACCGAGTTACATCTAAAGCCATCTATGTGTATTCGTTGAAATCTAATGACGACCTTATAAGGATCTAGACAAAACAAAAACGACTGCGATGCCGCGATGTAGGCTACACCCACTGCCATCTATTGATATAAAGATAAAGATAAGAACATCATGATTTTTGCTTAGTGTAGTTTAGAGTTTATCCGTCAACGAAGTCTTTGGCAACAGCTAACCAAGTTTTGGTTTGCTTTCGAATTTTTTAATATTATTTTTATTTCGTTAATAAATTGGTTACCCTTTTGTATTGTTATGTGACGTATATATTTAGGCTTGAAGTGGTAGAATGAAGGATGACATGTAGTAATACGTTTCGTAGTGAAGTGTTTCGAAGACATACATTATGGTGGAGAGGCGAACAAACCGGTTTTCAAGGCATTGCCTGATGCCTTACTCTGCAACACGAAGCTCGCATTTACGGATATATCTGTTTCTTTCAGATACTTTAAGACATTGTTATGAGTGATAAGGACAGATGGATATGAATATACGACCATTGTGTTGCGGAGTAACGGTCGGTCCCAATAACCTATCTATCTTCAGTTTTGGCATATCGGAGATAGAAAACAACTTTTGTCTTTGTTTCTCTGGACTGCAAAATCAGAGACAGAAGATGTTTTCTATCTCCGATATGCCAAAACTGAAGATAGATAGATTATTGGGACCGACCCCTAAGGCATCTACTGCGAGGTTCAATTCACGGACGGGTTAATGTAGAAAAAGAAGACTTTGTGTATACTTTCTTGGGTCTGCGTGTTTGTGGTTAATTCTTTGATTCTGATTGCCACATAAAAAGTGCGTTATATAAGTATTTACTTTAAGGTGTTATATAATAAAAATGTGATTTGTCAACATTTCTTTTTTATTTTTATGGAAAAAATTTCAACATCAATAAATCTTTCATAATTTTGCCTTAATGAGTTGTGCAATAGTTCTCCAGGCGAAGAGTATAATAGAGATTACCTCTGAATGACGCCTCTGAAATTATGTAACGACAGTTTGATTACTTTTATCGCCGGTTCTCGCTTCACTTGTCACGTTTTCAAACCATTAGTTTTATGCGGATTTCTACTGAGGAATTGCTTATTTATTATTCTGTGTTTTATGAATCATAATTTATTTGCGGTAAGAGTATCTGCCTACAGCCGTTGTTTGACTACCTGATCGTTACGGCTTGAAATCTATTGCTACCTAAGATTGCAAATGTTCAATCAGCTGCAAAAGAATGTTTAAAAATTTTTTCGATTCTGCACCAACCTTAAGTCGTTGTATACTTTATATGATATTTAAGCAACGTATATTAATCCCTCGATCGTGAGTTATTCTAGACACAATTGAAATCAATTGTTATCGCGGCACGCGCGTGCCTCCTGGGGGTTGAGGGATTAACTTGAAAAATTATGTCTCAGGAGGAACTCGAACCCGCATCTTCGTATACCGGGCGCGGAGATGCGGGTTCGAGTTCCGCCTGTGATATAATTTGTCAAGTTTATATTATACTTAAGTCGTAGTTTTATAAGAGTCATTAGTCAAAAGCATATAAGCACATATTTTTGCAGCTAAGTGATCATCGTAGGTTGTTTTGCCTCAAAAAATTACATTTATTAGTTTGATTATTTCTTTAATGAAGTAATATTAATTCTTAGGCATACATTGGTTTATTTGTGCCCTTATTTCCTTGTATTTTATACATTTTTTGTAATGATTGTTTCGAGCCAAATATACATACGCTTCCTTTATAAATCTCTTCGACAATCTTTCCCACGCCACCCGCAACCACCGGCTTCCAACCTTCAACAGATCGTCGGTCCACCGAGTGTGGGGTCCTACAGACCTGCGTTCGGTGCGCGGTTGCCATTCAAAAACCTTTACGCCCCAAACCGACACTTTTCTTCTTTGGCTCCGCCCTCTGCCACTTCAGCTATGCAATTTTTCGAGCGATATCAGTTAGACATTAAGGTACCTAGGCAAACTCAGATTTTCCTACAGATTTTCTCATTTCCTGTTCTAATAGGAATAATAACGTGGGGAACTACCAAGCATCGTTCAATAGATACGATAATACGAGAACTTACTTAACTACATGGGTTAAACGATATCTAACAACTATCCTTACCAATTTTTACCATAAGGAATCTCTATTAGAGATCCTTACTTACCATAAGGAATCTCTATTAGAGATCCAACAATTAAACACCTGGCACCCATAGCCTTCTCTAAAAATAAATAAGTAGGTATGAGTTTGAAACGAAAGTTGTCACGTAGATATTGCTAAAAAAGTATTTGTGACATAAAATCTCGTAGCATCAATCTTGTAGCGGACAAAGACCGTAGACGGTTTTCATAGTAACTCTGATATTTAGTTGTCGTAGTAAGCGTTCTAGCAGTTAACTCGGAAAGTTATGGATGCATTTAATTACCCATAATATAACCTTTTGCCTTATAAATGGCCACTATATTCGTTATTTTAAAACAAAACATTATATAAATTTATAATTAAAATAATTTCCCCAGCAATCGTCTAAATGGTTATATATATTATATTTAGAGCCTCAAATTGCTTTAGTGGAAAAAATACATACCTTTTTCATTTCCAAGATGTTATCATACTAGAGCTTTGTTTATATTCTCTTAGGAGACATTTTACCACTGAAATTTATATGTTACTGTAAAATCAACCAAAAAATAGATATTTTTGTTAATATTTCAATAATTTTATTTTTGCGTAGAATTAGAGAATACCATAATGTAAAGTTTCAAACAAACAATATAAAACAAGAATAGTCCCCAATATTTACCAGAAAGTCCCCATTATACTAGTAAGAATTAAGTAGGTATTTACATTTTGCAATTAACACAAAACCTAACTGTAGTTCAAACTAGTAGCTCTTTAACAAGTATCTATCCAACAATAGATAGTTATTCGAAATGTATTGAATACAGTTTCGTTCGAGGCCAAGGAAGTTTTCCAATAAATAATATTACTTGAATGTGTGTCTTGCAATTCAATAACATTGTTCTATTGAAAACGCTTGTGAAGCGATTGCCAATAAATTGTTTTAGATGTTGTAAGTTGAACCGAGGTTACGTTAAGAACCTTAAGGTAATAATAATCACATAGTAATCACATAATAGAAAAAGTTCTAAAAGTGGTAAACGGAAAGACAAAACGGTGTACGTTTTGTTTTGTTACCGTGTACAAAAACTGCCACTTAATTTTAGAACATAATATTAGCCTTAATGTTAGGGCTAGTTGTAACAATTTTTCGTTTATTTGAAATGGATAGACAAAAGGATAAAATTGGATATACAAATAAATAAAAGCTTATACAAATAAAAAACTCTATTACAAACCAACTCTGAAATTGAACAAGTAAGACTAAAGGGAATGTTTGGATGTTTAATATTAATAGCTGTTAAGGAGTTTCATAAGTTTTTAGAGTTTTTTACAGTTAAGAATGATGATGTGGCATGAGAACTGATGCGGAAGATTTTCATTCAGGGTTTGTATGAGGAAGTAGCCTGAAACTAAACACATAACAGACTATTAATTTTTGTTGCAAACACGTACCTACCTATGTCAATGATGTTTAGAAGGCCTAGTGTAATGCCTGATCTGCTATTTTCTGTACTAATGGTTGTAATATAGGGTGCAAAAAAAGTAAATACCCCACCTAGGCAACATAAAAAACTCCAAATTTTATGCAATAGATTTTAAAACTTTGACTAATTTAAAAAATACTTTAAAAATATATTACCTACTTATAACCTAATGGAAAAAGAAGTATTTTTAAAATAATAAAATCATAAAATTAGCTGACAATAATGAAAGTGCATGAATATTAACCTACTTGTAAGTGGAGCTTTAAAATAAAAAAAACTGATTGAAATGCTAGAATTAAAATACCGTAAAAACTTTAATAACAGGTTATACAAGTAGCTTATTATTCGACTTACACAGTATAATGTTATCGTTCTTAAAATCTTACAGTTTATGGAAAATTTAACTAGTAACTCCAGATTTACGGACACAGATTTGTTCAATGCTTATTGTTTGTAATTAAGTACTCGTATAATAATAACTATTTAGTCAGGCGGGGCTATATTTTTTTTATCATTCTTAAGTTTTTATTTGTTAATAAACTTTTTTAAGTCAAAAAAAGATTTTATTTAAAAAAATGAAAAAAGGCTCAAATCCCGTCAAAACCTAGGTGGTGTTTATGGTACCTTCATTCTAATAGATTTCCACTGAAACATGTGCTTCAATAGCTACTTAGGTACTATAGGATCAAAACGTTTTAACTAAGTATGTCATTTTGGTCTACATTTAAAAAAAATGTTTATTTAAAAAAAAATCCAACTAAGATTGTGCTTCCTTGACGGCCTTTGTTGATTGTTCAAGCAAATATTTAATTGATTTTAACTTAATATGATTACGGAAGTATCAATAAACTTAAAGTTATTGTTTGCCTTTTTTGAGGTAACATCAGCAAACTTATTATATACTTGAATCAATAAACTGTCTACCATCGTAAAAACCGATTCCAAGCCTGGAACATGCTTTGTTGGATAAAAAATAAAGAACACTTTAACAAATGTCATTTTAAACATAACGTCGATTGTTAAAACTTGACTTTTGCATAAGAAATGCATTTTATCTCCCCTCCGAATTCTCTCTAACCAGTGTGATCTTTTAACCGTGAAAATCATCAATCTTGCAGCATTAGCACAGATTTCGGATAGTCTCGGCACTATCCCAAGTGACCTGAACAAATGCAGGTGGTGCCTAATTACCAACAGTGAAGAACGAGATAGATATACGGAATCTAAGAAGTCAGAAAGGGACGGTAGGTGCGGCAGAGTCAATCTGTCACTGTCGTTTTGGGTAATCTTGTAAAGCGCCAGTGATAAATCCAAGAGTCGCTGACTCCGCCATGATTTTTGTTGTCATTAAATAGGGGTTGACACATGTCGAGACGCATTCAGATTGTAATACATTTTCGAGATGGCATTGTCTTATAAATAACTAACGAGGTCTACACTACAAATATAATTATAAGTATATTTTAGGGGACATAGATTTAAAGTTAGATATTCAGAATTTAACAACTTTTTTTTGAAAGCTAAGCTTGCAAGTAAGGTATATTTTATAGCTTTTATATATTTTTATTATTGCCATTTTTAAAAATTTAAACATTTCTAAGCGATAGCTTTTAAATTAAAAACGTGTATTCGATTTTCTGTAACATAATCGATATACTTTCCATTTCTATCATTTTGCGCAAAACTAGAAGTAGAATTAATAATTTATTACTTGATTCACCTTTTTAACCAGGTATATAAATATCTCATATAAAATCAAAACTTATTCCCTCGATCGTGAGTTATTCCAGACACAATTGAAATCAATTGTTATCGTGGCACCCGAGTGCCTCCTGGTGGTTGAGGGATTAAGTAGGTACCTACAGCAAAATACCACTTTCCTAAAAATATTAATCTAATAACAGCTTAAGTCTAACACAAAAAAATCACAAATTGATAAGCAGTTCTACCTGCCTGTAGATAATATTTGTAAGTAGGTTTTTATCATTCCGTTGGCAATATTGGTGGTACAAATAAAAGTGTCTTAAATAATAGGATTTCCGAGTTCCCCTCATTCTTTCAGGTATCACAGACAATCCCCTTTGCTGCGTCATCTGATTAAATAGTAGGGTTGTTACTGTTTCACGGTAACAAAATAACCGAACTTTTTCGGATATTACTATATATTAAAAAAAAACTCCTCGTGTAAGCTACTGTTTATTGTATGAACACAAGTAAGTAAAAATAAATACGGTAAAGCCGTTATTAATTATTTTTTATTTTATATTTATACCAATATTTCTAAAACTTTATAGTGTATAAGTTCAGATGAGAAGAACAGACGCTGTTAAGTATTAGAAATGTTAAAATAAATTATAATTAAATGTAAAATTATTAAATAAAATATATAAAAATTCAATAAATCCAATAATAAATCTGGGAATTTAATGTAAAGTGTTCGCGTAAATACCAGAAAACATTGTTTAAGAAATATTTAAGGATAATTTTATTGATACGACAGCATTTTATTGCATACCGTGGCTTTTTTATCTATCTAAAAGTGTATCCATAGTGGAATAGTGCATCACTTGGGTAACGATATGATTTTAAATTAGAAAATAATGTTTTTATTAAATTTACGTAAACTTTCAATTGGGCAGGTATTACAATATCATCACCAAAAATTACACTTACTGTTAATTTTATATCAGTCTTCAATCATATTTTATTGCTTGAGGTAGTTTGTCTCTTAAATACTCATTTTGGAAGCAATAAGGTTCTTATATTTCTATGAAGATTACGATTTTAGATAACCAATTCAAA
Source organism: Anania crocealis (assembly GCA_949315895.1). Taxonomy (NCBI): domain Eukaryota; kingdom Metazoa; phylum Arthropoda; class Insecta; order Lepidoptera; family Crambidae; genus Anania; species Anania crocealis. Next base: position 10,609,053 of record OX438868.1, read on the forward strand.
ACAATGTACAAACATACCTTTATAATCAAATTGTCAAAAAAAAGTTTTTGGTATACCCGATGCCTTAAGACAACCCTATTAATAGTGATATGGGTACAGAACCGCGATGCTGCAAGTCATAATCTCAGTGGTACACATTTTGCGTTTCACTGTCCAACTGTTTACGTTCAAAGCTGTAGAGTATTTTCGAGTTCTTATACGCTTATAATTATTGTCAAAAAAGTCCTGGTAAGTTTTTTAGATTACTGCTTAGGTCAATTTAAAAAGACGATCTTTTCTTAATTGGCTCGGGGCTGAAGAGGGTGTTATGGGTTTTAACTTTTTTCACGTCTAAATCAACCATAACAGATTTGTACATTTGTTGTTTTTGTTTCTGTTAATGATCTGATCATATTGGACCAAACTTTCTGATACTTCTTAGTTCGACATCAACAACGCTAAACTAATAACGTAGAATTGTACTAATTAAGTATTTATAAAGTGATTGTATCTTTCATTTTTGTGGTTGGTGAGCTACCAACTTAACAAAAACATAAACAAATAGTATACGTCCAAAATACTTTTGCGAAAATACCAAAATTTTGGAACATTTGGAACATTAATCTTAATTTATAATATATATTTTTTAAGCTTATTACTTATGTCATAAGTTGAATAAGCTTAATAATTTCATAAAGTAGTAGACACAGGGAGGCACATACTAAACTTGCATAGCAAGCATATTATAATTATTGCTTACAATTAAGCTGTTTAAAGTAAATCATTTCTGAATAATTAAAAATAATTTACTTAATTAAATTTTCAACATAACTATTGAAAAATCGTACAGTGTAGTGTAACCTAATTAAATATTTAATGATATGAGTGGTTGAATGTTGATAGAAATTTCATACGAACCAAGTATTTATTTTTCTGATTTACGCTCTAAAACGATGCGAAGAGTCGTGTGATGGTAACTTGTAGGACCTACTGCGTTCTTTTAGCTTTTGGCAAATTATTATTATCTTTAACAGCCTTTTTTTTTTTCAGGTCACTCTGCTTGTGAGCACAATATGTAGACTAGAACGACTATGGATCTCCTCTGTAAAGGTAAATTTAGCCTTTCATTACGGTCGGTGGAAACCTGTAAAAAAAAACTATTCAATCTGTCAAACGAAATTTGTCGGTTGGCAAAAACGCCGACATGACCTTAAATTGAGCGATCGATTTTGACTGCAGTTTTTTATTATATGCGCACAGTAACTAGATGCGAGAGAGAGATAGTTCTCACGGGATCAGTGGCTAAGCAATGCCATTCCCGTATATACGGATCTATCTCTTTCATATACTCTTAGATATTGGTGTGAGGAAAAGGGAGATGAAATAACGTATATTGTGTAGGATGTAGGAGATTAAGGCCACTAATCCTACCAATAAAACAATGTCGCAAAAGTTAAAATGAAACCTAAATATATGAATCTAATGTCATCATCGTATCAGCCAAACGACGAATACTGCTGGACATAGGATCCTAAGGACCCTAAGGATCTCTACAATGATCGGTGACCGTGCCATCTGCATCCAGCAACTTCCCCAGGACCTTTGCCAGATTGTGATCAGGTGCGCGGTCGACTTTCCAGATCTTTCCGCTCCAACGGCCATCAGTCACTTTGTGTCACACAATTCTTTGAGGGAGGTCAGTTATTTTAGTTTTCTAAAACACTGATGCATTTGTTTTACAATTTGAACTACTCGTAATAAAACAGGAATACATAAAAAAAATAAAGCAACCCGTCTTTTTACAGAAAAGGGATAACATCTATAAGTATAAGTATTCAATTATAATTATCTAATACAAGGATAAAATAATAATGTTCTATAAACGTCCATAACATTGAAATGTTATTACAGGAGAAGCTCTTGACTCGTTCAACAAGCCTGACTAAATATTGGCTTTGCTTTGTACGCTTTTAGGATTAGGTTTCCTATGGCTAGAGGTTTTTTTTTTAAATTTAGTATAAGAGTCTGTACATTAACATGTTTCCTTAAATTGGCACATATTAACAAGCTATGTAGTTTTATGGTCGATAGAATATATGAATTCTAATAATAAAATTGAACAGCTGTCACAGCGATCTTATTATTATATAAGTAAGGTAGGAGCCTATAAATCATCCAACTGCAGGCCTTAATCATTGAATTCAAGTAACCATAACAATGATGGGTACAGCCGTACAGGCACAATACGGGTTGGTGAACACAATCCCAAGCAATGTTCGAAAATCAAAACTCTTGTTTTCCGACATTAAAATGTACCAAACGTTTTGCATTGTTTTTCATTTCAAAATCTTATGCTAATCGAAAAAGTACATTTCGGTGTACAATCATCCATTAATTGACAAAAAAAGCTCAACAGTAACTCCACCAGAACGCTGACTCCAATTGTATCAGCGACTACATTGTTCAGCGAGTATGCTGAGCATGACCCGGCCATCGTAAACTTTTTACGAGCCGCGCTAAATGTGGGAATTGAAATACATGGCCAGCCATACAACGTCGCCGGTAAATTGCAGTTGGATGAAATGATAAAGTGTGTTCACGTGACGGGGGCGACCGTCTCGATGCTTGATTAGTTAGCAAAAATGACTTTGTTATAGTTCTTCTTTTATACATCGAGATATTTATATTTTAAAATTATTAAAAAGGGACATTATTGTAAATGCTCATTTGATTTCTACTTTATATCGCATCAGAAAAAGCTGTTCGCCTATTATATTTATCCTCATAGTGAAGCATTAATTAGTATGCCGAAACCACGTCAAATATAAAATCTGTTAAAATAAACACTAATTAACACCAGCCAACGCGAAGGGATGTGGGCAATGTGATACCTACATGTTGATGTAATAATAACCGAAATTTCATTTCAATAATGTCACACTTCATTTACGCTATAAATATGTCAACATCAGAATTGAAACAGGCAAATTGTAAATTTAATGCCAGCGCGATATATCTCTTATAGACGGAAACCTCATATCATAGGAAATTGGAAATAAATTCCTTTAAGCTTTCAATTACCTGAATCGGAACATTGAGTTCTCGGGAACATAAATTTACGTGCGCGTTGCTCAGATATTTCAAGTGTTTTAACAGTTTTTAAAATGAATAAATGGAATATCAGTGTCAATGCTACGGTGCCTTGCAAATACTGCAATCAATAAATTGTACTTTTAGATTCATGCAATCATTTTATAAAGATTTAAAGGTTTTTTAAAGGATGATAATTTAATCCCATTTTTAGTGCACTGTTATTGCGTGCAGCGAAAAGAAAAAAATATTTTGTGGCTTTAGATACTTCAGTAACACGCTATTATAAAGAATGAACTTGGTTTTTAAACTCGTTCGGCTCTCTAACATTATAATTTATCCGTCATTAATCAAGAATGATCTCGTAGCAGAATTATTATTCATGAATTCGAACTTAAACTGGAATAAAAGTAGAAACGGTAGCGATAATGCATAGTAGAAACAGTTCACCATAACAGTCCTCAGTAATAACACTAGTAAGGCCACGAAGGTAATACACGCGACACCAATAATGGCTTTGATATTAGTATCAGGTAGATTGGAATATAGTGGATTTCTGACTCGGCTTTTAAGGTTTAAGCGATTACAAACCATGACAATATATATAAATAATTAGTTACTTTTGTTTTCGTTTTGTGTATTGTCTTTTTTTGTAACCTACACTTACCCACTATAGGTATTACTGGTAACCTGTGAATAGCGTTGTGGGCTACATTATTGTAAATGTGTTTTTCCTATGTTTTTTGATAATATGTATTTTGTAGCTGTTTGCTGTTCCTTAATAAATAAAATAAAAAAATAAAATGACATTAAACTAAGACATTATGTTTATAAATGAAAAGTATTTAACAACAAAATTTTCCATTTGATCATTTGTTGTCATTGGTAATTTCATATTTGGCACTGAATTCTTATTGCTGGTATATTGTATGTGACATTTAAACAATTTTGATCTGTTAATTGCCTGTAAGAACAGGATTCTTATCAAATAAGTGCAAAAAAAAACGACTACTGCAGGTGGGATTGGACCTATGTCCCTTCGCTATATTATAATAGGTTCCTTTTTTCAAAGAGTTACAGAGGCGCTACTGGTATCCAACATATTACATCAGTGGTTTTGCGCCATTTTGTGCTTAACACATACTTTAAGCGACGTACGCGTCCTCTTGTATTAAGTCACTTAATGTACCTCAGGATTGCCATTCAAAGTTGCGACTTGGCAACTAAAAGGGCGCGATCTGCTGAATAAGTACGTACTCGTAAGAGTACAGATAATAGACCGAGACATGGTAGACGCGCTTTGATAAACGAATTGGCAAAGACATTTGATAATAGCCTCAGTAATTGATTAGAAAATACTATTCCAGTCGTATAGTATCGTACCATGGTAAACGGTTGTTAATGTTTTATTATGTACTAAGATGACGTTCTAACTTAGCTTAAACTAATGTTTATAAACATTCACAAGTGTCAAGTATGTTTTGGTGGATGCAAAGTAACAGGAGTTATTTGATCATTTTATACGTTACGGAGACTGCAAAGAAACATGAAAAATAGGTACAATAAGAGCAAATATGACGTTATTTATATTTAGCTAATATGTTTTCAGCTAAGGAAATTTGCAACTGTTGGCATATACATCGTCACATAAACTTACTAAAGGTCTCCCCACACTAGCGTCTTTCGAGCGTCGACGTCGCGGCATTGTCCAATCAGCGTTAAGTAAATGCCGCTGCGCTTGCGTTGCGTCAACACTGATTGGTTGCTGCCTCGACGTCGACGCTCGAAAGACGCTAGTGTACTCTTATGGGCTTAAGGCTTATGTTCAGATATGGGCGTCATTTGGCTGGAATGATGATAATAATGTCACATAAATTTTAACAGTGTATTAAAGTACCAGGTACTAGTGAGACCCAGTCCCGACTAAATATAAAAGGTTTTTTTTATAATTCCATTGCCTTTAATTTATTGTCTTAAGTATCAAACATGACTCAAATAAGTCAATAACACAGCATAGTGATGCAAAGATTAGAAAAAATCATAAATTATATTTTTTTGAGTAGCTATGCTAACGTGACTTGGTCACACTCACTTTGGTCAAAAACAATAATATAATTTTTGGGCATACCCAAAATTTGTGGAAATGAGAAAGTATGTGCAAAATGTTTGTTATCATCTAATGTATTGTTAATAAATAAAGCGATAGTACAGATAACAGCACGTCAACCTACCAAAAAACGTAAAATTTTCTCAATTTTAATAATTGTTGGACTTAAAATTGAAAATCAATTCAATGAGGTTTAACTTTTTGGGTAAGTTGTCTAACCTGCCGTTTTTTGTACATAATATAAGTGTTTAAAGTTAGCTTTATATGCTAACTATGCATTCGGCAGTTCATATTGATATCAAGATTCCGTTGCAAGTACACAATGTAATTCAGACACATAACATGTCACGTAGGCGGCCTTACTCCTTCTGCCTGTTTTGGGTGGGGTAAGGGTCACTAACTAAGGAAACGTCAAGACCACGCATCAATATTAAACCATTAACCAGGGTTTGTTTGTTGGTAGTTCTAGTTCGAGTGATCGGTACTTCGTAATTTCGTATGTTCCAGTCGTAGATTAATCTTGTTCGCTATTAAATTAGTGTTTCTTGATGATCGAACTAGCGATCAAGGTTGTTTGGAGTTTTGAGGTGATTAGTGTGATGTTGGGGTGTTTAGTTAGATCGTTTCAATTGTACCACTTTGTGAACTGAACCGAGGTAATAATAGTAATACTAATTATTAAAGCAGAATAAACTCTACCGAAAAGCGTTGCATACTAAGGAATATTGATGACAAGAGACTATGTTTCACATAAACAGTTACGGTCTCTAAATAGGAATTAATACCCTTATAATTACACATGTCTTCTATCAAAAATTAATAACTACATAAGCCCATTAAAACTTTAAAACCATTCATTCAATATGTTTTCAGCTAAGGAAATTTGCAACTGTTGGCATATACATCGTCACATAAACTTACTAAAGGTCTCCCCACACTAGCGTCTTTCGAGCGTCGACGTCGCGGCATTGTCCAATCAGCGTTAAGTAAATGCCGCTGCGCTTGCGTTGCGTCAACACTGATTGGTTGCTGCCTCGACGTCGACGCTCGAAAGACGCTAGTGTACTCTTATGGGCTTAAGGCTTATGTTCAGATATGGGCGTCATTTGGCTGGAATGATGATAATAATGTCACATAAATTTTAACAGTGTATTAAAGTACCAGGTACTAGTGAGACCCAGTCCCGACTAAATATAAAAGGTTTTTTTTAAAACCATTCATTCAATGTGATACAAGAGTAAGTTAATATCACAGCTTTATTACATTGCATTAATACATTAAATGTTCAAGTGAACATATAATAGTGTATTATATTGGTGTATGTTCGATGTTTAAGCTAAGCTATAGAACAATCCTGAAAATTTTACTGATGCATTGTCTAGAATAAATGAATAGTCATATTCATTGTAATTTTAACACTAGTTGTATGAAGTTTTAGATACATCCAAAGTAAAAGAAAAACTGTATTGCTTAGAACTAAATGTGTAATGCAATGACAGTTAGAAATACTAGTAGTTTTCTTTAATTTTAAGTTTATCACATCTGATTGTCAATTTATCTTTTAAACGTGCACCAATCACTTAATAATCTAAAACTGTAAAATTTTCGTAAATAGGCCACTTAGGAATCAAACTAGCACATTCCCTTAATGTATGAATGCGGTTTCATTACGACAGCAATGAAATTGGATGAAACATTAATGCCCCACAAACTTTGAATTGTGGCTTTCGAATAACTAAACTGAAGGTCCGAGCTAGCCCAGGGGAGCAATAGATACTTTCTCTAGGAAATCTGAGGATTGTTAAGTATAAGATACCTTCTCATTAGGTAGCTTTGCGCGGCCATATCGTGAACTGGCGATAAGCGTTATTTTCTATAATGTCATCACTACATTTTGATTAGAACGTTTCCTTCAAAAGACGAAACCACAGTAAAAAGTTGTTTATGTACAGACAAGAGCAGGTCAACCTACCCAAAAAGTTAAAGGTCATTGAATTTATTTTCAACTTTAAGTCCAACAAGTAGAGATCAATATCAATTAAGAAAATTTGACGTTTTTTAGTAGATTAACGTGCTTTTGTATAGTGTAAAAAAGAGTTATATTTTCTTTTTCATAAAACTCTTGACTTATGATGTAACTTTATGATAGTCAGTTCAGGGGTATTTGGTATATTGTTAAAAATATTATTACAGAAATTTGTTAGTTATTAACTGTAATGAGTAACTTGGAGCGGCATGTATTTCAATCTTGGAAATTAAGGTTTTTTCAATAAAAGTATAAATATGCCACTATCATATTGTTTGAAAAATTAAATGCGTGGAAAAAAAACTTATAAAGATTTGTTCATATTGAAATTTTCGGTAAAGGTGGGTAATGTACAATCGACCAAATTGAATCATGACCCACCATAAGGTCATTTTTCTACTGTCAATCTATACAAGGTTGAAATTCGCTTGAAAATACTTTTCCTAGTAACGAACTAGCTAACTAGTTATCATTTTATTAGACACTGACAGTCACTGAAAAACCTTACTACATTTATGAGTTTAAAGGAATGATCGGCGAAGTGGGTCATGATTCAATTTGGTCGACTGTACATTCTTTATCAGCATACTATTGTATGTAGGCCTCATATGAAAAGCCTCATTGCAGCCTGGCCTGTCGCATTCCGAACGCTTCGTTGGTCTAGAAGTTTAAAAAGCGGGCTAAGAATCCTGGGTTCGATCCCCGGGACGGGCAAGAAGAGTTTCGTATTTAGAAATATTGCTTGGGTTGGTGATCAGCAACCCGCATTTGGCAAGCGTGGTGATTATGCTTGTACGCACCTATTATTGCTGTGGTAACTAAATTCAATGATGAAGGTCTTTGCCTTGCAGTTGAATGACTATATAGGTAGTTAGTTTGTCGCATCCAGCTTTCGTCTGCGACCTTTCACAAATCGTCAACTAGTCGTAGGCTACGCTTGCCACTTGCAACGCTTGCTCCAACCTGGGTCATATAACTTACTTTTCATCTATTTTTCTGTATTTGATTTTCTATCGTAGATAATTTGCTTTTAAAATTTTCTAAGCTTACTTTAGGCTGCTGCTATTACAGTTAATCCTACGGTTATGACATAGTGATTAAAGAGAACCCGCTACTTCTCAGTGTGTGTGAAGGGCTTGTAACTAGGGTCGCCTATAACAAACAGTGCTGTTTCGAGGTTTTGGCAGCAGTCAGTAGTCAGACATTGCTCTAATTAAAGCCGGATCAGACATGCCACACTTTTGGTCGCAAGCCAACTAGCTTCTTGTTCGAATGATTCGCCAGTTAAGTTTAATGTTTTTATTCGGCTAATTAGGATAGTTAAGTCTTTTAATTTTGTTGTTCTTGAGCCAATTTCGAACAGCTGGGATGTTGTTGTTTAGCATTTTGGAAATAAAAACAAAGCGAAGAATGTAGCTACGTCACAAGTTTTTGTTTTTTATTACAGTCGATTATCTTAAGAAAACACATTTTCGGGATAACAATAATTTTCATCATGTTAAAAAATATTACAATAAATCAGTTTACACTTTTTACACAATTGAGTATTGAGCATTCAAACTTTCCTAAATATATAACAAATTTACTTTTTCTATATTTAGCTTTTTTATCGTACAAATAGTTTATTAACAAAAAAAATATATTTGAAAGTTCTAATCGGTTATCTGACTGAGAAGCAATCGTGAACTTTCAGTTCATTACCAGATTAAAAACAACCAAATCACAACTAAATTGGGACTACCATATTGAACATGTATGCAATATATTAAAATATTAAAAAATCGAATACCCTTCAAAGTTAGGCTTATGCTTTGTAACTCGTTGGCAGAATCATATATTCAGTATGGTTTGACAAGCTATGGTCGAACATATACGAGTAAATCATATATCAAACAAATCTATGATCTCCAAATTAGAATTCTTAAAAATATATTATCCTCTAATATGCATGATCAGCTTGATAATGAAAACAATATTTTCAAACACTGTAAAATTTTACCAGTTTATGACCAAATTGAACTGATGTTATTAAAACATTACTTCTTTTGTGATGATATAAAGTCTTATGTGGAGCACCCTGTACGCACACGCGCCATAAAATAAAACCGACTCAGGCAGACCAATGCAAATAATTTGTACGGCAAGCGGACGGCCGCGTAACAGGTACCGCGGCTAATAAATAATTTACCTTCAGCTATATGCAAAAAAATATCACCAGAAAACTTAAAAACCAAACTCAAAAGTAATTTCTTATCTAAATCTCATTAACTACGTATATATAATAATAAAATATTCTTTATTTATAATGATCTCTCATGTGAAAGTTATATTTTAAACTCGGTCTAACACCTGCCTAGTTCTTGTGTATACTATACATAGTATTTTTATTTATGTCTTACTACCTGCTCATCTCACAATTGGCGAGTTGTTATTGGCCTACTGTTTATATGGATTTATTTACTGACCTAAATTTAACTCATTAGCATCATAGTAAACCTCCGTGGTTTTTAGATGTTAAAATTTCCTTTATGTTCATGTAAGTTTCTTAAAATGATAAAAAAAAAAAAAAAAAAAAAAAACTAATCAACGCTATCAAGTTCTTACGCCAAACTCGAGTCGATTTAAATTTAAGTCGCTTCATGATAATTGTTGGCAATTCATTTTTCAGCACTGACTAGATCTAGATTTGTTAGTCAACATTTACCTTTAGCGTAATAGCCACTTTTGCCGCTTCCAACAATTTCGTTCGTGGATTGAAACTTGACTAAGGTTTTGGATTGAGTAAAGTTTTATTAGCTTTATTGGCGTGTCAAAATAATGCAACCCAAAATATCCTTACCCATTCTCTGCCTACAGACAATACAATAATATAAGTAAATTCGAGGAAAATAGAAACCAATTTGAAAATATTTTTCCAACCCCGAAAGATTTTGGCATCTGTAGAGATGGTTTTGAGAACAACGCCAAAATAATAATATATAGTGAAAATAAATAAAAAAAAAATCTTGTAAGGCAGCAGTCGCCTAACTCACTGATATATTCGATTCGCGAAGAAACTGTGCGAATTAATTTCTATTTGGTGAAGTAACTTACGTCTATGCTTCGTGTTTTTGACCTCGTTTTAGCCTTTAACTAGGACCTAAAAGTGCGGCGGTGCTATTAAAACTTGGAGCCAAGCTACGGTCGTTAGAGCGCTGTACTTTTGCTCCAGAGTGCGATGCATCCAATACACACAGGCTACTGATTTGGGAAGCAATTCGTTATTGATACTAGATAGATAAATACTAGAGAGATATTAATAATACTCTTTATAGCGCACTAGAAAAAATAAGTTTACAAAAAGATGTACAAGTTGGGAGGCTTTAACGCCAATAGCGATTTCTTCCAGACAACCTTTTCTAGATTCATTATTTTTGACTGATGTGATATTTGGATTGAGTATTTCTATCACTAAAACTAAGTTAGATACTGAAATGTAACGCAAGGCTCCAACTGTACACCAAGCTTTTTGGTAGTAGGTGTGCACCATGCATTGTTGCTACGCCATTCATGTTAGTAATATCTAGAGATGCGTCAGAGATATAAAACACCGCATCATCATCATTATCTGTCCATATAAGTCTACATAAGGCTTCTTAAAAGGAGAATTTTCAGAAAAAAATCGGTATGAATGATCCAAATATAAAAATTTTCTGGAGTTAGTCGTGACAGGGTTCGTGGGATATTGTATTGTTATTGTTAGAAGCTTCTAAACGGGTACTTTTAGAAAAAGAGAGCTACAGCTATTTCTTTCCACTGTAGCCACTCTGCGATCGCCAACCCTGATGTGGAGCGTAGTATTTATGTCAGTGTGGTCCTTATGGATAAAAGTTTATGAGTTTTTAACGTGTAGACTGATATGGACTGGTAGGAAAATAAAGAAAATTCCTCGTATACAATATTAAAAACAAATCCAAGACAAAGTTAGTACATTAGGTTACATTTGTTTCGAGAACTTTCGGCTCGTGTGTCTTCATGCGGGAACTTCTTGCCAACAACATTCACGACTATTTTGTTTTGTTTTAAATATCTCACAGAGTTTTTTATGAACCTGAAGTACTTGAAGAGTACTTAAATTTCAAATAAAACTATTTGCCAATTAATATTTTTCAGGATGAAGTTAGCTATTTCTAGGAAAACAATAAATACTGTAGTGAAACTGATACGTTTTGGGTCAGCATCTCAGACAAACGACCCATCTAGTAGACACAGGCCTCCTCTTAGGATTTCTACAAGATCGGTACTGCGCCACCCACATCCAGCGGCTTTCTTCTTGTTAGGTCGTCGGTCCATCTAATAGGAATATCCACATAATATTTTCTGGTGCTCGGTTGCCATTTCAGAACCTTTTCATCTCAACCCCACGGTTCTACTTACCACCGCCACTTCAGCTCCGCAACTGTTCAAGTGTCACAGTTATTTTTTTATAAATAATGGGCTTGCTCTTTACTACATACTTAACTATACGGTTAAGCCTTAGATGGAGCGAGCTTACCTAGAGATACTGGTTCTCCCACACACCAGCGGAACACAGAAAAACTGTTTGGCGCTGGACTCCGGCAGGACGGTGGTAGCATCCAGGCGGCCTCTTACGAAGCCTACCACCGCAGAGGAATCTGTCAGCCGTCATCATTGGTTAGAAAACCAAAGATGCCTTTGCCCAGGGTGAACCACTAGGAGGTAGATCCCACCACCCCAAAAAGTTCTTCATTGGCAGTTAAAAACAGTTGTTTGGCAGTCACCAGTGAACTCGATGGCACTCAAAGCGCAAAGGATCTACGCAAATCCTGTTCAGTATCACAAATTAATTTACCACATTGTTTTTCACTTCACACTAGAAAATATTACACTGTCTTGTGTGTAATGAAAAACCAATCACAAAATCATCTAAACGCAGATTGAAGCTCATCATCCCTACAGATATAGAACTAACACTTTCAAAGCAAATTCAAACAAATGACTTTGAGTGCATTCTAAACATTCCATAACTCTCCCAAATGTACTCAATTCATAACAAATGTTGAAACAGTTTGGTTCGGTACTTGGGAGCTGGAACAAGTTGGTACAAGCGAGGTAGGTGCGGTGGACTGGACTTATTGAGTAGCGGATCGCGGACGATGTAGCGTATAGAATCAAACTGAAATAATTACGTTGAAAAAAAATATACGAATTTAAACGAATTTAAAATTTTTTTTGCAAGTAATTCAAGAATTGCTAGACCGATTTTTGTCTTTACTCGGATAGCAGAATATTTTTAGAGAATCGGAATAACTTGACATAAAGATAGAATTAGGAGATTTTTCTTTCTTTTAGCCATTTTTTTGTTTGCAACTATCTTTGATCAAATGACAAGTAATTAACTAATTCAATGATACTACACAAAGTTTACAATAAAAAAATCCTCTAAAACATCTAGGAAACTAAAAGTAATTTAATTATTTACTATATTTTTTATGATTTAATCGCAAACATAACATAACATAACATAAGTACTCTTTATTGCACACCATACAGGATACATTTTTAACATCTAATACATTTTAAGCTGTACAATTTAGGCGGTCTTATCGCTACAAGCGATCTCTTCCATACAACCTTAATAAAGGACAATTAAATCGAAATAAGTGGGGAAGGCGGCAAAGAATTATTAAAGGTAAATATTAAATAAATAGGTTAAAAATATATTAAATAAATAAATAATAAAGCTACAAATAAATTTTAAAACACACACACACACACACTTAGTTTGTTAACAAATTTTAGAGACAAGTGTTATTTTAGAAGGGGGGTCTGGTGACCTGGAAACAACAAGCTTAATAAATAAGTTCAGTGTCAGGCTCCAGTCTCCCACAACTTAGATGTAATACAGCAAATTTTTTTTCTTAATATTTTGTACTTAAGTGTCTAAGTGTAGGGAAGATAAATAAATAATTATTAAATTATTATTAAAATAGATATTCTACTCAATCAGTATACACACACACACAAATACAAATATTAAATACACATAAACAAATAAATACATCTAAAATATGACCCAACAATACTTTGAAAAGAACCCGGTTACTAAAAGTTTGAAAAGGAAAGAAAGAGAAATAGGAATACTATAGAGATAAAAGATAAGTTTTGATTTTGGGTTTACAAGTAGAAAGTGTTTCAGACTGCCGAATAAACAACGGTAGAGAGTTCCATAGTCGGATGGATTGCACAGTGAAAGACTGTGAGAAGGCGTGAGAAGAATGAGGAGGAAATGAGAGACGAAGCTTGTTGAATGACCACATTTCATGACCAAGAGCTGACTGCAGAAAATGTAAACGCTCCTTTAGATATGGCGGTGAATTTGGATTGAATGATATAGAATATAAAAAGGAGAGAACGTTTTTAGGGTTTTACCTGTACTTGTAGTACGAGTGTAAAACAGTATTATTTGCTAAACTCATAGGTCTAACTAAATGAAAAATACTCTATAAATTATGATTTTCTTGAGAGTATCGGAACCTGTCTTTATAGTTTTTTTATGTAAATTTAATACCTCCAAGCGTTACCGACAAAAGTGGTCTTGAAGAAAAGGTGATTACTCGAAAAATTATCCGCTCCCGCTTGTCCCCGTTCCGTCGTCTACTTTGGCGTACTAGAAGTCATACGTGACGTGAACAGACCACCTTAGAAGATTTGGCAGCTTAAATCCAAAACCATAAAGACTATATTCGCCAAGCAGAACTTTAGTATCGTTCGCGTCTGTACTTTGTGCTCATGTCATTGTAGAATTAATTAAATTTGTGTGTACACTAAAGATTACATGCGCCGCCCATGTTTGAGCGCGGGTTAATCTATTATTAATATGCAGTTGCATCCGCCCACAGGCATTATACTTCCATTGTTTTTCTGCTAAAATGTTTGTAGCACGTGTATATCCTCTGGCGCCATTGTACGGGTATCGGTGGGCTTAGTGCGAGTTATGTTTCTTGAATACTACAATTACAGCGTTTGTTATTAGCGTGTATATTAACTTTTGAAGCTTTTAATAGTCTTTTCTTTTCTTTTTTCTTATGTTTTTTTTAAAGACGTAATTGAAGAAATGCCGTATGTTGCCGGCTTTAAAAGTTAAATATCTATACTAATATTATAAAGCTGAAGAGTTTGTTTGTTTGTATTTTTGAACGCGCTAATCTTCGGCAATACTGGTTCGAATTGAAAAAATATTTTTGTGTTGGATAGTCCACTTATCGAGGAAGTTTTTGGGCTATATAATATCACGCTGCGACCAATAGGGGCGAAGCATTAGTGAAAAATGTTGTAAAAATAATTGCGATCATAATATTAATATAGGAGCGAAGCATTAGTGAAAAATGTTGTAAAAATAATTGCTATAAACAGAAATTGACGCGTACGAAGTCGCGGGCAACAGCTAGTAGCAAAAATGTATTTAAATGTTACCAGAAAACCCTAAACAAACACGAACAAACGTAGCACAAGCCTTTTCTAATTTACTTTGCCCAAGTATTTTAAAATCGTATCGAATTTCGAAGACTGTTTGCCTCGGGAAATATTATTGATATTTAATCTCAGATGAGTTTGTAAGTTTGATAGAAAATGAGAAATAAATTTCATTTCAGAAGAGGTTAAAACAGATTTAACAATAAGTTAAAAAAAAACTAGTTTTTGCTTGCAGCTATTACCGCACAGTATTGACAAGTTCTGGGCAGTTGTAGTCAAAGTGTCGTGTGATGCTGGTATATTAAAATAATGGCGTCACCATTC
This sequence comes from Anania crocealis, assembly GCA_949315895.1. NCBI lineage: Eukaryota > Metazoa > Arthropoda > Insecta > Lepidoptera > Crambidae > Anania > Anania crocealis. The sequence continues at coordinate 10,624,055 of OX438868.1, forward strand.
ACTTCTTATGGTGCCATAGGTGGCGACTGAAAGAATACTGCGAAGGGAAGACGGAAAACAGCCAACCCGCCTGCCAAGCGTGGCCAATATGACATAATACTCTCCTTTTGTAGAGGCCTGTGCCCAGCAGTGGACTAATATAGTTGTTGAAGATGATGGAAAATATAAAATAAGTCTTATTTAAAGAAAAAAATAAACTGAAATTTTGTTACGCAGCAAAGTACAATATCATCACCTATGTTTTGTTTAAGATACTGTCAATTAGTGGACTCTTACCGTAAAGCATTTAGTTTGACAAAAAGATGAAAGAGTTTTGAGTATAAATCCTTTGCGATAAATGTTTTACCTACAATCCTTATGGAAACTCGCACTAGCAACAAAAAGCATTGAATTAAATTTATACCTCTAATTTATTTACTCTGTAACGAGTCTCCACGTGTAGAAGCAATAATTTGCCTTCATTCCACTCAAGTTTTCCACTTTTCATTCGTACATTAAAGTATCTAGCAAGAATAGCATACTCGCTACACTTCTTATAATTTTAAGTACCTTGTAATAAGGTCGGAACTTGAATAAACAGTGTGAGATGGAGGTAATTGTTACGAGCGTGTTTTATGTCACACGCTTGAGTAGTCACAGTCTAATTAAGGAACAGTATGTTAACGGTTGTTTTATGTTTTTTCGCTGTGTAAGAAGTCCAGATTCTACGTTTCAGAACTACTTTTCTTTATATGGGTGTCGTGAGTCGTAAGAGGCGACTAAACAAAGACCGCCGAAAATGATGAGCAGAAGCGTTTTGCCAACATTGGCTATTGCGATTGTCAACCCAAGCGTAATTATAGAAAACATCTTCCTTTTCTAAAGGCCTGTTCAGTTGTGGACAGTGGTGGTTTAGGATGATGAAGTTTCTACATTAAATTACAGAAAAAAAACCCGACTGATAATATATTCACAGTTTGGGCAATCACTAACCAAAAAGATGGCTGATTTAATTGGTTAATGATTGTTTCCGTCTGCAAATCGTATTCTGGGTTCGTAGAGCTTCTATTTTTTTCGTGTCAGATTTTAATAGATAAAATATATATATATATTTTAAGACATGCCTCACTGGGCCACACAGAGCCATCTAGTCCCAAATTAAGGTAGTATTAAGTACCCTGTCGTATGGGGTACTAGACAACCGATAATCTTACTTATATACTTTTTTTTTTGTAAACATATACTTATAATACATAGAAAACACCCAGACCAGTACAAACAGACATGTTCATGCACACAAATATTTGTACTGTGCGGGGATCGAACCCGCGATCCATGGCTCAGAAGCAGCGTTAACTACCGCTGATCCAAATAGTCGTCAAAATATCGTCAATAGATGTTCTAGCAGTCGGGTTTTTCATTTTATTTTATATGTGTTTATTGATTAGGTTTATTTAAGAAATTGTGCCTGCGCCGCACCCATACGTTCTATAGATTCGAAAACTGCCCTCCCTTTTTTTTCTGTTTTCACGTTCCGGATTTTTTATAGCCTGTATCACTCTCACAAGTCAAAACAAATCTAACGACAACTCATACGTTGTTAATCTACCTACCGTTTGGGCTGTAGGGCGTGCCAAACAACAAACATAGATACATACACTCGAAAAACAATACTCTCCTTCTGACGCAGTCGGGTTATCTCAAATTAATACCTCTATTATAATATCATTAATACTCGTACATTGAAATAATATCAGATACTTAAAATTTCATAATTAATATTAAAAAAGTGCTTTAAAAATTTTAAGTCAAAAATAACTGGCCAAAGCTATACGTTGGCCAAGAAAAACATCAGCCATTCTTGCTTGCTTCGACAGTCATTCAGACGCTTTGCTAACTGGCTGTACAGTCGATGAGCGCCAAGTCCCCACGGCCCGAATGTCGACCCCAAACAGCTCAAACATGTAGGGATACTCAGTCCTGTTTATTTTCGTTTCTCGAAGGATTCTGTTGATTTAATTCGATTTTAGAGTCTGCAAACAAATAGTCTGGGTAAACAGTGTGTTCAGCTAACTTTTACTGGTCCTAAATCCATTACAGTTCTACATAAAACGCTTTATAAAGACCATGTAAGTACGTGAATAAATAGTGCTAATTGTAAATATATTTACCTGTTGTTTTCTTTAGTAAAATCACAACACTATGTTGTATTAGTTTACAGATTTTCGATCTTTTCAATAAGACCGTCCAAATTATCAGCTTTCTGTAAACATAAACTCAAATTACTTTGTTTGGTGTGCAATTAACGGTATTATATTTTATCTCACACCAAAGAAAAAAATTAAAAGAGTTTTGAAGCTCTTTGTTTGCAGCTTCTTTAAACATACCTATATTATTAACGCGGTAAATTTATTTTTATATCATTATTGTACTTTGGTATTTTTTAATAATTTCCATCTCCACCTGGGCCTTACAACAGTACCTATCTACTATCTACTCAAATAGTACTAGTAGAATGATATAACATTGTACTGCAGTTTATAAAAAAACTTCCTAATTCTTGAAGGCTCGTCATACGAAAAGAAGCAGAAGAATTACAAATCGTATTAGCCTAATCTGAAAAAAAAAATTAACACACTTTCAAACTTTTTTAAACACTTATTTAGTTATTTTTTTAAACTTTTAAATGATTTTAATTTTAAGCGTTCATGTAAACGCTTAATTGCCGGATTATTTTCTTGCCAAACAATTATCACTTTTGTGTACTCAACCAGACATACCACGGCTTTACTGACGGGGGTGCTGACAAGAAGGACTTAATAGCTAGATGTGCCATTGAAAGTGGTTGTATTCTGTCTGGCATACTTTCTCCTCTGTGGCAGTTGATATTTCTCCATATTTGTCATCTGTGGTATGACACGTAGGTCATACATTTTTGAAAGACTATGAAGGAGAAGCATATTTTTATTGGTTCCGTTTGTATTAAGAAAAAAAAGGAAAGGAAAATAGGGTTCACATCCCTCAAAAATACTCAAAATACAGTAGACATCACGGGTGTTAAATAATTTATTATAAAGCTTAGCAGCGTTTACCTACGTAGTCATACACATACTTAACTCGACTTGCGTCAATTCTTTTTTTTATTCGGTAACAAAAACTAAGTAATTTATAGCGTTATTAGATTACTATAAAACGGAGCAGAAAATTGCAACGTAGACTAAGCAAACAAGGTTTAGTGCACCAAAAAATTACAAAGTAAAAATAAGAAAACCTTATAACAATTCCAGCGTCTCTAATTCATTGTGAAACATAACGTACTATGTGATAAGTATGCAATTAATATTTTTGTTTGTTCAGGTCACCATAATTTATGTGCAAAGAAACGAGGGTCTGCAACAAAGTGAGATAGTGCCAATTTCTAAATACATAGCAATTAGCTATTTCTAACAAAGCAGACGTTGTTTTGAACATGGAACTTGAATTTAAGTTTAAGCAAGCCTTATTTATTTATTGTGTATGTATTAAGTAAAAATTTTAACATTGACCAGTATTTAACAGCGTATTTTCTTGTACATATTTAGTTTCATTTTCATTATCATCGTTATCATCACAGCCAAAGAATGCCCACAGCTGGGCGTAGGCCTCCCCAAAGAATGTCCACAACATAATTTATGTTTAGAATCAATAAAATGTAAGATCTAGACACATCTAGACACACAGTCCCATAAAAAAAAGTAACACCGAACATTCCTTGTTTAAATTTAGCAGCTAATGTCAGATGTCTGTCATGCCTAGGTAACACTGAAAATGTTTAGAAAATGAAAAACGGCTTAATGTAGAAAGTTGACAATACTTTTATTGTTTTTCGAAGTAATCAATAAAGATTCTGAAAGAAGTAATTCAATATTCCCAAAATTCATTCCTCATTTTCAAAACGACATTATAAATATATGGCGCCATGACTTTACAATAGAATTCTCTTGAATAATAAAGACATACCACGACTTACCTCCAAAACCTTTAAACTTTTTATTATAAAATGGCTTGAACAGTACTCTTACGATGACTTGGAAAAGATGATTAGCTCAATCACCGGTTTCGTGTAAAATGTACATTAAACACACGCACGCACTCACACACAAAACAAACACACACACACGCACAGTCGCACGCACACACACACACACATACACATACACAGAGGCAATATTATATTAAATATAGCCATCTTTTCTCAAAGTTAATAATATACCCATTCAAATTGTACACTTTCGCTATTAATTTTAATCTAAGATAATGTTTTAAGGAGGAGGCTGTCTCTCGTAACACAGGATAACCTTATACGAGAACAGTTCGAACCTTGTAAAGTGCAAGTGTTTTTCAAATAAAGAATATTTTTATTTTATTTATTTTATTTAATCTCTGTATTCTCTGTTCCTATCTACACATCGTCGCATTCGATGGAACCACTGAGAAAAGCAGTGGGCCAATTATTCCTTAGGGGTACTCTTCTATGTCATTTTCGTACGCTTTCACCGCATCTTCAGGGCTCGTAAAGCGAATACCTCAAATTTTATCTTTAGTTCTTGGGAATAAATGAAAGTCGCAGGGCGCCAGGTCAGGACTGTATGGCGGGTGACTCATTATATCGATACCTGCCATAGTCAAATATTCAACAGTCCGTTTTGCGGAAAATACAGCAAGTCGCGAATTTTTCCAACATATTCTTAGCAACGCTGGCTTACAGCGTTAAGAATATGCTTGAAAAATTCGCGCTGAGTCGCAGTGTCTCGGTGGCTTAATAGTATAGCGCCCGCCCGGCATGCGAGGAGATGCGGGTTCGAATCCCGCCTGAGATATAATTTTTCTAAAATATCAAATAAAGTATTTTCAGTGTCACCCACGTACCTACCGTAATGCAAATTCAACCTTATGTATATGTCTTAAAGATCAATCCAATAATCATTTCTCGGCATCCAATGAAGGACACTTTCCTGTCACTAATCACTACATAGTATAATAGTTTGTATGCTTAAATCTTTAAAAATACGCAACGGATTTAGAGTGAATCAAGAGGAAGGTTTATATGTATAATAACATCCATTAAATAGTGGAGAAATACTGTTATTTTTGAGGTTTCTAATATGATGTCGTAAATATTCTCATTTTTTTCCGCTTACATTTCAAACGCAACCCTACGAAATTTATCAAAATAATGTACTAAGTATTGTACATATTGAAAAGGTTTACAGAAAACTCCGCGATGGTGTATGTCTATCTGTTATGGATATCCCACAATAACATTTTTTTGTCATTTACTTTTTACGACAAATAATGGCTAATTTTCGAAGCGATTTTAACCAATACAGCATTAATCCTTATCCAATTAAATACTTTAAATACATTGTTGATTTAATATTGATCTATATGGCTTTTTACAGAATATGATTTAAATAAATATTTTTGAAGATATTACAGATTTAAAAATTACGGGACGTAGCGTTTGCGGCGGTAGACCGGCCAGGGCGGCGGCGGCGTGGAATTTAGATATTCCAAAGACAGCAGGAAATCTTCATGGTATTAGGGAAAGGGGAATTGTTTTACTCCAAATTTAACACGTGCGGGCCACAGGCAGTAATGAATAAATCAAAACTATTGGATCGATTTTAATCATTTTTTCAGTGACATATTTCATACCCGTGCGAAGCCGGAGCAGGCCACTATGTTTTTTTATATACAACGTTCACAGTTTTTTTGTAGTGTATTTAGTATCAGCATTGCACCCGTGCGAAGGTGGGGCGGGTAGCTAGTTGTGTATATAGTTCTTTATTTTACATCAATGTTGTTTAATTTTATCAACCAAAGATATTATAATTGTAACACATAACGTACTAACAACAATATTCAAGAAAGTAACAATCTAACTATTAATAACTTCCATTACATTTGTTAGAACTAATAAGGGCTGTAGATACACATTAGGTATACATTTTAATTTAGGTATCGAGTCTAGCAGTTTTTTCGATTATTTTCCTGAAAATTATCATGACTTATTTAAAACTGTATGGTTTCCATATTTTTTTCGTAGTAGGTAGTTATGACTTAATTAAAAATATATGGTTTCCAGATTATTCTTTCTATACATTAGTATAATATGGTATTAATTGCTAAATTTCGTAGTTCCAGGTCAACAGCAAATAACCTATGAATTTTAAATTCCTGGGGAATGTCGAATATATGTTTTTGCGACATAAACGACTGGACGGACGGACAACGAAGCAATTCTATAAGAATACCGTATTTTACTGTTGAGTAACGAAACCCTAAGAAACGATATCATTAGTGTCGATACATTACAAGACTAGTATCGTACTACTGTATAACAAGTAAAATTTGTGATATAAATAGTACTAATCAATGATTTAAAACCATCAGAAATCTTGAAATACGAAATACTAAAGGTTTTTTAGCTGAACTTGTATTTTCGTACTTCTTGTTCCTGCTTCAAAACTAACCCTCGTAAAATCCACAGATTCGTCTCCCAGAGGAGCTATAGGGTAATAATGTCTTATACTCCAGTCTGAGCCAACATGAACTAAGAAAAAGTTTTTATTTTTTTCTTTAGGCCCACTGTTTTTTGGTGCTCTAAGTAATATTAATGTTTTGTCCTCGATTTAGCTTTTCTTTTTGACGCTTATCGTTCTTGAAGGAAATTAATAACTAGTATTTTATCTTAACTTAATTTTCAAATAAGGCAATAAAAGAAAAATTTAAAAAGAAAATCAAGGACATGACTTTAGGTCTCATACAGGAAAAACAAATTACCTAAAAATTAACTGACGAACTAAATTAAGTCGATGCATGAATGTCGGTGATTTCTTGTTTGCATCCGCTTAGATTTAGGTGGAATAAATAGTCGGTAGAAAATATTGTGAGACAACTTTTTTATTTTTATAACCTGTCTATTCTATTTTGCAACAACAGAGTAGGTATCAAAGTTTTGTACTACAAATATAGTTTGTACAAAAAATTTATCTAACCCCTTAGGGTGTGAGCTCTAAACAATCAAACAAAAAAAAAGTTCGTTTAACCACGTAACCTTTAAAAGTTATGCTATATACTATAAAAAAATATTAAAAGAAAAACATATTTTTGTGTAAACTTGTGAATGGTTACCTAAAACACTACTAAAATTGTACTGTTTACCGTTCATATTATGTACATGAATGTACAATGAAATATCAGCTGATAGGAATACTAATTAAGCGAACATAACTCTATGCTTTTTGCTATGACCAACATAAACAAAAGCGAAAATTAACAGGAGAATTATTAAAATTATTTATTTAACATTAAAACGGAATATATTAAGTTCCATCCACGAAGCAAATAAGCCGAACCAACGGATTCTCTCTAAGAAATACAATTTAACTTCGCGGGAACACAAAATGTTTCATTCTGAAGCATTTCCTGAAGGATTGTAACAAATTGAATTTCACGCCCGCTCAACTCTTTATTTCATCGGCTCCTTTTAATGCAGAGAAAAGATTATTAATCGAAAATTTTCCATCTTAGTGAAAATGGGTTCTAAAAACATCTGTTCCTTGAAACATCCCCTCTGCCTTTATAATTGTGATGTTTGAAAGCCATTATGATTGCTTCTATTTTGAATGTTATGAAAGTTTCGGTTCCAATGGCTCCCTAGAAACGGTAATCAATTTGATTAATAGCTTTAACTGCTATATTCATTCATGTACCTCGTTCAATTAATGTTGATCAGTCAACCACACACAGTGAGTTAAACCATTGTAAAGAGGCCTCATAAAATATAATAAGTTTTATTTATAAATAATATTGAATGTTTCCTAAGGCAGACGAATTTTTTATAGGTAAAACTCTTGATTTACATCGGTTTTACATTTAATATCTATCCATATATTACGTCACACGATTTTTGAGATTTTCAGACCCCCCCTGAACCGTTGTCACGAAATTTTTACGAAAATTCCCATACTATTTTACCCAATGTCACCAAAAGTAAGACCCCCCCCCCCCTTAATGTGTGTCGTAGTATGTGGACGGCCCCTTGGCCTTATATTAACAATTATGGATGTTTAATAAATAATAATATGATGTCATTTAAGCTTAAGTAATGGCTTTGTAGCCATCTGTTGAGGGTCTTTAAACAGTACCAAAAATTGAATTTTATCTTTACTTATTTCAAAACAAATTTTTAAAAGATTTACAAACTGTTTGACCATCGAGTACAAATCGTTTATAAAAATGTTTTTCTTTTTGTTTCTCATATAATACCTACATAAAAAACCTTCATTTAAAATTAAATATAACAATGTATATTTTGGTCTATACTTTAAATTAATTACGGTACCATTTCAACAATTTCATTTTATTTTATATAAAGGTCGTGAGGTTAGCTACTCCAACTTAAAAGTGGTCATTTTTGTTCGGGGATGTGTATCAAGTTCTTATAATTGCTTATGGTATTCGCACATAAAAAGGTACCAAAAGTCAAATTTAAAACCTGTTTTTACTTTTAAAATATATCATCACAGCAAGATCCATTCATCGGCCATCATCACTATCGTGATCTTAATTTAAAAACCGAATCCCGATCGTAAAGCGCGATCCTTGTTCTGGCGCAAGTAACTTGCCTTTCCGAAGCCCACTGGCGCAAATAACATTAGCATAGTTATCGAACGCGTCGGGATGAGACCTCCGTAAAGGTCCCGACGGGGCTACGACGGCTCTTAAACCCGCTTCTCGATAATGACTATCGATGATTTCGCCAGAATGCGGGCTCGGGCACAATATTATTACGTAGTTTACCCTTTGCTGGGAATTTCGAAATATAAGTTGCCGTGGGCCCGCGTGTCTGCGGGATAGCAAGAACATTTGAAGGTTACTTCGGTGTGCTTTCAGGTACATTTGTAGTAAATGACTAAAATAAAGTGTAAACAACGTAAAACATTATTTTGGTCCAAAGTAAACATTAGTGGACATGCAACTGTATTACAGGTACAATGAAATTTTGCTGCCATGGCGTTTGCAGATACTCCACTAATGTGTTCAGTTAAAAACTTCAAAAATACGTTTAAAATACTGAATTGGGTACCTATTTTAAGTAGCCTAGTATTCTCTTTACTGTTCTTTACCTTTTAAAAAGGGTTCGATCGCCGGGTCGGTTTACAAGTGTTTCGAATTGTCGAACATTGCTTGGGTTTGAGATGACCAAATCGGAATTTGGCAAACGTGGTGATTAGCCTGTATCCATCACTGCTGTGGTAACTTGAATTCAATGATGGAGGTTTTTGTCCTGCAGTAGGTTGATTTGAAGCTGTTACTTTATACCATTTATTTATTAATGACTATTAGGACATTTTTTCTGTCGAAGATTGCGTATCTAGTTTATTTTATATTTAACAATAATGTTTTAGTCAAATATACAATCTTAAAAAACCATCAGTGACCTCTAAACTTTCTCACCAAAAAAACCAGCTTATTGGTTCAATCATAGATTTAATATACTGCTGTTAAGAGGAAACACTACGGGTGAGAGAATTGAAAATAGGTATTTGTAAAATCTATTGCTTTCGCGCAGTGCCAAATGCATTCACCGCAGAGTGTGATAGAGACAACTGCTTCTTGGACCGAAAATACCTACTAAAAGCACACTAAATCAACGTTTCGTAGTCCCCCGATTATTTTTCCAAAACTAGACCAATTTAAATACTTTTTTCATTAAAAATTAAAGAAAGGCTTTGGCTGTGTTCGTATGTTTTCCTTTTTTTCTAAAATTTTGCCAAATTTGTTTTCTGGACACAGCAGAAAACCTGGCGAATTTTTTCGATTTTTGAGGGCTCATATCTTTTTTATTAATTAATTTATGAAAAAACAGAAAACATAGAAACATGCTAATAGTGGCCATAGATTTTATAATAAAAATTATGCTCTACTGGCATTATCCAGGGAGGAAACAGGGGACTACGTTTGTATGGAAAAACGGCCGTTGTATTTCTAGCCTAAGTATGTCCATTCTCAAGGTTTTGACTATAATTAAATAAATTAAATTATAATTAAACGACCTCCGTGGCGGAGTGGCGTACACACCGGTTTTCAAGGTGTCGTCTGCTCCGAGGTCCCGGGTTCGATTTCCGGACGAGTCAATGTAGAAAAAAAGTGTTTTTCTACATTTTCTCGGGTCTGGGTGTTTGTGGTACCTTCGTTGTTTCTGGTTTCCAAAATACGAATGCTTTGAATAGTTATTCAAATTGGGATCAGAACAATGTATGTGATGTTGTCCACATTTATAATTGTACCGATTGACATCAAAATCAGACTACAAGATTGAGTTGTTAATATACAAAATATTTTAAATCAATCTTCGACCCTATCTCTCAGTAAATAAAATCCTTATAGCCTCTCTAACAAAGAGGCAACGGTTAAAAGAAACATCAAAACGTTGAAACTTTTCAACTCGCAAGTTAAGTTAAATGTATCAGAGCGAACAATAAAATTGTTTGGCCTGCCTAAACTGTGCGTTTAGAATAATAAAAGTGTACCCATCTGAACCGTTTATGTCCCACGTACGGTACACCATTCATATGATCGAAAAAGTTTTCCAATACTGTACAGTTCTGATGATAGAAAATAGTTGGAACCTGCCCGGATACTTTTATTGCAATCCCACAAGTTTGGGGAACTATGTTTTTTAATCGATGGCCAGTATTGGCGGTGCAAGACGGAATTGTGTGTTTATTTATAATTTCTGGAAATACAGGGCGTTAGGGTACAGAGAGAACATAGGGTATGACAAGCCGAAACCAGCCTTTGTTAACAAAATCATATAAATACTGTGGATAATTTAGAAATTTTATATCATTAATTTAGTTTTTTTTTTATTTACATAAAAACTAAAATTATGAAATATCAATTTGTAAACTTAAAAATATTTTGCTCAAAAATAATTATATAAAATTCTGTCTTCACCATAGTTTTAATATGTATATTATGTTAACATAGGCTGATTTTGGCTTCATATACATATTATTTATCTAACTCCCTGTATAAACTTTCTAATCCTTACTTCCTCAATTATATTATAAACGCGGAAGCAACTCTGTCTGTCTGTCTTTTACGCTTTCATTCTAGGTATCACTATGAAACCCATTTTGTTAAAATTGGCAAAGATAGTTTACATCTTGAGAGAGGACGTAGGCTATTTTGTATTCCACTGCTGGACTTAGGATCCCGCTTGCGCGGTATAACTGAAGGAACAAGCGGAGAGCCGCTGAAAAGAAGTGTAATCTTACTATAAATTAATAAATAAAGAAATGCGAAACTTTTGATACGGATGTTTGCTACTCAATCACGCCAAAACGAAAATAGGTTGTAAGCTGGAAGAGCATTAGGATACTTTATATCGTGTCACAGTGTTTGTAATTGAACTCCCTGGAAAAGATTTAATAAATTTTTATGAACTTATTTATTTATTTATTTATTTATTGGATAGGTCTGAGAATATGTGACTATTTTTATTACGAAAACAAGTATGGATCCCTATGTATAGTTTTGAATTCAATACTTATTCCTAGCAAAGTCGTGAACAAAAGTTAGTACATATAGTACTTCAGTCAGTTAACCACATTTTTTTATCCATTGTGAACTCAGTTTTGGTTACTTATTTATTGTACATTATTTTGCCAAATTACGAGTACATTTATTTCTTACCCATATTTATTCACTTTGTAAAAAAGTTTACACACATTACAATTTCTTTTTAAAATTTTGGCTTTGACATTTCCCTTAAAGGGTAAGGGTAAAAACCAGTTACAAAAACGGCCTCAACGAATTTGTAAACATGTCTTTTTTTCGATAAAGTTAATCAAAATCGTGGTTGTCAAATAATAAAGTTGTTGATTGATTATCTCTATCTCGCATACAAATTAAAAAACAAGGCCAAATAGAGTGAAGTAACTATTATAAATTCTTATAAGTGAGCTCTTACACCCGTATTTATAAACAAGTAAAAGTAATTACTTGACTAAAAGTAATTACTTAGGTGAAAATTTGTAGTCCTTAATCTAGTAATTATTGGAAGTTAGAATTACGAAAAGTTAGCATTCTCAGCCAAATAATATGTCTATTAATGGTGACCCATTTCCTTCACGTAAGCACTAGGTAAGTAACATCTTAAGTTATGACTTTCTTAAGCAATAAGTAATTACTTCTTTATAAATACGGGGGTTAGAATGTTCCGTTGGCATTGCATTACGACATTAACTAATGCTCTCAAATTAATCTTCTTATTTAGTTTAAATGATTATATCTCAGTTTTTGGTTATACCAGCAACAAAAAAAACTAAAAATAAATTCTTATTTAATGAAAATTGCTTTAAAGGTTTTGTCTTATCATTTAAGCCAGTGTCATGTAAAATTATGTATTATAGGTCTGTGTTTGATAAAATTTCTTCAATCAAGTTTTTGCTATTTCGATTTTTGTTGTAAATTCTCGTATTCACCTAAACTTAAATTGAAAATGCCACTATGATTTTATTCATTTTAGATACCAATCCTAAAATTCTATATTTTCATTTCTATAAGTTTGCAAGAAAACATTCGTGATACCTATATAAATATTTAATTTTCTGTTAGATTGTCCGTGAAAATAATCTTGAGAACTTATGATTGCAAAGTCATAATATTCATTCAAAAATGTTAATTTTAATGAGATTTGTTAAGAATTCACAAAATCATATTGCTGAGACATCTGAATCTTTTGCTACTGAATTACAAAATATACTAGGACTAAACTAAAATAGCTTTGTTTCCATCATTTACGATTTCATCAATGTCTCCTACTCCTAAAATATACTGAAGGGGTTTTGTTTTCAACAATAGTAGTACATTATAATATAATATGTTTTATATAAATCACAACTTTAAAAATGCGGTCCCTTGTATAAAAATGTATAGACTGCCTGAGGTGGGACTGAAACCCACAACTAACAACACTTACCCACAACTAAAAACTCTATTAACTATTAAGCTACTCCAACATTTGGTGTGTCGATGAATTCATTTAAGGCTTGCATTGTAAGCCATCAGAGTTTCATCAATTAAGTTTCTGATTAGTACTTCTAGCATCCGAGAGAAATATTTTGACAAATATAAAGACATCGGTTAAGTGTGGGTTAAGATGAATCGCTATACGATTCCTTAAGTTAAAAGACCAGCAATTTTTCGCTAATTTGATTAAATAACAAACATATAAACGATCTTTTGCATTTATTACGTAAGTAAGATTAGTCATTTCTAAGCGCTTTAACACTCACCTAACCATTCTGTGTAAAAGAGTATTTACAATTAGCATTTCTTAATATGATTGAACTAAAACTAAGCTTAGTATTTAAACTTGAACAAGTATGTCTCAGGTGGGACTAGAACCCGCATCTTTTTCAAGTTTTAATACTGATATTATAATTGCAATTAAATTTTAAATTGCTTAAATAATATATAAATTAAATAAAACTTAGCTTTTTTAACAAAGATTACTCATAATGATGTTGTTCCGTTCAGTTGTCTTTACATGAGCATATACAATATATTATTATTCACATAGTGACACTGACATCTCTTTAGTAAGTTTAAATTGGCCTGTCATAAAGTTAAAGTTTCAAATTGATACTCAAGACAGTTGAAGCGTTCCGAGAACTAAGCATCGAATTGCTAATAAAAGTAATTTTAAAGTAATGGTAAACTTGGATTTTAGTTGTAACAATGCTTTTGATGTAGGTTAATTTGATATAGGTTATGTAGACTTTATAATTTGTAACATCATATTTAATAAATACCAAAATATAAACGCAATATTTAGAAGAACTGATAACAATTGGGATGAAAACGATGGCGATCGCACTCTAGACGACGACATGTAGGCCCTCTATCAGGTGGACCGACGATCATGTCTGGTCTGAAGATGCTGTATACTGGGTGCATAAGCCAATTTGTCATGATTATCCTTAGGGGAAGTCTATGCCTTACATAGTTCATCGTTTTGCTCATGTGTTTATAACTAAAAGTTAATAGTAATATAACTAAAAAATTAGTTACTTACGAGTAACTGTGTAATTTGAATTGTATTATGTCATCTAGTATGTCTGTAAAATTAACTTTTTAGAGTTAAAAACTTCCGCCTCTGGTACCCAAATCTATAGGTACTGCAAGAATGTTTAATTCCGATTTAATGTTTTAATTAAATGTTTTTGTTTAAATTAAATTAAAGTCATCAGGTTAGTTCGATTTTTTTGTAGATTCTAAATTATTGAACTGGATGTTATGCCTGTTTGATTAAAATGCGAACATATTTGAGATTCAAATCATTCTTTTTACTGATCATAAAGTATTCAAATGCGCTGTTAATATTTCCAACACGTCGCGCGGTGACATTTTATTTTGTACTAGCTGTACCCTGCGACTTCGTCCGCGTCAACTTCCGTGATTATGATCGCGATTATTTTTGCTAAATTTTTCACTAATGCTTCGCTCCTATTGGTCGCAGCGTGATGTTATATATAGCCTAAAGCCTTCCTCAATAAATGGATTATCTAACACAAAAATAATTTATCAAATCGGACTAGCACTTCCTGAGATTAGCGCGTTCAAACAAAAAAACAAACAAACTCTTCAGCTTTATAATATTAGTATAGATTATGCTTTCATAAAATACCGAATGTCTGTACCTCCCGTACTATAAGAACAAAGATTTTATTATGACGCTTTGTCAGGGTTCTGTAGTCAACTATCTACGTCTGTCTCCGGTTTGTCTCAAAAATAGTAAGTACTATTTTTAGTACTTAGATACTTCTAGTACTGATCAGGCTAAGTGATGTATGATAAATATTTAAAAAAAAATTTTTTTTTAATATCAGAGTGAAGGAGAATACGATCAAGTTCCAGCTAAGGAATAACCCGTCTCAAAATTGTTGGCGTTAGTTGATTAAGTTTTTTTTTAATTAATATTTTAAGGCTGTGACAATTTTTCTACCCCGAAGGAATTTATCTTCTCCGGAGGGTAGGAAAATTTCTACCTTTCGTGGTTGGATTATCTATATTATCATACATATTATAATACATACAATCATATGTCTATACTTTAAATATGAATATTATTAAATAAAATTCCCTCTTTATAAGTCGGGGGAGGTAAATAATTTTTTTAAATTATTTTTACCTATGTTACAGCTTTACTAGAGTTTCTGGTACTATAACAGACGTATAGATATAAAAAAAACCTTATTTCTTTAATACTGAACACTAAAATAAACTTAGCCATCTTGTATTTTGGTACGTCTCTAAACAGCTTCAGCGAGTTCGCGCATCCCTCGTGAACAGTGTGTTCCCAGGAGAAATTAGCCAATGTCACTCAGGACTAGTTTAAGCTTTTTAGGGGTAAAATATCTCCTAAATCCAATCAGTGTGCAGGTAATTTTACTGCTACAGACGAGCCTTTTGACTGTGGCTCTCTAAGCGTGAACTACGCGTTATATCCCGTTATACCTTAATTTTATACAAAATACTTTATATTAATTTCAAATAATCAGTATTTCAATTGAATGTCAACTGAAGTCATTCATTTTGTATACAAAATAACCCATATTGTTGACGACCATTTGGATCAGCGGTAGTAAACGCTGCTTCTGAGCCATGGGTCGCGGGTTCGATCCCCGCACAGTACAAATATTTGTGTGCATGAACATGTCTGTTTGTACTGGTCTGGGTGTTTTCTATGTATTATAAATATGTATTTACAAAAAAAAGTATATAAGTAAGATTATCGGTTGTCTAGTACCCCATATGACAGGGTACTTGATAGTACCTTAATTTGGGACTAGATGGCTCTGTGTGGCCCAGTGAGGCATGTCTTAAATATTTAAAAAATTTAAAATTGTCCTCTAGGCTAATATTTCTTTGTGTCAAATTTAGTAGTTTAAGTTACATAGAGTTATTTTTGCATTTAATAATAGGGGTTAAAGTATGAAATTGCCGATTATTTTCCCACTTTTTATTTTGTTTATAGCTCTTAAGTATAGTCATGTTA
Source organism: Anania crocealis (assembly GCA_949315895.1). NCBI lineage: Eukaryota > Metazoa > Arthropoda > Insecta > Lepidoptera > Crambidae > Anania > Anania crocealis. The sequence goes on from OX438868.1 coordinate 10,640,151, forward strand.
TTGCGTAATTATTTTGTATTGTTTAAAAAATTAAATAAAGTAACTCTTGACTAAAAAAAAATGCAATACTAGTGCCTATTACTTCAAAGGAAGTCGTTGAAAAGACCCCTTACAATGTGTCAGCTGACCTTCTTGCTTCAATTAAGTATATTTGTATTATATACTTTGATTTTCAGAAATTTAAATAGTATAATGCGTAGCTTTATAACCATCTAACTTTCACCTTTAATTGCATCAAAAACGGTTAAGGCGTTTTTAAAAAAACAAAAAATTGTTAGTATGGGAAAATTACTTTTATCGATTTTGTCCATACAAAACGGCAATTTCATACTTTAACCCATAATATTTAGTGAGGATTAAAAGATTAGTTTAAAAAAACCGTTGAAATGTTAATGCTGACTAAATACTTTTTTTTTAACATTACTACTTAAAAAATTCTTAAAAATGTCTTAAGGGAACTACCAATAGCTATGTGCTGCTCCCAATTGATATAACTTTATTATTTCTAAACAAAACCAATTCTGAAAAATTAGAATAGGTTTACCTTAGAAAATTACTTTAAAATTAATTTATTGAATCACAGTAAACTTTTCATTGAGTTGTATATAAAGTCGAATTTGTCGCTATCGCCAAAAGCGGCGACTTTTACCAATAATGTACAATACGAAAGAATGCTAGAATGAAAAGCAGTTAACAGTAATTCATTAAATACCAGAGGATCTAGATTTTGAGATTTTATTTTGTTTAGAAGTAATAAAATTAAATCAAAATAAAGCCTTTAGGAACTTATGAATTGGCGCAACTGAGATGTTTTTTATACAACGTCACTTATACAGTGAAGTAGTCCAAATTGAAAAAAAAACACACTAATTTATCCGATCATATTGTGTCAGTGAACCACCACTGGCCAAACTACGATCGCCAATCCGCCAAGCGAGCGTGTTCATTATGGAAAAATTTACAATTTATTTAAATACTGTGTCCAGCAGTGGACTGATTGGACTGGTGTGATGTTTATGATGGTGATAATTTGTAGTGCCTTACAATATCGTTGACGATGTCAAATCGCTTTGAATCGATAAATTTGCATTTACTTGTATAATTATTCAGAAAACCAATTTTGGATGTTTGTTTGTAGTAACTGTGTGTGTTTATTTTTGTTTTCATTCCACCCAACGACCGCCATCATGTGATTTATTTCTCTCCGAGCTTCGTTTTATCCTTTACGAATTTAAAGTGTCGACAAAATTAATTATGTCCTGTTAATTTCACATGTTCAAGAGTCATGTGGCGAGTGTACTAAAGTAGGCACAAATATTATGTTTTATTTTCAGCCTGTACATTCAAGCTGACCTTTTTAAAAGACTTCCTCATATTTTAACGTAATTGCTTTGTATCAAACTTGCAAATCAAATTTGAAGAAGACAAATGGCTTTGAACCTTTTTCTAAGTTTATTAATTTTATGTTATTGATATAACAGCATACAAACAGTATTTCTATTCTTGTCGTAACCAGAAAAACATCCTAAAAGCATAATCAGCATTTGACACATAGCTATTCCATCATGTCACGGGAAGCCAGGCGTTTGCTCATAGTATTTTTTGTCACTACCATGAAACGGTATCTACAAAAAATTTAACAAATCATGTATTAATCCCTCGATCGTGAGTTATTCCAGACACAATTGAAATCAATTGTTATCGTGGCACCCGAGTGCCTCCTTTGGGTTGAGGGATTAAACACGCGACATTCTGGACCAAATTTTTTACAAACATGTCAAAGTAAACTATCGCGTTTTTCATATTGTTACGCTAACTCTATTTATGCTCTATGCAACTAAATATTTTCGTAGTACGCAACATTATCCCTAAACAACTTGAACATAACGTTAAAAATCCTCAAACAGAAATGTTTAGTTCAGTAACAAAATCAACGTGGTAATCAGATATGTACACTCGCAAACATAGAATAGCGTTGTATAGATCTCATATATATTATCTTGCAATAAATACGAACGAACACTATCTTAGACATAATATCTGTGACACTACTTCCAACCCTCTCTTGCTCTATCGGATGAATATGGCCCGTAGGAAATGATGAGAGTGGCGGTGGGCTATCAACGGGGTCGTCGCGAGGTAATGTCATCCGAACATCACCGTTCGTTGGGGCTAGGAAACGAGAGGGCGACACGGCTAAGTCTTTGTACAATAATAAAGATATGACTGTTATGTCTGTTACGCCTCCCTAGACTTAACCTCCAATCGATTTTTCATGGTATGTTAATAGATTACAATAGGTTTAACACTGAAGTGAATATAAAAACTCAAACTAATAACAGTTCAAAATAGGTGTAAAAATTTATATGGGGAACTAATAATTACTTGAACCATTGATTCTACGCTGCGGACGTGGCCAGTTTAGTAGCATAAAGTTATGAAAGCGCCAAAGTGCGACGCCCTTGCACTAAAAGGTTATAAATCCTGTTTAAATGACTTGTTTTGCATTTTTAAACACAACTTCTTTATATTTTGAACCCCGATTCTCCTGAAAAATCTTGGCAGCTAGAACGTGATGTTTTATTATAACATTTATTCACATTAAATCATTTTTAAAAATAATATTGAAAAAAAAAATTTCATCTTGGATATTCGAAAAAACATTTACGTTTGTAAAAAAATATAAGGTATAAATAAAAAATGGATAAATAACTACACCTTGATTACTATGTATATTTCTGTGTTGTTTAAAAACGACAATAGCTATAAGTGGTTGTAGCAATGGGTATGTCTCAAACTGACCAAAATTTTAACAAAATCAATTGCGCTATCACTGAAAACATCATTAGATGGCCGTCTTACAATTTTATTAATAACCTTTAGTCAAACCAACCCGTTGCGGCTGCACTGCTGAAATCCCTATGTTTCGCTTGCCCTGTCCAAATATAGATGAGATATTTTTTGTTGTGTATGACTATTAACATGAAATCGACGATTAAATCACCAGTGCTTTTAACAATTTTATGTTTATTAAATAGATCTTATGAAGAAAGATAAAATTTAAACCAACTTGATGCACAACTTTAAGACATTTACCGACGTAAAGTTAAATTAACACTATGGAAATTACAAAATATGTATAAAAATAGGTATTTGCAATTGGTGGCACTTCGAAATTTGTTTAAGTTTAGCCCTTATTTTTGCTTTTTATTTTAAAAGCTACTTGCATTAGCTTTTTGACATAGCCAACATAATCGCTTGCTTCTTGGCCCCAAGCAATACGCATTGAAAACATACCACCCGGGGGATCCGTACGCATTTTATTTATTACTATTGACATGTTTATTTAGGTTGCACGTAGTTATGTTGGTGTAATTCATTCTACTGTAAACGAAATAATTAAATTCTATAAAGTTTAATGATTTTATTCATAGTACGTGAGTATTTAAATAAAGAACTAAGAGATTATTAGTTCGTTTGCAATTCTACCTATATAATTACCCATCATTGCTGTTTTCATTTAAATTCAATGATAAATAGGCCTTTGCCCTGCAGTGGAATGACTACAGACAGTCACTGTATATAATTGTTAACCACTCATACCTGTAAGTTACGTCATCTCGTGCATCACAATTTCAGACCAAAGTGAGTGTGCTCACTTTACTCCGAAATTGTACTCTTACATACATTAGAACGAGCGATCCAATAATTTCCGTTAGTAATAAACTGGTTCTTTCCCACTACATTTCTGCATTACTGTACAGTTCAGCGAACACAATGTATAGAGATACCTCATAGTATCAAATTAGCAAAGTCTTGCACAATAATTAAATGCTCCCGTCTGACTAAGGCAGACGCTACACTTCGCGGTTAATTATTTACGTGCACAGTTGTTAGTTGTCTTTTACGTAGGTACTTGTCATAATCTTCATAAGGTATTAAAATGCAATTTGGACATGGATATCGTATGACTATAGTTAATTTGACGTCACAAGCTACGACGTCAATGCAATTAACATTTATTATTAGTAAATGGACGAGATTTATCCGGGTTTTCAGGCATAACATAAATGATAATTTTGGAAACTCAATTAGTTATTTTGATTTTTTGTAAATGGTATCAACTTTATCTACTTAATTATTTCTTAGGGTTCACGTTTTTAGTTTGCTATTCAAGAAGAAAACGGTACAAAGCACAAGTCTGGATGCGCTTTTACTAATTAGACCGCCTAAACTGTACCAACATTATTCAGTAGGATAACTTTTATAATATTTTATGTTGCGTAAATTTGTGAATTAATGTAAGTAGTAGTAGTGATATCAACACCAATAACCAAACTAATCACCAAATAATTAACATGGCTGGTCATTCATTCATTCATTCATTCATGGCTAAGACTATGAAAAAATCTTGTGAAGAGACCTGATCAAGTTAAAGGTTTCAGTGTGTATTCAGCCTAAGGAAACTGCGTTTGACTAGTTGAAATTAAACTTAGTTATAGGGTAGGAATTAAGTTGTACAAACTCTACCTTTGACAAGTTCAGTGTTAGTCGTAAGACCGAAGAAACCCTTTGTGGAAAGTGTTCTTTCGTTTATAATAAGATTAGAATTTGATGTTGCAGTTGCATAAGTACTTATCATAATAAATTCGTTATCATTCAGTTAATATATACAACATCATAATATATGTATCTGATTCTAAAATAACTATAACTATAAGCACTGGTTTTTGTTGAAACCACAAACAACCAACGTACAACAAACACACGTACTACAGACACGATAAAAGATTGAAAATGATTTTTCCTACATTACACCGTTCGGGATTGGAACTCAGAACTTCGGATATAGCGACAACTTGCAAACCGGTATGACGCCACTCCGTTACATTTCAAATTTACTGTTTCTTAAATATTAATTAAAGTTATTCTTTTTGTTCCTAACGTACTCCCGTTTTATTTAATTGTTTGAAGTGGACAAATTGTTTTTAAAGCGCTGTAAAGGCATACCTTTTACACATATTACTCATTTACACTCTAAATTGTAATGTTTACTGATATGTTGCTGGTGAATCTTTTCCAATAAATAAATAATCACTTAATTAATAAATTACGGAGGTCATCAAACAGATGCCCTGCATTAAAGAGCATCGTGCAATGATATAATAACCTGATACCTTTTCGATTCCTTTCCAATATATTTTACAATATTATGCTTTAACGAGTGTAACATAAAGTTTATTTCATTTAAATCCTTAATAATATCCATAGTTGTATCGGCTAGGAAACGTGACTGCCTCGCTTCAGGTGTTCGGTTACAACGAGACACGTTCGACAAAATCATATTTTACGTGATTCCATTCTAGGTAAAGCAGCCGGTGCACTAGACGTACCTTATGACTTGTATTGGCCACTACGTGTAAAGATGTAAGTTGGAGTTGGAAAATTTCACGCTATTGTAGAGAACTGACATAGTGCAGTACAAAATTATGCTTATGGGTCGCATTGCAATATGCAATATCAATGTTGTATATCTCACACATGTTTCTGTTAACAAACATATATTTATCTTAATCTATACTTAATATTATAAAGCTGAAGAGTTTGTTTGTTTGAACGCGCTAATCTCAGGAAGTACTGGTTCGAATTGAAAAAATATTTTTGTGTTGGATGGTTCATTTATCAAGAAAGGCTTTAGGCTATATACGAGTAACATTACGCTGCGACTAATAAAAGCAAAGAATCAGTAAAAAATGTTGCAAAAATAATAGCGATCATAATAACAGAAATTGACGCGTAAGAAGTCGCGGGCAACAGGTAGTTGTTTAATATTCCTGTGCTTGTGGAGTATGTGTCCAGTTATTTCCCTTAATTACTTAAAGTATATTGAAATAGGGTTGGTTATTGCTCGCTTTTTGTCGCATACTAAAATACTACCACACTTGTTATGTCCTTGTACAAAGTTTAACAACAAACAATGGGTAATATAAACTATTTATGACACTATGTATAGCTATGGATTTAAGTAAATTTGTAATGTTTGAATGATTTATACAACAATAATGCTAATTCTTTTCGAAAGTATTTCTTCCTTGTTTTTTTTTTTGCTTCATGTCATGTTGCTAACTTCTATAAAATTCTTTTAGAAAATTCTATACAATACGCAAAGTTGTAATAACAATCGCCTAATAAGCGAAAGGCTATGAATGCAATTCCACATAATATGCCAGAATTTTTTTTTAAAGATTGAACATAATCTTTCGTATTTCAAAAAACTGACTGTTTTCTTGAGTTTACGCAAACACTTATACATACATACATATACAGGGTGAAATTATAACCACTTTCCAAAATTTTTATATGCGTTCAGTATCGTATTTAGAGCCTATTTATGAAGTGAAAAATGTAAATCAAGTTGTCACCCGAAAATATTTTTGTGATATAGCTTTTAATTTTTACGGTCCTAGACCTGTTAAGGTATAAAGGGAAATTCAAAAACTCATGAATAGTATTGTAATAAATAAATGAGATGCACATCGCGTAAAAAAAGTGTTACTAGGATGCCATATCAAAAATTTTAGATTTATCTTGACATTTTTGTACTGGGCTGTACCAAAAGAAAAAATACGTCATTTGTTTTTTGCCTCATAGATTGCTATATTAAAATTTGGAAAGTGGTTAAAATTTCACCCTGTATATACATTGAAACGAAAAACTAAATCTGTAAACTTATCTTTCATTTCAATTTAAAAAAGAGTTTTTATTAGAAGTGTAATAAAGTATTGAATTTATTTCATTATTTTGTGAGGGATCAAAAACGATGCCAATTTTAAGTGTTTGAATGCACTATTTAAGCTTAAACTCTTCTTTTTATTCTTTTTATGTGATTATTCAAAGATAATCTGTTGTCAGTATTATCTAAGCTTCTTATTGCAGGCAATTGTTTTACGAATTACATCTTAAAGCTTAATGTGCTGCTTTAAACTGCTGCCTATCCCGAACCCAAGCCAATTAAGAAAAGATTGTTTTATGAATAGGAATGTAACCTGGGGCTCTCGAATAATAGTCGCGTCTTACTACTAACCCAAAGCTTACCAAAAATAATTGCTACAGTTTCCCAAAACTTCGGAGATGGAAACACGGCAAACTTAAACTCAATCTGTTTTCAGTGCTGAGGTTAGGGCTCAAGGCACTCTATGTCATGCTTAGTTTATATAATTTGAAATTTGATTTGTGAGTGTGGGCGATGGGTCTACGGCGACATCAAAGCGTATGGGCCAACCGCTGCTCGAAGATCAGACGAACTCGCCTAACTGTTCCGCGTCGATGGATTTGCGAGTGACCTTGCTATTTGTATTTAGGCTCAAATGATTTGTGCCGTACTATCGGTTTTTTCAGGAAATCAAAATGCCTTACGTTTTTTTTACAATTAGACGAAATTTTGTATTTGCCGTTACTAGTGGACAAGGACTCCATCATTGAATTCAAGTTACCACAGCAATGATGGGTATAATCACCACGCTTGCCATCGTTACTATTGTATAATAATATTAATAACTGATAGATTGGATAAGGTTTATAATCTTAATGGCATTAGCATTAGTATCAATTTATATTAAAAGGTACTTTGTCGCATTAATATAATATTTGCAGTAAAGCTAAAAACAAAAGTTCTAGGCATGATATGAATGTGATTTTTGTTAGACTTATGTACAACCATTGGTATATCATAATGCTATTCGTCTTACTGTAAAAATCATTTGTTTTTTAGGTATATATATGATGTAACATTAAGAGAATTGCTTATATAGGTACATATACATATTAAAGTCAACCAACGTTACTCCTAAATATGACGTGTTTTGTAAACACTACACGACCACTTTAGAGTACCTACGTATATGTGACACAACATTATCAATTAGTTTTAACATGTCTAATACTCACAGTCTATTGTCACTTCTCTAGAATGTACCATTAACGAAAACCAGTAGTTATGAGCAAGTCCCATTACATCTCTGACGCAAAGTTACGGATTTAATTATAAAGGTTTTCAACATTTACTTAACAAATATTTGATCAAAATACAATCGCTGTCAGTCCAAGACTAATGTTTGCTTAATTGACTCTCTTTGATTGTCATTTGCTTTGCTAATTAGGTATCCAATCCGTCGTATGTGTGTGTTAAAAGTTTTTGTTTATACGAATTTTGCTGGGGTTATACGTGTTGGCGTATTAACTCTGAATTAATATTTTAAATTAATAAGTAGTTTTTATCAGTATTTTAACTTGGAGTAGTTTTTAATCTAATTTTTGTAGCAATTAGTTGCTTTGAGGTTTTTACCCAGTACCTTGATTTTTTATGAGTTTCCGATATAGAGCTCTATTTCCATGGCGTTTCAGGGCGCTTGCAACAATGCTGAAATTTCTTATAGAAACTTATAAAATACCAGGGTACATACCAGTCAAGAAGTAACTAACTCTAGAATAGTGTAATAAAAGTTTCAATCGCAAATAATATGCTTTTGTCGATTCTTACTTTCTTATTTTTTACTTCCTGTTTCCGTTATAGATACCAGTATAGGTATAGTCAATGATATTTAAAAAGTATAGATAGGTTATGCCCTTACAAAACTATCGAAATATATGTGCCGCTTGCGAACAACTGCACACATGCGTAATTCTTATTTTGTCCTTGTCATACTCGTGAAAAGAACAATTACTTTCTCTTTCATGGATTCGAAAAGACGTCACAATTGTGACGTTTTAGGGACGCATATTGAGAGCGCATGTAACATATCTATTACTTTTTAAATATCATTGGGTATAGTCAATGATATTTAAAAAGCATAGATACCTTACAAAACTATCGAAATATCTATGCCGCTTGCGAACAACTGCACTCATGGGTAATTCTAATTTTGTCCTTGTCATACTCGTGAAAAGAACAATTACTTTCTCTTTCGCCTTGGCATCCATATTGTATCAAGACGTCACAATTGTGACGTTTTAGGGACGCATATTTAGAGCGCATGTAACATATCTGTTTTTATAGAATGCCAATTTAGAAAAATGTAACATACATTGGACTGGTGATGATAATGATTTAACCATAGAACTCAACATTACCTTAATACTTTACAAAAGCAATTTATACGTAAATATATATTATTGTAGGCCCAGCTCTTGACCTTTACTTAACAACTGGGAAACTATGTTCACGGGGAAATAAGTTTTGATAATCACTTATCGAAAGCGCAAAAGTTAGTTTCAAGTACTACCTATATTACTTCTAAAAATGTCGTTTAAAATTAAATTTAGTCTTATATAAACATCTATTAAAGTTATGTTGGTTCTTTAAATATTTTTATAACTAACCACGAAAACAAATTCCCATCACAAGCTGTAAGGTTATTATAAAACTAGTGCATATTTTTGTATTGCAAATCTAACTTTCGTTAGGTCCTTATACTTCTCTCTAAAATTATCTACTTATTACTAATATGGCAAGCATAGACGTACTCGTATCTTAGTAATCATATTGAATACAAGTTTACCAATTTTTTTTTTAACTTTTCATGTAGACTAAACGACCCGACAGGTGTTGCGGTTTCTTATTTTGAACTTTTAATGGTATCATTTACAAAAAATATATCACAAGTTTGTGTTTATTCTTCCAATACCTATTCTGCGTTTTATTTTCAGATATCAATATAATAATCGATTTAGTCAACAGGTGACCGGTAAAAGTGTTTAATCTAGGCTGTGACGTAAAGGATAAAAGAAAAATGAAACATAAATCTAGACTAGACTAGTGTTCTTTTTTATATTTGGGTAGATCACATTTTAGCCCCAACTCGAATATAATAACATCAGTAAAGCATAAAAGCTCTTCTTGAAGTCGGTTACTCGAATTTTTTTACTATTTTATCTAAACGTAATGAACCAATCGAAACACTTTCACTTATAACGTATTTTGTGAAAGGACTGGATTAAAGAGGGCTCAAAACTCAATCAAGGTCAAAGTTTCTGATAAAATAATAATTTTTTATTAGGGTTCCGTTCCCAAAGGGTAAAAACGGGACCCTATTACTAAGACTTCGCTGTCTGTCCGTCTGTCCGTCTGTCCGTCGCTCTGTCACCAGGCTGTATCTCAAGAGCCGCGATAGCTAGACTGTTGAAATTTTCACAAATTATGTATTTCTGTTGCCGCAATAACAACAAATACTAAAAACAAAATAAAATAAATATTTAAGGGGGGCTCCCATACAACAAACCCGTTTTATGGCCTTTTTGGTACGGAACCCTTCGTGCGCGAGTCCGACTCGCACTTGGCCAGTTATTAAGCTTCGTAGTGCTTTACATTTTTTTAAAATTGTTATTTATCAATACGTCACGTGCAATTAACATTTTAATTTTGGTTAAACGCCACAGCTAAAACAAGCTTGCCTAACCTCATTTCAACATTTACAAAACCAAATTACAGTACAAATACAGTCAAATCAGGGGAAAATAAAACATTTCATTCAACTGTCGAGACCGTTACTTTTCACTCTTCCCTGATGTCAATACAATATTAACAAGTTTCACCACAGTCATCCATAAACTTGCGAACATGCCTCTACAGGTGTTAAAAGAATTGACAACATTAAGTAACTTTCCGAAAATACTGGAGATAAAAAACAGTCTTTCCTCTGATTGAATTGTACATCTGTTCCGAGTCCTTCACGAAATTATTTGGATTGAACATTTTGCGCGGTGACAAAGTTAAATTAGATTTCTTATGGTGCGACCGGGAAGAAGTGGCGAAGGCGGACGCTTCTGTTCTGCCGGCATTTTATATTATGACAATAGGCGTTTTATGTGACAACTAAACTTTGCTTTATTGCTTCATGTTGTACATAATAAAGAAGGTTCAGCGGCTATACAGGGAGAGTTTCGTTACATATTTCATGACAACGAAACGACGAAAAATTAAACTGTCATTTTAAGGGCTGCGTCTGTTGCCGAAAAGAACACTTTCAGTAATGTTTAAAAAACTTCTAATAGCTAAGGAAAAAAAAGCTAGTGGAATAAAAAAAATAGAATATTTTATACATATGCTTATAAGTTTTAGTTGTGTGAGTATGACTGACTGAGACTTTTGCAACATGCATATTTTATCTCAAAAAAGGCAACAAAATGTCATTAATATGCTTGGTTTTAAAACCCATTGAACTATGTTTACGAACAAGTCAGATATAAAATAATAAGTTACATATTATCTTTACTGTAGACATTATTCATTTATGAGTAGTTATTGTGAGGTAGGTCCGCCTAAAAAGGGCCAGTTCGAAATAAGGTCCATCTTCTCAAACTTCTAACACGTTTTATTTAAACTAAAAAGGGGCTCAGGACGGTCTTAGACCAATTTTCTGGATGCCCTAGATAATTAAATAACACACAGATGTCTGAACGTGCAGTTGCTTTAAAGTACAATACACCGTGCACTTTCAACCGCCTGAATGAAAAACGAAGCCCACGTTATGTAACCATTATGTATAACATTTTGGCAGCATTGTTTTTAATTTTACACTGCCAAGATTTTACACACAATGGATACATAACGTGAGCTTTGGAAACAGAAAAATATATAATTCAAATAAGTAACTACTTACACACTTTGAATTTACTTGCACGTATATCTTCTAATCTTTAATTGTGGTGATAGCTTTGTTTGTTATTTTAAATAATTTAATAAGGGCCAGACTAAAGATGAATAAATTAAATACCTTATAAGGTCCAAGAAAAAAAACTGAAGAGTTGACTTATTAGTAAAATTATGTGATTTGTTATACTAAAGTTAATCAAAATTAGCATAAAACTACACTTTATTTTTATTTTTAACTAGAAAATGGTTAAGTTGTAACTTATCTAATTGTTATGTAATTCCTAAGACTTTATAAGGGTCACGATACTAATTTATATGAATTTATGTTTCATTATTAGGAAACCATTAATAACTTAATAGTAATCTAAAGCTATTGCTGTCTCAAAGTGCGACTTTTCTGGTAAATGACGCCTTGAATCGTACAGTTCATTTATGGACCTAAATTAGAGCCCTACTGCCAGATAAGGGCCATCGACAAGCTTTTGAAAAACTTTTTTTGGAAGTAAATGGTCATTGGTGTGTTGTTTTTGTACAATAAGTTCTCTTCAAATAGAAACAGTTTATTTTTTCGTGGTTTCTTACAAATTAACACACTTTACAAAATTTCCAAAAACCCGGCCCTTTATTATAACGACTAGATCTCCGCAGAGTACTAGAGTCTGCATCGTGGCATGCTTTCTACTTATGCCGAATGTGGCTTTTACAAAAACCTTTGGCATAGCATTTTCCCCTTTGCAACTGGTTTTAGTAAAAGCTTTATTAGTAACTTTAGTAAAGTACTCGTGATATTAACATCACTTTTACTCTTTTCATACAAATTTTATCTTACGTATGTATAGATAGTCAAATAATTCCATTGTTGAGCAAAATTTAAATTCTTCTGGGTCAAAGAGATCATAGTGCTAAATTACACGAATGTCTCACCATCGGTTCCATAACCTGGCAGATTTAATTTGCTAAGCAATGGAATTCCTTGATTGTAGTTAAATATGCGAGCTATCAACAAAAACATAACAATGTATGACGTATTTAATTTGATGAAAACAATTCTACGGAAATCATTATTATTTTTAAAATGACCTTGTTTACTTTGTTAATCAATAGTTGATAACGGAGCCAACGATTGTTTTGGCGTAGGTGGGCGTTTGTTTGCCTTGAACTGAGTTCAGTAGAGGGATTCGGTTGGACTTAGTAACACCATTTTTCTGACGTCTTGACTAAATCATTTCTGAGTTCCTTTAGAAAAGCAACAAGATTCAAAAAGCATAATGATCTACCTAAATCTAAAGATTGCTATATTATTTGTGAAATTGTATAGATTTTTTTATGATTGCAACATATTTTTAGAGAATCCTATTGTTAGAGACCCAACAGTGGTTTTTACTAACGTTTTAAATAGGTTATTTTCATAATTGATAGGTACTGATTTTAGCTATCATAGGCACCGTCATTACCAGACTATATCAATCAACTGTTGGTTGGACACGGGACTCCCCAGAAGGATGATTTTGCATCATTCGCCACGGTTGGCAGACGGATTGGCGAATGCAGTTTGGCAGAATGACAGAAAAATCCGCTTTGTTTGCTCATACATACATTTCAATGTTTGTTGCACTTTAAATTATGTGTAAGATTTTAAGTGTATCAAAACTCTCCACGTTTAAATTTGACCACGTTAAAACAATTAAAAGTTAATGAATTTCCACAATTTAGATGGTAGCGTAAAATAATTACACATTTTAAGGCCAACGGATAATTAGACCAGTGTCAATTTTCTTTCCGGTGAGCGTTCGATTTTCCGATGTTTGTTCATATATAATAAAGCTGAAGAGTTTGTTTGTTTGTTTGTTTTAAGCGCTAATCTCAGGAAGTACTGGTTCGAATTGAAAAATTATTTTTGTATTGGATAGTCAATTTTTCGAGAAAGGCTTTAGGCTATATAACATCACGCTGCGACCAATAGGAGCGAAGCATCAATGAAAAATGTTGCAAAAGTAATCGCGATCATAATAACAGAAATTGACGCGTACGAAGTCGCGGGCAACAGCTAGTGTCATATAAAAACAATTAATGGTAATTACAAATAGACAAACAACCACTTATTTCGATATTTTCTATTTATCGCCTCAGTTTTTGTGCATTTGTATTTTTATTCGTGCCTAAAGTATTATAATACGATAATTTTACATTTTAAAAATCTATACTAATATTATAAAGCTGAAGAGTTTGTTTGTTTAGTTGTTTGTTTGAACGCGCTAATCTCAGGATGTATACTGGTTCCAATTGAAAAATTATATTTGTGTTGGATAGTCCATTTATCGAGGAAGGCTTTAGGTTATATAACATCATGCTGCAACTAATAGAAGCAAAGCATCAGTGAAAAATGTTTCAGAAACGGGAAACATTATTCATTCAAAGTCGTCTGTTGCATGCGATTCGTAAACGGTTCAAGTTACCCAATAAATATATTATAACTAAAAATAAAGTACCCAATCGCGATCATAATAACAGAAATTGACGGGGACGAAGTCGCGGGCAACAGCTTGTTTTACTTATATTATTAACACCTCTATCATGCCAGGACAGTTAAACAAATGTATATGAAATTTAGTGCGAAGGAAGACTTAAGGCACGAATAGCACACATACTATTTTCAAAATACTTTTCTCGAGGTATTTATATATTTAAAACTTTATTGCAGAAAATAAATATAAAGGTACAATTGGTGGACTTAATGCCATGTGGCAATTTCTACCAGTCGACCATTGGGCTAAGCAGAAAAGTTTTGTAGGCGGTGCGATAGACAAAACTAAATGAAACTCAAGTAACAATAATTTGGATAGAGTGAAATATTATGGATTTAAAACAATAAAATGTATTAGATCTCCAAAACTACTGGTTATCTCGTTCAAACTAATTTTCGTTGAAACAATTTGTTAAGATCTACATCATGTATTTTTTTCAAAATTTCCCCTTGCTTATTTTGAAAATTAGAGGGGGGGGGGGGTAACACTCATTTTACTACTTTGGATCCCTCTATCTTCCAAACGGAAGACTTTTGGAAAAAATGGCTATAGAAACCTCTATGTCATTTTAAAAGACCTATCTATAGATACCCCATACGCGTAGGTTAGAGTTAAATTTGTTTTTTTGTTTTTGTTCTATGTGTGGGAATCATTATTTTTTATTTTTTGTATGAGAATCGTGAAGCGGTCAACAGGATACACCTATCTACCAAGTTTCAACTGTGTAATGCTAATATTAGGAATTAAAATATGAAATTGCCGTTTTATTGTAATAGGTTCTTTGAATTGACATAGAATCTTCATGGTTTGAGGTTTTCGAATGAAACTTTTTTTAAATGGTTTCTATGGTGTTCTCCTTTTAAAAAATGTGAAACATTTGAATATCGACTTTCAATTGTTTTTGTTATTTAACTTAGACAAGAAAGATGGATACTGCGAAAATTCGAGTGATTTTTGAATACGAGTTCCGACGCGGAAGTAACGCGGCAGAAACAGCCCGCAATATCAATGTTGCGTTTGGAGAGGGATCTGCTAATAAACGCACCGTGCGATTTTGGTTTAAACGCTTTCGTGATGGAAACTTCGACTTGAAGAACGAGCCACGAGGAAGACCGCCCACACAGGTGATTAACGATGAATTAAGAGAGATGGTGGAAGCCGATCCTAGTCAAACTACCCAGGAATTAGCGGCATGGTTTAACGTAACCTTACCCACAATATTGACTCATTTGCGTCAAATCAATAAAATAAAAAAATACGAAAAATGGGTGCCTCATGATTTGACTGATGTGCAGAAAGAAACGCGTGTTTAAACTTGTGTTGCCTTGCTGAATCAGTACAGAAATGAAGGAATATTAAATCGAATTGTGACATGTGATGAAAATTATGATAACCGTAAAAGAAAAATGCAATGGCTGACC
Source organism: Anania crocealis (assembly GCA_949315895.1). Taxonomy (NCBI): domain Eukaryota; kingdom Metazoa; phylum Arthropoda; class Insecta; order Lepidoptera; family Crambidae; genus Anania; species Anania crocealis. The sequence continues at coordinate 10,655,747 of OX438868.1, forward strand.
CCAGGTCAAATGCCACAACAGTGTCCTAAAGCAAAACTTAACAATAAAAAGGTTACCATAAAGGTCTGTTTGGTGGTCTCAGCATGGTGTTATTTACTATAAGGGTTCCGTTGTTTGCCATTCGGCTACGGAACCCTAAAAAGGGCTACAAACTAAACATAGTACCTTTAATATATAAACTAAATACTAGAACAACTACTTGTACTAAATAAATACTATAAATATAAAATATAAACTAATATAGAAATTTAGAAATATAGAAAACTATAGAAATAAAGACGACGCGTAATGTAAGAGCAAAGTTCATGATGACGATTCCAATTAATTTAGAAAATAAGACCAAAAGTTTTTCTTAAACGTGTATTTACTGGATGACACTTGACAAACACTCAATTAAAATGAATAAAATTTAAATTGAGAGTTTACTCATTCGCAGATTCCACTCAAGAAATAGTAATTAAAATACGAAGTTGAGTCAACTAATATCCCTTATCTCAAGTTGGGGTTGATTCCGGCAAATCTGAAATATTTGGAGGAAAGATACGGACCGTTCATTTGTTGCATAGTTTAAGGGGTTTGTTAAATTAACCCCTAAATCCTAGCAAAAGAAAATCACTACAGACCCAGAATATGGTGCGTTGTGGTTTAGAAGTAAACCCATTTTATCCGTTGATATAAGCGATCAACGAATGTTGATTAATTTAGTCACACTCAAACTCTCACTAAATACCTGAGGTCTGTTGTTATTCATGTCCACGCGATATGACATCAATTAGTTTATAATAATGATAAGTATAACTTGCCCTTGCCTTAATAATTAAATGTTTAAATTGATGATGTTGCGATATTATATGATATCGAACTTAAAATGTAAGTCCTCAGGCAATAAAAATTATTATTTAACTAGCTGTTCCTCGCGACTTCGTGCGCGTCAATTTCAGTTTTTAATATCGCGATTATTTTTGCAACATTTTTCACTGATGCTTCGCTCCTACTGGTCGCAACGTGATGTTATATAGCCTAAAGCCTTCCTCGAGGCATGGACTATCCAACACAAAAATAATTTTTCAATTCGAACCAGTACTTCCAGAGATTAGCGCGTTCAAACAAACAAAATAACAAACAAACTCTTCAGCTTTATAATATTAAGTATAGATTAATAATTTACACTATTTACATTAGTAATAGTAATTAAAATGCTAAAAGTACTTACAGTTTTAAAACAGTGATAAGTGAAATAGTTTACTAACAAAAAGTATTAAAAAGACAAAAAAAAAACAATCTTTATATTTTAAGGTTGGTACTGTGCACTGACACACCTAGTAGTACAGTGCACATGAGGCCATTCATTGTTGGCAACCAGGTTGATATGCTGGCGCCTGTACCTCTTATAACAACTCACATTAAAGTATCAACTCCTCACTTGCAATTTTGCAAGACAAATTCTCTTCAGAACAAATTTCTTCAACTTAAAAACAAACATGCACTCCGTTTAAACCAGACAGATACTTGTCAACGTACGTTTTAAAATCTTCCGCTCAACTAACCGAAGGTAAACTGGTAGTTCGGAAAGTGAGCTGGCATACTTTACCAACTTGTTGTGAAGTATGTTTAAACGAGAAGCTATCGTGAGTTAGAAGCAATCGGCCCTAGAAACATTGACTAAGAATTAACAAGTGGCGTATCTCATTGTCTATGATGTCAAAAGGTATGGACGATTTACACGAAACGAGAACCTAAATTACTGGAATTCTTTTAATTATATAGTAAAATCGTGACGCAGTAATTGTTATAGAACTGCTAAAATATGGTAAGTTTAAAAAGTTATAGTATTTGAGTACCCCTAGATGCTAAAAGGGTCTCTACAGATTTAATTTTAATAATTCCGGTTTAAAAAATAATTATTACCATAAAGTTCACCCTTATACTCTCTAAATCAAACCGTTTGCCGATTTAGTTAGTAGTTAAATAAGAAAAATATTTTGAAATCCGTTATTTGTGTCGCGATTAGCATTATCCGCTCAGACGGAGTGAAAGGTATACATTATAAGTAGGTAGCAAACCATGATCATACACTTCCAGCACTGTAATTAGTTTATTTTTACAGAACAAAACTGTGATTGTTTCATTCACTGTTCTCACCTCTCCATCGCTCCTCAATCATCAATCAAGCTACCGCTCACGCTCATCATCGGACCATGACTCTATTTCTACTGCTAACCCACCTGCCAAGCTAAGCGAAATATTATTTTTTAAGGGGCCTGTGTCTGGTCCCAGTACACTGCTGGCAGTGGACTGATGTAACCAAGTGATGATGATGATAATTAAGGTATACGTAAGTGCAATTACTAATCTGTCTGAAGCCAAGCGTGAAAATCATGGCAAAAGATTCTTATAAGAAGGGACGGGCCTACTAGAGTCGGTGTTCTGCAGTGGACTAATGTAGCCAAGGGATGATGATGGTAGTATGTATACGTAAATATCCTATGAAGCGTCATCGGGTCTTACAATTACAAGTATTTCTCATCAACCGCACCGTGTAAAAGCCGTCCAACTCACTTGTCCAAGCCTGGAACACTCGAGCCGGGTCAGATGTCGCGGCGATACGGCACGATCCGACCTCGCAGCACTATGACGGCGAGTGATAGATGTTGAGGCTAGTCTCCTGTTAATTTACGCTGTCTTTATGGCCCTTATCTAAAGGTATTATGCGCGTTGAAACAATTTAGTTTAATCTGTTTAATTTTAATCGAGATTGGTTCGGTTGCTTGAATAATGTGAGACATAGAAATAAGTAAGCTTGAAGTTAATGCATTTTTTTGTTGTTTCTTGGCTATTTTTTCATCTGTGTGATTAATTGTGTAATTTTTGCTACTTATCTTTATTTTTTGTAAAAATAGATAAACCGTTTCATTTTTTCCATCTATAATTTATTTATTAAGTTGAACAAGACCAACTTGACCAACAAAACAACAAAAAGCGAACGAAAAAAATAAAACCGGTATTCTCCTTCTGATGATATGTTATAGTGCAAATACCTACCAATGAAAAGTAAAAATTGTTTTAAGACAAAGTTCTAAAAGTGATTGAGAATAAACTCGTGATTTTCTAAAAGATTTAATTGCCCACAAAACAAAATAAATCGTTCATTAGAGAATCACCCGAACAATCGTTGAATTCCAGACAACGAATGTTTCGCTAACCTTAAATACCGTTAAGAGTACTATTAGTCTCAAAAATAATGGTTTTAAATAACTGGTAAATTAAGCGAAACAGCTACAATAGAGGAAAAAGGAGAAGTAAGCGAATTAGCCTAGTTTAAACACGACTTGGAATTGTCTGCCCACCAGGGCGTTTGGTTAAAACAAATTCAAGGCGTTTTATAATTACGTTAAAATGACTATGAATTAACATTATGTAATATACAAACAATGTAGAATTTCATTTCATGACTTAAGACGCTGACTGCAGCCGATGACCTTGAGCAATGAACACGCCCACAAATTTATTCGTCTTTGAATTTCTTTGGAACGCGCCACAGCTATCACTGTCGATTCTCGTAGGAGTGTAAGAGAAAAAGCGCATGGAATAGAAGGGCCTAAATGCCAAACAACAAAATTCGTTGTGCAATTTAAAATTGCGATTTTATTAAAAATCTAAATCAGCCATTGGCTTAAGCAACATGTAATATACAATATAGCAAAATTTTATTATCATTGTTATACGGACTGCTGAGAAAAATGGTAATTTATGTATTTTCAGAGGCTACTTTGAGATTTTTTTCTATCGAGAAAAGTTTTAGAATCGTGTTTTGGAAACAGCCGCCTGGTCGAAAATATGATCAATTACAACTACATAGAATTTGGCAACAATACGAGCCATAGGCTTAAAGCAAAACAATCTTCATTGAGCTCAATTTGGCTCATGTCAGCGTCTTAAGAGGAAACACTACGGGCGAGAGAATTGAAAAATAGGTATTTGTAAAATCTATTTCAGTCGCGCAGTGCCAAACGCCTTCACCGAAGAGTGTGATAGAGACAACTGCTTCTTGGACCGAAAAAACTTACTAAAAGCACACCAAATCAACGTTTCGTAGTCCCCCGATTACTTCTCCAAAACTAGACCGATTCAAATACTTTTTTCATTAAAAATTTAAAAAAGGCTTTGGCCGTGTTCGTATGTTTTCCTTTTTTTCTAAAATTTTTCCAAATTTGTTTTCTGGATGTTTGAACACAGCGGAAAATCTGGCAATTTTTTTCGATTTTTGAGGGCTCATATCTTTTTTATTAACTAATTTATGAAAAAAACAGAATACATAGAAACATGCTAATAGTGGCCAAAGATTATTGTAATAAAAATTATTGCTCTACTGGCTTTATCCAGGGAGGAAACAGGGGATTACGTTTGTATGGAAAAACGGCCCTTGTGTTTCCTGTTAAAGCCACTGATAAGGCCAAACTATGTTCATTAATCGTCAAGTACAGACAAAAGCACGTCAACCTACCACAAAACGTCAAATTTTCTTAATTGATATTGATCTCTGTTGGACTTAAAGTTGAAAATCAATTCAAAGTCCTTTGACTTTTTGGGTAGGTTGACCTGCTGTTGTCTGTACTTTAAATCTAAATATGTATAATTATTTTGTACGTATCTTTTTTACCTAACTGCTAAACGGCTAGATCCTTTTAGGATGAAATTTTGTATGTATATTTCATTGAGTCCTTGAATAGTTTGAAAACAGAAATAAACCAAATAGGTGTTTTATTCGTAAAAAAAAATACTGCTACCACTCTCTGGTTCACAATATTGAAAAGACGAGAAAAAAATGTCTAAGAGACAAATTAAAAAATAGTGTCACTGTTAAATCGAGTTCCTAGACAAAGATTAATGTAATTTTCAAATGGATTCCAACAAAAAATTCTCGCTTCTACGTCGATAAGAGCAAATGCTGGGAAAAGCAAGTGCAGCGTTTAATTTCACAGAAATTTTGTTCGACAATTAATTTAAATGGACACCTCCGATGCAATGAAAGTTAAGCTCTCAGTGCAGACTTGCTGGGTAAGCAGTTGGTGTAATGCATTCATTAGAAAAGTAAAGGGCGAATGGAAGCAGTGGATTACAATTAATAAGATTTTCTAGAAGGTATTGCTATTTTACTACGCAGCTGAATGTATGTCTATCCGTGTATCTTTCCGTAAAAGTATACAGAATTGATCTTCAAAACGATTGGTCCTGTTTGAAGATTTTTACTCTCACGATTCTAACGATTACTCGTACAGGTCAACCGCAAAAATTTTCTAAAAAAGATTTCATTATCATTTACTTTAATAAAAAAAAGGTTTTAATGTAATCTGCTACAGAAAAACATCCATAAAATTCCAAGAAAATAATAATTTACACATCCGCGATGCTAATTTTTGTTAAAGTTTTTTAAAACTTGTTTTTACGTAAATTTTTGCTTGATCTTGAGTTGTTTTAATTTTATTTGTGGCTAAGAACATTTAATTGGCCTTCTAATAAACTTAATTTCTTTTTTCAATACTCATAACCTATATTGAGAAACAAAAAAATAATCTTGGAATCTTTTGTACAATATCGCAAAATTGTTTCTTTTTCATTTGGGCTGTTTCTTAGGCTTTGTGAAACAGTTATAAATTAACTGGTCATCTTTAATTTCTTATTAATAAAACATGAATGATAGAATTCAAATATTTTGCAAGGTACCACTTTAAACTTAAAATATTTGTCAAGCCAAGATTCGAAACAAATGACTGTAACTAATTTATTTGTTTTAAATTCTACAATTGCAATCTTACCTCATACTTAATCAATATCGTTGCAATACAATTATTTTACGAGTCAATTCGAAAGTAGATCGCAAAGTTGTATTATATCTCAGTACGTAAGAATTAACAGTGAAGGATTAAATAAAGAAAATAACGTTGCAACGTAGTCTTGCGTGATCTATCCGGTATCAAGCAGTCACGAACTGCACGCTGCAGTACAAAGCATTGATTCTTTGTTCGAAGCAATCGCTCTTTTGTATTATTTACTAAGACTGGTAAAATAGGTTGAAGCACCACAGTCTACCACAATTTGAGGATACTGAATTATTTGATTACTGAATTAGTAGGAAGAGATCGGCAAATGAGGTGCGTTTGTGTTTGGGAACGTTATGTTTGACATCTAGTGTAGGTTAATCATTTACATTTCCATTACAAGCTGAACCTTCACTGCATAGACCATTGACCATTTGGATTAGCGGTAGTAAACACTGCTTCTGAGCCATGGGTGGCGGGTTCGATCCCCGCACAGTACAAATATTTGTGTGCATGAACATGTCTGTTTGTACTGGTCTGGGTGTTTTCTATGTATTTTTAGTATGTATTTACAATAGAAAAAAAAAGTATATAAGTAAGTTTATCGTTGTCTAGCACCCCATATGACAGGGTACTTAATAGTAGCTTAATTTAGGATTCGATGGCTCTGTGTGGCCCAGTGAGGCATGTCTTAAATATTATTATTATGTTGGTCATTTTCCAATCACGGGACTATGGAGTCCCGGACCTTTGGAAGGCGTACGAGGGGCCGAAGCCAACTCGCAGAGGCCCGTTAGACAACATTTATCTAAATGATGTAATATGACATCAACCGACGATTATCCCTGTGCGCACTATACAAGTACACCCAAGGATAACCCCCGGTCAGTGCAGGACTATTGTAGTATGTGGATGCAAAGGATACTGGGCTATGGGTTTGGGTGCTAGTGGACTGAGTCTGGGTAACTGGGACTACGGAAGGACTATGGCCCCTGCCTGACCTATGTTACTCTCACGGATAAAATGGCAAGGGGTGACTCGCACACTCGTTTAATGGCCCCCCCGAAAACTATTATTATTATTATTATAGACAGCAAATCAAAAATCAAAAAGAATATCAAATCAATAGTGGCGTATCTTGTTTATGTTTTTCAAAGATAATCTGTCTTATTAAAGAAATAGCACTACCCTCCTTTTTTCTACTCGTGTCGTAGGAAGCCACTAAAGTAGTACTGCTGCGAAAAGACGGGCAGTAGAATCTTTCTTCCAACATAAGCCAAACTACGATCATCCTTCTTGAAAGGCCTGTGTCTGATATAGGCTGGTGATGATGATAATGATGATGATGAAGGATAATTTGGTGTCAGTTTTTTAAACCACCATACAGTCCACAGACTAACGGCATACGTGGGCCTTTTCCAGACTCAAGTCAATCTATAAAACATCACTTGACATGATCAAACACGGGACCAGTGCATGCATGGTAGATCACCGCTTTACTTAACCTATAAGGTCGTCAGTCTAAAATCGTATTAAACCATATAACCACATAAGCTTAAAATGTTGCTATATCTTTCATACACATTTCATGGGTCATTGAACGTGCAGAATAAAAATTCAAAGCATGGTCTTGACTTAAGGTCCTAATTTGATTACGAAATACATTTAAGGAATCCTTAACGGTTTACGCTTTGTTTTGCTCTTCTGCCTAATTACCCATATCAGCATAAAACATTTATTTTTCGTTCAGCATTGCTTCTAACAAGATTAATGTCTCCTTACTCCTCCAAAACTTACTCAGTGTCACCTTAGGGAGAAATCAGAGCATTCGTGTCCCACACACAGACAACTAAAAATTTTAAAAAACGCTTTTTAAAATGTCACAGAATCGAAAATTTAATAAACGTATGGTGTTAAAACAGTTTTGAGCTTAAGATAACATTTCAAATAATGTTATTTCTATGATATGAAATCGGTGAAATGTTGCACATGTTTATAATATTAGGGGTTAAAGTATGAAATTGCCATTTTGTATGGACGAAATCGAGAAAAGTCATTTTTCCATACTAACAATTTTTTTATTTTTTAAAAACGCCTGAACCGTTTTCGATGCAATTAAAGGTGAAAGTTAGATGGTTATAAAGCTACGCATTATAGTATTTAAATTTCTGAAAATCAAAGTATATAATACAAATATACTTAATTGAAGCAAGAAGGTCAGCTGACACATTGTAAGGGGTCTTTTCAACGACTTCCTTTGAAGTAATAGGCACTAGTATTGCATTTTTTTTAGTCAAAAGTTACTTTATTTAGTTTTTGATACAATACAAAAAGAATTACGCAATAATATGACTATACTTAAAAGCTATAAAAACAATATAAAGTGGGAAAATAATCGGCAATTTCATACTTTAACCCCTATTAAATACTTATCTTGTTTGTTATTCAAGCCTTTATCTTTCTTTCTCTTTGTAACACTTTGAATTCTAATCGGGATTTTTTTTTTATCTTTTACCATTGAAGCTCTACCAGAAATCCTTCGGTATTTTTTTTTAACTCCACACATGAAATAGCTAGCATACAAAATTAATGCACTATTCTATAATGTGTTACGTCATTTTTGAGATTTTCGTCATTAGGCACACATGCACACTTACTAATTATCATCATCATATTTGTACGGCTAATTTAGATTATTAACTATTACTATCATTTTCGAAATTGTCATAGTCAACCTAAAAATCATCTAGTTTAGTGTGCTTTAACGTTGTATTAAATAATATCCTACGATGCAATTACAAAGACACGGTTTTTACCCAAGACACGTTTTCCTCACTGAAAGTAGTCTTTATATTATATATTCTTTATGACTTATTCAGGGTGCCATTTGGGTGGGGTACGTATCGGTTTTCATATTGATTAAAGCTTTGAAGTCCAGGCTTGTATCCCATGGCAAGGTTTCATGAAGATTTTTTTTATTTCTCATTCTCTCAAGCGTTTTTGGTTTTATTGAACTTCTTACTTTAGGATCAAATTAATGTACGTTGTGTGGTTTGTTGTCTAAAGCATTTTATTCAAATAATCAAAAAATGTAATGCGGTTTCTCTTGAGTTGATTTGTCTGCGCCTAAGGGAGAAATCAGAGCAGTCGTCCCAAAGCAGCAACGCTGCCATTCTTCACAATTTTCATCGGCACTTTGAGAATTACAATGTGGCAAAGGCACAGAAAGAATCCGGAAAAGTGGGGACATTCTACACGTTATGTATTTTTTCCAAGTTTGTACCCACCATAAACTTATACTAAATCTATGGTACCCACTGTATTCAAAATTAACAAATGATTGTCGATTACAAATGAATGTCGTTGTACCGGTATTCAAATTAATATTTATCAAACTAGGTATGTAGATTTTATTTTCGTTACGTATTGCACAATTATGCAGAATAATAACTTGTTGTTTTCGGTTGTGGTAAATAAATAAATATGATTTGGAAATAGAAAACATAATCAATGTTTTGGTATTTGTTTTCAAGTACGAAATAAATACACTTTTATACAAAATAAAACGGTCATTATTTTGGTAATGAAATGTTAATGTTAAAATTAATGTTAAATGTTAATATTACGATGGCCACTGAACAAATAATCACCAACTTGTTTTTTTTTAATAATAAGAATCGTGTATGCTCTATATCTTTCGATTGATCGGGTAATTAAATGTATTATTATTAATTTGCTAAAATACATAGTAACACAAAGTTTCCACTGCGCTTTATTTTTAGTTCAATGGTTACTTCTCTGTACCTAACTAAGAATCTAAATAACCGAAAATAATGTATATGTTGCCTAATTTCAAGTTTATCACCGATTTTATATGTTAATGTGTTATTTTATGAAAACATGTTTTTTTATATTTTCTGTTGTCATTTTGAGCTATTCTCTTGAAAATCTTGGTCCAACTTAGAAAAATTGGTTTATTTTTACTTCAATAGTTACTTCTATGTACCTAGGAATTAAATAACCGAAGATAATGTAAATGTGCCTAATTTCAATTATATCACGGATTTTAAATAAGTTAATGTGTTATTTTATGAAGACATGTTTTTTCTAATATTCTGTTGCCATTTTGAGCTATTCTCTTGAAAATTTTGGTCAAACTCAGCAAAATAGCAGTCGGAACTTATTTAAAACCATTCCCTGATAGTGCTCTACATATTTTTTTTATCACATCTATATGTAGACGTGCCACGTCCAAAAAATTGTTAGGATCCTCCTAAATGGCCTATTAGAAGCAAGTCAACGGCTGTCTCGATGCGACGCTATCACGTGATCTGCAAGCTATCTCAGGCGTCGGATTAGCAGCTCGGAACGTGGAAGTGACATCGCTCACCGAGCCAATGTGGTTGAAAGTAGACGTAAATGTTGTATAATGAGGAAAATATCTACCTTATTTACCCCATACTCCCTCTATTTTTACGGTAGTCATGCTTAGAGCATATTCATAACTAGCTGTTGCCCGCGACTTCGTCCGCGTCAATTTCTGTTATTATGATCCCGATTAATATGAAAAATGTTACCCGATTTTGCAACATTTTTCACTGATGCTTCGCTCCTATTGGTTGCAGCGTGATTTTATATAGCCTAAAGCCTTCCTCGATAAAAGGTCTATCCAACACAAAAATAATTTTCAAATTCGAACCACTACTTCCTGAGATTAGCACGTTCAAACAAACAAACAAACAAACTCTTCAGCTTTATAATATTATAAGTAGGTATAGATAATTATTAATATGTAGACACACAACCAGCAACAGAGAAACGGCCTCGCAAAATGAGTGTCCATTTCATCGTTTGCCTAGCTATTCCGAGTGGGTGGCTAAGCAGCTTGCTAGACATGTTTTTATAACTTTCATCTTGCCATAGACCAATGGGTAACCCAAAACTATTTCTAAAACCAGTACAGTTTATAAAAGATTATTCCATTAAATGGACCCGACCGGGATTCAAATCCGAGATTCTTGTGTAGCTTAAACTTGAAATAAATTTTACCTTTAGATGAGTATAATTTTTTTAGGAATGTACTATTCTATAAGTAGTAAAACCTGAAACAAACCATACGTTTTGAGTCGTACTTGGCACTGTACCAAGATAGATCTTCATGTTAAGTAAATCCAAAAAAAAAAACAAATAAATGAAAATTCTAAAAGTGTGTTCAGACATTGAGCAGGTGCGAAAAAATATTGTACCAACATGGTTAAGTAATACAAAAATTTTGGTACATGTTATGTAAGTACTAGCTGGTGTAGGCGACTTCGTACGAGTAGATACAAGAATACGTTTTTCAAGGATAAAAACCCTCTATAAAAAAATAAGACCCACCGCGAAAGTAATACCGTCACATATTTTAACAAACTTATAATCAAGTTTGAGCAATGATACTTACGTAAAACGAATAACTGTCTCGCGTTGCGCTATCGCGACACTAGCGCCAGATCTCTGGAGGGAGATTGGCGCGGTCTATCCCGCTGAGATGCCATTAGTCACTTTGGCTCGGGCTTTAGGGAAATGTAAACGCGAAGTCATGAGCTTGTAAGTTAGGAATGACACAATCTGTTTGGTAATTTGATATAGTAGTAAAAACGACACGCCATAAATAATCGCTTAATTCCCAAAAGCTAATTACTTATTTTACAATAGTCCCATGGGGAATTAAGCGGATAAGTAGTCTCAGTATCTCTGGTCTGTCTTAACGTTACAAATAACACTTGATAAGATATTTTAGCAACATAATTGCAATTATAATATTAGGATTTAAATTTGAATAATTATGCCTCAGGCGGGACTCGAACTCGCATCTCTACGAATACCGGGCGCGGACATAATTTTTCAAGTTTAAGTACTGACGTTACAAATAAATTACTAGAAATAGCAAAAGCCACTGTCCATTATTAACAAATACCGACACAGTGTTTGTTAATAATGCTCTAATAACAAATATTATATGTTTAAATAATAAAAGTTATTTAATCGGGGTTAGGGTTTTTATGTAACTTATTTTGTTTCTCATAAGTTTCCGATATTTTTGGTACTGCTTCTTGCGCCATAGCATTCATGCAGTTCTTTAAATAATACAATAATTAAAAATAAGGAACACAGTCAAAATACTTGTTCAAGAAGGAATTAATGGAATCATCTCTTTTAAATTAGTAGATTTACGTACCTACATAACACAACCCAAAATATTGACAGAATAAAGTTACAGAAATTAATAACGAAGAAGTTCGATGGAAACCTAAAGATAAACATAACTTTTGTAGGACTACCGATCATAATTAATTTGTTTGTTTGTTAACTAGAACAAGTTATTGTTCATGTGTTTTAAGGTTCGATAGCCAAAGATATAAACAGGAAAAACTAAGAGTATTGGCTAGCTGCTATAGAAAGGTTTTTTTTTTGTGTTACAAAAATCATCAGACACAAAAAGTGTTTTGTGTATTCAATTACTTTTATATGCGGCAAAAAGAGCTCATACTCGAATATCACACAATGACACAAACTTAAATGGAAATATAGGTACTAGAAAAAAGTAATATAATTTTTTAATGAATTAACAATTTATTGCTTTAACCTCAATTATTTAATACTAAATAAATTGCCTATTGAGTATTCAGCTAGATGACTGAACAGCTGCTATAATTATTCGTGAAGTAAAAAAAGAGATTTCTTTCAACACAGTAAGCTGTTCTGTTTAAGTACTAGAATCGGCTCTTCCGAGTTTGTGCGTCAGTCACTACTCTATATTACGCCAACAGTTTCTATAACTACAACCTTCCTAATTTGAAATATTAGCAAGGGCAATGTTCATAGTTGCCAACAATAAAATGTAGCATGGACCTAAAACTTTGAAAGAGAAATAATTAACCTCATCCTCTCGTTTTGCGATGTAAACTTTCCTAATACGTTGTTTGGTGAAACATTCAACCGAATCCAAAGTATTTGATAGAAGTCCCAAGCACTGGGTTGTAGCCCAAATACAACACACCAATTGAATTAAGGAAAAAAATATTGTACTGAAAATTTTGAAGTGAAACTTTTTTATCGGCGTTGGAAAAAAATTTACGTCACGTTTTGCGTCACATTGACGCGTCAGATTTTTCGGTTACGCGCCATCTTTTTCTTGCCCCTACCACGGTTGGTTCAGACGATAGCAAAAAGGTAAAGTGAAATAATATTTAACCAATTTACCAATTTAACCAATTTAACCAATTTAACTAATTTAACCAATTTAACCAATTTAACCAATTTAACCAATTGGATATTTAACCAATTTAAGTAATTTAACAAATTTAACTAATTTAACCGATTTAACCGATTTAACCAATTTAACCAATTTAACCAATTTTACCAATTTTACCAATTTTACCAATTTAACCAATTTAACCAATTTTACCAATTTAACCAATTTAACCAATTTAACCAATTTTACCAATTTAAACAATTTAACCAATTTAACCAATTTAACCAATTTAACCAATTTAACCAATTTAACTAATTTAACCAATTTAACTAATTTAACCAATTTAACCAATTGGATATTTAACCAATTTAACCAATTTAACCAATTTAACCAATTTAACCAATTTAACCAATTTAACCAATTTAACCAATTTAACCAATTTAACCAATTTAACCAATTTAACCAATTTAACCAATTTAACCAATTTAACCAATTTAACTAATTTAATCAATTTCTGGAAAGTTGCATGTAGATCATTTTTCGAAAAATAAGGCCATAAAGAAGTTTCACTTCTTACGTGTGTACACGAGTACACGCACAACTTTTTTTTATTTGATTTAGAAATCACGAATTCAAGCAAAAAAATACTGTTAAACGAAATCCGTTATTAACATAGGTTTTAATAAGCTTAATTAAAAATGTTACGTTTTATTTCTACTTAAAGTTTTGTTATCACCAGGTCAGTGTCACATAACTTAGAAAATCGATTATTTGCCAATGTTATATAGTTTCTAACAACCATACATTTTGGTCGATGGTTTTATACACTAAAAATACCTATATACCAGTGCTGTTAAATGCGACAATAAGCACACTAGTTTAAAACAGCTGCATTAAGATGAAGGTACGTGTAAAATCTTTAAAGCAATTTCAAATTTGCAAGTAGGAACAAAGTATTAATAATTTTTAGTCATAATATTTTCCCATAATGCTGTTTTTTTAACATACATGGGTTTAATTAGATAATATGCATTGTTAATATACACCTAAATATTTTGAAGAAAACAGATCCTTCAAAGAATTGTTTGTTTCCATATACATATTTTTAGTATATAGACGGCTCCATTAGTCCGAACACTTCAATCACATTTTATTATTCTCACATTGTGAGAATTATTGGTGCTATTCTATTTTAAACCAGCATGACACGGTTTGCTGGATTGTTTTTATAAATAATCATTGGCTGGCTGATATTTTTGCTATACGACTTTGCGCAAACCTTCCAGGCGTAGGATACTGTAGCCACAAAGAGATTTTAGGATATACAATTCGAAACAAATAGCTTAAATTGTTCAACGGATTCCACTCGTATTAGACATGTATTCGTCAGGGGTCTACAAACTATGTTTTATATTTGATTTGTAACAAGCTATTTTTGGTTGTACAGCTTTAGGCTTTTTGGCTCTTTGATCCCTTTTGTGTGTCAATTGAACTGTACCTGGATTGAGTGGCATGTCTGTATGAATAACAACCGTTTTGGCATCTTTGAAATTGTGAACATTTGATGTTTTAGACGGAATAATAAAACACATTGCATTTGGTTAACTGATGATAATCTTTATTGTTCCATCAAGAATTTGGATAGTTCAGGAAAGTGTTAATAGTGTCAAAATGCAGAAAGCAGGTATGATTTACAAATATTCTAGAAAATTCGATCAAACAACTTCCTATTGCATCGGTTTTGACAGTGCTAAGGGTCATTGCCTCGAAAAAGTATTATATCATGGACTAGTAGACATAGGAGAGTCGTTGTAGAGTGTAGACTTTTAAGGACTGTAGTAATATATGTTCTTATCTGTTCGTCATGCAAATCTGTGTAATGCTTTGGTTATCTTTGTCTCAGTCTCTGGGTTTTGTCTGTTCTATTTTTTGCTTGTCCAAGTTGTCTCTGTTATGCTGTCATAGTTATAAGATGGTGGTTCCTTAATTCTGATTTGAGAAGACCATTTCGAATTCCAGCATAACACAAAAACAAGTGTTAACCACCGAGCATAAAAAAATTGCACTCATACTTACACACTTAATGTAAGCATTTTTGTCACGTTAAGGTATATGTGTGAATATTCATTTTTATTTTATTGTTTACTAGCTGTTGCGCGCGACTTCGTACGCGTCAATTTCTGTTATTATGATCGCGATTATTTTTGCAACATTTTTCACTGAAGCTTCGGTCCTATTGGTCACAGCATGATGTAATATAGCCTAGAGCCTTTCTCGATAAATGGACTATCCAACACAAAAAGAATTTTTCAATTTGAAGCAGTACTTACTGAGATTAGCGCGTTCAAACAAACAAACAAACTAACAAACTCTTCAGCTTTATAATATTAGTATAGATGTATTTTTTTAGTTTTGAGCCATAATAGAAACAACAACTGTCAGTAAGTTATTTAGAAAATCATCTCTGCCTTTCATGTGAAATTAACTACTATCAATTTTTAAGCCATTTTGTTCAGATTTAAATAGTAAACAAACTTTGTCCTATGTCTATAAGATCACAAATTTAAAACATTCGGAATTTAAGAAATTCAGTCTTCTCAAACAAAAAATTTTTGTTCTTAAAATCGACAAAAAACAAGGTACTATATAAAAACAAACTAGTGACAACGAAAATTTAAATCCAGAAGAATACTTTGTGCCTTTACGATATCACTACGACAAAACAAAATCGTTTTAACACAAACAAAAAACATTGTTTACGTACACACCTGATTATCGAACCCGTGGCATGTGCCAAACAAATCTGCTTCCCACCAACTTTGATTACAGAGAACGTGACACGAGCACTGTTTAAAAAGGGCCAGGTGTTACCATGTTCAACACTTTTGATTAAAATTTCATCAAACTTCATCCTGTAATATTTTCTGTACACAACCCAAAAATCACACGACCCACCCGGCCGACCGCATTCGCTATACGTAAACAAACAAATTTAATTACATAGCCTACCCTTATGTTGGGATTCAAATCAAATAACGTTTGACCCAGCATAATAAATACGCAATAATTCAACGTTCCGATAAATTGTGATATTACGTTAGTAACCGTTGTCACGTACTCGTTACGATTTTTGTGCACCGTGTCCTGCAATCAGATGCAAATTCGCATACGATGTAAGCCCGTTATTTGTATTGTGCTTAGGAAATTAGTTTGTCGTTTGATTTTGGCTATCAAAACTGTATTTGTGTTTTTATACTTAACTGTTTTTAGGAACGGATGATTTCGTTATTAGGTACGGTTGCTTCTTCTTCTTCTATTATAGAATAAGGCGAAGGCAGTTTTTCGACCAAAGCCACAATCTAACGCTTTGGGGTTCGCCCAAGTGACAGCCGGCTGTCGCGATAGCAATTTATTTTAATTGTGTCTAGAATAACCGAGCTTCGAAGAGTTAAAAACAATGCATCAAATAAAAAAATCTACTGCTTTAGGTGGGACTCGAATCCATAATATTTCGCGTTGTAAGAGTTGTATTTTTAATTTACATTAGCAATAATAGATGGACTTTTTAAAAGGTAGTCTTTTCGGCATTAGCCTACACTTGAAGCTGTGGTAAAATAAAATTCTAGTCGTGTAAATACTGTGATGTGTTGTTACTGATTTTACTGCATGATTTACTGTTTGTTGATAGAGTCTTTTAAAGTTTGCAACCTCATAAATTAGACTCCGCTCTGTATCATCTACGGAGGATCAATTAGAATCAAACCATTTACTGCTAACAGTTAGTTGTTTATTGAGACGCATGTATAATAAAAAAAAATTGATATGAACTTTTAACTTCACCGTAATACCTAGGCAATAATTAAACTAGCTTTGGTATGTAATAATTAAAACACTTTGTATTTATTATCCACGGCCATAAAGGGGCAGCTCGAAATTGATGACTTGTTTCACTATCTTAGTACTTTTTATTTTTAAATAGTTTTTAGTGCTGCATTCACTTAAGTCTGAAACATTTTTTCAGAAAGTCGGCTTCAAACAAATTTAGTACAACATCTTACTGTTTGGATAAAACCTTAGCATGCGTTCACTCAAAAATTATTTCGTCTTCAATTGTGTTGAAAATATTATAAATAGTCGATTTGTCAAACCGCTAACTTAATAATTAAGCCCCCGGCAGACGAAAATTGAAAACAAATTGTACCTAAGGCCTTACTTTGCAACACAATGTTCGTAAATTCGAGTCCACCTGTCTTTCTCACTCATACCAAAGTCTTCCAGTATCTGAAAGAGACAGATAGATCCGTAAATACAGGCTTCGTGTTTCGTAGTAGGGCCTCTGTTCCGATAGAATATAAAATGAACCCAACGGGCGTGTTTAACGAACTGAACAATTTTGTCTCTCTTTGCATTTCCACTGAGCAAATCTTATTTTAATATCGTTAATTTGTTGACATGGCATGTTGCCGACGAGTGTTGATGCTGACGCACTTTTTATTTTACTCGTATAAAGGTAATATAACCTTATTGAAAGCTAATTGGTATCAACGGATTGAAACTATTAGCCGTCACTACTACTAGTACTAGTACTAGTACTAGTATTAGTAATTACTAGTACAAGTACTAGTAAGGACTACTACTAGTACTAGTACTAGTAATTACTAGTACAAGTACTTGTAAGGTTACTAGTACAAATACTACTAAGGTAACTAGGTCAATAATTTTACATCTGTATGTATAAAAACAAAATCGTGTTTGTTACAGCCTTGGTTATACCATAACCAATGATTTTTGTATTTTTGTATTTGTCTTAGTAGTAACAGCCTATAATCGTCCCACTGCAGGGCAAAGGCCTCCATCATTGAATTCAAGTTACCACAGCAATGATGGGTGTACTGGCATAATCACCACGCTTGCCAAATGCGGATTGGTGATCACAAACTTTTTGTTGCCCGACCCGGGATTCCAACCTGGGACCCCGAGATCTTGGCCCGGTATTTAAACCACTAGACCAACGGAGCGTTCGAGATTTGTCTTAATAAGTATTAAACACGTGACATTTATGAATAAAAAATATTTTTTCTAACACCCATCCCTCATACTATGACAAAACAACGATTGTCGGGTCAGCTAGTTGTAAATGAATTATAAATATTATTTTTCTTTTATTATTAAAACCAATACCAGTTTCGTATTTTAGGCTTTTAAAGACTCCTACATAGAATAAATTTTCGACGATGTATGTCCAATAAAATAAACTATATTTTTTCCCTACATCATTATCATCCAACAGCAACTTACTGCTGGACACAAGTTCGCTTTTGGCCAGCCAATAAAGAGAACTTAGTTGCCACCTACGACATACATGACGAGAAGAGGTGGTGTTAATCGCAGACGCAGAAGTACTTTCTTACAAACAAATAACATAAATGTGGGATTGTGAGTGAGTGTGAAGGAATGATTAAGAGAGTAGAGGAGTGATTGATCGGTATGAACGAGGGAGCAGTGAAATGAGACATGATTTGAAGATGTGAATGAAGATTCAAGCATGCGATTACTGAACGATGGTTTGAATAAAGAATGAAAGAACGAACAAGAGAAGATGATTTTAAAATGAGAAGAATGAAAATGACAGACTTGGAGGATTGTGGTGAAATTGTGAAGACGTATGTGGGTTTTATATTTTAATATTTTAAGACGATAAGTTGTTTAAGATGAAATAAGATGAAATGAAGATGAAGAACTGAAAAAAGTATCTATTTAACTTCCCCGATCCTACATAAATATAACAAACATCATTAAGATCTGTACCATCAAGGCATTTTCTTCTCGCATATTATTCCTCATAAAGCAATTTTCCAGACTAAAAAAGGTCATAGACACTATACCTACGATGACCCTACGTTATCTGCTTAATTACTAAAGGTAGATCACAATAACAAAGCAAAATTGACTTGGTCGTGGCTCAATATTATGTTGTAAACATATTTATCGCTTTACAAACTCTTGAAACTGATCATAAAAACACCAATAATATACCAAGTGAGCTTTTTGGAACAGATAAAAATAATAATGTTGTGTACATTGTTGTTGTATAACATTTAGGTGTTTTATGGAAAATATAAATGAAATTGTAACGTTGTTTGTACCACCAACTTGATTTATATTGATATGTTACAGTTAATATGTAGATTTTAAATTAGAAATCATTTATACACATTTCTGGACAGAATAAATAAATCTTTACACATTTATTATTATTATTGCTCAAGCAACTGATTGATCTTATCTTGCCTAACCTTCTTAACCTGAGACCTGAGGTAAAGTAATAAAAATCAGTAGAACGCTCTTATCAATGTTAATATTGTAAACAAACTTTAAACTGCTCAGAAATCTTAATCAACTTGAAAACACTAAAATATTGTTTTGAATTAAAAATCTTTCTGCAAAATATCATAAAATCAGGTCTGGTTTTTGGAGCTCGAAAACATTTCAATTTAAAGTTAGGCCTGTGACGCTACAGTTTGAAGCACCTTTTCAATTAGGAAATTCAGTACCTACTTTGCAAAAATATGAAATTCTTTTCTCACAATCGAATCGAGATGAGTTGGCCGAAGTTCACCGAGGGAGGCCGAGTATGTACGAGCAACTCACCTTTGGAAAATATTACCCAATCCCGATTCAGTGCGCGGTTGTGCTTGGAAGCGGGTGGCTGTCGCGCACCTCGCCCTCCGACCTACGTGCGTGTCGGTCCATAGATTAATCGACTATTAATTATTGTTGTGTTGCTGTGACATTAATTGCACTTGTTGATCGGTGTTCTCTTTGTGATTTCTCGTGGCTAACTGACAGTGGTGGACTAGCGTGGCGTTTGTATGTAAAAAATAACGTTTTTTAATTTTTACGAATCAATTCGATTCAAAACACAGAAAGTTTGTTGTTGCATCATTGCATGTCATTGTTTTGTCACTGTCAAATTTTGCGTTTTGACGGAAGAAAGTTTTAAAGCATTTAAACAAGCCTAATTAGTTTAAGCCTTTTCTAATCTTTGACTCGGGTTTTTTCACCTGCCTGTAGGTTTTTAAACAAAATTTTAAAGATTAAATGTTATGCTAAGTACATACACGACATTGTTATCTAAAAAGCAAGTACATCATGTACAGCACGACGGCAATGGAATACTTTTAAGAGTTCTTAGCAGAATGACTACAACTATTCCTAATAATTAATATTATATGTTTTCGTACAAACAAGCTTCGCCCTTAAAATAATTAAAATACGTTATTAGGTATGGTATAATTATATTGTACATTTTACATTGTTTGAACAGTAGCAAAACAAATAACCAAGCATTTGTGTTTACTTAGAAAAAGGAATATAATATTTAGTTAATACCATATACGTACACTTACATGAATAACCCATCAAAAGACGATTATCATACAAAATACCTATCAGCCTATAAACGAAAATAGTTGAATAAGGAATGCGTACTTCCCTTTTTACCCTAATAAAATGTATTGACGTGTCAATTTTCCTGTTCGAATATCTACTAGATGAGAATACTAATATTCTTGCAGTATGAAATAGGCTAATGCTTGGGGTCAAGAGCATAACTTAAATGTAGGGATGGCAATCTTTTATTTTTAAATACATGAAAATTGTTATGAGCATTTTATAGCAGCGTGTTTCATTATATTTGTTATGTCCCTTTTTTATAATTTGCAAGCGGAATTAAGTGAAAACATTCTTAGAGGGATAATAATTTGAATACAAGCTTGGGCGACGAACTTCTTATCTGCTTCGATTAAATAAATGTTGTAATGCTGAACGAATTAATTTTAATTTTGACTTACTCAGAGTATTACGCTCGTTTAAGGGCTCTTGAATAACTGATTGAAATTAAATAAAATATTTGATAAAATCAATTAAACAGGATTCCGATCACGTAGCTTGTTGTTTATGAGTTTCCAATATTTCGGCACTGTAGCTTCGTTCATTTCGATATTAACCACGCCTGTTTCAATCAAAAAATTTGGGATTAATTTTGTACAAGTAACATAAAACTTAAAAAGCACAATTCCTCTATGAATACAAATGTTGACTGCCTTAGATGGAACTTGAACCTACAGCAATTCGGGTATCAGGCAACTGCTCTAATCAACTAAGCTAACAAAGTATTGTTTTTGATCCACGAATTTAAGGCTTTACGCTGTAAGCTAGCTGAATTCCATCAATGTTTTTGGTGTACATAACCAAGAGATATTTTACAACCTGGTTAAGATGAAACAGCTTTTTTATGTTCTTTTACTTTTTTAGTAATTACTTAAAGTAACAGCCTATAATAATCCCACTGCAGGGAGAAGACCTCCATCATTAAATTAAAGTTACCACTGCAATGATGGGAAGTGACTTAATCAACACGCTTGCAACAAAATGCGGGTTGGTGATCACAAACCCGAGCAATGTTCGGAAATTGGAAACTTTTTGTTGCCCGACCCGGGAATCGAATCCGGGACCCCGAGATCTTGGCCCGGTATTTAAACCGCTAGACCAACCGATCTTAATTTATTAAAAACAATCCTTGAAAAAAATAACTGCCTTATTTTTAAGTAATATCAGTAATTTGATTACTAAAAATTCTGTTGTTTGATAAGTTGTTTCATCTTACCGATTGAAAAATGTTCGTAAGTGATTCTCGCCAGTGTTGTAGATACTACTATAAATATCGATGAAACTCCTACCTTTGAACTAAAAAAATTACGGCCTATAATCATTACACTGCAGAGCAAAGCCTCTTTTCATTGTATTCAAGTTACCATAGCAATGACCTTGGCTTTGGCCACGTTAGCCAAATGTGGGTTGGTGATCACAACACCGAGAAATGTAAGAAAATTCGAAACTCTTGTTGCCGACCCGGGGATCAAACCCAGGACCCCGAGATCTTGGCCTGGTTTAACCACAAGACCAACGGGCCTCACATCAAAAAGCTATGCATAAATATAAAACAGTTTTTGTTCTTTTGTGTGTTCATAGCCATGGGTTTAAGAAATAAATGTAATCTGACCGACTAAGTTGTCACATAAACTTTATTCTCGAAAATAACTAAACTGAATTGGCAACTTGTATTCACAATAAAAGTACCTATACTAAACGTAGTTCAATAAGAAAAGGTTCATCCATTTTAAAGATTTTTGTACCAACCAAAGGTATGTATTACCGCCTCATTGAACAGACGTATTTAATTGTAATTTCATGTTACCTTTATTTTGTGCAATGAAAGTATTATCTGTCTATCTATCTATGTAAAATGCATTGTTGCCGCACTATTATATTTAGTGTAAGCCCTAATTTAACCTAATTTCATGTCGGTTAGCAGGATTCCGTAGAGCGAGCGTTTGCTTTAATATTAAAGCCTTTAATTATGCTGGAAAGATAATCCTGTGGTATTATTTTATTACAACAGGAAATTCGACTTATAAACAATAATAGGTAGAACTTTTAACAATTAGATATACTACCAACGTAGTTAATTATATAAGTCTCTGACGTCATTTCTTCCTGCTATTTATATCTTGCGTCCATAAATCAATCAATCAAAGTCAATTTTTAAAGGATCGTTTCCTAAATTGATCTGACCAGGAACTGAACCTGGGACCCATGCTTACAAGCGACCTAATGCATCACTATACCAACCGGGTTGTCAGTAAATAACGATGTTTTTTTTTTTTTTTGATGTTTGCCCATACATAAAGTAGAGCTTGTGCTTCAAAATTGGCCTCTAAATGTTGTTTGTGTTATACTCGTATAACTACACCTTGTGTATGATATAGGTAAAAAATAATAACTAATCAAAAGTACTTCAATGAAATATGAAATTTTATTTCCATAAGGATTTTAAAATAATAATAAGGGATGTTGGATGTTGACGAAATCATAAACTTTGTTTTGGTCAAAGTGTTAAAGTAGTAACTACGATTAAAAATATAAAAAAATCACATGTTCGATATTTTATTTAATTGCATTGTGATTAGAATAATTAAGTCGGTTTCTCCAAGGAAAAATAAATTTTAAAATCATCCGACACATTCATTTCGAAGTTCTGCCGATTAATTTAGTCTTACAGATATATTTCAGCGTTCTGTCAAATAATACTTATTCTTCAGGACTGTACCTTAATTTTCTCGAAGATAAATTTCTAAACATTATACAAACAACCATCTGAACATTGAATAAGTGTTTTAACTTGTTTCAGCGTAGGAGTGTCAGCCTAAATCCTTAAAAACCTTTTCTACAAACTCCTCAGACTTTGAAATATCTGAAACTCAACTAAGCAATTCGTTACAGCTTTGTTTGACAATCATTAATTTTAATTGGCTCTTCATGAAGCTTTTAAGTATAATCTGAATTCACTTGAAAGTTTCTTTTTATTCCTTAATTTTGTTTAGAAAACCATCAGCGTATCCATATCAATACATTATTAAAAATAAGGTCTAACAGTTTCTATTCTTTTATTCTGATAAAACAAAATTGAAAATATTGTTTTTTTTTCCCTATACATATACTACAATCAGTTTGATTGTAATAAATGAACCATTAAGAATGTCTTAGTCATAAGGCAACCGAGGTGATTGGACCAATTTTTTTAAATCACATATGCAAGTAAAAAAAAACATGTGTAACAAAACAAGTAGGTACATAAAGTTTATGAAGAAAAAACGTAACCAATTGCTTATTAAATGCACTTTCAAAACCGACTTTAAAAAAATTATAAAACATATACTTTTATTCAACAACTATTCATATGTTCATGGCCAATGCTTTGTTTTACCAAAAATTTCAAAGGTTAATTATGCAAGATTTTAGAAGATTATGAAGCGAAATATTTTTTATTGTTACTATGCATCAGCAAAGTAACAAGCAACGCCTTGCGCCTCGCCTCCCGGCAAGTGTTAAACACGAGTAATTCCATAAGCAAGTCATGTAAACACATTTAGTAATTATTTTGAAAAAAAGCAAAAGATAAGCTTCATATTTTCTAAATCATCTCAGAAATTAATATCAACAAACTCATTCGTATTATACTGAACTTCTGAACGAAATTTTCATATCATTAAACGGTTTATCTCATCCCGGTCTAATATCATCAACGGACCCACAAAAATTTTACTGACAATTTTAAGGTTTATTTACATCTGTAATTTACTGCTACCATCATCATATTCAGACGATATGCGCTACCATTCCTCATTGCTACCTTTTTTATGCCACTCTTTACGATCCTGAGGGCTTATCTGGCCCTTTCAGCAAAATTAATTTCGAACTACCTTTTTGGTATGAAACCTGGGAAAGGCTTTTGCAGTAAACCTGTATAACAGTCAAAATTTAGGAGCCTTCTGCACTG
Source organism: Anania crocealis (assembly GCA_949315895.1). NCBI lineage: Eukaryota > Metazoa > Arthropoda > Insecta > Lepidoptera > Crambidae > Anania > Anania crocealis. Next base: position 10,680,204 of record OX438868.1, read on the forward strand.
TTGCTTAATTTGTTAACACAAAAAACACTTTTGTAAAAGTAAATCTTTATCTTCCCTTGGTGGATTCAAGGAAAAAGTGTCGTCCATACTACGAGTTCGCTACAGAGTGCTACGAGCATACTACGCACATTTGCTACGATCGTCCGAAACATCGACTACGGACTACGGACAGTTGCGTAGTTATCTTTGTACTGGCTACGCGCGTAGCACAAACTCAAATGAATTTTCTGTACCTACTGAATGTCAAATATTCTAAATCTGAATAAATAAATAGTGCACAACCTGGACGGGATAACTTTTGTCTCGTACTTTTATTTTCTAAATTAATTCTGTCACTTCATCATCATCATCATCAGCCCTCATCAGACATCACACAAAGGCCTTTCTAAATGAATATCAGTCATATCATAAAACCCAAATTTTACTCGTTTTTGACATTACATTGGTATAGGCATTCATCATAATCCAGCCTAGTTTTTTTAATTGTAATTTAAGTAAACAACTTTGCTAACATAGCTATATAATCTGCCACAAATTTTAACAGCAAATAATATGTAATTATTTGGCGTAATACGGTGCGTAGTTTGGTTGGCGGTTTGATTTAATGTTGGGTTCTAATAACGACGCTATAAAGTTGAAATTACTATACCATGCGTCGGCTTTATGCGTTAATTACGAGAGTTGGCAACATATAAATAATGCTGAATGTCACCGTTCCAATATAATGCGCCCTGTTGGTCTAGTGGTTTAAATACCAGACCAAGATCTCGGGGTCACGGGTTCCTACCCCGGGCCGGGCAGCTAAAAGTTTCGAATTATCGAACATTCCTAGGTTATCTAATCACCAGCTCGCATTTAGCAAGTGTGGTTGCCTGTACACATCATGACTATGGTAACTTGAATTCAATGATGGAGGCCACGGAAAAGGCGTCCATCATTGAATGTGTAGGTTCAATCATCAGTGGGTTTATTATAGGCTTTTACTTTACTAACTACAATATAATACTAGTCCATCCTTCACTAATATCATAAATGTGAAAGTGACACTGTTGTTCTATGTCTGTTACACCATTTTTAATTAAACTCAGTACAAAGATAGATACGACCTTAAGAAAGGGCATATGCTTTTTGTATCACAAATAGGTAACGATTGGACGGGAGGTAACTTCTGTTTTAGTGGACGTCGTATATTGTGTGTAATTTTAAAAGTTCGCTGCAAATTTCGATGCAAATCAACGTTTGACTATAAAACGTTTAAATCGTTAGCGGAATTTTGTTCGGGCTCGTCGTGCGACTAGACTGTCATACCGTTTGGAACACTGAAAGCTTTTAAAACAATCTGAAGTGGTTATGAGCACACTTCATGTTGAACGTTTTTGTCTGATAGCAAAATTTATATTTCAAACCTCATAGAAAGGCTCACTTGTTTGTGGAAGATAATAATATGGGCACTAACCTCTTAGTGAGCAGTACATATTCCTACTGACTATAAGTGACCGTTGCTATTGCAAAGGTCACTTATAATCATCCCGCTGCAGGGAAAAGGCCTCCATCATTGAATTCAAGTTACAATAGCAATGATGGGTACAAGCATAATCACCACGCTTGCCAAATGCGGGTTAGCGATCACAAACCCGAGAAATGTTCGAAAATTCGAAACTTTTTTTGCCCTGGGTCTGAACCCGGGACCGGGGACACCGAGATCTTGGCCCGGTATTCAAATAATTTTACTTATAGAAGTAGGATTTTCTCAAAAACATGAATCATTTTTAAATAAGTTTTGTTTTTGTAGAAAAACCTTTCTTTTCTGTTTATAGATTAGAGTTTAATTATTTTAAATTTTACCGGAAGTAGACATACAGAGATGTAGGGCTAAAAACAAATGATTGCACAAAAATCTAAAGTATTACAAAAATCTGTACCAAATATTAAGTCAGTGCTAAACAAACATGAAACGATGACTCTTTTAATTGCCTTCCGAAAAGTTTTTTTATTGACTATTACACTAAAGTCCCTCGATCTCAGCGGCTGAACACATTCAACGACATATCCGCTGGTTAGTGTTGAGCAGTTTGAAAAACGTCTGATACTGGTACGAAACGAATTTAACAAGCAAATGTCCGTTTTAGGCAAAAATAACCTTATGTCTATTAAAATAGGGTTCAAAACTGCATTCCTGTTGAAGTTTTCTAAAACCAGAGCATTTGAAAGACAATTACAAGGCCTCGTGGTCTGTTTGCTGTGTCAATGGCATTTCGTACTATTTCTTTCTGTCCTGGTTTCCTCAATAGCAATAAAACTGGACAATAGGTCTTAGTTGTAGGTTGTTGGCTGGAACTTACATGTTAAGGAATTACATCATACATACAGACAAAATTTTACGTTTTGGGTGTCGTCGGGCAGGCCGACCTCTGGTGGTACTTATGAAAATATGTGTATAAGTCGAAGTAATTTTAAAAATAAGATTAAATGGTGTAAAAAAAATGAAGAGTCTATTAGACTTAATATTTTAGCTACGCAACATAAAAACAAAAATGTTGTACAGTTTTGGAAAGAATTAAAAAAGTTTAATTACCAACAAAGTCTTCCGGAAAATATTAATGGACTTAAAGATCACAAACTAATAGCTGGTTTGTTTGCAAAACAATTTAAAATTGCTTCACCACTGGTCGGCCTGTCTTGCGATATACCGATGAACAGAGCCAACAACACTATCAGACCGAGTAGCTTCAAAAATTGTTTTTCTTTTTCACCCAGAGAAGTATACAATTTAGTTCTAAATATGACTAAAGGAAAATCTCCCGGACACGACCATCTTAGTATTGAACATATACCATGTGCTGGTGAATTTGTATATGACAAACTTAGTATATTGTTCGATGCGTGTTTGAGATATAGCTACCTGCCCAACGATCTAATGAGATCTAGTGTGATTCCAATACCGAAAAACAAAACAGGTAATTTGGGTGACAGTAATAATTATCGTCCAATATCCCTGGGTACCATTATAGGCAAAATACTAGAACGTCTGTTGCAGCCCGAACTGCTGAAATATATAAAGGTGGACGACGCGCAGTTTGGTTTTCGTCCCGGACTCTCAACGGACTCAGCAATATTTAGCTTAAAGCAGATTGTAGGCTACTACACGAATCGTGAAACCTCTGTCTACGCGTGCTTCCTAGACCTGAGTCGAGCGTTTGACCTAGTGAATTATGATATTCTGTGGGACAAACTTACTCGCCTACGGGTTCCACAGGAGCTGCTGAGTCTGTTGAGATTCTGGTATGATAATCAAAGTAATACTGTGAGATGGGGCGACACGACATCTTATCATTTTAGATTAAAATGCGGTGTTCGCCAAGGTGGGCTTACTTCCCCGGACCTCTTTAATGCCTACGTCAACGATCTGATAGTGGGACTGAGACAGACCAGAGTTGGCTGTCATATCGGTGGTATGTGCGTAAACAGCCTAAGTTATGCTGATGATATGGTTCTGCTCAGTCCTTCTATTAGTGGTCTTAGAAAACTCCTCTCAGTCTGTGAGGATTATGCTAATGCTCACGGGCTGAAATACAATGAAAAAAAAACGTAAATGATGGTCTTCCGTGCTGGGAAGGGTCCGGGAATTGTCCCTAGTATTTTCTTGAACGGTTCGGCTGTTCGGGTTGTACAGCATTTTAAATACCTAGGTCACATATTGAGTAGCAATCTGGAAGATGATAGAGACATGGAGCGAGAGAGACGCGCACTAGCAGTCAGTTGTAATATGCTCGGCCGCAGATTTCGTAGAAGTTTCAAGAGTGTTAGGATTCTGCTTTTCAGAACGTTTTGTCAGGGTCTATACACGTGTCAACTGTGGAGTAATTACATCAAGAAATCGCACAACGCCATAAGAGTGCAATATAATGATGCATTTCGTATTCTTATGGGTCTGCCGCGTTATTGTAGTGCCTCAGGTATGTTTGCGGAGGCAAGAGTACCTGACTTTTTTGCTGTCCTAAGGTCTCGTGCTGCCTCATTCTGGCAAAAAGTAGTAAATTCCGAAAATGAAATTTTACGGTCTGCGAGTGAGGGCTTCTCTGGACCATTATTTGGTCACTGGAGATACCTTCATAAGGTAGTTATTTGACGATGCCCGGCTTCTTTCTTGGTGGCACATTTAGTATAAGTGGTACACTTTATTTTATTTTTTAAATATTAATGTAACAAGTAGTTTTGTAATTTGAAATTGTATATTGTATATGGGTTTTTTATGCCTGAAATAAAGATTTTTTATTATTATTATTATTATTATTATTAGTAATCATTCCATTTTCAAATAATAGCTAAAACCCTTACTTCATATAGTTAAATATTCATAGAATTATATACATATAAATACATTCATTAAATATCTTGTAGATGTTCTCTTTTTAAATTTAACAGTTTGTTGCGTAAGCATTTTACGCAACCAACTGTATAAATTTACTCCAAAAATCTGATATCAAGTAATTGTAAAAAAAAAAGTCGGCAAGGACCGTACTAGTTCATTAATTTAAAAAAAAGGCTTTGTAAATCATACACTTTTGGTACGAAATAAAACAAACATTTAAAAATAACCGCCTGACCTTCCAACAATTTGACATTTCTCTGTACATAGAGATACATAATAATAATGAAATCAAAACAGTAATAATAAAACTTGTTTGTACTGCATGTTCTTTATTTAACGATCTAGCATTTCTTTTTTCTAATTTTTAATAGAAAAGGGTTACACGATATGCCGAGTCGATAGCGGTCGAAAGACAATTACGTTCTGCCTGCACGTGGACTGTTTGCCGTGTCGACCCAACAGAGAATTTCTTTCAATCCGAATTTCCGATAGAACACGGTTCGTGACTCGCGTTGCCGTGTTGACTTATTGCTCGTACGGGCAACAAAAAACAAGGCGTAAGCCTTAATACAGTGGAATAGAATATTGTAAAGTGTTAGCAGAATAGACATCACAATTTTTTTTTTTAATAAAATAATTGTTATCACTTAACATATTAAAACAAATGAAATATTATTATTATTATTATTTAAGCTTAAACGATTAACTGTTCAAAATAATCAGAATTTGTTATTCATAAAGTACAATTCATTTATAATAATATCAGTGTATAAGTGAAATTTAAGTTAGTTCTTTTAATTTTTCATCTTTTTAGCTTAAGAGAAACGCCCCGTTGGTCTAGTGGTCTAAATGCCTGGCCAAGATCGCGGGTTCGATTCCCGGGTGGGCAACCAAAGGATTCGAATTTTCGAACATTGCTTGGGTTTGTGATTAGATTAGATTAGATTAGAATACTCTTTATTGCACACCACAAAAGAAATAAATTTACAGTTTGGGAAGCGTGGTGATTATGCTAGTACCCATCATTGCTGCGGTAATTCAATGATGGAGGCCTTTTCCTTGCAGTGGCAAGATTATAGGCTGTTGCTTAGCTTAAGAAAATGGACAAAATACTGCGCCTGGTATGCTTGGGTTTGATTCCCGCCAGAGACAAAATATTTTAAGTTTAAATACTGATATTACAATTATATTGCTGAAATATCATATATACTTACTAAATATGATTCTCGCAATTCAATTTGAGTAGTTTCTAAAATGCAAATAAAAAAAAACACATTAAATGCTTTTACTCTTGATCATAACTAGTACTTTCTGTATTTGAGGTTGAAGCTTGAAATTATATTTGTTATTTGCATCGCTGTGATTTACATTAAAACAAAACTCTTAAGCGTGGTCTTAACCGATTCCGTGCGGATAGCTCCATAGAGGCGCCATTGGTATTTTTTATAAATGGCAGGTGGCGCCCGAGAGGAGCCAAAATATTTACATGTAAAATACTGACAAAATAGTATTTCTAAAGAATACCCCCTTTATTAAAGTGTTTTTATTTGTCTCACAGATTACGATTGCAGTGTTCGTTTCGGGATATTTCATAAAAAAACACACTTCAGAAGTTGTAAACCTTTTCAATACAAAGATCAATATGATTAATAAGGATACTGAATTATTTTTAATGTTAGCTACTTACAAATAATTAACAAATAATTTTACTCACAATTGTCTGCGTGGCATTAAATAATAATAAAAAGAAACGAGTTGATAAATCAATCGTGTCAAACATATAGCAAAAGGTTTACAACAACTGATAAAAATAAGCCACTTACCTTCCATTTCCGTATAAACACTTAATTAGTCACTTCTAAACACTTTAAATTATTTATTAGACCGCTGACGTTCGCTGTTGAATTGAAACTATAACAAAAACAAGTGGAAACAGACGAAACAGCGATCAGTTATACTACATGGCGGGTGGCGCTCGAGAGGAGCCATGAAAGTTTATGGCGAATGGCGCCTCAGAGGAGCCACGAAACATTTGTTCGCCGCCAGGCGCTAAAGTCTAAAAAAACCACCGCCGCACTGAATCGGTTAACTGCACATCTTAGCCAAAATTAATTAGAAGAAAAAAAATACAGCTAATAACTTAAAATGTTTATCTTAGCAACCCCCTAATCACTCTCCATAAAACAAACTGGGTAATATAGACGCCAAATTAATTACCCAAAACTCTAAACTAAAACCGATAATTTAAAGCAAAAAAAATCGTCAAGCCGTCGTAATAAACTGAGGTTTAAAACAAATCCGGGAGTTTTTCGTAAAATGAAATTAGCCGAAAAAGGAGCCGCCATTAAAATTACATTAGCATAAATAAGAGGAATGCTAATCTAAGGAAAATAAATCCTGAGGAAGAAATAAAAATAATCCCCCTCTGGTCATTCGATGACATTGTGACAGATTCCTACCGTCCCGTATCGGTATGTAAGACTATACAATTATTATAACAATTATACGTTGTCGTTGATATAACGTAAATTTTTAAACGTTATTACAGCGTGGAGGCTATACGTGAATGATTATTGAAAGATGTAATTAACGATATTATTATAATGACTGATGCTCGCTTTTTAGTCGTTAAATTATCGTATAAGGCTAATTAACTTCATTTAGGTACACTGACTTTAATAGATTTAACCTTGATAAAATTGTTCAACACAATACACATAAATGACAAATTGCTTTAAAAGCGAGCAATATAATCATAAATACATACCTAACCGTATAATTTTTACCAGCTATTGCCTGTGACTTGCTTCGTGGACAAAATGTAGACTAGTACTACAAAACTACTACTAGACAAAAAAAACATTTCTTTATTGAAAGGGTTGAATTCAATTTATCCTCACGCTAATAAAGTTTTTATTTTTTATTTTTTTAAATAGAACGTATTTGATTATTTTAGTATTTTCTAATACTGGCTGCTATAAAAAATATAATTTCATACTGTAAAAAGATGGAATAATGGGACATTACGAATGATATCCTTAATCTTCAAGGCAATGCTAACGATGACAAGGTGGAAACGTATGCACTTGCAGCAAATGAAGATTAATGGGAGGCGAGGTGAGGGAACTGAACTGACCTAGAATTGACTAGGTAATACATTTTCCTGGTAAAACTTATTTAGACGGTATATTATTACATATATAATAGTAATTGCGCGAATTAACCAACTTAATTAAGTTGTTAATATTTTAATTAATTAACAGTATAACCAATTAACGGTGACTTTCGAGTTAAATAAAGCGTAAAACGCTTTTTTATTTACCGTGATCGGAAATCTTAATCGAGACAAATAAAAGGTATGTGCAATGTGAAGAATTAAATAGGTTTTACTTTAAATCAATTTGAAGGTAGTACTAGACTGAAAAAATGATCATTCTCAGCTTAACATACTACCCTTCCCTTCTTTTGGGTTTTGTTAGAGACAACTGAAGTAGACACTGAACTTTACCACCAGAAGTAGACGAGTAGCAGCGTCTATACTGCGCCATCAGTCACTGCTATCATGGCGATTATGGCAAACTGCCCCTTTTAGACAAGCCTGACTGATGAAGGCAGATGACAATGATGATACTCGTATACTGATTTAAACTTTCATGGTCACTATCACTAGAGTTATTTAATTCGGGGTTTATACCATGTATCTTATTTATTATGAGTTTCCGATATTTCGGCACTATTGCAAGCGCCATGATCACGGGAGAACTGTTGTATCTGCGGGTGGGTAGCTGTTAAGAGCAGACAAATCGATCTACCCTCCGTCGTAGTCTTTTATTACACACGACACTGGTACCACTGTTTGACAACTCACTATTTTTACACTTTTGTTCTCGACACACAACACTTACAGTATCCGATCGTGACACAATATTTTTTGGTTTTCTTCGGTTACCGCAAATTTGAACCACTGGATTCCATACACTAGATAATTTAAAGCCATCTTCGCGATTGAAATTTTTGTATTTGGTAATTTCAATCGCTTCTCTGACCATTCTTGGTATATAGTGCTGTTCTGAAGAAATTATCTGTGCGTTGTGAAACTCAATCCAGTGGTTAGGACCCGAGTGTATAAGGTGTTCAGCGATGGCTGACTTTTGTGTGTCGTTTTTCTTGACCGCTTTAATATGTTCCTTCATCCGGCAAGCCACTGTGCGTTTAGTTTGGCCGATGTATGAACTTCCGCAACTGCAGTCAATCTTATAGACACCTGGTTTTTCTAGTGGGAGATTGTCTTTAGGCGATCGTAAACACTGTGATACCTTTCTTAAGGGAGTGAAGACAGTATTTAAAGAAAACTTCTTAAGGATATTTGAGATCTTGTCTGTCACTCCTTTTATATACGGCAAATATACAGGTTGTCTGTCAACCTTATATCTCTGATGTTTTGACTGTTTCCTACTCGGAAGTCTACCAGTGTATCCATTTCTCCGTAGTACATATCGTACATAATCTAGCTCTTCCTGCAAGTGATATTCGTCGCATAGATCATATACACGGTTAGTCAATGAAGCTACTACGGAGTTAAGGTGTCTAGGGTGGTGGTGTGAATCGGCATGAAGGTAGCGGTCAGTGTGTGTAGGTTTTCTGTGAACTGAGTGACTAAGTGACCCGTCTTTCTGCACTCTAATCTTAACGTCTAAGAATGCCAGCTGTCTGTCATCTTCAATCTCACAGGTGAAGTTAAGCTTGGGGTGGATACTGTTGATGCTTGCCAGGTGAGTTTCAACATCGTCTTTGTCACATTTCAATATACAAAACACGTTGTTGACATACCTCTTCCATAGTTGGATCACTGTGGGTGCAGTGGCAATGGCTTTCTCTTCCACATGCTCCATCCAGATGTTGGCAACTACTGGAGCTATGGGGCTACCCATAGCGACCCCCTCTATTTGCAGGTAGTACTGACCCCTATACAGAAAATAGTTCGTCGACAGACAATGTTGCACCAACTTCGCATACTCCATAGGAATGTCGTTGTTTTGTAGCTTCACCTTTACCACTTCAAGACATTCTGCTACTGGTACATTCGTGAAGAGCGATTCTACGTCAAAACTGACCATCAACTCATTCTCTTCGACCTTACTTTGGTGCAAAATATCTATGAAATGGTGAGAATCCTTGACATACGATGACGTTTGTCCCACCAATGGCTGTAGTACACTTGCAACATGTTTAGCCAATTCGTGTGTAGGTGAGCCAATTTGACTCACGATCGGCCGTAGCGGTACATTCTGTTTGTGTACTTTAGGCATGCCATATAGTTTTGGAGGCTGAACATTCCGGGGACGCAGTAAAAAATTTAAGCTTTCGTCATCAATAGCATGCGAACACTCTTTAATTAGTGCCCGAGTATTACGATCTGTCCTAGCCGTCGGATTGTAATTCACCTTTTTATATGTGTCTTCATCACTGAGCAAGTTACAGATTTTACTCTCGTACTCAGTGGTGTTCATTACAACAGTCGCATTTCCCTTGTCCGCTTTCAAAACTATTATGTTCTCGTCACTCCGGAGATCATTTAATGCGTCCAGTTCGAAAGTGGTAATGTTCGGTCTCGGTGGCTTAGCATGACGTATCGAAAACTCATAATAAATAAGGTACATGGTATAAACCCCGAATTAAATAACTCTAGTGACAATGATGATGATTTTAATATCTGAGATAATATTTTCATGGTCTTTAAATATAAATTGAAACATTTTGCACAAAAAAAAATCTGTAGTCGCTTAACTCCTAATAATATATTCGATCCATATTTAGGGATATAGGTATATTGAATAAATACGCGCCGGCTTGCCAAGCTTTTTTTTATTTTCTAGCTTAATATGTACCTTTGAACTTTTGTTTTTCTTGAAAGATGTCAAGGGAGTCCCGGATGGAACGAAGTTCATTTTTAGTGAAGGAATTGTAATAAAATTTTATTTTATTTTAAATATATTTTTAAATTTCTACCTCTCCCTCTCCCTCTCCCTCTCCCTCATGCGCACGCCGCACGGCTTACAACTAATAATATAGCAAAAAGTGTCGATTCAATTTTTTTGCCCCCTTTCGCAACGCGCGATAAGGAAATTCGATCCAAAAATTTTAATTAGACTTTCTGCCACCATCATCTTTTCAGTTCAATTCTGGACACAAGCATTTAAAAAACAAAACCGTTTTTGCCTTTAATGTTTGCCGCTACTTTGCTAATGACAGAGAAGACGTAGCTATTCGATAATGTTACTCAAATGTGTCTTACATGTCTTTTTTTCTGAATCATGTAGGAAGCCCCGTTTTGCGGCCGGACTTTTGTATGAAATTTTGTTATTAACCAATAAAAAAATTTGGTCATCAAAATTGACTGAACAGTAATCGTGTATAGTCATTTTAATCACCACCTCAAGCTTTTTAGTTAATTTAAAAGCTATTTTGTAATTTCAGTATTAATTACAATTACATTACTTAACCACGAAAACCTATATACACAGGTATCCCAGTAGATATTGAAGCATGAGCGAGCACGTATTTAGTTACTCTGTTTGTTATAATAAATTATCTTAATTAAAAGAAATAAAGTATTCATGTCATCACAACTGTACCCCAACGGTTCTCCCAAGGGCGACAAATGTACCGGAGCTTTACCCAAATGCGTCCATCAGTTAGAAGGAAGTTTAACACTCTTTTATTATAATTAGTCCTTGGGGGGGAAACTCAGAGGGCCAAATGAAAGGCACGGGATAGAAATGTTGGCTTTCCACCCTCCAGAGACACTTGTTTAATTCGGGGTTATCTAAAATGTCATTCTGGCAAGTTTGAGTACAGTTACACGGGTACCATTTTCAAATTATGCACACAAGATTAGGATATCGGTTTGAATTTATGAGTTTTCGGACTTTTGCGCAATCGGGAAAGTTTGATGCGATCAGATTGAGCGGACTGAATTGAAATAGGTTCGGTTTACGGCCTTAATTTATATTTTTTGTATAATTTGAACGGTATTTTATCATGACTGTAGAGGTCTTTGAATAATGGAAGCAAGGAGAACATTGAACATTTTAATTTACAGTTATTTACATCTATCATAACTATATTTAAAGAAATAAAAACTTTTCTATTTGTTTGGAATGATAACAACGAAATTTATTAGGTATTAACATAGGTATATACCGAATTACATTTAAATATAGTTTAGACGCAAGAAAATAACAAAATGGTTTGGATTTCTGTCTGGGAAATCTATAATTTCTTAATGTGGTACAAATAATAACAGATGGCGATAAAGAAATAAAATAGAAAACGCTATGTAACCGTGAGTGGGATATTAGTACCTAGTCGCTATTTGCGTAGATGGTCGCGTGGATCAAGTAAGTAATATTTGTTAAAAATAATCGAAGCAGAGGCTATTGAGAGTATGTCTATCACTAAAGCAATTAAAATTATAGTAAAGACATGGGTCAATACAATTCATTTAATTCTTGATTTAACAAATACAGATTTTTTCTCGGCAATTCCAAACTAAAAACACAAACTTTATCAGCAAAGACTTGACTTTTCTATTATGCCTGTATACGGATTCAATCCCATTCCCTTACACATTCTACGTTTACGCAAAAAGCCGATCCAACCCGTCCCTAGATCGATGTCTGCCCACCCTGGAAAGATGGCGTGATATCACAACAGATGTCCGCGACGGTTATGTCAACTAGCCTTCCATTCACCAAACTAATAAAAGATTCAGCATTGTCGTTTGCCAGAAAGAGGGTCCTTCCATACCACTGGTGCCTATTCCGAGCGGTGAACATAACCTTTCGAGGTCACTCCGACCCTCCGTTGGTCATTATCACGGAATATGGTTTTCGCAGAAGCATACTACGGGTTATCGCCCATATAAATCCCTAACCATACTCCGAGACAAAGTTATGGCAGCTGTGGCGCTTAAGGAAAATTGTTGAACGCTGTTTAAATTTTCACAAAGTCATAATTACTTAGGATAATACAGGTGGAATATACAGTGAATCGTGCGAACACATTTAAACGTCCATAGAACACATGTTTAAAGGGTGGACTTCAGTCCCCTGTCAGAAATATAAAACTTTGACGCCTGGTTACGCGTACACGGGTAAATAATGTCTTTTAATCTCTACGTAAGCGGCTGACCCTTATCCGGGGGAATAAAAAGTTTGCGGAGTTTATGAACAGAACGCAAAATTTATTTTTCGATTAGCCATGTTGTAATACATTCGGTCACATGGAAAAGGTTCAAGCCGTATGATGAGGTTGAGTGAAGCTAACTCGTATAAAAAAGCAATTTGGAATATTTTAGGTATTTTTTTACGTTTCAAATTCGGCAAATGCACAGTTACGGAATGTTGTAGTAACATTTTTTTATTTTGATAAAGGTTTTCAAGAAAATCATCTAAGAGAAACGTCATAATTAAATCATCTTAATAAAAATAGTACATATTTTAGATTTCTAAAAACATACAGTTTCCAATGCCCCGTTGGTCTAGTGGCTTAAAGGTCGGGTCAAGATCTCGGGGTCCCATGTTCGATTCCCGGGTCGGGTAACAAAAAGTATCGAATTTTCGAACATTGCTCGGGTTAGTGATCACCAACCCATATTTGGCAAGTGTGGTAATTATGCCTGTACCCATTTTTGTTATGGTAACTTGAATTCAATGATGAAGGCCTTTGCCATGCAGTAGGATAATTATAGACCGTTACTTTTACAGTTTTCAAATAACCAACAAACAAGGAATTATAAAACTACGTGTGATAGATTACTGATAACATTAAAACTCAATACAATATAGCATTTCACTAATATAAAACTTTAACAAGCTATAACTATCGATGTCATTAACAAAAGATTTATTTATAGGTATTACGTTAGTAAATATCATGCTGATATAGACCACAAATAAAGGTTTTTGGTATCTTTCTCTTAACTTGTCATTTTTCGAGTTGGCAATCTTAGACAGGGGGGAATACAGAAAGGGATTGAGCCCAGAATCAATACATTTTTTAAACTATTTTTAACACCAATAAAAAACTTTTTAAGAGGTTTAGGTGTGTATTAGCAGACTGCGAAACAAAATTGTATAAAAAAATGTTAACAAGGGACAAAGGAGTAAAGTTAGGTAGTTGTTTGAAACAGTTGTTTAATAAATTCTTTTCCAACTGTATCGTAAGACAATTTAGTTTATCTCATTTTTATTGAATATAAAATGCCTGAGTGCGTACCTTTCTCTTATCCGATCGGGTTATTTATTGCTCAAGTTTGTTTTTGACCGCCTCACGTACTTTATAGGTCGAACCTTCGCTATCCGGAATTGCCAATTGCTATTTGATATATACTTCAGTCTCTAACTTTTCGATCTCATATTTCTCAGATTTTTTTCGGTTTACGTGACTGTAACATGTATTTTGTATGGTAATCGGGTTACAAATGATTTATATGAGGTCAGATAGTTTTTTCCCTTTGTTTGTTGTGTAGGTATTTTCTCTGCCATGTATGAAATGTTTTCTTTGTTGTTGGATGCACGTGGCTATGTTGACAGTCTAATAGACCGTAATATTGTCCCGCGCTTCGGGCCACAAAGGCATCGATCGTGCGTACAAATCCAGCAAAGGTCTTTGTTCCTGGATTATGAATGTCATTTTATAATTTACCTTAATAGCTATTCGTTATCTTTCACCAAACAACAATTTGTTTCATAAAAGTCGATCTACATTTAAAATTAAAACTAGTCGACTATTGGTTTAAAATGTAATACAAATGTTTTCCAAAAAATAAAACACCCAGTCCAACTTTAAAATTCCACACATAATACAAACTTGAATCGGCACTTAAGTTATCGCCTTAGAGTATCTGAAAGAGACAGATAAATCTGATTATAAGAGCCCTTTCACACGAGCGATTTTAATCGGCGATTCCTCGGTGGAGCGAGATCGCAGCGAGCACGCGGCGGCTCGCGGCGTGCACGCAACTATATCGCCGCGAGTTATTAACCGTCGCGATAACTCGCGCTTGGTATTCGGTACCGTCGGTAACGGCTTTCGTCATTTACAAAATGGACTCAGACGAGGAGCTCCTTCTAGCTATCTTACTCAAAAGACGATTAAATAGATTAAATAGAAGAAAAAAGAATTGTCCTAAAATTTGAGAGGATCCCACTTTTGGAGTGGCCGCTCAGCTAAAAGTGACTATTTTATGCTTTATCGCAGACGTGTTAAAAATACCTAATTTTTTTTTTTACAAATATCTGAGAATGCCTAAAAATAGTTTCGATGACCTAGAATGAGGGTAGATTGCTTCTAACAAATAATTGTGCGAAGTCTGCAGGTACTCGCCGCCATCGCGCCAGCACGCGGCGACTCGCTGCGAGCACGCGGCGTTATCACGGCGGTTAATAACTCGCGGCGATATCGTTGCGTGCATGCCGCGAGCCGCCGCGTGCTCGCTGCGATCTCGCTCCGCCGAGGAATCGCCGATTAAAATCGCTCGTGTGAAAGGGCTCTAAGAGTTTACGTTACGTGTTAGGGGCTCAGCAAAAAATACTGCTATAGTAGAATGTTTGAAAGCGAGACTTGAATTGTTCTTAGTACGAGATTATCTTACAAAAAAGCTGTAAACTGAAATAAGATACTTTAAATTCTAGGTATCATAAATAAATGTTGCATGAAAACAAAGAAAAGTCCTTGCTGTGTAAAAAAAACTTTTTTTAAAATTTTATTTATCTGGTTCATTAGAAAAAGCTTTTGTGCATGTAACTATTCTGCTTTTAGGATTACGTTAAAAGATTATTATTCCTTTTTTGAAATTTGGAAAACTGAAGCCACTTTTATGCATAGACTTTCGAAGAAATTCAAAAAGTCAGATGCTTTAAGAAATTAAAATGCTATTGATATACCCACACTACATACTTTTTACACTTCATCAAACAAAACGCATGGACAAGAAAACATTTTTAACATTAATGAATTGATAATTTGGTTTCATAGATTTTTAAACCTATTACTAAGTTGTTTTCTATCCATATATTCGAATACACAGCAAAATATCTCAAAAAAATATTGATTTAAAATAAATATTTGTAAAATGTAATAACAACTCAACTTGAGAGCAACCTTTTTATAGTCACTGTTTTTTGTCTAAGAATTCTTGGTACAAAGCTATTTAAATGGCAAGGAAAATGCCTATCTTAGTTATTATCCCCTTTCCACTCTCATTTCTTCAAACCTTTTTATACATACGGAAGAGGCGACAAAAATAAGCTGAATTCATTTATAAGTAACCTAGTTTATTTTTGTTTATTCATTGCACAAATACAAACTAGACGGATTTAGAAAATGATGTCGTGACTGAAAAGGGTATAGCGGTGAATGTAAGAAAGAAAAAACTTAGTTCATCGAATAGTAAGATCGATAACATGAGTATTTATAATTACTCGTATCATCATCATCACATTGCTCTACTGCTGGACGGAGATAGAGATGTCAATTGTTTATAGAACTGAAAAGAGATTTTTTTCAAATTTACTACGTCTGGTACGCCCCCAACCTGTTGGATGGCGATTGTAGTCTGACGTTTGACTTTTTAGTCGCTTTTACGACGAAACGAGACAGGACGAAAGAAAAACTTATATAAAAATTTAGAGGCTTGGCCGCAAAGCGATCATGTCGCCTCGTTGTGTAAATCAATGCAAATTATAATTTTAAAAAACTTTAAAACTTTCGAATGACTATCACTAAATATGTTTCCTTTGTTTTCCCCTTCTAATTTAGGTGTAATGTGAACAATATTGTTTATAAGTGAAAGTTAGTGAATAGTACAACAATAGCGAAGTGAGTGATGACGTCATAATGTAACAGTGCCTCGAAACAATGTGGTCGGTCAAATGGCGGCTTATGCTGATGCTGGCGGCATGCTGGGCGCAAGAGGGCGAGTGGAGTGAAGATGCTGAGGATTTGGGTAAGTGAATAAACAAACTTCTTTTTACTTTTAAGGCACTAACTTGGTTGGTGTTAAGAGCTATGGTCCGAATACTACAAAGTTCAAACTCTTCGCGGGTCAGTCAAAAGAACAATCAGGTCTAAATTACCTTTGACCAGAAAAGAGCAAAACTATATAATAACTCACCGGGCTGTTTTGGTATGCCATATGTATCATTTCGGAAAGGACGAAGCCAGGACCGACGGCTTCGTTCGTACGGTCCGTCTTCTGTTGTAAGATGGAAGTGAAAAGTGTAAGACCTGTCATAGATGGCTTAAAAAACTCTAATGGCAGATTATCTTTGAGCAGTAGTCATGCCATAAGAAGAATTAAATTATTTTAGCGCGTTATCTTTCGTTTCCTAAACATACGCTTAGCGTTGGCTGCATATTGATGAGAGGTAATATATCTTCACTGTAATGTTGCATTTTATTTGCTTTAAAAAGCAGGGGAGTTAATTGTAAAACCTTGCCACAAAAGTTGTAGTAAACGTAGTAAAGATAAAAAACACTGTTAAGAATGAAGATTTTTAATAAAATACTAAGTGGACTTATATTATTACTAGCTGTTACGCGCGACTGCGTCTGCGTCAATTTCCGTTATTATGATCGCGATTATATTTGCAACATTTTTCACTCATGCTTCGTTCCTATTTGTCGCAGCGTGATGTTATATAGCCTAAAGCCTTTCTCGATAAATGGATTATCCTACACAAAAAGCTACACAAAAAGAATTTTCCAAATCGGACCCGTACTTCATGAGATTAGCGCGTTCAAACAAACAAACAAACCCTTCAGCTTTATAATATTAGTATAGATTATAAAGCACTTTTGTCATCTGAAATGCCCAGTTGGCTTTACGAATCCAATACCAGAGAACAGTTAGCTTTGAAAGGATTTGACCGGCGAGATATGGTGAGCTCAGAGCTACAGTACAAAGCAATCTAGACTACATTCTACTTCAATGTAGAGAATAAGGCTTATATTAGAAAGAAGTATTATCCATGAATTATGCGTAAAGAGAACTTAACCTTATTCCCTTTGACATTATAAGGTTGGCTAATATTAGAATCAGAAAAAAATATAAATGTTACTTTGCCACACTATTGTGTTGCTTTATCGTGCTGAAGTAAGTACTACATGTATTTTAAACATGAATATTTAAATCTTTATGATATTATAATGATTACGAAAAAACTGATTTAGTTAGTTTGTGATCATGGCACAATAAACTCACTCAGTTCTTTCGTGATCATAGCGCTTGAAACTGAGCCGGAATAACGTAAACTCAAAAAAACAATAATAATTGTATAATATAATAAAAGTAATTGTACATAATGCATGTTATTAAACAACATATATACTATTGAAATTTAAACAAGAAACATATTTAACATAACACTATTTTTACTGAGCAAAACTAAATATATTTTAAATATAGTCTTATTATTTGCTCATTTATTCATATTCCAAATAAAAATTTCCATGAATTCCTTGAATTGGCCATTTGCATAATAATGTCTGGGAATAGATAATAATACCAAAAGATAGATTGACTATGCAAAACTGAATACCTAATTAATATTTAAAATAATGGATGTTGACATATTTATTTTCAGATTAGGATTAATGTATTACCATGAAATTTTTAGGAACTATGGTATAGTGGAAAGTAGTTTTGACCTGATGAGAAGGATGATTGACCTGATGATTTGATTACGAGTTTGTGATAGCTGGTTGCACACCAGCTGGTTGTTATCTTAAAAAGGGCGTTTTTCAGATGACAGCAGCATCTGGTCAATGTACGAAGATGTATTTATATATTTGTCACCTTTTGTTTCGGGTTCTTTTCTCGTCCTACGGGTGTCAAATGACGTAATGAAAGGAATGTTTTCAAAAGAAGTATTTTATCAACCATCGGACCAAATGCGATTGCCGGTTGGCAGGTTGGTTAACCTGTCAAGGGTGGCATAAGAATATGGCCAAATATTATTTTTGAAGAGACCCGTGTTCAACTGTGGGCTGATATACACTGGGGATTTTGATGATGTTTAGATAAAGATAAAGATAAAGATAAAGATACATTTATTTGCAGAAACATGTGTGAGATTTTTTGATGTTATGTTGGTGTTAGCATCAACATGTCTGGCCGATATTCGGCATGCAAATTTTTACAAAAGCTTCTCTAATTTCAATAAATATTAACAATGTCAACTTATACTTAATTATTTAATAAATTTTTCTCAAAAACAAAAAAATATTAAACATTTGTTAGAGATAGTAATGTCAAAATGTATCGTTAAGAAAGTCATTTATACTGTAATAGCATTTGTCAATTAGTTTCTTTTTCAAATAAATTTTAAATAAGCTGTTAGACATCAACTTATAACTTTGAGGAATTTTATTATATATTTTGGGAGCCATGCATACTACACTCTTCTTCAATAAAGCGGTTTTTGCTGGTTGCGAGCACAATTTGGTCCCATCACGACGGTTACGAACTACTTTGTCCGACAATCGTGGAAACAGGTGAGGATTCGCTCTTACGAACAGAGATATCTCCATTATATATAACGACGGAAGTGTGAGAATTCTGTGCTTAACAAAATATGGCATACAACTATCAGTGGTATGGAGACCAAACATAGCACGGATACATCGTTTCTGACTTTTAAACGCAATTTCTCTGTCAGTTGAGTTAATTTGTTTATATATACTTAGTACCTTCTTTATTGCTGATTACTAATTAATTAATAAGCGCATATTTATACTATTGTATCAATATTTAGCATGTTATAGCAATTATTTATACTTTGGGATCAGAACAATGAAGGCATGCTTGCTTATGTCAGTTTTAAACTACGCTCGTTTTCCCTATTCGGGCGTGACAGTTTTGAATTATATCTTAGTATACCTAGAATACCTAGAATATGATAGGCTAATAGCTGATTCATGCATTATGAAGTTCCACACAGTGGTTAAAATTTTTATAGGCGTTCGATATCGTATTTAGAGCCCATTTATGAAGTAAAAAATGTAAATCAAGCTTTCACCCAAAAATATTTTTCGCAAAATAGTTTTCAATTTTTACGGTCCTAGGCCTGATAAGGTATAAAGGGAAAATCAAAAACGTATGAACAGTATCGTAATTAATAAATGAGATACGAATCGCGTAAAAAAAGTGTTAATAGGCGGCCGTATCAAAAATTTTAGATTTTTTGCGGACATTTTCTAAGTACTTTATATTGACATTTTTGTACTGAGTTAATACCAAAAGAAAAAATACGTCATTTGTTTTTTGTCTCGTATATTGATATATTAAAATTTGGAAGGTGGATAAAATTTCATCCTGTATACACTCCAAAAGCCATACGCCAACTTCTTTGTGATTGCCGTATTCATAGTTTTATGTCGAAAGTACTTTATATAAGGATCGTTTTATGATTCGAGGTAAAACGTTGGATTTACCTAAAATCAGAGCAGCATATTCAAATGAGGATTTAGAATTCAGCGTTGGTTACGGACTCCAAAAACATGCCATTTTTATTACAACGCCATTACGCCACACCTCGCCATGAATCGACGAAGCGATCAAATGAAACAAATCGAACAAACTCAAGTGGGAATCGGGCTCAACCCATTAAACGCGATTGCTTGTCGAAAATGAAAATGGGGAGATATATTTTCGTTTGTTCCCCAGTTATTTCATGTTTTTGTCTGATTTTTATGCAGCCGTCGGGGACTGCGTTTACACGCAACAAATTGCTCACTTTGATTGAGAGCGCCCATATTTTAAGGCCAGTAATTCGGTAAAGTTAAATTAAAACTCAACGGCAGTCGATACCATCAATTACGTACGAAGCACAAACGGTGGTTGCCCAAGTTTATAAATAAATAGTACTGGAGTCGCATTGAACCCTAATAATTCTTTAAACTACACTCAGGTTTTATAACTTTGCGGTTTTCCGTAGAGTCTACACCATCTAGGTCAGGACTTAGAGACTGCTACTTCTAGTAGATGTGGAACTTTAACTTCGATTTCTCGTTTGGATGCCTTCGAAAAGAGCAAAAAGTGCGACCCAATTAAAAAGTGTTTATGCATGGGTGGATCTATTCGGCTCCAATTTTACTGGAACGATTAATTTTATTGCGAAAATTTCTGGACAGCGGAACGAATGGAAAACGAGAGTAGGCGACGTAGCTTCACCGACCTTTTGTGGTGACGCGATGGATGGGTTTGTTCAGCGAATCTAATCAAAGAGCAGCAAAAAATCATTCGCTTGGTTATTGCTCGTGTGATGAATGAATTGAAATTTTAATGTAATTGGAAATCGGTGACGGGCGAGCTCTCAGTTTCAAATAAAAGGCATGAGCAAAACCTCACTCAACCATGCTGAATTCTGTTTTCAATTTCTAAGGGCCCCCTCTTATGTTATGGACGAATGTTAATACAGTCATAATATCATCTGCTTACTTTTTTGTAGATCTTTTGGAAACAGATTTCAATAAACTATTCGTAAACAACAGTATCTTACATACCTGTTTAACCATGTGTACGATTCTGGACAAATTTCAATCGATTGGTTAAGGTCTACTTTTATCACACTACCAAAGAAGAAAAATGCGAGAAAACGTGAGGAACTCAGAACCATTAGTCTTATGAGCCACGTGTTAAAACTATTCCTCAACATTATACATGCGCGAATAAGAACTAGATGTGATGAACAATTGAGAGATAGCCAATTTGGATTTAGAGCTGGTGTCGGTACAAGAGAGGCTCTATTCGCATTGCAGGTTCTGGTTCAGAAATGCAAAGATATGCAGCAAGACGTTTATCTTTGCTTCATCAATTACGAAAAAGCCTTTGATAGGGTATTGCATGACAATCTTATGGCAGTAATGCATAATACCGGGATAGATGACAAGGATTTACAAATAATTCAGAGCCTGTATTGGAATCAGAAGGTTACAGTTCGGTTGGATGGGAACAAAACCGACGAAGTGGAAATTAAAAGGGGGGTCCTTCAAGGGTGCGTGCTCTCGCCAACTCTATTCAACCTTTCATCATCATATCAGCCGAACGACGCCCACTGCTGGGCATAGGCCTCCCCCAAGGATCTCCACAACGATCGGTCCTGTGCTGTCCGCATCCAGCGGCTTCCCGCGACCTTGATCAGATCGTCGGTCCACCTTGTAGGGGGCCTGCCCACGGAACGTCGTCCGGTACGCGGTATTCAACCTTTACTCCGAAGCAATTATCGCTGAAGCATTAGGCTAGTGATCTTGAAATAAAGGCCCGTAGTGCCTTTAACAGCATAAAGAAAATCCTTTGCAGTCGCAACTTGCGAATTTCTTTTCGCACTCGTCTACACAATGCTACATTTGGCCCATAGTTTTATACGGATGTGAAGCCTGGACACTTAAAGAAGAGCTACAGAAACGTATAGAAGCTTTCGAAATGTGGACCTATAGACGCATGCTGGCTATAAGCTGGATACATCGTGTGACGAACATAGAAGTACTACGCCGAGCTGGGAAACAACGCCACCTGATGCAGACCGTCAAGAAAAGAAAAGTTGCAAATCTGGGTCACGTGCTAAGGCATGATAGATACGAACTTTTGCAGCTGATCATGATGGGCAAAGTGGCGGGTAGAAGAGCAGTTGGTCGGAGGAAGAAATCCTAGTTGCGTAATATCAGAGAATGGACGGGGATCGCCAGTGACTCAAGAGCTTTTCCATCTAGCAAGAGATCGAGTGAGATATGCGGAGCTGACTGCCAACCTTCACTAGTTGGAGAGGCACCGGAAGAAGAAGAAGATACAACAGTTCACTGCAGAATACAGGCCTCTCTTTTTGCCATAATCGCTTATTTTCTTTGCTTGTCATTTGCCACGATTGGCAACACTTCTATACTCGCCTCTTACAACATTGAAAGGGAGAGAAGTGTTAGTGTTAATTATTGTTATGCGCCGGCACCGCAACAACACATGTTATAACGTGATAATATCTATCACGTTATAACAACTTCACATTTCACCCTCCATAATATTCTACCACAGTGCTTTTATGAATTGTATCAAAGTGTTCAATCATTAGCCTACTACTATCATGTCAGATCTTTTATTTAAACTTGAATTGAAAATATTATAATGGTGTTTTCTTGTTTTATTAACTCCATTTTCATCATTATAAGCTGCCTTCTGTATCATTCACAGAGTTGACGATCACGTGTATGATTGGTCAATGGTATAGAGAGGAGAGAGAGAGAAAAGACGCGACTGCCTGTCTTCTTCTGGTATTACTTATTTAGTCACCTCTTTCGGCACCCATTAGATTGAGTGGTACTATTATTTTTGTGCCGATGATAACAAACGACGCACAGAAACAACCTGAATGACAAAAACCTAACACAAGACAGGATAGCTTAATCTTAACCTCTGTTATATCAGCACAATCATATTTTATTTTGTCCGCCCGTTCATAATATCCGATGCAACTATTACTATATAAACGTACGTAGACAACAAATGTCCGCAGGCAGATGAAATATTAGGTTACACAGCCGTTTTCCGCGTTCTTTATTTTCTTCGTTGTGCGCATCATGCTTAGCAAGTTTATCCGGTCCAGTGATTTGGAAAACTTACATAAGCGGCTTTTTGCAACCACGTTACGGTGGTTCTAATAGAGTAACAATACGGATTTAGATAATATCGAATACAATTAGCTCTTCGCCCTCGGCTCTGCCCGCGTGAACTCGACGTCATATCGCGCGGTCGGAAACCTGTGCCTAGCGGTGGCATATAAAAAGATAGATTAAGTAGGCTTAATACATACATGTCTGTGAAACCATAGAAATACACATACAATATTTCAACCCAATCGGTCAAGCTGTTTAGTAGTACTTGGCCCACGATAGTATGCCTTCTGACCCTAGTTTATATTGGCCGTTTTTGGAAATATGGTTTACATAATTCATATACATTACGATACATTTCTAATGAGCTTAGAAGGCTCTATTAAAATCATTATTCACAAGTATACCTACGGATTCCCATTCTTATACTCGTATATGAGAACTGATTAGAAGTCCATAAATTCTTAGACTATCTTTGGGAAACCGTACATTTTTGTCGCTTACTAACAGTTCGAAAATTAAAATTTCTTTTTAGACTTGGTAATCCTGTTTATAAGCTATTGTCCGTGTACTCGGCTTACCATTGTGTCTAGTTTTACGAGGTTCTTGTAAAATCATTATTGAAAATCGTTCTTTTTGAGCAGAAAACTTAGTTTTAATAATATTTTATAACTCTTTAGCTAAATTATGTTATTACATTCAAATTTGGGAAAAATATTTTTCCATGTATTCTTAAGTTACGCGTAATAAATTACGCGTTCTGTTTTTATTTACACTGTGTGCTCGAGGGTGTTCTTCAAATAGGAGTAAATAGCCTTAATTCATCTCGAGATAAGAAACAAATTAAAGGCACATTCGCTTGCCTTGTAAGGCTATTTCTACATTGGAGAACCTTGCTTTCAATGCGATAAATACTAAAACAGTTTTTTAACAATGGGTAAGCCAAGATTTTTTTTTAAATTATCATGTCATAGCTTGCCATTTACTTGCAACAGTGGACTGATACAGGCTATAAAATTCTTGAAATAACCATTTTAACTAATTATTTTAGGCTGTAGATATACTTCCATTTACATATAAGTACACCTTTTATTAAGTTTTTTCGGACCGATTAGTTAATTAAATATATTTAGACATTACAGAAACATGCAATAACATGTGCGTGCTTGTATCAATGGCGGTCGCGGAATTTAGGTTCTAATACTCCGCACACGAGGGCGCTGCCGCGCCTTCATATTTACGTTCTGGTTAACTTCAGCTGTGCAAGGACAGTCGAAATTAAAACACCAGGTGACACCATTATTCTTAAAAAAATATATGCTTTGTTTAATTGGTTTCAATAATAGCATCATTTACCACAGCTTAAACAGACATACTGTACAAGACGTTGACAGCACTCCTACTTACTGTTTAGATATTTGTTACTGCTAAGCGATACTGCTTACTTGAGGATCAAACATTCATTTTAATTAGTATACCTCAAACGATTATGATATACGATTATATTGTCAGTAAGATAGCTCATTTGACTGATTCCCTATTTATGTATAATGGACGGACATTTATTTATTAATTTTTTGTTTAATGAACTGACATTTTGTTTTTGTATAATAGGCTTGGCATTGAATTTTAATTGAATAGAAAATATTCTAAATGTACTTACTTCAATCGCAGATTGAGTGTTTAATGTTTTTATCAACTTTTTAGTCAACTAGTTACGCATGACGATATCATAACATTTGTATATCGATAGATCTATTAAACATGTATTCACGATACCTAAAAATAAGAACCAAAAATGTACCATGTTTATACAAATAAATATCTTATCTTATCTTATCTCATTGTCAAATTATACAAATACACTATGACTGTGTAGAATTTTAATATAGTTTCAATAATTGCAATGCGTTACTCTGGTTAAAAATATAATTTAAAGATTTTCTTCAACGCACTTTGCGTTGAAGAAAATCTTACTAATGTGCGAACACCCTTACTCCAACAACCCGCCACTCGACGGACGAGTTAAGAATTGTAATTTATAGCAGCAAAGTTTCTTTCGCTCTCGTATGACAAAGGCGGGTAAACGTTCAACCTAATTACGTACGGGTAAACAGCCTCAAAGGTAATAAATCATTGCAAGATTTAAACTGAAGCAAATGACTGCCTAAAATCCCGGTTTTCCAGAAAATTCCAAGCTATTATTCGGTAGTCGTTTGATTAAAGATTTCAATTGTTTTTGTCGTATAACGGTAAAATTTGGGTAATACTTATGATGTAAATGTAACTTTGGAAGGAATTTAGTCGCAAACTACCTCCATAAAAGGCAAAAAACTTGTTTATTACACAAACTTTTTCGATAAGATATAAGATATATAGATAGTGTATCTATACTTGAAATTACCAGTTTAACAACATTTCTTTGTACTGTATGACTCTGAAAAAACAAAAATTTATCCCATGAAAAACATCACCATGTTAACACGGCCGATATATACTCGTAGTTATTCAAAATTTATGTCAACCCCTAATTTGCGTCCATTAAACTGCGCAACAAAATCGACTTACTTTACAATCAGGGCCCTTACTCTTGAATTTGATTTAAGCTCGATCTCGATTCGACCTAGACAAAACCTGAACAAACTCAATCAAATCGATATCAAAATCAAGCCGAGATCGATCTAAAATGGCGATCCGTGAAACATTTTCGGTTGATAACGAAATCACCATCGACACAAAAGTTTAGGTTCACTTTTTAGAGTACCAAATCACTGATTCTCGACGTCGATTCGATTTGATCGTAACTCGAACTTGTCAAGAGTAAGCCTGATGTACCCTCTAAACTCCCACAGATGTCCCACATAATAACCTATAGCTTTAGACGAGTAGGTCAGACCGAGCTCGCGACGTGTCTTCACAGTAATTTTATTAATATTACCCTCGGAAGCCTGTCACGCGCGAAACCACTGCTCATATATCTTCAGACTCCGGGAAAAAATATGATATATTGAGAGAACGAGAGACGTAAGAGCTTTCCTTAGCTTCCTTCGGTGAGTTTAGCGTCTTTTTAGTGTCCTTAAAAACTCGCAAGTGAAAAAGTTAGCGACCGATAAAAATAATTTGCCGGTCCATCGTGCCTTTGAGGCTTTGTGATGTTGTTGCAGCGACCGGACCGAGTTTTTCTACGGGCTTTTGGGGTGTTTTGAAGATAAGCAAAGACCAGACTATACCCGATGTATAGTCTGGTCTTTTTATCTTTAAAACATTTATCAGTTCGATCAATATCTGACGAAGGATACAGAACCCACATGAAAACAAATACAATGTTTTGATACAACACTAGTTACAAAATCGAAATCGAATTTATCTAGCAACCGTGTTACTCTATTGTCTAGAAAATGAAAGTTTTTTTTCTGTACCATTTAATTTTATTGGCTTAATTAAAAAATAAACATTCTTAAAAATATTACAAGAAAGTTAAATCCAAATTAGAAGAATCGATGTGATTATTGATTTAGTTATTGTTTACTTTACTACAATTATTCAGACTTTGATCAGCTTAACTTCAACCCCAAAGCTATTTCGTACAATTAGTTAATCCTTTACCAAAAACTTTGCCAAATTAAAGTGAAAGTTCAGAAACTTTAAAAGCTCCCAAATTAGAAAACGATTTTAGTAGGACAAATGTTTTATTACGAAACAGTCATTTATAAATCAGATCTCATTAATTTCTTCCTAAAAATACCGTTCCATCTAAAAGGGTTATAATATTAGGTCACTTGAAGCATCTAAATCACATAATTGAATTAAATCAATTCAGTTTCTCACTAATTGTTATAGCACAAAAAATAGATTGATAAATAAATAAAAATATATCATTTATGATATTATCTTGATAACGAAAGTAGTGTAGGTAATCTTCATTTCTTACTTCGATTATCCTTATAGATCATTCTAAACATACCGTTACTTTATCCCTACTCCTTCCAATAAATGTATTGGCTTAATACTCACAGTAATGGAATATGAGTCGACTTCCAATACAGCCAGGCGCAATGAGTACCCGTTTCAAATTTCTAAGAAATGAAATCTTAATAAGCATCAATAAGATCTCAAGAATTGTGTATCATATTATGGAATTTGTGGAATTACTATTGTTATATTTTATTAAAGATGGTTCATGCTACTTATGTAATAACATGATACTCTTTGATTTAATGTTGTGGCCAAATTCGATACGAATACACTTAATTTAGGCAACCAAGCTACTCGTATTTAAGTGTCAGTAATGAATTAATGATTAAGTTATGATGTTATTAGCAAATCAAGCTGTAAAATCTTTGATACTGAGCTGATAAAAACCAACTCTAGTGAGCATGCTGTATTTCCTGACCAGAGTCATGGTATAAAACCTTCAAAGATTTGGCTCTTGGAAAGAGTCAAAAGTGGAACAAGTACTTTATACGTTTCAGCAAAGAATTGAAAACCGACGAAGAATATATCATGCTGAAGTAACTGGTTACTTGGTGAAAAGATTAGTAACCCACATGGCTGCTAGCAACATAGAAACAACCTTCTTTCAGGACAAGACCTGCTTGCATTCGGAGAATTTTAAATAGGCTGTACCTTAACTAGCTAGGTGTATTTATACACATAAATAACCTAAAAAGATTAGGTTTTACTGACAGGACCAACGCTAAGTTTGATTGCAATATCCTTTCGGAAACCAAGCCAAAAGCAGTTTTAATTGATGTCCTGCGTATTTAATGGTACGCAACCATAGTGCGAATTGTGGTGGAATACAGGTAGCAGGTAGTAGTGGTGTGAAAAGACATTACCGCTTGTTTTCTTCTAGCAGTTCAAATCTCCTTACCTATTCTCTTTTGGTTGCATAAAATATAACGGGAAAAGTGTGTTCTTTTTATATAGGGCCGCCACTGCACAGAAAAACGTAAATATTTGACTAGTAAATGACTTTGTGTGCCCAGTGCGTAGCATGTCTAGAAGTAATTATTCTCAGTTTTGGTTATTTATGATATAAATTTATTAATGATTTTCTATACACATAAAGAGTGTTGATAAGCATTTCTAGTACTTTTATTTAATTTAGAAATTAAAATATACTATTAATAGCAATAGGGGTGGCGTATTAATCGATTACTATAAGGCCCAGGGCGCAGCAGAAAGGCATGGTAGGGGATTAATTATATGACGAATAGTAAGTAAGTAAGTAACAGCCTATAATCATCCCACTGCAGGGAAAAGGCCTTCATCATTGAATTCAAGTTACCACAGCAATGATGGGTACAGGCATAATCACCACGCTTGCCAAATGTGGGTTTGTAATCACAAACCCGAGCAATGTTCGAAAATTCGAAACTTTTGGTTGCCCGACCCGGGGATCGAACCCGGGACCCCGAGATCTTGGTCCGGTATTTAAACCACTAGACCAACGAGGAGTTATAGTATTAAATCTTATAAGGGCATAAAGTGTAAATTTCAATGACACACACCTACAAAACCAGCGCTGCTTTGCTCAGCAACTAAAATTATTGAACTTTCAACTACAGTTTCTTGAGGTACATTCCATTTTAATTCAAAATTCTCAGCCATTCCGTCTCACAAAATTAAATGAGCTCAGAGTATAAATAACCAAATCAACTTAAGATACATTTTGTAAAGGTATGCTTCTTTAACACCGTAATGCTTATAACTTTCTTATTTTATTCCCTAACTAGCTGTTCCCCGCGACTTTGTACGCGTCAATTTCTGTTTTTATGATCGCGATTATTTTTGCAACACTTTTCACTGACGTTTCGCTCCTATTGGTCGCAGCTTGATGTTATATAGCCTAAAGCCTTCCTCGATGTATGGACTCTCCAACACAAAAGGAATTTTTCGATTCGAACCCGTACTTCCAGAGATTAGCGCGTTCAAACAAACAAACTCTTCAGCTTTATAATATTAAGTATAGATATGTGTACTAAGAAATTATATGATAACATGGTGGTATCAAATTGATAAATTCTATAATTTAAAAATGATAATAGTTTTAAATAATGATATTTGTCTTTTGTTTAAGGTATGGTTAATAGTAGGAACAAAAATATTTGTTCAATTTTTTAGGAATGTTTTAGATAGTAGTTAGAATAAAATAGATGATTGTGTTGATCAATTGAAGCAACCTAAACTTTCATATTATCGCCAAGTTTACATATAAATGGATAGTCAGTATAATATTGGTAGAGTGGGGCCTTAGTTTGAATATAAAAAAGAGAAATCGATAAGCATGATAACAAATTCAATACGGTTAAATAACTTTTTAGATCTGATAGTCTGACTAAATCTGTCAGGTTAGTCAGACATTCTTATCAAGGACTCAGACTTTCTTAGACAATTTTACAATCAAGGCACGGTATCATCATCTGATACTTATCGTATGATTATTATTCAAGGTTAATCTGATGTCGGAGTATCTCAAAACTTGTTTTAGCTAGGTACGTTTATCTTGCATTAGAAACTGGTATCAAAGGCTAAATATGTCTTCCGAAGCACGACTTCATCACGCCTCTTGCAGACTATCGAGAAGCGAACTCGGAATCCATGTTTTGTGGGTAGGCAACACTACAGCCATAGTTTGAGAATAACTCACAAAAAGCTACTGCGGCTAAATTACTTATATCTTATTCATTTCAATTATGTGTTTTCGAATAAATAGTAAACTGGAAAAAATATATTATATTTACAATGAGATCAAATCTTCAAAGCTTTAGTAATTTGATTCAATAATGCAAACTTAAATCTTTTACATTTGGAAAGTTGAAACAGCAGGTAAAGGGTATTTAAAAGTTTAATGACATTAAAATATGCCTAATAAAGAGGTTTTTAAGTGGCTGTATAGTAGCAGATGGATTCAGAAAGATTTATTGGAACGATTGCAATTAATTACAGCCGAACTTTTTGTTCGTATTTGATATTGCCTCTGAAACTCTTTCGAGTTAAACGAAGGTGTACCTATACTTTCACTACATTTTACCTATAAATAAAATATTGGGTGTTAAAAAAGTACAAAACTTGGTTCGTATTAATACAACACTAAAACTAATAAATAAGTAGTTTTTCCTGTACCTAAGGTTTGGGCAGTTAAATCGAATTAGTGCCTAAATCTGATTATTGTGGGGTTACTTAAATAATGGTTTATTAACAAGTCGACTATTTTGCAATTGATTAGCACAGCTTGGTCTTTGTTGATATCGAGAGCCAGACTTACTAAAAATATTCAGCGTTTGTGGTAACCAATAAATCGCGTTCCAAAATACCCTTCTCTCCTGTTACTACGCTACATCACTAAAGTATTTAAAAAATATATTTAAGAATAACATTCGAAATATGTAAGTGAATCGTGATTTTGTATTCGAAATTTAAATCTTACTTCCCCATGTCGCGTGGTACAACACATCGGCACTTACGTTTACATTTGGCACCGCTGTAATGAGAGGGGCATTTCTTTAGTGCCCCCAGACACGACACTCTGTGCGCGCTTGAGGGGCCAACTTCAATTTGTGGCACGGAACTCTAACGGTCATGGAATGTTTTTGAATTGTTTCGAATTGTATCGATATTTGTACTTAGAACCGGAATTTGTCAAGTAAATATTATTCTTATCTTGGTTTTTGTAAGATCTAAGTAATCTCCATTTCAAGATCTTTTCTATAGACCTACTAGTAAAATTAAACAAAAACAATAATTTTAAGAGTGTTAGACACAAATATACTACACAAATGCACAGTTTTATATATTTAACTTAACAAAATAATGGTATGCAATAAATAAAGATGATTGTCACTAGAAATTTATTTACTTATTTTTTATTTAAAAAAAAACACAGCTTTTATAAAATAGCATGTGCTCCACGTAATAATAGTAATTTGAGCAAATTTTTAACACAATAAATTAACTCATACAATTTTTTTTTTCAATTAGCTTATTGGATAAGTAGTATAAACTCATTCATAGGCAACAAAATGAAATATTCAATCGCCAAACTGTAATGTTTTGTCTAACTTAACAGATTTTCTTTTTATTACAATTATTTCATTAAAATACTAATTTAGCTACAAACAAAGTCAAAAGAAACACAATAGTAGTTAGCAGTTATAAAGTTGTAATACATCCTTTTTTTTAATTCGCCTTTGTGGCTTATTGTTAACAGTACCTTTAACTTTAACGTAGGTTCATTGTTTAAAAGTTGAGGAAAACAATACTGAAGTACAGGGTTAAGTTTTGAGCAGACCCATGTTTTTTACATTTCAAAAAAAGAACATTTCCGGTGGTCAAATGGAAATCTTATCGATAACGTGATCAACTCTAATTTATATTTCCGATACATTATGCGTGACACTCCCCGTCAAAACGGGGCTTTGTCAGAACAGCTTTATTGTGGAATTATTCCAGGGTTGGAGCGGTGACATCGAAGAGGGCGGGACCGATTTGGAATTTCATTTCACCACGCTTATCTTAATGCGACTAGACGTAATAGCACAGCCCGTATTATACAAACATTTCAAACGTTTTTTTGTGTTCGAAATTTAACCGTTTGAAAAATTTGTCTTGTTTTTAGATACGGAACCCTTTTAGGATTTCCCGGACAATTTCTGGTTCCGCTAGTAGTATTAGGGGTTAAAGTATGAAATTGCCGTTGTTTGGACGAAATCGAGAAAAGTCATTTTTCCATACTAACAATTTTTTAGTTTTTTTAAAAACGCCTGAACCGTTTTCGATGCAATTAAAGGTGAAAGTTAGATGGTTATAAAGCTACGCATTGTAGTATTTAAATTTCTGAAAATCAAAGTATATAATACAAATATACTTAATTGAAGCAAGAAGCTGACCTTCTTGACACATTGTAAGGGGTCTTTTCAACGACTTCCTTTAAAGTAATAGGCACTAGTATTGCATTTTTTTTTAGTCAAAAGTTACTTTATTTAGTTTTTGATACAATACAAAAAGAATTACGCAATAGTACGACTATACTTAAGAGCTATAAACAAAATAAAAGGTGGAAAAATAATAGGCAATTTCATACTTTAACCCCTATTATTAAATTATCTGCGCAATACCAATATTAAAAAACTACTTCTTTTTTCTCTATAATGTTTAATACAGGTGCATAATAACAATATATTGAATTCTACTTAAATATATATTTTTTATTCATTTAATCTTTATTGCATAGATTAAAAAAAAGGTACAATAGGCGGACTTAATGCTGTATGGCATTCTATGTCAGTCGACCATTAAGTTAAGCAGAAATGTTAAGTGGTCGGTGCGACAAAGTATAAGCAAAGTTACAAGTAATTATACAAATAACATATCATACATATAAATAATAAACTAATATAAGCTTAAAATAGTATACACATACGTAAATGGTTACACACAAATACAATTATACAATACATACCTAAATATATGAAAATATGATAAGTAAACACATAAATAAGATGACTTACAGTGAAAAGTGAAACTAAGTAGAAGATGACAAAAACAATTTGCGGAAATGGGACCGAGCAAGTTTCTTAAACGAGTGTTTGCAGGGTGCTTGCTTAAGTTTTTCTAGAAGGGAATTCCAAAGACGAGAGGATTGAAGGAGAAAAGACTTGGATACGAAACCAGTCGGTAAGAAGAAATGGAACGAGTAAGTTTGTTTCAGGAGCGCAACTGCCGAGAATGTGTAGAACTGAGTAGAGTGAAACGGGATGTAAGATAACAGGCGGAATATTTTGCTTAGCAAAAACTCGTACAATTTATTTACAGCCGCTATTGATCACCAACTTCTTGTCAAACACACAAACACACACACACACACACACACACACACACACTCACACACAGAGACACACATACAGACACACACACACACAAAGCCGCTGTTTAATTACTTTGTCAAGTAGTTCCCAAAAGACAGGATTACCTAGTTTGGGGACTACAGGTAAATAATTGTTATTTAGCACTTCTTCTAGAAATAAATGTTTTTCATTTTCATTTTCATTTTTTCATTTTCATTTTTGTAAGTGCTTTGTATTCTAAGTATAGTTTAGAAAATCTACGGAATTTTACCTATGTTATTCAAGCAATGCCAAATTTATATTATTTTGGTAATCTCTTCTTCCTGGGCTAGTAGCGTGAAAACGAAGTCACCACGCATTTTATTTTAGAAGGAATACTAACTCAGAAAAGTCTGTACCTTCTTAAAAGTAAGACTTTGTAGTAGTTTGAAGTACCACATTCAAGATTTTATATAGGTAAATATCTCTATATGAAGGTAAGAGATGTATTAATTTATTTTAGAGGCCTGTGACAACGTTTTTTCTGGAAACTTACGTACTTTAAAATGTTTTTAATTAGGTAATCAATTAAGATTTTATAATTCAAAGTAATGATAGGAAAAAAGCTATAAATATAACAAATCAGACAGTCATACATAATTAATACAAATTAAGGACATTTCCCTAAATTCAGTACAATATGGACTGATTATAATTACTTCCAATCATGATTGTACTGTGTAAGTTAATTAACGAGGCCTCATCATCTTAATCAATGCTTTAACTTATTACCTTTAGGTATGACAATTGTTGAGTCATGATTTAGCTACAATAACAGACGTTAGAGAGATGAAAATAAAAGTGCCTTTACGCGACTTTTGTGAAAAAAAAATCCCAAATTGAAGCTTACGACCAGTTATTTATTAATTTTGTCTGCGAATTCGTGCCCATCGAATTTGTGATTTTAAATTATCCTACGAGAACCTTACAGTCTTACAGGATAAAAAGTTGCCTATGTACCATTCCGACATGCAAATTTTCTGCGTGTCAAAATTTGCTTCAATCTGTTCAGCCGTTCTGGTGTGATTGAATAACAAACACCCATTCAACTTTTTGCATTTTAATGTTAGTAAGAATAGAAGGACAGGGATTATGTTGGTATTGGGTTAAAAGAGAAAAGTATATTTACAAAAAAAAATGGTAACCAGCTGGCAGCGCCATCTATCTTTTGTGTCACGTGTCTTCACAAAAAAACTGTTATGGTTATGCCATGTTCCCGTGTTAATTACTTAGAATTTTGTGATTCTGATATCTAAGCTCCATTACTAGAAATTTTCATCAAAATTTCACCAGAACAAAATACAAGCAAATTAAAGATTAGTACTTCCCACTTCAAACGGGTTAGGTTGAACACCCTAGAATAGGTGGATTTCTGTTTTTCCTTTATTTTCATTGTGGCTTTTACGCAGTTCCTCCAATCTATATCTGTATAAAGAGGCGATTTCACGTCTGTTGTAACGTTACTGGAGAGAATGATGAAAATCAAATTACGTTTCAGTAATACAATAACATTGTCAGGTGGTATTTTTGCATGAGTCAAGTGTGTTATCACTTATCACTTACTTACTGTGCCGATTATTTTGATTTTAAAGCCGTTTGTACCTTCCTAATAAAATGTCTCCTTATTAATATGAATCTATATTATTATAAATAAGAGTGTCTGGATGTTACGCTTTCACCGCCACTATTGACACTTAATCAAGGAAATAGCTAATTAGCTGTAAGTATATCTTTTGTTTTATTTATTAAGGCACACAAAACATGTTACAGTTATGATGTTGACAAATATTTAAACAATTTAAAGATCTTGATCGTAACTCTAAGGATGTGGGCACAGAATGTTCCAGAATGATTATTTTAGTAAATATATAAAAGAGGAACAAAGTCTTCATAGGTTTCACTGAATTCATCATTGTTCCCATAGAAACATGTGAAAAATTCTTGGAACAAGAACACTTAGCATTGTTAAACGTTTGCGAAAAGTAGAACAAAAAAATATTTGGCTAAAGAATATCACTTTGTATTTATAAGGAAAAGCTGTCTAATTATATCTTACTGATAAATGAATTCTGCTTTTGAAAGGATTCTGTTAATTATTCCTGAGTACAATTGGCACAATGCTACACAAGGTCTAACTAATTCAATATCATTAAAATATGTACCTAAGCGTAAATGGAAAGAGCGGGACTGGACTGTCTTATAACAGTGGCTTAGTTATAAAAACCTAGTTCTGACACAATTCAGTCAAGTACTTCATTTTTTTATTTATTATTATGAACATCATCATCGCAGCTTGTCATTATCTTCACGATTTTCAGGCAAGATGATAGCTTAGGGCCTGTTTCACAATCGCTGAGTAAAGTTCTGGGTAAGCTACTTCGACCCTATCTGCTCAGTAAACTATTTTTCACGTTTCACAATCCCTGAGTAGGGTTAAACACCACTTTATCTGCTCGTTAAGTTAACCACCGGATGCACTGCCAAGTAGCCTTTAACTTAACAAGTAAATTTAAAAAGATAACCTCAAATACGTCATTTCCAAATTTTCATCAACAACAAGTTATTTTATTATTTAAATGGACAGTTTTGCAGTCATTGTAAAATAACACAATGTTGGTAATGGTAAATTCAATGCAAACAAAATCACCACACAAAAAGTACCAAACGTCGGCAAATTTGACATTTGTCATTTACTGACTAACTGACGTTGACTCGACATATACTTTTTGTTGAAACCTCGTTGCGTTCCATTCTTACAGAAACATTGATTTTAGAAAAGGTGAAATGACTCATTTACATTACAGTGTAAACATTTTTTGTACGAATTTATTGTTTTTATTACTTATAATCATAACAAAAAATATTTTTAATGATAATTCTGTGATTACTATACTATATAGAAACACATAAATTATTCTTACCTTGAAACAAAACGTAACTTGTAAGTAAGTATTAATTATATAATTTTCACTTTAATTTACTGATTGGATGATTGTGAAATGCAAAGAAAGTTAACGAAAGGATTTAACCTCTATGTAATTAACTCGTTGAGTAACTACTTAAGCCTTTACTTAATGATTGTGAAACAGACCCTAAGGGGACAAATAGAAAGAATAAATACGCTGCTATCTGTCCTCTTTTGGCAGTATTGCTATGTTGCTTTTTGGGACTCCTCGGTAGTAAATAGATGCCAATCGACTGAACCTAAATAATAGCTACCAAATTAATATTATAATGATTATATTGCTAAGTAAAAAACGGGGACGTATACTTTCGGCGTGTGACAAAGAAAAAGCTTCTGTTTGTGATAGACCTATCACATTAGCCGACCGTACTAAAACTGGTTGCAGACGCGTTCCAACGCCTATTCCCTGACAAAAACATCCACGTCCGAAAGCTGAAGGTCAGCCCAAGGTTACGTCCACGACTTCCCTCCGATAGTTTGAACAGCTTGGTGTACATTCATTACCTAGATACCTATTAGGCCTCAGCCTCGAATTTCGCGGGCAGCGGGGCGGCAGCGGCGCGGGCACTGCAAATGTAGGCGCCCGCCGCTCGTCCGCCTGACTTGTCCATACATTTGCAGTGCCGCGCCGCTCCCGCGCCGCTGCCCGCGAAATTCGAGGCCGAGGCCTAAGTTGCGACTATCAGCTGCGTCCGTCAGCCGCGTCCGATAATGTGTTCCCAGCTTAACAGCTACACTTTGACCCGGAATCAAACTACCCACAATAAAGCTCACAACTCGAACAGAACCAATATTACCGCCGAACCATCACAGAGTTGATAAATAAGAATTACTTCAAGCGTATAATAAAACTACACATGAGCGAATCGGCTACAGTAATCCATCTCTATTACAGTCCCGCAAGTAAATTGAAATTCTTCCTAAGTATGAGTGATGGAGCACATTACTTCGGGCAACGTGGTGACACTTTCACACTTCGCTGCAAAGAAAGAGGATTATACCACGGTCGAAACGGACTGTCGTTTTAATATTACACCTATTTATATTCATGATGGGAAGATGAGTTTGAAACATAAACAAGAACAATGGTATTCACTTAGAAGATATTTGTTCAGCTTTCGGACTTAAATCACAAGAATGGATTGTAAGTACGCCTTTCCTGAAAATAAACGTACCTAGCATGCTGATGAGAGAAACAGTCGACGACAGAAATCAAGTTGATTTTTGAATATGGTTTAATACACAGAACATGGAAATCACCATGTTCTGTGGTTTAATATTACTTAGTATAACCGATTTCGCAATTACTAACTAATTATTTATTGAGTTCGTCTTCATCAAGCCTTTCGAAAAAGATAATTTTAAAATTAATGACACGTTTTGCAGTCATGTTAGCCATCGCGGTTTGGATGGGTGAAAAAGAATAATTATGCAGCTGCCCATTTTCTTCTGTCAATACTCGTTTAGTTGCCTTTTGCGACACCCTTAGGTAGAAAAGGATTTTTTGTGCCAGTTTGAGTCGAATCAAATTAATTCATAAGCAGACAGAAAGATCAGCAGTCAGGACACTACATACTCTTGATCAGTTACACAAAGTAATTTGAGGACTAAGAATAAAGTAGTAACATAAACATTGTACCTATGTAGGTATGGTACTTTTAAAATCCGTATTGCCACAGGCTGACCAGATCTACTATTAGGTATGACTTGATAATGCTTACTAAGAATCTGTATCTCATTTATATTACTTGGTTTCCTTTGTTTATAAAATCATAACAAGCCAATATTTCGTAGGCTCATTATTGCTGCAATATTGGGAAATGGTTCTCCAAAGTGGGTAAATATGAGTTCGCGATATTGAACATTTACCATTTTAAATGTTCACGACTGCGAATCGACGGAGCACTGCAAAAGGCTGCATTGCCATTTTGAAATGTTTTATCCATTTAATAACATGCTTTGGATACAAAGGTATTGTTCATTCTTGTATAGATACTTAAGTACCTACCTTTACCTTTTTTTTGTAATATTCATAGAAAATCTATACCTAGTCACATTTCAATTTAATTACAATTTGTTAAGTAAATTTTGGCAGATATATTTTATTTAAATGATAATGTAGAGAAATCTATGAAATGGACATTATGAACCTACTTTATAGTCAACTGACGAAAATATAAGATTTTCTCAATTTGACGCGAAAATACTTTTTTATGAATGACCACGTTTTTATTAGCGGTAGTTTAAACTTAAAGTTGGTAAATATAAATAGATTTGATGCTTTAATAAAAAAACACCTTTTGAAAATAATTTAATTGACAAAAAGTGTCAATTTAAGCCATTAATTCTGAGTCGGTACAACTCAAATAATCAAGGTAAACAAGATCTATAATAATCATCATTATAGTCAAAGAGACATAGCCGCAAAATTGGCTTTTTATCGTTGGTTTGATTTTTAATGAAAAGTTTTCCTTCACTGCCCATCATCAGTATCATTTTTACCAGCCTACATAATTATGTCTACAGATAAACACTAGTCTGTCAAAAATTAAGTATTTAATTCTCCTATATCGTTTATCGTACCTCAATAATAGTTAGATGTGAGAGTTTTCCTAATCTCTTATTAGAGACCAAATAAAACACACACATATTAGGGCGAAATAAGTTTTCTTCCATTTCGACCAACACCACAGGACTATCATCGCCTAGGTAAACGTATTCTTGTGAACGTATCGTATCTTACGGTAAAAATTATAGTACCACCCCTTTTCCGGCTATGAGTTTCGTATGACTAAAGCAGTACTACCAGGAGAAGATACCGTCTACTCCCCACCTCTGGCCAGTCTGCCATTGCCAACCCACTGGCGATCATAACAAAACCCACTTTTTGAAGAGGCCTAAATCCAACGTAAGGACTGATACAGCTACGTGATGATGATGATGATGAACTATGCTCGGAGTTTCTCTTAAAGATAAAATCAGAAATGAGGTGATCCGGCTGAAAACTAAAGTTACCGACATAGCCCACCGGATTAGCAAGCTGAAGTGGCAGTGGTGAGTGGGCTGGCCATATTAGCCACATCACTGACCACCTTTGGGTTAAACGAGTTCTTGAGTGGAGATCGCGTCCCGGCAAACGTAGTGTAGACGCCCTCAGGCCAGGTGGAGTGATGATTTGCGCAAGATGGCTGGCAGGAGCTGGATGCGATGAGCCGAGGATCGACCTAAGTTGCGTGCGATTGGAGAGGCCTGTGTCCAGCGGTGGACTGCGATAGGCTGATAATGATGATGGTGATGATGATGAACGTTATTTTAACAATTTTTACATAATATTATCTCATAACTATAATTACGTATGTTATTCAGTCTTCAATATATAATTAACGTTAGCAGATGCAATTAGAACCATGAAATAGATAGCGCTGGGAATAATCTAATCCTGTTTCATTAACATACTATAGTAAATTGTATTGTACGTTGATAAGATTGGCATTTAGAGTAGTCACTTGGAAAGCGGCAGGTTTTGAGTTGAAGTTCCACCTTAAGCAGTCAGTAATTAAATTTTAAATTGCACTTGCAGTTTTATTGCTATGAAACACATTCAAAATATTTTAAATCAAGCTGTTTCATATAATCGTTTGAAATTTTCTTGTAAAAGTATAATTTTTGTAAGAATATTATTGTCGGATGTTGGAGGTACACAAACCAAAAACTTTGAAAATCTCGGCTGGCTTACAAAGCCATGTCTTTGTAGCTTAATTGGTTCAAGCAGCAACCCACCTTAGACAATTCCGAATACTTTCCAAAACAACTTTTTTTTTCACCAGCAATATAATTGATTGAAAACTATTTTAAAACATAATAATATACTCGGTGTTACTATTTCTAGCATTTCCTGATAAACATAGCGAGCTATCAACTTTGTGTTGATAGCAAACTGATAATTAAATTTATGTTGACTAAAACACATTTGCATAACACGAAATTTGAGTACATTTGTCGAAACAATATTTGAATACAAAATTTAACATAAATTACCTACATTGCAATGCTTTCAGGCTGTTTGCGATTTTATTAATGCTAATGTTATAAAATAAAATATTCGTTATTTCAACCTGTAAAGAAAGTTGTTGTTTTACAGCAGAAGACTTACAACATCAATATGTTGGGATAAAAATTTGACAAATTTTATATGTGAATATTTTTGAGAAACGTTTTTGAATAAAATAAAAAGCAATAGAAAGAACTCGCGGGTAAAATCTTGGTATTATCACTATTTGATGCTAAAACAAAACCGGAACACGGCATTAGAGCTAAAAAAAAATGCCTCCACTCTATTAAGACTTTCTTTTAAGTCGCATTCTAACTGATATTTATCATCGCGTTTAATAACTTTAGCAAAATGTGATGTTCTTATAGTCAGCTCTGACCGGACAAAGCGGATTCAGTGGAAGGCGAGACTCGACAATTGCTAAGCCAGAATTAGCTTTCCACACAAAGATTGCAATCTAGTTTAAATGAGAACTGTCCAGCTCGTGTTTCGTTGCTTATGAACTTTTAAAATAAACATTTATAATCATAATATATTGAAAACTAAAATAGTTCTATGTTTTATAAATGTTGTTTCGCTATAGTACCTACCTTAATTGTGAATCTGATTAACACGATGATATCTTAGTAAGTCAATTTGAGGCGGTACCTACCAAAATTAAGGATGGTTTCTGAATTCTGATAACAGAAGGTATAGACAGTTTTTAGCCTTTTAACCTTTTATTAAGTTCATAGATACCTACTATTCCTTGAAAAAACATTTTTCGACTGTTTAGGTGGGACCCTTAACCTTCCATTTATTGACTGCTCTTAACAATTTAGCTACATACCAAGACACTGTTTGGGTCGACGAATTCATTCAAGGCTTTTTACGATGTGAGCCAGCGGAGTTTTATCGATATATTTATATACCCAACATCCAAGGGAAATATTTTCACAAATATATAAAAATCAGTTGAGATGAAAATAAATTTACAAATATAGGATAAATTTTATATATATATTTTAAAACTTTCCAAAAATTTTAAAGGCGTTCAGTATCGTATAAAACCAATTTATGAAGTAAAAAATGTAAATTAAGTTGTCACCCGAAAATATTTTTCGCAATATAGTTTTCTAATATTACGGTCCCAGGCCTTTTAAAGTATAAAGGGAAAATCAAAAACTTTTAAATAGTATCGTAATGAATGAATGAGATGCGCATCGCGTAAAAAAAGTGTTGCTAGACAGCCATATCAAAAATTTTAGATTTT
Organism: Anania crocealis; assembly: GCA_949315895.1. NCBI lineage: Eukaryota > Metazoa > Arthropoda > Insecta > Lepidoptera > Crambidae > Anania > Anania crocealis. The sequence continues at coordinate 10,721,397 of OX438868.1, forward strand.
TGGTGATCATTTTCTGAGTGCTTTATCTTGACATTTTTGTACTGGGCAATACCAAAAGAAAAAATACGTCATTTGTATTTTGTTTCGTAGATTGATGATATATAAAAATTTGGAAGGTGGTTAAAATTTCACCCTGTATTTTAAAACTGTTTTTAGCAAATATATAGCTGGTAGGAAAAGAAAATATAATTCAATTTTTTTTTTCGAATAAAACAGTCAAAAAAGTTTTTTTTGACGAATTGTATTGACGGTCAAGAGAAGAATTTATTTGCTTCAAAACATGTTACTTTAAAAGTTTGAGCTATACAAAATATATATTATGTTTTTAATATTGCACAACCTGCGAGCAACACCAGGAAAGAGTAAGTAACAGTCTATAATAATCCCACTGCAGGGAAAAGGCCTCCATCATTGAATTCAAGTTACCACACACAATGATGGGTGTACTGGCATAATCACCACGCTTAGGGAAAGAGTACTGAAGCAATAAAGTTCAGGCATTTTTTAGCTAAGTTTAAGCTCCAGTTTTTCCTTTTTTTGTACCTACCTAAAACCTAAGAGGTTTCTTTGTAAACCTGTATTTACAATGTAATTTTACCTGAACTTTTGAAGTATTAAATATGTGCTCTAATCGTCTTATTTCTGTCAGAATAATTTAACCTTTGAATACAAATAAGTACAAAATAATCTGAAAAAGCTTTATACAGACTACATCTTAAATCAAGCTGTACAAATGAAAGTGTGATTTGCAATGAAATGGTATTGCCTCATGTGCAGGTTATTGTAAAACTAATAAAAAAAATATTTGGGCTAGGCATGCCCATTAGGAAGACCACACATACCATAATAATATGACGATATTAAAATACTAACGCCCCGTTGGTCTAGTGGTTTAAATACCGGGCCAAGATCTTGGGTTCCCAGGTTCGAATCTCGGGTCGGGCAACAAAAAGTTTCGAATTTTCGAACGTTGCTCGGGTTTGAGATCACCAACCCGCATTTGGCAAGCGTAGTGATTATGCCAGTTTTTAGATTAAAATACTGGCAGGAGCAGAGTGGTTGAAAACTGACCAAAATCGTGAAAGTTGATATCTTAGGGAAGTTCAATGGTTGGAAAAGGTTGAAATAGAAAAAGAAAAAGTATATGCAAAGTTTTTATAAACCTTCTTTCTATTGTTTCAGTATCGACAGTGGATGTGGACGCAGTGCTGGGGCGGACGGCCTCGTTGCCGTGTGACGTCACTCCGGAAACGAATGAGGACCGCGTCTACATGGTGCTCTGGTTCCGCGCCGGGAAGGCCACCGGAGGGAAACCGATTTACAGGTATTTGTTGTTTTATCTTTTTTTTTACACTTTCACAAAACTTGCAAATATTTATAATTGTACAGATTAACCAGGAACTAACCTATCTGCATTTTATTCTATACAAGCTGTTGCCCGCGACTTTTGCAACATTTTTCATTGATGCTTGGCTTAGCTATTGGTCGCAGCGTGATGTTATATACCCTAAAGCCTTCCTCGATAAATGGACTATCCAATTCAAAAATAACTTTTCAATTTGAACCAGTGCTCCCTGAAATTAGCGCGTTCAAACAAACAAACAAACTCTTCAGCTTTAAAATATTAGTAAAGTTGTTAATTTCACGAATACTCCTGCACAAAATAACTTAATATATTTAAACATTTAAACAGTGGTTCACACAAAATCTTTTGTCAGGAAAATACCAACCTAGTACCAGAAACGTAAATTGAAACACAGCAACAGAATTTCTAGTTGAACATATTTCACATAAATAGCCGTCATTATGAGGAATATACAACATTGTACTAACGAGGTCCATTACAGACGGTATATAGAGCGAGATATTAATAAGTTTGGTATCTGCAGTTAATTAGGGTGGTCAGTTGTACCACAGGCGATGATGGAACGGCCTGTTCAGTGCAGAAAATTAAAATTACAAAGCACAGCACTGTCATTAACGCACCATAATTATTTCACCTAAACAATGTTCGCGGCTAGATAGAGGTCTTCCCTAAGGATGTCTACGCCATTCGGCCTTAGCCACTGCATCCAGCGGCGTTCCAAGACCTCTACCAGATTGTCGGTCCACCGAGTCCGATTCGTACTTTTTAAAAACGGATAAATGATACTGATTATTTGTAAAATACACACGAAAAGCACATGTAGGTCACCTTGGTTTCATACAAAACTAAAAAGAATAAAACTTCAGTATGTTATTTTGTCATGTTGTGCCTTTACTAATTTATTTCTAAAATAAATAATATACCCGCGAGAAAGGCTAGAAATGGATTAAATACAGTTTCAAAGGTGAATTACTTATATTATGGTTGATAAATTTTAGGATGACCAGTGACCACTTATAAAAACATGTGACTTATTATTTGTAACCGAAACAATTTAGATTGTAGCAACATTTTATCCATAATTTATTAGGTAATATGTTTGTATTGGCCGAATTGATTTAATAGCAAAATAAAAGTACATTTATAACATTGAGGCGAAATAGTTCACGTATGGTGACTGAGCACTTAACGATGGGGATCTGGCAAATATCTTGGGAAACCGTGTGCGCGGCGCGGGATGATTTTCCTTGCATTGCATTTGTTAATAAGCCTGTCTAAACCATTTTTGGCGTTCTCTGGCTAATATGATAAATTGCATTTTCAAGTAGTTCATTGACTTCCTTCCCTTTCCTTAAGATTAACAGGCTGTACTTTTTCCTCTATGGCATTGCCCTGCGGTAGCAGATAAGCCTCTCGGAGCCCCAGACATTAATCATTTGACAAATTTATGTGATTCAGCGCTAGATGTGTATATCGTACATTAGGACAAGCATCTATTGACAACGGGCAGGAGTTGGGATATAGTTTGTGTACATAGCCAACATCTAAATAACAAAGGAATTTAGACTTTATTGCACTGTCTTAAGGAAACGTTAGTGATCTTTCGGGTATTGTATAAACTAATTGGGGTATTGTGTCTCAACGAGTCTAACAATAAATGCTCTTTCGGACTTAAGTGTGAAGACCTTTAGTTGGAAAACATTGCTAGTATAAACAAACATGTGATGCGTCATGCCTTTTGCCTTCCTATCCTAATCGCATAACAGGGGCTTCATAGGTGAAAGGAGAGGATGACAATGAGTTTGAAAATAAGTATACTTTCACATTGCGAAAAAAATAACAATTACTTAATTTACATTTTAAAAATAACAAGACCTCCGTGGTGGAGTGGTGTAAGTACACACCGTTTTCAAAGTGTCACCTGCTTCAAAGTCCCAGAGTTTGATTTTCAGACGGGTCAATTTCGAATAAAGGTGGTTTTTCTACATTTCGGTCTGGGTGTTTGTGGTACCTTTGTTATTTCAGATTTCCACGGTGTCCAATCATTTGACAAAAAACAAATAACAAATTGTCATTGGAAATAACATTTGACAAACTTATACTTGATAAATTTATCATATTACAAACTATTGTTTAATAAACTACTCATTAGACAGTATATTTACTACAAAAAAGTTCATTATGCTTAAACTTATGTCACAAATTGATTACTTTTTAAACATATTTGTTTAGCAAAACAACGTAAAGCATAAATAACATTTGACCCATCAGTGCTGTGGTAACTTGAATTCAACGATGGAGGCCTTTTCCCTGCAGTGGGATGAGTATAGGCTGTTACTTTACTTGACAAAATGCATTGCTTGGTAAATATTTTATTTACCAAATTCTACGTAAATACAACAATCTTTCTTACACAGGAGAAGATAGTTAGCTATTAAGTACGGGTGCGCTTTATTTGCTAGAAAATCAAATGAAGTAATTTTAATCATTCGATAAATTTTTTACTTGAGCTAAATACAGTTACTCTAATTTAATTCCGTATTTGTTCTTTGATATAAGTTATAGGTGTTATAATAACAATTTGCATGCAACTCTTATGATATAAAATTCATTATTTATATTTTGTTTTTTCTTGAATGCATTACAAAAACATAGTGCAATTTGTGCGATGATTATAGGTATTTATAAAATAGAGCGCTCGACTTGGCGGGGGCACTGCCGTGCCCCCCGATTTAACTCGTACCGGAATGCAAAATTTGTGTTCCTGTTATTTAATTGCCTAAAAAGTCCAGTAGGTTAGAAAAAGCCGAGCCGGCCGCCGAGCGCCAAAAAAAGGCTTAAAAAAGTCACTGATATATATCTTTTTTCGCATTTCACACGTCCAATAATAGACAGAAAATAGTTATTTTAACAAACTTATAATTTATCTACAAACTTTTTGAAAATCACCAATTTGGTTTGCGAATTATTTAGTCATGTGAACATTAATACAATAATATTTTAACAGTTGAAATATTTCCTAAGTAAAACATTTGCGAAACCTGTACTATGTCAAATGATTCTTTTTTAAAGGAATATGTTTGCGCAAAGTTTGACAAATAATTCGTTTTTCAAACGTTGTTTGTAAAATGATCTTTTGATATACGTTTTTTTTAAAACAAAGTAAACCGATTTCCACAATACGAGTGCTTTGAATTGTTACTCACTTTGAGACCAGAACAATGTAAGTGATGTTGTCCACATTTATTCATTTATTTATCATGTAAATATGCGTAACACATGTGCAGCAAAATTTTGTATATTCTACATTCTAGTAGTATACAAACTTTAAAAGATCGCTTCAGGATGACCTACAAATATTTGTAAACTGTTTTTAAACATTGCGGTGAACTACCATACTTAATTTCTATGCTATATTACACAAAAACTACGTTACTAACTAGTCAAAGGTTAATGGTGTTTGTATTGAACATCATACTCATTTTTGTAATATAATTCATTTAACACTACCACATTCAATAACGTTATAATTTACCTGACACAATAACCATTGGATATTGATTCAATGTTGGCTGAGCAATGCAATTAATTTATTTATGAATGGCCTATATTATGCAGATTACATGATTCAGCTTTAATGTTCAGTAAAAATTACAGCATAGTCATCCATTGCAAAGCTCTTTTCAGACTGCTATATACTTGATGACCTCCATGGCAGTGTGGCGTACACATGCACCGGTTTTCAAGGTGTCGCCTGATCAAGGTCCCAGGTTCGATTCCCGGACGGTTTAATGTAGAAAAAAAGTGTATTTAAACATTTTCTTAGGTCTGGCTGTTTGTGATACTATCTTTGTTTTTGATTTCCAAAATACGAGTGCTTTAAATAGTAATTCAAATTGGGATCAGGACAATGTATGTGATGTTGTCTACATTTACATTAATTTACATTTACATATATAGTTTTATGCTATAATAGTACAGCAAATAAGGGTCTAATGTACCTACTGAATAACCAAATATAAAATGTACTAAATAACTAAATACAGTTAAGTGCGAACGTGTCCATGATAATGTACGGTGTGCGATTATGCGTTGCTATTAACTGTATGCAGTATTTATTATATTATATTATAGCATAGTCTGAAACCACTTTTACTGGAAAAAAATACATTTAATATTCACCACTATTACAGTGGACTTAAAATACATTGCAGTTCTATTTTTGTTCTATATGAGTAAAATTGTTATTATTTTCCATGTTACCTGGACTTGATTCTCTGTAAAATTAGTAAAAGGTAAAATTTGTTATTCAATCTAATTCACGATGTGGACCTCTTCAAAAAGGGGATTTTGCTTTAGTCACCATGCTTGGCTGGTGGGATATTGGTATATTACAAACATTCAAGTCCCACTTCCGTTGTAAGTAACCTGTGTAAAATACAATCGTTTATTTGTTCAATCAGTTGTTCAGTCGAACATCATTCTTCTTCTTGCACTTCATTATAGATCATTGAATAGTTAACAAATGTTTTACTGTGTTAGTTCTACACCCTACACCAAGAAGATAATTTTTTCGATACTCTTTTAGTCACCTCTTACGATACATAAAGAAATAGTAGGTTGTATGGCCTATTATAAAAGTATTATTATGTCTGCATCGTAAAATACGTAGGTAAACTACCTAATTTAGTAAGTAGTAATTGTGATGACATAAGCGGCTAGAATAAATTTTTGGATTTTTGGTAAGGGAAGCCACTAATTCTCAGTCAACTAAACCTTTCCCTAACTCTTTTACTAATTGCCAGTAATAGCATAGTCGTTAAAGTATTAAAATGGTGTCGAAATCTAATCCAATCCAAATCTTTCTTTGTAAAAAAAATAAATAAGAGAAAAAATATCAGAGAAAGTTATCGAAGTTCAGTAACAGACCTCTGATGTGTCTTGATTTTACGACTTCCTTCATGTGGCAGAAGCCGGGACCAACAGCTTCACGTGCCTCCCAACGCACGCTGTAACTCTTCCACCGCTTTCAGGCCCAAGCCAACTTAGGAAAGATCGTTTGAACCACTGGACCAACGGGGGTCCACATCTAATCCCATCCAAATCTATCTTTCTAGAATGGTATCAGAGTTTTTGAAGCCGCCTACAGCAGACCTCTTATGTGTCTTGATTTAACGACTTCCTTCATGTGGTAAAAGCCTGTACCAACGGCTTTAGGTGCCTTCTAAAACACGACTGTGACTCGTCCACCGCTTTCAGGCCCAAGCCAACTTATGAAAGATTATTTCCTAAGTAATCAGTTTGAGTGTAAGTCACAAATACGACTAATAAAATTGATAAAACCGTATTAGAATATTACTGACATCATCATCATCATCAAAATTGTGATGGCTCGTTTCACGCCGCGCATTTGAACTGTCTTTTTTTTTAATAAAAGACGGTAGCTACAGTAGCTGCTGTCTTCTGATAGTTGCTCCAAGAGCATCTTATGTATCGACTTGTTTGAAAGCTACTAGTCACTTAGCTGCATAGGATATATCTTTTTCGAATAAGGTTACGCTAGTCCCCTCGCAAATATAGATTATCGCTAATGCGCGGTAAATATGAAATATGAGATAGCTATACGCGATACGAAAATCAGATATTCGCGAATCGGAATTATTGGTACCTATAGGTTTATTCGCACCGGTATATTAAGCTTATATGACAAAAAAGCTTGTGCAAAAACTATTTGGGCTTGGAAGGATAAATATAATTAAAAAAAAATTGTCGACGTGTCTTTTTCATCTGATATTTTCTTAGCTTTCTGTAAACTCATTTTCCAAAAAAATTAACTTCTTTTAGATTTAAAAAGCCAGGGCAACGTAATTATGTTTAACCCTAGAGTGGGCGCGACTTTCTGCGTAACGTCAGTGGGCGCGTGGGGAGCATTTTGCCGCCACTTTTTATTCACCATTTTAAGTAGGAATGTGGCGATTTAATTAATTAATTTTCTCATGATTTAAATAATACGCAAAATTAGTAATGAAAAATCAACACATTTAATAAATACTGTTTTAGAATCTTTGGTTTACATAAGATTTTGGAAAATGTAATATTTTTAGTGACTTTTTCACTCATCCTGTACAATACTCTTTAAAACTAAAAATAAGCAAAATAATGAAACATTATTATATGTTTTCTGAATCTACAGTATATGCTTTATTCAATAAGTCTTCACATAGGTTTGTAAAATGTTCCTTGCACAGTAATTTTGAGCCTCTGCAACACCCTTTTTTGTGAGCCTATTTTTTTCTGTAGTGGGCATATACTGCATTTGTCTCTATCTTTGAGGAAGATATTTTATCAATAAGCAATAAGAGAGCAATTGAGTTGCCAAAAAAATTCAAGAGGGTGGAATAGGCAACCTCATTGGCCATCTGCAAGTCTCTTCACAGAATAGTCTGCTATCATTTGGTCAACAACGTCAACATCTTCTTTGGTTTCATTATAAAATGTTATAGTTCCAGGCTTGCCACAGCCGGACTAGGGTTTATAATTTTTTATGAAATTTGGAAAATAAGATAAATTTTTGTTAGGACATAGATCAATTTGTATACCACTGCTGGACACTCGTTTCCAACCTCGCAATATAGGCTGTAGTTCACGCGGGCAAAGCAGAGCCACAGGCGAATAGCAAGCAGGAATATTGACATATTCTTAGAAACTATGGTCAACTTTGCATGTTGGGAATATTTTTTTTAGGAATGTAAGTCAGTTAAACTTTCGTCAGGCTAAACCTGAAAAATGATGACAAAGGCATTAAATCCTGAAATTAAAAGCCTTTTCTTAATTTATCAAATAAATACATCAGAAAATATAGTCTTCATTTTAATTTCACTAAAAATATTTGACACAATTTTACCTACACGTGAGTGGGCGCGCGGTGAGCAATTTGCCGCTCGGCAACACCTGACGGCATCAACCTCCTCCTTAAGCAGCCCCCCAACCACCGATGGTGTCCAGCTTTTCAAAGCATATTGTGAACATAACTGGGGGCAGCTACTAAAAACCATAAGCCTATTGGGCAATAGTTGTACAATTAATTAACGTTTTATTAGCACGGGCGGCAAAATGCTCATAGCGCGCCCACTCTAGGGTTAAGAAACATTAAGGAAATTCTACATTTTTCAAAACGAAAAATACATCGCAGATGGTTTAAATTCGGCCAAAAAATATATTATATGTTTGTCTGTATATCCGCTGTCGACATTAAATATTCTGAGTATGAAAAAATGCGGTGTTTCATTTCGCGTTTACAAAATCACTCTGCATGTGCAAACCTTTACATGCATTACGATTCCACTGCAACCGAACTCATTCCAGTTCAAATGTGGTTTAATTCTCTTCAGGGCCGACTGACCATCGGTAATTATGTTATTCCCAACCGCTACTGGTTGACCGGTTGTCGACGTTAAAATAAACGTTGTTTTCCAACAAAATTCAATGTTTGACAATGGTTTTTGATCAAATAAACAAAACAATACCACAGTCGAAATTCAACGAAAATAATACAGCAACGAAATTTTGTGCAGTAATTGAAAAAGTACTTCTTTATAATAGTTAAGCAGTACCTATTGATTTTATTGTTTATGCGTTTTTACGGAATTGACGAGTAAACTGAAATTCAGTACCTACTAAAACTTCAATGTTGCACAGCATTGAGATTTCAACAACCTTTTATTGTTTAAACAATGATGCTTAGTTAAAAAACAACCTAATTACAGTCATAAAATATTCACGAATAAGTATTAACCTAATTATTTTAGGAATTATTTTAAACATTACGTATCGTTCGGATGTTTATGTAATACCAAATGAATGAAATGATTTGAAATGTCTTGATTTGAACACATTACATTGAAAATTAAATGATTTTTTTCCAATAAAACACAAATTCATTTATGAAAATCACATTCGTAATGATTTAAATGCTTCCAAGAGCTAGCGCTTTAACAACTGGATGCATGGTCCAAAGATATCACTAAAGTTTTAAAAAAAAATTTGATTTCGTCTTTTTCGATTTTTAAAAACTCTTCAATCACGTTAGTCTTAACAAAACATAGATCAGACGATAAATATGCCTACCAAACTCCGCCAGTCGTGTATCCGGAATAGAACTTCCGTATCTGTCCAGATACACTATTGACAGGGACTGAAAACAATCGAATTTCCTCTCTATATCTGTTTGAATAAGTTAAGATTTTCAGGGAAATATAGCGAGCTGCTATGAAACAATGACATAAGATGCATGTTTCTGTGATGTCATAATGTTATTGCAACTGAAGTTTTTATAGATACAAGTCCCTGGACGACCAGGCATCGCTTATTTTTAAATTTATGTTAATAATAATAGAAGTAGCCTGACAAAAAGGCATTTTATTTGTTTTTTAATAAATTGCCATCTTTAAATACACATCAAGAGAATTCTAAACTTTTTTTAGATCAGTTAATATGTGTGTAAAGATTATATTTTATATTTTTGTGTAGCATGGGTTTGCCAAGAAATGCAACCACACAGATAGATTACAAATGAAAAACCTTTATCTTACTATGCCAAGTGTAGTCCAAATCCTTAGTGTAATTTCCGAGACATATTATAATCTATATAAATATATATTCTCGTTCAAATAGATAAAATTTTCACGGTCTAGATTTTAGCTACTAACAAGATAAAATTTGTAGTGTTCCGGCGATTTCTTACTCCTTTATTAAAAGGTTCTTTTACTTTCATATCTATATAATAAAATAAATGCTGAAATTCCACTTTATAAGTTTTCCTCCTTTGAATGTAAAAAAATCTTACGAGCATTCCTTTAAAATATAAGTTACGACCAGACTGAAAAGTATCTGCACACTAATATTTAGTTTTGCGTTAACACACACACGCACACACACTCACACATTCACACAACACAAACACCAACGCACACACACACGTTTGTTTGAACCTATTATAGATTTATTATTTTATATCTGCATTATCTCTTTGTTCTCATCACTGTTCGCCTTACCACCTGTATTCCGTGCATTTTATATGTTAACATGTAAATCAACCTGAGAAGATGAGAGCCTGATGACCTGTACAACAGATATGTATTTTCATATCTCTCACAGGCGTCAGGCTCACACAAACTCCAACTGTATCCATCATAAAATGTATCCTTACTGTTATTTGTAATTTGTTTGTGTTGAGAAAATAAAGATTATATTATAATATATTATTATTATTATTTTGCAAGAGCATGGACAAACAAAACAAAAGACAGCTGCTTAACTAAAATTACAAACAAGTTTCACGTTACTGGCTGAATGTGTTGCGTGCCTTTGCCTCGTAATGGAAGAATTAAAAAGTTATATCGAAAGTCTTTTCGCAAATTGGCACGAATTATCTTTCATTATATTCAGTCCTTTCAGTTAGTTGTATGGTCAGCGGTTTTTTTTAACTTGGAAAAACTTTTTAACAACATAATTAGATAAAGTAACTAGGTACTTAAATAATTATATATTCTTTTGAAAGGATGAAAAGTTGTGTAGCCATTTTACTTTAAATTACTATGTGAAAAGAACCTTATTTCCTTTTTCTAATTTTCTAAATTACAACTTTTTGAAAACAAAACAACATCATTACGTAAAAAATATAAAATTATTATGTTAAAGGAACTGAAAGATGAATGTTTCAGTGTATTTTCAACTGACAAAAAGGGGTAAGTCAATTATTTCTAATTATTTTAATGCTTATAAAAAATACTTTGTTAAAAAAAGGATTTATGAGCAAAGTAAAAAATAAATATCCTAAACAGACCCTAATTTTGTAGCTCGTTTCGTTTCATAGCCGGCTGAAAATGTAAAAGCAGATGCCTGATTTAACATTTTAAAAAACAACATACGTGATGATGTGCGGCCAGTATAATGTTATCTGATTACATTAACATTATAATTGGATGTAAGCTGGACGCGTGGATAAAAAGTTACGTCGGTGCGGCTTCATTATCACGCACAACAGTTCATTCAATACCTACTTTTTAAGCCCTTTGATCAACATACATTAGTACGTACCTACTTTTTAAAATAATAATATATTAACGAATATATGTCTTGATTATAGGATTTTGTAAAAATATTGTATTTTAATTAATCCCGACGTTTCGAATGCTTATAACAGTTACATCCGTGACCACGAACAATGTGAAATGCTCGAAACGACGGGATTAATAATATTTTTTATTAACGCGAATTGAATCCATAATATTGTTTTTAATTTCATTATAGTGTTTCCAGAAATTCTAATTCAAATAAAAAAAAGTAAAAAGGCTGTTACTAGCCTATAATCATCCCACTGCAGGGAAAAGGCCTCCATCATTGAATTCAAGTTACCACAGCAATGACGGGAACTGGCATAATCACCACGCTTGCCAAATGCGGGTTGGTGATCACAAACTCGAGCAACGTTCGAAAATTCGCAACTTTTTTGTTGCCCGGAATCGAACCTGGGTCCCCGAGATCTTGGCCCGGTATTTAAACCACTAGACCAACGGGGCGTTCCAAATTCAAATAAATCAATATTAATAGGTAGTATTTTTTTTGACTTACCCCAATAATTCGTATGAAACTTTTCATTACGGCTACTTGGGTAAGTGACTGTTTGATTTACATTAAGATATATAATGATTGTGTAATATTTTTATAATGGTATTATAAAATAAATAAATAATAAAATTTGTGTTAGCTTATTATTAGCTTTATATTTTATATTGAATAAGAGTTTGTAAGTCTCCTTCAAAAACTGAGTCATCGACTATTTTGACTCTTAGAATCGAGCTTATTCATACCACAGTAATTATTTTTTGTAACTTTTTGTTAAGACAAATCAAGTTTTCATTAACGAATTATGGACGAATGATTCATTCATTCGTTCATACATCTACTTATTAGTACTTACCTACTTATTATGATCTAAAATGTGAGAGCCTTGTAATAGTTGTCTAGTAGCACCCACCGAGGTCCCGGTTCGCCATTAATCACGCCGTCGTTTGCCTCCATTATTACGACGACGGCTCTTAAATATCTATTCGTAAAGTTCCGAGGCTGAACGTCTGAGCGATAGCAGTAAAAAAGCTATCTCTGCTTTTTGCCGGCCTGAATTTAGGGCATCCGTAACACAGTGTAACTGTGGATATAGAAGGTTTTAACACTGGAATGGAATGAATACCGTACAAAATAACAAACAGACTTTGCTTGTTTGAACATTATAAAATAACACACAAACAAACTGTTTGTTACTTTATTATTTCCAATAAAATAACAAACAGAACTTCGTTTTTTATTTAAAGGTTCTATTAGGGTGAGTCTACCGTAAATTGATCAGTGGTTAAAATCAAGAATCGTAGTTTGTTTGATTTCTAGCACGTGCCTGGCACATCTTATTTACATTAAATTGTCGCAAACTGATATGTTGTTGATGTAATATGTTATAGTTACTGGAAAAGGGGGAGGACCTTTAAGAAGGCAACAGATACCAAAATAACAGTAAATAGATTTTGTCTTGTTGGTCTGACTGAATTTACGTGCAATATCAAAGATCTGAATTCGTGTTCTGAGTAGAAGTAATTTAGTATAATCTCAGACCTGGCTATATAAGTTTGATTATTTTGCCTATCCGTTAAAAGTTCGAAACTTTTAAAAGAATAACGTAATTCCAATTTAATTAAATGTATTTACTAACAATCAAATAATAATGAATACAGTAATGATCCAGATGAAAACAGTAGAAACTTAAAAGGATATACATATATTTTTTTAAACATTTGACATCGCGCACCCGATAATCATCTGTGGTTAGACCATACCAGGTGTACCGACGCCCATGACCAGCCGTAGGCGTCCTCTGACAGGGATGGTCATGAAAATGATGCTAAAAGTATATTTTATTGCAGTCAGTACATGTTCAAGTACTGACAGTCAAACAGCTAGATGCGACTGCGTTCAGAATTTCAACCTATCACAGTCTACTTTTTTTATGCCAACAGTTAATATCTCAGAATAAACATCATTGTATCTATAGACTCTTGTACCAATTGGTGTATTGTCTGAGCATTATTATTACGATATCAAAGCACAGATTGGTCATTTATATCTCGACAGTCTACCCTTGTGCAACTTGTACCTGCGATTGATTTTAATCCCACAAGCTCCTTTGACCTGGGCACGACATGATAAATAGCGTGCGGCGCCTCGACGGGGCACTACCAGCGAACCGTCAGCCCCAATTTGTGACTCGTACCCTCGTACCCAATACTAATGTGACGTCGTAAGTTGAACTTGACATCATTTTGTTGATGTCTTTATTCTAAATTCTGGTTTCGTCTGATTGGAATTCAGATATCATATCTTAAATCCTTTTCAATGATAAATGAAACAAAAACACAAACGCAAATAAATAAATGAAATAAGTTCATAAAACATAATTATTAGTGTAGACAATATCGCGCTCAAAGATAATTTTTGATTTTTCATAGTAAACAGGATGAGCTTCACAGGGTCGTAACGTTTTTAATATTTTATATCAATATAATGCTTTTCTGTATGCGAGTGTTTGATTACTGTCTGTGAGAAATTAGCACTGAACAGTCGATTGCTTAGCATTCGTCCTGAAGCAGTGGTTATAAAGTCATGATGTGTGAAAGCACCTCCTGAAGCCTTTTTTCAGAAATAAAACTGATTTCACTGAAGACATATAGAAGGCCTAACCAGCACTGATGCAGGGGTCTATCGGAAGTGACCAGTTTCGATGACCAATTATCCACTTGAGATAATTATGCAGACATTACTTGCTTACTAGAGTTAATTGATACGGGGTTTATACCATGTAGCTTAGTTTTTATGCGTTATCTTAGTTCTCCCGTGATCATGGCACTTGCAACATTGCCGAAATATCGGGAACTCATAAAAACTAAGGTACATGGTATAAACCCCGTATCAATTAACTCTATTAATAGTGACCATGGAAGTTTAAATCAGTATATTACTTGCTTTCTTGTCTCTTCGGTAAGCAATACCATTTAAATTTAGGAATAACTTTTTCTAAGTGTCTACTTCCTAACCATATAAGTATAGCATATACGAGTAAGTACACAGTAAATAAATGGCCAAACGGGCCCTGCCGCCTAATGTGACAACGCTCCGGTCTCCGTCTAACGTTGCCTTATATGTTAGCTCTTTTTAGTAAAGGACGTCAGTGATTAATGGTAGGCCACTCGGCAGGCCACTACCAACGGAGCAGTTTGCGGCAATTTGTGATTTGGACGCTTCACTAATGTGAACATACTTAATTCAGGAGTGGTTTGAATTTGAAAACAGAACCTTATTGATATTTCATTCAAAAAAATATATGACTTTAACCTACTTGGTAGTTATTTTAATGATAAAGGGTTTGTAATGTGACGATACTTAGGGCGTATTATCCCTATAAAATAATATGACGGCATTATGAATATTTCCCCTTAAAATATACTGATTTAAACTTTTGTCTTATAGTAAGAATTAGTTGTTTTTGAGTAATTGTTTTAGGTAAGTTGTTTTTTTATGAGTTTCTAATATTTCATTATTATTGCTAACACCATAATTCCTAACCAAATCAGTAAAATCAGTTTTATTTCTACAAATAGGCCCCAGGAGGCGCTTTTACACGTCCCAATATTTAAACTTACTACTGCTTCGGGACTAGTCTGGGCTAGTGCCGAGAAGAAACAGCGCAAGAGACTCGGTCAATATTGTCAGCCTATTTTTAAATAAATGTTTTCAAAAGGTTTAAGCAAGTACGAGCTAGGAAAATTTAATGCCATACGTTCCTATCATTTTAATAATCATTAATAGTGTAATAGCCCTTTTTCCATTAAATTACTTTGAAATACGATTTAAGTTTATGTACAGGGAGTTCAGCAATAACACTGTGGTAATTTTTAGGGTTCCGTACCCAAAGGGTAAAAACGGGACCCTATTACTAAGATTTCGCTGTCTGTCCGTCTGTCCGTCGCTCTGTCACCAGGCTGTATCTCAAGAGCCGCGATAGCTAGACAGTTGAAATTTTCAACAATATAACAACAAATACTAAAAACAAAATAAAATAAATATTTTAGGGGGGCTCCCATACAACAAACCCGTTTTTTTTGGCCTTTTTGGTACGGAACCCTTCATGCGCGAGTCCGACTCGCACTTGGCCGGTTTTTAAAAATACGAATATAATTTTCCATGAACAAAGTTCCTACTTTTAGCAGTCTGAAGCCAGTAACGGTAAGTTTATCTTTATTTCTGGTATTGAATTGGTATTTAAATATTGTGTACGTTACTTTTCTAAGCAACAACTGTATATATTAGGTTCTAACTAATGTTTTGGGCTCATTTAGCGAGTCACGTTGTCAAAGGCCGTAAAAAGCCCGTACAGCACGTTTTTGTAATATAAAAATTGACTCAATATCTGCCGCTGCGCCCCACAACAGAGTTCCGTATGACATCATGCTATGAAAGTAGCTAAAATATACTAATCTTTCCGTTTCAACATCAGTCAATTGCCTTATCTTTCTCGAACATAAGCAGCAGAACTAAGTCTTCCAGACAGACCCCTAACCTGAACAACCCATTGCAAATAAGAGTCTACAGTTACTTATACCTAAAAAGGTAGTAGAATCTACAGCGATTGATGGTTCATCTTTTACAATTATAAGGGTCTGTTTCACAATCATTAAGTAAAGGCTTAAGTAGTTACTCAACGAGTTAATTACATAGAGGTTTAATCCTTTCGTTAACTTTCTTTGCATTTCACAATCATCCAATCAGTAAATTAAAGTGAAGATTATATAATTAATAATTACTTACAAGTTACGTTTAGTTTCAAGGTAAGAATAATTTATCTGTTTCTATAAAGTATAGTAATCACAGAATTATCATTAAAAATATTTTTTGTTATGATTATAAGTACCTAATAAAACAATAAATTCGTACAAAAAATGTTTACACTGTAATGTAAATGAGTCATTTCACCTTTTCTAAAATCAATGTTTTTGTAAGAATGGAACGCAACGAGGATTCAACAAAAAGTCTATGTCGAGTCAACGTCAGTTAGTCAGTAAATGACAAATGTCAAATTTGCCGACGTTTGGTACTTTTTGTGTGGTGATTTTGTTTGCATTGAATTTATCATTACGAACATTGTGTTATTTTACAATGACTGCAAAACTGTCCATTTAAATAATAAAATAACTTTTTGTTGATGAAAATTTGGAAATGACGTATTTGAGGTTATCTTTTTCAATTTACTTGTTAAGTAAAAGGCTACTTGGCAGTGCATCCGGTGATTAACTTAACGAGCAGATAAAGTGGTGAATAACCCTACTCAGGGATTGTGAAACATGAAAAATAGTTTACTGAGCAGATAGGGTCGAAGTAGCTTACCCAGAACTTTATTCAGCGATTGTGAAACAGGCCCTAAGAGTGGCAGCATATAGGTACCTCATGTTAAGCATGGTAATATATCTATAACATTTTGTTTTATTTGCATTGATTAACAACTTACCTACTAAATATAATAAAAAGATACCTTATACACTAGGTAACTGTTTTTATGAGGTTCCAATAGGACCATGAAAATTTTAATCAGTCATAACAACTAAGCTTATATTAGTATACAGGGTTACAGGGAAAGTCGTACAGAATATTGTAGCACGTTATTATTCAGGTCATTTCTGATCGAATTGATCCTATAATATGGTATCCGAAACCTAACCGTTATGGGGATATTGAATTTTAAAGATTTTAAAAAAAATCTCGTTTTTTTTGTCTTTTCTATCGATTTTTTTGCGAGTGGAGCTACTAGGGCCCGGTTTTTTTAAGTTTCCAGTTAGAAGACATGTCAATTAATAAAAATGATTGAAAAAAACTGAACCTTTTACTAACAGCTTCATAAAACTGCTCGACAACGATTGAAATTAAAGAATTTTCACTAATTATGTCTAAATTTGAAGACCTTTTTTTAAAAAAAATGTATGGTACTTATCCTGCAAGTAATTTAAAAAACTTCTACGTCTTTTTAACTATTCAATAAGGTATAACAATTGCCATTAAATAGGCCAAACAGTGACAAAATAACAATTGAGATAGCAGAGAGTAAGAGGGAAAAGACAAAAGAATAAAGATTTTTTAAAAATCTTAAAAATGCAATATGTCCATAACGGTTAGGTTTCGGATACCATATTATAGGATCAATTCGATCACAAATGACCTGAATAATAACGTCCTTCAATATTCTGTACGACTTTCCCTGTAACCCTGTATAAACTTGAAAAATTATGTCTCAGGCGGGACATATTTTTTCAAGTTTATATACTGATATTATAATTGCAATTAAGTTGCTAAAAATATCAAATAAAGTAACTAAGCTAATATATCAACAACTTAGTTTAATGTTAACTGTTTCTGAGACACGATTCAACTGTTAATGTTTTAATAATAAAATGTCTAGCATTGTGTTCCTCTTTTCCTTACTATAGGAATAAGGACACCCTTACTTTAGATCAAATAAGGGTGTTCTTATACCTAAAATTTTAATGAAATTAATGTGCAATGGCAAATTTAGGTGTTCTTTCTTTATAATTTGTTAGAAACAAAGGACATGGTTGCAACACTGAAACAACTAACTCTAATCACCTTAAAGGTAGCATGGATGAGTAAAATAGAAATTGCACTCGTGCAAAACCAGTTCAGGTCGTTAGTATAAAATAAAAAAGATATATCAATAGAAAAGTGTTTGTTTCCGCTGTAGAAACACCGAGTTTTTACCGATAACAGTTGGTGGAGATTGAACCGTTCGGATTGTATTCGTGTAAATGGCTTCCGAACAAAAAACGTAATACGTCGTGTAAACTTGTTTCCGACACGATATTAAATCACTATTACCACCGCGAAACATTGTAAGAATATTTTAAAGGAACATTTTAAAGGAATACAATATTTATGCTTCAGAACTATGTGACTCGTAAGATGTGAAAAAAGAAGAAAAATGGGATGATGTACGTTAGTAAAGACGAAGGCAGATTTATAATGTTGAATTTATGAACGTTGTCCCATTCTCATTTAGTTGGTGCGTTATATTGTTTAAAAGTTTAAATGTAAATACCTTAATTTTTAACTAAGGTTTTGTATTTGTATTCGACAACACATGATATTCTGTAATACTTTAATTCATACATTTTAATAAAATTTGATAATTCAAAATACTTAACAAATACCAAATGATGATTTTCCGTTCAAATATGAAGTAAAAAGGCATTCGGTTGTTTACCTTTTTCCATTTGATTCAAACTAAGTTTGTTGAACTGCTTTTGCACAACATTTTTAAACAGCAAATGTAGATACCTATTGTTATCAAATAAATTCAATAATAACATCATACTCGTTTAAATTTTTGATTTAAGCAGTTTACGCAGATAATCATAAGTGCCATAATTAAAAAAATACATTTTAATAATACCCCTATCTACAATTAAATGTTTAAATGAATCTTTATGTATATATAGTAATAAGCCTACTAGTTTAGTCTCATTAAAACTGTAATGGTTTTAAAAGAGAAACAGTTTCTGTAATCCCATGGGAAGTATTTATATTTCACGGATTATTTGGATGTTTAATTATGCAGTATTAATGCTGTGAATATTCTAAATGAAACACAGCGAATCTATTCTGATATTTTCAATTTATTTTATACAATTGGAATTAACCAATGCTTTAATATGTTTTATATTATTCGAATTAAAACTTTTCATTACAATATAAATATTTAATTTCAAGCCCGGACATATGGGCTATATTCTAAGTAACAATTTATTTATAAAAAACAAATGATTACTATTTAAACGCATTAAAACGCAAATACTTATTTAACTTAATACTCAGTTTGTAACTATAGGTACTAGTAGTACTTAGCTTTTAAGTAGAAGTCACCATTTATTTTTGACTTTATATTTATAGTTCTAAAATGAATAAAGCTTTTCGCGTTATACTTAGGTATGAGTATGACGCAGATAGCTCTATCGATTTGCCTTATATTTTATCTTTCAATAGAAGTCTTGAATTATTTTTAAGATATTAAAACTGTTAATCACAAGCAGTTAACGACTACAAAAAAAGGTTAAAGCTACGAGTAACTATGAACAACAGCTAGTTTATTTTAAAACTTCGAATAATAATCTTGTAAACACAAAACTAACTATTTTTACATTTTCTTCTTTTTCTCTAGATTCTTAAATTACGAAAAATAAACAAAGAAAAAATGCTTCGAACATATTCCACGGAATGTTCCACGAAACTACAAGGTACAACCTAAATATTAGAGTAAAGCGAAAATTGACGAAACTATAAAACGGCCGTTACCATGCAATCGCTGGGCAATAAAAAGGCCAGTATTTCAAACTGAATCTTATGGTAACTGACTTTAGATTCTTTTTCAGTTTCGACGTTCGGGGTCGGTCGTTCAACAAGGCTCTGCAGTGGTCCGATCCGAATGCCTTCGGGCCGCGGGCCTACTTCGCGACGGTGGCGCGGCCGGCTTCATTGACCCTGGATACAGTACAGCTGGATGACGAAGGCGTTTACCGGTGTCGAGTCGACTTCAAGAACTCGCCGACCAGAAACTTCCAGATTCGTCTCGCTGTTATAGGTGAGTTATATAGCATAGTCTGGAGTTACACAACTGATTAATTATTAATAAGCTGACTTAGTTACTAGTATTATTAAGGTTAAAATAATCTAAGGTTAAAATAATAAAAGAGTACTCTAAACCGACGAGCTTGCATGAAAAGATTGATGAATGTGGAAGAAGCGAAAGATGTATGCCAGGATCGTAGTAAGTGGAAGGCCTTGGTCTCTGCCTACCCCGTTGGGAAGGAGGCGTGATAATATGTATGTATGTAAAATAATCTAATCCCCTCCTACTAATATTATAAATACAAAAGTTTGGATGGTTTATCTAATACATTAGAATGGCCAAATCGATTTGGTGCGGTGTAAGGTCATGTTTATAGGCTGATATATGCAGAAATAAAAAAATAGGCCGCTGAAGACATTTATGTTAAAAAAGGGACGGTTTCTGTGGAACAGCTTCTAATTCAATATTCTATACGAAGTCGAGAACTTCAAACCATCGAGTGGAATGATGCTCCATTTGTCACCTCAAAATGTAACAATTCAATAAATATTTAAATAATTAAATTTATAATTTTAGGATTTAGATAGGACTACTCTGTTGGCCTTTCATAGGTCGTAATGATGACGACATATTGATCTCATGAATGGTTTTGAGCTTCACACCTGGTAGAGGTCAGTGATTTATCCGTGCTTTGATAATATACTAGAAAAGATGAATAAGAAGAGTACGGTTCCTTTAATCCTTACAACTCTTTTTCAGGCATACCCAATAATCTAAAACAAAAATCGTAATACCGTAATACATTAAAAAAAACTATTATCAATATCCATTAAAACAAATCCTATTCATTGCGCCCAAAACTGCGACTAACTAGTGTAACGATTCGGCAAATAAGTTCCGACCCTCGAAACTAGAATGAGAATTGCACCATCTGTCCACATTCCCACACAGAAAAACTTTAGCGTAGCAAGTCTGCTCTATGCTGAAAATTTATAAGAGAACCTTATCTAAAAAGCCAGCCTTTCAGCGGCTTTCGTCGAGCGAGCGATGCAAAACAAAGCTTTGTTAGAACTCCTTTGAATTTCGGTAAGGAAAATGAGAGGTTACACACGACCCCGCCGTCAAAGAGCCCCCGAGTGGTGTTATTACAATAATGTACCGTGATACGTTTGGTGTGCCATGGCGTTCCCAGGAAGTTACCATCTCACAGATAACTGAGGCCAACGGAGCCACTGCAACGGCCGTTTACGATTTATGAGATACTACCAGCGCTGAGCCTTGATATTTAGTAATCATTAAACCACTGCCCCATTCCATATTAATCAGCAAAACACTCTTGAAACGTATGCTCATTTTTGCGACAAGTATACTGCGCTCTAGTACAATCTATACTTGGTTATTGTATAGTTGTCTGGGGGGGGGGGGTGCATGTAAATCGCACATGATCCAGGTTGAGAGGGTACAAATATCGTTGCTCAAAACTATGACTTTTAGCCCATATCGGTTTCCTTCTACTTCATTATATAAAAATTGCTCGTTTTTAAGTGTAACACAATTAGTGTTACACTTAAAAACGAGAAACTTAATTAATTTTGCGCACTATTGTTAGGCAACATAAACATACACCCTTTATCCATAAAAAAGCTAATGATAGGCGTGTAATAAAAATAAAAATCGAACCTCCTTAAAGTCGTTCAGTACAGGCTAGACGGCAGAGCTTCTATCTATCAGCTTATTTATATAATCAAGCCAATAAACTATTAGACTTCTACTCTTTGTCTCTATATAAATGTAAATCTAAAGTAGTAACTGGTTATCTTCCCTAGATTATCATAATACTGAAAACCTACTCCAAAAACATATTATTTAATTAAATACATTCACACAAAACGCGGGCACATACACACACACACACAAACTAATTTTATAAGTTATATTAATTTGTATAAAAAATGTGACACATTTTCTAACATACAATGAAAGAGGACACTGCATATCTGAAATACAGGTTTACCTAGCTCAGATATCAGGGACTTTACGAATGTTTGTATTAGACTTTTATGCCAATAAACTTAAACTTATGCATCACTAATTTTCAACCATGAAAACGGGACTGAACACTATACTAATACCACTGACTCCTTTGACGTTTCGGTCGCGTTCGTCGCCATGGCTGTGCTCAAAAAATGACATTAGGTAAGCAAGGGATTTCACGTTTAGTCCCGTATCCCGATGGTCTTAATCCTATGTTCCTTTAATTTTTGTAATCAAATGTAATTATCTGTAATGATTTCAGGGCTTAAGGCTGTAATAAAAAAAAATCATAAGGCGTTTGGGTAACATATACGATATTACTCTAGAAACGTGTGATTTACCACGGTAAAATAATAGGTTGGTAAAACTTAACTGCTAGTATTGACGTGGAACAAATTTTTTCCGGAATCCAACACCAAGGAAAAAAATAGATGCAAGTGATTCTTTTACGGTTGAAATTTAAAATACCTTTTTTTAGATAATATCTTTTAATTTTATGCGTTTCCATTTAAGTTCCGCGTGGTGAGACCTTTAGTAGAATCGCATTTTTTAGTAATATGGATGTAAAAAGACGCAACCAAAGGAGCACTGTCCTTCTGCTATTAGCCAAGCTGCGATTGCCAAACCGTCTGCCAAACGTACCGATTATGGAAACATCCTACCTTTGAAGAAGCCAATGTCCAGCCGTGGACTAATGTGTGGCATGGTACGAGGCAATAATGATATAAGATTCTTTAGTAAAAAATGAGATATATTTTTTTAAATTCGGTGAATAAGCTATGAAAGATTGTTGTGACAGGGCTGAACTAAGGTCTCTCGCTGTTTATAAAGATATCGATTGCCAACATATGACGCTCTCTAAGAAGCGAAATATAATCAGAAACGCGATACCGAATGGGATCCGAATTGCACGCGGACGAAGCCGCGGGCGGAACTAGTGCAGTTATAATTAAAGCAGAAAATGTTCTCCTCTGAAATATAAAGAAGTGCACGATATAGCGATTAGACGGCAGTGATTTTATTAGCACATTTAATGCCGTACCTTGGGTAAGGCTCGTTACGGCCCTTGTCAGAATTATGGACGGTAAAAATATTATAGCGGATAAGACTTAATGATGTAAACAACCAATATTTTAGCAAAGTGATACAACAGACAATGATCAAGGCAGGTTTATCTTTCGGTTATTTTTTGTAATTGACTTTAGCTTCGTCTTGAGTTTGAATTCAGTTTTATGCGAGACATAGCTACTATTATAGCGTCATAACGTTAATTAAGACTCTAATTGGCCTTGTTGAAATTAAGTCTTGTAATCGTTGATCAATGCAATAGAGTAAAGTAAAAAAAAGTAAAGTAACAGCCTATAATCATCCCACTGCAGGGAAAAAGCCTCCATCATTGAATTCAAGTTACCCCAGCAATGATGGGTGTACTGGCATAGTCACCACGCTTGCCAAATGCGGGTTGGTGATCACAAACCCGAGCAACGTTCGAAAATTCGAAACTTTTTGTTACCCGACCCGGGATTCGAAACTGGGACCCCGAGATCTTGGCCCGGTATTTAAACCACTAGACCAACGGGGCGTTCTAGACCAACGGGGCGATCAATGCAATAACACAATCTTATGTTATCGTTTTTTTTTAATGCACAAGACTGAATGGATCCGAATGAAATTTTACGATTACACTGATTTTAATAATAGCACATTTATACGGGATTAAAAGCATATCTCATAGTTTAGATTTCGAATTTATAACACGAAGCGAAACGAAGTCACAGGCAAAACTAGAATTTTTCCAAAATACCTTATTGACAGTCTTTTGTTCAAAGCGTTAGTGAATCTTTATACCCCACATAAAAAAACAAATACAATTTTTCTTAAAAAAATATGTCGTAATTGTAAAGGAATAATGAAAAAAGTCTCAAATAGGATCCTCAGTTAATAGTTCGTTAACAATTGTCTGATTAATTATGAAAAGTATTATATTATTTATACAACAAGCTACAAAAAATTAGGGGAATTTACCTACTTTTTAAATTAGGTATTTGTGTAATTACCTAAGAAAATATATTATGGTCTCAAAGGGAACCATTTTCTCATTTTCTTTATTATTGGACACCTTATATATGAAAATAAAATGAAAATTCAATATCTGTTATTTCCCGCAGTTAGCTCTGTTTCCGATACTGGCCTAATACAATATGAAATATGTATTCTTGCTGCAATGGAATATTGTTATACCTAACTCAATCAAGTAAATTTAACAAAAAATACCATTAAATTGGTAAACACCGTCAATCTAAAACAAAGGCCTCCAGGGTGCCACAGGGGACCGCACTAGGTCATTTGCCTCAAACAGTTCCCAAATCACTGTCACAAAATCTTGGATGTAATTCATTTATGAAAGGCAAAGGGACTCAGAGCAAAGAAGATGTTTTTGCCAAAACGCTGAATAAGATATTACTTGTCTCAGCAAACTGTTTGAGTGGAAACGTCTTAATTGTATTTAAGAAAATGTATATTAATCTAGGAATGCCATATTTGCTGTACTGAACCAACAGTCAATATTGAGACTCAGACCAGGAGTGCCCCTTTAATGAGATATATGAAATAAAAATTGTGTGTCTATATTGGAAATTTCGCATTGCACAATTTGACAGCTGTGTTACATATTTGGTAATTACCACATTTCCATGATTTCCATGTTTTCCATAAATAGTTATTATTGACAAAGAAGGACATTATTTTTTCAAGAAGTTGACGTTTCTTAATTGCTTCACAAAAAGTTACCAGTTTTACACAGAAATTAATATTTCTTTAGTTGATATTCAATCTATAACTTTTCTTTATACTTAATCAATATTTAGTTTTTATACAAAACTAGCGGAACCGCGAAATTTGAATCGCCTCAGTAGTATTAGATTTTTACGTTTTAAATGTCATTGTTGTCAAATATGGCGGGGTTGGCAATTTGTATGAAGAAATACAGTTTATAAATTAGTTATTTTACGTTAACTTTACAATGTTTTAACACTTATTATCGTATTCCTGACCAATAAAAATCAAATAAAACCAAAATTATAAAAATCTATTCAGCCGTTCTCGACTTATAAGTGGTGTAACTAAGACTTTCTTATATATATAAGATTGTATAACTTTTTCTTATTTGCTAGTCGTACGTACTACCATAAGTATAGAATATAGCACTACTCTCATAGTAGGATTCAAGTATGAATACAATTTGTTTTACTTTTAATAATAACACATTGTTGGCGAAAACATAAAATTAAGTAATAAAATGAAAATTAATTGGATCAAATATTTGATATCCTGATTTATTGATTAGGTCACACCATAGATTAATCCCTCAACCCCCAGGAGGCATTCGGGTGCCACGATAACAATTGATTTCAATTGTGTCTGGAATAACTCACGATCGAGGGATTAATCTAATTACAACGACCGTAGTAGTAGCAGTATGCTTAGTGGTACGTTTAGATACAATCAGCGGCCTTTGTACTTATAAAGTACGTTGCCCTAAAACACATATTATCTTTCCAAGGCGATAATGTCAAGCATCATTTGCGATTTATTGTAAATTCCTCAGCCGCTGTAAATTCCCCGTAATAAACCAAAGTTTACGAGTATCCAAACGAGTATTTTAATAAACAAAGGTCTTTAAACGTAATCCCTTCTACGTAACTGGCAGAGAACACGGCATCGGCTATCAAAGTGATTTTATTAACTGGCCTAGTGCCCCGCCGGGGCTGCCTTCCCAGCGATTTATTATGCCCGCCCTATCTACATATGTTTATCGCGGAATTTTAAATTGTAAACGAGCCCCACTCGAAATACCAGTTCAGTTCCTGTTGAAATTTACGCCACATTTGTTTAGTAATACATGTAGATGTATGGAAAGTAAATCGCACTGAATAAAGCGACGCTAAAGTATGCGCTTCGGGAATGATAAATAAGAAATGAAATTCTCCGATGCTACGGCAAAAACTGAATTTAAAATTTGCCAACCTAAAACTAAGTTTTTCTGTAGCCATGTTGTATTTTTTTTATTGGATTGTTAGTATTTTTTACTTAATGTTTCTGTTGCGTTTTGTTTTTAAAAGGTTACTTTGTAGCTGTATAAGTACATAAGTCTAAACGTATTTTTATTTGTCATAATGAAGCGATGGTAACATAGTTTGGGATCCTTTAATGTTGTATAAAAGCAACACTATTTTTAATTTTCTGTGCATGTTTTGATAAAAAAGTCAAATTATTGTTGAACGTTTATGATTAGAATCGTTTGATAAATTAAATGTGCGAAGTATACATGATTTTTACTTATTAATAAACTTTGGTTTATGTATCAATTTTACAGCATTCGTTGTTACAGGATGTTATTCTTAGTCTAACCGTTTTAACAAACGCTTTCAAGTATTCGAAACGTTGGAATCAATCAAAATAAAATGTGAAATCTACAACTTAAATTAAATCCGTATTATAATATTTAGTTTAGGGAGCTGTGTATTAGCTATGTGAAGCAGTTTCTAAATAATTAACGAAAGAATTTAAGTTACATAAAAACTTACTTTTTCGCTACTGCAACTAAATAAGTATGATTCCAAGGCAATTCTTACTTAGATTAAAATGAATACTTCGATAAATTATCTTGTTTTCTTTTTATTCAATGTCGAACTTTAAGTTTTTTAACCTGTACTTAGAGTTTAATCCTTATTAGCATCCCGTATTCCGTGACCAACAATCCACTACCTCTGCAAACCTAAAAAACTCATCAGGATCGAAGTTCCCTGCAGTTGAACGCTGTTTAAATTACGGCAATCACTGAAGTTGGCCGGCCATTCCGCATTCACCAAACTCGTTTTTCCACTTCGCAATTTTGGTGGAAACCTATTTATTTGTATGCAAGTTCACTTTATTAGTTGCCGTTTAGCAAGCTCTGCAATTTGTATGTGCGGATACCGTAATGCCTTCGGTTTGGGAAACTCCTACCTATTCAAGTAATAATGAAAATTCTTGCTAGTAAATCAACGTCTGAATAACTATAAGTGTGGGTGCATTTGGTGTGCATGCTACACAGCGGACCGGTTACAACTAGGCCAGGTTTATAAATACGGTATAATTGATTAGGGGAAATTAGTGTTGTTTTGTTTTCCTGGTGATGATTTCTGCCACTGGATATAACCAAAGAAAGATTTTAAAGTGTCCTTTGAATAAAAAAAATAACATACTTTATTTAATATTTTAGCAATTAAATTGCAATTATAATATCAGTATAAACTTGAAAAATTATGTCTCAGGCGGGAATTTTTCAAGTTTATTTACTGATACATAAAACATGGTACTTAGTTCTTGTTAACTTCTGACCAAAAAATCTTTTATTGGTAAAAAGCTTAACTCTCAGAAAAAAATGGTTTGTTGGGACTCTGTTGTCTAACATTTGCGAATTGCGATTAATCTAGAGTTTTACCGCAAATCATAAGTGGCCTGATTATTTTTGTTGATTATAATTATGCTGAGCAACGACCCCAAACACGTTCATTTTATGTTTTATGTTTCGGTTCGATTCGGTCTTCTGTTATGAAAAAAAAACATATTTTATAATCTATCATCTTTTTATTTTGATAGATTTATTATTCCATGTTGAAATGCAATCAACTTTGAAATAAGTATTACTTATCGAAAAAACAAATCATCCAAATCAAAATTGCACAAAGTAAATTGTGCAAAAAGTGTCTCGTGGTCTTTCTCTGCAATCTCAAAACTCATGTTTTTAATTCTAAATTTTGTATATTATAGTGTTTTTCTTAGCTTATCATTTGCTGCTTTTCTAGCTCGAGCTAAGCGGAGCGATATGTAATAGTTAAGTGTGGGCTGCAACACTGTGATCGTAAGTCATCGCCTCTGAGGGCGCGCCGGCGGCCTATATATCACGTTGTTTGAGTAAAGGGAACGCCACACTCGAGACGTAACAGTCTCGTATAAACATAAGCTTGGTTCAGTCAAACGATTTAATTATTCTACAGACTCTCGAAACTTGCATTTTGCCAGGCTATAAAAGTGGCTAATGCCAAACAAATATCATTATTATCTAATCAGTTTTATAAACCTTGAATCTATTCATATTCATTTATTTCATCTTTTGGTAATGCAATAAATTTAGACACGTCAACTATTTACATTTACAAGCAATTAAAAAATAAACATATTTCACATTCAAAGTTTCAAAACTACATTCTATTATACTCTTATCTACTTGGACGAATAAACCAATAATTCATCCAAGTATATCTATTACAGTCCTTAACCGTATTTAAGTCTTTCCTAGGTCTTGTGGTATGAATGTACCGCCAAATATAATTAATTCTTATTATTCGATAGAAATCTATGCCCTTCTTGAAGTCCCGAATCACCGTGTAGCCGACCGTTTACATCGTTACAATGCAAAGGGCTATATTTGTTTATCGATGTATGGTATAGGATATATGATACCAACATCAGTTTATAGTTGGACACAGCCTCTTCAAAAGAATTGTCATAATTTGCATGCTTGGGATGTGGGCTAGTGATTGCCAATTGGCAAAAGATATATAGTGAGGAGATGCCGGCTGACCGCCTTCATCTGACGTGAACTTGTCGCTTCCTATGACTCATAGGTACGTATGGAAGGGATGGTACGTTTCTATTATGACGATACCTCACAAATACCTAAATATACCAAATCGGTAACGGTATGCTCCGTAAGCATAGGTATACATATAACAGATAGAAATTACTCCTTGAAAGTTCACCAAGTAGGTATCCTAAAAACAAAAGCTAGGGCTTCCGATGTATTGCAATAACACTTACCATATTACTGAATACTGAAGTGATACAGTGTTATTGCCAAGTCGCGTAGCTTAGCGCGTGTTTAAGTGTGTATTTAGCCTTAGTGTACGAAGAACGAGCGTCTTACAATGGATCGTAACACGCTATAAATGAGTGATGGGCTGCGTCACGAAGTATCTGCAATACTTTGATACGGTTTCGTGAGTATGTGCATAAATAATTTTATATTTAAACGAATGGATCGTTTGCAGTACATTACCGGTATCAATATGATTAAATGGACGAGTAGGTTGTTAAACATTTTGAAAAATCGTGCATTACTTCAGAACAGCTGCAATATGTTTTTTTTTGGAATTATAAGGAAAAGGTTTGTCTAGGAAAAAACACTTTTATATAAATACATTTAAGAAGTATGTAAAGGGTAACATGTTCATAAGCAAGACTATTTGCTTGCCTTATTTTAATTAGTAGACCCCGGTAAAGCTGGGACGGTAAGCTAATTAACAACTTTTATGGATAGTATTAGATTTTTTTATAATGTAAGTAAATTACGCGAGTACTTGTAGTTTGAGACCAAGGAACAAGTACAAGCACGTATTGGTATTCTAGTCACCGTACAGCCCAACGCCTAACAAGACTTAAGTGGACTTTTTGATTAATCATTCTATGAAAGCACGGATATTGGCTGTCTATAGTATGAACGTGGTTATAATTATAAAGTTCTGAAGTCAATGAAAGCTGACAGTTTTATTACTGTTATAATAATGAATACTAATTTAGAGGGCAATAAACTAAGGCAACTAAGTAATTAGGCCGTTAAAAATGCTAATTTTGAGAGCTGGCAAGGCTAATCAGAGTTTAGTAATGTAATCACATCAAATTTTTACGTAAGTACATGAACGTTTTGAATTGACATCATTCTTCTATCTCTTTGTCAAAAAAGGTCTGACGTATTAGTCAGATCAAATCAAAGATCCTTTTTAGAAATCAACACATTTCGGACTAAAGAACTTTGGTTGTTATACCGTCGAGAAGCGTAGTGTGTCCATCATTATATTAATTTAAGCCAAAAGACACTCGCTGCAAGAAATAGGCCTGGATGATATGTAACGTACGTACCTACACACCGGGTTTTCAAGGTGTCGCGTGCTCCGAGGTCCCAGGTTCGTTTCCCGGAATGTTTAATGTAGAAAAAAAAATCTACATTTTCTCGGGTCGGGGTATTTTTGGTGCCTTCGTTGTTTCTGATTTCTACAAAACGATTGCTTTAAATAGTTACTGACTTTGATACCAGAACGTATTATGTGATGTTGTTCACATTTATTTAAAACAATTTAGTTCACATTTATTTAAAACAATTTACTTCCCCCAAAACAAATACGAGTATATTATAGACCAGCCTATTTATACTTATTTATAATACTTTGAAAATATTCTAAACAATAACCAGAGGTCAATAAGTAAAGTATTGACTAAATAATGTTTTTATCTAACAAAATCTCGTAGGCTGCATTTGATATTACGTTTATCTGAAGGTATTCGTCAAAGCCAGATGGTGGGTAAAAACAGTCTGTAAAAATATAAAAAATGTTTCCATAAATTAAACCATTTGACGTCTATTTATTAAAGGGAAAACCCTTAAGGCATATTCTTCCCCATCCAAGAATATTGATCCTGATATTATGGCGTTCACTTTGCTGCTGGTTGCGGCCTTTGTGCCGTCTGAGGAACTTTGCCAATTAACTCGTCCGCTAATATAACCGACTGATAGATGCAGGTTAGCGTATAACCGCTAACTGATTTTAGCCACAATCTCTAGAATGAAATGGTAAAGTTAACAAAATTAAGAGCGTGTTATATTTCTTCCGGCAATTATTTTCTAAAAGTATTCCCTGCTTTAGTTTAGTTGTGGCAAATACAAGCTATGCAGGTCAGTAAAAAAAACAGAGATTCCAATCGAGATTTCAAATTTCAACGAAAGTCGGTCAGTTTAGAAATTGGAATCACGAAATGTCATGCTCAAACACTCGATCGAGGAGTAGAATTTGAGTTTACTCTCGTGAAACATACTGATCAAAACGTGAAAGTTAATAGCTACAATGATAAAATTTACCACAGAAAATAGTTAATATCAAATTAGGAACATCGTATAGCTTACAAACATAAAGAAGGTTTATAAATAATAAATTGTGGTTACCACGTTCACGTAAAATAAAAAAAACAAATACGCAAACAGTAATAGAAAACTATCCTCACTATGATCAATGAACTTTTGAGCGCGCTTTTAAATTACTTTCATTCACTCGTATATCATGTACCTAACGTTAAATTTGCAAACAGTAGATATGGCACATTAAATTAGCTTATATTTAAACTTGATCAGTTCGAAGTGTCATTTCTGTAGGATTGGATTCAGGACCACATATGAGGGGGTTATCAAGTTCGTACTCGTATATACGTGGGTAACACTGAAAATGTTTAGGACTGGCCAGTTAGAAACATTGCTAATACCTATCAGCAGATACGGGCAAGCCTAGGCAATCCTAGGCTATAACATTTAGGCGTCAGAAAGCTTTGTACTTTGTAAAGATGGATTCCCCATACTTCAACCGACGACCAGAAACACCTTCGCATGGACTGGTGTCACCAAATGTTAGATAAGTTCACGATGGTGACTCAAATGCTGGATTTGACATCGTCACAGGTGATGAAAGCTGGATATATTGCTACGAACCCGAAACCAAAAGACAATCAGCTCAGTGGGTGTTTCCTTTCGAGGATCGGCCAACTAAGGTAAAGAAAAGAAGAATGCAAGAAAAAAAAATGATTGCCTCATTATTTGGTCAAAAAGGTCATTTCGCGACAGTTGTGCTAGAAGATGGAAGGACAGTTACTGCAGACTGGTATGTCAATCGCTGTTTGCCCGTTGTCTTGAAAAAAATCGACAGCAGCGCTCTCGAAGCAGGATCCTCCTTCACCACGACAATGCTTCAGCGCACTCCGCAAAACGGACTGTTGAAAATTTGACTATGGCAGGTGTCGAGATAATGAGTCATCCTCCATACAGTCCTGACCTGGCGCCCTGCGACTTTCATTTATTCCTAAAAACTAAAGATAAAATTTGAGGTATTCGCTTTACGAGCTCTGAAGATGCGGTGAAAGCGTACAAAAATGCCATAGAAGAGACCCCTAAGGAAGAATGGGCCTACTGCTTTTCTCAGTGGTTCCATCGAATGCGATGATGTGTAGAGAGGAACGGAGATTACTTCGAAAAACAATAAAAGTATTGGCAACTTTCTACATTAAGCCGTTTTTCATTTCCTAAATATTTTCAGTGTTACCTAGGTATTATCGATGGGTACAGATGATAAATACAATTCTTGTTTTGTGTTAAATACCACTACATTTAATCATGTTCAATAATTTTAAAGGACATGTCAAAATGGAAAGAAAACAATTTATGCGTACATACTTCTCTGTTTTTTAAATGTATAACATAACAAGAATATTTTGTTGTGTATTAAGTAGCTTACTAAAGATTTCACACTTGGGGTAAAATTTGTTTATTTATACTATTAAATCATTATTATAGTCAAAATCTACACTTTATTTTGGTGATACCTTATCATATCCTGATACGAGTGTATTGCCTACCCGGCAAATACAAACATTTATATAATCAGCGTAATGCAAGAATAACATTCACACGTGAACTCCGAACAAAAGTAGGTTTTCCATTTAAAATCAGAATTCAATTTCCAACTTCACTTTCTTAATGACTGGCAACAAACAAGAAAATATTCATAGCAACACACGCGGGATGTTAATGAAAATCCGTTTTAGCGCCAAAAATTACTTCTCGCAAAGTATCTGTTTCCCTCATATTTTGCGAGAACTCGTTGTAGAACTTCCTCGTTTCTACTCGGAGAAATGTTATTATGTACGAACTTTAAGTGAATTGTTTAACATGAACTTGCGAAACTTAATTGTTCTAATACGAACGGCTTAGCGTTTGCTTTGCTTTTGTACAGTCGTCTCATAAATATAGGGTGTTTGTTTTGACAGCAAACTTAAATTATGGTTATGGAATTTTATTAAGTTGTTATGTTCATCACATAATTACTATTGATATCATAAAAGCTCGCTCAATTTCAATAACAAAATAAGTTTAATTTTATACTGTAAAATGTTGATATATAAAATTAAGTTCACCTGTCATTGTAACTTATAGTTTTAATTTAAAAGTTCTATTTGTACCTACATATTATTATTTTTACTAATGTATTAATTTTGTTGGTTATAACAATTTTAAAGTGTATGCTATCGTAGTTATTTTCACTATAAACCACCTTAGTGTATGTGCAACATAGTTGGATGACTCATCGTTGGTGTGGTAATTTTAATCCATTGGTGCCTTTGCTACTGCAGCAGTGGGATGTTTATATGCTATGTTACTTTTACTTTACACAGTAAGTTGATAGGTACTACATCACAAATCGGGGTGAAAACACTGTGTGTTCTTTTCGACCTTATTGCAGTGTTAATAAGTGCCTCCTACTAGCATTGCCATTATACCTACTGGGTTCGTAATTTATAACAAGTTGATTTATCTCGTGTTGTTCAAGTTGGTTGTTTTTAGTTGGAACATGATGCATGGTGTTTGTGTAACACACTCAAGAAAGTTGCTCTACCGCGATGCATTATTAATTTTATGAGGTTCCTGCATGAACCTTAAGTATGAAAAGAAATGATAATTTTAAATAATTTTCATTTATAACAGTTTCGGTCAGGGTATTATATCCTTCGAAAATAGCACTTTCTTGTCCTAAAAATAAGCACTGTCAAAATAAGATGGGTGGAATGGTATGAGAAGCAACATCTTCTCTCCTAAGTTTCTCGTTAGACTGTGATTCTAACCTAATGTAACTTAACTCGCCTGCTAAGCGTGCTGTTTATGGGCGCACCCTTCTTTCGGAGTGGCTTATGTCTGATGATGTCAATAATGATGGATTTGTTGACGTTGCAATCGCAAATGGGTCATTTTTTTAACTATTCTTAGAGATATTTGTCAAGCAATGCTCGTAGCCGTGAAAATACCATTTATGGAATGAAACTGCACATTATGCTACCAAGATATTATGGTTGTGTCAACTTTGTTGGCTTTGGAGGAAAAGCACTTTAAATTCACGGATATTGCCGAAATCACATTTGAACTAACAAACTTTTAACAAGCGAGCGTCAAATGCTGTCAATCATGTTACAAACACAAAGCCAAAGTATCAAATAACTTGTCAACTGGGTCCATGTAACTCGCATTTTCGATTCAAAATTTCAATCGAACTTCTCTTAACCGAATATATATAAAAAGCATTCTAGCACCGCGCGGAAAACCGGCTGAATTAATAAGTACAACACGAAATTTGAATTTAATGAAACAAGTTCGATGGAAACAGCTGA
The DNA here is from genome assembly GCA_949315895.1 of Anania crocealis. Classification (NCBI taxonomy): domain Eukaryota; kingdom Metazoa; phylum Arthropoda; class Insecta; order Lepidoptera; family Crambidae; genus Anania; species Anania crocealis. Next base: position 10,755,833 of record OX438868.1, read on the forward strand.
GCGCCCATCGATCGGCTCCTTATAAGAAATGAACTGACGAATAATCGCGAAACGAGCGCAGAATACAAAGAGAGCCCCAGAAAATCTTTTGACATGCTTACACGAACAATTCGCAAAGAACATAATACCGCACGTCTGTATCGCGACAATAGTCGATTACCCATTTATTCTCGAAATAACTTAACAAAATATCGCGGTAAAGTATAAGAAATGATTTTGGTCGATACAAAACGGTTCTATTAAATACATTTATAATCATTTTCTATAGGCAATAACTGTCTACTCTACTAAAAACATATATTATTTAAACCCAAAAGTTGTAAGATATTACTTTACCGATATATTTGGTTTTGTAAAATTCTTTCCTCTTGTATTTAGTGCAAAATATTGAATATCTATCTATCTATATGTGAAAGCATTACCTACAAAGAAGCCTGTCTGTCCTCTTCTTTCAGCGAATAAATAAACACATTTTTAAATTCCTTACAGTAATTTGACAGCATCATTTTTGTATAAACAAATAACAGCAAGCAGTAAATTCATGAAAATAAAGTTTTTAAAGTTAATGTTCAGAAAATACTGAACTCAAATTACTATCCATATTAAATCCAACGTTGTTTTGATTGTCACGAAAATAAAATCGAATCGTTACTTGGTTATAAAAGTGTACTTGCTCGCCATCGCCACGTATTATTTCGTAGCTGACATAAAATCCGGCGTAATTTTATGAAAGCTCAACGGAATAGTGAAGGAGACCATAAGATAGGAAAGCTATAGGTTGTCGTAAAGTCTGCTTTTAAGTTATGGCTTCTGGGTCGTATGGACAAATTTTCAACTGGTATGAAGGGGTGTTGAAAACTCGTAAACTGTAGTGCTGTAGTATAAAGGTGCAATAAACTGGAGCTAGTTGGGGCTCATTTGTAGTGTCATTAGTTACAAACTATTAATGATGGTGACATAATCAAAAAGTTTCTCAAGATATGATGATTGAGCGCTATATGTTAAGCGTCAAGAAATTCTGAATTAGACAGATTCTTAAACATAAAAGTCATATATTGTAAAACTTATAGCGAATAATTCTTCTGTTTAAATATCAAATGAAAAGGTAAGAATCTTGTTAATTTAGATTAAGAACCAAATTTAAATCTTTTACACCTTAAACTCTATTTGAAAGGTCGACTCAGAATGAATTATTATGGTCGCTAGCTTTTTTAAACACTGTCGCAACAGACTTAAATTTCATTCAGTTTGTTGCGCCGCTCAATATGAACAGTAAATGTTGCCAATTTTCAGTGTACGCAAAGTGGATACCATCAGTTTTATGTTATCAAAAAAAAGGAATTCTAAATAAATAATAAGGGAAGCCTTTGATTGGCCCTATTTTTAAGTGAAGTGCTCAAATGTGTTTTTTTGTTTCGCTGTTGGTTGGTGAATATAAAAAAAAATGCTGAGTGAAACGAGACTGAATGAGCTGTTTTCTGATGGAAGAAATCATAACAGTCCAACCGTGGAATACTTATGCTGCCTGGTGATCTACAATTTTAGTAATTCTTTACAATTTATTATACATACAAAACGTAAATAGGTATTGAGGAGGCATTTGCCAAGCTGTAGGCTGACGAAGATTATGATCAAGTAAACATACTTATTGGTCAAGTAAGCAAATTTATGCAGTCTTGCTTTTAATTTTAGACACAAACTGTGGTTTCGTATATAAATAAAAATGAATGACCAATGTATGTACGCAAATGCGATCGACTGAACCAAATTTGATGATTATTTTTTATCATGTAAGCAATGTTTAGGAGAAGGTTAGTTGGAAGAAAATAGTAGCTAATTGTGTGGAAAGATACAATCACGTAATTGTGTTTTAAATTGACACGAGCAATTCGATTGCTTAAAGATAATTTTGAATTATTTTTTCAAATGTAGAATTTTCACATAAAAAGTGTGTACCTATAGTATAAACATTGGCTTGCATTCCCTTCTTTGGTAAACCCGTTCATAGTCAGTGCGGAAAGCTATCATCAATAAAAGCATAAAGAAAAGTAAGACATGGAACGACCATATTCATAATCGAACGGTTTCATCAGCGCTATTATCACGCGGCGAACAATTTTACAGCCGAGTAATAGTGATGCATTATTCAGCTGCCATAATTCCAGCTGTAGTCTCCGGTGTGCGAGCTACCGCGTCAAATATGCTCCACAAAACGTATTGTGAATTGAAGCACATAATACATTAATGCATATCTTTAGACTACTTATTATTTGCAAGGAAATTACTGTAGGTTTGTACTACTGCAAGATCATAGGCACTATAAAAATGACTCTAGTGTGAAGAAGTAAATTCGTAAATATAATATCTTTAATTTCAATGTATAGTGTACTCGTTAATTACAGAAAACAGTATGTGAAAAGATGTTAGAGAGATTTTTTACTTATTTATTAAACTCTTTTTTAAATTTTGAAAATGTGTGGAACATTGATGTAAGACTATGGACAAATACGTACTGCTTCAAATTCTTACCAAAAAAAATAGACCTAAACTTTTTATCTGAATAAATTTTAATAAGTCTACGTTTTTTATCGCATAGTAAATATTAGCCAACTGATAAAACGATGTTCGATGGCATTAAAATTAGCAACAATTCTAAACATTTTATGCATGCAGCTTTCTGCTATTTACATATTACCTGAGTTCTAATCTACTACTGTAAATGCTTTAATTTTATTAAATGAAAGTATTTACGTACTCATAAACTTCTTTTGTAACACGTATAAAAATATTATTTCTGTAAATTAAAACTCCTTGCCTATCAAATGAGTTGGTTCACATGGTAAATCGTTCGTAACACTCGTTCTTGCTACGATTACAGCTTTGCTACGAGAGCTACGGGTTTTGCTATGCTACAAATATAGCGATGCTACGAGTTTTACACCATTAAGTTTATGCATTATTCAGAAGCTATAACTTCTGCAGACCTTCCAGTGCGAGCTATCGCATCAAATGCTATCACCGGATCCCAGGTTTTAGTTCTAATTATATATGCATATGTTAGAAAATTAATGTTTGTTGTAACTAGTATCGCGTGTACGTGTAAAAAAAGAGCAGCTAATTTGTAGAATTGGGGAAATTTTGCTGTAGAAATACAAGCAACTTCAGTTCTAGATTGAGTTGAAGATTAGATATTTATTTTGATTTGCGTTTTTTGCATTTTGCATAAGCATATCGTTAAATATTGTCTAAGTAGTGTTGTCATTAAGTCAAAATGGGTATTATGAAATCGTCTACTGAAATTCACCAACCTAGTCTTAACATTATAGGTTAAATTAGTGTACATTTGTAATGCTTGATGAGATGTTGTTACAATTAAGAAATAAAGTTCATCGGCAAGTACTTATACTTGCGAGTATAGTCGCCGTCCTTAAAATATTTATTATCTTTTAAATATAACAAATTCAAAGTTTCAGTTCAGTAACACAACCACTAAATCAAAGTCTTAATACAAAAAATAAAATGTTGTTTGCTTATAGCTTAATCTGAAATATGTCATCCCATTTTGAACTTTAATTAACAACAAAAACAAAGCAAATAAATTGACTGTTCCGAAACATAAAAAGGCCGAAACGAGTTCACGTCGCAAAAACGCAATTAATTTCCATATCGGATTGCCGACACCATTACTGTCGGCATTTGTTCGCGGACGCCGAACTGTGACGGACGGACCACTATCTCAACATGTCAGACGCTAATTACGCTTTGGCCATCATTGATGGAAAAAAAAAATCTGTAATCAGTGTAAAATATGTTAAACATATTTTGAGGCTCTATTCAAGGCCATTGAGTATTCAAAAGAGCATTCAAATGCTATTTACAAGCACAAATGTCTTTTAGTTTTAATACCCCGTTGGTCTAGTAGCTTATGTACCGGACCAAGATCTCGGAGTCCTGGGTGCAATCCATGGGTCGGGTAACAAAAGTTTTGAATTTCCGAACATTGTTCAGGTTGATGTAACAGCCTATAATCATCCCACTGTAGGGAAAGGCCTCCATCATTGAATTCAAGTTACCACTGCAAAGATGGGAACTAGTATAATCACCACGCTTGCCAAATGCGGGTTGGTAATCACAAACCCGAGCAAAGTTCGAAAATTCGAAACTATTTGTTGCCCGACCCGGGGATCGAACCTGGGACCCCGAGATCTTGGCCCGATATTTAAACCACTAGACCAACGGGGCGTCTTGCTCGGGTTGGTGATGTCCAACCCGCATCTGGCAAGCGTGGTGATTATGACCCTACCCTATTTATGTAGTTACTTCCGTTCAATGATAGAAAGCCTTTGCCCCCAGTGGGATGATTATAAGCCGTTACTTTTTACATTATTTAAAGTTAATTGCTATTATTTTGAACTTAATTTCAAGACAATGAACGTGTTAACATTATCTTACAAATTTCTGTAACTTTTAACTTCATTTATCTTTTATTTTCAAAGCTTGACACAAAAACCAAATTTGCTTTTGCTTGTTATATGACATTTACTGAACCTGAACTATTAGTCATTAAATTGTGGTCATTAATGAGTAAGTTATGTATAAAATACTTCAGGGAAATTTAAAATGTTATTCACTATACTTCGTTCTAACTGACACAGGCACGACTACCACTTCAACATGACAGAGTACGCTAATTACGTCTCGACCAACAAAACAACAGTTCGGCACGTCGAGCAGCCGCAAACCGAATTACGGTCCTTATACTTGGAGAGCCATTATTAGTGGCCATTTGTGAGGAGTCAGAGAACCGAAAGTTATTAATTTGAACCAATCGTTACGTAGTTGAATTGTCAATAATATTATCATTGTCTGAACGTACTGTGTGATTTAGCAATTAAATATGGTTCAAAAATTATTTTTCTGATAATTTCCAATTTTTGACACCGCGTCAAATCGCCTTTATACAAAAAGCCACCGGCATGCACGAGTGCTTGCTTACTCTGTGTAGAGCGGAAATTATTAGAAAAATATTTTTTAATTCGTTTTTAGTTATAAATTTCCGCATAGTTACTTATGCCTCTGATTAATTGTTACGTTAACATTTTTACTTAAATTAAAACAGCCTAGTGTCAGAAGACAAAGTAACGAAACAAAAACACTAGACAAAATAAGTCAGTGTCCAAATGAGGACCAAAACAAACAGATATTTGTCATTACAGCATTTGACAAAAGATTCAATAGCATAGAATCAACTTTAAAATATTTAAATATAACGGTTATAGTACACAATGCATATATTCTCAAAGTAACTTTTGTTACCCACATACTTATTCGGAATACTTCAAATTGCAAAACCTGAAGTAGCAGTGGGCTGGCCACAACGCTCGCCAAACAGACAACGGATGGGGAGAAAGATTTTCAAGGAGCTACTTCAAATTGGACGACGCAGCGTATACTGCATTAGATTTCGGATCGGGTGAGATGCAACTTGCAATCATTATAACTTCAAAAAGCTTAGGTAAGCTTTAGGTTTATGACCTTAAAATAAACTTTATTTGTTGGTGACCACATTAGAAATAGCTGATTAGATATATCGGATGTATGTTTTCTTTTAAAACTTATACAAATTTGGCTCGTCCAACTTAGTTTTCGGGATAATACGATGTTGCAGTTATAGGCAAAAAAAGATTCCAATATGTTTAATTCTTTGTTTAGCTACTTTTGACATATTATACCTCTTTGAAAAATTAATACCTACCTAATAGACTACCTCACAGGAAATGACCAGTACGATTCATAGTAGAACCTATCTAAAACATAGCATCACAATGGCTGGGGGCTGCTTATCATCTAGGCTACTAAATAAATAGCCCATTTAAAGAGGTTATTTGTTTTGACTTTCGGTTGTAAGTGAGCCCACTTTGCATAAATCATCTGTGGTTTTAGACACAGAATTTGTGTGCGAAACACCGACCAATTTGAACGGCGAATTTCATAACGTTAATTATACACTGCGTTCTGATTGCGCCGCAATTAGCATTTTGTTCATCGTGTGATTATAAATTTTTAAGCTTATTTAAACTGGAAAGAAGGCTAATTAATATTAAGAAGTAGGTGTTAATAAAATTCATGTTTTGATTTTCTGAAGAATGAATCACGACCTACTGAGATTGAAGGCATCTTTTATGTGTACAAATTTAGATCAAAGTATGGTGCACGCGTAACTGATTCATTTTACAATGGTTTTGTAAAATGAATCAGTAACATTCATAATGGACGTTTTATGGTCATAAGTAGGTGAAGTTCAGAATTCAGTGTAAAGTGATTTCGATTTAATTATATTCACAGTTTGAATATTGATGGCAATCTGAAAATACTTCAATTTGATTTCTAAAATAAATATAACTGCTTATGCATTATTTTAAAAAGTTCGCTGACTCAGTCAAGCGCCTGATGAGGAAAAATTAAGAAAACTCTAGGTCTAATTACAAAATTACACTGATTATATTATTATTACCTGAGATTGCTAATAATTAGAATTTTCAAGGACGTTTCACTTCCTTGGACCAAATAAAAGTTATAAGTAGATATTTGTCTTTAATAAAACCTTCATAACAGCTTGTACTTATCAAAGAAGCCAAAGTAGGACTTTACGCAGCATTGAGTTTCAAATCACAAATCCCAATGTCCATTTGTACATCAGCAATAGCGGACCCGAAATTCCGCATGATAGGCGTCCCATGTTTTTTACAAAGCTGGGTTACCCTGCTCAAAGTGCCACCTATTGTATTGCGTGCGTTGCATTATTCAATTGGCAACACTATAGTATATTGTGGAGGCCTCTCGACATAGAGTGTAATACAAAGCGTTTACAAGTGATAGGGGACAGGCGTGAACGCTACGCTGGGGTAAACGAAACCGCATTCATACAGTGTGTTAAAAGCAGTGGGACTACTAAATCTAAAAATTGAAACGGCTTCTTTTTAATTAGGTATGTAAATTTTGCTTCATTTATAATTTATGTCACTTTGTGTTTTATGTAAATATGGTAGGTATTATCTATCTAATTGGTGCATGTAAGTAATGTGTAAGTTATTTTAAATTATGTTAACAATTGAGTTCATCTTTTTAATTAGTTTTTAAACCATTAGGCATAAATTATTTTGATGGTATATTTTAAACTACAACGTTTGTTTCGGAGATTTCTTTTTTAAAAATTGCAATATTAAAACAATAACTAATAATGATTGATTAAATCGGTGATTTTTATTGAACAATACAAAGATACACTTAGATGTCACATTACTATAATAACTACAATTTCATTAAATTTACGATATTTTTGTGATTATATATTTTTGTTTTTGATCCTAATTGAGTTTTAATTTATATTCAGACCGTCCGGGTCGTTTAGCACACCATAAAATTTTATGCATCCGATATAAATGCATAATTTCTAAACTTCATGCCATTTATGTGTAAAGGGTCGTTCCGTAAATGGTGTTTCATAATATTTTACGCTGTGGTTTTCCGCGAGCACCGTTCTATTATCGTACGATGCAAATAGGTTCACTGCAATAATTGAAGCTTGATTTCATTGCTATCTTTAAGGGACTCTGATTTTCTAACAGTTAAGGGTGAAGGTAGACAAAGCTCCATAGACGGATAGTCTCAACCGTCTATCATTGTGAATTCGTACTCTGAAGATTGGAAAGAGAAGTAGTATGCGAGACGACCGCAAATTATTCAGTCCAAAAAACATCTGTAGCTACAGTGCTTTCGATTCAAACGCAAATGAGACTTAATCAACATTAAAGTTTTAGAACACTCAAACAATTGTAAACTTCATAAGTATGTTTAAGTGTTCTGTGTGAAAAAAAGTATAAATTAACTGAGTGACTAATCTATTCTAAAGCAATTTTTAAAATTAAATCGAATACTAAACATTCTTGTAGGCCAGTATCTAAGTTTCCATTAAGTAGCACTTGATACCCTCTTTCCTTACATAGATAATTATTGGTTCACTTTTTTAAATACAATATCTATTATTTGATGAAATAGGTATACTGGAGATTTTAAATGTATATACTTATCAGTATATAAACTTGAAAAATTTTTCCGTCCCGCCTGAGACAAAATTTTTCAAGTTTATATACTGATATTATAAGTGCAATTAAGTTGCTAAAATATCAAATAAAATGTATATACTTAGCAAATTTATTTACCTACAAATGGGCATCCAAAACACAGGGGCTAACTAATGATTTAAAGACAAAAATTTTCAAGATACTGCAAAACATCCGCGATTTAATTTAAGTTTTTGACTGCCATTGAACTGGATAAGTGGCTACTATCATATTGGTACCTAATTTCATGCAATTTAAACCTAATAATAAACCGAATAAGGCTCTTTTGAATTACTAAGAGTAGTAATTCAAAAGAGCATCCAAACGTTTAAGTGTTCGCTTATTTCATGAGGACTTTTTCTGTCACGTATGTATCTAGTTTTTGTTTTATTTCCGACCCGGCTAACACACAAGCCGGCCAAGGAAACCAGAGATGACTACATTATTCAGCTAATCTCAGCTGTTTCCAACGATTCTATAAACTCACTCTGTCCAAAATAGAATCAAGCAACTTGACACAGGTTCAAAACTTTCATCCTCGTTGAACTCCGAAACGCCACGCCCTCATCCCCTGACCATAGATTAAATTAATAAACTTCACAACGAGCTTTGTTGTCATTGAATTTCAACTTTACCGATTCGCTAATCCCTTTAAGTTTGGTAGCTAATAAATAATGTTACATTGCCGACAAAGGTGAACTATATGGCAACCATAAACCGACTTTAGTTATGGCTCTATCGGAAGTTATGGTATTAAATTTGTATAAATACTTGATAATTATATGATTTAGTATATAATAGGGGTTAAAGTATGAAATTGCCGATTATTTTCCCACTTTTTATTTTGTTTATAGCTCTCAAGTATAGTCATATTATTGCGTAATTCTTTTTGTATTGTATCAAAAACTAAATAAAGTAATTTTTGAATAAAAAAGAATGCAATACTAGTGCCTATTACTTCAAAGGAAGTCGTTGAAAAGACCCCTTACAATGTGTCACCTGACCTTGTTGCTTCAATTAAGTATATTTGTATTATATACTTTGATTTTCAGAAATTTAAATACTATAATGCGTAGCTTTATAACCATCTAACTTTCACCTTTAATTGCATCGAAAACGGTTCAGGCATTTTTAAAAAAACTAAAAAATTGTTAGTATGGAAAAATTACTTTTCTCGATTTTGTCCATACAAAACGGCAATTTCATACTTTAACCCTTAATATAATAATTGTCTAAATATTAGTGTTAAGTTTATATGTAAGTATATATTTTTTTTATTGATAATTTTATTTAATAACTACTTTTTTTATCGCACCGCTTAATAAACATTTCTTTTTAGCCCGATGGTAGACTGGCAGAGAATGCCTCGTGGCATTAAGTCCACTTTTTGTACAATAACTGTTAGTTTGTGCAATAAAGCTTAAATAAATAAATAAAGTAAATGGATGACACTTTCGTTCTTTTTGCCCTAAATCACAAAGGTTCTCAACCTTCTAAACCAGGAGATGCTGTATTTATTAAGCTTAGGTTACTTATATCGAACGCTAGACAAAATTGAATAAAAGCTCTGTATCACAGGTTTATCCTAGTTATGGCAAAATATACCTTTCTGCACCGGTAATTTAAGTAATACCTTAGTATATGTAATAACTGCCTTTCTATATTAAATAAGTAATTTTATTTTTACTATCTCTTTTAAGGTTGCAATAGGATTTTAAACTCGGATTTAAAAATCGATTATTGTTATAATGCACATTATTTAATCAAATAATTAAATTGAAAGTGGCAGATTGAATAAAAAATCATAATATATCACTGCCTAGAAAGAAAATTTTGTAAACAACTTAAAATAATAATAAGTAATCAAAACTGGATTCATTTGACACAAATATATTCGTCAATCAAAACCGCAATAATAGTTAAAACCATTCAAAATGTATCTAGTAAGTTCCCGCTCAGTATTAATTTAGGAAAACATTACGACACTTATTATTAATGGGCATTCATGCTTGGACGTGCATCAATAACATACATAGACTCACAAGACTGAATTAATATTTTACTATCTTATACATTTTAACAGTTTTTTTTATCTATTGTCCTCAGTGCCTCCTCACCAGCTAATCCTGTACGACAAGTCGGGACGAGACGTGTCTGGAGTTGTCGGGCCTCTGGAAGAGGGAAATGAATTGGTTCTGGTCTGCGAAGTGAGAGGAGGTGAGCGTTCAGTTTCACTAGGCCAACGGAAAATATCCTGTAAATTTTGATTTCGTTGAGTGTCGAAATAAGCGTTTTTTGTGGCATAAATAGCCGTAGTTTTTTCGCGTTAACTTAGAAGTTTGATTTTTGCACAGTTTCAAACAACTGTAGAACTTCAAAGACTTGTGTGTTTAATTGTGAGCCTCTGGCGAAAAGAGATAGCTTGAAGCTTATCTTACCCGCTTCACACTTTCGCATCCCACTACTAGCGTGGATGCTAAAAAATAGGAAATATTTTCGAATTTATTTGTTTATTTTAAAATCTTATAGATTCTGATAGGTCTTGTCCTTATATTACAGTAGGGCGTTATAAATATAGAATACAAGCAATCACAGGCGAAACAGAAAAGTGATGGTGCTATCTATTATTTGTCTATTAATACTCTTCATTCTTCAACTGGCCATCAACTAAATAACATCAACACACAATGTACATATACCAAATTTGTGCCAAGTGTCCAAGTTTAGAATATATGATAAAAAAAAAAGATTAATATAATTAGAAAGACAATATATGTATGTACATAACTATGTTCATATATTAGTCATAGATACAGGACAACACTAAAATAATTTTAAATAATATGCTGACAAACCTTATCGCATCTCATTTTAAGTTTTAATAAAACTCCAAATAATGTATAGAGGGAGTCTTAAGCAGATACGACAGTGCCATTTACTCGTTAAAAATAAATTACACCTCTTTGAAAATGTATGGCAAAGGTATTATTAATTTTGATACAAACCTATACTTAATTTGAATTCGAATTGAAATTCATAATTTGCTTTCGAAATATTTCCAATGAAAAGGAGTTGTATGTTTATATTATGTTATCACTTTTCTTGGGCTTTTTATAAACATGATTAAAATAACAACGTTTTATACAAATAATTTATGATTTCCGCTGATTATATCCTTAATGTCCACCGGAACCGGAAAAATAAAATAGTCGAGAAAGATTTATTATTATAACACAGACTAAATCTATGAAGATTTAGTAATCTTAAATATGGTTCATAAGTAAGGCTCTTAAGTTTAATGTAACTAAAATCCTGAAGTTCTTGTATCAAGTAAGCAAGCGTCTGTGACTAAAGCCATAGATTTTCATGACTAATATTTGTTTGATGTAAACACAAATTTTAATAGAGAGCTTCCTTTTATCCAATGTAAATGGGACAAACACTTAACGTAAACAAGTAATGAATGCTACATTACTTACTCTTTTCTGACGATTAAAAATAGAACTTTAATTTTCCGTTCAATATTCGTGCAATACCAGAGAATTTCACTATTTGCCAACAGAAAACGTTTGACGGCATTCACATTTCTGTGAACTAGGTCTAGAATACGAACACGAAATCAGGTAATATAAACGTTGACTCAGCACAAAATGGCAAACGACCCGCAAACAAAACCGTTTCCTCGGCTTATCCGAAACTAGCTAGAGCGATCCATTTGTTAGCACAGTCTACCATGAAAATGATCCACCGAGTCGTTCGCGGCGCGACACGGGATGACAACCCGCTAATCCCCTGGGCTATGCATAATTCCAACTCGAAACATTAAGCGCTTGAAAGGATTAAGCCCGGTTTACACAGAAGATTCCAAACTTGCTTTCATATCGGCAGAAAATATTGTTATGCGTACAACTTCGAAATGAAATCTCAAGAGATTATTACACGAGTTGCGGCTGTCCTTAATGACGCAGAAAAATCTTGGGACATCAAGATGGTGGAATGGCAGGGGACAGGATTGCCTCTTTTAAGTTAATGGGTTTAGTGGATTATTTGGCTATTTCGATTCTTGTTTTCGAACTTTTTTGTTTAATAAATTTGGTCGAGATGTAGCTATCGAGGGACAAGGAAACCAGAGCTCTTTATCATGTCAATCATTTTGTTTTCAGATTGAATGACAATTCACATGACTCTTTACGAGACATTTGTTTGTAGTTCATATTTTATAAGATATTTCAAATGTCGAATAAAGTTGATGGTACTATCGCCGACAATGAAGATGATTAGGGATATAGATAAACTTAAAGCTAACTATGTCCTTTGGACAGCAATTCAGTTAATAGAGCACTTGTAAATGTAAAAACTAACTGGCAAAAGTATACAAAATAAGTCGAGAATTAGAATTTTGAGATGTCAGTCTCTCAATTTGATTAAAATTTAAAGTAGATCAACAAAATTGGTTTGTAAGTGGAAAAATTAGGAAGGCCACATATTCATTATTCTCTAGATGAACTAGGTACTTGGTACATAACTATGGAGTTCAATAGAAGTATTATCACTAACACTCATACTCATGTCAAGAAAAGTAATTTTTTAGCTATAGAGGTTGGCTATAAGTTCATCGCATAAAAACGTTTCATTGATACAAAACTCAAGAATATACTACATGCAAAGTAAAATTAAAAATTAATTAGTAAGGTAAGGCAATATACTTAGATTTGAGATGCTTAAATAACAAATGTTCATGGTAAACATATTAGGGAAATACATTTTCGGCTGATCGCAATCCCCCGTATCTCGAGGCGGATAACTTTACACCGTCTGCCGTACCGATCTCTGCGAGTGACTTATCGGTAAGTTTAACGGCAATATATCAAAGTAATCGGTTTAATTTCTCATCTCCCACTTTGGGGAGAACTAATGCTCATTTCTTGACTGATATTGTCGTGATTTGTGATTCGCTCGATGTGTACTGGATGCGAAATTGTTATTTGAAATATTCGCGCCATCGCCGCCAAGTTTGGTACTTACAACGATGAGTTTGGAAGGTAATTTACATAAGATCTTTAAGGTCTACGTTATGTATAATTTAATACATTGGAAAACACTTTGTGCTGGGAGTGAAGAAAGAATTATGCGTAGAATTGTTTAAGACTGGTTATGATAACAGGCTTAGGCTGGGCTTAGGCAACATTATGACGCGAACCTGAAGAAACAAAGAAGAGAAAAGTAGTAAGAAGAGGCAAGTGTTTACACTGAAACGGAGCGAAGCGGAGTGAAGCATACCAGAGCAAACCTGACTTATGAAAGCTGCACCTGGACTGAACCTGACTTGTTTGGCGCTGGACTCCGGCAGGAGGGTGGTAGCATCCAGGTAGCCTCTTACGAAGCCTACCACCACTGAAGGATCTGTTAGCCGTCATCATAAAGATGCCGTTTCCCAGGGTGGACTACTAGGAGGTAGAGCCCACCACCCTAAATGTAATGTAATTGTATGTTGGTGAGAATTTTTTCTGCCACCGTGCCGCACTGCCCCGCTACTGTTTCCTCTACTCGATAACACCACCCTACTCGACTCCGTTATACTCAGCTTAAGGCCGCATGTTATATGACATATATTTTATTTGAAAGTCCGCTCAGCTCCATTTGCATTGTACCTACTGACGCAAAGTGGACATTTTGACTACTGTAATTAGTCATTTCATGGTTTATTCTACGCACTTCGCCCAGTTAGTAGCTTCAGTGGATGTTAGCGCAAATAATTACCAATATGCTGTATTTCATTTTGATATGGCTATTTAAAAAATCTTTCTAATAAGTAATATTTTTTACTATTGGACATAAAACTAGAAGTTAAATTATTGTTTCAAGCTTGATTGTTTAAAAAAAAAACTTTTAGTCAGCTGAATCATAATAATATAATCGATTAATTGCAAAGACGTTAACTTTTTATTTGAAAAATATTGAGATGCTATAACAGCTATCAGTCTTAATAAATTAGGAGCTTAGTCAATGTTTCAACTATTTAGTATCGCAAAACAAAACTTTCGAAGTGCCTTCATTTGAAGGGCTAAAAAAGTAATTAGTAAGTTTAATGATGTATAAAAGAACAAAACACAAAGTTTTTCCTAAGAACAGAAAGAATTTTGTGTATCACACCTTTTTATAATACAAAAATGCTTACTATGTACTATAAACATTACACAGAAGATAGTATTTTACTAACTTTTTTTTTTAATGCCTAAATATTTTTAAAAACAATTACTGTAACATTCGACTCTTCAATTAACACCCACTTTTTTTTAAAAAGCCTTAATATTTTTTTCATCCCACCATCTCGGAAAGAGTATTTTTGCTCTTCGATATCTGAGAGCAAAAGCGGTTTTTATTCGCTAGAGGATACAGTAAATTTGAATTTAGAACATCGCGTGCTCTAGATGTGATTTCAAAACATCATTAAACCTATTTACTTTCATCTTTATGGTGCCGTATTTATCATACAACTTTTTTTTAATTTGTTAAAAACTCAGACTCTTAACCTCTGTATGTTGTTTATGTATTTGTGTTTTCAATTTGCTTTGCGCTCGCCATTTTGTTTTAAATACGTATTGTTATAAATAAGAAACTTGAAAACAAGTAAAAAAAAAAACGAAAATGAGTGATTCCAGCGACGAAAAAGTTTATTTCTGTAATACTTACCTATAATAATGTTGTAGTAAATATGTACCTAAACTGAAATAAAAGTATCTTGTGATTGTAAATGTTTTATTTTGCATTTAGTCATTTCCTCGCTAAAGGGGGATGAAAAGTTACGTGTTGCACTCGAGTGCAAAGATTTTTCACCTTGTGCTCTTTTAATTCCCTCGCTAACGCTCAGGATTCTAATTTTTGAATCACTCGCTGCGCTCGTGATTCAATTTTAGAATCCTTTACTTGCTCGGTCAGCAAAGTTAAGCACGTGGTTAAAAAGGAACTTTGCACTCTTGTATAACAAATAACTACAAAAACAATTACTGTTACATTCGACTCTTCAATTTAATTATTCATCACATTGAAGTGGAAACTAAAATGTTAGAGACATCTCATATTTATATAAGAAATGTAATGAATCATACCGTAGGACAGTGTAAGTAATCTACATTTTTGCGAGCTACTTTTAAATTAAACGATTCTGATTTACCCTGTCCAGTTTATTAACAAAAACCACAAAAATATAATTAATATCTTATTTTAAAGGTGATAGAGAAACAATATCATTTCAGCATTACGTCGGAGTATTTATAGGTATGAGTGATGTTTGGATCTGGTCTTTCGTAGGCTAGTTAATCCTAATTTTATGTTATTGCTTTTTTTTGTTTTAAATTACAGTCAAATACACCTACATACTCTATATTTTGAACTTTTGACATAATAATTATCATTGATTATAAATTGAATGGGACACTTTAATTGTCTTTACTTACTAAACAATATCTTTTAAATTATGTCTACTTCTTTGTAGCTAAAAAAAATTTTCTTTCCCTTAGTAAGGTCATTTGATCATCTATTTCACGTAATTTAACTAATGCTTTTAGCGACCTTAAAATAATAAACATAAAACATTATCTAAACAACAAGGACATTTATTAACCGTTAATACACATCAAGTTTAAGAAAAGGAACCCTTACAATATAACACTCACGTAGTCCGTAACCTAACACCGTTATAAATACTGCTGCAACCTATCAAATATGCTGAACGAAAGAAAACGAAATCATAGCCTAATTACAGGAACAATAACTTTATTAAAGCAAGTGACGTGGAATGATCAATACGCCGAACAGCAGGCGACGTGATAACGTAATTACGACCGAACCAGACATCCCCGTCGCCCCACTTTGTAGAGGGAGCTTATGTTTAACATTTTCATTCAGATTCGTTTAGATTGCACTTGCCAAAAGTATTAGCAATATAGCAATGACGAAGCGTGCTGTACTTTAACGTAAAACGTAGGTTTGTTCTACTTTTAAACAGTCAACAACTAAAAATTATAACCAAAATTCATAGGTACTCATTTGATATTCAGCTGCGGTATACCTATAATGAAAGCATGTACTTATTTGTTCTCTTTTGTGATCACAAAGCTTGCAAGGCTTTTTAAATTGTCGATGTTCAAGGCTTTTCCAGTATTATTTTTATTTTTATTATACAAACCATTTGTCTAGTGGTTTAAATACCGGGCCAAGATCTCGGGGTCCCAAGTTCGAATCCCGGGTCGGGCAACAAAAAGTCTCGAATTTTCGAACGTTGCTCGGGATTGTGATCATCAACCCGCATTTGGCAAGCGCGTGGTGATTATGCCAGTACACCCATCATTGCTGTGGTGACTTGAATTCAATGATGGAGGCCTTTTCCCTGCAGTGGGATGATATAGGCTGTTACTTTACTTTACTTATACAAACCATTTGGCATGTAATGTTACAATCTACAAAACTAAATGGCTCTATAAATTGGCAGTCGCAGTTAGTTATTATAGTACTCGTATTATTAGTAGTTATTATTAGTATTTCAAAATAGGTTAAGTGAAACACCTTTCTAGAGGTCGTTTTAGTATCGAATACAACGGCTTATTTCGCTAATTATTACAGCATAGTGGAGAAGTTTCCAAATTATTATTTTTCATAATACATTGTAGCATAAACAAATCCAACACCTTGAACTATAACCTATTAAATAATTTTAGAGGATTCCGGGAAATCTTTCGATTGAATGAGGTTTTTTGTCTGTCTCGCTAGTTATTGGTGGTGTAACTCAGACTTTTTGCCGATTTTAAAAGTCAATTATATCATATAGTTTCTTTTTACTTCAGTCAGATGAGAAAGAAATGTCACAGATACGAGTACACGTAGATACTGACAAATGTGTAAACAACTAGCATTTGTTGCCTACGGCTCTGTAATGATTTAAGACTGTCTAACGGTGAATCATTCATTTTACTGTTAAAAAATCCTTTTTGCTATTTCAGCGTATTATGTATCTAAGTGATATTGTATCCAGATTTATTCAACCGTTCTAGCGCGATTGAGTACAAACATCTATCCAAACTTAATCTTCTGCAAATACAATATCAGTGAGATTTGTGTGATAAACCGTGATTTTTAAAAGTGTGCTTAATGGTGTTCATATTTTATGTAAACGTGATATTTTTGTCAATGTCCAAATGTCCTAGGTACTTTACCAACTACTTTTAGCCACAAACTGCTTAACAGAATAATATGTGCCTACTTATACGAAAATTGGCCGAAAACACTTGAAGTTGAACTCGCCCGCTGCTCATAACGGCATTATTAAGCTGCTCGAAGTTTCAAGAGCGATTTTACAATAAATTACCCGAATTAGCATTTGAAATTCATATAGGCTGAGGTACGCGGGCACACTTGATTATTAAGCTTGGCTCATAAAATTTAGTGCTTTCGTAAAGCGAATAAGTTTTAAAACCTTTTCTACCGTCGCGCGTCGCGTAGGCAATACTTCAATAACGGTTATTGCACTACGACTATTTCATTAAATGTTGTTTGGTATATAATATTAGATATGGTTTCCAATTAAAAATAAAATATTCTATAGTAAAGTTTTGATTTTAAAAAAAATATTGCTATGTCGCCATGAAACACTGCAAAATTCCCCTTAACCCCATTAACGTAACGGCGCGGCGGCGGACAATTGTAACTTAGACGATATCTATACTAATATTATAAAGCTGAAGAGTTTGTTTGTTTGTTTGTTTGAACGCGGTAATCTCAGGAAGTACTGGTTCGAATTGAAAAAATATTTTTGTGTTGGATAGTCCATTTATCGAGAAAGGCTTTCGGGTATATAACATCACGCTGCGACCAATAGGAGCGAAGCATCAGTGAAAAATATTGCAAAAATAATTGTGATCATAATAACAGAAAAAGACGCGGACGAAGTCGCAACAGCTAGTTCTACCATAAAATTATAAACACGTGTGTCCTTGAGCTGAATACCTACGCGAAGGGCTTGTCTTCTTGTTATCGACTCAAAACACATGTACTGTTGGTTTACGTTTTTAGTATGTAGGGGAGACTGGACTTAAAACATGGTAAAAAATCAAAGTTTCAATAATTGAAATGAATAATTTATCAGGGTTAAATTATTTTTTTATGTTTTTTAAAATCTATTTTTTAAAGTATTTTTTTCTTTTTTATATTATTAGATGTTATGTCACTTAACCTGATTTCATTTCAATATTTTCTTTACCAACAGGTCGCCCCGCACCTACTGTCATGTGGCTTATAAACAACACTCCAGCACCCCAGTACATCGGTGAAAAGACTGATACGCATGTCGTGGTGAACAGACTGGAACTACCACACATAAAGAGGAGTCACCTGAATACCACTTTTAAGTGTAGAGCATCTAACACCAACCTGGTTAGCCCGCAGGAGAAGACTGTGAGGTTAGAAATGAATTGTGAGTATCTACAATAATTGGTTTTTTATTTGATTTTCGACGACGGCTCGTTTACTTAAGCCTTCTTCTCTTTTTCGTAAATTAACATGAATAATCTTCACTGACACTAAAAATAAAGTTTTTACTAGTTTCGATGTCAGGGATCCACCTTCTGATTTAAATATGATTTAAGAAATCATGAACTATATTTACTACATAAACTATGTTATATATTTTGGTGTCAATATTTAGATTTTTTATACATTTTTTCTTATTAATTATTGACGGTGTCAGAGTTTACCAAACCATCTTAAAGTGACGTCTGACGTGGCTAGTGTACCTAATCCATCTTGCAGTAAAAGACTATACTAACGGTTCTACTTGCCTTTAAAAAGCCTTTCAGGATTCCAGACAAAAGCAAAATTAGAAAAAAGTAGCTCGGAGATTAACATTGAGGTCAAAGGACACGGTTTAGGATAATCTTTTGTAAAATTTGTTAGGGCCTAGTTTGCTTGGATAATGGCCTAAGCAAATCTATTGAATGCCAGTTATCAAAGTATCATTTTTTTGGAAAACTCATAACAGCAGTGAGCACCCTATAAATTAATATATTTATTTTTAGTTTTAAAATTCCAGTTTATAAAATATACAATGTTGTTTCAGTAAAGCCAACATTAGTAGAAATACTTAACAAACCAGCAATGCTGTCTTCAGAGCGGTACGTCAACCTCGCGTGCGTCTCCGAAGGTAGCAGACCATCAGCGCAGCTCACTTGGTACAAAGACAATAGAAAATTTAAAAGAGGGAAGGTGAGTTACATACTAACTGAATGTAATTTATTTTGCCAACCAATGATTGAGGGGGTCTCAATCATTGGTCTCTCGAATATAAAATCAATTTATCAAGTTATGTTCCCTCTAGAAATGGTCTGAAAACCGAATAATAGCTTCGAAGCTACACAAAGTACCTAATCTGGTTTATTAGTGTATGAAAATGTGCAGTCTTGCAGTACAACAGCGTAACTTATAAAATCAGTGTTTAGTTTTATGATTACGGTTTCTGCATAGTTACTTGAGGTTTTACTACTTTTTCATATCTGGTCAAGGTAAAATTATAGTAAAAATTTATAAACATGTATGAATTTTGCAAATACTTATAAGTAGTATTTGTGAAATTAAAATAATATTTTGTAATAGGTATCAAGAAAGAATTTTGTCTTAAATTGTTCAAATTTGACTCTAAAAATTCATTCGTATTTTGTTCACTTCTTCCTAGATAACGGAAAGTATGAACGAAACGTGGGTTAGCAGTAACCTCCAATTCATGCCTCTGCCGGAAGACGATGGAGTACAAGTCAAGTGTCAGGCTGACAACAGTGCGCTACCTGACCAGAGCATCGAAGACTCTTTCAAGTTGGATGTTGTGTGTGAGTTAAACCATGTTTCCATTTCTTTTTACAAACTTTCATACTCTTTGGCAGTATCTTGTAGTACCAATTACACAACTGAAGATTTAAATTTTAAAAAAGCAAGGCAAACTCGCGGCTAACCTTTCATGAACTTATTAGTCCATTGGCAATGGGAAAGTGTGTGTGTCTGTTTGTTTGTCCGTCTTTCACGGCAAAGTGGAGCGACGAATTGACGTATTTTTTTAAGTGGAGATAGTTGAAAGGATGGAAAGTGACATAGGCAACTTTTTGTCTCTTTCTAACCCCCTATTTCCTTAAAATGGGGGGTGGAAGTTTGTATGGAGCATTCCGCAATTTTCAAGATAGAAAGCTAATGTGACTAACAAAAAATCTGTGCATCTTTTTTTTTGGAAATCCGCCCCCAACCCCTCAAAAGAGGGGTTGAAATTTTATTGTTACCCCGAATTTAACGCAAGCGAAGCCGTGGGCTTGAAATAAAAAAACCGCTACCTTTTTTCATTCATGGGTAGGTAAGAGGCGACAAAATGGGTGCTAAAAGAAGGCGTGTGGCAGCGTCTTCTGTTTGTATTTGGTCAAATTATATTTTGGGGAGGCATATCCACTGGTCATAAAGTCTGATGATAATGGTAATGTTTCCACAACCTAATTTACTGGTTTCATCGCGATATCACTTGATAGTCAATCAGATCAAATCTATCCATATCAGAATTACATTAGACACTGAAGTCATCTTGTTATTATTAATGAAAATGCTTTTGTTACTTTCGTTCTTTGTATAAAAACAATTGTTATTAAATGTACCAAACTTCCTTCGCAAGAGAATCTAACAGCGCTTTTCACGTGTACCCAAATTAGGTGGTACCTCGTTCGCACCGCGTGTACGCAACGCAAGCTGAGCGAGCTGAGCGACTGCTCAAGTGGCAATGATAATTAAGCTTAACGACGTTACAGATGTGCCAACTGGTTGAACCGCGTTCCTTTATTGCCTATTCCGTCGCAATATTCGTTTCGAGAATGGTCCTGCGAATTAAGAAGTAAGGCTAATTTGACGCTGCGGGTGCTTGAGAGACGGAACTCTGGATTTGTTTAAGTTCCTTGGATAAGGTTTTATAATTACACTCGAATTCGAGACGGTAGCTTAAATACCCATGTAAATTATTTATAAAAATTAACTGTAAAAAATTATAATTATACTGAAAAGAATGATGAAGGATTTAGTTGGTGCATGACGATCGTTGGTAAATTCCCTTCCGGGCTCGAATAACAAATAGTGAAGCTTACCAAAAAGTAAATCCTTAAGAAAATCATAATATGGTACATCCATTGGTATTTAAATGTTGTGTACTTATATCTAAACATAAACAACATTTATATACCAATGTCTCTTTTTATGTAGATTTTGGTACATTTCACTGATTTTCATAAAGATATACTTTTGGTTGGTTTCACAATTTAAGTACAAGCATTTCAGACCTTATCTTTTTTGTTTCGTTAGTTAGACTCAACAAACACATCCAGGTTCTAAACAATTACAGTTACTTTCTAAATAAACTGGCTTACTACAAGGAGAGGTTTGGACTTGAACAATTTTCATTAGATTTCGTTGTTGTTGATTAGGTATCGTGTGGTGGTGGTCTATAAGTACAAATAGAATCACCACTTCTATGCCTTTAGGAGTTGTAAGAAGCTCCTAAAGGAAATAGACGGATAACAGCGTCTTCTCTGCACTATAGGCGAAAGTGTGATCGCCGCTCGCCTAACAAACATCATCAACCCGTATTTGGCAGGCATGGTTATTATTCCTGTACCCATCATTGTTGCGGTAACTTAGATTTAATGATGGAGGCCTTGTCCCTGCAGTGGGATGATTAAATACTGTTACTAGCAAGAAGCCTATGCCCAGTGTATAGGAATAATTAAAATGATTAGCAGATGATAATACCTATCTAAAAAGAATAACTTAAAATTTGTTAATATGCAAATTCTTAGTTATATAATGTAGGAAGGCTAATAATAACAACATATGCAAAATGAAATATAAACCACAAGAGAACGTAGCTAAAATGTGCTAACGGAAGCAATATGGCGGGTGTTTTCAAAGAGTAAACGAAAAGTGAAAATCTGCAGAATTTTGGTCGACTGAAATGTCAGTGTTTTTAGGGAAGCGTCTATTTAGTTATATTATGAAGGGAAAAGATTTGTAATTTGAGCGAATAAATATGTGAAGCTATTTAGAGAAACTTTGGTATAGAGATAAATACATACCATAAAACATACCACATAGCATAAAACGTAGCTATAATTTTAAAAACGTGTAATAAATACTCTTATAAATTTACAAAACTCAATTCAGCTTAAAATAGAAGCATATTTCAAATACACTGAGCCAATACATGTCGATAGTAGGTATATAAATGAGCGGGCTTGGTTTGTCTATCTGGTTTGAAGCTCATACTATATTCAATTTCATAGCAAAATCATGAATACTTAGTTTTATGGTGCTTATACCAAGAAAACTTAATTTATGGGTGTGAAAAGGGGCGTGAAAGTATGTATAGGGAAACAATATTTTTTAAACGATGAAGGTATGAATTTCAACATGGAATTTGAGACTCTAAAACAGTAGTTTATAGTAGTAAAAACTATGCATAAGTAGTAACTTATGCATAGTTTTTATCCATTAAATTGCCAAAAAGGGTTGCAATGAGAGTGAAAGTACATATACGGAGAACGAATATTTTCTTTTTTGGTATAGAGAATAACAGATAGCAAATCGGTACAACCGTTTAAAAGGAAATCAGCAACAAATACACGTACAGAAGAATTAAATAAATTAAGATAAATGACATTAAAAAAGTTTAATTCTGTCAAAGATAAATTAAAAACATACAGACATTTATTAAACAAACATTGGAACATTCGATGAAGTACTAGAAAGACACACATTTTTTTTCCATATAAATAATACTGAAATTCTAAAATCTGTATGTGAACAAAACGAGTTCATAGAAAGGTGCAAATGGTGAAATAAAATACGCCTTATTTTTAAACCAAAATGGCAAAATGAATTTTTAGAAAAGTTAACTTAGGTACTCAAAAAACATTCGGAATATACACTCGTTTTTTTATTAGAACAAACCTTTT
Organism: Anania crocealis; assembly: GCA_949315895.1. Classification (NCBI taxonomy): domain Eukaryota; kingdom Metazoa; phylum Arthropoda; class Insecta; order Lepidoptera; family Crambidae; genus Anania; species Anania crocealis. The sequence goes on from OX438868.1 coordinate 10,778,976, forward strand.
AAGGGACGAGTAATTGTAAAAGTGATGAAAGTCCATCCATTGTAATGGTCTGAATACTATTTTGTTGGTTGGTACAATGTCTCCACTTTCAATTTAACCATTGCCGAGTGCATTGGCAGAATTTTGCTAATATCGTAATAGGGCTTATTAATGATGAACATGTTTTTGTTTTAAATTGAGATTGATTATTTTTACCATAGACATAACATTTATTCCGCTGATTAGGTGCTTTATACTTTTCATGGATTTTGGTACAATATTTTAATCATGTCATAAACTATAATATCATGAAAGACTTTGTTACACCACAGCACTAACAGTCTCGCGGAATGGTGCTCGAAAGCAAAACATAAACCAACACTGTATGCTTAATTAAAATACGTACTGTTAAATTGAGTTTACTTCCTAACTGAAATTGTTGTGTTTATTTAAAACTGTTTGATGATCAAGAACACCCTCTTGTAACGAATACCCGCGAGATATAATTTGAATAAAGTAACGTGAATATAATTCTGAAATTATTGTTACGAAATACAAATTGTTTGAATTATTATCATTTGCGTTTACCATTTTGATTCCATTAAATTTTAACTTACTAGTGAATGTTTTTATATTGATTGACACAAGGCAAACTCTAGAGTAACTCCAACGTTTGGTACCTCGCTGTGAGCCGTTTTTTCTTAAGACTTCTTTTGACGTCCGATAATAACTTTCAGTTGCCTATATTACCGAGGTTATTTTGTGGTATACTTTCCAGGTACGGTTTATACCTATATCTTATGTTAAAATATAAATGTTGTGTGTTTTTTCACGAATCCATATTTATTACTGAAAATGTTTTGAGAACCCGAATAACAAACATTGGCTACTTCAAAATAAATATAGCACACAATGATATGAAAACACAGCGTCGAAACTCTGTTAGCATTTTGTTTTATTTTTTGTTTTCCTTGATATGATTCGGTTAAAATTTCATTTGTATTGGATTAATATCTTGTGGTACTGTCACCATTGCAAGTTGATGATTCCTATAATGATTGTCAAAGCAACAAGTGATTGTGATTATTGGCTATATTTGATTATTAAAGTTTCTAAGATTATAGTCGGTTAAAGAAGCCAATAGGAGGATTTAATTGAGCTGGGCAGCATAGAAAACCTTTGTCACGTCTTTTCGTCATTCCTGCTAGTATGTCTGAAAACTAGGTTTTCAATCAGTGCGTCCTACCAGTCATGACCTACGCTGCGGAAACGTAGACCATAGAAAAGCCTCTAAAAAACTTCTTCCTGTAAGGAAGACTAGTTCACAAGTTCAAAGTCGCTTAGCAAACTATGGAGAGGGCTATGGTCGGTATCTCGTTAACAGACATGATACAAAACGAGCATATACGTTAGAAGACGAAAATTATCAACATTGTCTGAAGGATTAGCACGCTGAAGTGGCAGTGGGCGGATCACGTCTGCCGTCAGTGCCGGCAACCGTTGGAGCTGACGAATTCTGGAGTAGAGACCGCGTTTAGGCAAGCGTAGTATAGGGTGGCGTGCGACTCGATGGACTGATGTCCTTAGAAGAACTGTTGACAGCGACTGGATGGGAAAAGCCCAGGATAGAGTTTTGTGATGTGACTTGAAGTGGGTTCCGTCCAGTGGTGGACGGAAAATTGGACGATTGTCCAGCTATTTTCAATTCTGACCATACCCTTACAACAGTATTTACTGGTGCATCGTAAAACAAAATATATAAAAAGATGCAACCAATATTTCAGAGTTTATTGTGTCCATATAAAACTTGTTTATAGTTAAAGTGTTCACAATCGATATCTAACACTCTTTAATCATATTTAGGTATTTAGTTTTTCATAAGTTTACTTTTGAATCTTTTTGTTTTATCTGATATTGTCCACAATCACCGACGGACGTGTGACTAGACAATATATTCTTTTTAATGTATTTATATGATTAATGGTAAATATTATCAGATGTCTCAACCGTCAGTTTTTCCAGCCTTACCTACCTTTATAAAGGTTAATGTGCTTACTTTACGCGTTCCTAGGTACACGTACATGAGCTATCCACACGTAAGAACGTCGTTAAAGTATTATATACATAATTCTAAAACAGTTTGATCACCACTTACTTATTTCCAACAAAATTCCGTCTAATTTAGTCTCCACTAGTTTTTGAAAACACCTCACTCAGTAGTTTGCTTTTGTAGTGATTTACTTTAAATGGATATTTTACTTAGACTCGAAATAGGTGTAGGACACCTGCATTTAACTTTATTTAATTTACCAACACAGCACGACATTAGTATGCAACACCTCCTTTCTCCAGTTAGATACAGTTATATGGACGGTGGTCCAAGTAGACTAACGATGAACGACTGCTTGGGCAATTAATAATTTTCATCTACTACAGAGGAAAGTAAATTTTCTTACAAATCATACTATCGTGGACATTCTGTTACACTACGTAGAACAAGTTTTATAATTATTTATAATTTCAAAAACTCGAATCTAAAGTTTATTGCCTCACATGTCACTTTCATCGATCACTGTGAGCGGAAAACCTATTTAAACTAATATTATACAGCTGGAGAGTTTGTTTGTTTGTTTAAACGCGCTAATCTCAGTAAGTACTGGTTCGAATTGAAAAATTATTTTTATGTTGGATAGTCCATTTATCGAGGAAGGCTTTAGGCTATATAACATCACGCTGCGACATTAGGAGCGAAGCATCAGTGAAAATTGTTGCAAAAATAGTCGCGATTATAATAACAGAAATTGACACGGACGAAGTCGCGGCGGACGAACAGCTAGTTGATTAATAATCATGTATCTAATATACTTTTTTCATGTACAGTTGCGTCCAAAATCATAACATGTTAGTGTAATAACGATAAGGTTGTAATAAATGTTATTCGGCCTAGAATAAGCAACATTGTAACAACAAGAATTCTACCAACATGTACCTTAACCAAAAGATTACGATGGCTGAGTAATTTACGCCCATGTATTGTACGACTAGCACAAAGGACCCGAGGGGTCAGAACGGAAACCTTAGGCGGAATCTAGACCCTAAATCACGTTGCCCTGAAATAGATACTTTTCAAACAAACCTAATCATTTAACTCATTCAAACAAATCTTAGGCAGATAGGAAATCAAAAAAGAACATAAACATTCCGATATGGTAATATATTTCCCTCTATAAGGGCTGGGTATAACTGGCTTTCGAAAAAAAGGAAGATTTAAGTTTGGACACTCCAGAAAATCGTTTTGCAGTTCCGTGCCTCAAAAGCAAAAAAGATACGCTTATAAGATCTTTTTGTTGTTGTCATTCTGTCTGTCTGTCCATCAAGTTTGAAGTCTGTGGTCCCTTGATGCTATGAAAAAATCAAACCTCTAAGTCTACGTAATCAAAGAATATTATGGTTATTTTTGTCATATTTTCTATAATAAAAGGATCAAAACATATTATTATGGTACTGCTCGTGGATCTAGGAAAAATAGAAAACTGCTAAGTTGTTGTAACATCAGTGTCACATTTCAGTATTATGTTGTGTGAAACTCTCAACGCGCAAATTTGACTTGCACTTTTACAGTTTTAATAGTATTTACTTAGCTGCATGTGTATTTTAAAGTTTGTCTTTAAAGGTCTGAGTAATCAGGATGTTGAGACTATTTAAATATTTCAACACATTAATTTGATTACTTCTTAATTTGGGCTGAAAATAGTGTTTGTTTTTGTGTTGTTGTGTAACGTTCCAAAATAAACTTAATATTGCAATTGCACAGTTCATTAAAATATTGTCATTTGGTTAAGGTGTCCTGTTCTACTTACACACTAATAATTTAGACTATATTTTTATGAAATTTTTATCTATTTCAAAAGCTGGTCACCGTCCTACACAAAACGTATCAAATGGCTAAAAAATGTTTCGCACATTTTAAAATAGTCAAAATATCCAGTGACGGCTTTAACAGCGTAGGCATATTTGAGCCCCAAAACTAAGCTTTGTGTTTGACGTTCAGTGAAACAGAAATATAGGTACTTGTTCACGTGGACAATAGTGTTCGAGTACTTACTATTCTTCTCTGTTATAGAAGAATACCTTTGTTGATTTCTTTAAAAGAAAAAAAGACGTTTCTTTGACAAATAAAAACTAAAAACACGTGTCAAAATGGTCAAAGACTTTTCGCAATGTTGTTTTTATCAGGGATCGTTGCGACCCTCACAATATTGTTTTTATCAAGGATCGTTGTGACCCTCAAAAAGGGCGATTCAAAACCTATAAGACACAACGTCTTCATGACATCAAACTCGAACTGTCCAAGCCATACGACTAGGGAGGTCGAACAGTGGATGATTTCTTCAAACAAACTTTCATACAGAGTTTTGTGAAATAGATTTGTGAGAGAAAGGATTTGACATAAATTAATTATGAAATACCTTTGTAGTAACTCTTATAACTCTGGGACCTAATTACTTATTGCATTAAGAAGAAACACCGCACCACCACGGCGCACCACTACAATAATCAAATGGTCGGCCGTCAAACCCAGAACTTAAACAATAGCTGATGTTTAAGATTTAATAATCAATTTTGCTTCTAAGTAGATTGCTGAGAAACTTCTGCAGTTGCCCGCGACTTCTTTCGCAATGAAATTAGTATGTCAGAGAAAAAATACATAAAACTCGTAGAACTGATAAAATAAAATCATCTCGATTCGTTGCTTTGTGAGAACGAAATAGTCAGTATGATATTTCTAACTATTACCATAGGGAAAGAAATATACTTCTTTCCCTATGCTATTACCGATCATTAAGCCATTTTTATGTAGATACAGCTGGTCAGGTATAATTTTATTTATTTGCATTCATAGTATTAGTAAAAAGTATGATCACACTGATTGGTATATAGATAGCTGCTTACACAAACTACAAGTATTGTACCAAAATATGTTACACTGCTAAATTCGTGGGTCACTCTATGCAAAGTGAAATTTAACATAAGTTCACATCACACAATAATTGGTACCAAGACTAAAACAAATAAACAACTAGAAAGCTCATTGCTGGGCCGAACTGTAAAATAACCCTAACATGCTCGGGTCGGAGTTGTTTAGCAATTAAGTGTTGTAACAGGAATCGTCAACCTTTTGACAAATACAACTGAGCAACACTAAAGGGCTGTACCCAATACTTTAGTAGTTTTACAAATCTCAGTGGCTTTTTATGGTTAAATAAGTGTCGGGGTAGGTTTAGCTTTTACATTTAAATTCAATCGTTTTTTGTTTTTATTAATATAATCACTTTTTGAACCTTCTTATTCTTAGCACTTTGAACCTCCTGGGAAACGAAGCCCACGTTATGAAACCATTATGTATAACATTTTGGCAGTGTTATTTTTACTTTTTATTAATTACAGTGGATAGTCTTAGAAAAATGTAAAAAAGTAAGATATTTTCTTTGTTAAATTTTTTAAAGAAACACTGCCATGATGTTTTGCCTAGTGGTAACATAACGTTTTCCAGGATGTTCAAAATTCACAGTGTATATTTTCGCGAAAGCAAAAGGCCTTCTATTAAACATTATATCCCACTGATGGGCACAGGTTTTCGCCTGCGCGATATAACGTTTAGTTCACGCTGGCAAACCACGGGTTGACCCGAACTTGGAATTTTTAAAAATATATTTACAAATAAAACTAACTATCTACTTCTTATAATCAGGCTAATTGACTAAAGCCTTTGTGTAATAATTTCACGCCCGTATTATCTAACATACCGTTTATGTTTACGTACCAGGTAACCAGAATAAAAAACCGACTAGTAAAGCCTAATTAACTAATTCAAATCCACCCACATCGAGTATCGCTGAAACTCACCAAAAAAACGAATAAGAGAAATCATCAAAAGCGTCGCTGGAGGTACAAATCTGAAAATCCAGCTTTCCTATTGTGCCTAAAGCGGATAGGATCGTTAAAATATGCGTTCAAAAACTCAATTCTCATCCCGCTCTCGTTCGCTTTTTTCGCTCTCCATGGAAATTTGGCTTAAGGCTACAACGCGACAAGTCGGCAGACGTAATTAAAACCTTGTTAGTGTTGGTTAGAGTACACAACATGGACAGTTAACATCCGTGGAGGACAGGCCAAAAACTAATTCTGACTAGAGTGGGCTGAGGCGCTCGCATCCGCATAGAGATTGAACTATCTTAAAGGATTATGTTATCGATAAAACGCTGTTGATGAATAGGATCATTAAATAGAGAAAAGTTTTTATAATTTGGAAACCATCTTATCGGTACTGTATTTTTCCGGAACCAAAAGTTGCTTTTGTGTTATTTTTTTCCAAAAAGTTATCCACGTGCTGAATTTTATTAAATCTTAAAAGAATTTTTAGCGTGATAACTAACAAACAAAGTACTAGACCATTATCTCGTGGTATTCTGAGTTCGATCCCAGAGTCGGCTAACAAGATTTTTCTCGGTTTGTGACACACACACACATTTGGCAGGCGTGGTGAATATGCTTGTGCACATCAATGCTGTGGTAACTTAAATTCAATGATTGAGGCCATTGGCCTGTTAATTACTTTTTAACTAGTAAAATACAATAAAGTTAAATTGGATTAGTAGGTATGTTTATTTTTTTATTAACTACTGTAACATAAAACTAAACTTTATTTTACTACGATAAGATATCGCCTCCTTAAATGGATTTACTTTATCAAATGGGCACGTGTCTATCCGCATGTTCTACCATATTTTACGAACTTACGACAAAAGATATTATTGTATCGATAATTTTGTTGGTTAATCTCAACACTATCCCCTCTACTCTGGATCGCAAAACGTCCTCGGAGGGATTAAACTGGGCTTAGCGGACGTTTACATTCTAATATCCGAATACAGCTTTTATGCGTCACAGTTATTATAGTGTTGCGACATGTAAATAAGTTGTAACTGCAAACTGTAATCGAAAAAAAAATCCAAAGACAGATTCCGGAAAAGTTCCTTGGTAGTTCATTGCAGTAGGTTGTAAATGTTCATTAAAAATATTGGTAGTAAACTGTACCTGGTGTTGACGTAAAATAATCACTCGTATTGGAATTTTCCCGTCAGCAAAATAAATTATAATAGGTAGCTAATTATAGAACGTCATCTTATGTTTTCTTACCAATGTAAAGCACTTATAAACTTTCAGGGAACTATATTAAACTCTCAAGTCCATTTTCAATTAGGTAATTCAGTAGTCATGAATAAAAAAAAAGTTTATGATACACTGGGAAAATAACAAAATATACATAAAAATTCCATAATATCAATAATATTTTGGATTTTTGAAATTCGTAATGTCGTTATTTGCACCAATAACATAACGGCTTTTGATTCTCCGTACTAATTAAAATCAGAAAAATCGGATTTATTTGTGACTTTCGGAAACACAAAATTTAGTTGTTTTAAATGATCGGAAATTAATTATGTGCGGAATTTTGATATTCAGACTGTTAGGATAAACAAATGCTCGTATTTTTTTACCATAGTGACGAGGTGAAAATGAGTTCGAATTCTAAAAAGAAGTATAAAGGTTCCTCGTAATCTCATAAAACAACATTATTTCATCTTTATTTTGTTTTAATGCGAGACGAAAAATCAACGTTGCTTGTTGTAAGTAAATATTTAGTAACGATTAATGCACTACTTTTTTGAAAATCAGGAACAACGAAGGTACCAAAAACACCCAGACCAGTGAAAATAAAGATTTTTTTTATTGACTCGTTCGGGATTGGAACCTAGGATATTGGAGCAAGCGACACCTTGAAAACTGGTGTGTACGCCGCTCCACCACAGAGGTCTGCTATGTAAATACTGCATATGCAGATTCTATCTGGTAAAAGTCGTAGGAAGCAGCTGGTAGCGATCACCTTGGAGATCATTCGAAATCATGTTCAAAGTAGCAATTTTTCTTACTTCCTACTTAATATTATAAAATGTTAATGTTTGAATGAATGTTTGGCGTAGATGTGAAAGAAATTTTGGCAAGGAGGTATAGTATATGACCAAGAATATCATGTGGGCTACTTTAAGTCCTGAAAAAAATTGCGGTTCTCGTGAAAGGGGTTTTTTTTCTATTTAAAGAGATCGTCATGTTTTTTGTGCAGTGGTCGTCTAAGGGTTAAAAAAATAAAATGGTACACCTGGTTTCATCCTTACAAACGTTCCCATAGGATAGGATAGAATAAATATTTTTCCCTAAGAGGATTTTAAGGCGAACGAAGTTGCAGGTGAGAGCTTAAGAGGAAACACAAGGGCCGTTTTTCCATACAAACGTAGTCTCCTGTTTCCTCCCTGGATGATGCCAGTAGAGCAATAATTTTCAATACAAAAATCTATGGCCACTATTAGCATGTTTCTATGTTTTCCTTTTTTTCATAACTTAAATAATAATAGAGATATGAGCCTCCAAAAATCTATAAAATTTGCCAGATTTTCCGCTGTGCTCAAACATCCAGAAAACAAATTTGGCTAAATTTTAGAAAAAAAGCAAAATATACGAACACGGCCAAAGCCTTTCTTTAATTTTTTATGAAAAAAGTATTTTAATCGGTCTAGTTTTGGAAAAGGAATCGGGGGACTACGAAACGTTGATTTTGTGTGCTTTTAGTAGGTATTTTCTGTTCAAAATGCAGTTGTCTCTATCGCGCTCTGCGGTGGAGGCGTTCGGGACTGCGCGACAGCAATAGATTTTATAAATACCTATTTTTCAATTCTTTCGACCATACTGACAGTACATATAGTTTTAAAAACTTACAAAAAAGTATATAAACACTTGAGGATCCATTATATTCAGAAAAAACTAGAATCAAGTTATAATCATCAACAGTATTGTCGTGTTAAATAGCTGGTTTCAAATTACTTTTCAATTCAGTATCATTACTATTATCACCAAGGTTTTTCATAGTATTCTCACTATCAGCATTATCCAATTAGTACACCAGTTCCGAATTGATTTGTCAAATTAATGTCTTGCGATATACATTTACAATTCCGTTATTGAGTTTAACCAATCGGTCATAATTCATCACGGCTGTTAATAAACGAAACAACAGAAAAGGCAGCATTATATACCAATAATTCATTCAGTTCACAAAGCGCAGGCCCTTAATAATAGATTGAATGAAAATTGTATTAGATTATTCATTAAGTCATCAGAACTTAGTCGTTCCCGCTACCAATTACACAGCTTTTATACCGAGTTACTAGACGAAATTTCCTTTAACCTTTATTAGAATTGCGATATTAATCACTGTTCAGAATAGAAATACTGAATACTTATTAATTACTTTTGTTTAACTTAAAACTAATTCATATGACTTAAAAATAGAAATACCTATTTGACGACTTTTAAATGAGTCTCCAAATTTAGGTAGGTATTGAACTTCTAAAGGATATCATTAGTATGAGACCGATGTTTTACTAATAAATTTACTTTAAAAAAAAATTTGTATTTTGATCGTTCTACTAAAATCGGATCATGTAGCTCCGGGAAGAAAAATAAGTCAGGGTGTGCAATAATTTTAACCAATAATAATTTACCCTGAATTGTAGCACCACTTAATGAAGAGATAAAATTATTTTTTCGAAATTTATCGTTAATCCTTGAAGTGCTATGATGACAAAAAAAAAACAAGCCGTATTAAATACGGCTAATTTAAAATCAATACCTCCATTATGTAATTTCAACAACATGTACCACATTTCAAATAAACCCTTTTTTGTAAAACACATTGACAGTGTTATCCTAATAAAGTGAAAAAAAACAAGAACCTTGATTGAATCGGATCGTTAAGATCGTTAAATGTTGATTTATCCGCTTCACCTCACCCAGCCTCTGCGTAAACATTTTTAAGTAGGCGCTTAGTGTTTTGAGCCATCCAGTGATTATTAGGATTACTTAGCTTCGAGGGGTTTTATTCAGGTGCTCACTTATCTACAACCAGGAACGAGCGTCGACATTTTATTACCCATTAAATACCTATAACGTCGCCAGCGAAACCGTCTCCGAATAAACATTTACGATTTCGCCGTTTAAAATGTTGCCAAAACGATTCGCGCCGGGAGCGGTGGAATTCCCCCAGTTCTAAATGCGTTACGATTCGCCGAGCAGAAGTAAATAGAATTTATTTATATTTGGAAATTAATTTCCTTTCGTAATAGAGTCAGTATCTTGCGCTTTCGGAAAAATGACCGGCCCGTTCTGACTTAGCTTTGTGGGTCTCCTCAACCGCGAACTGAGAAATTAAAATAGCAATGGACCGGTTTGAGGCGGAAATTGGACATTTATTTTGTTATCCGAGTTAATAATTGCTACCATTTTTTATACAATTTAACTTGCAAATCAGTTTTCGTATTCCCGCCTTAGCAGTTTTGATAATAAAAACGTTGAGTAATTTATTAAAATAATAAATCCCTATTTTTGTAGGGGAAACGCTGTTAATAATTAATGAACTGAACAAAATATAATATTGTTAGTAACAAGTATTATAAAAGTGACATATTATTTTCGTAACAGTACCTTTATTTAGTTAACATCAAGTTGTCTGAAAAGTGTTCTGATCATAGACTTATAAAATTGGTTCAAGTCGGATATATGTATACTGCGTGCTCTAAAATAAGCACTTGTACAGTCAAATACGTACGTAGGTAGATAAAATTTACTTCCTATCCCACCAGTGCGGAACATAAGTACCATGAATTTTACAAATGGATAAAGCCTTCATGGTTCTACAAACGAAAATGTTTAAAGCTTTGGTAGCAGCCAGTACGTTCAATTGCCATCGAACTATGCAACCTGAATCGCCCATCAATTTATTAATTATAACCAATTATTAACAAACCAGATGATTCCAGATCCGCCCGTGGTATCGCTGTCGCTCGGCAGCACGCTCAACCCGCACGACATCAAGGAAGGTGACGACGTCTACTTCGAGTGCTCCGTGCGTGCCAACCCCAGGGAACACCGCATCTCGTGGTACCACAACGTGAGTTGCATTCCTAATAGTTACGTAACTGGAAAACGGATTTTGATTATCATTAACCAGATGATTAAATCATAGTATGATAGAGTAGTGCTTGAAACAACACATTCGTGAAATATATGGTACTCTTGAAATTGCTAACATTATTATTTATCAAACATTAATAAAAAGTTAAAGTTTTATGTAGGCTGAGGGGTATTAGCAAAACGCTATATTAAAACTCTTATAATAAATAGTTTAGATCATAATCACATTTTTTTTGTAATGATTTTCATAAAGCTATGTAGTGCGTTATTCTTTAGATATCGAAGAGACCTGACCTGGGTAACCTGGGTTGTGAAAGCCTATCCCAGCCGATTGTTACTGCAAGCAGTGGAATTATCAGAAAGCAAAGGTTAAAATAAATAAAAGAACCAGTTTATTAGCTGATCAACAAAGTAATAGGAATGCCCTTTCTTTTTCTCAGATACCTTTTATCTATTTGAACTGAAATTTACGTAGTCACAACTGATATTTCTCATAGCTTGCTCCATGATACTCTTCTAGGTATTTTTCATCCCTAAACCCCTTTTTGTTTTTTATCCAGTTCAAATCTATTAAACCTGAAATCTACGTAAATTCACAACTTAACAGTTCTCATAATTTGCTCGATAATAATCTCCAAGTATGACGTCAACCCTAAACCACCACATCTCATTGTACAAATACGTGAGGTGCATTTGCAATTTCGTGTCTCACAAAATATGACAATTAATTAGTGTGAAGTGAAGGGTTAACCTACGGCACTACGCTTGCTTACGTGACCGGAATTGTGTATATTGCAATATTATTAGTGTAATATTAGGTAGGTACATCCACTTAGTCTTATGAGCAGAAAATAGAAAACATACTTCGACCATAAAGTGTTACCCCCTTATTCATAATAACGCAAACAGTCTAATAAATCTATTTTAGCTATTACACTGTTTTGTCACTTTCTTTTAAAAGATGACAGCGCTAAGAAAGAAAGTGACAAAACAGCGTAATAGCTAAAATAGGTTTATTAGACTGTTTGCGTTACTATGAATAAGGGGGTTAATTTACACTTTACAAAATAATAAAAAACTGTGTCAATAACTAATAACGATACTTATTATTATCATCACCTATGTACTGCAAGATACCTACAGGCCACCTCAAGAAAAAAAAATGCTATATTGGATACGCTTGGCAGGCCGCTTGGCATTTGCTGATTGGCTAATAGTGGTGAGAAGACGTTTCTGCCCGTTAATTAAGCAAAATAAACAATAATAAATGCTAACTTCAAACTTATGGCTGCTGGGTTTCTTCCAATACTTTTGCTTCATGCCAAATTTCATGATTCTTGAACTACGGAAAATACCCTATAAATATTGATTATCTTTGCGAATGTTTCCAAAATACTACATAAATTTCAAACGTCAGTAGTTAGTGGTAATTTTAAAGTCTTTGTGCCCCTGCACATTCTTGAGAAGAAAAGTCTTAACGGATAGACAAACATCCATCGAAGAGGTTTTGTAGAAGTTCCTTTTTTTTAGCGGTTCGAAACCCTAAAAATACATACATACAAATACATACAAAATGTGCGCTCAGTGATTATACATTGTAAACAATGGTACTCTGTACCATTAAATAACTAAGTTCGACTCATAAATGTTTGAAAAGACGACTGGCAAGCTACGAATTCTTGTCATAATTGAACAAATTTCTCAATCAAAAGTCACGATTAAATTTCTTCGGGTAGAAAATGAAACTTGATTTTATTATGTTTACAAATGCCTAAGCAGGAAGACGAGGGTTACTTTATAAATTAACGTTAAATGATTTTAATCAAACTTTGCGATGATACTCTTATGTCGAGTCGTGATTGTCATTTGAGAAACTAAGTCGTAGGGATTTCGTTTTGCGTATTTTTGCACCTTTGATTTAAAAATGAAAAAAGCCTTAATGAGATTATATGGTGATTTATTATGGTGCTTAGGTATAGCAATACAAAAATATTGACACAAGTATCGATAATATTGTATCTAAATCTATCTAAAATAAATAGGGTTATGTAAATCAAATCCATTTTTATTGCAAACTTGCACCTATATCAATATAATTTTATGCGCTGTAATCTTTATATTAGTATCCATCATTTAGACAATCGATAGAGACTGCTCTACAAAAAAAAGATTTGCCATATTATTATTATTATTTATTTATTATTTATTATCCCAATATTTATGCAAGTATTTACTTACACAATCAGATATTTTTAAACTTAAACTTTATAACCTTCAGAGTTGAATTCATTCAATAAAATCTTAATGGACATATCAAGACGGTCAAAATATTAACTCAAAGCTAAAGGAATATATTGTACGATTACATTATTAACTAAAGAAAATAACATTTGAGTAAAGTGTTTAGTAATAACACGGTTTCGTGTGCGCAATCTTGATCGACCGGTGGTACAGCACGAACATAATTCCAAAACGATCAATAGCTTTACTTTAACAAGAACACCAAAATAGATAATTACATAATCAATCTTAATGAAGTGACTTGCTAGAATTATTCTCACGCTGATAATTCAAAGCATCCATCGCTAACACTGTGTCCTCTTAAACATACCTCATGACCATAGATTTGTCACTAACAGTATGGCTTTCATATTTCAATTTTAGCTTTGCTAGTGATCATAGGGTGTTTGTTACCTTTTTGAACGCTTGCTATTAAATCATATTGAACTATTTGAGCATTATGTTAAGGATCAAAATAAACATATATGTATTAACTCTCTTTATCTGCCATCTGCGTTATTCCCGAATGTGTAAATAGCTATTTGTAAAGGAACCGATTTCACGTGCTTGGTTTAGTTAATTACAAATTTCCTTTCCTACTTCAATCGGGCTAAGGACTGACAAACATACCTAAGTACCAAAGGGCGATCAATCGGGAACCGATATACGAACCTCAAACTTACACTAGGTACCTATCTGTGTATCTTAATCTAGGTCAACCTAAAAATTAAGTGTTTTTATTGCTTAATGGAATGTGCAAGAACAACCGAATTAAAAGATAGATTAAGTGGCACATTCCGAATCGCGATATCAACGGGAGTGTCTTATAGCCACTTCAAACGCGGACAGAAAACTAAAGAGCTCGATGGTCATACAAACATATTTTATTTAAAAGAAGACCTAAAATAATATACTGTAAATATAAAGAGTTTTAATCTGTTCAAATACAAAACATATTTGCATCGTTATATCAAACTCTTTCCTCTAATGAATTGTATTTGAAGTATACTATGGCTTAATGAGCCAGCATTAGAAATTTCCATTAGAGGGTTATTATTTTAAGCAACAGATTTATAAATAGTAAATAATCCAATCAAAATATGTCTTCTTGGAAATGACACTTGTAAAATCGAACCCACGCCACATTATTTCCCGTACCCGTCTAAATCTTTCAAGTAATTTCTTCGTTCTTGGCTTCTTGCAGAGACTTTGAGTTGAGAGCTCTTTAACATCTTATCAGAACTGATTAGGTTGAAAGGCTTTCTTGTTTTTGATAATTTGACTACTGCGTTTAATTGGTTAAAACAATTTAAGGCATTGCAGATATTGATAGTTATTAAGTGCGTCTTAACGGCTAAAGATTCATCATTCAGTCCACTGCTGGACACAGGCCTTCCTTAAGACTTTTTGCTTTCAATATTTTCTTACGATTGGTGGTGATTTTTTATTGTGCCGGCACTAATGATGCTCTAAAGATGAAAGGGAAGGGTAAAAAATATTACATAGTAAAACAGTATTTTTAAAGAATAAACTAAATCAAGATTCTAATCGTAATACGTTTGACCATAGTACTAGATACAAACTGATGGGTGATATACAATGTCAGTCTAATTTATTGTCACCACAGTCAGCCGCTTTTTTACCGCGTTTTCCCATTGCGAGATCGCGATATGCTTCCTTCAAAAGAGGCAAAGACTGTGCTCGTGCTGTCATACATTTGTTACAAAACTGTTAAATTGGAAACGTTCCCCATATTTGAACCGTGTTTACTTAGTGAGATCTGAATGTAGCTTGTGTTACTTTCCTTCACATTGATAAGGATCATCCAACATTTACAAGATGTTTCTCTGATTTAAGTATAACACACAGAACTCAGACAAGACTTTTGCTACAATGAGAACACTAAAATGCTCCTTTAAATAGGAATGTTCATTCGCTTTTTCGTAATTTTGTTATCAGGACAAACCAGTTCTCCACAATGTGGTGGCAGGTGTCATCGTCAGTACCAAGTCTCTGGTGCTGCAGAAAGTGACGCGAGACCACGGCGGGGAGTACTCCTGTAGAGCTACTAACGCACTTGGAGAGACGGCTAGCGAAACAACTCATTTGAGTATACAATGTAAGTATTCCAAAAAATTCACTCGATATCAGATTGATACTGACATATCTTATAACGTAGATTCAAATCTTTACTCTAAGAACATAAGTTACGGCCTCGTTGATAAAGAAAACCGTAACTGTTCTTTTCAATCTATTTGAGTTGAAATTAAGGCACTTCTGCAAAATGTTAAATATCTCATATAGCTCGACATTTTAGATCAGTAGGCTACTTTACTTTGTTCTCCTAAGTTGTATGCTGATGATTTGTGCAAACTGATGATTATTTTCAGACCTTAGCGATGGACATGAGTGGTAGAAAGTTTTGGGATGACCTTTGCTAAGCAATGCGTTAAATTTAATTGTTTGAAAGTAGTCAAAATCGCAACCGTCATTTCAATCATTACAACGAACCACTTAAACCTTCAACGATAAAAGCAAACAAGATAATCTCTTTAACGGAGGAACTCAATAAAAGACGTCCCGTCCCTTCAAGAGTTAAATAACAACGAATAAAAATAAAACACCTCAATAAGTAAATTGTACCGAAGATTACTTTTCCGATCCAAATTGGGGAGTCTTTTGTGCTCTATTATCAGAGCGCTAATAAATTTTGTTTCATCTCCGCGGAGAGTATGCGTACACACTGATGGGCAAAAGCGGGAAATTCACCCATGATACTATTTCATGTAATATTAAAGCCATCTTATATTTGTTACTTATAAGTTTAAAATTTGTATTAATCCTATTTTATTAACATTAAAATTAAATATAATGTGTATTAAAAAAATATAATGTGTATTAAAAAAGAAGATTTTAGCGAGACACATATACTAGGTATTTTAAGAGATGCTGCAGAGTATAGCTGCAATAAGACAAAGTCTATTTATAAGAAAAAATATGTATGTGGATGGAACAAGCAAAAAGCCGTACATAGTGAAGCTCGATTGTGGTTTCATTATTGGACCGTATACAATAAGCCTCAACAGGGTATGATAAAATTCGTGTTTCTAGAAATGTTTTTAAAACTTAAAATGGTGTCAAACAAATGAGCAACAGATAAAAATGGATAACAGATAAAAATAGATATTTTGGATATTAATCATACAAATAAGAAGTTCTCGAGTTTTTAGAAACGCAAAAAAGTTAAATACGAAGCAGAGCGCTCCAGTTAGTGTAGATGGAGTAAATCAACCTTCGCAGATAGCCGAAATGTTCAATGAACATTTTAGGATTCAGCCTTCTGTATGTTTGTCTAGCACTGAGGGTACAGCCCGTGTTACGCCCTGTGGTGGCTCTTACAGTGACTGTAATAGAAAAAAAATAGTTGTGATTGGGGCAGTGGAAATTAAATCTGTTTTTAGAAAAATGAGTACGGGCAAATCTTACGGGCATGATTACTTGAGTGTTGAGCACCTCCAATATGCAAGTATACATGTACCGCGAGTTTTAGCAATGTTTTTCTCTCTTTGCCTGAATCATGGCTACTTGCCAGACAGCATGTTAAAGACTGTAGTTGTCCCTATTGCTAAAAAATAAAACAGGTAGTGCTAGTGAAAAGTCCAACTATAGACCCATATCGTTAGCGACTACGAGTATTATGGCTAAAGCGCCCGACAAGGTGCTTGACTAGGAGCAGCGTAACTGTGTCAAACTTCACGATGCAGAGTTTGGTTTCCGACCAGGTCTTTCCACTGAAACTGCTATTTTGTGCCTCAAGCAGACTGTCCAGTATTACACTGCCAAGGAATACGCCAGTTTATGCAGTATTTTTGGACTTGTCAAAAGCATTTGACCTGGTTTAATATAAATAAATAAAATATATTTATTTCGGACATCTAGATATGAGGTTCTGTGGAAAAAGTTGATAGAGGATACTAATTTGCCTCATGTTTATGTTTCTATATTGAAATACTGGTATTCGCACCAGCAGAACTTTGTTAAATGGTCTGGAGAGCTTTCGAGTATATACAAGCTGGAGGGAGGTGTGAGGCAACCTCACCGACGCTTTTTAAACTGTACATGAACAAACTGATTGTTGAGCCCAGCGGCGCCGGCGATGGCTACTCTGTTGACAGCACCTTTGTCAATAACATAAGTTACGCGGACGACATGGTGCTGCTGTGCCCATCAATCAGTGCTCTCAATAAATTAATAGCCATCTGTGAGCGACATGCGGAGGCCCACGGTCTCAGGTACAACACAACTCAGAATGAGCTGCTAGGTTTTAAAGCGAAAAACAAAACCTACAAAGTCCCTACTGTTAGGCTTAGTGGCACTCCTCTCAAGCAAGTTCAGAGTTTTAAGTACTTAGGACGTTGGGTCACCGAGTCGCTCAAGGATGACCTGGACCTGGAGCGGGAGCGGGAGCGTAGAGCGCTGTGCGTTAGGGCTAATAAGCTTGCTTTCAGGTTTGCTCGCTGTACTAAACAGGTTAAATTTATCTTTTTAAAGCCTACTGTAACTCTTTGTACACTTGCAGCTTGTGGACACATTACACCCAAAGAGCATACAGGGTTCTGCGCACCCAATATAATGACGCATTCAGGATGTTGATGGGGCTGCGACGTCACCACAGTGCTTCGAGGATGCTAGCAGAAGCTGGAGTAGATAGCTTTGGGGCTATTGTACGAAAGCGCATAGCATCCCTGATTTACCGTGTGCGGGGCAGCTCCAACAACTTCCTACAGTATTGCGGCCAGATTGGACGTGGACTCAAAGACACTCACATTTTTTTTTTTTTAATAGTTTTTAGACAAACGTACGTAGTTTGTAATTTTTTAACACTGTAATATGGGCATTGCCTGAAATAAATTATTTTATTTATTATACGGACGAGCATAGTTTGGGTAAGGCAACCAAATAACAATTAATCTCTTTAACGTTAGTTCTTGATCCAAGATGTTGTTGAATATCATGTTAACCGCACCAGCTTATACAACCGCACCCGCTTCTCCTAGTTCCCTATCCACTAAGACTTTTCGTCGTCTCTGACTGTTGTATCAATCATTCCTGAAGAGATCTTAACAAAGATTTGTTACAGTCAACGGGGTAAGGCGAGAATGTATTGAGCGATATTTCCATTCCCTGATGAAATAAGGAATAAATCACGAAAGCTCTGTAAAGATTTGTTTTAGGCATCGCAATTTATAAGGCCCGATGTAGCGGTATTAGCTATAACTCTAAATTTTGTTAGAAGTATTACCTAGTTTTGATACATACATTAGTGACCAGAGCGATAATATTTTTTAGGAATATTTTTGTAACAGTTTGGTAACCTTACCGAAAAATTATATTGTACTCTAAAAATGCGACCACATTTTAGTTCTTTATGTCATAGCAAAACACAGAGACTAACCTTGAGAAACTGTGATAGTATGTACGCGACGATTTTACGTAGCTTCACAAACGCTTTCCATCCAAGCTCAATTTGACAAAAGATCTCTTTCCCAAAATTGGACTCATTTTGCTGATCTATCTGTCCCAGTTATACGTAATGGTCAACAGCTTCAATTGCGGTGCTCCCATTCCCAATCTCAACTGAATCGGGTACGACATGAGCATTTAACATAACTTTTGTCTTCTACATCTTCATTGCAAACGTGGTCCCTTAAAATTGGTCACATAGGAAACCTATTGCTATAAAATCAAAAAAAAGGAAATCTGTATAAAAACTAAGATAACTGACATCGCTCCAAGAATTTATGAACTGATTTTAACTAACGATCTAGAAAAAATCGGGAAGCCATTGGATGTACGTGGTACAGGACCGATCGGCTTGGAGATCCTTAGAGAATGTCTTTGTCCAACAGTGATCGTCGTTTGATTTCATGAATAAGCAGTGTCTATTTAAAAAATATGTTTTTTTCTGTCTGGATGTTGTGAAAAAAAAATTAGGCTAATATCCATAAAAATATGATTGCATTACTAATACTTAAACCTGTCTTACAAACTTAAACCTGCTGCTTAAACCTTTGTTAAAAAATATAAGTCACCAATACCTTTAGATCAAGTGTGTCAACTTGATTTTTCATTGATATTTCATTGACATATTATCCTTCCTCACCAAACCAAAACTCCCACGTAACGCGACGAACATCCATCAAGAGCAAAACATAAACTATATTATCCGGGGGGATTAATTGAGAAGCAGCGTTGATCAATACATCAACACCCTTCTATTAGCGAGTGAATTTGGCCAACTCTTCGAAGTCACGGGAACATCAATCATTGTAAAGAATACTGGTTTCGGGAAGGTTGTCCGAAAAGTACCCGACCAAAAAAAATACTAAATGAAAACGTCACAAATCCTAAAAATAATACAAAAAATATGTATAATTCATATTTAATAGACAATGCATGTGAAAAAACTACCAAAAATGTATTAAAAACACTAGTTTTGTATTTAACGCATGTTAACTCAAAAACTCCGCATCAAGGATTGTTTTTATCTATTTATCCGAGACCGCGAAAAAAAACAATAAAAAACAAAAACCATTCAATCACAATGTGCCACAGCGAAGCGTGGCAGGGAAGAGCTAGTTTAAAATAAACCCTTAAGAAAGCTCTTTTCTTTTTCTTAAACTATATGCCGCTATCTATATAAGGAAAAATTTATAACAACATCGTTACTGATATACTGGAAAAATATACACATACTGTAATAAAATTTTATGTCTAAACATATATTACGAACATGAATACAATTCATATTTTTATAGCACTTTACGATCATAACAAATTACATAAATTGTAAGGCATCGTATTATTAAACCAAAACTAAACTCAATTATATGTTATTTTTCATAAAATTACACTTCAAAAGGTCTAACAATATATGGCAGTAAAATCACCGCGAGTTTATAAACCGAGGTCGGATTGTTTCCGGACAACTGTCATTCACCGGAGTACGCAGCGGCGTCCGACCGGCGACAAATGTACGCTTTGTCCCTATTTGTTACCTCAACTCGTTTGTTTCACTTTGTACCATTCGCTCGCGACACTTTGTTCCTGCCTTATTGATCCCTCCCGTGCCAACAAATCTAAGGTAAAGAATGTTGTTGTTCGCACGCGGTACACGACCCACTCTCCCCGTTAGATTAATCCACATATTTTCATATTCCTGCCGCAGTAATCCTTCCTTGGAACGGGTGCTTAACGCGAACAAATATTTGAGGGTTTAATGAAAATCTAAGGCAGCCGGAGCTCAGTTTTGTAAGTAGATACCTAAATGAATCACAGTTCCCGACTGCGCCTGCCGGCGGAACAGTTGGGCGATAAAATTCGTAATCGCCTAACTTCTGTTATGATTTAACGAACTGAATTCGAGGTCTCTTTGTGTTAATTATTGCATTCTTCCTTTGTTGAGCTTTGAGACGTAAGGAGTACTTTCGCAGATTTGTTTAAGCCAGCGTAAGGTTGTTTATTCTTCTTAATTACACAGCTAAAATACCTACGACCATGATCACGCCGCCGTTACTCTTTGCTTTTATTGTACAAAATGGCGGGAATCTTTGAAACAATTTATGATGAAAATTGAAGAGAGTTATTTGTCTACTCAGAAGTCGGGTAACTTTATTACGGCTTCTAGATAATAGGTAATATCGTTCAGTCAGTGCTTTATAAAATAAATTATCATATTTTACAAAGTAATAGCGACTACTCTTGGAAGGAATTCGATTAAGCAGCTAACTTTATTTTTTACGAGTCTTGTTCTATTTTGTTCTTACGCCGGAATAAATGGGTGTCTATTTTGATGGCTGCACTAAACTAGTGAAAACTTTGTTGGTTTATGTATTTAGGACGGGGTTTGAATTCCCCAATAGCGACAGCTGAAACCTTTGCCGCAGGAGTTTGATACATTTTCATCTTAACATTAGGCTAGAAAACCTGAAGATTTAAAAAAATTGCTTAGTTTTGATTGCAGTTTTTGAATTATTAACATCAAGTACCTACACAAGAATAAAATAGCAACATCAAAAAATGTGATCTTATAAATGTAAAAAAATAGTCATGTTTGATTATCGTCGTTCATTCCTGAAAATAAGTTTTTTTTTTAATCTATTATGTTTTTGTTTCCATTTTTCACTCCTAGGTAAAAAAAAACATTTCAGATTTCATTAGGTTATGACAAAGGATGAACCGCTCCACATAAAGTTATCCTCTCCTGTGGCGCTTGTCAAAATTGGATTTCCGGTAGATGGTGGCAGGATGTCCGGTTCGGAAGATAAAAAATTGTCGCCGCGGTAACTAAAACCGCTAATTTCTGCAAATTATTGTAGGAAACATGGATATCATTTAAATATCAACGTAATCTACACAAGATTTACAAACTTTTACCTACATTTAATATTAATTTATCATGTAATTATAATAAGTTATTAATTGATACTTCCAAAGTACCTCAGTTTCTAACCACATTTTCAAAAAGAAATTACTACTTATTTTCAAAATCAAGTTATACTAGTTCAACATCGAATGTTTTTTGAACTTGTGTTTATTTTGTTATCCAAGATACAAAATAATTAGTTAAAAATAAACCATAACATTAGCTAAGCTAACACTGTCAGGTCTACACATAATTAAGACCTTTTAACTTTTTGTTGTGAAGCAAAATTTCTTAGCTCTCGTCAATACATATTATTTTGTACTTATTTAAAAGAGTGACAATAGTGACGGACTTTCTTACACTACTTCTCGGCACTTTCAATCGACTCAAAGTAGGTAAAAATAATGGAACGTGTAAAAGCACTTTGGTAATAATTGAAAAATTAAACTGAGTTGTAATGTTTTCTTCATAACCGCTAAGATGTATCGCTAAAATACTATTCTCGTACAACAGTATTTAGACTTGAAAAATTATGTCTCAGGGGGGACCCGAACCCGCATCTCCTCGCATGCCGGGCGCGACGCTTTACCATTTAGGACTTACTTACAGGCGTCAATTTTTCAAGCATATTCTTATCGCTGTAAGCCCGCGTTGTTTCACTAACTTGTTGTAACTGTACTCTCGTGCAGTTACCTACCTACCTATCAGACTATTCATTTTTATTGTAAAATCGCACAGATCAGTTAAATGTTGGGGTATCTTATGTGGAACTACCACATAAGATACCCCAACATTTAACTGATGGGCTGTCGTTTGTACAAGCTTTTTTACTAAAGAGTTTTTATTAAGGCTTAACTATACCTAGATAGATAGATAGATACTCTTTATTGCACACCATAAAATTGAAAAATAACAATCGACAAAGACTTAGATTTGTACAATTTAGGCGGTCTTATCGCTTGCAGCGATCTCTACCAGACAACCTTCAGGTAGAGGAAGGTTTAAACAGATTTGAAAGGGGAAGGCGGCGGAAAGTTTTCAAATGAAAACGTAACAAAATATATTAAACTACATAAATAACATCAAATACAGTATTACATACATACATAATAAACTATATAAACTATACATATAAGTATATATAACTATATCGCTCTTCAAACAGATGCTCCGGTATGCGCCCACCAATCACCGCAAGTCCTCGGCGCTCAGGTAGAAGAAGCGCTGCGCGTGCGATGTTCCGTGACGGCTAATCCACCAGATGTGTCGTTTTTCTGGCAGTTCAACAATAGTGGGGAGAGCTTAGACGTCTCTCCAACGAAGTTTGGTAAGTCCTGTACGTAGAGCCAATGGGGGTATAGAACTAATAATTAAAAAGTGGTAAGAAAATTATTAGGGCCAGTGTAGTAATTTTATATTGGGAGAAAAGTTCATTACGTTAATAATGTATTTGAATAGCATATAGGTATTAATCTGCCACTTCACAGCGGTTGTTTTAAGATAATAATGCAAGTTGTCTGAATTTTCGAAGGCAAATCTCCAAAATCTGATATTTGTTTTACTACAAGAGCACTTGGCACAGAAATAAGTTGTTTAATTACAGTAGCTACAAGCAGATAATCAGATTTTTTAGCTATTTACAAAAACTCACTAATAGTCTGAAATTTTGCATCAATTTAAATATGCGCACGTAATGGGATGGAAAATATTACAAATTACTTAGGCATAGGTATCTTGGAAATGCCCTGCTAAACCACTACTCGTATCATGAGTACAATCTTGTTTGACAGGTACTGCAAATGGCAGCACCAGTGAGTTGAGCTACAAACCGCAAAGTGAACGAGACTATGGAACTCTCAGCTGTCGAGGCACCAATTCAGTGGGAAGACAATTGGAGCCTTGCGTCTTCCAAATTGTTCCGGCAGGTGAGACAAACAATATTATTAGATTATGTCAACAGATAAGTGGACAGTTTAGGACATTAAGGCCGCTTGCAGTTTGCTGCTTTGTGCAAATGTAGATGAAAACAATCTTACGAGTATTATCAGTACAAAGAGCTTTCATTTTGGTCACTCTTTTTTTTATAGTTTACCTTTTTTTATGTGGACAAGTCGAATGAAACTGTTATTTTCATAAGAGTTTAGAAGTTTTTGCAATTGACTGCAGGCCAAAATTTGCATTGATATGTATGAAGAAGGGAGATTGCAATAATAAACTATGTGTAAGCCTCGATAATAATTCTGAAACTGTAATATTTAAAAACTTATTTTAGTTTATTTCACTTCAGTTTTGTTCTAACCCAGTAGCCAGTTGATCTCAAGCAAGTTAATGCCTAATTTCTGGCAGTATCGAAACTACTCAACTAGCTTTAATTTTATAACGGATCGACTAATTTTCATTTGGAATCTTAGCAAGCAAAGCTCAAATGCTCAATTTTAGATCAAAATAGACTTTGTGTATTTCGGCTCTTTAGGCAACGTGCCTTATAATTTCCCTTGTGTACTGAAAAGAAATACTGAAACAAAACATGCTTATTTCATAAATTTAACGTAGGTAAGTAATTAGCATCGTAATTTATTTAACACGTAACGATCGCTTTGAATAAAACGCTTTACATGTTTTATATGAGTGAGAGTACTTTGAATAATAAACCGGGAATAATTTAAGTGCACTTTTAATATCACAGAGGTTACAAAGCCAATCGCGATACTGAAGTAACAGTGAGTGGGGCACACACGTAGTGGCCAAGTGGAGCAAGGCCTTGACTGAAAGCTGGCCGCGAATGGGAAAAAGAGGTTGGCTTTCCACCTGAGATCTTAGTATTCATATGAGTACCTATGTGATATGATAAGAACTGCACGAATTACCAGACCTGAGACAAAAATAGCAAGACCGTGGCTTGTAGTACTTACTCTTCAATGCGTCTAATTAAAACTGAAATAATAATAAACTCAATTACTAAATTGTTCACTAGCACGTATTTAAGGAATACATTAATAAAATAAAATAAAAATATTTGATCGAATTAAACTAAAGTAGGTAGGTAGTAACTATTTTTTTAAATTACCTACTTAAGTTAAAACCTTAAAATAACACCTTAGTCTTTCCGTTACTATGAACACTGTAAAGTGTTCAAATAGTCGGGATAGACCAAAATAAACGCGAGTTTTAAATCCATAAATAAATCTTTCATTTCAATGTATCGTGTTCGCGTAAACTCAAGGAAACTGTTTAAAAAATGTAAATTACAGTTTTGCAATACCCTGTAACTAACAAACAACACTTCCCACTTTAACGTCCTTCGTATTACTACCAATAATATACTTGAACTAACTAAAAAAACTACGTCGTCTTATTGCGCAAAGAACTAATATAATCAGGAAAGTTTTACACCATAGCTACTTAGCCGTATGCAGTATTTGAAAAGTCCAAGAGTATACTATATTATACGTGCTTCCATTTCAGCAATTCAGTTCCATGAGATGCTGAGGAAGAGATTCTAAGCGCTGAGCTCATTTTTAAATTGTCATCACAACCATATTAAAATACCTTATTCTTAACACAATTGGCCTGATTAAGGCACTTTTGGTCTAGTGGTTTAGTGGTTTAGTTTAGTTTACCGAGCCAAGAGTAGTGGGTTCGATCCCTGGGTCTGTCAACAAGAGTTTAGAATTTCCGAAGATTGCTCGGGTTTGTGATCGGGTTGGTGATTTGCATTATTATTTGGCAACGTGTTGATTATGCCTGTACACATCATTGCTGTGGTAACTTGAATTTTATGATGGAGGCCTTTACCCTGCCATGGAACGACTACAAGCCGCTACTTTACTTAAAACACGAGTAACCCAATCAAGGTAGGACTTCAATGTTGCTTGCACAAAAAATCGACGATATCCATTATCGTATTCCATCCGTTGTCGCGATGCGAAATCGCACTTCCATTCAACATTCAAGACAACAATGGCCTAGAAATTCTAAGTTCGAATAGCTTTTCAACTCGCGAACGAGCCAATAGAAGCAATCATACACACACGTATTCTGCAGCCTAGGGTTTGTCTATAAAGGTAAACCGACTTGGTGGGTATAGGCACAGTATAGCGATCTAGATTCGAATCCCAGTTTGAATCATTTGGTGTAGAGATGTTAAAGCAATGATTGTCCGCTGAATATTTGATTTTTAACTACAGCATACATTTTTATAATTATAAATCATAATTAATTAAAATACCCAGAACTTCACTTATAACGTAATAATATGTTCCGATTTTTTTTAATCAACCATATTTTGAAATATACCTACTTACCTACGAATTCATTTTTATTAAAACAATACATTTTTTTACTTGTACTATAAAGATTTTATTAATTTTGTGATCTGGCAACACAGATCTAGTTGTATTTAGCAATACATTAGTGAAATCAAGTCTCCTTGAGTAAAATCTAGGTACCTTTAATTCCAATAAGTTATTTTTACGTGATTCGTGTGTGTACAAACATTGAGATAGACAGACTAAACTGCTGCTTTGGTTTCTGTTACTGAAAGAAAAATAACGTGTTAATTATTATTATTTAAAAATAATATTATGCTCTCTTATCTTGCTATATTATTATGAATGAAGTATCTATAGGAGCTTAATTGAAGATTATACAGACATATTATATGAAATGTATGTATGTAAATAGACTGATATTAAAGTTTTTAATGCTTAGCTCGTGTGGACGCTCTCCCACTTTGACGTGTATCCACGTCTGTACATTTGAATCAACAACGGGGGTGGAATTGCGCACGTTTTATAATTTCGGCTTGCGGCTTTTGTCGCACAAGCCAAATCTCATAACTCTGCCACCTGGATGTATAGCAAGTGGATAAGCGATGTTAAATAGATTATTTTACTATGTGGCAAGAAACAAAGTCCCGATATAATAACAAACACATACGTGTGTACAAATTCAGAAGACATTAAAGAACTACGGTGTTCTTGTAGGATGTACACAATTAATCAAAACCCATGAGTTAATAAGGATATTGAAATTTGAAGTCTTACAACATTCTAAAAAATGTGAACTGCTTGAGATTTAAGAATTATGTTTTGAATATAGTTTGAATTTGAAATAAAAATACTTACATTTAATATATTTTAATAAAGTATGTTTGATTATCATTGATACTCGTAATTATGATTAAGTTAAAGAAAATTATAGGCATGCGCGTTATTTAATATACCATGATAAACAATAAAATAGCCTTACAATTGTTTATCAAACTTTTAAGTACCTACCTAAATTCCAGTCATTTTTATATCCTAGTTTAACTCAACGTAGAGATCGTACTTAAGCATTTGCCTCCTCCATTCTTCAGACCGTTGTTCCTCAAACGAGCAACAAACAACGTTTATTTCCATCACTTCTGTCACCTCTATGTCCTTGTCTCTTCACTGCAAGTGGAAATATGAGCTTGCTGTAGCGAGGTGCAACGAAATACGCCCAGACCGCCGTTTAATATCCTCGCAGTTTGTTATAACATATAACGTGTTAAATCGTCGGCCGCCATAAGTCAGGCGAAATTAGTGAATTTAGTACACTTAATTCTAATTCCAACTCACGCACGCCGTTCCCTTCGGATTTACATAGATTATATGTGCGTAACGCTCTGACACGTGCATAATAAGCACGCATTTTTCCGCATTTTATGTTGTAAAAGCGGAGACGCTGATTTAATATGAATGTTCTAGAAATGATTTTTGCAGATATTTTGGCACTAGTAGCTGTTGCCCGCGACTTCGTACGCGTTAATTTATGTTAATATGATCGCGATTATTTTTGCAACATTTTTCACTGATGCTTCGCTACTATTCGTCGCAGCGTGATGTTATATTATAGCCTAAAGCCTTCCTCGGTAAATGGACTATCCAACACAAAAATATTTTTTCAATTCGAACCAGTACTTCCTGAGATTAGCGCGTTCAAAAAAACAAACAAACAAACTCTTCAACTTTATAATATTAGTATAGATTGAAAAGGAATTCCGTCCTTCTCTGTTTTAAATTATGTTCTATTGAAGTAGGTAAATAATTCGTATTTAATTTAATCTTATTTTGTTTCTAGAACTGGTTCATACGAAAACAATATATTTGACGGCGGAGAAAGTACATGTTTTGAATTGCTTAAACCCATAACAGTAAGTCGAGGTTCCAATGTGACATACTTTGCCTTTTACTCTTAAACTGTCCTGTTATGATCAGACAATAAGTGTCCACTTTGAAGTTTTTGTGTTTCAATACTCAAAACTCTACCATTTATTGAAAAGCTAACTTGTGTACCTACAAACAGATGTAACAAATAATAGGACAAGTCATAATATTCATTTATAGCTGTTTCCCGCGACTTCGTACGCGTCAATTTCTGTTATTATGATCGCGACTATTTTTGCAACATTTTTCACTGATGCTTCGCTCCTATGGGTCGCAGCGTGTTGTTATATAGCATAAAGCCTTCCTCGGTAAATGGACTATCCAACACAGAAATATTTTTTTAATTCGAACCAGTACTTCTTGAGATTAGCGCGTTCAAACAAACAAACAAACAAACTCTTCGGCTTTATAATATTAGGGGTTAAAGTATGAAATAGCCGTTTTGTATGGACGAAATCGAGAAAATTCATTTTTACATACTAAAAATTTTTTAGTTTTTTTAAAAACGCCTGAACCGTTTTCGATGCAATTAAAGGTGAAAGTTAGATGGTTATAAAGCTACGCATTATAGTATTTAAATTTCTGAAAATCAAAGTATATAATACAAACTAGGTAACCCGGCAAACGTTGTTTTGCCATAAAAATGATTAAATTACTAAAATGGCTAACAAAAAATAGGGGTTGGTGGTAAAAGGGTAAAAATTTAGGGTTGTATATATTTTATAAAATTTTAATATTTTACTACCCTACCTCTACCCTACCCTACCCTACCCCTACCCCTACCCTACCCCTACCCTACCCCTACCCTACCCCTACCCTACCCCTACCCTACCCCTACCCTACCCCTACCCTACCCCTACCCTACCCCTACCCTAACCATACCCTACCCCTACCCTACCCCTACCCACCCCTACCCTACCCCTACCCTACCCCTACCCTACCCCTACCCTACCCCTACCCTACCCCTACCCCTACCTTACCCCTACCCTACCCTACACATACCCTACCCCTACCCTACCCCCACCCCTACCCTAAACCCTTCCCTACCCCTACCCTACCCTTACAAAAAAGACGATAATTGATCAGTTATCGAGCGGGATGAAAAATTATTAAATTACTAAAATGGCTATTAAAAAATAGGGGTTGGTGATAAAAGGGTAAAAATTTAGGATTGTATGTATTTTTGTATGTTGTATCATAAAAAATTAGAAATTAAAAATTTTGTCTAAAAAACAAAATAAAAAATTTAGGGTTGGACTACACCTAAAATTATCCCCGACAAAATTGTGAATCTAAACCATTCCCAGATCCCCTTGAACACACACAAAAAATTTCATCAAAATCGGTCCAGTCGTTTGAGAGAAGTTCAGTGACATACACACTCACAGAAGAATTATATATATAAAGATATACTTAATTGAAGCAAGAAGGTCAGCTGACACATTGTAAGGGGTCTTTTCAACGACTTCCTTTGAAGTAATAGGCACTAGTATTGCATATTTTTTTTAGTCAAAAGTTACTTTATTTAGTTTTTGATACAATACAAAAAGAATTACGCAATAATATGACTATACTTAAGAGCTATAAACAAAATAAAAAGTGGGAAAATAATCGGCAATTTCATACTTTAACCCCTATTATAAGTTTAGATTAAACATTAACCACAAATAAGTTTACAATTCTTTGAAAACTTAATACCTTGAATAAATATATCGACTGTCTTAGATTATTTAAACTGTCTTGGTACCACAATAGTTAGAGAAGACGCCAGGCAAGCGGAAAATTTTGAGTTTTACTAGGTCACTTCACTTGATCACTTGTCTATTTTTTCCATCAGCAAGGCCATCAGCTCCACGGAACTGCTCGCTTCAAGCGGGAAACAACAGTATTGAAGGCGCTGGATGGCTGCGCGTGCGGTGCGTGGCCGGGTACGACGGCGGTTTACCACAGACCTTCGTACTGGAGGCACTGGATCCTGTCACCGGCAAGACTCGTTTTAATGGCAGCGTTAATGATACTGGTTAGTTGAGATGTCATTCGTTTTTCTTAGTAAGTTTTTGCCTGCGGCTCTGTCGACGTGAAATAAATGTCCCACAGTGAACCGCGCGCACGCACATCTAATTGTATATAGTTAGGTCACAATCCTTGTCTGCAGTAGCGCTTCGTGCTCGCTATACATTGCCAGCGATTATTTTTGTTACATACAATTTGGTTAGATGAACCGAATGCGAGGTTTAAGGTTTCGTTAAGCTTTTTGTTACACCTGTTTATTTATGTATGTTTACATGGCAGCAGCTTCGCTTAGTTTGAAACTAGATAGTTTGTGTAGTTGTCAGATAAAAGTATTACCTCTTTCGCTCTTCAACGCTTCGTATTAATGTCAAGGTTTTTTCGTAATACAAATTCAAGTTATATCAAACGTTATCCTAGATGGCGTAGCAACCTTCAAGCTGGACTTGAGCCAGTTGACTTCAGTAGGCGATGGTGACAGTAACACTTTCAACCTAGTCATCTATGCCAGAAACTTGAAGGGGGAATCAGAGAAGACACTCCTCGAAAATATTGCCTTCAACGATGCTGCTAGGAGAACTGGTAAGAAAATCCTAAATTTATATTTCAATTAGAATAAAATTTAAATTGATCAAATAGGTGTTAAGCAACTTTTACTTGCTGTTTTTATTATAAGAAAGAAAGTGGCGCCAAGCATTTTAAGCTTAAACTTTTCACATCTCCACAAAATTGTAAACACTTACACAATTATATCGACAGTAGGACAGACAGAGACTATTCATTATCATGGCAATCCCTCTTAATTAATATTGGCAGATTTTTGTTTAAATATGTAGTTAATTAAGTGGTGAAATCACAGTTGAATTTCGCTGATGTTATGAATGTGTTACACCTACTCTTTTTCAACAAAATTGTTATTATTTATGCAGCAGTCTACGAGAAGTAGTCTGTTTTACAAATATTCATCAATATAATATTTGTAAAATTAATGATTCGTCCAATAAGCTGTAAGCGAAATAAATGATTAATTAATGACGTTGGAACGTCTTTCAAACTGTTAAATTAGATAAAAGAGGTCTGCGGAAATATTTTCTAATTGAAGACAAATTAGTGACTTAGCAAAATGTTTTACATAATTTATGAAAGATTCTGTTTCTTTGGCTCACTTAAAATTAATTTTAGAGAATACGCTATCGTCGAACCTTTAACACTTTTGAATGATGATATACTTAAGCCTTTAACTGCCGAAGTACTAGACACAATTAAAATTTTATTGTTTGGAGGTCACCGGTGACCCCCATGGCGCTCAATGTGTTAATAAGATTTTAAATTAATTACGTACAATGCTGAATATCATTGACAGAGTTTATTTGGATGCTGAAAGCATCAAACAACAATTTTACAAAGTTAGCACCTAGTGTTTAAATTGTTTCTATAACTCGCAAATTATTCACAATACATTTGTAATCTATCTATCTCATTAAAAATATTATTTAATAAAATTTGTAGTGAAACTTGTAGAATGCTAAAACATTATATAGGTTAACTTTTTAAGCACCAAAAGCTAGATACCTACTAGAAATTTTATATGTAGGTATAAAAATGATTTCGTAAACTCAGTATATAGGTATTCCTTCTAGTCCTAACATTAATTCAGATTTAGACAAAATGTCCTTTGTCTACTTGTTAAAAAGACCTAAAATAGCTTTTTTCCTTTTATAATATCAAAATTTGAAATGTTGAATCATCAGCATTTTATTGAAAACACACATGAGGTACAAATATATTCCGCTCGCTGTTATTGTCATTCTGTAGGTGAATTTTTTATCTACACGCACGGGTGATCACTCTTGATAATCACATGAAATTCTCGTATCCATTTTATGTTTAAATATAAATGAAAAGAAAATTATTGCTACATTTTTCTGTTACGCGTGAAGTCATGCAGATGTTCACAATAAATTGATATAATTTTTTCACAAAATAGTCTATTACGTTCTTGAACAAAAAATTTATTTCTACGTTATACTTTGTCATATCAAACATTTTATTCAGAGTGTGATACCTAACTTTTATATGATAAACAAAATTTAATATTTAAAAATTGTAATTAACATTGTTACATTAGGTATTCAATATTTTATAAGAACTGTTATAGAAGTATTGTAACAATAAAAGTTAACAATATAATATAATGATACCAAAATAGGTACAAAAAAGCACGAATATTGTTAATACCTGTGCGGGTATTATACAGGTATTAATAATATTAAAATTTAAACCTGTAATAACAGTATGATTATCGTAACTACACCCACAAATCAAAAGAATAACAAAATCATTTTCGATCCTATAAGTTTATAGTAGTAGTAGTATTTTAGCCTACTCCATCCCACTGCTGGGTAAAGGCCTCCCCCAAACTTCTCCACTGGTCCCTATCCAGTTTATAGTATCATTTATTATTACTCTCTCCCAAAAGACGGCAAAGGTGCTATCGGCGGAATAACCCTTGGAGTGGTCGTAGCAGCCATTTTGGGAGCCGTTTTAGCTGCTGGAGGAATCGCATTAGCAGCGCTTTGCGCCCGAAAACGAAGGTCACAACCCCCCCACAAGCATCCGCCTGGAGACATGTTGGAGCTGAGCGATGGTGGCAAAAGATATGTTGTCGCATATACTATTAAACCATCGCCCGATATGAAGACGCCGGATCCACAACCTGATATACTAAACGCACCAGGTAATTTTGATGTTGATGGTATCCCGATAATACTCAATTGCCAACTTGACAATGGACAGAAATATAAAACAGAGTTCAATAACAAATTTTGCGATAATAATACATTGTGACAAGTCCTACTTTTGATTAGTTTTGCTGCTGATAATATCCAAATGCTTAATGAGATAAATGTTGATTTCAAGGTAATTATTATTAGTATCTCAATTGACCAACAGCCAATTTTTATAAGCTCACAAAACATGCTGTGCCTGTTATATCAACAAATATAAAATATGTTGTAAAGTTTTTGTGATAATTTAAAAACCGATCTTTAAATATAAAAGTTAGTAAAATGTTGGTTTCACATCAAATAATACACAGAATTAGCAAGGTTTTATTAAAATCATTTATTTTCTTTGTGTGACCATATCAAACTGCAATAATCCATAGTTTTCTTTCTTACATCTTTTTGTCATTTAACTAGCACTTATTTGCATCTTATATGAAAAAAATCATTTAAGTATTCACTTCTCAGATCTCTTCTATCATCTAACATTTTTCAAGTCGGCGTTGTTCAACAATTTCGAAAATTTATTACTGAAAAGGATAGCAAAAGTATTGAATTCCAATTCTTACCTTTAACTTTTTTGATCGTCATCATAATCTTAACACATTTATCTTTTCTTAGATTCTGACAATACAACAATTCCACCGTTGACAGTAGAAGCAGACGAATGGCCAAGTATAAAAGAAGTAAGAGGTGCGTACGTTTACTTTTAATACAGCTGACTTTTTTCATGAACTATCTACAACACATTGTTTCCCATTTTCAGGAGATTGGGGTAAGACAGGTGCCGTATTCTCAGCAGAAGACCTAGCTCTCTTGGATTCTACTGGGCGGCCTCAACAGGTAATATAGAGCAATAAGAGATCATTGATTTGTTACGGATTTCCTATCATGTAGATATAATTTTTGTGTATATCTCATAATAGTTCGGCAGTTATTTCAGGCACCGCAATAGATACCTAGATCTAGATCACCTTATTATAAAAATACAAAAAGACTAAATATTACAAAAAAAATAGGCAGTCTTACCGCTAAATGAAATCTTCCAGTAAACTATTATGTAAAACCATAATAATGTGTTTTAGTGGATACAGTACGATGAGTGAGGCGAGCAGTGTATGGGAGATATTTTTTTACAGATATGTCTACCTACAACACAGTTAGTAAGTACACATAAATAACCATAACCTACTAAAATTTACATTGAATAAAATACAACTACACACGACACAAAATCTAACCAAACGACAGAAAAATTAAACAGTTTTTCTGTCGTTTGATTGTCATTATGGTAATTAGAATGTGGGGAAGCCATTTTTGGCTTCCCCAGATTCTAATTGCCATAATCACAAGAGGATGTACTGAAATACCGCCAGAGAAAATGTAAAAACTTGTAAATATGACAGAAAACCCGTAGCAAATATTGTTAATGAAAGTTCAATTTCAACAAATAAACACTAAAAAATGTCTTCTTAATTATTATTTTTTGTCTCCCTTAGCTCACACCAGGCAGTGATTTAGAAACAAATAGTAGACCAGACGACGTTCTCAATCAGAACTTGAACACCATAGAAAATAATTATAGACCTAATTACGCGATGAGCAATAGTCCTACACTGGGGAGTCCCAACTTTGTCTGTCCTAATGGCAACATAGGGTCTTTTGGAAGTCAAACTCTAACTCTAAGCGGTCCCACGTTAAGTTCTGGAAGCATCGCCACATCTACGTTACACAGAACAAAAGGTAAAGGCAACGCTAGAAGAAGAGAACACGTTCTAGCAGAGAATTTACCAGGACCGGAAAGTTGTGTGTGAAACAATCAAATTTTATTTGCCTTATAATTTGCAACAGAATAATTAAATAATGATGTTCCAAAAATGTTTAAGTACTTTCTACCAGCACAATTAAATAATGGGATTGAATATGTGTTGCAATTGTTGAAAATAGCTCTCATTTTATAGTAATAATGAGATATCAGAGATTTAACATTCCGCGAATGATGCTGTGTAACAAAATATTATGTAATGTACTACCAAAACAATTATGTGCATAACAGCTAAGGCGTCATTGGAAATAGGTAGGAACTACCAATTACTAATTGGAACGGTGATCTATTACTTATTAGATAGGTACCTGTAACTGTGTCGGTGCCGAAACCATAATCCTGTCATGGGCCTAATTATTTTAGTAAATTAGAAATTTGTTATTTCCGGTCCCATTTTTTGATTGCGCGAGTAGATAATTTTTATATACGCAAAGCGAGTTTTTTAATCAAATATACAAAAGAAAAGAGGTCCATTATTTCATGGGACTTGAACAAAAGTTACTGCTTTCTTATAAATTTTATATAACAATGCATTGGATTGCTAATTAAAAATAAGACAATATAATATTTTTATCTAGTCTTGGATTGTATTTGTCATCTTGCCCCTAATTCAGCTAAACCAAATCGTATCACAATCGTAATTGAATAGCAGGTTTTTGACAGTTCTAGTATGGGCTAAATGTTAAAATCGCCCAATTCAATCACGATTGAACTGCAATTGAAATAACTGAATAAGGCCCCTTTGTGCATTCAAATTAGTATCAGAGAAATAACGTAGCTTACATTGTAGCTATTTTGTATTATATTAAAACTTGGTTTCGTCGGTCTAATCTTTGCTCAAGTCTGTAAATATTTTATAGGAAATTGTATTTTTTCGATTAAAAGAGTATTATATCAAATGATTTGATATTCCGATCTTTGCTAACTGAAACTGCTAAAATTTTTCTCTTTTATGAAATACAGTTAAAATTGTAAAAATACAGCATATATTTGCGGGGCTTGTAGAAATTTTTATTTTTGTTTGAAAACTCGGTTGTGTGACTGTATATAAATAGAAATAAACCAAAGATGTATAGTTGGTCATAAGATGGTAGATTAAGGCTTTCGTTGTCAATTTTTTTACGTGGAAATAATATGTATAGGTAATGTACGTATATATATTCGTTATTATAAAATTTATAGAAAACAATTTTAGAAACACAACATAACTATAATTTTTGTGTGCGCCCAAAAAATAGTAAAATTAGTAGCCAATCGAAAGTGTGAATTTGAAGTCATTGGTATAGTTTAATTCATAATTCCATTATAAATTACGCACACTTAAATTGTTTTTAATATTGTTTATCTATAGGTAGTGCCATTTTGTATTTAAACGTGTAAATGTTTCCATTTTGTGTTAATTCTATAATATAGAGTTTAACGAAAGTATGGGTTAGTATGTCGACCGAACTGTTGTAGATGTCAGTAAATTCTCCGTTATCCTAAGAATCTGATACGGTAATTTTATATTAATAAATAAAAAATAATGATTTATATTAATGCAATTGTTTTATTTGTCATCTATACTAATATTATAAAGCTGAAGAGTTTGTTTGTTTGTTTATTTGTTTGAACGTGCTTATCTCAGGAAGTACTGGTTCAAATTGATTTTTTTTTCTTTTCCGTCCATTTATCGAGGAAGGCTTTAGGCTATATAACATTACGCTGCGACCAATAGCAGCGAAGCATGAGTGAAAAATGTTGCAAAAATAGTCGCGATCATAATAACAGAAATTGACGCGTACGAAGTCGCGGGCAACAGCTAGTCTTTCAATAAATTAATGTACCCGTTAGTTAGTATGGTTACCAAAATCTGAAAGGAAGGTTTAATGTTCTGACAACCTGTGCTTCCAATAGATAGGAGATGTCAGTTTGTGTTTTGGTCCAGTTATTGGGTCACATCTACAAACACAATTCGGTTGATTTTATGTTAAGTAGTTTAGTGCTCGTTGTGGTAATATGGTTTTATGTGTACATTTTGTACTACGAACGCACAAAACATCTCATGAGTTCATGACCGGTATAACTAGGTAGGTACTTCACAGTTTAGTTGTATGATCGTGATCTAATGACCGCCTTACTCTGCAGCACGTAGCTCGCGTTTACGGATATATCTGTCTCTTTCATATAGTATGAGTGACAGGGACAGATGGATTCGAATATACGAACATTGTGTTACGAAGTAAGGCTTCTGGACTGGGCTGATGCCCAGCATCAAACCACTGTTACCTAGATTGACAAGGGACTCTCTACAAGGAGGTTTTCGTCATTATCACCGCTCTTAGTAGGCATCTTTGTCTGGCAGTTAGCAATCATCAATGGGTCGAGAGAAGGGGTCCTAATCTGTTTCAGGTCGACACCACGTGGCTAAAATATACTACTTATAATAATACTTTGAGTCAGCACTTACGAATCATCGTTAAATGTGGACAACATAACATAAATTCTTTTCATCTTTAAGTAAGTAGTTGTTAAGTCACTGTTTTTATGTGAAAATCATAAACAAAAAAAGTACCACAAACACTTAGACACGAGAAGTTATAGTAAAGCTATTGTCTACATTGTCCGGAATCGAATCCGGGAACTCAGACATTCACTTGAAAACTATGTCTACATAAACCAGTTGAGAATCTTTTGACACTTACGAATTTTTTATTACAAATTTGTGAAAAAGTTTTAATTCTTTTATTTCTTAACTTTATTCTAAAAACTTTAAAGCTGTTCGAAATTCTTTTAAAATTCCTTATGGGTCAAATTTATGTTCAAAATTATTAACAATCTCCGTCTCTATTAAAAGATTTAAATTTAATTATACACGCAGAAAACCTTAAAATTTATTCGTCACTTAAAATATACACACACTCTCGTTTAAAAAAAAAATATTTATCGGACAACAGAGATCCAGAGTTTAAATTCTAATAAATTCATTTATTTTACTAACAAAATCAACCACAGAATTTTGTAACCAGTAAACTACAGTATAACTAACTTTCGATAGATCCATGGAAAGTTATTCTATCAACAGACTTCATTACGAAACCAATCGCGCACTACATGTTCGACAAGGCCAAATATAGGTCAAGCTTATCTTACCTATCTGGGCATAAAACCTTTATGCTGATAAAGATTGCCTTAGGCTAAAGGAATATTTTATCAAGAGATGTCGGGGCCTTGTGGGCGGCGAATTGATGGACAAACCTTATTTACCAGTACCCTTCAAATGACCACCCACAAGACTATAAAATTGGCACCAAATAGCTGTTACCTTCGACGTACCGCACCTGGGCTTTATAGGTCACGAACGAAACAGAATCTTTTGGGAGATTTCTGGCTTTCGGCGTTCAATTGTGTCTAGATGAATGATCGGTATGAGGAGATATACAAAAATATACACATATTTTGTAGATGATTTAAACATAAATTTAGTTTATAGGAAATATATTTTAATGCAGTTATATACAGCAATTAATAAAATGGTATTATTCAAATAGACTAACTAGAGGTGAAGGAGGCCTGATGGTGCTCGTATTCAGTAGCTTCCTAAAATAGCGGCCGCATAATAGGCGAGGTTTGGTGTAGAGTTTTATAATCTATACAACTGTTTAGTAAAGTCGGATACCAATACGTTAAATCATAGTTATTGTGTCATTATGCTATGACGAAATAACTACGAAAAAATAATGATGAAAACATTACTTTACTTAATGAGTTAGTTTAGTGGTTCGGTGTTCCGCCTACTACGCAAGGGTCCCGGGTTCGACTCCTAGTCGAGATAATTTAGGGAACGATCTTTTTTAAATTGGCTTAGGTTTGGAAGGGGTGGGAGGGCTAGACATGCTTCGAAATGCACGTTAAGCTGTTGGTCCTGGCTTCTGTTCCAAGATGGAAGTGGTAAGAACAAGGCACGTCATGAAGCCTCATAGGTGGCTCGAAAGACTCTGACCAGTAGTGCGATTGTGTAAGGTTGTTCATGGATGGACAATGAATACAATTGATCATCGATCGTATAATTAAATTCTAATTGTGTAATTTTGTCCATTCCATGAAGACCGAAAAGTGACCGGTGGTATAAAAACGTTTCATGGATTTGCGTTTTATTATCGCAAAACATTCGGTAAAACTCATTTTTTTCTAACATAATATTGAATTGTATTCAAATATAAATGCAGGTTTTTAATTAAATTTTACGATTTCAACCCAAAAACAAACTTTATTTTATAAAAACATTGAATTTAAATTAAAAGTTTACCTTTGCAATTGATATAACCAAACGCAAAGAACGAATGAAATACGAGTTTCCTGCTACTCGACAATAGGTGGCGTTAGTGGACTATGTTTTTTATTTCCTAAAAGTTTAACGGCTTCGGACGAGTCCATACAGCCTAGTCTTATTAGTTATAATGTAAATTTTTTTATTCATACAATATTGTGGGAGTCGTCGCATCTACGAGCGCCGCGCACATACTCTAGAGAGACCGTCGAGGAACCGGCTTATATTTATAAGCTCCGCTCGAGAGGTCCGATGTGCCATCTCACTCGCACACCGCCGCAGGAGCTCCGAGCCGCACCGTCGCACGTTACTGTCTGTGGCCAACGCTCGCGAAATCGGGTCATATATATAACCTCGGTGCGCGACGTCCTATAATGCCGTCTCGCTCACTCATTTTGTGTCCGCCTATAAATATGTGTGTTTTCTGTAAATAAATCATTCTGAATCTTGACCTCGAGTTTTACTCATCTCTCCGAGTCTCCTGCCTGCTAGGATCTACCACTACGGATAGACTCCATATCTGGTGACCCCGACGTGATATAAATTGGAAAAATAAGTTGGAGCTACTTACCATGGCTGAAGAACAAGAGAAGAGAACTCCTGCAGAGGCGAACTACGATGTCAGCGCAGTCTCGATACAGTCGAGGCTCTTACCTTTTTGGCGCGAAATCCCTCGCGCTTGGTTCATACAATTTGAAGCCGTCATAGACCCACTGAAGACTTCAGACGACCAGAAGTTTCGGTACCTGCTGCAACAGCTGCAATCAATAGACCTGCAACATCTAACCGACATTTTGTATAACCCGCCCGCAACCGACAAGTATCTCGCAGTAAAGAACCGCCTCCTCGCAGCGTATGAAACCTCCGATGTCAAGAACTTCCAGAAGCTAATCAGCGGACTCGAGCTGGGAGACCAGAAGCCCTCCCAATTACTTCGGAAGATGCGAGAACTTGGCAGCGGGATGATTACCGAAGAAGGCTTAAAAATAGAATGGTTAAACCACTTACCTCAGCAAGTTCGAGTTGTGCTGTCTATAAACACCGAGTCGTCGCTAGACACTTTGGCCGCCATGGCGGACAAGATGTCCGAGTACACCCAAGGATCCAGCATTGCCGCCATGTCAACTTCAACCACGACCAGGGCTCCCTCACAAATCGATGCCCTGACCAAGCAAGTTGAGAAGTCATCACTGGAAATCGCGGAACTACGGCGCGGCCAATCTACTACATCCAGATATCGCCGTCCCTTTCGCGCGCGCTCTCGCTCGCGCTCGCAATCAACCCAACGTACATCTGGACCGAAGCCTGGAGATTCGACGTGGGAATGCAGATATCATTATCGCTTTGGTGACAAAGCAAAGCGATGTGAATCACCGTGCTGCAGGAGGAAGAAACATACGGAAAACTAACGCCGACACCGACTGTGGCGGACGTCGGTGTCCCAAGCACGAGTCATCGCCTTTGTGTCTACGATCGCAACACTCATGAACGTTTTCTCGTAGACACGGGTGCTGACATCTCCGTATTGGCCGCCACGCACAAGAAACACAACAACATGGAAAACGCCTACAAACTCTACGCAGCAAATAATTCACCAATTAAGACGTATGGGAACAAAACGATAAGGCTCAATTTTGGACTACGCCGCGACTTTACCTGGACCTTCATCGTAGCGGACGTGAAGACTTCCATCCTGGGCGCGGATTTTCTTCGGCATTTCAAACTCCTCGTGGACCTGGATAAGAAGAAACTAGTCGACAAGGTCACCGAATTATCGATCGACGCACTCGAAACAAAAATTAACGCCGAGTCGATCCACGTCGTTAGCAGCGATCAAGTCTATCACGATATTCTCAAACAATATCCCGATGTACTTCGCCCGATGTCACTCAAGGAACCGAGCAAGCATGACGTCATACACCACATAGAAACAACGGGCCCTCCCCTCTACGCCCGTGCCCGCCCATTGCCACCCGAGAAGTACAAGGCCGCCAAAGCTGAATTCGAGCGCATGCTCGAAATGGGAATCTACAAACCTTCAAACAGTCCATGGGCCAGTCCACTACACGTCGTGAAGAAAAAGGACGGAGGACTACGTGTGTGCGGAGACTACAGGCGACTCAACGCGGTTACGCAACCCGACCGCTACCCGATCCCCCGCATACAAGACTTCACTTACCAGCTTCACAACAAGAAGATCTTCTCGAAGCTCGATCTGAAAATGGCATTCTACTGGATACCTATTGCCAAAGAAGACGCACCGAAAACAGCAATCATCACGCCGTTCGGAATGTTTGAATTTACGTGCATGACCTTTGGACTCCGAAATTCTAGTCAAACATTCCAACGTTTCATGCATCAAGTGCTGAGAGGGATAGAAGGCTGTTTCTGTTTCGTCGACGATATTCTGTTATGTACTGAAGACAAGGAACAGAGCAAACAACTTCTTCATCAAGTACTTCAACGACTGGATAACTACGGAGTTATGCTGAACATCGACAAATGCGAGTTCGAAAAGGAGTCAATAACCTTTTTGGGCTACGAAGTTTCCGCGGAAGGCATTAAACCAAGTCAAGAACGCACTCAAGCCATCGCGACCTACCCAAAACCGAAAACCGTAATAGAACTCCGTCGCTTTCTCGGCATGATTAACTTCTACCGCGACTGCCTGCCCCGTCAAGCCGAACTACAAGTCGAACTAAACAAGTACCTCCACAACAGAAAAAAAAACGACAATACGCCAATCGACTGGACACCTCAAGCTGAAGAAGCCTTCGAAAAGTGCCGACAAAGCATTTCCGCAGCAACCATACTCAGTCATCCAGTCCCAGGCAGCGACCTCGCCATCATGTCAGACGCATCCGACCACAGTCTCGGCGCAGTACTGCAACAAAAGATTGACAACCACTGGAAACCTCTCGCATTCTTTTCGAAAGCGATGAGTGACACGCAACGCCGATACAGTGTGTACGACCGCGAATTACTCGCTATGTACACAGCTGTCAA
Source organism: Anania crocealis (assembly GCA_949315895.1). Classification (NCBI taxonomy): domain Eukaryota; kingdom Metazoa; phylum Arthropoda; class Insecta; order Lepidoptera; family Crambidae; genus Anania; species Anania crocealis. The sequence goes on from OX438868.1 coordinate 10,820,872, forward strand.
ACACTTCCGCCGACTGATCGAGGGATGCGATGTGGTAATATACACCGACCACAAACCGCTTGCTTACGCACTCACAAGATCGGCGAGTAGCAGTGATACACCACGAAGAGAACGCCAACTTCATTTCATTAGTCAATTTTGCTCAAGAATATCGTACATTAAAGGTGAAGAAAACATCGTGGCAGACGCGTTGTCAAGGCTCGAAGAAATCCAATGCCCGACATCCATAGACTACAGTCAACTGAGTATCGACCAAGAAAACGACGAAGAATTGAAACAACTGAAGAAACAAGCTAACCTCAAGTTCGGACAAGTATCTCTACCAGGACTCAATAAACCCATCACTTGCGAGTTATCGACCGCAACACCACGTCCGTACCTGCCAGTTGCATACCGTTACGCAGCCTACCAAGCGCAACACGGTTTATGCCACCCGGGCGTGCGGACGACACGGAAGCAGATTTCAAGCAAGTTCTTCTGGCCATCGATGAATAAAGAAGTGGGTCAGTGGACACAAGCCTGCGTTAGCTGCCAGCGAGCCAAAGTGAATCGTCACGTGACCACCACTCCGAATCAGTTCCCGCCTTCGCAACGGTTTGAACATATTCATATCGATATAGTCGGCCCACTGCGACTTTCGAATGAATATCGATACTGCGTGACGATCATCGATCGCTGCACCAAATGGCCCGAAGCAATTCCCGTGAGAGACATCACTGCAGAGATCGTCGCACAAGCACTGTACAACAACTGGATAGTGCGATTCGGCTGTCCACTTCGCATAACCACAGACCAAGGCCGACAGTTCGAATCTGCGCTATTTAACGGGCTGATGAAGAAATTTGGCATCTCAAGACTGCGAACTACGGCCTACCATCCGCAATCAAATGGTCAAGTGGAGAGATGGCACCGCACTATGAAGGCCGCCCTGATGGCGCGCGGCGCCACTACTCAATGGGCAGACGAACTACCTACGGTCCTTCTGGGCCTACGCACCGCACTTCGTCAAGATAACAACCTAAGTCCAGCCCTAATGACTTATGGGACTACGCTTCGCATACCATCCGATTTCTTCATACCTACCGAGAGCAAGATAGAAGACGCTGAGTTAGTACGCCGTCTCTCTCACACGATGACGTCACTAACTCCAGCCCCGCAAGCATCACACTCATCGTGCCAGCCATTTGTGTATAAGGACCTAGCTACGTGTACACATGTTTTCATCAGAAATGACGCCGTAAGGGCGCCGCTAACACCACCTTATGATGGACCCTACGAAGTATTGAAGCGGTATGAGAAGTACTTCAAGATTCAATTACCGCTACGTACTGCAGTAGTATCGTTGGACAGGCTAAAACCAGCCTACATCATTCAAGAACCAACAGAAGCGACATCGAGTGCTCCTAACATCAGCGCAGCGCCGCCGCCACATCAAGACACGATGACACCCACATCAGCAAGCAAGTCATACGTTACGAGAAGCGGACGATCGGTGAAGAGAATCGTACGCTTCTCTTGAAGGGGAGTGCTGTGGGAGTCGTCGCATCTACGAGCGCCGCGCACATACTCTAGAGAGACCGTCGAGGAACCGGCTTATATTTATAAGCTCCGCTCGAGAGGTCCGATGTGCCATCTCACTCGCACACCGCCGCAGGAGCTCCGAGCCGCACCGTCGCACGTTACTGTCTGTGGCCAACGCTCGCGAAATCGGGTCATATATATAACCTCGGTGCGCGACGTCCTATAATGCCGTCTCGCTCACTCATTTTGTGTCCGCCTATAAATATGTGTGTTTTCTGTAAATAAATCATTCTGAATCTTGACCTCGAGTTTTACTCATCTCTCCGAGTCTCCTGCCTGCTAGGATCTACCACTACGGATAGACTCCATAATATCATTTAAACTTGCTTAAACATAATAGCCTAACCTAACCTAAGCCTAAACTAACCTAACTCATTGAAATGTATGGGTGGTATATACATTTCAATGATTACGGGAGTTTTACGCGAGAACGTGGATCAAAGTCGAATAGGAGCGCCTTTTCTTGTGTCTCAGTTTTATTTGATTTATCCTACTCACTGACACATTATTATAACAATGCCACCACTTTATCACAATAAATGCCGCTTAAGATAAATTCACAAAATTTCGCAACAAAATCCATCTTTCTCTTCTCGTTTCCCGCGCAATACTCCAGTGGACTACGTAAAGTGTTCTCTGACGTCGTATATTATTTTATTTATGTTCTGTGAATGTCAAGTGTTAACTGTCACAGTGAAACAAAACTTTGCATTTGTTTAAATAAAAACACAAGTAATTAAAAAAATAATTAATTAAATTAAAGCGTTCTATCAAAAACAAACATTAAAAAGTTTACCTAAATTAAATAAAGATAAAACAACATTTTCTTTCAAAGAAAATGTAACAATTTGAAGAAATTTGCGTACATAACAGGGTTAAATGTACGATTGTCATGAGTCAAGAGTCACCGCAATCATTTGACATTAGTAATGAGCTCATAAGACTTACGCAATTCGAATTATCTGTCAAAATCATGTACATCATTCACTCATCGTTTAAAATTAACGACCCAATCGTTAACGTTAAATGAACTCCGTACACAATTAGAATTAGCCGTTTGACAGATTATACCGTACGTTATGAACTGTCAAATGAATACGATTGCTTTACACAATCGCACCTCTGATCAACTTTGAAGAATCACTTGATAAGAAAAAATAAAAATACATGCGATTTCACCTTACCTAAAAACAGATAAAAAATGTGTTTTAGAGCTTACTCAATAAGCAGTGTTTAAAGCTAAAATGTACTATTCTAAAAGAAAGAAACTTAAAAATGCTAGAAAGTATCAGTAAGATATACAGCTCAACCTATATTTCTTCCATCGGCTTTCCTACCTCTAGATTCTAGTCAATGCAGTATAAAAATGAAACAGAAGGGTCATAACTTATGTATGATTAGAAATCAGAAAAATGCTGATATTCAAGGATAAATATCTTAAAAAATTGGCATTTAATAAGTTTGTGTCCATCGACTTCTTGTTTACGATTATTTGTTGTACGTACATTTTGGCTAAAAGATGACCAGGTTATTAAGTAATCTTGAAGTAGGTACCTCTGACCTCAAACCGAATTTGTATAAAAATAATTTGGATGAAATATAATATATTCTTTGCACTGCGATCATTAATCGGTTTGCCAAGCGTGGCAACTATGGCAAAATGCTTTACTTTGAAAGGCCCGTATCCAACAGTGTACAGACAAAAAGTTATATTGATTTTCAACTTTAAGCTCAAAAAGTAGAGATCAATATCAATTGAGAAAATTTGACGTTTTGTGGTAGGTTGACGTGCTGTTGTCTGTACTAATAAAAAGCTGTTGTTGATAATAATGATCTTTATACTTGATTCGGTACACTTACGGCCGGTCCCAATAACGTATCTATCTTCAGTTTTAGCATATCGGAGATAGAAAACAACTTTTGTCTTTGTTTCTCTGGATGGCAAAATCAGAGACAGAAGACGTTTTCTATCTCCGATATGCCAAAACTGAAGATAGATAGGTTATTCCGACCGGCCGTTAATCTACCAGATAACAACAAGATATTTATATCTGTGGCCTTAATATATGTTTACCAAATTTTAGCAAAACAATACATTGGTATGTCGGAGTGATATGCGCCCAATTGCATATTATATCGACGATGTAGGAATCGAACTAAGGACCCTTGCCTAATAGACGGACTGACGAAACATTACATTTACCGGGTGATCATTTAAATATGTGAGCTTTATTTATTCCATTTGTCACGTTCTATAGACACAGTTCCTACTGTACTCATCGATATTGCGCCTAGTAGTGTTGTATACTGGATTATGAAGGTTTAAAAGCTCCGCCATGAGGAATACAGGCTCAGTCTAGACGTGGCTTAAAATAATATTACTAGTTCGCTGCCTCTCACTAATGTGAGGCTTTGGTATTTATAAAATGCAACAAGTATTTTATTTTAAATATTTTATGATCAGACTTAAGAATGAAATATTATTTTATACTGAGACCTGTGAATTAAATATTACTTTTCGATTCGATCTGTGTCTTATGTACACTCGACAGCACATCAAGTTAAACAGTTGAACTGCGATAACAGCTTTTATTACGTAGGGCATAAAGGTGGTCTCAAGGTCAACATGTATAGTCTGATGTGCCGCCGTGTGTACGTTTGAATCCGAGTATGCATGTTTAGCTACAACGTAAACTTAGTATTCAGTAAAACACAAACCCTAGTAGTTTCGCTTTGCTAAGTTAAATACTGACTTATGTGTAGATTTTTAAATCCTTATGTAAATAAATAGAGTAAAACTGTACACGGTGTACATAATAACAATCGCATTAAATCACAAAATCAGGTGGCTAAATATTATTTTCTGTTCTATTATTAAATATAATAGTATAGGACCCTTTCGGGTTGAAATCTGACCCACGAACATTTGCGACTACATTTCCAGCAATAACTAAATAAATAGCGAAATAATTGGTAAAAATTGTTTCATAAACCATCCTATATAAATTAAATTCATATTTTCAGCTCAACCTGTGACCCAGTTATTTTAAATAACTGTGTTACTTTTAGGGGACATGAAAGTTTAATCTTGTCAATCAACATTGAAAAATGTTACATCATGTCCAACGTTCAAACCCGTGTTTTAACGCTGCCTCGCTTTGAAACTCATAACGCGTCAGTCAAAAATATATAGAAGTAAAAACTGTTGTCGAAATTTTAAAACAAGAGTCGTATTTTGGATGATTTCATTACTGTCCATCCAGCAAGCGTTTGAAATACAATGAATTTTTATCAAATAATCGAAAACAAAGTTTCAATGATAAATACAAGTTTACTTGTTTTTAAAAATGAAGTATAGTTTTTATGTTTTATTTTTTAGGATTAGTATGATAAAGGCAATGGTGGTTTTGTACAGAGTTAAGTTGTAATTGTAGAAGTACCATAAACAACCAGTTATAGCTATGAACAGACCATATTAAATTTAAGACAACCAAACAGACGCAGGCTTAAATACATTTCCTAGTTCTTTTGACACTAGCTTCATCGCATAACTTAGTCTGGTGCCCATATCTATAAACTTTAAACAATAGCTAAGGTTTAGTTTTCCTTAGCATACTTACAAACATAGCTATTTTATGTCAAACTTTATACTAAAAAAAACTGCTGCTTATTCTGAATCAAAAGATGCGAGATAAACTTAACTTAGTTAAGCTATAGTCTTGCTTAGTTGGTTGCACTTTGCTATCATCTCTATTATTTCCGAAAATGACACGAATTGGTCTTGTAAAAATTAAATTAACATTAGCAAATAGGTACCGCTGAATACTAGTGAAGGTAGAGTAATGACGGCATATTAAAAGAAGAACACCAACTCCTCTCTACCTCTTGGTGTCGGAACAGGTGACTATAAGAGTCCTGCCAGAAGACGATGGGCAGCAGCGTTTTTTCTCCAACGATGATCTGTAATGATTAATTATGACAAAGTCCTTCTTTTGCCGAGGCGCTTGTCCAGCATAGGACTGACACAATGAGAAAGGAGTTTTTCAGCAGTTTATAATTAGACTCACTGGAAAATGTCATGGCACTGATTGCAACAATCATGACATACTCGTAACAAATGCACGAATAACGCCATAATATTTAAAACCCATAAGAATATTATAAAAGATTCATGTCCTAAGTTCCCAGTTTTCGAAACAATTAACTTAAGTTTGATACAATAAATAGCAAACATTTTCATATTCATTTTTGTACTAATTTACACGGCCATTAGCCAACAAGTCCGGCGGAGGAAGGGGGCTCTCTCCACTGCTTGGATCTAATACAAGAAGGCCTATAATACAGTGCCCTATTCATGGCTAAAGAGGAGCTGTACAAAATTGATGCAGCTTTGAAATTCTTTTTAAGCATCAGTATATAAACTTGAAAAATTATGTCTCAGTCGGGACTCGAACCTTTTTAAGCACTTTCATGGAACAACGGACCACGGTCTTTCGTCAACCAGGTGGTGGAGACAGCGAGGAATATTCATAATGTTCGCATTTAGGTGTTTTAAATATTTATACAGCTTGAAGCTAGAAGACTATTATGGGCTCTGTAAGGCGGTAATTAAGAGAGAAGAGGGCCATTATATTTATTAAATGTTAATAAAATTATAAATTAAAAAACATATAAATACACCGAGGACATATTTAACTAAATATATCATCATGTATTCGTGCAGTGTATAAAATAATGTTAACTAAACAAAAGATTCTTCATTTTTTATATAAAGCTTGTTTCATTTCTTACAATGTATTTTCTTTGCCATTCAAAGTTATTTAGTCAGACATTCATCAACACAAGCTAAATAAAAAAGAAAACGCAATAAGCCCGCTGCATTGTGACACGACGTGACATCTCCCGTAATGCAATTACAGTACCCGGCGAATCTACGTAAAAGCGTCTCAACAACAACTGTACTGGGAAATCTATACTTATCCGTATCTCGTCTGGGTTCGCTGTTGTTTCGTTGATTTTCTCTGATACCCATCAGGTCTCTTGATGTTGTTGACAGAAAATATAAAACAGAGTGTGGGCTTCGGTCCTGACATAAATTAGTAAAAGTGCAGGCGGTGATATTACTTTTAGTTTAGAGATGGAGTGTCAAGTTATAATTATGCTGATTTTAATTGTGATTTCATAATTATCCGGATTGATACATGACCAGTAACAGAAAAAAGTCCTGACCGAATAAGTACCCACTGAACATCAAGCTGCATATTTTATCCTCGAGTCATATAGGTACGTAAAGTTACGGTAAAGCGAAATCAAGTTACGGTCAAATAGTCACTGGTCATTTTCAGCTCTGGCCAGCTCGAAGGTCTAAGGTTCGATCCGTGGATGGGTCTATGTTAAGTGACCACTTTCTATTATTTTAAAACTGTCAATCCAATTTCTAAAACCTTCGGTATGGTTTATTTTTTCTACTTTGAGCTATTCTCTAGCGACCTATAAAAATCACCGAAATCGGTTCATCTATTCAAAAGTTATGCGTGGTCAAACATAAAAAATATTCCTACATACGCGTCGAATTAAGAATCTCCTCTTTTTTGTCGTTTTATAAATAATGATAACATTATTAAAGGATTTTAGATTTTTTCATTGCATTATAACTGTTAAGTACAAAGACAGAACTGAACACGACATTCATTTCATAACTGGTAGGTACTTCTACCTACAACTTTATTCTTTGACGTTTTCGCGCGTTACAAAGGATGTAATCTCAAAAGTAAGTCGTAGTAGTATCAGTTGGTTCATAATGAACGTCATTTTTAGTTCCTTTCTTAAAATTAACAATGATAATAAGAGGATAAGAATAAAAATATTTACTTTCCAACAAAATAAATATCTTTTACCTTTATACTTCTCGTACAAAGTTTTATTTAGTTAAACCTGTACGAAATATGAGTGGGTAAAACGCACTACATTCAAGTGCACTTCAAAAATTCGCAGCATTGATTTTGCAGCAAAAGATTTTTTGAGTCAATTTAAATCAAACTGAACCCGAATAAATATTTTAATTTGATTTTGTTTTTTGTTGGTAATTCTAACACGCACCAAACATCGCTCTTCATAATAAATATTGCCCACCTTAAGCCTTCATGAAACCTATAGCGGCCACGTATCAGCTTCATAAGTCGTCACTGGTAATACGCACTGAATATTATTGTAATGGGACTACTCTCACTTACTACTGGAGTGATTCCTATGGGATTATATATCTTAAATATATATGAAAATAAATTACTGTTCGTTAGTCTCGCTAAAACTCGAGAACGGCTGGACCGATATGGCTAATTCTGATCTTGGAATATTTAAGGTAGTTCAGGGAAGGTTTAAACGGTAAGAAATTATGGAAGAATTGCGAGGAATATAATAAAAGAAAAACATTTTCCCATAAAAACTGTGTTATACGAAGGGCGAGTTTTAATGTCTTTAGGATAGTTGATACGAAGTACACGGGGCCGTCTAGTCATCTATAAATATCATCATCATCACCACCAGCTTATATCAGTCCACTGCTGGACACAGGCTTCTCACAAAAGAAGGATTTTGCCAATAATTGCCACACTTGGCAGGCTTGTAGGCGATCGCAGTTTATTTATTTATTTATTTAATATTCGGAAGACCAACAGCTAATGCAACATAAAAGACAATAACAGATAGGTATCAGAAATCCAATAACAGGTCCTCGCAATTAAAAATGATGGAGAAAAGAGGAAAAGAGGCAGTTTAGCCAATGATGGAGAAAAGAGGCTGATTCTCGACTTTTTATAGCAGTATAATTTAAGACTCCTCTTATGACCCTACTGTATTATTGTTTTATTTTTTGTGGCGGCTGGCACCACCTAACATCGAAAATAGTATAACCTAAAAAGTGGCGTTAAGGCGGTGCCATTATTGTTTTTCTACTAGTCTGTAATGGTATGAATTGAATAGGATTTCCAACAAACCTAATTAAAAAATGAGCAAATAAAATAAAACCCGCCTTTTTTCGTTTAAGTAGGTTACAGTCCACAACGCTGAAGTAATTCAGTGTTATTACTCTGGTCGTTAGGTCTAAGACGGGCTCTTAGAATGCTCGCGTTTAACTTGAGCATTTCCTTTCGCTTTGTCATCATTATATCGCTGGACTATGGCTAATGGCGGCACAGATGATACAATTGTATGTGGACTAGTACAGTCAGTTGTAACGTGTACTGTAAACAAGATTTTATTTTCAGCAAAGATCGCGGAATGTTATCGTGAAGATACATGTGTTTTTAGATTGAGCGCCCGCAACGCGTTAAGTTCAATTCGCGCCCACAGTTATTATAGATCGCGCTTAAGATTACATAACATTTTTGCAATCGCTATGTCCACTAACTTTCATGCCGTTTTTGTTCTGTATAATGATCTCTTATAGGATTTGAAAGGCTGGAAGTATCTACGGAGAATCAATACTTAATTTGGTATAGGGAACAGATAGCGATTACAAAGAAAGTCTCTGGTCTCAATATCTAAGTACACGTACAGAGTCTAGTCAGAGAGCGCTAGCGGAGTATAAAAGTAGATAATAAATAGATGGAATACTCTTTCTTGCACACCAATTGAGCGATTGGCAATTTTATTTTTCGCTAATAAAACAACACTCATTGGACTATTGTGTTGACAATCATTGGACACAAGCATAAATGAAAAATTGTTTTTGATTTTTAGAGAGCATTTCAATATTTACAAGCTATTTTAAATCGTTAAGTTAATACTTGTTTTAAAACTCTCACGCATTTCCACAAATTTAAACCAACTTCTGCAGCAAACTGTACGTCTTGTGAGTAAGGTTAACATTATCTGGTGACATATTCCGAAGTCGGAGATAGCATTTATGCGCTATTACTGTAGGCACTGAGCCACAAGTAATCCGCTTTGTCCACAGTTCAGTTATAGGATTACTCGGCAATAGGAAGATTTATTTTAAAATGGATATTTCTTACTATTTACGTGGTACGAACTAAGAGTTTATCACTGTCAATAATAATTTGCTAGTAAAATAATACACTGTCAAAGCTGTACAATGACAACTTCAGATCAGTAATCGAAAAGCGAGATAACGCTTTCATTTCGTTTTCGCTGTATGGAGGGGAGTTTTTAGCGATAATTCCCCTTAAATTGTTATAACCGTCTGTACTGTTTTGTGTGAAATATAATGATATTTAACGAATCTAGCACGCATTCAAAGGCATTGCGGTCATGAAGTTACAGATCTATAGTTTCATGAATGCGGTCACATTTTCTCGCGATCGGTGTTCGGGTTCTATTTCATGGAACTTTTAAAATTTGACCTAAAACACATCAAACATTAATTTATAATAGCAAAGTGTTATTTCATTAGCATTGATAGTACACTCGACTTGTTTCATACTGACCCCTTTTTTATTTTAGCAAAACAGTGGCCCTATCAAGGTCTTAAGGGCCTGTTATCCTACTATACCTAGAGCCTCTAGCGCGTTAAAGACGTACCTGTTGTCAGTCAATGTTTGTGTCTTAAAAAAGTAAACGCAAATGTTATTTTTCACAATCCTACTATGTCAACGGCTTGAAACGTGAAGTGTGTCTAATTACCTGCGCGGGCTGCACTTTTGTGCGCAAACAATCCCGCGAGCGTAGCGGGACACAGGTTAATTAGCTCGCCACCTGAAGGGAAATATTGTTTGTGGAAAAATGTTGAGAATATGGCCTCCGAGAATGTTTTCTAGCTTTGATGTTCTTTTAATTGGTTGTTTACTGTTATGTGCAAAAACTAAAGGTAGAAAAGCGAAGAAAATAAATTGTATTCCAACTTCAAAGCAGCTTTATTTATGGACACGGATCCCAATCATTTATAATTACTTAAATAAAATGAATAATTCACTTATGGTATTTGGGAACTAAATTCCATTTGTCATTTACGTTATGCTACTGTTACTATATGATCGTTATTATTGACTTACTTTAACGAACGGAAACAACTACTTCATATTTATTCCGCATCCATTATGTGGTGTCAGCCTAAAATAAAATTATTGTACCTTTTCGTCCTATAGATATTTTAACAGGCAAAAAACGGGGAACTGACCAAAGACCATGGGCAGCAGCGCAATCTATTCATTGAACAATCTGCGATAGCCAATCCATGTGTCGACTGTTGTTTACGGAAAAGTCCTTTTTTATTTTGCTAAAACATAAATAAACTATAATGTTTGTTATAAGCAATCATGCATTACTAGGGCGAATGAAGGGATCCAAAAAAGTAGGTACGGGTAATTCAATATTGTGTTGACTAACAAAAAAACATCGAATGTTCCAAAACTGCAACAAGTTATGCGTCATACATTAAAACAACAATATACGCGTCAGATTGTGAAGACATTCGTCTTGAATCGAAAACATTTTTTTTTCAGAAAGGAAGTAGTTCATGATTACCTAATCTTTTCGCAAACGACCTAACCTAGAACCTAAGATAGAAATAACTTAGAACTAAATTAAGTCTAAGTGTAGGTATGTGTGTCAGTAGTTTACGAGTATCATTATCAGATGGGGGTATTCGCCAAAATAAAAGCCGAAGAAATGAATTCATTACCTTTCAAAACCGGAATTGGACTTTTATCAAGGCAAGAAGCTACATTACGCCGTCCAAAAGGAAATAATGTAACCATCACGGTCCAACGCTGAATAACAAGGCTGCATATTGCCAACTTTTTTGCGCGCCAAATTAGTTTCAAAACTTGGCCTTCAATTTACACTTCAATGAAGTGGGCGTTAACTTTGGAATACAAATTTTACTTTAAAGTAGGCCCCAATCAAAAGTTCGATGGAGATATCTTAGGACTGTCGTACATTAAATTCGTTGCCACTTGCACTAATAGGGAGTGCCATTATAAAAGTTTCATACAAATCTGTTTCTTCATCAAATTGTATAAAATAACTGTTTTTACAGTTCCGTAGTAAATAAGGAGCATTCTGTCGTTTGTTTATCCGCGGGTAATCTCAAAAATACTATATAGTAAATAGCTGTAATTTGGCATTGATATTTACTTATACGAGTATCGTGCCGATGTTCGATCGATCTTTTTATTGAGATATTTGGTTTTATCTCAGCATACTTTTTGTTGAACGTTTTTCAACTTGAAGTTGAATAAATTAAAATGAAATGAAATTAATGAAATGTTATTATTGTAAAAACACTTAAAATAGTTACCTATAAGACCTTCAACTGCTCTTGGATAAGGTTGTTCTGTTACAATGTTACAAAGGACAAATCCTCGTGCTCAAATCACAATGCGAGTAATGGAAAAGTGTTATTATTAATAAATAAATAAAAATTAAGAAAACATTATTAATATACAGCAAAGTTTTTTTTAATGAAGTGTCATATATTTATGGAATTTGTGGCGCGTATTTGTTGGCGTATGAGTGGCTAGAAGTAGATTTAAAAACCAGTAATATAATAAAGGAAATATGTATTATCAAATATTACATAAATCTACAACTTTAATTTAGTATGGAAAAAAAACCTAGTTACAATCATAAATGAGTTAGATGTTTCGAGATTTTACCATGTACGTTGTTATTCATAAGTTTCAATTCTTCCGTGACCATGGCGTTGGCGTGTGAAAATATTGGAAACTAAAAGAATACATGGTAGTAATTTCGAAACAACTAACTCATTTATTTAAAGTTATTTTAACATGCCTTCGTTAAACAATACTTTCACCAATTCAATTTTCACTCGTTCCGATATTATCGAGCAAATTTTCGGAATGTTATATCCTCGATTTCCAAGATCAGCAATTCAATTTTTACAGCACTCGAGATCTCGTGCAGAAAAACGAATAAAATAAGGAAATTCGCTGCGATTGCAATGAAACTCAGAAAAAGACAGTAGTATTGAACTGCAAAACGAAAGAACGAATGTTTGTTTTTGTCGGAGATATGAATATGAACTGTCTGTGGATTTATTCGCTCTCATCCCATATTATTCTGATTCCGGTTTAAAAATGTACCCGCTTGCGGTAAAAATGCGGTATCTTCTCATATCTATTAACTGGGGATTGCAAGCTGTATCTATATACTATATCTACTTTCGATTGAACCTTAGTGAATACTACGCTTACATAAAGAGGAGCTACCTTTAAACAGGGTAGTAGCTTTCTAATTTAAGTTTAACTATACTTAATGTAACACATTGTCCACACATCACAAATTTATGTATAATGGTCGTCAAATATTGGTGTAAGATTTGCATAAAGCATAGACAGGACATTTCATCACTGGTAAGACCACAGGTAAAATTAGTTTGTCTGTCCAGTCTTAAATCAAAAATACAGCACTAGCTTGCCAAACTACAAAGTTATCTAATAATACGAGTCTAATGGGAAAGTCACAGTCTATGGTAAGACGGCTAGATTTCAAGTTGCAATGTTTATACATTAGTACTTATGTACTAAAACAACACAATCTCCACTTGAAAACGCCTTCGTGTAAATTGATACAGTGGCTTAACAAGTCACAAGAACAAGACACACGGACTCAAGTAATGTAAGGCATGAAATATTTTCAGAATAATGTTGTCAGCTGTGACTTTTTTGATTCGATGAAATAGATTTATACAAAAATCATGCAAAGTGAAACAACATTAGATCTATCCTAAGCATAATTTTCTTTACAAATAATTTATCAGCTAATCTTTGCTAATCTTATATTCTTATTATTTAAAAGAAAGTCGTGTTATGTTACACCACTTATAAGTCCAGAAAGGATGGACCGATTTTAATGATTTTTGTGTTTTTGTATTAGTATTCGTTGCGAATAGGATAATCTATATTCTTTAAAATATATATAAAAAAATGAATCCCTATTTCCCTTGGTCATCGCATCACGCGTGAACGGCTGGATCGATTTCGATTCATTTTCTGTTTTGTTTGATAATGTCAGGAGAATGAAAAACAAGAAAAAATTAAGAAAATTGCGCGGAAAGTTAGAAAACTTAATCACCATACTAAATTATTTGTTTTGTAACCTTATCGCTTTTGACAATTTAAACTTTATTAATGTAACATTAACGCCCCGTTGGTCTAGTGGTTTAAATACCGGGTCTCAGGTTCGATCCCCGGGTCGGGCAACAAATAGATTCGAATTTTCGAACGTTGCTCGGGTTTGTGATCACCAACAAAGAATATTGTTACCAACCCGTACTTGGCAAGCGTAGTGATTATGCCAGTTCAGATTATTGCAGTGGTAACTTGAATTCAATGATGGAGGCCTTTTCCCTGCAGTGGGATGATTATAGGCTGTTACATCCAATGTAACGTTATGGTGTTTGACATAACATTGACAGAATGCGTGCTGAAAACGGTTACAATTTCCAGTGCAGTTAGCATTTGCAATGTCGATAAATAAATTTGTATCTGAAATATTTTTCAAATTAATTATACCAATTTGAAATCAATATTCATAGTTTAGACAAGACAACGTCTGTCGGGTCCGCTAGTGAATATTTTAACGTCGGAAAGTTAACGTTAAAAATTGTACATACTTCTTCATTAATATTTCCGACCACGCCATACTTGATGACAAAGACATTTACGTCAAAATCAAATACTATTCTGAGGCGATACTGTAACAACCCAACCTGTTCTGATATGAGAAATGGTGATTTAAAAAAAAAAAAGAAAAACCTTTAGATGTTTTCTTTTATAACCAACGTAATAAATAAATTCATCTACATCTAGTACATTTGCCAAAGTTCACTAATAGATACTATTTTAGAAAATAATAATGCAGTAGAATAACTAAACAATGTACTAATAATACATAAAATCAAAATACAGTAAATTCAGAAATAGTTTTTCGAATGTGTGTATATTTTGGTTTTTGGCTCAATGGACGAATCCAAGGACCGCCGCGCCGGTTTGACAGCTTTGACTTACATACTCTTTGGTTTTGACGTCTTCAAAGGGACGCGCTGGGAATTGCGCCAAAAGTGGAAGTTTGTGAGAAAACTATGTGATTGTTGAGTCAGGATAAATTGTTTGAGATATTGTAATAATAAGTGCGATATGATTTTTATCAATTACACGGCTAGTTAAAAGGTTTCAGCAACCTTGAATTATAATTTTATAGTTGTTATATGCAAGCTAGCATAGAAATTGAAGAGCCTCGCGTACTTTCCTAGTTTAGGAAGTGTAAAAGAAGTCCTGGTAAGAAAGTACATAAGAGTCAGCGATGCTTAGGGAAAAGGTATGCCAGGATGTTAATGGTGAGTGTTTGGCCAGTGATTTTAGTACAATTGTAAGATTACCAATTCAATGCCAACTATCTTAACAATCTATAACAACTTCTATGAAACTTTTGCAAAGTTGTTCTCAATCAAGACCTGTGGGGTTTATCTTATTTCTATTAAAATCCATAGAACCCAACAAATGTCAATAACCTTAACCTTTTTTTTAAAAATTAATAACAATTAAATCACTTACACAATGTTATCTGGCTCTAAATAATATGCAATTGTCTTACCATTCCTGTTTAGTTAGAAATACTATTATTTAAATTTTATCTATTTACTTCAACATTCTATTTATTTTGTAATAGCCGGAATCAAGAAGACAGATAAAGTTTGATCTTATAATATTTTAAGTTATGGCTTAATTTATAGTTATTAACTTGTGTTTTTTATACTGCAGATAAAAAAGCCATAATCTTATTAATGAACAGTTAATGAACTGTCACAAACTTTAAAGCAACTATCTTTGAACATACTTACTAATTAAAGCATCTCTAATTGCAAAACAATAAGTGAGTTTTAAGAATTTTGAGTTATTTTCTGATAATAGGCAATTAGCAGTTTGACTGAGATGTATAATAGATTACATACTTACATATTTGTTTTAGACTTGGGAAACTACAAGTAAAGTTATCTTAACCGCTACTCATATCTTATATGAGAACATTAATTGATCTCAATCGTTAATTTATTGCGAAGTAGGTAGGTCATTTTCTGATAAAATTGATATTGATGTTTTGAAACAAATCAAATATTATGATAATCTTCTAAATGAGTTAACATAAAATAGTTATGTATTTAATCTATAACTTGTTGAAAGGATTTGGTCTGAAAGTTGTGTACCTAATCTCATCAAATACCTAAATCTGCATTTGCAGCCAGATTTGATTGGGAAGAGAGAGAAACACGGTACGAGTAGTGAAGGTGAGTGTTGTTAACGTAAAGAGCTCTAAAACCTACATCCGAGTCACAAGTCTCGGGGCTACTCGGAGTTTCTCTTTCTGTCACACTACAGACCGGGCATTCACATGTTGAATCCATGGAATGTTAAGAATTTGCCTCTTCCTTATAATATCTATATAATTCATGAATTACATAGCATATAATATAACAGATTAGATAGATTCTTGTTTTAGCTTACCAGAATACAAATAAAGCACACATAGCTTGACTGCTAATCATATTTTGTATGAATTATATAGTTTAATTTAATGATTCCAATTTGTACTAGATGTAAACCTATTTCAAATGATTTATTTTATATTTTTTTATGAGTAGTATGTAATTTGTAGATTGACAGTCTAATAACAGGATACATACTCATGTAAGATTGTCTCTAATTTACCAGAATATGAGTCGTCAAGGGAGCCAAACGGCAGTTAATTTTTATATTGAAATTAAATGGTTCTTAATTTTAATAACTTTCAATGTATTTATTAGGGCATAAGATGGAGAACCATGCTCATAGAATCCTAGAAGTATATAGATTCCCTCACTCTGAAAGTTAGTTCATTAATTTAAATTTCTCAAATTGGCCTAATTAAAGGTTATTAATTGAGCTATTTTTAGACATCTATCATTAGGTTATTAGGTCTTATTATACCATTTAATCAGAAGACTGAGACTGGAATTTAGTGTGATTTTGTTTATTAATTATGTTAACATTTTATAAAATACTTATTAAATTTCATGCCGGATAATTTTGAATAGACTACCAAAGTATATTTTATTGTTAATTTTGTTATTTGAATAAATTCCTCCTAATCCGAGCTGATGTGATAATGCCGAGGGCTTTTAAGGTCGACCACTGATTTCATTATGGACCTTTAGAGGAGTGTTCGGTATTTTCAGATTAGTTTGAATTACTGTAGGATCTAAGTTTAGAATAGTACTTCTTTAAATAACTTCCGATGGGTTCCTTCTAAATTTTATTATTTAATTAAAATCCTCCTAATCCGAGCTGATGTGATAATGCCGAGGGCTTTTAAGGTCGACCACTGATTTCATTATGGACCTTTAAAGGAGTGTTCGGTATTTTCAGATTAGTTTGAATTACTGTAGGATCTAAGTTTAGAATAGTACTTCTTTAAATAACTTCCGATGGGTTCCTTCTAAATTTGATTATTTAATTAAAATCCTCCTAATCCTAGCTAATGTGATAATGCCGAGGGCTTTTAAGGTCGACCACTGATTTCATTATGGACCTTTAAAGGAGTGTTCGGTATTTTTGGATTAGTTTGAATTACTGTAGGATCTAATTTTAAAATAGTTATATTTATGTGAATTCCTTCTGATTGGTTCAGTCTGAACTTGTTCAAGTTGTTAATATCCTCTTAATCTGGGTTGATGTGATAATGCCGAGGGCTTTTAAGGTCGTACCACTGCTTTCATTATGGACCTTTAAAGGAGTGTTCGGTATTTTCAGATTAATTAAAATTACTGTTGGATCCTGAATTTACTCATTTAATTAAATCCTCTTAATCCAGACTGATGTGATAATGCCGAGGGCTTTTAAGGTCGACCACTGATTTCATTATGGACCTTTAAAGGAGTGTTCGGTATTTTCGGATTTGTTTGTATTACTGTAGGATCTTGAGTTTGTTTCAATTAATGAAATCTTCTTGATCCGAGCTGATGTGATAATGCTGAGGGCTTTTAAGGTCGACCACTGATTTCATTATGGACCTTTAAAGGAGTGTTCGGTATTTTTGGATTAGTTTGAATCAATACAGGGTTTGAATTTGAAACAATGTTTAATTAATTATTTCCGGTTCGTTCAGACTGAATTTATTAAAATTAATAGAAACCCATCTAATTCGGATTAGTTTAAATTACTGTAGGATCTAATTTTAAAATAGTTATATTTATGTGAATTCCTTCTGATTGGTTCAGTCTGAACTTGTTCAAGTTGTTAATATCCTCTTAATCTGGGTTGATGTGATAATGCCGAGGGCTTTTAAGGTCGTACCACTGCTTTCATTATGGACCTTTAAAGGAGTGTTCGGTATTTTCAGATTAATTCAAATTACTGTTGGATCCTGAATTTTCCCGTTTAATTAAATCCTCTTAATCCAGACTGATGTGAAAATGCCGAGGGCTTTTAAGGTCGACCACTGATTTCATTATGGACCTTTAAAGGAGTGTTCGGTATTTTCGGATTTGTTTGTATTACTGTAGGATCTTGAGTTTGTTTCAATTAATTAAATCTTCTTGATCCGAGCTGATGTGATAATGCCGAGGGCTTTTAAGGTCGACCACTGATTTCATTATGGACCTTTAAAGGAGTGTTCGGTATTTTTGGATTAGTTTGAATCAATACAGGGTTTGAATTTGAAACAATGTTTGATTAATTATTTCCGGTTTGTTCAGACTGAATCTATTAAAATTAATAGAAACCCATCTAATTCGGATTAGTTTGAATTACTGTAGGATCTAATTTTAAAATAGTTATATTTATGTGAATTCCTTCTGATTGGTTCAGTCTGAACTTGTTCAAGTTGTTAATATCCTCTTAATCTGGGCTGATGTGATAATGCCGAGGGCTTTTAAGGTCTTACCACTGCTTTCATTATGGACCTTTAAAGGAGTGTTCGGTATTTTCAGATTAGTGCAAATTACTGTAGGATCCTGAATTTTCCCGTTTAATTAAATCCTCTTAATCCAGACTAATGTGGTAATGCCGAGGGCTTTTAAGGTCGACCACTGATTTCATTATGGACCTTTAAAGGAGTGTTCGGTATTTTCGGATTTGTTTGTATTACTGTAGGATTTTGAGTTTGTTTCAATTAATTAAGTCTTCTTGATCCGAGCTGATGTGATAATGCCGAGGGCTTTTAAGGTCGACCACTGATTTCATTATGGACCTTTAAAGGAGTGTTCGGTATTTTTGGATTAGTTTGAATCAAAACAGGATTTGAATTTGAAACAATGTTTAATTAATTATTTCCGGTTCGTTCAGACTGAATTTATTTAAATTAATTGAAACCCATCTGATTAGGTTGATTTAAAGGAGTGATCGGTATTTTCGGATTAGGTTTGTTTTACTGTTGGAGTATGGTTTAAAATACTTTCAAAGGAGCCCAACGCAAGGATTTTAGCTTAATCTAGTAGTTTTCTACTTTGGTGGATTATTCATTAAGTTGTAAAATTAATTAACATGAAATAATTATATTAGGTAAATATTTGTAGGTTCAGTCGAGGCCAGGTTGCATAACAATTCAGATTTAACTTTTGAAGGATATCTAATTGAACATCTACGTACCTCTAAAAGAATCAGGCTTACTACTCTCACACAACGTACGGTCCTACTATTATATCTAGACGATCACACTGCCAAATTATTTAATTGTTTATTCAATGGGGTTAATTTTGAAGTTTAAACTCTATTCAAATAGGGGGGGTTTGTTACAATTGGTGCCGTGACCAGGATGTTAATAATCATCCTCACGGTTATTTTTATATAACAGGCTTTTTAGCCTACAATTGTTGCCGTGAAATGGAAAGAGGTTGAAAACGTCGATGTTCATTTATTTATAGACATCCAAGTTGACCGGCGTTTGCATTTAGGAAGTTTGTTATAGCGGGGGCGTGATGATTAGGAAGGTTTGGAGTCTTAAAACAATGATGAATATAACACCGATAAAATAATAATTAATGTACGATTTTTTTAAAATAGTTAGTTAATATGATATGTTAGCAATTTAACTGCAATAATAACCATATATAGAAAAAACGTAGGTATCATTTTTGGGTTAGATTTTAGATAAGGTTTTTCTAGATCAGTTTAACTCTTACTTTAAGTTCAAATGGTCTATTATTATGGGGGCGAGTATAAAATTAAGAAAACTGTAGTTTAGTGAGTCGCTTCGTGAAAAGCTACGTAACAGAGGTAAAATGTTTAAATTACATGGGGGCGGGAAAAAAAAATCTTTAAATAGTTCAGAGGCTTAAGAACTAAATCAGGCAATGGTTTTTCCCTAACGTGTTGTCAAGTTTCACGTAATGTATCATCGTTAGTAATATTTTAGTTTATTGTAGTTAAGTACCTACTCGTGTTACGGAGTAGCGGTTTATTAACGTTTTAACCCAAAGCACTCACAACACTGAATTAATTGAGGAATAGGTGTTAGGTTAATGTGTTCAAGTTTGCTATCATTAAGTAAACTGAACAACGTCAGTTTTGTACTGGTCCTCAACTGATTCCAACTCTACACCAAACCAGATCTAAGCACACTTCACATGCTCCATTTAGTTAATGGCTGGTAGATAGTGCTAATTTCTGCGTCAGAAGATTGCTTCTTGTAAAATGCCGTCTATTGCTGTTAAACGTGAATTATTTTCTTGTAGGGTTAGGTTGGTGGTATCAGTTTCCAACGTATGACGCGATGGGATTGATAAAATCAACTTAATGTCACTAGGACTGAGCTTGCCTCACAAACAAGCATCCTTATCGAGAAACTCTGATTCCCTGGCGATAGTACCACCAGTACTTAAGTATATTGGAGATTCGGAACTTTGTGCTATTGATGCAGCTTTTGCTATTTGGTCTAAATACACACAACTCGATATTTTGGGTACAAATGTTGATAAACCGTATTGGTAAATTATAACGTGTTTTATGTCTGTACATGAGAACATGCTACTGTTGAGTGGCATACCTAAACGTTATCCTATGCATGCAGCGCAGTTGGCTCAATAGATTTTGATAGCTTAGTGTTTAATATCATTTAAGGTGAGAGCTAATGCCTGATTAGATTCTTAAAAATTTCGGTGGATATAACATAAAAAAAAAACCCTGTATTTATCTTACATTTTATTTTAGAACCAAAGGGGTCGTGTAATTTTTTTTTTTGTATCAAAGAATTAGGTGTTAGCATTTCATGATTATAGGTTGACGTTTCGGGGTGAATTAGGAAATTGAACAATTTTGCTCAGCTCACATCGTTTCACTTTATATTATTTACCAATAAAGTATACATTGACTAAAGTTGGGTTGTCCTTCGTTGAAAAATTTTCATTTCAGTTAATTTCATAAAAATTTTGGGGGCGATTGTAACAACCCAAACTTTTCTGATATGAAAAATGGTGATTTAAAAAAAAAAACTCTGTAGATGTTTTCCTTTATAACTATGGTAATAAATAAATTCATCTACTAATAGATACTATTTTAGAAAATAATAATGCAGTAGAATAACTAAACAATGTACTAATAATACATAAAATCAAAATACAGTAAATTAAGAAATAGTTTTTCGAATGTGTGTATACTTTGGTTTTTGGCTCAATGGACGAATCCAAGGACCGCCGCGCCGGTTTGACAGCTTACATACTCTTTGGTTTTGACGTTTTCAAGGGACGCGCTGGAAATTGCGCCAAAAGTGGAAGTTTGTGAGGAAACTATGTGATTGTTGAGTCAGGATAAATTGTTTGAGATATTGTAATAATAAGTGCGATATGATTTTTATCAATTACACGGCTAGTTAAAAGGGTTCAGCAACCTTGAATTATAATTTTATAGTTGTTATATGCAAGCTAGCATAGAAATTGAAGAGCCTCGCGTACTTTCCTAGTTTAGGAAGTGTAAAAGAAGTCCTGGTAAGAAAGTACATAAGAGTCAGCGATGCTTAGGGAAAAGGTATGCCAGGATGTTAATGGTGAGTGATTTTAGTACAATTGTTAGATTACCAATTCAATGTCAACTATCTTAGCAATCTATAACAACTTCTATGGAACTTTTGCAAAGTTGTTCTCAATCAAGACCTGTGAGGTTTATCTTATTTCTATTAAAATCCATAGAACCCAACAAATGTCAATGACCTTAACCTTTTTTAGAAAATTAATAACAATTAAATCACTTACACAAATGTTATCTGGCTCTAAATAATATGCAATTGTCTTACCATTCCTGTTTAGTTAAAAAGACTATTATTTAAATTTTATCTATTTACTTCAACATTCTATTTATTTTGTAATAGTCGGAATCAAGATGACTGATAAAGTTTGATCTTATAATAATTTAAGTTATGGCTTAATTTATAGTTATTATCTTGTGTTTTTTATACTACAGGTAAAAAAGCCATAATCTTATTCATTAACTGTCACAAACTTTAAAGCAACTATCTTTGAACATACTTACTAATAAAAGCATCTCTAATTGCAAAACAATAAGTGAGTTTAAGAATTTAGAGTTATTTTCTGATAATAGGCAATTAGCAGTTTGACTGAGATGTATAATAGATTACATACATATTTGTTTTAGACTTGGGAAAATACAAGTAAAGATATCTTAACCGCTACTCATTATCTTATATGAGAACATTAATTGATCTCAATCGTTAATTTATTGGGAAGTAGGTCATTTTCTGATTAAATTGATATTGATATTGATATTTTTGAAACAAATCAAATATTATGATAATCTTCTAAATGAATTAACATAAAATAGTTATGTAGTTAGTCATTAAGCTGTAAGAGTGGGAGTGAAAAGTATACCAGCAGAATTAATCTATAACTTGTTGAAAGGATTTGGTCTGTAAGTTGTGTACCTAATCTCATCAAATACCTAAATCTGCATTTGCATTCCAGATTTGATTGGAAAGAAAGAGAAACAAGAGTAGTGAAGGTGAGTGTCGATTAATCATAAAGGGTACCCTTAAACCTACATCCGAGTCACAAGTCTCGGGGCTACTCGGAGTTTCTCTTTCTGTCACACTACAGACCGGGCATTCACATGTTGAATCCATGGAATGTTAAGAATTTGCCTCTTCCTTATATGATGTAAGATTGTCTCTAATTTACCAGAATATGAGTAGTCAAGGGAGCCAAACGGCAATTAATTTTTATACTGAAATTAAATGGTTCTTAATTTTAATAACTTTCAATGAATTTATTAGGGCATAAGATGGAGAACCATGCTCATAGAATCCTAGAAGTATATAGATTTCCTTACTCTGAAAGTTATTTCATTAATTTAAATTTGTCAAATTGGCCTAATTAAAGGTTATTAATTGAGCTATTTTTAGACATCTATCATTAGGTTATTAGATCTTATTATACCATTTAATCAAAAGACTGAGACTGGAATTTAGTGTGATTTTGTTTATTAATTATGTTAACATTTTATAAAATACTTATTAAATTTCATGCCGAATAATTTTGAATAGACTACCAAAGTATATTTTATTGTTAATTTTGTTATTTGAATAAATTCCTCCTAATCCGAGCTGATGTGATAATACCGAGGGCTTTTAAGGTCGACCACTGATTTCATTATGGACCTTTAAAGGAGTGTTCGGTATTTTCAGATTAGTTTGAATTACTGTAGGATCTAAGTTTAGAATAGTACTTTTTTAAATGACTTCCGATGGGTTCCTTCTAAATTTTATTATTTAATTAAAATCCTCCTAATCCGAGCTGATGTGATAATGCCGAGGGCTTTTAAGGTCGACCACTGATTTCATTATGGACCTTTAAAGGAGTGTTCGGTATTTTCAGATTAGTTTGAATTACTGTAGGATCTAAGTTTAGAATAGTACTTCTTTAAATTACTTCCGATGGGTTCCTACTAAATTTTATTATTTAATTAAAATCCTCCTAATCCGAGCTGATGTGATAATGCCGAGGGCTTTTAAGGTCGACCACTGATTTCATTATAGACCTTTAAAGGAGTGTTCGGTATTTACAGATTAGTTTGAATTACTGTAGGATCTAAGTTTAGAATAGTACTTCTTTAAATAACTTCCGATGGGTTCCTTCTAAATTTGATTATTTCATTAAAATCCTCCTAATCCGAGCTAATGTGATAATGCCGAGGGCTTTTAAGGTCGACCACTGATTTCATTATGGACCTTTAAAGGAGTGTTCGGTATTTTTGGATTAGTTTGAATTACTGTAGGATCTAATTTTAAAATAGTTATATTTATGTGAATTCCTTCTGATTGGTTCAGTCTGGACTTGTTCAAGTTGTTAATATCCTCTTAATCTGGGTTGATGTGATAATGCCGAGGGCTTTTAAGGTCGACCACTGATTTCATTATGGACCTTTAAAGGAGTGTTTGGTATTTTCAGATTAGTTTGAATTACTGTAGGATCTAAGTTTAGAATAGTACTTCTTTAAATTACTTCCGATGGGTTCCTACTAAATTTTATTATTTAATTAAAATCCTCCTAATCCGAGCTAATGTGATAATGCCGAGGGCTTTTAAGGTCGACCACTGATTTCATTATGGACCTTTAAAGGAGTGTTCGGTATTTTTGGATTAGTTTGAATTACTGTAGGATCTAATTTTAAAATAGTTATATTTATGTGAATTCCTTCTGATTGGTTCAGTCTGGACTTGTTCAAGTTGTTAATATCCTCTTAATCTGGGTTGATGTGATAATGCCGAGGGCTTTTAAGGTCTTACCACTGCTTTCATTATGGACCTTTAAAGGAGTGTTCGGTATTTTCAGATTAATTCAAATTACTGTTGGATCCTGAATTTTCCTGTTAATTAAATCCTCTTAATCCAGACTGATGTGATAATGCCGAGGGCTTTTAAGGTCGACCACTGATTTCATTATGGACCTTTAAAGGAGTGTTCGGTATTTTCGGATTTGTTTGTATTACTGTAGGATCTTGAGTTTGTTTCAACTAATTAAATCTTCTTGATCCGAGCTGATGTGATAATGCCGAGGGCTTTTAAGGTCGACCACTGATTTCATTATGGACCTTTAAAGGAGTGTTCGGTATTTTCAGATTAGTTTGAATCAATACAGGGTTTGAATTTGAAACAATGTTTAATTAATTATTTCCTGTTCGTTCAGAATGAATTTATTTAAATTAATAGAAACCCATCTAATTCGGATTAGTTTGAATTACTGTAGGATCTAATTTTAAAATAGTTATATTTATGTGAATTCCTTCTGATTGGTTCAGTCTGGACTTGTTCAAGTTGTTAATATCCTCTTAATCTGGGTTGATGTGATAATGCCGAGGGCTTTTAAGGTCGTACCACTGCTTTCATTATGGACCTTTAAAGGAGTGTTCGGTATTTTCAGATTAATTCAAATTACTGTTGGATCCTGAATTTTCCCGTTAATTAAATCCTCTTAATCCAGACTGATGTGATAATGCCGAGGGCTTTTAAGGTCGACCACTGATTTCATTATGGACCTTTAAAGGAGTGTTCGGTATTTTCGGATTTGTTTGTATTACTGTAGGATCTTGAGTTTGTTTCAATTAATTAAATCTTCTTGATCCGAGCTGATGTGATAATGCCGAGGGCTTTTAAGGTCGACCACTGATTTCATTATGGACCTTTAAAGGAGTGTTCGGTATTTTTGGATTAGTTTGAATCAAAACAGGATTTGAATTTGAAACAATGTTTAATTAATTCTTTCCGTTCGTTCAGACTGAATTTATTTAAATTAATTGAAACCCATCTGATTAGGTTTAAAGGAGTAATCGGTATTTTCGGATTAGGTTTGTTTTACTGTTGGAGTATGGTTTAAAACATTTTCAAAGTAGCCCATCGCAAGGATTTTAGCTTAATCTAGTAGTTTTCTACTTTGGTGGATTATTCATTAAGTTGTGAAATTAAATAACATCAAATAATTATATTAGGTAAATGTCTGTAGGTTCAGTCGATGCCGGGTTGCATAGCAATTCAGATTAGACTCTTGAAGAATATCTAATTGAACATCTACGTACCTCTAAAAGAATCAGGCTTACTACTCTCACACAACGTACGGTCCTACTATTATATCTAGACGATCACACTGCCAAATTATTTAATTGTTTATTCAACGGGGTTTATTTTGTAAGTTTTGAAATTCTATTAAAAAGGGGGGTTTGTTACAATACGAAGTTCGCGGGGTCTGCTAGAATTAAATAAACGCAAAAATAACTCCGTCTGTCTGTATTTTACGCCTTGACGTCTTAACACCAGTTCCGATTATTTTTTATTTAGTAAAAATATAGATTAAACCTTGAAAACTGAAGCTAGTTTGTGTCCCACAGTTGGACACAGATTTCCGCACACGCGATACACGGTATATTTCAAGAGGGCAGAGCCGCGGCAAAAGCTAGTAACATAGGTATAATAAATATAGACATAATCCAGTTCACTCTTCCCTTGGAAATTGTAAAAAGATAAGTGACGTTTTCAAAACTTATTACTTCCAGCTTTGACAGTTATAGTGGCGAAATAAAAACAGGCAGCAGTTGGAAGGACAAATAAACTTGATATCGTGTGACGAAGGACATCGCGATAATGTGAAAAGATTTTATATTAGACGGTGAAATAACATGGGTTGACGGGCCTAAGGCCTTACCGTTAGACGGCTACATATGTCTCCCACACTCTCACTTCAGGATATTGAGGAGAGTTAGTGAGAGACAGAATGTTTAGACTATGAATGAACTGGATTGAACTGAACTTAAGTTTTGAATAGATGAGCTCTGTTTCTGTATGATTTTTCAACCGAAGTATTCTATAGGATGTTCTCAATCAACATCTAAATTAATAACATTTAAATCATAACTTTTTTGCAGGTTGGCCGAATTCGATGAATTTTCGATAGATATGGTATAATATCTAGTAACTACCTAAAATAACTCGCAGTAGGTATATTCCATTTTTGAAAAAAAACAATATTTAGGTAAGTAGGATTGACAGCTATTTAAAAATAAATGAAACGTATCAAAACCAGGCAATAAAACAAAATGCTTCTTTAGTGAAATTAGAGTAAAACCTATATTATGGGACTTCAGCATAGTTTGGTTTCTTATAGCGAACTAAAAATATTTTTATTTAAATGGTCCTTCACCCCTATTACTGATTAATGTTTTGTTTATTGTAAGATCCTTACAATTCAATATCACTTTATTTTTTATATGTAAGGTCAAAGTAATACGATTGTTAAAGTTTTCTCAAAGTTACAGTACCAATATATAAATGTATCAGACCCGCTGCCCGAACCCTTTGAAGTATCGAAAAACTAAATTGCCTGAGGCAGTGAAAAAGTTAAAGTCGAAATACATTTTACACGTTATTTATTAATCAACCATTTTCTTCGATTCAATTTGTGATCATAAGTAAAATAGATTTCAATCTAAGGAAATAGTATGATTATTTGAATATTTTTGCCTTTGACACCGACAGAGAATTGGTATTTAGAGCTCAAGAACGCTGCGTTCGATCTATGTATCGTTTGAAATCAGATGAGTCGTGTCGTGTCAGCCATATTTTACTAGTAAAAATATTTTAACATTTCCCTGTTTATATATTTTGGAATGTGCAATTTTTATAAAATCTAACATAGATAAGTTTGAGTTTAGTACACGAGCTCGTCATAATGGTAAACTGTGTTTAATTCGGGCCAGATCTAGCTTATTTATTAGCAAGAGTATATTTAGTAATGCTCTTCGTATTTTTTAATCCATACGAGATATTAAAAAAAACAAGTGTTATTATTCCATTAATGAATTTATGACGGACAAAACTAATTAGCTATAATATTGACTCGCATTTCTAAGCTATATATTTCAAGGCAAAACTTATTTTATTGTTATATTGTTATTTCCGAATATTGTACGCCCTTGAGGCAGAAGTCAGGACACGGCTAGTTCTAAGTATCACATTTGTACTATAATATTATATGACTCTTAGTTTCACCTGTTCTTCCACAATAAAGATTTTATGATTATTATTATGACATTCAAACATATAACTAAATCTTAAAATTACTTGCCGATAATAATACCTAGACAAAAAGATCAGAGACCGTTTTGACCTAAACAAGCACAGAAAATAAACACATGCGGAAATCATTAAGATAAGAAAAAAAACCTTTCCATGGTACAAATTATAAATAATAATACTACAATGACATAAAAAAAGTTACACAAGTTGTGTAAATACTAAGGATCATGCTTAAAACTATATTGCATTGTTCTAAAAGGTACTTAATCTATATTCATACTCTTAGTTTTAATTACTTATTATTTCTTAGCGATGATTTATTAAATTTCAATATACGTACGTAATTATCACAAAAATATCCCATAGTTAAAAAAATTATACATCTCAAGTTTTCATGATTAGGTGATTTTTATATATTCCGTAAATGTTGATAGTAACAGCATTGTCCTTATACGGTACGCATTCTGAGAATATATAGTAACAAAAAACGTTTGTAAAATGGATAGCTGTGCTGCTTCTTTCGTTCCGAAAACAATATATTCAGGTTGTTATTATGTATCTTGATCGATCGGTACAAGTTTGTGATATTTGAACAGCTCCAGAAATAAGGCAACAGAAAAATCTTACACATACTTATACTGTTTTACATAATATATAAACAATTAAAATATCGATCTTCATCTGATACTTTATTAAGTGGAGTGATTGTAAGGTTTAAACTGTTAGCATCATACGAGTAAAAATATAGGTATTTTTAGAGCATGGTTAAGAAAAACTTAATTTGTTTTATAAATGGTGTAGGTATAAGGTGTATACAACTTAAACTCAGGTAGTATGAATTATTATTACTATAATATTATGTTCTAAAACTCCATTCCATTTTGAATTTCGAATATGTTACTATGGATGGAGTAATTTCTAATATCAATATCAGAAAGCTGAACTCGAGTGCCATAGGAAATACCTGTTACTATTTGACGTACAACAAATTAAAGGTAACAGGTTGTTTCGTGGAAGCGACCCCAAGCTCGAGTGCGTCTTGTCAAAGACAAAGGACGACCTCATCGAGACACGCGGCAAGTGCAAGTGGATAGGTATTTTGAATTTATAAAGCAACACATTAACTTACATAGGTAATGTATAGTATGTTGAAGTTTGCGGTATACTGTATGAGAAGATATGACTTAGATCGTACACAGATTACTACGTTGCGCATTTCATACAAAATTTAAGATAATGTAATATAAGTAGTTTTATGAGATTCGTTGTGATGTGACGTATGGTGCCGCACAAAAAAAGGCACACACCACCTCTTCCCCACTTATGAGTTTCCTAGAGAAATATTTTTGTTATTTGCTAAAAAAAACTATTTATAAAAGAAATTTCATCTTAACCGTTGGTAAAATATTTGTAAAAATATTTATCTTAGATGTTACAGGTAATATAATAACCAAAAACATTGATAAAACTTACAACAACAAGACTCACAGCGCATATTCTAGGTAGCTCAATTATAGTTGCCCGATAAGTGGAAGGTTACAGGGCAATCAATGTGAAACCTTATGTCTGAACTCATAAGGTTTAAATTCCACCTAAGACAGTAAGAAACATAATTTATTCAAGGAATTGTATTTCCGAATATCAAAAACTTATAAATAGCAAAATTGCAAGTGACCACATTGCAAACAAGGAAGAAAGAGGATGATTAAAGACCTAAATGTAAAAAAAAAAAATGGTTGCCTGTAAAGTCGGTTTTACGGGCGAAGATTTTACGTGACAACGTCTTTTTCTCGGTAGAATATTTATTGATATGAATATAATTAAATTGCACAATAGGAACAAGGAATTGAATGAAAATAAGAATTGCACAAATTTTAACTATAGAAATATATTTTGTTTACTAAAACACTGTACATGTAAACTTAAACTTAACTAATTCCTATTTGAGTGATTTTGTTGAGGATAGGACGATGACGTCATCGTAACGTTACCGAGCGTTACACTTTTTCATAAGTGACTCCCAGCCGCAACCTAATTTAAGACGTTGTCACGTCAAAAATAGAAGCCTAAAATTTTATTCTCTAACACTGATCAAACTGTGATTGCTATCCCGCTACCAAGCGAGGCGTTTATAGCGAAATCCTTCTTTCAAGGTCTGTGCCAAACAATATAGGTACTGATGTATGCTGATGATGAAAATTTCAGAACGTTAAATAACAAGTTCAATTGATAAAAAAACTAATTAAAAAAAGGGTTGCCCAGCCTTTACTGTGTCATCGTAAACGCGTAGCGCTCCTCAGCTCTGAATATTCAAGACATATTATGTGGGTCATTTAACGCCGCGTCGGCACACTCACGCATAATGACCGGTGGACCTTACATTCGTCAACTGAAGAGTGTTTCATGCATAAACAAATACTCCGGAATTTGTCGAATAGCACGAAGTAATTCGGTATTAGTATTCATATAAATTAGTCAAACTGTAAGAGTGACGAAATTGTTGAAAATGTGCATGTGGAAGAAAATGTTTCTTTCCAACCGGCCAGTATTATTTTCTTGTCACCCGAAGGTGCGTATAGTTTACTAGCTGTTGCCCGCGACTTCGTACGCGTCAGTTTATATTATTATGATCGCGATTATTTTTGCAACATTTTTCACTGATGCTTCGCTCCTATTGGTCGCAGCGTGAAGTTATATAGCCTAAAGCCTTCCTCGATAAATGGACTATCCAACACAGAAAGAATTTTTCAAATCGGACCAGTACTTCCTGAGATTAGCGCGTTCAAACAAACAAACAAACAAACTCTTCAGCTTTATAATATTAGTATAGATTTATACGTAATCTTTTCAATTTTTTTGATAGTTTATTTATACGTAATCTTTTCAATTTTTTTGATACAGCGCTAAAAGTTGAAACCAATTTTAAACCCCAGAGCAATAGGAGATAGGATTGACATGTTACGTGAAAAATAAGTTTTCCCATCAAATATCCTGAGGAAAGGGATGAAATTAGACATAAAATTCGACTCTTAGTCCGAGATTTGTGTATGGCACCGGCTTGTATTTTCTCGCACATCTCTTATGGAGAACCGACTATAAATCGTTCGGTAGTTTTTTTTTTTTTTTCAAAATAACAAGGGTCTAGTGAAAATCTTAGTTATTTACACACGACAGCAAAAATGTGACATTGCAATAAAAATTTAAAGCCTTATGTATAGGCCATTGTACGACACAATACGATTTTATTATTAAATGGTGTTTGCTATGGATTGTGTCAATTATGTTTAAATAAAGTTTCACATACAATTTACTTGTCATAAATATACATAACTTGCCAATTTTAATATCAAGAGATAGTGACGCGTGAGATCTTCAATAATTTGAGCCAACGACAATAAACCATAGAATTTAATAACGCAAGTTTAGTGATCCATCCCAATTAATGATGCAATGAGATACGACTGTGAAACAAGCATTAAGTGGCTTCATATTGTTACATTACGAAGCAACGTCCATCGTTCCCATGAAACTCAACGAGCGAAAGGTAGTACAGTAGACTTACTTTAAATGGCAAACAAGAGCTAAGTATTAAAAAAAATACTATAAAGGTAGAATTGAAAGCCTAATAATAAAACGTTTCCCTAAGATCGGAAAATAAGCTACCAATTTTGAGTCAGTGTATGATGATGACTGTTCAGTTGGTGATTTCTTGTTTCGAAGTGGTGACTCATATCAATTTCGATGGTTAAAGATTTTTTTATGTTTTGGTTGTGGAAGTTGTACCAGGCTTTTGCATAGTCCATCAAGGATGCCATCACATTCATACAGAATGCGATGGCAATTCACACAAACTATATAAACTAGCGCCTATTATAGTGCCAATAAATAATACTGCTATTTATTACCAGAACCCACTGTTGGTAAGACCGTATGATTTTATGTAATAAAACTCTGAATAAGTAGTTACTCATTTATATAAAGATATCTTTAAAATAACCTTAGAAGATTATTATTGTATCTAAATTTGTGTTGCTAGAGGAAGAAGAGGAAAAATTGTTTTTTTTATACAAACTACCTATTTAATGTCCTCTATAAATTCGTAGGTAACACGACCTAATGTAAGTAATGATAAAATCAGTTAGAATGACGAATCACCGCTCATAGCCTCAATACATTAACTGAAGCACCACGTATTTACCTTAAATCACCATATTGTCTGGAGTAATGTCAAAATAATGCCACCGGAGCCTGATTACCGTTCTGCTAGCCAGGGTTGTCACAGAAGAATGAGTTTATAAATTACCTAAAAAAATAATTTATTAAACCGTGATATTAAATACAATTTACTCACAAAATACTATACCGATTTTGTTTTTTTTTTCCTTCCGATATGTCACCCAATTGGGTCCTGCCAGAAAACCAGTGTAGCTTTTAGTGGCTTACCGGTCGCTATGTACAGCACATGCTAAGGACCTAATTGGACCTAATTGGCCACACGCCTTCTTTTATTGTTGTTTTTTTTATTTTTTTATGTAATGTACTCGCTGTAATGTATTTAAGGTCAATTAAATGTTTCTTCATTCTTAAAAGGTTTTGACCGTTTTTTCAATTGCGTAATCTATGATATTAACACGCACTTTATTACTTGTTGCTTGGCTCTTAATCACAAAATGCTCGGGTACTTATAGGTTGAGACAAACAAGATGTGCTCAATTATCGTAACAATAGGGTGATAGGTCTGGCAAAAAGCCAACGGCTGTCGGCTGGAGGGCTACTAAACAAGACAAGCGTAAAACCATCGAAGACCCTTAAATATCTTTGAGTAGACAACCATAGTGCCCGAATCTGGGTCGTGCAGTACACGCATAGGTCAGAGAATACATATTTAGTTATAAAAAAAATTTGGAAAGTAGTAGGCGATAGATCTTTTGTCTTCTTTAAATAAAAATATGACCTAAAGATTTTCTCTTTCTAATGGACATCTAACTATTTTAAAAATCTCTATTTTAAAACTATTTTAAAATTTTTAAAAATCACACAAAACACTATTGTAAGTTATTTATAATTTTCATGGACATTGTGTAAGATTCCTTGATATCTTGTTTCTATAAAGTAGATGTGTGTGCGGATCTACTTAATAAATTCATAATGTATAATTCATCCCAAAGAACAGTCAAAAGAATATAAATATTAATCACAATAATATTCCTTCAGCTAAGTTTTTTAAAATGATAGCAACAAAATTAGCTTAACACCCGAGCATTAGTTCTACGGCTAGCTAACTAACTTCTAAATTTCTCGACTCCGATTATGACACGAAATTAAAAATAGGTAATTTTGTAGCTCACATACATACATGACGTACTTTATTAATATAAATACAAGAAACGCTGCCGTTTCTTACAGAATATCTATTAAATTACTTAGTGGGAATGTCTTCGTAACAATAATAATCAATGTGTAAATGACCGAAACTAGTTTATTAAAACAATAACAGGACATTGCGTACGTGTCACCCCTATGGTCAGGTGTGCGCGCGATCCGAATACTAAATACGGCGTATTATACGCCATTCAATTCTGGATTCATTAGTTCGCATTTCACTCAAACGACTTGCCTGTCCCTGCTGCCATTTTGTCCGTAATGTTCTCATTTTGTGTGTAAATCTATATGATACATAAACGAGTACCTTATCTGCAATCAATATCATTTTAAATATTACTAGACCATTACATAATATTTATTTTTATGGAGACTCTAAACTCTCCCTATTAGACTCTAGTCACTCAGACTCAAGTAGCAGTCGCGAAAGGCTTTTCGTCGCTGCGCGTGCAACACCGCGGAAGAGCAGTTTGTAAATACCGCGTATTTGCTTTTATAAAATTTTACAAGAGGTTAAGTAAAATGAAAATATTAGTCATTTGACAATATTTTACGGGCCGAACTAACTAGTTACTTTCTTATAAAGTAAGTCACAAAAAAGTAGCTACTTGGTTTGGTCCGTAAAATATATTCAAATGACTAAAATTTCCAGTTTTCTTAACTTCTTGTAAAATTTTATAAAAGCAGATACGCGGTATTTACAAACTGCTCTTCCACGGTGTTACACGCACACCGTTTTGTAGGTTAGCTTTTATCAGCAAAACTAAACAGTGAGATATCGGTGAGGCTCATCAAAGACCCGTCGCGTAAGCGGTCGCTAGGCTCTGCATAGGATATCGTTTTGGGCCCGTTTGGATGCAAAGGGCACCCTACTGCAAACTGCCGAGGCACGCTGGTTCGCGCTCAGGCTCAATTCTAGCAGGCCAGACTTGGGATACAGTTATAGATTCCCACCCGACGAAGTTAGTCTAATTTTCCTAAGTGAAACAACATCTAAAATTAATATAATAATGCTACATTTGAATGTGTTTGCATGTGATTGGCAGGTTGACTTAAGTAAGACACTGACGATGACTTAATTTCAAGGTTTTGTTCCTATTGACTTACTGTCTTGTGACACATTTCTAATCCGGGTCAAATTAATTTGTATTTATTTCAAAAACATATTTCGTGTCCTTGGTGTAGAAGAGTAAAGATTAGATTTTTGGTTGGGAAAATAATGCAAACGGCAAAAAAATCTAATCCACATGGAAAAGAGTTTCATTATTAAAATAACTAAAGAAAATATTTAATAATTATATCAATCAAGTGAATACATTGTTCATAGGACCGCGCATGAAAAAGCGGATTTATATTGATTAATTGAAATTATAAAAAATCGTTTGACTAAATTTTCTGCTGGTAACCTCAAACTTCTTCTGAATAATACCATGAATTTGATTTATATTTTTTCATCGCTTTGTATATTTTGACCTAACCCATTATATTTGCACTATTGATGTAATTAAAACAATATTATTGTATATTTGTTCAGGCCACATCCAACCTTTTAAACTTTTTAATTGACGCGACCATTCGAATATGTACCGAAGCCCCGTAAGCGCGCAGTTCAAATTCAAATTTGTGAAAATACAAAATAATGAACGCAAGTTTTAGAAGAAATTACATAATAGAATTGCCGTCCCGCTATCGCTGTCCGCTGTTCCCGTTGTGTGTTTATAATAATATTATTATCATATCTCTCCATTTAACTTGAAAAATATATTATACAAATCCAGGAATATTCAAGTGCTGCATTTCAACATTATTTCCATTACACAAGAACCAATAAAGGAAAGATGAACCTACCAATCGAAGACGATTCAAACAAGTACGATATATCCTACTGAAGCCGTTGAAAGTATTTTACCTGATTTGTTATGCAAGCGAAATTTTAAACTGTGGTCTGTGGATAGGAAGTGGTCTGATCTATTTTTACCTTCCTTCTATTTTTTGGTTCCCGAAATTATTTACCCCTTTCTTTGACTTTTATTACCTTTGTATACCTGCATCTATACTGTTCAAAACTGCTTAAGACCTGTGGGTAATATTGCATTTGGCCCTTAAAATATTATGTTATTTAACAGTAATGCAACATTAAACAAATAACGATGGTTTTATAAAGGACTGCCTTTATAAAACCATCGTTATTTGTTTAATAATTGTTCTCGCTTAAATTATCATCATCATCATCATCATTTATTATCAGAGCGCTAGTTTATATTGCCCGATACCGTTCTCGTGGGAATCCGCGAGAACTCGTATTACTCTATCGTACTCTTAGCTACATCGAATTCACGATTATATCGCTTTCTTTAAAAATTCACTTAAACTTTTCTTAAACTCTATTACAATGCTGGGAAGCATTGACTCTTCATACACACTTCCACCCCTCTTCAAGGCCGATTTCAAGAACAAAAACAATGAAATGTTTAAAGTATCAACCTATATTCTTCTAAATCGATTATTAAATTCCTCTTACAAAAATGTATCCTCAATTTCGAACTCTTGAAGGATGATTACTAATATAAAAACTGTTCTTTGCCTTTTCGCGGGACTCAACTTATATCAAAATTAATCTACATAACTCGGTAGTTTTTAAATTTAGTTGTTGCAAACATACAAAAGTACAAATTATGCACTTTTATATTTTATTTAGGTATACATATATTGGTGTAGATATTAGGGGTTAAGGCATGAATTTTCCCATTACAACTGAAAGATCTCTTTTCTCTTTAAAGTAACACATTTATTCAAACAAAATATTTACCGTTGAATAAGTTAGATAAGTTTTACTAGTAAGTAACTAGATCAGTTTTATGTGTAACAATGCACCAAAAAAGTTAAAAAGACTATAAAATATTTACCCTCATTATCTATGTAACATTGATGCCATATATATGTCCATTCATTACTACTTACTATACTTTATTTATTTGTTTAATAACAGATCCCGCGAACTTCGTATCACCTCTGAATAGTATTTAATGTTGACGTCTTAAATGTCATTGTCATCAATTATGGCGTGGTTGGAAAAAAATGTTAAGAAATACTTTTTATTGATTTAGTTTTGTGTTGTGTTTAATACTCGTATATCTATACTAATATTATAAAGCTGAAGAGTTTGTTTGTTTGTTTGAACGCGCTAATCTCCGGAAGTACTGGTTCGACTTGAAAAATAATTTTTGTGTTGAATAGTCCATTTATCGAGGAAGGCTTTATGCTATATAACATCACGCTACGACCAATAGGAGCAAAGCATCAGTAAAAAATGTTGCGAAATAAACAATCGCGATCATAATAACGGAAATTGACGCGGACGAAGTCGCGGGCAACAGCTAGTATTATATATATGTTTTTGATATATATTATCCTATTCCCGACAAAGACAAATCCAAAAACACAAAAATAATAAAAATTGGTCTAGCTATTCTCGACTTATAAGCAGAGACCGGAACCGCTTACCTTTAAAGGGGTATTTGTTCGGATTTTTAATAGGCTTGTTTCTAAACCATATCCGAAAGGTAAGCTTATCAACGGGCTTACCCCGACGATATGCTAAACCAAACAATACGATAAATCCAGGTAAGCGCTTACAAATACTGAAAACCCCTTAATAGGCTTACCCTATAAAGTGTTTTGGAATGCTGTTAGGCTATTTTAATTTCTGTGCGCAACCCATAATTTGTAGTAAGCGGTTAAACCTTATTTAAAAGGTTACCGAACTAATAAGCTAACATAATCAAAAGTAACCGCTATCACATGGGTAACCCTATCACATGGGTAAAGCCCATTATTCACGATCCATCTTGGCGTACGTCCCGCCAAGGCCATGCACGATGCACGACACAAAACCACCGTGAATAGGCTAGACGTACGTGGATAATTATTATTAATTGTTTGCTGGATTTGCACCAATTTTGCATTTAGCGAGGGCCCCCACCACCGCGAGCGTCGAGCAGATAGATAGTGAATAACGTGGACGTACGTCAGAGCGGTCCTACGTCGTGCGTGCTTGATCGTGTATAGTCTTGCTGTACAGCATTTTAAATAAATTAAAACACGTCCTCTCATTTAATTCGTTCGATGACAATGACACGCTTGATGCGCGCAAGATGGTCTGTATGCTACATCCAGCGCCGCGGCCTTGAGCTGACGTACAGCGGGGATGGATGGTGAATAAAGCGCTTAACCCTATCAAATGGGTAACCCTATTACATGGAACCCTATCAAATGGGGTAACCCTATGGCATGGGTAACCTTATCAAATGGATAACCTTTTCAATAGGTTTTCCTTTTTAATAGGGTTACTCATAAAAAGGGGTTTTCCGGTCCCTGCTTATAAGTGGTGTAACTGACACGACTTTCTTTTATATACAGAATGAAATTTTAACAAACTTCCAAAATTTTAATATAGCAATCTGCTAGAAAAAAAAACAAATGACGTATTTTTTCTTTTGGTCTAGCCCAGTACAAAAATGTCAAGATAAAGCACTAAGAAAATGTACGCCAAAAAACTATTTTTTTTTTATACGGCCTCCTGGCAACACTTATTACGCGATGCGCATTTCAATCATTCATTACGATATTGTTCATAAGTTTTTGATTTTCCATTCATACTTTAACAGGCTTAGGACCGTAAAAATAGAAAACTATGTTGCGAAAAATATTTTTGGGTGAAAACTTGATTGACATTTTTTACTTCTTAAATGGACTCTACATACGATACTGAACGTCCATAATTTTTTTTGAATATGATGATAAAGTCATGCTGTATACAGATTTATTATAAGGACAACCAATAAGAAAATTCACCTGAAACAATCAAGTTTATTCATGAAAATATTTTACAATCGATATGTGAAGTCTTAGTTACGCACGATATTATTTTATTTTACATAATAAGCCGAACAAATACAAAAGGAACACGAGCTAGGCATATGATAGAACTCTGTGAATCCAGAATCTAGAGTACCGGGAGACATTCTGGGAAACAAAAATCACGTATATAATTGTCCAAATCACGACAAAAATTATAGTCACTTGCAGCTAGATTTATCCAATATGGAGACGACGTATGAATTCTAACTGCAGCTCCTGTCTCCTATAATAATAGCGTTTTCTCATGCAGTGTGAGATCTTGTGTTATTATGGAGAAAAACATTGGACGATCGATTCACAAGTTAGGATTGTTGCACTGCTAGTTTTGCTTGAAATTGGGCACAGTATTATTTCTTTAAAACACGATATCACTTATCTTACTAATCTAACAAATATTATAAATGCGAAAGTTTGGATGGATATTTGTTACTCAATCACGCCAAAACGTCTTTAAAGAACTGGAATCACGGACAACAGCTTGTAATATATTTAAAGCACGAGCATAACAAACAAAACGGCATCATCATTTTAAATCAACCATTTTGTAATACTTTGTATTAATTTACTGGATGGATACTAATTAGTCAGGACAGAAAGTACATAATTAAGCAAAGTTACTAACAACCTGCGTAATAAAGGTGTAAAATATCAGGAAACAGCAACGCTAACGTTACTCTAGAGATAAGAGCCATTGTGACGGGAATATATCTAGGGTGTCCACCTTTAAGGAGGTACAAGGACAGAAACAAATATTTATAGTTGCTTATGTTTTAATTTATATAGTAGAAGTGAGAGTGAGAGTACCAGCAAATCCATCTTTGCAACAATTAAATACCTTGGGTCACCGAGAACTACTATTAGTCATTTTCTAAAAGAAATGACAAAAGTGGCACTATTTTTCTTATCATGTGACTTTCCTTCAAGAATGGTCTGATAGAGTTTTCCAAGCCACCAATTACATGACGTTGACGTTATTGTTTTAACGACTCCCTTCTGGTGACAAAAGCTGGGATCAAAAGCTAAACACGCCTATAACCTCCACACACACACTTTCTAGAGCCAAACTAATTGAGAATTGATTATATCCTAAATGGACCTGACTGACAATTAAACACCGCAACACTCACCTAACGGGTTATAACCGAATAAAGTTAGACAGGGAAGGTTACCTGGGTAATGAAGCTGAGCAAGTCCCATGCACTTTATTGCATAATTTCCAGTGAAATTTTCTTAACAAACTCCAATAAAGAAAAAAATTACCTTTACAACTCTTTTCATCAAAAAATGGTATCTATTTTGAACCAAGTAACCTGACTGTTAGCTGTTTAGTAATCAGTAAACAGCTGGTGCCTCTGAAGCTACATATATCAGAAGAAAGTAAAATTTATCAAGTAGCTTATTTCTATTGTTCTGCTAACACATAAACATATAGGGTCATAAGGTAAGGATCAGGCAGAATGAAAAACACTCACAACGTCTTTAGAAATCTGGCACTTCGTATCAAATTCCCCGGAATATCCCCGACGTTTGTTCACCCTAAGTATGTGAGTTATTTGCGGTAAGGGAAATAGGAGAAGGCCCAAGTTTCGCTGTTCTAATATGACTTTTATTCCTGCGAGGTAAGGTGGATTTTTGTGATGAGTGATATAACCAGACCTAGCGAACAGGACAAGCAATGACCTGCAGGTTTAGCGTCTCATGAACTTTATTGAATGCTGCGCTAAAACACAGACCTTTTAAACTGTAACCTATGATCTTTTTGGGATTTAGTACCTGATTGAGATAAATAATTTAATCAGTAACATCGGAAAAAACAGTTTATTTTACAAAAAATAGCTGTTACATTAATTATACACAGGTATTTGACTAGTGGTGGGATCTACCTCCTAGTGGTCCACCCTGGGCAACCGCATCTTTGGTTTTCTAACCAATGATGACGGCCAACAGATCCTTCTGCGGTGGTAGACTTCGTAAGAGGCCTAGCCTAGCGCCAAACAGTTTTTCTGTGTTCCACCAGTGCCACTTTTTGGGTAAGCTCGCTCCATCTGAGGCTTATTCTTAACTGTAGAGCTAAGTACTCGTATGTAGTCAAGAGCAAACCCATTAATTATTTAAAAAAGAAAAAACGTTGTGTGTTACCCGGATTGTAATAAGGAATCGATTAATAAATCGATTCACCAAAATCAGCACAGTAGTTTAGCCGCAAGTGTGGAACTCACATTAATACCCACATACATCTGTACGTACAACATATATATATGTATACAGAATGAAATTTTAACAACTTTCCAAATTTTGATATATCAATCTACGAGACAAAAAACAAATGACGTATTTTTTCTTTTGGTATAGCCCAGTACAAAAATGTCAAGATAAAGCACTTAGAAAATGTCC
Source organism: Anania crocealis (assembly GCA_949315895.1). Lineage (NCBI taxonomy): Eukaryota > Metazoa > Arthropoda > Insecta > Lepidoptera > Crambidae > Anania > Anania crocealis. The sequence goes on from OX438868.1 coordinate 10,861,174, forward strand.
GCCAAAAATCTAAAATTTTTGATACGGCTGCCCAGCAACACTTTTTTTACGCGTTGCGCATCTCATTAATTACGATACTTTTCATAAGTTTCTGATTTTCCATTTATACCTTAACAGGTCTAGGACCGTAAAATTGAAAACTATATCGCGAAAAATATTTTAGGGTGACAACTTGATTTAATTTTTGTACTTTATAACTAGGCGCTAAATACGATACTGAACGCCTATAAAAATTTTGGAAAGTGGTTGAAATTTCATTCTGTATATGAGCCGTCTATACAGCTGAATTCATTACACTTCCTGTTGAATTTGAGGTAGTCGGGTTAACTTTTTTAAAAAGATTCAATTTTGTGTTTTGCTTTAGTGTATCTAGCTATAGCTACTATCGAATTATATGCGAATCCGTGAATGTTTATACCATATACTGTTATAACAATAATACAAAGCTGAGCTAACAGAGGCCGTCACGTGTTAATCATTGATGTAAATGGAATGTCAATACATAATACATTATTCAGTATGTACTGTAGTGTTAATCAACTTGTCAGCCAACTGAAAAAAGCTTTTTGTAAAAAAGTTTTTGTAAATTAAATTAAATTTTGTAATTAAATAAGAATTAAAGCTGCATTTGGATTTTTTTAATGAACTTTACCTAAAAAGATATGTTTAAATATAAGTTTACTTTTTCTAGTATAACATTATGATTGATGTTTCGCACTTTTTACGGAATAGGTACTGATCAAAAATATTATAATTGCACGGCTAATTCTTAGTAGACTTCGATCACTGTGATTGGTCAATTTACTGACCAATCACGGTGTTCGGAATATGTGATCTCTGGTCTGCTCCTCAAGTTATACCCTGCTCCCTACTTCTATGAATACGCAGCCTTAAACTGATTAGACTGATTTAGACTAGGCAAAAATACTCATCAGCCGATTTTCGTAGCTGGCTACAACCAAACATAATCAATACTAGGTATGGTAAATGGTAAACTGACCTATTAATGATAGATAAATAAATAAATAAATATTTAAGACACGCCTCACTGGGCCATCTAGTCCCAAATTAAGGTACTATTAATTACCCTGTCGTATGGGGTACTAGACAACCGATAAACTTACTTATATACTTTTTTTTTGTAAATAAATACTTATAATACATAGAAAACACCCAGACCAGTACAAACGAACATGTTCATGCACACAAATATTTGTACTGTACGGGGATCGAACCCGCGACCCATGGCTCAGAAGCAGCGTTTACTACCGCTGACCCAAATGGTCATCAAAATAGATCATTTGTATCTTGACAGATTTCTGTGGTATAATGCGTAATAGACTTTATAATATGTAACTTTACTTAAAATTATACTTGTCGAGCTGACTAAGTAATATAGTCAGCTTGTCGAGCTGACTATAGGTTTATAGTAAAATAGTCAGCTCGTAAACTATAATTTTATGTGCACCTACTTAACTATTTTACGTGCTCTTAAGGCAACTTCATATTGTGCAAGCTACCAGGAGGTACTCAGATGCCACGATAACAATTGATTTCAATTGTTATCGTGGCACCCGAGTGCCTCCTGGGGGTTTGATCAATGGAGTGCTAAGTAACTGCAAGCTTCGGGATCTCAATAATAATATCAGTATTTAAACATGAAAAATTATGTCCCAGGCTGAACCCGCATCTCCTCCTGTATAACATTTGTCGTCTCTAGCGTATTTCCTACGTTTCGTTTCATTCGATCTCTTGATACCCAAGAATTCAAGCAAAAGCGTCGTTGAAAAATAACATAAGACAAACTAACAACAAAACCCATTACCAAAAAAATTGTTATTTGAAATGTCATTTTAAATGTGAATTTCATTAATAATGCTGTACCATACTTTGAGTATGTGGTTTTGAAATTTATATTTAAATACTGTTTCGCGTAACTAACAACTTTATATAACTGTTAAACTATTAACGAATTTTGCACGAGTTTGTTGTTTTCCATACCCACATTTCTACATTATAAAATATGGTTGATAATAATACTTTTTTATGCCAACTTATACAATTGACAGTCTCTGATTTGAATCGTAGACGAACGTAGGTGAGAAGAAGGGTTCCTTATTGACAATGGAACCCTAAAAACAAGCTCGACTAGGTTAAGTACATTTCCCACCAAGAGCAAGTGCATTAGCAACAAAATGAGAGAAACCTTGCATTACAACCGTTGCATCTTTAAGCAAGGCTCCGATTCAACATTCATAATAAATCAAGAGTACCACTTAGTAAATTAGTAGCTAGATATTTTTATTTTTACACATTAACTCAGTGTCGAATTAATGTCAACCAAATATTTGCACAACGGCTTGATGCAATGTAAATATCCGGAGATTAATAGTAAGCTATTTTAGCTTGTTCAAATAATATTAACCGTTTTATGCATTCACTATTTAGTTTTGCAGATTCGTTTTTTAATAATCATCAATCTCATCATGATCATCCCTTACCACCAACTACGACGGAACATCTGCAACTAATATTTGTTCACTTAGGTTTCTCCTATGGGTTAATCTTTCGATTCTATTGCATAGGGAAATACAATTAAATAAAATTAATAGACTCAGGCGTTACTTTGCGGAAATCCTCCGACGGCTAAACGTTTAGTCGTCGGAGCACAGCGAAGGCGACAACATCTCCTGAGGATGCCACGTGAAGTGGCGAAACGCGTCGAGGTTTTTATTGTATTGGTGTTGGGTACTAATAATTGCATTAACTGTACTGCATGCATTTTTGAGGGAGGGCGGGCGGTTTCCTGCATGAAATAGTGCTTGCTCAATCAGTGTTAGTGTGGTGCAGGTGCTTCCTCAAATCAGTGTTAGTGCGGGTAGTGTGGTGAAGGTATCTAGGCCGGTATATTAACAAGCGGAAATCATTAGCAAAATAATTTTCTAAATCCATAATACAATTAAATATCAAGCTTTTTATTGCTCTTTTGTGACCTTGAGCCTTCTCATAAGACTCAAATTAAGCAATCGCGTTTCGGTTTCATAAGTCATGCCTGGCAACACACACTTGTCAAAGAATTCCGCCTTGAAATACGAGTACTAAGGTAATTTTATCTTCAATCATGAAATCATTAAACCTTTGTAGTAAGACTTCTATATTTATTACCTTTTATTTTATTTTTTATTTTATTTATTAGGGATAACAAACAGCTTACACAATTACATTTAAAATCTAGTACAAGTATAAATAAGATACATTTTTTAATATGAAGCCCACGCCGTTATCCTCGACTTAATACAATGTGATACTCGATTTAAAACTAACAAATATAATAAACATAATATTTAACCTAACTTATATTTGGCCAGTAGTCACATCACTGAAAACGGTTATTAAAACAGTGTTAAATAGGTTCGTATCAAATTCAAGGAAGTGGTTTAGAAGCGAACTTGGAATACTTTTTAGGTTAACTATATGGTGTACCAAGGTCGAGGTTCTACATAGATAGCAATAGGTACGGCGGAATTAAAACTCACAATTACACAGCTAAAGCTGTTAGGCACGAAGCATCACTTAAGTAGCTGCCTTCGCCTTGCCTCTTAACTCTAAACATACTATACTTTACCGCGGGTGTCTTTGTTTTTTAAAGTGAAACTTCTTTATCGGCGTTGGAAAAAAAATTACCGTCACGTTTTTCGGTTGCGCGTCACAGCGTCACATTTTTCGGCAACGCGCCATCTTTTTCTTGCCCCTACCACGGTTGGTTCAGACGATAGCAAAAAGGTAAAGTGAAATAATATTTAACCAATTTACCCATTTAACCAATTTAACCAATTTAACCAATTTAACCAATTTAACCAATTTAACCAATTTAACCAATTTAACCAATTTAACCAATTTAACCAATTTAACCAATTTAACCAATTGAACCAATTTAACCAATTTAACCAATTTAACCAATTTAACCAATTTAACCAATTTAACCAATTTAACTAATTTAACTAATTGAACCAATTTAACTAATTTAACTAATTGAACCAATTTAACTAATTTCTGGAAAGTTGCATGTAGATCATTTTTCGAAAAATAAGGCCATAAAGAAGTTTCACTTCTTACGTGTGTACACTAGTATACGCACAACTTTTTATTTACATGAGTCGCCGCCCATGGACCTATAGTGATACAACAACAGCATTGTTCTTCACGTCCATACTTTACTAAATAACTGCAGCAATATCGTGACTTCGAATAATGAAAATGAAGAAATTTTTCAACGGCCGCGCAAAGCACCTGTATTCAATCCATTTGCGACCAAATTGCAGTTCATTTCGTTGTAATGAGAGAGGTTATGTAGTTCCGTGACTGCAATATAGCACAACAGAATGTTAACTAGCAGTAAGCCCGTTAGTTTTTAATGTCGTCTTCGAGCAGTTTTACGGAGACCAGAGCAAACGAACATTTTATGTATCAGAATATTTGAATAGATTTTCGTAGCTTTGCGTAGCGTAAAAAAACTATAATCCGATTCTAATAGGAGTTAATTTAGAAATGTATACATGTTATGATTGAGCATTATATTTTGTATTTAATTTTAATGGCAATCATAACTTAAAATATAAATTTTTTTAAGGAGAAAAATTTTATTCACATATCCATATAATTAAGGAAATAGATGTAATTATAAGTTCAAAAAATTAAAACAGTGATCCCATAGAACCTGTGTGCCTAATTTATGTCAAATATTTTCAGTTGTATCAGCCAGAGCAATTTACAATTACTTTTTTGACTTAATAACATTTTTGACAGATGGCGATGACTGTTTAACTAATGGTGGTGAGAAGACGCTGCTCTCTTATTCGTTTCGTACAACTCCCCTAAGACTAGAACTTTAGATAAAGCTTTTTCTTCGAACATACAAAATGACGCATTTTCTTATAAACAAGTTAGGTACGTATATAATAGGTCATTGGAGTAAACCTACTGTATATTTTTAATTATAATATTTCTACGTAAAATTTGTGACATTTCAAACTCTAATCGTTCGCAAATACGTTGTTTATTTATGACAGTAATTTGCAAATTAATAGTGAAACCAAAAATGAAAAACAAATCCGGAAATTGGTATGACTAATCAATGCGGTATTATTTCCCAACGATATCTGAATAAAGCAAATATTATAGAATAATCTCTACAAATACCGCTAATTTAATGGTTCTTAAAAATACCGCTTAATATTAAAAGTACTTCAACTCCACCTTCTCAAAGTTTCTTATTTTTATATATTTTTAAGGATAGAGGCAGATAACACCCATTCTTTTAAACAACTTAAAACGATGAAAATTTTTCAACCATCTACTTTCGAATCTTGTTAAAAGACACGAAAACTCTTGGAAAGCTCTTAACCAGCGTCGAAAACATAAACCAGCACACGGGCGCATTTTATGAAGTTAACGGGAACTCGATTAAGGGAGAAAGTTGCCAGAGTTAAAGGTAGGGTAGGCACACTAAATACTTTTAGCTCTGGCGACTACTTGCAAAGATTTTAAATATAACTAGCGGACCCCGCGAACTTCGTATCGGCTCAGAAAAGTATTTTTCATTTTGACATCTTAATGTCATAGTCATCAAATAAGGTGTAGTTGAAAAAAAAAAACAAGAAAATATACTTTAATTAAAAAAAAATCGGTTTAGTTTTTCTCGAGTTATAAGTGGTGTAACTAACACGACTTTCTTTTATACATAGAGAAGATTTTCTTTATGTTTTCCGTAAAAGTTAAAAGCGAACACTAAAGCAATGGAAGGTTAGCACTGATGACATGCCAAAGTTTATGAAAAGACAGACAGTAGCGTTTTCAATCTCCTTTGCACAAACTGCGATTATTATATCAAGTCGCCTGTAAAGCGAAACGATTAGGCAAAATCCTCCTTCTTGAGAGGCCGATATCCAAATGTGGACTCATATAGGCTGGTACTAAACGATGAGTGCGAGAAAATATCACATTATCGTTAAATATACCCCTTCTACAATATACAACGTAAAACAAATTAGCAAAACTCTACTAGCGCTATTGACCACTTAGTATTGCATTTTATACTTTTACTTGGATCACAGCTATAATGGTTTGCTTATTAAATAAGCCTGTAAAGACAATATATTACTCAAATATTAATAGATTTGTTTCAAAGAATTGTGTTTCACATAGTTTAATATTTACAATGCAATCACAAACTCGAGGAATGTTCGAAAATTTGAAACTCTTGTTGCTAAACCGCGGATTGAGCTCAGAACTCTTGACCTTGGCGTGGTATTGAACCACTAGACCAACGAAGCGTCAATGGAAAATAAATTAAGTTGTATATAAATATTTTTAACAGAAGTATGTCGAAACACAATTCAGTGTTAGTATGAAATTGTCAGTGATTTACACAGAAAAGTATAAAGTGTGCGGTATTTCTATAAGACAAAGTTTCTAGAGCCAAGTTCGGTTCGCGTGATTGAATCTCCCACTGTTTGACGGGACGTAACGCGTGTAACTGCAACACAAAGTCTAAACATTATGATTAATTTATATTTGTGATTACAATTTAATGTGTGTAACTAAACAAATTTTATTATTAAGTAAACCTATTGCGATTTAATTAAAAAATGTCTTTTATTTTTATTATTTTAGCTTTTAACAAGAGGGCTACCACAACAGATAAAACAGTAATCGAAGTGGCAAATCACATAGTCTAGACTAATAAAAAAACATTATACAGAATGTTACTTCAACATTGATTTAAAAATATATTTTGACGTAAAATCAACATTGGAAAACTAACCTATTCACTTGCACACATTGTAATTGGCGGAGTTCTTGTACTTATGTACAAATTAAGTAAGATACAACGTCCCATGAAAACTCGATATTATTAACCTGAAATCTACAGCTTATAGGTGATTAGCTAAGTCTAAATGGACCCGAAATTATCACCCGTTATAATTGACCAGTGAACCAAGTGCGTATGTTCTTGTTAATGCACGCAACTCGACTCCGATTAATTATCCTCGTCCGAATGTAAGCCATTCAATATGGGTATGACTAACAATACCATTCAATAGTAAGTGACCACTACAGACATGAAATCAGGTTCTGATATCAGAGCTCCTAATCACAATATGCATTGTTGTCAAAATGAAATCAATAGTTGTAGTTAAATTTGAACCGTTTCAATGGCTTGTAAAATCAGTTGGCAATCAATTTGGATTGATACAGAAACGTTTACACAGAAGCCTGTTAACTTGCCAGGTTTAGTTACATTGTGCAATAGAAGTTATTGTGAAATTTTTTCAAGGAAATTCCAATGGAAATATTTTTTGTAAACGCTATAGTAATAAAACAATTCGTAGTAGCTATGAAGGCGATTATTATTTCAACTAACGAAAAGACAAGATTTTCACGCTTTACTTCTTACTCGAAAGACCGATTTCGATTTTTACTTCTTTTGAAAGAGTACAGTACAAAATTCGTCCTCTATAACATAAAAAAACTTATAATTATTAGTAAACGATTAAAAATTTTATCACAATATTTTTGTAAATTATGTAATGGTTTTTCTTTTATTTTATCCCTATAGTATCTTTAAGTGTTAGCCGTAGCATAAAACTGTATTGTAGCATGTTGTAGCAATATCGTAGAAGTTCGTAGCAAAAATCTTGAAGTGCAAGATTTTTTCGATAATGCCACGGCGTAGTTCATTATCTATACGTTTGATACCAGCACTGCATGCACATAATAATATAGAAAATGTCAGAGAATAATTAAGAATAAAGTCAATTCTTGAAAAACCATTTATAGTAAAATTTTTTCTCAACTCAACGGCAGATCTACCTACCCAAAAAGTTAAAGGTCATTGAATTGATTTTGAACTTTAAGTCAAACAAGTAGAGATCGATATCAATTAAAAAAAATTGACGTTTTGTGGTAGGTTGACGTGCTGTTGTCTGTAAATTTTCATTTTAAATAATCATATGTAAAAATTATCCATGGCTTTAAGGTTCAAAAAATACTACACCAGATATTAAAACATAACAAGAAAAGCATTACATAAATAACGTTTGCATTTAATGTAATTTGTATCTTCAGCAAAATTCTAAACACATTTGAAAAGTCATGGGGACGGCAAAAGACTCTTAATGTCACTTGTGACGTAAGATTTATAGTCCTAGCGTGGAGTTGGCAAACCAACGTTCTTAAAGTGCCGTTTAACGCATACAAAAGAATAGTTTCTTTGCTTGTAGTGCCCGTTTATGTACGTACAAATTTAAAATGCTGTAGAATATGATAATATTATAAATCCTGTACATATTCACTTAAAGTCAACGTTCTGCAAGTCTCAAGACTCTGTTTCAAACAAACCGTCCACAGTCTCGTGGAAAGGCTCGTCAAAAAATAGCTTCTACTCCTCATTTCATGTGGGTGCCGATGCTTAACTAAAGGATAATAATAACGATGATGATTTTTAGTCATCGACAGGCTAACGACTACACGGAATGGTTACTCCAGCTGTGGCACTCGGAACGAGCACGCCGACGCTCAACATTAGCAGGCCACTTAAACCTAAGGTAGGTTTTTTAATCTATAGATGTTAGATGATAAAAACTTTTTTTTCTACTCTTGCATCACAGATATCAATTATCATCAACCCTATCAGTTCACTGGAAATGAGCCTCTTCAAAAGGAGGAGTTTGCTATAATTGCCACCCTGGCAGTTTGGCCTTGAGAGCAGATTGGCCATGGAGCGAACACTTATTACTAATTCACCGTAGGACAACCATAGGACGAGAAGAGGTTATGCTATTCTGTTTAGTCAAACTTATATTAGAGCATCATTTGGTAAGCAGACTGTACTGGAATCTAGCTCTGACTCTCGAATATTAGGGGTTAAAGTATGAAATTGCCGTTTTGTATGGACAAAATCGAGAAAAGTCATTTTTCCATACTAACATTTTTTTTAGTTTTTTTTAAAAACGCCTGAACTGTTTTCGATGCAATTAAAGGTGAAAGATAGATGGTTATAAAGCTACGCGTTATAGTATTTAAATTTCTGAAAATCAAAGTATATAATACAAATATACTTAATTGAAGCAAGAAGGTCAGCTGACACATTGTAAGGGGTCTTTTCAACGACTTCCTTTGAAGTAATAGGCACTAGTATTGCATTTTTTTTAATCAAAAGTTACTTTATTTAGTTTTTGATACAATACAAAAAGAATTACGCAATAATATGACTATACTTAAGAGCTATAAACAAAATAAAAAGTGGGAAAATAATCGGCAATTTCATACTTCCCCTATTATTATTCGAGACTTTGACTCCTAGTTAACACTGCACTTCATAAGTTATTTAATGGAAATAACTTCGGGATATCGTAATAAAACATTTCAAATATAATTGCACGGAGCAACATCGTCCATGACAGCAACGGAACCATGACAAAACGCATGATGCGTGACGTTTTGAGGCAATGTTGACGCATATAAAATTACGTTACGCTGACATCACACAGCGAAGTTCAGGCGAAATTTCGTACTGTGACAAAATTGCTTCTTATAATATACACATTTTTATGTAGGTGCCATGGGGAAACGATACTGTACACGTAACGGATATTTTACTTGAGTCCTGGGAAGATAAATAATGTTATTATTTGTAGGAGAAGGCAGTTTTAGTAGTAAACCGGAAGAAGGGTAACATGTCACACGTCTCTTGAGACATTGTGCAAACTTAATTATGAGATGGTGTTGCTCGCGTCCGTAGGTTTAACCCTCGATACCCTACACGTGTCTCCCGGGTGGTGCAAAACGAGTAACAACGCCGAGTAACGGGCGGCGGGAAATAACCTGTCTTCCTGACTTTTCAGAGCGGCTTCTACAAGCCGGAGGATTAAATACCCTCTTAACAGAGTAGACTCGCCAACCCGCACTTGCCAGCGTGGCGTTTTAAGGCTATTTACCTTCCATGTCAAAGTACACAAAAACAAGGCCCTCAGTCCCCAGCAGCTCTCCTGAACCTGATTACGGCAGCGGTCAGACCACCAGAAGAGCAGAGGGTGCTAAGAATCTCTGGGTTAAAGGACACGGCTGCTACAAAAACGTTTATTTGGCTACGTATAATGTGAGAACCCTTCTTACGGATGAGCGATTTGAAGAACTAGAGTCCGAAGTTCTTAATAAAATGAACTGGGATATACTTGGTCTCAGTGAAACAAGGCGAAAAGGTGAGCAGCTAATTAGACTGAACTCCGGCCAGCTGTTCTACTATAAGGGCAACGACGACAACAAGTCTCAAGGAGGTGTGGGATTTGTCATTAACACGTCTATGTCCAAGTTATTCATCAAGGGTCATCTATGCAACCTTTAAATTAAACAAGCGTTACTCACTTAAGGTAGTTCAAGTCTATGCACCAACAGCTGAAAAGAGTGATGAAGAATCCGAGATCTTCTACGAAGAAATCAGTAAAGCTTTGAATGAGAACCCTACTCACTTTTCAATAGTCATGGGAGATTTTAACGCTAAACTAGGGAAAAGCTCTGTTCAAGAGGAATATGTTGGGAACTTTGGTCTCGGACAAAGGAATAACAGAGGATATTACTTGGCGAGCTATTTAGAACAACAAAATCTCTTCTTCAAAAAGCAAAAGCAAAGACTTTGGACGTGGCGGAGCCCTGATGGTAAGACCAAGAACCAGATTGACTACATCCTTACCAATAGAAAAAACATTGTTAAAGACGTCAGTGTCATTAATAAAGTTAGTGCGGGAAGCGATCACAGAATCGTTAGAGCACGACTTTCTATTGACTTGTCTATGGAAAGAAGACGTCTTGTGAATACCATCTTACCACCAAATGACAATGAGTTTCTTATTACTCAAAGACAGTATTACCAAAATAGACTCAGTGAGAAACTAGTATTGCAAGAACAGTGGGATATTAATGATATTAACAGCCATCTGGTACAAACTATTAGAGATACAGTTAAGGAGTTAAAACCAAGGTCTAGATCTACACCTAGGATGTCTCGAGATGTGGCTCTACTTCTGGAACAACGAAAACATTTGTTATCATCGTCTAACCAGCAAGATTTAAACAAACTAAATAGCCAAATAAGACACGCTTTAAGGAAAGATCAAAGACAGAAAAAACACAAACTGATCTTAGACACTATAGAAAAACATCGGGGCCCCAAAGTGTTTAGAAAACAACTCAAGCGTGGTAACAATCAAATCCACAAAATTTGTACAAATGAAGGCCGAATAACATCAGACCGTGAGGAAATATTAGTAGCAGTGGAGAAATATTACTCTGAGCTGTACAGATCCCAAAAAACTGAGCCAGCCTCTTTTGTACCATCTGGAAATGACCACAGAGCCAAACTCACTAGACACAAAACCGAAGATCTACCAGAAGTGAGTCTTTATGAGATTGAACACGCCTTGAAGCTCATGAAAAAGGGAAAAACGCCTGCAGAAGACATGGTCACTTATGAACATCTCTTGCATGGTGGAACACCGGTCTTGAAACAGCTTCAGCTCCTGTTTAATAAGGTGTTATTTGAAGGAATAGCTCCAGAAGCATGGAAAAATGCGGTCGTAATTTTACTTCATAAAAAAGGAGATGTCACCAATCTTGCAAATTACCGACCCATTTCCTTACTTAGCCATGTATATAAGCTGTTCACTAAAGTTATTACTTTGCGACTTACCATTAGGCTCGACTTTGAACAACCAGTCGAGCAAGCAGGATTTAGAAGTGGATATTCGACGGTTGACCACATACACACAGTTCGGCAAGTAATAGAAAAGTGTACCGAATACAATCAGTCTATAGCGCTAGCCTTTATAGATTACGAAAAGGCATTTGATACGGTGGAACACTGGTCTGTTGTACAGTCTTTTCAGAGATGCCAAGTTGATTATAGGTATGTGCAAGCAATAAAAGATGTATATCACGCGGCAACACTCAGAGTTAAACTGCACGATTTAACAAAGCCTGTGTCTGTCGAAAGAGGAGTGAGACAAGGAGACACCATATCACCCAAAATGTTTACGTCATGCATGGAGGACCAATTTAAGCTTCTAGATTGGTCAGAAAGAGGCATAAACATTAACGGAGAATATCTGTCTCATCTCCGTTTCGCTGATGACATCATAATATTCGCCAACAACACAGATGATTTGCAGACCATGGTGGAGGAGTTGTACTCAATATCACTCAATGTCGGCTTGAAAATGAACACCTCTAAAACCAAGATCATGTGCAGAAACACCGATATTGACTTCATCACTGTTCGTGGACACGAAATCAAGAGAGTGGAAGAGTACATATACTTGGGTCAAGTTTTGAGTTTAGAAAGGAGAGGGCAAGAACGCGAAATTAAGCGCCGCATCCAGTTAGGGTGGGGTGCTTTTGGCAAGTTGTCAGATGTGCTCAAATCAAGACAAGTACCTCTGAACCTAAAGCGCCAAGTGTATGAGCAGTGCATTATGCCGGTAATGGTCTATGGAGCTGAGACCTGGACTCTCACCAAACTGATGATCCACACGCTACAGGTCACACAGAGATCAATGGAGAGAGCTATGTTAGGGATTTCCCTTCGCGATCAGGTTCGAAACACCGAAATACGCAGGAGGACGAAACTAACGGACATAGCCGAAGTCATTGCAAAAAGAAAGTGGTCGTGGGCGGGCCATATATGTCGTCGAGATGATGGGAGATGGGGACGAAAAGTTCTTGAGTGGAGACCACGGACAGGTCGCAGAAACGTAGGAAGGCAACCAGCAAGATGGACAGATGACCTTAGACGAGTGGCAGGACGAGAATGGATGCAGAAAGCCCTGGATCGCTTGCTATGGAAACAAATGGAAGAGGCCTACACCCAGCATTGGGCTGATACAGGCTGAGAGAGAGAGAGAATTATGAGGCAGTCATTGCTCTAATTTCAAAACGCAAATATTTAATAAAATATTTTTCTCACGACAAACAACTTCATTTGGATGTTTACTCTTCAATTTTTTATTTATATAGTAAATTATAGTATCAGCACCATAACCCTTATCAGCCCATAATAATCGACAGCTGGACATAAGCGAGCCTAAAGGAGGATTTGCCTATTTATTTTAATACTCGTAGCTACGCTTGTGGCAGGCGGGTTGCCTATTGCAGTTTGGCTAGACTTAGTAGTGGTATTCTTGTGACGGCACTAAACGATAAAAAAATCAACAATGCAAACATTTTCTTCTAGGCATAGTAAGTGGCACAATACGACATAGGTACCTACTATCCCGTCAAGGGTTACCAACAATTAACTCAAACATTCTTCATACTATTATGTTTTTTATGTTACCAATTTAATGTAGATATAATATAAGAATCAATAGATCCTGCAGACAAACTTTGTAAATAGTTTTGCGGGACTTTGCTTGTGTACCTGACTGTATGATAATAAATAAATAAATAAAATAAAAAATGTAGTTTTTATTGTGTTTATCTGTTTAGGTAAATGTTGTGCACTCATTCAACTTTAAACATGGTTCGTTCTTGACCAAAGAATTTCCAAAGTGATCAATAAATCGAATTGTATTTGCAATAATACCCTTGTACAAGTTCTTAAATGTATTATATATTGTATGTCATTAATATTCTGACGCCCCGTTGGTCTAGTGGTTTAAATACCGGGCCAAGATCTCGGGGTCCCAGGTTCGAATCCCGGGTCGGGCAACAAAAAGTTTCGAATTTTCGAACGTTGCTCAGGTTTGTGATCACCAACCCGCATTTGGCAAGCGTGGTGATTATGCCAGTACACCCATCATTGCTGTCGTAACTTGAATTCAATGATGGAGGCCTTTTCCCTGCAGTGGGATGATTATAGGCTGTTACTTTTGATATTCTGCCTGCAAGCGGACAACCAGAATAATACAGTTGAATCCTCTCACAAAATGCGCAAATCAATGAAATGAAAACTTAAAATAAAGAAAGAATAAAGCAAAAGATTTAAAATGGCAGTCATGTGTCCCTCAGTGTCTATAAACATTTTTACTTAATACCAAAATTGCAGCTTCTAAAGAAACATTTGCATTTTATGTAAGCTCGACTCTCTCAAGTTTTTCGTTCAATAAAAAGAGTCACTTAGTGATGAGAGAACATCTGGAAGATTACGGGTCAACAGACGAACTCGACTTCATAAAGTAGAATTTACATTTGAACTTGTGACAGGGTAAGGGACATAAATTCGGCCGCTTACTTAAATGAGTTGATCGAAAGTGTCAGAGTTTACAGAAATATTTAAAAGATTGTATTTAGGTTTCTTTGTGGTTGGCAGCCACAGCTAGGCTAGACCTTCCTTAAGGTTGTGTGTCCTTTAAAGCGGTTTAGCCGTTATCGTTGCCTCCGGCAGGTGGGTTGGAAATCGCAGTATTATAAATGATAAAGAGAAGACACTGCTGCCCATTCTCTAGCGACCCGTTACAACAACCATAGTAAAACGCGATTGGGAATTCTATTCTAAATATAATTATTTGAATATAAATATTTAGAATAGAAGTGCCCAATCGTTTAAAAATCACTAATACTATAATTAAAATATTATTTTAAGGATAAGTTAAGCAAAAAATGGCTACCATACCATGTAGGCTATATTATATTTAGGAGTTTCCAATATTTCATTGCATGCATACCCTCGGTCCGGATGTGGAGAGACTGGCAATCTGTCATACGGGTCTCCTAGTACAGTCGCCAGTCTCTCACTTAGATAGACGTTGACATTTTTCATGTTACCTAGATATATGTTATATAGTAAGTCTCTGTGAGAGAAGAAATAAATAAATATATTATTATTATTATTATTATTATTTAGGCACTCACTTAGTTCTTCCATAAAAAACCGGCCAAGTGCGAGTCGGACTCGCGCACTGAGGATTCCGTACCAACTTTTACCGAATCAGGGGTCCACTTACTTTCACTTAGCCAAAATACCACAATATTGAATCGACTGCAAAAATAACTTTGTTTTTACATTTATTTTTTATTTTTTGTAAAAGAATCGTAAAGCGGTCAACAGTTACCTACCTACAAAGTTTCAACTGTGTAAAGCTAATACTTTCAGAATAAAGTGGCTGTGACATACGGACGGACAGACAGACAGACAGACAGACTTGACGAAACTATAAGGGTTCCGGTTTTTGCCATTCGGCTACGGAACCCTAAAAACAGGTACATTATACAGGGTGAAATTTTAACCCCTTTCCAAATTTTAATATATCAATCTACGAGACAAAAAACAAATGACGTATTTTTTCTTTTGGTATAGCCCAGTACAAAAATGTCAAGAAAAAGCACCTAGAAAAAGTCCGCGAAAAATCTAAAATGTTGGTTATGGCCTCCTCGCAACACACTTTTTACACCGTGCGCATCTCATTCATTCATTCATTCATGCATTCATTATTTATTTCGAAACTATTCTTGTTGTTGACTTTTGAGAGGCTTAAGATCGTAAAAAGCAAAAGGCTCCAATCAGCTAATGAATGTTCATTGAACAAACTAAAACTAACTTAACTTTATTAGAAACCACAACAAAAACAATTACAAATACAGTATGGAACAGTATGAAAAACAAAAACATTACCATAACCTACAAGTGTTCATTTTAAAACAAAGACTTGAGTTACTTATTTCTCTTACATCTTTTAATCCTCTCCTAGCTCCATAGGCAATACATTCCTATGTAGTAAACCTTTTACCGAATTCACAATACATTGAACAAAACAATACATCGAAAACACGCACATTTGGGTTCACAACATGAAGAAATCACCAAAATTGAATTTAACGAGTTACCCTGTTGGCTTGGTATTTGCACATAAGCTATCTAAAACTCACATTAAATGTTTTTCACATTCACGATACCATAATAATTAAAACTATGAATAAACTAAAATAGTTATGCACTTGCAATAAATTAGACTGACAGCTGCGTTTTTTGTTTGTTTATTGCTGCTTTCAGAACCAGGCAGCTAAGGTCTGAGACCGCATGCTGCCATGGCATTAGTGCGAATTCGATCATTCTTAACAAATACATAAAATATCATAAACACTTACTTACACTTAATAACTTAACCTAACCTAACCCTAAACTAACCTAACTTATCGAAATTTATGGGTGATTTATACGATACTTTGACTCAGTGAGTACTTTTTGAAAGGTATTGTATCGAATAAATTAAAAAAAACACACTTTAAATTTAGCACATTGCTCTTTTTTATGGCATTGCAAATTGACATTGAATTCCTGCGTGCTAAATGTATCAAAACATTATAAACAGTGCAAAATCGTACATTCACTTCAACCGTCTTATTCTTTCCTTCTTCACTAGTAATCAATCACTAGCTTGTTCATTATTGTGTTACTAGACTGACCGGTGGTACCTATCTGGATATGTTACCTAATGTTGTGGCGAACTTTATGGACGATGTGGCTTTATTGAACTATCGTGATTTTTATTACCAACATGATGGTGCAGCCCCGCATTACGCCGCCTCCGTACGAGACTATTTAAGTTCTGAATACGGTGACCGCTGGATCAGTCGCGGGGGTCCCGTCGCGTGGCCGCCGCGATCACCTGATCTGACACCCTGCGACTTCTTTTTGTGGGGTGAGATAAAGCGACGCGTGTATGTAGAAGAAGCCCAAAGCCTCGAGGCATTAAAAGCTCAGATAGTGTTAGCTTTTAATGAAGTGAAAAATGAAAATGTAGTTCTCAACAAACTTAAAGAAAATATTCAAAAACGTGCAAGGTTATGTTTGGAGAGAAACGGTCTGCATTTCGAACAGTTTTTAAAATAATAGTAATGTTTCTTTTCTTTTAATTAATTAATAGTTTCAACCAGTAACCAACAAAACCAGTTTAAGTAAGTGTTTATGATATTTTATAATTAAGAATGATTAAATTCACACTAATGACATGGCAGCATAGTCTCAGACCTTAGCCGGTTCCGAAAGGATCGAAAAACAACAAGGACTGTAAAGAATTGACAGGTCAGATGGCTGCATTTTGTGATATTAAGTTCTTGCATCATTGTTGTTCTGAATACAAAATAATTAATGTGGGTTTTAATCATAGTTTTAATCATAGATTTAATATAAATGATAGATTGGCAATTGAATCCTGAAAACGAGACCAAAACTCGGTTACGCTCGTGTGCATAAAGTGAGCATGTGCGTGAGATAAATAGTGCAGGTACTGCATTGTCTGCTGGCTTTCGATATCGATTCCATCGACACAGTTTACGTTGACGCAGGTGACTTATTTTTTATGAATTATTAAAAGAACGCCAAAACACTGCAAGTAAATACCTAGATATGTTTTTAATTGTATCATTACTTATCCCCGAACAAAATCAATTTATTGTAAAAAATATCGTAAGCTTTACTTGCCAGTATTTAACAATTTTGCCTCATTTTGTGATCGCGATCGCCAAAGTTGAAATAAAACTGATATTTATTTTTCAATTACACATTACAAACGTACACTAAATATACATATATTTAATGTTTAAGTAATGGGGATTGATGGAGGCTTGAACAATATGGAGATTGATCCAGAGCGTAATTTTACAGGCTGAACGCTTCTGTGTTAAAAACACTTAGGGTCCAAATGTAAACTGCAAATGCTCGAATATTTATTGGGCGAACATTCTTTTCTATTAGGCAATTTCAACCATTTCTAACGTACTCGTAGTTCAACAATTTAGGCTGTATGCGGTTTACAATGTGAAATATGTCAGCTAATGAAATGTCGATAAGATGTCATCGACAACGTCAATCACTAAAATACAAAAGTGACGTTAGTAATTGCTGAAATTCACGTATTTGATACTATTTTTAATTGAATTCATATGAATTTAAATCCTTGTTCTAATGAAATGCCCTATCAATTAGTATACAAAACTTTAGTCAAAGCTCTGAAACATTGCATTTTGCTGCTGATAATCGCGATTGTGTGTTGACGTGTGAAATGTACAATTATGTTGGTTCCCTTTTTTAGATGAGTTACTTCCAGGTACTGAACATGTAACCATAATGAAAATACATCAACTCGACACTTTTTTACAATAATAAAAATGAAACTAGTAAAACTAAAGGGAATATTGTGTTGCGCGTGACAGACTTCAGAACTCAGAAAAACGCTACGGGTTCTTAGCGTGTACGTGAACGGCCTTGTGATCTATCTCGTTCTATCGTATAGCTGCATTGTATTCTGTCTCTGTTCATTGCCAATCTATCAGCAGTATATTAAATCTATGGTTTTAATAGTGAATACGTGAAAAACATTTGATGAGAGTTTAAGAAAGCTTATGGGCAAATACCAAGCCAAGAGTGTAACTCGAAAGACAAGTTTGGTGATTCCTACATGTTGTTAACCTAAAATGTGCGTGTTTCAATTTTATTATGAATTCGGCAAAAGTTTTACTACATAAGTAGGAATGGATTACTTAAGGGAGCTAGGAGAGGATTAAAAGAGGTAAGATAAATAAAGTACTCAAGTGTTTAAAACGAATTCGTTTTACAATGCAATGTTTACGTTCAAGGTTGTAGGACGACCACTTTTAATTAGAAATTTTTTTGCGAAAAATATTTCAAGGTCAAAAGTTGACCTACATTTTTTATTTCGGAAATGGGCTCTAAACACGATATTTAACTCCTATAAAAAATTCCGAAAGTACATAAAATTTCATCCTGTATAAACCAAGGATCACTGATATAACTCTAGTTATTTTTGGTTTAAAAATTACAGGTTGCTATTGCAATAATTTTAGGTGTTGTGTAAGGAGAGCAATATAATCTGAAATGCGATACAGGAGATTTCCACGCGAATTGTGTAACGGTTAGAACGCTAGTAGTATGTAATAGAGTACCTATCTACGTATTACTGAACTCGACCAAAAAACAAAAAAAATATCCTGACGACAAAAACGAATTTTATTTTAGGACAATACAAAGGTAAAGTTAAGTAAGCTTATACTTATTTTGGCCGAGCACCTACCTCCAAGTCACGTAGAACTTGGTGAAGTATAACGATGTCATTGGCGTAACTTATTACGTCCGGTCCCTGCAGTCCATGGGGAGATCCTGAATGCCGCACATAAAGATTACAAATAGCGCTGGTCCGAACATACTGCCCTGAGGTACCCCTAATTTGATAGGAAGCCGATTGCTTATGGCCAAGCCAACACAAAAATACTAAGAATTGTAGGCAAAGTAACTATGTAATATTTATAAGTCGTTTCTTAATTTTATTACACAAGGTCGTGTTCTTCCGTTCAAGGTTAAAGTGTTTTTAATTACCAACGCCTGCTTTAGCTATTTCATATAACCAGCTATAAAATTCTGAATCCAATTTAAAAATGTAGTCACTGCATTAAATAAATTAGCAAGAAAGTAATAGAATACTGATTTCAACTGCGTAAGAATCTTGAAAATTTCCCACCACTTGGGACCCTCTTAATCTTTGATTGGGGGTGGAAAATGTCTTTATTAAGCGAAAGGATGAAATTGGCTCATTTCGCGGCCGAAACTGATTGCCCTTGATAAGATAAACAAACCCTTTACTGGGGCCCTCGACGGAGCCGTACCTTCAAAATAGGAAAAAGTAAATACAATTTCCCATTTTAGATAAAAGAATTTGCATCAAAAGATTAAAATAGATAGAGATTTTGACAACGTTAACGCTCGGCTGTTTGTGTTTTGCCAGCCAGCTTTAATCTTAATTTGTATTCTTTTGTTGATACAGATAAAAGACATTTTAGGAGTTAATTTTTTAAGGTCTGTGTTTACTCAAAATGTTTATAGAGATCAAAAAGAGCCTTAAATTTAGGGTTGTCCAATATTTTTGGTTAATATTGTTTGAGAATGAATAAAATAAAACTTTTAATCACAAAGGCAGATACGTAAAATGATGTTACCTAATTAAAAAGTATTTATGGTATCATCTGAATAACAAAAGTTGTAAAGAATTCATAATTTTCTTCTAAATCCCAAATAACTTGAATACCAATATTTGAATTGGTTCAACGTTTTCTATTATATTGTCATTTTCTACTAGAGCAATTCAAAATGTTTCAGATCTATTACATATTCTCATTTTTGAATGTTGTTTACATTATAAATATTAAGAACTAGATTTTTAAAAATACTGTAAAATACAACTTTTTTCATATTGACTTTAACGAGAAAGTGAACAATTAAATGACATTATTATTCCAGAATATAGTATGGTTTTAATAATGTGTAACATAAACAAGCATTTTACTTATTTCAACTGGAAGGACCACGTTTTGCATTTAAAATGTGCAACATTTTAACGACGAACCGAATAGGCGCAGGTGCATCAAAATGGATTAAAGGACTTTTAAAACAAATTTTCTGTTTTTCCTGAGTGTCACTGTGAACCTAACTAATGCCATAAGAATGTCAATATAGCGTCTGGTTTTGGCCATAATCCAAGTGGCCTATGCGGATTGTTGAAGGAATGTTGTACGGCAAAATCCTTATTTTCAATTTAATCGAGGGCAAGGCCGAGGCCTAGCCTAGTCAAGAGTAGGCTAGGGAAATAGATAGGGATTCGATTTAAACGTGTCTTTCAAAAATCAGACAACACTCATGATTATAATTTATAACACCACTTAATTTATTTTCATTAGTCATCCATATATTCGGAACAAAGTTCGACTATGGTGAACACAACCAAATCACTGCATTACTGCTATAAACACTATTTAAACCACATCTGAATATTTATTTCATTCTTCAACAACAATTTAACTGCCAGTGTTTTGTTTGCGAAATGGTCGTTAAGTTAAATATTTGCATCATACAGTTTACCCCGTCGTTAACATGACACAACTTGACTAACTACGTGTTACTTATACTCGCTGAAATAATCTCTAGTTTGCGCAAAGGGCGCCATCATCGCGGCTTAGGATAATATTAATAAACGGATCACAGTTTGGGAAATATCTTTAGACAGAGTTTAATTGATTTTACTCGTAGTTAATAATAACATTTAGGATATCCTAATAATTTTCATATCGGTATCGAATGTGTTAACAATGTAAAAATCTTGTGTTTTTTTTCACCAAAACCAATAGACCAAACATTCAAATTAGTATCATCCTTACTACACAAGCTGTAATTAACAATAATATAATCTTTGAGTAAAAATAAATACATGCACTTCTTAATAATTCACACAGAGCACCTTACAATCAAAGACTGGCGTTCTTTGGCATTAACAGCCTGCGGCTCAGACGTTCTATCCAAGATTTAGTGTTTTTACATGGGCTTGTTAGCGGTTCGCTGAAGTGCAGTGCACTCTTAGAAAGTGCTTCACTTGCTGTACCTTTTTTTTTTTTTTTGAAAGGACATATGCTGTGGCAGAAGGCCTTTACTGCTTCACCGGGCGGGTTTTAGGCGAAAGCGGAAGGCACTCAGCCCAAAAGCGGCCTGCTAGCGGGTACCTCGAGCGCGAGGCGAGTTCTAGACTTCGCATAGCGAAGCCTAGGGCTCGCCCGCGCAAGGGCCCCGTACCAGCGGCGCGATCGGACCGTGTCGGGTGCTGAAGGCGGGGGCGGGCGGGGCTGAACACTGATGGGGCGGGGAGATGAATAGGACCCCTCTACGCGGTAGCGAAAGGTACGATTTGACAGAAAGTCTCGAAGGATGAGCACGAGACTGTCGGGCACTTTGAGTTGGTACAGCTTGTAGATCAAGCCGTTGTGCCAGACTTTGTCAAATGCTTTCGCTACATCGAAGAAGAGTGCACCGGTTACCATCGGTTTGGATCTGTTGAGGCCGTCGAGAATGTGCTCCGTTAGGCGGTGCACCTGTTCGACACAAGAGTGGGAGGCTCTGAAGCCAAACTGTTCGTTGATTAAGAGATTGTTCGAGAAAATGTACGAGTAATCTCTTAGGCGGGAGACGAGAACACGATCGTGTAATTTGCCCATAGTCTTGAGGAGACTGATGGGCCTGTAGTTGGCGGGCTTGGAGCGGTCCTTGCCGGGCTTAGGGATACCTATGACGTCTGCTTCTTTCCACGCGGTTAGAAAGATGCAGTTTGCCATGTCACTATTGAAGATAGCAACCAATAGGCAAATCAGTTGGGCGGGGAGGACTCGTAAGACTCTGTTGGAGATCCGGTCCGGACCGGGAGCCTTGTTTGGACGGAAACCTTTGATGATGGTTTGCACCTCATCGGCGGTGGTGGGTGCAAGGGGGCAGGTTGGAGGGAGGGCCGAGAGACGTTCGACTTCGCTGTCCACCATACTAAGGTGGGCAGCGTCTATAGGAAGCCTGCTAGGAGAGCACTGGGCCTCTAGGCTGTCGGCCAGACATTCGGCTTTCTCTTCGTCGTCGAATACGACGGAGTTGTCGGGTCTAGAGAGAGGAGGCATAGATGTGACTATATCTGACTTGAAGGATCTCGCCAACTTCCAATAGGCTTGGTGAGATGGTGAGATCGTTTCAAGTAGGCTATCCCACTGACTTTCCCGAAGAGCCTTAATACGTTCCTTTACAGATGTCCGTAAAGTGCGTAGAAGGGTTCGGTTATATTCGGTGGGATAGGAGTCATAAGCTCTGGTCGCAGCTCTCTTTGCCCTCAACAACTCTCTCACGTCATCCGGCAAGTTCAATCTATGCCTAGGCATATCTGGAACTTGCCTGGACGAATCGCTAATAGCGGTCGTGATGTGGCTAGTGAGGGCATCGATCGCTTGGTTAGTCTCGTGAGGCGATCCTAACCTGTCTGGGATTGAGTTCAATACTGAATCGGGACTAGGTCCGAGGTGGCTCTCGAGCCTGTGCCAGTCCAGTATTGTTTTCATGGATATCGATTGGTCAGAAGGACCTAATTGGAGGACAACTGGGCGATGGTCAGAATCTAGGTCATGGTGGATTTCTATTGAACGAAGGCGCAGGCCTACATTCTTTAGAACCGCCATGTCCAAGATATCGGGTCTGTGGTTTACGTTAAATGGATAGTGGGTCGGAGAAAGGGGGGCGATGATGTCAAAATTGAGGTCTTCAGCGATATCTGCTAACTCTCTGCCATTGCTGGAGGTTGTTAAACAGTTCCACTGAGTATTTTTGCTATTGAAATCTCCGCCGAGAATGACGGAGGGTCCCATAGCAAAAAGAGCCTCATAGTCGCTCCTTAAGGGAGTCTTGTCGCCAGGTTGATAAATGGAAGCTATTATGACTGGTTGATGGCCGGTCATGGCTAGCCGACAGACAGAAGCTTCAACGTTTGTGAGCGTGGGAGGGTCGAGGGGAACGCAATGCAAGGAGCGTTTGTAATAAATTAGAGTGCCGCCACCTCTAGTGGGCCTATCGTTGCGAACTACGTTATAGTTGGCAATCATAGCACTACGAGGGAGGATGGAGGGTTTTAATAAGGTTTCTTGTACCAAACAGATGTCGACTTGGTGCTTCATAAGGAAGAGTGATATCTCTACCTTTTGCTTTTGAAGACCAAAGGCATTAAAAAATGCGATGGTAAGGGACCGGGGTTTCGTTCTAGAGGGTGTATTATTCATGGTGAGGAAATGTTTCTAACTTTTTGGAGGAGGTCGGCGTGCTTATCTAAAAGACAAAGCATTGCGCATGGGTCTTTTTGATTCGCACGGATTTGGGCTGCTACATATCTAATTTCAGCCGGGTTGATTTGGCTGAGATTATATATGAGCATGGCATCCTGCTCGTACGGGACAATTGGCGAAGCCTTAGGGGCATTTGATCGCGGGTCACGGAAGGTGACCGGGGCATTAGAAGGGATAGTAGCCTGCTGTGCCTGAGGGGCCTTAAGGACTACTGGTGGTGCCTGAGGGGCAGTAATGGTGGCCTTAGGGGCCACAATGGGGGCCTTAGGGGCCACAGTAGGGGCCATAGTGGCCATATTTGGGGCCTTAGGGGCCGTCGGGATTGCTGCAGTTTGGCTTAAGGCCGGGACCGGGGTGTAGGCATTCCTTGCCCAGGATAGTGGTCGAGACCACGCGTTGTGTCCGTAGGGACGCAACTCTGGGAAGGCTGCGGGTTGAGCCTGAAACTGGCGAAAAGAAGGGGCTGGAAAGTGCGCGGCCTTAGGTGCCTGCACCCGTGAGTTTACTCGCGGAGCACGGGGGCAACCGCGTTAGTTCGCGGTGTGTCCCTGCTCTCCGCAGAGTACACACGCGGGCGGGGTAGTCGCCGTGTCCTTACAACGAGGACAGTCGGCGGTACCGTGGTCGCCCAGGCATTTCACGCAGCGCGGGCGTGCGTGACAATTACAGGCAGAGTGCCCGTACAACTGGCAGCGATGACACTGGCCAGGGGTGAGTTTTTTATGGGGGGTCTCGATGCGGAGGCCGGAGATATGGCATATAGATTTTATATTAAAAATCTTTTTGCCTTCGGGGGTATTTTCTAGTAAGATCTGTACTAAATCGTAAGGGGCTTTGCCACGCGCTTTGAATAAGCGGTGGACTTCCAGAGCTGGGAGCTGTGTCGACTTCTTTCGGAATTCCGCTTACAACCACGCGGAGCTTCTTCTCCTCGACCGGAGTGTAAGTAGATCTTCCTTACGTTGAGGTGCTGTTGGAGCTGCCCGTAGGAGGCGATGTGCGGCGTTTGCACGCGGATTCCGTCGGAAGCCGACTTTGCGTGTGAAAACGCAATGTGGCGCTCATTGAGAGCAGCCGAAATATTTGTCCAGGCAGACTTGTCCTGGACTACGATGGGCGGGGGAAGGGGGGCCTTTTTTGTCTGTGAAGCAGACTGCGAGGTTGGGGCTGGGGCAGGGGCGGAGCTGGCGGCGGATGCCTTGGCCGGTCTGGGTTGCCTGTGGGATACTTTGGCGGTTTTCACCGGGGGTTCGGAACGCGCGGGTTTACGCGCTCGCTTTCCGTGGGTCACTTGAGTGAACCCTTCGGAATCGGACTCCTCGGTTTGAGACGTTTCCTCCGAAGAGGAGGAGCCGTCACTAACGGGGGACTCGTGACTATCCTCTGATGAGGAGCTGGAGGGTGTGGGAGGAGAGGAGGAGCCCGAAGGGCTTTCCTCTTCCTCCATGGGAACGGGCTCTGGGTCTGGGGAGGCGGGCGAGTCTTCGGAGGCTTCGCGAGCGCGACGAAAGGCATTAAAGTCTTTCAACGCGTCGCCTCCTAACGATCGGAGGTACTCTAAAAAGAGTACCTCCATCGTGGAGGGAGGACCTTAGGTAGTAATTTTTAATTACCACCGATTCGGAACGCGCCTTCACCGAGAAGAATCGGCAAGAAACTCGGTAACGGTGAGTGATGGGTGTCTGTGTGGTCCAACCTGCCACAGGAAGGTTGGTTGAGTCGGGTGTGCCTAAAAAGGATATGAGGTCCCTAACACTGGGTGGTCCCACGACGATGTGATGTCGCCGCGGGGTGAGTGGCCTACGCCTAGCAGTCCTTCGGGAGGGACCGAGCCACCGAAATGGCCCGGGATACGCTCCCTAAGGGGTGGAATATTAGGATGGGTAGGGTGGGTCACGCCCGGCAGGGAAAGGACTGCAGTTTCTAGTGTCTCTAGGGCGAGGAGGAACGCCTCACCCTCTCAAACGTGCCTTCCAGGAGGCCTACACTTACAGCCCGATATACCGGCGGCGGAGGGAAATTTCAGCGCCTTGAAAAAGGCACTGTCTGTCGCTCCCTATCGAACAGAACCGCTTTGAAAAAAGCGTTTAACTCGACAAAGGTCAGTTGACACCGTTAGGTTAACCTTTGGAGAGCCGCGGGCGAAACCACGTAGAAAGAAATAAGATAGAAATGCTGCGAACAGCGAGACGGATCGACAGCGGAGCGAGCGTCCGACCTGTGCGAGCGCTGGGAGCGGAATCTGGTCATGACTTGCTGTACCATTTCGCGTTCCTCGTAGACCCGTCGACAAGACTTTTGCACTTCCCACTGTCAAAACTAATGTAGGCAGATGTGCTCCCGTGGCAAGATGCTGTGCACAATACAACGCTTTAAATAAAAAATACAACGGAGGCATGGACGTTTTTCGTGACAGGCTACCAAAGTTCAAGGTCAACCTTTTCAAGGTTTTGGGTAATCAAAGTGAACATCACTAGTCGCTTCAAGCGCTAGTGAACTGAAATTAAATTATAGTCTTAATTAAATTGTAATTAGGGAACCAGATGTTTGAGAGGATTAACTCTTTTATTTATAATGATTGAGTGGATTCTTTTAGTCATTATTGTTATTTATTATAAATCTGTTGTTTAATATAACAAATGATGAGTACGCCTGTAAAAGGTATATATATAAGATATTTATGTAATTGTGCTTAGCTTTAAGAATGTACAATATATATACTGTTGGTGTACCTATTCCAATAAAAAATAATAATAATAAAGTAAATTCTATAAGAAATTTAACTTAGTTTTCAGTATCATAAACTAACAAGTTTATGTAGTAAGTATATTATGAAACAAATTGGATACTGTCTCAAAACGGAGACCCGGTTGTTAATATGTGCCTTAGTGCTTTTTAATGAGGTCCCACGACGACATCTTCGGTGGAGCCCAGGAGACGTAAGCGCTGTTCCCGACGTAATGTATCATGTTAGCAAGCAAGCTATTTATCCTCTTAAGCAGCACTTATGCAGTTGCTTTTATTGCTATAGTCTTCAACAGCGTAGAATTTACCATAAAAACACTTTATCGTGGCGGTACAGGTCATTAAGGCTTTAAAAACAAAGGATTTCTTTCTGTCGTGTGAAATTGGGTCGCTTAAAACTTAGGATAATACGAGTAGGTTAGGTTAGGATAATAGGTGCTTTGAAACGCTTATATTTTTGTATATAGAAAGAGGATGTTGTTTTAACTATATCGAAGACGCTGATTGAATCTGTTAATTAGACTTACTTTTAGTTTTAACATTGATATTATCAGGCAGTAAAAGAAGGCATGTTCACGTTTAAATTCCTTTCTACATTTCTACATAATCATGCAATGGGAAAGTTTAAAAAGTAGTCAGAATATTGATAATATTCTGATGACTTATAGAAAATCAAACCTTGAGGATAATGTTGTGAGCATCTCAAAATAGTAATAGTCATCATCCACATCAACCTACATCTGTTGGTGCCATAATTGCCACGAATATCTTGCAGGTTTGACATATCAGTTTGACTTAGAGTGGAAAAAATACGCAGCTGCTAGTATTCTTCTAACAATACTCCTTTGGTTGCCGCAACGGGCGCCACAATAATAATATGGTGAGGATTATTCTTTATCTAAAAAATAACCTTTTTATACAATCAAGAGTAAAAGCTATACGGTACTTTAAAATACTAGAAAACTAATTATCTAAAAAAAGCAATCAGATGTCTTTGTCAAAATTTTGACAGCTTTAAAAAGTTAAAGCACATTTATATGCGAACAAAATAAGAATAACCTACCATATAACTCGTCCAATCACTTATCTCGTCAAAACAGAAAAACACACATATAAAGATCTAAAAACTCATAGCTAGGCGTAATCAAATCTAAACATTTATGCAGCGTCGCCTCCCCAACCATAAAAATATATTAACTGCCATAAATTTGGCATCGTCAGCGATTTATCCGCCGCTTAAGCACAATACACATAATTCCAGTACACTCACTGATAGAATGTGTTATATGCTGATTCCAACCTTACTGCATCCAACCGTTTTTATATACAAAAACTAATAATTAATAATAAGGACCCGGTTGGTGTAAAGGTGCAGTGGTCCACGTGTCCCTGGTTTGGTTACCTGTCGGGTCAATTCAGGAAACGATCTTTCCTACGTTTGCTTGGGTCTAAAAGGGGCGAGTGAACTACAGTCGAAAGCATATTAAGTGATTGTTTTCGGCTTTTGTCGTAAGATAGAAGTTGTGTAAACAAGTAATGTTACGGGTGGCTTGAAAACTCTGACACCAAATCATCCTCAAATTATACTTACATGAGTTAGTAAATAAATACATCCAATCACATTCATTATTTATCTTGCATTAAACTAAGAGTACAGTATCCAACACATCAACAAAATCATTTATATTTGGTTGTTTTTTTTTGGCATAAATTATGCATGAGCATGCAAGTGCATACTTGCCCATCATCGTAGCAATCTGTAATCTTGCTTTTTCATCATCAATTGTATTGTTGATTTAGTCGCAAATACAAATACAAATTTTTACAAAACGTTTTTACTAACGTTGATAATATGATTGTAGTTGGCATTAAGCCCACTGTCTTTACTTATATTAGTTCTTAAGCGATACGCCGTTGATCGTAAACAGCGCTCATCAAATGGCGGATTATTGCCGACATGCGCGATATAAGTCCACCTTAAAAGAAGGAGGAATGCCGTCATGAAAAATTTAAGAAAATGAAATGAATCGGTGAAATGAGGCGTATTGACTCACACATAAAATGCGTACTTAAAACTGTGGATGGTACAAGGACTGCCTGTACATCGAACTAGAAACATTTTGCGTTTTAAGATTAAGTTGTTTTGAGATTTTGAAAAAGTATGGACAGATACTAAAAGTTAGGTAAGGATAAGACACCTTTAAACCATGTAATCAGCTGATTTGGTATTTTTAAAGGCTGATACGACGTACTGGCATCTCTTGAAACTACTATTCTGCTTGTATTTAAAATAAAAATATTGTATCATTATCATCATCAGATTACATCAGTACATACACTCCTGGATACAGGCCTCTTTAGATTTTGTGACAACTGCCACGCTTGACAGGCGGGTAAGCGAATGCAATTTGCTGGTCAGTGGTAGAGAAAAGATCTGCTGCCAGTCTTCTTATGACAAATGATTGAATAACAATTGCTATTCATATCATATATGTATAATAATAGACAACCGCAGCACCCATAGTGCTCGTATCATATTACCTAAAAGTATTAATGTTTCGCATAAATCATGCTAGAGCGTAGATAAACAAGCATACATTTGCATCTGATAGACGTTGCTTTTAAATGAACCCGTACGAAAACATCACATGATGGATGAAGGCGCTGTTATTGACGAAATGCGATACAGGACCCGGAATGCATTAGCATGGCTGCTGAATCATTCCGATGGCGGCTAAGATCGAACGCAAAATACTAATAAACTGCGTAGTGTATTTTATAATTCTCTTAAATAGGTAAACCGACTTTACCGCCAATATTCGGTATAAATGTTACCTACTTTCTATTGTCGTAATAAACCTGTCGTGTAGTAACTTTGTCTTTTATCTATCATCAAAAAAGAAAACCAAGGTTGTCCCCGTCGGTTTAATAACAAGTCGCGATTTTGAATTGCCTACTCGATCTTCATCTCATCGTGATATGCGTATTTCTACTAGATCTTCATCTTTTCGCGATATTGTCTTTCTTGTACGAGTATAATGACTGTGGTCTCAAAGTTTCTTCGCCTATTACAGTCTTTTGCATGACTTGTTTATACGACCATCATCAGTTCTTGCAGCAGAAAGATCAACGACTATTACCTACCTATTTCCTACGCGCCCGCCTATTCCAAATCCGATCAAATTAATCGGGAATCGAAACCCGGACCTTATGAAAACACGGATCACCACAACACTGCATCAATCGAAAAATCATCAAAGAAGAAAGTAATAATACAAGACTTTTGACATTAAGTGCATTTTTTTTTATTATGTATGCAAACATTTTTGGGACGAGTAAATATTATACTGTGTGTTTAATTTCTCCGATAAAATATGGACGGCAGTTGGATTGTGACAATACAAACATTGGAAACCCAATTCTGAAAATCCTTATCATAATATTAGCAACAATATAATAATACTCACAAGCAAGTATTCTAAGTACACTAATGGAACGTCATAGAGTTTCCGTGTATTTTACGTAAAAATATATCTAAAAGTTAAAAGTACATTACGATTAAAAAAACAAAAAGGTGTTGTTAACGATTTTTATGAATGTTAATAGAAAATAATATAAAATGATGATGATGCTTTTTCTTTTATTTATATGTTTACTAGAGTTTTAATTAGTAGAGTCTGTTCTCGAGTATGCGACTAGTTGTTATTTTTTTTATAAATGTATTTAAACCTAAACCTTATTTATTTTTTTGGGATTATTTTACCTTGGTTACATAACAATAGGAACTCATAAAACATGCGCTTAAATCTCTGAAGCGTAAAATGTTGCCTCCCTCGACGTTGTGATTGTACGCTTTATAAACTTTTATTCATAAATATTGTTAATTTACATGTTCTTTTCTCAAAGAATAGTCAGACCATAAGCAACACTATTGCTATATGCTACTATTTCTTAGAATTCAACAAACTTAAAAAGTTAGTTTAAATAAATGTCTCGTAAAATATTATGGCAAAACAGCGCCCGATTGTGGAAGTCTTGGTTCGCCAGCGGAAAAGTTCTGAACTCCGGTGCAGAGTTACGGCAGTTTCAACAAAAAGAACTAAATCTTTTAATTCAGTTCTGTTGACATCGAACTTATTGATACTATCTCTATGTTGTTGTTTACTGGCCAACTCTTGCAGACTTGGTTAAAAGTAAATTTAATTTATTATTGCTTAGTACCAAATTAAATTATTAGCAAAAGAAAACATTAAAAAAAAATTAATAGACTCAGGCGTTACTTTGCGGAAATCCATAACTAATTATGGATTTAGAAAATTATTTTGCTAATGATTTCCGCTTGTTAATATCAGGAGATGTTGTCGCCTTCGCTGCGCTCCGACGACTTTTAGTGACGACGCGTCGAGGTTTTTATTGTATTGGTGTTGGGTACTAATAATTGCATTAACTGTACTGCATGCATTTTTTGAGGGAGGGCGGGCGGTTTCCTGCATGAAATAGTGCTTGCTCAATCAGTGTTAGTGTGGTGCAGGTGCTTCCTCAAATCAGTGTTAGTGCGGGTAGTGTGGTGAAGGTATCTAGGCCGGTATATTAACAAGCGGAAATCATTAGCAAAATAATTTTCTAAATCCATAATTAAAGAAAACATTTGTCACAAGTGCTATTCAAATTACATGCAATCAGTGTTATTTCTGCAAAAAAAAATCCGAGTTGTTTTTAAACGCCCCAATATTTTAACCTAGCACTGCTTCGAGACAAGTCGAGACGAGTATAAGTCTTGAATCACAAAAATGGTTCTTTCGTAGGTTGAAAATACTGTTAAATAACTTCTCAATTTATCTGATTATCAAATAGTAATAATAAAAGATGTTGTTACCACAAAATTGCTTTTCGTATATGCCAAAGTAAGAATGCACAAAATATTTTTTTTTTATTTCAGGGCCTACTTTAGTAAGGCATTGTCAAAAGCATTTGAATTGTCTCATACACGGAGTGCAGCAATAAATGGTAATTTGTTGAAAATGCCAATTTGGTGCAATTTCCAGTGAACTGATGATTTATCAGCATTAATTTCTAACACTGAGCATGTTTTTTCAATAAGGTCATTCAAAATGAATATCTACGAGTAAACCTACATTAGGTAATATCTCTTGCAAAGTTATATCTTGCAAATAATACGTCATTTGGAGATAAACCTCATATAGTGAGCTTAACACATTTTTATTAAATCGTAAAACGAGCAATCGCGTTGGAGGGTGCCATCAAAAATATCTGATGGATCTATCGGGGATGAGGGTGAATAAAAAGTTGGGCCGAACACAGCATAGTAGTCTGCGGTCGCAATCGTATCTCGGGTTTCCGAGACAAAAACAAATGGAAGTATTACCGGAGACAATCTACATTTAAATAGATCTTTTTCCTCAATTCGTGTGCCTTGGTGATAGGTATCGTGGCCGATTTATTTCGGGGAATTTACATTTTGGCGCCCGAAGCAGACGGTGTTTAGATGCTTTGTAAGGTTCAACTCGTAATGAACGTTGCGTACGTTTAAAAATAAATCGGTGTACAATTTATTTTAAGGCAGAAAGCTTGTATGCGGATGTTTTTGTGTTATTTAAAATACATTTACGAAGAAGAAATGTTTTCTGATTTCAGAGTCTTGTAATTTTCCGCTTTAATACTTTAGAATTAGATTAAAAAATAAGTTTTAAGGAACAGTTAGGGAAAAGAAGATAATCCCAGCCTTTATTACTGATCCTTATCAATGCTAGTCCACATCAGTCCACTATTGGGCAAAAACTTCTTTCATATAGGAAATTTTACCGCGTCCTATATTGGGAATAATCTTTAAATCGCCTCTTTCGTTACCCATAAAACCAGAAGGAGTGGTGATTAAATACTACAATTATTAGGCCAGCATTACACTGAACTCTACAAAAACTCTGAATAGTTTTCTATCCGACTTGATTAGTGTCCACTCAAGAACTCGTTTACCCCAGCAGTTGCCGGTTTTGCGGCTGGCTAATATGGCTAGCCCACTGCCACTTCAGCTTGCTAATCCGGTGGGCTATGTCGGTAACTTTAGTTCTCTGCCGGATCATCTCGTGTCTGATTTTATCTCTAAGAGAAGTTCTTGAGTGGAGACCGCGTCTCGGAAAACGTAGTGTAGGGCGCCCTCAGGCCAGGTGGAGTGTTGATTTGCACAAGATGGCTGGCAGGAGCTGGATGCGAGAAGTCAAGGATCGACCTAAGTGGCGTGCAACTGGAGAGGCCTATGTCCAGCGGTGGACTGCGATAGGCTGATGATAATGATGATGATGATTAGTGTCGTGTGGTGTAGGCACATTTAAATAGCATTACTCTTTCTCTTTTTATGGGTATCGTAAGAGGTAGCTAAAGGAGTACTGTCAGAAGAAGGCGGGTAGCAGGGTCTTCTCTCTAGCACTGGCCAAAACTGCGATCGCCAAACCCCCTGCTAATAAGCGTGGCAAACTCAGGGTGGAAATTCTAAAACAATTAGCTAATAGAATAACACAATTACACCTCATTCATTTCAAAACAACACAATTATCAGACAATGTACCGAAACTTTGTGACGCATCAAGATGCACCATAATAATTAAGGCCTGAAAGGATATTTTCTCGGATAAAAACTATGCTATGGACATTCTCAGATTTAAAATAGCTATTTGTTTCAAACATATTACAAAAATACAAATCTTCTCTGTTATAATATATTTGTGTGGTTTTATGCTTAGTAGCTATAAATTACCTATTACTTTAAGGATATTTCCAAAAACCCTTTATGAGCGGATGTTCATTAAAAAATATTCATTTAAGTATTTTTAAATAATTATATAGCCTTTAATAAATAAGAACTTTCGAAAAATAAGCCTTGAACATTTTGCCGTAATTAGCTCAGTGTGGTAAACTTTTAAGATCAAGCGAAGCCATTAACTCTTTAGCAGGAGAAATTATTTCTTCTTGCTAAAATATGGCTCTTCCGGGTAAAGTATATTTTTGCATGCAGGATTAAAAAGCTCAATTTAGGTGTTTCTCAGAAAGTTTATATTCAAAAAGTAGAAAATGTAGATAGGTATACATATTTTTAACGTTATACTTGACTGACCTATTAGTATGGCAGTGTAAAATGGTTTTACTACTTTGGTTGTTTATGTTATGGGCCCATCAATATTCTTCTAAGAGATGAGTGAAATTTGTATCATGCTGCATATCAAATTTATTTTTGAAGAAAATTAAATACGTAAACACAAAGATAACTCTAAAATAAGTAGCTAAGTAAGCACTTGTGTTTCGTGAAAAACAAAAACAAACTAAGGTACCACAAACACCCACTTACTGTGATTTCTTAATAACTGTCATTGTAACAATTGTTTGGAAAAAAAATTGGAAAAAATGGATAGACAATTGATTTAGTTGTGACTTTTTAGTGTGATTCTTGAGAAACAAAACTTTTCGCTCATCAGGCTTCTTTCACTGTAAACTAGAACGCTTAACTGTAACCAAAATGTCATACAACTTTTCTCTTGAAATAAACCTTAACATTGTTGATATTGAAATAGCACGAGTATTAAATAAATAAAGTATTGTTGTACAGACGACAGCGAATCCGGCTATACACTGAGGTATCTAAAAGTCTTGAAAATAGGTGCGAGTTTACAAGAAAAATGTAAAGTCTAATGGGAAAGCCACAGTCCACAGTACTTAAATGATTCAGTGTACCGCTGAACTACTATTAAAAAAAAATGCACTGTAGTGGCACTAGTGACCGACATTTTTTCTGTTAATATTGAAAATAAGAATAAAACAGGCAGCATATTGTTATTAAGTAACACGTAAAAGAAATTATTTGAAAATTTCAAATAATTTCAGAATCCACGAAATTATTTGAAAATTTCAAACAAGCTTTACGCTATAAGCTATACCTAACGGCGAGCGTGTTCTTCAAAATAAAGACTTTTCTTAGAGAAATGTTTGAAAATTTAAGCCTATTTCATTTTTTAATGTCGTGATCTCAGTAAACATACTTGATCTTGAAGTTATCACGAGTTATTTTGGAAGTTATGATTTGTTATGTTTACATAGCACTAAGAGATAATAACATTATTATAATAGTGTCGGCATGTCAAATATAACAACAAACTGTGTGTGAATTCCATAAGTACTGTCCATATCGAATCCCGTGATACGGAAGGCACTGATCGAATGCCAACATATTTTATAACCCGACCCAAACACGAGCTGCCACTTCGGAAAAGAGAATCAGGAAATAATAATGTGTCTATCATTTATTTTGTACGCTCTCTGCGGAAACTTCCACTTTCACGTTTGCTGCTGGTACACAAAGTCCTTTATAATATACGAGGTATATTCGAATGTGTACGCGATGAATCGATAAGCAGGTGTGCAATCCGTTTTGGAGCGCTCTATTGGAGCAATTGTACAACTAAGCACTATCACAATGAAAGTGCAGACAGTAAACCAAATTGTAGATGTATTAAATTTATCATTCTTCTCATCATCAGCCTTCAAAGTCCAGAGAGACTTATGAGATCTTGCTATAATCGCAACGCTCGACATTACGGATTGAATATCGCAGTACACAATAGTAGAGAAAATAGTGTTGACGGTTTCCTCCCGTTAAATCTCCTTTAAAAGCCTCTTACTACATCTATATAGGACGACAAGGTTTGTAGGGTTATTCTGTAAAATGTAAGTACTTAAATTCGACGGGCATTAATTTGTTCCTCTTACCATTTTTTATTATACATTAATAAGAACCCAGTAGCGTATTTTTTGTATTATTTAGTAGATAACATAATAAATATATAAATGTGGTTGCACATGTATATAAATCTTGTTTTTTTTAAATATGATTTAAGCAGTATGTCTAATTGTTTGTTATTCTTCAAGGCCCTTTCTTAATACACTTTACTATTTATAGAAATCGGGTATCAAATAGAAAAATAAAGTTATATATTTAGCACAAGTCGATACACAAAGCACACAGACACTATTAAACACTAAATAATTAAATTAAAAATAAATACATACCTACGAGTACTTAACAGCCGAAAAGATCTGCCCCTTAGCATTTATCGTTGCATCTTAATTAAGACATAGGAGAATAGGTAGTGGGTCTTCTGTATTTATATTTAGGGTGTCACTATCAAATGCATTATTCCCAGCATTAGGGTAGGCGTGATTAATCAAAGCGTAGCACAAGCACATCCATAATTATCCCAGCCGTACGCATAAATGGGCATTAAATTAACTGCCGACACTTAAGGCGCCGCGCCCAATAAAGAAATGTGTTCTTGTTATGTTTTAATAGGCAATTACTCATTAATACCACAGTAAAACGCAACAATTCTCCGAGGAAGAGATTGTGTTGAGACATTACCGAGGCAGTTAACCGCTACGGGCTATCATTTGAATGGGAAACCATTACGCGTTTATGTTTAATGATTATTTGAAGCTCCTCATAATTTTGCGCCATTTGTAATTTCGCTCGAATGTCTGCTCGTTAAGCATTGTTGCGGTGTAATTGTATTGTTTTTTCCCCATCCGAGTTGGCCGTGGTACGGCGACGAGTAGAAGAATAAAAAGTTAATTAACGTCCGCAAAGAATTATACTACGCTAGTTGAAAAATGTCTCGACTCACCATGTTTGCGGTGGCGGTGCAATGAATGTAGATACAGTAAACTCAGCACATTCTTTTGAATATTGCTAGTTTGAAAAACTTGTTTTTTGCTAGTTTGTAAAACTTCTTTTTCCTTCCCGTCGATATTAGCACGTTTCTTGATCCATTTCGACAAAATTAAATTAGTACCATAACTATTGCGATCCTACTGTGTAAAAGTATCTCCGTTGTGGTGGCGGTGCGACCTCTGAAAATCTATTCTTAAGTCTGCATTGCTGTTTGCACAGAGTAATTATACGAGCGCGCTATTTTTCATTCTTATCTTCACATCTTTGTTAGCTGGGAATTTAATCGAATGTTGTTAACAGTAATGTAGCAATTCGTCAGTGACCAGTTTAAATCCGTAGCGGAGTGGCATCCGTAAGTGATTAGCGTAGTGCGAACCCGACTAGCAATGGAGTGTTGGAGCTCGCGAGGCAAATCAGATTACTCGTATAGTACTGCAGAGTCGAAGCGTTATCTTACTATGTGTAAGTTTTACACTAAACGGGCTTACATGATACTACTTTTTAATATCCGTATACAGGTGACTTATTAATCATCTTCAAAAAAATTTATATGCTTTCAGTATCGTATTTAGAGCCCATTTATGAAGTAAAAAATGTAAATCCAGTTTTCAACCGAAAATATTTTTTGTAACAAAGTTTTCAATTTTTACGGTAATAAGCCTGTTAAGGTTTGAAGGGAAAATCGAAAACTTATGAATAGTATCGTAATGAATAAAAGAGATGCGCATTGCGTAAAAAAGTGTTGCAAGGAGGCCGTATCAAAAATTTCAGATTTTTGTCGGACATTTTCTAAGTTTTTATCTTGATATTTTTGTACTGGGCTATACCAAAAGAAAAAATACGTCATTTGTTTTTTGTCTCGTAGATTGCTATATTAAAATTTTAAAGGTGTTGAAAATTTCATCCTCTATAACGTATATTGCCTGCCAGAAATAAAATAACACCGTGTCGTTTGAGGCGAAGATATGGAGTCCCGCAAGAAAAGACTGGCAACTGCGTCTTTTATCAACCATTGGCCGTATAGCCAATCCGCTAGCTAAGCGATGCGACTGTGGAAAATTCATTTCAGAAAGGCGGATATTTACCTCGGTTAACAAAGGTTGACTTTGACATTTTGAGTTTTTTTTTTTTTATTATATGCCGAAGTCACAAAAAAGACTAAACTAAATGTGTCAAAGTCAATCTCAAGAGTTGTTGTAAAGTAAAAGTAAAGTAACAGCCTATAATCATCCTACTGCAGGAAAAAGGCCTCTATCATTGAATTACCACAGCAATGATGGGTACTGATATAATCACCACGCTTGCCAAATGCGGGTTGATGATCAAAAACCCGAGCATAGTACGAAAATTTGAGAATTGGAAACCCGCGGGCCCCGAGATCTTGGCCTCATATTTAAACCACTAGATCAACGGGGACGAAGACTTGTTGTCTTAATTAATAAAGCTAAAAAATAAACTAAGTTCAGTTATAAATATTTTTTACAACACACAAAGTTGATGATGTGTATCTAAAATATACATCACTCAGATAAACGTAAATCGCAGTAGCCTATCTGCCTCGCGAGGCGATCCGTTTAGTCTTTACTCGGCGCAAGCAATAAGTAACGCTTAGTAGGAGCTAGATACGAGCCTTGTCCGTGTTATCCTAGCCCTGCATCATGTACTAGGACATGAGAAATTATAGCACTCCTCACTTTACATGCTTCTTAGCTTGGAAATGCGCTTTACGATCATTCACAAGCGCAAATACTTTGTCAGTGTACTGTTGGCATGCCACGCCATTCTCTGAGCGCCTCTAACTAAACAGCTACGAGTGAAGTGGTCGAATGACTTGGTGTTTTTGTTTGTAGTTTTTTAATATTTAACTTTAAAGTAACAACAGAGAATACAAGATAGTTTGTATGAAATAAACTTTATACCGTCACCGATTGCAAAAAAATGTATTGGTGTCTAACAACTTTTTTCTTATTGATCGTAAGGAAAGCGTTAGGTAGTTAAAATGATCATGCAAAATGAAACTTTAATAGTAGTTTGAAAAATAATAATACTAAAGGACAAGAAAACTAAAAGTTTGAATAATAGATACTAATCTAAATATGAATTATTGGTACTAATGATAGGTAAGTAAGTAGATAATGTAATTATTAGTACCCAACAACGATATATAAACTAAAAATTGGGTACATACTAGTAATTGCATTATTTGTACTGCATGCATTTTTGTAGGGAGTGTGGGCGGTTTTCCTGCATGAACCAGCGCTTTCTTAGGAACTCAATATCGGTGCGGGTAGTGTGGTATACGAGTATTTACCTAGGTCGGTGTTAACGAGCGTAAATCATTAGCAAAACCATTTTCAAAATTTTTGTTATGGATTTCCGCAAAGTAACGCCTGAGTCAAATAATTTTTAGTACTAATCTATCCTTAAAACAAATGTGTATTATGTTAACTTGTTTATTATAACCCTGTTCGTTCATAAAAAACGTCGTTATTAGAGTTATTTACGTCCACTGTGATAACAGTGGAGCTATACTGACACTAATAATAAGAGCGATGCGCAGAATCCTCCTGGTATACACACAACGGTACAAACGCAGATAGGTATTACACGTTATTGCATGGTTCATATTTATGACAGTGTATTAAACAGAATTTAAAAAAATACTTATTTCACGAAAATCATGTAAATAAAAACCGACACAACTCAACTCAAGCACAAGTATTAAATCCCATATACTTTTAATGTAAGTTAATAGTAAATTAACAATTATACTGCAATATTTATATCTTCATTTGTCCATCTCCGTTTGAACTAAGCTGGTCTAATTAAATTCCAGTCCGCTACAATTAGGTGCCAAATAAACGTCCGAGGATTGCGAAGCTTCTCCGAATGCAATTAATCGTCACATCATTGCAGACACCTGCAGAAAAACAAAGACGAACGCTAGATGAGCCTCCCTGGAGACCAGAGGCAAAGAATGATAAAAACAGAAGATTCACCTTACGTATCACTTAGTACCGCTCACAGAAACACTTCTTGAGACCTACCGGAAGAGTTTCATAAGAAGTGACATTTAAATTAACCAAAAGATTTTGTTCTCAAATCAAAATGTGAGAAGCGAAATGGTTTATAGCTGAAATTTTATGTTATTCGTTGGTGAAAAAAGATGGCTGACAGTAATAACTTTAAAAAATAGTGTAATTATTGACAATTGTTATAAATTAGTTATCATTTTAGTATTTTCTTAATTTGCTAAGGCCTTTATAGTTACGTACCTACTCTTTGGTTAATCGACTCCTGCGCTGATGAAATTACGGACTGCTGCTACATAAAGCTTTTTATATTTTATTATATACAATTTTGTATGTTACGCACGTCAATTCCCATTCAGACTGTGTCAAAAGCGAAACTTGTTTCCACCTGGTGTCGATAAGCACATAATTTTTAAGACATTACACTTTGAAAATGTTCCAATAGAGGTAGTTATACAACTTTTCAAACTTCTCATAATCTCTTAAGAATGTATAATCGGAACTTGTATATCTGAATGGGTTTTGAAGTTATTTTCCATACAGCTTAACGCTAGCTACTTTAATCCTAACAAGGCGAATATGTCTAATACAAGTCTCAAAAACATTATGTTAATTTTTATTTATAATTTATTTCATGTTTGAAAAATATGACCAAATTACATAAACATGGATATCTGTTTAATTTCCAATCTAATGATTGGCGTAAAACACCAACATCACATTAAAGCCCCAAACGAAAACAAAGAAAAAAACTAACGACGGTTTTTCTTTTTTCATATCTTAAGCAGAATCCTCATTGCCATCATCAGCCTTTATCGATCCACTACTAGACACAGGTCTTTCCAGAAGGAGGTTAAAGGAGTAAGTTAGGCAAAAACGTAGTACAAAAAAATATGAGGTGACTGTTCTGCGTCAATGTACTTTGCACCAGAGGCTGCACTGCACGATAAATCATCTACCTCACCCCATCTACCCCCGCCCAAGCAAAACATATATTTCCACGTCGACGAGCCCGCAATGAAATAACGACACCGGACACTGCAATGGTAGTAGGGCTTTAGTCTGGAGACAACGGGTAATTGGTTATATTCATTTCGTTCACGCTTTTATTTCATTTAGAATGGAAGAAGTTGCTCTACTTATTTAATAACAACTGTTGGTGTTACATTGCGGTAATTTGTTACAGTTGTGCTTTTAAAATCCAATTTTATTTAACAATTTAAAGAAATGCTTCGTTAAAGCAACTGTCGAACTTGGTCTTGTATTCAATGAGTAGGTGTTTAACAATGCAAGTCAAAAAACTGTTTTTACATGTAATAAAATATAACAGTATCACCGTCATTTTCTTTGGGTTTGCAAGAGAACAATAATTACTACCAGGAGAAAAACGCAGCAACTTTTGTCTCCACCATTGACCAAACTGAAATCGCCAACCTGGAGTGGCAATTGTGGAAAAATCCTCCTATTTGAAGGTCTGTCATCTATAATAAAAAATGCTTCTATAATAAAAAATGCTTAATATGTTTAAAAATCGTTTTAAGTTTCCTATTTTATGTATTTGTCCCCGTTCATTTTATTAAACAATATATATGTGAACACATAGGCAACATAAACTTTATAAATAACAAAAAATATAACAAATGGAAGATACCGTACCCTCTACATCCATCATTTAAAGCCCAAAACAGGAGCATTGCAGTTTACAAAGTTTTATCAGTTGCAAACTATTTTGGCGAGGGTCAGAGCGTCCATTGTATTACTAGTAGACCCGAACAGCGAGTGTTCATAGTTTTATTGCTATTTTAAAACTCTCATACTGTATTATTTATACGCTATTCTATTGGATGTAGACGATTA
This sequence comes from Anania crocealis, assembly GCA_949315895.1. NCBI lineage: Eukaryota > Metazoa > Arthropoda > Insecta > Lepidoptera > Crambidae > Anania > Anania crocealis. Next base: position 10,902,238 of record OX438868.1, read on the forward strand.
CATGGAGCTTAAAGAAAAAGATTTGATTGAAAAAACGATACTCATTTTTTATTTAACATGACGACGATTTAGTCGATTTTTATGCATAACTTTTCAAGTTGTAAAATTGTTATAAAATTATGCATTAAAATCGACTATTTATCCTCGAACGAAGCTTTGTTTGTAATTAGGACACAAGCTTTTTTATACTCGATTGTCGATAAGTAAGAAAAATTACAAGAGTAAGTATCAACCACAGACATGGAGAAAGGTTAGAAAGGCGATGTAGGCAGGGCAGGCGCGCCACAGAGGTTATGAGCAAATGCTTGTTAGTGTCCGCTGTGATTGGTTTCTTTTGGCGACGCGCGACTCTATTGAGCGCGTAACTTCAAAAGAATTCGCTTGATTAGCGGTGACATCGGTTCTCATACAAGTGGCACATGACAGCCTTTCTAACCTTTATCCATGTTCTGTGGTATCAACAATATTTCTAAAAAGTTAACTCAAGACTCATAGAACGTGTTTAAAGGACATTTTAAAATGATGAGTTTCAGATATCAAAATGGAACACGCTTCAAAAGCTTTAATAACGGTATCAAATTCGAAATCTGTCAATTTCAAAAATTCGCAGTAATCAATTCCACATATCGCGGGCTGGGCGGGCGGTAAGTGGCAACATTATGCAAAGCGGCGCGCTGTCCTCACGAGTCTGGCTGCGTCGCCTTACCCACATGTAGGTACCCATTTCTGTAGTAGTGGGGCTGTGGTTTAGAAAATATACAATTTCAAAGAATCAAATAATTTAGATATTACAGGAACTCAGTCAGTGGATGTAATATTTCTGATTCATGAAACAAAACGCATAACTGTAAAGTGCAGTAATATACATTCAATTATCTTTAGTGTTCAAAGTGGCAAAACGTGCAGGCACGCGAAATGTGGTAGTGTAGGGTTAGGTATTGCAGTAAAAGGACCATTACGGCCGGTCCCAATAATCTATCTATCTTTAGTTTTGGCATATAGGAGATAGAAAACAACTTTTGTCTTTGTTTCTCTGGACGGCAAAATCAGAGACAGAAGATGTTTTCTATCTCCGATACGCCAAAACTGAAAATAGATAGATTATTGGGTCCGGCCGTTAGTCGGTTACTATAACCATTTAATTCATATCATAAATTATATACCATAGACTGTATTAATGTGTACTAAAAGTACGAATTGTTAAGTGATGCGTGTTGCATGGACATTTATAACTAAGACTCATAAAAAAACAAATTTAAATTTAACTTGTCAAAATTTTTGTGATGTATTTTATCGCATGGTATTTTAACCGGTAAAAAGTGAAAGTTCTGGATTCAAAGTGGAAATAATGTTCATTTGACTCCTAACAAATATTCCAGTATATTAAAAAAGTAAACTTAAAATGCTTTTGTAAATAAAAGCAACATGGTCCCCTTGACCGTGTACTGATAGTTCGCACACTTTTGTCTCCGCGAGGGGCGCTCGCGTCGGCATTTTAAATTTCACAGCGTTATCCGTCCTTTTGGAGTCGGAAAATTTAAAGTGCGTCCCGAAACGAATGCCAGTGGCACACTGTCGCATTTCGAGATATCGTCGGATTTACCGGCTCGGAGGCTTTGTGCTTGAAATAAAACGGCCCGCGGAGAAATCCACCGCATGTTATTAGGAGCAGATTTATATCGTGTATTCAATTTGGGTGAGAGCTGTTGTTGTGCATTCGACGGGTTTAATGTGATAATGTTTGTGATTAGATGATACACATAGGTAGCTATGTGTTTAAATGCTGTTTAAAAAGGTGCTGTTCTTCTGGTTAGGTTTTAGGAGGAAACTACAATAAATTGATTCGTTTCATTCGATATTTACATTATAGAAAAAGTGATCTAAAAAGATTTAAATATAAGGGAAATAAATGTATGGTAAGGAAGTAAAATATTATGGCAAACTAAAAATAAATAATAACAAAATTTCAAAATGTTTGTGCAATAAAATACCTTTGCGACTAACCATATAAAACATTTTCTTTTCTATGTATGAAATTTAACGTATAAACAATTTTATTTTATGACTAGCGGCTGCCCGCGACTTCGTTCGCGTCAATTTTTGTTAATACAATCGCGATTATTTTTGCAACATTTTTCACTGATGCTTCGCTCTTATTGGTCGCAGCGTAATGTTATATAGCCTAAGGCCTTTTTCGATAAATGGACTATCGAACACAAAAATATTTTTTCAATTCGAACCAGTACTTCCTGAGATGAGCGCGTTCAAACAAACAAACAAACAAACTCTTCAGCTTTATAATATTAATATATAAGTATAGATTTTAATTTTCCAGAAGTTAAATAAAGTATTGTATTAATATAATGCTTGTAATAAATAACAAATAAGTAAACAGTACAATCGTTCACATAACATGTTCAGGTCACAAAATTAAGATTGCCCCAGTAAGATACGCGTGAACAGTTACCCCGGAACCTGAACGCGATACTTCAAGACATTTTCCTTTATACATATGTATATGTTCCAGTAAATGTATTACGCCTTTACGTGAAGCATCCATAAGTAAGGCAAGCATAGATAACTGATAAGACAAAAATGACGTGTTGGCAATACTTAATTAGGGCTAGTTCTTTTCTTTTGTAATCAAACTTAATAGATTAAAAAAAAAAGACGTGTGGCACTCGGAGACTGCCGCGGTAAAGCTATTGCATAGCATTTTTTATCAACTTATGCAATCATAAAACTAAAAAGTATCACCGCTATGCCGGTCGGAGTGGGGGGTGTTAGGTTATTTTCGTTACGGAATTTCTGGATTCGGTCTCCATGCTCAAGGCCCGCGATAGAATCTATGCAATAGCTTAAAAATACTTCCGTGATGTTATTGGTTTAGCGGCATGCTTCTAAAAACGTAAACTTGTCTTGAAATTTAAAGGTTTTACTATTTATTTATTCAGAACTACACAACGATTATACAATAGTTTATATATATAGTATAGATTAGCGATCATATTAGGTATAGTTCTCTGAAGCTAGTAATGTAAAGGCTATGATCATGGTGACATACATTGTGTCTGTTTGAAAAATAATAAAATAAGATTAAAATGTGTTAGCAATTCAACAAGTCTTATAACTTACTTTTTGCCGACGTAATTGGTCGGGTTGTTCGATTAATCATCACACAGAAACAATATGGTTGATATTGGTTTCACGTTTAGTCTACAAACAAATAAATAAATAAATTTATTCTTTCTGATCATCAAGTCGGCAAATAACCTTTGTATACATTTTCTCTAAACAAGTACTACGTTTAGTATATACTGCTACAGATCTGACGACCAAAAATGAAATGAAAACTTTCTAACGACAATACATAATACGATAATCTGCGTGACTTTTACAGTGGGACACCGCATTTTGGCTTGAATGATCTATAACCCTTAAACTGTCGGTATAGCAACATTATGAAAATTTTTAAAGACTACTCGCTTATAAAGTTATCCAAGTTACCTATTACGAAATAAATAATTCATCAAGCAACGAAATAATTATTCATCAAGCAACAAAATAACGATTTCGGAAACAATTTCATTAAACTGGCAACCCTAACCGCACGACGAGCAAAGGCAAAAGAGACAAAAGGAGGGTTACTACTGCGTATTTAGGGTACAATGAGTGTTATATTGAACGTTATCATAGCTCGAATAGAAGAGACTAGCTTTACTTATCGGTTTTGTTCATCGGCACTTTTAATTATTACCTATGTAAGAGATAGGTCAATCCAAGTTTTGTTGCTTTAGCAACCAACTAACTGTTAGGATTGGAACAAATTAACAAAAATCAAGGTAGTTAATCTCTGGTTTAAAGGAGAACCCCATTTTTGGGCCCGACGTTACAACAATGGGAATTATGCCAAAAAATTCATTTTATTTTACTTGCCTATTTCTCTAAAAATTAGTTTAATTGGCAATGGGCAAGTGGAGAAAATGGATAAGATAAGATAAGATAAGATAAATTTTTATTTTTTGGAACAGTGAATAATGGTGCATTACAGTATTGTACGTTAGCAACTACATTAGTATAAACTGTGGATAAAATACATATTGTTTTTTTAATACTTAAACAGTCTACATAGAGTACATTTTAACATGTTTCGTACTCGTGCACAAGTTAATGTGGTTTGTATTTTTCTCACTGCTCTGCTGAAGTGCTCTGTTTACTACCTATATCTCCTATAGATAGAAATGGAACCTAGATCTTATCCAGCTAAAGTACCGAAATGGTAATTTTTAGTCAAATAATACATGATATAAGTTATAAAATAAGTTCATTGGTTGATTTAAGTTACTTTCCCATTGCAGAAAGATGTGAAAATAGGGCTTATGAATATTTTCAATATGCTTTAATTTATGGCCAATTCCAAGCCTTGTAACGTCAGGCCCGAGATTGTATGGGAAACGGGTTTGTCCTTTGTATGGCCGTTTAGCAGTTAGTAAAATGTTGTTTTACAAGTATAATTAATGCTTCTAGAAAAATCTTGATTTTTGACACAAATTGGACCCAGTGAAGCTTTAAAGGTAGTGCACGCACATCCAAATGTGTATAATTACGAAGAGATAAAAGAATCTTAACAGATAAAAAAATCTGTATATTTTTTATCTACCATTCTCGACTATATACCTATTAAATAACTGAAATACATATTTTTTATCCCCAAATAAAAAAGCTTACACAATACTGCTGTATTCAAATTGTTGTTTAAGCTTATCTATTTTAGCTATATTTTGGGGTAACATTATGCTGAAGTATTAGATTGTATTACATTACAGGATCTTTAGCTTTTTATTTGAAATAGTTTAATTAAGTTGGTACATTTTAAGTTATTTATTTTACCGTTTTTGCAATTCATGATACATTTGTTTATTTATTAACAAGTATAAATAGCACAACAAAAACAGATATTGTTATTCCAGGAATTTATTACAATTTAAATTAGTTATAGTTACTTACCTCCAACTGACAGATTCACATACGGTAAATAAAAGTTTTGATTTTAACCCTTCAACCTTGGAAATGTATAAATTAATCGGCGTGTTCCATTGTCAAAACTATTTTAACAATGCAGCTTTTACCAGCCTCCTATCGAAGGTTTCAGTGGTATAATATTTTATACCATGTGGTATTTATTTTAGAAGTTAGATACACAACCCGACATATAAATGATACTTTGAATTATACACGAATATGTAGCTGTTACACAAATCGGGAATTTCTTAATTATTATATTATCGAAGAACATAGCGAGTCTCAAAACTAACAAATTTTCCTCTAACGTTCGGCTATTTTATTATCAGCTTATTATTATTAATTCACGGAATACTATGCTTCACAAAAGTGCTTCAAGAGCAATCTACTTAGGCATTATTAATAATTTTACAAGTTCATAAACCTTTCTGAAATTATAGCCAATGGATTCACGATAATAGTAAGTACTTAATGAGAGCTTTGTGAAATTCACAAAATGTTTGTGCAAAAATTTCTGTTTTGTTTTCTCTGTAAGTAATTTAAGAGTGCGTTGAACGTTAGTGCGGTACTACGAGCTATGCCAAAAGTCTCCAGTCTGCTCCGTCTAAGATATAGCCTCTTTCGAGTCCAAACGACTTATTAATTTAACGCGATATCGTTTCCGAGGGAAGTGCGGCTTGGTGGATCTGTTTATTCAATTCGCCGAGATAATTATGTTTAATTTAACTTGTTTTGCATTTTCCGACGACTGTCGGGCCACAATGAACAATGATGGTTCTGTGTGTAATTTGAGAGACTGTTTGTCTTAAAGAACTTGCTTTGTAAAAAATTTACTGACTGCTGGATTATCAGAAGATTATATAGTCGCGTAAAATTTATTACTAGCGCTCCTCCTGCGACTTCGTTCAAGTATAATAAGCTTAATTATGTCGTGCTCTCGATTATATCGTGTTCCCAGTTATAGTTATATACGAGTATCACACTTCAAAGAACTACTTAATATTTTTCAACCGCTATCTTTATAACTAAAATTACTGATTTTCCATACAAACTTCCATCTCCCTTTTCACCCCTTTAAGGATGCTTTTCTGGGACCTGGATGAAAACTCACGACTCTCTATCTCTATATCAAGTCTCATCTCAATCGATTCAGCGGTGTTTGCAGTAATCCCTCAACCCCCAGGAGGCACTCGGGTGCCACGATAACAATTGCTTTCAATTGTGTCTGGAATAACTCACGATCGAAGGATTAAGAGGGACTTAACGGATATACAAAACACTATCATAATTCTAATATAATGTATGGATTGTTGTTATTATTATACTGATAAAACTCTCTCATTTCACTATACCTTCTGTGGTTTCCTTTTAGAAAATGATGTCGACCGGTCACCATCATCCCAAAATCAGCATGTACTTTGTCGGTGATTAAGAGGTTATTTCGAGCGTTTCGACGTTTTGTTAGAAAACTTGACTTTTTAACTATCCGTGCACAATATTTTGAGAATTATCTTATTGTATCTTCAATCACTTCTAATATTACCGCATAAAACTTCATTACATTAAAATGCAGTCGAGCAGAAACGTAATGGTTTCTCCATATCTATGAAGGCGCACACGAGAATGGCAAGACTGTGTTATACACCAATGCGAAATTTAGCTTACCACTAGCCCATTAAACGAATTGCACAATCCTTTACCCAAGTAAAGTTCTGTAACAGTTCGTTCCTTCGCTTCTTTATCAATTTCTCGATGTAGCTCAAAACAATATAGGTAATGCTCATAGAAACAAACATAAGTGAGTATATTTATTCAAGTAGCTGTGGCTTGTAACATCGTACGTATGCAATTTTGAATTTAAAAAAAAAGTTGAGTTGATATTTCTTTTCGACATTAAAAGTAGTTTTCAGCCTTTTATCTAACCTGAATGTATGTGGACCAGAATGACGTTTCGTGCCAAACTTTGTTTAGTTACAGTCTTTTTGGCGTGATTGACGTGATTTAGTAATTTGTTTGAGATTTTTTAACTAACTTAAAAATAAAGGTTGAAGGTTGTCATTTCATCGAAATATTTTATTGACAATTTGCCGTAGAATCCTAACTTTAAAATAACCATAAAACCAACTATTTCTTTTCACTTCATTTAGTTTTTTGTCCATTCATCTGAATCATGCATTGTGACGCTGTTCAAAAGTCATTCAATTCTCAACACACTGATACCCAATGCCGTATAGAAAAAGCAGTCGGGTAAAAGGTAATAAACCGTTGCTGAGTACATGACGCGGCGCTCTGTGATCAGGAGTGCGTCATTCTCCACATCTTTTCCGCGTCATTTGGCCGGTCGCGAGCGGATAAGGGGCGACGTGTATGCGATCTCAGCTCGCTGGGAGCATCCCCAATTTATGCCACCAACGCTTTTTCTTATCGATATTATTACCTAATACGACGGTTACGCGGTGTATTAGCTTAATCTTTGGCAATTTTCGCCGAGTAACGAGCTCGGATTTCACCTTCAATTTCAGTTATGAATCTCGGTTCAAAGACACTTTTTTTTTTGTTTTCATGTGATTCATTTCGCGTGTTATTTTTAATGCCAGCTGCTTAAAAGTATATATGGTTAGACAAGACGCTACTGCCTGTCTGATATGGCAGCACTCATATAGAATTATTTATAAATGATGTCAATTACCCAAGTGTATTGGGTATATTATAAGGTCTATTTCGCCTAATTTTGACTGTCCTCGCTCTCAGCAACCGCTGATAGCAGAGCCCACCAAATTATTTTAAAAATATTAATAAACTCCTATGAATCTTAAAATTTTACGTATCAATAATTTAATTTTTTTACTGTTACTATTTTGTACGACCAAATGCAAATTGTATTTAATACATGTACTATGCACATAAATACAGCTACGTAGGCAATACAGTTACCGGTGTCTAGCATGACACCATTTTAAATTTATATAATCAAGTTCTACACGAAGGTTTTTTTTTATCCACTTCACGGCTTCCACCAACCTTTACCAGATCGTCGGTACACTTGGTGCCTACTCACAGTTGGACTCTACAGTCAGAACCCTACCACCTCAACGGTTATCGGTTCTTTTTGATATGTTTGTGCGTATGTGTCCCGCACACTTATTCCAGAGCTCATTATGTGTTCAAGCGATATTGGTTATCTTAATTTATTGAAAACTAACAGTGCGTCCCGGCACAACTAGTTTGCACGGGTTTATCAAATAATGCAAGCGAATGGTCTGCTTATGATCATGTTTATCCTTTACTCTTTTTCTTTTGCTTCTTTTATATGAAGCTTTTTTGTTTCTTCATATAAATATGAAAAATTATTGCATACAAATCTTCTGACCATTATGAACGTGACAAAAGAAAAATATCCCATTTGGTGTAGTCGATCGAAAGTTATGCGCGTACATACTCTTTGGTGATTCATTTGCATTTATATACATAAAGAAGACCGAAGACAAATGTCTCATAATATCAACAATATAAAAAATACGTTTTCAAATTATTCACCTTGTATACACTAGATATTGCAAAGAATATTTGAAAAAAGAACGCAAAAGAATCACCTTCCGATACAACATTACCTATATTTAAATCCAAATGCGTTAGAAGCGAATGATTTCCACCTCCATAGTGCGGAGCGAAGCATAAATAATTTCTTTAGGTGTCACGGTAAAAGGCGCAGCAATCGTTAGGTGTTCGCATCAGTTCCGCATCATTTGACGCGCTCAACGCAGGGCTGCCTCGTCGATACATCTTGGGACTCGCTATTTATAACACAGTTTTAATACTCCAAGAACTCGGGATCGTGTTGATCCAATTATGCAAATGGATACGTATACGAAGAAACCTAAGGCTCATTAAGTTTCAGCCCAGATAATCTTCTCGGATGTTATAAAGCAGTGAGCCGGTAGAATTAACAGTTCAAATAAAATGAAAGGTATCTACATAAATTACGTTTTAATAAATTAGAGTGTCTTGTTCTAGAGATTATTTCAAGTATTTTATACGTAGATGCCGATTTTTATTCGTCGCTTGGCAATGTGACATATTGCGCTTTCGTATTGTGGCAAAGGTTGTCCTTAAATATATTACCACTAGAGTAAACCGATTTTACATTAAGAAATTTAAGATTCAAGAGTAAATGTTTTTTTCAAAATGCATGTAAGTCTTCTGTGCAACTATGCAGAATTCAGTGGACCGACAATTTTAGTATTTTGTATTATAGGTCCTTGCCCTCTTTGGCAGCAAACAATTGCTAAACATGAAACAGTATTTGATTTTCAAAATCGATATCCTTCTCTTTCTCTTAACAACCCTATTGCAAGCCGCGTTTACACATGCCTCTCCGGTGGATAGAGTGAGTAGGCGTTTGTCGCAGCGAAGGTCGTTAGTTCACCAGCGCCCGTCGCGAGTTATTGGGAAGAAAATTGTGCTGACTACGGCCCGTCGAGCTTTTATCACGACGCGTTCACAACTGACTCGTTACGAGCTTAGCTGGTCGAGCTGAGCGATGCGAGCGAAGCACGGGTTGTATGCGACTAATTGGTGTGATCAGATAGATAGAAAAAATACTCTTTTATCTCTCGTTAAACGACCTATGTCGTGTACATACCAGTTTTTAAGTTATTAAGGCTCTGAGGTCCCGGGTTCGATTCCCGGACGGGTCAATGTGGATTTGTTTTCTATATTTTCTCGATCTGGGTACCCCATATTGTTTAACAAGAGATTTAAAGTTACTTTGGTATCAGAACAATGTATGTAATGTTGACCACGTTATATATTTATTGCACGTTAAACAAAAATATTGTTTTTTGTCTTTTATATGATATTAAAGCAATTAAATTGAAATTATAATATCAGTATTTAAACTTGAAAAATTATGTCTCAGGCGGGACTCGAACCCGCATCTCCTCGCATGCCATGTTTAAATACTTCCAAATAACAATTCACACTACTTTTTTTATAAGAAAAGCATATTATGTAACATTTCATTATGGGTCACCATTAGGATTAGATTGAATTTGTAGATACTCAAAATTATGCTTTTTGGAAACCACGGCGCATATTAAATTTGTTAAAAGCGTGAAAATAAATTCAGAAGAGCTCAAACCTCCCTGCGAGCGCGCTTGCTACCCAAATTAATTTTCAAAATGTGCATGTTGCTGTAACAAATATGAATCGGTATTTAAAGGAATAGCTAGATGGCTTAGTACAAGCAGATATACATAGAGTATGTCTGGTGTGTGTTTATGTTTTAATCAATATACATAGTGCAATGTCTTAATATGTAATGGCTGGTCAATAAACTCCGTCTCGAACACATTCCTTGCATAATTATTATTTGTCAAATAATGTCGTGGTCCCAGTAAGAGAAAACATGTGAGTTCGATTCCAACTTAAAGCAGTTGATTGTTCACGAATTGTATTTTCGATTAATGATAAGATGTCTTACTTTAGTATTTACAAAACACTTATTTAATTTAAATATAAGATTTAATAACTTAACTAACAGCTTTATTGAAAAAGATCACAAAAATGTATTATTGTTATGGTTTTTTGATATTATTTCTTATTAATTATATGACTTTGACCTACAAAAATATTTGATATTTGGTTAATTTCATTTTAAAGCCCGTTTAAGGTGTTTACTGAATAACTGACCTGCAAAGGTGCACAAAGAGCATCTCAATTTGAAGCGTATCATGTCAAATAAAAGATTGTGGACGACTAAAAATTTTGTAAAAATAGTGAATTTATCTAAATTAAATAACATACAGCACTATACTACTGGTCTTATCCATGTTAATTAAGCTACTTAAAATCCGTTTTCCAATAACGCTAACAAATTATAAACAGAGACGCGGCAAACTACTTACAAGACATAATTCTATTCATGATGCTAAATTATTTCACTAATATAAGTTTCGATCGACTTTTACAATTTAATAATCTAATGATGGGTCGATGTCATTTAGTTGAATTTGAGTATATGTAGGTACTTAAAAAAACACCTCCTTATACAAAAATGTTTCGACTGTCTTAGGTGATACTTAAACCTAAAAACTTCTACTAGCCTGGCGACTGCTCTAACCAGTTGAGCTCCCAATACATTATTTGTGTCCAGGAATTATTCAAGGTGTAGCCAGCGGGGTTTCACCAACGTTTTTTGGTTATGTACCTTTAACAAGCAAATATTTGGAATACAATCTGGGGAAGCTAGAGCACTGTGCAATATAGTACAAAAAGGCCTTAAGCGTAGATAGAAAATTACATTAAAAGTGTATGAGGGTGGCATGATAATAGTTTTATAAAACCCTTAATAAATGAATAAAGATTAAAATATATATATATATCTTACAATCGGTTAGGATTGTAAAACAAAAGTTTGAGGTTTATTTAGCTGGCTAGCCGCTTTGTTGAATGGCTGTCTCCACTGTGTGTCTGCGACATGGATTCTACGCCGTTATTGTAGCTAACTCGGAACATCACTAATGTTTGGAATAGTTGGCTGGTGTTCTAGTGAGAATACCTACTATGCGTTCTGTTTGCACGAATGATAATTAGCGGCTTTTACTGACAAAACTAATATGAGCTTGGAATTTCGTAAATGGAAACTTAATAAGGTTTTTGATTTTGTGAAATGTTCTGTTTTTAAGACACATATTATAACCATTATAAAATTTTGTGCACAACGTAAATGATAGTGACCATGAAAATTAAAATCAATATACACATTTGTTGCAAAATAACACCTATGTTAACTAAATAAGATTCCCAAGGCTTAACTTTTAGCTGTTGTATATACTTCACGTACTTACTTGATCTATTTTCGTTTAATACTACACTTGTAGAAGCCAGAGCGGGACGTTATTATTTTTATTTTTACTACCCCACCTGCCCCGCTTTCAGACGGGCATTTAGTATAGGTATAGATGTAGAACTCCCTATTAACCTATTTCTGATGCATGTATTCTCTCGAAAGCATTCTAGCAGTGTAGTGTAATGTTATAAATAGCACGACTCATACAACAAGAATGCTCGACTTATGGGTGTTGTAGACCACTAAAAGAGTATTGTATTGCATTGAAAATGTAACAAATTTTGTTAACAAGCAAAGAGCACATAGTACCAAATCTTAGGCGACTTTACTGATTTTTTAAAGGAACCTAACTCGTACTTGTTTTTAAAAAACAACAAAACGTTTGTAATAGATAAACTTAAACGTTTGAAAGTGGAACGCATACTAGTGTTGTAACATTTTTTTAGCAAATACCACACGTTCAATTAGTAACTTACTACTTACTACATATTCTGCAAGGAAACGCGTTCACACCCATAGCCCATTTATCAGTGGCGCGCTTAAGATGCCGACAGCCGGCAAAAAGTTAAGGCACCGCTATGAATGAACAATAGGATTTAAACACAGCTGTCTGCTTGACGCATCTCCCTGGCGACTGCGGGTGGGAGCTAAATGGTGCCCGAGTGACGCAATAACTCCGCAAGTGCACTACGTTTGTTTGGCTCACTTAGTGTAAAGGGCAGTGCACAAACCCTGTACCTAGAAGATGTTACGAATTTGTTTGTTGTAAAAAAAGATTTGTTGCTGGGAATATCTGCCGTTGTTGGAACGAAGTTCCTTATCGAGCGTTGCGAAAGGAGGCTAGACGGAAAAGATTGTAACGACACTTTTTGCTGTAGTTGTAAGCCGTGCGGCGTGCGCGTGTTTCTCTGTCTGAGAGAGAGTGAGAGAAAGAGAGAGAGAGGGGGGGGGAAGAGAATTTAAAATAAATTTAAAATAAAATATAATTTTATAACAATTCCTTCACTAAAAATGAAGTTCGTTCCATCCGGGTGTCCCTTGACACCTCTCAAGTTTTTATTCACGGATATGGATGAGATTTTACGTGGTTTAAGGCACTGCTATAAATATGCAGGAGAATTTAAAAAAACTTATGTTTACTTGACGTACTGCGATAAATTACCATGAGTACTACGTTTTGATTGACTCACTTATTGTATAGGATAGAGCACATAACCTGCTGGGAAGTACTGAGTGATCATGTTATGAGTATCAATTTTTTTTCGTGAACATTAAACCAGAATAAAAAATTAAACCATAAAAATTTATGCTACATTTCGCTCCGAATTCTATCTATATGTAAAACAAGTAAACTATCGCAATGACTTTTGTAATGATCAACAACTACAATTCAAAATTTTATATTTATTACACGGCAACATCTTCCTTCACGACAAATTTGTATAGGTATATCTTAAATGTACTTAGCACACGTGTGTACTGCGCTTGAGACGCTTGACATAATCAGAAGATAAAGGAGGCAGTGCTCGACATCCACACAATGGGTGCAGGGTTATTAATTATTTGCTGTGAATCCTAATGCCGACAAAAGCGGCTCTACTCTCGCACTAAACAGCTGGCCAATTTACGTGCAAGTTCCTTCTTAAGGCTTGTTTCACACAGAGTCGAGCATACGCGTGACTAGAAAACCAACTAGTGCCAACACTTGGCAAGTAATATTCATCACCTTACCTAAGCCTAAGCCTATGTGCTGGACATGGGGCTCTGAAGATGGAAGATATTGCATTATTCGCGACGTTCATTGTACACCTGTAGTTGCCTCTTACACATCCACAGGAAAACAAAAAGTTGTGTATATTAAGATGCGAGAGTATGAACGCATGTATTACGTCCAGCGCTTTTGTTTTGTGTACTCGCCGATGATCAATAAAAATAAAGTAAGACAGCAATATTTATCTAAAAAAAAATTCAATCTCAATCAGGTCGGCCGCAAATCAAACCTTAGACCTCTTACGGAGTAGGTTAAACACCGCACCACTAGACCACCCAGATGTGTATTCCATAAAAGTCCGTCTTAATGTGCATTGCGCAGGGCCCTGGACATAAGTCTATACATTTTTGTTGCAAACTGGCATCTATTTCAACCGAACAAGATGCCACAGTATCAAGCCGAATGTGCTGTCATGAGTACGAATGAAACGGCTGTAACATACAGGGTGTGTACGTACGGATCGCGACGAAACGCGCGATTGCCGGCACTAAACTTAACGGCCACTCCTGCCCCGACTATGAAAAGCCAATCTAACTTTAATGCACCTCCTTAGCCGTTCTTTATGGGAACAGCCACGGTCATTATCCGGGATTATGAGTCATTTGATTTTTGCTGGTTCTGTTCTAAGTGCCTAAGGCAATGTGTGTCTGCTAGCGTTTGTTTGATGAGGTAACTCGTTATAACATAAATGTGTCAATATGTTGTAGATATATGTTGTAGGCTTAAAGCAAGAAAGACAAAGGTTAAATAAATAACCGGCCAAGTGCGAGTCGGACTTGCGCACGAAGGGTTCCGTACCAAAAAGGCCAAAAAAACTGGTTTGTTGTATGGGAGCCCCCCTTAAATATTTATTTTATATTGTTTTTAGTATTTGTTGTTATTGCGGCAACAGAAATACATAATTTGTGAAAATTTCAACTGTCTACTATCGCGGCTCTTGAGATACAGCCTGGTGACAGAGCGACGGACAGACGGACAGACGGATAGACAGCGAAGTCTTAGTAATAGGGTCCCATTTTTACCCTTTAGGTCACTTTAAAAACTAGAAAAAAATAAATAAGACGCTTCGTGTTCATGTCAAAGACAGATTTAACTCCTACATGATAACAAGACCGCCAGCGGTCGCGATAACAATTGATTTCAATTGTGTCTGGAATAACATACAATCGAAGGGTTAAGAATGTTTATTAAAAAACTAAAATTACGAAAAATCAACAAACTTTTTTGGCCTGGTAGGTATGTCTAAAATTACCAGCAAACTGCTATTTAATAAAACTATACTGCTGAGTGCTGCAGACAGATAAAGACGTTTTCAGAATGGAGGAAAGATCAAACCATTTACTCTTAACTTAAAACTATTGCTCATATATTATTCTTATTTATAAGTAGTGTCAAGTAGATGGATATATATACTTGTAATAGGATTTATTAAACACTGAACACAATAAGAAAACAATACAGCAGAATATACAAGTACCTCTTTATTTTGTTTTCAACTAATAAGTTAAAGAATAAAATATTAAAAAAAAAGTTGATAAAAATATTTTATTAACATTAAAATTATTTTTTTGTTGAGTTAGGTTTCTTATTCCTTCTTGCGTTAAAAAAACAACTTACAATCTTTTGTCGTGTTGTTTTCACGAGCCGGAACGAGATCAAGGAAATTTCAGAAATTGAATTTCTTTAAAATAATTTCATAGTAATTTATCCAAAAGAAAATGGAGTTTCTAGCAACAAATTTTATTGAAGGCACCGTTTGGTGGACCCGCACTGATCGTTAATAAGGTCACGGAAGATAACATCTGTATGCGTCACTTTTGCTTCCTAGTTCCTCCTTGCTTTCGTGGAAATAGATCGGACTTATCAGCACCAATTAATCGTCACTAACGTATTCTTGTAGCAACATAAGTTCGGCTACACAGTAGCGACATGAGGGGTAATATGGTACATTAGAGCTCCTTTATGACCAAAATGACAAAAATTGTAACGACACTTTTTGCTATAGTTGTAAGCCGTGCGGCGTGCGCGTGTTTCTCTGACTCTCTCATAGAGATTATTTTATTACCGTTTAACACTGCTTCACATCACCATTTCTATAGAGATAGAGAGAGAGAGGGAGAGGGAGAGGGAGAGAGGGAGGGAGAGGGAGATAAAGTTTATTTATTTAAAAATAAATTTGAAATAAAATAAATTTTTTTTACAATTCCTTCAAAAGAACTTCGCTCCATACGGGTGTCCCTTGACACCTCTCAAGTTTTTTTTACTTTAAAATTTGTTAATGCCTATGTATAGGACATTTACAGATTGTACAACTAATACACAAGCCTCCACAAAAATCAGCAGTTTAAAAACAAAAACTTTTATTATTATTACCGTTTAACACTGCTTCACATCACCATTTCTAATAATCTCAATAAAGTAACGCGCTACTCCATAGGATGCTGTAACAACTAGCTATCCGCTAAGTCGTACGCGTAGAAAAACAATCCCACAGGACCCAATTTTTTTTCTTGGATAAAAAGTAGCCTATATGCTATTCTAGCCTATAATGAATCTCCATCCAAAATTTTATCTAATCCGTTCTGGCATGATTCAGGAACAAACGACCACCTAAACTTTTGCATTTATATACGTATCTACATATTAGTAAGATAGCCTTCTAATTGCTAAAAAAGAGGCGTAAAAATGTTTATGATCTGTAAAATCAACTGCAAGTATGCAAGTGGCCTAATCCATCGCTGATTGGCCAGCTGGCACCAAGTAAAAAAATACTGCCAGCGAGGTGTAATCTTTAATAGAGTTCTCCAAGTTCATAACACCTCCTCCACTCAAACTATTAATTACATTTTTCTTTCCCAGCCGCAAAAACTGTCCGACTGCAATTCCGACTTACTTTGGATGAAACTTTAATTAACTTAACAGTTGTAACTGGGAATTGTGTTACTGCAAGGTTTAGTTTCGAAAAAGTTTTCGGGTTAAATGTTGCTTGGAGATTTCTGGTTGCTTCGTTGTTAAAAACGTTTGCTAACGTAGTGGGTATGCACCATTTCTGATATTCATATTTCCGTATCGTAATTATGGTTTCATAGAAAAATATTATATCAAGCTTGTTTTGTGTTCTCAGCGCTGTATGAAAATAAAACCAGTCAAGTGCGAGTCGGTCTCGCGCACGAAGGGTTCCGTACCAAAAAGGCCAAAAAAACGAGTTTGTTGTATGGGAGCCCCGTTTAAATATTTATTTTGTTTTGTTTTTAGTATTTTTTGTGTTTGGGGTAACAGAAATAAGTACATAATTTGTGAAAATTTCAACTGTCTAGCTATCGCGGCTCTTGAGATACAGCCTGGTGACAGAGCGACGGACAGACGGACAGACGGGCAGACGGACAGACAGCGAAGTCTTAGGAGTAGGGTCCCGTTTTTACCCTTTGGGTACGGAACCCTAAAAACTGTTCCGTACCAACGACTAGGTAAACAACAGTAGGTACATAAATTTAGTTAATGTACGAGTAGTGCCTACCTCTTACCATTTATTGATATCGAGCAAAAATAGGAAAAAAATTGTTAATTATTTATTTTATTTTGTTTTAGTATTTGTTAGTATTGCGGCTATAGAAATATCTACATAATTTACAAAAATTTCAACTGTCTAGCTATCGCGGCTCTTGTGATAGGTACACCCTGGTGACGGACAGACGGACAGACAAGTCAAGTCTTAGTAATAGGGTCCCGTTTTCACCCTTTGTGTACGGAACCCTGAAAAGAAATTCATTTTTTACTTGTGAATCACTAGTACATACTTGGAAGTCAATTTGTGTAATATCTGGCACTGTTTGGTCGAACGATGGTTATACAGTTACAGGCTGCTTATAGCATAAATAATAGGGGTTAAAGTATGAAATTGCCGATTATTTTCGCACTTTTTATTTTGTTTATAGCTCTTAAGTATAGTCATGTTATTGCGTAATACTTTTTGTATTGTATCAAAAACTAAATAAAGTAACTTTTGACTAAAAAAAAATGCAATGCTAGTGCCTATTACTTCAAAGGAAGTCGTTGAAAAGACCCCTTACAATGTGTCAGCTGACCTTCTTGCTTCAATTAAGTATATTTGTATTATATACTTTGATTTTCAGAAATTTAAATACTATAATGCGTAGCTTTATAACCATCTAACTTTCACCTTTAATTGCATCGAAAACGGTTCAGGCGTTTTAAAAAAAACTAAAAAAATGTTAGTATGGAAAAATGACTTTTCTCGATTTCGTCCATACAAAACGGCAATTTCATACTTTAACCCCTAATATTCAAAGCTTTAACCATACGTTACTATCATCTATACCGTCGGACTTCGATTCGCTAACATAATTGTAACTTTGGATTATATCCATACCATACATTGAAGGAAAATAAAGACTTGTTTCTTTAATACCAGTATTTAAACTTGAAAAATTATGCTCAGGCGGGACTCGAACCAGCATCTCCTCGCATGCCGGGCGCGGCGCTATACCATTAAGCCACCGAGGCACTGCGACACTTTCCCGATTTTTTTTTTCAAGCATTTTCTTATTACTGTAAGCCAGCGTGTTTCATCAAATGTTACGGGTTTGCACTTAACACCCGAAAGAAACATCTTTGCAGATATACTGATTTAAACTTTCATGGTCACTATCACTAGAGTTATTTGATTCGGGATTTATACCCCAGGAGGCGCTTTTACACTTAGTATAAACACGAATCTAACATTAACCTAATACTCCTTACTAGGTACGTGTTCCTTATAGATAGTCAAAAATTAGTAATTAATTATTATAACACAAGAGATACACGAATATCTGTACAACTTGGGCGGTCTTATCATTGGAAGAGATCAATTGCAGCAAACCTTTTACCTACATATTATATGTATTATGCGCACCAGATGCAATAACATGCAAACGACTTGTAAAGCAAGTGGAATATATGGAAAATAGTGTTTCTAACCAAAGGAAAGCAGCCACTTATACCCAAATCCAAAACAAAACCCTAGCAAATTCTATCCTACACGTACCGCGGATACAAACAATGTGATAAAACGTAAAAAAATAATTCGAAAGAAACTTTTGCAAACACATGTCGCACACACTACACCTTTGGAATTTGATCTAGTAAATCCGGGAATATTTCCCCGGAATTTCAGCTTATTGGAAATAAATCCTGGATAAAATGGGATCAAACCTGTTCGGAGGTAACCACACCTATAACCGCTTATATACTGAATCCTGTGGAATCATACGTATGCAAAATGTTTCAAAGATTATGCATAATACGCGAACGAAATGAATACGTAATACCTGGTCGGGGTGAAAACGTAAAACGGTAATAAGGTACGTTCATTTATTTTGAATTGGCAGCCATATCTGGTGGTGAAACCGCGGGTCTTAGTCGTATAAAGACGAACATTGATCTGGAAAAGTATGATTATACCGGCTGTTTTTTTTGCGTTTCCTTAAAGATTTATCCTCATCATGTAGCATTATAACTTAAAAACGAATAATTTGAACTGCTTTCAATTTCAATTAGCGTATGAAGATTTATCCTCACTCCTTAATCTTTGTCAACTTATTCATGACGCTCCATAGTATTTTACTAGCTTTACGGTAATGAACAGGTCGTTTATAAGTAATTAAACAAATGGGACGGGCATAACGGAGATACATTTTAAAGTGCCATAACCTTAAATGAAACCCTTGTAATTTCATAATCCTGAGTCCCATCTTTCACAACTTAACACTTCACTTATCCAACTATTTTCACACTTTGTCAGATTCCAAAAGCGTAAAACATATAACACTGTTTAAATTTGGTATTTAGTGCAGTAAACAATATTGTTTAGTACAATTCCGAAGACTACAGTCTTTAAAAGGTGTAAATAAATACAGGGAGCAGTCAGAGGAAAAATAAGTAGCTAACAAAAAAAATCCGATCATTTCTTTAGCAAATATTGCAAATTTTAATTGAACATACAATATTTTTTTAATAAACAACAACTTTCCGCTTACCAGGCTACTACTTTAACCATAATTTCCTTTTGCTAGTCGTGACACAGAGAAAGACGTATCACGCTGATTTTCAGCGAGGACAAAGGCATATAGACCTACTTGGCAATACCAAATCCCTTAACTGTACCTGAACCTGTTTGTAGCGGTCCCTAATTGCAGTAGTACAATAATTTATTCTTTAATTGCAATGATTTAATTTACATTGTGTCGTGTAGTGCCTGCACGTTGAGGGAATATAGCACCTGGTCTCTTTCTATGAGTATCGTAAGAGGTCTAGGAGTGATACCAGGAGAGAAAGAGCAGAAACGTCTCCCCTCTACTATTTCCCAAGCCGCAGTCAGCAACATGACTGCCGCAGCTATGACAAAATCCTCCTTCTGGAGTGACATGTCTCCAGCAGTGAACGGAAATGACCCGGTGTTTTTTTTGATTTATTAAATTTAGGACCACAAACAAGATCACAACACATAATTCAATATATAAATAAATTAATATACAAATAATATCATTGTGATCTCAGCAACGCTGGTCACTGTATTAAATAAAGGAGTTTTTATGGATGAAGCTTATTACAAACATATTATTATCGCAACATTTATGTTACTTTACATAAAAAGAAATGAAAGACTAGTAGTACAACGCTAAAATTAAT